>OX383264.1:11907976-16922983 GCA_947522985.1 Lithophane socia
CCCTAGACAAGTGACAAACGCTTCGAAAGCGTTTCGTATTTCTACAACGACTTTCAACAGGATTGACATAAGCTTTTCGATAGCAGCTCATGTCAGTCTCATACATTTTTGCCTTTTCCATCATCGTTATCGCTGATAAAATGTCACTTTGTCTCGTTGAAATAAATTATTTGACTTTGACTTTTTCTCCTCATATACAATGCATAAAATCATAATCGTAACAAATTATTCGATAAAGTTTGAAGCAAAACAACGGGTTTATTCAAACAAAACGACTTTTATTATACATATAGCCATTTTGAGGCTCCATTCACTAGTGAATACCAGAGTAGTACCTACAACTTTTTACTTTTTATTAATATATGGCCTAAAAGTGTTGCTAACCAAAAAGTACTTATTACCTATTCTAGCATTTTTCCCTGTTGGTTTGAGGAAATACGTACAAGTAAACTTAAAAACTTATCTATAAATTATTTTGATAATTATTGTATAACAGTTTTGTCCTTAAAAAGTGGAACGTTTCCAGAGAATACAGTTGTATTTATAATAATTTTTATTGCACATTTAGTGAGAAAAATGATTTTAATATTTTTATTGTGTTTAAAACTGTCTCTTTTACATTTATGTGTGTCGGATCTTGGATATCAGTGTACAAGAGGTATTTTTTTGAATATTTATACAGTCATCATCATCGGCCTATATCAGTCCACTGCTGGACATGGGCCTTTCCAATTGCACGCCATTTAGCTCGATTCTCGGCAGCTCTCATCCAGCTGCTACCAGCCACCCTGCAAAGATCGTAGCTCCACCTAGCCTGAGGGCATCCTACCTTACGTTTGCCGATTCGCGCCCCAACGGTCATCGGTTCTACGGCTAATATGGCCGGCCCATATTTATACAGTAAAGAATGAAAAAGAATTGTCAGAACATAGGATAATGACGATTCACCAATGAGGCTGCCAAGCAAGGATTGTAGTAATCAATAGTTTCCAAAACCTTTTATTATACAAATCTCATATTCCTAGGTACACTAAATCAGATGTTGAATGCTACTCCTGTAAGGAGTGCAGTGCAATGAAGTTCTGACAGCAAAATTGCTCGTCTAACACCAAAAGATGCTCTGGATAGACAGTTTCATTTATGAACTCAATAAACTTTTTTCTCACAACGACATGGGATTGACTACCATACTAACAAATAAAAGTTTTAAAAAGATCTTCCTCATGCTAAAAACATTACGTGAATCGCTATTGATCGTTTCCTCAGATAAAAGGACCTTTTTTTTTTTTTTTGAGGATGGGAAGTCATCCAATGACTTCTCCCGCTCTGGACATGCAGCCCTCTTTCTTTCCGGAACTCAAAGCCTAGAATCGTAAAAATTAAAAATATAAAGTAACATTTTCCATTTATTTCAGACTATTCAAAATCATTCACCGGGAATCACCCTAAAATATTATTGATTAGCGATAACAAACATCACTTCTATCAATACATATTAAACATCGAATTTAGAAGGCTTTGTAGTCATTTTTATGATATTACCACCGTCTCTCTAGAAGATGCAGAAAAGTATGAGTAAGTCAATTTTAAATAACATAAACAAATAACCAATGCACGATAACTATTATGTAAGTTCCACTATGCAAGTTGAGTGTTTTATAAGATTAAGTTGGTAAAAAGTACGAGAATACTAGCAGTGTTGCGCACAATCTAACTTGCTACTATGCTTATAGAACTATGCACACACCAACGTCCACCCACCGCTACGTAGGATGTGCACGGAGTGGTTTACCACGTTAGATGCGCGGTTCATTTGTTTATCAGCCGCACATCCGTGCGTACCGTGGCCGTGGGTCGCAGTGGATGACCCAACTACATTTTCACACAAAGAAAATCTAAGTAAACATTCATAGCTTAACGCTATTGAGTGGCGCCTTTTGTATAAGCAAAAACCGTATATTGAAACGGTTTCCGAGAAGAAATTAAATCAAAATCATAATTTATTATGTTTTTTATTTGCAGTAACGTTATCCAATTTGCGGTTCCTAATTATTATGATGGAAAATCACTGAAGAATTTCGTGTACGCCGGTAACGTAAGCAAAATAGATGATGCTGTATGCACTAAAACAGGCAAAGCTCAACCTGAATTTGACTGTCACGAAATCGTAAATCTTGTTAGCAAATCATTATTAAAAATAAATGATGGTCATGTCTACAACTTAGTACAGCAAATGCATTTAAACGAACGTTTTGAAATAACGCACGGAGGAAGATGTAACCCTTTTATGGAAAACACATTAGATTTGATGGTGGTACTCCTATGCTTGCCTAAGAATTCCGATATAACGGAAGGATTTTCGATGCATCCCTTAGAACTGGTTGAAGCATCAGATCGTGCTTGTTTTCATTATCTAAATCACACAACGGTGCCTTTTTTTCCGAACTGGAATAGGAATCGTCTTCTAGCTGTGCTAGTTCCTGAACCATTTGAGGTACCTTCCGAATATTTAGTTCCAACCATATTCTATGAAACTCCATATTTGTCTTCGGAACATAAGACTGCTTTTCCAAATTCTATGAATCTAGTACCATGGCGACTACTGAAGTATGGATTTCTAATGTTTATACAAACCGTGGGCTGGCAAAGAGTGGCGATTGTGACTGACGATTCAGAATATAGCCTAGATTTTGAAGATGAACTGACTGCACTGTTTAATAAAGAACGAATAATGTACACTGTGGTCCGGTGTGAGGATGCCAATTGTGAAATGGACAAGGTATTTTTTTTATATTTGCGTTACATTAAGTACGATATTAAAGGTATAATTTCCGAATGCGACGGCAGATCGTAGTAGACGGCATCGGCGTTCCAGTTGACAATAAAAGCAGGCGACGGTGCCGTTGTAGTTTTGATTCCGAGCGCGACGTCACTACTACTCGTACGACGGCATCGGCACTAAACTCGTCGTCAGTTTCACGAAACTCAGTTGTCAAACAAAAAAAATATGAAATCTCTGAGTGTCAAAAAATGTTAAAAAAATGACTGAGAGTACATGAGTGTTTCGGTATCATTGTAGGTAAGATACCTACATAGGTACCTAGGTAATAATTATGATTCATACTGTAATTGGTTTTATTCATAATTTGGAATATTCTTTCAGATAAAACAAGAACTCAATAGTATCTCAGCGAGGATAGTAATTGCCAACGTCGAAGAGAAACATGCTCAATACCTGTTCAAAAATGCTCACCACCAGATCACATGGCTAGTGAGGGACATGACTGGGGAAAGACAGGACTCCACGGTAACAAGATCGGCACATCGGAGGCCGCAACTCGAACATGGGACGTAAACGAGACGTACATTCGAAAGATTTTTTTATCTAAAATTTATCGTTTAGCATTTTGGTATCAATTTTTGCGACAGGCACAATTTGTATCACCCTTATATACAGGGTGGCAAGGACATTGACGCGCAACCTGTTGCCATGGATTCAGTATTACTGATAGATACTGGACCCTGAGTTGAAATTATTCGTCGGCCTCATTAGAAACCTGAAAGTCACTCAAAAGGCAATGGAGAGGGCTATGCTCGGAGTTTCCCTGCGTGATCGAATCAGAAATGAAGAGATCCGTAGGAGAACCAAGATAACCGACATAGCCCGAAGGATTGCCAAACTTAAGTGGCAGTGGGCAGAGCACATTCCTCGTAGAACAGATGGCCGATGGGGCCGAAAGGTTCTGGAGTGGCGACCGCGTACCGGAAGACGTACGAGGCCTATGTCCAGCAGTGGACGTCTTTCGGCTGAAATGATGATGATGAATGACATAAAAAACTCTACCTGTTTAAAAGTAAAGTCCTTAAACTAAGTGAGTTTTGTGTGCAAAACGAGTATTTTCAATTTTAATATCATTCGAATCTACTGTGACTGTCTGTCACCTATCCCTAGTTAATAACAAAATATTATATTTATTTTAAAACAAGCACATAGTTCGTGCCTCTTAGGAAGACATAAATTCTGTATTTTATGGGAAACAAGCTATGGACAAGTGCCACGAAAAGGTCGAAGGCAATAATTCAACAAATTCTAAAGAAACGACTTAAAATATCCAATTTCTAATCTTAGGACAATACTAGTTGCACATATGGTAACCATAAACCGAGCCCAGGCAATACCCAAACGGACCCTTTTAAAACAATTGAGAAATTGTACAAAAACGGCAATAAATCTATTCTGCAAAACTGTGGGAAGACGCGCTGAACGTGGTGTTTTAGGAATTGAGGGCTGATTTTGAAGTCCAGAACGACACTTGGTTTTAGACCTCGATAGGGTACGGACGTCCGTGTCTAAGCTAGTTAAGTTAGGAGGCTTGGTGAATACCAAGAGGCCATGTCCGAGTGGGCTGTCGTAAGATAGCGGGTATTAGTTATTAAGTTAAATATAGTTGGGTTAAAGCCCAGTTTAGAGTAATCTAGTATTTAACTTAGTATGTGTGTGTGTTTGTTGGTGCGACTGGGTGAGTCTTTCATTATAATAATTATCCTTGGCTGGTAATGTAATTAAAGTTCTTTTAACTAAACAGACAGAGACGTGTTGCTGGGGAGTTTGTTGCGCTACTTCTTCTCCCCAGCTCAAACACTAGGAAGTAGTGAAGGGTGGGCGCTTTGGGACTGTCTATAGGCCTTCAAGAGAGTTGATCCACAACTCTACTTAATTAATGATTCTTGAGATTTGATTCTCTGCTTTATTACGTAGTATCGACCTAATTCTTGAATTATGTATTCTTTGCCTCTGACTTTAAGAGAGAGATTATCCAAAACTCTATCAAATAATGATTCTTGAGACTCGGTTCTCAACTCCAATACCTAGTAATTTATGAATGTTGTATTCTTTATCTCAGACCAATAATTCGGTCAGGCTGACATGAACACGTGTCTTACAGATATTCTTGTTGTGCAAAGGGAGAACTTCCAGGGGTTTGGGTGACCACATTTATTTCATATTCAGTCCAAGGACTGATAGGGACCATGTCTCCATATGAGCATGTTGAAGACTTATGCCGCCGGAACTAGCCGCCCCGTTGCTAGACAAGGACGGTCGCACGGTTGCCGCAGGGAAAGCCGCTCTGTCACGATTATCAGTTCGAGAGAACTGCTAGGGACCATGTCTCCAAAAGAGCATGTTGATGACACGATGCCGCTGAAAAGCCGCTTGCGTCACTTTATGGAAGTGTATCTCTGAGTACTCCGAGTGTGGATGTGAGGTATTGTGTGAGTAATGACTGACCAAATACCTGTTACGCTAACGTAAGGGTTAATCACAGATTTATAATATACTTTGCATCCCTGTACTATTTATTAACTTTCTAAAACCACATCCAATTATTCATAACCATGAATTCATGTCTTATTTACATTCTCATTCAATCCTTTCCTTGCCTTTTAATGGGACAAGGCATCAGACTTCTTTAATGAATTCATTTCTTATGTCGGTGGGAGGGTGACCAAGTCTGGGACGAGCCCTACAGAATTGCGCGGAATACGGCGGGGCGCTTTTCTTTCCCCTACGGGGAAACCGACCTAAAACACTAATATTAGCATAATTAGGAAAAAACGAAAATTTTATCAGCCTAGGGTAATTTAGGTACAGTCACATGTGGTGCCGTGACCAGGATTCTCGTCATTAAATGTACTGATTCACTTCAGTGCAACGAGAAAGAACAACTTATGGGTTACTACAAAAACAACACAACGTTATTTTATGGTTCTATTAATAATAAGAAACGGCAAGAGTTAAAACGGCTAGAATAACATATGTTTAATTAAAATACTTGTTTAAGTTGAATTCTTCAACTACTGGTAGTGGGTTCAATTCCCGCATAATATTTATTAGTTGATGTGCTTCGATTCATTGTAAACGAATCTTGGGTTCGATTCCCGCCTGATGTATTGGTTTATAAGTGCTTGGATTTCTGTGTCACGGCTTGTGGGTTCAATTCCCGCATGATGGTTGATTTTAGGGCTTTGATTCCGATTCTACTGATACTGGGTTCGATTCCCAGATGCACGGAAGTAATTTTAAGTAGGTTATGGTATGATTGTGGCTTGGATTCCTGTGCTATAATTATGGGTTCGACTCCCTGCAAACGTGAGTTTGGTAACTTACAGTTTGTCATTAAGAAATATGTTTGTTTGTTTGTTTGAGATTTATATGTGTGTGTGTGGAGTGAGGTTAGGTATAAGACACACCCTTATTATGGGTAAACCTAATATTATTAGTAACTAAGACTTAAGAAGGATAATGCTTATAAAATGATTATTAATTTACCAAGACTGCAGTGTGAATATGAAATACGTTAATGGACGATTTCTTAATTTTAAAGTCACCTAGTAGTTTAAGTTGAATTAAATTACTTATTAGCTAATAGGCTAAAGTATCACCAACTGTGATCTTTTATAAATGAAACAAAAATGGACGAGGAGAAGTAAACAAATCTTACTAACTCTGCAATCAGCAGGCGTATGTCATATAAATTGAATAGATACTCGTGTGGCCTTATTTCAAATTCCAGGATGTTTAAGTCGTCACTTGGCCGCGACTACGCTATGGCAAAACCTTGTTTGTGCGTTGCGTTTCCTAAAAAGTTTCTGCAAAATCAGCTGCCATCGGCTGACTTCAACAGCAGTGGCTGTAGCGTGGCTCCTGTTACGAAGCTAAGTTTCACTTTTATTAGACACCTCAGTTACTCATATCTACGTGGTATGATTTTTGTTATCTCACAAAATACAATTTTATAGGTTTATGTTTTAGGACTTTGGTATTTGCTTCTATAGTTATCAGTTCGAATATACCATAGAATGTTCTTGTCAACATTTTTTATAATCTGAGGGGTAGGTATTAACAGCATTGTGTGCTAATAAGCCAACAATTGTTTGGACAGTCTAAGATTCCTAAATTTTCTAATCAGTATAGTTTTCCAACTCTTACTGGATTTCAAAACTGCTCTAACCTTCTTAGAATCAGAGGGGGGTGCCCAATTGGAATAAAATCTAATATGTTTATGTGCGGACTATTTCAGTTACTGGATACGACTGCGGGCAGTTGACCAAGCTGACTCAGCATTGAGGTGCATAAGGAGAGGCCTCTTTCCAGCGGCAACTACGATAGGCTGAGTTTAGAACGAGGGAGCACTTTAGGTAGCGTGCCACGATAACACAAATACTCTTAAAAGAGACCCTGGTATGTAAAACTACATTATAAGCATGCACAGGTCTTCTGAACTTACTTAAAGCGCGATAGTGTGATTTGTATAGGACAAGAGTATTTTCAACAAGAATAAATTCAAATATTATGGAGAAATTATAGTATCGATTGAAGATGCGAAACAGCAGATTATAGCAGACATTGCAACTTATTGGGATCTTATTGGATTCATGTTCTAACTGGAGCAACTATAATTAATTACTTGATTAGGTTGACATAGCAGCACCATTGTGAGCGTAGCGTACCTATGGGTATATATTCTAAAACACTTTCATTCAAAGGCAGAGTTCATCCTATTTTGAAAGCTCATACGCTGTACTGCGTCACGCGTCTGATTTTCAGAGGGGGGAATGTGACTGTCTGTCACCTATCCCTAGTTAATAACAAAATATTATATTTATTTTAAAACAAGCACATAGTTCGTGCCTCTTAGGAAGACATAAATTCTGTATTTTATGGGAAACAAGCTATGGACAAGTGCCACGAAAAGGTCGAAGGCAATAATTCAACAAATTCTAAAGAAACGACTTAAAATATCCAATTTCTAATCTTAGGACAATACTAGTTGCACATATGGTAACCATAAACCGAGCCCAGGCAATACCCAAACGGACCCTTTTAAAACAATTGAGAAATTGTACAAAAACGGCAATAAATCTATTCTGCAAAACTGTGGGAAGACGCGCTGAACGTGGTGTTTTAGGAATTGAGGGCTGATTTTGAAGTCCAGAACGACACTTGGTTTTAGACCTCGATAGGGTACGGACGTCCGTGTCTAAGCTAGTTAAGTTAGGAGGCTTGGTGAATACCAAGAGGCCATGTCCGAGTGGGCTGTCGTAAGATAGCGGGTATTAGTTATTAAGTTAAATATAGTTGGGTTAAAGCCCAGTTTAGAGTAATCTAGTATTTAACTTAGTATGTGTGTGTGTTTGTTGGTGCGACTGGGTGAGTCTTTCATTATAATAATTATCCTTGGCTGGTAATGTAATTAAAGTTCTTTTAACTAAACAGACAGAGACGTGTTGCTGGGGAGTTTGTTGCGCTACTTCTTCTCCCCAGCTCAAACACTAGGAAGTAGTGAAGGGTGGGCGCTTTGGGACTGTCTATAGGCCTCCAAGAGAGTTGATCCACAACTCTACTTAATTAATGATTCTTGAGATTTGATTCTCTGCTTTATTACGTAGTATCGACCTAAGTCTTGAATTATGTATTCTTTGCCTCTGACTTTAAGAGAGAGATTATCCAAAACTCTATCAAATAATGATTCTTGAGACTCGGTTCTCAACTCCAATACCTAGTAATTTATGAATGTTGTATTCTTTATCTCAGACCAATAATTCGGTCAGGCTGACATGAACACGTGTCTTACAGATATTCTTGTTGTGCAAAGGGAGAACTTCCAGGGGTTTGGGTGACCACATTTATTTCATATTCAGTCCAAGGACTGATAGGGACCATGTCTCCATATGAGCATGTTGAAGACTTATGCCGCCGGAACTAGCCGCCCCGTTGCTAGACAAGGACGGTCGCACGGTTGCCGCAGGGAAAGCCGCTCTGTCACGATTATCAGTTCGAGAGAACTGCTAGGGACCATGTCTCCAAAAGAGCATGTTGATGACACGATGCCGCTGAAAAGCCGCTTGCGTCACTTTATGGAAGTGTATCTCTGAGTACTCCGAGTGTGGATGTGAGGTATTGTGTGAGTAATGACTGACCAAATACCTGTTACGCTAACGTAAGGGTTAATCACAGATTTATAATATACTTTGCATCCCTGTACTATTTATTAACTTTCTAAAACCACATCCAATTATTCATAACCATGAATTCATGTCTTATTTACATTCTCATTCAATCCTTTCCTTGCCTTTTAATGGGACAAGGCATCAGACTTCTTTAATGAATTCATTTCTTATGTCGGTGGGAGGGTGACCAAGTCTGGGACGAGCCCTACAGAATTGCGCGGAATACGGCGGGGCGCTTTTCTTTCCCCTACGGGGAAACCGACCTAAAACACTAATATTAGCATAATTAGGAAAAAACGAAAATTTTATCAGCCTAGGGTAATTTAGGTACAGTCACACTACGTCACGTCTCCTCAGCGTTTTCGTTAAGCCCACAGATTAATCTAAATACCTCAGTACCTCACATTGCTTAGCATGATCCTCAGTTATATCGAAAATAAGTAATAAATAAAATAAAATAAAAAAGCCATTTATTCTACTACTTTTGTACAAAAAAATGTTTGTAGCATGCGTTTAAAATTATATTTATCTTCAAACAAATTCTTAGAATGCGAAATAATATTTTTAATTATTTGAGATTTTAATATTTTATTAGGATTTTAATTGTAATTGAATTAATTATATTATAGAATAATTTATTTGTGATAAGTTTTTATTTGTGATAAGTTCATTAAATTAGTAGTAGTCGCCTCCTTGGCGTAGGCCTCCCCCGTTTTTTTCCAGTATTGTCTGTCGAAAATAAGTACTGCAGCTTTAATTTTGAAATAATAGTCAACTGATAAATAAGGGGTAGTAAAGGTTAAAACACAAATGTGGGTTTATAACAAATGAGTGTTTTAATACCTAATTATTTACAGTTGCATACAAGACTTTATCTCTACACCCCATGATACGAATCCTCTTTAAAAGGTCCTTTGCAATACCAATATCGAACAAAAATGGCGGGATAAGATGTAAATTCTAATTTTTCAAATTCGAATAACCTATTAGTTTATTTTTTAATAACGGCGCTTTGGTAGTGAAACTCGCGTGCCTGACAATGTTCTTTTTTTAAATGAGTTGCGTTATGAAATTTAGTACAACATAAACACAACCAACAAGGTGCGAAAAAAAAAACTGCTGTTCCCTACATTTTGACGAGCTATGCGAACATAAGTACGAAACTCCTGATTTTTTTTCGCGTGAAAAAATATTTTTAATTTCGCGGTAACTAAAATTTAAGTCGGTGGCAAAAAACGAAAATTGAAAAGCAAAGACACCGACTTCCGAAATTATAGTTATTAGGTATTCACTTTTTTTGGAAGTCGGTTGTTTTTTTTTGTAAAAAGTTTATATTTATAATAATTTTAGGAATGCAAAATGCGAGTTATTAGAGGTTAGATTAAATACATGCCACAATTTTTTGCGCATGTGAAGTCTTGCTAGTTAATAATTTTTGTTTTTTTTTAGTACCTAAGCAACGGTCAAGTCGCGTTCTCCATTAGTTTGAGTGACACAGACACCAAAAAATGCGGTGGGGCGGATAATATTGTGACCGGTTTGAGCAGTGTGGCCCAGGCTTACAAAAATATACCAGAAGAGGACTACAAAGGAAAAAAACGCGAGTTTTTCAGGTAATCTTTAATATAGTTAATTGATTCAGGCGTGACTTTGCGGAAATCCACTATAAAATACAATAGACTAAGATATAATTTAGTAACCGATTCCGCTTAGCTATTCCTTAAAAGTCATAAAAAACCCGAAATCGACATGTGTTTCACCTATCAACGAGACATCCTCAGGATGACGATTGACCAGTCGCGAACCAGAAAACGACGTGTTGCCACGCCAAGAGCTGGACGCCGCTCTCTTTTTCAGACTCTTTTTTTAACTCAGGTGTTATGACATCTTCTTCATCACTTGAATGCATTTTCAATGGATTTATTATACTCCATGCTTAGTCCTCGATAATTATCCTGATTTACTATGTAGTCTCACTACACTCCCATCGTGTGCACGCGAATATTCAGAGAATAAATCCTGCAAGAAAAAACTTTTACGCTGGCAACTATAACCAGCTAATGTCATTCATTATTTTCGCGTCGTGTAGCGCACATCATTTTAAGAAAATTATTGAATTTTCTTTTATAAACTTATTACTTTTGATTATTATCAACAACAAATAATACCAATCAACAAAATGTGGCGAAAATTGGATAGAAACCGCTTAGGCGAGCTCAAGGGCGACTTCGGCGTCCCGTTTTTTGGAGTCAGTAATACAGGCCGATCGGCAAAAGACAATTATTTTTGTAAACGAAGAAGAAAACACAGGTATGTATGTGTGGTATAATGAAAAATTTCAGGGATTACGATTAATTTGGATTGCAAAGCAGCAGAGGATTATAATTATCCGTCATACTGCCAGTGCTCGGTCCGTCCGTTCTTGTACAATGTAACATGAAGTTCGTGTTACACAAGACAGTATAGTGCTATGTGCAACAGGAGGTCCTGTTGACTCCCGTCGAGACTTGTTCTCGAACCTCAAGTTGGGGAAAAACGCACAAAATATAATGTATACCTAGAAGTTCTATGGTATGCACTGCCTATGCACAAAATGTTGTTTTTCTCTCGTGAGAAATTATTATGAGGTATTACAATAAGGCAGGAGCCTAGCTCTCGCAGCCTCAAGTTGAGGCAAAAAGCTCAAAATATAAATGTACTTATATCTAGAAGTTCTATGATATGTACTCAATATTGTTCTCTCGTGAGAAATTATTATTACAATAAGGCAGGAGCCTAGCTCTCGCAGCCTCAAGTTGAGGCAAAAAGCTCAAAATATAAATGTATATCTAGAAGTTCTATGATATGTATTCAATATTGTTCTCTCGTGAGAAATTAGTATCACAATATTGATTGATAATGAATCAGTTCTGCACATTAAGCATCATCAGACTTAGTTAGTCTATTGTGTGCTTTGTAGATCATATCCAAGATCTAAAGGATGGTACTATGAGGTTGTATGAAGCAATGATAATGGCCTTGGGAAACCCGTCCAGTTCCAAGAAAACCTAAATGTTTTTTACTTTCTTAAAATCATCTAAAATGACTAAGATTTAAAAATGATCAAGAAAGAAGAATTACCTACATAATGTAAAATGCATTTAATACTAGTACTGTTGAATTTACTATTGCTGGATGCTTCAAAATTGAACATGGATTTAAACGGCTGAGTCACCCAATCAAGGAAAACAACCAGAGGGTGGAAGACCACCACAGTCATTTGGAATTGCATTACCGCAGTGTAAACAGTATCTATATTTTGATAAAAAACAATTGGAACACAACAAATATTAAAATTCTCACCGATGTTTTCACGATTATTAAGCAACTTACTTTGATGATACCAGTTAAACTAGATAAAAATCAAGATTAAAACAACAAATATAGCGAAACGGGACAGTTTCCTGTTTGGTGAAAAGTTCATTATTGAACATGTCAAGTCTGGGTAATTAAGAAGGCAGCTACAACTACACTGTTAAGTAATTGTAAGGAAAACTCCAATGCCCCTTCACGTTTGATTCAAGCAGGGGGGGGGGGCAAGTACCAATCTAGGACCATTGGGAAGTACCAACAGCAGAGGATTTCATCAGGCAAGACGTACTGATACAAACCTGTATGTCAATTATAGAGGTAACGACAATTGCATGTCGCCTTAAATATTTTACTCTTGCTGGCGGTGATCTTTTTCACACAAGATAAAGTTATCTGGTCATGTTTGAAGAGATATAGAATTCCATTTAAGGACATTCCTACACAACATAATACCTATAAAATTGTGCATTTTCAGAGTCTGAATATGTATTTAATACAACAAAAGAAATTGGTAAGTTGTTAGATTTGAGTGTGCAGTGTGCACCTATCAGTGGACAGTTTTTTAATCAAAAATATTTATTGTTCACAAACTAAATGGAGGTTCCAGTAAATCCAAAATGTCTGAATATAATTTATCCATACACAACAGTTTTAAAATGAAAGACATACCTAAGGAGGTTATGTAAAATAAAATGATCATTTGGGCACAATTGATTTATAAGATGTCTATTTTTTAATATCATTGAACACTTATGACAAAACACATTTGAGGGTTTATTGTAAAAACAATTAATTCAATTGTTTGTGCTTTGGCTTGTGTACTGCCCCACACCAGTAATATCTTATATTTATACTTTAGTGGGTGATAAAAATCTGTGTTTTTTATCTTGAGGATTTAACTTGTACTTATTGGAGAACATTATTAAGAATTTTTTTTTGAAAATTTTAGTAAAACTATAGGCTTTTGGAGTGCCTTGCATGTTACATAAATAAGGTTAAAACTAATCCCAAACCCAATTAAGTTGCTGAGTACTTAGGATTTGTGATTGATACAAAGTATATTATGACATTGTCATTGACAGATTTAAAGAGATATTCATCTATTATTTTACACTTTATCCTATCGGCTTGTTGTCCAGTTGTGAGTTTTGGATTTCTATGCTTAAGTACCTACACTAGAATTTGGAAAAATCCAAGATGTGTAGAGTTAGTTTACCACAGTGACTTTGATTTACATAATCAGCCTATAATGTTCCCACTGCTGGGACACAGGCCTCCTCTCTATGAGAGGGAGTTTGATTTAATTATGATAAATATGGGAAATATTTGTTTTGACAGTCAGATAGCAAATGGGGTTTGGAAAGTCAAGAAAAATCATTTAAGTTTTTTGGAATTTTTTGATGCTTTTCTTGGTATAGAATATTTTACCGAATACTTAAATGTATACCAAATTTTATGTTAAACAATACTACAACCTTAGATTATAATGTGTGGTAGTCAATTTGATAATCTTAATTGCCTGGCTAGGCATAATATGGCAGTGGTGTGAAGCCCTAACAATGGGGATATCTGCATTTTATGCATAATCTAAAGACAGCATAGAAGCTGATCTTGAGTCTAGAAATAAAAACATTGATTGTGTGTCTGGCTCCTGCAGCATTTCAGGACATAGTGAGATCTTTTGGAAATCTTTTCCATTGATCTACATATTTGCTACTAGAGCTAATACTAAGTGTGATAGATATGAGATATCTGGCCTGGCACTTGTAGAAAATATAGATGCATTTACAGTAAATTGGAATTATTACCCATTATTTTATGCATTTCCACTATTTGATTAATTTCACAAACTATTAAGTTGATCAGGTTTTTTGGCATCTTACTTTCTCCTATGAGACTATCACAACCTTGGTACCCATTTTTTAATTTCATGGTGAAATCACAGATTACAGTATATAGTTTGAACCAACAAACCAATTTTTGCTGTCACCTTCCAGAATGCTGCATCCTTTGCACTGCAGCTTTTGTCCCTGGGGGCCTGCATATTGTCAGAGAACCGTTTAAGAAGCAAATGATACCACATGCCACCATTAAGGTCATGATATCTTCATTGTCAGATAACAGTGTCAGGCAGTATTCAGTAACACACTACATAAGTGGTGGACTTTCTGTAATGGTAAAAATATTCACGATATTTCTATCACTAAAATATTAAAGTTTCTTACACAACAATTCAACAATGGCAGTTCATATAGGTACGTTCAGCACTAATAGATCTGCATTGTCATTGATCATAAATGCTGATGTAGGTACCGATCCTGTAATTAAGAGGTTCTTTAAAGGTATCTTCAAATTACAACAAAGTTGCACTAACTACAATGATATATAATATAATATAATTCATTTATTTAACAGATCATACAATCCAACTTGTTAGACAATTAATCATAATACACACACATCTTACACACTAGTGTTAGTAAATTATATTTGGCAAATCCCGTAAACTAATTAATAACAATGTCAAAATGGATGTATGGGATCCATCAATGTTACTGAATTTTATAGAATGATGGTACCCATTACAACAATTATCACTTGACAAAGTAGCCAAAAAGTATGTAAGAATTATTTCAAGTCTTAAAGAATATAACTTATCTGTAATTGAGACTTCATAACATCCAAATTATTGATTCAAGTGTTAACATAAAAATCACTGATTGGTAAAAACATCTAAGACAGGAAAACGGCTAACAATTATTATGTTATCCTACTTTTCATATGGAACCTGACATTTGTCATGTGACTACATTACAATATTATATAAATTATACACACAAATGGTGTAATTCAGGGATAGGTAATACAGAAAAATTATTAATGCCTCATAATTATGTTAGTTAGCCAAACAATTAGTTATTGGATTAAACAAACAATGTTGGACAGTGGCATAGATATCAAAATATTTACTCCTCATTCCACAAGTCATGCTTCAATAGCGACTAGAGGTGTGTCGGAAGATAATCAGTATTTTTAAAACGGTTGTTTGGTCATAACTTTTGCTAAATTTTTGCCAAGTTTGTTGGTAATGTTGACCTTGAGACTGATGTGATTTTTTTTTCATAAATTAAGTTTTTAGCCAAAAGAGTAGGCATACTAAATAGGTACATACTTGGTTGTTGATAATTAGAATAGAAGCATTATTAAAAGAGAATTAATTGAAAATGTGGTAAAGTTTTTCCACTTGCAATTAAAGGTTGATTTTATGTTTTAGTGTGAAACAAATGTTTGTAATTTCCAACTTCATCTCTCTAAACATCTACATAGTAAATCAGGATAATTATCGAGGACTAAGCATGGAGTATAATTACTAAATTAAACGAACTTACCTAAGTGAAGTTCTATTGTAATTATACGAAATGCTTAGTCCTCGATACTATGTTCCCTCCCAAGCCCTGAACAAGACCATAGTTGGTTTTTTGACCCTGGGATTGAAGTTGGGGAATTACTGTCTGTTAATTTTAATTCTCTCATTGCAGATTACTCTAAATAGAATGACATTAGCTGGTTATAGTTGCCAGCGTAAAAGTTTTTTCTTGCAGGATTTATTCTCTGAATATTCGCGTGCACACGATGGGAGTGTAGTGAGACTACATAGTAAATCAGGATAATTATCGAGGACTAAGCATTTCGTATAATTACAATAGAACTTCACTTAGGTAAGTTCGTTTAATTTAGTAATTATTAAGTAAAACTAAACATTGTGTCCGTACAAATTACAGTATTAATAAAATAAAAGTAAAAATCTTGTAATGATCTAAAAAGTACCAAATAAAACTTACGTAAATATAGAACTATAATATTTTCTTAAAATCTTGAGCCTTATCTATAAGTGTAAGGAGGACAGTACGCCTCTTTCGTCTCAGTCTCGCCTTCTGCGAAATTCATGCAAAATGTTTTTTTTTTTTTGTAATTAAAAAAATAATAATTTACACTCATTTTTTTTTTCAGACGTTTCGCTGATGAAGTAAAACATTTAACGCCAAAAATTACTGAAGCTATAGTAGTTGTACGGAGATTATATGGCTTAGAAGTGGTTTCAACAATGTCTGTGAACGCCACGGGCGCTAAACTGATAAAATTTACGAATCCATTTAAATCTGGCAAACCAAACGACGGAACAGCTCATTGTTTCTTAACAAATTACGATTACCACAAGCCTTGTGACGACCCTGTGGTGATGTTCCTCATATTTACCGTCATGCTATTTATGTTAACATTCATTCTGATATTTTGTTACTTTGACAAGACCTCGCCCGTAAACGACATCAGATATCAAAATTTTTAGTAATAGCTCTACGTTTATAATGTAAGTCTTGTGAAATTGTGTCAGGACATATTTGGATTCTAATATAAATTAAACTAGCATCGTGGCAATAATTTTTTTTCTCAAACATGCTTTGAAATTCGAGCATTATTTTGACAACCTTCTTCGAGATAAATCGAAATTGCTGTACTGAGTTATCGACCTCGACTTATGAGTTTATAGGTCATGGGTTCGAAACCAAGTAGGCGCTTTACTTTCTTGTAATTTATTTCATTTATTTTACGAATAACAACAAAATTAAATAACGCAGTAATTTTTTGACCCACATCGCCGGAAAATGACCTGTATAGTGTATAACACTTCTATAAATATCACAAAACAACTGTACTGAATAAACATTAGCCACCTATTAGCTAATTGACGACATAAAACGCGACATAGCTGTAAATTGCTTCCAAGAATTTCGTAGTCGAAATGAGTTTAGCAATTTGTTCCTAAGTCCAGGTTCGCATGGGCAAATTTTTACGCGACTATTTTTTTATGGCGCATTTGATTTTCAACTCTCGGTTTTGAGCCGAGAGTTGAAAGTTGAGTATTCAATAGAGTGCTTGTTTTTTGTTTTTGGGGAATGGCATCTCGCAACCTAGGAGGTAGTTGGTATTGAGTTTAATTTTATATTGATGCTTGGCTGTATGCGAGTTTGTCTGTGCCTCTGTTTAGAGTAATGTATTAGTACCTACTTCTGACATTTGGTGTCGCTGTTGTTACTCCAGCTGTCACACGTTTCTTTGTTACTTACTGTACGGACAGGGTTTGCTAGTAGAAAATAAATTTATTTTCTGCGAAAGAAGTCTTATTTATTATTTTACCTCCAAGTGACGGCTACTTAACCGGACTTTCCTGGGGGTGCCCCAATAAATTAAGGCTTCCCGACAGGGCATACAAACTAAGGACCTCGGATTAGGGCATCGTCGGGGGAGGGCAGGCAGGGTACAAAAAAATAACACTAAATCCGCCTCTTAAGAGGCTTTCAACAGATCCTATCCATCCATATCCATATCCATCGAACTATCAAATAAAACCCACGTTGATTTCTCAACCCATGATCCCTGCAATAAAGCTGTCTTCCAATAATTCCTATAATCTCGTTTCTCTATAAAGAAATGTCGTTTTGTCTATTTGTGCGCCAAGTCACGGACTTACCGACAATATGAGAGCCATCCTAACGTTTTAGGATAGTGTTAAAAATTATAGTGCCAATAATAACCATAGAAGTATACATAATCAGATATATTTTTATGATTATTCGTGTAGTTATGATCGTATTACGACGTTATGGCAAAAAATATGGCGTTATTAAAACTGTGAAGTGACGAGCAATAGTACTGCCAAGTTTACATTCACATGTCTTTAATAATGTCTGCAGAAAATGCATAGCATAACATAACATCACGCCTGTAAACCCGGAAGGGTTGAGCAGAGGTGTACCTAGAGTACACCCACATTTACCCAGTTATGTTTAAGTCCCATGTAATAGGGGGCGAGCCTATTGCCATCAACCGGGCACAAATCAAGACTCCGGGCTGCTACTGAGAAATTCTTCCCAATAATACTTTGTCCGACCTGGTAATTGAACGCAGGACCTCATGCTCGGCAGTAGCGCTAGCGACCACTAGACCAACAAGGCAGTCTCAGAAGTATTTTCTGAGAAATCTGAGTCTTGGAGAAAAACATCAGGTTAATTGGGGTTACGCCTAATTTTAACCGACTTTTTAAATAAGGAACAGGTGCTCAATTCGTCATCATCATCATCATCATTTCAGCTGAAAGACGTCCACTGCTGGACATAGGCCTCCCACAAGCACGGCCACTTCGACTGGCTCTGTGGTTCCCGCGTCCAGTGTTGCTCAATTATTCTGTATAAAGGGTTATTGGTAAAACACCTCTTAAGGAGTCATTCTACTCATCATTATGAACAACTTAACTATGGGCACAAACATTAAATCGCGAAAAAAAAACAGCTGTTCCGTACACTTTGACGAGTTATGCGAACATAAATGTATTGAATAGCTGTTTTTTTTTTTCGAAGGAGGTTGTTGGTGTTCACCAATAACCCTGTAATTATGTATATATATTTTAAACAATTGTGGACTTTTTTGGAAATTCTTTTTTCATTATGTAGGGAAAGCTTGCATGGTAGTCTCATATACTTACATTTTATTGACTTTGCGTGGGTAGTTTTTGAGTTACCTTCAATAATACGTATTTTTTCCATATATTGTAGGTATATGTTGATTATGATAAAATAACTTCCTGTCACTTTACATGGGCAAGTATTTAAAACTCTGTCTTATACGGTTTTATTTTGTTAAATTTTTAAAGACTGTCTTTCTTTACATTTGCATAATTATCTTCAATCATCAAAATCAAAAGTCATTTTATACAAACTAGGCTGAGAATCAGCACTTTTCGAACGTTAAAATGACATAAAGTCCACTTCCTAGTACTTTAGCTGGGAAGAAGAAGTGGCGCAACAAACTCCCCAGCAGCACAGCTGTCTTTTCATATACAAATTTAAAAAAAAACTCTACAATACATACATTCTCATAAGAAAAACATAACCCATAATTGTATGAAACACATAGATAACGTCACTGGAGTCCCTGAAAACTTTATTACATTTGACCTCACTGAAATTAATTCATATACCACATTTATATGCAACGCGTGTATGTAAGGAATTTATAACGCCAAGGTTTCTTTTATTGCAGATCATGAATTACGTGTCCTTATTAAATGTGGTCATAGCTTTATATATTTCTGGTCTACATTAAAATTCTCGAGTGAATACTTTGGCTCTTTCATACTACTACATTTATTTTCTTATATGGGTAATGTTTTGATTCCTGGGTCCTGGGTTAAGCCTGCCAGTTTGCGGGTTAGTCCGAAAGGGATACCGGAACCTTGGCAACAGTCAACTGAAGGAACATGGGTGGGTTTTAGTCAGTAAAAGTCTGACACGCCCTTCCGCTCCACCCAGAGCGGGAGAAGTCATTGGATGATTTCCCATCCTCAAAAAAAAAGGGTCCTGGTTCAAATAAAATTTTCTTTCTTTCTTGATTGGTATTATCCAGTCACAAAGACTAGATTATGATCCTTTTTTTTGACCGATTTTTATCACGCACACGTTACGAAACGTCTGTGCTACCTGTTAGTTAAATACATAAATTGTACTACTGCTGTATCGAAGGACCAGCTTATAAATCGATCCTTCTCGAAAGAGAAAGTTTAATAAACAAACCATGGAAACTTTCCAGAATAAAAAAAAAATACACAACTCTCTTGGCTCAAGATTTAACTTACTAAGAAGTCGTGTTTGTTTGTTAAAAATATTCATGAAGGTTCCTCCTTTTAGAGTTTTCCACGAAATTTATATTATGTCTATGTTTTATTTATTAGTATTTGTGTAGCTTTTATTAAGGGTGAATTTGAAATGATACCTATGACTGAGCTATTTTAGGGGTCATTGGACACATGAATGTACGCTCGAACGCGCTCACAGTGAAGTGCCTGGCCACGCATTCTTACGAAAAATAATATTAAACAGAAGTGTGGGTGGTTCACTACACTATATTATGTTTGATTCATTTCGGATTTAACCTTTAGCAATTTCACCCTAGCCTGTGTCAAAGTTTCGAAATATAAAGATGTAAGTACTAAGTACTCTAAAACAAATAAAAAATCAAATCAAATCAGCACCCAGTAATGCATCATCTCGCCATTTTTGAAGAATTTTCTAAACACGCGCGGGGCGAAGGACCTTTTTCTTCCATTCCTACATCCGAGAAAGTTAAATGGCAGTCGTAAATTACAATTAAACGCCAGAAACAGCGATTACAAATCGTATAACATGAATATTAATCTTTACGGAACCACGTTGACCCATGGTGTCGTATCCAGGTTGTTTTATAATAATTTATGACAGAATAACGAAGTTTGCGACCTGATTGCTAAGTGGCTCTGACATTAAAATCTCGGTATTATTTTCATTTCGTTCTCAGTACTGAGTTAATTATATTATAAGAGAGAACTAATGGTTTTCAAAGCAGGTAGCGTGACATATTTGTGTATTCCTCATGTCGCTGTGTGGAGAATCCCTGCGAAGAGTGGACAAGTTTAGGTATCTGGGCCACTGGGTCACTGACCTAAACTACCTCCGCTCAAATTCACTTTTTATATCGCTCGCACCATACTACTCGCGGCCTGAGTGAGAGCGAGACGGAGTGGGGTACTGGCGGCTCCAAGCCTCGAATAGTTTAAGTAATTGCTTTTTATGGTATGGTAATCGTATTATTAAAAAATAAAAAAAACATAAGACCTGCTTATTAGTTAGTTCACTTATTTTGCAAAGTTTCATGATCTAATTTGAAGTATTTTTTTAATACCAGCGGTTTATAGTACGGTTTAGAGGTAACTTTGGAATTTGCTTCTATCGAGAAATTTTTATGTAATCGAGTTTTCGCAAAACATAGGACTTAGCATCAATCCTCAACTTTAACATAATTATTTATTTCAAAATTAATGCTGCAGTATTTTCGGCATAACGGCCCTTATAGATAACTGTGACATTGAAAGAGAACGTAGGTCGCTAGCTGTCCGTTGCAAGTTGTGAAATGCTGGCCCGCAGGTTTGCACTATTACATCATAATCTGCCTAGCCTTTTCCCAAGTATGTTGGGGTCGGCTTCCAGTCTAACCGGATGCAGCTGAATACCAGTATTTTACATGGAGCGACTGCCTATCTGACCTCCACAACCTAGGAACTGGGTAATACGATACGCCTTGGTAAGACTGGTTGTCAGATTTCGGGCTTCTGACGACCCGTAACGACTGCACGATGGTTGGTGGTGGTTTGCACGATGTACGAGGGTAGTTTAAGTAACGCTTTTCAAAGCTTACTTTCAGCCCTTGTCAGTACTGAGTTACTGTCAGGCGTTGGCTTTTTCTATAAAAAATCAACATATTCCAAGATTTTTGTTTTTTTGACGTCTGTTACTTTAAAATAAGACTCTTCTATCTGTTTTATTATAAAGACACATATATACATATTTTATAAAGTAAACTCTCAGTACAATATACCTTCAAAGTATCAAAAGCCACAATTTTTCATAAAGTTTGGTAAACAAAGCCATTTCAGAGACATCTGTCGTGACAATAAATGGAGCACGTGCTTACCAAACGGGTTTCAGTTTATGGTCCTTTGAAGTACAATGTAAGGAGCTCTTGGAAGAATAAATAAATCGGGGGAAAATATTAAATTGTGTAGACAAGATGTTTTTTGCCAGCCTGACATAAAATCCTCTAAAAAATTCTGCTCTTTCGGAGATTCTAAAGCTACACTAGTGTGGTAATAAAGAACGTTTACAATTAAATCTAGAATCTTTTACTAAACTACCTGACCCAACTTTGTCCTGTCCAAACAATAATTTATACAAAAATACCCATAGACAATGCACCAATTTTCCCGGCAACTTTTTAATTTTTCTTTTGGTAAGAACCTGCTTCGGCCTATTATCAATATTTTAAAAGAACAAAAATAGTCAAGTTTGTCTAGCCGTTCTCTAGTTATGAGCTTACCAACAGACATCTACTCATTTTTATTATACAGAAGATTATTTATCTAATAGACTTCTCAGCTGCAAGAGTAAACATGATGGCTGAATTTTGATTTTGACAATAGGAAATATAAACGAAAAACTGTTTTTCCTCTACTTTTGCAAATACGGTCTCACTGTTTGAAAGAAAGAGAAAATTCAATCGATTTGCAAAAACGGAAAGACATTATTCAGAAGTCAGTCATAGGTTAAAGTTAAACATAGAGTCCGCGCCAACACTGAAATTCTTTTGACGCGGCGTCATTCCATAATATAGTTCCACAATTGCCCGCCGAATTTCAGTGGTGGCGTGGACTCTAGCTAATGTACTGTCATTCTCCGATATTTGTATTAGATGTATAGAGTGCGCATTTCATCAAATACTCGTAATTCCTATGCCGATGCCGTAATGTTGGCACTTTCACAACAGACCTATTAGGTAGCGCCGTAACGTACAAATGTTCGTCCTACAACAGTGGAGCCAACATTACGGCATAGGAACTATTTGATGAAACGCACTATATAGGTAACACGGCAAATTGACGTAGGGTGTCAATTTGCTTAACAATTAATTTGCCTGACTGTATGTGACATAATAAATAGCAAAGTTTTCAGTTAGATTTAAAAACAAAGAAAGTCTAGATTTTTTGCCAGATTCATCAGTATTCAAAACACAAGATAATCAAAAATAAGAAAATTCTAATATACCGAAAGCTTTTTCCAAAACCAATATTTGACCGACGTGGGCTTTCAAAATTCAGGGTTGGCCCGAGTTTGCGGTGAAACTCCATTTGCTAATGACGATGTTGGCTCGCCCAGCGGCCGGGTAGCATTCCAACCATTGGCAGAGTGCCACTCGAGTTTCTAATAATCTCACTTTGTTTCTGTTAATTAATATTTTTGCTATTGATGCTGACCCATATCTACATATTTTCGCATAGGGTTGATTAAAATTCCTTGTAAAATGTTTAGTTTCCTGGTATGTTTTAACGGAAACATTGCTTTGGCTTTTTAATACCACATTGTGTGAATGTTTTGTGGAGGAGCTCGTGGCTAAGTAATAGCCGCACAGGTCGATCCATCAGCTTAAGCTGCACTTGCCGGGGTTGGTCCGTGGATGGGTGACCATCTTTACATACCGTGACTCCTCCGTGCCTCGGAAAGCACGTTAAGCCATTGGTTCCGGCTATCATTTGTGGATCTTTGGCAGTCGTTACGGGTCGTCAGAAGCCCGAAAGTCTGACAAGTGTATCAAGGGGTATCGTATTACCCAGTTACTGGGTTGTGGGGTTCAGATAGGCAGTCGCTCCATGTAAAATACTGGTATTCAGATGCATCCGGTTAGACTGGAAGCCGACCCCAACAATGTTGGGAAAAGGATAAGCAGATTGTGTGAATGTTTTGTGTTGTTTTTGTTTTCATGAAGACTTTTTCCTGTATTGCATGCACTAAAACTTCTTCTTCGTAGTACTCTTGTCAGAACGGTCAGGGTCCTCATGTAGTTTCTTGTCCAGGGGCTGATGTGATTGGCCTCACGACTTCTCGCCATCTACTCCGATTTTTGAACACTAAAACAGCTTGAGGTTAAGTGGAGAAGAAGTTCAGCAAATATCGCAACTTAGTTCTACATTATCTATACATATTATAAATTAAAGTTTTTTCGTGTCTGTATGACCGCGTTGTTCTCCTAAACTATGAAACGGATTTTAATGCGGTTTTCGCAATCATTTAGTGAATTTACTTCGGAAGGTTTGGATTAAACTACAATAAAGCAATCTCAACGTTTTGTCAAGTCGTAAAACCTTGCGACGCGGGGGTAACTAGCAACCTGTGGGGGCAGGTTGCTAGTTACCTATAAACAGACTTGAAATTATAATAATATCACAAAAATTGTGAATGAAATCAAATATGGTTCATGTTTGATTTTGATTGGAGAGTAATAAACATAGGTAATATTTTACTTACAGAACATTATTATGAAAAAAACATTTATTTACACCAGAAAAAAGTCTTTATTTACATTATCATATTAAATTACCCGTGTTTTAAAAAAGTGAGGGCTTCATTATAATATTTAAAATCCCTTTAAACATTTCGGGACATCACGTAAACAAACCGGGAGGTATTTATGAATTATTCACATGCTTGTGCCAGCCCTGAGCATAGAATAATAAAATCGTGTAGAAGCGAAACTCAGGTACGGTTCAGTATTTTTATCTCACGAAACGACGCGCGTTTTACTTATGGTTACCAAGGGTACAAACAAGGGTAAATACAAAAATACTTACATACATACTGACTTACAAACTTACATACATACTTACATAGACTGCTAAAATCATAACCCTTCCTTTTGGCTTTGCCGTAGTAAGGTAAAATCAGTTTTTATTTCGTTACCCATCACGCTTGTAAAGTTAGTAGAAAAAACTAATATTTCAAGTAACAATACTAAACTGAGGTCGTTGACCCCAAAAAAATCCTCAAATCATTTTTATTATTTATTTAATCATTTAATTTTGTTGAGATATTATGGATAGCCAGAAGTGTGGATTTTCTCTAGCAAAAGTTAATTTGAATCTGTTTATGTAGTTACAAGGCATTCCGAGCGGGTTTTGGTTTTTAATTTTCTATTCTATGGCTATTCAGGGCTTATTGCGAAAAAAGTAGGTACGCAAGTACTTTTGAGAACCCCTCCGTTTCGTAATTAAAATGTTTGTGGGGACTATTAAACAATGTTTTGCATTTATTTTTACGGTTTATGATTATTATAACTTGAGGAGCTCGTGGCTAAGTAATAACAGCCGCTCGGGCCGATCCATCAGGTTAAGCTACGCTTGCCGGGGTTGGACCGTGGATGGGCGACCATTTTCACATATCGAGACTCCTCCGTGCCTCGGAAAGCACGTTAAGCCGTTGGTCCCGGCTGTCATTTGTGGATCTTTGACAGTCGTTACGAGTCGTCAGAAGCACGAAAGTCTGACAACTAGTCTAACCAAGGGGTATCGTATTACCCAGTTACTGGGTTGTGGAGGTCAGATAGGCAGTCGCTCCATGTAAAATACTGATATTCAGTTGCATCCGGTTAGACTGGAAGCCGACCCCAACATAGTTGGGAAAAGGCTAGGCAGATGATGATTATTATAACTTCTGATGCGTTTTGAGAACTTTAAATAAGCGAACTCATTTACGTAGATGAAATGAGGGTCACAAAGCCTATCACGCCTGCTCGATACGTTAGTCGCTAAAAAGTAGATTTAATGTTTGGGGAAGTGATTAAGATATCGCCATTTATCTCTATACTCTAAATATTAGGATAATTATAAATTAATTAGATTTTTAATTAATTTTTATGTTTTTTTAAATTACATCCGTAAAAGGGTATCCTTGTAAAGTTGGTTGTAAATTCTGTTTTTTGTAACCATTGCGTCGAAAATGCACAATTATAACACTCTTTTCAAGAAATTGGATTCGAAAATTAAAAAGAAGTGGGAAATCTTGTATAAATATCCTCTTAAAGTTAACAAAATGCACCAAAAAATTTACCTGTGACACAATACATTTTTATTTAATTAAAAAGTTGTCACATTTGTTTTGGTTTTTATTCTCAGGTTCCCAGTAACGGCTTATGAAAATGTAAGTTATTTATTTCGTTGTTTGGTATGCGTTCTATACGTTTATTATGAAATGAATGAAAAACGGCAACATTACTTAAGATTTGTGTTTTTATTTTTTCGCTGCTGTTAAATCCTTTTTTTTTGCACGACAGTTTAGTCTGATTTGAAGCTTCATAGACCGCACTTTGACTTGACTCTGCTAAGTAACGTAAGCGTCGCATACGAATATTATTCTAATGCGCATAATGTTCTTATTCCTTCAGAAAGAACTTTTTGTATAATTTATGTTCATCTTCGTAGCAAAGTAAAATCAAAGTGCGTTTTGTGAGTTTCTTGCCTTTCGACTTTATGAGAATTGAAACAAGCTCTATAAGTTTAGCACAAAATTGAATGCATTATAAGATGATCCGATGCGCCACGGTCAGTTCAGAACGTCGATTCTGTAAAATTCAAACAACAACTTGCATCTCACATCTACCTAACCTAACCTAACCCGAAATTCAAATTTCGAAGTGAGAATGAATCGCTATTCGAATTTTGAATTTCGGGGTCGAGTGTCGGGGGAATTACCTTACTGAATGCCACTTCTTACGTCATCTCATACTTTATCTGTCAAAATCTCACGGTCAAGCAAGGGTAGCGCTTTTGTATCAACCGAGTTTTTAGAATGCCAATCAAGAAACAGATATTTTTATATTACAGGTACATATTTTGGTGCACGTTACGAGTTTCGTGTTCTAAATTTCTAAAGAAAACCCCTGACTTAGTACCTCAAGATTTCACAAAGACGTACACGTTATATAGGCACTCTTGGGCAATTGACAACCAACCAACGGCTCCAATAAAAATAACAAGAAAAAACCCATACAAAAGGTGTTCACAAAATGTGCTGTCGTGCGTGAAACACGATTGCGTTAAGGTACAGGTTGATTCATAAACATGTCTAGCAACCGTGATTTATATTGTTTACCGAATAAACGTTTGTATTACTTACAGTTTCTAGAAAGGTTATTTTTTAAAAGGTTTTTCTGAAATTAACGTCCAGTGCACTGTCAGACCATTGGCACCTTGCATATTTACTAAAAATTTTACCACAGCATGTACCTGTGGTGGCACATGTGAACTACGCATCAAAGAACTGACGTCACAAAAATCCAGACGTCACACAAAATCGTGCATCGCGCAATTAGAGTTTGCCGCGCGGTCGCCATATATACAAGGTCCCGGCACCAATCATTGGGCAGTTGCCCGCCAGACACAATTTTCTACAGAGAATGTCGAATGAGTTAACTTTACACCCTGTTCCCCATACCTAAAACCTATTCTCATAAAAGTTAAACAGAAAATGACGTAGCCATATCACATTACCTGCACGCGGCAAAATTTTCTAACTACTACGTGACTATTCCACATGACGCTAAGAAAACGATGCGGTCTACCGTTATACACGTACTGTACGTAGGTACAAAATACATGATAGGTACCAGAAGGTCGGCTCCATACAACGAGCTAGAATGCACGCACACATAGACACGCTTCACGTACAGCGAGTGCAAGCGTACTCGCGACTGGCATTTGTTTGAGATCGCCATACGTTCATGTCAGGCTAGTTTTACACGGCATAGTGCTGCACATTTTTTGCGGTAAACAGCAAGATGTTCACACGATACTGGCTTTTCGATAAAAAACGTGTGACATCATGCAGTGTGAAAGAGATCGTGATACTATATGCGCTAAAAATTCATTCGGTTGCTTGACAAGTCCGTTGCGTATTCGATAAAAGTATAATGCTGTGTAAGTTTTTTTGTAGTACAAACAACGTGTGAGCGGTTCTATACTCAATGTAGGTATGTGCCACTATGTATTCGGTAAGATTTATCCTTCAAAAAATACACATGGGCACTTATGATACGTCAGAAGCTAGGTGCATGGTTCCAATTGGTCGTTTCCTATGGAGACGAGCCGGAAAGAAACTCCACGTTTACTCTATTAAAAATAATTGGTTTTTATAATATTTTCAAATTACAGTGTTTTGGCATGGGAGGACAATGTAGGCCTTTCAACAAGTACCAGGTACTTAACAAAATAGAAGATGTTCAACAAATCTATAGTCCACTTTAGCCTACAACGTTCTCACATAATAATGTGCGCGTTCGGTTTCACTCGTTGTATGGCGCCGGCCTTCTGTACCCTATCTATTTTGTGGTGCAGGTGTCGTCGGTACCTAAGTCGCTTGTCACCGCATTCGTGCTCGCTGCACTGAGTATAGTGTGCACTGTTCTTAGGAATTTGTCTGCTGGTAACACGGACAAATCGTAAGCTGCTTATTGGTAGTGCTGTTTGTAGGTAGCGGTGGACTTTGTGGAAGACTTCAGGAATGTATTATTTTGTAACTGTGTTTGCGAGTAAGAAGAATTTGATTGTAGTATTTCGGTTTCATGCGAATTTCGAGACACATCTTAGGCCCTAAACAAAGCTCGCGAAGGAGGAGGCGGAACGCGTGACGTGACGTGGCAAGGCCTGCGCCCTCACGCCCCTAACTGCCGCCGCTGGAGACACCCTGGGCGTCGGGAATCCCAGGCGGATTCCCGGCCACCATAGGCGCGGGCTTGCGGACGGCGAGCAATGGGTAGCTCGTCGTCCGATAAGGACCAGGCCCGGGTCGATGGCGCGTCGTGTTCCACGCGCGCTTCAAAGAGATGTCAGCACACCTATCCGGTCCGTTAGGACCGATGCCTGCCAGGGTTGCGGAATAGTCCGAAAGGGATACCGGGACCCTGGCAACAGGCAACTGAAGGAACACGGGTGGGTTTTAGTCAGTAAGAGTCTGACACGCCCTTCCGCTCCGCCCAGAGCGGGAGAAGTCATTAGATGATTTTCCACCCAAAAAAAAAAAAAAAAGGACCTAAACAAAGTGACATTCTATATCAGCGATAACGATGATGGAAAAGGCAAAAATGTATGGGGTTGACTTATGCTATCGAAAAGCTTATGTTAATCCTATTGAAAGTCGTTGTAGAACTACGAAACCTTTCGAAGCGTTTGTCACTTGTGTAAGGGCCTACACAAGTGACAAACGCTTCGAAAGGTTTCGTAGTTCTACGTTAACGGGCAAGTTAAATTACAGCGATCTTCTTCTAAACGTGTCAATGGCAATTTAAATTGTTTTAGCCATGTTTAATCACCAATATTCTGGGTGAAATTGATTGCTTCTTTTTTTGCGATTTCAAGGTTGGTCCCATAGTGAAAGTTGTTCATAAATGAGTACAATTACCCCTTAAGATAATGCCCATGAATTCAATTTCACCCTGTACAGTAAATATTATGAAAAACATATCAAGTCAAAATATGAAAAAACACCGATATTTTTAGAAATGTCAGTTGCTAGGTTTTGAAATTGCACAGCCGATCTGTCTTTACCAACAATTCAACACGATTAAAATTCCTTATTTACAAAAGAATTTTCAAAATTACTTTTCCCCTCCATCATAAATTAAACGTTGAATCAATTTAGGTCCAGTAAAACGAATATTCCGAGCAATTTAGGAGCTTTTACAATATAATGATCGCCAAACCACCTGTCATGTTTAACAGACGGATTATAATGACCAGGATAAACTTCGATTAAGCGCGGATCATCCTGCATTAAGCTACACACGTGTAACCTATTAAATATTATATGACAAAGAGGAACGATTTAATATCATGTTACAATACTGGTGACTGTAACCTTTTGTTATGTTTTAGATAATATTCATCATCTTTTTTTGCATTCCATAATGTTAAAGATCTTATAATAACTTAGCTTTGAGTTAAAACTACGTTACAATTACGGACCCTGTATTGTAACCCAACGATTTACGGCGGATTACACTAATTAAACTGTACTCGATCAGCACATTTAAACCGCGTTCAAGAGCTGTCAGTGTCATCATTGTTGTGGAATATTGACATTGACAGCTCTTGAACGCAGTTTAGATATTTATGCTGATCGCGTTTAGTTTCATTGGTGAAATTGGCACCAACGACCTACGTAACGATTCCTACACACAACTTGTACTTTTGGTAAATTACGGAAAACACTTGCGACCTATTATCTAGTAATCTAGTTCATCTTAGAAGTTTTGTATAGACACAAATAGCATTTTGGTAAAGTTGACAGTCACTATTTCAACGATACAATCGTTCGTGCTAATATCAAGCAAAGGTGCAGTACTTTATTATACTGTGGTTTAGTGAACTCTCTGTGAGAGAGAGTGAGCCATAATCCATCACGTGGGCCCAATGCGGGTTGCTGGATTCACATGACATGTTCAGGTACAAGACCGTAGCCGACTGCAGGCTGCAGCAGCCCTAGCTACGGGAGGCCGTCGTGACACTACTGGTTTCTATTATTTCTATGAAAAACCTTCCGTAGCTAGCGACACGATTTCATAGAAATACTCAGAAACCAGTAGTGTCGCGACGACACGTCGTCTGCTGCTGCAGCCTGCAGTCGGCTACGGACTAGTACCTTTCGAAGACTTACCCACCTTCCTTCTTTTTACGATTCTCAAAATTATCAAGAAAATAGGTCAAACTATTAAATTGTACACTGAACACAAATATTGTTATAAAACTGTCGCTATTTCATTCTGTTTAGTCTCTAAAAGATGTTTCCTTTTAGAATATTTTTCCCTGTTTATGTTTGAGACAGCATTTTGACTGGAGCGATAATTTTTTCGAGAATCTTGTTACGTTTAAGGTTGTTTTTGTAAAACTTTTTTTGGTACTGTCCTTGTTTCAAAAGACTCGAAAGATTCTTCACTAGTTTGTTCTGTGTTATTATTTAGTTTAGCACCTTCAGACCATTAAGAATCAGTCAGGTCAGGTGCGCAGTTCTCACAACAGGCGTGCGTGTATGTCTGCCAGGGCTGCGGGAAAGTCCGAAAGGGATACCGGGACCCTTGGCAACAGGCAACTGAAGGAACACGGGTGGGTTTTATTTAGTAAAAGTCTGACAAGCCCTCCCGTTCCGCTCAGAGCGGGAGAAATTATTTGATCATATCCCACCATCAAAATAAAAAAAGGGCGTGCGTGTATGACCAAATGTATGACCGTAAATGAAGCAAAAAGGAGTATGTAAGGATCGTAGCAGGTGGCGTTCTGTAGTTTCTACCTACCCCCATGGGAATAAGACGTGGGTTTATGTATTTATAAATCAGTTTAATGACTTTTTAGATGCTCTTTACTTTCTCTGTGATTCAATTTTTGTAAAATACTTAGAATCCTGTAATTACTAGGACCCTATACAATAAATGTCCCGTTACGGATGGCGAATATTCGCCAAATAGCCTGAGGCCTAACGCAAACTGTAAAATAATTTGTTTTGTACTGCCATTTGTTGGTTACGTGACATTTTAAATGATCGAGACGTTATAAACGACCATTTGAACTGTTTTATCTCGATTTGATTGATATTTTCGATCAAAATGTTGTTCGAATAAAACCAATTTGTTGTCAGAGGCCTAACGCTTCCAAAATAATGTTTTAGCTGTGTATTGAATACCTATTAGACTTTATCTTCCAAATGTTGACGGTTTTAGACTGTATATTAAATACCTAAAATTATAAAATAATGAATTCATGATAACTTAATCTATGTTAAAGAAGCATTGCTTGTATGCTCGCACTTGTGCCTATGAGATATTATAAAAGAAAAAAAATACCGTGAGTATCGTCTCATAGAACTTTCACAGAAAACAATTTATTCGAGGAAAGCATCTCATAATGATAAGAAATACTTGTCGTTTGACAAACATAATAAATCGCCCACTTATTGATTTTTTTGTCATGGCTATCACGCGTAGCAAAAACTCATAGGTTTCTGTAAATGACTCGTTCCGACGACGCATTAAAATTATGTTAATCTCTTCTATAAAACCACCATCCAACTATCTCTCAAAAGTTTACAATCACCTTAAAACCTACATCCGTAAAGTTTTAAAATTCCCGCCTCCCGGTCGCCATTTTCGCTCTAAAATCTGAAGTTAAAAATTTCAACTCGAATTGTGCGGACGACAGCCCTACTAAAGAAACTTGCAGGGGTGTCAACTCAATTACTTCTAAAGGACTCTTCTTCTCCTCTTTGCATTAGCTGCAACCCTTTTGTGTGAATTTATCTGCCTGCTCGGACGTGCAAAATAAATAAGCGTCAAAATAATTCGAACACAAAAGCAGCAAATTGGAATTCGTTTTTTGTTGAATTTATTTCACTGTAATTTCTCGTTATGAGTTTTAAATAACTTTATTTTGTTCTCGTAGGCGGAAATGCTCAGTCTTTGTGGTATACCAGTTTATTAAAGTTTTTGTTGAAGGTTTTTTTTTTGTTTTTTGCCTTGTTGTTTGTTTCTGGGAGTGTACAAGCTAACAATAGCATGGAAGTTCTCCACATTACTATAGTCTTGTACGGTGATTACGACTTGACAAAACATCGTTTCTAGTTTTTTTAATGTTTTTTTAGAGTAATTATATGGTGAAAAAATCTACATTACGTTTTGGAATTATATTTTGGGGAAATTCCACAGATAGATTAACTGTGTTTAAAGCCCAAAAAAGATGTGTGCGTTCTGTGTTTAAACTTAAACCTACCGACAGCTGTATTCCATATTTTAAAAAATTTAAACTCTTAACTTTTCCTAGTATTTACATTTTTGAAACAGCAGTATTTGTTAAATCCAATTTTCATATGTTTAGAACACTGAAATCTAAACGTCGCAACAGAGAGATATGTACTATTTCACACAAAACTGCACTATTTTCAAAAAGCTTTCTTGGTATGGCGCCTAGAATATATAATAAGATTCCTATAGAAATTAAACAATTAAACGAAATACTTGATTTCAAAAAAGCTTTACTAAAACTTTTGTATGACAAAGTATATTACACTGTGAATGATTACCTAGATGATAGATTTTAAGTGATTTAAATTGGATAAATTCATTGCATTTATATTTTTACATTATTTTTTTATATTACTTTATTTGGCATCTAGGTATTTAAATGACTACTTTATTATATACTATTGAATTATTGACTACTTACTATATTAAATATTATTGACTACCATACTAAATATTATAAAATTATTAAACAATTGACTACCAGTACTGTAATGCTGCAACAGTCTTTGTTTCTCAAGTTATTGTATGCCAAAAGGCGGGTCATAGCTGTACTCCATCATGCAAACTGTAACACCATATTTTTACCTGTGTACCACAATAAATAATTTTGAATTTGAATTTTGAATTTGAATTTGAAAATTGCATCAGAATCCGTTGCGGAGTTTAGAAGAACAACGCAATCACACAGACAGACACGAAAAACAGCTTTATCTATTACTTATTTGTATCAGTATCTATCAATACAAATAATAAAGATCAAGGGTTTTGTTTTTTTGTTTGAACGTTCTAATTTCTGGAACTACCAGTCGGATTTGAAAAATTCTGTATGTAATAGCCCAATTCTTGAGGAAGGTATTCAGCTGCATCCGGTTAGACTAGAAGCCGACCCCAACATAGTTGGGCAAAGGCTAGGCAGATGATGAATTCTTGAGTAAGGTATACTTACATGACCCTAAGGAGGTTAGAAAAATGAAAGAGTCAGAAATTATGCTAAGCGAAAACGAAGTAATAACGCGGGCGAGCTGGTGAGTCGACGCCGCCCGACTAGAACCGAGAATTATTGAGAAGAACCGAACTGTGCATACCTATGCGGGTGACACCGCGGGACACAGCTAATTTTATACATATTTTTGAAGTAAACATTAGAGCGGAATTGGAAGCACGATTTACCGTAAGTTATTTCTTCGATTTACTTAAAGGCTCGTATATAATTTTCAAATTAAATTATTTCTAATTAAATAGCATAATCAGCCTATAACGTTTTCACTACTGGGATACAGGCCTCCTCTCTGTGAGATGGTGTGGGCCGTAATCTACCAGGCGGGACCGATGCGGGTTGGTAGACTGATGTCGCATATCTTCGAATTTTTACTCGACTACGGCGAAGAAAAAAGGACGGTTATGATTTTGACCGGTATGTATGTATGTATGTATGTTCATCTGTTCCCTCCTATCTTCCAAACCACTTATCACAATTTGACAAATGAGGTATCGTTTGAAGCGTCGTGATTGTCCGCTGATTATAGGTTATGTGAAGTCACATTAAATTAAAAATGGCGCCCTCTAGAGGACATATAGTGAGGAACTTAAAAAAAAATGGTTTAATCGTACCATGTTGGGTATCAAATGAAAGGGCTTAATGAGCACATTTCAAAAATATATACGAGTATATTATAACCCCAAAAGAATAAAAAAAAAATCAAGTAATAAAAACTAAAACCCAACTACGACTTAAAAGGTATAAACAAGACACCACAGACAGACAAATTAAAAATCCGGAGTCACACGTGTTAGGGCATTTTAAATCGAACAGATTTTATATTTTTTATATTTAGTTCTACAACGTGTCGGTTTTCTCATGAAGTTTTCCTTCACCGTTTTGAGAGCAGTGGTAATGACATAATTACACAGATTGAAGCGCCTGTCTGGGTTCGAATCCACGACCTTCAACTCGTAAGTCGGGGCCATTATCACTGGGCACCCTTGCCTGGTCTAAAAATATAATATAACTCCCTCCAAACAAACTCCTTTCAAATTAAATATTAAGCTTAAAATGTATTTCAAAAGTAATTAAAAAGATGGTAACAAAGTGTCATAATTCAGAGTAACAAGAGAAGCGTTGTTTTGTAAAAGTAAAATTTAATTAGCTGTCATCGCAGTGAGTACTCTTTGTGTGAGTTGCAGGCAAAGCTTATCTGAATGTGCCTTCAACGCTTTTACTGAAAAGGTGCTAAATATAACTGCGAAAATGTTGAGCTAATTCTAAGGCTTTTATTCTTAAAGCTTTGATGATTTAGAAGCTGTAGTTGAGAATGTTATTGTGTTTTTTTCTTCGTTGGATTAATACTCGCAACAGGAGCTCGTGGCTAAGTAATAACAGCCGCTCGGGTCGATCCATCAGGTTAAGCTTCGCTTGGCGGGGTTGGTCCGTGGATGGGTGACCATCTTTACACATCGAGACTCCTCCGTGCTTCGGAAAGCACGTTAAGCCGTTGGTCCCGGCTGTCAGTTGTGTATTTTTGACAGTCGTTACGGGTCGTCAGAAGCCCGAAAGTCTGACAACCAGTCTTACCAAGGGGTATCGTATTACCCAGTTACTGGGTTGTGGAGGTCAGATAGGCAGTCGCTCCATGTAAAATACTGGTACTCAGCTGCATCCGGTTAGACTGGAAGCCGACCCCAACATAGTTGGGAAAAGGCTAGGCAGGTGAAAATGGATTAATACTCGCAACAGGCGTGTATGACAAGCATGCAAACGAAGCATAAGGAGTATGTAAGGATCATAGCAAGTAGCTTTCAGCCTACTCCAATAGGAAAAGCGTGATTTTATGTATGTATGTTTTGTTTTTTTTTCTACATGTTCTTTGATCGTGTCGTAAAACAAGTAAAAGAAAACAAAAATCGGCCAAGAGCGAGTCGGACTCGCGCTCGAAGGGTTCCGTACCATTATCTATAAAAACACCAAAAAAATCACGTTTGTTGTATGAGAGCCCCCTTAAATATTTATTTTATTCTGTTTTTTAGTATTTGTTGTTATAGTGGCAACAGAAATACATCATCTGTGAAAATTTCAACTGTCTAACTATCACGGTTCATGAGGTACAGCCTGGTGACAGACGGACGGACCGCGGCGTCTTAGTAATAGGGTCCCGTTTTACCCTTTGGGTACGGAACCCTAAAAATCAGACAAACTTAAAAAGATACATAAGATACGAATATTAGTTTGTTTCAAACAAAGGCGTTTCAAGAGAAATTCCTAAAATTAGAATATACGAAAGTTTATCTCATATTTCCCATTTAAAATGCTCCATCTCACTTCAACTTACTAACCATAGACTAACCATAGACTTTTATTATTTTTATCTAGACAGGTAACCAGTAGGTATTTAGACATAAAAAACCACCACCATTTAAACTAGAAACATGACTTAAAATTGAGTAAAGCCGTTTCTCTAATGCTTGGCGGCCATTAATATGACAGCTTAGCTCTAACCGCTAAATCCTTAATGGTGTTACGTCATAAGCTGAGAGCGCATAGCTAACGACCCTTGCTGCACTTAGTTGCAGATCTAGAGAAAATTAATTTAGATTATTTTGTGAATAAAAATTTAATTTTTATTTGAATTTTAAAAATGTTGTGTGTTTATTTTTCAGTGTTAAAACAGAGTAAGTATTCTAAAGCTAGACACACATTACGTCTGGCCGCACGATGCGGCTCGCTCGAAGTGTCTCATGATTTATACAAAATGTGATGTAGGAGGATTTCTGCAATGCAATGGAGGATTGCGGCCCGCCCAAATCTGCGTCAGCCTTTAAAGACCCATGCAAAGATTGCAAAATGTACTATTTGTATGTTCATTGCACAAACAATAAAATTTATGGGTGTTCGGTAGTCTGCTACGTAGCAACCGTAGCACTTAGCTTTAGCGTTAGCTACGCCGTAGACCCAGCGTAGACATTATCTTGCAACTCTTAATTTAACTTATAATTTTTTTTAGGTCTAGTTTGGTTGTTTTGGCAGTCATTTAAGTTTGTTTATATCTTGCTTCATATACACAATACATAGAAAAAATACTCATATTTCACTATTGCGGCAAGTACTATCGTTCATTTTTGGCAGTTATTGCTGTTGTACAATTCATAACCACGATACTATAACTGCAATTTATGTAATATATTAGTGTAGTAATTGCATGTATTCAAGATGCATATGTCACTGGGTAATTTGATAATTCGTATTTTTAGAAAGTGGTGAAAAACTGGGCCAAATAGGTTAGGATAGGTTAGAATTATCATCAAACGCGCGCGAGCCGAGCGAGCGGAGCGAGCGGTGATTTATATTTTTTGGCTTTGTGAAATTCGTCATAAATCACTTCTCAAATCTCAGTGAATACACGAATTCTTTTAGTTACTTTAAAATGCGGCCACTACCTAATGTCAACGTCAGAATCCGTCAATTTTCTGCCAGTCACAACACTCACATGTTACAGGGGTGATTGTATTTTGTTGCTCAATATTAGACCATAAATAGTCAAGAAAATGCCTTACACTTACCAAGGTACACGAAAAAGAAAAAAATACTTTAACCACGATCACCTTGATATTCTAATCCGTAGTTACTAGTTGTCGCTTTTTACTTCACCCTTATTAGAAAAAACGGAATGGCATTAAAAAGTTCTATTCTTTCTAAATTTGAACTGGCACATTTTTATTAAACCCAGAAAAACGGAATGGCATTAAAAAGTTCTATTCTTTCTAAATTTGAACTGGCACATTTTTATTAAACCTTCCAGAAAAACGGAATGGCATTAAAAAGTTCTATTCTTTCTAAATTTGAAAATTTACTGGCATATTTTTATTAAACCTTCCAGTTTTTAAACATATCTCTGTATCAAGCATGAAATTGACAGCCTTCCACATTCACATAATAAACGCGATGCAGACTATTAAGTTAGTTGAGAAGTCAGTCTGAATTTTCACTTAGCATTCGGGGATTTATCATAAGTTAATAACTTGAGTGTATAAGTTTTATTTCACAAAGCTTTATAGAAGTTAGCTGAACAACCTTCGTGATTCGTGATCTTGCTTTTAAAAGGGGTAATTTAATATTAAATAGTTTGAGTTTAGGTGTGACACTTCAAACTTAGATACTTCGTGACAACTTTATTTGAAAATGGCATATTTTAAGAATACCTGTTAACTGTATTATACTAACTAACTGTTTATACTTAACTGTATTATATTGTTTTGAAAACATTGTGAAAGCCATTTATTTTTAAAAGAGTTTCTCGCTCGTGGAGTTTCTTCAATATTCTCCATAGGAAACGACTAATTAGAACCGTGCACCTAGCTTCCGACGTTTCATAAGTGCCCATTATACAAGGTGGAGACGACAATACAACAAAAAATAAAACTCCGTATATCTAATGACGTTCTCGGTCTACATACAAAAAATTAATCAAATATTTCCAGTAGTTTAGTTACGATAGCTAGTCAAAGATCGGCAAACCCCATAGTCGGCCCATCAGTACTATTTAGTTTGTTTGAAAAAATGATTTTTAAATTTCGATGTTAGGATTTATTTGTTAGTTCCAAAATACTCTTATGCATTAGTATTGCCAGTGTTTTCATTTATTGTTGTATTGTCGTCTCCACCTTGTATATATATTTTTAAAACTGGTTGTATAACCTGTCAGACTGTAGTTATCTATGGATTCTGTTCGTCAAACCAAGTAACATTGAGCAAAAATTATAGCTGAGAAACGACTTTTAGTTTTGGTGTAAAAAATCGCTGTTTACGGCAGCGCACATAGTAATGCACGCAAAACATTGTTGCATTACTATGTGCGCAATTCATGCAACGGAACAAAAGTTTTAGGGGTATTTAAAGTTATGTAAGTTATAACATTTAGAAAGTTTTCGTAAGAAAAGAACTTTGGAACTTTGTCCTTCAATAACTCTGTAGCAAGAAGGTTTGGTCCAGTACAAAAAAATATTACAATGACATGGGAATACAAGTGACTCCCGGCCTTGAAACCCGTCCTCCGTCCATATACGTCTTTTGACACCTCATCACAGTGATTTATATCGGTACAATAACGGCGCATAGGTACCTTCTACACGAGCATACTGTGTCTATCACTTAATATTATGCACTTGGCTTGTATGTTGACTTGTGCTTTCAATTGGTTGAACAGTGTAACAATTTATTATAGATAAAAATTAAATTAAAAAAACACTTAATAAATCTAAATTAAAAACCTTTATTTAATTTTGATATAATACCATTATGCACAAGTAACTAGAAAAAAGTTTATTTTCGATTGTAGTATTTTTGAGAGACTATTTCAGTTTAAATGAAAAAAACAATAATTGTTTTTTTCATTATTATTTCATAAATTATTTATAAAGCACCTACGCTTCTTTTGAGTTTTAGCCCATTTGCATTTAAAATTAAAAACATGCTTAACTTTGTTAGGATACTGACACAGACAAGCTATACGCCATTTCAATCTACGTAATCACCATAATTTAATCATTTAACCCGTTCGTCGAACATCAATTAAATGAATCCATTTGTATCATCACAATTTAATTGATCTGGAAATTAACTAAATTAAACATAAATATCAATTATTTTCAATTAAAATTCTATTTTCATTAGAGGGGTAAATATTTTCATTCGGTATTAATTAGTGAGGAAAGACAAAATGGTTTAATTTTTAAGTTTTTTTCCTTCGAAATAATGAAGGACGTACTGAAAAGTCTAAGGTTGTATAAAAACGTTGATTGTTTTTTTTTTTTTACCCACAAACACGGGCATCGACATGAGTCGCTAATCATTTCGTAGTTTAGTGTTTTTTTCGTTTAGTAAAACCTAATTAAACTCAAACTCAAGTGTTTTATGGAACTAGTGTTAAGTAAGTAGATGTTACATTCAAGTCATCCAGCGAGTGGTAATGTCGAAAATAACATGTACAAGTGTAAACGCGCGTTTACACTCCTTGTGTGAAGTGCACAGCAACTTTAAGTATCAAAATGATTCAAAATTTAGTTTTAAGCCAAGATATAAGAAATAAGTTATATTTCTATGGTTTTAAGACTAATTAGAGAAAGATTTAGAATTATTGTTTTAAATAAATGATACTTATTTTCATGGTATTCTCTATTCATATCATTTCTTAGAAACTTAGAAACAAATTATAATCTTATCTTATTCGATTATTAGGTTTTATTATTTATATACACACATACAGATACGACATAATTACATTGAATAAATATTAAAAAATAATTAATAAATATAATTATATAAAATCTTTTTAATAAATAAAATCTCGTCGTTACCTTTGAATAGTTTTAATCCACTTTTGTCTTTGACTGCACAATATTCCACATACTCTGTAATTCACACATTGCTTTTAACAGTACTCCGGAAAACAGTATGTCATTCGACACTGCGGTATACACAGCCATAATATAAGCCGGATATTAATTATGAACGTCAGTCGTCAGTAATTTATGATCGTAATTTACATATCTACCTCCATAGAGGGTGATTCATTTGCTGACTTGACAACTTAGTTTGATTACAACTGTATTAATTCTGTTCAATTATTATTTAATTGGGTTAATAGTTGGTTATTGGTTAGTGATTTTGACTATACAACTTGCCGCTACAATGGCGACATTGTGTAAACATACGGCAAGGGCTAGTAGCCAGTAATCATTGAAAAATATAATAAGGTAAAACAATTCGTAAATTCTAAAATTAAAATTTTCAAACGCTCGCCGACATAAACGACTCTCTCTTTCCTTAAATTCGCCTCTCTTTGCACGTTGTTCATTTTAAATTCATTGATGCGATATACCTAGTTATGTGACCCTGGAAAATGACCTCTGTGCTACAGTTCTTTAAGTACAGGTTGCTCCAAGATGTTATTTTAGAAAATTATAATTAATTAAATTAAAATATTTTCATAAAACGAAAACGCGAAACCGTATACGTTTCTTAAATTAATGTCGCAATTAAAGCGGCAAGCTGTATTAGTTTTGAATCTTAGGTTACTTTGAACCTTAGGGTAAGTACATACATAAATAGAACTTTCATTGATAATTGGGCACACATCACCCTGCACCCCAATGAAACAAAATGTCTAATCCATTGCTTCATAAATTCGTAAGTTACGTTGAACAGAATTTTTTTTCGAACTTATGAAGCAATGTATTAGACATTTTGTTTCGAACCGATTCCAATTCTGATTGATCGTGTATTACGCAATTTATTTATTTTATTAGGTTTACCAACAATTGATTACACTGATACAAACAAACAAAACATTAAAAAATAAAAATAATAACAGTGTATCAGTTACTTATAGGTAAACAACACATGCATAAAACAATGAATCGGTGAAATAAGCTAACTTACTTAGTAATAAGCGCTAACACAGAAAATAATTGGTAAAAAAGGTAAAGAGTTACAATTAATTGAACATAGAATGTATGGAAATCTAATTTAAAATTATAAATTGGTAAAGGTAAAATTGATATTTGTCTACTACTCGTACTTTATGCGTATTCAATAAACTATACACAGGTTGTAACAACACCCATCACGAGGCCGTCATCTACGCATTCTGTTCATCTTTGTGCATAATTGAACATAGAATGTATGGAAATCTAATTTAAAATTATAAATTGGTAAAGGTAAAATTGATATTTGTCTACTACTCGTACTTTATGCGTATTCAATAAACTATACACAGGTTGTAACAACACCCATCACGAGGCCGTCATCTACGCATTCTGTTCATCTTTGTGCAAAAATAAACGCTAGCTACTGAATTTTATTTTCGTTATGAAAATTATCTTTTTACGGTAGTGCGCATGGGGTTTGTTATGTCCTGTATGTACCTCTGGAGGTTAATAAAACACACTAATGATTTCTTGGTACGGGTGCGACACGTCCGCTCGCCACGACTCCTGTCAACGTACTGCCGAGTGCCGCGCGGGCGGGTCGCACGCGCACTTATATATTTATTAATATGTCACCAGTACGTCACAGGGTTTATCCATGTATAGGGAAGTATTTAGAATTAGTTTATAACATTTATTACTTGTTTTCGTAAAAAAACGTCAAAAATTCCGTGTACTACTTTGGAGAATACACACATGCATAGATAAACTCAGGCTTTTTTCCCATGGAGGTAGGCAGACGACAGAACGCCTCCTGCTATGATCATTAAATACTTCTTTTACCTGGTTTACGTTCATACATCTGGTCATACACGCACGCTGGCTGCGAATAAATAATAATTATTAATAATAATTTGCTCTGGAATACAAGCGTTATGTTATGTTACTAACATTATGTTAGTTATTATTAACATGACGTATTCATAATTATGCAAATCTTCGCTAACAGTAATCAGGTGTTTATGTATGTAAATGTATTGAATGTAATTACGTACGTACAGTCCTACAAAATGCATTTGTGTTTAGATGTAAACGTTCGCGTTTATGGTAATTGAATGTTTTAGATTATCGTGTTTAAAGGTAATAGATTCATACAAATTATATTCGGAGGATTAAATTGCTTAGAAATTACTGCTATAATGAACAGTAAAAGGGTAATTTGTGTAAATATAAATAATAACAGGCGTCACGGGTCAAACGACGGTTAAGCTACGCTTTTCGAGGTCAGTTCGTAGATGGGTGACTAACCGTTTCATACAAGAAAACACGTTAAGCCGTTGGTCCCGGATGTCATTCGTAGATCTTCGACAGGCGTTCGGGTAGTCGGAAGCCTAAAAGTCTGACTATTAGTCTTACCAAAGGTATCATGTTGTGGAGGTCCGATAGACAGTCGCTCCATGTAAAATACTAGTATTTAACTGCACCCGGTTTGACTGGAAGCTGGCCCCAGCATAGTTGGAAAAAGACTAGCCGCCTACTAATAAACGTTGTATAGCGCCTGTATAGTTACACAATGCTTTGTCTTCTTCTTTCAAAAGTCAAATTACTTTTGAAAGAAGAAGACAAAACGTTGTGTTACTATACAGGCGCTGTACAACGTTTATTAGTAAGGCGGTAGGAAAATAATGATTTATTTACCTACTTTACCCATGTTTACAAAGGAATAAATGAATAGCTTTGATTCTGAGTTTAAAAAAGTGGTAAAGTTATGAGTTCGACTATTATACCTAATTCTCTTCAACATATGAAGTTGATACTTATTTTATCCACTGCAACGAAGATTTTTCTCGTGAGTTCTTAAGGTTTGGACAGCTGCTGGCGTGCATCTGTTGTTCGTGATTCAATCACCGACGTGACTGGCCTAAGTTCGGCCATAAAACAAAAGAGGGAGCGGTTTAAGCTTGATTCACACATATACGCCACCGTTCCGGCACAGTGCAAAATATTCTTTCATACATTCTCATGCCGTGTCGGCACTGACACTGACAAGTGAGGATGCGTTCATAGAGAATGTATGAAAGAATATCTTGCGCTGTGCCAGTACTGTGCCGGTAAAGTGTCGGAATGGTAGCTTCATTGATATGTGTGAATCGACCTTAAAAGTCAAGTAAATGAAATGTTGGATCGTTTATATTATAGTCTAAGATCCAACCTAGCAACGACCTTCAAAGTATGTATTAAACAGCATGTTATCTAACGAAGGGCGTTCCCGTTAACCTGCAATAGTATAGCGTCTATACGTGCTAAAAAATTATTAAAATATTCACAAAAAATATTAAATTGATGTTGAAAAGAAACACTGTGCCGCACAGTTGTCACAGAGTGTTTCTTTTACGTATCAATTTAATACATAGTTTTATATACTATTGCAGGTCAACGGGAACGCTGTTTGTTAGTTGACATACTCTATATCAAAATGTTAAACAATTATTATATCAGTAGTGGGTTGGCTAAAAAGTTCCTGGGCAGACTGATTAATAAAAAAATCAAAAATGACTTTTTTAAACAACACTACTTATGAATGCCGTTGAAGCTCCCACGCAATATGCATAACATAGGTACTTAGTTTTTTAATGAAACAGAATAAATAGAAGTGTTTGTGCATTCTGCATTATTGACTTTTCAACGTGTACCACAGAATTCTTCACTTCACTTCAATTCTTCACTCTTGCACCACACATACATTTTTCTACTATGACTATTCTACAAATCCTCAATTTTCTTGACTTAAAAATAAGACATTTTCTTTCTGTTCCCTATTTCCTACATAAGTATTATTGTATGTAATCTCTTTGTCTTACTCTTTTACTCTGGAGCTTTCATGTCATCACGAACTTGCGTTGTTTATGCACGAGTTTAGATCACAATGCAATTTTTGTCTTGTATAAAATAGTAGTTTTAGTTTTATTTAACTAAAGTATTTTTCTGTACTGAAGCCCTAGACAAAGTGACATTCTATCAGCGATAACGATGATGGAAAAGGCAAAAATGTATAGGACTGATATAAGCTATCGAAAAGCTTATGTTAATCCTGTTGAAAGTGGTTGTAGAAAAACGAAACGCTTTCGAAGCGATTGTCACTTGTCTAGGCCCTCTGTATTTCAAAATTGGCGCTGTGAATCCATTGTAGTGTTTTGTAAAGAAACCAATCTCTCGATGTTAAATATTTTTCAATTGGCTTTTAGTTTGTTGTATATCTTATGTTTTATTTTAGATAGATAGAGTACTCTTTATTTTGTACACCATAAAAATTACAGACATAAAAAGTAGTTTAACATAATTAATTAACATAATAAATTTGACTGCCTCGTTGATCAAGTACCCGCATGCACGACTGCTATACATGAAGTCCTTTTTTTTTTTTTTTGAGGATGGCAAATCATCCAATGACTTCAGCGGAAGGGCGTGTCAGACTTTTACTGACTAAAACCCACCCGCGTTCCTTCAGTTGCCTGTTGCCAAGGTCCCGGTATCCCTTTCGGACTAACCCGCAACCCTGCCAGGAGCATGAAGTCCTGGGTTGGATTCCCGGGTCGTGCAGTCTTATTGGGTTTTTCCATAAGGAATTTCTCAGTAGCAGCCCGGAGTCAGGATTTTTGCCTCGGCCTCTGCCTAACCCTTCTGGGAATAGAGGCATGATGTTTTGTATTTAAGTATATTTTTATTTTTAAGTTATTGTTGTTTTGCTGTTAATTTGAAGTAACTACTTATTCCCTACAAGTAAACTGTAGATACCGAATAAAAAAGTCTAATCATAGATCAAAAGCAAAAATAAAAAATAAGTATCACAAATAATACCTACAATCAACAATTCTGATAAAATCATAAGGTTAACTGAAACATGTTTTAAAAATGTAAATAATCGAGCAAACTACACAACACGGAAAAACCTCAATAACATTTCCGTGTAAAGTCAATGAAACAAAATGGCGTCAGTTTTTACAGTACCTACGTATTAGAACGATGATATCAGTCTGTCACGCGATGAAAGCATCAGGTTTGTGTTTGATCAAAACAAGCCTGTTTGATTAGGTACACGTGCAACTACGGGGCTTTGGAGTAAAGATTGTGATATATTACAGATTACAGGTAAGCAATATCTAGACGCATGGAATATTTTGAACAAAACATAACCTAACCGAAAGCGGCTGTCGCCCAATTTTGCGATCGGCGCGCGATTTTGCGATAGTCGCACTCGTTTACGACTCGTTTATGAATTACTCTCGCGGTCAATCAAGTCACGTTTGTACGTCATAAGTATATAAACGATCACGTGATCGTTTATATACTACCACTGGTTTCAAGGTTAACGATGTTGACCCTAACACCCTGTAGTAGTTCGTCGTGGCCGTGGTACGACAGCGGCTCCCCTGACATCCTCTTCTTTCATCAGAAGATAGTCCCTACGCAACCATCGATACGACGCTCTGCTACAGTGACAGTCACTAGCCACTAGTTTCACTCCAAAGCGACCTTTTCGGTAGTTCCAGTAACTTCTTGAAAAAACTAGAAGGCGCCATAATATGCTGCGCCGTCATATATTATTGCTAGCTGTTGCCCGCGACTTCTTCTGGAATCCAAGATAAAAGGTAGCCTATGTCCTTCTCCGGATCATGGTCTACCAATTGTGTCAAATTTCATCCAAATCCGTTCACCCGTCTTAGCGTGAAAGCGTGAAACAAATAAACTCACTTTCGCTTTTATAATATTAAGTCAGGAGTTGTTATCATCACATTAATATCGCATCAATTTCGTTCCAAACATTCTTTACTCCACTATAAACTATCATGTTTGCTTAGGACCGTACAATTTCCACTTTCATCACTATTTCGAACGGGGATTTTATCCGTTTTCGAGAATAATACTATCAAGTTTTACGTAATAGGATTCCGCAGTGAGGGACTTACAATTTTCCCATGCATTTGCTTCGCAGTTTTTCCGGTTCCGCAAATAAATATTTCCGTGTCCCTCGGGATGCTAAAGAGATATAACGAACGTTACTTACTGTTGGGAATGTATTGAAGTTAAACAGTTTTTTTTAGGGTTCCGTAGTCAACAAGGAACCCTTATAGTTTCGCCATGTCCGTATGTCTGTCTGTCTGTCTGTCTGTCTGTCCGTCCTTCTGCCCGCGGCTTAGCTCAGAGACTGTTGGTAGTAGAAAGCTGTAATTTAGTATGGTTATACATAATAACATTATAAATCACGCCGAAAAAAGTGGTAAAAAAAATCGTCATATCATTAACTAGCAGATCCGACAAAAGTTGTCCTTTCAATAATTCACACAAAAAAAAACAAGTAATAAAAACTAAAACCCAACTACGACTTAAAAGGTATAAACAAGACAAATTAAAAATCCGGAGTCACACGTGTTAGGGCATAAATCGAACAGATTACGTGTGACTCCGGATTTTTAATTTGTCTGTCTGTGGTGTCTTGTTTATACCTTTTAAGTCGTAGTTGGGTTTTAGTTTTTATTACTTGTTTTTTTTTTTTAATTCTTTTGGGGTTATAATATATATATTTTTGAAATGTGCTCATTAAGCCCTTTCATTTGATGAAAGGGCTTAATGAGCACATTGGTACGATTAAACCATATTTTTTTTTAAGTTCCTCACTTTATGTCCTCTAGAGGGCGCCATTTTTAATTTAATGTGACTTCACATAGCCTTTAACCAGCGGACAATCGTGACGCTTCTAACGATAGCTCATTTGTCAAATTGTGATAAGTGGTTTGGAAGATAGGAGGGAACAGATGAACATACATACATACATACATACATACCGGTCAAAATCATAACCCTCCTTTTTCTTCGCCGTAGTCGGGTAAAAAGGACGTTCAGTTGTTCCAATTTTTATTTCCTTATTAATCGGATTCGGACTGTTACGAAAATTTTAAAACAAAAAATAACTGCACCCTAATTGCGTAATTCACAATCAATCAGAATTGGAATCGACTCGAAACAAATGTCTAATCCATTGCTTCATAAGTTCGTAAGTTTCTTTGTTGAGCAGATTTTTTTTTCGAACGTAAGTAGCAATGGATTATAGATTTGTTTCAAACCGATTCCAATTCTGACCGATAGTGCATTGCGCAATTAGGGTGCTGAAGTGATAAGCTTACTAACGAACTGCGTTTCATTCTTAATAATTATTTCGTTTCTTTAAAAGAAACTATTAATCATAAATTATTTGAATGTTTGAAGAGACAAAAAGAAACTACAAACACATATAAAAATAGTATATAATAATTATATAGTAATATATAATAATTATTATTATAGAAGTGCAAAACGGTTCTCCTGAAAAAAAAAAAACTCAATTCTGTAGGTAAACCGTAGTCTATTATAGGTCTTATAACTAAGACTTTATCAGTGGAATTAATTTCCAAATGTAGAAGTATAATAACGTGTATACAAAGTTTAAAACTGCAATGCTTTGAACGTTGCTGAGCATTTTTTACACATAACATAACATCACGCCTGTACCTATTCCCCAAAGGGTTAGGCAGAGATGCACCTATAGGTAAACCCCCATTTCACCAGCTATGTTTAAGTCCCATGTAACAGGGATCGAGCCTATACAAAACAGGTTTTTTTGCGACATAAACATGCGTCCGTCTCATGTCCTTTCGGTTTGTTTTTCTTACTTTATTTTAATTTATTTTTTTCGTTATTATTATTATCTAACACTAATTTATTTATTTGTTATTATGTATACACACACGCTATATTTTTCGTCTGTCACCTCACACCTCAGGTCCAGTTGAAAACCAGCGTCAGGCACTAGCTGTCTGGCATTTTTGCTGAACTGGGCCTATTTAGCGCAGCCGCGAGGCACACTTGTTTTTATTTTCTCTAGGTACCTACACTTTGAAATTGTTTCTTTTTTTTTTTTTTTTTTTTATTCTTTTACATGTAGTTACAGTGTGTTGTGTGCCCTGACTGTGCTAAATAAATGCATTTTCTTTCTTCTTTCTTTTACATACAACAACTTTCTTCAAAAATCGACTTCCTCTTCTTTTCCATACAAACAGCCTTCCTTCCCAGATTTATGAAATCCAATTCTCTTCCTGTTTCCACAATTTTGAACATAAACAAGGAAATAACGAGGTTTCCTTTGTAATCCGTATTAAGCTCCACGTGTTATCAGAAGTTTTAAATTCAAAAAGAGTCGTTTCGCTCGTGTTTTTGATTTAGCCTCGAGTTTTGGATAAAAGTTAGGAGCGGCTTTACACATAAATTATAACTTTTAATATGCGAGTTCTCGCCTAGACGGGGCTGTAATTTATAATTGAATGGTACATCTGATACGTTTCATTCGTGAGTTCACACAAGTTCTTTTATTGTTTTCATTGATTTCGCCATCCTCACAATCTCATAATTTCATAATTATTTTTTTTTATTTGTTTTGGGTACATATAAATTATATTTTTAAATATTAGAATAAAGAAATATATAAAAACATTCTTCTTCTGCCTAGCCTTTTCCCAACTATGTTGGGGTCGGCTTCCAGTCTAACCGGATGCAGCTGAATACCAGTATTTTACATGGAGCGACTGCCTATCTGACCTCCACAACCCAGTAACTGGGTAATACGATACCCTTTGGATAGACTGGTTGTCAGACTTTCGTGCTTCTGACGACTCGTAACGACTGCCAAAGATCCACAAATGACAGCCGGGACCAACGGCTTAACGTGCTTTCCGAGGCACGGAGGAGTCTCGATATGTGAAAATGGTCACCCATCCACGGACCAACCCTGGCAAGCGTAGCTTAACCTGATGGATCGACCCGAGCGGCTGTTATTACTTAGCCACGAGCTCCTCAAATATATAAAAACATATTTAAAAAAATATAAAAATAGTAGCCCACCGGTATCGGGAACATGGTCTAAGCTACCGGTGGTCAGGGCATAATTTATTATTATCATAAAAAATAAAAATGTTTTATTTGGGACACGCACAAGAAATACAACAATAAAAGTTACAAAATCATGAGAACAAAAATAATTAAAACTAAAAAAATAGTAAAAACAAAAAAGAGAACGGTCGCGCGGTCCAAAAGGCTCCTATCTCAGCATAAAAGCTCCACAAACAGGCGCGATATCGCGGTTGATCCCGATATTCCCACGAGATTGAGACTTATGCGGGAGAAACCGCGGGCACGGCTAGTATTCTATGATAAATTCTGTTAGAGATACCTTGGCATTTGATGTAAGGTCGGAAATCTGTAGCATATGGTATAGGTACAGTCGAACAAGCTATTTGGTATACAGGCAAATAACTTGCAACTTCTTTAAACAATTTAATGAGTGTTTTCAGTAGTCAAAAATCCTTTTACGTCACTCTCCATAAGCCATAAAAACTTAAATTACAAAAAACAATCAAAACGAATATTGGCAGTATAGCGGAAAATGAATAATATTTGGCCTGTATACCAAATAGCTTGTTCGACTGTACTAACATAATCCATGTTTTCTCCCATTTTCTAGAATACAACCCAAATACAGCAACGTAATATATAAACTGCGTGCTTCGTTCCTAGATATTTTATCCAGTCTGATATTACTTACGTGAGCTGTGTTTGGAAGCCTTTTCCATTACCGAGTTCTGTGGCCAAACCATGCTCGCCAATACCATTAATATTGCGACTACTTGATTTCCCTAGAGATTGTGGATGTCATGCAATCGCAATTTGGAAATCCACTATTTCGTAAAATTAAATCAATTTACCAATTAGTTACCCAAGCATGGACTTTCAAGAGGCTTAAAAAGTCTTAAAGGAAACAAAAATGTAATGTTATAAATTAATATGCAAAGAATTTATCACCATTCAGTAATGAGATAAACGTACTCTGTAAACTAATTCCGCTGCAAAAAAACGAATAAGTCGAATCAAAACTACGGACAAAAATAAACTAAAACTCGAATCGAATCCTATTTCACATTAAATACAGTCTCGATCGGAAAGTTTCCGATCACGGAATCTGAATCGAATTCCATTAGCGGAATTTAAAAAAATAAACTATTTACACAGCTAATCTACTAAGCTTCTTACTTCGATGTTGCGATGCAGATCTTTCTTCAGTAGCCTGTTCATATTTCCACTACGTGTAAATCTGATAGAGAACTCCTTCAACTGTTTAATCTTAAAAATATGGATGATATCTCGTCGTGAAAATGAAACTGGGTTCGAATTCGAAATTATATTGAAATATTAAAAGTTCGTGCAAGATTTTTCGGTGTGCCTATTCTGATTTTGAAAGGCTGTAGGTATGGTTGTCAATACCGGAGAACGATACCGAAGCATGTAAGTATGAGTATACAAACATAAGTTCCCTGTAGACTGTTGTTTTAGAATTAACTGAGTCTAAAATACCCAGGGGAAATATAGAACTACATCCATGCTAAGCCCAAAGTGGTAATAATGAGAACTGGCGACATAACTAATAACATTAACTGGTTTTGTTAATGTTTTTAGTAATTCATTTTTATTTATTTACTTCGATGGTCCTAGTTTATCATTTATAACTTCCAGTTGCAGCTATAAATAGCTATATGTAAGCGGGCACGCCCTTTGTGCCTGGAGGCTTTTATTTAGTTAATTTATGTTTACATTTACTACTTATTTCTGCTTGAGTACATATAGTTCTCGTTTTTTTTTATATTATTCTTTTTTTTTTTTTGGTTGGTATATTGGCGTGTGCTAGCTGACATATGGCTTATTAGATTTATGTTTTATGTTGCGTAATGTAAATGAGTTTGCAAACTTTTGTATAGAATCAAATTTTTCTAACTGAACAGACAGCTGCGCGGAGTTTGTTGCGCTACTTCTTCTTCCCAGCTAAAGCACTAGGAAGTGGTGAAGGGTGGGCGTTTTGGGGGGACTGTCTTATGTAATTTTGACGTTCAAAAAGTGCTGATTCTCAGCCTAGTTTGAATAAATGACTTTTAATTTTGATTTTGATTTTGATAAAAAGTATAGCTCGTAAAGAAAACAGTTATTAAGATTTCACCTTAATTTTTGTCAGTCAGATGGAATTATCTAATAGTTATTTATGCAAATGTTATATAATAAGGGCGAAGCCGAGTGTGATAATAGTATCACATGAGTGTTTTAATACCTAATTATTTACAGTTGCATACAAGACTTTATCTACACCCATGATAAAGTTTCTTTGCAATACCAATATCGAACAAAAATGGCGCGGTACGACGTGAATTCGATTTTTTCGAATTCAAATGTGTTTTGTTTTTAAATTACGGTGCTTTGTTAGTGAAACGCTCGTGAATGACAATGTTCTTTTTTTGAAATGAGTTGCATAATGAAATTCGGTACAACATTATAACACCCGTTTGGATGATATTATGGTTACTATGACACTGGATGTTTTAATGTCGGCTATAAGCTAACTGTTTCAGATACTTTTATAGAGGATTTATAGCATGGGTGTAGGTAAAAATATTCATGTCGTGAATCCCAACCAACCTTTCTTCCCAATCACATCTCTTTTGTTTCTGCGATCGAAGTTCCTATCTGCAACGATTTGAAAATGGAACAAGAAAGGGGAACACGTCCCGTGAATATATGTCTTATTTTTATTTGATTTTTAACATAATGGGTTTTCGCTTGCGATGCCAAGTAATAGCTTTTTTCTCCTGATTTATTCGTGATGAATATGTTTTTCTTTTCCCGAGATTTTTCTTTCAGATTAGGTACGTCTGTGCAAATATATGGTTACGAAATCAGCTTACGTTTGGAGAGGAAAAATTGTGGTTCCATAAATTAGCCTTGAAAAAGTTTTTGGCAAAAACATTGTTTCTTAAAATAAATCAAATTGGATTTTTTACGGCGGTTTACAGAACTCGCTTCTGATAAATGAAATTGTACCTTTACGCATTACGCAGTAGTACCATAATGGTATAAGATTTTTTATTAAAAATCAAGAATTAACAAAAATCATAATATAAGAATCTAATGCAGCATGACAAAATAACGGCGGGCTTAATGCCATACGAATATTACCACTTTTAGAGCTGAAATAAAGTCTTTATACTTAATTCAATTACTGCGAAACAGAGCACCATTTTTCAAACCATAATTTTATTGGACCATATTTCTAACCTAAATAATATTCACATTACACAGCTTCAAATTGCAAATTAAAAGCAATATTTCTTGGTAAATACAATCTGTTTCCACCGCATTTTCCAGGCTTCCCAGTAATTTCTCTCGACATTTTCTGTTTTCAAATACAAATTAAAAACGGGAAAAAAATGCAGTCAGAATCAAACGTTCCAACTTTAATTTATTGCTGGTAATTAATCGTTATGCAAACGTTCGATTGATAAATTCTAGAACTTAGATAAATCGACGGTTTTAATGAAAAAACTCATGATTGTTTGAGAGATTTGAAGGCCATTCAATTTTCCAAATAATATTAATGTTAATATTAAAACTAAAAAAATCGATGCTTTGTCCATTGCGAAGTCGTAAAAACCGGGCGGGTCGCTAGTTGAGGTACAACAACAAGTATGTTTTATTGAAATAGTTTTTGTTTTATTATTAAATTAAACCTTGTTTGTCGCGGCACGAATATGGCTGGTAATAAAATCGTGCCGAAAGGTGTTTTAATATCTGTCTTTATTGTTCGTTTGCCTTTGTCAGATAGTTAAAGTTACAATTTGTGTTTTATGAAAGTCACTGGCAACTAGGACTACAATTTAATATTTTGTACAAATGCTTTTATTAGTCTGCTTTTCACACTTGTGGTTTGTTTTTAGAAGTTCTGCTTAACAATGTGACATTCAATATCAATTGGTTTTTTGTTATTATATCATATTCAAACTCAAACTCAAAGCATTTCTATTAAACCAATTTTATTACAGGCACTTTTGATTTGTCAATTCATCGGTCAGTCAGTCACAAAAATGAAGCTAGACGTCCATTCCAAAGCGTAGCAGGTGCCTATGGACAAGGCATGAATGACTCTTTTAGAGCAAATATTGGTTACATCATTCATGTTGAATGTACATACATGTGAAAACGATGTAGAAAGATGTGCACGTTTATTATTTACTAACTGCGCCCCCCAAATTCACCCCCGTAAGTCTGTGGCGGTATCTACATCGCCACATGCGAACTACCTACGCATCGAAGACCTGACGTCACACAAAAATCCTGACGTCACATAAATCCTGCATCGCGCAATTAGAGTTTACCGTGCAGTGAACATATATACAAAAACCCAATATCAATCGTTGGGCAGTTGCACGCCAGACACAACACCCGTCTGGTCGGAGGATCCTCCCTTTTCTATGGGGGATGAGTGAACTTTACACCCTGTTCCTCATACCCCTAAAAGTCTCAATCCCGCGGGAATATCGGGATAAAAAGTATTCTATGTCCTATTCCTAGTCATAGTCTACCTCTGTGCCAAATTTCATCCAAATCCGTTTAGCTGTTTTACCGTGCAAGCGTTACAAACTCACTTTCGCATTTATAATATTAGTTAGGATTTGAAAAAAAACCTTTGAACAATAAAAGTTACCCTACACGGGTAATTACCCAAATAAACATATTTTAGCCGAAAAGGGTTCGGGGTAACGTTTGGTAACTTTCCGTGTCATGTTGGAATCGGGTCTCAACTTTATTACGGAGTTTTTAATTCCATATTAATATGTGTGGATTTTGTAAAATGTAAATTCTGTTTCTAAGGGGGTATTATAGTAATCATTTGTGTTGCTTACTTGAACTTGCGACTTGTTAAAATATTTGTATCAGCTTAACTAGTTTGGTGCTTGAAAATAAATAAAGATCCCATTTTTTAGGGTTCCGTAACCAAAGGGTAAAGTTATTTACGTAAGTTATGTATTTGAACGCTTTTTATAGAATTTAACAGCACAGTCAGATATTTTCACGGAGCTCCACGCGTCTCGAAAACGATTAACGATGTGCGGTAGAATCGATTTGAAAGTAGTTTTTATGACCGTGCTGGACCACTTTTTTTGGTCCATTACAGAGGGGAGGAGTTCTTAAGGCTTCTCCAGTGATATATACTCTAAGGGTAAAACGGGACCCTATTACTAAGACTCCGCTGCCCGTCTGTCTGTCTGTCTGTCATCAGGCTGTATCTCATGAACCGTGATAGTTAAACAGTTGAAATTTTCACAGATGATGTATTTCTGTTGCCGCTATAACAACAAATAATAAAAAACAGAATAAAAAAATACTTAAGTGGGGCTCACATACAACAGATATGCTTTTTTCCGTTTTTATAGATAATGGTATGGAACCCTTCGTGCGCGAGTCGACTTGCACTTGGCCGGTTTTTTATATAGTATACCTACACAACTATAAGCAGTGGTGGCCCAGTGGTAACGACTGCTACTTACTAGCTCTAAGGTTCGATTCAAGACAGGCGCTTTACTTTGTGTAAATTATTTCATCACCACTGCTCTCAAAACGGTGAAGGAAAACATCGTGAGGAAACCGGAATGTCCCAGAACCAAAAATTCGAAGACACGTGACATCTACCAACCCGCACTGCATCCGCGCGTGGTGGATTACGGCCCACTCCCTCTCCCGGAGTGGAGGCCTGTGTCACAGCAGTGGGAACATTATAGGCTGATTAACCAACACTACCTATGTGATAAATAATGAATGATTACATAATATGCGTCAAATCATATTAATTTTTGTCATTTTTGCAACGCAGTAGTCTTTCTGAGAATTTATGTAAGAAAAATGGCAGTCTAAACCTCCAAAACCTTTGTTATGATTGGCTTTTTTTTTTTTGAGTGTTGGAAATCATGAAATGACTTCTCCCGCTCTGGGCGGAGCGGGAGGGCGTGTCAGACTTTTACTGACTAAAACCCACCCGTGTTCCTTCAGTTGCCTGGTTGCCAAGTGTCCCGGTATCCCTTTCCGATTTTACCGTAACCCTGGCAGGCATCGGTCCTAACGGACCCCGTCAATTGTTATGAATGCTTATCAATAAAATAAAAAAATGAATGCTTATCCTTAAATAATATTTACGGCTTCCTTTTGACCATTTTACAAACACACCACATTTCTAAAAATCCGTCACAGCATCTGGCAAATTGTGCCACAAAAGCCACACACAGGACAAGTTTGCCATATATTTGTACCCACATCATTACCAGACTAAATGCGTTTTAGTACTGAACAGGAACTCACGAACTAACAACTTAGACTACAGAGTGGTTCCCTACATGTTTGTTAAACTTTCTAGCTTTATTTTGAATGGGCGGATTTATTTTAATGGGATGTTCAACTAGTTTTTGTCGTTCGTAATTTAATTATAGTGCCGTATTTTTGCATATAATTTGTGCCTTGAGTGATAACATAACATAGTTCACTAGTTTTTGGTGTTTATAAAAACCTTTAAGTAGCACATTCACAAATAAAGAATGAACGTGAAACCAATCGGCCGAAATCAATTGCGCGACGTCTTTTGGTGGAATCCGACGATCGGCAATATTGCAGACGGACACGCACGACGGACGACCACAGACCGCCACGCACCGCGTACCGAGGAACTTCCGATGTCTGCGATACACGTACACCTTCCCACGGTCCGTCGTCCGGGCTCGTCGGTGTCCGACCGCAAAATCGCGGATCGTGTGTGTTATGTACGGTATTATAATAAGTACACGTTGTGAGGGTATGTCGAAATACTTATACAATAAACCAGCCTGCTTTGAATCTCGGTGTTTCATTGTCGAACATAACATTGGCGACGAGGAAATTTTTAATTATCCATTTGTACGCGTGCGTTTAAAGTTTTAACATGCCGATCGGAAAAGTCGAAGGTTTCCAAGTGGGAACCCAAAATTGGGACACCTATGTTCGTCGAATTAAACAGTTCATAATGTTAAACGACATCGATAATAACTTACACGTGGCTACGCTAGTGACGTTGGTTGGTTCGGAGTGTTACGACTTAATGTGCGATTTATGTTCACCGGATCAGCCAGAGGATAAGACTTTCGATGTGCTCGTTAAACTGGTGAAAGATCATTTGGAACCCGAGAGATCAGAAATAGCCGAAAGGCATATTTTCAGGCAGAGGAAGCAGCAGCAGGGTGAAAGCGTTCGTTCCTACCTACAAGGTTTGAAACATCTGGCTAAAACCTGCAATTTCGGTGCCTCACTGGAGGTAAACCTCCGCGACCAGTTTGTGTCAGGCCTGTACAGTGAGGAGATGCGATCCAGGTTATTCGCAGAAAAGAATGTGGATTACAAGCGCGGCGTGGAGTTGGCGATGGCTCTCGAAGCGGCGGAGCGGCACGCAAGCGTGGCGAGCGCACCGGCTGCGGAGGCCGCGAGCGCAGGCTCCAGCGCCGGCGCGAGCGACGGCCTGCACCGAGTAGGGGGCGTGCGCCCGCGCAGCGCTCGCGCGGCGCCGGCGGCAGCGGCCGAGCGGCGCCCGTGCGCGCGATGCGGCAAGGCCGGTCACGTGGAGGGCAGGTGTCGTTACAAGCATTATTCGTGTGATAAGTGTGGTGAAAAAGGACATTTAAAATCGGTGTGCACTCGTAGTGAGAAGGATGGTAATTTCACTAAGAAGACAAACAAAGGTCAGTTCTATCTTGACGATTCTGTTACCGACTCCGATAATGATAACGATTGTAATTTCTATAACATGGGTTATACCAATCATAGTAGTAGTATAAATGAGTGTGAGGATGACGGTCCCTATTACATTAAGTTGAATATCGAAGGTATATTTTTAAAGTTTGAGGTAGATACGGGAAGTAAGATATCGGCTATATCAAAAAAGTTTTACGATAAGATGTTTCATAAGTTACCAATAATTAGTAAAATATTAACTTTTAAATCTTATACTGGAGACGTTATTCAAACACTTGGATATATAATGGTAACAATTACGTATAACAATAAGCAACTTTCATTAAAACTATACGTTATTACTAATGGGGGACCTCCGTTAATGGGGCGCACATGGATAAAACAGTTAAAATTAACTAGTTTCGATGCACTAAATAGCCACCATTATGTATCTAATGAGAATTCGTTGTCAAAAACACTCAAGGATGAATATCCTGAAGTTTTCGCTGAGGGACTGGGCACATTCAAGTCGCAAATACGACTTCACCTAAATGACACGACTCCAGTGTTTGTGAAGGCGCGGCCGTTGCCTCTGGCTCTGCGTGCGCGCGTCGAACGGGAACTCGATCGGTTACAGGGGGAAGGAGTTATATATAAGGTTGACAGATCAGATTATGGTACGCCAATAGTGCCTGTAGTGAAATCAAATGGGGATATCCGTATTTGCGGAGACTACAAAGTGACAATCAATCCGCGATTGAAAGACTTTCATTACCCGCTGCCACGGATCGAGGACCTGTTCGCAACATTGGGTGGAGGTGAACTGTTCACTAAGCTTGATTTGTCAAATGCTTTTCAACAATGTTTACTCGATAAAGCTTCAAGGCCGATGACGGCAATCACCACTCACGTCGGTACTTTTGTTTATAATCGTGTGCCGTTTGGTATTAAGTGCATACCCGAAAATTTTCAGAAAATAATGGAAGAAACCTTGAGTGGCTTGCCGTTTACGGCTGTGTTTGCGGACGATATTTGTATTAGTGGTAAATGTAGGTCATCACATATGTCAAATTTAAAGGGTGTATTGCAGAGATTGAAGGAAAATGGCCTTCGGATTAATTATGGCAAATGTCAATTTTTTAAAGAATCTGTGACATATTTAGGTTATAGAATTGATAAACAAGGCCTACATACTGATGATAAAAAAATTAAAGCGATTGTAGCTGCTCCATCACCTTGTAACATTACGCAGTTAAGGAGTTTTTTAGGACTTGTAAACTTTTATTCAAAGTTTTGCGTAAATATGAGTGATGTTTTAAAACCGTTATATGATTTGTTAAAAAAAAGTGTTAAATGGAATTGGGACAATAAATGTGAAAATGCTTTTATTAGAATTAAAAACATCTTAAGTAGCTCTCCGGTGCTTGCACACTATGATCCAAATTTACAACTAATACTGGCAGTAGATAGCAGCCCATACGGTTTGGGTGCAGTATTGTTGCAACGTTACGATGACTGTGGCGAGCGGCCGCTTTGTTGTGCCTCGCGGACCTTAAATTCTGCCGAGTCCAACTATTCGCAGTTGGACAAGGAGGCTTTAGCGATTGTATTCGGCGTGACTAAACATCACCAGTATTTATATGGTCGACGTTTTATTCTTAGGAGTGATCATCGTGCTTTAAGTTATATATTGGGGGACAATAAAGGTATACCTGTAACTGCTGCAAGCAGAATTCAACGATATGCCGTTAAATTAGCAGCATATGATTTTAAAATAGAATTTGTTAGATCGGAGAGGAATTGTTTCGCCGATGCTCTGTCACGCCTTCCTCTTAGCTCGACTAAAGAACGAGTAAGAGAAAAGGACGACGAATGTAGCTATCTAAACTTTGTTGAAGAAAACTTTCCACTCAGTTTTAAGCAAATTAAAACAGAGACGGATAACGATTCTCTTCTTAATAAAATAGTAGGTTATACAATGTTTGGGTGGCCTTCACAGGTTTGCATCGATCAAGAAAAACCTTACTTTAGTAGGAAAGACTCATTACATTTAGATCACGGATGTCTAGTGTGGGGTTACAGGATTGTTATACCAAAAGTGTTACGCCAATCAATATTGCAAGAACTTCACGATGGTCACCCGGGTATAGTCAAAATGAAACAGATAGCCCGCAACTACGTGTGGTGGGAGACTTTAGATAGTGATATTGAACGTATTTGTAGTGAGTGCGCGGCGTGCGTGTCGCAGCGCGCTCAACCTGCGTCAGCGCCGTTGCACTCATGGCCCTGGCCCGAGGAGCCGTGGTCACGTTTAAACGTCGATTTTTTAGGCCCTCTACACAATCGATATTATTTAATAATAGTCGATGCTCACTCTAAGTGGATTGAAGTGGAGCGAGTGAGCACCACTTCAGCAACAGTCGTTATTGATACTTTCAGGAGACTTTTTGCTCGTTTTGGCATTCCTAAAAAAATTGTAAGCGATAATGGACCGCCGTTTTCATCTTCGGAATTAGGTGTGTATTTTAAGCGTAACGGCATAAAACATTTGCCCGTCGCACCATATCATCCCTCCAGTAATGGAGCCGCCGAGAACGCAGTACGCACTATAAAACGGGTATTAAAAAAGGCATCATTAGAGAATGTTAATGACAACACTGCTTTAAGTAAGTTCTTGTTTATGTATCGTAATACGGAGCATAGCACCACGGGACGCGAGCCGGCAGTGGCAATGTTTGGGCGCCGACTGCGCGGCAGACTAGACCTACTGCGGCCGGACACGGGTGAGCTGGTGCGCGGCGCTCAGCTGGCCCACGAGCAGCGCGCGTCCGCATCGCATCCGCCGTTGCGGCAAGCAGACGTCGGAGACGCCGTAATCATGCGGGATTATTCGAAACTTAGACAAAAATGGGCAGAGGGTGTAGTGGTGCGACGGTCGGGGCCGGTTACGTACGCGATTAAAACCAATGACGGACATCTTCATAAACGTCATATTGATCAGTTGTTGACAAAAGGCGTTAGCAAGTCTAGACGTTCTATCACGGGTCCGAGTCCTACTGCGAATATGGAGTCAATCGAACTTGAACCTAATACATCCATTGAACAAACACAAAGCACTTCATCGGTAGACTCCCCACTTAATACATCATACGAGAGTAGAGGGACACGCCCGAGAGATGAGTCTACCGAACCAGAAGTCACGGCAGCTAAAAGTTCGCCACCGTCTACGTCTACGCCGATCGTTGATAGTCGTTTACGCCGGAGGGCTGCCTTAGATTGTGCCAAGAAGTTAAAGTCTACAAAATAACAAGCAATAGCCATTTCATAATCTGTTTTAAGAAGAAGACCAAATAAGTATTTGTGGGGTGACGTACCTACTTGTGCGTTTTAGATTGCATAAGTATTACATAAGATATAAGTCTGTACGTTTCATTTTTAATATTCTTAGTCGTAACTACAATTTGCCAGCAGCTTCGCCCGCGTATAACATATGTATGTGTATCCTTTAAATTAACAAACATGTTAAAGACTTAATATTATTTAATAATAAGTACCTATATTGTAGGAAGGACTTAACATGTTTTTAGAAAGATAACTTAATTATAATTATAGATTAAGAGGGGACAGTGTTATGTACGGTATTATAATAAGTACACGTTGTGAGGGTATGTCGAAATACTTATACAATAAACCAGCCTGCTTTGAATCTCGGTGTTTCATTGTCGAACATAACAGTGTGATTTCGGTATTAGGAGGACGCTCTCGGTTTTATTCCAGTAGCATCATGCAAAATAGTTATTCAATGCTATGTAACTCTTATCTGACATTATAATAAGGTATAAATTAGAATGAATGCTGAGTTTCATCAAACTCTCGGCATTGATCATTCAAATATGATCGTGAATGAGTTACTTTGAAATACTAAAAAGGTTGATATTTTTTCAGAATTGACGACGTTTTGGCAACATTTTCGTTCCTCTATAAAAACATGAAAACGTAAGCACGAAAAAATAAACTCAACTCAACGATGTAACTACTCAAGTATTCATACAAGACGTTTCGTTTAAGATGCAGTGAACGTTTTACGATCGAAAATTGGGTGACAAGAAAAATAGCGGGAAATAAAGAAGGAAGGGGATGACTGGAACAAGGTAGCACGGAGAAATAATGAAAAATAAAGGTACGGAGTTAGAAAAATTACTGCTACTTTTTTTTTCCGTAAAAATATTGTTACAACCGCGGGCACTGGCACTTTTCACCCTTATACCTTTAGTAATAAGGTTGAAGCACAGAACCCGGTCGAAGTGGCGGTGCTTGGGGGAGGCCAATGTCCAGCAGTGGACGTCTTTCGGCTGAAATGATGATGATGATGAATAACGTTGAAAAGGTTCGCCCGTTTCGGGTGAGTAAATTCGTGTGAATCCACCAATAAGTCGTTTGCAATCTCTACGTTATACGAATGCCCATAGTGTTATATTTTCAACACTCGGTTCCGCGCCGAAAACAATACAGGGTGTTAGGGTAAACACCGTTATCCTTGCAACCATTGGTTTGGTTTCATTTATAGAACGTAAAATCAATGGAAAACTACAACTTTTTTTTTTTTTTTAATATACATTTTACCACAAGAGACACAAGTTCGTTGATCTATGCGCTAGGGCAACGAACTTGCGTCTCAACACGGGCGGGGGGCACGGGATGTGACCTGACCGGCCGCGAACGCGATCCCTCCCTCAGACAGTCAGCTGTTTCGCTAGAGAGCACGGTGTCGGATAGAAACTTTTTAAAATCTTTTAATGAAAATGACGTTTTTTTTTTGTTGTGTTCGGTCATTTATTTTTATATTTAAGTCAACTATCCATGATTTGAATGACAAGACTGTTTACCCTTACAGCCTGTATTATTGTCTTTAGAATATAGTGTTTCTAGTAGGTATAAAAGTAAAGCCTAGTAGCAACCCTAACTACACTCCATAAAACATGTTTTAGTGATTTTATCTGCGTTTTATTCACGCCATTCAAGTAAACTGCGGTATAAATACCCGGGTCAAGCAGACGAGGCTTAAATACTTTCTTCATTTAAAGAGTTGTTACTATAAATCAGAGTTATAGACCATTAAAGTCATGAAGGAGGCGATACGGGCCTCTAAATTGATATAAAAGCGATTCTGATTATAATTTTCTGTTAAACAATGGGTTTTAATATGTTTGTAATGGGTACGTTGAAATTCTTTGGCAATTTATTTGAGACTAACTTTGTTCTTAACTCCGCCTATGTGAAAAGTTGTTTATTTACGATGTAATTTATAGCCTTATTCTTTAATGGTAGCCATACACGTAACGATATACTTGCGCAAAGTTTAGACTTGTGCAAGTATACAGTAACGTTTGTTGGATGATTTTTGAGGCAAATTTTTAAATTTGTGTTTGTTCAATGCTAGTGCAAGTGTGAACTTGCGCAAGTATATCATAACGCGTGTGATTAGGGCTACCATAACTTACTAACTACATACATTGATCGAAACAAATAAGGAAGTAACAAAAACGGAAGCCTAAAATCTCTCTTTCTAAACATCACAAAAAATAAAAACAATTGAAACACGCCCCAAAAACTCGAAAGCCATTCCTTTAAAAACCTTTTATTGGACTATAAGCTTTAATATCGTGGAGTACAGTCGGCCATTGAAATGTTGCTATAAACTGATTATTGCCAGTCGCTTTGGGTACACGAACATTGCCAGTTGCCACATCGTGCCATTTCTTGGGATTCAACTACAATGCCAGTTATATTGGCTTGAATACGCATTGCTTTGTTCAAGATAAATGTTTAATTTAAACAGGCTCTTACATTCTGGCGCGATTCGTCGCGCGACGCGAATTTTAACAAAACAATTTCTGAGAAAACTTCACGGCGAACAATGCGGCGGCGTCGCGTCGCGCGGCGAATCGCGACTGTATGTAAGAGTCTTAAGGGTTTTGTCAAAATAATTTATTTCATAATATTTGTTTTTGCCGGAGATGTGAATTGAATAAAGTTAGTCATTTCATAATTTCTAACTGCACTGCTGTGGTTTGATTAATTTCTGCACAAGTGTAAAAATTCTGATTAATAACTGCAACTGAAAAAACGTAGCAACAGAACCTGGGTTAGGTGAAAGAACACTAGGTAAGAATCGCTATCCTATAGACTGCGCTGTTCTTCCTAAATACGATTTCAACATATCGTTTATAGAATGAATTCCGGAAGATTTATGTGTTCAGGATGTTAGGGTAAACACCGTTATTTATTTATTTATTTATTAAAACTTTATGCACAAGTAAAAACTACTGTACAAAGGCGGACTTAATGCCTGAGGCATTTTCTACCAGTCAACCTTAGGGTGATGCAGAGACAGACATGGCAAGTGCAATATAAGATAATACATATAACTTGAAAATAATGAAGAATAATAATTAATACATACATAGATACATACATATGAACAAAAAAAAAAAACTTAGTTGGGAGAAATAACGACAGGTAGGGGAGAAAACGAATCCAGCAAATTAACGCTGGGATGATTCTGCCAACTTCTTACGAATATGTTCACGTGCCTTCACTTTAAAGGATAAGCGACTTGTTGCCGTCCTGATGTCCAGAGGGAGCGCATTCCAAAGAAAAACCACTTGGACGAAGAAAGAAGAGTGGATGAAACCAGAGCGGTGAGAAGGACATCGTAGAAGACGATTGTTGGTAGAACGAAGATTTTTACTATGGGCAGAGCATAAGTATTGAACATGGGAAGTCAGGTAAGAAGGAGAAGTGGGTTTGTCGAGTATAGAAAACAACATAGACAAAGCCCTTAACTCCTCGTTATCCTTTAAACCAGTAGTTTGGTGTCATTTATAGAACGTAAAATCAATGGAACATTACAACATTTTTTTTTTAACTACGTTTTACCACAATAATGTTTCACCCTTTCACCCTATGCGCTAGGGCCATGAAATTGCGTCTCAACACAGGTGTGGGGCACGGGACGTGACCTGACCGGCCGCGAGCGCGACCCGACCGGCCGCGAGCGCGACCCATCCCTCAGTCAGCTGTTTCGCTAGCGAGCACGGCGTTGGATAGAAACTTTTTTATTTTTTTTTAATGATAATAACGTTTTTTTTGTTGTTACTCGGTCATTTATTTTTATATTTAAGTCAACTACCCATGGATTGAGTGACAACGGTGTTTACCCTGACACCCTGTACAATATATTTAATACTATGCCGGCCGAAACCGGACCCACGCGAGACACAATGACTTTTTATTTGTTTCTGTAATTAATTACGTTATACAAAAGGTTAAAGTAACATTTCATAATATAAATAAAATCTCGACCTTTTATAAAATCGCAAATACTGTGGAAAGCAAGGGGAGGTCATAGCATAAGCATAATCAGCCTATAATGTTCCCAAAGCTGGGACACAGGCCTCCTCTCTGTGAGAGGGAATGGGCCGTAATCCACCACGCGGGCCCAGTGCGGGTTGGTAGATGTCACATGTCTTTGTCTTCGAATTTTTGGTTCTAGGACATGCCGGTTTCCTCACGATGTTTTCCTTCACCGGTTTGAGAGCAGTGGTGATGAAATAATTCACACAAAGTAAAGCGCCTCTCAGGGTTCGAACCTACGACCTACAACTCGTAAGTCGTGGCCGTTACCACTGGGCCACCACTGCTCCTCTGCTGCTCCAAGGGGAGGTCGTTTATCTTAAATAAAAGGACCGTACACGTTCAAAAGCACCAAGCTCCTTGAAACGAAAGTAAACACGATTTCCACTTCTAAGTTTCTTTCAAAACTTCTTCAAGTTGCTCGAATAAAAACCGAAATGTATTAGCGCATTTGGAAACCTGAATAAGTCTGTCTGGCGCCGCGTGAATATCTTACCCTGAATGAGATCTGGGTGAGAGATACAGGAAAAAGTATTTGGTTTAACAGTGTAGGTACTTACCTACTTGGTTCAAACTTGAATGAAGGAAATCGTAAATAACTGAACAAGACGCTGATAGATAGGGAAAGTTGAATGGTTCTGACCTAGATTGGTTAAGTATTGAGAAGTTAACATGAGACGTGCTGTCTCCAGAGGCCTTAGTGCGAGTTTCTTTCAACTATCTTCACTTTACGCTTCGACCACGTTCGGCGTTCCGATTGGCCCTTCACCAGTGAAAGCCAGTGAAGGGCCAATCGGAGCGCCAAACGCGTTCGATGCGTAAAGTGAAGATAGTTAAAAGAAACTCGCACTAAGGCCTCTGATATAAATAAGGAGACACGACGCTTATAACGATCCTCATTTGTCAAATTGTGATAAGTGGTTTGGAAGATAGGAGGGAACAGATGAAGATACATACATCTCGTACATACATACATACGTACCGGTCAAAATCATAACCCTCCTTTTTTCTTCGCCGTAGTCGGGTAAAAACATGTTTTGTGTGTCATGTCTACATGTTATGTCTACTAATTTTGTTTATTAAAACAAGTTGGAAAGACCTGTCGTGTATAAAACTTGTGAACAAAAATAATACTTAGAAAACATATGTCTGAAACGACGTCAGTCCATGTATGTTACCTACATAATTATGTTTTATACACGACATATTGTTTTTAACAAGTCTTTTTAATGACTTGTTGAAAACAAGTATCAAAACTTTTAGATGGGTGTAAACATGGGTTACTTTACTTCCTTGGTAAAAGTATACTTCCTAACAGAAAAGCAGAAAGATGAAAACGTTTTCCCGTGAAACTGTGTTTTAATAAAAATCTCCGGGGAACTGTTAAAAAAATAAGAAAAAAGCCTCAATATACAGGAAAACTAGCGGATAGAGAATACCGATTCTAAATTCTAGTTCAAAAACACACTTCAAAAACGAAGGTGCTCCTATGTTCAATATGAAAAATAATACCTCACAAGTTCTAACACAATACCTACCAACATTCAACCAACTCGAACGTGAAACGTTTGTAGACAAAGCCGAAACTATATAAAGTCTAGCCATTCCAAAATTCTGGTCACACATTTCACTCCTAAAATATACACTACAATTTCTTACTCTAGACTACTAAACCTTAGTATTTATACTTATCGTAGAACACTAAGTTTGTGCCTAGTTAGAGAGGGCAAACAGGGTAAAAACACGCGAGCATTTCCATGTAGCGGGTTACGGGTTGAGCTCGAAATTAATGGGTAGCAGTGTAATGTTAAAAGAAGTGCTTTTTGGACGTGCAAAATGAGTGGGTAAGTTGCATGCAATTGTTGGTTTTCTTTTGTATAACTTTCGGAACACCGGTAGAACACAAATTTCGTACTTAGGTGTACACACGACACATCAAGCTATACATTTTCAGTATAAGCTGAAATCCCATACTATTTGAGCTCAGCATAAACTGGAAATGTATAGCTTGATGTGTAGCCGTGTGTACCTGTCAGTACTGCTATAACTATCTACTCTACTACAACTGCAGTTAGGAGTCACCGACACGAACGTATAATTGTCCAATAGATAACACATTAATCTTTATTTATTCAGATGCTACATAACAAACTATACTAACTATTTACATTATTTACTAAATTAAATTACTGATTAAAACTACTAAATACAAATAAACAATTAACTAAAATAAGAATCGTAACATAAGAAGATTATGAATGTAAATACATTATAAATTAAAGTCGCTTTTGATTCAGACTACAATTGTCTATAGTGTTCAATCTTATCTTTTGAATCTAGCCATCTAGATATGCATCGATATAATAGGAATTGACATAAATATTCCAACCAATTCTGCCCCCGATAGAAAAAAAGACGCATCTAACAGTTTTTCCAGATTTGAGTTATATACATTGCCGGAATCAGAAAAAAAAGGCGCATCTGCTTGTATTTTTAATATTTTTCTATCTTCCTCCAGTGCGGTTTTAGCACAACAAAATAGGGCGCTTCTGTTCATTTCTTACACCCGATTGAAGATGAAAAGACGGATTTATGTGTAACTTAATTAAAAAGTCATTTATGTAGATAAGGTCCTTATACTTTATAGTTTTTTTTTGTCAGTAATATAAGCATTTGAAATTTAAAGGACGTATCTGCCCAGATGCGTCCTTTCAATTTCAAACGCTTCCTTGCGAAATGAAGAAAAATATTACATAATACTTGATTGAGTAGACGTAAATATCTATTTACGTCTATTCAATTAAGTATGTAATACTTTTCTTAATTTTTTATGCCAAGATAAAACTGTTTTTTCGTTATTTTTATTATAATAATTAATAAATTCATATTATATATTAAACCAAGTTAAAGCCTATTATAGTGGGCATTATTTTCAACTTTTAGTATGTAAATATTTTAATTTACTCGAAGACAGCAAACGATTTCCCGTTTCATTCATTAAAACATTTATTTATCCGTTTTTACTTTTTGTTAGATACGTCTTTTTAACTATCGGGGGCAGAATTTTATAATCGTTTTCAATCTGCCTAGCCTTTTCCCAACTATGTTGGGGTCGTCTTCCAGTCTAACCGGATGCAGCTGAATACCAGTATTTTACATCCTACTGCCTATCTGACCTCCACAACCCAGTAACTGGGTAATACGATACCCCTTGGTTAGACTGGTTGTCAGACTTTCGTGCTTCTGACGACTCGTAACGACTGTCAAAGATCCACAAATGACAGCCGGGACCAACGGCTTAACGTACTTTCCGAGGCGAATTTTAAAATCGTTTTAATAGAAGAAAATTATATAATAACAAACTTTATCCTACTTGATTGGAGCAGATAGACTTACAGAAAGGACAAAGAATTCTTAATGACGGCATTTTGTTAAACAATTGAAAATAACACTCTCCCAGTTAATCTACTTTAATAATGACACCACTGAAAACCGATTACCAACTTTAAGAACACTGATTGAAGTATAAAAGCTTCAGGAAATACAATTTTAAACGAAAAATTCAACAGTAATAATGGCAGTTTAAAACTCATCTCGCCAGTGAAATGGCATTTACCTCGGACGTAAGCGTTGCCATCCAATGTGGCCTGGCGGAGGTTGCCAGACTTCGTGGCGGATTGCCAAGTGACAAACGTACGTTGTAGACAGGAAGGTTTTACATTTTTGGATGGATTACATTAGTTTGTCATGTTAAGTGTAGTTTTAGGTTAACATAAACTAATTGGAATTTCTTTTTTTTTTACTAGCTCTTCGTCTGCGGACCAGGATTAAAAGTAGCCTATGTCCTTCTCCAGATCATGGTCTATCAATGTGCCAAAAAATCCGTTCAGCTGTTTCAGCGTGAAAGCGTACCAAACAAACAAACTTACTTTCACTTTTATAATATTAGTTAGGATTTTCAAGCAAGATATGAGCATAATTTATAAGCTTAAAATAATGATTATAATACTTGATATGTACATACATATACAAGGTGGAGACAACAATACAACAAAAAATGCAACTCCGTATATCTAATGACGTTCTCGGTCTACATACAAAAAATTAATCAAATATTTCCAGTAGTTTAGTTACGATAGCTAGTCAAAGATCGGCAAACCCCATAGTCGGCCCATCACTACTATTTAGTTTGTTTGAAAAAATGACTAATTGCGATGTTAGGATTTATTTGTTAGTTCCAAAATACTCTTATGCATTAGTATTGCCAGTGTTTTCATTTATTGTTGTATTGTCGTCTCCACCTTGTATATGAAAGGGGAGAAGGAATCGCAGGGCATCCAAAATGGACGAGGTTTTTTATTGATTTTGATGACACATAAAAGCAGACCAGACGATACTCATTACGTTTGCGGAGTTTTCCTAGATAATTCAACCTATAGATATGTGTAGTACATCAGCTGCATCAGCACAAGCAAGCATGGAATGAATGCACGGGCGTCACCCAAATTAGAACTGAAACCCTCGGGTCACCCAGATCTTCCTGGCAGGGTTGCGGGAAAGTCCGAAAGGGATACCGGGACCTTGGCAACAGGCAACTGACACACCCTCCCGCTCCGCCTAGAGCGGGAGAAGTCATTAGAATATTTCCCACACTAAAAAAGAAAAGGGTCACGCAGATCTTGTCCATGGAGCTTCTTGCCCGTTCTTTTCCATAGTACCTACTACGCTTTGGAATGGGCAACTAGCTTAATATTTCTGACTGACCGACTCCTTGACAATTCAAAAGTGCCTGTAAATGGTTTAATTGAAGTAAATGCTTTGAGTTTGAGTTCTTACATGGAGGTTCTGTACAGACCAGGAGATTTAGTTAACTTCTGGAGAGAGGTGGGCTAGTTGGAATAACCACCAACGGCCGTCACGGCCCACGCACAATGGTCCACGTGAGGGACTTAGTGCGGAAACCAAACCCCTAACATAGAAAACGCAAGCATTTAGTGACAGGTAAAAATAACTTTTATTTAGGTCAGAGGACGGTAACCATTATTAGGCCAAATCGATCAGATAAACAAACAATAAAATCTTCCACCAAACACTCGTGTAACTAAATCCAAACTCCTACCCGTTCTCAATACATTAAAGTCAACAATATAGAACGATTTCCATACATTCACTTCGTATCGTCAGCTACAGAAGAAGGTACACAGTATCCCAAGTTTTATAAGAGACTAGTTGCACCCCGCTGTTTCACCCGCGTAAGTCTCGTATCCTATGTGTTAATCCAGGTTTCGTCCAAATCCATTCAGCCGTTTTTGCGTGATTGAGTAACAAACATCCAAACACGCAAATTTTCACATTTATAATATTAAATAGGATAGGATTAGGAATGAAAACTTCCTGAACGATATTCTGAAGATTATAGGAGACTTTCAAAGTTGAATGGAATAGCAATGCGGTTCCGTCATCATTTTGAAATACATAATTATACACGACGTCGACGCGCAAACTGTTACCATGACCCAGTACATCATTTTAGACCAATTAATTATCAAATACAATAGACGCTGATATATTTTATTATTGTATTTTATAATGGATTTCCGCAAAGTCACGCCTGAATCAATTAACAATTAATTATCTTTTTTTTAGACCCACCAGCGCAGCGTTGAAATTTTTTCGCCCCGTATTAAAAAAAAACAACAATTCCATACACTTCGGCTGTGTAGGTGATTTTTTTTTTTAAACATCAACGCTAAGGTTCCTACAGTCATGTGCTAAATTCAAAGTAATAGTTCGATCGAAGAGCGCGTCGATGCATCGTGTGTGAAAAAAAGAACAAAAAATAATAATTATAAATTCATATAAAATTCCGAAATGATCATAGACTGTTCTTGCTGACTGTACAACAGAATAAGAATCTACCTATCTCCAGGGATGGTATCGTAAGTTTCAAATAACAAAGTTATTTCTAACGTAACTGGTGATTTTTCCTTGTTTTTGTTTACTTTCTATTTTTTGCAATCTTTGTTCTTTGGGAATTTGTTTATTGCCTTATGTGAGAGCAGTGGTGGCCCAGTGGTAACGGTCCCGACTTACGAGCTGGAGGTCATGGGTTTGGACCCAGCCAGGTGAAGGTAACCGGCATGTCCTAGAACCAAAAATTCGAAGACATGTGACATCTACCAACCCGGAATAGCGCATAGCGAATTCTAGCCAAGTAAAAATTAATCTGTTAAAAATGACTTCACGCAGCAGCTGTCTATTCAATTTATGTTGCCAAACTTCTATCTCATACCACGAAATTTGATATGAAACAATACTTTGTATTAAACAATACTTTGTATTGTTACTAGCCGGAGCAAAAGGGAAATAAAAGGCGTTTATTTAAAATAAGTATGATTTATTTACTGAGTTCCAAACGTAAATACAAGAACAAATATAATAACTACGAAACTACAATTATTATTTATATATTTCAATTCTTAGTGTTTACACGGGTATTACAGAGCTCCTTACACTTTCACAGTTCAACAACGACTGCCTTGCTATGCTGTAATGGCGCTACGATCTAACTTTAAAAATCCCTCCTCCTTGTTAGACTCAAATAGTCAATTGACATCTTAATATCCGGTGGCATTTAGCATTTAAAACAAATCAAATAATTTTTAATTTGAACAAATACAAAATATTATGTTATTTCAAAAATACTGTAAATATAATATTACAAAATGTATACTACTAGCTAACATTAGTAGTACTTAGTATCTTTCAAAAACAATAATAAATATTAATCATATTAAATTCAATTACTCTTCCACGTTTCCACATTTAAACGAATTTAAATTACTATTTCTTTCTCCTCCACCTATTTCTGTGAGATCTATTATGTGTCGCAAAGTGTATCCTGGGGCTCAGAAAAATATTTACATCTACCTATATTTCTTTTTTACTGCCACAATCTCTGGAATATTATGGTTATTCATCACTTTTCCAAATAAAACAGCAAGATTTCTTCTGAAATGTTACATTTTTCACCGTGTTCAACATCTGATTTGGTTTCTACTTTTTTATTCTTGTTTTTTTTTGTCATTTCTGTGATGAAAATAAAGTTCCATTACTAGGTATATTAAAATAATAATAATGTTCTCCTGACCGAATTCGGTCACGGTGGCCAATCTCACTCTGTTCCTTTTATATCATAGTCCGATGGGACAGCTATTCGACACGACCGGGGAGACATCAGGCGCAGGACCGACGGCTTTCCGAGACTCGTCGGTATCATACCGCCAACTCTCAAACAGAGAAATTTCTAAAGGAAAAACCCACACTTTTGCTTTGTTAGATTTCATATATTGTTGATTTTCACTTGAACTACGCATAATTATATTTACGCCGCTGTAGCAGCGTTAAATATAATTACAAAGACCATTTAGTAACATCGTTTTGTGACTATTGTACGTAAGTAAATAATTAATTAACCGTTAAATACCGATAGTTTAGAAATGCGGCAGCGAATGAATTTTTACATATGAATTCTACAATTCCGATTTCATTAAAAATTTATTCAAAAGTCATAGAATGGAAAATGTTAGGAATACCTGTTTGTAAGAAGGAGGATGTATTCTAAGTTTCATAGCACACACTCGGAAAGTATCTAGTAGCACGAGTATAGTGGTCTGTGGTGTTAAAACTTCTACTGAATAAAGTTTATCTTTGTAACAATGGAATTACTGAATATAACTCGATCAATTGGATAGTAGTCACAAGTTTGACTTACTCTACTCACACTACTAAGTTTTTATGCTATTGGATTAGACATTCTTCAATATCACAAGAGAATAGAAATGGAAAATCCATTTCATAAAGTCTTGCATTATAACACACGACCGCTTCTGCTGTTATCGCAACAAAAGTTAAATATGGTCTCGTTACGTCGAGTTTGCAACAATAGTTTGAAACCGGAATCGTACTCGTGGCCTTTCGATCGGAAGTCCACATTTGTTGTTTGAAATTGTTATTACGTTTCATTAGACTTTGTTCATTGTGTTGTTGTTTTTGCAAGTTCACTTAGCATTAATGGCAGCATCACTATCTGCAAGCCAAATGAATTCAATTTTGCACATACGTTGATGAGAGTCGATGAAATTGATATCCGACGAAAAATAATTAAATAAGTACCTACAAATTGTCATTTTCATTTGCCGGGAAGAGTATATTATACTCTTCCCGGCAAATGAAAATGACAATTTGTAGGTACTCCAACCCAATTAATTACCAGAATTATTAATATAAGCGCATAAGGTTTTACCACTTTTAATATTACAGTACAGAGGTGTACCTTTAGTACACTCACATTTTGCTTGTTATGTAGCATTTTTAACTTTTTTTTCTTCTATTTTCAAACTCTGTCGTTAACATCAGTAACACCAGAAAAGTTGGAGTCAACTCTTCGTAATTTTGTTAAGTAACCTTAACATCATCACCCCCAAGCACCGCCACTTCGACCGGTTTTGTGCTTCCCGCATCTAGCGGATTCCTGCGGCCATCACAAGGTTATCGGTCCACCTTGTTCTTTCCAACGCTACGTCTTTCACCCATCTTAGTAACCTTAACATAATAATTACAAACCTTTTCCACTTATATTACACTCTTAAATTATGTCAAAAAATATTCACGACTAATCAAAATATCATCGATATAAACTGCGTATCAAGAACTCTTAGCTCCTACTCCACAGAATTTCCAATTCGTCTATCCATTAAAACCTTGTTTATGTTTATTAATAATGAGTGAGTGCCGATATTAAATTCCCCGTATACATGAGAGCAGGATGTGTTCATTAAACGTTGTGCTCAAATGAGGTCGGGGACAATAATATCGGATTTCGATTCGACAGGAATCTGGTGGTATCCCTTTGTTGAATCTAGATTCTTGAGGTTGTAAATTATAATGGTTGTGGTTAAAATATGTTTTAAATATTTTTGTGGTTGACATATTAACATCAACGTTGAAGTTTTGAATTACAATATTGTGATTTTCTAATGCAATTTCAAAACCCAAAACAATGAAAACACTATACAAGGTATTTAATTGCAACTATAAAGAAAAAGTATTATTAATGAAAAAAGGAAACATATAGCAAATAACTTATGCAGATTCTAAAAGACACAAACTTTCGATTTCTATTCATCCTTCAGAAATAGCGTGATTTTTGTATTACCGAACCTCATAATACCTTGAATAAAAAGGCCATAATATGTTTTGAAATATTATGCAAAATATAAGCAAGCACCGCCTTGGCTCCTTTTGTTGACATTCAGGGACTGGCCTTAACAAGAAGTTATATCGTCAAAGGACTTATGAACCACATGTGGGTTTGAAACCTTACAAATATATAAACTTTGAAAGAAATTATTTTCAACAAAGTTCTTTCAATTTTCAGAGCGATTGATATTTACCAAGGGTTCGCTTGAAATAAGCTTGCGTGGGTCTTCCAAGTTCTTTACCCAGTACGAAGTGCGAAAAGTTGACAGGATAATGTTCTTGTACTGTGTTAAAAGGATACTATTTATGTGTATTCTCGCGATATTTTTTTCGCGTAAAGAAATTCAAAGTGTTTGATGTTGAGATTTACCTAGTGAGTTTGGTTTTGTTTATTTGAAGATCGTGAAGTCAGAAGTGATTTTAAGCTCTGGATAAACACGTTTCACTATAACACGCAACCTTATGTATATATTTCTCTTCTATCTTTATTTATTTTTCTCTATTAAGTAAATGTTTTGTGTCCGGCTATCATTTGTGGATATCTTTGACGTTTAGTCTTTACCGGTCGTCAGAAGCCCGAAAGTCTGACAACCAGTCTTACCAAGGGGTATCGTATTACCTAGTTAACTGGGTTGTGGAGGTCAGATAGGCAGTTGCCCCATGTAAAATACTAGAATTCAGCTGCATCTGGTTAGACTGGAAGCTGACCCCAACATAGAGTAAGTGGTTTGTGTGTGCATGAATAAATATGTAATGTAAATATTCACATATTTTTTATATGAAAGAAAAAATATAAATATTCCTGTAATAATGACAATTTCTCGCCCTGAATTTCCCTCATACAGATACCAAAAATTAAAGTCACATCATCATCTGGCAAAAAATACCTCCCATTTTTATACCGGCAACCATTTCCATACCAAAAATATGAATTACGGCATTCTCTTTGAGTTATGAGTTCAGCCTATCAGTCCCACTTGGGCGCCAATTGTTCCGAACAATTCACAAAATTATAGTTGCCTTGTCCATCATTATTTAAATCCCAAAGCACATCTATTAGCATATTTATATTATCAAGAATCTATGCTATTATCCGTTTACAAGGACCTTTGACATCGGGGACTTCGGTCTCGAGGGAAATCAAAGCATGTCATGTCATGAATACAGCGGACAATTTAAACATCGCAAATAAGTGGATTTTTCTGATCTTGGATTAGTGAGAATTTATTTCGATTTGATTAGGTTGTTGACTGTTGTGCGGGTTCTCGAATTTGCTGATAACTTAGTTTTTTTTTTTCTCTTCTACTCTAACTATGCTTGTAACTAAACCTCTTATTTAAGATAGTTAATTTGATTCAGGCGTGACTTTGCCGAAATTCAATATGAATTTTAAAATATAATATAAAAATACATATAAATACAATATTTTATGACTTTTGAGAAATAGTTATTAAATGTAAAAATATTTCTAACTAGGATTTGCGCATGACTGTTCCTGTTAACTCGAACTAAGATAAATGTTTGTTTTAGGTGCGGGTTCAGAACAAGCCTGCTACAGATTAGGTTGGTTAGTAATGATCTCCTCCAGAGAGATATGACATTAAGGCTCTTACATACTGGCGCGACGCGACGCCGCCGCATTGTTCGCCGTGAAGCTTTTTCAGAAATTGTTTTGTTAAAAGACGCGCCAGTGTGTAAGAGCCTTTAGGCCTGATAAGCCGTCACAATCGTTGAACTTCGAATCGTTTTGTTTGTAAAAGGTACATTTTCTATAGTTACCTATTGATATTGCTGTAAGACCTTGCTGAACATGAAATTATTGACATGCATAACATAACAGCTCGCCCCTAATTCCCGAAAGGTTATCCATGGTATCATCAACATTTCGCCTGTAATATTTAAGTCCGATAAAATAGAAGGCGAGCCTAGTACCACCAATCGGGTAGAAATCCAGGCTCCGGACTGCTTAACTATAATTATGTATTATTAAATGTACCTACATGTAAATTATTTGTTTGGTCAGTAGTAATTATCGACTAAAATACACTATTTATACAGCATAATAACCAAAACCCTATCCGGTTCGAAAGGGGGCGCCTAGGTACCGCAATAATATTACTAACAAGTTTTTTTTTTTGGTGAAAATAACTAAGTTATTACTATTTAAAATTCACGTTCTTAGAGATTATACCAATTTCATTATAAATTAGCAAATTTTCTACAGAGGTCATAAGTAATGACTTGTATACACCCGCTAGACGACTACCGCCAGCGCTCCATGGAATAACCCGGTAAAATTCCCCATTGAAAAAAAATGCGGCGATTTGTTTTTTTTTTTCAATTACGTAGATGGACTCTCAGTATGATTCTTAACAACACCCTGACGGATCTGATTTTTTACACGCTGTGTAGCCAATATTCAGTAAGTATGCCAGTAACAGCTGAAATTACAATATTGGCTATCGCATGTTTATGATACGTTGCTCATAACGCTTACTGAACTCAAATAAACACTGAATACAATAGAAACCATATACTAGGTACTATAACTACAGTCAGCAATGTATAAAGCAGTTATGTAAGCAATAGTTTCGTATTTGCATACACAAATGTTGACACATTTGTTTGTTGGAACAGCAGATCAGTTATGTTGGCTGTTTGTTGTTGTGTTTGTAATTTTTTGATGATTACTTAACATTCTATATTCTTCGAGGAGGTAAGCAGAGGGCCTAGACAAGTGACAATCGCTTCGGAAGCATTTCGTATTTCTACAACGACTTTCAACAGGATTGATATTAAGCTTTTCGATAGCTTAGTCAGTCCTATAGATTTTTGCCGTTTCCATCATCGTTATCGCTGATAGAATGTCACTTTGTCTAGGGCCTCTGGTCGGACAGAATAGGAGTCATCGACACGAGAAGAAGAAGCAGGGGGGGTTTTTTATAAAACCTTCAGTTTTCACAAGTTATGTAAGTCCTATATACATATTATTTATTTATTTAATCATACTTGATTTATTTTACATAAACTTATTCTTATTATACCGTCTTACAGGCGTATGTGCACATGCAGCTAACCGGAATCATTCTAAAAAGCCAATTAAAAAATTGGATAACAGAAAAAATCCAACTTCAAAATCGAAGAGTCTAAACACAAACACACTGCGTTTTCGTCGTAAATCACAAACAACCAGTATCAGAAACAGTAGATAAAAACATGATAAAAAAGCCGAAAGCTTGGATTCAAACCGGATGCAGCGCCAACCCTTTCGCTCCCTCCCAAAATATCTTTCTATCGATTTTACACAAAGAGACACCGCCGCCGGTCTTTTAAAAAATTGTAACGGAATGAGACATTCATTCACGAGAACATATTTTATCTAAATCGAGTACGCTCGTGGATGGAATTTATGCTATGAATTCAAACCAAGTGACATTTAAAAATCGTATTATTTTTAGCCACTGTAATATTTCTTACAATCAACTGTTTTTAGAGGAAGCACAGCAGGACCGGTCGATGAGGCGATCCTTGGAAGAGGCAGAAGATGTCTTTCCGCTGAAATGATTCTGATGAACTGTTTTTATTGGTCACATACCATCATGTTCCACGGGATTGCCTATAGACAAGTGAAAATTGCTTTCAAAGCGTTTCGTATATCTACAATGACTTATCACGATTGATAAGCTTTTCGGTAGCTTATGTCAGTCCCATTTACAAGGTTATAGGTAATATGTCGGCAATCCAATAATGGGATGTAGGAGAAGAACTCATATTATAAATGCATAATCCTAACTTAATGCCAAAGCGAGTTTGTTTGTTTGTTACATTTTCACGCTAAAACGGCTGAACGGATTTAAATTGAATTTGGCACAGGGGTAAACCTTGACCTGGAAAAGGATACTTTTCATCTTAGATCACAGACGAAGTCGCGGGCATCAGCTAGTAAAAATATAAAATGTCAAATTACTCGAAAATTGTTGACATTTGCACAGGAGTTTGAAGGGGTCCTTTGGTTGTAAATAACCTCTCCTACATCCCCTTAATGGATTGCTGACATATTATTATTATTACCACTAACCCTGTATTTTTGCTACTTACTACTTCATATCGCTGTTAAAATATCGCTCGTCTTGGCCCTCAAGATTCAACTTAATTAAATACAATTTTATAAATTGAAGGATTTCATTCATTTTTTCATTAAAATTGTAATTACGACGATAATTAAATTTCCTATACATTTTATAAATGGCTCAGATAGTGTTATATTTTTTCTGAAATAATGGGCTGGAAGGAAAGTAGTGAAAAGCTTTTCAGTTTTTATTGTAAAACTATTTCCATTATTTTGATAATGTTGAATGTTTTTGTAATAAGCAATGTAACGCTGAGTATTTCTATTAAATAGGCACCATGATGATGAACTAGATAGTTGTCTCAGGCGATTTTGACCAAATCTCGAGATTTACTATTTTGCTATTTTCTCATGTATTTTCACCACCTGCCTAGCCTTTTCCCAACTATGTTGGGGTTGGCTTCCAGTCTAACCGGATGCAGCTGAATACCAATATTTTAGATGGAGCGACTGCCTATCTGACCTCCACAACCCAGTGACTGGGTAATACGATGTGTATTGTATAAATAAAAAAAGGGCGAGCCGTACAGTACTGTAGTCGCATAATTGTTATTGTGTAACATCTGAAATCTCAACTTGGTTTTCAGGAATATTAAGATACTAAGCAACATTAAAGGGTCAATGTCAATGTCGTTTCTGATGGCCAACTACAGCACTGCGCGCTTATTCGTCAAATCAAATATAGCACGCTTCCCCAGCTTCCTGTTACACACTTCCGTTGCTTTTCACGAAATCAATCCTACAGATGGCAGGAAAGCGAGAGGATAGATGTTAGACATCGAAAATATTGTCTTAAGACCGTCGTAATGCGACAAATAAATACATACGGAACCTACATTCTCTACAAGTTAACCGCATTTTCCGTTTGCGATTTCCTTTAGAAGCCGAACCCATGTTTCATTCTCACACATTCAAATATCAATCTGCCTAGCCTTTTCCCACCTATGTTGGAGTCGGCTTCCAGTCTAACCGGATGCAGCTGAATATCAGTATTTTACATGGAGCGACTGCCTATCTGACCTCCACAACCCAGTAACTGGGTAATACGAAAACCCTCGGTAAGACTGGCTGTCAGACTTTTGAGCTTCTGACAACCCGTAACGACTGTCAAAGATCTACGATTGACAGCCGAGACCAACGGCTTAACGTGCTTTCCGAGGCACGGAGGAGTCTCGATATATAAAGATAGTCACCATCCACGGACCAACCCCGGCAAGCGTAGCTTAACCTGATGGATCGACCCGTGCGGCTGTTATTACTTAGCCACGAGCTCCTGTTTCATTCTTACATAAACACGTCTATTTTAAAATAATTATTGACCTTTCCTCCCACATTAGCTTCATTTTGTTGAACTTGCAGCCCGATTCTAATAAACTAGTTGAAAGTTTGTGCAATACTGTCAATATTATCGGAACCGTCTGATTCCCTCGGTGTAGATGCACGTGTCGAGGAAAAACACATTGAGTCCTTGTAACCAACGTGCGGATATAAATACACTAAAGTGTATTTTTTTCTTGCATCTTTACTTTGATTATTTGTATGTCTGGATCGTCTCGCGCAGTCAAAGAACAAAAACAAAAAAAAACTTTGTTATGCTGGTGTGCGTGACAGCTACGTCTTACTCTCGCGCTACGTCATTGTGCTGTCATTTTGCTTTTCTAGCGTGCGTTCATATCCTGCCAGGGTTGCGGGAAAGTCCGAAAGGGATACCGGGACCTTGGCAATAGGCAACTGAAGGAACACGGGTGGGTTTTAGTCAGTAAAAGTCTGACACGCCCTCCCGCTCCGCCCAGAGCGGGAAGAGTCATATGATGATTTCACACATTCAAAAAAAAAAAGTTGGACGCAATTTTTTCGACGAGCCCACAGTGTGGACAAAATTTCTGCTCAGTTTGGTTGGTGGTAGGGCTTATTCTTAGCCAACCTGTCTAGCTACCACCATATTTTATCTAAGTCTGTTGCCATAACAACAATGTTAACAGCATTGTTGTGTTTCGGCAGTTAGAGGTAAAATAGCCAGTTCCTTGGTTGAGAATTCCGGGTGGAGTTCGCTTCCACCTTCGGCCTGATCGTCGCTTACTATCAGGTGAGATGAAGGCCAAGAGATTCCCCGTTGTGTTAAAAAAAAAATAGGCATAAATGGGGACTGCCATCAGAAGTGGAAACTTAAAACTAGTATTAGCGCCATCTTTATTCTATATACGCGAATCCATAATTTTACCCGCTACCAAAAATCGCGTAACGCGCTTAAAGAAGTTTTTACTTCAAAAACTATACAAACATTTGAAATGTGTTATGCAAGAAGCAGTAGAGTGCAATTTTAAATAAGATTGCAATTTATTAAGGTAATATTATTATCTAAATAAATTGCATAGAATCATTGTACTGGGTGGTTTTGCCATGAAATTATATATTGGTTACAAACGTGACTCCATTGCATTCTCTAAAAAATATCAAACCAAAACTACACTAGCGAATCGACTAAAATCACGTTTCATTGCGTCATTCGATAAAAAAATAAACTATCACGGCTATAACACACTGATACATGCGGATTAAATTTTAATGAAAATCTGAAATCTGCAGCTTTAGTTCCGTTTGTGTTTGCTTATCGATCGGTACGGATTCCAATTATTTAGATACTGCATGTAGTTATGTTTATGTTATCGGAAAGCTGTTGGTCCAGGCTGTCATTTGTAGATCTTTGACAGTCGTTACGGGTAGTCAGAAGCCCAAAAGTCTGACAACCAGTCTTACCAAGGGGATCGTGTTACCCAGTGACTGGGTTGTGGAGGTCAGATAGGCAGTCGCTCCATGTAAAATACTGGTATTCAGCTGCGTCCGGTTAGACTGGAAGCCGACCCCAAAATAGTTGGGAATAGTGTATTTTTGTTTTCAAAACATTGGACCAACTTCAAGTTATGGGTCTCAAATAAAACAAGAGTCGTTCAAATCCGACTATTCAGTACAAATTTTGCGTGGTCATAAATAACGAAACAAAAATATACGAGTCGACTTCAGAACCTCCTTTTTTTTTTCGTTGGATAAAAAGAACAGTTAGGGCATATTTCACCCTGGCAGGGATGCAAGAAAGTCCGAAAGGGATACCGGGACCTTGCCAACAGGCAACTGAAGGAATACGCATGGGTTTTAGTCAGTAAAAGTCTGACACGCCCTTCTGCTGCGCCCAAAGCGGGAGAAGTCATTGGATGATTTCCCACCATAAAAAAAGAAAAAAAAGGCAGGTTTCACCAATCAAACTGAACGCGATCAGCACATCTAAACCGCGTTCAAGAGCTGTCAGTGAGAACTCTTTATCGAAGTAATCTATTTATAAAAATATCAACGGATCATACGATAACAGGTTATCACTCGCATTGATATCCTTACGCTCTATTTCACTAACGAGCCGATTAGAATTCTAAGCTGTCACGCCCCAATACGTAATCGTCTATTGTGACAATGCAAAATGTTTTTTCATACCGTAAAAGTCGTCAATTAGTAGTTTTCGAGACTAAATGGGTGATACAATGTTATCGCGTTTAATCTATTTATAGGTGATGATTTGATGAATGCGTACACCATTGTCGGACGGTTTGGTTTCCCAGGTATTTTGGGAGTGTCCTTTACCGTCATAATGGGCAGGCGAGAGAAGGAATGCCTCGCTGACGCTGTCATTGTACGACATTGGCATTGTATTGACTTATATACCTTAACTTCTTGAAATAGCTCACGTTGGTCGTTCCAAAATTATTTTTTGACGACTGCTATATTCTGACTTACTTGAGGTGCTTGTGGATAAATAATTACAGCATCGACAGGATCGATCTTCAGGGTTAAGCAACTTGTCGAGGTCGGTCCGTGGATGGGTGACCATCTATAATAACTATCCCCTCCGTGCAGAAAGCACGTTAAGCAGTTGGTGCCGGCTCGACGCGAATTCTAGACTGTCTGCGTATAGGTACTTATGTTTTTGTATTGAATTAAGTGTCCAAATCAAAAAACGCAAGTCTCAAATCACAAAGCTTCAATTTTATAATTCCTAATCTTATTTCCACCATTTAGTGATAGATTGCATATTTATTAGATTTGTTATCAAAGGTTAAAAGAAAAAAAAACCGCCTTTCATCTCACAAATAAAATCATAAAGAAACTACAACCAAATGTAATTTTACTAAAAGCCAACCCAAACACAATTATGACCGACTACACTTAACTCAAACTGGATCCACCCATAATTGAATTCACAAAGAGATTTGAAATAACAACTAACACGACACTTGGCAGTACACGGACAAGTTATTCTTATGAAGAGTGAACTAAAACCTTAAATAATATGGTAATTAAATTCATAATACCTTGATGGCCGCGGGCAAAAACGGCTAGGAGATTATCTGAAGCTTAAAATAGGTACGTGTAATGATATTGTAATAAAAGAAACTAGTATACAGGATGTAAAAAGATTAGACCCATCATAGCCGTCAACTACGTATTCTGTACAAAAATTAAGAAACATTGCAAAAAAAATATTTCTGGAAAATGACTTTTATTTTTGGTGTGAAAAATCGCTGTTTACGGTAGTTTTTTGGTATGCACCAGTTCAGGGTTTGTGGGGGTTATTTAAAATTAAGTTATAACTTTTAAAAACTTGTTTTCTTTAAAGAACTTCTAAAAAAGTTGGAACTTACCTTCAATAACTCTGTAACCAGAAGGTTCCCAGGTAAGGTCCAGAACAAAAAAAATATCACAATGACGGGAATAACAAGTGACTTTCTGCTTCGATATGTGTCTTTTTACACCCGGTATTTAGAAAAGTGGTTGGTAAATAGAATGACGATTTATTACTGTTGTTGTGAAGAGCCGCACTGGTACGCTTGCAACGGTCGGTTCGTGGATCCATTGACATGTCAAGTCCCCAACGTGTCTCGGAAGGCAGCTAAATAGAAGATCAGTTTTGATTGCAAAGTCCCGAAGGTGGTGCGTATCCGTTTGCGACTTTTAGAATAAATTCATTACCGAGACCGTCAATAAATTGACGAAAAAAAATATTGACGGAAAGTGTTAAAAATATTATAGACCGTTCACATGTTACGGTAAACTTTTTTTTGCAAAACGTTTTGCAGGTGTAATATCAATATTTATAATGTATATATAAAATATATAGATTTCTATCAACATTTATTTTAAATATATAATAACAGTGCAACTTTTTCGGTACCTGAAATATGAAATGAAATCATTTTTATTTTCAACGAACACATTTTTATTCTGGTAAAAGTAAATTGAAAGCGAATAATGAAAAAAAAAAAGAACATTTTTGTGAAAATCATTTTGATAACACTTGTGAAAATCATTTTGTTAACACTTTTCCATAAAAACGTTCATTTAATTTTCGTGAGTGCTATGTGAAATTTATAAATTCTTGCGTTTATTTTTTGGACTAGGCAAAAATGTTTATTATCAGATTGCCCATTTATTTTACTGAGAATACATTCTTCGTAAAATAACAGTGAACTTTCACGGTTATTTTCATTACCTACATTTAGAGGGTAAACATTTTTTTAATTTGTCATTCTGTATATTTCTTTTGTTTTACAAAAACGAAGTAGGTATGCGTTTTAACATTTTGTTAGTGTTTCTATAGAAAAAAAAACCATCATAATACTTCTCTAAGCTTAATTATTATTCGGTTGTGTTCAAAAATGTAAAAAACGTTTTGGCCTGTGTCAAGAATACTTCTCTATAATTCAATAAACTGTGCCAAAAACCTATAATGGCCAACAAACCGGTACACTGCAAATTAGAGCCAAATAGCCCGACTAATGGCTCCTTTAATTACATTTTGTTACTAAATTAAGGGCTAGTTGTCCCTGGCGATATTTATTACCCTTGTTTGCTTTCAGCTTCAATAAGTACTGTGGTTTTACAATAGGTAATTTACCGAAAATAGAGATGTTAGTTCAGATGATGATAATCTGAGGCGCAATTAGACGTAGTTATGCAGAAATGTTCCAATCCACACGCAGGTCGAACTGAGTAAATCGCGTTTTTGTAATTTTGTGGTACGCTTTTTTTTGGTAGCGAGTACAACTAAGTAGTATGTATCACTTCAACTAAATAAATTAACATTATTTTATTATATACTTGTCATTAAAATTTACTAATATTTCTCATACAAAGAAGAACGGCAGATTTGGTACCGCCAACTTTAGTTGGTGTTTCGCTATAAGACATTCAGCACTTATAAAGGACCTTAAAGTAATTCTTTTTACGTATTTATTATATTTTTAGAACTTTGGAAACGTTTAAAAAAAGGGATTTTAAAAATGATAACAATTAAATAACTAAACGTTAATTTATTGACAACAAAACGCAATGCACATTTTCAAAACTAGTCATGTGTAAAATAAAACCATATAATGGTTGATGAAATGATATTTCAAGAAAATCATCTGTCACTTGTCAATGGCTTCTTTGCTGTTTTATTGAATTGCTGTGTGTGAATCCGTTTATGCATTTTTAAGTCTTTTTGATTACGTTGATACGCTGAGTTGAGCATTTTTCCTCCGTAGCGATTGATATTGTTGGCGTTACTTTGCGAATGGACGGTATATAAGTGGTATTGTTGTGACAATTGTGAAAGGACGCTCAATTTCATTCTTGTGCATAGTGTGTTGGATTTCGACGAGATGTCGAGTGTACAGTGCATTAATTGCAACCTGAGTTTGTCTCGCATGAGACGGCACGCTCTAGGAGACGAGAGTGAGGGCCTGGTCAACACTATCCGATTGTGGAAATAATATGAATGGTCGGGAAGCAATATTAAGTTATTGCTGTAATTGTATTGTTGGCTTAAGAACTGTGGGGTGCTGCTCGCATGTACTGAGTATCATTTGGTACTTGAGTTATGCTCGCCATGAGGGTATGACGCGACCTGCTCCCTTCTTAGATGAAGTGATTTTGCGAACATTTTGAATGCATTAAAATAAAAGCTTTTTTAAACAAAACTATTGTTTTATTTTACTGAAAACTATACAACATATTATTAAAAAAAGGTTTAGATAGTATGCACCTTATTTACGTAAAATATGAATGCATTTTCGAGGTACCCATGAATAATGATAAGGGATTATTAGCAATAGTCTATAAAACTCGGTGAGCATCTTGGCTGTTCTTAACGTCGACAGGATCAACCACAGACTAAATATGAGAAATAAAAGGAATAATAGTGACTAAGTAGGTTTTAGTTTGTAAACAAAAAACAAAAATGACTTTTATAGCACTGAAGATATTGAGAAAAACATAGTAAATCGTAAGAAATACACAGATAAAAGTAAACTAAACTGGCTGCTGGCAAAGGAGATAAAGATTGAAAAAGCTAGATTATATTCTATTTTTATGAAAACGTCCCTTGATGAGGATTATAACGAACTTAACATTCAAAAAACGACAAAAGGAGAGATTTCGACTATACATAGATCTGATCTGAAACAGTTATGTCCTAACGGGAAACCCATTGCTCCAGCTAAATTGGTTGATTTACGATCTGTTTACAAGTTTATTCCAGCAGATTGCCTTAGTTTTTATAAAACATTGAAAGCGTCTAATGACGCCATTGACGATGTCGATGGATTTGGTAAGGAGCTGGATTTCGATCTGGATGATGAATAAATTGTGATGATTTTCCATGCTTTGATACAACTATTTCTTAATAAATATTATTTTAATAATGTTGTTTCATTATTATACTTATGTTTTAGAAAAAATATATATTAACTACCAAAATATACCAATTTTCAGATATTGGATCGTTTTTGCAAATTAAGTTAAAAGCTACTTCCATACAAAAAGCCTTTTTTCAAAAACGTTTCAAGTGCATTTTTTTCAAAATTTGTATGAGAAATATTAATAAATTTTAATGACAAGTATATAATAAAATAATGTTTATTTATTTAGTTGAAGTGATACATACTACTTAGTTGTACTCGCTACCAAAAAAAAGCGTACCACAAAATTACAAAAACGCGATTTACTCAGTTCGACCTGCGTGTGGATTGGAATGTTGTAGCATAACTACGTCCAATTGCAAACAAAAGACGACGGAAACTACCTCTTCCACGACGTTTGTTTCAATAATGACCGTTGTGAACTCAAATAAGATTCAATGTCAAAAAGGAAATACTCCGTCTCGCTTGCACTAGTAAAAAGTTATTGAAAGATGCGTTCCCGGCTGGGCATAACTTCGGATTAATGTCATTAGTATTTTTTTTTTGTCTATGATATTAAAAGTTTCAAGTAATATTTTATTGGTAGATAACTACAAAGAAAATAAACTTTTTCTTTATGTGTTATAAATATTTATTTTTAGTGGTCGTGTATGCAAACAGTTAAGGATGAAGCTAATTAAAGCGTGTTAAAAATGAACCCTTTAAAGTTGAAACATTTTTTTTTCGAAACAGGTTTTTTATTTAGGTAAATAATAGTACAAAATTCATGAAACCTTTTAAGTTTTCAAATTATGGTATTTAGGTCTGAAACATAACGTTCCACAAATTTTGGAACGTTTATGCCTCGCTATTGTAATTTTGCAAAAATGTTCCAAATATACATGGAACATTTGTTTCAAAATAAAATGGTTTAACATGGTTTTGCTAAAACGTTACAAGATTGTTGTGGCGTTTTAACAAAATAAATATACTGTTTCGTAAATTATTAAAAATGTTCCTGTCCTCATAGTACGTTCTAGTTAATTTACACAAGTTATTATTTGATAAAGGTTGTGGGTTGGAACGTAAGTGAAAAAAATATTTTCTGATATAAGACTTAAAACTTGGAACCTTATTGCAAATCTGACTCTAAGTGTCATAAAAGGTAGTTTGATCACATTATCTCGATTTCGGGTGACTTGTGGGTTGGAACATTTCTGCATAACTACGTCCAATTTAGAATTGGCGAAACTTAGCTTAGGCGTGCGTTTCGAAATTATATGAGAATGTTTAACGTACAACAGATCACTTATGCAAGTTGTGAACATGCGTTTAGTGAGTGTGTCTATGTGAAACGAAAAATTCTCATATGGCGTCATATTTTATGAAAAGAAAGAAAGAAAAATAAGTTTAATTTATTTATCAGAAGCCATTTAATTGATTAAGTGAACATGCTGCAATAATAATATAACATGTTTACAAAAATCAATAATAAAAAAGTTTAGTTGTTGTTGTTTGTTTGACTGTGTAGTGATTATGATTTAAAGGTCTGCGCTTTCATTTTTATATAAATTAATTATTTCAATCTAGAAATTCCGCCATAAGAGCGTTTACGCTGAAAGTGGGCAAAGTCGCAAATAGATGTCAAATATTTCGCTGTTTTGATTAATTTGGCAATATTACTGTATGGAAATATGATGTCCTTCCGAATATCGAAAAGTCTTTTAAGATACCTATATAACAATTAAAATTCTATTGTGTCTCGTTAATGACAGTTGAACTAATATATTGCTAATTAACTGTTTAAAATATTGATTATGAAATGCAATAAATAATATCATAACGACGTTGCCCCCTTTCAGCGTAAACGCTCTTAACATACTTTAACATCAAGACACACAAAAATTTACTTAATTTGTAGTAAATTGCACTTTGCGTACTCCGATTTCAATTTGTCTAGTCGCTCACAGTTTACTAAAGTAAACAGCAGATCCGAAGATATGATTGTCGGAGCTATTGAAATGGAGAAGCAAGGAAAAGTACACACTGCTGAAGTACTTTATTGCGTTTGTAGTCTTGCAACGATTTCACGAAATTCTACGGATTACTGTGTGTTTGATCTTCGTTAGGGCGTTTGTGCACTACAAGGAATTTTACCGTCCGGCAGTAAAAATGTGAACGCAGCAGTATTACTTGAAATACGAAAACAGACCTTACTGCTTCAAAATAAAGGTGCTATCAACATCAGACCGTAAAAAATCGGACTGCCGGACAGTAAAATTCCTTGTAGTGCACAAACACCCTTATACTGAAAGTTCTTGCTTGTAACTAATATTTTTAGTGGGACGGAATTAGGGTGTGCATAATGTTAGTCGCATGGCATTATGACAGAATATTGGCCTTCATTTTACTAAGTAGTAGTAGGAGACGAGTTGTAAATGCAACAGTAGGGAAAGGTGTGCTATTGTTTTAGGTAATGTTAATGCAATTAGTATGTATTATTTTAAATACGTATGTATATAGGTACTATCATGAAATTCATCGTATTTTAAATTATAATTTAGCTTAATACTATAACTATAAATAGGTACAAGGTTATTGGTAATAAATCGGCAATGCAATATGGGGATGTAGAAGAGGTAACGTAACTAGGATTTTCTTTTCTCAAAAATGCTTCACATTTGCATAGGTGTCATATGGGTTACATGTTAGTTTATGATGTTTTTTCAATTTATTTATTTAACCATTTATGCAATTAATTATGAATACTTTTTTTTTTTTTTTTATACATCCACGAATTGTATATCTTTGAATTTGAATTTAATTTTTGTATTGTATGTTATTTGAATGCTTATTTTATTGTAATCTTTATAATTCTATGTTAATTAATGTAATTGGACTTGTGCCGTTTTAATTAACTATAAATAAATAAATAAATAAATAAATGGGGTAATTTGGTTGTATATGATCCCCTAAAAGGATTTACGCACGGACGTATTACCAATAACCCTGTATATTGGACTCATGGACTGTTCAAGTTCATACATTAGGATTTTGTGTTAAGTAGTTGAGGAATGCAACACAGAACGGAAAGTACCCATGGCAGAGACACCCAAGCAAGGAAACCTATACCCTGCAGAAGGAGATTCAGGGCTGAAATGATGATGCAACCTTTTTAGGGTCCACTTCAGCGACTTCGCCCAGTACCACCCGTCTATTTGTGGACAGCATAAAAATTGATTTTTTAAAAAAAGAACAAAAAAAACACTTCTTTATCGAAATTTTAATTAAAAATCTTGTCATAAATTCTGAATGTAGGTACTGCTTTCCAATTTCATTCAAACAGACAAAGGACGACGCAAAACAATTGACTATCCGAACTAAGATAAAGGATAAACCCCCATTTGGATCTAAAACCTTTGACCCGATGACCAAACTGGCACTTTATAGACAGTTGATAAAGGTATAATATTTCGGTCAGATTCTGAGATGTCAGCGTGACCAGGCGGTAAAATTTTTGGGTTATAAATAAGAGTTTATATTGCGAAGGTGGGCTAAACCACAGTATAATAAATTAATAGTATTATATCTTAGCAATGACCCCGAAATAATTAAATACGGCTGCTCGGTAGGTAACCCTTCCGCGTCCGTGCGTCACCGCCGCGCACTCGATAGGGTTGCGTACCGATATACACTGGGATTTCGAAGCGCTTCGTTTCGGCCTGTTTCTATGAAGATAATAATACTGTTACTTATTTATACAGTGGCTAAACCCTTTCGCATAGTTTGGTACAGTAGTGAAATAGAATGAGATAATAATATGTTTTGCAGTGTTTGGCAAAGATAGGAAAGGGTTGGGTATTGTTTGTGGCCAATTTACATGTATGGTAGTGGTTTCCGGGCTAATAATATGTTTGGCATATTTATGTGGTTCCGTATTTCGAGTGTCATTATTTTTTATTTTATTTATTAGGGACAAAAAACAGTTACATGTTAAGGCGATACACTAATATTCTAAAGATAAATAGTTAAACATATAACCCACACTGTTGTCCACGGATTGATCAAATAAGTGAGAAACGGAAGCTACTTTAAATAATATTGTTACAAGTTGTTTGAATCAAGTGCCAAGTTATAATTTTGATGCAAGTGAAGTTATAGCGTGAGTTTTAAATTTTTTATTAGAAAAAAAGAAAATGTCTATGTCCATGAAGTGTGCGTTATAAGTTTCAACCAGGCGTCGAAGAGGCACTCGTGCCCCGGCGTTGGTCTTACATGAATTCACATGGAATAGGCGGGTCACACGAGTGCCACGTCTGATTACATTTTTTCATTATACGCTATTAATTAATTAAAGTTTGGAGGGGCAGGGCAGGTAGTGATCCGGGGTCTGGAAATAACAACATTCCGTTTACGAAATGTCGTGAATAAAAAATGTCATAATATTAACAACCCGTTGCATTTATGACCTACTGAATAGTTTCAACATGTGGTCAGCTTGGTGTTCTAAAAAAGACTATATTTTTTTAATAGAAAGCCCTTTTTTTTATTTGAGGGTGGGAAATCATCAAATTACTTCTTCTCCCGCTCTGGGCGGAGCGGAAGGGGGAGTCAGACTTTTACTGACTAAAACCCACCCGTGTTCCTTCAGTTGCCTGTTGCCAAGGTCCCGGTATCCCTTTCGGACTTTCCCGCAAGCCTGCCAGGTAATAGACAGCCCTACTGCTGAGCATGCGGTCCTGGGTTCGATTCCCGGGTCGAGGAAAGTGTTATTGGGTTTTTCCATCAAAAATTTCTCAGTAGCAGGCCGAATTCTGAATTTGTGCCCGGTTGATGGCAATAGGCTCGCCCCTTAAACATGACTGGCGAAATGTGGGTGTACTGGTACACATCTGCCTAACCCGTTGGGCATTACAGGCGTTATGTTCATTAATTTTCAACAGAATCTTACAGGTCCCTTATAAAATCAATTTCTAAAAATGTGAAAACTGGGCGTACCCAAAGTCACCAACCAGAGCGTACAGTCAATAAACAAAAAAAAACACCACGGAAATATTATCCCATTTCACAAAATTCAAATCCGGTATAATGCATCCCCTCCATATAAAATTGTTTACTTTTCATATGGTGATTTATAAAATATTTTTCAAGCGTGATACCTATCATATGTGAGTAATGTTTGCATAAACCCGATACCGTTTAATATTTTTCCATTTATAGGTACATTTACACGCGAAGAACTCCTAGCCTGTCGATTGCTATCATTTATATAAAAATTCTGTTACTAAAAATTGTAATTTCAGTCTTTGTAAGCCTATTGGATATTTATACGCTGTTAACGCCAAAATATAGGCCCACCAACAAAACAATTAAAACTTTGACTTTGCAAGAATACTCATGGCGAGTTAGTAGGCGTTACCGTACTCATACTTCGATCACAATCATATGTCACTCGAGAGACAATCAAGAAACTCGCCTACGAATCGACGAAGGCGACGCCCGCCAAGTCTAGCAAAACAAACAAACAGAGGCACAGCCGTACCATCTTTTCTCGAATCATATTTACTCGAACAGACTATTCGGAGATTAGACTATTCGAAATTAAATAAGACTTTTGTTTAAACGAACGACTTTTATATTGAATGGCGACGCAATTCTCACCTTTTGACAAGAAAAGTATCGTACCGCGACCGTGGATACCGTTCATACAAGTCATCTTTTCATAATCGCTTAGATAATGCGAGAAAGTCTCCTCATGTAAATGATCCTTGATTGTTTTGTTTACCAGGCAGGCGTCAACAAAATATTATCAGAATATTGTTTATTTATTTGATAAATACTGCGTTAAAAGACTATATGGTAATGGCGTAATTGATTTTGAAGTGAGTTTGCTGGTACTTTCAGCTTTACACAATTTTGAGGTAAAATATTTTGTAGCCTGCGGCTTTTGTTTTGGGGGTTTCGCTGAGTTTCATTTGTTTTTGCATTGTTTTTGTTTTATCTTATGTTTGGGTAAGTATGAGATTTTAAAGAGATCGAATGTGTTTTTTTTAACCATTTTCTATATTAAAGGCTGGAAAATTGGCCTACAGGTACGTTAATTATCATAGCTGTTTTGCACAAGCTTGCACAAAAAGCGGCTTGCCAGAATAGCAGCCGGCCTTCGTAATGAATACTGAAAACGTTATTAATAATCGATATTTCGTGGGACATTATGCCATGGCCCTCGTTACGAAGCTTCAATGGAGGCGTAGAAAGAACAGAAAGAACAGATCAGGGCCCCTACCACCAGCTCTTACTGCAGTATTATTTTAATATTACTTCAGTGTAGCAAAGCGATGAAGCTCTATAGGACGTATAGCTCCATCTCTTGCCCCCACTGAGTAAGATTAAAATAATACTGCTATAAGCGGGGTAGTAGGCCCTCAGTGAACAAACCTTTCACCACTCCTCCCAATTGTTGTTCCGAGACCGCATCATAGCAGAATTTACATTCCACCGAAACTTCTGCTGAATATAGCCCAATGTTCAAAGAAAAGGTCAAGATTCCTTGCAAAATTAAAGCTGACCTTACGCATCATACGGGTTTCACTCGTAAAATCTTCAACATACCGTACTGGTGCGGGTTTCATCCATAGAATCTTTAATTTATTAATGCAACAGTCAATGTCCTTTTAAACCTCCATAACATTATATTCATCAAATTGTTTTTCATTTTATGTATTTTACTTTTAACTCTCTTCATCTACTTTCCTATCATAGGTACGAGTATGCTGGAAGAGATTTCTTTAGAAATAAGCCTCGCCTTTGTACGTATTTTTCTGTTCTTTTTTTCTGTATATATTATGTGTACATAAATGAACCGTATGTACTTATATATGCCGTAGGGCGTAGAACCGATGACCGTTGGTTACACGTGTTCTTGAGTGGAGAACGCGAATCGGCAAACGCAAGGTGGGACGCCCTCAAGCTAGGTGGAGTGACGATCTTCGCACGATGGCTGGTAGCAGCTGGATGAGAGTTGCCGAGAATTGAGCTGAATGGCGTGCAATTGGGGAGGCCAGCAGTGGACTGCTAAGGGATGATGATGATCATTATGTACATGAATGGTTAAATTAATTTAATAAATATACTTTATTGGTGCGGTGAAATTGCCAAGCATTGCGCAATTTAGTGGCTTGTGTAAGAGCACCGTTACAAACTTAATAATAAATAAGCCGTGTTTCCAAAGCCCTTTTGTAACTACGTAAGTCCCTACACACTTATCAAAATGTCATGGTTCATACCTTGTCAGTTAGCGCCTTGAGAATAAAGTTGAATTTTTCATCGTTATTACTCAATCTGGGTCCCCCAGGTATTTTCGTAGGTGAAATATTTATGACGGAATTTCATAAAGGCCTGACAAATTGGATAATCTTTCTTTACTTGGAGTTTATTTTGGAGAAGGGATACTGTTCGTGATAGGCCGTAATATTAATTTTAACAGTGAGATAGAATGATTACTAAAGTAAGTACCTAAGGGAGATATCAGGAGGCCAAGTCTACTAATTTACTAACGTGTCAGTGGTCTCACAATGATCAGTTTTTGACAGATATGCCATACAAAATCTGTCAAAAACTCATCATTGCGAGACCACTGACACGTTTGTAAATTAGTAGACTTGGCCCCCTGCTTGGTACTGTAGGTACACCTCTGCCTAAACCTTCGAATGTGATGTTATGTTATGTTATTTACACGGTATCAAGGGTTTGATTATGTAAACATCATAAATTCATCATCATCATCAGCTTATAGCAGTCCACTGCTGGACATAGGCCTCGCTAATTGCACGCCATTCAGCTCGATTCTCGGCAACCCTCATCCAGCTGCTACCAGCCACATTGCGAAGATCGTCGCTCCACCTAGCCTGAGGGCGTCCGTCCTTACATTTGCCAATTCGCGGTAGCTACTCAAGAACACGTCTATCCCAAAGGTCATCGGTTCTACGGCTATAAATGTCCCATTGCCACTTCAGCTTGCTTATTCTGTGAGCAATGTCGACAACGTTAGTTCTCCTTTGATTATGTAATATATTTGCGACATGTTTAAGTTTCCAGTTCCATGAGGAACTTTTCATTCCATTACTCGATCGGTTTGCGCGCGGTTGCCCATTGTTCTAACCTACCCGCTTGGTCGGGGTGTCCTAGTTCAGTTACTGCGACCAATTTAGATCGCCTTCTATAGGATTTAAATTAAAGTCACTTTTCGTGTTTGTCTGTATGTCCGCGTTGTTCTTCTAAACCACGCAACAGATTTTGATAAGGTTTTCATTATGCATCGTTTAGAGAATTTATTCTGGAAGGTGTATACGTCTTATAAGTTATGTTAAAGTTACATAAAACTAAGAAATCTTGATGTTTTGACAAGTCGTTAAAACCCTGTGAAGCAGGCGGGTCGCTATTTTCTAAAAGTTGTATCGATATAGGATAGTATGTACACTTTCCCACCTTAATTGGAAACTAGCGAAGGTTAGGCAAATATTAATTTAATGGGTGTCTAAAATGTCAGCCATTTTATTACAATTTATTTAATTCCATCGCAAAATTTTTAGTTTAGTACCGTATCAAATAAAAATATTTACATTAAAATCACTGTATGATGGTAGCCATATGTTGGTATTGGCATAATATACCAGCGGATATAGCGCTTTATATTTATAGTATGCGGCGCTGTAAATCATAGCTTGCGGTATTTTTAGTCCGGTACGAATTATTTATTTTATTTAGAGAAATCCGGACATTTTTTATTTATTGCTGTGTTGATTTGGAAATTAAATAAACATAATTTAAAATAAACTGAAATTGTATCAGTTTGTGTACTTCTTAGTGTTTAAATAATATAAATATTTTAATAAAATAACTAGTTTTATATTTTATTAGCAGCTTGTTGCCTGATCTAATCGTGTTAAAACATTGGCTTTGAAAATAATCAGGATCGTTATTTAGCCGTTTTTTTGTTATACCTAACTGATAAATGAATACGATTAAATTAGGTAGCATTGATTATTATTATTAGCATCTCCAGAAGATGCTAATAATAATAATCAATGCCATGGTTGGTGCCTCATTCCATTCGAAGTGTCTAACGGGCCTCTGCCAGTTGGCTTCGGCCTCTTGTACGCCTTCCAAAAGACCGGGACCCCATGGTCCCGAGATATGTTAACATATATAAAAAATAATAATCAATGCTACCTAAAACTAAATGACTTGTACTCATAAGTGTGTGGACACTGACAGCCAAGCTGGGGGCCTAAACCGGCCACATTAGCAATTCCTCTAAAAGCAGTTCATTTCCTGAATCCCAGCTGTCATTAGCAATTCGTCTAATTTGACATAAAAGCAATTCATAATTTGTGAACCATTTTACGAATCTCCATAGAAAACTTTCAAACTGATGAATTATATTATAATATGAATTACTAGCAGATCATAAATTGTTAGTTTGTGATATTTTACGATGATTCATAATATTTTCGTATTATAATTCTGCTAAAGTGACCGTTTTAAGCCCCCAAGGGGCTACCAACATAATTATAAGCTCTCATTACATCTATGTAACTTTCCCATACACTTCTACATTTATTTCACAAGTTCCTACATAGACTAAAAGTAACTTCTCTGCAATAAGCTGGAAACTCATAAACCAGTCTAGTTCTATAAACTCGGAAACCGCAAGAATTATTTCGTAGACTTATAAGAACTTAAACTGAACTGAATTCAATAACTTTGAAAATGTTAAATATATTATTTTAATTAATTCTACGATGCGGTCCGAAGGTGTGTTGTAAGTAGGTTGCAGAAGGTGAATTGAAATTATCAACCAAAATTAGGTTATAAAATTAACCTCAACAGACTGTCAATTGAAAAACATCTACGCATAATCAGCCTATAATGTTCCCACTGCTGGGACACAAACCTCCTCTCGGTAAGAAGGAGTGGACCGTAATCCACTTTGCGGGCGTAGTGCGGGTTGATAGATGTCACATGTCTTCGATTTTTTTATTCTACGACATGCTGGTTTCCTCACAATGTTTTCTTTCCCCGTTTTGAGAGCAGTGGTAATGTAATAATTTACACGAAGTAAAGCGCCGGTCTGGGTTCGAACCCACGACATACAACTCGTAATTCACTGCCGTTACCACTGGGTCACCACTGAAAAACATCTATGATAATGGCTGATGACTTATATTATACTAGCTTTTGCCTGCGGCTTCGCTCGCGTAAGTCACGATCCCGCAGGAATATCGAGATAAAAAGTATCCGATGTTCTATTCCAGGTCATGGTCTACCCTTGTGCCAAATTTCATCCAAATCCGTTCAGCCGTTTTATCGTGAAAGCGTAACAAATAAATAAACAAACTCACTTTCGCGTTTATAATATTACTAGCTTCCGCCCGCGGCTTCGCCCGCATGGTGTGTCGATAAAAAGTTGCCTATGTCCTTCCCCAGACAGACAGATAGAAAAACAGACAGAGTTACTTTCGAATTTATAATATTAGTAAAATTAGTAAATTAGTAAATAAGAATATTTTATTTATTTATTTAACTTTTTTTTTTTTTTGATATATATTTTCAATTATATTTTCGAGCCGTTTGGGGTTGAAACCCTAGGGCCGTGGGGTCCAAGTGCTCATAGTTTATTTAATGAAATCTCGAAACGGCTGTTTGACACTTCCCGTGACCCAAGGGTTGGCTTTTACCTTGGTCAGAGGCTAAGCATTGCCATTCAACGTGGCAATGCCGCCAGTCTCTTGGGTACACTACCAGCCGACAGCGATGCGGAGGAATTTTTCGACGCCATATTTTAGATATTAGTTGTTTATTTGTACAGTTAGTTTTATTTAATATTAGTTAGAAAATTGTTTAGTGTTAGATTGTATATTTTATTGAAATAATTAATTAAAGTTTAAGTACTCACATTTCAGTAAATAAGTAAATATTACTATGAAAGTATGGATGTTAGGATTTTAGTTAGGATTGATTTTGAATTTCAGAGTTAAGTATTCAAATAATTAAATCAAGGCACTAAATTTTGTAAGTTGCTCTACAAATTGGTATCCACAGGCACTTTTTCTGATGCATTTACAAACAAACCATACTGCACTTTATTCAGTAGCTTCCCTCTTCACTGGCCAGGCACTTTATTAACAGCATTTTGTTGCTTTATTTTTTATTTACAAAGGCGAGAATATTTTTGTATTCTAAAGTGAGAATCTGTTTTTGAAGGCTTGTCCGTTGACAGTTAGATGATTTAGCAAAAATGTTTGAGTATTCTCATTATAAATGGAGCTGTAAGAACAAGTACAAGTAAGAAGGCTTTTCAGCCATTATTATTTATCAAATTGCTAGTCTTTCTTCGTGTCAGCTTTGCAATAATATCTTTTATCGTGGTTAAATGCAGTTCAATGCTTATTGCAATAAAATTTCGTCTATTTTACAGAATACAGGAGCTCGTGGCTAAGTACTACCAGCCGCCCGGTTCGATCGAATAGGTTAAGCTACGCTTGCCAGAGTTGGTCCGTGGATGGGTGACCATCTTTACATACCGAGACTTCTCCACGCCTCGGAAAGCACGTTAAGCCGTTGGTCCCGGCTGTCATTCGTGGATCTTTGATAGTCGTTACGGGTCGACAGAAGCCTGAAAGTCTGACAACCAATCTTACCAAGGGGTATCGTATTACCCAGTTACTGGGTTTTGGAGGTCATATAGGCAGTTGCACCATGTAAAATACTGGTATTCAGCTGCATCCGATTAGACTGGAAGTCGACCCCAACCTAGTTGGGAAAAGGCTAGGCAGATTGTAAATTGATTGATCTCTGATCTCTAACGATCAATAATGATAGTGTTTTATATGGCGATTGCTTAATTAAAAACCTTGTAGCACTTCCTCTTAATTAAAACAAAACTCCAAAACCTTTAATTGGACCCGAAACCTCATATTGTCGAAACAATTACATAAGTTTGTACACAAACCGAATTTTCAAGAGTGTCTCAGACTTCGTGTTTACGTTAGATCGAGATAATGATCTCTAAAGGGTAAGACGAAGTTACAATTAATGTAAGAAAGTGTTAATTAAAACCACGTTTTGGAAAGTTTTAGTAATTATGGTTGAAATCTATGTAAGTAAGGCTGAAAATAGCTAGTTAATTGATTCAGGCGTGACTTTGCGGAAATCCATTATAAAATACAATAGAAGTAGAATATTTAGTAACCTATATACAATATTTAGTAACCTATTCCCCTTGACATCAATCGATTAAGAAATCAATCGATTTCTTACAGGGTTTTTATGACTCTTGAAGAATAGTCAAGCGGAATAGGTCAATAATCAATAAATAATTCTAAATATATCTGCGTCTATTGTATGTTTCTGAAAATAGCTGTAATGGCAGATGTTATTCCAGATCCAATCAAACCTACCCTTATCAGAAAAAAAACGAACTCGTCTTGTCTTACTTTCCCAGAATGTTACTAACCTTCAACACACCTAATCATTCAGTCTGATCTAAGAATAAGCTCACGGCTTTTTCCTTTAGAACCCCGACAGAAACTTCAAAACGCCACGTGGCATGAACCTTTTTGCTTGCGTTTGCGCTCACATCTTGTTAAACACGCTAACTAGGCCTAAACCGGCCACATTAGCAATTCCTCTAAAAGCAGTTCATTTCCTGAACCCCAGCTGTCATTAGCAATTCCTCTAATTTGACATAAAAGCAATTCATAATTTGTGGACCATTTTACGAATCTCCATAGAAAACTGTCATACAGATGAATTATTTCGTATTATACGCAGATTACATTGTGAATTGTCAGTTGGTGACATTTTACGATGATTCACAATATTTTCATACTATGATTCTGCTAAACTGACCGTTTTATGCCCCCAGATGTTAACTATAACGCAATGCTACCATGTCCTTTTGCCGTGCGGATGAATATTATGTGTGCCAATATTACTCAACGCGGCTCTTCATTTTTCCGTATTTTATGGTGATTTACATATACCAATAGATATTTAAACCAGCCAATATTGTCTAACTGCAGGGCAAATACTTCTTCTCATACAGAGACGAAACGAGGATTGATCACCACGGTTTCTAACTGCGATTTTAAAATTCATTTCCTTAAGTCTAAATTTCTTCACGACATTGGGAAGAAATTTAAGAAGAACTGATGGGGAAGGAAGGCAGATGTCTTAGATGTCGTGTTCTTAACATTGATGGTGAAGGAACATTCCTTCAACATCAGTGTTAGTCCTTTTCCCATCAATTTTGGGGTCGGCTTCAGTCTAACCGGATGCAGTTGAATACCAGTATTTTACATGGAGCAACTGCCGATATGGCCTCCACAACCCAGTAACTGGGTAATACGATATCCCTTGGTAAGACTGATTGTCAGACTTTCGGGCTTCTGACGACCCGTAATGACTGTTAAAGATCCACAAATGACAGCCGGGACCAACGGCTTAGCGGGCTTTCCAAGGCACGGAGGAGTCTCGGTATGTAAATTATGGTCACCCATCCACGGACCAACCCCGGCAAGTGTAGCATAACCCGATGGATCGACCCCTGGGGCTGTTATTACTTAGCGACGAGCTCGTTAGTGATAAGTAATATTACTTAGAGAATAAATTAAAAGACATATTGGAAACTGTCCGGACTCGCAAACTTTTAGCTCGTGGCAGTGAAACTTTTTAATTGGATGCATTACAGCAATAACATCATTTAGGAAAACCGTCCAAAACAATGTTATGTCTCATGATCACAAAACATTACCTGTAGGTACTACCCAACAAAGTCAAAGTCAAAGTCAAAGTTTTATTAATGCGATTTTTGGTGATACAACAGGGTCTTAAAAATATTTTATAGTAGCTCAAAAATCTACCCTATAAGGCATGCATTGTTATGTGACAACAATATTAGAAATTAAGTTAAACATTACATGAAACACAATGAAGTAATCAATATTTATAGTACAAGATATAATATATTGTAATTAATTTAATAGACAATGTATAATTATGAATATTGCATTAAAACATAAAATAGTCAGTCACATGAGGAATTCGCCAACTCATCCTTTGATCTTTATTAATTACTATAAGTGCATCAACACATTAGGAATGGTGCGTCCCCAATTTCAGCTAATGTTTCGGTCCCTTAGTTAATGTAATGGCGTATAAGGAGGAAGGACGTTGTTGTCATTGATTCTGTTATACTAACTTTTGTTTATTCGGGTTTTAGTTAAGCCTCTTTCGGATTAAGTTCGTCCGGGGAAGTAGTTATACTTAATGTTATATACATGGTCACAGTGAGTCACAATTTAAAAATAGCAATTTCTCTAGCCACCTGCGTGTTTGTGAAATGTTTATTCTTGATTGATTCATAAGCTAATTCAAGTGAGCAAACCGGCATGCCTAATAAATATTTCTCGACGGCAGCGTGTGAAGCCATATGAAAATTTGAAGACATGTGACATCTACCAACCCGCACTGGGCCCGCGTGGTGGATTACGGCTCACACCCTCTCACAGCTAGGAAGCCTGTGTCCCAACAGTAGGAACGTTCTAGGCTGAATATGATGATGTGAAGCCAAGTCAGAGGCCTATGGGCGGCTTTAAAACTCTGAAACCAGGTTAGTCACTAACGACACGAAAAAGAAGATGATGTAGATCACTTTGCTAAACACAAATACCTACCTACATAAAGTTTATATAGTATACCTTAATTACTGTGAAATACAAATAAGTAGTAGGGGTCGAAGATGAAATTAGTTTACAAGACAAATAGCTAATGTACCTATTACCTTTAACTGAATGGTTTTCTGTGCTTGCCGAGGTTGGTCCGTTGTTGGATGACCATCTTTACATACCGAGACTCCTCTGTACCTCGTACTTAAAGCACGTTCAGCCATTGGTCCCGGCTGTCATTCGTGGATCTTTGACAGTCGTTACGGGTCGTCAGAAGCCCGAAAGTCTGACAACCAGTCTTACCAAGGGGTATCGTATTACTCAGTTAAGTACTGGGTTGTGAAGATTAGATAGGCAGTCGCTCTATATAAAATACTGATGCATCCGGTGCATCAGTTGCATTCGGTTAGACTGCAAGCCGACCCCAACATAAATGGAAAAAAGTTAGGCAGATTGAACGGAATGGGTTTCTACTTGGTCCCTGAAATACGTTTAATTTCTGAATCCCGAATGACACGTGCCACAAGGACAGGGTAATTACGAATTCTAAGTTGCCCAATAGAAAAGATGATTCTAAAGCACAAAATGAAGAAACCATGCAATGAATTTAAATAGTCTTATTATAAAACTTTTAGGAAAAGTGGAGTACAGAGTTATATACCGCTCTAGCGGTTCCAAACTTGAGAACTTTAATTCAAAAGTTGGTTTCAGAGTTTGACTATAGTTTTGTAAAGTATTGGACTCTGGGGCGTTCAACGTCTCTTAGGAGAACTGGTAAAAGGCTACCCTTTTTTAGGCATTCGAATCTTATTATAACGATTAATGACTTGATTTTTATTCTCTAGAAAGCGTTTCAATGTATAAGTCTCTTGGAGGCGATTGGCGGCGGTGACCTCTCGCGTCCGGCCTGGTCCTGAATTGGTTGAAATAGGTTAGGTTAGAACTGTGACCAACCGATCAATTTAATTCCCACAGTTGCTCGCAGATTTTTTCACTATTTTCTTATTATCCGGGTTTTCGCAATATACCTAGGATATCTCTAGGGTTTTCGCGAAAAGTCGAATTATCAAATCACCCTGCGACATATACAAACAATAACTATGTAGGTAGATGGAGATTAAGACGACACGTTCCTTTTTATTCTGCAAGAAAAAATGATTGTGAATGAAAAATATACGTTTATAAATGTATCTACTGACCTATAAGTTGTATACCATGAGCGTGCTTTTGCGTGCTTTTTTTATATGATGGGAAGTTATCAAATTACTTCTCCCGCTCTTGGCGGAGCGGCAGGGGGTGTCAAACTTTTACTGACTAAAACCCACCCGTGTTCCTTCAGTTGCCTGTTGCCAAGGGCCCGGTATCCCTTTCGGACTTTCCCGAAGCCGTGGCAACAGCATGAGCGTGCTGAATGTATGACGCAATAGCATAATTTAGGTACCTACCTAATAAAATTCTCACAATACTGTTGAAGGGTAACACAAAACTCATAAATATTAAGAGATTTACTACTGCTTAGCTCATCTCTCTACCTGACACGAGAAGTAACGTACGTCATAGTACCATCGCGAGAAAAACAACAGAATTATCTTGCAGTAGGTAGATACTCAGAAAAATACAACTTCTGAAACTTGATATGCCTTATTTATGGTAGCCATCCATGTTACTATATACTTGCGCAAGTTTAGACTTTCACAAATCTGCGTGACACCGAATGGAGGCTCCCGAAGACAGGACGCGACGGCACAACGCCACTCTTGTGGAACAATTTCTATGAAAACGCGTAAATGGAAAAAGATAGGATATAAAGCAACTTTTTCCACAAAGCATCTATTTTTACATAACCCACTAACATTGTTCCGAAACGTACGCAGTAAATGCCACATCTAGCCATCCAAACACAAACACATCGTCCCGACAGAAACTTCTAATAACTCTAAAACGAGGTATAATATCGTAAATTCTATGCGTATAGCACTTAAATTTATGGTACTCTCTAGACGTTTATGAGGCATTCTGGTTAATGCGCACACGATATTGGTTTCAAACTGTACTGTAATTGAATATAAAGGCCGGCTTTTAAAATTATTTCCTGTGGGTAATGCATGTGTGACGGTTTATGACGGAATTGGCAGTCGTAAAGTTAAAACAAATATCATAAACAGTTTGTAAATGTTGTATTAGAACTGTGTTTCAGTAATCCATACTTACTAACATGAATATTTTGTTTGTAGATTACCTAGTACATACTATGTACTAGGTAAACTCTGGAAATACTGGTCCGACAAAAAATCCTTCACTGATAGAAAGTTACACTATTTCCAAGTGACATAAGTTATTGTTTTAAGCAAACACAATTCAAGTTCCTGTGGTCATCTCCATGCGGGTGGAACCGCGGGGCACAGCTAGTGTGAAATAATCCTAATTGACGTCTGGTGTTTACCTAGTAGGCTAGTCATCATCTACCTAGCCTTTTCCCAACTATGTTGGGGCCACCTTCCAGTCTCACCGGATGTAGCTGAATACCAGTATTTTACATGGAGCGACTGCCTGTCTGAGTTCCACAACCAAGTAACTGGGTAAAACGATACCCCTTGGCAAGACTGGTTGTCAGACTTTCGGGCTTCTGACCACTCGTAACGACTGTCAAAGATCCACAAATAACAGTCGGGACCCACGGCTTAACGTGCTTTCTGAGGCACGGAGGAGTCTCGGTATGTAAAGATGGTCCCATGAACCCCGGCTAGGGTAGCTTAACCTGATGGATCGACCCGTGCGGCTGTTATTCCTTATAAACCACCAGCTCCTCCTGGTGTTTACCTAGTAAGGAATAGATATTTCATGGAAAGAAATAACATAACATCACGTATGAAGTCTCGTTACCTCATCACATGAAACCGACGTGTCACTAGCTTCGGAAGGTATTTCATAGAAATACATAGCCACCATGTAGTGTCGCGGCGACACGTCGCCTGGTGTTGCTGCCTGCAGTTGGCTACGAACTTATACCTTTTTAGTCTACGTTCGCATGGGCGCTCTTTTCAATGCGACTTTTCTTGCCGCGCACTGGATTTTCAACCCTCGGCTTAGCGGCGTGAGTTGAAAATCTAACAGTGCATTTTTCATTATAAATCTTTTCAGAAACTTCTTCTACTCATGTTCTCAAATATTTTAGAGATTTTAGATTGATGAGAATTAATCAAACAGATTATATTTGACGGAGAGGATAGTTGTCTCTTTCGTTAATATCAGCCAAGTTTTTACTGCTGTGGGCGTACTGTGGGTGGTGCTGGTTACTGCCCATAAGAAAACCCCTTTGCAGCATTTACGATCAAATTAATCACACTTACAATATTCAGACACTGTAGGTACACGACACAAATACACGGCACATGCTAACAGCTCGACAGCCACCGATGAACTCTGCTTATCGGGTCGAGCGTTATGTTCTAGACTCTCTCGTTGTTTGTTTGTTTGTTTCTTTTATTTTTATTTTTTTATTCGTTTACATGTAGTGACAGTGTGTTGTGTGCCCTGTCTGTGCTAAATAAATGTATTTTCTTTCTTTCTTTCTTTCTCGAACGCCGCTAGGCGGTGCTGGCGTTCCAATTAGTCAACTCAGTACCCTTATATAATATCTATTAATATGAATCAGAGAATCATACCTACATCTGAATAACCTCGTTTTCTCCACCTGATATTATGATTACCTAGTTGATTGGGTCTAGTCTATGCCCAAACTTAATAATTACTTTCATGCGATACGAACGATGGATGGTGGTACACTCTTGAGACTCAAGTTGTTATTACCAGTAGTGGCATTGATTCGACCTTTTCAGAGATATTCATACTTAGTATCTTGAGACGAGTTCTTAGTTATTTTGGTGTTGTTGATACACATGAATGTGTTTCTAAACCCTATGGTGAAAGAATAATCAATACGATATCATAGTCCAAGAGCTAGATCGCAGAGTTTACGCGTAAACTCGTCGATCTAGCTCTTGGACTATTCCTTAAAAATTGAACTCATTATATCTTCTAGACTAAGACACGAATAAATCTGTGACTTGGCAACTGATTACGACTAATTAGCGACTAAATTTGGAAGAAAACAGATCTTCGCTAGGTGCCCTAGTTTTTGAGATATAAATATGGCCCTGCTGGGGAAACTCTCTCCAGATCGGCCACCTACTCGTATAAACCCTTATATCTTTTGAGCCAGTGACCGACTAATTCTGATATTTAGCGACTAATTTCGACTAATTAGCGACTAATTTTTTGTGTAATCAAAATTAAAATCTCTGATGGTGGCCCTGCCAGAGTCAATGACACCATAAGTTTGCCCCTACCAACAATTGCTCAACGCGCCTAAGAAGTTTTCACTTAAATTACTGCATTGGAACAATCAATTACAGATGTACTCAAACATTACAGATGAGGCGTATAGGTACACTTTCAGAAAAGAACGAACACTAATCACCACGCCTGCTCACAAAGTACTTAGTTGAAATTTCGAGCTGATAACTGAAATATCTACATTAAAAGATGTAATCAATTTAAAGCACCGAAAATATTCAAGAATTTGACAGTTTTATGAACATTACCAACTATTTTAAATATGAAAGATGAGATGCTGAGTTTCACTGGTTTTTCGATTAGTGTAGACTCGGTAGCAGTCCTATAAAATTGATTTTACAATATTATGGGTCTTCACCGTGGTATACCAAATATTATCTATTAGAATCAGATACCTACCAAAAAAATCAATCTGCCTAGCCTTTTCCCAACTATGTTGGGGTCGGCTTCCAGTCTAACCGGATGCAGCTGAATACCAGTATTTTACATGGAGCGACTGCCTATCTGAGCTCCATAACTACTGGGTTATGGAGGTCAGATAGGTTACCCAGATACTGATCTGGGTAATACGATACCCCTTGGAACCTACCATCAGATACCTACCATCATCTTAAATATTGTCACTCAAATGAAAAAATGCTAACAATTTTATTAATAATATTTTCGGTTCTTAAATCAAAATTACATTGCATAGACAAGATGTAGTAATAATTGAAATAACTGAAAACCTCAAAGGGGTAAAATGACGAATTTTGCAATAATAAATGAATGAAGCAGTTGATTTTTTTTCTACCTTATGTGGCACATTCCCAGAATAAATTACATAATTATGTATACAGGGTGGTCGTTTAGACACCTGCATACTATACAACTTTCGCTATAAAAAAACTTTTCATGGACGAGTCGAAATAGACTGTCTACTGTTGATTTTTTTTTATGTTGGCCTACACTTTCCCTCTGCTGAGAAAAGGCCTCCCCCAAATCCTTTCAAGCATCCTTTTCCATCCTATGTTGTGTGTATCTGGAGTGGGCTTATAATTAAAATAAAACATTCACATTATGAAAGAAACATTTTATTTTTTTATAGATTTTCACTAACAGTGCATTCACAGTTAAAGTTTCTTACGGCAAGAAACTATTTTTAATTAAAAAATTAATAGTAAAACAAAAGATATACATTTTCGAAACAGCGTGAAATACAAATAGCTTACATTGATAGTGAAATATATATTTTTCTCTAATTTTATTAGACTTAAAGATTCGTGACTATTATTATTATTTCTACAGAAGGCCGTGTTCTTAGGCATTAATAATAATCATTAATAATATAAAAAAAACAATAATGATTACGCGTTACTTAACGATGCACAGAATGTATCCTACAAGATTTACATTTTTTTTAAGGACAGAGTAAAATTTAAATTTCACGTTAATATACATACATATTATATTAAGCCTATATAAAATGTATATGAAGTTAGATATACATATTTATGAAGATACATCTACGCACTTATATACAAGTAATGAAATATTCTCTAGCAATATTATTTTTTCGATAAATCTTAGGGTGTACTAGTTTCTTCCTGTTGTTAATATAATAATGTATACATAAATATACATAAAATTGAGATGCTACATAAACTGTGTTCGAAGTATAAAGGATGAAGAAATTTATGTTGAAATACAAAGCAATTATATTTCTAAGTAAGAACTGTCACTATGTATTTATGAGAAATATAATTTTATTATTAATTGATACCTACATATTTAGTTTAAAAAATGTATAGGTTCTAGTATTATTTTTCTCTCAAGATAAAATATTACATTAATTTATTAGCTTTTGATAACCAAATAGTTCGTATTTTTGCTTTATTGTCTATTAAAGTAGATACAGGTAAGTACTATTTTTTATTATTATTTAATTTACTTATGATGAGGACTAGTAACAAAATCTGTTATTTTAAACAACTCTGCACATTCATTGTGATTTTTAACTAAGAAGTGAATATTTTTTTTATTAACCTGTACCTATGTGCAGGCATAATTATTATTATTTTTCCTAATAAGGGATTCAATATCATTACATTTTCTACTAGATAGTTTAAAATAAACGCTTTTTAATAGAGCTGCAGAGTTATATCAAATAACAGATCACTAAATTACTTAAAATTAGTGACTAGATGAGAATGTTAAAGGTAACCTATGCGATATGTGACGCAAACGCTTTAAAGCATAGCATAATGAGCCTTATCATAATAAACATACGGTTAATAATTAAATCTAGTACGCTTAATCACAACACTGCAAAATTTAAACATGTTTACGAGTGGAATGTATTTAAGGCTATGAAAGTACTTATCGCTGAATAAATGAATAAATAAAACCCGTAAGTACACATAGAACATTTCCTTTAATATATTGAATTCGGGGAAGCCATTATGGTCTTCATAGGGTCGCTTTAAAAGAAAATCGAAGCAGAAATGGTCGTCTAAGATAGGAATTTACTGTTCTCAATATATCAACGTAAGCCAATATTTTTTTGGGTAGATACTTTGGCAGAGCCTATGAAATAAAGTTGACTAAAATATCTTTGGATCGAAGATATACAGGCTGGATAGAATGAAGAAGTACCATAAATATTGATGTTAAAAAGATCTCAAAAGAAACACTCTAACTTTTAAAGTAACGTACCGTAAATCCGTATCCTCTTACGGCACGTTCGTTATTCACGCCCTGTATAAAGGTATACGTGAACTAGTATCGTTGGTTCTTGGGTCCTCAATGAGGTAAATGTACCCGTATGCGAACACAGTGTCTTAAAAAGCAGCTGTTTATAAGAAAAAGGTTGTAATATTTAACATTTTTTAATTACAATATCTAATAGTATTGAAGGTATCGCAGTAAGCACATTAACTATTTTAGAACATACGCTTTTTTGTAAGTATGTATATTGTTCAGAAGTCTTATTATATACAATGCTTAAGACTATTAATAAATATCATAAATAAAAAAATACATAGTACAAAAGTTTCTCACTTTATAAACCTTAGCGTCGAGTTAGGTATTACATTTTTTGGTTCCATTGAGAAGTATAAGAAAAATAAAAATGATATTATCATTAGTTATGAACATGTTAATTTAGGTAATATTAATATCTAGTAATTCGCAACATATAAACATGTACATTTTAGCATTGGCATAGCCTACAGTGAGAAAATCAGTTATAGATCAAGTAAAAAGACTTGATTATTTGCTATACATTTTTTTGTTTCATTTCTAAAATAAGTCGAATTATTTTAAATTGCTGAAATGATGCAATATTTAAACGAGCAAAAGGAATCTTTTATTTTTAAATATACTATGATTCTGAAAGAAATCTACGCTAATGTCCGTTCCAACTATTATGCTATTATGTTAATGACTCCAAATATAATCATATTAATATCCTAATATAATCTGAATGAATTAACTCTAGAAGCAAAACACATTTGCCCTAAATTAGGTTATCTACAGCGTCGCTTTAAATCTATGTAAGTCGTAATTATCCCAGGGTCAAATTTATATACATATTCCTTACGATTATATAGTAAAGCTTCACACAGATTACTATTAGTTACATCTATATGAAAATGTGTTGGTACAAACACGATAGGAGAATTACATGAACTACTTAAAAATGAGTTTTAAAGGCTAGAATCCTCTTGGGACCGACATTTTTCTATCTTCAGCTTAATTTATTTTATTTGCGATTTTTGCTTTAACTTACAGAAAGAAAACTTCACAATAAGCAACGAAAATGACTATCAGGGAAATTACTATTGATAAATTTAGTTTTACAGAGAGCAGCGCTGAGCTTAAAGTGTTAACGTTCACAGGTAAAAATTTAGTGAGAATATACGATTAACTATAAATACGCAATAACATCAGCATCACCATTTGCACTATAATTACATCTAATAGAAAAGCATCCAGTATCAACCACAATAGCCCTTAGCACTAAAAACGACAAAAAAACAGCTTAAATATAAAGAGTATTAAAACTTCCAAGTGACATTTTTACACAAAACAGTTGATGAACAAAGTTTTTAATCAACGCTTTACAAAGCAATTACAAGATAAGTATTTACAATGTTAACTTTGCTCTAATTTGAAACTTGAAACGATTCTGGTCTGATTTTAGTTCTGTGACTCGGTTGCGCCACTGGATTCGTCGTTTTCAATATCATCCGGTTTTTGTCCAATGTTGAAATCCTTCAACGCATCCTGTATATGTTTGACCTGTCAAAATAAATTTTATTACGAAAACTTTTCCCCTTAGAGACAACTCAAAAGAACGTGTTGACACATCGTTACTAACATGAAGTTGGTTAAAGAAAAAAATCCATATAGATAGATTCCTACACTATCAAACATTCATAGAAAAATCATAAAGTTTATCCAATATCTGTAGGAAGTAAGAAAGTTGACGAAATAGAAATGGTCGTATCTCTGACTTTGATAGAATTGAAAAGTTGTGTTTGTTTGATACCACAAGTAATAAAACCTTCGGATTTATTTAACTTTATTTCCGAAGCAAAAAGAAAGTTAGATGCGATTACAAATGGCACTGTATTTTTTACAGATTTGCGTTCTGTTGTACGTGGTTGTACTAAAGAAGTTTTTTTTTTTATAAAAGAAGCTTCTTCTACCCGTAACTTCGTGCGCGTGAAATATTGTCTTGTTTTAACATAAAATATAAAATATCTATAAAACTAGACAATACTGTAGCTTCCCATTACTGAAATAATTTTCGGAATTGGATCAGTAGTTCCGAAGATTACCCCATATATGTAACAATAACCCTGTCCGATCCGTGAGGGTGTTGTTAATAATCATACTTAGAGAGTACTCTAGTCTATGTATGAGTTTCTTTTAATAAAAAATTAAATTAAAATTATTTATTAAAAAAAATTATTTATTATTAAAAATTAAAAAAAAATGCCTTTTTTTTCAATGGGGAATTTTACCGGGTCATTACATGGGACACGGGCGGCCGTCGCTTCGTCTAACGGGTATATACAGCATGTAAGGGTAAACACTCTTGTCATTCAAACCATGGGTAGTTGACTTAAATATAAAAATAAATGACCGAACACAACAAAAAAAAAAACCTTATTTTCATTAAAAGATTTTAAAAAGTTTCTATCTGACTCCGTGCTTGCTAGCGAAACAGCTGACTGACTAAGGGAGGGATCGCGCTCGCTGCCGGTCAGGTCACATCCCGTACCCACCGCCCGTGTTGAGACGCAAGTTCGTTGCCCTAGCGCATAGGGCAACGAACTTGCGTCTCTTGTGGTAAAATTTAGATCAAAAAAAGTTGTTATTTTCCCTTGATTTTACGTTCTATAAATGAAACCAAACCACTGGTTGCAAGGATAACGGTGTTTACCCTAACACCCTGTATAATACAAGTCCTAACATTATGACCATTGCAGAAAAATTGCTAATTTATAATGCAATTGGGGTAATTTTGGTAAAAAAACGTGAATAGTAATAACTTTTTTTTTCATTTTTTTTTGTTTTTCTGGTAATGTTATAGCAGTAACTTTGTGCCCCTTTCGGATCGGACAGGGTTTTTGTTTCACGCTGTATACAAACTCACAAATACCTCTTTATAATTAGTGTAGAAGACGAATAAAAAACGTCTCGTCTGAACTAATGGCGTATCATAATGACACTACCAGCTACCGCAGAGCTCATAATTAAAAACCTCAAAGTCACTTCTATTTCATTTTTCGTGTTTCCCCTACAATAATTGCAGCCTTCACCATAATTATTTCAATTTTTTTGGTTGCGAAACCCTTTGTATTCTCCTGACCTTTATTCACACCAAGGTCTTCATAACTTTAGAGATATCTACAAGGACATGAACTAAGGCTGGAACAGTAATTAGTTTTAAGTACTTAATGAATATTCAGGACCTTGCTTAGGCGTATATTATAAAACGAGTGTAGCCTATGTAATTATAACCAACCTTGTTTGGTATGCAACAGCAGAATTTTGTCAAGTAATTATGTTACTAAAATTCAAGCGAGTTTTTTTTTTCTTATTTTTTTTTCCATACATTAGTTTATTTTTTGTATACATTTTTATAGTACTATTTTACTTTTATGTCAAACAAGTTTTACTTTAGTGTCAACACAATCTCATTAATCAACATAATTATTTTTATTTAGTAAAAGACTCGTTGCACTAATTATTTGAAAGAGCTACTACAAAATACAACTGTAATCTCAGATGATTAGAATATAAAATGCTATGTCACGATAAAATAATAAAAAGTTACAGACGAAACTCGGTCAACTAATTATTTGAAAGAGCTAGTACAAAATACAACTGTAATCTCAGATAATTAGAATATAAAATGCTTTGTCACGATAAAATAATAAAAATTCACAGACGAAATTACCGCCTCAACCCGGAAAAAGGCGTGAGTAAGTAATTCATTTTCACAAAATTGTATTAAGCTGTCAATAACTTAATCAATCATCAAATCTAACAAAATGCCGATTTCCACTAAAAAGAAAAAACTCACCTGAGAGGCCGCAGTGTCGGTACCAGGGTGCTTGTACGTGTGAAGAAAATAACACGTGCCCGGGATGTCCTTGGGGAACGAATTTGGGAGACAGGAACGGTCCCGAGCCTCCATCTCAAATCCCGGGAATTTTATTAGCCACCTGTCAAAAAAAGTTGAGTTAAGAAACGGTCGGTCCCTTCCGCGGTAAAGTGGTTCTGTGTTTTTGTACAGTTCACAAAAGAGTTTGGTTATGGGCAAACAATAAAATATTTTTGCACATGGCAGGCATAAAACCTTTTAGGCATTATTCATCTTGAGAGACACTAGTGCCCGACTGTCCAAAGGATACTGTGCAAGGGATCCATCATGTTAGACGAGCCCTAAGCAGAGATTTTCACACAGACATACTGTCCTGTAATAAAGTAATTATGTTAAAGTTACATCTTCTTGTTCGTTGTGTCGATGAATATCTAAGAGAAGGATGATGTAGGATATAGGGAACCAAAAATGCATTATGCACGTTGAACACGAATAATGCACGATGGTGGATGCATCGTGCACGGATGGACTCAAGCGTAAAGGGTTTAAACACTGGAATCCTAACTATCCTCACTAATATTATAATCCGAAAGTGAATTTGTTTGTTTGCTGCGCTTTCACGCTAAAACGACTGAACGGATTTGGATGAAATTTGGCAAATGGGTAGACCATGACTTGGGTTAGGACATTAGATACTTTTTATCCTGACATTTCAACGGGATCGAGACTTATGCGGATGAAACCGCGGAACGCAGCTAGTACTCAATAAATGCACAATATTGTGTTGAAAAGTAGTTCTTTGTGGCTGCACTCTTTTGTTGCCTGTACTCGTTATTCCCTTAAGAGCTACTTCATAGAGTAATTGCGGTATACCAGAGTTGTACCTGTGTAGTGAAAGTGAATCGTAGGATGACGGGCATGTTTTCTTTGATGAAGCATCGGAAGGTTTTGTATTATATCAAGTTCCAAAATTAATTTGATTTGTCCTTGAAGTATAAAAAAATTGCTTAGTTTATATTGTATTCAACATCAATACATAAAAATATGCTTCCAATAAAAAAATCATTGGAGTATGAATGGAATCAAATCATAATCCGAATCAGCGAAAAATTTTGCCCAATTTAGATAGTAATCCGAGTCGGTTTTGATGCTTTTAAAAACTTTGAAGGTGCCAAGAGCGGGTGCGCTGAATAGCCAATAGCCCTCTACGCATTATCCATCTTGATGGACAGCAGTGAACCCGAGAGTCGTGCATGGGTGGGCAAAGGCATCCATCATTTTCGACGTTCGCAAGCAGAGATTTGAAGAGACTTGTATAATAGTTGATTCACGGAATGGTTGTTTTTTTAACCTAAATTCCTTTTTTCGCGATCGCAGTTTCTGTGGATCTCGCACTATTTAATTCTGGACAAAAACTTAAATGAATTGAGGTAAGTTGTGCCGCTACACAGACAGACATGAAAAGCGAAAGTATGTATGTCGTAAGGTGATTTAATAATTCGACTTTTCGCGAAAACCCTAGGGATATTGCGAAAACTCGGATAATTAGAAAATGGAGAAAAAAATTCTGCAAGCAACTTGGAAGTAGCAATCAATATGACGAATCATACTATCTGCCGCAGAAATGTTTTCACCATGCTCTGATTATCGAGTCGCAGGCAGATTGTATGATTCGTCATATTTAACTGGCTGAAATAGGTTAGGTTAGAACTGTGACAACTGCGCGCGAGCCGAGCATGTGAAGCTAACGTTGCCGCGGCAGCGGCCGGCGAGCGCTATTTCCAAGTTCACTCGCAGATTTTTTTTCACGATTTTCTAAGTATCCGGGTTTTCGCAATATCCCTACGGTTTTTGCAAAAGTTTAATTATCAAATCACCCTGACACGTGTACATAATAATATAATATAGACACCGGTCTAACCAGAAAATCCGCCCCAAAATAAACTTCAGTAGGTTATGCATGCACGTCATAGCATACATTTTTCATACGCCCATATAGCACCCTAAAAATGTATTCCAGTGAGGTCATAAAGTACACACCCCTTTCACGCCAAGAACTAATGGATCATAACAAAAATTCTGCAATGAATTTTCATGAAAAAGTGCCCTTTTTGACAGCACCTAGTATTAAGCTTTTGTGTAACGCAACATTACCCTTTTTAGATCGAGGAACTCGTTTTTCTAATGACAATATTAAAAGGAGGTGGTATTTTTTTTACAGCGAAATTAAATTCAGTGAAATAACTGTCTTATATTTGGGGTTAAACAATTTTAGACTAGCTTAGACAACGCATGGTCTAAAGACGCTGGGTCTAGAAGTATGAATTATAATTTACATACTTAACAAAAATTATCTCTAACGAAGGATTTTTGAAAATTCATCTTCTAAAAGGGTTTTATAGGAAATAAAATTATGTACGGAAGTTGGTCATATTTGCCTATGGGGATCCCAACAAACACAGCTTTAAAAAAAAAATTAAACCATTCACATCTATGTTCGATAACAGACTAGCAAGTATCCACTGTATAATCAGTATTCATCCATTTTGAAACGCATTGATCAAAGGCATTGCAATCAGACCAGCTCAGTACCTGTTAAAGGAAATTATTCTAGCGCATCGAAGGATGTACCAAGCACTCTCCCGGATTAGCATTTATCTTCAGAGTACGTTCATAGAAGCATTACTTAAGATGTGGTTACACGGGCAACTTTAATTGCTAAATTGTAGAACCAATAATGTCACAGTCAACTTCAAAATAAACATTAATTCTACCTCTTTTTTTAATTTTAATATTAGTTGACACAAAGATATTAGAAGTACCTATTATAGCAGAAACAATTGGAGCAATTTTTAGGGAACTTAACTCGATTGATCCAGCAATTATAATTGCTCTGCTACCGCAGTGCCGGCAATATTGCCAAAATCTACTTAAAATGCTGAAAAATCCGCCGTGTAAGCACACCTTTAGGCAGTACAAGACCAATTTCCATCATGGAATATTGCACAACATTAAGATGCCAATCTGTCTTGCTAAGATCCATTGCTGTTATTCGAGGCGTGAATAGAATTCCACCTGATCTGGGTAGTGGGCAAGCATTTCAAATTCAAGGCAGGTTTGCGGCCATCATTGTTACAAATTGGCCAATCGATTTTATGCAGAGTACAGTATAACCGCCGTAAATTATGGCACACCGAGTATTAGAAAATTTATGTTCCCGTTATGATATACGGTGCCGAAACTTGGACACTGACAGTCGGGCTGGTCCACAAATTCAAGTTCGCTCAGCGCGCTATGGAGCGGGCTAAGCTCGGAGTTTCTTTGAAGGATACAATTAGAAATGAAATTATCTGGAAAAGAACCGGAGTTACCGATATAGCTTGCAGAGTAAGCAAGCGGAAGTGGCAGTGGGCTGGCCATGTTTGTTGAAGGACCGATGGCCGGTAGAGCAGACGAATCCTGGAGTGGAGACCGCTTATCGGCAAGGGTCTTCCCCCACGGAAGACCCTAAGAGCGACCCGAAGAGCTAGATGGACCGACGACCTTAAGAAGGTGGCTGGGATAAACTCCGTACGGAAGGCGTTTTATTTCACCGTTTTGAGAACAGCGGTGATGAAATGATTTGCACAAAGTAAAGCGCCTGGGGTTCACCCCTCACCTCTCGTAAGTCGCGGCCTTTACCACTGGGCTACGACTGCTCCATACTTGTGTTTCAGTCTCCTTGTACAACTAAATGACGTGCCTTAACAACGTCCAAGTACTGCAGCGCTTTTGTGTCGAAATCACGACTTTAGAAGGAATAAATAATAGCATTTATTAATTTTATAAGTTAACTCATTCATATAATTTAATTTAATTCAGCACCTTTTGAAATTAAATTCATTTATGTTTTTAATGTCAGAAACCACCGAACACCATTTTATTAATTTAATTTCATCCAGATTTAATAAAAATGTTTGTGAATTTGTTCGAATGAAAATATAAAGTTGATGAAATGCGGTAAACAGTTTGGCCTTTTGACGAGATTTAAATTCAAATTAAATTATTTTGATATCATAATGTATTTATAGAAAAAATTTAGAAATGGGGATTTCGTGAAATCACATTATGTCTAAAAAACTATTTTTGTTTGGAAACAGGTTTAAAACTGAATATGATCCACAAAAAAATTGTTGTTAAACGAACCATCATATTGGAACTTCTGAATCCCTGAAATCGTTGTAGTGCTACAACGTGCGTACCCACAGTGATCAATTTAAATATGATAATCGAAATTCTGGCTCGTTAGGGGCCGATTTTACAAGCGTCAGATAACTTTTATAATAGGAAGAGTTATAAATAAATCATGGCGTTTTGACATAATTATTTTCTTTCCTAGGATAAAAGTTAGAAGATTAAAAGTAATAATTATGTAAGTAATGTACTTAATAAAACAGTACAATAATGCGCTGAGGATATTGTTGGGGCTGCCTCGGTTATGCAGTGCATCGGGCATGTTTGCGAAAGCGCGAATAGATGACTTCCATGCCATCAAACGCAGCGCAGCGCAAACACTAAACACTATATGGTCTGAAGGGAAGGAGAGGAGGGGGGGGAGGGGGAGGGTATTTGAATATTATATAGAATTTGAATTTAATAACTTACTCATAAGTGGTAGGACTGACGTTGATCTTCAAAGGTTCAGAGCCGGATTCGAACTTGTTGGCAAGCGTGACGTTGTGTCCGAACAGACAGTACTTCAACATCGTCTTGCCGACCACTCCGGCGAGAACGGTCCCGGTGTGCAGGCCTATGCGCATCTAGGAAATAGAATAGAATAGAACATATTTATTTACTTTAAAACATGGTACATTTAAACATTGGTCTTATTTAGATAGATTTTTAATTATTATTTTGCCTATTTACTGTTTTATACAAAATATTTTATTTTCAGTTATGGCAACATAATTTTGGTGAGTAAATATGGATGCACCTGCATCCCATCATCTGTATGATACCTAGGTGCAGGTATCGTTAAAATTGGAACTCAGACACTATCTACTAGCAGGAGAATAAAATGTTATATAAAAATATAAAATTTTATTCTCCTGCGCATAAATAGCTGATAGTGCAACTAAAATAATACTGCTAAATATTTTATGCCAACAATAAAAATATGAAATAGTCCATAAAACTAACGTTAAACCGTTTTAATACTGTTTTCAAGTTTTGATATTATATTTTTTATAGATTTTTCCTGTAATATTTTGTAGTATGTGTTATTTTAAAAACTCTATAAAAATAGAAACATCAAGTGTGTTAATATAGATAATACCCGATTGATGGCAATAGACTTTCCTCATAATACATGGGACTTGAACATGATTGGCAAAATGTGAGACATACACCCTATAGGTAGAACCTATTGTACAGTATTGAACCTATTGCACCCATTAGGTACACCTATATCCCCTTCGGCCCTTCGGAGAATTCAGGAGTGATTTAATGTTATGTTTGTTTAAGACAGTTTCTATAAACCTCCAACTGTCACTAACGAGCCACAATAGAATTTTAATTGTTATAGGCCTTCTAAAGGCCAATCAACAGTTGAGCGAATATTAGAAGTGGAAGACAATATAGATAATTAATGACTGTCTGCAAACGGGTTTTCAAATTGACCCTTCATTGCCCAATAAAAATAGTTATATATTAATACCAAAACAAATTCAAAAAGAATTTGCGAAACATAAAACTTGAAACATTCATTTCTTTCACGGAAAGTATAAAACTTTAATTAAGCTTTCCGTCAACGTTAATGTGTGAGGTGAAGGTAAACGTAGATGTTTACGTTCTGAGGCAAACTGTTGATTCTTTGAGGAAGATAGGTTGCGTCGGTACACAACCGCCATCTTTATAGTTTCACCGTGCTTTCATTAGTATTAAAATGAAATGTTGACTCACGTTGACAGGTAAACAACTTACACTGTAGAATTATCTTTGCATCCTGTCAAAGAGACAGTTTTTTATGTTGATGTTTTATAATTTGTATATTGATATTTACTTTCATCATTGTTACATACCTAACCTTTAGGAGCTTAGAGAGTAATTACTACTTATGTATTAATTTTAAACCTCCCACGGCGCAAATAATAACAACTTTATTGGGAGCTATAATTATGTTTGAGCCGTTTGGGGGTTGGTACACTAGGGCCGTGGGTTCGAGTGCTCATCAAGTATTTCGCGGCATTCATTGCCAGGATTAATTATTTTCAGAGTAGGCAGTAGTATCAAAGCCATCAAAGTCAAAGTTACCATAACACCTACCTATGTCCAAAGTGTCAACAATTTTTTTAATAAATTGCCTCTCGAAGTCTACCTAAGAGGATGTCGGCTGCTTAACTGGGCTTCCCTGTGGGTGCCTCAATGAATTAAGGCATAGACAAGAGCATAACACTTTAAAAACTAAGCGACTTCACGCAAAGGTTGCCTGTGGGGTACGGACCTCGGCTTAGGGCGTCGGTCGCTAGGGAAGTGCAGCAAGAGACGGGATCGGATTTAGTTTGTTATTAAAATAGGTATACATACCTTTATAGGGTTCCCCTCATGCGTCAAATGCTGCGCACATGTCTCCACCATGCGTAGAGCCATCCATGCGATCTGAGGCGCGTGCGTGTCGATCTTACGATGTAGCCCGCTCGCCACGCAGTATGCATCGCCTATTGTTTCAACCTACACAGAATATTTTAGAATGTAAGATTTACAATAAAAAAAGTACGGTAGATTGATTGATGTCTTTAGGGTAAAAAAATGAGAATTGTTTGATCTTTCAGTCATTACGAGAGTTAAGAAGTTTAATAAATCCGCATGAGGCAAGGCCCATAACCAAATAGTGCATATGCTTAATCAGCCTATAATGTTCCCACTGCTAGGACATAGGACATAGGAGGCCTCCTCTCTGTGAGAGGCATAGGGCATTAATCCACCACGCGAGCCCAGTGCGGGTTGGTGGATGTCAACAATATCTAAAAATTTTAGGTTCAAGGACATGCCAACTAAATAGTGCGAACACATAAATACGTTCAAAGTGAACGAGGCTAAGTTCATCTTGGAAGAGGTGGTAGTGTCCGGTCATGTTTTTTTTGGTTGTCTTGGTCTCGATTCGGCTAAAATCACCACCAGTCAGTATTTAAGGTAAAATATATTACCCAGAATCTTCAAAGATTTATTAATACATTTTCATTAATATCTACAAAGCTTCTATAATTATCCGACATCCTTCAAACAGATTAATAACAAGAGTAAATAATTATCCTCCAGTAAACGACTATTAATTACGTAGAACAGTAATTATAATTTATGTCTTAATTATTATTAGATTAGAGCACGGATCACTGACAGCCATTTTGTTTGTATTATTTTGGTCTACAAAGCTTTTCTCCAGTGACACCTTGATAAAAACCTGTTTGATGTTTTAATTTAAAAAAGATAAGGAATGGATAAAAAAGATAAGGATGGGTAGATACTTGAAGGCTTATCTTTTTAGAATGGAATAAAAGATCAGGTTCTAAACATAAATTATGAGAGATTAGGTTCACAGAATTTAAGAAAAAAATTCGTGTCGGGGTCTTGTCTTATGTGCTGTACGATTTATTATGTAACTAATATAAATAAAAATTAATCTGTTCTAAAAAAAATGGTTTTTACTTTTAAAATGTGCTTAAGTCTAATCATGTTTGTCAAAAGAGAAAATATTAAAAAAAACTCGTTGTTATTAGAGAATCCTGCAAAGGTGAATGAACGCTTCGGTTCCACGAAACTCCTTCAAAATGAACGGACTACAAATCGGCGGCCATTGAAGTATTTTGTTTCCAAAAGGCTGAATTTAATTCTAATTACTCACGGTAATTGTATGCTCCTTGTTTCAAATTATGGAGCTGTTTAGGTTAATTTGAATTTCTAAAGAGAGTAATTTTCCAACGGTCTTCATGAAACATGAGGATGTAGGGTTTCTAACAACGGTGAGGTAAAATTGTTTACTGTAGTAATAGAGGTACATCCATAATAATTATGTTGGTTTTGGTATAACTTTCTCATATTTTGTGCAATGTAAAAGCTGCAGGCAGATGTTTTTAATTTCAACTTGATTTACTTGGACAATTTTATTTTGTAAAACATAATCTACCTTGGTTGAAATGGAGGAGATCGTGGCTAAGTAATAGGTAATAGGTAAAACGGGCTGGTATCCGCAACTCCACGTCACACGGATCGATCCATCAGGTTAAGCTACGCTTGCCGGGGTTGGTCCATGGATGGGTGACCATCTTTACATATCGAGACTCCTCCGTGCCTCGGAAAGCACGTAAAGCTGTTGGTCCCGGCTGTCTTTCGTGGATCTTTGACAGTCGTTACGGGTCGTCAGAAGCTCGAAAGTCTGATAACCAGTCTTGCCAAGGGGTATCGTATTACCCAGTTACGGATTGTGGAGGTCAGATAGGCAGTCGCTCCATGTAAAACACTGGTATTCAGCTACATCCTCTTAGACTGGAAGCCTACCCCAACGTAGTTGGGAAAAGTCTAGCAAGATAACCTTGGTTGAAATGCAATTGTTTAAAGTTTGGCGGTTTTAACGCTCAAATATTTATTTTTCAAGAATTTCCAATACAGATACCGCCGGAATGCCAAACAATTCAGTTTTATTCATTTGTTTGCTTTTCACTTCATGCCTCATGCTCTGGGACCCGGGACTGGGTTTGGGTTCCGGAACCCTATTGCTAAGGCTCTGCTGTCCGTCGCTCCGTCCGTCTGTCACAATGCTATTGCTTTTGAACCGCAATAGGTAGACACTTAAAATTTTCACGGACTAGAGTATGCACTACTATGGCCGCAGTAACAACAAATAATAAACAAAAAACATACAATAAACGTGTTTTTTTCGGCGTTTCTTGAACCATAATGGCAATACAAATGACTAAATTATAAAATCGGCCAAGAGCGAGTCCGAATCGCACTTTCCGCTTTTTATTTTATATTGCTTTACTTTTCTTCCCTATTTATTTGAACCTCACATTTCTCAAACCTGCGAAATTGTCTTGCCAAGTATATGAATTTTTACTTATAGTCCTTTCAGAGTTATTTTAAATCTGACAGCAGCAACCCAATATCAACCTTATTGTAACAAAAATAAAGATCACTGTGATTGTGATAGTAATGCAAAATCATTGGTACAATTAACTGTGAAAGTACTGGAGATCACTTACTTTATAAACATCCAACTCCTCACAGAAGATATCAAACACGCTGTACAGGTCTTCCAGCATGGCGATGACCATCATCGGCGTGGCTGTGGCACATATTGACGTGAAGCCTACTATATCGCTGAACAACATTGTGACGTCATCGTGGCTTTTAGCTTCGATCTTCTCACCTTTGAAAGGAATGGGTTTATTGAGAAAGTAGTCGTTAGGAGTTTTTAGAAGATTTCGTTTAGATCGAGCTACAACATAATAAATTCTGTCAGTGACCTTGATTTCAAAATTGTAATGGCGCAAAGAATGTTGTTTAGTTGTCCTTCATCTACTTCGATTTCCACATGTAGGATAAGACCATGTGGATCAACAGATAAAACAAAAGAAAGCAACACTTGCGCACTCGGTTTTCATTTGTTAACATTCTTGTGTTGAATTCAATATTCAGTCAAAGTAAGTGGCCAGTATGATTTTGCGGACTTTGTGTTAAAACTTTTTTGTCTTTTGGCGTTATACATTTAGCTACTGTTCTGCCCAAAACTTAAAAAATCACTGTACCTTATCTATGGATTTTCTTTTATACTTTTTCTGCCCGCCCAGCATGTTAACAATGAACTTTCATACACTTTTTCGAACCGCACATTTGTACAACAGTAACGAAGTACATTCTGCCTCATTTTTAAATAGTAATAAAGTGCTTTCCGAGCAGGTATAGTATAAAATTTAATAAAAAATGTAACGAACGAATAAAGTTTGGAAGTTCCAAAAAAGACTTCTAAACCAGCATTCTGTTTTAAACAAGATAATTTATCCAACAGATTGGTTATACTAATATGTAAAATATTTCTGTATTATATGCCTTAACACACACAACCTATTACACAAAGTGATTCATCACAATTAATCCTCCTTAATTATTCATCCACGCCGTTATAACCTAATGGAAATATAAAAGTTGGGCGCACCTGTCTTGCGAAGTGCACACTCAAAGCTCGATTAAAGTTAGTAATTAATGTGTGTGCTAACTAACAATGGTTTACAATCCCGTTGTGGTAGTGAAGGGCGTGTGACATGTTATAAAGGAGGATAATATAATAGAAGTACATATAATAAACTATAGTGGGTGTTATGTCATGGTGATGACTGGCTTTATCGTGTCGTTGTGACGTCATTATCCGCAGTTGCGGTACTTTACAGGATAAAAATCAACGTAGATTAATATACGTGACTTGGCTTTAAGATATACGCCAAGAATAACGTTGGTGATGGTGGTTTCTTAGGTAAACTCATTGTCATTTGTTTTTCTTTTCTTTTTTTTAAACAAAATCTATCTCTTTTAATACAGAGGCTTAAATCAGCGTCAAAATAAGGACGTCTGAGCATTTAATGACATCAAGTCACAACTAAGCAATAAAAGTCATAATACCAGCAAAACTTTTACTTATTCAGCATCATAATAATTCGCTTTTATATGACACTTAAACTCAAGCCCACGCAGACCAAGTTAGACAAATTATTCCGAGTAAAATTCTCAACAGGCAATATTCGCAATAAGCTTTTTGTAAGCATTTTGACGTCAACATCAGTCAGTTTACATGACAAAATGGCGTGGTATTGCGTGATAACTGGGTGCGTCACGGAATTCGTCGTGTCAAAACAAATGTGGCTGAGTGAATGGGACGCCTCAGTTTTGGTTTATGACTGTAATAAGGATTCGTGGAACTAAGGGCTCCAATCTTAAGTGCTTACGTGTGGAACGAGATTGGGATCTGTGTTTCGACATTTGAACAATGTAATGTAGGTCAACTTTCATTGTTGAATGTTTAAGAGCCCAGAATGAAAAAGCCAATAAGGAATAAATATTGATTAGAATCAATTTACATTGACCTATTTGAGTATTGGCATACAACTGGAAAGAAATGCATAAAAGGCAAGGAGCTTATAAATGAGATTAGAGATAAAAAAAACTCAAACAATAATAATAAAGAAACTCCAGCTCTGCAATCATTGTACCGATAGTCGTTACGGTCAATGTCCTAATAGCGGAGAGCCTCGACTAACATCTCAGGAGGCTCTCATTGCGCGGCTGGGTCAAGGGCTTGATTCAGAAAGCAGTACTCCTGGACACGGCACGCATAGTGAGGACGCCCCTGTCTCTAGAGCCCTGACCACCGGCAGCTTGGACCCTGATCCTGATGCCGATGGGCTACTATTTTTTATATGTTTTGTTTTAATGTTTTTTATAAAAATGTAAGAAATATGTATTTTAAATAGAAATAATAAGAAACTTCAATACCAAAACTTACTAAATAACCTTTAAAACACAAGTAAACTACGCCACAGGACGCCACTCGGAAACAAGATTGACTCGCTAAATTCCCGCTAACGTCTAACTCGCTTCAATTCCCAGGAAGGAAACTTTAATCAAACATAGTGCGTACTTAAATTAAACCATACATAAATCAATTTCAAAGTGTACGAACAGATAATTGACTTACAAACTTACCTAACCACAGTCTCTTGGCTATGTGGGGAGGAAATATTAGGTGCAGAAGGCTGACATTCTTTTGTCTTTCCTTGTCAACTGCTTTGCTTGCTTCTTCTATTGAGTTCTTTAGCTTATCCATGCGTCTTCGAAGTCCATCCTGATTGAAAACAAAAGAATAAATAGCTTCCAGAAAATTATTTATACTCTCATGGGGAGAGACTCAAATAGCTCAATAGGAGGAGCTCGTGGCTACGTTATAACAGCCGCACGGGCCGATCCATCAGGTTAAGCTACGCTTGCCGGGGAACATCTTTACAAATCAAGACTCCTCCGTGCCTCGGAAAGCACGTTAAGCCGTTGGTCCCGGCTGTCTGGTCTGCTGTTTTTTAATTTTACCTTATAATTTGACAAAGTCGTTATTAGTTTATCGTTATAACCAGTTACTGGGTTGGGGAGATCAGATAGGCAGTCGCTCCATGTAAAATACTGGTATTCAGCTGCATCCGGTTAGACTGGGAGCCGACCCCAATATAGTTGGGAAAAGGCTAGGCAGATGATGATGGGGACAGACTCAAATCTTTTAAACTCGTATTAATACACGTACTTTGACTGGCTTGACTGCCTCGTTGATCTACTGATCGCAAGCTTGACCGCTGATTATGGGTTTATGCAGGGTTCGATCCTAAATTTAGGTAAATTGTTATTTGACTTTACCATCAGGAATTTCTGGATTTGTACCCGGTTGATAGGAATAGACTCACCCCTACTACATGAGATTGAAAACATAACTGGTAAAATGTGGGCGTACTAGTAGTATAGGTATGTAGGTAGGTTATGCAAGTTTGTTGTTATTGTAGTAACGTAATTATAGTTGCATTGATGTTCAATGAATAGTTACAGAAATAAATCGTAGTTGGAAAGCTGCCAAATGCACTGATAGTAAAGAGTAATTTCAGTCGCACTGTCGCCAACGTCCATACCATGTTGAGAACACCGGTTCTCGTTCCGATCACCGACGTTAAGCAACATCAGGCGTGGTTAGTACTTGGATGGGTGACCGCCTGGGAATACCGCGTGACGTTGGCTTTTTGAAGAGAACTCATTTTTGTAAAGAGACTTGTGACATCAAAACTTTCTTGTGAATTTAAAAAACCCTTTTCTTTATTTAAGTAAATAACGTCACACCGGTTTTTCCTAAAGAATTTGGCAGAAGTGTTTAGAATATGGTATCCAGATTATTGTCGCCAAAATCATTATAATAATTTGGTTTTATAATATCATAATTTTGTAACTATACGAATATTCCAAGTTTTGTTTGTCCAAGATTAATTCCAATCAACTGCACTGGTATGATGGAAAATTATAAAATTAAAATTTATCTTCATCTTGAACTCGAGCCCCTGCTTCCGCAAAGCAAGTTTCAAGCACTCTGCTGTAGACATTGGACTTGAAGACGATCAACAAGTGCGAAACTTCAAACGGGTGTTTTAAAACTACTTCTTAACTGATGCTACTGAAGCTTTTGATACTTCTTTGGTAATTCTTGAATAACTATGTCGTGAAAGCAGATTGTTGTATTCATATGTTTACTCATCTTTGAGTATTTAGTTCCGACTTTGGTGGATACAACTTTTTCTGGTTTATTTTTCTTTATAACATGTTTAAGGCAAATAAAGACTTATCTATCTTATCTTATCCGTAGTCACACTTTGGTACAAGATTATGTTGTATTTCGTTGACCATTTATGTGGCCTCATGAATATGGAATGTACCATTCTTAAATCCCGTTCAGTATCATGTAAAAAAAGCTGGATTTATGACTATAATATTGTCACATAAAAATATGATTTGCGTCAAAAGTTCGAAAAAAGAAAGGTACATTTCAACTACCAATCAAGTTTTGTACCTTGAGAAATGGGTTTATACTTTAATTAATTGATTTGGTAGCTCTCGCAAATTTTTCAGAATTAACAATCAAAATAAAATTATAACTATCTTACCTGAGCTCTCGCCTGTTCCCCAACCAAGATGACATCTCTCGTGGCGTCATGCAAAGGTATATCAGAAATAAAGAGACCTCTGCCAGTGAGACCCTCAAGTCCATCGAGGAAAGGAGAACCCACGAAGAGAAGAGAGTCCGATTCAGAACAGAACACCATCTGACCTTTGATCTCCAGACCCTGTGGGCAAGAAAAGAATTGGTATGATTAAACACTAAGGCAATTTTAAGGTATGATTTTAATATCACTACTATCAGTGCTAATAGTTCCGACTAGTTTCAGATGTATAACTAAACCTAGCCACAGAACATTAAAAACTTTTAGTACGAAGTAAAAGAAAAAATATTAAGCTTTTTTTAACAGATAAGATTTATGAAATCCTTAATCCAAAGAACAAAAGCGGGGCTTAGTCACTAGATAGAGAATGTACATAGACCAGCTCTTTAGTCTTATCTAGGACTTGTTTTGTTTCACGCTAGAAGCTGGAACTTAATACGTCGGCGAATAAAATTAGAACCTGATTGTGGTGTTGATGTGGAGCCGTGCCAGAATTATTTCGTTACGAAACTTTATACATGGGACAATTATCATGTTCATCTTATCATCAGATCTTCCTCTTTCTTTTTCACGTTGATTAACAAAAATAAAATTATATTTTAGATATCACTATCACTATCACTATAATTTGAGAAATTGCAGCAAGATTACTAACTTTTAAGTTACATTTAGGAAATGCAAATTTTTGGACGGACGTAACCGAGTAGAGAGATACTTTCAACAAAACTTATGATCCGAAAACATAGGACCATAGGACCATATTATAGTGCCTCTTTCTACCTCTGAACACGTTCTAGCAAAGTCCGGGTAGTCCATTCAAAAGTTCCAACGATGCGGTAGTAGCAGGCAATTTAGAGCGCGTTGTGTAAAACACGGTTAGTGTAACACTTTAGCTTTTGTTTTTTTAAGTAAAAGATAAAAGTTTGTCCGTAATACCACCGTGGAGAAGAAAATGGAGTATGGAACTGAGCTGCGGATAATATCAGTTTGCAGTGTAGTTTAGAATTTTACTTTTTATTTTCTCTTAGTTGTGAAAGTCGGCGAGTGATTTTAATTTTAAATAAAGCGAAGTTTGTGTACTAGAAAAAACAATATAAGCTTGGTCATATCGTTAGATGATAAAATCTGAAATACCAAATTTGCATATTTAGACGACATTTTATCAAATTCAAAAATAAAAAAGAGTAATGTAATCCTCATGTTCACATTTCAATTACCTTCATACTATTTTCCTTTTCATTCTAAACAAAAATAAAACAGTATTCCAGTTGGGATCGCGAGGTGTGAGAAATTTCCGGGTCAGTCCACTTATTTACAATGTAAACAAAGGTTGGGTCTCCGTCCCTTCTATTCGGTAAAGAATTTTATTCCATGGATAAAATAAATTAGTATGTGCTGAACAGTAAATGACATGGGTTATATTGTTTTTATAAAAATATTAATTTCGATTACACTTAAAACTACTTATTTGGGTATCGGTTGGTAATTGGGTATTTGAGTATGAATGGTAAGGACCGAAATAACATAGAAGATTCTTACAATGTTGCAGATCAATCGTTTTTACATATCAATTTCATTTCCGTTACCTGCTTTTCGCAACCCATTTAAAAAAGCCACTTACCGATCAAAAGCGTTTTATATATTTCTGTTCCGAATCAAATGTATTCGATATTTCCTGTTTTTTATGGCTGTGTGTTTTAAAAAGCTTTCAGGAACCTACACAAAATAAGGAAAAGATAAATTTATTTATTTTAATGATAACCGGTCTTCCATCGTTATTCACCAAATCCGATATATCAACTCGTTCATTGTGCCTTTTTAATCCCACGAGAATGAATCGAAATGTTTGCTCTTTTTCAAGTGGCTTTATTTAAAAGATTAAATGGGAATCAAAATCATTAAAAGGTGATTCATTTTTATTTATTAGATTCTATTTACTTTCGAAGAAAACAGGTGGTTTATGTTTTGTAGCATAAAGATAGATTTTAGTGACATAACGTTCAACCATCATCATCATCTGCCTAGCCTTTTCCCAACTATGTTGGGGTCGGCTTCCAGTCTAACCGGATGCAGCTGAATACCAGTATTTTACATGGAGCGACTGCCTATCTGACCTCCACAACCCAGTAACTGGGTAATACGATACCCCTTGGTTAGACTGGTTGCTTCTGACGACTCGTAACGACTGTCAAAGATCCACAAATGACAGCCGGGACCAACGGCTTAACGTGCTTTTCGAGGCACGGAGGAGTCTCGATATGTGAAAATGGTCACCCATCCACCGACCAACCTCGGCAAGCGTAGCTTAACCTGATGGATCGACCCAAGCGGCTGTTATTACTTAGCCACGAGTTCTTCCACACGCAAAGCTCCATACATAAAATTCAACCATAGAAGTAATATTATGTCCACAAATTATTTTTTCATTGTCATGCAATTCAAAATGGCGATGGTTATGCATAATCAGCTATAGTCGTCTCTGTGAGAGGGAGTGGTAGATGTCACAAATGTCTTCGAAAAATTTCCTCACGTTGTTTTCCTTCACCGTTTTAAGAGCAGTAGTTATGAATTAAATACACAAAGTAAAGCGCCTGTCTGGGTCCGAACTCACGACTTACAACTCGTGATTACAAATTAAGCCCAGTAATGGAAAACACTTACAATCGCTCCTAAAAATACGAAACAAAAATACTCAGCGGTATCTAACATTTTAGAAGCGTTTAGCAATTAAGAAAAGGGACTAAGCGTCGGTCCGTTTAAATAGTAGAACAAACAGACTGCTTGAGTTGTGGCAGATAAAGTGAATCCGGTACAAAACTAGGATTAAGCCATTTCCATTAGTCGTGGCTTTACGGTTAGGGATAAGGAAAAAGGATTGTGGAAATTTAAACTAATCGCTTTATTCAGGAAACAAACGAATTTGTTGCTGCTTCCTGTTAATTAGAACCTTTAGTGTTCTCTGACAATACCTCTGGGAAAAGGTGGAGTGACTAATAACGATTATTCGGGACTAAGTTACACAAAGAAAACAAAATAATAAAAAATATCATTGTAAATCGTTTTTGTACCTCTTAGTCGTTTTTTATTACCATAGTAGATTTAGTAGTTAGTTTATTAAACAAAAAAGGAATTTGTAGAAAAAAAACTTTTTGAATTTACTCGACATTTGTTAAGATTTAATGCTTTTCGCTTAACACTAGTTTTCTAGAACACCGGTTGTACTGTTTGTATAAAATATTGTTGCCATTATGGTTTAGTAAAAAAATCTGTGTCTACGTCAGAAAATATGCTAGCCTAGATTATTTTCTAGTGATAGCTATGTTAGAGAGGTGATATTTTATTTTTACCGACTTCAAAAAAGGAGGAGGTACTACGTTCGGATGATTGTTTTTTTTTTTTTTATGTATGTTCACCGATTACTCCGCCGTTTGCGAACCGATTTTAAAAATTATTTTTTAGTTCGAAAGGGTATACTTTCGAGATGGTCCCATATAAATTTTATTAAGTTTGCTTGCGTAGTTTTTGAGCTAGCTTCAATATTACGTATTTTCCCACAGTCTATGTAGACGATATAATTATTAGACTCCTTCAATGTTATCTACATAGCAGGCAGTAACTTGTGTGGGGTAGGTACCACCAATAAAAAGTGAAAAATAAAAACTTTTTACAAAAAAAAAACAACCGACTTAAAAAAAAACACTAAAAAAGTGAAGTTCTTACGTTGGGAATTTGTTCATTGAATGTTTGTCATATACATAGCAAAAATATCGTATTTAACAAAATTAAATACAAAATGTGTGTTATGTTAAGTACTTATTAAATTTTGTACAAAAATTAACCATTTCAGTAAAAAGTTAGGTTCAGGTTGCAAGATGGATCGATTGATCAAACATGATACCAGAGGCTGTTAAGAGGGTGCTGCCCCAAATATTATACGTATGAATAAAAATCAACATTATTCTGAATCCATCACAATTACAACTAAATGAATATAACCTATTAGTATTCATTGCTCTGCGATACGAGCTTCCAACCGTTTGATTCCAAACAATGGCTCATTTAGTAAATAACCAAACAAACTTCCGTCTACCCTCAGTTTTGAAACAAACTTGTACTAGCAACTTTCGGGAATAAACGCAAATGAATGCGCCAAAAGTTGTGCGGTATAAAACAAACGAGTTCGAGAATAGTGAGCAGATTGGCGCTGGGATCTATGTCTACTTCTAATTAGATAGAGGACTGAGTTTTGGTTGATGGTATGGTTCATTTTTGAGGAAGAAACAGGAAAATGTTTCATTATTAGATTAACAATTTCGAGAACTGTAAACGCCCATAGACTTAATAACAATAAAACTTCAATTGTGTCTCATTCAGTGTCCGCGAAAGTGTTAAGCCTATCGTCCACGGCGACGCTACTCAAAAGTAACGTGTTATAGCGTGCGCCAGAAGTTAAATGCTGTCATGGCAACCCAGAGTGGTTACCCGGCCACACGTCAAAGGGTGCCCGCGCAAGCTCATGTACACAAGTGTTGATTGTAATCGATAGTTAATAAACTATGCATATTAGATTTTACCTGACTGATAATGATGAAGTTAAATAAATTGATAAAAGTGACCTCTATTTACTTAAGATTGATTTTACGTATTCAAAAAGAAAATAAAAGTATAATGCATCGAGATATAAGTACTAACGTACTAGAGAAGACACCGTAAATTCCTACTTTGTCTCGTTCAACTGCGGCGATCGCGCCGCAGTTTGTCGAAGAAAACGCGTAGTGCCGTGATTTACATGGCGCTTAAGACCTTTTTGCCGAGAATAAATACACTTCCGCAGCAAATCTAGCACTGTGGTAAATTAGGTACGGTTTAGACGAATTGTTATTATTTTAGCGCTGCAGCGAACTAAAGATTCCATACGAAGAATAGGACAATTCAGTTATTTGACGTAGCTTCTCTAGTACGTTAGTACTTATATCTCGATGGTATAATGCAACAATTTGAGAAACTATGCACAATTCGAAGAATACAAATTAAACAACTGTAGTAACTACTGTAGTTTAATCGACTGAAATCTTCAATAATGTAAAATTGTAAACAAATGACTGCTAGAGAGAATCCATGACATTGAACACTTGTCAATGTGACATTGATAAAGTGCTGTTAACGTGACGACATGAAACCATTTGCTGTTGCTGCCGTTTAAGCAGTGTCACATGACGTACAGAATAAATTGCATTTGATACTATAAATGATATAAAACCATAGAGAAATAAACGATGAAAACTATTTCTTCCTTTCTTTTTTGTAAATATTTCAATTTATTTTTTTCAGTTTTTTGAAATACGGCCGGAGGTACCGAATCGAAGGGGCAAATCATAGTTCTAAAACATAAATGCACATGATGTCATTCTCTTCAAAATATGACTGACTATATCGATGGTGATGATAAAAATATTGATTTCAATAATGATGTAGCAGAAAATAAATGATAAACTTAGATAAACATATAAAACTTTACAAAAGAAATGTAGAACTTAGTAAAAACATAACCATCAAAGGTAAAGATAATGATATAAAAGAAACTAGCAAAGACTTTATTGTAAAGTGAAAAAATAATAAAAATGTCAAACCGTCCCCTTTTTACAATAGATTCAATGCGACTTTCAGACGAACGTAATCTTTATACAAACCTTTTGGGCGAACAGCTCAATTCCGTAACCAAACATAGTTAAGGAAAGGACAAACAGACGGATCTACTATTTACATTACCTAATAAATCTAAAGTAACGAGCACATCTCGATACGGGTTTTATTTTCTAGTTCGATTGCATGTAATCGATTTAGTGAACGGATTTCCAATAAACGAGATGCATTCATTTTATGGAATACTTATCGATACTTTTCTTACTCGTTTTAAACCTCCAACTGTCATTAACGAGACACAATAGAATTTTAATTGTTATCGGCCATTAGAAGGCCAATCGACAGTTGAGCGGTAGGAAAGCAAAACTTTTTGAGGTAGATATGTGTATAAAGAATATTGTTCATATCATGAAATAACGCATAATAGCAATCCAATTAATGTCAATGACACCTCATAATGTAACCAACGCAGCTTTGGTGTAAAATATAGTGATGCTGTTACAAGATCCAAAATTCAAAAGATTACAACAGCTTCATTCAAAGAAAAAACTGAAAACAAGGAAACAGTAGCAACAAAAAAAAAAGAACTCCAAATTTAAAATCACTACGCGGAATATAATCAATCCACATTTCCATAATTATTATATCAACAAACATAACTGTAGCTATAAATACCCCAACACAATTTTCACAGCCTATTGTCCATCCAAAGACATTAATAGTCCATTGTTATGTTACTACGCGTTTAGTCGGACACAGGTGCTAGTGTGACACACTTCTAAGGTGGGTCACTATAAAAACTGTTGTCGCAAAGCTTTTGTCTAGCCAGCGCTTCCCTTTGTTGATACGTAATCAGAGCGAGGGGGCGAACACGAAGCTTGAGAGGGTCTGTTTTAATGCATGTAGGGGTAACAACAGAAAATATGCTTGGAGTAGCATCATTTTGTGTGATATTAGCTCTGTATGTAAGTTTGTCGGAGGGTCTGCTATAATGCATGTAGGATTGTAGGGTTAACAACAGACCTCCGAAAGGGATACCGGGACCTTGGCAACAGGCAACTGAAGGAACACGGGTGGGTTTTAGTCAGTAAAAGTCTGACACGCGCTTCCGCTCCGCCCAGAGTGGGAGAAGTCATTGGATGATTTCCCACAATCAAAAAAAAAAAAGGGGGTAACAACAGAAAATAAATGCTTGGAGTAGCATTATTTTGTGCATTGCGTATAATTAGCATTGCGTGTTCTTGTTTTGTATAAGTAAATGCTCTTGAAACGGGTTCATGTTTCGTATTATTTTTGGGTGTCATGACAAAAATATCGTCATCTTTATTTTGTGTGCTTCGAGAATTCAACTAATGGAATCCCAATTAGAGATTCTAGGTTGTAAGTCGAACTTTTTATAGTCAGATTAGTAGGTACGTGGTAATCTTTGAAACGTGAGCTTCTGAAAATGTTTATAATTTCAAAATTGATTTTTAAAGAGATTTTCAATTGTCTCCCTTCTTGTGCCACATTGTTTTCGTTACCACTAAAAACAAAAACAAAGCTTCCAAGGCTCCATCATAAAACAATTTCGAAAACAAACAAGCCTCAATTATTTCCATAATCCCACTCCTATCATAGCCTTTGTAATCATCTTAACACGGGATGAACCATCAATATTGAAACAGGGTTTAATCACGGCCTGTGTAAGTGTATTTGTATTGATCTTATCTACGAAACACCTAAACAAATTTGGTCAGAGAGCAAATAATTCGACGGTGTCCATTCGGAACGTTATATTCTGTGCAAACTTGGTAAAGTGCCTCCCTACAAAGGGCTGCTCTTGAATTGAAAGTGATTTGAAGGGTGCGGACAAAGAAAAGCGGATAAACATAGTTATTGTGGGTTTGGTTACATGTGTTCTTGGATCTATAGTGTTTTGGAAAGGGTGTGTGAACATCCAAACACCAATCCTGGGGGCCAAGTCTACTAATATACAAACGTGTCAGTGGTATCACCATGATCAGTTTTTGACAGATATGCCATACAAAATCTGTCAAAAACTCATCATTGCGAGACCACTGACACATTTGTAAATTAGTAGAATTGGCCCCCTGGTGTGATGCTAGTTTTCATGATTTTATTATTCATGTTCATGTGAGAGCAAATTAAAATGACGAGGCGATCTGATAAAACACCTATTATTTTACTACTTTTAGAACTTGGCAAATTAGAAATTAATTTGACCTTACTAAATGTAGATACCGAAAAGTAACCCGCTAAATTTTTTCAGAATATTAGCGAAATTTGAGAATGACTTTTAATAAAAACGTAGTCATTATTGCCAGCAACAGTTGTAGTTTGAAATGCCAGGAATGATTCCCCAGCAGCATTCTTTCAGTGTTTTCTTGCTGAAATTATTATTATCTCTAATATAACCTACGAGTAGGTACATGGTCCGGTCAACAATAAAGTTCAGGAAATAATATTATTATTTTGAAATTATTGTACTTTTATTTTTTCAAATGTTAATATTTATTTACCTTTTTCAAATCACGAACTGGAAAAAAACGGACTAAGTAAAATTATTTTGTTAAAACTTTGCAGAACGTTGGAAAATCGTGAATAATAAATTATAAGTTGGCGACACTTCCGTTTCCTCGCCGACAAAATTTTGTTAAAAACGATGAAGATGAGATTATTCCGGATAACATTTTGTCGTTTCAAAGATAACTTGTTTATTATTTAAATAGGTTTGGACTTAAAGAGACTGAAGAAATCCAAACTTATCCTAATCGTAACTAAATTATAAATGCGAAAGTGAGTTTGTGTGTTTGTTACGCTTTGACGTTAAAACGACTGAACGGATTTAGATGAAATTTGGCACATGAGTATACTATGACCTGGGTTAGGATATAGGATACTTTTTATCCCAATATTATTACGGGATCGAGACTTATGCGGGTGAAACCGTGGGGCACAGCTAGTAAAACATAAACGCTAATATAAACGCAATTTACTTAAAATTTGATATAGGACTTGAAAGTGTAGTTCAAAATATTGAATAATTACCCAAATATAAAAAGTTTGTAGATATTATTTTCCTGTAACAAACTTACCTACTTAGCTAAGCCTGCCTACTCGAGTTTTCAAAGTAGATAATAACATGTACGATAACAGAATAATCATCATCTATACATATTATAAATTAAAGTCGCTTTTCGTGTTTGTCTGTATGTCCGCGTTGTTCTTTTATACCACGCAAAACATTTTCATTAGGTTTTCACCATCGTTTAGAGAATTTATTCCCGAAGGTTTATGTGTATATTACGTTACTATTAAAGTTACATATAACGAAGAAATATCGATGTTTTGTCACGTCGTAAAAACCGTGGAGCGGGTCGCTATTTATTTATAATCTGTTTTCTTCTATACAAGCAACTAATTAAGCTCTATTTCTCCAAGATAGCATAGCAAATGTTCATTAACTTCCTTATATTTTTCTTTCCACGAAGCAAGCGTATTCTAATTAAAAATTTCTCAAATTAAATGGAAACTTTCTTCGCTTATTTCTTTTAAACTGTGTTCATTTTTTTCCTTCGTGATAAAGCTAGCTTCATTTAATGGTAGTTATAACTAGCTGGAGTTTCATCTCGCCTTAGGAGTTCATAACTTAATCTTAGTAGCTTAGCGTTAAATCTGAACGGTGTATTAGTTTTTGATTGGTTAATCTAAATTAGGTAATCTAGGGCCCCTGTGCTCCTTACCAATTTCAGTTTCGATTCGGTTTTCGAAGTAAAATATTTGTTTTTAACCTTTTAACCGCTTGATTATTATATCCGCAGCGCCCAGCTCATAAATTAACAAATAAATATCGACGACGAATAGGGTCGTGCAATATAAAACGAACATAGTTTCTCATTCGTATAAATACGACTAGGCGGCACGGGCACGAAAACATTTGTCGTAATAATCCGACTGGGGCGGTCAATGTTATATATTTTAAAATAACAAAATTAGTGTCCTCTGGTCAATAAGTTCATTGTTTACTTTTTTTTTTCATAGTTCTTGGATGAATTAAGTCAACCGCACGTCTGTAATACTGGGAGTCTGGGACTATAAAAACCGTCCGAAATACTACAAAATTAAAGTTCTGTTAAAGTCATACCTACAGTATTGTTACCATGGTTGTTTTGTTGACTGTATCTATCTGTTCTTCGATCCTCACACAAATAAATTGTTGAACTAGTTATCAATCAGTATACATTTAATTTTTAACCAATGTCAATAAATAAGGAGGAAACGAGGAATATATGGGGAATTATGTTCGTCTGTATTTTTTATATATTTTTTATGTTTCTTGATGATGTTATAAGAATACTTTCTGTTAATGTTGTTTACATAGCAAGTTGTGGTATACGAATTGGTGTGGGATAATTATCATAACTAAAAAGTCAAAAATAAAACTGTGGCCCACATTAATTATGAACTTTACTTTGCACACACGTTGTCTATGCTTTACTACTGTCACTTTCACATATTTGTCAAACTACAATTTTATTACAAGATAGAGTCGGAAACACGTGTAAGCTAAAGCACGTACTACTAACGTTTATACATCTCGGCCTAAATTAATGGCCGTAACAAATTTACATAAAATAAATCACTAAAGTATCACTCACCTCAGCTGGAGACGAAGACCCAGGCACCTTCAAGCAGAACATAAAAGGAGTATTAACTCTCTTCAAGATCTCGCGGAAGTCGAGAGGAACTCCTCTTGGGCGCAACAACCTGAAGTAAGTGCCGAGTGAGGAGCCGTGGGATGCGAGGTAGGTCCCAAAGAGACGCATGAAGCCAGCACCTGATAAACAAAAAAGACTGAATAAAGTGGCGGAACAAATAAAATTTATGTAGAAAAATAATGGCTAAATAAAATACAGCCGCACTGGGCGATTGAAGGTTAAGCTACACTTACTGAGGTCTGTGGATGGGTGACTATCCATGAAGTAAAGAGACCCCTCCGTGGCTTGGTAAGGACTTTAAACCGTTGATTCCGGTTGTCATTTTGCAGTCGTTACGGGGCATTCAGTCAAAGGATATCAGAGTATCGTGTTACCCAGCTGGGTGAAGAGGTCAGATAGGCAATCGCACTATGTAAAATACTAGTATTCAGCTGCATCCTGTTAGAATAGAAGGCGGTCCTAACATAGTTGGGTTAAAGCTAGGCAGATGATAAATTGGTAAAGATACAGGGAGCATTGTACTATATAATACACAACCAAGGGCGCAAATTACCGTCGATTTAATAGGTACACGAACGCGACCGTCATTAATTGAATGAACGAACCAAGCCACAAATCAAGCTAACACGCCAAAAAGGCAGACATTACCTAAACGTAAATGAAATTGCTGTAAGTAAACATTTTAAATGTGTAGCTAAAACAATAAGGGATTATATGCTTAGGTAGGTCAAAAGGACGTCACGTCGTCTGATTTACACCGAACGGCTCGCATCGCATCGTATCGGAACGGATTTCACAATCTTTAAACGAAATTAGATCGTGTATACAGTATTTAAAGTATACGTATATATTACCAAACCGCGCACAGCAGCTTGACCGCGTGCGTCTTCCGCGACACGCGATCGTAGCAGAAAGTATGCTGCGACGCGTGATCGGCTCCGTTCGCCTGTCGTCGTATCCGAGTGAATCCTTCCTACGTCAACTCCAACCATTTTCCAAAATTAGAACACTTCAACACGGTAGCAATGAAGTGACTAAAAGTGTAGAAATGGATACGTTCGCCAGCAACGGTACGGAGCCGATCGCATGCGTCGACATCCTGCCGGACGCGATCGGCTGACACCGCATCCGTTCGTATCCTTTCCGATCCGATGCGATGCGAGCCGTTTGGTGGAAATCATCCTTAATGCTTTCACTATTGTTACGTCACCCCTTTCATTATTCAAACATAGCAACAATTATATTATGTACATCCATCGTGACTATGGCAAACAATAAATTTTCCACAGCCTTCAAATAGTTGACCTCGTTTAAATTAGTTTTTGCTACCACCAAAGGGAACATCAAGTCGAATATTGTTTGTCAAGCTAACGTTAATAATGAATACCTAAAAACTAAACTGAAGCCTAAAATTCAAGGGAAAACGAAAATCAGTTTTTGTGTGGTGAATTTGTTTACACAAAAAATTGCTTCTAAGAATGGCTTTTTATAGATGGTAGCCCGCCGCACCCTGTGCAAATGATTATGTTAGCAATTGCTTTAAGAGAAATAAAAAAATACGGCCAAGTGCATGTCGTATTACGTGGATTTTCTTCATGTTTGCGAAGATTGTACTCAATAAACGGGGTGACGATTTACTCGTAGTTACCTACATCCGTCAAGGGGATGATTTGAACCCTAATAATAAACAACTTTCGCTATGAAACTCTCTTATACTAATACTTACGAATTTCTTACTTTTTCCTATGCGCATCGAATGTTTAATAGTCTGTGTATGGGTGAATAGATTTATTTTTATTTTTTCACGAATCTGTTATGACTGCGTAGCGAAAGTTGTTAAATATGGCGTGTAAAATCAGCCCCTTGAGGGACGAGATAAGTAACTAAATCACCACCCTATATATTGACTACAATCTACGCAAACATGAAGAAAATGTAAACAATTGTTGAATAATAAAAATGCGTAATTTTTTTTTTCTGTTTCCTACGTTTGTTTTGGTAAATGTACATTTGTATCGTAATACTTTATGAGTATCCTCATTTATTATTTGTTGTGTGTCCTGATCTAAGGCAATTCGTCAAATTGCGTTCCCAAATATACCTCCCTTTGTTTTGACATTGCCATGCATCATTCATATTATGTGATTAATCACGTATGTCATGTTGCTCAGTAGCAACATGGCTGGTTAGAAAGCCTTCTTTTCAAACACGGGGCGGGTTTAAACCTGGTTAGTACTAATGTTCCTTTTTCAAAACTCTACTGTACGTTTAAGTTTATTTGGAACATCATTCACATACGATAAAAATATAAACCTATACTTCTACAGGGTGTAAGGGACATGAGCGCGTAAACTGAACTCTAGAATCAAGCCTGAATTCATGGTGACAGTTGGAGCATCTATGTTCCTTACACCCCAAATCGCCAAAACATGAGAAAGCATGGTGATCAATGCTCATGCCTCCTCTATGTGAGTAGAGGGTATTCTGCCGTAACAGGCTGGAAATCATAACATTATACCTTATTTTTGAGCTACATTCTGCATGCAAAAATAAGGTATTTATACAATGTGGAGACGACAATACGACAAAAAATAAAACTCCGTAATACCTAATGACGTTCTCGGTCTACATACAAAAAAATAATCAAATGTATCCAATAATTTAGTTACGATAGCTAGTCAAAGATCGGCAAATCCCATAGTCAGCCCATCACTACTATTTAGTTTGTTTGAAAAAATGACTTTTTTAATTTCGATGTTAGGATTTATTTGATAGTTCCAAAATACTCATAAAAGCATTAGTATTGCCAGTGTTTTCATTTATTGTTGTATTGTCGTCTCCACATTGTATATGGGTTTAAAAATGTATAGCAATTTGTTCAAAACTTCTAGTTTACGGAGCGAAAGTTGCTAAAAGCGAGTAGGTATTTCTGGAGATAATATCTTGCGGGTAACAAAATGCTCGTAAAATTTTTAGCAGCAGCTACCAAGTACGCTAAAATTTTTAGTGGTGAATAAAAATTTAGTTTTACAACAACTTAACCCATATCTACTGTATTCTACTAACAACGTAGTTCATTGGAAAAATAATCTACTGGTACAATTTTTTTTTTTACCTTACTTTTTAGCTCCTTTATTTTTTAATTGAGACCGTTTGAATTTCAGAATATTATTATAATAATTTTTGTTTGCCTCAAATTCTTGGAAAAAGTAATGATAATTACTTACAAGTACAACCAATAATTATAAAACAGATAGAAAAAAAATTGTCGAAATTAGGTACAGCAGTGAAATAATATAATGGTTTCTGGTAAATATAAGTACTACCAGAAAACATTACATTTCACTGATGTTTTTCTACTAGTAGTACATTACTGCGGGATATTTTCCGACATCCAAGCGGGCGGAGCCGCGGGCAAAAGCTAGTTAGTTCTATAAATTCAATTTAATGCCGTTTAAGTTTCTCGTCTTTAATCTTATTGTTCAGTTGAGTGTCTTCATAAAATTTATGAATACTAATAGCATTATGAATAATATCTAAATTGATTTATTTTGCCTTTTGTAAATTCGTTCTTATCATCAACATGGCGCAATATTTTACTGTTGTAAGAATACCACATCATGCGACTTCACTTAATTTATTGATATCTACTTTCTTTCTTCTTTTTCATGTGATTATTGACTAACATGGGGCCAGAGTTTTTAAGCCGCCAATGGGCCTGTGACTTGGCTTCAGATGCTGTCTAGAAATAGGTATCTCTCAGGTTTCCTTACGATGTTTTCCTTCACCGTTTTTGAAGTAAGTGATACAATACGCACATGAATCTGAAAAGTCAGAGGTGCGTGGCATGGGTTCGAACTCGAGACCTGGCAGTCTAACGGTCACACCACTAGCCTGTCCCTGCTGTAATATCGACTTTAATATTCAGCTTCAAAGACAGAAAAAATACAAAATTGCGTGGAAATAATGGTTAGTTAGCTATATTTATATTCTATATGGACCTACAGCTGAATTAATATTAATTTCCAACTTTCGACTTAAATTGACTTTTGTAACATCACTGCAATCATCAACTAGGTCCAGCATTTCAATGTGTGAATATTTGCTTATTCTTATTTTATTATTTTTCTAAGTTTTTAGACTATCCAAAAATTCCAAGAGCCAAAAACTACTAACAACATAATCTTAAAAAGGACGTACTTGTACCCTCGTTAACTATTATGGACACCAACAAAGGCAAGGAAATGAAGGTACGGTACTAAAAGACCTTTTGCCGATAATCACCTCGCGTTGCCGTATATTTAACGACTCCATTTTGAGAACCCTATCAAGTGTAGGGTAGAAACAAGACAGTAATTTAGGGTAACTGGACAACGATTCCATGTATTCCCTTCGACCCTTTATTGACGAAAAAACTATAAAGAAAATCAGAACAACGTCTGGTATTGGATTTCTTTTTCACGAAAATAGACGATAAAGAAAAAATCCTGATATAGGCTCTCCGATTAATACCCATTTTAATTCTAAATTATTCACAACCCTTTAGGTACAACCCGCAATTTATTAAAAACCCTTTGAACACAGATTTTTGTGAATCTAAAACCAAATTCATAACCTTAAAATATTCATAAAGATTAAGCAGATAAACGATTTCAAATGAACTTTTTCAACCGACCCCTTTTAAATTAATTACCGAATCTTGCTGCAATACTTCAACTTAGACCAGTTATAAGCATCTGGGCAGTGGACATTATTCATTCCAATTCCCAGCTGGATTTTTACAAAATAAACCTTATTCAAGAATATGGAAGCAGAAATCCTGTGGGAAAATAAATAATTAATGTCTTTCCCGAGATAAATCTCGATTCAACGGGGACTTGTTAGTACGACTGTGCCAACGAAGTGTTAAGAAAAGAGATGAATTATGTTAATGGACGTTTTATTAGTTAAGCTGATACTGATTATAATAAATCTATTGAAGCTCTTTTAAATGTTGCAAGTTTCAAAGATTTTAATAGTGGCAATGCATCATTAGATAGTGCTGGTGTCAATATGATTGATGATAGAAATGAACTAGCAAAGAACAATGTTCTAGCACCGAATCTAGAACACATTTAAAATAGACAATCCATTCTGCCACGTTTGACATTTTAAACGAATGCAAGTTCAATTTGAATGCTAACTCCGAATCCAAAATATACAATGTATGTAGATGAGGCGTACAAACTTTATCATTTTGAATTCGTTATACTTTTCTTCCTAGCGTGTCGATGACAAAATAACAATTTTTTTTTTTTGTTTGCCCTAAATTCAGCGACGCTAATACGGTTTGGTGGCGCTGACGGCGTATACTGACCAAGCACAATAACATCAATGTGGGCCGTATATCGCCACATACGAACTACCTATAACACTCACGTCACGCAAAATCCTGCATCGCGCAAGTACAGTTTACCGCGTGACAACGCGATATTTACAACGTCCTGACATCAATTGTCGGGCAGTAGCCCACTAGACATCCGTCTGGTCGGAAAATCCTCCATTTTCTATGGAGGATGAGTGAACTGTTCACCCTGTTCCTCATACCTCTAATAAATCTTAGAGGCATAATCAATCTCATCGTGTAATATTATTCCAGTTACAAACATTTCACATGTAGGCGAACGTAATCTAGCTACGTAATAAATGCAGCGTCCGAAGATCATAAATCAATAAAATGTAAATAATATTTCCGGCTCTAGGTCATTCGCAGATATTTTCAGATATACCGTTATAGAATTCTATTCACGGAGAAATGGTTGATATGAAAAATTGTACCGAGCTATTCATGAGTTGGTTCATATTGTATTTTACACTACTGCTTCGTGCATGGAAATATCGTCTTTTGTAGCTTTGAGTTCATATTAAATCTTTGGAATGCCATCTTCCATAACAAGATCAGGTTATGGGTTTCTTGACAACACACTAAGTGTTTCGTTAGTAGTACAATTTATTAACGAAGAAGAGTATAAAGAAAAAAATAAAAATTATGTTTTGTTTTCACTTTTCATCGACTTTTGGCTAATTCCAACTTTTTTCTTAATGTATTATGAGCGTGTATTCTGAAAGAGGGCAACGTCGCAAAAAGATGTCAAATATTTCACTGTTTTGATTAATTTTGGCAATATTACTGTATGAAAATATGAAATATGGTGCTAACTAGTGAACTGAAATATGAAATGCTATAATGAATATTTAGTTTGCAAAAAAGAGTATTTATAAACTTTCCAAATACCTTTTTATACCTAAAACGGTTACAACATCAAATTCAGTGATATAATTGCAATTCATTATTAATATTCTAGTTAGTTAGCGATATAGAATGATCTTTACAGATGCCTAAAATAGCACATGTTTTAAATAGAAAATTTCTGCTTATCAAAGGAATGGCAATGAATATTTATTCCTTGCCTTGTATATAAATAACTTTTATACTGATTACCAGTACACCTACGCAGGGTGGTGAGAATTCAACTTCTGCTAGCTAATTGTATACAAGTCATTCAAGTATTATACGGAAAATATCAATCTGCCTAGCTTTTTCCCAAGTTGTTGGCTAAATTTTAGTGTAATAAGTTATGTACCTTTCAAGTAATTCGTTAACATCAAATACCACTTTAATTAAAAAGAGAAATTTCATATAAACGGCAATGTTTCTTCTAGTTGGCACTAGAAGAAACATTGCCGTCTATTTTAAAGAGGTTTTTCAAATTCATATTACTTATTCATATATTCAGAAAGTTACGATATTATGATCTTATAGAAAATATTATCTTTAAGTTCATTAAGTGGATTTAAAATCTTCAATTTCGAATTATTTTTGTAATCCAATTCGTTGTTGCCAAGTCCTAAGTATTCCATTTACTTTCTGTGAAGCTTTCTATTTAGCCTTGGATGGCCTCCACTGATTTACAGAGCAATAAAATATTCTTTCTAAAGGCCACTTTATTAGGTACTTAGTATCGCCCATGAAACCACTATGATGGTATTATAAAGAAGTATGGTGCTATTATGCCACCCATTTCTCACACATTCTTTGACGCTTTGTATGAAAAAACCAGAATCGAATGTTTCTAGGTTATTTTCTCATTAGTTTTATTACTTTTATTGCTTCTACTAAACGTATCTTCCTTTTTTATAATTTCATTTACTTGAATGAATACCAGACGAATACTTAAGATCTTGGAAGAATTTTCAATATTAGACAATGGTGGCACAAGGAATAATTTTATCGAGCTATAGAAAGCGTATATTATAGTGAAGTTAACAAGATATTTGTGAATAATGACGGAATTACATAGTCACTGAAGTCGGTCACGTTCCAGAAAAAGTTTTATGATCAATCAATCTCCCTAGCCTTTTCCCAACCATGTTGGGGTCGGCTTCCAGTCTAACCGGATGCAGCTGAATACCAGTGTATTCAGCTGCATCCGGTACCTACTGAGGTATGAGAGACAGAATACCAGAATAAGAGAGATTTAGTATGAGAGACAGAGAGAGTTATATCTTTCTTCTCTCTCATGTAACAAAACTTGACGCGTCGTTGAAATCTCAGTCTCAATTCTCGTCCTTTTATCGAATCGCCGCCTAAGAAGTTTCCGTTTAACAATAAAAGAATACATACCCAATTGTACCAGCTCCAATCTCTTATCAGTAACAAAATGCCACGGGAACGCCTTGCAGAAGCTGGCCACTCCGATCCTCAAGTCTGTCACTTTTGTTGAAGTGGCGATACATGAGGCCTCTGATTGCTCGCAGTCACTGTCTTTTGACTTCTGATGTAATGGCACTGCGTTTATTTCATACCTAAAACATAACAAAATTGAAGAAAGTGGAAAGACTGCGAATTACCTTTAAAGGTAAAATTCCGTAGCCGACTGCAGGCAACAGTAGCATTACTAAGAAACTGACGTATCGCTAGCTACGGAAGGTATTTCATAGAAATAGGTTGATAGAAAACAGTAGTGTCGTGGCGACACGTCGCCGCGTCGCTTGCTGCTGCTGCCTGCAGAAAGCTACGGACTTGTACCTTTAGACTTAAGGCGAAAACTTCAGGCCGCGAAATTCAAAATGTCTTACGTTTTTTGCTATTTGCAGGTCAGTATCAGATTGTATATTGATCTAAATATGATTCCCGGCCGTATCAAATATTTATTTATAGAATTATAATCATAAAATAATCAATACAACTCTCTAAGTTCATATAATCCTATTGAATGACTATTTTATGAAATCACGACATTTGAGTTGTATTGCTGAATCTAATGATTATAATTCTGTAAAGCCATACATTTTTGATACGGTCGCGAATCATAATTTTATTCATTACACAACCTGACATTGACTTGCAAATTGCAAAAAACGTAAGAAAATTTAAATTTCGCACACATTACATTACATACATACATACACACATACATACACACATACATACACACTTACATACATACATACATATATTATATACACACATACATACTTACATTACATACTTACATTTTGATAGATATGATAACATTAAGACACATTGAAGTAGTGTTTCTGCCCACACTTGAAAACGTGAATCGATCAAATAAAACCCACAAGTAACATAACGTCAGGCTATGTTAAAGCACTCACCGTTAATAAAAATACTAAGACTTGCTATAGATTCTAGATTATTCGACATTATTCTTTGAGAAGGTCAGTAACACCTTCTTTTCAAAGAAAACTTTCTAAGCAATTAAAAAGGGATCGCCTTCCTAATGGAAATTGATCGAAGGAGGAAACTCAAATAATAACTAATTTCTAAGTTGGAAGGGATGGCTCATTATCCATCTATTTTTGAATTATATTTGTTTTTATTCTTTTGTGTTTAACCAAATAGTCACAATATTGATGATAGTAAACTGCCTCGTTGGTCTAGTGGTCGCAAGCGCTACTTCTGAGCATGAGGTTCTGGGATTAGATTCCCAGGTCGGGCAAATAGTTATTGGGTTTTTCTCCCTAGAACTTCTCAGTAGCAGCCTTTTTTTTTTTTTTTAGTGTGGGATTTCAACAAAGACTTCTCCCGCTCTGGGCGGAGCGGACGGGCGTGTCAGACTTTTACTGACTAAAACCCACTCGTGTTCCTTCAGTTGCCTGTTGCCAAGGTCCCGGTATCCCTTTCGAACTTTCCCGCAACCCTGGTAGGTCTCAGTAGCACCCTGTAGTTTGGATTTGTGCCCGGTTGATGGCAATAGGCTCGCCCCCGATTAAATGGGACTTAAACATAACTGGCAAAATGTGGGTACATCTCTGCCCAATCCTTCGTGGAACCAAGACGTGATGTTATGTTATTTTGATGATATTAGGAAAAAAGTAGGTATATCTGAAGACCAATTCTCTTACATAAAAAACGTTCACATTCAAGTCGAAATCTGTCAAAAATGTTGGTAAATTGATTGTATTCTTGACAGATTGCGAATGAGATGCGAATAGCGAACGTTCTTAATAGTTAGAGGAATTGCCCTTCTGGTGGCCAAAACTGATTACAATATTTTGTAATCATAAACTACGTAAACAATACCAGCAGTGTAAAAATAGCATAACCTTAAAATTCCTACAGAAATGAACCAGACTACACAATATAGAAAAATTCGGTTAAAATATCCCCAGTACGAATAACGGCTGTTTTAATACTCTGTAAATATAACCGCATTAACGAGAATACGTTAATATGTAATATTTTTTTAATAACCGCATTATCGAAAACAAATAAGTATGTTTTCTCCATTTTTGAATGCAAATACTGATGTCATTTTATGTTCCGATTTTAATGACATAACTGTTAAAATGTCGACCCGTAAGGGAATTATTATTTTAATAACTATTAAAATGACAATCGGACTTGTGCAATCGACATCGTGTTTATTTCATGTCACAAAAGTTTTTGGCTCCAAATAATTGTGACGGCTTTAATGTTAATTAAAACTGTTTTAATTACTGTTAAAGTCGTTTTGGAATTTATTATCTGGTATGAGTGTATGATTAATTTGGAAGTCACTTTTCCGTGAAATGTGCTACTTACACTTTTGTTTATACCTATCATATCATAGATTATAAATAAAGTACTTATTATTGTATAAGTATTTATTCTTTTTCGTAAAATAATTTACCGTGACTATTGGTTGAAACTTGGGTTTTTTTTATCTCTGGAATTTCTCAGTTGCAGGCCGGAGTCTGGATTTGTGCCCGGTTGATGGCAATAGGCTCGCCCCCTATCACATGGGACTTGAAACATAACTGGTGAAATGTGGGTGTGCCTGCTACAGGTACACCTCTGCACAACCCTTCGGGGAAACAAGGCGTGATGTTATGTTATGTTTTCGGCTTCGACTCCGGCAAGTCGTGGCAGTCTCACTTGACAAACCACTGTAATGTATAGTCTGAGACTAGTTGCGACCAAGTGCGCGATTCGTATCGGTTTCTACAGTTTACCTGGTCACTGCGACCACTGGTCGTGGTCTAGTGCGCGAGATATAATACAGAGATGCAGAGGTACTAAAACGCAAGAGGTTGGGAACATTCGTGTCATGTGTATAGCGCCAGGTTTGCGGCACTTTTTCGTAGAAAGGACTTTATCTATAAAGCCGCGTTCCCACTAGGGCAGCGCGTCTTGGCCTTACGGAGCCGCTCTGCTTAACATTTTTACAGGCATAAGATATATTTTCGGTTTATTTAGAATAGAATAGAATAACTCTTTATTATGTACACCATAAAATATACAGATATAAATGTAACAATTTTGCAATGGGTGACACAATGGGCGGTTTATTTATTATAATATAATATTAATAATATATTATATTAATAATATAATATATTAATTTTTAATATAATATATTTATAATTTCTAGGTATTTACTTACTTAAATCTCCTAGGGTCGTTAGTATAACTCGTCAGTCTTATATCCGTCTGTGTATCATATAACAGCCTCGCTATTGATTTCAAGCTGCCAACTAGAATATATGCGACAGGTTCGCTCTCTGTCGTCAAATGAAGCTGGATTTTTCCGTCTTGAGATGTCGTACAGATGAAATTTGCTTCATATTCCATTGTTTCATCTTTCTGAACATCATCCTGTGGAAATACAATAGGGTCATTAATCATGTTGATTTCTTCATTAACGTTTTTATTGGTGTTTTATTTACTATATAATATGTTTGAAGTTTTGCTTATGATCTTCAATTTAAATATAAATAGAATCCTAACTTTTATGATATTATAAATGCGAAAGTGTGTTTAATTTATTTGTTTGTTACGCTTTCACGCTAAAACGTCTGAACGGATGTGGATGAAATTTCGTACATGGGTAGACCATGATCTGGGTTAAGACAAAGGCTACTTTTCATTATGGATCACAGACGAAGTCGCGGGCAACAGCTCGTGATATTATAATTCACAATGAAGCGGAATTCAAAGTAAAAATATTTTCACTTTCCGTTTCAAGTTTAGGCACTTTATAACGAGAATTAATTGAGGGATTTCAATTGAAACTACATTGTTGTTCTCCTCACGAAGCACACAGTCAAGTATAGAGCTTAGTTTTAACTAAACTTTACACTCTTCTCTGTCTCTCTCTCTCTCTTTTGTCTGTCTGTTTTGTGTCTCTGTTTCGAGAGAATTCTGCGATGAATATAGTATCTAATTCCTAGGAATTGAAAAATATAAAGTACTAACTTCCGCCCGCGACTTCGCCCGCGTGGTATGTCGATAAAAAGTAGCCTATGTCCATCTCTGGGATGCCATCTATCTCCTTGCCAAATCTTATCGAAATCCGTTCAGTGGTTTAGGCGTGAAAAGGTAACATACAGACAGACAGACAGAGTTACTTTAGAATTTATAATATTATTAAGGATATTAAGGATAGATAGAATACATAAGAATGCACTTACCTGGTCATGTAACACATCGTGAACGCTGTCTAAAGTAGTGAGAAATTCAGTCAAATTGGTGCCTAAACATTTAAAAGCTCTCTCAAGTCGACAGTTATGTGAGAACGCCGTTAAAATTAAATATTCCCCTAATTTTGCCATAAAATCCTTAGTGCTAACACCTGCAACAAGCAATTGAAACTTTATTACGTTAATATAATAATATGGTGCTATAATAAAACTCATGTTATGGTTGACGTATGCGATAATACATTTTTATTATTACCTAGACGAAATGGAATTTAGAATTTTATAGCACTTCTCAAAGTGCTTAAAGATGGCAAAGTTCCCATTAAAGCTGTCTGAATGAAAAATGAAAATAATTGTCTAGGTTATTGAATGTTCAAGGATTCTTCTTGGGAGGACATTATAGAATATATAAAACAAATGAAATTCAGGCAAAAAAGAAACAAAACATAATGAAGAACGATAATATTATGTCACAACTAACGATAAATTGTAAAAATTATATAATTAATTATATTTTTTTTTTTCTTTTTATTGTAATACCTACTTATTGCATTTACACGACCCTTTGAAAAAAAGAGGTTGGTTCGAGCAACTGAAGTGTAAATAATCTAAATGAACTTCCTCTGGTGCTTGACAAATATAAACAGCGTTTCGACACTGCAACGGAAATTACTATTGTTCAACCAACGATGAATTAACAATATTGGTTTCCTTATCTACGGGTTTCGACAAAGTGTTGGTGGTTTGACAAATCGGTGACGTATTTTCATTATCTGTTTTAAATAAACATTCATAGTCTAGTATTACGTTCTACAATGTTGATATTGGAATTCTAGTTAGACGAAATATGCAATAACTGGCAATTTTTTTTATTGTGACATTATTGTATAAATGACGAGCCGGGACGAACGCTTAACGTGCTTTCCGAGGCACAGAGGAGTCTCGGTATGTAAAGATGGTCACCCATCCACGGACCAACCCCGGCAAGCGTAGCTTAACCTGATGGATCGACCCGTGAGACTGTTATTACTTAGCCACGAGCTCCTCCTTAAACAATTCAACCATTTCAGAAAAATACTATTTGAAACTCCATGTGTGCCAGTCGTCAGATGTCAGTAATTTATGTCTGACTGTGAATCTCGGTTTCATGTTGACACAATGTCACTTCAAAGCGACGGTGCCATGACGCCTATGTTAGCTTTGTTACAAAGCAAACTTTTATATGTGCTAACACTGAATGAACGACCTGTGACGTCAGAGTATTTGAAAATCGAAGCGAGGTTTTATTTCCATGTAGGCGGGTGATTGTTCTGGTTTGGAAGGGGTGATGGATGAAACTTTTTAGGTGAAGTTGGTTGAAAAATGTTTTCAAGAAGACGACTTGAAGACACTCTAGATTACCATTTTTAGGAAAGCCGAAAGAAATCTTTGTATAAAGAGTCTTTTCTTTCTACAAAAATCTATCAAAAAAGTAACTACAAAAAAAAACAGTGGCTTGATGTCGCTGTTTTTTTTAACACTCCGTAATGTTACCCTTTTAACAAATTAGGAAACTTCTACCAAATAGCACTGTGATAAATACACGTCCGTGTGACATCGTATAACCTCTTATTAATATAACTTTCATACAAAATTGAATTATGACAAGCTGCCAAAAGTTAGCCAACTCCGTGACAGACGGAAAAGTTACCAACGAAAGGGAACGAAATTAATGTCAACGATTTTGGAAACTCACGTCCTCAGGGTGGTCGCACAAACGGATTTTATCACTTACCTAGTTTAAAATACGACATACAAATTGTCAAGAACAATAATTTTTTAAATTATTTATAGCGGTTTTAAACGTAACACCTGGAAAAGTGTAGAAGACTATGGGAGAGACTTCAAAAGCAACAGCGAATCACCAACAGTCTGGATTGGTTGTAAAACGGACAGGTTGGCAGACCGCCTCTGGCTATAAAAAGAAAATAAGTTTCTCTGTGACATCAAATTGTGTGGAATACTGAATTTAACAACTGTAGTACTTTGTCTCTAAGCTTGGCAGATACTAGAAAGAAAGAAACAAAGAAAGAAAAATTGTTTATTCTGCACAAACAAGTTATGACTGAAAATATATAGCGTTGAAGATGTTCAAACCTAAATATTTTTTTCAATACATTTTGTTCAGTGCACACAGGGTATTAGGGTAAACACCGTTATCCTTGAAACCAGTGGTTTGGTTTAGTTATAGAACGTAAAATCAGTGGAAAATGAACACTTAAAAAAAAAAACTACCTTTTACCACAAGTATAACTGACGTACGGGCAAGGGGCACGAGACATGACCTGACCGGCTGACCGGCAGCGAGCACGACCCATATTGTGTATTTATTCATGTGTTGTGTAGGTAGGTAGGAGAGGCGACGACCTCTGGCGCATATCCATGAATTTGCGGACGGTGTCGGATAGAAACTTTAAAAAATCTTTTAATGAAAATAATGTTTTTTTTTTGTTGTGACTCGGTCATTTATTTATAAATTTAAGTCAACTACCCATGGTTTGAGTGACAACGGTGTTTACCCTTACACCCTGTATACAGCGTGTCTCAACTAGTTCAAACGTTGTCTGTGTTCAGAACTAATGTCTCCATTATTTAAGATAGTGATGGTTATATACTTACTGTCTGTAGCTCGTACCGCATCGTAAATTTCTTGTAAATACGCGTAATTCCTACATGTTTTAACATCGTCCGGTAGTCTTCGTCTGCGAACAAAATGGGAGCTTTTATATTTTTGGGTTCATTAAGAAAGGAATGGGTAAGCAATAACAATAAAACGAGAATGTTTCTATTTTGTTTTATGTTTTGTTTGTTACAAATTACACTTTGAGTTATTAGCTTTAATATAAATTGATGTGTCAATAATTATATGGCGTATCTTTGTTTTGTATTTGAACAGAACAAGGGGCACGCAAAAAAGACGCAAGACATTCTCAGTTACATTTCGTATTGTAACATTATATTGCTACATTTATTACGTTATAAAGTTAGGCTCTTGTACTAGTTCTGCATTCTTATAAGATTATGTTCTAGTAAAACCTTATTTGGCCCTTAGGGTTGTCTTAAGTACAGTCTCAGATTCACTAAGATGGATTATGATAGGCTCGGTTGTAAAAGATCTTAATGACTGTCATAAGTGCCACAATAAGTTCAAAAGAAATACTACTCTTTAATCCTCCTCCATTTCATTTAAAGCCACTATGAGCCTCTCAAAACAAACATGAAACAACAAACAAACATATAATTTCGCTTACATCTTTTAAGCGTGTTACACGACCAATTTAAGTAGTCCCCGCAATTAAATTTAATCTTACAAAGTGGAAGTTAATTAGCAAAGATGCTTATTCACAACGGGGGTGTCTTTAATTTAAACGGCTAGTATTTACATACACTTATTGTGGAATAAAGCTTTTGATCTTACAGTTAGGGCGAATTGTTTAGCAGTGCGTTGCGGTTTCGCAATTTGGTGCGTTTGATGCCACTGGCATCAATTTTTACTGCAATTGGTTTGTATAGTGACCGTGAATGCAGTGCGTTCGGCAGCACATCCTTATGGTATGCGGTGTATATGGTAGCATTTTATTTGAAAGACCTATCATCGTTGCGGAGTCGAATAGTACGCGTTCTGACATCGGACCGCATCATTTCTGACGCAGTAATAAAGATTGGAGATTTTGAAGGAGCACCCAGTTCGGATGGTGATCGATGTTGGTTACACGAATTTTGCCGATGCTACATCTAAGTTGTGTCGTACTGTATTGCGTTTTATACGTTGCACCAATAGTAGTGTATTTCGAAAATTAGTGTGCGAGTCGCCTGATGGTTTTCGAAAATACGCCGCTCGTAACAGTTGCTAAGTTGGTGATGTATCGTCAATATTTAGGACTATTATTTTGTGCCAAAGCAGTGTTTGTGACAAATATGGTGATTCGAAAGCTGACATCAATGCACATAAATTTACAATTATAATTATGGAATCACAATATTACTCACTCACGATTTGAAGATGTTTTACTGGTGTAGATCCGCATGAAATACTTGGATATATTTATCCAGATTTGTTTAGGCTGGTAGTCGACCCTGATTTAGGACCAGAATGATTAGGGTTTTAGTCAGTTTGGTTTTGCGAAGATAAATAATTTATTTTTCATGTGAAGTTTACAAAAAAATCTCTGATAGTGATTGTGTTTAGTTGATGTTGTGGTATTCTAGTGGCCTGTTTTTCCAACTCCGTATAAGTGTCAGATAACTTATCTATGAGATAATTTCTAACAATTTCATCTGAGAGATAATTGTATGCTTTATCTTCTGTACCATTTTTATTTATCTGGTAGATAGTGCCTATCCGGAGAGGGTGAAACAGATCCAAAAAAAACAAAAAAAATGTACAAAGTGGGTTACTTACAAACAGTTGTATTTATCGTAGTGTTCTGCTTGATTCTTTGTGAGTGCTGCCACCGCTGCGTGGAGGCATTCGTTCTGAAAATAAAAGGCTTTGTTAAAAATACCGTAGAACCAAATAAGTCAGTGATGGATCATCATCATCTGCCTAGCCTTTTCCCAACTATGTTGGGGTCGGCTTCCAGTCTAACCGGATGCAGCTGAATACCAGTATTTTACATGGAGCGACTGCCTATCTGACCTCCACAACCCAGTAACTGGGTAAGACGATACCCCTTGGTTAGACTAGTTGTCAGACTTTCGTGCTTCTGACGACTCGTAACGACTGTCAAAGATCCACAAATGACAGCCGGGACCAACGGCTTAACGTGCTTTCCGAGGCACGGAGGAGTCTCGATATGTGAAAATGGTCACCCATCCACGGACCAACCCCGGCAAGCGTAGCTTAACCTGATGGATCGGCCCGAGCGGCTGTTATTACTTAGCCACGAGCTCCTCAAGTCAGTGATGGATAACTTCATACAAACATTTTTGAAGTGGGTACAACCGCTGACAAAGTTGGTTGCCCACACTTTACACTCATGACCTTAGTTATAAGTTTGAAAAGTGGTCCGCGGTTTTACCTACAACTTAATGATTAATTTGATACAAAATGTAAGAAAATGTCTTAATGGTTTATTTTATTTGAATAAAGACTTGCTAACATAATCGAAATTAATCTGAAACAATTATAAAAACTTTCCCGATGACCTTTGTCTGAATCCAATTAAATAACTATTATTACTCTCCGCTCATTAAAATACGAAATGCGCTCATTAAGCTACTGAAACAGTCTCGTTTTCATTTGTAAAATTACTTTAGATTGTCACAGAGATCTTAAAGACCGGAGACACGGAGCTTCTATAATACATAGCCATATCTTTTGTCCTACGCTACGAAGCGCGAAGCGACCAATTTCCCTACATTTTCTTTACGAGGCGTCGCGCGTACCCGCTTTAAATGCGGTGGCTTGATGAATTGGCCGCGGTAAAACAATAGACGACCATAATCCTACGACGTTTTGTTTGTGATTTATTTAGGTTAGAACGTTGTTTACTGAAGCTATGTCTAGTCCCACCCCTGAAGTCAGGCGGAAAATTGTGGAACTACATTTTTTTAAATGCAATTTGGTGCAATGACATAGTCACTAGCGCCGCGTCTGTCGGACTTGAGTGGTGCCGCAGACTCTAGTCTTCATATCGACTTGGTTGGTTTAAAGAATTTTCGTAATATTTTTACAGGAACCTTATAAGAAAAAGGTAAATCTCTAATTAGTTTATGTACCAAAAAGCCTTAAATAGCGATAAGGTTCAGGCACGATATAAATTAAGGCTTATTCATTCATTAAGGATCATTAGAAATTAAACCATTTGAACCTCGTCGTAACCCATAAAATATAAGAGCAATAATAAATAATTATTACTAAAACTTCACAAGGTAGAATCAACAGAACACATATGCTCCTTTTGCTTTGTCCAAATTCATGCGTTCATTTACACATATGCGAGTCTTTGACAACGGAGCATTGGAGCCACAGCCTAAAATTATACAAAACTTACTATGTTGGGGTCGGCTTTCAGTCTAACCGGATGCAGCTGAATACCAGTATTTTACATGGAGCGACTGCTTATCTGACCTTCACAACCCATTAACAGGGTAATACGATACCCCTTGGTAAGACTGGTTGTCACACTTTTGGGCTTCTGCCGACCCGTAACGACTGTCAAAGATCCACAAATGGCAGCCGGGACCAACGGCTTAACGTGCTTTCCGAGGCACGGAGGAATCTCGGGATATAAAGCTGGCCTAAAGATGTAGCCAGCTAAAGATATTCTAAACCCGAACAAAAATAGATTCTCCACGTAATAATACGTGTACTATGTCGATACAGCCGACGACTTGCAGCCCTGCACTATGGCTTCTTGTCCTCACTAGTCGGCTTACCGTACCCGGTGATCCGGTTAACACCTGATCTAATTCTAGGTTGGAATGGATATTTTGACGTGTATGATGACGTTGTAGGCGGACTTTAAAGGTAATTTTTGTACGACATGTTGTCAGAGGAGGTCTTTGAAGGGCAGCGTCAGCAGGTTTAACTGAAAATATGAACCTGGTAGAAAATACTTTGCTACACAGTCATGAAGAGAAAGGTTTTCTCCTGCCAGTCCTTATGTCTCCCTAAGGACTGCTATCTAACTGAAAGACGAATTATGGTTGCGTTATATTCAAATCCCTTCGCTTCGACTTTTCCGTTGAACTCAATATAAGTAATGAACTATTGTTGTTTACAACTCGACATCTTCTCTTTCATCTTCCTCGGCGCTTTGATGGATATAATTGGTTCATTATCATCATTATACCAGCCTATTCACGTCAATACCGTATGTGTTTGCGGTCATTGAACAGACCCTTGATCTTCTGCGGGATAGAGAAAGATACGGCTGAGGTATACTTATAAAAAGCTGCAAATTACTGGTGACTATAATAGCAATAATTTTTGTCAAACAAACTCGAAGAAATACAATGTAATTTTATCTGAAAAAATATTTTCCCTCGTAATGGAAAATTACCCGACACTTTAATGTCATACTTGATTACTCAGTCGGTCTGGGTGAGTATCTGTTTACATAGAGCCTTAAAAGCGTCTGCCTTGCCTAAGTTATAAATATTTTTGTAAACCTTGTTGTCATATTATGATACTTATTTATTTAGGATTTTTACAAAACATATACACAAGACATGACACATAAGTAATGGGCTACGTTAGATACTATGTAGGTGTACCTACTTCTTCACATAGAGGAGACCATATCATGCACAATATGTTAAGTTAAGTTAAGTAATTAGATTAAGTTCGGGGTGTGAGCCTGGTGATCGTCACACAGGGTATCCTAGTATGCACGCCAGTCTCTCGCATAGGATCATATTTTATGCTTTTTTTCATCTCGCTATAGTTTTTGTCTCTATGTTTATAACTATGTGAACCTTTGTGAAGAGAGAAAAACAAACATGAACTCAGTTAATACTGGTCGCTACCATACCAGTATTAATTGCCTGGTATTGACTCCCAAAACATCACCAGAACGTTGGTCCTTTCACATTTCGTTTAAAAAAATACTTTTCAAATAAAATCATTAAAACATTTGAACGAACAAATAAATCAACTGAACGATCAATTGAATCCCGGGTTCGCCTAAATCAATTAAATGAAAACTTTTGACAGTTTTATTATCCTACGAAAATTTATCAATCAAAATAAGTTGTCCATCAAAATTAATTGGAGAATTGTCGGTGTCGGGTTGAATCTATTCATAAACAGTTAAAGGGTCCCTCTAATTAAAATGAAGGGTACGAAACAATGATAGGGTGATAATATTGGAGTTTAGTGTAAGTTTTAATGGACAAAGTGGAAACCGTAATTATTGTCCATCAGAGAATTTTGTTATTATTTTTCAAAACCATCCTAAGTTTTGAATAGGGCTCATGGCTGAAGAACAACCCAAAAAATATCATTTAGAGAACGCTTGGGCAGACATTCCGCATCAGGGTACCCATTAATAACGAAGCACCTCCGTATTTCAGAGTTTCCCACTGTTACCATTACCAACAGGCATGAAATTGTAAATAAGGAAGCACATTACTGTTGAAACTAAAATAGAATTTGAAGCTACATAGCACGCCATGATCAAAAATATACCAAAAGGTCACTGCGATTGCTAACCTACGTCTGAAAAGCGAGGTTATCAAGCCAGTTATAGAAAGCACAAAACAAGACAATATAACACGAATCTCACACTTAGTAATTCACTACACAAAAGTATAATTATCAAGGACCAAACATAACTTCACTTAGACCCAGCATGTAATATTACACCTTAAGTGAAGTGACGTCACGGATAGATGAATTGTGGAAAATGACGGAAAAATGGCCGCTATCGACGTATCGGATTTCTAATGGATAGGGTGCTAAGTTTGTTTTGATTTCTCTTGGGTAACCCATTTAGTTTCGCAGTTTATGGATTCATTACTTAGGTGTATGAGTCATTAGGATATGACGCCTTTAATGCCGAGCGCACTTTGGACACGAATTTGTATCGAACGTAAATGTATGATCGAGGTCGTACGAATTGAGTGCACACACTGAATACGTTTTTCTCCGTTCAATAGGTAGTGTTCCGGTGATATCGCATTGAACACATGAAAAATCCTAACAAGTTTAGATTTTTTCTCGGTACTATACGTACGAATAACTCGCACTCAGTCTGCGTGCCCCCTTAGTACTTGGAAGATCGGGATCGTTCGTGCGTGTTCGTATGTGTTTGCATGAGCAATATCCGTACAAAAACCAGTCCAGAGTGTGCACGGCCTAACCTATTAATTGAAACTGTAGGCGAAGGTAAGTTAGGTTATATTATAATAATTATTATTGATTGCAGCAGTAACTTATTTTAATAGACACATGAGACATGAAAAATAAATCACCATCAGCACAATAAAATTGAGAAATCAAGGCAAAATAATGAATAATATTGGATAACATTACAAAATCACAATTTCGTGATAAAATCACAACCGCAAGGAGGATGAAATTAGAATAATTGCTGTATACTGAGAATCACAGAGTAACCTACGCCTCGTAAAATATACACTTCTAAGATAAAGAAGAACAATTTGATTACGCTCCTCTTACGTATATAAAAGCGTGTATACGTTGAGTAGCAATTACTTTGTGGAATTTAAAGGGCATGAAGAGACTGGAGTTGGTACAAGTTGTAAACTTACAGAGGAGACATTATCTCTTCTTTTCTTCGTCGTTCGCTCAATGCTGAGGATTGCGACCACTAACTGGTATTCAGCTGCATGCGGTTAGACTGGAAGCCGACCCCAACATAGTTGGGGGAAAGTCTAAAAGGGATACCGTGGCCTCTGGCAACTTACAGGCAACTGAAGGAACACGGAGGGGGTTTCAATCAGTAAAAGTCTGACACGGCCTGACACGTTCTGTACCGAGAAGTTATATGATAATTTACCATTACCTATTTAATCATATTTATTCATATACTTAATTCGTTTTTCTTAAAGTTTGATTTTTTTTCCTATTTATTATGTAATTAGTATTTATTATGTACAAATCATTGAACCTGACTTGATTTCCGTACGTCTTTTTCGGGTGACCACTGAAAATCAGCACTGTGCTGTGGGTCCCCCCATAGCACAGCATCATGCTGAGTAGAGGAAGCCTTCTTGTCACAGTCATGACGTGCAGCTGCTAACTGTTTTTTATTTTATTTAATTTCAATGTACTCCTCATACTTTTTGTATTCACGTGTATCTGTGACAAATAAACCTATTTTTCTTTCTTTCTTTCTTTGTTTCACCCAAAAAAAAAGTCTTGCCTGGATCAAGACTTTTTTGTCAAGTCAATAAATCCTACATCCTCCATCTCAAGCTTGTCTCTTGAACCAAGTTCTTTACTTTATTTACAAGCGACGTGTTAGAGATAGTTCTGTATTGCTCGGAATTGCTTGACATCTGTTTAATTACAAGCAATCGATGAACCAAGTCTCAGAAGTGTTGAACTATTTACGGGCTTGATTAGATTTTTAATTGGTTTAGTGCAGGGCCTATGTTAGTTTCTCTCAAATAATAATCTCTTTAAAAAAAATGCCTACTGATAAAAACACTAGGGGCCTTACCACAAAAACTTAGACACTTGTTAAACGCGTGTCTAATGTCAGTTTTATGTCAAACTCCGTACAGAAATGCCATGTTTAAAAGGAGTTTAGTTTAAACAACTGATAAACACGGTTTTGTGGTAATAAGGTAGTTGTTAATGTAACTTCTTACTCAAGTACCTATACCATAATTATTCGACCTAAAATGTCCGTACTGCTGAGACACAGGTTTCCTCTGAGAGTAGGCCGATAACCAACTCGCGAACCCAAAGCAGGTTGGTGTATGTCACAGGTTTTCGAAGTTTTCGATCTAGGGACATGCCGGTTTCCTCACGATGATATCCTTCACAATTTAAAAGAACATAGATTATTTTAATTTAAAAAATGTAGTAGGTATATTTAATTTTCAGACAATAAATTATTCTGTGGCGTTCAACCCATTTTGAATAATATATAAAATATACTCCCCGTAGTCCTCTCAAGGACAGTGGAGTAAAGATGTAAATATTTGCCGACTCCATTTAATGTAAACATTAAGTACGTGCTTCTGGTATTAGGGCGGCTCCTAATTTCCGACTTGCGGTGCTATCGCCGGTAATACGCACTGCTATGGAATATTTAACGAGCATCATTTTAAATACATTAATAACATTAAAATTTATGAATAAAGATTTGTTTATGTATATAGCAAGAGAATCTAGTACTCTTTTATTGGAAATTTCCGTTCCTGAAACCAGCTGAGACTTAGTGAGATTTTTAGTATTTATAGGTACTGTTTGTCTGGTTAAAAAAAAACATTAATATACAAATTAATTTATTTTGATGATTCTTTTTTTGTTTGGTAGTTTATCCTTGCTTCAGAGGTGGTCCCATATAAATTTTATTAACATTGCTTGCGTAGTTTTTGAGTTAGCTTCAATATTACGTATTTTTTCCACTTAGTATATTGACGATGTTTTAAGTTACTCCGTCACTATTATTTACATAGCAAGTAGCGGTACCTATTCGAATTTGTGTGGGGTAGGTACCACAACTAAAAAGCGGTAAATATATTTAAAAAAAAAAAAAAAAAACTTATACAGACTTGTTTTTAGGATTCCGTACCCAAAGGGTAAAACGGGACCCTATTACTAAGACGGTCAGACAGACAGACAGACGGACGGACAGCGGAGTCCGTCCGTCTGTTTGTCTGTTTGTCCGTCTGTCTTCACAATCTGAAACTTCAACTATTTCAATCGAAATTCCTTCAGGAATCGAGAAAGTTTTGGTTGAACCATATAGGAAACGAATTGGTGCCGTTACTCACAGTTATAATTAAAGTGCAACTGTGGTAGGTATATATTATGTTATCTGATGAAGGGCTTTCCCGTTAACCTGCAATACTATAGCGAATAAACATGCAAAAATAAAATAAAAAATAAAAAAAAGTTTATTTTTATTTTTTTATAGTAAAATATTAACAAAAAATATTAAATTGATACGGAAAAGAAACACTCTGTTCAAGCACACTTGTCACACTTGTCTTTCTACGTTGAAACTCAAGTTTTTTTTTTAGTGGTAATTTTTTTTTTATTATATAGGGTCGCTATACTATTGCGGGTTAACGGGAACTGTATAAATGACGGTATGAATCGTTAAGAAAGTGGGGTTACAGTATAAGAAAATTCGATTATGAAAGTTGTCGAACATAAACATCCTTGTTACTAGCATTTTGAGTCTTTGTTACTTGAGAAATTTAAATACAAGTAAATAAATAAATAGCCAGAAATAATCATGCCGGTAGCAGTCAGTGATGGCCCAGACTTACTAGTTTTAGGTCGTGGGTTCGAACCTAGCCAGGCGCTTTACTTTTAGTTATTACCGTTTTTAGTTATTACACTTTTAGTTTTTAGTTATTACACTTTTAGTTTTTAGTTATTACCACTGCTCTCAAACCGGTGAAGGAAAACATCGTGAGGACACCGGCATCTCCTAGAGCCAAACATTCGAACACATGTGACATCTACCAACCCGCACTGGGCCCGTGTGGTGGATTCCGGCCCACTCCCTCTCAACGAGAGGAGGCGTGTCTCAGCAGTGGGAACATTATAGGCTGATTATGCTATGCTCATGCCATTACTACCTCCTTGCATACCTACTTTGTGACAAACCCATGTTTTCACATAAATCAGAAGTGGTTACTAGCATGTGTATTCCTTGTGTAGCACATAGATTTAATTTTCGCGTTTTATATAAACATCAAAACCTTTTATTTTGACTTCTGTTTTCAAGTGAACTTCAACTTTGAAGGACTAGGTAACTATTTAAACAAACAAAAAGATAAAACAATTCTAAAGTAATGAAATAAAACGATTGCCAAATAAACATTGATTGATGTACATGTAATTGCTTTGTTTTCCCTAAACACTGCGAAATAAACAAAGTTTATTTTTTAGTCCTGTATTTTTGTAATTTCCCAGGTGTGGGACAGAATAGGCTAGTAAAAAAGAAAAAAGAAGTGTTAGCCTTTTATAGCGAATAATATACTGCATACACCTTTTCACGGGCGGAGCTACTCGTAACTAGGCAACACGACTTTCAACGATGCGTAGTAATATACGCCGTAGCAATACGCCGCCGCGTCGTTAGAATTTCCTTGAAGGCGAGTTCCACTTTCATCTATTCGCTAGCACTTTTGCCAGCAGCGGCTTCGATCGCACGTCATCATCATCATCATCATCTGCCTAGCCTTTTCCCAACTATGTTGGGGTCGGCTTCCAGTCTAACCGGTTGCAGCTGAATACCAGTATTTTACATGGAGCGACTGCCTATCTGACCTCCACAACCCAGTAACTGGGTAATACGATACCCCTTGGTAAGACTAGTTGTCAGACTTTCGGGCTTCTGACGACCCGTAACGACTGTCAAAGATCTACAAATGACAATGGCTTCGCTCGCACGTATCCTAACTAATATCATAAATGCGAAAGTGACTTTGTTACGCTTTCACGCTAAAACGGCTGAACGGATTTGGATGATTTTCGGCACATGGGTAGACCATGTCCCGGAGAAGGGTATAGGATACTTTTCATCCTGGATCGCAGACGAAGTCACATACAACAGCTAGTTCTCAATAAAGTGGTAATTAAAAAAAAAAAACAGCTTATTTCCTGCAATCATAAACGGAGCTCTGTGAAAAATTTCAGCTTTCTAGGGCCAAGGGTTTGAGCTGGGCGTTAATGAGTCAATCAGTGAGTGAGCTTTCTTTTGGCAGATATTGAATCGATATCGGACCCCAAATAATTCCCATTTTGATTCTCTAATAACCCAACCTGACCCATTTCGTCGGGGTGTACTAAGTTAACTAAGTTACCGCGAGCCACCTTAAGAAAAGGCAAAAAAGCGATCATCATTAGAAGACCATAAAGTTATTAGAGGCTCATTTATTTAAAATCGCTCATTTACTTTTTTCTCAAATATCGTAGCATTATGCTGATATAGGAGCCTTTTTGGCCTCGCACAGGTTTTCTTGTCCTCTTACACTTTACTATGTTGTTGTTTTTTACTAGTTTGTTTTATTTTATTACTTGTTTTCATGATTTTGCTTGTTTTTATTGTTTTATTTCTTGTGCGTGTCCCAAATAAAATATTTTTCGTTCTTTAAAAAAGCGACCTTAATTAGAAGACCTTAAAGTTGGTTGTTAGAGGATTCATTCATATTGCTATTTATTACTCTTATACTATACTATCATCTCAGCCAACACAAAGCCCTTTCATACTCTCGGACTATTATTTACATCCCCATACCCCATATACCCATTTATATCAATGGCTCGCACCATTGATAGCACAAAAAGGAGGGTGGGTATGAATGATACGGAACCTTGAATGCAATCAAAGAGGTTCATTAATCACGAGTACATTTAGGCTATCTCGTGAAAGAATTGGGGTATTAATTAGTAATGAATAAGAGAAATGATGGTGTGCATTAATGAGATTCTATTGTGCTTATAATTGGAAATGAAATGAAATTGTTTATTTCCTATCTGAGAAGAAAGGCCGAAACCAACTCACTGTTATTGTCAATTGACGTAAAACGTCACATTTTGACGTCACCATTTGCATCGTTTATTATGAAAAAGTTCTACTAACACCCAAAACAATATCACCTCCACCAGTAATGCTTTTCTAAAATCAGGAAATTAATAGCAGAAGATAATTAAAACTACAAATAGAGATGAATAATGAAACTATGGCTTAGTAACAAACCTGTTGCTTTACACCATTAAGTTTCCCCTTGAGGGCATCAATTTAAGTTCAGTAACTCCTCCCATTGACCGGTCAATTTGTGTAGTAATTTAGGTAAGTATATGATTAGAAAATCTTGTTAGTTTCATTATTTCGAATTGTCAAGACGTCAGACAGTTTGTCAGAAAGTATAAGATAGTTACCCGTTCCAAAACGTTCTCTAAAGAGAAGAATGGGCAAGAAGCTCCATAAACAGCCTTATAAATCAAGTTGCATATTACAAATTGTTATGAGCATCTTGCGCATAATGCAGGCATGCAGTTTTGGTAACTGCAGTGATAGTTTAGTATGTAAATTACATAACGAAATTAGTGACATAAAGTTATAGGGCTATTTTTCGTACAAGTGTGCGGGCGGCGGGACCGCCTGGCTCAACGTCAGTCGTTCGCCCGCGTGAGCATGGGACTGTCACCAACGAATAAGTCGCCCTATAATTTTATGTCACTCCCCGACTACGGAGAAGCAAAGAGGAGGGTTATGATTTTGACCGGTAACACGGTATGTATGTATGTTCATGTGTTCATAACTTCTAAACTACTCCTCATAATTTGACAACATGAGGTATCGTTGGAAGCAGCTTGATCGTCCGCTGGTTATACGTTGTAGGACATAAATCGAACAGATTACGTGTGACTCCGGATTTTTAATTTGTCTGTCTGTGATGTCTACATCATGTTAGCTGACAGATGTTTTTGTCGTAGTTGGGTTTTAGTTTTATAGGAAACTTTGATTTCTTGTCACTAATTTCGTAATGTAATTTTGGCTTAATAATATGCAATATTAAATACATTTCATAGGCCGCTTTTGTACGCTTTATGTTGCATACAATTTTAATAAATACGCAGCAGTATCTAGTAGAATTTTCAAGGATTCTTATCAGGTCATGCACCCCAGTTGTTATGATGCAGGATCTTTTTTCTCAGAAAACAATCAAACAAGGATATCCAAGAACGAATAACAGCTGTAAATTAAAAACAACTGAGTTAAATTGAAAAATAAAAGTTTGCCCTTATTGAAACGTTTCTAAGAACTTAAGCTTTGGCATGGAGCTATGAAATAAGCATTACTGTTTTATATCACGAGCTATTCCGAAAATCATATTTCTTTATTTTATCACGCTACATTGTCTTTAGAACGATTCGATTGATGTCAACCTACAGAATATTCAAACATAGCTCCAATTTTTTTTCCTTTGTATACATTTACATGTACATAATTTACCTAGTGTTCGATGTATATTATATTTAAGATTAGTCAACAAAAGAAAGAACGTGTGCGGTTGGGGCACCCCCGTCAGGAACGAAATTTAAAACAAAAACAAAATTTTTGCGCCATCTTGGATTTACATTTGCAATAACACTATCGGCTTTCGCACCCTCGAAAACTACGTAAATGACACCAAAGACGAAAAATTTGAAAATTTTCGCAAGCCGCCATCTTGGATTTAGATTTTGACGTTTTTTTATAAACGTTGCTTAAAGTTAAATAATAATAATAATAATACCATTTACTTCAGGCGACACAGGCCCATAGAAAAATGACGTTATAAGGTTATAACGACAGATATGTGACGTTCAAACGTCAAAAACGCAAAAGCAACGTTTATAAATAAACCCCTTAATCTATCTGGATTTCAAGCATTATCGCCAGCTAGTTTAACAACCCGACTATCGAGTTCTGCAGTCTTTTCCCCGCGTTTTGTACGTCGTAATTTGAGAACTGAGATTTGATTCAAAACTACTTATAACTTTATAACAAGGACTTTTCTATTAACTGCCAGCTTCATCTCCTTCTGTGCCCTTTTCATGTGGTAATGGGTTTTCTTTATAAATTATGACAGGGTTAAATTCAAAGGGATAGCAGTAGCGTCCTGCCGAGCGTAAAATAAAAAAATGGAAATAAAAATGGGAAATAATAAAAATAATAACGGTAGCTTGGACCCTGCTCCCGACACCTGCGGATTTCAATTTTTTTTAATTTTCTTATGTTTTTTTTTTGGTTTTTATAAAAATATTTAAAAATGTAAATATATAAGATACAAGATAAATAAACGTAAAATAATTAAAAATGGGAAAAGGTTGTTATTAAGTTACTGTTGCTTGTCATGACAATTATGGCAATATTTTCTTACTAATAACTGTACCGTTATGGAAGTGTGAAGGTTTTTTAGGCCATTATTATCTGTGTCAGTAGAAGAAAGAGATGGCGAGACATCTTTACTCAACGTTGTGGACCGGACTGGATGCAAAAGGCTCGCGATAGAAGTGTGTGGAGCATTTTAGGGGAGGCCTACGCCGTAGAGGCGACTACTACGAATAGCGATGGCAAATGCTAGTAAAAGAATGGAAAAGAAAGAAGAAAATTTATAGGATAAGCTAACGATTTCTTGAGAAGTATTTAAAATATTTAAACCTGTGTTTGATTGTAAGTAGTGGAATAAAGGGCATTTTTATTTTATTTTTACCCGACTACGGCGAAGAAAAAAGGAGGGTTATGATTTTGACCGGTATGTATGTATGTATGTATGTATGTATGTATGTATGTATGTATGTATGTATGTATGTTCATCTGTTCCCTCCTATCTTCCAAACCATTTATCACAATTTGACAAATGTGGTATCGTTAGAAGCGTCGTGATTGTCCGCTGGTTATAGGCTATGTGAAGTCACATTAAATTAAAAATGGCGCCCTCTAGAGGACATAAAGTGAGGAACTTAAAAAAAAATATGGTTTAATCGTAGCATGTTGGGTATCAAATGAAAGGGCTTAATGAGCACATTTCAAAAATATATATATTATAACCCCAAAAGAATTAAAAAAAAAAACAAGTAATAAAAACTAAAACCCAACTACGACTTAAAAGGTATAAAATAAAATCCGGAGTCACACGTGTTAGGGCATAAATCGAACAGATTACGTGTGACTCCGGCTTTTTAATTTGTCTGTCTGTGGTGTCTTGTTTATACCTTTTAAGTCGTAGTTAGGTTTTAGTTTTTATTACTTGTTTTTTTTTTATTTATCTGTGTCAGTACTACTTTGAGCTGGAGGCTATACTGACTACACACGTTTATTTCTTTTTAGGGATCCGAACTTTAAAAGGAAAAAACGAAACCCTTATAGGATCACTTCGTAGTCGGTCCGTTTGTCTGTCGGTCTGACAAGACCCTTTTCCTTAGTAACGCTATCCGTCCATAAACCAATCACAAAAGCAACCCAACGAACATAAACTGTAACTTCCTTGGTTGAAAACAACTGCAATCGTAACTTCTCAGTTTGACAGCCCCTGCTGTCACTGTCAAGCTGACAAATTGCTCTAACATTTATAAAGGTTGGTATTATAATTTACTCTCTTCCGGTAATATTGATTTGATGAATTGGAGCTGACAACACCCGCGTTGCCGGAAAATGATCCGTTAAAAGGTTTTTTTTTTGTTCACATCGGTTTTCATGAAAATATTTAAAATAAGATACCATTCATTTTTAACCGACTTCTTCAAAAAGGAGGAGGTTCTCAATTCGTCTGTATGTTTTTTTTTTGTTTGTGTGTTACGCGGTTACTCCCCCAATTATGAATTGATTTTGATGATTCTTTTTTTGTTTGGTAGGTCATGCTTCAGAGGTGGTCCCATTTAAATTTTATTAATTTTGCTTGCGTAGTTTTTGAGTTAGCTTCAATAATTATGTATTTTTCCCACTTTGCGTATGTAAACGATATCTTAGTCTTTATCTACATAGCAGATAATGGTATACGAATTGGTGTGGGGTAGGTACCACAACTAAAAAGTGAAAAATAAAGACTTAAAAAAAAAACCGACAAATAACTGTAATTTCGGAAGTCGGTGGCAAAAAACGAAAATTGAAAAGCAAAGACTTCCGGAATTAAAGTTATTTTTCACTTTTTTAGTGTTTTTTTGTGAAGTCGGTTGTTTTTTTAAAATTAAAACAGCAGGAAATATTATTTGATGGTTTAGCTTTTTTGATGAAAACAACGTTAATTAATAAGAGACAGTTATTTTTATGTGCACTTCGTACCAAGTGGGCAATTCCCATACAACGATTTTTTTGATTTTTCTGCTGTTCCCTTGGGTTTTCCTAAGCCATTTCCAAGTATTGAGGAAAAAAAAACTTAAATCAAATATACAAATCCGTTGAGCCGTTTTCGAGTTTTTGCGAGACTAACGCACGGCAATTGATTGTAGATAATGTTTTATTTTATTTTGTTGAGATATTTATATAGATGTGTAACATTGTTAATTTATTAAGAAAGTGTATGAAGCGACTGTTTGTAATGTTGATAAACAATTAAAATTCTATAAAGTAAAAGTATTTTCATAAATCTTAAATTTCACACTACAGTAAGAGAAGACAGTTCTGTTATTTTTCTTGGAATATGAGCATGTGTATGTATTGTCTAATTACTGTAAATCTTATTATGCTGTTGATAGGATTATGCAATCGTATTGTATTTTTCCATTTGCAATAGAAACAAAGTATAACTGCTACAGATAATGGCATGTTAATAAACAAGTTTATTGAGTATGTTGATTATTTTATTTACATTTTTTGTATTAATATTATTGAAGTTTGTGTTTATGTTATTGAAGCTCGCAGAATAAGCAAGCTGAAGTTGAAATGGGCCGGCCATATTAGCTGTAGAACCGATAACCGTTGAGGTAGACGTGTTCTTGAGTAGAGACCGCGAATCGGCAAACGTAAGGCCGGACGCCCTCAGGCTAGGTGGAACGACGATTTTCGCAGGGTGGCTGGTAGCAGCTAGATGAGAGTTGCTGAGAATCGAGCTGAATGGCGTGCAATTGGAAAGCCCTATGCAGCAGTGGACTGCTGTAGGCTGATGATGATGATGTTATTGAAACACCAGGCGGATTATGGAAAGCTAATTTACAACAATTCAGAGCAGGCCTCGTAGCTAGAAACAGCATTGCTATTCTGTAACCATCTCACCGCGAAAACTTAGGTGAAGTGAGCTGTCAGTGTCATCAATACCCACTGATGCTAAGGCAGTGACAGTTCACTCCAAGCTCACTTCACCACAACAGATGACTTATCCCACTTGGTCACAGCACTCACAGCACACTTTGTATCTCTATTATGTACAGCGTGCTCTATTTGGGATTTGTCGTAATATCTTGGCGGGATGCCATACCGCTATATCAGAGTCATGTAACCCAAATCAGTGAAATGTGAAGCCTTTGTTCATAGTCGATATATCAGTAGACATTTCCGATCTGCCATATTTTTCTTTCGAGTCAAAAAGAGCGAGAGAGTTTCCTTGACGAAAATACGATTTCCTTTAATATAAATCCTGGTCCTAACATCCGCAAAATTAAGTAACTCAATTTACCAAGAAAACGCTTAAGCAAGTGCATATCACAATTTCATTCTCAAAAAAAAACGAATTTCGAAATATTTTTATTTGAAAAAAAGGGCCACAAAAAGCCACGCTTTAACAATTTGTATTCACGAATATCATGAAAAAATGTTCTATTTTCCATACAAGGTAAAATCAAACAATTCGGAGCCAGACAGGCGACATGAAATAATACGTTTTGTCACAAATGTCAAGTACCTTTTGTAACAAATTGACTGGCACCTGAATTATTATAAAAACCTACCTACAGAAGTTTGATAAATGACTTTCTATTTATTTCTTGTATTTCTTATTCCAACGAACTATGTAAGATAACATAACATTACGACTGTATTCCCCGAAAGGTTAGGCAGAAGTGCATGCGGAGCCCCGCCGTGTCCTCTTAGAGGCGATTGGCGGCGGTGACCTCTCGCGTCCGGCTCTGGTCCAGGCCATGGTACGGAGCGAGAGGGCATGGGAAGCAGTCACCTCCTTCTGCGAAGCAGTAATGCTCGCGAAGGAGGAGGCGGAACGCGTGAGGGAGAGGCAAAGTTTGCGCCCTCACGCCCCTAACCGCCGCCGCCGCTGGAGACGCCCTGGGCGTCGGGAATCCCAGGCGGATTCCCGGCCACCATAGGCGCGGGCTTGCGGACGGCGAGCAATGGGTAGCTCGCCGTCCGACCAGGACCAGGCCCGGGTCGATGGCGCGTCGTGTTCCACGCGCGCCTCAAAGAGATGTCAGCACAATTGGCGGGGTCCGCTAGGACCGATGCCTGCCAGGGTTGCGGGTTAGTCCGAAAGGGATACCGGGACCTTGGCAACAGGCAACTGAAGGAACACGGGTGGGTTTTAGTCAGTAAAAGTCTGACACGCCCTTCCGCTCCACCCAGAGCGGGAGAAGTCATTGGATGATTTCCCACCCTCAAAAAAAAAAAAAAAAAGAAGTGCATCTATTGTACACACACACATCTCTAGTTATGTTCAAGTCTCATGTAATAGGGGGCGAGCCAATTGCACGTCTTTGCCCGACCTGGCAATCGAACCCAAGACCTCATGACCGCCACTAGACCAACGAGGAAGTAAGCTCAGATTGTATCGCCATAAAGGCACAATTCCACGACGCACTAATCGCCAATCGCTTCAACTCTGAGTGAGTTGAAGCGATTGGCGATTAGTGCGTCGGCCTAATCCAAAGGCGAGCCAATCAAGCCAATAACACCACGCTACCATTTGCTTGCTTCCGGCAACTAGCGTGTTTTGTTCTCATTTATTTTTTAATTACCGTGAAAAACAGAATGTGTGCTTGGAAAGAAAAATAACTGGGTAACTACTGAGCAAAATGGCTTATGACTTGCGAAATACGTTAACCAGGAAATTCAGATAGCGAAATTCCGTTTTTGGATTGCAATCTGTGTTTTGCCATTTTGTTTTTATTGCATCTGCTGCCAAATATGTATTATGAGATGATAAATTATATCATCATAACATCACGCCTTTATTCCCCGAAGGGCTAGGCATAGGTTGCTTATAAGTAGTACACTCACATTTCGCGAGTTATGTTTAAGTCCCATTTAATAGGGGGCGAGCCTATTGCCATCAACCGGGCACAAATCCAGACTATGGGCTGCTACAGAATTTTCTGCCACTGCTATTTTCTGAATATTATTATTCTGAATGTTCAATTCATTTCAGTCTATATAATGCTATATTAAACTAGTTACAACTCCACAACCAAAATAACGAGTAAACATGAACACACAAAGGAACCGTTACACGTATCTAACATCCGCATCACTTCACTAAAACATTAAACATTGCACTCAAACCTTCACACAAAATCCAGAATACCGGAATGCAATCGCCCAAAGTCCCAATTAAGCGAGTCCCAATCACGGCATTAGCACATTTCCAGTTCGCTTTCAATCGATGTGATCGCTACATTAAACATCCGATACGATTCCGTGGTTGTGCGGCGATTTCTTGCTCGTCTATTAAGGCACTAATAGATCATAGTTCTTCTGCCTAGCCTTTTCCCAACTATGTTGGGGTCGGCTTCCAGTCTAACCGGATGCAGCTGAATACCAGTATTTTACATGGAGCGACTGCCTATCTGACCTCCACAACCCAGTAACTGGGTAATACGATACCCTTTGGTTAGACTGGTTGTCAGACTTTCGTGCTTCTGACGACTCGTAACGACTGCCAAAGATCCACAAATGACAGTCGGGACCAACGGCTTAACGTGCTTTCCGAGGCACGGAGGAGTCTCGATATGTGAAAATGGTCACCCATCCACGGACCAACCCCGGCAAGCGTAGCTTAACCTGATGGATCGACCCGAGCGGCTGTTATTACTTAGCCACGAGCTCCTCCCGGGCAGAAGAAGAAGAAGTTCATAGTTCTTTTTTTATCGCGTTTTAATACAACGCTTATCGTAACTTTTTATTAATAAGAATTTTGGTGGTGGTTTTCCTTGTGTTGCAATAAATAATAATCAATAGATTATAGTTTTTTTTGTGATAAAAATACTAACGAGTTTACAAATAATAGGTATACCCCAATATTCTGATAATTAATTAACGCCTAAGTTATCAATTAATTGGAGTATGACGGCGTTCACCTCCACTGGATGCGAGAAGTACAAAACTGGTCGAAGTGGCGGTGCTTGAAATGATGATGATGACGGCATTAGCACATTTCTGTTTGCTTTCAATCGATGCGATCGCTACATTAGTCAGCCGATGCGATTTCCGTGGCTGTGCGACGATTTCGTGTTCATCTATTAAGGCACTAATAGTTCATTGTTCTGTTTTTATCGACCTATAATACAACGTTGAATATAGCTGACGTATTTTTTATTGTCATCAATGAATGAATTTTGTTATGATTTTCCTTGTATACTCTGTAAATGGTATTCAATGATATACATTTATAACGTTGTGTTCTAAATAACTTATATAAAAATACATGCTGTGCCGACTCCAAATAAATAGGGATGAAATTTCAGGGGTGAAGATGAGAAGATGTAAATCAAAGTAGCTTAATATTCATTCAAAATAATGTAATATCAAATATTGCTTAAATTAATTCTCTTACTTCATCGCTTCGGTATAAATCGCCAAAGCAATATAACCGTGTCTTACCGAAAGGAAATAGACTAATTAGAATTCGGATAAAATACTTTGTAAGACTATCAATGAACGTAGATGAAAGAAATTCAAGTGCGAAAGATAAAATAGAGCGAGCTACTAATTCAAATCCTATTCTAGACTTACTAAGAAACGGTGAGACGAAGAACAATGTTCATACCATACATCACTACCCAAGTATACGCTTGAAACCAGGACGTTTCATTAGTATAGAACTGACAGACAAAGACAGATAACTCAGCCCGACTCTAACCCGCCGGCTGCCGGGTGACACAGATTTAACGAAATTAAACCGCGGATGGTAAGACCACTTTTAATTAATACCCAAAAATAGACTTCAATTCGAACAGAGCTTCTTTAATCTCGAGAAGCGATGCAATGAAGTGTGTAAGCCCGCACTAAGAGCCGATTTCGAAGGTATTCAATCGATTTCTTTTTCTCGATTCGAGATTTATGAACGAGTTTCACAGGAACTAAAAGAGTATTAAAGAGATTTATTACGTTGGTCTTTCGATGCTGAACTTGCTTAATTAACAATCCTTCTGAAACTTTTCGAATTAATTTTGTAAATTAATTTACTTCACAATGTAATAAGTGGACGCTAGAAGATGGATCCGTTAAAACATAACACGTTAATAAGCTAATTTGAAATTAGCTTCAGTATAATGCTTAGTATTACCAGCCTATAACGTTCCCACTGCTGGGATAAAAGCCTCGTAAGTGTGAGAGGGAGTGGGTCGTTATCCATCACGCGTTCCCAGCGAGGGTAGGTAGACGTCACAAGTCTTGGAATTTTTGGTTTTCCTTCGCCGTTTTGAGAGCAGTGGTGATGAAAATAAATAAAACAAAGTAATGCACCTGTCTGGGTTCAAACCCAAGACCTCGTACAACTCGTAAGTTGGGGCAGCCACTGCTCTTTATGCAGCTTTTTGCTCATACAATAAAATTACACGTAAAAATATGCTTAGCAGAGTGGAAATTGTCTAAAATGTAAGTCCTATAAATCTTCCACTCTACAAGTAAAATTTCATTTTCTTGGCTATTATTGAGATGGCGTTCCTGTCATAACTGTTATGATCAAACAGAAGGCCACTGAGACCATTCATAAAGATTTCATTTCACGGCATTTGATTTAAAACCAAATTCCTCCCTAAATTACTTCAAAGCCAACTCCTAAAAGGGAATATAATCAAAATGTCGCAAAAATTTCCTTTGACAAATATCAAAAGAATCTTGACGAAAGAACTTACAGAACTTCGTTGCTCACGTTGTGTGAGTGCAACTCAATCGGTGTCACAAAGGAACGTTTGGAAAATTCATAAGGGTGCTATATACCACACCCCTGGCGCGAACGGGTTGGATTACGCGTCACACAAAGAATATGTTCTTTAGAATTGAAATGTGAATTTATGGACACAAAAGAATAAATGCCTTTAGAATGTGGTTTCTAAAAGAATGTGGTTTTGACGGCAATTTTATTCTTCATACTTGAATTTAATTTTGAAAATGGAAGATAAACTTCATGATAAAAAGACCACGTTGAAATCTAAAAACAAGGGCAAAAAGACCAAATATCAATTCACATTCACGGAACAAATCGTCCATAAAACCCGCTCCATTTACCCCACATATGATGAAAGGGCAAAGTTTAAAACTATTAAGTATTTGTAAAACAATTTTCTTCGGTTTTCTTTAGTGAAAAACCCATGCAAAAGTTTGTGAAACTCCATAATGTGAGCATGGGTCGTTGTATAATCAAAAGTTGGGTTGACCACAACTTTAGAATATTTCCGAGCTGCGGTAACTTTCTGTGGAACTACTGCGTATTCTGTGGCTAGCGAGAGGAAGTGGGGTAGTCAAACATACGGGTGTGACGGACAATTGAATTATTTGGTTAAATAATGTGCAGCTTGAGATACTGAAGAACATTTTGCTAAATGATTGATTGTGAAACATGTCAGATTCGACAGAACAATAATGTGAAATTAAAATGAGGTTAGTTGAATGTTTCTGTTTAGCGAAATCAATCAATCTGCCTAGCCTTTTCCCAACTATGTTAGGGTTGGCTTCTAGTCTAACCGGATGCAGCTGAATACCAGTATTTTACATGGAGCGACTGCCTGTCTGACCTCCACGACCCAGTCAAATCAATCAATCTGCCTAGCCTTTTCCCAACTAAGTTGGGTTCGGCTTCCAGTCTAACCGGATGCAGCTGAATACCAGTATTTTACATGGAGCGACTGCATATCTGACCTCCACAACCCAGTATCTGGGTAATACGATACCCCTTGGTAAGACTGGTTGTCAGACTTTCGGGCTTCTGACGACCTTTAACGACTGTCAAAGATCTACAAATGACAGCCGTGACCAACGGCTTAACGGTCTTTCCGAGGCACGGAGGAGTCTCGGTATGTAAAGATGGTCACCCCATCCACGGACCAACTCCGGCAAGCGTAGCTTAACCTGATGGATCGACCCGTGCGGCTGTTATTACTTAGCCACGAGCTCCTCCATGATGACAACATGATTTCGTGTAAATTGCCAATAAAAGATAACGATCCCCTAGAGACTGATGCAGTATCATATACAAGGTATAATAATTTGAAGTATGTCTGACCCAGACAAATGAATCTCAATTATAAATGGTATGGCCCAAGTAGACCGTCGTTACGGCGCTAAATTGGACCGAAAATTGGTGTCATGTAAGTCTTAATACTATGTAAGCTTGGTAAGTTATGTCATACGTGGTATTTAAATTTTGAATGGCTGGTTCTCTTGCGATCATAATTTTAATCTTAAAGTGGGCAACGTAACAAATAGATGTCAAATATTCCGCTGTTTTGATTAATTTGGCAATATTACCTGTATGGAAATATGAAATATGGCTAGACAACTGTCTAAAGTATTGATTATGAAATGCAATAAATATTACTAGTAATATGATGCAAAAGTAAGTTTGTTTGTTTGTTGCACCCGCATAAGTCCCGTGAGAATATCGGGATAAAAGGAATGTATATCCTTCTTCATGTCGTGGTCTACCCATGTGCCGAATTTCAACCAAATGCGTTTAGCCGTTTTAGCGTGAAAACGTAACAAACCAACAAACTCACTTTCACATTTACAATATTAGTTAGGATATAGTTAGGATTGATCTTTTCTAATAGATTATCTTTTATTTGTGAATGTGGAAATTGGGCCTTGTAGACTTATAGATTTTTCAATTTGTTGGCCATTTACTATTTTGTTAAGTACTTCGCCAGTAGAAATCTTTTGTAGAGTGATTATATATAAAAAAATCCTTTGTTTATTATCAAAAGCAAAACTTTTGTTAGATGCGATGATAATTTCAATTAAAGCTTAAAATTTTTACTCATACATACTTTTTATAATCATTGCGTTTTCCTCAAAGAATCCTTCCTTTAAAGATTATTCTAAAAAAGAAGTTGAAGAACTTTGTCTGAGTTTTTTGTACTAACACTATTGAAAGAGAATAATTACTTTACTAATGAATTATCGTTAAACATTTTCCTCAAGAATTTAATTTCAAAGGCAAGGCGAAGTATTTTTTGTCCTAATTACTATAACTAGTTTCAGATTAGAAACTAGATTTTATTTTAAAGTTTTACATCAGTCTTCAATACAAAAGTCTTCTACCACGTTTCCTGGAAGTTGCAATACTATATCTGTGATTTAAAATAAATAGTAATTAGGTGGTTATATAGTAAATAATGTTCGTCTTAATTTGATACAAGGTGCAACATTCGTTTGCATCCTCTTAAGGGGTAATTGTACTCATCATTAAGAACATCTTTCACTATGAGACCAAACCAGAAATCGCGAAAAAAAAACAGCTGTTCCCTACATTTTGACGAGCTATGCGAACATAAACGGTTTGTTACCATAGTGAAATTTGTTCTTAATTATGAGTACAAGAGGATGCAAAAGAATTCAATTTCACACTGTATTATTAACATAATCAACAGCGAGTGTCGCAGATCGGTGACGGAAAACATCGTGAGGAAACCGACATGTCCTAGAACTAAAAATTCGGAGACATGTGACATTCACCGAACCGCACCGGGGCCGCGTGGCGGACCGCCGCCCACTACACTACACTTTCACAGAGAGACTATGATTCCTTCCCAGAATACAAAAGGCGAATATGTTACCCACCAAACTCATCTTTTTGCATAGTTGCAAAGACAAGAATGACAAGAAAATGACACGAAAAAATAAAAAATACCAAACTTCCGTAGTTCAATGTGACTGATGGTTAGTGACAGCTAGCGCCATCTATTGGCTCGAAACATCAAACATAAATCATTGCCGATTATTCAACATTCAACGTCTAAATTACAAGAAACAAATGAATAACAAGCGCTACATTAATATTTAAAATCAATTTTCAAATATAATGCTTTAGCCCACGTAGATTCCGACCCAGGCATGTGTGTAAATAATTTTATGACTACTGCTTTCAAAACGTTGAAAGAAAACATCGTGAGGAAACCGGCATGGCCTAGAACCAAAAAATTCGAAGACATGTGACATCCACCAACCCGCACTGGGCCCGCGTGATAGACTAGTAGATGAAAGCCCACTCCCTCTCGAAGAGAGGAGGCGTATGTCCCGGCAGTGGGAACATCATAGGCTGAATATGAGGCCTAAAATGACTGCACCCATTTTAATCCTTATCATTCGTTCAATACAATACCACATGTATCTAAGTAGGTACTTACAGTATTAACTTCTAGAAAAAATATTCGCCTCGTGGGAAAAACTGACGGTACAATGGAAACAACAAATCGTGTTACATTCACAGGAAAATTGCAGTCGTAACATTTTTATGCGCACTATTACGCGCGAATGTAATAGTGTTATAGGCCTTTTTGTACTTTGTGTAGTGGTCCAAGAAAGAGGTGTCCCAGTTTTGATTTAGTTTCCTAGTCATTGAAAATTTCAACAAGGTTCATACGAGATATCATTGAAAGAGATGCATAATAATGACGTAAACCTAATTGATATGTGTAGGTAAGCCATTCATACGTCTTAAGTCACATATACGTGCATGACATTTTAACCTTTATAATAAACGGATAAGACATTACTTTCTGCAAAGAAAATTTAAATGTTTCTAAACTTAAGGAATAAAAACTCTTAAATAGACAATCAATTCTATTTGAAAAAAAAAACTGACAATTGTCAGTTGAAGTGACAGTTCTTACGAAAAAAAAAAAAAGGATTCGTGAACGAATTTCCGGGCATCTAATGAATAACAGGTTTTGAAAATTTACGAGTGATTAGAATTTAACAAGACCACTTCCATATTAATCGTGCCTTTTCTTTTTATATCTGCCTTTCTTTTTTTATTAAAATTGAAATTTAAAAAAAAGATTGTTGAAGCTTTGAAGAAAACTATTTAACATTTTAAAGACTCTGTAGTAATTTCGCGAATCAGTCATTCCTAGACTAAACCATTGAGATATTACGACGTCATTGGTTCTAAGTTCAAAATAAGAACAGCTGCCTCGTAACAAATTGTAAACATCATTATAAATCAGAAAATGGCAATAGGAGTTGTCCGATTGATTGAAGCGAAACTAATCTTTATGGCCTATGAATCTGCAAACGGCATTCAACCTTAGAGTGGGAAACCAATTTTTTGCCCGACCGTACCACAGAGGTGACCACACAATGCTATGCTAATTTTGTTTGAATGGGACCATGTGTGTCTACATTCTGGTCAGTAACAAAATTGTTGGCAATAATTTCGTGTGCATTTACTATTTATTTTACTAATATTATGAATGCGAAAGTGAATTTGTTTGTTTGTTACGCTTCCACGCTAAAACGGGTGAATGCATTCCGATGAAATTTGGCACAGGGGTAGACCATATTATGACCTGGAATAGGACATAGGATACTTTTAATCCCTATATTCCCACGGGATCGAGACTTACGCAGGTGAAACCGCGGGGTGCAGCTAGTTTAAATAGGTATAGTTTTCATTTCCAGCATCTTTTTGCGTCGTGTTCATATTTTGAGGCAAAACTGTTTGAATTGTGTTTTTGCAATAAAGGCCACAGGAGCGACGCGACAGCGCGATGCGACTCTAGTAGAACAATTTCCATGAAGTTTCCATAGAAATTGTTCTACTAGAATCGTGTCACGCTGTCGCGTCGCGCATGTCTGTGAGAGCGTCAATGCATACAGCACGGCATTTATTAGCTATCTGAATTTCAGCTTTATATTTCTCAATGAAAGAATAAGAAAAAAATAATGTATTAAAGATTGATTGTTGTATTCCTTTTAGGTTGCCTAATAATAAGTAATTAGGTATTCTTCTGGAACTGATTTGTATCTTGAGAGTTATTAAGTGGGTAGGTCTCTATACTTCTTTCAATAGCCTGAAAACGTCACAGTAATATAATAAATAATAGGGCCCTGTTCCTGATACCGGTGGGCAACTATTTCATAAATATATATTTTAGAAATAATTAAAAATTTTTTTTATAAAAATTAAATAAAGGCATAAATAAAATACAACCAACGTCGTAGGATAAAGTAAACTCAATAATATGTATGTATGTGTGCATCACCATGCGCAAACGCAGAATTAATTTTAATCACGTTGTAATATTGAATGATGTCATCAAAACCATTCAATGTATGTATTTCCGAATAACGATGGGTAACGATTATAGTTAATGACTTGCTTTTGCCCGCGGCTTCGCTTGCGTGTAATAGTAATACGCGTGTAGTAACCTATGTGTTAATCCAGGTTAAAAACTATCTGTGTGCTCATCCAAATCCGTTCAGCCGTCTTTGCACCAATACGGAACACATACCGCCTTACTAATAAACGTTGTATAGTGCCTGGATAGTTACACAACGTTTTGTCTTCTTCTTTCAAAAGTAATTTGACTTTTGAAAGAAGAAGACAAAGCGTTTTGTAACTATACAGGCGCTATACAACGTTTATTAGTAAGGCGGTCTATATATAGACAAACGGTAAAAAATACTTCGTTAATATTTTATTATAATGTATAGATAAAGAGGAGCTCGTGGGCTCGTGGCTAAGTAATAACAGCCGCGCGGGTCGATCCATCAGGTTAGCTACGCTTGCCGGGTGACCATCTCTACATACCGAGACTCCTCAGTGTCTCGTAATGCACGCTAAGCCGTTAGTCCCGGCTGTCATTAGTGGATCTTTGACAGTCGTTACGGGTCGTCAGAAGCCCGATAGTCTAACAACCAATCTTACCAAGAGGTATCGTAATATATTACCCAGTTACTGGGTTGTGGAGGTCAGATAGGCAGTCGCTCCATGTAAAAATATTCAGCTGCATCCGGTTAGACCGGAAGCCGATCCCAACATAGTCTCTTGGAAAAAGGCTAGGCTGATTTTGTATAGATATAGATGCTGATATAATATTGCCGTCAGATATCCTGCATTTCCTTGTCATAGACGTAAGCAGTTATAGTCGTAACGGAACTTCCGTCACCATAATACGTTACCAAAACAGGAATACTGACTCAGTAAAGTTCAGACCACACTAAGCGGTCGCACACGGCATACTTTTTGTGGGTCCTACAATCGGTCATTTTTTTTTTATTACCCACCATGCTTTTTAGGACATGTGCGTTGATACATTGGATCTGGGGGCCCAAAACGGCCACATTAACAATTCCTCTGAAAGCAATTCATTTCCTGAATTTCCAGCTGTCATTAGCAATTCCTCTATTTTGACACAAAAGCAATTCATAATGTGTGGACCATTTTACGAATCTACATAGAAAACTGTTAAACAGATGAATTATTTCGTACGAATCGCACGCAGATCTGTGAATTGTCAGTTTGTGACATTTTGCGATGATTCATAGTATTTTCCTATTATGATTCTGCCGAAGTGGCTGTTTTAAGCCCCCTGTATTGTTCATTTAGCTTGTACAAAAAAATTACTACCGATTGTATGCGGTCTGCAAAGGCGAATCCCGCTCAGGAACCGTGACACAACTGCGCTCGTCGCTTGTTTTAATGATTAAAAAGTCCCGCGACTATTCGCGCCAGATTGTACTTCTCCATAAGACGCTTGGGACAGACACTATTGACAGCTCATTTCACCTAAGTTTTCACGGCGAGCTTTTTATAGAATCGATCGATACTTGACACAATCGGTGCGAGCGAATTTAGTCTCGCGTCTCGCGCCCGATTCACCTCAGTATGACTAGACCCTAAATGAGTCACAATTGGAATCCCTGTTTTGGTAATGTATTGTGGTGACGAATGTTCCGTTATGTAACGGAATATGTATTCAAATAGAAATGACCGCCCATTGTATGTTTTCTAGTCTTTAATTTATTGTTTGTTATGGTTAAATAAATAAAATAAATCAACATCAAGCTATACATCATCATCATTATCTGCCTAGCCTTTTCCCAACTATTTTGGGGTCGGCTTCCAGTCTAACCGGATGCAGCTGAATACCAGTATTTTAAATGGAGCGACTGCCTATCTGACCTCCACAACCCAGTAACTGTGTAATACGATTCCCCTTGGTAAGACTGGTTGTCAGGCTTTCTGGCGACCCGTAACGACTGTCAAAGATCCACAAATGTCAGCCGGGACCAACGGCTTAACGTGCTTTCCGAGGCACGGAGGAGTCTTGGTACATAAAGATGGTCACCCATCCACGGACCAACCCCGGCAAGCGTAGCTTAACCTGATGGATCGACCCGTGCGGCTGTTAGTACTTAGCCACGAGCTCCTCAATATCAAGCTATACATTTCCAGTTTATGCTGATCTCGCATTGTATAAGATTTCCATACAATGCGAGGTCAGCTTATACTGGAATTGTATAGCTTGATGTGTAGCCGTGTGTACAATAAAGTATATCAAAATAAATAAGAATGAGAGCAGTGGCGGACCAGTGGTAATGGCCGCGACTCGATTTACGAGTGAATACCAGTATTTTACATGGAGTGACTACCTATCTGAACTCCACAACCAAGTAACTGACGACGATACGATACGATGCGCCTTGATAAGACTGGTTGTCAGACTTTCGGGCTTCCGACTATCCGTAACGACTGTTCAAACAAACACATATTCCAATCTGCCTAGCCTTATCCCAACTATGTTGGGGTCGGCTTCCAGTCTAACCGGATGCAGCTAGATACCAGTATTTTTCAAACAAACACATATTATAACCTCGTAAATCATACCTTAATTATTATTTGAAACGCCAATGATGGACGTTTGTATACTCTTAGATCTCTCAATTGGCACTTAAGAAAACTCAATTATTTCATAAATACAATGATCTCTTGTCTGGCCAAATCCGTATTGATGTTCTTTGATGTGAAATCAATCACGGTATTTATGAAGTTCGAACTAATGAAACCCTTTTAAAATTGTTAGGAAGATGTTTCTTATTATTAACTTTCAATCAATGCTACAATTTAAGACTTTTCTCTTCTATCGTGTTCTGTCACTGATGAAATAAAAAGAAATGAAATTGTTTATTCTGTCATATTTCACACGTATTATTATAAAATAGTAAAAATAAGCTAGATGAGATCGGCGTTTCTTAACTGACTGCTCTGCGAAGAAAGGCCGAAACAAACTCAGAGGTCGCAGTCTCCTTTAAGGTCCAGACATAATCTTGGTCAGGACGTAATGAGGACCATGTAGATTAGCGTCTGAAATGGTCTTTTGAGGAAAGAACCACACAGATTTGAGTGGACCTGTCCAGTCAGTGCAAGCATTTGTCAGTAATATTGGAGCTCAACTCAAAACTTAAGGAGCCCTACGACTCGACGCGACGAACAATACCAAAGAAAGGACATTTGGGTAGGCTGCATAAAGTACGAAAAAAAAAACACATAATCCTCACATTTACAATAATTAAAATAATACAATACTTTACATAGTAATCATGTCATTTTGCCTCAGACACACATTTGACACATATTATGATCGTGACGATCCGTATTCGACGACAGTCGCTCTTTTACTTAGAACTTGGGGTCAGACAGCACGTACCTAGTAATTATCGTCATAGAGAAAGTGCTATCGTAAGCGCTTATCAGCATTTCCTGGTTGCAGATCTGGTAAAGCTGCAGTAACGTACCTACATCGCAATCACGTGCTTTCGTATTAACGTACATCGCTGTAATGAACTTTGCAATAATGGGGTACACCCAGGTAGGTAAGGGGTTAGTTAAGGAAAACCTAGACGTAGGAAAAAAAGCTGCCAAACTAAAATGATGGGCGGGTGACCGCTGGGCAACAGTCTCCCCATAGCGGGTGCCTGAGGACGGACGGCGATAAAAAAAACAAAACACTGTTAGGTTCATCTTCATTTTAAAGTAATAAGTACATAGATACTTTAGAAGAAGTGAAGCGCTTCACTTTTTGTTCTCTTTTGCCTTTCATTCGGCATCTTTCACTGGAAGTGAAACGTCTGACCAAAATGAATCAAAAGTGAAAAAGGAATTCATTCGTGAACCATTGGATTTCGACATTTGGCATCTTTCACTCACATCGAACAACGAAATGAAAGCAGCAGATGAACTTTCACTCCTAAATAATTTTGTCGGCGTCTCGTGAACGTGTAATGAAACAAAAACGAAAAATAAAAGTTATAGAACTAAAACCCAAGTACGACAAAAATGTCTATAAACAAGACATCACAGACAGACAAATTAAAAATCCGGAGTCACACGTGTTATTCACATAAATCGTATTACTCACAAAAATCGGACGGATAACGTGTGACTCCGAGATGACTTTATGTCCTCTAGAGGGCGCCATATTCAATTTAATGTGATATCACATACCCAGCGGACGATCAAGACAAGTCAAGGACATCAAGTTTGTTTTCCCTATAAAAATAAAATAAAGACCAAGACGCTTCCAACGATACCTCTTTTTTATCAAATTATGATGAGTAGTTTAGAAGTAAATAGGAAACAAAATGAACATACATACATACCGGTCAAGTCAAGATCATAACCCTCCTTTTTGCTTCGCCGTAGTCAGGTTTTAAGCTTACTCACGTTAATCGTCTGGCATTTTAATAATTTGATTTATCTACACCCATGCTTTAAATCCTCTTTAGAAATGTCAGTAACATAATATCATCCAAACGGGAGTTATAATGTTGTACTAAATTTCTTATTGCAACTCATTTAAAAAAAAAGAACACCATACACGCGCGTTTCCCTAACAAAGCACCGTAAAAAAAAAACTTATAGTTTATTCGAATTCGAAAGATTCGAATTCACGTGTGTCGTATCCCGCCATTTTCGTTCGATTAGTATTGCAAAGAATCTTATATTATAGAGGATTCATATCATGGTTGTAGATAAAGTCTTGTATGCAACTGTAAATAATTAAGTGTTAAAACACTCATGTGATAATATACTATAACAAACGATACGATGCAAACCCACATTGGTGTTTTAATACCCGTATACCAGTTGCATAATTATCTATTAGGTACTCGATGCTGCCTGTGTCAATACGCCAAACTTTTCAGTTGATTAAACAACTGCTAACTGACGATAAAATATTAAAGCAGTCTACGCCTTTACGAGACTCAAGCCCAACGTACGTTACAATATTAATGGTATAAGTTCGGGTAATCGTCTTAGGCACTGCCACTTCACTAAAAGAAGTCTTATACCGATGTGATAAGACTTAAATTCAAGCTTAAGATTCGAATAAGCCGCAGTCAGCAGCTGCAATGCTTCGCTTAAGCGCTTGAGCGTCAATATGTTTCAGCGTTCCTCAACGATAACTTTCAGACTAAGTTTCGACAGCGAACCTTAAGATGGAATGATAAAGTTCAAACTAGAACGGAACGATGAACTAGATCCACAGTCAGCAGCCACAATTTGCCTTCTTCTAAGATATGCACCGATGATTCACAAATAGAGCTTCTAAATTTAACTTTAACCCCTTATAATAAAGTTCAAAACCGAACAGGAACGTTCAGGTACGCAGTTACTCGCCTCAACTGCCCGAAGAGGCGTTAAGCTTACTTTTCACGTTTCATCCTATGCAAGACAAAATAGATAAATCCAACAATTTCGTCACCAATTCTCAAGGTGAAAACCAATCTTATTTCCCTCACATACAGTTGAAAATACATTGAAAAAACTTACCGAAGGTGCCGTCAGAAGTTGGAGTGCTTCGCTCAAGTTCTTGAGTGTTAATGTGTTTCGTTCCCCATCTTCCTCTTCAGGGCCTGGGAGGTGGACTGAGGACTGTCGAGGGCGAAATTCTGGCTTTTTAGCACTGGAACCACTCCCATTGGAAAACTGGGGTTGGGAAAACGAACGGTCGAATGGACACGCCATTTTGGTTTAGAAATGGTTCTGATTTCAAGTCATTTGTTTTGAAGGAGAGGTTCGAACACTGAGTTATCACTGGCACGTTGTAGACGTTATCTGGAAAGAAGAAAAATATTTTGTGAATGAACACATACATACTTAAACCGACCCGACGCCTTCTTCCCAGGTAGAAACTACAAAACGCCACGTGCGATCAAATCAAATCAAATCAAATCTAATCAACTTTATTTTTGCAGAAAAACACTGTTACAATGGTGTTATTAAAAGTAAATGTTTCAAGTGATTCTACCGTAAGGCATGCAAAATGTATACAATCATGGTTAATCAGAATCTAGATTAACATTGAGACAAATAAAATTAGATAAAAACATTTTAGGATATTAAAAATTATTGGAATGTCCTTCAAAAAGTCAAATTAATTCAGGTTAATTATTCATTATATATTAATAGTAATTAGATCGATCTTTACATACTTCTTTTGCTCCGTTTACGTTCATACATCTGTTCATAAACGCAGGCCGGTTGCGAGTGCATCATTAATCATTTTTCATAGCCTAATAATTTTACCATTATTTTATTTTATTTTATTGAAACTCTCAATAAACCGCTATAGTAAAAACTTGTGGTTATTTTTTTATAACCATACTTGGTTAACGAACCATGGTGACTGTACAAAATTGATAACACTTCAGTCTTTTTCGATAGTTAACAGTTCGGTTGGTTTGTTTATTTGTTAAGCTTTCTCGCTAAAACGGCTGAACGGATTTAGATGAACATGGGTAGCCCATGACCTGGAATAGGACATATTATGATACTTTTTATCTCGATAGTCCCACAAGGGCGAGAGTTACATCTGGCTCATAACTCCATACTTATTAAACTTCTAATCCTGAAATGTTTAGTCAAAATAAACAGAAAGCTGTAAATATTAAAGAGCCCAAAGCAAACAGACGGTCCTTTACTGAAGCAAATAACATAATGGTCGAGGGCTTACTGCAAATATTTGAGGTAGGTCAGTAAACAACGAATATCTGTTGTTAATTACTTCACAGTGACAACGGGCAACAATAAGTTGTTGTTTACTCGGAACAACAACACAACATCACGCCTGTATTCCCCGAAAGGTTAGGCAGAGGTGAACTTTCAGTAAACCCACATTTCGTTAGTTATGTCTAAGTCCCAGTAATAGAGGCCGAGCTCTGGGCTCGATTCGGTCGGGCAAAGTATAATTAGGTTTTTCTGTCTAGAATTTCTCAGTAGCAGCCCGGAGTCTGGATTTGTGCCCGGTTGATGGCAATAGGCTTGCCCTCTATTACATGGGATGGGACTGAAACATAACTGGCGAAATGTGGGTGTACCTACTATAGGTTCACCTCTGCCTAACCCTTCGGGGAAACAAGGCGTGACTTTGTTTTTGTTCTACCCATTTATAGTAGTATAAATTACGTAATAAAATGACCTTTTATGAGCCTAATTGAAAAAAATATTTGAGTTTGACTTTGACTTTGACTTTGACTTTGACTTTAACTTTGACTTTTACCTTTTAACAAGGCGGTCTACTTGGGTGCCCAACCAAGTAGACCGCCTTGTTATAACATTACCTATAATAATAATAATAATGGGCTAAGTTTGATTATAACAAAACAGAAATCTGACAATGGCATAAGTAAAGTTGTATTTATACAATTTGGCAGTTCCAAGGGAATTCAAATATTGTGTTATTTTGAAGTTGGCAGTCATCTTCATAATCTAGTTTTGGGAGTTCTCAAATGGTGTCAGAATTTCCTTTTAAAAAAAACTCTTGATTATAATTATAAATAATACTGTTTGTCAAAATAAGGTTTAGGAAAAGCAGCCCAAAAGCAAATGAAAACAGTTCCAAGGTCCTAAGTTGTGCTGGAATTATCTACCAGATTTTTTTCGCAAAGAGTATTTTTGGTATTGGGAATTCACTCACAGAGAGGAGACCTGTGTCCCAGCGGTGGGAACATTATAGGCTGATAATATTCAGACTTGTAATGGCAATCATGTCATTTGTTTAAATAGGTTTTAATTTTATTATCTTACTAGGATGCGCCCCGTGGTTTCACCCTTGTAAGTCTCGATCTCGTGGGAATATCGGGATAAAAAGTATCCTATGTCCTAATCCAGGTCATGGGTCTACCCATGTGGCAAATTTCATCTAAATCCGTTCGGTTAGGATTTATTTTTATAGATTATTTTCTATTTTTACCCGACTACGGCGAAGAAAAAAGGAGGGTTATGATTTTGACCGGTATGTATGTATGTATGTATGTATGTATGTATGTATGTATGTATGTATGTATGTATGTATGTATGTATGTTCATCTGTTCCCTCCTATCTTCCAAACCACTTATCACAATTTGACAAATGAGGTATCGTTAGAAGCGTCGTGATTGTCCGCTGGTTATAGGCTATGTGAAGTCACATTAAATTAAAAATGGCGCCCTCTAGAGGACATAAAGTGAGGAACTAAAAAAAAAAATGGTTTAATCGTACCATGTTGGGTATCAAATGAAAGGGCTTAATGAGCACATTTCAAAAATATATATATTATAACCCCAAAAGAACTAAAAAAAAAATCAAGTATCAAAAACTAAAACCCAACTACGACTTAAAAGGTATAAACAAGACACCACAGACAGACAAATTAAAAATCCGGAGTCACGCGTAATCTGTTCGATTTATGCCCTAACACGTGTGACTCCGGATTTTTAATTTGTCTGTCTGTGGTGTCTTGTTTATACCTTTTAAGTCGTAGTTGGGTTTTAGTTTTTGATACTTGATTTTTTTGTGAAGGTGAGAACGTTGTAGGCTTAATGGACTGTAGATTTTTTAAATATTTTATATTTTTGTTAAGTACCTGGACGGTACTTGTTGAAAGGCCTACACCGTCCTCCCATACCTATTAACACTGTAATTTGAAAATATTGTAAAATGCAATGTTTTTTTAAAGAGTACCTAACCTTGGAGTTTCTTGCCGGCTCTTCTCCATAAGAAACGACCAATTGGGACCGTGATGTAGGTTTATGTGAAATAAAATATTATGATTGAATGATTATGCTATAAGGACTCATCAGCAATTTAAAAAACTTTACTAAATATTTAACGACGGCTAATTAAAACGTTACGGCTGCTTTCGGCCTCTGAATGAACCCAAGCGCAAAAAGATGACGAGGCACAATCGGATTGTTGTATTCTGCTTAAATTGACTGTTTTCACAACGATGACCCAGATATAAAATGCTGGTTTTATGTGTAAAACTTCATGAAGGCTTTATTGCGTGGAAATCGCTTGAAAAAAAAAAAGAGTAGAGTTTTTTTGGATTTTCTCGTCGGTCGCAATAGCTGCTGTTAGGCGTGAGGTCCTATGTTCGATTCCCGGCTCGGGCAAAGTGTTATTGGGTTTTCCATCTGGAATTTCTTTTCCCGGAGTCTGGATTGGTGCCCGATTGATGGCTATAGGCCCCTTACATGGGATTTAAACCATAACTGACGAAATGTGGCCGTACTAAGGTGTACCGTTGTACACCTTAGTACATCCACATTTCGTCAGTTATGGTTTAAATGTGGCCGTACTAAGGTGTACAGGTGTACCGTTGTACTAAGGTGTACAACGGTACACCTTAGTACGGCCACATTTCGTCAGTTTTCTGTATTCCCGACAGAGTTAGTCAGAGTTAGGTTAGGCAGAATACCATAATTTTCTGCTGGGGAGTTTGTTGCGCCACTTCTTCTTCCCAGCTAAAGCACTAGGAAGTGGTGAAGGGTGGGCGTTTTGGGGGGACTGTCTTATGTAATTTTGACGTTCGAAAAGTGCTGATTCTCAGCCTAGTTTGAATAAATGACTTTTGATTTTGATTTTGACCAGAGTACACCTCTGCCTAACCCTATCGGGAATACAGGCGTGTTATGTTATGCTTTGTATTTTTTTTTGTGGAAAATTTAAGTTTTATTTTGTAAACTGCTTTGTGATTTAATATTATATCGGATGACGTTCTAATAATAATCTACTAAAACATAAATATTTTTTGTAATTACAAGTACCTACATACTTGTAAAGTTATTGGTCTTTGCCGAAAGAAAATACCTTATCAGATACCTTTATACCTTTTGATACCTTTTACTAGACAAGATCCGAGCATCCTATCTTACAAATGCTGCGATTTTAAGCGAAATTCATGAATATTGCCAGCGTTTCCTCTAAATATTTTAATTAAAATCACTTCCTTAAGAATTTACGTTGGTTCCCCTGAAAGTAGGTACTGTTTTCATAACCTCTCCTAGTACGATCACAGAAATATAGGCGTCGCAAATAAAAATAAATAATAGGTAATTTATATAAACACTTAACCGCCGCCAGCATTCCATATCACACGTACCATAACATGCACAAACATCCAACATCTAGCACCGGGAACATATAACTACAGCCTACAAAAATATTTTGGGCATGTTATGTGCGTAGTTTGCACGGGCGCTTTTTTACGGCGCACTAGATTTTAAACGCTCCGCTAATTGCCGAGTTATAGGTCGTAGGTTCGAACCCTGACAGGCGCTTTACTTTGTGTAAATAATTTCATCACCACTGCTCTCAAAACGGTGAAGGAAAACATCGTTAGGAAAACGGCATGTCTTAGAACCAAAAAATTCGAATACATGTGACATCCTGAGAGAGGAGGCCTGTGTCCCAGCAGTGGGAACATTATAGGCTGGTTTTGTTGTTGTTGTAGTTGTTGTAAGTACCGAGCGTTGAAAATCCAACAGTGTTTATTCTTGATACACTGGGATGCACTCTGTCGGCGTTCTCAATGCTCGGCTCAATACAAAGCAATGAAAAGCCAGAGCGCGAAAAAATATCGTCGCATAAAAAAGCACCCGTGCATACCCAGGCTTATGTCGTATTTTTATGTACACTAAGTGCCTTCAAACACGCCCCGGAACAGCTGCCGGATATCTAGTAAGCCCGGTGGCACACGTATGAATGGGTAAGCCGAGTAAAAAGCTTTTTATGCAAAACTCATACGTTTTGCCATCGGGTGTGCGACGCCGACAAATGTAAAGGGGCACTAATGTTTTTCACTCACAATTTTTAAATTGCCATTCTTAATTTGATTGCTATATTGTTCTTTTTTCGACAAATGTATGAATTTAATAGCTTTTAAATTGTAGTAAAGTTGTTTAATCTCGTAGACTATTCTCGTGATTGTTCTTTGTTTTTTTTTTTAATTTGATGTTTGACATTTGCACCTGTCAAATTGGTCTACGAGATAAAAAAACAGACTTTAGTTTATAATTATTTGAGAGGGTTTCTTACTTATATGGGAAGCTAAGTAATGTTATTTCATGAAAGAAAAACACTTATATTTTACTAAATCGGCCGAAGAAACTTAGATAAAAACATTATGCTTCAAAGAAAATCGCTGATTCCAATCTCAATAAAAAAGGCACAAAAATATCATATTCTACAACAGCAGAACAGGTTGATTCAACTTATTTTCCCGCTTCAATATCTGGATAAGATAGCCAATTTCCTGTCATTTAGTATCATTTTCGCCTGACATTATTGTCAGCCTTTAGGAACATTTGGTCTAAGGGTCTCGACTTTGGCCAATTCTATCCACATGTGGCCTTGGGGATTCCCATTCAATCTTGGCCTTTCCTTGCGTATTTCAGGTAGGGCTGCCATTTTGAGCCAGGTTGAATTTATTAAGTAAGAAACGGGATATTGGAATTATTTATCAGATGGTAGTGCTGTTTGTTTAAGTTTTGTTTTCTTAGATATTTTTCTCAAATCTTGTTACTGCGAAAACTTTTTTATAAGAAAAGATTACGGATTAACCAGAATCTGTACATATTATGAACTAAATTCAGTTTTCTTGTCTGTCTGTGACAGCGTGGTTTTTCTCGTGTATTCCCGTTCGTCCCACTGGTGGGACGAACGGGATTTTAATAGATAAATAATATTAAATTTATTCCCGCTCGTCACACTGACTTTGTTAGTGTCCGCCACAAATGCGAACTACGCATCAAAGACCTGACGTCACACAAAAATCCCGACGTCACACAAATCCTGCATCGCGCAAGAATAGTTTACCGCGCGATCAAGATATAAGATCCCAACATCAATCGTTGGGCAGTGGCCCGCCAGACACGACACCCCACTCTGGTCGGAGGATCCTCCCATTTCTATAGAGGATGAGTGAACTTTACACCCCGTTCCTTTAAAAAGGATAGCTGTAATGGACTTTGCCAACTAGACTAGGACATGCTGCTATAAAATATAAAGCGGGAAATCTCGCTGGAGAAATTACTCTGCACGACCAATTCCAACAACAAATCTACTCATAGTCCTGGGACTGATCGCAGAGAAAAAGAGAAAAAATAAAAACTTTTAACATAAATATTATTTCAGATTGCAATATCCAAAAAGAGTTAAAAAAATAAAATTGCTATGAAATACTGACAATGCAAGCTCAAAAACATTGAAAGCGGAAATGCAAAGGATTATAACTGAAACAGCTTTCACATTCATTGTTCTGGGTGTTAGCCAAAAATACTAACAGTTTGGAATGACAACCTACTGAATTTTGTTATGTATTTTATTTTTATCTGCATAACCATCACGCCTGTAATTCTCGAAGGATTAGGCAGAGGGGTACCTTTAGTACACGTACATTTCGACAGTTAAGTCTCATGTAATAGGGGGCGAGCCTATTGCGATCAACCGGGCACCGGGGTTATTTTTATCTACACTTATATTATTTACTTCGGCTTCGCCCGCGTGGTAAGTCGATAAAAAGTTGCCTATGTCCTTCCCCGGGATGCCATCATCCTTACCAAATTTTATCGAAATCCGTTCAGTGGTTTAGGCGAAAAAAGGTAAAATACAGACAGACAGACAGACAAATCGACAGACAGACCGACAGACAGAGGTACTTTCGAATTTATAATATTAGTATGGCTGGCGAATTTGATCAAACTTGAAAATCACTTTTACTCAAGCTAGACTCTAGAGTAATTTTTGGGTAAAAAAATTATACCCCTGGACTTGAGAATCTCCGCACTAGGCCCGCGTGGTGGCCTACGGCCCACACCCTCTCACAGAGAGAAGGCCTTTGTCCCAGCAGTGGGAGTGTTGTAGGCTGATTGTGCTTATGATGACAAAAGGCTCACTTCTATTACATGAAACACGAAATGTGGGTGTACTACAAGTATAACTCTGACTAGCCTTCGGGGATTACAGGCGTGATGTTATGTTATGTAATGTTATGTTATGTTATGTAATGTTATGTTATGTTATGTTATATGACTTACTCAAGTTTGGTCGAATCCGCCATAATTAGGACAGACTCCGCAGAGAACTAAAAAGGCGATAAAATGTTGCTTTTTGTCCCAGAAAATAAAAAATAAAGCTTAGTTTCGTAGGTTTCAAATATCGGTGAATCATATACTTTATATTGCACTGCAGTGCAGAGTGCAGAACTGCAAACGTTGTCTTTTCCTATACTTGTTAAAGTGTTTTAAGGCTTTGTAGAAAATTGGACGCGCCGCCGCCGTTATTAAAAGTTATGGCCGTTTTCTCGTCTACGAAGTCTTTTGTTTAGGTTCAAGAAATTGGTTTTCCTCTATTAGGTTCTTCTGTAAAACTATTATTGTTTTCTATTTAAAATTATGTTTTGCTTAGCTTATAATTTAGGCATGTTGTATCGACAAAATGTAAGGAACAGCCGTTCTTTTTCGGTTTCGGTTCCATAGTAAAAGTTTATGTAAGTTATTTTCAATTTAATTTTATATCTCAACTATTTTTGACACTGCAGTAAGACTACTGCTAATAAATTGTACGTGCATAAAAACATTAAATTATGTGCCTAAAACTTTTGCGTCACAAAATCTTGGACGGAAGCCTCGAGGCTAGGCTGTGGTAAAGTTTATGATGTAAATGGAGTTTAAATACTAAACTTATTCAGTAGAAATACTTTGTAACCACAGCCGAGGAATCTTTGACGTTAAATTTTGTTTAGGAAGCAGTAGGTACTGTAGAGGTTTTATGCGATATGCAACCTCACGTTGGGCTGGCTGGTAGAACCGCAGCCTTGACTTGCGAACGCTCCAGCAGTCGGTATTTAAATATTGAGAGATAGGCTTTTATGTCGAGTCACCCACACATCTAGTTAACAGTATCCAGTTCCTGAACTAAAGTTATAGTTGATTGCACGTACTTGTTCATAGTGTGGTAATTTTATTTAGCTTCAGCAAGTTTCAGTTATTAACATTTTTCTAGTAAAATTTTGTCTGAAAATCATATTTATTTACATTGAAAATGTTAAAATTAAAAATATAATTAAAATTTTAATAAAGCTAAAATATTATCTTACTCTTTTCATAACAGAAAAATTATAATTGCGAACCCAAGAACTTCAAACATTGTTTGTTATTCGACCGTATAAATGAGTTCCTCCGAGGCTTGGCCAAACGATGCGTTCAAGCCTCGTCGTCAAATTCTTTATCCGCCATTTTGTGCCAAGACAAACGAGTGAAAATTTATCCTGTTTCATCAGAAGTCTAAGGCTCAGTGTAGAATTTATTACACAGAACCCCGCGTTTGATAAAATTGACGTCTTTTTTAGGAATGGAGGGAAAGGGGTACGTAATTTTATGACAAGATAATATAACCACTTGTCAGGAAGGCTTATTGTTGGTTGTGATACCTTTTTTAATATTATGTTCAAATCTGAAATAATGTGACGTAGAAGACAGAAAATGTTATTCTTTTATATTTTAAGGCCTGAATTCCTCTCACGCTGATGTCGGTCGCGTACGCGTAGCAACGTTGTACGCGCCGCGGACGTCAGCGTCGCAGTATGGTGCTACGTAGAACACAATATCTATACGTACACGCGACTGATGTACGTGACTGACATCAGCGTAAGAGGAATTCAGGCCTAAGGCCTACCGAACTGATTGTATATATCCTATCTATATCTATATATACTAATAATAAAGCTGAAGAGTTTGTTTGTTTGAACGCGCAAATCTCTGAGACTACCAGTTGGATATGAAAAAATCTTTTTGCATTTGATAGCCCAATTCTTGAGGAAGGTTTTATGCTATTGCACATCACACTGCGGCCTCTAGGAGCAAAACGATACATTTTCCGAAAGAATGCTAAGCAAAACCGAATTAATAATAACACGAGCAGGCGATGCGATGTGACGCGGTGGGTCGGGGGCCGAGAGCTAGTAAAGCAATAAAATGCAACACTGCATGAGGGAATATACTTGGTTATCGTGCCATGAGCGCAGTAATAGCCCTCAGTTGGCAGTTACAACTTGATAGACCGTTCTCCAATAAAATTTTGATATATATTCCCACAGAGTCGTTAAATGCATGCAACCGACAACTAGGTACCTACTTACATAGAGAATATTATTGATGCTATGTTATGGAGTAGGTATGTACTTTAAATACTAAAGCCCTTTTACTACCGGAGAACCAGACGTACTGCAAGGTACCGCACTTGGTTGACCCATCCAGTCGTAACCAGTGCTTCTCCTCCTCACAGCCAAAGTGTGGAACTGCGTCTGTGTTCCCTACTACATGTAACCCATCTGCCTTCAAAGCAAGAGTGTACAGGCATCTTCTAGGCACTCTCATTCCATCATAGCCCTCATCCATCGCTTCCTATCAGGCGAGATGGAGGTCAAGAGCAGGCCCATCATGCAATAAATAAAATAAGCACAGAAATGTGTGAATATGGCCTTTATCATAATGCCAATTAAACACAATTTCATTTACCAAAATAATGCCAAATATACGAATCATTTACCACAACAAAACCACGTAAGTATGCATAACCAAACCAAATGCGTTTTGTATGGCAAAAGTTAGCGCATTTGGTTTACGGCTTTCACGAACATAGCTCGTTATTTATCACAGCACGATTATGATAAACATTCCTATATCCCTAAATGACCCTTACCCCAAAGATATAAAGCTGAAATTCGTATACACAGATACTAATATAGAACAATAATGTATCATCAATAAATTGTTTGCCAATACTCGCAATGAGTTTTTCTGAGTTTATGGTATATTTATCATTCGAATAAGGCAACTTCCTCGTGGTATTATGGGTATAAAAAGTGTCCAATAAATTGCTAAAAAGACGGCCATTTTGTATGCGAAATGATCGTATTGAAAGAGCGTTTATATACTTGCCTACTTGGAGGATTTTTGCTATTCATTGGCTATTTAATCTTTATTTTTCTGGATCGAGAATTCAATGGCGGTGGCAGAGATGATTAAGTGTCCGATTTCGGGGTTTCTTTTGATCTTTAGAAGGCTTTTTCTGTCTTTGAAAGTTCGCTTTCTATTTTGACATGTTGAGTCTTTGCGCGTCCATTTTATTTTTTTGAATAAAATAGTAAAACAGAATTTATACCCGAACTATTTTAAATGTTAAGCATTATACTCGTACTACCATAAAAAACTAGATATCTGGACGTTACAACACGCGTGACGGAAGAATAGACAAAATTACAGATAAACAATCACAATATGTCATATTGTCTATTCTTCCGTCGACACAATACCCGTTTCTACGGTAGTCATGCTAAGCGTACAAGAACTGATGGACGATATAGTGCTGGCGTCAAACACGTAGCTGAATTCTGGGCCGAGTCAATTTAGATCTCATCGCCATCATCAGCCATCGACATGCTAATAAAAGGATTTTATGCACAATTTCTAACCCAATATTACATTCAAATCAAAGCCAATTCATTACCCACACCTGGCTCTAATACATCTCATTAATTCGAGATGAATATATAAAAGTATCAAAATATAAGAATTCTCATTTTTCCTCCTTTCCTCGTCCCTAGAGAGAGTGCCAATTGCCAAGATAAAATACGGCATATTGAATTCATACCTGGATTCTTTAATATATGGAGTATAATTCTCAACGATTTCTCGATTCTGTACAATTCATTGAACCTGACTTGATTTCCGTAGGTCTTTTTTGGGTGACCACTGAAAATCAGCGCTGTGCTGTGGGTCCATAGCACAGCATCATGCTGAGAGTATGATTAAGTTACTGTTATCTTTTTGTATGCACGTGTTTCTGTGACAAATAAACCTATTTTTCTTTCTTTCTTTTCTTTTTAACGAAGCTGACTTGCCCAATAAATATTATGGATATAAATATTATATTATATAACTAGCTTTAGCCCGCTGCTTCGCTCGCGTGGATGACGGAAAAATATCCCACGGGAAAGAACTACTGAAATTAAAAGTACCCTCCGTCCGTATGCCAAATTTCATCTGAATCTGTTCAGTCGTTTTTGCAACAGAAGAACGAACAAAAATCTAATAAAAACTACATTTTCGGTACGTATCAGACTCGTTCCCACATCGCGCAGCAATTTTTTTATTCAGTTTTGACGTTGTAACTATTTTATTATATTTAATCATTATTATACCCATACCGATTTTGGCTACGGTGACCATTTCTGTTTATGACGGCTATGGATTACAAGTGTGCACTCTTATGTGGCTATTATAGCCTATCTCGGCAGAGAAGTTATGTGCGGATACGTTAGAATACCATTTTGGTATTGGTATTGTCTATGTTAGAGGGTGACTTACTCTTGAGGTGGTCTCGCCTATTGTTGAGATCACTTCCGCTGGTCTACAAAGGCATTTCGCTTCTCTAAACGTCTCCAAACAGGTCTATCGTCGGCCAACTCTTCCCAACGAGAGGGATCTATATTGAATCTATTGATGTCTTTCCTGAATATATGGATAAATTCCATTATTATTGGCTTCCAATCGGTAATTTGTGACAAAAATGTAATGGCGTATTTGAATGCGAAAAGTGTTAAGTGCGCCATTTTCGGATAACGACCACGATTTTAGGCGTAATGAGGACGATTTTCTCCGTTTTTGAATTTCACATTAGGGATTTTCATTCATTGGATAGGTTATGAGATTTTATGTTATGTTTGATTGCGCGCTCATTGGTCAAATCAAATAGCGCGCGCTTCTCCAGCTTCCTGTTACACATTTCCGTCCCTTTTCACGAAATCACTCCCACATGTTACACATCAAAAATATTAATAAATAAATTGTGTTGAAAAAATGTTAAAAGTTTATGTTCAAAAACAATGTACTTAACATTTATTTGTAACAATGTACACTGATGAAAATGCCTGCCTATAAGATAAATAACTAAAATTGTATTTTGATTGAATTTAGAATCTTTAGAAGCCTAGTTTTATTTTTTTTTATCTTTCTTTTATCGACTCACGAAGTCATTTGATTATTTGTATATCTCATGTCAAGTGAACTGTTTTGGGTTCTAGAGAATAAATTCTTTAAACGGATCTATTGAAGTCTAACTCATTTATTTTAAATATCTTATCATTATTGTCATGTACAACCGCGGACATTTTCGGTGAACCACTTTTCACCTTATACCTTTAGTAATAAGGTTGAAAAATGGGTCACCTCCACTGTCCGCGATGGCACGTACCTATAATCTCGCGGACATTTGCGGTGAACCACTTTTCACCTTATGCCCTTAGCAATAAGGTTGAAAGTGGTCCTACAGGGTCCGCGATGGTACATACCTTTACTGTACATTATGAAAATGCATACATATTACCAGTTAGTCACCAATGTCAACATTCATTAAAACAAACACTATGTAGGTCAAGTTAATTTATGCTGATTTCTAATTACTGGCGGTCACGAAAAACGCTGTACTCACGCAATTATAATCCCTAAAGTTAATTAACAGGCGTCCTTGGTGACGTCACTAGTTAGTAAGAACTCCTTCATAAGTGGATGTTAGATGACGTCACCACTGGCCTTGATACCGTTATGCAATTGTTTTGTATATTGCAACCGTTCACACATTATGTCAATCAATCTGCCTAGGCTTCTCCCAACTATGTAGCGGTCGGCTTCCACTCTAACAGGATGCAGCTGAATACCAGTATTTTACATGGAGCGGCTGCGTATCTCACCTTCTAGAACCCAGTTACTGGGTAACACGACCCTTGATAAGACTGTTTGTCAGACTTTTGGGCTTCTACCCATAACGACTGTCAAATATCTACGAATGACAGCCGGGATCAACGGCATAACCCCAGTCCAAAAATTTCTACAGTAACGAATTTTACTCGTGAATGTCTTTATGATCAATTAAAACAGAATACAAAACATGAATGGCTTTGTATCCCCCCTCCCCCCTTATACCGTTATGCACCATTACCCCATATATGGAACACCACGAGTCTACGACTATTGTTCCACCATTATGGGCTATATCTTCACCTATTTGTCAGTCATCTCATAAAAAAACTGCCAAGCGAGTGTTGCATTTGCCGTATTGGGTTCTGTAGTTATCATGGTTGCTAGAGTAAAAATATTGCATAAAAAATTCTAACACAATGATTATTGTATCGGGAATCGAATACAACCAACGTTCAAAATCGATTTTATTATAAATTTTACTTTCTGATTTTGTGGTTTCCCGGGTCATTTTGATCTAAGCTGACAATTTAAACTTTACACTTAACACTTTAACAGACCCTTTTAAACTACACATGAAATCGTTCAAAACAGTTTCAGACATTATATCTAAATTATCACCAAAATAAATATCACCTAGTCATTTTCACTTAAAATTGCTTGACACACCTTCTTGTGACATTCAAACAGACATCCTTAAACCATTTCGTTCCACTTACGGAACCCCAAAACCAGTCCATTGATTCTCCATTAAAAGGACCATAACGCTATCATTTTAAGAGGCTATTCTATGTGACGGCCTATTCAATCGTGCTAATATATTTTTATTGCCGATGAGGTAATATTTACTGTCAGCGATTGGCACTATACGATTGGTATTTAATCAGTGGGGGAGTTAAATGCCCCCCAGTTCCTCCACTGATTAAATGCTGAGACCGATTGGTTCTATTGGGCTGTTTTTGTAGGCAATAAAAAGGGTAGTTTGTGACGTGTTACTTTTGTGATTGATGTTAGATTCGTTCTTGTTTTTGTGAAGTTTTATTGGTAAAGTTTTTTGTAGAACTAATTCGATAAGAAACTGTTTGGAATGTCTGAGTGTTTTTTTGTTTTGGTGAGTAGGGAACACTCTATTTTGAGGGAATGTTATTACAGCCATCTAAGGGCGCGCACTCCTGGTAAGGCGCCGCGCGGCACTGTTAAACAAATATCAACGATGCGTGCCTAAAAATAAAGTTGAGAATAGATAACCTGAGACGCGCGCCTCTTTCCGCTTACGGCGCGCTCTCGAGCTGATGGAAGTTTATTTATTATCAACTTTATTTCAAGTGATACAAGGTAGATATTTGTTTGGCAGTGACGAATGCGCTGCGCTGCGCCTTGCCAAATGTGCGCCGGCCCTAAAGGACCGTGAAACATCCCAGGTTTCCTGCCATTGAAAAAGTCTGGGGGCCTACCACCACCGCTTACAGCAGTATTATTTTAATCTTACTTAGTGGGGGAAAGAGATGGAGCTATACGACCTATAGAGCTTCATCTCTTTCCTACACTGAAGTAATATCAAAATAATACTGCTGTAAAAGCTGGTGGTAGGGCCTGCAGGCGTAGCATGGCGCTTTCTATCTCTACGAAGAATAGACATAGCTTTTTCTATACAAAGTGACAGTTCGTTTCTTCATTTTTGACATCCACCGTAGAAATCTTTCTACATCTGTCATTTTGTCTTTCATTTCTAACAATCTTTGTCTAGGTCTTTCTGTAGGTAGACTATTTCGGAAGAAAGTTTTCTATCCTTATTGTCAAAATCACACTGACAACCGATAAATCCTATGACAAAACAAAGAATTCTGGTTCGAATGATATAATAGAGTGAATTTCGTAAAAAGTGCAGTTGACTCTTTCTACTTTGCTGCCGTCGTACTGTCTAGAGGAAACGTAATTTTTGTCTACTATTCCATCGACAAAACGGTGCTCATGCTACGCCTGCAGATGTGCCTGTTTTTCTCTGATCTCCAAACCCAAAAAAGTGGAACCTATTCCTACCGATTATTGGTTCCACCTTTTTGGACGAATATTTTTACAACAGATTGTTTACATTAAACTGTAGCTTGTCTACGGCTCTTAACAACTTGATGGGAATTTGAAATTCATAAACTATTATGCAGTGAAAAGGCTCATTTTATTTTTTTACTAAAATTAATAGTAGCCCGATATTCCCGATATTTTTTACATGTTTGATTCAGCTTGTAACAAAAACCCTGTCCGATCCGAAGGGGGCACATAAGTCCTGTAAAAAAATTAAAAAAATATATTATTATTGAAAATAAAAAGTTATTTCAATTTGAAATTCACATTTTTGGTACCTAAATTACCCAATTTCATTAAACTACTATGATTTGTAGACACTCGCTAGACGACGGCCGCCCGCGCCCCATGTATAACCCGGTAAAATGCCCGATTGAAAAAAAAATGTAGCGAATATTTTTTTTTTCTTTTACCAAAAAATACACCACATAGATAGATAGATAATAATAATAATAATAGTCCTCCAGACCGTATTTTCGGCCACGGCGGCCAATCTCAACAGAGACTAGCCTTCGGCGTGGGAGATATTATAGTGCACAAGTGTTTGCGCAGACACAAGTGCACTCTCATAATCTCACAGATAGATAGATAAAACGTTTATTTGGTTTACATAAATAGTCTCTCAGTATTATTCTTAACAACACCCTCACGGATCGAACAGGGTTTTTTTACAAACTTCTTTTCTTTGATAATGTAATCCTATACTTGTTATAAAAACCAATCACATGAGTAGTAAAAAAATAATGTACCTTTTACCCTTAAACCAATACATGGCAAAATATTAAAAAAATACAGACGAATTTTCCCAGAAATTTTGACAATGGATTATTAACTCGACGCGATATTCGTGATGGAATCAGCTCTCAAACAAATTTCGTGGTTCATTGATAATTTTTCTCATTTTCCGTCACACAACTTTGTACCTTATGTTGATAAGATAAAGATGGTTTTAGTTTGGGTATAAAATATTTTAGAGTAAACGGATTTAGGGGTAGGTGCGTATAAGGTAAATTGGTGTTGACAATGTAATTTGGGTCTCATTTGCTTCATACAACGCTAATTCGTGTTGTACAAGTATGATTTAATGGGATGTGTAACTAACTTTGTTGTCAATTAAAATTAACAGGATAACTACTGTTTACATTAAGGTAATTCTTCACTAAATTAGAGTGGTTTGATTTGATTATACTGATTTTATTATAGCATTACAAGTGCAACGAACAATGTCAAGAAAAAAAAAGTTTATGCGAATATAATTGCGATAGGCTAAGTTCGTTGCTTAGTAATTGATTTTCTACTTATAAGCAGAGACATTCTCTAACAAATTAAGTAATTTTTAACCAACTTCTTCAAAAAGAAGTAGGTTCTAAATTCGCCTGAATATTTTTTTTGTGTGTTTGTTACGCGATATCTCCGCTAATTATGAATCTATTTTGATGATTATTTTTTGTTTGGTAGGTCATGCTTCAGAAGTGGTTTCATATAAATATTAACATTGCTTGCGTAGTTTTTGAGTTAGCTTCAATATTACGTATTTTTCCCGCTTAGTCTATGTAGACGATATCATAATTATGTGACTCCATCACTGTTATTTACATAGCTGGTAGTGGTATTCTAATTTGTGTGGGGTAGGTACCACAACTAAAAAGTAAAAAATGAAAACGATTTACAAAAAAAAAAAACAGCCGACTTAAAAAAAAACAATAAAAAGTGAAAAAGAACTTAAGTTGGTGGCAAAAAACGAAAATTGAAAAGCAAAGACACCGATTTCCGAAGTTAAAGCTATTTTTCACTTTTTTTTTTGTGTTTTTTTTGGAAGTCGTTTTTTTTTTTTTTTGTACAAAGTTTTTATTTGAGTACCTAGTGGTTATAAGTTCCTTTCGTTGGTAGTGGTTATAAGTTCCTTTCGTTGGTAGTGGTTATAAGTTCCCCACTGACCGTTGACCCGTTGTTGACCCACTGATGGATACCAGCTTTCTTCTCCACCATTACTCACTCCCTGTCTTGTACAGTCCTCCTTATAAGTCCCTCCCCAGTCAGCCTTTATTAAGATCTTAAAGCCCTCATCTCCAACAAAAACTAACCTTGCACAACTTTGCAGCACCTCGTTACTCAGTTCCCATTTACTGAGAGATAAAATGAGCGACGCCTCCGCGATGGAAGTATAACTCACTGACTTTACATTGTCTGGCCGTACGACCTATTTCCAAAAATAGCTGCCTGGTGCCTAGGTGCCTACCCAGGCCCAAAACTTAGACAGCAATGTAGGTCGCATGGCTGACGTTTGCCAGAATCGATGTTGCTTATTGAGATGTTTTATGGCTCAAGTTGTGTTTGTCTAATTTCGAGGCATCTGAGTAATTTCGAGTATCATAATTATGGGTATCTTTGAAAATGAAAAACACCTACAAACCTACTTGATGAAGTGATAGGTATCTGTACTTTTCTTGTTTCTTCAATTTGCACAATGGTAGGTCGAGTGTGCGCATGATAAGTCTGAGCGACTGGTGAGGCGTGCTTCATTCTATAGCTAATGTAATATTTAAAATAATAGGTAAGAATTAATAGGTATAATCCTATCAATGCTACATAATATATTAATTAATCTTAATATTATTAATCTTATATTAAATAAATCATTCTACATTTAATTTGACCATAAATAAACGACAAGACGGCGATAAATGAGAGGGTTATCTCATGAAACCGCTTTGAAACAAATAGACACATTACAAAAATCAGACGCGAATCAACATCGGTTAGTGAGCGCTCATGGGAATGGTTGTTAAAAGGTTAAAATCGGAGATGTTAAAAACGATGAAAGTTCTTTAGAGCCATCATCTGCCTAGCCTTTTCCCAACTATGTTGGGGTCGGCTTCCAGTCTAACCGGATGCAGCTGAATACCAGTATTTTACATGGAGCGACTGCTTATTTGACCTCCACAACCCAGTAACTGGGTAATACGATACCCCTTGGTTAGACTGGTTGTCAGACTTTCGTGCTTCTGACGACTCGTAACGACTGTCAAAGATCCACAAATGACAGCCGGGACCAACGGCTTAACGTGCTTTCCGAGGCACGGAGGAGTCTCGATATGTGAAAATGGTCACCCATCCGCGGACCAACCCCGGCAAGCGTAGCTTAACCTGATGGATCAACCCGAGCGGCTGTTATTACTTAGCCACGAGCTCCTCTTCGAATGAAAGTTCTTTTGAGCCACAAATTAAAATAAAATTGTAACAACACGTTACAGTCTTTCAGTATAGAAGCTCCTTAACAAAATACATTAAGGTTCACTCAGTGTAAACAACTCTAAGAAAACTAAGTTAGAGTCTGAAAAGAAAAGACATTTACAGTAGAAAAACAATTGTAAATTCCAGAACAAATCATTAGAAATGCAGACAAACTAAGTTAAAAACCCATTATCTTCTGCTAACAATCGCTTAAATGTGTTTCTCCAATACTGCTCTAGTTTCTACATTCTAAAGCTCTTAAGCGACCATGCAGAGTTCCTGAATATATTATTAGGTATAGTTTAAAGTTGTGCCACATAATAAATAGATAGGTACAGAAGGTCGGTTCAATACTACGAGAGAAAACGCACGCACACATATTTATAATACACCCTTCTACATACAGCGAGTGCAATCGCACTCGTGTCTAGCATTTGTTTGAGATATAACTTGCGCCTGATAACCGCGCAATAATAGGTACAGGGTGTTAGGGTAAACACCGTTATCCTTGCAACCAGTGGTTTGGTTTCATTTGTAAAATCAATGGAAAATTACAACGTTTTTTTTAATTTTTTTAGGTCTAAATTTTACCACAAGAGACGCAAGTTCGTTGCCCTATGTGCTAGGATAACGAACTTGCGTCTCAACACGGGCGGGGGGTACGGGATGTGACCTGACCGGCAGCGAGCGCGATCCCTCCCTTAGTCAGTCAGCTGTTTCGCTAGCAAGCACGGTGTCGGATAGAAACTTTTTAAAATCTTTTAATGAAAATAACGTTTTTTTTTTGTTGTGTTTGGTCATTTATTTTTATATTTAAGTTAACTACCCATGGTTTGAATGACAAGAGTGTCTACCCTTACATCCTGTATAAGTCACTAACGCTCGAACCTGGGGTCCTAAAACGGCCATATTAGCAATTCCTCTAAAAGCAATTCATTTCCTGAATTCCCAGCTGTAGCAATTCCTCTAATTTTACAGAAAAGTAATTCATAATTTGTGGACCAGTTTTCTCCATAGAAAACTGTCAAAGAGATGAATTATTTCGCAATAATAATATGTTTCAGATAAAACTACTGAAATTGTCCAAAATCTTTTATTCCAATTTCCAAAATTTTTCTTTTCTACATGTCAAATATAATCAAGTGAAGTCACTTTTCTCTTTTTCAAAAATAATCAATGCTTTTAAAAACTGCTAGCAACATACTCCTCCTCGCTCGACCCTTATTACGAAATATTTCACCACCAAAATGGTCCACAAATTATGAATTACTTTGAATCACACGCAGATCATAAATTATGAATTGTCAGTTTGTTACATTTTACTATGATTCATAATATTTTCTTATTATGATTCTACCAAAGTGGCTGTTTTAAGCCCCCAGGCCTTCTGTAACCTGCCAGTGTTGCGGAATAGTCCGAAAGGGATACCGGGACCCTGGCAACAGGCAACTGAAGGAACACGGGTGGGTTTTAGTCAGTAAGAGTTTGACACGCCCTTCCGCTCCGCCCAGAGCGGGAGAAGTCACTTGATGATTTCCCAACCAAAAAAAAAAAAGGCCTTCTGTACCCACATATTTTTCGGTTGTGCCGTATATACTCAATTTCAATACCGATGGAAGATGGAGCACCGAGAGGATGAGTGCAATTTTATTGCGATGTGTTTGTGGGTAGATGTAAGTCAGATTTCAGTTAAAGTTTGGTAAATGATTTGAATATGACAATAATTTGTATTTTTTTTCTTTTTGATTGATTTGTCCTTTCATGTTCACGATAAACCGATAAACAATGAGCACGAATGTGATTTTTCTGCATGACATCATTCTTTAGTGTTCACTTACAAAAAAAAATCCTGATATTGTATTTTTTTTTTTTTTTTTAATTAGGCTGAGAATCATCTGCACTTGTTGGATGTCAAAATCACCCCCAAAACGGCCGCCCTTCACCACCAGTGCTTTAGCAGAGAAGAAGAAGTCATTACTAACAATAATTTTAATAACCAAGTTTTTTATAGCTGACATTAAACAATTTAATAACTTTTTCAATGAGTCATAATAATGAACTAACTTAATCAGAACCAGGCTAGAGATAATGAATCCGCTCAATCCTTAACGAACAGCTCAACGTTACGTAAATACTTGCAGCAGCTCAACAAAGCAAATAGGAGCTCAAATGAGCTGTGTCAATAATACAAAGCTATAATGCCCGTTGCAGTTCTTTGAGCAACATGGCTCGACAAATAAAATTGCTAGATATAAGTATGGATAGTATTTATTTACGTATGGTATAATTATCACTTGCTTGAAAAACGGTGAAGGAAAATATCGTGAGGAAATTGTATGAGAGATATTTCTCGAAGGCATATGAAGCCAAGTCAGAGGCTCATGAGCGATATTAAACTCTTAGTCACCAACCAAACGAAAATGAAAAGAAATATGGAGACGCTGTTGTAACGAAAATAATTATATTTATTACAGAAGTATTGTTTACTGCAGATTCCCTTTTCAGTTTTTGTTGTTTAAAATTTCTGTTTCGGGTCATGTTTTGATGTCGCAGGAAACAAAGACGATTAGAAACTTTTCTTTTATAAAACATGGAATAGGTGTGGGTGGTCTTTTATTAGTAAATCTTCTTCATAATTTTGGGGGCCACTGAAATGATCGAACACCAAAAGGAGTATTTTTGTCAGTATGCATGAGAATAAATGAGTTATTGATTGGTCACCAAAATACACCATACAAGAAGTCCCAATTTGACATCATTTGAAAACAAATGACGATTTAAGAGCGTCGGTAGCAGGTGACGTTCTATTTATGTACTGCCTACCCCCATGGGAAGAAGGCAACGAGTTATATGGTACTTGTTGATAGGCCTACATTGTCCTCCCATGCCTACTAAACTAACACTGTAATTTGAAAATATTTTAAGCCAATTATTTTTAAAAGACCGGCTCTTTCTCCATAGGAAACGACCAATTGGAACCGTGCACCTAGCTTCTGACGTTTCATAAGTGCCCATGTAGGTTTATGTGAAATAAAATATTTTGATTTTTCGAAATGTATTTTTACTACAACATCATGACTATATCCAACATGACTCCATCCAAATGCACATCATCATCATAGCTTGTTTAAAAACAAAATAAACAAAAACGAATCACTTCAAAGTTTCAATGCAAACTCAAGAACGTCGTTCTTTGAAACTACTAACAAATCATTCCCTCTAATAAACCGAACATTTTTCCGAGAAACTGCAAAAATACACGATGATTTACGATGCAGTCACATCGAGTAAATTTTCCAGCTCACTTTTTGTATGATCAATTGGTGCTTCAAGTTTGAAGTGGTTTCCATTGAGAATGGAAAGTTCTGGAATGATTGCAATTTATATAAACTATTTCAAAGACTAAAAAACTATTTAAGAGTGGGTAGAGAGCTTCGGAACCATTGTTGACGACTGGGCCATTCTCAGTAAGCAAAGTGGTAAGGTGAGTTAGTACTTTTTTTTAAGACGGCAAGAGCTTATTACAAGCTTTATACAGGCTGTTAGGGTAAACACCGTTATCCTTGCAACCAGTGGTTTGGTTTCATTTATAGAACGTAAAATCAATGGAAAAACACAACTTTTTTTTTCTGTTTTTTATCTCTACATTTTACCACAAGAGACGCAAGTTCGTTGCCCTATGCGCTAGGGCAACGAACTTGCGTCTCAACACGGGCGGGGGGTGCGGGATGTGACCTGAACGGCCGCGAGCGCGAGCCCTCCCTCAGTCAGTCAGCTGTTTCACTAGAGAGCACGGTGTCGGATAGAAACTTTTTAAAATCTTTTAATGAAAATGACGTTTTTTTTTTGTTGTGTTCGTACATTTATTTTTATATTTAAGTCAACTACCCATGGTTTGAATGACAAGACTGTTTACCCTTACAGCCTGTATTAGCTTGCTCTGTTCGTATGTGTTTCCGGTTACTCCTTTTGTCATCAATTTTTCAAGCACTTCCCGGCATCCGATTGAGCTGAAACTTGACATACTCATACAACTACCGAGACATTTTGAAAAAAATATACCATGGAGCTGGTCTGATGATGGAGTCGGATGTTAGGCATGGGAACTCCTAAATCAAACAAGATAGCACCATCGTGTTTAGACTCATGGTTATGTATTAACAAGTGCTTTGACACTAGGTGGTGTTCAAGGTCTGATGATGGATCCGGAAGGTGGCCATATTTGTTTCTAGTAACTCCAATGGTAATCCATTTTTCAAGCACTTCCTGGCATCTGATTGTGCTGTAACTTGGCATACTTATACAACTAACGAGACATTTTGAAAAAATGATACCATGTTGCTGGTCTGATGATGGAGCCGGAAGTCGGTCATAGGAACTCTTCAATAAAACAAGATAGCACCATCGTGTTTGGAGTCATTGGTCATGTTTTAACAAGGGCTTTGACACTAGGTGGTGTTCAGGGTCTGATGATGGAGCCGGAAGGTGGCCATGGGAAAACCTCAATCAAACAAGATAGCACCATCGCGTTTGGACTCATTGGTCATGTATTAACAAGTGCTTTGACACTAGATGGTGTTCAGGGTCTTATGATAGAGCTGAAAGGTGGCCATAGGAACTCCTCAATCAAACAAGATAGCACCATCGTGTTTGGACTCGTTGGTTATGTATTAACAAGTCCTTTGACACTAGGTGGTGTTCAGGCCCTGATAATGGAGCCGGAAGGTGGCCATGGGTAAACCTAATTCGTTGGATTTGTGAAGGTGATAGAACAGATATTTTAACAAATCCTAATGCTAAAAAGTAGAAAATAAAATATAAGTAAAAATCTTTTCTAAAACAAGCTTTTAATAAACTAAAAAGTACTTAATAAACCTTACGTAAAAACTTAACAAACGTAACTTTAATATGTTGTTATAGCTTGAGGCATAAATGTCCTTCTTGCACTAAACTTGAAGATAAGCCTCAAGGTTTTAAGAATTATGAAAATTCTATGCTTACGTAAGTTTTATTTAGTTCATTAAAAGCTTGTTTTTAAAAAGATTTTTACTTATTACAAAATTCAAAATCAAATCAAATTATTTTATTTCACATAAACCTACATGGGCACTTATGAAACGTCAGAAGCTAGGTGCACGGTGCCCATTGGTCGGCAAGAAACTCCATGGTTACTCTTTTAAAATTAATTGGCTTTTATAATATTTTCATTGGAGGACAGTGTAGGCCTTTCAACAAGTACCAGGTACTTAACAAAATAGAAAATGATCAACAAATATACAGTCCATTAAGCCTACAACGTTCTCACATTCACAAAATAGAAAAGAATTGATTTACTAACATAAATAAGATAATATAAATAAATTAGTGTTTAATTAAATAAATTAAAATGTAAGCTATCAGATCATCAGCTACGAATGGAAATCATTGACAAAATGGCGCCTGAATTGTCTCAAATCATCATCCAACAGAAACAAACAGTATGAGTATACAGTTCACATGTAATCAATGCAGTGTACTTTGCTTGATTTTCTTGATTGGACAAATTAACCCACAATCAAGAGAAGGACATACAAATTGCTGAGCATCACAATATTGTACAAACCTACGTTAAAAGATCAAATAATTTGTGGGAAAATGCATCACGTCGATTTAAGATATTGTCGAAGTACAGCATTTCGGAGTAGAGTATGTCGAAATTGAATCATGTCGAACTAGCATTATTGTACAAGTAGTATGTCGTCGAAGTCACATAATTTCGTAGTTAAGTCATGTCGAAGCAACGTTTTGGCGGAGTATAGTAGTGTCGGACTTAAGGCATGTCGAACTAAAGTATTGTCGAAGTAAAGACGTTTGTCGAAGTTCAGTTTGGAACTCCGACAAGGCTTTACTTCGACAATACTTTAGTTCGAAATGCCTTATGTCCGACACTACTCTACTCCGACTAGACGATGCTTCGACATGACTTAGGGAAAATAAAAATAAATTACTGCCTTGTTGGTCTGCCTGGGGTCGATTCCCAGGTCGGGCAAAGTCTTACTAGGTTTTTCTATCAAGATTTTCTAAGTAGTAGCCTGGAGTGTGGATTCGTGGCCTGTTGATGGCAATAAGATCGCCCTTACATGGGAGAAATGTGGGTGTACTATAATTGGGTCTCCCTTGTTTCATCGAAAATAAATTGCCAAATTATCACTTCCCAAACAATTTTCCGCATAATTTCATTTGCCAAAATATTACTTAGCAAAAAATCTCTTCACAAATTATTGTAACGCAAACCTAATGTTTGGCAAGTGAACGTTTAAACAATAACTTGTTTAACAAATTTTAATAGTACTTTTACCAATTTTTACGTAGTCAAATATTTCAGTTGGCCCAAAATAAAATTTGCCAAATGTTTAGTATCGTCAGTTTCGGGTAGCCTGTTTTTTTTCTATATAATCTAGTCATTTCTGGCACTCGCCGGCCGCTACCGCGGTACCGCTCGCTTCGCTCGCTCGGCTCGCGCGTAGTAGGTCACAGTTTTAACCTAACCTTACCTAACAAATCATTTGACCAAACGTTTATTATCTAAAGATTGTTTGCTGTAATAAATGATTTGATTAAAGACCAAATGCCTAAATGACATTATCCTTGATAATATTCTGCCAAGTAAAGATTTGACCAAATGAAAATGTGCGTACTAAAATCATTCCAAACATTGCATTGGTATAAAAAAAGGTTGCTAAAATTTGTTTGGGTAGTGAAATTTGGGCAAAATCTTTTCGGCAAAACGGCAGGATCCCACTATTAATTATGTGCACCTCTGCCCAACCCATCGGGGAAACAAGGCGTGATGTTATGCTATGTAAAAATAAAAATGAATGACGTACGAAACACGCAACGATTAACATTAAAACGTCCTCTGCATACAGAATAAGATCACCCTCTCATGGAATTCGTGTCACGTCACCGTTAAACTACGGAGATGCAGTTTCTCCGAGGCCACCGTCGCGCCGCCAACAAGCCGAGTCCAAGGCCTCAACGAAAAACTCAATAAAGACGGAATTTCTTCAATGACACAACCAGATAAAATGTGGAGGGTAAAATAAGGGAAATTGAACGCAGAAGTAAACAAGTTTTTACTGTGTTTTATGTCAGGGCCTGATTAAAGTTTGGCCTGTGGACACTGACATACCAAACAATATTTTAATGTACGGCGGTTATTGAATGCCCGGTATTTACTATAAATAGAGATAGCCAAGAATGGCTTACTCGAAATCAGGAGGAAGACTAGGAATATCACTATTTGTCCATAAAATACCTTATTTCATCATCTGTCTTCCCAGCTATACTGGAGTCAGTTTCCAGTCTAACCGGTTGCAGCTGAATACCAAAGTTTTTACATGGAGCGACTGCCTATCTAACCTCCACAACGAAGTCACTGGGTTACATATTATACCTCTTGATATGACTGGTTAAAAGACCTCATTTCCCCGCAAATAAAATTGTTTCGCATTAAACTATATCAGAAGATATACGTGCACCTGCGTTGAGGCATTTCGTTCGTCTGGTGATCCTTAGGGTGGTATCTCCATATTGGTTATCTTGACGGGCGGGGTGTCTCAGAACAGGGACATTTGTGTATAGAATTGGATAGATGACTGGTATCATTTGTAATTCTATCTAAGTATAACTATAGTTTCTAAGTTTTTTGTACAGTAACCTTTGGATTTAGTTGTACCAAAATAATCCTTTGAATTGTTTTTAATTTGAATTAAACATTCATTACACCTACACATTATATTTTTTATCAGAAAACTATACCATCAAGTACTAAATAATAATCCAAGCATCACTTATTTAATACATATTATTCATGTCACGCTACTATTGAACCAGAGGGAATGCAATCCCGCGAGGCCATTTCTGTGTCGCGCCAGGCCCCACATATTCTAGTCCAAGGCCTAGGGTACGAAGTCAATAAATAATAGCGTGAAATTGGGTTGACTTTATCGGAATAGATCAATATTATGGGCTATAATTTTGACGCTATTTACAAATGAAAACTACATTTAACTTAGATATTTTGTACTGTTTTATTAGCCTGCCTGAATAGGATTTAAGAATAATTTGAGTACCTACTCATTTAACTTATTACGTTTCGTAAATTGTAAAATATTGGTATTCAGATGCATCCTCCTGGTTAGACTGGAAGCTGACCCCAACATAGTTGGGAAAAGGCTAGGCAGATTGATTGACGTTTCGTAAGGTGACGGTAACAAGCACATTTTAAGAGATTTTATTTTATTCCTGAGGGCCAATTCTTGTACTTAAAAAAACGTTCACTATCAAGTCGCAATCTGTCAAACTTGTCAAAAATGTTGGTAAATTGTTTGTATTTTTGACAGATTGCGAAAGAGATTGGATTGCGATCGTTCTTGAAATACGGGAATTGCCCCACAGTTACATAATTTCAGAAATAGTTGTCACACTATGATGAATTGCAAAACCAACTTACTAACTCCTACATAAACATTATCGAATTTTATCCTCTAGAAATTACATTTGGCCGGAGCAAACCCCTATAGAATAAACTTGCAGTAGTTTTCCTAACTTTATCTTCGCGTAGTGCAAAATAATTACAAAATAAACATTAACACTTTCTCTCTTGTCTTTCATTTTAATAATAGTTTAAAAATAACGGCTATTTGAAACACGCGATGTAGTCACGCTACATATTTTTCTAATTAAACACGTTATACTAAAACGAATATGAAATATTTTTAATTAAAATTAAAAATATGGCCTTGAAACTTCAAATTAATTACTATATTTACATACGAGTGTTTTAAAGTGAAAAAGGTTATTCGTTATTAAATTAAATGTGTCTTTGGCCTCGAATTTGGGGGAAAAAGGGCGTTTGAATTTAGCTAACAGGTACCAGTATGACGTACTTATTTGAATTTATAATGATGATTTCTGGCAAAAACGCAAGGTGTCAGATTAAAATATTAAATGGTACCGTGACTTGAGATGGTTCTGATTAATTAAAATTATTCTATAATTCAGTACTAAGTAAGTACTTAGGTACTACTTTCTTTAAGTATGTAATAATAATAGTCCTCCATACTGAATTTCGGCAAATCTCAGTAGAAAGTAGTAATTGACGCGAAAGCTATAGAATAGGACACAATAGAAAGAAAGAATAAAGAACTATATTTTCGGGTTGGCTTCCAGTCTAACCGAATGCAGCTTTATACCAGTATTTTACATGGAACAACTGCCTATCTGACCTCCACAACCATGTAACTGGGTAATACGATACCCCTCGGTAGGACTGACCAAAAAACGTCAATAAAAAGAAAGTAACCGTTGCGTTGGCTTTCTTTTTATCAAAAGCGTTGAAGTGATTTCAAGCACGCCACTTGTTACTTTAGCAGGTATGTAATGTTGAAGGTAAAACTTAGCTGAATAATAAAACAATATACTAGCTTAAACTTTAAGTTTTGCGGCTTCTTTGAAGGACCTCTATCGTGTTTGTCCCAATTCTAAATTATACAACGTCTTTTGAAACTAATTTACAGACTTGCTCAGTAATGTAAGTTGCCTTCAATGATGTTAATAATTTTAAAGAAAGTGGCTACCTACAGTGCTCGGGGACTAAACCTGCCACTTTGGCAGTTTTTCATCGTAAAATGTCATAAACGGACAATTCATGATCTGCGTGCAATTCAAATTACGCAATTCATCTGTTTGACAGTCTTATAAGGAGATTCTTAAAATGGTCTACAAATCATGAATTGCTTTATGGAAGTTTAATGTTAAATTACAATTTATTTATTTAAATTACGGTCATTTTATTAATCATTTATGCAGCATTATTTACAACAAATATGATTCGAATATGAATTGGATTGACTACATAATATGATTCAGCTAATATTGTGTCAATGACATGTGCTAATGACAGCTGGGAATTCAGGAAGTGAATTGCTTTTAGAGGAATTGCTAATGTGGCCATTTTAGGCCCCCTCAAACATGTTTTACACCACTTTATAGCATGCTTAACTTAAGGGGCTCGTGGCTAAATAATAATAGCCACGTGAAGTTTAAGCTACGGTTGCCGCGATCGATTCGTGGGTGGGTGACCATCCATTACATGTCGAGACCCTTCTGTGCCTCGGAAAGCACGTTAAGCCGCTGGTCCTGACTGTCATACGTAAATCTTTGACAGTTTTTACGGGAATACAGAAGCGCTAAAGTCTGACAACCAGTCTTACCAAGGGTGTCGTGTCACCCAGTAACTGGGTCGTGGAGGTCAGATACCTTACGTTTGCCGATTCGCGATGTCCACTCAAGAACACGTCTACCCCAACGGTCATCGGTTCTACGGCTAATATGGCCGACCCATTGCTACTTCAGTTTGCTTATTCTGTGAGCTATGTCAACAACTTTGGTTCTCTGCCAGATTACCTCATTCCGGATTTTATCTCTCAGAGATACTCCAAGCATAGCTCGTTCCTCTTTTCAAACAATTTAGTAACTTATTTAGCATAGATAGTTTCGATCCAAATTAAAATATCCGCGCTTACAGATAGCAGGCAGATCCGTTACAAAGCCTTGATCAGACTGTCAGTAACATTTAGGATACCTTTCTTATCTAGAAACGAAAGATGGACTAAACGTGGCACCATTGTGTAAAGGCCATTGTCCAGTAATGGACTGATATAAACAGTTCATATTGATTGATTGATGGAACACTTATCCTACTTAACACAATGCTTTGTTTACTAAATATTTCATCACTCAAATGTCCACTTATAATACAGATTACCCAAAATTAGAAGCAACCATAATACACAATGTTTTCTTAACGTCTTCTTGAAGAATAATGGTTAGTGTATTACGGTCCGTTACGTGAACTTACGCGTTTACGTAAGAGCTTTTCATAATTTTACGCTCAATTTTACGGGAACGATCTTTATGGGAGTCGCGTTCTGAATATTTCACCTGATTTTGGAAGGTATGTAAATCAATAGTATATAGGCTTGTTAGCGATGTCTTTTGTTTTATTTGTTTTTATAGGAGTTCCGTGACGAACAACGCATAAATAAACCGCTACAAATCTCTATTTGTAGTTTGTTTTAAGCGTTAAAATTTATTTATATAATTTAACTATTTGTGTACACACATAATAAACAGACAAGAAGAAAAGAACAGAAAAAAACGTACAAAGGTGATGCTTATTTCTAAAGAAATCTCTTCCAGCACACCTAATCCTTTATGTTTAATTTCATGCTTATAGATGCAGGATTTTTCGTATATGTACTAGTGGTGGCCCAGTGGTCGAAATTCGACCATAATAATTTTTTTAAGTTGTATAGTACGCACGGCTACACATCAAGCTATACATTTCCAGTTTATGCTGATCTCGCATTGTATAGGAGGTCAGCTTATAATGGAAATGTATAGCTTGATGTGTAGCCGTGTGTACAATGAATATTCTAATTCCATGCTGTCAATGGCTTATTATCTTGTGTCAAACGCATGGTAGTGTGTAATGTTTTTTTAATTAATTCAATTTATTTGTAATGCATATTATATAAAAATATAATATATATAACTAAGAAATCTCGATGTTTTGTCAAGTCGTAAAAACTGTGCGTAGCAGGAGCGGGTCGCTCGTAAAAAACACTTAATTGATTTTTTTTAATATAAAATTAAAATATGGAAGACCTTTTCATATGAAACATGATTTTAAAAGAACAAAAGAAGATACATTTATTTGCGGTAAACATGACGCAAAGAAAGAACTCAAACACGAAAATAACAAGTTGAGAAAAACACGTCCATAAAGCTATGGTAATAAAGCTAAAAGTCGCGTACGCAATAGGTAATCAACCTGCCAATACCGAGGTATTGCAATAACCCTCCGCTGCGTTACTGCTTGACCCGTTTCGATATCAACACTCCCTGATTTGAGTGGCTAGGAGTTCTAATAACGGTCGTAGGGGGAATATACGAGGGCTATTACTCGTACGTAATAAGGTAACCTTTTTGCCCATATAGGTCTCTTGAGAGGTAAATGAGAAATATCTAAGTATGCAAGGTGGAGCCGACAATACATACATAAATTAAACTGCGTTTATCTAATGACGTTCCCAGTCTGCATAAAAAAACTTAATCAAATTTAAAAAATAGTTTAGCTTTAGTTTAGTTGTCACTAAGTTATTAGTTGTCACTAGGGACATTAAAAAAAAAAAAAACTCTATAATATTTACGTAGATATTATTTGCGCACGTACACACGGCTACACATCAAGTTATACATTTCAAGTTTATGCTGATCTCGCATTGTATAGGATTTCCGTACAATGCGAGGTCAGCTTATACCTACTGGAAATGTATACCTTGATGTGTAGCCGTGTGTACATACGTGTCGTGTGAACTTTATAAAAATAAATTATCGTAGAGCTTATAGCTGTTTTCAAGTAGGTACTTCTTTTAACACAAGTTAAATAACTTCGGAGCTCTTTGAGCTTAATAAAAAAATATAGAAACTTATTACTGACAAGAACCTACCTACAACGTAATTCTCACAAGAAAATGAACAATTTGCTCGTAAAATTCCAGGAATTTTGATGAGAGCTTGAATCAAATTGTTCGGCCCAAAAAATTTTTTTTTTTTATTTTCATGAAAACAATTTTTTTTTGTTTGCGAAAAGAAATAGATCGCAAGAAAAAGTCACTAACTAACAAAACGTTAATAAATTTTAAATTAAATAAAACTTAAATAGTTAAATGCTGCTAGTTAAATGTTATTGTTTGAATGTCAAAATAAACAAAACTAATATTTTCGGCAGAGTAGGTAGGTAGGTACTTACATTATTTTGCAAAACAGTAATATTATTTTTAATATTCTCTCTCTTCAGATAAGTACCGAGGTATCTACAGAAGTGATAGCATAATGGTGTGATCGACGGACTGCCAAGTCACAGGTCTCAAGTTTGAACCCAAGTCACGCACCGCTGACTTTTCGGATTCATTTGCGTATTTTATAATTATCACTTGTTTCAAAAACGGTGAAGGAAAACATCGTGCCTGAGAGATAACGTTCGCGTTGCTGTAGATAACAAACCAACATGAAATAATATATTCGTTATGCACTTGCTACTAAAATATTATTCACATTTCAGTTGAATTCGCTTCCCAGTGCGGTAATGAGTGCATATCTAAATAATTCAAGCCTGGAAAAGCAAATCCAATGGAATTGTTGGTTTAGAGGAAGAGTATAATTTTATTATTATTAGTTTGTTTTAGATGAAATTGCTTCTGACTTCTCATAAATAATTATCCTTGTAATTTCTAGAAATAGATGACAATGAAATTATTTTAAAATAACTATGCTAGTTTGCCCAAATAAATAAATAAACATTATTATTATTCCTATATTATAAACGTTAAAAAATTCGCAATTTCATCTCAGCGGCAAAGAATGTCAAAAACTTCTCCAAAATGTGGGTATTTTTTTGACGGATTGAGACTGTTATTAGAATAATGACCGTTTTTTAAAAATACAGGAATTGTCCGTCTGTGCTCCGCGTACTTGCTTTGTGTTGTTGACCGAAGGGCATTTGGTGCGTCAGCACAGTCTATACCCAGCTTAAAGTCTAATTCCTCGCCTTTTACATGGCTATCACAGTACAGTACAACAATTTTCTTAATGTCCCTCGGTAAACTTCGTGTTTCGTCAGTAGTTTCGTGACACGCAGTTTGCCGAGGAACAGAAAGAAAATAGTTGTGATATACCGTCCCAGTCTTCAACAGTCTTATGTTTATTTAATTTATGGATTTCAATACTTTTGTTCTTGAGGAAGATTTAGGACATTGACCTGCCAGGGTTGCGGGAAAGTCCGAAAGGGACCTTGGGCAATAGGCAACTGAAGGAACACGGGTGGGTTTTAGTTAGTAAAAGTCTGACACGCCCTTCCGCTCCGCCCAGAGCGGGAGAAGTCATTGGATGATTTCCCAACATAAAAAAAAAAGACATTACAGTAATTTATACCTATTTTACCCGTCCAAAGGTGGCATCGCTAGTGGTAAATAATAGTACCTAATATTAGATCCGAAGTTGTTTATTTATTTCATGGCTGAGACTATTTATGGCATGAAAATTTATTTATAGCATACCTAGTAACTCCCGGGCTGCTACTGGGAATATCCAGATGGAAAAAACCAACACTTATATTAATAAAATCTTTTAAATACATTAATAACCTATGAAGGTTAATCAGCGAGCGCTGAAATCATCCATTTATAACTTTTATTGCAAATCATAAACAAAACCAGAAACTTCAGGATATAAAAATTACCTTAAACAACTTTGGCGTTCGTAACACAAAAATGTGGCCACAATCCATATTATTAGGTACGTATACAGTATTTTAACTAACAAAGGGCGTTCCCGTTAACCATATAGCAATAGTATAGCGTATACATGCTAAAAAAAATATTAAAACTCAAAAAAAAAAAAAAAAAATTGTCGTGAAATCCTCACGTGGGACAAGTGGGCGTGTACAGAGTTTATTTTCCGTAACAATTTAATATTTTTTGTGAATATTTTACTATACAAAAACAAAAAAAAACATATTTTTTTTAATGGTAATATTTTTTTAGCATGTATAGACGCTATACTATTGCAGGTTAACGGGAACGCCCTTTGTTAGTTAACATACGGTATAATGCGTATTGGTATATTATTTCTTATTTCTAATTCCGAATGATTTTTTCGTAAACGTATATATTACAAAAACCCTGTCCGATCCGTGAGGGAGTTGTTAAGAATCATACTGAGAGTCCATTTATTATGGCTATTTTATTTTAAGATTAAAAAAAAAAATTGTCGCATTTTTTTCAATGACGAATTTTATTATTGTTGTGCGGCCATTGCGTCCTTTAGTGGGTGTCTACAAGTCATAACTTATGACCTCTATAGAAAATTTGCTCATTTATAACAAAACTAGCAATTTGCCCGCGACTTCGTCCGCGTGGATTTCGTACTTTGAAGCTTTTGGAGGAAAGCTTTCAAAGATATGTAGTTTAATAAATTAATATTTGCGATCTATAACATTTATGCACGATCTTTAACCCTTAAACTTTATTACCCTTTTACATAGTTAGGAGCAGATTTTTGCAAAACCCCGAAACACGTACTTTTTGTTTCAAGTATTAATTAAGTACCCGTTAGGGGTAGATTTTTGAAAAACGTAAATAAAAAAATTCGTCTGCATTGCTGTCAACAGGAAAAGTGCCCAAAAGGCTGGCAGCATTGCCACTTTGTATGGCAATCATAAATAGGATCGCAATAGTAACCAAATGCCATTTAAAGTGTAGCCAAGACTACGAGATATCACTCCAAAATTTGCCTTGACTTAACATATAATATAGGTATTCATTTATTCATTCATATTCATTTATTTGCGCACCACAAGGTTTATTTGGCATAGTTCAGAAGTATTTGAACTTGTTAACAGACTTCAATTGTAACCTTTGTTACATGATGTTGAATTGTATTGTTTGGTTTTATGAACCTACTATAGCTAAAAGTTTTTTTAGAAAATCATGCGGTCATATCGGTAAACGGACCGAATGCGGAAACTTATTGCAGTTTAAAAAAAATGTATTCCTTCCGGGCACAGGACTACTTTCTATTATCTACTATGTATAGTTAGGTACTGTGTATTATTTGGGATAAAATTAGTTACCACAGAATAGTACAGAAGGCGCACTCCGCATTTTAAGTTAGGTTAGCTACAAGGATGCGGCGGGCCCGTCCCAATTCAGTGTGCGTAACGTAGTTAGAAGATATAAGAGTTACGCGATAGAAAAAGAACTAGGTGCAACTTTTAGGTGAGTATAACTGTAGGTAATTAGCGCTGTGCGACCTGAATTACACTTTATTGTGTCGTATAAGAGTCGCTTTTTATTTAAATGATTTTTCGGAGTGAATCATCTGTTTCAATCTGCGATATTACCTAAATACTGTATGAAAAGAGATATAATAAGAATGGATTATAGAACAGCTTATGACGACCCTTTTATGATAAGGTCGAAGCCCTTATTTTATGTAGAAGTGGATACAAGGATGGTGGAACCATTATTTTTTCTTTTAAGATAGATAATCTGCATCAAAGCAAAATAATACACAAAAACCATTATCATAATATAATACAAGTATAAGGCTGATTTCTTTGATAAAATGGCAACGCTTCCTTTGTAACTACAAGAAATTGTCCAAGAAAAGGAACAAATTGAATTGATCACATGAACAATGCAGGAAAATTCTCGAGAATTCTCGACAGCGGTAAATCGGAGAACGTTACAAAGATTCTCGTGAGATTTGTTAGGAAAAAACTGAGAGTAGAAACTATTACGAGCTAGAAAAAGAATGTCGTGAAAGCTAAGGCAGTAAAGACGGAGGAAATTATCGAAATCTTTTTGTGACAACGGTTTTGATATGTTAACTAGAAAAACAGGAAATTGTATTTACTCTGAACTCGTACAGGAAATTAACAATAAAAAAAAGATATTACAAAAAATAAAGAAGAAAATTATTGCCTTTATGTTATAATGTTATTATTTATTAAAATAATGTATAAAGTATTTATTTGATGTACTTATTAATTTTCAATTTAGTTATCGTTGATGGGATTCCATAAAATATTTATTTATTTATTTATTTAATACTTTAAGCACACACATGTACAGAGGCGGACATAATGCCATAGTCATTTATATCTACTTACAATAATCTGATTACTGAATCATTATCCCTTAAAACAACTTTTGCTAAATTGACACTTAAATATGCATTATTTAAGCGAACACACAGTACATAATTATTAATCAAACTAGTGACCCACCCCTACTAGGCACGGGTGCAATAGCGAGATATCAAAACATCGTTATTTTGGGTATTTTCTGTGCCACAAATAACTAAAACTTAAATTTATTATACACATAAACCTTTCAGAATAAATTCTCTAAATGTTGGTAAAAACCGCATCAAATTCCGTTGCGTAGTTTAGAAGAACAACGCGGTAAGAACAGGCACGAAAACCGAATTTAATTTATAATAATAGGTATCATAAGAAAAGAGAGGATCTTCTCTACTGCTAGATATTCCATCCTTTCTTGCATCTACCCAGTCTTTTAAATAATAAAAATAAAAAGATATTTCTGTAGAAACTCGCTCTACAATGCAAGCGCTCTAGGACCAGGAGATAAAATGTTAGTGTTCCAAAAAAAAATCAGAATCAGTATCATCCTGCTAAAATATAGAAATAAATAAATAATTATTTTACTGTACATAATAATAATATAGTTAGTCATAGGTACAGTAAATATGATGGTACAATTAGTGGTCAAAATCAGGTAAAACAGCTGGATCCTGAACTAAGGAAAAAGATATTTGTATCAAATGCAATCAACAACGTAACTAATTAAAATACACGAACACTGCCAATTTTAGCAACATTTAAACCGATATGAAAACGTTTTGTTTTTAATATGTAATCAAAATTTTCTCTTCTTAAATTAATTAATTGGTACTAATTAAAACGTTGTTGTGCGGTTTTTAAAACAATTGATTTGAAAACAGGAACGCGGTTATGGACACTGTCTTATCAACAAGGATTTAATTATTGTTTATTTCTTAAATAAAAAAAAATAACTAGAATCTCGCAAAATAATTTATTATTAATCCAACACTCAAAAATCAAGTGTTCAACTCTAACCCAAAAATGTAATAAACTTAGCAACGAAGTAACTTTCAGAAAACCTTGAAAGGAAAGTAAATAAATAAGTAATCCAATTTAAAACTAGGTACGAACCTGATCAGCAACTTTGCGAAGCCACACAAATTGAAAAAAAAAACAAAACAATAGTCACCTAAAACACAACACTAATTTGTCTAAAATTAATATAATAAATATATTTTTTAATATACACACTACACGTAGATATTTACACAGATAATAAATATTTAAAATTGGTACGCGAACGGGCGATTCGTAGCCGATAAGACGTAGCGTCCGTAGCAAGGGTCTACGCGGCACTGCTGCTACGGCGGACTATACCTACCTACATACGAAGTGCGCACGCTTAGGTTGGCTACAGATGGTGCGATTGGTTTGAGCCGCGTGGTTTCTCGTATGTCGGGAATTTTGGGGAAAATGGGTAATATTTTTTGGCGTTTCAATTTGTTGATATAAGCTAGGCTGTCAAAAATATTTTTTACTTGAGAGAGAAGAGTTTTTGGCACCTACAAGGATTTCAAATATTTTCGTGATGTTGTAGAATTTTAAATGAACGGTTTGAAGAATTTTAGTCATACAAACAAAAATATAGTCCTTATTTTAAGGGCCACTGTCGATACACTTTTAAATGGGTATTTAGATTGAGCTAATTATACTCAGGAAATTATTTGTTTATGAAATTAACACACTACACCAAGTTGCCGTGTTACAGCCATTTCACACAGTTGTCAAGGAATGTCAGTTGTGATTTGAATTTACGGTCAATTTAAGTTTGTAGTCAATTTGCTAAACAATTAATAACACTGACTTTAGCTGTATAAATTATTAACAAAAAATTGCTAATGAGCACTTAAGTAACTTGAGTTTTTTCCGCCATTTGTTCTTTTTTTTATGTTAGCCTACACGTTCCCACTGCTGAGCAAAGGCCATTAATTCTTCTAAGGGAAAAACTTCATATTTACATAATAAAAAAATATATTTTATTTAAAAAAAAATATCGTAGAACTAGATTTTTAATCGCAAATTCGTCCAATCAATTTTTATTTCCTCGCGTGACTCTAAAATAACTTCATCTTCATTACGTCCTTTACAAATAACCAGTGGTTAGTGATTATCAAGATTTCTTCAAATTGACTACGCGTAACTATGTGATAACATCTCAGTTACTTGCTAACGGCTTCAGTAAATTACTATTATTATACTTTAGTACCTGGGCAACCGAGCTCTCTTTTGGTGAAAATAGAGAATGCTCATTTAATAGTACAGGAGAGTTCATACTAATTCCATGCATCATAATAATCAGCCTATAATGTTCCCACTGCTGGGACACAGGCCTCCTCTCAGCGAGGGGCCATAACCCACAACGCGGGCCCAATGCGGGTTGGTAGATATCACATGTCTTCGTTTTTTACTTCTAAGACATTCCAGTTTCCTCACGATGTTTCCCTTTACCGTTTTTGAGAGCAGTGGTGATGAAATAATTTACACAAAGTAAAGCACCTGACGGGGTTCGAACCGACAACAACTCGTTAGTCACGGTTAATTAAAAGTAATTAATTAAAAATTCCATGCATAGTACATACTAATACAATGCTTCCATGTCATTATTCTAAGGTACCTTCTCTTCATCTTCATCTTCATCTTTGGGCGACTGAACTCTGCTCGAGTGAAAATAGAGAAAATGAATTTCTCAGACATGAGCCTGACTTTTAACCTTGAGTTTAACCCGCGTAAGTCTCGATCCTGTGGGATTATTAGGATAAAAAGTATCCTATGTCCTATTCCAGTTCATTGGTTACCAATGTGCCAAATTTCATCTCAATCCGTTCAGCCGTTTTAGCGTGAAAGCGTAACAAACAAACTCACTTTCGCATTCGTATTTAAAATATAGTTAGGAAGTTAAGATTGCTCATATAATAGTATAGGATTAGATTGATGTTTTTTTTTTAATACCGAGTAGAAACATTGCTTTGAAATTTTTATTGCTTTGAGCGATAACACCATTGATTGTACATACTGCTGCATAATATTTGTTTACTTTTTCCTGCTTCGTTTTGCCTGTTCGTATTGTATCTGTCTACATTTTATTTTGTATTGTTTGACAATTGTTGAGGCAGAATTACCTACTTTGTTTTTATTTTATTTTTTCTCCTATAATAATAATTATGTACAAGGGAAAATTATCAAAGGGCATCAAAAAATTCGTCCGCCGCTGTCAGGTTTTTTCTCCTTACTTCGTCCTCCGTCCTCCTTAAATAATAAAAATGTAATAAATTAAATAAAACAATTTAAAAAAAAAATTGCATCGAAAAATTCCTCCGCATTACTGTCAACTGGTAATGTACCCAGAAGACTGCCGATTATAATATAATATTATATACCTAGTAGTTTTATAGTACTAATAACACGCGTACTATAGCAACCCACACGTGGCAAAAACTTACGATATTCTTGTATACTGAAAGCGTGGGTATAAAACTTATAAAGAGGGTTTACACTCATTCTAAGAACTCATCTGAACACAGTGAATGATAAACGAGTAAAGTACTCGTGCTAATACTTTATTTTTAACTCGAAGGCCGATACAGTTTTGAATGAAACATATTTTTGTATTTAACTGATACGCCTTCTGTATAGAAATACATTTAATAGAATAACTATTTGTATCGGTAGTGTGTTCAACTAACGGCTTCATCATACTGCGAAAGGCCTATGAAATATTATTGCTCTATAGTTATACACTCGTGGATAAATAATACTGAAAATGAAAAAAAAATGAAATGAAAATACTGAAGTGAAATTCTTAGTGTGGGGCAACGTTTAAAAAAAAAAAAAAAAAAAATAATAATAAAAAATACCAGCTGCACGGGTCGATCGTTTGTCGAGGTCGATCCGTGGATTGGTGACCATCCATTACACATAGATACCCTGACCCTGTCTCAAAAAGCACGTTTAACTGTAAATAAAAGCCTAAGAAAGAAGAGCTGGCTAAGTAATAACAACCACACGGGTCGATTCATCAGGTTAAGCTACGCTTGCCGGGGTTGGTCCGTAGATGAGTGACGATCTTTACATACCGAGACTTCATGGGTCGGAAAGCGCGTTAAGCCGTTGGTCCCGGCTGTAATTTTGTAGATCTTTGACAATCGTTACGAGTAGTCCGAAGCCCGAAAGTCTGACAACCAGTCTTACCAAGGGGTATCGTATTACCCAGTAACGGGGTTGTGATGTCAGATAGACAGTCGTCGCTTCATGGAAACAATACTGGTATTCAGCTGCATCTGGAAAGACTGGAAGCCAAACCCAATATAGTTGGGAATAGGCTAGGCACGTTAATTGAGTTCTTTTACTTTGACTGCCTCGTTGGTCTAGTGGTCGCATGCACCACTGTTGAGTATGATGTCCTTTTTTTTAAGCTTGGGAAATCATCAAGTTACTTCTCCCGCTCTGGGCGGAGCGGAAGGGCGTGTCAGACTTTTACTGACTAAAACCCACCCGTGTTCCTTCAATTGCCTGTTGCCAAGGTCCCGGTATCTCTTTCGGACTAACCCGCAACCCTGGCAGGCATCGGTCCTAGCGGACCCCGCCATGAGCATGATATCCTGAGATCGATTTCCAGGTCGAGCTAAGTTTTATTGGGTTTTTCCATCAGAAATTTGTTGGTAGCAGCCCGGAGTCTGGATTTGTGCCCGGTTGATGACAATAGGTTCGACCCTATTGCGTGGGACTTAAACATATGTGGCGAAATATGGGTCAACTGAGTTCACCTCTGCCTAACCCTTCAGGGATTGCAGCCGTAATGATGCGAAATTAGTTATTTTGATTCATTTTGTTTGTACCGCTCACGATACACAGGAACTTTTAACAGTATGGCAACAAAAGAGATTAATTAACAAGACAGTAATTTTTTAACAAAGAACTTTACTATACAACATGTAACAGAATAAGCGCAAGACCTGAAAGTAGTTTGCTCAGAATCGGCTTCTGAATCGATTTCCATCATTATTTATATGTGTTAATTTTTCATGAAAAAAATCTTTTCAACCAAGGTAATAAGATATTTTATTTAAGGAAATTTAAGCCTTATCTCAAAGGAATAAAGCCTATTCAAATGCATAAACAAATTTGTAATACGCTCATAGCTATTTCATGTTTAGTCAGGAAGTCTATTTTGTAAAAAAAAACTAGGTGTCGTTTAATTAAATTAAATTACAGATATTATTTTAGTCTTATAATTTAATATTCTAATTGGGGTGTATGAGCTCTTGCGTTTATTCCGTTACAGGTTGTATATAAATGCGAAAACAATTATTTTACAACTGTTTTACTCGAAAACACGTAACACGGCTACACATCAAGCTATACATTTCCAGTTTATGCTGATCTCGCTTTGTATAGGATTTCCGTACAATGCGAGGTCAGCTTATACTGGATAAGTATAACTTGATGTGTAGCCGTGTGTAAAGTCACAAGCATACACATACGCAAGATTCAAAAGCCATTTTCTCCATACAGCTATGGTTTATACGATGGCAATGATTGGACCCAGTGACTCGGAATTTTGGACCTAGTCAGTGAGTTCAACTAGCTAGAACCAAAAATTCTAAGACATGTGACACCTACCAACCCGCACTGGGCCCGCGCGGTAGATTACGGCCCGCTCCCTCTCACCAACAGCAGGCCCGTGTCCCAACAGTGGGAGCATTATAGGCTGATTAAGGAGTGGATTCATGGAGACGTCATCAGCAGTAAGTCAGGCGGGGGAAACTACTGGGCCCAAAAATAGATGGGTAGGTTATTCAACTGGACTGATTTGAGCGTGTGAAGTCAGCACTGAACTGGATTGAAACTAGTGTCTACTCGAGTACAGTGGGCCTAAAATGGCCACATCAGCAATTCTTCTAAAAGTATTTCATTTCCTGAATTTCTAGATTTCATTAGCAATTCCTCTAATTTCAATTCATACTATGTGGACCATTTTACGAATCTCCATAGAAAACTGTCAAACAGATGAATTATTTCGTAATATGAATCGCACGCAGATCATTATTATGAATTGTCAGTTTGAGACATTTCACGATGATTCATAATATTTTCCTATTATGATTCTGCCAAAGTGACTAGTTTAAGCCCCCAGGTGCAAGTCAGCGCTGGACTGACTTACTGTATTGTCATATTACTGGTATCGAATTAACCTGTCTTAAAGTAGATATTGATAGATTATTGTATTACGAGCTAATCACAACCAAACTAATATGAAATGGGTCATTTCTCAAAGTTGGATAATTGTTATTTCATTAGAAAACCGATTTTTAATTTTGCGTAACTGTCAGGTATTTATGCTCGTAAATTTATGGTTGTAATTTACTTATATTGTAACACATCTGGTAAGACGCGGCGCAGCGCATCCGTTACGGACAAACTAATATCGACCCTGCACTTGTTGAAATAAAGTTGAAAATAAATAAATTTCCATTTGCTCGAGAGCGCCTCTAAGCGGAAAGAGGTGCGCGTCTCAGGTTATTTATTCTTAACTTTATTTTTAAGCGTGCAACGTTGATATTAGTTTGACAGTGACAACCGCGCCGCCCTGCGCCTTGCCTGGTGTGGCCCTAACACTGATATACCGACCACAAAAACGCGCGTCGCCTATCTGTTCACAGCCTAAATATTTGTTTGTGGGGTACAAAATATTTATCATAATTATTATTTTCCGATATTTATGCGCCATTTTCATAACCACAGTTACGTTGAGAATTTCTATTGAAATATTTAATATTGAAGGCGGCTTAATCCTTCCGTGAGGTCTTCTAATAATGGCTCCCTTAATGCTGTGGGGAGAAATCTTCTTTATTATATTATTATTTTGGTGATAACTTGATTTATTTTTCGGAAAAAATACTATATTTTTTTTTTATGTTTATGTTTTTTGCTACCTATGTCTTTTTAATAATCAGTTTCTGTAGACTAAAATAGTGTCTGTTACTATACTTTACTATTGTTTTAAATGTTTACTGTTTATATTTCCTATGCGTGTCCCAAAGAAAATATTTTTCTTTCTTTCTTTCTTTCATTACGGGTGGTTGGGAAAGGGTTTTCACCGAAACTTTGGTTTTATAGACCAGTTAAATGTGTCTCAATGTGACATAGGTATTAGTAATATCACGTTTGTATTTATAGGTACCTACTACTAGTTGCTGCCCGCGGTATCACCCGCGTGGACACTCATTCTTTTTCTACAATAAAAGTAGACCATATTATCATCTTGGAGATTAGCTGGAACAAACAGACAGACAGACAAAAAAATTAAAAAATGTTTTCTATATAACTGTTAAAAATAAAATATTTTTTAGTAAATGCATATGAAATGCATTTAAAAAAGCTGTTATTTTGATGGTAAGTGATAATCACAGATTGAGCCAAAGAGCTTACCCATTTTGATTAAAAAAAACAAAACTACACTCGCGACAATCTAAGAAGTCCGTTTTGACGTTTCGTTCTCGTACTAATAACATCGATAACGTTAAGCCTTGAGAATCAGTTTTAAGCAATGTAGGTAGGTATTAGATTACAAACTCTCTAAGTATGTTCAATCGATATGTCTCGAGAATCAGTTTATAAGAAACCAATTTTTTTTTTCATCGCTACACAAAGCATTTTTATAGCTGTCAAAAGGGACTTCTTATGCCGAGATCCGACGATCCGCGATTTTGCGGACGGACACGCACGGCAGAAGACCACAGACCGCCACGCACCGCGCACCGAGGAACTTCCGATGTCTGCGATACCCCGTACGTACACATTCCCACGGTGCGTCGTGCGGGCTCGTCTGTGTCCGTCCGCAATATGGGGCACCGTCGGATCACGGCATTAGATTGTCGCGAGTCTACATCTACAAATATTCATTAAAACTTGGCACAGTTTGATTGGCGGCTCGGAAGTTAGCTACTCGCTGCGCAGTACCCCACCCCTCACCCCCACTGACCCATGAAATTGTTACTGCGCAGCGACTCACTTCATGTGCCTAACCGCCATTAAGTTTATTTTACAGTTAGATTCACTAACTGTACCTAATAGATACTCGCTATGAATGCAATTAAAAAGCTGTTCTATAATTCATGGCAGTGTTCTATTCAGTGCCTCCGGCGAAGATGCCGGACGGCTTCCAGGCGGAGCTTCGCAAAAGAACAGCCTCCCTGTGGTCTCGGATAAAAGGTAGCACCAACAAGCTTCTGAGCGTGGTGTCGGAAAGAGTGGACAGCCGAATTCTGAGGCATTGGTCACGCATTCATGTCCAAAATAGTAATTATTTTAAATTTTACTAACATAGCTATAAGTATCTACCTACTAACATTATATGGACTTGTACCGACTATTTGTGTGCTAGTCTGAAATAAACAATTTCATTTCATTTCATATAAGTACACACAAGGATGACACAGTATATAGCAGTAGTACAAAACTTTATATTGACCCAGTACCTAGCATAAGTACATAGAACTTTGAACAACAAACTTCAAGTTACAAACTAATAATAAACCTAGTAGTCAGAAGTTCCTCGCGAATTTTTAAGCCAGTAGTCTAGCGAGTTATTTTAAACTGTAATACTATTCTGAGAAAAACGGCTTTTAGATTAAAAATGTAAAGTAACAAAGTTTTCCACTGTAAGCTATACCCGCTAAGAAAATATCCGCGGACATGGGTGTGATTCTGTAAGACCTCATTCTAAACTTCGAATCTGAATTCGCTGTAAGTTTCATGATTGGCATTCTAAAAACTCGGTTGATACACTAGCGCTACCTTTGCGAGCGTGTCAGTGAGTTGAACTAAATTGACCGTGAGATTTTGACATATAAAGTATAAGTTCGACGCTCACTTCGCACTCAAACCCGATTCAAAATTCGAAGTGAGAGTGAATAACGATGTGAGATGCGAGTTGTTGTTTGAATTTTACAGAATCAACGTACAGGTATCTGTTAACCAACTCAGAAACCTTACCTCACATGTCGCATTTCGACAGTCCTTACGGGTCGTCAGAAACCCGAAAGTCTGACAACCAGTCTTACCAAGGGTTGTCGTATTACCCAGTTACTTGGTTGTGGAGGTCAGATAGGCCGTCGCTCCATGTAAAATACTCCATGTAAAATACATAATACCGGGGTTAGTCCATGGATGGGAGACCATCTTTACATATCGAGACTCCTCCGTGCCTCGGACAGCACGTTAAGCCGTTGGTCCCGGCTGTCATTTGTGGATCTTTGACAATCGTTACGGGTCGTCAGAAGCCCGAAAGTCTGACAACCAGTCTTACCAAGGGGTATCGTATTACCCAGTTACTGGGTTGTGGAGGTCCGATAGGCAGTCGCTCCATGTAAACTGGTATTCAGCTGCATCCGGTTAGATTGGAAGCCGACCCCAATATAGTTGGGAAAGTCTAGGCAGATTGATTGTTTGCAAACTAATAAATAAATTATTTCATTTTGATGACTTACGGCCAGTTTCTTCATCAAAAGTAACAGCCAAAGTAACATGAAAAAGAAACAAAAACCGTTTTTTTTTACTTTTTGACGTTACTTTGGCTGTTACTTTTGATTAAGAAACTGGCCGTAATTATCACATTATCTCCCAACAAGAAATCTCCCTTATAATCATAAGAACACTGTTAATTAAGAATCTGAACCATAATTACTGCAACTGTACCCGCTTACCTTGTTAACGAACCAACACACGCAGTCATCGCATCTCTTAGAGGAGAAACCTAAGCATTATGCACCTGTCTACCTTCCTAAGCTGGAAAGTAACTGAGATGAATAAAATTATGGCGGAATTACATGCATGCTGTTATAATATTTCATACGGTAGGTAAGAGCAAGACACATAATATTATCATTCAAACTATATCGATTTATGAATCCCTGAAGTGTTTTATAAATAGGTAAGATCGTGAACATCTGCCACCGATATTTATATCCAATTTAAAAAAGAAACATTTATTTCAGGTCCTTGACCCATATTAAATATACAAAAAAAAATACACAACATATTTGTCAATTTTGTGTCACAATAAGTGATTGAGCGATTAGTTAGTCATCATCTGCCTAGCCTTTTCCCAACTATGTTGGAGTCGGCTTCCAGTCTAACCGGATGCAACTGAATACCAGTATTTTACATGGAGCGACTGCCTATCGGACCTCCACAACCCAGTAACTGGGTAATACGATACCCCTAAGACTGGTTGTCAGACTTTCGGGCTTCTGACGACCCGTAACGACTGTCAAAGATCCACAAATGACAGCCGGGACCAACGGCTTAACGTGCTGTCCGAGGCACGGAGGAGTCTCGATATGTAAAGATGGTCTCCCATCCATGCACCAACCCCGGCAAGCGTAGCTTAACCTGACGAATCGATCCGTGCGGCCGTTTGAACTTAGCCACGAGCTCCTCCGAGCGATTAGTTAGTAAAGTTAATTAAATGACGAAAAATAAGAATTCGATACAAATATAAAATATGATTATTACCTATTTGATCAAAGCTCTGATTGAGTCCTTGAACTATTTCTTTAGGCAGGTAATTTAAACAAGGACATTTTTTTGTTTAAGGACATTTTATAAATTACATCCGGAAATAGTTTCGGACTAGCACTAGCCTTTACCGGCTTTACTTATCGTCGTCTATCCGACAGAAAACGTCAATTTTGACGACATAAAAAGTAGACTGTCACTCTCCGGCCCATAGTACTATCTCTATATAAAATGTCAATGTCAATGTAGAGAATGACAAACTGTTTGTTTGTGTCACACTTTCGCATTAATAATACATTAGTAGGGATTGTTCATGAGTAGGCATAATATTCTATCGTGTTTAAAACACCGAACTCATTTTAGTAATATAATATTATTATTTCTTTTGAAAAGTGTTTTTATAACCAATTTACAGGAATAAAATATCATTTGTATGAAAAGTGTAAACTATTAGTAAACACGCAACAGACATTAAATCAAAATACATAATAATTCTAAACCCACACTAGATTGGCCCAAAACTATGAACCGAAGCCATGAGCTGTCGCATAAAGGAGACTGACTACCGTGAAATGAAGACAAATAATGTCACAAGGGAAGCCAGCACAAAAAATAAACACAATAAGGAAAATCAAGTTCGTGAACAAACGTCAAAGAATAAGCGATGTCTGGAGTTTTTCTTCTTCGAATCGAACTTAGCCAATAAGTAGGTATACTTGGGTAAGTTCGATTCCATTTCTTGGCAAGTATACTTATTTGTGAATTATCAACAATATGATTGTTGGACACGAAACATTTGTGTGATGAATAATAGGTATACATATTATGAAAATATATACTTTAAATTACAATATTCAAAAAAATAAGCCGCTAGCTAGATGGTCGATCCATCAGGTTAAGCTACGCTTGCCAGGGTTGGTCCGTGGATGGGTGACCATTTTCACATATCGAGACTCCTCCGTGCCTCGGAAAGCACGTTAAGCCGTTGGTCCTGGCTGTCATTTGTAGATCTTTGACGAAAGAAGCACGAAAGTCTGACAACCAGTCTAACCAAGGGGTATCGTATTACCCAGTTACTGGGTTGTGGAGGTCAGATAGGCAGTCGCTCCATGTAAAATACAGCCATTCAGCTGCATCCGGTTAGACTGGAAGCCGACCCCAAAATAGTTGGGAAAAGGCTAGGATCTGCCTAGCCTTTGATTGATTTGATTTGATTGAAGCCGCTAGCTAAATGGCTCGGATCAGGAAGTCTTAAAAATCCAAATTGATATAAATATCGGCTACAGTATAAGGGATTTATTCATAAACGATGATTAAAGTTAAGTGACGTTCAAACGTCAAAAATGTATGGTTAAACAGTCGCTAATCATTACTTAACTTTAATCATCGTTTATGAATAAACCCCTAAACGATTTGAATTTCACATAAATCAATCTGCCTAGCCTTTCTCAAACTTTATTGGAGTCGGCTTCCAGTCTAACCGCATGCAGTTACGAGTACTTTACATGGAGTGATTGACTATCTAACCTCCACATTCCAATTACAGGGTAACACGATGATCCTTGGTAAGACTGGGTTGGCAATATTTTGGGCTTCTCTTCTTACCCGTAACTAAAACTATCAATATTCTGACTAAATGGTGAAAGAAAACATCGTAAGGAAACCGGCATGTCCTACAACAAAAAAATCGAAGACATGTGACATCCACTAACCCGCACTGGGCCCGCGTGATGGATTATAGAAAAGAAAAACGAAGGGAAAAAAGAAAATACATTTATTTAGCACAGACTAAAAGGCACGCATAACACAACATAATAATATATTGTGGCGGTATCTACATCGCCACATGTGAACTACGCATCGAAGACCTGACGTCACATAAATCCTGCATCGCGCAATTAGAGTTTACCGTGCAGTGAACATATATACAAAAACCCAATATCAATCATTGGGCAGTTGCCCGCCAGACACAACACCCGTCTGGTCGGAGGATCCTCCCTTTTCTATGGGGGATGAGTGAACTTTACACCCTGTTCCTCATACCCCTAAATTGGTGACCCCGAATATGAACGTTAACGCAGCCTTCGTGCAACTACTCCAGCGTGACGTCATCATCATCACTCCCGCAAGCGTTCAGTGAGGCGAGTCACACAGCCAAGCCAACACCCGAGGCGTCAACGGGTATCCTGACCACCAGCATGCAGCGATCGCGCATTCCTGGTCATCACCCTCAGCCTCATCACCCCGACCCACTGGGGAATCACATCTATCACCTCAACCTCATCACCCTGAGCCACTGGGGAATCACCGCAAACAGTTCCGACCCACCGCGAACAATGCGGCACCCGGTTCCGACTCACTGGAACCACAACTGGCACTGGCAAGCATCGCAAGATACAAGACTTAGCCCACTATCGACCTCCGGTCTCCGGAGGGGAGTGATGTGGCGGTATCTACATCGCCACATGTGAACTACGCATCGAAGACCTGACGTCACATAAATCCTGCATCGCGCAATTAGAGTTTACCGTGCAATTAACATATATACAAAAACCCAATATCAATCATTGGGCAGTTGCCCGCCAGACACAACACCCGTCTGGTCGGAGGATCCTCCCTTTTCTATGGGGGATGAGTGAACTTTACACCCTGTTCCTCATACCCCTAAAATATTATTTTACTATTACTACAAGTAAAAAAGAAATTAAAAAAAAAACAAATAAAAAGGCCAATCCTTCTCACAGAGAGGAGGCCTGTGTCCCAGCAGTGGAAATATTATAGGCTGATTATGCTAATCTGCTGCCTGGCTAAATTTTTGACCACTGCAAGCCACCGAAAGTAAGTTTTTTACCTCTGTGGAGGTGAAAAAGTTATCTAAATTTCGATCTATAAGTGGCCCTGAAATTAGACGCAGAGGGTGAAAAAATTAACTAAAAAACTACTTAGCAAATTATTTCTCGTAGCAACTAAGCACCCTAGGCACAGGTAAATTCAACAAAAAACTATTACCGCAGTATAATATATTATTATCAATGTCACATGACATCACAAATGGCTCGCAGTGTGACATAAGAATAATATTTGTTCAAGTCTCCGGTTAATTTTGTAATGGCCACGTATAGTTGGGGACAGAACTGTTTACCTTCATTTAGTTTCACTCAATAAGGGATAGGAAAATTATTATTGATTTCTCGTTGTGACCTCAATGTCCACAGTCATTTTTATTATTTATAGAATGTAATTTCCGTACCGAAGGGGTACCAACGGTACGCTATGTGGAACTAAACCCACGCCATCATAATGTCATTTCATGTGTCGATCAAAGGCTGACAAGGCTGTAGGTATCTTTATAACCTTAAGAGGTAGCCAGTTGCAATTTTTACACATCGTGAAATAATGAGATCTCTCAACAAGGCAAATAAAAAAAATATGTTTTTGTCAACAATTAGCTTGCTATTAAGCATGCATGGTAACACCCAGATGTGTTGTCAAACATTATCGATCCAAAGACAAACTCTTTTATTTACTCGCCTTTTCACATGACTGGCCTATTCGGTGGCCAAAGAACCAGCATTGCCATACATCGTTGCAATTCTGCCAGCCTTTTGGGCACTTGTCCTGTTGATAGCGTTGCGGACGAACTTTTTGATGCCCTATGATTGCCGCCCTTTTATAGAATACTTGTACAATACTAATTTAAGACAGTTAGTTTTTAAATTATGTATGTATTATACTTTATCTAATTAATAATTATAGACTTATTTTACTACCCCATCTTCTTTCAACACAATATCTTATTATTAAATCCCACCGTCAAATAACAGCCTATCCAAAAATAAACTGTTACCAGGCCACATAATCAAGCCTCGCAAAGAATATTTTAAAACAATTTTGTCCGCGACGATCCTCATGCCACGCATTTATTAATCAAATTATGCCACCGCGGTTCGTGTTATTTTCCATTACATTTACCTTTGTTATGTGGGTACCTAATATGTACATAATTGTGACAACATGTACTTTCAGTAATAAACATAATTAAGTACTTTGTGTCGTTTGACAACGTGCTAAATTTAGTCTAATTTAAATTGTAGTGAGTACGTTACATTAGTAAATTAGTACTGACCTTTCACTTTGAGGCATTACTGAAGTTTTATTTTACGACTACTTAACCAGTACTCTTGTACGTTTTACCCAATCTTTCAAACAAAATCAGAAGAACTAAACTCAACATAGTCGTCTTCTTCTTGGCGAGTCGATGACGATCTAAATTGAGTTGGTATAGAATTTAGCTATGAGTTTGGCGCCGTCAGTAATGATCATCGCATCGGTTCCAGTCACCTACAGACAACTAGGGGCTTAAAACAGTCACTTTGGCAGAATCATAATAGGAAAATATTATGAATCAACATAAAATATCACAAACTGACAATTCATTATGATCTGCGTGCGATTCATATTACGAAATAATTCATCTGTTTGACAGTTATCTATGGCGATTCGTAAAATGGTCCGCACATTATGAATTACGTTTGTGTCGAATTAGAGGAATTGTTAATGACAGCTGGAAATTCAGGAAATAAATTGCTTTTAGGGGAATTGCAAATGTGGCCGTTTTAGGCCCCCAGGACTCGCAGGGTTTTCCATCGTTTGTGGAACACCACCACATAAACACTCCAGGGCGGAGTCATCTATGAATCTCAACCTGAGCAGGTGTTCCTTGCTTCCGGCAATCTGGATTCGGAATCCAAGTGCTCAAACATGGTTGTTACTCCAAATATGAATTAAGAAAAAAACTTTTTGTCTTAATAACATCCTTACATAATATAAAAAAACAAAGTCCTTCGCCGCGTATGTCTGTCGTCCTGTTCGCGATAAACTCAAAAATTACTGCACCGATTTTCATGTTGTTTTCACATTGGTGAAAACAACATGAAAATCGGTGCAGTATTTTTTACCTACCTCGAGAACCACTCTATCCATTGGGATAGAGTGGTTCTCGAGGTAGGTTTTAGTATATAATAACCTACATCCACGCGGGCGAAGCCGCGGGCATCAGCTAGTTTTTAGTAACATATTATATAAATCCGCTATTATAAATCCCTTGCCGCCAAGCATTCGTACCTCTAAAACTGTCAATTGTGTCGTCCTAGATTAAAATAATATATTAAAATCTCCAGAGAGCACAATAGGGTTGGGAAAATGTAGGCTGAAATAATATTTAGATTATGTTACTCTAGGGATCTTTCTATACGGATGTCAGGATAATATACTATTGAATAGATATATCATAGAATTTGTTTTCATGATTGAAATGATTTCATATACATATTTTTTAAGTGAAACTTCTAAAGGTAGGCTTCTAAACTTCTAAAGGTGGGCGCAATGTTTGGATACATCATTTACAGCGCGGCATCTTAACTGCCCCGTTGGTCTCGTGGTCGCAAGCGCGATTGCAGAGCGTGGGGTGCTGGGTTCGATTCCCGGGTCGGGCAAAGTGTTATTGGATTTTTCCATTAGGAATTTCGTAGTAACAGCCCGGAGTTTGGAAGTTGGCGGTGTGTTACCCCCGTGCCTCGGAAAGCACGTTAAGCCGTTGGTCCTACGCCTGATCTCTCTCCGGTCGTGTCGATTGCTGTCCCATCGGACTATGAGAGTGAGGGAAGAGAGCGTGCACTTGTGTCTGCGCAAACACTTGTGCACTATAATATCTCCCGCGCCGAAGGCTAGTCTCCGTTGAGATTGGCCGCCGTGGCCGAAAATACGGTCTGGAGGACTATTAACAGCGCGGCAGCAACACGCGGCGTTTGCAGAACACATTTCTGCTCTAGTGTGGAGTAAATTTATTCTGGATTTATCGCGTTTGTCATCAAGGTCCATAACCTTAATTATAACTGGCGAAATGTCGGTGTACCTGTAACACCTCTGCCTAAACCTTCAGAGAATACAGGCTTGATGATGATTGTATTCTATTCTATTTTATAGCGATCACACACGACATGTAATACATTTCTTTAATTTTGAACGAGAAATTCGACAAAATTATTAAAAAACATCAGCTGCTCACCGACATTTTTAACGGGAATTTGTCTTGCTTCCCAAGAGATTGCATAAGGCAGACGTTTCGATATGCAAAGCGGGTTCCAGCAGAGTCTAGAAAGTTTTCGATAGCAAAAGAACACTGTCAGTAGGTAGATCGATACTTAATGCAGAGATGTACTTACTAGGAATTCTTGGAATTCTGTTTTAGCAATATTTTAATGTGAGTGTGGTAGTTACAGCCCTCTCGAGGAGAGGGAGAGAGGAGGCCTGTGTCCCAGCAGTTGGAAAATTATAGGCTGATTATATTTTTTTTATTTTAAAGTAAATAAGTTAAAGTGTGGTGTAGGAAGAATGAAGTTTTCAAGCCCTTAGATTTATAAGCCAATAATTAGCAACGTTGTGAATTATACAACTATAGCAGTAGCTAGGTGAATGTCATGTCTTTGGAATGGTAATAGCCATATCGCACAGCAGTGTATCATTTTCAATACATTATATTTAGGGCCCGTTGACACGTACCACAACCAGACCACATCGCAGCAACAAAATGTGGGCAAGCAGTGGTTACGTGGTAATAGTAATAGTGTCGCTGCAACTTCTTGCAGTTGCGTTGTGGTTGTCGTCGGTACATAGTTGCGATGTGGTTACGTTGCGGCTAGTGTTTCGCAGAAAGACAGATCGTTGTGTCTACGATGTGGCGGGCCTCTAGTACAGTCTCGCTGGTGGTTGTGTTGTGGCTGCGACGTGGCCTTGTTGTGATCTGTATCGTCCATATAGTTCATTTTGACGGTCAAAATGTGGTCTGCAGTCAGAGCCGTAGGCAGGGGGGGAGTTTTGGGGGTCAAACCCCCCCCCCCCCGAAATGTGAGAAACCAGAATCTCAATCCGGAGATCGACCCCCCCCTAGGGTGCCTCCGTACTATAACACATTTGATAATTGTAATCTATTTCGCTTATGCGTACTATAATTATACTTTTTTTTATAAATCTGTACTACGGGTGCTCTGAAATCAGAAAACTTTTATTTATTCTACAAAAAGTTGACAATGCTAACCCCCCCCCGAAATGAATTTTCCTGGCTACGGCCCTGGGTCTGCTTGCAAAAACTATTAATTCTCATACAAATTAGTCTCATACAACACGTAGGCAGGCGCCCAAGTGTTGTCGTTGTGGTGTAGTTATGGTACATGTGATTGAGTTTCTTCTACTCAGCATAAGAATAATCAAGTTTAATAAATATAACGGCGTAGGATACCTTTAACAGAAGTTGTCATCATATTAGTGGTTTGTTTGTTTGTTACGCATTCACGCTAAAACGGCTGAAGAAATTTTAATGAAATTTGGCACAGGGGTAGACCAAGACCTGGAATAGGACACTTTTGATCCCGATATTCCCACGGGATCGAGACGTACGCGGTTGAAACCGCGGGGCGCAGCTAGTATGACAATAAAAAGTGAATCAGCCTTTATTCTCGTCCATAATAATAAATATTATTAGGTAGTAACATAACATAGCTGTCTTATTATTATAGCACTAATATAACATTTATCACATAATGATAGGTCACAAAACAAACTATAGATTTATCAACGAAAACAAAGATAAACTTTTAGCACTCGGTTATAAAAACTTTTGGATATAAAACTTTCGTACCGTCAGAACAAAATGAATCCATCACCTACAAAAAAATATATATTTTGCTTATTATTCTGAAAGCCGAAGCCGAAAAGCAGTGGTGGCCCAGTTGTAACGGCGGACTTACACTTGTAGGTCGTGGGTTCAAACCCGAGCAGGCGCATTACTTTGTGTAATTTATTTCATCACCACTGCTCTCAAAACTGTGAAGGAAAAATGTCAAGAAAGGACATTGACCATCCATATATGGGAGTTGGACCAAGTGCTGCCCAGAATGGACACATAGTGCATTATGTTCCTTGGGCTTATACTAGAAGACATTGTGTGAAAACAATTTAGCAGGGCAGTTATTACTTAGTCACGAGCTCCGTGGAGCTTTCTTCCTATCACTGACTAAAATCGAAACAAGTGTGCAAACTGTAACACAGCGTACGCTACAGTGACCATAAATTTCCATTTTCTTTTTCCCAGTAAAATCAAACACAACACGCTAGCTTGGTTACCCTACATACGAGTAACATGGCGCAAAGGGGCTCAAGATACATCAATTTAGCTCGTTCTGAAGGATTAAAATCAGTTGAAACTGCCAGTTAGATTTACAGTGCAGTGTAAGCAAATGTTATTTTTGTTGGAGAAAGGAAAATGGTTTTTATTCTGTGCAAGTTTATTTTCTGGGTATTAGGTTGGATTTGTTCACTGACTCGGGTAAACCTGGGAGTTTCTTTTTCGTAGGAATAGACTAACTGGAACCGTATACTTTAACCGTATATTAATTTTTGAGGAGCTCGTGGCTAAGTTATAACAGCCGCACGGGTCGATTCATCAGGTTTAGCTACGCAGGGTTGGTCTGTGGATAGGTGACCATCTTTACATATCGAGACTCCTCCGTGCCTCGGAAAGCACGTTAAGCGGTTGGTCCCGGCTGTCATTTGTTGAACTTTGACAGTCGTTACGGGTCGTCAGAAGCCCGAAAGCCCGAAAGTTTGTCAAAGGGTATCGTATTACCCAGTTACTGGGTTGTGGAGTTCAGATAGGCAGTCGCTCCATGTAAAATACTGGTATTCAGCTGCATCTGGTTAGACTGGAAGCCGACCCTAACATAGTTGGGAAAATGCTAGGCAGATGATGATTATATAATACACACACACATTTACTTTATTTTACGATCTGTGCTTTCCGGTAATTAAGGTTAAAGTTAATAATAAACCAGTCACACAAAACTGGATAACGAAAGGCATTAAAAAGTCTAGTCAAACGAAACGTCGGCTATATCAAAAATTCATAAGTAGTAAAACTAATAAAAAACACAATGAGAAAAACTATAAACTTTATACTCGTGTGTTTAAACGATGTGCACAGAAAGCACATAAAATTGTGATGACAGGGCGAATACAAAAGCACAAAAATAAATGTAAAGCTACTTGGAATGCTATTTCCTCAACTATAAGTACTAATGACCTATTTAAAAATGACATTGACGAATTAAATTTAAATAATGTGACATATAACAATCCATTAGACATCTGTAATTTATTTAATAACCATTTTATTAATTTGACATCCAATCAGCCAACTAATTCTAATAATGTTAAGCTAAATCAAAATAACAAAAATTTAAATACTATTTTCTTGAACCCAGTAGACGCGATAGAAGTATATAAAATCATTATGTCCCTAAATAATAGCAAGACTAGTGGATATGACGGCATTGCCACGCAAGTTTTGAAAGCGTGTGCTACTTGGATATGTCATCCAATAGCGCATATAATAAATTTATCGTTCTCGGAAGGTGTATTTCCTGAGCAGTTAAAAATGTCTATCGTGAAACCACTTTTTAAAACGGGAAACAAGTCAGACCCTAATAACTATCGTCATATCACCATAGTACCTATTATGTCTAAAATTTTTGAAAAAGCAATGCTTATCAGGTTAAATAATTTTCTCTATACACATAAAATATTATGCAAAGAGCAATTTGGTTTCCGTAAGGGTAGTTCAACTGCTCTTGCAATCTTTAACTTAATTAAACTTGTAACCGAAAGCATAAACAATGGCAATCCACCGGTGTGTCTCTTCTTAGATATGAGCAAGGCCTTTGATTTTGTGAATCATTCGAAGCTCTTAAACAAATTGGACTTCTACGGCATAAGAGGAAAAGCTCATGAATGGTTAGCTAGCTATCTAAGAAACAGGAAACAGTGTACCGAGATATCCAAAGTAGTAAAGAAAAATTACAAAATGTATACCAAAGAGATTTTTACTTCAATAGCAATAATAAATAAGTGTGGTGTGCCTCAGGGTAGCATTCTCGGTCCTTTACTTTTTTTGCTATATATAAATGATCTTCCGGAGGCCATTTTGCAGAAATGTATCCTATTTGCAGATGATACTACAGTTATTATAAAATGTCACGACAAAAAAGATTACAAATCAGTCACCGAAAAGACCCTATCAGATATAATAAGCTGGATGGAAAGTAATAATTTGAATATAAACATTAGTAACACGAAATCAATACAATGTAACTCCTATAATACCAAACAATTACCTTTGGACATTAATTGCAAAGATGAAAAAGTACATCAAGTGGATGAATTAAAATTTTTAGGACTTATTGTAGATAAACATCTAAATTGGAAATGCCATGTGGAACATATTTGTCAGAAACTTGATAGGTTTGTGTTTGCGTTGAAAAAGTTAAGGCAAAATGTATCTGTAGAAGCTGCTCTTTCGGCTTATCACGGCTATGTGTCATCTGTCCTAAGCTATGGACTTATAATGTGGGGCAATTCGACCGATTCTGACAGTTTTCAAGCTTCAAAAACGTTGCATCCGGGTTATAAACAAAGCATGGTTCTTAGATAGTTGTAAACCTCTCTTTAAAAAATGTAACATTCTTCCACTACCCTGCATGTATATAAGAGATATCTGCGTTTTTACCAAGAATCACTCGCATTACTTTAAGCAACGTAGTGAGGTTCTACCAAGACAAAAAAGGGCTAAGTTTCACAACTTATTGTATCAGCCACCAAGTCATAAAGATATTTATAAAAAAAAATGTGTTTAATATGTGTATACTGATTTATAATGACATTCCAAATGATTTAAAATTGTTGCAGGGTAATCTATTTAAAAAAAAATTGACCGATTGGCTACAAGAGAGTTGTTTCTATAGCATTAAAGAATTTATGGAATTTAAAAATTAATGTTAGGTATGTACTATTGAATGAAAATGGATAATAAGTTTAGAATAATTGTAATAAAATTAATTGCATGATAATAATTACATAAATAGACGTAAGTAAATAATTTGCACGCTTGCTTGCAGGCAGAATACAATGACTTTTAGGTCATAAGATCTTTCCTTGAATTGGTATGTATTTTCTAGCAAAAAAACATTTTTGATTTGATTTGATTTGAATATTAATTACTTAATTATTATACTCTTGAGGAACAGGTAAGCGGAATATAGGTTACTAAATATATATAGTACGTCTATTATATTTTATAATGGATTTCCGCAAAGTCTTGCCTGAATCATTTAACTAATCCATACTAATATTATAAATTCGAAAGTAACTCTGTCTGTCTGTCAGTCTGTCTGTCTGTATGTTACCTTTTCACGCCTAAACCACTGGACGGATTTCGACAAGGAGGTACATGGCATCCTGAGGAAGGACATAGGCTAATTTTTATCGACATACCACGCGACAAACCCGCGGGCGTAAGCTAGTACTCTATGCATAAACTATACGCCTGCCAACCCTTTGCAGGCGTTTATTTTATTTTTTATTTTCCTTTATTGGCCAACCAACAATTGTTTACACTCATAACATTTACAGTAAGTACATAACATCTAAGGTTAGTGTAACAATTAATTACAGGTTAGCACCGCATGCCCCATAAACAAATAAGATGTGCCACAAGCACTGAACTATAATTAAAGGTTAATATTTGAGTACTTAACTAAAATTAAAATTAATAGGTTTAAAAAGCATCACGTAGTGGGGTATAAAACTATATATATATGTAAAACGATCATTTACAGTAGGAAAAGCGAACAGAAACACATTGAAACAGAACATAATAGTAAAATTGGAATCTGAATTAAAAGTCAAATTAAATTCAAAAATTAAAAACGAAATTAAAAGTCAAATTAAAATCACAATTGATACCAAATGAGAATCAATTAAAATCCGAATCAAAAGTCAAATTAAAATTACAATTAATATTAAAATCCAAATAACAATCATTATTAAAATCAAAATGTAAATTTACAAAAAATAAAAACGTAATTTATGTATGTGTGAACGAAAAATGTAACTTAAATTAAATACAAATTAAAATTAAAAAATTGTTCTATATGTCATGGCGTTATGTCATCTATGATGAAAAAAAAAGCACAACATAATGTTCCTTACACATTGTTCTATTATCAATCGTCCCCCTAGCTCAAGTTTATCAGTTTTCAGGACGGGTCCCAATCAATCATTGTGGACCAATTCGCTGAGTCAGCCAAACTGGAGCGTGTCGACACCCTGTGATTCAGTTACAGAGTTATTTTTATGCAAAAAAGTTACATAGGATCCTTTCGTTTTCCATCGTTGGTGATAGGTTTAAGGTGCGTTGTGTTTACGTACGCTTGATGGAATTATATGAGCGCGTACGAAAATGAGGGGTACTGGTTTTTATTTTCCGCGCTATTTCTAAACTCAATCAATCTGCCTAGCCTTTTCCCAACTATGTTTGGGTCGGCTTCCAGTCTAACCGGATGCAGTTATCTGAAACTATAAAGCGAAATAATCAGATAGAATACTGTACATATAAATGTCTTCGATAACTTAAAAATTGGTAAATTATTTGCGATTAATATTGTGTTTCAGTAAAAGAATGCTGATACAAGTTCTGGACGTAAGCCTTTATAGTTTGTGTATTTTCTTTCTTTCTTTCTTTCTAGCTAAGCTATGGCACCCATAGATTAAGTCGACCAAAAACCTAGGACGAAACGATATTTAGGGTTCGATATTTAGATTTTTTTAATAACCCTTCCACTCTTTCTCTTATTACACCATCCCGATTTAGGGAATTGGTCCCAGAATATCGCGTGTAATACGGCTTTTACTTCCAATCTACCAATAAACAAAATCATTATCATTCTTATTTCATCAAAAAGTACAGTTCATTCAAAATAAGCCAAGCAATGACAGCGTCAAGCCCTCTTCCAAACAAAGTACTGCATTCAAGAACATTCTCTAATATTTCTACATCAAGTGCTACTATTCACTGCTACCGGAGAAAAATTAAAATATTTTACTATTCACACAAAAATAAACCACATTACACAACGTTACAGTTCAAATTACAGTAACGCTATTGTTCAGTTACGCCCTTTTTGCATATCCAGCTTTCCGCTATTACAATTTGTATTGTCACATCTAACGGAAATCTTATACGGTTGACTAGCGAGTTTGGACTTTGTTGTTAATGCAATTAAGTTGATTGTGAAGTGGCAGAGTAGTTAGCCAAACAGCTCTCACGGGCTTGATGCAGAAATTGCAAACCTCATATTATTATCTATTCAAGTTTTCATTTACTTTTGGTTGGCCTTTGTAATATTATGCTCGTATTTTTTCCGGTTAAAAGCACGCATTGCATGCAGCTTACTCTAAAAAGAAGAAACATTAGGTTACTTCAGAAAATTATTGGAACGAAGTTCTTTAACGCGGCTTGTAAACAGGCAGAAATCGTCACGCTAAAAGTGTTAATACTTGCGACTGTTCTTCTAATTCTAAACAAGAGAAAAGAGGAAAGTGATTACAGTGTCCTGGGATAAAATTGTACACATCAATTCGAATACACTACATGTCGGCGAAAGAGAGAGAGAAAATGTAAATTTGGTCAAAATGAAAATCCAAGATGGCGGCTGCGAAAATTTTGTTTTTCTTTTAATACGTCTTTTTCTTTTCGTGTGGTTAGGGACTAACCTGCTGTCAGAGTTTTAAAGCCGCCCAAGGGCCTCTGACTTGGCTTCACATGCCGTCGAGGAATATCTCTCAGGTATTCCGGTTTCCTCACGATGTTTTCCTTCACCGTTTTTAAAGCAAGTGATAATTGTACCATACGCACATGAATCTGAAAAGTCAGAGGTGCGTGGCTTGGGTTCGAACTCAAGACCTATGACTTGGTAGTCCGATGGTCACACCACTAGACTATCACTAATTAATACGTGAGAAGGAACTTCGTTCGTGACGGGGGACCCCACCGCACACGTTTTTTAAATTCTGGAACAGGTTCTCCTTGATGCTAAGCGATGTGTTCTGACTTATTTTCGCTCTTTTCCCAATAGTAATTGTACTACGTTCCACCATGTTTAAACGATAGACTGACAGATTCTTGACATCTTAAACCTATATACCTACACTTAAATCATTACATCAACTTTCCCCGGACCAATCGGCGCCCATACAATACATAGATCTTTACACGCTTTTTACCGAACAGGCCCATCGCCACCAAAAAATAATAAATTAATTTAATCAAACAAAAGGTACTATCACATACAAAACACATAATGTAATTGAATACAGCGGCAAATGGTCCGCACTCCCCGCTATTAACACTATGGCACTCATCTAATTTCACGCCTCGATTGTACCTACTGTCAGGGCTGTCAATCGTTACAAGTTATTGGTTTGATTTTTATTTATTACAGATTCTTGCTTCGTCCAGTGCTTTGTCTGTGGTTGTCAGAACAGCATAGGTTTTCTGATTGTTGTCGTAAAAAGGACAATTGCAGGAGGAAAGTCAACATCCATTGCCATTATCAAGTATAGTGAATAGTGAACGTTTTCGAGATGATATTTATGTCATTATAAATGTCAAAAAATTAATATCAAACAAACAAGGTAGTTGGAAACTAAATCACGTTCGCAATTTTAATTTCCAAACAGGTAAACAAATCTAGGTTTTTGAAAAGTAACTTTAAATAACATCAATTAGAAATAAGGACTTGAATAGACTTTAGACTTAATATCCCGTGCACCTCTTGATTTTAAAGTCGTTTTTATCTAGCTATACTTTATGAAGCAACAGAGGATTTCGTTTGTCGCTATTCTAAAATACAATAAGAAATGCAAGAATATTTATATTTTTATTATTCGTATTCTCAGCTGCACAGTGGTTAGGTGATTGCCAGAAAACGCGTGAAGTAGAAAGGCGCGGAAATAAATTCAGTTTTGTTTTTAAAAACGGAGTCGAATCATTTTGTTCGATTTGATTAAATTATGACTGTATTCGAATCGTCTTTATTTAAGTCCAGGTATTTACGGTAGGCTGTGCTTGGAGTCTCTCTGAAGGATCGAATCCACAACGAGGTGATCCGGCAGAGAATCAAAGTTGTCGACATAGCTCACAGAATAAGCAAGCTGAAGTGGCAATGGGCCGGCCATATTAGCCGTAGAACCGATGACCGTTGAGGTAGACGTCTTCTTAAGTGGAGACCGCAAAAACGTGGTAAGGTTGGACGCCCTCAGGCTAGGTGGAGCGACGATCTTCGCAGGGTGGCTGGTAGCAGCTGGTGCAATTGGAGAGGCCGATGTCCAGCAGTGGCCTACTATAGGCTGATGATGATGATGATCATGATTTTTCAGTGTGATATTAAAAACATTAGGAATGTCATGTCTAAAAAATGTGGTACCCCTAAAAGGTATCAATAATGAGAGCATCCAGATTAAAACAAATAGATTTCCAATGTTATTAGGTACAGCGAACGGTGTTCAACGCTAAAACCAATTTAATACTTCGAACTAATATCATTGTTATTTTAATTTATCCTAATATTGCGAAAATGAGCTTCAGTGTTTGTTGTTTTATTCACGGTTTGACTAATCAACTCAAGTGCAATAATATAATTACATTAAATGTTACATATTATTATATATTATACTAGCTTCCGCTCGCGGCTTCACTCGCGTGGTATGTCGATAAAAAGTAGCCTATGTCCTTTCTCAGGCTCTAGACTATCTGTGTACCAAATTTCATTTAAATCGGTTAAATATCGGTGTATAGTTTTGGCGTGAAAGCGCGACAGACAGACCGACAAACAGACAGACAGACAGAGTTACTTTCGCATTTATAATATTACTAAGGGTTACTAGCTGCCCACCCCGGCTTCCCACGGGTAGCACTAAGTAGGTATTACCTACCTACTTACCTACATACATACCTACCTATCTACCGAGATATCATCAAAAAAGCCATTACATACAGAATTTATGAGTTTTTTTTTTGTTTCGTGAATTTTTTCGATGCTTTAATAGTTATTCTGCTATTCAGGGCGGAGACAAATCCAACAAATCAAAGATCATCAAAATCGGTCTAGCAGTTCTTGAGTTATAAGTTTTGTAAAAAACCCGACTTTGTTTTTAAAGATCAAGCTGAACCATTTCAATATTTTTTCAAATGTTTTATGTTTTTTTTTTCCTGCAAACTTATTTATGGTTATAGACAGCAGTTTTCTTATTTTTTTGTAATTATAATTTTATTTTCTTGAATTATTTGAGACTTCAGAAGGCATTGTAGTATCATCCTTACATTATTATAAAACAAAGTCCTCCGCCGCGTCGCTCGGTCTGTCATCCTGTTCGCGATAAACTCAAAAACTACTGCACCGATTTTCATGCTGTTTTCACCAATGGATAGAGTGATTCTCGAGGAAAGATTTAGTATATAATAACCGATATCCACGCGGGCGAAGCCGCGGGCATCAGCTACTTAGATAATAAACATCTTAAACTCGCTTTTGGAAGTGTATGGGTGCGAATAAAATGATAAGCACGATAAAAGTCTAGTAGAAGTATAATAATAATAATAAACTTTATTTCAGACCAATGTCCATACATAATTACAAAATTACAAAATACACCCGCAAAAAGAAAAAGATTATAAAATTTGAGCACGAATAAATGCTTTCAGGATGTTTGAGTCCTGCTTTTCCGCAATAACTTGTAGGATGCTGTTGGTGCTGCTCCTGACTCTGCTCAGCAATGATGCGAGCCGCTTGCGCATTACCGCATGGAAGCCGTCTACACTGGCTTCCGCAAACATACCGGAGGCACTGCAAAAACGGGGCAACCCCAACAACATCCTAAATCCGTTGTTATATTGGACACGTAAGGCATTGAGCGTCCTTTGTGTATATCTGAACCACAGGCTGCACGTGTAGAAAGTCTGGCAGTAGGCTTTAAATCGTGTGACTTTAACTTGTTCACTACAACGCACAAACCTGCGGGCCAGCATATCACTTCTAACCGCCAATGCCCTACGTTCCCTTTCTATGTCAACTTGGTCCCCAAGGTCCTCAGTAACATAATGTCCAAGATATTTGAACTTTTCTACCCGCTTTAGTTCAATGCCGTTGAGCTTTATTGCGGGCACATTTAGTGTACATTTACCGGGGGCCTTGAAAACCATGTACTCACTCTTTTTAGCATTGTATATCAAACCATGCTGAATGCTATATTTGTCACATATTGCGAGCAACTGCCTCATTGCACTTACAGTTGGGGTCAGCAGCACCATGTCGTCCGCGTAACTAAACTTGTTCATACAAACGTTGTCAATCCAGCATCCCACTCGTGTGCTGCTGAGCCCAACTATAAGCTCATTAACGTACAAGTTGAAGAGCTTAGGAGAACTCAAACCACCTTGTCTCACCCCGCACTCCAACCTGTACGTGTCTGAGAAGGTGTTTGCCCATCTTACATAATTACTCTGGTTTTGGTACCAGAAATGAAAAATCCGTTGCAACTGTGTAGGCACGCCAGTTTTCTTGAGTTTCTCCCATAACAAGTCATACGACACAAGGTCGAATGCTTTGGAGAGGTCAAGAAAGCATGCATACACAGGTGTACTTCTTTCCGTATAGTATTGAACAGTGTGTTTCAGACTCAGAATTGCGCTTTCAGTGGAAAGTCCCGCGCGAAAACCAAACTGAACTGAGCATCATGAATATTGAGATGTTTATCAAGTTCTGAGTCGAGCACACCGTCCAACACCTTGGCTACGATTGTAGCCAAAGAAATCGGTCGGTAGTTGTTCTTATCAGACAAATCTCCAGTTTTGTTCTTAACAATTGGTACTACAATGGTTTTCATAAGGTCCATAGGCAAGTACGAGTGACTCAGTCATAAAGTATAGAACATTGCGAGCACACGTGGTAAATGAACACCAGCATATTTTAGATGCTCGATACTGAGTCCATCATGACCCGGCGACTTGCTCACAATTTGTCGAACTTGTTTAGCAGACACCCTATACAAATCACCGGTCATGGTGGACCCAGGATCTGCAGACGAAGGATCCAGTGGAGACTTTGTGGTAAAATGTTCTCTTAACAGTTCCGCTATATCTCTGCTATCACTCGCACCTCCCACGCTCACTGGAAGGCCAGTTTTATGATTTAAACTATTGGTTGCTTTCCAAAAATCACTAAAGTCTTTAGAGGCACGACATTCTGAAATAATTTCCATTTTTATCTGTTCTTTATTTTTGTGACACCACTTTAATCTATTTTTAAATAATTTGCGACTTTCACACATTTCTTCATAAATATATAGTACCGGATTGTGGTCTATCCTGAGAAACCCAGTATAAAAATGTATTCCTAGCTTCCCTGTGAGCTTCACATACATGCGTATTCCATCCTATCACATGCTTTTTCTTACGCGTGTGAGACTGAGTTTCACCAGTGTTAATTGCTGATTCTGTTAATGCTATTATTATATCCTTATATAGTTTATCTAAATAGTTTCTATGTTCCTTACAATTACAAATATCATAACTACATTGTCTTAATTCAACAGGAAAATCTATTAATTTAAGTTTACTATTGCACAATTTGGTATAGCTTTCAATCTGTTCCTTAGTTCTATAGCCCCATACAGCTTTATTTTTTCTAGTATTACTATAATTATTATTATTACATATAATTGCACTTAATTCACACTCAATGACTAGGGGCAAATGATCTGACCAAAACGTGTCATAGTTAATAAATACATTCTTAATAGTTTGTTTGGCAGAATGACTAGTAACACAGTGATCGAGCCACCTCACACACCCGTGAGCCTCGCTTATAAATGTATAATTATTTAATACACTTCCTAACACATCTATATCCACACAGGTCCATTGTTGGTCCATACATAAATTAATTAGCTCGTTACCGAATAGTTCTCCCGGATGAGCATTAAAATCTCCTAGTACGTAAACAGATTCTATAGCGTAATGATCAACTATCGCACATACCTTGCTAAAACACGTCGTAAATTCCTCCAAATTGTCTATCCATTTGTTGGCATGTAAATACTAAACACAAGAAATGCGCGGTCTTGCATAGACACTTTTATTACACTGATACACGGATTATTGCACTCAATAACAGTCACCTCTTTGAACACGTATAATTCGGCAAAGATTAATGGAACATGCGATAGACTGAAATCGTGCTTATCAATTTACTCGCACTCGCTTGGAAAAGTGGTGACCCCGACGTGATGATGACGGGGTCACCAATTTAGGGGTATGATGAACAGGGTGTAAAGTTCACTCATCCACCATAGAAAAGGTAGTATCCTCCGACCAGACGGGTGTTGTGTCTGGCGGGCAACTGCCCAACGATTGATGTCGGGTTCTTGTATATTCTGTCCAGTGTAGGGTAAACTTTAATTGCGCGATGCAGGATTTATGTGACGTCAGGATTTTTGTGCGACGTCAGGTCTTCGTTGCGTAGTTCGCATGTGGTGATGTAGGGTGAGGTGAGATTTTTATCAAAACCACGTTTATCAGCTCTACATAATTATACCGATTTCCGATCACTACAAAATTCATAGCGAAAAACCAATACATTCTAATCTCTCATGAAACAGATTCACAAGACAAAGCAATATTCTATATTGCACTGCAATCTCTATCACAATGAAAGTCGAAGTCGATATCTTGTCGAAGTTAGTTCATCGAGATTGCTAGCTCGATAGTTACGGATATACTCCTACAGACAGTTAGACGGGTAAACTTTCTAATATGTATTTGTCTTACCCGCATGAGATGAGATGAGATCTTCCGATAATATGTGGTAATATACCTGATACCTCTATCTTACCTGTCGGTTATATAAAGTATTTTATTTACTGCAATAATAAGTACTTTAAAGTTATTTCGTTGCGTCAATCGGCATCTTAATGAATCAACTGTTTACAAAAAAAAATAAGGATGATATCTAATGATATTATAGTAAAAAGATCATCACCAACATTCGATCTTCAAAAACGATCCAAACTCACACTATAAAGCTTAATTCACACATATCAGTGAAGCTACCGTTCCGACACAATTCCGGCACAGTGCAAAATATTCTCTCATACATTCTCATGCCGGTGTCGGCACTGACACTGAGACACTGACACTGACAAGTGGGGATGCGTTCATAGAGAATGTATGAAAGAATATTTTGCACTGTGCCGGTGCACTGTGTCGGAACGGTGGCTTCACTGATATGTGTGAATCAACCTTCAGATGACTCGTGGAAGTAGGATGGCATGTCGTAATTATGGGGATCGAAAAAGAGACAAGACGAAGAAAATGTGGCTATGTGGTATAATGTGTGGTTTAACCTCGACATGCCGCTTGCAGAGCGTGTGTAACCTATCTACGTCTTTTTACTTATAATATCATTAAAGCTGACAAAAAAAAAAAAAGTTACTTCTATTGTTTATAATTAAAACTGTCCTTTTTTTGCGTTGATACCTGGATTACATTGGCAACACTAAAAACGAAAAACATAGAAACCGTTTCTAAGTCAACTTGACTTGTTACTTAAATAAATAATCAATTTAATTGAGTCGACGCAAAAAAGTCTACTTGATTGTTTGAGTTACCAACAAAGTTTCTGCCTACGACAAAGTCAACTTGATTTCCCCACATCAAAAACCCTCTTTACCACATCAACTGCACGACCGATAACTCACGTGTTACAGGATACCTTGATTAAATATTCACGTGTCGTTTACATTACGTAAAGCAATATTACACGGTTCCACCAAATTGATTCACTTTGGTTGAAAGACGCAGTAATGTAGGGTATGCCCGACATTGAATGATTCACTTTTATGTTTATAACTGCGGTACGCGTTCAGCTTAAGTTATGATTTCATAAGAAAGCGGTGAACGGCAAATATGGTGAAAATGACAGTTATTCATGACAGTCGTTATAATAATGTCGGAACCTCTTTCCTAGGAAACCAAAGATTTAGTGAGCAATGGAGATAGTGCATTTTTCTGATACTTTTGTTCTTACCAATACTATAAAGGGATTCATTGAACTATAGCTTTCTATCAATGGAATTATTTTTGACATCTGATTACAAACAAAAGCCAGGTCAGAGGCCTATGCCAGGGTGGCATAAAAACTCTGAGAACAGGTTAGCCAGTAACCACACGAAAAATGAACGTGGTTGAATTTTGAGGCCTCATCCAAAAATGAACGTGGTTGAATTTAGAGGCCTCATCCAAATTGAACCGTGTAATGTCAGCTTTACTATCGGTATAGTCCCTTACAGTAATATGCTTAGGTGTCAAGTGTCAATCGACCCTATTGTTTTAGAGATCCAATACACACTGATTGACCGGCCCCTATTCAATGCTACCCGTAGGCTAACCTGATTGATATCGCTTGTATTATGCAAATTAATTTCGGATGGGTATGTGTGAACACACGGGATACATTAACTTGAACACTTTCTGAAGTTTTACGAGGAGCTCGTGGCTAATTAATAACTGCCGCACGGGTCGATCCGTCAGGTTAAGCTACGCTTGCCGGGGTTGGTCCGTGGATGGGTGACCATCTTTACATACCGAGACTCCTTCATGTCTCGGAAAGCACGTTAAGCCTGTCATTCGTAGATCTTTGACAGTCGTCACGGGTCGTCAGAAGCCCGAAAGTCTGACAACCAGTCTTACCATGGGGTATCGTATTACCCAGTTACTGGGTTGTGCAGGTTAGAGCAGTCGCTCCATGTAAAATACTGGTATTCAGCTGCATCCGGTTAGACTGGAAGCCGACCCCAACAGAGTTGGGAAAAGGCTAGGCAGATTGACTTTCTGAAGTTTCAGCAAATGAAAGTAGAAATTAGTGTAGCTAACTACCGAAGTACCTACTTTGTATATGTTAAGTCCGTGTTATGGTCAACTGCCGAGCGTGGGGTCCTGGGTTCAATTCCCGGATCGGTCAAAGTGTTATTGGGTTTTTGCTTATGGAATTTCTTAGAAACAGCCCGGAGTTTGGAAGTTGGCGATGTCATACCCCTGTGCCCCGGATTAACAGATTTTCATACGGTTTTCACCAATAGACGGAGTAATTCATAAGGACTGGGAATTTAGGTGTATATTTCATTAAGGTTTTGTGTAAATTAGCTGAAATATGACGATGATTGTTGAAAATATTGGAAAAACCATGTCGACTTCCCGAGCTTAGTTTCGCGTAAACCAAAAGAGTTATTGTTGTTTATTCATAGAAATTGTAGTACGTTCTCGTGGGATATATTCCGACATCAACGCGGGCGAAGCCGCGGACAAAAGCTAGTTTTTAAATATAGCAAGCTGTCACTAGATTTTGCGACCTTGCCAAAGTTAATATAAACGGCATTTTCCAATGTATTCATACAAGTAATAGTTTTTGACACTCCAGCGGTATATTCCCGATTTTTGGCATGTGTTTGTGTTGGCAAGAGATTACAGCGCAGTCGCAACCGTTGCCAGTTACTAAGCTATTCATTGCAGGCCTTCAAGTATGAAATGAAGGATATTGGAATCACTTTTACACGTCATGCTGGATGAGTCGGTGTTTCCTATCTGTTCTCAGCAGAACAGATAGTAAACCTGACCTCATCTAGCTTATTTTTAATATGACGTGTAAAATTTGTTACATTTTTTTCTATAACTTCAGCAAGTTATAGAAAAAAATGAGCAAGGTTAGATTTTTATGAGAAATATGACAGGCCATTTAATACAGTCGGCGGTTTTTGCGTATATATGATGATAGGTACACATAATTTAAACAATGTGAGTCTGCGAAAAACAACAAGAAATCAATCAATGTGCCTAACCTTTTCCCAATTATGTTGGTCGGCTTCCAGTCTAACCGGATGCGGCTGAATACCATTACTTTACATCTACGAATGACAGCCGGGACCATCGGCTTAACGTGCTTCCCGAAGCACGGCGAGGTTTTGGTATGTAATGATGGTCACCCATCCACGGACCGACTTCGGCAAGCGTTGCTTAACCTTGAAGATCGACCCGTGCAGCCGTCATTATTTAGCTACCAGCCCCTCGAAAATTAATAATATTTATTTATACCAAGTTCCGATAAAGATGCCTGGTGATAATCACGAAAGATGTATCTTTATTATTTCAAAATTGGTTTAATTACCAATCATTTGCATGAAATTTTATGCTAAAGACTTAATATTCGCGGAAAAAAAATAGTCGAAGGTTTTAAGCCAAGATGTAGAAAAAACAATATATAAGTTGTATTTCTACAACACCTGATGATTGACAACGGTAAAATGACGAGCGTCTATATAAAACACCACCGCCCGCCGTGACCAATATGCCCGAATTTTACACGTTGAAATACTGACACATCAAAAATACGGGATGTTCGAAATTCAAAACCATCTGGCTACACCATATGTAAGTTGTTATGTTTCTCTTTCTACCTAATGGCCTGTTGGCAGGCCAGACCGCAACTGACGGCGTCTAGTCCATTTTGAGGCCTTTTTGTACAATGCTGTCACAATTTGTGGACGGGCGTCGAAAAATTGACTTGCATTTTGCACCCTTTATTTATTTTACAAATTCGACGTGTGCTTGAAAAATGTTTGCTGCATAAAATGCTGGGACGAATTCGATTATAACTGTCGATTGTACGTTAGATAGGTGTAAATGTTGAACTAGGTTAATTGAAAAAATGTGTATTAAACGGGTTATTTAACCTGATGATGATGAAGGTGGAAGCGAGCTTCACCCGGGATCCTCAACCACAAGAACTGGCTATCTTACTTCTAACTGCCGAAACACAACAATGCTGTTAACATTGTTATTATCGCGACAGACTTAGAAGATGGTGGTAGCTAGCCAGGCGGACTAAGAACAAGCCCATCCACCAACCAAACTGAGCAAGAGTTTAAAAATAAATAAATAAACTGATTTTGATGCCAGTTTCACCATCATTTCGAGAATTTATTCCGGAAGGTTTAATTTTATGAACTATCATTTAAAGAAATCTTTAGGATCTTTGAGGAGCCCGTGCCTAAGTAATAACAGCCGCGCGGGTCGATCCATCAGGTTAAGCTTTGCTTGCCGGGGTTGGTCCGTGGATGGTTACTATCTTTACACACCGAGACTCCTCCGTGCCTCGGAAAGCACGTAAATCTGTTGGTCCCGGCTGTCATTCGTGGATCTTTGACAGTCAGTACGGGTCGTCAATAGCCCGAAAATCTGACAACCAGTCTTACCAAGGGGTACCTATCGTATTACCCAGTTACTGGGTTGTGGAGGTCACGTAAAATAGATACTGGTAATCAGCTCCATCCGGTTAGACTAGAAGCCCATCCCACTATAGTTGGGAAAAGCCTAGGCAAATTGAATTAAATAAATATTTATGTTTTTTCAAGTAGTAAAAACCGTGTGAAAAAGGGGCGGGTCGCTAGGGAGAAACAATTTTGACAATTAAAAAAAAACGCCTTACTAGTTTTTAAGTCACAATGTATCACCCTACAAATTAGTTACCTTGTAGAACGAAGTAAGCACACATGCGGTCTTAAAGACATACGTCACCTTAATTAAAAGTACACAGTACAAGGCAAGTTCGTGTAAAGAAAAGGATAGGGCTGAAGCAATTAGGTCATTTTTATTACACCTCAGGTTTATGTGAAAGCTTTTTATGACAGCCCGAATTAAAAGTTTTTACGCAAAGTGACGTGTTCGGCGTTATTATCAAAATTGACTTCTGAATATTTTCCTTGCCACTTAAAAATACCTAGTCTCATACATTGTAGGTGGAATTAAGTTACGATTTCGAAAAGAGTAATGCGAGTTGACACTCGTCCTACATGCCTACGGCCCATTTAGGACAACTTGCAGATAATCAAAATCCTTTATATTCAATTCCCAAACGCGAAAGTTTGTGAGGATGGATGGATGGAGGTTTGTTACTCGTTCACGAAAAAACTAGAGAACGGATTTGGGTGTTTGGCACACAGATAGTTTATAACCTGGATTAACACATAGAATACTTTTTATCCCAATATTCCCACGGGATTAGGACTTACGCGGGTGAAACCGCGGGGTGCTGCTATTAAATAATATTTTCATTCTGCAAGTCGTCCCACGTTACAAGAGTGAGTTTGTTTGTTTGTCTTTCACGCTAAAATGGCTGAACGGATTTGGATGAAATTGGGCACGGGTACTTGGAATCGGACATAGGATACTTTTTATCCCGATATTCCCACGGGAACGAGACTCACGCGGGTGAAACCGCGGGGCGCAGCTAATAATTTCATAAATGGGAAATTGAGATTTTTTTTTTTTTTTTAACAGCTAAAACGGCTGAAACTCATTTGGATGAGGCACATGGGTTGACCATGACCTGGGTTAGGACAGAGGATACTTTTTATCCCGATATTCCCAAGGGATCTAGACGTATGCGTGTGAATACGTAAACGCAGCTATATAAATACAAGCTTTCACTAGTTTTCGACAAAAAACACTTTAGAACAGCATTTATGAAATATTTATTTCCTGTCTATACAAGCAGGCCCTAAACAAAGTGACATTCTATCAGCGATAACGATGATGGAAAAGGCAAAAATGAATAGAACTGACATAAAGCTATCGAAAAGCCTATGTCAATCCTGTTGAAAGTCGTTGTAGAAATACGAAACGCTTTCGAAGCGATTGTCACTTGTCTAGGCCCTCAGATCATAGACGTATAATAGGTAGGTCTATGACGTATATCTTTTAATATAAAGAACTATCTATGACTATGATATCGGCATTGTGCCAAACTTCCTCATGCTCTCGCCCTTACGTAGTTGACATTACACGACTGTTTGCGCGCCTTTGACTCGGCAAAGTTCTTTGTTCCTTTGTAAGCAAAACAATGTGATACGCCCGTTATAGTATGAATGTGATATAGAGCGGTTATGAATATGTATAAGTAGACGACTAAAAGAAGAATCACACACATCACACATCTTATGCGTCGTGCCACAATTTTTCGGGTCCAACATGGTGGCGGCAAAATATATACAGTATGCAAGGGTAAACATCGTTGTCACTCAAACCATGGGTAGTTGACTTAAATATAAAAATAAACGACCCAGTACAAACAAATAAAAAACCTTATTTTCATTAAAAGATTTTAAAAAGTAAATATCCGTCACTGTCCCGATACTCATGGATACGCGTTTGAGAGAGCTGCGAAACAGCTGACGGCCAGTCATGTAACGTCTCGCGCGCCCCGCCCGCCCCCAACAACCGCCGGCCGCCGTGTTGAGACGCAAGTTCGTTGCCCTTGCGCGTAGGGTGAAATATTTTTTTGGAAAAAGGTAGATTTTCTTTTAAAAAAAAGGTGTATTTTTCCATTGATTTACGTTCTATAAATGAAACCAAACCACTGGTTTCAACGATAACGGTGTTTACACTAACACCCTGTATATTCGATTTTTCTGCCCGGCTGTACTGACTCATTCATGACTCGAACTAGTGTGTGGCACGCATCATGTTAAATGCTGACTCTTTCATGAAGTTCGGAACTCATTATTACATCACTGAATACAATATAACTTGTGCTACAAAGAAGTGCACAAGTTATACAGTAATGCCTATGATCTGTTTTATTTTTCATCTTTTACGACTTTCAAAGAAGCAGTAGAGGTTTTTGTGGACGGATATTGGCTTGTCCTATTCGTACTCATAAGTATTTTCAAAGTAAGGAGCTCGTAGCTAAGTAATAACAGCCGCTCGGGTTTATCAATCAGGTTAAGCTACGCTTGCCGGGTTTGGTCCGTAGATGGGTGACCATTTTCACATATCGAGACTCCTCCGTGCCTCGGAAAGCACGTTAAGCCGTTGGTCCCGGCTGTCATTTGTGGATCTTTGACAGTCGTTACGGGTCTTCAGAAGCACGAAAGTCTGACAACCAGTCTAACCAAGGGTATCGTATTACCCAGTTACTGGGTTGTGGAGGTCAGATAGGCAGTCGCTCCATGTAAAATACTGGTATTCTGTTGCATCCGGTTAGACTGGAAGCCGACCCCAACATAGTTGGGAAAAGGCTAGGCAGATTGAAGTATTTTCAAAGTCTTATATGAACCGGCGGCAATCGGAGCCAATGTAGCAATTATGTTTCTCCTTAAATGCCAATAAAACGAATTGCTCAGGCTGAGAATGTAACTCTTTAGAAGTATATGTTATTACCTCGAAATGCGAATCAATCTGCCTTTTCCCAACTATGTCGGGGTTGGCTTCCAGTTAGACTGGAAGTCAGATGCAACTGAATACCAGTATTTTACATGGAGCGACTACGTATCTGACTTTACCTAAGGGTATAGTGTTACTGCGAAACATGATACTCCTTAGTAAGACTGGTTGTGTAAATAGCCTCAGACTATTGTGTCAGACTTTCTGGAGTCTGACTAACCGCTGTAATGACTGTTGACAATGAATCATTTTCATCTATTTTCTTAAATAACTTTAAAATATTTGAATGATTAAAAAAATATAAATGAGACCTTCAGAGTAAGCATACGAGTATTATACACATAGATGCATAATAATATTATTTGATATTTGTCATACGGTCGTGTGAAAAACTTTTTTTTAATTTTCTTATTTGTCTCCCAAAACTGACCCCTTTATTCAAAATTCATTCATTACGTAACACGTCCGTGTTTGGGTCACAGAAATGGATATGTGTTCCAAACAAATTAATCGGTCCTTTAGATTCGGAGCAAATTGGCTGTGACAGACGGACAAACAGACAGACAGACACACGAGTGATCCTATAAGGGTTCCGTTTTTTTATTCGGACCCAATTCCATTCCACAGAACCCTAAAAACATTTCCAGTTTATTTCGGATGGTTTGCAAAGTACCGACATATTCAAATTTTACAGTAGGTATGTAACTCTGTAACAGTAAAAGAGTTCCAATTGAGCCAATTATTCGGAATTGTTCGTTCATTATAAATGTAAAACGGTACATTTTACACGCATGAATAATATTGGCGATATTTTCAACCACCATTTTAATATTTTTGTAAAGAATTGCGGGATTCCGGAGTAGGATTCTCTTTGAATACCTTGGTGAGGCATTAGATAACCATAGACTCGCTTCCATGGGGATTAAACATAACAGGGGAAATGTGGGTACTATAGGTACACCTCTGCCTAACTCTTCACAGAATTCTCTTATGCCTAGCCTTTTCCCAACTATGTTGGGGTCGGCTTCCAGTCTAATCGGATGCAGCTGAATACCAGTATTTTACATGGAGCGACTGCCTATCTGACCTCCACAACCCAGTATCTGGGTAATACGATACCCCTTGGTTAGACTAATTGTCAGACTTTCGTGCTTCTGACGACTCGTAACGACTGCCAAAGATCCACAAATGACAGCCGGGACCAACGGCTTAACATGCTTTCCGAGGCACGGAGGAGTCTCGATATGTGAAAATGGTCACCCATCCACGGACCAACCTCGGCAAGCGTAGCTTAACCTGATGGATCGACCCGAGCGGCTGTTATTACTTAGCCACGAGCTCCTCTCTCTCACGAACTCTTCACAGAATTGAGGCGTGATTTATGTTATGTTATACTTGAACACTTTGAGAGACAGTAAATGCCCATACACGTAATAACAATAAAACTTCAATTGTGACTCATTCAGTATCCGTGAAAGTGTTAATTTTGAAATAAGATAGTGCAATGCACAAGCCAAAAAAACAATTATTTGAAAATAACTAAATTGTTCCGATACACCTACATAGCCAACATTGGCTCCAATATAACAACACCCTTGTTTTTACGCCCACCCTGCAATAGTCAAGTCCACAAACAGGAGACCTCTTAAAAATCAATTTAAGCTGAACAAGGGGTGCCAAAAAATCTGCATGTTACGTAATGTAATCTCAATACATAGTTGCTACATGAACGGGGATTGGAACAGCGCCAGTAGACCTAGGGTAGTCACGTGGAGTGAGGCCTTTATCGAGATATGAAATAGGGCTGAACTGACTGTGATGAACAGATAAAAAAAATCTAGTAAAAAGAGCAGGGATAAAAAAATGGGTTTCGTATAGGACATTACTATCGCGGCCAGCAATTATGGCATTTATAGATGATCGTGAAAATGTGGGCCGAGACGAAGCCGAGGAACACATACGTGAGTCCATCAATGCCTGATTGCGGCCAAAGCTTGTATAGTACTTTTCTCAAATAATGCGCGGAAATTCAAACTGGCTAGAAGCAATGACGAACAACGATATTTTTTGTTTATTTAAATATTTTTTTAAAATTAATTTTTGATTTAGGAGAAATGGTCTGAGCAACATATTACGGAAAACCGATTGCTGTAATTTGTGCCTCTTTTGAACCTTTTAACTCATTTATTAACTTTATAACTTTAAAACTCTGAATGAGTTTGAATAGTTTTATTCTTCTATTCTTGCCTGTGTATTTTCTGCTGTCAACACGACAGCCATTTTAGGAAATGTCAAAACCAAAGCTTTCAATTGTGACGTCACATCAAAGAAAGTTACCTTTAACCTTATTTTATAATACCACCTAAAGAAACTGTGTAGCTACGCCCTTACAATTCACTCCAGCCATTGTGAGTGACTCACTAAAAGTATAGTTATTCCAGTGATGATACGGATTTTTTTTCTTTTCCTATAATCAATCTGCCTAGCCTTTTCCCAACTATGTTTGGAGTCGGCTTCCAGTCTAACCACATGCAGCTGAATACCAGTATTTTATATGGAGCGACTATCAGACCTTCACAACCCAGTAACTGGGTAATTATGATACGCCTTGGTAAGACTGGTTGTCACAGTTTCGGGCTTCTGACGACCCGTAACGACTGCCAAAGATCTACAAATGACCAACGGCTTAACGTTCTTTCCGAGGCACCGAGGAGTCTCGGTATGTAAAGATGTTTACCCACCTACGGACCAGCCCCGGCAAGCGTAGCTTAACCTGATGGATCGACCTGTGCGGCTGTTCCCTATGATATGGTGTTAAAAAAACCTTACAAACTTTTACAGGTGCTTTAGACTATCGACCTGAATACCTAACTTTTACTACGGGAACGACCTAGAATTCGCGAAAAAAAAATCTGCTGTTCCATACTAAAGTTTAATACCTACTGTTCTAATCTGTATGGGACAGCTGTATTCAGCGTTAGAGTCGTTTTCGAACTTACAAATAATTTCGTAATAACAAATTTATACACAAATATTGCTCATTTAATAGCTAGACACCCCTGTAAAAAGATTTCTGCGACTAAGTCATTAAAAACGTTGTCTACACCGATGCGTCCGCTGTGAAATTGCTATGGTTATCGCTTGTATAATAGTTCCGTTCGTATGGCACAACCTTTATTGAACACCAGTCGAGTGTACCCCAGGACCCATTGTAAGCAATACAATCGTAGAAATTGATACTTTGTTGGCTGTCGTGGTTAGGACATCAAAATAGATTGTGAGCATGGATATTTATATCTGTATTTATTTTTGGAATCCTCCGTGTCTCGGAAAGCACGTTAAGCCGTTGGTCCCGGCTGTCATTTGTGGATCTTTGACAGTCGTTACGAGTCGTCAGAAGCACGAAAGTCTGACAACCAGTCTAACCAAGGGGTATCGTATTACCCAGTTACTGGGTTGTGGAGGTCAGATAGGCAGTCGCTCCATGTAAAATACTGGTATTCAGCTGCATCCGGTTAGACTGGAAGCCGACCCCAACATAGTTGGGAAAAGGCTAGGCAGATGACGATTTATTATTGGAATCTTTACGTGAAGATTTTTTATATCAATTATATTGCACCTACCATGTTTGTCTCTGCATCACCCTAAGGTTGTCTGGTAGGAAATGCCTCAGGAATTAAGTCTACCTTCGTACAGTACGACACAACTTAGATGTAGCATCGGCAAAATTCGTAAAACCGATCACCATCCGAACTGAGTGCGCCTTCAAAATCTCCAATCTTTATCACTGCTTTAGGTGAAAATTATCTTTACGAAACGCAATGACTTGTAAAGTCATAAATGAATGCAAATTTTATTTTCAAATTTATGCAACATCTAAGTTGTGTCGTACTATACAGTATTATTTTACTTGTGCATAAAGTTTTAATAAATAAGATTTACCACCGTCTGCGTAGAAAAAAAACCGGCTTTTCTTGATTCCAGTTTTCCAGTGAAAAAAAACGAAATAAAAACTGTGAACATTGTTCTTATGGCGAATGACTTAGATAAGATGGTGGTAGCTAACCAAGCAGACTTAGAACAAGCCCATCCACCAACCAACCCGAGCAGATTTTTTTAGAAAACTAGTAGTTGAAAATTGTTGGAATTTAATCACTTTTATGATCAACGAGCAGTACTTGAACTTGACTTTTAATACTTTTCTTGGGTTTATACATATTACAAATCTTTGTATTCTTTCTTTATACTCTTTTATTGAATAAGTAAAAATATAATACATGCATATTAATTGCGAGCAGTCGCTTAATCGAGTGTGGTTAATTAACCACACTCAAGCTAACGTTAATAATGCATGTTTTATTAATGATTAGTGCTATTTTCTAGAGTTTACCATAGTAAACTCTACAGGACCGACGATAAGCCGATGGTTTGAAATGCTCTTCAAGATGGAGGGTTCGCAATATCATAATAATAGGCTATTGCCGCACTATTGTTGTGCTGTTGTACAGCATCCAATAGATATAGAAAAAAATATCTTAGCGATGCTTGCAGTACCTTGTGATCCTTGAAAATAATGGTGTAGGTAGTCGCCCGCGATATCGCGCCAGTTTGCACGAGCCTTAAGGTGAAAAGTGGTGCGGGACACCCAGGGCCCGTTAATTTTTGGGGCTCCACTCTGTGTCCGGGAGGTCTACCAAAGGAACAAGGCAACTGAAATAGGGCCTCAGAGGGTATTAGAAAAATATATTAAGATACTTTAAGAAGAAAGTGCATCAAGCTATGCTAAAATTAAGCTCGCAAGGAAAACATTTGATACATCGTTAACTCTTATTGAGCAACCGGGGCGACCAATGCTCGTTATTTCTCTTTGAAGAGAGGGCTTTACCCCTGTAAAGATTACGTATAAACACTACAGAATCCTACCTTTTCTATAATATTCGTCGGCTAGTTTTCGAGTTCTAAGGTGGCTCCTCAGTTCAGACATCTGAATTGAGGAGCCACCTTAAACGTCCCGCAACTTTTTAAGGGTTTTACTACAAACTCCAAAATCGGACCTACAAAATCGTATAATTTACTACAAAATATTTGTAGTACAGATCGATTGAAACTTCGTCGAACTGAACCCACGTATAAATATGAGACATGGCTCCTCACTACATATGGACATCACAGAACAATTACATCATGCAATGCGAATAATGTCACATAATCGCGTATATACAAAACACATAACAAACATAGCAATGCCGAAATAAATTACCAATGTAGATCCGTGTGGTCGCGAGTGGTTTGTTTAAGCCCGGCTTTTGTTTATATATGTGCATACAGTATGCCGAATTTACATAGACCGTGACTCGTGGACTGACGGTGGGCGAGTCCGTTGTTGGCGTATTTTTTATTCTATGTATTCGAAATGGAAGCATTTTCTGAATTTAGATTACTTGGTCTATAGTGTTACGGTGGAAATTGCACTATTTATCGTGGTCAGCTGAGAAGAGTGAGTGGGACCATGGAGACTAATATTGAACTGATACACTACCTACAGTTCAATATTGGTCCCACGGTCACTCATTCTCCTCCGTAAAGAGAGTGTAGAACTTGGATACAATAAAAACATTCTAAAATCTGGTCATAGGTACACATTTTTTGGATCGGGCAAAGCGTTGTAGCGTTTTTTAACCGACTTCTTCGAAAAGGAGGAGGTAGTAGACGATATCTTAGTCTTTATTAACATAGCAGATAACGGTATATGAATTTGTGTGAGGTAGGTACCACAACTAAAAAGTGAAAAATAAAAACTTAAAAAAAAAACAAACGACTTCACAAAAAAACACAAATAAAGTGAAAAATAACTTTAATTTCGGAAGTCGGTGGCAAAAAACGAAGATTGAAAAGCAAAGACACCGACTTCCGAAATTAAAGTTATTTTTCACTTTTTTGTGTTTTTTTGTGAAGTCTGTTGTTTTTTTTTTTGTAATCCATCTGGAATTTCTCAGCTGCAGCCGTTATCAGTCGGTAAAAATGAAAGGCACCTTACGTCTTACGGCACGGTGCGGCGCGGCGTGTTCTTGTGGCTTGCATTGCGTCGGTAACTCACGGCTTCCCGAGATATATGGCGGCTTGTAGCCCTACACAAATTATAATGGTAAACACAGGTACGGTACATTTTATTTATTTTTCATTTGATACTGTTGATTTAAGATGTTAAACTAACCCAGGTGTTTTTGACCTTATTGTTTTTATTGTTTTGTAAGGCCCTTGTCATTTTTGGGGAGGGTTTGCGATATTGGCCACGCTTGGCAAGCGGGGTAGCGATCGCAGTATGGTGTTAAAAATGCATAAAGAACGCTGCTACCCATTCTCTAGATAATCGATTTTTACGACACTCACGGGAAGAAATAATATAATCACCATCAATGGCGAGTACATCTGTCACCTTCGGTTTGTCGACGACAAAGTTGTCATGGGCTTAACTATGGAGGACCTCAGTACAATTCTCGATTGTACTGACAATTCTCGATCGGACGGCGAGCAATGGGTAGCTCGCCGTCCGATTAGGACCAGGCCCGGGTCGATAGCACCGTCGTGTTCCACGCGCGCCTCAAAGAGATGTCAGCACAATTGGCGGGGTCCGTTAGGACTGATGCCTGCCAGGGTTGCGGGTTAGTCCGAAAGGGATACCGAGACCTTGGCAACAGGCAACTGAAGGAACACGGGTGGGTTTTAGTCAGTAAAAGTCTGACACGCCCTTCCGCTCCACCCAGAGCGGGAGAAGACATTGGATGATTTCCCATCGCCAAAAAAAAAAAAAGTACAATTCTCGATGACCTCAGTAGAGCTACCGAAAAAGTGGGTCTTAAAATGAACATGGACATGGTCTTGTCAAATGCGCATGTGACACCGAGATCGGAGATTAAAATTATTAGCCGTTCCATACATTAGGGTCGAGTATGTATTGAAGTTTTGAGAGAGACGGAGCTAGACAAGGCCAATAGCACCATCCCGTTTTCGCAGTAGAATAATGATGGCATTAATCTAACTTAACTAATATTATAAACGCGAAAGTTTGTAAGTATGGATGGATGGATGGATGGATGGATGGATGTTTGTTACTCTTTCACGTAAAATCTACTAAATGGATTTGGATGAAATTTGGCAAACAGATAGTTTATAACCTGGATTAACACATAGGATACTTTTTATCCCGATATTCCCACGGGATCGAGACTTACGCGGGTGAAATCGCGGGGAGCAGCTAATACTATCTCTGTACCACATCCTTCCTTTCTGATAAATACTGTATTTCTACTACTCCTTAGGGTCACGAGGGAAAAATAATGACACAAGTAAATTCAAAAGTTGCTTGGAAAGAAAGAAAGAAAGAAAAATATTTTATTTGGGACACGCACAGGAAAAACAAGCAGTAATATAAAGGAGGTACTAAATTATAATAAAAGAACAATTAAAACTAACAAAATACAAAGCCGACCTGTGCGAGGCCAAAAAGGCTCCTACCTCAGCATAATGCTGCGATATTTAAAAAATAAATAAATACCGCAGCGCTGGTATTCTGATAGGGCCCGACGGGACGGCTTGGCCCTACTTTATAGTCCTTGAATCCAACTAACAACAATGATTCGCAAAAAACACACAAAATAATTGTTTGTTTAGACATTATAATGCAATCACCCTACTTTTCCTTTTACAAAAACAATACGCTAGCCAATGTAAATGAAATTTAATGGGTCAATAAAATTTCACGGCCTAAATAGCTTATTTCATCCTTCATATAATTGAATTAATTGTTTCCCCTACCAAAAATTACTTGGGTTTCTCGAAATTTCATATAAATCATTGTTTTTTTGACCGACTTCTTCAACAAGGAGGAGGTTCTCAATTTCTCCGTATGTTTTTTTTTGTGTTTAGGTTACGCTATTACTCCGCCAATTATGAATCGATTTTGATGATTCTTTTTTTGTTTAATTAGTCATGCTCCAGAGGTGGTCCCATATAAATTTTATTAACTTTGTTTGCTTAGTTTATGATTTAATGTTCAATATTAAGAATTTTTCCACTTAGTATAATGTAGACGACGTTTAAAGCGACTCCGTCACTGTTATTTACACAGCAGGTAGTGGTATTCAATTTTTTGTGGGGTAGGCACCAAATAAATAGTTAAAAAAAAAAAATTGAATAGCAAAGACACCGACTCCCGAAATTAACGTTATTTTTCAATTTTTAGTGTTTTTTTCGAAGTCGTTTGTTTTTTTTTTGTTGTGAAAAGTTTTTTTTACCATTGCAATGGGACCCTATTACTTAAGTGGTCATACAAACGCGGGGCACGTGACAACGGCAGAGGCAACTGCAGCCATCGACGACGACCGCTGCTGTTGGCGTGCCGCTCCTGATGAGCACTAAGCATGCGCCATCTGCCTCGATCATACAAAGAAAGAAAGTAAGCTATCTTAAAATACACTTGTCTTTTTACCCGACTCCGGAGAAGCAAAAAGCAGGGTTATGATTTTGACCGGTATGTATGTATGTTCATCTGCTGAGTGGTATCGGCCCCGACTTTACTTTGTGTAAATAACTTCATCATTTTCATGAAGAAGAATATCCTGAGGAAACCGACATGTTTTAAAAAATAAAATTCGAAAACATAATGACATCTACCAACCCGCACTGGGCCCGCGTGATAGATTACAGCCCACTCCCTCTCGAAGAGAGGAGGCCCAGCAGTGGCAACATTATAGTCTGATTATGCTTATGCTAATATTATTTCGTCACATCTTTTAGACTGGACGGTGACTTTAAAATAGCTTACATTCGGTTATCATCTCTAGGTAATGACATTATTATGTAAACAAACACCGACAAAGCCTTCCTGATCCTCAAAATTTCCATGCCGCAGTGTAAAAACCATCAAAACGTAGATGTCGCAAAAGGTACACGATGCAATGTCGTTGAATAATCACTGACATAACTCAAAGAAGGCTTTTTGAATTCATCCCCCTAGCATTAGCATAGGAATCTAAATATCGCGGTTATTACGAAGAGGGAGGAAAAACGGGTTTTTGTCATCGAGATATAAGTACTAACGTACTAGAGAAGACACCGTAAACACCTACTTTGTCTCGTTCAACTGCGGCGATCGCGCCGCAGTTTGTCGAAGAAAACGCGTAAGTGCCGTGATTTACATGGCGCTTAAGACCTTTTTGCCGAGAATAAATACACTTCCGCAGCAAATCTAGCACTGTGGTAAATTAGGTACGGTTTAGACGAATTGTTATTATTTTAGCGCTGCAGCGAACTAAAGATTCTATACGAAGAATAGGACAATTCAGTTATTTGACGTAGCTTCTCTAGTACGTTAGTACTTATATCTCGATGGTTTTTGTTGACATTTTGGTTGAGTATTTTCGTTCATTAAACTATGCAACTCGGTGCTAAGTAATAGCCGCACGGGTCGATCGTTCAGGTTAAGCTACACTTGCCACCTTTACATACCACATACCGAGACCACCGAGACCCCGTATCTCGGAAAGTACGTTAAGCCGTTGGTCTCGACTGTCATTAATGGATCTTTGACACTCGTTACGAGACATCAGAAGCCTGAAAGACTGACAACCAGTCTTACCAAGGGGTATAGAATTACCCAGTAATTGGGTTGTGGAATTCAGATAGGCAGTCGCTCCATGTAAAATACTGGAATTCCGCTGTATCCAGTTAGACTGGAAGTTATTTTTTTAGTAGGCGTCACAGGTTTAAAAACAGCAAAATGTAACACAATGTAGGTACAAAGTATTCTTTCATTAAATTGTTTTGAAATATAATTATTGTTTTAGATTTTTTCAGCCCTTTAATGCACTCAAATTATGAATAATAAAACGACCAACCCAAAACAATACCTAATTCCCAACCTCAGATAGAAACAAAAGATATCCATTGCAAAACATCCTACGCCCTCTTAAATTTGACCGCCCCGCAAGTGACGTCATCGCAATCGCCTTAGAAGATGTCATTAGGCTTCTACAAACTTTTCTTTACTATCTTCACAATCCTTATTATTTTGTAACTTAAGGTTGAAATCGGCATGAACAGTGGACAAACTAAATTGGTGCGCAAGGTGTCATTGACGAATCTGCCCCATTTCTCATCAAGTGTCATTTCGAAATGTCACCATCGGTTGTCACGAGCTGTCATTTGCGTTGTAATACTCAAAATGACTACCTTTACAGTACGCAGGTAGGGTAATTTCGGGGTTTACGTGATCGTAATGGAAAGGGATTCTCTTTATTGCACCTGTAATGGTACTAAGCGGGATTGGTGTTCGCATGAGACCAGAATTAAATAAAGAATAAAATGGCGCCGCGTGGTGCTGTCGATAGGCTTTTGTTTTTGTCCATTTCATACTCAAAATGCATAGATAATCAATCTAAGGTACACTTACATAAACGTGCCTCACCGTCCTATATGAGGAGTGAACTTTAATCCGCTAATAATATAGCAGCCTCTATCTCATAACATGAAACTGAGTTCTGTTTTCAGCGAGATGTATTTACAATAATTTCCGGCTGTAATTGCACACCCCTGCAACCAACGTGTTAGATTAGGGTTTGCTGTATGTAGCCGCTCTAACGCCAGTTGCACATTGATCTAGGTGAGTAACACAACAGGACAAAATTGTATGAAGAAAATTCTCGTTACGCAAGAACATGCGTCGGTGTCCAAACAGCATTAGCACCTAGGCTTGTGAGAAAATCTTCCTTTTAGTCTAAGTTCAACCCTGTGCAACCTAACAAATATTTAATGTTAATAAACATAAAGTACATAATGGAATGTACCTTCAATTGACCGGTAAATAGGCATTAAACACATCCGTTACGGCAATGATTTCCATATTGTAATTAACTGGCGCCAATGAAATTAGTTTCTGTCCAACTGACAATTAAGGCGCCGCTCCACGGCAGCACGCGGCTAAGCTACACACGTGTCCTTCTGCTTCGCTTTGTATGAAAATTTTGGCGGAATCATCCACTTTGACCCACGGCAACACTACGCACAGATGCGTGTCTGGTCATTAAATGAACCGCTCAGCTAAAGGGACCTGTCCCACCGCCGAAGAGGTAGCGACTAGCTATTAACTACTACTAAAAATTTTCTTGCTCAAGATTTTTTTTTAGTATACACTCCTTTGCAAAAACAACGGGCGGTTTTGATTTTTCTACATTATTGGTAATCATTTCGTTTTAAATAGGTTTTAATAGCCAAACTATGTTACTGGCACTTAATAAAGAGTCTGGGTATGAAAAAAAGTTAATTCCAAATTCGAAACTTTTGTCTAGAACAATAATAATCCCTTTTTCAATTTGTGACTTTTTACTTACTTTTCGCGGGTTTGCGGTTAAAAGGGTATTTTCATATTCCACCGTCGACCGTGGACTTCTCCGTGACTATTCTACGTAGCAGTGGGCGACCGACTTTACTGCGTTTTCATTCACGTTTAATTATTGTAATTACCCGTTAAAATTATTCTGCCGTTTCATTTGTATATTAATAAAATTGTTATTATGTTCAGAAACGGTTTGTCAGAACATATTTTGGGGTAATATCTGGAATAATTTGGAAATTGCGAAAATTGTAGTTGCAACATTAGGTCGTTCGTGCATTTCCTTTGTTTAAATTAGATGACTGCCTCGTTGGTGCAGAGTATGAGGTCCTGGGTTCGATTACCGGGTAGGGCAAAGTGTTATTGAGTTTTTCCTTCTGGAATTTCTCAGTAGCAGCCCGGAATCTGGTGACCTTGAAATAATTACCTACGGCCGCTCGGTAGTTAATCCTTTCACGTCCGCGCGTAACTGCTGCGCACTCGAGACTGTTGTGTACTGATATACACTGAGATTTCGAAGAGCGTCGTTTTGGCCTTTTTTATAAAGATATAATACTGTTACTTATTTATACTGTGCTCGAAGCCTCTTCCTGGAACAGAAAATAAGAAACCGAATCATAATCAGCCTATAATGTTCCCACTGCTGGGACACAGGCCTCCCCTCTGTGAGAGGGAGTGGGCCGTAATCTACCACGCGGGCCCAGTGCGGGTTGGTAGATGTCACATGTCTCGAATTTTTGGTTCTAGGACATTCCGGTTTCCTCACGATGTTTTCCTTCACCGTTTTGAGAGTAGTGGCGATGAAATAATTTGCACGAAGTAAAGCGCCTGTCAGAGTTCGAACCTACGACCTACAACTCATAAGTCGTGGCCGTTACCACTGGGCCACCACTGCTCTTACTGGGCCACCGCTGCTCTCACTGGCCCACCGCTGCTCTCACTGGGCCACCACTGCTCTCACTGGGCCACCACTGCTCCCACTGGGCCACCACTGCTCAGAAGACCGAATATTAATCAGCAATACAAATTCTATTGAACTGAAGTACAAATACTAAAAACAGTAAATAAAGCTAATGACCATAAATGTATCTAGTCTAGACCAATTTCTTCAATAATGAGGTCCAATATTTACTCCTATTAACAATGCCAGTTAACGTCATAAAGTTTCTGAATACCCTCATAAAATTTAGCTATATCAATAACTTTACAAAGTGTGGTTATAATATGGCCAGTTTGTCTTGACAGGCAGATTAATGTTAAAAGAAAATTCAAAATCAAATTCAAATGTTTATTGCTGAACACAGTACATAATCATACATATCTGCGATCGCAATTTATTTGCCAAACATGTAAACAAACACGAGTTTTAGGAAAAACAACTGTAATGCTTACAAATAAGGTTCAGTTTGCGCTACAACTTTATATTTTTCTATGCCTTTTTCAACGTTCCACGCGCGCCTTAAAGAGATGTCAGCACAACAGAAGGGGTCCGCTAGAAGCGAAGTCTGCCGGGGTCACGGGAAAGTCCGAAATGGATACCGTGACCTCTGGCAACTTACAGGAGACTGAAGGAATACGGGTGTCAGTAAGAGTCTGACACGCCCTTCCGCTCCGCCCAGAGCGGGAGAAGTTATTTGATAATTTGCCAAAAAAAAAGTGTTTTTGGGGAGGGGAAGGAATCATAGAAACAAAATTACAAGTTTCAAAATACACTGGTCACTTAATAAAAAGACTTTGTAAGTAAGGTTAGGTAAACATTTTTTGGTCTCACCTCCTTCAAAGTAATGGGGTAACTTCGGCAGTAAAATGATTTAATAGCCATTTCCTTTGCCTCGTCTTTATGGGCCACTTAACTTTTTAATTTATGGTCGTAATGCACCTCCGTTGGCAGGTCTGGTAAGTTATCGCTGAAAAATAATTAAAAATACCAAGAAAGTACGGTGTGAAACTGGCATGTTCGATTTATGGGGTTTTTCAGTATTTCTAAAGTGGTGCAACGAGGAAATAGTATAAAAGCATTTTGATGGTGTAATTGATTTTTTTTTTGTAGGGTCATTGACCGCATTTGTTGTAGTCACTTCAATCCATCTGCTTAGCCTTTTCCCAACTATGTTGGCGTCGGCTTCCAGTCTAACCGGATGCAGCTGAATACCAGTATTTTACATGGAGCGACTGCCTATCTGACCTCCACAACCCAGTAACTGGGTAATACGATACCTTGGTTAGACTGGTTGTCGGACTTCTGGACTTCTGACGACCCGTAACAACTATCAAAGATCTACGAATGACAGCCGGGACCAACGGCTTTACGTGCTTTCCGAGGCACGGAGAGGTTTCGGTATGTAAAGATGGTCACCCATCCGCGGACCAACCCCGGCAAGCGTAGCTTACCCAATGGATCGACCCGTGCAGCTGTTATTACTTGGCCACGAGCTCCTTCTACATTGTAGTCACCTCAAATATCATATTTTTGTATAAACTTCACCAACGTGATGCGTATCGTATATCAACACCATAAAACATATAAAAAAACAGTTTCTGAACTCATACTTCAAGTAACAACTGAACACTAACAGCGAACCTCCAAAATAACTTTAAATCTTTTCAAAATCAAAATGTTTTATTTCACATAAAGGGAGCTTATGAAACGTCAGAAGCTAGGTGTACGGTTCCAATTGGTCGTTTGCTATGGAGAAGAGCCGGCAAGAAACACCACGGTTACTCTTTTAAAAATAATTGGCTTTTACAATATTTTCAAATTACAGTGTTAGTAGGCATGGGAGGACAATGTAGACCTTTCAACAAGTAAGTACCAGGTACTTAACAAAATAGAAGGCAATCAATAAATCTACAGTCCAATAAGCCTACATTAAAAACATTTATATCTTGTTCATAATATATATCGACATCGACCCATACCGACTCCGGAGTTTAGCTAGCCAACTTAACCCTGAAGATAATTATTGCTCGTCTTCCGAACAAAAAGGAACACAATAAACCCAAAATAAAAAAATGACCAACCCGAAGCTAATAAATTACTCACAGTATATTCTCAATAGAACCAACAAACTACAAACACAAAACACACTAAAATTACGCAAATGGATAAAAATTAACGAGGAACGGAACATAGAAACATAATAATTATAAAAACAAACACACCGGAGATACCGCAACTTGTTTCCGTAGAAAAGAAACATAAAATCAGATAAACACGTATAAACAAAACAAGAATAAACAGTATTCGTGCAGTTGTTTATTCGGGAATGTAAGTGGTAGTAACCGCTGTACATTTTGATCAACACTGTTCTATAGACTGAATTTATTAGGGAGTGATGAAGTTCAATGCAGAAGGTTGAGTTCAATTGAAAAAACCTGCCAAGTGCGACTCGAACTCGCGCACGAAGGTTTCCGTACCATTATTTATAAAAACGGCAAAAAAATCACGTTTGTTGTATGGGAGCCCCCCTTAAATATTTGTTTTATTTTAATTATATTATTTATTTATTTTAATTAAATTATTTATTTATTTTTAAAGTCAATATGTAACTAAATATTCTGTGACTATTTCAAGCGTCTACCTGTTGTCGTTTTCAAAAACGAGCAAAAAAATCACGTTAGTTGTATGGGAGCCCCCTTAAATATTTATTTTATTATTATTTTATGTATTTGTTGTTATAGCGGCAACAGATATACATCATGTAAGCACAACTCCATGTACCTATTCATATGACCTTGCATGCATTATATTGTATGTACACACAACACACATGTTTGAGCAAATAAAGTATCTGAATCTGAATCTGAATCATCTGTGAAAATTTCAACTGTCTAGCTATCACGGTTCATGAGATAAAGCCTGGTGACAGACGGACAGACAGACAGACAGACAGACAGCGGAGCCTTAGTAATAGGGTCCCGTTTTACCCTCTGGGTACGGAACACTAAAAAAAAAAGATTGTTCAATTCTTATAATCCTTCCTTATTGCATAGATAAAAGCTCTTGTGCATAAAAATAAAAAATAAAAACTAAAACACGCGTACAGAAAGTAAACAATTATCCTCGTCGCCAATGTTCAATTATGAGGCAGGCTTCCATTATTTTGATTTTCTTCTTCTTTTCGTGTGGTTAGTAACTAACCTGGTGTCAGAGTTTTATAGCCGCCCATGGGCCTCTGACTTGGTTTCACATGTCGTCGAGAAATATCTCTCAGGCATGCCGGTTTCTCCTGCCGGAGGCTCTACGCGGGGGTCGTGCGGTCCATGGCCCTTTACGGGGCACCGGTGTGGGCGCGTTCCCTTAGGCTGCGGCCAGCCCGCCGGTTGAACGCGTCCCAAAGGGTCATGGCCATTCGGCTGGCCCGGGGATACCGCACGGTCTCCCGCGAGGCGGCGAGCCTCCTGGCCGGATTACCGCCATGGGATCTGGAGGCGAAGGTCCTCGCGCACTTCTGGGAGTGGCGCGAGGAGATGAAGCGCCGGGGCGTAACTCCGCTGCCGCGAGAAATCGCGGCTCAGCGGACAGAGCTCCGGCAGGATCTCATCGCGGCATGGAGAGTGCGATTGTCGCAACCCAGTGCTGGGCACGCCACAATTGCGGCGATAAGTCCCCTCTTTGAGGAGTGGCTAGAGAGGCGCCACGGCGTCCTCACCTTCCGCCTGACGCAGGCCCTCACCGGACACGGTTGCTTCGGGAGGTTCCTGTTTCGTATAAGGCGGGAGGAAACGCCCGGGTGTCACCACTGTGTGGATCGCCCGGAGGACACGGTGGAGCATACGGTGGAGGTCTGCCCCGCTTGGGCGGAGCCCCGCCGTGTCCTCTTGGAGGCGATTGGCGGCGGTGACCTCTCGCGTCCGGCTCTGGTCCAGGCCATGGTACGGAGCGAGAGGTCATGGGAAGCAGTCACCTCCTTCTGCGAAGCAGTAATGCTCGCGAAGGAGGAGGCGGAACGCGTGAGGGAGAGGCAAAGTTTGCGCCCTCACGCCCCTAACCGCCGCCGCCGCTGGAGACGCCCTGGGCGTCGGGAATCCCAGGCGGATTCCCGGCCACCATAGGCGCGGGCTTGCGGACGGCGAGTAATGGGTAGCTCGCCGTCCGATCAGGACCAGGCCCGGGTCGATAGCGCGTCGTGTTCCACGCGCGCCTCAAAGAGATGTCAGCACAATTGGCGGGGTCCGCTAGGACCGATACCTGCCAGGGTTGCGGGTTAGTCCGAAAGGGATACCGAGACCTTGGCAACAGGCAACTGAAGGAACACGGGTGGGTTTTAGTCAGTAAAAGTCTGACACGCCCTTCCGCTCCACCTAGAGCGGGAGAAGTCATTGGATGATTTCCCACCCTCAAAAAAAAAAAAAAAAAAGGCATGCCGGTTTCCTCACGATGTTTTCCTTTATCGCTGAGTGGGCTATAACTTATCACTCAGGCCCAGTGCGGGTTGATAAATGTTACGTCTTCGATTTTTTGGTTCTAGAACATGCCGGATTCCTCACGATGTTTGCCTTCACCGTTTTGAGAGCACTGGTGATGAAAATATTTACACAAAGTATAAAACGCCTGTCTGGTTTCGAACTCAAGACTCAACTCGTAAGTCGGAGCCATTACCACTGGGCCACCACTGTTCAGCGACACGAAGAAGAATTAAGTAGATTAGTGCCCTTTATAATGAACGCTCATTCATCATTTCAGCCGAAAGACGTCCACTGCTGGACATAGGCCTCCCCTAAGCACCGCCACTTCGACCGGTTCTGTGCTTCTCGCATCCAGCGGATTCCTAAGGCCGTCTCCAGGTCATCGGTCCACCTTGTGGAGGCGCTCATTAATTTAACTGTATGTCATAAATACCAAGCGTTGTACAAATAGTAGAGTGTTACTACCAATTTTCTTGTGAAGTACCTTTCTTTAATACATAAGTTTCATTAAAACTTGCTAACGCCTTTGCATTCCAATGGTACATAAAATTGCTCTTCAAATCTACACCCTAATTACGTATTACACGATAAATTACAATCTGAATCGGTTTGAAACAAATTTCTAATCCATTGCTTCATAAGTTCGAAAAAAAAATCTGCGCAACAACGTAAATAACGCAATGAATGTTGTTGAACTGTCAAAATGAAACGGATTAGTCTTAATCGGTTACGAAAATAAGTTACACAATTAGATAGCTAGTTCTCCTTCATGCAGTATCCGACCAAGACTTTTCAAATCCAACACTTTTCTCTGTAATACCACAGAGAATAAATAAAATTATGAAATCCAATATCTATATTGACAGTTTCAATATTTTAAGCCTTGACCACTTCCAATTCCTATACATTTCGGATACTCTGTAACTTCGTCAGATGGCCCAATTCCGAGTTGGCAGCATTGCCAAATTGGATAACAATGCTAATCACCGACTAACCTACTAAATTGGATTTTGATGGAGTGACGAATCGATACTTTGGTGTATTGGAATGTGCTTTAGGTACATATATTATGAATACATGGTTTAACAGGGTTCCTGTTGAATTCCTACTCTTTTCTAGTATTGGCTGTCATAAATAGAGGAGGATGTGATTAGCAAATTGACTATCAACTTCGAGTGTCCGTAAATTCAAATCCCAACGGTTTTTCTTTGTCAGTCGTATGAAATTGCTATAACACGGTAAATTGAAATTGTGTGTCCGACGGCTTAGCAATCAAATTCCCTGACTGTACAGCGATACATGTAAAACTTATATGGAAATTAGTTTATGTAATACTAGCATTTTTCCTTGACTTCGCCCGCGAGAATTCCACAACTAAAAGGCCCGTTTTCGGTTAAGAGCGTGTAGGTATTTTGAAAGTGGGCAACGTCGCAAATAGATGTCAAATATTTCGCTGTTATGATTAATTTGGCAATATTTATGGAAATATGAATTATGGCTAGATTACTGTCTAAAATATTGATTATAACATTGAATTTAAGTTATAACCGATTTTAGATGTAAAAGGTGGAAAGTTTCCAAATTCTTTTTTTACAACTAAAAATAAATATTGTGTGTTACGATATTATTCACTGCAACTTTTTTTTTTATAAACACCTATTTCTTTCTTTCTTTAGCATACCCAGAAGCCGAGGTGGTGAGCGTATATAATCAAATCAAATCAAAGTTATTTACTTATTCGGCTGAGAATTACACGTTTTCGAACGTCAAAATTACATTATGACAGTCCCCCAAAACGCGGCGCCCTTCACCACTTCCTAGTGCTTCAGCTGGGAAAAAGAATTGGCGCAACAAACTCCCCAGCAGCACAGCCTACTTGGAGTCTCGTTCCATTTTCACGTGTTGCTCTTTTTGAAATATTGCACACAGAGTTTTCTACTTACTACAGATTTGAAGCCACCTTGATCGCTGAGTGAGCGGTCTTGGCGCCTTTCAACGACGTAACAGGTATACCTGAAAGGCAGCCACTGCAATTCCCTTTTCTTTTCGTATTTTTGCCAGTTAAAGATTTATTAGGAACGTTTTCCTAGTATTTTTCCAGTTTCTTTGACGTTTCCTCTTATTTTGAACTTGTAACTGTTCGTTATTTTAAGAATTTTCGCAATTTTATACCACTTGCTTTAAAATAGCAGGGTCGTAACTCAGCTTTCTAATTTGTAAAAGGTCACACCTCGTTGGTTGAGGCAAACCGTAATGCTGTAAAAATGACCTCCCAAAGATAATAATCTTGCAATTTAACTAAACACTGGTTTTTATTTCAATTTCCAAAGATAATATTTACATAATTTATAAAGCTTACAGTCTTAAAATAATAATGATAGTATGTACAAGTATATACAAAAATAAAAGAAATAATCACAGGGCGTCAAAACACTTGTTATACTTCATCTTCTACATTCATCTAAACATTTGCCTGCAAGTCTCACTGCACTTTTCGCCGGACATCCTCCGATAGACTATCTTTGTACTTCTCCCAAAGGCATGCTGCAAGTTGACAAAACAGCAACATGGCTGCAAACAGTTCTCTCTCTTAGTCTAAATGGAAATTCTTATAGAGAAGCATCTTCCAAGCTAGCATCCCAGTAATTCTTGTCATCGTCAAGTGAGCCAAACTCTTTACAGGCTGACTGAAATGTCGGATGAACCGTATTTATTTATAACCGTATTTATCGTTTTCAACGCAATTAAAGAAGTAGGCCCTAGAATTTCGTAAAGTTAAAGGCGTCGCAGGAGGGGTTTATATATACGTGTTATCAGGATAAATGGTGTATACCCGGCCTAAGGCTTGGTTTTTTTTCAATTCTGGCCATCCAGAGACGTCATTCCTTCATTTCTTTCTCTCAAACCTTTTATTTTTCCACACATGGAAGGATGGTCTGGGTTGTGGAGGTCAGATAGGCAGTCGCTCCATGTAAAATTCTGGTATTCAACTGCGTTCGGTAAGACTGGAAGCCGACCCCAACATAGTTGGGAAAAGGCGAGACAGATGATGATGACATAGAAGGATGGTACTTCTACATAAGATTTGATTGATTTGTTGGTATTTTCAAAAATCAAAAAATGCGAATGAAAGTTTTTCGCAAAAATCGTTATGCGAAAAAGCGTTCATACTTCTGTGTCTTCTTCTAATTCGAGAGAGATAGAGGGAACGTGTGAATTTGGTCAAAATGTACATAAATCCTAGAAGTGACTGCGAAAATATTCAAACTTTTCATCATGGGTATCGTCTTCATGATTTTCGAGGGTACTAAAGCCGATAATGTAGTCAAAATGAAAATCCAAGATGGTGGCTTTGAAAATTATAAAATTGTTTGTCATCAGCGCCGTTTTCATAGTTTTCGAGTGTGCTAAAGCCGATAGTTAGGTCAAAATGTAAATTCAAGATGGCGGCTGGGAAAGTTTTCAAATTTTTCGTCGTGGGTGTCGTTTTTACACGTGTTCGTGTTAACCACTTAAGGCTTGTGGCTGCGTCTACAACCCCACATGCGAACTATATATCATACTGACGTCACGCAAAATTCTGCATCGCGCAAACAGAATTATCCGCACAAATCCTCACTGTTCTTTAGAGGAGCAGGAAGCTTTCACATTGTTTCTCATTACAATTGATACATTTTTTACTCATAGTGGCATTTGATAGCTATATTTTTTCAGTTTCGTATGCAATCTTTGCATCATTTTTAATTAAAGCTTTACTTTTCAAAGTTCTGTTAGTTTCTGATCCAATATCTGGGTTCGACTGTTCAAGTAATTCTTCTTTGTGTTGTGATACGATAAATTGAAATTTTTACGTTGTTTTTGGCCGTGACATTGTTAAATCTGCCACGACGTCAATTGCGAGAAAGATTCGAAATACAAATAACATCATATTTTTGTTAAACCTCCAAAAAACGGTAAATAAACGTCAAAATGACCTCTAGATAAATCCTGACTAAAACGAAGTCTCGCCACGGGATTGCCATCAATTCCAAACTTTGCAAATAATTGGCGATTGCGATAAACCTCGAACACGTACGAATAGATTTGCCCGGCTGCAACTAATTCACACGCACTGCCGTACGTATCGGACAGCGACATTTCTGCAAAGTAGTCGTCCGCATTACCATAATTATTACCAAATCTGTCGTGTGACTGTATTGCAAATTCGTCCCAGTTGCTCACAACATGTTCCACAATTTGCTCTCTGACCTCTTGAGCGTAGCATTGATCTTCATATAACAGATAAGAGATAGCCCTGAACAGGCAAGCTCCATCGCCAACTATTGAAACGATGATATGCGGTGTTTCTACACCATTTACGGTCAAATTTTCAGTCTCCATGGCGCAGAAAGTTAACAAAATGTTACCATCCAACAAGCAACTATTTTTCTAACAACACCACCAAAGACGTCAAACAATAAAAAAAAGAAAAGCGACAAACAACCACGAGCAACAACAACAAACAAACCTACTTTTTAGTTTTCTATGAGCGCTGCAATTAGGATTCCGTACTTAACTACAATGAGAAGACAAAAACGACCGCTGGTCTGCCGAAATAAAAGAATTGTGCGTAGTACCCAACGCTACAAGGTTCTTTTGGCGCGTGGCCACATTCGGAACTAATGCCGCCATCTTCTTTTGTCCATACAATTTCAATGACATTTTCAAAACAGTTTACCAACAACGCCCCCTTGTCAATGTCAGTCACGCGCCAAAAGATCCTTCCAGCACTTTACGTCAAAATGACAGTGACTACGAAAAAAACATCTGCACTTTAGAGGATTTATGATAATTATACGCAACAAGGAGGTTTGCAATTCGAACTGTATGTATTTTTTTAAGTATGTTACTTACGTCATATCTCTGTTATTTCTGAACTGAATTCAATGATTCTTTTTTTTATTTGAAAGGGTATCAATACCTATTCTTCAATAAAACCCTGGTGATCTGATCCGAATCTCAATACCGAACAGTACACGTATTGTGATTTGGTTATTGGTGAAGAAAATTGCTGCCTAGTTACCATTCCATGGTCTGATCGAGGACTTCGAAGATACCTCATGGAACTCCTCATCGACGATCAGCTAACATTACAAATTAACGTCACTTTTCGTGTTTTTCTGTATGTCCATGTTGTTCTTTCGATGAGGTTTTCACTATCGTTTAGAGAATTCATTCCGGAAGGTTTATATGTATAATACGTTAATATTAAAGTTACATATAATTAAGAAATCTCAATGTTTTGTCAAGTCCAAAAAACCGTGAAAAGCAGGAGCGGGTCGCTAGTTTCAGATAAACCATTAAAGCCATACATCGTACACCACGACGCACTAAGCGTCCGTCATCTTGATTTAGATCTAAACAGAAACAAAAGTAACAAAACACAAGATTTATTACCAGAAAAAGTGGCCTTTTGAAATTGTCAGCTTATTTCGTTGTACGTACGAATATACAGGCTGTTAGGTTGTAATAAGGTACTGTAGAGGTTCTATGCGATATGCAACCTCACGTTGGGCTGGCTGATAGAACCGCAGCCTTGACTTGCGAACGCTCCAGCAGTCATTGTTTAAATATTGACAGATAGGTTTTTTTATATCGAGTCGGGGAGTTCCGCCTGAACCCTTAACATGTATAAACGTGTCTTATAATTAATAAACCCTTGGAAAACCTACTCCTCTTTGGAATTCCCTCCTCACACACCCCCACACATCTAGTTAACGCCCTTCAGGCGTTGCAGTACATACTGGAGTATACTACCTACACTACAGTATGTACCCTTTAGGTACTATCAATCCAAACCTGAAATCATGAAGAAAACCGGCCAAGTGCATGTCGGACCTTGGACAATAAAGGGTAGTTGGGATGAATTTATCCCAAGAACAAACCTAACATTGTAAAACTGTTGAAAAACATGTTTTCCCTAACTGCATATGTGAGTTTGTACACAAAATCAATCTGCCTAGCCTTTTCCCAACTATATTGGGGTCGGCTTCCAGTCTAACCGGATGCAGCTGAATACCAGTATTTTACATGGAGCGACTGCCTATCTGACCTCCACAACCCAGTAACTGGGTAATACGATACCCCTTGGTAAGACTGGTTTTCAGACTTTCGAGCTTCGGACGACCCGTAACGACTGTCAAAGATCGATGAATGACAGCCGGGACCAATGGCTTAACGTGCTTTCCGAGGCACGGAGGAGTCTCGATATGTAAAAATGGTCACCCATCCACAGACCAACCCCGGCAAGCGTAGCTTAACCTGACGGATCGACCCGTGCGCCTGTTATTACTTAGCCACGAGCTCCTCAAAAGTTTGTACACAAAATATTGAGAGTTTTACTATGTTATTTTTAAGACTATAGACTCTATCTTATTTGCCCTCATATTCAAAATTCATTTATTTTCATTACACGTTCGTAATTTAGTCACAGAAATTGATAATAAGTGTACCAAATTCAAAATTAATCGTTCCATTTATCGGAACGAATTGGCTGTGACAGACGAACAGACAGACACACGAGTGATCCTATAAGGGTTCCGTTTTTTCATTCGGACGTACAGAACCCTAAAAAACCTAGCATAGCTTGTCAAAATTAAATCTTTAAAAGCTGTTTTGAATTGGTCCCATAGCAAAAGTTGTTGTGGTAGTTGTTGAGTATCTACTACGTAACACTCCCATAAAGTATGTCCCCGTTTAACACAACATCCTGTATATGTAATGGACTTGAAGAATGGGTAATGAGTCGAAAAATGTCCACAAAAGTTGGCAAGGCACTTGAAGGCTGTAGTTTAGTTAGTCAGCTAAAGTGCTAAATAAAAGATGGATAGATTTATTCATTAATTTGTGGCGCAATCATGAATAGTGTTCAATAATATATTCAAGAGCGTAAAATGGAAATTAATCATAATCATCATATATATTGCATTCATGTAGTTTACAGGTTGTTACAATTATTAGACTTTCAATTAAAAACATGCTATCCATACTAATCCATACTTCCATATTAATATTATAAATTCGAAAGTAACTCTGTCTGTCTGTCGGTCTGTCTGTCTGTATGTTACTTTTTTACGCCTAAACCACTGAACGGATTTCGATAAAATTTCGCAAGGAGATAGATGGCAGATGGAATGGATGATAGAAGGAGATAGGCTACTTTTTATCGACATACCACGCGGGCGAAGCCGCGGGTGGAAGCTAGTTTTAATATAAATGCCAACATTTTTGGTGAAGGTACTTGGATGACTGTGACGTTATAAACATAATGTCACGCTTATAATCTCCAAAAATAAGCGAGACATTATGTTCTCTTCTCCAAGTCTAATCATCACTCTCCTGCCCTTATCCCAATTTATTTGGGGTCTGCGCAACGTGTCCCTTTCTTCTCTAAGACTAATGTGAAAATTCATCCCAACCCGGGTTGAATTTTACACTAGAAAAAGATGTCTACTGAAACTAGAAAAAGATTTTCACTGAAAAAACTTTCTACTGTTTTAAATTAAGAAATATAATTGAAAAGCAGAAGTTGAAGTAAAAACCTAATCTTCTACAAACCGAATGAGACTCATTCCAGTAAAAAAAACCTCAAAAATATTACAGCAATATCTACCCCAATGTATTTTAAATTTAACTGTGACCGGGCGGCGGTATCTACGAGTATAATTTATTTCAACAGTATTTCATAACTCATATTCATAAGTTACTTGGAGTGCGATGAAGAAGTTTTTTATTCAGAGCCGCAGTTCGGTAATCTAATTTTGGAATGCTGTAAAGTATGTGATTATAGTTATTTATGCAACTGTTATATCTGTGGCCCTAGTGAAAAGGGGTATAAGTCCGATTTTGTGGAAAATGAGTTAAGTATACAGAAGTGATCAGAAAAAAATGCTCTATCGTTCGGTGTAAACGGATCTAAGCTATCTCTAAAAATAAAGAAGTTACCTTGTGTAGAAGGGTCCAACTGACACCAAAAAAAATTCAAAAGTCGGTTTCAAGTACTTTTGTATTCATTTAAACGAAAAAAAAAAATGCATTTTGTGTTTTTTAATCTAAATTAACATAAATTACCCACGTTTTAATTTGGTTGGTGTTTATCAATACAACAACACCTGGTTCTTAAAAATGATTTAGTGAGTAATGTGATATTATTAGACATAAATCCGTTTTCACCACCATAAAGGAAAAAAATCAAAGAAACTTTATTGGGATTAGTATGAACATAATCATTCCAAATGCGTATCCATTTTCACTTGTGTGAATTAACATTTAACATATGGGAGATGGGGTATAATTTATTTTACACCCTCAAGGAATTCATTTTGTGGTTAGTATAAGTCACTATCTAAAAACGAATTACTTTACATAAAAAATAACTCCATAATAATAAAGAGCAAAAATTGTTTACCTATAAAAAACATCACATGTATTTCAATTGGTAGTGGTTTAAATGTCACACGAGGCAAACACGCAATTTGAAGTGCGCGGAGTGTTTTTTGCGTCTCCTGTGAAGTTGCATTTTTGGACTTAGATCCTTTTTTACTAGGGCCACAGATATAATAAGGGGTATTAAAACACGAATGTGGGTTTATGTGATAATAGTATCACATGAGTGTTTTAATACCTAATTATTTAAAGTTGCATACAAGATTTTATCTACACCCATGATATGAATCTTCTATAAAAGTTTTTTTGCAATACCAATATCGAACAAAATTCGCGCGGTATGACGTGAATTCGAATTTTTCGAATTCGAATGAGTTTTGTTTTTAAATTACGGTGCTTTGTTAGTGAAACGCTCGTGAATGACAGTGGTCTTTTTTTGAAATGAGTTGCATTATGAAATTCATACAACATACAACATTATAACACCCGTTTGGATGATATTATGGTTACTATGACGTATGGATGTTTTAATGGTGGCAATAAGCTAACTGTTTCAGAAAGTTTTATGGAGGATTTATAGCATGGGTGTAGATAAAAATCTTTAAGCACTTTATTGTTTTTACGACTTGAAAAATCATCGAGAATTTATAGTTATATATGAACTTTACTACTATCGTATTATACACATAAACCTTCCGGAATACATTTTCTAAACGATGGTGGAAACTTCATCAAAATCTATTGCGTGGTTTAGAAGAACAACGCGGACATACAGACAAACACGAAAAGCGACTTTAATTTGTAATATATACAGAAGAGTACTTTTTTTTTTTAAGGTTTCCTGATTTATACCAATTAGGGCCGCTTTTTCAATCGTCAGATAGATTTTATCTGGGAAATCTGTCTGACGTTTTAATAGCTTCTGTATAAAATACGTATATGTATGCTCAGTAGTATTTAATATGACTAAACTCAATAGTGTTTTATATGAGTAAACTGTGATAAAATTTGTGACTCGAGCCATTCACAAGGCTGTGATCGCCGCCAGCAGTGGATTAGGAATTTCCTTCAAAATCATTTGGATTGTGATAGAAAGTGTGGAGGTGCGGTTTAAACCAACACAATTCCCTAAAGCCCAAGTCATCTTCATCATCATTTCAGCCGAAAGACAGGGGTCAACTTCATCACTTCGACCGGTTCTGTGCTTCTCGCATCCAGCGCATTCCCGCGCCCTTCACCAGGTCATCGGTCCACCTTGTGGGGGGGCTTCCAACGCTACGCTAAAGGCCAAGTGGCCAAGTAAAAATAACTACTAACTCCCTCAGAAAATGATGTAAGAAATTATCGTAACTCTATAGAAAAAGCTCGCTGGTTAGCGTCTCACAGCCAACGATCCTCTGAAAGCCAACGCAATATTTCTTTCATCCACTTTAGCTTAGAAAACCGGTGAAACACGGAGTTCCCTTTATAAGGCACTTTATTCACTTAGAATACTTTTAAGATGCTTGTAATATTTCCTCCAAAGAAGCTAAAATGCACCTTTGAAAAGATTGTTCACATGTTAAAGAGAGTCTGTGTGTAGGTAGGTACCCCATAGCTTCGCTTGCGGTAAACATCGAAGGAAAAATAGGTACCTACATGGCTTCTTCTCTTATATCAGTACAAACAACGTCCCAGCGCCATGTTATATGGAGAGAAGGTAGTTTAAACATTACAATCAGATTAGTACTTTTAAAAAAAGTTTAAGGGCAAATTCAATCGCCTGTTAACTTTATTCCAGGAATATTACTAGTTTTTATTCGGTACGAAAACTATAAATTTTACTGCCATGATAGAAAATTTTGATTGACAAAAAAATCTGACTTTATTGAAAAAAAACTAGTTGCATTTCGCCTGAAGCGAATCTATCTGGAATAATATGCAACCCATTAAAAGCACGTACAAATGTAATGCAGAAAATAACACAAATTACAAGAAACTCAACATATTTAAGTACATATATTATTTACTTACCCATTTCGTTGCTAACTCACAGGAACAGAACATCACGAAAAAGGAAAAGTATTTTAATAATACATTTCTCTTTGTCAACACCTACTATACAAGCACTTAGTGGGGAAGTGACACCCTACGTCTTATTTACACCCTGTATAGCATTTGAAAGACGTTTCCTGAATAAGATATAAATAACAGAACATACTTTGTACAACCCCAATCTGTACGTTTTAAGCAACAATCGTATAGAAAGTGTATTCTACGGATTTCCCCGACAATCACTAAACTCACCGGAATATAATCCAAATACACTTAATATTATAAATGTGAAAGTTTGTGTGTTTGGATGTTTGTTACCCAATCACACAAAAACGGCTGAATGGATGTGGATGAAATTTGGCAAACAGATAGTTTATAACCTGGATTAACTATTTATCCCCATATTCCCACGGGATCGAGACTTACGCGGTTGAAACCGCGGGGCGCAGCTAGTATTATAATATAATAATATAATTTATTTCATAAAAAGTGGTACAGTCTGTTACAAAGTAGGATATTGACATGGGATAGGGTATTGATAGATGACAACTTAGGAATAGATTACATCTGGGAATTAAAATGGAATGGTAAAGATATTAGATAGTTAACTGATTCAGACGTGACTTTGCAGAAAACCAGATAGATTATAGATAGATTTATTTAGTAACCTATTCTTCAAGAGTCATAAAAAAACCCTGTAAGAAATCGACACGCAGACACTCGAGGGACTCTGCGTCCAGTACTCGGTGTGGCAATACGTCGTGTTCTGGTTTGCGACTGGTCAATCGTCATCCTGAGGATGCCTCGTTGAGAGGTGAAACACGTGTCGATTTCTTACAGGGTTTTAACAACTCTTGAAGAATACTTAAAAGCGGAATAGGTTAGTAAATATAGGTATCTACATCTATTGTATTTTTGATAAAATATTTTATTTTGCAAATATGGGTGCAGTACATGGTGATACAGTGAATAGTTTTAGCCTTACAGGCATGCCAAAGTTCCTGACAGGGTTGCGGGAAGGTCCGAGAGGGATACCGGGACCTTGGCAATAGGCAACTGAAGAAACACGGGTGGGTTTTAGTCAGTAAAAGTCTGACACGCATTTCCGCTCCGCCCAGAGCGGTAGAAGTAATTGGAAGACTTCCCACCCTCAAAAAAAAAGGCATGCCAAAGTTGCAAAAATATAAACTGTCAATATTCCTGTCAGTTTGACATTGTCAATATTCATGTCAGTTTGACATGAATATTGACAAAACCAAATATTGAGTAAAAAAAAAGACATTAACGTCGCGGTGTATGCAGTGTAGCAGGTACATATAAGATAATCGATTGTCTTATCTTAAGGTCATCACATGCCTGCTACGGCGTAGCTGATGACGTAGAGGCTATGCCAGCTACGTCGTAGCAATCTCGTAGTTCCTTCGTGTCATGTTCGTGAACGGGCGCTGTCAGTTGAGACTGGTCATCTCTCATCTGCCAGGGCTTATTTTTAATCTTATACTTGATTATTTTTCATTTGACATTGTTCTCACATATAGAAGCACCAAGAATACTGTACCCAGGATTTTGTAATATCTATATCCATTTTTAAAAGAGTGTCCTTGGAGTTTCTTGCCCGTTCTTCTCCATAGAGATCTACGATTTGGAATGGGCAACTAGCTTCAACTTTTTGACTAACTGACCGATTCTTTGACAATTCAAAAGTGCCTGTAAATGGTTTAATTGAAATAAATGCTTTGAGTTGAGTTTGAGTTTGAGTTCTTCTCTAAGTAAAACGTAGTAACTACCTAAGAAGTAATTACCTTCGTAATAACGAACCACTTTCGTTCAATACTTACGATAACAATATTCTCAGGTTTCAATAACGAGAACCTGCTTATAAGCGGATCCAATGCTGTTTCGAAACAGTTTTGTAAGGAAAAGTACTTTTCATCTTGAATAGCAGTAAGTTGAAGAATTTTTTAATATCTCGTCGTTTTTTACGAGCAATTTCCAATTACAATTTTATATTTTTAACTGCAATTTCTTCGTGTAACAAAAGTTTCTAATAATGTATTACATAACTAGCGTATCACCCCTGCTTTGCACATTTTACGACTTGACAAAACATCAAGATTTCTTTTGTAAGATAATCATGTATGTTAATATTAATGATAAACATATATACTCAATACTCAATATATTTATTTGCATTCCACAATGTTAACTTAGGTGGTAGGTACATTAAAAATATACATAATTTTAGATCATTGTGGACCCTGTCGGGCACAGCAAGATTGGATAGAGGAAGAGGGCTAATATTATAATATTATTATTTGAAAAAGAAAAAAAAAGTAAATGAATAAATGTTTTTCTACTACTCACTTCTACTATAATTTTAATTATTATTGTTGGCATTTGTTTTTATTTACATGTAACCATCTGGAATAAATGATGGTGAAAAAAACATCAAAATCAGTTGCGTAGTTTAGAAGCCCAACGCGGTCATGCACACAAACACGAAAATCGACTGCAATTAATAAAATTTATTGATCAATCACTTCAATATGATCCTAAATAACCAAACCAAAGTACCACCTGTCTAATAAAAAAAAACCGTAACCCATAAGCCAAAACTACTCCTATTAGAGGTCCCCAACAAGAGCAATATCGACACAAATTGCCCAAGTGAGAGATGTCCTGGGCAATTTCATTAGGGAGCTGTTTTATAGCTAGTTTCACTGAGATACACCGGATCTTTCCAATCACGGTAACTCGGTTAGGGAAACATGTTGCGAGGATAGGAATGGTGATCGAGAAGTCGAATTACGTGGAATGAGATCATGCTTTTTGATAGTATTTACGTGTATAGAAATATTTCCTGTAATCATTGTCATTATCTGCGTAGCCTTTTCCCAGCTATGTTGGGGTCGGCTTCCAGTCTAACCAGATGCAGCTGAATACCAGTATTTTATATGGAGCGACTGCCTTATTGAACTCTGTTTTTTGTAAGGTACTCGTAGGTATTGCAGGCGGGGACAAACCAATAACCTGAAATATGGTGTAACTTTTGTTTGTGGGGACCAACAAAGGTTACACCATATTTAAGGTTATTGGTTCCGGTTTGGTTGGAGGAAACTCCTCATAATGCGAGCTGAATCGAGGAATCAGGCCCTATCTGAATAATAATTATTATTAGACTTCAATCCGAAACGAACTTGGTTTAGAACGCTAGGCCGATATACCTTATAATAGGATACTACATCAACAATAAAGAAAAATAAAAAATATTCTGAGATTTTAAAAAAAAAAGTTTTCAGCAATTTTTTTTTTGAGGATTTTTTTTGGGTGAGGTCTACCTCATCCATATCTTTCCACCAGGCGAGATTGATGTCGCTCGTGTACACGAGACGTTCAATGTTGTATGGATCACTATGGAAGTTTGTTGACAGACACGGCGTAGTGCCGCCGTGTCCAGCCTGTTTTTCTTAATTAACACACAAAAACAACAGAAAAAGATTAATCCTTATTATTCTACGAAGACATATAACCCAGCCTAATAAAACGTTATCTTGCACAACGAGGCACACTTAGTTTCATGAACTTCTAAACTTCGTCGGGTTATCTGCAAATTGTCGGTGGAATGGTGCAGTTATAGTTGGGGAGCTAGAGATGTTGGCAGAAATTGCATCATAATTATTTTTTGTTCAAACGGACAGACGAAATTATGACATGGCTATTCAAGACTAGGTAGCATCATGGTCTGTATTTTGATCGACCTGAACCATTTTTATGTGAACACGTTATAGTGCCTCAGAAATAAAGCTGACTTTAGTAGGTAGTCGTAGTTTTCATTAATTTGACAGGTTAAAAATATTACCCTCTTAATGGATCTAGCCACAATTGGGAAAAAATACAATCGTTACCAAAACATAAGAGAATCAAACCATACTCCGATATTTTATTCCAGTCTGTTCGTTTTTACATTTTCTATTAAGCCTTGAGAAACAGATGAAAATTATTTCCCGCTCACTAGCTTCGTGACTACGAGGATTATCTTGTTGTGATAGTAGTTTATGTTGGATGTAGCCTGCAGTGGATAATGAGACACGGAGTTTGGAGATACGGGCGTTATGTTTTACTTTGTGTTTATGAAACTACGTTGCAGTAAAGCTGTAGAAAGTACCTACTCAGCTGTTGATATACTTGTGGCGGCATCTACATCGCATCAAAGACCTGACATCACTCAAAAATCCTGACGTCACATAAATCCTGCATCGCGCAATTAGAGTTTACCGCGTGATGGACATATTATACAAGATCCCAAACATCAATCGTTGGGCAGTTACCCACCAGACACGACACTTCTAAATAAATACTTATTCAAAATAAACGATTCACAATCATAAATTGACTATCATTGCACGATTCCTTTGAAAAATACTAACAGCTACTTTTACAAGCATTAATTTTACATGCAGAATATCTAAACTGATATATTTTGACTTTCAAACTCAAGCTCATTTACTTACATACTATTTTTTATAAATACAACTGGCTAACAAACAAAGACTTTTAGCATGATTTTTAATGTTAATGATATTAGCATATCTAAATCTAACATTTTTCATGCTAAAATTTAAATTAGCAGCTGCTTTCAAACTCCTTACCTAGGAATCTAATACCGCTAATGTTGCCATATTACCAGAACGGGGAGAAAAAATCACATTACACAGGAAATTTAATATTCACAGCATCTAATAAATCTGGTAAACAACGAAGGGGCGTTTGGTGATCGATAAAGGGATGTTAACAAATTTAGCTTCACCGCCGCCAGCCACAGAACAGATGGGTACAGAAGGTCGACTCCATACAACGAGCGAAAACAGGCCCAACGCACACAAAAACAGGTACGTACGGCGATCACAAACAGTTAAATAAAGCTCTTCTCGGTCAAATTAAAAAGAAAAAAGAAAAAAAGTCATTGAAATTTAACTCTTATTCCTTTGTTATAAAGTATAATTGAACGATTGCCGTGAGTTTGTTAAAACTCTCGGTTTATACCTAACCGAGATAAGAATTAGAACATAATAAGATCCTGTCAGAATCGCAATTTGGCTTTAGGCGGGGAAGGAGCATTGAGGATGCAGTCAGTCAACTTGTTGAACATATATCTTCTTGTGTGGATGCTAATCAGAAATGCGTGGGCATCTTCCTCGACTTGGCTAAGGCTTTCGACACCGTCTCAATTCCCTTTCTTGTCGACAAGCTAGAGCGAGTTGGCATTCGTGGAAATGCTTTAAGAATATTTAGAGATTTCCTTAACGACAGGACACAAAGAGTGAAAATCGGGGAATACATTAGCTCAGACGCTCGGGTTGTATATGGTGTACCACAAGGAAGCATCCTCGGCCCGAGTCTCTTCTTGATCTACATAAATGACCTGTGTCAGCAACCGGTTGCTAATGGTAAGATCTTCACGTACGCTGATGATACGGCTTTTGTGTTTCATGGAGGGACCTGGGACGAGGTCAGACAAAACGCTGAGGTGGGACTAACCCACCCACTGGGTGGGGTGGGTGGGTGGGGGTGACTCAATGGCTAAGAGCCAATCTCTTGACAGTGAATCTTTCGAAATCTTCACAAATTCAATTCAGTTACTCTAAGACCATTCCCAAAAAAATTGACATCAAATTACACGTGTGTAACTCACCTCAGAATAATTCAACCTGTTCGTGTCTGGCTTTAGGGAAATCGGGAACAGTAAAATATTTAGGAGTTATTCTGGACGAGAAACTAAGCTGGCGTCAGCATATAGACCTTACCACCGCGCGTATTAGAAAATTAGTATGGATTTTTAAAAGACTCAGAGACGTGGCCGATTTTGAACTGTTACGCACGGTTTACTACGCACTAGCACAATCAGTAATCGCTTACTATATTCGAGTTTGGGGTGGTGCGTGTAAGACGTATAGGATTCGCCTTGAAAGGGCTCAAAGATCTGTCCTTAAAGTAATGACGTTTAGACCATTCAGGTTCCCCACCATAACCTTATATGAGAAATGTCAAGTATTAACAGTACGACAGATGTATGTTTTAGAAATTGTCATGAAACAGCAGCATAATATTACGCCATACAATAAGAGTATTTGCAAAAAACGCACCGTACGAAACAATTGTACGCTGATTCAATGTCGAACTGCATCAGCTAGAAAGCAACATAAGTATTTGTCCACTTGTTTGTATAATAGGACAAACAAAGAGCTTAAAATAAATTCTGTCACAATGAAGGAAGCTAAGAGTAAGATTAAAGCATGGCATACTTACGCATGACTATAACCAAACCGAACTCCTTTTAAAATAGGCACAAATAAAATAATCACATCACATTCAAGCACAGGTATCTACAACGACACGTACCACTTACCTAAATTACACACACACACACTACAGACACTAGACACCACAAAAACTACACAGCATAATTATACACTATACACCAAACACTCCCACAAACTACTCCTCGAAACGGATGTTTTTCATGATTAGTCATTTCCTTATTTTTAAATTTGCTTTAAATTTTTTGTTTTTGGTATGTGTTTTTGACTAATTCTTATTGCATAATACTCGACTCATGTAATTGGGAGATGACACTGGCTCCTGTAACACAGGTACTATACCTAGCACAGGAGCCAGGGCCTCACTACTTTTGTTAAAATTATTTATGTCAATAAAGAAATTTGTATTGTATTGTATTGTATCTATGGCATAAATAAATAAAAACCATTTATTGCTTTGCAAACGTGGGTAAATTTGTACATAGGTGTTGTCATAAAATAAGTTCTCCATGTTTTTCCGTCAGAAGGGCATGCAAATTCTATCCAATTAATAAAAAATTGACTTACTAATGGTTTTACGTCGATCGTGAGTGTCCTACCTAACTCACAAAGACTTCCAGACTTACTCACTGAATTGCCTTCAAATTATTTGTTTGTGTCTGGACTGTCAACTGAACTGACTAGCAAAACCCCGCCTCGACATAAATCTATGTCAAAATGACAGTCGCGAGAGAGCTTGCACTCGCTGTATGTGACTCGTGTCTATGTTTTCGCTTGTTGCATTTTCATTTGCAAAAACTGACCTTCTGTAGCTATCTATTCTTTGGCACTGCTTTTATGTACATCTAAGAGAAATCGATAGATTCCTGATTGAAGCAAAGTGGTTCAAAACGTTCAACACACATAAAATATTAAAGGCTATTCGATTTTGGGTTTTCTGTCATAATGATACCGCTTTCAAATTAGATCTAGAGATAATGAATATTAAATTTTCCCTCAATTTTGCTATAGTGAGATTCTAAGATGTGGTTTTGCTACTGAAACACGTGTAACGTTGAAAGGATTTTGTTTATTACAGTATTAATTTTGACAAGGTTTCGATCAGACCTTTACCATCAAATATCATCCTGCTTATACCTCCTAAGTTCTTTATTGAACCATCCAAGCCATCTTAAAAAACCATAAATAGATTTCGTACCCAAGTAGGACGCAGCAAGGAAAACCTCCACAAGTGGGGCTTCATGGACGGCTCAGATCTCCTGGGGGCTAAGTCTACTAATTTACAAACGTGTCAGTGGTCTCGCAATGATGAGTTTTTGTCAGATTTTAATGGCATATCTGTCAATAACTGATCATTGTGAGACACTGACACGATTGTAAGTTAAGGGTGAGTGACGCAAACTTATAAGGTGGCTGTATTAACGTTTTGCAGGAGTTATGTCGGATGAATCACTCCTATTTCTTGCAGATAATAATATGGTGATTCAATTACATACGTATTTAGGTCGACAGATCCTCAGAAGTAATTTAAATTATACGCAAAATGACGTAACGTTCATTTTACTTTACAGAACTTGACAAATTAGATAATTATGATAAAAGCTAGTGTTTAAAAGCATAAGCTTTTTGATAATAGGAGCTAAAATAGGTTATTTTGAACCTTATTTTGTTTGACACGGATTCAAGAATGTAAATTAAATTCTTTGAAAAATGATAAAGTGCTTTGTTCTATTATCATCTCATTTATTTATTCCGAGTAGAAAACACCTGAGATAATAATAATGTACAGAATAGCTTTTTAATTTCACTAAAAAGTCAGCCTCGGGCCGTATTTGTTAGAAATTAGGTTATTAGGTCACGTCTGAGTCTATCTAAAAATGGATCATTTTTCATTTTCAGGCTTCTAGACTCGACCTATTTTAGAATAAGCTCAGTATGGTTCCTAGCGGACAATAAACTACGCTTCTCTAGCCGCTTAATGCCGTAAAATACTACTTTATGAAAGGATCGCCATTCCATTTGCTAAGCGTGGTGAATATGGAAATGTCCCCTTTTGTCTTTTATAATTCTGAATAAATTATTATAAGCTAATATGATAAAACTTAACGTAGGTATTTCAGTTTGCTAATGAAAAAAATATTTGTCTGCATTCCAACATTAAAATACGAGATTATTTACATCCCTGAGAGATTAAAATATTGCTGAACTCAATCGACAATACACAAATCCGTAGTCCAAATGCTCCAATACTCGTAATATCACTATATCACACGATTTAATCGGTTGATCCCGCATAATATATTCCCGGGATCAATCCCGGGCTGCGGGCCACCTTAATTACCAAAGCGAGCAATAAAATAAATCTGATTATTCGATTCCCGGCCATCGTGTGGCACATCACTGAATTTGATCAAATTAATATTAATTTTCTTGATTGAAATATTAAATTTTCTTATAATTGACAAAGTAATTTTTAATTGAAGAAATTAACAATTTGGCAGCTATTATGAAGGTGACGGCGCTAATTTAGGCATAAAATGTACCGTGACATTGATTCAGTTTAGAAACAAGGTAAATTAAATAGGAGAAGAATTTGGAAATAGGTATTTATTATAAAATAAATGGAGTATTCGCCTACGATTGCTTTTTAGAAAATATAATATTAGTAAAAGAGCTTTTGAGAACCCATTAGATATCATATATTCATCCACTCTGACGGACTCGTCTTCAAATGGATTTTACTTACGAGTTTTAAGCATTGAGTCAAACAGGCGTAAACATTGATACATTGAACTATATTAAAATCTATCTATACTAACAATAAAGCTGAAAGTGTTGAGTTTTTTTTTTTTTGTTTGTTGGAACTCGCTGATCTCTGGAACTACTAGTCCGATTTGAAAAAAATATTTTTGCATTGGATAGTCCAATTCTTGAGGAAGGTTACAAAAGAGCCGAGTAAAATCACAACAAGTCAGAAAGAAAGCTATGTGAGAACGAAGTAATAGCGAAAGCGGGCGACGTAATGCGAATTCGCCCGCGTAAAATTTCGAAATTTTACGTGGACGAAGTCTTGGTCAGAAGTTAGTGATTTAATCAAAACAGCGGTCACAGTTCATACTTAGCCTAGCCCATTTGGTCAGGGTGCTCTACTTAGTTACTGCGACCAATTCGGCTCGCGCGTGGTTGGTCGTAGTTCCAACCTTACCTTACCTTTTAGGTCTGAGTACCCTAGCTTAGTTACTACGACCATCTGTGAAAAATATATTAAGGCCAGTAATTAATTAATAACTAACTTTTTAAAATAACACCAATAATTAACTTTTTAAAGCCTCTTTAGAAGCGCGGTAAGTTTTTAGAGATTCATTAATTTTAAGAAGTGTCCATCATTAGAAGATCAATAAGTAAGGCGAAAGCTTCAGGCCGGCGAAATTGCATTGCAGAATCAGCAATGCAACTCTGTAAGTTCATAATCCTTATTGAATGACTATTTCATAAAATCATCACATGATTGAGGATTACTCTAACTTATGGAGACTTTCTGAATCTAATGATTATATTGCTGTAAAGCCATATTTGCTACGGTCGCGAATCATATTTTAATCAACATACAACCTGACACCGAAAGTCTGACAACCAGTCTTACCAAGGAGTATCGTATTAGCCAGTTATTGGGTTGTGGATGTGGAGGTCAGATAGGCAGTCGCTCCATGTAAAACACTGGTATTCAGCTGCATCCGGTTAGACTGGAAGCCGACCCCAAATTAGTTGGGAAAAGACTAGGCAGATTGATACAACCTGACACTTTTTTTTTTTTTTTGTTGGGAAATCATCAAATGACTTCTCCCGCTCTGGGCGGAGCGGAAGGGCGTGTCAGACTCTTACTGACTAAAACCCACCCGTGTTCCTTCAGTTGCCTGTTGCCAGGGTCCCGGTATCCCTTTCGGACTATTCCGCAACCCTGACAGGCATCGGTCCTAACGGACCCCGTCAGGTGTGCTGACATCTCTTTGAGGCGCGCGTGGAACACGACGCGCCATCGACCCGGGCCTGGTCCTTATCGGACGACGAGCTACCCATTGCTCGCCGTCCGCAAGCCCGCGCCTAAGGTGGTCGGGAATCCGCCTGGGATTCCCGACGCCCAGGGTGTCTCCAGCGGCGGTGGTTAGGGGCGTGGGGGCCTAACACTGACTTGAAAATTGCAAAAAACGTAAGAAAATTTGAATTTACCTCCCTTAGCGTATCCCCCATAAAGGAACAGTTAAATATTTCCCCTTCTAATAAACCCGACCCCGTACTAAAGAGGAAATTACTCTTTGATACCTCGTCCCTCAAACTTCTGAAGTAGGTTCACAAACAAAATGGAGGTCTGTGACGTAAAACTGAGCTCACCACTAATTTAATGATACCAACTGAAATCAAGGTTGGAAAGTTTATGAAACTGCTGACTTGGTCGTCGTGTTTACCCAACTGTCTCAGAACGAGTGTAAAGATGGTTTGGTTTGGATAAAACTCAGATATCGAGTAACATGTTATGTTTATTAGTAAGATACTGTGACATGACACTTTAAATCTGTATTTGAAAATCTTCATATAATGATTAAAGTCGCTTTTCAATACTTATGATTAAAGTCGCTTTTCGTGTCTGTCTGTGTGCGGAAACACTGAATAATATTTAAAAAAGTACTTATTTGGAATCTTTCCAAATGCCCTAAACATCAAATTTAGTATTATAATTGCAATTCTAATTTTCTTTATTTCATTTTCGATAAATATAAATTATATTTTTAAATATTAGAAAAAAAATATATAAAATCATTTAAAAATATAAAAAATAGCAGCCCACCGGTAACAGGAACAGGGTCCAAGCTACCGGCGGTCAGGGCTCCAGAGAGAGGAACCTCCTAACAATGCGAGCCGTGTCCAGGAGTACCGCTTTCTGAATCAAGCCCTAAATCCAGGTGCCCAACGAGAGCCTCCATAGGTGTTGGTCGAGGCTCTTGGCAATTAAGCCATTGGCTAATACGACTATCGGCACAATCATTGCAATTCATGATTATTATTTCAGTATAGCGATATTTCATATTTCCATAAATAATATTAACAAATTAATGAAAACAGGTAAATATTTGACAGCTATTTGCGACGTTGCCAACTTTTAGAATGCACGCTCTTATTTTATAGATATAAACATAGAGATATAATATTAGTTAAAACCTTCAAACTAAGACATAAAATAAATATTTCAAAAAAACGTACCGACGTATATTCCATACATACATAAAGGCACACCTTCTTCCCAGGGGGGTTGGTAGAAACTACAGACCGCCACCTGCTACGATCCTCCTCCTCCCTCCTTTTGCCTCGTTTACGTTCATACATCTGGTCATACACGCACGCCGTTGTTGATACTTTTATATTACTTTAACAAATATAAAATTGCAAAAAAAGAACAACTACTCGTCACAATGTCATCAGCAGAGGACTTATAATTAAAAATGCAACATTTTAAAATTGACTTCAAAATTCCACGTTCGAAACGCACGTAGCATTTCCATACACAATTTAAAATTCTATTGGCATAGCTGTCCGATTTAAATCGATTCCCATCCCTCGGTATCGATACCTATCTTAATAGTTGCATCGAAGTTTATTAACGAAATTCAATCATTTCGACAGTCGCTCGGCCTGATTCGAACCGACCTAGTTGTAACTTTACCGATTCATCCGATAACCGATAATTTTAGCTCTGATTGTGTGATCCGTTCGATTGTAAGCTATTGTATTGTTTAATAGTTGTAAACAATGGCATATTAGCATGACAATGATGTAATAATGGTCTGTTAATGTATCTATTGAGTACCGAGAGGTAGCCATTATGCCTAATTGGTCGGGTTGTGGTCGGGTCGTCCTAGGTGTTCGTGAGTTATGATGTGCTAAAGAAAACTATGTTACCAATTATCGTGCACCAAGTAGGGGTTTAAATAGAATTTTGGCATGCTATAAGCAATTGAATTTGTCGTAAAATATGCCACACACGGCTTTAGCACAACTCCGCAGACGTGATGAGTATTGTTATCTAAACATGACACAACATTCCGATTTTCCCATACTGATCCAGTTAAATTTATTCCCGTCTATTTGTACTAGACAATTAAAAAATGAAAATTCAGTTATCTGTCGCAATTATTAAAAAAATATTGTATTCGCTAATAATACTTCATTTGAAATAAGATTAGACATTTAAATAAACCTTTTTTACAGTCATTTCAACCGATTTTGAATTATATTGCCTTGGCGGCATGACTAATGGCAGCTGCCAAAAGCAAAAAGGTTACACAATACCAACTGTCTACTAGTTGGTATTGTGTAACCTTTTTGCTTTTAATGCCATCCTTACGTCTACGGTATAGAAGTCAAAATCGGTTGAACGGACTGTAAAAAGGTTGTTTAAATATCTTATCTTATTTCAAATGGAGTATAGATTGTTTCATTCACAGATTTCATTCAGATCACAGTGTATGTATTTGCATTTTACATTGCATTCAACCTGCTAATAACATAACTTCTCAACGCTAACTTGCCAAACTATATACCGTAAGTACACTGTCAACTACTTACATATGTGAAGTTTCCAAGAAAATCCTGGAACTTTGAGCTGCACTTTGTAGTATAAAATATTTTATTAGCTCTCCAGAACACAGAATAGTAAAGAAGGTCGACTCAATACAGCTATTATAAAAACGAACGCACGCGCAAATAGACGTTATGGTCTGTTCCAAAAGTATTTGTATAAAATGTAAACAAATGGATCAGAAAGCATACCTATACCAATTAGTAGTCTCAATTAAAAATTCGGTGCTTCGATTTGATAGTTGGAATACTGAAATTGTAATAAATCATCAAAGATATTATTTATTTTCAAAATTAAGGTTAATTTTATAACCTTAATAATATTCATCTATGATTTTCAACTAATTTTTAACAATATCACTTGTTATAGAATAACCCTTCGAAATACAAATGAATGTGTTACTATAATTCCCTTATGAATGTGTTACTATAATTCCCTTTAGTGATTGTGTAATGAATTCACATAGGTATCTTTTTGAACAGGTTTTGTTTACGCAGAACGCCAATTCTCGTAATTAAAAACTTTCAACATCTAGTCGCATTCATATCTCAGCTGTCGCTGTCAAAAACAATGTCAAAAACTGGTAAAAATTGTAGGAAAATTAACACTTTTGACAGACTACCGAATGTTTAAAAAAATACTGGAATAGGTTTACGTACGGGTAGCGCGGATCTGAGGGCCAATTCTCTTACTTAAAAAACGATCACATTCAATTCGCAATCTGTCAAACTTGTCAAAAATATTGGTAAATTGTTGTTTTTTTTTGACGCATTACGCTTGCGATGTTTATGTGAACGTTCTTTAAAAATTTATATACCTGCAATTAATTTCAACTCTTAGTGGCTTTTGTGGACAGGATTATAATTATTCAATTTGTTACAGTTGTAATAGCAATCACTTCAATTGGTTTAAATAGGTTTTTATTTTTATTTGAATTCTAATTTTATTATCATTAGTCTTTTAGATAGATTATTTTCTATTTGTGAATGTGAGAACGTTGTAGGCTTATTGGACTGTAGATTTATTGAACATCTATTTTTGTTAAGTACCTGGTACTTACTTGTTGAAAGGCCTACATTGTCCTCCCATGCCTACCAACACTGTAATTTGAAAGTATTGTAAAAGCCAATTATTTTTAAAAGAGTAACCATGGAGTTTCTTGCCGGCTCTTCTCCATAGGAAACGACCAATTGGAACCGTGCACCTAGCTTCTGACGTTTCATAAGTGCCCATGTAGGTTTATGTGAAATAAAATATTTTGATTTTGATTTTGAAGAAAATCGCCCCGCTGAAACAAAGAAACAAATGCCAGTCGCGAGTACGCTTGCACTCGCTCTGCGTAGAGTGTGCCTATGTGCGTTTTCGCTCGCTGTAAGGAGCCGACCTTCTGCACAAATCTACTTGCTCTGCACAACTTTGTGTGGTATTCGTGGAACTAGCGCTTGTCATGCAGATGGTGTAAATAATGCATGTCTTACTCATCAACAGTTCTATGTTGCAGGACTTTTAGTTTTGATGTGGTGCAAGCATTTTATAGTGTTTTTGAGTTGTCTCAAAATTAGCAAAGTAAAGGTTTTATTAGAAAAAAAAAGAATAAAATAAAAAATAAGAAGCAAATAACCAAAGAAGCTTTAATTAACAGTATTTTCGAAAGATTAGTTCGAAATTAACAAAATTATGCGTTTTTGAGTCAAGAAGCTAGAAAATCCGGCCGACAGCGAGTCGGAATCGTACACAAATGGTTCCGTACCGTATATAAAAAACAAGTTAAAAACGCCGAAAACAACAGGTTTCTTGTATATATTTCTTATAAAATAATAAGTAAAGGGAGTCTGTTGTATATTCATACTGTTAGGTGTATACCTTTATACAAAAAGCTATGGTACTGTACTCTTTACTCTCTTCTTGTCGAATGCATATATTTTTCTTACTATAAAAACTGTACTGTTCTAATTTGATTCTATTAATAAAATTCAATACCTGCTACTTCCAATTTATTCGTTCAACAGGGTCCTTATTTATTAATAATTAGCGACAATACAAATACACAATTTGTGAAAATTTCATCTGAGTTCTATTAAAACGGAACTGAATACGGACGCTACTGTTTTTTACAGAGGGGTCTCAATATGTAACGACTTTACAGAAGAAAAAACAAGTGATCAGATGAATAGTTCCTACATAAGCCTGTAAATCCAGGCTATAGTTTTAAAACTCCTCCTCAAGTGTCAAATGTTGGAGTGCCTTCTTAAGATTAAACTCACAGCGTTTTCATTTTATTTACTCTTGTTTATACTTTTTCTACTAAGTGCGGAGTTGCTTTTAAGACGCGACTGCTGTAGCTTGTAGCCTGAATGTTTTATTTTGTGCTTGCATTAAATAAAGTTATTTTCCATAAAAAACGGGGATTTATAAAGGTTTATAAAAAAATTCGAAGTGAGAGGGCAGTTTATGTAACATCAAACCATGAAAAAAAAATAAAGCTAATCTATCTGTCTTTCTGTCTGTCAGTCTGTCCGTCTGTCATGTCATAATCTACCTAGCATTTTCACAGCAATGTTGGGGTCGGCTTCCAGTCTAACCGGATGCAGCTGAATACCAGTATTTTACATGGAGCGACTGCCTATCTGACCTCCACAACACACTTACTGGGTAATACCATTACCCTTGAAAGTTTGACAACCAGGCTTGTTGTCAAACTTTCGGGTTACTAACAACCCGTAACGACCAAAAAATCCTCGAATGCCAGCCAGGTTCAATGGTTTAACGTGCTTTTCGAGGCACGGAGACGTCTCGGTATGTAATGATGGTCATCAATCTACGGACCGACCGTGGCAAGCGTAGCTAAACCTGATCGATCGACCCGTGCGGTGAGCCTAGTAGGCCAGTCATTTAAAACATCGTAAAAAAATTCACTACACTGAACTTCTAGAAAGTGACATACAGGGTGTAAGGGACAGCCCTCCGCAGACTGATGGGATGAATTCAGCATATCATACTAAGATGATCGGTACATGAAATTATTTCAGGAACGTTATGGGAATCCAATAAACCAGATTTGTATTATTACCTCACGCGCAATGTAACCCGCGTAGCCGCACTCCCCGTGTCGGGAGCCCGCCCTCGAGTATTTTAACATCCATTGCTCGTTTTTTGATTTTAGCTGTTTTATTTACATAAATAGAGTTCTGCGTACAGAAAATGTTATTTTACGTTGAAATAAAGGAATAGTAACTGAAAAAACGATTAAAAAAAATTAAACTTTCGTGATAAAATTTCCAGTGGAATATGATTCAAAATAAGGAGCTGAATGCCCCATGTTAATTTGCGAAGGGCTATCCCTTACACCCTGTATTACGTTACCTTTTAGAAGTTATAAGTCAAAAACAGAAAGAAGTCCTAAAACAAGGTCAGAGGGCCTACCACCACCGCTTACAGCAGTATTATTTTAATCTTACTTCGTGGGGGAAAGAGATGGAGCTATACGTCCTGTAGAGCTTCATCTCTTTCCCACACTGAAGTAATATTAAAATAATACCTACTGCTGTAAGCGGTGGTGGTAGGCCCCCTGGTCACTTCGGTCACGGGTTTTCAGGCACACAGATCTTTTGCAGCTGCTAACTTGGTTTTACACTATTGGTAAATAGATCCAAAAAACATCTCAAAAAATCAGTGTAATGCAATTTTTTGCGACCTAACGCCATTTTTGAGTCAACGGGCACGGGTCTATAGGGTCATTGCAAGGTTACAACTATGTAACTTTTAACAATGTCTATTATTATTCTTTATTTCATTTTTCATACATATAAATTATATTTTTAAATATTAGAATAAAAAAATAATAAAATCATTTAAAAATAGTAGCCCACCGGTATCGGGAACAGGTTCCAAGCTACTGGCGGTCGGGGCCCCAGAGAGAGGAACCTCCTAACAATGCGAGCCGTGTCCAGGAGTACAGCTTTCTGAATCAAGCCCTTAATCCAGCTGCCCAACGAGAGCCTCCTTAGGTGTTGGTCGAGGCTCTTGGCAATTAAGCCATTAGCTGATACGACTATCGGCACAATGATCGCAGAGTCCACATCCCACATGTCGACAACCTCGTGAGCCAAGTCAAGATACTTGATTTGTTTATTTTTCTCGGCCTTCACGAGGTTCCCGTCATGCGGGACCGTTATGTCAATGATCATTGCGCGCCGCTCTGTTCGATCCACCACCACTATATCAGGCTTATTGGCAACAATAGTCCTGTCAGTGATGATGGATCGATCCCAGTAAAATGTTATATTTAGACAATGTCTATGTATTATTAACGTTGTGCAAACATTCAATAGTATTCTATTTTATTTCAAGTTACTAAGCTTCTATAGTGTAAGCTATAAGAAATGTAGTAATATGTCACCAGAATATTTAGCAATACTCAATTACACAGACACAGAAAAACTTCTAGAAATTATGTCATGATGATAATTAACTCTCTCGTAAGTATTTACTTTGGTATATATACATAGGTATAGTGTTATATAATTATTAATGTACCAATAATTAGGCTTTTTCTCATAGTTTTTCATAGATTATTTCTTAACAGTTTAACCTTAAATTTTTGTGTTTCATTTAAATTAGATGTAAAGTGATGGCCTGAAACACAGGTTTGAATTAACCTAGATCGGGCGGGTCGCTACCTAATTGTCATTTCAAACAATAATTACCGACTTGCACCTATAATACCTAAGCATATTTTAGTTTTAGTTTATTTTTAGGCACTACCTATTATTGTTTGTGTAATCTTTCTCTATAGACTAAATGTACACTTTTTGTAAACGTTTTTATTCAATAAATATATTTGTATTTTGTATTTGTATTCTAGGCATAGATATTAGAATGTTCTATGGCAGGTATATTTTACTAATTCACGACGCTTCTTACTGCCTTTTCTTCTAACATAGTGCTAACAATTTCTACTACATATTTGAATAAAATAACAGAGATCAAAGTGTTTGGTGTCCATAATAATCTTGTATAGTAAAACATCATAATTAGAGGGAAAATTAATGTTTTCATAGAACGTAGGAAACCTATCTCGTTTAAAATACGGTTGATATTAAAATTTACAAAACACGATCGTGATATAACGTTTAATTAAAAATATGAAGTTTCATAGGATGAAATATGGTAGGTATATTAATTTTAACTTAATTATGAACGTGATAAAGTATATTTTCCAAAAATAATGCGTGTCTCCTGTGAAATATTTTGGGATAATGTTTTTTGTAGTCAGTAAATTATTTTAACGATTTATGCTTTGTTGCTTGTTTTGAACAGATTGTTTTAATAATACTGAACTTGCAGCTATAATAGGTGCAGTAACATGATACGGTGCAATCTTTTACAAGAGTTTTTACTTGGTGCTTTTATTGTTTTAAAGTAGTCGACAGTCGCTCCATGTAATGTATGTATTCAGCTATATCCGGTTAGACTGTAAGCCGACCCAAACATAATTGGGAAAAGGAAAAGGCGAGGCAGATTGAATTTCGACTTTATTCTTAAAAAATATTTTTTGTTTTCGTGTGGTAAGTCACAGCCTGGTGTCAGAGTTCTTATGCCGCCCATGGGCCTCTGAATTGGCTTCACATGCCGTCGAGTTTATAAATATGTTTCAGGCATGCCGGTTTCCTCACAATGTTTTCCTTCACCGTTTTTTAAATAAGTGATAATTTATACAATAAAAAATAATGAAACACAAGTTCCAGTCTTTATCATAATCTTTCCATCACGTAGGTATTTTCCAGATAAATTATAACAATTGTAGATACTTCTACATACTGAGTAACATAAATCACCATTAATTCGCGAACATTCGCTGTAGATACCTCGGGGATTCAAAACGCAGAGGCGCCATTATATACGTACTTCACGAGGCAGGTAATAAATCGCTTAGGGAGATTTAGTATAGAGGAAAATTCTATATTATTATTATTTGATTAACTGGGCTTTTTTAATAAAAGCTGCACTTGCAGCGGTCTTATTGAGGTATTGGCAAACTGTAACAAATATTTACCAACATTTTTGACAAGTTGACAGATTGTGACTTGAATGATTTTAAAGTAGCCTTTTTAAGTGGCCTTCTGATCAGAGAAGGCTGATCTTAGTAATGTTCATGTAAAGCACATGTCATCCATATTCTACATACATAATCTATTTCACAACGAAAGTAGGCCTTATCCAGCTAGGCCTCCAAATAAATCATGAACTTGTTCAGTTTGGTATAACTGCTAGTTAATGCGAAAAGGTTTCGAATAATGGGCAACCCTACAAATGGTTTAGTAATCCTTCCCACAAAATAAATTGGTACAGAAGGTCCATATAATGAGCGACAAGTGATCCAGTGGCACACGCCCACTGAGGCGTCTCCCATTACCACCGAATAACGAGCGAGAAGCGAGTAAAACTAACAGCGAATGCGCGACTGTGACGAACGATAACTCACTGGTATGTATGTACACACGGCTACACGTCAAGCTATACATTTCTGGTTTATATTTTTGTTGTTGTTTTGTTTATATGTTTGTATGTATAAGATCGAGGTCAGCTTATACTGGAAATGTATAGCTTGATGTGTAGCCGTGTGTACGAAGCTTGAGTCTCTCAGCGAGTGCTCTGCCCGCCAAGCGAGCAACGCTGAGTGGGTTGAGCTGAATGGTGCTGATCCATGCGTCATGTTCGTGAACGGGCGCCGTCAGTTGTGACTGGTCATCTCTTAGCTGCCATGGCTTATTTTAATTTTTGAATTGTTTTTTGTTTTTAATTTATATTTGCGGACGCTTTTAACGTGCTTTCTACATTGTTCTCACATGTATAATTTCAGCATAAAATGATTCTCTGGATGTAACCAATTTATTTGTATCCATTTTTTGATCCAGCAACGGACCTGAGAGGTTAAAAGAGTGCCCGTGGAGTTTCTTACCCGTTCTTCTCCATAGGTACCTACTACGCTTTGGAATGGGCAACTAGCTTCATATTTCTGACTGACCGACTCCTTGACAATTCAAAAGTGCCTGTAAATGGTTTTATTGAAATCAATGCTTTGAGTTTGAGTTTGGGTAGTCTCTTTGATAGCTCCTGTTATTGCGACAAATGGATAGCTAGTCCCTTCCTCGACTGTGGGACAGGCTAGAGACGCGTACGTACGATATACGTACGATGATATTTATTTTTCGTTCTGTTAGTTTTAGCGAAGGTCTGGCAATTTGAGAACTTTATGCGACCTACCCAAATGTCCTTTCTTTGGTATTGTTCGTCGAGTCGTTGAGCTCCTTAAGTTCTGAGTTGAGCTCCACTATTACTGACAAATGCTTGCACTGACTGGACAGGTCCACTCAAATCTGTGTGGTTCTTTCCTCAAAAGACCATTTCAGACTCTAATCTACATGGTCCTCATATGGCCTGACCAAGATTATGTCTGGACTTTAAAGGAGACGGTGACCTCTGAGTTTGTTTCGGCCTTTCTTCTCAGAGTAGTCAGATAGGAAACGCCGACCTCATCTAGCTTATTTTTACAACTTTTTAATATGACGTGTAAAAGTGATTCCAATATCCTATTTACAGAATAAACAATTTCATTTCATTTCATTTCATTTCATTTCATTTCATTACGGCGATCTGAAACAAATGCCAGTCGCAAGTACGCTCGTACTCAGTGTACATGAATCGTGTCTATGTGTGCGTGCGTTTCCGTTCGTTGTATGGAGCTGAGCTTCTGTACCCATTGTTTTGGTGTGCTCACGGTTAGCCTACAATATGTTATGTCTTCTTGTTTGTAATTACCCAACCATAAGCTAGGGATGTATTCGCGGTCTAGGAATGGGTACCTATTTAATGACCATAACTTGTGATAATATTGCTGTAAATTATCTTAAGTATCGTTTAATACCTATTAGTTAGGCATTATTGTCTGTGGCGTCTAGGAGTTGTATTGCGAAGGTAAGTAATTCTGCTAAATATTTGTTGAAAACGAATACACTAGTTACACAAGTTATAAATGGTGAAATTGAATTCATGGGATTCTGTCTGTCTGTCTGTATGTTACCTTTTCACGCCTAAACCACAGAACAGATTTCGATAAAATTTGCCAAGGAGATAGATGGCATCCCGGGGAAAGACATAGGCTACTTTTTGTTGACATACCACGCAGATGAAGCCGCGGCCGGAAGCTAGTCCATACTAATATTATAAATTCGAAAGTAACTCTGTCTGTCTGTCTGTCTGTCTGTATGTTACCTTTTCACGCTTAAACCACTGAATGGATTTCGATATAATTTGGCATGGAGATAGATGGCGTCCTGGGGAAGGACATAGGCAACTTTTTATCGACATACCACGCAGGCGAAGCCGCGGGCGCAAGCTAGTCCTATATAAATCACCTTCGACATACTACCAGCAGTGCAAACCTTTGACAACTACAGTCTTTATATTTCCAGCTCATTCCTTCTGTGCGCCAAGACACAGTATAATAAATTAACAGTATTATGCCTCGGCAGTGACTTTGTAATAATTACCTACGGCCGCTCAATAGATAAACCTTTCGCGTCCGCGCACAATTGCCGCGCACTCGAGACTGTTGCGTACGTTGCGTAAGCTCATCGTTTCGGCCGCTTTCTATGAAGATATAATACTGTTACTTATTGATACTGTGCTTAAGATAACACACAGAGAATATACAAGGCGTTTACACAATGGGCCATTACTCCTTCCCATGAATTAATAACGTCGTACTGCATCCAGTAATCCACCTGTCAGGTACGTACGCCATGACTGATCGAAATATTAATCTAGATATTGTAGATGTACGTGACTCATGTTAATAATTGATGATCATTATCAATTGTGCCATGGAGCTTAAGAGCGTTTATTCTGAAAGTTGGCAACGTCGCAAATAACTGTCAAATATTTACCTGTTTTGATTAATTTGGCAATATTACTTTATGGAAACATGAAATATGGCTAGACAACTGTCTAAAATATTGATTATGAATTGCAATTATAACACTGAATTTAAGTTGTAACCGGTTTTAGGTGTAAAAATCCTTTTTTTACAACTAAAACTAAATATTCGGTGTTACGATAATATTTATTGCATTTCATAATCAATATTTTAGACAGTTGCCTAGCCATATTTTATATTTCCATACAGTAATATTGCCAAATAATCAAAAGCAACTAACATGACATGACATGACATCTATTTGCGACGTTTCCCACTTTCAGAATAAATGCTCTTAAGTACGTAATAATACTCTATTACCTACACATTACATAATTATGTATCGGTCTTAATATCCTTTCACCAAGCCAAGTCAGCACTTGGTTTTTCCAAGTCAGAGGCCCATGGGCGGCTTTAAAACACTGACAATAGGATGGCCATTTACCACAAGAAAAAAAAATGCTTTAAAACTTTTCAACACGTCTGTCTAAATAAATTCGAGAAATCCCCTCAATGCAATTCAACACTATAATGTGCATGAAAAATGCAACATAGCACTAAATATTTTTATGAAGACAGCAACATAACTTGCAAGACAAGAGCATAAAATTGTACTAAAACTTAGGTCGTGTTCTACTTTCGGTACCGTGTCAGGTTTAGTTGAAGTTTTGTTTTATTACATTTAGTTTTAGTGACTAAAAAAAGATAACAATGTAGTATATTATTTAGGAGTTCATAATTTCTCGAAGAAAAGCGTATTTTTGAAAGGATGGACACTATAATTTAGGACGGGTAAGGGTCATAATCAGCCTATAATGTTCCCACTGCTGGGACAAAGGCCTCTTCTCGGTGTGAGGGAGTGGGCTGTAATCCACCACCAGTGCCAGTGGAGGTCACATATCCTCAAATTTTCGGTTCTAGGACATGCCGATTTCCTCACGATGTTTTCTTTCACCGTTTTAAGAGCAGTGGTGATGAAATAATTAACACAAATTAATGCTCCTGTCAGGGTTCGAACCTACGACCTACACAATTCTAAGTCGCAACCGTAACCACTGGGCCACCACTGGGTAATTTCACCATTGAAAATATCAACGGTACTAAGAGAATTATTTACCTAGCTGTGCGGCAATGGAAACTTAGTACCACCAGCTTAAGCTCTGAAAACTACTTTGGCACCACAACGTTTCCATAGTTCAGCTTGACGTCATTTGACCCCGATAACACAGGACAAAACAGACATAATTTTAGTATTCTACTTCCTACTTGATATTATAAATGTCAGAGTTTAGACGTTTGCAGGATGTTTCCTACTCCAACAATCACGCAAAATCGGATTTGATAAATGATAAATTATTTTATTTCTGTAAGTAGGTTTGTTGTACAAACACACATCAATCATATTTTTGAAGTGAAAACTTCTTTAGGCGCGTTAAGCACTTTTTGGGTGAACAAAAATCATGGATCTCGCGTCATCGTCACCCTTGAAGAAATGAATGAGTGTGTTTGGGTGAACAAAAATCATGAAACTCGTGGAACTCGCGTCATCGTCACGCTTGAAGAAATGAATGAATGTTACTTAGTTTTCAGTTCTATCGGCTTTCTCCAAAGACTGCCACGCATGTTTTTTTTTAAACTAGATGAGGTCGGCGTTTCCTATCTGACTACTCTGAGAAGAAAGGCCGAAACAAACTGAGGTCACAGTCTGTTTTAAAGTCATATATATTGGTGTCTGAAATGGTATTTTGAAGAAAGAACCACATAGATTGAGTAGACCTTCCAGTCAGTGATGCATTTGTCAGTAATCGTGCAGCTCAACTCAGAATTTAAAGAAGCTCAATGATTTGACGAACTATACCAAAGAAAGGATATTTGGATAAATAGATAGTTTATAACCACATACATTTTTAATACCGATATTCCCACCAGATCGAGACTTATTACAGTGAAACCGCGGAATGCTGCTAGTACCTACTAATAACCAAACATAATGATTTATTAAATAATAAGTATCAGGCCACAAAACACAAATAACATTGAAAATACTAGACTTGCGAAACGCAGTCATAAAACTCGAATTTATGTAGAAGCGAAAAACATTTTAAAAGTAAAAAGTGCCGTAAACTGTAAGCATTAGGAATCCATTAAATAAATATTTTATCTTAAAAAGTTTTATGAAGCTTTTTTGTACACATGTCTTGGGACTTGATTTTTGTAAGGGACAAGAGTGTCCAGTAACTTTGTGTATGAAGTACCTACCTAATCTATGTCCTTCTTGAACTAATTTGTTTTTTAACCTCCACGAAATAAGATATTGATCATCATCATCTGCCTATCCTTTTCCAAACTATGTTGGGGTCGGCTAACCGGATGCAGCTGAATACCAGTATTTTACATGGAGCGACTGCCTATCTGACCTCCACAACCCAGTCACTGGGCAATACGATACCCTTTGGAAAGACTGGTTGTCAGACTTTCGGGCTTCTGACGACCCGTAACGACTGTCAAAGATCTACGAATGACAGCCGGGACCAACGGCATAACGTGCTTTCCGAGGCACGAAGAAGTCTCGGTATGTAAAGATCGTCACCCATCCACAGACCAACCCCGGCAAGCGTAGCGTAACCTGATGGATTGACCAGTTTAGCTGTTATTACTTAGCCACGAGCTCCTCCTTTATAAGGATCTTCAAAACAAATACCTCTTTAAAAGATCTTCCAGCTGCGTCACTTCTGCCAGGCATAAACCAATTAAAACGTATGCAGTTATTTCAGTGCTGAAAGCCTTGCAAACAAACTACATTTGCAATGGTGTATTTTATATGGAGTAAGTAAAAATGGAGTGCCACCCGTCTTTGACATTTACAACGCGTGCGTCGTCACCGTGTGCCACCTTGGCAGAGTTCTCTCGCACTTCAGAGATCTACATTTTTATTTAGATAATCTTTCTTGTAAAAAAATTTAGGCAACTACAAACCAAATAATATGAACACCATTGAAAATAAACATGAGACAGTAAACTTTTCTGCAGTTATCTCGTAAGTTTTACAAATGAATTAATATTTTTTGAGTCTAAAACCTAATGCATCTGAGCACTCCACTCTCAATACTCCATGCCGCGCCATACATTATACACATTACCCTAACTTACCCTTATTGTTGTATGCAGCCGGACTTACGAACAGGTCCAGTTTACTGGTAAACTAACGTGGGTAACTTTAGTTATATTGTGCCCCTTGTAAAGTGCTTTGTGTGGAACACAATTGCTACAAATTGTTGCAAGTTGTCGTCGTGCTCCACAGTTTACTCTGAAGAGGGTAACAGTAATAATGCAGTGTACGGGGTGAATTTACTCAACTGTAGCTTTGCGTACAGGGTATAGTAGAATAGATTAGGTAAATGAAACACACATAAGTTCAATATTTACAGGCACAATGGGAGAGGCTGTCACTCACTTTACAGTAATTTTTTTCCTTTCTTCTCATTATCTAATGAGGCTGTTTAGTAGATATTATGTTACGTTTTGTTTAAAATTTGTATATTAATAATATTGTGAATTTATTTAGTATGCATTACGATTCACAAAGGTAAAATGAAAATTCAACCAGCTTTTTTAAAATTCCACATAACAAGAATACGGTACTACCTCCTTTTCTAAGTAGGTATATACGTACGTCTAACGAGTGAGCTGAGCATGCCAGATGTCTAATCTCGGCTAATAACGCTGGGCATTCACGGTCAGTCCATTTGGATATCTTAATTCAGTATTTTAGGCCACTCACAGCTTCAGTCCAAATAATTTTCATTTGTCGATCGACGGACACGCATACAGACGTATGGTGAAGTAGTAGAGAATGGATTCAGACTTCGAAGAAGAATTTTTACTTTCTTCGGTTGCTATTTGTTGCTTTGAACATACTGAACGCAAAATGGATGTTGGTTTGCACCATAGATATCCGCTCATGGGCCGCGCCCACAGACCATGGATTTTGCATTCACAGAAAAATGGCGCGACGTCAGGCTGTGGTTTATGGCGCTCACTGAAAGTCGTGATTTGACGTCGCGCCGGATTGAAGAATCGATACTCATGATGTACTATTTTGGCGCAATTGACTGACCGTGAATGCCTAGCTTTAGGTCCACTGCATTCATCCGTCTTCAACTAGTCAAAGGCACATGCAATCTTGGATTCACAACGTCATTTTACCGAGTTACGTCATTTGTGATGCTTATTTAGTTTTGAATAAATTTGAGAACGACGACTTTTCGTTTTACCTAGTATAATTTGAGAATAATTTCAGCAATGGTAGAAACGGAATGGCGGTAGATGGTAGTAAGTATTCGAGCTAACTCGTCTTTTTTATAAATAAGGGGGAACTGACCAAAACACTAATAGATAGAATAATTACTCTTTATTATGTACACCATAAAAAATACAGACATAAATCAGAAATTTTACATAGGGTGACACAATGGGCGGTCTTATCGCTAAAAGCGATCTTTTACATACAACCTTTGGATGGATTAAAGTAAGAAGGAGAGACAATACTGCAGGTATTCAGAGCTGTACCGTTTACATAATTATACAATAAATACATACACATAAAGCATTATCTTATCTATATAAATATAAATATTATAATATAATATATACATAGTTAGATAATATAATAACATAATTAGGAAAAACTAAAATTGTATCAGTAGGCTGATGTAATGGTACAGTCACTATATCTACGTGTTGCTGTGACACTAAAACATTTTTACTTTCTTTCTTTCTCTCAATGTATTCCTAAATATACATACAACGTACCAAGCAAGAGCATCACCTTTGTACGTTTTTTTCTGTTCTTTTCTTCTTGTCTGTTTATTATGTGTGTACATTAATAGTTAAATAAATAAACGTTTATGGAAAATTAAAAGATATTAAGATGTGAGACCTTCAAGCGACGCAAATAACCTTATGGGTCCCTACAGTTTTGAGCCGTTTGGGGTCGAAACGCTTGGGTCATGGAGCCCGAGTGCGCGTCTCCTTTTCAAGGAAATTTCTCGCCGACTAGGCGACTGGTCGACACTTCACGAGACTGCTGGCTGGCTCATTCTTTGGCCAAAGAATTCGCATTTTGCCATTCAACATGGCAATGCTGCCAGTCTTCTGGGCACGTTTCCGGATGACAGCGATGCTCACGAGTACTTGTATTTATTTGAATAGTTAGTCCTTTAATTTAGTGTTAGATTATAATATTGCTTGTAAGGTTAAAAAAATGTAATTACATAAATGAATACAATTTTAAAGATATTTAATGCAATGGAATCGTAGCACGTATCTTGCCAAAACACGTAGGTAAGGATTCGTTAAATAAATTCTTTGGTAAAAATATGAGTGTGATCCACATTATAAAACTTACGTGACTGCATAAATAAACAAAACGATTTACTCATCAAATAAAAATATATTATTTCAACTACATTCAGTTTTTCGGATTGCACACGAGCTATCGTGCTAAAATTCATCCGATTTCCTCTTTTCCAAATACCATTTATTTTGTAAAGCCGTCAAAATGTTCAATCTCGTTTACTTTTTTTGCATTTTGTTTTAAAATAGGATCTGTAGCCCTGAATCTATCGATTCACGTTTTTTATTTAGCAATTTATACACAATTGTGCAAAAAAAATTAAAACAGTTAACTTAGGTACGATTGAAGATTAATGCGTTTGTACTCCGCCCCATGACAAGGAAAATGTTATAAATGGATAAATGGGTAATATCTCATAATGGAAACTTACCCATATAAAAAATATTAGTTATAATTATTTATGACATCCTGTACCTATGTACAGCGAGAGAGCAGAGCGGAGAGCAGTGGTGGCCCAGTGGTAACGGCCGCGATTTATTAGTTGTATGTCGTAGGTTCGAACCTAGACAGGCGCTTTACTTAGTGTGAATTATTTCATCACCACTGCTCTCTTAACGGTGAAGGAAAACGGCCATGTCCTAGAACCAAAAATTCGAAGACATGTGACATCCACCAACCCGCACTGGGCCCACGTGGTGGCCCAGTCACTCCCACCGAGAGGAGGCCTGTGTCCCAGTGATGGGAATATTTATAAGCTGAAATTGGATAGCAGACAAAGGGTTTTATGTGCCAGCTAATAAATGACAACGCACAAAATATGATGACGTCAGAATCTCGACTGCTGCCATGCCGTATCAGTATGAGTTGAGATCTTAGTTGGGTCCTAAAGTGAGCGGCATTGTGTTAGGAAATAATTAAATTGGCCAAAATTCATGTCACTTATACCTTTTATTCCTTTTTTTTTCTGACAATTAATGTTGAAAAACGAATGAATAAAACGCCCGTCCTTTTGACGCACCTTGCAGGTCGCATCTTAGACACCTCCTTAAATCCCCTCCCCACTCGACTGACTTTTACTCCTACTCCTTCACTGTGCACGCGGTTCGGTTGTGGAATTCACTTCCGCCTGACATTAGGGACTGCGAAACTGTTGCAGTATTTAAAAGAAGAGTGAAAGAACACTACCTATCCATTTCGTCATAGTTGCATAGTTATTTTAAATTATATTGTAATTATATATTTTTAAGTGATATTTATTTTAGAAGTATGTATTCTCATAATCTATGTTTATATTTAATTTTTGAATTGTTTTTGAATTATGTATGCTGTTTCTCTTCTACTCTTACACACGTTGTCTACATCTCTTTTATCTACTTTCCTATCGCAGGTATGCTGGAAGAGATTTCTTTAGAAATAAGCATTGCCTTTGTACAATTTTTTCTGTTCCTTTCTTCTTTTCTATATTTATATGTGTGTGCATAAATGGTTAAATAAATAAAACATAGCTGAGTAACATTAAATATTAGGTTACTATAATTACGCACAATTTTTTTTTAAACTTCAAAATCGCAAATGATTTTGCCGTCGTTTTTTAACCAAAGTTCAGACGAAATCCTCATTTCGCAGACTGAACGTGAGATGCTCATGCTAGCCCTGTATTGTTTTTGAAGTGAAAATGAACTTTGTTGAGCACTTTTTGGGTGAACAAAAATCATGGAACTCGTGTCATCGTCACGCTTGAAGTGATTTGTTTTTTTTTGCGCCATCTACCGTTTTAATTTCTTTGAGGTTATGCATTGTTGCTTAGTTATCACTTCTATCGGCAGTCCCCAAAGACTGTCCCGCATGTTTTTTTGTGGGAATTACGCTGGGTTAAATACATAGTTTTAAAAACAAAAAAAAAGCAAAAAAAACAAAAGAGTTGTCGTGGGACACCCCGCTTGCAACGAACTTCCTTTCGCTTTTACAGACTTGGCGAATGAGAGCTAGACCGAAAAAAGTGTATCATTTCGACCGTCACGACACTTTTGTAACGTCAAAACTTCGTTTCATACATAAAAATATTTAGACACCACGCCATTTCCGATACAAGTGATCAACCAAGGACATCTGTGACCAAAATCGCTGCCCTCAAGCCCGTTACTTAAGTGGGTACATGACGCTGTCACTGTTGCCGACTTTGATGGATTAAAGATACGAGCACACGCTCGTTACAAAGATATTATATATACGGAACCAGATGTTCGGCTGTTGCACTGTGCGTGGCGTGGCCTGAATTAATGTATGTAGTACATAATCTCTGTAGTAAGGGGATATTATTATGCTTGTGTGTAACTGGCTTAATGGAAAACATGTTGTGATGAAAAAAGATCGACTTTCATTCGTTTTTTTTTCTTTACAAGGCGCGGCCGAAGAGGAAATAGGATTCGTAGAAAGATGCCTATCAAAGATAAGTGGTTTCTTTTTTTATACACATTTCTGGGTTGGTTCCTACCATCTTTAATGTGAGAAAACTATTTAATACCATATTTGAGAGATTCTGTGATTTATCACAAGAGATTGAAGAGTTATTAACTATAGAGATAGAATATAGAGTTTATTAAATACGTACGTGTCGAACTGGTGAAACTTTTTATTATTTGTAGGGGCGTAGGTATAACAAAAACAAAATACCTAAATAAACCAATAAAATTGTATTCCAAAAGCGTTTATAAAATCGAATATCGATGTCAAACAAAGACACGATATCTAAAAAACGCGATGTAAAACATTGTAAACAAATTTTGTTTCAAAAAACGAATATCGATATCGTTATCAAACAATAGTAACAAAATCCCAAAGCAACAACACTTTTTTTTAAAAGCGTTCCATTTTCAAAAGTGGAAAGTTAAACAAGCTTTCGAAACAGCAAAACGAGCATGCCATAATCCAAATATGTAACTTGTATCAAAACAAAGGCATCCAGTTTGCCGTCGGGATATCATGGCAAAATAAATAAAAGTACCAAATCCCGGTAGATGGGGCTTCAGTGAGGCGCATTTCAGACTGCAGTGCCCGGAGACATGACATAAAGGGGTGGGGCAGTGACGGATAAAAAAAAACTATCGATAAATTACATTAAAAGTTTCCGCAAATAATCGTTCCGAACTCTCAATAACCGCTGCACTATGCGGTCAAAGAGTATTTTGGTAGAATAGCATTATGATGCCTTATAGATGGGTCGGTGATAAGTTGATAACAGTGAATAATGTAGTTTAGTAGAAAGGAGCATGCTGCTGACCATCTCATGACACATTCATTTAATACGCCATCCGGAGAGTGTAGCCTGGTGGTTTATCTTTTGTCAAGTGGATTCTGTGTAAAAATTATAAAAAACAACGCAAAAATGAAAATTTGCGACCCTGCCAGGATTCGAACCTGGAATCTTCTGATCCGTAGCCAGACGCGTTATCCGTTGCGCCACAGGGCCAGTTCTTATCTTTATTTAAAAAGCACTAACATAATGTTTAACAAAATTGCTTGTCTTCTTTTTAGCAACGCTTTCTTGGCACGTTGCCAGACTTCCACTTTGCATTAGAGTAACTAATATCTAGCTGGTGCATTCATTAGCAAGTGTGCGACTAATTTTCTTAATGAAAACAATTTATATTTGGACTGTATGTGTCCATTTTGTAATTGTACTGAAATAGGGTTGTGTGCATTCCTGATTTATGTTTAAGAACGAAATAATAGATAAGTGATAAAATCTATTGATTAGGATGAAAAAAATAGAATAAAAAAAATAGATAAATAATAATGAGTGATAGAACTCATTTACTAAGATTCCAGGGGGGTATTTAATACAATAAATATACATAACTTAAAAAGACAAACATAATGAAATACATCAATAGCCTTTTCCCAACTATGTTGTGGTCGGCTTCCAGTCTAACCGGATTCAGCTTAATATCAGTATTTTACATGAAGCGGCTTCCATAACATTGTTACTGGGCAACACAATACCCTTGGTAAGACTGGTTGTGAGACTTTCGGGCTTCTGACGACCCGTAGCGACTTTCAAAGTTCCAAGAATGACAGCCTGGGCCAACGGCTTAACGCGCCTTCCGAGGCACAGAGGTGCCTCGGTATGTAAAGACCCATCCACTGCCCGACCGCGGTAAGTAATAACAGCCGCACGGGTTGATCGATCCTTACCAGCTGTTATTACCTAGTCAAGAGCACCTACTTTCAATAGTGACATAATATTCGTACCAATTACTGGCTCTGTTAATACTCAATCAAAGAGTTCCACAGAAGCAATTAACGGGTAAAAATAATCATTAATTCCATTGTAGGGTATCCGTAAAGATAGAAAGATATTCGTCAAAGTAAAAGCACCTGCGCTCGAAGACGACTTCCAATCTCTTAATCAACGCCTTTGTGCAATGGCCCATAATATCCTTGATCACACAGTGCGGGCTTGATCGTCGATTCTTTATCAAATCTATTGATCATCCTCCTCTTTTGTCACGGAGTCAGCAGAATTCAAAGGGACGGTATTGTCACAGTCCAGAAGCGAGTAACGACGACAATTTGTACTGATTGTGCAAGTATTGCTTTTATTGTAGAGGATTTCTTTCAGGTGTATAAAAAAAAGAAGTCTCGTTCAAATTAATGTAAGTCACAGGTTAGGTATTCTTGCACGTATTCCATTTTATTGTAAAGTCTTGATTTAAAGGATGAATCACAGTAAAAATTCGTGTTACTTCCAAACATTTTCTGATTTACACAGAAAAATCCGTCTCTTGTCCGTGTGTTAAGATATTGATTTTACTTATCCTAAATTATCGATTAACTTGCGACACTCTCATATTGGTTGATTCGCACGGATTTACATTATGAAATATAGAAAAGTACACCAACTGTGTTGCATAAAAAAATCAAAATGTGCCAATTGCCTAATACGTATTACTGGACCGCCTCAAGAAAAAATAATATTATTTAAAGGTGTCGATACCCCGTTTTGGGCGATTATATTCGTGCGAATCAACCAATAAGCCCTCATATAATATTTTAGATATAGTCCTGAATACACGGTGTAAGCATCGAGGTGAAAACAGTTACTGTTAACTATTCAGCACATGATTCTAGACCCTCCCAGCATATATTTTTTCTATGCAGAGAGATCTACAAATAAAAGGCACCCCTAGCCTGAAAATTCGATCGCTGCCAAGCCACATGACAAAAAAAAATCACTTCGGTCGATCCCAGTTGCGTGATGACGTGCTTTCGCAATATTTTCAAACGCACTAACAAAAGTCTCATACACAATGCCCAATTTATCGACAAAACAAATTCACATAAAATATAATTCCATTTCATCGTACATGTCCCATCCCTACTCGCTCGACAGACGCCGTGTGCAGCGGTAACCCCGCGAGATACCCGGAATTAGATTTGTAAGCTATCACAACCCTACCGGGTCAGCCCCGGATATTATACTCGCTTTAAAACAATGCCTCTAGATAACACCCGCCATACAAATGTCTTTCAACACGTGGGCCTTTGTAGATAATCGTATGGAGCGTTTGGGAATGTTGGAGAGAATTTTGTTGTATGGTTCTGGTTTTTTTTTAATGGTTGGAGAAATACACCAGCCTGGATCTTTTCGAGGGATAGTATCAGGATATGCAGCAGCATCGTCTTTAACACCAATCATCATCGTCAGCCTACAGCAGTCCACTGCTGGACATAGGCCTCTCCAATTGCACGCCATTCAGCTCGATTCTCGGAAACTCTCATCCGGCTACTACTAGCCACCTTATGAAGATCGTGTTCTTGAGTGGAGACCGTGAATCGGTAAACGTAAGGTAGGATGCCCTCAGGCTAGGTGGAGCGACGATCTTCGCAGGGTGGCTGGTTACACCAATAATAAGGACCAATTTGTTGGCCAAAGGTTAAACCTTTGGTCCTAATTATAATCATATAGGGTTACTAATAAACATTTTTTTTTTTTTCGCGGGCCCAGTGTGGGTTGGTAGATGTCACATGTCCTCGAATTTTTGTTTTTAGGACACACCGGTTTCCTCTCGATGTTTTCCTTCACCGTTTTGAAAGCCAATGTCATAAAATATAGGGTGTAATGGACAGACCTCGATTCAAAATAAGGAGCTGAATGACTGTTAATTTGCAGAGGGCAGTCCCTTACAACCTGTATCAAATGGATAATGAAAGATTAGTCCTTCAGTGCTTCTCAAAGCGATTCAACAAAATCTTTTAAATTAGAACAAGAATCAACTTCTTAAAATATAACAACTTGTAAACATACGGAAACTTTTCCCTGTAAACTTGGCCGAACTTTGATGAAAAACTTTGCCCATTTTTATGTAGGCAGGAATTTTACGTAAGTACTTGAGAAACTTTCCAATAGAACTTTTTTAATAACGTTTTCTCATTTTATCTCACTTATCCATCGATACGTTAAGGTGAGATTAGTCAAGACCTTTGTCAAAAATGTGAGGCTTGTGACAAATTTTGTCACTTGTGACAGTGATTAGGATCGTCAATGATTTATCGGCTACGTGTTAGAACTGTGTGATTTCACTTTACCCTTTTTGCGTCTGTAGTGTAAAAGGGTGGAGGAACTGAATAAATTGACTGAAAAGGATGTACTTAGGTACCTAAGGATCAATTTACATTGCCGCGGAACGGAATGGAAATGAATTTTTGTCATAAACTTGTGTAAACTATAAACTAGATTCGAGCTGCTAGCTGCGGGAATTCCCAAGAATACGCGAGAATTCTCCGGAAGACGCGTGACCTGTTTTGTTTTGCTCATATTATTATCTAGTCATTACAATTCATCACAATCACAGACATCACAATTGACATAGAGTTGATTGTACTTTGACCCAATTTCGACACAAAAATTCGCTTCCATTCCGTTTCGCAGAAAATTGTAAATGAAGATTGTAAATTGAGCCTAAGTAGAATTTCTTAATTGTAACAAAATTACTGTATATTTTTTGTGCATATTTTACTATAAAAAATAAAATGAACTTTTTTTTAATGGAAATATTTTTTTTGGCGCTATACTATTGCAGGTTAACGGAAACGCCCTTCGTCGTTAGATAACATACTGTTTACATTTATCAAAGATTTTTCTGGGTAAACTACATAGCTATTTACTAATGTACTCTTTTTAAATAAACACTCCAAAATCGATTTTCACAAGAAAAGGTCAGAAAATTTTGCCTGCAAGCAACCGGGCCCTGTGGCGCAATGGATAACGCGTCTGACTACGGATCAGAAGATTCCAGGTTCGAATCCTGGCAGGGTCGCTAACCTTATTTTGGTTTTCTTAGAATTTTATTATAAAAAATATTATTTCGTACTGAAAATATCGAAGTGAATGTTTTTTCTATTACCTTAAAAAACAATGGTAAGTCCAAAAGATAAAGGTTAAAAAAATTACCAGTAGGTTCAGTAATGTACTAACATTTCGACTGCCAGTTGCCAAATAGTTTAGCGTGCTAGTAAACGCATACCAGACGTTCCCGAACGCGTTGGTATGGAGGATACCATACAACGCAATACAATGGCACGCACTCACTATAATTTATGAATCTGTCATAGCTATGAGAAACAAAATATAATTATTATTATCTATTCAGACACGAAATCTCTTAAAAGGTTACTAAGGTACTTATAACAACAACTTTTACTTTGGGACGAAACGTGGAATTGCCAAAAATAAAGCTGCTGTTCCCTACATTTATGATCGCATAATTCGTCAAACTAAAGGGAACAGCTGACTTTTTTTGCGCACTACAGTAAATAGTAATTTTTCACACCTAAAATAAAAGGCGTTTCCCAGCAGGTTCCCTATCCATTTGCATAAAATTTTAAGACATAATATAACATGGTATACTTTTGTTTATCCTAACAATATTTACGCATAATATTATTTTCGCCTATCAGCAAACGCATAATTATTTTAAGCATAATTTCAGCAATCATAATAGTGTATAAGCATAACATTCAAAAGCATAAATAAATTTACCAATTGCTAGGGCTAGCAATCCTATATAAGTGGGGGTGTCGGGCGATTTGATTCGCGTCCAGCGCTCGGTGTCGGTCACGTCGCGTTCTGGTTTGCAATTGGTCAATCGTCATCCTGAAGATGCCTCGTTGAGAGGTGAAACACGTGTCGATTTCTTACAGGGTTTTTATGACTCTTGAAGAATAGTCAAGCGGAATAGGTTACTAAATATATCAGCGTCTATTGTATTTTATAATGGATTTCCGCAAAGTCACGCCTGAATCAATTAACTATCGAAAATAAACACAATAAAAACTTTACCTCGTTCCTTATTATTATCAAAATCTTCCTCTCTTCCCCATAAACAAAACAACCATAAAATTCACACACTAGAAGAATATTTTTGTCATAAAACCTCATCATACTACGATAACTTTTGATACGTGAACTTTGCATCAATGCGGGGTTAGCATCGGCAATAAAACCGTAACGACGGGGAACATGGTTCCGTATCGCAATAAACGATTCTTTATACGGTACACATATTATATTATTAGAGAAATGTAAACAGGCCACGTCCTTGGTGATAGAGGATGGGAAAATGGCGTCTGCAGAAAATTCCTTTGTTTTTGGCGAAGGAAAATGCATTGAAGTTTTTTTGTTTGAATGTAGGATTATGTTTAGTCTGTTTAGGCTTCGCTTAAGTGACTAAAAAAAGAACATCAATTGATTATGTCAGTCTGACATAAACTGTTAATTAATGTCAGTTGAGTCCTAGGACCTAAAATTCGAAGACATATGACATCTACCAGCTCACCGAGAGGAGACCTGTGTTTGTCCCAAGCAGTGAGAACATTATAGGCTGATTATGTTATATCAGTCGAGTGCTGGTCATAGACTGAATCTGCATCACAATCATCGGTGGTCCACTTTCTGCAATCAGAGAATGAAACCAAAATAAAAGAGAACATTTTAATAAAAGTTTATTTAAATGATGTCTTTTATTTTGGTCTCATTTAAACATTTAAATAAACTTTCCTTTTATTATCAGCCGCTGTAGGCTGTAGTGCGATGTTTTCATGTAATTCCAAATGATGAATAATTTGTAACTCAGAAATAATTTCCATTATTATGAAAAATTCTGGTAACCAACTTTTTAATATTGATATTCCATTAAATAGAACTTCTAACTACATCTCCGGAAAATTGGACCCAAATCAAGCGAAAAAAGACAAAAGGCAATCGAAAATTCCAATATATTTTTATTCGTTTCTCGAAAGGTAAGAAAAGTGATAATGCTAAGGCCGTATTACTGTTAGGCCGCTGTGCAAGGTCAAGGCCTGGCCACAAAAAGAGGGACGCGTTATAAGGAAGAGGATGGCCATCAAGCCATAAATCAGCGACTTTTAGTACAAAGAAATTGGAATAGGGTGTTTGTTTTTTCAACTCGTATGGATTTGTTAGTGCTGATATGTTGAAATTGATGAAACCTACCCTAAACATATTAAATTATAGTGTTGTTCATATAGCCCCTCGGATGGGAGATTGAATGTGGCTGAAAGAAAGAAAGAAAGAAAAATATTTTATTTGGGACACGCACAGAAAATATAACAATAAAAACAAACATTAAATCTAATAAAATCAGTAAAACAAGTAATAGAATAAAATAAAACAACGTGAAACAGGAAAATAAAACCTGTGCGAGGCCAAAAAGGCTCCTATCACAGCATAATGCTACGATATTTGAGAAAAAGTAAAGAAATACCGCAGCGCTGGTATTCTGATAGGCCTCACTGGCTGTATGGTGAGATAGGTCATGAAAGTCACGTTACCATGACAAACATACGGGCTAAAAACATTAACTTCCTTATGACCTGCAGTCGGGTAAATATCTGACGCAAGAAAGACACGCCTTTCCGAAATAGTGCCGCGGTAGTTTCGTCCATTGTCAATGACACTACCGATAGTGCAGTTGGTAGTCGTCTACAGTAAATGATGAAAGATCTGCGGCCTTAAAACGGTCACTTTAGCAGAATTATAGGTATTATGGAAATATTATGAATCATCGTAAAATGTCACAAACTGACAATTCATATGGTCTGCGTGTAATACAAATTACGAAATAATTCATCTGTTTGACAGTTTTCTATGGAGATTCGTAAAATGGTCCACAAATTATGAATTGCTTTTATGTCAAGTTAGAGGACTTGCTAATGACAGCTGGGATTCCGGAAATGAACTACTTTTAGAGGAATTGCTAATGTGGCCAGTTTATGTACTTTTGAGAGATGCTTTTATTTTGATGATCAACTATTTTGCAACGTCATAAGCCAATTCTTATCCAAAACACGTAATTACACGAATAAAATAACCTATTTGCAAAAGAAGTCAAAACCGAAAGCCATTTATATCCCAATATCGGTTATCGCAATTCATTAATAGTACCTTCGGTCTACTTTACTATCGCAATCTGATATCAGTTCCCATAAATAACGAGGCGTTATATTTTTCTTTTTCTTTTCTTATTGCTTCCATTGTCTCGGATATTATTGGGTTGTATCGTCGCCAGGTGCTTGTAAGGGTTATTAATGGTTTCAAGTGGGTAGGTTGCTGTTTTCTCTTTAGGTACTTATCGGGGATGCGCTAACGTAGTTCGCGAAATTCAAATTTTCTTACGTTTTTTTTGCAATTTGCAGGCCAGTGTCAGGTTGTATGTTGATTAAAATATGAATCGCGACCAAATCAGCAATACAAATCCTTAGGTTAGAATAACTGCCAATTGTCATGAAATAGTCATTCAATACTAAACTTCGAGAGTTCATATAAGTCGTCACGGGTGGTCGTCGTTACGGGTCGTCAGAAGCCCGAAAGTCTGACAACCAGTCTTACCAAGCGGTATCGTATTACCCAGTTATTGGGTTGTGGAGGTAAGATAGGCAGTCGCTCCATGTAAAATACTGGTATTCAGCTGCATCCGGTTAGACTGGAAGCCGACCCCAACATAGTTGGGAAAAGGCTAGGCAGATGATGATGAGTTCATATAAGTTCAGTTCATCTTTTAATCTTTTTGATGATGTAAAATTGAAATTTATAATGTTTTTATTGTTGACTTTTGTAATGTTATCTTTTAATGAAATATCTCATATTTTAAATTCTGACTGGTTCTGAAATAAAAACACTGAGCGAAAACTAAGTACATATAGCGCGGGCGGGAGATGGGAATACGCGGTGGGTCGGGGGAACAAGGAATTTCACACGGACGCAGTCGCGGTCAGAACGTAGTACGTATAACAGAAATGGCCAAACCATAATGACCGAAAGATATTATCGTTTTAATAACGTTTCATTGTCGTTAGTGGTTCGGTAATCGTAATTACTACCCCAATGAACGAAAATGTATGGTCTCTTCGCACGGCTACTTGGCTTTTGTTCGAGCTACTTGCCTTCCATTTGTTTGTTCCAGTGACTGATTATTATATAAGTTGATCTTGAAGAAATAGATAGAATGCTCTTTATTATGTACATCATAAAAATTACAGATATATAAATGTAGAAATTTTACATAGGGTGACACAATGGGCGGTCTTATCTCTAAAAGCGATCTTTTACAGACAATCTTTGGATGGATTGAAGCGAGAAGGAGAGACAATACTGCAGGTAGTCAGTGGTGTTCCTTATAAAATACATCACTACATATTATAAAACAAAGTCCTCCGCCGCGTCTGTCTGTCTGTCTGTTTGCGATAAACTCAAAAACTACTGCACAGATTTTCATGCTGTTTTCACCAATGGATAGAGTGGTTCTCGAGGAAGGTTTTGGTATATAATAACCGACCTCCACTGGGGGGTTTCCTCGAGAACCACTCTATGGTTCTCGAGGAAAGTTTTAGTATGATCACCGACAACCACGTGAAGCCGCGGGCATCAGCTAGTATATAAATAAAATATTTACATACCTACCTATATTAATATATAATAAACAATAATAAATATGAAATAATAATGACTGAATGAATAATGACTGTCGTGCGAGTCGACCATTAATCAAGCAAGTCACTAAAATAGGATGTTGTTTATTAAGGGTTCTTTATTTAAGTACGAAGTATTTTAGGTACGTTGTTTATTTTCTTCGCCATCTTTATTAGAAAACAAAGAAACTCCTTGTTCAAATAACGTAGGTAAACAGTAGCTGTAAAGATTAAAAAAGCTAATTTAGCTATAGATATTGGAAAAGGAAAATTGGAAAACTCCTAAAGCTCAAGGGTCAGTTCAGACCGCGATGTGAAGCGACGCGACGCTGCGAGAACTTTTTAACAATTATCGAACTTATTTTCTTCACGAAAAGGTAGAATTTCAGTGCGAGCGCTGATATGTATGTATACAACATGTAACAGAATAAGCGCAAGACCTGAAAGTAGTTTGCTCAGAATCGGCTTCTGAATCGATTTCCAACATTATTTATATGTGTTAATTTTTCATGAAAAAAATCTTTTCTTTAACTGAAATTAGAACCACCGCGTCTTACCAAGGTAATAAGATATTTTATTTAAGGAAATTTAAGCCTTATCTCAAAGGAATAAAGCCTATTCAAATGCATAAACAAATTCGTAATACGCTCATAGCTATCCTATGTTTCATGTTTAGTCAGGAAGTCTATTTTGTAAAAAAAAACTAGGTGTCGTTTAATTAAATTAAATTACAGATATTATTTTAGTCTTATAATTTAATATTCTAATTGGGGTGTATGAGCTCTTGCGTTTATTCCGTTACAGGTTGTATAGTACGCTGAGATGCGCGGTGCTGCGCAGCACGTATACCTTATTGTGTAGTAAATAAATTCGATATTGTATCGGATCACAAAAAAGTGCGCGCGCGTCACGTCGCTTCTCGGTTTGCACTGACCCTTAGAGTCCGTGGTTACCTTCGTACATTTTTAAAATTAGAAATCCACATAGAGATATTCAAGCGTTTCTAAACGAATTAAAGTTTTTCATTATTCATTTATTAAAACATATTATTATAATTGAGGAGCTCGTGGCTAAGTAATAACAGCCGCTCGGGTCGATACATCAGGTTAAGCTACGCTTGCCGGGGTTGGTCCGTGGATGGGTGACCATTTTCACATATCGAGACTCCTCCGTGCCTCGGAAAGCACGTTAAGCCGTTGGTCCCGGCTGTCATTTGTGGATCTTTGACAGTCGTTACGAGTCGTCAGAAGCACGAAAGTCTGACAACCAGTCTAACCAAGGGGTATCGTATTACACAGTTACTGGGTTGTGGACGTCAGATAGGCAGTCGTTCCATGTAAAATACTGGTACTCAGCTGCATCCGGTTAGACTGGAAGCCGACCCCAACATAGTTGGGAAAAGGCTAGACAGATGATGATGATATTATAATAAAATAGTAAAGAAGTCAAAACTGAACATTGAATATTTGCGAAAAAAAAGTAATTGCTACGAGGTGTGGGAAAGAGCCAGATGCCTAAAATAATATGTTATTTTTCTTTCTGTATAACTGTTTGTCTGGATGGTTCCGGATTGGTGCAAAAACGGTTGAACAGCTTTGGATAAAATTTGGCACACCGATAGTTTATTATAACCTGGATTTTCTCCTCCTACCAGTACCAGGCAATATAACTAGCAGTCTGGGCAATATAACTAGCAAGTAGCACACAAGAGACGTACTGAACACAGCATAGCTCGAAATCAGGCCAGTCATGTCACATAATGTTGTTAGCTTGGAAAATGCACAGTAACGCTTAAAAACAACACAGGTTATTTAATAAGTGCTCAAGTATACTCATGTTATTTGATATGCTTGCATAATACCCTTGATAAAGCCATTGTTCTCTTTTGTGAACAGAGGGCCTAGACAAGTGACAATCGCTTCGAAAGCGTTTCGTATTTCTACAACGACTTTCAACAGGATTGACATAAGCTTTTCGATAGCTTATGTCAGTCGTATACATTTTTGCCTTTTCCATCATCGTTATCGCTGATAAAATGTCACTTTGTGACTGATGACTGATGGTCAGTTAAGCAGTCGCTTCATGTAAAATACTGGTGCTGCCGCGCTTGCTATAACTGCAGTAAGTATAACTTTTGTCCAAATTGAGTTAATCATAGATTCGGAATCAGCGCAATGAGACTGCCATTTTAATGGGAACAATAAGGATAACGGCAATAAGTCGATTTTCTGATAAGTTTTCCTTAGCATAACAGCAGTAAGTAACGGCGATTTTCTATAATATAATGTTCCTGGATCAGTTATTTTTAATGCACCCTGGCAGTAAAATTAAATCCTGCAGTGAGAATTTGCTTTTCTAAACGAAATGTTAACAAGAACTTAATTAAGTTCATAAAGTTAATAAGAGAAATTAATTGAAATTAACGTTAGAATCAATTTCCAACAAAAACTTGCACAATTTCTCAGAACAATTCAACACCCGTTACTTCCGATGCTTCCCTAAAAATCAGATAAGAACCAACTTTCTTCACCAAAGACTTTGGAAAACTTGGCTTCCTACCTTTAAATCTTCGGACATTTAACAGAATGTTCCTCAAACATTTCAGCTACAGAGCCCCTATAAGGGTGCCAACAGACAGCCGATCGAATTTCTAAGAAAAAAAAAAGTCTACGGTTGCAATATTTGTAATAGGTTGCTACTGAGAAATTCCTGATAGAAGAAAATATAATTATAATAAATGCCCAATGAGGTCTTCCACCCTTTTTTTTTTCTTTTTAATTTTGTTAATAATTATACATACTATACATATTTCTTTTTAAGTCTGTTAGAGTAGGTATATACTATAATTATGTAAATATAAAGTTAACATGTAAAAATATTCTATTAAAGACAAACACATTATAAATATATAAATTATACTAGCGGCGCCTCGCGTTTTCGCCCGCGTAAGTCTCGATCCCGTGGGAATATCGGGATAAAATGTCCTACGTCCTATTCCAGGTCATGGTCAACCCCTGTGCCAAATTTCATCCAAATCAGTTCAGCCGTTTTAGTGTGAAAGCATTTATAATACTAGTTAGGATAATAAATAAATAACATTGCGCGACCTGGGAATCGAACCGAGGACCTCAAGTTCAGCAATAGCACTTGCGACCTCTAGATCACCGAGGCAGTAATATTGTAGTTTATGTTATCGGCGTCGACAATAACTGTTACTATTAAAAATTTTGTTGGTGTCTTACCTTCTCATTAACATGACAACTTGTCTCGTTGCATAGCCGGCTGTCTGCCGACGCCCTAATTCGCCAGAGGCTCAGGAGCTAATAAATTACTGCTTATCTTGTATACCATTCAAAAGAGATTCTGGGGGTTGCTCCCTAATCCCAAATAATGGAGGCCAACGATTTTTAGACATGGCTTAAAGCTGTTTTCGTACAAAAAAGGTTTTTGTACGTTTAACTTTTATTGCCCCAGTTTTAATTCCTCAAAAAGGTACGTAAATATATCTGTAGGGAGTTTGAAGGCTTGTTAGATTTTTATTTAATCTTCAGGAGCTACCAACATAATAATAATAATAATATACCATTTATTTCAGGCGACACAGGCCCATAGAAAAATACCTTAACCTAGACATACATACTTTTATAAAAACTTGTGTTAATAAATAAGGCTTAAGACTATGTTAGTAGCACTTCACTTTGCACTAGCTTAACTTCGTGCTGTCCTGTGGTACTTGTCCGCGGAAGCGACGGAACACCACGTCCTGCGGCCAAAAGTCTTCTTCCATGACGAGGGGCAGATAACAATTTGGTACACGCACCACGAACGCCTTGAAATTGACGTTCCGGTGCGATTCCAGCAACTGCACCCTCGGCGTGTACTTGATCTTCTGGCGCACGTACCCCACGATGTCCTCCGCCTTAGTGGTGTAGTGCAGGCGGGAGATGTACACCGGTGTGTTCGGCTTTGCGGCACGCAGCCAACCAACAAGAGAATATTTTATGACGTATCATAAGTTCATAACTGTACAGTGATAATACTTGGATTTGAGCGTGTTCGTGACTGTCATCTATCTCAATCAACCTGCCTAGCCTTTTGCCAACTATATTTGGGGTCGGATTCCAGTCTAACCGGATGCAGCTGAATACCAGTATTTTATATGGAGCGACTGCCTATCTGACCTCCACAACCCAGTAACTGGGTAATATGATACCCCTTGGTAAGACTGGTTGTCAGACTTTCGGGCTTCTGAAGACCCGTAACGACTGTCAAAGATCCACGAAAGACAGCCAGGACCAACGGCTTAACGTGCTTTCCGAGGCAAGGAGCAATCTCGGTATGTTAAGATGGTCAACCATCTACGGACCATCCACGGTAAGCGTAGCTTAAACTGATGGATCGACCCGCGCGGCTGTTATTACTTAGCCACGAGCTCCTCCGAGCGATGAACGACTGTCATCTATCCACATTCTTCATAATCCCACGACCTACAACTATAAGGACCGTTACCACTGGGCCACCACAGCTGATGTTATTGTAATACGCTTACTTAATTATATTACGCTTAATTGGTTAGTTAATTAATGCTATCTAGACGTAGTTGTAACAGAATACAGATAGTTACTTAGAGTTAAGCTTTAACTTAGGATTAAGATCTTAGAATAGATTTAGCACGCCTAGATCACAGTATAATAAAGTGACAGTATTATGTCTTGGCAGTGACCTTGAAATCATTACCTACGACCGCTCGGTAGATAAACCTTCCGCGTCCGTGCGTTACCGTGCGTTTGCACTGGCGAAACATTCAAGACAAAACATGTTGAAATCTCTAGTTTCTGTCAAAAATTGTATGGAACATTGACAGAAAATAGAGATTTCAACATGTTTCGCCAGTGCAAACGCACGGTTACTGCTGCGCACTCGATACTGTTGCATACTGATAAACACTGAGATTTCGAAGCGTGTCGTTTCGGTTTTATATGAAGAGATAATACTGTTACTTATATATACTGTGTGTATCTGTTTGAGTTTTCTAATCGCGATGTTAATTTGAGGCTGCTTTATATTGTTATTCTAGTTTTAGTAAAAGGTTTTTGAATGTTAAGCTATGTCAAGCTAATAAAATAATTATTGATCTGCAAATACTTCCAGTCAGAGAAAATAAAGGAAAAGACTGTCGTTTCCTCATTATCATCATCATTTCAGCCAAAAGACGTCCACTGTTGGACATAGGCTTCCCCTAAGCACCACCGCTTCGACGGGTTCTGTGCTTTCCACATCCAGCAGATTCCTGCGACCTTTAAAAGATCATTGGTCCACCTTGTGGGAGAGCTTCCAACGTACGGTACGCGGTCACCACTCCAGAACCTATCGACCCCATCGGCCATCTGTTCTGCGAGCAATGTGCCCTGCCCACTGCCACTTAAGTTTGACAATTATTCGGATCGTTTCCTACTCCTTAATAAATAATATTTAAAAATATATATATTATATTTATATTTTAAAAACAATATTTTAAAATATCAACATACGAATATTTTCCGCTCATTACAAATATTTGTCGTCATCCGAATCAGACATCCCCAAAACCCATCATGAAAAAGTTTAATCAAGACTCGGCAACCATCGGTAATGTTCGAGAATTTACGGCGCTACTTTTTTTTATCGTCGAGACAAGGCACAATTATCCATCAGTCTGCCACATCCGTTTCTGGATATAAATTCATCGCTATTTATGTTCCCATTTGCATCCCAGTTTCATCTCAGCTTTACGAGATTTGGCTGTTTTGTTTTTCAAACGAGTTTTCCTTTGAAATCTGCAATTTGGTTTTTTGAATTTAAATTCCGAATGTTTTCAGTTCGTTGTTTGTGTTTTGTTTTTGTGACTGGGTTTCTCCAGCTAGTTATCCAAAACGAAATCATGCTTGTGTTGAAATTTTAATGAAATAGTTAAATGAACTGAAATTGCTTTGTCGACAGCCAATGAGTTCGTTGAGCCAACGAATAGAATCGAATACTCTTTCTGAACAGGATTTCAAGGTCCGAAGGCGAGAACACTTAATGAAACTCACTCAAACTGTTTCAACTAAGACACTTTTATTCACAAGGAAGCTCACTACAAACAAAAAATCTTAAAACTATTATGGTTCGGTCGGTAACGAAACCATAGCGAGATCTATTTCGATCCTAACGCCATCTAGGGAAGCGTCAGGTAAACTTTTGCACTTATGAAATATTAGACACTTTCAACTGTTATTAGTGGATCTTTGACAGTCGTTTCGGGTCAGAAGCCCCGAAAGTCTGACAATCAGTCATACTAGTGTTACCCAGTAACTGGGTTATGGAAGTAAGATAGAGAGTCGCTCCATGTATAAACGCTGAGATTCAGCTGCATCCGGTTAGACTGGAAGCCGACCCCAACATAGTCGTGAAAAGGCGAAAACCTTTCAAATTCTCTGAATCTCTGAAAATATTATGAATCATCGCAAAATGTCACAAACTGACAATTCATAACATGATCTGCATGCAATTCATATTACGAAATAATTCATCAGTTTGACAGTTTCTATGGAGATTCGTAAAATGGTCGACAAATTATGAATTTCTTTTGTGTCAAATTAGAGGAATTGCTAAAACAGCTGGGAATTCAGAAAATGAATTGCTTTTAGAGGAATTGTTAATGTGGCCGTTTTAGACATCTAGAAACTTAAAGTCGTACATGAATTATATTTTCTGTCTACCCCTGGCCTTAGCACACAAATATTCCACTGTTCTTTATCCACGGAGCTACCCTTATCACTCATTTTCTCACAAACGGGCTCTCCGTCATCGGACCGTATCGTGGAAACGCACTGATAAGTCCTACTAACTCGTCTGCTAGGGCTGTCGCGTCAAAATATCACAGTACAGCTGCAGTGCAGCTGCCGATTATTTAACTGTATACTCCTGATCTCATATGTTTTTTTTTTATTTTTTATTTTTAATTGTCTTTAATGTTTAATCTATTTTGTTTTTAATGTTTAATCTATTTTGGTTTAAAATTCTTGATCTTTTAGGATGCACGTGTTTCTGTGACAAATAAACCTATTTTTCTTTCTTTCTTTCTTTCTTTCAGTAGACAATAGTTTGTTGTTCTATTGTTTGTTCTATTTTTATGAATTCTATAGGTTTAAAGAACTTTATTTTCTCATAAGAACATAGTTCACTTAAAATGAGATTCACAAAAATATCTTATTAAATTAAAATTAAGATACAACTTTAGCTTAGGGCGACAATTTTCAGCAGCATCTCATTAGAAATAGTGACTGTAAATATGCGATTTTAGTTTTTTTTTGTAAATATTTAAATTGTCACACATTTTTATGTCGTTAGGCAGGCTGTTGTAAAGTTGTACTCCCTCAAACAGTATGTTTTTTTTGCCGTAAGTCAGTGTACGTGGTCGAGTTGTCTTTAATTTGTATCTGTTTCTTAAGTAATGTTTTTGTGTTTTTTGAGTTAGTGTAATGTTTGAGTGGATGTTGCCTGTGATTATTTTTTTTACTAGGTAGGGTGTTGAATGTATATAATTGCGTAATTCTATTGTTTCTTCTACCGATGTCGATAATTCTGCCAGTGTCAGATGTGTTAGGAGAAAAAGTGCGAAGGAGGGGAAAAAAAAATCAGTACTGCTACTTGAATTTACTGTGAAAACGCATGTGTCAAAAATACCAAATAAATCAGAAATTGGCACAATGGTCGACATCAGTTTTGCATGCCATTAAAAAAATAGAATAGAAACAATTATAAATCTGGTTTATTTTAATGTATTATGTTAATTTGTATTTTATACACCGTTTTAATATTAAATTATTCAGCTGGTAACATTTATGTAGATTCGTATTTTTTTTACAGTGTTACGTAAACAAATAGTATAATTCCATAATTAATTTTAGAAAAATATTTACTTCGAACTGTGGATGCTGTTTGTCTGTTTGTTAGTGTTAATGATATTTAGCAGTTCAACAAAAATTAGGTTCGTTACGTTTAGTCTTGTTCGTGTATTTCTGTTGAAAAGTTAAAACTATCCCTTATTGTTTTGATTGAGAGAAGCAAAAGTTTATCATTTTTAAAAGAGTAGGAGTGGAGGGTGGAGTTTCTTGCCCATTCTTCTCCATACGAAACCACCTTTTGAATGGGGCATCTAGAACCAATTAAATATTTCTGTAGATTGTCCAAAAGTGCTTTTTATGTGCTTATTTGAAATAAATGATTTGACTTTGACTTTGTACTATTATATAGTTGAACTGAAATAAATGAAATATCCGTATAATCAGTTTTAGCCTAGCCTGTAACTGAGTGTACATTGTGCAAATAAATAATGTAATATCGTTCGTGGATTTATTTTAACCAGTGATCAGTTGTGAGCCAGACGTTTGTATTATGGTAACTTGACAGTAAGTAGGTACTTACCTATTATTTATTTCAACCCAGAAACACAGAAGAATTTTATTGTACCTTTTTTTCATTAATGTGTCTCTTTACCGAGTGAAGAATGTCTTATCTTTCTCTGGACATTTGAGAGGTACCTATATGGAATTATTTAATCATACAAATACAACAAAGATCTCAAACATACTTGAGCTAAGTCACAATACAAGGTTATATACCGGTAGGGTATACCTACCGGTAATGTGGAGACGACAATACAACAATAAATGAAAACACTGGCAATACTAATGCATAAGAGTATTTTGGAACTATCAAATTAATCCTAACGTCGAAATTAAAAAAAACATTTTTTCTAACAAACTTAATAGTAGTGATGGGCCGACTATGGGGTTTGCCGATCTTTGAGTAGCTATCGTAACTAAACTATTGGATATATTTGATTAATTTTTTGTATGTAGACCAAGAACGTCATTAGGTATACGTAGTTGAATTTTTTGTCGTATTGTCGTCTCGAGAACGTCATTAGGTATACGTAGTTGAATTTTTTGTCGTATTGTCGTCTCGAGAACGTCATTAGGTATACGTAGTTGAATTTTTTGTTGTATTGTGATAATTGTGATTATTATATAAAATTACGAGCAACCCGCTCCTGCTTCGCACGGTTTTTTTAAGGTTTTTTGACATGACATCGAGATTCTTCGTTATACAGGATGTAAGGGTAAACACTCTTGTCATTCAAACCATGAGTAGTTGACTTAAATATAAGAATAAATGACCGAACACAACAAAAAAAAAACGTTATTTTCATTAAAATATTTTCAAACGTTTCTATCCGACACCGTGCTCGCTAGCGAAATAGCTGAGAGACTGAAGGAGGGGCGCATTCGCGGCCGGTCAGGTCACGTCCCGCACCCCGCGCCCGTGTTGAGATGCAAGTTCGTTGCCCTAGCGCATAGGGCAACAAACTTACGTCTCTTGTGGTAAAATGTAGATTAAAAAAAATAAAAAATAAAGTAGTAATTTCCCATTGATTTTACGTTCTATATAACCAAACCACTGGTTGCAAGGACAACGTGTGTTTACCCTAACACCCTGTATGTAACTTTAATAATAACGTATTATACACATAAACCTTCCGAAATAAATTCTCTAAACGATGGTGAAAACCTCATCAAAATCTGTCGCGTGGTTTAGAAGAATAGTGCGGATATACAGATAAACACGAAAAACGACTTTAATTTTAATAATATGTATAGAAAAATCTTTTTACAAAAAAACAACCGACTTCCAAAAAAAATACAAAAAAAGTGAAAAATAATAAAGTATATAGTAATATAATAAAGTCTTTTCTTTTCAATTTTCGTTTTTTGCCACCGACTTCCAAAAGCTATATCTGTAGAAATCTAAAAGAGTATTTTAAAATGTTTGTCCAAAGATACTCGTACGCTTTGACACCCCTGCGTATATTGCCTTAGGGACAAGACACAAAAGTTATAAGGGCGGTGGTGAGTGAAATACATGGCCACTGGCATTAAAATATATGGGAAACTAGAAATTTGGTCCTTTCACAAGATTGTGTTATTGGCTTATGTTGTTATTTATTCACTGTTTGATATAGGTTTATTCTTTTGTTTGATTTATTTGGATAGTTTTTGGGTTCCGTACCTCAAAAAAAGAAAACTGATGGAGGTATCAAATTGATCAAGTTGAAATTAATTTATGGTTTAAATACATATAGGAGCACTTTAAAGGTAAATTCACACATATCACTGAAGCCACCGTTCCGACACAGTACCGGCCCAGTGCAAAATACTGACACTGAGACACTGACATTTTTGTCTATTGACAAAAGTGTCTCAGTGTCAATGCCAACACCGGCATGACAATGTATGAAAGAATATTTTGCACTGTGCCGGAACTGTGTCGGAACGGTAGCTTCACTGATATGTGTGAATCAAGCTTAAGTTAAGCTGAGCGATGGCCGTTTTGCGTGAATGTGACGCATATTTTCCCCCAATTTGTAATTTTCGTGTAATTGTCTTTTTTTACCGTCATGTTTGCGGCATTTCTTTCTTTCTTTTCTTTTAAGTTAAAAGTCAATTTGACAATCAATGAAATTCCCTGACTTTACAAAATTATTGACTTTGAATTTTATTTTTTTAAATTAAGAATGCAGTAAATTCGGTTTATCAGACAAGATGAATCGTGGCAACTGCCTTTATATGTAGTCAAAGAGCAAGGGATGTTGAAAGCGCGCGTCGGATCAAAGGCCGAGTTGCAGTACAAAGCCTTTACAGCTCACTGGCTCCCTGACTACATTAGAAGGTAATTAGACATCCTCCCGGTTCCTCTCTAATTGGTTTTTAAACGTATTAAGATTAACAATTATGTGGTTAAGACATATTAAGCTTGTGCCTAGTGGAAGCAACCGACTTTGAGAATTGTGTTTTTTACATTACACAATCAATCTGCCGATCTGCCTAGCCTTTTCCCAACTATGTTGGGGTCGGCTTCCAGTCTAACCGGATGCAGCTGAATACCAGTATTTTACATGGAGCGACTGCCTATCTGTCCTCCACAACCCAGTAACTGGGTAATACGATACCCCTTGGTAAGACTGGTTGTCAGACTTTCGGTCTTCTGACGACCCGTCTGACGACTGTCAAAGATCTACGAATGACAGCCAGGACCAATAACGTGCTTTCCGAGGCATGGAGGAGTCTCGGTATGTAAAGATGGTCACCCATACACGGAGCAACCCCAGCAAGCGTAGCTTAACCTGATGGATCGACCCGTGCGGCTGTTATTAATTAGCCACTCCACATTGAAATACATTTTTTGCGAGTACCGTTTGTTTTTCACAAATTCTCAAACATTCTGGATCATACGTAAAAACTTTTGTTCAAATCGTGTTTTGTGAGTTTGCTCCAGAAATACCATAAACATTGTCGTTGCCTTTTGTTTAGGCTAAACAGCTGATAAACCTGGTTCGCGATGGTAAGATCCACCCTAACTAATATTATAAATGCGAAAGCGAGTTTGTTTCTTTGTTACGCTTTCACGCTAAAACGGCTGAACGGCTTTAGATAAAATTTGGCACATGGTAGACCATGACCTGGAATAGGGCATAGGATACTTTTTATCCCGATATTCCCACGGGATCGAGACGTACGTGGGTGAAACCGCGGGGCGCGTAATTTGTATTTTTTTTTCCTCCCAGTAAAGTGGGACGAAATTGAAACAATAACTAAAAGCGAACAAGGGCATGTGTTTTGCAACGAGCGTGATATCGCATAGTAATAGGGGATCTATCTTCACGTGTGATAAAGTAGATAAATAAAAGCAAGATGGCTGACAAAAGTTTAGTTCTTTGTCAACAGCTGTAGACGATATTGCGTATCTTAGTAGTAGGTACCAAGTAAAATACTAGTATTCAGTTGCATTCAGTTGTTCTGTTTGTTATGTTGTTGTTGTTACATTGGAGGAAGTCGACCCCAACATAGTTGGAAAAAGGCTAGGCAGATAGAATTTAATTTAAGATGTCTGGAAATCATATTTTTCTCTTCTTGTTCTCACACACTATTGTCTACATTTCTTTCTTATTTCTCCTTTCACAGGTCTACTGAAAGATTTTTTTTAAGAAATCAGTATCTTTGACTTAATACTTATAAATGTCGTATCTGTATCTATTTTAATGTGTGTACATAAATAATAAAATAAAATAAATACATAAAGATTCGTAAGATTTATAAAGCATTTTTTCCAGAACAAAATAACAAACAGTACCTTCTATAGTGGAAAGATTGTAGAATGTAAAATTATGACAGTGGTAGGTGCAAAAACACAGTGATTTGAGCCGAAAAACATAGGCTAGTAACAAAAGCATGCAAGTTGATTATATGCCATTACGACATGTTATCGCCAACCCGAAGTTGTTAAGGCACAATGACATACAAGCAACTAGCACACTTTACTGGCATGTGTATATTCCTGGCTTTATCACTCAAAAAAATTCGTAGATCTTGCTACGAGTGCTACGAGTAGCTACGCCGTAGCTCGTAGCAGCATAGCGAGATGAGAGGATATAAAGAATTAAACAATTAAATTGTATTTTATTGTTGGCATGTTTACATTAGCTTTGTCGCGCTACCTTGAATTTATATGTTTAAGGTTTATCCTGTAATGAAGGTTCAAGGAAAAGGAGTTTTCACCCTGATTGAAAGGTTAATAATTGCTCTTTTAAACTATGCAACGGATTTTGTTGCGGGTTTCACCATTATTTAGATAGTATATTCCGGAAGTTTAATATGTATAATACATAAATATTTAACTTAGATATACCATATGCTACTTCGACATGGACACCATCACCACATCAGTAGATTGCACCCGTAGCAAGCAGGGCTGGGTCGCTAGTTATTAATCACATAATAAATATGTGTCTCTACCTATTTAAAAATTTGCTGCGCCCGACAGGATCCGTAATTGTTTCTATTATTGTTTATTTACCACCTATAATTTGTACATTATGGAAAAGTAAACGATTTGATTTGTGAAAGAAAATAAAATTGAAGCTCTTTTTCCGCTGAGTTTATTATCAGGTTAGCGTATTTGAAGGTGATACAACATTTATGACAGCCACTTTACGACAGATACCATAAACTGCGGAATTGCTATTTACGATTAGTAAAATATTTAGTTTATGGCATATTTTATTATTTAGGTACCTATCTTGTCGTGTAGTGTGCTCTTTGCGATTGATAGTCTTTTCTTTTTTTTTTGAGGTTGAGAAATCATCGAATGACTTCTCCCGCTCTGGGTGAAGCGGGAGGGCTTACTTCAACACATCTTTTTTTTTTTTTTAGGGTGGCAAATCATCCAATGACTTCTCCCGCTCTGGGCGGAGCGGAAGGGCGTGTCAGACTTTTACTGACTAAAACCCATCCGTGTTCCTTCAGTTGCCTGTTGCCAAGGGTCCCAGTATCCCTTTCGGACTACCCCGCAACACTGGCAGGCATAGGTCCTAGCGGACCCCTTCAATGCCACTTGCTTAAAAAACGATGAAGGAAAACATCGTGAGGAAAATGCCTGAGAGATATTTCTCGGCAGCATGTGAAGCCAAGTCAGGGGCCCATAGACGGCATAAAAACTCTGACAACAGGTTAGTCACTAAACACACGAAAAAGAAGATAGAAAGAAGAAGCCATAAAAACCATACAATTAATTTCCCTAAAAGTCTAAATCTGAAAGTATTTAATACACACAAAAATGCCTCCAAAACCTTTTTACAGATTTCCACATTTCATTCCCAATTTCGCAATTATTAGGAACAAAGCGAATAAAATAAAAATCAATTTCAATTGATTCCCTAAATTGGTTTCCGTTAATTCAATTATAAAAGTACGGTGAATAAATGTATCGCTAAACGAAACGGAACTAATCTCAAAATAATGAACTACAAAGTCCGTTCGCGGTAAAAATAACTTTTTTTAAAGGTTTGCTCAAATCCGTTTGAATAATTCCGAATGGTCGAGGTAGGCTGAATAACTACGTGGACGGTCGTTTGAAAAAAATCTGTTATTAACTTGTTTCGATTGTTTCTGATTGGTTGAATCTGAAGTGAACATAGATAACTAAATGTGAGAATTTCTGTAAGGCCATTTTTATCGCAATGCTGGGCAAAGGGCTTATCACAAAGCATAACATCACGCCTGTATTACTGAAGGGTCGAGCAGAGGTGTACCTTTTATAGTTTGACCGACACCGCTTTTCCGAGCCTTAGGAATGCGTGGCGAGGCGCAGCAAGGCGAGAGAAATTTTTGTGTCAATACAATGAGCATCGAAAAGCGCTAAACTAAAAAAATCACTACACCTAGAGTGCTATATTTATTTGATAACAAATTGTGACTAAAAAGGGCATTCCTGATAAACAAAATTAAAATTAAATCAGGCTACATTTTATATCAAAAACGTTCGGAATCCGAGGCCCATTCCATCATCCCGAATAGAGTTGGGGTTTTTTTTTTACGAAGTTAACTTCATTTTTCGAGTACTCAACCGTGAAAGGTGCGTTCAACCTTCGGGAAAAGGGAAACACCCCGTGTCGTTATTAGAATCTTGACAGTTTCCTCAGCACTACCGCCTTCGAGTTTATTGGAAAATAAAACTAGTCAGGTGGGAGTCGGACTCGCGTACTAAGGGTTCCGTAGAAAAACATATTTACCAGGCCATTAAAAAAGTTTTAGGTTGATGCTAACTTACTTTATTACTTTATTACATTTGCATTATGTGTCTTAATTTAATAAAGGAAAGTATTTGAAAACTGACTAAGATATTGACTGGACAATCACTACAATCCGATCACGGTTGACATTTCAATTTTATTGATATTTGCCAAGTTATGGGACATAATTCTATTTCTTTTATTGCAATGGTGCGTTGTCTCCGTGTGAGCTAGAAAAAGTGAAAAATAACTTTAATTTAGAAAGTGGCAAAAAACGAAAATTCAAAACTAAAGACACCGACTTCCGAAATTAAATTTATAGTTATAGCCGTGTGTCACAGTGAGACAGCGCTTAGTAATTGGACCCTGTTGCTTTGGATACAGATCCCTAAAAAATAAAGTAACCTCTCTGGACCCTTAGATTGTTCAGAAAACAATTTCTTTGAGGCTTTGTCAGACGCTCAATTTCTGCTCAAGTACATGTAATAGAAAAGTCTGAACGTCTTGTTTGATCTGTGAAGAGCTATTATTTTTTTAGGGTTCCGTACCCAAAGGGTAAAACGGGACCACTAAGGTTCCACTGTCCGTCCGTCCGTCCGTCTGTCACCAGGCTGTATCTTATTATCGTGATAGTTAGACAGTTGATATTTTCACAGATGATGTATTTCTGTTGCCGCTATAACAACAAATGCTAAAAAACAGAATAACTTATACAACCTGTAACGGAATAAACGCAAGAGCTCATACACCCCAATTAGAATATTAAATTATAAGACTAAAATAATATCTGTAATTTAATTTAATTAAACGACACCTAGTTTTTTTTTACAAAATAGACTTCCTGACTAAACATGAAACATAGGATGGCTATGAGCGTATTACAAATTTGTTTATGCATTTGAATAGGCTTTATTCCCTTGAGATAAGGCTTAAATTTCCTTAAATAAAATATCTTATTACCTTGGTAAGACGCGGTGGTTCTAGTTTCAGTTAAAGAAAAGATTTTTTTCATGAAAAATTAACACATATAAATAATGATGGAAATCGATTCAGAAGCCGATTCTGAGCAAACTACTTTCAGGTCTTGCGCTTATTCTGTTACACGTTGTATATGTAAGGGGGCTTCCATACAAAAAACGTGATTTTTTTGCCGTTTTTATAGATAATGGAACGGAACCCTTAGTGCGCGAGTCCGACTCGCACTTGGCCGGTTTTGTATTTGTGAGATATATATTAGGATTTAGTTTAGCTGTTCGAATATGTATTTTATTATGTTATTTTTGTGGAAAAACGAAAAGTATGGAAAAAAACCCCTTCACTTTTTGCCAAGATTGTACTTACAACCAGTTCTTTGTAGCAGATCATGTGCGAGATTCGATTTTCCATCCAGCCCGAACTTTGTACGAACATTGTAAAATAAAAAATAACGACACTATGATTTAGTAAATAAAATCCGTCAATAATAACAAAAAAATAAACTGTAAATTCAAAAAGTACTCAAAGTAGTTTTTGTATGCCAGTAAATATGACAATATTTAATTGGCCTAAAATATTGAATACCTACCCTACATAGTAACCAAACAGTATCCACAACTAAGTACTTTTTCCAAAACTATGAGAATATTTTCTAAAATTTACGCAAATATTGTGCAAAATATTTTATATTACGTAGGTTTAGAGCCCGTAAAATTTTCATTTTGATCTCTTCAGGCGGTAAATTAAGTGCTAGATGAAAACCGGGAATTTTGGACCTAAACCCGTGAAGGACTGTTGTTTGGACTTTAGGTGTTGTAAAATAATACCCCGTGTAATATTGTTTGCCCTTTTCGTGGGCAACTTTGCCTGATAAAGTTAGAAGCGCCCGAAAATTTTCAATTTGATGTAGAATACTGAAAACATTTTTGGAAAAAGAAAATAATGAGCTGCGAATAATAAATAATTATTCTGATATTTAGTTGAGCTTGACGTCATCAGAGGGGATCCACATTAACTAAACATAGAGAGAATTGGATAGGAAAAGGGAAACTTTGCCCTGAATTTGGATTTTGGGACCACTAGAGAGCTAGAAATAATAAATAAATAATCATTTTACAATAACAATAAGTACTGCACTCCAAAACAAAGATATTTGAAGTGCCACACACAGCTGCCCAACTTAAACGGGATTGGGCAGGACACGTCTGCCACATGCCGGACAAACTGTGGGCCCAAATAGCCCAGAACTGGTGCCCAGAGACAGTGAGTGGTCGCGGCAGACCACGTAGGAGATGGCGGGACGAGGTGGATAGGTTCCGTCAAAACTGGAAGGAGGACGCGCGGGCTCGCGACAGATGGAAGAAGTGGAGGGAGGCCTTTGCCCAAGAGTGGGACAACGTAGGCTAGTAAAAAAATAAATAATAACCTATTGGGGATTTAGATCTAATAAGCGTTTGACAGTCAATACGTACATTTATGTCAACGCCATCTAAGCAACCTTTCAACTCCATATTATGTTCCAATTACTACTTCACAATTTCACTTAAGTTACCTACTCAAATGGAAACAATTTCTATACAGGGTGGAAGAAACATCGACCCACAAACTGTAACCATGAACTCAGCACATGATTCAGACCCCGTAGAAAGGAGATCGCTCACTGTCCATACACTTTTGAGCTATATTTGTGAAAGTGCCGCCGGCCAAACAAAAAAAAAAGCTATATTCCGAAAGACTACGTTTTTCTCTTCATCTTTTATTACTATAAGTTATTACTTTAATTAGATAACTATTTACTTGAACTAAAACATACTGAAAACAGTATTTTTCGAAATCGTATTTATAACAGCGCAGGTAATTGTCCTACACATTTGGTCTTATAGTGAAAAGTGAACAAAATAACATTTTTTTTTTGTTTCTTTTATAATTTATCCCAAAATGAATGATCTTCTTTTAGGTCAGTTATCAAAAGAACATCTATTCTTTTATAGAAAAGTGATATAAGCGTTTGCGGTCAAAATGTATGAAACAGCAATTTATTTTTTAATAATCGACGAAAAATTTCAACTCGCTGGCCACCCTGTATTGCTCATGCTCACCCAATTACTTTACCAGTTATAAACAAATTGCTTCAAGAATCGAGCATAATAATAATATTCTTCAATTTGCACCAAAGAAAATTTCTTCTCGCAATAACGATGAAAGAAAAACATCATGTCTTTGTAATCTTACTGTAGTTGCTTCCAAGAATGCAGCAAGCGCGAGATTGTAATAACTATACTGTAACACCCCCAGCTTATGCCCCAGCTGGCTTTTTCTTTGAAAAACTTTTATATTCTTTTTTAACTGCATAGTTAAGATTAAAAATAAAAAAAATGGTTTAATAAAAATAGAATGAGGAAAAAATGTTGATTACAACTGCTTTTACTTATGGTTCAAACTTAGTAGCGAAAACTGTCTTAATTTTGAACAATAAATCTGCCTAGCCTTTTTCCAACTATGTTGGGGTCGGCTTCCAGTCTAACCGGATGCAGCTGAATACCAGTATTTTACAAGGAGCGACTGCCTATCTGACCTCCACAATCCAGTAACTGGGTAAAACGATACCCTTTGGTCAAAATGAATGTCTTCATTTTGAATCGAGTCTTTAAAAAAAAAGCCTTATAGCAATGCCCAGAAATATTATTATCAACGATTTCATGCCCGAATAGTAACAACAAAAACCGACGGGACGCTTCCTCAAAAAATACGGCTGAAATAAATCCGTTTTCGCACAGAAATAGCTCCACAACAAAATATTGAACAAAAAAACTGCGTAGTGTACAAAATTCCTCTAGGAGGACATTTATTTTCATTCGTTCATAGGTTCGGCCAAAACCATTACGTTAAAGCCGAAAATTCCCTATTCGGCACTCGGCCCAAATAAATGGCAGTGCAAATAATTTTGGGGACAAACAACGCCGGACTAAATTCTTATAGACGTCTCTTAAAGGTCGTAGCGTCAGTAAAATAATATTTTGGATAAAAATTAAATAAAAATTTAGAAAATCTTTAGCAGTAAATATATGGTTTTAGCGTTTGATATCTGAGGGGCAATTCCTGTATTTTTTAAGAACAGTTGCATTCATACTTAATCTCAGTCTAAACCTATAAAAAAAAAAAAAAAATGTTTTATTAAAGACTAGCCGATGCCCGCGGCTTCGCCCGCGTGGATGTCGGTTATTATATACTTAAACCTTCCTCGAGAACCACTCTATCTATTGGTGAAAACAGCTTTCGAGTTTATCACGAACAGACAGACAGACGCGGCGGAGGACTTTGTTTTATAATATGTAGTGATAAGATTGCGAATAGATTTTTAACTATTTTAATTACTATTATTGGCCTTCTGGTACGAGCATGTTGTTGTAGTTGAAAACTCCTTTATGACCACCTACAAACTGAAAATATTTTTGGCAGTTTTGCATGGATGTCATCCACATAATTTAGGTCAAAAGCTAGTCACTTTTATACATTATTTATTCAACCAGTTTAAGTATTTTTTTAAATATCGCAGCATTATGCTGAGATAGGAGCCTTTTTGGCCTCGCACAGGTCGTTATAAAGTATTTTTTTAGTTTTAAATTGCTCGTTTTATTTTAATTACTTAATGTTTATTACTGTTTTTATTTCCTGTTCTTGTCCCAAATAAAATAATTTTGTTTCTTTCTAACCAGAATGACGTAAAACTAACTCCTCTAATGAGATAAATATAGTGACACTTATCATAAAGTAATATCATAATTATCTATTTTATTCACTCCACCTCCAGGCTTTATCCATAGATTTCATAGTTATCATAGCTATCATAGTTTCCTACTGGGCACAGTTCCTTCAATCCGCACTTTGTCTGCTATATCGAATTTATCCCAAAAAATATACCTACCTATTTTTCTCAACGTTTTTGCCTCGCGTTTTTTCTACCATTACGGGAGAGATATCAGCACTACTACATTATTCAAGTTGTACTGGCCATACCTTATATTGGGCCGGTACGCTCATAGTTGGCCGTCCTGAATATTTTACCTGCCGCCAGGGTTGTCAATTTTGTAGTAGCCAGCGACTAAATAAATTACGTTCCGCTGACAACATGCGGCTCGAATTTAGTGTACGATGAATGATGTTTAGTTTCGGTTAATTTTTTTTGTTGGAATAATAAATTATGTAAAAGTAGTTCGGTTTATGTAGGAGCCTTTAGGACTTTAAATCATATTTGGAAAATAACTTTTTTCAAACATGCTTGGAAATTCGAGCAATATTTTGACAACCTTCTTCGAGATAAATCGAAATTGCTGTACCGGTCAAAAACAAGTGACGATGCGGCCGGCAATGTTGCTATGAAAATCCATGTCTGTCGTGATTAGCGGCCAAATAAATTACTATGAAAACTCTGTCGTGTTATTAAAAAATGCAACGAACTTTTTACTTTCAACACATATATATTTTAATATGTGTTATCTATAATTGTCCGTTTTTATTCATAATTTTAGTTACTGTAATTGGATGTAACACCGTTGTAATTAAATAAATAAATAAATGGCACCCAAGGAGGTAACTTATCAAAGATTTTATTCAAATTTCGATTTTTGAGCTACATAAAGTAAAGAAGAAACAAATTAACATATTGGCGCGTGAAAAATTATCGTTGTTCATCATTAATTCTGGAATTCATCATTAATTTACTCAGTTTTAATTTCCACGCATTATTTGAGAAAAGTACTATACAAGCCTTGGCCGCAAACAGGCATTGGCATATGCTAGGCGCACGGTTCCATTTGGTCGTTTCCTATGGAGAAGAGCCAGCAAGAAACTCCACCGTTACTCTTTTTTAAATAATTGACTTCTATATTTTAATATTAGAGTGATAATAGGTAGGAAAGGGCAACGTCACGTCCCTAAATCTCAAAAATCATCCAATCACAAGAATTATTTACTTAACAAATCAAATAGTTGAATTCATCTGCTATTACTTTGAAGTTATTCTTACGAACGGGAGGATACAAATGTCAGGAGTTATTTCCAAAACGCCCAATTATTCATGAAGATGGATTAATTCGACTGAATTCACAATCAACTAAGATTAATTGTCTTCTATCAGACTTTTATATTATTAATTTTATTGTAGATAAACGATACGTCTATAAACTACTTTAAAAAAAAGAAGGCTATTATGCAAGTACGGTTTTGATTTATTTAGGAGTATCAGAATATTTCGCATTGATGGCCGTATCTTTTTATGACGTTGACTAAGAAGTTTGATTTTTTTGGACCTCCAAGAGACCGTAGACCTACGTATTTGATATTAATTTCAACTTGAGAAAACGGGTCTTGACAGACAAACGAAAAGAAGGCTAATTCTCATACTTAAAAAACGTTCACTCGCAGTCGCAATCTGTCAAACTTGTCACAAATGTTGGTAAATCGATTGTATTTTTGACAGATTGCGAATGAGATGCGAATGCGAACGGTTTTAAAACCCCTCAGACGGACAACGAATTAATCGTATAATTAACGTTTTTTCCTGTTGAACCCTAAAAAAAACAAAACCAAAGCTAACAAGTCACTATCTGGATCAACTCTAAGATTGATTGCTGTTCATCATAAGGCTTTAATATTATTTATTTTATTGTAATATCGTCTTTTGTTTTCACGATTCGTCTGTTTCATTTAATGGAAGAAATAAAAGATGGCTGCCGTTCGTTTGATGTGCTTCGTTTATATTAAATATTAAGGCCCTTGTTTTGTTGTCGGTAGCTAAAAATATTTCTGTTGTAATTGTAGAAAACTTTGTCTTTGGCTATAAGGATGTTTAAACACATGCATAAGCGCCATCTTCCCATAGGGGTAGGCAGAAACTACAGATCGCCACCTGCTACGATCCTTACATACTCGTTTTGCTTCTCATTTTGCCGTATAAAACCGATAAGTGTTCATAGACAAAGAATTAACTTCCTTGATTATTTACTAATAGGATCAGTGACTAAATTCTACGCTACGGCTACAGTGCAAATTGCCAGTCAGATGCGCTACCAATTTGCTAACAGGCTAACCTTTTCCAAAGGCATGAGCCACGGGATTGCTGCGCGCGCAGCGACTACAGACGGGAGTTCTAATAATATTCTTGGCATCGACAGTGCGTTGAGTGCACAACATCTGGTCACGGACCGCCTTCAAAGTCATCAGTCTGTATACGGTATTAGTGTCGTAGAGCGAGTAAACGCTGACACGCTTGATTTTTATGGAAAGGGTTGACAATGCTGCCTCTAAAAGTGACTGCCGAGGCGTCCCTGTGCGCTGTGGCATGAGCTAAAGGCGCGTCTACCTCAGCGCACGCACACGAACCATGCTCGCTAGACGTCTCGAATGGCTATGGACGCGTCACATTGTACGAGCGCGCGCGCATGTGGCGAACGATTCGCGTGAAAGGATCTACAGCCACACCTGCGCAATTGAAGGTCACACGCACGAACCGTGAAGTGAAGGTGTCCACACTATGTTCCTAAGCTGCACGAGAACCGCACAACATTGCTATTCTGTATACATCTCACGGTGAAAACTTAGGTGACGTGAGCGTGGAGTGAGCTGTCATTGTCATCGATACCTACTGATACTAAGGCAGTGACAGTTCACTCCAAGCTCACTTCACCTAAGTTTTCACGATGAGTTGGTTACAGAATAGCAATGCTGTTCATGCGCGTGAGAGGACATTTAAATTGAACGCTAACTGCTCGCTAGCCGCTCGCAAAAAGGTCCAATGGTGTCCATACTATTTTCCTAAGATACACGTTAACCGCACTGTTCGTGCGCGTGCGCAGACCCCCCTTAATATTCTCGTACAGTTTATGTCATCACGAGAAAATGTGAATTCAATATTTTAATACGACTCCGATAAAAGTTCACAAATTAGGAATTACTAAGGCCAAGCGAAAAAGCCCAAGAAAATTGTTTTTACAAGCTTTAAGCTTGTCAATCAAAGTTTTAAGTAAAATCACCATGTTATTAATATTTTATCGGATCGCGGCAAAGTTCTGTTTGCAAGGCTTTGGACATCTAAATATTTATACATTACTAATTGGAATGAGGATGGATACTTTTAAATATTCCATTTATTTGTAAGGTATTGACATAACTTTCGCTTTGTTTCATGGAAATAGTATTGAAATAAATAAAACTCAATTTGATAAAATTGAGAATTTTAATATTTTATTTAAATGATCTCACAAACTCACTAGTACTACTACTTAGACTGAGTACTTACATACTCATTAGTTATAAGCAGTCATTTCCACATTACTTGAGGAAAACCATTTATCCACTTATTTTTAAACTACTTACATTATTATAGAAACTTACATGCTCTCTTAGCTGCCATGGCTTATTTTAATTTTTGAATTGTTTGTATGTTATAATTGCGGACGCTTTTAACGTGCTTTTTACATTGTTCTCACATGTATAATTTCAACATGAATGATGTAACCCATATATTGTAACAATATTTTGATTTAAAAGAGTGTCCGTGGAGTTTCTTGCCCGTTCTTCTCCATGGGTACCTACTACGCTTTGGAATGGGCAACTAGCTTCATATTTCTGACTGACCGACTCCTTGACAATTCAAAAGTGCCTGTAAATGGTTTAATTGAAATAAATGCTTTGAGTTTGAGTTTTTGAGTTTGCAACATCTTTTTTCTCTCTATCTCTCTCTCTCTTTTTAAACTCATCATCTGCCTTCCTTTTCCCAGCCCTGTTGGGGTCGGCTTCCAGTCTAACCGGATGCAGCTAAATACCAGCTGAAAACTCTTAACTTAAACTACAATTCTAATTCCTGGACATTGAATAACGATCACATGCCTTCACGATATTAACCTTTAAGTCTAAGATAGTTTCAGTAAACCCATTCACTTTACTTTCTCCAAGTTTGATAGCTAATGAGACTTTTTCTTCGACCTTATTCTCTATAAAATGGTTTCAACTGTAATCTATCTTGATAAAGACGACTGTCCATAATGGGATCAGCAGAGTCCCATAAATCTTTATTTGTAGTTCTTGTCTTACCCCTAGCGAATTTTCAGGGTCAGCCTTCTAATGTAGGTACAAATGGCAAAACAGTTAGATATGTACAGTAACAACTGTCATTATGGAGGCAACTGTCATTAATATGAAGTGTTGATTTTCTACAATGATCTTTTGGCGTTCGAATGACGTTGACAGGGCGTTTTTGGTAAACATTTGTGCGATTGTTTTGTGAAATGTATTTGAAAAACAAGACGGCGGCGTTAGTTCCGATTTTGGCCACGCGCCAATAGAACCTTGTAGCGCTATAAGTTATTTAGTCAAACAGTTAAGATGTGATTGGCTGAGTTATATATCTCTTTTGCATGAGCTCTCTAACAACAGACTCACTGATAAGAGATTAGATCAGGTTTTTCAAAACCAGGAAAAAGATGGAACCTCTCCAGTGCCAGATATTGTTTACTATCTTAATACTAATCTGTTTTATCCACTGTACTGTTAATTTCATTACAGTGACAGCTTCACTAATGAACGATTGTTAACTGTTGAACATCAGGCCTTTTCTTTTTCTGGGTGCTGTGAAAGGCAATGATGTGAATAGATGTATATTAATTAGAACACAGTTTCTGCAGAACATTTCTGATGAGTGCGATTTAAAATCTCTCATTTTTCTATGACCATCAAGTCATATTGTCAATTGTATTTTCACAAAAAACAATGTAGTTGTTTAATACACAATTTTCTCATAAAAAATATTTCTCAAGAATCCAATTTAATTTATTCCAAGCCAATAAAAATAATTTCATCAGTAAAGTGGCTCGAAAACAAATTGAATACGAAATTGAAAACAAGAATCTAATTGAAATACAAAACAAAACGACATAATGTTGTTCCAAATGAAATAAAATGACATTGAACTATTTAGATGCAAGCTTCTGCCTTATAGTACTGAATAATGAATTAGGGGACCGAATAATATGAAAATGAGAAGAAGTAAGGTTGGCAAAAATGGGCGAGGGTTTTCTTAAAATTCAGGTTTTTGCAATGGTATTATACCTACCGCCTCAATATTAGGCTCGCCGTTTTCAAGTTCTGGGGCCCTAGCTAAGCAAGGTAATGTGTGTAAATATTTTAGTTGATTTTCGGGGTTCCTTACCGGAAGGGTGCCAAACGGAACCCTATTACTAAACCTCCGCTGTCCGTCTGTATTTCAGCGGGCTCTATCTCATGAACCGTATTATTATTGAAATTTTCAGAGATTGTGTATTTCTATAGCCGCAAATTAAAGGATATAAGAAACGTGTTTTTTTCGGCATATTTTGCGAAATATTGTTCGGTGGTAGGTACCATTCGTTTGCGTGTGCGACGCGCAAACTGTATCAACTGAATCATTGTGCTCAATTCATGGTAACAGTCTGCACGTCTCCCGTATATTTTTCACCATCAACGACTAGAAAATTACCTCGGAAAGAACGTAAAACCGTTGGTCCCGGCTGTCATTTGTAGATCTTTGACAATTGTTACGGGTCATTTGAAACCCGAAAGTCTGACAACCAGTCTTACTTAGGAGTATCGTATTACCCAGTTACTCGGTTGAGGAGGTCAGATAGGCAGTCGCTCCATGTAACATACTGGTATTCAGCTGCATCCGGTTAGAATGGAAGCCGACCCCAACAGAGTTGGGAAAAGGCTAGGCAGATTGATTGACGTCATGTTAGGATATTGTTGACCAACCCATAATTAATTTGGTTCCCACAAGATTGCTGATATAAAATGAATGAGAATCTTTCAATAGACGTGACGAAGTTAGGGCGAAGAAAGCTGACAAAAAGAAAGTTAGGGTGAGATTGCTATGATAGAAAAATAAATTCCAATTGGTTGTCTCCCCGAGCAGCAAAAAGTTCTTACTTCACCTTTTATCTGAAAAGCCGTCAGGAAGTCAGGAAATTGGTTTATTATGACGACGCTTTGAAACGATATCAATACCGATAAGGTATCACAAAACAGTTTAGTTTGATGAAAAAATATAGTGCGGACAGTTTAGCTTAAAATGCTTTCCAAGTCACGGAGGAGTCTCGGTATGTAGAAATGGTCACCCATCCACGGATCAAGCACGGCACGCGTAGCTTAACCTGATGGATCTACCGGCGGCTAGCCACGAGCTCCTATGGCCTTAAAAAAATATGGTGTTTAATTTTCCTTGTACACTGACCATACCATACCGCTAAAACGCCGTACCTAACCGCGCAGTATGGCGTAACATACAAATGTTCAATTTCGTACAACACGCGGCCAAATTGAATTCTTTGTCGTTTACCATGTTCTGCGTATTGCCGTGTTCACAAGATTGAACGACTTTTATTCCGTTTTAGTGTATTTTTTTATGTCAGGAAAACATAGGTGCTTCGAATTAAACCACGAACCTACAGGGATACCTAACAAATGGTATTTATAAGGAAGATGTGAGTGGAAACGCTGGGAGGGATGCCCTAGAAGGACATTAGTAACTTTATTGGTGAAGTTCTTCAGAAACGTCAGGTGCGTAGTACTGGCAACCGGCGTGCGTGTATGACCCAGTCTAGACAAGTGACAATCGCTTCCAAAGCGTTTCGTATTTCAACAACGACTTTCAACAGGATTGACATAAGCTTTTCGATAGCTTATGTCAGTCCTATACATTTTTGCCTTTTCCATCATCGTTATCGCTGATAGAAAGTCACTTTGTCTAGGGCCTCAGATGTAGGTATGAAGCCTCAGATAAGGGTAAAGGGCCTCCGATAAGGGTAAAGCTCGGGAAGTCAGCATGATTTTTTCCAACATCTTCAACAATCATCGTCATATTTCTGCCAACTTATGCAAAACTTTAATGAATTATACACTTGAACCTTTCTCATGAATCACTCCATCCTTTGGTGCAAACCGTTCGGTAGTTTTTGAGTTTATCGCGTTCAAACAGACAGACAGACGCGGCGGGGAGACTTTGTTTTATAAATGTAGTGGTGATAATATTCCTACAGAACAAGTAATAGCAATCTCAGCCTTTGGCTATAATCAGGTAAAAGAGCATGAAAATAGACAATAGAGATATGCCCACTAGACAAAAATCTCATTATTCCCAGAACAAGCAATATCCGTCTATCGACTTATTAACTACTAGCTTCCACCGGCGGTTTCGCCCGCGTGATATCTTTATAAATTAGAGCCTATGTTACTCAGTAATCATGTATCATTTTACTGGTGAAAGAATTGTTTAAATCGGTCTAGTAGTTTTTGAGTTTAATCAAAAATTCAAATCTTTTCTCTTTAAAATATTTACATATATGTGTTAAGACTACCTTGTGATTTCACATCAATAAAATGAAATAAAGCATCGTGTCACCTTTTTTTTTTTTGAGGGTGGTAAATCATCCTATGACTTCTCCCGCTCTGGGCGGAGCGGAAGGGGGTGTCAGACTTTTACTGACTAAAACCCACCCGTGTTCCTTCAGTTGCCTGTTGCCAAGGTCCCGGTATCCCTTTCGGACTAACCCGCAACCCTGGCAGGCATCGGTCGGTAGTGGGCCCCGCTAATTGTGCTGACATCTCTTTGAGGCGCGCGTGGAACACGACGCGCCATCGACCCGGGCCTGGTCCTAATCGGACGGCGAGCTACCCATTGCTCGCCGTCCGCAAGCCCGCGCCTATGGTGGCCGGGAATCCGCCTGGGATTCCTGACGCCCAGGGCGTCTCCAACGGCGGCGGTTAGGGGCGTGAGGGCGCAAACTTTGCCTCTCCCTCACGCGTTCCGCCTCTTCCTTCGCATCGCGTCGCCTGGCTGCACTATTACTTCGTTTTCGCTTGGCGTTCTTTCCGACTGTTTTTTTCTTTTTGCTCGGCTCCTTAGGGCGTGATGATAAATAGTTTTTTTTACTTTCTCAAGAATTAGGCTATCATGTGCTAAAAATATTTTTTTCAAATCCGACTTCAAAAAAACAAAGTCTTCAGCTTTATTATACAATAAGTTAGCTTCCGCCTGCGGCTTCGCCCGCTTGGTATGTCGATAAAAAGTAGCCTATGTCCTTCCCCAGGATGCCATCTATCTCCTTGCCAAATTTTGTAGAAATCCGTTCAGTGGTTTAGGCGTGAAAAGGTAACATACAGACAGAGAGACAGAGTTACTTTCGAATTTATAATATTAATATGGATTATTAATAATATAGTTCCCATGTTCTTGAGGCTATAACTTGCTTTGTGTCTACTTATTACTCTGATACGTATTTTCTTAGATGAAATTAATTTCTCTGTTGGATTTGGGCGGGTGAATGAATTCTGTAGTACTCACGGCTAAGTACATCAAGCTATACATTTCCAGTTTACGCTGACCTCGCATTGTATGGAAATTCTATACAATGCGAGATCAGCTTATAATGGAATGTATAGCTTGATGTGTAGCCTTGTGTACCACTTCATGATAATGATTCTTTGAATTATATTTTATGCACATGGTAAGATGTCTAGCTTTTTGTCTCAATATTAAACGACTTTTATATTAACTCCAGACTGGGAAACCGTCATAATATTGCTCTTACGAAATGGCTTGGGCTGAACTATTTATTTTATTTTATTCTTAGGGCGAATTCGACCATACTTTTATCCCTAGTAGGTATAAGTCTAATCAAGCGAATAAATATTAAATTTTTGACTGATTTTCTATACAAAAACTTTCAGACGTCAATTTTATTCCCCGAATAAAAGGTATCTGGCTTTGGTTGAATCAGTCCATAATAAAATAAAATAAAATTAAATAAATAATTCAGCTGATCCAAGAGAAAAGGTAATCCTTTTTTTTCCACCTTTTACCATATTATCTCCTCATCTATATTTTCTAAATAACTACAGAACTAATAAACGCAAAAGGGTTGTCCATACAAGCGATCAGTAGCCTAGGGTCAACCCTCGACCCTCAACTTCTGAAGCGGCCGCACACCGGACAGAATACAAATAGGCTGCTCAAAAAAGCCGATACTTTTGTGCGAAAAATATGGCGCCCGGATTATAGCGGATAGAGGACATAGTAATGATTCATTGACGCCATATTTGAGGCCCTGTGACGTGTTGTAGTTCTAGGTATGATTCACGATGAGGATAGGCGGAAAGAAACTGTGGTATTATTGCTAAAATGGATTTGCAGATAATTTTGTTCTTGCGATTGGGTCATACGTTTCCGGTTTCAACTTGCTTTTTTTTTTTTTTCATTTTTATGTTTCGCATTGCTACATTGCTTCATTTAAATTAATGAAAGAGTGACTATACGCATTTGAGAATTAACATCCTAACTTCCTAACTTCCTAACTAATAAAAAATTATAAAAGCGAAAGTGAGTTTGTTTGTTTGTTTAAAGAAGAAAGAAAGAAAATACGTTCTTTGCGGTAAACATGTCGCAAAAAAAAGAAAATAAACACAAATAAAAAATAAGAAAAGTTTGGGGGAAACATGCGTCATATCCACGCAAAACGGCTATCGCTCAGCATTATGCTGCGACCCTATGCAAGACAGAGCCCCAGCGCTGATTTTCAGCGACAGCCGGCGCTGACGTAATGACGTCGACCGGTGCAGCACGGGCAAACTATTATTAGGACGCTGTACTGGTACAGCGCACTGTAATAAAAAAAAAAATAAAAAAAATATTATATTATTATCTCATAGAATATACTATAAATAAACTCTACATAATAAGAAATAAAAGAAATGGGCAAACTTATCGGTTAAGATAAGAGAATATCCTATCCTATCCTCCGTGTTATATTTTGTATTTATTTGTTTGTTACGCTTTCACGCTAAAACGGCGGAACGGCTTCAGATGAGAATTGGCACTTATAGGTAGGCTATGACCTAGAATAGGACATAGGATACTTTTTATCCCGATATTCCACGGTATCGACACTTACGCGGGTAAAACCGCGGGGTGCAGCTAATTTTTCTAGTCAATAAACCTAGCTACCTATTGTTCGAATCAGTAACTAAATTACTAAAATTGATAATATAATTATTAATTAGTATAATTATTTGTTATTTAAATTAATTAATACTTCACAGTTCTAAAAACATTGTATCAAAACAAAAGCGCATCGAACCATCAACTCCACAGAGTGTAAATTGCAAATTCTCATTAAAACATATTAAAACACGCAACACCTAAATAACAATAGCACTCAAGAACAAAGCGACCACACTTGCTCTGTAAAAGCATCTTCACTTTGACCACAAAGTATACAGGTACAAGAAGGTCAACTCCATATAACGAGCGAAACGCACGCACACATACCCCGCGTTCTATTTAAAAACGATCATCACGCGAACACACGATCGTTCGAACTTTTTATTCGGTGAACCTGAACGCGTGGTCGCGCCAACAGAGGGCGTTTATCGGTTTTCCGAACAAAAGGTGGCTGACGTGCGACTTGTGGAGAGGAAAGCGGTGCGGGAACATTCGAGCGCCGCCCCGCGATGCAAGACGCACCGCCCTATGTAATAGCCCTGGCCTTACGTCACGCGTTCATGCTATGTCATCAAATCGCCCCACCGTAAGTACGCGTCTATGTGCGCCTGCGCCGGTTTTCGCTTGTTGTATGGAGCCGACCTTCTATACCTTCTACATTATGGTAAAACCGTCTACACTTTGACCGCTGACGCGCATCTAATACAACTTGTTCTCACGATGAGATGCATCGCTGAGCAGGCTCGGGTTTTACATTATTTATTGTAAGAAATAAGAAGCAATAGTTATAGAAATCTTGCGGAGTTATGATTGTTAGGCGAGTAATTGAGTAACAATCAAGAAATATTGGCGAAAGGGTTGGCTATTTTTACCACAAAGCTGTTTGAAAGTAGATAAACATAAATGGCGTACTCCGCATTTTAGGTATGAAGCTACAAGTACGCGGCGGGCAATTCAGTGAGCGGAACGTAGTCAGAAGATATAAGGGTTACGCGATAGAAAAAGAGACAACTTTTAGGTGAATATAACTGTAGGTAATTAGGGCTGCGCGACCTGAATTGCACTTTATTGTGACGTAACAAGAGTCGCTTTTTATTTAAATGATTTTGCGGAGCGAACCATCTGTATTAATCTGTGATAGTACATTTTGATTTTAAAACCAGTTCTTCGCTTAAAAGCTTAGTTTCCCCTATTATTATCTTATTCCTAGATAGTCAGACATTTTGCTCTAAAACATGAAAGGATATCCTATAGAAATACATAAAACCGAATAACAGAAGGAAAAGCCTTGGATATTTCATTCGGTACCTTCCTATGAAGATAAGTATCATGCGAGCTAAAATGAACCTTAAGGTAGAACAAATAAAGGCTTCTTCTCTCCTAAGCTTAATACAGAGGCGTAATTTAGATAGGTTTGTACAAGTCTGACATTTGATCGCGATATGAAATAAAATGAAGGAAGGTACTCAGCGGAAATACTCGCCTTAAATTATCACGCATAAGGTTTTCTTTAGAAGATGAACAAAAAATATTTTGAATGTCAAGAAAAAAGAAATCTTTTCATTTAGATTTATATTAAGAACTGGTGTTATTTCTGTAAAATATTTTTTCTTTTTCTATCCCTAGCAGAATCCATACTATAGTATTATCTCTTTATTTCATTTTTCATACTTACAAATTATATTTTTAAATATTAAAATAAAAAATTATATAAAACATTTAAAAATATAAAAAATAGTAGCCCACCGGTATCGGGAACAGGGTCCAAGCTACTGGCGGTCAGGGCTCCAGAGAGAGGAATCTCCTAACGATGCGAGCCGTGTCCAGGAGTACAGCTTATTATATCCATACTATACTATTATTATTATTATAAATTCGAAAGTAACTCTGTCCGTTTGTCGGTCTGTATGTCTGTCTGTATGTTACCTTTTCACGCCTAAACCACTGAACGGATTTTGACAAAATTCGGCAAGGAGATAGATGGGATCCTGGGAAAGGACATAGGCTACTTTTTATCGACATACCACGCGAGCGAAGCCGCGGGCGGAAGCTAGTAATATATAAATATGTCTAGACAGACAGTCAACGCTAAGAACTCGTCGAAATAAATAGCGTCCAACTGTTGGCCGGTAAATGCACGCACGCTAGAAAAGAACAATGACGTAGCGCGAGTGTAAGGCTGCCCTCAGACGGACTGCATTTCAACTGTTTCAACTGCATTCCAACTGGAATGCAGTTAGGTACCAACACATTAGGAGTATTGCAGTCGTACTAAACTGGATTTAAAGCAAGGATGCAGTCCGTCTGATGGCCTATGACGTAGCTGTCACGTACGGTTCCCTATCCATTTGCATAAAATTTTAAGACATAATATAACATGGCATACTTTTGTTTATCCTAACAATATTTACGCATAATATTATTTTCGCATATCAGCAAACGCATAATTATTTTAAGCATAATTTCACCAATCATAATAGTGCATAAGCATAACATTCAAAAGCATAAATATATTTACGCATAATGACATTAAAACATAATTTTTAAAGGCATAAGAAATACGCATAATAATTAACTGCAACAGAATAGATACACGTTAATAGATTCTAGTCGTTTCTGGCACTTCGCCGGCCGCTGCCGCGGCACCGCTCGCTTCGCTCGCTCGGCTCGTGCGTAGGGGGTCACAGTTCTAACCTAACCTAACCTAAACTACCAAACATTATTTTTGTAATAAATACGTAAAAACAACTTAACTTTGTTTCGAATATTTTTTAATGCCTAAATATTATTATGCTAATAGTCATTAGGCCTACTAACGTTATGCGAATCAAATTTATGCCAAAACAAATTAGTCTTTAAGATGATTATGCCAACATAAAATGTATGACTAAAAAAATTATGCCGAAGTATTATTATGCCAAAACAAATTGTGCCAAAATCGTTATGCCGAAGTATATTAGGACAAAGAACATTATGCGAAAAGAAGGGATCCCGTCGGGTCTACCCTTTATAGCAGAACTTTTTATGTCATAATATTATTTTGCATAACAGGGCATAGCATAAACTTCATTTCGCAGAAAATCGTTTGGCATACACTCATTTATAATACATTAAAAACGCATAATTTTGTAATTAAGAATCATCTTTAGGCATAAATTTCATATCCATAATAATTAAAAAGTAGAACCATCATATTGCAGAAAGTTCACTGTCAGAATCGTCTTTTGGCATACATTTCATATCGATAATCATTAAAAGGTAGAACTATCATATCTCAGAAAGTTTACAGTTAGAATCATCTTTTGGCATACTTTTCATATCATTTCTGCGAGCAACTTGAAAGTAGCGCTCGCCGGCCGCTGCCGCGGCACCGCTCGCTACGCTCGCTCGGCTCGCGCGCGGTTGGTCACAGTTTTAACCTAACCTAACCTAACCTATTTCACTCAGTTCAAAATGAGTGGAGTCGGTTTTGCAGCGATAAGTTTCTCTCACGCCAGAAGCCAGGAGCCAGAAGGATGTCCAATTATGTACTTATCAGATTGGCATTGTAAGTGTATCATATCTCAGAAAGTTTACAGTTAGAATCATCTTTTGGCATACTTTTCATATCATTTCTGCAAGCAACTTGAAAGTAGCGCTCGCCGGCCGCTGCCGCGGCACCGCTCGCTACGCTCGCTCGGCTCGCGCGCGGTTGGTCACAGTTTTAACCTAACCTAACCTATTTCCAAACATTATTCCAAATGAAATTCTGCCATCTTCTTAATATGCCAAGTGAAATTATTCCAAATAATCGTCGCTCTGAATAAACGTTATGTGAAACGAAATTATGCGAAATTAAGCTTTGCCAAAAGTAATTATGCCAAATAAAATTCTGTCATCTTAAAAGTATGCCTTTGTAAATTCGGACATATAAACATTCGGCCAAACAATAATTATATTAAATGATTTTTATGCCATATATATATTCGTTTAAAGTAGATTATGCCAAGTGTGTTATGCCAAATAAATTTCGGAGCATCAAAATTCTGCCAGATAGAGGGAACCCGATCCCGTCACGTACACCAGCATAACAAAGTTGGCCGGTTTCATTTAGTTCTTTTGCAGCGCAATACTCTATCTATACATATATGTCGGAGACGGTCATCAGTACGGTCGCTAAACGAAGCGCGGCACATGACGCGAGTGGTGGTAACACTGACACGCGGCTAACTTCGTGCTACGACGGAGCCTAGCTGTTGGAGGGGCGCCAAGGCGAGCTCTCTTGCCTGCTGACCGTCCTGGAGAACAGAACCTCCAGTCTAGTCTAGGAACTGTCCTACGTTTCGTTTTGTTTTAAGTTACTGTGATTAATTGTAATTTGAGGTTATAGTGTCAAATTGTAATTCTAATAAACGCCGTGTATCGCGCCCAGTGTGTTTTCATTGCACGAAACCCACCTTCTGCCCACATGATGCTTTCTGATGGTTCTAATGGAACAAATCCTGACGTATCTCCGACATATAAATAATCAAAGCGCCTTTAAACCTGAGTGCAGGCAGTAACTCCAAAATGTCGAATGCCACGAATCTTTTTCTATTTAATAAGGAATACTCATCATCATCTGCCTAACCTTTTCCCAACTATGTTGGGGTCGGCTCCCAGTCTAACCGGATGCAGCTGAATACCTACCAGTATTTTACATGGAGCGAATGCCTATCTGACCTCCACAAACCATTTACTGGGTTACTGGGTTATTTACTGGGTTAACTAATACGATACCTCTTGGTTAGATTGGTTGTCAGACTGTCGGGCTTCTGACGACCCGTAACAACTGTGAAAGATATAATGTAATAAATAAGTAATACTTATCCAAACAAATATTATAAATACGAAAGTGAGTTTGTTTGTTTGTTACGTTTTCACGTTAAAACGGCTGATCAGATTTGGATGAAATGTGGCACATGTTTGAACATGACCTGCCGTACTATTTCTGTAAAAAACTCACCGTGAAATCTTAGGTGAAGTGAGTTTAAAGTGAGCTGTCAATTCCTAGAGTCTAAGTGGGATGACAGTTCACTTGAAGCTCACTTCACCCACATTTTCACGGCGAGATTATTACAGAATAGCACCACTGGAATAGGACATACGATACTTTTTCTCCCGGGAGTACGCATACAGTTCTCATTATCGAAACTGCTCACGCCTGCAATCAGGGACCCCATTCAAGCCTCAGGTGCACTGAATATCCACGACACATACCAAATTAGAGAAACGTATTTACCGATATTTTATATGACTGTCAACTGTGAGCAGTTTTAACACTACTTTACTTCAACGCATCTTTTTTTTTTTTTATGGTGGCAAATCATCCAATGACTTCTCCCGCTCTGGGCGGGGCGGAAGGGCGTGTCAGACTTTTACTGACCCAAAACAAAACCAAACCAAACAAACCCAAAACCCACCCGTGTTCCTTCAGTTGCCTGTTGCCAAGGTCCCGGTATCCCTTTCGGATTGACGATTGCTTAAGATATCATAATTATTAATTACTTTGTATAAATGACCAGCTTTTGACCGCGTCTTCGCCTACGTGAATGTCAGGTATTTATTTGGGGATTTAATAAAAACATGCCCTTAATTAATCTATATTTTAGTACAGTACAACATTTTTCTTAATGCCTCTCGGCAAACTTCGTGTTTCGTCTGTCATCGGATTTCTATCAGTTGCCCTTTGCACTTGGAGCAGATCGAGCGCTCTCAATCGACTTGGAAGTATACAGAGTTGTTAATACTCTTTTAATTTAATCTAGTTTATTTTAAAAATGGGAGATAATAGTTTTACAGCTCTATATAGTTTACACGGAAATCAAAACAAAACAACAATAAAGTGCTTAGTTCTGAATTCAAATTATTTTACACGATAAATCTAATAATTGATGGACATGGATTCGTTTGTATTCGGAAATGCGATGATTCCCGAGGGACATTAGAAAAATAGTTGTACGTATTATTTAAATGTGATCGAAATTTCAAGTCTATAAGTGAGTCTTCCCAGAGGAATTAATAACCAGAATTATGTAAAGCCCGCAACCAACGGTATTTGAATTAAAATCAAACCAAATGGATGAAATACTCGACTCAATTTGCATTTGTTACATCAAATGTTTCGGTTAAAATTTCATTTCCAAAATGGAGATCATTTCTACGCCAGACGGAGATTAAAGATTCAGGTGCTTTCCGAATTGGAGAACTGTGTTATAACTGGGTACAGTTGGGTACCGTTCCAGTTCTAGTTCTATACAATTGTTTGATATCAAAGCGAGAACACAGTATGGCGTGCATTGATTGGTTTTCATTTGAAATCCTTTGTAATTTAATTGTGCATCCTTGTTTTTATTACAATACGAAAAATAATTAAACCTCTGTAGTCTAGTGGTAAGACCACCTGTCTCAGACCCAGAGGTGCGGAGTTCTGCCAGGGCTGCGGGGAAGTCCGAAAGGGATACCGGGGCCTTGGCAACAGGCAACTGAAGGAACACGAGTGGGTTTTAGTCAGTAGAAGTCTGACACGCCCTCTCGCTCCGCCCAGAGCGGGAGAAGTCATATGAAGATTACCCACCCTCAAAAAAAAAGAGGTCTGGACTTCCATTCCCAGTGGGGGCTAAATTTTCTGCTCGGTTTGGTTGGTGGTAGCTACCTCCCATCTCATCTAAGTCTGTCGTCATAACGACAATGTTAACAGCTTTGTTGTGTTTCGGCAAAAGATAGGGTATCCAGGGGGCTTTTAAAATGGTCACCTGAACAGAATCATAATATGAAAACATTATGAATCATCGTAAAATATCACAAACTGACAATTCATATTATGATCTGCGTGTAATTCATATAACGAAATAATTCATCTGTTTGACAGTTTTCTATGGAGATTTGCAAATTGGTCCACAAATTATGAATTGCTTTTATATCAAATTAGAGGAATTGCTAATGACAGCTGGGATTCAGGAAATGAACTGCTTTTAGAGGAATTGCTAAGGTTTAGGCCCCCAGTTCCTCTGTAGATGAGGATTCCGGGTGAAGCTTCCACCTTCGGTCCGATAATCACTTACCATCAGGTAAGCAGGCGAAGAACATCCCCGATGAGGATAAAAAAAACACATATATTAATACAGGGTGTTAGTGTAAACAGCGTTATCCTTGAAACCAGTGGTATGGTTTCATTTATAGAACGTAAAATCATTGGAAAAAACAAGTTTTTTTAAGAAAATCTTAATTTTTCCAGAAGAATATTTCACGCAAGGGCAACGAACTTGCGTCTCAACACGGCGGGCGGCGGTTGGCAGGGGCGGGGCGCGCGACGTTACATGACCGGCCGCGAGCGCGCGGCCCCTCTTCAGTCAGCTGTTTCGCAGCTCTCTCGAGCGCGTATCATTGAGACCGTGACGGATATTTTTTTTTTTAATCTTTTAATCAAAATAAGGTTTTTTTTTTGTTGTTACTGGATCATATATATTTTTATATTTTAGTCAACTACCCATGGTTTGAGTGACAACGGTGTTTACCCTTGCATCCTAACTAATATTATAAATGCGAAAGTGAGTTTGTTTGTTACGCTTAACGGATTTAGATGAAATTTTGCACATGGGTAGACCATGACCTGGAATAGGACATAGGATACTTTTTATCCCGATATTCCCACGGGATCGAGACTTACACAGGTGAAACCGCGGGGCGCGGCTAGTACTGTATATCCATCAACCTTAGTTATTAATGTTATTATTCTTTGAAAACACCATTTTTGCATAAAACCTACACAGCCATTGATAATTAATACCTAAACTAATTAACTATTATTTCCACACAATTTTACAAAATCCAAACGTTATCTCACGGAAACAGGTTTATTATAATTAAAGCATAGTACTTTAACAAATTAATTTTATGCGGTACTATGTGCTACCGCGACACGACGGCATATCAGGTTGGACCAAATGTTTGTATCGGTCGAAAAATCTGGCCAACGTTTGAGCCAGGTTCTCCTTACAATCAGTGTAGGTAGTATATCCGAAGGCCTACCCTTCGGATATACTACCTACACTCATTGTAACTTAAAAAAAATTGAAAGTTATTACTGTAACTTCAACAACAGTGTCCTCTTACCGAAATCCCACGATCCGCGATTTTGCGGACGGACACCGACGAGCCCGAACGACGGACCGGGGAGTACGTGCGGGGTATCGCAGATATCGGAAGCTACTCGGTGCGCGGTGCGTGGCGGTCTGTGGTCGTCTGCCGTGCGTGTCCGTCTTCAATATTGCCGATCGTCGGATTCCACCATCAATCGTAGCAGTAGATATTGATCCAACAGTAGACAAACACCACAATATTCTAACAATTTCTTACTGTTCTTACTTACCGTAAAGCGCCTGTCAAGGTTTGAACTTAAGACCTACAACTCGTAAGTTACGCCCGTTACCACTGGGCCACCACTGCTCTGCAGCAAGAGTGATCGGAAAATATTTAATTAAAATCAAAACAGTAAAATTTAAAGAATATTAATTCTATATTAAAAGCTAAAAATAAGTTTATCGAGTCAGTCATCATCGAATCAATAAATCATCGAATCAAATCTGTGTAAATTTTGAGGTATTCCACTCAGAGTTGATGATAAGTAAAAGACACAAGGTCTTTTGTTACTGACCGTACACGACAAAGCTGATTAATCTAGCTTGAAACCCATCCCTTTGGCATAGTTATCTACAACGCAGTCACCACCATCACAGAATTAATAATACTGTTGCGTACTGATATACACTGAGATTTCAAAGCGCGTCGACTAGGCCGTTTTATATGAAGATAGAATACTGTTACTTATTTATATTGTGCCACCATATTTTTTTAATTTCCTTAAATCCTTATGCCAACGTTAAATCTCCCAATCCTTGCGTCCTACCCTTATCAAGTGCAACGTGTTTTGACAGGCGTTTGTGCCCCATGTGCCTCATGTGAGGGTTAAACGCCTTGACACCTTGACGCCTTGTCTTTAGAATACAATTTGCAGTCACTGTTGCTCATGTAGGCCTTTTCCTAGATTAGCTTCAGGCAATTTGTGCTTGGTTAATTTGGGTAGGGTTTTAGTGAAATTAAATATATAAAATGAATTAAAATAAATGTTCAGACTGTTAGTACAATCACGTAAATTAATCGTTAAGCAAATTGACTCCCTTTAACATACAAATAGGTAAGATAAGTGTGTCAAAAACTTCATGAAAATCATTTAAATAAATACCTACTTGACTTATAACTATTTTAACTATTATTTCAGTGACAATGAGGGTTAAAAAGGACACATTATAGACAAGAATCGTACTAAAAACTGGGCACATGTAAATGAAGCTCCAAACCGCTTGAAATACAAAGCAAGTGACCATGACCTTGAGCACAAGTCCAATATCCTTTAGCCCCCGTCCCTATCCATCCTCCATCCCCTGCATATTTTGTTTCACCCTATCATTAATATTTCACCATAAAATGGGCACAGTATAACAGAGTAACAGAATTATGTATCGGTAGTGACCTTGAAATAATTACCTACGGCCGCTCGGTAGATAAACCTGCGTAACTGCCGCGCACTCGAGACTGTTGCGAACTGACATACACTGAGATTTCGAAGCGCGTCTTTTCAGCCATTTTGTATGAAGACATATTACTGTTATTTATTTATACTGTGACATGGGGTTTGTAGACATCAAACTAGTTTCCATAGTCATCAATCATCGACTCTCAAAACATGCCATCGACTAAACTTCTTAATTCGAATCTCAATCTTACGTTCATAGTTTTAAGGGGTAGTTTTGTTTGGCTGGAGTAATATTTATCGTATTACAATTTTATTATGAGGCAATTTGTGAAGTGATTACAGCACATATTTTGGTTGTTATATGGCTAACAAACAGGTATAATGGCCGCCTTGATTTAGGGTAGAATAATATCAGTAAATAAGCCAATAAGCGCTGAGTCTAGGAAACCTTCAAAGGAACATTCATTCAAAATATATCTTTATATTTTTGTACGACATTTGACCTTCACTCAATTAATGTTATTTCATGACGTTTTACTTGAAAAGATACTTTTCAGGAATCTCAAAAAATCTTATCATTAAGATAGCTACATAATTTTATGTACTCACACTACTGTTTATTCTGCACAAACAAAATTCACATTTAAAAAAAAACTTTAAATACACATATCTAGAACTTAACACGATCGTTGACCTCCCAAAAAAACATCAAATATTTTTATTTTTATTTTGTCATGTTTAGATATTATCGATATATCGATATCCATCGCGTTTGCGGAGTTTAGCTAGCCAATCTAAAATAACTAGAGGAAAATACTAAGTCAATCAGCGGAGGCCACACTACCCCATAATGTTTACACCCAATAATAAGAGATTTTAGTAAGCTTAACCTTATTGAAAATCGAAGCCCTCCTTTTGAAAAGAAAATGGAGAAAAGCGAAAAAACAGCCCCTCGTTTATTGACGTTAATATTTTATGACTGAGAAGGATAAAATATAAAAGGTAACAATATATTCTAAAACTCGTGCACGCGGCAATTCCTTTTTATCCAAATATTTTCCTCCTCAGACGTGACTTATACCCCTATGTAAGAAATATTTCCTTTCACGAAATGTCTTAAAAACACAAACAGCCGACGTTTTCATTTCAGAAGATTTAAGCAAAAATCATATCACGCCATACGGTTTCTCCAAAAGAATTATATTATTTTGAAAAGTTCTAAATTCAGCCACAGAATAACACTGTAGGTTTACGAGCTAAGATTCCTTTAGTTCAGTCTGATAAAGAAAAGAAATTACAGAAGTCACATTTGTAAAAAGTTTCACTTTTGGTTGAGCGATTATCTATCTTCCTGCGAATCGAAGGTTTTCCTCTCCCACTGAACAAATATTTTTATGGCCTTCAGACAGTTCTGAGTTCATGTTTGTGGGTGTGAGATTTGTGACGATGCGTGATTCCACAGCTGATGTGCACGGCCATTTAAAAAGCGAATTTATACTGGATTTCCAACATCATAAAGATCAAAATAGCATGATGTGGGTCTTAAAACCACAGCTGTCTACCCAACTTCAATTTTGATCTTTATGAGGGTAGCAATACAGTCAAACTTCGCCATTGAAAAGTCTGTACTCGTCTATAAAACCATGTCCTTGTACTTAAGGCATAGGTACCTACAACAATACACAAACTGCAACATCTTTATAGAGTTGGGTTTTGTTTGCGATTGACAGTCACGTCCGACTTGACAGTAAAATCCAATTTAAGATTTAGAGGTTACTAATGAATAAGAGTAATATGCATTTAAAAACCCGCCGCCGATGTCGTGTTTCACCGTTCAAAACAATGAAATTATATTAATATACAGGGTGTAAAAAGACCCATCACATAGCCGTCAGCTACGCATTCTGTACATCAAATTAAGTAACATAGCATAAAAATAATTACTGGGAAACAACTTTTATTTTTGGTGTGAAAAATCGCTGTTTACGGTAGTGCGCAACGTAACGCACGTAAAGTATTGTGTTTATGGGTGCATGCAACAGTTCAGGGTTTGTGGGGGTATTCAAAATTAATTTAGAACATTTAAAACTTGCTTTCTGTATACAATCTCTGAAAAAGTTGGAACTTTGACCTTCAATATCTCCGTAACCAGAAGGTTCCCAGGTATGGTCCAGAAGAAAAAAATGATCACAATGATGGGAATAACAAGTGGCTTTCGGCTTCGTTAAGTGTCTTTTTACACCCGATATATGTTATACACTCACAAAACAACCGAAAAAAGTGTTCCGCGCAGCAGCGGCACAGATACCCACGTTTCATTCATTTTTACATTTCACTACCAATAAAAACGTTACAATTGGAATGTTTTCGAGTTTTCACGATTGCGCGCTTATAACATATCTGTTAATTTAATATCATTGGTTCAAAATGTCACTTATGACAAAATAATGCATATTTGTTTTTCCCTGTTTGACCGATTTATCACAGGACATTTTATAAACTCTTACATAGAGTATGCTTACTTAGTAACATTATTACATGTCTAATTATTATAATAAATAATGAAATACTCATGTAAGTATCGCATAATATGTCTTGAATAATAAATAGTATCGACTCCGTTTAAGCAGGGTATAGCAAGCTCTTGATTTTTAAAATTTCCGCCTTTTTTCTTGGACAGCTTTCGTTGGTCAGACTCTAAGGGGTCAGAGCCCATTCGTCCCCTAAAATTCGTCCCCCAGCATAAAAGTTGTAGATTCGGCCCCTATATAGGTGCCCATTGGTCTCCTGGTAGGGGACCAATTAATATTTTAATAAAAAATATTATTTTTAAGGTACCCATTCGTCCCCTCTAATAAATATACAATATAAGTTAAAGATTCGGCACCTATACAGGTGCCTATTGGTCCCCTGAGATAAAATTAGCTATATTTTACATAAGAAACGGTTAACATAGTACACTTGTGAACAGTTTATTAACGGAATTAATTTAATAAATCATAACAGATCATTGTAAAAAGAGCTATGATGAATGATAATCCGTCATGATAATAATATAACCTGTCGATAGGCTTACGATGCAAAATTGTCTCACTACGAATGGCTTGTTAAAAAAACGGGTTACAAATAATAGATAAAGTGTTTAAAATTGGTAAGTACTCTCCAGATGTGCGCGGGGTGTGGAATGCCGAAGCGGGAGGGGTAATCTTAGCCAGAGTATCTGCGCGCGAGCAAATAACAAAGGCGTAGCCCAAAACAATAGACGCTCGATGAAAGGACTTGCACCTGATTGGCTAACACCAGTACTAGACAACTTCGGCGTATTTATTCCAGGAATGTGTTACTACATTTAGTTTACTTATAGTTGCAAATCCAAGCGTACTGATTTTTATACTGTCTCGAGTGAAAGTTTACTCATTAGCGTATCCTGTAGGATTACTTATTAAATTTAATTATTTGATTTTTGTAAAAGAGTTGTATTTTGTTAGTTTCTAGGACATTGTGATTTTGTATGTGTTAATCTTATTTGAAATAAAGATGATATCTACCGAATTACTATATTTTTTATTTAAGCCTTTTCTGCGCGACTGTACCAGGACTACCAAGCTGCAGTATACACATATACATGTACTTATATTAGAAGAATGAATAAAAATAAATATTCTTCAGGGGACGAATGGGCCCCTCAAAAGTTCCAGGGGACGAGTGGGCACAGGGTGCGAATCTTAGGGGACGAATGGGCTCTGACCCGATTCGGCCCCTATATAGGTGCCCATTGGTCTCCTGGTAGGGGACCAATTAATATTTTAATAAAAAATATTATTTTTAAGGTACCCATTCGTCCCCTCTAATAAATATACAATATAAGTTAAAGATTCGGCACCTATACAGGTGCCTATTGGTCCCCTGAGATAAAATTAGCTATATTTTACATAAGAAACGGTTAACATAGTACACTTGTGAACAGTTTATTAACGGAATTAATTTAATAAATCATAACAGATCATTGTAAAAAGAGCTATGATGAATGATAATCCGTCATGATAAAAATATAACCTGTCGATAGGCTTACGATGCAAAATTGTCTCACTACGAATGGCTTGTTAAAAAAACGGGTTACAAATAATAGATAAGGTGTTTAAAATTGGTAAGTACTCTCCAGATGTGCGCGGGGTGTGGAATGCCGAAGCGGGAGGGGTAATCTTAGCCAGAGTATCTGCGCGCGAGCAAATAACAAAGGCGTAGCCCAAAACAATAGACGCTCGATGAAAGGACTTGCACCTGATTGGCTAACACCAGTACTAGACAACTTCGGCTTATTTATTCCAGGAATGTGTTACTACATTTAGTTTACTTATAGTTGCAAATCCAAGCGTACTGATTTTTATACTGTCTCGAGTGAAAGTTTACTCATTAGCGTATCCTGTAGGATTACTTATTAAATTTAATTATTTGATTTTTGTAAAAGAGTTGTATTTTGTTAGTTTCTAGGACATTGTGATTTTGTATGTGTTAATCTTATTTGAAATAAAGATGATATCTACCGAATTACTATATTTTTTATTTAAGCCTTTTCTGCGCGACTGTACCAGGACTACCAAGCTGCAGTATACACATATACATGTACTTATATTAGAAGAATGAATAAAAATAAATATTCTTCAGGGGACGAATGGGCCCCTCAAAAGTTCCAGGGGACGAGTGGGCACAGGGTGCGAATCTTAGGGGACGAATGGGCTCTGACCCACTCTAAGTCCTCCGATACTTCATTGAGTAAATGAGCTGGTAAGCAACAATGCATTGTGCGAATTAGACCTTCTGCTTTATAACCTCCTGGTACAAGAATCTCTTATGTATAAAATTGCAAAGACGTTCAGGTGCCTATCAAATACAGAACATTGAACTAAGTAGTAATAATTTAAACAAATTCTGTCGAGACTGCACACTTAGAGCGATATGGTGCCGAATATCAATTTTGTTTGATAGAAAACGCGATTTTACGTGAAAACTTCTGATCGTTTCATCTGATGTGGAAGACACTAGAAGAAATTCCCTTCGATGGAGGTCTTTTAGAACATGGTGAACGAATATTGAAAAAAATATAATATTTTTTCCACGTTAATCAAACAGGACTTGAGTTACAGTTTTATTCTCAGATCATCTTTTAAATCATTTACGGTGGTGTATATATCGCAGCCATCTGGTTAAATTTGCCAGCTAATTGGACGCATTCATTAAACGATGGCCTCCAATGAAATTGCTGAAGGACAACCTAGCCAAGTCACTGAGCGCAACGTTTAAACAGATGGCTGAATGTCGTGTAGTCATTTGGTTAAACTGCGGTTAAACACGCGAGCCGTTCGAGCGCAGCGAGCAGTGCCGCAGCAGCGGCCGGCGAGCGCTATTTCCAAGTTGCTCGCAGAAATTATTTCACCATTTGTATCACTTGGCTGAGTCTTGGTCAGTCATCTTCAAAGGGCTTACTTTCAATGCTTCAAGTTGTTAAACGTTAAATGATACTAGTTCAATTAACTATCGGCCTAGGCGTCCAATTAGCTGGTTAATTTAACCAGATGGCTGTGACATATATACCACGTAAATCAAACAGGACTTGAGTTACAGTTTTACTCTCAGATCATCTTTTAAAGAATTTACGGTGGTGTATGTAACCAACCACATGTCCACAACTTTGTAGGTCTAAAACCAAAAATATGATGATTAAAACATAATTTATCGTTTGGTACCTAACGAAATGTCGACAAGTTTTAAGATGAGATCTACGCTGATGACTCAGCGTAGTCAGAACTACGCCGTAGCATCCGACGCGTAGTTTCGAGTTTCTTATACGACAACACAACAAAACAACAACAAACAACAACGTCGTAGTAGAAACCTAAACTGCTTTGCGTCGAATCAACGTTCCGTATTAGTTAGTTGTTTTGGTGAACACAGACGCGATGTTATGTCTTTGTTAGTGATTTTCTCTATCAAACAATATAAATATAGTTGTTAAACAAAAACAATGGGAACAAACACGCAAACATACACACACACTCACATCATAACGTACACAAACAAAATACCATACAACACCTGAAATCACCTATCTAGTCTCCAATCTGTAAGTCGTTCCCCGAGCCCCAAGATCCAGACTAAAGTTTGGGGCTCACTGGTAAATAATTTGCGTAACCAGCTATAGGTAATATTGTAACCTGCAAACCTGCATATTATTGTAACCTTATAAAATTTTCCGGTAATATTGTAACCTGCAAACCTGCATATTATTGTAACCTTATAAAATTTTCCGGTAATATTGTAACCTGCTTACTGTATTACCTGGACAATAAACGATTTCTATTTCTCTATTACTGACTAAGTACAAAATGAGCTTCAAAATTCACTCTAAAAGTGAAGGCGCGTTAGAAGTTGTTAGAAACATTCCAGCGCTGATTTACTGAACCGTTTTCTTCTCTATTGATCGTTATTTTCTCTTCTACCAATGATTATTTCTCCTAACAAAGTTTATTATGTATGTATTTAGTATTCAATTTATTCTTATAAGTATTTTATAGTTACTTTCGTGCTATCTATCCCTTATCTTGCACCTGACATGTTTTCTCTCTGCATCACCCTAAAGTGACCCGTATAAAATGCCTCAGGCATTAAAAGGTCGGTTTTGTACGGTATTACTTGTGTATAAAGTTTTAATAAATAAAATTGCCTGAGGCCCTAAACAAAGTGACATTCTATCAGCGATAACGATGATGGAAAAGGCAATAATGTATTAGCCTGACATAAGCTATCGAAAAGCTAATGTCGATCCTGTTGAAAGTCGTTGTAGAAATACGAAACGCTTTCGAAGCGATTGTCACTTGTCTAGGCCCTCTAATCTCCTCAATACTCCTCATCTCTTGTTAAAGTTACGTATTTTCTTGTAAACAGCTACGCAGTGAACAGATCCATTGTAGCTTTGTGTGCACTGTTCAGTGAGACAACATGTCTTTGTACGTCCTCGTGAACTTAGTCATTGAGCTATTTGACTTGCTTTGTCTATGTTAATTGGATATTTGCCGACAACTTGTTAAGACAAAAGGGCAAGGCCGTTGTATTCTAATGTCGCGAAGAGAATTTGAAATCAGTTGTAATATGACTATCATTAGAAGACATTTGTGACTGTTCTACAAGATCACTATATATTCTCATTATTGCACGTTGATTTTATACTGTAGTCGCCGCGTTAAAAGGAAATAGGGCCGGTCTTTTTCTCCATACAAAAAGTCATAATTCGAGGTTCGGTTCTCGTCTATTACCTCCTCCAATATTGGACCAATGGGAAAGATATTTTATAAATTGATTAAGAAGGATATTTACTGTGCCTGTGCCCTATGTTTTCCGTTTTGATGATACATTATCTGTAGAAGCACCAGAACCCTCAGAAAATGCTCAAAATTGCCTGTTTAGACCGCTGTCATCAGAGGCCTATTGTACTTTGACAACTATAAATGAAAAAAGAAAAACATAGGGGCACGGTAAATATTCTCTTAATAACTGAGTCGTCGGGCCATGAATCATTGTTATTAGTCTGTCTCCCTCGCACTTATGGAGCTTATGGAGTATCGATAAGTCGCACATTCTTATTGTTACTGACATTTATGACTCGGCGATTCAGTTCATAATACGAGAACTATAGTGCTAGTCAGTTATATAAAAAATCAAGTAATAAAAACTAAAACCCAACTACGACTTAAAAGGTATAAACAAGACACCACAGACAGACAAATTAAAAATCCGGAGTCACACGTGTTAGGGCATAAATCGAACAGATTACGTGTGACTCCGGATTTTAAATTTGTCTGTCTGTGGTGTCTTGTTTATACCTTTTAAGTCGTAGTTGGGTTTTAGTTTTTATTACTTGATTTTTTTTTAAATTCTTTTGGGGTTATAATATTTTTTTTTTTTTTTTAAATGTGCTCATTAAGACCTTTCATTTGATACCCAACATGGTACGATTAAACCATTTTTTTTTTAAGTTCCTCACTTTATGTCCTCTAGAGGGCGCCATTTTTAATTTAATGTGACTTCACATAGCCTATAACCAGCGGACAATCACGACGCTTCTAACGATACCTCATTTGTCAAATTGTGATAAGTGGTTTGGAAGATAGGAGGGAACAGATGAACATACATACATACATACATACATACATACATACCGGTCAAAATCATAACCCTCCTTTTTTCTTCGCCGTAGTCGGGTAAAAATCAAATCAATTTGTCACTATAAGTGTCAATAAAATTTGGGTCTTAACATAAATAATTAGGTCGGTACTGTACTTCCCACATCCAGCGGATTCCTGCGGCCTTTACCGGGTAAACCATAATAACTAACTTATATTTTAGGCCGAACTGATAACGATAATCCGATGGTTGTCCCAACCCTATGCGTATGAGGACGAGCAGCACTAGCGATCGGCACGATGGTCGATAAACGACACTAATATACGCGAGTTAGCGGGAGAGAACCGTGTTGTTCTTTTGCTTAAAATATAATTAATATAAAGTCAATCCTATTTAAGTTCAAGACCTAACAGAATTCAGAAGTAGTTTATACGTTAGGTAGCTCTGAACCGCGCATGTCAATTGCCACTAATTAATCACGTGCCATACCTGGACAATTCTATTAATACGTTCTGGAACCAGGTGATAATGGCTTAGTTTAGTGTTAAGGATATTAGTAGTGGAATAATGATGCAGGGGTGAGATAACCAGATGAATAACTGCGTTCATTTCTTAAGAGTCTATCTACTGAAATACGCGGTTTCACTGTGAAATGATGTTGCTAGTATAAATATGTATTTCAGATTAAAAATTATTCGTGGCCTTATGACATGACTCGATTCACACATTTTATCACAGTTTAGTCATATAAAATGTGTAACTCGAGGCTTGTCACAGAAGGATTTTTGTATAATTTATTGTGACAGAACGACGTCTGTCTCTGTGTCTATAAAATAAATAAATAAATTTGTTTTCACTTGATATCGGATCCAAAACATTCAGTGAAACTAACAAGAATAACTAAGATAATATTTAATAATATTTATTTATTATTTATTAAAACTTTATGCACAAGTAAAAAAAAATACCGTACAAAGGCGGACTGAATGCCTATTAATATCCTCTTTCCCCATTGTTTTAGCTTCAGAGTTAGTTACAGTTTACAGTATTACCTCGTTAAATCTTGGTTAGGTTTAATTATACATCTATTACGGTTAGTTCTAGACCAGTTGGTTCGAACCAGGAGCACAGTTAACTTTGAAAGTTGATCAACTTGTTTGAAACTGGCGTAATAATGCTTGGTTCTGATCATTAATAAGTACTAGAACGTGACGGTTGATAAACATCTGAGATTATCATTTCCAAAAAAGCTGTTAAAATTATAAAGTTGCGTTTTTTTTACCAGATTGATTGATTTTGTTGCGTTATTTTAGGAGTTTTCATAGAGCCTCCACAGCCAGACTCGCTACCAACCAGGGGGCCAAGTCTACTAATTTACAAACATGTCAGAGGTCTCACAATGATCAGTTTTTAACAGATATTCCATACAAAATCTGTCAAAAACATGGCCCTGGCCTTTTGGACTTGGCCCCCAGGTTGACTCGCAAAACTTATACTTTTTTAAACAAAGTTCTTTTACGCGGCTTGTAAACTTTCAGAACATGTAACGTTAAAAGCGTTCATACTTGCGACTGTCTTCTTCTAATTCAAAGAGAAAGAAAGAGTAAGAGAGAGATAACGCCGGCAGAAAAAAACGAAAGAAAAGAGGAAAGTGATTACTGGTGCCGTATTATGAAGTATTATTGCCACCATTTTTCCAGGGTGAGAGAGAGACAGAGCTAGACAAGGCCGATAGCACCATCCCATTTTCGCAGTGGATTAATGATGGCGTTAATACTTCATAGTATTACTCCAGTAGTGTCGTGGGATAAAATTGTACACATTGGCCCGAGTACACTGCACTGCATAGCGGAGAGAGAGAAATGTGAATTTTGTGAAAGGTCCCCCAACCTCAGACGTTTTTGTTATTACTGATAGGCTCACGTTTGCTTTCTATTTATGGTCGATATTTGTGGTCGACAATGGAGGTCGCTTGCCTAGAAATAACCTATTCATTCTCCCAGGTGAGAAAAGCAGACACATATTATGAGAGGAGCAGACAAATATTATGGAAATCAAAATCAAAAGTCATTTATTACATAAATTATGACAAATATTTTGTACTAGCTGCGCCCCGCGGTTTCACCCACGTAAGTCTCGATAATCCAGGTTATAAACTATCTGTTTGCCAAATTTCACCCAAATCCATTCAGCCGTTTTTCCGTAAAAGAGTAACAAACATCCATCCACATATCCATCCATACTTACAAACTTTCACGTTTATAATATTAGTTAGATGGTTAAGATTTTCATAATAAACCAACACTTACTGTACAATAGGGAATATGCATGTATTTTTTTAATATTTTTATTCGATAGTTTACATCGTCAAATAATAGTTAAAAAAAAATTCGACGGCAAAAAAGCAATTTAAAGTAGTTAAAAAAATGTTTAAAAATATCCAACCGATCCGGGCTATTTAAACGCCCTCCATTTGGCGCGCTTGGTGTGGTGACGTCACAGTTCGTGAAAACAGACAAGCAACTGTCAAGTCAACGTCAAACACTCCTTTTTCTATGAGCGTTTGACATTGACTTGACACTTGTTGATTGACTTGACATTGACATTTTGATTGTTATCCCGGATTGTTACGTCACATCCGCTCTTAGCCTTTTCAAGTATTTGAATTACCCACAGGTTTTTGGGACTTTTTAAAAATTAATTTCTCGCTCAAAAAGAAATTTTATTCAAAAATATTGATGGAGGCTTAATTCTGAAGTAACATAGTTTATAGAAAAAAATATTTGACCCATATTTGAATCACATACATATTCCCTATTAAGTATATCAAAATAATGAACTCTAACTATTCACCTAGCTAAGCCGTCTTATCACGGTATTTGTCTAGCAAATTGATCCTTACATGCACGTCTATCAATATTTAATTATCGACCGTAATCTAATAGAGGATACGTGAGACGTCCATCAAATATTGCTTGTAAAGCTTGGTTTACAATACGGCCGATAAATCATGGCAAGTCCCATCTTTGCACAGAAGACTGCGCAATAACATTTTTTAGGAATCTAATGGTGACATGAGGCGAGTGTGAGTGAGAGAACATGCGCGATAGCGCGGAGAGCCTATGTTCAGACCGGCCATGAATCATCGGCCATATTGTACATGTACATGGAGTTATATGTCCAGAAATGAAACACATATTTTCCAGTAAAGGTTGAGACCTCATTCTAGAAATGATCATGAATGTGATGGTTTTTGAAAATATCAGTGTAACAATCAAGGAAGCGGTCACTACAACGTTGTATGGAATACCGAAATCCCAGGATGCACGATTTTGCGGACAGACACCGACGAGCCCGGACGACGGACCGTGGGAAGGTGTACAATATTGCCGTCTGCAATATTGCCGATCGTGGGATTCCACCATAACACGCGTATTTGGCAATTATACCATTTATTCTTTCTTTCAACAATAATAATAATATACTGTTTCAAAAATAGAACTCGGCTCGCACCGCAAATCAATTTCTTAGTGACCATTTACGGTAAGTACCCGTGAAAAGACATGGGGGTGACTATTGAGATGACGGCTAATAGAGAAGTATGGCATATGAAGACATGGTGCGCTGACCGGAATAGAGTGATGACTCCACCATTTTTTCTCGAATAAAGTCAATAAGTACGTTCACACAAACAAAACCCATTAGCAACACATGGTGAACGTAAACGCATTACTCGAGTCACTCATCACTAGAGACGTGACTATCGTGCCCGATCATTCCCGAGCGTGGCCGAAATGTCAATAGGTCTATTGTCACCCTGGGTGCCAGTCTCAGAGGTTATCGGAGCACACACGGCTGGAATTTGTTATTAGCATACCTATGGATTTTGAGGACGAATTTGAATGTCAATTGCATTGTGATTCGGAAGTAATATTGGTAGGACAAAGGACGTCTATGTTGGTAAGTGATGAGGCATTCATTCAGTTGATGGAATGGTAACATTGTGTTAAACTTTCTGTGACTAAAATGAGTAAGATTCCTTGCTGTTGACAACCGTCCATATTTTTGGTATTCAAAACTTTCAAAGTCAAAGTTTTTTATTTGTTAAAATTAGGTGTTATAAATAAAATAGGTACACAGAGATATTTATGTTTTGCCGATAACGGCGTACAAATAAAAAATATTAAAAACTTTTTGTTAAAATTAAATGACAAACAAAATCAAAGCTAGAATAAAAATAAAGTTAACAATAATGCAAAGGGAGTTTGTTACGCCACTTCTTCCCAGCTAAAGCACTAAGAAGTGGTGATGGGTGGGCGTTTTGGGAGACTGTCTTATGTATTTTTGACGTTCGAAAAGTGCTGATTCGCAGTCTAGTTTGAATAAATGACTTTTGAACATATGAACATATCTTTCAACAGCTTATCTCAGTTTCCTTTTGATATTCCATTCGTTCATGGTCTTGAATCTTGTGTTCTCTAGGGAACACTGACAAACCTAAGAGATCACATATTATCATAATTATCATACAAACAGAAAGTTCTCTTCGTCAACACATCTCCAGTGTAAACGCGGCCTAATCCTGCCAATCATAACTATTGGAATACCTCTCCAATGAATGACATTATGTGAAGCTGTCGCCCCACAGTGGCGCCCCCTAGAAACTGCGAATATTAAGCACATGTGAGATTAATTACAAGAAGATTCCTGAATATTGAATAGCTGAAGTAACTGCCTCGTTGGTCTTGTGGTAGCAAGTGCTACTGCTGAGCATAAGGTCAATGGTTCGATCCTCGAGCCGGGCAAAGTGTTATTGGGTTGTTCTATCTAGATTTTTTTTTCTTTTTCGTTGGCTCCGTGGCTCGCCCCCTATTACATGGGACTTAAAAATAACTGGCAAAATGTGGTCTGAGTCAAACTATAAGAAAACGCTAGGCAATTAATGTTACTCCAAAAGTATTTCATTTAATCCGATAACCGTTATAACCCTGTTATAAGCTCGTGGCTAAATAATAACAGCCGCACGAGTCGATCCATCAGGTTAAACTAAGCTTGCCGGGGTTGGTCCGTGGATGGGTACTGACTATCTTTACATACCGAGACTCCTCCGTCCCTCGGAAAGCACGTTTAGCCGTTGGTCCCGGCTGTCATTCGTGGATCTTTGACAGTCGTCAGAGGCCGAAAGTCTAACGACCAGTCTTACCAAGGTGTATCGTACTACCCAGCTATTGGGTTGTGGAAGTCAGATAGGCAGTCACTTCATGTAACATAAGAGTATTCAGGTGCATCCGGTTAGACTGGAAGCCGACCCCAACATAGTTGGGAAAAGGCTAGGCAGATTGATCCGTTATAACCTTGTAACTTAGCGCGATATTAGCACACAATTAATATAATGTTTTACATAAGGTTGAAATCTGCGTAAATAAAGTCATAATATCGCACTCAGTGCAACCAATCTCGGGAGACGAGCAGAGAAGAGATGGTTCCGTCTCACAAAGGAAGCGTTGTAGTAATAAGCTGCTTCAGCAAAATATACGTTTTAGAATAAATATAAATGTGGTGCATTTCCTTAGGAACTTGCAGTAGTTGGTATTTTTATGGTTTTCGTTTGATATTCTGCCTTTACAAGGAGCTAATACGAATGGACCGATGGTCATCAAGGAAACTATAGGGGTCATTATTTTAAAAGGCAAGTAACTAATAAAGCCTGTATTGATACTTTTGGGAATTTAAAATAACCAGTTACAGCACAACCTCTAAAAACCTGAAGCCGGTCAAATCGATTGTAAAATATGGCTACAATAAATCAATCAATTAATCAACTTAGCCTGTCGCAGTCCACTGCTGGATATACCTCTCCCAAGCTGCACCACAACGTCCTGTCCTCCGCCTTCCGCAATACAACAAATAGGAGCAAATAATGCAGTACTCTTCAAATCTTTTGTCCAAAAAAATCAAGTAACAAAAACTAAAACCCAACTACGACTTAAAAGGTATAAACAAGACACCACAGACAGACAAATTAAAAATCCGGAGTCACACGTGTTAGGGCATAAATCGAACAGATTACGTGTGACTCCGGATTTTGTTTATACCTTTTAAGTCGTAGTTGGGTTTTAGTTTTTGTTACTTGATTTTTTTTAAAATTCTTTTGGGGTTATAATATATATATTTTTGAAATGTGCTCATTAAGCCCTTTCATATTTGATACCCAACATGGTACAATTAAACCATATTTTTTTTTAAGTTCCTCACTTTAAGTCCTCTAGAGGGCGCCATTTTTAATTTAATGTGACTTCACATAGCCTATAACCAGCGGACAATCACGACGCTTCTAACGATACCTCATTTGTCAAATTGTGATAAGTGGTTTGAAAGATAGGAGGGAACAGATGAACATACATACATACATACATACTTACCATACATACATACCGGTCAAAATCATAACCCTCCTTTTTTCTTCGCCGTAGTCGGGTAAAAATAGGGTCTTACCACAAAAACTTAGACACTTTTTAAACGTGTGTCTACTGTCAGTTTTATGTCATACCCCATACAGAAATATTGTGTTATACGGTGTTTAAACTAAACAATTGATAGAAACGGTTTTGTGGTTACAAAAGGTTACAGTATAGCCACAAATCTTTCAAAATATACAATTCATGCTCCAAGCTTGAACTTAATAGAATTGAATACTTTTATTTTCACACAGAATCCATAGGGTAAGTATAAAACATTTTACTTCACATCAAGTCTTAGTAGGTACACGTATTATTAACATACAATTCAAACTAAAATTCAGTGTGGGACTGGATCCACCTCCGCCAAATCGGGGATTCCCACCGATCTGCAAACACTGAGAATACTGTTGGTGGTGCCGTGAACACGCGACATCAGGGATGTCTCAGATCAAAAAAAAACTAAGATGCACATCTCTTTAAAATAATGGCGGCGAAATTATCAATGTCATTATCCGAAAACATCCCTGACGCACTACAACGCCACAAAAGCAACATACATTTAATTAAAATACAATAGACGCTGATATATTTAGAAACCTATTCCGCTTGACTATTCTTCAAGAGTCATAAAAACCCTGTAAGAAATCGACACGTATTTCACCTCTCAACGAGGCATCTTCAGGATGACGATTGACCAATTGCAAACCAGAACGCGACGTGTTACCACACCGAGCCCTGGACGCAGAGTGAATCACGCCCGACACCCCCACTTGTATAAGTGGGGGTGTCGGGCGCCCCCACTTATATAAGTGGGGGTGTCGGGCGATTTGATTCACTCTGCGTCCAGCGCTCGGTGTGGTAACACGTCGCGTTCTGTCGATTTCTTACAGGGTTTTTATGACTCTTGAAGAATAGTCAAGCGGAATAGGTTACTAAATATATCAGCGTCTATTGTATTTTATAATGGATTTCCGTAAAGTCACGCCTGAATCAATTAACTATACATTTAATTTTCTACGCCAGCATAGAAACAAACATGCCTACTCAGTAAAGTTATTTTACTTTCCTAGCAACAGAACTAAAAACTAAAACACATAAATCGTCTGCTGGCATCCAGCCGAAACACATTCGACAATTTAAGACCTTTCACGTCCCCTTTCATACGACTGAACGTAAACATAGACGGGCATAAACGTAGGTCCCGACATTGATACTTATTGAGGTTTTATTTTTCGTGTCCTGCATGTAGGTAGGATGGTATAATAAAGCCTACGTGTAACTGTAATGTGGAAACCGAAATGAAGAAAATTACGTTTGAAAACTGTAGGAATAAACAGGGACCACGGAAGTGGGGGGAAGGAGGCCCAATGCCCCCCTAAAATCAAAGTGGGGGCAGCGCCCCCTCATTTTACTACCTGGTGAAGCTCTCTGTGTGCTATCCTCCACAGAGCTTTGTTTTATCCAATAATTAAAGTAACTTGTAAATACTTTAAATGAAAAAGTGTTTTTACGTATTAAAAAATGTCGGTCAGAGCTGAACATAAGAATATTTTTTATAAGGCAGAAGCAGACGCAATTTTCTTCCATACTTCTCTATTAGTCGTCATCTCGGTAGACAACCCCCTGTCCAGTCATATCACAGTTCATCTAGCGCTTCTTTGGTCTTCACCTACTCTTAAAGCCATTCATACTTAAAACTTTCCTTACGACATTTTTCTCATTCTTCCGCATCACATTCCACACAATTTTTCAGTCACCGGTGCCACTTTCAGACTTCCTCTTATGTACTCATTTCTTATTCTATCCATTCGTGTAACACCTTACCTCCTACCCTCTGTTTAAGGCTCAAATATCAACAGTTTTTCTAATTTATACAAACGCTGCCAACACAGAGTCCCAATTGAAGTACGGTTGGTATCAATTTGACTATTTATAGCATTCCATTTATGCTTCTTGCACACTTTTTATTGTATCGCTGCGGTTCTATCGCGTCTCGATGCGGTAAAGCCGATAGACATCAGTGTACCAACAGCAATGAATAAACTTACCTCAGGGCTAGGGCTTCTCAAAGCCACTGTGGAGGCTCCGCGAAAATACTGGTTCATTGTGACCAGTAATTTCGCGGAGCCCCCACAGAGTCTTTGTGGAGCCCAGGGGCTCCGCGGAGCACACTTTGAGTAACACTGCTTAGGATATTTACATAAACCAGGGGGTTTTCCGGTACAGATCAGTTTAGGTTACGAAAACAAAAAAAAAAGTTGAAAGAAGAAAAAGTTGTTGAAAAATGGTTACAATGTTTCAAATGTTTCATAAGTTAATAATGGTCTACTTTGCCCGCACCGATCAATAACGGGCCTTAACCGGAAATTCGCATCGTTATGCAAGCACCCTAACCTATTAGCAATTCATTTATGAATGAAAACTGGTGTCTGGAGGCGCCAAAAACCTATCAAGTTACTGAAAATGGAATAATGAAAACACTAAACATTTTCCATAGTAACAATCGTCAACAATCTGTAATCGCGAAAAAAATATAATCGGTTTTTTTTCCTACAAGCTAATATAAAGTGCTGAAATAAAATAAATCCTATTACACAAATAACGTAATAGCCTTCAGAGTATCAGTATATTTTCAGCGTAAATGAGAGAGCTTACTGAAATGTTTATCTACATTACATTATTATGCAGAAATAAGGCTCTTCACGGACTATCTAGCATAAGAAACGTACAATTGAAATTGTTTTGTATAAAAAGTAAAATGAAAATTTTAACTAAAAAAAAAAAAAAAAAATATTATCTTCCATTGTACATAAACACTTAGGTAAACACTAAACACTATGCAGCGTAACAACTAAAATAAAGAGTGTTTTCGATGAACTCTAGCACCCAGAGTAAGATTTAACTTGTGTTTAGGGTGCCAGCGTCCTCGCCTATAATTTGAACATATAACAGTAGTTGTATGACGAGCACAGTACCTATATTATTATTAAGAAAAACTACTTACTACTAGAAAATGCATGTTATGATGTGTCTGTTAAAGTACCTAGGTGGGGGAATGTGTTTGCGTATGTATTGAGAGTGAGATAAAATATGGTGGAAACTTGAGTGTATATAAGTCTGTGTAAATGTAATTATAAATAAATGAATTAATTAACTACTTAAAGATTAAGCGATTGATACATGTAGTAATTCTTCGGTCTTATCGTAACTCATTCTCAGTAGCCACTTTGTGACCTTGGTCTTACATCCATTATGGCACATGGGAGCTATGGTGCATACTTTGTTTATTTTATTATATAAATGGTTGGACAGAATATCATAATGACGCTGAGCAAGGGCTGTTCTACATCCGCGAAACTGTCTGTAAATGTTTACTAAATCTTAGAATAAAAAAGGTTACAGTCTTCCATTTACATCTAAAAATAGCTATATGTAGGCGGGCACGCCCTTTGTGCCTGGAGGCTTTTATTTAGTTAATTTATGTTTACATATTTTACTTTTTATTTCTGCTTGAGTACATATATTTTTGGTTGGTATATTAGCGTCTGCTAGCTGACATATGGCTAATAATAGATTTATGTTTTGTGTTGCATAATGTAAATGATTTTGCATACTTTTGTATAGAATCAATTTTTTCTAACTGAACAGACAGCTGTGCTGCTGGGGAGTTTGTTGCGCCACTTCTTCTTCCCATCTAAAGCACTAGGAAGTGGTGAAGGGTGGGCGTTTTTGGGGGACTGTCTTATGTGATTTTGACGTTCGAAAAGTGCTGATTCTCAACCTAGTTTGAATAAATGACTTTTGATTTTGATTTTGAACGTACTATGATTACTGGACCTCTAAGATAGTTTATTGATTCAGGCGTGAGCGCGTCGGGCGCGGTTTGCGACTGGTCAATCGTCATCCTGAAGATGCCTCGTTGAGAGGTGAAACATGTGTCGATTTCTTACAGGGTTTTTTATGACTCTTGAAGGATAGGTAAGCGGAATAGGTTACTAAATATATCTACGTCTATTTTCTTTTTACCCGGACTGCCAAGGAAGGGTTATTTGCTAGTCCTCAGTTATAAACAAAGAAAATAATAAATATCAAGTAAAAAATTACAAGTTAATTAATTGAGACCACTTTTGCCAACCGGGCTCAGTATGGCAAAAATCGAAACGTATGTAATTTCAGCATGAACACCTGAACTGATATGATTCGCTGTATAAAAGTTGACTTTCATGCGAGCTGAATACAAGCCATCACCACTTTATCTATTTAAAAAAAAGTGACAATCTCTGTCTTTCACTCACAACCCCATTAATTGAAACTTATCATGTCACACCGATATAGTCTGACAACCAGTCTTACCAAGAGGTATTGTGTTACTAAATAACTGAGTTGTGGAGGTCAGATAGGCAGTCGCTCCATGTTAAATACTGGTATTCAGCTGCATTCGGTAAGACTGGAATCCACACCGCACCGAAAAGGCAAGATGATAATGATGTCACACCAATTAAGTCGATGTAAAGAGTAAAAACTTAAGATCAAAATTTACCTAAACGTTCAAAAACACAAACAACAATTTATAAAATTACGTCACAGCTTGAAAACATTGTTAATTCAAATCAACATTCCGTTCCAAAAATTCAACAAAAACTTTTTCATTAAAATTCCCGGGAACATCTTGTAGGAGCATGAAAATGTATAAAAACCGCAGTTGAGCCGTTAAGATAAAAGTTTACTCGATTTATGAGACATTGGGTGGGTCAGGAGCTCCACAAGAAAGGTTTAGGCGGGAGAAGACGCGATAAAAGCAGCTGTTTGCAGTTTTGGATGTGGTTTAAGACAATGGTTGAAAGCGGGGACACGACTTCGATCCTTGCTATAAAATTAGGGTCAGTGTAGATTGAGTTCTGAGACGTAATTTCGGGGAACTTTCTAAACTGTTCTATGACAAATGGGACTACAGGTCATAAAGCTAAGCATATAGCAAGCATAGCGCAATCAGCCTATAACATTCCCACTGCTGGGACACAGGCCTCCTCTCTGTGAGAGGGAGAGTGGGCCGTAATCTACCACGTGGGCACAGTGCGGTTTGGCAGATGTCACTAATGTTTGCGAATTTTTGGTTCTAGGACATGCCGGTTTCCTCACGATGTTCCTTCACCGTTTTGAGACCAGCACGCGTAGCATGACAACAATAGAAACGAGTTTTGTCGACGGAAGAATAGACAAAATGACAGATGCACAGTTACAATCTGTCATTTTGTCTATTCTTCCGTTTCTACGTTGGCCTTGCTACGCGTGCAGTGGTGATGAAATAGACAGGCGTTTTACTTTGTGTAAGTACAAAGTAAAACGCCTGTCTGGGTTCGAACCCACGACCTACAACTCGTAAGTCGGGGCCGTTGGCACTGGACCACCACTGCTGCCATAAAGGAAATAAAGTAAAGTAAGTAAGAAATAAAATAAAGCAAAAGTCCAGGAAATAGAGTAAAATAAAGGATTTTTGGTGTTTGTATTGATGGAAATAAAGGTAGGTAAAGATGAAAAATAATTATAATTAGCTCATTGTATTATACACCAATTATTGCTAAAGGTCCTATTCTGGAGAGGTTTATGTGTCAAATCAAACTTACTACAACCAACTTACAGAAATAAAATCATTTATCATAAAGGAAACGTTAGCAGATTGTTATGTCCAGCCAGTCAACGTCTTTCGTCTCATATTCCTTTCAAAGAAGCTCACAGCATGAAGAAAAATAATGCTTGCACATTGCACAGCATAGGCACAATAAAAACATCATTTCACAACAACCGCTTTCAACGCCACCAGAAAAAAAAACAAGAAAAGTATTCGAAAATAGAACGATAACAAACCGCCTCCCCTAACTTGATCTCTAATCTCACATATCGCGACCTATCGCTACACAATGAAAGTATATCGAGTAGAGGCTTTGCTCCGTTCGATACAATCGGGATTCAATCCCGTGCCGAGCCGTCAGGAATTCAGTTGCGACTACGTGGCTCGAATGGAAACATTTTTGTAACTGTATTTATGATTGACGTTGTCTGTGCAGGTTTTGAGGGGAAGTAAACTTTGTTATGTTGGGTAAAAATGAGGTTAAATATACTTTTTTGTAGGGTATTTTTAACGTTTTATACTAAAATTTTCTGACCAGCTATAAATTCTTCTACTTAATGCTTTTTGTATTATGATCGTGTCGTCTTGACCTACACAAAAATAGCTCACTGTGTTAAATAAGAGTTTTTATTCTCGAAATCAAAACCAAGAAAGTACAATTCAAACATAAAGCCAGTAAATGGTAAACGACGAAGGCACAAAACCTGTGCAGCCAGGCGATTTTGAAATCTGTCAGCCGCTTCCAGGCTGCCAGTCAATCTGACATAGCGACGACGGCGCGAAGTATACGAACGATTTTTGAATGAAAAATTCAATTATCAGTTGGTACGCTCATGTACATACTTGAGCAGTGTAAGCGCTCGTGACACGGTTGTAACTTTGTTAACGCATTTCACATCCCTATATAGTGTGTTATATCTTCTATGTCATATTTAGTAAACAAACACGGTACGAACATCACGCGTTGTCGCATCAATCATAAATATTAAGTAAGGCATGAACGTGTTTATCTTTGTTAAATAACACATACGATATGAATTACGCCAAAAACTACTCCAAATTAGGGTCAGTTCACACCGAGACGAGACGCAACGCAACGCTGCACGCACTTTTTAAGATAGTTATACAAAATATAACTTTATTTACTATACAAAAAGATACACATTTAATTGAGATAATTCTAAAATGCGCTGCGTCGCGCTGCGTCGCTGCGTCGCGCTACGCCGCGCTGCGCAGCACGAAACCACTGACCTCTTCAAGCATCGTCGCGTCGCGTCACGTCTCGGTGTGAAATGACCCTAAAACATTTGAATGCATAATTTTCCTCAAAATCGATATTTCATAAAATACAATTTGTATTTGTGCACCCATAGCAACCACATATCGCCAATTATGTTTTAGTCCTATGTAATAGAGGGTGGCCTATGGCCACCATCGGGCACAAATTCCAAATTTTTCGGACTCCAGGATGCTACTGAGAAATCTGATGTAAATGCTAATGATCGATATCTCTCTACGCCATATTTTGTTTACTAAACAAGACGAGTAAAAATTTTTTCTCTCTAAATAGATTATGATAGATGACGATCACAGAATGGATCGTGGGGATACATGTCACATGTTTCAGTACTTCTGCAGGCGTAGCATGAGCACCGTTTTGTCGACGGAAGAGTAGACAAAAATGACGTTTCCTGTAGACAGTAGACAGTACGAGACGACAGCAAAATAGAAAGAGTCAACTGCACTTTTTACGAAATTCACTCTTTTACATAATTCGACTTAGAATTCTTTGTTTTATCATAGGATTTATCGGTTGTCAGTGTGATTTTGACAGTAAGGATAGAAAACTTTCTTCCAAAATAGTCTACGTAAAAAGACCTAGACAAAGATCGTTAGAAATGAAAGACAAAATGACAGATTGTAGAAAGATTTCTACGGTGGATGTCAAAAATGAAGAAACGAACTGTCACTTTGTATAGAAAAAGCTATGTCTATTCTTCGTAGAGATAGAAAGCGCCATGCTACGCCTGCTGGAGGTTAAAGAGCTAAAACCAGCCCTTTTTTCTCTGCCCACCGCACGTTACGCACGTTAATTTAGTTTTTCAAATCTTTTACTTCGCCATCTAGAACATTATTAAAGAACTTGGAGAACGATCAATACCTTGATTTACTTTTATTTCTAATATAAAAATATAATCAGCCTAAAATATTTCCACTGCTGGGACACAGGCCTCCTCTTTGTGAGAGGGAGCGGGCCGTAATCCACCACGCGGGCCCAGTGCGGGTTGGTAGATGTCACATGTCTTCGAATTTTTGGTTCTAGGACATGCCGGTTTCCTCACGATGTTTTCCTTCACCGTTTTGAGAGCAGTGGCGATAAATTATTAACACAAAGTAAAGCGCCTGTCAGGGTTCGAACCTACGACCTACAACTCGTCGTCGTTGGCCGTTACCACTGGGCCACCACTGCTCTTTTATTTCTATACCATCAAATTCCTTAACTGTACAAATAAAGATATACCGTCCATTTATTAATTTACGAGGCAATAAAACGGTTCGTTATCAAAAAACTACATATATTCCACGTCTTGCCTAATGTTCTCGATATTGTACAGTCAGCAGTATAGTTTAGTGAGGTCATAAATAAACATTTTTCTTACGCTGGCAAAATAATTGCTATTGAAGTGATAATTATTTTTGGAAACCCTAAATAAACTCAAACTTAAAGCATTTATTTCAAATAAAAACTGGAAAGAAGACGCGCGGGCTCGCGAAAGATGGAAGGAGTGGAGGGAGGCCTTTGCCCAGGAGTGGGACAGCATAGGCTAGGAAAAAAAAAAAGGTACTTTTCAATTGTCCAAGGGTCGGTCAGTCAGAAAGATGAAGCTAGTGGCCCATTCCAAAGCGTAGTAGGTTCCTATGAAGAAGAACGGGCAAGCGAAACTACACCTCTTTGAAATCAAAATATTGTTACAATCTATTGGTTAGGTTAGGTTAGGTTCAGGCATCATTCATGTTGAAATTATACATGTGAGAACAATGTAAAAAAAGACGTGCATGTTAAAAGCGTCCGTAATTAAAAGATAAAAACAAAAACGATCCAAAAATTAAAATAAATTAAAAATAAGCCGAGGCAGCTAAGAGATGACCAGTCCCTACTGATGGCGCCCGTTCATGAACATAACGCATGGATTCAGCTCAACCATTTTGAAGGGAACTTACACGCGCCACCACCAGCGAGAATTAAGATCTGTGTTTGAGTTCAGGAGAGCGTTAACAGATATTGTAGAATATCGTCCAGAATAGATTCATTCTCACAGCATGACCCAACATCTATAAAAAGAAAAGTCACTGCATACTGAACGTTTTTGAAATTGATGATGATATTCATGACATGTCATTTGGTTTAAATAGATTTTTATTTTTATCATTTTATTTATCTTATAAATAGATTCTTTTCTATTGTGTTAATATGAGAACGTTGTAGACCTAGTACGAGTAAACATTTTCTATTTTGTTAAGTACCTGGTACTTGTTGAAAGGCCTACATTGCCCTCCCTTATCTAATAACATTGTTACTTTAAAATATTGTAAAAGCCAATTATTTTTAAAAGAGTAACCGTGGAGTTTCTTGCCGGCTCTTCTCCATAGGAAACGACCAATTGGAACCGTGCACCTAGCTTTCTTTTTTCTGCCGTTTCATAAGTACCCATGTAGGTTTATGTAAAATAAAATATTTTGATTTTTATTTTTGCAGACTGTACATCATTATTCCCTCGTTTCGGTATTTTGTTCACGAAGGATTTGTGTAATCGGGTCAGACAGATAAAATAGCGATTCTTGCCTTAGGCCCTGTTTACATAAGGGCCGTGTGAGTACCTCTCCAGCCGTAACCAAATACCCGTATTTACTGTAATAAAAGGTAAAGTTTCAGGTTTCAGTTGGCTCTTTGTTACACGTGGGAGTGAAAAGGGATTTGTATCAGTTTTGACCTTTTTGTGCGACCTTTAAATTAATTAACATTTAATTTATTTATGAGAACTCCCAAAAATGCTTGGTGTCACTTTGTAATTAGAGGTGTGACTAAAATAGGAACCTTTAGGCCCTTTGTATACACGTTTTCCTAGCCGTGAAAAACTACGGTTTACGCGCCACACGCCGCCGTACCGTAAAGAAACCGTGTCGTGTACAACGCGTACTACGCTACGAGTATTGCAAGTTTGACTACGAATTTTGCTACGACTGCTACGAATTTTGCTACGAGGGCTACGAATATCACGGTTTACTACGAATCTACTACGCCATTATAGTAAACTACTGCAACCAAACATTCGAGTACCTACCACGCAACATTTAAAAAAACCATCGACCTTTTTAATGAACACAGTTCAAAAATGCTTTCCACAGTTCTACCAACCTCATAAAAAAGCGAGCAACCCATTGAAAACTGTGTACAAGTCCTTATGCTATCTCTCCACGTCCACAAACCGGCGAAATGAATTTTGTGCATGACGTATTCACTGTTTATACCAGTTTTATTCGAAAATGGAAGATCCCTATTGCTCCAAATGGTTCGGCAATCTCCGGATATCTTCGGGATTGTGTTCGTCGTTTGATTGATGTTTGGCATTCAGTAGGGATCGTCACACGATTGAGCACAAATTGTTAGTTTTGACATATCGTGGGACTGCGGATTCCGTTCTTGCTAAATGGTTTCCGATATTTGGGTCACAACGTTTTATTTTAGGGAAGGACATTGGTATGCTGTTTATTTTTTACTATGACATTTTATGGTTCCTAAGTATTGTGAGCCGTCACTTTGCCCACGTGTGGCACGAACTATAATTACGTAAATGGCTCATGCTATGGCGAAAAATTGCCAGTGACCAAGGTTGGTAAGTAAATTGGCTAGTTTATAAATGGATTTTATTAATTTCACCCGTGAACCTTGTACCAAGAATATGAATTAGGTATTTTTCAGATTTTTTCACAGATATCGTCTGACTAAATAAAAATCTAAGACGAGGGCTGTCAACAGTGCCGGTTTTGTAAACATGACTGTGTGCACTTAGTGAGGTGTAGTTTGATTGTAAATATAAGTGTTGGCTTGCTTCACTGTATTGTTCGCAGCACTATATCTTGGTTTTTTATTTGCTCTGAGCATATATCACTTACTTTTTCCATTTCTAAAATAAAAGCGCGGTCACTCGTCGCATTAGGTCTCATAAATTTTTATCAACTTGAATTCACACAGCATAATTGATTTACAGAAAGGCAAAACCGCTTAAATCCATAAATAATATTTATTACAATGTAAAAAAAGGTTGAAAAGCAGAGGAAAAACATTTTTTCCAGTATCACGCCTAAATCAACGGATTATTAATTACTCTGGCAACCTTTTTTATACATCTTTAATGATGTTGTGATGCCTCTGGGCATAAACCACGGTTCTGACAGCTGTCAAAAGAATTTATAAATGTTTTTTGGTGGTAACTTAATCCATAAAGTAAAGAAAGAGTGTTATGCTTATTACGAAATTAATTAATGATGGATGTGGGTGGATGGAAAATATTTTTTTTATTTGAATTCCTTTGCCTCTCTTTTATTCCAGAATGTGCTAGTCATTCAGAGATCTACCTACATTCCATTACAGGATTCAGAGACCAGTGCCCTGTTTATCAAAACTTACAAGCCTTGTATTACCAAATGTCATCATTTAATTCACAAGTACTTATATTTTTACACTTTTATTCGTGATTTTGTTTATCAAAAAATTATTTGTAAGTTACAACTTGTAGAAAATCATAACAAATCCTGAGAGTGTTCGGCGACTCTCTATTCCGTCTTACAAGTTTACAAGTGTCGTGCTTAGTACCGCAATAAATATTTAAATTCGATTTTCGTTTTTTAAATGTGGTTTAAGGAGAGAGATGACCTGATGCCCGTGTCCCAGCAGTGGGAACATTAAGGCTGATTATAAATATAGAGATGAGCCATGAATTAAACGAAAATTAACATTCTAGGTAACTTGTGAACGTCTTATAAATTTTGATAAACAGGGCCCAGCCCTTTGAATACATAGGTAGTTGAGAAAATTAGCAGGGTGGTTTTAAATATAATAAATAACACACCTAATAGATTTATTTTTGTTGTTTTTTAGATTTAAAACCGAGAGACGAGTAAATCTTTACTCGTCTCTCGGTTTTAAATCTCAGGCGGTCTTTTTTATTTGCAACGGTAAAGCTCATGGCCTGCATCTCACCTGATGGTAAGTAATGATGAGGGCCAGTGACAATCGCTTCGAAAGCGTTTCGTATTTCTACAACGGCTTTGACATAAGCTTTTCGATAATGACAATTGTTACATGGTGTAGAAATATGAGCGGTGTGACTATCAGGATGACTACCAGGAAAACTATTCCTGTTAGTCACACTGGTCTTACAACCTGGTGTGACCACACAAGCATATACATTAAAATATGATAAGAAAAAGATTATGATAAAAATACAACACTGTAAACAATGTGTTTCCAACTTTCTCCATAACACAACTTTCTCCATTATAACATCACGCCAGTTATTAATAAATTATGAAAAGAGGAATAAAGATGGGCATAGTAAACCATCATCATTCCTTACCCCAATTTATGTGGGGTCGGCGCAACATGTATTTTTCTTCAATATTTCTCTAAAGGCATAATAAACCATTTTCGCAAAAAAACAAACCCAATGTCCATTATTTAGAATCGGCAAAGAATACGGAAGGTGTTCTAAAATAATATTCAAACAAAAGTTTCAAAGAAAACCTGGAAAATTCAGCGGAGTGAAAAATTTAAATACGGATACAAACGTAATGGGCGTTCTAAGTTCTATAAAAGAGTTATTACTATGGACAAAGCTTTCAAGAACTAAATAAAAATGAACAACGTGAACAACCTTGTTACCCAGTAACTGGGTTGTGGAGGTCAGATAAGCTCCATGTAAAATACTGGTGGTGCATCTGTCTAGACTGGGAGCCGATCCCAACATAGTTCGGAAAAGACTAGGCAGATGATGACTGGATGAACGTTAGAATGCCTATCCTTCTTCCTAGCCAAGAAAATGTTCCTCAAAGTCTAATAATTTATTTCAAGTAGACACATAAAAGGCAAAATAGAATAATTGATTCTAGTTCTCGCTTCCAAAAGATAGTTTTCATATTAAGAAGAATGGGCAAGAAACTCCACCAAAACTGAAACTTTTTGACCGCTTCGACTAATCTAGTACAGTATTTAGTGTTAGTGTAATACTGTATTAATACAGTATTTAGTGTTATACTAAATACTGTACGAGATTAGTCGAAGCACAATCTTGAACACTTAAGTTCAGTGGCAACAGTTAATCTCCTATCATCACGTAATTAATAGAGTTAAAATAAATAGAGTAGAGTCATGTCATCACCGCTCACCCTTGAATTTGTATGTTATATATATATTATAGTATTTATTATAGTAAATATATGTGTAAGTATATGTATCATAAGTTTATAGCTTATTTATGTACTGTTCTGCTTTATCTATAATGCAATATGATATATTATTATTATTATTTTTTCTCTTTGTTCCTCTCAATTAGAGCACCTGCCATCTAATCTCTTCACCACCCTTGGTTGACTGGTAGAGAATGCCTCAGGCATTAAGTCCGCCTTTGTACCTTTTTTAGTGCGAAAAGTTTAAATAAATAAATAAATAATTATAAACATAATTTAAAGTACTTTTTTTTTCGATATTATTTATAAGTAACCTATTTTGGAAGGCGCTTGTGTCTGTGATACAAAAATTTTTCATTAGTACATACACCAACGATACAATTTTTCTGTTATTTTAATCTTTTTTACTTGGAAAATTGTTTTTGTAAACCATAAAAGTGTTTTTTCTGTAATAATAAAAAAAATATATATATATTTATAATCCTTTTTTTATTCTATGTACTGGAAGAACTCTCTAATTTCCTTTCCTCTTGGGCATATAATATTAATGCATAGATGACAGCGCGGTATCGTTGGCGCCATTACCCAGAACGTGACGAAGCGTAATATTCTCACTGTAAAAGTACTATGAGTTCCCAGTTTTTACCCTCGGACTATACTTAAGTTATTATGAAAAAAAATCTCATGAATAATATGCGCTGCATTATTTTAAAAAATGCATTAAATATCGGGCGAAAAAAAACGCTTAACGTACGTTCTTGTTCTTCCAGTTATTGTCATATTTTTTTATACTTGACTAATACCTGGAAACCTTCTCAGGGCCTAGACAAGTCGGGAATCCCAGGCGGATTCCCGGCCACCATAGGCGCGGGCTTGCGGACGGCGAGCAATGGGTAGCTCGCCGTCCGATCAGGACCAGGCCCGGGTCGATGGCGCGTCGTGTTCCACGCGCGCCTCAAAGAGATGTCAGCACAATTGGCGGGGTCCGCTAGGACCGATGCCTGGCAGGGTTGCGGGTTAGTCCGAAAGGGATACCGGGACCTTGGCAACAGGCAACTGAAGGAACACGGGTGGGTTTTAGTCAGTAAAAGTCTGACACGCCTTTCCACTCCACCCAGAGCGGGAGAAGTCATTGGATGATTTCCCACCCCCAAAAAAAAAAAAAAAAGGGCCTAGACAAGTGACAAACGCTTCGAAAGCGTTTCGTATTTCTACAACGACTTTCAACAGGATTCACCTATGCTTTTCGATAGCTTATGTCAGTCCTATACATTTTTACCGTTTCCATTATCGATATCGCTGATAGAATGTCACTTTGTCTAGGGCCTCTGGTTACGGAGAAACTGAAGGTCAAAGTTCCAACTTACTCTAACGTTTTTTTTAATGAAAACAAATTGAGCCACGACGCTATCAATGTTTTGCATGCGTTGAGCGCTATCGCAAACAGCGATTTCTCACACAAAAATAAAAGTCGCGTCCCAGAAATTATTTTTGAGTCGATACTGTTACTCACTTTGATGTCCAGAATGCATAGTTGATGGCTATGTGATTGGTCTTTTTAAACCCTGTTTTTCAATTTTACCTTGTAATTTGACAGTCATTATTAGTTAGGAGTATCGTTATACCCAGTTACTGGGTTGTTGAGGTCAGATAGGCAGTCGCTCCATGTAAAATACTGGTATTCAGTTGCATCCAGTTAGACTGGAAGTCGACCCCAACACACTTGGGAAAAGGCTAGGCAGGTGATGTTGTGCTGAAAATCACCACACCGACCTACAACAAAAACATAAATATCAAGTCACCCTTGAAATTACACTAGTTAATTTAAAATAACCCTATATAAAATTAATCAGCCAACTATTCGATCCATAAAATATTCCAGAAGTTGATCGCCTTAAACAGCGATCAACCCTAAAGGCTCTTACATACTGGGGCGATTCGTCACGCGACGCGAATTTTAACAAAACAATTTCTGAGAAAACTACGCGGCGAACAATGCGGCGGCGTCGCGTCGCGTGACGAATCGCCCCAGTATGTAAGAGCCTTTAGGCTTGATCGCTGTTTAAGGCGATCAACTTCTGGAATATTCTATGGATCGAATAGTTGGCTGATTAATTTTATATAGGGTTATATTAGAAGAGCCTTTACCAATGAGGAATGAAAGGAACCCACGTAGTACTCGTAGGTACCCATTCCGAAAGGTCCACGGTACTGAATGCTACGTGATAGCATTCGTAATTGAGGTCCTAACATACTGGCCCTACTATGGAATGGGACCTTTATATCATTTCTGAATAACTGTTTTTGCGTTGAGCAAAAATAATCGTTTTTTTATGGTAAAGTTTTTTTGGCCCAGTGATCAAGGCCGCGACCTACAAGTTCTAGGTCGTAGGCGCTTTACTTTATTTAAATTATTTCATTACCACTGCTCTTGAAATGGTGAAAGAAAACAATGTGAAAAATTCTAAGACAAGTGACATGAAACAACCCGCACTGGGCTCGCGTGGTGGATTACGGTTCACTCACTCTCACAGAGAGGAGGCCTTTGTCCCAGCAGTGGGAACATTATAGGCTGATATACATGGTGGTCTTGGTCAGGAAAACAAACAATATTTATAGAAATTCTAATTTTTTATAAAAAATAGTGACGCCTCACAATGTAACTAAAAAGTTTATGCTTGTTTTTTACCCGACTACGGCGAAGAAAAAAGGAGGGTTATGATTTTGTCCGGAATGTATGTATGTATATCTGTTCATCTGTTCCCTCCTATCTTCTAAACCACTCATCACAATTTGACATTAATGAAGTATCGTTGGAAGCGTCTTGATCGTCCGCTGATTATAGGCTATGTGACGTCTATGCGCGACGTAAATTGAAGAACAAGACACCACAGACAGACAAATTAAAAATCCGGAGTCACACGTAATCTGTTCGAATGCCCTAACACTTGTGACTCCGGATTTTTAATTGGTCTGTCTGTGGTGTCTTGCTTATACCTTTTTAGTCGTATTTGGGCTTTAGTTTTTATTTCTTTAATGTTTTTAAATAATTGTGACTTGCGTCGTTGGTCCGTTTAGAAAGAAACAAAGATAGATTACTTGCTTCAAAACCAATAAATTACAATGACGAAAATGAGGGTTAACAAAATAAAATGAACACCTGCAAAAGACATTTTCGAAACTGCCGCAAGTGAAGTACAAACGCCTATGAAAAGTCGCTAAATCTTAGGATAATATCGAATATAAAATTCAATTTGAAACGAAAGACTCAACCAGTAATTGGTTTATGAACCCTAAGAATTATGTAAAAGACCGAGCAACGCTTTTTATTTTTAACGCAGTCAACGTACATTCTAGGATGGAATCATATTTTTCGTAGGAAAGACTTCAATCGGTATCTGTAAAATAATACAATTTTTCTTTCTAAATCCTTTAAAGGATATGTCTGTTATATCTGATTATATTTAAAAACAATGCAACTTGGATTTATTTCTGTTATGTTGTACATGTTTTTCCCAAATAAATAAATGATGATTCCGTGGCATCATCTACGTAGGTATACGTATCCCTTTCCAACCATACCACAGATTAATACAGATGGTTCACTCCGCAAAATCATTTAAATATAAAGCGATCTCGCTACGACACAATAAAGTGCAATTCAGATCGCAGAGCACTAATTACCTACAGTTATATTACCATGAAGTTGCCTCTCCTTCTATCGCGTAACTCTTATAATATTCTCGCTACGTTATGCTCACTGAATTGGCCCGACAAAACGAGCGCGCCGCGTACTTGTAGCTTTATATCTAAAATGCGGAGTGCTCCTTCTGTACTATATTCTGTGACCATATCACCTTTCACACAATGTGCAAAAAATTCTTAAATACAATTTAATTACTTCCCTTAGTACTCTAATTATTTGTTCTTTCTTTAACGAAACGTAATTGCAAAATACGGTTTTAATAACAAAGAACTCGGAGACGTTATAATTCTAACAGCCGGTATTATTTATATTACAATTAACGGTTTGCTAATTATATTAATAAAGTACAAAATCCCTAAGCTGTAATCAGGGCGCTGTAATATTGTTGTCGGTTTCAATAACGAGGTTATAAATCACTGTTCCGTAGTTATGAATAATACATTCATTACACCATGCAAGTTACCATAGCTTATTAAAATAATTGGTTGTTGTTTTAATTGACAGCTTTTGTTATAAATTCTTTTACATTGAAAACCTAATTACAACTCTTTGTTATTTAAAATTGATGTGTTTTTTTTAATGAATTAATTTTTCATGGAAAATATTGTGAATAACAATGTTGTAATATTAGCACTATTTATAAACCATTTTTTTTTAATCTTTACTTCTAAATTTACTTGAAAAACAATTTCGCAGGTCGCAAGACAAAAAATAAAAGACTCAACTAACCACCATAATATATTTTTTTTACAAAAACTACTTTCCTTTTAACAAAAGTAAAAAACGTTTCCCAGCACTATAGCGAACAAAAATGGCCGCGGAACAAATAAGGCTAGGCGCAACCGGGGCCGCAGAACAGTCCATAACTTCATTATCGTACTGCGCTTCCCTTATTACACACCGCTTATGAAGGAAAAAACGTTTCTCTCTACAAGGTATATTGCTAATTTTAAAATGTTATGAACAATTTTCTTGTTTCTTTATTATATTTTCTGCGTTTTTACTATGGCTGAGATAGCCGTATTGTAGGATGAAGGTTTTATTAAAAAATAAAACGGTTTTTTTAGACTGTACCTGCCTATTTATTTATTCATTTATGTACACATTTACAGTAATTTATCTAACGAAGCGCGTTCGTTAACCGTTAACATACTGTATTATGCCTTCCGAAAGTTAGACGTTTATCCAATTCAGTAATAATTATTTAAAACTAGCTTTCGCCCGCGGCTTCACCCGCGTAGAGGTCGGATTTTCCCACGAGAACATACTATCAGGATAAAAAATATCCAGATCATGATCTACCCATGTGGCAAATTTTGCCGTTTTGAAAGCGTAGCAAAGAAACAAACGAACTCACTTTTGCATTTATAATATTAGTTAGGATAAGAAATTAGGTGACGTAACCGTTTTTAAAGAACAAGCATTAAAAATTTCGTTGTGTTAATAAAATGCTATTGAATAACAAAAGTAGGTAATTTCCTTATAAAATAATCAAACTAACCTAGATGTTCAAAACAGAATAACTACAGGGTTATAAAACTGTCTACAAGCACAGTAAAACCGCTTTGCTCGTAGGCTATAAATTTTCTAGCTGTGGCCGATTTTTCGCTCCGTGAGCGCTTTCGCTTTGCGCGTGGTCTATGTATCAATCAGGTTTTTTACTCTGTGGTAAACAGTTACAAGCTATAAATTAAATGGAGCAGGGATTGATTTATGGTCGGCGGTTTTGAATGACTAGAATTTATGTTACTATTCACTAACATATTGGTTTTTTGTGGTTTTGTGTAGCATAACGTATGAGGCCGGCTTGTATGCTATGTAAATTAAAAGTTATAAGTCATTCATTTCTCTCGAATTAGGAGCTCGTGGCTTAGTAATAACAGCCGCACGAGTCGATCCATCAGATTAAGCTACGCTTGCTGGGGTTGGTCCGTGGATGGGTCCCCTCAAATATGGCGAGGGGGGTAATGGCTGATCTTTGCGTTATGCTCGTGAACGGGTGCTGCTTGTGGTGACTGGTCGTCTTGCTGATCTCGGTTTTGTTAATGTTATTAGTAATTAATAAAATTTTTAGTAATTCATTTTTATATTTATTTTACTTCGATGGTCCTAGTTTATCATTTATAACTTCCAGTTGCAGCTATAAATAGCTATATGTATGCGGGCACGCCCTTTGTGCCTGGAGGCTTTTATTTAGTTAATTTATGTTTACATTTACTACTTATTTCTGCTTGAGTACATATACTCGTAGTTCTCGTTTTTTTATTATTCTTTTTTTTTGGTTGGTATATTGGCGTGTGCTAGCTGACATATGGCTAATAATTAGATTTATGTTTTATGTTGCGTAATGTAAATGATTTTGCAAACTTTTGCATAGAATCAAATTTTTCTAACTGAACAGACAGCTGTGCCGCTGGGGAGTTTGTTGCGCCACTTCTTCTTCCCAGCTAAAGCACTAGGAAGTGGTGAAGGGTGGGCGTTTTGGGGGACTGTCTTATGTAATTTTGACGTTCGAAAAGTGCTGATTCTCAGCCTAGTTTGAATAAATGACTTTTGATTTGATTTGATTTGACCATCTTTACATACCGAGACTCCTCCGTGCCTCGGAAAGCACGAAGCCGTTGGTCCTGGCTGTCATTTGTGGATCTTTGACAGTCGTTACGGGTCGTCAGAAGCCCGAAAGTCTGACAACCAGTCTTGCCAAGGGGTGTCGTATTACACAGTTACTGGGTTGTGGAGGTCAGATGGGCAGTCGCTCCATGTAAATTAGCAACCAGTTTGATTTTGTCCAAACTCGACAAAACCCGTTTCTATGGTGCTCATGCTACGCGTGCAGTTACAGATTCGATTCGTTAGATAGACTGCTTCCACAAATCCTTATGAAAAGTAAAGTGTGATATTATACATGGCACACACACAAAAGCTTGATAACTGAAAAATATTTCCTCTATCTAGACATTGAAGCTCCTACAATATTCTTCTCTGAATTTTTCATGTTCGTTCTGGCAATATTCCAAACTAGGCTATTGTAGAACCAAGTTTCATTGACATTTACGAATGTGTTGTCATAAAACTTTGTACCTTAAGTTAGAGTACTAAAATTGATTTTTGTGTGAACGTATCGTAAAGGAATTTATATTCTGGTTGAGGTGAGTTATAAGTTGTCGAAACTCCACCCTTGATATTTCGCCAATACACGTAGATGTCAAAGTTGGTAGAATTTGAACGGAAAAAATGATAAGTTGTCTAATGCTCATAAATACTTGATAATGTTTGGATTCATTGGTATTGGGATTTGATGGCTTTATTTCTGTTAGAAATCTATGTTTGGCGATTATTTTTAGGGTTCCGTGCGTCCGAATGAACTGACTTAACTAAGTATAGGTGCAAGGCATAAGGCAGAGGTGTACACACGGCTACACATCAAGCTATACATTTCCAATATAAGATGATCTCGCATTGTACAGGGTGTTAGGCTATACACCATTATCCTTGAAACCAGTAGTTTGGTGACGTTTTTAGAACGTAAAATCAATGGAAAAATACAACATATTTTTTCTTTTTTTTTAATCTACATTTTACCACAAAATACGCAATAAATTCGTTGCCCTATGCGCTAGGGCAACGAACTTGCGTCTCAACATGGGCGGGGCGGTACGTGACCTAACCGGCCGCGAGCGCGACCCTTCCTTCAGTTAGTCAGCTGTTTCGCTAGCAAGCACGGTGTCGCATAGAAACTTTTTAAAATCATTAATGAAAATAACGTTTTTTTTTTGTTGTTACTCGGTCATTTGTTTTTAATATTTAAGTCAACTACCCATGGTTTGAGTGACAACGGTGTTTAACCTGACAACCTGTATAGGATTTCCGTACAATGAGAGGTCAGTTTATACTGGAAATGTATAGCTTCATGTTTAGCCGTATGTACACCTCTGCCTAACCCTTCGGGGAATTACAGGCGTGATGTTTTGTAATGTTTTAAAAGAAACCATAGGAAAATTTATTCTCTTAAAATAATTTTGATCACGACAAAGTTTGCCTGAACACCGTAATTTTGAAACAGCTAAGTACAACAAAACTCATGATATTGTAAACGATCTCCAACAAATTTAATTAAAAGTAACTAAATTAATTATTGAACTGTACGAAACCCATACGTATGTTCATAACTAGGTAAAACTTGGAAGAATTAAAACTTCGAAAAATACACAGAGAATTATTTGCTCTTGTTTCTAACGAAGCTGGAGAAACTTTACAGCATTGCCATAAAATAACTTCGCGACAATATTTAAATGTACAGTCAGGGTACTTGATCGTCCGTTGGAGACGCCCTGGGCGTCGGGATTCCCAGGTGGATTCCCGGTCACCATAGGCGCGGGCTTGCGGACGGCGAGCAATGGGTAGCTCGCCGTCCGATTAGGACCAGACTCGTCGCGGCGTGTCGTGTTCCACGCGCGCCTCAAAGAGAAGTCAGCACAATTGGTGGGGTCCGCTAGGACCGATGCCTGCCAGGGTTGCGGGTTAGTCCGAAAGGGATACCGGGACCTTGGCAACAAGCAACTGAAGGAACACGGGTGGGTTTTAGTCAGTAAAAGTCTGACACGCCCTTCCGCTCCGCCCAGAGCGGGAGAAGTCATTGGATGAGATCCCACCCTCAAAAAAAAAAATGGGTACTTGATCGTTGATCATTTTGACACACTACGATTTTCTGAGTTGGGCAAAGTGTTATTGCGTTTTTCCATTAGGAATTTCTTGGTAACAGAGTTTGGAAGTTGGCGATGTGATACCCCCCCCCGTGCCTCGGAAAGCACGTGTAGCTGTTGGCCCTGTGCCTGATCTCTCTCCGGTCGTGTCGGATTGCCATACCAACGGACTAGAGAGAGTGAGGGTAGAGAGAGTGCACCCATGTCTGCTGTACACATATGAACTTTAAAATCTCCCGCGCCGAAGGCTGGTCTCCGCTGAGATTACACAAATCTAGTATCAGATAGCAGGCAGAATTAAACAACACACAAATCCGGTATCAGATAGCAGGCAGAATTTGTGTGGCTCGCTAACAAAGACTTAATGCATTTACAGTAGGTACTTGTTTAATACTTGGCTCTTGTTTCATTTTCAGTAGATCTTGGCAGAGATCGTGTTTTGATTCAAGATGGAAGTAATAATTAATGAAAGTAAAAAGAATAACGTTTATTTGGACACAGTTTAAGAAACACAAAATACAAATACTAACTAATATTATTAATGCGAAAGTGAGTTTTTTTTTATATGCATCTGTTGTTGCTTAACCTCGCGTCCCCATACATGTTACCAAGGGATGAAATATAATAATGCAATGCAAGTAAGACTTAAAAATAACTGACGAAATATGAAATATAAAATACTCAGTTATGTTTAAGTCCCATGTAATATGGGGTGAGCCCATAGGGCAAGCCTATTCGCCATCAACCGGGTGAAATGCCATTGGATTTTTCTGAGAAATTCCAGATGGAAAAATCCAATAACACTTTGCCCAAATATATAGTTTACAAAATATCAAAAACTTAAAGTATTATGTATTAAAAAAACTCATACTCATGAATAAGAGATCAAAAAGACACCAGTTTTGAGGGTTATTTAAATATTCCCCAAATCGTTAATGGTTTTTTTAATTTTTTAGTTTTGTGGATGTGCGCTGTGGCGCAAACTATGTCCCATCCGGCCCTATGTGCCCCAAAAAATGTAGCCGTCGCAAAATCTACACTTCAATTTACATGAAGAAAAGCAAAGATATAAATAATGACTAGATAGACAGTCAAAGCTGTGAACTCCTCGAAAAAATAGCGTCCAACCGTTGGCCGTTATATGCACACACACTAAGAAAGCACAATGACTTAGCGTTGTAAAGTTATGACTCCGATCCCCTCTGCTCGCAGCATTGCTGCCGCATCACTACTGATCCCCATACATTTTCTATAGGTTTATATGAGATTACATTCCGAGCACGGTAGCAATGTCGCGGCAATAAATGGATGATTCCGAACCCAGCTCCAGCACTACTGTATATCTAGACATAGGTATAAATAATCAAAGGCCTTCCTCAACTAAAAGGAAAAAGATTTTTCAAAAGCGGTCCCCAATTTTCTCATTTTTGTCTATAACATATTTCCTATAAATTGAGAGGCTCTTGTGATACAGGAACTCGTAGTATAAGAGCCAGGGCTACCCAGTAGATAGTTTGTGAGAATGAAGTGAAAAAAATATATATTGACGAATATAATATCGATGAACGTGTCTAAATAAAAACAAATAAAGTCGAACATTACAAACTCCTCCTATTTGGAAGTCTGTTAAAAAGTATCATAATTACCTATGTATTGTTGTATCACCCTAACAAAGTCATTATACAAACAGTCATTTAGAACGTAATGAAAAATGTTTGCCCCATCGAGATATAAGTACTAACGTACTAGAGAAGACACCGTAAACACCTACTTTGTCTCGTTCAACTGCGGCGATCGCGCCGCAGTTTGTCGAAGAAAACGCGTAAGTGCCGTGATTTACATGGCGCTTAAGACCTTTTTGCCGAGAATAAATACACTTCCGCAGCAAATCTAGCACTGTGGTAAATTAGGTACGGTTTAGACGAATTGTTATTATTTTAGCGCTGCAGCGAACTAAAGATTCAATACGAAGAATAGGACAATTCAGTTATTTGACGTAGCTTCTCTAGTATGTTAGTACTTATATCTCGATGGTTTGCCCACATAATCACTTTCAAATCTAACATCAACACTGTGAATTTGCATGCACTCATTTATAAATGTCAGACTTAATTACCTGAATATTACGAATTGGTCCTTAAAAACTCATTAAAGTTCATTTTCGTCAACATTTTAGACAGAATAATAAATTATGAGTCCAAATGCCCCGAAATGCCAATCTTTATTGAAACAACGACCAGTCTGCCTAGCGTTTTCCAACTATTTTGCGGTCGACTCTCAGTTTAACTGCCCCATTAATGCGTTGCGTTGCGTTGCGGCGTCGCAGCGTCAACGCTGCGTCGTTTTCCATATATTTTATTTCCACATTAAGGCGTTGCGTCGTCGTACGCGACGTTTCAACGGATCGGCGGATGAGAGACGAAGCAGGGTGATGCGCTGCGCTGTCGGAGCTCCGGTGCGACGTCGGACAGCAATAAAAGCAACAATAGAACACGTTTGTTCCGATCCAGTGTGGTGTGTGTCGTCCTATTGCGCTGCGACGTCGTGCGTCGTCGCAACGCAGGTGTGGCAAACAATGCGATGATCCGTTGCGACGACACAACGCAACGCACTAATGGGGCATCGCCCTTAGAGTTGTCAGAAATCGTGATCTTGTCCTAAAGTAAACAAAAACTAACAAACGCCGACAAATAAGGGGGAAGAAAATTCACCAACCCTCTATCAAAAGGCACTCTCTAGTAAGCAAGGCCCCGAGAACGAATGACCCTAATTCGTTATGTCCCAAGAATCTGCTAAATTAAGTTCTGCTCTGCACATACCACTACTAATTTTAGTCAAGTGGTATGCCAATGGGCTTAGGTAATACTATTTACTCTTGTACCGCTTTGTTTATTCACGAAGTTAATTGAGAGAATAAATAAGAGTAAGGAGCTTACGCAGTGCGGTAGACTTTGCAATTAGAAGGGGTTTGAGATAAATTAGGATGCTGTTTGACAGCGGTTTTATTTAACACGGACGTATTTTTTTTGTGTCGTTTTATTAAAGCCAGGATGAGTCAATTATAGATCATTTTAAGCACGTGTTCTGGAACGATACTGATTCATGTATCTGCCGTTTTGGTACTAATCTATAATCGAATCTGTTCATATAGTTTAAAATCGATTTGAATTCAGAACTGAGCAAACAGAAATTAAACTTTATTCGCTCATACATTATTTGATTTTCATTAGAATATTATGGAACCCATTTTTAGTAAGGTATTAATTTTTTATTAAAAAAATGTTAATCAAGCTTAATGGTTCAGAGCAGTGGTGGCCAGTGGCGTTGTAGGTCGTGGGTTTGAACCTAGCCAGGCGCTTACTTTGAGTAAATAATTCATCACCACTGCTCTCAAAGCGGTGAAGGAAAACATCGTGAGGAAACTGGCATGCTAGAACCAAAAATTCTAAGACGTGACATTTACCAACCCGCACTGGGCCCGCATGATGGATTACAGCCCACTCTCTCTCGAAGAGTAGAGGCCTGTGTCCCAGCAGTTGGAACGTTATAGGCTGATTATGCGTAGGGAGCTTTTTTAGCGCTAATAATAATCGTACTGAATAAGTTACATCAAAAATGTTTGTATCCGGAAAGTATCGACAATCACCAAAGCTAACAGGTCAAGACTGAGGAAATATGAGAGAGTCATCATGAGGGACTTGATTAGTCACGCTAGGAACAAACCAAGACTAAAGAAAATGCATGAAATCTTAGACGGAAAGACAGTAACCAAACGCATCAAGAACCACAGGATGTGCTATCTCGCACATGTTCACAGACGCAGCAAACCACACCTATTACATGCAGCAATAAAGTACAGGGCCAAATCCAAGAAAGTAGGCCGACCGATTTACACATGGAACGACAACCTAAAACAGGACATGGCGGGCTTCGACAAGGAAATTGACTTCTGGATGGACGCGGCGGAAGATCGAAACAAGATCAGGAAAGCAGCTAGCGAGATATACAAGAAACCTGAAACGGACAGCAGCGAGAGCTCAGACAAAGATACAGAAAACAGCAAATTGGAGCATAGTACAGCAAGGTGTTAGAAAAGAGCCGAGAACGAAGCAAAATATCTCCGCCAATGGATTCAACGGCGAAGATTGAACGAAGTCAACTGGCGGCGACGTCGTAAAAAGATGCCCATCCCTAGATAAATATTACCCGTCTCTCCACTAGTCCATTGCTTACTCAAGGATGCATATCCGGTAGGCTCGCAAGTCCTTCCCTATTCCTAAGGGCACAGTCTATCCCTACCATTACCCGCGCCCCCCGGTCTACTCTTCGATATGCAATGGCTTCTGTAGCTCCATGAACCATGAGGCTTCAGGGGCTAGTGCAAATCCTGGGGTTCATTCGATTTATCGAGTCTGGTTAAGCCACGCTGGGGTCGGTGCATTTCATTCATTCATTCATTCAAAAATGTTTGTATCCGGAATTTCGCCAAAAAAATTTAATTTCCCGGGTTTCTCTGACGCTTTCGCAAACTGAACTTCTAGTGTTGTCTGTCGTTTATAGGGTACAAACAACACAAGTTTACCAATTTAAAGGGGTGATAACAATTTCATAGAAATAACTAGATTTTGCTTTCAAGGGACAACTTTGTACAAAACGTGTATTAGTTTTTTTCTTTAACGATCTTTGGGATGTTTATGTGTAATTATGGATGATTACTTTTTTGTGGAAGTTTGTTTTTTATTTGGCGTTCTTTTGGCTTCAGAAAGATTTTGATGTAGGCTTACAATCCTAACTAATGTTATAAATGCGAAAGTGAGTTTGTTTATTTATTTGTTTGTCTTTTTGTTACGCTTTCTCGCGAAGACGACTGAGCGGGCGTGACCTGGCTTAGGACAGGATACTTTATATGCCGATTTTCCTACGGAATCGAGACTTATGCGGATGAAACCGCAGGGCGCAGTTAGTACTATATAATATTGACGTGGTAAGATACAAACAATACAGCTCGATTTATTCTTTCATGACTTTCAAGATATCACAGCATTCTATAGTGCCTCGTTGAACTAACAGTCGCAAGCGCTACTGCCGAGCATGAGGCCCTGGTCGTTTCCCTGGTCTGGAAAAGTAGTATTGGGTTTTTGCATCTGGAATTTCTCCAGCCAACGTGATGGATGGGGTTTACGTGGGGTATAGATAAGACCACGTAACCTTAGTCAACATAAGAAATACAGTATGTTAACTAACAAAGGGCGTTTCCGTCAACCTGCAATAGTATAAGGTCTATACATGCAAAAAAAAATATATCCGTTAAAAAAAAAGTTTTTTTTATTTGTGTACCTATAGAAAAATATTCACAAAAAATATTAAATTGTTACGGAAAATAAACTCTCTGTGCACGCCCACTTGTCACACTTGTTTTTCTACGTTGAAATACAAGTGTGCGTGTACATAGTGTTTCTTTTACGTTTAAATTTAATCTTTTTGTGAAAATTTCAATACATAAATTAAAAAAAAATTTTTTTTTTTTTTGAGTCTTAATATTTTTTTTGCATGTATTCACGCTAGACTATTGCAGGTTAACGGGAACGCCCTTTGTTAGTTAACATACTGTATATTTTTTATAAAAAAATATGAGAAAGGGGATGGGAAAGTTTACGGTCACAAAGATTCTCAATTCCTTGGGAGTAGCGCAGTACTCTCCTGACTCAGCCTGGTGTGATGATGACCCCAGCAGGTGTGGTACGCTGCTGATACCAGGGATGGTGACGATCGGTGCATGTTAGTGCCTGACCCTGATGTAGCTCGACGTGCTTTTTTTAGCAGGCCGGAGTCTGGATTTGTTCTCGGTTGATGGCAATACGCTGCCTGGCCCGGGTGTTACATGGGACATAGACATCTAGTGAAGTGTTGGTGAACTATAGGTGCCCCTCTGCCTAACCCTTCGGGGAGACAGGCGTGATGTTATGTTATGTAATTTTATAGTGGCATTATACTTTTCACAATGACATTAATATTAAGACATAACCTGACTCCTACAGACGCAGCAACAGGGTTGCTTCTGAATCCAATTACGTATCCACATCTCAACGACAAGGCGACCACCCGACCTAACCCTCGAATTCTGAAAACCACTCCTTTATAGAAGTACCCTTAATACAAGTGCCATTTGATTAAAACCAAACACCAATCAAACAAGGCCTTAAGTGCCAGCGCAAACTGTGCGACTTGTCGCTGCGTCTAGTCGCTGCAACAACACACATGCAGCGAGAGCGTGCGACTCCCCTAGCCTGTCGTTGCGCCCCTACAACCCGACGCCAAGTGTGCGGAACTTTGAACAAAATATATAATAAACCCTAGCTTCCATCCGCGGCTTCGCCCGCGTGGTATGTCGATTAAAAGTAGCCTATATCCTTCTCCAGGTCAAGGTCTACCCCTGTGGCTAATTTCATCCAAATCCGTTCAGCAATTTTACCGTGAAAGTGCCACAAACAAACGAACTCACTTTCGCAATTATAATAATAATTAGGTAATTAGGATATAGGAAATTAGAATGGTCGGCCGCAGCGTGTCGTCGTGTCTAGTCGCCGAGCTGTCGCAGTCGCATGTAACATAGTGTGCGCCATATCTTGCTGTTGAAGATCGCATTTGTATGCAAGCGGGTAACAGGATGCGTAACTACCTACAATGGATACCACTGCCGGTCTGAGGACAGTGCGAAATGCGAATTTCTGATGTAGTTAGTACTGTACGTGTGTGTTTTGTTGTTTTGAGTTGTAGGTGTTTGTGTGAGTTGCAACAAGGTACTGCAAAATGTCGATGAATGTTTCATTTAGAAAGCTTAAAAAAATCCGAACACAACAAGACTGACGAGGCAATCGAAACTCAAATCGAGATTATATTTTCGACATCATGTCATCTGCCTAGCCTTTTCCTAACTATGTTGGGGTCGGCTTCCAGTCTAACCGGATGCAGCTGAATTTCCAACCAGGACGAACTGCCTATCTGACCTCCACAACTTATTTTTTAACTGGGTTATACGATACCCCTTGATAAGACTGATTGTCAGACTTTCGGGTTTCTGACAACCCGTAACAATTGCCAAAGACCCACAAATGACAGCCGGGACCAACGGCTTAACGAGCTTTCCGAGGCACGGAAAGATCTCGGTATGTAAAGATGGTCATCCATAAACGAACCAACCCGCAAGCGTGATCCTGATGGATCGACCCGTGCGGCTGTTATTACTTAGCCACGAGCTCCTCCCACATCATGTGTTGTAGTTATTCAGTAGGTAAACGAAAATTAAATCATGTGGGACTCATTTCTATCGCCGTAAAGAATATTTTGGGGACATACACAAGAGGATAGTTCTTGACGCTAGGATAGCAAGATAGTGTTACTAAGCTAGCAATCTAGTCACTCTAGACTAGTGTTCACAAAACTATCCTCCTTTTTAGGCTAGTAAGCTAGTGAGAAAGATAGTATGGGGTTTTATATTTGAGCTAGTAGCGCCCCCTACTATCGATTTTACTATCCTATTCTGACTTGTGTACTAACTCTGTGTGGTCGGCAAAGCTTACAAGCTTTGACCATCGGATCATTTTTCTCTACGGACTAAATGACCGTAGTACTTAAAATGCTAGTAAAGCATCGTGTAAACACCTCCAGCTTAGTACCAAGCTAGGATATAACGTGCTTGCTATCCTAACTTAAAAAACTAGCCTCATGTAACCCAGGCATAAGTTCCGGTCCACGACTCCGGATTATCCCGTTAAAATGGAACCGGGTGTCAGGCGAACCGTGAAATACGTACCGGATTGAGTTTCCTATGAATTTTATTTACGAAAGTAGTTTTATGGAAGTATGCATGTCGCAGATTTGAGGAAATGTATATGATTTGGTCGGTTTTAGTATGACGAATGATAGCGGTATCGAATCTCGGGTAAGTTGACTTTTGTCAATGAAAATGGAGTTTGGTTTATTGTTGAGTTTATTTTCGGTACCTACTTACTTATCTAGCGAAACGAGAAATAGAGGCGTGATGTTGTAACCTATGGTTTATTTTCGGTAAGGTGGGTCCAAATATTGAGCGGTCCTGTGCGGCTGCCGCGCGCGAACGCTTCTTTCCGAGTATTCCCGTTCATCCCACTGGCGTCGTCCCACTGGTGGGACGAACGGGAATTTAATCAATTATATTAAATTTATTTCCCGCTCGTCCCACTGACTTTCTCAGTGGGACGAACGGGAATGATTTAGTAATTTTATTTTTAATTTACCGTTTCTCTGGATGTATGTTCGCAAAAATGGCTGAACGGATTTGGATAAAATTCGGCACACCACACAGATAGTTTATAACCTGGATTAACACGTAGGGTAGGTACTTTAAATCCCGGTTGTAAGTCTCCGTCGGATTTATTTCCGACATCCACACGGGCGAAGGGGCGGGAAAAAGCTAGTATTTAATATTAAGTAAAGATAATGAAATAAGTAAGACAGATTTCTGCTCCGAAAACTTGAGATACATCGAACAAAACTTTGAATGAATACTGAGCGTTTATCAAAAGATAATAACATAGCATTGAGAAAGTTGCATGTAATCCTTGCCTCGGTATGAAGCTCCCAACTTTGTTCATTAGCGAACTGTTATAAACCAAATCATAGAAATCGGAACTTCGATATCAGTCTGTCTTGAGAACGTGACTGTACTTCTGTATGGGAAGAAAATGGTTAAGATGCTGTGATTGGAATCCAAGCAGTACGTTGTTTGAAAATTCATCCATATGTTGGTCAAACAAGATAATCTTTACATCATAGACAATATTGTCATCACTGTGTCTAATTTTCTTTTATTGTTTCTATATTATATTTTTTTTTTTTGTATATTGTCACCTTGTAGCTATTTATTAATGTAGTTAGTTATTATTTAACCGTGTTTCTGTATGTTGTGCTGTCTTTTGTGTGCACCAAATAAACGTTTTATCTATCTATCTATCTATCAACAACATATAATGGATTATGATTATGAATGACTATAATAATTATTATAAACCCAAATGTTTGCATGTCACATTATTATGACTAAGTATTAAGGATCTGGATTATTTATGTTAAGACCGAAATTGTATCAATACTTTGTAGCCAATAAATTGATTTGATTTGATTTGATTTATCTATCTACATAATACAGTTAACAGCTGCACGGGTCGATCATGCAGATTAAGCTACGGTTGCCCCGCTTGGACCGTGGATGGGTGACCATCGTTACATACCAAGACCCCTCCGTGCCTCGGAAAGCACGTTAAGCCATTGATCCCGGCTGTCATTTATAGATCTTTGACATTCGTTATGGGTCGTCAGAAACCCGACAGTCTGACAACCAGTCTTACCAAGGGGTATCCTATTACCCAGTAATTGGGTTAGGAGCGTTAGCAGTTCAATGGCTAGGTGGGGTCTAGCCATTGAACTGCCAACGCTCCTTCTACTGTCACTCATCCCTGTAACCACGATCTTCTTCTTCATTCGGTCCCTCATTACTGAGGATCGTGGTCACTGGACCCCCTTTAAACGAACAATCTGCCTCCATCGACTCTGGTCCAATGTTGCCATCACCACCTGCTTAGATTCGCTTGAGGACGTAGCTTCTTTTACTTGGTCGGACCATCGTTTTAGTGACCGGCTCTCTTCCCTTCGGTATTGCCAACCACGATCTAATCTGATCCAATACAGACGACCGGACGTAACATGGTTATCTCTTATCTATTATTCAATCCTGTTATATTCATCATCTGCCTAGCCTTTTCCCAAGTATGTTGGGGTCGGCTTCCAGTCTAACCGGATGCAGCTGAATAACAGTATTTTACATGGAGCGACTGCTTATCTGAACTCCACAACCCAGTAACTGGATAATACGATACCCCTAGGTAAGACTGGTTGTCAGACTTTCGAGCTTCTGACGACCCGTAACGACTGTCAAAGATCCACAAATGACAGCCGGGACCAACGGCTTAACGTGCTTTCCGAGCCACGGAGGAGTCTCGGTATGTAAAGATGGTCACCCATCCATGGAACAACCCCGGCAAGCGTAGCTTAATCTGATGAATCGACCCGTGCGGCTGTCCTCGCAGCCCGAGCTGGCTGGCTGTGTCGTGTGTGGATCCTGTTATATTGTCCTACACAGATTAGGTGTGAAATTGAGGGTCCATAACTTACCCTATCCCCAAAGAATGATCTTGGAAACCGTTGGCCCGAATTTGATGGTGATTTTATCATTCCACAGTTTATTATAATTAGGTTCTGGGCTATAAAAATTCACTGTCTCCGGGGTATCACGCTGAAGACAATGAATTTTGGCAATTTAAGTGTCAGAGGAGAATAAACTTTGGTAATCTCTTGGTTTCAAATGTGAATTCTTCTGTGACAACGTTTAAGATATCACGGTGAGATTTTTTAGAACCGGCTGTTAACCAAACTGAATCACATAGCCTAGACATTTCAATTTAAAAAAAATGAGGCTTAAAAGACTCCCTCTATGACCCATGCTCAGGAGCGTGCCTTTTTTTTTTGAGGGTTAAGTCATCAAATGACTTCTCCCGCTCTGGGCGGAGCGGAAGGGCGTGTCAGACTTTTACTGGCCAAAACCCACCCGTGTTCCTTCAGTTGCCTGTTGCCAAGGTCCCGGTCTCCTTTCGGACTTTCCCGCAACCCTGGCAGGGCAGGAGCGTGCCTGAGCAGAGGGTCATGGGTTATAGCCTCAAGTCGACCAAAATGTTATTGGGTTTTTCATAACGAGTTTCTTCAAGTCCGGGTTTGTGCCCGACTATTACTATTACTACTAGTTATTACTATAATTTAGGTCTAAAACAACGGATGAAATGTGGGAGCTACTATACAGCGCTGCCTAACCTTCAGGGGTTCGCAAGTGTCATCATAATTACGTCACTGCATAGTGCTAGTCTCATGAAATTGGTGTCTCTAAATAGATATAGCTGTAATACAATTTGTGTTGCATGCAGCCGGATATTGCGCACTGCTGATATTTCACTGGATGTGGTTAGACTGTAGTCTAAATCAGAGCGACTGTTATCCGAGATCCCTTTGATATACGAATCGTATTGATTGGAATATTCCGGGAACAAACAATAATCGTGTTTGTTATGTTCGTTGCTAAATTGAACATATTCGTGAGAAGTTGGCAGAATCGTTGCGGCGCTGATTTGCTGGGTTTTTTTTTTCTCCTCCACCTATCGTTATTTCTCCTGACAAAGTTTATTCTATTTATATGTATGTATGTAAGTAGGTATATATGTATTGCTAATTATTCTTTTTCGAGTTATCTATCCCGTATGTTGCACCTGCAATGTTTTTCTCTGCATCATCCTAAGGTTGACTGGTAGAAAATGCTTCAGGCATTAAGTCCACCTTTGTACAGTATTTTTTTTTTTACTTTTGCATAAAGTTTTAATAAATAATAAATAAAATAAATTCAAAAAGTTGAGTTTCTGCATACAACAAAATATAGGAAAAAAACGAATCGGTATCGTAATCCTATATGAACGTATTTGCTTTATTTTCTTTATAAGTACGAGTATACACTACACAGCACAAAAATATTTGGTGTGTATTTATGATTTCATTCAGTTCACTACAAAGTTATTTGTACAACAGGCAGGTACAAATCTAACACTTTGACCTGGGGCTGGTCTAGCCAAGTACGGAGTTTTAAGAAAATAAAGGTATGGTCCCGAACCCCATTCCACGTGACAATGCTGCCGCAGCAGTTCTGCCGCGTCAATACAGGTTTATATGAGACTAGCTGCGCCCCGTGGTTTCACCCGCGTAAGTCTCGATCATGTGGGAATATCGGGATAAAAAGTATCCTATGTCCTATTCCGGGTCATGGTCTACCCCTGCGCCAAATTTCATCCAAATCCGTTCAGCCGTTTTAGCGTGAAAGCGTAACAAACAAATAAACAAACAAACTCACTTTCGCATTTATAATATTAGTTAGGATTACATTCCGGGCACAGCAGCAATGTTGCGGCAGCACTGCTGCAACAGCACTACCGTGCGTATGCGTTGCCCTGCCGGCACGTCAGACCAGTAGTACGGCATTCATCACAGAGATAACAATTGAACATTGATAGCAAAATAGCGGGACACCATAGACAGCAGGCACTCGGAATCAACGGCCAGCGGTAGCAGCAGGCAGCACTGCTGCGCTGCACTGCCATGTCGACAACGCCACGGCAACACTGCAGTGGGTTTTGGGATCATACCTGTGGGAAAATGGGTTTCACGAGGAAAGAAAAGACGTGTGAACTGGTTGACGGTCCGTTATAATTGAATAATAGAAAACATTTGAATGACCGACATCAACGAATGAACGAATGAGTGAAAGATCAATTGTGATAATCGAATGATTGAATCGAGTAGTTATTTTGATCTGTAAACACTGGGCTTTTTGTATTATTTCAACAGTCCCCCTCAAAAATACAAGTATACAGAAAAATAAACTCATTTCAATCACATAACAAAAACATATAATAGATATAACAATCAAAATGTTGATTTAAGTTAATGATTAATCACTTCAAAATCAGATGAAATAAATCTTATTAATTAAAGTTTAATACAAATCTAAATTGTGTCTTAAATCTATAAACCTTTTGTTAGGAATCGCTTTCGTAAACATATCCGCTAGTTGATTTCCTGTGGAAATAAATTCTAGTTTTATTAATTTACTAGCGATTTGTTCCCTAATGAAATGGTATTTTATGTCTATGTGTTTAGATTTTTTATGGTTTGTAGGATTATTTGCAATACAAATGCAACTATTGTTGTCTTCGTATATTATTATAGGATTTTTTATTTGGATTAAAATGCTATTTAGTAGTGATTTAATCCAGACTGCTTCTCTTACAGCCTCAAATAAAGCCATGTACTCAGCTTCCGTTGAAGAGACGGCGACAGTATTTTGTTTTCGTGTATTCCACGAAATTGTACAATTATCAAAAGCTTTGAATAAATAGCCTGTTGTACTTTTTCTGTCGTTTTCATCGCCTCCCCAATCCGAATCTGCATAGCCAGTTATTAATTCCTTATAATCACTTTTATTATAAGTCAATTTTATACCAACTGTACCTTTTATGTATCGCAAAAGATGTTTTAAGCATTTCCACAATTCTTCATTATTTTTAGATTGGTATCTACTCAATATACTTATAGGTGCACAAATATCTGGCCGTGTACAAAGCATAGCATACATAAGACACCCAATTGCATTTCTACAGGGCGCTTCATAGTATGTGTCAGAATTTAAAGTCAAATAATTTAATTTATAAGGTAAAGGTGATTTAGAAGGGTTGCAATCACTCATAGAAAATCTATTTAAAACATTTTGTAGGTATGTAGATTGGTCTAAAGAGATAGTATTTTTAGACCTTTCGATTCTGATCCCAAGGAATAATTTTATTTCTTTTAAATCAGTCATTTCAAATTTTTGCATAAGACTGTTCTTGTAAACTTGTAATGTATCAATACTTTGAGTGGAAATGATCAAATCATCGACGTACAATACTATATAAACATTTTTATCTATACCATTTTTATCTAATACATATAGACAAGGATCTACTTCCGAATTTTTAAAACCCATATCTTTAAGAACGAGATCTAAACGTTCGAACCAGCATCTTGATGACTGTTTTAGGCCATACAATGTTTTGTTTAGTTTACACACCTGATTATCTTTAGCTAAAATACCTTCTGGTACCTCCATAAAAATATTTTCTTTTAGTATTCCATTAAGGAATGCCGTTTTAACATCCATATGGTGTACATGTAAATCAAATTGATTAGCTAGAGCTAAAATGAATCTAAATGTAGTGATCCGAGCGACTGGTGCGAAAGTTTCGTTATAATCCTGCAAGTACTCTTGAGTAAAACCTCGAGCAACCAAGCGAGCCTTATAACGTACGGGTTCACCTAATTCATTGTTTTTAATAGTAAACACCCATTTGCAACTTATTATGTTGACATCTTTAGGTTTTTCTACTAAAGTCCACGTTTGGTTGCTTCGAAGTGACTCAATTTCACTCTGTACAGCTTTTAACCATTTATCAGAATCATGTCTATCAAATATATTCTTAAATGACGATGGCAATGATTGCAAAGTAATCAATGACAGAAATAAATCAGGATCATGCATCTGTTTATAATTTTTCGGGGGTAAATTGAGAATTCTTTCACTTCGCCTTAAATTATTGGGTTGACTTCCTAATGACGAATTATCATTCAAAGAATTTTGAGGTTGACTTTCTATAAGTTTTGCCGAATCATTGTCACATTTCGTATGGTGTTTTATTTATCAGAGCTTTAGTGGGTAGTTTATTAATCAAATAAGTAGCTGTTAAAACAGCTTCACCCCAAAATATTTTATCTAATTTCGCACTTGCAACCAATGTTCGAGCCATTTCGGTTAACGTACGATTCATTCTCTCTGACACACCATTTTGTTGTGGAGTGTAGGGTACCGTTAAATGATACATTATTCCCTTTTCAACACAAAATTCTTTGAACTCGTTAGAAAGATATTCTCGGCCATTATCGCAATATAGATTAACAATCTTAGAATTAAGTAAATTCTCACTCTTAGCCACAAAATCCTTAAAACATTTAAATACTTCTGACTTAGAATGCATTAAATATGTGACTGTATAGTGAGTAAAATCATCAACGAAAATAGTAAAATAATTTTTATCATCAAATGTGGGTGGTGTTATAGGACCGCAAACATCAGAATGAACAATAAAAAGTGGTCTGTTATTATTGGATTTCACTTTTTTCTTAGCAAAGGGTAGTCGTGATTGTTTACCAAGTATACAAGGCTCACATAACTCATTACTAGGAATTACATCATTGATAATATTATTATCCTCAATTAGGTCTTTTTAAATATTAAATTTTTGTTTATTTAAATGACCGAGACGTTTGTGCCATAAATCATAAGGTTTAGAAGTCTCAGATAAATTTAAATTACATTGAGATCGCACTACTTTAAAATGTAACTTAAATAGATTATTACTACTTATACCGGACATTAAGCATTTGTTGTTTTTGTAAATATGAACTTTATTATTATTAAAAATAACCGACATACCTGCTTCTTGAATACGATTTACCGATAATAAATTATATGGCACATCTGCTGAATATAGAATATTATCGATTGATCCTTGAAAACCTAGATTACTAGTAACATTTATTTGTCCTTTACCAAATGCAGGAATGTTAGTGCTGTTCTTAGCTACCCCAATTTTTAGTGGAGTGGGTAACTCTAAGTATGAAGAGAAAAATTCCTTTGTATGTACAATGTGGTCAGTTGCGCCCGAATCTAAAAGAAAAGTAATGGTATCAGTAGTAGAATTAAGTTGCGAATGAAGTAACTTACATGTTGTAAACATAAAAGCGAAACTGTCCTCATCATTGCCGGAAGTCTGCATTGTATTTGCAGTTGGTGCCTGATTACTACTACCGCCATCTTGCTGAATTTTCTTGAAGTAATGGCAATCCTTCTTGACATGATTTCGTCGACCGCAATGATCACAATATAGCTTCGAAATCTTATGCGTTGAGTTTCCAGGATGTGGCTTCTTCTTATATCGAGTATTATCACGAAACTTTTTCTTGTCAAATCCAGGTCTTGATGTAAATTTCTTCGCAGATGTTTGTAATACTTTCAGTTCGGTTGTAGTATCAGCTTTTAATTTCACTTCGTGATCTAAAAGACGTGTCTTAACAAACGCTAGATTTAATTGTTCTTCTCCTAACGTTTCTAATGCTGTAATAACGCCGTCGTAGGAGGTAGGTAAAGTTAACAATAAATGTGATACTTTGTCCATCTCATCTAATTTTGCACCAGCTGAAATTAGTTCCGTAATTATATTGTCGAAATTATTGAAGTGTTGGAATAACGTCACATCCGGTTGCAATTTTAAATTTAGTAATTGTTTTCGCAGAGCCAATTGTGTAGCTAAGCTCCTCCTTTCGTAAATTTTATCCAAATCATCCATTATAGATTTTGCCGTAGCAGCACCTTTTGCAAAATTCAAAAATGCATCGCCTAAATATTCCACTATCGTACCTTTTGCCAGCATATTTTTCTTTTTCCACTCTTCATCTGGGTTTGATGGAGGTAGTTCATCAATCACACCCAACACTTGCAATTCTCCTAAAAGTGATCTAACGCGAAACTTCCACGTGCTATATCGTTCACCGTTAAATTGTTGAATATTCCTTTTACTTCGCGACTCCATTTTCAAATTATTTTAACGAACTAACGGTTGATTATTATTGAACACTAGTATACTCTCAACACTATATTACTACGTAGCCTGGGCCCATAACCTGTGGGAAAATGGGTTTCACGAGGAAAGAAAAGACGTGTGAACTGGTTGACGGTCCGTTATAATTGAATAATAGAAAACATTTGAATGACCGACATCAACGAATGAACGAATGAGTGAAAGATCAATTGTGATAATCGAATGATTGAATCGAGTAGTTATTTTGATCTGTAAACACTGGGCTTTTTGTATTATTTCAACAATACCTTATGAGGCCTGCTTTATACTGGTTTTTTTACCACAACGGGCCTACCGTCCACTATCGAGACACGAGGGTCCAAGTTTTTGTGCTAGGATCTGGCCAACGAAAGTCTGTCATGAAAATACGCGCGAAATTTAAAACAACAAGACTGTTTGTCCCTGTACATAGTGCGATAACACGTGTTGATACTTGACATTTATTTTTATTTAAATGAAATAAAATTTGTTTTCACGTTTCAATTTCGCGCGTGTTTACAGGACCGACTTTCGTTGGTCAGACTCTATCTACCACTATGTAACGCAGTGATGTGCAAACGGCATAATAAGGCACGTTGTACACACGTTTTTCTTGCCGTGAAAAACTACGGTTGATTCGCCGTGTGTAGGCACAGCCGCCAGTGTTGTAAGAATCACTATGGAAGCTTGTTGACAGACACGGCGGCACTACGGCACTGCGCCGTCGCCGTATGCATCATCCAATGGTTTGCCGTGTCATATACTTGTACATACAAGCTCACACAATCCCCTAGGGTGCGGCTAGCGCGCATTATCGTAAAGAAACCGTGACGTGTACGTACAACGGGCCTAAACCTGCTGATTCTAAGATGCCATTTGTAAAAAAAATTAAGTAATTAAAACTAAAACCCAACTACGACTAAAAAGGTATAAACAAGATACCACAGAGAGACAAATTAAAAATCCGGAGTTACACGTAATCTGTTCGATTTATGCACTAACACGTGTGACTCTATAAATTAAATTACTTTAGCTGTAAAAAAATTATACTTAATTATTTACTAACCCTAGATTATGCACAAACGGAAGATCTACTTGTTGTCAGCAAATAAAACCGCTAACGTGCCTCTTTGTTTTTATGTACCTAAGTTTTGCTTTAGTTTTTAATTTTGTACTCATTGTTAATTTATTAAAATAAGTATCTATGCACTTTCTAGCCTGAAGCACAGGTTCAACCTAGTTCAGGCAAATATGCAACTGTGCTCTATTTTAAACTGTTATTGTATTTATTGTAAACGTGTCCCTTCTTATAAATAAACAGAACTAGAAATGCCTATTTTGGTAATGTTTATCCACTGCTAACTTATGGTATTATATACTGGGGAAACAGTACAAACGTGCAGTCCACATTCATTCTCCAGAAAAAATGTCTTAGGACAATATATAACATGCATAGCACCGAATCGCTAAGAGAAGTTTTCCGAACGGAGGGTTTCTTAACACTGACTGGCATTTATATACTTGAGTTATGTTTATTTGTCAAAAATAATATGCAATATTTTAATTTCAAATCAAATTCTAAGAGAAACATTCGCAAGCAATATAAATATGACATTAATTTACCTGTTATTAATAATATGATTTATTATAAAAGTACCTATGTAACTGCTATTCGTGTATACAACCAGTTACCACCAGCCATTAAGCAATTAAATGGAAATATGTTTAAAACAAAATTAAAAAAATTATTAATCGATAATGTATTTTATAATCTGCAGGAGTTTTTTGAGGAAAAATGATGCTAGTATGTAATTTATTTGTAATCTGTTTTTAACCTATTTGTATAATGTATTTGAAATTTATTTGAAATGTAACACGATTGCATATCCGACATGGGTAGACTGTTGAGCCTTTTACGTTATATAATAAGAACTGATGTACACAGTTGTGCAATAAATATATCTTTATCTTTATCTTTATCTTTAACAAATTATATTATAATTATACTCCGGATTTTTAATATTTCTGTCTGTTTTTTAAATTCTTTTGGGGTTATATTAAAATATATATATTTTTGAAATGTGCTCATTAAGCCCTTTCATTTGATACCCAACATGGTACGATTAAACAATTTTTTTTTAGTTCCTGACTTTATGGCCTCTAGAGGGCGCCATTTTTAATTGAATGTAACGTCACATAGCCTATAACTAACCAGCGAACGATCAAGACGCTTCCAACGATACCTCATTTGTCAAATTATGATGAGTGGTTTAGAAGATAGGACGGAACAGATACAACATACATACATAACATACATACATAGCGGTCAAAATAGCCCTCCTTTTTTTTTTTTGGGTGGGAAATCATCAAATGACTTCTCCCGCTCAGGGCGCAGCGGAAGGGCGTGTCAGACTCTTACTGACTAAAACCCACGCGTGTTCCTTCAGTTGCCTGTTGCCAGGGTCCCAGTATCCCTTTCGGACTATTCCGCCGTCCTGCTTTCTCTTCGCCGTAGTCGGGTAAAAAAGGGCGCCTTTATTCCTTAAATCAACTTTCCGCATCAAATCCCTTAAATAGCTACACATACTTACATAAAAGCCAATATATTCCAAAAAGAACCATCTTCCACTATCCTCACACCCTGAAAACACAATTTACACTATTTTTAAAGGCGACTGGCGTTGAATACACCGTCGGATATTGGCCGGCTAGCGTCATGTTGGCCGGAAATTGGTCGTTAGCGTGGTCAATGTGAACGCGCCCTTTGTACTTAGAGTAAACTCCGTTTAAGATTTTAAAGGGATTTTGTACGGGTTGGGGATAATTTTCTTGGTTTCTCTTCGGGAGTATTGTAGCGTGTTTGGGTCTATTCTTAGAGATTCTATTTTGAATCGCCGAAGCCCCGGTTTGGAGAAGCGCCGTTCAAATCAGTGCTAAAAGTGGAAGCCCTCATTTATTCGAAGTTTATTTGAATACTGGCTGCACCCCGCAGTTTCACCCGCATAAGTCTCGATCCCGAGGGAATATTGACATAAAAAGTGTCCTAACCCAGATTATGGTCTGCCCATGTGAAACATCCGTTCAGCCGTTTTAGCGTGAAAGCATAACAAACAAATAAACAAACTCAATTTCGCATTTATAGTATTAGTTAGAACTCTGGCGTAGCATGGCGCTTTCTATCTCTACGAAGAATAGACATAGCTTTTTCTATACAAAGTGACAGTTCGTTTCTTCATTTTTGACATCCACCGTAGAAATCTTTCTACAATCTGTCATTTTGTCTTTCATTTCTAACGATCTTTGTCTAGGTCTTTCTATATGTAGACTATTTCGGAAGAAAGTTTTCTATCCTTACTGTCAAAATCACACTGACAACCGATAAATCCTATGATAAAACAAAGAATTCTGAGTCGAATTATGTAAAAGAGTGAATTTCGTAAAAAGTGCAGTTGACTCTTTCTATTTTGCTGCCGTCTCGTACTGTCTACTGTCTACAGGAAACGTCATTTTTGTCTACTCTTCCGTCGACAAAACGGTGCTCATGCTACGCCTGCTGAATCATTATGATATTGAAAATAGGTTAAGTTAGACTCCACAAAACCATGTTTATCAGTTGTTTAGCCTAAACACCTTTTAAATACGACATTTCTGTATGGAGTTTGACATTAAACTGACATTAGACACGCGTACCAAGCGTCTAAGTTTTTGTGGTAAGGCCCTAAAGGTTTAACTAGAATTTTTCATTTTAGGTTATTCTTCAGCCTTGAACCTTGTTTTCAAGTCTCTGACCTAAGCCGCGGACATACAGACGGACAGACAGACAGAAGGACATGGCAAAACTATAAGGGTTCCTTGTTGATTACGAAACCCTAAAAAACAAATTACCAATAACCCAATAACAATAAACCAACAACTGATAACTGCTAACACATAAATTCCACCCTACTGAACCGCAATAAAATTAATAAACACAACTAAACTACATAATAAACTAAACTAAACTAATAAACCCAGAGGAAACCAGCTAACCGTAAATCAATGATTTAAAAACTTTCCGAAACTATGGAAGTTGAGAAATAAATAACAGTTTTAATTGAATTTACAACTCTTTTGTGAACTAACTTTGGAGTCGAGAGTTCCGACGGCTACTCCCTCATATTTCTCGATTTCCCGGTATTCTTTCGGTACCGAACTCACCAAACATATTTTTTTTAAGTTTTCTAGCTTGTAAGGGTGCACCCAATCACAAATTGCTTAGCTAGATCCTCTGTTATGCCGAAAATACAGCAGCATTAATTTTGAAAAAAAATATATGTTAAAGTTGAGGATTGATGCTAGGTCTTATGTGAGGCGAAAACACGATTATATTAAATTTTCTCGATAGAAAAAATTCTTCAAATTAGATCATGAAACTTTGCATGATATGCAAAGTTTCATGATCTAATTTGAAGTATTTTTTGAATACCAGCGGTTTATAATTCTGTGCAGAGGTAACTTTGGAATTTTTTAAAGTGAACTAACTATAAAGCAGGTCATATGTGTGTCATTTTTTTTAAATTACCATTATTTTCACCGTAAAAAGCAATAAACTTTTCGACGCTTTAGAGCCGCTAGCGGCCCACTCCGTCTCGTTATCACTCAGGTCGCGAGTCGTATGGTGCGAGCGGGATAAAATCTGAGGTAGGGTGCGCCCTTAATAGCGTAAATAACTAGGATACCTTTAAACTATTCATAAAAGATAGAGACTGATTAAAATTTTGTCGTTTGATATAAATTGTCAATACCGATTCCGAGGCTGTATAGTCGCTGCCAAAACTACACTAACAAATGAGAGATACATAGATAGGTATTTAGGGGTATGATGAACAGGGTGTAAAGTTCACTCATCCACTATAGAAAAGGGAGGATCCTCCGACCAGACGGGTGTTGTGTCTGGCGGGCAACTGCCCAACGATTGATGTCGGGTTCTTGTATATATGTCTATTGCGCGATGCAGGATTTATGTGACGTCACGTCTTTGATACGTAGTTCGCATGTGGCGATGTAGATACCGCCACAGGTATAACTAAGAAATCTCGATGTTTTGTCAATTCTTAAAAACTGTGCGAAACAGGAGCGGGTCGTTAGTCTATACATATAAAATGCTTTGTCCTGAATGACTGACTGACGGATCAACGCACAGCCTAAACCGCTGATCGTAGAGACCTGAAACTCCTTCTCCTCCCTCAATCCTTTCTTATCGGATACAAAGAACACACCCCCAGTGTGTTCTTTGTATCCGATAAGAAAGGATTTTCTAAAATTCTACCGCTAGGGGGGTGAAAAATGGGGGCAAATTTTGTATGAAAAATCTTATTCCTTGAGTTAATAGACTTGAAACTTGGCACGAATACGTATCTAAGTAAATTATAAAGTTTTTCATTATTAGTTTTCCTAAACTACCCCTAAACGGGGATTGGGGTGTCAAAGTTTGTACAGAAGAATTTTAACGCGCGGTCCGATTAACTCGAAGCTCAGTATTTATACTTAAAACCAAAAATAAAGAATAATGTGTAACAGGGATTTTCAAAAATCTACCGCTAACGGGGTGAAAAAGGGTAGTATATATCACAGCTCAAACCAATGAACGGATTGGGCTGTTTGGCACACAGATTGTTATTAGGACGCAGGCATCCACTAAGGAAGGGTTTTTGGAAATTCGACCTATACAGGGGTGAAAAAGGGGAAAAATCTTATTCCTTGAATTAATACACTTGAAACTTGCCACGAATATTATTTAACTAAGTAAATGATAACGTTTGTCATTTTTTGTTTTTCTAAGTTACCTAATTTTTTTTAACTATCTTTCAAAGGGGGTGGAGAGGTTAAATTTTTGAAGTTTTTAGAGGAAAGTACGAAATCCACGCGGACGAAGTCGCGGGCAAAGTTCTATCCAAACTAAAATTTCAAATTCTTATTCGCAAGGAAGAACATACAAAGTATTATAGCAGTACCTACTGTACTGATATCTATCGAATCGATATCTATTCAATCATAAGCTTATAATATCAAAGACCGTCACAGGACTGATATTACATAACGGTACTGCAGCTCTTTGCTATGCAAATCTTATGTCGAAGTGCATTCGGTATTCAATCCAGCCGCTTGTCAAAGGACAATATTAGGTAGAATGGTCTTAGAATTTCAGTTTGTTGAAATAATATGAACGGTCTTGGTCTTATTGCTACGTCGGCAGGAACTGTATGAAAATAGATTAGAATGTATGTAATTATGTCAGTACGGTATATTGTGCAGTAGTTTCGATATAACGGAGGATTATTCTAAGCAACTTTTTGACTGATTAGACTCTTAAATTAGCGCCAACGTTTGAAGCGCAGTAAGTATATAGTTAGCGATTTAGATGCTCCTTTTTTTGTTTGGAGGTCATGCTTCAGAGGTGGTCCCATATAAATTTTATTAACTTTGCTTTCGCAGTTTTTGAGGTAGCTTCAATATTACGTATTCGTCCCACTTAGTCTAAGTAGAAGACATCTTATGTGACTCCGTCACTGTTATTTACATAGCAGGTAGTGGTATTCGCATTTGTGTGGGGTAGATACCACAACTAAAAAGTGAAAAATAAAAACTTTTTACAAAAAAAACAACCAACTTCCAAAAAAAAAACAATAAAAAAGTTTGAAATAACTTTCGGTGTCTTTGCTTTTCAATTTTCGTTTTATGCCACCGACTTCCGAAATTAAAGTAATTTTTCACTTTTTTGTGTTTTTTTTGGAAGTCGGTTGTTTTAGTGCACCATATAGCGCTGAGCAGACGATGGAAAAATGTCCGCGGATGTGTCACTAATATCATCCCAAAATCGAGGGGTAAAACCGCGCATACCGATCTACTTAAAAATGATTGAGTTCACTTTCAGATTGTGTGCGATCTCTTCGAGATAAATTTCACATAATACCACTAGCAAAAAATTACTATTCAACGCCATAAATAAACACTGCCAAACTCCTAATTTACTCACTTAACTCAACAATATATTTTCGTGATCCCTCGTGCATTCAGACCTCCAGCTCATTAAGTCCTGACGCGTCGCCGCAGACAATGATATATGCGGCTGCACCTTCTGAAGCTTTTAACGTTATATTGCATTCGTACGAATGGGACGGTAGGACACTGACTAATTTGACGCTATTTCAACTGAACCGCCGCGTAAATCTCGATGGTACTGTAAAAATGTTGAGTTTTTTTCTCATGTTTGAATGCTGGTCGTTAAGGAGCTCGTGGCTAAGTAATAACAGCCGCACGGGTCGATCTATCAGATTAAGCTACGCTTGCCGGGGTTGGCCCATGGAGGACCATCTTTACATATTGAGACTCCTCCGTGCATCGGAAAGCATGTTAAGCCGTTGGTCCCGGCTGTCATTCGTGGATCTTTGATAGTCGTTACTAGGGCTTTCATCCCGGGAATCTCGGTCTCGAAAATTTCGAGAGTCTCGACGATTTTTTGATATTTTCGAGACTCGATACTGATGTTTTCGGTCTCGGGAATAACGAGACTTTTGAGACTAAGTCACAAAAAAAAAGTACCTATAAAAAATAAAATAAACTACTAAACCACCATTATTTTTTTACTTTGCTTTAATGGCAACACTGTATTAGTGTTCTGTGGTGGAGATTGAATAACCTTGTTGAAAAACGACACAGATTTTGATATTTCTTTGTGAAATTGCGAAGTTATTAGCTACGATGTTACGTTAGAAGCTTAAGTTTTCACCTAAATTATAGTCATTATTGACTTGTGATATTTTACATGCATTTTATGTTTTACCTACTTAAGTTTGTTACTCGATTGCATGACAACGCAGAATATTATGCTTTACTATATTTCTTAATTCTTAATTTACTAACTATCGATTTAACATGCTAATTTACACAATATTGTTTTTTGCTAGTTTGAGGTTATATTGTAGTCGTATTCTGAATAGGGCGGTATTCTGGTATTTTATACAATCGTTTTTGTGTGTGGTCATGGGCTTTTTTTTCATTGTTTTAGACAACAGCATGCTTTATCGTGATGTACCTGCTAAAATGCATGATAAGTCTTCGGTATGGTGCTATTTTTTGCGAGCCAATGATAATGCTTCTGCCAAATCCAAAACATGCCACAAAATATTAAAGACTTTAGGAGGAAATACAAGTGGTCTTCGTGGCGACAGGGGGAAGTACCTAAACCATTGCTACAATTACTTAATATCTATCCCCCCCACTAGCGTAGAAGCAGAGAGAGCTTTTTCTAACGCGGGTTACTTTTGTAATAAAATCAGGTCCACTCTATCTGAAACTACATTAAACGCCCTTTGTTTTTTACGTGCCCACTATAAAAATGAAAAAAACTCTCTTAAATAATTTTTATTCTATAATTTGAGTATGTTGTTGTATGTTTATTAAAGTATTTGATTGAAATATCTTGTTTTGACTACATAAATGCCTAGCCTATAATTTTGAGAGTTACTTTTGAAATAGTCTCGAAAGTCTCGTTTTTCCCGGGAATTTCGAGACCGCATCGAGTCTCGATTTTTTTTTCCCGGGACTCAAAAATGCAGCGAGACTGAAAGCCCTAGTCGTTACGGTTCCGTCAGACGCCCGAAAGTCTGACAACCAGTCTTACCAAAGAGTATCGTATTACCCAATGTCTGGGTGGTGGAGGTCAGATGGGCAGTCGCTACATGTAAAATACTGGCATTCAGCTGCATGCGGTTAGACTAGCCAACACCAACATAGTTGAGAAAAGGCTAGGCAGATTGAATTTGTTTGATTGTTTGAATGCTCGTCTGAGAATTGTTTAAAGCCCTCTTGCACAACTAATAATTACATTATGTGTATGCGCATAGTCAACATCATTAACCTCTTTATTGGTAGCCTAGTTCGATTGCTGAGTTTCAAGCCACCTCCCTTTTATGCCATGCATAATGCTAAGAAGCGGAGTGTAAACGTACCCCTAAAATGTCTCCATAAATCATAATTTATATCAGAAATTTCTATCTCCACAATTAATCCACGAAGATAATTATGACACAAAGCAAAATCCATAATTTAAGCCGACGCTGCCTTAGAGAATGGGGCTAAAAACTCCAATTAGTGCCGTGGCGGGGGCGAAACAATAGCTTTTGATGAAACGACTTCAAAGATGTGCACCGATATTAAGACTTCAAAACGGGGCGAATTCAAAACGGGACGGCTTCGAAATGGGACCAAAGGAAGCGAAGAAATGGGGCTATATTGCCTAATGGTATGCAAGAATTGAGGATTTTAAAAGCTTATTACGGCTCAAATGGAATATTGATTATGGGTAATTGATGAGATAAAAGATCGCGCTTTTTTTTAGGTTCACGGCCAATTTATACATTTTGTATAGGTACCTCTAGAATTTTTCTTCTTCGTCGTTTTTATCCGACGGCCGCCATGGCCCACGCAAAAGTGCACCGCACCGTGCTTTTGTATGTTGTATTTTATGTCTTTTGTGTGCACCAAATTAACGTTTTATCTATGTATCTTAATAAATGGTCCAAGGGCAAAGTGCCGAAACCAAACCCTATAACATGGAATAACATGACGTGAATTTTAGTGCTCGTTGGTCGAGTGTTCGCAAGCGTTATTGCTGAGCATGAGGTCCTGGGCTCGATTCCCGGGTAGGGCAAAGTGTAATTGGGTTTTTCCACCAGGACTTTCTGAGTAGCAACCTGGATTTGTGCCTGGTTGATGACAATTAAGCTCGCCCCCTTTTACATGGGAATTAAATATAACTGGCGAGAAGTGAGTTTAGGTACTATATACCTCTGCCTAACCCTTCCAAGAAACAAGGCGTGATGTTATCTTATGATTTATATTCATAATTTACCATCATATCATAATTTGTATTAACTAGTGACGCGAAAGGAGATGCGTTATTGCCTTTTATTTTTTCACGCTAAAACGGCTGAACGGATTTGGATGAAATTTGGCACATGGGTAGGCCATGACCTGGATTGGGACATAGATTAAAGGTTCTACAGTACCTACTAATGTTCCCCCGGAAACAGCGCATAGATACAACAGTTTTCTTTCATTCCTAATTATTAGAAAACATAAAAGGAGCACTTTTTTCTCAATTTACAATATTAAAGCAAAGCCAAAATATTCAAAGACAATGTTATTCTGAATTCCTTTCGCGTTACTCCCGAATTCTGACTCCATTGAATAATTCATTTGGAACGTTTCAGGAGATGATGAAATTAAAAGTACCCGCACACTGGCTCGAGGCACAGAATAGGTAGATACAGAAGGCCAGCATTACTCAACGAGCGTGAACAGGCGCACGCACACAATCTCGTAGGTACGGCAAACTAAGCACTTGCACTAGACTTAGGTTTTCTTTTTGCAATTTGCAGGTGAATTTCGCGAGCTAAAGTTATACTGTCAAGCAATATGCGCAATGGTTTATAATGAATATATGAACCTTACATGGAAAAATAGGGTTTACATTCGATTAACAAATTGCACTTTCAAATTACTTTGCTGTGTAAAGTTGTTTTGTCAAAAAATTTGAGCAATGGTTTTATACGAATACTAGCTTCTGCCAACGGCTTCGTCCGCGGGATTTCTTTATAAATTATAGCCTATGTTAGTTAGTGATACTGATAATATAGCACTCTACTGGTGTAAGTAGTTTTAAGTTTATTCACAAAAATACAATTCTTTTTATTTATTTATTTGATTTACACGGCTTTAACAACCAATTACATAAATCAGAATATATATGGTAAGTACAAACATAACACATAAAGGAATCACAACAATTAAATACAATTATTTTCACAAAAATGTAGGCACGTAACCTTTTCACTTTATAATATAAAGTGTAAGTAGATGAATCTTATTTCTAACAATGAGGTTCCATATTATGAAACGTTAACTTTACTTAGCATGATAAAGATAAAGCGCCGCCGTCTGTGAACCTCGCCCTGTGCGCGTGCGTTTTAACTCATTGTATGAAGCTGACCTTCTGTACCTATCTACTCTGCGCTCCAGTTTGTAGGGTGGCAATATAAGAGATTAAATTCTCTTTGACTAATTCGCGTTTTCCCATCCTATTAACGTTTCTTCTCTGCTTTGTGAAATCTGTTAAAACTTGGACAATCTTTTATGTTATTGTCTTTTTTTACGATTCAAAGGAGATCTTAACAAAGTTCTGTACTAATCTCGTTGTCGACACGATATGAATGGCCGACAGGAGCTAAGTCTCATTTTGCTTTGGAACAATTTCGAATAGAAGAATATTCAAGAAAATACGTTTGCTACTCGTTTCCTGCAACAGTTTCAGCGATGGATATTGCATAAAATCCAGAAATTAGTACATAAGAGGAAGTCTGAAACTGGCACCGGCGGGCGTGGTCGCATCCTAAATATTTTTAGGGAAATGATTAATTGATAAGTACTTAAATCATCCAGTCTCTCGACACTTCAATGATTTTGGAGGGTCATGACCCACAGGACCCCTCTCGCCTCGGACCGCGCCTGGACATCGGTGTTTGAAAAGTTGTGCGGAAATCGGTTGTCATGGTATGGGCACGTGATGGTTCATGAGATACAGCCCGCTGACAGACAGACAGACGGACTGATAGCGGAAGTTTAGTAGGTAATAAAAACGGAACCCTAAAAAACAAATATATTTGTTAGTAACATAGAATATCAATAGTTGCTATAACATATTTCAAATGGTTTGACTTTTTATTTCGTTAAGAAAAATCCAGTCTTACCAAGGGGTATCGTATTACCCAGATACTGGGTTGTGGAGGTCAGATGGGTACTGGTATTTAGCTGCATCCGGTTAGACTGGAAGCCGACCTCAACATAGTTGGGAAAATGCCAAGTCTTGTTCAAGTAGGTTGTTACGTAAGTTCAATGTTTTTTTATGACAAGAAATTGGCTGTGTTGACCTTTCACGAGAAGGTCAGAAGACGGGTAACAAAGTCGAGTTAAATTGACATAACATTGGTTTATTTTCGATTTTATTTATTCAGTTAAAATCTGTAATACTAAGATAGTTAGTTAATTCAGGCTGATATTGCGGAAATCCATTATAAAATACAATAGACGCAGATATATTTAGTAACCTATTCCGCTTAACTATTCTTTAAGGGTCATAAAAACTTACTTTGCGTCCAGCGCTCGGTGTAGTAACACGTCGCGTTCTGGTTTGCAATTGGTCAATCGTCATCCTGAAGATGCCTCGTTGAGAGGTGAAACACGTGTCGATTTCTTACAGGGTTTTTATGACTCTTGAAGAATAGTCAAGCGGAATAGGTTACTAAATATATCTGCGTCTATTGTATTTTTCTGTAGTACTAAGATAGTTATAATTGTTAGTTGTACTTTTTGAAATCATCAAAATCACTGCATTATTTAGTAAGTTATGCAACTGCACAAAAACAAACCCCCTGTATAAGACACAGTTCATTAAAAAAACACTCTGTACTAAAATAATCTTTCTTCCTCAATTTAACCTAAATTCATTTTAATACAGGAGCAAGTATATTAATATTAATAAAAATGGCGGCCATGTCAGTAGGTCAGTAGTGCAGGCCCTCTTTATCTTTCTACAAAGTCCGTTGTTTACAGGAATCCAGGGCATTGAGAAAAAGCTAGATATTTTTACTGAGAATGTATGTGTAATATCTCATTCAAAGTGAAAGTCAAAGTCAAATCATTTATAGGTATAAATTAGATATATAAAAGGCACTATTGAACAAAAAATATCAAAAATTTACAAAACAAAACAACCGACTTCCAAAAAAAAATACTAAAGAAGTGAAAAATAAAAACTTTTTACAAAAAAGAAACAACTGACTTCCAACCCACTTGGAAGTCGGTTGTTTCTTAGTCGGTTGTTTGGTATTAAAAATATTTTTACTTTTTAGTTGTGGTACCTACCCCACACAAATTCGAATACCACTACCTGTATACGAATATATAACAGTGACGGAGTCAATTAGAATATCATCTACATAGGCTTAGTGGGAAAAATACGTAATATTGAAGCTAACTCAAAAACTACGCAAGCAAAGTTAATAAAATTTATATGGGACCACACGGGAAGCACCAGCTTTCAAATAAAAAATGTAATTTGATTTAAATAGGTTTTTATTTTTCTTATCTTACTAGCTTTTGCCAGCGGCTTCGCCTGAATAGAGGTCGGAAATTATCCCACGGGAACGCACTACCGTGATAAAAAGTATCCTATGTCCTAATCCAGGTCATGGTCTACCCATGTACCAAATTTCATCCAAATCCGTTCAGCCATTTTAGCGTGAAAGCGTACCAAACAAATTCAATTTCGCATTTATAATATACTTGGTTCCACCCGCAGCTTCGCCCGCGCGGTATGTCTATAAAAAGTAGCCTACATAGGTCCTTCCCCAGGGTGCCATCTATCTCTTTGCCAAAATTTGTCGAAATCCATTCAGTGGTTTAGGCGTGAAAAGGTAAGACAGACAGACAGAGTTACTTTCGAATTTATAACTTCTTTATTTCATTTTTAATACTTATAAATTATATTTTTAAATATTAGACTAAAAAATTATATAAAACATTTAAAAATATAAAAAATAGTAGCCCACCGGTATCGGGAACAGGGTCCAAGCTACCGGCGGTCAGGGCTCCAGAGAGAGGAACCTCCTAACGATGCGAGCCGTGTCCAGGAGTACAGCTTTCTGAATCAAGCTCTTAATCCAGCTGCCCAACGAGAGCCTCCTTAGGTGTTGGTCGAGGCTCTTGGCAATTAAGCCATTGGCTGATACGACTATCGGCACAATGATCGCAGAGTCCACATCCCACATGTCGACAACCTCGTGAGCCAAGTCAAGATACTTGATTTGTTTATCTTTCTCGGCCTTCACGAGGTTCCCGTCATGCGGGACTGTTATGTCAATGATCATTGCGCGCCGCTCTGTTCGATCCACCACCACTATATCAGGCTTATTGGCAACAATAGTCCTGTCAGTGATGATGGATCGATCCCAGTACAATGTGATATTTCCATTTTCGAGAACTGGGTCGGGCACGTACCTGTAGTACGGCACTTCCGATTCCACTAGGCTGTATTTCAGAGCAAGTTGCTGATGGATAATCCTGGCTACAAGGTTGTGTCTATGCAAGTACTCTCCGTTAGCTAGATGAGAACATCCGGAGATAATGTGACGGATTGATTCTCCCGGTCGGTGGCATGCCCGACAGATGTCAACCGTGCCGTCCTTCACAATAAATCTCCGGTAATTGTTCGTCATGATAACTTCGTCCATAATTGCACAGACAAAACCTTCGGTTTCCCCAAAGAGGTCACCGAAACGCAGCCAGGCTACGGACGCTAGTAAATCTACATCGGGTCCATGCAGGGCCCGGAAAAAGCGTCCGTGAAGCTCCTTACTCTGCCATACCTCCTTGCGATCGTTAGTGTCAAGCACTACAGGCTTGCGCCAGTTCTCTTTCGCCAAGGAGAGCGGGGTGAGGCCCTTGTCCACCGCGACCACATCTCGATGCATTCCCACGTCGGCTTCTAGGAAATATTCCCTGAGACTGCATATCTCCCGATTGTGGAGGGTCTTAGCGTTTAAAAAGCCTCGACCTCCACACTTTCGCGGGATATACAGTCTCATTACCGATGACCGTGGGTGATGCATTCGGTATGCAGTCAGCAGCGTACGGACCCTCCTATCCAGGGCGTCAAGTTCGGTCTGAGTCCATTTGAGTATGCCGAAGGAGTACATCAAAACTGGCATGACCCAACCGTTGAAGGCGCGCACCTTGTTCCCGCCTGATAAAAGACTATTAAATACTTTCTTCAGGCGGCCAAAGAAGCGCTCCTTCAACGATTGCTTCATGTCAGTTACATTGATGCCTAACGCTTCCGACATACCCAAATACTTATAGGTTTCGGATGCGGAGAGGGCTCTTAGGTATATGGAATCCGAGAGTTGGGTGCCCACGGATTCCACAATCTCCCCTCGCTTTACATGCATGACCGCACATTTGTCCACACCAAATTCCATCCTGACGGCTCTACTGAAAGTTTCAGTTACTTTTAGTAGCTCCATCAGTTGTAAATTGTTGGGGGCAAAGAGTTTTAGGTCATCCATGTAGAGGAGGTGAGATATAACCTGTCCACCTCTCCTCAGCCGATAGCCTAGACCTGAGTCCTCCAGCAGTGTGCTTAGAGGATTCAGGGCCAAGCAGAACCAAAGTGGACTCAGACTATCGCCCTGAAATATGCCTCGCTCGATCCTTATCGGTTCACTATTCCTCTGGATATTTCCACATCCTGGATAGCGAAGGACTGTCCTCCATTGCCCCATACACGCCATCAGGAAGGTGCGCAGAGATGCATCTACTTTATACAACTCCAGCACCCTCATGAGCCATGTATGTGGCACCGAGTCATAGGCCTTCTTATAATCTATCCAACATGTCGACAGATCCTTTCGGGAACGACGAACCTGTTGGCTAATGGCCATATCAATGAGGAGTAGCTCCTTAGTACCGCGGGACCCATTCCTACATCCATTTTGAGAGGCAGACATGATGGAGTTCGTGTCGATATGTTTGTTAATTTTAACTCTCAAAATGGATGTAAGAACTTTATAGACCGTCGGTAAACATGTGATCGGCCTATAATTTTTGGGTTCCGCGGTGCTACCGGATTTGTGGAGCAGGTGGGTAACTCCTGTAGTTAAGAACTGGGGTAGCAAACCAGAGTCCAATGCAGTCTGGTACTGAGCCGCTAAGCGAGCGTGCGACCCTATGAACCATTTTATCCAGAAGTTGTGCAGCCCGTCCGGCCCTGGAGACTTCCAGTTAGGTAACGGGCGGACTGCACGAGCTACATCTTGGGGGCAGATGGTAATAGCCCCCATTTCTGGTATAGGATCGCAGGCTCGCTCGACTTCCCGAGTCCAGTCCCCTTCAGTGTGACTGACAGGCACCGACCAGATACTTCGCCAGAAAGAGCACATGGCATCATCATCCGGCAGGCGCGTGTCAGCCACACCTTGGTCCGGTTGCTCCCAAGCCCTATACCCACCTTTCATCACTCTGGAAGGTGCGGTTCTGAGTGTATCGGTCTACTCGCCGCTTATACCTACGAATACGAATTTATAATATTATTATGGATTATATTATATTATAAAGTTAGGATGACGAGTATTTATTATAACGAGTACCTAATTCAATACTTTAGTTTACAGAAATGTTATCAAAGGTAAATAAGTTCTCTCTATTCAATTAATGTTTTCCTCTTCAACTCAGTTTCTTAGTTTTCTGTTAAATTGAGAGCTCGATCTAATTTAATTAAAGTCGACGGCTTTGTTAAAATATTTATTATTACTCGTGCCAATATAATTGTAGGTATTTTAGTTATTCAGATGTTGTTAGTAAATAGCTCTGTGTTCAACAGTCTGACGTTGAAAAGTTCCTATCCTTACATATTTTATTATAAAACAAAGTCCTCCGCCGCGTCTGTCTGTCTGTTTGCGATAAACTCCAAAACTACTCCACCGATTTTCATGCTGTTTTCACCAATGGATAGAATGGTTCTCGAGAAAGGTTTTAGTATGTAATAACCGACATACACGCAGGCGAAGCCGTGGGCATCAGCTAGTTATAAAACAAAGTGCTCCGCCGCGTCTGTCTGTAAAATCATTGTAAATGCTAACTTGCGTACTTTCAATGTTGAGGCATTGAAAGTAGGCAAATTAGCATTTAGCAGCAATACTGCAAAAAATATTGACAACGCGTTTTCTGAAAGACTCATCAGGACAAAAAAAAACTTTACTCTGTCACAGTTTCACAATCAACTGTGGTGCTGTGATATGGTTGAACAATACAATAATAATAATATAAAAATCACTCAAATTCCTTGGGATCATGATCCTACTACAGACTCTCTAAACGCTATCAAAAATCGTGTGATGTACTTACATAGGTACCTACAGCTTATAAAGTATTTAAATTGAGAGAGTAAAATGCAAAATTTAAAACCACCACAACTATTACATAACGAGAGACGTTGAACGATAAACGTTTTACGAGAAATTTTAGACCAAAGAGAATAAATAAGCTACCGACTGCAGCTCTTTTGCAAGCTCTAGATTCTTTTAGTTTATTCCGAAAGCGTGACTAGCTCCCAAAGATTTAAATCGTAAGACGCGATTCCACCAAAATTGTGTTCAGTACATTTGTTTACAAACATTTTGTGCAGAACTCCAACAGTGCACGTTTTACTGAGAACCAAATCCGTTAGTCTCTGTTTTCACCGACAAAGTGTAACTTTTGTAAGCGTACAGTGCAGCACTTTTGTACCTAAAAGTTTACCTTAATACCCTAATGTAAACCTTGAGTGAGCCCACCGAAAGAAACATTTGTACACTGTGCAATACAGTGTTGCACAGGGCCGCATACTGGTGGAATCGCGCCGACCGCGTGAAAATATAGCCACGTTTCTCCATTGACAATCACATTTGAAATAGTGATATTGTCTCGCTCACGAATACTAATAAAAATCTTATCTAATCGTGCGATTTGGGATGTATGAGCTCACTCTTTGTATGGACACTTTTTCGCGCATACCTAAATACAGGGCAGATCTAACTATTTAAATCTTTGCTTGCTCCAATGTTTTATTTATTACTAGAGATCGGCCGGGCGAGGTTGCACGGAAATACATTTGGAGTGACGGCTAGTGGCTAGTGGCTGCTTCCATATTATGGAGGATCGGAGGTGGGTCAGACTTCGGGATAAAATGTATTGGGTTTCGATTCATGTAAACTGAATACGAGTATGTTAAGTTAGTTATGTTTAAAGTTAGATTTATGCTTGACCGAGCCAGTGAATAAGGTAACATGCACTGCTGTAGCTCGTCGTTAATGCGAATGCCGCCTCAAGAAATAGACTTCATGAACTGTGTAGTTCAAAGTGTAGCGCGACTGCTTTGCGTGGGGTCCTAGATTCAATTCCCGGGTCGGGCAAAGTGTTATTGGGTTTTCCATTAGAAAAAAGCCCGGAGTTTTGGAAGTTAGCGGTGTCATATTCCTGTGCCTCGGAAAGCACGTGAAGCCGTTGGCCCTGCGCCTGATCTCTCTCCGGTCGTGTTGGACTGCCGCCCCATCAGACTAGGAGAGTGACGGAACAGAGAGTGCACCTGTGTCTGCGCTTACTCTTGAGCACTATATTCTTCGCACGAGTCTCCGCTGAGATTGGTCGCCATGGGCGAAATTTGTTCTGGAGAACTAGTTCATGAAGTCTGTTCCTCAAAAATATATTTGACTATGTCTTACACTAATTTCTACTACTTACATTCTTTGCTAGGGTTGTCCGGTAAAACATATTAAAACCAAACAAAAAAGGCGAAAGGGTCCGGAATGGCCAGCGCGTACCGGAAGACGAGGCCTCCTACCAGGTGGACCGATGACCTTCTGAAGGCCGCAGGAATCCGCTGGATGCGGGAAGCACAGAGCCGGTCGAAGTGGCGGTTCTTCGGAGGGCCTATATCCAGCACTGGACGTCTTTCAGCTGAAATGATGGTGATGATGATGATAAAGACCAACATTAAAGAATGAACGAACGAAAATAAGATTAAAAAAAAACCAGCCAAGAGCGAGTAGGACTCGCGCACGAAGGGTTCCGTACCATTATCTATAAAAACGGCAAAAAAAAACAGGTTTGTTGTATGGAAACCCACTTAAATATTTATTTTATTCTGTTTTTTTGTTATAGCGACAACAGAAATACATCATCTGTGAAAATTTCAACTGTCTAACTATCACGGTTCATGATATCATGAGATACCATCTGGTGACAGACGGACAGACAGACAGAGAGACAGTGGAGTCGTAGTAATAGGGCCTCGTTTTACCCTTTGGGTACGGAACCCTAATAAAAATACTTTCATTCATTAAAGTGCGCGTCTACGTCACAGCTCCTTATACGTGGGTTGAGAGGTACTTACCTGATTAATCAACACCTTCAATTCTTTCGCTACATAAAATTCATTGGACTATTTATACTACTTAGTTCCAAATACCTAAACAAGGTGCGGTCTGAAGAATTTCAAGCGGATCCGAATCGAAATTGTCTCGTTGTCCGCAACAAATCCACCAAATGGACTGAGGTACCTTTCTTTCTTTCTTTGTACCTACTTTATCTTTATTGTGTTGTTCTTTACACCCACGCGTTTTATATAGTTTGTCCAGTGTTTCTTGGTCTTTGAATGCGAAAAAGACGAATGTATGTTCCAGCATCACGTAAATACTTCCGTAAAGATTCTGTTCTTTTACAAATATATTACAAGCTATTTGCGTAATATTGCATTGTTTGTATTCCTCTATAGTTTACCGCAAATTCACGAAAGTTTACTCAAATCAACTGTTTGTTATCATTTCTAAACCCTTCAAAAGGGAATACCTTAAATAAAAATCAAGCATTAGTTTATTATAGAAAAGCTGGCTTCATGTTGCTTTAAAAACTTGTATAAGACGCTGATAGAAGAGTCAGACATGCTTCGTCAACCCTAAACAATAATTTATTGACGACGACGTTGTAGATATGTTATAGACGACGATATAGATGAAGTTGTTGCTAAAATATTTATGACACTGCACACTTTATTATTTTCTTCTACATTATACTACACATCAATATTTTATTGTCTACGCACGCTTCAAACAGGCCAGAATTTTTTTAAATTTTCGCCCTCCATCTAAATATCTAAGCAGCTAGTTCCGAACCCTGGTCTACATCAGAAAATATAAATGTGATGTATGTACAATTGTACATCTTATGCCGAGATCCGACGATCCGCGATTTTGCGGAGGGACACGCACGGCAGACGACCACAGACCGGCACGCACCGCGCACCGCTTCCGATGTCTGCGATACCCCGCACGTACATCTTCCCACGGTGCGTCGTGCGGGCTCGTTAGTGTCCGTCCGCAATATGGCGCACCGTCGGATCATGGCATTACACGTCCCACCAAGACAGTCGTAGAGACAGACTGACATATTACCCCATTTATAGTATTAGAATAAATATTATATGTAACGGGACTAGACAGGAGAGAGAGGGCAGCTATATTATCTGTGACGCCCTGACGCAATGTTACTGAATGGTGAGAGATCTATGCGAAACGAAAGCGACACAATCCGAACTATTTGGAATACAATTCACATAGATTCAGGCAACGATATTATGAGTAACAAAAAAAAAACAAGTGCATGTCAAAACGCACAATGAAGGGTTCCGTAGTTGGGATTAATTTATCCAACAAACTTAACATTGTAGTTGAAAATCTTGATCGTTAATAAGTTAAGTTAATATATGGGACCACCTCGGGAGTATACCCTTTCGAACGAATTTTTTTTTTAATCGGTGCTCAATTGGCGAAAATATCGATGAACAAACACAAAAAAAATACATACAGACGAACATAGAACCTCTACCTTTTTGTAAGTCGGTTAAAAAGAGATGGATATGTAATACCCGCTCCGTGACATGGCTAGTTAGCAAACCTGAACCTCAGTATCGCGCCAGCGTCAATGGAAGCGTGTACTGCAACAGCAACATTAAACTTGTCTCTTTTTCGCTCCCGATAACTACGACATGCCGTCCTACTTCCACGTGTCTTCTTATATGGTGTGACATTGTTCCATTTTTGAAGATCGAATGTTGGGTAGATAACCTACCTACCACTCAACTTATAATATCACAAGCTTCCGCCCGCGGTTTCGCCCGCGTAGTATGTCAATAAAAAGTAGCCTATGTCCTACCCCAGGATACCATCTATCTCCTTGCCAAATTTTATAAAAATCCGTTCAGTGGTTTAGGCGTGAAAAGGTAACATATAGACAGACACCCTAGGATGTCATCTATCTCCTTGCCAATAGAAATTCGTTCAGTGGTTTAGGCGTGAAAAGGTAACATATAGACAGACAGAGTTACTTTCGAATTTATAATATTAGTATGGATTGCGATATGGATATGACACGACAGTCTAAGGGCAAAGAAATGGACGCAGCATTGCAAAACCATAAGCCGCTTTCCAGTAACTTCGGACTATTTCATATTTTTCATATCATCGCGTTCCGTCGCATTTGTATCTCATCTAGGACATTGTGTGACGTAGGTCCTTGTTACATTTTCGCGTCCCATAAGTGAGACGTAACAAATTACGTTCGGAGCCATTTATTTGGCTTGGGAACGCTAAAATGGCCCTTTTATGTGTTTATTTATAAATGGTAAGGGTAATTTATTACCCCGGTGATTCTTGTGACATCGAGAAGGACAGGACATGACTTTTACTATTTAATTCTTGTTCTTTTTACGCTGATGAGAAGAATTTCAGAGAGGAGGTCGTGGCTAAGTAATAACAGCCGCACGGGTCGATCCATGAGTTTAAGCAACACTTACTTGAGTAAAGGAATTTATATTCTGGTTGAGGTGAGTTATAAGTTGTCGAAACTCCACCCTTGATATTTTGCCAATACACGTAGATGTCAAAGTTGGTAGAATTTGAACGGAAAAAATGATAAGTTGTCTAATGCTCATAAATACTTGATAATGATTAGATTTATCGGTAATGGGATTTGATGACTTTATTTCTGTTAGAATTCTTTATTTCTGTTCTGTCATTCGTGGATCTTTGACTGTCGTTACGGGTCGTCAGAAGCCCGAAAGTCTGACAACCAGTCTTACCAAGGGGTATCGTATTACCCAGTTACTGGGTCGTGGAGGTCAGATAGGCCGTCGCTCCATGTAAAATACTGGTATTCAGCTGCATCCGTTTAGATTGGAAGCTGACCCCAACATAGTTGGGAAAAGGCTAGGCAGATTGTTTTTTTTTTTTTTAAACGTATTTAATACTAGCTGCCGCCAGCGGCTTCGCCCGCGTGTAATCTTTATAAATTATAGCCTGTTACTCAGGGTGAATGTAGCTTTCTAATGGTGAAAGAATTTTTGAAATCGGCGCAGTAGTTTTTGAGTTTATTCATTACAAACATACACACAAAAATACATATCTTTCCTCTTTATAATATTAGTGTAGATGTAGATTCCAGTTTTAATGGGGACTATTTTTTTTTTCATTATTCAATCAATCAATCAATCAATCAAGTTTATTCGCATAATATGGGTTTACAAAGGTGTTACACAGGTACGGTTTCACCATATTCAGCTTATGTTAGCATGCAAATTATAATATAGTGTCATAATATTTAAACAATTAGATCATATCTTTAAAAATATAAATTATACATGATAGTCAATCCATTACAAATAGTCGTCATGATGTTAAAATAAAAGGTCAAATTCAATAAGAGTAAAATTATTAGATTAAATTAAGAATTATGCTGGGTAGATTACAATTATTTCAACGAAAAAATTAATTTGGATTACTATTAATTAATTATTAACAATGATTGAGTTACATTTTTTCTTCGAAGTACTCCTTAACTGAATAATAAGCCTTATCTATAAGTAAAGATTGAAGTTTCTTTTTAAATTGGTTTACATTACTAGAACTGCGTATAATTAAGGGTAGTTTATTATATATTTTAGGGCCCATGCAAACAAAGCTTTTAGAAAGGAGTGCGGTTTTCCCTGGTGGAACGCATAGTTTATCTGCATGACGCGCTCTTGTGCGATACTCAAACAGTTCTAGATTGCAGTAAATAAATAGTGCTGTCTCATAGATGTAGATGCTGGGCAGTGTCAATAATTTTAATCTTTTGAAATGAGGCTCACATGAGTCCGTTTGGGTTAGGTTGCATATAGCTCTTACGCATCTTTTTTGCGCCCTGAACGCACTTTCCAGATCAGTGGAATTGCCCCAAAAAATAACACCGTATCGAAGAGTAGACGATACATAACCATGGTAAGCAATTATATTTTATTTTTTTATTTTATTTTATTTTAATAAGTACAGTTGACAGACTACAGACTAAGACAATCAACACAGTTAGTACAAAAATACAGTACATAAATCTGAAATCCAATTATTACTGTACATAGCATTCAATGCTTAATATGCTTCATTAGTGATGGTGAAAGTGATGTAATATGGAGAAGTAATAAATGAAACTAATGTAATTACAATTTATACAAACAATTTCTAAATTCGTTAAAACTGCTCAAGAACAAGTCTACCTTAGAACATATTGCATTATATTGATTACACATTCTGGATAACGGGTTATTCTCAGATACATTATTGTTACTAGAGGAAATACCAAATAATTGTGGAGTGCGCACAGATCGAGTTGGTATCCTAAAGTTTAACTGGCCAAGTAATTTAATGTCAAAGGAACCATTAGCAATTTTATGCAATGCACTTAAATCACTAACCCATCTCCTTCTCTCAAGACTCTTCATGTGAAAGTGTGTGAGTCGCTGATTGTAATTGGGGAGTTTACGTCTGAGGCCACATATCGCACTTAAAACTCTAACAAATCTTCTCTGTACAGATTCTATGCGATCTACATGAGTGTTATATATTGGAGACCACACAGAGGAGCAGTACTCCAATATAGATCTTACCAGGGAATAGTACAGTATTAATAGTGTTTGCGGATTTTTAAATGGTTTAGCATTACGTAATATGAAAGACAGCAAACGGTTGGCCTTATTACAAATGTGATCATAGTGAGGTCTAAACGACAAAACCGAATCAAACATAACACCCAGGTCACGTACCACTTTAACCCTTTCTACTACTACTCCCCTGATAGTGTAGTCATAATTAATTATGTTTTTACTTTTTTTTGAAAACGTTATAACCTGACATTTTTTGGTGTTTAGTGACATCGAGTTCCCATCACACCATTCAACAATTGTGTTAATATCTGACTGAAGGACCTCGCAGTCCTGATTATTTGATATACGCCTGAAAATTTTTATATCATCTGCGTAAGCTAGGCATTCGCTTTTAATTTTACTTAGCAGATCATTAACGAATACCAAAAATAACAATGGGCCCAAATTCGAACCTTGGGGCACTCCAGATGCTGCTTCATACGGTATAGATTCGTACCCGCTTAGCGCAACTAGTTGTGTACGATTTAACAGATAGGACGAGAGCCATCTATAAAGATTCCCGTGAATCCCGACATGATGTAACTTTGCAAGTAATATAAAATGATCAACCCGATCGAATGCTTTCGAAAAATCCGTGTATATTGAGTCTACCTGAAGCTTACAATTAAATGAATCACATAGATATGTTGTGTAGCACAATAAATTAGAACTAGTTGATCTACCAGTGATAAACCCATGTTGTCGAGTATCCAGTATGTGCCTAAGGTGAGTATACATGTGTTCATACACAAAACCCTCAAATATTTTAGCAAATAAGTTTAATATACAAATTGGTCTGTAGTTGGTGACGTCACTCCTATCTCCAGTTTTATAGATAGGTGTGACTTTTGCTATCTTCCATAAACTTGGGAATGTACCTTCTTGTAGAGATTTATCAAATATAATGTGAAGGGGAGTTACCAAGGCAGTAGCACACAACCGGATAAAAATTGGTGGTATCCCGTCAAAGCCTCCATTCTTTGAGAGATCAATATTTTGTAACTTTCTCAAAAGTTCCTTTTTTGATATATATAAATTGCCAACGGAGTAGTTGGATGGCTGAAAATTGGGAGCATAGTTATCAGTTTTAGTAGAGCTGTATACTGATGAGAAGTAACCCGCAAATAAATCAACTATGTCTTTACCCGTATTGCCCACCCTATCATTATAATGCATACAGCTAGGGATGGTATTTGTTACACGTTTATTCTTAGTGTAACGCCAGAAGGCTTTTATATTGACCTTAAGGTCATCTTCGATTTGCTTAATGTATTCCTTAAAGCAGTGATTTGTGACAACTTTGGCCCTTGCTCTCAGCAGAGAGAAGGTATCGTAGTCTCTGGGATTCCCAAAACGTTTGTACTTAGAGTGAGCTTTGGATTTAGATCAAAGTAATCTAATTAGACTTTTTGAGAACCATACTGGGTATTTCTTACTTCCCACTCTAAATTTAGGAGTATACTTTTCAATGATCAAATAAATGCTATCGTAAAAGAACTGCGTAAAGTCATCGCAACTCAAAGTCAAGGCATGTTGCGTCCAATTTTGTGATATGTCTTTTCTACAACTGTCGTAGTCTGTTTTACGGAAACATAGCTTTTCGACGTAGCTGTGTAATGTGGAAGATGCAGATTCGCTGCTGAGTACGAGTTCAAACGGGGGATGATGCATGTCAAGGCGACTTATAGGTATGGAAGGAGTTAAAGTGAACAGGTCCGGGCAATAAGTGATGACCAAATCCAATACTCTACCATTTTGGTTTACTATATGATTTAGCTGACTTACAGTGGTTGACTGAAACAAGTTAAACAGTGATTTAGATTTTTCACAGTTATGATTTAGAGGACAGCCCGTCTCTATTGACCACTTGATGTCGCCCAGATTGATATCTCCCAGAATACAAGTCATGTGATTTGATGAATTAGTGATTTTATTACCGCATTTGTTGAAAAAGTCAGAAACAACACTTACTGGAATATATTCTGGAAGGTAGACAACACATAAATTTATAGTAAGGGACCGGTTCACTACAATTTGAACCCATAAATCTTCCAACAACTCACATTTCCAGTCATCTTTAATTGAAATGTTAAGTTTCTTTGAGTATGCAATAAGTACACCTCCACCGTGGCTCTTTCCGTATCGGGAGCGGAACATAGCATCTCGATCCCTACGCACTACACAGTATCTGTCATCAAAAATTTCAGAAGACAATATATTATCATCAAGCCAGGTCTCACATAAACAAATTATGTCGTAGTTATTGCATAGTACAGTGTTATAAATATCAATAGTTTTGCTTTTCATACCTCTTATGTTTTGGTAATATATTGAAATATACATTTTATTGCGAATTTTTCCAAGTGACTATTATACTAAAAAATAGAGAAAAGACAGAGAAAAAAAAAACTTAACATATGAGATCGAGACTAGAGTTATTTTTAATGAGAATAAATTTAGATTCTACTGTTTTTCTTACATATATATGACCATTCCTAACCCAGACAAATGCATATCCCAACTCTTTAGCTTTTTTACGTGCGGCAGCATGTAACGACTTGTTGGCTGGTGACAAATGCTCTGATACAAATACAGGTTTCCTATCCCCTGCAATGCCCAGCAACGAGGTGTTCAGCTTTTCATTGGGGTTGGACTTATTGTGTCTGTATACAGCAGAGAAAAAATCATCACGTATCCTTACATTTTTAAATTTGACAATTATGGCACGAGGAAGCTTACTTTATTAGTTATATAATTAAATGTGCAATTGTGAGCCTGTCTTCAAATAGTTATTCAAATTGTTAAAAGGTTGTGACTTGAATATCAAATATTATGCTTTCTGTGTTTGAATAAAAATTAGGTTTTTGCAAACGTCTCTGGGTCTATTCTTTATTCAAATTATGCTGGCTATAGATAGTTAGGTTAATTTATTATTACCCTAGTGATACTTTTGTGTTAGTGCTAGGTATTTCAATTATCATTATTACACTTAATAATAATTTAATTAGGCTTTTGGCAAGCCAAACATGGTTTAGCGCCAATTCTCATAATCATAATTTATGTAGTGTTCAAAACGTATCCCTAATTGGAACTTTGTGCAGAGAAATCGCCATTGTTTTTGGAATGGATGAACATAAGTTAGTAGTCAATAAAACAGCATTACATTTTAATACAATGGAATTAATCCTTAATTCACGAATTGATGAAGTTTCCTGCTTTTAGGAACATATTCTAAGGTATCACTATCATATCTATGATCATAGATCTATGAGTCATAGATATAATGTTATTCTAAAATTCACACCAAGTCAAAGTCAAAGTCACACCTTCAAAGATTTACACTATCAAAATTATCATACCATCATTTACCTATCTACGAAGCTCAAAAAATTACCCATAAGTAATATTATGTTAATTTTACAATTTCATTATTATGTTTGATCATAGATATTGATAGTGACCCCCTGAAACGATGCCTAGACTGATCTCGATTTAAAACAGACAGATTTTTTAATGACCACACAATATTCTCTACTCAAATACCAATGAATCTCGATTTATAATCGAGATTCGATTCGATTTATAATCGAAATTCACTACCGAATATTGTCCTAGAATACCAGAATCAAATAACAAACCTACATAAAAAATTAACGTAGACATCTCCGAGTTCTATATTTAGCTCCATAACCAGCTTACCCCATTTCAGGGGTAACCCAAAAGGTTTTTCTCTCTGGATTTTTCTCGATGGTAAGATAATGAAGTCGTAGGTATTAGAATCAATCATTCAGCGACGTCTGGACCGATGACAAAAGAGCTTTAAACTGAAGGCAGTGTATCATAACTTTTGTAGATGTAGCAATGGGTGTGTGAGCTCAAATTTTGTATACCTTACAAAAGATACAGCCCTGAGGAGCTCGTGGCTAAGTAATACCAGCCGCACGGGTCGCTCCATCAGGTTAAGCTACTCTTGCCGGGGTCGGAGTAAAATTCCATTAAAAAAAAACTAAAAAAATATTTTTGCCGTCAATAAAATTAAGCACAGATTCCCTCACTTCGTTATCACACTGTATATGTCCTCCTAGGAGGGCGTCCCCTGCCGTCACAACTTCGTATTTCTTAAAAAATAAGAGGATACGAGTAATAAATCAAGCTTTATCGGAAACCTTCCAATATTTTCGGGTCAAGTCCCTATTTCTCGAGATGCAATGGTCATATTAATGATTCCACCACAAAGTTTTGACATCGAAACTTATTTATTAGTTACCTCGACGCCTTTTTCCGAGTTCTCAATCCCAAGAAAGCAATATATGAAGTATTCTGAGAAATACTTGGAGAGAAATAGATCAGGGAATGGAATTATGTATGAGAGAGTTTCGTTCTAACTTTTTGATGTAGGAAAGTGAATTAGTTTCGTGATAATGTAAGATTAATCAGTAAGAGGTGGTCCCTGTTCGACTTGGCATGATTCTGCACAGTCGTGCTGCAAAATCGAATATTATATAGATTTAAGTTCGAGAAAAGCCGGTCGGTTTAGGTTCAATTGTGCCGACCTGAGCTGAACATGATTCAGCAAGGGTACAGGCAGAAAAACCTAAGTGGCAGTGGGCAGGGCACATTGCTCGCAGAACAGATGACCGATGGGGCTGAAAGGTTCTCAAACTCAAACTCAAAGCATTTATTTCAAACAAACCAATTACAGGCACTTTTGAATTGTCAAAGGGTCGGTCAGTCAGAAAGATGAAGCTAGTGGCCCATTCCAAAGCGTAATAGGTTCCTATGGAAAAGAACGGGAAAGAAACTCCACGGACACTCTTTTAAATCTGAATGCAACAATATATTGTTTACATCATTCATGTTGGAATTATGCATGTGAGTAATTAAAAGATAAAAAAGAAACAAAATAATTCAAAAAATTAAATAAATTAGAGTGGCGACCGGGTACCGGAAGGCCCCCCCCCCACAAGGTGGACCGATGACCTGGTGAAGGCCGCAGGAATCCGAACCGGTCGAAGTGGCGGTGCTTGGGGGAGGCATATGTCCAGCAGTGGACGTTTTTCGGCTGAAATGATGATAATGCGAAACCGAATGGAAGGCGAATATGAGTAGTAATTTATTCGGGTTGGCTTTGTTTAACAAATACTGCCGAATCAAATGTGCCGTACATAAATACCCATTTATCTTGTAAGTGAATGAAGAGGGAGTGGGACAGAGTTAGTTACCGATACTGAATGATTTTTTTTTTACGATTTATCTCTATAGGTCTAAAGTTCTATTTAACAAACCGTGTGCCCGATTAGATTTCCATTCCCATCGGAAAAATTACGGATCTCCATACAAACTTTAATACCTTATATAATGGGAATGAATTTTGAAAAAATCCTTGAATCATGCTCACCTTCGTTACATAAGGAACGAACTATTCTTGCGCACCCAGCGGTTTATGCCATGCGTCAGTGAATTAATGAAATGATATTAGTACATTGAATACAGATTGTAGTTAAACTTAAACAAACAACATCGCCCATAGGTCGTTGCCCTTCATACCGAAATGACAACAACAAATAGTAAATGTAATATGCAAAGCAAATTCATATTTCAATTTCAAAGCTATCCACACTCAACCGTGTAATCGAATTGATACATAGAATGGCGTCAAAATAAAAATGCTTTCGATGAAATTGAGAACAGGGTTGACAGCGTTAAAAAAGACTCCATAAAAAATATCCCTTTGTTATTTTTCGTATCGACTTGACCGTGGGAAAGGTCATTTATTTTAAAATTATAATATTAACATTATGGGGCAAAATTTCTTCTTGGTCTCTTACGCCACAGTTTAATAAAGTAAAAGTTAATATATCTGGGCAGACTGCCTATCTGACCTCCACAACCCAGTAACTGGGTAATACGAAACACACACACGATACACTGAGATACAAATAGAAATACGAAAATTCATATTTCTTCACATTGACATTTGATATGTTCCCGTATTTTGACATTTGATATGTTCCCGTATTTTTTAGAACATTGCAAACATTCTAATCTTAGTCTCAATCTGTCAAAAATACCTCGAATTTTCATACATTTTTGACAAGTATTCGACATTGATTGTCGCTAAGATGAGATTGTGACTTGAATTTGAACGTTTTTAGTTACGAGAAGTGGCCTTCTGTGGTCAATACGTGACGGCGCGTTGTGTTCCATGAGCGCCTCAAAGAGATGTCAGCACAACTAAAGGGGTCCGCTAGGACCGATGCTTGCCGGGGTCGCGGGAAAGTCCGATAGGGATACCGAGGCCTCTGGCAACTTACAGGCAACTGAAGGAACACGGGTGGGTTTTAGTCAGTAAGGGTCTGACACGCCCTCCCGCTCCGCACAGAGCGGGAGAAGTTAATCTCTCAATAAAAAAAGACACGTAACCAAAAAAAGCCATACAGTTACATTACCCGTCGTACTATGCATTGGTTCCACATTATAATACCAAGTCCACCAGTATGGGACAGTTACGATAACAATTACGTTAATGGCCTACATTTCCATAAAATTTCAGACGACTGCAATAGACCGTAAACGTGCACTGAATGACATGAGGCCACAAAACGTTAGTATGTACAATCGCTAGGGAAATGGCTATATGTAGCATGGTGTACATACTGGCAATCGCAATTTGATTTGAGCACTGGTGGACCAATGGGATCAGCTTTTTTATTAACTTAGTTTGACACCCCGTTGTTCCTCTATGGTAAAAGAATTTCCAAAAACCCTTTCTTAGTGGATGTCTACGTCATAATAAATATCTGTGTGCCAAATTTCAGCCCAATCCGTTCAGTGGTTTTAGCGTTGATAGATCAGTCAGTCACCTTTGGCTTTATATAGATCAGGAACAACATCAATTTACGAAAACGACAGCTGCAGAAAAACGTCTGTCCTATTTTTCGCCAGGCAACCCTAATCTGCGAGTAAAAATCAGAGATCAAAGCGATACCTACACGATTATCGTCGGAGACATTGAAAAGAACGGATATTACAAACGCTCGCTGAAATTTTTAAATATTCCTCGTTATTTTATTTTCATCGGATGGAAATTTGCATTTTATTTTTATCTTTTGATCTGAAAAGTCGTTTTCTTTGTGACTGATATTTATTGTAATTGAATTGAGACATGTGTTACTATAAAAAGGAAGGATGGGTTATATACAATAATGAGACATTTTTGTATCAATTTGTTTCTCTATACATATTGCAGGAAATTGTCGATTGAAAATCAACCTAGAAGCTGATTTTTGCTGTTCCAAAATGTATTTATCTTTGACCCGAATTTTTAATCGTCGGCTAACTTTTATTTAACTTTTATGGCAGTTCAAAGCTATCAAACAGCAATTTTTTATTGAAAAATTATTTGTTAGATTGAAAAATCGACCTTAATAATGCAGGCCACACACGTTACGACATACTTGCGCAAAATTGGACTTGCACAAGTATACCTACATTAACGTGGGTGGGATGAATTAGCACAAGTATCCAAGCCATTCGATGACACGCAGACTTGTGCGAGTTTAAACTTGCGCAAGTATATCGTAACGTGTATGGCTACCATTAGTTTTGGATGCGCGGAGGGTACAATGGCTGCAAAACGTATGAAAATACTTCTAAAATATTCCAACACCAAAATCCAACAAAATTATTTACAAACGATGTAACCACACAAACTAAATAACTTCAAACTTGCTGAGTCAAGTTTTCGAATTTTCCGTGATTGGACTTCTTCTTAAACGGTCGTTTCTTGCAGCTGCACTTAGTGACGTAACTGGTACTTTAAAATTTCGACTTTCAATTGGTCATTACTGATGTAATGGCGGCTGGAGGCTCTCGGAGCTCTTCGCAGAAGTAGGGTTGGCAAAATTGCGGATTAGGTTTATAAAAGCTCAACGTCTGGGAGTTTTTGGGGAGATTTTAGTAACTTGACTTATGTAGTGCTAGAGTGCTCGACGGTCATCGTACATCCATAGAAAATCACTGATTTTTTAAAGTTGTCTAAGGCCTGTATAACAGAACCTTACTCAAGACTCAAGCATTAGAGTCTGACCAACGAAAGTTGATCCTGAAAACACGCGCGAAATTAAAAAAAAACAAGATTGTTTACATAATTAGCCTATAATGTTCCCACTGCTGGGACACAAGCCTCCTCTCTGAGAGAGGGAGTGGGACACCACGCGGGCCCAGTGCGGATTGGCAGATGTCACATGTTTTCGATTTTTTGGTTCTAAGACATGCCGGTTTCCTCACGATGTTTTCCTTCACCGTTTTGAGAGCAGTGGTGATTAACTTATTTACACAAAGTAAAGCGCCTGTCAGGGTTCGAACCTAGACTGTTTACCCCTGTAAATAGTGCGATAACATACGTGTTGTAAGCATACGTGTGTAAGCGCCCAGGTCGAGCTGTGTTATTGGGTTTTTCCATCAGGAATTACTCAGTAGCAAAAAAACAAAAGAAAAAACTTCGAGAACTTACTCAAGCAGAATTAAAAACTAAACGTAGTATAGTAGTAATAGGGGCGAGCCTATTGCCATCAACCGGGCACAAATCCAAACTCGGCCTGAGTTTGGATTTGTGCCCGGTTTAGTTTTTAATTCTGCTTGAGTAAGTTCTCGACGTTTTTCTTTTGTTTTTTTTTTTGGCTGATAGTTTGATTTATGTTTTGTGTTGCGTACCTAATGTAAATGATTATGCATAGTAGTTTATAGTTTTTTTTTTTTTTTGCTATCTTAACAGACAGCTGTGCTGCTGGGGAGTTTTTTGCGCCACTTTTTCTTCCTAGCTAAAGCATTAGGAAGTGGTGAAGGGTGGGCGTTTTGGGGGACTGTCTTATGTAAAAACGCTCGAAAAGTTCTAATACTCAGCCTAGGTTGAATAAATGACTTTTGATTTTGATTGTTGAGGAGCTCGTGGCTAAGTCGATATATCAGGTTAAGCTACGCTTGCCGGGGTTGGTCCGTGGATGGGTGACCATCTTTACATATCGAGACTCCTCCGTGCCTCGGAAAGCACGTTAAGCCGTTGGTCCCGGCTGTCATTCGAGGATCTTTGACAGTCGTTACGTGTCGTCAGAAGCCCGAAAGTCTCACAACCAGTCTTACCAAGGGGTATCGTATTACCCAGTTACTGGGTTGAGGAGGTCAGATAGGCAGTCGCTCCATGTAAAATACTTGTATTCAGCTGCATCCGGTTAGACTGGAAGCCGACCCCAGCATAGTTGGGAAAAGGCTAGGCAGATTGATTGATTGATTGATTTTGACTATAGGGTGTGCACGTTTGTTACCATCATTAACCACCTACCTTGATTGTCCAATGGTTCACATAACTGGAGAAATTCATGCACTGGTATACTCTATTCATACTCGAAGATAATATTCACAGTACTAAAACAATCAGTCTACCGCAAGCTGGCCATTCGACGTACCATAGACATGTTGGAATAGCCAGCCGAAGCCATTCTGTGGTAATCGAATGGCCAGTGTATGTACAGTACATTACACTGGACATGTCGAGTGTCAAGCGTTTGTAAGGATGAATAAACACTAGAATAGTCTCGAAGTCGGTCATGGAGAAAGTTTTAATTAAATACATTCACAACCAACTGATTGCTGCAAGCAATGAGCATACGGTTTTCATGTTTCAGATCTGATTGAAAAATCAGATGATAAGGTAGCACTCACAAATTTACCAGAGGCCCTAGGCAAAGTGACATTCTATCAGCCATAACAATTAAGGAAAAAATGTATAGAACTGACATAACCTATCGAAAAGCATAATATGTCAATCCTGATGAAAGTCGTTGTAGAAATACGAAACGCTTTCGAAGCGATTGTCACTTGTCTAGGCCCTCAGGAAAGAAAATAAATAAAAGTCTGACAACGGATTGGCAATTTCAGACTTATATTAATTATAAGTCAGGATTTCCTCGAGGAGCTCGTGGCTAAGTAATAACAGCCCCACGGGTCGATCCAACAGGTTAAGCTACACTTGCTGGGGTTGGTCCGTGGATAGGTGACCATCTTTACATACCGAGACTCCGACGTGCTTCCGAAAACACGTTAAGCCGTTGGTCCCGGCTGTCATTCGTGGATCTTTGACAGTCGTTACGGGTCTCTAAAAGCCCGAAATTCTGAATTCGGGATTTTACCCAGTTTACATTCCAGTAACTGGGTAATACGATACCCCTTGGTAAGCCAAGGGGTATCGTATTACCCAGTTACTGGAATGTGGAGGTCTGATAGGCAGTCGGTTCATGTACAAATACTGGTAGCTGTATCTGTTTAGACTGGAAGCCGACCCCAACATAGTTGGGAAAAGGTACTGGTTTGTGGAGGTCAGATAGGCGGTCGCTCCATGTAAAATACTGGTATTTAGCTGCATCTGATTAGACTGGAAACCGACCCCAATATGGTTGGGAAAAGGCTAGGCAGATTGATTTCCTCACGATGTTTTTCCCAACCGTGATGATCAATGCGTTGCGTGTTGTTGCGGTTGCCGCGGTTCTGCAGTGCGTCCACGATGTTTGCCGAAGCGCGTACAGACGACTTTTATGCATTAAGACGCAAACGAGTGGCGTCGCTGCTGGGCAGAGTACGCGGCGGTAGCAATGACATTCTGAAGATAATTGCTAGTAAATATTATCAGTGTCCGATACACTCGCTTTGGGTGAGCATTGTTGTTGGCACGGTAAAATGAAATGACTGTTCGTGGCAGGAACATAAATAAAATTGTTTTGTGAATTTTAGAAATCACTTTAATGATACGATCATTTTTACATGTTTTTCTAGCTCATCGCCATTTTTCTTCTCCTCGGAAACGGATACACTCTCCCGTGTTGCCAGTAAAATAAACCAAAAAATGTAGCCAGCAAAATAATAAAAACTAAATCTATGTTCGGATGCGAACAATGACTCAATTATTGTGATTTGATATTGTGCATACTAACATAGTTATAAGTTTCTGTTGTTACTAACCATTATGGATCAAAGTTGTCTAATATAATAAATGAATTGAATTGAATCAATGCTCGTGCCTTCTACTGAGATGAGGCTATGCCCTGCAGCAGGACACTAAGAGGGTGGTATTATTTTGTAATAGGCTCGCCCCTTATTACATGGGACTTAACACAACTGGCGAAATGTGGGTGTGCTATAAGTACACCTCTGCCCAACCGTTCGGGGAAACAAGGCGTGATGTTATGTTACATGATACAGCTTGGAATTCAGGAACTTTCTCATTAGTAAAGTCAAAGTCAAATAATTTATTTCAAATAGGCACCTAAAAGGCACTTTTGAACGTCAAAAACAAAGAAATAGAACTGATTCTAGTTGCCCCTTCCAAAAGGTAGTTTTGGTAGGAGAAGAATGGGCAAGAAACTCCACCGTTACTCTTTTTATCATAGAATGATTGAGAAATTACTTTATTAGACTAACAGCGGCTGGAAAAGATATAAATAATCACACAAGAGATAGACTTTTCATACTATATTTTTTCCTGAGAGACAGTTGTCAAAAATAACAATTTCCTTTTCCTTTTAAAAATAGAATCACAGACAATTTCACACAATCTTCCGGCCCCACAAGAATGGAGAAATCTATAAGTATAAAACTAAAACACTATTCAGCTACCTATCTAATTGCGTAACTTACTTTAATCTTTAAAACTAGAATCAAAGACAATTTCACAACACTTTTAAAAATGTTTTACAATATTATTATATTGTATACCTCCATAAAAAAAATGGGTAAAGTAAGTAAGGGGCAGCCCTGCATTCAGATATTAATTGGAAAGGCAACAAGATGCGATACTGAAGTGAAATTTAAACTATTTAAGTTGTTTGCTACCAGCTTTCGAAACTTCAGGCTAAAATAATTAATACTGACTCGGTGTTTTTTTATCTTTTTACTTCATTTCTGTAGTTCGTGCTCGGAGGAGCTCGGAGGAGCTCGTGGCTAAGTAATAACAGCCGCACGGATCGATTCGTCAGGTTAGGCTACGCTTGCCGGGGTTGGTCCATGGATGGGTGACCATCTTTACATATCGAGATTCGTCCATGCCTTGGACAGCACGTTAAACCGTTGGTCCCGGCTGTCATTTGTGGATCTTTGACAGTCGTTACGGGCCGTCAGAAGCCCGAAAGTCTGACAACCAGTCTTACCAAGGGGTATCGTATTACCCAGTGACTGGATTATGGAGGTCCGATAGGCAGTCGCTCCATGTAAAATACTGGTATTCAGCTGCATCCGGTTAGACTGGAAGCCTACCCCAACATAGTTGGGAAAAGGCTAGGCAGATGATGATGATGATGTTGAACTCAGCTTTGGCGCTTCTAGCGAACAGACGTGTACACAAATTATTTAAAATTAATTACGAAATTTATAAAAACTAAAGTAATCAACAGTGAACGCAAATGTGGTGTGATTACAGTGCAAAATAGTGGGCCATACGATCCTATTAAGTGGTACGCGACGTAACGCGACGACGCAGCCGCGGCTCCCTTCGCCCCCTCGGGTAAAAGAGTCGGTGGTCATTTTCTGTCTCGCACCCACTGTGCTGTACCGGTAAACAAGTTTTGCGACAAGTATGCAAAGGACACCGCCTAATACTACCCTGATAAGCGGTAGCGGAAGCGGCAGCTGTTCGACACCTAACTTAACCAGCTGTGTGGATGCCGATGAAAATGCGTGCGTTAACATGAACCCTAGGAAGCGAAAGGAGCGCACTAATGAGATGGAGTATAAAAATGATTTTATGGAATTTCGTACGGATATAATGAACCTTCTTCAGAAATTCGCTGAAACCCAGAACGACCACCTGATGCAAATACGAAAAGAAATTACGGAAATGAAGGGCGAAATACAGGGTATAAAAATGGTAACGGAGAACTTAACCACCGATATAAATACAATTAAGGATGAAGTAAAAGAAATTAAATCAGATAGTATACTAACCCAGGATAAAATTTCGCACATTGAAAACAATATCTCCCAAATAAAGAGTACCCAAGACTCCGCTTTAAAATCGCCTTTCGATGATCACGAGAACCTCATCCTTGAACTCAAGGACAGATGTGAGCGCGAGAAACACATAATAATTGTTGGCATACCCGAAAAGTTTGATAAGAATTCTACCGTCAGGCGTAATTATGATGACGAAAAAATTACTGAAGTTATTACGACACTATACGAAAACTGTCCTAAGCACAATAAATGTATGCGACTTGGTAAATATAAACCTGATCAAAACCGACCTCTAAAGGTATATTTTAATGATACACGCATTCCGAAACACTTATATAAGAACAAGTCTAAATTGCCAGATAATATAAGCATTTATCCAGATCAAACTCCAGCTCAAAGAGCATTTATGGAATCCCTCAAGCAGGAACTACAGCGTCGCAAAGGAAACGGTGAAAATGACCTGATTATCAAATATGTGAACGGAATACCTAAGATAATACATAATAAATCGGATCCAAAAAACTAATACATGCCCCTATGCAAAAAATTTGCGATAAAAATAGTAAACACACTGATGTAAATCATTACTTAGTTAATAATTATCAGGATATCCCGATGAACTCATCCTCATTAAGAATGTTTTATGCAAACTTGCGTAGCATGCGTAAACCAGGCAAGTTTGATGAGATAAAATGCATTCTCAAGGCTATACCAAAAATACCTCATATTATTATATTTACCGAAACTTGGCTTACTTCAGAACAGGACGCAAAAACATACCAATTGCCAAACTACACTCATATTTACAATTTTAGGCCAGATAGAAAAGGAGGTGGTGTTTCAATTTTTCTTCACAATAGTATTTCCTGGGAAGTAACAGAGGAGCTATTTGAAAATGGTAACCATTATTTATGGATTTATATTAAAAAATTCGATCTGAACATTGGCGGGATTTACAAACCTGGGGATACAGATGTAAAAAACTTCTTAGATATATATTCTTCGCAACTGGAAAGAAGAAGAAGAACAATAGTTATCGGTGATTTCAATATCGATTTGCTCGCCACAGGAAACCATGTTAAACAATATTTGGACACCCTACAAGAGGCAGGCTACGATATCTTGAACAAGAAAGACATAAACTACTGTACTCGTGAGACTGCTAAAACAAAAACAATCCTTGACCATGTAAGTACTAATCTAAGTAACAGATTGTTTCGTATTTCTATAATTGAATCGTCTCTTTCGGACCACAAGCAAATATTCTTTGAGCTCCTAAAATCAGCAACGCGGTTAAACGAACGGGTAAAGTACGAGGCACTTGATTATAGTGGACTTTATAAAAGTATGTCTGAAGCTCAGTACAAAAACGATGATCAACATTATAATCGACTAGAGGATTTTATAAAACATCACCTATCAAAAAACAGAGTAACTAAAACTAAAATATTAAATCCACCCCGGCAAGACTGGATTAATAAAACTATCATAGATTCCATAAATAAGAGAAATATTTTATGGCAACAAAGGAAGATGGACATGGAGAACCAAAATGTTAAAAAGCAGTTTGAAGAAGAACGAGAAAAGGTTAACTCAATCACCCAGATCGCTAAGAAGAAATTTTATTATGACTTATTTCATGAAAGTCTTAAGAAACCAAAAAAAACGTGGGATCTCATAAATACGTTAGCTAGGAATAAGGTTAAAAGTACTGGTGCTCCCCCTAAACTCATAATAGGCTCGAATATTATAACAGAAGGTAATGCAGTATGTGAAGCGTTTAATAATTTCTTTTCCACGATAGGTTCTGACCTGGCAAACAAAATAAACATAAAATATCACGCTAATTCAGTAAACACCTTTATGTACAGCACAAGCCACACACATGAAAAAACACTCGATGAACTCATGCCATGCACTATAGAGGAGGTTACGGGAATAATTGACAATCTAGATAACAATACTAGTACTGGCGTTGATGGAATTAGCACTAAGGCAATTAAATGCATCAAAAATATTATAGCTCAGAGTCTTACAGACTGTATAAACAAATGTTTTAAGGATGGTGTCTTTCCTGAATCTCTTAAAATTGCTAAAGTTAGTCCTATCTACAAGTCCGGAGCGAAAAGTGACCCCGGAAACTATAGACCAATATCTGTTCTTCCAGTTGTTTCCAAGATATTTGAGAAGATTATTTATACTCGTTTAGACCAATATCTCACAGATAAAAACTTTATAATCCAGCAGCAATACGGTTTCCGATCGAAATCCAGCACTCTTTCGGCTACTATAGACCTGATAACAAAAATGAAAACAGCCATTGATCAGAAACAGATAGCACTAGGTATTTTTATTGATATAAAGAAGGCTTTTGACACTGTCAGTCACGTTAAACTTCTGCAAAAGCTAAATAACATAGGTGTTACCGGCCAAGCCTTGAGAATATTCACGTCCTACCTACGAAACAGGTATCAAACAGTTAGAATTGGAAATGTATTCCAAAGTGGTCTGCAAAATATAAATTGTGGTATTCCCCAAGGATCAGTTTTGGGAACCTTGCTATTCCTAATTTATGTTAATAATATTAAAAACTTAGCATTAATTGGTCACCTAACCGTGTATGCAGACGATACTTGCTTGTTTTATTTTGGTAACTCAATTCAAGATATAATAACTGATGCCCAGAGCGATTTAAACTTGCTCAATGAGTGGCTCTTATACAACTTATTAACTATTAACACGTCAAAAACCTCCTACATGATTTTTGCTGCTAAGAATAAGAAAATTCAGAATTTTGCGCCTTTAACTATAAATAACAATATAATTCATAGATCACGACAGGAAAAATATCTCGGTTTGCATTTGGATGACCGACTTACTTGGAAAGCACACATTGAGCATATCAGATCCAAGCTGAGTTCAGTCTTGGGGGCACTCCGAAAAGTAACTAATTGCATACCAGGGAAAGTACGTGGTTTGATATACAATTCACTTATAAAGACGCATCTCGAATACTTGATAGAAATATGGGGACTGGCTACCAAAACTAATCTAAAGCAGCTACAAACCACACAAAACAGAATTATTAAAACACTATTCCATTACAATTATCTAACACCTACAAAGGAGCTATATACTAAAACTAAATTATTTAACATTACGCAATTATATACATTCAACACTTGCAACCTAGTAAAAAAAATAATCACAGGCAACATCCACTCAAACATTACACTTACTCAAAAAACACAAAAACATTACTTAAGAAACAGATACAAATTAAAGACAACTCGACCACGTACACTGACTTACGGCAAAAAAAACATACTGTTTGAGGGAGTACAACTTTACAACAGCCTGCCTAACGACATAAAAATGTGTGACAATTTAAATATTTACAAAAAAAAACTAAAATCGCATATTTACAGTTACTATTTCTAATGAGATGCTGCTGAACAGGTTGTGAAATAAAATTATGTAGTAGTAATAGTATGAAAATTGTCGCCCTAAGCTAAAGTTGTATCTTAATTTTAATTTAATAAGATATTTTTGTGAATCTCATTTTAAGTGAACTATGTTCTTATGAGAAAATAAAGTTCTTTAAACCTAGATGATGACTTCGTTTCTGTAGTTTTCGGAGCTCATTATTTCAGCCCTAAGACGTCCACTACAGGACATAGGCCTCCCCCCAAGCACTGCCACTTCGACCGGTTCTTTGCTTCTCGCATTCAGCGGATTCCCGCGGCCTTTACCAGGTCATCGGTTCACCTTGTGGGGGGTATGGGGCCTTCCAACGCTACGTCTTCCGGTACGCGTTCGCCACTCCAGACCACCAGATCCACGGACCAAACGCGTCAAGGGTAGCTTAACCTGATGGATCGACCCGTGCGGCTGAATTACTGCTACCTAAGCTCTCTAATGTTTAAATAGCAGTTAATTAAAAATAATTACCCGATAATAATTAGAACAAGCTTTAACTTAATTTATTTGCAACAAACCCCATAATTAGGGAACCGAGCATTTAATATCGCCACCAAGACTCTTAAGCCTTTGATTCGTCAAGAAAACATTGTCTTTCACCCGTGAATTGCAAATCTCCTATTAAGGCGTTAGTCAAAGGGAAAACTTTATACCATTCAAAATTAGCGGCTCATATTGTCAGAGTTTTGAAACCATCTTATCTGCATAATATATACATAATTGTACATACTCGTATTATAGTCGCTTTTCGTGTTTATCTGTATGTCCGCGTTGTTCTTCTAAACCACGCAACAGATTTTGATGAGGTTTTTATCATCGTTTAGAAATTATATTCCGGAAGATTTATGTGTATAATTCGTTAATATTAAAGTTATATAACTAAGAAATCTCGATATTTTGTCATAACGTAAAAACCGTGCGGTTTTCGCACGGTTTTTACGTTACCCTATTTATACCATACCACTCGATATCATGAAGGTACGAGCTCTCCATCCTTACTTTTCCTGGTAACAATACGACCGAATTAAAACCTTTTTGCGACCGCGACGCTCTCAGTCCCGAAAATGTAACCATTATTTAAATGAATACGCAAATTGAAGGTTGGGTTTCAGCAATTATATCGCTTTATCTTCAAGTTTACCCTTAATCGCGTTATCTGATTTAAGCGACACATACTACACATCGTAGTGTTGGGTGTAAAAATACCCCGAGAGCCACTCGTTCTTCCTGTTATTATGTTTTTTTTTTGTACTGGAACCTTCTGGTTACGGTCAAAGTTCCAACTTTTACATGTTTTTTTACGAAAATAAGTTTTAAATGTTAAAACTTAACTTACACTTACTTACACGATCTTAAACAGCGATTTTTTACACCAAAAATGGAAGTCGTTTTCTAGCAATTATTTTTGCACAAAGTTACATAGTTTGATGTACTTACAGAATGCGTGGAGGACAAAGTCCAGATTTCGGATAGATAATTGTACTTAACTAAAAAAAGTTTGAATTTTTTTTTATTAAGTATTATTTGTTTATTACTTTATAAAAAATGTTTCTATTATTTTTATTTCTATTTATTGATATTTAAATAAATAAATTAATTAGTATATTACCTATATGATAAATATTTAAAAAAAAAAAAAATCTTGGTTGCTAGGTACTCGTCTACCAAACGAACCGCGAATCATATTATGTTTTTAAACGATCCCCTAATTTGTGATCCCTGTTCTAGGGTATGCCGGACGGATAATTTCACTCGATAAAACATGAAACTCAAGCTGTATTTAGAAACGCCACATACAAAAGTTTAGAAACATTTTAAAATCCAATATCTTACATAAAGAGAAGTACAATTTCTTGGATTTGAATATGAAGGTAACATAGTGCAATGCAGATGCATTGTAAAAATGTTTCGACAGACGACGTGCTCTATGGAATGTAGGGTGACTATCATGACAAGAGATTTTTGGAAAAGAATTATTTTATCAATGATTCCTGTACCAGTTGCCAACTAATTTTCTTTATAAAAACACGTCTTTATATCCCGATGGGCGTGTAAAAATCTCACCAGGTATGGGTAAATCCCTAGTAATATTACTTCAGCTCAAATTCACTTTTTATCTCGCTCGCACTATACTGCTCTGGTACTGAGTGAGAGCGAGACCGAGTATGGTACTGGCGGCTCCAAGGCGCCATTAGTTTGGTAGAATACGTAATTTCTTTTTACGGCGAAAATAAAGGTAATTAAAAAAAAAAAAACACAGTCGCTGCTATATAGTTCGTTCAGTTAGTATGCAAAGTTTCATGATCTAATTTGAAGTATTTTTTTAATACCAGCGGTTTATTCGATCGGATTCGTTGCGGATTGTTCGATTTGGAGGCAAAATTCATTGTTAAGCAAATTGACTACTAACTTAAATTATCCGTATAAACAAATGACAATGCTCATTCTTTGACAGTTGTATGAAATGTCTTTATCACGGAAATCGACATACAAAGCAAATAAAGAGTATTTATGTAATAACTTTACCTAATTCCTATAAAATTGAAATATTTAATTACAGTTTAAATTCCGAGCCGATTTGGCGACGAAATTAAACGACCTCCAAGGGTACAGAATAACCAATTTTTGCAAAAAAAATAAAAATTGCCTCACCTAAAACGATGTTGACCGTGGCCAAAATTGAATGTCTCCAGAATGTTTTTCTAAAAGTTAATTAACTTTTTAATGAAAAAGGAAAAAAATCTTTACAAATGGATTTGGAAGGTATTGAACTGAAAGTACCAAATAGGTCGGTTCCGTTACGATGTAGATTGTTTCTTCCAAAGAGCTTTTGCACAACGAAAAAAGGTATCCGGTTGGGTTTTTTATCAAAGATATTCACGAACAAGAACGAGCAAGTCTGCTAAAGTCTGCATTACTTAATGCCAACTATCTATTCTCCCTTTGACGAGAAACAACTCTACTAAAGCTACGGTTTCCTAGAAGGGGGTGGTCGCACTTAACGGCCGCAGTGTCATGAAAATGATGACAGCGACAAAGATTTAAATCGTTAGACTTGCCCTACCTGGTAAAAAGATAGTCGCTTTTCTGTTTCGTTTCGACACCTCTGACACACAATGACGCAGTGACTACACTTATTTGTCATGGAAACGCTATTTAATCATGTGAGAGCTCACTCTTCTCAGTATAGACACTTTTTCTTGTGACCGACCGTCACGGTGCCGGCAAATCTAGCGATTTAAATCTTTTTGGGCGGGTTTGAAATACTGGTGAAAATAACAGATTTTACTGCTCCACTGGGCCACCACACTGCTCCGAAACTGAAATGACCGACACTGAAAATGGCTATTAGACTGAGATTAAAATGCGATCGTTCTTAAAAATATACAGAGTTTCCCCGTATTTTGTTTGAAGCTCGGGTTGTAAGTGTGTCCTAATATTGGCTTAGCATGGTTCCCCTACAGGACAGGGTTGTTGATGCGAGAATATTGTTAGCACAGGTATGCCCGGGTTCTGCCGGACAATGGGCTGAGTGTTACGTCATGTGGAGACCTAAACTGTCTGCTCTGTTTCTATTGCTATCCTGTGTTTTGTTTTTTTTTCTAGTAATGTGATATATTTATAGGTTCATCAGCTACCTAGCCTTTTCACAACTATGTTGGGGTCGGCTTCCAGTCTAACCGAATGCAGCTGAATACCAGTATTTTACATGGAGCGACTGCCTATCTGACCTCCACAACCCAGTAACTGGGTAATACCATACCCCTTGGTAAGACTGGTTGTCAGACTTTCTGGCTTCTGACGACCCGTAACGACTGTCAAAGATCCACAAATGACAGCCGGGACCAACGGCTTAACGTGCTTTCTGAGGCACGGAGGAGTCTCGGTATGTAAAGATGGTCACCCATCCGCGGACCAACCCCGGCAAGCGTAGCTTAATCTGATGGATCGACCCGTGCGGCTGTTATTACGTAGCCACGAGCTCCTCCTCGAGTGATATATTTATAGGTTAATATTTAAAATAAAATAAAAGTAAAAATCAGAATTTAGAAACAAGCTTTTAATGAACTAAAAAGTACTAAATAAAACTTACGTAAATATAGAACTATAATATTTTCTTAAATGCTTGAGGACTAACCGGAAACACATACGAACAGAGCAAGCCAATATAAAGCTTGTAATAAAAATAGGCCTTTTATTTTTGATTCTAGGACTAGTTTCTTTACGATGTTTTCTCACCGTTTTGAGAGCAGTGGTGATGAAATAAATGTTTAAAAAGTGAAGCGAGTGAGAACAACAAGACGGGGCCGTTACTACTGGGCCACTACTGCTCCAAACCATGCAAAAATCGCGAATTGTTTGATATAATCCATTGAGAAGTTCGATTGTCTATCTCCAAAGAAAATAGATACTTAAATCTTCTCAATGAAAGAAGTGAACTCCTACTAAAAGTACACTTAAACAAAAAATACAAAGTAAAGTACAAAAAATCAAGTTACTTGATTTTTTTTAAATACTTTTGGGGTTATAATATATATATTTTTGAAATGTGCTCATTAAGCCCTTTCATTTGATACCCAACATGGTACGATTAAACCATTTTTTTTTTTAAGTTCCTCCCTTTATGTCCTCTAGAGGGCGCCATTTTTAATTTAATGTGACTTCACATAGCCTATAACCAGCGGACAATCACGACGCTTCTAACGATACCTCATTTGTCAAATTGTGATAAGTGGTTTGGAAGATAGGAGGGAACAGATGAACATACATACATACATACATACATACATACATACATACCGGTCAAAATCATAACCCTCCTTTTTCTTCGCCGTAGTCGGGTAAAAATTAGAGGATTATATACCTGATGCCCGCGGCTTCGCCCGCGTGGATGTCGGTTATTATATACTAAAACCTTACTCGAGAACCACTCTATCCATTGGTGAAAACAGCATGAAAATCGGTGCAGTAGTTTTTGAGTTGATCGCAATCAGAGCGACAGACAGACGCGGCGGAGGACTTTGTTTTATAATATGTAAGAATAAGAATAAGAATGCTTTTAAACATGCTAGCCATCGAACAATCTAGAGAGTGTAGACAAAATCAAACTGGTTGTTAATTTAATTGTATAATTTATTATTTGTATGACATTGATTTTACATTCTGTGATTATTTCAACTCATATACTGACTTATTGCTTGTTAATTTTGTAGGAAAATTGTCTACTTTTACAATGTTTGTAAACATGTGAGCACCATGTGTAACAGATAAATTAATTATGTGATAGTAATTATTTATCTATCACATAATTATCTGTTCATTTTTTGATTGCTAGGGGCAACTAAAATCAATTCTATTTTCTTATTAATCTTTGAAGTTCAAGCAACCTTTTACGTGCCTGTTTGAAATAAACGATTAAGATATTCTTCCAATCTTCACTAAATTGAACTAGGCCAATTTAGGGGAATACTTTTTCAAAATACTGACGTGTATGCGTGCATTGACTGGACAGGTCCACTCAATCTGTGTGGACCTGTCAAGACAACCATTTCAGACAACAATCTACATGGTCTTCACATGATCTGACCAAGATTATGTCTGGACTTTAAAAGAGACTGTGACCTCTGAGTTTGTTTCGGCCTTTCTTCTCAGAGCAGTCAGATAGGAAACGCCGACCTCATCTAGTTTAAAAAAATGTGATTGACGTGTAAAAGTGTTTGTACAAACCTACTTAGAGAAATAAATCATACATAAAAAATATAGGGTATGTACAGTCACGGACTTTAATTGATGAGCCACCTGGTACTGTTCGTATTTTAGCCGTGTAATGCAAATCGGGTTTATTCGGTTCCCGACACGCAGTCATATTATATTTCACATCTTTACCGGTTGGCTAACCTGAGAGCCAGAATTACAAACTTGACACCAGAGTGACTACCCAAAGTCAACCAATTGCAGGTAGTAACGTTAGCGTACGGAGAAATAATACAAGTCATTTCGACAAGTTCGAAAGTAACGTGTCTGACATCGATGTTTCAACTGTCACTGTCTTCAGTTAAGTTTTCAGAATTATCGACTGAATGAGCTATAATTCAAAGGAGGTCGGAATCAAATAGATTGATAAACTTAATGCAACATTGTATTTATTTTTATCATTGAGAACTTATTAGTCAACCTCTATGGATAAGACTATTTCCGATTAAAAGTAATTTATTTGTCATCTTGTTTACGAGCGTGCGATTTGAATTCGTGTTTAATCGTGCAATCTCGTGAATGTATGAAACTGCAAAAATGAAAAGTTTGAAGGTGGCTCATCAATTAAAGTCCTTGACTGTACAGCACAAACTCCTTATTTTGAAGTTGGTTAAAAAAAGGTTAAAAATCACAATCATACTTTTTCTTTATGACATTTTCGTGCAAAATCGATCCATCAAAATATTACGAAAAAAATCACTTTGACGTCTGTTTATTCTATACGTATTATTCTGAATATTTACTTATGTAATCTTAAAATTTATTTTTCATGGCTAATTTACAGTTATACACTGATTATAAACTATGTCGTCCCGTGTCGCGTATAGCTGCAATGCTATTGTCTGTAAATCAAAATGTAACTTTTCGTATTCCTCAAAGATATTACGCGGAGGAGAAGAAAAAGGACGCGGCACCAGCACCAGCAAAAAAGCAGGTAGACCCCCGAAGAGTATTTAAAGTATACCGATTTCCAGGAATACTAGGGAGGGCACCACCATCGGTTCAAAATTACGAACTCGACGTTAGCACATGCGGGCCAATGGTTCTCGATGTGTTAATTAAACTAAAGGATATGGACCCAACACTCGTTTATAGGAAGTCTTGCAGAGAAGGCATCTGCGGCTCTTGCGCGATATGCCTCCAAGGAAAAAACTGCCTCTCCTGCATCACGGCGGTCCCTCCGGCGAAGACCATCACCATCTATCCGCTACCACACATGTACGTCATCAGAGACTTGGTCGTGGATATGACGCACTTCCTCCAACAGTACGACAGCATCCGACCATATCTTGTGAGGAGGACTGGATTGTCGGACCTAGGGGCTGCTCAGCTAATCATGAGTGATCCAGACTGGCAGGTGTTCGTGGGTCTTTACGAATGTGTGCTGTGTGCCTGTTGCGCCACTTCGTGCCCCAGCTACTGGTGGAATGGCCGGAGGTTCCTGGGTCCAGCCTCATTGCTGCACGCGTACAGATGGGTTATGGACCCCAGAGACGATGACCATGACCAAAGGTTATTTGACTTACGTGACGACTTTAAGGCATTCCGCTGTCACACCATTATGAACTGCGCCTTAGCGTGTCCTAAGTTTCTGAACCCAGGTCTAGCTATTGCTAAATTGAAGAGGTTAATCACTGGCCTAGACAAGAAACCCAAGCCTCAAATGGATCCCTTGGGAGGTGGTGGAGGCGGCGGCGGCTTAGAATCATGTATCCAAAGCGCCAAAAGCAGGTGTAAAAAATGAATTTTATTTGATTTTTTTAATATTGATATACCTATTATTTAAAATGTTTAGTTATTTGTATATCTTTTGCTCGACTGATTAAAATAAGCTCTAAGACCCGCACCTTACCGGGACGCCATAGTTGTGCAGCCAGGTCGCGCTGCCAATTCACATCCAAAGCTCCAAAAACAGGTGAAAAATGAATTTTATTTGAATGTTTATGTTGTTACCTATTATTTAAAATGTTTTATAGTTATTTGTATATTATTTACTTGATTGATTAAATTATGCTCTAAGAGAGAAAAGCTCTAAGAGAAAAAATATTTCAATCATTATTTTTGTGGCGTTTGAATAGCAAAGTATTAACTAACCAGTAGGTATCCCAGTGGAAAAGTTAAATAAGAAATCGGTATTTTTTATATTTTTATACAACATAATTTTTTGTTTATGCTAAGCTCGAAAAGGGGTAATTGTGCATTTTGAACAACTTTTTCTATGGGACCAACTGGGACAAACCTTGAAATCGCGGAAAAAAAATCAGCTGTTCCATACATTTTTTCGAATTAAGTGAACACAAATAGTACTGAACAGTACATTTTTTTTTCGCGATTTACGCCCAAAACGGGCGAATCGACACTTTTAATATTATTTTTTCTTGAGGCGATTCGCACGTAGTTAATTTATTTTTAGGCGAATCGATTTCTGGAATTAACTTTAACCTTTAACAAAGAAATTAAATTAGGGTGAATCACCAATAAGCCGAAATTATAGTGTGATTTATTTATTGTTTGTCATTGAATTGTTAATGATCAGTTGATAATGATCTACGCACATTTTGACAGTGAAACAACTATAAAGTGCAACACATCATTGTGTGTAGCACCTTATACTATCAATACTGTGTGTCTAAACATTGAGCGGCAAGAGCGCGGCAGCAACACGCGGCGTTTGCATGACACACACGGACACGCACACGGCACGGAGCGGCACGGAGTCGGCACACCAATCTTACTCGTAGCTTTTTCGTATATTTTTCTTGGTTGGCAACAAGAGACCTTGACCTTGAATAAGGGCGAATGAAATATCTTAGCTGGGAACCCATCAATCAGTCCTCAATGCCATTAATCATACAAACTGATGTATTGATTCTACATGACGCCTCAAACTTTGGACAATATCATCACATTTTTCAACGGAGTTTGAACACTTCTCTGGTATGAATAGGGTTACTTTTCTTTAGATTTTGCGGTGCGATCGTTTGGACCTTTATCCCATAGATACAACAGATGTTTTTTGAAATGAAATGAAATGATTTTTTTTATTTCATGTATTTATTTCCTCTAGAGGGACCATATTCAGCGGACGATCAAGACGCTTCCAACGATACCTCATTTGTCATGAGTAGTTTAGAAGTTATGGGGAAACATATGAACTTAATACATACCAGTCAAAATCATAACCCTCCTTTTTGCTTCACCGTAGTCGGGTAAAAATAAGGAAAAATAATTGAAAACTTAACTAAATTCGCGATAATTTGAGGCCACAGAACTTAACTCGAATCGAGCCCCCACCAACCGCGTCTTTTCCTACGTAAGTAAGAACCAGAACGGGAGGAAAATGGCGCGCTATGCGGCCAAAAACGATTACAATCTACGTGACTAAACCGAACTATAAACCGCTAGTATTCCAAAAATACTTCAAATTAGATCATGAAACTTTACATAATAACTGAACTAACTATAAAGCAGGTCTTGTTTTTTTTTTTAATTACCATTATTTGCACCGTAAAAAGCAATTACCTAAACTATTCGAGGCTTGAGAGTCGCCAGCACCCCACTCCACTCGCTCTCACTCAGACCGCGAATAGTATGGTGCGAGCGAGATAAAATTTGAGATAGGGGAAATATTACGAAATTTTTTTTTGTTATATTTTTTCAAAGTCCGGGTTTTCTCACATTGTTTTCTTTCACATTATGTTAGTGGTGTCCAGATTTTAATATGCTACAATTAATAATCTTTATTAACTCGTAGACAGTTATCTCGAGATTACGAACATAACAGATTAGGTGTACATACGTAAACTAAACGAAATTGTGTACCCCAGAGAATTCTGTAACGTAGGACGCGCAAGACATCCTTGACACGCCGCCGCGCCGTGATAGTAAGCAGGTATTGAATAGAAGGGTAAGTCTGTGTCGTTTTCTAATACTTAGGCCATAAATAACTAAACTAAACCCTTATTACCACAAAACCGTGTTTATCAATTGATTATTTAGGTAGCCTAGACACCTTTTAAACATGACATTTCTGTATGAAACCACAAAAACTTAGACTAAGTTTTGTGTCAAACTCCTTATAGAAACGTCATTTTTAAAAGGTGTTTAGGCTAAACAACTGATAAACACGGTTTTGTGTGTTTAGCGCTAAACGTTTATTTAAAACATTATTCTGTCTCCTTCAAACTATTGTCAGAATGGGAAGAATTTTTTAAACCGTTTAGCGCTAAACTTATTGTGATTTGCGGGCCTTATTGTATTTTTGATTCTGTAACTTGATAAAAAAAGTCAATTTGAAGGGGGTGAAAAGGTGGATTTCGTTTGTATGAAAAATCTTATTCCTTGAATTAATAAACTTGAAACTTGGCACGAATACTTATTTAAGTAAATAACAAAGTTTATTATTGTTTTTTTTTATAAACTAGTTGGTAGGTATCCCCGAAATGTTTATTTAAAAAAATAAAAAGTTTGTTATTACCGACTTCATAAAAGGAGGAGGTACTACGTTCGGATGATTGTTTTTTTTTTTTTTTCTATGTATGTTCACCGATTGCTCCGCCGTTTGTGAACCGATTTAAAAAAATCTTTTTTATTTCGAAAGGTTATACTCCCGAGATGGTCTCATATAAATTTTATTAAGTTTGCTTGCGTAGTTTTTGAGCTAGCTTCAAACGTATTTTTACAGTCTATGTAGACGATATAAATATTAGACTCCTTCACTGAAAGTGAAAAATAACTTTAATTTCGGAAGTCGGTGGCAAAAAACGAAAATTGAAAAGCAAAGACACCGACTTCCGAAATTAAAGTTATTTTTCACTTTTTTAGTGTTTTTTTTGAAGTCGGTTGTTTTTTTTTGTTTTGATCTATAAACTTGAAACATGGAAACACAAATAATAGAAATCGCAATCTACTACCATTACATTTATTTACAATTTCATCAATAATAACCTCATTACAGCTTGTCACGAATAAATAAAAAAAACTTTTCTACCTTCTGCAACCCACCGCTCGTGTCCCTGAAACGACAAAGAAAAGCTCTGTTTAGTGATCGATGTCCTTGCGCACATCAGTCTTCATGAGCCGCCGCCGCCTGCGCCAATTATTGCTACAAAGATATTAATAGCCCCCTATTGGATTACCTTCGTAATGAATGGGATTGCGCCCTATTTATTAGGATAATGAGATTTGTAAGAAATTGGCAGGGATAGGTAGGTATCTGTATTATTTTGGATAATAATTTGTAATCATTATTAACGTTCTTATGCCGGTTGCAGACCGAAAACTAAGCTATGCCAAGGCTAAACTAAGCTATGCCAAGCAAGCTAGGCTAAGCTAAGCTAGAAATAAATAGCGTGCACACCAACAGCTAAGCCAAAGCTCAGTCAGTATTGCGTAGTACACTGGACCGCACTGGCGAAGGATGTGCAAAGGGTGTGCGGGGAAAGCGGGAGGGGCTTAGCTTAGCTCGTGTAGCTGCGCATCGGCATACACAACTAACTTAGCTTCGCATATTTTAGTTAGCTCACATAGCTTAGTTCGCATAGTTTGCGGTCTGCACACAAGTATGGAAAACTGCGTCAGCTATGCGAGCTAAGCTAAACTAACTTAGCTTAGCTCTTGGTCTGCAACCCGTATTATAGTGTTGTGTGTCTTATTGGGTAGTTGTTTTCTAGTGGTGCATGAGGTCCTGGGTTTCATTCCCAGGTCGGGCAAAGTGTTATTTATTTGAGTTTTGGAATTTCTCAGTAGCAGCCCGGAGTCTGGATTTGCGCCCAGTTGATGGCAATAGGCTTGCACCCTATAACACAGGTGTGTTGTTATGTTAATGTTCTTGGTAACATTTTTGCGATATGATACAGTTCATCATCTGCTTAGCCTTTTCCCAACTATGTTGGGGTCGGCCTCCAGTCTAACCGGATGCAGCTGAATACCAGTATTTTACATGGAGGGACTACCTATCTGACCTCCACAACCCAGTAACTGGGTAATACGATACCCCTTGGTTAGACTGGTTGTCAGACTTTCGTGCTTCTGACGACTCGTAACGACTGTCAAAAATCCACAAATGACAGCCGGGACCAACGGCTTAACGTGCTTTCCGAGGCACGGAGGACTCTCGATTCGTTGGTCCGTGGATGGGTATGGGTATGGGATGGACCCATTTTCACATAACGAGACTCCTCCGTGCCTCGGAAAGCACGTTAAGCCGTTGGTCCCGGCTGTCATTTGTGGATTTTTGACAGTCGTTACGGGTCGTCAGAAGCCCGAAAGTCTGACAACCAGTCTTACCAAGGGGTATCGTGTTACCCAGTAAATGGATTGTGGAGGTCAGATACTCAGAGAGGCAGTCGTTCCATGTAAAATAGTGGTGGACTGGAAGCCGATCCCAACAAAGTTGGGAAAAGGCTAGGCATATGATGAGTCATGATGTATTAATTTTTTAGGAGTGTCGGTCTTATTATCATGTTTAGCTTGCCATGCCCTATGCCTTAGGCATGTAAATCTCTGGAATTTTAGACGCATCTTTACCTACATAGCATCTCAGACGGCGCTTTACTTTGTGTAAATTATTTCATCACCACTGCTCTTAAAATGGTGAAGGAAAACATCATGAGTAAGGCATGTTCTAGAAACAAACAAAATTGAAGTCGTGACAACTACCAACCCGCACTGGACCCGCGCCGCGTATTGGATTACGGCCCACTCCCTCTCACCGAGAAGAGGCCTATGACACAGCAGTGGGAACATTATAATATGCTGATTATTAAAGATTATGCAGTATATAACGTCATTTTGAAATTTATAATGTCGCCTAAATCCCAACATTTATTTCATCCTTCAATACCACATCCTTCAATTGCCACAGACAATACTTTCTTTGCGTTTTTTGTTTGTATGTTCTTTTTACCCAACTCGCAAGGAAGGGTTTATGTTTTTAATGTTCGCTTTTACTTGTTTTCTTATTTTTTTTTTTGGTTTGTCTTAAAACTTGAATTTATGTAACTATGCTTTTGTGTTGTGTCTTCTATCTTTGTACCGAATAAATGTTTTATCTATCTATCTTATCTATCAATAAATCATCATCCAAATAAAAACCAGTAAGTAGTAAACCTAAATGTATTAACAGAACTACTCAAACATAAATTGTGCGCGCGCAGTCAGCTGAATGATTTATGAAATCCTGACGGCACCCTAATTTATCACCTGTTAACCTGAAACGAAAGGTGTTCCTCGTTCGTGAGTAATTAGGACAAGCCAAGGAAATTAGTAGCCTGACCAGTGGCTTTAAAATTGTTCCCTCGGAATTAAATGGCCTTAAATAGTTGGGTTTTAGATTTTGCGGAGTTTACGTTGGTCGAATATTATTCTTATTTCAAAAGATGCTGCGAACTTTGTTTTATAATATGTAGTGATTGAGTTTTCATGATCTCCGCATTTGAGTTGGTTACATTCCATGTTCCAGCAATCTACTTTTAAAAAGTATTATGAATGCAGTTTTACTTATTTGGAAAAATGAATGACTCCTTTGAGGTTCGGCTCTCGTCTATTATTTTATTGTATTTTATAAATTGAATAAGAAGGATATTTTCTGTACCCTATGTTTTTCTTTTTTATTAATAGTTGTCCAATAGGCCTCTGATGACAGCGGTCTAAACAGGCAATTTTGAGCATTTTCTGAGGGTTCTAGTTCTTCTGCAGATAATGTATCATCAAAACGGAAAACCAAGGGGCATAGAACTAGTTGACATTTATTTTACTCTCCTCTGACAACCAGTCTTACCAAAGGGTATCGTATTACCCAGTTACTGGGTAGCACAAACATAGCATAATGTTCATACGATGTTATAATTATAAATATTACAATCGACCCTCACCCGACGCTCCAGGATCGCCTATCAATCTTTGATTTTAGCTTGATCAATTAACTAGCTCGCGCCCGCGGCTTCGCTCGCGTGGTTGTCGGAAAAAATTACCACGGGAACGTACTACCGGGATTAAAAGTACCTACCCTGTGTGTTAATCCAAGTTATAAACTATCTGTGGGTCAAATTTCAATCCAAATATATTCAGCCGTTTTTGCGCCAATCAGGATCTTATCTACATCTAGACAAACGGACAACATTTAAGTTGTAGGTATTTTATATTGATAGAAATGTTAGATATTATCAAGCAATGGCTTCAACTGTGGTTTTCAAGAACTGCGAAGTCTTATTAATAGTTTACCAGTTAAACCTAGTTAAACTTACCTTTAATTACTTTGATTTCTGTTTCAAAATTTAATAGTTCCTTGTTAAATTACAGTCATCTGGCTAATCCACAATCGCTGCCTCTCATTTAAATCTAAACTATTACGTAACGGTGGCGCCATCTGTTAACAACTTTGAATCACTTGCTAAACGACCATGATTAGTACCTACGGTTTGGATTGGTAGTTCGAAATAACCCTTTGAGAGAATCGGAAGAAAAATAAAAGCTCTCATCTCTATACGCTTGAGAAATACCTACGTAGACATACAGTGTTACAAGGATCTTTTGGTGCTGGAATGACATTGACAAGGAAACGCTGGTGGTGAAAATTTTTTCGTATTTTTACCCGACTACGGCGAAGAAAAAAGGAGGGTTATGATTTTGACCGGTATGTATGTATGTATGTATGTATGTATGTTCATCTGTTCCCTCCTATCTTCCAAACCACTTATCACAATTTGACAAATGAGGTATCGTTAGAAGCGTCGTAATTGTCCGCTGGTTATAGGCTATGTGAAGTCACATTAAATTAAAAATGGCGCCCTCTAGAGGACATAAAGTGAGGAACTTAAAAAAAAAAATGGTTTAATCGTGCCATGTATCAAATGAAAGGGCTTAGTGAGCACATTTCAAAAATATATATATTATAACCCCAAAAGAATTAAAAAAAAAATCAAGTAATAAAAACTAAAACCCAACTACGACGTAAAAGGTATAAACAAGACACCACAGGCAGACAAATTAAAAATCCGGAGTCACACGTATTCTGTTCGATTTATGCCCTAACACGTGTGACTCCGGATTTTTAATTTGTCTGCCTGTGGTGTCTAGTTTATACCTTTTACGTCGTAGTTGGGTTTTAGTTTTTATTACTTGATTTTTTGTGAAATGGTTTTGTTCACAGCGTTAATTTGTCAATATTATTAAAAGAAACAGGGAACGATACATCCCATAAACTGGCGAAATGTGGCTGCACTATTAGGTACGCCTCTGCCTAACCCTGGGATTACAGGCGTGACGTTATGTTATGTAATACAATAAATTATGTTTTTTTTTTTTATCCTAGCCTATGCTGTCCCACGCCTGGGCAAAGGCCTCCCTCCACTCCTTCCATCTTTCACGAGCCCGCGCGTCTTCTTTCCAGTTTTGATGGAACCTATCCAGCTCGTCCCGCCATCTCCTACGTGGTCTGCCGCGACCCCTTCTCATTGTCTCAGGGCACCAGTTCTGCGCTATTTGGGCCCACAGTTTGTCAGGCATGCGGCAGACATGTCCTGCCCAGTCCCATTTAAGTTGGGCAGCCTTTTGAGCCACGTCGGCTATCTTTGTTTTGGAGCGCAGTACTGTGTTACGAACACGATCCGTTAATTTAACGCCTAGTATACTGCGCTCCATTGCTCGTTGGCAGACCTTGAGTTTGGACTTCTGGATGTTAGTCAAAGACCAAGTCTGTGCGCCATAGGTTAAGACGGGAAGAATACACATGTCCATGAGCCTGCGTTTCAGTGCCACAGGCAACTCACCCTTAAATAGTTCCTTCATTAAATAGTTCCTTTTTCCTTAAATAAATAGTCTAGACTTCATTAAATAGTTAATTTTTCCTTAAATAGTTCCTTCAATTATGAAATATCGCTCTTTATTGCACAAAAATATTGATTATGATTTGAAGTAATAACAATGAGTTAGGTGTTGTAAATAAATTAGATAGATAGATAGATAAAACGTTTATTTGGTGCACACAAAAGACAGCACAACATACAAAAACACGGTTAAATAATAACTAATTACATTAATAAATAGCTACAAGATGCCAAGACACAAAAAAAATAATTAAAAACATTAAAAGAAAACTAGGCACAGTTATGACAATATTGTCTATGACACACTAAAAAATAACGAAAGATGCAAGGTGCGGTGTGCGTCTCAACGTTGCACCAAATGGGAGTCCAACTCAGCATGTGTCAGGCGAATATACCTGACGCTGATATTCTGCTGGATCCCTGCAGTGACATACGGACGTCGAGCAGATTAAAATGTGAATATTTGGTTATGTGAAATTAATCAAAACGGCAAAATATTTGACAGCTGTAGGTAAGTGACATTGCCAATTTTACCAGAATGCAACTTCTTACGAAGCAAAAGTAAAAATACACTTTGCCAACTATAAATACCGACGATAACTTCTTTTCAGGTCAAAGAAAATCAAGATTGAAGTTATCGACAGCTCTGTAATATCGAGCAAGTTTGAACTACGACTTACTACAAGCACTCGGGAAGATGTCTGTTGAAACAATAGTTACGAACGAGGGTAGTCGCTTCATTGCATTTTATTGCCTTCCGATTCATGAGCGCGCGCACTTACAACATTAAGGGCTGATTTCATCAAAGTCAGATATCTTTTATCCGTGGAATAAAATTGTCGTCTGACAGTCTTTGTATGGAAAAACTGTCAAAAATTCAAAATTTATTCGCAGGTTAAGACTTATCTGCCAGGGTTGCGGGTTAGTCCGAAAGGGATACCGGGACCTTGGCAACAGGCAACTGAAGGAACACGGGTGGGTTTTAGTCAGTAGAAGTCTGACACGCCCTTCCGCTCCACCCAGAGCGGGAGAAGTCATTGGATGATTTCCCACCCTCAAAAAAAAAAAAAAAAAAAAAAGGTTAAGACTTATACTCGGTATAAAAGTTTGGTGAAATTCGCCCTTAGCAGTTTATTTAGTGCTGCCTTTATTACTTTTACCTTATATTTTTGGATTGGGAACTATCTAACTAACGGCTGAGAAAGTTTTAGAAGCTTTTTTCATACGCTCGTAACTGTGTTGGAGAAGAAATAACGCGTCAATAAATAAAAAAAGATGACTGTTCGAAAGGGTCAACCTTTCTGACGTTTTCATTCAATGCACTTACATGAACTTAGACAATAGTATTGCTTATTCTAATGTTAATAATTTTGTAAATCCATATTTGTTACGACCGCTAATACTATTAAGATCAACATACAACCTGATACTGACCTGCAAATTGCAAAAAAACGTAAGAAAATTTGAATTTCGCGGGCTACCCTAGCGCATCCACCTTAAACAGTTTAAGGAAATACTATTATCTATATGTCTATATTATAAATTAAAGTCGCTCTTCATGTCGGTCTGTGTGACCGCGTTATTCTTCTTAACGACACAACAGATTTTGATTTAGTTTTCATCGTCATTTAAAGAAATTTATACCGGAAGTTCTAAGAGTATAATACGTTAATATTAAACTTAAATATACTATATCTTAATGTTTTCTCATGTCGTAAAAACCGTGCGAAGAGGGGCGTAGCTCTAGTAAGGAGAGCCTAATAGAAAATATTCATAGGTTATTTTTATTACTAGTTTTCATGATCTTCGCATTTGAGTTGGTTCCATTTCAGGATCCAGCAAGCGACTTTTCAAAAGTAAAAATTAATGACTCCTTTGAGTAAAAATTGGTAGCATGAATACTTAAGGTAGGTAGGTACTTCCTGCAATAAATGGTTTATTATTATTATTATTTGGTTTTGCTTAGCCTTGAATCCTCTAAGCACACTGCTGGAGGATTCACGTCTAGGCTATCGGTTGAGAAGAGATGGTCAGGTGATATCTCACCTCCTTTACATGGATGACCTGAAACTCTTCACTCCCAACAATTTGCGACTGATGGAGCTACTGAAGGTAACAGAAACATTCAGTAGCGCCATCAGAATGGAATTTGGTGTGGACAAATGTGCAGTCATGCATGTAAAGCGAGGGGGGATTATGGAATCAGTGGGTATCCAACTCATTTTTTGACACTGTATTATATTATTCCGAACTATTCGAAATCGTAAGTACGGAATAGGCACTAAAATATGCGCCTATGAATAAAATAAACATTTATTCATACTTTTGCCGGCGAATATTACATATTCTTTGCATGTAGAGGAGAAATGCATTATATAACCCACATTCCGAAAACCTTGACCTATTTCCTATTGTCCATTGAGGTCTAATTGTGGTATTGGCATGTGTGTTGTGTGAAGTGCTGTATGATCGTTTCGGGCAAAGATTGAAATCGTTAGATTTACCCTCACCGTATTGAGTCACGTGAAAGTTTCCATATTGAGAAGAGTGAGCTCACACAATTAAAACGAAGAAACGAAGGCGTGATATTACTGCACTGGTCGTGTTGAAAAATCAATTGATTGAACCTCCTTAGGCACCTGTCCCATGGAATAACGAGAATCGAGTGGAGCAAGCAACTACAAACGGGTTTATCGAGCAAAGTGCAGGTATGCGTGCCCGCTTGGCTGAGCGAGTACTCTTTGTGATAGCTCTTATCGCTATACGTACACCACCTGACCACGCGATCGAGCGGTGCTCTCACCGCCGGGCGGGCGGTGGCGATGAGAGCATCGCTCCGCGAAGCCGTCCGCGCAGAGCCTCACACACGGGGCGCCGCATAACCGCGCGGATCATCATGCGTGCAAGACGTGTTGCAATTTTAAAATGGATATTTGTGATCATACTGGTCAAAACCGCATTAAATCCATCCGCGCGGACAGGCGCGTAAACCGCCTTACCACGCGGGGCACCGCTACGAAAACCGCTTTACCGCCACCGCCCTCCGCGGTGCCGTGTGTTAGGCAATTAACACACGGCACCGCGCACCGCCGCGGTAGGCGGCCTCATGTCGCATTGGCCTCTATTAAATCCGCTGATGCCTAACACCGCAGTGTAAACCGCCTTTATCGCCCTAGTCACTTCCTCATCGGCAGTCAGACAGGTGCCTTACATGGTCACCTTAGAAACTTAGCGCACAGTTTACTCCTTTCGCAAATACAGATGAGGAATAATAGAACGCTCATGTAAATGAACTCCTTCCTCTACCTATTACCATACTCGGCTCGTTTGTCTCGCCCACTGGATACTAGGAAGGGGTTACAGGCGACGTGCAGCGTGCTCTATTTACTGTGAACGATACACTTTCGACTCACGTAGTTGGGTAATTTGTACACTAGTCACCTGAATGGATGTAAGAAGATACGACGGAGGTGGTATGTTCCTGGGGCTGGTGAAATGGTCAGGAAAATACAGGGTATAAAAAGACCCATCACATAGCTGTCAACTACGCATTCTGTACATCAAATGAAGTAACGTTGCACAAAAATTATTGCTGGGAAACGACATTTATTTCTGATGTGAAAAATCACTGTTTACGTTAGTACGCAACGTAACCCACGCAAAACATTGTGTGCAATGGTTCAGGGTTCGTGGGGGTATTTACAATTAAGAGCCCCTATCAATTTCGCGGTCTAAAAACAGAAAATTCAAGTTTTTTCGGAGCCAATGTCTCAATATACTTAAGATACCTGTTTTGTTTTTAAATGCAAAATTATTCATCACCTATTAAACTAGTAAGTTGTCGAATAAAATTAAAACTAACTACTCAATAGAAATTACGAAAAATAAAAATCTAACACACGTTTTTACGTAAGCGTGAAACACCTGGTTTTTCAATTGCTTTCATAGGTGAACATCAGAATGACTGGCCAAAATGACCGATCAGCTTTAAAATATTACTAAAATCTAATACCTATTTGCTACTATTTGATACCTTTGTTTAAATAATTGGTACCTAATTAACAACTGAGAAAATGAATTTACAAAATGGGCAGTCATTCTGATGTCAGGATGACTGCCCACATTTAGAATCTCCACGTAAGGGCTCCAAAATTTAAATTCGCCTTTACAAAAATTTAGTACCTATTTGATACCTAAACATATGTTTTTTCGAGATTTTTAGGGTAAAGAATAAAGAGTTTATTAGAGATTTTTTTTTACTATGTTAAATAATACAGAAAGTCAAGTGATTTTTTTTCAATTCTTTGCAATTAAGTTCAATTTACACGATTATTAATATTATTACTAATCAATAACAATTTCCGACTGCGAGATACTGATAAAAGCTAACATGTGGGTAGAACTATATTTTTTTTTATATATAAAAAACCTCTAATAAAATCTTTATTATTTGCCCTAAAAATTTAGAAAAAATATATGTTTAGGTATCAAATAGGTACTAAATTTTTGTAAAGGCGAATTTAAATTTTGGAGCCCTTACGTGGAGATTCTAAATGTGGGCAGTCATCCTGACATCAGAATGACTGCCCATTTTGTAAATTCATTTTCTCAGTTGTTAATTAGGTACCAATTATTTAAACAAAGGTATCAAATAGTAGCAAATAGGTATTAAATTTTAGTAATATTTTAAAGCAGATCGGTCATTTTGGCCAGTCATTCTGATGTTCACCTTTCATAGCTTACTGGTAGCAAATATCAATCTGAGAAAAATCCTAAATACTGGGCATATAGTATATTAGTAAGGCGTCAGATCATTTTTCCAAAGTTTATTGAATTAGTACTTGAAAAAAAATGTGATCCACGCTGAAAAAACGCAATAATACCATGTGCAAAATCGTCGTCTACGCGTAAGAATTTGTTACATATTAACATTTAGTCTTAAATGAGTTATTTATCTACCAAATTCAGTTTTTATATTTTATTTTTGACTACTAATTTAATTATAATAAAAGATCTAAATAATGCCTTATAAACCGATGCGCTCGCTCGACGCAATCAGTCGCGCCCGAGGGCTTCTCGACGTCGGACCTGTGTCGCCTGTGACGTTCGCCGCTGCCGCCGCTCCCGACGTAATTCGCGGAATCGGGGGTACTTTTGTACTAGAGCTAACCAGTGTTGAGACTGTGAGTACCTATATAATGTATGGTGTCACACTTTGTGATTTGCTAATGATATTTATACATATTAATGTTTTGTATTAGACTTACAGTAAAATTGTGTTTAATTTTTAGAAAATGGGTCGAGTAAGTGAACTATATTATCACGGAAGAATGAAAGCTAATAAAAAGAAAAAAGTTGAAAGAACACGGAAGGCACGTGCAGTTCTTAGGTAAATAATAATTTTACAAAATATTGGTTACATCATTCATGTTTAAATTATACATGTGAGAACAATGTAGAAAGCACATTAAAATCGTCCGTAATAAAAAGATTAAAAAACAATGAAAAAATTAAAATAATCCATGGCAGTCACGAGATGACCAGTTACAACTGACGGCGCCCGTTCACGAACATGACGCATGGATCAGCACCATTCAGCTCAACCATTCTGAAGGGAGCTAAATGATCCAACACACGCGCCACCATCAGCGAGACATCTGAGTGAGCATGACATACTCACAGCCACCAGGGCACATTCAAGTCAATGAAAGAAATAATATACGGTAAATGGTAGCTCTATAGTACAGTCATGGACTTTAATTGATGAGCCACCTTCAAACTTTTCAATTTTGCTGTTTCATACATTCACGAGATTACACGATTAAACACGAACTCAAATCGCACGCTTGTAAACAAGATGACAAATAAATTACTTTTAATCGCCGCCACCGTTGAAACCTGTAATGAAAAACATAATTATAGGAAAATAAATATAGAAATGATATAAGATAAAGGTGAGCTTAAAACAAATAATGTTCTGTTTGAGTATTTGCTATCTTCGTTATCCTCCATGTCCCGCTCGTTTTTCGACGTGTATACAAATAAATTTAGTAGCTTTAAAATACAACAAGTTGGCTCGCTATACCTCGTCTTATAGCGAAGGAAATGAAGGTACACAGGAGTCTCAAAGCACACCGTTATCTAATTAATCTAGATAATAAAGGAGTACAATAACACGTGTAATTAGTTTCAGACTTACCTTATATTATACGCTGGTCACACTTTATAGTTTGCTTTTACTTCAGTGAATGCCATACTAGGTAACCATATTTTTAATAGGGTACCTAAACATAGCACGTCATAATCACAAAATAAAATCCATCCAGTATTACGGAACCTAGTAAGTAAAAACTCCTAATAATAGCGGTTACGGACCAAGATTATTAGTTCGCGCTGCACCGTGCGCACAGCGCACACTACGACTGTCAGCGATACGTCGACCGCACACAGACACACTGCGCTCCGATAGTTACCTAAACTCGTAGCGCGCCGAAATTGATAGGGACTCTTAAGTTTTAACATAAAAATGTTTGAAAAACTTGGAACTTTGACCTTCAATGTCTCCGTAACCAGAAGGTTCCCAGCAGGCGCAGCATGGCGCTTTCTATATCTACGAAGAATAGACATAGCTTTTTCTATACAAAGTGACAGTTCGTTTCTTCATTTTTGACATCCACCGTAGAAATCTTTCTACAATCTGTCATTTTGTCTATCATTTCTAACGATCTTTGTCTTGGTCTTTTTATATGTAGACTATTTCGGAAGAGTTTTCTATCCTTACTGTCAAAATCAAACTGACAACCGATAAATCCTATGATAAAACAAAGAATTCTGAGTCGAATTATGTAAAAGAGTGTATTTCGTAAAAAGTGCAGTTGACTCTTTCTATTTTGCTGCCGTCTCGGTTCTGTCTACTGTCTATAGGAAACGTCATTTTTGTCTTCTCTTCCGTCGACAAAACGGTGCTCATGCTACGCCAGCAGGTCTTAAACAAAAAAATGATCACAATGACGGCAATAACATTCAAAAGACGTCAACTGCTGGACATAGGCCTCCCCCAAGGATCGCCACATCGACCGGTTCTATGATCATCAGTCCACATTGTGGGCGGCATCTCCAATTTAAAAAATCAATTCTAAAGATTAAAATACCAAAGCTATTTTATTTTCCACACAATGCACACCAACCAGAATAACATTTACAATCTTCATTGAATCCAATACATTTCTGACCTTTTCGTCCATTCGTATCTGCCTTCGTCTGACCACGTCTGCCCCAATGCCATTTCAGTCATTGCATGCAAATCCCAAATTCCCATATCTGTTTTCAGAAACATCCCCTGAGAGTCTGTGCAAGGATAAAATTACAGCTGGAAAATCTAACTCGGACTGGGAGTTAAAAATTTAAATTGCTTTGTAAATAGGGAAAGAACAAACAATTTAAGTTATGCACAACGACATTTTAGAGTTCTTATACTTAGTAACAGCGCGTGGTTGCATTCGCCATGTTTTATAAAGCGTTTTAAACTAAGGATAAAATAGAAGTGTCTTTTTATTTAAAAAAAACTGTATTTGTTTTGTATTTAACTTATTATCAACCTGTGGCACATATTGAGCACCCTTTTTTTTTTTGGGTGGGAAATCATCAAATGACTTCTCCCGCTCTGAGCGGAGCGGAAGGGCGTGTCAGACTTTTACTGACTAAAACCCACCCGTGTTCCTTCAGTTGCCTGTTGCCAAGGTCCCGGTATCCCTTTCGGACTTTCCCAAACTTTCGGACTTTCCCGCATATTGAGCACCCTGTCTATTACTTCCACAAAGAACTTACTGTCAATAATGTTACAAGCGATACATAATAAAGAAAGAAAAATAGGTTTATTTGTCACAGAAACACGTGCATACAAAAAGATAACAGTACTTAATCATATAGAGATAAATGTAAATGGACTATATATATATATATATATATATATAAAAATATGAGAAAAATGACATCAGGAGTACTTATAAAAATAAACAGTTGGCAGCTGCACTTCATGACTGTGACAAGAAGGCTTCCACTCAGCATGATGCTGTGCTATGGGGGACCCACAGCACACAGTGGTTACCCGAAAAAGACGTACGTACAACAGGTTCAATGATTTGTACATAATAAATAGGTAAAAAATTAAATAAACAGTACTTAGATTAAAATAAAACTTTAAGTAAAACAATTTATATGAATAAATATTAAAGGGACAGCCTATTGTTTATTAAAAAGCGTTTTCAAAAAGGGTGATGCGTGATGCCCGATCTCCTCAAGGCTTTTATTATTATTTAAAAGTTGCACGACTCTGTCTTGACCGAAATCAGTCGCCGTATCAACGCACGTATTGTTTAGCACCAGCATTAGCTATTCCTCTAAAAGCAGTTTATTTCCTGAATCCCAGCTGTCATTAGCAATTCCTCTAATTTGACTTAAAAGCAATTCATAATTTGTGGACCATTTTACGAATCTCCATAGAAAACTGTGAAACAAATGAATTATTTCGTAATATGAATTACACGCAGATCATATTATGAATTGTCAGTTTGTGACATTTTACGATGATTCATAATATTTTCATATTATGATTCTGCTAAAGTGACAGTTTTAAGCCTTTTCTGTGCCAAATTCCGGTGGTCCAAATACTACTAGCTAAGCATAGGGTTAAGTGTCCAACCTCTTGCACAACTGAAATTGAAAACTGTGTATCAAATGTGTCATTCTTCTCCAGATAACTTCGTACCTCCTAAAATGTACACAAGCAACGTTGAAACATTGTGCTTTTAGTTGATTACGATACCGAAACTTTATACACTCCATCTCAATACATACCTAATAGCGTTGGTTTTGAAAATAAAGTTATAATGTACAAACTCGAGTTTATGTTGAGTTTTACATTTTCTTCTGCGTAGTTTTAAAATTTTCCCTGTTTCATATTTTATATAGGAGAACAGAGGTAGTGGAAGTTTTTTCTATAATAAATAACGTTGTGGGCGCAGACCATATAAAAACCAAGACAGCGAACAACACAATGAGGCATTCCAAAACTACACCTCCGCTCTGCACACATTTGCAATGAAATTACACATCACTAAGTGCCCATATGTTTACGACACCGACCTCACGTCACTGTTGACAGCGCTCTTTCTTGTTGTGGTTAGTCTAAATTCAGATCTGGAAAAGCGAGAATAGGCCTTTTCATAGTCATTCATAATTTATTACCTATACAGTTTGTAATCATACATTTAAAAAAAAATACATGTCGACTTGAGAACCTCCTCCTTTTTTTTTCGTCGGCTAAAACGACCCATCACTTAGCCGTCGTCTACGCACTCTGTACATCCTTCTAAGTAACATAGTACAAAAATAATAGTTGGGAAACTACTTTTATTATTGGTGTGAAAAGTCGCTGTTTACGGTTACGGTAGTGCGGTACGCAAAACATTGTACGTAAGGGGGCATGCACCACATGCATGGTCATGCCACCTTACAGGGTTCGTGGAGGTATTTAAAAAGTTAATTTATAGCATTTATAACTCGTATTTCTATAATATCTTCTCCGTAACCAGAAGGTTTCCAGGTATGGTCCAGTACACAAAATATAATTATCACAATGATGGGAAGAATAAGTGATTCGACTTCGTTAAGCGTCTCACCCGTAATCCAGAAAGATTAACTTGGAACTCTAGTTCCAAATTATCTTCCTTTCGGACTTACCCTTTTGAACGAGTGTGCAATTGTGCATATCTAGGTATTAAAATTGCTAGTACAGCATTTTGAAGAAACTCTGTAGCGTTTTGAAGAAACGCTGTTGTATTTGTATAATAAAATGCTGTAGTTTTTAAGCAGTAGACTATATTTCCAAGATTATTTAGGATAAATTTACACAGAAGCAAAAGTACAATGTCACCGAACAAGATTCAAACATTAATGTTGCCAGTACACAAAAAACTAATATAAAATGTTGCTAGAGCAAATAGATTTTTTATGTTTAGATTATTCTTAAACATAGTTGGGCCGGGGCCATGCAGATGACAAATGCTGTAACTACAGTCTACATGTTACCGGATGAAAGCAAGAAAGTTACATTAAATTGAGTTTGATTTAATTTATCGGTAATGGACATAATTTTCTCAGAGATCTAACATATGTTTTATTATTTGGCAGTTTTATTTCTGCCACTCTGACCATACCATCTGGTCCGGGTATTGTCTTCACAATCCTTGCCATGGGCCATGTCATAGGAGCAGTATTATCACTGCGAAGAATAACTAGGTCTCCTTCTTTTAAATTAGGATTGATATGGTGCCATTTTGGTCTGCTTTGAAGCAGTGTAAGATAATCACCAGACCAGACTTTCCAAAAGTCCTGTTTAATTTTACATAAAATGTTCCAAAATTTTAGATTATTAATAGAATGATTAGATAAGTCTGCTTCAGGATAACTCATCATAGAGGTTCCTATGAGGAAATGGCCAGGTGTTAAATACTCAAAATTGGAAATGTCTGAACTCATGGGAAGGAGAGGTCTTGAATTCAGCACAGCTTCAATTTCTGTGATAGCAGTATACAAACCTTCAAAGGTTAAGACAACAGTTCCAACAATTCTCTTAAAATGGTATTTAAAACTCTTAACCCCCGCCTCCCATAAGCCTCCAAACTCTGGAGAGTAACTAGGGATGAAGTTAAACTTAATGAAATTAGGAGTACAATAATTATTCACAGCATCCACATGTGCATTTGATATAAACAATTTATACAGTTTATTTAACTCATTAGCGGTACCCTTAAATGTTTTTGCATTGTCACAGAAAATTTTCTCTGGCATTCCTCTTCGAGCAATGAAGCGTTTGAGGCATGCTAAAAAAGCTTCAGTGGTGAGGTCACTGACCAGCTCCATGTGGATTGCCTTTGTAGCAAAACAAACAAAAAGTGCCACATAGCCTTTCGTGATTAATGGTTTCCTAATTCTAGAAGATTTAACATTAAAAGGTCCACAGAAGTCTACCCCAACTACATTGAATGGCCTAGCAGCCGTAATCCTTTCTTGCGGGAGAGACCCCATAAGCTGCTTAGCAGCTGCAGCCTTCAAACGGAAGCACTTGACACACTTGTTTACTACCTTCTTGACTTCACATACACCACTGATAAGCCAAAAATGTTGTGAAAGTGAGCTCAACACTAACTTTGCCCCTGCATGCAACAAACGCATGTGTTCATTACGAATTAGGATATCTGTGAAATTACAAGATTTAGGAAGTATAGCCGGGTGCTTTTTGTCATAAGCCATGTCGATCGCACACTGAAGACGGCCACCAACTCTACGCACACCAGCCTGATCCAGAAAAGGATGTAAACTTGATAATCCTGATTTGATAGGCAAATTATTTTTAAGACACTCTATTTCTTTGAGAAAGTGCTTTCTTTGAACACTACGAATAATAGCCAACAAAGCACTACGGAGCTCTTGCAGTGTCAAAGGGCCATACTCTTTATTAATGTTTTTGGAGCAATTTTTACTAAATCGCAATATATAGGCAACAATTCGCTGAAGCCTATTGAATTCGGATATTTTTCCAATTAAATCACTTAAAACTGGCTCATTTTTCTTAGAAGAAAGTTTATTGACTTCACAGATATTATTTACAACACCTGTTTCAGCTAAATGAGGAATGGGAAACTCAATATTACTTACAGAGTGTTCAAAGTCCTTATTTAACAATTCTTTAGGACCTTGCCACCAAAGGACATTAGATTTTAATTTATGTGGGTCACAACCTCTTGATAGTAGATCAGCAGGGTTATTAGCCGTGCTGACATAAGACCACTGAAAGTTTGAAGTTAATGTTTTTATTTGATTTACTCTATTAGCTACATAAGGGTTTGACTTTATGTTTTTAGATTTTATCCATGCTAATGTTATCTGAGAATCACTGTATAAGTGAACTGTGAGACTAGGGAATCTACCTTTTAAAATATTGTACACCCTATGCACAAGTTGTGAAAGAAGCAAAGCACTATTTAATTCTAGTCTTGGAATTGTTAAACTTTTCTTTAATGGAGCAACACGGGATTTAGAGCACAATAAATTAACAAAAACTGAACCATCAGGTTTAACAGTTCGTAGGTAAAGACAGCTTCCAAACGCTTTCATAGATGCATCAGCATATCCCACCAACTCTATGATATCCACATCACATGAAGTAACATATCTTGGCACAGTAATTGTATTCATTAAAGCTAAGTTTTTTACAAATTTATCCCAAACATTGAGTTGCTCTTGGGGCAATATTTTGTCCCAGTCTAAATTCATAGACCATAAAGATTGCATAAAATTTTTTGCCACAACTATAATAGGACCTATGAGGCCTAGTGGGTCAAACATTTTGCCAATGAAACTCAGAATAGACCGTTTGGTCTTGGTATCATCATTGTCAATCATTGGACAGTTAAAAGTAAATGTATCATTTAAAATGTCGCATTTTAGACCCAATGTTTTGACAATATTGTTTTTGTTGATGTCTAAATTTTCAAAACATTTGTGTTCATTGGGGAGGTCATTAATAGCCTCAGGGAAGTTTGAGCACCACTTATGAAGCGTGAAGCTGCCTTTTTTCAAAAGAGCAATAAGCTCATATTTTAATTGATGAAGATCTTTAGTATTATTAGATCCACAAATAACATCATCGCAATATGTGTTTAACAACATTGCTTGAGCAGCTAAAGGAAATTCAGTTTGATATCTACGAGCCAACTCTATCAGACAACGTGTAGCCAAGAAGGTAGAAGATTTTAAACCATATGTGACAGTCTGGAGTTGCAAACAGCTGATGGGTTTGCATGGATCATCACGCCATAAAATATTTTGAAGACAAGTTTGACTGGGGTTGATAAGTATTCCACGAAACATCTTTTGAATGTCACAGGTGAGCGTGTATAAGTATGTTCTCCATAGAAGCAGAATATCAAAGAGTTCACTTTGAACAACTGGACCATTCAACATAACATCGTTCAGTGATACACCAGCCCTAGACTTCATGCTACCATCGAAAACCACGCGCAGCTTGGTGGTAAGACTCGCTTCATTTAGAACAGCATGGTGAGCTAAAAAATAAACAGTGCCATTTTGGACATCATAAGTACCTACATCCACCGTTCTAGCATGCCCCAATGCTATGTACTCCTCAATAAAGTTCTTATATTTTTCTAAATATACAGAGTTTTGTTTAAATCGTTTCTCCAGTGATAGGAATCTTTGAAGAGCCACCGAGAATGAATCCCCAAGCTGCAACTCTTCCATTTTGGAGACTAAGGGCATATCAACACAAAACTTGTCATTTATGAGTTTAACAGATTGCTGGAAACATTTTTCTGATTTTTTAAATTCATTACAGCCTCCTGTTGCAGACTGGGGAATCATCTCAGTGAGCCAAAATTGTTCCATTACAAGTTCTAATTTGTTACTATCACAAATAGCCAAGTTTGTAACTAAACTATTTTTGTGGTCATTAACAAATTGCTTCCCACCAATAGTATAACCAAACAAAGTATTCTGCAATAACAAGCTATTATGAATTTTAACTTGACCATTTATTAAAATATTAAAATAAATGTCAGCTCCTAATAGCATGGATATTTCTGTTGGTACATTAAATTCATCATCTGATAGCTGGATGTGCTTGGGAATATTTAACCCTGAAATATCAAAATGATTTTGAGGCAAATCTGCTGTAATATAGTTTACAACCAGGCATTTTACATTTAACTGTACATTTTTCACTGGAGAATTGATAGTAATGTCAACATATTTGTTGATTTGATTACAATTGTTGCCTATGCCAATTATATTGGTAGTTTGGTTCTTAAGCTTTAATTGTAATTTTTCCACAAGATGTGAGGTAATAAGACAAACTTGGCTTCCTGAATCAAGTAATGCTCTTACATAAAGTTCAGAACCATGATAGTCGATCAACTTTACCTTTATGGTGGGCAATAAAGTGTTCATTTTTGAATTAATAGAATGCAGTGATATAGAAGCCTGTGAGCCAGAACCACTGTCTTTATGCAGGAGCGTATTGTGCCCCTCCTTGCAAATTTTACAAGAGAATGAGAACTTACACTTACCCATGTGAGTCTTTAAACACATAGTACACAATTTTTTGTCATCTATGAATTTTATTCGGTCTTCTATTGAAGCCATTTTAAACTTTGGGCATGAATGTAACAAATGTGCCACACCTGCACAAAAAGAACAAGAAATTGAATTTTTAGTGACAACATTGCTCACTTTTTGTACTGAATTCTTCTTATAGTCAGAATTACAGCTATCTTCGAATGCTATAGCGCGCTTCTCTAAGAAAGTAATGAACTCTTCCATAGTTGGAAGTATATTTGTGTCCCTATCTATCTGATATGCACGATTGGTATATAGATCTAATTTTTTAGATAAGATTGAAATTAAAAGCATATCCCATTGATTAACAGGTTGCTGTAAGTTTTTAAGTGCATACAATTGTTGTTGCACTTGTGATATAAAAGACCTTATAGAGGCTGCTGTACCTTTCTGCATCACAGGCAGTTGCAATAGTATATTTATATGATTAAATATTAATCTTGACTTATTGTCAAATCGCTTTTTTAAAAGCTCAATGGCTTCTTTATAAGATTCATTCACAAGCGGTAGGTTTACAATAACAGCCAATGCTTCATCAGTTAAAAATTTGCGCAAATAAAATAACTTTTGCACATCTGAGAGTGTCTTGTTTCCATCAATAACAGCCATAAATAGATCAATAAATGGAGTATATTTTGTAAAATCCTTCCCATCAAATACCGGGATATCAATGTTAGGTAATTTTGAAGTTGAAACATTAGAGCATTGTTTTACCTCAGATGTACTTAAGTTTCTTAAAGCTGAATTTAACTTTGAGATTATGTCAAAATATTTATCCTCTAAAATAGCAACATTTTCTTTGTCTTTTTCATCATATGATAAATGTCTAATTGTGTTCTCTCATAGTCTTTGAAAGTTGTGTTCAGCTTTTCAATACGAGCTTGTATCATCTCCATAGACGCGGACGCAAGATTAATAGGATCACTAATAAAGTTCTCGATGCGTGTAACAGTACCTTTTTGTTGTGCTCGGGCGAGACGCAACTTTTTGAGCACTTCCTCCACCGTCATTGTTAATACGAAAGTAGATTACGCACAACGCACTAAATACTCACAGAACACTTTGCTTTACGTATCCGCACACTTAAAAACCGTAAGCACTGGACGAACTTCTTTGCAAGCAGGGTAGATACAACCAATGGTGATCTCGATGACAGCTATCAACTTTGTTGCACGACGCTGATCACAGACTAAAGACAGTGACGTAGTATCTCGACGAGTCGACCGTTTCCCGCCCGTTCCACAAGAATGATTATTTTTAATGGAAGGTAGATTGAATGAGATGCAAAAGTATAGATTTGCAATAATATATCATCAGAATTTTCTCTTGAATTGAGTGTATTCCTGTGAAATACGATGATCTTCTCGAATCTTCTTAGTTTTTGCTGAGAATTTATGGATTTCCCGCAAAAACTTGCCCGGCGACCACGTAGAATTATTACTCAAGTACCTACTCAGTGAGCTGCAAAATTATAGATTTGTAGTTCACAACAATTTATATTAATGTATTTCTGTGAAATGTGCAGAAATGTTTCGAATCTTCTTGTATTTTCAAGCTCCGGGTTTTTATAGTTTTCTCGCAAATAATTGCCCGACGAAGACGAACAATGGCGCCGGCGCCGAGCCCTTACCACTACCCCGTTAATATTTCTTGAATACGTTATTACACACCGCACAACTATTCACAGGTTTCGAAGGACCACAAACAGCATGTATAATAAAATGCTGTAGTTTTTAAGCAGTAGACTATATTTCCAAGATTATTTAGGATAAATTTACACAGAAGCAAAAGTACAATGTCACCGAACAAGATTCAAACATTAATGTTGCCAGTACACAAAAAACTAATATAAAATGTTGCTAGAGCAAATAGATTTTTTATGTTTAGATTATTCTTAAACAGTATTTATAAATATGCACAATTCTAAAATTGTGTTGGCATTTCTTATCGATAGATCTCTGAAGAGCAACGTTTAAACAAAAGTTTAGGGTCCATTTTAAAGTCTAGACATTTTGCCAGAATTAGGTGTATCTAATAATGTAGGGCGATGCCTGGAATAAATAGCCTTTGAGAAAAAGACCGTGACATAAATACAAACTCTCCCTGACCGCCTTTTAGACTCCTACTCAGAGCAAGTGATCATTCAATTTTACAAGGACAACACGAACTATGGGCATTAGGTTATACAGGGTGTAAAAATACCCATGACATAGACAGCTACGCATTCTGTCAAATCAAATTAAGTAACATTGCACAAAAATAATTGCTGGGAAACGACTTTTACTTTTGGTGTGAAAAATCGCTGTTTACTGTACTATTGCGCATCGTAACGCACTAAAAGTGTTTATGGGTGCATGCAAGGGTCAGGGTATGTGGCGTATTTAAAATTAAGTGATAACATTTAAAACTTACTTTCTTTAAAAAACATCTGAAAAAGTTGGAATATTGACCTTCAATATCTTCGTAACCAGAAGGTTCCCAGAACGAAAAAATGATCACAATAGCGGGAATAACAAGTGACTTTTGGCTTCGTTAAGCGTTTTTTTACACCCGTCTTTAGTGCAGCTATGTAAATGTATATTATTTAAATGTATATTACCTATGAGAGCTCTAAAGAAGAAAGAAAATGGTTTGTTTTTGCACCCAAGATAAAGATAAACCCAACTACCTAAGTGCTCATACTCACGAGCGGCCCGCGTCAACAACAGAGGCAACTACAACCGCGGACACCCGCCGACGGTAACTGTCGACATGTCTACGGCTGCCGTCGACATGTCTACGGCTGCCTTCGACATTGTGCCGCTCGTATATTGTGCGTCAACAACAGAGGCAACTGCAACCGCCGGCATGCGTCGACGGCAGCTGTCGACATGTCTACGGCTACTGTCGACAAGTCTACGGTTGCCGCCGACATATCTACGGCTGCCGTCGACAACGCGCCGCTCGTGTGTTTGAGCACCGTATTCACATACACCAGCGACACTTTTAGTCGGTTGGATGGTATTTACTTTCTATTGAATAGAATCCAGTTCATCTAACTGAACAAAAAGCTGCGCTGCTGGAGTGTTTGTAGCGCCACTTCTTCTTCCCAGCTAAATCACGGGCGTTTTGGGGGACTGTTTGTCTCATGTCATTTTGACGTTCAAAAAGTGCTGTTTCTCAGCCTAGTTTGAATAAATGACTTTAGTTTTTTTAACTTAAAGCTAGGCTTCTCTTTTTCTAGCCCTCTCTTCACAAGCAAGTTCACAGTATACCATTTCCGCTAAAATGAGATCGGTTTCAAAATCGTTCAGCTGACCAGCCCACCAAGTAATACACACTAAAGGATCAGTTTACACTTGATAAGGGTCGCAGTTTCACGGATCGTCGCTCTGATCCGGATTTATTGATAGTCACCTGTCAGATGGGATAAAGTCGGCCTGTTTGTCGATTACAAAGTGCGATAGTAGTACCTACTTCGATAAGATCTGGGACACTTGCGCGAAAGACATTTCCGCGAAAGACACTTGCGCGAAAAGACATTTCCGTGAATGGAATTTTGCGCGAACCGCGAACGGACTTTTACTGCGCGAATGGACTTTTGAGCAAAGGTACTTTTGCGCGAATGGACACTTGCATGAAAGACACTTGTGTGAAGGACACTTGCGCGAATCCACTTGCGCGAATTTCTTGCGCGAGAAAGTTGCGAAAATGAGATTTCTTTATAACATCACGCCTTTACAAATAATAAAGTCTATACTATAGAGAATAGAGTATAGATTAGTTGCCTATCTAGCCTCTATGTGTAGGTACTCTAACCAGGATTAGGTAATTGTCTAGTACATGGAACCTTGCGAAACCCTTTGAGAACATTCACAAATTCTCGAAACAATATAAATGACATCAGACGAGAATGTAAGCTCTTCTCTCTTGAAATTGTACCACAAGATTGTACACCGCTCCGAGATCCATTTTGTACGCGGTTTCATTGAACAATATTACAGACTTTGGAGAACACACAACAAGGAACTGTGTTAGGGAGAGCGCACACCTGGCGAAGCGCGGCTCACTGACAAACATTTACCAACATTGCTGTTATCAAAATTAAGTTGAAAATAAATAAACTTCCATTCGTTCAAGAGCGCTGAAATTCAAGAAATTATGGACTGTGTTAAAGATGATTATGGCTAGAAAGGGAGTGACTACCGAGATGACGACTAATAGAGAAGTATGGAAGAAAGGGACATGTTGCGCCGACCACAAATAAATTGGGATCAGGGCAGGAGAATGAATGATGATCGTACGAGAGCGCTTCAAAGCGGACAGAGGTACACGTTCTGTCAGGTGCGCTATTTTGGACTTTATTTTGAGAAACGCAATGTTTTATTTATTAACACAAGATAGACAAGAGTATTAACATAATTTTAAAAGGTTACAGACTTAATAATAATAGTATTTTTTAAATATTTTTAAATGTTTATTTTTAAACGTTTTTATAAAAATATTTCAAAATGTAAATATTAATTCAAAATGAAATAAAAGGTAACAAAGTATATATAAAAGGAGGGGAAATAATCATAGTGCATCAAAAAATGCGTCCGCATCGCTGTCAACAGAAAAAATGCCCTAAAGGCTGGCAGCATTGCCACGTTGTTTGGCAATCCTGATTCTTTGGCCGAAAAATAGTGAAAACGCAATGTGGATAAGTATTTGTTTGGTAGTGAAAACTACGCTGCGCTGCGCCAGGTATGCGCAGGCCCTTGGTAGGTACCTACGACGTATTTAAATTAATCTGTAGTAGGAAGATAGGGTGCCAAAGGATGAAATTCAAGATGGATTCCGTAATTACATAAGTAGTCTTTGTTTAATACTGTAGATACGGTATCGTTCATTAGTAATCCACTTGCGAGCAACTGCAATTTCTCCTTTAGTATTTTTTTCCATTATCGTTCTCTTCCAGTCTAACCGGATACAGCTGAATAGCGTAGTGTTTTACACGGACCGACAGCCCATATTTTGCATATTAAGAATTAATAAGACATGATGGGTTAGTTAGTCCTTTACTTTAGTGTTAAGGCTCTTACATACTGACGCGATTCGCCGCGCGACGCGAATTTTAACAAAACAATTTCTGAGAAAACTTCACGGCGAACAATGCGGCGGCGTCGCGTCGCGTCGCGGCGGTGAATCGCGCCAGTATGTAAGAGCCTTTAGATTATATTGCATAATTATAAAATTAAATGTAAAATATAATTAGATATGAATAAAATTAAAATAACTTGTAAAAAAGAGATGCTGAGATGAGTTGGTTGACATGTTTAAAATCTTAATGAAGAAATGTCATAATTAGCTTTTTATCAAAGCGATATTAAAAAGCTAATTTTAGAATTTCCTCCGATGTAAGTACACTCCAACGAAACTCATTTACAAAACAAACATCATCGTATGGCATTTTATTTGCCAAACATCGTATTTGACGACATATTGCCACATTCAGCTCCCCCAAATAACCCGAATGAAAACATTTTAACCCTCCAATGCTCGTATAAAAAACTCGACGTCTAAAATTGGAATTGATGAAACCAACACCAGTTAGGCGGGCGCGATAAGCCGATGGATACCGGGCTATCCAAAAAAGAGTTGCGACACGATACTGTATTTAATTTGCATTCGTGAGTGCAGGGTTAAATATTTGCGGGCACTTTTGGACTGTGGCAAAGTTACGGTCTAAACGGATTTTGGCGTTTCAATTCTATGTGTGTCCAATATGAATTCCGTCGAGTGAATCGAAACGTGTGTAAGGATTATATTTAGATCCGTTCTTTTGTTACCTTAAAAGACCTTAATTTTATACGCATGTGTTATTCGTTCGTAACTCTCTCGTTGGTCTAGTGGTCGCAAGCCCTACGTCTGAGCATGAGGTCCTTATTTTAATTTTTTTGAGGGTTGGAAATTATCCAATGTCTTCTCCCGCTCTGGGCGGAGCGGGAGGGCATGTCAGACTTTTACTAACAAAAACCCACCCGTGTTCCTTCACTTGCCTATTGCCAAGGTCCCGTTATCCCTTTCGGACTTTCCCGCAACCCTGGCAGGCAAGAGCATGAGGTCCTGAGTTCGATTCCCGGGTCGGGCAAAGTGTTATTGGGTTTTTCCATCTGCAATTTCTCAGTAGCAGTCTGGAGTCCGGATTTTTGCCCGGATTATGGCAATAGGCTCGCCCCTATTACATGGGACTTAAACATGTAAACCCAAAAAAGTGTTTTTCGCGTTTACATTTGTGTTTCATTTTTTCTTGGTAAACGTGTCTCGGGCCGGGCCGTGACTAACCTACTATCTACTCGCTATTAATTACCCAACAAATGGATATAAATGATGTAATGTGAGAATGGAAATTTATTAACTCTGTTTCTAGGCTAATCGATTGATGACTGTGTATATATTTTATAGCCTTTATAGGTGCTTTTGCGTGTATCGGTAGAAAACCCCACCAGCTTTTCGCATTTTACCATCCAATATTAAACATATTATTATAAATTAAAGTCGCTTTTCTTGTAGAGGAGCTCGTGGCTAAGTAATATTTAACAGCCGCACGGGTCGATCCATCAGGTTAAGCTACGCTTGCCGGGGTTGATACGTGGATGGGTGACCATCTTTACATACCGAGACTCTTTACACGTTAAGCCGTTAGTCCCAGCTGTCATTTGTGGCATGTGTCATCTTTGACAGTCATTACGGGTCGTCAGAAGCCCAAAAGTCGGACAACCAGTCTTGCCAAGGGGTCGTATTACCCGGTTACTGGTTTATGGAGGTCAGATAGGCAGTCGCTGCTTGTAAAATACTGGTATTCAGCTGCATCCGGTTAGACTGGAAGCCTACCCCAACATAGTTGGGAAAAGGCTAGGCAGATGATGATGATGAAAGTCGCTTTTCGTGTATGTCTCTGTGACCGCGTTGTTCTTCTAAACTACGCAATGGATTTTGATGGGGTTTTCACCATCATTTAGAGAATTTATTCCGGAAGATTTGAGTATATTACACTAATATAAAACTTTCATATAATAAAAAAATCTCGACATTTTTTCAATTAATAAAAACCGTGCGAAGCAGATGCAGGTCGCTAGTTAAAAACCTCATAGAAAGTCATTCCAGTGACCCATAAAGAGTATAATCAATTGATGTTAATTTCGTAATAAATCCTAATCACAAACGGCTTTAGATAGTTGTTGCTTAACATAAACTAGATAAGAGATACAATTTAAAAATCGTCCTTTCCTTTCGTCTTGATTTGGAAAAGCACCAGAACAATTATAAATTGACAAAATGGAACCAGCAAATGAAAATGCCTTTTAAAACTTAGCAATCGTAGCCGTGGCTCATAACTATGAATGGACTAGACGAGCCACGCAATGCGGACTTGTCCCATCCCTAGAGAAATCTGGGACTGAACCGCGCCACATTTATGTGGAGGAAGACGTGACAGGCCAAACGTGGCAATGAAATAACAATCCACGGTGGTAACCGTTGAAGTTCAACACCGGGTCTTATGCCCGGTACCACGCAGTTTGCGGCACTTACGGGGTTAAAAACTTGAATAGTAGGTAAAACGAATAGGTACAAACAGGTTTTGACTACGGAAGAATAGAAAAAATGACAGATTGTGATTGTTTATCTGTCATTCTGTCTATTCTTCCGTCGACAAAACCTTTTTCTACGGTGGTCATGCTACGCGTGCTGGTACGCAGGGGTGATTTTTTATCGAACTTAATTTTAAGTCTGAGAGTCTCATGCTGTCTTTGTTACTTCAAGGTGTATTGAAGCGACAGTAATACGTTTAGATGTCTAAAACTATGTGTTTTTTGATCTTTGATCGTTGACAAGTTTTTTTTAACTAACTCTATGAATAACTTCATTAATCGTTGGTATGTTACTTTGTTCGAAAGAATCACAAAAAACCTAATAATGGAGGGCAGTCCCTTTGACATTACCTATAAAAACACTCATTTAGAACTGAATGAGACTGTTTCTAAACTAATATTAGGTCTTTAGGGTCCTTCAGAAAAACTTTCACAGAGTTTTAAATTATATTGCTGACTATTGTTTAGTAACTTTGAAGCGTGGGCGTAAAACTCGTGCTGCTCGCTCGAAATCTAAACATAGACTGAACTTGAAACCACTTGCCAGACACGTGGAAGTACCTAGAATTAAAAAAAATAAAACAATTTCAATAAAATTGTTTGTCATACCGTCCGAACGAAGCACACTCAAAACAATAGATAAAATTTTATACAGATTAATAAGAGCCGGCAACAATTTGCCGCCCAATTAGTCTGTATTTAATTTCATTTTACGGACGGACAGACAGATTTGTTCAATTGAACTATTTCCTAAATTCATGGCAATACGTGGTAAGAACAATGGGAATTGATGAACCTGTGGCGGCATCTATAATGCCACATGCGAACTACGCATCAGTCACACTAACGTCACGTAAAATCCTGCATCGCGCAAGCAGAGTTTACCGCGTGACGAGAACAACGGTCGAAAACGTCTCGACTTCTCGACAATCGTCGGGCAGTTGCCCACCAGACACGACACACGCCTGGTCGGAAGATCCTCCCCCTTCTATGGCCGATGAGTGAAAGAATAAGACCCAGAAAAAAATGTAATAGGGGGCGAGGCTATTGCTATCAACCGGGCATAAATCTAAACTCCGAGTTGATCAATGATATTATATTAACAGATATGTTATTAGCGCGCAATCGTGAAGACTCGAAAACATTCCAATTGTAACGTTTTTACTTGTAGTGAAATGTAAAATGAATGAAACGTGGGTATGTGTGCCGCTGCTGCGCGGAACACTTTTTTCGGTTGTTTTGTGAGTGTATAACATATCTGTTAATATAATATCATTAAGGGTTGATACTGAGAAATTGCATATGGAAAAACCCAATAACCCTTTGCCCGACGCGATTTATTAAAGGAGGATTTAATTTTCAAATGAAAGCCTACTGGGACGTAGCGTAGCTCAATACTTATTAAAAAATATAATACACTCAATACTTATAAATACAGACAGAAATACCACCCATCGTTGAAATCAATCAATATATTTTTTCCCAAACAAGATTGTACTACCTATCTACACCAAATCTTCAGCAAATGCCATCCTTTCAGCGCCTTCCCTCATACTTTGCGGGTGTTGTGTCAATATTTTTTCAGCTAAAACGTTTGAGTTCGCTTGCCCGAGCATCGAATTGGGTCAAATGTAGGTACTCCACTTGGCATACTATGAGCGTACTGTAAATAATTGTTGAGTATCACTTTTAAGTGGGTATTTCGCTTTTGTGAAATACTGAGTATTTTGAAACCCATCTGGTTCGGATTCAATGATAGGTACATATTTTGCAAGCAGTACGGTGTAGTTGATGTTAGTATGAGTACGTACAGTGGTTGTTATCGGCTCCGAGGTGCGAGTATAGGTGAGTATAGGTCGTGGGTTTGAACCCAAGTAGGTGCTTTACTTTGTGTAATTTATTTCATCACCACTGCTCTCAAAACGGTAAAGGAATATATGGAATAGAAAAGCTAGTCGACTCGCGCCGCCGCGAGACTACACGAGCCGCCGCGAGGCCCCGCGCGGCGCTTTCTATTCTATCAAGCGGCGTATCTATATTTTTTGATAAAGTTTATACAATCCTTGTCACTAAAACTGGTCCCCTCGTTGCTACCGGCCGCTGCGATTTCAGTGTGAATCGTGCCAAACAAAAAGAGGAATTAAACATTATTGTAGGTATTATGTTCTTACAGTTGCTTACGGGGGGCTCGTGGCTACATGATATAAAGAGACGCACGGGTCAAATCGTAGGTTAAGCCACGCTTGCCGCGATCGGTTCGTGGATGGGTGACCATCTATTACCGAGATCCCTTCGTCCCTCGGAAAGCATGTTAAGCTGGTCCCGGTTGTCATTCGTAGATTTTTGACAGTCGTTACGGTTAGTCAGAAGCCTAAAAGTCTGACAACCAGTCTTAGATACCAAAGGTATTGTGTTACCCAGTAACTGGGTTGTGGAGGTCAGATAGGCAGTCGGTCCATGTAAAATACTGGTATTCAGCTGCATCCGGTGAGACTGGAAGCCGACCCCAACATTCAGTTGGGAAAAGTCTAGGCACTCAACTAGGCAGATTGATTGATGTTACTATTGCACATTATTTTTCAAGAAGTAGGTAAGTACCTACTATTTCTTTCTTATAGTGCATTTTTTACATCCAGTGACACCCCTAGCAATAGACATTTCAAGCCACAACGCGGGAATTTGATAACTTAAAATGAGAAATGGTTGACGCTTGACGCATCAAAATTCCACTTTATGAATATAATGTGAAACTCCTGTTGCGGTTAATTTATATTTTTCAATTTTCTAGGTACTGGCACGCAAAAAGTATGATAAATATCCTACTAATACTTAAATAAACGCGAAAGTTTGTGATGATGGATGGATGGATGGATGGATGGATGTTTGTTACTCTTTCAAGCAAAAACTAGAGAACGTAGTTATAAACTACGTTCTCTAGTTTTTGGATTTAGTTTACCTGGATTAGCACATAGGATACTTTTTATCCTGATATTCCCACGGGATCAGGATTTTGCGGGTGAAACCATGGAGCGCTGCTAGTTTAAATTTATAACTTTATGTTTGATGATAATATTATGTAAGCATGTATTTATTTATGTATGTGTTTTTTTTATATCAGTGCTAAGTGTGCTCATTCGGAACTAAACAAGTGAACTAAAAAATATCTTATCTTAAAAAAAAAAAAAAAAAAAAAGCAGGAACTCGACAAAAAAAATCCTAAGCCATTTTCTCATTTGTCGTATGTAATGCCACACTAACTTACATTATACAATGGGATAGGAGCATAATGTTTGTTCATTATGTTTATTATAAATAGCTACTGAAAATCAAGAAAAATAATTATTATCTGTATTTACACCCTTACGCAATGTGTTATAGTGACATCTTTGTATCGGATAAAGAAACTAGTTTTCGTTGAAAACAATGCCATCTCTGATATTGATGTTCAACTAACAAAGCCTGCACTGGCGAGTCACTGGCGAGTTCGCAACAGACTACGTAGTATCTCTATCTGTGCAACAGACTGGAATCGACTGTGCGGTCAACGAATCTTTAGGACAGTCAAAAATAAAACATAGATTAATTTTTTAATTCTAATTTAGTCTCTCTTTTTTTGCTATATTTATTAATTTACGTGGAAATATAGTTTTGTTATGTCGGCCAGTAACAATTGTTTTATTTTTCTATCGATACGGCAACTCAGGCTAGTGCTGCACGACTATCGATTTTGAAACATGGATGTATTCACAAGATTATTTTACAATAATTATGTTACTATGATCAGATGTGATGTGATTATGTATTGTAGTGTAGTGATATGTATTATGATGATAGTATTGTAAATTAATAAATATTTAAAAGTTCCTTACATTTATTCGATTGACTAATAATGAAAATTCCAGAATTAGTACCTATAAGTAAATTGATGATTGATTTATTATGAATTCAAAATGAAGCAAAGTCGTGAATCGGTTACGAAAATAAGTTACGCAACTAGATAGCAGAGTGGAGTCCGCATTAATTGCAAAAGCTAACCTCGAAGAACTAGAAAAAGCAGTTCCGTGACTTGAACTTTTTATTAATTTAAAGTGTACCTACTTTCCATTTTTTTATAGTTATCCATGGCCACAGACTACTTAGAGATACTACGTATTCCATGGCTCAAGCTCTTGATTATAAATGCAATGAAGTATTAATTTCTAGTCCAATTTACAGATCTTTACTAAATTCTAAATATTGATAATATCGATAAGTACCAAAATGCATAATTTTTCCAATTGGCGTGCAGCACTATTTAATTCAAACTTGGAAGTTTGGAACACTGTAATTTCATTGTCAAACAAACAAATGTTTCAAATTTTTGTCATTTCATCACGTCACGTCACGTAGTTCATTTTTATTTTCGTAATCGTAACGTACGTAATGGCTGCCACTTGGTTGATCATTGATCGTAGTGTCCATCATCGCAAGATCTTAGGAAAATGAAGACCTGTAAGTTTTTTTCTAATCAATCGACTCATAATGCAAAACTACAAAACTTAAAACCATTTCTAACCTTTTAACTTTCAAGGTTATCAAGAAACAATGGAAAGATGCGAATCGAAGCTTCTAGAAAACCATGATGCAAGTCGAAGAGGCGCAGTTACCGAAGGGCAACGCTGATCCTGAGTTCCTGTGACAGGCCACAATCAAAGATGAGATGAGGACTAGACGAATAAATGCCCAGTTAAGGGTATAAGGTATAATCCAGGTCCAGTAGAACGAAGTGTAACTGACACGTTGCAGTTTAGCTTTGTTCACCACAGTTTATAAGTTTTATGCATTCCAATCGTCCAGCGTTACTTAATTTCACTTGAAATTAGGGTTATACAAGCAGCCAAAAATTTTCCATATAAAAAGTAACCTACCTACGTGCTTACACTAGGTAGGTATTGCATTAAAGTAAAAAATCTGGGCTTTTGTAATGCATAACGAGCGGAACGCTAGTTCCGCTTTGAATCAATACTAGGATTAAGAGTAGGGAACTGTTAGGGCTACACCAAGAGTAGCGCTTCACGATTTGAAGTCATCCTTTTTTGTAAAATGCAACAATATGGAGGGTTCGATGCCGCCATACCAGGTACAGTAGTTGTTGCGAGTGGATTAGGCCTACCGGGGACACCACTATAAAAAAACGCACCTTGTGCTCTACCTCTAGGGTGGTGTGGAAACGAGCACCATTATTTTTCAACAACAGCTGTTTATCAAGAAAGGTAAGGTAACTCCATTATATTCAACTATACTCATGCACTTAAGGCATTATCCAAAAGTATTTGATAAAAGATATCACTCATTAAACTCATTTTTTTCTCTTGGTTCCTCTCAATCAGAGCACCTGCCATTCTAATCTCTTCACTTCACTTCACCATCCTTGGTTGACAGGTAGAGAATGCCTAAGGCATTAAGCGCGCCTTAGTACCTTTTTTTGAGTGTGAAAAGTTAAAATAAATAGTATAATAGGGAATTAGTAACATTCATCTGTATAAATAGGTTCCAATTTTTATATTGTCTTTTTTCCAGCAATTATTGTTTAAATAACTTACATTTAACACAGCCATACCAAGCTAGTGCCTACAATATGCGTACAATGTTGAATTCGCAAAATGTTGAATTTGTAAAGTTATTTTTTCGAGAATATTCTATTCACACCAAGCGCAAAAGATGCATGAATGAAAATTTGTATTGTTTGTTACTAACATAGCATATAAGTAGTTTGTATTATTAATATCAGGTCAAGGTCTCTGAAATAACTTTTTTTTAATTGTAATAAAACACAAAATTATCTAAAAATTGTTTATTTTCCGTTGCACTTACATCGATTCACTGTCCTCATTGTTACAGTCTCCCATTGTTTTAAATATTAGTTCCAACCATTCACGCGGACATGCAAAAATAATACTTGTCATCCACATTTTAACCTATTTTTTTTTACTATTTTATTACTACACAGTAATGTACACTTGAGATATTTTTTACAAAAAGGTAAAGTACACAATTGGTTTCTAGGAAACCTGAACTTATTAATAATCAGAATCAGAATTTTGTTAACCTTGATTGAAAGTCCAAAAACTGTATTTTGGCCGTAGTGACGAGCAAAATCAATATATTAATGCTATAAGTCTTCGCAATTTAATAGGTAATGATAATTTCTAATTAACATAAAATATTTTCTCTCGTACTTGATATGCCAGAATGGAACGAAACTTCGTGAAAAAATTATGTTTACCGGCCGTATACTAGAATCTTTCGTTTTTAAATACAAGCACAAATAATGATATCGAAAAAACTACAAAAATCATTAGTTTCGATTGGTTCGTGATCCTGCGCCGCCGCAACGCATCGTGTGCGTCGGCTCTGAGGCTGCGGGCACAAAAACGGTGGCCGAGCGGGGCGACGGAGGCGGTACAAAATTGTTCCGTCGCCACTTTGCTACCGCTCATTGCCACTGGTTTCGTGTCCGCAGCCTTAGTCTTGCGACACATACCTTCAATTATTGAAATGCATAAGTACTTGACAACCTGTGGTTATTAAAATGTATAAGTAATAATTATTATTTAATTAATTCGTAGTACAAAACTTACATACTTATGATAATAATGCGAGTTATACTGGTACCTATTACAAATGGCTCTTTAAAAAGTGGCTCATGCCAATTTACTAAGGAACTTTTTATACAGGGTGAAATTTTATTCATGGGCATCCTATTAAGGGGTCATTTTACTCAGCATTATCAACAACTCACTATGGGACCAACACTGAAATCGCGAAAAAAATCAGCTGTTCCCTACATTTTGACGAGCTTGCGAACATAAATGTTGGGAACCGCTATTTTTTTTCTAAGTTTGTCTATTGAAAGTAAATTTAACCCTGTATATGCGACAAGTTTTTAGAACGTTCCTCGATAACGAATCGTGATAAGGTAACACGACAGTTGAGTAATAAAGGCGCGAATATGAAATCGATATTGAGTTTATCGTCAAAAGTATTCGGTTGAAAAATTAAATGCGCTTCAACAATGGTCGTAGTTTATCATACAAATGTCTAAAAGCGCCACTATCCGAGTCGCATCCAATATTAAGGTTACAACCAAGATACATAACAAAGGTTTTAACTTAATGACCGCCCCAGTCGGATTAATCCGACAAATTTTGGTGCCCGTGCTGCCAAATAAATAATTAACATAGGTTCTCAGTTGTATTTATACGACTGAAAACCTATGTTATTTATTTTATTTTTTATGTTCTTAGACGCAGTAAAATACATAGACAGGGATGCATAGGGTTCGTTTTTTATTTTATTGCAGGACCATAATCTTCGTAGTTTTTTTTTTTCGATTTTTGACCTGGGCGCTTGGAACACGTGATTGCTTTCGCGGCGGTCAACAGGTTAACATCTCTCAACATCTGTCCTTAAACGCTAAAAAAAGCTGTCATCATCAGTATTAAATGAAAACTAAATATTAGTGAAAAGCTAATTTGCACACATTTCTTTCTTACTATAATAGTTTTTTTAATCATAATTATTTTCCGTACTTTTTAATTCAGATCATCACTTAACTATAAAAAGATAGACAACAACAATTGCACCTTGTTTTTTAAAGTCGGTTAACGCGTCCCGAGAAATGCACTAACTTGCTTAACTATTCACATACAAAACTACAATTTTCTGTAATTTATTTTCAATCACAACTTTGTCATTGTCTAAGGAAGCATTCCACTTTTTAATATCATCACTTTTTTAAGACCTCACCGAGAGAATTAAAACAGTTTTTCTCTTCCTGTGAAAGCCGCGTGATTGGTCAAAACATTATGTCATAGACACATTTTAACCAATGACAGCTGACGTTCGATATCCAACTTTTCTATTGGTATTAAAAAAAACCTTCGGCTTTTACAGAAAGGAGAAAACCTCGTTCTATTCAATCTATATGCCATCTCTGTCTATCCATTTACAGCGGCGGTATGTACTGTAAACGCTAGTCTTGGGCCGTATGCCCATTGAGCGACTCTCAAATGTTGTTCATGTCGTACAGAACCTGCGCGATCGTTCGAGAAGCCTCCACGCTGCTTAGCGCGATCGTTGCCAGGTGAGCCTCGTAGGATCGGAGTTGTCTGTAACAGAAACAGTACATTAATATTATAGAACGCATTTTCGATTTTAAATTGTTTTTTTTTTACAAACCTCTTTTTTATAATCCGTGCACGGTGAGGTGGGGGAGGGCGCCATTGACTAGATTTTCAGACTGAGTTAGCGTGGCGTGTGTCTACCTCCCCCGTCTCACCACTAACATACCTCAGGCGGTGACTAGCAATCGCGCGCGGACTATAACTGCTAGGTCATCATCTGCCTAGCCTTTTCCCAACTATGTTGGGGTCGGCTTCCAGTCTAACCGGATGCAGCTGAATACGAGTATTTTACATGGAGCGACTGCCTATCTGACCTCCACAACCCAGTTACTGGGTAACACCATACCCCTTGGTAAGACTGGCTGTCAGACTTTCAGGCTTCTGACGACCCGTAATAACTGTCAAAGATCTACAAATGACAGCCGGGACCAACGGCTTAACTATAACTGCTAGGTCATGATCGATTATTGTTGACGCTCAAGACCAGTTAGGAATTACCACATTTTTCGGCACGGAATCATCTTCAGCCGGTCAAAAAATGTCCATACATTAAAATCGAAAAGACGTCATTCGCCTCGTTTCGGTTCGTATGACGCATCACGCTACCACGTCGAACTAAATGCGACAAGTGTGATCGGCTCAAGTCGATTCCGCAGTGTGGTCACGCCCTAATAAATACTAAAATCATCGAGTTGTTTATTATCGTCTCAGCATTTCTCATGTAATGGTCATGTAACCAACGCACTTATGACTAGGCTGACATCAAACTGTTTATTGTGACTTGTGGGCGACTTGGTGGTGTTTTCTGTTCAATTATCGCTAAATATCTTTAATTCCCTTCACATTTACTAAATAACTGATTAAGTCTATATAGCGTGTGGTGGAACCCTGGTGGTCTGCTATACAGGTATGCCTAGTGCAGACACCAGTCTTTCACAAACTAATGTCACATAGTTTTTTAAACATGTCTAAATGATAAGATCCCATTGTTTGTGAAGAGAAAATAAATTATTTGAATTTGAATTTGATCAAAATCGTCTGTTTCTCACCTCCGTCCAGTATTGGAGTAAATGACAATATTTCTCAATATTAGCGCTGCTGTCAATCGTATGCTCTTCGTAACTGGACCCTCGTTCTCATCCTGACAAACGGATAACAATATAATCAATAAAAAAAAACTTTTTAAATATTTGCAGGCAGACTATTTAGCGAAAGCAAACAGAGGCCAGACAGAGTGACAGTCTATCAGCGACAACGATGATGGAAAAGGTAAAAATGTATAGGACTGACATAAGCTATCGAAAAGCTTATGTCAATCCTGTTGAAAGTCTTTGTAGAACTACGAAACGGTTTCGAAGCGATTGTCACTTGTCTAGGCCTGAGGGCCTGAGACAAGTGACAATCGCTTCGAAACCGTTTTACGGAAAACCTTTACTCCCTCTTCCTCTCTCTGGAACATGTTTTATATCGCTATCTCACTCTAACTTCTACGTACCATCGCTAAATAGTCGACCTAGTAGGTAGGTTTTTTATAAATGCACATATGAAACTGTAATTTATAATGTGAGTTTCTACTGGCAACGAAGCGTAGCAGACGTGTACAAATAACATGCATAATGTTTACAATACGACCTATATCACTTGACAGGTCTGAACATAGGCGCATATTACTTTCGCGCATGTTCTCTCACACATACTCGCCTCATGTCACCAGTAATTGGTTCCTAAAAAATGTTACTGCGCAGCCCTCTGCGCGAAGTTCGGAACTGCCAATTAAGATCGGCCGTATTATATTAATAAACACTAGGACATACACAATAACGGATACACGAAAAACAAAACTATACGAACAAGGATTACATGTGATCGTAAAAAACAAACCTCGGGTGTTTTCTCACGAACCAAATTTTTTATCCCATCAATAGGTCCACATTTTTTTTTTTTTTTTGGGTGGGAAATCTTCAAATGACTGCTCCCGCTCTGGGCGGAGCGGAAGGGCGTGTCAGACTCTTACTGACTAAAACCCGCCCGTGTTCCTTCAGTTGCCAGGGTCCCGGTATCCCTTTCGGACTATTCCGCAACCCTGGCAGATCAATAGGTCCCCGAGGGTATGTTATTTCTGTTGGTCCTACTGAAGTGTTGGAACGTTTTAAGTTTTATCTAAATATGTCTTTGTCACCCTGGGGGTTCCGAGATATGACCCGGACCGAGGCACCAACCGACTTTTATTCATGTATGCAACGGCTGAACGGATTTGCATGAAATTCGTCACATGGATAGATCAGGACCTGAGTTATGACATAGGTTACATTTTATCCCGATATTCCTACGGGATCGAGACTTATGGGGGTGAAACCGGGGGGAGGGCAGCTAGTTTCTTTATACACGAGGTACATTTTGGCTTCAACACTTCAATAGGACCAACAAAAATAACATACCCTCATGGACCTGGTAGGACAAAAAAGTTGGTCTACGAAAAAAAAAAGCTTTATTTCATACAATACAAGGAACTATGAAGAACCTTTGTGCATCAAAATCTACCCAGTGTCTAATAACACAAGTTCAGTGTACTTTTACATGGCAAAAAAAAACAATAACATGTTTAAAACGACTAAGGGCGAATTTCACCAAACTTTTATACCAAGTATAAGTCTTATCCTGCGAATAAATTTTGAATTTTTGACAGTTTTTCCGTACAAAAACGGACGTCAGACGGAAATTTTATTCCACGGATAAAAGATATCTGACTTTGATAAAATCAGCCCTTAATTACATACACTACGAAAATAACGCACACATTGACATACACACAAGCTACAAAGACGAAAGTTATGTGCGAGTGATCAGTTGATCCGGCGTGCGACTGAGTTCAACATAGTCTGTCGAAAAATATCTGATGAAAATGTAAACAAATGGATCGGAAACCGTACCTTTGGATGCCAATTTGTAGTGCCACTTACAAATTGAATGCTTCAATTTGATTACTTGAATTGTTAAACTCGATTTTTTTTTAAATCAGCTTTAAGATGCTTTTCATTTCGCAACTGAGGTATATTTTATAACCTCAATTTTCGTCAATGATTTTTCAATCACAATTTAATAATGTTATTCAACGAATAATTGAAAAGCATAGTGAGGTGAGTGATTACAAAATAAATACCTGAACAGGGTTTGTATACACTTTGATCAAATACTTTTGGAACAGACCATACAAACAAACACACTGACATACACACAAGCTAAAACAACACAGGTGTAAGGTGCAACCAAACTGCGGTCGACCGATGATATCAACCATTCAGGCCAATTCTTTGCGACGAATGGCCGCCGAATGGGGAAGAAAACTGTCAAATTAGTTCCGCGTAGATGGCGCTAAGTGTTTGTTACTTTCATACAGCTAACAATGGAGTTCCTTGTTAACCTTTTCTGCGAAATGGCGCTGAGTTTTTTGTCTTGTCGTTGATTGGTCGCTTTGCATTCAAGATCACTTTGACAAGTGACATACAGCGCTCTCTCGCGGTAACTTCTAGCGAACAACCCCGTTAAGGCGTATCGACGCCGTCAATTGTTTTCATTTGACGTCGACTTTCTTCGTTCGATCGATGTTGTGGACTTGTATCGCCCATTGATCGATATAAAATACCGAATGAGGCGATCAATCAAAACTAGAATAAATTATCTTTTCTCGAAATCTTGACATTCAAAATTGCCTTATTGAAATAAATGATTTGAGTATGATAATATCGACTGTTCGATGTCGATCCACCGCAGTCTGGTTGCACATTTAGGTGTGAGTCTCACCAGTTGTTCCGGCGTGCGACTGAGTTCGGCCCTGTGCTGCGCGTGCACAAACACATAGACACGTTAGTGACGTCACACGCAGCGTGACACTATTAGTGGTTGTGACTAGAGTGATACAAGGTTCTTTTGGCGCCTATGACATGGACAGGGGGGCGTTGTTGGTGCATTTGTGAAATTGACACAGAAATTGAATTGACAAAACAAGATGACAGCGTTAGTTCCGATTTTGGCCGCACGTCAAAAGAACCTGGTAGCTTTGTATACGGGTATAGGGCTATCAAATTGCAAGGTTCGATATGGCTCCGATGAACAATTACCTTGTCCTATAGGCAAGCGCAGATTACGTATCTAAAGATTTTTTTTTTTTTTAATAAAGTCAATTTTTAAAAATTTATATAGTCATATTAAATTAGCTAGCAAAACGTGATGGGTATCGATATCTAAACATGATAAAACAAAAAATAAATAAATGTTTTTTTTTTACCACTGATTTCAGTGTAGTTACTTGAAATATCAGTTTAAGGTGGATGCGCTAGGGTAGCCTGCGAAGTTCAAATTTTCTTACTTTTTTGCAATTTGCAGGTCAGTATCAGGTTGTATGTTGATCTAAATAGTATTAGCGGTCATAACAAATATGGATTTACAGAATTATTAACATTATAATCAGCAATACGTAAGTACGTACAAAGTTCATGTAAGTGCATTGAATGACGATTTCCTGAAATTTTCCCAAACGAAAAAATCTAAATTTTAATTGTGTCTAGATATCAAATAATAGCCATCACGTTTGCGGAATTTCGCGAGCTAATATAATCTGACACTGTATATGATCAAATATGGTACCTCACAATTTAATGTCCTTAAACGCAGGAGTAACTAGAAAATAGCCTATGACAAAATATTTTAAAGTAAGTAATTATAGTTTGTCTGTGTATTGACAAGATACACAATTTCGCGAAGAAAACTTTTTTTTTTCTTGTGACAAAGTTATTTTTTATGTTATTTATTGCTGACTCCACAATCGTTGTCATACATAAGCAAGACCATAGCCATATGAGATTGATTTTTAAGTAAAATGACACCGCGTTCTATTTAAAACCGATCGACGCGTTCACATGTCACTTTTAATACGGTGAACCTGAGATCGCAGCGACAGAGGGCGCTTTCCGGTTTTCCGAAGATAAGCGACATATGACCGCGATGATCGCGGATTCGCGCAACGATCGCTTTTAAATAAGACGCAGCCTAAGAATGGGTATAATGACTATGATAAGCTCTCTCTCCATCCCAACAAGTCAGTCGGTGAAAGAAAATAGTGTTGAAAAATTGAATTTAGAACGAACACACTGTTTCTTTGTATTTGTATTTTATTTATCTTTGTATCTACTATAAAATAATTGTATATTATCGCTTTCACGGACACTGAACGAGACACCGGAGTCTAGATTTATGCTCGGTTGTTGGCAATAGGCTCGCCCCCTATTACATGGGACTTAAACACACTTAAAGACACTGCCTAACACTTCGGGGATTACTGGCGTTAGTTTATGTTATGAACGCGATTGAATAGAAGTTTTATTGTTAAGACGTCAATGGGCGTTTCCCGTTCGAGAAAGCGTTAATAGTACGGGAGGTACTGCTCGATTTTTGCTAGGAATTTTATACCGAATGAATTTAATTTCTAGATTTTTTATTATTATTCAATAATATCATCGAAATGAGTGTCAGTCGCGGAGCCTAAGGGGGAATCCAATGAAATGAAATGAAATTGTTTATTCTGTAAATAGGATATTGGAATCACTTTTACACGTCATATTAAAAAGTTGTAAAAATAAGCTAGATGATGTCGGCGTTTCCTATCTGACTACTCTGAGAAGAAAGGCCGAAACAAACTCAGAGGTCACCGTCTCCTTTAAAGTCCAGACATAATCTTGGTCAGGCCATATGAGGACCATGTAGATTAGAGTCTGAAATGGTCTTTTTAGGAAAGAACCACACAGATTTGAGTGGACCTGTCCAGTCAGTGCAAGCATTTGTCAGTAATAGTTCCGAAGTTCCAAAGTTCAGATTTCTATGTGCTACGGGCAAAACTATTTCAGTCGGTATTAATTCACTTGTCAAGCTAACGCCACCGCCCGTACTATAAGGATGAATGATACGCGCCTGATCATAGCAAGCGTTATCCCGCAACATCCTAAACGTGCGTTTCTTTCTTCACACATGGTATTTTCGAAATATTTAAACTTGCGTTTTTGCACAGATTTGTCCCTAACCTAACCACGTGTCCTATTTAAAAGTGATCTTCGCCCAAATGCACGATCGTTCGAACTTTTTTTTCGGGGAACCTGGTCGCGCCGACAGAGGGCGCTTTCCAGTTTTCCGAACAAATAATGACATGCGCGCGAACGATTGCGTATTCGCGTGAAGATCGGTTTTAAATAGGACTCGACCTTAGTTTATGTCTCCTATCAATTTTGTCTGTCCCAAAATTTGAATTTCTCAATAAATGTTGGAATAAGATTTATCGCAGCATCCTTACCATAAGCTCCCTCGGGTTGAACATATCGGCCGCATGTTTGTTGAGCGCAGCTAGCGCGGCGTTGGGAGGGTACCCGAGCGTGACCGGCTTGCCGTCCGTCCCTTCTGCGGCCGCGTGACGACGGGAGTTGTAGATCGCTTTTAGAGCCTGTAAGGTTGATATAGAACATTACTGTTGCGGCCTGCAACTGGGCTATTGATGGATGATCGTGAATGCGCGGAAATTCAAACATTAATTATAATTTCCCGAATTAATGACGAACAACGATAATTTTTCACGCGCCAATAATGTTTATTTGTTTCTGCTTTATTTTAAACAGCTCTACTTGCAAGCCAAATCGAAATTCAAATAAAATCTTTGATGCGCTGAAGTAAAAAGTTCGTTCCATTTTTAAATAACACAACAGATATGAGTTTTCATAGTAATTTATTTAGCCGTTAAATACGACAGATATGGATTTTCATACTTACTTTTCCGGCCGCATCGTCATTTTTTTTTAACAGTACGGCAATTTCGATTTATCTCGAAGAAGGTTGTCAAAATAATGCTCGAATTTCCAAGCATGTTTGAGAAAATAACATTCATTATACATTGCAACAGCGAATCAATTTTCACGCCTCCCCTTTTAGACCAAGGCCACATTTTTTTTTTCCAATGGCCCGGAACAGAAAATTACTTCCTGTAGTATACCTGGTGCGCCCATCTTACTGGTAACCAAGAGATTCCCTTAACGTACGATTTTTCGCTACAGAAATGTTTATTGGCTCTTCTAGCTAAATGAAGTTTTGTGCCAAATCTTCTCGATTTATCAAATGATCTGCGGCTCCAGAATACAAAACTGTAGATACTAGATATGTCAGAAACAATGATCGGCAGAATGTATTTCGGTCACGGCGGCCAACCTCAAAGGAGACTAGTCAAATACAAAGGAAATAATTTAAACACAAGTGCTTGTGGGGCAGTACGCACAAGTTTGTGCGCAAACACAGGTCCACTCCCTCTTCCCCTTCCAAATGTAATGTATGTAAATGTGTGTGGGGGTGTGTCTGTGTGTGCCTTGTAGCGTTATACTCACGGGTGCAGTGCAATGCTTGTCCGTGAGATGGTTGAGCAGCGCGAAGGTCTTGCGCGGCACGCGGTCGCAGTCGAGCCACAGGCACGGCGCCTCGCCGCCGGCCGACGGCGGGCAGTGCGTGCGCGCCGCGTGCGTGAACACGTCCGCGGCCACGGCGAACGATCTGATACAAACATAATATAACTAGATGGTTTCTGATTGTTTTTTTCGTTGGGATTGGTAGTTTTCATGCTGTAACAAGTTCTTTTTTGGAGTATATTAATATTTAATTTCACTGAGGTGGCAAAACTATGTGGATGCGTCAAAATACAATTTTAATAGTCTAGTACATAATAGAAAATAAAATAGAAACAAAGTAAGGATAAGTCCCTGTATAATTTATCTGCACTAAATCATATACATGACCAGCTCTAAACTCCATCCGCACTACGATATTAGTTGCGATACAGGGGGTCTAGGCTCTAAATCCGTCAACAAAAGTACGAGTCCGTCCGAAAGTAAATGATCCGTAAAACAGCTTTCAAATGTGATTTTTCGGACGGGCAAAACCACTCCGGTCATAGGGACAACTGTCAAATCGTGTTGTCATTCATTCTTAGTTCGAGCCCCGAATTAATCTTATATCGGGGCAAGTGACACGTATCAGAACGCGTCCGTAACTCCAGCTTAAACTACGGTCTTAGGAAAGTACGGTGGTAGTCGGCCCCCAGTTTTGGAAACGTACTAGCACATGCATTTGTTTTTTTTTTGTGAACAGAGGCCCTAGGCAAATTGACATTCTATCAGCGATAACGATGATGGAAAAGTTAAAAATGTATAGGACTGACATAAGCTATCAAAAAGCTTATGTCAGTACTGTTGAAAGTCGTTGTAGAATTACGAAACGCTTTGGAAGCGATTGTCACTTGTCTAGGCCCTTTTTTTTTTTTGGGGTTGGGAAATTATCCAGTGCCTTCTCCCGCTCTGGGCGGAGTGGAAGGGCGTGTCAGACTTTTACTGACTAAAACCCGCCCGTGTTCCTTCAGTTGCCTGTTGCCAAGGTCCCGGTATCCCTTTCGGACTAACCCTCAACCCTGGCAGGACTTGTCTAGGCCCTCAGGCTACTTTCTTGTCATAGTGGGCGTCACTTACTTGCCACACCCTCGCCAGTGACAGATCCAGGGCGTCTCGTCCTGCGGGCTGGTGGCCTGTATCGGTGTCGGCGTTAGTGCGAGAGGTGGCGTTGCGGACGGCTTCGGCGTAGGCGGCTTCTGCGGCTAAAATATATATTTCAAGAGAACTCAGATTTTGCTCAATAAAACCAATCCAAAAGAATTCTTTGCACTAAAGGCACTAGGCACTAAAATTAACACGAGTGCATTAATTACTCACTTAAACTACCAATCAACCTACCGTAATAAAATACCTACTCAAAATGAAAACTCAGTTGATGAAAACAAAATTATCCCGCGACTTTTGCGGCAAAAGGTTATTAACAATTTCAGCTGTTTTTATAATTTCTGGAGTTGTATTCATATCGCTATCGAAAACTTTGACACTTCATATTAAGCAAGAAAGGTTTTTTTTGTATGAGACAAGTGGATACTTAATCAATCAGTCAAGTTAGCCTATTGCGGTCCACTGCTGGACTGGCTTCTCCTAGGCTGCGCTACAATACCTGTCCTCCGACTTCCACATCCACATTTATAAGACGGAGACTCAATAATACTTCATTCCTTTTGAAATTACATTAAGTAAGGATCAATATCGGACATGTACACACGGCTACACATGAAGCTATACATTTCCAGTTTAAGCTGACCTCGCATTATACGAAAATCTTATTCAATGCGAGGGCAGCATAAACTGGAAATGTATAGCTTGATGTGCAGCCATGTGTACGCATACTACCAAAATCTGATATTCTGTCCATCTTTTTTTTCGTGTGGTGAGTGACTAACCTGGTGTTAGAGTTTTTATGCGGCCCATGGGCCTTTGACTTAGCTTCACATGCCATCGAGAAATATCTCTCAAGCATGCCACACGATGTTTTCCTTCACCGTTTTTGAAGCAAGTGATAGTTATACCCATCAGAATTCGGCCCATATCAGAAAACATTTTTATGTAAGTATAGTTTGTGGAACGAAAGACACATGGTTTTTTTTAAATTATCGAAAACGCTCAACCCGAGAAGAATTTGGTAAAAAAACAGCCATACTTTACCTCAGTAATAGGTTGGTTGACCACAAGCTCTTTATCACCGATTTTGGTGTTGCCCACCATGACTGGCTGGCGGGTGATCACTTGTCTCATCACCGGCTGTGTAGTAGCCTTCTGTAAAGACAGTGAGATATTAAAACCAGCATCTAATATACGTAAAAGAATCTACATAATATACACACTTCAGTTCCCTAGAATGTTGCGCAATTAAAACTGTTTTTTATTTCATTTATATATTCTTATGGTATTTGGAGGGGGTCTACCCTTTATAGCAGAACTTTTTATGTCATAATATTATTTTGCATAACAGCGCATAGCATAAACTTCATTTCGCAGAAAATCGTTTGGCATACACTCATTTATAATACATTAAAAACGCATAATTTTGTAATTCAGAATCATCTTTAGGCATAAATTTCATATCCATAATAATTAAAAAGTAGAACCAGCATTTTGCAGTAAGTTCACTGTCAGAATCGTCTTTTGGCATACATTTCATATCGATAATCATTAAAAGGTAGAACTATCATATCTCAGAAAGTTTACAGTTAGAATCATCTTTTGGCATACTTTTCATATCATTTCTGCGAGTACCTTGAAAGTAGCGCTCGCCGGCCGCTGCCGCGGCACCGCTCGCTACGCTCGCTCGGCTCGCGCGCGGTTGGTCACAGTTTTAACCTAACCTAACCTAACCTATTTCACTCAGTTCAAATGAGTGGAGTCGGTTTTGCAGCGATAAGTTCTGCCATCTTCTTAATATGCCAAGTGAAATTATTCCAAATAATCGTCGCTCCAAATAAACTTTATGTGAAACGAAATTATGCGAAATTAAGCTTTGCCAAAAGTAATTATGCCAAATAAAATTCTGTCATCTTAAAAGTATGCCTTTGTAAATTCGGACATATAAACATTCGGCCAAACAATACTTATAATAAATGATTTTAATGCCATATATATATTCGTTTAAAGAAGATTATGCCAAGTGTGTTATGCCAAATAAATTTCGGAGCATCAAAATTCTGCCAGATAGAGGGAACCCATTTGGGGGAGCTCGTGGCTAAGTAATAACAGCCGCACGGGTCGATCCATCAGGTTAAACTACGCTTGCCGGCGTTAGTCCGTTGATGGGTGACCATTCTTACATACCAAGCCTCCACCGTGTCTCGGAAAGCATGTTAAGGCGTTGGTCCCGGCTGTCATTCGTGGATCTTTGACAGTCGTTACGGGCCGTCAGAAGCCCGAAAGTCTGACAACCAGTCTTACCAAGCGGTATCGTAATACCCAGTTACTGGGTTGTGGAGGTCAGATAGGTAGTCGCTCCATGAAAAATACTGGCCGAACCCAACAGTTGGGAAAGGCTAGGCAGATTGATTTTAACGGTACTATTCAAAATATGCCACGCGCTCGATGCACGTGAAAGTTCACACTAATAAGTATGTAAGAATGTTGGGCACTTCGAATTCCTGAAAAATATTATGTACCAAAAATATTAGGCACCAAAAGCATTAGCAATGTTAGGCCATACCAAAAAATTACAATAATAGATCACTTACTGGACAAGACTGTATAACGCTGGTTTTCGCCTCACTCACAACGGAAACCTGGGTACTCTGTACGCTGGTAACCACGGGGCTTCTTTGCGGTTGCTGCACCACTCTATGCACGTTGCTTTTCATTGGCGCGTTCATTATGATCGGCTGGTTGTTGGATACGGCTATTATTTGCTGGTTGCCTTGGAGGAGCTGTTGGTTGCCTAGAAAGCAGATAAAGTAAGTTTAGAGATGTGAAATGGCATAATATACGGAAATTCTCTCTTAAAGATGCTGTAATCTGTCCTTGACATTAAATGTAAATTTTGACCTTGAAGCTTTGTATACATAGTGCCATCCACGAAGACGCGCCCCACTCCGCTCCGCTCCGTATTAAGTACAGTAATCGCGGAGTTATCACTATCTGTATTTATAGTAAACAAAAGTTGTGTGACATTACTGCAGCAACTTATTGTTTTTGTGTAGCGGACAACACGGAGCGGATTGGTTGATGTTATAATTTTTTCTGCAACATTTTATGTTGTTATCAGCGATATTTAGCAATTACTGCTCAGCTTTTCCTACCAATCATACGAGGTTTTAATATGTTTGTAAAATTATGAATAATTTATAGAAAGCAGACAGAGCTATAATGGTTTTCATTTTTGCGTTAGTATTATTAAATAAAATTCATTTATTTCACCCATAAATACAAAAACAATACACAATTGTATCAATTTTATAAGTGTCACTATTTGTGTAATTAAATAAATGATAAGAACAAATTACGTTACAAGAACAAATAACTTCTAAATAAAAAATTACCTTGTATAAGCTGCGCATTACTGGTTACAATCTGACTGCTGGTCGAAGTACTAATAAGAGCCGGTGGTTGCTTCTGAGTAACCATGATCTGTTGTGGTTGCTGTTGGTTGATGATCTGAGCCTTATGCGGCTGTGGTTGGTTGGTTATTATCGGTTGCTGGCTTGGCGTTATTTGAGGGGCGTTCTGTGGATTTTTTATCGATATTTTAGCATCGATGTATTAGGTAGTTGCTTTGATTTTAGGAATTAAATACATCGATAAGCTACATAAGTAAATATAAATTTAAAATACGCAAAATTTATCGAAATGAACACTACACAAACAACAAAAACTATATCATGAAGAAATATAATAACATATGTACATAAATAAATAGTAAAATGAAGCTACAACGTTTAAAATAGAACTATGTAACTGTAGGAAAGAATGTAATACAATATAGAACATGCTTGCTCCTAGCACAATACGCTTCTTGATTCCGAAGCAAACTTGAACCAAAAAGATTTCAGCCCACTGGCGCTTAAACCATAAATCACCAAATACGTTTGGCGCTAATCGCATTTGAAACATTGTTCTGATTATGTCAATCGTTTCAAGATGACAGAGACAAAATAATGTTTCAAATATACATACATAAACGCATTGTTCCCATGGGGGAGGCAGAAACTACAGAACGCTATCTGCTGCGATCCTTATATAGGGTGACTGGTAATGAACAATACTTAAACACGTGACTTTATTCATCATTATGAACAACTTCAACTATGGGAACAAACATGAAATCGCGAAAAAAAATCAGCTGTTCCCTACATAACTCGTCAAAAGTTTTTCCGCGATTTCTGTTTTGTTCCCATAGTAAAAGTTGTTCATAATTATGAGTAAAGTCACGTGTTTATGTATCGGTCACTACAACACGGTCACATTAACTTGACGCATCTCTGGAATGCGACGCCCCGCCCGCTTCCCCCCGCATTCCCTTAGCTCGCCCGGCACATGTCAGTATGGTCAGCATCTTTGTTACCGATACGCGCGTCTATAATTTGGCTAGATTTCTGTTGTTGTTATATTGTTTTTGGACATTATTGTTACGTTTTGTCAAAATTACGTCATCAACGCCAAGCGTCAAGTTAATGTGACCGCGTTGTAATTACCAGTCACCCTATACATATACTCCTTCTGCTACGTTTACACATGTGGTCATACACGCACACCGGTTGCGAGTACTACGCACCTGTCCATATCCTCCTATGTTTTAAATATGTGTAGAGCTAAACGCATTCAGTCATTTATCGTGCAAGCGGGACGTACCTAAGTATATAATGTACTAATTTACTTGCTAAGCAAATGTCCGATCAAGATACTTATAAAAACATAAAATAACAATCAGGAGCAATAAATGACATGTAATGTCCGTGTGAATGGGCCACACAATTTCAAGCTTGCTTTGGATTTTAATATTTACATACGTTAATTGTTTCACTAGTACACTCCAAAACAATGATGTATACCGAAAGCATAACAATTAATAGCCCACATCCAAAGATTAAAATGTAAGATTACCAAAATAACATAAAACATATCAAATTGTAGAAATTAGCATAGACCAATAACCAAGCTACCATCACGACGACTCTAATTTCTCTATGGCTTACAAATCACGGAAGTATTGTATGCTTTTTGAACTTTACATCTAAAGCCACAGAGTCTAAATTAAAACAGCATATCATGCCTGGCAAAGAGCATTCAAAACATTGAAGGAATATTACTCGGCATAAAATCTTTTGCCAATAATAATATATTTGTTCTACAATATAATAAGTATAGTTTGACCGGGACCGTTGTTCCGCGCCAAAGGTATGTGCGCGACGAGACGGAGCAGTGCAGGCCGCTCATTAGTCAACGCTCACGGCGTCCTGCCCGCCGCTCATTCATCAACGCTGCCCCCCGCCTCGCACCGTATATCTAAGGCGCGCGGAACAGCGGACAAACTATACTTATTATACTAGATATGACAAAGTACTGTATGATACTCAAAGTACTCATGCACATTGACAATTACAACAACCTACTTAGGACAGGTATTAGGTACAGTCGGGGCAAGTTTAGTACCCACCTGGCCAAGTAAACTGCTTGGTACGGTGGATACTTTTCTCTGGCAACCGACCGTCGAGACGGCCTAGTTGCAAACAAAAATATTAGCTATTTACAGAAATATTAAATGAAAAAAATGTAAATAATTTTCAAAATTACATGTCATTTTTGACGTGTCTATATATATATAAATAAAATTTAAGTGTCTGTTTGTAATGTCAAAATAACAGCTTTTTACTAAATGTACATGACACAAAAAATATTTTTTTAAATTTTTGTCTGTCTGTTTGTTCCGTCTTATCTCCGTAACAGCTGGACCGATTTTGACAGGACATTTACTGGCAGATACTTAGCTGAGATTATAAGAAGTGACATAGGTTTTTATTTTCGAAAATGAATATGGGTCCACGCGGGCGAATCCGCGGGCAGTTTTTAATAAAAAAGGAACTATTAGTTTTTGAAATTCCACTGCAGAAAAAGGACGTCCATTGTACACCGCTTCGCTGTTTCAGGGCTACAATTCTGGATCGGTTCTGGCCGCTTATTATTTTCCAATTCGAAAAACGATTTTTTTTTTGCGGGGGCACAAAATGTTTGACAACTTTGTTCGTAATAATCAGTTTGTTACGTAAAGAAAAATTTGAAAATTCGGGAAAACTGAAAGTACATTTTTTATGGGAATATTGCATGAATTATTGACATTTTGACATGACAACGTCTGTAGGGTCAGCTAGTATACATCTTCTTTTTATTTTTATTTCACAAAGGCAAGGCGTCGCATTTAAATCATAACCGTACTTAAACCCAAAACCTGTCCCAAAAGCTAAAGTCTATAATATTCTGTGCATGGAACCTGAGCGAGGGCATTCTTCACCATCGTGATGGCCTGCGAAGTACTCACTAACGTAGGCTGAGACAACACCCTCTGGGTCGACTGAATCACACCCGAGTTCTGCGATAACCAACTTTATTTCAACAACGTAAAGTTCAAATTCGTTCTTATTCTACTTGTTCTATGTGCGGATCTAGAGGAATTCAAATGTATAGGCACAGAATCGTACAGAAGGCGCACTCCGAATTTGAGGTATGAATGAAGCTACAAGTACGCGGCGGGCTCGTCTTGTGGGCCAATTCAGTGAGCGTAACGTAGTCAGAAGATATAAGAGTTACGCAATAGAACGAGAGGCAACTTCTCGGTGAATATAACTGTAGGTAATAATCGCTTTGCGACCTGAATTGCACTTTATTGTGTAGAAGGAAGAGTCGCTTTTTATTTAAATGATTTTGCGGAGTGAACCATCTGTATTAATCTGTGGTATAGGGTGTTAATGCATTGTGGGCCGTTCCATAAATTGTATGAAGAACACTTTTATACTTATTTCAGTTTGAATTGTAAACTTACATGGATAACATCTATCCGGACGGCAGCAGTGCATTTTGACCATTAATTTTATTATAAATAAATATTATATTACCGTGCACGGGTTTTGTCATATTTATGTGTGAGTACTGCTTTTAGTAGTTACTTGAATGACATTGAAAATCTCGCTCATCTCCATTTATTAACTATACTCTCACACAATCAAATAGCAAATTCGCAATACTCACTCATAAACATGAATTAACTTACCAAAGTTTTGTGAACAATGTAAATATAATTTTTTCACTGATTATATAAATAAATAGGCTTAATCTACATTTAGTTTAGTAACCCTTAAGGGCGAATTTCACCACTAGTGAAAGAGAACGCGATCAGCTTATTTAAACCGCGTTAATGAGCTGTCAATGTCAAAATTGTTGTGGAATATTGTCCCTGACAGCTCTTGAACGAGTTTTGATCGCGTTTAGTTTCATTGGTAAAATTCGCACTAAGTTAGTAAAGCGACAATTGTTATATTATTATTAAATGAGCCGAATGTACACGCAACATAATAAAAAACGTGCAATTCCCGTCAATTTTGAAAAAAACAAAATATTGTATGACTTTTTTAATCAATCAATCCCTCAATCTACTTTTAGGAATTGGTTTGAAAAGCCATTATTTTTCGTGTTGTCTTTATTTATCTTTCAGACCTTTTTAAATACCTCTTCAAAATGGTATGAAACTGCTGGGCCTTGAGGCGGGTAGCACACCTTCGCCGCGAAACCGCAGTAGTTCAATTCAACAGACTCGCGTCACTCGAAACCGGATTCGAGAAGAGGAACATGACGCGAGTCAGTTGAATTGAACTTCTACGGTTTCGCTGCTATGGTTTCGCGGCGGAGGTGTGCTAAGGCCCTTATTGCTGTAGCAAAGCGGACTCTGCGACACCAATAAAGGCAATGGAATTCGTGGTATACTGCGACAGCAATAAAAGCCCTTTATAGCTGTCGAACACGTAGTATACGCTAATAAGAAACAAGAAATGTAGAAACAAATGAATAGTATCAAGATCCCTAATAAAAAAGAGAATACCCACTTCACCTGTAGATGATTGTTAGACACAAAGAAGCAAAAAAGAAAGGAAATGATCATTATTATTATGAGAACCCAAAAGTTACTATGAGGCATCATCCGGAACTATTAGTATGAGTTGAAGCCAGATTAATTAGCACAGTATAATAACAATCTACTCCATACAGCCAGTTCACACGTTATACAAAACTCCAATTTTCGACCGGCGAGGGCATAAAACGTGGAAGTGAGACGACACGAGACAAAATAATCACCGTCCTGCTCGCACGTTTTATGGCCGCAACTGCCGCGATCGCAGCTTTGATCCATGACATCATATTTTAATATCGTCTCAGATCTCTTGAGATAAATAGTAACTATTTTAACTGTCAAACTGTCATTCAAAAACTCCCGTCTATAAAAATGACTGATCCCAAGGAAACATTAAAACAACTTGGGACACAAGTACCGCTGGTTCCTCCCTTTGAGTAGACCGACTGACTATATGGAGTAAGACATGAACTGTGTTGTTAGCTACTTGATTTGAGTGTAACCTGTATAATTTGCTGTTGGGTTATCGCCTCTGTTGCCTGCGTAATAAGGCTGTTAAGCGTCGCCTCGTCCAGGCCGCCTGGGTTGTTCACCTTTTTGTCATAACATTTATGTTTTAAAACCTTTTTTGTTGATGGAGACTGACGCTAAGCACAAGATGTTTATTTTTTAAAGTGTAAAAAGTCGCCAGTGCTTTTAATGAATTCATTTAACTTTTCAACGTAAAAGCGTCAAAGTACAGCCCCGTTTTCATAGAAAACAAAAGTTGCACAACATTATTGGGGCAACACATTCTGTGTTGCTGGAAACATGAGCCACACACATTCTGCACGTGATGTTCTCCACAACATGTTTATAGAAACACAAAAACATGTTGGCAACTTTTGTTTAACATAAATACGAGTCTAGCGTCTCTTACCAACAAGACAAATTCCTATACATACAAATAAATCCACATTTTACTTTTGACTATTATGAATCCCCGACCATTTTTGGCTGTAATTATTTTAATATTATTACATAACATTATTCATAATTATAGATTTGGGATGAACATACCGTCAAAGTAAGAGGTCCCCCGCCGGTTGGTCCTTGAACTATTATAATAGTTTTCTGCATCATGTTCCCTGGGATATTCTGGGCGATGTAGCTTATACCACCTGCAATAAAACAACGTTTAATTAGCACATCAATGAGAGTTTTCATGAGAATTCACGCCACCAGTTGGCGCCACTATGGCAAGAGGTCTTCCATTTCGACAAATCTGCTTAGCCTTTTCCCAACTATTTTGTTTTGGGGTCGGCTTCCAGTATAGAGGCAGCTGAATACCAGTATTTTACATGAACTCACTGCCTATCTGACCTCAACAACCAAGTAACTGTGTAATACGATACCCCTTGGTAATACTGGTTGCCATACTGTAGGGCTTCTGACGACCAGTAACGACTGTCAAAGATCCACAAATGACAGCCGGGACCAACGGCTTAACGTGCTTTCCGAGGCACGGAGGAGTCTCGGTATGTAAAGGTGGTCACCCATCCACGGACAAATTCCGGCAAGCGTAGCTTCAACTGATGGGTCACTTTCGACCTCCGGTCTCCGGAGGGGAGTGATGTGGCGGTATCTACATCGCCACATGCGAACTACGCATCGAAGACCTGACTTCACACAAAAATCCTGACGTCACAAAAATCCTGCATCGCGCAATTAGTGTTTACCGTGCAGTGAACATATATACAAAAACCCAATATCAATCATTGGGCAGTTGCCAGCCAGACACAACACCCGTCTGGTCGGAGGATCCTCCCTTTTCTATGGGGGATGAGTGAACTTTACACCCTGTTCCTCATACCCCTAAAACCCGTACGGCTGTTATTACTATAGGACCCTACAATAAATAAAAAATATATGTTGATGTTCATCATTCGTTTCATTCATTCGTTCATCATTCAGTAAGTGCGCGCAGCGTCGCGTCGCTAAACCGTAAGCCATCAGTACCTTGAGCATTGCTTGGTGTTGCTATGATCTGCATTGGTTGCTGCATGTACTGCGTCGGTTGTGTCGATATTGTTTTCTCTGCAAGACAATAATGTCGAAATACAATTTTATTAAACCAGAGAAATCAATTACGGGATATGAAAAACCTGGCTTAACAGAAAATAAATTGGCTAAGATATTATATAGTTATTTTCATCAAATTAACTACTACAGCAGCCCAAATATAAATTCTTTACCTTGTAGTATAAGCTGTCCGGCCTGCGAAGCAATGATGTTCTGAACATCCATGGGCTGCACTTGCAACATTGGTTGTTGCATTTGTAGTGTCTGCTGTTGAAACCAGAAGAAAAAATATATTTTATAAGCATAAAAAAATATTTTTTATACTTATACTCACTTACTTTTTCTAATGCTATAGTAAATAGAGTATATGTCACAGTTTTTTTGTAAAACACGGTGTTATAATCATTAACGCCCGGAGTTAATTATTAGACAATAGTATTACCTGCATCGTAGGTCCCTGAACTTGTAACGTAGGTTGTTGAACCTGGAGTGTCGGCTGTTGCACCTGCATCGTAGGCTGCTGCACCGACATCGTCGGTTGTTGAACCTGGTTGAGTAGTACTCATTGTTATCACGCAGTTGAATTGTAAAACTTATTACTATTACAATAAAATACATTTTAATTATTTAGCCGAGTTTGTCAGTGACCGAAAGTATCGACTTCTATATTTGATTATAAACTATTTTAATTTTAGCTAGGTATTTGATTTTGCAACCGGAGTTTAGTTTATGCTAAGATGCAACGCACCACAAAGATTTTAAAGTACAAAAAGTATTTTTTTAAAGTATCTAGTGTTGTTATTTGTAATAAATTAATTGATTGGTAATGATAGTTTGACCGAGACAGCTGTACCGCGCCTTCGGTATGTGCGCGGCGACACGGGGGAGCAGTGCAGGCCGCTCATTGGTCAACGCTCACGGCGCGCGGCATCCCGCCCGCCACTCTTTGGTCAACACTGCCCCCCGCCTCGCCACGCATTCCTAAGGCGCGGTACCGTGATCCCGGTCAAACTATAAAACCATTTTTTTAACTTGGTTTAATTAACTCTTGGTAAAGTGATAAATCTTACCTGTAAAATGGGTTCTTGTATGATGACAGAACTTTCACCAGCTGCCATCAAAACCGACGGTTGAATAATTTCAACGGACTCTTGTTTCGGTGGCAACTGGTTACAACAAAATGCATTAATATTTTGTTAAGAATTACTAACATTGCTAGATAAGCTATACTACATAGAATACTAACATTTTCACTAACTACTGACAATGTACTACAAGAGGTACTAATCTAAAAGCAGTATAAGACCCGTTGTACACACACGTATTTTGCCGTGAAAAACTACGGTTAATTCACTACATATGTGTGTGTATGGATCACTATGGAAGCTTGTTGACAGACACGGCGGCACTACGTCACGGCGCGGTGCCGTGTAAATCGGCCGGCGGTTCGCCGTATCATATACAACCTCACAAGATTATGCTACGGTGCTGCTAGCGCTCCGTACCGTAAAGAAACTCGTATAAAAAAAAAGGCCTCGCCTCAGAAAAGGTAAAGAACTAGAACTAAGAAATTATACATTATTAATATGATTTTCACTGATTTAACATAATCATAATGTTACTAAATCAATCTAGTAGGCTACTTTTTATTATAATAACTATTTTTAAACAAAAAAAAAACTACAAAAACAAAACTGAAAGCCGACTCACGATACATATATTCTGAACGTTGTAAATGTTAATATTTATGTGAGTTTGGTGTACGTTTAGTTTTTCAAACCTACTTTGGTTTGACGTTTGTGATATCTCTTCTCTCTTATTCGTACAAATCTGTGCATACAATAAACATACAAATTTTATATTTATAAAATAAAATACGTTAGTGTTAAGACCTTAGCTCGTAGTGCTCCCAATAGCACGGAGGCGGCGTGGGGGCGCTAAGATACGCCAGAATGAACAGACATGAAATAAAGAGGGCACATTTGACTTAAGCCCGGTTTCTGAATTGCTAAAGTAGAGTTTGAATAGTTCTGAACTTCAAATTCTCAATTCAGGAACCGGGTGTTAGTAATATTAAGAACCGAATAAATACTTACTGGGCCAATCACATGTTGTAAGTATATCACTTGTACCACCTTATACCTGTACCTACATTGTTTGCAAATAAATAAATCTGAATCTGAATCTTAAGCCCCATATTCATGAATAACAAAAGTTAAGCAACATTATTGTTGTAGCAACATCTATCTGTGTTGCGGTGGTGCTGCACACAAATAAACCGAACCGATGCAATTACTATACATACTCGTTTTTCATTTTTCCCCGAACATAATATCTACATATAATTCTATTGATTGATTGTTTTTGCTATTGAATCTTGCCCACGAATAAAAGGCTTTATCATTCACCATCTTCGATCAACATTAGTAGTAGATTTCCTATGAGCGCATCAAAAACTTTTGAAGAAATAAGACCACAAATAACGTCATATTTTTTTCAACCTTATTGCTTAGAAATTATGTTTTATTTTTCCATAAATATGTTTGTTCTTATTTTAAAAATACGTTGACTTTTTAATCGAAGTAGTAAATTTATTGCAAACGATAGTAAACTTTAAGTTTGAGTGTTAAGGTTTATACTTATTCAAGTTATATGAAATCGCGGCCACTTGAGCGATGAGTTTTATTGAAGTGAAAACTTCTTTAGGCGCGTTGAGCACTTTTTGGGTGAACAAAAATCATGGAACTCGCGTCATCGTCACGCTTGAAGAAATGAATGAATGTTTTTGGGTGAACAAAAATCATGGAACTCGCGTCGTCGTCACGCTCGAATTTACCTACCTTAATCTAGTATAATTGTTGATCGAAGTTCGCCATACAATAATTTCATAGAAGATAATTATAGCAAGTAGGTATTTGTAAAATCACACATGTATCAAGCAAAATATTAAGGTTAGCGCAACATTATAAAAAAACAAATATTATGTCTGTATCATATTTACCAAATCCTCTTCATCTTCCAATGCTGAGGCTGCAAGTGCTGCATACAGATTCGCTGCTGTTTTTGACACACTTTCTTGTGGTGCCATGTTCTAAAAAACGTTTTTTTTAAATATAATAACTAAAAAACTTTTAATTGTTTTTTTTTTATGTAATACTAATAATGATGTCTATGTTCTGTGTAATAAATAAGTCCAAATAAAAACTTACCTTTTCTTCCACCTTAATTTTCTTGGCAGGCGGCTCGGTATACGAGTGATCAGTAACCACAGTTTCAGTCACATCCTTATCAGTTTTGATCTGAATCTGACCTTCAGTCTTCACCTGAACCAATTGACCTTGCTCATTCTTGTACTGAAGAATCGGCGCTTGTAATTGGTCACTTTTCAACTGAATTATTTGACCTTGTTCGTTCTTTATTTGAATGAGCTGGCCCTGTTCGTTCTTTATTTGAAAGTATTGGTTTCCTTGGGATACTAAGCCTGAGTCAGCGTTTATTTGAATGACTGGGGTTGGGTCGGACTTGACCTGAACGATTTGACCCGTTTCTGTGATTTGGATTGTTGGAGCGTTGATTTGGGGGCCCATTTGAACGACTTGCAGTGGAGGGTTCGAGTTTTTCTTTAGTAAGTCTGCTAGCATTTTGTTTTGGGCTGTTTTCTGGAAAAATAGGATTAATTAACGTACATTATTATTGTAAAATTGCGTCTAGTTTTATATTATGCAGTAGAAAAGGTTACTCACAATAGTCAGTTGTGTTTGCTCGTCTATCTGAATTTGTACTGGTTCTTCTTTCGGCACTAAAAAAAATAAAAATAATACATTTTAAGTATACTCATGAATAGGGGAATAAATAAGTAGTAATAACAGATTTTTTTTTTTTTTAATATTTACCCATTTGATCCTCTTGCTGATTTATGTGGACCTGCAAATAAAAGTATCATATAGTGAACTATAATGCAGAGTTCTACATAGAGTCTACTCCTTTGATGCTATAATAGCTTTGTTGGAAAAAAAAGTTACTTATACGTAATGTACCTTATCTGTGGGCGTGCTACTGGCAACACCACCTGGTGTTATCGTCGTACATTTGATCAAGGCTTCTGGGTCAACGTCCATTACCTATACGGGAAATATTAATAAGATCAAAATGTGTTTCAATTTAGATCTGGATGTAAAAAAAAAATGTTGTGAAGTGATGTTTTTAAAGCCTGCTAGCTTGCCCAACATTAAGAAATCTGTTTTGCCCAGTAATTTGGTTGTTCAGGTCAGATATACGAAAATCAAACGTCAAATACACGCAAAAAGGCCCAGGATACGTTGGCCGAGCGCGCTCGCCCAACGTGTGATGAAGGCTTTAGGCAGAGCACTTTTGTACCTATAGCACCCACATTTCACCAGTTATAAAAAATATAAAGAATAATAATGGTTTATTGTTCGTTTTTTATGCTCGTATTGTTAGGAGTTCCTCTCGCTGTAGCCCTGACCCTGTTGTTTTTTTGAGTACTTTTAAATGTTTTTATATTGACGTGACAACGTCTAATAAATCGATGAACACCGGCTGCACGCACGAAAAAGGATGACTCATTGTCCCGTTACGCTCATTGTAACGTTAAGATCAGAGCGAGAGCGCTACACGAGCGAGCGAAAGGCACGATCGGGGCTCGATCGGTGATCGATCGGTGGAGTATGCAATCATTTCATCAATGTTTTGTCATGACGTTGTCACGTTAAACTATCGTCCGAAAACCGACTTTACAGACAATCAATTTTTTCTTAATATTTAAAAATGAAATTTGAATGTGTTTGAATAATGAAGTATGATAAATACCTGAGTAGTTTGCACCACAACGGTGCTGGGATTAGCCGGTCCTCGCAGCTGACTTTGTTGTCTTTGCGCAACCTATATATTCATTATAAATATTGAATTAAATCGTTCAGAAATGTTTTGTGTCCCTGATCCTACGTATAAAAGAATAAGAAATGATAAACGAATGGATAAGAAATGAAATTGAAAACCGAAAAATAATAGTTGAAAAATAAATGTTGCTGAAAAAAATTAAAATAATGTTTGAAAGTAAATGATTTTGAAGTTTTTACTTTTAAAACAAACTTTCTATTTTGTGTCTCTAATTTACAGCAAAAATATCTTGAAAAGTACCCCTCGTGTGAAATAAAAGAAAATGATACCATTAAAGTATTCCTAAATCTCCTCTAAAATTAGTATTTCTCCTAAAGAATAACAATAATAAATCCATGCTTAACAAATAAGCTAGCAGAATACTCATGCCGTTTCAATCCAGTTATTCTATTATGTTAGTTTATTAACTAGTGATACTTGGCATGCCTTTCTACGTCGCTTTTTACTGCCACTACTCGGCAATATTGCCATACACAAAAAAAATTGATGTTTCTTTTTTTTTCAGGCAACTACCTCAGTATAATTTCGGCCTGTCAGATGAGTTTCTTTTTTTCTGATGCAATAGGTATTTTCCTTACCACGGCCATGTTTTCGAGCATTTAGTTAAAAAAATACTTTGGTACAATACATGCTAGATCTAATAGTTCGGAATAGAACTACCAAATCTTTGTTATAACGTTACAAAACTCAATGTTACATGCAATTTGTTAATTTTTCACTGTATTTTTGTAGTTTATACCTTTCTTCGTGATATGCACGTCACCGTCTTTGTTCTATAGTAAATTATAGCAGAAAATAAAGTAATAGAACAGAATTTATGAAAATGGGATGAAAAAATATATACTGATCAATATATGTAATTTACTAATAATTTGTTCTCTTTTAAGAAACCTAAAATCATTTTAAGAACCATCTTTTTTTTTCGGCAATAAGCCACCTTTCCACAAAACTAATTTAAATTTTGAAGTTGAAAGAGCATGTTCAGAAAAAAAAACTATTTCATTTCACAGCACCGGTCAAACTCTTTCACACAACTATAAGGCGTCGTCCTATTTGGCGAAGATCGCACGATCGTTCTCGTCGCGCGATGAGTTCAAACATACAGATTTCATCAGAGTGTCCTATTTGAACCTCGCAAGTAATCGTGCGAGCACATGAAATGCTTAATAATGGTCGTACGATGCGTTTGATCGTGCGATCATGTAATCAAAGCAACAGATCTCTTTTGAGTGTCCTAATCGGTTACCAACGCGATGCGTCGACGATCTCTGTAAAGAGTTATCGTTAAAGTGGCGTGAGCGCGACGCCAGCCATCGCGCGACGGCATCACACGATGGACATCGCGCGATCTATTAGGACACCTGTTAGGTCATCGCACGACCACTTTGATCGTGAGATGAAAAACGCATCGCGCCATCTTACGATCGCTCCCAATTAGAACGCCGCCTAAGGGTCAGTTCACACCGTGGCGCGAAGCGACGCGCACTTTTTTATGATACGATACAATATGGAATTTATTTACTACACAATAAGGCACGCGCTGCGCAGCACCGCACATCTCAGCGTACTTTGACACGTTTCACTGAGATTATACCTTTCCGTGAAGAAAATAAGTTCGATAATTATTCAAATGTGCGCGCAGCGTCGCGTCGCTTCACGTCGCGGTATGAGCTGACCCTAACTTGACAAAGAGAGAAAAACATGACTGAACAAGTGAACACACATTCTCGTCAACAACTCATCTATCAAATTAAGTCCTATCGTATCGACAACTCTAGTCTCTGCCCCTCTATCAACAACACATCCATACACATCCCTACAAGTATAAACAGTGGTTGAAGTTAGTGCGGTTAGTATCACTTACTTGCGGTGTCGGTAGTGCGGGGCTTACTTTATGTGCTAACAAATGTTTGATCAGCGTTGTGTTCGACGGACTGGATTCTAGCGCTTGAGAGAGGTGCGGGTGGGATGTTGGTGGCTGTTGTTGGCTCTGAGGAAATATAAAGAGTAAATAGCTGGAACAGGCTGAATTTAAACTAGGTAACACTACGTTCCATGAGATATTATGAATACCTGAGGCCCCAGTGTGAGTTTCATTTAACCATCTCGACTTTACGCATAGTCCGCATTCGGCGTTCTGATTGGCCCTTCATCAGTGAAGGCCAGTGAACTTGTTTCCCAACTTATCAGATACAGTTAAACGTAACAGGCGGAATGATATGTTGCGCGGACGTAGAGCCAAAACAGCACTAATGTGGAAGAGTATATTCTGTATAGCTCCGCAAGTATTTAACAAAATCCCAATGCAAATCAAACGATTGAATTTAAGTGGGTTTAAAAAGGAACTTAAAGAGTTGCTATGTATAAAGTGTTACTATAATCTAAATGACTTCTTGAATGATACTCTGACATCATAATGTAATTGTAATCGCTCTTTGGTAGTTTGACATTGAATGATACTTTGACATCTGTTTTTTATTTATTTTCTTTGACATCTACATATTTCCATTTTTGTTTATAATAATTTTACTTATGTACCCGATATTTGCACGCCCTACGTGGCAGAATATGATGAGACTATTTATTAATCTAAGACCTTATAATGTACCATATTCCTACAAATAAATGAATTTGAATTTGAATTTGAAACGCCAATCGGAGCGCCGAACGCGGTCTATGCGCCTCTGATAAGTGTGAGAGCTTGTCTAAGCTGAAATGTACGTTTACGTTAATGGACACACTACGGTAAATGCGGTAGTGAGGCGGGTTATTTCAGACGAGCTCTACTTCTTTGTAATCCGTTGTTACAAATAAGTCGTATTGTGGATATTTTGACGACTAGTATTACATACACCTACACCATTTTAGATAGAACTTGTTTTTTTTTTAAATCCCTTAACTCTAGTGTATTAATGAGACCATGTCAAAGAATCAACTGGTATGTAAATTATTACAATTTGTTTTTTTTTTAAGATATCGTAACTTTAAACTCTCGATGTTGTGTATCCAAGTTCCATTGATAGGTACGATCCAATGACTATAAAGCCTCTTGACTGCTCATGCGGGCGACTCAGACTCACGACACATCAGTGCAATTTGCACTGATAGTAGATGGAAATATGAGTGGCCATTTTAGTTTTGACCAGTTATTGGATCTCTGCACACGCGGTTATTTTGATACCTTTTAAACCATTTCTGCATAAATAAAAACAATTATGAGTTCCTGTTCACTTAAAAGGTGTGGGCAATCGTCTAGAAAATACAGCTATAAAAAGATTGCAATAAAGATAGATGAAAAGTCATCGGTAAGTAAAATAAATATTTTATTAAGAATAATTGCAGGGCTCAAGCTAAACTGGTTGTTTACGTAAAATGGCACAAAAACGTACACCGCGTTGATGTCTTTTTGAAAAGTCCCTTTCTCTCACTAGGGTATTGCAATACGTCTGTCCCTTTCTATCTGGACTTATACTGTAGTGTTGTGATAACTTAAGTTTAAATTATTGACGATAAAAATTACGATGTTTCCTTATATTTAGTTAAAAAGTAACATTAAGTACTTAATGTTTACATTTTAGATTTCAAAATATTCTGTAACTTAAAGAAAAGTGGATTAATGCAGTTAACAGATAAAATTTAATTCCAAATATAGCGTTGTTTGTTCAAGGCATTTCACAGCAGATTAAAAATAAGTAATAGCATTTCCTTTCGGATAGAACAATAAATTCTCATAAGTGGAATTTAAATTAATTATTGTTCAATTAGGAAATCGTCGAATCGACGTCGATTTTATCGATATCGATATTATTGTTGCAAAACTGACTTGTGCATCACTATGTTAGGGACTTTCGTCCTGACATTGTTGCATCAGCCAATCACAACCGCTGTAATTTTTGCGTCCCCCGGCCCGCAGTGGTGAGTCGTGTGTCTAGGCGAAATCGGTCTATCAGCTCTCAAGTGGTTTAATACTCTTTGGTACGAGTAAATCGTTTTCATTCAAACCAATCATTCTTAATTAAAGCTAAGAAAATCCAACGTTGTCATATTTTTTTTTATGGACAATTATATTTCTTTTATAATTTAACTAAAAATCTTTCAGATTGTTACCTGCACTTGCGGTTGAGGTACAACGGGTTTCGCTTCAGCTGCTGCCTTATTCGTTAGCTGCGCTTTCAGTATCGGCGACGAAGGTCCTATATAAATATAAAATTAGGTTAGGTAAGTTTGGGCCAAACTTGTGCGTACGCGGGGCGCCAAGTGGGAGCGTCAACAACTCGGAACTAAACGTGCACTCGTGCAGACTTGCGTAGTTACGCAGGTCACCCGAGGCGAGCCGAGGTTGCACGAAGTTATTCGAAGTGCAAAAATTCACCTGTTCCATACATTTGTGTTCATTTAAAACAACAGAATGTATGGAACAGATGTTTTTTTTTTTCGCGATTTCAATGTTGGTCCCATAGAAAAAGTTGTTCAAAATGATGAGTATAATGACCTTTTCGGGTTTAGCATAAACAAAAAATAAGGTTGTATAATTATATACCTTTAAAAATTTTAATATACAGGGTGTTAGGGTAAACACCGTTATCCTTGCAACCGGTGGTTTGGTTTCATTTATAGAACGTAAAATCAATGGAAAATTAAAACTTTTTTTTTCTTTTTTTTGAATCGACATTTTACCACAAGAGAGGCAAGTTCGTTGTCCTGTGCGCTAGGGCAACGAACTTGCGTCTCAACACGAGCGGGGGGTGCGGGATGTGACCTGACCGGCCGCGAGCGCGACCCCTCCCTCAGTCAGTCACCTGTTTCGCTAGAGAGCACGGTGTCGGATAGAAACTTTTTAAAATCTTTTAATGAAAATGACGTTTTTTTTTTGTTGTGTTCGGTTATTTATTTTTATATTTAAGTCAACTACCCATGGTTTGAATGACAAGACTGTTTACCCTTACAGCCTGTATGTATAAGATTTTTTTTAATACAGTACTATTATCTTAAAATGCCAACATACCTGCAGTAGGATTAGTCCTGTTCTGCATAGCCCTCGATCTGATGCCAATATACGCCTGCTGAGTCTCGCCGGTCGATAACGTGACTGTGTTCGGTCCCACTGCACCGCCGAACACCGTTCTAGGAACAAGTAAATGACATTTGTAAAAAATAACAACCCAGTATTTTAAATTTAGAATAGTATAATATTATACCTACAACTGTAATACAGGACAAAGGCCTCCTTCCTTTCATACATAAGACGCACGAGGATCGATCACTGCGCTTGCAGTGCGAATGGGCGAGTTGACACCAGTTTAAGTTGCCTCTCGATGCTTATTTTTTTTCATAACAGCACAGATTAATACAGATGGTTCACTCCGCAAAATCTTTTAAATAAAAACAGACTCTTGCTACGACACAATAAAGAACAATTCGCGCCAATAACCTAATTAGTTATATTCACCTAGAAGTTGCCTCTCTAACGCGTAACTCATCTTCTGACTACGTTACGTTGACTTGTAGCTACATACCTAAAATACGGAGTGCGCCTTCTGTACTATTCTGTGATATTGAGCATGGAACATTATAGCATCTACCAATATAGCACAATCTGATTTTTTTGCATTTTGGCCACCGAATAAAACACCAAACAAGGTGTATCAGCAGACTTACTGATCCGACACCCACCACTTTACCTTAAATTTGAGGAACCCTTCCATTATCATTTACCTGACTAGTCTAGGGAAGTGCGCAGGCGCGATGACTCCCTTCCGAGACAGTTTGGTGCAGCACGCGACGTACTGTCGGTACATATCGTTGGCGTCGCAAGCGCTGTTGTCGTTCGCTGGAAGAACTTCGTAGGCCGAGCGAAGCCATGCTTGAGCGAAGTGCTCATTTTCCTGTTGAGAAATAGTTTTTGGGTCGGTATATAAGATGTTACCATTTATATGATAACGACCAATTGGAACCGTGCACCTAGCTTCTGACGTTTCATAAGTGCCCATGTAGGTTTATGTGAAATAAAATATTTTGATTTTATGTATTTTATTATGACCAGCCAGTTTTTTTATGGCTAAATTTTAGTAGGTATTTTATTATTATAGAACGTTCTTATTTTCGTCAGAGTGAAGGTCACACTTCCAAAATATATATAAAATAACATTTTTTTTTTTGTAACATACTACGGATAAACATTTGAAACACGCACTCGCCCATAGATCATGTGTCTATGGGCCAGTCAAGTGACACGAAACAGTTTATTCCTACTATGGTTGCATTTTGGATTACATGTTCTATTTGTTTATGTTCTACGATTTAGTTAAGCATAAGTACGCACTACAGAAAGTAGGTTAGTACAAAGTAAAATCTTACTATGACTCAACCAACAGTTATATTATTATACCAACCGCTATGAAAATTACTATATATTTTATCTAAATACTGGGTTAATTATAAAATACTAACGAATATATAAACCGTAGTTAAGTCCAGTCGTTTTATCACTACAAGATTTGCAATATTTTTTTTTTGGCACATTGTGTAATTCGGTATATTTTGTTCGAAAAATGTATGTGTTTAGAGCGTAAAAACGGGTTATGGTAGCTATACCATAGCTAGCTATCATATCTGAACTTAACCCCCAAAATAAAGTAAGCAAAAAAGTTAAAAAAAGAACGAGTCCCTCACCTTACTGTCACTAACCTGCACAGTGCGCTGCTGTAGGTGCGACTGTTGGATGGACGACACGGGCGCCAGCGACGACACCGCCGACGTAGTGGCCGGCGCCGGCGTCGGCTGGGGAGGCTCTTGCACGGCCTTTGTGGGGGTTACGGTCTGTGGGAACGAATTAAACGAAACATCAAGTAAAAATCGCTTAAACGCACAAATAAAAATAATAGTTGAACCTTGCTCTTTAAGTGAAGAATGAAGAAAACCAGCCAACGAAGTCTTCCGTACCGTATTAAGATCAAGCAAAAATACCGAAAAAAAGCACGTTTCTTGCCTCTTTATTTATTAACTTTATTTTTTGATAGCGGCAATACAAATACGCAGTCTGTAAAAATTTCAACTGTTCACCTATTACGGTTCATGAGATACAGCCCGCTAATAGACAAACAGACGGACAGCAAATGCTTACTAAACGGGTTCCGTTTGGCACCCTTCGGTTACGGATCCCTAAAAAAGGCCGTGGCTGAAGACGGTTTTCAAAACATTCCCTTTTTCTTAGGTACATTTAGAAAATGCGATACAAGTACCCAGTTTTCTCACAATTTTACAATGCACCTTGCGAAAAACAATTACGTGATTTTTGCCGAGACCCCCCACGTGAGATTGGGTGAGATTCGGCTCGACCACCTCCCCCCCTAAACGTCTCACATAATTAATGGAGCCCGGGAATCCCCTTACCGCCGGCGCCTGCCTGTCCTGCGCGTCGCGCTCCGCCTGCGCTGCGATGGCGCTGGGTCCACTCACAGTTTCTACCACCCGCATGAGGATACAAGCACGGGGACCGTAGCTTTGTGCCTGAAAAATTATATTCTTTTATTAAAATGTCTCTCTCAAGGGTCTGGTTACAACGATACTGCCAACTATGCGACGTATTTTTTTTTCTTTTTCTTGCCTTTGGGTTCCGGACCTTTGGAAGGATTACGAAGGGTTAAACCAACTCGCAAAGGCCGTTAGACGTTTTTAATGAAATGAAGCACAAACAGACGAGTATTCCTGTATGCACCAAAACTACAACACCCGGTTGGTATAGAACTATTGCAGGATATGGAAAAAAGATATTGAGCTATGGGTTTGGGTGGCTGAAGTCGACTAGTTACCAGGAACTTTGGAAGAACTATAGCCTCTGCCTGATCAGTGTTTTATATATAAACGGATAAAATGTTTGGGGGTGACTTGCACACTCAATAATGGGCCATAATCTTGCTAGCATATAATGTTATAGCAACAAGGGGGCAACATTTCCTGAGGTGATGGAGGAGTGGAGAGGTATTCAGGATAATCCCAGAGCCGAAAGATGGTCAAGATCCCTACCAGCATCTTACTGGAATATTTCCTTCCTCCGGCTCGACTTTATTTTGCTCGTGGCGTTAGGAAATGTGTAAATAAAAGCTTAATATATTACCGGACCACGATTATATGAGTATATTTCTATTACAAATGTTTCTATTTTTAGTTAGAGGTTTCGTGTTACCCAGTAACTGGGTAGTAAAGGTCAGATAGGCAGTTGGTCTATGTAAAATACTGGTATTCAGCTGCATCCAGTTAGACTGGAAGCCGACTCCAACATAACAGGCATAAACTAGGCTTAACATGATGTTATATATTACTATACCTCGACAGTGACGAGCGACACGAGTGTGTGTATGAGCCCGGGCACCCTCGCGACGGACTCGCTGGCGCGGTCGCCCAGTGACGTCAGCGCGTACACGCACTCTAACGTGCACACTAGCACCATTATGTCGCGCAGGGTCAGTAGGGCGCACACCTCGTGGTATACCTGGAAAAAATGAATATTTCAGAACTTAAGCCCATTAGGGCCAGCTTAGATCTAACAGAGTTCAGTTATCACTATCAAAAAAGTATCAACTTTACACACATTGAAATAAAGTCGAAAATAATATAGCAAGAAAATCAAAGTCGCGGTTTTAATTCATACCTTAGATTCCAACGCTTTAAGCAGTGCATCTTCATTAACTTCATTCTGAGCCAGCTTATTCAGCAACTCAAGTGCTGCAAGTACTCTAGCGCGGTCCTGAGATACTAATGCCGATTGAATGGTCGAGAGAACGTGTCGGGATATCAAACATGTTGCTGGGTCCTATAAAATAAACAATAAGTTGTTTGTATACTGTTAATATGTGTGCTTTCTAAAACAATTTTTTTTCAAAACAATTTTTGTTTTGTAATGAATGAATAAAATCAAACTAACTTGTATTAACAACTTTATATGAATAAAAATGTTTTTCTATCTATGGTATAAACTACTCTTTATTAATTCAAATTGATCAGTATTTTTTGGGATGATTTACCTTGATTATTAATTCAGTAGATACGTTGCCGAGTGTATCGAGACCTGACTGCCGAAGCGTGCCTACCCAGCTGTTTGCACATAGCAACAAAAACCTGAAACAATATCACATTATGCCTAAAAGTACGTTAAAGATTCGTTAGAAGAGAATATCATACGCCCACTAAAGTATAGTATTTTCATCTCACGAAGCGACGCCTGCCTTACTGGTTATTAAGTGTACAAACACGCAGAGAATGTGTGTGTAGACATGGGCAAAATCGGAAGTGTGTGTGCGTGTATGTGTTATGTTCTGACGCGACTCATCTTCACACACACATTCACAGCGTGTTTTGTACACTTGGTTATCACAAGTAAAGCGCGCGTCATTTCGTGAGATAAAAATACTGTAATAGTTATCCACTCAAAAATGACGCGCCTGCTACCGCATTTTACGTACACGGCGCCTGACTTGTACGTAAAATGCGGGCGCGTAATTTCAGCGGAGCAGACAAGCTATAACGGGGCATGTATCACACAGTTGTGACAGAGAGAGACGCTATACAATGCGCAACTTATTCTAAAACTCGATGTGTCATATTACGGGCGCGTACTAATCTCTATTCGTGAAAAGAAGGTTTCGACGTCACAAGTCATGGAAGTTTTGCACAACATGACCTATTTTTATTCCAAAATCCGGATGAGTGTTAATTGAAATTAAAAGGCACTTTCCACAATAAACTCAACTTACACAAGGCCAATATTTTATACAAATATTGGTTTACTATTGATTTTGCACACATCATGCAAATACATTTGGCACGTGTCGTGCAAACCTTTCCTGCGCGAAAAGTATATACATACAGGGTGTTAGTGTAAATACCGTTATCCTTGAAACCAGTGGTTTGGTTCCATTTATAGAACGTAAAATAAATGGAAAAAAACAACTTTACTTTTAAAGAAAATCTTCATTTTTCCACAAGAATATTTCACCCTATACGCAAGGGCAACGAACTTGCGTCTCAACATGGCGGGCGGCGGTTGGCGGGGGTGGGCGGGGTGTGCGGGACGTTATATGACCGGCCGTCAGCTGTTTTGCAGCTCTCTCGAGCGCGTATCCATGAGTATCGGGACAGTGACGGATATTTACTTTTTAAAATCTTTTAATGAAAATAAGGTTTTTTTTTTGTTGTTACTGGGTCATTTATTTTTTAATTTAAGTCAACTACCCATGGTTTGAGTGACAACGGTGTTTACCCTTGCATACTGTATATGTTGTAATGGAGTTTCTTGCCCATTCTTCTCTATAGGAACCTACTCCTCTTTGGAATGGGCAACTGGCTTCATGTCTCTGACTGACCAACCCCTTGACAACTCAAGAGTGCCTGTAATTGGTTAATTGAAATAAATACTAGTTTGATATGTTTTCTATTTTGTTACCTGATAAGCGTAGTATTCTTAGCTAAATACTGCACGTTTTCATCGTGGAAGGATAGTGAGCGTACTATGGAAGCTATCTGCAACACTCGCTGCGAGTAAACACAGGAGGCGCCGCCTGGTAGTTCTGGCGCGAAGAGTTGGTTCTCTTCCGATGGTTCTGTTACCCAGTCTTCTAATACATCCTAGGGGAAGAAGATAGACGGGTTATGTTAGAATTCTATGTCGAACTGTAGGGAAAAGATAAATAGAAAATATCCTTGCAAACGGATATACTTTTCTCAATGGTCGTCTTATATTTTGTCAGTATCAAAAGTGTGTGGATATTAGTTAGTTTTCATTTAAGGTTTTGGTACCGGTTCAGGTCAAGCATAATATAGGGTGAGTTTTCAGACAGCTTTGAAAACTGTAAAAAAATCTTAGAACAAAAAATAGTTAGAACACATTTTATGTAAAGCTGCTCCAGATGGATGAAACTCAGCATGATTAATACTATGTCCGAATAAAGCAACAGTTTCAGAAAACACACTGAAAAGCGAGACTATCACACGTCTATCACCGACGAGCTCTCGCACGCTACTGACCAAACAACAAAAACGGACCAACTCAAAACAAAAGAGAACTCACATCTTCATAAATCTTCTCCACAACCAGTTCTTCTTCTTCAGCCCCATTCAGCAAACAATCAGTCAGCGTATTATACGCCGCCCTAGCCTGCACTATGAAGTCTGGTTGTTCAACTCCTGGCTGCATAAACTTGGTTTCGTCAGCTAACTCCTTGGCCCCGCCCCCTCCGGCCCGAAGGCTCCAGAAGTCGTCAGGGTAGCGACCTCGCGCTTCGAAGTACGAACGGCCGATTGTGTCGCGCAGACTCGCTGCGGGTTCAAAGAAGGTTAATTGGTGTTCGAGATGCCATATCTTTTATTTAGATATTGTATACCCTTGTCTCATCACTCATGATGCAATCGGTATGCATTTTGGAGTAAAGTTGTCTTATTTTATAACTGGACTGTAATCTATTTTATGATAACTAATAGAAATAGGATCATTTCAGATGTCATTATTTTATTCCACGGATAAAAGATATTTGGCATTAGCAAAATTCAGCCCTAAGAGAGAAAATAAATATAAAATTAATTATACTCACAATGATTATAAACCCCAGCATGCGCCAACAAGAAATCCAATATATGAGGCGTAGTACTCAAAGGCAGCCTGTTCGAATGGTCCGCGGCAAGCACGGTACACACGTTAACGGCGAAGTCCTGCTCGTTCGGCATCGGTGATAAGAGAGAGAGGGCCAATCGTTCCGATGCTGCGGCGACGCGGGAGCCGGTGCGAAGCGCCTCACCTGATGCTTAGATGCCGATAAATAATATTGCCTAACAACTGGTAAAGTTGTGGAAGTTTGTGTTGTTGGTTAATAGCGGAAGAGTAGTTATTCTTAATAAAGTATTGGAATTAACTTTCTTTTCATGTATTTAAAGGTTCATAGATTAAAAAAAAAACATTTTTTCTTGATTAAATTACTAGCTTTGGTTGTCAATTTAAACGACTACTTTTATTTTAAATTTCTAAGTTAAGATTTTAGAATTAAAATTAGAAGATAGAATTAATTTAAAACTAATAATAAATTGCAAAGTATAAAAAATTACTAACACCACAACAATAATGTCCAATTTTAAATCATCAGATAGCTTATGTACTTATCATTTAAATATTATTGAATAAAACGCTTAGTCAGCAGTTCTCTGATGGAACTATTTTAGAAAAAATAATAGAGAAGAATAAGCACAGATATCAATATGTTTCCATTTGAAACATACCTGATATGTACGTACCCCCTCCAAAGGATATGCGGGGCATGGCACCGCCGCGCCCGCGCCGCGGGTCTTCATCCATGTCATTGTCGTCATCCCTGCCTGGTGGACCTTTTGCTCTCTCATATCTGGTTAGATTAAAAATATTTTTTTCAAATTCTAGGGTCATTTATTTCAATTAAACCAGTTACAGGCAGTTTTGAATTGTCCAGAAGTTGGTCAGTCAAAAAGATGAACCTGTTCGAAATGTAATGCAAATATGTTCAGCCATTTTAGCGTGAAACCATAATAAACAAAATCACTTTCACATTTATAATATTAGTTAGGAAGAAATCTTACTTTTCCAAATATGATCCATATATTCTTCTAAGCAGTGTGGATCCATTGATACATGGATGTGGTAGTCTCAATGGTCGCAGGAATGACTCCCATGTGTCATTCTGATTTACCTGTAATTAAATATTTGTTATATTCGCAGCTCATCTTGAAAATGTTCACAAATGTATAATTATAAAGCCTTTGGCATACTAGTAAGGATTAATAAAATTAATAAAAGCAACAAGTGGTTTTGGTATTTAAAAAAAAACAATTTGTGTTAACCTACAACTTTTTACTATAAGAACTCTAGTAAGAAATGGTTCTCCAATTCAGATGTGCCAAGAGATGTTTTATTTTTAAAAAAAAGCACAGCCCCATCACTTCCTTTAAACTTATGCTAGAATAATAACTATATACATAGCATTGATTACCTACAATATCTTGCTGCCTTGCAATTTTAAACTAAACTAAAATAGACTAACGTACATAAGACGGGTAACAACAAAAACAAAAATAGTGTTATGAAATAAAAATGTCACAGGTACAGTTCAATTCGAACTTAATAGCAGCTTGAAAGTTAGCAACTCGCTGCGCAGTACCCCTCCACTCACCCCCACTGACACATGAAATTGTTACTGCACAGTGACTTGCCTCATGTTAAAGCTGCCATTAAGTTTGAATCGAACTTTAACTTGGTCTATTTACACCATCTTGTATGGACATGCACAATGGTCCACCTTAAGGACTGAGTGCGGAAACCAAATTCCTAACAAATTCGAACTATGTTATTGATGTCTATTTCAAGAACAACATTTCAAAATTTCAAAGGCTTTATAATAATAAACTTTAGTGCTATTCAACATGGCTTACCTTGCCAAGACCCCCTCGCTGTTGAACTAATGTGTAGAACAGATACAGATCTATTTCTATGCCATTCACTATTGGCACTTTGGTAGGTAGGCTGAAAAAAAATATATATTTTAGTACTTAGTAAGTTTAGTAAAAAAAATTGCTTTGTACTCACAATGCAATTTTTTTTTTCAACTGCTTTAACAGGATTATACAATTTATTAATAAATCCAGGAAATAGTTTGACTGTAAAAGTTTTTAGGTTAGCTGCAATATGTACACAAACAGTTTTCAGTAGGTAAGCAGGTTTTTGGAAGAATAGGTGCACTTCATGTGCCAATTGTAAGAATGAAGTAAACATGTCTCATAACAGTTTCAGAAAAACGAACAGCCCATTAGATAATACGGCTTAAATTCCATAGTTGATCAATACTTACCAACCATATACCAACCAATAGGTGCCCGATTATGTACTGTAAATACGTACTAACAAATGGTGCCGTAAAAACGACATACATACTTTTTACTCTCGTTGAACTGCTTCAGCTCCTTGATAAAACCTTCCCGGTCTTTTATATAGTTGCTGGATTTAGTATTTATTTGTGCTTTTGCCATTATAACAGTATCTGCAAACGGTTTTCAACACACACTTAGCACACGAAATACCGGAACTTGTGAATGGTGTCACGCGATGATAGTGTTTATAAATGAACACTCATGTCACATAAATAGCTAATTCATGTATTTTATCTCATAATTAATAAAGAAAACGCAATTTTTCGATAATGTGAACAGTTTGCTTGGTTTTCTTTGACATTGACAGCAAGCCGGAGTCCGAACGAACGGACGACGCTTGTTTGTTGCCAGTGGAAAAAATCAAATCCGTTTTGTTTACAGATATTCTCATTAGCTTTCACTATAGGCATTTATTTGCACAGCCGCCATTTTTAAAATACGGCACCTGGCTGTTGGCTATAATAAACTGATTTTCTGGCTTATTTTCGTATAAATGAAATCAAATCCAAAAAGGTTCATTATCACCACAACGGCTCAACCGAAATTAAGCCCACTGCTGGACAAAGGCACCCCCTGCCCCTTGCCCCAAAATAAATGTACATGTTACTCACACGACATTCACATAAACGTGTTTACCATGTTGAAACGTGACTCACAGGTAGGTAACGTTAGGTTATATTTATACCCATATACCATAATATCCCATATTTTTTTGATCCATAACCCAGCTGTCTGCCAGTACTGCTGCTCTGCTGCAACCTGTGGGTGGCAAACTGCGTGTGCAGCAGTTTTGTTGTCAATTGACAATCGCCATTGTTGGGTACTATTGACTTAGCTGGAGTTGGAGGCAAGGTTGGAGGTTCAGAGCAACTATTAGATGCTGAACTTGTTCTAGTCGTGGGCTCGGCTTGATAAAAGTTCATTGGTTTAGTATGATATCGAAATTTTTGCTGCGACTCACCCGTTGGGTTCACACTTCACATATACATATAGTAGCAAGCTAGTTGGGCTGTAGGTTTCTTTTTGAAAGTAACTTGTGTAGAACAGCATCATCGAACAAAAATATAACATTCGCCGTAAATGCTCAGTCGACAGATTGACATGACATGACAAGGGAAGAATGGAATTGACAATGACATGACATGACATTGACAGCTTTTAATAAACATGCTGCCGTGTGATTATTTGTCATTTTAGGTTATAAAGTGTAACAAACCCCTTATTATTTCTGTATTTTGTGAAATAAACTAACAAAATGGTGAAAAAGAAAATAGATAACCGTATCAGGGTAATGATAGAGAATGGCGTTAAGTTGGGACATCGTACTATGATCCTTCTTGTGGGGGACAAAAGTAGAGATCAAGTAAGCACATTGTTTTGTTATTAAACTACTCTGAACGTCCTCTTATTTGGTCTAAAACAAGCCCTACGATTACCCTTTGACCGATACCTTATTTAGAACAGGAACAGAATTTCCAGCAGAACCAAAAACCTTGTTATTTTATAGGACTAAGTAAATAATCAAGAATGGTGTTGGACGCTTTAGCATGGCAAGCTAACTGTTTCATCTATTAATCCACCAAGCTTACCGTAATCCAGTGCCAAACATAGTTTTGATGGTGTAAAAAATGAAAAACACAAGGATCCAGTATATTCTACTGTATGGCATGCAACTCCTTAGTTAAAGTTTATTATTTCCAAGTTATGCCTACTTATCCCTAATATTTTTTACCATAAAAAAATCTGTTTTCTTTGCAGGTTCCCATTTTATATGATATGCTAGTAAAATCTACTGTGAAGGCCAGGCCGACGGTTCTATGGTGCTATAAAAATAAAGATGAGGCTATTAGCAAGTAAGTTGAAATAAACATCTTTTACCCTGTCCTCACATAGACAAATAAATAGAATATACTTATTAATGAACCAGCATTTATATGTCATAGCATTACGTAATGCTGAGATTTTTTTTCAGCTTGAGAAGCCTATTTTGGACTCACTTTTTTTTAAATTATTATTTGCATTGTTTCATTAGTTTGTTCATTTATACTGTGCATGTTCAAAAAACATTATCCTCCAATTAAAAAAGTTTATTACATATGTAAATTGTTACCATAAGAACTCCATATATAAAAAAATTGAAACAAATGTTTGCTTTAAGTCATGGCCGCAAGAGAGCAAAGAAGATAGCCGCAGGCAAGTTGGAAGTATCAGAAGAATCTCTATTTGATGCGTTCAGAGTAGCCACCACGATACATGGACGTTATTACTCTGAGAGTCACACTATGCTCGGTCAGACGTATGGAATGTGTGTATTACAGGTAATGTACTTTTAAAATACATTAGACAACCATATTTCACTAACTTGAACGACTTACTGAAACAATTAAATTGTTAATATTAAGATCACAGTCATACTTCGTTCTGTAACTCCTGGCTATGATCTGAGGGCCTAGACAAAGTGACATTCTATCAGCGATAACGATGATGGAAAAGGCAAACATGTATGGGACTGACATAAAGCTATCGAAAAGTTTATGTCAATTCTGTTGAAAGTCATTGTAGAAATACGAAACGCTTTCAAGGCGATTGTCACTTGTCTAGGCCCTCTGAAACCAACATGGTTGTAAAACTGCTAATAATTTGATTTATTATTGTTATTACAATCATGGCAAATTGACTAAAACAGAAAAAAGAAGACTGACCAATATGTCAGATTAATACTATAATCCATTTTATAAAATCGCGCTCTGACCGCCTACTTATCGTAAGCGACATTTTTAAACGTAAATCGAAAGTTTATATCGTTTAGGATAAAAATCGCATTTTCATAAAAAAAATCGCATGCGCTAAGGTTGCCCGCGAAATTCAAATTTCCTTACGTTTCCTTGCAATTTGCTTTTAGATTAGTGTCAGGTTGTATGTTGATCAAAATACGATCTTCGCGACCGTGACAAATGTGTATTTGTAGACTCAACACGACATTATAATAACACACAATAATCTTTGACCAATATGTAGAAAAGATTATAAATAAATAAAGATGACCTTTGGAAAAAAAAGTTTATGTAATAATAATAATTTCACTCAGGATTTTGAAGCCCTCACCCCTAACTTGATGGCGCGCACAGTAGAGACAGTAGAAGGAGGAGGCTTGATTGTCTTCCTGCTCAAATCCATGGACTCTTTAAGACAGTTGCATTCCATCACTATGGATGTTCACTCCAGGTAAAGTGGATCTATTGCTTACAATTGTATTAAATTTAAAAGTGCTACACACACATGTTCAGATCGGCAAGATTCGGTACCGCGGCCTAAAAAAAACATCTGAGGCTGAGGCCCTAGTGTGAGTTTCTTTTAACTTCCTCGACTTTACGCATCGACTGCGTTCGGCGCTCCGATTGGTCCTTCTCTGGCCTTCACTGGTTAAGGACCAATCGGAGCGCCGAACGCGGTCGATGCGTAATATCGAGATGGTTAAAAGAAACTCACACTAGGGCCTCTGATTTTGCCGATCGACCCGAACGTGTAGCATGCCTAATACGAGATTGCTCGCGAAATTATTTTTCCCTCAAGAACAGCAAAATCATATAAAATTAAATGATACTTGAATTTTTTGAGTAAGCGTATCTTACGCCTCAAAGCTATAGGCTTTTGCACGATTTTGAGCGGTTTCAGAGCGGAAGTTTCGTTTCTTATCCAAGGGTTTGAAGTGTCTGTTTGTAATGTAAAAATAACAGCTTTTTACTATATGCATATTAAAGTATACATATACGGTACTTACATTAAAAAAACATTTTTTTAAGATTTTCGTCTGTCTGTCTGTTTGATCCGGCTAATTTCCGAAATAGGTAGACCAATTTTGACAGGATTTTCACTAGTAGATAGTAAACTATCTACTAGTGAAAATCCTGTCAAAATTGGTGTTATAAGGAGTAACTAAGGTTACTTTTATTTTAGAAAAACATTATGATGCACGGAGGTGACACAACGCAGCCAGACAGAACTAAAAATTGAATTGATAAAAAAAATACAATCAATGTGACTATTATTTTATTTTCAGATTCAAGACAGAAGCATACGACACTGTAGTGAATCGTTTTAACGAGAGATTCCTACTGTCCCTGGCTGATAATCCTCGTTGCCTGGTCCTGGATGACTCACTCACTGTGCTGCCTATATCGTCCAAGACTGCGCAGGTTGAGCCTGTTGATGTTGCACCTGAGGTAAACTAATATCTAGACTTTTGAACAAATACTTATTAAATTTGTATTATAATATACATTAAAATGCTTGTTTACAATATATAACACAACTAACTATTTACACTAAATAAATAAATACGAAAACAAAAGGACACTTAGGCGTCGAAGTATTCGTCCGTATCGTTGTCATCCGGAAATGTGCCCAGAAGACTGGCAGCTGTATTGCCACGTTGAATGGCAATGCTAATTCTTTGGCTAAAGAACGAGCCATCCCTCTGGCCCCAAAAATACTGAAATATAATCTAGTCATATAAATAACAGTTGGGCAACAGTGCAGGCCAGGATATAAAAATTAATATCTTTTTTTTTTTCGTTTTTCAATTATGTAGCAAATTGTGACATATTTAACTATCCCAAAATATGTTAGTGTCAAAAATTATTTGAAGAATTAGAGTAAATGTACACTGTTTTCTTCTCTATAATCTAAATCAAATAAAAATGTATTTTTATAAAGTGCCAACAACAAATTTGATTTCCAGAATTTTCCTACATTTAAGTTTTTAATAAATATTAAAATTCATAGATTTTTGGTAACTGAAAGGATATTCAATGTATGATCTTTATTTACACAATACGCCTTATTTGTTTCAGCGCGTCAACCCAAAACTGACAGAATTGATATCATCCTTATCAGATTCACCCCCAGCAGGTCCATTGGTCGCGCTATGTCGTACTTACGACCAAGCGAGTGCACTCGTCGCACTGATCAATACGCTTGCTGACAAACAGTCGAGGTAAGTTCTCTTTTTGACATTCACCTTTTTTAACGTTCGAAAGTGCCATTTATGTGCCTAATTGAAATAAATTATTTGACGTTGACTTTACCCGACTACTCCAGAAAGAGGGTAATGTTTTCGAGAGTATGTATGTATGTCTATTACTTTGGCCCGCACTATCTATAGCTTCAACTGCTTAAAGGATTTTAACATATGAGGTGTCGTTCGATTGCGATCTTGTCTTTCCGAGAAATCACCAAGAAAAAGCTTGTATATGTTTGCTTTTACGACATTTTTCGATGTGATACAATAAATCTTCAAAACACATACACATCACGACTGTTCCCCGAAGGATTAGGCATAGGTGTAGCTATGATAGTAACAACACAACAACCACCGATCAGCCATCAAGACTCTTCAACAAATTTTTTTTCTTCCTCAGACCACCTCACTGTCTAACCGCAGCCCGTGGTCGCGGCAAATCAGCTACACTAGGACTCTCAATAGCTGCAGCCGTTGCCCTTGGCTACGTCAACATTTACGTCACTTCCCCTCACCCTGAGAACTTGATCACTCTGTTCGAATTCCTACTGAAAGGATTGGACGCGTGTTTATATCAGGAACATATTGATTACAATATTGTGAGGTCGACCAACCCGGATTTCAAGAAGGCGATTGTAAAGGTCAATATTGCTAGGAATTCGAGGCAGACTGTGCAGGTAAATAGTTTTTACTATATTTTAATAACACTTTAGTAGGAAAAATAGTCACTTTAAAATTAATACATTTTTGAAGCATCTACTGAACATTCGATAACTTAGGGAAGACCAACCATATTAAGGCACTGAACACTTTAAAAAAAAAAAAAAGCTTGATCTACGAAAATCGCCCTTACTGTTAAGAATTAAAGGCGCAAAATCAAATTTTCAGCTGACGTGTCAGGCTGCAGTGCAGTGTGTGCAGTGCCTTAATATGCTTGGTCTTCCCTAAGTTATTGAATGTTAGTAGATGCTTCAAAAATTAATTAATTTTAAAGTGACGATTTTTGACACCGAGTCTTATTATTTCGAACGAATACACGATCGTTCGAACTTTATTCGGTGAACCTGAATGCGTAGGTAAGGATTGAATATAAAAAATAAAAAAAAATATATTCAAAAAATTAAACATACATAATATGATGCTAAACTGCATGTATCATCATTTTAGCGACACATGCGGATGCCATCAGTACTAATTTGGTTTTTACGAATCTCATATTTTTAAAGAAAATGTTCTAATCACACCTCTCTCTTCCAGTACATAACTCCAGACGACCACTCGCTCCTCTCAGCCGCTGATCTCGTCCTAGTAGACGAAGCAGCGGCCATTCCTCTCGTCCACGTGTCCGCAGCCGCACAGAGAGCCCCCTTAGCCCTGCTATCGTCAACGGTATCAGGATACGAGGGCACCGGACGAGCTCTGTCGCTGAAACTGTTCGCTCAGCTTCAAACACAACACAACGCGCCCCCTCCCGTGAGTCATAAGAATAATATCCTGGGGGGCCTACCACCACCGCTTACATTATTTTAATATTACTTCAGTGTAGGAAAGAGATGAAGCTCTACAGGACGTATAGCTCCATCTCTGTCCCCCACGAAGTAAGATTAAAATAATACTGCTGTAAGCGGTGGTGGTAGGCGCCCAGACTGACTTCTAGTTACGTGGGGCAATCTCAACATAGATACTATAAACGGGAAAGTCTGTGAGGATGGTTGGATGAATGGATGTTTGTTACTCTTTCACGCTAAAACTACTGTGCGGATTTAGATAACATTTGGCACACAGATAGCTTATAACTTGGATTAACACAGGATACTTTTATCCCGATATTTCCACGGGATCGACACTTATGCGGGTGAAACCGCGGGGCGCTGCTAGTATAACATATACATACAGTGGTGATAAAATTATTCACACAAAGTAAAGCGCCTGACTGGTTTCGAACCTACGACCTACACCTCTTAAGTCACCACAGGGCCACCACAGCACCTAATTAACATTAAATCACTTTATTCCCACAGATAAAGTTAGAAGAGCCAATCCGTTACCGTTCCGGCGACTCCTGCGAGTCCTGGCTGAGCAGTCTCCTGTGCCTGGAGGCGCCGCCCCCGGGCGCGGGCGCGGGCGCTCCGCCCCCCGCGGCCTGCGAGCTGTACCGCGTCAACAGGGACGCCTTGTTCTGTTACCACAAGGCGGCTGAGGCCTTCCTGCATAGACTAGTCGCTATTTATGTGGCCAGTCATTATAAGGTGATGATTTAAATAACTTTTTGGCCTTTGGCTTTCATTGCATCTTTGTATGTTGAAACATTCTTTTAATCTGACATCAGAGAACGGCAATCAAATTGGATTAAGATACTGGACCACTGACCTCATGTTTGCCACTTTGTAACCGTATGACCAATCTCCACAAAATCCTAAATAAAAAATTAAAAAAACTCGCGAGTTGTTTTCGTACAAAACTGCAACTTATATCACAGATTGGTACAGATGGTTCACTCCGCAAAATCATTTTTTATAAGAAACAACTCTTGTCACTTTAATTGTCGCGTCGACAATAAAGTGCAATTCAGGTCGCACAGCGCTAACGCTAATTAACTAGAAGCTGCCTCTCATTCTATCGCGTAACTCTTATTTATTCTGACTACGTTACGCTCAGTGAAATGGCCCGACAAGACGAGCCCACCGCATACTTGTAGCTTCATACCTAAAATGTGGAGTGTGCCTTCTGTACCATTCTGTGCTTATATCATTGTTATACAACGTGCCGCTACAATGGCGACATTAATTTAACACACGGGTAGGGCTAGTGGCCAGTAACCATAAAAATTATAATAAAATAAAATAATTCGAAAATTGAAAAAAAATAATTTTCAAACAAACTAAATAATAAAAACATAACCAAAATTGAGATCACTCTTTGTAAAAGATTCATTCATGTAGGTACCTACCAGCTGGCTTACGTTCCATCGGTCAAGATCCTTTGTCGGCATAATTTCTAGGAAATTGCGCGGCTTTCCTTTTATTCGCCTACATATGATCCGTGACCCCGGCAAATGAACTCTTCGCTACAGTTCTTTAAGTACAGGTTGCTCCAGGATGGTAATTTAGAAAATTGTAAATAAATCAATAATTAAATGTAATGAAATTAAAATATTTTCCTAAAACGAATACGCGAAATCGGATACGTATGTTAAATTAATGTCGCCATGGTAGCGGCACGTTGTATATTTAAAAATTTTTTTTTTTTTAGGTATTTATCAAAATGAACACGCCTTTTTTCCATCTAAACATATATTTGTTATTCACAGAACAGTCCTAACGACATCCAGCTCCTAGCGGACGCGCCCGCTCACTGCCTGTTCGTGCTCCTGGCGCCGACGCCGCCCAACAGTACGGCCTTGCCGGAGATACTGTGCGTCATACAAATGTGCCTCGAAGGCAACATATCTGACAAGTAAGTACAGGTTTATATTTAAAGCTATAGATCATAGAAAATATCATAAATCTTGCTGAAGAAGAAGTGAAGTTGCCCCTTCCAATACTCTTTTAAAAATGTTTTACAATATTTTTACCCGACTACGGCGAAGAAAAAAGGAGGGTTATGATTTTGACCGGTATGTATGTTCATCTGTTCCCTCCTATCTTCTAAACCACTTATCACAATTTGACAAATGAGGTATCGTTAGAAGCGTCGTGATTGTCCGCTGGTTATAGGCTATGTGAAGTCACATTATTTTTTTTTGTATACATCAATTATATCATTATATGTGAAGACGATGCACCTAGAATAAGATTACTGTACCACTCTACATTGATTATCTTTTTAAGTTTTTACATTAAACCCGATTTACTATAAAGGTCAGTCCGCGACAGTCTGGGCCGCGGTCGCAAGGCAGCCGGCGACCTGATCCCCTGGAACATTTGTGAACAGTTCGGGGATAAGGACTTCCCCAAACTGTCTGGAGCTAGAATCGTGAGGATAGCCACGCATCCTTCTTATCAACGGGTGAGTAGTTTATGGAATTCTAATATTGGGTAAAGGGCTCTTATAAAATGTTTGGTTTTTTTTTTGCAAAAACTTCTTTAGGCGCGTTGAGCACTTTTTTTTGGGTGAACAAAAATCTTGGAACTCGCGTTATCGCCACGCTAGAAATGATTTGTTTTAGCGCCATCTACCTTCTACCGTTTGAATTAGGTAACTTCAACCCTGAGTAAGGGGTCGCGACCCACTGGTTGAAAAACACTGCATTACACTATAGAACCTATGTTCTATATTATTCTATAATAGTATATTTGTAGTAGTACTTGGTTTTGCAATATTCTTCTTTAAGTACATAGTTTTAAACCTCATTTTCCTTTAACAGATGGGGTACGGCAAGCGTGCTTTACAACAGCTAGCCGCTTATTACTCAGGCGACGTGCCGTGTTTAGACGAAGATAATTCCGACGACGATGATGCAGGCGCTAACGGTAACAGCAATACGTTGCAGACGGAAAATATTGTGCCGAGGTAAGAACATTGACTATACAAACTGTCCCATACAAAAAAAACCGGCCAAGTGCGCGTACCCAAAGGGCAAAAAAATCACTCATCAACGGCAAACAATCATTTGTTTTTTTTTTAAATTTAATTATTTATTTTTAAAGTTAATATGTAAGTAATAATTCTGTGAATATTTTAAGCGTCTACCTGTTGCCGTTTTCAATATCGAGCAAAAACGAGCAAAAAGATCACGTTTGATGTATGGGAACCCCCTTAAATATTTATTTTATTCTGTTTTTTAGTATTTGCTGTTATAGCGGCAACAGATATACATCATCTGTGAAAATTACAACTGTCTAGCTATCACGGTTCATGAGATACAGCCTGGTGACAGACGGACAGACAGACAGCGGAGCCTTAGTAATAGGGTCCCGTTTTACCCTTTGGGTACGGAACCCTAAAAACAACCGACTTCCAAAAAAAACACAAAAAAGTGAAAAATTACTTTAATTTCGCAAGTCGGTGTCTTTGCTTTTCAATTTTCGTTTTTTGGCACCGACTAGTTCTTGAGTTAGCTCCAATAATACGTATTTTTTCCACTTAGCCTATAAGGATGATGTTTTAATGTTCCCGTCACGGTTATTTACATAACAGGACACAACACCTTAAAAGTGAAAAATTAAAAGTTTTTACAAAAGAAAAGTGAAAAATAACTTTAATTTCGGAATTCGGTGGCAAAAACGAAAACTGAAAAGCAAAGACACCGACTTCCGAAATTATCGTTATTTTTCACTTTTTTTTTTGGAAGTGGTTGGTTTTTTCTTATTGTAAAAAGTTTTTATTTTTCAAAAGCCGTTCTACAAATTCTTGTATTTGTACAAATTTCCAGAGCCAAACCACCAACATTACTGAAGCGTCTATCAGAGGTCAGTGCGGAACACCTGGACTACCTCGGCACTAGCTTTGGACTCACCGAAGAGCTACTCAAGTTCTGGAAGTCGCAGAAATACGTGCCTGTGTATCTCAGGTATGTTAATATTCCAGGGCTGCGGGACAGTCCGAAAGGGATACCGGGGCCCTTGGCAACAGGCAACTGAAGGAACACGGGTGGGTTTTAGTCAGTAAAAGTCTGACACGCCCTCCCGCTCCGCCCAGAGCGGGAGAAGTCATTTGATAATTTCGCATCCGCAAAAATAAAAAAGTTATGGTTATATTGGCAATCAATCTGCCTAGCCTTTTCCCAGCTCTTTTGGGGTCGGCTTCCAGTGTAACCGGATGCAGCTGAATATCAGTACCTGGAGCAACTGCCTATCTGACCTCCACAACCCAGTAACTGAGTGTTACCCCTTGGTAAGACTGGTTGTCAGACTTTCGGGCTTCTGACGATCCGAACAAACGACTGACAAAGATCCACGAATGACAGCCGGGACCGACTGCCTAGCGTGCTTTCCGAGGCACGGAGCAGTCTCGATATGTAAAGATGGTAACCCATCCACGGGCCAACCCCGGCAAGCGTAGCTTAACCTGTTGGATCGACCCGTGCGGCTGTTATTACTTAGCCACGAGCTCTTGTGGCTGTATTAACTTATAATGTAAAATAGTAAATAGTCGAATCCCTCGTTGGTCTAGTGGTCGCCAGTGCTACTGTTGAGCATGAAGTCCCGGGTTCGATTCCCGGGTCGGGCACAGTGTTATTGGGTTTTTCCATCTGGAATTTCTCAGAAGCAGCCCGGAGTCTAGATTTTGCCCGGTTGATGGCTATAGGTCAAAGTCAAAAGTCAAAGTCAAATAATTTATTTCAAATAGGCACATATATGGCACTTTTGAACGTCAAACAAAGAAATAGAATTGATTCTAGTTGACCCTTCCAAAAGGTAGTTTTCGTATGGAGAAGAATGGGCAAGAAACTCCATCGTTACTCTTTTAAAAATGTTTTACAATATTTTGTATACATTAATTATATAATTATATGTGAAGACGATGCACCTACAATAAGATTACTGTACTACGAAAAGTAAAAAGAATTATAAATGGAGCAATAATGAATAAATTAATTACCAGATACATGGTGCTCACATATTTACAAAGATTGTAAAAGTATACGATATTACAATAGTCCTAACATTGTTACAAGTAGTACTAATTAGTCAGTGCGTGAGTTTAAGTAATGACAGAGTGTAAAAGTCTATGACATACAAATAATAAATAAAAAACTAAATTAGCTATCAGTTTGATTTTGTCCAGATTCGATAGGCTCGCCTCCTATTACATGGGACTTAAACATAACTGGCGAATTGTGGGTGTACTGTAGCTACACCTCTGCCTAACCCGGGGAATACTAGGCGTGATGTTATGTTAGTCGTAATAGGGAATATGCATGTATTTTTTTAATATTTTTATTCGATAGTTTACATCGTCAAATAATATTTAAAAAAATTCGACGGCAAAAAAGCAATTTAAAGTACTTATTTTATTTTTTCAAAATATCCAACCGATCCGGGCTATTTAAACGCCCTCCATTTGGCGCGCTTGGTGTGGTGACGTCACAGACCGTGAAAACAAACAAGCAACTGTCAAGTCAACGTCAAACACTCCTTTTTGTAGGAGCGTTTGACATTGACTTGAAACTTGTCGCTTGACTTGACATTGACATTTTGATTGTTATCACGGATTGTTACGTCACATCCGGTCTTAGCTTTTCAAGTATTTGAATTACCCACAGTTATTTGGAACATTTAAAAATTTAATTTCTCGCTCAAAAAGTAATTTTATTCAAAGATATTGGTGGAAGCATAATTCTGAAGTAACATAGTTTATAAAAAAAAATATTTGACCCATATTTGAATCACATGCATATTCCCTATTCGGGGAAAGGTTCGTTACATCTGAACTTCCGGATCTGTCTAATATGTTATGCATGAAGATTTCTAAAAGTTTTTTTTTTTTTTTCAATTTCGTTCTGCTTTGCTAGTCAACTCTCCAATACGCCTCGTTTTAGTTATTATTAAATTAAAGAAAAAATATTTTTTACCAGCTGATGACCACCGCTTTGCCCGCGTGGGTGTCGGTTATTATATACTAAAACCTTCCATTTGAACCATTGGTGAAAACAGAATAAAAATCGGTGCAGTAGTTTTTGAGTTTATCGCGAACAGACAGACAGACGCGGCGGAGGACTTTGTTTTATAATATGTAGTGATATGATTCCTTAATTGTTCGCAAGTGCGCTCTCTGAGCATAGAGCGTTTCCATTAGAAAATTCTCGTACACCGAAAGCTAAATGTGGGTATACTTATACAGTATGCAAGGGTAAACACCGTTGTCACTAAAACCATGGGTAGTTGACTTAAATATAAAAATAAATGACCCAGTAACAACAAAAAAAACCTTATTTTCATTAAAAGATTAAAAAAAGTAAATATCCGTCACTGTCCCGATACTCGTGGATACGCGTTCAAGAGAGCTGCGAAACAGACGGTCGGTCGTGTAACGCCCCGCGCGCCCCGCCCGCCCCCGCCAACCGCCGGCCGCCGTGTTGAGACGCAAGTTCGTTGCCCTCGCGTGTAGGGTGAAATATTCTTGTGGAAAAATATAGATTTTCTTTAAAAAAAAAGTTGTATTTTTCCATTGATTTTACGTTCTATAAATGAAACCAAACCACTGGTTTCAAGGATAACGGTATTTACACGAACACCCTGTATACCCACCCCTTTTAAAAATGCAGGCGTGTTAAATATCTCGTGTTATTTCATTTCCACAGCCAAAAAACAAACGAGCTAACTGGCGAGCACTCCTGCATTATGCTTCGTTCACTCCGCGACAGTGCATGGTTGAGTGCATACAGCGCGGACTTCCGACGTCGACTGTCCCGGCTACTGGCGCGAGCGCTCAGGAAAATGCCTGCTTCACTTGCTTTAACAACACTTGTTAACGATAATGTGAAGGTAGACAAACCTGGTAAGTATAATTACAGAAAACATACAAATTTCTTATAAACAGTATTTGCATAGGGGATCATTTTCTATCTTCGGAAACAACCATGGAAATTCACCAATTCCAAGTTGGATGTTTACCCGTGAATTTTTACTTTGGAACGCTAAAAAATGCTATTGCTGTGGTTGAAAACCAGCACTGCGCCTCTGTGTCGCCCGGTCTCAGCATTATGCTGAGCGATTACTTCTTTACGTAGTGTTTCGCATATTTTCCCCCAACTTGTTATATTTGAGTCACGTTTAGTGCAAACAAATGTATGCCCTTTCTTCCTGCATATTCAAAAAAATACAATAGATGTAGATATATTTAGTAACCTATTCCGCTTAACTATTCTTCAAGAGTCATAAAAAACCCTGTAAGAAATCGACACGTGTTTCACCTCTCAACGAGGCATCCTCAGGATGACGATTGACCAATTGCAAACCAGAACACGACGTGTTGCCACACCGAGGGCTGGACGCAGAGCTTCCCTGCCTCTCTACGTCCAGCCCTATGATATATCTACGTCTATTGTATTTTATAATGGATTTCCGCAAAGTCACGTCTGAATCAATTAACTTTCTTCATATTCCTCCAGCTGTAACAAGAGATCTAATAGAACAGCATCTCTCCGGACACGACCTCGCTCGACTAGAGGCGTACTGTCGACAACAAGCCGACTACAGGCTTATCACGGATTTGTTGGCGCCTCTAGCCAACCTCGTGTTCCATACAAAGACATCGGCGAAGTTAGATGCTATACAACAGGTGAGTGACATTACTTAGTTTAATCCTAATCCTAACTAATATTATAATCAATCTGCCTAGCCTTTTCCCAACTTTATTGGGGTCGGCTTCCAGTCTAACCGCTTGCAGCTGAATACCAGTATTTTACATGGAGCGACTGCCTATCTGACCTCCACAACCCAACCCCGGCAAGCGTAGCTTAACCTGATGGATCGACCCGAGCGGCTGTTATTACTTAGCCACGAGCTCCTCCTAACTAATATTATAATCCTAACTAATATTACAAATGCGAAAGCTTGTTTGTTTGTTTCGCTTTCACGCTAAAACGTGAACGGATTTGGATAAAATTTAGCACATGCGTAGACCATAGCCTGAAAAAGGACATAGGATACTTTTATCCAAATATTCCCACAGGATCGAGACTTACGCGGGTGAAACCGCAGGGCGCAGCTAGTATATCATATTTTGTATCGTTTAGTCGACCTCCTAATTCCTGTACCACTTTTTTTTCCAGTGAATTTAAACTTCACTAAGGTGGAAACTATACATTGGTCTTACAGAAAAAATAAACCTTGACGTCATATGATGTGCAAGTGACATTCAAACGGTGGTTCATTCACAAAGGGTGGTAAAGGGATGACGAAGCCGACTGTAGTAGACGAAGATTTCATAGTAGTTGCTGGTCATACTCGCGAACTGAGAGTTTTAATTATTCCATTTTATTGATCGTAAACATTGCTTCAGCCACATACATACAATTTGGTTTTACTGACTACTTTTCTTATATAAATACCTATCTAAATTATTAATTAATGATGGCTTACTCATCTCTAACATCTTTCGGGAGGGCGTGTCAGACGTTTACTGAGTAAAACCCACTAGTGATCCTTCAGTTACCTGTTGCCAAGGGCCCCGGTACACACATCTCTTACATCTAATCTAACTAGTCTAATCTAACTAATATTATAAACTCGAAAGTTTGTAAGTATGGATGGATGGATGTTTGTTACTCTTTCATGTAAAAACTACGAATGGATTTTGGCAAACAGATAGTTTATAACCTGGATAACTGGTTTATAGCATAAGATACTTTTTATCCCGATATTCCCACGGGATCAAGACTTATGCAGGTGAAACCGCGGGGCGCAGCTGGTCTGGAATATATTTCAGCCAAACTGAACACCAAAACCACAGTCTAAGAAACCAATCTCTCATCCACAGGTCTTATTCATAGCAATGGGTTTCCAAATGAAAGACGTAGATGATATAGCGTCGGAACTGGGCCTACCAGGCTCCCAGATTCTGGCGAAGTTCTTCGAAGCGTGCAAGAAAATCAACGCATCCCTAAACGCCGTTCTAGAAGATTCTGTTGCCAAAGAAATTGGTATAGAAGACAAGAGTACTGATGATGTTACTATGGGACCTGTGAAGCAGAGCTTACAGGATGAATTGTCTAAGGCAGCTAAGGTAATCTCTTTTGGTCTATTTGTGTTCGCTGTTTTTTTATGGTTTAGAAATAAATTATTGCAGTCTTTTGCAGTTTTTGTGTGTTTTATTTAGTTTTGAGAAGCTCCTTGTTGTTTTACTTTGTAGTATGTGTAATGAAATCGTGCACATCTTATTTTAATAGCAATTTTATTTTTTTCTTAATACTAGATATGATTTTCTTGGTTTAAGGAATCTACTTAATCTAAAAAATACAGACTTAAAATACTTAATATTAATAATATTGACTGCCCCGTTGGTCTCGTGGTCGCAAGCGCGACTGCAGAGCGTGGGGTCCTGGGTTCGATTCCTGGGTCGGGCAAAGTGTTATTGGTTTTTTCCATTAGGAATTTCGTAGTAACAGCCCGGAGTTTGGAAGTTGGCGGTGTGATACCCCCGTGCCTCGGAAAGCACGTTAAGCCGTTGGTCCTGCGCCTGATCTCTCTCCGGTCGTGTCGGATTGCCGTCCCATCGGACTATGAGAGTGAGGGAAGAGAGAGTGCACTTGTGTCTGCGCAAACACTTGTGCACTATAATATCTCCCGCGCCGATGGCTAGTCTCCGTTGAGATTGGCCGCCGTGGCCGAAAATACGGTCTGGAGGACTATATTAATAATATGTATAAGTATAAAGAAAGGAGGAGGGAATAATCATAGTGCATCAAAAATTTCGTCCGCATCGCTGTCAACAGGAAAAATGCCCAAAAGGGTGGCAGCATTGCCACGTTGTATGGCAATGCTAATTCTTTGGCCAAAAAATAGGCCAGCCCTCTGCTCACGTGAAGAGTCGACCAACCGCTTGGCGATGTCTTGAAACACTAAGTGGACACTCGGAGCCCATAGCGAGCAATAATTTAAGTTTTTCATTCAGGACTATTAGTCGTAGTAACAAGTTTTTTTACATTGTTTGCTGTTTTTTACACTCTTGTTACCAGGCAATAAAGTGTAATTCAGGTTGCACAGCGCTAATTACCTACAGTTATATTCACCTAGAAGTTGCCTCTCTTTCTATCACGTAAATCTTATATCTTCTGTCTACGTTACGCTCACTGGATTGGCCCGACAAGATGGGCCCGTCGCGTACTTGTAGCTTCATACGTAAAATGCGGCGTGACCCATCTGGATTCATCTATGGAATTATATTTAAGCCACTTAAAGAGCCCAATACTGTGTAACTCATAGCTTGTATTAGCATCCTACTGCTGGCAAAAGGCCTACCTATTAATTTGCCAAACTTTCGGTTTTGCGCTTATATCAAACCCAACCAAAAGGAGATCATTCATTTTGGGCTAAATACCACACAAAAAAAATGATATATTCCGTTAGAACATGTTATTCTCTTCACTTTTTAATAAGATTTTGAAAAATACTATTTTCAGTATGTTTTAGTTAAAACAATTAATAATAATCTAATTAAAGTAATACCTTTTAGTAATAAAAAAAAAATAAGAGAAAAAGGTGATTTTTCGGAATATAGCTCTTTTTTTGTTTGTCTACTTTCACATTTGGCCTAAAAATGTATGGACAGTGAATGATCTCCTTTGCCTATTAACATTTTATATAGAATAAAAAGGCTATAATAATTATTTCTTGGTGTTCAGGACTTGGAGCGCAAACAACGTAAGGAGCTGTCTCGTCTGATGGGCGAAGATCTCGCTCAGTACCGCATTAAGGGAAGCGACCTCGACTGGGGACAGGCGCTCTCAGGCACCAAGCAGAAACAACTAGTGTCTGTTAAGAGGTATATATTACTGTACTTTTATTGAGTATATGGTCAAAGTCCCTATCCCTTTATGTACCATCATACCCTTAAGTCGAAAGCTTCTGGGTAGCCCGCGAAATTCAAATTTTCTTACGTTTTTTGCAATTTTTAGGTCAGTATCAGGTTGTATGTTGATTCAAAAATCTTTTAAACATGACATTTCTGTATGGAGTTTGACATAAAACTGACATTAAACACGCGTTGAACAAGTGTCTTAATTTTTGTGGTAAGACCCAGAGAGTTGTATTGCTGATTGATTCTGATTGATTGATTCTGATGTTTATAATTCTGTAAAGCAATATTTTTTACGGTCGCGAATCATAGATAGATAGATAGATAGATAGATAGAATACTCTTTATTATGTACACCATAAAAAAATACAGATACAAATGTAGAAATTTAACATAGGGTGACACAATGGGCGGTCTTATCGCTAAGAGCGATCTTTTACAGACAACCTTCGGTAGTGCAGGTTTTATATTTTAATAAACATAAAACCTGCAAATTGCAAATAACGTAAGAAAATTTGAATTTCGCGGGCTGCCTTGTCTTTCACCGTCGATTCATAAAATAATAATTACCTTTAATTCCCAGCGGCGAGAAGCGTCTGGGTGACGACAGCAAAGAGATCGACGACCTCATAGAAGCGCACTCGGAGAAGAAGAAGAAGAAAAAGAAGCATGTACGGAACCAAGTGTAATAAACTGTTGAACTTGTAGTATGTATGTTTTATTTGTCGTAGCTTTAACTCTGGAGCGGAGTTTAGATTCTATTGGTTAATATTGGCACAGCTCCGGTCCTCTCCTCTCTTCTCTGCTCCAGTGGACAGGCAGCCTTAACACACATTAAGCCATTGGTCCTGGCTTGGCTGTCATTTTTGTTGAAGTTAAGGGTAATCAGAAGCCTGAAATTCTAACGAAGGGGTATCCTTTTACCCAGTAACTGAGTGCTGAAGGTCAGATAGGCAGTTGCTCCATGTAAAATACCGATATTCAGCTGTGGTATACAAGGACAGATGATGAAGAAAACGACAGGTTCAATAATAATTTCTATAATTATTGTAATATAAAAAAGTGTTGGTAGTTATTCAACCCTTGGAATAGACAATAGATATTTCCTCTTAAACATAACAAATACGAGTGCGTGCGACGCGGCCGGGGCGGGGTAGCCGCGCTCGTAAAAAAATATCATTTTTTAATCCGACCGTGCGCGCGCGTCGCCGCCCCTGCCGCGCCGCCGCACGCATACTTCTATACCATTTTATTACAATATAATGTGATCTAAGAAAAATAATATTTTCGTCTAACACCCGATACGGGGCGTCTGGTAAACAATTTTATACTATAATTTGTTTGTCCCTTATTTTAATACACGCGTTCTACTCGTTACAAATGTACGTAACATCGACCCGTGCCGCTATGAGTGTTAGAAGGCTCGACGTCGGTCTGTGGGCTCACGCCTGCGGTACATGTGCTGATGGAACACTTCACACCATATCGCAGTCAACGCGCGAGCTCCGCCCCCCCCCCCCCCCCCCCCCCGACAGATTCACCTCAACTCCAACATTCCCCACAAACCCGCCGCGAGAGGCCGCCACTTACATTTGCTCTAATATTTGTTAACACACGAAGACCACCTCCGTACTTTACGCTATCATATCGAGAATAAAAACATCCACTACAAAACATAATTTAGAATATCATTAACTTTAGCTGCTAGTATCGTTAAAGTTAAACGTTATGGGTTTCGTTAATTTATACACTATTTATTTTCTCACTTTGACTTGCGGGACACTTTCAAAAGACGAGAGAAGTGAAAGAAGGTAGGTAGGCAGGAAGAGAAACGATACAAACATAACAGACAAGTATAACGGTTTGTAGATACACACAATCTTGCTAAAGCTAGGACGCTTAAAATATAATGTTCTTATATTAATATTGGTGTTTATGATTAAAAGTATCCCGTAGTAGATAACTTTGGCTAAGCGAGACGACACCGCGGCGTGCGCGTGAGACTACCAGACGTAGATACATAGGTACAGAGTAATTGAGAAGGAATTGCACTTAGGAAGGATTCGCGACTCTTGGCACTTTGACTTACGCTAATAACTTGTCTCGGACATGTAGAGTAACTCAAGAGATAGGACAGTGAGGAAACGTGCGATGGAAAGCGATAGATTGAGAAAGTAGTTCATTATTATGTTGAGCGTCACGCGACCGCGCTCGCTGGCCGTATAGTGAACATGAACACTGTATGCGTGGTGCGTGCGCGACACTAGAACATAACGTGAACATTGACCAAACACACAATACTCGATACATTCGATTCACTACGTAACTAATTACTTTCACTTGAGATAATATATTATAAAATATAAATATACTTTTAAAACGTCAAGAATTTGAACTTATTGTACGTACATGATGATGTAAGCAGTGTAGGTACAGCGTCGGCTCGACTAGTCGCCACTGGGTACTCTATACATATACATCGTTTGATATATTTACTCGAGAGACACAAAAGCAAATGCACTAGACCTTATTGCCACACTTAAAGTTATTGCTACGACATATACAGACCGCTCTACGTATCATATATAATTGTAAATATAATCAATAATCAATCACAACATCCAATAAAACAAAAATATTGTTTAAATATTATTGCATTAATTAAGTTCAACTATAACTCGGAAGGGGTTCTCAGTTAAACCACTGCATAATCTCTTTACATTAGTGCGAGTAGTGTACAGTGCAGTGAATACCAGAAATACTGCGAAGTTAATACTTCAAATCCACATCGATGAAAATAACGTTACACATCTCTTAACCGCGTCTCAAGATCGAGAGATTCCAAACGAAATTGGAGCTAAACGATTTGTCACTAAGGCACAATTTAAATTTCCCATTTGAACTTTATTTAACTCTAAAATAAACGAATTCAATTCCCCTTCTCACACAAAGGCTGTGTAGACGCGTGGCGGTGGCGTGGCGATCGCTAGCCACTCTGACCCACTCGGTACCACATCTATACAGATCAACGCGTATCAAAATCACTGCAAAAATATTCAATGTGCGTGTACGACTTATTCGCTTACTATGTACGACATTCAGTTTAGAATCGCGTCTATAGTTTAGAAAATACAACGTTAATGTTTTAATGGTTTGCTTAATGGTAACTTATAATATAATTGCTTGGTGTATCAAATTGCTGGCTTTTGTCGCAGTTTTGTTAATCCTATTGTAACATCTATATACCTTTCCGTTGGCACGGCAAAGGAAAGACGACAACACGCTTTTAATTAAGTAAAGCAAAGTTATAACAGTACAATAATGTGATTTAACAGGCATAACTTTAAATATTTGACTAAGTAAATGAGTTGACTGTGTTTGAAGCTCCTGGATACTAAGTACGGAACCACTACTTGAGTATAAAACTTTTAAAAGTTAATTTAGTTTTAATATTGGTGTTTTAAACTGAGGGTACAAGTTTCAATAAGTATAAAAATATAATTTATCGCAAAATAACGCTTGACTTCAAAGGACATTACCTAACTAAAGTTTGGAAGTAGCAAAATTTTATCTTAAACCTATATCTATAGTTGAGCTTAGGTACCGAATCGTTGATAGAGAAACTAGAAGATTTTATAAGAAAACCAAAGGGTACTAGCGAAAAATGTAAGGACACGAATTCTAACATTTATCGACCTGCGGGGCGAGCAAGGTCTACTGTGACATAGCTCGAGTAACCCACATGAGAGTTTTATCACATTTTATATGACTAAACTGTGATAAAATGTGTGACTGGAAACATGTCACAAGGCCGTGGTCGCCCCTCTGGAGTCAAAGTAGCGGTGCTATCTTACCGACATTAATCTGGAGTTTTATCGACTCATGTGTGGCTTGTATAACGTAGTTCATATAATTATACCTAGTCATCACAAGCAAACTTCCGATTGCCACATTATCATCATAAATTTGCGACGTGTGAATGCTGCCTTAGTAGCTGTGCTGTGCTTATCCGAGTCACATGACATATTATGGGGTGTAACTAGAACACGAAATACTGATGACATCAGACGCGTCGTCGCCAACCGTGCCAACTTACATGGCTAACATAATAACGTATCTACTCAGATAAGCACGGCACCTGTAGTAATCCTATGCTATTATATTAACGTCAACTATAAATATAAGTGCAAGTGAATGATCTCTATAAATAGTATCTAATTTATCAATATATCGATCGCTGCGTAAACATATTTATCGCAAAACTATTATTATCTATCGTATACAAAAGCGCGTAGCGTTAGGCCGTCGCACACGAGCTGCGTGCGCGGCCCACAGCGTGGGAGCTTGCAGCGGTCCAACACGAATCTAATGACGACACACAGACTACTAGAATTACAAATATACGAGCTTCATATAGAGCTTTTTAATTGATATAATCTTTGCATACTGGTGTTTGTTATACTGTGGACTCGGTGCAGTAGTGATAGTCGTAGGCAGTTTAACATAACATTTTGGCATTCCCTTATAACTCCGATTGTTTGTACCATTCCTTTGACGCTTACTTAGTGGAGTGGAAGCGTATTCGAGCGCTTATTCCAGGCATTTAAATACTGGAAGCGACAACGTCGTACAGTGCTGGCTACTTCCAGTTAAGATGACTAAATTATTATTGCTTTAATTTACTATTTCAGTAACTACATACCATTGTACTTCTGTATCTTTTAACCTATTCTAACATCAATATTATGTATTAAAATCTTATTAATAAATGCATACAATCAGTTTAATAACCTTTAAACGTAACTCTGATCGTTGTATTAAAACATTCTGAGGAAGCAGAGATAAAGTGCAGGCTACACCACCAGCTAGCTAGCGAGCAAGCGAGGCAGGCGAGCCATCGTTTCACCTCTTTTCATGCTTCGGTTCACACCCCGAACTACGAGATAAGCTATGTCAGTATGAAAAGAGGTGAAACGAGCTCGCTCGCTCGCTCACACCACCAGCTAGCTAGCGAGCAAGCGAGGCAGGCGAGCCATCGTTTCACCTCTTTTCATGCTTCGGTTCACACCCCGAACTACGAGATAAGCTATGTCAGTATGAAAAGAGGTGAAACGAGCTCGCTCGCTCGCTCACACCACCAGCTAGCTAGCGAGCAAGCGAGGCAGGCGAGCCATCGTTTCTCCTCTTTTCATGCTTCGGTTCACACCCCGAACTACGAGATAAGCTATGTCAGTATGAAAAGAGGTGAATCGAGCTCGCTCGCTCGCTAGCTGGCGGTGTGGCCTGCGCTTAAATAAGTATAATGATATTTGATCTATAAATAGTAGTTCCGCAATAAGTAGGTAGGTAATTGTTTCGTTTGGTGTTTCATACAGGTACATCGTATTAAAGTTATGTATCCTACTTATGTACAGTTGAACAGGGCTCTATACTACGTCTATACTAATGTAAAGCGTGTCCCGTCTCTCATAGATTGACTGACACTCGAGCCACTGTACCGAGTCCGCAGAAAATACTGTATAATAGTGCTTCAAAATTACTCTAAAATCGGCAGCTGAAGACACTTGCTATAAGGCATTACTGACGATCGCATCTGTGCTGAACGACAATATTATTGCAACGATAGCTTGTACGGGACCACACGCGAGCTGTGGCCGCAAGGTGTCTCGAAATGGCAAAATTGACGAAAGGCATTTTGTATTACACTATCACTTAATTAAAGCGTCCGTATCATAAAAACCACGATCCAAACTCACTGCGACACAAGCTTCCCTCCATCCACTATAACTAATATTTTGAAAGATCCGAATTGACTCTAATGTCTAAAACGTCTGCTAGCCACACACCCCTCGCAAAACAAAAAGGAAAAGGTAAAATAAAGAAACAAATATAAATCCATACATAAAAATTAATGTATTCTATTATCAATAACATAAGGTATAGTTACACAAAATAATAAAATTAGAGGAAAACAAATTTATACATAATCTTAACGCGAATAAAAAAACAAATTATACATGCTATCAACACAAGAATGCTATTAAAAAAAAGAAAACAGTATTTTACAATTTCCTAAAACAATCGCCTAATGCTTTCTAACCAGCGCTCACTTGTTCATCAACTTAGCATAATAATTGTCAATTTGGTTTCAATTTTAGGGCTCATTTAATTGAGATTTAGGATTCACCTCAAAATGGTCAGAACATACTACACATGCGAGGGAGAATTAATGTAATTAAGTAATCCATTGACATGGTAGAGGACGAGCAACACTATTACATAGCTAAGTGCGAACCATGTTAGGACTATAGATAAATAATTTAATAGGTAAGCCAGTCAGCTGATTGTGTACTTTATAAGAGTCAAGATAATTGATAAATACAACAAAAAAAATATGTGTCCATTAAGTAATTATTAATTTTCATAATAGATTAATAATTTGTGAATTCGTAAGTAATAACTCGATCACAGTTCTTTTGTCAATGGTAATTTTGTGATACTTTTAATAATAAGGCCAAAATAATAGCTTAATTACAAAAAAATAAGCAACAAAACAAAAAATAATTGTATTATAACTCATTATCAACTAGAACGATAACAAAAACCAAGTACATAGACGCGAGTTTCAGAACGAGATGCATTTAATGATTGTTGATTAATTAAAATTATAATAAATTAAAAATGTTCGTAAACGGGTCAAAACGATTACCGAATGCCAATTGTTTGCAAGACTCGATAATGCCAGATCTTTGTTACAATGCCTCGCAATAACTCCTACAATTTAAGTAAACTTCGCTTCATGTGCAATACAATTAAAAGTAATACAATGCCACAATAATAAATAAAATAACTAAAATTTAAAATAAAACATTTGTGCGGATAGTAAGTACCGATGGTGATGAGACAATGTCAAATGTTGCTGCGAATATTTCGAATTAAGACCAACAAAATTAACATAAAGTTAAATAATGAATCCGTACGTTCAGACGTCCATTGTATTTACGAATTTTCGTAATGATTGCGTGTAAGTGTGCGACGAATACAGTTCTGGACTCCGAATTCTTCGCGTTTCTCACACTAGAGTGTTCGAACAGCTACAGTACTATCCAGTTGCATCGTAAGATTTATCTCACCTTTATAAACGGGCGAAACCTTAACTAACTTACATGTTTTAACACACTTGACAATCGAGTACTTGGTTACAGTAAATGCTCTAACATTCTCCATAACTACAATTCTGACAAGTGACAAAATTACAACTATAAAACTAATTTAACTATATCTAATTGGAATATATCCCGGGACTATTAATGTGATGTTTTCAACTAGACTTTGAACGTGTGAAATGCAACTGAGAGAGTGCTGTAACGTTGGAGATGTTATGTAGGTCGGTGCTCATAAGTTTTGTATTATTGCTATTTTGAGTACCGATTCACTACAATAACGTGTGTCGAGAACACTGCAGTGTGTACGCTGAACATACGGACCAACAAATAAACAAATATTAAGTAGAGAAGGTCTGCGCTGGCTCGTGCGACTCAGCAGCGGGTAACTAGCGTAGGGTAATATAGCGGTACCGCGAGAGATTTCTTCAGGGGACCGAACGCGTAAACACCTAAACTATAATATACTAATAACTGAACGCTGCAAGCTCATCTACAAACATTTACAATAACCACTTCATTTAAAAATAAACAAATGGTGTGTTCATTGAACAGGATCCCGTGAACACTCTCACGCCAGGCCTCACACATCCGAAACACGCACCATTATACAAACATTATTATGTTAATTTCTCCTTGTCCGCTTAGCTATAAATATAGTTTACATAATATAAATTAAAATATAGAGTGAAAACTACACATTTCTTACAATATACTATGTACAAGGCATCTCTTGTCGCTCCTTATTAACAACGTGACCGCGCGCGGCCCTGCGCCCTCACCTCCTTACTATAAACGTTCATACAAAAACCTATCTGGCACTAACATGTATATTCATTACAAAATGTATAATATAATAATATTATGTATATACAATCACAACATAAATTTGATAAACAACCGAGAGAAATAGGTAATATTTTAATTGGTGTTACGGACACTTTGTTGCAGAGTCAAATCTGTTCATGTCAAGCGTTATATTGTACTCTTTAAAAGTATTCATTAAAAAATATTTGAACTTTTTTTTTATTATTAAACGAAAGGAATTATTTATTTTGATTTGTTCAGAATTGCGCTTCACGACCGAAACAATTATGTTTAATGATTTTCATCCTCCATTGCGTTTTGAAGGGTAGTGTGGAATTTACATATAAACGAATCTAGCTCCCCTAATAGAGTATTTATTGTCACTCCAAAAAATGTTAAGAATGCGATGATCAGAGATTAAAGACTTCTTGATCGCGTACTTTAATAATTTCTAAGCGTACAAAATTATATAGATCGCCATTGATTACATTCGTAATGAAACTACCTGATTTGTCCCCAAATTATTTGATATGTATACGAAAAAATGTTTTATATTAAGACATGACAATAAACAGGGTTTTGCTCAATCATTGTTCTGTAATTATTCAGATATCTATGAAGTAGGAACACTTTTCCTGGAGTTGTTCGCTAGACGCTGCGTTACTTTGTGCGGCGCGGACGCAAAACGTGTGCTACACTATAGTCCAACCACATAATTATTGCAACTTAAGTCCTTATTCAAAACGGAGCTTTTTTTTTTTCAAATCTTCTTGCAATACATAATGTTAGATATAGACCAATAAATGTATTTAACCTTATTTTGGTACTGATCAAATTAAAAATTTATTTAAGTTTCCGAAGGCCAAACATTAGCCTGTACGACTGTACCTAACATTATTAAGCAAAGAAACTTTTCGAAGCAACAATGACTTTTATCCAATAAAACAGCCTATTTTTTAAGTATTCGGCTTATTTCCTGACTGTACCACCACCTCGTATAGCAGTATTTTAATATTACTTCAGTGTAAGAAAGAGATGAAGCTATACAGGACATATAGCTCCATCTCTTTCCCACTGTGAAGTAATATTAAAATATTACTGCTTTGATACGTGGTGGTCGGCCCCCGGACATTCCCGATCGACGTAAAACATTGTCCGATTGCCGAAGTTTTGAAACTCACGTTAACCATTTCAATTTATACTTTATTACAATGATATAAGAGTCACATTCCAATGATTTATTAATGGTTTTACGTCATTATCTTCTGATTCTGATCAAAATCGTGAATGTACTGCTTGAGGTAAGCGCCTACGAGTCGAACATTGGTTATAAGACCCCTTCCCACGTGCAGTTATTATTCTGTGCCAATCCGTATGGAAGAATAAAAGTGCGGAAGTATATTTGCGTTAAGTATCAACTCTATGTTAAGTAGCGACCTTAACGTTTCATGAGGTAGATGAAATATCACGTCATTTCATAGTCACAGTCAATTTTGATAAAATATACAGCGTGGTGCCACATATTAATACAGATGGTTCACTCCGCAAAATTACTAAAATAAAAAGCGACTCTTGCTACAACACAATAAAGTGCATTTCAGGTGTACAGCGGTAATTACCTACTTAGTTATATTCACCGAGAAGTTGCCTCTCTATCTATAGCGTAACTCTGATATGAACTTCTGACTGAATTTGTCCGACAAGACGAGCGCGCCGCGTACTTGTAGCTTTATAACTAAAATGCGGAGTGCGCCTTCTGTACCATTCCGTGGTGGTGCGTCACTCACCAATTTACGTTGCACCTTAAATATTTTTGCCTTTAAGTAATTAACATAATTTATCTAATCTAATTGGTGTTGTATTCGTCTAACTATTGTTCAACACGTCTCGTCTCAGCGCCGCACAATAAAATATTATAATAATCGATATATTTCAATATTGGTTTTAAGTTTGTTGGATCGCCCCGTTACATCGTCGAGTGATTACTTTTCGTCGCCGTTGCACTATAATTATACATCTAAACTAAATAATAAATCAAATTACACGTAATTCACTCGCGTAATCAACATAGCGAAAGTATAAATCTGTAAATTATTGCGAAGACCTACAAGTGATCCCATACATGTTGAGATATTAATAATATACTCGATTGGCCCACATGCGATCAAAATATTATTTTTTGTCGTATATCTCCCATTACACTAAGAAACGAGCAATTCGTATATGTGTTCCCGCCAGTAAAACATTTCCATTGATAGGGAAGTAAAATTACAACGAAAAACACTTAAGATATGATTAATCTATTACTTATATAATACAGAGTCGGTAATCAAATCGGACTCGTCGCCGCCCGTTGCTACGCAACGATGCCTTATTTACAATTTTCTTACAAATTTTTACACTTTGATTTTTGGTCATCGATTTGGGAAGAGAACGAAATGCGAAGACGTTGAGTTTAGCGATATCGTGGAAGTGTATCGCTCGGACCGAAAGTACTGGGCTAACTGGAAGCTACCAACACACAGATAACTCTCGCGTTCTTCTGTCGCTCACGTTTTGATTGTGTTTAGACTCGGTTCGGTTAGTTTGCGCATCGTTTTCATCCGTAATTTCTGCCACAAGGACATTGCGAGGTAACCAATGCATCAAAACCGTGCGATTGTAATATGGGATATCTTCTAAAGCGTTGTGGGGGTAACGTTGTGCCAACATACCTCTCTTCGGTCAATATTGCAGAGTTTTAAAACTTATATCAGAAGACGCCGACCAACAACTGGTGATCTTCCAATAAATGCGTACACCAAGCCACTTTACACCAATCATAGCGATCGAAGCATGCATACTATTTCCATTGAACGACATGAGTGAGTATCATTCTCTTTCGTTCAATGAAACTATAACTACATATTCGCACAGTTAAATCGCTACAACGATAACACAGTATGTGACGAATCAGGAATTATATTTTTTGGCCTGTTTTAATAAATTGCTTTCTGAATATTGCTGTCAAGATATCAACGCCATCTGACACCTGTCAACTGAGGATATGTTCATTAATCAAATCAGCATTTTTCCACTTACTGAAAGCGGTTTATTAATACATACCAAAACGCACCAAAGACTTGATTCACATACAGACAGAAAATTCCCACTTTCTTAAGTACTTAACTAAACATAAGCAAGCCCTTTTAGACATTCAAAATTAAATTAACATGTCTCACCAAAAAGCGCTTTCTCTACCTTTAGTCAAACACTTAAAAACAACATCCTTTACAACCCAAATGATCACATACTGTACACACGACAACACAACATCACCCCTAGCACAGTCACTGACGTCAGTTCACGTCACGTCACTAGAAGCAGCGACGTATAAAGTCCCAATGTTTGGCGCGTCGTCACTCGCGCGGCGCGTTCTTGAGGAGAGAGATGGCGTGACGCACGTACTGCACCAGGTGACGGAACGTGGACGACAGGGACAGCGGCCCGCACTTGCGGTCCACTGCGATGAACAGATCTGGAAGAGGAAACACGGTATTAGTTGGTTGAGTTTGTAAAATTTCTAACCCGAACACAGCGAAATTGTTTGGCGGTAATAATAGGATTTATGGCACTTTTTTGCCGACGAGCACCTTGACAAAGAGCCCTATTACTATTTACTTACGTTATGCTTTAGAATATTCCCGAATAGTACTTAAGTCTGCTTAAGTACTATTCATGTGAATGACATCTTAATCCAATTACTTTGGGCCCTAGACCAAAAATAACATTTTGCAATAAAATTGATCAACTAGGGTCGGCCTTGTACGAATTTTGCATGCCGATAACTGTGGATAGGCGCTAGCTCCCCGTCAGGGGGCGCGGCAGGAGGGTTATGGGCATAGCCCTTATACCCCGCGGTCTAATACGGGCATGTTCATTGGAGGGCCAGGTAGGCCTGGCCTGTGGCTATTGCGAGGCCAAGACTTCTTTTATCAAAATCAAAATAAATTAACAAATAAAAAAATATAGAGTGGTACATACCTCTGTTAGCCCTAAGTCTGCACAAGGAGTCCGCTTGCTCCCACAGATCATGCGCGACATACAGGAAGGCGTAGTACTTGTTGAGTAGCAACAGCGCCTGATGCGCGTGCGCAGGCACCGAGTGCGCCAGCGAGCAGTAGCCCGACGACGCTGAGCCCGACCCCACGGACCCCACCGACCCCGCGGGCGACGGGGTCGGGGACAGCGGGGACACTGACTCGGCTAGAGCCGGCTGCAACAAGCAGAGAGGGGGGGTTGTAGTATGGGAGGTGGGATAAGTACTTAAAACTATTGTGATCGAAAATTGAACTGCGTGTAAAAAAAAAATTGAATCAAGAACCCTTTTTTCAAAATCCTTTTTTGAAGTAGGTTAGCAACATTTAATTTAATACTCTGGACAAAAACTAAACATACCCAAAAGATATGATTTCATTTCCGAGGTTCAATATGACCCAAGCCTTCAAAAAGAGACAACATATTGGTGCAATACATATTTGATCTGTATTTTCATTCTTTCTTTATTCTTTAGATAGAAGATTCAAATTTAATTATGTGAAAATACTAAATTCTGTATAAATATTAATTTCCATCTCAATTGCTAGTTATTTTCGTAACCGATTATGACTAATTTGTTTAATTTTGACAGTTCGACAACATTCATAGTGTTATTTACGTTGTTGAGCAGATTTTTTTTTCGAACTTATGAAGCAATGTATTAGAAATTTGTTTAAAACTGATTCAGATTGTGATTGATCGTGTATTACGCAATTAGGGTGCAGTATTTGGTAGCAAACAATAAATGAATTAACTTTCATGTAAGTTATTCTTATCGACGGGAATCGAACCCTATTATCAAAAATGTCACTTTAAACGACGGAATTGCTGATTCGTCACTTATATAAAAGCAAAATCGAGTATCAACTACAGTAAATGAGCAACAAAAACGTTATATAAGTGTAAAAATCATAGATAATATATTAAGGCATATATTGGCAACGGTAACAAAACGAAACCAAAAACAAAAATGTCATAACGTAAGAGTTTGCGAATTTTCTTAATGTTTGAGCAACACCTACAAACTGCACACAACTTCACTATAAGTATATTTTAAAGAAATAAGAAAAAATAGGTGCTGCAAAAAAATAACACATAATATCTTCATTGTTATTCGCATTGCCAATATAAGTAATAATATATCTAAAGTGTGGTATTCTTTACTTGTCTGATTTGGTAAACATAAATGGCGTACTGAGACTGTAATTTCGAAAAAAACATAATGTTTAAGTATACAGAGGTATGAGAAACAGGGTGTCAAGTTCACTCATCGTCCATAGAAAAGGGAGGATCCTCTGACCAGACGGGTGTTGTGTCTGCCGGGCAACTGCCCAACGATTGATGTCGCGACGTTGTATATACGCTAGTCGCGCGGTAAACTCTGCTTACGCGATGACGGACTTTGCATTACGTCAGTGTGATGCGTAGTTCGCATGTGGCGTTGTAGATGCCGCCACAGGTTTTTTTATATAACTGAGTCTCACCAAGATCTTTCGATAATTTAAAGTGATTGACAACTAATGATTTCCATACCGTGTTTACCAAATTCGACAAGTAAACAGAAACACACTATATGATAAAAATAAAAGACAAATTGATACAGACATCAGAACGTACCTTCTGTTGGTACTCGTGAACGATCTTGTTGTACTCCTTCACCTCTCGGTTGTACATCTTGAACATACGCAGGTACAGAAGCGCTTGCACTCTTAGGCTGGAAATATAGCGAGAATATGTTAGATGGGTTATTACTTTACAAAAACTATGAAAAATAATTGTTTGATTGTGTATTATATTCTTGATTAATCGTCGCTCAATCAATGGTAAATATCGAGAACTTACAACAATCGATTATTGCGTCTGTCGATGAGAATTGATACCATCGATTTGACATGGTGTCGGTGTTAGCCACCCGAAATATTCTAATTAATTTCTTTAGTTACAGATATAGAAATTCAACCTCAAAGATGAAATGTATGTCAATGAACAATGGACACATACTTACTTGAGTACAACCCAATTTAGCATGATAGAAATGGAATAGAAAACTGATCGTTTTAAAACTAACATCAAAAATCTAAAACAAATAATTACCTGAGTATATCAAGTTTATTGAAAGTGTCGTGTGGCGACGCCCTAAACCGTTGCGGCATCGAGTGTATACTTTTTATATACTCGATCGTTTCACGGTAGATAGTGAAGGCGCCTTTAGTGTCAAGTTCCAGCTCCAGTACTCGCCCGGTTAGAACGAAACACAGCACTGATTCGAGGTACAACATGACGCGCGGGAGTGGTTCCTGTTCTTTCTCGGCGGCTGTGCGAAGACGCGTCGCCTCTTCTAGGTAGTATCTGTCGAGAGAAATGTTGGCGTTACGGCTAGTAACAACAATGGAGGGATTAGTATGATGGAAATGAGTGTGTGATGTGTGGACTGCGAAAATCGTGTGGCATTTCATACGTTTGTTTACTACTCGACTACGGCGACTTTGTGTTGTCAACTGACATTATGCTGAGCTGAGGCCCTATTGGCATTATAATAATTGTTTTCTGTTTTTATAGTTTTAAGGTGTATTTTTCTGCTGTAATGCCAATAAACGCAATCCTTTTCTTTCTTTCTTTACTTGTTAGCTGTTGTTGAAGTTTGTTTGTGAATTATCCGAATTGTTGTTATAGGGTTTAAGCATAGAATGACGTAAATTGATCAAGTATTTTCCATCTTTTCGCAGGTATACTATGATAAAGAATCGTTTGGAAACGGGCATCACAATTCCTGCGGTGTGAAAATGCCCTGCAATTACCAATCTGTCGGCCACGTAATTAGATTTTGAGAAAGTGTATTTCCAACGTTCTAGTAAGTTAAGTACAGAGCAGATCAATTTGACACCTACGTTCAACTGCACATGGTTCAAAATCGCTTGACACTTCGCACTACACTTTCTCTCAAATATTGACATGCTTTTTATCGATTTTTGACTGCCTTATGATCTATACGCTGACTTGGTTCAATGGTTCACATGGTTCAAAATCGCTTGACACTTCGCACTACACTTTCTCTCAAATATTGACATGCTTTTTATCGATTTTTGACTGCCTTATGATCTATACGCTGACTTTTATGGGTTGAAATGATACTTGTATAATGATGACAAAATGATTATGATAATGACAACATGATATTGATAATGACAACATGATATTGACAATGACAACATGATATTGATAATGACAAAATGATAAAGAAACTCACTTATGATCCCTCTCCTCGTCCGAGAGCGCGTCGGCTGGCAGCCGCTCGAAGTAGGAGAAGTAGATGGGCGTCTGTCCCGCGTACGTGTCCGTCCGCTCGTGGTTCGTCGCTGCCACCTCGCCACCCTACGGAAAGTCACGGTTAGTTATGTGTTTATATACAAGGAACACTGTAAGTACCTAAATTAAAATTGTGAATCTCAGTACTGCCACAGGGAAGATTTGCTATCTAACTGATTGACCGAGACATAGCGGCCTAACTGGTGAAGATGTAGGCAAATCATCCTTACAAGACTGTTAAGTTTGCACCTTGTATTGTACACGGGGTTATACGGGAAAGGAATATGACTGAATCAAACGCCGGTTAGAGACACACTGTTTAATCAAGATGGCGGGTCGCGCAACAGGCGCGTCACTGGGCGAAGGTATTATTTCTATACAGCCTATGCCCAACACAACATCTCCCCACCCTAGTTGACAATACCCATAAGGATAATAATATCAAGAATACAATCAACAAATAATAATGCCACAAGACAGAAATCAATCATTACAAGTAGGGTGCATAATCCACCCTTGGTACGTTGCGCAGGAGCCTCTGTGGACACCTAGAAATTGGTGTCCCCTGACAATTTCCTCCAATCTCTTCCTCCCCCGTTTGTTGTCGAGGCTCATACACACCAGCTGTCAAGTCATCGTCCTCTATGCTACAAGAATGAGGATCTCTTATATTAATAACCATTTGGTTTTTGTGTTTTCGTTCATTGGTAGAAGTAACACTGTCCTTAATGAGGTATAACACCGAACCTAGTCTTTTTATGACGACACCCATACACCATTGATATTTATTTTTATGCAAGTATTTTTTATATAAAATTTCGTCTCCCGGCTTAAACACTTGCCGGTTGTTTCCTCCACTAAACTTAATCTGCGAGCACTGTTTACGTTTAACATTATTTACAAGTGATGTGAGCGGAGGCGGCTGTGGCATCGGGTTAAGAACATCTAACCGTGTTCTTAGTTTACGCCCGAACACCAGCTCAGCCGGTGAGAACCCTGTGACAGAGTGTACTGAGTTTCTGTAATCGAATAAGTATTTTAAAAGCTTTAACTTACAGTCTCTTTTGCTGTGTGATGTTAAAATACTAGATTTAATTCCTTTCTTTACGATTTTTACAAAACTTTCCGCTTGACCGTTACTAGCTGGATTATAAGCTGGTGACGTTAAATGATTTATACCATTTAGTGAGCAAAAATTTTTGAACTCGAAGGACGTAAACGCTGTACCATTATCACTAACGATCGTATGCGGTAACCCGTATTTTGACATAAAATCATAAAGTTTCTCGGTTACTGTTGCGGATGAGGTTGAGTTACTGACGTCATAAACTTCCACCCACTTAGTGTGAGCATCTACAACTACCAAAAACACAAGGTTGTTATTGATAGGCCCGAGAAAGTCTATGTGCAGTCGATGGAACGGCGTTGGTGGGTATTTCCACGGAGCGAGAGGCGCTCGTGGCGGAGAGGGCCGCAGCTGTTTACAAATATCACAAGAATTGATCATCATTTCCACGGCCTCATCTATACCCGGGTACCAAAAGCGTGATCTGACTTCTGCTTTAGTTTTAACAATACCTAAATGTGAGGTATGCAATTCTTTTAACACTTTATCACGTAATAGTTCCGGTAGTACAACCTTATGTCCTCTCATTAAACATCCATTTTCGAAAGATAATTGGGCTTTACACAAATAATACGGTTTAATACGTAAATCTATTATTTTCCTTGGCCAACCATTAAGGACTAAATCAACAACTTTTTTTAAAATGGCATCGTTATGAGTTGCATCGCGTAACTCGTCTAAGCTCAATGGCAAGCTACCCTCTACAACAAAGTGGACGTATGTCGTTTGGCAAGGATAAATCTGCGGCAAGTTTGAAGGTGGCGTCGTTGAGTGCGCTCAACAAAATGGCGCGCCTTTTCGTTCCCTTCTCGTCGGTTTTCGCGTCGATATCGTTCGCGATGAACCATTGCGTGATGCGCCCTTTGTACGTCCGCCAGTCGTGAACATTATGGTCAAAAGGTGTTAAAATTCCGTAATTCGCGTTCATCCTCGTCGCCACTGTTAAGTTTGCACCTTGTATTGTACACGGGGTTATACGGGAAAGGAATATGACTGAATCAAACGCCGGTTAGAGACACACTGTTTAATCAAGATGGCGGGTCGCGCAACAGGCGCGTCACTGGGCGAAGGTATTATTTCTATACAGCCTATGCCCAACACAACAAAGACGTACTACTAAAAAATATTATGTATCTTTTTATTATTATTATGTTACCTGTTCCGTGTGCGGCGTGCGCGGCCGCTTGGGCACGTCGCGGCGCGCCGGGCGCTGCAGCGCGCGCACCGTGTCGGCGCGCAGGCGCGACAGCGACACGCGCACCAGCACGCGCGTGCGCGCGCGCGGGACTGCTGCGGGCGGACGGATTGTTATAACATATGTACATACAAATTCCATGGCAAAAGATTAACGTGTGTTGAGGCACGTAAGTGCGTGATATGTAAAGCGTTACACGTCAACGCGCGTCACGCGGTAGTCCAAAGTATTGTATCATACCAGTTATATGGCTATAGAAAAAACTAAGCACGTGCTTCCAAAAACGTGCGTCCGGACGATTTCGAAGCACACGTAGTTCCTAACATTATTGAATAGTTATAAACCCCTTATTATATGGTTTATTAATTTACGGCGCTAAAGGAGTTGCATAATGAAATTTAGTACAACATTATAACACTCGTTTGGATGATAAAATGGTTACTATGACACTGGTTGTTTAAATGTTGGCAATAAGCCCAAGCTAACTGTTTCACTAACTTTTATAGAGGATTTATAGCATGAGTATAGATAAAATATTTTACGTAATTAGAAAGTACTAGACTACTACTACAACTAGAAAATATAAATACAGTGATATATAAACACTTACCATTGGAAGACGCTTCCTCGAGTCTCTCCGAACCGCGGCCGGACTTGAGTCCCGAGCCCACATCGGCCTCCGCACGCACGTACCGCTCCGGCGCGATCCGCTCGACACGTTCCACCGGCTTGTCGAGAACCTTGCTCTCGAGCAACGACAACTTGCTGTCGGACAGCCGAGGCTTCGTATCTGGAAGGCGGTCGTGCGATAACTTCTCTCCCGCTATCCGTTCGTTCCTTTCCCCGAGTCGATCGTGAGATCTTTCTCTCGGCAACCGATCTAGCGACTTCTCGCTCGGTACCCGTTCAGTTGACCGCCGGTCGGCGAGCCGGTCTGACGACAGACCGGATAGCCTGTCAACTGAAAGGCGTTCGCTAGCCGACGAAGACCGGTCTGATGTCGACGTTCGATCCGTCGATATCCGATCGACGGTTCGCTCGGGTATCCGGTCGTTGTAGGTACGTTCGGTCGGTATCCGATCGGAGGGTATTCTCTCGTAAGAGGTCCGGTCGGGTATCCGGTCCATCGTCCGATCGTTGGGGGGGCGTTCGATGGGTACGCGGTCGGCGGAGCGACGTTTGTCGGATCGGTCGGATCGGTCGTGTCGCTCGACGGACAGGCGGTCGGTGTCCCGTCTCCTGTCGGGCTCGTGCGGGGACAGCCTGGCCATGGCCTCCTCGTTGCGTCGCTCGGCGGACCGCTCGCGATGTCGCCGCTCCTCCTCGTCGGCTTCGGGCGCTGTGACCTCGATGATGGTCACCTGCCCCTTGCCTTTGCCTCCTTTCCCTTTGCCGCCTTTACCGCCCTTGCCACCGCATTCGTCGCTCTTTTTCGGAGTAAAAACCTGAGGAAATATTTTTTTTTGATGAGATGCTGTTCTCACTTTAAAAACTGCCTTTTTTAATTCATTATTGAAACCTCACAAATGTGACGGGTGTGTAAGATTATAATATTAAGTAAACAGATGATGATGGAGTTCATCTCATATTGCGCGAACGGATTCGATTTTTTTTCTTAATTTTTTAAATTGTATTCGTTCACCAACAAATTTTCCACCCTTGTAATAAGCCAAGGATAACTTGCAAAATGTATATGCAACAGCGCAACAATCATTGACAGGCAAACTTCGCATGCATAAAGAAGTTTTCATTTACTTATATAAAACGACAAAATAATGAATATAACATAATACGGTATTCACTGTGAACACATTTCAGGTCATTCATTTCAGGTTTATCCTAGTACAGGCATCTAACATTATAATACCTTTGTAAATTATTTCTAAGATTTTATGTTAATATTTTACCAATTTTATACTGAAAAAATATATTCTATTCTATTCTATTTCCTTCCAAGGGAGGACAATTTATTCAGGGAGATACTTAAGTTTCTTCTTTGAAGTTAAAAAATTATGTATAGTTTTTGAACTTAATTCCGATACTAACCCTGCGAAAGATATGCGTCTTGGTGTCTTGCAGGGGGCGATGGTGCGGCGGGTCGGGCTCCGCGTCGCTGTCGGGTGGCGGGGGCGCGGGGGGCGCAGCGGGCGCGGGGGGCGCGGGGGGCGCGTGCGGGGGCGCGGGCGGGGAGGGCGCGCGCGACTTGGGCGGCCGGCCGCGGCGCTTCTTCACGGGCCGCTCTTCCGAGGGCCTGGCTTTGGGCGGCCGCCCGCGTTTTACCGCTCCCGCAGGCGCGGAGGGAATCACTCGGGGTGATGTCTGAGGAAGAAATATTCTTATTAAAACTTATATTTTATGAAACTTCTGGCCTTTAACCTGGTAGATATAAGTTCGATTGCCATATGTCTGAACATCAAACGAATACTAGAAGAGTCTTACCGTATGCCTGGACGTGTCCTCGTCACTAGACGCGGCCGACACCCGGGTGGGTATGGAGCGCCTCCGCCGCACGACGCCGGGCGATGGCGACGACGCCTCCGAGTCCGACATCTCCGAGATCGGACTCTGAAACAAAATCATAAAGATACATTAATCTTTAAACTGATCAGGGGTAGTATTATGAAGTATTAATGCCATCATTATTCCACAGCGAAAACGGGATGGTGCTAGCGGCCTTGTCCGCCGCTCCGTCTCTCTCTCACACTGGAATAATGGTGGCATTAATACTTCATAATACGGCACCAGGCTCTGGACATAAATATGGAAAACATTAACAGATAAAAGACATAGGACAATTTCTTCAATGCTTTTGTTACACTGCAGGGCAAATATTTCAGCATCAATACTGTTTAGATGATTGTGGTTTTTTTTTTCTTCATTTCTCTTGATCTTCATCATCGTCATCTCCGACGAAAGACGTCTACTGCTGGACATAGGACTCCCTCAATCATCACCACATAAACCGGTCCTATGCTGCCAGCACCCAGCGCATTCCCACGACCTTATACAAAATCTGCTTGCAGCTAAGTCATAATTTCAACCCATGTAATTGCCAGAACATTTAAGTCATTCACACTGACGTCACCTCACTCGGCAGAATCGTAGACGCAATATTTCCATGGATCGCTCCTACTGCTTGCCACGACAAACCCTTCAACTTCTGGAACTGGTACCAGATCCTCTCCCGGTCTTTAAAAGGCACATCACTGATACTGTTTTCAAACTTCATCAGTCCATAGCGAAGGGAACTCTTTAATAAGGAAAGACTGATCCATTTCTGTATAACTTCCTCTTCAGATTCACCCATTGTGTGATGAAGCAGATTGTTGAATATGTCGAAGTAAATATCCATTTTGAACTATCATCACTTTGCATCAGGGTGTTAATAACTGTCAACGGCTTTTTCGTGTGGTGCGAATGATCATGAGTTTACAAGTTTTCGAATGTTTTACAAGTTAATTTCTTCCGAAGATTTGTCAGCCTTAAAGATGTATAGGTACTTTAATCTGAACAATGTTTCGGAAAAGGATTCAGTTACGATACGTCTTATAACTCAAAACACAAGTGGTTCGTACTCAACGCGATCCCAGAATCAACCGCGAGCTTACGACTTAGATTGTAACGAACGCTTACTAAGTATTCTTACTAAGAAATGTATGGCCACTTTGTTTCCGAGAACTGTTTATCTTTCGGAACATAACACCTGAGAAAGGGTCGCTTAATATAGACGGGATACTATTGCATTACGGACTAAATACGGAAAATGCTGGGTAGGTCATTCTTGACCGTGAGAGAGGCGAACGTACCTATACTACATTCAAATCCTTGTTTCCAAATTGATGTGATTTTCACTAAAACAAACATCAACTTAATAATAGTGCAAATTGAGTTGATTTCAGAATGACTACTATTGAAAAAGACATAAAAAATTTAAAGTTGTAGCGTAAAATTACCTAATCTGTGGGTTCTAAAACCGCATATTTTTTTACAAGTTTGGAAACTAATTTTCAAACGTAGGATACAGCAAATCAGCATTTGTTTATGGTACGAGTTTAGCCTACTGTCTTGGTAAGGTCTCCACCCGAGTGAAGTTGTTGTCAGTTCTTGTCACCACCTGCTGAACTTTCAGTAGACATGTGACAAGTTGACGACAGCTTCTTGAAATACCAACTTGTCACCCGATCTTCAACACGTTGGCTTGCTAAATAGGGCACATGTTTATACTTAGAATATCACAGTCCTAAGCTGTGTAGTACCTACTGGAAGTATTCATTAGATAATTGATAGATGATTCATGTTCTACTGTTTTTTCCACTGCAAAATACAAAGCCACACTTAGTCACCATTCTCTGCATTGGGAGTTAAAGTTGGCATTTTAGGTTGTCCTCCAGAGGAACGAACATTTTAAAAAAGCGACTGGATGCGGGAGGCGAAGAACTGGGTAAGGGAAGCTCAACTTGGGAGAACTTGGTCCAGCAGTAGACTGCGATAAGCTGAATAGATTGAATTATGGTTACCTGTTGGAAGAGCTGCAAGAAAATATCAATAAAGATATCCAACTCCAACTCACCGGTTTCCCTTTAATATCAGCAAGGGCATGTCTGACATCTTTCCCTGATTCATAGGTCTGGTCAGGCGGGTTTGCGGAAGGCGGGACGAAATTGGACAGGCCCCAGGACGAGCGCTGTGCGGGGGGCGGGGCGGCGGCCGCGGCAGGCGCGGGCGCGGGCGCGGCCGCGGTCGGCGCCGGCGCAGGCGGCGGGGACTCCACGGAAGAAGATTCGGATTCGGAATCCTCAGAGGGTGATGAACTGCCTGATGTTGGACTGCCTGACCCGATTGGTGATATAGGCCTGTAAATATAAAATGATTTTTAACGACATGTCATATGAAAGTCAATGTTTTGATACGATTGGTAGAGCCATCGTCCATGACAGCGCAAGAGACTGCTCTTGCGCTGTCTTTGACAATGGCTGGATATACTGATACCTACCTAAAATTCTCTTACATATAAGTATGCAATTATGCACCATTTACACCACAAATCTCTTTTAACGTTTAGCGTTGAACGAATATAGAACAACGTTCCGTTTCTTTTAGACGTTTGAATATGATAGAGACAGAATTATGTTTTAAAAATGTTAAACGCATTTAGTGATTTGTGAAATTTTCCATTTGTGGCATTGAAACATAATAATCAACAATTACATTAACTGCCATGCTTTCAAATCAAATAAACTTCCGTCCGCTTGGCTCTTGGACTTGTTGAAATTAATTCAATTTCAGTCGCGTACTTAAAACTTACCGAGTTTCCACTCGAGATAAAAATCAATTAAAAACTTAGCGCTTACAAAGGGAAGTGCAGCAGTCGTGGAGTAATTTTGTTAAGGAGAATAAACTTACGGTCCTATCGCGTGTGTGTTCGGGACCTCGTCATCGCTCTCCGACAAGCCGAGGTCCTTGTTCACCACGTCACTGGAAACAGAAACATACAATACAATTAACAACTTTTAAAAGCTATGAAGGGTACGCTAAGATGGTATTGTGCATAATAATGACAATTGCTTTAAATACGTTGATTGATCTGAACAGGAATAGTATTGATTGTTATTAACACTTTCCGGCACCCTAATTGAGTAATGCAAGATCGGTCAGAATTGGAATCGGGTTAAAATAAATATCTAATAATCACTAATGCATTGCTTCATAATTTCGTAAGTTACGTTGATGAACGATTTTTTTTTCGAACTGATTGATCGTTTGTCACACAATTAGGGTGCTGTGCTGGGCACTGAACGAGACACACTATTCTGCGATCGCAATTTATTTGCCAGACATGAGTTTTAGGAAAAACAACTGTAATGCCTACGCTACAACTTCATATTTTTTTATGACTTTTCAACGGTACTAATCAGTCTAAAATCAACTTTATTTATACTTGCATAAAGTTGTTTAAGTGGAAATAACATCAATACTGGAAACAGGGATTTAAATAGACCTAAGATGTTTTGTTCATGACGTCTATGGGCGTTTAGTGTCCCGGAAAGTGTTGATACAAAATATTTAAATATGAATAGAAAGGAAGAAAGGCCGATTACGGGACTAAAAGGAAAAGGGAAATTCGGTTTTCATCATAAAGAATACCTTTATTTCTATCATATTAGAAGAATTGCAACCAAATTTTTAGTATGAACGATAGTTATCACGAAATATTTAGTATGACTATGAACGATAGTTATCACGAAATCGCCTGAAATTGGTGATGTGTAAAAGGGTTTCTGACAAAGTAGATATTATTGAGGTCCGTAGGTATGTTGTTCAACAAAGAATGAGTTTTTATACTACCATATTACTCAGCTTTCAAGTTAGACAAAGGTTTTGTTTAACTTCGCCGTATTTAAAACACATAACCTATGTTAGCATAGGGCATTTTCCGAACTATTATAAAATGCAATATTAGCCACATGAAACACCCATGTATATTTGTATAAGTGCTAGTCATTTGTGTGCGTAGGCATCGCACATAGCCGAAAGACCTTTCATTTGCATGCAGGAGTTAGTGGGCTGTCTGTTTGTAGTACGGCCCACCGAAACTAACGGAGTGAATTGTTTGGCCGCCGTCACTATGTCGGATAGTCTGTCTGTATGCTTTAAAACATATGTGTAGAACTAGTCTTAAGTGAGATCACCCTTGATGGCTCGACTCCTGAGTTATTTTAGCAAGGAGGAAATATATTGAAAAATGGAAATGTATTAACAAAGTGTATGCTGGAAGGATTCAAAACAGTACCAAGCTTTTACGAAGTTCAATGATCTATCACGATGAGATGAAAGTCAATTGGTACTTGGTAGGCCATCTTTATCTAATAATACACTGACTAGCAACATAAAAAGTCACTAACTTATCATGAAATATTTCCGAAACCACGCAAGATAGCTTCTTGAAGTAAAAAGCAACATTCAAATGTGTTTAATAGCGCATAAAAAACACATATAAAACTGTTTTCAAGTTTTTTTTTGCTTCATATGGCTAACTTGTGTGGTTTAGGAGATATTTAGATTTTTTTTGGCACTTTGCAGGTGGTTTTTTTATATTGCTCGTCAGAGTATGTCTCCAATAGTTAGTCGATGTTTAGAAAACCCCACAAACAACGAATAACGATATCCCTTTATCGATCTCACAACTCGAAAGTAAGGCAGCTGCTACACTACACTCAATGTTTATCTATTACTCTGTAATTTACGAGTAACCCTTTTAAAATGAGATACTTACGGCGACACTGAACTCCTTGAGTTCGATATCCGGTTATCCAATCCTGTAACAAACAAAAACATATATTTATAAAGGCTTTCATAACATCAAACATCGTAAAATGCTCGTAAAGTTTCCAATTATGTAAATCGTCGGCGTTCATTTGACTTAAATACACAAATTAATAACTATGTACCGTTGAACGAACAATATATTCTCATTAAAATACGTAATTAATCTCTCGATGTTTTTATTGGTAAAAAAATGTTATTGTGTAATAAAAAGGTGCAATTAAGGCCCTACTCTACCTCAAATTGCTTAGCATGATCCTCCGTTATGCCGAAAATACTGCAGCATTAATTTTGAAATAAATATATGCTATAGTTGAGGATTGATACTAGGTCCTACGTTTGACGAAAATACGATTACATAAAATTTTCTCTATAGAAAAAAAACCAAAGTTACCTCTAAATCGAACTTTAAACCGCATGTATTACAAAAAGTACTTCAAATTCGATCATGAAACTTTGCAGAATAACTGAACTAACTATAAAGCAGGTCTCATGTTTTTTTTTTTTTTTTTTAATTTCCATTATTTTCACCGTAAAAAGCAATTACCTAAACTGTTCGAGGATTGAAAAACCGCCAGCACCCCACTCCATCTCGCTATCACTCAGGCCGCGAGTAGTAGGGTGCGAGCGAGATAAAATCAGAGGTAGGGTATCGCCTTAAGGAGTTCTTGCGGTTCTTGCTAATTAGTGTCATGTTGTCATGTATTTGTTTGTGTGATCGTTTGTCGTCGCCGTGTCCATAGGTCCTAGTCTCTGAACCCCAAAGCTACAATACATTAGTCTTTACAGTATTAAGCAACCGTAAATTCTGCCGCCGACTCCATTACCCGATAAATACAAACGATATTTAACTGCGATTTGCGATTATTGTCCTAAGTAATCTCTTAAAAACTTTACTGATTATTTGCGCAAAGCAGATTGCCTACTAAGTGCTAGATAATGCGAAACAGAATAAGTAAATCAATGAAATTACGTCGAGTTCTATCAACATCGCGAACAATCACTGTTAATACGAAGTACTTTCGGATATTAAAGCTAAGAGCTGCTCATTTTCTGTCATATTTCGTAAAATAACAGCCGCACGGGTCGATCCATCAGGGGGCCTACCACCACCGCTTACAGCAGTATTATTTTAATAATACTTCAGTGTAGGAAAGAGATGACGCTTTACAGGACGTATAGCTCCATCTCTTTTCCCCACTGAAGTAAGATTAAAATAATACTGCTGTAACGGTGGTGGTAGGCCCCCTGGTTACCTTACGCTTGCCGGGGTTGGTCCATGGATAGGTGACCATCTTTACATACCGAAAGTCCACCGTGTCTCAGAAAAACACGTTAAGCCGTTGGTCCCGCTGTCATTCGTGGAACTTTCGACAGTCGTTACGGGTCTTCAGAAGCCCGAAAGTCTGACAACCAGTCCTACCGAGGGGTATCGTATTACCCAGTTACTGGGTTGTGGAGGTCAGATAAAATACTTATCCCTTGCATTCGGTTAGACTGGAAGCAGAACCAAAAAATACAAGTTGGGAAAAGGCTAGGCAGATTGAGTTCGTAAGGTTGGTTATACGAACGTAGGTGGCTCAGATTGTGGCACAGAATCCGCAGTGAGTATTCATTAGCTGCGACAAGGCTCACAAATAACCCTATGCATAATAAATTCCACTGTACATGTGACGGCTACTTCGATAAATTAGACTTATTCATAACGACTAGACTTTTGGACTTGGCCGTTGAAGGACGCAGTGACACGTTAAATGCATCTGTTTCCTTTTAGCTTTTTGCTATTATTTTTCAACGTCGCAAAGTCGCAAAGTTAATAATGCACCCGAATAGGATGTTATCGTAACAACCTACAGCTAACCTCGAGTCTGGCCATTATTTATTTATTTCAATGCTTCTATAAAATCATTTTTAATTGGACACGCATAACATCAGATTATCTTATTTTTTTATAGAACATGGATAAAAAATACCTGTGCTATTAGCTATCATACTACGGTTGCATTTTAAAGCCACACCATTTCATCGTATAAAAGCTGCTTTATCTAATGATAGAATTCCTCCTGTCCAATCATGCATTAAAACCCATCGGTAAAAGTACAGCGTGGCATCAGAAAAAACGGAATACTCCCCTCATTGCAGAGGAGCAATTTGCTAAAGAGTCCAATTGTGTGGTTTGACTGCACCACATACATGCATAAGTGCATCGCACAGTGGAGAGCGGACGGTGTTTACTTAGGCGTAGAGAAATGTAAACATGTCGGTGGTAGCGGGTTCGGTGCCGAGCCGATACCCTGCCGACTTTAAACAACCTATAAAAGTGCCTTGAACTCTATGGTGTACATAATTATGTTTAGTGTTAACATTACACTTCTCTCACAATTCTCACGGATCCCTCGTCTAAATACTTGGAATGATTTGAACTTTCAGAACTGTACGTTCAAAAAGTTAACTGTGAAATTAAACTTCAATTTCATAAATACAGTTCTGAAACTGACGAAAGCTTGTTTCACGTAACATCTACGTTTCCAGACAAATATATTGATATTTTTACATTACCATGATGTATAAAAGCCAGACAGCTAAAGTACAATCAGTCTAACAAAAATATGAACACTCATGAACAGCATACAAAAAGATTGAAACTACGCATTTTATTTTCCACGTAAACACCTTTAAATCCCATCAATAATGTCAATGGAAGCCGTCGATCAAAATCATTCACTCACTCATTCGCGGCTTATCCCGCCAATCGAGATTGAGAACAGAGGGTAAAATATATGTCGGTCGGGTAAAGACTGAAGTGAATAGGTAATTTGCCCCGAGACCGATGACGTTAGACGAGGACTATGACCGACAGTCCTTCAGGGTCACTGACCTCTAGGGTTGCGGTGACTTGCCAGTGTCAGACAGACGACGGCCGAAGCTACGGCCCATTCGGGGCATTCTGTTACGAAACTTAGGCTATATAGGTCGTTTTTACTTCAATATAAGTAGCGCTACGACCCTTGAACTCGGTTGAACCCGTGAACTTGAAACTGAATGCCTAGTTCTTTCTACATTTTGTATACAGTATGTAATAGATTTGTGTAATGTAACTTTAGGAGCGAAACGTGCTTGTTTCAATGTCAAAGTCGAATGTCACAACCGTTCGCAGAAACGTCCTAGTAACTAAAACTTAGAAAAACAAAGAAATAAACTATTTGACGACATCTCATTCATAGATCCCACGCTCAACTCCGAGGGAACTAAAAACACACTCATCAAACTTTGTCCGCTATAAATAGGTTGAACTAGCGTTGTAACGTTGTTTGTAGCGTCATAGCGTGGAGCGGAGCGAGTGACGTCATTGTACTCCTCTGACAGACATGGGACAAGGAGCATAAAGGCCCCCGCAGAAAGGCGCGACGCGACGCGTGGGACTCGACTCTGGTGGAACCTATTCTATGAAAACTACACGGAAATTGTTCTGTCTGCAGGAGCCTTAAAGGGGTGATAAACGTGCGAGCAAGTCCGCGTACTTATGGCTCGGCGAGCTTACTCGCCCGTGTGTCATGCTAAGTACGCGCACTTTAAAACCGCCGAGTAAGTTCGTCGGCGATCCAACAATGAAATTTTGAGCAAGCTTCACGTGTCACCGACGCGGCTACGGCGGGTGAGGCGAGTAAGGTCGCGCGCACGTCTATCACCCACTTTACAGCTACTGGAGTGACAATCCTTGACGTATTTCATCGACATCGTCTATGGGAAGTTCGTGTGCGCTCTCCTACTATTTGTACTCTTTGGTTCGGAAGCTAGAGTACTGCGCTGCGACATACACTGACTTGCGTAATGAATGATCAGTTGACCACCCACGTTACTTAGTTTCTTGCACGTGGAGGCTTGAACGTGTGTCCACGTGTGCTTGCTTATAATTGTGTGGGATTGTAGGGTTTAATATTGCCTAATGTTTTATAAACAAGAGATAGGGCACGCATGATATTGATAGCTACACTTAATCGTTTGAAAATGAATCAGACGATTACTTCAGTTTACGAAAGAAAGTTACGATTTGTGACGGAGGGCGTGTCAGACTTTTACTGACTAAAACCCACCCGAGTTCCTTCAGTTGCCTGTTGCCAAGGGTCCCGGTATCCTTTTCGGACTTTCCCGCAAACGATTTGTAATGTTATTCATTGAAGATGTAAGGATAGGCAGCTCTCCCTATCGGTAAAAAGGCTCTCCAAACCAAACATAGTTTTTTTTTTATCAACTAAAACCTACTCTGTAATAAATTCAACAACTAACTAATTACAAGAAGCAATGAAATAATTTTGTTTATTTTCCTTAGGGCGGGCCAGTGGGCGTTATCTCATCGCGGCCTTATTACCACCGGTGTTTATGCGCCACAGAAACGCTGTTTATGGCAAGCTGCGTGCGTACCGATAGTTTTTCTTGTGACGTATACAAGTTACCGTTGCAAATCCATCATGTAAATTATAGCGAACTAGCTTCCGCCCGCGGCTTCGCCCTCGTGGTATGTCGATAAAAAGTAGCCTATGTCCGTCCCCAGGGTGCCATCTATCTGCTTGCCAAATTTTGTCGAAATCCGTTCAGTGGTTTAGGCGTGAAAAGGTAACAAACAGACAGAAAGGTTACTTTCGAATTTATATGGAATAGTATGGAATGGATTGTTTAATTGTTGTTTTGATGATGTTGCAAATGCGCGTTGAAGAACGTGACATACTCGTAGTGATGTAATAAAGAGTTTGTGCCGTTGGTGCCAACTCCGGAAACATTTCGTAGGTTCGGTTGTTCGCAATTGTACTTTGTAGGGCTTCGACGTTGTTGGCACCTTAGCCGTTTCTTCGAATATTTAAGTCATTTTCCAAACATATTGCGAAAGAATTGGTGTTACAATTTTTTCGTAAATTATAATCAAACTGTGCTCTCGATTTTGATAAAAGATTACACACCAATCTTATTACTCTCATATTCCCAAAGGGGCCACACGATCACAGTTATATCCCACCCATATACAGTGCAGTGCAGTACAATTGAAACAAAATAGTAAACAAATCAATATACTTTGTTATAGTTGGTGTTATGCCGTACTTACGACAACATCCGGCTCGTTGAGCAAACCACTTAATATCGAGTACGTTTTAGCACTTAGCACACTACGCAAAACTGCTAACAAGTTTATGCGTGTATTACTTCACCGCTTGAGTGTAATAAAGGGCTAGTTGAATCAATTAAGCCTATCGCAGTCCACTGCTGGTCATAGGCCTTCCCCAGGCTGCGCCACAACACCCTGTCCTCCGCCTTTCGCGTCCAGTCAGTGCCAGCCATCATTTTAAGGTCGTCGGTTCTTCTAGCTGGGGGCGTCTCACACTACGCTTGCCGATACACGGTCTTCACTCCAGGAATCATCTACTCCACCGGCCATTGGTACTGCGACAAACATAGCCAGCCGACTGCCACATCAGCTTGCTTACTCTGCAGGCTATGTCGGTAACTCCGGTTCTTTTCCGGATAACTTCATTACTAATCTTATCTTTGAATGATACTTCGAGCATAGACCCCTTCAAATTCGAGGACATAATACTTTTCACTGTATTTTCAATCACTTTTACCTGTGGCGTAACTGCGTAAAATACTAACAACTGCAATGCCTTTTCTTTTGAAAATTCAACAATATTCATTGCCTTTTTCCGTTGTCGAGCAGACGAGTTTTTCAAACATAGGAAGCAATAGATTAGTAATGCCTTCAAAATCCTTCGGATTGTGAGTGCCGAATAAAGTAGGTTCTTACAGTCCGGCCGTCGAGAAAACGCAAAACACATACCTTATTACCGCAAAACCGTGTTTATCAGTTGTTTAGCATAAACACCTTTTAAACATGACATTTCTGTATGGAGTTTGACATAAAATTGACATTAGACACGCGTTGAAGTAAGGCGTATATCCGTTAGTATGAAACTGACAGATGACAAGAACGCATTCTCTCGACTGTCCGACTGTATTCTGTATTTACGGATTTTTAGTCTTTCAGTGCTTTTACCGACACATCGCAGTCATCAAGTTATTACGTCTACGTACGTCACAAGTCCCAAGTACTTAATAAAGGTCTACAAATAGAGATGTATCGTGGTCTAAATTGAGCTCTAGAAAATATGTTTATTTTTATACATTTTCCAATCTATGCGTTCAGCAGATATGTTTTGTAGAAAGCTTCTCTCCTTTTTCTATTTGCGTAAAAAGATAGAATTTGTCGTATTCGTGTTGGATATTAAAAAATAAAAATAGATATTCAGCCGTGCTTTTTTGTATCAATAACAAGGACTCTGACGTCATTGGAAAGTATTCGAATCCGAGCATCAAATATTTGTAACTTTGAGTAAAATAATTTTTCCTTAGTAGACGGGATGCGAAAACGTCTTATAACCCGCAAAAGGCCAATAATAAGTTGTAGAAATAAAAGTAACAGAAAATAGCCCTGATACTTTACGTAAGTATCAAACTATATACTCAGAAAACTAACATCTTTATGCGCTAGTCTCGCAAAAACTCGAAAATGGCTCGACCGATTGTGATATTGTGTCCGAAAGGGCATTGCGACGCAGTATAATATAACGGTATTAGCTTGTGATCAAGAAAAAAAACCAAATCAAATAAGTGCTTATCCAGATTTTCTGTTATAAGCACACTAAAAGTAACAGACTAGGTAAGTCCCTCTCACAAAGAGGAGACCTGTGTCCCAGCAGTGGGAACATTATAGCCTGATTATGCTATGCTTATGTTAACTAAGTCAAGTCATTACTTTTCATAATCAATTTAGAATTAGAAATACAGGAAGGATTAAAAATCGTCTGACCAGCGATTAGTCGCAGCTCTGTAACAAAGTGCGTAGCGGTCCTTAACATCGAGATCGCTATGCAGCGTTACAAATCGCACAAACGTCACGCATGGCCGCGCCTCCACCGACCACCGGTCAACAACCACTAAATATTTGTTTACATCGCGTACATTTTCACGTTTATAGCTGTAATTCAACATGAGTAGCCCATCAAACGGAATGTATGAGAGGGACAAGGAAAATATTTTATGCGTCCTTTGTCCTATATTTTTTTGTATGACGTTTATTGTATTTATCTTCAGCGCTAATATTGAAAACTAAATACATGATGTGAGTGTAGGGCGGGCGCGACCTAATGTTCCTTTAGTTAGAATATTGGTTTTCAGTAGCGTGAGCGAAAACGGAACTAATCGAAACGAAAGTAATCTTCTGATAATTGCTGAAAAAAGAACGATGTGTATTGACAGTTTACTAGCTGGGTCCCGAAATTTCACCCGCATAAGTCTCAATCAATCTGCCTAACCTTTTCCTAACTAGGTTGGGGTATCTGAATACTAGTATTTTACATGGAGCGACTGCCTATCTGACCTCCACAACCGAGTAACTAGGTAATACGACCCGCATAAGTCTCGATCCCGAAATATCGGGGTAATTAGTATCATAATATGTCCTAACCTAGGTGTGGTTTACCCATGTGCCAAATTTCAACCAAATCCGTTCAGCCGTTTTAGCGTAAAAGCGTAACAAAGAAACATTAAAAAAAAAACTTTTTTCTCTATAAAATAGTAGTTTAGATTATACACAAAACCTGTGCATTTTAAATAGGTAAAAAATTTTAAACAAATCGGTTTACAAAAATTTTAGCATAGCTCTATTTTGCATATACTATTTAAAAATTTACAAGTAAAGGAAGAAGATGCAAGGACGCATACATAAATCATGTCCCAGAGAGTGCAGTTTGCGACTGCGACAAGCCGCGAATAAGAGCGGGGTAGTACTAGACAGATATGCTAAGCATGGCATCTGTTGCTGAGTTTTCTCAGTCCGCAACTCCGCACCGACGACCTCGCATTTGTTGTTTTCATGAAACATGAAATTTTCATAGTTTTAGAGATGCTTTATACAAATGGAGTTATCATGAAACAAGATTTTAATAAAAAATTTGTTATTTTTTTGTATTCTGGTCTTTTTTACGCTCCGTTATTTATTGCTCTTATGAGAAACGAGACAAAAGTGTTCAAGCATTCCATAATGGTGTAGGTTTGCTATAAATGCATAATATAAAAAAAAATGCCATTTTGTATCGGTCAATCAATCTGCCTAGCCTTTTCCCAACCATGTTGAGGTTCGCTTCCAGTCTTACTGGATGCAGCTGAATACCAGTATTTTTCATAGAGCACCTGCCTATCTGACCTCCACAACCCAGTAACTGGGTAATACGATAACGCCTGGTAAGACTGGTCTGTCAGAGTTTCTGACAACCCGTAACGACTGTCAGTGTCAAAGATCCACGAATGACAGCCGGGACTAACTGCATAACGTGCTTTTCGAGGCACAGAGGAGACTCGGTATGTAAAGATGGTCACCAATCCACGAACCAACGGCAAGCGTAGCTTAACCTGATATCACGAGCTCCTCCATATCGCCACTTCCGTTCCGCACAGCCATTCTATATCGATACAGAAAAATATATCGTCCTCGTCGTCGGAAAGTACAGTTATGTTAAAAATTCTCTCACTATTGGATAGATGACATTCTGGTTATAGGTACGGGCTATTTTTAACTGTGAGAATGATAGTGGGCGAGAGGATGTGTGCTCTATAATAAAGTTATCCCACTGCAAAATATAAACTACAAACCCACTTTATGTTCGTTTTAACGTGTTACGTTTTTACCATGGTCTAAAAACATAATTTCTAGGTATTTTCTAAAACATTGTTCAAGTTTAATAAGCTTCATGTAAGCTACCCATTTTAATGGGGTGTTGCCTGGGTAAACAAAAGAAATTCTATTTATTCCGTCACTAAGATAATTAAAAAAAAATTTGACACGTATTTTTTGCTTTATATCATATTAATAAAAAAATACTTAGATAAAACGCATTAAAGTTGGGGAATGGGGGCTCACTAGTAAGTACAAAATCTTCATACAAGTGACGTCACTTAGATGATTCAATAACCTGTGGTCTATTGAAATCAAAGGTCAAAAAAAAAGCCTAGAATCTGTTTTTTTTTTAGAATTAAGTATGAAAGAAAACGCTTTTAACAGCTGAACATTACAGTGACGTAATAATGTTCACCTTTTAATGACTGGCAACGAGTATTTATACAAAGGTTATTTGGCTGGATTGAAATTATTTACAATGTCTTTTGTTTTTAAATAACCGTAGAAAACGATAGCATGCAAAATCAGAACAGTGTGTTTACCGGGAAAAACGTAAATGAAGTCCCGAATAAATAAACACTGGGTGTTTGTGAAAACAAAAAGGGAAGACATAAACATTTTATATAAAAAAAACAGAAAAAGAAATGTGTCTTTGGAAATTGGACTTAGTTGCGCAAAAAAGGGGTGAAATATTAACAAAGCCGGCCCTTTTGGGTCTCATTGTTTACTGCAACCAATTAGTGCAACAAAATGCGAGCCTAAAATAATGCTGACATTATCTTTTTTCATACTCAACCAGTAAACAAACAAACAATTGTGATGTTGATCAATTGAAAATGCAAAAGAGCTGACGCTAAATATTTAGGGAACGTTCCTCGTTACTCTTTTTATAGCAAAATTCACGGTATAAATCGCTGCAGTGTCCTCTATAACTCAATCAACTCAACATGGAATAATAAAAGTCGGAACTACCACTAAATTGTGTCCGCTAAACGGAAGAATGTCAGTCCCATATAAAAGCTCTCACAGAAAGGCGCGACACAACTCTAGCAGAAAAATTTCTATGAAAACTTCATGGAAATTGTTCTACCAGAATCGCGTCGCGACTGTCTGCGGGAGCTTTAAATGCAGCTGAAAAAGCCGCGCTTCGTGAAATGTTACATTGATTTAATTTAACCCGTATCCGGCAAAAGCGATACAAACTGTTTGCCGCTTTACAACACTTGACAGTGCTGACACTTTATTTATTATATTCGTTTGACAAACCCTGTTCACTTTAATAACAATGAGAGTGTTGTTGAATGGCAAGCTTCCCTGTTGCCGCAGTATACGTTAATTATAATTTTGATTGCTTCTATTGCACAAATTCTTTTATCTACACCCATGCTATAAATCCTCTATAAAAGTTTCTGAAACAGTTAGCTTATGGCCAACATTAAAACAACCAGTGTCATAGTAACCATTATATCATCCAAACGGGTGTTAAAATGTTGTACTAAATTTCATAATGCAACTCATTTCAAAAAAAGAACGCTGTCATGCAGGCGCGTTTCACTAACAAAGCACAGTCATTTAAAAAAATAACTTATAGTTAATTCGAATTCACGTGTGTCGTATCCCGTAATTTTTGTTCGATATTAGTATTGCAACGAACCTTTTATAGAGGATTCATAACATGGGTTTGGGTGTAGATAAAATCTTGTATGCAACTGTAAATAATTAGGTATTAAAACATTCATATGATACTATTATCACACGAGGCGACCCATTATTATATAACAGTTGCATAAATAACTATTATGTAGTATGTTACTTATAGTTATTATCCTTTGGAATCCGTGTAGCTTCTGCCTGCGATTTCGTCCTAGTGAAATTTCTTGTTTATTCTATGACACTCGGTAATAGTGTAGCTTCCTATTAGTTTAATTTTATTCTATTCTTGATGTGAATTTTCGGATTCGAATCGGTAGTTCCGAAGATTACGCTCTACATACAAACTCACAGATTTTTAACTATTTATAATGATTATTATGGAATTTTAGAATGTTCATTGTCAATCAGCGAGAGGTATATGTTTTACATGTTATTATTATACACACGGCTACACATCAAGCTATACCTTTCCAGTTTAGGCTGGTCTCGCATTGTGTAAAATGCGAGGTCAGCTTACATACTGACTTCCAACTTTCAAGACTAAAAGTCATGAATCCAAAGCGATAGCGAGAGAACGATGAAGGTGGGGGAGAGCGGGTATAATTAACCCACCCCACACTGTATATTGAAGGTGCTCCGCCAGACAGGTGGCTATTGTCCGATTCACAAAGAAAAAATAATATTTCCAAGTCAGTGATACAGGTGGTGTTACACTATCGCCTTTTTCAATAAAACCTCATTTCAAACCTTTGAGTCCTATTTCGCCGTCCGGATAAATAATTTAATTTACAAATGCCATCAGAGTTATAAAAGGCACACCAATTACCAACACGTGCAATTTACAACCGACAAAAACTGTTAACTATTAATTGCGATAATAAATCTCAATTTACTATTATTGCATTTACGACTATTAATAAGTACAATAATAATAAAAAGGATGTACGCTTGGTAGTACTTCATTGATTTTTATTATCTTGTTCTAATTATTTTGCTTATACTATGTAAGAAGTGTAGATATGTAATTATACAGATAAATTGTTGGCTCTATCACACTTACTATTAGTTATTATAGAATATTTACGTGGAAACAATTAAATAGTAATTACTGTACAAACTATTTTCCTTAGAAAACACGTGTAAGGAAGTCATAGGCTAAGATGTAATGTAATCAATGTTGTTTTTCCTAAATTAAATGAAATTCCCAATTTTGCCCCTTACTTGAAGGATAGAAACAAATGAAATAAGATTTTCCTAGATTCAATTAGTAAGTAATTATTCTTAACTTTTTTTAAAAGATGTAAACAGAGGAAATTTAAGTATTTCTAATGAAAAAATAATTTATAAATGGTATAAATCTTCTAAAGGCAGGTATATGGAAGTTAATTAATGCAGAAAGGCAATATGTGGGGACAATGCGACAATAAATAATGAATTGATACGATCGACGCGTGCGCACTGCGCCCGTCAAACGGTGTGCCGCATTATTATCGCCGTTCCACTTCTGCATATATGAGACGATTCGCGGTATTATAATAGTCGTTTTATTGGCTTACAGTGGCACCTTATAAGCATAGCTTGAAGACCTGGCTTTGACCTGGAGGAATTGATTGAAGATTTACTGCGATTACGTACATGCTGTTTGATGCAATAAAATTCAGAGGTACCTAATTATGAATGCTTGACCTGTGTTTTTTTGAGTAAGCTTATTTCTGAGAAAATATTTTATCCTTAATGTCATACCTGTTTAAAAAATAAGGAGGATAAATGATGAGGATAAAATATAATATCATTCCCGTATAGGTATGACACTAAGGATAAAATATTTTTATAATGATTATAATTTAAATATTTTTATAATGATTATAATTTACTTAAATATTTTTATAATGATTATAATTTAAATATTTTTTACAAACCAAGTAACTAATACTAGTTACTTTTTACCTATATAGTCATCTCTAAAATAATTCTAGGTACCTATAAAATAAATAATTGAATTACTCATACATAAGACTAGGTTTATAAAGAAAATTAAAAACAAAACTAAAACCTGCTAATGAAATGTTTAATTTAAAACGTAGTAGATTTATATCACAGTAAACATTTTTAATAATAAGGGAGGTAGCAATTTCACTTCGTTCGTGTTGTGGGAAAACAACACAATTTTCTTTGACGATGTAAAGACGTCATTATTGCACTAAGGTACAATAAAAAATAAATAAATCATGTCAATATTTAAGCAAGGAGTTTGCTGTTGACGATACAACAACACAAATAAACTCACTCATATTTTGTAGGATATTTAAGGTTAATCGAGACATCATAAAACAAAGTCCTCCGCTGCGACTGTCTGTCGTCCTGTTCGCGATAAACTCAAAAACTACTGCACCGATTTTCATGCTGTTTTCACCAATGGATAGAGTGGTTCTCGAGGAAGGTTTAAGTATATAATAACCGACATCCACGCGTGCGAAGCAGCGGGCATCAGCTAGTTTTAATATAATAAAACGTACGAAAACTATGGACCGGGCTTTGATTACTTTTCAAAAGACTTATAATCTCCTCATAAGTTATGTTTTCAATCAGTTCTTTTTACTTGACTATCTGCTGATAAAGAAACTGAATGAAGCGCCTATTCCTCCACCATAATTTATTGATACCCCTATAATAATCATGGAAGAAAGCCACTTCATTTGATAAATAAATATTATCACAGTGATCAAATGAATCAGACGCGAGTCATTAACGTTTTAAATTGCTATGTAAACGTCAGATATGGTGGTTTTCAAGCGAAAAGGATTACATCATCCAGTCAGTAAGTCACAATAAATTAATCTGCCTAGCTTTTTCCCAACTATGTTGGGGTCGGCTTCCAGTCTAACCGGATGCAGCTGAATACCAGTATTTTATATGGAGCGACTGCCTATCTGACCTCCACAACCCAGTTACTGGGTAATACGATACCCTTTGGCAAGACTGGTTGTCAGACTTTCGGGCTTCTGACGACCCGTAACGACTGTCAAAGATCCACAAATGACAGCCGGGACCAACGGCTTAACGTGCTTTCCGAGGCACGGAGAAGTATTGGTATGTAAAGATGGTCACCCATCCACCGACCCGTGCGGCTGTTATTACTTAGCCATGAGCTCCTCAAGTCAGTAATCCTCGAGACAATAAGCCACAATAAACAATGAAAACATACCGTAAACCAACTCTCGGCCCAAGAGTACATCGCCGCACTCAATAAGCTGCTGCAGTAGAGTTAAGCGGTTCTGGTAACCGAAATCCGACGTAAGCAATCCCAACATTGTGTCACATTTTCCTTTTACACGAACCACAGCCATAAAAACTCTTTATACACTGTTCAAGGTACTATTACTCACTACATACTTTATTCACTGTTCATTGTTTTAAATGTACTATCATAAACACATGCTGTTTTGGCGCGAAAGCAAGACAGATGCGCTTGCGGCGCGCGCCAGTTGCGACTGCGTTGCGTCTTCCGAAAGCTATTACAACGGACAGGTGGTGACAAAGGAGTCCCTACTTCCCCTCTTCACTAAATAAGCTCTGCGACTAGTCGCCCGATTGATCGTAGGACTTGTCGAAGGGCTATTCTTCTGGTTTAATTTTAATATCTAATTTAGGAAATTAATTAATAAAAAAATTACGGTCTTGTTGGAGAGGCTTTACCTCGTGTAGATCTGATTTTTTTTATTGATTTTTAACAGATTGAAATAAGAAACTCAATTAGTCAAATTGTTTTCTTTTAGAAACTAATGAATGAATTTAAAAGGGATCTCCTTTTTGCGTTTTCATGTTTTTTAAAGCAAAACAATCCCTCTCATTTGAATGATTACAGGTAATCCAGCGCCAAAAAGCGATACGACACAACTTCCAATATTTTTGATGTATGAAACTTCCGGATCAATGGGAATACCGAATAACCCAATTGGAATTGGCTAAGTGCATGCATGCACGGCGTACGTGAGCGGGTGCACGTCCCACCCGCGCCCCTTCGCTATTATTACTCGCATCGTACGAGGGTGGTTGAATCGGGGTTTGATTATTCGCACATCAACATGTTTGCATTTCATCGATTTCGTCTGAGAACAAGCCGACAGGGCACTTTCGGACACAAAAAAACAGTTCGAAAATCGAAATACTGTATACCATCGCACGATCGGTAATTACTGGCGGCTTTATAATCGTTGAAGCATATTGGATGGTAAAAGATAAGTGAGATAAGGCTACCGGTGTATAGGTGGCGGATGAAGCACGCGACGCGTTTATTTATTTTTGTCTGCGCGGCACGTGGGTACGTACGGTCGCGCTCAGAACGCTTCGGGCGAGAACGTCGCGACGCACCGACGCACGCGAGTGTACTGACCGCGCGGGTTTCGGACGCGCGTCATTCGTTGCACTATTGTGCATATGGCGTTAGAATAGTAAGGACATGAGCCGGTAGTTAATAGAATTAACTTTATGGGTGATGATGATGACGCAGTAGACAGTAATTTTGTTGATTAATTATTTGATTAGGAGTTATTAACATGCAATTAACATATTAATTTTATTACTTAGAATTTAAGGTGTAGTTTTGACTACAAATTCGTGACTTTATGATCAACCAAAACAGCAACTGACACTGTTGTTTATACAGATGAATTAACCTATCATTACATTACCCTTTCATGAACACAACGAGACATACGAATGGAAATCCCCGACATTGAGAAGTGATAATGCGGCGCGCGTCGCGACGGGCGTTATAAATATTTCATCCAGAGAAAAGGCGTTTAACGCATCGACAGCAGCGGTCGCACATACCGACATATTGTATGCACATGTGTGTATGTATGCGTGCATGGAGTCACAGACAAACCCCATCTATTTCCGTACTCGACAAGCATTTAAGCTATTCTACTTGCTCATTGACCTACGTTTGATGTTTGTAGGTACTTGAGAGGAAAATATTAATAAAATATGCTACTTACATGTATGTATGTATGTATGTAGGTACCTATTCTTGCTTCATTAAATATTTCCATTTTATCTTGGCTTGACTTTTAAACGACATCTTTACGACAACTTGTTTAACTTAAATATTTTCCTGTGCGCCTTTGTCAACCGCAATGGCAACGACAGTTCTTAGAGAATAAGTTTTTCTTATTAAATAATTTTATTTGCTTGGGTTTTTTATACAATTATGTATAAGGAAAAACACATATTCGCTACATGAATGAGCATTGGCTGACGCTAATCATAATATTTTATCACTCCCTTTAAATACTTTAATAAACATATATGTCGCAGGGTATTTGATAATTCGTATTTTTGCGAAAACCCGGATAGTTAGAAAATGGTGAAAAAAAAAATGTGATGGGTCAAATAGGCTAGGTTAGGTTAAAACATGACCAACCGCGGCGAGCCTAGAGAGCGAAGCGAGCGCGAGCGTTATGCGGCCGGCGAGCGCTACTTGCAAGTTGCCCGCATATTTTTATTTATTTATTTATTTTGATTTTATTGATTTTTTCTAATTATCCGGGTTCGCAATATCCCTAGGGTTTTCGCGAATACGAATTATCAAACCACCCTGCGACATATACAAACCAACCAGTCCTAACTTCAAAAATAATTGTGAAACAAAGTATTAATAAAAACAATGAAATTGAATTGTCAAAGTGTTGCATAATTATAGAAAGGCCGTTTTTATTATACCGAAGCCTCAGAACCTGCCACAATACAAAGTGAGGGGGCGAACTCCCAAAGGAAGACAAAAGATTCACGAGCCCTTAGGAACAAGGCCAGCGGACGCTTTCAAATATCCTATTCGGTACTTCTAATTCCACGACGTCGAGCCAATTCTTTATTTTACCTTTAAAAAGGCATTGACGCGTAAAACATTATCTCAGAAAAAAACATAACAGTGACGTAATGTTTAACACATAGGTATTCAAAATGTTTGTCATTTACCTTATGTCGATACAGATTTCCCCGTACGTCACAAGCTGCACAGCAGCTGATGTTTAAAAGTCAAAGAAATTATGCAAGCCAGCTTCCAGTTCATTTCAATGACAATTGAAAAAAAAATACAAATCTTATTTGAGCGTAACGAAAGGGCACGCTAAGAAAATCTCGACCAGTTTAGCGGTAAACCCTGAGATGAAACTAACGAGAAAGCGAGCAGTTTAATGGCTTCCAATGTAAATAAATATCTAAATACGGATCAGATTAAGTCTAAAATTTTCCCGAATAACAGGGCACGAGGTCGACAGGGTGAAAACTTTTGTTGCGGGGCAAAATTACTTCTGGATTTGACGCTCAACGTTATTTGATTGAACGTTTTCATAATTAATCACGAAAAATTTAAGACTTCAGTTATTAAATCATACACGTATAGTAAAGGCAATCAATTAAAGCTAATGCAAACTAGCCAGCGAGTGTGCCGCGCAATTATTTTAAGATAGCGACGTCTCGCGCTCGCATACCTAATCCACACTGCATTCAATTAATTGGCAGACTTGCTACACAGTAGGTAGCCACTGGTCCAGTGTGTGACATCATTTTCGTTGATAAACTGACTATGTTGGTTTACAATATAGCCCCCTTATCGCTCATCGCAAAACCACAGTGACAGTGCAGTACACAAAACAAACACCGCAGTGAGCTCTCACCTGATAAATTATTACAACAATTTAATAACAAAGTGATCCACATTATCATCAACGCTATCTACTAGAGGGGTTGTTCTCGCATGAATACAGCGGCGAAATCACTACCCTAAAATTAATATCACGCTGGAAAATTAAACGGACCGCTCCTACGAAGCGTCAGGCTCTAATTCATATGCATATCTAACTTTGCCACATTGGCACTGACCCTCCTACAAACTCTGCAAAATAAGATAAGCGGAGTTCGCCACGACCTCGCTACACTTTAGTGCGCCACTCAAATCGGTCGGCTAATATAATTTCCCTTCAAATAGTTTACGAACAAATAAAGATGTTAATTGTGTATTCGCTACAACTATGTGTTGCATCGGGCAGTTGGTATTATTGTGTTAGCGCACACATTCACCTTGCGCCCCTCATCCGGTGTTTAACAGGGGATGGTGCAAGGTCGCTACAAACATAGACGTTCCCTGCCCTAGAGCACAAATTATATAATTTATAACCGCTTTTAATACGAAGCTCGTCGGACGGTTTATCGTGAGAAAAGGGTTAAGAGACGACGTCGGACATCGATCAGGATTAAACTTGGGAGATGACTTCCAAACTCTGTAAATAGGGCACGTGTTAATTTAAATAAGGCATCTACCCGAAAATTCCTTTAAAAACTTGAGACAAAACCCTTATAGGAGGATCCCCTGCTCGAATCAGGAGGCAATAAATCACAGGAACAATCAATACAAAACAGTTTGATCCCACCGATGCGTGAACAATAACGCGTTTTGTTTACCTAAAGACTAGTTAAACTGTGTGATTGAAATGTGCAAATAAATATGTCGTGACACTGACATTCATGCTCTATTAGTACTATTACATGACATCATCAAAATATCAATCAGCGAACATTCCTATACCAAAGTCTACATAAACAGAATTCAAAATCACACATGTCTTGTGGTAGAATGTGGCTACAAATCAGAGTGTGAACAGCGTTTTAAAAATTCCATCTATGGCAAGTTCTAAACCGCAACCGCTTAAAGACGCGACAGAAATCACCTAAAAAGCGGAGCAGTGACAAACGCGAAGAAAAAAAATTAGCTCTCGACCGGGAAGCGGAAAGTGCGACGCCTCTCCTTCAGCTTTCAGACGCCATTATTTCATCCGGTATTGAGTCGGGAAATATTTCGTAACAGCCACCATCTTTTTAATGTGGAATATTACTTGACAGCGATACTGTAGAGTTCAATTTTCATCGGGTCGCATTGCTTATACATGGCTCTTGTTCTGCGGAGCTTGGCAAGTCCCTTCTGGTCGAAGACAATAGGGTGTATATTTTATATTGATTCCTAGATAAATGTGTAGTTGAGACATTTTATTTCGCGGTATAGTTGTCCTTGTGGATGCGATTCTTCCGTATTGGGGCTTACAAAGATTGTGCAGAATGCACGGCACGAGATTGTTTATAGTTTTGATTGTAGTGAATTTTCCATGAGGTCGACGCTGGTGGGCTGCACCGTGCGAGGTAACCCAGCTCGCTCCACCTAATATTCTTTGTTGACGTTATTATTGAATGCACGGAAGTGGTTTGAAACGGTCTTTAAATATTGATGGAACTGTAGAATCAGAGCAAATGCTCTGAACATACGACACAACTGTCTTTTAAGTGTACGTTTACGAATAAAAAGGAAAACTGTTTTCATCATAGTAAAAAGTAATAAGAGAGGCTGTAATAAAACCCAGTTTTATACCGTGGCTTATGTATGAACGTCCGAGAACCTAAAATTAAAAAATAACTGGAAAGTGCATCGCCAACGAAGCGAGCGGCCTCAAATTAGTGCGCTATAAAACAGTAGCCTGAGAAAAATTATATGTAGATAAAAATCTATGAGTGTTTGTGTGTGTGTGGACATTGCGTAACAGAATGATGGCTGTTCGTGGAGCCGAGGAAGTGTATGGCTGGGGCAGAGCACACGCGCGCTGCATTTTAATGCCGTGTCCCGTATCCAGCGGTGCCCCTACGATTGCAATACGATTACACGTACATCTCATATCTCTTTGTTTTAAATGTCTTCTAGTTGGATGTGTGTCAGCTGTTTATCACAAAGCTGCTGGGCTTGGCTAGAATACTAACCGATGTGGCGGAGTATTACATTCTTTGTCATATCTAGGTTTTTTTTTGTGAAATACATCTTAAATCATCAACTGCCTCATTGGTCTAGTGGTGGTCTGCATGCATGAAGTTCTGGGTTCGATTCCCGAGTCGGGAAAAGTGTAATTGAGTTTTTCTATCTGGAATTTCTCGGTTGATGGCAATAGACTCGCCCCCTATTACATGGGACTTAAAACACAACTGGCGAAATGTGGGTGTTCTATAGGTACACCTCTGCCCAACCGTTCCGGGTTTACAGGCGTGATGTTATGTTTATATTTATCTTACATCCTGTACCTATGTGTTACAGAATATTCTAATCTCATTCTGAAAAAATCGGTTTTGTTTTCAAAAGTCAGGTAGGTCCTGTAGTTTCTAATCTCGATCTGACTGCGGTGTTTTAAGAAAACAATGCCAGTTCTACAAATCCATTTCTAATTCCAAAATTCTGCTAATACTAGTCAAAACTCAGTATTAAATCTATTTTTGCCACGAAATTATTGTTGTTAGAGTTAGAAATCGGGGAAACGGGTCACAATCGAGACGTACTAGTTTCTTTATTTATAATGCGTGTCACTGAACTGAGTATTGTAAATGATGTGTATCATCATCTAATAAATAAAATAAACTTCAGGAATAACCATTACAAGCGAGCTCGGACTTCCTAATCCAGTTTTGTTCAAATAAAAGTCGCTTGGTCGCATCGAGTCGTACCTCTACAACGTATATCAGTATTTCCGTGGGAGTATATGACTGTACTAGACAGTAGACACTTATCGTTTCCATGATATTGCACTTCACGGTATATATTATGTCGCAGGGTGATTTGATAAATTGACTTTTCTCAAAAACCCTAGAGATATCCTAGGGATATTGCGAAAACCCGGATGATTAGAAAATGGTGAAAATGGTGAAAATTCTGCGAGCAACTTGGAAGAAGCGCTCGCCGGCCGTTGCCGCGGCACCGCTCGCATCGCTCGCTCGGCTCGCACGCGGTTTGTCACAGTCCTAACCTATTTCACCTGGTTTAAAAATGACGAATCATTCAATCTGCCGCAGGAATGTTTCCACCACTGTCTAATTATCAAGTAACGACTTGACTTCCAAGATACTCGCAGAAATTTTGTCACCATTTTCTAATTATCCGGGTTTTCGCAAGAAATCGAATTATCAAATCACCCTGTGACCTAAGGTATACATCTTCACCAAAAAAATATAAAGTCAAGATCGTGTTAAAATCCCGAGAACCCATGGTTGTCAGTCCCCACCCACATTACGATAGGCGTTTTATCACCGAGTCACCCGCCTATAAAACATAACATTGTACTGTGGCATACACCTTCCGGAATTCACCTCTTCAATCCCTTTGTTCCCAAGATTCGGTGAAATGAGTCACACAGAAGGGCGTTCGTTTCCATCTTATTTATTAAAGAGTTCGTTTGGAACGCGTAAACCTTACTTTATTGTCATAGTACTTCGGCCCTTAATAACGATAAACAAACATATAAAATTGGACGACAGAACATCACTTATCCTTAATACCGTTTATTGTAGATCTGATAAATAAAATACATCAAACGGAATAAAAACCTAATTGAGGTTTATTCAAGTCTACTGGAGAATTAAATAAGGTCTACAATATTTAAACTGTTCATAAACGCCTTTGACAGGAGCAACGGGCAGCCTTGAATTAGTGTTGCAAATTATCATTTATCTTCGAAAGGATTAAGGGATATTGTTACAAATCTACCGTTTACACTTCGTTAGGGCACGGAGCTAGAGCATAACTACCGTTTACACTTCGTTAGGGCACGGAGCTAGAGCATAACTTTGAATGAGAAGGGTGTCGTTAGCCGGCATTGCGCCACCCACTTTATATTATTCTCTAATTCCCATTGACCAGAGCGGTTGATGCTGTAGCGGTCAATATAATCTAAATCGGTGCACATCAATACAGTAGTAGTGCTATCAGTAGTAAACTAGTGTCTGCTCTCAAAATAGCGGTATAGCTACGTTCTCGTATAACGTAGTACGCGTAGTATGGGCGTCACGGCCGAGGCCGGGGTGGGCCCCGCACCACTCGGCCCCGACCACCCCGCCGACCTACCTATGCGGACGATAGATGGCGCCCCGAGATTAAATTGGCATATCGGATACACGATTTATTTCGCTCACCGATCGAAATGAAACATTACTCCTTCGAGTGAAATAAAAAAAATAAAGTCTGTATATCTCATCTTATAACGCTTATCGTCAAGTAATAGATTCTGTTTCGAGATAGCGGAATCCTTCAATTTCCGACGGCGCGTCGCGACACGATACGGAGTTGCTGAAACGAGTGTATCGGCTCGGTTTGAACCCCTACATTTCTTTAACTTATCTATTCTCCGCAAGTCAGGGGTTGCGCGGTGCGAACTACTCGCAACTACGCTAATATATTATTTATTCGAAAATGGTGGCTTCTGTTTATTTAACGCAGTTCTCTGTCAAATTCTTCAACGATATAAAATTCGCTGCACGTGCGAAACGCAATTGCACGTCAAAATTTAATCTACTACTTAAAGAGTCCTTTTTTAAAGCAAATAGTCATTTCAAGCTGCTTTACCATGCAAACAACGTTGCAGATGTTACTTCAAGCCGGCGCGAATATAACATTAAATATAACCGTAGAACTTTAATTTAATTGCGCTATGATAAGCACGAGAATCAATAATAATAACATGCTCATAAACTAGTAAGTAAGAAGTTCCAAGCTGCGTCCACAAACTGTACGCGTTAATTAAAAGTTACAGAAGATAAGACAACTTTGTTATTGAATAAATAAAACGTCCGTTTAAATGTCTGCGGAGGGAAATGAACGGATCCAGTTGGTGTGGATTGGCGCCTTTTTAGCGGGCGAAACTCGGAAAATGAAAAGTTCGTTCCGATTTTCCGATCCGACCGTCCGCGCGCCCCGCAGCTCTACTCCCTTCCAAACTTATCGCACCTGGGTAGATTAATAAAGAACTGAACCCGACTATAACTTAGATCGAATAAACAACGATAAGGAAGATGAGCAATATTGTTTTGTTAGGCTATTTATTGCTGGACATCAAATTGCGAACTTATAGACCAATTCAAACGTGTAACTTCTCAGAATCATTGGCTACGCGTGCAAAAGCAACAAAATATGCTACAATTTCAATATCATTGCAATAAATTATGGCATCCACGTGAACCATTGCTCATACATACGTTCCCTATTATGAAAGCTACAATTTGTATTCGTATCTCGTCATGTCTAGATCCGGGGCATGGAAGCAGATAGCGAACTAAATCCCTGTTCTACAATCCGCCAGATATTGGTAAACAACCCCCAATGAAATCCCGCAGACTGTGCGCAGTACAACGAAACTCTTTGTGTCGTCGATCTACTGTCACCCCTCTTATTTATTCCCATTTATCACCCTATTTCAAAATACTCAATCAATTATGAAGAATTTTATATAAATGAATGAATGAGTTGAGAGAATTTTGCAATCAATTATGATCTTGAAAACTGAGAAGAATAAACCTTTTTTTTTTTGTGGGTTGGAAATCATACTATGACTTCTCCCGCTCTGTATGGAGCGGAAGGGCGTGTCAGACTTTTACTGACTAAAACCCACCCGTGTTCCTTCAGTTGCCTGTTGCCAAGGTCCCGGTATCCCTTTCGGACTTTCCCGCAACCCTGGCAGGCAGAAGAATAAACCTAACAACAAAACTATAGTAAAATATGCTGTCTGAGTTTGTGTGTGTTTGTGTTTTTCACTGCAAATTTATATGCTACCACTTTAAAAAAGGTTTCAGCATTGAAATTTTCCCCGGAGAAAGAGAGGGACTCATCCAAAAGTGTCATGACACGCGAATAAGGGATTCGTCAAGACATCCATTTGTCAACCATGGTCATTTAAGTACCTATGTATGTTATATTCCCCTCTCGACCTTTTATCGCTATAAAGATACCCATTCCAACAATGTCCTTTTTCACAAAAGAAATCCCTGGAGAATCATAAGCTGTAGATATTTACAAAATACATTATTAAAAGATATCATCGATTTTAAAAGGAAGATATTACATATCATGAAGTGCTGATTAATATGATGATAGCAAATAGATTACAGATACAGGCTATCTACATGCTTGAGGCGTCACGTACGACGATTCGTTGCCTTATAAACAATATGTGAGAGGAGCTCGTGGCTATGTAACAGCCGCACGGGTCGATTCATCAGGTTAAGCTTCGCTTGCCGGGGTTGGGCCGTCGATGGGTGACCATCTTTACATACCGCCGTTAAGCCGTTGGTCTCGGCTGTCATTCAGACAGTCATTACGGATCGACAGAAGCCCGAAAGTCTGACAACCAGTCTTACCAAGGGGTATCGTATTACCCAGTTACTGGGTTGTGGAGGTCAGATAATCCATGGCAGTCAATCCATGTAAAATAGGTGGTATTCAGCTGCATCCAGTTAGACTGAAAGCCAACCCGAAAATAGTCGGGAAAAGGCTAGGCAGATTGATTGAGACAATAATATGTGAAAGTAAATGCTTGTCAACGATAAGCAATCTAAAGTATCTATTGATATCAAACAGAAATGCGAAAGATTCAGATTTCGCTGGTTTAAAAGTTAGAACAAAGAAGCTTTTACGTAGCTACTACTCGAACTTGCACCACAGAATTCAATATCCTCGCGGAGCAATAGTTTGCAAATCAAAAATGTTAACTTTAAACTGATATAAAGCGGGATCTTGCATTCTTAAGAGTCTACAATACCTCAAATTGCTTAGCCTGATCCTCCTTTATGTCGAAAATACTGCAGCATTAATTTTGAAATAATACTATGTTTGACGAAAACACGATTCCATAAAATATAGTCTCGTTCTCACTCAGTCCGCGAGCAGTATAGTGTGAGCGAGATAAAAAGTAAATCAAGCAGTCACGCTAAGCTCCTTGTACAACTGCACTTTGTTGACAACCAGGGTTTGTTAATCACCGCTGATCGTCGTCAACAGTTGGGAATGTCCTTTATATCTGTCGCAGGGAAACGAGGAAACCAGGGATTTCACGAAATCCCTAGGGATACCACGAAATTACGGTAATGTCGAATATTCTTGTTTATTACGTCTTCTCACTAAAAATGTTTAGTGATATGACAAAATGCTAATAATTATGTCAGTGATAATGTCGTTTCAATAAACTAAATCTAGTAAAATGAGAAAAATGTTGATGGATAAAATAATAAAACGAAAATTACAAATTAACTGATGTTATCCTCAACTTCCACACACGGCTAGAATTCATAATTAACGTGTTTCTTTACGGAGCTTTCCTTACCGACTCTACTTATAAAAGGAACATGACGGGAGTAACAAGTCGTATTTTTTATAAAATTCGATCTAGCCGTGTAGGTTTAATATTCAAGTGCAATAAAATATCGATAAAGCGATTGAATATTCTTAACTTCAACACTCCTCCGCAAGTCGCGACCCGAGTGCAGTAACTTGTGGAGTTTCCAACTTTACATAATAAAAGTTGAGGGTAAGGCGCACCGTATAATCTAACACTAGTTGATTGGTTCAGTAAGACGAAAAACTTAAGGAAGTTATTAATTGGAATACTCTATGTAGCTCTTGCCAAAGTCAAACTATAACTACACTCTAACCGTCTTGGAATTTAAAAACACTTAATCATAAAAATGTCTTGAGAATTTCACACAATAAAAATAACGAATGAAAATTCCATACAGAGTCGTAAGTTATGATTTTATCAAGTCAAGCTTTACTGTCGTCGCGTACAAATCGCATTCCTCACATAACAGCATCTGGCACTGCAAAAACCTTAGATATTGTTTTTTTAAGTAATAATTATTTGCAATACCTTGGGCAAGCTTCCTATATACCTACTTATCATGTAAATCGCCATTTTTTTTTATTGATAAGGCTTTTCACAATGGCCTTTACCGATGTCTAAATATAGACTGTTAGGTAACATAGATATTCACGCATATAAAGCCGTCCTTTGTTAGATTTCCATTTCCCTCCATTGTCGTCCATTCCAAACGTTTTGTAACGGGTTCTATGGTAATCGCAGCGACATCGGCACTCATGAAGACTAATGTTACTTAATGAACGTGTTAAATTATGCACGCAACAAAGTAGACAAGAATAAATACATTACAAATGGACACGGACGTTGAGTATGTGAGAAATGGAGTGCAAACGCCATCTAGGGAGGGAACAAGAAAAAGTTACCGTCATGATATTCTATTAATTTGTTAGGAGTATTGCATGGGGGAGAAATGTGCATAAATTAGATTATTAGATGATTGATTAAACTATAACACTGCTATCGTCTATCTTCTAATAGCGTTTCTCGCTGCATCAAGCTGTAATAGAAGCTATATTAATGCAGAATACAAAAATTATAGACTGCGCGCAACAAACTATGAACAGTAGACACGGGTTTGAACAACACGATGTTCCTCACCACACTCACTCACTTGTCAGTTCGAGATTCATTCATTTGTATGTCTGTCACAGTGAAGCGGTACACATTACACAATGTTATTTTGAGGTGAGTTGGGATGGGACATTCAATAATTTTGTATGGGACATTTGAAGTGCCTCTTGTATGTCCTACCCAACACTAATCTATAGCTGACTTGTCTACGATGCGCACTAAGCGATTTGTGCAATACGCGCACTCTATATAATTATGTCGATGAGTACTGTTCTTTCGCAGATGATCTCTCCATTTCCTCCATACTCCATGTTCAGTGTTGCACAGGGCGGGTCGCTTATGCAACATCTCGTAGGTGATATTAATTCTAATATTGATGACATTTGGTTTACGACTGCCACGTTGTACGGTGAGGATGAAAGGAATACCGTGTTCGCCGCTTTATCACGAAGCTTAAAATGTAATGGTGGTTTGAACCATATTTTACGGCAGAATATATTTTTTAACATTTTAGCCTACATTGTTCATTCTCTCATTACTTGTACATCGGAAACAATTTTAATCGGGGGAAAACCGAATGTTTTTAATTCCTACGTTTTGTGAACATAGTTAACAAGGAAAGTTCCAAAAAGTAAAAACTTGCTGTCATTTTTTGACGTCAATGTGCGTTATCAAAATAATTAACCACACTTGTTATGTAAAACCTACATTATTGCAGTTTAGGAACAATACCGGAACGCTACTATAACATCACGCCTTGTTTCCCCGATGAGTAAGGCAGCAGTGTACCCATAGTTGGTACACATTCCGCCAGTTATGTTAAAGTCCCATGTAATAGTCTATTGTCATCAACCGAGCACAAATCCAGATTCCGGGCTGCTACCGAGAAATTCCTAATGGAAAAACCCAATATCACTTTGCCTGACCTGGGAATCGAATCCAGGACCTCATGTTCAGCAGTAGCGCTTCCGATTACACTACAACTTTAAGGAATTTCCTAATCAACACAATTAATTCCGTATCGAAATGTACTACACGAAGGCCACAACAATAAACTACATTAAGACACAAACTAGTCAATGAAATTCACTCGGTAGCGGTATAAACTTACCGATTAATTACTTAGAATCGATTATTCGGAACGTATTACGAGTATCGATTAATATTTAATTAGTCGTCTCGTTCATTAATGCTCCGTCTAACTTCGGTCGTGAACTACATGAAAACTCTTATTTGCCGAACATATTTAGTGCCTAGTTTACTCCAGCATGTTGAACAACCCTCGTTTAGGCCTGCATGTCGGTATTTAACGTGCCACGTTATAATGGCTGGATGTATTGCATGCTCCACAATGAGAACACTGTTTTGATTGCGCGTGAGATTAATTTACAAAACAATATTGAGGAAAGAAGCAATTATTTTTCGATTTTTTAAGAAATACGTGAAGATTGATCGATAAAACCTGTTGATTATTTGAGGTGAATAAGAGTATTAGATTTTTCAACGTCTCAACAATTCAGGTGTCGCCAATCTTTCGTGTTTATCTATTATTCAGAGTGAGTGCTCGTGCCGTAAGAGAGCGACGATACGTACAATGATATTATTCATTCACGAATACATTAAGAGAAAATAATTATGAGTAACTTTTTAGATCTTCGAAGAAGAGAGAATTGATATTCAAGGTAAGCTTATTGACTTAGTTAGACTGTTACTTCAATTCAGCTGTTCCCGACTTTGAAACTTTCTACAGTTACATAGCATTTACTCATGGCTGATGCTGAATCTTCCTTTCCGTAATTCTCAGTTAAAATACATCATTACAACTAAGCATCATTAATTATCATTTGCATAATCCATTAACAAACTACAGCTCGAAAATTAATAAAATGTACAACGCAAAAAGTTTTTTTTTTTTTTTTTTTTTGATTAATAAGAACAAATCTTCAAACGTTCTTAGTAATGGATTACAATCTAGCCTAATAGGCTAATAAGCAATTTAACTCTAACTTAATATTTTACGAGATAGATTATGTTATAACTAAGAATAGTGTCAATTTGCACTTTTACACAATTTCGTAGCACTTTCTTAGAGTCTGATAATTGATGAAAACACTTTGTTCATGTGTTACATGTATAGCACAGCATTGTTACTATTTTTTATACACTACACTAACTCAAATGGTTTAGTTCTTTTTAGCCTACGCACTATGTCCGTGTTATCTAGCAGCTGGATTGCCTCGACATTCACATGTCGGTGAAGTCTGTGTTCGTGGGCCTCAGCAAATTTTTGGATGATTGTGGGGACAAGTTCCATTTTAAGATCTCGATGGAGGTTGTCATTTCTAATATACCATGGTGCATTTACAGCATCCCTGAGTACTTTATTCTGGAAGTTTTGTATTATTTTAGCGTTGCTTAGTTTAGTACAGCCCCAAAGTTGGATACCGTACGTCCAAATTGGCATAAGAATATGCTTGTATAATATCATTTTATTATGTATTGATAAACAGGATTTCCTTCCGAGTAACCAATACATACTTTTGTAACGTATGTCTAGTTCCTGTCTTTTCTTTTTGACGTGACATTTCCATCGCAGCTTGGCATCAAGAGTTATGCCAAGGTACTTGGCTGTATTAGCATATGGCACTTGCATACCGTTTATATAGATTGGGTGGTAATCGCAGTGTTTGTTAGTAAAGTCAATGTGTATTGATTTTGACTCATTCAGCTTGATTTTCCACTTTTGTGTCCAGTCATAAACTTTGTTCACAGCTATTTGAACTTTTTCTACTGCTTCTTTGTGGCTTGATCCAGTAGCCATAATAGCAGTGTCATCTGCAAAGGTCGCAATGGTGTTGTTCTCCAGCTCTGGGATATCACATGTGTATAGCAAGTACAGGATTGGGCCTAACACACTTCCTTGAGGTACCCCAGCTTTTATAGTTTTTAGCTCGGAATATGCATCCTCTTGCCTTATTCTAAACATTCTGTTACTAATATATGACTCTAGAATATCTGCAAATTCTGAAGGTAGCATGCGTCTGAGTTTAGATATCAGACCCTCATGCCATACTTTATCAAAAGCTTGCGCGACATCTAGGAATACGGTGGCGCAGACTTCCTTGTTTTCTAGTGTTTTTTCAATAATGTTAGTTATTCTGTGTACCTGGTCTATTGTAGAGTGTTGTTCCCTGAAGCCAAATTGATGGTTTGGTATTAGTTCTTTTTCTTCTATTATTGGTTTTAACCGTTTTAATAACAGTTTTTCAAATAGTTTTGATAATACGGGCAACAGGGAAATGGGTCTATATGAAGATGCTTCATGGGGTGGTTTCCCAGGCTTCGCAATCATAATGACTTCAGCAACCTTCCATGGCTCAGGTACATGTTTTAGCATAAATGCAGCATTGATAAGTCTGGTCAGCTTTACTATGGCTTTGCGTGGGAGGTGTTTTAGAATTTCTCCCGTAATGAGATCGTAACCCGGGGATTTCTTTGAGCTAATGTTATTTTGAATTTCTCTCAGAACTTCTTTAGGAGTCACAAGCCGGATTCTTTGATTTTGTGATAACTTTTCACTCTCAGATATTTCTATGGAGCTTTCATTTGGTTGAAAAGTACCTTCTAAGTGTTGGGCAAACCTAAACGCTTTTTGTTCGTTGCTTATGGCCCATTTTCCGTCACTGCTTCTGATGGGCGGTATATGCATAATCGGCTGTTTCAATTTTTTTGTCGCTTTCCAAAGAGAGTAATCTGTTGATTTGTCGTTGGTTAGATGCACAAGGTTGGTGTTCAGACATTCATCCTCAAATTGTAGAATCTTCCTCTTTAATCGTTTAGTTAGATTATTTAATAATGTTTTATCCCGCGGGCACCTTGTTTGTTGCCACCGCTTTCTTTGTTTTCTTTTCTCAGATAGCAAATTCACAATTTCCTTGGAATAGATATGTCCCTTATATTTCCGTTTTAATTGTGGCGTGTTGTTCCACGCACATTGTTGGATATTAACAACATATTTGTTTACTTCTGATTCCAGCTGATCCTGATTTTGTAATGGAGTTTTTAGGTCGATAATATTATCTAGATCAAGGGCAAAGCTGTCCCAATCTGTAGACTTATTAACCAAGGTTAAATGGCTTTCTCTTAGTAGAATTTTTTGACTAAGTCTTAAGATAATCGGGGAGTGGTCCGAATTCATATGAAAACTTTCCTCCAAACTGACGTAAGTGGTGGATATATTTTTGCATATGAAAAAGTCTATAAGATCTGGTATTTTCTGGTGGTCAGTGGGCCAGTATGTTGGTTTGCCTGTGCTCATAATTTCACAATGTGTGTCTTTAACTGCATTTAATAGCTGCCTTCCCTTTGTTGTGGTAAGTCTTGATCCCCAGTGCGTGTGCTTGGCATTGAAATCACCACCTAGGATAAATCTCTGGCCTAAAAGTTCAAAGAATTGCAAAAAACGCTCTTTTCTTATCATGTGCCTTGGAGGACAGTATACGGCCGCTATTGAAACGTGACAAAATTTGGTTTTAACAGATACTGCCACGGCTTGAATGTCTGGTTCTTCAAACTTACTCTGCTCGTAATGATTGATGGTTTCTTTGATTATAACTGCGCTACCTCCTCTGGCGGAGTTGTCAGGGTGGAGCGAGTTATATACTTTGTATCCTCTAAGTTTGATAAAAGATTGGCTAGTGAAGTGCGTTTCGGAGATCAAACACACGTCTATATTTTCTGTCTCTAGGACTGCCTGTAACTCATTCTGATGTTTGAGGAGCCCGTTGGAGTTCCACGCCATTATTTTTAGTGAGTTACTCATTTTTGGTTATTAATGACAGCTGTTTTGGTGCTGAATTCTAGCTTCTCTAATCTTTTGTCAAATGTAGTAATACACTTTAAGATTTGATTTATCTTATCTTCCAAATTCGAAGTTTGCGTGCCTGATTTTGCAACTTGCGCATATGAACTACTTGCTTGAACAGGTTTTGCAGTTGTCTGAGAACTCTCATTACGTGCCTGTTTTGCAGGATTTCTTATGGAAGAGTGTTGGGCAGTTGGCACAACAAGTTTCTTTTTGATGTTTTTATTTTTCATAATTTGCATCTCCTTGGCTACTTCACACCCTCTGTAGTTGGCGGGGTGGGGTAAGCCGCAGTGGACGCATTTTGGTTTCTCTTGCGGAGATTTAGTACAGTTGGCTGTAAGATGCTTGCCAGTGCATTTTACACACCTTGGCTCTTTTTTACAGTATTTATGAGTATGTCCATATGCCTGGCATCTCTTACATTGAGGAATGAGTTTCGGATTTTTCAGAGGGTGTATTTCAATTTTACACCCTAAAATGTGCTTGATGCCATAAATTTCGTTGACATCTTCGTCATTGTTAAATGATAAGACGAACATATTGAGTGGTTCTTTAGTCTTCCAACTCAACTTGTGGTCCACTTTTTCTATTTTTAGACCTTGCGACATTAAATCATTTTTTATTCGATCTGGCTGGCAAGATGAATGCAAAAAGTAATGGACATAAGTACATAATGTAACAAGATAATGACCGGCATTGTCGTATTAAACGCGGCCGAGTTTAATCACATAATGGTCCGTTATTTATTGTACAGCACACGTATACATCGTCCAATAAAAGCTACACCTTTTCAATGACCTAAATACTGATTTATTTATCAGCACTGAACCCTCGACATAACTCATAGGGGGTAAGGGAGGAATGCGAAGATGCGAACGGCAACGGTTTTACGATTCGACAATCGTAAAACTTGGAAACAATTCTCTTGAATACGTTATATTAGAACGTAAAGCTATCTATATTTTTCCCGAACGTTTTATTTTCCTTGTTTTATTGGAAATTGGTATGTTAATTAAATCAAATCTGTTTTATCGGTAGCGGTATAGCTGAAAAACCATAAAATAGAATGCCTAAAACATAAGTCAACACAAAATAATGTATGAAGAGTTTATCTCCAAACAAAGAATAATAAAACGATTCACCTTAAAATACAATTTTGTAAAAATATTCACAAATTCGCATTTACAGCTCATTCACCGACTAGAAAAGGTTGAGTACGTCTGGGATTCGAAGAAAATTCGTACCTTTACATTTTCTACGAAAACCGGTTTTATTTAGCAATTTTCTGTATGACTCGGACTGAGCCACTCCTAAATAGAGGTTGGATATTGAGCAGAAAAACTATTTCATAAAGGAGGGACATCAAAGCTTAGTCCTGAGATAATGTCAGGTTTCGGCAGATCCGTAATTCCGTACTATCCGGGGAAATAAATAACGCAGTGTGCTCGTAAATGCGTCGTCAACGGATCATATTAGTTGCTCGATACGGATTATGTAAGACGGTTCAAAGGAAACGGTTATAAATCAATGTTAATTATACAACAGTTTGAAGTTTTGCAATGTTGGTTTCTATCATGGATATTACGGTTTCGAACCGATCTTTCGCGGACGCCATAGTGGGCGGCTGGTAGACATTTACTTCTGCTTACTATGTTACGCGAGTTTCGGTAAAGTCCGCTGCTTCAGTTATGAAATTGAAGAAGGAATAATCGGCTGGCAAATTGGTGCCTTTTGCATCAATTAAAGCATTTACATCATATCCTGATATGACGATTTAATTCAATTCTTATTTTCGGGTGCGTATAGCAAGATTTTGCTTAAATCTTTGAAAAATAACAACGTATCGTAATATGATTTAGAAACGTTTTATTCAAAGAAATTGACGGATTTCCAGAATAATGAAGCAGTAGAGAAAATCCGCACTCCAAGAGGTACAGTCGACCCGAATAATAAGGAAATAATTCAAAAAATAAAATATGCTATCGGCACCCAGATGTGTCGAGGTTATGGGGGAAATTGGCGGAAGGCTCTCGTGGAGATTGAAATACGAGCAAAAGGTTCCGCCCATGTGATATACAGCTTCTATAGACCACAGTAAAAAGCTCGAAGAGCTCGTGGCTAAGTAATAACAACCGCACGGGTCGATCATCGGGTTAAGCAACGCTTGCCGGGGTTGATCCGTGGATGGGTGACCATCTTTATATATTACATTTATGAGACTCCGCCGTGTCTCGGTAAGCACGTTAAGCCGTTGGTCCCGGCTGTCATTCGAGGATCTTTGACAGTCGTTACGGGTCGTCAGAAGCCCGAAAGTCTGACAACCAGTCTTACCAAAGGGTATCGTATTACTCAGTTACTGGATTGTGGAGGTCAGATAAGCAGTCGCTCCATGCAAAATACTGGTATTCAGCTGCATCCGGTTAGACTACTGGAAGCCGACCCCAACATAGTTGGGAAAAGGCTACGCAGATTGATAGACCACAGTAAAAAGTTATTAGCCCACTAGATGCATAGGAATAGGTACGTACATAGAAGGGTCAGTCACGTGTTTTCCTAAAAGGTTGAGCGGAATCCCAGGCGACGCTAAATAAGGTAAGCTAATACCGTTTGGTTACAAACAAGTAGTATGGTTCGTATAAACATCTAGATATTTAACTAGTGCATCGCTTATTGCGGCCATTAAGGGACCCCTTCTCAATTAACTTAACCGATAAGTAACATCTACTCTTCTTTATACCCTAGCTTACGGATTTCATTGAGTACCTGTCATAACGTAAACCTGAATCGATAGACGCATACAACGGCAAAAAGACAGACAAAAGAACCACTCGTTGGCGATGATAAAAAGTCTATTTTAGAACAGTTCAATTTACAGACAGAAAAGGAGGGTTTAGTTAGTTTTCATTCGATAAAAAAGAGGAATCTAATCCGCGAAACTGACTCCCATGTCCGTGTCACAGACAGGGACGCTGATTCTGTGCGCTGAAACGATCTAAACGATTCAACTATCAATAGAGAAGCCTATGGGGCACAGGGACATTTAGCAAAACGAATTCAATATACGAGAATGTGCTTCACAACTGAATAAACTGAAAACTGAATCCTAAAAATGTTTTTTTCACTAACATTTTTAGAGGTAGCAATTACATTTTAGAAGCGACTATTTGTTAGCTCTTTGAATAGTATACAACTGCAAAAAGCTCCTTAATTGTCTGCAGGGGAACTTTATGAACAAATACTATCTAAGTTAACATTACCGTATTATACAATTGCCCGCAAAAAGTGGCTAGTACAGTGCAGTTCCAGCCACTTTTTGCGGGCAATTGTTATTAAGGGCAGATAAACAAACGACAAAAGAATTCACGTTGAATTAATTTGTTGGTTGCGGAAATAAAGAATGGATGTGAAATGAGTATTACAAGTATTACTTGCAACGATAAAGCGGCAGTAATACTTAGAATGCAATACTTAACACTGTTATCGCAGTTATTTTTAAAAACTACGCTGTTATTCTGAAAGCGTTCGTTATCGCTGAGCGTACGAATGTACCTACAAATCTACAAACCGTGCGATTTTAATCTGCACTTCGCACAGTTTTTATTTTACTTTTCGTAGCTCTATTCGCGAGTCGCGACCGCTCACCGTTGGCAGGTGATGCATACGTACTCGCTGTACGTGCACGAATATAAAACTGCGACGATTTAACGAGACCTCAACTTTAAGCCATTATAATAGGAATGCCGACAGTAAAAATGGCATTTCGAGAATACAACACGTTTAGTTAGTGGTTAGCTAAACTAGTTTTTGTTCTCTTTGGACAATTAACGTGCGGTATAGAAAAAAGACAGGGTTTTTAAACTTCCATGGTACGAAAAAGAAAAATATATTCGTGATTATCGCGTGCACGCAATGCTACAAGAATGGAGTGTTATAGCATATCGTAAAAATGAAAATGCGAATGAACATAACACTTTCTAAATAACATAACATTCTGAAATAGTACAGCCGTGATAATGAAGCGAAGCCACGATTATTGTCGTAAACCTCTAATTATAAAACCACTAATTTTGAAGTCAAGACATAAAATATTAATAACGTGTATAATAGCAGCGATAGCAAATGAGTTAACACAAAGCAGTAGAAATTACATTGAAGCGATTCCGGTTACGTCCGGTTCGGTCATATTCATTATTATTCAGTTAGCAAGCGCAAATATTTTCGCTTGCAGTCTTGTTTTATGAGCGGGTATGTGTGTGCAAACGCGCCCATGTGTGCAGTTTGCACGTTTGCGTTTTGTGCTTTTTTCACAATTTATTTATTCACGTCGCCGACAGGTGGCGCTGCCGGGCGATCTGGGCCCGCGATACGTGTAAACTGGCTCTTAATATTTCATTCCACATTTTATTTAGGCGCAGTCAACCTTAAAGCGCGCAAGCTGGACGATGTACGACCATTGTTGAAGGTGGAAAATATATTTAATACATCACCCGACAATCGATTGCACTACACTTGACTAACAGTATCGCAGCTACTCCATTTATTGCCGCGCCATGTTTGAGTTTTACATTATTCATATAATTAACAAGTAACACTCGAGTCGGACCGAATCTTTTCTTACGAGTCTTATTTACACAACAAATACCGAAGCGCTTGGAATTTACTTTTTCCGAGTAGTTTTTCATTGGTCGTTGAGTGAGTCGGTGAAGTTATGAGCCAATTAGCGGGCTGCTAGGATAAAATAGGGTTTTTATCGCGCGTTTGAGGAGCGACATTTTAGGCATAGCGGTGGGCGGACGTGGAACAAGTCTGCGGGGGATATCGTCACTATAAACTACTTCACACGCCGTCCTTTATCGCAAATAGAACCTTTTTGTACCTACAATAATTTATACGCTAAGCCATCCCACTCATCCGTGACACTTCGGATCGATTACTGTTTGTCTCATATCTCTATCAATTGATCACCCATTATATCAGAGTTAATTCCATTAATAAACCCTATAATTAATATCTAATAAGTATTTTCTAAACATCCAACAGGATATCCGTTCGTTTGATGTCTGGCATTAATGCATTTATCGCGTTGTTTATCATAACATTCCATATCAGTAATCGATGGAAAATAATGAGAATATCGGAAAGCATTCACTGAATACAACGCGCGTAAATATTTATGAAAGAAAATGTCGATTAACTGAAAGGTTTTAACTTTGACGTCACGACCACACACTCCGATAAAAAAAAGAAAAATAAAGATGGCACCGAATGCCGGAAGAGGGGCAACCGGGCCATGAATTAAATATGCATGTAATCTAAAGGCGAAACAGGAAAACGCGCGAAACGGTTGGATAACCCCAAGCTGAATAACCGATAATCCACATAATTGACCACAGAGGATATCTAGTCAGAGACAAAATAATAAGTATTGTGTAGTAGGGTTGCCAGATATAAATTAAATAAGTATACAAACATCTCTACATATTGAAAAGCAACATAGGATTTATGCAAAGTATTTTTTTACATTTGGCAACCCTATCCTTAAAGATCTATTGACACTTACCGGGCTTAGGTAGAGGGGGTGTTTTGAGATCGTTGGCGGCCAACTGAGGGTTCTCTTGGACCTGAAAATGTATTATTTGTTAACTGTGTAAAATTCAGTAAACTAGTACTTAGTTGCTATGAAAATAAGGACAAGTTTGTAATTTTTTTTCAAATTCATACCAGGTATTTTCCTGAAAAGATATACTTAACGTTGTAAAGTTATAACGCTTAACGTTGAGATCATAGAAAATAAAACGTTTAATTGTATTCTGTCAGTGTGTAGAATCCTTTACAATATTGATGCGCATCTAATAAAGTTTATTCTTAGAAAGATTTACGAGTGGCCATAGCTTATAAAAATATTGGAAATATGCATTTTTTCTCCGTTGCGTCAATGTTTACCATTACCTACATTCTGGATCTAGATTTAAAACCAGATGTTCTACAGAGAACTCAATCGATTCCATAAACGTTACTATTATAGTATACGTAAATATTCCAGAACATTTTATTGAAACTTTGACTTGGCGATAGATGGCGCCACTGGTCATAAAATGCTCGCAATAACTAACTGCAATTTACATTTATCCTTAAAAAACTTAATACCTATTCAAAACAAAGTAGGAGCTTATAAAAATATTGGAAATATGCATTTTTTCTGCGTTGCGTCAATGTTTACCATTACCTATATTCTGGATCTAGATTTAAAAACAGATGTTCTACAGAGAACTCAATCGATTCCATAAACGTGACTAAAATATACGTAAATACTGCAGAAAATTTAATTGAAACTTTCAATTGGCGATAGATGGCGCCACTAGTCATGAAATGCTCAATTTACATGTATCCTCATAAAAACTTAATATTCAAGACAAAGTAGGTATTGTTTCTCACTACAAAGTAAAAGACTTTATCATACATATTAATTCAAGTTAACGTAACGCAAACGTTATGTACTAAAACTGATATGAAACAGACTTGATCATATTTCTTCCACAATATGCCGAAAAATGTCTCCACTTCCAGAATTCTATCAAGACTGTTCATTGGATTTTCGACTGTTTTTCTTTTGCTTAAGAGCGCTTTCAGTTTGGAGGCTTGAGTTGTATGTTATGGCCTTTCTCCCTGAATAAAATTAATATTTTTTATCGCCGTGATGAGGATTACACATACATTTTGGCAGTATTGCTGTCCGTAATATAACCCCTAAGCCTATTTAGGACATTAATTTTTTCGTAACGACTTTTGCATAAATAGAGACATCTGTTATACTTGACATAGGGAAGCATGATGAAAACTGTTGTAGGTAAGTACTGTAAATGTTAGACATACAGATAATAAGGAATCGCTAAATATATCGGAGACAAAAAAAACATACGAAGGATTCCGTACCACCTTATGGTATTCGTTTGCACATTAAATTTAATTATTTATAGAGTGGTATCGGTTCGGAATAGAAAATAAATATGAGTTCCAACAAATGCCAGTGGGAGTTTTTGGTATTAGAATGGAATAACTCAAAATATTTAGAAAAAAAACGCAAAAAAAATATCAGGTTTCTCGTTTAATTTTAATTTTTATTATTTGTTGTTATTGCGGCAATAGAAAATAAGTATTTTCTTTAAAAAAAAAAATGATTACCTAATAATAATTTGGAAAAAAATATTTTCACTCTATGATCGTACCGTACTTCTAGTAAGTACCACTTACCGTTGCTACGCGGCTACGCCAATAAAATGTCCAAGCCTACGCAAACGCATCCAATCATATTTTTTCTTGGAACTAGCGTACAGTCAAAAACTGTTTCATAAAAGGCATAAAATATAAAGTCACATTTGTCCAGTTAGCAACGTTAGGAATATTCTCAAGATATTTCCGACGATATCAGAGCGTGGCATCAATTATTGTCTTTTGTCACCATAATAATCATGGCCGCTTGCGCGTATTTTTCGCGCGTTTGTCGAGGCGCGACCTTGCGCGGTAAGCATACAAACAAGCGTGCACACACGTTTTAAGCGTAGTCATGAACTTGAAATTTGCATTTATAATTGTTTTCATATTTTCCGACGGTTGTGCGAATTTGTAAATTTTTCGTAGAAGTTTTTAATTAATTTTGTTGGCGTAGATTTATTACTACTTCCCTACGATTATGTAAGCGATTGTTGTGAGAGAATTTGCAATTTATTTTTATGTCATTTTTTTACGAATGTAGTGTCAAGGTTTGCTGGCCTAGTTTTCGCAGTTAAGGCTAAGTTCAGACAGGCACTTCTCGGATGTCGATATGAGGTATCATGACCATGTGAACTGAGCCTTAAAGCGTAAGTAAGTACTGAAACGTGTCTTACCTTATTTGTGTAAGGGTTGAAGATGAATTTGTTCTCCAATTCCTTCCTCGGCGTCGCAGCTATCACTGACAACGGCGTCGGTAGAGACTTCATCTCCTACAATAACAAACAATGTTACTCGTATTAACATTGCTGAAATAACACTGATACAATGCATTCTTGTCTTGAGTGAATGATACGCACCTTTAAAATACTTTCTATTGGCGGTTGACTGCTATCGATAGCATTCTGTAAAGGAAATAAGAAAATGATTATTTATATTGGAATTCATTATGATATTATGTATCTGAAAATCTAGTACATTTTGTAGCCTAGACTTCCGAGCACATTTTATTTAAAGCCTCTAACCCCACAGGGGCCGTTTTTATCGCGCGATTATTGCGATATCTGTTTTCAGTACATTTTGTATCAGGACGGCCACGAAGTTACACACTGCTGCGATAATAACGCCGCAATAGGAGGAGGACGCGCGTTTTTCCGTCCTGCGATATTCCGACAACTGTTCTTCGAACATTTTGTATTAGGACGCATGCGATCTTACACACAACTGTGTGAAAAAACCGCGATAAAAACGCGCCTATGGTGGAGAACACGTTAGAAATATCGCACGATAAAAACGCAGCAAGGAATCGGGACTCGGAACGCATTATCGCAATAACGCTTGCGTTAGTATCGCGCGATAAAAACGCGCCGGTGGGGGAGAGGCTTACACCGTTCGATATTGAACTGCAGTGCTGTCAGATGCAGACAAAAGTATATAATAAAATTGTTGTCCGGGTTCCGTACAGTATTTAAATCTACGGCAGAACCGCACGCCCACAGGGAAATGTGGGACACGCGAACGGACAAAATATTGTGACATCACAAATGTTCCGTTAACGTTTTAAGCCTCGTGCAGACTGGCGCGACGCGACGCCGGTAATTGTTTTACAGTGAAGTTTTCTTAGAAATTGTTTTATTAGAGTCGCGTCGCGGCAGACGCCAGTATGCACGACGCTTTACGCTTTATAATTTATCGTGGGCGAAAAACAGGGGTAGTCAACACGATACATAGTCATACGCGTAACGAGATAAGGCGCGTTGCTCACATAAAACATTGGACAAATTTGCACTGGCAAGAATAAAACTACTTTTACGAGAATACATTATGCCTCCTTAGCGAAGCGGGGCGATTAAATTTAGGGCCCGTTTACGGTCGACTATGCTTGTATGATTTACGACTTTACGGCAATAAATGTATTGTATTGTTGCTGTTGAAGGAATCTGCCGGGACCTTAAATATTCAATTCGACGAGCTTATTCCGTCCTTTTGTAACACAGCGCCAAATCAATTGGAAAAAGAGAGATAGAGAGCAAAAAGAAAGAGAAGATTGTTTATTGGATGGTGTCAATCGTTTCTGAAGAACTCAGTATCGACAGTGGATTGTTAGAAAGAAAGGTTAAATATTCTTTTTATGTACACAGTATCGAAGATAAATAATTGTCTTCTGCGAAGAACGCCGCCTAACGCCAGTACAAACTACAAAAGAAAAGGGGCTTTTGTATTAAAAAACTCTCGTATTACATTGTTACCAGAATTCTCGGTTCATTTCCGCTCAAATAAAATAACACTGACATAATGTACTTTAAAACATAACTAAAGATATTATGCTCAATTCGCATGTTGGACGAAAAAAATAATTGCAGTGTAAGTATGGCATTACAGCTAAGCTTTGGAACTCACCCAAATAGAGTTGCCTGATAAAATGGGGCCATTCATTCAAAATCTGTCGACCTACGACAAGAGCAGTCGCAATCGCAACATTTTCATTTATACTTTGATCACAATTCAAGTCACGCAAGGGCCCCCCTAATTTTGTAGCCAATACCATGGACCCTGTTTACACCTCACCGAAAACCAATTAAATGCCATAAACGCTTTATAAGTCAAATTAGTTAAGTTATAAAAGACTTTTTGTCACTATAGTGTGCTACACCCACTTGTTGACCTATCTAGTGTTGGAGGCGCGAACAATACCTGCGGCGAACGTGTGGGCGCCAACTTCGAAGTTCAACATGTTCAACATCATAGGGATAGGCTTCTGGACTCCCAGTGTTTGTGGCTATCTAATAGTATCTAATCCAATAACCATTACCGTAAAATAACATTGTAGCAATCGGATCAGATTAGTCGATTAAGGACTTGAAGTGGGAGAAATATTAAGAAACAAATTGCTGATAGGACACTCGATATTGCTAGCGGATCCCTGGGAATATGACTTTATCAGAGAACAGGCTTACTCGTTCACTAATTAATAGAATGTCTCCCAGCAACCACTTTTTACATACAACCGCATAGTAAGGAGTAATAAGGACTGCATAACTAAATTCCTGAGCAGTTCTCATAATAAATTATGAAGCAAATAAAAACTAAACGGTTGGCGATCGCTTAATTATTGACAACATTGACGTTAGCCGGGGCCCCGGGGGACTGAAAGGCACGCGACGGTCGTTACAACTCCAGTGTTTACAATACTTTACAAACAAATGGAAAATTTAAAATCGCTATAGTGCTATATTGGCGTTTCAGGTTGACTAAATTTCATTGACCGGACTGCTGTATCGATATCGTGACCACGGTTTGGTCTAATTGACAGGTTTGTTGACAACAGTGAGGCGAGGCAATGGATGCAGGAAATGTAGATGTTTAATGGACGTTAGCCTTATATAATTGCATCAAAGGAAGTGTGTAAGCCATGATTGAAGATGATGATGTGCTTATTATGAATATGATAATACCGGTGATCACAGCAGAGCTATCATAAGACTGTTTGGCGAAGCAATTAATGTGAGAGATGTAAATATGAATGAAGCAATGAATATTTCGAGGTGAGCTAAGGACTCCTTTTCAAACTGACCTGTGACTGGATACCGTTGGGTATCCTGATTGGAGGCGGTCTGTGCGGGGCTCCCGTTGAACCGGAACCGTCGCTCTGCACCAAAAAATATACATTAATATTCTATTCACCTCCCCTCTTAATAGAATTACGTTTTGGGATTTCTTAAACGACGTCTCTGAATTGGATTTGTTTCGTTTTGTGGACGAAATCTGGGCTCGTTACTCGTCTAAATTGTGCTTAGTTAGAAGATCCTATACTACATAGGTTTTATTATCATTTGTAGGTTTACATTGTAAGGTAACAATTCACATGCGAAGGTATCGTCTGATTTCCTAACTCACAAGTCCTTTGTATCAAATGTATTCTGCCATTCATCAACGTATGTACCAAGTTTCCCCGAGTGATCGAAGTTGCTGGCGCCGTTTTGGAGTTAACCACATTAAACTTAATTACAATGTACGTCTGATGAATAATTCAGCCAGGAATTAACTAGTCCAAGATGTGGCTCTGTTACGGCATGAGAAGTTTCAAATGAGACGTGAAAAGGCCGGTCACGCATCGTGTGCCCCCTTAATCAGCCCTACCATAAGTATTAATGTGACTCCTAACACGCTCTTGGTTCTGTTCTAAATCGAAACAAAAGCTTAGATAAAGCATCACAATAATAATACAAAGAGTTTTTAAAGAGTTAAACCTCGAAAAGTTGTATTGTCGTTAAGCATATTTCAGAGGAGGAAAGCGATCCTGCACAAAAGATGGTGGAGCACGAAGCGACGGAGTTTGGTGGAGAATTTAAAAAGTTTCATGATAACACAACATTTTCCTGGTTGATATTGCTTTGTAAAGCGTACATCTTGACAATAAACACCATTGTGTACCGATAAGCAGTTGTAACGAAATTTTTCCCGATTCTCGCAAGGAGCGCAATAACGAGTATATCTGGCACGTTTGAACGCGAGACACGTGCCGCTTTTTATTTATCATAAGCTTAGAACATTATTGTGTTCTAGGTTTTTCCTCATGTATAAGGAAGACAAACTGGATTTTTCTAAAGAAATAATTGCGATTATTGGCGATTCACTCATTAGACGATAATAATATTCTCGCTACCTTCCACGAGCTGCTCAATATAGTTTTTTATCAGCTTAGCTAATACAATTTGCACTCTATAAACAAATTGCACTCCATTAAGACTTCATTCGGGTCGCATAACACCCAGAGGGCAACATATAAAATCCCGTCGCGCCGCATATAAAACATTGGCAGGTTGCAGGGTGGCTGTGGCTTTAAAGCATATAGTTTATAGATACAGTTGAAAGTGTTTACCTTGTTGTGTGGGATATGGGGGCGGTGATGGCGTACGCCGTTCTGTGGGGCGTGTGACGGCTTCTTGAACTCGCTCTCTCGCCGAGATGGTGGGCCTGTGGACAAAGGAAACATATTTATTAGTACTCCTATTAGTAACATTAACAACAACAACTAAGCCTATTGTACGCACACTGCTGAAATTTTTGGCCCATTGGCCAAATAGAATGGTGATTCTTTAAGTGAGATATTAACATTGTTTAATTTATCTTAACTGTTTATTCTGTTTTGTGCAAACATCAATCTCCGAGAGACTAAGTAATTATTGTTTGGTGTCAACGTTTACGGCTTCCCGAGATTTTTATGGATTAATAGAAGGCCGACATCACCAAGTCTCGAAATCATAAGGCACTTTAACTCCCGTATAACTAAAAGAAGGGGGTGGGCTCCCCGTTCCCCCTGCCACCCCCGGGACTCGTGAGGGGAATCTCGGCTAGGTGTTTAGCTGGTTTATGGAGATTGCGATCAGGACAAAGGAGTCCAAGTTACGACGCCTAGATTGCGCACTGATCCATATAGTCCCCTCTAAATAGATAGCTACCTCACCTTTTTCTATCAGAAAGTTATAGAATGAGTTTTATAGTGTTTGTATTATGTGCAAGATTTGTAGGGTATAATGGAGTTCTTTGTGTTCTACGGGTATTATTGGGACGGATATCGTTAACTTAATCCCGCTATTAGGGGAGGTTAATGGAGGAATGTGACCCATCATAATAATAGTGAATAATATAATATTTGGATAACTAACTGACTCAACATTATTCCAATTATGTAGTTTACATCTGAATAGATTGAACAACACAAGAATTCAAACTTTTAAATGGAATGTATTAACCAAAACACTCTGCTCTATTAACGAAACCATATCAGAAATTCTCAAGTATTTTCTAAAGAATGCATGGGAAGAAATGAAGAAATCTCATGCTCTTCACAACGTAATTGGATTACGATAACATTCAATAAATAAGATGATTTGGTTATTTTGAGGCCGCCTCTTAACTGAGTGCGCGCGAGTGCAGAATATCTTCAATTACTTGCACGCACGTAATGCTTACATGTGATTGGTCAATTTACTATTTCCCATTACCCGCTACCAGTTTACAACCGCTAATGTGATTCACTAACAAGACCTGATCATAACATTCATAACTGAATCTCATTTAGCGATAAAACGATGCGTAAAGACGGTAAAGAGGAACACACGGTGAAGCTACTTTCAAATATATGTTGCATTTTACGGGAATGTAACTCTTAAGATATGACTTTTTAAACAATCTTTGTGTGCATATGTTGACGATACATTTGCTGATAATGTTGATGACAATATAATTATGGAACTTATACACAATAACTATATTGATGCAATAAAAATAAAAATTTAGAGAATCTTAAAATGGCTGGATTTACTTTATAAACTCCAGGAAGTTTCAATATCACTTAACACCATACCTCCACATATGTCACACGCTATAGTAACCCAGGCACAGTCTCAAAACTCTCAAGCTCAATACGAGTATCGACGCAATCCGACGATCTTATTGGATTAGAGGCAAAAACACCGCACAATAATCTTCTCCGCAATAACTCGAGTATTTTTTCGGTAGCTGATATTATAACTGGATATTTATTTTTATGGGAACGGGTACCGTGTGAAAGAATCGTTGCATGGTTACTTTATTTGATTTTTTTTTTAATCTAGGCTTGGCGAGCTCTCTGTTTGAGATGTGCAAAAACATTCTGACTTGAAAAACTTTAGTTAATTCCATGATAGTTATAGGATCGAAGATGTTCAGAAATCGACTGAATTGTGTTACAAAAACATCAAAAATAATTATAGCAACTTTTGCATTCATAATATGTATATTCATGAAGCAAGATTACGCAGAGATTACACGTGCTTGCATCGTAACTTTATTCACAGCTCACAAACTTATGTACGAGTATCAGAAACTTAGACGCTTCCAAACAAAGACCAAACTTGCATCGCATCATTCTGCGGAGAGCAACAAATTCAGTTATCAGCTAAGCTCTTGACCTATATCCTCAATATCCAAGTAAGAATGGTAACATTGGTAACTGAATATTGAGGAGTAGACCCTCGACAAAAGAAGTCGGGCACACAATACAAGTCGGGAGCGACCACGGCAGATCGGCGCGTGTCGAATTCACCCAACAAATACAAACCGTTACCTTATTGTGCCCATTGTTGATTCAAAACCGATACATCACCTTATAAAATCTTGTGAGAAATCAAAGCAATTTGGAATATTTCTTCCTAATTCATATAGAAAATTAGAAGATCCTAGTTATGAGAATTCCTATGTCCATATATACTTCTTAGATTTCCAGCATGAGAAATCCTGGCAGCTTCTCACAGAAACGCTAGATATCTACAGTAAACCTATCTGCAGCAAAATGATTGATGTATTCGCATTTAGCTTTATTATTAGTGTCATAAAATTGATTAGCTGCTAACGATTTTCCTTCAACGCAACGAAGGGAAATTGTGACTGATGCCACCCACAAATCGTTGGCTGTTAACTTGCCACTACAATGTGCAATTTGATCACCTACTAACCCGTCATTATTTACACTACGTTTTTCAAGTCCTTTGGCACTGTCATTACTCATTACTTAACCCGTTATCATATTTAGTACTCTTAGACCACATTAATAATTTTACTTTGTTTGCTGCTAAAGGAAGCTCATTAGGAGAGTTTTATTGCAGGTCAAATACCGCAAATGTCTCGGATACAATTTGCAATTAATTATTATCTTATTCATTGCATCCTTCTGACGATCAGAAAATTCTGGTTATTTTTTTTTAATATGGAGTACTTGTTTGCGGTGGATTAGCTAGCCACGCCCTCTATGTATTCAATGCTAATAAGTTTTTCTACTATCATTGGCTTCGGTGTTCGCTACACACCTGTGTGAATAAATACATAGCTAATCTTTTATACATGGCCGATCATTAATATAAATAATATGCTGGTAGTTTCATAGTTAACAAATAAAAGACACCAGGTGGCGTGCGGTGTAAGTTCATATCCTGTGTAAGAAACCTTTTATTTCTTTGCGACCAAAGTTAAAGTAAAGCAAAAAGATAAAGAACCGATCAGCTGCCATTAGTGGCAGCCCTGATTGCTTGTAGGGTAGTTTTATATGAGCGGGCTGGTGGCGCGGTGTGGGGGGCGCGGTGAGAACAATGGCCACTACTGGCCAATGACGCGAGCACCTGCGGCCGTTGACACGTGCGCACGCGTTCCCGGCGACTCGCACTGCTTTGTTGATAATTACATGAATTATATTTCCGCAAACGATTAAATTTGTATCATACTGGAAATTAAGGCTCTCAGTAGCGGTTGATGGGATTAAAATGTCAATTTGACTATAAGCTGTTTCAGTGTCTAGACTAGACTAGTCCACGCGTATCAAAAGACGGCCCGATACTACCTACTATCGTGTATTTTCGTATATAAATAACTGCAAACTTAATAGAATTTCCGAGCCACTATTTTTGGCCTTCCCTCGGGCATTATCCCACTAACTGGAATAACAGATAATGTATATACCACGTTCGTTCCGCTTTTTGAGCGTAATTGAATATTAAAAACCGGTAATATAGCCATGTACACTACAATTTAATTCATAGCTCCGATTTGCATATTTATATTGGAGTCGAATGAAACGAAATCTGTCACCTAAACACACAAGTTGGGAAGTGTATTTTTAGCCTTGACAGTGAAGCTTTGACAATTGTCAAGGTTTTTGGGTAATTCAAAGATAAATAAATAATAATAAATAATATATATTTATTGATAAGTACCAAAAATTAACAACCAGATGACGATGATGTTATCGAATTGATTGTCTTAACTTTGAGAAAACTCACGTACTTCTGATTGACGATCTACGATTGTTGGTACCATTAAATTCGTAGTATTGACTTTGGATCCCGTGCTTTTGATTGCTTTTCCGATTCTCGATCTCAATCGTGTGTCAACTGTCAACAAACATTTCACTGACTTTTGTACGCGTTAATGACTGCAGAGAGCGAATTTGTCAACAGGTATTGAATAGATAAGGTAGAGTGCTCTCACGAGCAGTGGTGGCCCAGTGTTAGCGGCCGCGACTTACGAGTTGTAGGTCGCAGACAGGCGCTTTACTTTGTGTAAATTATTTCATCACCACTGCTCTCAAAACGGTGAAGGAAAACACCGTGAAGGAACCGGCATGTCCTAGAACTAAAAATTCGAAGACATGTGACATCTACCAAACCGCACTGGGCCCGCGTGGCGGATTACGGCTCACTCCCTCTCACAGAGAGGAGGCCTGTGTCCCAGCAGTGGGAATGTTATAGGCTGATTGTATTTGTGTTGTGCTGTCATTACAGAAAGTTGGAAACTCAAGATCACCGTAAATATTGTATAAACTATAAAGGTCCCTGTGATGCAGAATGATGAGCATTATGAGCAGAATGCGGGACACGCATCGTCTTTGTTCAGCTCGAGGTCGCAGCTCACCGCGAAACGTAACGTAAGCGGGTCAATGCGATCTGCGACGACACGTCTCGAGGCCTTTCCCTCCGTTATAAGGAAGTTAATACGATTTATTCACAACAGCGACACTTGTCCGTGTTATACACAATTTATAAAAGCGCTTAGATACACGGAGCATCACTTGCTTCCGCCTCCAACGATCTTTGACAGAGAAAAACTGTTTTCTATCACAACTTTCTAAATTGGATAACACTTAAATTATCGTGATTGTTGCTGCCTATAGAATTTGTTTGGCATTTATTTCGTTACCTTGTCCAATTGCTGTTTCAACAGCAAAATATACTTACGAAACTTAAAGACTCTTTAAAGCCAATACATAACAAAAGCTACAAAATGTTCTGCACTAAAAAAGGGCTCATTTCGCTACTGTTAAACCGCACTAAATTCTGCGCAAAGTGATCAACAAGCGCAGTGCATTCTCCCTTTACGACTGAAAGCCACAAGAAGCAAATCATTCAAGAACACAAACCATTCGCTAAACAAAAGGATTTACTTTGAGGTGTTATTTTTATATGTTTTCTATCACAGTACGTCGGATATGGCGCGGTGGCGAACGACGCTGTATTTTGTATGCAGACGACCGACTGCATAAACAGAGAACACACAAACACAATCAAAGGAGTACCTCAGATCCAAAGAGGGATGTGTGTTATTGGTCATTTACACGAGGACAACATAGTTTTGGTTTGGGAAACGGGAAATTACTTTAGGACAAAGGAAATATGAGTAACATCTTTATTAAGGACACAAATCAATGGCGTAACGGAAGTTACTATCACAAGAAGAAAAGACTTCGGAAAGAATGAAAGTTATCATTATACACGGAATAAAAGAAAAACTGATGAAGAGAGACAAAAAAAAACTTGCCACAACCACATAAAACACAAAGTAAAACCAATCATATGGGGTGATGTATATCTATTGCGGTTCGCAAACGGATTAAATGAGTTAGAAAAGAACATTTTCGTAGCAACTTCAGTAATCTTGAGGTAATTCGCAATACCTTAGACCCCTCAGTTTCCTTGTCAATAAATAACTAAGTTTCTTTCACGTTGATCCTAGCACTAACATATTTCATTCCTTTCAGCATTACCCAGAGGAATCTTTTCTTACAACTCTTGCCATAAAAAGGAGATAACTCGCGTCATAATTTCAAAGGCTGAACGTTTCGGGTCCTTAATGAATATTAGTAGGAGTAGGAGGTTATTACATATAGCTCGGTTGCGATATCGCCACGATTTAGACTCCCTCCGAGCAATAATCCTGTCCGAGAATAATTTACCATAGAACAACAATGGGGAAACCGAATGCGAGTCTCTCTAGGTTAATCTTTACGTGGATGAGGTAGTAAAGTTTTTTAGGTTGGCATTCAGTTTATGTATGTAAGTTCAAGTAATCTTAATAAACATTCCGAGTTTCCTTGCATCGTGGAAAAAGCCATTCGGAGGAAAGAACTAAAAGGTTTTTGTTCCGAAAGTATCTAATCAAAACGTAAACAAGTGGATCAGAAATCGAACCTGTGGATGCCAATTTGTAGTGCCATTTACAAATTGAGTGCTTCGATTTACTTATTTGAATACCTAAATCCGAAATTCTAATCGACTTTACGATGTTTTTTATTTGACAATAATTTAACCTCAATTTTCATCGATGATTTTCCATATATATACAAATAAAAATGTTATTGAAAATGTTATTCAAACAATAATTCTAGGAAGAAGTGGTGAGATGTAAACTTGGAACCACGTAAATATAGATGAATGTTAAAAAAAATACGTGTACAGTAGTTATTTACACTTTTATCACCTAGTTTTAAAATAGACTTTATAGATCCGTATCAACGTGCGTTAAACAGTAACGCACTATAACGTTTTGTTACCAAATCAGTAAGACATTCGTTATAATCTTTTACGGTATTACGGACTTTAGGACATTATGCAGGAGCTTGCGGTAAATATCTGCGGTAATGGGTTTCGCAGAAGGTCTAACAAGTCATGTTTAATTTTCCTCTGTAATCAAAATGTTGTGGTTTTGTTACCAAAGGTCACGACGAGTATTATAAAAATATTAGAAGATGGATCATTTAATTATCTACTGTGATTTTGGAATAGTTTATAAGAAATATAAATAGAATTGAAGTGGAGCGTTGAGTTCAAATGTTGACATTTCCCAATCGTTGGTTACAAAATTTAGATGCGTCTATTAATGTGGTAACAATTGACACCATGATATATGCAACGAGATAAATAAATGTCTGACGCTGAGGTTCAAAGAGACAACAGCATTGCGACATCGTGTAAGAGTATGTTACATCAAAAATGGCATCGCGGCACAAAATACAAGTAATTCTTGAAATTTACATATAATCAACGTCTATTTGGCGGCGGGTCTGGCGGGGCACGTTCGACGTCTGCTGACAACACTCGGCCCATTTATATGCACATCACACACTGGCGGATTTCAAACGCAACTCACTAACAAGCGTATGTTTTTAACTATTACTGCTTATCTCGAACAAAACTCTGCAATTCAGGTATCAGTTGCATTCTCCCTTCAGGCGGATAAACAAAGCCCTCGACGCAATGGCTGCCTGTGTTTATAACACACTGCTGAAGTCATATGTAGCAACAGCAGCTAGATTTAAAGATTGCAGTCGTGCCACATATCGCTTTCATAAACACAAGCCATTTTATAGAAACAATTTCGTAACAATTATTATAGCTCTAAAGAAAATGTGATGTTTACTGAATCAAATGTTAAACAGAGTATAAGGAAGTCAAAATGTCGGGCTTTGATATTTGTATCAAAGGGTGGGTGAATATTTTCGAAATAAGAGACACGTTGAAGATTACAGAAAATTCGCAAACAGAAGCGGCGCACACCCCAAGTCCCCAACCCGCCCGGTGCGGTCCCCCAACTCGCACAATGAAAATAGATTATAAGTGGGTAACTGGTGGAGATAGGAGTAGCGAAACGCATAACACGCGTCCAGTGTCAAACGGCCATAAATTGTCCAGTCGGCGACCGGCGACCTACACACTATTTTATGAACGCCACAACTCCTAACCCGATACACACAATATAATATATTTTGTATGTGTTTCATTTTTCTCGGCTGGCATCGGAATCAATTCCCAGCTGTCCCTCGGGGGCAATACCTCATATCGGTGTCCTGAGAGCCGTGCCTCATGCCAATATACTTTGTAAGTAGACAGTGCGCACACCAAAAAAACGGCTCATGTTGTTTGTTACACGCGATATAAATCCACAAATAAACATGTTATTATGTCGCTGTAATTTCCACGACGATTATAAGAATATTCTGCGGCACGCGTTTCAAGGGTTAAGCCGCCAGTGGGCGAGAATAAGAATGAAGAACTAATGAGAATTAATCCTCTAACAGCCGTAGGTAATAAGTGCATAATGATGTGGCTAGAAAGCGGGAATGCCTAACGACGGCAGGCAGTGAAGAATAAACTCCATTGGCGCACGGAGCTTCCTGTACATTTATCATATTTCCATGCATGCATATTTCACAGCGGCCGCACAAAGAGGTGAGCAAAATAAAAGAGTGAACTAACAGAAATAATAAGAGTAATTCAGCATTCACGTCGGCTTTACCACCTCGAAGAATTACCCTCATAAATCTTTCATTCGCGCGCCAGTTCAGCTACTCACTTATTAAAATAATCCTGAACTCTATACGCGACGGTTTACCGTCGTTATTTCGTAAATCCCAATATTACCCCAAAATCCGTATCCCATTTAAACAATACGTACATTGTAATCTCGATTACAAATGTAAATTATATTTGCGAGGGCCGTGTTACCGTGTAATAAGGCCGGGGAGCCTGAATGAATGTCAAGGGTGAGCACATCACGGTTTATAATAAAACATCCGCGTTTATGGATGTGTAAATGATGACTGATAGACGAGACGGATCAAAGGCCACCGCTTGCCACATAGTGTGGAGTGGTGAAATGTTACGTAATTTGCATTCTCTAATGAAAATAACACGTTGATAAGGAAACGTGCGGAAGTTACATTTATCACAGCCGTAGGTCGGAGAAATGTTGGTGAAACAAATTTCCCCGTTCATTTCTTCCATACATATTTTAAATTAAAGTCGCTTTTCGTGTTTATCTGTATTTCCGCGTTGTTCTTCTAAACCACGCAACAGATTTTGATGAGGTTTTCACCGCCGTTTAGAGAATTTATTCCGAAAGGTCTATTTGTATAAAACGTTACTATTAAAATTACATATAACTAAGAAATCTCGATGTTTTCTCAAGTCCAAAAAACCGTACGATTCAGGAGCGGGTCGATTGTTCTTCTACATAAAGCGTAGCAGTACTATGTCTACTTGTTATGCATGCAGTATCCCATTGTAAGTTGCTATAAATTCTAATTATAGTTAAAGTAATTACGACAATAAGTCTGTTAACCGGAGGAATATCTTCCACTAGAGAGCAATAATTCTAAGACAGATTTGCATAACATTTCTAAATACTTAGTTACTTAGTAACATTTCTGTCTATAAACCACGTCATTTACTGCCGTCATTGCATGTAAAGTGGGGTTATTTAGTAACGAGAATTAGCGAAAATTTTGTGGAGCACAAAGTGCAACATGAAAAAATTACTACGAAAAGTTGAGTAATATACAAAGCCAGATGAAACTGAGGCGTAATATGAAAAGTACGTACAAGAGTTGCGGAGTGCGGTTTTGGGGTGGCGATGGCGAAAAGGGGGAATTTTATTTTATTAGGATATAGTAACGCTAGCGGTAAAACAGGCACGTCGGTAGTACTCGAGGCGTAAAGCAATAACGTTTAGGGTGTATAGAAACCTACATAAGCGTAGACAGTTTATCTCTGTCACCTTTTACCTTCCTCCCTCGCAACTTGGTGGCTGAATGATATACGATCTTTTCTATGTTCCTCTGATGGTATTTAGAGGAATATCCTACTTGAGGACAGTTTAATTTACTGCGGTCTAGACAATAAGCCGAAAGTTGACCTTCAATATTAGCAATAGGCTCGCCGCCAGTCAAATCGAACCTTTTCGCTAAGTGTGGGCGTGTGACATCTCTGCCTACACACTACCTTTAACAGGTGACTCATGGTTTAAAGAAACTTGGAGGTTGACTTACGAAGTAACCTCAAATAGTCCCCAATTTACTGAAAGCCACATTATACTTATCCCCTATTAGGTAAAAACGGCGACACGTTATCTAAAATATGCTGATGGTTCACAGGACGGTACATTTGCAGAGACAGTATTACAATAGCAACTAATACGAACCAAGGTAAGCAAAACAATCCTATAGTCGACACTATTTGTTCACAGTGACCATTAGACAAGAGCACAGCAGTTCTCGTAAACCATCGGTAGGCGTCTAGGCGGCCATTAGTAATGAATGGTGAGAACAATAGTGGATCACTACGGGCCACACCACCTTCCACGGCCGTGATTGGTAAATTGAACCTTGACTCCGCAACTAGGTCGAATACATCTTGTACTATTCATGACTATATAGAGTACGTAACTTGTACAGTATGCCCACGGTATATTGTATGATCCAGTCGATCAGGAATGTTAAAATAATTAGAATCTTATGGGCGTTTGTGCACTACACGGAATTTTACCGTCCGGCAGACCGATTTTTTACGGTCCGATGGTGATAGCACCTTTATTTCGAAGCAGTAAGGTCTGTTTTCGTACTTCAAGTAATACTGCTGCGTTCACATTTTACTGCCGGACGGTAAAATTCCGTGTAGTGCACAAACGCCCTATCTGTTTAACTTAGCGTTATTTCTGGGAGATCTGCAGTTTTTTAAATCATGCCAGTCTATTGACTCCTAGGCCTTAATCTTGATCACGCTATATAAGTTACTCTTCATCCGTGTACTTCTGATCCACTGTTATTTCAGGTGACACTCAATCCAGCGACAATTTATGTACTTCAGAATCTTTAAGAAGTGCTAGAGCTTCTTTTCGCGCTTCATCTAGAGTGAACCCTCTGCATCCATCCTATTCTGTGTCACAAGTAGAAGTACCTAAGTCTTTTGTTTTTCTGGTGAAAAGCCACTGAGTCATTTCGGACCTTCACATTTAGTTAGAATTTGTGACGTATCTTAAATGCTTCCCACGCTTTCACTTTCTGCTGGTCCCCTCACGTCGTTCAATGATTAACGCACGTAATTTTTCTTTGAGGAATGCCGTGAATTTTACAAACCATTATTTTTCGCCCTCAATAGCTTTGGATCTTCATAGAGAGAAAGGAAAGCAATAGACAGGAAAATAACGGAATAATATTTAGGTGAGAAAGAAACAAGTGCCGTAGGGCAGATACCGACTTTTGATGACATAGACAACATATTTTATGCCAAACAAAGGAGACATGAGTAACCAAGATTGGCATATCAAGTGTAACATGATATGAAAAAGTTCTTTGTGGGTTTATCCAAGGTATCTATACAAACATACAGAAATTAAAGATACACGTCTCTTACGTTTAATTAAACTTCACAGACTTCTTTTATATCAAAAATAAACACAAAATCTTAAGCACTGTCTTTCATCAACGCTTATTCGCAATTGGAATCATGTCCGCTCTACACCACCCACTAAGCGTACCACCGAACGAACGAAACCTTAATTCCTCGCGGCCCGCGTTCTGCCAACACGTTATACGAGTAAATAAAACAAGCAGCTACTGAAACGCTTCATAACTACCTCACTTTTTATTACCAGACTTATTATTGCGTTGCATTGCACTACTTTTGAAAGCTTTCGAATAAGCTTTTAAAGATTTTTTTTTTGTTTCCACTTCAGCTTATTTCTATGGAATTATGTGTTTTTCAATAAGCAGATAGTGTTTTCAGTTTACCTACCTCTAAATTGTGTCCGCGTTGTTTTTCTATACCACGCAACGGATTTTGATGAGGTTTTCTCCATCGTTTAAAGAATTTATTCCGGAAGGTTTATGTGTATAATACGCTACTATTAAATTTACATATAACTAAGAAATCTCGATGTTTTGTCAAGTCGTAAAAATCCTGCGAAGCAGGAGCGGGTAGTTACTTTATCTATCTGAAAACCTTCTTTCTGATCACCTCTTTAAGAAATAGGTTAATAAATTAGAAATGTCAGCTAAAATCCACCTCAATTAAAATAAACGTCGGTTTATAAGCTCCACTGTTATTAATACGGTTATTAAAAACAAAACATGCTTTTTCTGCGTCACTTCAAGCGATACCGCAAGTGGGTACCACTCAATCATTATATATACCTTAAGGAAAAATTGCATGCTCGTATGTGCGTCATTAAGCAATTTCTCCTTACGGTATAACAGTACCTTTCTCATGTATAAAGTATGCAGGTAAGCTTGCATAAATAATCTTTAAATACGAAACAATGGTATTTCAAAAGGATGTTTCAGATAAGTGCCAATGACTACAGAAAGAAAACCCTTTCGACTTTAAAATCTTAAATTCATTAAAATATTAAACGCTAGATGGGACATCAGAAACATTAAACTCCACCCAATTCGTTTGAATGCCCCCCTTGGGGCCCCCGTTAAGAGGTAACTTGTCAAATTCAACATGCCACCGGTTTAAATTTTACGAAGATCTCGGCTAGAATTAAACATATTTTGACGGAAGAGATGGCGTGTCGACATATTGAAACTGTTGGTCCTAATTAGGAGAGGAGTATTATAATTGCTCTTTTTGACATTAATTTGTAACTTGTAGAGCTCGTTGCAATTTGCAAGACTACAGAGGGTTACAAATAACAGGATAGAAGTTTATAAGAATGGAATATTGCGGTTATTATAATGGGCGTCTTTCTGCAACCCTCAGGGGCTGGGACTGGTTGATATGTCAAAGGAAACACGTCCTTTCAAATAAAAACAGCCGGAAGTGTCACACGGCTCACCTTGTCGCCGACATACATCGGAGCTTTATCGATACCCCTGAGAATATTGTTGAAAATTGTTCACCCTTATAAAAAAAACATGTACTTTAATAAATTCTATTCACGTTGATTTCTCATTGAGTCCTATGCAACTCCGAAAACAGATTTCATATATCCTACGTATGATTGAGAAATTATTCTTGATCAAGATATTCCGAGAGCTTACTCAATTACAATCACAATCATATTTCGCCCTAGGTAGCTTGTCATTATTCATAATGCGCGGGCATTATGAAAAATGCCCCTATTTATTACTTGGTCCATAACAGATACATCACATAAACGCGAGGCAAACGATCTATATATAACGACTTTTTTATAACCCGTAGCTGACCTAATACCTCTTATTTATCAGTTCGTCAGTTTTCCTAGCTCGTTTACAGACCTCTTTCACGATAATGCGATCATAACCCAATATTTAGAAGAGTCTTTTAGCGTTATTTTCGCCGAGATACCGAAAGGCTTTCAACTTTAATAAATTACGGCTTCAAAATGTTCGTGAAGTCTACTGCAATAATTATGAGAACTAAAGGTTATTGAATTACCGTTTCGAACGTTGTATCCTTCTTATTAAGGATTAGTCTTTGAATAGATGTCTTTCTATTTTGGGTCTCGTTAGGGTCTCTTAATCTCTTTCATGTTTCTCCTATATGAAGATCTTGTTAACTAGCGCGTGACGTCAGTTGTAAGATTCCTTCGCCCATGACCATAAAGACTCTTAATCAGGTGTTATAGAGCTGGTATAACACCTGATTAAAGTCTCAGATTTACTCATAAACTTTGTCCTTTTAGCAAAACAGAACACGTATTTAACACTTCCGAAGCGTCGACGTCGCAAATGAGCGTTTCATCGTGAAGCGACCGCTCATACATCTTCATCTGAACCTGACTACATTTCCATAAGCTGAGGAGACTGCTGTGGAGTTCACAGCAGGATATTAGGGCCACATAATGCAGTGACAAGTCAATTTGCGAGCGTGCGTCGCCAGGGTGTACCGTCCGCGGTTGTCAACACTGACCGATGCCCATCATTTATCATGGTGGCACATCAAATCACGATCGGAATGTAATGGACACAGAATAATGTTGTGACGAGATAAGTCGTTAACGGAATTAAACCAATGCACGTCCAATCGCATGCTCTTGTTGCTGTTGCCCGCAATGTCAATATAATCACGGTTAAATAATGGCTCCGGCAAATTACCCTTTACGTGGAATATTCTACCTCCCGGGATGAGAACAGATTTATTTTGCTTCGTAGAAACTATTGTTCCATTTCCTGTCTCTTCGATATAGGAATTTATTTTCAGTTACACGACTATCTAAAATTCCTATCTTGTAAAATCTGAGCCAGCATTTTTATTCTCTTTGATTACGATCCATATAAAATCCGAAGCATTCTACACGCCAATATGATTTAAGATTTTATACGGCGTATTCAATGTAAATCTAGTCGACCTCAATAATCTGTAGAATATTCTTAGAATAAGAAATCCAAGCGATACACGCCTGCAACTCAATAACTCAGTGGGAAGTCAAGCAATAGCTAACTCGGCGGTTCAGTACGTCCCCGTTCGTAAGTTATGAGACGCCTGCATCAGTGAAATGTGTTTTCTTACACCGAACAGACTTCTGTGTGCTACACGACTCCACGAGCATGTTTCGACACTGTTTGTCGATATCAAGGCGCGGTTAACAAAAACTGCGGGATGACATTATTATACGTCACTGGGTACAAATAAGGCTTGTCGCGTGACAAAGTGTTCAAGCCAATAAACCATCGGTTTACGTGATAAGGCGGCCGGCCGAGTTAGTTACGGCTTGACTGTAGCGTTACAATAGGAATTATGTTTTAATGACTTTGCTCATTGTTCTTCGGACATTAATTGTTTACACACGTATTGCATGCAGAAAGCACGGGTGACGTCATCGATCATATTACTCCACCTGAATATAAGAGTTTTTAATTAAAATTCCCATGCGGACTTGCGTCGCTTTCGTTGCAATAAAGTGATCATTCAACTAGTTATTTAAAGCGAGTATCGTAAAATACAAAATATATTTCTAAGCTATAAATTATACGGTAAAGACGTGTGTTTGTTATTACGCGCTAATTATTGCATGTACTGGGTTTTTTCTTAGTCATTGGAATACTACAGACGCTGCAGAGGCGGGTTGACTAAATAACAGAATTAGGATATTATATAATTATCAAATGTTTGTAAGTAAGCCAGAGGAAATAGTGAAAGGCGTTGATAAAAAATAAATGCTTTGTTTCAGTCATCAGGCGTAGTGCGCGGAGGAGCGGCGTGATGTCGCGTCTGCGGGCGACAACAAACGCGTCGCGTCACACGACACGAATGTTTGTCACGCGACACGGGTGTCACTCGCGATTTTTGAATCATTTATCAACCGCTTGTTTACTCTGCTTTACGCTACTGCGACCGGTTTCGACGTACGCGCAAAAACTGGGTCATTCTTCATTACGGCTACAAACGCGCAACTCAATTCATTGATTTCCACAACAACTTATACACTTTTACGTTTAATTTGTCTCGCGTGACAGGACACTATTCCATTACGATATTGACAAGGGTCAATAAAGATCGAATATTAAAGAGATAACAATCACATAAAATGACATTAAGTTGGTAACTAATCACGCTGCATGAGAGCGCCTGTTAGGGCCGGCGCACACCTGGCGAGGCGCAGTGCAGCGCATTCGTCACTGCCAAACAAATATTGACCTTGCACCAGTTTAAATAAAGTTGAAAATAAATAAACTTCCATGAGCTAGAGATCACGTCTAAGCTACTTAAAGGCGCGCGGCTGAGGTTATTTATTCTCATCTTTATTTTTAGGCACGCAACGTTGGTATTTGTTTGGCAGTGAAAACCGCGCCGTGCTGCGCCTCGCCAGGTATGCGCCGGCCCTTAAACAGCGAGTAGCGATGAAGAGTGACTTTCACAATACAATCGTCGCGTCGCATGCAAGTAAAGCAGTAAATGTCTATACGAGTAATATGCAGTTGCAGAAAGGGGCTTCTTGCATAAATATAACACGTACCTACTTATGTAGGAGCGTTCGCAAGTAATCTTGCTACATATTTATCTCTGAACTTTCCCGCAATCTGTTTGGCGTATGTGTTTTGCATGTATAATTTATAGGACATCAAACGTCTAGAATAAGGTTAGGTACATTGTTCTAACCGGTTTAATTAAGAGCTACCGACTCCACCGAGCAGAGTACCCGACTGATCGTAAAACGCGACGATAGTTGGCTCGGCTTTATGCGATGTCTTACAATTATTTCCTTCTGGAGGAATATCATTATTATATATTACTTCTTTTTATGGGGGTGACGTTTTATAGCGGTTCATTCTTTCGGATAAATCCCGGAGTTTTGAATAAAATTGTTCATGGAGTGTGTAATGATATAAGTTACCCTATTTTGGGAGGATCAGTTTTGTAAGCAATAAGTATGTAATAAAAGGCTTGTATTCCTACATATATATTTCTTGTTCACCGACGTACATAGTTAAACATAATACCACAATAATGATCCACGCTAAATAACTTCTTGTGTTTGACTTGATATCATTAAATCTAATTTCACACCAATTTGCACACAAAAATTTCAACAATACTTTATATAAAGGAGTCGATAAAGCGAAACGCACGAGAAGTACTGTTAATAAGTTAAAACTTAAAACAAAACCGTCAAGTTACGCGTGCTTTAATCTCCGTCAGCAAAGCGGTAAACATCATGCTGTATAAGCTTTGAACTTTGACAGCGTTTATCACTCAATAGACCACAATGCAAAGTTAGCTCATAGCTCGTGTGAATGCATCTGCAAATCTGTCGTCACGTCGCTAGTACCGTGACGGGCGACGCGTCACCCTGTCACGGCATCGCTCTGACGTCAGCGTGACAGTGACCGGCCGGCCGTGATCGCGAGCCTGAAACCCGTGGACATCACTGAATCATTTAGTATTTTATAAGCCAGCCGACTACGGAAACCGTCGATCACAAACAAAGCATTATAATATTTATAACACCCCACCATTTTCACCGTACCGTGCAATCTTACTTCTTCTTAATTTTCTCGCCTCACCACCGCACTAATAGAAATTATGAAATTAATTTCATAATGGTTGGTAATTTTCACAATTTATTTAATGGACGTATCAAGGATGTTGTGTCACGTCTGATTAACAAACTCACGTTAACAATTTAAAGAAAGTTATATTTTTATTTATTTATATTCTTTGTGAAATATTTTGTATGGAAAATCTGTTTTTGAGAGATGTTATCTGTTGCATCATAATTATTATCTTCGTTGTGATAATGCTGTTCACGGAAAAATGACGCTCCAAAGAGACCATCGTCGATGCATGAACGTGGGGCAGGTATACAAATTGGTCCAAATTAGCTGTTACGCAATCATTATCCGTTTCAACGAGAAAAAATATCGGATATCCACTCAAGTTCACCTGAAAAATTGTAGATTCTGTAAAGTAGGGAGAAACGGCACAACCGCGTATCAAATAACTTCATCCTCTTTTGTTATGGTAATGTCCACCCCCGAAATTATCCCAACTGGGTATAATCTTGAGAGGAATAAAAACTTTTTGCTGCGTTTATAAGGAGTTTGTTTTCCTTATTGTTTGGTAACTTGACCGACTCTGATTGAAACAATATTGCGATTAATGTAAATATGATTACAATTTCGTAGTTACGTAATGTTAATTTACCGGATATTATACAATATTTGGCGAGGTAAACATTATTGTTGTACATATTTGAAATCAAAGTGGAAGTGGGCGTGCAGTGTTCTACATACTGTAAATATTTTGATAAGGTTTTGTTACTCGTAGTTACCAACGGGTGTATCGTTCGCGCTTTCTCTTGTGTTGAAGATAGATGTAATTCTATCAAGAGTATGTTTCCTTTGTCCTAAAAACGAAAGAATGTACGAAACACTCAAGTCTATATTACTAACTGTAACTGCTAAACCTCCTGAGGCCATAGACAAAGGGACATTCATCAACGATAACGATGATGGAAAACGCAAAAATGTATAGGACTGACATAAGCTATCGAAAAGCTTATGTCAATCCTGTTAAAAGTCGTTGCAGAAAAACGAAACGCTTTCGAAGCGATTGTCACTTGTCTAGGCTCTCTGGAGTTCACAACCATTATGCACGAACTAAAAGTAAGTACGTACAAAATATTTTCATTCTACAGAAATGTCACCGAAACGGGGCCAAGACGAAATCTATACGAAATTAAATGGAATTTCCACGCCAATGATTTGCGGAGATCCAAAGCCTTTTCCGGAGGCAAGGCAAGGAGCTGTGATCAAACGGTTACGGCCTGCGTCACGAATACTCCAATGACTTGGTCAAGCAGGAGAATGTTGATGGAATAGTCCGTTGCTCTTTGATTTAAATTCGTTCAAAATTGTATTGCAAAGATTTAGGGTACAATCATAATTTATCGACGAGAGAGGTAGATGTCGAAATGCCGAAATCAATTCAATAATTATGTTGTTATAAAAAGGATGAGTTTATGGCGGTAGGTAATAGATAGATTACAATCTCAATCATGTTATCAGAGACAATATCAATAATAGGACTAAACTATAAATCTAAAAAAAGACCCTGGAACATTTTTAAAGGAAGCCTCAGCTCTTACTCGTGCCTACAGACGATTAAAAGAGCCTCCACCACTTTAGGAATTTATTAAAACTAGGTTGGTAGTTTTAAATCTTTCAAAGTTATTAATTAATAGAGAGTTGGAAGCACTCGAAACTCAAACTACCTTCTCCAAGGAATTTCAGAAGTGGACTAAGCTACGTATGAAGTCCCAGTTAATATCTTCAAAGTAACTTTGAACGAAATTCATTGTAAGCATTTGTTTGTTTGTTTGAATTCATGGCAAAATATACATAATATTTTTACATAAACATATTGTTTGTATTCTTAGAACTCCTTGAAAACTATACATATACATTTTGTCATTAAAAAGTCGATTTATTAATAATATAAATCATCCACATCATAATAAATTCTAAAAGTAGAATTAGAAATTCATATGGCTTTTAATTGATAGGAACGTCATTTATTATAGCTTCAATAATATAAGAAACAGTATAACTTTTTCTTTGGGTTCTAAAACTAACTTAATCCCCTACAATATTATTGCACCTTCAACCTGCAGCCTGCTAACAACAGATGATATAAAAAAACAAGCGGTCAATCATTATGCGTTCGGTGCTCTACTCCTATCAACACACGAGACAATCGGGTAACCAAATTACGATTGGACTAAATCAGAATCCTTTACCTACATACATAAGCAATATCCCGATTCTCATCTCCCACGTTAACAGGCAACACAGTTGAAATGGCACCGAAGGACTATGAAACCAGGTTTAATAAACATAGGAGCTTAGGAGTTGATAACAATGTAGTGGCAGGTTGCCAGCCTCTGGTCTATCTACAAACGTATACAGAATGTATACAACTTTGACCCGGATTGACTTTTCGACTTGTGCGAGATGGTAATGCAGTGGATATTTTTGATCTATCAATTTCAGCTGCTCTGTATTGACGAGTCAACAATTCACATCCAATCAGGCGGATTGGAAATTCACAGATCGCTTGCAGCGAGCGATTATAATAGAAAGGCTTAAATTCAGCAGTATACTACTACAGATAGATTTATAAACAATTGATGTATGCACTGCACAGTAACAGGATTAAAGTACACCACATAACATGCAACCTGCAAAGCCATTAGCTCCCAACTCATAAATTGTATTACAATACAGAATTAATCGCAGTATACGCAGCAGGTTGCACATTAAGTGTCTTTAAGAGTACTCACATGGTGCAGGACTTGGTGGTTCAGCACAGATCCCAATGGATTTGCTGGGGTCATCGATGAACCACTGCGCGAGGTGGTAGTCGCCAAGCTTGGTCTGGATCTGCTGGCTCACGCGATCCTGCCTGCCTGACACCTGTTAGACAAAAAAACCTTCAATAACGTCACCAGGAACTATGTGGGTCAAAATAACTCCGCTTCTAATGTGGGACAAGTTCATTAAGTGGGTGTCGTTAGAAACGATTAAGATATTACAGTACAAGGCAGCGACGTCCTTTTATAAATTTACAGCATCCTTTTTCTTTCAAGGAAATTAAAATGAATAACTAGAATGATCGAGTTAGAAATATAATAAAGTAAAGATCTACTTGGTCTGATAAGGAAGTTAAAGATAAAAACGGGGATAGACATTACTGAGAATTAATAATACCGGGAAGTGTTAGTTAATAAGTGTTGATGGTAGTATTTTTGCATGCTATTCGTATATTTTAGTACCAAGGAACGATAAGATAGCATATTATCAACAAGCAAGGCCAATAAAACAGTTGACAAAGCTCAGTTTACTTTAAAGGTTTAAACTTATTCCCTCACACTTACTAGCACGCCAACTTTTTGAATTAGATTTTAGAGATTTTAGTACCAAGGAACGATAAGATAGCATATCAACAAGCAAGGCCCAAGGCCAATAAAACAGTTGACAAAGCTCAGTTTGCTTTAAAGGTTTAAATTTTAAACCTATACCCTCACATTTACTAGTACGCCAAATTTTTGACCTCGTTCTATAACCTAGATTCCCAGCCTTGAAAATGTCTAGGCATCTGTCTCTACAGTGCCAGGTTTGTATAGTAACTTGAAGCCTTAATTGAATTGACTTTAAGTTGGTCGCAAATGTGGATCATATATGAAAATTTATTAAAACCTTAAAATTATCAATATAAATTACAGCCGCTTCATCAATTACAACTTTTAAATTAAATTTTGTCTTAAAAAGTATCCTTGTATCCTTTGGTATCAAAATAAACATTTTAATTGTTATTAAGTACTATTTCATGTAAGCTATCAATGATGTCATCATCACAAATAAGATTTAAATGTTTATGACCAAAAGTTCCAATCTCGTATGTTGTATTGTGATTAGGTTGTCAGTTTATCGTGTGATACATCGTTTAAAACGTATGTTTATTTATGTTATACTCAACTCCATCTGTCATTTTGTAGCCTAGCTGATTTAATACTTAGCGTTGGCAATGGATTCCTTATTATTTCACTGATATGAATGAAGAATGATTAGTGACTTCTTTAACTCGTTGTTTATATTATTCTTTGCAAAAACTCAACATCATTGTAGATAACTATCTTAGGTTTCGTTTTTAGATCTTCGACTTCTTCAACAATGTATTTAAACGCTTTACCTGTCACTGTTGTCAAGCTTTTTGCAAACTTGCTCAGTACTTCAGAAGCATTATTTTTCTTACCCAAGTTAAACACTTAAGAATCATAAGAGTCAGTTTATGAAAAGCTTGACACTGTATTAACTCAAGCTCTGACACGTGCCCTTTGTATTGAATGTCCATACTTCAAGTGCGGGCAAAAGTCAAAAAGAAGCAAAAGCATTGCATCGTATAGAAAGAGAACTGGTAAGCTTATAAATGGTAATACAATCGTAAATAGCGTATGTATCATCGCGAGGCCGCGGCCGTGTGGCCGGCATGTGTCGTCTCGGCCTAAATAAACCGGCTCACTGTCGACCAACATGATTCACAGCGCACGCTTATTGGGGATACATGCAAATAATACCACTATTTCTGCCATAATCTCCCGTTATTGAGCGTTTCGGCAGATCAGGCTTTTATGGTTTTATTATAGGGTTCAGCCCCTACCCGCTAAGTGCTTTCAAGACTGATGGCATGACACGTGATGAATTTCAAAACTGCTATTATGCAGAAACTGATGGCAAATTGTTGGTCCATAATTTCTCCTGTCTCATATATTTTCAAATATTTTTGGGTATACAAAATTTTGGTAGGAATGGAATTCACTGAATGCGGCTTTATAAATACAGCCTGAAATATATCAAACCAATTTCGTTGCGATGATTTATTGATTGAAAATCGGAGCGGCAAATTGATAACGCCTATTTTGTTACTATAACAAGAATATGATTAATTAAATCGCTCCACGGAATGGGCCCGCCGGAACCGCTCACAATGATTGTTTAAGCTTTATTTAATAATCGGACTTTAGACTCTGTTGATTTAAATATTATTACGAGTTTTGGAAAGGGGAATTTTGATTAGATGCAATAATCAAACGAGGGCGATCATTTGGGACAAGGTCGGAAGATAGCAATTTCAAGTCTGAAAGTTGTAGACTTTCTACAACGCTACATCATAGATACGTAAGAGATGAGATGATAATGCAATTTCTAAATGTTTAGGAACTATAAATATTTATAAAGAGAACAATATCCCGCAATGAGTGTATCCAGAAGTTATAGGAGTTATCTAGAAAAATAAACAATATCAATAGATTCAACAGCTTCCGGAAAGCTCTACCACAACTGACCACACAAATTGTTCGATCTTCACAAACGAGTTCACATAAAAATAATCTGAGCATCTGATTCAATTTCAGAGCACACCGGTATAAAAAAATAAAAAAAACCAAATTCATATAGTTTTTAGCACAATGGGAACAGAGTTCGAAATGGAATAAAGTAAACGTATTCGAGGTTGCCGTTGAATGTGCAGAGATTTGATTGAAACGGCAAATCATTTACGGGGCCTGTTTCACTGGGGTATTTTCCGCACGGCTATTTACTAAAGTACCTTTTACGTCCCTTTTATTTATGTATTGTATTCACATAATCCTACAGTGTACCGTCGAAGACTAATCTTTATTTTAGCTGTACGTTTCCACATTTCACTCGTGTATGTCTTTGTAAGGAATGATTCGATTTCGGATCTAATATAATCTCCGATAAAGGTCTTTGGAATTCAGTAAGCGTATGTTACGCTTTCTTCCTAAAGTGACCTTTTTCGAGTAAGAATTCTAACGTTACCCTCAAGGATCAGGGCTCAGGGTATCGATAAAGTGCTTCATATTGTTGATAACATCGATGGTCTTGATATGATCGTTAACTACAACGGTGTGTCTGTTATTAACAGACATAAAAAGGTCGTCATGTTCCTCCATTATGCACTTGTACATAAAATTGACATTATATTAACTTGGATGTGTAAGGCATTAGGCAAACATTGACGAAGTTTTAATCGAATATTTTTAATATTTTCTATCAAAATTCAAGTAAACATGGGATGTGTTCATAAACGTAGAAGTCAACATTCTCCAAACACGTTCGGGACCGATACCACGAACTTCAAATATGTACAAATGGCTAATAATACGTCTGTGTTTAAATTTATAAAACTGTTTGCTCTCTGGCTTCGTACGATGCGATGTTCGCAGATGAAGTGAGATGTAGGTCAATAGGCGCATAAAAACAATCATTCTGACAACTACGGAAATACATAGTATGTGTTGCGGCTGTAAACCGTAAAGTAAGAGTAGATTTCATTGAAAATAATAGAAGCGCATTTTTTTTTAGATTCGCTTCATTTCTGCTTCTAATTTGGAGTTCTGCGCGCAATATATACCATTTTGAATAACAGTTAAGTGTATCTTAGAGTTGAACAAACATAGCTAAGATTATATGCTATCTCCCGACTCCAAATCTAAATTGCTCGAAGCAACAAGTCGATCCGTCTCGCACACTCCTTCCGATAGCACATCATCGCACGGAATTAACAATCTAGAACGCCTCGCACCTCGTCATATAAATCTTCCCATTAAGGTGAACAAGTGAATTTCGCCACGTGTTATTCGTATCTGTGACTATCATAAATCCCGTACGTGCGGTGGTACGGGTGGTATTGCGGAGTCAACGCCCCGCGACTGCTGTGGGGCGTCCGGCGCCGCCCGCGCCCGCCCGGACGAAAGGACGTACTTCAGGGGCCGGTTACATCAAGTAACCACAAGTGAGCCATGCCTGTGAATAAGTCTAGCCATCTTTTAATTTTGGCTACCTATTCTTGGGAGAAGACAACCTCACTTAAATATGGTGGGTGTTATGAAAATGGGGACGCATTTTGAAGAGATATGGTTGCAAAATCAATTGGTGTCAATTAATAAAATCCATTCCATTGATGCATCTGTTTGCCATTCAAAGTTTTTCGGCTACACAAGGTAACAAAAACAGTACGAGGAAATAGATTTATAGCTTATCAGCACATTTATCTCTTCAATCTAGTAATTGAAAAATAATTGCGAAATAACTATCGATATCTTTGGAAATTCCGCCCTTGACATGATATAAATTTTGTGTGTCAATATCGAGAAGGCAACTCAACCGGATTGACATCAATATAGATATTATTAATCTTATCAAGGATAGTGGTAATAATTATGCAGTTTGCATTCTCGGATGTTTCCTGTACCTTGAAATTACGGAAGAAACAGCGATCATTTCCTCGAGGAAAGATGACGCACGCACATATCTTCAATTTGGCATCCACACTGAGGAAAATACCAGCACGTCGTCAACATAATAGGAAGACATTTTTTCTTTTGATTGCTATCTTGCATATTATTTGATTTGCAATTTTGCATCAAAAGAATATGAATGTAAATTTCTTTAATCATAACTTCATAAGCGATTAATGGTTAAAGCACCAGAATTAAACAAGAAACATTATCAAATAAACTAAGTACGTATTCACACCAATAACAAAATTACAAATCAGTAAAACAGAATTTCATTACGTAAATTCTAAATATTTCTGAGAAGAAAAAGAGGAATCATTACAGGTAACAACAATAGTAGATACTCAGAGATTTTACGACATAATAAAGAAAAATATTCGTGGAGTCAACGGCCTAGAGTTCACAAGAAGGGTGCAAAATAAGTACAAAAAGGACGCGCTCAGAGGGGTCGGCGTTTTATTACTTACATTAGTACAAGATGGGGTAGGCATAGGCAATAGCCGACATACAAATATGTACCACCTGGCATGACAGGGAATAACCTCCAGTGAATAACATCCCAAACCGTGTTACTATGACAAGTCATCGACCCAAATCGAGTCAACGACATTATCTGGTAGGCGCGCTTAATTTATCTATAACAGTAACTGTAAGATGATAGGCCTCCCGAACTACGAACAATTCTTCTGAACTTGGAACGAGTTTCCATATCGTTCCCACGTTACGCAGAGAGGATCAACGGGGGATAATCTGTTTACCAGATTTATGGATATTGAAGCGTTTGTTAACAGATAAATGTTGGTTTTATTTCGCGGTTTAGTGGAAATGCGTGTATTCGTATGATTAAAAAGGCATATTTTCATTAGATATTTGTGGGGTGGGATGGGGCGCGCGCCGGAGATGGGCGGCGGGTTGTAATGAGGCCGTCTAGACGCTCCGCAATACTACATTGTATTTGTACTGAGCTCCTATTGTACTCCACAACATTGGTACACTGCCACTTAACTTATCGTTTGCATTAATGAATAATGAGAGAATGAATTAAGTTAGGTCACAGGTGTAATCCTGGCATTCTGCGTCGAGGTGGTTAATATAATTTCAATAGTCGATATTTCAATATTTATTCATAGTCGAGATGTGTCCGAGCGGTCGTCGACTTGTCCTTATTGAACTGTGGGTCTGCGGCTCGCCGATGATTAACTACGTTTACATTGTCAACCGAACGTTATTGAAACGAAACCTGCTAGTTTAATGATTTATTATTGTGTTATATGGGCTTCAAGATTGAAGGCGAACACTACATTATCGATTGCTCGATCGTGTTTTACTTTTAACGTGACTTCTTGGTATTCTTCTATCTCCCGACTTTAAGATTCTACTTTTGATTTGGTTACTTCCAAATAATCTGAAGCTGTTTCTTTAATACTGCTTCTTATTGCGGAAGATTGGTTCCTAAATCCGATACTTCATTGGGAAGTGCTTTAAAATGTTAGACATATTGAAGCTATATATTATTATGTGAAAATAACGAGCCACTTGTCACTAACATTTATTCAGCAAAGCTTTTAAAATTTGAAACAAGAGTAAACACAGAACATCTCGTGTTAATGCATGTGCTGATGATAAATGAGTTTCCACATGTGTGCGCTGTTGACAGGCTGTATTCGAGCGTCACGTTGGACCTAAACCACCGGGCGCAGCGCGCAACGTGACTTTAGAGAACGAGGCACGAGCCGCGATCGACACTAAAGCTCCATTGATTTTACTGGAGAAATGTGTTCAATACAGGATCAAGTCACGTTTCTATAAAAATATTACACTTTTCGTATAATGTGGGTTTAAATACATATACAAACTTTATCACGCCATATTAGCATTGTGGTTGCCGAAAGGTGACCTCAAGGTTTACGGAGAATTGGCCGGTACGATTTCCTTTGTTCTACAGACACATCATTGATTTCCCAGTTTATTATAGAACAACACCAAGGACTGCTCATTGTGGCCCATCACGATGGAGATTAAAATACAACAGGGCAACAACAGTCGGAAACATTCGTGTGTTAATATTCTAATGATGCTAAACAACTCACCAAACTAATCAATTAAATTACAACAACAAAGAAGCAAAAGAATGGTAAGAAATCAAACGAAGAAACTGGCAATAACAATGAAAGCATATTTCGGCGAAAAGGAAACAAATCACATTAACATCCGCAACGTAATATAACAAACTTTACACACAAAGAAATGAGAATATCCACGAACGTATAAAAATAAGGAGGTACGGAAATAGATGTTACTTCGAAAGTAACCTCTATCTCGCGCGTTTACAGTTGGAGTGGGATGAGTTATGGAGAAATGTGCTATCATACAGTCACGTTCAGCACCTCGCAATTTATATTTACATTTGCGGCCTTGACAATGCGACATCAAAGTTATTTAGAGTATAAATTATAGAATTTGTTAGTATATTTACATTCACGAAGCAAACTTCTGAACAGGTACATTTATTTTAAAAGTTTCTGACTTATTTGCCAAGGTCTGCCTTGCTTTAAGGATCTGGTTGCTGCGCTCATTACCGACCACGATCAGCTGAGAGTCAATTAAATTGTTCTCATTAAAACTTGCCCGATTGACTGTACTACGTGCACGGTAAACATGGCGATAAAAATAATGATGTAAACAAAAAACAAATTGATAAATATGACAGTACGAAAGTGAAATTACAATAAGTCAACGTTGCCAATGACAATAATGACGTCGGCATTTGAATAAACTGTTCATTCCGCAAGTATTATCGTGTGTAAACATATGATACTGCGATGCATATGGCTGTGTTCCACACATGTGAGTTAGTTCCACATGTCCAGAAACACACGGGTGCCTACCGACCCCCCCCCCCCCCCCTATCGGCTCCATTTCCTAGGGTGAGCGGGAGGCGAGGGAGCTTTAATTACAGTTGTATTTGTGTTTATGCACATATGTGCGGCTGTATGTCATAAAGTGGGTCGTGCGAGTGCACCCGCCGGCTCAGATAAGCCGACCGCTTTTAAAAAGTTATTATAACTCTACTTCGTTTTGGCGCAGTTTCGACGACACTCTACGTCAGACTGTTAAACATGATCAAAGTATTATTGGGAACTGTGCAAAGTTTAAAATAATTATTTACATTCTGCTATAGTATCGAGAATCGAGACCCAGGTGCGATGGAAGATGATTAAACAGTACCTCAGGCGTCAAGTTATGAAGTGAAATCGATAGATACGATTGAGAACCGCGGCCAGTAAACGTTACGGGGTGTATTAAAGAAAATCCAGAAAATGTATTTGCTGAGCGTACTACATGAAGAATGATTATCCAGTTACTGGGTTGTGGAAGTCAGATAGGCAGTCGCTCCATATAAAATACTGGTATTCAGCTGGATCCGGTTAGACTGGAAGCCGACCCAAACATAGTTGGGAAAAAGCAAGGCAGAATTGACTACATGAAGTATGATAACAGTGTGCATTTTCAGAACATTAGTTTAAATTACTTTAGACTTGCTACAAATACTTCGGGACTACGTTAGCTTCATAACGTTCTGTTTGTTTTACAACGACCGACACGACTATTTCAGACATAGTTTACAGTTCGTTCATTCTGCATTCCAGGGAATCTACTTCTAAAATCAAATATATCCTCCTGTATTACGACATCTTTCTTGAACCAGATTTCGTAATCGCTAAACCACAATTAGGCAACAACATGCAAAAAGTTAGTAAAAAGTTCAAACATTTTAAAACACAAATTACGTGTCCAAAAGAACTTCATACTGACTTTAGACAAACAAACATAAGTCTTATAGGCGAACAACGGCCATTATCTTAATTTTGTTGTTCCATTTGAGCACTTTAAAATCATTTTGGCAGCAATTTACATAGCGCTCCAACAGAACGTATCAACGTAAATTACCGAAGTCGACACGTAAACAGCGGACGACCTCGAACCCGCTTGACACTGGTCGCGTCCAAACACACTTGATCTCCCTCGACCCGATGCCCATTTAACACCAATAATGAGTGACGAGGGGTGTTGCGCGTTATCAGGGACCTACTCCAAGTGGTCGAGCGCCGGCTATCAGTTTAAGGTAGGTAGTCGCTAGTCAGTATCTACGACGACCAGATCCGAACACGGCACGTGCGGGTGGCAATAAAACCACATACTTCACTTTTACTGCGGCCGATCACGCGATCTGTGGAGACACTCATATCGCAAGAAGTAGATAGGCTTCTTGGAAACTGTTATTTGTGCAACCGCTTTGAGTATTTAAAGTTACGTGTCTCCAGTTTACATGCGTGGCGTGCATTATCTCTGTTCATTTCAGTGATCTAACGCTCAGACAGTAAAACGACAGTAAGTTTAAAGTGAAAACTTTTGTTTGCAGTATCATCGTGCCTGGCCGCGTCTGCTCAGACTTCACTTATACTATTGTTCCTTGCCAACCTCGTATAAGAGGTACCGTCTGTGCTGTGCCTGTCTGCTCAAACTAGTTTGGCAACTGATCTAGATTTGAGAACATTTTCACTATTTGAGTATTTGAAATCAAGACACACCCAGATCTATGCGAATATTGATCTGGAAAGTTAAGTTATATATCTCGTCTCCTATGAACAACCTTCTGTATCCACCTATCCCTGAGTTTGGCCTCTGTAAATCTAATTAACTACAGACGATGCTCCGAATCTATCGTTACAACTAATTACATTTAAATTGATCGTACACAAGTACGTAGTAACCGAATAACGTTTATCTTTTCACCGGCATACTTGGATCTGTGGCATTTTCGTGCTATGACATTGTAATGTGACACGCGCAAGCACAATATCCACACGTGATTGTGGCGCGCATGCTTCAACGAGAACAAAGGAATGCACTAACCAGACACACTATAGTTTAGACCCGACTACCTCAATATATGCACATGCATTTACTATATCCGAATAACAATTGACATATTAACATTGAAGGTTTTTCCGGAAAGTTCCACTTTGAAGCTGAGAGGAAATGAGCTGTTTGACATCATTTTCTTTTAATCGCATAAGGATTATAAAAGGAAAAAGATTCGCCAGTTTGTGAATGAGAGCAGCTTTGTGATAAAACACCGTTATGTTTGTTGTATTTACATAAGATGTTCGGCCATATTTGTTTCGCTTCACGAATCGTGTGTAACATTTGAATTCAAACATTACACACGATTCGCAGAAGCAAACATCGCCTCAACTTCTTAATGTAAATAAAACAAACATAACTTTGTTTAATCGCAAACGTGAGTTTTTGGGTCTTTACAACACATCCTTTCCGAGTAACTTTTCCAATGTAATCAGTATTGGATTTATGTTGGATTATTTGACATATTGCGATTTCTATATCAGTGCTAGGCGTTGCTAAACCCCCGAATAAATTTTTCAGCGGATCTGATTCGCAGAACAATTCGGGACACTCAATTTAAACGTATTTTTGTATACATTTGACGACGTCGCTGAATACTAATGTCGGCAAAAATTTAAACTTCGTTGTATTCTGTTCAAGGCTGGTATATAAAGTAATTGTCGTTTAATGAATAAACCCCTAATTAGAATCAGTCTCAATTCTGCAAATTAAGTTCCCGCTGAGATTTGTTACGGTTTGACTTTGAATTTTCTCTTTCACTGAATAAATAGTAGATACTTGTACGTCATGAAACGTGTTCTCTTTTGCTTTATTTACTTTAAAGTATATAGGAGTGGGAGCGGTAGGTAGCAGTATGATATTAATTTCAAGTGTGCAATAGTGCACAAACGTTGAAGGTCGTGCGTGGGTAGCGTCCTTCGCGCTTCGGAATACATATCCTTCGAACTGAAGCAAAATGTATGAATAGCAAAACATATATCCATTTTAGTGGCCTTGTCACGTTGTTATTCAACAGAACTTGAAGTTTAATTTTTTTCCTTCTAGCGTGTTCTGCCATATTACCAGAGTATGGAGATATATTCGTTAGGGAACTGACCAGCAGGCGTAGCATGGCGCTTTCTATCTCTACGAAGAATAGACATAGCTTTTTCTATACATAGTGACAGTTCGTTTCTTCATTTTTGACATCCACCGTAGAAATCTTTCTACAATCTGTCATTTTGTCTTTCATTTCTAACGATCTTTGTCTAGGTCTTTTTATATGTAGGTAGACAATTTCAGAAGAAATTTTTCTATCCTTACTGTCAAAATCACACTGACAACCGATAAATCCTATGATAAAACAAAGAATTCTGAGTCGAATTATGTAAAAGAGTGAATTTCGTAAAAAGTGCAGTTGACTCTTTCTATTTTGCTGCCGTCTCGTACTGTCTACTGTCTACAGGAAACGTCATTTTTGTCTACTCTTCCGTCGACAAAACGGTGCTCATGCTACGCCTGCAGGATTGTGACATGACTAGTTCCCACAGAAACTAAGATATCAAGGTGTTATATTAACTTATAGGAATTGGCCTTTCCACTCAATAAAATCCTTTAGGTAAACGAAGATCTTGAATGTACAATTATATGTAATCTGCTTTTTTAAACGTTTCTCCTTTTTCGTTTGTAATTATGAAATTAAAACGATAATTAATTCATAACTCATTTGCTTAATTGGTTGATTTTTTGTTGACTATATGGAAATAGTCGAAAAACATACTCTGCACTGCAATAATTATAAACTCTAATTAGTCATTAATTAGCATCGAATAACGACTAAAAAGGACATTTTAATGAATATTTTACATTAAGATCTGTTGCTAACCAATTTGCACTTCTATTAAGGGGATTTAATTGGCTTTATAATATTTTCTATAAATACACTATTTGATAATATAATTCCACATAATTATGGCTAGTTTTTTGTCCCATAGATATCGACGAAAGGTCGACACTGGACTTAAAAGTGCAACTATTTCTAACTACAACAACATAATGGGTCCACTGTGCTATCCTGTGCTAAGGTTGCCAAACTAAACAACGCTACGCTTGCAAAAATGCGCAGGGAACGTTTTCGTACACTTTATATGGGGGTTGCACAGAAAAACACAAAAGGATACGCAGAAATGGTCTGAGGATTCGTGTGGTGCTACCAGTCTACGTACACACGGCTACACATCAACCTATACATTTCCAGTATAAACTGACCTCACACTGTACGGAAATTCTATACAATGCGAGATCAGCATAAACTGGAAATGTATAGCTTGATGTGTAGCCGTGTGTACCTATTGATGTTCTTTATACTTGTAATAGTACGAAGAATTGTTATTGTAATTTGTAAATCTAACCGAAAAACATATAACAATTTTTGTTGTAGGTATAATAAACAGTCAGATTTGGAAGCAACATCTGTCAGCTAACTGCTTTAAATTAAATTAAATCTTTTATTTCGGACCTTATAGTCCATTTGGTTACTATACACACTACCAGAAAAACAGTACTTGACACACAGTGCAACAGTGCAGTGTACACAGTGGCATAAGGACTGGTATCAAAATCCAAAAATATCAATCTGTTACGTTCGAATTTTTAATCAGGACAATTGGTTTTCCGTATTCAGACAAGGGGCTGGAGAGCATAACAATACGTGTCATTGTAAAATACCAACAACAGTTGAAAATGTGGACAAGTCCGATTCGAATATTATCCATGGATAGCAAGAACTCATCCTAAGCACGAAGGGCCGTCTTTAGGAATGCTCCATTAGCAAGGAAGATTCTTACACGTGCGCCTGGCCTTATGTGTGACCGTGGCCATGTATTACACTGAATGAAGAGTGTGTGCAAGCGTCAATATGTCGGAGAACTCGGAATACAGATCAACCAGAAGGCGTGACCGCGCATAGAGCTGAAGCAACAGAAAATACTCTGTAGTGCAGTTTTTTATTATTTTATTCTGCTTGTGCCGGAAAAGAGAAAATATAATTTCCCATAAATGGTAAAATTTGTCTAATCACGTGTGGGAAGAGAGACAGGTCAAAGAAAAGGTGAATGGACTAAGTGAAAAATTATGGCTAAGAAAAAGTGGTTCTGCACCAAACCTCAATAAATTAGGATTCCTTATCCTAATTTATTGGGCGTTTAGTGCAGAACCACGAGGATGTTGGAAGAGAGGCAGGTGGGGATAACTGTTTTGTTTTTTTTAAGCCATAGAGTTGCGAACAACCTGGCGGCTCACCTAATGGTATGTGGTCATCGCCACATATAGACTCAGGAATATCAATCGTGGAGGGAGACAGTGTGCAGCATGGAATAATTTAGATATCACCAATACCAATTTTAAATACAGTTCGCGGCATGGCACTATGATCGCATGTGCCTTCTGGTTTGTACTATATTCTGTGTCGGATGGAGTAGTACTAACCCTGAACGGCGCCGGGAAGAGCGACGATGCGTCGGGTTCGGCGGCGTGCGCCTGCGACATCTGGTGCGCGCGCGCCTGTCGCTCGCGCTCGCGGTCGCGTTCGCGGTCGCGGCCGGCCCACGCGCCTGACCCGCCGCCTCCGCCGCCGCTCCCCCCGCCCCTGTCCCGGTCCCACTTGTCGTACCTGAAACAATTGAAGATACACATTAGTAATTTTATGTTGGCATTTTTATCATTGTCTCGGAGAAGTATGCTTAGGGTGAAATCTTCTATAAGACATTGGTGACATGCAACGTCTTGCATACCGCCGCGCCTCAAGCAAGATTATGCCCGGATATACTGATGAAGTCACTTTGAAACCGTCGCTGCAGTGTCACAATTCTCTTGACTGAAGTTTACGCTGACGCCGTTTCAAGAGGCATCAGCATAAACTATGGAAAAAAGACCAAGAAGCTTCGTGAGACCTAATTTATATCTGCGAGTACCACTAATATTAACAGAGCTGTAGTCTAACCTAAAAAATATACCGCTGCGAAATTAATCTAAACCGACATGTTATCCCGCGCCTGACACAATTACAGAATTACTCACACTTGTAACGTTGAGCTGAGCAAAATTTATATTAAACCACGTACCACGTAACTCTTGACACAAAAGCTATACACGTTCAGGCTTAGTCCTAAGAGATTCCTACAAAGGTATTTTTCACAAATCTACTTGACCAATAGCGATATCAGGATATATCACGTACTACTAGCCAAAATAAAGAATTAGGTCACTATTCACGTAACGCTTTTTAATCCCTTGCCTCAGGCAGGAGCTTGATCTACGCAGATCGCAAAGCGACTAACAAAAACTGTATATTTCGGAATAGTTCGAACAATGCAGGGTTGGCAACTCCATCTCCAAACACAACTAGTGAACCTTTCCCTCCGTCCGATGTTACAACCTGTACAAAAAGATAAACAGCTGACGCCCTGTTTTCTTTATATTCCCATACGTGTTTGAAAACAATAACATTGTTTATTATTACGAATAGCCCATTGTGATTGTGATTGCGGTGAAACAAACTTCTACTATCATTGAACTTACTTTCCAAGAAATGTTTACGTAGTATTAAAATGACTTCTATGGGTTCAGAAGACTAAGAAGTCTAACTATACGATCAAAACAAAACCATACAAATTGAAAGTTAGATTATTATGACCGTTTACAATGGAAAAGAGGCTGTGTAAGGTGCTGGATCGAATGTTGAAAAATTCCAGAAAGCTATTGGACTGATGATTCATTGAGTAAGAAGAAATATTTTAAATTGAATGTCGATTAAAAAAGTATGTTCTAGCAAATAGGATGACTAATCCGCACTGTTTATATAGATGCACATAGCCGGTCTACATAAAGGGAAAACCTGTGATGAAATAATAAACTATTCAGATAGGAAAACAAGTATTTGTAAGTATACAATTTTCTCTCATCAGGGAACGGATTATGTTATTATGAAGTCCTGATTTCAGTCATTTGTCTTTCGCTCATCCTACTCTTTGTGTCCACCACACGGAAAATTGTTTGCCGTTTAGATTTTTCTTTAGGAACATTGTTTTAGGACTTTATATAGTAGGTTTAGGTGTACTAATCGTAATCACTTTACTTACTTAATTAATTATTGACATAATACTATCGATTTAGTTACTTGCCACAGACGGCGATATAGGAAAACATATCAACGAACAAAAATATATGAAAGTCATTAGGCGAACCAAGCGAATCCATTTTCCTCGTTTTATCGAGCACTTGTTAACACAATGCTCAAAGTGAATATTTATAAAACACTATTTTAGATAACGTACTTATTTATTTATCGATACAGTTCTATGAAGCGTTATCTGTTACATTACGGTTAGTTTAACAATAAAACAATAGTGGTCGGCTCAGTAGCAAGTCGTAAAACAACAATAATATGATGGTTAGCCGACTGGGGCTTGTTCGTGGATTGCATTATGCGATACTGGATATTGCAGTTTTTAATATAAAGCGCAATGGACCGGTACAGCAATAAGATCCCCATGGCCATTATAATGGTACATACGTTCTATACTTAATGTTTGTGACCGACTTGTTTGTGCGTCTCAAGAGCGTCCTTGACGGATGCCTATACTACGGAACGAGTTTTCACATCGATTTATTATGACACCGATTGAGGTATTACTGTGCGCCGGATCGAGTGCAATGAGTGTGCGGTGCGAGCGCCTGCCATTGTTCATATTGTATTTAACATTGTTCTGTGTTCTGAAACCGGTTACATGTGCCGATAAGTGTCCTGCACTTACGTAAACGTGATCGACGTGCTATTGAACACTAACACGTAAATAGGTCTCTGAATAGTGAATACTAAGCTCCATGAAGATAGATAAACTCGTCATTATTATGCAAACGCAAAATGGCTTCTGTTTCTATTTAATTTCGCATTTTTTTTGCATTCTAAGTGCTGAGTAACTAACGCCTATTAACAGTCAACTTGAGTAAAATCCGTACTAATTTATCCTTACTAGTAGTATTATAAATGCGAAAGTAACTCTGTCTGTCTGTCTGTCGCACTTTCACGCCAAAACTACTGAACCGATTTAAATGAAATTTGGTACACAGATAGTCTAGAGCCTGAGAAAGGACATAGGCTACTTTTTATCGACATACCACGCGGGCGAAGCACCGGGCGGAAGCTAGTAGTGTATAAGTAATAATTAGACAGTTATGAAACGTTGAAAAAAGTTATGAAGTTTTTATACAGCTAGGTATAATTTACGAAATAGTACAAGTGAACAATTTCACTTTCGCCGTGTTCACGATGTCAGCCGTTAGTTGTGAGATTTATTACCGCGGCCTCACTCGATTTAGCCCGAGGCGTCAAATAATATGTTCACTCAAATAAAAAGAGTATATACTCATAATTAGTGGTAATTGAGTGCATGTATGCAAAGCTGACTACTTACACTAAACTATCAGAACTATTTAAACACTTTTCTGTAAAAGGGGATGTGCCAAGGTAGCCCGCGAATGTCAAATTTTCTTACGTTTTTTGCAATTTGCAAGTCAGTGTCACGTTGTATGTTAATTAAAATATGATTCGCGATCGTAGAAAATATGGCTTTACAGAATTATAGCCTAAATACAGGAATACAACTCCTTAAGTTAGATTAATCCTCAAATGTCATGATTTCATGAAATAGTCATTCAATAAGATTATATGAACTCAGAGAGTTGTATTGATGATTTTGATTTCTATAAATAAATATTTGATATGACCGCGAATCATATTTAGATCACCATAACACTTGATAGACTGACCTGCAAATAGCAAAAACCTTAAGAAAATTTGAAGCTTTCGCCTTAAAATGTTACAAGTAGGGAAGTACCATATTAAGTGAAGTTATGTAAAAGTAACATAAGACGAAAGAAAATTATGTCAACGACGCTTATTGCCTAAGTTTCAACGAAATATTCTGAGAAATTCTCGGTCAAGGTTGAGTGTTGAGAGGTCCGACCAAATAAAAGAACAACAAAAGCACAATATTCAGAATTAAATGATACTGAAAATATTTTTTAATACATAATTATACACCCTGTATCACTTTACTGTATACATTTTCAGTTCACACGAAATTCATTTACTAACCTGATGATATTGTAATGAAGGATATTCACCACATTATAAACTAGCACGGATGATAATGAATAAATCATGATGACACATCGGACGTCCGTGCCGGAACGCCCGGAACATGGCGAATAATTGAAAAACGCTCTTGAAGATACATTACAATAGTAATTATAAATTACTGACAAGTTGGACTCAATAATTGTTTAAGTTTTTGTAACACACTCGACCAGGTTGATATCATCAGGAAACTGACCGTGCACTAATGAATGAAATAATTACATACTTAAGGAGTACAAACATTAGTTAAGCGTAGCGAAAAAACTGTGTAGGTACGACGAAAAGCAAATGCAGATTTACCGATACAATGATTTTTTATTTTTTTATTTGTAACATCTTTCCTCTTGCTTTCCTGCAATGTGTAAGGAGTGATTTCGTGAAAAGGGACGGAAGTGTGTAACAGGAAGCTGGGGAAGGGCCCGCTATTCGATTTGACCAATAAGCGCACGCGGTGCTAGAGTTGGCCGTCAGTTGGTACCAACTAATTTTCCGAGAGGTTGGTACCCTCAGCCAAGATGTCAGATGTTACACGTCATATGCGACTGCTGTAAGGCTCGCTCGTTTTTCTTATAAGCAAAGTGAACATGGGCCTCCACCACACCATACCATATTATATTACTTGTCATTTCCTTCCTAAGACTTCAAACGTGAGCCAACCAATGCAAAACAAAAATAACAAGAAACAATGACAAAACTATTACAACTAAAATTTTGTGACTCAGCAGAACATCGACCACATACAATTAGGGACCATTAAATTGAGTACTCACGCACTCACCGTTCAAATACTCGTGAAAAACAAAAGACGTCAGTCTATCTACTTATGAATGAAGGCGAGGTGTCATACGACCACCCGGTATAGGTAACGAGGTGGCTCAACAATGCTCAATACAAACTAGCAAACATTTCGTTGAGTTTGTCTTAGTACACACTTAGGTTGTGGTACTTACGGTTGGACCAGAGCCCCAGAGACAGCGAGGAGCGGAGGCTTATAACAAAAGAAAGAGTAAAAAAATACTAAGCCCTCCTAGAAGACAGAACCTACGGTAAACATGACAGAAGACTCGAACAAGATCAAATCGGCACAAACCAAAAGAATGGCGTAAAGGAAGAAGGTATATCCATTGTCGTAGGACGAAAGAAGCTGTGTATAATTGGAATAATGATACTAAATACGTAGTTTAATACGATATATCATTATTGGCAAAGTCACAAAGCCAACAAAGGAAGAGTTGATTAAAACAACTCCATCAAACAGAATTTCATATTTACTTATAGTATTAAAGTTTAAAATACAAAACGAAACCTACAAAAAGCATGAATACCTTTTTACATTTCAATAAATACTCTCCAATCGCATTCTGCTCTTTTGTAACTGGGATCGCAACGTACGTAACCGTAAATATAATAACATTTCTGATTTTCCGACATTAAATTAAAACAAGAAGTGTTTTCGTTGCGTTTTCGCAGTACCTACTTAGTGGCTTATCAGGGTGAATGACCGATTTATCGGACGTGTCGTTTTCATGAGTGCGGTGTAATCTAGGGTTGTTAAAGGTCTTTTGGATATAATGGCATAATTATAACACCATGTTTACCACCATATTGTGTATTGTGTTGTATGGTTGTGTCTAGGATCGTAGCAGGTGGCGTTTTGTAGTTTCTGTTTACCCCCATGGGAAGAAGGTGTGAGGTTATGTATTTTTTACGATGATATTTTGTGAAGTGAGGTTCTGTGTTGTACACACAGCTACACACACAGCTATACATTTCCAGTATAAACTGACCTCGCATTGTACGGAAATCCTTTACAATGCGAGATCAGCATAAACTGGAAATGTATAGCTTGATGTGTAGCCGTGTGTACCTTATGTGTCTCTAAAACAAAAGCTATTTTGCTAAACTTGGTTTTGTTTTTATAGAGCTTCGTCATCTAATATTACTAGTCTAGTAAAGTTTATACGACTATAGAAAATTATCTATTCCTGATAACCCAGATTTTAAAGCAAAATACCCAAAGCCTTTTAATATTAATTTTCTATTAACTAAATAACCCTGTATAATAGAACAGACCGCTACCCGCGCACAGTGTAACCATTGAAGCGCCATTTAGTCGCCTGCCACCAAGATAAGAAGAACAAACAGTACATCAGAGCCAGTGCTTTTACCAGCCGACATACTTGCATATGTAATGGGAAAAGTCAACGTTGCACAAGACTTTACAGATTATTTAGAAATATCTAGGAACGTAGACGCTCGCTTATCGGCTCAAACAAAAGCGGGAATCCATCAAATCTCACACGTAAGCTTTGTGTCTTCACTAATAAGTTATAACACTTTTAACTGCTTTTCAATTATCTTAATTGATCAGTAACATCTATTTGCGTCAGTTAACTAACTAATATTATACTATTACATTAAAGTTTAAATAAAGCAGGACCGTTTATTTAACGTAACCCACGACATAAACCTTGATGACGAAACTTTGGTTAAAAGAGCCCTCGTCGTAGGAAAGGACAAACTATTTTTATCCCAGCAGGACAGGTAGTTCCCTTGGGTTATAACGAATTATTACTTCCCTTTGTTGTCCAATCAGTCCCGAGCGAGCAATATTACTTAATAGAAATCTACACACGTGGAAACGCATTTAATAGAACCAGTTCATAATAATAATATAACACGGAAACGATTTGCATTCATAATCTACAGCTCGTTAATTCGATGATTGACGTCATAAAGATTTACAGTTCATTTTTCGCCGAACATAAAAACCTTATTACGTATTAAAAAGGCGAAAAAGTAAGTCTACGAAAAATCCCTTTTACCTTTCGGTGAAACGATAATTCGATTAGTTATAACAAACCGGTGCCACGCCTAAAGCGGGCGACTCCGTGTCATAGGTTGCGAGGTTGCTAGGTCATTGACACGATTATTTTTCAGAGGACATTTTTATCACTGGCCGATAAGTACTGACGCCATTATTATTCAGATAAAGCTCAAAGGCAGTATTTGCTGCTATACACGTAAACTGTGAGTTAACTAGCTAACCGCCACCGGCCCACGCAGACGCTAAGCGGGAATTGAAATTCTCACAATAGAAAAATTCTGTGCTATTCGTGGGCGTCATACAGACGTTGTAGCGTTACTGAATGGGGATCCCGCCCTTGTGCACCATAGTAATTATAAAACCATTTGTATTGATAGTCTAGCCGATTAAAGTAGAGTGCGATCGTTTCAGAAATCGATACCTACAAGAAGTTTATTTATTTATATAAACTTTATTGTTTGTTATATTTTCAAATGTTCTAGACGTTTTGTTTTAAGATGATCTCATAAATGCGAGTGGGGTATAATATTGGTTTGATATTGTATAGCTTGTTCTTGGTTAGGCTTGTTAGAAATTATTGGTTAAATATCAAACATCATATAATTATATAGAAGCTAACATTAATAAATTTTTAAAGTCAGTCTACAATACAAGTTATGCGTAGTAAGTATACAAACTTGCAATGCGAAACCTTACTTTGTATGTGAAATTAAGTCAGTGAGGTGCACCATGTATAAAAAATCAATGCATTTATATGCTCCATATCTTAGAAAAAATATGACAACCAAAAGACATTCGTCTATTCAATTATCGAAACGCAACACATTGATAAAATCGAAGGGAGAATAAGCTTTAGAAAATTCCCACGGCCTTTCTACAGAAAAATACTGTTAGCACTACATGTAGGCATTACACCATTAAGATGAAAGATAACATGCATTCAGAAGCGGATTTATGAAAAATACGAGGAAGCAACTAACCTCGATACTCACAAGTATTTTAGTTTCGCCGTTTGAAAGCTCAGAAAGGTACGACCTATGTCTAAAAACAAACTCTTAAAACTTACAGCGAACAGCTCGAAACATAATAACACTAGCACATTTTATTTTATTGCTTCTTTAAATTTTTGACGAGTGAAGAAATTTTTGAAGAATACGAATAAATTTTGTATAGCCGTTGTGGAGGATTCTTAAAATTAAAGGCGATTCGGACCTCCATCAAAATACCAAGCTCTATGAACGCCCTGGCAGGTAGCATTACCTGCCAGGGCGTTCATAGAGCTTGGTATTTTTCACAGAATTTAGAATCTTTAGAGACAGCAACGAATAAGAAAAGCAGGGATCTGTCATGACTTGATGAGTTACTAAGAATTTAGACAAGAACAGCTGTGGTATACATTTGGTGGACAGAAGCATTTACTTTGTAATCATTTCCAAATAAATTGTTGAGCTTAATTCTACTTTAAAGTTCATTTTGTTGTAGGAAAATGTGCAACAATATTTACTTTACAGCTTTAGGTATTTATTAATGAGTTTTCTTGGTAGGATTACCGAATTCAAGAACTTTTTACTCTTCCAAGATAGTATAATAACAGAAAACAAAACTAGCGGTCATATAACAAAAAAAAAAAACTATATAAATGAAAAAAATCGAAACAGCAATTTTAAAACAGCGAATTTCCATGAAGCCGTGAAAGTGCCTGGAGGTAAATAGTTAAACACATTGAGCTTCGTTTCCACCATTTATCAACAAAGAAAAATGAAAAGCAAATTGTACCGTCGCTCTTTATCATCATTCGTTACTTTTTGTGACAGAGTTTAACAACTTGCTTACTGTTAGTCAGGGTTTAATGTACATTAACATTAATTGAACTATTCTCTAAAGTAATTTTTTTATGGTCCAGAATGATCTCCGTTTTATTACCCTTTAACTTTTAAGTGTAATGCACCAGTCCCATCGTGCGCTGCAGAAGGTGGGCGGCTAACTACATCGCAGGAGCAACTTTATCTTTAAGAGACACAATTTTATATCTAGCGATACTAATAAAACTATCAAAAGAGAAATTCAGCTCAAAGGGAAGCGCAGCCATCACAAACGTTACCTGTTTCTCGTTTACATCGAAAATTTAAAGTAAATGAGCATTGCTAAGCATAGCTACATTTGTCAACAGGATAGTTAAGTGTTCGCTGGCAAATAATTACCGGCTGGTAGTAGCGTTGCGTAATAACCTGACAACTAAGTACCCGAGACAGCAGTTAACGAGGTAACAAGCACCGAATATACGAATATACGCGAGTAGATGTGAGCACGACTATATACAGGATGCATTAATTGTACTCATTTCACAATCTGTTTAGTGATTTTATTGGATAAGTTGGTCACGTGTGCGCCTAGGAGGCTAGGAGCCGACACTCGATACCTTATTATACAGATAACCTGAGTTAATGCCACATTCGGAACGGATAAAACGGCGCGAAATAAGATACATGCATTTAAATGTGTATATAAACGCGAAATGTTTAATATAGCAAATCTGTCACGTGTAATTTACTGTGCAGGCTGTTTAATGTAACTAAAGCTTAGTTAAATGTCTGTCTTGTTTATTCAAAACAAAACCTACTTACTCACTTAACTCATGCACAACTGACTGATCTAACTTATCTGCAATTATCACATTTACATGTCTTAGATGCGTATGTTTGTGTTATTCCTATAATGCGTCTTCTGAAGAAGCGTTTTAACCTTGTGTGACATACTAACAAAAAGATATACTTTCTCAACTCATTTGGATTCAGAAACAGTTACATAATCATCTAATACAAGCGTACAAGCACTTGTGAAGCAATCTCACAGTAGGAGAGTTATTACGTGAAACATTCATTCAGAGCCGTGAACACAAACATCGGATTTGGCATCGCATTGTTATTTCAAAAAATTGTGTGCCGATCACATAAGTAGATAAAATATGAATGGTGGCTCCTATTCTACGAAGATTTAGGTGTGTAAGTACTTACACTTACTAAACAATGGTCCTAAGGTACTGTACTGCTCCAAAAAGTTCTTCCCACTGATTCCGTTTTCCTTTTTCGTCATGAATATTGGAGTAGTCTTCAAAAATTTATTAAACGAAATGTTCCCCAGTTTCTTTGAACGGAAAATTTAATTTGCCAAGGTAGAGGAACCTTATTGGTCTAAATATTTTGTTTTAGGGAACGAGTTTGGGCAAATGGAACGAGTGGAATAAACATTATGACAGATGTCAATTTGCTAGAATGTTACGAGGACGAAAAGTTGTAAATTATGAATTCAGCATATTTAATTATCACACAAGTATTGTGGGAAACACTGGGTATGGTAATAATGTTGAGGTTATGTGACACTGGCAAACAAAATGTTTAAACCCAACATTATTTACGTCAGGAGTAGAATATACGAATATTGTTGTAATAATTTCAGTTCCGCAATGCTCATGAATTCTCAGGAATAAAATCATATTAAAGTCAATATATACTAGCAATTACTGTGGGATGATGTCGTCTGTTGAGCTTATTCAACATGCTAACTAGTTAAATTGCCTCCTCTGTTCTACAGATGATACTCGCAAAGATTTGCATAAATTAACTCTATACAATCGATTCTTAATAGCTGTTTTATAAGAGATCCCAGTCTTGAGACGACAAATTATAATTAAAGTTCTCTTGATGAGCTCCGTCTATTTTTAACAGAGTTTAACATAACTACCCTGACAAGTTAAGTAGAATTGAATTAATGATTTCCAGACTAATTAGTCCATTGTTCTGGTTGAACTGAATTATATTTTGCTTATTATGAACTAAATGCTTAATACGGCAGATGGCCAAACCATTACCCATCAACGATCATAGCGCGCATCTAAATTTCAATATCGTTTAGATCGAACACATTCTTTATCTCCCATCTTTATAGTTACCAAATTTTTTTAAAGCCTTGAATTTAATTGTTCCAGTAATCTATTTCCTGTTTGTTCGTCGTGTGACGCTAACTCGCGTCAGTCCTACAATTGTTGGTGAGTTCTTAGCATTGAGTTACAGCGTATTCAATAGAACTAAGAAGGTTAATTCAAGCCACTTCCAATTCAGCTTATTGGATTATCGCGAGCTTACCGTCGCGTGTATAGGGTAGAGTTCGAGAACAAAGCGGTTGAATGCAGGCAGTTATAAAACTAAATACTGCATTCTGTTCTTGCTGAAAAGTACTAAAAACGTGTTTTATAGACACTTTAGAAACTAATAGAGAAGAATAATTAGAAATAATTATTTAAGGTAATAAAACACAGTTGGAACATGTAATAATTACAACAAAAAGCAGCGTATCTCAACCCGTGCCTATCGCACACGGCGATTAAGAGATAACATCAGATGAACGAGCAGCATCGTAAACTTGTGCGCTGATAATATCAGATTTCAAGAAAAATGCCCGGTCGCAATGCGTAACAGTAATGATCCAGTTAATTGATTCTTACAACCAGCCAACTAAGATAAAGGAGAACATAGCACACTTGATTCACTTAAACAATTTACTCCTGCTGAAACATTAGCAAAAAGTAACTCCAACCGAGCACACAGTATATATATACTGTGTGCTCGGTTGGAGTTACTTTATATTACAAATGCAACGTTAACCGTGCTTATGCTAATCAGTTTGTAATTGATATCACAAGCCACTAACCTACGTGGCAGTCGGTGGCAGTCCCAAGAAACGCGAATAGGATGTTGTGTAAGATGATACGGGAGACAACTATCTATCGGAGCTGTACGTGATGGAAACATGTGAAGAAAATATAGAAAGCGAACCACTAGGCAATGACAGAGAAGCTAAAGGAAACCAAATGCGAAAGTAGAAACTGATAACATTAGAAAAAACATTAGTAAAACATCTTGCCAATTAACCACAACCTATCCCAACACAAATAATAATGAACTTCTAATTTGCTTCAGCGCTTACAAACAACAAGTTCTCGAGCCAAACATTATCAACATTAGCAAAAGAAACCTTAGTCAAACAGTACTTAGCGGAAAGTAAATAAATACATGCAACACAAACTAAGTATGTATGTTAATCAATTTGTCGGCAGTACGGCGCGGGCGTTTAGGTTGCGAGCTGTTTGCACTAGTCGCCACTGTTAACAGTGAACACCGTACGTCGTATTATGACTTAAGACTAATATTCACGCTAATATGTAAGCTAAACGTTTAGACTACATGGCATTAGCACCAACAATATATACATAAATAATTGGCTCGAATCAACTCCACACAAAGTTCGAATATTTTTCAATTGTTAAACTGCCTCAACAATCGAAAGAAGGTAAGACAATGGAAAAGTCTGTACGAATAATGATTGGAGTGTAGGTGTGACTGCCGGGTATTGATAAATAGATGTGATAGAGATTCAGAGAAATCTAAAAAGAGTAAAGGTAACATTGAACATAAAAGAACACTTTTTTTCGAGTTCAAAAGATAAAGTTAGCGTAGGAGGCGCTGCTTAACTGGAAATATCCGAAGATGTGAACAGTTTTACCTAGAGAGAGAATATGCAATCGAGCAGAGAAAACAGGATGTGAGAGAACATTCTACACCCAAAGACGATTGCGCGAATTGAAGAACTTTGAATAAAGAAAAGGAATATATAGAAAGACTAAAGAGTACCTCCACCTTTTTTAAATTACAAGCCGCTAATTACATCGTTAACATTCCAGCTACAGTTTCTTTGAACCTAAACATCAAAGTTCAAATTAATATCCGTCCTCATTGAAGTAAAGGTCAAATCGTTACGATATATCAACCTCAGATGATGTTACCAGCAAAAAGTTAGTTAGCTTCACTTACGACGCATCGCTGAGCAAAAGCTAGCATAATTTGAATTTTGTTTAATTGATTCCGTGGTACTTATCGCATGATACGGGTGTATAAAGCCGGATCTTAAGTTAATGCGTTGGGAACATGCATTGTTTCTTCCAGTACCCTCGCTACACGTATATTAAATGGACAGTTAATAGTATTACTTAACGTTTGTAGTTGTACATTATTGGTAACAACTATTATGTATATGACTGCCGGGAACATAACATAAAGATAAAAAATTGTATAGATTTATATTTGTTGTTGAAGCAATTTCGCAAACAGAATCATTACTCTTCTCTATTAAATTAATCAATCAAGTAATTAAATTATTTTTCTCATCCTTGTAAGATGCAGTTCATGCGCCAAAAATATTCCTGGAGCAATCCAAATCAAAATCCACACTTCATCATTTATATGGTATGACCAAAATATTGGCAGACATATTACTCGCGTTTGCAAATGCGTGGAAATTCTCATTAGTAATGTATTACAGAGATTACAAATTCTGTTTTACGGACTTGATAAAAAAGTTCAATATTGACTATTGAAGTTTTTTTATCAAGTCCGTAAACAAGTTATTCTCTTTCATTTATAGCTGTAAACAAAGTCGTTTCGTTAATGCACTTGTTTCAGACAACACTAATGCCAGAAGTGAAGGCATCTTAATTTTTTAAAGGGTTGCTATTGCTACTAAAATTTACATTTGTCCCGCCATAAAAGTGAATAAAATCCCAAACTCGTTGTTTACTGTCTTGGTGTCGTATTAATTATGTGCATACTTTGTTGTGGAGAACCGCTGTTTTTAACAAACAATCACTACATATTAAACGAAATTCCTGCCTGTGTTTGGTCTTATCTCAAACAGAACTAGGTGGATATTTTGGTTAAGTAATTAAACTATTATAAGCGTTCTTTGATATAACTTTTCATGTAAAACAATTTATAGCATCATACTTAATGAGATTATGATCCTTTACAATATTCAGAACCAAGAACCAACAAAACTAAAGCCAAACCAGCAAAGCTTTAACCAAAATACATTGTGTAAAATATAACTGGCGCATAAGCACAGCCAGTGTGGGTTCCTAGCAAGTAATGTAATAAATAACGACAACACGACGAGTTCGCAGGAAATTAAAAAATACAAAATTGTCGCCGTTGGTGACCCACCAGTATGTCATCGTATTATGTTAAACTTTAGACATTAGATATTTTAGCTAACACGATCCCTGATCATATAACCTTTCATATAGCCATTACCAAAATTAGTTGACGTGACTTCATAGCAATTCACGATTTTCTTAAATGGTCTAAAACATTCAATATTGGTGGAAGGAGCTTACCCAACGCTTCCGTTCAGGGCGGTGACAGGTGGCCGCTCATAGCACATATGCATACCAGCAATGTCTGCTGAACACTTATCAATACTGATAGTATTTTTATATCACTGTTTCACACTACACAACACAATGTTACCAATTAATCCACTCCACGAACGAACATTTTTGATTGAAAGTTTCATCCATCAATTCACACCGATAGTTTGGCTACTGCGAAACAAAATTATTAGTTACGCCGAATGTAGATCAGCACAGGTCCATTGCGATTTAATCGATTCATGTCATGTAACACTCGATTGCCGTAATCGATTTTTACAACGAATTAACAATTGCTAGGAACTCATTGAACGATTGCTGACGTTGGCAACTATTTGATAGAAGTCAATCCACGAGTCAACTAATTGACAAAACAAATAAGAAGCTAAGTCGTTTACACGTCGTTCGCATTATTCATTTTAATTATCGTGACGCCGTTTAATAACTTATGGCATTAAGGTTCATGCGCTAGGGTGGCCCGCGAAATTTAAATTTTCTTACGTTTTTTTGCAATTTGCAGGTCAGTATCAGGTTGTATGTTGATCTAAATATTATTAGCGCTCGTAACAAATATGGATTTACAGAATTATAAACATTAGAATCAGCAATACAACTCTCTAAGTTCATGAAAGTGCCAAATGTCAAGATTTCATGAAATAGTCATTCAATACACCAACATGAGCTTAGAGAGTTGTATTGCTGATTTTAATGTTTATAATTCTGTAAATCCATATTTGTTACGAGCGCTAATAATATTTAGATCAACATACAACTTGATACTGACCTGCAAATTGTAAAAAACGTAAGAAAATTTGAATTTCGCGGGCCACTCTAGCGCATCCACCTTAAGGAAAACGTTGTATGGAAAGGAAAAATATGCACGTTACGACTACGTCACATTATTTTGCTGACGTAGTTTGGTAAAATACAGATGATATACACTGTATATTATCATCTGTATTTCACAAAACTACGTATACCTACAGCTTACATGTATGTAACCTTGTCAAAGCTTATCTGACCTTGCAGAAATTCCTAATTACAAACCCAATTAGATACATGAAACGTCGTAATATTTTGTACTTGTAATGGAATTCGAGAATTATAAGCAAAGGTTACTGCGACAGGCAATGAAAAATAGCTTATAGCCTTCAAGGGTGTCGAAGAGTCTTCTAATTTATACAAAGTGAGACAGCTATCGTCTGTCAAAAGTGCGATATTAAGGGATAATGGATTACTTTTTTCCGGGACGTCCGGATAATCTTAATTTAAAGAAACGGTGATTACGGGAATTGCGTCCCGGTCAGATGATTAATTGGGAGGCAGCGTTGCGGATACTTTTTGCCTTATTTAGCGAACATCGGGTAAATAGAATGTGGCGGGTATTTTTCGCCGAGGGTCATGAGGAGCCATTACGCGGGTGTTTTCTCGTGTGATTGATCTGCGTCCCGCCGCTCTAAGGCAACACTGGAGCTTCCACCCCTACTCCGAGAAACGGCGTGTTTATGGATAACAGAATCCACACCAATAAACCCGTATCCACACGAGCATGAGTCCATTCCTCATCGGTGAGAAGATAGTTTATTCTAATGAAGCTTCGCGTCAGTTCAATGGCTTTGACACTCTATAATTGTAACGACATTATTATGCGAGTGTCACAAAATTTACATTTTACTTAATAGATTCTCGTTCAAACGACCCTTTCTCGGACAGGGCGTGGGAAAAGCTAGTTCGTCATGTTACGTACTCTTTTTAGTATAGACACGTAGATTTAACTTGATTTGAATGACAATAGAACAGATGGTCAAATACTGACAATAACAGGTAATGCCGGAGCTATATGCGGGTGCATAACAATATTATACACACTGCTATGAATGTCTGTCAAGGTCGTGACAGCAAATATTTCGGCGGTTCAAAACTAGTTAATTTTCTATACGAGCCAAATAGTGAGTGTCCTACATCTGAGAAACATTAACCTAGTTTAAAGTCGAGGTCATAGTGTGGTCACTTCGTCACTGGGATTTGCTAGCGAAACAATCTACCGAGCAGACAATGAGGTGACAAAGTGTTCGCTCATCAAAATCCTGCTACCACAATTTTGTGATATCGTTAAAAGTTGGGACAAAATATACAATTCCTTTATCTTTATCCGTTGGCCATAATGCGGTGAAATAAGCGCCCTGAAAAGGGATAAATAATGTTGTAGAGCGGACACATTCTGCTGGATAGTTATTCAGCTTTTACAAGACTATTCAAGATAACCCTTGAGACGTTAGAACCCTCTTCGAGTCCCTGTGGGAAAGCCTCAGTTTATCTAAAGATAAGTGTCTCGCACACTGACCACCGGACTCATTTAGATTACACCCTATTAATATTCAGTCCTTGCCAAGTAAAGGATCTTAAATTGTATTTAAAGCAATGAATAATTAATAACCAACAAATTGATATTCATTTAAGACTGTTTTGATTCTGTTGGTGAAATATCCAAAGTTGAAAGCGATACTTCTAGAAGCCATGTTTATGTATTGAAGACATGATGTAAATAATTCACAATATTTATTGTATTAGACGATTTAAAATATAAATTAAAGGAAATTAATGTGCAATAAATAGCTGATGAAGATATTGGTACGTAGTTTAATGTTTATGTTGCATATAAAAATGGTAATTTGAAGTCTCTTTGATCGTGAGAAGGCAATGAAATTCATTCAATGTTTCTTTTGAACAAGATATGAGAAGGAAAAATATGTATTTATTAAACAATAGGAGGAAAGAGCGTTGCATATTCTGAGTTAACCATCACCAATATTTTTTGACGTAGAGTAACATCAAAACTTCTGGCTGTATTTCATTTCGTCCAGTTACATAGTCATAACATTAAAGTAATTAGGTAATAATTAAAGAGTAGTCAAATAAATTCAAGTCTTTGTGAGGATGAGTAATGTTGTAAAGCGACATTGCGGCTCAATGTGGAACTAAAGTGGATAATAATGCGCGGACAACTGTACCTACCTACATAATTGGACCTGAATTAACTAATGAACCAAGGTACAAATTTTTTTCAAGTACTTCGTGTTAAATTTATGTTTTCAATGAGATTATGAATAGTTTACTAGTGCTAATATGTGATCATATTGTTTTTATAATTTTTTTATTATTTGTACTTAATGTTAAAGCATATTGTTATCAAAAATTTTGGTATATATTATGGATATGGAAAATTTATTTCAGCAGGATTTACATTTCAGCTAGAAACTTCTACTAGGTAGAAAAGATATAAAATACAACAATGCAAAAGATTTTATTTTACGACTGTACTTAATTAAAATTCATACAGTTTTAACCTTGTCATTGACTACAAGAGCATGATTGCAATAAAAATACAAAGACAATTTAATTTGAAAGTTAAAGTTAAACGCCAACATAAACAAAGCACTTTCCAACATCGTATGAAAAACGGTTTGTAATTTATAATTGGTTACAGTTTTGAAAAGGTATCGTAAATCATAAATTCCCAGTTCCAGCAATCAAGTGCGTCATGCATGAGTCAACATCATGGACATAACATCCGTCGGAGCGGTTCATTTCTTACAAAAAGCTGATGCGGTTGCGTCTTCAAAGTCAATCCTACGATCCAACACTGCAATCCAAGTGATCACTGGTGGTCCTCGCCACAGATTTCACTGTGACGGCGCACAAACACACAGAGAGGTGGAGCGCGCTGACAACACGCACGCATTCCGTGTCCGAATGCAAAGCGCATCACGATCACCGCTCACGTCTGCGAAAACCCGCCAAAAGCGAGTTCCCCGAGTACCTTTTATGAGGTGGTATCTGAGCAATAGGCATGCGCCGCACAAGCGTACACGACCAAACGGCAGGCGAGGACGCGCGCGACTGCCGTTCGACGCGGGGCGGGACCGACCGACGACGCTCGCAGGTTATCGTGAGTCGACTACACAGATAATGATGTCAAAAGTGGATCGGACTAATGCTCTCTATTATATTGTAAACGCTCCGAATACCCAAAGCCGAGGCTCCGGTGCCGAATGTTGCACATACGTCCGATTCCATAAGATCGCCATTGATCAATTCAATGTTTATCGCCCTGAATTTTTTATAATCTCGCGCTTTGTCACTATTGTTATGTTAATGATCGTATCAATTATGTTTACTTCCTATCAATTAATATCAAGTCCATTTTCCAGTTTAATTAACTGAGTATCAGTTCGATTATTGTTCGAAATAGTTTTGGATCGTTATCTTGTTTTATTAGCTTTTGGTCCTTTGAGTCGAGCGCTCCGAGCGTTCTGATCCTTTGTGTCAGATAACTTTTCGTCCTGTATAAAAATTGTATACTAAATATTAATGAAATAAACAAATATTTGTAGCGCTTTCGCTTCTGAAAAAAGTCTTGCCACGCCTCTGAAAATCACCAACAAAGAATTAATTATTAGCGGGGAATATCACTCATCGGAGTGAGCGCGCGCCCGGCGCAAAACACCGGCCGTAATTTTTATTGTCCCACGCTGCCCGTCTCGTTAAACTAATCTGATTCTTGTCTCAAAACAACAAGACAAAAAATCGCTTAACACCATCGCATGCCCGCAAAGTATTAGTCAAATCGAATAATGTTGATATTTTGATCATCCTCCGAATGTGTACCGTATCGTGATTGTATTGGAGTCTTTATCGGAATGCTCACATTAATGTAGGATGATACATTTCACATTATTGGATTTCATCGGTTTACACATAGCTTTTAAATCTAGCCGTATTGTTTGTAGTAATAAGGTTGGTTTCGAATCGGCCAGAAAGTGACCGCTGCCTTTTTCCATTTAGTACCAACAGCTCCTCTATATTTTGGTCGCATTAAGAAGTGAGCTTCGTTTGATGGATGTTTTAGCCAGTTGGGGTTTTTGCGGAGGATTATGCGAAACAGCCGTGACGTGGAGAACGGAAAATTGTGTTCATACTTCTTGGTGCTTATCGAGTATTTTGAGAAACACTTAACATAATCTACATGAGTTCAACAGTTTAACTCCTACACAACCAATTTCGTTCGAATCGACATCAAAGCTTCTAATTAACGCGGCATTCGCTACGTACCGTTTATTACTATACACTATGGCAAGTTTATACAAAAATAAACACTGACACCAATTAGCACATACTAGTACGGTCTCCAGCAAAACTATTCCATCGCGACCAATTATTAGTCACGTTCAAATAGCAGGGAGCGAGTTATGTGGTAACTGAAAATAGTACTATATTGACCATTAGGTGAATTGCACACGGATAATTAATTCGTTGTGACCCAATTTAGTGTGACAAGCGGAGCGCGCCTGCGACGGCCGTAGCGCAACTAGGCGGATCATCCCGGGGGAGGGAGGGGAGAGCCAACTTTAGGGCTGCGGAGGGAACATACCCGTGGATCGCCTACCACTTTCTACTCTTACTTAGGTTTCTCTAACAAGTGTTTGCCAATTGCCAAGCCTAGCCGCGAAAGACACGGAGGCTAATAGCTCAAGATTGATTAAACGGTTAATTCCGCGGTTATTAAACATTAAGACTTACTTAATTCACTTTGTAGGGAAACATTTGCATAACAAAGCTAGCTTTGCGTCTAGGTTAAGCGTAGTTATCTTTGTTACCTAGCAGAATACTGGAAGAACCAACGTTTAACGCATCTTTCTTCATATATGTCACCTGTGACAATCGTTTAGTGTTTTATTGTCAACGTACGGACGACCCATTTCTTGTGTCACTGGGATATTTATAACAGGAGAATTCTGAAGAGCTTTGAATTAACAAAGATAAACACAAAGAGCTGTTTGTTCGGCTTTCGTTTTTATCGCCCTTTATTGGTCTTAATGATCTGTACGTCTGGCAGTATCTAAAGACCAATTTTTTCTTACTCGGACTACAGGACCAAAGGTAACCTACTTATTTCCAGAAATCACGACCACTATTCGAAACTAAATGAGAGTAAAACCTCAAACCCCTAGCCCCTCTAACGCCCCTTAGTACACAAAGAGCTTTTGATAGGTCAAATTCGAGATTGTTCCAAACTCTGATATGAAAGCAAGAGGTGGGTTTCCACCCGGCATCCTGGTTAAATATGCACACAAACGACCAACCGCTTCGGAAATTGGCACTCTAGTAAAGAACGATACTGAATGTAGTTCTCCTTAATGTAATTACATCGAGTACCAACACGTGGAGCTGTCTATTTACACTGAATACATAAACAACAGCTCGTTTGAAATCAAAGGGCGTTTAAGTAAGAAAGGTGGCACACGGACTGCTAAAGATTGCGTAGGTGGCTGTTGGGTGCGACTGTGGGACATAAAATATATGCTAAGTCATTTTAACTGCTTTTACTTTAATCAGTGTAAGAAACAAGAATAGCAACATAATACTGAAACAGTTGCAATTAGTTCAACAAATTTTATTTAATAATAGTCTTGAATTTCTCATTGGTTATTCACAGCTATATCGATATATATATATATATGTATAGGATATATCTGTGGCCCTAGTGAAAAAGGATCTAAGTCCAAAAATGCAACTTCACAGGAGACGCAAAAAACACTCCGCGCACTTCAAATTGCGTGTTTGCCTCGTGTGACATTTAAACCACTACCAATTGAAATACATGTGATGTTTTTTATAGGTAAACAATTTATGCTCTTTATTATTATGGAGTTATTTTTTATGTAAAGTAATTAGTTTTTAAGATAGTGACTTATACTAACCACAAAATGAATTCCTTGAGGGTGTAAAATAAATTATACCCCTTCTCCCATATGTTAAATGTTAATTCACACAAGTGAAAATGGATACGCATTTGGAATGATTATGTTCATCCCAATAGTTTCTTTGATTTTTTTCCTTTATGGTGGTGAAAACGGATTTATGTCTAATAATATCACATTACTCACTAAATCATTTTTAAGAACCAGGTGTTGTTGTATTGATAAACACCAACCAAATTAAAACGTGGGTAATTTATGTTAATTTAGATTAAAAAACAAAATGCATTTTTTTTTTTTTCGTTTAAAGCAATACAAAAGTACTTGAAACCAACTTTTGAATTTTTTTTGGTGTCAGTTGGACCCTTTTACACAAGGTAACTTCTTTATTTTTAGAGATAGCTCAGATCCGTTTACACCGAACGATAGAGCATTTTTTTCTGATCACTTCTGTATACTAAACTCATTTTCCACAAAATCGGACTTATACCCCTTTTCACTAGGGCCACAGATATATTCCACACAAATATAATTCACCAAAATAAAGCTGCAAGAAAAATAACTCTCGGCTGTGTGGATGATGCCAATACCGTTTACCTAACTTAATGACAAAGAGCGCATCCCCGAACATTCGATAACATGAACGCCTGAGGCAGCTAAATTCCTTGGAGCATAAATCCTGACTGCTCGTGTATTGAGAATTTGCATTAAAATTGCAGATTGAATGGCAGGCTGTATTCGAAATCGTCGATATTGACTGCAATAGCGTCCCGCGAGCTCCAATCTTAACTTTAACAAGGGGACCCACTGTAGATTGATCGTAGAAAGTCTTTAAAACCGCGTTATAATTCCAATAAGTTTATGAGTATGAAACTAGTTTAACTACTGCTTCAAGGCTGAAGGAAATTCACCTTTCTTGTTATAAAGTGTGCAATGTAATGAGAATGAAATCTCAGTTGCCTCGTGTCTATAAAACGGTACCTTGAGACAAACTTACAAAAGGAAACACTGTTTTCTGCAACACTGGTCTTTTACTTTAATTTAAAAGTATATTCTCTGCGGTAATAACAGTGTTAATAAACGCTATTTGCGTAAAGATGGAGACTTTCGCTGTGTTATTTTGGGAGCTAACCTAACTCAACAGTTATCGAAGCGATATCGTTAGAGCTTCTAAGGACCTCAAGATCAAAAGGATCTCGAATAACTTTCACGTGACGTAACAGGTAATGTTTAAGACTTCACATCGCATCCAAAAGTTACCTTTTCTAATACCAAAGGAAGGAATATAAATTAAACGAAATCCAAGGAGATTGAAATCAAATTACTTGCCGTCCCCAAAACGCGCAGTAAGCGCAAAAGAATATACATAATCAATTGTTGGTGTAAAATTCGCAATATCATTAGCGGTCGGCGAGTCCCAAACATTCGTCGGCTCTTATCGCTGTGCTCGTTATCTTGCCGGCTCGCGACGTTTAAACGAAACGTTTCCGAATGTATTAACGCGAATTTCAAGGCAATGTCTCGCTCTGTTTATAAACTTGCTTTATTTCAGTCAGACATGGTGTGTTTTAATGGTCTGAGTAGTTTATTTAGGTTTATATGACATGTGGTTCGGTAAAAATATTTGTCGTTTGGCCAATGTTTTATTGGTTTAACGTCTCATATATTGGCGTATATTTGGTGATATTTCAGGTTATATGGATGTTTTCGGGCCGGTCCATTCTTTAGTCGCAGTTTGCACCACCCTCGGAAAGGGGGTGGGCTACACTAACGTTCCAAAAGCCAATAAATGTAAATGCAACGAGAAAAAGACCGCTATGACAGCTGACTATTAATAATTACTCTATTTCGCAGATTGATATGGGAATAAAGTAGGAAATAAAACAATCGATATCTATTACCACACACAAATTGACACGCTATAAATCTTTGTAGCATATTATACTGATAGTACTTATGTTTTATCGCGGCGATATTGCCAATCTTGTAGATAAGCATTATTGTTTCCGATAATACTTAGCTACGTGTATATTGCTAATTAAATTATATTATAGTATATATACGCACAGTGGTCACGCCCAGATTCAATGTCAAATGAAGCTTAACGAAACTCTATCTATGGCAGAATGTGCCCTAGTAAACAGAATCCCCGAAACAAATTAAGTTGGGCGATCAACCGGTCCAATACACTCAATATATGAAATTGATCCTGCTGAACTAGTCAATCACTTATTCCACAACACTATTCATTGTGTACGGTTTGGTTACGTTGTCGTCCTGTTTGTTTGATAAGGTTGATTTTAGCAGGAACTGAAATATTCATGACGGAATAAAAATTGCGCCATCGGCATCGTACCCTAAAGTAACAGACAGATGGATAGATATCAATGTCATTCATAATGTACCCGAGATATAGAACAGGAACAAAGACGTATCAGGGGCTTGCATTTATCGAGAGAGCGAAGGAAAAAAAATGCTTTTTCAACCCCATCTAGCCAGACGGAAAAATACGTCGTTGCCGATTGTTTCCCTGTCCGGAACGCGAAATGCAAAGTATGAAATAATTATGGCGGTGAGAGTGCGCGACATGTCGGTACCCCTCCCCCGCTCCACGTCCTCCGCCCCCCTCAACCCATCAGCCGATCGTCCTCGTCTCCAATCTCCGACCCCCTAGACTAGAAGGTGGCGAGGCGTCGACAAAACGTCGCCACAAATGCGGTAAAAAGGGACTTGTTGCTTTATCAGTGTCAGGTTTTCGCGTGAAAATTTGTTGAATAAGTAATGTTGCGTTACACGACCTATATTCTACATTATAGAACAGTTGTGACACTCATCCAGAATTTTCGGGGCCATCATTGTATGTGAAATGCTTAGCGCTTACAGCTTTAGAATTGAAGGAGTTAACTTAATTTGTCGGTTGATCTGTCTGTCTCCAATTCTCGGCATCACATAGCGATCGCGACAACGGAATAGCACAAAATGCATTAGTGTGGAGCGCACACAGAGTGGAGTAGTTTCCGTCGATGCATGACTAGGGTGACAAGGGCGAGATTCGAAAGAGGAATGTCCCGCAATCGATTCTTTAGAGCGCGCGGCTGGTCTGGCATCGCGTCCGACAGAACGCCGGATAATTGAAATACCTGACGGCAGTCACAGGAGACAGGATTGGGTGCGGGAGCACCGCACTGCTATCTAACGTAAACATTTTGATGAAATGTTTGTCATGATTTAACGGTTTTCTTTATAAAAAGTAGGTTTCCTTGGCTTGGTGACGTGCGTGGTTTATTTTATGACGGCCAATTTATAACTTGTTATTTTAATAAATGTTGTGCATATTATCACTTCCGCTTACGGTGACATTGTGTAACCTTCTGCCGATCTTACAATATCGCATTCGAAACATGTTTTTTTAAAGCAAAGGATATTTTTTAAATTAAAACATGCCTATTTTTAGTATTATAAACGTGATTTTCAAAAGTAGTTTTTGTTCAAAACTGAACTAATAGGATGGAAAAAGCGAAAATTAACTCCCATTCAAGTCAAGAGTGACAGGTGACAACATATAAACTGAGTTGACACTTGACAATCAAACCGATTAAGTTATATTTGCCATGTATAGTGGTATAATTTACAATACAAATGATCGGACGACAGCAGTGCAGTGAACGCTCCACTTTAACCGCATTAACGTCGATAATAACCCATACTTACTATAGCAACCGCTATGTGTATAAAACCTGATCATTCTTCGCAATTTGCGTCTTTAAGCCATGCAATACTAAACTACTGTCCTTTGTCCGTATTGTGACAGGACCAGGAACGAGATGATATTTCATATGAGACGACTTTTCAAACACTCGTTGTTTTTATTCCCCGTTCTATTCAACGCGGTTCGGAGCCAACGCAGCCCGAGCACGTATTGTACATAATATTGTACTGTAATTCGATATTGCCGCTATGATAATACTCGGAGTTATGTTTATACTAAGGAATGTCACGTAATACCGAACGCAATTCATTCAGTTCTGTTTAATTGGACGTAATGACACGCAGTGGGAATGATTTTTCTTTATTAAGCACGTTTGTGAGATGCAACAAAACCCAGACGCTGCCAATAAAACTTGCATTTCTATTTGTCTACAGAATCTTAAAGCTCTCCTGAAAGTTTCTACTAAATGCAACTACTCCTTACTCAAAATGGCGAAATAAAACAAAACAAGTTGTTTTAATAACGTTGCAATGAATACACGTCTAGACTAGACACATGTACAGCTGTTCAGCTCAATTCAAAGTAACCATGAGCTATTAGACGGGCACATCTCTATTACAGACAACGCAATGATAAAGCTACGGCGAGCTCTAGATTAATCAACTACTGTCTACTGCTATGCTGACGTAAACCACTAATGCAAACCTGTTGATTCCTTAATGTTGTCCTATATTACGCTGAATAATGAAACATCAAATTAATAATTAAAGAGGCAAAAGGTCGTGATAACTTTGAATATGTAATTGGAAATAAGACCGGTATTAATAATGGAAGGATTAAAGAACTTAATATTGAACACTAAAATGGAGAATGCGCTAACAAGCGCTGAGTACGCATTTTGATAATGCAATTTTAAAACTATAGGCTGACCATTGTAATAGGTGATCTGAAGAACCAAAACCGCCTAACGACAGCTCGTGAGTACTTATATTAGTGATATATGACACTAGAAAAGAAGTTAAGGATCTCAAATAAAAGTAAAAACGATTAAGCCAGCCAAAGCAAATAAAACTAATTCAGGATTAAACCAGCGCCACGGAAAATAATTTCACTATTGACCCGAAGCGGCTAAAGCGAAATAGAAAAGAGTAAAAGGAGTTTTATTTTACCGAACCATTTTAAAATCTCATAGCTGGGCTAGCAAAACAGAGTGTAGCCACTAGGTAAGCGGGTTACGTACGATATACACCAGCAAAGGTTATAAATACTGAATATTTTTTTATGTTTTCACGTGGGTTCACCGCGTCATGAGGTGGCAACGGGGTGATATCGCATAGATTGGCAGGTAGGTACATCAAGCGGTGCTCTGAACTGTGTTGTCGATATGTATTTGGTCATTAATGAATTTGTCAGTAGCTGTTGTTATTGTAGCGTCAGTTCGGAAATCATCATCATTATTCTTTTAAAGACATACAAACATAAAGTACTAACCATTATTTAATTTTATCGTAGCAGTCCTTATATAAGCATTCAATTTATACAAACTTGACTTTTAATAAAAACATAAAATCATAATATTTAATTCCTCCATTACTTTAAAGTGGTGTTTTAAATTAGAAGCCATTCTACAGTTAATTAAACTGTGTATGTTATGTGAGGAATCCAACATTTCAATTCCGCCGAAGATTTATTCAGCAATAAGACGGATTTATAGGGTATCATCGGTATACTGTAAACGTAATTGGATTAGGTTAACCTTTATTAAAACTTGGAACTCCATATCTGAAAGCTTTGTACCAGTCTCAAGATTATTTTGGTTCATAAGACATTTTGATGGGCTTTTATTTGACCAGCGTTCTTTTTGAAAGTAAAGGCATACTTTAAGATACAGGGATCTTGTCAAACAGATATGTAATCATATCATATGCCTTTAAAATCTTCTAGATAAACAAAATTTTTATTTATAGTATAATGTATATAACCAGTCATAAAAATAACTAAAGTTGTAGACCATTGACCATTTGACCCAGAGCGTCAGTTAGTCACCTTGCCAGAAGAACTAGAAGGTTATGAACTCAAAACCACCTAATGATTAGACCGCACCGATTAGACCACTAGCAATGCAATGATATAAGTACGTAGGTGTATGCATAAGACAGTGAATTCGGCGCGTCATACATATTTGATGCGCACGCGATGCCTCTGGATATACAATATTTACCTAAGACAACAAACAGACAATGACATCATCGGTTAAACTTACTGGATCATGTTTGCGTACATAATACTCTAATTTGTATCTGCATGAATGCTTCATACATTTAGGAGTGACAGACATACACTTGAGCAAAATTGTATGCCGTTTATACAACGTTGTCTAGACTTTTCATTAAAGGTAATCGTTTTCAACTCTTTGTAGTCAAGAAGCGACGAGTTTCTTTGATATTGTTGTGAAATTGTTGCCATGGACTCTACGTTAAGGGAAAGAAATAGATAAAAGAATATTATGGAAAAAAAAATCGAGGCTTTCAAAATTGATATTATAATAAACTTGACTAATCAACTTAATTCAATTTAAAAAGTGATATCGGAATTACTGAAAACGGTGGAATTAAAAATACTAATCAACATATTTTTTTAAATTTAGTAACCAATGTCTGTAAAGTTGCACCATGTTTAGAAACAAGGAAAATATAATTGAATTTGCAAATGATAATATTGATAGTTGATACTATTACATAATATAATAATTCACACCATAAAACAAGGAAAAGCACCGTTATCAATATTACTATTAAAAGAAAAGAGACATCAGAAATACAGAAACGTTTTCCGTAAGATACAGTATCTAATAAAGAATCTAGCAAGAAGATAAAAGAAAAGGGTTATTGTCACATCGTGATAATTGAAGTGCGGCTAGAGATGGCAAATAATGCAATCATCGCATTCCTAATTTATTGATAATTATGATACTCAGTTGATTACGAGACTTCGAATTGCAAATTGATGACGTGTCCATTCAATCCCGTTTTATGGACGCATATATCCTTGCGCGTCATACTTTAAAAGGAATGCCGCAAGGGACTATCTTCGGCCCGCTTTTAATTGTAAATAAGAAGTTTATGCGCTTGTCCTGGTAAATCTTAGTTTATTGACATAAAGTCTGCTCATGAGATAAATGATATAAAAGCAAATAAAACAAGGTATCATCGCCAATGGTTCCTACGTTATTTACCTCTTGCATTTAAATATAACGTAAAGGAAAATCCTGTCACTTTTATAAGTTTCATGTAAGTAAGTATTAGTAGTTACATGTTTTCGGGAAAATTCAACCAAAACTTAGCTAGAAAATGAATTTTGATTCCAGTTCAATTTGACCTTAGACTCTACAAACTCCGTAAATATGCTACTACATTATTCACTTGAAATAAAAATATATAAAAACTGTCTGCTTAAAAAAAAGACTACTCTTTTATTTGGAGAAAAAAACCTATAGATTTCTCACCTTGAAGTATGGATATGCATATCATTGTGTTCAACATTTACTTGAATACCAGTTTTGGCATCTACTCATGAGCATACAATAACAACAAATGTAATTTACTTAAAATAAAAATCACGACAAAATATATTGGTATCTTTCAGGCGAATACATCAGAGATTACAGGGGTTCATACATTTTAATCAGTTTGCATGAGACACGTGCACTCGAAGCTAGATAAATGTGAAACGTATAGGAAAATAATCAAACTTTTTATCGCACGTGTTTTTTACATGAGACACGGTACCGTATCGCGTTGTCTGATTTACATATTGTTTGATTTGAATCGGATATGTTACCATGTGAAACACAGTTAAGTCAACAGCTTAGTGTGTGTTCGTTTTACCAATACAATTGATTATTTTTATGATCAATTATAATACAATTGAGTCCAATATAATAGCGATCTTCATTAAAGCGTATTGAACTAGTTTCTGTTAATGATATGCCAAGTTTCCGTACTTAAGCACTACTACTGCACCTCCGCAACCCTGAGTCGAACCAGGTCAACTATAATGACCTCTTATTTCTTTAACAACATAATGACCCGTTTTCCTCGAATGTCTTCAACCGAAAGACAAGCTGCTAACACACTCTACATTTCTCCATTATTTCTACACGACCATGAATCAGCAGAACATATTTTAACGGTATTCCTTAGTCCAAAATGAATTTGTCATCGTATTTAATAAGCCATGAACCATCCCCATTCGGCTATTTCAAGCTGCCTTTTATACAATAACTTAATACTTATGTCATCAGTTCATCACGGAGTCGACGGCGACGTCACGAATACATTAGTAAGTGAAAGCGTTGAAATATTATTAAATTTTTCGTCAACATGGCGTATCTAAATGTCGGCGTGGAACGTAAACGTATTGAAACCATTGTTTAAGAGAACAACTCAATACTAAATGGAAAGTTGCTCAGGATAACTATTGTTCCGTCTATGCCTCTTGATCACAACAAAAAATAAATTCGCTTAAGGGCATTGTCTAAACAGATTAGGCCCAAATGAATGTTTAAAGAGGTCGGTGTGTGTATTCAACGGTTGCGCGATGTAAGCGTTATCGATGGGCCATTATCAACAAACGTGATTTATCTAATTAGTTAAACAATTTGATGACCGACCGGTTCATTTGGCTGAGTCTTCTTTGCTGTGTTACGTGGATCCAAGAATCGAAGATAACCATTGTGATTTAAGAATGTTGATTTCATAGTGCTTTATAATTTCGTTAGTTTAAGATTAAGTAGGTCAGAAGTAATCAGTACGGACACACACAAGGACTAAAAGACTTAATGTTACGAATAAAATAGACAAACCACACAATATAAAAGATGGAAGAACAGTAGAACTAGAAAACGAGAAACTTTATGATATGCTCGGACGTGCAAATGAGGGCAATTTCATTAAAGGCGAACCGTAAATCAAGACAGTCTGCCTTATTAGACCAGGTGCATTATTCTATCAGAGAAAAAAATTGTATCATCGAAGATTTAGTGCGATTTACTCACGCATTTCACCGCCATCTTGGGAAAACTCCGAATAAAAATATGAAGACACTCCCGACGTAAGGAGTTGTGTCATTTGTTAAATGTCTGACGTGAGATGTGACACACATGTCGTTCTATTAAAATCATTAGTTTAGTAGGGCGATCACGATTTTCATAGCGCATTATGTGGTATTAACTGTGATGCTCTGCTTGCGCATATCGTTTCAATTAACGTACTGTAGTTATAATAAACTTCGTGATCTATCCTCCCAACGATTACGCTAATGACAGGAATCAATATTGAATGTGCTATTTAAAATAAATATGTTGTCAGTTTGGCACGTTTTCGCGTCGCAAATAACCCGTGTTATTTTATTGTTTTTTATACTTTTAAATTATTCATTAAATCACAGAAAATCCAAGTCTCGTCATTAAGAGCGAGAAACAGAAAACTGCAAAACGAATTTGGTTACATGAACCTAGATATACATTATAAGAAATGAGATTACAATATTGCCAGCTGAGAGGCTAAACCGTACAAAAATTCCTTCTCACGGCACAACGGTATCAACGCACGCGCACGTTGCTAAGGTCATTGCGACAAAACCATTGTCTCTTTCCGTCTTTTAGTTTTTGTTAAAAGTGCAAGCGAGACAAACGTCAATGCAAATGAGCCGCTGGAAAAAACGACCATTTGACTCACTGTGGCGAGTCGCAGTGATTGATTAGATGCACCTTCTTCTTCTGGAATCGGCGTTTACTTGGAATCGGACGAGTCTGCTCGCCCCCATTGTTTGTCCGTTTCGACATGGCTTCACATTATTACAATGGTTCTCCTTTTGCTGGACGATGGAGCAATAAATACATCGTAAACTTAGTGCGCGCACATAAATTCTTGTACCGGACTCATAATGCGAGTATTTGATGATAGCGCGCTGTCTGGATGCTACACCAGAAATTCTCGAGGAATATGGCCTATATGAACCATGTTAGTAATTCATTATTATGTTTGTGGTCAAAGTTATACAGATCTATCTAAATGGTAATTTACTTTAACTATAATTTTATTAAAAAGCTATAAGTTGAAAACTCTTTGGCATTCAAACAAACGTCTACACGTGGCTCCATCTATCGTCCTAACAGAGCATGTCTTATGTTTACAGCTGTTTGGCAATGACCATTTGCGATAGCAATTTATATGGTAGAAAAATTACAAATTCTAATGCAACACGTGACGTTTGTATGTAGTTACATAAACAACTTACGCAGAAATAAAAGAATATAGCTGTAAATAAATTAAACTCTATAATGCCCTATGTTTACTTTCACAGTTCACGGCCGCAATGAGTATCGGTACGCACGTACTCGCGTCGTCTCCGTCTTGCTTGTTACGATTTCCATTTAGGGCTTGTTATTCTGTCTCTGTCTGGTGGTGATTTATAGTGACTGAAGCTTTACATAACCGCGGCGGCTACTTACTACATGTTGTGCTAGTGCCAGTCCGTTTATCATGATTATGACGCTATAAAATAATTATTTTATCTTGTTTGCTTATCGTGGACGAATTTTCAAACTTTACTTATTTAGTCAAATGTACGGGTTAATGAGCGTATAATATTCTGTAATCTAATAGTCTCTGGGAAGGACGAAATAATTTGTACTTACTTTGAAACTTTTTTCTTAAGACACCAGTTTTGATGTTTTTAATAAACTGCCAAACATAACAGCAACATTAATGAAAAGCAAGCATGACATAGAAATACAAGAAGATGTCCTCAAAAGGATTTATTTAGATCTCTCAGCAATTTGGAACTTGTGAAAGGCTACGCTTATTACCCTAAAGATCAAAATAATGTTCATGTGTCTACTTGCACATAGTACAAGCTGAAAAGCCCCACAAATCAGTGCGACGTATTAATTGCAAATGATCTAGTAAAGGTATTGCACGGTCGTACATCGCAATTAAATTAGAAATTAGAAAACGCGCAACTTTCACGTAATTGATGCTCCTATAGTACGCACCTGTGTCGGTGAGTGAATAAGCGAAACTAATTATGAGCCGACAACTGCACCAATACACGGACAATCTACAAAGAAATCTTTGCTATGCAGTTCATTGATCGATATATAAAACAATGTAGCTGATACTTTTAAAAGAGTCGACCAATTTAAAGGGACGCCAACCAAATTACCTAGACGACATAAATCCCCTATAAGGGTTAATAAAATAAGAAAAGATGTTAAACATTTTCCAATAGTTTGACGGGTCAACAGCCACAGAAAAACGGACAAATGTGCCAATGAAACGTGTTTTAATCATGTAACGCTAATAGATGTGAACGAATTACGTTAAACAGATATTGGTGGCGGAGTTGACTTACCGGCTCGACTCGAGCATCATTTTGTGTGGCCTGTAAACAGAAAAATAAACACTTTAACAAAAGGAGACAATTACCAACTAAATTACATACACTGGCACACATTTGTATGTAAATAATGAGAATATGCACACTTGGATGCGTAATCGTATTGGAACGTGGGCATTGAGCATGTGTGCGAAAACAATAGATCATTAACAAAAGTAAATCATGTTTTATGAAAATGTTAGTACGACGACCTAGCGATTGGGTAATAATCTGGAAAAGGTTGCAGACGTTTAACCATCAGGTATTAAGCGATCACCTCGGGGAGAATATTTATTACATTTTGTATAACCCAAAGTGTATTTTATAGAGGCAATCTTTCTGATGGATTATTTTATGATGGCATATCTTATTTTGAAAGTGCGTTTGCTTTGTGAGGTGTTTCAGTTTCTTGGAATCGTGTTTAGCAAATCATCTTCGTGGTATGGTATACAAGGTTGAATTCCCTGGTACGCTAATTATGTGGTTACTCCAAGGTTGACGCGATATGAATTAAGCAGTGCGCTATGAAATTCTCGTTTCAAAGTCCTCACTAAAGCTGTCGACCTAAATAATACTTTGTTTTTATACAATTCCTTGAAGGTTGCCAGTAACAGTTATTAATTTTTGAACTATTTTGTTTGTACCTTAGAAACCTGCAACTAAACTTTAATTAATTTGTTGTTCAACAAAAAAACGAGAATTAAAGTAAACATGCTTTAAGTATTAGCTATTAAACAACATTTATTTCTACTATAGTTAAGTTACCGAAAAATCGAATATATCATCAACATATACCAAAACATTACAGTAACTTTTTAACTACAGTCTACAACAGAAACAAACAAATACTATCCACTACCAACACTACAATAGACACGGCGCACTCAAAACAAATAATCCATAAAAAGTAACAATTAATATGAGAAAGTAGACATTGCGGGAAAGTAACACGCATATCTGACAATCATGACATGCGACTTGCGAGGGATATTCCACTCACCATGTATAACCTCGCGAACATCGTCAAGGTCGCGAAGGTCATTGTATTGTTGACTCCAATGGCAACGCCTGTCCCGTTCCATACACAGCCTTATCTTTTATCAATCGGCGATAATTTTGGAGGCTTAATCTCTGCAGTTTGATAATATTATCAGATATTACATGATTATTTTTCTTTCAGTTCCGAAATGATTGATGCTATATTTATTGCTACGGCAACGCGGAAAGTCGATTGACCATAAATAAATCATAGTTTTCCGGTGATTATCTCTTTCATTATTGCTTCCTTCGAAGCCGATGTTTTAAATGTCGAGCTTTTAATAAATAATGTTAATAAGTGCAATGGATAGGCAATATTGATTGCTGCAAGCCGGGTCAACGGCGTAAATTCTCAAATGCAAAGTCCATAAAACCACTGCGGGAAATATGTATGACAGCACAGGAACAATTGGTTCCTGGGGACTGGGAACCAGTCGCTACCGTCATAGCACCTATCACTTTTAACCGCATCCTGTCATCCAGTTGTGCGGTCGAGTCTACGCCACACGAAATATTCACTTTCAAATCACAAAAGTCATCTAAAACTTCCAACATTTTTCACTCAACGGCTGGCCGGTAACTATAAAATCACATATGAGCCATAAAACAGAAATAAATTGTACGAATGAAACACAATTGGGCAGTTTTGGGTTGAGAATATAATAAAAATATTTGAAGCATTATTTAGAGATTTGAGAGGTGAAAATATAATATTTTATAAGCTTCGTCAAATAAACATAAGACACTTAGCACTCGATCATAAGTTCATAACATTTACCTCACAAACACTAATTGCAGAATTGCACTACAATAAATCATGTTGGCAATAGAAAACGTAACAATCGCCAAGCCATCGGTGGCTATCTGACATCCTGTTAGGCGTAGAGCAGGTAAGATTGCAATTGCCTGAACTCTCTTCGGATAAGTTGCTCCAAAAAGGTTCAAGCAATTTTCGACCTTCTCAGTAGCGCCATAACTTAGCATCGCCCATCTAAAAAATATAGAGGCCAAGCTAATCTGCACTATACAACCCAAAACCATAAAGAGTGTTGTGCATTGGTAGCTTGCCGGCTTATGAGTGAGGACGTCGGTATTCCACAAAGAAGGGAAAAAACTGTTTGAATGGCAAAACTGGGATCTGCAAAAAATCTGAAAATCATTGAGAAATTATTGTTTTGTAAATGAATGTTTAATATTGTACATAACTATCAACTGCTGCTGTTACGGAAAGAAAAACTGTTCTAGTAAAAATGTTCCATTGTTTTGTTGTTTTGTCAGGTTATAAAAAAATTAAAGCGCCAAGGCTGTTGAAGAAGGTGCAATTGAATTAACATTCGCATACGAATTGCAAATGAACGATTTATAACGTACTAACATAAAACACACTGAATTCAGCCGCGGAGTTCACTGAAATATACAGGAAGGAAGGAAGGTGAACAAGAGATACGTAGTAGTACAATGAAAGTAACAAAGGGTTTAAATAAACTCCGTGTGAATTGTTTCATTCTCATGAAATATTTTGTCTATAATTTCACGCAACGATAACCACAAAATCGATTTCTGTTGGACCTTTCGTAAAAACTTATTATTTGAAGAAGCTCGCAACTAACTTCAATCTTGTGATTCAACAGGCATTTCGCATCGCTTATAGTTATAATAAGTAAAGTTATTATAATGTTTTACATCTCGTGCTTTCAATTATTATAAAAACCTTTGCCTTTCCTCCAAATTATCTCTATTCACAATTCCCATTTTACTCGAGTTAAGAGCCTTTTTACATCGTCCGTCGGCTCAATGGTCTGTAATTTTGTTTTGATGAATTAGCCAAACGACGGGATACTAATAATTGAGGATGGACAGACAACGCCGAAACCGTTCGAGCTTCGAGCCCTCGAATTTATAGCGGATGTATCGAAAGCTTTTTGCAAATAAAAATATGGAATTTTCGGAAGAGGGAGTTCATCGTTCGCTTGATCGTGTTGCCGACCTTGACGTTTAGATGTCGAAGAACTGCGTATAGTAACTGACAACGTACTTTCATCCGAAAGTTTTCAAGACACACAACCAGGAATTCACTCAACTTTTTATACGAGTTTTATTGCATGGCTTTGTGTCTCTCTCAGTTCTTCTAGTAATGTGGATCAACATTCTAACAACAGGAACGACTGGTAACAGTAAAAGCACTTTTTGAAATGTTTCCAGTGCCACTCAAACCTTTTTGCAACGGGAAGAAATAAGAAAAATCAACAAAGCAATTAAAAATGAGGTCAATGATAAGAGAATAAAAAATGCAGTTGTAAATGTGGTATGGTCGGCGTCGGCGCGATAGAAACTCTCTGAGATGGCAATGGAAAGAATATCTCTAGGGTCTCATTAGCAAAGCGAGCGAGGCATGCTGCGGTTAGGGAGACAGTCGCACCGAACAGCACTTCTCGTAAGGAGGGCCTTATTAGTAAGCGGATGGGTGTTTTGTCTATTTGTTAATGTTGGAGTTGTCTACGCTGCAAAACTACCTACATCACGGATTTAATGTCAGCTCTTTGTTAAAGTTAATATACTTAAAAGAATTCTATTCTAAGGTAGACAATGGTGCCGATTCTCTTGTACACACGGCTACACATCAAGCTATACATTTCCAGTTTATGCTGATCTCACATTGTATAGGATTTCCGTACAATGCGGGGTCAGCTTATAATGGAAATGTATAGCTTGATGTGTAGCCGTGTGTTCACCGAACTAAACTAACTAAACTATCACTAAAATTCCTTACTTTTTACTATGAGAATCTTAGAGCTATTCTGCCAAAAAAAATCTCTAAATTTAAAAATTATTTTGCCACAACTACAATTGAATTTGACAATCGCGACTTCGCTTGGTACCTACTTGTTTGCCTACCACGTGATTTTTTTTTGAGCCGGAGAGGCTCGTATTTTTATATGGAATTTTTGACTTTTTGGAAGAAAACCAAAAAAAAAAAAATTACCAACATGATGAGTATTACGGGTTTGTGCAAAGGGGGTCAAAATTTTCATTATTTTTGCGATAGGACACACCATTTTCGAGATATAAGCAAAAGAAAATAAAAAAAAGACAGTACCGTTTTGCAACTGAATTCGAGGTGTTGGTTTGAATTTTAGTTCATGACATCTAATTTTATTCCACACATTTTTAATCGTGATTAAAAATAGTCAGAGTTAGTTAGAGCATTTTAGATATAGAACAAAAATTTTGGTTAAAACGTCAATTTCAGAATAGCATTTTCTCAGTGCCATCTTAGTGCTGTCAAACTAAATTATAGTTAAGTTGTGTCACTTTAGTCTATTTTCAGAATGGGAAACCGTCGTTTGACAGGAATAAACAAAATTTTAGTGATTTTTAGTTTAGTTTAGCGAATTTGTGACAAGAGAATCGGCACCAATAACATTTTACTAATCAAACTAAAGAAGATAGACGAAGTCCTCTTGTAACGACCATGTAATAAAATCAATGTAGTAAACGAGCAGCTGAAAAGACGCCGGGTAAAGTTTTGAACATGAACGCACCGTATTAGAACAAATAGCACGGAGACGGAGGGCCCACTGAATTCTGAACGGGGGTAAGCTTTTTACCCAACATTGCATCGAATGCGGAAAGCAGTTGTGTACAAATAGCTAATCATAATAATTATTCTGTAATTGTGTGTGTGTTGTTCAGCGTAGCGTATCAAAGCGATGCCTGCACGCGTGGTAGGAGCAGGGGGGTTGTACTCTGTCGGCACAATTTATGACAAACTTCGCTAATTCCATATCCGAGTGGAGTAGAGTAATTTGTGCGTGTGCGGGCAACCGATCGGTTCCAAACATATAACCCGGCTTCAGACACATCGTCATGTAAATCAAAGAGCAAACAGTAATGACTCGTCGAGATTACCAGTTGGATGCGTGCACTCGGGCTTTAATGTGTGCTAACGTGTGAAGCCGTCCTAGATAACAATGTACTTGTCACTGCACTAGCTCTAGATAAACTTTTTTTCTATTGTATATTTTGTCTAAAAGAAGGTGAGTTTAACGTTTGTTTAGGAGCATCGTAACAAGTGCAAGAAGACATATTTATAGCTTATTGTGCGCAAGCTGCTACGACCATTGTACAAGAATAAGTAGTTACAAAAAACGATAACATGTTGGCAGAACTGTAATATGAAAAATTCTAAATCCTCCATTATTAAAAAACGTGATGAATGATAACAAACACGCACATCATTATGAATGAAACTAGATACAGTGCGAAAATCACAACAATATTTAAATGTTAATTAATCAGTTTGGACGTGCGCGTGCAAGCGTTGCTGGAACTGGTAGCGCGAGCGACCACCCGGTCCGACCAGACTGGTTGCCTTCGCCGACCTTGCAGCTTTCGATTCTGCACACTATCGATTAACTACCATTATACATTTTGCTACCAATTCGCTTTTATGCTAAACTTTCGCTGGGAGTCAGCTGATGTAGGTTTATCAGTCAGTTTGATTTGTTCATTCGAATGTCAATTTCCTAGGTCTCAAAAAATACTGCTGCCTACATGGAGCACTAACGAGAGAATAATTGCCATCACTATCGCGATTTGTAAGCGGATTGGATTTGTCGATCGGATTTTGTTGTTATGTGACATCAAGACGATGCTCATATGCTTTACATTCAACAACTCCATAATTAACCTCAATCTTTTTCCTACCTCCATTGTATTCAGTATCGTTTCCCATATCGTTTACAATTTTAATATCATACTGTAATACAATTCTGAGACATCAAACGGCGCAATTACGCTGTGATTGAATTCTATTATGGACGCGATTATATTTGAAATAACTTTAACCAATGATGATTACATTTGTTATAATAATATGAAAACATACGATCACAAAAATAGTTTTTGATTAGAGTCTGAGAATTTTGGGATTATGTACGCAAATAACACGCAAAGGTTTTTGACCTAATTATAACACAAATTTTTTTCTTGTCTATCTTTAGTTAATCTTAATTATATTACTTAATTTCTTATTTTTTAAACACTGTGCTATTCTAATATTGGTTTAGCTCAATGCAATTGATATTATTAATCTTGGCGGAATGCAGTTTCTACTTGTCTAAGCATGTTATTTAAATAACCATACTAACATGCTGATACAAGTATTCTTACATTATTGGGCACCTAATAATAAATCCAGCGACAAAACTAGTTTACTTAGTAAAATAATATTGTTTCTCCAGTTCCAAGCGCATCCCCAGACATTAATTACATCTAAAAGTAATTCGAGAAATAAGATCCAATGGATTTACGATCGATTAAAGTGTTCATTTACATAACTATGGCGTTTCGATTTGTTTTTATTAAGCGAAATACTTTTAAGTTGAATAAATGTGCGTCTGCGAGGCAGTGAAATACTACTCAGTGTTAATACGAGTTGCTCAATACCTGCTTTTTTGATTGTTTTTTTTTTATAAAGAAATACGTGTGGAGGTATGTTTTGTAGGTAAATCCGATGAATAGGGTAGTGAAATTGATAAATGACCATTGACCAGTATACCCATTACAAGAGATGAATCTCACGGAGATTCAGAACACAAAAAAGGAAATCATCTTGAATTTAATGACGGATAATTTGTAGCAATTGTTGATCCAATGTTGGCAACAGACGTTAAGCAACAACACATAATTAAGGAAAGGATAGGGGTATGAGATGAGCGCGGCATAAGGCACGTCATTGTTACCAAGTCACATTACACCTTTTGTGCGCAAAGCTATCGATTCCCTACTTCGTTACCGTGTCCCAACTGTGAATTAACTTTTCCGGACCACACGAGCACAATCGAGGAGCAGATTCATAGAATTTCCAATCAAAATGTAAATTTCAACCCAACTATTTTACATTCATCCATTCATTTGTCGGCAGAAACTGTGAGTGAGGTGAAACGTATTGTATCGGTCTCTTCATTACAATATGTCTTTATTGCAGGGTAGGCGACAATCGCGACTACACTCTGTATACGGACATTTTTTACTCGGTAAGTAAGTTCTGAAACAGTTATTGCCATAACAGAGGCGATTTGTCAAATTTATTGCGCTTCCGCACTCACAACAGTAAGTTACTACCTATTTAATAGCCTGTTTTATATATCGTTTTTGCAATCAAATTTTTGAGTCTGAAAATTTAAATAATAAGTGTGGTTTAAGGTTGACTATGATCCTTCAGTTGAATTTGATATTATACTGCCTTGTATGTATAATGATTAGCAAAACTAATGAATAACTAAGAAACGTCATAGCTAAATTGAACCACTAATACAATTTGACAAATGGCCTATTTACAATAAATATAACCAAATAGTTGACGATAATAAGTACTAGAACAGAATAACGTATATTGTCTCCAGTATTACAGCTATTAGTAGTAGTGGTACAATGTTCACAAAACTGTAATACCGGAAGCAAAAGGTTGCAGCGTCAGCATTATGCTTAGGTCGGGTTGCTACGCGCTGGTTTCAGCTTAAACCCTTGACTCCTGTTAACAAAAAAAAAGAGGTACATTTAGCAACAACGGATTACTATACTAAATGTAATTACTAGGAAGTTCCAACGATGTGTTTGTTTGAAACATTACGTGCAAATTACAAGTTAAATTTGCCATAATATCAGCTCACATACCCATGACACATCAGACGCAATCATAACGTAAATTTGCGTCGAGCGACGTCCACTTGTCATCGGCGCAGACGACATACTCCTTCCTTTATTATCATATCATTTGTGCCCACTACCATAAATACCGTACAAACTGACAGAAATTACTTAGCTAATAAAACTATAAAACCACAGAGTAAAAATATCTTTACTGACATTTCCACAGACTGTAGAAAAAATGGGTTAAGTCCAATTGTAATTTTTACTCTGGTGATCTTAGACCATACGATTATTTGCACTGTAGCGGTCATTGAACTATACAGCTTATGCAGTATGTGTCTTTGGGTTGAGCAGTGCCAATGTACTTACGAATAGTGTTGGCACGGCTTGAAGTTCTGATGACACAGGAAGAGATAACAACTTGACGATTCTTCCTGCTTGTATAGTATTTTCTACGTTTATATTTTCTTCTTAGAAACTGACTGGTAAATATTATGTTAAAATTGAATTGAAAACTTCATCAGGTAATTTAAGTCCGTCTGTGGCATCATAGAACGAGTGCCGAGTGGACCGCGAATTCGAGTTCCTTATTGTCAACAATATTTGTTGGAAATCAGGTCAACCGTATCAAAATCCGCATCAGCTTTCACGTGTCGAGTTTTTATTTAGAATCTCGAAACACTTTAAGGGCAAAATGGTCATGGTCTTTTGAATTGGGTTATTCAAATCTTCTGTCCTTATTGACTCCCAATATGGCAATTCTCATGCACACGAGGAAAACATAATATAGGTCGATGACGAATAAAATGGTATAAAAGTTCATGTGACATTTTTATGACATTATAAATCTAAATTCCAAGGCTAGAGGCCTAGCAGGTATAGTATGGACAGAATATTTGTCTTGTAACGAAAATAGCAATTATCTTGAGCATAACGATTGGAGCGTGAAGTCCATCAATCATGGCGATCGGCGGCCATGACAATAATGGAGTTTATTAAACATGTAGCAAATTCGCAACGCTTTCAAATTTCGTGGAGAACGCGTCTTGTAGGCCGCTCAGGGCGCCCTGGACATGAGCCAACAACTCTACGTACTTCAATCTTTAATGCATTTCAACTATTTTATTAAGCAATGTATACAAACACGCTATATAAACTCATTTCTCGATTAACTGACATGATAAGATGTCATTTGACGCTACGTTATGTAGGCTGTAAAAAGGCGATATTGAGTAAGTCTGTTGCGAAAATTTCATAATTATAATTTTACTAATCATTTAGAATCCTACCTATGGTCCTATTTGTAACTGTACTTACAATGGTTACTTATACGCCTTACATCGGTAACCAGTAATGATGTCATACTATAGCGAATCAAGTATGCACTATAAAAGCCAGTGTTTCCATAAAGCCAGACACAAAAGCAACCGCTAAATATGGTATTTTAATAATTATCATTCCAACTTAGGTTATTATTGTCAGTTTGTACAGCCCGGCTGCGTTCCCACTAAAATGTTACGCAACTGCGGCAGTAAAATAACTTGCTCGAGATTGGCATAATTAATACCCACAGACTCCTTTGGTGGACATGAAATTAAAAGATTTATTGTTATAATTCAAATTTGTCATAAAAACTGCGTGGCATTCGTTGATGGTTAAATAAAATTAATGGTAGTAAACGCTAACAATTTTCCACGGGCAGCGGGTCTGTCGCGACTCGTGCTGTCAGCGGCGATATTTCAAGATAAGCTACTTGGCCGTACGCTTCGCTCCTGTGTTCCGTTCCCACGCGGCAACGCAACAAATAACAACACACAACATTACCGAATCATTTATAAAATGAGCCACTTCAAATTGGAGGACGTGCGCGTGAATTTATTGTACATTAAACTAGTACGGAGTAAACGGTGTAACGCAATGGAGCGACTTGTCCATTCCATCAAAGTTGACCTACAAACATTGATTAAGTGATTTAACAGTTTGTTCAGAACGGTAGAACACTCGTTAATCTTTATCAGAATCGTATAGTACACCGTACCTATTGATTGAATTACTTTATTGAGGCAAGGCTATAATTTCAAATTGTAGGTACCAGGATAATATCGCAGTGAGGAGTAACGGAACCCAGTGTGAGTGGCGGACGGCGCGTCGCGGTCCTCGACCCGCGCCAGCGGCGGCGGCGACGACGGCGGCGCAAACCGCCTTGACCTGCGAACTCTTGCTGGCTTCCTATTGCCCACTGCAAGCCTAGTATTAGAACCCGATTATACACGAACAAAGCCGATTAAATACGAAGTGGCCTTCTCGTAACTCATACGCCTTTGATGGCGCAGTTATCGTTTGGAGGGAGACCATCTTTTAGTTGAGTCAATAGCTAGTGTGTGCAGTTTTATTGAGGCCATTTTAGCCATCGATCAAATATTACTCTACTGAATTCAATAGTACGGTTCGGCTCAGAAGTGATAACTATAAAAGCAAATAAAACAATTAATATTTTGAGTTTTCGTTAAATGAGGCCCAAGTCCAAGAACATTAGAATCATAATTGATGTTTATTAACGCGTGTGAGAATCGTGAGCCACATTAAATGAGTCGATCGATCACTAAGTTACTTGATACATGATTGCGCACGGACATTGCTTGTGAAACAATAGTCTCACTACCGCTTTTGAACTACGAGTCTCGACAACGAATGATAAACAGATGTCGAAATGTATTCTGAATTCATGACGGCCGAGACGAATTGTTAACTATCTTTATTTTGTTTTATAATTGAAATATTCCTCTAAAATGTCCCAAGATTTTTGTTAAATCTTAATTATAAATCCGATTCAAGAGTTTTTGAATGATGAATAAAGCATAATAACATTTTAAACAGTCGTTGAATTGAGGAAAATTAAAAGAAAAATCATTGTTTGACAATGAATGTTCTTTTTATTTAGTAATCAGCAGACACACTTGATTGAAAGCCTTCACCATTTCAATGATCGCGTTTGTTTCCTTGCAGGCCGAATACTACTCCAAAGCAAGCTAATGGCAGCGAAGCAGTTCTCACCGCCTGGAGCCAATTACTTCACACACTGGGTTCAAAAACCGCATTAGTACTTAAGTAACATCAACTCGCTACTCGCCTACGACCACCATAGTAACCTATTTTATAGTCAGTCACATTTGCGCGGGACGGTAATCAGCTGATCGAGGACATCCTGTTTTTTTCTCATAGCAACACAATTATATTGTAGTTAGAACAAAATTAAACGAATCGGGGAGCGTGGCGACAAGGGGATGAGTGTTCCCAGCTGTGGGACATCGTCGACATCGATAAGATTAGATTTGTAACCCAGTTACCACCGCAAACGAGTTTTTGTGCTACCCAAGTACAACTCGAATTGGTAGATAATGATTCTCGTCCATATAGGGTCTGACCGGTCTGACGATCTGGCAAAGATGGACGCGGAAGGCCCTAAATGGCTAAACCTGACATGCTTTTCAACAGACTTTGACAAAGCATTGAATTTGTTTGAGGAGATAAAGATACTAATAGGATTATCCTTAACCTTATTGTGAACCCAAATCAATCTGCCCAGCCTTTTCCCAACTACGTTGGGGTCAGCTTCCAGTCTAACCGGATGCAGCTGAATACCAGCTTTTTTTACATGGAGCGACTGCCTATCTGACCTCTACAACCCAGTAACTGGGTATTACGATACCCCTTGGTAAGACTGGTTGTCAGATTTTCGGGCTTCTGACGACCCGTAACGACTGTGAAAGATCCACGTTTGACAGCTGGAACCAACGGCTTATCGTGCTTTCCAAGGCACGGAGGAGTCTCGGTATATAAAGATGCTCACCCATCCACGGACCAACCCCGCAAGCGTAGCTTGACCTGATGGATCGACCCGTGCGGCTGTTAGTACTTAGCCACGAGCTCCTCCTTGTTGTGAACCCCAATGATCACAATTCTGTCTGCAAACATACCCGAAGAGGGAAGAGGAAAATATTTTCCTTCCAGTAAGGAAAAAAAACAGTCAATCAGTTCCTTGAACAGGCCCATCATAAATCCAGGTTATTAGAAGTCATAGTGTCATTCCAGGCCCAAAAAAGTCATCCATAAACAAAAACAATGAAGAAACTCCCAAGCATTAGCCTACAATCGCGCTACACAACGTTGCGTACACGCAACCGCATAACGGTACGCGTGCATCGCCGGATACGGTGCGCGTCATCCGGCCTCGTACGGACTCGTACGTCACACTCACACGACAACATCAATCATCGCGGCCAATTGCGAAGCGTGCCGATGCTGAATGATCTCATTCTTCCTGGACAATACTGATTTTCTGACAGTAAGTAGTTTTCTTTAAGAGGATGCTCTATAATAGTCCTCAAAATGCAAGATTTCTTAAGTTTTTTTCTAATTGCAGCTCTCTCATATCTGGCCGTGTATAAAACATCTTCTGCTTCCATTCACCCCCGCCCCGATATCTTTCAATAAATTTTCATTCATATCATCTATCTTTTGTTTGGTTTTCCTTTTTCCTCTCCCTCTCCAGTTATCAACATCATATTCTCACAACACGCTTCTACTAATAATAGACTTTATAACTGAATACAAATACAATCAACAATACAGTTATCCAGCTTGAGAGGTCAAGTTTTTATGAAATCGTCATATATCTTATCAAATATAACTTTGAAACATATATGTGTTTCGATGATTTCTATGATTATTTATTCATCAGTAAATTCGCCAGCATTCGCCTTAAGTGCTGTTCAGTTTCGTTCTTCTTCCGGCACAGATTTTGTAACAGTGGTTTTTGTAGAACCGGAATCGATGAATGAAAGTAGTATGTCAGCTGTTTGGGGGTCACTAACCGGTCTTGCTCGTGGGTGGTGATTATATTTTTGTTAAAACAAAACTGGAATATTTCTACTATTCGAGTGATGATCTACGAAAGAAAGCATATGACTATGACAATCCCAATATGGCGGGTCTACGGAACGTGATGATTAGAGCAACAAACTTCCGTTATACGATATTATCATTATTAAGGAAGATTGTTTTTAGTTCCGTGACGATCTATGAATAAAAGCAAGTCATTAAAGTTTGTGGGATCTCAAACCGGTCTCGGGCTTGGTGATTATGGCAACATTCTTATTACACGAGGAAGTTCTTCGTTCAAACGTGACTCCACTTTCTTTAGCCTGACATGATACTGACAATCAGCTGTTTTTGATCAGCCGCAAGTTGTTAGTGATTGTGGTAGAATAGTTCCTTAGCACGGATGTTTTAGGTTACTAGTTATTCGGCTTTCAGTGCAATGCAGGAAAGGTTCACATTTTCAATCCTTTTGATGGTAAAGAGAAGACAATATATTGGAATCCTGTTGAAACGGTTTATCCGATTATTACAATCGTTCCCAGATTGTTGGATAACCTTCGCTTCAGTTCTATCTTGAGATTCCAACCTGGAGTAGTCGCCACAATTTTCATTTCCATTTCTAGATTCCTTTAGAAATGGAAATGCAGCGGGTGAATAGCAAGGCAAACTTCCGAACTCAGATAATATTGTTTACACTGACCGGCTAGGTTGATCGTTAGGGCATTTAACGACAAAGTGTCCAAGTTAGTCCTTCGCTTTGTTATGACGTCAGCATTCACCTACGTCATAAATTCTAGGACGTAAAAACTTGAGTTAATGAAGCTTCTCCACGCAACTTACGTAACATTTATTCCAGGATTTTCTGTGTCGAGTCACGAGTGGTAAAAATAAGTATGGTGGCCGTCCAAAGCCACATACTTACACATTGTGGTAGGATAAAGGCCGCTTTCGAGTACCGGCGGCGCGGCGCTGACCCATATCTCATGTGAAGCAAGATGTGCCGATACGCTCTATTTTACTTCCATTCTTCAGATTAACATGAGACGTCATCAATTGAATTGTGGGTTTAATAGAAATAGTTACTTGGAAGCTCGGAGAAGAAATTTCAAATACAAGAAGGAAAACTACAATTGTATAGTAGAATTTTCCTGGAAATTGCGGCCATTATAAACAGAATCGCTAACCAATGTTATGTAAGCTAAGATGTTCGTCAGAAATGATCTCGTCATGATTGTGGACAAAGAACATTACTGGCGTAGTAAAGGTAACCAATAAAACAAATGATTACGACCGATATAAAGCTACCGACAGACAAGCGTTTATTGACACAAGTCTGCTAGACAATGTATGTCTAATGTGTTTCCGGTGTTTTTACAATTCACGTCACAAGACGAACTTTCGTAATACATTTTCGAACTCCAATGTTGGTAGAAGACAACTGCTTATTTCTAATCAGCTTTATTTCATCAGAACCAGTTTTGTAGTTAAAAAGAGATATAAACATCCAGCAGACTGATATAAAAGTAGTAATTTATCAATCCCGTATAAAGTTGTCGAATAGACGACAAAGTAATCTTCATATTTACTTAACGACCGCTGAGTAATTCCCGAAAATTGAGTACAAGAATAAGTTGAGACGTTAAATAAGACAGACACGCGACACCATCTAACGTATTTCTCAAGAACTAAACAAGTTTCCGAGTCGGTGCTCGCGACAAGTCGTGGAATGAAATCCGAGAGAGCACCTCAATAAATGGGCAAACATTTATCTTTGGTTGAGCAGTTAATACTAGACTGGGCGTCGCCTACATCTGCATTACTTATCTGAATATCTCCACTAATTACTAAAAACGAAAGCCTGTGTGCTTAGCCCACTTTTTGAACATATTCTACACATTTCTATGTTAATAAGTCCAGTTTTAAATATAAATCTTAATAAGTAAATATGCAATCAGCGTGTGTAAAATGTTGACATAGCATAAAGTAATGATCAAGTTATTATGACATCGGAAACCGAGAGACGTAACTATGTCGTGACATCCTTAGGTTTGTTCCCAGAATTAAGTGTCGTTGAGGAAGTGGTCATTTTTAACAGCGTCTAATTTTTAGTTTGTAAGCCGATCAAGTGAAAATTCTGCCGGCGCAAAAGATTGATCAGTAAAAACAAATGGTTGACATTCAAAAGCTTCTTTATCTATTCAGCTTATAGAATAAGAAAGAGTATGTGTATTCAAAGGAGACGTTATTTATACACTCGTGTATTTATCGTGTGTCGACAAGGTTTACTCAGAACTCGTAATGTGGCCGATGCTTCGCCTGAGCCCGAGATCCCGCGATATATCGCCGAGCGAGATTCTAACACAGAAGTTAAGCCTTTCCAAGAAACTTGCCAGACTGTGGGCATTCTTTCATTAAACGCATTTTCACATACCGTACTTTTATGTTAGCGTTATGTACTGTTTAGAATTGTAAAGTGGGTATTAATTTCTCTTTATGGCTGTGAATGACTCTTATATTTCGAAACGGTGTGTAATCGGCTTCTTTTATCAGTTCACCTATCTAATTGCGTAACTTATTTTCGTAACCGATTATGACTAATTTGTTTCATTTTGACAGTTCAACAACATTCATTGCGTTATTTACGTTGTTGTGCAGTTTTTTTTTTTTTGGAACTTGTGAAGCAATGTATTAGACATTTGTTTCAAACCGATTCCAATACTGATTGATCGTGTAAATGGTAACACAACATGTGAACATGAATTTGCTGTTTTTTGACAAAGTAATTAAAGATCTCTTTCGAAAGCTCTTACGTACCCATTTTTGAAAAGATAGTTACAGAGCCCATCACAAGTCACATTAAAACAAGAAAATTAATTTATTGAAGTGTGTTGGGGTAATAAATTTTCTATTCATAGTTATAAAATATTAGTAAGTGTTTGGATAATATTATCCAAGTTCGTAATATCATTACTAGAAGCCTAAGCAGCCACATCGCAAATCTTACACGCGTTCGTGGGCACGACGCGTGGGTGATTGGTAGCAATTGGATATTAAAACATACGAGAATATCCTATTATTACCTTTAATAAATGTTTACTTAGTCCGCTACATAGGTATCTTAATATCACATTAGAGGAGGATACCTGCCAAGGTTTCAGTTGAAATTGTGACGTTATGTTTCTGAGTTGTTCCAGCTGTAACTCCTTCTTTGTTCACTGTACTATGGAGTGGAGGATGTGCAGATAGCTTTTCTACTTCATTGTGAGCCCCATGTATCTATCACATCATTAATTTATTTGTTATTGCTCCATATATGATTCTTTTTACCTTTTGTGGTACAGTAATCTTATTTTAGGTGCATCGTCTTCACATACAATGATATAATTCATGTATACAAAATATTGTAAAACATTTTTAAAAGAGTAACGGTGCAGTTTCTTGCCCATTCTTCTCCATACGAAAACTTTTGAAAGGGGCAACTAGAATCAGTTCTATTTCTTTGTTTTTGATTTCAATACTGCCTTTTATGTGCCTATTTGGAGTAAATTATTTGACTTTCACATTCGGTTCACTTTGTATTCCATCAACGATTTCCTCCTCTTCAATTGCATCAATTTTAATTTATGCCTCAACATTTTATGTAAGCCCAAGCAATAATGTGCTCATATTTCAAGTTTGAGCAAGTAAAACACCCATATCCAAGGGCTTTATTACTCGAAAATCCTCCATCAGAGTTCCGGCCGCAAATTCCTCAATAAGCTTAAAATTCCCCGCAGTTTGTGGAATTCCCCACTGACTGGCAAAGCGGCCATTGCAGTTGATAACTTGGACACCTTAAATCACTGAAACATTATCCAATAACACTAAATATTTGTGTTTTTGACGAGATAAGTAGATAAAATTCAAATTTTGTTTTGGATTAAGCCATAATAGATGTACCTGCGGAGTTTAACAGTGGAGAGAAAATCACTATGTGGACGCTTTTGGTAGGTTTTAAGACTGCATAGAGAAAACCAAGAGCAGCAATTTTCAGGCAGAATGAAGGTTGATGATTTAAGTAAATTGGAAGGTTTCATAGGTACTATGGAAACCTTTATCTAATCAATCAGTTAGACCCATCCACTTATTTATAGCTCCATCTTCTAAATGAAGAGATAAGGTGGCTTACTACCGGAGACCACACAAGGGACAGTCAGACCTAAATCTCTTTAATCTTCAAGTTTAATACCGTTGAAGACGATCTATTTATCATAATCGAAATTTCTCGAGTTCTGTTGGTCTAGACAAAATAAGTTCACACAGACCGTAATACCTTTTTTGCAAATATACTCTCGCGTAACCTAACTTATTTTCTCTGTAAACTTTTAGAAATCTTTTTAAGTTTTATTAAAGTCTATTCAGAGGTCCCAGACACGTTTAATAGATTTAGTTTTAATAGCCATTTGATGATGTCATCATATTTTAAGTTTACAAAATATCCCATGTATGCATTTGTGGATGGGTTAGACGGAGTATTACTCATTTCAGACTCGCCTCTCAAATCTGTGGCACACAAAATTATGAATATCTCAACTTTTGATAAGTAGATTATTGCAAAACCTTTTACCAAATACAATTTTTACCCAAAACACTTAGCTTATTTTATCGTAAGGATTTTTTAGTATCGTTTTATGGAAGGAGGTTGTTCAAAAACATATGATTGAATATATGCTCGCCCCGAGCATATGTTCAACAACATATGCTCGGGTCGAGCAATCGCGTGCGAAGCAAATGCTTCGTTTGTCTGTCTTTATGTTAAACCGTATACAGACTGCGAGGCATGCGCCGCGAACGGCGCACAGCGAATGCCTCGCAAGGTGGAGGATAATAACATAACAAATGCTCGCACTGAAGCACTTCGATCTTGAAGTATTTACTGACATACGTTGGCTCGCCCCGAATATAAAGGTACACACCTTTCGAGGCATTCGCTGTGCGCCGTTCGCGGCGCATGCGTCGCAGTCTGTATACGGCTTAAAAAAAATGGTCACAGGAAACAATGGACAGCGTTCAAAGAAGTGTCCTGTGGTATAGTATCTTATCTGAACCAAAAGTAAACACGTTTTTCTTCACTTCTGACTAGACGAGGCTTACGAGATAGCGTGATGATTATGCCAACAAAGCGCATAGATTTCTAAACAATCCCTTATTTAGTTACGATAATATTGTCCACCAAAGCTGACGATTGAAATATGTGCGAACGTTCTGTTAAAGCTCAGGCATTCATGAATTTTGGTCGACGGTCTAAATGGAATTCATACCTTTGGCTCTACTAATTTGCCATTAATCCTACTAAAATCCACTCACAGTATTAAGATACTATTAAGATAATAGTCTGCTCTAGACATTAACCCCTGAATAAATTGTGAACGAAATGTGCAGACGAGGCAGTCTAGTCGATATCAACATTATCAAGAGGACAAAAAGTCGCATTTTTCTCCTGTTTTAATACCTGCATACTGATTTATTTATCCAACTATGAAAATGCACTTGTGCACGAAACTTGGTCTCGACACAGTATGCATTCAACGATCCAGCCTACACAGGGAGATATTAAAGTGAAGGGGTGGAATGGGAGCTTGCAATCTGAACACCCTCGCCACCCCTCCCGGCGACTAATTTCCGACAGACTAGTATACTCCTTCGGTATATTCTGTTTTACACTATTTCATATTTTATTGGCTACGGAATAAGATAGTACGACAGCCACAACTGGCGTTAATACTCCCACAAACACTGTCAGACGTAAAGTTATAATCTATTTTTGTTTCTGCGATGGTACTGTTCTGCAACGTTTACATACCTGTAACAAAAAGAAAAACCATTTAATATTTCAATCGAATCATAATCACGCACTTCCCCTAAATGGAAAACCAAATAACCACCGCCCGATCCCTATTTAAAACGGTAATAATTTTAGACCAAAAGCTGACGTTTTATCGCAATTTCATCGTCTTCACTTCGTACCAAGCGGCGATAAGTTCCTTTCCAACGGCCTTGCCTGTTTGACCTTTTTGTTTTAACTCATAATACCTTTACAGTGCACTACTGTTACCAATGAGTTCATTAAGAATAATACTGTCATGTGAGGTATATATTTTAGCAGGTTTTTAAATGTCTTTAGATTGCTTAAGATATTCATCTTGTGTTGTAACTTACTAGTCTAGTCACAAACAAAGCATTATGAATAAGACGTACATAGTTGTTATAAGTATTCATATCATGACCCAAATAGAGCTTTCCTCTGGAGAAATAAAGTTCAATTTCGTAGAACAGCCGTAGCTTCCTAAGTAATAAATCCATTGGAACTAATATCGACACATAGATGCCAAGCCAGTGCTTGCCAATTCGTCTGCAGTATCTGGTTCCCAAGACAACAACTAGCTGGTATAATCGGCAAGTTATAACATTTCCTGACTATTGTTTGGAGTTTCGGCCTTAAGATTTGTGTAAAGAGGTTTTACGATCGTTTAATTTGTACGTGACTTATAGTTATCGATGCCAACAGAGGTTCCACAAGTTATGAGTTATCAAAATGTTTATCCACAAGTTCTGTGAGAAGTTTTCTAGCACGAATAAAAAGCAAACGTAGATACGCGACGCAAGTCGTTAAGTTGAAAAAGGGTTACAATGGGTCACATACGAGGTCCTAGAAACACGTTATTACATGGTGCACTATTGCAATGTTTTATGTTTCCGAACATTTTCTTGGACTGGCAACAGGAAATGCTGGCTTAACGCTTTTATGGAAATATTATTGTTATTCTGCTTGTGTCAATTGCTACCCGAGATCTGTTTTCTTATCAGAATTGTTATTGTGCTGAGCTTATCTGGCGCGCGCACATTTAAATGCTCGTCGGGTGTAGTTTTCATAATACATACGGTGAACATAGGTGTATTCTACATCTGTACTGACACAAATGTGGATAGGGAATCGGTAAGACACTTATTTCATGTAGTAAATGCTGAGAACGTACCAAGGCACTTCTCCGAGGCATGGTAGGATTACTGATTTAACGAGATGCGACAGAAGATTGTAAGAGAGTACTTTGTTTGCAAGTACCCTAATGTTAATTTTAAACGTTAAAGATTTCAAACAGTGCCAATGTGTTTACAACACATTCAAGTGTCGCTTTTAAAAGCCGTAACAATGTAACACCACTGAGCAGTGTAACCCATTGCCAAAGTGTTCTAAAGTATCTCGTTTATGTCAACTGTCTTCTAAAATCTTCTGGACAATTAATAAAAGCGCTATTTTCAATGAAACAAAGTTCTCATTCGTGTTTATGTTATCTTCTACATAGCATAGTCAGCCTATAATGTTCCCACTGCCGGGACATAGGCCTCCTCTCTGTGAGAGGGAGTGGGCCGTTATCCACCGCAGGCCCATTGCAAGTTTGTGGATGTCATGTCTTCGAATTTTCGGACATGCCGGTATCCTCACGATGTTTTCCTTCACCGTTTTACGAGCAGTGGTGATCCTAGTGATGAAATAAATGGTGGTTCGATCTTCTAAATGGTAAGCCAATATTATCATGAAGAAGATACCATTTGCAACACACAACCTCATGATTTTCGAAGAAAATTTTAATTTACAGTTTTATTATTTGCATGAAGCCGCTTGTCAGCTCCGGCTTTAATAATTTAATCCTGTTTGTGTTTCATTTGGGTCATGCATGAGCATTGCAAGAGCTACGAGTAGGATATTATTTTTTCAAATAAAACCACTTACGAGTATTTGCACAAGTGTAAGCCTGCAAATAATTTCAACAATTGACATTTCACATAAAACGTAAATAAATTTCAGTGTATTCTGTCAAAGCGTAGGTGTATGAGATATGACCATTCATACACAACCTGATAGTTATGAATTTGCACGTATAGATACTTGCAAACAAGTACGCAGACCGCACCGGTGGGCAAGCGAGCTATCGATTAAGCTCTAAACTGTTTAATAACGTGATGATTACATAATTACTGACCGATAAATGAATTAAACCCTCAACGCCAGCCAATCATTGCGTTGATAACTTTCTAGTTCAATTTACATGAGTCTATGGCTTTGAGATTTTAGAAGGATGCTTAATTAAAATAGTTAATTTACATAGAAACTAATCCAATGGATAAGAATCGTGAGTGTCGTAAGAGGCGATGAAGAGATTAGATCAGGTGAATGAGCAGCAGCATCCATCCGTGATAATTAATACTGCATGCATGCGTGAACTAATATTATGTACATCGGAAGTGTCGAAGAAACAGTCAAGGAACACGGATTGGTCAGAAGACAGACCTCGGCATCAGTTACAAAGATTCTCCAAGAAGAAGATGAAACGACAATTCAGTTTATGTAAAGGCTCTTGCGACGCTTTTGTAGCAATGATGTTAGCAGATATTACTTAAATAAAAATAATTGAGTGTTGATGCCAGTATTTCGACTAAAACAAAAGTAATAAGCTTAAGAGCTTTCCGGCTCAAGTACTTATTCGAAAATGCATGAACTTATTACATATTGGTACAGGTGCTCAAGATATAAGAATGTTTCTCGTGGTTTTTTGCAATGTTAAATTTTGAACTAAAACATGTGTTATAAAAATGAGGCCATGGGAAGATGGGAGTCACGTGGACTCTACAAAACATCTAACAGTTGATGGAAATAGATGCAAAATTAAATGGAAGACTGAATAATTAATCAATATTGGAAACCTATGTTAACAAGTATCTGGTAATATCCATTTAGTATATCCACCAAATTATTCTTGATAAATTAAATTTTTCTACGGAACTCGTGAATTACTTTTGCTGTTATTCATTTGTCTACATGACACATGTTCTTTGGTTGGCTAAGCAAACAATTTTTATGTTTACACTAAATTTTTTGTATTTCTCACCTTTGTTCTCTAATTTGGTGATAGTGCTTCTCCTGCTAGTCTATAGTAGATGTTGGTTCCCAAGCGCCTTGTTGAGAATGTTTTCTTACCACGAGATTGTAAATACAATTCTAGCAGTGACATCCCTTCAGTTTTTAATAACCACATCTTATGGTTTCGAAATACAATAATTTCGCAACGGAATCTTCGCTGCTATAGACCTCAACAGTTGAGTAAGGCGTCGAGCTTTCAGCTGAGTCATAGTAATTTTTCCTCCTTTGTGAATAATGTGGGGAAATGTATTAATTTACTTAAAAATAAGTAAGTTTCCACCTTTAAAGGGCAAAGTTATATATCATTGAGGCGTTACGTGGGTGTTTCTCTTAAAGGTTATCTACCTATCCACCGAAGAGAAGTTGTCTACAATCGACTACACTTCCAGAGTTAGACTTTTAGTAATTATTTGTTCAATAGTCTTCTATATTCTCGGCATTATACTTGTAGAATTCTTTGAAAGATGAAATTAAGTGGAAAGGGAGTAATGAATAGCATTAACTATTTCTCGTGGGCTACGTTTGCGTAGTAAAAGTAGTACAGACGTACATTCTCGGAATAAAAAGTAGGCTATGGCTATGTCCTTAACCCATATTCTGACATATTTATTACTACGATACGTTCCTCAGTTTCTTTTTAACTTCTAATACCATTGCGAACAAACTAACTCTTTTGGACAAGTTTTTTCGGTGAATTTAATTCTTCTCTGTTTACTGTTGTTGCATTTTCTTCAATAAATATATGTACTTGTACACAATTAGACTAGTTACTCGGTTGCCTTGCTCTCTGATGAACTTTATTTTTGAAATAGTCAAAGTTCGATGTCTTGAATCTGTGGGACAATTCAGGACAGGCAGGATGCACTACTGCCAGCCTAAAGTAATAACTAAACTGGGTTAGTATTCACTTTGTATGTAGATCAGCCAGGTTTTAAATAACGGAAGCAACGATTTCCATAACAAAACATTCATAATATTTATCAACATTCGGTAAAAAAATCCTAATGCATCCGAAATGTACCAGAATACGTTTGAGCCAGAGTGACTTGAATAAAAATGGGGTCAAATTGGATCAGAGTGAGATAAAATCTATGGGAGGCGTATATGTGGGACCATGGGGACTTTGTTTTTGTCGCTCGATGGTAAAAACATATCTGCATACCGTAGTGGTAGGTAGGAGTACCATGGGCACGCCACAATTGCGGCGATAAGTCCCCTCTTTGAGGAGTGGCTAGAGAGGTGCCACGGCGTCCTCACCTTCCGCCTGACGCAGGTCCTCACCGGACACGGTTGCTTCGGGAGGTTCCTGTTTCGTATAAGGCGGGAGGAAACGCCCGGGTGTCACCACTGTGTGGATCGCCCGGAGGACACGGTGGAGCATACGGTGGAGGTCTGCCCCGCTTGGGCGGAGCCCCGCCGTGTCCTCTTGGAGGCGATTGGCGGCGGTGACCTCTCGCGTCCGGCTCTGGTCCAGGCCATGGTACGGAGCGAGAGGGCATGGGAAGCAGTCACCTCCTTCTGCGAAGCAGTAATGCTCGCGAAGGAGGAGGCGGAACGCGTGAGGGAGAGAGGCAAAGTTTGCGCCCTCACGCCCCTAACCGCCGCCGCCGCTGGAGACGCCCTGGGCGTCGGGAATCCCAGGCGGATTCCCGGCCACCATAGGCGCGGGCTTGCGGACGGCGAGCAATGGGTAGCTCGCCGTCCGATCAGGACCAGGCCCGGGTCGATGGCGCGTCGTGTTCCACGCGCGCCTCAAAGAGATGTCAGCACAATTGGCGGGGTCCGCTAGGACCGATGCCTGCCAGGGTTGCGGGTTAGTCCGAAAGGGATACCGGGACCTTGGCAACAGGCAACTGAAGGTACACGGGTGGGTTTTAGTCAGTAGAAGTCTGACACGCCCTTCCGTAGTTACCTTTACGCAACTTCCACTAATAACAACGTTGAGATAACTAAGGTCCACGTAGTGATTTAATCAATTCCCAGCGCATTATTGTCAAGTATTTTTTTCATTATCTAATTCTATTCTTATCGCAAACAATCACACCTTCACACTGATCTCACGCAAGGTATGAACAGAATGACTCGTAACTTCTCCCTGTTTAATCAAATTACTTGTTGTTCATCCATCAATCTTCACCTCACGCACAACATATCAAAATCAAACGAACAATGTTATCTCCAAGCGCCATCGACATCATCTAATTAGAAGACAGTCGGCCATTCCACCTATGATGCGAGCCTAAAATAATAGTGCACTAAAATGTCTGTCAGTCTGCGAATCCAAAGTCAAGGCAACAAAAAAATAATCACCGATTCCAAAGTATGGCAGAAATTTGTGCCGACACGCACGCCCAAGTGAGCGGCCCCTTTATTTGACAGCAAATTAATAATCACATGGGAGACCGGAACGCCTTAACTGACACCCGCAACGATTCAACATCGACTTTATAATGTAAGCAATAAAGTCTAAGGTAAACATTTAACATCAAATAAATGTTCTTATGCAATTTCAATCCTTACGGTGTGAGACATTAAAGCTTAAATCGAGCACCGGAACGAAGTTAATAGGATGTAATTTATCCGGGTTGAAGCGCGTGGTTGCCGCTCCGGGTGAGGTGCGAGGGAGACGGGTGACGGCCGGTCGCGGTGCCCGACGAAGACGGAGATGTTTTTGTTGTTGCGCGCAGTAGTCATTAGTCGCCGGGCAGGCAGCTCGCGGCCGCGCCACCGTCGCCGTATTGTGGAAACGAGGTGCGAGCACTAAACGTCGTAAGCGGCATTCTCATTAATTTTCAGGAAGACGTGAAATTCCCTCTCATTGCTCTCGCCCTTCGTTAAATAGCTTCCAGCCTGTTTCACGCTTTCGAACGCTGCACGTCCGATTCAATGATACTTAATTCGACGTTTCACGATTAATTATGCCGATTTCCGGGGCTTGTGTTCTATTTAATTTACTAAAACAGCAATTTAAACAAACCTTGGATATTGAGTGAAGAATATTCGTTGATCTTAATCATAAAGAGCGGAACTGAACCATAAATTGACTTAAACACACAGACACAGACGTTCTTAATGAGATGATAATATAATTTCAAACAAATAGCAAAAAAGAAAACACGGGCAAAAAGCTGTTCAACGATCTTACACAACCTGCACAATTTAAAAAAGCGTATGAATATTCATAAAGTATCTCTAATAGCGTACTAAATATTAACGTCAACGCGACAAAAAAAAAGTTTGAGGGCAAAGGCGATAACCCAAGCGCGGTTTTTGTGGCGGGACTGAGGTCACTCGAAGAGCCAATAGACTGCCGCTCACAATAAATTTATGTTATAACTGATGGGCTGTGACATAGATGTATGTTAGTTATGTATGTTAATCTACGCCGTGTCTGCTACGCACCTAATATGACTGTAAAGTAGCCAATTGAGGAGTCTAAACGTTATTGCAAATTAATTGATTATATTATAGTAGACATATTACCAGTATTAAGTAATGAAACGTATACATTTCAAAAGATATCAACAAGATTTTCCACAACTCGTGTTAGTCTTGATTGCAATGACTCACATTCCAAAAATGTAGTAGAGTCCATGCTATGGAAGATTTCTACAAAAAAAAAGTCAAAATTCCCATAAAATAACACAATAGGATAATGTGATTCCAATCACATAGTTCCACCATTACTCATTTTGGGTTATCAGTGCGTTGTACGATGGTAGGAAACAATGGCATAACCTTGCGGGTTCGGTTCATCTGCCCATTCGTCCGTGACAACTGTTGCCGTGGGTCTACGCTTATCACCACACTTATATATCTTTCACTAGTTTCCCATAAAAACATTCTGAACACCCGTTACAATAACCTATCCAATATTGACAACTTTACTGCCACTCAAACTTTAAGTTTAATAAAATGCAGAAGAAATTTTCAAACATTCAATGTGTAGTTGTTGAAACAGTTTCTCGTCAGCTTTTCCCAATAAAATCAACGTAGCGAACTGGCTGCGGCGGCAATTATAATTGTAATTGCCTTAAAAGCTTCTAGTAAACCCGAATGAATAGAACTATTCTGAATGTGACGTTGAAGCATAATCGAATGGGTCTGCGGTGGGTCTGGGTAAACCCAGCTTTTGCTAATAACTTCACGTTGTCATGCCGGTCAAACGTATGATAATTTGAGGTCAGCAATACAAGCCTAGTGTACCGAAATTAATAACCAAGCAGACAGTTCAATAAACTTAGACCAATTTTTAACCGACTTCAAAAAACGAGGAAGATTTAAAGGAGGTTATATTTTCATTTGTATATAATTTTTTTTTTGTATTTTCGTCGATGTTTTCGATAAAGGCGGACCGATTTTAAAACATATTCAAAAAAAAACATTTGGTACAGGAAGCTTGCGCGGTGGTCTCATATAAATTTTATTAAGTTTGCTTGGGTAGTTTCCGAGCTAGCTTCGATAATACGTATTTAATCCACTATATCTTGATGATGTTATCATATCTTCCTGTCATTGTTGTTTAAAGCGAGTAGTTGGTATACGAATTGGTTATCATAACTAAAAAGTGAAAAATAAAAAACGATATACTATATATAACAATAAATCTTCAATATAATGGGCGCATTAGTAAACAATCTGTATAGTTAGCATCAACAAACACACGTGGTGATTTCGTTCATAACTCTGCATGATCCCGAGATGGTCCATTCCACTTCCGACAACCGAGGTCCTGCGCCCACGCTTTGGGACGACGCCAGTGTGAGATATACATATCGTGTCACACAGAAATAATGTTAAATGCCACTTTATAGCAGGAAATGTATTTAAATGCAAGCGATATCCTGTCACACCCGCTTTCCACCTTACGATATTAGAATACATCGTCTCTTGAAATCACTTGCAGATAAGATATTGCAAAGAATGTATTCAATTTGTAATCTGCGAAATCATTATCGCATTTCGCTTGCGCAATCTCATAGATAAGCAGGTAAACGGACGAGAAAGATAACATAAATCTACATGACATTAAAAAGATGCAGCTGTGAAGCCAACGCATGCTAGCCATGATATTCACAAAGAGTACTTAGCGCGAATTGTCAACCTCTCGCCCAGTCACTAACATTATAGAACATATTTCTTCTTAATTTGTATAAAAGTGGACAGAGCACTTGTAATACAAGAATGCTTTAAAGTGAATCAAAAGTTTTATATTAAAATGCAGCAGTAAAGCCGTCGTCACACGCGGCAGTCACGTTTGCATTTCGCATTCACAATGGCGCGCTGGGCGCAGGCACTTCCGACAACGGGGGCCAGGCTACGCACTGCCTGATGCCCAACGTTGTTCCATTCAGAAAATAACACCACAGCTACTCCAAAAACAACCAATAAAAACTAGGTCAAAGATTCATGCCGGAAAACTAAGGACTTTAGTTTTCCAATGGCTTTAAAATTTCACTTTGGAATGCAATCGGATTTTAATGCTGATTTGATAGAAGAAAAGTAGTCGTTTCAGGCAAACTCAAAGCGTTCGAAGGTAATTAATCATTATGGTGGCCGACTGGCCGTAAGCTACATATATGACGCCGCAATAAGTCAGGCTTAGTTAAAGCTTTTGAATTGTCGCAACCTTTCATACCACAATGAAGCTGATGTGATATGTGATTCCAAAACCAAAATTATTATCTGCTTCGAGGGCATAGGCCCGCATTCTAGAACTTTACTGAAGCATATGCAAGCAGATTCCATACTGAGATACGGGCCTTCACTTTATCTCACTTGACAATGATGAAATACATGTGTGAACTTTTATAATGTCTTGGATTATAATAGCAGTTGTCTTCTACGTTTCCACAACGGCTTCAACTAATCTCTACTTTTCGTTGAAAATCCATCCCTTTAAAAGAACATCTAACCCCATACATCATACTTCAGGCGTCTGCATAACCCTATTTCATGGGTAGAAGCAAAACACATCAAATAGTCGTTGTGCAAAGACTTGAAAGTCCCGTATATTAATAGGGCGTCACCTAGTGTATTCCCGTGGGAGTCTTAATAGACGATTAAGGAATTATATCAGGTGAATGAATAGCAGCATCCGCCTACATAATGCGATCTCACTAAAGGTTATTTGACGGTAGTAAATGACACTCGCTTAATGTTATAGACCAGAAACTAGACAAATGATTGTAAGCCTCAGCTAACACAAAAGTTTTGCACCAGTTTTTTATTGCAAAATGGACCACAGCAACATAATATACATTGCTGTTGCTGAGAAACAGTTACAAGTAAGCTTAGATTAAGATTAGAAGGCAGTGTGTAAAAATGAAACAATAAAAGAAAACAACGATAAGCTAAACGTTTCTATATTAATGTTGCTATACAATAAATTAACACTCTTTATGATTACGCAAGTGTAACAATGGGGTAATTATTTAGTTATTATATATGGGAAATGATTGGTTTCACTTATGGCTTACTCTTTGTTGGTTGCTGCTTTTGTTCCAAGTTTTATGTAACTGTTAAGTAGCAATATCGCAAGTTGTAAGTTTTAACGTCTTTTATGAAGTATCAAGGTAACCAACTCTTGAAAGAGGTTTTAAGCCACTATTGTATAATTTTGTAAAGCTTAACTTAGAACTAATACTTTTACTCACTTTATCTCGACTAATAACGTTTACTTTAACAAAATACAATCTATTAATTTATAAACAGCGTTTAAGAGTCTATAATAAAATCATCACTATACACAGAAAATTTACACTTGGAGGAAGCCAGAAGCCGTATCTAGATAAATTAACATAAAACACAAAATAATAGGGTCAATACGTGTGAAAATTTTCCTATGGGTATGCAACCCTTGTCGATAATAATGCGGGTCAAACAACAATCCACTCATAACCGACCGTATTAAAAGCTTTCTTTTATTAATATTGCCTAATGCAGCAAGGACTGCGACGTAAGCAATAATGCCCAAAGAATGATGGTAATGCGATATACAGAACCGGTGTAATGACATCATACGATAAACAATGCCCACTAAGTATAGTGAATATTATTACTGATCCTACAGAACTCAATAGAAGAGTTATGAACGAAACAGTACTCCAGACATAATAGGTTCTTCTAAGTGATTCTTTTGTGGGTAATGTAGGAGTTCTAGCCCGTAATTGGTAGCATGCCACATACTTATAAAGTCATCGTGGGAAAATCTCCAGCGATACGGAAAAGCATGGGAAACTTATCGAGTTTAGACTGCGGAACATTCAAATCGATAAATCGAATGAGTATACGTAGTATTATTGTTCTAGCCATGAATATTTGTGCAAGTTACAATGCAGAATTTCTTGATCGTATTATTTTAATAATAAACCACTAGTTTGACTGTACTCTGTGAGAATCAATCAGATTGAGTAAAGGCAGGTAAGAAACCCTTTTCTCGATAATTACTGCTGCTATTAAAGCACTTCTAGTCGAGTTTAAGAGGCCCTAATCTGGGAAAAATCTCTCATCAATCAAAGGCATCTTTATCAAAAAGGCAATATTGAAGAAAAAAGCGCTAAAATATAACCCGTGAGTTTTCTCAAGATCTTAGCCGTGTTACCGCAGAAAGACCATGTTACAGCTTTAATACGCTTTACAATTAAACACCTTAGCCATATAAGGATATAGAATTTATAGTTTGTTTTGCGGCATCGATTCAGCAGGAATCTCAATTAAGAAACGAGACAGTATCTGAACGCCAAGTCTTGCTTTTATGATCTTTCTTTGAACAAGATAATTTTAACATTACCCATTGAGTGATTGATCATAAAAGAACTAGTTGCTATCGGTAGGACAAAATATGTGAAACCAAAGTAAACGTATATTTTAATTAATTTACCTTCCTATAATTTGCGATCCAAAAATAAACACGATATTTACCACTACAGCAAATATAATCAAGGTTCGTCTTGAAATGCGATGTGAGTGCACGAACGTATTAAATTAATACAGTGGCAAGTTAACGTTTAAACACAGTTCATTAACATGGGTCTGGAAGCAAGGTCATTCAGTACATATAAGCGAAGTTATTTCATGTCGTGGTGACGTGCACAATTTGCAAATTGTCAATCTTCCTTAAAAGTCTTACAGAGTTCGAACTGAATTCATTAGTGAATTCTAAAACGTGAAACTATTGCGTTTCAGTTACGAGTTAGGCACTTAGTGTATTTGTTAGGGTTTCAAGGGTGAATTTTGTTTTCTGATTAATGGTAAACTTAGGGTAAAAGCTTGTTGTATTGCAAATATTTGTAGCCCGAACATTGACATAAGTGGTATACCAATCGACGCAGCGTAAAGTGTTTAACGTATTCAAGTGTATTATTATGTTTGGCAATTCTCCAAGTTTAATTTTACCCATTATTCCATTTAAAATTAATGGTAGAATAACATTCGAGTTTGTGTAAAAAGTTTTGACTAAGAAGTTTTCAATGTATGTTAGGCTGCGACGCGAGGCGTTCAAGTTTCTCATCAATATTGTTGAAGGAGATGAGAAGACCATCTGTTATGTTGACGTGACTTACACTTTGTAGGACAACGACAGGTGGCGTTGCATCGCAAAATTATAAGCACCCAAATTCGGCGTGACTTAAGTGTAGTACAGAACCTTGAACGGTTGACTTGATATTGATGCTAAATCGAATCGCAAATTATGAAACAGATTCATAAACAACGCTACAAGCAAATGAGTAAAGTATAGCCAGTTACACTAATTAATAGAACACAAAAGTGTATTGTGTTACAGCGATAATAAATAAATGGGTCGATATAACAACTGTTTGTATGCGGTAATCTACATACAACCGTACGTAGCGCATACAAGATCATAATTTGAAATAGCAACACATGATATGATAAGATACAGATATAATAGGTACTATAGTGGATGAAGGCTAGTGGAGTGTTTTGTATTTGCAATTTTTATTATATCTCTTTGATAACACGTCGCTGTCGTCTTGTTATCGACCTTGTGATAAAAGGTATTAGGTGCATATTTCTGTAGCACGGAAGGAGAATCTTTACAAGGTCAATTGAATCAGTAATTACCAAGTTTTGTGATAATTACTTTAAAAGTCTGAACGACCTCCTTTGAGCCGCAAGAATTGTCTCGAAAATGTTCTCTTTTTGCTGTGGGGTTGGATTTTGAAAAGCTTTTTTTAACATGATATTGATTGAATGCATGACATAACAAAAGCTATTCTAGTTTGGCTTGGTATATTAGATTTAGCTCTAGGCTCAATTCGAGGAGCTATTTCAATTAGTTTTTTCTTCAGCAGCGCTGTAGTAATTTAAATTATTTATTAGCTTTTTATTTAATCGAATATAAATGAGCGGTTATATGAAAAAGTTACCTATAGACTTATATTCCTAAAATCATTACTTACATTGTTTGGCGTAATAATTAATTTTAAATAAATTTATTGTGGTGCTAAAAAGAGCATAATGTTGTGTAAACTGGTAAACTCCGATGTCTAAAGGACATGTCTCTTATTATTTCAAAGATTTGCTAGAAATACAAAAATATAGGCTCAGGATAAAAAATTCGTTATCAATACAACTCAATTCTCTGAACTTTTTTTCCTTATAAAGATTGGCCAGGGCCTTCTAAATATTAGTATTGTTTTTTATTTTCTTCAAAATTTTTGTGAAGGAATAAAAACCCATATCCAGTTTTTGTTTTTATATATAAAGTCAAAGTCAAATAATTTATTTCAAGTAGGCACATTAAAGGCACTTTTGAACGTCAAATACATAGAAATAGAACTGATTCTAGTTGCCCCTTCCAAAAGGTAGTTTTCGTATGGAGAAGAATGGGCAAGAAACTCCACCGTTACTTACTCTTTAAAAAAAATGTTTTACAATATTTGGTATACATCAATTATATAATTACATGTGAAGACGATGCACCGAGAATACAATTACAATAGGTAAAAAGAATTAAAAATTAAAAATGGAGCAATGACAAATAAATAAATTAAGTATGTGATAGATACATGGTGCTCACATATTTACAAACATTAAAGTATACGATATCACAATATTCCTACAAACTTGCAAGTAATACTAATAGGACAGTGTGTGAGATTAATTATCATAAAATGTAAAAAAATCGATGATATAAAAATAATAAACTTTAAAAGCTATGACGTCTGAAATGATAGACCAGATCCACTTGTTTGCCACAATTTGTTGGCAAATATGGTGAATAAGGATATCAATATCACTTTCAGTTTCAAACACACGTCATAGAAATTATATTTTGCTATTATAATAACTATAAATTAATTTGTACAATTGTCATATACTTATGGTTATAGCCTAATTCACTAACACCAATGACTAAACACGATTCCACTAATAAAGTCATTAATTAATTAAAGTTAATTCAATAGGATATCTTAGTAGGTATCATACGAAGACAGTAGGTACAGGTCCTCGGTCATATCATCAATGTATGTAGGTGACGGTATAAATTCATCAAGTCAATTTTATTCATTGAGGTTACGAAAGTCGCAAGAAGGTTAAAAATAATACATATTGTAGAATGTATTTCGTGTTTCTTGTTAATTTTCATGAAAAGCCTGTTTCTAGTCACAAATCTGGGGATCTACACTCAAGTCCGTCAACGAAGATACGGGCTCGTTCCTATGTTGATACGTCAAAACAAGACAACAACTCTTCTGAAAGTTTGGACCACTTGCCCGTGCGCATATTACAAAATCGCGTGCGATCCTCCCTGAGAATGTTCACCATTAATTCGAGCGCCTGGTGAACGTCATTTGTGGTTTCCACGGCAGCAAATCGTTCTCCAGATCCGACTGGAACGTTTCAGATCCTAATATAGTTTGGAGCATGTTTAGTTGCAGTTTGGACCTCAAGTGATAGTTCACTAATAAATTAATGACATTAACAAGAATCTTCCCTGTATCGGAAGAAGTACGAGCAGCTGGCGTAACATGGCGTTTTCTATCTCTACGAAGAATAGACATAGCTTTTTCTATACAAAGTGACAGTTCGTTTCTTCATTTTTGACATCCACCGTAGAAATCTTTCTACAATCTGTCATTTTGTCTTTCATTTCTAACGATCTTTGTCTAGGTCTTTTTATATGTAGACTATTTCGGAAGAAAGTTTTCTATCCTTACTGTCTAAATCACACTGACAACCGATAAATCCTATTATAAAACAAAGAATTCTGAGTCGAATTATGTAAAAGAGTGAATTTCGTAAAAAGTGCAGTTGACTCTTTCTATTTTGCTGCCGTCTCGTTCTGTCTACTGTCTATAGGAAACGTCATTTTTGTCTACTCTTCCGTCGACAAAACGGTGCTCATGCTACGCCTGCTGGGGACTTAATAGATTCATAATAATATAATGCAGATGTAATCATAACAGTGTTTGATATAAATAATGAATCAAATAAGCCGTATATCAGAATATTTTTTGTGTAATTCACATCCTCATATTTAAAAACATTATCTCACAATACTATCAGCATCACCGGCATCCTATGCCAATGTAATACACTTAATTATATAATTTTAATATAATAATCGACAATTTTGTTTTCGTAGTCCCGAGTCTTATCTAAAACCAGATATAAAATGAAATAATATAGTAATTTGAATATTATTAAAGGATTGGTCATTCACTACGTCACGATAACACATTACTTTGCCAGTGGTGCCCAGTTGGATAAAATAATCTATTATCGCAACCATAATCAGGGTTGTCAACAGTCTACATGCGCACGGGCATCGTTCGCTCTCATTTGTCCGAATGTCCGGTTAGTTTAATGGAAGCAGGCATCGTTCAATTATAAATATTTACAAAGCATCTTCCCCTCAAAAGGGGTCTTAAAACATACACTTGTTGGAAGTCTAACCTAACATTATTCGTTTCGTCAACTTGTACCTTGTACATTTTTACAATTGGCAACCCTAGTTGCAGTACACACACCGATATCGCGAGCCGGCGCGTACGCATAATGTAGTTAGGGGATTATTTTTTAATCCAATTATACAGCAAGATCTCAAAATAAATGGCAGTAGCAATAAATACGTCGTGACCGACAAATAGTGGCCTACATCAATAGGATAAAACTAGACGGGTTTATTGAGAAGGCTAATATCTATCTACTTTTTTTCTGGTCTATTTTGTTTATGACACACCTGCAGAAGTGAAGAACAGTATGTGGTATTTAAAAGGTGTTCTATCAGACTGGGCGTACAGGAATATGCTTTAGCGGTTTGCGAACATGAAAACAACATTCTTGGTCCAAATTTTAAAGGGCGGATAATCAGCTACCGTACGAAACCAGGTTTGGCACGAGAACCTTCAGCATTGTAGGTTTAATTCTGACATAAAGCCCAATGAAGATCACAAGCGTTGATTAGTCGGAAGACTGACTCATTTCAATATTGTTGAATCACACATCACGCGTGGAATAAACGCTATATGATCCACATCTTTGATAGTCGCAATCCATAATGATTCTATTAATACTCTTGAAGAGTAAAGTTTTTGTTTGTTACTTCATACTATGATATGATATGTTTACCATAATCATAGTATGATGGAAACGTCAACTGGGCCTTGGGCATTGTTAATCTTAATCACAAACTTACTCTTGCTATACGAACGGCTGCATGAACATAATGTGTATGTATATATTTCAAAACGCTCTGCAAGTGTTGGTGATCACAAGAAGAATCCAAGAATGACATCCTTTAGTCACAGATGAATACTGATGAATCACTCCGCATTTTACGTATGAAGCTACAAGTACGCAGCGGGCCCGTCTTGTCGGGCCATCGTTGTCAAGAAGATCTAAGAGTTACGCGATAGAAAGAGAGGCAATTTCTAGTTGAATATAACTGTAGGTAATTAGCACTATGCGACCTGAATTGCACTTTATTGTGTCGTAGCAAGGTTCGTTTATTGAAATGATTTTGCGGAGTAAACCTCTGTGCTTTAGGGAAGGTAAGTTTTTTTGTACAGGGGGCCTACCACAACCGCTTACAGCAGTATTATTTTAATCATACTTCAGTGGGGGAAAGAGGTGAAGCTATACGTCCTGTGGAGCTTCATCTCTTTCCTACACTGAAGTAATATTAAAATAATACTTCTGTAAGCGGTGGTGGTAGGCCCCCAGGAGATACAAAGATAATTTGACACCAAGATATTCACACAGCATATTCATTGGAAGGATTTTATTCCAAAACTACGAGATCTAAAGCTTTTCATATAGTGTCCAGAACATAATGTAGTGTAGTTACAAGCAAAGTGCCCACTGATTGTGAAAGGAAAGTGGACATGAAACGTTCTACCTCAGGTCCTGATGAATATGAATTTAACATCAATTCCATGCATTCCGCATAACGAAGCTAATCCGATAACTCGCCGTTTGCGAGACAACCGCTCACAGTCTGAAACAGGATCTATTGTTTGTCTATTATGATTGCTGCTTGATCGGTTACTAACACCACACTGGTCGCTTTGTTCATTTTCTACTGCAGAACTAGGACAATTTGTATTAGTAATTGAATCCTGTTGTGTTTCATCGTTATCCAAAAACGTTAGTAAGAAATCAAAGTTGATGCAAAATCACACTTTGGGAAGATTGGGAAGAAATATAGGTAAGTACTTGGATAATCAAAATCAACGATTTTCTTAACGAAATCAATCAATCTGCCTAGCTTTTTCCCAAATATGTTAGGGTCTGCTTCCAGTCTAACCGGATGCAGCTGAATACCAGTATTTTACATGGAGTGACTTCCTATCTCACCTCCACAACCCAGTTACTGGGTAACACGATACCCCTTTGTAAGACTGGCTGTCAGACTTTCCGGCTTCTGAGGACCTGTGACAACTTTGACCATCGGCTTAACGTGCTTTCCGAGGCACGGAGGGGTATTGGTACCTATGCAAAGATGGTCACCCATCCACGGACCAACAGCAGCAAGCGTAGCTTAACCTGACTGATCGACCCGTCCGGCTGTTATTAGTTAGCTATAAGCCCCTGATTTTCGTTTCTGCTATTCTGACAAAATTTCTAACGAAACTTTTCTCTCTACAATATTATATTAAAAACACAAGATTGTTCCCAGTAACGTCACAATAATTTATGAAGAGGCAACCAAGTTTAATAAGATCAAAAGAAAAAGTTCATTACATCGGATATCAATTTAAGTAATATCCAATTTAGACCGAATATTCTTCAGAAATTCTGTTTGCCAGATCAAATTTAAAAGTGCTCATTTCTATTCACGAAGTAATAACGTATCTATTGATAGAAAAATGTAAGTAATTCGAAAACTTAATAACATGTAGAACAGATGATATTAAAAAGCCGGCCCCATAAGAAACCGTAAGACAATCTACTAGCATTCCATAAGCGCCTAACAACGCAACAACGTTAGTAATAGGTAATGAATGACACGCAAGGGGTAACTCCGACAAATTAAATACACCACGTATTTTTATAAATGATCATCAATAATTGGGTATACATAAAATAGTCGTATAACACATCACGGACGGAGGAAGGAGGGCGACCTTTCACTTTCTCTAGAGAAGTATGCGACCGCTCAGGTTTTTGCAATGTCAAAATATGCAAGGATCGTAAAAATGCCGTTAGCAACCTGGGCAAAATAAAATATTTGAGACATCTTGCAAATTGCAATGATACGATTCCTCAATAAGATTGAGAAACATCCCAAGAAAACTGTTAATGATACTGGCAATATGGCCTAAAAAAGAGTCGGCCATGTCTTTACAAAATGGCCGGATATGAATGAATTAATAAAAGTATATAAGCACATGTTAATGAAATCATTCTCTATCCGTATAATTATAAAAGTCCACACGTGATTCCGTAAAAAAACATGATCGCGGTAGTCTTATAAAGCTAAGCACACACTCACTAAGAACGATTCCATCTCAAACGATTAATTTAGTTCTCTTCCTGCCACGATAATTGACAGGACTTCACATGGCATACAATAACGCATGTTTAATTAGAAGGAAAGTAGCGGTAAATAATTAACCATTCCTATTGCAGTGACATCCTTTGTTATTTCAATCACAACGTATCATTATGTAAGCAAGATCGAATAATTGAGTGAAATAATCGGTTAATTCTTAAGTGGTTTTCGTCGTAACGTGGGAGTTAAGAGTTAGGTTTGAAAGGGAATTAGGACACGACATTTGTATACTACTGTTCCAAAACACATATGGAGAGACAAATTCCCGGTTTGTTTATTTTAAGACGAGTCTGTCACTAAACGCGTGTCAAAGAACGGTCCCTCAGTTCCACGCCCGTCGACATCCTGAAACGATTAATTCAACGTTCCACCGATAAATCAGCCGCGACGAGCGATGAATATAATTTATTCCCAACTAACCAACAATTTATAGGGCGTAAAGTGTTAACAGCTTCTTTAATATTTCCACATTTCTAGTAAATAAGCAATGCAGGTAAATTTTTAAGTGCTATTATAATAATAGCTTCCGGCATTCGTTCACTCAAGGATTAAGATACTACCCTCATCTCGGTTTTATACATTTAACGCGGAGAAAAAACTAGGTCAACGTTTATTTAAAAATGCGATCAAGTGCAAGTTGGTCTTGTACACGAAGGATTCGGTACCACAGTACGATATTTAGCAAAAAAACACCGAAAAAAAAACACGGTCCTTGTATCCACCCCTTTCATTATAAACTTTATTTAATTTTTATTTTTATAGCGGCAATAGAAATACACTATCTGTGAAAATTTAAACTCTACCTATTCCGGTTCGTGATATATAGCCCGCTGAAAGACAGACAGACGACAGTCCCGTTTGGCAGACTTCGGGTACGAATGATGATCAATTCTCTTGTTTTCCCTACCTTTGTGATGTTTAATTATTTTTACGTAGAATACGTACTGTTGCATACAAAGTTTTTCTTATAATTAAGAGTCAGTACAAAGTCGTGACAAGACTTAATTGCAAGTTACGTCTATGTGCGTCAATACAAAAGTGAAATCGAAGGCGCTTAGACGTGTAAAGTACAAAATAGAGCACTTTGTTTCCCAACACAGTTATCAAACACAATAGGGTTACATAATGACGCCTTAAATAAGGGCAAAGGGTAGAGACCAAACAGTATTGTATTAAAATAGGGTCATTATTAAAACTTAACATAATGCTTTAATACAGACATTAATTAATGTTACCTGCATTAAGACAATACTCGCAATTAGTGAACGTAAAAAATCAAGTAACAAAAACTAAAACCCAACTACGACTTAAAAGATATAAACAAGGTACCACAGACAGACAAATTAAAAATCCGGAGTTTTTGTTACTTGATTTTTTTTTTAATACTTTTGGGGTTATAATATATATATTTTTGAAATGTGCTCATTAAGCCCTTTCATTTGATACCCAACATGGTACGATTAAACCATTTTTTTTTTAAGTTCCTCCCTTTATGTCCTCTAGAGGGCGCCATTTTTAATTTAATGTGACTTTACATAGCCTATAACCAGCGGACAATCACGACGCTTCTAACGATACCTCATTTGTCAAATTGTGATAAGTGGTTTGGAAGATAGGAGGGAACAGATGAACATACATACATACATACAAACATACCGGTCAAAATCATAACCCTCCTTTTTCTTCGCCGTAGTCGGGTAAAAACTGTTTATGAACACTGTGTATGAAAAAATAACACACCCATTTAGCGTAGTTAAGACCTAACATCGATAAAAAACTTAATCATTCTGATGGAAACGGACTGGTTTAACAACAAACCAGTGAACAAAGGTCAATACATTGTGTTATAGTGTTAGACTCAATCGAGCTCTAGAAAAACTTCCAACCGGACGCACAAGACGACCGGCTCTAAAGCCTAGTACAGATTACACTAGTTTATTATTCGAGTGGCGGACATTCTAGCAACTAAACCCCGGACCGGCTACAATGTGCCGGAAATAGTAAGAAAGAAAATGCATAGCACTTTCTATTGTAACATCCGACACTTTTAAGGTAGGATCTTATTTCTATTCAAGGAACATCTTGGGGACGGTTTCGGGTTTCTTCGGTGGCCATTCAACATGCAAGAGTTACTAAATAAAATATTGGCTGAAGTATTTCAACAGCATCGTTCTGAACTAGGCTTAAATCCTTCCGTGGAAACCGATGCGACTCGAAAGAATTTTACTTTCACTGAGGTGTTACGAGTCGTACCTCGGTCGCGGATCCATAATCCAAAGCGATAACAAAGCAACAGGGGGACTTAACACTGCGCTTGGTCTTGCGGGGCATGGTCTAGATCAAAACGAAGCTAAGCGACAAGGAAAAATAGAACTAGATTTTTATAAACAATACCAGAATGCAGTGGGTATCTATCTAGAATGCAGTGGGTATCTATCTATGATGACGATAAGATATGTATTAAAGGGAATTATGACAAGACAAAAGAGAGACATCTAAAAAACTTTTTACAAAAACAAAACTACCAACTTCCAAAAAAAACACTACAAAAGTGAAAAATAACTTTAATTTCGGAAGTCGGTGACTTTGCTTTTCAATTTTTGTTTTTTGCCACCGACTCAGAAACTACGCAAGCAAAGTTAATAACATTTACATATTATACCTCTGAAGCATGACCTACCAAACAAAAAAGAATCGTCAAAATCGATTCATAATTGGCGGAGTAATGGAGTAACAAAAACACAAAAAAAAAAACTGACGAATTGAGAACTCCTTTTTAAAGGAGTTGGTTAAAAATAGAAACTTCTACTTACTAAGTTTAAAATGACCCTTCAATAGAACACATAGCGTACAAGCTGCACCCCGCGGTTTCACCCGCATACTCGTAAGTGTCGATCCTGTGGGAATATCGGGATAAAAAGTATCCTTAATCCTATACCCTAATCCAGGTCATAGTTGACCCATGTGCCAAATTACATCCAAATCTTTTCATCCAGCCGTTTTAGCATGAAAGCGTAACAAACAAATAAACAAACTCACTTTCGCATTTATAATGAACACAGCATTTATAATGTTCCCACTGCTATGACACAGGCCTCCTCTCTGAAGGGAATGAGCTGTACCTATTTACCTAATCTACCACGCGGACCCATTGCGGGTTGGTAGATGTCACATGTGTTCGAATTTTTGGTTCTAGGACATCCTGGTTTCCTCACGATGTTTTCCTTCACCGGTTTTGAGAGCAGTGGTAATGAAATTATTTATAAAAAGGCGCAGACGCCTGGTTTCGATCCCACGACGAACGACATATTCAAAATTAATTATGTAAATTCCAATAATCTTTACATGAAAATGTCCGTAAATAAACAATGTTATATACTTGACTACTTGTTTTTGTTCAAAACGCGATAACGGAAGCTTGAGTTCAAGGTTAATTCCCAAGCAAGATAAATTAACTGGATACGTTATTCATAACTAGGTAGCGAAATGTTCAAATATCTCATTGATACAAGGAATCACTGGGAACATCTGAAGCTTTGAATAACTAACCATTGAAAATTAAGCTACTGTTTAATCAACAATCTATTCACGATATAATGTTTATTGAATTGTATCAAAAGCTCGGGAAATTTTCTAGGGATGTAAAAACATAACACAACATTATCCTGTACATACACATAATATCATCCTGTATATACACATATAGTCTAGTCGCCGAAGGGTGCCGTTTGGTCCCTGCTGTGATTCGTGGATCTGTGACAGTCGTTACAGGTCGTCAGAAGTTCGTAAGTCTGTCAACCAGTCTTACCAAAGGGTATCATCATATTATTATTACTGATATTACCCAGTAACTAGGTTGTGGAGGTTAGATAGGCAGTCGCTCCAAGTAAAATAGATACTGGTATTCAGCTGAGATTGGAAGCCGACCCCAACATGGTTGGGAAAGGGCTATGCAGATGATAATGACGTCCGGCGCAGGCGCAACCTAGTCAGTCAGCCCCGCTATCACCTTACTGAATGGTTCATTTACATTGTACCAGCATCTGAATCCAGCGCTAGAATCCAGTAACACTGTATTCATTTTTGGCCAAAGCTCTTTTCAATCCAGTCCAGCATCCAGTATCGAGTGCTGGTTTTGGATAGAGCAGCCGCTAAGCAGTCAATCGCCCGGCAACACTGATCCTCAAAATTGTATGGTTGGGGCCACCACCGTTGCCCCAACGCTAAACTTCAAATTCTCAATTCTGAAACCGAAGGTTAGGCGATAGTTCAATAATTATGGCATTGGTCATGAAATGAGAAGGCCTCAACAAGTTGCCAGTGTTGCCACAACTGCACTAAGTACAATATTGTTTGGTAAGACAGAAATAATTAAAGTTCTTTCCAAATGAGCCTTTGTTCCCGGCGATAACTTACTTAGTTTATTAAGTTGTTCGCGATCTGGATTGCTTACTTCTCTGTTATATTATTAGGTACTAGCTTCTGTCCGCGACTTCGTCTGCGTAAAATTTCCAATTTTAAATTTACGGGATCTCGCACACTAGACGGCCACGACTCCGGGCAGTCGAGGCCGGCTATTGTGCGGCTAGTTGGCCGTTGCGACCTGAGGCCCTAGTGTGAGTTTCTTTTTACCCGACTACGGCGAAAAAAAAGGAGGGTTATGATTTTGACCGGTATGTATGTATGAATGTTCATCTGTTCCCTCCTATCTTCTAAACCACTCATCACAATTTGACAAATGAGGTACCGTTGGAAGCGTCTTGATCGTCCGCTGGTTATAGGCTATATGACGTCACATTAAATAAACACAAAAAATAAAAATGGCGCCCTCTAGAGGAAATAAAGTCAGTAAAACAGACATTAAAAATCCGGAGTCACACGTAATCTGTTCGATTTATGCCCTAACACGTGTGACTCCGGATTTTTAATTTGTCTGTCTGTGGTGTCTTGTTTATACCTTTTTAGTCGTAGTTGGGTTTTAGTTTATATTACGTTTCTATTTACGGTTTCTATAGTTTACCTGGTCACGGTCGTGGACGTGGCCGTCTAGTGCGCGAGAATGCGAGATCCCTACAGACTCACGACGGCTAACGGTCTACAAAAAAAAAACTTTTTGAGCCATAAAAATACCGTAATAATGTAAATATTTTACGTGAGCTTTACTACAATCCCGTACTTTTAAACAGAGGAACAAATGTCAACTTTTCAATCTTCGGGGGGTTAGAAAACAGAGGGGTTCAGCAAACCCTACAGCCGCGAAAGTTAAAGGTTCATTCAAAAATAACAAACAAAATATATACCGTCAAAGAATCAATGGACCAAAATAGAATGCAATTTCGGCTGTAAGATATAAATAGGGACTCTGTTAGGTTACCGAGGGTGAAAATAGCTCCGCTCGTTAGTTAGAAGATTTTAAAAATAAAACAGAGGTAAAAGGAAGAGATAACTTATAAGAGTATCTTGTTAGCAAGTATCGTTTAGGGAAATTTTGTTCCTTTAAAAATATCTTTAGCATTTTTTAGCTTTTTAACAAAGTTATTTATTTACGGCTATAAAATATCCGTCTTTATTGCAGCAAGAACACTATCTCTACTTACGAGTAAGAGTCTCAACTTTTAACTACATTCAAGAACTATCCTACAAGAGTGACAAATATGGCCGCCATTATTTAAATTCCTGCAATAAAATGAAGTTGGCACAAAGTGGGTCGTAATTCCCGGAAATATTAGGAGGGTAGCACACTCGATGGGGATGGATAGATAGAATATTGATTAATAATATCGGTGCTGTTAAAATTTTATAGCACCAGTTATCGTTGCATAAGTGGAATGGTTCTATTTGAACTGGAAGCACCCTAAAATTTGTTGGTAATTTTAGGGTGCTGAGAAACATTCGATACTTTGTAGTTGTGATTGTTTCATGCAGATATTATTGCATTTTTAAGTCATCTTGGACAGAAAAAAATCTAGCCGGCGCGGTAGCGGACACGAAGGCTTCCGTATCACCGTTCAATATTTAACACACCCCTTTTAATTGTTAACTTTATTGTTGTTAAACCGGCAATAGAAATACACAATCTGTGAAAATTTTAACTGTCTACCTATTATGGTTCATGAGATACAGCCCGCTGACCGACAGACTGACGGACAGCAGAGGCTTCGTAATAGGGTTCCGTTTGGCACCCTTCGGGTACGGAAACCTAAAAACTACTGTCATTAGGCGTTTTTAAACGACCTATTCATTTTTTGTACTCAAGAATTAATTTAAAACAAGGCTACAGACGTGGACATAGTAAAGCTCATATTTTAAGCGCAGTAAATAAATTATAGGAACTAGAAACCATCAAAGATAAAGAGATAAACACTTATCTCGCTAAACTCATCTTAAAAGATTTACGTAAATTAGGAACTACGTCCGGTACTTCCCGAGTCTTTAATTTGTATGTAAATATTTAACGAAAAAAAGATAAACATATTCCGGTTAAATTAACACCCCTTCAATGAATTATTTAAAACTCATGTGACTTTGAATAAATAAGGATAAAGTGTGTGAAAAATTAATTACAACTGTGGACACTTCATAAGAAATTAAGATATTATAACGGGCCAATAAAGGAAGTCATTTGGCAAATAAAACGTTTTCCTTTCACGTGTTTAACTTGACAAACATGTACGTTAACGTGACAGCAGTAAAGTTCAAATGTCAACACATTTTTCTGCTATTTTCGCCGAAACGTGTCTGAATTATTCCCCCTTACAAATACTGACTTAGACCCCACGGTGAGGCGTGGGCGCTCAAATACAACGTCTATCAAATAGTTAATTGATTCAGGCGTGACTTTGCGGAAATCCATTATAAAATACAATAGACGCTGATATATTTAGTAACCTATTCCGCTTGACTATTCTTCAAGAGTCAGAAAAACCCTGTAAGAAATCGATCCTGAAGATGCCTCGTTGAGAGGTGAAACACGTGTCGATTTCTTACAGGGTTTTTATGACTCTTGAAGAATAGTCAAACGGAATAGGTTACTAAATATATCAGCGTCTATTGTAGTCTATCAAATACTTTATTAAAATGGCCCTGTAGTAAAAGAATATTATAAATACGAAAGTAACTCTGTCTGTCCGTTACCTATTGACGCCTTAACAGGTTCGGATGAACTTTGGCGCATGGAAATACCATGACCTGATGATGATGATGATTAATTAATTTCTGACCTCCACACAGGCGAAGCCGCTGGCAAAAGCTAGTATTATATTGATCCCGATTTGTCCCACAGTAGGGCAAAGACCAGGGTTTCTCCTGGTTCTCAGTATCTTGCGGTACCTACTAAGCACCAGTCTTTATTTAAGAAGGTCCATTAAGAATCATTCTACATTATAATACCAGTCTTTCTTAGCGTGATCTTCAAATTGTAATAACTGAGCTGTACAAACACTGTAAAATCTGAGGGATCTCGCGCACTAGACGGCCACGATCGCGACTTTGGGTCGCTGACTTACGCTTTCAGCAGCTGGCACTAAAAATAATCTAAAAAAATATAAAATAAATACATCTTACATGGCTCAATAATAACAGCCGCACGGGTCGTTCGAGGGTTAAGCTACACTTGCCGCGGTCGGCTAGTGGATGGGTGATCAGTGACCATCCATTAGATAATATCAAGACCCCTCAGTGCCTCGTAAAATACGTTAAGCCGTTGGTCCAGGCCGTCAGTCGTAGAACGGATTTGGATGAAATTTGCCATACGGATAGACCATGATCTGGGGACGAACATGTATTACTTTTTATCTCAGCATTACGTTTCCGTGCTTTTTGTTTCGAGCAAACATTTGCAGTTTGTATTCATTGCTCAGTCTTTTGTAACAGGTAACCTAATAAATAAAATTAATTAGTGTACAGTCTACCTCATCATAATTCCATATCCTAATTCAGAGCTCTGCCTCATTAGTACGTTGCGTTGCGTTGCATCGGCGCAGCGTGAACGAATGGCAGGGAGCAATAATGTCAAACTTTTATTTTTTTACCCGACTACGGCGAAGAAAAAAGGAGGGTTATGATTTTGACCAGTATGTATGTATGTATGTATGTTCATCTGTTCCCTCCTATCTTCCAAACCACTTATCACAATTTGACAAATGAGGTATCGTTAGAAGCGTCGTGATTGTCCGCTGGTTATAGGCTATGTGAAGTCACATTAAATTAAAAATGGCGCCCTCTAGAGGACATAAAGTGAGGAACTTAAAAAAAAAAAAATGGTTTAATCGTACCATGTTGGGTATCAAATGAAAGGGCTTAATGAGCACATTTCAAAAATATACCTATATATTATAACTCCAAAAGAATTTTAAAAAAAATCAAGTAATAAAAACTAAAACCCAACTACGACTTAAAAGGTATAAACAAGACACCACAGACAGACAAATTAAAAATCCGGAGTCACAAGTATCTGTTCGATTTATGCCCTAACACGTGTGACTCCGGATTTTTAATTTGTCTGTCTGTGGTGTCTTGTTTATACCTTTTAAGTCGTAGTTGGGTTTTAGTTTTTATTACTTGTTTTTTTTTTATAGGTTGAATACGAGGCTTTTGGCTACTTTTGTATCATTTCTTATTTTGTCTTTTTCTATTGTGTGTGCGTTTTGTTTGTGCAGAATAAACAATTTTTCTTTCTTTTCTTTCAGCGTCAACGCTGCGTCAGTTTCCTTTTTTTTATATGCGACATTAAAGCATTGCTTCGTCGTACGCGACGCGCGACGTTTCAACGTTTCAACGGACGAGAGACGAAGCGGGGTGAGAGTGATGCGTTGCGCTGTCGGAGCTCCGCTCCGGTGTGACAACGAACAGTGTTCCACTGCTACGCGATAACGCGAAGTGTAGCCCCAGCATTAGAAGTGCGTACGTCGTCGCAACGAAACTGTGGCATACAATGCGTTGATCCGTTGCGACGACGCAACGCAACGCACTAATGAGGCAGGCCCTTATTTGGATTCTACAAATTAATACCTATTAACATTTATCACAGTATTACGTACTTACTCGTACAGTCACGAGCACTAATATGTATACACTTAGCAACTTTTAAAAGTGATTTTCTCCTACTGTATTGATTGTAACTTTATGATATTACGAATATAGTATTTTGGAACCCCTATTATTATGAAAAAATGATCATCTCAAAGTTACAATTTTAATTCCACGAGAAAATCGTTATTGAATTTTGCTGAGTGTATACATATTTTTGCTCGTGACTGTACGTATTTATAATAATTATTCATTTATTTCTGAATACGTAACCAGCGTGTAAGATTGAGATGCGGTAAGGTTTAATTATTTAATGGACGACTTAAGAATAACAAATAAGTATTTTTTTTATTAAGTACGAGCACAAAAACAACAACAATGGAATGTAAAATTAATGATAATTAAGTACTCTGTTTACTTTAAGGGCTGACAAGTTTAAACCGTGTAGTACTTTCTTATGAATTTGGTAAAAAGCTGTTATTTTGACATTACCAAACAGACACTTCATTTTTAGGGTTCCGTATCCAAAGGGTAAAACGGGACCCTATTACTAAGACTCCGTTGTCTGTGTATCCGTCTGTCACCAGGCTGTATCTCATGAAGCACGACAGTTAGACAGTTGAAATTTTGCCGCTATAACAACAAAAACTAAAAAACAGAATAAAATAAATATTTAAGGAGGCTCAATAAACGTGATTTTTTTGCCATTTTTATAGATAATGGTACGGAACCCTTCGTGCGCGAGTTTGACTCGCACTTGGCTGGTTTTTTTTATTATTATTTATTTGTATCATGTATGTTTATTTATTTAGACCTAATTGACGCACTACATTATATTTACCGTGTCATAGCCATACAAAGCTGTCGGAAAAAGACAGTTGTGATTGGAACATACGGACAATTTAAGTTGGTACCTAGTACCAACCTATTCGACTATTTGGTAAACAATTCAGTCATTTCCTTGGAAACTAACGCAGTTTAAATCTCGTAATTATCAACATGAACTTTGTGAGGCCAATGGTTCTTCAAGATTAATTAGTAAAAAAAATAGTATTTATTTTCAAGTAAAATAAGTATTATGAAGCGTGCTGTAATTAAATGATTTATAAAGTGCTTCCAGTAACAAGGCGTTTGAGATAATTACACCGAATCCAACAACGGAGGGCTGCGTGGCTGATTGCAAAGTGCACACAATTAAAAGCATTACATTACTTACATTTAATAATTAAAATTACACAAACGTCATTAAAATCAACCGCGAACCGCCAAATTAACTTCTTTGTTTGTTTTCCCAAAAAAATTAGGTACTTGTTAACTGCCATATTCCAACTGGTTTTGACTTTTTAATTTCGTCAACATTTTCAAAGCAAAGTATTTAGCTAGAACAGCGCCCCCTAAAAACGGAAGGTTCCTATGGCGTGCACCCAGGGAGGGTTAATGAATTGGTTCCCTTTTGTATTATTAGTTTTAGTTACTCGTTTAAGGCGAGCGTTTAAAGCGGCAGGGTAATTTTTTTTTGCGTTTCCACGAAATTCAAATTTTCTTACGTTTGTTGCAATTTGCAGGTCTGTATCAGGGGGCCAAGTCTACTAATTTACAAACGTGTTAGTGGCCTCACAATGATGAGTTTTTACCTGATTTTGTATGGCTTATCTGTCAAAAACTGATCATTGTGAGACCACTGACACGTTTGTTAATTAGTAGACTTGGCCCCCTGGTTGTATGTTTGTTAATCTAAATATGATTTGCAGCCGTAGCAAATATTTATTTATAGAATTATAATGATAAAAATAAAAATCATCAATACTACGCACTCTGTAAGTTCATTTATGTATAATCCTATTGTATGACTATTTCATGAAAATGACATTTGAGGATTATTCTAACAACAGCATTTTTATTGCTGAATCTAATGATTATAATTCTGTACAACTATATTTGTTACGGTCGCGAAACATATTTAAATAGAAACATTTTTCAAAAAACGTAAGAAAATTAGAATTTCTCGGGTTACTTTAGCGAGTTAGCGCATCTCCCTTAAGAAGACGAGACTAATTTAAAGGGAAGCAATGTCGTTGCAGCGTTTATTGACATATCCGTTGCAATCTGCGAGTCTGATACTTTCGCTAGACGAAGGATCGATTCAGCAGAGATTAGACACGATTCGATACTTCGGTCAATTTAATTTGTCTCAGCACGTATTACTTCTTACTGCTTATTCGAGCTACAGACAAAATATTTTGCACATGACTAAGACACAGTGATAAATCGTTAGCGTTGCTCATCCAAAAACATAACAAGAATGCTGTGACTGGAAACAACAATCGAATATTTTCAAGTAGGTACGCTATGTAAATTGGATATTTCCTAATTCACGAAAAAGGTTATCACAGCCAGGCGACCTAAAAAGGTGCGCACTTAAAAATTCTAATAGCATTTAAATGAGCTGAAGATATTTACATACTCCGTTCAATTATCAGTTCAGGGAATTCTCAATAATGACAGGGCTCGATAACCCTCAGGTTTGTTTCTTAATCAAAGCTTTCCAGGTAAGAACCCGTTCGGGAAATTCGTAGAAACTCTCTCCCATTTGTTCGCGTTAACTAAATAGTTGCTCTGAACCGGCTTTAAATCTGTTCAAATTTCGTCTCCGACACTCTTTTTGCGACATTAATTAACCGACGTCGTTTATAAGTAGAGTTAGGCATTAACGGCGCTGTTGTTGGGCGTCGTGCCAGCAATCTGAAGAGTGAAGATCTTACTCCATGTTCGCTATTTATTGCAATTATTCGCGAATCCCTAGAATGCTCCCCTCTGAACTTGAATGGGCTGCTACAATAATCCTGTCAAAACTCCGCTCATTTTGGCTTGATCGTTTGTCTTCAACCGAATCAAGCGAGCTGTTCCTATACGCTACGACATTACTTTGAACTATTTTAAATTGAGAGCAGCAAAATATAGGATTAAATTCATTAGAATAGCTACTGTTCGTATGTGTAAATAATTATCTGTGATAGTAATTCACATTAACGCCACAAGCATAACAATTTTGGCGTGTTTGATAGTAAATTAAATTACATGTCTACAACGTACATCCTGTATTCGATGGAGTGCCAAGAACTTATTGAGTTAAGTTTTTTAATTATAGTACAAGAACATCATTATTCACGTTAGCCTAATTGCTTTTCAAGTCAGTTAGGCACAACTGAACGGTGGCAACCTTAATTACCACCAGACCTCATAAATGTACTTGTTTTTTGCAAGTACTATGTACTACTGAACTTTATGACAGTTGACAATTGACGCGAAGAGAATAAAAATTTCCAGCAAAAAAAAGAACATAGTTGAACGACCCCAGACATTAAAAGGTCGACTAAAAAGTATTTCACCCTAGTGAAGTGGATAGTTTTAAAGTGTCAGTTTCAACGACCAATATATGTTGAGACGTGGCGGATGATCGATGTCCCCCTCGCGGGTGCGATGGCTCAGGGATCGGGAGGGTGTGGTAGATCTTTTAATACAGCTAGTTAGATGGTAACAAAAACAAACAAAGCTGGGTGGTCCGATGTCCGCTGCCGACTAGTTATGCGCTTACGTAAGAGTAGACTATTTCCCTCATTGTTCACGACAACTTCGTGGATTAAGTACTTTAATGGCAGTTTGTGATATCCAATTTTCATGTCCACTTAGCCAGTTCATTAATATCTCTTTGTAAACATTATTTACTTGAAAACTATTAGGAGTCTTGTCTGTATTTATATTCAACAAAGGTTTTGTTGAGTCACATTTAAATACTTGCACGTGTTATGTAAACACATGTGTCCCTTATAGTTTGCAACGTAAAATAAATATTCTACACAACTAACACAACACTATTTTGTTCATATTACACAAGAACCCTTTGTATAAAATTGACCTATGAATTCTATGATAGTACAGAATTTTATCTCGACTAGAAACATAAACTTCACTACGTACAGTAAGTACATAGTTTTTAGGAGTAGGAATTAAGAGTCGACCAATCGTAAAAGTCCGATAACGAGGTTGTTACAAGATCGACGCGTGCGCTACTGCGATTAATATAATTGCCCGCCATTATTGACTATCGACAGCAAAACGTTACTCGATAGTTACCCTGACTTTAAACACATGTTTTAACAATACTAGGAAATCTTTAGTACACATTTGTTGTAAAGAAAGTTGTTAATGATAGCTTCATGGTTTCTTTCAATTCATCCTCTATAGATTTAGTGGAACAAGAATTGAGATTGTGTTAACTTCTCTGAATGTTTCCTGCATAAGTATTTTATAGAATTAGAATATGTGAGAGGTATAGGTATAAGGTTCACACAGTTGCACACACAATTTGCACAGTTAGGTTTAAAGACTGACAGGAAAAACGATGAGAGGCACAAAAATAATGACCCAATGTGCATATTACCCATTTACATAATTTCAAAAAGATAAAATAATATTTAAAAAATAATCCACTACTTAGTAACAATTTAGTTCTATTTTTTTAAATATTATAATACCTATTTGAAATGATGTAAGTAATTTGAACATTAACAATGATAATTACATTACACAGAGGATACAAACATTTATCTTCAGATATTTTTCTAAATATAATATTAATAAATTTTAAATAAGTGATAGCTTTTGAAGTAGGTATTTAAGTGATTTAATTTTAATTAGTAATAATTTAAAACAAATTATTTAAAAAATCTTAGTTTTCAAATAAATGGATGTACAGCTTGGCAAAAAAGAGTATGATGCGGTCACAGATGAAACTAAATATTTTACTTAGGTAATGCAGACCTATGATGTTGGCACTACTTTGCCGACAAGTGCTAGTAGGTTTTTGAGTCAGTACAAGCTGCGTTTTTAACTATTTGTTTAAATTCTTTTACTCATTTCCCATTTGAAGTGACCTATATCACCTATATGCGGTAGTGGCGCCCTCATTTTTTCCTAACTCTTTTTTGCCAAGCTGTACTTACTTAATTAAGTAATAGACACAATTTCTATAATCAGAAAGTACAATACCAATACATAAAACTATTGATTGATTGTAAACTTTAGATTTACAAATTTTGTAACATAATCAACAAGCCACCTCACATAAGTTGTAAGAAAAAAAGACACCTTGGCAACAAATCCGAAAAGTACTTTGCAAAAATACTACAAAAACCAGAAATCCATAGACAATAATAACTCCATACTTCAACCGGTTGGTATACACAAAAAGACAAGTCTTTCCCCTTAAGGAAGCAGTTGGCCCTTGACACAGTGCCACTAGTGGGGGTCAAGGCAACCCACTTGTCCAAATTGTTCATACTGGCTTCACTGAACTTCAATACAGCATGGAATTTCTATAGAGCAAGGAAATCTGGGGAATAGTGATTACTCAATACTTTATTTTTATACTGAGTTTACCTTGTAGCTTGTCAATCCATTGATGCACTTTTGTATGATGATGCATCTGAGTTTTTGTCATACAAATCAACAAGTAGGTAATCAAAATAATTGTGTTTTGTAAACCACCTGTTATCAATCTTCGAAACCTATTTTTTTTAACTACTATTATTTCAATAAAAATGTGGAAAAAATAGGAAACAAATGTTATCAGCAAAAAAATATGAAACAAATATGTATAAAATACAGATTGAGTATTAGGTTTGTTTTAGATTTTAGCTGGGTTAGCAACTAAATAGTTTTCTTTAACATAGGTTGGTACCGAAATTAACTTTATTTGAATACATACCTAGGTATAATTTAACATATGAACCTAAGAGGATAATGATGAATGTATTTATTAATAAAATTATTTATTCTCCTTTTGTAGCAGGCACTAGGGTAAAAAACTCCTCTTTTTTACTAGTCTACACTGTCCCACTCCTGGGTAAAAGCCTCCCTCCATTCCTTCCATCTTTCGCGAGCCAGCGCGTCCTCCTTCTAGTTTTGACGGAACCTATCCAGCTCGTCCCGCCATCTCCTACGTGATCTACCGCGACCCTGCCTCACTGTCTCAGGGCACCAGTTCTGGGCTATTTGGGCCTACAGTTTGTTCGGTAAAAACCTATGAGGTACTCGTATTAGTCACGGCTTTAAATGATACTTAGGTACTACCTACAATTTATTTAAACAAGTTCATCTAGAAGCAGCGAAAATCAAATTATTTTATATGGACAAATATTAAATACTTATCTCAGATAAGGTTTTAACACCTCTCAATTCAAGATTATATTGTTTCTTTTAATAACTGCAAATATTATTAAAAATCAATAAATACTTTGGTGATAATCTGATAAGATATTAATATTATAAATTGAGTGTTTTGATAAGTATTTTAACATTTGTGGAAGAATTATTTAAGTAGTAGTTTTACTTTAGTCCTTTCATTATTCTTGCCTTGTAATTATCACTAGGCAAACTTTTTCAAATGAATATGGTTTATAACGAGAGGCAAATTAGCACCTTAACACAATATACTAAAAAAAATCTCTCTCACAATATATAATAAAATAATAATTAAAATATATAATTTCTAATGTAGGCCACATTTTAATGTTGTACCTATAGTCTGTTCCAAAAGTATTTTTATTTTATTATATTTATTTGCGAAAATAAATGGTTACACCTTACAGTATTATTACACAAAATTTGAGCAACAGAGTGAGTAAATGACAATGAGTATGTAATAACCTACGACATTTTCCACATATTTTAAAGACAAGTGATAGTCTGATGAAAGTGTAAGCAAACCCTGTTCAGGTTAAATTGTTCCGCCATTACTGACTTTATATCTCATCACATTTTTAAACAATTATTGTTTGAATAACATTATTAATTAAATTATAATTGAAAAATCATTGAGGAAAATTGAGGTTAACCTCAATAGTCAAATATAAAACATCCATGGGGTGATATAAAATTAAAATTCAAATATTTAATCAGATCAAAGCACTCAATTTGTAAGTGGTACTACAAATTGGCATCCACAAGGTACGTTTTATGATCCATTTGTTTACATTTTATTAAGATAATTTTGGAACAGAGACAGACTATAAAAGAAGATGTTTACAAAAAAAAAATACATCAAAAAGATGGCAATTTTATCCTTCTGTCTGAGAATAAATCTTGATTCACCAATTTGTCTGTTAAAGTGTGTAGAAGATAAGAACAATTATGATATTATTTTCCTTTAATTGTTCATTGCTGAATCATTATTTTCATGGTTACTTTTTAAACCGAGACAAGAGAAGGCTGTTTAGTAAGAACTTGCCAGTAACAAAAAAATACCTAGTAATTTATACAGCAAAAAGTTTGTTGTTTTTATTTTCCTATTAAAATAAACACAAAGTCAATGTCAAAGATTACATGTGTGTTCAAGGTGTTTTTAATGGGATAACAAGTTATTATTAGTAATTAATTAGAGTCATAAATCCTATAATAGCATGCAGGTGATATTGACAAGTCCTTTCAAAGTATGTGAGGGATTTAATGATGTTGTAATTAATGTTGTGTTGGAGACTAAGAGATTAATGCCAAACTCGCTGTGAAATGAAGAAGAATTGAATAAAAAAACTTTCAAAAATAACAGTTTAAGAAAACTAAGTGGTGTCATAAATGTAGCAATTAAGAATTAGAATATTTTTTTATAAGTATGTATTAAAGGAATTCTATAAAGAGATTAATTTTATGTCTCTACTAACTAAGCTAAATGAGCTTCTGCTTGCATTGGGGTTGCCATTTAAAAGTTTGTGTTACAATTTCCCCTTTTTGTGTGCCTATCACACCCTAGTATTTATTTTAATAAATAAGGGGAGGCACTGTTTTCATGTCAAGGGAAACAGAGATAAATATTGTGGTAACAGTGGTTAATGATATGGTAAAATAGACCTAATTAATTACTATCAGTAATTGATAGTTTCTTGCCATCTATTCTCCATAGGAAACAACCAATTGCAACCTTGTATCTAGCTTCTGAAGTTTCATAAGTTATGAAATAAAATATTTCGATTTTGACTTGCAAAGTAACCAACAGTTTTGAATACTTCGATAATTTTTTTTTTCATGAAAAACAAAAAATGATATATAATTAAATTATGTTATATATTTTTTCTTACCTACAACAAGTTAAATAGTTACAGCCACAGTAAAATACTTAATTCAATAAGTCAAAGTATGTCTGAATTACATGTTGCCATTCTTCACAACACACATTATCCTATGAGTGATGACAAAGGTTTTCAATTTTAATGTTGTGAAGTCAGTTTATTCCGCAAACATACTATAATGAAGTGTTCAACATGTTATTAGGTGAGGAATGACTAAGTTTAATGGCTTGATGTGATCAGCATGGGGTGTAGTTTCAATTGAATGATTTTGTTTCTGTAGTGTGAAGTTCGACAAATGGAGAATTTTATAGCAATGTTGAGTGTTGTTTTGTTTTGTTATGTTATAGATTAGACATGTTTTATATAGGATGATGTTCATTATAAAATTGAGAGTAACCTGTTTACTTTTTTTTGAAACTCAATACTTATTAAATACATACACATCATACACATACATCATCAGGCCCAAATGGATTGAACTGAACTAACCATTTTGCCTGCAATAAAAAACAAGACTATCTCTAGTCTTTCAAAAAAATTATCAAGTTTAAAATGTAAGTTTTATAAACTTCCTAGTTGATGCCCGCGGCTTTGCCTGCGTGGATGTCGGTTATTATATACTAAAACCTTCCTCGAGAACCACTCTATTCATTGGTGAAAACAGCATGAAAATCGGTGCAGTCGTTTTAGAGTTTGTCGCGAACAGGACGACAGACAGACGTGGTGGAGGACTTTGTTTTATAATATGTAAGGATAAGGATAATTTACTAGTCAAGTTATTTTCTATCTCTTTTTTTTATTGTTTCTTAACATTTTTATCAGTGAGTTTAGTCAGTGCTTGCTTGTATTGTTGTCATTTCATAATGTGAAGTATGTAGGTAACACAATAATATACTGAATAATAAGTTTGCCAATGTTATTTTTATCAAAGCTTGAGTTATCAGTTCTGCTAGATATTTAAAGTTTCCAAACCACAACAAAATAAATAAATATATTGCAGTTGATAAATAACTTGATACATACATTTGTACCTACTAAGTATGTTGCCATAGTATACCTATAAATAATGACATCCATACTCCCATTAATATTGGAGCAATTATTTATTCAAAAATACTAGGTAGTGTCAATAATAAATTCATATCATTGCTTATGCAGTTCATACATATAATACAGCTGCAATAATCTTGAATCATTTTGTTTTTATTTACATTTAAATGATATAATGTTGTATATACTTTAGTACCAGTAAGTTGCAGATGCAAAAATAGACCAGAGGAGTATTTAAATGCCTAATCAATTCTTTAATTAGTTAGTCTGCTGTTAAATTTAAATGTTTGTTGCAGTGACTGGTTAAGCAAAAGTGAACAAGCAGGCATGTAGACTAAATGGTTAATTTGAGTAGTCTTTTAGAAATAAAGGTGAATATCATCCTTGCATATTTTTGTGGGTAGCAGGAGTTGGCTGAAAAATATCCTAACTTTAGTATTATAAATGCGAAAGTGAGCTATTTGTTTCTTACGCTTTCACACTAAAACAGCTGAACGGATTTGGATTAAATTTGGCACAGGGGTAAACCATGACCTGGAAAAGGACATAGCTCACTTTTCATTGACAGACCACGAGGGCCAAGCCGCAGGCAGAAGCTAGTAATATATAAATGTGAAAGTGAGTTTGTTTGTTATGCTTTCACACTAAAATTTTGTACATGGGTAAACCATGACCTGGGTTAGGGCATAGGATACTTTTTATTCTGAAATTTCCACAGGATCAAGACTTATCCAGAGCAAACCGCAGAGGGTAGCTAGTTACAAACATTGTAAAATAAAAGACTTAATACAGTCAGTCAAGAATACTAAAACAATTCAGAGTAAACTGAATACAATGAAAACCAGCATTTAATTATATGCTAAAACGGATACAATCTTTGTAAGAATTGTATAAATAATACACACGCTTTTGCAACTTTATTTAGTTAAGTATATTATTGCAAAATAACTTTTAATTGTATTAATCTTTAACTAATGTTAAGTAATACCTCAACATTCCATTCTCATGCAATGCTATGCTGTGTCTTAGACAGTGGTAATGAAATGACAAATTCTCATTGACAATAACACTAACTGTACCTGTTTTATGAGTTAGCAAATTAGCAATTTAAATAAATCCAGCTTATGCTAAGACATGATCAGTACACATACCTAAAATACTAAACCTATTCAAACGCAATATTCAAAGCTTTCTGCAACCTTTTATCATATTAATTAGTACTCTATTTTTTACAAATAAAGTAAAACAGCAAAAGTAAACTTTTCATGTTACTATTGGATATCTAAACATGGCCATACAACTTGCTCTGTAGAGCGTCATCTCTCTCACACGCCGCATACCGGCTATATGTCTATCTCCCTCACTCCCTTCACTCTATGGATAAGAGAAAGTAACAAAAGAAAAATAACACATCCCAGCCTCAATACCCTGTAGTAACTGCATCCGCATTTATGGTAACTAACATAAACGTTAGAAATCATCACCAAAACAAATTATATAATTAAAGGTCTGTGAGTCAACAAACAACTACTGTACCTTATAACCTATACCCCTCAAATTATTATACATCCAACTTTCGCTACGATGCCGTAATTATGATATTAATAGACGTTACATGTATAATCACAGATGTATACGATATATAAAGTAAACATAAACAGGTAAACTAACCCTTTCTTCATGAGCCACCTCTGTTGGCCCCAGTTGATAAAAGAACGTTCCAATGAAGAAGACACTCATCCATTTTACGATCACTCATCTATTTACACGATTTTTATAATTTATGTTTGCACTACTTGTCACAATCAAACTAAAATTCCACTTTTTGCTGCGCTAAACGCAGACGTCATTGACAAACAACCGAAGTGACGAGTTATTGCACGGGATCACATAGTAGATGAAAACACTGCGTATTTTAAGGGCCATTGCATCGATATATCACAAATCTTATCACTTGAGGTTATTACATTACTAATCACTTCGTCTACATCGGTTATTTATAAAAATAAAAAGGTAAAAAGCAAAAATTACTCGTAGACAGCACTCACGACGTCGCACACTCACATAACGTAACGTGCGATTTCGTTCACACACACACACAACTAAAGTCAAGGTGACAGTTGGGCGCTAGCGTCGTAAAAGTCGGTCCGAATCCGACTATATTCTATTTAGCTATTGCAACACTGAGCATAGTTTCTTCATGGTACTGTACTTCTGAGTGCGAATCGGACCGATATATTACTTTTAAATATTTATTTCATAGATATTAGTAAATAAATCCTTTGATATTAAACTTTTTTGTCAGCGACCACAACAGCTTTATTACGGATGGAGTTGTGTAGTAAAGGTTAATGGAGTTGTGTAGTAAAGGTTAAAAGAGTAAATAGTAAAAATTACTTCTAATCACGTTTTTACTGGGAAACCCTGGTTTTAACAACATTTTTGATCTCGCTATTGGTAATCGTATTGTAGGCAATGAAAAATCAAAAAAGGCAAGCCAACGTTCATACTTCAAGTCTTCCCAGTCTGGGAAGTGTTTGCCCTACTCAATAGAATAATTTTTTTATGGACTGAAAATCTTGAACTTATGTAAAACAAAGTGTTTCTCATCGAGCTAAGTTTTCTCATAAAATTAAATCTATAAATATTCGCTGAACATACATGGGCGTATTTTGGAAAGCCCTTGGAGAAAGGCATCGTTTTGGACCACACTGTAAACGGGCCAACCTGTTATGCTAGGGCTACATTGTCGCGTTATCGTGAACTAAGGTTCACGCGCTCTCGCTCGCACACCACTGGACGTAAAAGGGGTGATAGACGTATTAAACACGTACGCGTACTTATGGCTCGGCGTGCGTACTCGTCCGTCTGTCATCGCCGCGAGCCGCGAGCCAATTTGATAATGAAATTTTAAGCAAGCTTCACGTGTGTCACCGACGGCGAGCCGAGTAAGTTCGCGAACTTAAAGACCGCGTAATTTAAGTACGCACGTCTATTATCCACTTAACGTTGAGCAACAAGAAAGTGCGCGAAGTACTTATAGTTCGCGATAACGCGACAATGTAGCGCCAGCATTATGAATTGTTTTTTTTTTTGTTTCACACTCACGACTCGTGACTTGATGAACGAGAGTTCTGTTCGAGTTCGAAACTAGACGGGTAAACTCAAAATGAATACCAACGTGAGAACCTAATAAATGTTCAGTAAATATCAGGCTAAAAGGCTCAGAATCAGAAGTCTAATAAGTGTCTGTGACTTTTAACCGACTTCCATTGTGTTGGGGCTACATTGTCGAAATAACGCGAATTCTTCGCGCGCTCTTTGTTGCTCAGCCAGACGTAGAGCGGTGTGTGAGAGAGAGCGCGCCAAATGAAAAGCCCTTGCCTAATTTTCAAAATACATCTGTTGGTTTAATTTTTTCTCATGCTACGGCTACATTGTCGCAAACTATCTGTTTACAGCGAGACGTCGATTGGTGTGCGAGAGAGAGCGTGCCCAGCATTAGGGAAAGGAGAGCAGCACAGCGTAGATCCAGACCACAGAATAGCTAGGTACTTTGTTTGGTATTATTAGCCAGGCGTACCCAGCGGTATGATATCTTCATTTCACTTGATTATTTTATGCTTGCCAGTTCGCTCAGTTCAGTCTTTAGTTTGCTTTAGTTCCGCTTGCCTTATCACCGCATCCACATTTACTGGCAAGTTATTCGATTCTTGATATTATTTTACCATGTTTTTTTTCTTCAACTGATGCCAAGTTTCGATTGTGTTTGCTTGAAATCAATAAAACAAGCCTTCATTAAATACATAGTTTTATTAGAAAATGAAAACAAAATCCCTTACACTACCTAAATAAGGCACGACGTGTTCAAACGAATCGTGTGGCATAGGCGCACCGCACACAGCGCGGACGCTCCGCCACACGATAGGGGGAACAGAGATTTAGCACACATATGCACGTAGACTTCCACATAAATCAAACAACCCTGTACATACATATGCTGTTTACAAAATATACAATTATAATGCCACTGCGCAACTATTTATTGCTGATTACACGAAACTTGCTCACAATACTGTAATTTGGCCGGAAAACATCGATGTGTAAACGCTGACATTTCTTTAACAAAACCACATTTAAAGCATTTGAAACAAGGACGAAGTACATCGGTTATACAATTTATACACAGGTCTCTTAACGCCGATATGTTATAGTTTAAATATTTATATATTTGATTGATATACAGGTGGTAGGAAGCAGAGGATCGATAACACTTATGAAGCTTTAAAAGTACAGTAAGACTGAAATTTACACAATGTACAACAGAATATTTATAAATATACATAAAATTTGTGCTTTCAATGTGAAGGTGAGATATAAAAATGGCGTAAAATTTCGATATATTTTTGTATGTTTACTATTTATTAAAAATATGTGTCAAATGTGCCGAGTACACAAGTTGCTATATTACAATAAGTTAGTATACAAAGGAGCGTAACATTACTAATCGTATATAATTTTATATCTAAAGCGCGATTAAATTACATGTCCCTATAAGAATAAAATCTCTAAGTTGAAACAAAATGCAAAATTCTTACTATGAAATAAATTACTAAACCAACATTTGATACACTACTCACTAAATTTGTCAATAATAATATAGGAATAATATCTTAATTTGTATGTCTTTGTACCAAATCATGATTTAGATAGAAATTTTACAATTTTGAGCTTCATTGACATGAGAATGGTGCGAGAGAGCATTGATCGATGAGAGATACATACAGTACACAACAGCTAGAGGTTGAAAATTTCCAACTTTTCATCGTCTGAAAAGGTAATTTCGCACCCCTATTGAAAGACATTAGCAAAATTTTCACGAGAAAAATTTTGTATGCCGAAAATTAAATACAAAGTTTTTTTAAATTAAAATTAACGCAGACATCATAACATTCAAAAATGAAAATGATCATGAAAAACGTGAAATTGCAATGAAGAATAATTTACAGAATCTCAAATATCAATGTCTAAAAAGTTTCACAAATTATTGTCTCCGCATTACTGATACGCGCCCAAACTGCTCGTTTTCCGAATTGGTCAATACTACATTAAGGGGGATGCGCTAGGGTAGCCCGCGAGTACTGAATTATAAACATTAGAATCAGCAATACAACTCTCTAAGTTCATGAAAATACCAAATGTCATGAAATAGTCATTCAATACACTTTCATGAGCTTAGAGAGTTGTATTGCTGATTTTAATGTTTATAATTCAGTAAATCCATATTTGTTACGAGCGCTAATAATATTTAGATCAACCTGATACTGACCTCCAAATTGCAAAAAACCTAAGAAAATTTGAATTTCGCGGGCCACCCTAGCGCATCCACCTTAATGTTAGGGTAATCAGTGTCTAATACTTAGGTAAAATATTACCAAATAAATGGTTAAAAACGTTTTTTAGTAAAAGCCAAAAATTTATTTATTGGATTTTCTAAGTAGTACAAAAATTTGAAAGACACCGTGTTTTTAGTTCATCAGTCATGTTACATGTACTATAATTTAGTTGGTGCTAGGGTCTCCGCCCCAGCAGGTTGGCACAGCAGGCTAAATGTCAGTAGTGGTCGATGTCGGCCGTCGGCGCGACTGAGTATACTGACGGTGGTCTGCGGAATACAATTAGTGTTAGTTCAGGAGTATGAGGAATAGAATGTAAAGTTCACTCATCCACCATAGAAAAGGGAGGATCCTCCGACAAGACGGGTGTTGTCTGGCGGGCAACTGCCCAACGATTGATATTGGATTCTTGGATATAACATTATTTTTTGTTTATGCTAAACCCGAAAAGGGGTCATTGTACTCATCATTTTGAACAACTTTTTCTATGGGACCAACCATGAAATCGCGAAAAAATTTGTGTTCACTGAAATCGACAAAATTTCAACGTTGGTCCCATAGAAAAAGTTGTTCAAAATGATGAGTACAATGACCCCTTTTCGGGTTTAGCATAAACAAAAAATAATGTTGTATATGTCCATCGCGCGGTAAACTCTAATTGCGCGATGCAGGATTTATGTGACGTCCGGATTTTTGGGTGACGTCAGATCTTTGATGCGTAGTTCGCATGTGGCGATGTAGATACCATCACATTAGTATGTCATACTAGCCACTCGAGCGCTCGGCAACCATGTTAGCTCCAAAATTTTTTTTGGGGCTTTCTAAATAATAATATTGCAGTATGTAGCATTTACCGCAGCGCCCGTCGCGGTGCAGGCAGGCGGGATGGGCGCGGTAACGCAGACACGCGCGTTTCGTTGCTTGACGCTGGACGTGGCTGGTCTATTACTGGTGCTGGAAAGAGAACACGTTTTTATTAGAAACTTATACCCTTAAAAATGTTCAATCGTGCCTTTTTGATTTTATTTTTTGATGGCAAAAAGGCATGATTGAACATTCTTCGGCGCGCACACAACAAATTATCAAAGAAAATACAATAGACGTAGATATATTTAGCTCAAGTCCATAGCCTTCTATTCCGAACGTCGTGTTCGGGTTCACGACTGGTCAATCGTCATCCTGCGGATGCCTCATTGAAAGGTACAACATGTGTCGATTTTTTACAGGGTTTTTATGACTCTCGAGGAATAGTTAAGCGGACTAAGTTACTAAATATATCTACGTCTCATCATCTGCCTAGCCTTTTCCCAACTATGTTGGGGTCGGCTTCCAGTCTAACCGGATGCAGCTGAATATCAGTATTTTACATGGAGCGACTGCCTATCTGACCTCCACAACCCAGTAACTGGGTAATACGATACCCCTTGGTTAGACTGGTTGTCAGACTTTCGTGCTTCTGACGACTAGTAACGACTGTCAAAGATCCACAAATGACAGCCGGGACCAACGGCTTAACGTGCTTTCCGAGGCACGGAGGAGTCTCGATATGTGAAAATGGTCACCCATCCACGGACCAACCCCGGCAAGCGTAGCTTAACTGATGGATCGACCCGAGCGGCTGTTATTACTTAGCCACGAGCTCCTCTAAATATATCTACGTCTATTGTACCTATAGAACCCGGGCGGTAACAGATGTGGTAATTTTATGCACGGGATTTTGTTTTGAAAGTGGTTAGCTATGGGTTTTCGCGAGCGTACATAGCAGCACTTTCTTTTCTTTTTTCTTTCTTTAAGTGTTATTTGTAGAAGAAAAATAAAAATGTTTTTTTTTTCTTTTTGTTTTGTTTTCTATTCATTCCTTGTATGTACTGGTGTTGGTGAACCAAATAAATAAAGCTGTTCGTTACTCACGAGGTGGTCTACTCTGCACCGGTCCGGAGGCCGGCCGGACGATGTTACGCTGTAGCTGCGACGGTGCCGCTATCGAGTACGGCCGTGTCGTGGGCGGCTGTAACACGTCACACTGACATATAACAAGGGTAAATTAATATGTATAAGTTGGTTTTGTTACGAGTTAGCCCTTATACCACACATGTTTAGTTACCTAGACCACTTTGTTAGACATACGATTTTGAAGATGGACAAAAGAAAATTGCTTGTTGTAGGAAATATGAAGTTATCAAATCCGGAATTTCGGATCATTTGTTTTGTTAAGTTAAAGGATAAGAGAAAGGTGGTAGTAAAAAGTAGTATAAAGCAACAAGGCAAGAATTTATCAAAATGCAGGTTGTCTTAATAATAAATGATTCTATTTAAAATTGTCGAAGGCGCGGGACATATACAGGAAGCGAGGGGCCGGGCGAGGCGACTCTGCGGCACGGGCGTTGCGACGCTGCTTTCACATTTCATACAAAATTTGTATGAAATGTGAAAGCTGACGCTCTTGTGTATGTCCCGCGCCTAAAGGGTCTCTGCGAGTTGGCTTCGACCCCTCGTACGCCTTCCAAAAGAAATGTATTAAATATGAATATCCCGAGATATGTCAAAGAAATAGGTGTAGGTAGTTTTCATAGTAAAGAAACATTTTTCAATTTAGGCAGATATATAGAAGTAGTAAAAAGAAAAGTTTTGCTATATTATTATAATATTATCTAAATACCCAGTACAAAAATATCTAAACTCAATTTCAACATTACTTTGAAAATGCCTTTAGATAAAACCAATAAGCAGGATACACTGATGCCGAATTATATATTATTTGTGTATTCAAATAATCAAACTAGTTTCAAATCTGTCATTTCAGCTTCAAAAAAATAATCGTAGCAATCATTATTTAATTTAACTAACATTAACTTTCAATTTGGTCTTCAAGACCGAATTTCGGCCAAGGCGACCGAATCTCAGCGGAAACCAGCCTTTGGCGCGGGAGATATTGTCTGCGCACACACTTGTGCATAGGTGCATTCTCTCTTCCCTCACTGTCATAGACCGATGGGGCGGAAATCCGACACGACCGGCGAGAGATCAGGCGCAGGGCCAACAGCCTTTGGAAGGCGGCGTTGTGATACGTTAAACAATAACATAGTGAGTAGGTAGTGACGTATTATTTTTATCGATAGACATGGGTCCCAGCTCTAGCGAGTGTTACATGACATCAGTTGTGCTATTCTGTAAAAATGTTAACGTGAAAACTTAGGTGAAGCGAGCTCGGAGTGAACTGTGACTGCCTTAACATCAGAAGGTATCGATGACAATGTCAGCTCACTACACGCTCACTTCACCTAAGTTTTCAAGGTGAGATGGTTACAGAATCGCAATGCTGTTATTAAGATTTAAAATAAACCTGAAACTCGATTGTTTTCTCAACAGATGAAGTAGAACCAAAGCAGTATCACAAAAAGTGTGGGTTTCAGTTCATGACAAATCCATTCCCATCCATCCAACCGAAATTTGGTTGATACGTACGTAAGCCTGACCAGGGGTAGTATTATCAAGTATTAACGCCATCATTATTCCACTACGAAAACGGGATGGTGCTAGCGGCCTTGTCTAGCTCCGTCTCTTTCTCAAACTGAAAAATGGTGGCATTAATTCTTCATAATACAGTACCAGTAATTGACATTAAGTGAACACACATTCCGTAAAGCTGATGACGGCATGAAGCATGAAGAAGCCGACGCAAAACCGGCAAATCGCATTCGCATGTGTATTCGGCATCAGTATACCATCACGAGTTACATACGATTACGGCAACTCTTGTACACAATGGCCAATTTTTAAGCATTTTAGATAAGCAAGTAACTTCATGGCTATAGCAGACAAGAATACATTTTATTAATCAGACGCACATGAATGGGCTGCATATGTAAGCCCCCTTTCACATCGGACCGCCCAGGGGGCCAAGTCTAGGTCTCACAATGATCAGTTTTTGACAGATATGCCATAAAAATATCTGTCAAAAACGGATCATTGTGAGACCACTGACACGTTTGAAAATTAGTAGACTTGGCCCCCTGTAGCGAAGTGTATAAGCCAGTATGAAAGCGTTCACCCTTACCACCACACGGCCACCGGCACCCTTCATTCCACCCGGATTCACCCAATGCTGGGTTTTTGCCTCTTTCTTTCGCCATACTTTCCGTGCGTCTCTCATCCAGGTGTTACCCGCAACTTTGACGATATCGTCAACCCCACGCGCTTTCTGAAGACGCTGGTTTCTTTGGCCTAACCTTGGCCACCATTCGGACAAAGCTAGTAAAGCTTTGTCCGAATAACTTTACATGTAAAAAGGGGTTATTACAGCGTTCGGTGACGAAAAAATCTATCTAAAATTTGGCCAGTGTGTACACGAGTGTCAAATAAATAGTGGACACTCACAGGTAAGTGATGGCTTCGCATGGAGACGGGCACGCCGCTGCCCGCAGCCGCGCGTAGCTGCGTTATGAGTTAGTGACGCCGTTAGTGCGTTATGACGTAGGGTTAACACGTTCAAAGTGGACACGGGGTTAGGGTAGTGGGTTAATAGGTAGAAACAAAGTAATTAATTAGTAATTACTTATTACTTATTATTATTGTTTTTCTTTAAACAAAGATAATAATGGACCTCTCTCAGGAGCTCTCACTACCGGTAGCTTGGACCCTGTTCCCGATACCGGTGGATTACTATGTTTCATATTTTTAAAATATGTAATCAATAAGGACAAAAATGAAACAAGATAAAAGATTTGTACTCAAAAACTACTGGACCGATTTAAAAAATATAATCACTTCTTTCTTTTTCGTGTGGTTAGTGAGTACCCTGGTGTCAAAGTCTTATAGCCGCCCAAGGGCCTCTGACTTGGCTTCACATGCCGTCGAGAACTCTCAAAGGTTTAAGTGTATAATACGTTGATATGTATGTTACATATAACTAAGAGATCTTTTGTCAAGGGTCGCTAGTATTATTATAAATAAACTACAGCCAAAACCACATTGGCCACACAAGGGCCACATTGAACGAGTTAACCATATTTTTAAATTAGGTAAGGTATATGATATTAGATTATTCACGTTTAATAAATGTATGATCTACACCATTAAGGACACATTTTAGACACAATTGAAATTACATACACATTTAATATTAGAACAAAATATTATTATTGCTTTTTTACCAACACCAATTATTAGACATGTAAACAAAAAAGAAAATTTTAGCTTGGTCACACGATCTCGTGTAGATATAAATAGAAATAAATGTTTTTTTTTTTGTCCAATTTTGTATTTTCTTCAAATACTTATGGTAAACAGATGGTTTTTGTATTTTTAAATCATACAATAAAACTCCTCAATTAAGCATCCCAGAAGTCTCCAAAATCAATGTTTCGTAAAGTCCAAACTTCCAAAATCCCACACAAACCAAAAAAATAAAAAAAATGGTACGTAAAGCCCTCATAAGCTTCGGCTTCCTACGACAGCCGTGGCCGCCACATAACGGCCGCAGTGACGGGTGCCACACCGTCAAAAAACGCTCTCTATGAAAACACACCAACTTACTTTACTAAATAACGTATAAGTGACGTTATTTGACGGTAAATTGCAGACGCTATATGGCGGCCACCGCAGACTTGGGGAACCCTAGCTTCAAAAACTCACTTTCAAAAGCAGTGTTACCCGTGTAATATAATCAAAGCAGATGTAAGCAATATTCGTAACCTATTCGACTTACATCTCTCGGTGCAACCAGTTGGCTTTGCGGTCGTTCCCTCCTTAGAGTCTCCGTGCCTTGTCGGACTAACGGAGGCGTGGGAGGAATCTCGGTTTTCGAAGCTTCTTTCTGAAATTTTTACGCAAAGGGTGTGATAGGGAAGTGCAGACATACAGCATAGTGCAGTCATCCTTTAGAAATTCTTCATCATGCCTTGCATGCTTAAGAAGATTGCGCAAATGAGGAAAAATGGCAGAAATATGGAAGAATGACGTAAAAGGAAGAAGGCTTTATGCATTCGGTTCAAAAAGATTGTAGATGTCGATTCTCGAGCTTTCGGATGCGTCTGTTAATCCAATTGTTGTCGCCTACTGGTCATATGCGCATCGAGTGGACAAATCAGAAGACTAATTCCCGTACTTAAAAAACGTTCACATTCAAGTCGCAATCTGTCAAAAATGTTGATAAATTGATTGTATTTCTGACAGATTGCGAATGAGATGCGAACGTTCTTCAAAATTATGGGAATTGTCCCTCTATGTTCTATGTTAGGGGTACGGTTTCCGCAATTAGTCCCTAAGGTGGACCATCAGGGAATTGCACCTCTGATAATAGGGAATATGCATGTATTTTTTTTATTTTTTTATTCGATAGTTTTTAGCGTCAAATAATAGTGAAAAAAAATTCGACGGCAAAAAAGCAATTTAAAGTATTTAAAAAAATGTTTAAAAATATCCAACCGATCCGGGCTATTTAAACGCCCTCCATTTGGCGCGCTTGGTGTGGTGACGTCACACTCAGTGAAAACAGACAAGCAACTGTCAAGTCAACGTCAAATACTCCTTTTTCTAAGAACGTTTGACATTGACTTGACACTGACATTTTGATTGCTATTCCGGATTGTTACGTCACATCCGCTCTTAGCCTTTTCAAGTATTTGAATTACCCACAGTTTTTTGGTACTTTAAAAAAATTAATTTCTCGCTCAAAAAGAAATTTTGTTCAAAAATATTGATGGAGGCATTATTCTGAAGTAACATAGTTTAAAAAAAAAAATATTTGACCCATATTTGAATCACATGCATATTCCCTATTAGTAAATAAAAAAAATTAATTAAATTATTTATTTATAAAGACAACAATGATCCATTTATGTTAGTTAGTTAGTTACAAAAGACTTAAAAGCTATGTTAGTGTGTTATTATAAGTAGGTACTAAGCTCACAGAACAGTATTTACATACAGGGATGTGAATATATCACAATTCACCTGTTGTAGTGAATCACTCTTGCCTAACCAACACTTGCATGAAGTGATTCATTATCGGCGAGTCAAATTTGTCCACTAACATCTTCAGAATGCTATTAGAACTTGACCGCGTTCTTTCTAATAGCGATGCCGTCTTCTTCCTCACCATTGCGTGGAAGTCAGGAACATGCGCCTGCGCGAACATGCCAGAGGCACTACAAAAGCGCGGTAGCCCCAACAGCATTCTGAAGCTGTTGTTGTATTGAACTCTCAGGGCGTCCATTGATTTCCGAGCGTAGCTGGCCCACAGGCTGCTTGTATAGAAGGTCTGGCAATAAGCCTTAAACAACGTAATCTTAACCTCCTTACTACAACACGCAAACCTGCGAACCAGCATATTGCTTCTCACAGCAAGCGCTCTACGCTCGCGTTCGATATCTTCATGATCTCCAAGGTCCTCCGTTACATAGTGCCCTAAGTATCTTACTTGTTTCACCCTTTGCAGGGGCTGACCATTGAGGTTGATAATTGGCTCGTATGACTGCTTTCTACCGGAGGCCTTGAAGATCATGAAAAGACTCTTTTTACAATTATAAACTAGCCCGTGGCTAGCAGCGTACCTTTCACAATATTCTAAAAGCTCTCTTATGGAGCCGGCCGTTGGACCCAGCAGCACCATATCATCCGCGTAACTGAGGTTATTAACGCAAACGTTGTCCATCCAACATCCAATCCGTTTACTGCTGAGTCCAGCGATCAGCTCGTTGACGTAAAGGTTGAAAAGCTTGGGCGAAGTAAGCCCCCCCTGCCTCACCCCACACTCCAACCCATACGCAGCAGAGAGTGTATTATTCCACTTCACATAGTTAACTTGATTACCATACCAGTACTGGAAAACACGTATAATTTCAGCTGGCACGCATGCTTCCCCGAGCTTTTTCCATAATATGTCATAGGAAACGAGGTCGAAAGCTTTAGAAAGGTCGAGGAAACACGCGTACACAGGCGTGCTTCTGTCAGTATAATATTGGACAGTCTGTTTAAGACTCAATATTGCGCTTTCAGTGGAAAGTCCGGGCCTGAACCCGAACTGTGCGTCGTGTAATTTCAACCATTTGTTGAGAGTTTTATCTAACAGACTGTCCAATACTTTAGCTAGTACAGTGGCAAGTGATATGGGTCTGTAATTACTTACATCAGATACATCACCCGTTCTATTCTTTATGATTGGGACAACTAATGTGTCCATTAACTCGGGAGGAAGATAAGAGTGACTCAAACACAAAGAATAAAACATGGATAACACTCTCGGACAGTGCACACCCGCATGTTTCAAGTGCTCGATGCTGAGACTGTCATGCCCTGGAGACTTGCCTCTGGCCATTTTCTGTATTGCAGATGATACTTGCTTGGCTGTAAAACGAATAAGAGGGCTATTGTGACAGATCTCAGCATCGACCATTGATTCAGAAGGCCCCAGCGGCGAGGAAACGCGAAAGTGGTTCTGGAAAGTGTTCGCTATTTCCACTGGTGTACTGCATCCCGCCACAGTCACCGGCATAGCCGGCTTAAGATCAAGCCGGGATGTCGACTTCCAGAACCGGCTAAAGTTCTTGGAAGATCTTTGTGATGTTATTATGTCCATTTTTATTTGATTTTGATGATTTTGGCACCATTTAAGCTTGCCTTTAAAAACCCTTTGACTTTCTCGCATTTCTTCCCACACTCTGCCGGAATTGGGTTTATTGTAAGACAACAATGACTGATACTTAAACCTCGCCTCCACGTGAGCAGCGCGAACATGCTTATTCCAGCCAATAATACGCCTTTTTCCTTGCGACTGAACACCTTCATGGGTCTGTATGGCAGCCCTAGACAAAATACCTACAATATCTTGGTACATCATCTGCAAGCCACGTCTATGTTCTACATTATCACAAACTTTGTCAGCACAATTGGAAAAGAGATCTGGAAAATGCATATTCTTAAACTCCGAGTTACATAATTCATGATATTTTTTGATCTGATCACCTCCACGCTCATGCCATTTTACCTTGTCTGGCACTGACTGTGTTAATTCAAGTTTTTCAATAATCTTGCCCAAACAGCCATAGTCGCTGCGAACCAAACCGACGACCTTTCCTCCGTAGTATGTGGCCGGTATAGACTGGCCGCGGCTACGAATTGATTGTTATAAGTTTCTGGTGTTATATTATATATATATAGTCCCTCCTTATCGATTTCGATAACGGCGACCCTTTAAAACTATTATTTCCTAGCGTGTGCCCTAATATGACTCGCTAGACCGAATTTGGTTTTGAATACCCGGTCACAACTAATGCAATAGAGTTGGCCGGCAGAGTTCAAGGTATAGGTATAGGAGGGCTTCGGTCTCTCTTTACGTATTTTGCGTTTTTCGGTTAGTGTATCGATTCACTTTTTCTCGAAAGTTTTTACATTTTCGTAAATAGTAGAACGCCAAGACGACCTATGTGAAGCGAGCCTCTCCCAACCTGTTGGATCAATAGCGCAAGCGGTTAGATGCATCTTGAAGACATAGGTACCTGATGGCCAACATTGATGATATAAGACTCGGTGGACACGGGCAGCACGGGCGGCGCGCTGGCGGTGGGGCTGAGCGCCGGGTTGGACGCGTACACGCCGCGCCGGGCCAGCGCGCGCGCGCCCAGCGACACGCCGCGCGTCGCCACGGCCACGCCCGGCGCTGCGGGGGGGGCTGGAATGGTACATTCGTTAATAATGCACACATTTTTTAAGTACTGAGCTTCATTTTAATATCTGGCCTTTTCTCAAAGTTGGAAGCAGTAACTAATCTAGGGTACCCGACCAAACGGGTTAGAGCTGTGACTAAACACGCGCAGTTAGTTGCAGTTACTTGGCTATTTAGTATTTTTAGGACTAACTAAGAGTTTCAATAATATTATTAAGAATACAAAATGGGAATTGTTTGAGGTTCAATTTGACTTTTCTCATAACATTAATAAGTTCACGTCTTTTAGGACAATTCGATTGTTGACTTCTAGTATTGCCTTACATTAATCAATAGCACATTTTAATAATGACAAATGAACTGAAATAACATTTTATAGACCTTTAAAAAAATATTGAAAAAATCATAACCATTACGGTACTAAAAAAATATGAAAAAAAAAAAAAAAACGAGCGAGCCCTAACAGTAGTCGTGTATGATAACATTTGACATCTTAGCTGACGTGTGTATAATATAAACAATATTCATCACCATCATCCTGTTTACAAAGTCTCGGAAAATGGGGTGGTACCATCTGACGGCCAACTTTAGCATCGCGCGCGCTCATTGGTAAATCAGCGCGCGATTCCCCGGCTTCCTTTTATACACTTCCGTCCGTTCACACGAAATCACTCCCACAGATTGCAGGAAAGTGAGAGGAAAGATGTTACACATTAAACATGAATAAAATAATAATGGTATAAAAAGCATGTGTTACTTACCATTGCCAGGTATCCTGCTCAGTTCCCTATGTGAACTGTATTGCCTTAGTTTTGACGTTGGCAAACTTGTTTTCCTTGGAACGGCCAGCGGTGGAACCATATTACTGTATGATGCTAAAATAACATAAAATATGGAGAAAATAAAACAGTTGATTATGAGGTGATTTTGTTTGAAATGCAAATGTGATAATTGTTTGAATGTAAATGGTATATGCATTGTGCATCAAAAAATAAAATTGCGAAAATTAAAAAGAAAACTGACTGGTAATTGATTTTAAAACTATATTTTATTCCCATTGTACAATCATCAAAAAAAAAGACAGCCTAAACCTTAGAAAACGTACATACTTCCAGTAAAGTGAATCTTAACTGGGGCATCATACGCCCTGAAGCTATGATCTCGTAATAATTCATCTTAATTAATTGCAAAGTGATCGTACTTACATAACAGTACAATCAAGGATAAGTAAGTATGTTTCAACTAATGGGATTCGATTGTCCCATCTTCGTGCGATCGATTTCCAATGAGGACAGGACCTAACAGCGCTATTTTAATCGCTTTAGAGGTGATACTAGTCAGGATTTTATCCAATTGGTTGCACATTTAAACCGCGTTCAAGAGCTGTCAGTGTCAACATTGTTGCGGAATATTGACATTGGTGCCGATTCCATTGTTCACAAACTTAACTAAATTTAAGTTCAGTGCATCGTTTTCTTTCAATTTTATTAAGAAAAGGACAGAAGATAAATTTTAGTTTATTCCTGTCAAATTAGTCAGCGCCTGACGTAATTTGACGTAATTTTAGTAGGCAAGTTTTTAATCACGTCTAAACTTGTATGGAGTAGTGACAGGCGCTGATTAATTTGACAGGACTAAACTAAAATTTATCTTCTGTCCTTTTCATGAAATAGAAAGGAAAGATGCACTGAATTTAAATTTAGTTTGTGAACAAGGGAATCGGCACCACTGTCACGTCTTGAACCCGGTTTAGAAGCGTTGGTCGCGTTCAGTTTCATTGATGTAATCACCACTTAGGGCCAATTCAAGAACTGTCAGTGTCTTATTTCTTAGGGAATATTTACACTGACAGTTGTTGAACGCGGTTTGCATGTGCTGATCGCGTTCAGTTTCATTGGTGAAATTAGCCCTTAATCAGTCAAGCCACCACATACATACCTGCAGAACTCGTAGGTATCACCCTAGTCGGCTTCGGCATCACACTCGGCGCAAACATCTTTTTCTCGGGACTAGCTTTAACCGCCATGATATCCCTTTTCACCGACGGCTTCTTCACCATCGTCGCACTATTTATAACAGTGGCATTGTGCATATCGTAAGTCCGTTCCATTCCCGAGGAATTTGCTTTAGTGATTGTAGTTACAGTGTAGGACTTATCGTCAATCATGTCGTAGATAGGAGATATCGTGTTGTGCAAGTTTAGCAACTCGGTTTTAGCTCCTTTTCGAAGTGCCATAAGCGGAGTTGAGGCGACTTGGTGGCCTGCAATGTGAGAATGTGGGGTTTGTGTGTGTTTTAAGCGTTTGGAAGCGCCGAAGCTCCGGGTTGCAAGTGGCTAACCATCAAATGACTTCTCCCGCTCAGGGTGGAGCGGGAGGGCGTGTCAGACTTTTACTGACTAAAACTCAATCCGTGTTCCTTCAGTTGCCTGTTGCCAAGGGCGCCAGTATTCCTTTCGGACTTTCCCGCAACCAGTGTTACACATTTGTAGGTAAGATTACAATGATATATATTTATCCTTGGGCCCTGGGTTTGCAATTTTTTAATGACGTACCCAGCTTCTGGCCTAGGGGGGGGGGGGGGAGGCAAGACAGATTTTTTACACACCTATATGAAACATTAGGTATATATGTAGTGTAGTGTGCCATCGTCGCGCGCGGTTTTTTGGCAATTGCACCATGCATTTTGCCAGTGTCTACTGCGCGGCTTATTTAAAAGTTAGAGCATAAGGCCCCGTTTACACTTTGATTGGTAATTAGGCGAGTTCATACATGTTCTGCGAGATTTCCAGGGGGGGCAGCTGCGCCCCCCTGCCCTCCCCTGGACATTTATGATGACTTATGACTAACTTTCATGAAGTTTTATAAAAACTCCCATTCAATAAACCTTTGGAATAGTGCGTCGCTCTTTTCCTCCCACCGGTGATAATGGTAATATGTCAGCCATCCATTAAGGGGATTTTATATTTTTATTTAATTAATTTTAATATATTACTCGAAAATGGTTGTCATTTGCATTCTCATTAGGTAGCAAACGACCTCTCCTACATACCCTTAATGGATTGCCGACATATTGCCAATAACCCTGTATATTGGCCTAAAAGGGAATATTATGGAAGGGAGGGATCCCTTCCATAATATTCCCTTTTTTAACCAATAACCTCTCGTGACCTTTAACCATGTGTGTTTGTGTTAATTAAAACCTCTATAGTACTCACGTGGGTCATGCGTAGGCGCAGAGTCAGGTACGCTGTCTGGCGGACTGGAAGAACTGAAGGTACCTGTGTCTGTGCTCTCGCTTGAACCAACCATCGCTCGCTCTTGAGAACCCCATTCCTGTAATGACAGTGATGTATTTTAATGTTACTTTATTGGCTGGAAGGCCTTGTTCAATAATGGTATATTTCTGCCTAGCCTTTTCCCCACTACGTTGGGGTCAGCTTCCAGTCTAACCGCATGCCGCTGAATACTGTATTCTACATGGAGCGACTGCCTATCTGACCTCCACAACCCAACTGGGTAATACAATACCCCTTGGTAAGATTGGTTGTCAGACTTTCGGGATTCTGACTGACGACCTGTACGCGACTGTCAAAGATCCACGAAAGACAGCTGGGGCCAACGGTTTAATGAGCTTTTCGAGGTACGGAGGAATCTCGGTATGTATATGGTCAGCCATCGACGCACCAACCCCGGCAAGCGTAGCTTAACCTGATGGATCGACCCGTGCGGCTGTTATTACTTAGCCACGAGCTCCTCTTGTTCAAAAATGGTAGTGTTAAATAAATGAAATGTTTAGATTTTGGAGCATTCTTTTTAAATGCTAAACTATTTACTATTTTTACAACGCTATCGCAGTTCATTGGCTAATTATGGCAACAATGGCTAGCGTTGGATATAAACTTTTTTACCTTTTAACTGGCCGCGTACTACCAAGACATTTATACTTTATTTTTTTCCTTGCCTCGTAAAGCGTAGGCTTAGTAATAGAGTTGGCAACCTTTGGGAACGGAACCACAGAAATGCGATGTTGTAATGTAAAAAAATACACACCCGATCTTGCTGTAATGTCCTATCCCCAACATCTATTAGATTAAGCGTAGCTGAATTAATATCTATAGTTTGATTATCCTCCGTCTTCATATAAACGACCGTAGTGTCCATGGCGCTCGCTTTTGGCGACAATTTCTTGAACGTAGCATTTCTTTTAGGAGTATCTCTGGTAGCTGGCTCTTCTTGTTTGTCAAAAACATTGCCGTTTAGCACTCTCCGTCTTGATAGTAACTCTGAAGCGTTCTCCATACTTTGTCGCGGTACTGTTATCACGGTTTGATTCGGTAACTGAATCGTTTTTATAGGCGAAGTGTCTACTGGACCTGGTATCGCTTTTTCCGGTTCCGTTGGTAGTGCTCTCCTAGCTAAAGACAACTTCTGTCGCGCCTGAATTATCTCATTCAGTTCCTGCTTCCCCAAGGTTACATTTAAGCTGTTTCTCCCTACATCTTCAGGCTTCGGTAGCCCCATATCTTTGTAGAAAGCGTCGTCAGTTTCAAAGTTTTCTTTCTCAGCGTCGTTATCCCTTCTACTAAACCTATTATTAGAGTAGTGTAAGGTGATCGGTTCAGCCATATCAGCCGGTACGTTACGGGGAACAATTTTCGGCGAGTCTTTCTTATCCGAGTTTGCGTTTAGAATTTTCGCTGTTTCGATTTGGCATGCTTCTTCTCGTGATTTAGTGTAGGATTCTGTGCTTCGTAACGCGGATTCTCGTTTCGTGTAGCTGTTGTAGAGTTGGCATCTCGGTCGACCTGAGAGGAGTTTTTCTGAAGTTTCTAGATGTGTGAATGTTGCTGATGAGAATATGTTGGAGTCGTTGCTTTCTCTATGAGGTTTGGAAGTGTTAGAGATGACGTAAGATGAGTTTACGGAGCTGACGAGGGATGGCGGTAAGGAGTCGATCAGGCTGTCGTTGTCAGGGTATGTCGTTTGCGAGAGGAAACTTGTGCTCATGTCTTTTTCGTCGAGAATGCTGAGCGTCATGCTCGTCATCATCGGGTCGATGCTGTCGCGACCAGACGTTGGTAGACCTGGAAATATAATGAAGAAATAATTATGTAAAATATAACGTAGTTCCAAAAAAGAAAGTTAGGAATGCGTTTACGCACCAATTTGTGCTCTATATTGTTATCTTGAAGATTTTTATATCTTGAGTACCTACTGCTATACTTTTTTATTTCGATTTCAATGTTGGTTCCAAAGAAAAAGTTGTTCAAAATTATGAGGACAATGACCCCTTTTCGGGTTTAGCATAAACAAAAACTAATTTTGTATATAGAAACAGTATTACTTAAATATTAGTACTTAGTATAACTAAAATACTAGAAAAAAAGTGTATTACCGGAATCCTTATGTGAAGGAATCGACTTTCGACTGTCAATAGACTCGGCGTTGAACGTTCCAGAACTTTCCATCAGCAGTGACGACACGAGGCTGGGTGGAGACATGCGCATAAGCGACTCGCCGCTCTGGTACATGTTCAGACTTGGACGCTCGTTCATCGTGTTTGATATCCCCCTGGAAAATTAATCAGAGAAGTGTTAATATCAAGTTGACTTTCGAAAACGCAGCCTATTTTTGGCTATTATATGGTAGAAAATTCGATGACATAAAAATGCCTGAAGCCTGATCTTTATTTGAGGTATATTAGATGCAGTGGAAATCAGAAAGAATATAAACAAGACATAACTGGAGAGCTTTGAGCACAGCTCAGGGATCGTTTCTGAAATTGGTTTTCAATCAAAGTTCTGGTACGTAAATCTGTTGTCTCATCTGTATAAAAATGAGCAGTTATGAGTAATTGATTGAATAGCAGCAGCCAATCAAATCATTTTACACGAGAACGGACTAAACTAAATCGACTACGATTTGAGGAACCGGGGGGTATGCTTTGTTGTATATCTTTGTAATACAAAAAAAATACAAAAAAGAGAGATATTTATACAGGGTTATTGGTAAAACACCAGCAACCTCTTAAGTAGTCATTGTACTCATCATTATGAACAACTTTTACTATGGGAACAAATATGAAATCGCGAAAAAAACAACTGTTCCGTACATTTTGACGAGTTATGCGAACATAAATGTACTGAACAGCTGTTTTTTTTTTCGCGATTTCTGAAAAAGAGCATCTACGTATCCTCAAATAAGGTGTAGGTTTCTTTAATAAAAAGCGAAAGACCACAACCTAAGCCAATAACATCCCAAAGCTTATTAGAAGCCAAGCAACATCAGCACAAAAACCGGACGCTCCCGACAGTAGAAAGCATAATATAACCTAAAACAGTGCAGCGCCAGATTCTGCGCGGACGCAACACCGTAACACCTCCTTTGCGCGAACGCCAAATTGAGGTATAAACTGAATATCCACCTGGGTAACACATTATGGAATTTTGTCTTAATATGGAAAGTTAATTTTAGTTAAATAAATAAATTAGGTTAAATAAAAAAAAAGGTTAAATGAAGTTTCTCGTGCTGGACAGTAATAAAATAATAATAAATTATCTGAACGACTGTCACTTATTTTTTTCTGGAGAAAAAATTATAACTTTGAAGACTCAGTTTATCTTTGGCCGCCATAGCCATACTTTTGCCTAACTTTCAATATATTAAAATCTACTATAGCCCGCCAGACATGTTAAACCTATATTAACACAGCCGTCCAATCAGACATGTCAAGTTTACAACACAATACCTCATCAAGTCGATTGTCATAACTTCAAAAGTAAAAGTAACATGTCATCAGTCTCAGTCTCCATAGCAACAAAAAAAACAAAGATTCGCGCTTTCTTTCCATCCGCCTTTTCCTACTTTCCCTTTCCGATATGTACAGTCAGCGAAAAAAAGGTGTACATACATCGACAAGAATTCATTTGATTGTCTACCATTTGTGCTCCATAATACTGTATCGCGATTATGCAACTGCGTCTGTAAAAGCCGCAGGAATCCGCTGGATGCGAGAAGCACAGATCATGTCGCGGTGGCGGTGCTTGGGGGAGGACTACGTCCAACAGTGGTCGTCGTCTGATTATAATGATGATGAATATTGTATCAATGTGTAGCTACAATGAGAACCTTATGTTTGGAATGTTTTGTGGCTGCATATTGATAGAATATTAATAATATTATATTTATGGAATAAAGATTATAGACATCTAGCGACCCGCTCTTGCTTAGCACGGTTTTTACGACGTGACAAAACATTGGATTTCTTAGTTATTAGTAACTTTAATATTAACGTATTATACACATAAACCGTCCGGAATAAATTATCTAAACGATATGGTGAACACCCCATCCAAATCTGTTGCGTGGTTTATAAAAACAATGTAAACATACAGACAAACACGGAAAGCGACTTTAATTTATAATATGTAATGTAGAATGCTCGTTTTGCTTCGAATGAAATGAATTCTCATCGTTTTATGGCTGACCGTACCTACTGGAATCAATGCTTATGCTTAGTCATGCAAGGTAATTAATTAGAAGAATAAGGAGCTAGGCTTTTGTTTCTTTAGGCTGTTGAATTCATGATCATTGCCTTATTAGAAGGTTTTTAATGTGAATTTTGGCGGTTTTGGGTATGAGACGTAATTTGATATTGATTGGTGAAATTGAGAATGTTCTACTTTCTTGTGATGTTTTGTTCTACTAAACTTTATACCGTTTTTATTGTATGTAATTTGAGCAACAGAACTGGTTTTATGTTTTTCTTTCATTTAGAACCAGAACAAAATATATTTCTTAAAGCAAAAAAAAAATTGTTTAAATTAAGTAGGTTAGGCTTAATTAAATTAGGTGTAGTTTAGCATATTATTAAAAATGAATAATTATTTATTAAACTTTTTCCTAAAATAAAGAAATATTAAGGGCATAGCTCCAGTGACGCATGGTTTGTCGGTTCCACATGCGGTTTTCGAGTAAACGTACTTTCATCTGTCCAAAACACACCTGATAAAAAAGTTTGGTTTTGAGAAAAGTCGACTTTAGAAATCTTGTTTGTGATACAATTATTTTCATCGGCTTTCATATAATTCCTAAACCAAATAAATTTAAATACCTACATAAACTCATGCTTTCTTCCTATAGGAGTAGGCAGAGACTACAGAACGACACCTGCTACGATCCTTACATACTCCTTTTGCCTCGTTACGTTCTATCACCACATAAACTTAATCAAGCATAATGAAGACCGGCCTTTAGTCCATAAAAATAATAAGGCTGCCTGTGCGAGGCAGCGGAGCGAGGGGGTAATGCGGAGCGGATTTGCAGACTGTGCGGAGCTAGGCCGAGTAATTTGTGCGGGCAGCGGCGGGAGATCAGTTCAGTTATACGCGAAATGTTCGCTTCCACGCTCCGCTTCCTGGTTTATAATGATTTTTTAAACTAGTTCGTAAATCCCTGTCCACTGAAGCAGAGCGGAGATTTAATGCGATTCCATTGGTAAATATTGGCACAACTCCGCTCCGCTCCGCTCCGCTCCTCTCCTCTCCGCTCCAGTTGACTGTCAGCCTTATGTGCCCTCATTAGTGATGTAGGTAACACATTTAGTCCCAATTCAAAATATAGTGCGACTCTCACTGCCACCGCTCATTATTTTTAGAACCAAGTTGTATTAGTGTCAAGAGTGAATAGTGCTTTTGTTTTACATTTAATTAATCAAGCATGTTTTTATCAGAGCGAGAATCAATCTTGCAATTGTAAACCGATATTGATTTACCCTTATGAATAGAGTTACAAGGTTGAGCTGCATTTGATCTTATCCAGCTATTAAACAACGTATAACGGAAAGGGTATATGTGTCGCAGCCATCTGGTTAAATTAGCCAGTCATTATAATTAATTGGATACCTTGGCCGGTAGTTAATTGAACTATAATCATTCAACGTTCAACAACTTGGCGTATTGATAGACAGCCCTTTGAAGATGACTAACCAAGTGATTCAAATGGTGAAAAAAATTCAGCGAGCAACTTGGGAATAGCGCTCGCTCGGCTCGTTTCACTCGCTCGGATCGCGTTCGGGTGGTCCAAACATCACAAATTCATCAATATCCAATTTAACTAAATGACTACACAAGATTCAACCACCTGGTTAAACGTTGCGCTCACGACTGGGCTCAAGCTGAAACTTAAATAGCTGAAGGACAACTATGTCCTTCAGCTATTTATTTGAATGGCCGGAGTTTAAAGAACGGCCAATTAGTTGGCTAATTTAATCAGATGGCTGCGATATATCCATGTAGAACACAGAGCAGTGGTGGCCCAGTGGTAACGACCGCCACCAAAGAGTTGTAGGCCGTGAGTTCAAGCCCAGATGGGCATTTTACTTTGTGTAAATTATTTCAACACCACTGCTCAAAACGGTGAAGGAAAACATCGTAAGGAAACCGGCATGTCGTAGAACCAAAAAATTCGAAGATATGTGACAACCGCCAACCCGCACTAGGCCCACGTGGTGGATTATGGCCCACTCCCTCTCACAGGCCTGTGTCCCAGCAGTGGGAACATTACAGGCTGATTATGCTTTTACATGTCGAAAGCAACAGATTGACATGCTATGACGTCGACAGCATTCATTGGGTTCGCCTTAATATTAAAACTTAGATCAACCCCCCTTTATACCACAAAATCTATACTAAATTACTAAAAACTAATATTATAAATTCGAAAGTAACTCTGTCTGTCTGTATGTTACCTTTTCACGCCTAAACCACTGAACGGATGTCGATAAAATTTGGCAAGGAGATAGATGGCATCCCGTAGAAGGACATAGGCTACTTTTTATCGACATACCACGCGGGAGATGCCACTGGCGGAAGCTAGTGTCAAATAAATAAGTATGTAAGTAATATAGAATACTTACTTGTTGAAGGTGTTGTGTAGATTGTGTGCGGGCTGCGAAAGATCGATGTTGATTGGCTTGGAAAGCGTGTTATTCATCGACGAACGACCTGATACCTCCGATGCGAGAGTCAGATCCAAGTCTTCAAGCTGTAAAGTGCAATAAAAGGTCGTCAGATTCAGTTGACAGAGAGAGAGAAGTCATGTTGTTGGGTCTATATTTATGATGTTTACCCTACTAGTTTGAATTTGCACGGACATGATAAGTAAGTTACAAAACATATGAATGAAACCGTTAAAGGCATGAATATGTCTGCATTCCCTAAAGTATTCATGAGACTGGGGTAGGGTGTCCCATCATCAAAGTTAGCTTTAACTTTTACAAACTCCTAACTTGAAAAACTAAAGGTCCTCACGTTGATGATGATTATGGATGCAGCATCTGAAACCTAGTAACACGCCAGAAACCAAAAACGTTAGTTTATTTATTTACATGTTTTTATCCCCATTACATATTTGTAGTACTAGGAAAAAGGCAAAAAAGCCTTGACAATGAGTAAACATATCCATATAATAGAGACGTCTCAATTTGTTTGTGATCCGCTTCACACCTGAGCTTACGTAATACTTCCCGCTATGAGATATTTAAAGTAAAATATATTTTAGCACGACACGCCATGCGTCGCGTCATCGGATTACGTCACGATGCACTTATTTTATAAATGTTTGGAATCTCCCCTGCTGTCTATGTTTAGATACGAGGATTACGCTATTGAAGGTCTTCTCTTCAATGTTTGTCGATAGCGGAAACAAGTATTTGCTATCCGCTTTATATTAACTTTTGCGAGCGTCAGAAATTTTAAAGATGAAGGAAGACAGTATGGTGACCGTAATGTTTTTGCTGACGCAGTAATGTCTCCTTAAATGTCTGAAACTAGCTTCATATACAGTATGTTATCTAGCGAAGGGCGTTCCCGTAAACCTAAAATAGAGTAGCGTATACAGACGAAGCATAATTTTTTTTTTTTTTAATTTTTTTAACGTAAATTATTCACAAAAAATACTAAATTGATACGGAAAGGAAAAACTCTGTACACGCACATTTGTCTTTCTAAGTTGAAATACATCTCGTCTCAACACGGGAGGGGGGCGCGGGACATGACCTGACCGGCAGCGACCTCGGGCGCATATCCATGAATTTGCGGGCCACCGTCCACAAATTTATGGATATGCGACCGAGGATATAAACTTTTGAAAATCTTTTAATGAAAATACTGTTATTTTTGGTAATTTCTTTTTATATTTAAGACAACTACCCATGGTTTAATATATAAGAATCCAGAACAAATATCAAACAAAACTCCAAATCATAAAATACAAAACCAGTTTTGTCAATTTTGAAGCTATTTAAATGAAAATTGACAAAACTGGCTTCAACGCGTAAAAATTGCGTTGGAAGGCTGCGTGACACATAAAACATAACAAGCCAAAATATTCTTTATGTAATAGCAATTATAATTATGAAAGTGCCTCTAATGCCTATGTGAAGAGAAGAAGGTCACGCCCAACTTTGTAAAGAAACTATTACATGCCAATCACACTATAAATGAGGCACCGATCCTACATCAAACATGGTCAAAACTATAAATGTGAGTTTCATTGGACTTTACAGCTTATTTCGTTACTGTCACTTTCGTTCTATTTCTAATGGATGTTATACACTGAACTGGGGGTTTTGTTGCGCTGATGTCATAGCAGAAATACGTTTTCGCTCCGGTTGTTGCATGAGCTTCTACAAGAAGCCGTTCATCATTATCTTCCAGTCTAACTGGATGCAGCTGAATGCCAATGATTTACATGAAGCGACTGCCTATCTGACTTTCACACCCCACCCACATCCACACCACCCACACCCAGTTACTGGATAACACGATACTCTTGGTAAGACTTTCGGGCTTCTGACGACCCGTAATGACTGTCAAAGATCTACAAATGACAGCCGGGACCAACGGCTTTACGTGCTTTCCGAGGCACGGAGGGGTCTTGGTATGTAAAGATGGTCACCTATCCACGGACCAACGGGGGCAAGCATAGCTTAACCTGATCAATCGACCCTAACGGCTGTTATTACTTAGCCACAAACCCCTCAACCACACACAAGAAGCCGTTGCAGGCAAAACAACTTGATTTACGAACAAACGTTTTATCTATCTATTTGAGTCATCTTCAAGTGAATCTGTTTCTGCGCTATTATGGTCTGATGGCAAAGATCATCATGCGGAGGACCTCGTGGCTCGGTACACAATTCGGCACACAGGTTGCCCATGAACTGTGTTAATAGGATATTTTATATCCCCGTAATACGTTTTCGTGGGATGCGTGTGGGTGGTGCGGGCAAAAGCTAGTGTTTGAGAGTCGTTACGGGTAGTCAGAAGCCCAAAACAACTGACAACCAGTCTAAGGGTGCGTTTCCACTGAAGCGGAGTCGAGCGGAGCTGAGCCGAGACGTGCAGGAATCTTCCAATCACAGACGAGACGACAGATGCGTTGAGGATTTTAACCAATGTGATTGCTCGATTCCGCTCAGCTCCGCTCGTCTCCGCTTCAGTGGAAACGCACCCTTACCAAGGGGTATCGTATTACCCAGTTACTCGGCTGTGGAGGTCAGATAGGCAGTCGCTCCATGTAAAATATTCAGCTGCATCCGGTTAGACTGGAAGCCGACCCCAACATAGTTCAGAAAAGGCTAGGCATGATTCATTGGCAAGACATGCTTGGATTTGTGATCGTAGATGTTTTGTGCCACATTTTCCTTGGTACAGCATAGTACAGCATAGGCAACAAAACCATCTATTATTTGTATAGCCGGAACCACGACTTCATTAAACTAAAAGCTCCTAAGGCCCATCTTCAATCCAAAACTAATACCTAAGTCAGACATGACAGACATGCGGCTTATGTCCGGAGTTCCGGACACAAGCTGTCAGTGTGTAGTATCTATAAAACAGGTCTTATGTAGGCCGCACAGGCTAAACCTGGCTAGTTTAATTATATAGCGGCTATCGACCGCGATACGAAAGCCGGTGTAGGATTAGTACTATACTTAAAGGTAGGATGTGTAACATAAACATTGAACAGGCGACGACACTGTTTTCTTATTGATATTCTCAATAAAAAAGGGATTTTTCCTGGAAAAGAAGGCGTTGTTATCTTCTTTCTTTTCGAGTGGTTAGTAACTAACCTGGTGTCAGAGTTTTAAAGCCGCTTCTGGGCCTCTTACTTGGTATCACATGCCGTCGAGAAATATCTCTCAGGCATGCCGGTTTTATCACGCTGTTTTTGAAGCTAGTGATAATTATACAATACGCACATGAATCCGAAAAGTCTGAGGTGCGTGCCCTTGACACCTATGACTTGGCAGTCTGACGGCCACACCACTAGCTTGTCACTGCTATGCTGCATTGAGGCCCTAGACAAAGTGACATTCTATCAGCGATCACGTTGATGGAAAAGGCAAAAATGTATAGGACTGACATAAATGCTATCGAAAAGCTTATGTCAATTCTGTAGAAATTCGTTGTAGAAATACGAAACGCTTTGGACGCGATTGTCACTTGTCTAGGCCCTCTGGTATAATAAGCTGGAGATATAATAAGAAATATATCTCCAGGTTTCCACCGGCGGGATTCGCAAACAAGGGAATCCCTTCGACATGACTCATGCAGTCAACTTCAGCATATATGTTTATGGATTAAAAGTCGCGGCACAGTATAAATAAGTAACAGTATTATGCAATCATAGAAAACGGCCGAAACGACACGCTTCGAAATCTCAGTGTATACCAGTAAAGCAACATACAGTCTCGAGTGCGCGGCAGTTACGCGGAAGGTAACTATATCAAGGTCAGTGCCGAGACATATATACTGTTACTTTATTATACTGTGGTTGCAGGGAGCTTTTATAATGTTTTCGTTCTGAATCAGTGGACGTATACAAGTTTTTATTCATCAGTTTTTGGCATGCTCTCCGACTCTCACGTCTGATTCAGAAGCTATGAGACAGCTGTTTACTCACAACACATTAAGTACTCAGTCACCGCTTTTGAAAGCCTCAAGGTCGTCTCCTGCTGTTAAATGAGCTTTCCAAGTTCGCATACACAATAGCTGTAATGTATGTTAATGCTGTGACTGACTTAATGATGTAAGTCTAGTTTGGAACCCTATTTGAATGACATTACCCTCATTACTGTTACACGACATGTATGGTAAATTGTTGATGCGACGACTTCTTTCTTCGTATAAATCGAACCACGTGTAAAAAAACGTGTGAAAATTTTCGCACCCGCCTTCCTGGATTTACATTATAGTACCGTCGAAAACTATGAAAACAAGGCCCAAGAAGAAAAATTTAAAAAAAATTGCAGGCGCCATCTTGGATTTTTTTGGCCTCACTATCGGCTTTAGCACCCTCAAAAACCATGAAAACGATACCCATGATGAAAAATTTAAAAAAAATCAGAGCCGCTATCTTGAATTTACATTTTGACCAAATTCACATTTTCTTTCTCTCTCATGCATGCAGTGTACTCGTGCCGATGTGTACAATTTTATCCCACGACACTGTAATCACTTTCCACTTTTCTTTTCTTTTTTTTGACGGCGTTCTCTCTCTCATTCTTTCTCTTTGAATTAGTAGAAGACAGTCGCAAGTATGAACGCTTACATGTTACAATTTCTGAAAGTTTACAAGCCGCGTAAAAGAGCTTCGTTCCAAAAACTCAAAAACCCTACTGCGTAAAAAGTGAGATTCTATTTCAACTTGCTTTAGTTGGGAATCTAGTAACAAGAGTTGAAAACTAACCACTAAGGTGAAGCAAGTTTTAGTCACGTAAGACACCGTAGACGAAACAGTTCTATCGAATTCCGGAAAGACACATTCAGCGTATTCAATCTACCTATCTATTTATAAGGTGTATCTTTCATACATGAAATCTCTTAAGGGGTAATTGGTCTCATCATTTTGAACAACTTTCACTATGGGACCAACCCTGAAATCATGAAAAAAATAATCCAGCTGTTCCATTGAGCTGTTCCCTAATGTTCGCATAGCTCATCAAAATTTAGGGAAGAGGGTTTTATTGTTGTTTTAAACCTTATATACGGCGACGCGATCCTGAAACCGCCTTCGTTCATACTCTCAGCAGAAATTATTATGGTAGTTACGTCCTATAAAAGTCCATTGTTATGTTTCATTATAAAACTTTTCATCACGTACGATACCATAACATACTAGTGGTATTTGCGCAGCTGCGCCTGAGCTTATTATTTATACAGTGAGTCAATATTGCCACTTGTTATAGTTTCCAGTTTCAGCAGTGTCGTTGCAAAATCGATATCGCCCTGTATTATCTCGGGAGTTTATTGCTGCTCGCTTGCTGGGGGAAATGTCGAGAATGTGTCAAAAATTCAGTAGCTTTGGACTATTACTTTTCAGGACTACTAGGTAGGCCAAAGCTACTGAATTTTAAGCCGCCTAAGGAGATTTTTATCTCGCTTTGTTAAATATGAGCTGGTTCATATGGACTTTTTATGGGTGTTGTTACACTGTATTTATTTATTTATGCTCACAATTTTATCATTTAAACACAAATGTACAGAAGCGCAATTAATTCCTTAGGCATTTTCTGCCAGTCGACCCTAAATCCCCCCGAATAAAATTAATTCCTTACTTTCCTTTCCTTCCCTAAGGGCGAACTTTTATACCGAGTATAAATCTTATCCTGCGAATAAATTTTGAATTGTCAGACGACAATTTTATTCCACGGATAACAGTCATCCGACTTTGATTAAATCAGCCCTAAATAGTACAAGATTTCTATTATTAAAAATTAAGGTCAGATAAAAACTAACAATTTTCACCGTATGCCAAGTTATGCTGGGCTAATAGGTGCAGCAACAATACGTTTGTCACCGTCAGTTTTGTAAGCGATGCTGCGTGCAGTCATCTGTATCGAACGGTTTCCTTTATGCTTTAGTTGCAATTTGATAAAGGTATAACTAACTATTGATAGATTTGATCTAGATTGCCGTCAGTCGTGACGGCTTTATTTACAAAACCACTTGGAGGTCCTAAGGGATCTCGCTCGCTAGACGGCCACGACTCCGGCCAGTCGTAGCCGTCTAGTGGTATTGTATGGTCTGCGGCAAGTTGGCCGTTGCGACCAAGTGAGCGATTTGTAGCGGTTTCTATAGTTTATCTGGTCGCTAGGATCACTGGTCGTGGTCGTGGCCGTCTAGTGCGAGAAATCCCTAAATGTCTTTTGGGATAAATAGATTATATTTGGTGTCTTACAACGGCTACAACCCTTGTTGTTGTATTGTATTTTGTGCCATGAAAAATGTATGATGCTTATTATTAGATGGTGTCTGAGAGCCTTTTGCCATAAATCAGGGCATAAATCCAGTTAAACACCGAAAAAAAAAATCTAAAGAATTTGTCTCATCCAGCATTGTCTTCATTGTCCAGGAATGTGTCAGAAACCACAATGTCCGCAATAATGATTCACCGGCTATTGAAAACCAAACTAAATCGTCTTAGTACTTTTGGGGACACTTGTTTATCATACATAACATAACAACACGCCTGTAATCCCCAAAGGGCCGAGGTGTACCTTAGTACACCTCTGCCCTTTGGGGGGGGGACAGGTACACCCACATTTCGCCACTTTTGTTTAAGTCCCATGTAATAGGGGGCGAGCCTATTGCTATCAACCGGGCAGAAATCCAAACCCCGGATTCATTTATCAATTCAGCTTTAATCCAATTCGTCAGGCTTAAACCAATTAAGCTAGAAGATCTGACATTTATTAATAGATCTGATTCTACGAAACCGTTTAATGATTTTGTACTATTTTTGGGTTGTCGGCCATTGAGCGCAGTTACTGTTCATCAGCCGTGAAACAGGTACCTACGGTATTAAGCACGGTCATAAAGTTTTAAGGCATAGACGAAGGAATATTTTATAGGCTTTTTATGAATTTTAAATGACTGGATGGACGTAGACTATTGGACGTGTGTTATTGAAAAAAATTTACATCACATATCATCACGCCTGTATTTCCCCGAAGAGTTCGGCGGAGGTGAAGGTACCTATAGTACACCCACATTTCGTCACTTATGTTTAAGTCCCATGCGAAAGGTTAGCCTTTTGCCATTGCCTGTACTGAGAAATTCTAGATAGAAAACCCAATAATACTTCTCCCGACCCGGGAATCAAACCCTGGATCTCATGCTCAGCAGTAGCACTTGCGACCACTAAAGCGACGAAAAAAATAGGTTTCATAAAAGAGACATATCTCTATAAAAGCTCTTCTTTAATATTGATTGAAGAGCTTTTATTAGCAGAAGTGGAAGCAAAATAAGGAAGACCTTATATTACTTCCACTTCTGTTAATTTAATCATATGGAATTATTATTATTATCCTTATACATATTTAAATAAAATATCAGTTCCACAATTTTGGTATTGCACCTTCCACTGTTTGTCTCTGCATCACCCAAAGGTTGACTGGTAGAAAATGCCTAGGGCATTAAGTCCGCCTCTGTACTCTGTACATTTGTGTAACAGATTGACCCCCTTGAGCCTAATCAAATGTCTAGCTGATCAATAAATCTGCTGTCTGATTGGCTTTCACGAGAACCAATCATATTAACTGACAACAGGCGTTATAAACCCAGATCTGTTTTCAAATCAAAAGCGCGGCAATCCATTTGAAAAGAACGCACGACATCCATACATGATTTACAATTCAATTACTCCCAAGGACGTATTCTGCGTGGCTCGCTTATTCCATGAATAGCGAGTATACGACACACTCCTGCATTTTTTAAACAGTGTCGTTAAGTGTATACGATGATTTTAAACCAGGCGTGATCTCATTTATTATGCAAGTTCAGTGTCACGGCCGACAATCGAGGCTGTCCACTGATGAAGATTCGAAATAATACCGTTATTGCAGTCGCGAAGTGAAACGGTTAAGCACCTTTAGGTCGAATTTATTGCATCGTGCAGGAGGCTTATGCTGCCATCAGATGGACTGCATTCTTGCTGTTTGAATGCAGCTTAGTAAGACTGCAATACTCGTAATGTACTGTAACTGCATTCAAACTGCTGCAGTTGGAGTGCAGTTGAAATGCAGTCCGTCTGATGGCAGCATTCATCATCGACAATATCAACATTATGAAAGTGAAAATGGCATTTCAAATTTATGTGAAAAACATGCCTATTCGTTCCCCGAGTGTACCTAAGTATACTGTAAATACTAGATTACTGAATGAAGTCGACCGTAAAGAAGACTCCATTGTTTTTATATGGTATGCATTTAGATTGTTGTAAGGAGACGTAAATAAACAAAAATATAAAACAGAATGCGATTTTTAAAGACTATAAAAAATTGTGTTACAGCCTTGTTCTTTGTTTTTCAAGGTCATTAACATCGTTTCAAGTGCAATTCGGAGTTTATGGGTAAATTTTAATGTTTTTGGTTGCTTAGAGCCGAACTTCAAACGCGAGGAAACCACAAATTACTTACATTTTATGCTTCTTTACTTCCAAGTTAGACTGCAATTAAGAATACCTCCTGTTTTACATTCAGAGCTATTAAAACGAGGTGCTAACTTGCATAACAGAATGAAATATGACTGGGCAACGCACGCAATCACACGTCTCAGATCTCATGGTTTATGTTATGGTTCGTCGTTATTATTACATTCCGCTTCGCTTAAAAGAACTGAGGCCCTAGAGAACAAGACATTCTATCAGCCATAACGATTATGGAAAAGGCAAAAATGTATAGGACTGACATAAGCTATCGAAAAGCTTAATATCAATCCTGTTGAAAGTCGTTGTAGAAATACGAAACGCTTTCGAAGCGATTGTCACTTGTCTAGGCCCTCTGATACACCGCTAAGCGCAGTGCATGAACCACCATAACATGGGAAGCATTGCTTTGAAACCGAACGACTCTTGGCATGTTTAGACCAGTTCATCGTCACTAAAGTTGTCCAAAGTAGGCCAGCAGGGCTGGATAAGTGAGTAAATATTCTAGCATCTACGTGTAGGTGCATACTTCAATTGATTTTAGTGCACCCCTGCTACAGTGGTCTCAATGCTTTGTATACAGGGTGAAATTTTAGTCGTTTAAAACATATGCCAGTCGATTCTTTGTTATGGTTGCATTAATATTCTAGAGGTATGGGATTTTAAAAAAAAAACGTTGTATAAGGCCATTGTACTCATAAAAAAAAATCTCCTGTTCCCTGCGTTTTGACGCGCTATGGGAACATAAATGTAGATAACAGCACATTTTTTTTCGCGTTTTCTTGATCTCCCATTGTGAACGTTGTTCATGATAACGAGTACAATGGCCTCTTAAGAGATTTCGTGTATGAATAGATACACCATCATTCAGGGTGAAATTGAATTCATGGGCATCCTCTTAAAGGGTCATTGTACTCATCATTATGAACCATTTTCACTATGTGACTAACCTTGAAATCGCGAAATGTTCGCATAGCTTGTCATGATGTAGGGAACAGCTGATTTTTTTTTCGCGTTTTATGTTTTGATCCATGGTGAAAGTTGTTCATCATAATGAGTACAATAACCCCTTAAGAGGATGCCCATGAATTAAATTTCACCCTGTATACATTACATTATATACGTTTCTCTAAGGAAACCGTCTTAAGTATCGTGGTCAAGGCGCTTTAGAGAATATCAATTTTGCATCGCTCTTTGGCTGATCCAAACGTTCAAGCCAAGCCATATCAGGGGCCCATGGGCGGCATAAAAACTCTGACACGAAAAAGGAAGAAGACTTTTATTCTTAGGAAGAGAAAGAACATTTTTGACTCACCTGCGGATCATCATCCTGCACTAAACTCCTCCTCTTCATCGCATACTCTTTGACCGCATGACTGTTCTCCGTGTTCACATCCACGTTGAACGTCTTCAGTCTCAACATCGGACTGATTGCACCCAACGGATTGTTGTACTTGTTGTACGTCAGGTACTTATTCGCCGCCAGGTTCGATATGTTGGCCATGTTAGACGACATATGGGGAGGCATGTTGGCCATGTTGGACGACATGTGGGGAGACATGTTAGCCATGTTGGACGACATGTGGGAAGACATGCTGGTCATGTTGGACGACATGTGGGGTGACTGGTGGATTGTGGGAAGCGAATGGATTGGCGACATAGAAGGAGGATTGGACGCAGCTTCTACTATGTTCTGTATGCTCGGCCTATGCATCCGTTTCTTTGGCTTCACGTATGTTCTCGAGTCGAACTTGTGTTTGTCTGGCATTGAGAGGATTTCGTCTGAAAAAGAAATGTTTATTTAGTCATAAATATCATCTCCGACTCTTCATTAATGACTTTTGTGGAAGAAACACCACAATTTTGCCTCGTAAGACAATGCTCTCTGTTAAATTAGTTCCTCGTAGATGTTTTTATCCAGAGCTGAGAATGGGGTTCCTTGTTGAAATCTTTGTCGCGAGATGGCACTAATTGTTTTGACTTGTCGAGTTGTTGCTGTTCGGTCGCTTACCCTTCAAGATGATTTTACCAAGCGACAAACATTCAGCGCTACCTCGCGGTGAAGCTTCCAGCTAGCAACCTCATTAGGGATTGAATTCGTCGATTAGGTTTTTTCCAAGTTCAGGGACAGGTCATGGTATCATCTTTGACGAGGCAACTTTGGATGTCTCCATTTAGTTACAATAGATTCAATTTATTTTAGCTACTGTTAATAATAATATTATCATTGTATCGGCCGTAATTTTCATATCAAGAGACTGCCCATTCATAACGGGCGCGGGAATAAAACAAAAGGCAACGAACGTTTGGATACAATACAATGTATTCAGGCTTGCAGCTAACAATAGTGTGTAAAGTTTTCATCAAAATGTTCAAGCCATATAAGAATGAAGTTTGGCAAAGGTAACAGTTTATTCATAAGGAATGTCTCCAATTGATTCAGAATTAGGTTCCAATTTATCAATAAATCAGGTAAACGCGGAAGATGCCAGTAGGAAGTTCAACAAACCCATTAAAAATCGCATCTCAAAGCTTAGTATTCGTTAAGGTCTAACAAACCACACAATTATAAATCTTACACCTACACATTAAGGTATACTCTCGCTTGTTTTGCGTTTAGCGTTAAGTGGTAACAAAATAAAAGCGTCGAAATTCAGTTCGTAACGCAATGCTGTCGTAGAAACGTAGTATAATTGGCACCAAATTTGGTGGACAATTTGCATTCGGTGTGCTAGAGAGGACGTGGTCAGGAAATGGCAGTGACAGCTGTTCTAATGTTATGACTGGAATGCGTGAGCCGACTGCGAATGGCAGGCTCCTTAGAATTGAAGCCGTGAAAGGGCAGGTGGAAGAAAGCTATAGGATACATCCTGTGACTGTTACTTGGCAGAATGGGTTGCAGAAAACCGACTGATAAGTGAATTCCTGGAGAGAGAACTGCAAATAGGTCAAAATCACAAGAGAGCATAACGAAAATAGACATTGGCTATTTCAGAATAGGATTTGGTAACACATACTTTGACTTTTCAGAGAGACTTGAAAAGAAACAAGAATATTATGGACCCGTACTTCATTTCAACTAGGATATTGACACGTATGTCAAGTGCAAATTGCTCTGCAAACATTACTATGTATCTAAGTCGAAACCAGTCTATGCAGTATGAAAAAGTGCATAGGTAATCGCGAGCGGATACTAATTGAATGTGTTCAAGCAGATGCGAGAGTGTTGACAAACATAATATTGACACACGGACGCGGGGTTGACCTCAAGTGAAGATGACGTATCGAAAACGAGCAAAAAGATCGTACGATATAACTGATAAAGTGTTCTGCTGGGAAAAGCTGTTACAATTTTTAAAACTATGGAGAAGTTAGTGTTAAATTAAAATGATTACTATTAAAGTTACATTTATTGGAGAACTTGAAATTCGAGTTGTTGTTGAGGACGAATAAAACTGAATATTTGACTATTTTTGACCGTACGGAGCTCCCCTATATCTGACCAAGTACATCACATATTTACGAGAAAAAACGTTAAGTTATTAATACTTTCCCCTATCAACATAAGAATGACTGACAGGATGGCATCATATTGTTTCCTTAACGTATCAATGCGGAAGAAGCAAAACAAGTTCATTGCATAAACACAACCCACACAACCGCCCATTAGTTCCAAGTTTCAATCGATTTAAACGCTAAGGATTTAATCCGACAAGAAAAACGCCACATTCAGTTTCGTTACAGACAAAAACACCCCAGTTACGTCTCACAAGAGTTATTAAATGTTCGTAATCTATTTATTCATCTCGATCCAGCATATGCGTAGAAAGTGAAACTTTTATTGTACAAGTTTCGAATAATAATTTTATTGTCGTGTGGGCCGCAATGCCATTACTATGGACTGTGTTCGTTACAATACTGATTGGGGATAGACTATGTAAATGTCTTACTGACTAGGTTGGGTACCTACTAAACTGGCTAGAATATTATGCCCATTTAGGACCAGACGGCCTCCTTACTCCGTTTTATATTGAGTACTAGCTGTGCCCGGCGGCGGCGGTTTCACACGCATAAGTCTCGATCCCGTGGGAATATCGGGATGAAATGAAATCTTATGACCTCCTCCAGGTCATGGTCTACTCTTGCGCCAAATTTCATCCAAATCTGTTCAGCCCTTTGAGCGTGAAAGCGTAACAAAGAAACTCACTTTCGCATTAGTTAGGATAGGATTCTAGACCTATTTCTTGTCTGTCTACTAGTTTGGAACTAATATAGCCTGTCATGCCTTCTTAATGTTTGCCACAATCAATCAAGCCTTTGTGGGCAAACAAGAATTTGTGGATACGTAAACGTTTACATAGCCTACTATCGATAACGCGTGGGAAGATGGCATACTCGCGTAAATAATTTACAGTTCAGTTTACAATATCCGCCAATACAGACCGACACATTTCCTTGAATTTACTCGCATACTTACTTAAACAGGAACAAACTAACAACTTTAGTTTTATTTTTAATTCCGTATCACATGGGAAACAGGAAAAAGCAGAGTGAAATGGTGGATTACTTGTGTCTTTACGGTTGGCGACGCATTCCATCGGGCGCACTCTGAAAAGTCGGGCATCCCGAGACATGATCTTTTGAATTATATAGTCCGTCTGAACACGAGCGAAGAAGGGTAATTTGAGTAGTAAATTAGCCCGCTTATACTACAAAAGTGCATTTGATTAAATTCGTAATTTCGAAAGCAAGAATATATATAGATCCATATAAGGCTTTGGCTCAGAGAATAGTCGTAAATGTAGTTGAAATCCATCAGTGAATAGCGATATTATATAAATGGAGAATTGAAATTACAAATACAGGAGTTATGACCCGTGCATTTAGATACTATATAGGTAAACACGTAGGTAAATTATAAAGTCTAGCTATTTATCTCAGCCCACAGATGATGCAAGATACGAGGCAGGGAATGTTCGCGTCGCATGTGTGTGAGGACGCAACTAATATGGGAAATCATTGGAAACTTGTTCTAGCCTATGTTATTACTTCCTGCGGTATCAATTCATCAATTAGCTTGGAATCTTCTGTTTTTGCGACGTCTCTCTCGGAGGAAATGTCGTTCTGTGCAGGTTTCTCTAGCTTCAATGTGATTACTTATGATATTGATTTAGATAAGATTCCCAACGAAACGCTTCAAATTGGATTATTCGAAGGCAACTTTTCGAAGAAGCAGTTTTAAAACTGAAAGTTTACCTAAAAACAAGGCAAAAAATACACTATACTTTTTGCACTAACGCGAAAGCGAACGATGATGCGTTAAGAACATAACGCCCACATGCGATTTTGCCGAATCGTTTGGCGGAGGCCGGAGTTGTTGCAAATATTATGTTGTCCCTTTTCGGAGGTTTTAGTGGAACAGACGGACATTCTTTTGAAAAGATAAAATTACCATCTTTGAATACCTATTTTTTACAAGCTTTATATTAGCTTGCTCTGTTCGTATGTGTTTCCGGTTACTCCTTTTGTCATCAATTTTTCAAGCACTTCCTGGCATCCGACTGAGCTGAAACTTGGCATACTTATACAACTACCGAGACATTTTGAAAAAATGAAAGAAAAGAAAGAAAGAAAGAAAAATAGGTTTATTTGTCACAGAAACAAATAAACCAGCAGCTGCAGCTGGTCTGATGATGGAGCCGGTAGCTCCATCATCAGACCAGCTCCATGGTATCATTGGGTTTGGTGGTATCTTTTGGTTGGGCATAGGAACTCGTCAATCAAACAAAATAGCACCATCAATCCATCATGTTTGGACTCATTAGCTATGTATTACCAAGTGCTTTGACACTAGATGGTGTTCAGGGTCTGATTATGGAACCGGAAAGTGGCCCTGGGAAAACCCTTTTTAGTTCATTAAAAGCTTGTTTTTAAAAAGGTTTTTATTTTACATAATATATTGTATTTTTAAGAAAGACTTGTTTTTGTCGAAATAAGAAACCTGAACATCTAATGACACTTCCGAAGACGATGGTACTCAACTAGTAGTTCTCCAGAACACAACACAACTGAAGATTTTTCGCCGAAATTTATCTGCAGCCGATTTCGAATGATTCATTACTGGGTTAGCTGATGCAACTCATGTGCCAGGGATTCCGGGTTCATGCAGTCGTGGACCTTTTCTGTTGTTTATTATTAAGTACAATATAATTGGGGATCAGACGAAGACTGATAGTTCTAAGAGATCTAAGCCCAATCTGTGCATTTCCAAAGGAAAAAGGAACGGTCAGGGGAAACGCCTATGTTAGAAGATTTCCGTACTGTATGTCAAATCTGATCATTATATCTAACCTTTCGAATCTAGTGGTTTAAAACTCATCCAGTTTTGAACTTATATCAATTTGCATACTGCATTGTCATTATTTAATGTCAATACATAAAATTATGTTTCCGACAGTATTTTCCTGTGCAAAATCTATTTAGAGGATCCAATCAAAAAGGGAATTTAGCTCTAGAATATAGAGTGCAGTTTTCTATGGCAGATCTGGGGCAACAAAGTGATCTCAATGTAATTGGATGATTGCTTTAGTGACATTGAACGGTACTGGAATTATCTAAGTGTGTAAGTGTACTAGTATACCAAATACGAAATGGTATTGTATACCGTCTAACTTTTTTTTTTTTCTCCGTTATTTTTAATCATCGTCCTATCCAAATTTCCTGTATTTGGTATTGTTCGTCGAATTGTTGAACTCCAGTTTTGGGTTGAGCTGCACGATTACTGACAAATGCGTGCGCTGACTGGAGAGGTCCACTCAGCCTGTGTGGTTCATTCCTCAAAAGACCATTTCATACACCAATCTACATAGCCGTCACATGATCTGACCAAGATTATATCTGAACTTCTGTGTGCCTACCACCACCGCTTGCAGCAGTATTATTTTAATCTTACTTCGTTGGAGAAAGAGATGGAGCTATACGTCCTGTAGAGCTTCATCTCTTTCCAACACTGAAGTAATAAGCGGTAGTGGTAGGCCCCCTGGACTTAAAAGAGACTGTGACCTCGGAGTTTATTTCAGCTTTAGGTACTTCTCGGAGTAGTCAGAGAGGAAACGCCAAACTCATCTAGTTTTTAAAATTTGACTGACGTGTAAAAGTGTTTGTAAACCTACTGCTTACTGTGCTAAAAAATACTTGCTGTCTCATGTAGTTGCACTTGTAATGTAATGACTTGTGATTTGTCGGTAAAACAGAAATTTTATACTTCTCAAGAAACAAACATTAAATGTTAAGGAATAGACTCTGTCGGTCAATTTGGGCCTATTAGCGTGTTATTCGGGACTTAGATGAAGCTTGAATGTAGATTCAAACGTGGTCAGAGGTCAGGGGTGAACGACTCTAGGTTCACTTCCGAGGCTACGGCTTACTTATAGTCTTTTCGACTACATTATGTGTGCTAGAGTAGGTAACTCGATATTGTTATTGAAATAGTTGCGAATTTAATAAACCTCAACTGTCATTAAGAAGACACAATCGAATTTTAATTGTTATCGGCCATTAGAAGGCCAATCAACAGTTGAGCGTTAATGAACATCTGAGGACCTAAAATATGCCAGGACTCCTACTGAACCCAGTCAATCTGCCTAGCCTTTTCCCAACTATGTTTGGGTTGGCTTCCAGTCTAACTGGATGCAGCTGAATACCTGTATTTTACATGGAGCGACTGCCTATCTGACCTCCACAACCCAGTAACTGGGTTATACGATACTCCTCGGTAAGACTGGTTGTCAGACTTTTGGGCATTTGACGACCCGTAACGACTGTCAAAATCCTCGAATGATAGCCGGGAACAACGGCTTAGTGTGCTTTCCGAGGCATGGAGGAGTTTACAATAATATTGAACCTTTCAGACTCAGTCGTAAAGTAAACAAACAAACATTGATCGAAAGTGTTGACAAAACATATGTTATATACACAGCATTAGACAAATAACGGCCAAATAACGACAGTTATTGTGTAATCTTGTTGAAATTACTGCATTTTAGAGTTATTTCTTTAATGTTAATAGTAAATAATAAATAGATTGCATTGCTTTGCAAATATCGTAAAAGAACGGAGTTTATTATTTGTTTTAATCGAAATAACGTTGATAACTGTTATATTTCTAATGTTATGATAAATGGAATATACATCATAAACTAAGCCAGGTAATTCTTCGAATTCTTTACGTAGGTACTAAAAAAGAATCTCAGTTCGCACCTTGTTCGTACGGACTGACGCAGCATTCGATTTTACTGACACACGCAAAACCCGAATGCGAAATCTGACACTGATCATAAACGACTGTATTATAAACTTGGTATTATATTACTGCAATCACTGTTCAGGGTTTATTTGCATCATCTGCAGGGTTGACCAAAAAGTACATAATAATGTAATTAGCCCCAGACAAAGAGACATTCTACCAGCGCGACAACGATGATGGAAAAGGCAAAAATGTAATTATAGGACTGACATAAACTATCGAAAAGCGTTTGTCAATCCTGTTAAAAGTCGTTGTAGAAATACGAAACGCTTTAGAAGCGATTGTCACAGGTAGCGAAATACTTCTAAAAGTTTGGCCAACATACGGAAGTTGAGTCTTAAAATTGGTTCAAGCTGTGGTAATTAACCACCCACAGCCTGCAAATACCATAGACCTGTTTTATCTAGTAGTTTCATATAACTTGGTGAATTTATGGTCTGCTACACTCACTCGTACACAACCCTTTTGCTGATACAGTAAATTGTCTTTATAGATAATATTCGAGCTAAGCTTAAATTAAATTAGGCTGTTGTACGCTTTGAGAACTACGAACGATAATATCCACATAGTTGGCTCTAAATCGAGGGGCTCCTGGCTAAGTAATAACAGTCGATCAATCAGGTTAAGCTACCCTTGCCGCGGTCAGTCCGCGAATGGATGACCATCTTAACATAACGCACGTTAAGCCGTTAATCCCGGCTGTCATTCTTGGATCTTTTTCGTTATCGGTCGTCAGAAGCCTGAAAGTCTGACAACCAGTCTTACCGAGGGGTATCGGCTTATCCAGTTACAGTCAGATAGGCATACGGTCCATGTAAAATACTGGTATTCCGCTGCATCCGATTAGACTGGAAGCCGACCCCGAAAAGGCTAGGCAGATTGATTGGCTTTGTTCTAAATCTAAATAACATTGAATCAAGAAACGTACTGCACTGTGCAAGGCCGAGACTGAGATGACAGGATGAAATGGACTCTAATCTAAAGAACTGGCACACCTAGACGGTATAGTAGAGAAAGAGGATCTGAGGCCCTAGACAAAGTGACATTCTGTCAGCGATTCATATTTCTTCAACGACTTTCAACAGGATTGACATAAGCTTTTCGATAGCTAATGTCAGTTCTATACATTTTTGCCTTTTCCATCATCGTTATCGCTGATAGAATGTCACTTTTTCTAGGACCTCGTAGCGTAGCATCCACTTTTGGGGTAAACCTAGTTTATTTCTAAAAACCTGGTAAGCACTGGAAAACCTTCCGACTTCCCGCTGTCTCAGGGTTTTTTGAGACAAAATGCAAAAGGAAAAACTAAAATTTCTTCCGTCACTCCAAATTAATTGACGGAATTAACCCATTCTTGCTCGTTCTTACATAGAAATGTACCAGACCCTGATTGCATACAGTGACATGATATCAGATCTTTGTCCTGAACCCATGAGCCGTATCGAATGTCATTAGATCAGCTACCAATTGTTCACGATCATATCCTTTGTTTAACGGCTGGCCGACGAAAACCATTCCATAGCTCTTAATTTAATTGCCATTTTGTTTTTAAATGTGTGACGAAATGATTTTTTATCCTCCATTAAGTTTAGTGTTATTTTTAAGAGAGAAAGGAAGGCTTCAATTAATTTTGCAGCCTTTTTTGAGCAGACGCAGTGGGACCTATATCAGCGTTGATCTCCCCTGTAGAATGCGATGAGGTCTAAGATATTACGAACGCAACAGAAGAGTCGTTCTTTCTTTGAATGTAAGGGGAACGCAAGCGCAGGCAGGGAGTTCCAAACTTTGCCTACGCGCACAACGAAGGTTGAAATTAGAACTAAATAACTACTTGGAATTGCCTTTGGCGTAATTTTAGGTTACTGAGTTAGGAGTTAAATAATTAACTATGCAGTAACAGGTTGCGAGAATATCGTCAGTTCATTTGCAAAAGATAAAATATTGAGTTCAGAATATAAGCCACATTGTCGAACTACAAATCGTTTGAGATACATCGGCTCAACCAATCACATGTCTAGACTTGTAAAAAAACTGGCGCACCTGAGTCAACAGGAGTACAATTACTAATTTTCCGAAAACAGCAGATGACTAAATACTAAATCATTGATTATTATTGCTTTCCAAATGGCGCCAGAACTCATCTATTATTTTCCGTGAGATGTAATTTGTTAATTTATAATTATAAGTAAGTCGTTAAACTTGCTAAGCAGTATATAAATAGGATTAGGTATGATAATTATGCAGCTGATGAGCATTTCCTACTTAACTTAAATGATAATCGTGCTTTGTATAAGTAAATATGGCTGGACATAAGTAAGTAAAACCGAATTGTCCTGTAATCTTGGCCCGTGACGAAATAGGGAACCTAAATGTGACGTATTGAGTACAAAACAAGCAGTGCCTACGAAGTAAGGGCCAACACATAGCTAGCAAAGAAAACTGGCGCGACGTTTTGTGTATCAAAATATCAACCTTATACACATTAAAATAAAGTCGATGTCCTGTGTTTCAAGGTGCACGCTGGGATGAATACTACACCCACTCAATGCAATTTGTAGGTGCAAGTAGGATTAATGAAGAGTCCTAAAATCAGCTGGTTGTAATGCTGTTTTAACATGAATTGATGAAAGACTACTATGACAGACATCTTAAAGTGGGCCATTAATTGTAAGGAAAGATTTCTTGGAAATAATGAGGCATTTACTTTACCATAGAGCTGTTTAGTATAATTATTTAATTATGCTTATAATAAGTCTTTAAGGTCTCCTTATGAGTATAACTGTCACTAACAAGACACAATAGATGTTTTATTGTTATCGACTTCTAAAGACAAATCGACAGTTGAGCGGAGACCACCCAATCAATCTGCCTAGCCTTTTCCCAACTATGTTGGGGTCGGCTTCCAGTCTAACCGGATGCAGCTGAATACCAGTGTTTTACATGGAGCGACTGCCTATCTGACCTCCACAACCCAGTTACTGGGTAATACGATAACCCTTGGTAAGACTGGTTGTCACACTTTCGGGCTTCGGACGACCCGTAACGACTGACAAAGATCCACGAATGACAGCCGGGACCAACGGCGTAACGTGCTTTCCGAGGCACAGATGAGTCTCGGTATGTAAAGATGGTCACCCATCCGCGGACCAACCCCGGCGTAGCTTAACCTGATGGATCGACCCGTGCGGCTGTTATTACTTAGCCACGAGCTCCTCCGAGCGGAGACCACCCACAGAAGTTTAATTCTCCTCAATTATAACTGTACCTATCCATAAAAACGTGGTTACAAACATGTGGTTTCATGAAGTTTTCTTACACCTTAAATAGTGAACAAATTGACAGCAGTGGAATGTGTGTGGATCTTACATAATTTCGTGTACTTGCAAAACTAGCATAACAAATATTACAGAAATGACTTCATAATGCAGGCAATGAAACGGCTGTTTCATAATTATTAGATCACATTACAGATACACTTTTTATCACAGAAAACTGCAGTAAATTAACTAAATCCATTGATAACATCAAGTTCCAAAATGATAACAATTTTACAAGAACTCTGATGTTTTTATCTAAAAAAAACAAATAGTACTTATGTGAAAGATAAATCTAATTAAATTAACATTAAGAAGTTTGTTTCTCATTACATAATAACTGTGTGCATGTTTGGGCATCACTATTTGCATAATTGAAAATTACATTACATAAATACCTACATGCAATAGTCATTAAGCCTATAAAATGCAAATAGTCAAAAATAAATAGGTGATGATGTGTAGTCAAAAATTTAGCTCAATGCCTATATTTAAAAAAAAAACTCATCAAAAGCATAACTTCCTCTTTCGAAATCGGTTAACAAGAGTGTATTGAGGAAAAAAGACATTGACCCCTCACATAGGTCAATATTTAAATTAATGCACACATGTTACACAACTTTGAACATGTTGTCTTATCTAATGTCCTAATTTAGTTAATGATGTAATAGATACTTCAAACCGAAAGTAGGAATAGTATTATCTTGCGGTCGCAACCGCGAATGCTGAGCGTGGGTTCGATTCCCTGGTTGGGCAAAGTGTTATTGGGTTTTTTCCATTAAGAATTTCTAGTAACAGTATGGAGTTTGGAAGTTGGCGGAGTGTGTGCGGTTGGTGGTGAGCCGTTGATCCTACGCCTGATCTCTCTCCGGTCGTGTCGGATTGCGTGCCGTCCCATCTGACTATTGAGGGAAGAGAGAGTGCACCTGTGTGCACACACTTGTGTACTGTAATATCTCCCGCGCCGAAGGCTAGTGTCCGTTGAGATTGGCCGCCGTGGTCGAAATACGGTCTGGAGTACTATTATTACTATACAGCATAGGCATACTAATTTCTGCCGCCGAACTGTCAAGTCAAGTCAGGTCACATAAAAGGCACTTTTGAGCGTCAAAATGTACAAGAAAATAGAATTGGTTCTAGTCGCCCCTTCCAAAAGGTAGTGTCGTATGGAGAAAAATGGGCAAGAAACTCCACCATTACTCTTGGCTGTGATCCAGTTTCAAGGCTATGTGAGCTGGTGTAATTACAGCAACATGATGCATTTCCGCATTGTCTCTTCGATGGCAAAGCACTAGCGATTCCAGGGGTAGATAGACAGGAGTTACAGAGTGACTACTTGCTTAAATGAGCAGAATGAGCTGTAGATGTTTGCCTGCCACCATCCATAGTCACTACATAGTATAAAAAAAATTCGCTTTCTCTGTCCCTATATCCCTATGTATGCTCAAATCTTTAAAATTACGCAACGGATTTTGATGCGGTTTTTTTTAATAGATAGAGTGATTGAAGAGGAAGGTTTTAGTATATAATAACCGACATCCACGCGGGCGAAGCCGCGGGCATCAGCTAGTAATATTATAAATGTGAACCTCTTTTTGCCTGATACCTTTTCACAGCTAAACGGATTCCAATGAAATTTGACATATAGACCATGACCTGACTTAGGACACAGGATACTTTTAATCCCATGTTCCTGTGGGATATTTTCCAACCTCATCACAGGCTAAGCCCCGGTTAAAAGCTGGTTTATTGTAATGAGGAACTTACTTTTAAGTATGTCGTCGAGTACTGTGTAGAGCGTCTTCTCCAGCTTAAGGTAATCATGATCCTCTTTGATGGGCCAGTCACAGGATAAGTTCCAGTCCACAATGTCGACATTCTGCCCCGAGTCGTTGGGAACTGTGTACAACCTGGGTGTAAAAGAAATACCATATTAAGACTTTTTATGTACCCACACATCCAGACATTATATGTACAAGACCTGTGCCCGATGGGATCCTATTGGCAGAAATTACGAACTACCTATTTAATTTTATCTAGGGGAAGGATTGTTAAACATCTCTTAGTGTATTCTTTCGGTTTATGTTTATGGAATTATTGTCCAAATTTTTATGTTTCTAGACCCAGCGGTTGAAGCTGTATGTTGTCTGTCAGTAAATTCAAAGATTTTTAAATACTCACGTTTGAAGTTAAAAAAAAAACCCTCAGAACTATCAGGGGTCGTTCGATGGCAAAAACCAGGGATGAAAACGACCAGGTCGCGAAAAAATGGCAATTGTTTTTTTTTTTTTTTTCAAGGCAGCTGATAACAGCCCGGGATTTGGGACCATCCGCGTGTCCCAGACTTTCATCACGTTATTAAATAGATGTAGGCTGTTGTCCTATTGAAGGGCAATGCCCTGACGGCCTAGACAAGTGACAATCGCTTCCAAAGCAGGAAATAAGCTTTTCGATAGCTTATGTATGTCAAACCACAAAATTTTTGCCTTTTCCATCATCGTTAGAATGTCACTTTGTCTAGGCCTCTGCCTCTCCTTTGCCATGCCTTACACAAATGAAAAAGTCAAGAAAACGCTCATTATTGATGAAGGTGTACTGCAGGATGAATCTATAACTATTTTGGGGGTGCAAGTGCAAGAGAAAAACCTATTATCCCAGATCACAGGCCCCAAGTTTGAGAAGCCACAAATTCGTCTAAGAGATCAATGAAGAAATCAATTACTACAAGAACATTTGATGATTCATTTTCTAATTAGATTGTATAAGAGAAAACAGGTTTGCATGCAGCTAATTGTGTAACGGAGGATTGATGCATTTTGTTCAGAAGTGACTCAGAGGATTACACTGTTTTTAGGGTTCCATTCCCAATGGATGCCAAATGGAACAATTTTATTAAACCTCCGCTGTCCATCCGTCCGTCTGTCTATCAGCGGGCTGCATCTCATGAACGATAATAGGCAGGCACATAGTTGTTATTTTCACGGATTGTGTATTTCTATTGCTGCTATAACAACAAATAAAATAAGTAAACTATAAAAGGAGGTCATAAAAAAACATTTCTTTTTTACTAAAGTTAAAAACGGTAGTGTTAAATATTGTATGGTGGTACAGAATCCCTTCGTGTTAGAGTCCGACTCGCAGTTAGCCAATTTTTTAAGTAACAAGCACGCATCCCATTTTATTACTGGTAACAACACCACAGGACATCTTAAACACTTAAAACTTATCACTGATATCTTGCCTACCATTGATTTGTTGTGAACATCAAACTTACAGATATTCCAACATACTTATGGACTACTGTAATTAGTGAATAACAGCCTATTAATTTTGGTTGTGGTTTCAGTTTCACTTTTTTGAGTTTTAGGTTGCAGCAATTTACTGCAGACTTCAGACAGACAGAGATGGTTCAAAGTAAAAAAAAAAATTTTTTCACATTAATAATAATTACTTACTTTGTCATTTTTTTTTTCTTTTTATTTCGTAATTGATATTTTTAATCTTGGTTGCTACTTTCCTAGTCATCGTCTTCCAAACGGATGGTTATTATATTATTTTTTATTTTTTTAAAGCAGACCTCCTTTGAAACTAATTGGTGAACCCTGCTTAAAGACTATTAAATGGCAGAGATGAGATCTTAGTCTAAATAAATAAATGGTACCATCCTATGTTAAGAGTTATGTTGTCATTTCTTCATTCATAATTTTACTATAGGAAATAAAGTGGAAGGTTGAATGATGACTATAGAATTATGTATCAAAGAAATATTAAAACAAGCACCTTTGTTCTGCTCAAAAATGAAAACAATGGGTTTTGTTGGAATATTTGCAATTTCATACATTTCTTATAATTTAAGAAAAGTGATAAATAATAAAGCTTTATAACTATTTATTATCAATACCTATTCAAGCACAATTTATTAATTTGTAAAGATTGTAAGTAGGTGTTATATTATCACAAAACTTATCATAATAATTCAAGTGCAATTTATGTCAAATCGATCTGAACAATAAAGCCAATCTTATCAGTTTGATAATTTACTAGTAAGTTCCGCAATACAGTAATTAAAACTAAAAACAAGGGAGATGTACTTGAAAGATGACTGTACTGTTCATTAAAACATGTTTTTCATTATACCCTTAGAACTGTTGTTGGGGGGTAGATAGATAAACTTACAAATTGGCAAAAGCACTGAAGATCACTCAGAATAACTGTAGTATTCTGGTCCAAATAATAACTTTGGCATTAGCAATGTTTGTGGAAGTTTACATGCTATTACTAACACAATTCTTCAATACCTGTAGCAGTGTAGGTGTGGTGAAAACATCTGAGCCGAGTGGGTTGCAAATGTTTTAAGAATAAGTGTGTCTTTATAGAATTTTTTACCTGATCTCATGTGAACTTTGAAAGTTTACCACTTACAGCTTTACGTAAAGAAATTAAGTTCATTCAAAACAAAATAAAAACACCTGAGTGAAGGTGAATCATCAAAACTTAGCAAAAACATAGGCAACAGTGCCTGTGCAAGGTGGCTATGTTAAAATACTGGTTAGAGTGGTTCGACTGGAAATAAATAACTCGACGATTAATTGGAACGAGCTAAATATCCATTGAGACTCGACACTCGACAGATACACTGACATTTCGACCGGACACAAGACATGCATGACCCCGTAAATACTCGCCACCACTTACTGCGACATATTCTCTTACATAAATACTCTTTAAAAGTACTCACCACGTCTGATCATCGGAATAATCCAAAGATTCCACGTCGATCAGATCAGAATCAAACATATCTTTGTTTATATTTTGATCAACCTGATTCATGATAACAAAAATAACGAGACATCAATTTGGCACTTTAAGCAAATCACATATAAATTTCACACAAGAACTACATTTACTACAAGGAATACTGTAAATATATTAAGAAAAAAGATATAATAAGAACCAACACGAATTGTCCCAGACAAGTTTTAGTTTGGAATTTGACATAACACCATAAGCAAAATGCCAAAAAAAGGATGAAGAAAATGAAAGAAGTCAACGGTAAAATTCATAGAGAATTGTGGGAAGACGGAAGTGTTAATATTTTGGTAACTTTTTATAATTTTAATAAATTGATTAAATCTTATGATTTTTAGGTGTATAATTTTTAATAATTCGTATAAAAAGAACTTAAAAAAGTGGCCTGACCACAAAGGTTCGCACTTTCGCGAAATTGTCTCTGGTTCAACCTTAGTGTGACCAAGCTAAAAAAATAAAAAATTTGGAAGTGGGTATATTTATCTCTATCGCATTTTGTTTTTATTTTAGAAACCCTCATAGTTTAATTTAGCTCTAAATGCTTTTAAAAATATTATGGTAATTATAACTAAACTATGGTACGTATTTAAAAACTGCATCACATTTTTCCTTTTGTAAATGTGAGATAAATGAGCCATATCTATACATAAAAAATATTCTATGTCATATCATTATGACATAGAATATTTTTTACATGTAAGTTGACAGTAAAAAATCTTCTCGTTATTTTTTCAATTTAACCCATCTAGAAGGACCGATAGATGGGAAAAGCGGTAAAGAACTAAGATGACGAATAATAGAGAAGTATAAGTTGATGAAGAATGGAAGAATCGCCGATCCCAAATAAAATGGGTTATGAGCAAGAGATTCATGATGTATTTTATTATCTGGCTTTAAAACATACATTTTAAAGCAAGATAATAAATCAATTTATATGGATAGAATAAAAATATTCATGGACCACCTTGTGTTCTCAATTCTATTCATTAATTTCTAAGGAAAATTACTTTCATATGTAGGGCAGCATTAACTTTGACAGCAAGGTTTGACATTAGCGAAAGCATAGACAAACTTCTTCCTTCTTTTTGTCTACGGACACGTTGTGAGCACGTTGTATTTGGTGTAGTTTTTACAATAAAACTGCAAAAATGTCGTCTCATCTTAACTGGATGATCATCCGCAACAACAACGCCTTCCTGGTGAAAAAGCGTAACATAAGGAAGCCGTTCAGCAAGGAGCCGAACAATGTGACTAACCTCAACTCGTACAGATACAATGGTCTGATCCAGAAGAAGGCTGTCGGCGTCGTCGAGAATCCCGACAGGAAAGGTTTCACAGTTGTGTACAAGAAAGCTAAGGCGACAAACAAGCCCGTCAAGAACGTAGTGCGCCGTCAGTTCAAAGCCGGCGCGAGGAGATCCCTGTTCAAGGTAAAGAGGTTGTTGAAAGCCAACCACTACCGCACTGACCTGTCCAAGGCTACCCTTCGTCGTGCATCAGCCATCCTTCGCTCACAGAGGCCCATCAAGGCGAAGAAGCCTAAAGCAGCGGCCGCTAAGACCGAATAACTTTTGTATGTAAGCTGACAATAAAAAAAAAAACTATAAAACCCTACATAGTCTCTTATTTCTTAAGTTTAACCCACCTACCAGATTTATTTCCCGATGTAAACTTAATTTTTCCCTAGTATCAAAGTGTATATGTGTTGTGTACAGCATTCATTGCTGATGTGCTATTGCTGTCAAGTGAATTAGCAGCGTGCTAAAATAGTCTAATAGCAACGGAGTAGTAGCAATTTAATTGCATTTCAATTTTCTTAATCCTACTACAAGGTTGCTTAAAATCAATCTGCCTAGCCTTTTCCCAACTATAGGTCGGGTCGGCTTCCAGTCTTAGCAGATGCAGCTGAATATCAGTATTTTACATGGAGCGACTGCCTATCTGACCTCCACAACCCAGTAACTGGGTAATACAATACCCCTTGGCAAGACTGGTTGTCAGACTTACAGGCTTCTGATGACCCATAATGACTGTCAAAGATCCACAAATGATAGCTACTACAAGGTAGCTCATAGAACTTAAATTACTTCAAGACAACTTGGATGGAGCTCTCAGAGGAAATTCCTTGCTATTATCAATGGCACTAACTTACATGATGCCACATACTTACGGACGGATACCCTAGGTAATTAGTATTGAGGGGGGAAATTGATATCCATCAACATCTGCATAGCCATATCTCAACTACATTGAGGTCGGCTTCTTTTCTAACTAGATGCAGATATAGAGTGATTGCCTCATTATCATTATCATCTGCCTAGTCTTTTCTCCAACTATGTTGGGATCGGTATCCAGTCTACTGGATACAGCTGAATATCAGTGATAGCTTATCTGGCTCCAGTGGCGGATTAAATGTCGAGAGCGCCCTAGGGCTTGCCTAGGGCAGCAGGGCCTCAAGGAAGCTGCCTTGCAGATATACATAAAAAAAAAAAATGGTTTTTGTTTGGCTACCGATATACCAAGTTTCATCACAATCAGTTCAGTAGTTTATTGCATGAAGAAGTAAGATATACCTATACACACACACACAAACACTTTCGCAGTTATAATATGAGTAGGTAGTAGGGATAATTAGGTACCTACTTACCTAGGCCAGGGAATATTATGATGAACAACTTGACAATTCAAAAGTGCCTGTAATTGGTTTATTTGAAATAAATGCTTTGAGTTTGAAAGTGAAGAAAGCAAGAGGGACCAAATGAACATGGAAATCCATTATGCCTCTCTTGGGAAACAGACCCACTTCTTTTATAAAATCAAGCGATGTAGGAATAATCAAGAAGGCGGAGCACGCCTCGGAAGCTCTACATCTCTATAGATTTAAATAATCTTTTACATTGTGTAAGTAGGTGCGTACTTAGACAATTAATTTTGTATTCATTTTTTTTTTTTTTGTTAAAAATCTTCCGCGCTCGTCCCTTGGTAAATACGCCACTGTCTGGCCCACATTCTGGTTACTGTGCAACCGCTTGGTAAGGCAAGCTGTCAGACTTTCGGGCTTCTGTCAGACTACCCACGTATACACTGTGACTGTGCATACTTTATTGAGTTATCAGCATTTAAAATATTAAGGTAGTTTGCATAATTATCACGGAAGTAGGAAATTAAATAAAAAACGTAAATTGTTGCACCAATACAATTTATTGATAACAAAACCATGATTTTTGTATCACAAACAAGGAATGTTGAACAACTCATCACGGGATAATAATATGTCATGATTATAAGTTACAAACATGATCTTTCACTGAACCAAAAAATTATATCAAAGATAAAAAAAGATTTGAATGGACATTCAATGCACAGTGCTTCACTAGTAACACAAATAAATTACAAGTCATTGCTTAGAAATAATTGTGTTCAATATTTCAGTATCACTATTTACAATAGATATCACAAATATTTTATACATCAAAAAATGTAAAGAATAATTTACATTAATAATGTTAAATTCATATTTCAAATATTATAAGCGACATGATTGGGTATTATTATTATTAATGTCAAATAAAATGAAATTGGCCTATGCTATTGTAGAAATAAATGGCAAAATAATTGGCGGTTTCTACCATTCGAGGGTCAGCAGAGATTTTAAAATTCATTGTAGTTAGCAGGTTTCAAGATATTTTAGAACGTTTAACTATACACATACTTACTGCACAATTACTATGAGCAAAAATTTATATAAATTCACAAGTCAATTAAATGGACATTCTCATGAATTTTTACAAAAAGACAGATTATTTTTATTAATTTACACAATTTCAATTATTTTACGGAACATTCATTCACTACTACGACTATTCTAATTCTAAAGACAGCTTTGCTTTTAAAAGTTGCCCTAAAAAGTAATCTAACATCTTCAAGGTGTAAAAAGCGATTTGTCATCTAGTAAAGGGGGGGTAGTTCTGTGCCTACGAAAAGCTTCAGGTACAAAATACATAGTAAACATGAAAATAAAAGGCACAAACATTTAACCTATCGTTACCAAAGGCACAATACACCAAAATTCATACTTTAGTATTTACAATTCTACCAAATGAATTTGTCATTTTATGTGTAAATGCCTAACTAAAAAAAATTGATATCTTTACTTGCTGCCAAACTCCATGTACAGTAGACTAAACGTCGGTGCTATCACTCTGACCTTGACCTTGAACTGGCCTAGTACTAGTACAGAGGTTCGATATAATCCGAGGCCAGCTTAACAGGTTTTGTGGCCTACTGTACGAGTCGATAATACCGATATCCCACGCAATGGGCACTCACTGGTCACTTCGTATGACCTGATCTACCTACACCACATTTTCATCTAGTGATCAATGAGGTTGGGGCATCCATATTAACTTTACACTCTGGCCAATCGAAAAATCGATAAACATGATTGGCAAAATTAATAAACTTCACAAAACACTCGATATAGCTAATCAGGAATTTGATAATGGAGGCCACATAGACCTCGTCATTTCAAGTTTCAATTTGGGGACGAATAAAACGGAAATGTAACTTGAACTAATTTACTCAACTTTGTCTCATTCTGCAGGCAATGCAGGTTACTGCCTGGTGAAGTTGACATTATCATATTTGAGGCAATTTGGAAACAGAGTAGGTACTGAGTAAATACTTCTTACTGAAAGTACCTGCTTGAAGCTTGAACTTAAAACCAAGAGATTAAAGAGTGGAGAACTCAAAACATTTTTTAAATTATGCAATTTATAGATTGAACTTTTTGCGTTTGAAGTGACAATGAGAGATACTAGGACAATACTCATTATATTTAACACGATCTACTACAAGAAGCTCATGGTATTATTACATAGACGCGTCGCCATTTTATTAATTATTTATTTTACAAATTTCATTTAATTTTTCCCATTTAGCTATCTAAACACGTAACCTAATTATAGGCACATTTATTTATTATAATAGTCAATTTTATAAACATCAAATGTATTTTTTATTAGTAAATTCAAAATTATCAGGGAAAGGCAGTGGATACAGTGTACAATATTATTGTCAGGTCTATAAATAAATGGTTCAAATAATATTAAAAATAATACTGGTGTGGTTTAACTACTCGCTAATAGACATAACATATTCATTGGGGGTAGTAAAATATTGTGATTCACTTGATTCCTGAGAGCAGTGATGGCCCAGATATAACGGCCGCGACTTACCGAGTTGTAGGTCGTAGGTTCGAACCCTGACAGGCGTTTTACTTTGTGTAAATTATTTCATCATCACTGCTCTCAAAACGGTGAAGGAAAACATTGTGAGGAAACCGGAATGTCCTAGAACCAAAAATTCGAAGACATGTGACATCTACCAACCCGCACTGGGCCCGCGTGGTGGATTACGGCCCACTCCCTCTCACAGAGAGGAGGCCTGTGGCCCAGCAGTGGGAACATTATTGGCTGATTATGCTACACGATTCCTAAAGATCGATCAAGCAAAGAAAATTCCACCTGGGGCTGGGAGAAAATCATTGTTCCTACAAAAAGTCAATTCATGTTTTACAACAACCGAATTTCAATATTTATACAATAGTTTATGACATCAAATAATTAAAGTACAATACAGACATATTCCTTAAAATAATTTGTGCATTCAAATTATGAATATTAGTGCTAAATTAAAATTAACTAAAAGCTAAGTTGACTAGTATACAAAACTAACGCTATGTGATGCTTAAGAATAGTTTGTACAAAATATTTGATGATTGGTTAAGATTATTATGGCAATAATAGAATTTATTGGCCATGCGAAGATATGACGTCATGTTATTTCAATAGTCCAAGAGCTGGTATCCAATTTTGGGAAAGTTTTTCCTCTAAAATGTACACTAAATTATTTTTTTTAATTCTCATAATTACATTCGAATTAATGAGCGAGACAGATTTTCAATTGCCTATTTGTCCACCTTGTTACCTTCCCAAAATTCGTTACTATAACTGGCCGGTTATAAGCTTTGTGAATAAACAAGAATACAGTTGTGCTAATCTATAAAGCTCACCGTTAAAACTTAGGTGAAATGAGCTCGAAGTGAACTGTCACTGCCGTAGCATCAGTGGTATTGATGACAATGACAGCTCAATCCATGCTCACTTCACCGAATTTTTCATGGTGAGATTTTTACAGAATCGACCGGCTGAGCAAAAAGTGAGCTTGAAGTCACATAAATATATGAGCAAACATGTTGACTGATTTTTTTACTGTTTTGACTACAATAAATAAGTTAGGTATTAAGATATACCCAGTTACATAAGATTTGTTTTGTATTAATTATAATGTGTAATCAGTGCGTATTTAGATAACGAAGGAACATTATTCACACCGTAATTCATAAAATTAAACAGTTGTGAAACAACAAACACTATTAAATAAGCGTCGACTTTCCCGTTTGAAACAATAGAATAGAATATTTGAATAACTATTATGTTTTTTTTTAATGACAACATTCAGATTTTTTTATATAAATTAGTTTTATATACATTATTTTAATTCATATTATTTTTATTAATTTATTTATTCGTTACAAAAGCGAAAAAAATATGTAATTGCAGCTACAGTAAAAAGAGTAGTTATAAAATAAATTCCCTGATTGGATATTTATCTACTTGGAACAACATAGATATGAAAGTACATACATATGTGCAATTTTCCTCGGATTTATACCTTGGACCACAGTAAATTACACTTAGATTTTATGCTTAAGAAATAGGATCATATTTGATACAGACTGTCGGAGCAAGAGTGGCCCAGCTTTTATTTTTTTTTATAACAGTTTCACTGGAAAAAAAAAGAGCAGAGAATTTCTCAACGTGACATTGTTGCTATTTTTTTTTAAGGCACATGCCTTATGTACGACATCTTTCGAGAGGTAGTTTAGATTCGATGAATAAATAGATAGCGTGGGAGCCAAAGTGATCCAACTAACATTTTTCCCAAAATTGATTTATGTGCATTTTAGCATTTATAATGGTTTTTTTAATCCAAAATGCACATAACTCTATTTTGGCCAAAATGTTAATTGTATCACTTGGCTTCCAGGCTATACAAATGCTCGAAATAGTGTGTCAACTGTCAAGCCATTTCTGCTCCGATATTCTTGTGGTTAAAATGGTCATATTTCCTAAACATAGCCTTTTTAGGCTCTATAAACACAACTACGCTACAGACTTCGTTCAAACATCGTCGATGAAAGTCGAAACACGGAACAACACAACCTACGTACACAAGCACCGACAACTAAATTATGTGCGTTTGGTTACAATAATAACACAATATAATATATTATGTGCATCATGGGGCTATAATAATAACATAATACTCAAACAGGCCAACCAAGTTAATAAAGCAAAGACGTGACGTCATCAGCAAATATTTCGGGTACGATTATAAACGCCTATGTTTGTGGCAGGCGTGGTCATAAAACGTGGGAGCGGGACGACACTAGACTCAGTTTAGTTTTTAGAAATCCCGTTCTAAATATGCGTCGTTCTTCTTGCACGTTTCATGACAGCGATTACCGCGAGTGATGGCGTTTAGTGGCAGGCGAGTAGGCCGCATTTTGCATACACCTTTTATACACAATATATTGATCATTTGATTGTATGTACCCAGTTGACAAATCGCCTCGGTCGGCTAGAGAGCAAAATATGTGATGAGGATTTGGTATAGTCTTATAACTTCCTTCAAAACGTAGTAAGTATACAGTGTCAAATCAAATTAACTGGCGAAACTCCGCACACGCTATGGGTATCGATAACTAAACATGATAAAATGAACAAAAAATATGATTAATGTTTTTTTTTCGGGTCAATGACCGCACAGGTATTCTACCTACTTACGGAGTTTAGAAAGTTTTTTTTTTTTGAAAAACGTCCTTATTGTCATACTTCAAGGAACGACAAACCGCGGACGCGTAGACCCAACAAATAAATCTAATTAATCATAATGTTTTTCGTTCCATGTTTCGTGTTTATACTCCAATTTTGAAATAAGATTAGCCATTTGAATAAATCTTTTTTACAGTCCGTTTAAACGAGATTGATTTCTATTGCGTTGGTAGCATCAAAAATGGCGGCTGCAGTAAACAGTTGGTATTGTAACCTCTTTTTTAGTTCTAATGCCACCCTTATGGCCTACGTTATGGAAGTCAAATTCGGTTGAACGGACTGTAAAAAAGGTTTATTTAAATGTCTAATCTTATTTTAAATGGAGTATAGATATCGATATCCATCACGTCAGCCGAGTTTAGCTAGCTATTTTAATTTGAACCTGTAGATGCAACGTTTTTCAACAATTCATACTATCTGAGGATAATATGAATTGTTGAAAAACTTATTGTTGATTTAAAAAAAATCTCAGTAAGTAAATAAATGCGAAAACCACAACGGAATGTAAAAACATAAAAAAGGAGATCATTCGCAAGCCAGCTTGCTGTCAAATGAACTGAGAGCAATCCCGAACGCTTGTAGCGCACACAACGGATACCGATAATCCATTGTAAAGACATCTTCTGATATACGTCCGAACTGCATTACAACATACTCTGGCTCCGAGTCGTGTACGATTTGAAAGTTTTTCACACTTGCCTGGGTAACCCTTCCGTGGAAGTTCAGTACGTAGGATTGTGTCTCGTCGTTCCAAACGGGGGTTTTGTTGTGTAGAACGACGATGTCGTCTAGAGTTTGGCTCTTGAGTCGTTCTAGTAGTGTTTCGCTGTCGTCTTGCGGTGCGATCGTGACCCGCTGACGGTCTGGCGTCATTCCGGGGAGGATGACTGTCATTTTTCTTGGTCCTTTGAAGCCCAAGACGTTGGTGTCCTGTAATTGAGGAGAATTATGAGGAATAATTTAGTGAAAAAGAAATTCAGCTGTTCCCTTCACTTTGACGAGCTATGCGAACATAAATGTAGCTGATTTCAGTGTTGGTCCCATAGTGAAAGTTATTCATAATGATCAGTACAATGACCCCTTAAGAGATTTCGTGTATGAAAAGATACACCTTATACAAATATAAGTTAGGATGACTGTCTATAACTCTATACTTCATTAATTGTTACATATGTGACAAAACCGACCACAATCTCAATCCCTTTACAGGCACAATATAATGGATGAATTTAATTGCATTCGATATGTCGAGCTATAAAATTATGTATTATTGCATCCTGTGAACGTGATTTGCGTTCAAATTTTAAACTATAATTAATATACAGTGGGCTTTATCTTTAACTAGCAATCCGCCCCTGCTTCGCACGGTTTGTATGACTTGACGAGACATTGAGATTTCAGTGTTATACAGGGTGATTGGAAGCTGGGTGCAAAGCCTTAAGGGCAGCCTTTATTTGACACCTTTTGGAATATTTTGAGCCATACTTGTCTTAGACGAAGTACGTTTTTTTTTTTTTTTAACTTAATATTTTGTTTTTTATATAGATAAATAACTCAATTTGATACTGGATACTTAAACCTCCTCCGTGCCTCGGAAAGCACGTTAACCCGCTGGTCCCGGCTGTCATTTGTGGATCTTTGACAGTCGTTACGAGGCGTCAGAAGCACGAAAGTCTGACAACCAGTCTAACCAAGGGGTATCGTATTACCCAGTTACTGGGTTGTGGAGGTCAGATAGGCAGTCGCTCCATGTAAAATACTGGTATTCAGCTGCATCCGGTTAGACTGGAAGCCGACCCCAACATGGGAAAAGGCTAGGCAGATTGATACTTAAACCTTTGGGAATAAATTCTCTAAATGATAGTGAAACCCCCATCAAAATCCGTTGCGTTGTTTAGAAGAGCAACGCGGTCAAACAGACAGACACGAAAACTTTAATTTATAATATTTATGTATAGCTGTATCTTAGCTAAGTGACGCAGTAGGTGGTCTGGTTTCGAGGACCAGTTTTATAATGCAGACTGACTAGTCTGCATTATAAAACTGGTCCTCGAAACCAGACCACCTACTCCATTCAATCTACTACAATCTACTACATTTGACACTCTACACGACTGTGTAGAGTGTCAAATGTAGTAGATTTTATAGTTTTATATTATGAAGCTGAATTTGACTCGGGGCTGGTCCTGTTCTATAAGACAATCTAGAAAAGTCTAGAACTCTAAGACAAAATCAAACTGATTGCTAATTTATTTGTATACTTACTTATTACATTCTGTGATTATTGATAACTTTACTTCACACACTGACTAATTCATTGTAATATTTTTAGGAAAATCGTCTAATTTTACAATGTATTTACATACATTGTGACTACCATGTATTCTCACATATGTTACTACCATGTATTCTATGACATAATTTATCTATCATTGCTTCATTTTTAATTATTTTTACCTACTGTGATATGGTAATTTATTCTAGGTTCATCGTCTTCACATAATATGCTTTTGTACAGCTAATGTAGTTATACAAAATATTGTAAAACATTTTTAAAAGAGTAACGGTGGAGTTTCTTGCACATTCTTCTCCATACGAAACTACCTCTACTGGAATCAATCATTTTTTTTTTTTAATTTTGACATTTAAAAGTGCCTTTTTATGTGCCTAATTGAAATAAATGATTTAACTTTGTAGTTGACATGTGGTGTAATTACGTAACACGTACCGTAGCAGTGGCTTTAATTTTGACAGTTCAACAACATTTATTGCGTTATTTACGTTGTTGAGCAGACAAATTTTTCGAACTTATGAAGCAATGGATTAGCAATATCCTTCAAAGTAATTCAGATTGTGATTGAAAGTGTGTTACGCAATAAGGGTGCCGGTCAAAGTCATAGTAATGTCAAATAGATCAAGAAAAAAAATAAAATAATAGAATAGGCAAAAACTATGACAATAAGAATCAATAAACAATGTTTTTTTTATAATGAAAATAAACAATGTTTGTTTTGATACGGAGGAATGAGGGAAATGTCGTCAGGAAAGTTTTGAGTATGAATTTCGATGGCTATACGAGTAGGGGAAGACCAAAGAAACGATGGATGAACTGTGTGAACGATGATATGGCTAGAAAGGGGGTGACTACCGAGATAACGACTAATAGAGAAGTCAATCTGCCTATCCTTTTGTCAACTATATTGAGGTCGGCTTCCAGTCTAACCGGATGCAGCTGAATACCACTATTTTACATGGAGGGACTGCCTATCTGATCTCCACAACCCAGTAACTGGGTAGTACGATACCCCTTGGTAAGACTGGTTGTCAGTTTCGGGCTTCTGACGGCCCTCATCGACCGTCAAAGATCCACGAATGACAGCCGGGACCAACGGCTTAACGTGCTTTCCGAGGCACGGAGGAGTCTCGGTATGTACCTAAAGATGGTCACCCATTCGAGGACCAATCTCGGCAAGCGTAGCTTAACCTGATGGATCGACCCGTGCGGCTGTACTTAGAAGAAGTATGGAAGAAAAAAACATGTTGCGCCGATTACAAATAAATTGGGAAAAGGGCAGGAGACTGATGATCAAATGAAACACGGCTACATATCAAGCTATACATTTCCAGTATAAGCTGATCTCGCATTGTATAGAATTTCCGTACAATGAGAGGTCAGCTTATACTGAAACTGTATAGTTTGATGTGTACCTATCCTAAACCGAAATAATATTCAATGAAATTGCTGACTCAAAAATTGATTATTACGGTTACGAAGCGACCCATAAAAAAAAACCAAACCATGTATTTTCCTTATTTCCTTTTATTTGACCGCAATAGTAGATTTCCTACTAAATATTAATTCAATACATTTAAACTGCGTCAACGTTAAGGCTATGTTTAGACGGCGCCCATTTTCTTCTTATTTTTTTTACATTACTAGAGAAGAAAATTATATAAATATTGTAGGCGGCGGTATAAATTACATTACATAATTTTATACCACACGCACACTTGTACGACAAAGTCGCCCTATAATTTGTCACTAATTTTGTAATGTCATTTTGACTCTAAGAATTTAAGTAAGTACTAGTAGAAAATGTTAATAACATTTTGACCGAACCGGGGAAATCAAATCCAGGACCTCATGCTAAGCAGTCGCACTTGCGACAAACAGAACAACGAGGCGATGTGTAAAGTTATTCGCACAAAAATAATTTTGCCCGCGGTTTCGCCAACTCGGACGCTTATTATTTTTTCTAAAATAAAAGTAGCCTAAGTTACTCCTAATAACATCAGCTATCTGCCAGTGAAAATCCCGTCAAAATCGGTCCAGCCGTTTCGGAGATTAGCCGGAACAAACACAGGCAGGCTATTTCTAAAAAAATTGTTTGTTCTAAGTACCGATACTTTCATATGAACTAATTAAAATTTTGACATTGCAAACAGACATTTAAATTTTATTTCTTTGAATGTATAGATTTGAATATTTATGACGTTTAAAAACAAAATTCTACATGTCTGCACGTGTCCTAAGACGTCTCGAAGCCCTGACGTCACTCATCTGAATAATTAAAAGGAAAACTTGTGTAACTAACCGCAGAGAACCTACGTAAACAAATACAGAACGTAATAATATGTACATATGTAAAGTTCCATAACTAAAATGTATTGTTTGTCTTGCATTTATTCTAGGTATGTATTCCTAGTTTCCTACGATGCTTTGACGTGTAACTATTTCTATGAATCGAGATTAGCTTAGTTTTAAAGTTTATAATGAAATGGGCCCGAAAGCAGGTCCGGCGCACTCCGCATTTTAGGAATGAAGCTACAAGTAAGCGGCGAGCTCGACTTGTCGCGCCAATAGGGAATATGCATGTGATTCAAATATGGGTCAAATATTTTTTTTTATAAACTATGTTACTTCAGAATTATGCCTCCATCAATATTTTTGAATAAAATTTCTTTTTGAGCGAGAAATTATTTTTTAAAGAGTCCCAAAAAACTGTGGGTAATTCAAATACTTGAAAAGGCTAAGAGCGGATATGACGTAACAATCCGGGATAACAATCAAAATGTCAATGTCAAGTCAATCAACAAGTGTCAAGTCATTGCCAAACGCTCATAGAAAAAGGAGTGGTTGACTTGACAGTTGCTTGTCTGTTTTCACGGACTGTGACGTCACCACACCAAGCGCGCCAAATGGAGGGCGTTTAAATAGCCCGGATCGGTTGGATATTTTTAAACATTATTTTAACTACTTTAAATTGTTTTTTGCCGTCGAATTTTTTTTTCACTATTACTTGACGATGTAAACTATCGAATAAAAATATTAAAAAAATACATGCATATTCTCTATTCAGTCGGCGAAACGTAGTCAGAAGATATAAGAGTTACGCGATAGAAAGAGAGGCAACTTCTAGGTGAATATAACTGTAGGTAATTAGCGCCCTGGTACCTTTTTTTTTGAGTGGGAAATTATCAAATAACTTCTCCTGCTCTGGGCGGAGCGGGAGGGCGTGTCAGACTCTTACTGACAAAAACCCACCCGTGTTCATTCTGTTGCATGTAAGTTGCCAGAGGCCACGGTATCCCTTTCGGACTTTCCAGAGGCAGTCGCTCCATGTAAAATACTGGTATTCAGCTGCATCCGGCTAGACTGGAAGCCGACCCCAACACAGTTGGGAAAAGGCTAGGCAGATTGATTTGCTAAGAAATTCGTGGTTAAATTAACGCGCCCTGAAGATAGGGGAAATAGACCTAATACTTACATAGACAACAGCTGCCAACTCGTGTCTCGTGTGCGCATGGTCGTGTTTCCTCCAAGCCTTGCCGTTATCATAAACAGTGAAGGCAGTCCCCAGTAGATTGGAGCGTAGCTTGCCGGCAAAGCTGTCCGCTGTGCGCGTGAGTTCAGTAGGATCCGTCGATATTAGGTAGTTTGATGTGGCGGATTTCTTGCGTTTTCGAGCTAGAAAAAAAAAAGTAATTTTATGGTTTCTAAAATGAAAGTTTTGAGTGTGACTGTAGATGTCTATACATATAAGTAGAGGTACAGATTAATACAGATGGTTCACTCAGCAAAATTATGTAAATAAAAAGCGACTCTTGCTACGACACAACAAAGTGCAATTCAGGTCGCACAGCGTTTATCTCATAGCCTCTCTTTCTATCACGTAACTCTTATATCTTCTGACTACGTTACGCTTAGCGAATTGGTCCGACAAGACGAGCGCGCCGCGTACTTGTAGCTTCATACCTATAATTCGGAGTGTGCCTTCTGTATATTGAATTCTGTGATAGAAGACGAACCCAGTAATAATGGTTGGGTTGCGTGAGAGGGGAATTTCAGAACGATGATGACTGTTATTGCGCCGAATTGTGACGCAGGGGGGCAAAGTCTAGGCAGAAAACAAACAAACAGAAGCTTAGTCACAGCCGTAGGCGTGAAGCCAGCCTAGGAAGTTTTATGCCTATAAAAACAGTGAATTTACATACATAAACTAACGCCTTCTTCCCTTGGGGGTGGGCAGAAACTATAGAACGCAATCTACTATGCTTTACATACTCCTCTTAAATAGTGAATTTGACTAGCTTTAATTTGATTTACTTAATTGATTCAATTTGGTTTCCAGTGTAATTCATTAGTACTGTAGCGGCATCTATATCGCCAAACGCGAGTTACGCATCAAAAATCCTGACGTCACATAAATCCTGCATCGCGCAATTAGAGATTACCGCGCGATGGACATTATATACAAGATTCCGATATTCATCATTGGGCAGGTGCCCGCCAGACACAACACCCGTCTGATCGGAGGATCCTCCCTTTTCTATAGAGGATGAGTGAACTTTACACCCTGTTTCTCATACCCCTAAAGTACAATACTAATACTGATGGCCGATATAACTTGGCAGTTCCGAAGTTCGCACAGAGGGCTGCGCAGTAACATTTTTTAGGAACCAAATGATGGCATGAGGCGAGTGTGAGAGAGAGAACATGCGCGAAAGTTATATGTGCCTATGTTCAGACCTGTCAAGTTATATCGGCCGTATTGTAGTTAGGTATATGAGTTTTTATGGTCTAAATAAAGAGTATTATTAGTTTGTAATAGCCCATTTCTGTGTAGCCCTAGCCGAATACATCAAAGTAATTGAATGAAGTATGGCGACGTTTTAGGGTTGTATTTACACATCCGATCATTTAGATAATGGAAATCGACCAGTTTGTATTTAATCAAGGCAATCAATTAATATGAATGGAAAACAAAGAGGTTCGATGTTAATGATTGATAAACATTGACCTTATACCGTAATGTTTTTATTTGAACTATAAACAGAGAAAGGGCGTTAGCAATCAATCAATCATCAATCATTAGGCGTTTTCTAGACACGATCGTTTCTAACACTATTGTAGTATTTAGGCATTAACTTTTTTACTTTACATATGTATTTATGTTGGAAAAAAATACCACTAACATGATCAAATATTTTTGGAAGAAATAGACTGTAAAACGACATAAATCTAGGTCGCACGATAATAATTTGGACCTAGTACATACTGGGTTCATAAGGGTAGTATAGAATCCTAATTCTAATGATACCTTTTTAGCGGGGTCCAAAAAAAAGAGGGCCTCTCCTCTTACGAAAACAAGACTGGCCGGTAGTAAAAAAAAAAAATGTTTTTTTATATTCTATCGCCGTTCTAAAATTAAATACTTTTTCACTTACCAGCCAGCAAAAACACTTTCTTCCCATAATCCTTCTCCAGGTGTAAGAAGTAGGTAGGGTAGAGTCCCCGGTCCATGCCCTTGCGATCGCGGGCGATGCGACATTTGTATAGAGTGCCATGTTTCGCTGGTGTGACCACGAACGTTTCTACTGCGCCTTCCACAGAGCCTTCTATTTCTGCTGTCTGTTATGAGAAGAAGTATTTAAGAAAACATAACCAAGCTTTTGTAAAAACAAAAGCTTGGTCAAAGTTGCCTATAACTCCTACGAGGAAGGGGTAGGAGTTGAGTATTTAAAGTACTAAATTCAACATGAATGATGTAACCAAAATTTAGATTTTAAAATTATGGAGTTCCTTGCCCGTTTTTTGTCCATAGAAACTTTGGAATTTTTCCGCTTTGGAATGGGCAACTACCTTCATCTTTCTTAGAATTCAAAAGTGCCTGTAATTGTTTTAATTGAAATAAATGCCTTGAGTTTGACTGCCAGAATACATTTTAATTTCTGCTGGTGGGGCTGGTCTTTATTGCTCATAGGTTGAAGTAGCTGCCAGACTATGGTCTAGAATATCGTAAAGCCGATAAAAATCGATTTACATTTTAGGTGCCGCTCCTGATTTTTATCGTCGTAAGCTTATAGTAAGAGTAACTTTTTAGGAAAATGTAAAGATTTACTAAGAAGATTTTAAAATAGTAATTTAGACCCCAACCTGACAGTAACTCACTACTGTCAGGTTGGGGTATAAATTACTGTCAGAAACTGGTCTAATTATTCTCAGAACAGAGTCATAATTTTCATTAGGAACTTTGACTGGAAGAGAATACCTAAGGCTGCCATTAGACGGACTGCATTTCAACTGCACTCCAGCTGCAAATATGCAGTTTGAATGCAGTTACGTAATGTAACTGCATTCAAACAGCAAGAATGCAGTCCGTCTGTTGGTAGCCTGTCTACCTTTGTTGTGCATAAAATTTTATAAAATAACTATGGGGTATTGTCATAGTAACATAACCTACCTGACTAGGCGAGCTATCTCTCCTCGGCTTATCATGCAGGGGCGCCACAGCGGCGTCAGCGCATACGTCATCAGTACTCGCATCCCGCCCCACACTGCATACCGGCACGCTTTCATCGTCTTCTTCCCCGCTACCGTCCCCTTCGCCTACAGTCAGAACTTCTATCTGATTGCCTAGCTCTGTAAGCCGTCAGGAAACAGATGTAGATGAAAAGTCACACATATTGAATATCCCAGTGCCAGTACAACCCGTGCGCATTAATATGGCACCTGGCTCAATGACGTTTGTAACTCCCCCCGCTTCCCCGCACGGCGACAGCGGGGCGCGGCGCGGGTAGCGGGGGGAATATTGAGTTCCGAGCCAGGTGCCAGGTTAATGCGCACGGGTTGTACCTATAGCGAAGCAATACCCTGAATTTTGTGCTTTTTTTTTGGTAGGCATTTGTTTTGAGTCGGGATGTACTTGTATGCCATTCTGATTGCGATATCAGCTGCTGAAGAAGTTTTGAGTCAGATTTTTTTATACATATAATGAATTATATTAGTTTACATGACAATGTGTCTAGTGATTGCCTTAAGTAATAATTCGTGTTACACAAGTCATTTTGAAAAGGATCTATTGTCACCTACAACAGAACCGATTCAAAATAACTTGTATGATATGATAGCCGTTTGCGTCTATAGGCTGACGATTAAATTTCAACTTTATTTCAACTAGCGCAAAGTATCGACTTTGAAATATCGATATTTGGCAGTAAAACTGCGCTACGCGTAGTCACGTCTGCTTGAAGCATTCTCGAAATTTAATGGAGACATAATCTTGATCAATTTACGATAATCACCATGACTGATATCCCTTCAGAAAAACCATTACCACCAGAGGGCCTAGACAAGTGACAATCGCTTCGAAAGCGTTTCGTTTCGTATTTCTACAACGACACAGAATTGACATATTTAAGCTTTTCGATAGCTTATGTCAGTCCCATACATTTTTGCCTTTTCCATCATCGTTATCGCTGATAGAATGTCACTTTGTCTAGGGCCTCAGCAGTGTCAAATTGGTATAAATAACATCAGATCTAGTAATGTTTTATACAAATCCATTAGCAGTTACCACAAACAAATATTGATACTTTTTAACAATGTTGGAACTACACCACCGTCATAAATAACTCAGCTTTTATTACTGAGACAACATCATTATTTTAAGTGTTCAAATGGACTGCTGTAACTTGTAAGTTAAATAGATTGTGGATACTGTTTTCATAACATAACATCACGCCTGTAATCCGCGAAGGATTGTGCAGAAGTTACTATATTACACCCATATTTCGCCAGTTATGTTTAGGGCATGGGGTCCCAACTCGAACAAATTATAATTAGTCTTGAAAAAAAATCATAGATGGCAGCATAATGTAACAATTATGAAATTAACAATTACTAAAAAGCGTTATACGGCAAATTTTGGCTATAGTAATATTAGTAAAAATCAAAACATCTTTGTTTAATGCTGATTTATGTATTTACACTCATAAATCTCGTATTTTCAACAAAAAACTTAAATTAAGCCTTTTACTTCAATTCGAATCCATAAAATGATAAAGTCTGTTAATCATTTGGTTGAGAGCTCTTTGCAATAGATGGCGTTTTACTAAAGTGATGACAGGTCACTTTAAACTTGAAACGTTTAGTCGTTTCATTAAGGAAAATCAAACAACATTCTTTTTTATCTAGTACTTTACGTAGAAATATAAGAATTGAACGCCTAGGAAGAAAAACACGTAAAAAAAGGAACAAAAAATCCTGGAGTCTTGCCTAGGTACAAGGCAAGACTCCAGGATTTTTTGTTCCTAGATGGCGTTTTAAAACTACGGTCTCTGGCAATTAGTGAGTAGATGATGCTGCCATCTGTAAAAAAAATGGGGAAGAAAAATAGCCAGCTCAATAGCCAGACTTAGGGTGGTGTCATTTCTTTGTATGGGATTGGGTATGTGTACGTAGTATTATAATATCTGTGGTTTAGGGGGTGGTCCCATGTAATAGGGGGCGAGCCTATTGTCCTCAACCAGGCACAAATCCAGACTCCGGACAGCTACTGAGACATTTCAGATAGAAAAACCCAATAACACGTTGCCCGCCACGGGAATCGAACCCAGGACCTCGTGCTCACCAGTTGCGCTTGCGACCACTAGACCAACGAGGCAGTTACTATTTTCAATAAACATAAATTGAATATGAAATTATTGTTTTTGATACAATGTAACCTTATAAGCATGAGTCACATAATAGCCCATTCATATAACAATATAAAGGTTTTATAGACGATTATTCAATGAGAGGATTTCGCCGAGCTATTTTTTTTTGTAAATTATCATCATAATACTCTTTAGTTATACACCACACCATATAAATTACAGATATCAATTTATATCTCTAATTTATGTAGAAAACATCGTGAGGAAAACAACGTGTAGAATCAAAAAAATTGAAGACATTGTGACATCCACCGCACTGGGCCCGTGTAGTGGGTTGTAGCCCACTCCCTCTCACAGGGAGGAGGCCGGTGTCCCAGCATTATGCTATAGGCTATTATGCTTATGCTAAATATTATGATGGATTTCCTTATAATTATTATAAGTCAAATGCTGAGAACTTGTTCTACAAACAATGGTATAGTATTTCATAGTAAAACCAAGTAGGTACTTGTCAAGTCATGAATGAATAACATGTTTTTCTGTTCTTCAATAACAAAGTTATTCATTCCTGATATGATTCACCATATCAATGGAACAAGGCCGCAAGTGTACTACACAATAGGGATCCTTGAATTTACATTCACAAAAAATATTTGTACTGTTTCTGAATATTTATGTAAAGATAATTTATTGTAAACATTTAATTATTAATGTTCGTAGAAAATTCAAGTCTTCACAAATATTTTAGTATAATTTACTGATAATAAGACCCATTTTTAAATGCAATATAGTAGGAATGAGATTATCATTGATTAACTGGGTAACTAATGTGTATGTGAGACTTGAACCAACAGCGTTCTTGTAGTTTTTGAAAAACGAACTAGTGATATTAAACACTGGCCGCTTAATTGAAGAAATAATGAATAATGTATGTCTAATGTAATATGTATTAGTAAGTACAGAAAGCACAATCACCATGCTAATGTAAAATAATGTACATAGAGAAGCGTAAGTATAATGTTTTGTAAGAAAAGTAAGCGTAGCATTCCTACTTACCATCATACGTCGATATTCTATTTGTTTGGAGGGGTATTACTTGGTCCGGATTGACTGGCGACATAAGAAATTGCATCGGACCATCATAGCCTGTTATGAGAGGAAAAGAAAATGCGCATAACGAAAATATACATCAAAAAACCATGCATGAGTCAACTAAACATTGAGAAATTTTAGTTAATAAGTACATTACAGTGGAAAAACACTTACCATGTAGCTCGCGAGAACGGCTGCCTGATATTGGACGTTTTGCTGATCCTACCCTTAGATCATTTGCTTGAACCATACCAGAATTCTGGCGTTTCTGTTTCATCTTCTGTTCCATCAGTTGGCGCTAAAAATAACATGTAAAATTAAATGACAAGGCATCATGCAATAGAGGACTCTACAAATTTTGATAACACAAGCTCGTAAATTATGCAAATTCAAGAAATGTGCGAGTTTTACAAAATAAATTTTAAAACCACTTACTTGCTGTTCGATTTTTTGATCCCGCATTGAAGCCATGGTCGTATGCGTTATTTACTTTAAATTTCACTTTAACTACAGCGCACTACAGTTTAGATGTAAAAGTCTTAACTTTTAACTCAAAATTCAATACAATAATTGGCATTTTGTAAGCTCATTTTTTGTTTATAAATCATCTTGCCTACCGTTGCCCAGGAAAATAGTGTTGTCAACGTACAGAACTTCGTCCTTCTCCTAAATAGTAGTTTTTATAAAATGTCTACTTGCATATAAATTATATTTATGTTGGTTTCCAGTTATTTCTAAAACATATAAAAATAATTACAAAAATATTCTTTATTATTTTAATTATTTGTTTTTAATTTTGTTCAAGTTTTCTTTTTGGCAACAATAACATTTTATCAGTGTTCCCACTAATAAATATTTTACCCATATTTTGACAAAATAGTATATTTTTTTAATATTACTTTTCCGCTAATTTAATAAAATATCGCCGTATAAACCTGAGAGTACTGGTGCACTGCAACAAAACATGATTAGTGAAAATGTTTGGAAAATATTTCCATGTGCTGCAATTATTTTATCTTTTCGATTCAGATATCATGCCCAGTGCGTTTTGCTAGTGGTAGGGGAGCCCAAGCGTGGATTTCGGGAGTTACTCGAGCGCGGCAGAATAACATACGGGGGGCAACCTTGTACCTTGTGAAGTACTCCCACCATACCTGAGCCCTGTAGTACATAGGGGCAAACGCCTTTGGCAGCCGATTAGATTAGTAAAAACTCTCCCATTTCCTTATTTCACGCTTAAATTGTCAGATTATTGAAATGCACACTTTTCTGCATGTAACCAACTTACCTTACCTTAATCTGACGCGCTCGAGTTTTTCTAACGATTGATTTTTTTTTACTTTATATCTTTTATTATATTATATTTTTTATTTTATTTTTATATCTTTATATTTTTCTGCCAAGAAATTAATATTTTAGTTTTATTATTAAGGAAAGTAGAAAAATATCTGATACTTATAATAACTGAGGCAGATTTTTCAAAAATCAAATGTCCACTAGCGTCAATTTTGGCCCCTCGTTGAGGTGGCTCCATGGTCTGTAGGGTATTCAGTATGTTTGAGGGTTGGGTAACTTTTATGAAGGGCAGAATTAATAGTTTATCTGTAAACATTGTCATATCTTTCAAAATTATTCTTCTGTCTGTCTGATGTCACTAATGTCATTTAATTTTTCAAGATGGCTCCAAAACGGAGTGTTTTAGGATTTTTGAACCCAAAAACCATTAGTACAGTTTTCAGCAATAGTATTGTAAAAACTCCTTATCGTTATGTGCATGGGTGTAATAGTTGTGATAATTTTTTAGGCGGTCACGCCGTATCTTTTGCTTCCTTAGCACGTAAAAATTGTAAGTTTTACATGCTTTCATTACATCACCGGGTTTGATTTATTTCATTAAGGACATGTTAAACGAGCGGAATTTATTATTAGTTAGGCCTTCCGCATAATAAGTATTCTTTAAGTAATCGATTGCAAATGTACTTTGACATTTCACGAAACATAACCTAACTTTTCGTATCTATTTCGTCTCTCAGATAATGTCGGTGCTAGACATCGATTTATTCACATGACGAACATTTTGAGTGCTCGAGCTGACTACTACAAGGTCCTCGGTGTCGCTAAGAACTCTTCAGCCAAAGATATCAAGAAGGCGTACTACCAGTTAGCTAAAAAGTACCACCCTGATTCAAACAAGTCTGATCCAGAAGCTTCTAAGAAGTTCCAAGAGGTGTCGGAAGCCTATGAGGTACGAAAGTCCATTAAAATAATAAAAATCTTTTTCTTTTTGGTTGAAATTAATATCAACAAAGATAAAAAAAAAAACAGCTGACCTATTGATAAGAAATAATAATGATTGATTTTAAGTCAACCTTTGTCCACTGCTTGAGTTTTAGACAAATGACGATTTAGGATTAGGATATGTCCACAACCTAAACTGCAAACTTTGGTAAAGAAAAATAAGACACATTTTGAAGAAAAATAAAATGTAATCTTTTCTTCTTGCTAGATCCTCTCTGATGAAAACAAGCGTAAGCAGTATGACACTTATGGCACCACTGCAGAGGACATGGGCATGGGCGGTGGACCAACGGGAACTGAGGGTTTCACTCACCAATGGCAGTACAAGTCCACCATAGACCCCGAAGAGCTGTTCCGGAAGATATTCGGAGATGCTGGCTTCAAGAGCGATGCTTTCAGTGACTTTGCTGAGTCCAAGTTTGGGTTTGGTGCAGCACAAGAGGTAAAATTATGATTTTATGGTATTTTTGTTTGTGAGAATTTCTAGATCATTAAGTAATAAAAAAAAACATACACAACAGATGTGCATGTCACTGTTTACATTTTTCTAAGGCTTTTAGTCTGTGCTAAACAAATTTATTAGCATGCTTTATTTCTATAAATTCTAAAAGATACAACAGGATTCCGGTTGGAAGCAAAACTACATAATTATTTATTCTCCCAAAATGACAGTTCACTTATTGACAGATCGTGAATACATTAAAGCCTAATTTACATTACGAAACTAGTTGCACAAACTTAGTTATTCATTGATGGTTTCACGTGTAAAGACGTGTCACGTTACACGTGAAACTATCAATGAATAACTAAGTTTTTGCAACTAGTTTCGTAATGTAAATTAGGCTTAACACTTAATAATTAAACATAAAAGATTCAATGTCTTTCTATTCTCTTTCCAGGTGGTAGTCAATCTCAAGTTCACGGAAGCAGCGCGGGGTGTCAACAAAGAGATAAACGTGAATGTGGTGGACACATGTCCGAAGTGCTCCGGCTCCCGCTGTGAGCCCGGTACTAAGTCCATTAAGTGTACTTACTGCAATGGAACTGGCATGGAGACTTTCTCTCGAGGTATGATTGGTAATTAGTCTATACAGTATGCAAGGGTAAACACCGTTGTCACTCAAACCATGGGTCCAAAAAAAAAAACCTTATTTTCATTAAAAGATTTTAAAAAGTAAATATCCGTCACTGTCCCGATACTCATGGATACGCGCTCAAGAGAGCTGCAAAACAGCTGACGGCCGGTCATATAACGTCCCGCGCGCCCCACCCGCCCCCGCCAACCGCCGCCCGCCGTGTTGAGACGCAAGTTCGTTGCCCTTGCGTATAGGGTGAAATATTCTTGTGGAAAGAAATAGATTTTCTTTAAATAAAAGTTGTTTTTTTCCATTGATTTTACGTTCTATAAGTTAAACCAAACCACTGGTTTCAAGAATAACGGTGTTTACACTAACACCCTGTATTTTAGTTGACATTTCAACAATACCCTTAGCAAGACATAATATGCATTTGCCTTATGAATTGATTAAAGATTGATGAAAATATAAGCAATGTGAAAGTAATCTGAATTCACAAAAGTAATAAGCTGAGCTTGCTCAGACCAAATAAAAAACCAAGACAGAGCATTGCAAAGAATACAGCGAAAGATGCCAAAACTACACCTCTGTTCACAGGTTCACACACACATTTACAACCAAAGTAGTAAGTACAATCAAACTACACCTCAGTAAGTGTACACATGCTTACGAAACCGGCCTCACGTCGGTGTTGACAGCGCTCTGTTTTTTGTTTTTTTACTTGGTCTGAGCTGAGCTCATTACAAAAATAAATCATAGAATGTTTTTAAAACTGTATTAATTGTTTTATCTAAAACCCTGTGTGGTCTCTTGCTGGACATGTACCCTCCTATATTGTCCCATTGTCCCTAAAATGGGACAAGGCAAAAGCCTCCCTACCCTCTTCCCACTTTTCATGGGCTACTGCGATTCTAGGCCAGGTTTAAAATATTGTTCTTTTTTGTCAGGTCCATTTGTGATGCGTTCTACCTGCCGACACTGCCATGGGACTCGAATGCTTATCAAGTTCCCATGCGTCGAGTGTGAGGGGAAAGGACAGTCTGTAAGTATCTTAGTACAAGATAAAGATAAGAAAAAAAAAATAGGCAGTCATAGGGACTACCAACAGAATGAAAACTTAAAACATGTGAAGTGAAAACTTTTTGGTAGGGGATAAATTTATGGATTCGCGTCACCGACATGCTCGCGACGTAGTACTGTACAATAGAATATAGATGGCTTTAATACCAGTTTGTGCCTTAGAGGTTGTATAACCACAATAATCTCTGTAAACAGGTGCAACGTAAAAAGATAACAGTACCCGTGCCGGCTGGCGTAGAAGATGGGCAGACTGTCCGCATGGCTGTGGGGTCTAACAACGAGATATTTGTCACCTTCAAGGTGGAGAAGTCCAATTACTTCAAGAGAGACGGGCCTGATGTGCACACTGATTGTTGTGTAAGTGACGGATTTTTCTAACTTTCTATACCTGTACAAGGATCTTTTGGCGCGTGCCCAAAATCGGAACTAACTCCGCCATTTTTTTTTTCTATACGTAGCACTGGACTATTGCACAAATGTTTACCAACAGTGCCCCCTGTGAACGTCATTGGAGGGCCAGAAGATCCTTGCAGTATACATGCAAATAACGAATACTGTCTGCTTGCAAAACTGCTAAGCAGTATTTGATTATCTTTGCTGAGTATAAAACGAACACCAATCAATAATGCTGACAAATATAATTGTACTACATGCGCCCCGCGGTTTCGCCCGCGTAAGTCTCGATCCAGTGGGAATATCGGGATGAAAAGTGTCCTATGTCCTATTCCTTGTCATGGTCTACCCATGTGCCAATTTTTTTCCAAATCCATTCAGCCGTGTTAGCGTGAAAGCGTAACAAACAAATATATATATTATAGTTAGGATGTTAGTTTGTGAGACATTCAAATGTTACTTTCTGCATGCATAGCCTGACAACTATAGAAACCCGTTTCTGAACCATTCCGTTCCGTTGCGAGCGGAACTGGCCTACGAGGTATCAGTTGTTAATTTGTTTTTTTTTCTCAGGTTTCCGTGTCACAAGCATTGTTGGGTGGGTCCGTCAGGATACAAGGGCTATACGAAGACCATACGTTGCAGGTTAGTTTTTACATGTTTAATACATAAACAATAAACAAACAAACAACAATATTTATTTGTTCAAGACTTTAGCCTATTACAATTACTGTACCTTAATTTATTCCTTATAATTTAGTGGCTAGATACAATACATGTGCAACTGGGCTTAAACTAGGAGGACTCCTGTGCTACAAAGAGTGTCTGCAAAATGAATATTTTTAAAGGCAATTTCATCGCCCGCATTTTGTATTCATGGTGATTATGCATCAGCGCAGGTGCAAATGCGTCGTGTAAACTATCATTTAAAAAATACGCGAAATCATGGCCGTACCTACATATTCAGGTGAGCGTCTGTAAAACAGCTTTTTTGCGACGTCAGAATGAGGCCTCATGTAATAATCTCCATGCCGAATTTCAACAATCCAGGAGATATTACAGTGGACTAGCTTAACTTTTTCCACACTCTCATAGTCTTATGAGATGGCAATCCGCCCCGACTGGTGAGAGATCAGACGCAGGACCATCGGTCCGGCTTTACATGCACTTAGAGGCACGGAAAGGGGCTCGTATGTTATGAAAACGGTCATCCATGTATGGACTGACCTCGGCAAGCGCAGCTTAACCTCACAGATTATCGATCCGTGTGGCTGTTACTTAGCCACAAAACCTTACACATTTCTAAAGTAATACATTTGTTGCAGATACTGCCCTGCACGTCATCACACAGCATTATCCGACTGTCCCGAAAGGGTATGAAAAGGGTCAGTCAGCATGGCTACGGGGATCACTATGTGCATATTAAAATACAGGTTAGTACTGCTGAAATTATACAAGGTAAGTTTTTTTTACAGAAATCACCTTGGTACTCAAACATTCCTCAATGGCCGCATTCAGAATTACGTCATAGTCGCTCACTGCCGTCGCATCAATACCTGCGTTCCGATTTAGTTATCACGATTATGACAGCTGAGAGCTGTCAACAATTCGGAACGCTCGTGAAACCGCGCTCACAGTGCTCGTTCAAAGTCAAAACTTATAACATAACCCCAAAACTTGCACAAGATGTTTGATTACAGTATTTCTTCGAGTGTACACCACAAATTTCTTCTTCTTTGGTTAGGTGGTGACTGTAACCAGAAGCAAAATTTCGAAAATGCCACGTAGTTATGATGCGACTCAAAATAAAACGCCAGAGCTGTCATTTTTGACAGCGGTCACGGTGATATTACAACCCGTGCGCATTAACATGGCACCTGGCTCAATGACGTTTGCAGCTCCCCCCACTTCCCCGCACGGCGACGGCGGGGCGCGGCGCGGGTAGCGGGGGGTGTATTGAGTTGCGAGCCAGGTGTCAGGTTAATGCGCACGGGTTGTAATTTAGGGCATGGTCGGCGTTCTCGCAAGATGGCGCATGAACCAGGTTGTACCAAACGCAAGGGGTATCGTATTAGGAGAACACCGAACGCATCTGGTTAATTTAATGTGAATGTTTCTTGAACCAATTTACAGAAATAAATATCATAATCAGGTCAGATAGGCAGTCGCTCTGTACGGTGCAACCGCAGCCAGGGCTGCGCAAGCACAGTCCATTAAGCTCATTTTACTTTACCCTTGAGACAATACAGTAGTGTTACAGTACTTTACCTTCTTTCATTCCATTCATCCCTCATCTAAAAGTAATGCCCCGTCTAGCAAGGGATCATACACGCTCCATGTAACATATTGGTATTCAGCTGCATCCAGTTAGACTGGAAGCTGACTCACAAAAAGTTGGGAAAACGCTAGGCAGATAATAATGATGACATAAATGTTCATTGAGGTCTTATTGTGTGGTTAGTGACTAACCTGGTGTCAGAGTTTTAAAGCTGCCCAAGGGCCTCTGACTCGGTTTCACATGCCGTCGAGAAATATCTCTCAGGCATTCCTCACGATGTTTTCCTTCACCGTTTTTTAAGCAAGTGATAATTATACAATACGCACATGAATCCGAAAAGTCAGAGGTGCGTGTCTTGGGTTCAAACTCGAGACCTATGACTTGGCAGTCCGACGGACACACAACTAGGCTACCACTGCTTACTGCTTTGCATTGAGGTGGAACTTTAACACAGCCTTCTCTAAATTATAATATTTTCTCCACAGTTACCTAAAACTTTGACGGACAGGCAGAAAGCGCTGATGTATGCGTATGCTGAACTAGAAGAGGATACCCCCGGACAGATTCACGGCATCTCCATCGACAGAGATGGTAAGAAATAACTGAAGCTTACGTAGACAACCAGCTTAACTTACTAGATGAAGCATATCAAACTGACAGGAAGAGTATAAATGTTTAAGATTGTAGTCAAATCGGGTTAGGAAATAAAGGCTTTATGAAGTGTAAATGCCAATTTAGAATCTCATTTCGGTAGGATATTCACGATCGTCGTTAAACCATTAGTAAGTCAATGTAACTCTTATATCGGTAATGTAAGGTATTAATTAGAATCGACCGAAGATTTTATCAAACTGACGGCAATCATTCTAATTTATACTTTATTACAATGAGATAACGAGTTACATTGCAATGACATACTAATGGTTTTAGTTATTTAAATTTGATCGTGAATGTAGCTTTAGCGGTTTAAAAGTCACGGTCCTCGTCAGATTAGAAAATAGGGATGCATCGATACGCGTCTTGGCCGATACGGTACTGATACTCAAATTTATGAATACATATCAATGATACCGATACGGATGGTTTAATAAGGACCGACTCTTCGATCAATAATGCACTAGATTCCCGGTAAGCGCTTCAAAAACGGGCCCGAAAAATAAGAGGTAAAATAAGGTTGTGGTCTTATTTCAATTTAGTATGGTCCAATCATAGCCAACGTTGGCCTGCTGTAGAAAATAGTCTTTCGGATGCGACAGACCTCATTTGAAAACGGCGCCAATTTTGTAAACGCGTTTACTTAGTTATTTTAAACGCGCGAAATTTTAAATGTATCATTGTATCGGCAAATAAATATCGCCGATACCGAAGTATCGGAAAAATCAAAATATCGCCGATAAATCGGTATCGGTATCAGATGCGCCCCGATTAGAAAATATATAGAAAAAAAAAAAACATTTATTTTACAGAAAAAGCAAAAGCTAGCAGTGAGACGGGCCGTAAATCAGAAACAGGTACGGGACCTAGTAAGATACACCACGCGAACCGTGATAACGACGATCACGAAAAACATAGGACAAAAACGTGGACCTTTTTAGAGAGTCTAAGCGAGTCTTATAGGACTAACAAAGTGTTTTTTGTGACTGGGTTCTTTATGGCTGTTCTTATGTGTACGATTGCTATGATGAATGACCCACAGGATCGCTATGGGGCCTTTGAGTATGTGCGCGAATTAGAGGAAAGACCTGGTCGGGAGATTGATAAGCCTTTTGGTTATGAAAGAGCGCTCAAGAGGGAAAGGGAACTTAATCCTGATTTGTATAAGGACGTATGAGAGGTGATGCTAATCGAAAATGAGATTTCTATCTTCGCTACGCTTTTCAAACAGTATGTACAGTACAACTTTGTTCTTAATGTCCCTCGGGAAACTTCGTGTTTCGTCTGTCGTCGGATTTCTATCAGTTGCCCTTTGCACTTGGTGCAGACCGCACGCTCTCAATCGACTTGGAAGTATATAAAGTTGTTAATACTCTTTTAACTTAATGTAATTTATTTAAAAAATGGGATGAAATAGTTTTACAGCTCTATATAGTTCACACGGAAATCAAAAAAAAAAAACAATAAAGTACTTAGTTCTGAATTCAAATTATTGTACACGATAAACCTAATAATTGATGGACATGGAAATTAGCATTCGTTTGTATTCGGAAATGCGATGGTTCCCGAGGACGGATGTTAAGAAAATAGTTGTAACTTGTACTTGTATTTACAAGTTTTTAGGGGGCTGTTTTCTTTTATCATTCCTTATATTCTCTTTTTATGGACAAATATATTACAGCAAAGCAATAAAGTCTTTGCTGTCAACATTATGTAAAGTAAAGTAATTATGTTTGTTTGAAACTTGATCAATTTTGGGGTCTTGAAATATATGAATTTGTTATTTATTATTTAAAAGTCGAACTAGGTTAATTCCCATTTCAGAATCCCCTATTTTTCATTTTTTTTTCTAAATTTATTTGTATGAAATTCGTATGTAAGTACCGATTTTCGTCCTAAAAATAGTTTCCCTATTAACTTTATAATATAATATTGAATATAGATAAGTTATGTATAGATATTTAATAGTGAGAGAGCATTTATGAAAGTGTTGCGAAAGTTGTGAGACATAGTTTTTAAATGGTTATAGTATGATGGTCATACATTATATTTTCAAAGATATTGTAAATATTGTAGTCTGTTTCATGAATACACGAAATTTCATTGATATGTTGTTTCATTTCGAACCTCTTACTACCCTACGCCATCATGCTATAATCCAGATATTTTAAAATCGTATCTGCACAGCTATTCACAATCGCACCGTTCACTATCGAAGTCGATTGTTAAGGAGCTGACACCGGGCAAAAAAACTTGACTTAAACAAAAAAATTGCCAAATCAATAGTTTGTGATAGCGGAAAAAGTATGTGTTAATCTTGAACATATATTTCAGAACTTGGTCGTTACCAAAACACGTTTTGAATAAAAAGAAAACTCAAAACAAATTAACGGTAAACTAGCCTTTTATCTCGAGTTCTAATCCAAAATATCTGTATTAAATATCAACGTACGTTGGTATTTAATTAATAACAAGAAAGTTTTATTTGAATGCAGAACTTGGTTGTTGTTTATTTTCGATTACTTAACTCATTTTTGGGTAAATCGATAATTGCTTCATAGTTTGCAATAAATTACAAGGGTTGTGCCATCGCGCTTCTCTTTCTTTCCTATGCAATCCGACAGTGAACGCCGTTTAGCTGTTGTCAGGTTCGTTTAGGGAGAACGCTACAAAATGGTAACTTAAACTAATGACATAAGTTAATGGTAACAAATTATATATTGTTAGTAGATATTTCGTAACATAACTTAAGTTCTACAATAAAACACAAAGCAAGATTATTCGAAATAAGAAATACACAATATGATTTATATATATATATATTATTATTTAAAAAAAATGACTGTTTGCTTCCTTTTTTAAATAATCAAATAATCACTCAATGTATATTTTTTAGCAGTATTAGGTTAAGTTACGAAATATCTATTAACGTATTTTAACCGTATTTTGTAGCATTCTCCCTAAACGAACCATTAACAATCGACTTCGATAGCGGATCGTGCGGTTGTGAATAGCTGTGCAGTTGGCACTTTGGAATGAATCGGATAGAAAGGTGATAGACATGCGTACTTAAAGTACGCGGTCTTTAAGTTCGCGACCTCACTCGGCTCGCCGTCGGTGACACTCGTGAAGCTCGCCCAGCCATAAGTACGCGCACTTGCTCGCACGTCTATTACCCCTTTAACACATTTAGGTTAGGGATAGGATTACACTGGGAAATGTCGCAAATATAGACTGTCTTATTAGTTATTACATAACAAGGTATATCTTTAGATCAGCGAGGTAAATGCGTAATACACGAACAACTACATTGCCTTTTATTATGAAAATTAAACAACATTCATTGCGTTATTAATAATAGTCCTCCAGACCCAATTTCGGCCATGGCGACCAATCTCAAGGGAGACCAGCTTTCGGCGCGGGAGATATTGTAGTGCACAAGTGTGTGCGCAGACACAGGTGCACTCTCTCTCACTCTCATAGTCCGATGGGACGGCAATCCGACAGGAACGGAGAGAGGTCAGGCGGTGTGGTATCACACCGCCAACTTCCAAAATGGAAAACCCCCAATAACATTTTGGCCGACCCGGGAATTGAACCCAGGACGATGCTTAGGGGGATGCTTACTAAACTAGTAGTAAAAATAATAATTAAAATAAAATAATAGTAAAAACTAAAATAAAACTTGAACATAAATCTCATAAATGTGAATGAGAAAAATACTATAAAAACAACGACTTCAACAAATATTAATTGAGAGAAAACTACCAAGTATTTTGTTCCGAATCCGAATAAGTACACACGGCTACACATCAAGCTACACATTTCCAGTTTAAGCTGATCTCACATTATAAAGGATTTCCGTAAAATGTGAGTTCAGCTTATACTGGGAATGTATAGCTTGATGTGTAGCCGTGTGTACCATCCAAGGAGTTTTTCTAGTCCCAATCCCAATGTTGGTACGACAGAATGGAGGACTAAATGTTTTCGTGAAGACAGTACGGGGTCTCGTAGAGCTGTAGGGGAATCTCTGCTAGGAGTTGACTGCAATCAATCTATCCGCTACGTCTTTCGTAGCACAGTGCGTGCTACGCCGCCGCTAGACGCGTAGCATACTTTTTGGGAGCTACATCAGTAAGGGGAACCTAATCCGTTGTTCTAGTTCTCAACCTGAGCCGCATTAGGTCTGATATGGAATTTACAATACAATACAAATCCGACCTTATAACATTACAGACAACATAAGCAACGCAATGAATGTTGTTGAACTGTCAGAATGAATAGCATTGTATTGTCATCGTAAGTCTGTTTATGAAATTACCCCGCAGATTCATTGATCTATTATTGTTTATTTTGGTAAACACAGGTATTGACACATAATGTGACTTATAAACTTATAAGCTTTGATTATTGATATGTCTACTAAAACAAACAAGCCAACTTTGTTAAGCTGGTGTGCGTGACAGCTACGTCTTACACTCGCGCTACGTCATTGTGCTGTCATGTCATTATGCTATTCTAGTGTGCGTGCATTTAGCGGCCAACAGTTGGACGCTATTTTACGATTACAGCTTTGTCTGTCTACCTAGACATATTTATATCTTTGCTTATAAGTTTGAACACATACACAATACTACATGAAAGAGATAGAGCATAATTCTTTCAGAAACATGAATAAGAAAATTTCGGAACTGGAAAAAGTAGAAAGGAGTGTAGGAAATATTGTAATGATATAATTGTTAATTGATTTCCAGGAGCAATACGAAAGAAATAACGAACAAACTAAATAGGCCTTATTTCTTGTAGGTCAAATAAAATTGTAAGGTAAAATCAATAGTATTTAGTTAATATTTACATTAGTTTGAGTATGTATGTTCCCTTGTGTGACTATAGTACATTATAATACAGTCGCGGCCTGGAACATGGGGATTGATGGACGATCGTGAAAATGTGGGCAAAGGCACACATATGAGAGTCCATCAATACCAGGTTGCGGCCAAGGCTTGAATAGTACTTTTCTCAAATAATGCGCGGAAATTCAAACAACGATTATTTTTCACGCGCCAATATGTTCATTTGTTTCTTCTTTACTATAAACAGCTCTATTTGCAAGCCAAATCGAAATTTAAATAAAATCTTTGATAAGTTGGTAACCTCCTTGGTTGCCATTTGTTGAAGTACAAAATTCGTTCCATTTTTAAAAAACAACGACAGATATGAGTTTTCATAGTAGTTTATTTGGTCGTTAAACACGAAAGATATGAATTTTCATACAAACATTGCCGGTCGGGCTCGTATGTATTCGACCTGTACTACAATTTCGATTTAGCTCTAATGTTGGGGCCACACCAACGGGAACGCCGTTGATTAATTGCGCGCGCACCGCGTTGTTTATGGCGATGATGGGCATTCATGTTGGCCCCAGCATAAGTTGTTGGTCAAAATAATGCTCGAATGTCCAAGCATGTTTGAGAAAAACCTATTTTTAGTAGTAAAAGTACCTACAGTATACTCACAAATCGAAATAAAAAATATTAACAGAGTTGCTAGCGTTTGAGAAAAAGTTGACCTTGTATAGTTTAAATGGTGTGATAATTTGGTGTTGCCATATCATGATAGTATGTATGCATTAGATCCATAATATTCACCTGAATTTGTTTAAATTAATGTTTGTTAGTAATCACTATTCCATACATTTATTTATTAACAAATTTTGAGTGATACTACCCTACTATAGATTTCAGGGCAAATCTTTTATCAAATGCATGCGCAAAGTTAGCCCGCGAAATCAAATTTTCTTACCTTTTTTGCAATTTGGACTTTAAATGTCGTGATTTCATGAACAAGTTATTCAATAGACCAATTCTAACATCATACATAACAAATATGTATCCTATAAATACATAATTCACCAAAACAATTCAATTTCGCGGCCTTTTTTGGGCCTGGATGATCGTCACTTCTGTCTCGTTTGACATTTATTGTCGCGCATAGTCCCTCTTAGTAACTGACGATACAAATCTTTGCAGATCCTGCTATGTTTTCATCAATAAATATTATTATTAAAATTTAATTCACAATTTCAGGTAAGAAAGTGTCAATATCTGAGCCCCTTGATATGGTGGACGCCGTCAAAGAGGCCATAAGAGAGAAGAAGTCTATTGAGGGAACAGCCACAGAGGAGGAAGTGCTCGAAGAATCTAAGAGGAGCAAGGCGTAGATTGCGATTATTATACCTATGTATATTGTAATAAGGGTTGAAGCGCTTTGCTGATAAAAATAGGTCGTGTTGCTGTATTTTGCATATACGTCAGTTTTGTAAAATTGGGAGTAGGTAGTACCTAAATAAGGATTGCTCTTGCGTATGTTTGAGATGAACACTTTGTCGAATATGTGAGATGCGCGTACGTTGTAAGGAGTGTTTGTCGCGCTTCCTACTCCATTTGCTTACTACTCCGTGGTACAAAATATTAAATTCAATTTAAAAAAAAAATATATACATATATTATAAAAATACGTTGAATTCCTAAAATGCTAGAATTTTTGAGCTAACCAAAATTCTAGAATTTGACCGCTAAGCTACCAGACGGGCCGCGCGCGGGCCCAAATACATTGTAGTTAATTAGAAAGTCCTTGACGAATATCTGCGGAAGGAATTGTTATATAATTGTTTGAGTTCTATTTATTATTCACCTTAAATGAATTTATTTTTTATAAATAAAATTGTTTTGTCCGTTTATCACCAAAGCGCTTGCACTAGCCTCTTCATAGTAAAATGTTCCGAAAATTAGGTTATAAAATTCTCGCTTGTCTTTCAAACAATGTTATTATTACTTGTGTTTAATTTGTGTATTTGAATTTACCAAAAATAGGTATTCATTCACCCATTTGTATGATTTACTTTACAATTCTGTGATACAATGTAGAATGGTGAAAACATTTCGTTTTAAGTTTGCGAAAAAGATGATAAAGTTGCTGTATGTCTGAAAATTCATGTTTTATTAGACGATTTCACAAAGTAATTGTAATCAAAGACGCTGTACATAGCCGTTGACTAGTGTGTAGGAAATGGTAGATAAATAAAACAACAAATTACTTAAAGTTTTGTTTTATTTCAGAACATTTTAATGCTTAACACTTCTGCAGTGGGTAGAGTTAAATCTAAATGACTTGTCTTATTATAATGAAACCTAGAAGAGTAATAAGCATAACAGTCTTAGGGATCTCGCGCACTAGATGGCCACGAACACGGGTTATTCCGTTTATCCACCTCAAAAAATCCACCCTAAGGTGGATACTCGGAAACGTATAACCGAGAATCCACCCTAGGCCTAGTTGGATAAACGGAACATAAATGACGTTTCAGTGACGTCATTCCACGTCAAATTGCGGCCGCCATGTGACGGCCACCGCTCTTCTAGGAATCCATAGCTTTACGCAGAACCTGTAAAAGGCCAGTTCTTTTGTATGAAGATTTGGAGACAGCAATACCAACCTAATAAAAATAAATACCAATAACCTCCAGTTATAACCGACTTGATTGAAAGTAGGTATTAAACTATTTCATGATTCATTCTTCGCTCTCAAACAGCCTATATTTCTCCGCCATGGCAGTGGCGGCGGTACTGCTGTGGCGACGCAACGTTGCCAGCGCGCACGACAGCAGCATCATAGCTCCCTCCACGTACCAACCGTACAGGATCCGGACGTGTCCGTTTATCTGTAAATAATGGGCCTTATGTTCAAGCCCTGGCTGGAGTCCTTAATTTATTAAGGCACCACAAATCAGCCGACAACCTCCTACGTTGACCTGCGACATACCATAAAAAGAAAAAGAAAAACGTTAACGTTCAAGTCATGGAATTAGTAAGTACTTTTTAGTACATTACTAGAAAAAGCACCATAATAATTTATCACCATACCTGAATGTTTTAGCATGTTTTGCTTTACAACAGAGGGATATTATTTATTATCTTTTATTTCATTTTAAATACATAATCTTTACATTTTTAAATATTTTGATAACAAACAAAAAAAAAAAAAACATTTATAAATTAGTAGCCCATCGGCATCAGGTTCAGGATCCAGGCTGCCGGTGGTCAGGGCTCTAGGGAGAGGAACCTCCTCACAATGCGTGCCGTGTCCAGAAGTACTGCTTTCTGAATCAAGCCCTTGACCCAGCCGCGCAATGAGAGCCCCCTGAGATGTTGGTCGAGGCTCTTCGCTATTAGGCCATTGACCGTAACGATTATCGGTACAATGATTGCAGAGTCCACGTCCCACATGTCGACAACCTCGTGTGCTAAGTCGAGATACTTGATTTTTTCATCTTTCTCAGCTTTCACGAGATTCACGTCATGAGGGACAGAGATATCAACAATCATTGCACGGCGCTCTCGTCGATCTACCGCCACAATATCAGGCTTATTGGCTACAATAGTCCTGTCAGTGATGATAGATCGATCCCAGTATAATGTGGCGTCACCATCGAGATATAAGTACTACTAGAGAAGCTACGTCAAATAACTGAATTGTCCTATTCTTCGTATTGAATCTTTAGTTCGCTGCAGCGCTAAAATAATAACAATTCGTCTAAACCGTACCTAATTTACCACAGTGCTAGATTTGCTGCGGAAGTGTATTTATTCTCGGCAAAAAGGTCTTAAGCGCCATGTAAATCACGGCACTACGCGTTTTCTTCGACAAACTGCGGCGCGATCGCCGCAGTTGAACGAGACAAAGTAGGAATTTACGGTGTCTTCTCTAGTACGTTAGTACTTATATCTCGATGGGCGTCACCATTTTCGAGAACTGGGTCGGGCACATACCTGTAGTATGGTACTTCATACTCTACAAGGTTGTACTGCAAGGCAAGTTGCTGGTGGATAATCCTAGCTACTAGATTGTGTCTGTGCAAGTACTCGCCATTAGCAAGACGAGAACAACCGGAAACAATATGTCGGATTGATTCACCGGGACAGTGGATATTTATTATTATTAAAAAACTTTATTGCAGGTGGCATAGACCCATAGAAAACTTATTCTGTAGTCCCACTGCTGGCCAAAAAACTCCCTCTTGCTTTTCCCCCACTGTCAGTTCAGTCTTCTGCTATTTATAGTAGCCTCCTTAGATTACATCTAAGGTAGCTTCTTAATCCAGGGCCGATTTGTGAAAGTGACACAGCAAAGTGTGAAAAGGTGAACGCGACAATGACAAGCGTGGGTATAGGTATTTCACCTTAAGAGTGTGTGTAACCACTGAAACCATAAAATTGTCTACTTGGTGTGGGACCCGATATTGTGTGGAGATAAAATTTTACACGTGGGTGTGCATCAACACTGGGCCTATCACGGACGTGCGGAGTAAACGTAACGTAAATTCGATTTTTGAATCGAAAATTCTGCTGTTGTTTGAATGCAAACACGCGGCAGCTACATGAGCGAAGTTAAACGAACTTAGCTTTGTTCTCAGTGCGGCCTGCTTTAGTGATGGCTGATGGCTAAGTAAGATACTCACGTAATCCAATCCCCCACTAGTAGTGAACTCTAGCGGGAACAACGCGATATCTAGCGAAGTATTCCCGCGCGCTAGGCCGAACGCAGCCGCACCGCACACGTAGTATAAAACAGCGATGAGAGGCACACTCCGACACGCGCCTAACACGCTGAGGAAACGCTGGAAAATTGTCAAAATGTTGTAGTAAAACTGTAAAAGGAATTTGTATGTGGCATTAAGCGATTATTACGATTGAATGCACGTCGCATCTTTTATTTACTGAGTAAACTTTTTATTTTCTGCTGCGTAGATGGAAAAATAAAGCAATTTATCAATAAAATCCCTACCATTATTTTCTTGCCAATACCGTTTCTGTTGGGAGCCTTCAGAACTTCGGAACTTCGACTGCAGTTAGGACTTTCTGCAACAAATACACACTATTTTAAGTAACCTCATTATTATTTACCTGCCAGTGGTCTGAGCTGCCTGCTTACCAAAAGGTATCTAACGTAATTATACTTATATTTTTGACCGAGTTTAAATTATGAGAGCTGAGCATGCTGTCTATGTAGGTATGCTGCGACTTTTAAAAGGAGGTTCTCAATTCGACTGTAAGTTTATATTTTTTTATCTTTAAATATACGTGACGCCGACGACGTCGCACCCCGGGCGACGAGGCCGCGCCGCGTAGATTTTACACTAATTCCATCGAGATATAAGTACTAACGTACGTTAGTACTTATATCTCGATGACTAATTCTGAGATATTTTGATTTTTTTTAAGCCTGAGTTTTATTCGATATTTCTTCTCCGGGGTAGTGATAAAAGAAATGTCAACTCCATCAAGTTTTTTTTTAGTAGGTCCTTACTCTTACCTAAAAGAGAATAAAATAATTTTCTTCTGGGCTTGCTCGTTTCATCATAGTATACATCGCTTCCCATCAGGTGAGATCGAGGTCAAGATTAGAGCTATGCCATTTCGCAATAAAAAATAAAAGAAAACAATTTCATTTAATTACTAGAGTCGTATCCCTCATGTATTAAAAATTTAATAAAAGGGGCAGAAAAAAATTAATACAACAGGCTTCTTCAGGTTCACTGCTTAGGACAGCACGTTATGATTATGATTCATCACCACCACTATGCAATTTTGCTGGCAAACTGTTGTAATTATCAGTAAGTGCGGCGCAGGCTGTGAAAAGTACTGGTAATTCACTTAATGCTTTGTTTAATTACTACTCGACCGCGACTCCGCGTTGCATTAAAGCGATTTTATTAAGGGGAATATCAATGGCCTTTCGGACCCTCGAACGAAAATTGGGATAAATGTAATAAAAAATGCAAAATTGCATATGGCACCGTGGCAAGAAAAAGTACCATACCTACCTATTATGCAACCACGTCTGTTATTTCCTCGTCAGTGTCTTTAAAAACGTCTCTTGATACTCGTGTGCATTTGTCATATTGGAAGAGGTCGCTTATGCCGTGATCCGACGGTGCGCCATATTGCGGACGGATATAGACGAGCCCGCACGACGCACCGTGAGAAGGTGTACGGGCGGGGTATCGCAGACATCGGAAGTTCCTCGTTCCTCGGTGACAGTGTCTGTGGTCGTCTGCCGTGCGTGTCCGTCCGCAAAATCGCGGATCGTCGGATCTCGGCATTATATTATGTGTTGCACATGCCTGTGTCGCACAGACACTGTCACCGATTCTTTATATAGTTACGGCACTATGTTTTTTGTACTGTCACTTGACTTGTGAACAATATTGCCGTTTTTCCGTGTCCTGGCCCTACCGGCCTTAACACAGAGCAAACAATAAGCAAACAGCGGCGAGCCACGGATGATAAAATATTTACCGACCGGCCGATAGCCACATTACCGAATGTTCAGCAGCCGTATGTACGCTTGAAATGAGAATGTATCCAATGGTTTTTGGATTATGTAAATAACAGATAGCGATGCACAGTGGTCAATGCAATTTTTAACCGACTTCTTCAAAAAGGAGGAGGTTCTCAATTCGTCTGTATGTTTTTTTTTGTATGTCAGTATGTTACGTGATTACTCCGCCAATTATGAATCGATTTTGATGATTCTTTTTTTGTTTGGTAGGTCATGCTTCAGAGGTTTTGAGTTTTTGAGTTAGCTTCAATAATTAGTATTTTTCCCACTTTGCTTATGTAGACGATATCTTAGTTGGTTCCGACACTGTTATTTACATAGCAGGTAATGGTATACGAATTTGTGTGGGGTAGGTAGGTACCACAACCGGGTGTTAGTGTATGTGAGTTTCTATGTTTGTAAACGCACCCACGATACAGGAAGAAATTCTTAGTGTGGGGCAAGGTTTTTAAAAAAAAAAAAAAAAAAGTGAAAAATAAGAAACTTTTTACAAAAATAAAACAACCGATTTCCAATAAAAAAAAAGGGAAAAATAACATTATTTCGGAAGTCGGTGGCAAAAAACGAAAATTGGAAAGCAAAGACACCGACTTCCGAAATTATGTTATTATTTACTTTTTTAGTGTTTTCTTTGGAAGTCGGTTGTTTTTATTTTTGTAAAAAGTTTTTTGTTCCATTTGAATTCCGCCTATACCTACAGGGTCAAATGAAATTAGGTGGTTCTCAATATATAATTCATTCTTTTATAATCTAATTCAAGTTAATTTTAAGTATAAAATATTATTGATATTAGTTCTAATTAAATTGTTATCCATCTTTATAAAATACCTTAAGACTCTTTTGGCATAAGCCCAATGTTCTGAATCATAATATATTATGAAATTGACTTAAGAAAACAACAGAATACTTGTTAACACTGCCGAATACTTCAGGCTACCAACAAGCTGTTGATAAGGAAAAAAAAGAAATTGTAAATTTCATTATTCAGTTTTTTAACCGTTGGTCCCGGCTGTCATTTGTAAATCTTTGTCAGTCGTTGTAGGGGTAGTCGCTGTAGGGTAGTCAGAATTTTGTTTGTTTTATTATGTCCGATTTCAGTGCGGGTCGCGCCGCCCATCGTAATGCGCCACGCCCCGCGTCTCTGTAAATGAGGCCTAAAGGTATCGTATTACCCAGCAACTCGGTTTTTAGAGGTGAGATAGGCATTCGCTCTATGTAAAATACTGGTATTCAGCTGCATCCGGTTAGACTGGAAGCCGACCCCGTATTACCCAGTAACTGGGTTGTGGAGGTCAGATATGCAGTCGCTCGATGCAAAATACTGGTATTCAGCTGCATCCGGTCAGACTGGAAGCCGTATACAATATTCTTTACCAGGCTTTCACTAAAGACGTAATTGAAGCCTCAACTGTCTTAAATTATATCAAGAAGACTGGATGACATCTTACTATCCGAAGCTCAAGACATATTGTAGTGTAATATTACAACTGTCCGCTGGACACTTGTACGTTGTACGTTAGACACATGGACGGGCCATAGATTCACCACACTGATACTGGCTGATGAATGGTTTGCTGCTTTATACTATTCAAACACAACCAAACATAAAATGGGAGGTACTCACAGAAGTTCAACAGTAATCTCTCCCTTATTATAATTATTTATGCCTTTTATTTCCTAAAATAAACTTACATTAAAAATTCATTACATACCTAGTACTTATAATAAAATATTCATTTGTTCCTAATGAAACACGAATTCATTCATCCTTTCCTTACTTATTATAAAGCAAAGTCCTCCGCCGCGTCTGTCTGTCTGTCTGTTGATTTTCATGCTGTTTTCACCAATGGGTAGACTGGTTCTCGAGGAAGGTTTTAGTATTAATTTGTCAAGCGGGCGAAGCCGCGGGCATCAGCTGGTTAACTATAAGTCCTGCATTGCTATTCTGTAACCATCTCACCGTGAAAACTTAGGTGAAGTGATCGTGGAGTGAGCTATCATTGTCATCGATACCTATTGATGCTAAGGCAGTGACAGTTCACTCCAAGCTCACTTCACCTAAGTTTTCACGGTTAGATTTTTAAAGAATAGCACGACTGTCAATCCACTGACGCTAGGGAATGACAGCTCACTTCACCTAAGTTTTCACGGTGAGGTGTATATAGAATAGTCCGGCAGGTTTCCTTACGATGTTTATCCTTCACCGATGTCAGTACCCGCCAGTAGGTATTTGGTACCTGCGAACGGCTAAACCACCGGACGGAGGACTTTCGGGGAATATCACGCGTGTGTTATGGTATGTGTGGACGACTAAAAGTTCGTCATTACAGTCAAAAGACGCCCCACTACTGAATATTTATTTCCCAAAAGAATGCAACGATTAAACCTGCGAGCCTGCATCTAGCGAATTGATACAACCTTATTAGGCCATCGTTACAAGCTTGATATAAGTCCCTGGAGTTTCTTGCCCGTTCTTCTCTATAGGAACCTCTACTACGCCTTGGAATGGGCAACTAGCTTCATCTTTCTGACTGACCGACCCCTCGACAAAAGTGCCTGTACCTCAATATGGCTAGCCTTATTTTTTGATGTTGGGGTCGGCATCCTGTCTAACCGGATGCAGCTGAATACCAGTATTTTACATGGAGCGACTGCCTATATGTCCTCCACAACTCAGTAACTGGGTAATACGATACCCCTTGGTAAGACTGGTTTTCAGACTTCCGGGCTTCTGACGACCCGTAACGACTGTCAAAGATCCACAAATGACAGCCGGGACCAACGGCTTATCGTGCTTTCCGAGGCACGGAGGAGTCTCGGTATGTGAAGATGGTCACCAACCTCGGCAAGCATAGCTTAACCTGATGGATCGACTGTTATTGCTTAGCCACGAGCTCCTCTTAAAATGCCTGTACCTAAACGGTTTTAATTGAAATAAATGCTTTGAGTTTTGAGTGAATATAAAGTAAAATAGAGCTTCTGTATCTATTTTTGTTTCGTGGTTTTCAGTGTGAACAGACATTCAGCCACATAATTGAAACTGTCCTGTTTGAGGCACCCTGATAGCTTTATTGTCATACAATGTAATTATGATGTTCTGCTAATAAATAGTTCATGTAGTTGTGATGTTTTTGTTTGTAACAGTGGCACTGTGATTTTAATTATTTTCCACATGTTGTTAACATTGAACACACAACAGTAGTGAGTAAAAGCAACAAACGTACTTATTTACTACGAGTAAATACGTTTGTTAGGTACCCGTAGGTACTGTTCTAGAAGTTGTAAGTTATGAAACAAACATCTCTATTACAATACTGTTACCTAATGGGTTGGGTAGGATTGAAGGTTGGCAGTCTTGGCAGAATGCGTGCCAACTTTTTTTAGGAGAAATAGAGTAGTGATGGTAAACAAAGAGTACCTACAGACGTTTATAAATGAGTATTAATTATTTTTATTCATAAAACAGATTTTTAGGGTTCCGTACCCAAAGGGTAAAACGGGACCCTATTACTAAGGCTCCGCTGTCCGTCTGTCACCAGGCTGTATCTCATGAACCGCGATAGCTACACAGTTGAAATTTTCACAAATGATGTATATTTGTTGCCGCTATAACAACACACGGTGGTTTTACACACGGTTTCTACATCTCTTATCTACTTTCCTATCGCAGGTGTGCTGGAAGAGATTTCTTTAGAAATAAGCATCACCTTTGTACGTTTTTTCTGTTCTTTTCTTCTGGTCTGTTTATTATGTGTGTACATAAATAGTTAAATAAATAAATAGTAATATAAAAAAACAGAATAAGATAAATATTTAAGGGGCTCCCATATATCAAACGTGATTTTTCTGCTCGTTTTTGATATTGAAAACGGCAACAGGTAGACGCTTGAAATATTCACAGAATATTTAGTTAAATATTCGCTTTAAAAATAAGTAATTAAAATAAAATAAATATTTAAGGCGGCTCCCATACAACAAACGTGATATTTTTGCCGTTTTTATAAATAATGGTACGGAACCCTTCGTGCGCGAGTTCGACTCGCACTTGGCCGGTTTTTTTTCCTATTTGCGGAACATACAATTTTTCCTTGTTTTTAAATAAAATTTCTGTAACTTTTATGGTGTACCTACATAATAAAGAGTATTCTATTATATTCTAATCGTTGCGATGTAGGTACGTTTTGGCTGATGTTTGCAGAGACATCGACTTCAGCTGAGACAGTGTCGTCGCATCGACGCAATGGTTGCGTTGTGGCTGCGACGTCACCTTGGTGTGGTCGGTATCGCCCACACGGTTGATTTTGATGACCTTTGATCCGTGTGAATAGACTATTCAAGTATTCATTTTGTCGGTGTCGTTGTGATGTGGTTGTGCTACTTGTGAGCGGGCCCTTAGGGTTACGTTATAATTGTAATCTTACCCCCATTTTGTGGTGTAGTCCTTCCTAAGACGAAGGGTCGTTTATCGAGGAGGCTGCATCTCAGCTGATTGAGGTGAAGTTCAACATGCACCACTAAACACATGCTTGCGTTTAACACTGAAACAATAAGCTTATGTTTAGTCAATAGCTTTTCGAAGACTGACAACATTCACTATCAAATAATTTAGGGGCCAGATTTCCAGATTCCACCAGGCGAGATGGAGGTCAATACCTGGGCCCATTTGATTTTTTTTGTGGTGTCTCATCTGTCGTCGATTAACTAAAACTTTAATGGTCCACAGTGGAACATACGTAATCAAGTTTTCGCAAACATTCAGTTCATTTCTTTTACATAACTACATTAAAACTCTACCCCCGTTCCAGTTCTATTTAAAAACGATCGTCACTCGAACGATTACGCGATTGTTGCGTACATTATTGAACCGGGACGCGTGGTCGCGCCGACAGAGGGCGCCTTCCAGTTTTCGGAACAAAAAGTGACATGAACACGACGATCGCGACGACCGCGTACAAGAGGTATGACTGCCTTGTTGGTCTAGTGGCCGCAAGTGCTACTGCTGAGCATGAGGTTCTGAATTCGATGCCCAGGTCGGGCAAAGTCTTATCAGGTTTCTCCATCAGGAATTTCTCAGTAACTGCCCAGAGTTTCGAAGTTGGCAGTGTGATACCCCCGTGGCTCGGAAAGTACGTTAAGTCGTTGGTCCTGCGCCTGATCTCTCTCCGGTCGTGTCGGATTGCCGTCCCATTAGACTATGAAAGTGAGTGAAGAGAGAGTGCACTTGTGTCGGCGCATACACTTGTGTACTATATTCTCCCGCGCCGAAGGCTAGTCTCCGTTGAGATTGGCCGCCATGGCCGAAATGCGGTCTGCAGGACTAATAACTGGCGAAATGTGCGTGTACTATCGCCTCTGTCTATCCATTCGGGGAATACACGCGTGTTGTTAAATTATTTCTCTAAATAGAATCATGTACAGCTTACTTAGATAAATATGTGTCGGTACAGCGAAGGTGGCGTAAATTACTGCCGAGATTCGACCCCACGTTGTGTGTGGCACCGGCGCACCGAAGCCTGAAAACGATCATTAGCATATTTTATTATTTGAATAATCAAGTACATGTTTAGAGAACAGCTTTATTGTGTCTTGTTCTTCGAGCTGGCGAAAGATGTACGTTGTTAGAAGGTAATTAACTGAAATGCAATTATAATGAAGCCGCACACATTGCTCTCTTATTATTTATGCAGCGTAGCAACCTTATTTTGAGTTATTAGACATGCTGTAGGCAATAGGGAATATGCATGTATTTTTAAAATATTTTTATTCGATAGTTTACATCGTCAAATAATAGTAAAAAAAAAATCCACGGCAAAAAAGCAATTTAAAGTAGTTAAAAAAATATTTAAAAATATCCAACCGATCCGGGCTATTTAAACGCCCTCCATTTGGCGCGCTTGGTGTGGTGACGTCACAGTTCGTGAAAACAGACAAGCAACTGTCAAGTCAACGTCAAACACTCCTTTTTCTATGAGCGTTTGACATTGACTTGACACTTGTTGATTGACTTGACATTGACATTTTGATTGTTATCCCGGATTGTTACGTCACATCCGCTCTTAGCCTTTTCAAGTATTTGAATTACCCACAGTTTTTTGGGACTTTAAAAAAAATAATTTCTCGCTCAAAAATAAATTTTATTCAAAAATATTGATGGAGGCATAATTCTGAAGTAACATAGTTTATAGAAAAAAATATTTGACCCATATTTGAATCACATGCATATTCCCTATTACGATTATCACCGGCCGCTTCACGCCGGAGGATATTCTTGTAGGAATTCTCGGAGGATATTCTTGTAAACCCAAATCTATGAAAGAAGGTGTGCAAAAATGGAAGGGACAGTTGTCAAATGCGAAAAAAAAATACCCTATATATTTTTTAAATCTAGAATTTTTTCCTGGCTGCGCGATGGTAAGCGCATCACTTAAGAACGTCTAAACCGATTTGGTAATTTTTGTTTTAAACTGTTCTTAATAGTCCGAATAAAAAAAAAAAAAATAATAGTCCGGAAAGAAAAATTGGAAAAGTGTCCCGGATTTTTTTCAAATTCGGGAAAAACTGAACGTCCTTTTTATGGGATTTTTGTATGAATTCTAATTTGGTCAGGATAACGTCTGTCGGGTCAGCTAGTTTTCATTATTATTCGGATATTTTTTTGGTATTTTTTTAATATTCTAAGTAACGAAATTAAACATTTATTTTGAGAAATTTTAAATAACATAATTATATTGTCTACCAATTCAGGGGTGGAGCGAGACAACCCCGACACAAGTGTTATTAACCACTTGATGGGGCTGTTTCATTCACATTTGTTATGTAAAAGTAAGAGACAAAATAAACAATATTTTTTTTTTTTTTTTTTTTACAGTCTAACGCTAACATTATGTACAAAGGGAAAAAATAAAATATAACGGAATCGTTCATAGGGCATCAAAAAGTTCTTCCGCATCGCTGTCAGTGGGAAAAATGCCCAAAAGGCTGGCAACATTGCCACGTTGCCTGGCAATGCTGATTCTTTGACCTAAAAATGGCCAGCCCTCATTTCCCCCCTTTTTTGGCAATGTTTGTTGGCAATGTTGGACAGGGTTTCTTTTACGCACATACCTAAAGCTGTCATCACATAGACAGTGAAGAGGAAGGTCCCTGACAGGTCCCAGTACTGTCCAGGAAGAACGCGGGCGCCGTGGTTGACCGCCTCCATCGTCAGGTGCCTCTCATCCTGTATCCGTTGCTCTATTGCGCGCCTCCACTTCGGTGATAGAGGAGTTATCTGGAAAATAAAAGAGATTTTATATAAATTATTTCACCTAACATTTACCAGCTTAACAAACCTTTTAGTGAGTACTCAGGCGACTGGGACCACTGATCTGATAAACTGGGACCTCGCGGTCCCAGTTGCTTGAGCCATTTTTTTTTCTTCAGTTGATTGGAACCTCTCGCGTCACTTTCTTTTGTTTAATCAAAATTTTAGTACAGTTATAAGAAAAATTATTTGTAATCCAATAACATTATATTTTGGTTGTTTGGGTCGTAGGTTGCAGATTGTATTAATACAAACGGCGCCATCCGTTTGCAAACACGCGCTGGTTTGCAAATTGCCGAAAGCAAATTGATGATCCATCTAATCGTATTCATTTCGCCAACAGTCATTAATGTTGGGTAATTATGATTTAAAAGTATATGCTAGGAAAGAGGCAATGTTTAATTGATCCTCTAAAGGTGTGTCCAAATATAAAGCGGTATCGTGCGCGTGCGCACAGACATTTTTTAAAACTTCCCGTGTCTTGCAAACGCCGCATGTTGCTACCGCGCTCTTGCCGCTCAATGATTGGGAACTTGTAATGAGTAGGTAGCAAGGAAATCGTCCCAAGATTACGTGATCGTCGCCATCTTTTGTTCGGCTTGCTTTTAATGAGGATACCGGGGTATGCGTTCAATCCTGAGCTCGGACCAACCGTTGATTGATACGGTACATACTCATCGATTATTGCAAAAAAATTTACGATTGGTGATAATTTGATTAAGGTACAATTTCGTTGCTGACTGCAGGCAGCAGGAAGGTATTTCATAGAAATACATAAGAACCAGTCTCGGCGACATGCCGCCGCCTGCTACTGCTGCCTGCAGGTGGCTACGGACTTGTACCTTTAAAATGATACCTACTTACTGGTCCTATAAGTACGTACAAAGTTAGCAAGATGTAGAATCGTAGATACCTTCTAATATTAGTATATAGGTACCTAATAGAGTTTGATTGAATACGCTAGCTTGAATAGCTAGGCAAGTACGCAGGGGTATCAATACTGTTTTAACAATTAATATAGATTAGAAAAAACTTCAAGCTCAAGAAAAACTCACAGAAAACTGCTAATTATAAACCACTTACAGTTTCATTATGATGGAGACTAATTACAACAACACGGATAAACACAATTTGACGGATATCGGGTATAGGATAAAATACATAAATCCTATCCCGGTCGGGGGATAATGGGGGCAGATTCTGATTAATTGCCTAGCGCGCCATCTTGCGGCGAACAAATTTAATTCAAGTAAGTACGAGCGGGTTTCTGCACCATTAGGTGAGCACATTGCCCTATTAGGTAAGTTAGAGCGATTTTCTATGACGCTGCGTACCGTATGAGCTACAGTTCAGAGCAGAATTATGTAGACACTTTTATAACATAATTTTTTTTCGATTTCCGCGTCCTAGTAAACATATTTTTGAGAGTATAAAAAGACCATTTACAAAAATGATTATGTTATAAAATTATACAATGCAATGCCTACCTACGCATTGCATTCCTACAATGTTATTGTTTATACGCATTAAAATACTGGTGACTAAAACCCTAACAGACAGGTGTCTATTTCGACAAAAAAAATGTTATATCTGACATTTTTAATCTCAATTGCATCGGAAAGCCAATTCTCGTAAGTGTATAACGTTCACATTCAAGTCGCAATCTATCAAACTTATCAAACTTGTCAGCGAAAATTTGCTCGCTACCTTTATAAAAAAATGTATGGGTACTATCCCTATTTGTATCCATCTCTGTTTGTTGCGGGAATGGTGGGCATCAACACGTTGGAACTGAGACGCAAGTGTGCGCTTTTGATGCACTATTACTTATTGCTCAATAATAAGATCGATGACGCGACTACTCTTGCTCGCTGTTCATTGTTTGCTCCGGACCGGCTGCGGCGTACGCGCGCCTGTGCCTCGCGGGGTTTGTTCGCGGCCCCACCAGTGCGTACCCATACTGCTCGATATGCTCCCACAACCCAGGCGGTCAATTTGCTGAACGCTCTGATTGCTCAGGAGCCGGACGTTGGCATATCTATGTGTAGCTATAAGTGTATGTTAAATGTTTGCATGAAGTTTTTTAGTTAAATGTTATGTTGTTGGCTTGCTGCACGCTTTGGTATTTACTGTTAGTGCAGCAAGCAATTGTTGTTAAATAAATAAATAAATAAAAATGTTGGTAAATTGATTGTATTTTTGACAGATTGGGAATGACATGGGAATGCGAAAGTTTTTAAAAATTATTGGAATTGCCGCTCTGGTCCTGTTTTATAATGATCGTCAACAACGTTATGCATATTTATAACAATATATTTTATTTTATATTAATGTAATAAATGTGAAAGTAACGCCTTAAGCGCGTGGAAAGTGGCCCTTTATCGTAAAGCTGGCCCTCTGTAGGTTAACAGTTGAACGGATTTTGATGAAATTCGGCACACAGGTAGACCATGACCTGTGTTAAATAGGATATTTTTTATTCCGGTAGTATGTTCTCGTGGGATAATTTTTGATCTCCACACGGGTCAAGCCGTGGGCATTGAGAGTCGTTACGGTAGTCAGACGCCCAAATCTGACAACCAGTCTTACCAAGGAGTATCGTGTTACCTAGTCACTGGGTTGTGGTGGTCTGATAGGCGGTTGCGCCATGTAAACTACTGGTATTCAGCTGCATCCGGTTAGAGTGTGGCGGTATCTACATCGCCACATGCGAACTACGCATCAAAGACTTGACGTTACACAAAAATACTGACGTCACATAAATCCTGCATCGCGCAATTAAAGTTTGTGCAGTGGACATATATACAAGAACCCGACATCAATCGTTGGGAAGTTGCCCGCCAGACACGACACCCGTCTGGTCGGAGGACCCTCCTTTCTATGGTGGATAAGTGAACTTTTACACCCTGTTCTTAATACCCCTAAAAGACTGAAAGTTGACCTCAACATACATAGTTCGGAAAAGTCTAGACAGATTAAATTAGCAAGGTTGTAACGGAGATGTGCGCGGGCGTACATTTAGGTATCAGCATCTGTTGGGTGTATTTTTACAAATCATTATGCAGTCCTCAGCTCCTCGCCTACACTACTCATGGTATTAAATTAGCAGACAACGAGTATTATTTGTTTTCTTTTGGTTGCACGAACAATGTTGACGTAGACGGATCGTCTACCTAATTGCTACTCCGTTAATAAGATAAAAACAAATTGGATTACTTAGGTACTGCGAATTCTTTGATATAACGCAAATTATTTCAAAGAGCCGAAGGTCAAGCGAGCTGTTAAGTTGTGAAGGTCAGAACATAAAATTAGGCTCTTTTACAGTTTGTAGAGGTCATAAAAATTACTGTTTATATACCTACCTGGAATGAACCTAAGTGAGGGAGATTAAAGGCTCCCGCAGACAACCACGACGCCGGTGCGACGCAATTCTGTTAGAACAATTTCCATGAAGTTTTAGTAGAAATTGTTCTACTAGATTTTCGTCGCGCCTGTCTGCGGGAGTCTCAAAGTGAAATGAAAGTTGTTCTAACGTTGTAAGTATTTGTTTAAAGCAAAGTCTTATCTTTTCGTTTACTGGCACTACAATTTAATTCAATATTTTCTCGTGGTATTTAATCATACCTTTTGTATTGTTAATTCAACAATATTTATTGCGTTATCCGCTCAACAGTTGATTGGAATAACAATTAAAATTCTATTGTGTCTCGTTAGTGACAGTTGGAGGTTTATTTCCGTTGTCGGGCAATTTGCCTTATTTTTAAGAACGTTAATATTCACATCGTATTCGCAATCTGTCAAAAATACCATCAATTAACCAACATTTTTTACAAGTTTGACGGAATTCGATTTGAATGTGAAGTTGTGAACGTTTTTTATATAAGAGAATTGACTCTCAGACCAATTTTTCAAATATGAAGCAATGGATTATGACTTACCGCTAAAATGCTTCAGATTGTGATTGTTAGCGTGTGAAGAGAACTCGGCGTATACAGGAAGATTTTTTAGTCACCGTCCAAATTTTCTCTAGGCATTATGTATCATTCACTAACTCCATTTTTGAAAAAAAATCGATACGTAAAATTTTCATATTAAATCATTTTCTCGATGGTGCAGCGCGCACCCCGCTTGCCCCCCGCCCCGCTACACCTGCGCAAAACATCTATCGTTATATTCGTTATCCCCAGTCGGCCCCGCGCACCCTTTCGCGGCGCAAGCGCTTACTTCCGTGTTCCCGCGCATCCCGCCGGCGCCCCGCGCTATCGTGAATTTGCATAAAATGTATTCCCACCGCGAGTATTACGAAATGGTGCGATCTTATACTAAAAGAAAAAACACGTATTCAATGGTTTTCGCCAAAGATTAATATGGCAAAATTTGGACGGTGACTAAAAAATCTTCCCGTATAGAGGCCAGTAGCAGTGCTATACGCTAGTCACCAAAACAAACATCGTGTTAGGTTGCAAAAAATTGCATTGTCTGGGTGACTTTTTCTGTAGGACGCACCTTTTAGAAGTTATACGCCAAAATTTAATTTAGAAGTTACAAGCCAAAAACTAAAAGTTTTCGAGCACTATGCGCAGTATTTAATTTAATTTAATTTAGAAGTTACAAGCCAAAAACTAAAAGTTTTCGAGCACTATGCGCAGTATTTAATTTAATTTAATTTAGAAGTTACAAGCCAAAAACTAAAAGTTTTCGAGCACTATGCGCAGTATTTAATTTAATTTAATTTAGAAGTTACAAGCCAAAAACTAAAAGTTTTCGAGCACTATGCGCAGTATTTAATTTAATTTAGAAGTTATAAGCCAAAAACTAAAAGTTTTCGAGCACCATGCGCAGTTAAAACAGCCACTTTGGCAGAATCATAATAGGAAAATATTATGAATCATCGTAAAATGTCTCAAACTGACAATTTATAATGATCTGCGTGCGATTCATATTACGGAATCATTCATCTGTTTGACAGTTTTCTATGGAGATTCGTAAAATGGTCCATACAATATGAATTTATTTTGTGTCAATCTAGAGGAATCGCTAATGACAGCTGGAAATTCAGGGAATGAATTGCTTTTTGAGGAATTGGTAATGTGGCCGTTCTAGGCCCCCTGGTCATTCGAAGCTGCAAATTTTAGACTATTCTTGGGTTTTACACATCAATCCTAACAGCATCCCAAAAAAATCAGTAAATTGCATTTTTTTTGCGACCTACAACGTTTTATATGACTGCCCTAATATTGATGCAAGCGAGTTCATAGGTCGTTTGTTCAATGTGGAGACAACAGGATATAACTTTGTTTGAGAGAGACTTATGTTTGGCACTCTAGAGAGACTGCGGACGATATGACATGGATAGATTGTCGATGTGAAAAATGCACAAACACGAGCGTGACTTGATAAACTATGGTTTTACGAGACGATAGGTTAAATGTTTCGTGAATTATCAAACAGTTTGATTAATCGATTAATGATAAATCTTAATAGATTATCATTAATTAATTATTTTTTTATTATAAATTTATCATTAATTTATAATCGATTAATCAAACTGTTTGCAAACACAATGATGATGATGATGACGTGTGATGTTATTTATTTTGGTCTCGCACAAGCTTTTTGATTTACAGTTTTGTTCCCAGTTTCCCCTTATACCTACGGTCGAAACAAATTATCGTCGCTATTAAAAATTGTAGTAAATGTGGAAAAGTGCTTTTTAAACCTTTTTTAATTTTATAAAATATCATGAGAATTTTAATTTCTTCCGCTACAAGAAGAGCAGTAGGTAATTTGCTCAGTTTCAGCAAAGACTCACAGGTTATTTCCTTGGCATCCGTACACAGACCGCCTCCAGAATGCAATTATAAAATGTAATTATTTTCTGTCTGCAGTAAACCTTTTTTGTAAATTGAATCAGATATACTCTTTTAACTTCTTGTCATTATTAGATTTTGTCCCTTTGGGCATGCATTTACACAAGTGATTTTATAAGAAAACCTCAGTTTCTTATTGATGTATTTCAGATAAGGCATGCAAGGAGAGTTTTCTTTTAACATAGGAATTTATATGGCATTTTTATGGCGCATTTGAGCGCCATAAAAATGCCATATAAATTCCTATGTTTCAGACCTTAATTTTTCTACAAAATAATATGCTATTGGATGATGAGTATATTTTAGTAAATTGCTTATTTGTATAATTAGTTTTAATCAGTAATTTATTGGAGTCTACGTACAATCTTTTTATGTGAACAAACTCGGCTCCTCCGTAATGAACCAACTTAGGTGGCTCTAGGACTGGTCTAGGAATAATAATGTGCATCTGTTAAGGCATAGTGCACTATCTTACTTAAAAGAAAGCATTAACCGGCTTTACTTAGGGCGAATTCGACCAAACTTTTATCCCTAGTATAAGTCTAATCCATCGAATAAATATTAAATGGTTTCTGTATATGTCTCACTATTTTCATCATCGTCATTGGCATTATGCGCTGAGATAAGATCGCGGCTAGCTTTCGAACGTTTTTAATTACGGGAATTGGTCTTCAGATTCGATATATCGACCGGTACGAACAAATTAGACTCATTGAATAATTGAAATACTTTGAAGGAGGGTCGACATCTCTGGCTGGTAGTGTACCTTCCTAGTTTCAGTGCCAAGTCATTAGGTAGGTGTTGTCAAGTGCAGTACTATAACTATATGCTATTGTAGTGGCAGTGGGCGTGGGTTAGGTCTTCACGGTTACACTACATGGCGGGGTAAAAAGGGTGGACGTAACGCTCATAAATTATTTAGAGCTGCGTGTGTTGACAGTGCATTTGTTTAAAGTGGTTCTCGTGCTGGTAAGGGTATAAAGGATCTCAGGATAGAAAGAAAATCTATTTTCTGATTTTCTAGATTGACCAGGATCATAAGTTAAGCTGAGTAGATACAACTCACAAAAACTAGATTCTCAAAAAACTTGTTCGAATTATTTTACGAATACATTGTACACACATTTTATTATCAGCTTGGCTATCCATCCCATAATACAAAAACTAAATTCAAAATTTAATGTGTGGTATTTAGACGATGGTACACTAGGAGGTGACGTGGACACCGTTCTAAAAGATCTACAATTCCTAAAGCAGCAGTTCCAATCCATCGGCCTTGACGTAAACAACTCCAAATATTTTTTTTCTTATATGATACGAAATTTAATTCAATAGCCCCGAATATCAAAGTTTTGGAAAAAAGTTCACTGCACCTCCTAGGTTCCCCAATCCTAGAAAATAGTTTTACACCATTTGTCGAGGCAAAAATTAAACATTTTAACGATATTTCGGACAGACTCTCTAAAATTAATCTACATTCGGCATTCACCCTTATCAGACATTGCTGTTTCGGTCCAAATTTTATGTATTTTCTCCGCTCTTTCTCTTTATGGAAGCAGCCTAACCTTTTAGACAAAATCGATCATATTATTCGAAACACTTTAACATTCATTTTAAATGTGGCACTGGACGACCGCGCGTGGCTTCAAGCCACACTACCCATTCGTTTTGGTGGGCTCGGCGTCCGCAAAATTTCCAGTGTAAGCCTACCGGCGTTCCTGTCCTCGGTCTACAGCACCGAAAAGTTAACCGCAAGAATTTTAGCCTCTTCTCAGGTTGACTCTGAAGTGCCGTGTTTGACCGATGTAGTGAATGCCTGGAAAGTGGCATGCCCGGACACGGTTCAGCCCGAGAACCCGTCTTCCCAGAGACAGTGGGATGAGCCGCTCTGCAGGTTGGTACGGAATAAACTTATGAATACGTCCACCAATACTGCTGAGCGTGCCCGCCTGCTGGCTGTGGGTGAATAGGGCCTCTGGCTTCAGGCGCTACCGTCACCCAACATAGGCACTATGCTGGGTGACATCACATTCCGGCTCGCTACATGTTTGCGTCTGGGCGCTCCTTGCGGTGCTCCACATCGTTGTCAATGCGGTGAAGGAGTCGACTGCCTCGGACACCACGGCCTATGCTGCAGCAAGAGCGCTGGTCGGAGGGCACGGCACGCTAGCATTAATGACATAAACCGTCGGGCTCTTGTCACCGCCGGGGTACCAGCTGTGTTAGAACCCAACGGCTTGGCACGCGACGATGGGAAGAGGCCAGACGGAATGACTATAATACCCTGGAAGTTGGGTAGACCTTTGGTGTGGGACGCAACCTGTGTCGACACCCTCGTGCCATCCCATCTTCCTAGCACGGCGGGCTGTGCTGGGGCAGCTGCTACAGGAGCAGAAAACCTCAAACGGCGCAAATATAACAACCTTATTGGAAGCTATATGTTTGAGCCGTTTGGGGTTGAAACACTAGGGCCGTGGGGTCCGAGTGCTCATCGAGTATTTCGGGACATCGCTAAGCGATTGGTCGACTCTTCACGTGACCAGAGGGCTGGCCTATTTTTAGCCCAAAGAATCAGCATTGCCATTCAACGTGGCAATGCTGCCAGCCTTTTGGGCACCTGTCCCATTGACAGCGATGCGGACGAATTCTTTGATGCTCAATGAGCCCCTCCCCTTTATTTTTTCTTTTTAATTTTGTTATTATAATATATGTAATTGTTTTTTAGTTAATTTAGTATAATAAGTTACCCAATGTATATATTGTACACACACGGCTACACATCAAGCTATACATTTCCAGTATAAGCTGACCTCGTATTGTACGGAAATCCTATACAATGCGAGATCAGCTTATACTGGAAATATATAGCTTGATGTGTAGCCGTGTGTACAAGCTTTTGTGGGAAACTAATTCTAAACATCACAGTTCGGTATGAACTATGAAAGGTTGCAACCACAGAAACTCATTCCCAACTGTTGACTTTGACAACTCAATTTAGACGAGAACATGTAACTTATTATACAACATGATAGATGTGGAAGAGTAATGGTTAACGTTAACTGCGTCAAGTTAAATACGTTACTGCAACGGAGTGAGATAACTTTGGCAAACGTTGGTCAAAGGAGATCACACATAACACAAGTTTAATCTTTTCCTTGGGTACCAGAGTTCATACAAATATTTGAATTAATTACATTACTCTTAGCTTTATTTAAAAGTTGTATTGTGCATAATTTCACGTTCTTTGCTTTTGTAAATGTTTGTCTGTAAATGCCCTTATGTCCAATAAACATATTTATTATTATTTATTAATAACTAGCTGCTCGCCCCGGCTTCGCACGGGTAGCAAGTACATATCTACGGCGCACCTACTCTACCTACCTACCTACCCTACCTACCTACCTACTTACCCTACCTACCATACCTACATACCCTACCCTACCCTACCTACCTACCTACCTACCTACCCTACCCTACCTACCTACCTATCTACCTACCCTACCTACCTACCCTACCTACTTACCCTACCTACCATACCTACCTACCCTACCTACCTACCCTACCCTACCTACCTACCCTACCCTACCCTACCCTACCCTACCTACCTACCTACCTACCCTACCCTACCTACCTACCTATCTACCTACCCTACCTACCTACCTACCTACCTACCTACCCTATCCTACCTACCTACCCTACCTACCTACCTACCTACCCTACCTACACCTACCTACCTATCTAACGAGATATTATCAAAAAACCCATTCTATACAGAATGTATGAGAAAACGATTTTTCTTCATATTTTTTTTTTCGTGAATTTTCCCAATTTTTTAATAGTTATTCTGCTATTCAAATCAAAAATCATCAAATCAAATCCAACAAATCAAAGATCATCAAAATCGGTCCAGCAGTTCTCGAGTTATAAGTGTTGTAACAAACACGACTTTCTTTTATATATATATACTTGCCAAAGTCAAAATCAAAATCATATAGGTAATATAGATATATTACCTATATGATTTTGATTACAAAATCAATTTAAAATATTTTCCCTCTTGAACTTTCCTCTCGTAAATAACATAAGGTTGTGCAAACTGTTGATACCGGTCACCTTTCAATTTTGTCACTATCCTAAAGGTGTGACATATTGATACTCAATATTGTTGCCTAAAAGTGACAAGGGTCGAAAAATTTTGAGATAGGGTAGGATTCTGAGCCGATTATTATAATAAGATGTCGAATTTCATTTATAAACCTGTTTGGCCCCCTGGTAGGAAAGCACCGTTATTTCTAAACGTATCTGGGATGAAAAGTTAGGAATTATATCAGAAGGTAATAGGCGATTTTGAATTCCCTTTTTACAAATGGTGCCGAAGGGTGAGAAAAAGATTTTGCGAAAATTGCCCATTTTTTTTCAATCGTCTGCCTAGCCTTTTCCCAACTATGTTGGGGTCGGCTTCCAGTCTAACCGGATGCAGCTGAATACCAGTATTTTATATGGAGCGACTGCGTATCTGACCTCCACAACACAGGAACTGGGTAATACCCCGATACCCCTTGGTAAGACTGGTTGTCAGATTTTCGGGCTTCTGACGACCCGTAACGACTGACAAAGATCCACAAATGACAGCCGGAACCAACGGCTTAACGTGTTTTCCGAAGCACGGAGGAGTCTCGGTATGTAAAGATGGTCACCCATCCACGGACCAGCCCCGACAAGCGTAGCTTAACCTGATGGATCTACCCGTGCAGCTGTTATTACTTAGCCACGAGCTCCTCTTCTCTTCTTCTTTCAAAATCTGTGGATACAGATCAAAATGACTCAAAAACTTATGGAAAGTCTCTTAAGACCGTGCCCCGTAGCTACAACGATTAAGGTCAACCTTTACAGCCTTTAAGTAATTGTGGCAATGTCCCATGTGATCATTATAGCGGTCATTAACTATTTTAATTACTACGGCACAGTAAATACATAAACATCGCGCCTTCTTCCTATGGGGGTAGCCAGAAACTACAGAACCCCGCCTACTGCGACCGCTATGATCCTAATAATGGGGTTACATTTCGCGTTATCGCGAACTTTTCTTCGTGCGCTCTCTGTTGCTCAGCGAGACATCGAGGGGTGTGCGAGAGAGAGCGCACGAAGAAAAGTTCGCGATAACGCGAAATGTAGCCCCAGCATAACAATCTTTTTGCTTCGTTTACGTTCACACGCACACTGGTTGGTACTACGCACCTGACCTTTCTGAGGAACATCACCACGCGGCCTTTCCACCCACCTCTGCTTTGTAAATACCTTTTGTTACTCACCTTTCATTCATCCTCTTGAAATAACCGAACCATCTAAGTATGAAATTGAAATTGTTGTCACTCACACACATCTTCTTTTAAAACACAGTAAATTCCACAATTATTTGGGATCCCGAAAATTGCAAATAGGTACTTTTGTTATGTAAAACCCCGTATCATTGGTTTTATTTATTGGAGCCAGTTCAGTGAATGAGATAATGGATTTGTCTCGCCGTTGTTTGAACTTTGTAATTTAATTGAATAAGTATTATGGTCTAGTGATTTTGAACAGAAGATCATTCGGGTATTTGATCGTTGTTTGATCTGAGACATGATGGCTGTTGTCTGGGACGAATATTGATTACTTATTAGAGGGTAGTTCAAACTTTAGTAGTTATTCAATTGGATGTCAAGCTCACTCTCCTCTTTTGTCTCCTTAATTAATATGCGAGATGATTTAACAAAGAAATAATCATCGTCTAAGCATAATCAGCCTATAATGTTCCCACTGCTGTGACACAGAGGCCCTAGACAAAGTGACATTCTCTCAGCGATAATGTTGATGGAAAAGGCAAGAATGTATAGGACTGACATAAGCTATACGAAACGCTTTCGAAGCGATTGTCAGTTGTCTATTCTGTCTTGCCCTCAGGCCTCCTCTAGTTGAGAGGGAGTGGGCCGTAATCCACCACGCGGGCCCAGTGCGTGTTAGTGGATGTCACATGTCTTAGATTTTTTGGCTCTAGGACATGCCGGTTTCCTCACGATGTTTTCCTTCACCGTTTTTGAGAGCAGTGGTGATGAAATAATTTACGCAAAGTAAAGCGCCTGTTAGGGTTTGAACCTTCGACCTACAACTCGTAAGTCACGGTCGTCGGTACCACTGAACCACCACAGCTCTGAGATTAGTGCGTTCTAACAAAAAGTACACTAATAAACTCTATCTACTGCTTTATTATACTAGTATCCTTATCCTTACATATTATAAAACAAAGTCCTCCGCCGCGTCTGTCTGTCGTCCTGTTCGCAATAAGCTCAAAAACTACTGCACCGATTTTCATGCTATTTTAAGGTTTTAGTATATAGTAAACGACATACACGCGGGCGAAGCCGCGGGCATCAGCTAGTATTTAATAAAAAGTAATATTCGCCGTTCCGGGGTCAAGTCTGTTACGCAGAGGTTCTTAAATTAGACCCGCGCTACTGAACAGTTGTTCGCTAGGAACACTGGCTGGTGGTGTCGATATAAATCTGCGTGCTATTGATCAATAAAAAGTGCTCATTGACCAATAGGAGCGAATATATCGTTCGCATACGCGGAAGCTCCGCGGTTGCGGATGCGGATGCGGATGTCCGCAACAACCCTGGTCAGTACCACTGAGCCACCACAGCTCTATCCATCATTGCTCTGCTCTGTTCCAGAGATTAGCGCGTTCTAACAAAAAGTACACTAATCTACTGCTTTATTATACTAGTATCCTTACATATTATAAAACAAAGTCCTCCGCCGCGTCTGTCTGTCGTCCTGTTCGCAATAAACTCAAAAACTACTGCACCGATCTTCATGCTGTTTTCATCAATGGATAGAGTGGTTCTCGAGGAAGTTACCCACGTGGGTCAAGCCGCGGGCATTAGCTAGTAGATTATATTAATAATAACGCAACTAATTAACTATCCATGTCTAAATAATGATTTATCTACCATAATTACTCATCTAATTGTTACTGATGACGTAACACTGCCTCGTGAAGATAAGTTCAGCTTAGAAATACATTCCATATTTCGTGACAAGCAGCTTCAGGCTTCGGGAACGTTTGAGGAAACATTGTTGTAAGTGCAGCATAGTTTATGTTACATTATCATGCAGTTATTTTTCTGACACACTTTGCAAAAGGTTAATGAAAAAAAAACCTGGCTAGCGAATGTCTGTCAATCTGGCTAGCCTTTTCCCAACTATATTAGGGTCGGCTTCAAGTCTAACCGGATGCAGCTGAATACCAGTATTTTACATGGAGCGACTGCCTATCTGACCTCCACAACCCAGTAACTGGGTAATACGATACCCCTTGGTAAGACTGGTTGTCAGACTTTCGGGCTTCTGACGACCCGTAAGGACTGTCAAAGATCCACAAATGACAGCCGGGACCAACGGCTTAACGTGCTTTCCGACGCACGGAGGATTCTCGATATGTAAAGATGGTCACCCATCCACGGACCAACCCCGGCAAGCGTAGCTTAACTTGATGGATCGACCCGAGCGGCTGTTATTACTTAGCTACGAGCTCCTGGCTGTATAATTTAGTTGGACAGCACTAAGATGGTACTGAGTTTTAATTTAGTGAAAGTGCTATTCTGAATTTGACGTTTTAACCAAAATTTTTGTTCTATATCTAAAATCATCTAACTAACTCTGACTATTTTTAATCACGATTAAAAATGTGTGGAATAAAATTAGATGTCATGAACTAAAATTCAAACCGACACCTCGAATTCAGTTGCAAAACTGTACTGTATATTTTTTTTTCTTTTGCCTATATCTCGAAAACAAAATTTTCATTATTTTTGTGATAGGACACACGTCCTATCACAAAAATAATGAAAATTTTGACCCCCTTTGCAACCCGCAAACCCGTAATACTCTACATGTTGGTGATTTAATTTTTTTGTTTTCTTCCAAAAAGTGAAAAATTCCATATAAAAATACGTCGAGACGGACACTTTGCGCGCCTCTCCGGCTCAAAAAAAATCACGTGGTAGGCAAACAAGTAGGTACCAAGTGGAGTCGCGATTGTCAAATTCGATTTTAGTACTGTCAAAATAATTTTTAAATTTAGAGATTTTTTTTGGCAGAATAGCTCTAAGATTCTCATAGTAAAAAGTAAGGAATTTTAGTGATAGTTTAGTTAGTTTAGTTCGGTGTACAAGAGAATCGGCACCATTGTGTGCTATCCTTAACTATCTATCTTTGTATCTATCTATTTAGTCCGTAATGTCCTACTGCGTGGCAAAGGCCTCTCTAAAGCTACGGTTTCCTAGAAGAGCAGTGGCCGTCACATAACGGCCGTACTGACTGCTGTCATGAAAATGATGGCACCGGGGTTTGACTTTACGGTGCCAAAAAAATCTCTCTAGAAAAACAAACCAACTTACTTTCATAAATAACATTTCAGTGACGTCATTCCACACGGTATGTGGCGGCCATCGCCCTTCTAGGAAACCCTAGCTTTATCTTTTCCATTAACAATAAAAAAGTGTAAAGAAAAACCACACGACACGTGTTGTGGGTAATTTTCGTAGCACCGTAGCCTCGTAGCCGCGTAGTGTCGTAGCACCGCTACGTTGCAGCGCGTAGCATTTCCCTTGGTGTTTTTACCTGCGAGCTTTCTTATTAAGTTTTGTATGACGTACGATAGTGTTAGGTGCACGAGAAGAGTGTGGTATAGTGTTATTGTGTCCGGTTTTTCTCAAAGGTTAAGAAATTGTAAGATTGTTTTCCGCATTGGAACAATCTTACAATTTTCTCTGTAAATCCGGTTAGAAAGTAAGAAATGTAAGCTTCTATTTAAAAAAAAGGTAACTATTTATTTAGTTGAATAAGCGGCTTAACGAATGCCAAAACACTGCAGTTAAATTATTCATTGGTTTCTACATAAATAAATACAACAATCAAAGTGTATTTATACCGGAAGCATTCAATCAATTTCAAATTATTTACGCACCAAACGACACGACATTCAACATAAAACATTTCACCCATACTGCACGAAATATGGGCAAAAATACGCAACACCATTTGCACATATTGTTGCATAAATAACACTTCAACATTTTTCAGTTGAAAAGCTGAAAGTTTATTCGAAATTGTCGGCCAACATTTTTCATCTGGAACTATTTAAATTCAGATTTCGTGAACTCTGAAAAAGGGGCCGACAACATTTGGTAGTATATTGAGTTTCGATGTGGGGAAATTAGAATTTCTTTTGAGGGGCACCCAGTGGCCTGTCGTTTCGACTGTCGCGAATGAAAATATGGCATTCATTTATTACAGACATTCTCATTTTAAATGGTAGAAATGGCAACCAATGTCTGAGTGAAAGGTCAATTGTGTGTCAATCTATATCGGTCTGATTTTTAGCTTTGAAGAATTGGTTGTTTAATTAAATTATTATGTTGCGTAATGTAAATGATTTTGCAAACTTTTGTATAGAATCAAATTTTTCTAACTGAACAGACAGCTGTGCTGCTGGGGAGTTTGTTGCGCCACTTCTTCTTCCCAGCTAAAGCACTAGGAAGTGGTGAAGGGTGGGCGTTTTGGGGGGACTGTCTTATGTAATTTTGACGTTCGAAAAGTGCTGATTCTCAGCCTAGTTTGAATAAATGACTTTTGATTTTGATTTTGATTTTAAAAATGTCGATGGGATTCAATCTTTTTTTTTCAGCGCACCTAATACCTATGTTTGATTTTATCAACCCGGCAATTTTTTTTACTAATGAGTCACAATTCATTAATTATCTTTTGTGACGTTACCCCCGTGAGGCACGAGGGTAGATAGTTTACGAGAACACAAGTCTAGCTACGGATGAGTTCTTGGCCAGAGTGGCAGCGCGGTGCGGGGAGAGGCGCGGGCGCCGGTGCGAGAACGTTCGCGATGTGCTTGTCCACAGTAGAGCGCAGCTTCGTTCCGCGGTCAGCTCGAACTAGTTTGAGATCGCTCCCGAGCGGATTCGCCGCCCGCGCACTCACTGCGGCCACTTGTATGAACGAACTATGGCGTAAGTTGCCTGCGCCCGCGCCGCTCACCGCGCCCGCGTGCTCACTATGAACCCTCAAATCTAACTAATATTATAAACGCGAAAGTTTGTAAGTATGGATGGATGGATGGATGTTTGTTACTCTTTCACGTAAAAACTACTGAATGGATTTGGATGAAATTTGGCAAACAGATAGTTTATAACCTGGATTAACACGTAGGATACTTTTTATCCCGATATTCCCACGGGATCGAGACTTACGCGGGTGAAACCGCGTGGCGCAGCTAGTGAAGTTCATATGTTTGCCCCGCGCCCGCGTTTGCAGTCTGGCCAAGCAAATGATTTTGCGGTAATGCGAACGATGAACGAAAATTTCAATTCACACGACTGGCACTTAGGATCTTCATCAACGACTATTTGACTCTAGCTTTAAAGTGGCATTAATTGAAAATGCTTTTGGCTTTGACAATTCAAATGTGAAACTGATTAATTTGAATACGAATTCAAAAATTAAATTCTTGAAAATCTCTCCCTCTCCTAGTTTTACAGAAAAGATATTTATTACAAAACCGCGAGAATCTCAGTGTCAACCCACGCGTAACGCGGCAGCAGTTCGCACAGCGTCGGCGTCACTGAATTCTTAACATGAAATCAAAGGCAGGCATCCCTTAAGGAATCCAAAGAATTTGCGAGACCCGCGACGCTGGCAACCCTACCTTTGTCATGGTGAAACACATAGCAACGAGATTTTTGTATAAAAACTTTTGCTTACACACGAATAGAATTCATTTACGGACATGTTTTTAAATTGAGTGCTGAATTAAATTAATTTTTTGAGTTTTGAGTTAAACTTAAGTTTAGAGCGCCGAGTAAACTGAACTATATGTTTTAAATGTGCTTGTTTAATATCCCGTTTGAGTTCGTTATTTGTTTATACTCGGAAACTTGTCAAAGGGCTTTGAATAAATAGGAAGTTTATTACGTTTGTCCGGCAGAGCGGGAGTATAAATTTAAAACAAATTATTCGTTGCTAAACTAAGTAGGTCCCACAGAGAATTTAATGAAAACGTATACACATATTTATTATTATTACGAAATTCTGTTCGAAATATTGGAACGTTACTTACTTATGTAGGTACCGGTATGGAGGAATGTTGTTATGTTACTAATTAGTTAATCAATCTAAGAAGAGAATTTATCGGTTTCCTTAAAAACTGATTCTCGAAACATAAAGTTTTATTACATGTACTAGAACGAAACGTCAAATCGGACTTCTTAGATTGTCGCGAGTATAGTTAGGGTTAAGGTTTTTAAAAGGAGATTAACTCGCTAGCTCCCGACAAAAACTATACTTGTGTGAATATTGTGTTTCTAAAGACCTGTTTAACAAGCTGTGTCTTATTATTAAACTGTTTGTTCGTGCCCAGTTTATCGTCTTTCACTGTAGTAACCCACGCCATTATAGTGGAGATTAATTTCATAGTTTTTTATTTAGTTAGAACTTGCTTTTACCCGCGGCCTCGCCCGCGTGGGTGTCGGAATATGTATGGGTGCTTAATCAAGGTTATAAACTATCTGTGTGCTAAATTTCATCCGAATCAGTTCAGCCGTTTTTGCGCCAATCCGGCACATACATCCAGACAAACGGACAAAAATCTAAAAACTATATTTTCAGCATCAGACTACACTCCCACACCTCGTAGCAATAACTACTTTCAAAAACATTAATTGTAATTTTAGTTTTGACTTCGTGACTATTTTATTATATGTATAGATATAGAAGACTTGCTGCGCCCCGCGGTTTCACCCGCGTAATTCTCGATCCTGTGGGAATATTGACTTTATACCTCAGGCATTAAGTCCGCCTTTGTATGGTATATTTTTTTACTTCTTTATAAAGTTTAAATAAATAAATATTGGGATAAAAGTATCCTATTTTCTATTCCAGGTCATGGTCTAACCCTGTGCGAAATTTCACCCAAATCCGTTCAGCTGTTTTCGCGTGAAAGCGTAACAAACAAACAAACATTAGTTAGGATATACTGTAATAAAATATTCAATTCTAAAAATATTTTACACGCTCGAGGTATCAACCCCTACCTAACCCATGAAATAACATGACAACTTTCAACAGAGCTTACATGATAAATCGTTTCAAGACGTTCATCTACAACAACCCTAAAGCCCTTTTCACATGCATACAGTTACGGCACGGTCACCGTGCCATGGGCAAATGTATGAGCTAAATAGACAGCTTTCACAAGACACAGCGACCGTGCCGTGACCGTGACCGGGTGTCGCCCGTCCATATCCACTATCATCTGCCTAGCCTTTTCCCAACTATGTTGGGGTCGGCTTCCAGTCTAACCGGATGCAGCTGAGTACCAGTATTTTACATGGAGCGACTGCCTATCTGACCTCCACAACCCAGTAACTGGGTAATACGATACCCCTTGGTTAGACTGGTTGTCAGACTTTCGTGCTTCTGACGACTCGTAACGACTGTCAAAGATCCACAAATGTCCATATCCACTATAAACACAGTTTAGACGCGGCTTTACACTTATGTAGTGACTTGAATAGACTCGCTCACATGAGCGCAACACGACACGGCGAGCGCGGGGTATTGTGGTGTAAATAAAAGTAAAGGCCGTGTGTAGGCACTGTTGACAGTGTTGTATGGATCAGTATGGAAGCTTGTTCACAAACACGGTAGCACTACAGCACGGCGCCGTCACCGTATGTGTCGTCCGGTAGTTTGCTGTGTCATATACAGGCTCCCGCGATTATTCTACGGTGCGGCTAGCGCGCCGTACCGTAAAGAAACCGTGCCGTGTACTACGAGCCGGACCTTTTCACATGCATACGTAAAGTGACACAAGTTTCAGAAGACACGGCGACCGTGCCGTGACCGTGACCGGGTGTCGCCCGTCCATATCCACTATAAACACAGTTTCGACGTGGCTTTACACTTATGTAGTGAGTGTGACTTGTATAGACTCGCTCACATCAGTGCAACACGACACGGCGAGCGCGGGGTATGGTGGTGTAAATAATATTAACTATTGTTTATGGTTATGAAAGTAGAATTACTTTCTGTCACATCACACACCCGTCGCCGCGGCTGCCGGGCGACCGTGTGTACAACAGTGTACATAATTGTGAAAGCGCTTGTACACACGGCTACACATCAAGCTATACATTTCCAGTATAAGATGACCTCGCAATGTACGGAAATCCTATACAATGCAAGATCAGGATAGAGGGTCGCCGTTTAGACGGCAACCGTATGCATGTGAAAAGGCCCTTATAGCGCGTCTGAGTTGAAACCGGCACGCATCATGTCAAACTTCTTCCAATACATTAAGTGCGATGGTGTAAAATCTTGGCACCGTTTCAACTCAAATGCATTGCATCAATTTATCACAGTCCCTTCTTATGTTATATAAGAATTTCCACAATTTCGCTGGTAGCGAAATACATACCAGGATGAGAAGGGGTGTAATGCGTTTGAGATTGGATAACGTTATTATAAATTGAGGTTTTTGATGCCGTATATTTTCATCTCTAGGGACATGCAAGTACGGAAATATTTCTGTGTGTTGTTAAATATTTAGATAAGAAAATAGTCTATGAGCGTTTTCGCCGTCCGAGCGCTGTTTGACTCAAAAACTACTTTTCGACCCAGATATCCATCAAACATTACTTATGTATAATTTCACTCCGAGTGTCAATCAAGGAGCTTAAAATATCTTAAATCACACAATATTTTTCATCATCAACCTATCAAACAATATTTTTATATAACTAAAAAAATTGGTTCCTATGATTTATTTCTCATTGGAACCAATTTTTTTATTTTAAGCTCCTTAATTGACACTCGGAGTGAAATTATACATAAGTAATGTTTGATGGATATCTGGGTCGAAAAGTACAGTTTTTGAGTCAAACAGCGCTCGGACGGCGAAAACGCTCATAGACTATTTTCTTATCTAAATATTTAACAAGGTACTCAGAGATTAATTACCAAGTTTGTAATTCATAGAGTATTTAGAATTATTATTATCTTATCTAACGTTTCAATAAGGCATAAGGTACTTAGAGATAAATTAGCAAACTTCTAGTTTATAGAATGTCTTTGGATGTTAGAGTTATAAGAAAATGATTACGTGTCCTTTACTTGTTGAGAATGAACAGTTCTAGTCTAGGTAATGTTGATTAAAACTCTTGTGTGCTAAATATTAGATTTCATGGATATCTTGTAGGACAGACGAGTGTAAGACCTAATGTTCTTGAAGAAACTTTATCTTAAAATTGATTGTATCGACTAGTGGAATAAAATAGCGAGTGTATAGTTTTCGAATTTTAGGTAAGCTTGTCGAGAAAATTTTGTTTCTTTTTTAAAATAAAGGGATGTTCCCTTTAAGTAAAATAATTTATCTTAAGGATTTAAAGTGCTTTCCCTTCGAGGCCCATTGATTTTTTCCACCCTGTTTAACTATCTTTAGTTGAAAAACTTAGTTTAGATCAAATGAAAGGCTGTTAATATTCATCAATTATTGTAAATCAATCTGCCAATCTGCTTAGCCTTTTCCCAACTATGTTGGGGTCGGCTTCCAATCTAACCGGATGCAGCTGAATACTCGTACCAGTATTTAGTTTAGTTTTAGTATTTTTATTTTTGTTTAGATTATTGTAAATACCTATGTTATAATAATCAAACAGGGCTTTATTAAAATTGCTAAACAAAAAGAACAAAAAAAATCTCTGAAATAAAAAATACTTATTTCTTCTAATAAAAGTTAGCCCTGTTTCTCTTTTGCCACCACTTTGCAATCATGACCAAAAAACATCGACATCTTTGACATTTAAGGCCACTTTTGCATATAAGGGCCGCTATGAAGAATACTGTTATGTATACGATGCAAGAGCGAGCGAAGTGAACCCGAAATTTTTAGCATCCCGCTTCGAACAATTTTGGTTATTTTGCTCTTAGACCGTTCGACGTTCATACAGAAATGAAACTGTAAGTTTATCGACTTACGTAGAAAAGTTTGAAAATGAAGAGTATGTAAGAAATCGAAAAATTTTCATTCAATACAAAGTCAGAGTCCATAAAAATACAGTAGGTATGTAAGCGTACTGCGGCTTATTCCGATCGGATCCCACAATCGGATCCTACTTTTTGGGATGCGTTAGGAAGGTGGATAAAATGAATATTTTGTTCCGATCCGAACCCACTTTGTGGGATTCGTTAGGAATGTGGAGTAAATTAATATCCGAACGAAATGATCCCATTCTAGAATCGATAAGTGAAAATAAAGAGTACTTAATATAAAGAGTACATAATATCGACATAAATAGTAAAGTAGATAACAGGATTCAATCAATCTGCCCAGCATTTTCTCAACATTGTTGGAGTCGGCTTCCAGTCTAACCGGATGCAGCTGAAAGCTACCAGTATTTAAAATGGAGCGACTGCCTACCGGACCTTCACAACCCAGTAACTGGGTAATACGATACACCCTACACGTGATAGGGCATATAGATCGAGGGGATATAGATCAAACAGATTACGTGTGACTCCGGATTTTTTATTTGTCTGTCTGTGTTCTTTTTAGTTGATTTTTGGTTGTAGTTGGGCTTTAGTTTTATAACTTTCATTTTTATAATCCTGTTACCAACTTTATTATTTATCTCGATAAATAATCTATCTAATCTTTTTTTTCATTTATTGATTCAAGCAGGGATCATTTCGTTCGGATATTAATTTAATCTACATTCCTAACGAATCCCGCAGATGGGATCAGATCGGAACAAAATGTAAATTTTATTCACGTGCCTAACGAATCCCACAAAGTGGGATCCGATCGCCATAAGCCTGCTGCTATTATAGATTTGTATTTAATCATAAGTAGGTTCCATGGCTGTAATTAATTTTCTATCGATACAGTCAGAAGTCCAGGAAACAATCCCTGATACCATGGAACCACGGGTAATGAAAATTTACCCATGGACCCGGTAATGGGTCGACACACCGGGACCACGGGTAAACACTCGCCGTGACAGCTGTCTCAAGTGAAATGTAATTTTTTCTTCTTTGCAGAATGGAAACAAAAGACATAATACAGAATGGCAACTTACTGCAAGCGAAGCTGATCGTAAGGATCGACAAAGGCTACATCCACGAAACACAGCTAAGCCCCGAGTTCACGATTGGCGGCGCGCTGTTCCAGCTGCGACTGTTCTCCTTTTACTATGGACAAAACCACAAAAACCCGTACTACCATTTGTTGTTCGTGCGGTTTGCCAAACGGAGCGACGCCGACGACCTCACCTACATGATATACTTCAACAGCGTTGAGCTGAACATAGTGGGCAAGAAGTTCACCAGCGACGATGGCCCGTGGCGCTTGATACACGAGGACGAGAGGCAGCAGTTCACGTTCGACGTGGCGGTTGAGCTGCGCCTGCAGCCGAGCGCGAGCTCGTTCGCGAACCTGCACGAGGACACGGAGCTGACGGACTTCGAGCTGCGTGGCGAGGACGGCTCCGTGCGCATGCACCGCGCCGTGCTGGCGGCCGCCAGCCCCGTGCTGCGCCGTATGCTGAGCGGCGCGTGGCGCGAGACCGCCGAGGGGCACGTGGACGTCATCGGCACGTCCAAGGCAACTCTCGAGCACTTAAAGAGATATATGTATCTACGCGTGCTGCCCGAGTCGGGCTTGGAGCAGCTGCTGCTGTTGTCCCGGTACTACATCATGCCGGAGCTGGAACGGCTCTGCGTGGACAGATTGGTGCGCGGTGTGAGCGCAGGGAATGCCTGCGATCTCATCGAACTCGCGGCCAAGAACAATGTGAAGCGACTGCTGCTCGTGGTGCTCGAGTGCGTGCAGAACGGCGCCATCAGTGTCTCGGAAATACGCGAACACGTCGGCGTCGATAAGAGTGATGATGAGAGTGATAATGTCGCAAACACTACCGATACTCTGGCTTGAAAATTGTTGACTGTAAATAAATAGTGTATGGTGGAGCAAAATGAGAAATGAGTATTATTTTGTAAAAATCTCAGACTTTTAGTTTACGGTCAGTTCTAGTCGAACTTGATGGCCGCTCTCCCTGACCATTCACATCACACACGCATTCGCTGCAGGGCTCACGGACAGAGCGGCCACAAAGTTTGGCAAGAGTTTACAGTACGCGGCCGTTAATAAAGCTCAGCGAGTTTCAGTATCACGGGCACTTTTTACTTAGTTATTTTCCAAGGGACAGGTTTTTTTCTGGATCGCAGATGAAGTCGCGGGCAAGAGCTATTTGAAGTATAAAACTTTGTGTCTGATGGAGATGAAATTCAACCCGGGTTATTAAATAAAATAAAATAAAATAAAAATAAAAATGCCCTTTATTCCACTACTTACAATCAAACACAGGTTTAAATATTTTAAATACTTCTAAAAGAAATCGTTAGCTTGTCCTATAAATTTTCTTCTTTCTTTTCCATTCTTTTACTAGCATTTACCATCGCTATTCGTAGTAGTCGCCTCTACGGCGTAGGCCTCCCCTAAAATGCTCCACACATTTCTATCGCGCGCCTTTTGCATCCAGTCCGGTCCACAACGTTGAGTAAAGATGTCTCGCCATCTCTTTCTTTGTCTCCCTTGCTGTCTTTTACCTTCAAATGGGATCCATTCTGTTACCCTCTTAACCCGGGTTATTATAGAAGGTTGAATAATAAATGAGAGATAGTTAACACAATAAAAATGTAGTAACGTGGCATGAAAGCCAGTACCCAACATATTAATTAATGTATCACAAGAGACCGCAGTTTGCAAGATACGAGTGTGGTTGTGACATCGCGGTAATTGTGAACCTGACACCGGCACCGTCGCCCGCGCCGCCCATATTGTGGTGTATCACTGATGAAATATAACTACTGCTGCTCACGTGGTGACATTTACGGAATTGTTGAAGTAAATTAAATGATAAATGATTTTATTTGTGTAAATAGGTTTGTCCAAACACTTTTACACGACAAAAATAAATTACGGTTTTTTATGTTTTAAAACTAAATGAGTTCGGTGTTTCTTATCCGACTACTAGGTAGGTAGGTTATACGGGCTGGTATCCGCAACTCCACGTCAAAGCGCGTATTTTGCGTACGGGATCCGACTACTATGAGAAGATTCAAATTCAAATTCATTTATTGTTTATCACAGGTGAAATATTAGCTCGTATGATTATTATAAGGATCGTTGTAACATGCCTCTATAAGGTGTACAATATTTAATGTTTTAATGCCAGACCATCATTAAAACTAACTAAGAAAGAAAAAAGAAATGACTCACATAGTCCTCTCATTCACAATAGTTAAAGTAATATAATATTATTCATGTAATCTTGTAAATTGGACCTATGAATCGACTGTAAAATTTACATAGTAATTATAGTAGTGAAAGGTGGTTTTTCAGGTATACTTTCAATCGATATAATTTCAGACACAATACAAAAGGCTTATGCCTTTTGTATTGTGTGTATTTTTACCCGACTACGGCGAAGAAAAAAGGAGGGTTATGATTTTGACCGGTATGTATGTATATATGTATGTATGTATGTATGTATGTTCATCTGTTCCCTTCTATCTTCCAAACCACTTATCACAATTTGACAAATGAGGTATCGTTAGAAGCGTCGTGATTGTCCGCTGGTTATAGGCTATGTGACACATTAAATTAAAAATGGCGCTCTCTAGAGGACATAAAGTGAGGAACTTAAAAAAACAATATGGTTTAATCGTACCATGTTGGGTATCAAATGAAAGGGCTTAATGAGTACATTTCAAAAATATATTTATTATAACCCCAAAAGAATTTAAAAAAAAATCAAGTAATAAAAACTAAAACCCAACTACGACTTAAAAGGTATAAACAAGACACCACAGACAGACAAATTAAAAATCCGGAGTCACACGTAATCTGTTCGATTTATGCCCTAACACGTGTGACTCCGGATTTTTAATTTGTCTGTTGTTCTTTCTTTCTAAAACTGGTTCAAATTCATAATACGCTCATACGATTACAAGCTTCAACACATCCCAATAAACAACAATAAACGATGGGACTCCTTAACCCACGGGGTGCGAGGGTAAACACAATAAATTAATTTACAAGGGTTCATTACAGAATATTCCTTTACAAGGAGCAGAGGTGAGTCGTACACTCGTACAGTACGACACAATTTAGATGTAGCATAAAATTTGCAATCAATCATTTCAACTTACGAATGTATTTGGTTGTATGACTTTACAACTTAATGCGTTTGCGTAAAGATCATTTTCACCTAAAGCAGTAGTAAAGATAAGAGATTTTGAAGCCGCATTGAGTTCGGATGGTGATCGGTTTTACGAATTTTGCCGATGCTACATCTAAGTTGTGTCTTATTGTACCTACCTACATTGGAACTTAACCGGTATGTACAGTCACGGACTTTAATTGATGAGCCACCTTCAAACTTTTCAATTTTGCAGTTTCATACATTCACGAGATTACACGATTAAACACGAACTCAAATCGCACGCTCGTAAACAAGATGACAAATAAATTACTTTTAATCGGAAATATCCATAGAGGTTGACTTTATTAGTTAACCTCTATTGATATTTCCGATTAAAAGTAATTTATTTGTCATCTTGTTTACTTTCATACATTCACGAGATTACACACGATTAAACACGAACTCAAATCGCAAGCTCGTAAACAAGATGACAAATAAATTACTTTTAATCGGAAATATCCATAGAGGTTGACTAATAAGTTCTCAATGATAAAAATAAATACAATGTTGCGTTAAGTTTTTCAATCTATTTGATACCGACCTCCTTTGAATCATAGCTCATTAACTCGATAATTATGAAAACATAACTGAAGACAGTGACAGTTGAAATATCAAGATGACAAATAAATTACTTTTAATCGGAAATATCCATAGAGGTTGACTAATAAGTTCTCAATGAATTTATATTTTTGATTTGATACAATAATATTTGATATTTAAATTACATTATATTTATTATACTAAATTAACTAAAAAACAATTACATATATAACAAAATTAAAAAGAAAAAATAAAGGGAAGGGGCTCATTGAGCATCAAAGAATTCGTCCGCACCGCTGTCAATGGGAAAGGTGCCCAAAAGGCTGGCAGCATTGCCACGTTGAATGGCAATGCTGATTCTTTGGGCTAAAAATAGGCCAGCCCTCTGGTCACGTGAAGAGTCGACCAATCGCTTGGCGATGTCCCGAAATACTCGATGAGCACTCGGGCCCCACGGCCCTAGTGTTTCAACCCCAATGTTCTCAATGATAAAAATAAATACAATGTTGCGTTAAGTTTATTCAATCTATTTGATACCGACCTCCTTTGAGTCATAGCTCATTAACTCGATAATTATGAAAACATTACTGAAGACAGTGACAGTTGAAATATCAAGATGACAAATAAATTACTTTTAATCGGAAATAGTCTTATCCATAGAGGTTGACTAACAAGTTCTTAATGATAAAAATAAATACAATGTTGCATTAAGTTTATCCAGCCTATTTGATACTGACCTCCTTTGAATCATAGCTCATTAACTCAATAATTCTGAAAACTTAACTGAAGACAGTGACAGTTGAAATATCGATGTCAGAGAATTTCTCCGTACGCTAACGTTACTATCGCAACAGTAACCTAGCAACAATTATTTATCGTTGTTAGGTTACTGTTGCTAGACCTGCAATTGGTTGACTTTGAGTAGTCACTCTGCTGTCAAGGTGACTCTCAGGTTAGCCAACCGGTATGAAATACAATTTTCTTCTTCTAATACGAAGACATATGACTTTGCGTGTCGGGAACCGAATAAACCCGATTTGCATTACACGGCTAAAATGCGAACAGTACCAGGTGGCTCATCAATTAAAGTCCGTGACTGTACATAATGTGGTGAAAAGGAAGAGGATCAGTTTACAAACAAATGAGTAAGGTTTGCAGTTGTTTACTAAGGAGTAAATAAGGTTCGGTGAGAATGAGAAGAATTTTCAGTTGCCAGTGATTACGTGAGTATTGATACTGGGGGGCGCTAGTAGCTAAGTAATAACAGCCGCATGGGTCGATCGTTCAGGTTAAGCTACGCTTGCCGCGGTTAATTCGTGGATGGGTGACCATCTTTACACACCAAGACCCCTCCGAGCTTCGGAAAGCACGTAAAGCTGTTGGTCCGGTCTTTCGTAGATCGAGAGAGTGCTAAGCTATAAATAAAAAATCTTTTATTAGATGCTTTGTTGGTCTTCGTAACGGGGGTTTTTTAATTTAATTTAACTTGTTTTAGACATTGTTCTCACATGTAGAATCACCAATAAATGAACAATAATGTTACCAGAAACTAGTAACTGATGTTTTTAAAGTGTGTCCATGGAGTTTTTTGTCCGTTCTTTTCCATAGAGTTCTATGGTCCGGAACGAACATCAAATTTTTACTTTCCCCCTTGAAAATTCAAACTTGCCTGTACATGGTTTACTTAATTAAAATACCGTAAAGACCTATTCCAGATATCTAGGCGACATTCGCTGCTATTAGGAGTAGTGGAACCAACCCGCACGGAGCCCGCGTGGCGGATTACGGCCCACTCCGTCTCACTTAGATCGAGCATGAGGTGTGTCCGAGCAGTGGGAACATTATACGCTGATTATGCTGTTATGCTGGGAGTACTGAAAAATACCAAGCAGTATACTTAATAAATCAAAAATCTTTCATTTAAGTAAAGGGTTTGTTCAAACATTGCACGGTAACAGCGCGGTAGCAACCCGCGGCGTTTACAGGACACATTTCTGCCACGCTCTAGTTAGGTAATAAAAATGTTTGTGCGCGGCAGGTAGATCGAAGCGTTCGCGCGCGGCAGTCGTCCAATGACAGCGCGGAAGATCGCGCGCGGCAGCCGCGCACGATTGCCGCTTTATATTTGAACACACCTTTAGTAGTAGGTATTGGTTCTCCGTTTTCCAGTTTATAGATAAAGCTACTCCGCGTATTTCTCAAGAGGGCACTACAGCATGGGTGCATTTCGTAGTTAGTAATAACAATATTCAAGAAAAGGTTGATTTAAATCGAAAGTGCAGCTTGCACAAAAGCAAAAATATTTTACCTAAGTTTATAGATAGGGACAGTGCTATAGTTTACAGGCTAGTTTAAAAAAAAACTTAATAGAGAGATTTAGTGTGAGAGACAGAGAGAGTTTATATCTTTCTTCTCTCTCATGTAACGAAATGTGCCCAAATGTGACACGTCCTTGAAATTTCACTCTCGATTCTCGTTCGATCATCGAAACTCGGAAAAAAAGTTTCCCAAAAAAAAAAACTTTGGGTTTTTGAAGTGAAACTTCTTTTCTGACTAGTTTTTAGGGTTCCGTACCCAAAGGGTAAAACGGGACCCTATTACTAAGGCTCCACTGTCTGTCTGTCTTTCTGTCCGTCTGTCACCAGGCTGTATCTCATGAACCGTGATAACTAGACAGTTGAAAGTTTCACAGATGATGTATATCTGTTGCCGCTATAACAAAAAATACTAAAAACAAAAATAAAATAAATATTTAAGGGGGCTCCCATACAACAAACGTGATTTTTTTGCTCGTTTTTGCTCGATATTGAAAACTAAAACAGGTAGACGCTTGAAATATTCACAGAATATTAAGTAACATATTCACTTTAAAAATAAATAATTTAATTAAAATAAAACAAATATTTAAGGGGGGCTCCCATACAACAAACGTGATTTTTTTGCTCGTTTTTGCTCGATATTGAAAACTAAAACAGGTAGACGCTTGAAATATTCACAGAATATTAAGTAACATATTCACTTTAAAAATAAATAATTTAATTAAAATAAAACAAATATTTAAGGGGGGCTCCCATACAACAAACGTGATTTTTTTGCCGTTTTGTAGATAATGGTACGGAACCCTTCGTGCGCGAGTCAGACTCGCACTTGGCAGGTATTTTTTTTGCTACTAAGCAATAACAAATAAGTTTATTCACGTTATTGATCACAGTCGAAAATAAAACAAAACAGTGTTTACTCCATGCCATTGGTTTAGTTCTTTGATCGTTCGAACAAAAACAAAGCGAGAAGAGAATGTAGTTTCCGTTTCAGTACGGCTACAGAGACAAAGGAAAATGATCAAAAGAATATCACGGAATCTGAATAAATTGTAATTCGAGATATTACGCGTGGATAAATGGTCTGTGGTGAGACGAAATACCCCGCGGCCGCTGACCCCGCATTCAGTTTCAGCTGTAGCTGTATGAGATGAAATGAAATTGTTTATTCTGTAAATAGGATATTGGAATCACTTTTACACGTCATATTAAAAAATAAGCTAGATGAGGTCGGCGTTTCGTATCTGACTACTCTGAGAAGAAAGGCCGAAACAAACTCAGAGGTCGCAGTCTCTTTTAAAGTCCAGACATAATCTTGGTCAGGCCATATGAGGACCATGTAGATTAGCGTCTGCAATGATCTTTTGAGGAAAGAACCACACAGATTTGAGTGGACCTGTCCAGTCAGTGCAAGCATTTGTCAGTAATAGTGGAGCTCAACTCAGAACTTAAGGAGCTCAACGATCGTATCCTACTTACTTTTAATTAAGAGTTCTTTTTAAATGATTTATTTCATTAGATATACAGGGTGTTAAGGTAAATACCGTTGTCCTTGAAACCAGTGGTTTGGTGTCATTTATAGAACGTAAAATCAATGGAAAATTACGACTTTTTTTTTGTTTTTTATTTATTACTTTTTACCACTAGAGTATTTCACCCTTTCACCTATGCGCTAGGGCAACGAACTTGCGTCTCAACACAAGTGGGGGGCGCGGGTCATGACCTGACCGGGCGTGAACACAACCCCTCTCTCAGTCAGTCAGCTGTTTCGCTAACGAGCACGGTGTCGGATAGAGACTTTTTAAAATCTTTTAATGAAAATAACGTTTTTTTTGTTGTTACTCGGTCATTTATTTTCATATTTAAGTCAACTACCCTTGGTTTGAATGACAAGAGTGTTTACCCTTACACACTGTATACTCATCGTCTGCGAAGTTTAGCTAGCTAATTTTATTTGACTCTATAAACAAAGCGGTTCACTATTGCGGTTCGCTCTGTAGATGGAATACCAATTCTAGAATGGACAGAACTATCCAACGGCGTGGTTTTGTTAGTCATTCCATTAATCTAGCTGTTTCAGTAGCTTACGAATCTAAGCTGCCGAACCTAATACCGACAGACGGAACTACGGAACTATTCCAGAGGTCCGTGAACGAATGTTCATGATGGACGGTATTATGATTCCGGTGTCGTTGTTTACGAAGGCTCCGATTTGAATATTTTGCGGGGCTAAGGTAAGCATGTTGGCTCGATGAAACACTCGGGGCTCGGTAAACTTTGATTGCTTTTAACTTCCTAGATATTTTTTATCGATTATGGACCTACATGATGTGACCACGATTTATGATTTTTTACACTTAATATTTTTTTTAATTATAGAAGATTATTAGCTTAGCTTTACTCACGCAAATATACCTGCGCTATAGGTACACCTCTGCTCAGCCCTTCGGGGCATACAGGCGTGATGTTAAGTGTATAGCTTTATGTATTTATGGTGCTCAAAAATATGGCAATATTTCGTTTGGTTCTCTGGTACCCTCAAGTTAAGGCATCATGAATAAAATATCAATGCGAAATTATTATGCACTTAAATATTTCAGGTTAGGTACATCCCTGGAGCATTACCACTAGATTTTCTTTACAGAACTTTCCCTGAACTTTAATATTCACAACACACAAACAAGTGGAAATCCGCTTTCCGTTCACAGTATTGCCGCTTTGCCTACAAACAAACATTCCTGCTAATAAAACTATGGAGTCGACACGTGTTATCTATGTGCTGTTAGGAGCACGAAATGTCTTAAAATTTAACATCGATGCCACAAAATAGGTAGGTAAAGAAGGTCGGCTCCGCAAAACGCACGCACACATAGACACGTGTCTACTTGCAGCGAGTGCAAGTGCACTCGCGACTATTCGCGGCAGGCATTTGTTTGACAGTGCATGGCCCACGGAACAGAAAAAACAGTGGAAGTGCAAAGTAGGCGTGGCACGCGTGCCACAAATAAGCGCTGTTACGCTTAATTGGTCGTTCCGTGGTCCCAGTCGTGTTCTAACATCGCGTCGAGTTGCTAGTCTCGCGACAAATTTATTTTTCCGTAACTATGCCATATTGTTCCATTTTGGAGTGCAAAAATGATAGTAGGAGAAAAAATCTTAAAAATGGAGGTGTTTCGTACCACCGGTTAGTAGGATTTTATTTGTTTTCTTATAAAATCTTAGTTATTGTCATTTTACTAATAATTTAATAGAACGTTTACTTAAAATCAACCTTATCTGATTACAATAAAGTTTATTTTGGATTGATTGTATTCACTGTTTCGTTCTCGCAAGTTCTTCGCTACTCAATTAGTGATGTAGCCGGGTCGGATGTTGGTTTTATCGATAGATATCGTTATAAGAAAATAAGTAATATTAAATATTTATTATATAACATTACAATACAACTACATTATAAGGTTGCCTAACATTCATACACGAAATTTATTTTAAGAGGTGTATTAGATTGTATAGATGCTGCAAAAATGTAATTAAACTTTTACATAATAACGTAATTATTATAATGCTTGAGACGCTGCATTGCATTGACCAGCCCGTCATATCAGTGTATAAGATCATTCATAAACCGCCATGCCGGTTCCCGCCTTAATGGCAGCAAAACAAATATTTCAACGCCACTCTATTGCCACTAGACAGTTCATCGTTTTTGCTTAACGCCACTAGAGTGGTTTGGGAAGTAAAGTGGATAAAATAATTTCAAATCAATTTTATTTAAAAAGATATGTATAATTAGGTTTTTCCCTTTGTATGGCATCTTTACCACCTCTTAAAAGATATATTTCGTAATGAATGAATGTAAGGACTATAAAAATATCAAATCAAATATTTCCAAAAAAAAAACCTCCAACTTTCATTAAAAATATTCATAGGTTTCCCAAAGACGGTAGCGTCAAAGAAAAATGGATAGATGCAACGGGTAGAGTTAATTGGATACCATCCAAATCAAGCACGATATGCTCTGAACATTTTTTAGAAGTCGATTTCTTAACCTCAAATAAAGGATATAGATACACGAAACCTACAGCGCTTCCATCTATGAAAATCGTTAAATTTTTTCATCAAGTAAGTTAGTTATGTTTTATTGTTATCACCTAAAAATAAGGATTGAAAATTGTTGATATAGTATGATACTAAACAACACACCTACCTGTTGTGTACAATACTTGTATGAGATTACGATAACCAGAAAAAAAAGCTGTTACTGACTAAATATCAAATCTAATTCATAAATACACTTTACTTGTACTACTTTTCTTGTTTATTGTTTTATTGGTATTGGTTTCAGTAGTATTATTTTGGTTTCAGCCGCAAAATGTTAATGTAGCCACTGCAGGTTCTTCAAAAAGACAAAGTCATTCGGAGAGCTCGGACTTTAAGTCACAGCCAAAAAAGAAGAGTCGACTTCATAAAGGTTTCGTGGATACACACAAAGTTGAACAATTTTTTATTCAGAAAGGTGATGACGTGGTTCCTGTACCGTTAACTTTCGCAGAAAGTTCGGTTAAACCTATAGAAGTTACGGGTGGTTCCAATTGTTCAACACCGAGGAAAAAGAAACTTAAAAGCCAGTTAAGATTTTGCAAAGATAAAATTGTAAAACAAGGTCTAAAAATAAAACGGTTGCAATCGAAAAATCGAAGGCTTAAAAAGAAAATAAATAATATGGATGAAGTATTTTTGAGATTGGAAGAAAAATTTGCCATGGCTAAGGAAAATTTGGATTGCCTCAAAAATACTAATTTAGAGGTTTGTTTTCATTATTTTACATTTTACTCATGATAAATATGGGAAGAATCAAATGTGAATATATAAAAATGTGTTTTCATAGGTTCAAGAATTGGTTGCCAGAGAAGTTGGAAACACGGAATCAGGAGTCATATCAAGGAGAAAGTATTCGCCAGCACTGCGCAGCTTTGCCCTAACATTACATTATTACTCGCCTAAGGCGTATGATTACGTGCGCAAGACTTTCCATACAAGCCTACCACATACCCGTACATTAAAGAATTGGTACTCGAAAGTTGGAGGAGAGCCTGGATTTACCAAGGAGTCATTAGCTGCTTTGAAACAAAAAACTGAGGAGTCTAATCAGCCATTATTAGCCACCTTAGTTCTGGATGAAATGAGTATTCGTCGCCGTGTGGAATGGGACGGGCACAAATTTCATGGATACGTTAATATGGGCACAGAAGTAGAGGGTGATCACTTGGCGGAGGCAAAAGAAGTCTTGGTATTTTTAGTTACGGCGTTAAACAGTAACTTTAAAGTTCCTGTTGGCTTTTTTCTAGTAGATGGTGTAAGTGGAGAACAGCGCGCTGACCTCGTAAAACTTTGTTTAGAATTAATTCACAAGGCTGGCGTTAGGATAGTTGCTCTCACTTTTGACGGCTGTGCAGCGAATATTTCCATGGCAAAACATCTTGGTTGCTTTTTTGAAGAACAACATGTTACATTTGAACATCCTGTTACCAAAGACCTGATAGTTGCAGTCCTAGATCCCTGTCATATGATAAAATTATTAAGAAACACATTAGAAATGTACAAAATTATAGTAGACAAGGATGGAAACAAAATTCAATGGCAACATCTCGTTGAATTCAACAAGCTACAATATAACGAAACCTTTCATTTGTCAAATAAATTACGAGACCGCCATATTAACTTCCAAAATGAAAGAATGAAAGTTAAGTTAGCTACCCAACTTTTCAGCATAAGTGTAGCGGAAGCTGTTAAATTTTGCAGACAATCAGGAATTGATTCATTTCATGACAGCGAGCCCACGGAAAAGTTTTTGATTACTTGCAATAATCTTTTTGATATATTTAACTCAAGGAACTTACACTTATACGGCTTTAAAAAAGCTTTAAATGAGAAGAACGCGAACAACATTTTTGAGTTCTTAGGTGAAGCATCAGACTATATTAGAAATTTAAAAATGGAGAATGGCACTTTTTTAATAAGTAGTAGAAGGAAAACGGGATTTATAGGTTTTTTGGGGTGTATCAAGGCTTTAGAACATTTATATTCAAGTTTAATCAAAACCAAAATTCTGATATATTTACCATTTTATAAATTGAGTCAGGACCATTTAGAGCTTTTTTTCTGCAATATAAGGGCACAGGGTGGGGCAAACAATAATCCCACTGCCAGACAATTCATATCCGCATACAAGAAAATATTAGTTCATGTTCAACTAAAAGACAGTAACAAAGGCAACTGTGTTGCGTTAGAACAGATAACAATACTAAACTGTTCATCAGCTGTTGAAAGGATAAACCGAAGTACAGGTATAGCTCAAGATATGTCAGAATATGAACAAATTGAGGACGATTCAGAAATTGAAGAACTAGGAGGGCACTTTTCTGATTTTAGTAACCAAGCAATAGGCCATATTGCTGGTTACATTGCCCGAGTACTGATAAAAAAGATTAACTGTGATGTCTGTGTTGCCGCATTAGTGACACATCATTTTCAACCCTTCCACAAATTCATAATTGCGAGAGATCAAGGTGGCTTGTTATATCCGTCGCCAGATCTTGTAAAAATCTGTCAAACGGCGGAAACATTTTTAAAAAACGTTGACATAGGGGTTTTTCGAAAGGAAGTCGCAATAACACAAATAATGCGAAAGTTTATAGGAACTCTTTTATTTAATGATATTGCCTCCCATCAAATAGGCGAATATCCTGCGTCCAATCACGTCACTGATTTGATGAAGGCAATAGTTGAAAAATATATAAATTTTCGCATACACCATTTGTTAAAATTAAAAATAAGACTTTCCAAACGCCAGTTTCTTAACAAATACGTTCTATTTCAAGGGCAATAAATCAAAATTCAAAATAACGTATTTTTTATTTTAATCCAAGTATGTAAGATGATTTTCCCAATTTATTCAGTATTGCGCATTTAATTCTTATCACACGTGAATTGAAAACATTCAGCAGGTAAGTATTTATATATTTGGGATTAATTAATTTATGTTAAACATGTTTATATAAGGCAAGTCATTTATTATACTAACCTGCACTGGGCCCGCGTGGTAGATTACAGCCCAGTCCCTCTCACAGAGAGGAGGCCTATGTCCATACATGGGAACATTATAGGCTGATGATTATGATGATTAAGGAATTTATTATACAAACCGGTCAGGCATTGCTGGTACCTACATATATGTACCACCCAAAACCAATCCCATCAGACACCGCTGATACGAATATGTACTACAAGAACGAACAAGCTAAAAAATACTCTTTCATATTATAAAAAGAGTATTGTTTACTGATACATATACGTACCAGCAGTGCCTGACGGTTACCGGCTTTGGGACCGCCTGGTCAATGACTGATTTAGTTATATATTTTATTTTTAAATAATACTACGTCATTCTTCCTACAGTTTTACTGAACTCCCAACAAGACTTATTTCTTCGAATCGGGTATATATCGATCAAAATCAAAATCAAAAGTCACTTATTCAAACTAGGCTGAGAATCAGCACTTTTCGAACGTCAAAATCACATAAGACAGTCCCCCAAAAACGCCCACCCTTCACCACTTCCTAGTGCTTTAGCTGGAAGAAGAAGTGGCGCAACAAACTCCCCAGCAGCACAGCGGTCTGTTCAGTTAGAAAAAATTGATTCTATACAAAAGTATGCAAAATCATTTACATTAGGCAACACAAAACATAAATCTAATTATTAGCCATATGTCAGCTAGCACACGCTAATATACCAACCAAAAAATCGACCAAGATATCGATAATGTAATTCAAAATTCAATGTGTTACTGCACTGGTCGAGTAGCAATAGATATCGACCTATGACGCGAATGTCAACCTTATAACTAACACAATTAAACTCATAATTGCGACCACTGAGAATACTGCCATCTATGGACGGGTAGCGGAATTTACTCGTTATTCGAATCTAGTTTGACTTAAGATTTCAAAACGTTGTAAATACTTTCTACACTAAAGTGAAATAAATCCTATCCGTAGAGCATTAAGGTTTATTTTCAGATGTAGGATCTGTGACTTATGCTAGTTTTGACTAAAATTAAAACGACGAATCAAACGAATTGTATATTTGTAGTGCATTATAGGATTATCGGTTTATTTGTGTGAGTTTGGCGACAGCGGTTCCGATAGTAATTTTGTTACATTGCACTTCCACTGTTTTTTCTGTTCCGTGGCATGGCCAGACTGCAAACGCGGGCGCACACGCCATAGCTCGTTCATACAAGTCGCCGCAGTGAGTGCGTGGGTGGCAAGCAGCAACCCTCAAGGGATCTCAAACTAGTTCGAGCTGACCGAGCGCGTTTTGCCAGTTAAAGTAAAAAAAATCCAGTGAAAATAAGTCTTTTTCATCCATATTATATTTTGACAAACACTGGACACACTTGGAACGAAGCCGTGCTCGACTGCGGACAGGCACGATCGCGCGCGTCCCCGCACCACGCTGCCAGTGCATTTATGTGAGCGTACGCATGTTTTCACTGTTTGCATGGTCTTCTGTATCAATGTTTGTTGTGTTGTCTGCATTTGGAAGGGAGCCAGGTTTAACTATATGCGGAGCGGCGAATTATAAGTGTTATTGCAGGACGTAGATAAGCAGTATAAGCACCCTGGAGAGTCTATGCAATTTCTGTGTTATTCATGTTATTATTGTAATTTTTGAGTATGTTGTAATTTTTGGCTTTTTTGCAACATTTTCTTCTCTTTTTCTGGGCGTGAGTTTTAGATATTGGCATTTTTTTCTTGCACGAAATGACAGTTCATTAAGATTTTAAAGGTATGAGGAACAGGGTGTAAAGTTCACTCATCCATCATAGAAAAGGGAGGGTCCTCCGACCAGACGTATCTTGTGTCTGGCGGGCAACTGCCCAACGATTGATGTCGGGTTCTTTTATATGTCCCTTGCACGGTAAACTTTAATTGCGCGATGCAGGATTTATGTGACGTCAGGATTTTTGTGTGATGTCAGGTCTTTGATGCGTAGTTTGCATGTGGCGATGTAGATACCGCCATAAGATGAATATAAATTATCTTTTTTACATTAGACATAGAAGCTTTTACAGTAAAAATATATGCAGATCCATACAAAAACATAAAGATATCATCAATTTCATAAATTAAGAACACATTAATTTTTGTAGTTCCTGATACCACGTCAATAGAAGATTATAATGCCGTTAATATTGTTGTCTCAGAGCCATCACTGATGAGTAATCCCACAGGAGATGCTGAGCTAATCCCCGGCGACATCTGAGAAGCTTTACTAACACTCACCTATGTACAGCTGAATTAATAGCCGTTTGACAATCGAGGGAGGTCATATCCAATAATTTGTGGCTCAATTAATACAGATTAGTAACTCAGTCACAATACACCTAAATTGTGACACTATACACAGTTAGTCGTACGTTTCCTAAATACATAGATAAATATTATGATATGATATTATGTTTAATTGACTTCATTCTAAATTCCATGTGCCAAACAGCTAAATTAATAAGAAAAGTTCAGACGTTTTAGCGTGAAAGCGTAACAAAACAAACAAACAAACAAACCCACTTTCGCATTTATAATATTAGTTAGGATGTTTGTAATTAGTTATAGGTATTAGTTATGAGGAACAATTATGTTAAAGTATTAATTAAGGCACATTTACCGCATTGGTTAGCTGTAAGGGTAGATGTAAAAAATTATTTAAATAAATAAATGTTACAACTCAGCATGTAAGCAATATAATTACAAAGCAACGTATTAACTTTCTTGATCCAATTTACTTCAACATTAGACGATGCGGAGTAAATATGGCGTCTACAATTATATACATATCCATTGTTACATACCTACAGCTAATAAGCAAAGTACATTTATATTCTGGTTCAAGGATTACGTATTAGGGTCCCGGTAAATAATCTTCGTTCACACAATATGGAAGCAATTTATGAAATAAGACGTATACTGCCACAAAACGGGGATGTACGAGGTCGTGGAGTTGGCATGACACGGGTTGGTATGGCACATAAGTAAACCAGAAAAAATACAATAGACGTAGATAATATTTAGTAACCTATCTGAATAGATAGGTTACTAGGCGATTTCTTACAGGGTTTTTATCACTCTTGATATTCATCAAGAGTGATAAAAACCCTGTAAGAAATCGCCACACGCTCGGTGTGGAAACACGTCGTGTTCTGGTTTGCGACTGGTCAATCGTCATCCTGAGGATGCCTCGTGGAGAGGTGAAACACGGGTCGATTTCTTACAGGGTTTTCTAAGACTCTAGAAGAATAGTTAAGAGGAATAGGTTACTAAATATATCTACGTCTATTGTATTATTTATTAATATTTATGGTTAACTTATGTGCTATACAATACCGTACCATGCCAACTACACGATCTCGTACATTCTCGTTATGTGGCAGTATATCTGGCCGTGAGAATATCGCCCACGGAATCGAGACTTATGCGAGTGAAACCGTGGGGGGCAGCTAGCAATAATATTTTAAATGCGAAAGTGAGTTTGTTTGTTTGGTACTCTTTCACGCTAAAACAGCTGAACGGATTTGGATGAAATTTGGCACAGGTGTAGACCTTGACCTGGAGAAGAACATAGGATACTTTTCATCCTGGATCGCGGACGTAGTCGGGAGCAACAGCTAGTAGTTCACATTAAGAGGGAAGAAGCTTGAAAAATGAAGTAGTTTCATCGTAAATATCAGCTGTAATATCGTCATATTGCATACGTATAATTTAAACTCCAAAAGAATCTTACGTCCGTTTCCTACATCAACATTTTACGTTTCATTTTATACACCTGTCGTATTAAGCGAGTATAAAAATTGCCTCGATCCATCGTCTGGTATAAACGTTGATACAGTTAACGTGTGACGTGCCGTATATGGTCGTCATTTACTATGCTATGTCTCTCCTGGGCCGTTTTTGTGATTATAACTCCGGTTTTTTGTTTGTTGTAGAATTAATGGAACTGGATTTAAGAGGCCGGTTTGAGGTCGATTGATCAAAGATAAATAATAAATATAAAAAAATACTTCACTTATCGATACTAGTAATATGATTTATTTATTTATCTACACCCATGCTATAAATCCTCTATAAAAGTTCCTGAAACAGTTAGCATATTGCCAACATTAAAACAACCAGTGTCATAGTAACCATAATATCATCCAAACGGGTGTTATAATGTTGTACTGAATTTGTAATGCAACTCATTAAAAAAAAAGAACATTGTGATGAAGGCGCGTTTCACGAACAAAGCACAGTAATTTAAAAAAAAATATAAAGGATATTCAAATTCGAAAAATTTGAATTCACGTTTGTCGTATCCCTCCATTTTGGTCCGATATTAGTATTGCAAACCTGGTATAAAGGATTCATAACATGGGTGTAGATAACGTCTTATAAGCAACTATAAATCATTATGTATTAAAACACTCATGTGATACTACATTCGTGTTTTAATATCCCTTACTATGTAACAGTTGCATAAATAACTATTTAATAATTTAAGAAGACACGTCATTTGGTCTCTGCGTCCAGCGCTCGGTGTGGTAACACGTCGCGTTCTGGTTTGCAATTGGTCAATCGTCATCCTGAAGATGCCTCGTTGAGAGGTGAAACACGTGTCGATTTCTTACAGGGTTTTTATGACTCTTGAAGAATAGTCAAGCGGAATAGGTTACTAAATATATCAGCGTCTATTGTATTTTAGACACGTCATTGTTAAGTCATGGAATTAAGGCTTAAAGTGTACAGATTACGTGTGACTATATGAAATCCGAAAAAATCCCCTTCCTTTTCGCTTCGCCGTAGACCACATGTAAATTTCAACATGAATGATGTAACCAATATTTTGTAACAATATTTTGATTTAAAAGGGTGTCCGTGGAGTTTCTTGCCCGTTCTTCTCCATAGGTACCTACTACGCTTTGGAATGGGCATCTAGCTTCATGTTTCTGACTGACCTTCTCCTTGACAATTCAAAAGTGCCTGTAAATGGTTTAATTGAAATAAATGTTTTGAGTTTGAGTCTGAGTTTAAGACCGTAGTCGGGTAAAAATACGCATGAGATCATCGGTGGTCAAAAATACAAGCTTTTGAACTTTTGAATTTTTCAGGGAAGATATTTGTGCGCAGAGGGATCACACAGAGGGATTAACGTACCCAACCTACGCAGCCTACTCAGTTCAATGTACAGTAAATGTTTGTGTAGAAGACCCACATTTGCATAACTTTGAAGTTCTCTGAAGGTTTTTTGTGGCAAAAAACGTTTTTACATTTGAATTCACACAATTAGGAACAACAGGTCCAAAACGTTATTTATAAATACTAAGAGCTCTGTAGAACGTTGATGAAGGCATTCTAACAGTTGGCCTCAGAGCGACCATGTGAACCCGTGATAATGGCACACTGCCAACAATACAGTGAAAATTATGTCGTGTGGTTTTTTTGGTGGTAAAGACAATGAACGATATTATGTTCATTCGTTATTTTCTGGCTAGTGTTAAGGGTAAGATACACAGACTACGCAACACAACTACAACGAAAACGTACGCTGCGAGGGCCGGTCTGTCAAAATTAGTGAATTTTGGTGTAATTTTGACAGCGTCAACGCATAAGTTTGTTCATCAAAAGTAGCAGCCAAAGTAACAGTCAACTGTCCTTCCGTGCTTTTGGATTTACAACACTCGCCTCAGCGCCGAGGATTGAAAATACAATAGTGCAAAAGAACAGTTGAATGTTACTTTTGATGAAGAAACTGGCCGATGCTATTTTTTTCTCAGATAATTTACTACTAATTATTGGTAGTACCCGTGTTTAAATATGAGACATGGCTCCTCAATCCATACAGACAAAATAATTGTAGCATTCTTACTAAAAACATTAGTATACATAGTGCCATCCACGAAGACGCGCCCCACTCCGCTACGCTCCGTACTAAAGTACAGTTTACAGTACAGTAATCGCGGAGTGGGGCGCGTCTTCGTGGATGGCACTATCTGTATATGTATTGATGTAAGTCTGTCTCGTTGGTCTTGTGAATCCTGGGTTCGATTCCCAGGTCAGGCAAAGTGTTATAGGATTTTCCATTAAAAAATTCTCAGTAGCAGTATCGAAATCCGTAACATACAGACAGACAGGCAGACAGAGTTACTTTCGAATTTATAATATTAGTATGGATTATGTATTTCCTTCATTTGATTCTCACAACTAATATAACTGCTAAAATCACATGTTGATCTTCCGCCCCAGACTCTGGTAGTAATAAATTAGCATAACGAGATTATTCTCAACTTCAGTGGTACAGTCGGCAATGAAAGTCGGTTTATGCTGATTTAGTGCGAATTTCACCAAAGACACTGAACGCGATCAGCACATCTAAACCGAGTTCAAGAGCTGTCAGTGTCAATATTTTAGTTATAGTGTAGAATAGTAACTATAGTATAGTATACAATAGTTTATAATGAAAAAATCGTGCAATAACTTAACTTAAAACCATATAAATGATGTCTTAACATACCAACATTTATGTACACATTATGGAATGCAATAAAGTATTGAGTTTTGAATTTTAATGACACTGACAGCGTGACCTCTGAGTTTGTTTCGGCCGATCTTCTCAGAGTAGTCAGATAGGAAACGCCGACCTCATCTAGCTTATTTTTACAACTTTTTAATATGACGTGTAAAAGTGATTCCTATATCCTATTTACAGAATAAACAATTTCATTTCATTTCATTTCAGTAGCAAACGTGGTTTATGTGCTAATTGCATTCAATTTAAAAACTCAAAGCATTTATTTCAATTAAACCATTTACAGGCACTTTTGAGCTACGTTGTCGGTGTAAAAACCAAATTACGTTGCTGGTCGTACCAAACTACGGGAGGTACCGTCCGTATTTGATTTGACATCTGGATTTAGCTCATCAGAAAGTTTTTATTAAACTCTGTAAGTTTGATTTATAGCTTTACAAGGAATTTTTGCTTTCTCATTTCCTGCTAATTTTATAGAAAGCCCAAGATTTATGGAGCTGACCGGTCTTACAAAGTTTTTTACGAGTTTATTATGTTGTGAACTTTTTAATTATTTTTTCATAATTTTGTAGGTACGCAATGGATTTAGCAAAGTTTCTGAATAAAAAAAAAAGAATTTCCGTCATAAGACCTTGTACTGGCTTTCAAATAAGTAAGTTGATTTTGAAAAATCGAATCCTGTGTAAAACCGTGTTTATCAGTTGTTTAGCCTAAACACCTTCTAAACATGACATTTCTGTATGGAGTTTGACATAAAACTGACATTAAACACGCGTTGAACAAATGTCTAAGTTTTTGTGGTTAGGCCCTGTAGGTTTATTTGTCAATCATGCATTCAGAAACTATAAACAACTAGCTGCCGCCAGCGGCTTCGCACGCGTGTAATCTTTATAAATTATAGCCTATGTTACTCAGGGTGAATGTAGCTTTCTAATGGTCAAAGAATTATTGAAATCGGCGCAGCAGTTTTTGAGTTTATTCATTACAAACATACCCACAAAAATACAAATCGAAAGATTTGTATTTTTGTACTCTTTATAATATTAGTGTAAATATTGTAGATTAGTGTAGATATATTATACAACTAGCTATACAAATAAACAATTAATAACTAAAATATGGCGTCGAAAAATTCCTCCGCATCGCTGTCGGCTGGTCATGTACCCAAGAGACTGGCGGCATTGCCACGTTGTATGGCTATGCTTAGTCTCTGACCAAGGTAAAAGCCAGCCCTTGGGTCACGGGACGTGTCAAACCGCCGTTTGGAGATTTCATTGAACAAACTTTGAGCAACATCAAACATCATCAGCATCAGCCTAGCCTTTTCCCAACTATGTTGGGGTCGGCTTCCAGTCTAACCGGATGCAGCTGAATACCAGTATTTTACATGGAGCGACTGCCTATCTGACCTCCACAACCCAGTAACTGGAAAATACGATACCCCTTGGTAAGACTGGTTGTCAGACTTTCGAGCTTCTGGCGATCCGTAACGACTGACAAAGATCCACAAATAACAGCTGGGACCAACGGCTTAACGTGCTTTCCGAGGCACGGAGGAGTCTCGATATGTAAAGATGGTCACCCATCCACGGACCAACCCCGGCAAGCGTAGCTTAACCTGATGGATCGACCCGTGCGGCTGTTATTATGTAGCCACGAGCTCCTCATGAGCAACATCAAACATCCTGTCTTTATTTGAAAGAGGAACATTGAGTGACAGGTGCGGATAGTTATCTTTTTGACGTTCAAAAGTGCCGTTAATGTGCCTTGACTTTGACTTTATCTAGGTACTTGTGTAAGAATTTAGGAATCAATAACGATGATTTGGCTAGAATGAGGTAAGTCAAAGTCAAAGTCAAAGTCAAAGATTTATTTGCAAACTAAGTGTACATTTTGGTGTTCGTTTATAAAATAGGTACCTACTTACAACTTAGCGGCCTTTTCCAGGCATCGCAAATTTGAGGGTTATTTAAAAATTTAATACAACTATGCTATTGACACGATTTTACATTAATAATTTCAATAATTTAGTATTACTCATTCAAATAATAATATATGCACATTTTAATAATTCAATAATAACATATTTTATTTAGAATAGGAAGTCATCTAGTTGGTGGTCTAAGTGTGTGTAATGTCTGTGTACGAGAATGTGTGTGTGGTAGTTTATTCATTTATTTTTACCCGACTACGGCGAAGAAAAAGGAGGGTTATGATTTTGACCGGTATGTATGTATGTATGTATGTATGCATGTATGTTCATCTGTTCCCTTGTATCTTCTAAACCACTCATCACAATTTGACAAATAAGGTATCGTTAGAAGCGTCTTGATTGTCCGCTGGTTATAGGCTATGTGACGTCACATTAAATTAAAAATGGCGCCCTCTAGAAAAAATAAAGTCAGGAACTAAAAAAAAAATATTGTTTAATCGTACTATGTTGGGCATCAAATGAAAGGGCTTAATGAGCACATTTCAAAAATATATATATTACAACCCCAAAATAATTTTAAAAAAAATTAAGTAATAAAAACTAAAACCCAACTACGACTGAAAAGGTATAAACAAGACACCACAGACAGACAAATTAAAAATCCGGAGTCACACGTAATCTGTTCGATTTATGCCGCCCTAACACGTGTGACTCCGGATTTTTAATTTGTCTGTCTGTGGTGTCTTGTTTATACCTTTTCAGTCGTAGTTGGGTTTTAGTTTTTACCCGACTACGGCGAAGAAAAAAGGAGGGTTATGATTTTGACCGGTATGTATGTATGTATGTATGTATGTATGTATGTATGTATGTATGTATGTATGTATGTTCATCTGTTCCCTCCTATCTTCCAAACCACTTATCACAATTTGACAAATGAGGTATCGTTAGAAGCGACGTGATTGTCCGCTGGTTATAGGCTATGTGAAGTCACATTAAATTAAAAATGGCGCCCTCTAGAGGACATAAAGTGAGGAACTTAAAAAAAAAATGGTTTAATCGTACCATGTTGGGTATCAAATGAAAGGTCTTAATGAGCACATTTCAAAAATATATATATTATAACCCCAAAAGAATTTAAAAAAAAATCAAGTAATAAAAACTAAAACCCAACTACGACTTAAAAGGTATAAACAAGACACCACAGACAGACAAATTAAAAATCCGGAGTCACACGTGTTAGGGCATAAATCGAACAGATTACGTGTGACTCCGGATTTTTAATTTGTCTGTCTGTGGTGTCTTGTTTATACCTTTTAAGTCGTAGTTGGGTTTTAGTTTTTATTACTTGATTTTTTTTATTACTTAATTTTTTTGATTTAAAAATTCATCAATTGAATAGTAGCATTTTTTTTGTAGGTAGGTTTTTAATTTATTGTTAAATGGAGCAAGCCTGGTTTCCTTTTTTATCTCTTGAGGCAGCTTATTATATATTCTTATTGCCATGTTATGTATGCTTTGGTGTAGCAATTTTAGTCGAGACGGTGGTTGGTATAGGTTAAGTTTGTGCCGGGTGTTGTAGGTGTGTATGTCCTGTACTTTACTTAAAGGTAGAAAACTGGGAAAAAAACTCGCGTCCAATTCGAGTCGCGGAACATGACGATGACGCGAGTCAATTGAATTGAACTACTGCGGTTTCGCTGCTATGGTTTCGCGGTGGAGGTGTACTGGCGTAGGTATGGATAAGGGAGGATAGTGATAATGATTCGATTCTAGCCCAAACTGGCTTTAATAACTGAAGCGCAAAGATAACATACCCCAGCACACAACACATTAAACACTTGATCATGTAATACCGCTGAACAACCAATCATTTGAGAGGCGTCGAAGTACAAATAGAATTGCACGCGAGTCAATATTGACTCCCGTCGAACAACAGACCGACGGGTGATTAAATGCTGTTTATCTGTTTATCCCGGGTTATTAACTAGGAGTGTGTTTAGGGAAATGGGCTGTAGTTTGTTTAAAATTTAGAACCCTAGTGGTAGTTATAGGTATAGGTTTCCGCGCGCGCGCGTTGAACTAACCAAGTCCGAGTGGCACCCACAAAAGTGAAGTGAAGTGAAGTGAAGTGAAGTGCTACTAACATAGTCTTAAGCCTTATTTATTAACACAAGTTTTTATAAAAGTATGTATGTCTAGGTTAAGGTATTTTTCTATGGGCCTGTGTCGCCTGAAATAAATGGTATATTATTATATTATATTATTATTAAAAGACACGGGGAAATATTATTTTTAACCGACAAAAAAAAAAGGAGGAGGTTCTAAAGATGACACAAACACTTTTTTTTTGCCTAAAGTAATCGACTCTATTGATACCAACTTTTTGCACTGGCTGATAATATTTGTAAACTATAGAAAATAAAAGATGCTGAAAACCTCGTGCCCAAATCGTGTAAAAAATAATAAAAACAAGACATTTTTAAAGGACCACGGGCAGGGATGTATGGTTTCTGGAACAAATGCCCAACAGTGATGTAACATATGAAAGCTTTTGGGGTATTAGAATCGTATGTGACTCTAGGTGTTAAGTTTAGTTGGGGACTGATATTAGAATGAGATCGATGTTTATGAAATTATGAGAATGAAAAAGTTTATGTCCTTCTTGGAAATGGCTGAAAATCTGTAACTGAAATTTAAGGTAAAAATATGTAAATTCACACATCGTAAGTGATACACAGTGTTGCATTAGCGAAGCAATAAGCGTCTATATAACTATTCATAGAACATTATACAATATATTTTATGTTCTACGCTTTTACCTCACCACAAAGGATTTAGGTAAATATATTCGAGAATAGAATGTAAAGAAGTTTCTAAACGCTGTTTGCAGATAGGATACTGTAAATAAAAGGCCAGCGAGCCTTACAGCAGTCGCATTTGATGTGTAACATTTGAAATCTTGGCTGACAGTACAAACCTGTCGGAAAATGGGTAGGTACCATTTGTCGGACAACACTAGCACCGTACGCGCTTATTGATCAAATCAAATAGTGCGCGCTTCCCCGGCTTCCTGTTACACACTTCCGTCCCATTTCGCGGAATCACTCCCACAGATTGCAGGAAGGCGAGAGGAAAGACGATACACATTAAAACTACTTTGTTTGCTGTTTTTTCTTTGCATCAATAAACCTGAGATTAGGAACTTTATCGAGAAAAGGGATGAGGAATATTCGCTCAAAAATTAAGCCCCAAGTGCGGAGCAAGAACACCCCAACATTACATCGACGTGTCGTAAAATCAATCTATTTATACGTATATGTGACGTAACTCACACCGAATATGTAGGGCAGGCACTCCCGCGGGATACCGCAGTATCTACTCATATAAGTACCTGCAAACCCCGCTGACAATATTCAAATTTCATTTCCGACGAGATGTGCAAATTGGCGGGTAGCATATTTATTTCCGTATATTCCCACGATGAAGGATATCGGAATGAATACGTCAAGATGTTTGGCCAAAGATATTTGAGACTGAAATAATACTGAAGTAAAATCCCATCTGCCTCAAAGGCCTAGTTTCATACAGAGAAGCAACGGGCACTGATTCTAGCTTCTGTTATTATTAATTTGCGTATGTCCTACGATCACTAGATCAATCTGCCTGTAATACAATACCGCTTGCCAAGACTGGTTGACAGACTTTCGGGCTTCTGACGACCCGTAACGACTGTCAAAGATGCACGAATTAAAGCCGGGACCAATGGCTTTACGTGCTTTCTGAGCCACGGAGGAGTGTCGGCGTGTAAAGATGGTCACCGATCCACGGAACAACCCCGGCAAGCGTAGCTTTACCTGATGGATCGATCCGTGCGGCTGTAATTACTTACGAGTAGCTACGAGCAAGCTGGTATACTGAAGACAATAAACATTATTCTATTCTGGATCATCACGTGTTTATTAGGTGTAAGCTAACTGCTGCTTGGGAACAAAATATAGGTGTACCTGATAAAGTTACTAAATAAGGCTGCTGGGCATATAAAGTACTGCAATCTGTGCAACAGGGTGATAAGTCAAAGTACGCGTGTCTTCAGAAGTTGGAAAGTTTCGCAAAGCGTTTAATTTCCAAGATTTCCTGACAATTTAGAAGCGAGTGGTTGGCATGCAGGAAGGTATGTCTTCAGTTTTGTCACAGCTATTCCTGGGATTATTAAATCTCTCAGAGCTCTTATGTTTATCTATCTTTAATTTAATAATAAAACATACTAGTTTTATTATTAAGTCGCGCGCCATCTATATTCTATATCCCGGCACTCATAAGTGTACCCGTACCAAAAAACGCCGCCCCTAAGGAAGTTTTCACTTCAAGAATCTTAAATTCATTCCTTTATACATATATTTGTAGTCTATGATTCATTCATTCACTGACAGACAACACACAGCCTAAACGGCTAGTTGCATATGAGTTCCTTAAACGGGGCACTTATAAGGATTTCTGAAAATACATCCCCGAAGGGGTTAAAGGGGATGAAAGTTGGTATTCAAAGGTAGGGGCGGGCGCATGGATTTAAAAAAAATCCTGTGTCCTCAAAAAGCGGTTGTGATTCAACCACTAAAGTAAGTAAGTCAAGTAATGTAGAAAGGATCAATTCAAAATGAGAGTATTGCAATTTCCAAGGAAATAGCCGTATTCATGGTTAACTTATATCGACGACTTGGATTGTATTGCTCGGAGACTGTTGACTTTGCTAGTGTAAACAAAACAGTTGAGTACGTTTGAGATTGTGTTTTTTTTCTGTGTATACCGTTAACTCGAGGCAGCCGATGCGTCTTTTTTTAGGCCATGTTGCTGGCTGTATTAAATTACGTCAAAGGCGAGGTTGTGGGAATCGCTCGTGCATTCTTATTCACTCTCCCAGTCATGTTTTTTTTTATTTATTGTTGGATGGGCTCTTGATCTTGATCGCGCCAGTAGGAGAGTCTATGATGGAATGAGTAGTCATACTGAATACATAATCTGTTATTTATTTAAAACCAGAATATCCGCGAAATTCTTTATGGCACCTCTTTAGGTCATAACACATAAGCTATCTTAGGCCTAGGTCTTAAGGGGGAGGCGTGAAAATGATTCCCTGTTACAATGTATAATAGGTAGGTACATTAACAGCAACTTTATAGATAGATTGTTCATTATACATTATACAAGATGTAAGGGTAAACACTCTTGTCATTCAAACCATGGGTAGTTGTTGTTTAGTAGTTAAACCAAACCACTGGTTGCAAGGATAACGGGGTTTACCCTAACACCCTGTATATTTCTTGAACAAAGTACGCCCGCCCCCCATCCCCCCCTCCGTAACGCAGCAGCTTGCGATAAGAGTGTGTGTGCGTGCAAGTATCGCGTAATGAACTTCGTTCCTGACCGGTGTCCCCGGACTGCATTTTTAATATACCTAGACGGATTAAAGTTATTTAACTTTGATGTTACTTTAACCTTACAACTAACCGTATAGAATTTAAATAAGAGGTTTTATGCAACTTTCCTTATCTCCGACGGCTCGGCGTTGCATGAAATTAACTAGCAGCCATTCCGAGAATTCTTGCTGCCTTTAAACTATTCGCGAACATAACGCGATATTGCAGAAGAACCAATCTTTGCAAACCACGGATTGGGAGGCTGAGTGACTTCCGCGGCTATGGCGTTCTGATACCAAGATCTAGTGAACTTTCTAGGCCCAGGGATGTCAAGGAAAGGTGTTTGCAATTGTATCATAAGCAGCAGTTTTATTTCTTTAATCTGCGCAAACGCGACGCTAGCGCCACGTCAACACGACGTTAGTTGTGATACAATCATGGTTATGTGACGTTATTGCAGCGTCTACACTGCTTCAACCAACACTAGATGCGTACTATTATAGAACTAAATTCTTATTAACCTTGTCTCATCTAAGATTATACAAGGTAAAATTAAAAAACAAATCACTTCAAGCGTGACGATGACGCGAGTTCTATGATTTTCGTTCACCCAAAGAGTGCTAAAGAAGTTTTCACTTCAAAAAATTTAAACTGATACTTAAATTGACTACAATAATTGGGGTCCTACTACAATAACGACTATCCGGTCCGACTACAATAATTGGGGACCTCACAAAAAAATATCATCGAATTAATAGATTTTTTGTTTTATCATGTTTAGATATCGATATCCATCGCATCTGCTGCCTTTAATGGCTAACCAATTTAATATAACTCTGTATCTTTTTCCAAGTTTAGTGGACTTTCTGCTCCTTCATATATTTCATGCATAAAGGTAGCGAATACCTGCCGCGATTATTTAATTTCTGAAAAGAGCAGCTAATAGTTCGCATAACTCGGTGCTGTACAAATTATGTTAGCTGGCGCAGTATTCGCTGTACCTAGGTACTGCCTCGCTTTTTCATGATAAGCTTTGTGTGGTAAATGTAGTTTGTTTAGAACGGAATTCTTTATCATTTATGTCTGTTATTTGAATGAGGAGAATTGTTTCAAATTGCTTTTCTTTTCATATTATTCTAGATCATTCCACTTTGCTCCACCAAGCCGCCACTGCTGGTGGGACGAAATGGAATGCTTAAAAATTTGCATGTGAATCTGCCCCACTCGTTCGATTTGGTGCGGCAGTCGGTAATTTTATCAGTAGGTAATTTTATATTTTATTTTTAAACCCTTCGGCGGCGTGACTTTGCGGAAATCCATTAAACAATACAATAGACGTAGATATATTTAATAACCCGAACATTTTGCCACGCCCAGCGCGATCCCTGCGGAACACGTCGTCGTGTTCGGGTTCGCGACAGGTCAATCGTCATCCTGAGGACGCCTCGTTGAGAAGTGAAACACTCTCATTCGTTCTCTCATTTGTTCGCCGTGTTTTCTCAGAAATTGTTTTGTTAAAAGTCGCGTCGGGCGACAAGTCGCGCCAGTGTAAGAGCTTCAGTCGTTATGCATTTTAATTTTATCTAGAAAAATGTGCAAATGAAAGTACATAATTTGTTTTCTTAATTCCATCAATGCAAGCCACAGTCTGGACTATCGACCATTGTAATACGCGATTGTGCCTAGTATAATTACGGCTACGGCTAGTATAACTACGGCTAGACCGTCACGGTTGCGAGACGCGTCTGTTTCTGCTCAATTGGTAGGGATGAAGACTCGGACGAGACACGGACACTGCTTCTGAACTGCTTCGTATTAAGAGGAAATAGGGTTGGTCTTTTCTCCATACAAAAAGTCATAATTCGAGGTTCGGCTCTCGTCTATTTCCTCCTCCAATATTGGACCAATTTCAAAGATATATTATAAATTGAATAAGAAGGATATTTACTGTGCCGCTATGTTTTTCGTTTTGATGATACATTATCTGTAGAAGCACTAGAACCCTCAGAAAATGCTCAAAATTGCTTGTTTAGACCGCTGCCATCAGAGGCCTATTATACAAAGACAATTATAAATGAAAAAAGAAAAACATATAATAGGAGCACAGTAAATATCCTTCTTATTCAATTTATAAAATATCTTTCAAATTGGTCCAATATTGGAGGAGGAAATAGACGAGAGCCGAACCTCGAATTATGACTTTTTGTGGAGAAAAAGACCCACCTTATTACCTCTTAAAATGTTCGTGAAGTTCTGGATCCGTAGTGCGCTCGCGCCTCGTACATAGCATGACTCGCGCCCGGTACGGTCTACCATAAATTATTTTTTACCTGTCTCAGCTCCGTAGCGAGGTCAATCACAAGAAGATTCTGTTCCTTATCGAAGTCTAGAGATACTTTTATTTCATGGGGACCTGAAATTGAATTTATTCACAATTATTTTCATTTCTTCTTTTATAAAATAGTCTATATTAGTTTATCTTTACATAACAAAACATAACATCAAGCCTTGTCTCCCCGAAGGGTCGGGCAGAGGTGATCTATAATAGTACACCCACATTTCGCCAGTTATGTTTAAACCCCATGTAACAGGAGCGAGCCTATTGCCATCAACCGGGCACAAATCCAGTCTCCAGCCTGCCACATAGAAATTCGAGATGGAAAAACCCAATAACACTTTGCCCGACCCGGGATTCGAACCCAGGATCTCATGCTCTTACGACGACTAGATCAACGGAGGCAGTTGATCTTTATTGGGGAAAAAAATCATCAAATTACCATTTAAATAAGAGGAGTAGAGAACTCAAAAAAAAATCTACTCAGTATTTAGCAAGCTAATCAACATAAAACCAAAGCAATTACCTTCAAAGTAGTGGATGACAAAGACCCAAACGGTAGTCCATAATACGAGGATACTGCACAATCCAAGCTGGCAGAGAATGCATCTAAAGATGACGGAACCAACGGACTCTCCCGGGAGTTTGGGGAGCGGGTACAATCTCAACCATGTGTTTGGAACCTAGACAATGAAAGATTTAAGGAAAATTGTGTAGGGAAATTGAAAGCTATTACAATGTTGGACTGGGATATAGAAACTTGTTTTGAGATTAAATTGGACGACGATCATGTGTTTGTAGTCGTTGGGAATGAAATAGAATTAAATGCAGATATTCTGAATGATCATAATACATAAATGTTACAGGGTGTTAGGGTAAACACCGTTATCCTTGCAACCAGTGGTTTGGTTTCATTTATAGAACGTAAAATCAATGGAAAATCACAACTTTTTTCTTTTTTTTAAATTCTACATTTTACCACAAGAGTATTTCACCCTTTCACCCTATGCGCTAGGGCAACGACCTTGCGTCTCATCACGGGCGGGGGGTGCGGGACGTGTCTTGACCGGCCGCAAGCGCGACCCCTCCCACAGTCAGTCAGTCAGCTGTTTCGCTAACGAGCACGGTGTCGTATAGAAACTTTTAACGTTTTTTTTTGTTGTTTCTCGGTCATTTATTTTTATATTTAACATGTAGTGGTATGTTAACTACCCATGGTTTGAGTGACAACGGTGTTTACCATTACACCCTGTATGTTACTACGAAGTTAAGGGTAAACACAAACTTATTTAAACTTTATTTTAATCTTTAGCGAGAATAACCGCAAAGATAAAGAAACATGAGCGTGAATATGTAGACATGTATCTGAAGGAACTTTGTTAGAATATGATTATGGAACAACAAAGTAAGACGCTACTAGAACTTATATTAGTTTTATTAAGGCCCCACCCTACTTCAAATTGCTTAGCATGATCCTCCGTTGTGCCGAAAATACTGCAGCATTAATTTTGAAATAAATATATGTTAAAGTTGAGGTCATCCTATGTTTGACGAAAACACGATTATATTTTTAAAAAAACTATAGAAAAAAATCCAAAGTTACCTCTAAACCGAACTATAAACCGCTGGTATTAAAAAAAAAGACTTAAAATAGATCATAAAACTTTGCATAATAACTGAAGCAGGTCTTGTTTTTTTTAATTACCATTATTTTCACCGTAAAAAGCAATTACATAAACTTTAGGTAATAAGTACGTAGACTTAGAATTACCTAAAGTTTAGGTAATGTTATTTACGGTGAAAATAATCGTAATAAAAAATAAAAAAAACAAGACCTGAATGTAGGTCCTAAACTATTCGAAGCTTGAGAGCCGCCAGCAATACACTCCGTCTCGCTCATACTCAGGCCGCGAGTAGTATGGTGCGAGCGAGATAAAATCTGAGATAGGGTACGGCCTTTAATATTCATTTCTCGTCTATGTTGTTATACTCACTTTCTGAACAACCACAATTTTATTATCAGCCTGAAGTAATTTATTACTGTTATCTTCAATTCCGTCCACTTCACCATTAGCTTTTCTGCTTACTTTTGTGCTTAACATATTATGACCTTTTCTTAATCCATTACGTACTGGTTTCCGAATAACCTTATCAAATAAACGATTTTTATTCTTACTTTCACAGGAGTGACACACAAAGATTCTGTTTTCTTTCCTGATTTTCTGTCGACATAATATGCCACCGTTAATATTTACTATATTTCTTTTGACACTGATCCCATTGCCATCTAGTTCGACACGACTGTCAAGGAGCAGTTTTGGCTTAATTTTATTACAATTTTTCAACTTTCTGTACAATGGTTTCACTAAAACGTTGTTTTTAAAACGTTCTTTCAGTGCGTTCTTCATGTTTTCTAGTCTTAAACTGAGCATTTGCGGGAATTGTTCCAAAAACTGAGTATAGCGTGTTTTGTAACCCTCCAACTGCTAACTTCTCATTAAAAGTTGAATGCAATTACACGGCGAACTTACGCCCAATTTTGCTAGCAATCTCTGTGGGAGGGTATAATTAAAATCTATTACGGCTCTCGTTCTTTCGATGGTAACTTTCGTTTAGAGAAATTATAAGTAAAAATCTTTTTAAAAACAAGCTTTTAATGAAGTAACTAGTAAATAAAACTTACGTAATTGGAGTAACCGTAAACATACGAATAGAGCAAGCTAATATAAAGCTTGTAAAAATACTGGATTTATGTCAATCCTGTTGAAAGTCGTTGTAGAAATACGAAACGCTTTCGAAGCGATTGTCACTTGTCTAGGCCCTCTGTTCCTTTTTGTCAATTGCCACGAAATTATTAAACTCTTGCGCTAGAGTTGTTGAGGATAATATTTTATTGTGATATCTATTTCAGTGTCGTTGTGTCTATTATTTATAAGCAAACTAGCTGCGCCCCGCGGTTTCACCCGGATAAATCTCGATCCTGTGGGATAAAAACTATCCTATTTCCTAATCCAGGTCATGGTCTACCCATGAGCCTAATTTCATCCAAATCCGTTCAGCTGTTTTAATGTGAAAGCGTAACAAACAACAAATAAATAAACAAACTCACTTTCGCATTTATAATATTAGTTAGGATTAAGGTGGCTCCAATCCACTGGTCTTATTATTATTGGAAGTTTATAATACAATCAAGGAAAGTAATTTAGAAACTTATTTAGGCAGTAAAGTCCAAATCAGCGGAAATATAATTTCGTTCATGTCAAAGAGCGCATCAAATTCGTATTTCGGGTATCGAAGAGGTTTTTTATGTTGGCAAAAACATGGATATTCTCGTAAACATTATAAATGAACTACCTTTACTTTAAAATTTAATACAGTAAATACGGTGTAACCCGTATATGTACCCAGCAATGTGTTCAACAATACTACTAAAACTAGAATAATCGTATCCGCAGCACTGCAACGGACCGCCAATACAAAGTTTTCACTGCATAATAATTCAAATGTATTCAAGTATTCATTAATGCATGTCCATATTATCATATCGTGGGAACAAGTTAAGAAACAAAGTTAAATTGAGTTCAGTCGCGTGGTCTGTCACTCAAACAGCGGTGGTGTTTACTGGAACAGTCGCCGTTACAATTCCTAGTTGATTCTAAGTACAATAGGATAAAACAAGTTTTATACCAAATATCTAATCGAGTTTATCGTTATTATTTGCTACACATATCTAACAATTTTTTATTTAAACATCTACACGCACTATAAAACTGATTTACATCTGTAAGACGTCCTCGTAACATAAGGTCCTGTTGAAAACCAGCGTTAGGCACTAGTTGTCTGGCATTCATGCTGAACTGGGCCTGTTAGGCGCAGCCGTGGGGCGCACAATATTTTTATGATCTTTGTTTTTTGTGTAAATATTGTGCCTTACCTGGGTCAAATAAATTTATTTTCTTTCTTTCTATACAGGTACTAGCTGTGTCCCGCGGTTTCATCCGCGTAAGTCTCGATCCCGTGAGAATATTGGGATAAAAAGTATTCTATGTCCTATTCCAGGTCATGGTTTACCCATGCGCCAAATTTCAACCAAATCCGTTCACCCGTTTAAGCGTGAAAGCGTAATTCGCACTCTGCGTGCGCCTCAGCGTAAATTTATTTGTGGATACTCTCAAAATATTAGGATAGTTAATTGATTCAGGCGTGACCTTGCGGAAATCCATTATAAAATACAATAGACGTAGATATATTTAGTAACCTATTCCGCTTGACTATTCTTCAAGAGTCATAAAAACCCTGTAAGAAATCGATATTGAAGAATAGTCAAGCCGAATAGGTTACTAAAAATATCTACGTCTATTGTATTTCTCAAAATATTTTCAGGAGCCTACTTTATAAAACGGATCTAAGAATTAAAATTAAGATTTTAATTCTTCTTAATATCTCTTCTTTAAGATTTTTCTTAGGTGCCTTTTATAAAGTAGATAACCTCTAGTTTATTTCCTTTCACTATTTCTAAAAGTTTCCAAAACACGATTTTCTGAAAAAAGACAGTTCTCTAACAAAACAAACTAATACATAAATACAATACATAGGTTACGTCTTATGTATTTTCCTTACAATATTTTTTTATACATGACACAACTAACTTAACTAATTAAATCCTAACTCAGAAAACTAACTAAACAAATAAACAATTGAATAAAGTTACGTATAGTAATATAGGTAGGTAAGAAATTAATTTTCATTTACGCTACAGAACCAAAACTAATTTTTCAATTAATTATGTTATTACAATCCAAGTGTGATAAGTGTTAGCGCTGTTTTTGAACATTCTTATGAAAAAAACTGATATTATGAAAGCAAACGTCGCAGCCATGTAAAAAAAACAGTAAAACTGTTTCTTATTCGATATTAATCTAAAATTTACAGAACTGCTAACGTATACCTAGGTACTTAGTATTTTCCTACTCAAGATTGGAAAAAACTTTCCTCACCGACCTCGAGAACCCTTCGCAGGGAAGTATGTCATGGAAAACTTCGCGAACTAAGTCTGCGGTAGTCTAAAAATACAATATGTTAATATGTATATTGATTTAGTATAACATACCATGTATGTACAGAATAGGGGTTAAAGGGGAAAGGACAGATAAACATGAAACAAGCAACACATTGAAAATAAGTTCTTTCTCTATTTCATGCAACAGAATCCTATTTTTAAAATTACGGATAACGGTTCTCGTAAAAAACTGTCTGGATACTAATTAATATTCAGAAAATTTTAAAGTTATTTTTATACAATATGGATAAGTATTTTATATTAACAGTTAGAAAATACGGGAATGTTCCACTGGTTTCCAAATTCAGTAATCGAGAACGCACTTGTAGCAGCATGGCGATGGCGGGAATATTGATTTCTCAGTTGCGCAGAATGTCAGTAACCGGCGCGCGCAGTAACTGTCAAAATAGACGTTTTCTTACGGTGATGGAATGTCTAGAAATTGATGTGAAATTATATTTATTTTTATAATTTTACGAAACCCAATGAACTAATAAAATAGTTCTTTAGTGAATTAGTTTTAATCTTCAAAATTGTAACATGTTGAAGTAGTTACAGAGTTTATATTTGAGTGCGGAAGCAAAATTACCGTTCGCATTATCGTGGCGTGTCGTTGTGTGCCGAGTTGTTTACAAAAATTCATGGTTCAAAAAAATAAATAAAATAATAAAATTATGGTGTTACTGTGTGTCTAGTGCCTACGTAATCAACTAGTAAGAAACATGTTTACTGGAAGAGCATTTTAAATAAAAACGATGAAAGATAAAGATGTCGAGATGCCTGCGGATATTCGGAGCTTACTCCTTCAGGTTGACAAGGAAGCGTTCGACCATACTTGTCTTAGCTGCCTTCATACTAACTCTTACCATGGTACTGCATATGTACGCATCCAGGCACCACGAGCGAGCACAGCCACAACGGAGGGTCGGTGACTTTAATTACAGACCAGGCGCCTTCCTGACAGGTCGACAGCCCGGGAAAATAAGTTATTGCATGTTCAACTATGGCCTTCCACATACTCTCGAATGGGACACAGTCCCAGTACTTCCGTCCCCAGAAACTGGAAGTAGGAGTCACTTCAGAGTAATTTATAATGCCATTCAAGGAACAGTGTTTGCGAATACCAGCAAAGTTGACGCAGTGACGTATGCCACTCAAGCGACGCCTGAATTTCTGTATCATATAGTGGAAATAGCGAAGTACTGGAATGGCCCTATCAGCCTCGCTGTATACGTACCTAACTATGACTTAGATATTACAATGCAAATATTAAACCACCTGTGCCATTGCTACCCGATGATGGCTAAAGTGTCAGTCCATTTATTTTACCCAACGAAACAAGAGCCCAAGATAAGAAAGTTGGAAAAGAGCACAAAGTATTTAACGACTCTGCCTGCGCCAACAGCTGTAGCGTCAAACACAACAAAGGACCCAAGAGAAATAATGAGACAGAAAGTAGAAAATTATCACATGTTGAATAACAAAACTAGGGCGCAATACATTCAGACGGCGAGGAAGAATAAAATCCAACGTATGATGATGAAGATATCAGATCCATCAGGATTAGTTTCTAATAAATTAAAGTTTGAGGATTGTTCTGGTGTAAGTTCAGAGATAATGACGTTTAGAAAATCAAAAGTAATGTTGTATCCAATAAACGTTGGCAGAAATGTTGCAAGAAATGCATCAACGACCAATTATTTCTTAGTGTCTGATATAGAAATGGTTCCTAGTCATGGGTTGGCGCCGAAATTCCTGAAAATGATAAGGAAGCTAATGGGTAACAAGAAAAGGGATTCTGGTTGTGTTTTCGCTAAAACGGTGTTTGTGGTGCCTTTGTTTGAAGTGGAGATGGGGGAAAAAATCCCGCACGACAAAGATGAGTAAGTTGATAAATAGCCTAGTTGATGCGTGCAATACAAAGGAATGCAGAAAGCGTACTTAGTGCTTCTGTACCCTTTGTTGCTATTGTTGAGATCCTGTGTAGAAGGTCGCTCTTTTCTTGTCACTGAATAGTTGTATTCTTTGAGTCGTTTGTGAGAACTAAAGTATACGCTTCAACAGTAAATCCGCGTTTCTATTGTGGAAGGATCTTTACGGTGCGGCGCTCCAGCCGTGTCGCAGAATAATCGTGCGAGCTTGTATATGAAACAGCAAACCACTATAGTTTACGGCAACGGTGCCGTGCCGTACTGCCGCCGTGGTCAATGCTTATGCTTATGAGAAGAGGCCTTTGTTCTGCAGTGGGATAATATAAGCTGGTATTATTATTATTAAAAGTGTCTAACACAATCCGGGACAGACCGCTTTTCTACGTCGGTCGGTATATCGTAAAGTGACAGTACGGCTAAGGGCGGTCAATTTTATTTCTTGTAATTTGGCAAACCGTCGATAGCCGTTGCTTGCCCATAACATTCCTAGGAAGCACATGATCTAGTGTCATCATCACGCGACTTCATTCGTTCGTAGGTGTCACAGCAAACTCTTTTCAAGTAATTTTTCAACACATATGCAGTGCATTCACACCGCCGACAGGCGTAGACTGAGCCATACAAGTACAGTGAGGTTGATATTTAGTGTCACGGCACGTGCGCTGCCGGTACGTACGGCCCCGGTAGTACGGCTGTAGACGGTATGATAAAATGTATGGGGTTTGTAGTGTAATATCATGACATTTGCAAATAGTCAAGTGTTGCGGAATGTGTTTTTATTGATTTCGGCCGTTCTATTGAAACCCAAACAAGTTATACGTTATCTAAGAAAACCATTAATCTGTGTGGTTATCCCCCTAAATGCGATCAAAACAATATTTTGGTACGATAAACTTAATGACATGGTCCCTACGACTAATCATCGCAGTTAAATAAAATTGTCCTTATTACTAATTAATACTTCCGTGCAATGAGCAAGGAATATTAATTAGTAATGTGGCGTAAATAAGGAAAAATTATGAATTCTTGGTGGTTGGTTGATTGATGAATGAATTCGAATAATATAACTTTTTAAATTAACAAAATGTATGCAGCCATCACATGGCCTAATTAACTGGCGTTTGGGTGCATAAAAAGGAAAAAAAATGGACAGCATTTTTTTTGCAATACAAACAACTTATTATAATTTTACGATGGGTGTTTCTACAATTTATGCTACAGTCGTGCGATCTTTAAAACTTACTTTATATCAATTTTATGAAGTTCCCCTGAGAAACGTACCCCTCAGTATGCAGCTGTAAAACGATGTAAAATTTTATTGCGTCGAATATTATTATTGCTCTCCATTTTATACATACTTATCGGTCGTCATTGAAAATTTCGTGAGTTGCATACAAATGGAGTTCTCACGGTCAGAAAAAATAAACTGGGTATTCAAGTTTTATGAATGAGGCTGTTGAAACTGCTATCTTGTTAATAAAAATCTTAAATTCACTGATACACAACGTACAGCCTAAGCCTTTGAGACCTAGCTCAAAGCATGAATTTTGCACAAGAGTTCCTTATATCCGAGTTCCGGTGTGCGTGTATGAACTTAAACGAGGCAAAAGGAGTATGTAAGGATTGGAGAACGTGTGTACACCTTAAAACTATAAAAACAGAAACTAATGATTGTTATGCCAAAAGGGCCTCGGCTCAGCATACTTAATGTCAGATGACAACACAGAGTGTACCTGACGCCGATTTTTAGCTGCAACCCACGAGTGTCATACGCTAGAATAATTATACAAAAAATTAAAAACTGTTATAAAAGATAGAAAGAATAAAATAAATAAATTGTGAATGTTTATAAATATAATATTTAAAATGGCAACATTCCGTTTAGTTATCAAATACTGATTATGAATGTTTCTCCAACAGGTTGATAAATATGTTAGCCAACAGCCGCGCGACGTACTTCCATCAGAAATGGTGTCCTCACTGCCAGCGGTTTCCAGGACTACAGACGTGGGTTATGAGACCTGCCCGCAACGTCCTAGAGGTAAGATTATACATTAAACCAACACAGATTTCATGTTTACATATTGTTTCGTGTGGATTTAGGACTTTCATGGCGCCTCATGCTGTTTTCATTAACATTTTTTTTTCCGCCCTTTATACACTCTCTCAATGTTGCCAGACTATTTTTGATACACACATGTAACATCACGCCTATATTCCCTGGAGGGTTAGGCAGAGATTTATCTATAATACACCCACATTTCGCCACTTATGTTTAAGTCCCATGTAATGCGCGCCATCGGACTATGAGAGTGAGGGAAGAGAGAGTGCACTTCTGTCTGCGCAAACACTTGTGCACTATAATATCTCCCGCGCCGATGGCTAGTCTCCGTTGAGATTGGCCGCCGTGGCCGAAAATACGGTCTGGAGGACTATTATTATTAATGCGCGCTACACACCTTCAGTTTTATCTGTGCGATGTATTTGTACAGTTATCTATTCATATTTTGATTAGATCTCAGTTAAACTGTACAGTTCAACTGTTTGTTCTACACACATAACGATTTCACTGTACAGTTCGACTGTTCAGATAAATCGCACAGATAAAACTGAAGGTGTGTAAAGCGCATTATAGGGGCCGGGGGTCGGGGGGGGGACTACTTTGTAAACTTTTCATAATTTTAACCATTTTCAAACACAACACTAATTGGCTTGGTGCACAGACGACAGGTCACCTAGTTGGCACTGTTAGTAATATTTAGTCTCCATACAGGTAAAATACAAGAATCGTACCATATAGGTAGAAATTAATTCCAACGTAGGTACGTGTAAAGTTATGCGTAAATAATTGCGAATTGTCGGAACGAATAGCATCGAGTCGGTAACTATTTGCAATGCATTTAGCAGCCGTAAGCAGATTGCAGATACAATTTCTATTGCGTTTTAGTAGCACTGATTACTGATTACAACGTTAAATTGTGATGAGAACCGGAAAGTTTATTTAGTTTAGTTTAGTTAAAATATTTTTTGTGAAATACAATAGACGTAGATATATTTAGAAACTTATTCCGTTTAACTGTTCTTCAAGTGTCATAAAAAGCCCTGTAAGAAATCGACACGTGTTTCACCAAAAAAAAAAAAACTCTTCAGTATTATTATATAAGTTATTATTATATATAAGTTGTTCTCCTCCTCTTCTTTTGCCTAGCCTTTTCCCAACTATGTTGGGGTCGGCTTCCAGTCTAACCGGATGCAGCTGAATACCAGTATTTTACATAAAGCGACTGCCTATCGGACCTCCACAACCCAGTAACTGGGTAATACGATACCTTTTGGTTAGACTGGTTGTCAGACTTTCGTGCTTCTGACGACTCGTAACGACTGCCAAAGATCCACAAATGACAGCCGGGACCAACGGCTTAACGTGCTTTCCGAGGCATGGAGGAGTCTCGATATGTGAAAATGGTCACCCATCCACGGACCAACCCCGGCAAGCGTAGCTTAACCTGATGGATCGACCCGAGCGGCTGTTATTACTTAGCCACGAGCTCCTCCGATTATATATAAGTTGTTATTATTGTTATTAAAATAGTAGGTAGCATTTTGTATTTCAAAAAAATATTTCGCTATTTTGTTTTCATATGAATTGCTTAGGTCGTTATGTATAAAGATCATATATATATTTGACGTAATTTTCTGAAAATAAGATGTTGAAATACGGCTTGTTAGTTTCTTATTCAGTCAGAATGGCTCAGATAGGCTTACTTTTACATAGTTATATAATTTACTTATATTTTTGTTCATTTGGGGATAATTTTGTGAATTGTTTTTTTCATAGAAGCTTTTAAGTTTAGTTTACTTTCTAGAACATCCAGTTTTCCAACAATATGCCACTATAGCTTTGATTTTCTATACATATTATAAATTAGTTAAAGCCGCTTTTCGTGTTTGTCTATATGCCCGCGTTGTTCTTCTAAACCACGCAACAGATTTTGATGAACTTTTCACCATCGTTTAGGGAATTTATTCCGGAAGGTTTATATTTATAATACGTTACTATCAAAGTTACATGTAACTAAGAAATCTCAGTGTTTTGTCAAGTGGTAAAAACCGTGTGAATTATTTTCTTCACGAAACGGTATAATTTCAGTGCGAAGGTTGACACGTGTCAAAGTACGCGCGGTGCTGTGCATCGCGGGTACCTTGTGTAGTAAATTATTTTGTATCGGATCATAAAAAAGTGCGCGTCGTGTGAACTGACCCTTAGCTACCGAATTACCTTTGAAACGTTGGATTAGTCATCTAGTATCGGATTTAGTTAACTAACTTAAGATAAGGCGATCATAATTAATGTCAAATGTCTAGCGCTTTCCCGAGCCAAGGTATTATCGGATCATCTTTGAGACCAATTACATTAGACAATATTAGGTTTAGTTTTCCAAGTTTTAAGGTCTAAAAAGTTAATTATAGAATGAAATATTGTTACGTAAGCCAGAATGTATCAAGATATTACAAAATATATGTCTCATATACATATATTTTGTAATATGCTGTCAAAAATCCATTTACCTGCCATTGATATGATGGATGCTTAGATGTATTAAGTAGACAGAAAAATATTTACTTTGGGGATAAATAAATGTTAATAAGAAGGATATTTTGTTGGTTAAATATTTGGATCACCGAAATATTTACTTACGTTTTGAAGAACCTATACGTAAAGTATTATTTTGAGTATTAAAATTGAAAAAAAATATTGTCCATAATAGTAGTTAAAATTGTCATTATGACTTTATTTAGAATGAATTTATCTAGTACCTTGACAGTATGACACTACCTTGACATCATTGACATCAAATTCCTTGACATAATATTCCCATATTCCCAATGGCTCATATTCCCATATTCCCAATCCCATCATATTCCCAATTCCCATATAAATAAGGAAAACGTTATTGATTCAGACGTCACTGAACTATGTGGGACTACAAAATGTGGGAGAAGATTCAAATAATCTATTTTGCGACAGAAGCATCAAATAACAAAATTTTGCAAAAACATCAGCATCTTTAACATAAAACAAAGATATCTCAAGCAAAAGTGTCAGATGCAGGGACGAAATCTCGCAAAACCCTTCGCTTGTCCCATTTTAGACACTATTATTTCCTCTTAAAGATAATCTTTTGCATGGAATTGACTTTGACAAACGGATGGCGTTGGCTGCCAACATTTTGTGGAAATCAACGCGTTTTTTCAAGAAGTCTGTTATTAAGGAAGATGAGCTCAAGTAGCGACCGAAATATTTGAGCTTCATAAAAATCTGATGCTTCAGTCCAATTTCTTATACAACCAGTTGCAGAAACGAACTTTAACTTTTAAAGCTGGTATTAAATACTAATCTTCCATACACACATTTGACTCGATTTTATTGGTTCTTTGATGAAATTATTTATTTATTATTTATTTATTTAATACTTCAAGCACACAAATGCACAGAGGCGGACTTAATGCCATAAGCATTTTCTACCAGTCAACCTTTAAAAAACCTTTTAAATTAATGAAATCATTAGCGTTAATAATACATTACGTAATGGGGCATTCATGTTTGTCTTTGTGCAATTGGGTGATAACTAAGTTGTAATGATATAAATGTTTTTTTTTGCCTAGCCTTCGCTGTCCCACTCCTGGGTAAAGGCCCCCCTCCACTCCTTCCATCTTTCGCGAGCCCGCGCGTCCTCTTTCCAGTTTTGATGGAACCTATCCAGCTCGTCCCGCCATCTCGTGATTATTATTTTATAAATAAATATTCGATACTGCCGCGAATTGTATTTTAATTAACATACATTGATGTGCTGATTGCATAAAACGTAAGGAAACGTTAGATCATCTCCCTAAAGAAGATTCTGGAAACTTCAGGATTGGAAATAAGTAGTACTTTACAAGTTGTGAGTTGTACTCATCGTAGTAGGGGAGACAACGACTAAGGTCACATTTCAGTACAGAAGAGTACTCCCACGTGTTTCTGCGAAGAAAATTCTATGTTTATTGTGTCAACTGGGGACTGCGGTATACTTGTTCTTTATACTCTATGCTGCTGCATTTTTTATGCGAATTTTAAAAGGCAATTTCTTGAGAGAATGTTTCGTTTGTAAGAGCAGAATAAAAAACTAAGTAAACATACTTGGTATGCTCCTTTTTTTCGAATTGATGATACATTCGTGGCCCAGTAGGTGGCCGCGTTGATTGCGACTTTAGCAGCGTTCTAGGCTGCTCACTAACCCTGTGAAGGAAAATATTGTGAGGAAACGCCGGTTTCTAGAACCGTTCTTCTAGAATGTTCTAGAACCAAAAATTCGAAGACATGTGACATCTACCAACCCGCACTGGGCTTACGTGGTGGATTACGGGCCACTCCCTCTCACAGAGAGGAGGTCGGTGTCCCAGCAGTGGGAACGTTATAGGATCATTAGGCCATATTATGGTAGGTAGGTCCCTATGCTTATTTCCAGCAATTCTGCTTAAAAGCGGTGATTCTCGTTTCGCAATAAAAATGCTCGGCACTGTCGAACGGTCGAATGTTTCGGTTCAGGTTGAGTCGCTTGGGGAAGGTATTTGTCATGACAGGGTGGGGAATAAGAAATGTCACAATGTAAATTGCAAATGGCGTCATAATGTCATTGTGATTTAATAATAATAATAATAATATAATAAAAGTTTATTCTGGTAAAAAGGTAAACACTAAATACAAATTTGCTTAAATCTACGAAAAATCAAACAGTGTTATGTGCCTGAACTAGGTCATCCTGTGTTTCAGGCGAGGCAAGGCATAGTATTTCTAAATAATCACATACTTAAATATAAAAATCTAGTCATCTAATAGGTATGTAAAAAGGTGTGTATACACAAAAAATAAATATAAAATCTTAATTCTTACAAAACCTAACTTAGCTAAACTTAATTAGTACAAATACAATTTTTATTTAAGTACAACTAATAATTTCTCTGTATCGTCATAGGACATACTTTGAAGAGCTTCTTTGAGAGTTCTTTTACAATTATTATAATTAAGTGAATAAATTTTGGCTCTCGCATTTAGTCTGTTATAAAGTAATGGTCCTAGGAAGACAAAAAATTTGGCTGCAAAAGCATGTTTTGTACTTTTTCTAGGGCAAACTATGTCTTTCCGTCTCTTTTTAGTAAATTCAGTGCTGTAGGGGAGGGCTGCGTGTTGTTTTAATACAATGCTCATTATGAATAACTGTCGAGCTGTTAGTACTTCACAGGATTCATAGAGTAGGTTAGTGGGAAAAAGGAAAGGGCGGCAAGTAGACACCTTGAGAATTGCTCTTTGGGCTCTCTCGATAGGTAGTAGCAAACTTTTACCTGCTCCACCCCAAGAGGTAATGCAGTAAGTCAAAATTGACTGACAGAGAGCAAAGTAAACTCGCCTAATTAATTTTGGGTCTGCAATATAACGTAGTTTTTTGAAAACGAAAATTAGCTTACGCATTCTATTACTTAAAGCTTCTATGTGCTGTTTAAAAGATAGGGTTTCATCTATTATAATTCCCAGATATTTTATTTTATTAGTTATATTAATATTGGGGCACGTGAGCAAGCAATCTGCAGGGACCATACAACAGTGAGCATACATCGTTGAGGGCAAAACAGATGTTGGTTTGCGCATTGAAAACTTAATATAATTTGTCTTAGCCGCATTTAGTGTTAGTGAGTTATGTTGAAGCCACTTATTTACAATATTGAAACCGTGTTGCGCAAACTTGTAGACTTCATGTTCCGATTCAGCAGAAAAAAGGAGGGCAGTGTCGTCAGCGTACGATATTATAGTGCCGTGCTCTAGGTTTAGTTTACAAAGGTCATTTATGTATATCAAGAATAGAGTAGGTCCTAAAATACTTCCTTGGGGAACACCAAAGGACGTGTTTTTTTCGTCTGCGCTGAGAACATTGCCAATCTTTACGCACTGAGTTCGGTCTTCTAAATAACTTTTGAGAAGTTTCAGTTGAATGCCTCTTATGCCAACTGACTCAAGCTTGCGCAACAGAATAGGAATGGAGACTGTGTCAAAAGCCTTGGCGAGGTCCAGGAAAATTCCTACTGTGTGGTTACCCATGTCAAGTTCCTGGGCTAGAAAGTCAGTCAGATGATGTACGGCATCGGCAGTTGAAACTTTAGGTCTAAATCCATATTGACGCTCCGACAAAATTGATTTATCCTCCAGATATTTAAACAATCTTTTATTTATTATCTTTTCCAAAATTTTTGACATAGAAGGCAGTAAAGAAATAGGTCTATAATTTGTTACTTGCTGTTTACTGCCTGTTTTGTATACAGGGACAATAACTGCTTTTTTGAGGCACTCGGGATAAATACCCAAAGAAAGGCACTTTCGAAAAATATAAGTCAGTGGTGGTACTAAAATATTCTTGAATTGTTTGATGATTTTATTCGATATGTTATCCCAACCAACTGCACAGTCGTCTTTCAAAGTCATGATTATTCGTTCTACCTCATTTTCGTCAGTATCTAGCAGGGTGAAGGATGTTAAGGTGTGGTTACATGCAAAAAGCGTGCTTGTTAGGTAGTGTGATTGTACCCGATTTCTTTCTGCCAGATTTTTTCCGACGTTAATAAAGAAATTATTTGCTAAGTTAGCAGATGTCAGCGGTGTCGAATGCGCTTTTAATAAACCTGAAGATGACTCATTTTCTTTCGAGGTATATGTTATATTTTTAATATGTTTCCAGATCTGTTTACTATTTGTTCCAGCCTTTTCCAGTGCAGATTTATCGTAGTTGCTTTTAACCTTTTTGAGGAGATCATTACAGAAATTAAGATACCTTTTGTACGACAGTTGCAATATTGGATTATCTGGATGAGATTTAGCCTTCATGTGCAGTTTATCCCTATGTTTCATACAACGAATTAGACCTGTCGTGATCCAGGGTTTTATGTTACAATTTTTACGGCTCAATCTTGATATGTCTGTATTTTTCTGAATTGCATGTCGTATGTTTTCTATTACATACAACATACAAAACTGCGGATCAGCAGAATTGTAGACTGGATCAAAGTTGATGACGCGTAAATCTTCTTCAAGTTTATTTATGTTTAATTTAGAAATTGTGCGAGTGTTGTGTTTACGTAATTTACATAGTTTACGTATTTGATAACTATGTTGTAGATAGACAGATAGATAATAAGTTGACAATGCAATGGAGCGATGAACACAGTCTAGTTTCAAAGTCTCCATTGTTGCCTGAGCTGTGTGTGCTCGGGCAACGATGAGAACTTTGAAACTTTAAATTGCCATTAGCCTAGCCTTCTACGCTACATTATAATCTGACACCAAACCTAATAATCTAGCCAATTCTCGTGAACCCACTCCGGACATCAATCAACGCGACATGAATCTCAATTCATACAGAAACTGTCAGACCGTAGTCACCAGTCAATCAAATCCCACTTCCAATGGGATTGCAACTAATTCTACGCCTCCCAATCTGGCTCCATCATGGCGGCGGTTCAATCTTGTCGAGTGACAGGCATAGCACTGAATAGATAGATACAGAAGGGCGGGTCCATGCAACATAGAAAACAGGCGCACACACACACGTAGATACACCTACAATACCTGGCTGTTGATAATCATGAAATGTATTTCATGAATGATTTTGCAAACTTTTGTTTTTTTTCTAACTGAACATACAGCTGTGCTGCTGGGGAATTTTTTGCGCCACTTCTTCTTCCCAGCTAAAGCACTAGGAAGTGGAGAAGGGTGGGCGTTTTGCAGGACTGTCTTATGTAATTTTGACGTTTGAAGTGTTGATTCTCAGCCTAGTTTGAATAAATGGCTTTTGATTTTGATTTCATGGCCCACGGAGTTTTAGAAAAAGTTCGGCTTTGTATAGCCTCTGTCATTTACAAGGTGTAACTAAATTAACTGAAAAAAATACTTATCTTGATCAAAATAAGATTTATCTTTATATTGAAAGCCTATAATAAATCTGCTGCCCTTATACATTTATGTTCGTGTAACTCGACAAAATGTAGGAGACGGCAAATTTTTTTTTTTGCGTTTTTGGTGTTGGTCTCGTCGGCGTCGTAAATATTGTTCTTAAAATGACGCGGTTTGCGGTCTGCGGTCGCCTTCGGAACCTTAATGACGAGTAAAATGACCCTTTCCGGTTTTTAATTGCACCTTGTCACATGCGTTTCAGCCTATGTGAACTTCAAGAGCCATAACAATAGCCGCTAATTCTACGAACAGCAATATCAAATTATGCGAAACGAATGCTGCGAGCCTTCTGTACGAATTTATTCTGTGGACATAGTCCTAACACACTTACCTCCCTCCCCGCTCCCCTTGCCCGTCTCATGGCGTCGTCCCCCGTACTAATTGCCAACTAATTATCGAGAGCTGCGCGTCCTAACCGTACCACTTCACCGTATTAGAATGTTAACAGCCGGCTATAAGTGGTTAGGTTCTAATTTGTTCTGTGGCCGTTATTGGGATAGTGTTTAAAAGTCGTTTTGAACTTGTGTTGAGTAGTAATGGGCTGGATAACTGGTTAGCTGTTACTTTCATGACCTGACCATTCTTCTTGAACTTCACACCTTTTGTGGTGCGTATTAGTGAACGCCAAATTAGACAAATTTTAATAAAAAAATAAAATGCAACTACGGCAGAAAAGTCAACGAAAAAGGTATAAACAAGACATCATAGACAGACAAATTCAAAATCTGGAGTCACACGTGTCAGGGTATAAATCAAATAGATTACGTGTGACTCTGGATTTTGATTCTGATGTCCTCTAGAGAGCGCCATATTCAATTTAATGTGAATTAAAAGAAATGAGGGAACAGATGAACATACATACATACATAATGGTCAACATCATAACCCTCCTTTTTGCGTCGCGCCGTAGTGGGGTGAAAATGTATAAAGTGACCTGAATTGCCAGCTGGGTTAGTTATAAAATTCATTCGACAATATTCTTGGCTTATGTTATTATGTAGGTACTCAAATCCTATGATTCCTATTCTGTCGTAATACTGGTCGAGCCAATAACCCAGCTTTTTTTCCTATTAATCTTAGCTCAGTTGGAGCACAAAGCAAGTTCCTGGAATATCCCTGAGTTCATTTTGATAATTTTCCTCTGAGCGTCGTCTTTTTCTCAATATTACTGTAAAAGCTTTGTCTTTTAGAAAACCAATGTGAAAACTTGTGGCAGTTGTTTTTATTGAATGCGAGAGCAAACTCATTGCATTTCAGTAACAAGGAACATATTCGTATAACCTACGATTCTAGGAAAAATGTTGATAGAATTATGGTAAAACTAGAAAGGTTTGGTGAGAGCAGTGGTGGCCCAGTGGTAACGGCAGCAACTTACAAGTTGTAGGTCGTAGGTTCGAACCCACCTCTGCTCTTTACCACTGCTCTCAAAACGGTGAAGGACGGCGAAATCGTGAGAAAACCGGAAAAAAATTCGGAGACCAACCCAGTGTGGGTTGGTAGATGTCACGGCTCCAAATTTTTTACCGGGCCCGCGTTGTGAATTACGGCCCACTGCCTCTCACTGAGAGGACGCCTGTGTCCCAGCAGTGGGAACATTATAGGCTGATTATTTTATTATGCTGACAAAAGGTTTTAAGTACTTTTTACACGACTACGGCGAAGAAAAAAGGAGGGTTATGATTTTGACCGGTATGTATGTATGTTCATCTGTTCCCTCCTATCTTCCAAACCACTTATCACAATTTGACAAATGAGGTATCATTAGAAGCGCCGTGATTGTCCGCTGGTTATAGGCTATGTGAAGTCACATTAAATTAAAAATGGCGCCCTCTAGAGGACATAAGGTGAACTTAAAAAAAAAAAAATGGTTTAATCGTACCATGTTGAAATCCATCAAATGAAAGGGCTTAATGAGTACATTTCAAAAATATATATATTATAACCCCAAAAGAATTTTTAAAAAAACAAGTAATAAAAACTAAAACCCAACTACGACACGTAATCTGTTCGATTTATGCCCTAACACGTGTGACTCCGGATTTTTAATTTGTTTGTCTGTGGTGTCTTGTTTATACCTTTCAAGTCGTAGTTGGGTTTTAGTTTTTATTACTTGTTTTTTTACATTAGTTGTCAGAAGTTTTCAGTTACAACTTTTTAGATGTTTATGTTATGTTTGTTGTGTTATGTGATTCTGATTAGTGTCTAAAAACCTATGTTTTCTCTAAGAATCAAATATTTTTCATCATGTAGAGTGTGAGAGTGACTGCCATATTTAGTTTCCTCTGACGTCATAAGATACATAGGTAGGTACTGGATCAAGATGAGTATAAACCTCCAACTGTCATTAACGACACACAATAGAATTTTAATTTGTATCGGTCATTAGAAGGCCAATCGACATTTGAGCGGATAAAGACATCTCATTTGTAAAAATTGGTTCAACAGTATGTTTGTTTGAGGTGACAAATTACTCTCGTACAGTTTCTGTAATTTTCAGTATACAAAGTCAAATATTTTTTTCACCTTCTTTTATAAAATAAAAAGATCCTATCATTTTATTATGATACAAAAAAAGACGCGTCTATGCTCACGGTAATATCTGCAAACTGACAGGGGTAAACAGGACACGAGCCAATTTTACAAATTGACAACCGTCCGAGGTCATAGCGATCGTTTGCGACACATTGCGAAACCTTTGGAATACATGCCTTTCATACTTTTCGATTCAATTTATTCTTGGTTCGATAGATATAAATGAAATATGCTCACCATGCTATGTAGGGTTAACGTTAGACGGTATTCCGTCTGGATGGGTCAGGGGATACCCTAGAGGGACATTATAGTGAACTTATTGCGTGATGTTCTTCAGAAAGGTCAGGTGCCTAGTACTCGTAACCGGTGACGGCGGTGCGTGTATGACCAGGGGCCGTATTATGAACTATTAATGCTATCATTATTTCACTGCGAAAAAAGGATGGTGCTATCGGCCTTGTATAGCTCCGTCTCTCACTCACACTGGAAAAATGGTGGCATTAATAAGTCATAATACGGCCCCAGAGGGCTTAAAACGCCTGCCAGGGTTGCGGGAAAGTCCGAAAGGGATACCGGGGCCTTGGCAACAGGCAACTGAAGGAACACGGGTGGGTTTTAGTCAGTAAAAGTCTGACACACCCTTCCGCTCCGCCCAGAGTGGAAGAAGTCATTGGATGACATCCCACCGTCAAAAAAAAAAAACAGCCACTTTGGCGGAATCATAATAGGAAAATATTATGAATCATCGTAAAATGTTACAAACTGACAATATGATCTGCGTGCGATTCATGTTACGAAATAATTCATCTGTTTGACAGTTTTCTATGGAGATTCTTAAAATGGCCCACACATTATATTTGTGTTAATTATACACCTTTGTGTTAAATTAGAGGAATTGCTTATGACGGCTGGAAATTCAGGAAATGAATTGTTTTTAGAGGAATTGCTAATGTTGCCGTTTTAGGCCCTCTGATGTATGAACGTAAACGAACCAAAAGGAGTATGTTAGGATCGTAGCACATGGCGTTTTGTAGTTCCTGCGTACCCCCATGAGAACATGGGAACAGGGCGTGAGTTTATGTATGTACTTGTATTTATGTATATGGTATATGTATTTTGGTTGGTATGTATTTCAGAAATAATTTTCTCATAGGAATAATAAAAAATACATCATTTCTTTTCCATCAAGCAAGCAGTGTGTGTGAAATATTAAACAGTAATTACTTATTTATTTTATTGTATCACAATCATAAGTAAGTAAGCAAGTAAAATTTAATTTGTTTAAACATGGTGTACACGATACATTGCATGCAAGATATTACAGATACAGAAGTTCTAATATGTTCAGCCGCATATTGTGGCTTACAAATTGGTAGGAAGAGATGGTGCATAGACCGTGATAATATTCATCAAAATTACATTATAGAAATTATGTAGATACTTATTAAGTCATCATTATTCATTAAAGATTAGGTCATTACAATATAATCATGCATTGCTAATTTATCGGGTTCCTATGTATTTACCGACAATTAGGTTTGTTTTATATTTTTTTTGGTACAGGGGTTTAGAGTACTCATAATGAAACTTCGTCTTCATGTAACGCTAAAGAGTGGATATGGAGAATTGATGACGAGATGATGACTCTTCGTAGTGATGTAGTGAATCCGTGTGAAATGTAGCGTCTGCACTTCCACCGGGAGTTTGTTGCGCCACTTCTTCTTCCCAGCTAAAGCAATAGGAAGTGGTGAAGGGTGGGCGTTTTTGGAGGACTGTCTTATGTGATTTTGACGTTCGAAAAGTGCTGATTCTCAGCCTAGTTTGAATAAATGACTTTTGATTTTGATTTTTTTGACCGGTTAAGTAGGTTTCTCAAAATACTTTATCTCCTCGGGCGTGACAATAGAGATGTTGATTTTATTTTTATCCTGTTAAAAAATATTGGACACATTTTTTTTTCTGTTAAAAAATATTAAACACATATTTTTTCTTTTCTTTTACGTAGGTAATCAAAAGATTACCGCGATACATTGAGTTGCAATGTGGCATAACGTCACGCCTTGTTAAAGCCCCCACTCCCCAACTTTAATGCGTTGTATCTAAGTAATATTTTATTAAGTTAAAGCAAAAAATATTTATCTGTTTTTTTTTCTGGGTGACGAACTAAATAGAATTTCTTTTTTTTTACTAAGGCCTCATCCCTTTTTTGCAGTCTAAATGCAAAGCCTTTGTAAAGCTTCGTTTACAAAAGTTATCCCTGCTTTTATACACGTTCCTATCAATATTTTATTATTTTACTTTTGTGTTGGTATGATCTATTTTTATATAGGAGACACACGAATGACCTTGTCGTGGTTGAAACTAGAAAGCCAGTCGGGAATAATGGTTGTTTCAAGGTTAACGGCACAGGGTGCGTCAGACGAACCAAAGTTTCGGTATTGAGGGAGGCTTTTTCCTTTGATACGTCTTTTATCATTTTATCAGCTATACATATTCATATTCATAAAACTTAAACAAAAGATGTTGAAATTATTTTCGAAATAAAAAAGGGCTTTGTACCTTAAACGAAATTCAAAGACACAAGGCTATACAAGGATTTTTTTATGTCCTAATCTATTTTCAGATTGATACTAAGTCAATCAGCCCAGCCTTTTCCCAACTATGTTGGGATCGGCTTCCAGTCTAATCGGATGCAGCTGAATACCAGTATTTTACATGGAGCGACTGCCTATCTGACCTCCACAACCCAGTTACTGGGTAATACGATACTGTAGGAAATACTCGAAAGTCAATCAATCTGCCTAGCCTTTTCCCAACTATGTTGGGGTCGACTTCCAGTCTGACCGGATGCAGCTGAATACCAGTTTTTTACATGGAGCTACATATGTAAAATATTTCACTCGAATCCAACGTGAAATATTTTATAACAAATATCGTCGTCGCTAAAGGCTGTATATCTAATGAAATAAGTTTTATCATTTATGCAACATTAGGTATACAACCCACGTCGTCTTCCCATGGGGGTAGGCAAAAATGACAGAACGCCACCTGCTACGATCCTTACATACTCCTTTTGTTTCGTTTACGTTTACACGCCGGTTGCGAGTACTAGCAGCTGAAGAATAATATCTGTGAAAAATATCACTAATATGGTCACTATAAAGGGTGTTAAGGTAAACACCGTTATCCTCGAAACCAGTTGTTTGGTTTCATTTATAGAACGTAAAATCAATGGAAAATTACAACTTAAAAAAAAGAGTATTTCACCATATGCGCAAGGGCAACGAACTTACGTCTCAATAGGGGCGGGGGGCGCTGGAGTTGACCTGACCGGCCGCGAGCGCGACCCCTATTGTGTATTTATTCATGTATTATGTAGGTAGGTAGGAGGGGTGGCGACTTAGAAAAAAGAAAAAGAACAACTTCGGGCGCATATCCATGAATTTGCGGACGGTGTCGGATATAAACTTATAAAAATATTTTAATGAGAACATTTTTTTTTTGTTGTATCTCGGTCATTTATTTTTATATTTAAGTCAACAACCATGGTTTGAGTGACAACGGTGTTTACCCTTACACCCTGCATTATGTGATTATGGCCTTCCATGGCGTCTCTCTCCGGTGTCGTTATTCGGGTTTTGGTATTAATGCTTAATCCAGATTATAATTTGTAAGCTGTGTATTAGACTGGGGTAGGATAATTTAAAATGACCGGCGTTTTAGTTACTACACACGTTTATTTTTATTGAGCTTTAAAAATCTAAACTGTATTCATGAAATGTAGGTAGGTATTATGTTTCGAAATAAAATAGGCTACAGTTTAAATGATATAATTTTTTAACGTTCATAAACCTTTTATTTAGAGCAGTTGTGGCCTAGTGGTAACGGCCATTTTTTTTTTGAGGGTGGGAAATCAAAATTACTTCTTCCGCTCTAAATCAAAATCAAATCAAAATCAAAAGTCATTTATTCAAACTAGGCTGAGAATCAGCACTTTTCGAACGTCAAAATCACATAAGACAGTCCCCCAAAAACGCCCACCCTTCACCACTTCCTAGTGCTTTAGCTGGGAAGAAGAAGTGGCGCAACAAACTCCTCAGCAGCACAGCTGTCTGTTGGGCCATAATCTCCCGTCTGCTCTGGGCAGAGCGGACGGGCGTGTCAGACTTTTACTGACTAACACCCACCCGTGTTCCTTCAGTTGCCTGTTGCCAAGGTCCCGGTATCGCTTTCGGACTTTCCCGCAACCCTGGAGTAGTAACGGCCGCGATTTTGTAGGATGGAGGTTCGAACCCAGACAGGCACTTTGTGTAAATTATTTCATCATCACTGCTCTCACACATGTGACATCTACGAACTCGCACTGGGCCGGCGCGGTGGATTACGACCCGCTCCCATTCATTGAGAGGAGGCCTGTGTCCCAGCAGTGGGAACATTGTAGGCTGATTATGCTATACCTTTTACACCTCGGACAAGATCGTAATTTTCTTATGACATATTATACTCGTGTTGGTATTTTATGGTAGCTAACTAGAATATATTATTAAAGTACTAAGAATATATTATTATGTGTCTTGTATGTGGCAAAGGCCAACAACTGCCTATCTCTCGGAACTCTTCACCAATTTGGACCCGCTATGAGTTTTTATTCGATCGCATTAAAACAATATTCATCATTCATCTATTCGAAGGATCCTTCCTTTTCTATGGAGGATGATGAGTGAACTCTACACCCTGTTCCTCATGCCTGTTTATAGTGCTCACTATAGAAGGATTTCTGACAATCAACATCTAGGGCCGGGCGCCTTCAAATTTGCCGCAAAGAGCCGCATGGCGGCAGCGCGTCTGCAGCGCTGCCGCCGCGCTGCTCTGTTAATCCATATGAATAAAAAACACGCGACTGCAGCGCTGCACCCGCGTTGCGGCCGCGGTGCATTGATCGACTAGTGGCGATGCGCACGTAGTTTTTGTTCAAAACATGAACAAACATCTGGTTGAAGAATTTATCGATGAGGTCGAAACTAAATGTATAATACTATGATTCTCGAACCTAGCGAAGCGAAGGACGTTTGAAGGCGAAAGTGGTTTTGGGATGAAAGATAAATTCAACATTCCCCATCAGGCACGGCTCGTAATCCCATTTAAAAAAAATCTTAGAAGCAACAGTTTCTTTCAACCAGCGGGTCATTAGATAAGAGTCTAATTAAAGACATTGTTTCAGCCATTGGTAATAGCGAAGCGGGAGTACCCTTACCACCGATGGGAGCCGCTGTACTTCGGCACGAACAAGGAACCCTGGTACAGCGAAACACTATCCTGGGAGGGACTCCAGGACAAAATGACTCAGGTAAGACCAGCACCCTAATTGCGAAATACACCATCAATCACAATCTGAATTGGTTTGAAACAAAGGTCTAATCCATTGCTTCATAAGTTCGAAGAAAATTTCAGCTCGACAATGTAAATAACGCAATAAAAGTTGTTGAACTGTCAAAATGAAACAGAGGCCCTAGACAAAGTGACATTCTATCAGCGACAACGATGATGGAAAAGGCAAAAATGTATAGGACTAACATACGCTATCGAAAAGCTTATGTCAATTTTGTTGTAAGTCGTTGTAGTAATACGAACGTTTTCGAAGCGAGTGTCACTTGTCTAGGCCCTCAGATTAGTCTTAATCGGTTACGAAAATAAGTTGCGCAAGATAGATAGATAGATTAGATAGCTGATAGACCACAATGAGTTTTAAAAGGTCTCCAACGGTCATATTAAAAAAAAAATGGTATTTTATTTTATACAATTTAGGGGCCTTAAATAGGAGTGAGGCGTATTTATAGTCACTGATATAAAAAAATAGCAGATAACAATAAAACAAATCTGTTACTTAAAATAACAGATCCTCAAAACTGTTAATACTTCGTATACGCTTTTCAACTTTAATGAAAATAAATAAAGAAGATATTCAATTGAGATTTAAATACGTATTTAGCATCAGTACAAAAATAACAGGCTGTTATTTAATAACAGATAATTACGATTTTCGACTGTATACTACAAGAAATAAAGAAGATATTCGATTGAGATTTAAATCGTATTTATCGTCCGTAAAAAACACCAGTCTATGATTTAATAACAGACATTTGGATCTGTTATTTTTTGTCACAGTAACAGTGATAGAGACAGGAGATAATTATCGTGTCCTGTTACAACCCATCTCTAATTGTAAAAAATTGGGTAACTATCCTATAAGTTCGGTCGCTTACCTAGTTTAATTCACTGAAAATGTTTATGTTTCCCACTAGATGCTAGAGATGTGTCTACAAGAATACCGCATGGTGGTCCTCGACGGGGGCTTCCTCTCACACGCAGCCAGCCCCAAGTCCAAACATAAATATAAAAGAGCTCAGGACATAAACTCAAGCAACTACATGAAGATAATCAAGTGGTTGAGAGAGAAATATGAAGAACGACATGAGTGTAGAATGCTGTGGGGTTGCGAATATTCGAGGAGAAAATAATCATGAAATATGCGTCTAAGATGCAGTTTTAAGTTCCCCAAGGCTTTATGTATATTATGTCACCCTATAATTGTGAGTTTATAATTCATCGGTATTCAAATCAAATCAAATAATTTTTCAAATCAAATAATTTATTTGCTTGAATATGGGTACATGAGGTGATACATACAACAAAGTTCTTTAACCGTATTCTACCTAAACAGGTGTGCAAATATCTTTTATAATTATTTAGTACATTATTCGTTAATTTAAAGAATATAAATATTAGATTATTTATGAAATTTACTAATTACAAATATAATTCTATTACTAACCCATACAAAAAAAAATAAAAAAATAATAATAATTACATTTGTCATTTAAATAATAATTAACTTTATAATAAGCTTTATTGACTAGTTATATCTTTGATTTATTTTCAAAAAGCTATGTAAATGAAAGTACAATTAATATCCACGTTACTACATTTAAATTAGTTTGAAATTATTATTATTATTTTTAAACAATATCAGTTTTTTTTTTTTTAAATTTATTTATTATTATTATTTATGAATTAAATGTCAAATTTACTAATTAAGTACTTATATAATGTCAAATGCTTATAAATTAAAAAGTCACTAAACACACAAAGTATTGTTGTAGTAATTTATTTATTATTTCCGTTAGATTATAAACCGTCGATAAATTGTGAACTGTAACAAACCATTTACAATATAACGCATTATTTTGCGATAGTTTGTAATCTATCCATGGGAAACCAAGAAATTGTGAACTGGTATCAAAGTTGCTTGGAACGTAACGCCTCTTGCGGTAATAATAAATAACCTGGCTAGCTGCCAGCAACTTGGAAGCAGCGCTCGCCTGCCGCTGCCGTGACACCACTCGCTTTGCTCGCTCGGCTCACGCGCGGTTTGTCACAGCTCTAACCTAACCCATTTTAACCAGTTCTAAATTTTTCGCCAGTTTATTATTTAAAGGAAATAATACTGATAGATTATAAACTACCAGTTCTCACAATCTTACGGTGACATATACTTATAACAGAAGTTAGTTATAACATTGTTGATTCATTGTTTACAGAAACTCACGCTTAATATGGCACTAGATATGCAGTTCGAATGCTTCAGGAATAAATTGCACGTTTATAAGCCATCTCTTTGTACCATTTACGATGTTTTGTAGTATTTTGCATCTTCGTTTTTCATATTATAAGTGCTACAAGGTGAACTGTAATAGGATGTATTTCTTATACGTCTTTATAATACAACCTATATGCTAAATCATTTTTTCTTGGTGCAAGTAGTTTGAGACAATGAGAATTTTAAGTGTTTTTGAAAAATATCCAAAAAAAAATACCAGTTATTCATTATACAATATAAGATCAAAATTTAAGAATTTGTTAATTTTGTGATAATCCTAATATTTTTTTTTTTTTATTCCATTTATATTTATTTGGCTTTAGGCTGTAAAGAAAAGAAAGAAAGAAAAATATTTTATAATTTTTATATAGATTTTTTTTTTATTCTTTACTATTTTTGTGTATTATATTTTGATTTAGTATTCTAAGCCTAATTCAGCACTTAGTTTTGTCAGATATTCTATACATTATATAAAATTACGGGTGAGGGTATCTACTGGTATGTTAGTTGATGAATGTCTTGTTCGATAATACTAGATATCTAGTAAGCAAGTAATGGTAAGTATATTTATTCCAATCTTCAGTAAACTAAAAAAAATACTTACCTACTTACCAGCAATGTTCAAGGTCCTTCAAGATTATTGCAGGAGAATTTTTCCTCCATCTATAACTCATGAAATAACTTGATTATTGTTGATAGACTCATGCAATAAATAATAATATTTATTAATGGAATTGCAATGAAATAAGAGTCGTCATCTGCCTAGCCTTTTCCCAACTATGTTGCGGTCGGCTTCCAGTCTTACCAGGTGCAGCTGAATGCTAATATTTACGTGGATCAGTCGCTCCAAGTAATGATGTGTTTAGTAGAGTGTATAGGCAGTCACCGATCTGACCTCCGCAAACCCATTTAATAATTGTAATAATTTATTTCCCTGTATTTGATTTATTATTGTATTGTATTTTTCACAGCATTTTGTTGTATTTTGTCTGAAATAAATGATTAATAATAATTTACTAGGTAGTACGATACCCCTTGGTAAGACCAATGTAAACAAGAGTAAGGCCTAGTCCGCATTGCGAATTTTATTCGCGCGGTTTATGTTCAATGTACGGCATTGCAACGAACGCAAATTTTACATCGCCAGTGCGTATAGATACATAAGATATCAAGTGTTACAGAATTGCGATAAAAAATTCGCGCGATTAAAAAAAAAAACAAAAAACTCCTGCTGAGCAAAATTTTCGCAACTAGCACGCCAGTAGATATGCAAATTAGGATTGTAATAAATTAATGTCTCCTAAACGTACCTTGTAAACAACTTTACGTTCCTATACATAATACTGTTAACACCAGAGATGTTAAACATTCCGTTTTTAACTAAACATTAAATATTTATTAGCGGTTTTATGTAAAATAACGGCTTACTTCTTAGAAATCGCCAGGAATTCATAATAGACTTGTGATAAAATGTTTCACGTCTCTGGAATTGTTTAAATTTTACAAGCTTTTATGTATTTTATTGATGTTCTATACAGATTACAATCATTTATAATGAATCTAGTTATTGCTTTGTATTAGCATGATTTAAAGTGAAACCACGACGTAGAGCTATGATGGAACCCTAGTGTATACAATATGAAAAAAAATCCTGTCCGATCCGTGAGCCTGTTGTTACTGTAAGTATTGTACTGAGAGTCTATATATGTGGAAATTTAAAAAAATCATCAATTTTTTTTTACTTAAAAAAAAAAAATTGGTGATTTTTTTAAATCTTTTTTTTTTATTTCCAATAATTTTCCTCAATCTTTTTTTTTATAAATTTCCAATAATTTGCCTCAATTTTTATCAATGGGCGATTTTACCGGTTCATTACATGGGGCGCGGGCGGCTGTCGTTTAACGGGTGTTTATAAGTCATAACTGAACCCTGTTGAAAATTCGTAATTTTAAATAATATGTAGATTTGGGGTAATATTGGTACTAAAAATGTGAATTTTAAATAGCAATAACTTTTTTTTTTTCAATAATAATAAGATTTTTTATTATTTTTTTTGTGTATTTTTTATTGCAGTAGCTATGTGCGCCTTTTGAATCCAACAGGGTTTTTTTACATAATGTATCTTTTCGAGGTCTTCTTATGTGGAATGTTTCGTCCTAATCAATAAAGATTTTAATATATTAGATGCATTTCTTGTGTTATTTGGCCTAAAAACTGTTTGAACCTTTCCTTCATAACATCACGCCTATATTCCCCGAAGGGTTAGGCAGAGGTGTGCCTATAGTGCACACACATTTGGTCAGTTATTAAAACCCACGTAATAGGAGGCGAGCCTATTGCTATGAATGGGCTGGAATCCAGACCCTGGGCTGCTACTGAGAAATTCCAGATGAAAAACCCAATAACTCTTTGGCCTGCCCGGGTATCGAACCGAGGATCTCATCCTCAGCACTAGCGAACGAGGTAGACCTTTCCTTTATATCCAAATTACGGCAAAGCTGAAATCCGAGTAATGCTCTATACATGGTGTAAGGGACAGCCCTCCGCAGACTAATGGGATGAATTCAGCATATCATACTAAGACAACCGGTACATGAAATTATTTCAGGAACGTTATGGAAATCCAATAAACGTGATATGTATTATTATCTCACGCGCAATAAATCGTTACGGTGGCAAAACCCACGTAGCTGCACTCCCCGTGACGGGGGAGGGGGGGGCGCTCGAGTATTTTAACTTCCGTTGCTGGTTTTTTTATTTTAGCTGTTTTATTTTCATAATTGGAGTGCTGCGTACAGAGAATGTAATTTTACATCGAAATAAAAGAATAGTAACTGAAAAAAAATGAAAACTTTCGTGAGAAAATTTCCGGTGGAATATGATTAAAAATAAGAAGCTGTATGCCTCCTGTTAATTTGCGGAAGGCTGTCCCTTACACCTATATTTTGATTGGTCACAATTTGAAATCTGGCTACAATAAGAATCGAATCATAAGGATTAGATTTATTTATTGAGGAAAAAAAAAGTACACGGAAATAATAAAGAAAATAAAAGATTTTTTCCTTATAAGAGTTCTATACGAGTAATATTAAGAGGTCGTCAAGTATGTGATCAGTGTAGCCACTCGAGCGGCCGGGAGTGGCTCTTATTGTTTATCTTGTCGAGTGTACGAGTACAAGGAGGCCACTTAATTGCACATTGGACACAACATTGGCCACTTCTAGATTAAGTTTTATAGAGAAATGTTACGTATTACCGTGTAGTTACCTACACGGTAGTACGTAACATTTCTCTATAAAACTATTACGAATATATTTTCATAAAAATATATTTTCAAGACTAAAAAAAAACCCGCTGTGCTTTTACAAGCACAGCGGGTTTTTTTTTAGTCTTGGGGGTGGCTCTTATTGTTTATCTTGTCGAGTGTACAAGGAGGCCACTTAATTGCACATTGGACACAACATTGGCCACTTCTGGATTAAGTTTTATAGAGAAATGTTACGTATTACCGTGTAGTTACCTACACGGTAGTACGTAACATTTCTCTTTAAAACTATTACGAATATATTTTCATAAAAATATATTTATTTTATTAAAATATATTTTCAAGACTAAAAAAAAACCCGCTGTGCTTGTAAAAGCACAGCGGGTTTTTACGGTTTTACGGTTTTTTTTTAGTCTTGAAAATATATTTTTTAAGTTATTGGCTAGCTAGCAAGCAACTGGTACCTAAACCAATTGGTAAAGGGCACGAATAAAAAAAAAAATTAATGATTAAGTGAAAAAGTGTTCATTCTGAGACTTATTAATTTTCCTACATAATATTCCTCATAATATACCTCCAAACCGAAAAGCAGTTTGATGACAATTAATAAGTTTGTGAATATACACGTTCTCATTTTTTTTCCGTTAGTAACTTAATTTTAAGCGAAGTGTGGGACGCCCCCCCCAGAGTTGGCTGGGATAGACTGGATGCGGAGGACAGGGTGTTGTGGCGCAGCCTGGGAGATGTTTATGTCCAGCAGTGGACTATGATAGGCTGAGTTGATTGAGAAAATATATACAAAAGAATAAGTGTAAAATTTAATACATAATTATCTAGTGTTACAGTGTTAAAACTTTATTTTGTTTCTTCAAAATGCGTCCTAATTTAAAAACGCTTCCTAAGTGTAGTGTGGCACAGGAAAAGAGAGACCTATGCCCAGCTGTGGGTGAAGTCGAGCTGTGGATGATGATGATAGATGAAGTGCAGTGTGTGCGACGGAGAAAAGCGCGTTCTACTCCTATTAACGCAGCAGTGTGTAACTTCGTGGCCGTCCAAATACAAAATGTACTGAAAACAGATATCGCAATAATGCTTGCATAAATATTGCTTGCATAATTCTTAGATCTGCTCGACGTCCGTATGTCACTGCAGGGATCCAGCAGAATATCAGCGTCAGGTATATTCGCCTGACACATGCTGAGTTGGACTCCCATTTGGTGCAACGTTGAGACGCACACCGCACTTTGTATGTTTCGTTTTTTTTTTTTTTTTTTTTAAAGTGTGTCATAGACAATATTGTCATCACTGTGTCTAGTTTTCTTTTAATGTTTATTTTTTTTTTTTTTTGTATATTGGCCCCAGCTGTTTATTAATGTATCTAATTAGTTATAATTTAACCGTGTTTTTGTATGTTGTGCTGTCTTTTGTGTGCACCAAATAAACGTTTTTATCTATCTTATCTATCTTATCTAAATATTACGATAAAGCCTCTCCCACACAGGTGCGTCTTTATCGCGCGATAATAACGCACCTGTGTGGGAGAGGCTTTATCGTAATATTTACGAGCTGTTTCCCTACCTTGTATTTTTGAACCGGAGGAAAGCTGCAGATAATTCTACCATTTTGAGGTAAAAATGTTGTTGTCAGAGTATTTTAAAAGAAGAATGATATTTTATGAGAAAAAAAGTTATGAAGACGTATAACAAACATCTAAATAAAGCCTACACGAATTCGATATTTTCTTAAGGGGGATGCGCTAGGGTGGCCAGCGAAATTCAAATTTTCTTACGTTTTTGCAATTTGCAGGTCAGTATCAGGTTGTATGTTGATCTAAATATTATTAGCGCTCGTAACAAATATGGATTTACAAAATTATAAACATTAGAATCAGCAATACAACTCTCTAAGTTCATGAAAGTTCCAAATGTCATGATTTCATGAAATAGTCATTCAATACACTTATATGAGCTTAGAGAGTTGTATTGCTGATTTTAATGTTTATAATTCTGTAAATCCATATTTGTTACGAGCGCTAATAATATTTAGATCAACATAAAACCTGATACTGACCTGCAAAATGCAAAAAACGTAAGAAAATTTGAATTTCGCGGGCCACCCTAGCGCATCCCCCTTAAAACATCTACCTTCAAACGTCCTTGCTGAACCAACAAGACGTGTCTAAAAATATAATAGACACTAAATGATCGATGGATCTCCTCTTTCATGTTGCTGAGTAAGAACCAACAAGCTTTACGCAGCTAATGTAATATAAAATGGATGGAAGAAAAACGCCCACGCGGACTATTCAAACATAATTCCATAGAACGAAAGGAATCTTCTGTGTTTTTGTTTATTTTCTTTCATCTGGTGGCCGTGTTTACTCGGAACGTCCAATAACTTGCCATTGTTTGATTTCGCGTCCTTATAGTCTTTTTATAGATATTTACTTCTGTCGACAACTAATAAAATACTGTGTGCAGAGTCAGACAATCGTTTTTGAGAATATTTGCTTCCCGCTTTATCCGAAATAGCCCGTGGCAAATAAAATCCGAGTGTCGCTGGACTTTGTATAACCTAACGTACAAATCTAGATACTTATCCAGTACTTATATCAAGCTACAGTTGAATCTAAAGCATAAAAAAAACTATCGCGTAAATTGGATGAAGTGGTTCTCGGGTTATACGCGGAATAACAGACAGACATAATTTACCTCCCTATTCTTTCCCTATTACTACATGGCACTTAAATATAATACCGAAATCCCACGATCCGGGATTTTGCGGTCGGACACCGACGAGCCCGGACGACGGATCGTGGGAAGGTGTACGTGCGGGGTATCGCAGACATCGGAAGTTCCTCGGTGCGTGGTGCGTGGCGGTCTGTGGTCATCTGCCGTGCGTGTCCGTCTGCAATATTGCCGATCGTCGGATTTCACCATAACAGAGACCCCAGACAAAATGACATTCTACCAGCGACAACGATGATGAAAAGGCAAAAATGTATAGGACTGACATAAGCTATCGAAAAGCTTATATCAATTCTGTTGATAGTCGTTGTAGAAATACGAAACGCTCTCGAAGCGATTGTCACTTGTCTAGGCCCTCTGGCGTAATATGGGTGTACTATAGGTACAACTCTGCCTAAACCTTCAAGAAAATACAGGTGTGATGTTATGTTATGTACATAAACGTTGCATTGTATAATACTTAGAAATTGCTAAAAATATTATAACATCCTTCGTTTGTTGCAATCCCACAGGTCAATCTGCCTATAACCTTTTACCAACTATGTTGGGTTCGGCTTCCAGTCTTACTGATGCAGCTGAACATCAGTATTTTACATGGAGCGACAGCCTATCTGACTTCCACAACCTAGTTGGACAACCCGATTCTCCTTAGTAAGACTGGTTGTCACACTTTTGGGCTTCTGACAACCCGTAACGACTGTCAAAGATCTACGAATGACAGCCGGAACCAACGGCTACACGTGCTTTCCGAGACAAGAAAGGGTCTCGATATGTAATGTATGGTCACCCATCCACAAAATCACAGCGACCAGCGTAGCTTAACCTTCGGTCGAACCGTGCGACTGTTTCATCGGCAAATGATATCATTCGAAAATGATACTTAATTAGCCAGAGTGCTTTCACTTCAATTAATATTTTGAGTACACGTTGGCGGCACACAACACTGTTTTTGTTTGCGTTTGTGGTAGCTTCATAACAAATGGGCACATTACACTATTAAACCACAGAATATATAGCTACAGAAGGCTGAGTATTACAACGAGCGAAAACGCACGCACACAGATGAGAAATACGGCGGGCGGGCGATATAAAACAAATGCCAGTCGCGAGTGCGCTGCTTCCGATCTTGATCCAGCCTGTCCCATCTTGCTGTCCTCCCGTCAGTGACGCCCTAAGCCGAGGTTCGTACCCCACAGGGGGTGCCCTTAGCGAGCGTTCACTTAGTATTAATTTAGAATAGTTTGTTATAAGCCCCTGGCTGGAGGCCCTGAGAGTAGTTCTTAAGGCAGCCACAGGAAAGTCCGGTCATGATTTCCTAAATCAACTACGAGATGCCATAGTTAAAAAAAAAAAGAGTGCGCTGCACTCGCTGTACATGAAGCGTGTCTATGCGTGCGTGTGTTTTCGTTCGTCCTACGGGTCCGACCTCCTGTACCTATACAACCTGTAACGGAATAAACGCAAGAGCTCATACACCCCAATTAGAATATTAAATTATAAGACTAAAATAATATCTGTAATTTAATTTAATTAAACGACACCTAGTTTTTTTTTACAAAATAGACTTCCTGACTAAACATGAAACGTAGGATAGCTATGAGCGTATTACAAATTTGTTTATGCATTTGAATAGGCTTTATTCCTTTGAGATAAGGCTTAAATTTCCTTAAATAAAATATCTTTATTACCTTGGTAAGACGCGGTGGTTCTAATTTCAGTTAAAGAAAAGATTTTTTCATGAAAAATTAACACATATAAATAATGATGGAAATCGATTCAGAAGCCGATTCTGAGCAAACTACTTTCAGGTCTTGCGCTTATTCTGTTACACGTTGTATATTCTATGGTTGAACGTCACACGTAGACAAAGAATGGCTCAGCTCCTGCATACAATTGCTTTTGGTGGGACGTGTGGGGGTGTAAGCACTAAAATAACAAGAGCGTGGTTCCCGGTAAACATTTACTTCTGAGAACTTGTGTGTGCTTACTATATTAGACTAGACTTTGAGCATATTTGAACTTGGTCGTACCAAACTTTTTGGGACTGAATGGATAGTAAAGTTTTTAGTTCGGAGATTGTTATTACCTTAATTATGCTATAAATGACCAGTATATTATAAATTTTTAACCCAAGAAAGAGTAAGGACGCCCTCTCCCCCTTTATTGACATCGTTATTGCTCTTAGACAGCTTTTATGTACCTATAAATAGACAAAATGTAATATGTAACTTTATTGCAAAAACAAGTTAAAATAAAAGCTTGTGTTCCTCTTTCGTTTTAAAATTTTCCCTGTAAACAAAGTTGCTAACTAGATTGCTAGCGTAAAAGAATTTTTAAGGAAAAACTATTTTGGTAACATTCTTTTCTCATGTATTACAATAGGTTTATAAATATATTCTATATTGGTTTTCATTACGTGTAGCAGAAATTTCCCTAGAGGCAGGAATATCTTAGAAAACGGGGGACGCGTTGAGTGGCAAAAAATTGAGAAGCACGGCGTGAGGATAAGTGGAAAAAAATCTCAATAAGTAGGGAATTGCTTAGGAAAAACCACCACCGCGATTATATTAATTTTGAAAAATGGATGAGGGTAATATGAGCTAGGAATAGCGATTATATTCATTTTGAAAAATGGATGACGTTAATATGAGCTAGGAATAGCGATTATATTCATTTTGAAAAATGGATGAGGGTAATGAACTAGGAATAGCGAATTTTTTTTTTTTAATGTATGAGGGTAATATGACCTAGGAATAGCGATTGTATTTTTTTTTTTTAAATGGATAAGGGTAATGAACTAGGAATAGCGAATATATTCATTTTGAAAAATGGATGAGGGTAATATGAGCTAGGAATAGCGATTATATTCATTTTTAAAAATGGATGACGTTAATATGAGCTAGGAATAGCGATTATATTAATTTTTAAAAATGGATGAGGGTAATATGAGCTAGGAATAGCGATTATATTCATTTTGAAAAATGGATGAGGGTAATGAACTAGGAATAGCGAATATATTTTTTTTTTTAAATGGATGAGGGTAATATGAGCAAGGGCAATGATAAAAGGATAGGTACTATCTTTTTTTGCCCTTTAGCTTTTTTTCATCAAGGAAGAAGGTTGTTTATGCAAATATTTTCACCGAATCTAAGTTACCTACCTTTTGGATAGGGGTATACTCATATACTGTAGTAATATCCAGTAGACTGACGTGATTTGGCCGCCCTCAACATATAATTTAAGCCACAAACTTATTGTCAAGCTTCGGTGAAATATTTTTCTTCATAAATTCGAATGCTGATAGTTGAAGTAAAATCCTGAATTTCAAGACGTAATTCGCAACATATTATGTCAAAATTTTGTCGAGGAACGTCGGAATAAAGATGTAAAAGTAGCCGTGTCAATCGACTTCTGTCGGTGATTGTTTTTATCTGATTCGTAGAGAGTCACCTCGATATCCTTGGAGTCACCAATATCGCAAACGTAAGACATGCTATTGTATTTTCCACATACATTTACGTCATTTCGCTATAGTACAGTACGACACAATTTAGATGTAGCATCGGCAAAATTCGTAAAACTGATCACCATTCGAACTGAGTGCGCTTTGCGATTTTGACTGCTTTAGGTGAAAATGATATTTACGCAAACGCAATAACTTGTAAAGTTATATATACAAATAGTTTCGTAAAATTTAAATGAATGAACGCAAATTTTTAAATTTATGCTTCGTCTATGTTGTGTCGTACTGGTACGTGGTTGAAAATATTGTAAGGATGCAAAATTGAATTCGTATCAGAATAGACATGGTTATTGGACATATTATTAACCAAGCACGTTCGCTGCAACTTCAGGCTTCTTTCTACCAGATAGGTTTATACGGACTGAATATTTTTATACATGGTTCAATTTTATTCGTTTTAATCCTGAAAGCGAAAAAAAATCAGCTGTTCCCTACATTTATGTTCGCATAGCTCGTCAAAATGTAGGGTCCCATTGTGAAAGTTGTTCATAATGATAAGTACAATGACCCCTTAAGAGGATTAAAACGAATAAAAGCCGTGTATAGGCTGTCCTTCGAAGAAGAATAAAATTATAATCCTTTTTTACTATTTTTTAACTTACTACTTTTTAAAGTTCCGTACTTATAACCCTATTAATAAGGCTCCCGTGTCCGTCCGTCCGTCCGTCCGTCTGTCTGTCACAGTCACAGGGCTGTATCTTTTGAACCGTAATAGGTACAGTTTATAACATGGATTTATAACATAGGGTACTTTATCCCCTTAATCCCGTTAGTACCTTCCCGTGGGATATTTTCCGCCATGCGACCTGCGATTTGTGGTAATTAAATGTGGCCTTTTCTCACGACATTTCATCCATTCCTATTCCATCTGGATTTTGGATTTCTCACTAAGCTTGCCAGCAGCTAGGGAACAAATCAGATACGTCATGATCCGTGTCATGTATTTGATTCTTTTGCATGTTTCGTTCAAAATATAAGGCCTGATTTCCTCTTATGCTGATGTCGGTCGCGTACGTCGGTCGCGCGTGCTAGATTATGTTCTACTAGCTGCGCCCCGCGGTTTCACCCGCGTAAGTCTCGAACCCGTGGGAATATCGGGATACAAAGTATCCTATGTGTTAATCCAGGTTATAGATATCTATCTGTTTGCCAAATTTCATCCAAATCCATTCAGCAAATCCATTTTTACGTGAAAGAGTAACAAACATCCATCCAACCATCTATCCATCCATACTTACAAACTTTCACATTTATAATATTAGTAGGATGTTCTATATGTTCCATGTTCTATGGTCTATTCTATGTTCTATATAGCACCATACTGCGACGCTGACGTCCGCGGTAAAGTACTACGTTACTACACCTACGCGATCGACATCAGCTTAAGATGAATTCCGGCCTTAAGCAACTTAATACGGAGAGAGCAGACAGAGATTGTGTTAATATGTAATAGCTGAACCACAACACACGCAGATGTATTAGCAGTCGCTACTAGAGGTGGCGTTGTGAACGCTTTCCATACAAACCAAACTTGTCACCAAATGTGTCATCGTTTACTCACACTACGGCAAAATGACGTATAGAACTGACGGCTTTGAAGACGTCCGTGACAGAGCTTGTCCGCTCAACGATCTTTCGACACTACGAATTGATGAAAGTTTGGACCCTGCACTAATTCAATCTATACAACCGTATTTTTGTGTAACCATACATTTGTGTTCACTTAAATCGACAAAATGTATGGAACAGCTGATTTTTTTTTCGCGATTTCAAGGTTTGTCCCATAGAAAAAGTTGTTCAAAATGATGAGTACAATGACCCCTTTTCGGGTTTAGCATAAACAAAAAATAAGGTTGTATAATTATATTTTAATAAAAGGGCTCCATCGTCCGCAGCCTGAAGGGTTCACCACATCAATGTGTTTGACTTCGAAGCGCTTGCCAGGAGAGGATGATGGAAGTATGGACCCAGCACTATTCAATCTGACATACAGTTGTAGGTATATGGAACACTCTCTTGTGTTAGATCTGTCAAGTGTGCTCACATTATCCGATACGATAAATTAGTTAATTGCCCTTGTTATTATTTCATCACAAATTTTATGAATTCTGCCGTTAGACGCTGCCGGCGCGGCGACTTCATGCTCTTCGTGGGGGAAAGGGATGGAGCTATACGTCCTGTAGAGTTTCATCTCTATTAAGTCATCATCATCTGCCTAGCCTTTTCCCAACTATGTTGGGGTCGGCTTCCAGTCTAACCGGATGCAGCTGAATACCAGTATTTTACATGGAGCGACTGTCTATCTGACCTCCACAACCCAGTAACTGGGTAATACGATACCCCTTGGTAAGACTGGTTGTCAGACTTTCGACCTTCTGACGACTCGTAACGACAGTCAAAGATCCACAAATGACAGCCGGGACCAACGGCTTAACGTGCTTTCCGAGGCACGGAGGAGTCTCGGTATGTAAAGATGGTCACCCATCCACGGACCAACCCCGGCAAGCGTAGCTTAACTTGATGGATCGACCAGTGCGGCTGTTATTAGTTAGCTCCTCATCTCTATTAAGTAGTAATATTAAAATAATACTGCTGTAAGCGGTGGTGGTAGGCCCCCTGAACGCTCATCATGAAGGTTCCGAGGTTTGTAGCAACAATTTCTACCCACCCAATGTTTATCTCAACAGGAAAGTCTTAATTCCTAAAGTTGAAACCGTTTCTTAATCTAAGTTAACCCATGTTTAAGTTGGGTCAAGTGTTGCCAACTTGTGAGCTTCCACCAAGTGTTGATTTAAGATTATTCCCTTTTGGCCTAACTTAGTAAATATTTGGCGATTAAGTTTAAATTTTACTATAATGTTCCCGTTTGTTGTTGGTTTTAGAAACACATTATATAGAAGAAGACTTAATTACTCTTTTTTTTAAATAAAGGAGTTTCTTAAATTGGATCTCGCGCACTAGACGGCCACAACCACGACCAGTGGTCGCAGCGACCAGGTAACATATAGAAACCGATACGGATCGCGCACTTGGTCGCAACGGCCACGACTGGGCCGAGTAGAGGCATTTCAACCACAGATTCCAGGAAAGCGAGAGAAAAGATGTTACACATCAATAAAACTCACATATAAGAATGAAATGTGTAATAAAATTAAATAAACATCATAAATAGTTCCTTGCTCTTTTTTCATGTTTATTGGTATATATATATATATACAACGTGTAACGGAATAAACGCAAGAGCTCATACACCCCAATTAGAATATTTAATTATAAGACTAAAATAATATCTGTAATTTAATTTAATTAAACGACACCTAGTATTTTTTTACAAAATAGACTTCCTGACTAAACATGAAACGTTTGAGCACACTACTCGATCTCCACGCACACTAATAGCGCGCCGCACGCGTGCGTGTGCCTGCCAGCTGGCTATGTAGGTAGGTACTACTCTACACTAAGCAAGCGTATGTATTAGGTATTTACGTTAGTTCAATGACCGGACATTACTAGTAAAATTATGATTTCATCTTTCCATCACATTTTCACAGGCTTTGGACAGTTTGGACTGTAGGCTTTGAATAATTTTGTTTACTTAATTCTAAGATGAAAAAAGAAAAATGCTTCCGCTTTACTAAACCTTAGAAAGGTTTAGTAAAGCGGAAGCATTTTTAAATCAAGCAACTTTTCGGCCGTCTACGATCTATCAGTAAACGTGATAGGGTGGTCTTTTTGGCGGCCGCCCGACTCACTTATTATCTCTGATGCGTACCTACCCAACTGTCGCGATATCATATTCAAAGTCTGCGTGTTTAAAAGATTTGAATCATAATATTTAGAGTAATTAAAATTGGTAAACATGAAGGTACTTACAGAACTGAACTATGTATTTACACTACACTATCTCACTATTTTTCTTCGTCTCCTTTTTAATACACTTTCCAAATGTCCACCGCCTTGCTCGATGCAAATTTAGTTCATTTAGAAAGAAAGAGAAAGAAGAAATTAGTGCGCACATTTGCCCCCCTATCTATGGCCGTGTTAGGACGAAAGGTACCGGAGTCCCTCAGGCGCTGAGTTGCACTTAACATTGTCCTGGCGCTCACTGCTCTGGTACCATATCTAGCGTTGAACTCTCAACACGCTAACTCGACATTATCGTAACAACGAGGCAGGAGTGACTTCACCATCTCCGTGTACTGAATATTGGTGTACCGGAATGCCATCGCGCACGTAAACAAATGACATTCGGAAACACTTGTCGCTCGCTGCCGGCGAATAACTAACTACCCTTGTGAGCGGGCGCACCGCGGGCGGTGACGGCGCTTGCGGCGGCATATCAAACGTCAAAGGGGTAAGTCGGCAAATTAATGCATCTCCCTCTTTCACATTAATCTTCCATTTGCAAAAAACGAACTACAAAATTCCTAATATTTTGTCATTTCTTAGAATGTGAAAGACCACATTCGGTCGTGCACTTAAAAAAGCTTTATGACTTTGGGATTAGGTCTAAATTTCGTTAAATTAACATTTTTTTTTAACACAACTTGCTCAAACGTAATAAAAAGCAATGTTTATGTGTGTGTAAAGAAAGCTATGACCGAACAATAAATTAGGTTTTGCATTTAAATTAGACATATTGCTTTGCAATAAGGATTAAGCTTCCTTGAATTAACTATTTTATTTACCGCGCACTACACATAGGATAGCTATGAGCGTATTACAAATTTGTTTATGCATTTGAATAGGCTTTATTCCTTTGAGATAAGACTTAAATTTCCTTAAATAAAATATCTTATTACCTTGGTAAGACGCGGTGTTTCTAATTTCAGTTAAAGAAAAGATTTTTTCATGAAAAATTAACACATATAAATAATGATGGAAATCAATTCAGAAGCCGATTCTGAGCAAACTACTTTCAGGTCTTGCGCTTATTCTGTTACACGTTGTATATAAATATCTAACTGTGTATATATTATATATTTATATAGATAAGATAATGCTTTATGTGTGTATGTATTTATTGTAGGTATATGTAAACGGTACACCACTGACTACCTGCAGTATTGTCTCTCCTTCTTACTTTAATCCATCCAAAGGTTGTCTGTAAAAGATCGCTTTTAGCGATAAGACCGCCCATTGTGTCACCCTATGTAAAATTTCTAATTTATGTCTGTAATGTTTATGGTGTACATAATAAAGAGTATTCTATCTATCTATCTATCTATGTTTCGTAATTAAATCAGAAGCAGGCGCCAAAACCTTTAATTACTATCTCCAATACATACTCTCTATACAGGGTGTTAGTGTAAACACCGTTATCCTTGAAACCAGTGGTTTGGTTTCATTTATAGAACATAAAATCAATGGAAAAACACAACTTTATTTTTTAAAGAAAATCTACATTTTTCCACAAGAATATTTCACCCTACACGCAAGGGCAACGACCGGCCGCGGCCGGCGGTTGGCGGGGGCGGGCGGGACGCGCGGGACGTTACATGACCGGCCATCAGCTGTTTCGCAGCTCTTTCGAACGCGTATCCATGAGTATCGGGACAGTGACGGATATTTACTTTTTAAAATCTTTTAATGAAAATAAGGTTTTTTTTTTGTTGTTACTGGGTCATTTATTTTTATATTTAAGTCAACTACCCATGGTTTGAGTGACACCGGTGTTTACCCTTGCATAGTGTATATTCAAGTAAAGAGGGTTATGCAGCATGTAATAAAACCCTGACCGATCCGAAAGGGGGCGCCTAGGTACCGCAATAACATTACTAAAAGTAATTAAAACATTTTTTTTGTTAAAAATAAGAAAGCTATTACTATTCACGTTTTTAGTACCTAAATTGCCCCAATTTCATTATAAATTAGCATCTACAGAGGTTATGACTTGTAGAAATCCGATAGACGGAAGTTCCCCATTGAAATTTTTTTTTTTCTTTTCAAACCACGTCAATAGACTCCGTATGATTCTTAAAAACACCCTCACGGTTTGGACAGGGTTGTTTTTACACGCTGTATATTAAGTTCCACACAGCACGGTAAATACCTACCTTCTAATATTGGTGTCACTATCACCCGATATTTGAAGAGCGTCGTCATATGATCGAGTAGAAATTGGATTCTACATGATTCTGCTCTTAACCTGGAATTTGTTCCCATAATAATTTGCTTTGGAAGTGGATCAAGGAGCGTCTACTGAAATAGTGCTTATAATCCTGATAGATCACCTAACCGTGCGTTTACACTGGCGAAACATTCACAACAAAACATATTGAAATCTCTAGTTCCTAAATTTTTGATATATTGATAAAATAGAGAGATATTGATAAAAAAAATTGAAATCTTTAGTAACCTTTTCCGCTTAACTATTCTTCAAGAGTCATAAAAACCCTGTAAGAAATCGACGTGTTTCACCGCTGTGTTTAACCGAGCGCTGGACGCAAAGTGTACTTTGCGTCCAGCGCTCGGTGTGGTAACATGTCGAGTTCTGGTTTGCAATTGGTCAATCGTCATCCTGAAGATGCCTCGATGAGAGGTGAAACACGTGTTGATTTCTTACAGGGTTTTTATGACTCTTGAAGAATAGTCAAGCGGAAAAGGTTACTAAATATATCTAAGTCTATTATATTTTATAATGGATTCCCGCAAACTCACGCCTGAATCAATTAACTATCTCTAGTTCCTGTCAAAAATTGTATGGAATATTGACAGAAAATAGAGATTTCAACATGTTTTATCGTGAATGTTTCGCCAGTGTAAACGCACAGTTAACAATATTACTTCAATAAGTACGTACTAATATATTAAGATTTAATTATAACATCACGCCTGTTATCCCCGAAGTGTTAGGCAGAAGTTTACCTTTATTATACCCACATTTTACCAGTTATGTGTAATAGGTGGCGACCCTATTGTCATGAACCGGGTACAAATCCGGACTCCGGGCTGCTACTGAGAAATTTCAGATAGAAAAACCTAAAACCACTTTGCCCGACCTGGGAATCGAACCCTGGACCTCATGCTCAGCAGTAGCGCTTGCGATCACCAGGTGGCCTAAACCGGCCAGTGTAGCAATTCCTCTAAAAGCAATTCATAATTTGTGGACCATTTTACGAATCTCCATAGAAAACTGTCAAACAGATGAATTATTTCGTAATATGAATGACACGCAGATCATAATTATTATTATGAATTGTCAGTTAGTGACATTTTACGATGATTCATAATATTTTCATATTATGATTCTGACCAGACCATCATGGCAGTCATAATCCATCACCTGAGCAACACGTACTCCATAGATAGGTAATAAAAAATGTCTTTCCTCTTTCTTTCTTTTCTTTATTTAGTTTAAATTTGAATATAATAGTAGGAGAATTATGTACATTGTCCTACTATTATACAACATTACTTTTTGTTTATGCTTAACCCGAAAAGGGGTCATTGTACTCATAATTTCGAACAACTTTTTCTATGGGACCAACTGTAAAATCGCGAAAAAAAAATCAGCTGTTCCATACATTTTGAGTACAATGACCCGTTTTCGGGTTTAGCATAAACAAAAAATAAGGTTGTATACACCCAAATTCGTACCACCGTCTTTTGCTTCCTATCAAACAAAGCAATTACACAGCCCTCATTACAGAGAATCTTAGTATGCAGCATAAATAACTTTAATCAAAACGTTAACGTCTCTAGAAGATATTTGCAAGTAATAGAACCACAGAGCCGCAATCCTTAAGATAAATCAGTGTTAATTGTTGTTCCGGGAACGCCAGGCAAACGAGTTGCCAGCCGAAAACATTAAATGTATTTGTTTTATCTTTACACAGTAAATTAAGAGGTATCTTGCAACAAAGAGGATCCCTTTAAATATATTCAGCTAGAAATACGTGGCAACACCGCAAATATATTTTTTGTGCGGCAACATTGATAGCACAAAATTAATAGAATTGTTTTTAATTGGATGATCTTTTTTTGTAATACCGATGTTCGATTTAAATATAAAAAAAATCCGGAGTCACAAGTAATCTGTTCGATTTATGCGCTAACACGTGTGACTCCGGATTTTTAATTTGTCTGTCTGTGGTGTCTTGTTTATACCTTTTTAGTCGTAGTTGGGTTTTAGTTTTAATTATTCGATATTTTTTGGTTTGTAATATATTTTTGAAATGTGCTAATAAAGCGTTTCATTTGATACCCAACTTGGTATGATTAAACAATATTTTTTTTAGCTCCTGACTTACGTCCTCTAGAGGGCGCCATTTTTAATTTAATGTGACGTCACATAGCCTATAACCAGCGAACGATCAAGACGCTTCCAACGATACCTCATTTGTTTAGAAGATATGAGGGAACAGATGAACATACATATATACATACATACATACCGGTCAAATCATAACCTTTTTTCTTCGCCGCAGTCGGGTAAATAGGCCAATATTTTACGATTTTTTAAATTTTTAATTGTTATTCTTTGCATGCCCACGTGACGGTAAAATATGGAGAACTTTATTATAAAAAACACATATTGTGTTTGCAAAGAAATAAATGATTTGATTTGATAAACTCACGCCTTCTACCCATCTCCGTAGAAACTATAAAACGCCACCAGCTACGCTCCTAAACGTGTGTCCAAACATTGAACGCCAATCGCGGATGGCTGCCACGCTGTGTTTGGCCGACTGCCGCGCACAAACGCTTGTCTACCTGCCGCGCACAAACAATCTAGCAAACATTCGTCAGTACCTAATTGTGTTTGGACGAATTAACAGCAGGGCTACGAAACACCCAATCGCTTTCATGCCAACTGAAGTGCGCGGCGTGTCTCGGATATGCAAACATTCGTCGGTTTAGTCCACTCTAGAGCGCGGCAGAAATGTGTCCTGCAAACGCCGAGTGTTGCTGCCGCGCTTGGACACACCTTTACATACTGCTTTTGCTTCGTTAACGTTCATACATCTGGTTAAATACGTACACTAGTTGTGAGTAGGTATTCCGCACCTGGCCTTTCTGATAAGAACATCACCAATAAGGTCACTATTAGTGAAGGGCTAATGCGTCCCCTCCCGCCGCTAATTTGAAATCTGCATTCAAAAATCCCAGGGACATTTAAAAAGAAAGATTTTACAATGGAAGCCTGAGAAAAATGGGTGCAAAAATACCCTGCAAAGTAGGAACCACAAGTTGAAAATGTCTGAGTATTGGAAAACGAACTCACTTTTGTTTTTAAAGTATCGATGAGGGACACACCTCGCCATTCTCAAACTCCCGTCTTATACTTAGAACAGAATCCGGCAAGTAGAAAATAAAAATATACGATGAAACTACTTCAAAAAGAAACAAGAAAGTTAAGCAAATAAATCAGTCACGTATCGAATGAAGAAATGATAGAACTTATTACAAGTTTCATACAAACTCCGAAATATTCCACTAAACATAACTTTGTGCTCCCATGAGTGAAGAAAGTTTATCTTACCACAAAATTATAAGCAGTAAACAGCAAAAGCATTTAGAGATAGTACGTTTCTATTTTTCTTTTAATTTTTGTACACCGTTTTCTACTTCACACTTATTTACAAAGCCCGAAAATGGTTGGTAATAAAAGATATGACTAAAGGCTCTTACATACTGGTGCGATTCGCCGCGCGACGCGAATTTTAACAAAACAATTACTGAGAAAACTTCACGGCGAACAATGCGGCACCGTCGCGTCGCGCGACGTGTCGCCCCAGTATGTAAGAGCCTTAAGGCATTTTCCGACGATAGCGTTCTTTAGAATTTTATTTTTAAATGCGGTCCCTAGACGAACATGCGGCGTGACATGCAATTGTTAGGTAAGTGTATTATCATGATGCATGAAGGACTTTGCTAGGGTCCATCATGCAGCATGATAATTCACTAAATTCTATGGAATTGTCAATCAACTGCCAGCACGTAGTTTGCATGTCATTCGCATCAATAAATACAACTCGTGGCCATGCATGACAGCACGGAACGCATCTCATACCGCGCGATCGTCTAGGTCCCGCTAAATAACTTTTGCACGATTTGATGCATAAAAACCAAAAGATTAGATAGATAGATATATAAAACGTTTATTTGGTGTACACAAAAGACAGCACAACATACAAAAACACGGTTAAATTATAACTAATTAGGTACATTAATAAACAGCTGGGTGAGAATATACAAAAAAAAAAAAATTGAAACATTAAAAGAAAACTAGACACAGTGATGACAATATTGTCTATGACAAACTTTAAAAAAAAAAAACGAAATATACAAAGTGCGGTGTGCGTCTCAACGTTGCACCAAATGGGAGTCCAACTCAGCATGTCATTAGATTTAAAAAAATATTTTTTCAGAGAATTTGTAAAATATGTGACCTTAAAATTATCAAAATGTTATTGGTATGTCATTGACATTTACCATTTAAAGCTACAACCAATTTATTTGCCAACAATAATGAAACCTGTAAATGAATGGAATTCTTTGTGCAAAAGACGGAGTCATTAATAAACCAATCATAAAATTACAATAATTTTATATTCAAAGCTGTGTTCACACGATTTCAGTTCTATGCTAGTAAATAAGCTAGTTCAGTAACTGCCTTCATCTTACTTTGAGCAAGCAATTCTGTCCAGCCGAACAGTGTTAAATAAAATTCTGCTTTCCATACATAAAGCCTGAGATACAGGTCTACTTTGGCTACGGAAGCTTTTAGAATTAGCTAGACTGGTAGACAAAATCAGAGCCTAGGGGCCAACCACCTCTTATAAATAGGTAGAATTATTTTCATGTAAAATTAAAAGAGATGGAGCATTATGCCCTGTCTCCATCTCTTTCTCCCACTAAAATAATACTAAAATAATGCTAAGAGGTGGTGGTTGGCCCCCTCACTTATTTATTACCTTCAACTTTGGTCTTTAGCTTTGATAACTACTTCTCTAATTTGGCATAATAATGACACTACGTGCATTGATAAACTCACTATCTTAGAACTGAGAAAATTTCTAACCTAACCCAACGACACACATGGCATACTATTAGTATGCACTACTTTACACCTTTGATAATATTCGCATACATCTCAAATACAATCAATTAAAATAAAAGAGCAAAACTTCGTTTCTAATAAACATTTGCCAATTAATTTACAATAAAAATCCAATCAAATACCAGACTATAAGTAATAAATAATGAGCGAAGAACGCCATTACAAAACCAAGCCGTAATACCGAGAAAAGTACATTTCAATACAGACGAATTGAAGAAACGGGAAAAATCAAATTTATATCTCGCGGAACAGAAGAAACGTTAGCTTAAATTTTTAATTGTCCCTCGAAGGCACTAGATCATTAACCAATCGTAATGGGGAAAAGAACGTTCAGATTCGTTGGAAATTCCCCTTTTGTTACAATTCAAAGAAGTAGACAATTCCGTAATTAAAGAACGTACTGAAAAGAAAAAAACAAGGAAACGAAACCTAAGTAACCGGAGGAAAATATATTATATAAAATATATAATAATATATTATATCACAATCATCCGAAGACGAGAAGTTTGAGGAACTTGAAAGAAATAAAAATGTAGCTATTGTTCGCCATAAAATATAATCAAATTCCGAAGAGTGTTGCCAATTCTGAAGCCTTATAATATAATGCGTGCGCCCGTCACTCCAATTTCAATGAAAGCTCCAACATTCACAATTTTATTCGGTACTTAACGAAATATAAAAAAAATGTTTTTTTTATGAATCACACACCTGGCGTCGTTGGTCATTTTTTACGTTACATCGCCTCGTGAGCAGTTTTCGTTCTTATCGAAGGATTCAGAACAATGGCCGATTGTTTTGCAGAATTTCATCTAGTATATAAAACATTAGCCAGTGAATTTGCGAAACAATACACTTTCTGGCGTTAAGAAAGAAAAATATCCGATTTCTTCTGTTTCAGCTTTCAGTAATTTTGTTGGAGTTGAGTAATGAAGTCGAATCATTACGCGTGATATAAACGTGATATTTTCTACAAAAAAACTACAATGGAAAGTAAGTAATTTTGAATCTATTGATACCTAACAACTTCATTTTTCAATCCATGCCCGTAATGCATAATCAGCCTATAATGTTCCCACTGCTGGGACACAGGCCTCCTCTTTCTAAGAGCGAGTGGGCCGTAATCCATCTACGGGCCCAGTGCGGGTAGGTAGATATGAGTATGGCACATATCTTCGAATTTTTGGATCTAGGACATGCCGGTTTCTTCACGATGTTTTCCTTCACCGTTTTGAGAGCAGTGGTGATGAAATAATATACACAAACTAAAGCGCCTATCAGGGTTCGAATGACCTACAACTCGTAAGTCACAGCAGTTACCACTGGGCTAACACTGCCCGTAATGAAAGCATAACAATAAGACGTTATGAAGAGACGGGGGAAGAGAGATATCTACAGACAAACAAACGAGTTGAACTTTCGATTAATTCTTTTGAAATGGAACAAGAAATTCTTTTAATGGCTGCAGAAATTTCATTTATGTAACTTTCGCGTCTTGCAAAAGTTCCTTCACAACTTCGTTTGAGTGAAATCATATTACATTTTCAATTCTGTCCTGTGAACTGCTGACATTGTTGAAAGTTTTCTTCGACGACTTCAGATCTCAACAGCGCCATTTTCCAGTGTGTTGTTTCAGCTTTAGTACGTAACCATGTTGAAATACTTTCAGAAATACTCATCTTCACGACTTTCCTATCAATAGCTGTAACAGTGAACAGCTATAAAACAAAGTTTTTCTCACAAAGCTTAGAGTCGGAACCTCCAATCTCAATCCTGTACGCGCGTGACCAGAAAAGTGATAAAATAACAAATGACTGTCTAACAGAAATGTATCCACGAAACTTGTATAAATATCCTCTGCGTATCGATAGGAATGATATTCCTTGTATAATACATTGTGTGCTCAAAAAATTCGGTATTATGACGAACGACGGTTTAATAAATATTAAGAATTACTACAGGAGAGTGCAGACGATTCATAGGTACGACCCGAGAATATTAATATCGGACGTCGGAGAGACTTGTGCCCAGAACATTAATGGAATGAATCTGGAGCATGACGTGTGCAAAAAAGCGAAAGTGTTCAACGACTGCACGCAACTGTACGCGGTGTCGTACAGAGATCCTGACGAGTTTCAGTAGTAGAACTTATAGATGTACGCTTTTTTATATTTATAAACTTGTTAATAAAACCAATAACCTCTACCGCTGCTTTTATTACTGGGGTGTCCCCTTTAAAGTCAAATCTTTTTTGTATTTTTATGTAAAGTCGATGTAAATTAAACCATATTTCTTTCGTTACGTTCTCAGGACCTGTTTTCATTGAGGGCTTTTGATTACAACATTTCTGCATAATTTAGAAGTACTCTCTCTGCATATCAAAGACTTGGAAGGTTTCATTAGATGATACACAAGCTGCCCAGATTTTTTATTTAGTTTTTTGAATTTTCTTCTTACTTGTTTTGTTTAGTAGTTGCAAAGGCGACAGAGAAATGAGCTCGGAAAAAAATATTCATCTCTGCTACTGAATCTGATATAAGCAAAAATGAGTCTGTTATTATTTATTTTTCTTTATTGGGACATAAAACAGTTACACGTTACAATTATAGTAGATAACAAACTAGGGTAGTAGAGGTAAACATGTAACCCACACCAATGTCCGCGGAGTAAACTATTGTGGAGAAATTATACAAAACAAAAGACGCATCTACTGGAGGCGAAATAGGTTAGGAAGAATTCATAAATTATTGTGCAAGCAATTGAACAGCCATTCTTTTAAATTTTGTTTGGGATAGTGAAAATATATCAAGATCGAAAAAGTGTGTGTTATATATTTCCAAGAGACGACGGAGGGGCGCCCTTGCGCCAGCATTGGTTCTGCACTGTACAGTGTGGAACAGCCGGGGCAAGCGCGCCTCTCGCCGTAATACAGTTCTGGGTACGATGTAACAAAGTTTATTGGTGATATCAGAGCAGTCAAAGTTGTTATTACATACTGTTAGATGATTACGTTTACAAATTCTTAAAGTTTCAAAGTCATTTTGATATATTTTTTAGAGGAGTAGGAATTCTGGATTCCGTAAAACGGAGCCACGAGCTTAGCTAGTTATGTAAAAGCGTATAAACAAACCTTTATGTTGCAAACTTTGTGATGTTTACGAACATGTGCTTCGGTCACGTGAATTTTATCAGGATTGCACGACTGGTTTACAAACCACATTACGTTGTATAACATTGCTTTTGCATTTAATTAGCGTACTGTGATTACAAGTCAAGAAGTTAAAGTAAAAATTGTACCGAATGTGATTACGGTCCTGTCTAGAACAGCGGTTCTCAAACTTTTTTGGTGACGGAACCCTTTTGGAAAACGAAATTTTTGACGGAACCTTAGAATAATCAAAACCGTTCGTCGTTTTTTCAGATGTTGCAAAACTTGTTTCACGGGGTCCAAGTTTCATTTTTTTTAGGCGTAGTAGCAGTACAGCGTATGAAAAGTAAAGCGCCTTGTAGTAGTTCCATTGTATCCTGCATGGACACTTGATTAAGGAAATGCCGCCAAATCCAAAATTAGTTCTTAAGGAGGGCTCCTCAAAGCCTCTGTGGGGGCACCGCGAATATACTGGTTCATTGTGACTATAGTAATTTTGCGGAGCCCCCACCTAGTCTTTCTGGAGCCCAGGGGCTCCACGGAGCACACTTTGAGTAACACTGGTCTAGAACATGACACACTTGCTGGAATGTCCCAGGTGTCATTCACCTGTCCTTTTGAGGATCCAATCCATTGACGCTGCTACTGACGTGGCCACCTACTGGGTACAACTTATTTAAAGAGCGCCATCGACTCGAATAGAAGAAAAAGTAGTAATAGAGCATTAATAGAGCTACCTATTTGTGAAGAAGGTCGTCTCTGGATGTTCAGTACAACTATTTTCTTACTGTCCCTCGGCAAACTTCGTGTTTCGTCAGTCGTCGGATTTCTATCAGTTGTCTTTTGCACTTGATGCAGACTGGACGCTCTCTATAAACTTCCAAGTTGAATAAAATCAAAAGTCATTTATTCAAACTAGGCTGAGAATCAGCACTTTTCGAACGTCAAAATTACATAAGACAGTCCCCCAAAAACGCCCACCCTTCACCACTTCCTAGTGCTTTCGCTGGGAAGAAGAAGAGGCGCAACAAACTCCCCAGCAGCACAGCTGTCTGTTCAGTTAGAAAAAAAATGATTCTATACAAAAGTATGCAAAATCATTTACATTATGCAACACAAAACATAAATCTATTTATTAGCCATATGTAAGCTAGCACGCTAATATACCAATTAAAAAAAAAACGAGAACTATATGTACTCAAGCAGAAATAAAAAGTAAATGTAAACATAAATTAACTAAATAAAAGCCTCCGGGCACAAAGGGCGTGCCCGCCTACATATAGCTGATTGAACACTGATGGTGCTTGGGGGCGGCCTATGTCCAGCAGTGGACGTCTTTCGGCTGAAATGATGATGATGAAGCGTTAACTTAGAAGCTTGAGTTATTTAGAGTTCCAAGGGACCATTCGTAGACCTACGTATTTGATATTAATTTTAACTTGATAACTCCACGCGTTCCTGAGAAAGAGGGTCTTGACAGACTGACAGATAGAAGACGGACAACGAAGTGATCCTATAGGGGTTCCGTTTTTTACTTTTGAGGCACGGAACCCTAAAAACAGATTTCTGAATCATAAAAATACCTAAGTTGACAGACCCAGTTCCAAGGAAAGATTGCCTCGAAGAAATACGACAAACAACATTGATCCATATGAATTAGGTCCATATGAAACCAGGCACAATGTCAAAATAACACTACATGATGTAAACAGACACTCCATCTGCCTAGCCTTTTCCCAACAATATTGGGGTCGGCTTCCAGTCTAACCGGATGCAGCTGTATACCAGTATTTTACATGGAGCGACTGCCTATCTGACCTCCACAACCCAGTTACTGGGTAACACGATACCCCTTGGTAAGACTGGTTGCCAGACTTTTGGGCTTCTGACGACCCGTAACGACTGACAAAGATCTACAAATTACAACCGGGACCTACGGCTTAATGTGCTTTCCGATGCACAGAGGAGTCTCGGTATGTAAAGATGGGCACCCATCCACAGACCAACTCCGGCAAGCGTAGCTTAAACTGATGGATCGACCAGTGCGGCTGTTATTACTTAGCCACGAGCTCCTCGATGATGTAAACAGACACTGAAGTTCATTAATGTAAACCTGAGTTTTAGTATCAAAACAATTGGTTTTCACTAAAATGAAAATATAATGTTATATTGTTTTGATAACATCTGACATTGTTGAAGGTCGCATCAAATAACCATCAGTACCTATGTCTGGCTCATTATTACATGTCGTTTAAATTTAGATCGTCTAGGGCCTAGGATTCCAGGCTTTTGAATTACATACTAGAATATTCCTAGAAATATGGGTAATTCTGTGAACACCTCTTGGCATTATACAGGGTGTAAAAAGACCCAACACATAGCCGTCAACTATTAAATTAAGAAACTACTTTTATTCTGCCTGTGTCGCCTAAAATAAATGGTATTATTATTATTCCGGTACTGCGCAACGTAACGCACGCAAAACATTGTGTTTATGGATGCATGCAACAGTTCAGGGTTCGTGGGGTCTTTCAATATCTCCATAAACAGAAGGTTCCCAGGTAGGTATGGTCCAGAATAATAAAATTATCACAATGACGGGAATAACAAGTGGCCTTCGGCTTCGTTAAGTGTCTTTTCACACCCGTTATTTAAACCCGAGTTCAGTTCGCTCGGATGTAAATGATCTGCTTAAAAATAGTACTGTCTCCAACCACTTACATCTATCATAATTAGATTAAAGTCGCTTTTCGTGTTTGCCTGTATGACCGAACTACGCAACTGATAAAAAAAATGATGGTGAAATCCATATTAATGTAAACATTTTGAAATCTGCTTATATTTCAATTCCAATTCCTGGTCATTCTCCGTTCTTACGTCCAAAAGTAAAACATTCTACTAACCAATCGGATCAAATGGCAATTTATAATTCATCCTTTGAAAACTCCGGAAGCGAATCAAATTCACCAAGTTTCAAGATTACGCTTTGAAATCATTGACGAAGTTATCGGTACGAGGTACGGTAGCAATCGAGCGTAAGATTTCAATAAAACCAATAATTTTCAACGTTATATTGATAGTATAGAAATGGAGAAATGAAAAAAAATTAATTAACAAAAACTAAAACCCAACTACGACTGAAAAGTTATAAACAAGACACCACAGACAGACAAATTAAAAATCCGGTATCACACGTGTTAGGGAGGCATAAATCGAACAGATTACGTGTGACTCCGCGACAAGGGAACAGATGAACATACCTACATACATACATACATACGTACATACGTACATACCGGTCAAAACCATAACCCTCCTTTTTCTTCGCCGTAGTCGGGTAAAAAAACAAAAAGAATGGTGATGATTTATTGTTTTGAATGGAGTCTGGATTTGTGCCTGGTTGATGGCAATGGGCTCGCCCCCTATTACATGGGACTTAAATATAACTGGCGTTTAGGTGTACCATGGGTACACCTCTGCCTCACCCTTTGGGGAATACAGGCGTGATGTAATGTTATGTGATGTTCAAAATCAAAATCAAAATATTTTATTTCACATAAACCTACATGGGCACTTATGAAACGTCAGAAGCTAGGTGCACGGTTCCAATTGGTCGTTTCCTATGGAGAAGAGCCGGCAAGAAACTCCATGGTTACTCTTTTAAAAATAATTGGCTTTTACAATACTTTCAAATTACAGTGTTGGTAGGCATGGGAGGACAATGTAGGCCTTTCAACAAGTAAGTACCAGGTACTTAACAAAAATAGAAGATGTTCAACAAATCTACAGTCCAATAAGCCTACAACGTTCTCACATTCACAAATAGAAAATAATCTATCTAAAAGACTAATGATAATACAATTAGAATTCAAATAAAAAATAAAAACCTATTTAAACCAATTGAAGTGATTGCTATTACAACTGTAACAAATTGAATAATTATAATCCTTATGTTGAAATGAAGAGTTTCAGAAGTACCTACTTAAGTTGAACATGACGTGTGATGTTCGGTTAGGGGACTTCAAATACCCTATAACTCGGCGTTAATACCAAGGTATAAAAGTTATCTTTTATTTACTCAGTTATAAACCTTAATTACAATAAACAAGCTAACCCTAAAATATATAGTTTGTACAAGTATACATCAAAACTTTAAAAAAAAGTAGAAGAACTCATTAGGCATAAAATAATTCGTCCGCATCGCTGTCAATGGGAAAAGTGCCCAAAAGGCTGCGGCACATTCGATCGCAATGCTGATTCTTTGGCTTAAAAATAGGCCAGCCCTCTGGTCACGTGAAGAGTTGACCGACTGCTTAGCGATGTCCCGAAATACTCGATGAGCACTCGGATCTAAGGCCCTAGTGCTGCAAACTCAACTCAAACTGCTCAACGTTTAAAACATTTATTCTTCCTACATGTTCTGTCTTCTGTTTTCTTTTAACGTTTACACCTTAAATAAGTTGAAAACACTAGTTACAAACAAACATCTGAACAAAATGGTTAACAAGTCACGTCTCAAACAACGTCAATACATGTATGATACATGTTTTTGACAAGTCTTTTACACTACTCGTTGAAAACCAATATCATATCTTGTATATGGATGTAAACCTATGCATATAACATGATATAATATATATGATATGTAAACTTTGATAATAATGCTACATAATTACGTACATACGATTTGATCAAAGACCGCATGTGGTTTCCTGGTTTGGAACTTTCCTAATGTGCGTAGCAAGAGGCCCGGATTGAGACTTTCCGTGACCTTACCACATCTACTCCTGTTTACAATAACCGACGATGTGAGCAAAAACTAAATGATCTAAAACTTATGAACACATAATCAGCCTATAATGTTCCCACTGCTGGGACACAGGCCTCCTCTCTATGAGAGGGAGTGGGCCGTAATCCACCACGCGGGCCCAGTGCGGGTTGGTAGATGTCACATGTCTTCGAATTTTTGGTTCTAAGACATGCCGGTTTCCTCACGATGTTTTCCTTCACCGTTTTGAGAGCAGTGGTGATGAAATTATTTACACAAAGTAAAGCGCCTGTCGGGGTTCGAACCTACAACCTACAACTCGTAAGTCGCGGCCGTTACCACTGGGCCACCACTGCTCTCAAACTTATGAACAGTTTAAGGAAAAATACGTTTAATCACCATGCTTAGGAGACGAATTTCTGATCGCAGTTTCTTATAATCAGCCAAAAGGGTGATATAGCCCGTCCCCCTTATCCCCCTTTTTGCCAGTACGATATAAGTAGGAAGAGAACGGTGTGTTTCATCATCACCGTTGCCTTCTTCTAGAACGTTGTTAAGACCGTCTTTCACTCCAATACATCATTTCTTGTATATAGCATAAACATAAGCACTATCAACCTATAATAGACTGCTGGGCTTCTTATCTTCCCGAAGTAGTGGGCTGTAAATCTGTAATCTACCACGTGGGCCCAGTGCGTGTTGGTAGATGGCACATGTCTTCGAATTTTTGGTTCTAGGATATGCCGGTTTCCTGCCAGGGTTGCGGGTTAGTCCGAAAGGGATACCGGGACCTTGGCAACAGGCAACTGAAGGAGCACGGGTGGGTTTTAGTCAGTAAAAGTCTGACACGCCCTTCCGCTCCACCCAGAGCGGGAGAAGTCATTGGATGATTTCCCACCCTCAAAAAAAAAAAAAAAAAGGTCCTGGGTTCGAAACCACAACCGACTCGACTCGTAGGTCGGGGCGCCACCACTACTCCTCTTTTATATACCACATCGTATACAGAGTCACTGCCAGCATACCTACAATGATCACCTTTTTAAAACTCACCATTTCTTCAATTCCAGATCTCCTGCTCTTCACATTTCTAATGCTCACGGGGTTCGCGTACGCTCGCATATCAGTGATGTATGCTCACGACAGACTAAGCGACATAGTTGCCGAGCAGTGCTTGAGTGAGATGTACCCTAAGAATAAGCGTATTGAGGTACAGGAGTCTGATGAGCCTTGCATCATTTTCTGTGTGCTCAAGAAGTTTGGTATCATGAGCGCCACTGGTGTTATTAATTTGGAGATTTATAAGTAAGTGCTGCTCTTATTTATAGTCATAATTATTTATAGAGCAGATGGACTTTGTTCTACGAGGCTCAATGACTTGAAGCCAAAGTATTATGAAACAACTGTTGACTACCAGAAAGTAATTTGTCATATTATTCCATCAAAAAGGGGATAAATATAACCGTTGTAATTATGAATCACTACTAGTTTGTGAACACAACAAAGATGACAAAAAATAGAGATAATTGAAAATAAAAAACGAGCGAGCCTTAAACTAGACGCATATGATGTGTAAAATCGGACATCTTGGCTGACAGGACCAACCTCTCGGAAAATGGTTTGTACCATCTGACATTCAACACTAGCACCGCGCGCGCTCATTGGTTGAATCAAATAGAGCGCGCTTCCCCGGCTTCCTGTTACACACTTCCGTCGCTTTTCACGAAATCACCCCCACAGATTGCAGGAAAACGAGGGGAAAGATGTTAGACATCAAAAATAAAAACTGGTTTATAGCCTTTTACAGCAAATTGCACTAAAACACTCAGTCTACGCTTTCCGCTAGTAACTTAATTCTGTCTCATCCTGAATGTATGAACGTACTTCAGTCCAACACTCCTATATAAATCGTTTCCGTCCCACAATTACTGTCAGATAGTTGTCCAAGAAACATGTCGAGGCGAAATCTAGATAAATGATAAAAAGAACACTTGGTCCGAGGATGTCGGCCACTAAATAGAGATTCTCAGGAAAATACATCTTTTTATGGTCACTCGGAAAAAAATACGGTCTGTTCACAACCTTACATTTATTATAAAACAAAGTCCTCGGCCGCGTCTGTCTGTCGTCCTGTTCGCGATAAACTCAAAAACTACTACACCGATTTTCATGCTGTTTCCACCTATGGATAGAGTGATTCTCGAGTAAGGTTTTAGTATATAATAACCGACACCCACGCGGGTGTAGCCGCGGGCATCAGCTAGTGTGTGATAAGACGAAATCGTGATTTTATTTTGGACGGATTCAACTGTTTTTGACGTACTTATTCGTCTTAATTTCATCTCAATTCTAGATTACGTGAATACTGATTAATTACGATCCGTTTAAGTCATATTTACGTGTTTCTTGTTACAGAAAACGGGTTAGAATCGCTCACCAATTAGATCAAAGGAGTGGAATTGCCGACTACGGTGGCAACTGCATGGAGAGCGCTGAGGCCACACAACACAAGCAAGATGTTTGTAAAAAAGCCAAAGTATTCAACGACTGCACGCATTTATACAGAATCTTACTAAAGTAACTTTATCATTGTCTGACTAATCCGTTATTTCTTCAGAAAAACGAACCATTTACTTTTTCTGTGCCCATTAATTAATTAAATTGTGGGTCCTCAGGTCATTTTTTCGATGCCCAAGCAAAAAGTGTGGTCAATTAGGTGACATCCTAATCTACTTGGTCCAAAGTTTCGTTGACAAATATAAATCTGCGTTCTCATTTCCTGTGAAATCTTTGCTCAAATAAAATATTTTATATGAAAAGGCGTACATACGTGTTTTTTTTTCTTTTTCGTCATGAATTGGTAGATTCGCTGATCAAACAAATAACAAGTTAAAGCAATCTTTTAGAACATGTCACAGCAATTAAATTGGAATTTCTACACGAACGATTTCACATTGGCTTGTCAAAAGAGAAGTCCGGATCTACAACTAATTCGTACGAAACAAGATAAACAGAATCCGTTTCGAGTTTCCATGGCCATGCGCTTCACTTATTAAATGTCTCCTAATGCTTAATTTTGATCTAAGAAGATGGAAATTCAGTGTGTTTATTTAGTGTGATATTTATTTAATTTCGTTTCATTTTGTCTAGTATTCCCTTGGCAACTATGTTTTTATTTTATTTTATTTTTGGCCGATAAATAGGCCAGTCTTCTGGTCACGTGAAGAGTCGACCAACCGCTTTGCGATGTCTTGATAGACTAAGTGAGCAGTCTTCTTCGAGTCTGTCTGTCTGTATATTACCTTTTCATGCCTAAACCACTGAACGGATTTCGATAAAATTTGGCAAGGAGATAGATGGGATCCCGGGGAAGGACATAGGCTACTTTTTATCGACATACCACGCGTGTGAAGCCGCGGGCGGAAGCTAGTATTATTATAAGTATTATACTTAGTTTAGCGGATTTTATTCCCAAAAGCACACGACAAGTTCTTTTAATAGGAATAAAGCTTGTTCAATTACGTGATTCTAAATAGATAGGGGATTTCGTTTAACTCTCGACATGGGGGTGGTTCCTAATTAATTTTTATTTATAGACCAATATACCTTTTGTTAAGTGGCTTGTCCCAATTTGTTAGGCTATTTTTCTTCTCTATGTTGTTATTTGGTTAGGTAAATCTCTGATTGAGAACTGAGGGCCTAAAACGGCACACACATTAGCAATTCCTCTACAAGCAATTCATTTCTTGAATTTTCAGCTGTCATTAGCAATTCTTCTAATTTGACACATAACGTGTGGACCATTTTACGAATCTCCATAGAAAACTGTCAAACAGATGAATTATTTCGTAATATGAATCGCACGCAGATCATATTATGAATTGTGACATTTTACAATGATTTATAATATTTTTCAAAATTTAGATTCTGCCAAAGTGACTGTTTTAAGCCCCAAAGATAGGAATCACATTAATTTAAACATTTTCCAGATTTTTAGCATTTAAAAAGTATGACTACATTATTTGTAAGTATAATAATTATGAAAACAGAAAATACAAATTCAAAACAAGTTATAACGTAATTGCCTCCGGAAAAATTCGGAACGTTGAAATTTTAAATTTAACTGCATTGCCTTGCTTTTATTTCTACACTTCGCAAGCGAAAAAAATTACAGCATTTCAAAGTATAGTGGATATCCTGCGAGCATTCATTTTCATTTTACTCGTACAGTCACGGATTTTAATTGATGAGCCACCTGGCACTGTTGGTATTTTAGCCGTATAATGCAAATCGGGTTTATTCGGTTCCCGACGCGCAAAGTCATATATGTATTATGTCTTCGTATTAGAAGAAGAAAATTATATATCATATCTTTACCGGTTGGCTAACCTGAGAGCCAGAACTACAAACTTGACAGCAAAGTGACTACCCAAAGTCAACCAATTGCAGGTCTAGCAACAGTAACCTAGCAACGATAAACAATCGTTGCTAGGTTACTGTTGCGATAGTAACGTTAGCGTACGGAGAAATATTATTAGTCATTTCAACAAGTTCGAAATTAACGTCTCTGACATCGATATTTCAACTGTCACTGTCTTCAGTTAAGTTTTCAGAATATTATCGAGCTAATGAGCCATGATTCAAAGGAGGTTGGTATCAAATAGATTGGATAAACTTAATGCAATATTGTATTTATTTTTATCATTGAGAACTTATAGTCAACCTCTATGGATAAGACTATTTCCGAATAAAAATAATTTATTTGTCATCTTGTTTACGAGCGTGCGATTTGAGTTCGTGTAATCTCGTGAATGTATGAAACGGCAAAATTGAAAAGTTTGAAGGTGGCTCATAAATTAAAGTCCGTGATTGTACACGTACTCATATTTAACTGCGTTCTCAATAAATTGTATACAACTTTTCCAATAAATAATTCAAAATGAATGAACGCAGCTATTTCGTCACTGAATACAAACTTTCTTTTCATAAATGTAAAAATTCCACACGAGGAACACTTAATTGAAATGCTTCTAGAAAATAAGTTTAACAAAATCTGGAAAGCCATTTGAAATTCAAATTGGAAATCCTTTGAAGGCAATCTAGAACGATTTTTAAATAACAATGCTTTTGCTTTAAAAATGATGTTTTTTTTTCTTGTTTAGGCAATCTATTATGAAGCTTTGAGAATCCCCATACCTTAATGGTTTTATTGTTTTTTCGTAGACCGTAGCTACTATCTATGTATAATTTATATTTACTTACTCAAATTCGAAATTCGCCTACATTTTAGTAGCTTTTAGACTCAACCCATGCTTCTATTTTTGGGTTTAAAAAATACAGTTCAGTTTTTTTTTTAGTTTTTTTTTTATAGAATTTTAATCACAGAGCCTGCACCATTTTGTGCGGTAGATTGGAAACTGGTGTAGGTACTAGGAGGTTAAAAAAATATATTTTGAGAAATGTTGGCAGGATTTTATAAAATACTTTTTCCTTTTGATGGAACAATTTACTAACACACCAAATAAAAAGCTCACGTATCCTTTAAATAATTTAATCAAGAAATCAATACAAATGTTCAGTTACCGCTCAGCAGTTGAGAGATGACAAACATGGCTATCTTCTGTATCCAGCACCAGATGGAACAGCCCTTCTTTGCAGGTTCTTCCTCTTCTTCTTCATCACCCTTCGTGGTTGCAGCCATCGTAGTCTCCTCCTGACATGCTACGAGGGTAATCAGAACCGTTAAGTAGACCAGAACCAGTAAGATCTTTTTCGACATCATTTTTGACACTTTCTTTATTTTGTTTCAGTTTCTTTCTTTCTTTATTTTGTTCTAAATTATAAACATGTGTGTTGACTACAGTTTTTGGAACAAAATGGATGATGCTCCGTTGTTTTGACACCATGCTGTAATTTAGATTACAATCTATTCAGATAGTCATCTGTTTGCGCTTTGTATAAACTCAAATCAAATGAGTTATGAACTGTAATTTCGTTTGCAAACGGAAAACTAATGGGTATTATGTATGGTGGGGCCATTAGGCGAACGTAATAACGCATTTCGAAGCAATTATTATGAGAGGAAATAATTACATTGAATAATGTGCTGCATTTATAATGCGCAAGGTCGTGTCACAAGTTATTTTGGATAAACAAAGGCAAATAGGAATCCAATTTGGTAGATCTAAAACTAAATAAAAAATAGTTATTTTGTGTTCATTCTGGTAACCTATGTCTGGTTTTTCCATTATTCTTTAAATACTGAGAAACCTTCAAATGTAACAAAGATATTTCTAAATTGTCTGTACCATTTCTTGGTATTCGTACCAATTTCATCTTATTTTGGCAGGTTCACTGTTGTATGAAATAAAATAAAAATGCTTTATTTGAAGAATTAAATATAAGTATATACATCAGCTAGTATAATTAATATACTAGCTGATGCCCGCGGCTTCGCCCGCGTGGGTGTCGGTTATTATATACTAAAACCTTCCTCGAGAACCACTCTATCCATTGGTGAAAACAGCATGAAAATCGGTTAAATCGCGATAAATTATAGGAGTATAGGACGACAGACAGACGCGGCGGAGGACTTTGTTTTATAATATGTAAGGATGTAAGTATAAGTAGGTACAATACACAATAATAATACGTTACACAGAGTTAGTTTTTAACAAAGCAAAAAAAAAATTGTAGAACTCTTTATAAGATAGGTACCTACTGAGCTGAAAGATGTCCATAGGCCTGGACATACACACATAACAACTGGACATAGGCCTTTTTCGTTGGAAGGCCTCAACCGGTTCTGTGCCTCTTCATCCGGCGGATTCCTGCTGTCTTCACAAGGTCATCGGTCAACGTTGTGGGTGTTTTTCTAACGCTACGTCTCCCAGTACACTATTTGAATGACTTACTAAAATTTTACGAACAATTTTTCAAAATTATACATCTCCAACAGAATCATAGATCATTCAATATCGCGATTCTATCGAATGTACACACAGCATTTATCAAACAGAGTCGATAAAAGCAATTTGAATACCCTCCTATTTTTTTAAGTTTGTTTTTCATCGCTCAGGGGCGTTCACCGAGCGCCAATTATTCCGACAATGCAAAAACAAACAGAATCTTGTAGCGAATACAAAGGGTTAAGTCTTTAATAAAAAATTGTTCCCGTCATATTCGATCCGACCACGGAATAACAAATAGGTTGGTACAGAAGGTCGGTTCCATACAACGAGCGAAAGCGCACGCACACAGACACGCTTGACGTACAGTGAGTGCAAGCGCACTTGGCAACTCGCATTCGTTTGAGTTTGACATCTCCATACGTAGGCGTCCGTATCCGGCAAAGAACCAAAGTTGTCGACATAGCTCACAGAATAAGCAAGCTGAAGTGGCAATGGGCCGGCCATATTAGCCGTAGTACCGATGACCGTTGGGGTTGACGTGTTCTTGAGTGGGACCGCGAATCGGAAAACGTAAGGTAGGACGCCTTCAGGCTAGATGGAGCGACGATCTTCGCAGGGTGGTAACTGGTAGCAACTGGATAAGAGTTGCCGAGAATCGAGCTGAATGGCGTTCAATTGGAGAGGCCTATGTCCAGCAGTGGACGGCTATAGGCTGATGATGATGATGATGATGATGTACGTAGGCGTTGTACGTGCGTTTTCACCCGTTGGTTGTTTGGAGTGGACCTTCTGTGCCTTTCTATTTTATGACAGAATCTAATAAACTCCCATTCCAAATCCCGACCAGTGTTACCAGACCTCGATATTCCCCCTTCTTTGCTTAAACACAAGTAAACATCATGAGTAATGAACAGGTACACAAGTCTTCTTAAACTGGGTAATTAACAGCTCGCGAGGCTTGCGATGTTTAGGTGTCAGCGGGTTAGAACGTTGCAAGTCGGTTATATTTTGTTTAAAATATACCCGGCGGCTAAGGAAGCTTTGGTGTATAGAAACCCTTACAGTGTTACAGAAGTTTTAGTGGTTTTTAGGGTTCCGTATACATAGGGTAAAACGGGACCCTATTACTAAGACTCCGCTGTCCGTCCGTCTGTCTGTCTGTCTGTCCGTCCGTCTGTCTGTCTGTCCGTCTGTCACCAGGCTCATGAATCGTGATAGTTAGATAGTTGAATTTTCACAGATGATGTATTTCTATTGCAATATTTAAGGGGGCTCCCATACAACAAACGTGATGTTTTTGCCGTTTTTATAGATAATGTTACGGAACCCTTCGTGCGCGAGTCAGACTCGCACTTGCCCGGTATTTTTTCATTATTTAAGGATTTTCTCACGTTTCCGCGCAACGAAACAGTATGTTTTCTTTTTGTTTGAGGTAATCTTGTGGTGTGGAAATGTTTTCACGTAGAATTTTTTTAAACCATAAATTAACGTAGAATGAATGTTAAGTTTAAACATGCCTTATACCAATACTATTTAAAAGAGGACTGAACAAAGTATTTACCCAAAGGAGCAATGTTCGTGAAAATGTTGGCTTAAGGCCCTACCCAACCTCATTGCTTAGCATGATCCTCCGTTATGCCAAAAATACTGCAGCATTAATTTTGAAATAAATATAATGTTAAAATTGAGGACTGATGCTAGGTCCCATGTTTGGCTAAAACTCGATTACATAAAATTTTCTCGATAAAAATAAATCCAAAGTTACCTCTAAACAGAACTATAAACCGCTAGTATTAAAAAAATACTTGAAGCTAGATCATGAAACTTTGCTTAATAACTGAACTAACTATAAAGCGGGTCTTGTTTTTTAAATTACCATTATTTTCACCGTAAATAGCAATTACCTAAACTATTCGAGGCTTGGGAGCCGCCAGCACCACACTTCGTCTGGCTCTCACTCAGGCCGCGAGTAGTATGGTGCGAGCGAGATAAAATCTGAGGTGGAGAAAATAGCTACCCTATTTTCTCCACCTCAGATTTTATCTCGCTCGTGAGGTAATTTGAAAAATTTGGTATATTTGATTAATCCTCAAGTTTTATATTTCTATGACTATAAAACCAATTCAGCATAAAAAAATGCGATTCCCACCATAAACAAGAAAGATAAAGTACTTACGGTACTTTAAAATAAAAGTAGGTAACATTAAATGTCTTTACTGGAAGCATAACTTAAATTAAACGGAGCTCAAAAGGAATTTCTGCAAAGCTTTGGTACGTCATCAAAGTTCTAATACGATGAAATTGCACTTTGATTAGGTGCTCCCTGGCTTCCTCTGGATTATTTACGTTAGCATATAATTTTGTATCTCTTGGGGCTAGCTAGGGGATTCAAAAAAAATCTTATGTTAAAATGTAATTGGAGTCTCTTTAGATATATTCTTTACTAGCTGCATCCCGCAGTTTCACCCGTGTAAGTCTCGATCCCGTGGGAATTTCGGGATAAAAAGTATCCTATGTCCTAATCCAGGTCATGGTCTACACATGTTCCCAATTTCATCCATATCCGTTCAGCCGTTTTAGCGTAAAAGCAAACAGAAAAAAACAAACCGTGCCCCCGCCAAGACGAGCCAAGCGAAGCGCAAGGAGGGCACTACCTACATTTTCTCGAAGCGCTTCGTCGTTTTTTTGAACCCTCATATGAATGTATGAAAGAATATTTTGCACTGTGCCGTTACTGTGCCGTTACTGTGCCGGTACTGTGTCGGAACTGTGGCTTCACTGATATGTATCTATACCTTTAACGTTCTTTCCGAGACATGGAGGGGTCTTGGTATGTAAAGATGGTCCCCCATCCACGGACCAACCGCGGCAAGCATAGCTTAACCTGATCGATCGACCCGTACGGCTGTGATTACAGTACTTATGTACTTACTCAATATCTCACTATCCATAACTTGGACCTGTTTACGAAAATCTTTTTCCAATTTATATGAATACGTATTCAATATTTGCCTAAAATCTCTCATCGGAAATCATTTCCCAGATCTATTCATCAGAAACGTGTCCCGGATTAGCTCGCAAACTACTACACAATGTTTTGATATTTTCGCAGAAAGGTTATAAAAATAGTATCAATAAAAGGAGGAGGCGGCCACGTGGGTGTACTTTCTTTTATATTTTTTAACCTTAATAGTTACTGGAAAATAAACTGATGTTCTTTTCACGAAAATAACGTGGTTGTGAAACTATTTTCTACGTAGTTGAAGATGTTTTAATCTAAGTTAAGTCTCTTGATTGATTTAGTGGAACTTTGGCTGCTCGCGGTTGGACTCGCTGAGCGAGGACAGCTGCATTCATTATTTCGTGGGAAGTCTTGAATGGTCGCGTTGCAGAGTCATGTTTTATCATAGAGATGGCGGATGGTTAAAACAAAAAGATGGTGGACAACTAAGAAGCCCTAATACCGCAATGTCCTGAAACATCATCATTCTCCTGCTCTTATCCCTTTGGATTTATTTGGGGTCGGCGCAACATTTCCCATCCTTCCATACTTCTGTCCTTAAAAAACATGGCGTCAGGAATTTTATTAAACTCGTACTGGAAATTTCATTACGTGTAAAATCGTTACGGGTCGTCAGAAGACTTCAAGTCTGACAACCAGTCTTACCAAGGGGATACCCCTTGGTAAGACTGGTTGTCAGCTTGAAGTCCGAAAGGCATACCTTGGCAATAGGCAACTGAAGGAGCCTATTGCCAAGGTATGCCTTTCGGACTTTCCCGCAACCCTGGCGGGCATCGGTCCTAACGGATCTCGTCAAGTGTGCTGACATCTCATTGAGGCTCCTTCAGTTGCCTATTGCCAAGGTCCCGGTATCCCTTTCGGACACACGGGTGGGTTTTAGTCAGTAAAAGTCTGACACGCCCTCCCGCACCGCCCAGAGCGGGAGAAGTCATTTGAAGATTTGCCAAACTCAAAACAAAAAAATCGGTCCTTCGACAAACATAGCCAGACTACCTGCCAATTCAGCTTGCTTACGGCTAATTTACTATGACAAAATAAATTGCTCAGCAAAGTTCGTTTGTTCTTTGATTGATAATATTATTTATGACTCATGGCTGAAGAAATCCATAAGAAGACTTAGCCCACTAATGAATATGAATGAATATGCTGCCTGTCTGATTTCAGAAGCACGTTCTCAGGACCAATATAGATATGAGACATTCCATTCAGGTCACATTAATATGTAGTTATGCGACCAGAACTGAATTTATGGCGTTCATGTGCCTTGAATACATTTCAGATACATAGAAACCATAGATTATTATAAGAGTGGTAAAATTACCTCTCATATTAAAAATGTGAACTATGAATTTCTAAGTATAACATAATCAGCCTTTAATGTTCCCACTGTTGGGACACAGGCATCCTCTCAGTGAGAAGGAGTCGGTTATAATCCACCACGCGGGCCCATTGCGTGTTGGTAGATGTCACATGTCTTCGAATTGTTGGTTCTAGGACATGCCGGTTTCCTCACGATGCACTGCCGTCAAAAAGGTGAAGGAAAACATCGCGATGTTTTCCTTCACCTTTTTGACAGCAGTGATGGTGATGAAATAATTTACACAAACGCTCGGGTCATGGGGCCCGAGTGCGCGTCTCCTTTTTAAGGGAATTTCCCACCGACTGGTCGATACTTCACGTGACCAGAGGGCTGGCTTGTTCTTTGGCCAAAGAATTAGCATTGCCATTCAACGTGGTAATGCTGCCAGTCTTCTGGGCACGTTTCCGGATGACAGCGATGCGGACGAATACTTCGGCGCCTGAGGGTCCCTTTGTTTTTATATCTATTAGTAAGTCCTTTTAGTTTTAGTTTTTTTTGTTAATTATTAATTACTTAAATCTAAATTAAGAAATCTCATTGGTAACTTGAATAACACTATCAAAGTAGGTAGTTGTAGTAGCAACCTACGACCTCCAACTCGTAAGTCGCGGCCGTTACCACTGGGCCATTACAGAAACAACTAACAAACTGACATCGTGTCGTATGACAACCGTTTCATAAAGTTGCAATCGTTTTTTCACGAGATTTAAGTTTTTGCGTAATTTTTATGCTCGTGACTGTACTAAAAAAATGGCCGACTTCCTAAAAATAAAAGAACAGATCATTTCATTTGGGTAATACGGCCACCTGTCGAGTGCCAAAAACGAAAACAAAGTAAATCGTTTCGCAACAATGCAGATTGTTCCGACTTCAGTTATTGTTTTTTTACTCAAACGTTTTATAAGTTCGGCATGTCACCTGCTGCAAAATACATTAGACTTGCAGCCGGCGAACTGAGCTACTGAATACTTGGTGAGTTAAATCTTATTAATCTTGTTGTATGAAGAATAGAATAGTTGTCTTCGAATAATAAGCAGCGCTGCTTAATTTTCTTTTCATTCATCATCATCATCATCTGCCTAGCCTTTTCCCAACATGTTGGGGTCGGCTTCCAGTCTAACCGGATGCAGCTGAATACCAGTATTTTACATGGAGCGACTGCCTATCTTACCTTCAGAACTCAGTAATTTTCTTTTCATTGCAGTCTGACAATAAAACCCTGAAGTTAGATGTTCTAAGCTAGCTTTTACTTCTTCCGTCTCTGGTCCCGTTATTTGGGATCGGGTCTTCTCACTTTTCTGCGCCCAGTTATTCTGTCTTGGGTTGTCGGTTTTGGCAATTGGGCCTTCTTGAGGTCCCTTTTTATTACACGAGCAGGCCAGATTTACTAAAAATCGTACAGTGCCCTCCGCGTGCAGTACAAGGACGCATTTAGGGTGCTGTTGAGGCTGCCCTGCTACTGCAGCGCAACAGGGATGTTTGCTGACGTATATGTGGATTGTTTCTTGCCACAATGTGAAAGCGCTATGCGTCTCTGGTGCGTGAAGTGTGGGGCGGCAACAACAGTATCCTGCCTCTAATCTCGAGCAGCCTGGACTGTCAGTACGTGAATCGCTGCTGCGTCATTTCCCATGGAATGGTGCAGCCGCGGTTTAGCGTACTTGAAATAAATTGAAATTGAATTGAATATTTAACCACCAGGTCAATGTCGGGCGGCCTCTACCTCTCTTTTGTTCCGGCAGATTTAGTGCAATTTGTACCACATGATCTTCATTGCATCTTTTAATGTGTCCATACCATCTTAGGCGGTTTTCGGCCCTTTTATCAGTGATTGGTGCGACTGCTGCCTCGTATGTATTAATTTCGGACTTTCTCAAGTCTGGTCACACTTCCCGCCCATCTAAGAATCTTCATTTCACTGGTATGGTACCGTTTGTTCATGCCTCTTCTTAGTTGTGCAACATTCGGATCCATATAATAACGCCGGACGAACTGTTGTTTTATGTTTCTAAGCTAGCTTTTACTAGTATTTAATATAAGTTTTAGTTTTATTCGGACACAAATCTCAGAGCATGGTGGTTATTATCTTGATAAGTATTCAATGCGTGTCATCCGTACCTTACAACTATAAATTTTTAAAGAGGTAGGTGTGGAGTCCTACAAAAATCTTATGGAGCTTGAATGACATTGACAAGGGGGCGCTGTGACGGCTTGTTGCTATCCAAAATTCATTTCCTACATCAGTGCCTGATTCCGCTCCAATGCTTCTTCATATAACATTATTCGTTATCTTTCCACTTCTCAATTCCAATACACGTTTTTTCTCCATCAGCACAATTTCGGGATAACTTCGTCTCGAAGTTATGTTTATTTATTTCGCTTATTTGTACTGTTGGAATACATTTCGTTACTCAGAAGGTACAACGGTTTTGACATTTCGTTTCTTTTTAAGAAACGGCGAATTTGTTTATTGCTCTTGTTTTTTTGTACTACAATTTACTTTGTTACTTTCATTTATGTAGAAAGAAACAAAATACATTGGTACTCATCGTGGTAAAAGCTTCTAAATAGTATTAAGTCTGCCGTTCTGTTAATACAATTTGTAGTATCTTTTAAGTCTGTTTCTAGTTTTCTCTTATTATACATATTAGGCTTGTAAAAGTCGCAGCCACACTTAGATTCTTGACCTAGATACACCACGAAAAATTTGATACGCTTCTGTAAAACTATTATTTTAATTTTAAGGCAAAGTATGTAGATTTCTTGATTATCATTTTACATAAAAATTGCATAGCTGTTATTAAGACCCTTCCTCGCATAACTAAAAAAGAAACATGATTATGTAAAGAACAACATATTTTTTTGTTTTTTTCCAGAACCATGAAGCTATTCAAAATTATGGGCTTGCTGTTACCATTCGTCATGGGACTGAGAACACAAAGGTCGGCGGGAACATTAGTGGATTTCACAGACCCTAAGGTAAGAGGTTCATGTTCTAATTTAACTTTATTATGTACGTTAAGTGTAAGGAGTGTGTGAGGAGCTCGTGGCTAAGTAATAATAGCCGCACGGGTCGATGCATCAGGTTAAGCTACGCTTGCCGGGGTTGGTCCGTGGATGGGTGACCATCTTTACATACCGAGACTCCTCCGTGCTTCGGAAAGCACGTTCAGCCGTTGGGCCGGTGGTTGGTGGATCTTTAGTCGTTACGGGTCGTCAGAAGCTCGAAAGTCTGACATCCAGTCTTACTAAGGGGTATCGTATTACCCAGTTACTGGGTTGTGGAGGTCAGATAGGCAGTCACTCCATGTAAAATACTGGTATTCAGCTGCATCCGGTTAGACTGGAAGCCGACCCCACATAGTTGGGAAAAGGCTAGGCAGATGATGATGTTCGTTAAGTGTATTGATTCATTTAACCCAGGCATGTACAGTATATTAATGAAGAAATTAAGAAATGGAAATGCTACCATCAGCAACGCTACACTTATGCTGTTTGTCCACCGCACCGTGAACGGGACGTGACATATCGTCGTCGATAGTCGCTTACAATACTTTATCAAAAAAAAAAACCGCTTGTTAAAGGGTTGTTACTCTATAAAACTAAACAGTTACCTTTAGACAATGATATTATATTAACAGATATGTTTTACACTCACAAAACAACCGAAAAAAGTGTTCCGCGCAGCAGCGGCACACATACCCACGTTTCATTCATTTTACATTTCACTACAAGTAAAAACGTTACAATTGGAATGTTTTCGAGTCTTCACGATTGCGCGCTTATAACATATCTGTTAAATATAATATCACTGCCTTTAGATAAAGAACTGGTAGTTACTTACATAGTTATCACTGCTATAAAAATGCTAAACTATTCGTTGTATTTCAGGTCCAAGGACATTTAGACGCTCTAGTACGAATGGCACAATCCTGCGTCATCAAAGTTCGAGCGACTCCTAAAGACGTCAGAGCATACTTTACCAACTCATCACCAGTATCCAGGTCTGGGCAGTGCTTCGCCGCCTGTATGTTGGAGCAAAGTGACGTCATTAATCATGGCAAGGTAATTGTAGCTGTGTTTTTATTGATAACTGAAAATAACTTTATGAAATACTTATTTGATAGATTGGATAATGTAGCTACAGTGAAAACATAGATGAATATACCTTATACAGTATGTTATCTAACGAAGGGCGTTCCCGTTAACCTGCAATGGTATAGCGTATACAGGGTGTAAGGGTAAACAGCTAAACAGTCTTGTCATTCAAACCATGGGTAGTTGACTTAAATATAAATATAAAACACGAGTAAAAAAAAAAAAACGTTATTTTCATTAAAAGATTTTAAAAAGTTTATATGCACGGGCTCGCTAGCGAAACAGCTGACTGTCTGAGAGAGGGGTCGCGCTCACGGCCGATCACGTTACCTCTCACGCCCCCCACTCGTATTGAGACGCAAGTTCGTTGCCCTAACGCATATTGATTTTACGTTCTATAAATGACACCAAACCACTTGTTTCAAGGATAACGGTGTTTACCCTAACACCATTGTATGCATGCTAAAAAAAAAACATTGGTAAAATATTCACAAAAATATTAAATTAATACGGAAAAGAAACAATCTTGTACACGCACACTTGTCACACTTGTCTTTCTACGTTGAAATACAAGTGTGCGTGTACAGAGTGTTTCCTGCCTTTTAATTATATGGAGCGACAATCCTCGTTAGTTCTTTGACTAAGTTCTTTTTTTACAGATAAACAGGGAACTCTTAGTCCACCTCGCCAGCTTAGTAAACGGCAAGAACTCCCGAGTAGTTCGCAAGCTTAACGCCGTCTCCCGACTCTGCCTGGACAGCATCGAAGGCATGTCAGACAGATGCCAACTCGCCTCCACTTACAACGACTGTCTGAATGAAAACATGATCGAATTCGCCTTTCCTCTCGAAATTGCTGAAGAAGCTGTCAGGAAGATGCCTTTCCATTTAATACAACCGAAGTAAGTTATATATTTTTTTGATTTATCTTTGGCCTGTTTCACGAGCAGTGCGCAGTGGTGGTCCAGTGGTAACAGCCACGACTTACGAGTTGTACTTCGTAGGTTCGAACCCAGACAGGCACTTTACTATATGTAAATTATTTCATCATCACTGCTCTCAAAACGGTGAAGGAAAACATAGTGAGGAAACCGGCATGTCCTAGAAATAAAAAAATAAAAATTAGAAGACATGTGGCATCTACCAACCCGCACTGGGTCCGCGTGGTGGATTACGGCCCACTCCATCTCACAGAAAGGAGGCCTGTGTACCTACCAGCAGTGGGAACGTATAAGGCTGATTATGCTTATGCTGTTTCACCTGGATAATAAAATTCTGTTCCATTTTTATCTAAATCTGGTGGAGTATCAGGGGCTGCGAAACAGTGCCATTTCTAAAGACGGATTTAAAAATCGGGCTATAAGTAACTACCTGTTACACTCGGTAAACTAGGTAGGTATACCGATCAAACCATCGTGTTGACCGCTTATAATCTTCGCTGGCCCTAATGAGTCTAAATAATAAAAGCGAAGACCCCAATACATTTGGGTATAGGCAATAGGAATTAGGACGTACACAATACGTAATGGTTTATGACAAACTAGGCATGTTGTCTCTGCGTCTGGCGCTCGGCGTGGCAATACGCCGTGTTCTGGTTCGCGACTGGTCAATCGTCCTGAGGATGCCTCGTTGAGTGGTGAAACACGTGTCGATTTCATAAAAAGTTTTTATGACTCTTTAGGAATAATTAAGCGGAATGGGTTACTTAATATATCTACGTGTATTGCATTTATAATGATATATGACATATGAAAGAGATACAAATTAATGACAACTCGACCACGTACACTGGCTTATGGCAAAAAAACATACTGTTTAACCTATTTTCGCAAAGTTACGCCTGAATCACTAAACTAAACTAGGCGGTATATCTTTTCAACGATGTTTTCATCTGCTAAACTGGCATGGAATTACGTAATATGTCAAAAAATATATATTTGGGTCCAAAAAAGTGTAACTAGTCTCCTAGAATCCTGAAAATGATTCACGAAGATTAACATTCTTCTTGTTTTATTTTCAGGTTGCCATTTAGTTATATACTCTCTACACGAACAACTTTGACGTACTGAAATCCATTGCCAGGTGAGCAGATGAAAAACTTTTACAGTATCTTCCTTTCCGTATCCCCATATACTTGGGTCAGTTTTTTAAGTACAAACACACATAATACTGTATAGAAACATTGTCGGGATTCATGAAATTATACACAGTTACCCAAACCCGCGTACGACTGTTTCAAAACTTCCAACATTTTATTACACACACATTTTAATACATAAGGAATTCTTGTTTGTACAATCCCCGAGTTTTAGCGTCTTTTACTGTCGACAGCAGAGATTGAACGAGTTCCCAAATTAGATTAAACAAGTCCTCGACAAGTTCAAGCGTTGAGAAGATTTGATTAAGGACTTTCTGAATCCGTAATCAGTATGCAGATTGATTTCAGAATATTTTATCTACCTGACTAAGTTAGCGATGACTATTATTGTATTATGGAGATTTTTACGCGATTGAAAGTCACATTGGTCCTCGCCCGGATTTGTTGAATCCTCGAAAAACGTCATTAATAATTTATTAATATTTTCCTTAAAAACTTATGTTCTAAGTAATATTTTGTCTCTTGTTCCAGCTTGCCTCAAGAAATGAGGTCTAATCCATACTAATTTATTCTACAATTTAAGTATTAATAAATAATAGATTTTTTAATTTTTTAATGTTTACTTTTGCAATAAACGATTTAAAAATAATTTACTTATTTTTATTGTAACTACCTAAGGTTTACTGTTACTAAAAACATTTTTGACATAGTATAGAACATCGATAGAAGATGAAGAAGATGCACAATATTCCTCATAAAAAAACAAAAAGAGCGGTAAACAATAAAATAATTTTTTTTTTAAATACAAAAATATTTATTGGGAGCTATATGTTTGAGCCGTTTGGGGTTAAACTAGGGCTTTGGGGTCCGAGTGCTCATCGAGTATTTCGGGACATCACTAAGCGATTGGTCGACTCTTCACGTGACCAGGGCCGGCCTATTTTTAGCCCAAAGAGTCAGCATTGTCATCCAACGTGGCAATGCTGCCAGCCTTTTGGGCACTTTTCCCATTGACAGCGATGCGGACGAATTTTTTGATGCCCAATGGGCTCCTCCGCCTTTTTTCAGTTTTTTTTACATACTTGTAGGTAAATATTATACATTTTTTTTAAAGGTATAATTATGAATGATCCTATCCTATCCGACTCCGAACAAATCCTTATTATTATGTGCCATATATGGATACTTTCCTGTATAGTGGGTGCGTTGGGTGCGACTGCCCCGTTGGTTTCGTGGTCGCAAGCGCGACTGCAGAGCGTGGAGTCCTGGGTTCGATTCCTGGGTCGGGCAAAGTGTTATTGGATTTTTCCATGAGGAATTTCGTAGTAACAGCCCGGAGTTTGGAAGTTGGCGGTGTGATACCCCCGTGCCTCGGAAAGCACATTAAGCCGTTGGTCCTACGCCTGATCTCTCTCCGGTCGTGTCGGATTGCCGTCCCATCGGACTATGAGAGTGAGGGAAGAGAGAGTGCACCTGTGTCTGCGCAAACACTTGTGCACTATAATATCTCCCGCGCCGATGGCTAGTCTCCGTTGAGATTGGCCGCCGTGGCCGAAAATACGGTCTGGAGGACTATTATTATTATTAGTGGGTGCGTTATACTAGGGCACGATCGATCGTTGTAATTTAAACCTTCTGCCAATGCAAATAAAAGAGACAATGCGCTCGCAATTTGCAACGAGACGTTACTTCCATATATCGTCTTTAGAATATTGATTTCCACACTAATAAAAGAGTTACTTAAAGTATGTAAATTTAGATGTAGGGAATACTCTCCGAAACTACTCATCCGATAAACAAGACATCACAGATAGACCAATTAAAAATCCGGAGTCAAACGTGTTAGCGGTACAAATCAAATAGATTACGTGTGACTGCGGATTTTGAATTTGTCGACGCTTCCAACGATACCTAATTTGTGAAATTATGATGAGTAGTTTAGACGTTATGAGGGAACAGGTGAACAAACATACATACATAGGTACATACCGCTCAAAATCATAACCCTCCTTTTTGCTTCGCCGTAGTCGGGTAAAAAACAGGTCGAGAGGTGTCATGGCACACTCAGTTGGAACACAGTTCCTTTCGCTTTTGCACTCTTAACTAATGAGAGAGCTAGCAGTGCACGTGCCGCAAAAAGTGTAAAATTTTGACCGTCACGACACTTATGTTACATAAAAAAAGTGACGTGACGGTTCTAAGCTATCATTCGCCAAGTATGCACGGTATAAAGTGCCATAATGAACTTCGTTCCAAAAACCTACCCACCCTGTGCATGACAAGGCCTCCTCATACGGAGATTAAATAATCCACGTCTGATTGGATGCCTCCTGTACATTCGTGACAAGCCTGCTAATCCGTCCCCAAAGAGGGCAAATAATACTGTTTGTCGAGGACAAACGGGGCTAAATATAATAATGATGACCTCAAATGAGGCAGATGGCTATTTGCGCAGTTGTGTTGTTCTGCGGCTAGGCTTACGTAAGTTGGGTGATTATTGTGTTCTGTGTTAGTTTAGTTCAGTAGCTATAATAGTGTACCTTTGTGGGTGCGTGTAACGGAGTTTGACTTAAAAAAAAATACTTCGAAGTTCTATTGCATATTTAATATTATAGTTTTTGTAATTTTGCTACAAATATTTGATTTTGATTTTAATATGTACTCGTTGGTTTTAATATGTATAAATATGCCTAGCCTTTTCCCAACTATGTTGGGGTCGGCTTTCAGTTTAACAGGTTGCACCCGAATACCAGTATTTTACATGGAGCGACTGCCTATCTGACCTCCACAACCCAGTAATTGGGTAATACGATACCCCATTGGTAAGACTGGTTGTCAGACTTTCGGGCTTCTGACGACCCGTAACGACTGTCAAAGATCCACAAATGACAGCCGTGACCAATCCGATGCACGGAGGGGTCTCGGTATGTAAAGATGGTTACCCATCCACGGACCAACTCCGGCAAGTGTAGTTTAACCTCATGGACCGACCCGTGTGGCTAGCATTGTATGTTGGTAAATGCTAAGCATGGGGCACCTGGGTTTAATCCCCAAGTCTAGCCACATGTTATTGACTTTTTCATTTTAGGAATTTCTCAGTAGCAGGACGATGTCTGGATTCTTTGATGGCAATATGATTCACCCCTCGTTACATAGAACTTACCGCCTGGCCTCGGGACATTCTGCTGCAGCGAATTTTCGCGCGGTGCGAACGGCGAAGCGTCTTGCGTCTAAAACAAATGAATAAAAATGTAATGCCCGTCGCACCGCCCGTCGCACCACTGTTCGCGCCGCCCGTCCCGTGGCCAGGCGGTTAAAACATGACTGGGGAAAAATGTGGGTTTGCCATACACTTTTGCGTTCCGAAGAATAAAAGGTTTGATGTTATATTTGTTTTATGGGTGCCATTCAAAAAATAATTTCAGTTTGAAGTCGCAATCTAATTAAAGTCGGCAAATATGGTCATCAATTTGTTTCTGTTATTCCAATGCGGTGGAGGCACAGCGTGGGAGGCCACCCACGCCCTCACGTAGGTGATATTTACAGTACCAACGTTGTAACACAAATCAAATTTACCCATTCAGTCGCGAAGATAATATTCGATACTATTAATAATTCCCTAAATTCGTGTATGTCTAATTATATCATCCCGTGCAGCCTGTGGCTGTACTTAGACATAATTCCTTTACGCTATTTATGTTTAAAAGGTACCTGAGCATTTTATTTATTATAATCGGGAAACTTAATGTTAACTTTTAGGGCGGCCGTACACGGACTGCTTCAAGCAGTTGAGACCGACTGCTTGAAGCCGCGACCGCGCGGTGAACTATAGTCATTAATTCGTTGCCGTACACACGACTGCTCGAGCAGTCGCGACCGCTTCAAGCCGTCAACTGCATGACGAAATTCCATCGTGCCGTCGACCGCTCGCGAGCGGTCGCGAGGCATACACCGACTGCTCGAGCGGTTGACTGCGCTAGAGCAGTCGACAGCTCTCCGACCTCGTCAGAATCCATGATTCGACTGCGGTAGAAAATCAACTGCTCGAGCGGTTGGTAGCGACAGCTCGAGCACTCAACAACCGACCGCTCGAGCAGTCGACGCCGACCGCTCGAGCGGTCCGTGTACGTCGCTCAGCCGTTAACTGCTCGAGCAGTCCGTGTACGGCCGCCCTTAGTGTTCTTAAACAATATAAAATTGAAGGCCGTTTACAAGTTTTCCCGGATAAACACTAAAAATAAAACGAAAAAAAAACGGTTGGTACAATATACCTATAACATAAATTAGGAAATTAATAGTAGGTACACGATATCTAATACAAACTAAAAATCATTTGCTAACAATTACTTTTCCGTAAAGAAGCTTTTCACTAACAAATACTTAAGCCGAGAAACACTGGTATTGAATATATCCAAATCATGTTCACTAGACAGTTTATTAAAACTAAAACTGTCAGTTTTTTTTTTTATTAGTTTATTGCATAACATCACGCCTGCATTCAGGCTGTCCGTCCTGCAGAAGGCCGAGGTGTACCTGTGCAGTGGACCCACAATATTTTGCCCTGTTTTTACGTTGAAGTCCCATGTATATAATAGAGGTCAAACTATTTACAAAGACTGACTGATTGAGATTTTTTTAATGTAAAAATTAGGTACAGGTTGTGTTTGTATCAAAAAGTCAATCAAAACTATTTCAAAAACAAGTCACGCCAAACAGAAAACTCTTTGCAGCTGAAATAGAGCGAAACCTTCAACTCCCAGTTACACACTGAAACCGATACGAAACGAAAGCTTACACAAAGCCGAAGAATAACTTTACTAACAGAATAAATCAAACAATCGTGAAAATACAATAAAGGGATCGCGGCTTTAAACAACTGCAAGAAAGTTTTGATGTAAAACAAGAAGTTCAGAAATCGAAGAAAGAAGTTGGATGTGCTCGGCATTACGTAATCCTATCTGCCATTCAACTGTACAAGGATCTTTTGGCGCTTGGCCAAAATGGGAACTAACGCCGCCATCTTGTTTTTTCAATACATTTCACAAAAAAAATTGCACAAATGTTTACCAACAGCGCCTCCCGTCAACGTCATTCGAGCGCCAAAAGATCCTTGAAGCACTAGGCAAATTCACAAGTGCTACAGACCGTTCATTATAACTTGTCCCTTGCCGTCATGTTGGCACTATTGCTTGTTAAACTTAGTTTCTATACTAATCGAGTTTGAAATGGTGACTGACAGAATACTCCTACCAATCGCGTCACGCGTCATTTAATAATGAACGAACAATTTACTTAATTTTAAGTCGTCATGCTGTCACTGTCACTTGAAAGTGTATTGTAGCGAAGGTAAATAATTTTCAGAAAGTTCATTTGAGTATTCGGGGTTGCTGATCTATGTGTTGTTTCAAGCACCGCTACTGGGCTTAAGGACTTTGGTTAGAAGCTCACGGTGAGTAAAAAAACTGGCAAGTGCGTGTCGGACACGAAGAGTTCCGTATCACCGTACAATATTGAACACTACATAATTATTTTCGAAAAAAAACCGTGGCGGAAAACATCATGAGTAAACTGGCATGTCCTAGAACCCGCACTGGGCCCGCGTGGTGGATTATAGACCACTCCCTCTACAGAGAGGAGGCCTGGGCCCAGCAGTGGGAACATTATAGGCTGATTATGCTACACTAAGTATTATCAGCCAGCAGCTGCTGCACTATAAAAAGCCCCACTCTTCGAATCCAGCACCATATGTTACATGTTCTCCTGGTAGTTGTATCCTCAACCGGCGTCGCTTTAGTTGCAAGAGTAGTGATATTCATCATAGTACCATTATAATAATCTGGAATGTCTTCAAAATCGTAGTAACTTGGGTAATAACTTGGATAATAATAGTAGCCCATGAATTGTGGTGGGTAGAAGTAATAACAAGCCCACGTTGGATTGATAAGGAAGAGTAGTAGAAATGCTGTAAGAAATAAAATATTCGTTTTGTTCATATTTTAGCTCTCTGAATGGAATTTCTTGCGCTTTATCTTGTTGTTTCTATAAAATTGAGTGCGCTTCTAATTTTGATTTTCATTTGTTTCTACGTGACGAATAATGTCTATTTTCATTATTTTATTACAAGAATTATAACAGGGCTGCAGTTTGGAATCGTGCCAGCAATTTAAACGTTAATAATTTAGTTGATATTTTGCAATTTCATTCTTCCAGTATTTTTTACTTCGTCATGCAGTGCAGCAACTGCAGTGTTTGCCTGAAAAAGTAAACATTATTGTTATAATTATTTTTTTCGATTTTCTACCAAGTATAGCAATTTTAGGGTGTTCCTGGCAGGGTTGCGATAAAGTCCGAAAGGGCACCGGGACCTTGGCAACAGGCAACTGAAGGAACACAGGTGCGTTTTAGTCAGTAAAAGTCTGACACGCTCCGCCCAGAGCGGGAGAAGTAATTTGACGATATCCCAGTTTCAAAAAAAAAAAAAAATGTTAATTTACGGTAAAAAATCCGTAACTTCCTTTTTAGTTTCGAATGGGGTGCGAACTTCACCACTACTCGTTCGTTCTTCTGAATACTGTACTATAGTGCAAACCCCTCAGATACCTCATTTAAACTATACGTTAACTCTTCTATAATGTTATTATTGGTAGTTGGTATTTCAGTCTCCCAATCACAGAACAGAACGAGATTTGACAGCAAACAAACGACAAACGGCAAACAAAATTCAATTTTTCAAATCAATAGAAGCCGTTACGCAATTTCTCACGTGCCACTTGAAAACGTACTTACAAAGTAGATCCAGAATAAAAGTGAAAAGCTATCAGGTTATTCCATAAAACGTCTATGGAGGACTTTTTGCTTACCGTGCGTTTTTATTAGATTTTTCCCAATTGTGTTTACTCCTTTGGAAACTATACTTTGTTCGGACTATACTAGTACTTTGTCTATGCTTTAGTTTTGAACTGCAAGTGTAAAATGATGATACTCTGGTCAAATTGTTCATGTCCGACCTAGTTTGCGCATGCGCAGTATTGTGTTATATTTGAATATGGTGGCGGATTATGATCTTGTTTTGTAATCGGCCATTGTTGTAGTATGGTACTTATTGATTTGATAATAAACGGTGTATGTAATCATAATTGCTTTTGCATGAATAAGGATAGATGTTATGCAATAGAAGTGGAAAAAGAGTAGGGAGGCCATTGCCCATCAGTGGGACATCACAGACCTTTATGTTGACGTCGTGGTGGGGCTTGCGCGCTCTTATGAACTTTAGATCTGTGCTGGTAGAGTTAATTTTCCCGAAACACGTGTTGTCCGAAGATGTTGTTCCACTACAATCAATCAATCTGCCTAGCCTTTTCCCAACTATGTTGGGGTCGGCTTCCAGTCTAACCGGATGCAGCTGAATACCAGTATTTTACATGGAGCGACTGCCTATCTGACCTCCACAACCCAGTAACTGGGTAATACGATACCCCTTGGTTAGACTGGTTGTCAGACTTTCGTGCTTCTGACGACTCGTAACGACTGTCAAAGATCCACAAATGACAGCCGGGACCAACGGCTTAACGTGCTTTCCGAGACACGGAGGAGTCTCGATATGTGAAAATGGTCACCCATCCACGGACCAACCCCGGCAAGCGTAGCTTAACGTGATGGATCGACCCAAGCGGCTGTTATTACTTAGCCACGAGCTCCTCCTTCTAGTTTTTCAACTACAATGTTAAGTTAAATACACTACGGAACTCTTCATTGTGCGTGGTCCGACACGCACTTGGCCGGTTTTTTGGTTACTAATAAGACTTTTTTCTTAAATAAGAATGTTCATACCACAACGAAATGTTTTCATGATTTAATTTCTAGTATATAAAAACCATTAGGTACCTAATATACTAAAACAAAGTTCAGTAGGTATTTAGCGCATTATAAAGCACAAATTTCAATAAAGTTGTGAATATAGATAAGTAGGTAATTACACGGCTTCTTAGATAAGTTTATAACTGAACGCCTTAGAGACTTGTAATGAAGACGGGGCCGCGCGAAAAGCGATATTACTGAAATATTACCTTCTTTTTTATAATTCTGATAAGCAAACACGTCACTGGGTTGGTACTGAAGGATTAAGTCACGTTTGTATTGGGTCAAATGGTTTGATACTGCCATATTGATAATATACCTATACATAATACCATTCACGAAGACGCGCCCCACTCCGCTCCGGTCAACCTACAGCTTACAAAAGTACCTACAGCTTACAGGGGCGAGTCTTCATAGATGACTCTATCTGTATTTGGCTACATAACAAATAACGGTGAGCTCTGAAACAAATCGGCATTATTTATCTTCGTTTTTCACGAAAAATGTAAGAAAATAAATTATACTCCCCAAACGTAGGCAGAGTACGTTTAGCAATAGACAAGTCACTAAATACTAATGACAATTAGACAAGGACGCGCTTATTAGATCCAGTAGTAAGAGTAAACGAGAAAGAAATATTATATATTATTCTCTATCTCCTTCGCGTATGCAAAATCCAATAACTGAGGCCCAATAAAACGGTTGCCCCAGTACCAACTATATTAGATATAGTTTGATTGAGACAGCTGTACCGTGCCTTAGACATGTGCATGGCGAGACAGGGGAAGGCCGCTCATCCTTCAACGCTCACGGCGTCGCTATGCTCATTGGTCAACGCTGCCGGGCCTCGTCACACAACTGTCTCGGTCAAACTATAGTACTAGTTATAAGTGAATGTCAAAGATTATTGCTATCTCGTACGGGATACGCTGACAGCTAATTTATACAATACTCTATCTACATCCCCAAACAAATCTAATTAGGTAATGTTTTTCAGCGAGAAGGTCCTTATTCAAAAAGCCCATTATTCCGAGTTTACGATCTTCTAATCTATAGACTGTCGCCGCGTTCGAGGCCACGGTTTGAAGATAAATAGCCTCAGGCTGAAGAAACAATTAAAAACTTGTTTCATTTAGTTAATTAAGCCCGTCGAAGGCGTCCCAGTTACAGGCTTCCCATACAAATTAGCACAGTTAGCATCTTAGACTTATTGCTTTCAGCATGTTTGAATAATAATTTAGTACTTGGAAGTTAATTGATGTTCTATTGTTTTTTAGAAGTATTGTTTTGTGCTAGGCAAAAATAAGGATAACTTTGGTGAAATAATATACTTAAAAACACCATGACCTTCTGCACTAGAAAGCACGCCTGCGCCTCGGAAAGCACGGTGTGCCGTTGGTCCCGACTGTCATTTGTGGATCTTTGACAGTCGTTACGGGTCGTCAGAAGCCCGGAAGTCTGTCAATCAGGCTTACCAAGGGGGAAGCCAACCCCTACATAGTTGGGAAAAGGCTAGCCAGATTGATTTACCTAGAATCTGCACTAGAATACTCGTATCTATTTAAAATCCACAAGGAAACATGAATGATGCTCATAAAAATATTAGCTACATGAAAAACTTAAATATTTAGTGTGGAAAGATTAAATTAAATACTTGGGAGTATTTAATTAAATTAAAATTAAATATCATTTATTTCAGGCACTTATTAAGTCCATAAAATACAAACACATACTCATAAAATAATAACACGGATATTATTATAATATTAATTATAATATAAGATTTAAAAAAAAAAAAAAAAAAAACGGGGTCCTGGGTAACTCAAATTTAAAAATGTGGGTCTACAAACCCTACATATCAGTCCGATCTCATCATTTGCATCGGAATAATTAGTAGTTTCAATAACAATCAAACATGTTGTATGCTAAGAGAGGCGATTTAGCCTATTTAACATTGCTCGGATTATGTTAGTTTACATTTAGAATAAGATCTTTTTGTTAACTTTTATTAACCTTTCCATTAATAAAGACCTTTAAAAATCAAAAAATCAATAACACGGATAGAATATAATAATAAAATAACTAAAAATACAATAACTAAAATACAATAACTAAAAATACAATAAGTCTAATACAATAACTAAAAAGACAATAACTGAAAATCAAACTACTTTTTTCAGGCATAGGTTCCAGTCGATTTCATGTTTGGTATGTAGTTATAGTAAACTCTTAAGTAACTAGGCACAAACTTCTGTACTAATCCCAAGGTACTCCTTAGATCAGACTTAGCTTAGTTAATTAAATTGCTTCAATCACATTTGACTAACAACCAGACCAAGTAAACTTAGGGTTTTGAAATCTAATTCTCAGAGTAATTTAGTTCAGACAAGTTTAGGCCTAGACGTGTGTGGAGACATAACTTAGTTCATTTGATAAAAGGCACAGAATAAATAAGTAGCAGTATTATATCTCGGCTGTGTCCTTGAAATAATTACCTACGGCCACTCGGTGGATAAAGTAATTCGTCAACTCGTCCTAAATGCCTACGGCCCATCTAAGACTACTTGCAGAAAATCAAAAGAACGTCCTATATGGGCCGTAGGCATGTAGGACGAGTTGACTAATTACTCACATTCCGAGTCCGTGCGTAACTGCCGCATACTTGATAATATTGCGTACTGATATACATTGAGATTTGGAAGGGCGTCGTTTTATCCGTGTTCTAAGACGATATATAGATAGGTAGATAAAACGTTTATTTGGTGCACACAAAAGACATAGCACAACAAACAAAAGCACGGTTAAATAATAACTAATTAGATTAATAAATAGCCAATATACAAAAAAACAAAAGAAGACACTGATGACACAATTGGCTATAATTGCTCTCTCTCTTTTACGTAAATAACGGTAGTATAATGTTCTGATAATAGTCTTAGGGCTGATTTTATCAAAGTCATTGTAAAATAAAATTGTCGTCGGACAGTTTTTGTATAGAAAAACTGTCAAAAATTCAAAATTTATTCGCAGGATAAGACTTATACTCGGTAAAAAAGTTTGGTGAAATTCGCCCTAAGTATACTGTGGCGTACATTGGCTTATCGGCCGGCCCAACGCGTAGAGGAGGCATAAGACACTTTAAAACAATGAAACGTGCAAAGTGCGGTTTGCGTCTCAACGTTCCGTGAAGATAGAATACTGTATATATAGAATATGTACATGGCTCACTCCTATCTACTCCACCTGTATTTTAATGTAACCTACATTCGTTGCAAATAAATGATTGATTGATTGATTGATTGATTGTACTTATATATACTGTGTAAAAGGCATCTCTAAAGGTTGGTCCACACGATGCGTTGCGGCATCGCAGCGTCGTACACCTTCCCGCTTCGTCTCGCTCTGCTTGCCAGTCCAGTGTATTCGGCTATTCCGACGGGCACGATATTTCGCAGTGTTATCGGAATTTGCCATCTCATATTCTTAGTAACGGAGTTTGGAGTTAGACCTGGTTGATGGCTATAGGCTGGCCCCCTTATGGCGAAATGTGGGTGTACCTGCTAGAAGCTAGCTCTGTAGAAATAACATAATATAACAACACACCTGTTTTCACCTGTTTTTAAATTAATCTGACCCTGTGGTCAGATTAATTTAGGTAGCGAAACTTCGTAGACGTGATGAAGATCTACAACTAAACATTTTAAAATCATCATCATCTGCCTAGCCTTTTCCCAACTATGTTGGGGTCGGCTTCCAGTCTAACCGGATGCTGCTGAATACCAATATTTTACATGCAGCGATTGCCTATCTGACCTTCACAACCCTGTAACTGGGTAATACGATATCCCTTGGTAAGACTGGTTTTCAGACTTTCGGGCTTCTGACGACTCGTAACGACTGTCAAAGATCCACAAATGACAGCCGGGACCAACGGCTTAAATTGCTTTCCGTGACACGGAGGAGTCTCGGTATGTAAAAATGGTCACTCATCCACGACCCAACCTGGTGGATCGACCCGTTTTAGCTGTTATTACATAGCCACGAGTTCATCATCTAAACATTTAAAAAATGAAAATGAAACATTTTAGAATAAAAAAGAATATGATTTTATGTTTTTTTTTGGGTTCAATATTTTGGGATTTAGGACTCCGCAGCTGCACCGCCACCGCAACGTATAGTGTGGACAGACCTCTTTGGTCTGTCTGTATGTCTATACCTAAGTCTGGTTCTACTTTCAAGGGCAAAAGCCTTACATATATGTACTTGGATTACTTGAGTGACTATAGTCACTAGGGACTCGTTAATCGTTGTTCAAATAACTCAAATAGCAATGTAGTGTGTGTCTGACAAAGTGTAGGCTTATCTATTTCATTTCGATATAATGTAAATATTTTATTTATAATAATAAAACTTGCTGCCCCTGCGGTTTTACCCGCGTACGTCTCTTATCACGCTAAAACGGCTGAACGGAAATGAATGAAATTTGGCACATGGGAGACCATGACTGTTTAGGACATACGTATAGGATACATTTTATTCCAATATTCCCACGGGATCGAGACTTATGTGGGTGAAACCGGAGGACGCAGCTCATTCATTTATCACGATAAATGAGTGAGCCACGCCCCGCGGTTTCACTCATTTATCACGATACATTTATGAGTCACTAGTATTTACGGTGCAGTATGTAAGTACTTAGAGATTGACTGGCTCCTTGGCCTATTGGTCGCAAGCGCTATAGCTGAGAATGAGGTCCTGGGTTCGATTCCAGCAGGATTTTCTTAGTAGCAGCCCGGAGTCTGGATTTGTGCTTGGTTGATGGCAAAATGATCGCCCCCTGTTACATGGGACTTAAACCTAACTGGCAAAATGTGGGTGATAGTACATCTCTGCCTAACCCTTTTTTTTTTGAGGTTGGGAAATCATCAAATGACTTTACCCGCTCTGGGCGGAGCGGGAGGGCGTGTCAGACTTTTACTGACTAAAACCCACTCGTGTTCCTAAAGTTCCCTTTCAGACTTTCCCGCAACCCTGGCAGGGACCTCTGCCTACTCCTGCGGGGATTACATGTGTGCTGACTCGTTAGTGTTACTCAGAGATTCAAGAAACACGAACTCTTGGATAGAAACCAAGTTACTAGTTACAGCATTGTTGGCTGGCTTCTTGAGAGTTTTTAAAATTAAAATATCAAAAAAACTTTCTGGTAACGAAACCCTTTACCGAAATAAGTAAATAAATTTCAAAAGAATATAACAAGAAAAGTTAGTTATCAAACTTTAACTGTTTGAAGATTCTTGGAACAAAAAAACACAAAATAATATTTTTGAGAAAAAGATACCTATGTTTTTATGTATTTAAAAATAACTCGAAGGAGCTCGTAGCTAAGTAATAACAGCCGCACGGGTTGATCCATCAGGTTAAGCTACGCTTGCGTAGGTCCGTGGATGGGTCACCATCTGTTCTGTACCCAGACTCCTCTGTACATTTCATTTTCATTTTTTAAATGTTTAGATGATGAACTCGTGGCTATGTAATAACAGCTAAACGGGTCGATCCACCAGGTTGGGTCGTGGATGAGTGACCATTTTTACATACCGAGACTCCTTCGTGCCTCGGAAAGCACGTTAAGTCGTTGGTCCCGGCTGTCATTTGTGGATCTTTGACAGTCGTTACGGGTCGTCAGAAGCCCGAAAGTCTGACAACTCTTACCAAGGGTTATCGTATTACCCAGTTCCTGGGTTATGGTGGTCAGATAGACAGTCGCTCCATGTAAAATACTGGTAGTCAGCTGCATCCGGTTAGACTGGAAGCCGACCCCAACATAGTTGAGAAAAGGCTAGGGAGATTGAATTATTTTACAAGAACTTCTCATAGTACTAATGTACTACGACATGTGCCTATTTGAGACAATGTTCGATTGTCTCTCAATTTAAGGATTCCCTCACAAAATTATTTACATAGTTAATGTTGCTGAGAAACTTGGTCTTCTCAATATCAAACCACTTTCATTAAACTTGATCAATTTACTAAAGTTAGATATTACTTATTCATTAGTTTAAAGGTTATAATAACGCTGAGACAGATTTTGCTTTTACTGACATAAAATCGGCTTTAGCGAATAACTATGTCTTAGCGGGGCCACGACGCTTTACTATAATAGCTACCTACCTCCGTGACGCGTGACAAAGCGATCTTTGTGAATTCTGCGTTCCCGTTAAACGCACACAGGTCGTATTAAACATGCATATTTCAATTAAAATAATGGTCGTGAAGACAGATTCACCTACATATGACATAGTGACATCTGATCTTTAATTATGTGAAGTAATTTCATTCTCATTGTGTACTTTGTAGTCTGCACTCGTGAGTAGTCAGATAGGAAACGCCGACCTCATCTAGCTTATTTTTAATATGACGTGTAAAAGTGATTTAAATATCCTATTTACAGAATATACAATTTTATTTCATTTCATTTCACAATTCGGTTTCACAGATAGAAAGAAAATAAAATACAAAAAAAAAACAGAAAAGCTTAAAACAGTATTGTGTGCCTGATGGCAGCGCCAGATGAAAGCCTTCATCATAAAAAAATGTTATCTGTGGTCTGGTCGCTGGCGCGCTTCGTTTGTCATCTGTCAAATCATTATTTCAAAGCACACGAACGGGACGTCACAATGACCGATACGGGCATCTGGTCCTGGCATAGTGCTTACAGCACAACATAACTTTTAGAAGGGGTTAGTAGGTTACATTGAAAAAACGTTTGATAAGAACGGGCCTACGATCGTTGTTTTTTTATGAAATTGGCAAGACTTGGGTATTCAATAATTTTACAAGTATTTTGTCAACGACAACATAAAATGATAATCTCGTTAGAAAAACACGACGGAGTTAACTCTAATTTCCATGCATTTTCGATTTATTTACATTATACTGCGCTCCGCGGTTTCACCCGCGTAAGTCTCGATCCCGTACGAATCTCGGGATTAAAAGTATCCTATGTGCTAATCCAGGTCATGGTTTACCCATGTGCTAAATTTAATCCAAATCCGTTCAGCCGTTGCGTAAACAAACAGGCAAACCAACAAACAAACTCACTACTAATTAGTTTCAGGATGTTTCTTTTAATTAGAATGTAACGTTAAAACATTTTTCCATCAGAAAGTTAAGTGATCACAATATTTTCTAACAGATAAAAAAAAAAAAAAAAACTGACACTTTTCTAATTTTCTAAAGATTATCTTTAGAAAATCAGATATCTCGTACTAAAATATTTAGCAGTAAAACACAAACAAAGAAAATTAAATTAAAACTTAGTGGTTACCTAAGGAAATCTTTTAGGATTACCTGAACTAGAAGAAAAGGCTACTTAAGCCCAGGTATTTAATTTAGCTTGTTTTATAGTTTAGTTGGAAAAAGAAAACTTGATTATGCAAAGCTACTTAATGATTTTCCGTTTTCTGAGAAAATATAATAGGTTTGGAATCTTAGAAACATAATATCTAGAAGGAGCTTCAGAACGCGCAGGGTGAATCACTTAAGTACCTTTGGCACAGTTTGCATATCCGTGTTCTGAGCTCACTCTTGTGTGCGTCTAAGCGAGTGATGGAAATTCTTAATTTTTTTTAATAATTAACATTTAGTTTTTAATTTTATTATCATTTGCGTCATCGTCGGATTGTTCGGAACCAGTTCTAAACTTCATTTTCAGACTAGATAAATAATTTCCTTCGCAATAATATTTTTATTAAAAAAAAAACAACAAAACAAAAAAAAAAAATATCGTACCTACCCCACACAAATTCGTATAAATGCTATGAAACAACAGTGACAGTTTTACAACAACATCAACATACACAAAGTAGATTAAATTCAAATCCAAATTCCAATTCAAATCTTTATTTCAGACCAAGAGATCCATATAGTGTTAGTATGAACTTAGTCTATGTAAATACGTATTAATGAAGCTAGCTCAAATACTGTCAAAGCAAACTTAATAAAATTCATATGAGACCACCGCGCAAGCTTTCTCTATCAAATGAAATAAGAATATGTAAAATCGGTCCACAACTTATTTACTAATGAAAATACATTTTTTTTTAATATATCGGACCATCCTCATTTTAATCAAAGGGGCAAGATCTAAGGGGCGAGCGGGGCCCACACCCCTCCTCCTTTTGAAAAGCGCGCACACAGATTTTATCGGTGACACATTTTGTGATGCTACAAGTACTTCTAGGTGTTCTTATTCTTTGGTCTAAAGTTTGTATTTTAATTACTGTTCTAGTTGGCTTCATTTATGATTGGGTATTCGATGTCTGCCCTCATTTCGGTGGCTGTTAATTTTATTGGTAGCTCGAATACAATAATAATAGTCCTCCTGACCGAATTTCAGCCACGGCGACCAATCTCAGCGGAGACCACGAGACGCTGGAGATATTATAGTGCACAAGTGTGTGCAGACACACTGTGTCTGCACATACTTGTGCACTGAGAGAGTGCACCTACACTCTCTCTCTTCCCTCTCTGTCATAGGATGGCAATCCGACACGATCGGAGATTTAGGTTAGGCGATTTAGGTCAGGCGCGTTAGATTAGGCGCAGGATCGCACCGCCAACTTCCAAACTCCGGATTGTTACCAAGAAATCCTTTGAATACTACACTCAGTACACCCTAATGACCATGCTTGAGTAACAGATGACAGACTTGAGGATAGTAGCAGTGCATTAAACAATAAAAACAAATGAAAATCGAACCGAATTTGTAATCTTTGCACTTTTTATCTACGACGATATTCGCCATTTTCGTTACAAGTCATCAGCCTGGCTAGGCTCTTCCAAAATATGTTGGGGTCGGCTTCCAGTCTAACCGGATGCAGCTGACTGCCAGTATTTTACAGGTAGCGACTACCTATCTGACCTCCACAACCCATGCAGTTACTCGGTAATACGATACCCCTTGAAAAGACAGGTTGTCAGACTTTCGGGCTTCTGACGACCCGTAACGCCTGTCAAAAATTTACGAATGACAGCCGGGACCAACTGCTTAACGGGCTTTCCGAGGTATTGTAACAAAAGTATGACCTAAATTCCAGAATTTCTTTGTCGAGTCCAGGTTTATTTTTCAAGCAAATACTTGTACGATAATGTTAAAATTGAAAATCTTGTCCGCAAACTCGATCTTGGAGCGTCGATGTAGAATGTACTCGTAATGTGCTTCAGCTTGAAAGGTACTCGGAATTCCGATGAACTTGCGGCGAACCCATTTGCAACTGCATGTTTAACTAAGTTGAAAGTGGACAGAATGTGTGTATTTTGTTAGGTTATTGTTTTGCTGTTAAAATTTATTGACACGACAAAGTTTTTATCTAATTTGGGATGTTAATTTATCGGTATATAGTACAAAACCATGACCCTTTTCATGTGTCTGCGTGACCGGTAAACTACGCAACGGATTTATCTTATCCTAACTAATATTCTAAATGCGAAATTGAGTTTGTTTGTTTGTTACACTTTGACGCTAAAACGGCTGAACGGATTTAGTGTGATACTTTGAACCCTGGAGAAGGACATAGGCTACTTTTTATCAACATACCACTTGGGTGAAGCCGCGGGCGGAAGCTTGTAAGTTTATAAATAACAAAATATTAAATAACTGTGAAAGGATTGTAAGAAACTCACAATGGTGTTGAAAGCTTAAAACTTGTCGATGTATAACGTGCAAGGGACATTCAACCTTATGATGATAAAGCAAAACAGTCATCCTTATTTAAGTTTCAATTTACCGGGAGTTTTCAGTTACTTAAATTGTATAATTTTTCAAACATTAGGTACGTTATTTAATTCATGTACACAAAGTTGTATTTCTTTCCTTAATTTGAAACTAAACAGCTGTTACCAATGTATCCAACGTCGGATAATTTATGTAATCAACTTAGCCTATCGCAGTTCACTGCTGGAGGAAGCCTTATTTATGTACACCTTATGGTAATCAAGCTATCTACATCCTTAACTTGTTTGAGGGGAAAATGTACAGGGTCATTAAGTAGGTAAAAAACATTAAATGACCCATCGTAATTACCATTGGGAATAAATGGGTCTTAACTGCAGTATATTTTGGCTACCCATTATGTTCGTTACCTTCAACTTAGATAGGAAATAGAAATCGACTCTCGACATCGTCTCTTTCCCATGGTGGGGGAGCAGAAACTCTAGAATGCAACCTACTACGATCCTTACATACTACTTTTGTTTCGTTTACGATTACACATCTGAGGCCCTAGGCAAAGTGACATTCTATCAGCTATAACGATGATGGAAAAGGCAAAAATGAAAAAATAACGGATTTCCAAAAAAAAATACTAAAAAGTGAATATTTCGGAAGTCAGTGGCAAATAACGAAAATTAAAAACCAAAGACACTTTGTTGTTTTTTTTTGTAAAAAGATTTTATTTTCAAATTTTTAGTTTTGGTAGGTACCTACTGCACACAAATTCGAATATCACTACCTGCTATGCAAATAACAGTGACGGGAACTTAAAACATCATGCTTATAGACTAAGTGGGAAAAATACGTAATATTGAAGCTCAAAAACTACGCAAGCAAAGTTAATACAATTTATATGGGACTCTGAAGCTTGAACTACCAAACAAAAAAAGAATCATCAAATCAATTCATAATTGGCGGAGTAATCGGGTAACAAACACACAAAAAAAAACATTGAGATACTCCTCCTTTTTTTTTATGGCGCATTGGGTGCATGTACACACGGCTACACATCAAGCCATCAAGCATTTCCAGTTTATACTGATCTCGCATTGTATAGAATTTCCTTACATGCGAGGTCAGCTTATGCTGGAAATGTATAGCTTCATGTGTAGCCGTGTGTACATAATGTGCATTGTGCATGTACCCGGTGCATCAGGTGAGTGCAGCAGGTATATGAACTAATTTCTGTTTTTGTTTTTATTATAATTGTTACTAACATAGTTGTTAAGTAGTGTGTATCTAACATCATATGGATCAACGGTCCGAATTAAAGGCTTTTTATTTTTTTTATTTGAATTTAGTTAAAAACCAAAGCTTAGTAAATTCGTCAGTTACATTTCTTTTGACATTTTCAACCTACAAAGTAGGTTTTATTCAATGTTGTTTCCCCGAACGTTTATAACGAACGTCTGGAAGCAAAAGCCAAGTTTTTGTTTGGCACACAATGGCTGATGAACAATAGGTCTGGTACAGTCGCCGACACTCCAATTGATAAGAGAATTTATGAGCCTGAGAGAGACGTGATGAAGTCTTGAAGTAAGAGGCGTTTGTTCATTACGACACGAAGAAAGTGCTTTAAAAATGTGAGGTAAAATGTAATAATTCAAGTTTTTTCGTCGCTTTTAACAGAACATTTTACGCAATTCTAAAAAAAGAACTGTAAAAAATAAAATCTTCTTAACTTGTTTTTATCTTCGGCTTCTACTAAAAAAAAGCCTGAAAACGTGTGCTAAGAGCTATTTAGTTTAGTCTAAGCAAACTCATAACACGAAAAGCAATATGCTCTACCAAAATATAATACAAATAAAGAGATTACTACCCACTTTTCGGATCCTCAAATTAGGCACCCTCAAGGCCAAACCCTCGATGTGAGTAAATAATAACCCCTAATATTACGTAAAAGGGTTTACTACAAAGCTCAATAAGTACTTATTGAGCGTAAACATCTTGGAAATATCGGTAGATATGGGCTTAAGTAAAGCCCTCGAATGTCGATATAAGCACGTAGCTAGTGCTCGGTGTGCGCGCCTATACCATCAGGGCACCCTATTTAATCCCTCTTTGAGGTTCTGACATCTTTACTGTTTAAGCTGTGCGCGATGGTACATTAAAATCAAATTTTAACGGCCATAGTACAGTTATGAGCAAAAATATGTTTATGAATATAGAACGCTTTTGAATTTTGACAAGTGTATTCAATACTTGTCAAAATTCAAAAGCGTTCTACTCATAGAGAATAGTAGAAGAGTATCGCTTAAAACGTTGCAATGTAGTTCAATATACAAAACCACGTGTGCAAAGATGCGTTACATAGAATAATTTCAATCAAAACTTAGGGAGAAAATCGGCTAATTGATGGAAGCAGAATGCATGCATACAGTTTTGCTTAAATGTAAATTATATTCCTAAAACTTGCGTGCCTGAACTAGGCAATCCTGCGTATCAGGCGAGAAGAGCCTTATAAAATAAATAAATAACCAAATGGTTGACAGTAGATCATTAACTATGTTGAGTAACTTAACTCTTAGTTTCTTTTGACAAATACTTAACGTAGGTGAAATTTATATATAAGTATATTCACTTTAACACAGTCAGTAAATTCTCTGTATCCTCGTAAGACATACTTTAGAGAGCATCCTTGAGAATTCTCTTACAATTTGTGTAGTTGAGGGAATAAATGTTGGCTTTCGAGTTTAGTCTAATAGAGAGAAGAAAACGATGAACGATGAAGTCAACGAGAACGAGCAAATCTTTTTTGAATTTATTTTTGATGTAAACATATTTCTTCAGGTGACATTACCACGCTTGTGTTTCGAGTAAGTAAATAAAGTATTTTAATTGAGAGTCATTATGGGGAATTGTGTCGTAATTTAGTAAAGTAATTTTATTATGTTCGTGGTTTGGATGTAATCCACGGTAAAGGAGGTGCTGTCCTTTCCCTTCTAGTCGTAATCTGGGATTTTAATGAAGGTCTTCAGTTGGATTTTCTCGTACTTTACTTAATAACTGTGCGAACTTTTACGTCCACGTGGTATCTAAAAACCTACTTACTATACTTGGGTTTCTGCAGTATTATTAAGTTACTCAAGTATTCAGTTCCCAGCCAATTTTATGTTATTTTATTTTATTTTTATTTTACAGAAAGCTTACAGACTAATAACACGATTGAGAATCATTCTTAGGTGGAATCCGACGGTGCGCCATATCGCGGACGGACGCCGACGAGCCCGGACGGCAGACGACCACAGACCGCCACGCACCGCGCACCGAGGCGCTTCCGACGGTGCGTGATATTGCGGACGCACGCACGCGGACAAGCCTACGCACACCAATGCTCTTTCAACGGTGCGTGTCGGTCTGTGTGGGCTTTGAGATTAGAAGTCTACAAGACATACATTTATTACCATGAAAGTTAACCAAAGTCACCGACCTAACAGTTCTTTCGGCTCGCTTCGGAATACTTCGGATCACATCGGACGAGCGAATCCAACAATAGGCTCGTCTCCGGTACAATACGTCACTGTAAAGGCTCTTACATACTAGCACGACTTTTTAACCGACGAAAAAAAGGAGGTTCTCAAGTGGACCTGTATATACCTTTTTTTTTATTATGACCACGAATAACTTTTTCTTGAGTAGTCCGACTTGAACGATTCTTTTTTTATTGGGAAGGGAATACCTCAAAGTTGTTGCCATTTCAAATAGAAAACTAAAATCCACCCCCTTTTTTATGTTGGGTTATCATCAAATGACTTTTCCCGCTCTGGGTGGAGCGGGAGGGCATGTCAGACTTTTACTGACTAAAACCCACCCGTGTTTCTACAGTTGCCTATTGCCAAGGTCCCGGTATCTCTTTCGGACTTTTCCGCAACCCTGGCAAGCATCGGTCCTAACGGAACCCGTCAAGTGTGCTGACATCTCTTTGAGGCGCGCCTGGAACTAAATCAACTCTGGACAAAATCAAACTGGTTGCTAATCTAGTTGTATAATTACCCGACTACGGCGAAGAAAAAGGAGGGTTATGATTTTGACCAGTATGTATGTATGTATGTATGTATGTATGTATGTATGTATGTATGTATGTTCATCTGTTCCCTCCTATCTTCCAAACCACTTATCACAATTTGACAAATGAGGTATCGTTAGAAGCGTCGTGATTGTCCGCTGGTTATAGGCTATGTGAAGTCACATTAAATTAAAAATAGCGCCCTCTAGAGGACATAAAGTGAGGAACTTAAAAAAAAAAATGGTTTAATCGTACCATGTTGGGTATCAAATGAAAGGCCTTAATGAGCACATTTCAAAAATATATATATTATAACCCCAAAAGAATTTAAAAAAATATAGTAATAAAAACTAAAACCCAACTACGACTTAAAAGGTATAAACAAGACACCACAGACAGACAAATTAACAATCCGGAGTCACACGTACTCTGTTCGATTTATGCCCTAACACGTGTGACTCCGGATTTTTAATTTGTCTGTCTGTGGTGTCTTGTTTATACCTTTTAAGTCGTAGTTGGGTTTTAGTTTTTATTACTATATTTTTTATTATTTGTATATCATAGATTTTTTACATTTTATGATTATTAAACTCACACACTGTCCTATTAGTATTACTTCTTGTAAGTTTGTAGGAATATTGGGATATCGTATACTTTTACACTGGCGTGCACCTAGCTTCTGACGTTTCATAAGTGCCCATGTAGGTTTATGTGAAATAAAATATTTTGATTTTGATTTGATTGATTTTGATTTTGAATGTTTGTAAATATGTGAGCACCATGTATCTATCACATACTAATTAATTTATTTGTCATTGCTCCATTTTTAATTCTTTTTTACCTATTGTGGTACAGTAATTGTATTCTCGGTGCATCGTCTTCACATGTAATTATATAATTGATGTGTACAAAATATTGTAAAACATTTTTGTTAAAGAGTAACGGTGGAGTTTCTTGCCCATTCTTCTCCATACGAAAACTACCTTTTGGAAGGGGCAACTAGAATCAGTTCTATTTCTATTTCTATGTATTTGACGTTCAAAAGTGCCTTTAATGTGCCTACTTGAAATAAATTATTTGACTTTGACTTTGAACATGACCCGCCGTCGACCCCGGCCTGGTCCTTATCGGACGGCGAGCTACCTATTGCTCGCCGTCCGCAAGCCCGCGCCTACGGTGGCCGGGAATCCACCTGGGATTCCCGACGCCCAGGGCGTCTCCTGCGGCAGTGGTTAGCGGCGTGAGGGCGCTTACCTTGCCTCTCCTTCACGCGTTCCGCCTCCTCCTCCGCGAGCATTACTGCTTCGCAGAACGAGGTGAAGGCTTCCCATGCCCTCTCTCTCCGTACCATGGCCTGGCCTGGCCAGGGCCGGAAGCGAGAGGTCATTGCCACCAATCGCCTCCAAGAGCGTTGCTCCGCCCAAGCAGGGCAGACCTCCACCGTATGCTCCAACGTGTTATATGCTCCACCGTGTAAAAAAAATCCACCCCGTAGAAAAAATGGGGTTGATCGATTTTTCACCTACTGAATTTTCAACTGTGAACCGTTTCTGTTGAAATTTCGCACACATACATAATTCTGATGACACAACCAGACCTGGAGTTGATCTGATGATGGAGACGGAAGATAGTCGCGAGAGCTCCTCAGCAGTTTCATCGTGTTTGAGCTTAATTAGGTAGGTAGTAGATTTGAGCCACATTAATAAATGGCGAAAAATAAAAAATAAACCTCTTAGTAAAAGCTCCTAAACTAATTTAAGTAACAAATTTGTTGACGGCACGGTTGGCGCAGTGGCTGAGCTATGGACCGCTGCGCAACGTGTCGCGGGTTCGATCCCCGCACGGAACAAATATTTCTATGATCTGCAAGTAGTTGTTCCGGGTCTGGGTGTTAGTGTATGTGAGTTTCTATGTTTGTAAACGCACCCACGATACAGGAAGAAATTCATAGTGTGGGGCAACGTTTCTAAAAAAACAAAAAAAAAAATTTAGGCGGCGCCGAACACACTTTGAACGAAGATTCATCAAGCTACCATTATACCTACGCTGTAATTAATAAGTACCTACCTAATTAATTTGTTTTTTTGTTTGGAATCGAACCCCGGATTTCTGGGTCTGAGATGTCTTACCACTAGAACACAGAGGAGATATTTAAGAGTTTGTGTAAAAATCCAAAAATGCCCATGTCAAAAAATTTGCTTACTTACGAATCTATTTATGTGTTGTTTTTTTTAGAAGTCGGTTGTTTTTTTTTTGGCTTTTTTTCTCTTTTTAGTTGTAGTACCTACCCCACATAAATTCGAATACCTTTACCTGAAAATGTAAATAACAGTGACAGGAACTTATTATAACATCATGCATCAACATAGGCTAAGTGGCAAAATCCGTACTATTGAAGCTAGCTCAAAAACTAGCCAAGCAAAGTTAATAAAATTTATATTGGACCACCTCTGAAGTACACCTATGACCTACTAAACCAAAAAGGAATCATCAAATCAATTCATTCGAAATCGGTTAAAAAGCTACCATTGGTAAAGAAAACGATTCGTTTTTGTTTTAAAGGGACCGCATACCTCGCGGCTCGCACCGCACGGCGCACCTTTGAAGTTTACCGACTCGCCGCGGATCGGCCGGACCGCGGCGCACGTGTCTGCGCTACCACGCACGATACGATTCCCATGGTGCGTGTTGGTCCGCGTGCGTCCGCGGCCAGGCGATAATTTCAAGGGGAATGTACCCAATCTCGAACGCACGGCGACAGACGTGTCTGCGATACCCCGCACGTACCCCTTCCCACGGTGCGTCGTGCGGGCTCGTCCGTGTCCGTCCGCGATATGGCGCACCGTCGGATTCCACTTTTAGGTAGTAAATATTGCTAATTACAAGCTTTCACATGTATACTTATTGCTACAAATACTTTTCGTCGACTATTATCCGTCAAAAGCGATTTACAAACCAAGGAAAAAAAAAAGAAAAGAACCATACATCAAAAAGTTAGTCGGGTCGTGCAACATCAAAACAGTTAAACCCTGTAAGAGCACCTACATAACACTACGTCAGATAATAATATTACAAACCGAACCATCCAATAATTAGTCATAACTGTCTGCAAAATATTCCTTGCTTAAGATCTTTCTTATACTGTGTGCGCTAGTGCAAAATAGATCAATCTCCAGGTGCGATGATAAACCATTGAAGGTTTACACTACGAATGACAAAATTTGAATTTACTGTGACAGATGATAAAAATGGCCAGCCGAGTTCAGATGATGATTATCTGGCGGCGGCATTTTCATCGCCACATGCGAACTACGAAACGACCTCACGTCACAAAAAAATCCTACATCGCGCAATTAGAGTTTACCGCGCGATCAAAATTTATACAAGATTCCAACTTCAATCGTTGGGCAGTTGCCCGCTAGACACGACACTCTTATTCGGAGGATCCTCCCTTTTCTTTAGAGGATGAGTGAACTTTACACCCTGTTCCTCAAGCCTCTAAAATGATAATGATAAAATATAAAATTAATGAAAACAAAAAACGCATGTCATAAAACAATGGTTAGACCTGTTGTCTTGTATGGATCAGAATGTTGGACCACAAAAGGTATGAATGAAAGGCAATTGCATGCAGCTGAGATTTGAATGCTACGAGGGATATGTGGTGTTACACGACTGGATAGAATAAGAAATCCTTACATACATATTATAAAACAAAGTCCTCCGCCGCGTCTGTCTGTAGTCCTGTTCGCGATAAACTCAAAAACTACTGCACCGATTTTCATGCTGTTTTCACCAATGAATAGAGTGGTTCTCGAGGAAGGTTTTAGTATAATTATAATAACCGACATCCACGCGGGCGAAGCCGCGGGCATCAGCTAGTATAATCTACAGCTATATAATATATTAGTAACGATTACGAACCTCAAGATGTCAATCAAGTTGTCTAAAATGTTTAGCTTCATTCATATTTAAATCACCAGAGTACGCAGACTTCCTTTCTTACTAAGCACTTAACTAACTAAATTATTCATCTTTTAATGTTACAGAATCCTAAAATATCTAAAAACCGTTCAATAAACCTTCAACTGTTATCTCCCACCAGTTTTTATTATTCGGACGTAAAATGTAAATCTCCGTTTATCGCAACCAATGTTTTATGTTCAATAACATTTGATATACATTAAGAGGGCCTTTTGGACACAGGTTTCTAAAGTCCAGAATGCAATTATACAGGGTTATTGGTAAAACACCAACAACCTCTTAAGGAGGCATTGTACTCATCAATATGAACAACTTTTACTATGGGAACAAATATGAAATCGCGAAAAAAAAACAGCTGTTCCGTATTTTGACGAGTTATGCGAACATAAATTTACGGAACAGCTGTTTTTTTTTTCGCGATTTCATATTTGTCATATATAGTAAAAGTTGTTCATAATGATGACTACAATGACTCCTTAAGAGGTTGTTGGTGTTTTACTAATAAACCTGTATAATAAAATAAAAAAAATCGAAATGTCAATGTCAAATGTCAAGCAAATGCTTACAAAAATCATGCTCAATTAGATGGCGTTACTCGTATGTGTTACATTTTCAAAAGGCTATCTTGTTACTTTAGTCATGCGGCGTTTGGTAAACCCATGTGACTTACTAGGTGCGTCATTATGGGGGCAAGAAACCAGCGCTTTAGAAAGAAGAAGTAGTGTTTTTAGGGTTCCGTACCCAAAGGGTAAAACTGGACCCTATTACTAAGACTCCGCTGTCCGTCCGTCTGTCACCAGGCTGTATCTCATGAACAGTGGTTTACCGTGCTCTTCTATGTCTGCTTTCATTATAATATCAATAGTAATTCCAAGAACTCACAACAGTATTTAAAACGACACAGCTATAATTATGTTTTCGTCAAATAACTTAAACCTTTCAAATCGATCAATAACTATTAAGCTGTAACCTTTTTATCACAAGACGTTATTTAGAAAACATAAACAGCTTTCCATTAAAATAATGACCCCAACATCGCGAAAAACAATTGAAGCACAAGCTCCAAACAAATAAAACACGAATAAAACAAAAGACAACGCTCAAATGAATAATAAATTAATGGCGACCTCAATTCCTGAAGACGTTACAATAGTTAAACAGTATGGCATTAAAGAGACTCCATTCGAGGACAATTAAGTTCATTGTAATAGAGACAAAGGGGTAATTAATACAACGCAAATCTAACAATTATTAGGCAAACAGAGGAGGGCGTCCGTGAGTACCGCGATTGGTTTGATCAATCCCGTCATTTTGGGATTCAGTGAGCGAAATGATAGGCTTGTTTTACGGCCCGAACCGTAGGAACTTGTCAAGCAATAAGTTAACAACGTTTAATATGAGGAAAAATAGTAAAACGACCGCGAAGATCATTCTTCTTCATTATGTTTAATGTAAAGCTATATGTTGGAGAATATTTGCTCCGGTTTAGCTCGCTAAACGGCTTTTGGTGTTGGTTATTTTTAGTGAACGGATGAGCCTTTTTATTCTGATTTGAAGCGGGTGTTGCAACAGATACTGAGAGACCAAATCAATATAATGACGTGTAAAAGTGATTCCAATATCCTTTATCAAATATCCTATAGGTACAAAATAAACAATTTCATTTCAAAATCTACCTAGCCTTTTCCCAACTATATATGTTGGGGTCGGCTTCCAGTCTAAGCGGATGCAGCTGAATACCAGTATTTTACATGGAGCAACTGCCTATATGGCTTCCAGAACCCAGTAACTGGGTAATACGTTGGTAAGACTGGTTATCAGGCTTCTGACGACCCATTACGACTGTCAAATATCCATGAATGACAGCCGGGACCAACGGCTTAAAGTGCTTTCCGAGTCACGGAGGAGTCTCGGTATGTACAGATGGTCACCCATCAACGATCAATCTCGGCAAGCGTAGCTTAACCAGACGGATCGACCCGTGCGTCTGTTATTACTTAGCCACGACCTTCTCTCCACTTTTTTTTACCAGTCAATAAGAATTTGCACTAGAATTTTTTTATTAAAATAAATATTTCGAAAAGGTACCTATTACTCGTTGCATAGCAATGATAATTTATACCCCTACAATACCAAAATGGAAAAATATAGATTTCAAAATGACAATTTATTATTAAAGCCAAACCAAACTACGGTCTGGTATATTTATTTAATTTAAATAATATTTCCAGTACTCTTTGAAAAGGTGAAACCAGAATAATGAATAAATTATTGCGTTCATTTTGAAATGAAATACCGATAGCTGTTTGTTTGCAGCATTATGAATGAATAATGTGCAATTTTATAGCTCCAATTGTTTGATCATTATAATATTCCAGTAAAGAGCTCGGTGCTACTGATATTTTAATTACATTCCCACGCTATTCCCGGTAATTGTGCCTTTGATCTTAACAATTATTGTAATAATAACCCGAATTTATTGATATTTATTGAAATTTATTATTAACTCCTATGGATATTTTAAAATACCTAGAAATAAATGAAATTGCCATGATCAAATCGAACGACCTTCAGTATTATTTTTGGAATCCTCCGAAATCGTAATGCGTAAAATGTTCTCCACAACCCAGTAACTGAGTAATACCTAAAATACCCCTTGGTAAGACTGGTTACCAGACTTTCGGACTTCTGACTTCCCGAGGAGACCCGACCCGAGGTCATCATATTTTTTTTTAAACGGTCATTTATTTATTTTATTCTTTTTTAAAGCTTCTTTAAAAAAATAACAAATAATTAAATTTAAAATATTGGCTGAACAAAACCTACTAATTTCTATAAATGTAACACGGGATAGAAGATAGATGTAATTCCAAAAGCTTGAGTCAACTGTCCCTTAATACGATTGCTCCAATAATCAAAGGGTTTGTCCTAAAGAGGGTTACCAATTCAATTTAATTAACTAAATCCGGAATTCATTGGAACCATTGAAAAACTCCCCTCAATTAGGATTAAATTATGAATTCAGTAATTTAATTGACAAAATGGAGCATCTTTTTTATTTCTAAACTGATGAAAATTAATTTAAAAATATTTATTGGTAGTAGTTAGTCCTTTAATTTAGTTTTTTAGTTAATTTTCCGAAGTTCATCTAATGTACGGTATATAATATTTTTTAAGATGTTCATGAATTCAAGATTAAAATACGATAATTTAAAAATATATTTAAAAAAACATGGAAATAAAGTATCTACCTATAGGCCAAAAATATTCCTTAAAAAAATCTGAAAAATATAGCAGCGCTGAGCACTTAACAAAATAAACATGGAAGATTTGGAAAAGGCTGGCAACACTCACGGAAGTAATACGACATGATAATGACATTTGCTTTTAAAGGAAACTCGATAATCGAGGGAAAAAAAACTCTCATAACTTGACCTCGACAGAGGTGAAAAAGGTCGCGAAGTGTTGCCGCTTGAGTGGAATTAAGTGGAACGAAAAGGTGTCGAGAAACATCAGAAATTGAGTTAAAATTCTTTTAACTCCTTTTGATGATAAGTACCGATTATTTTTTGGTTTTCAATTGAGTTATTGAGGGACTGTCATTTGTAGATCTTTGACAGTTGTTACGGGTCGTCAGAAGCCCGAAAGTCTGACAGTCTTACCAAGGGGTATCGTGTTACCCAGTAACTGGGTTGTGGAGGTCAGATAGGCAGTCGCTCCATGTAAAATACTGGTATTCAGCTGCATCCGGTTAGACTGGAAGCCGACCCCAACATAGTTGGGAAAAGGCTAGGCAGATGATGAATTGAGTTATTGAGGGCTGTAAATGTTGTATGTATTCTACTAATTGTTTTGATGTGTTTTATTACCGACAAAAACCACCAAACCAACTCAGCATTCGCAGCATTATGCTGAGCGACAGTCATCGGTCATGGTAGCTTTGCATGGTTATGGCCCTACCCTACCTCAAATTGCTTAGCATGATTCTCCGTTATGCCGAAAATACTGCAGCATTCATTTTGATATAAATAAAAGTTGAGGATTGATGCTCAGTCCTATGTTTGGCGAAAATACGATTAAATAAGATTTTCTCGATAGAAAGTTCCAAAGTTACACCGAAAAAATACTTCAAATTGATCATGAAACTTTGCATAATAACTGAACTAACTATAAAGCAGGTTTTTTTTTTTTTTTCCCTGCTGTGGCTTGCTTCTACAACGGGCCTTAATGTACTTAGGGGTAAAACAAAGAGGCCTTACGTTTGTTCAGATAACGTCAACGCAAATTAAGATGGATTGAGGGTATGATACTAAAATCCCGGGAAAGCAACGGATTGTCAATGTGTGATTGGGGTTTTCCGATAAATGAACGTTCGATAAACAGATATTAAGTTATTTTAGGAAATACAAAAAGAAGTCTGCCTCGTTAGTCTACCGGTTGCAAGCACTACTACTGAGCATAAGGTTCTGGGTTCGATACCAAGGTCATTATCATCATCATCATCATTTCAGCAGAAAGACGTCCATTGCTAGACATAGGCCTCTCCCAAGCACCGCCACTTTGACCGGTTCTGTGCTTCTCGCATCCAGCGCATTCCTGCGGCCTTCGCCAGGTCATTGGTCCACCTTGTGGGGGGCCTTCCAACGCTACGTCTTCCGGTACGCGATCGCCACTCCAGAACCTTTCGGCCCTATCGGCCATCTGTTCTGCGAGGAATGTGCCCTGCCCACTGCCACTTAAGTTTGGCAATACTTCGGACTATGTCGGTCACCTTAGTTCTCCTACGGATCTCTTAATTCCTGATTCCCAGGTCGGGCAAAGTGAATTATTGGATTTTTCCACCGGGAATTTCAAAACTCAATAAAACTTTGCCCGATCCGGGAATCGATCCCAGGACCTCAGCAGTTGCGCTTGCGACCATATAATTGATCATAATATCAATGTGTCATTACCAGATTTAGGCCTCGCCTTGAGATAACAACTAAAGGGGACCAAAAACTTATTCCCCTTATTAAACTAATTGGCCAAAGGCGTGAGTTCCAACCTCATTCATTGCGCATGACTATAAAAAATAATATTTTATGTAAAAAGAGGTAAGATAGGCTACCTGCCTAACATTCGATCTTCAAAAACGGCACAATTGGACTATTAGATGACATGTCAAAGTAAGACGGCATGTGGTAATGATCGAGAGCAAAAAAAAGACAAGACGATCCTAATGTAACTTGACTAATTAGCCAGGTTTTGACGTACCACTTACGGAGCGCGTAAGTATAACAGATCTGTCTCTTTTTACTACGAATAATTATCATTGATAATAACCCACACAAAGCACAAGCATTTAGTAGAATTAGTAGAAGAATAGGGACCAAGTAACCAACACTGCAAGTCAAATTCTGTTCTTACAGAAAAGAGAGACTTATGCTACAGTATTTTTAACTCACAACGCGACGCGCGCTTTACTTATGGTAACTAGGCGAACAAACACGCTGTGAATGTGTGCGTGAAGACGAGTGTCGTCAGTACATAACACACACACGCACGCACAAACACAGCTTCCGACTTCGCATTTGTCTCGGATGCTACCGTACCGAGTCCTGTGCTTACACACACATTCAAAGCGTATTTGTACACTTGGTAACCACAAATAAAACGCGCGTCGCTTCGTGAGATAAAAATACTAAAGCGTAGGAGGTTTCTAACAATTGCAGGTGCAACATTACATTTCAACGAGTTTCATACATCTACTATGAAAGACACAATTACATTATATCTTCTTACTCTCTTTGCCCTGAAAAGTGTAAAGTATACACTTTAATAATTTTTCATGTCACAATGCGAGCTGAGAAAAATAGAGTAAAATACTTACTTGTCATCTCTCATAAGTTGTTCCAGGTACCGCCTATGTGTGTTGCACTTACCAGTAAAAATGTCTTTTATTCCGATTTATTTTTCCTTTTTGCTGAACTAATGTAGGGCATTTTGTAAGATGTCATCATCTTACTTTGCTAGTAAGGGCGAATTTCACAAATCAAACTGAACGCAATCAGCAAGCGTTCAAGAGAGTTGTAGCATATTGACACGAACTACCTATCGAGTGAACATATTATTTAAAAAAATAATAAGAAATTATAAGTACCGTATAAACCTTCATAATTATGCATTTAGGAAAAAGCTTCTTTCACATTACAAACAACACTTCAATTTTAATTATTTGTAAGTACATAATATGTGTATAGATATAGATTTTTTTATATTTTTCCTACCTCCTAGTGCAACCGCTTTTATCATTTCTCGCTCAGCGAAATCTATCTCATTACTCGCTAAGCTTTCAGCCATGTTCTCAGCTGAGTGCACGTCGAAAGGAATCAATATCTATGTTTATCGAGAAAAAATTGAAGTGCTAATAATTTCGTAGCACGCTGCATCGGACGATTGTACCAGTGGGTGGCAATAATCGCTTGTTCAACACGGATTAGCTAGGATTATAGGGAATTGGCTGGCAATTGGCTGGCTGGATACTGTTGTTTGGAGAACGATTATAAAATTAAATGGCCACCGATACTGGGCTGCAGAGGGTAAGATAAACTTGGTATGCTGGCGCCTGCAGTCGGCTACGGAATGGTACCTGCTTGGTATGGTAATGCTTGAATTCCTCCTACGCTGATATCGGTCGCGTACGCCGGTCGCGCGTAAGTATATACATTGTGTTCTATACAGGGTGTTAGGGTAAACACCGTTATCCTTGCAACCAGTGGTTTGGTTTCATTTATAGAACGTAAAATCAATGGAAAATTACAACTTTTTTTTTCTTTTATTTTAATCTTTATTTTACCACAAGAGACGCAAGTTCGTTGTCCTATGCACTAGGGCAACGAACTTGCATCTCAACACGGGCGGGGGGTACGGGATGTGACCTGACCGGCCGCGAGCGCGACCCCTCCCATAGTCAGTCAGCTGTTTCGCTTGAGAGCACGGTGTCGGATAGAAACTTTTTAAAATCTTTTAATGAAAATGACGTTTTTTTTTTGTTGTGTTCGGTCATTTATTTTTATATTTAAGTCAACTACCCATGGTTTGAATGACAAGACTGTTTACCCTTACAGCCTGTATAACACCATACTGCGACGCTGACGTCCGCGGCGAGTACTACGTTGCTACGCGTACCTACGTGACCTACAGTACGCGACCGACATCAGCCTATGAGGAATTTTAAAAATTGTTTTTTTTTATAAGTACCGTTTTGTGTACTTTCTTATGCATTAAGTAAAATGCTTTAACTTTTACATTACAAACGGACGCTATGATACACATCAAATCATATCATATGATACGTATAGATAAACAAATACCTAAATAAAATTGAAGCGTCCGTATAAGATTATATATTACTATGTATAGATTTTATTTAACACGTGAATACTGGTATCTCCTGGGGCAGGCTTGCGGTCCGACTTTTGCAGACGAACTCTAAAACGGAACAAACGAGGACATTGTACGTACGTACTATATTGACATTGTACGTATTCATATCGTATTGTACGTATTTAGTTCAAAAAGTCATTTTTCGCCACTTGCTATGATCCTTACATACTAATTTTGCTTCGTTTACGTTCTGAGGCCCTAGACAAAGTGAAATTCTATCAGCGATAACGATGATGGAAAAGGTAAAAATGTATAGGACTGACATAAGCTATCGAAAAGCTTATGTCATATCCTGTTGAAAGTCTTTGTAGAAATACGAAACGTTTTCGAAGCGATTGTTACTTGTCTAGGCCCTCTGGTTAAACATGCCCGCCGGTTGCGAGTACAAAGCATCTGACCTGAAGAACAGCACCAATAAGGTCACCATAATTATGTCCTCCTAGGGCGCCCGGCGTTTCCACTCACATCTACCTTGTAAATACCTTTTGTTAGTCGCCTTTCATTCTTCCTCTCAACATGCCACGATCCTTACATTTTATTTTATTTCCTTTATTTTATTTTTTTTATACTATTAGATATTAATATAATATATTTTATTTTTTATTACAGTGCGCTGTACCGGTACAGCGTTCTGATAATGGTTTGCCGCACCGATCGACGTCATTACGTCAGCGCCGGCTGTCGCTGAAAACCAGCGCTGGGGCTCTGTTTTGCATAGGGTCGCAGCATAATGCTGAGCGATAGCCGTTTTGCGTGGATGTGACGCATGTTTCTTCCAACCTTTTTTATTTTTAATTTGTTACATTGTTTTTTTCCGTCATATTTACCGCAAATAAACGTATTTTCTTTCTTTCTTTCTTTCTTACATACTTATTTTGTTTCGTTTACGTTCATACATAAATCTGGTACCTTCTATTCTACATTTAATAGAAAGAAAGAAGAGAGAAATGTATTTTCGCAAACATGACGCTAAGAAAGGACAAATACACGAAAAATAACAAATTAAGCATATCGCTCAGCATAATGCTGCGACCCTATGCAAGACAGAGCCCCAGCGCTGGTTTTCAGTGACAGCCGGCGTTGACATGATGACGTCAATAAAGTAATAAGGTAGGTACTGTTAAATCGAGTACCAAAACCGTAACAGTAACAGCAACATTAAAACACTGTATTTAACAGTTACGTAAATACGCCTTTACCGTTCAGTTTTGTGAAAGCAAAATAAACATCATTCGCGTCCGGTAAAGGCTGTTTATTTACAGTAAACGTGTTCATGTTTTTCTTTGCCGTTTAGGTTTATTTAACAAGGATATATCAAGTAAATATTTTGCTCAAAATGATTATTTTTATGTAATAAATCAAGTCAAGTTCAAATATGTTTGGCTCAAAATTCGAATCAAGTTTGTTTCACATTTTTGTCATCCACTAATTGATTTAGGTGGGGAAAATAACACAAGCATAAACTCTGAGTTCACTATTTCCCACTACGGCTGGCACTGTTTGATACAATCAAATATTTTGGTGAAAATAAAAGCAGTTTTAATAATAAAAAAATAGAAACTATTCGTACGAGATTAGGATAATTCTGAAGCAGCTAAAATACCATAAAGCAATGATGTCCACTGCTGGATATAGGCCGTAGGTTAATATTTTCGCGGAACCCCCACAGAGGCTTTGCAGCGGTCCGCGGAGCACACTTTGAGTATGGCTGCTCTAGAGACTAGATAAACAAAACACATTGGAATTGGAAGTAATCATGCCGTACAGGGAATTCCAAGAATAGTTCAACTGACTACGGAATTCAATTTGAAGGCAATACAAACTAAGGCTGCGGTTAGACATGATCAAAGGTAAACGTTCGTGAAATCACGACTTCATCGTTAGCCTGTAATTAATAAGGGATCCCCGACACGATCAGTTGCAATAGATCAATGGCCATCAATTTGTGTTGTAGTAATATTGTCAATCGCTTCAATTGCATTTCGTAGACGGTCAATTTGCGCATCAATCACGTAAAAATTTACAATCGCAATTGATCGTTTCGGGGACTCTTGATGACTGCTGGAATGAGTAATCGTTTATTGTTATAGTCACCGAGTTTGGTAGTTAAATTGGTGACCAAAATTATATTCTTAGTAAGAAAATAAGTATCTTTATTTGCATAAAATTTGGTAAATATGCAGGATGTTACAGACAAATCTTAGTGCAGGCCACATTCTGTCGTATCACAATATGGTGGGACGATAGCATGCGAAATATTTAAAATACCTACAGGTTTGAATTAATAGGAACAATGATGATCTCTTTTGACAATGTCAGTTAACCCTTAGTTGAATTTTATTCCTGTTTTTGCGAACTGTACTCCTTTCGATGGCATTCTACCACGTCCAAGTAGTTACAATAATTATTGACTAAAGTTACATAGACATCGAACATGCATTCTTCATGCTCGTTCTCTATATTGTGATTTAGGGTTCCGTACCCGAAGGGTGACAAACGGAACCCTATTGCTAAGCCTCCGCTGTCCGTCCGTCTGCCAGCGGGCTCCTATCTCATAAACCGTAATAAGTAGTCAGTTGACATTTTATTGTCGCTTTATCAACTAATAATAAAAATTAAATATAGTTAATAATTAAAGGGGTCTCCATACAAGAAACGAGTTTTTTTCGGCATTTTTTTCTCGATCAACCCTTTTTACGATCGATTTACTCGATCAACTTTTTTACGGTCGAATAACTATAACTAGTTACAAAATACACATCTATTATAACAGTTTAGTACTATGTTATCAGTAGTTCATGAGTAGTTCTATAAACGCACGTTATCAAAACTCCTCTTAACAGTCATCTGAACTTACCCTAAGTTAAAACTATCTCCACATACCCTTTGCAGTCTTACAAGAGTACCTTGAGCCTTTGGCAGTTACCCGTATGGCTTTGCTTCCAATAAGACTGCATAGAACTTTACTGGAAACCTGAGATTGTCTACGCTCTGAGACTCTTGCACGAACGCGCGACGTAGACGTAACGTAAATTCGAACGACTTTTTTAAATCGAAAATACAGCTATTCTATAGCGTTTTGGTTTATTATTAATACTATAATAATAAATATATATAAATATAAATACCTTAACCTAAACATACATAATATTTTTATTATACTTATTATCATCAAAGTATTGTACACGTTTAAATATCTGCGACAAACATAATTTTAACTACCAACCATAGATTTGAATAGATACTTTTTAAAAGTAACTGAATATTGTGTGTGAAACGAGTATTTTCAAACGCAAAATCGTTCGAATTTACGTTACGTTTCCGCGCGTTCGTGCTATGCACACTTTTCTGAAGGACTAACATATTATTATTATGTGTTAAGTTTGCTTTGCTATCTTTAGTATGCTCGACTCTTTGCTGTGTGTGGAGATTCAATTAAAATGTAGTGTGAAACTTGTTTTTAATTAGTTCAATTAAAGTAGGAGATTAACATTTGGATTTAAATACCTACTCAAAGCATTTATTTTAATTAAACTATTTACAGTCACATTTGAACTGTCAAGAAGTCGGTCAGTCAGAAATATGAAGCTAGTTGCCCATTCCAAAGCGTAGTAGGTACCTATGGAGAAGAACGGGCAGTAAATACTACGGACACTCTTTTAAATAAAAAAAATTATACAAAAAATTGGTTACATCATTCATGTTGAAATTATACATGTCAGAACAATGTAGAAAGCACGATAGAAGCGTCCGCAATTATAAAATAAAAACAAAAAAATATTCAAAAATATTAATAAGCCATGGCAGCTAAGAGATGACCAGTCACAACTGACGGCGCCCGTTCACGAACATGACGCATGGATCAGCACCAATCAGCTCAAACATTTTGAAGGGAACTACATAATATATGTTGTTATAGGATTGCTGCCGTAGGTACCACAAAAGCTGCTGGTGCTGTTAAGTTTAAATATGGTGTAAAGGTTTTTTTAAATTAAAACAAACATGCGAGGCAATCATTGGGGAAGTCTATGATAGAAGTGAAAACTAACCAACAATGCGTAACCTCAATGTAATTCAAACGGTAGACGGTAGATGGCGCTAACAAAAACCAATCACTTCAAGCGTGACGATGACGCGAGTTCCATGATTTTTTATTCACCCAAAAAGTGCTCAAGGCGCCTAAAAAAGTTTTCACTTCAAAAACCTTTGACATAAGTGCTCGCGTTAACTAAAACAGAATTAGAACAATCATGATTACCTATGTGATGTTTATGTACATAGGTAGAAAGAATATAATTTATAGAAGTTATTAATAAACACCAAAGTAAATTAGTTCAATAACTCATTTTGCCTAGTTAACTTTCTCAAACTAACATTTTACATTAAGAGGACCTAGTTCACAGAGGCCTTACACCCTAAACTTTTAACGACATTACATAAGTTATGGATTATGACCACCATGCACACCCCATTTAGTAAATTAATTTATGGGGCGGTAAGTCAAGGCCCTTAGGGCAAATGAAATGCAGCAGAATATTAACATAAATAGCTATGACAATTATGGTAGTCATTTGATACAGGAACTAAAGCGAGTTTGAAAAAAATTAATTGACGTAAGGTTAATGACCTCGACCTGACGTCATAAAGAAAACCGTTAAAGTGTTGCCGGTTTTGAAAACATGTGGCTATCAGCTAAGAAAAGTATACCTACTAATAATATCAGCTATCAGTTCAACTATTAGTTCATTTGTACGCATTTTTCTGTTCTTTTATTCTTGTCTGCTTATATATATATATGCTAGCTGCGCCTCGAGGTTTCACCCGCATAAGTCTCAATCCCTTGGGAATATCTAGATAAAGATAAAGTATTCTATGTGCTAACCCAAGTCATGTACTACCCATCCAAACCCGATCGCCATTTTAGCATGAAAGCGTAACAAACATAATATAAAAAATCAAATCTTTTCTCTTTATAATATTAGTTCGATTAGATTAGATAAATTAAATTAAAAGTATGAATTTTTAATTCAGCAGAAAATATTAAGTATTTGATTTACTTTACCAATCGACAAATAAAATACGTAGAAAATATACATTTGCGCTCTCACACCCGGTCCCTGTTTACATCGCCCGTATAAATTATATTCAGTAGAAATCTACAAGCTTCACAAATATGCGTATAAAAATATTATACGGCGTTCTAGCATGAATATATAGTAGTTTAGGTAACGGAACCTGTTGATGGTAGATGGGAAAAGTTTTACAGACAACGTAGACACGAAATAGATAAGTACAGAAGGTCAGTTCAAAAAATCAAAAGTCTTTTATCCAAATTAGGGAAATTTGGTCAAAATTACATTAGTTAGTCCCTCAAAACGCGCGCACTTCATCACTTCCTCTTGGTGCTTCAGCTGGGAGTGAGAAGAGAGGAAGAAGTGGCGCAACAAACTCCTCAGCAGCACAGCTGTCGAACGTTCTATACAACGAGTGAAAAGGCACGCACAAATAAACACCTTAAGTGCACTTGCGACCGCCATTTGTTTGAGATCACCGTACGTACACTACTTAATGTCCCTCGGTTATCATCGCATTTCCGAATACCAACGAATGCTAATTTACATGTCCATCAATTAATAGATTTATCGTGTATAATAATTTTAATTCAGAACTAAGTAGTTTATTGTTGTTTTTTTCGTCTATAAAACTATTTCCTCCCATTTTATATATAAATTACATTAAGTTAAAAGAGTATTAACAACTCTATATACTTCCAAGTCGATTGAGAGCGTTCGGTATGCACCAAGTGCAAAGAGAAACTGATAGAAATCCGACAACTGACGAAACACGAAGTTTGCCGAGGGACATCAAGAAAAAAGTTGTACTGTACGAGTCTATGTGTGCATGCGCCTGTTTTTGCTCGTTGTATGGAGCCGACCTTCTGTATCTATTTATTCTGTGCTCAGCAGGTGTTGCCAATGTATTCATAACACCGGTTATAGCTGATCGACAGTAGTTATTGACTGCAGAACTTTGATTACAGGTTCTCTGGAAGTTGATGCCTCGTTTTAACTACTTTAACTAGCTTGCGAATTGAAGGAAGCTCTGTGGAGAAATGAGTTGTGGGTGATGACTCGTTCGTAGGTTTATGTTCCTAACTATGTATGGAGTAGAGGTATATTGTAAGGACATTGATATTGTAATTACTCGTGCTGTGAGGATTTGCGGCAAAAACCAGAGGCCCTAGTGTGAGTTTCTTTTCACTATCTAGACTTTACGCATCGACCGCGTTCGGCGCTCCAATTGGCCCTTCACCAGTGAAGGCCAGTGAAGGGCTAATCGGAGCGCCAAAACGCGGACGACGCGTAAAGTCGAAATAGTTAAAAGGAACTCACACTAGAGCCTCAGATCGAGTTTTCGAGCAATTTACACAAAAATGGGAGTTGTCAGCTATGGATAAGGTATTTTTTAAAGCGTTATACCGAAAACCTAGTTTCTTTTAAGACAAGTTGGCGCTCCGATTGGCCCTTCACCAGTGAAAGTCAGTGAAAGGCCAATCGGAGCGCCAAACGCGGTCGATGCGTAAAGTCAAGGTAGTTAAAAGAAACTCACATTAGCTCTGTAAGAGTTGTACAGTGAACCCGAGTTTCAAGACAAGTCACACCTCAAGTCATTTGTGACGTAAAACAACATATTTACATTCTGTGCGCAATAATCGCAGTCCAAAAATGTGAATGAAGTATTAACACCAAACTGCCAGCGAGAATAAGGCATCCGACTTTAAAAAAATCTAAAGGAGGTTAAACTAAGTGCATGTGTGGCGACCTTATGTGGAACTAAACTGTACAATACTAATCTGGAGGACGACGCTAGAGCATAATCATTCAATTGTTACTAATGAAACAGGACGTGCTAAATATAAACCGAGATTGTTCTTGGAAAGGGCTGTGTTGATGACTGATTAAACATATTGTGTGGGTGAAAATTAGTCCTTGTCTGCTGCGTAAAAGAGTAATACATAATTATCTTCCTGCATCGTTTGGTCCTTATCTGATAAACTGCACAGAAGATGTGTTCCTGCATCGGAAGTGTCGTAAAGATTTATTTACCTTCAGAAAAATGGCGTTGTACTTTGGCAATTTAAAAAGGAGACCATCAGCTATCATTTTAAACACTGGAGAAGCAGAATGTACAGTTACTAAGTTAAAAAATCTCTTCAAGTAATTTATTTATCGGAAGGGCCTTATTTTTTTGGCTGTGAAATTATCAAGTAACAAGTAACGCTTTGGACGGAGCGGGATGGTGTGTCAGACTCTTACTGACTAAAACCCACCCATGTTTCTTCAGTTGCCTGTAAGTTGCCAGAGGCCATGGTACCCCTATCGGACTTTCCCGTGACCCTGGCAGGCATCGGCCCTAGCGGACCCCTTCAGTTGTGCTGACATCTCTTTGAGGCGCGCATGGAACACAATACGCCGTCGACCCGGGCCTGGTCCTAGTCCTGAAGAGGCAATAATTGTTACCAGACAAGCATGTTTTCACCACTAACAATGATATTGAAGTAGGTATGTCGGGCCATCCAGGGTATATATTCCTGCTATCACCTTGCCTACTGGCAAATATCACGGGATAAGCTGTATTCAAGCAATGAGGAGTAATGAGGAAAATATCGTCAGGATAGTTTTGAGTATGTAGTAATGTGGCTGGCTACTAGTAGAGCAAAACAAAAAAACGATGGACACTGGCTTAAGTCCAAGGCACCTTGGTAAACAGATATGGCGTGACTATACTGATCATTTGTATGAAATTTTCCAGCATTTATAGATAGATAGATAGATAGAATACTCTTTATTATGTACACCATAAAAATTACAGACATAAATTAGAAATTTTACATAGGGTGACACAATGGGCGGTCTTATCGCTAAAAGCGATCTTTTACAGACAACCTTTGGATGGATATATGTTATGGATACATTTATATGTTAGAAGAGATAAAATACATATTTTATCTCTACCATATTTACATAAAGTTGCGAGAGTCTGTTTGTTTTGAGATTTGATATTATAAGATCTCAAGATCTCAAGCAATGGACCTGACATTTGACATAAATAAGGATGTAACACGTAGAGGGCCTGATAATTATTTCGTAATCGACAACAACATGAAATGAACCAACCATTTTCTCATCAGATTTACTTAGAAAATTACAATGAAATCCCAATAGGAACGCACAATTATCATCGCGAGGTTTCCAGCTAAACTTGAATAGGTAAAGGAAAGAAAATTATCATATAAAGTGAAAATCCGCCGAGCACATGTAATCTGGAGGCTATACGCATAATATAAACGGAACGGCGTAAATACCGGCTAAATATTGGATTTGTGAGAGCTATGATCCTATTTAGGTAATATATTAAAAATTTGATGAATAGATTATTCGTAAATATATTTTTAATAAAAATTCCTTTTTTCGGCTCTCGGTTGGCGTATAATATTCCGCCTTTCAGAATTTTGCAAGTACAAGACTTACTTTTTACTTTTCTTTTCTTTGGAGGTTTACTTTGAAGTCTAAGTGCCTTTTGTTTAGTTTCCATTTTATATTACACTTAAGATTAGTCTTTGGTAAAGAAAATATCGTAAAAGAAACCTAGAATTTAGAGGGAATACGCCCCTTGAACTAACATATTTCTATGTGTGAGAAGTAGTTCGCGGTTCATACAGCTGAAAACAGGACAGTGAATTTAATTTTATTGACTTTCGATTTAATACATGTCATTTTAAAACCGAATTCAAAAAGGAAGAGGTTCTCAATTCGTCAATATGTTTTTTTTTGTATGTTTGTTACGCGATTACTCCGCCAATTATGAATAGATTTTGATGATTCTTTTTTTGTTTGGTTGGTGACCAACCACAAACAAAAAAACACAAGCAAACAAACATGAAACAAAAAAAGAATAACTTTTCTTGCGTAGTTTTTGAGTTAGCTTCAATAATACGTATTTTTCCCACTTAGCCGATATGGATGATGTTTTAAGTTCCCGTTACTGTTATTATTATTCGAATTTGTGTCGGGTAGGCAACTAAAAAGTGCTTTTTTTTTTTTGATGTCTTTTGTTTTTTATTGATAAATTATTTTTACATCAGATTTTTGCAGTCTGGAGGAACACTTATCAGTAACACAGTTAACAGTAGCCCAGTAGTAATAGACACTACACGACCAAAGCTTCAGCATTTTGATTCCTGAGTTAGAAACAAAAGTGTGATTGGTATTTCCGTGAGAAAAACCAATCGCGACCTGTGATTGGAAACTTGAAACAATGCCCGAAGAAGCTTTGAAACCGAGCCTAATACGATTTGGGCTGACTACGGTACTATTTTGTTCATCCACTGTATTCTTTTTCCGTCTGTGATTTCGATAACGGAGATGTCCGGTATGTCTGCACAATCGAGGGTTGGGGAGATAGCTGAGCGGAACTTAGTCATTTCAATTAAGTAAGCCGATTATATCAGTTCAAATAGACAGATTTTTGATAGTAGGTTGGCGCAGCAGCTGTGCGATTTGATGCTGTGTTTTGTACGAACCTATAATAGTAAAAATTCATCATGAAGAAGTCGTGGCTAAGTAATAACAGCCGCATGGGTCGATCCATCAGGTTAAGTTACGCTTGCCGTGGCTGGTCCGTGGATCGGTGACCATTATACCGAGACTCCTCAGTGCCTCGGAAAGTACGTTAAGCCCGTTCCCGGCTGTCATTTGTGGTTTTTGAGAGTCGTTACGGGTCGTCAGAAGCCCGAAAGTCTGACAACCAGTCTTACCAAGGGGTATCGTATCACCCAGTTACTGGGTTGTGGAGGTCAGATAGGCAGTCCGTCCATGTATGTCCATGTTTCCATGGTATTCAGCTGCATCCGCTTAGAATGGAAGCCGACCCCAACATAGTTGGGAAAAGGCGAGGCAGATTGAGTATTCAGTAGGTATGTTAATGTATTATGATTAAACTAAAATATTCTATTTGGGGTGTTTGGTGGTGTGCGTTAATTCTGTCACATATTGAATAAGTAACTGAGTCAAATATAAAGACTAAAATCAAGCCACCCCACTAAGATATAACATAATAACCAAAATCAGCATTTCTACATTTGTATCTGTATTTTTTATGGTGTACATAATAAAGAGTATTCTATTCCATTATATTCTATCAGCGTTTAACAAGGTAAATGTTCTACAAACGATTGTTATCAGTAAACGTTTACTTTAACAGCCTATTTACATAGTTATCCCAGACGGTGTGTTTGAGGCTTTACACTATGCGGTAAAACTAAACGATACTCGATAAAATCTTATAAATTTTTATATAAGACATAACCCTGATTTATTTAAAAGACCAAAGTGACTTTTCTTGTCACTCAAAATAACGTCTTTATTAGCAAAATGCACATGAAGTATTTGAAACAGACTGTAAAGCAATGTCCTCACAAACGCGATGATCGCACCAGTATACAATCGTCGCGTTAATTTCGCTCGGCGAACCCAAACGCGTGGTCGCGACAAAAACTTTCCGGTTTTTCGAATTAATGAATGACATATTATTATTATATGAACGTGACGAATGCGTATTCGTGTGAATGATCTTTTTGCTTAGGACACGGGGTAACACAATCATGTACCTACTCGTATGAGTGACGGAGACAACGCTCTACACAGCCAAGATTTTTCCAAAACTCAGTATAGATATTCGTGTGTCAATCCTTACTAATATTATAAATGCGAAAGTAACTCTGTTTGTCTATCAGTCTGTCGCACTTTCACGCCAAAACTACTGAACCGATTTAAATGAAAGGTACACAGATAGTCTAGAGCCTGAGAAAGGACATAGGCTACTTTTTATCGACATACCACGCGGGCGAAGCTGCGGGCGGAAGCTAATTGGTAATATCTAAAGAAGCATCAAAGTGAGACAAACCGTTTAAGTGTCTGGGATCTTGGATAGGTATTGGTGCCGTATTATAAAGTATTAATGCCCCCCGCGCCCCGCGGTTTCACCCGCGTAAGTCTCGATCCCGTGGGAATATCGGGATAAAAAGTATCCTATGTGTTAATCCAGGTTATAAGCTATCTGTTTGCCAAATTTCATCCAAATCCATTCAGCCGTTTTTGCCTGATTGAGTAACAAACATCCAAACACACAAACACACAAACTTTCACATTTATAATATTAGTAGGATTAATGCCATCATTATCGCACTGAGAAAACGGGATGGTACTATCGGCCTTGCAGAGCTCCGTCTCTCTCTCACACAGGAAAAATTGTGGCATTAATATTCATAATACGGTGGCAAGAAGCAAGCATGGCACAAAATGGCGGAGGCCTATAGTCAAGAGTGGGTGGAACAAAGCTGCCAATGATGATAATCCAGCCAACAGGTCAATTTAAATTCAAATTCAAATATCATTTATTTCAATCCATTTAAGACCATACAAAACTTAAATTTCAAGCACAATAAGTATAATACATCATTAATTAAATAATAAAAATTTAATTAAAAATACAAGATTAAATTAAAAATACAAAATTAAATTAAAATCATAAAATTAAATTGAAATGACTAATAATCCTGCCTCTGACTCATTTGTTTGTTTGTCATTGTTATATGATTAATGTAAATCATAGATATATAACAGTGGTTAATGTACTGACAATCAAGTTCGCAAATAGGCTCACGGTGCTTAAAACGGCCACATTAGCAATTCCTCTAACTTGACACAAAAGCAATTCATTTTGTAGACCATTTTACGAATCTCCATAGAAAACTGTCAAACAGATGAATTATGTCGTAATATGAAATGCACGAAGATTATATTATGAATTGTTAGTTTGTGACAATTTACAATGATTCATAATATTTTCCTATTATTATTCTGCCAAAGAGACTGTTTTAATACCCCGGGATGGTGGTGGTGGTGGTGTTATAATAAAAGTACTCATAGTACTCAAATAGTGGACGAAGTAAAAACCCAAGGGAGATTAAACTTCTACGACTTTTACTCCCTCAGGAATCGAGATACTCGTAGTACCTTTTTAGCTACCCTCACAGATAATGGAATTACTATTTATTTATTTAATACTTTAAGCACATAAATACACACAGCCGCTTCTTGAGGATTTACCTCAAGAAATGTTACTGCACACAGATTTCCATAGAAGACAGCAAATAACGCGAAAATAGAAAGAACGACAAATGATGGAGATTAAAATAAACGGAGCTCAGGGCTACCAGTCGTCTTGGCACTAGAACTAGACATTAGTTTTAGTCTAAGTAACTCTTACTGCTGGAGTAAATCACTTAGCCCTTATACTTGGTAATGTGGACGTATTTGTTCGAAGCACTGGACTGCTGGGTGCATTTATCAACTTAAGCAGTAGAATTTTAGTGATGTTACCTTTTTACTAACAATAATTTGTTATAGACCCCAACATAGTTGGGAAAAGGCTAGGCAGATGATGATGAATTTGTTATACACTGTAGAGGTTTTAATCTGGATTATAAACATTATTTCATTTTTACCCGACTACGGCGAAGAAAAAAGGAGGGTTATGATTTTGACCGGTATGTATGTATGTATGTATGTATGTATGTATGTATGTTCATCTGTTCCCTCCTATCTTCCAAACCACTTATCACAATTTGACAAATGAGGTATCGCTAGAAGCACACACATTAAATTAAAAATGGCGCCCTCTAGAGTACATAAAGTGAGGAACTTAAAAAAAAAATGGTTTTATCGTACCATGTTGGGTATCAAATGAAAGGGCTTAATGAGCACATTTCAAAAATATATATATTATAAACCCAAAAGAACTTTAAAAAAAATCAAGTAATAAAAACTAAAACCCAACTACGACTTAAAAGGTATAAACAAGACACCACAGACAGACAAATTTAAAATCCGGAGTCACACGTAATCTGTTCGATTTATGCCCTAACACGTGTGACTCCGGATTTTTAATTTGTCTGTTTGTGGTGTCTTGTTTATACCTTTTAAGTCGTAGTTGGGTTTTAGTTTTTATTACTTGTTTTTTTAGAAGAAGAAAAGATGAAGAAGAAGCGGTGTATTTCACAGTGTATTTTTAATATAAAAGTGCTCAATACAAAATAAAAACATGCGGCAGTCTTTGGGACTGCCGATAGAAGTGAAAACTAAGTAACTTGTGAATACACAGTATAAATATAGCTCATGGGAAGCGTGCGGTGACGATGACGCGAGTTTCACGCTTTTTGTTACCCAAAAAGTACACAGTATACATATAGCTCATGAAAAGCGTTCGATGACGATGACGCGAGTTACATGATTTTTGTTTACCCAAAAAGTGGTCAACGCGCCTGAAGAAGTTTTCACTTCAATAATCTTATAACGGCATATCACAGTTTGATTCTAAAAGCTTATAGAGCACGGAGATCCCACATTAAGTAAATTTGCCCTGCGCTCGGAACCTGTATAGCATGAGTGAACCGCGAAATTTCGCGTTGTTGTATAACTTTTTAATTAGTCGAGATATTTAATTCATATTCTTTAGGGCACCTCTTTAGGTCATGAGCTATCCGAATATCAAAAAATATTTGGCCTAGGTCTTAAGGGGGAGGCGTGAAAATTGATTCGCTGTTACAATGTATAGTACTCGTAGATAACTTATTAACAAATTGAGAAACTTCCATGACTTTGAAGGAAACAATAGATTATGCTCATATGCTGTAGGTAGATGTCTGTTTTCTGACGAACACTAATTACAAAACTTTGTATTCAGTATCAGTTACGACACTAGTTTAATAATGTTCCACACGAAGAAGAGTCCATTGTCCACGTCCACGAGTCACGAGTCCACGTTGAGACGCACACCGCACTTTGTATGTTTCGTTTTTTTTTTTTTTTTAAAGTGTGTCATAGACAATATTGTCATCACCGTGTCTAGTTTTCTTTTAATGTTTAATATTTTTTTTGTATATTGGCACCCAGCTGTTTATTAATGTACCTAATTAGTTATAATTTAACCGTGTTTTTGTATGTTGTGCTGTCTTTTGTGTGCACCAAATAAACGTTTTATCTATCTATCTATCTATCTATCATTAATTAAGCTCTGTTCATGTACATTTATTGGATCTGTATTTCATCCTGTTTCACTTCAAGCAAGCGTTATGCCTTAATACCTATCTTTTTCTTTTTGTGTGGTTAGTGATTAACCTGGTGTCCGAGTTTTAAAACCGCTCAAGGGCCTCTGACTTGGCTTCACACGTCGTCGAGAAATATCTCTCAGGTACGCCGGTTTCGTCGCGATGTTTTCCTTCACCGTTTTTAAAGCAAGTGATAATTATACAATACACACATGAATCCGAAAAGTCAAAGGTGCGGGCTTTGGGTTCGGACTCGAGACCTATGACTTGGCAGTCCGATGGTCACACCACTAGGCTATCAATACCTATGTTGCACGATAAGAGGTGAGAAATCAGAACAAAATTGTAGACCTTGAAATATATTTTGATGTCTTCGGCATTCGAAGCATTAAGATGCTGCTAAATACGTAAACATCCAAAAAAAACACAAAAATAACTTTAAGACAGTGTTTTTATTTTTCAATTTTCGTTTTTGCCACCGACTTCCGAAATTAAAGTTATTTATCACTTTTTTGGTGTTTTTTTTGGAAGCCGGTTGTTTTTTTTTGTAAAAAGTTTTTATTTTTCACGTTTTAGTTGTGGTACCTACCCCACACAAATTCGTATACCGTTAGATCTGGTATGTAAATAACAGTTGCGGAGTCAACTAAGATAATAATATCATCTACATACGCAAAGTGGGAAAAATACGTAATTATTGAAGCTAACTCAAAAACTACGCAAGCAAAATTAATAAAATTTATATGGGACCACCTCTGAAGCATGACCTACCAAACAAAAAAAGAATCATCAAAAACGATTGATAATTGGCAGAGTAATCGGGTAAAATACACCAAAAAAAAAACATACAGACGAATTGAGAACCTCCTCCTTTTTGAAGAAGTTAAGGTTAAAAAACACTTACTGTGTTACCAAAAAAAATGATGTGAAATGGAAATCACGCCGCTTGCTCAAAAATCACAACAGCTTTTATAGGTGAATTTTGAAAATTTTGTTCGACAGCGGTATTGCAATTAGCAATTCTCAACTCCAAACAGCGTCAACGCTTTCAAACGCTAACCCTGTCATTACCGCAAATTGTCGTGCAAGCGACATCCGGAAGCGTCAGCCCTCGAACATTCACCATCCGAATACATAATTCAACAACCCTATTGCTTGTTTGTCCTAAATTGAGCGCTAGACGCAAAGGATGCCAGCATTTCATTTCAAATTCCGAAACTCAGTGAATTGCTTGTACCTTAGTACCATTGAGTTTATATTAAAAGCCAGGCACTGTCATTTTCTAGACATTCCTGCTTACGATCTCCAACGAATGCTCTAATTTCAGGTTTGAAATCGGAACGTGAATTATTCATGAGTTCGCTGTACAAAGGTGGAAATTATCTGCGATACCGAAGGCATGCAGTACGATAGGATCTGATGAGGCTTTAGTCGAATAAAAAATTTTGAAATTCTCAAAGGATGAATGGTTCATTTAGCTCAAAGAATTTTCTTTTTAGGATTTTGGTAATTACTGGATAAAAATATTTAGATGGGAATATAAGGGCTCCGCGCCCTTATATTATCGGGATGATCGAATGAAAGGCATATTTAGTATCATAATAACAATAATTATTCTTCATAATCATAATCAGCCTATAATGTTCCCACTTCTGGGACACAGGCCTCCTCTCTGTGAGAGGGAGTGGGCCGTAATCCACCACGCGGGCCCAGTGCGGGTTGGTAGATGTCACATGTCTTCGAATTTTTGGTTCTAGGACATGCCGGTTCTCACGATGTTTTCTTTCACCTTTATTCTTATCAAACAAAATGCTGTCAGTCCAAGCTGAGACTTTATCATTTTCTAATCTTCTAAATACGAAATAGTTTTTATCTCATTATACATGTAAATCATACAAAATTATACATGTCAATTTATAAAATACTAGCTGCCCACAGCGGCTTCGCCTGCGTGTAATCTTTATAAATTATAGCCTATGTTATTCAGGGTGAATGTAGCTTTCTAATGGTGAAAGAATTTTTGAAATCGGCGCAGTAGTTTTTGAGTTTATTGATTACAAACATACTCACAAAAATACAAATCTTTCCTCTTTATAATATTATTATGTAGATTCGAGGAGGCTGGTTGCTAAACTCAACCGAACAAAACCTCTACAGAACCGACGCATTTGTACCTATTTATAAACTGAAGAACCATAAATACACCACTTCTATTTCCCCGCTAATTAGTTCCTCACTTCATAATGTTCCCATCATCTTAACTATATAATATTATATTTTAATATTATAAATGCGAAAGTGAGTTTGTTTGTTTATTTTTTTGTTACGCTTTCACGCTAAAACGGCTGAACAGATTTGGATGAAATTTGGCATAGGCGTAGACCATGACTGAGAAAAGGACATAGGATACTTTTTAACCCGATATTCTCACGGGATCGAGACTTACGCGCGTGAATCCGCAGGGCGCAGCTAGTTTTTCAATAAAGCTAATTAAAATCACTCCTCCGCCTTCCTCCCCCGCCAAAGGTTTTATAACAGGTCTATAAAAGTCCTACATCGTACAAGTTATATAAAGAATGTTCCAGCAGTTTTATTAGCTTCTAATTAAAACATGCTTCAAAGATGCTTGCTTTTTAACTATTTATAATTCCAACTAGCTCGCTTGGCCTGGAACACGACGGAAATAGCATCGATCGATATTGGAACTGAACGGAATATTTATGAACAGCTTTGACATAATACATGGTTTCGAGTGGAAATGATATCTTAAGGCTTAGGAAAACCGGCCAAGTGCAAGTCGGACTCGCGTACGAAGGGTTCCGTACCAGTATCTATAAAAACGGCAAAAAAATCAAGTTTGTTGTATGGGAGCCCCCCTTAAATATTTGTTTTATTTTAATTTAATTATTTATTTTTAAAGTGAATAAGTAACTAAATATTACTGTGAATATTTCAAGCGTATACCTATTGCCGTTATCAATATCGAACAAAAACGAGAAAAAAAATCAAGTTTGTTGTGTGTGGAGCCCCCTTAAATATTTATTTTATTCTGTTTTTTAGTATTTGTTGTTATAACGGCAACAGAAATACATCATTTGTGAAATTTTCAACTGTTTAACTATCACGGTTCATGAGATACCTGGTGACAGACGGACAGACAGATAGACAGCGGAGCCTTGGTAATAGGGTCCCGTTTTACCCGTTGGGTACGCAACCCTAATTATAGAACAGGGTTTGAGCATGCAAATCAAATCAAATCAAATCATTTATTGTGGATCATAGGTTCATAAGATGTTGTGTTAGTAACAGGTAAGTCTGCTATGTCCCGCCATTGAGGCATACAAAATTCATATTTAAAGTTCGGAACATGGTTAAAATACAGTAGGTACATCAAATTATCATGCAATACATTATGGTTAAGTTAAGTTAGTATAATATTTATGTCAAATTACAAACTAGTCATGTTACAAAATAATTTACAAAACAATTGCACAGTGCTTACTTAAGTATCTAGTTTTTACATTTATGATTGTGTACCACTTGGTTTGTTGTAATCAACCTGCTGATTCAATGTATTGTCATTTAGAAATTCTCCTATAGAGTAATAACATTTACTTATCAATATTTGTGTAGTATTTTCTTTAAGGTATGTATATCGCTCATGGTTCTGAAAAAAGGTGGAAGATTATTAAAGATACGTGGGCCCATACAAAAGATACTTTGGTGCAAAAGCTTTGTTTTACTGGCTACGGTGCACAGCTTGTCTTTGTGTCTGGCCCTGGTGCAAAATTCAAATAAGTTTGGATTTGATTTTATAAACATTACAGTTTCATATATGTATACACTAGGGAGAGTTAATATTTTTAAATTTGTAAAATGTGGTCTGCATGAATCTTCTTGGTGTAAATTGCACATCGATCTAATACACCGTTTTTGAGCTCTAAAAGCCCGTTGATTTAACTTTTAAAGTTTATAATATACTTATATAAAATAGACTTGAATAGATAGGTTTAAATTCTGATAGTTTTGAATCGGGTTTTTGGTCACACTCACACACTTACATGTCAGCCCGAAAACGGATAACGGGTATTCTTGTAAATAACTTTTTGTTTTAGTATTATTATTTTCTCATGAACGTATCGAACTATAATAATTCGTCCTTTAGCCAAAGAATTAACATTGTCATTCAACGTCAGACGACAATTTTATTCCGCGGATAAAAGATATCTGACTTTGATCTTTTTGTTTTTGTATTTATTTGTATAGTTAGTGTAAATACTTAGTTGTGTTGTAAATAAGCATTTTAATCTTTATGAAATAAATAACTTATATTTAACTCGATAATTCTTTTTCAGGAGGAATATATTTTTGAATTGACGAACGTACGACGACGATACGTCATGTTCGTGAACGGGCGCCATCAATAGGGACTGGTCATCTCTTAGCTGCCACGGCTTATTATAATTTATTTTAATTTTTGAATTGTTTTGTATCTTTTTTTATCTTTTATTTACGGACGCTTTTAACCTGCACGTTTTTCTACATTGTACTCACATGTATAATTCCAACATGAATGATGTAAACAATATATTGTAACAATATTCTGATTTAAAAGAGTGTCCATGGAGTTTCTTGCCCGTTCTTCTCCATAGGAACCTACTACGCTTTGGAATGGGCAACTAGCTTCATCTTTCTGACTGACCGACCCCTCGACAATTCAAAAGTGCCTGTAATTGGTTTATTTGAAATAAATGCTTTGAGTTTGAGTTTGAGTTTGAGTACCTTTTGTGGACGGCAACCGTAAAACAACGAACGTAACTTTCAAATACCGACTTTACCGGCCCGTCCTAAGTAATCACACTTTGTACGTAAACCAAAAAACAAAACAACGAACAAAATAACTAATTCAGAGTGGTTACATTTAAATCAACATTCCATTTGCTTAAAATCACTTAAATATTAAGGAGCCACTTGACGTCAGTAATTGACATTCTAAAGGTTTCAATTTGAGTTCACACATTTGAAGGTTAAAAACGTTACCTAAAAAACTCAGATCTTTTGTTGTGTTGCGTTTTTTTTTTGAGGCTGGGAAATCTTTAAATAACTTTTCCCGCTCTGGGCGGAGCGGGAGGGCGTGTCAGATTTTTACTGACTAAAACCCACCCGTGTTCCTTCAGTTGCCTGTTGCCAAGGGGCTCGGTATCCCTTTCGGACTTTCCCGCCACCCTGGCAGGTATCGGCTCTAGCGGACCTCGCCAATTGTTCTGACATCTCTTTGAGGCGCGCGTGGAACACAACGCGCCGTTGACCCGGGCCTGGTCCTTATCGGTCGGCGAGCTACCCATTGCTCGCCGTCCGCAAGCCTGCACCTACGGTGGCCGGCAATCCGCCTGGGATTCCCGACGCCCAGGGCGTCTCCTGCTGATTCTGTGAATACCTGAGGCACACACTATTGTTTTAAAAACATTATTTTTCATTTTGTTATTCGTATTTTGTGTTTCACGAACTGTGTCCAAATATAAGTTATTCTTTCTTTATTCTTTAACTTTTCAGGAATATAAATATTTATTCGGTTACACAGGTGGAGTTTCCCAAGGTACGGCTTCATTTTGGTTTTTACGCACTTTCTATTCATTATTGTTTTTGTTTTCAGATTCATTGTTCTAAAAATAAAAATATTAATTTGTTGCTATGGATAATATATAATAATCTCTGTGTTGTACCAATTTTGCAGAAGTGGATGTGGGGAAGTGGATGGAGGGATTATTCATATTTCATCCACTGATAGAGTTTAATAGGCGATGAAATTTTGTATGAAAGTTCATAATTCTTGTCGATGGTAATTACATAAACCCCTGACTTGATAATGATAAGATATTATCTTTTGTCGGTTTTTACGTCATCAATCAGCAAAATTTGAGGTAGCTGCGGCCCTTTTTATATAGGAAACAAAGTAATAACCTAAAACACACGCTCGCGGCTATAAGGACCAAATTCTATTACCAGCAGTTTTTATTTTATGGCCATTCATAGCTTACTGTGAAGGAAAACGTCGTAAGGAAATCTGGACTTAATAGTCTAAAATCGCCAGCATGCATGAAGCTGGCTGGATGATCATTGTTTGTTCGTTCTCTGCTTTTAATAGTTCATATTTTATACCAAAGTTAGTGCTACTTTTCAAAGCTTTTTGGTACTTAATAACAGCACATTTAGATGAGCTCAATTTATATTAATTATGAACATATGACTCAAAATAGACGCATATTCGCTTCAATTAAGACCAGAGTGGTGATTTGAAGCGGTCTGGCTTTGACATTTAAATTATTAGCTCACGATTTGAATACTAATTAGAATAGTTATTAGATGAAACTAACAATAATTGGTGTGCAGTGTTTAGTCAATTGGGCCAAATGAGAAATATGTGACTTAACTTAACTTTTTATTTTGTTTTTATTGCACACCGCTGTATTGTCGAATACAGAAAGACAGTCGGTAGTCTTAGTAAAAAATAAACGTGACATAAAAGAATAATGAAAATGTATAAACTACAAAATGTCCAATAGAACATTCTCTTGAATGTAGTGTTGGAACAATTTATATTGAACACAGACTCTCATACTAATTTACAATGCGCCCAACACGGCTCGCCTTGGCAAGCCACGACAAAGCTACGACGTAGCCGTTACGTAGCATCTTGGCGCTACGCCGCCGTAGCAAATTTGCTACGTTACAATTTTTTGGTACAAGCTTGAGATGTTTAGGTATTGAGTTGTTTGACTAAACTTTATGTAAATGGTGCTATATTAGAATTATATTTACCTACAATTCGCATATAGTACTAGGCCACTTGTAGGTAAATCAAAGTTATAGTTTCGCTTTCTAAAAATGTATGTACACAGGGTACACACCTTAAAACCTTTTATTTGATAATTAGAATACGTAATTATACGATATAACGATCTTTTCGTGTCCCTATTTCATTTCGAAAGTTGATGGTTCGATTTTTATTATATCGATCACGGTGTGTCGATAATTCAGTTGTACGATGTTTTATTCTATCGATGCTTTATTGGTGCGATGTAACGTTTGTGCGAAAAATCCTGTTTCGAAAAACCCTACAGCGATTGCTCATTAGTTCGATAGTATGTCGGCTACTTTCGTATGAAATAACCCATCTTTTCATATTGATGAAAAACATCGATTATTAATTGGTAAAATAAACCCCTTTGCAAAAAAAACGGGCGGTTTTGATTTTTGTACATTATCGGTAATCATTTAGTTGTAAAGAGGTTTAAATAGCCAAACTATGTTACTGGCACTTAATAAAGAGTCTGGGTAAGAAAAAAAGTTAATTCCAAATTCAAAACTTTTGTTTAAAAACAATAATAATCCCGTTTTCCGTTTGTGACTTTTACTAACATTTTGCAGATTTGCGGTTAGAAGGTAACTAAAACTAACTTCTCGTTATTTTCAGTAGAATAATTTAAGTTTGTCGCATAATCCAGCCTTATTGTGACCTAAAAGTGATATCTTTGTGTCGATTGTAATAGCAGAAAAAGCAATAAGAGCTAGTAAAATTGTAGCGCTGCTGCAAGAGGGGTGTAGCCAAAAAACTATATTCTTATTGATTATAACAAATTACTAGTCATTAATGCTAATGACATTAGTAAAAATATTAATATTATCCATACAAAAGCCAATGACTGTTAAGGTGCCCGTTTTTTTTGCAAAGCAGTGTATTATTCTTTCTTAGAAGTTGCGTCTTTCAAACTTTAGTGACCATGAAAACATTGTTTACGTGATCCAGCAATGCAAAGCATATGGCATTTTGAGGAAAAAATAAATAACTATTTTTTTTCCGTAGAATTTACGAAATCTATAATTATGTAAAACTTGAGCTGGTTCGTTCGCGATTTAATTGGTCATGTTTTCCAGAAGCTCGTTTCAAATAAAACATATTCGGCAGAAGAAAAGCCTTCAAAAATCTACATAATTATTTTTAATATTACGTTTCCGGAGAATTGCGGGCATTCCTTTTCAATGAGAAAGCTCTAACGAGATGAAAGGGAAATTCCTCTAATTTCTTTTCAAAACACTTGAAGGTATTACATTTTATTGAGGCAAGAACTTTAAGAAATCGTACTCAATAATGAAGGGCCATCGACGTAATTGTTTGAAGCTTTCGTAATTAAATGGAAATTCTGAGTTATATTTGGACCTTTGATTGGTATTATTTTATCTCGTTAAGGGGGATGCGCTAAGACCCGATGCGCTACCCGAGAAATTCAAATTTTCTTACGTTTTTTGCAATTTGCAGGTCAGTGTCAGGTTGTATGTTGATTAAAAAATGATTCGCGACCGTAACAAATATGGATGAATTATGATCATTAGAATCATAAATACAACTCCAGTTAGAATAATCCTCAAATGTTATGATTTCATGAAATTGACATTCAATAGGATTATATGAACTTAGAGCGTTGTATTGATGATTTTTATGATTAATATTCTATAAATAAATATTTGAAACGGCCACGAATCATATTAAGATCAACATACAACCTGATAATGACTTGCTAATTGCAAAAATGTTGGAAAATTTGAAATTCGCGGGCTACCCTGAAGCTTCCGCCTTAAGCAGTTGGTTCCGGTTGTCATCTTTGACATTTGTTATAGTTAGAAGCCCGCAATTCTGACAACCAGTCTTGCCAACGGGTACTTACCCAGTATCTCAGTCGTAGAGGCCAGATAGGCAGATAGAATTTATCGTCAAATGACGTCACTGAAACGTTATTTATGAAAGTGCGTTGGTGTGTTTCCCTAGAGAGCGATTTTTGAAACCGTAAATTCAAACCATCATTTTCGCGACATCCGTCACTGCGGTCGTTATGTGGCGGCCACCGCTGTCGCAGAAAATCAAAGTTTTAGCGAAACGCGGAACACAAGACTATTCTTAGGGTTCCGTACCCTGGGCACGCCACAATTGCGGCGATAAGTCCCCTCTTTGAGGAGTGGCTAGAGAGGCGCCACGGCGTCCTCACCTTCCGCCTGACGCAGGTCCTCACCGGACACGGTTGCTTCGGGAGGTTCCTGTTTCGTATAAGGCGGGAGGAAACGCCCGGGTGTCACCACTGTGTGGATCGCCCGGAGGACACGGTGGAGCATACGGTGGAGGTCTGCCCCGCTTGGGCGGAGCCCCGCCGTGTCCTCTTGGAGGCGATTGGCGGCGGTGACCTCTCGCGTCCGGCTCTGGTCCAGGCCATGGTACGGAGCGAGAGGGCATGGGAAGCAGTCACCTCCTTCTGCGAAGCAGTAATGCTCGCGAAGGAGGAGGCGGAACGCGTGAGGGAGAGGCAAAGTTTGCGCCCTCACGCCCTTAGGGGCGGTTAGCCGCCGCCGCCGCTGGAGACGCCCTGGGCGTCGGGAATCCCAGGCGGATTCCCGGCCACCATAGGCGCGGGCTTGCGGACGGCGAGCAATGGGTAGCTCGCCGTCCGATCAGGACCAGGCCCGGGTCGATGGCGCGTCGTGTTCCACGCGCGCCTCAAAGAGATGTCAGCACAATTGGCGGGGTCCGCTAGGACCGATGCCTGCCAGGGTTGCGGGTTAGTCCGAAAGGGATACCGGGACCTTGGCAACAGGCAACTGAAGGAACACGGGTGGGTTTTAGTCAGTAAAAGTCTGACACGCCCTTCCGCTCCACCCAGAGCGGGAGAAGTCATTGGATGATTTCCCACCCTCAAAAAAAAAAAAAAAAAAGGGTTCCGTACCCGAAGGGTGCCAAACGGAACCCTATTACTAAGCCTCCACTGTCGGTCCGTCTGTCTGTTAGCTGGCTGTATCTCATGAACCGTAATAGGTAGACAGTATTTGTTTTGGTGCTTTAACAACAGATAATCAAAATAAATTTAAAATTAAAGCCTTTTGCAAAAAACGTGTTGTTTTTTTACTAAAGTATTTAGTAGTGTTAAATATTTCTACGGAACACTTCGAGTGTGAGTCTGACTCGCACTTGGCCGCTTTTTTATTGTTTCTATGGTCCCAAATATCAGACGATAACACACTGTCACAATGGGTATTGAAGCTACACGTAAATCACGTTCAAGTTTAATTCATTTGACAACTTCAAGAAAAAAAACGTAAAATTTTCGATCCGATTACGTACTGAGTAGGTAGGATTAATGTGCCAAAGACCTGTCAGTTTTAATCTTTAAGATGATTAACAATATGAGTACCCTCTAGTAACGTTAACGTCTCGAAACACGTAAATAACCCTTAGTGTCAAACACTAGGCATATCCACCAGTTAAACAGGGTTGGCAGTTAGTAGAAGTTTTTGGTAAAAGATTAATAAAATATCGTATGGCTGTCATTTGTGGATCTTTGACAGTCGTTACGAGTCGTCAGAAGCACGAAAGTCTGACAACCAGTCTAACCAAGGGATATCGTATTACCCAGTTACTGGGTTGTGGAGGTCAGATAGGCAGTCGCTCCATGTAAAATACTGGTATTCAGCTGCATCCGGTTAGACTGGAAGCCGACCCCAACATAGTTGGGAAAAGGCTAGGCAGATGGATTAATAAAATATCGTAAGCATCAACGAAGCGTAGGCGATGACCTTAAATAGGTGGCGCCAGAAGTTTTATATGTACAATACATTCATATTTAATTTAGATATAGCACAGAAATATTTATGTTTTAACATGTCACCGTTGCACCCGTGCGAAACGAGCACACGCCCCTGTTTCGCACGGGTACAACGGCGACATACTACGTTATACTACTACGTTAGTTGCACAATTCTGCGTTGATCCCATTTTATGTAGTAGAGAAATTAATGGAATCAAACTCGTCCCTTTTTACTGACTTCAAAAAAGGAAGAGGTACTACGTTCGGATGATTGTTTTTTTTTTTTAATGTATGTTCTCCGATTACTCCGCCGTTTGTGAACCGATTTTAAAAATTCTTTTTTTATAAGCTTTACATAAGCTTGCTCTGTTCGTATGTTTTTCTGGTTACTACAATGGTCCTCCATTTTTAAAGCACTTCCTGGAATCCGTTTGAAAAAATACACGTTTTTTTAAGGCGAAAACTGAGGTGGGAGTTAAAAGCAATAAGTATGCCAAGTTTCAGCTCAAACGGATTCCAGGAAGTGCTTTAAAAATATGAACTTAGTATTAGAAAAGACCGTGCCGAATTCCCTCGAAACCGAATACTAAGTTCATATTTTTAAAGCACTTCCTGGAATCCGTTTGAGCTGAAACTTGGCAAGTCTCTTTATGGGAATTCGGCACGGTATGTCTTGTCTATTACTAAGTTCATATTTTTAAAGCACTTCCTGGAATCCGTATGAGCTGAAACTTGGCATACTTATTGCTTTTCCCATAAAGAAACTTGAAGTAAGTAGGTCATAGCATTTGTATAGAATGGGAGTTGCATTCACGAGGAAACAGGTGGTTTTACCTGTCTTCCTCATTCTTTGATCTGAGATTCGGATTTAAGTACACATTTTTCTTTTTCGTTAAATAGAATTTTGATATTATGATAGGTAGTCTTTCTTTATGGGTATAAATTTGCCTAGACTAGACATATTAATTTAAAAAAGTTACGATACGTCCTTTTCTGGGATATAATCACATCTGGCAACCACGTCCAATAAATCTTAACTTTTAATATTATAAATGCGAAAGTGAGTTTCTTTGTTTGTTACGCTTTCACGCTAAAACGGCAAAATGGATTTCGATAAAGCTTGGCATATGGGTAGACCATGATCTGGAGAAGAACATAGGCTACTTTTCATCCTGAATCGCAGACAAAGTTGCGGGCAACAGTTAGTATTGAAATATTCTAGAAACCAGAAACTTGCGACTTTGCATTTGCTTAGCCAACCTTCAAGCCAAAGTTTAAAATCTTATTTGCCTGTAATTACATTTATCAGTATTCAGGGGTATGAGGAACAGGGTGTAAAGGTCACTCATCCACCATAGAAAAGGGAGGATCCTCCTCGAGGAGGAGGAAGACTGGTGTTGTGTCTGGCGGGCAACTGCCCAACGATTGATGTCGGGTTCTTGTATATATGTCCATTGCACGATAAACTTTAATTGCGCGATGCAGGATTTATGTGACGTCAGGATGTTTGTGTGACGTCAGGTCTTTGATGCGTAGTTCGCATGTGGTGATGTAGATACCGCCACAAGTATTCAAACCAGCTACAGAAATTGTATAGTAAGTAAATTCTTCTTTACAAGAAGCTCTACTACCATAATGGTATTAGTCTCGTCTAGTCTGGTGTGGTTGTTGAATCATTGGTCTAGTCACCAACATGATTAGTTATCAAAAGAACCAACATAAATTGGGTTCTCCTCCACACAAACATACACATATTTGTTACCAACTAAATGTGAGCTAAAACAGCAACCGTGTAGCAACCTTGTTGGTAGAAGGCAGGCAATAAATACATGTCTGTAGCAACGTAAATGTCACAGGTTGTTGGTTAGGCGGTAAATTAATGAGTATTATAATGTTACGGGCATGACAAGTCTTGTTAAGGAAATTTTGGTGAAATAGGCTTGAAACTGAACGGAGAAACGGCTTACGTGACTTAGGACATGTCCATTAGTGAATTTTGGTAGGCTGAGTTAATTGGAACTAATGGGAGATTATTAAAAAAAAACATGAGTTATGTTTTACGTTTCTCTGTGTACTAAAATATGACGTTGTATCCTTTTTTATTGAGAGGGAAGGTGCATAATGCAGTTGTTTTAGGCCAGGTGAGTCTGTGTGTTCCGGACAGGTACGTGTGGCGACGACGGCAGCCACGACTGCTGGTGGAACCGCGTGCTAGGACCAACCTTCTGAAGGAGGCGCCGCTGACGCGTGCACTCCGCACGCTTAACCTCATAGCGAGTGAGACAGACCTATTCTGTTGTTCTCTGAGTGAATTCACAAGGAATGCTTTGTTTGTAATTAGTTATAGGTATTAGTTATAAGGAACAATTGTATGGAGTGGAATGTTCAAGTATTAATTAAGGCACATTTACCGCATTGGTTAGCTGTAAGGGTAGATGTATGATGATAAATAAATAAATAAAATAAATAAATAAAATTATTATAACCATAGATGACAAATCTTATACACAATATACAATCTAACACTAAATTAAATGACTAACTAACTATATATACTACTATACAAATGAATTCAAAAACAAAAGGACTTCTAGGCGTTTCTCTGATTATGATTGACATAACTTTCATTGATAAGGTATTGAAGTGTGACAAAAATATGAATTCACACTGGTTACATTAGCAAATTTTTTACACTATAATAAATAATTTCTCGAAACGTAACTTACACAGATTTAATGAATCACACACATAAAAAAACAGCGTACATACTTTAAGATACCTACATCCGAAAACCTCAGCTATAAAATTTAGAATCACAGTAGAACCTGTCTTAAATAGCAGTATTGGAATTATGAATCTAATTTTACCATTATATTCTGTAGTATTATATACAGGACTATAGCTAAAGTAAACTTCGTCCAGAAGCCTCTTGATCACTTGTAGACATTTCACACTGAAACCCGCAAGTGACCAAACTTGGGGCTTGAGTGGGCAATTGTCCGTAACCACAGGGTTCCGGGCAGCAAGCGCTTCGGTAGAGAGTCAAATAACAAGCAAGACTCGAACCGAAAACCGCAGTTGGTTATGCTGAAATGAATCCTAGTGTTGTTTGCAAGTTACAAGCTCTGTATGTCTTAATAGAATGTGAAAGCAGTGTGATATCACGTCTTACGTCAGTGTGATAAGGATATTTTGCCACCTGAATTGTTTGAAAAGTTGATATACATTTGTGAAATTGTGGCACATAAATTGTATTAACAAAACAAGATCGCGACGGTAGTTCCGATTTTGGCCAAGCGCCATAATAACCTTGTAGCGTTTTATATCACAATTAGAAAGAGGCTGGAAATAAATTGATACTCGTATTAAGCTGTATCCGGAAGCCGGGCCTAGCAAAGTTGGGAAAAGGCTAGGCAGATGATAAATAACACACAGGAGATTTTGAAGATGGTTTTTTTCATGCATTGAAACATTTTTAGACGGTTTCAGAAAATCTATAATTATACATATTATAAATTAATGTCGCTTTTCGTGTTTGTCTGTATGTCCACGTTGTTCTTCTAAACCACGCTACAGATTTTCATAAGGTTTTCACCATCGTTTAGAGTATTTATTCCGGAAAGTTTATGTGTTATGTTAATATTAAAGTTACATATAAATATGAAACCTCGATGTTTTGTCAAGTCGTAAAATCCGTGCGAAGCAGGGGCTGATCGCTAGAGCTAGTACTAAATGAATGAACAAACATACATTCTCAGTTGTAGATAATGCAGTCACTAAAAAAGTTGATGCCCCACAGACAAAAGTTACCAAGTAGTGGTTGAATGTCGTGTCATAAAACGTGTTTGGAACCACTCTGTTGCGCAACAAACGTGCAGCAAATACTGAAATTGAAACCAGTCAAAGAATACACACATTTTTGTAAGGCAAGTCACGTGAACAGCATTATTCTTCTCAGAGCGTAGTTAAGGCGAAATTCTTAAATGTGACGCACAAATGAGTTCCTTTGGAAGCACGTGACTGTTTATCATGCAAAGTAATAATATTGTTTAGTGTCGAATATTCTCGCGAAAAATTCTCTTCTGTATTTTTAATAAAAATAGGTTAAGTTTACTCATATATTCTACTCTCTGGGATAAATTAAATTAGACTTCGTTTACTCAATGATGTTTCTGAAAAATGTGAAGGGAAAATAAGGTTTGCTCATGAACCTGTGTTTATTGTGATATGATTTATTAACGTTATTTATTAGCGTAATTTAGTAATGTAAATCTTGTTTAATCGTATTTATGAAGCACTTTTTTTTATATAATCCATCTGAAACACGTAGGGGTTTATTTATAAACGTTGTTTAAAGATAAGTGACGTTCAAAAGTCAAAAATGTATGGTTAAATAGTCGCTAATTATTACTTAAATATAAAAAAAAAAACTTTATTTCGGATAAGACATCCATATGGGTTAATAAACAAAAGAGAACTTATACCTATGTTAGTAAACTTATTAACTATTTGGTAACAAGGCTGTTGTTCGAGATACATCTTCGAACAACATCACCTAATAAAGGAGACTCATACCGCCCCGCTATGGTCTTCAGGATGGAGTTGGAGCTCTCCCGCACTCTGCAGAGCAAAGAGGCCGATTTCCGTCTGACGATGGCGTGGAAGCCATCGACGTGTGCTTGAGCAAACATACCTGATGCACTGCAGAAACGGGGCAGCCCCATCAACATCCTGAACCCGTTATTATATTGGACCCGTAGGGCGCTGATAGCCCGCTGAGTGCAGTTGGTCCACAGGCTGCACGTGTAAAACACTTGGCAATAAGCTTTAAAAAGCGTAATTTTGACTGCCCTGCTACAGCGTGCAAACCTACGAGCCAACATATTACATCGGACTGCCAGCGCCCTACGTTCCCTCTCAATATCCACTTGGTCTTTAAGCAACGGGAATCCGTTGGATGCAAGGAGCACGGAACTGGTCGAAGTGTTTCCTTCTTTCTTTCTTTTAAGTGGCGGTACTTAGGGGAGGCCTATGTCCAGCAGTGGACATCTTTTGGCTGAAATGATGAAGCAACTTTAATAATTAACCTCTTTATGTCTGTAAAACTATAAGCGAGGAGCTCTACGTAATAACAACCGCACGGGTCGATCCATCAGGTAAAGCTACACTAGCCGGGGTTGGTCCGTGGATGGGTGACCATCTTAACATACCGAGACTCTTCCGTGCCTCGGAAAGCACGGTAAGCCGTTGATCCCGGCTATCGTTTGTGGATCTTTGACAGTCTTTACGGGTCGTCAGAAGCCCGAAAGTCTGACAAACAGGCTTACCAAGGGGTATCGCTCCCACATGCACCTTGAACTCCACTACTCTTCATACAATTTTTTATTTTTATTAATTTTTTCTTCTCTTCCAACAAATAGTTTGCCCTTTAACATAAAAACGTAACTTACAATATGCTTTTTATTTATTAATATTTTTGATCATATTTTTACCTGTAGGGGGGAGTCACTGGTGTCCTGAAATATAAGTCACGGCTTAGTTTAGGCACCAGTCTCCCACAAATGAACATTGTCATCATCATAATTATTATTTTTCCATTTTTAAGTTTTAGTCATTAAGTGTTATTTGTGGAAGAAAAATAAACATGTTTTTTTTTATCGTATTACCCAGTTACTGGGTTGTGGAGGTCAGATAAGCAGTCGGTCCATGTAAAATACTGGTATTCAGCTGCATCCGGTTGACTGGAAGCCGACCCCAACATAGTTGGGAAAAGGCTAGGCAGATGAAGATGTCTGTAAAAATATGTTATTTTTGTCTTCAACACTATCTTCAGTAACTTCAAAAAACAAGCAAGCGGTAATTTCACAACGCATTCATTGCATGATACTGATGCAATGAATGCGTTGTGAAATTACCGAAATCGTCCGTCTTCCTATCACCATTAATTCCATCTTCTGGCACTTTTAACATTATTAAATAACTCACTGTCTTACAATTAAACAAAGAATACCAGTCAACTACCATTGTATTTGTTTCGGGTGTCTAAACAGCGCGACTATCTCCGTGCAAGGGGGACGAGCACGTCCTTTAAATTCCTTTATTAGATTCCTAGCAGCGTTCCCTGTGTCGTCGCGTCCGATCTATTTACATGTTTTGAATGTACTAGTGTGCATGTTTTGTTTTCTGTGGGAATAAAATAATCTGACTGTTTTTGGTAGAAATGTTTTCATTAGGTGACCTATAAAATCAGCGTTTTGTATGGGGAATTTTAAAGAAGGTGCATTTTTCCTACTAACATTTTCTTAATTTATATATTACAACCATGAATACTAATGTTTTTGTTTTAAAACTTTTATACACTCATCATCTGCCTAGCCTTTTCCCAACTATGTTGGGGTCGGCTTCCAGTCTAACTGGATACAGCTGAATACCAGTATTTTACATAGAGCGACTGCCTATCTGACCTCCACAACCCCGTAACTGGGTAAAACTTTTATACACTAATGTTTAAAAACTAAAATAACGTATGCCACTTAGATTAAGCGACCAAAATAAGTTTTGGCTGGGTAAAAAAAAAATTGTGGTCATTTCTGCTAACAAAATGAGGAGTCATTTTTATTAAGGTATTTTTTATGTTTAGAAAACTCTATGTAATAAGGTTTTTTTACTATTGGTAGTTGTCTATGATGGTCATTACTCGATATAAGAACAAGCAATTGATGAATATTTTAAATCATAGAAGTGACGAGGTTGTCTATTTGTGAGAAAAAAACGCCATTTTCATAGGTGGGGACCCAATAGCCCTGACTATAGTGACCCGAGCAGGGAAAGGTCGAAGGAACAAGAGCACGCGGCAGGTCGCCCATGCGATGTACCGACCAGATTAAATCCGCAGTGGGCGGCCCATTACACGAATGCACACATATAACAGCCGACACAGAGGGATGGCGTCGCATCGTCAGACAAATCACGGCTGTCCGAAATCTCACTGCAACTTGATGACCACGACGGCTCTGTCAAGAGTGCACCGACAAAGAAGATAGCGACCCGCCCCTGTTTCGCACGGTTTATATGACTTGGCAAATCATCGAGATTTCTTTATTTTATGTAGATTTAATATCAACATTTTATGCCAAGATCCGACGATCCGCGATTTTGCGGACGGACACGCATGGCAGACGACCACGGACCGCCACGCACCGCGCACCGAGTAACTTCCGATGTCTGCGATACCCCGCACGTACACCTTCCCACGGTGCGTCGTGCGGGCTCGTCCGTGTCCATCCGCAATATGGCGCACCGTCGAATCACGGCATTATGAATATAAACCTCCCGGAGGTAATTCTCTAAATAAAGGTAGAAACCGCATCAAAATGCGTTCCGTATTTTAGAAGAACAAAGCGGTCACAGAGTAACTTAGTTTGATGGTATAGACTCCAAAGACTGCCTCGTTAGTCTAGTGGTAGCAAGCTCTACTGCTGAGCATGAATTCTTGGGTTCAATTCCCAGCTCGGGCAATGTATTATTAGGTTTTTACAACTGGAATTTCTCAGCAGCAGCCCGGAGTTTGTATTTGTGCCCGGTTGATGGAAAAAGGCTTAAAAATAAAGTTGAAGTGTCTCATGTCATTTTATGATCATCCATATTCCTCAAGGCAGTATAAAAAAATGCTACCTGACTGCAAAAATACCTACGTATGAAAAAAGTTGTATTTCCAATAAGGTCTCTTTCTAACCAAAGCAATGAAAGCCATTCATGTTGGAGTTTTAGAATAGTGATTGAATTGAATATTCCAAAACACATAAAACATTTTCTCGAATCCCATGATTTTTTGCCTAGGCTATAAGTAGTGTGCGTCAGGTATGTTCGCTGATGCGCACACTGACGATTACTTTGCAATAATGCGAAAGAAAGTTGCCTCAGTAATATCCCGAATGAGGGGAAGCAGCAACAGCATTCTGAGGGTGTTTGCAGAGAGGCTGGATGGGCCTACAATGGGGAGGTTTACCAAGCTACATGTTGGCAACAAAGCTTGTTAGACCTTCCTGTGATTGTTTTTTCTTTTTACTGTTCCTGCATGTTACTAATATAGTCAGATGTAATACTAACACCCTATGGGCCTTGATGCCTGAGAATAAAATATTTTTATTTTATTTTATTTTTATTTATATGGGGTGCTTAATTGTTGCAAAAGAGTCGCAGACCTGACCTATCATATACTGGAAGCAATGCGTGAAATTACAAGTCACCCTGTATATTAAATCTGATATTCCCATGACATAAACCTGATGACTATTCAAAGCGATGCGGAAATAACCCTCTTTACATATAAGTACGATAATAATGTTTATGTTGAACAAGAAGTTCTGGCCAAATCCCTCGTCAAAACTCTGATAATGTGTCAGCAAACCATTCTCTTTGCTTTAAGGAACTATAGAGCCTCCTACACGACATTGGAAAGTAAACATTGTACCGTAGACTGTATGGTCTAAATTCATTTGTTCTATGGTATAACAGTATTTGGTTTCTTGTCTTGTAAAGTTTCGTCAGGCAGCGAATAATAAGTATATGAAGACAATTCCTTTGGTTTGTTTTGTTTTTGACGCGACACGTGTGATGTGATCTGCTGGCGTTATCAACTCAGCCTATCACTGTTGACTCCTGGACATAGGCCTCTCACAGGCTGCGCTACAGGACCATGTCTCCGCCTCCGGTATCCAGTTTGGCCCAGCCATCTTTTTCAGGTCGTCGGTCCATCTAGCTGGGGGCGTCCCATACTACGCTTCCCGGTACGCGGTCTTCACTCCAGGACTCCTCTGATCTATCAGCCAACGTTCTTTCGACAAACATTGCCAGCCGACTGCCACTTCAGCTTGCTTACTTGCGTTCATTTCCGGATAATTTCTTTTTTTATTTTATCCTTCAAAGAAACTCCGAGCATAGCCCGCTCCAAAGCTGCAAAATTTACTGTCAGTTAGCTGTTATGGGAAGCATTGAGATAGAACACTGGGCAAAACGCTCTTCACTAGTATTTTTTCGAAATAAGTGACTCAAATTCCACAGACAAATTCAATGTGAAAAGTAGTAGGTAAAAGTTTTCCTTCAAGTCTTCAAAAAGTAATTGCATTCTAAGAACTAAAACTAAGCCCTTACATTTACAGTAAAAACAGTTTAACTAAGTAAATACAAACAGTCTCCATTTCACATAGCACTCGTCTTTATTTATTTAGTAGTCAAGTGAAGTGTGCATTTGAATGCATAAACGGTGGCGCTCTCTTGCGACGGTACGTAGATATTAACTTTTCTGTTGCAGAGTGCATTCTTACTGGCTGGTATTATATTTACATTGGGCATTGATATACACAAAATTGGGTTTTAATATTTTAGGCTGGATTCCTGCATCTTTTTTTAATGATTCATAATAATTATTCCCAGGAAGAGATGGAGGGACGATCTAGACGCGTACCACAAGGGTTGGATTGTGGTGGCCCTGGAAAAGGATGTTTGGAAGGATTTGGGGGAGGCCTTTGCTCAGCAGTGGGACAGTATAGGCTAACATAAAAAAATAAATGTGTTTTAAGCCAACCCTGGAGATCAATGCTTATACTTTCTCTGTATGAGTTTGTATGGCCTTTGCCCTGCCACTGCAGGGACAATAGACTGGTATTATTATTATTTATTTTAAGTTTTAAGCAAAAGGATGAATATTTAAACATACCATGGTATTTCTTGGTCCAGAGATTAAAAATGTCTAATATTTTCAGATTGAATTTAATTATTTCAAGATTTTCAATCCTTTTTAGCTCTGTAAAATGTGTTTTAGATAAATATTTTATTGAGAGTTTTACATAGATATCAAAATTAAACGATTATTTTTCTTGGATTTGTCTACCGTATAAAAAAACATTATTTTTGTTTATTGCAAAAAAAATGCAATCACAATGAAAGCAAATTAAATCTTCAGTAATGTAGACTTTCAATATTCTGGTGCAATAACAAGGGAATGTCAACGAGGTGAATGGGCGAATGTAATGAAACTTGTAGTTCGCGCGTCGGTACGCGAAGGAACAATTGTACAAAATGAGCAGCCATGTTTTGTGTAGTGACAATGTTTAGTTGGTAACAAAAGTAGAAGAGTATTCAGACAACTACAAGTACTTTTAAAGCCACGTGTGTGTTTGTGCAGCCAAGTCTTTGACATTGGTTCTCTGAGTGTGTCTACGTATTTATGATATTACGTTCACAATAAATGTTGCCTGTTTAGTGCAGAATTGTTGGTTTTTTTCCTGAATACAGGGGGGCCTAAAACGGCCACATTAGCAATTCCTTTAAAAGCAGTTCATTTTCTGAATTTCCAGCTGTCATTACAATTCCTCTAATTTGACACAAAAGCAATTCATATTGCGTGGACCATTTTACGAATCTCAATAGAAAGCTGTCAAACAGATGAATTATTTCGTAATATGAATCGCAGGCAGACGTTTGTCCTGCCAGGGTTGCGGGTTAGTCCGAAAGGGATACCGGGACCTTGGCAACAGGCAACTGAAGGAACACGGGTGGGTTTTAGTCAGTAAAAGTCTGACACGCCCTTCCGCTCCACCCAGAGCGGGAGAAGTCATTGGATGATTTCCCACCCTCAAAAAAAAAAAAAAAAGGCAGATGTTTGTGACATTTTACGATGATTCATAATATTTTCCTATTATGATTCTGCCAAAGTGACTGTTTTAAGCCTTCAGACCTCTTTTACCTGTACCCAAGTAAAAATATTATGTTAAGGCTTCTGCCTGCGACTACGTCCGCTTAGAAGTCAACTATATTTTAAAACATAATATCCAAAGGCGCTCGGCAATAGTGTTGCCTTCAATCAGTGAAATAATTTTAGAAATCGGTTCGGTACCTTTAGAGATTAGCATTGATACAAACAATCTATTTTACATAATTACAACCTTTGTGGCCAGTGTCGCCTTTAGCCTCCCTTTCTTCAGTACTTTTTGCCTTTAGCCTTTAGCCTCCCTTTCTTCAGCAGATTTTGCCCGCGGCTTCGCCCGCGCGGTTGTCGGAAAATCTCCCACGGGAATGCACTACCGGGATTAAAAGTATTATGTGTTAATCCAGGTTATAAACTATCTGTGTGCCAAATTTCATCCAGCGAGCGGATTGATTTACATGGAGTGACTGTCTGCATATCTGCGGGCCTAAAATTGCCACATTAGCAATTCCTGTATAAGCTGAATTTCCAGCTGTCATTAGCAATTCCTATAATTTGACATATAAGCAATTCATAATGTGTGGACCATTTTACGAATCTCCATAGAAAACTGTCAAATAGATGAATTATTTCGTAACATGAATCGTACGAAGATCGTAAATACAGCAGATTATAAATTGTCAGTTTGTAACATTTTACGATGATTCATAATATTTTCCTATTATGATTCTGCCTAAGTGTCTCTTTTAAGCTCCCTGACCTCCACAATCCAGTTAGCACGATACCCCTTGATAAGACTGGTTGTCAGACTTTTGGGCTCCTGACGACTCGTAACGACTGCCAAAGATCTATGAATGACAGCCGGGATCAACGGCTTTACGTGCTTTCCGAGGCACAAAGATCTTTATATGTAATGGATGGTCACCCATCTACGAACCGACCGAGCAAGCGTAGCGTAACCCAACCCCTCGTTATAAGATCCTCATTTTTGTAAATTAAAACACAAGCTTTCTTGTGTGCAAGCAAGCAAGAATAAATTAAACAAGTTCCTGAACAAATCCTTTGTCGGTGCAGTTCAAAACTTTGACCAACAGTTAGAACAAACGGTAAGCTTCTGTTTATGACACAAACGTAGTAGCTAACTATTTCCATTTAAATCTAACAGCAAATGTAGGGTTAAGAGGAGTTAAATAATAACAGTGTGTATTAAATGTATTGTAAATGGTAAAATTCCGCTACAGATGTTTTAAGTATGATGGACGAATATCAGATGTATGAACTTAAAGGCTATGCTAGTGCTACCGCTGCAGCTGCGGAAAACCTCAAGCGGCGAAAGGATAACAGCCATATAGCTTACGCCCGCGGCTTCGCCCGCGTGGTATGTCGATAAAAAGTAGCCTATGTCCTTTCTCAGGCTCTAAACTATCTGTGTACCAAATTTCATTTAAATCGGTTCAGTAGTTTTGGCGTGAAAGCGCGACAGACAGACAGACCGATAGACAGAGTTACTTTCGCATTTATAATATTATAAGTAAGGAACTCGTGTGAAGGAGCTCGTGGCTAAGTAATAACAGCCGCTCGGGTCGATACATCAGGTTAAGCTACGCTTGCCGGGGTTGGTCCGTGGATGGGTGACCATTTTCACATATCGAGACTCCTCCGTGCCTCGGAAAGCACGTTAACCCGTTGGTCCCGGCTGTCATTTGTGGATCTTTGACAGTCGTTACGAGTCGTCAGAAGCACGAAAGTCTGACAACCAGTCTAACCAAGGGGTATCGTATTACCCAGTTACTGGGTTGTGGAGGTCAAACAGGCAGTCGCTCCATGTAAAATACTGGTATTCAGCTGCATCCGGTTAGACTGGAAGCCGACCCCAACGTAGTTGGGAAAAAGCTAGGCAGATTGACCGACCTAAACTTATGAAAATTATGGTATGGAAACCAGGACTTAATATTCTGACCTAGACGCTTGTGGTAAATACTCGTTAGAGATGGGTTGTATCAGGTGAAACACGATATCTGTGATCACTGTGACTGTAACAAAAAATAACAGATCCAAATATCTGTTATAAAATAACAGCCTGTTATATTTGTACAGATGATAAATACTCAATTGAATATCTTCTTTATTTCTTTTCGATAAAGTAGAAAATTGTATCCGAAGTTTTAACAGTAACTGCCGCGGTAACAGTCTTGAGGATCTGTGATTTTAAGTAACAGATATTTTTTATCGTTAGGAGCAATTGCTACCTGCTATTTTTTAATATCTGTGATTTCTATCTGTGACGATAAATACGCCTCACTCCTAACTCGTTCCTTTTCTTAAGCCTTTAGCTTTCACCTGCAATGGTATAGTTAGGTACAGGCTGATACTATAAAGTGCTGGAATTATGTGAACTTGTTACCCTCCTTCCGTAAGACTAACATAATAATACTAGCTTTATCTCGAACAGTTGTAATACTTTGCAGAATAAGGTATCAGAGTGAGGGCGGGCGAGATAGCTAAGTATTTTGTAATATGAATAGCTCTTATCTTATGTTTACATAGGCTAATAACCTGTATTACTTATTCATGGCGGCAATCTTTAAGGTGAAAGCTTCAGGGTAACCCGCGAAATTAAAATTTTCATAAGTTGTTAAATATGATTTGCGACCGAAACAAATATGGCTTTACAGAATTATAAACATTAAAATCAGCAATACAAACTCTCTAAGTTCATGAAAGTGTATTGAATGACTATTTTCATGAAATCATGAAATTAGGCACTTATATGAACTTAGAGAGTTGTATTGCTGATTCTAATATTTATAATTCTGCAAAACCTTTGTTACGGTCGCAAATCATATTTTAATCAACATATAACCTGACTCTGACCTGCAAATTGCAAAAAAAGTAAGAAAATTTGAATTTCGCGGGTTACCTTATCGCATCCCCCTTAAGTTAAGCTAGTTTTGATATAAAATATAGACCTACGGATTTTCAGTACAGTGCAATGTTCCTACCTTATTATCACAATAAATCGGTATACCCGACTTAATCCGTACTAGATGTTTATATTAAAGGCGAGCTGTAGGTAGGTAGGTGAACATAAAATTGCACATGTATGTATTGACTAGTTGAGCCCCGCAGTTTCACCAGCTAAACTTTATATCCCGTGGGAATATCGGGATGAAATGTATCCAATGTCCTAACCATGTGCCAAAATTTCATCCAAATCTGTTCTGCCGTTTTAGCGTGAAAGCGTAACAAACAAACTCACGCAGATTAGTTAGGTTATAGCATGTAAAAAATATTTCAATACATTGCCTGTAGGCTTTTGATTCGATGTCAGAGATTAAAATGAAATTGAAATAAAATGTGAACATTTTTCATTTGTTTTGTGCATTGCCTCCAAATGATTCGTATTGAAAGCATGAGTTTCGAATAATTTCACATTTATGAAAAAGTATTTTTTTGTTTAACCAACCGAACGCCACTCACTGAATTGAATATTTTGTTCAATTTTAATCAAACAGATTCTACAATAAACCATTACTTAAAAATACTTTCCCAATCGTATGTAATCCTGATTCCAACAAAATACGTACCATTCGAGTATTATATTTACGAACTTTAAAAGATTCCATAAAAGATTACAATAATCTCATCTTTTACGAAATATATCGTTTCTTACATTATATTTCGTAAAAGATAGCATCGAAGGGAAGTTATAACGACCTTTATCATTAATTGTATGAACTCCTGAACTTTGTACTCTGGGGGTAAGCCGTCAATAAATCTGTAACGACAAATTGATATTACCTTGAGGTGTTTAAGGCGAAAGATGTAATCCAAAGTCACCTATATTTTTGTACGCAATTTAGGAAGAAAAAGCTGTGTTGTTGTGATATTAAGTTAGTATTAATTGGAAAACGACACCCATGATGAAAAATTTGAAAATTTTCGTAGCCGCCATCTCGGATTTTTATTTTGCCTTCACTATCGGCTTTAGCACTCATAAAAACCATGAAAACGATATCCATGATGAAAAATTTGATCATTTTCGCAGCCACCGTCTTGGATTTACATTTTAACGTCACTATCAGTTTTAAAACCCTCAAAAACCATGAAAACGACACCCTTGATGAAAACTAAGAAAATTTCGCAGCCGCCATCTTGGATATTCATTTTGACCAAATTCACACTTCGCACTTTCACAACGCTACCTCTGTCATCCATCCAGCCACATCTTCACTCCAATCCTCACAAGACTACATCATTACGAATGTCAAACGATTCCGACGTGTTAAAACCTCTTCAGTTGAAATATCGAAACACTTTGTACTCTGACGGATCATTTACACGAGTAGAGTTCCTCGCCTCTAACTGTCAACCGTGCGTACGATACTCGCGTGTTAAAAGGTTAAAAAAAAAATCGCTTCTGTCAAAATTGGCGCTGGCAGACTATCCGTTTTATTTATTTTCTTATTATTGTGCCTACAACCTGTATGTTAAAGTGATATTTTTTTAGTTTTCTCCAACTTTATTTGTTGACCACCTGCAGCAACAATAACTAATACATACATAGATACATAAAGTCATGCCTTCTTCCCATGGGAGTAGGGGAGTAGGCAGAAAATACAGAACGCCACCTGCTACGATCCTTACATACTGCTTTTGCCTCGTTTACGTTCATACATCTGGTCATAGATGCACGCCGGTTGCGAGACCTTTCATGTAAATAATATTCTATTCCGTGTATAGCTACTTGTATCCAGTATAAGCTGACCTCGCATTGTACAGAAATCCTGTACAATGCGAGATCAGCATAAACTGGAAATGTATTTGTTGATATGTAGCCGTGTGTACATGCAGTAAGCATATGAGATTCGGTGAAGGCGGCGCTGTCGGCGAACAAAAAATGACAGACCTTGTCAATTTTCATATTCACTTTGTCCCAACTAAAGCACCCGAGCCAGATTAGCTTGCGTAAATCACATTTCGAGCTGTCAAATCAAAGATCGAGAAAATCACCTGACGTATCTCGTATGACACAATACTAGGCGAGTTTTAGTTCCTCGCTTAAGCGTAAAGTACTGAGTAAGTATAAGTACGATAAACGCCTTGCGATTATCTCCTTTTGATGGTCTAGAAATTCTCCTCGTGTAAATAAGCCTTTTTACAACTACGGTCGAGAGACGGGTAGTTAATCGGTTTTTCCAAATACCTGCGGGTACTTTCTGGGTATTTTTAACCCAGTGCCTTTTGTGTAAGCCTCAAGGATTGAGCTGGAAACGGCTCGGTAAAAAGGTTTTTCTTAGATTAAGTTACGCTTTGAATCTTGCTTGGCGATTTTGAACAAAATGTAGGCAAGGATTTGCTTTTATGCCGCCTGGATAGTAACCGGTGCGTTTAAAATATACTCTTTATCTACACCCATGCTATAAATCCTCTATAAAAGTTTCTGAAACAGTTAGCTTATTGCCAAAATTAAAACAGCCAGTGCACGTCGTACCGCGCCATTTTTGTTCGATATTGATATTGCAAAGAAACTTTTATAGAAGATTCATATCATGGGTGTAGATAAAGTCTTGTGTGCAACTGTAAATAATTAGGTATTAAAACACTCATGTGATACTATTACAACACTCATGTGTTACACATTCGTGTTTTAATACCCCTTATTATGTAACAGTTGCATAAATAACTATTAAAGATCTCATCAAACTGTGAAATTTTTCAACATTAATATAATTATATGCCTGTCGCAATGAACAATTCCAATAGCAATCATCATTATCATTTCAGCCAAAAGACGTCCACTGCTGGACATAGGGCTCCTCCAACCAAATTTCTGTGCTTCCCACATCCAGCAGCCTTCACGGTCATCGGTCCATCTTTTGGGGGCCTTCCAACGCTAAGTCTTCCGGTCACCACTCCAGAACCTTTCGACCCCATCGGTCATCTGTTCTGACCGCAATACATCATCATCTGCATAGCCTTTTCCCAACTATGTTGGGGTCGGCTTCCAGTCTAACCGGATGCAGCTGAATCTGGTAAGACTGGAAGTAGGCCCCAACATAGTGATGATGAGCAACATGATGATGGGTAGCATCAACCTAATTTATCTTGTTGATAATTTTCTTCACGAACATTTTTTGTATGATATAATATGATTATTAACCCAGTATTATATATGATTATTAACACAGTATTTATATTTTTAACGATAAAACAAATTGACAAATTGTTTTTATGAAGCCTTTTATAAACAATTGTTTCAATAGTTAGTACAGAGTTGGAAGTTGAGCTGTTCGTACAAAAGTTGTATTGAAAACTAGGACGTACCCGCAATCCTAACTTTGCTGACACTCAGCATTTATTTGTTTAGTGTTATTGTTACAAGTTATTACGGTTCGTATTTTATATTGTTTAACATCGGGACATAAATAAAAAGTTATGTGAAATCTTAGCTCTTTGAATTTAATTAAAAGGATTGTTTAACATTTACCGTGGAGTGAGATACCTGTGTGTTATGGTGTGTTAAACCTCTTGTGTTTTGTTTAATTTTTACGTCAATCGTTTTGATTTTTTTAAGAATATGTGACTTTTGAAATAAAGCATTTCTTGTTTAGAAGCTTTACGACACATAATCCTTACTTTCTTTACTAATATTATAAATGCGAAAGTGAGTTTGTTTGTCTGTTTGTTTGTTACGCTTTCACGCTAAAACGGCTGAACGGATTGGGATGAAATTTGGCTCATGGGTAGACCATGACCTGGAATAGGACATAGGATATTTTTTATCCCGATATTCCCACGGAATCGAGATAAACGCGGGTTAAACCGCGGGTAGCAGCAAGTATTGTATATAATGATCAATTGTTTATAATATGTTTCAAAACACAATCATTCGACTTACTACGACGATTGCGACTACGCCGTAGCTGTAACAGAAAGTGCTACGACGGCTACGCCGTAGCCGTAGTAATCTATGCTACGACGAGTACGCCGTAGCTGTCTTAGAAAGTGCTACGACGACTATGCTGTAGCTGTCTTAGCAAGTACTAGGAGTATCTCAGCTACGGCGTAGCAATCGCGTAGTTATTTCAAGATACAACATTTATTTCCATCTACTTAGACTGACATCATATTATTATTAAAAATAACATTTCTTAAAAACCGTATTGTTGAGAAATGTCTCGTTACATCGCGGAGAGTGGCATTTCAGGCACAACACGCCCACACACCAAGTACACGAGTTCAGAAGTGAAAAGGTCATTCAAACGATACGACGACGGAAAGTTCAAACATTTTCTCAACACGTCAAAAAGCCCACAAGGTTCTATTGAAGATACACATTTTGTTTATTTATAATATTTTTTAAGTGTTTGGTGAGACACGTCGAGTTCTTATTATAGAACTGTGACATACAATAAATTGAAAATATGTTATTCGATTCGGTACTTATCGATTGTTTGCCAGAATACAATAAATTAACACTTAAGATGTTAGCGTGGTATGTTTTTGCTTTTTTATTTGTTAAATTCATGTTTGCCGAAAGCAGGGCAGCACTTTAACGTAGTTATGAGAAAGTGGCAGGTCTCCTATAAGAACCAAATACAGTACACATCTACAAGCTGTAAGGGTAAACACTCTTGTCATTCAAACCATGGGTAGTTGACTTAAATATAAAAATAAATGACCGAACACAACAAAAAAAAAAGTTATTTTTATTAAAAGATTTTAAAAAGTTTCTATCCGACACCGTGCTCTCTAGCGAAACAGCTGACTGACTGAGGGAGAGGTCGCGCTTGCGGTCGGTCAGGTCACATCCCGCATCCCCCGCCCGTGTTGAGACGCAAGTTCGTTGCCCTATGCGCTAGGGCAACGAACTTACGTCTCTTGTGGTAAAATGTAGATTTAAAAAAAAGAAAAAAAAAGTTGTAATTTTCCATTGATTTTACGTTCTATAAATGAAACCAAACCACTGGTTGCAAGGATAACGATGTTCACCCTAACAACCTGTATAGGATAGCTTTTTATCCTGATATTTCCACGGGATCGAGAGTTATACGGGTGAAACCGCGGGGCGCAGCTAGTAATTTATATTTTGTAATCTGGTGTCAATTTTTATATGGATGTGTTCCTTAAAATAAAAAGGATTCATTTAATATTTTATCTGATTTATTTTAAAAGAAAATGATACCTGTAGCTGTCAAGCCACTTGCAAATTGCGCACTTGCAAATTGCACACTGTAGTTACCAAGCCTTTAGCGCACTTGCAAATTGTACACTGTTGTTGCCAAGTCTTTAGCGCACTTGCAAATTGCACACTGTAGTTACCAAGCCTTTAGCGCACTTGCAAATTGTACACTGTTGTTGCCAAGTCTTTAGCGCACTTGCAAATTGCACACTATAGTTACCAAGCCTTTAGCGCACTTGCAAATTGTACACTGTTGTTGCCAAGTCTTTAGCGTACTTGCAAATTGCACACTGTAGTTACCAAGCCTTTAGCGCACTTGCAAATTGTATACTGTTGTTGCCAAGTCTTTGGCGCACTTGCAAATTGCACACTGTAGTTACCAAGCCTTTAGCGCACTTGCAAATTGCACACTGTAGTTACCAAGCCCTTAGCGCACTTGCAAATTTCACACTGTAGTTGCCAAGCCTTTAGCGCACTTGCAAATTGCACACTGTTGTTGCCAAGTCTTTAGCGCACTTGCAAATTGCATACTGTAGTTACCAAGCCTTTAGCGCACTTGCAAATTGCACACTGTAGTTACCAAGCCTTTAGCGCACTTGCAAATTGTACACTGTTGTTGCCAAGTCTTTAGCGCACTTGCAAATGGCACAATGTAGTGGCCAAGCCTAAAAGCGCACTTGCAAATTGCACACTGTATTTATGAAACCTTGCAAATTGCACAAAACAAAACAGTACTTGTACTTATGAACTCAAAAAGCATAAAATACAGTGTCACTGTGTGGTTTTATTTGTATTTCAAAACCTTGTAAATTTTCAAGTTGGTATCCTTCAACGATAGCCATTTCAGTCTTATAATCTACTCATGTTACTGAAAATACATAAAAACCCCATATTACGTTTATGAGATACTTAAACCATGTTATTACTCGGCTCAATTTAACGTAAACCGCGTAGGGTTGCAATAAACCCACATTTTATAATGTAGCTTCTATAATCCAGCTTAAATTTTAAAGTTAAAAATTATATAAACATCACGACTTGTTTCCCCGAGGGGTTGAGCAGAGGTGTATCTGTAATACACTCACACTTCGCTATCAACATTTAGATATCGCTTTTTTATACCATGTAGGTGCGTACAAATAATATTTATCATTAAACGTCCAACTGCATCCGAGCTTGCATCTTTATTATTATTATAAATGGGAAAGTGTTTCTTACGCATTTACGCTAAAACGGCTGAACAGATTTGGATGAAATTTGGCACATGGGTAGACCATGATCTGGGTTAGGAGATAATATACTTTTTACCACGGTAGTACGTTCCCGGTGGATAATTTCCGACCTCCACGCGGGTAAAGCTGTGGGCAGCTAGTTAATTAGTTATTTATAATCAATTAAGTAAGTTCTAAGTCTTTATTCAATATACCTAATCCTCTGTAATAACAAAATTCACCCACCAGTGAACCTGTTTTAAAATATATAAGAACTTCTAAATCACTCAATTATTCTCAAAATGTTAGTGCGAAAATAATTCAAACTCAAAGCATTTATTTCAATTAAACCATTTACAGGCACTTTTGAATTGTCAAGAAGTCGGTTGGTTAGTCAGAAAGCTGAAGCTAAGTGAGAGTTCCAAATCGTGGAACTCTATGGAGAAGAACGGGGAAGAAACTTTATGGACACTCTTTTAAATCAAGATATTACAAAATCCTGGGTACATTATTCTTGTTGCATATGTGAGAACAATATATAAAAAAAACAATGCTAATTGTAAGTATAAAGATAAGCAGTTATGAGATGACCAATCTGGAATATGACTCGTGGATCAGCACCATTCAGCTCAACGATTTTGAAAGGTAAACAACGACGCTCAGGGTTAAATACACATCATAATGTATGTATATTATAAACTAGCACGGCAATTCCCTGAGCTGTTATACAATTTTGAAAAATACTGTTTTCAGTATATTTTGTAGTTAAAATAATAAAAAGTAATCTAATTAAAGTAATAGCTTGTAGTAATAAAAAATGAAGGGAAAAACGTATTCTTTCGGAATATAGCTTTGCTTTTGTTTGGCCGGCGGCACTTTCACCTCTCTAGACCAAAAATGTATTTTCCTGTTTACAAACAATAATTCACATAAATGTTGTTTACACTCAGTTCAATCTTGCTCGTTGCTTGCAAGCTATAGTTTTCCACTCAGCCACTCAAGAATTTTCCCAGTTACGCGGTCTCCGCAGATGACGACTAATAACATTTTGTTGACAACCCGCCACCGTGCGACAGGGATGGCACTCTGCGGTGTATGTATAGAGAGGATAATACCGGGATGATTTAAAAAAATATATTTTTCAGTGCCACGTTTATGGGGTCGTGTGGTTATAAATACAGCGTGAATCATTGGTTTTATCATCTATTCTTATTTTTGGTTTTAAGGGAGATAACGGCCATCTGCGATTTTCAACCGTTTGTTGGCCAGGCTTTTTGTTTACGATTATAAAACTAGTGTGTCGATCTGGTATTTTCATATCTTCAGTTGGCCTCAAACGCCTCTTACCATAGTCGTATATAGGTAATTGAGTCGATGTGGCTTGCAGCCCGGATGAACTTAATCAAAAGTTTTGTTAACTAAGGTAATAAAAACCTGTTTATAAGCCACATAATTATATATGTAGAATTCGGATATTTTATCTTATCCCGTTAAATGAAACCTATCATAAAAATAAGTACCAACGAACCTATTTCAGTTTATTATATCAGTTATCAATATATTATCAGTTTCAGCCGCCAGGATATCCGAGAAAGTACTGTGTCATTTTCTTTTCTTTCAGTCATAAAAAAAGAAAATGAAGAATATGTAATAACAGCTCTGTATAGTGCCGCCCACCGCCATCACGTTTGGGGTTGAGAGCGTCGGTATAAGGGCTCGCGCGGCGCCCCAACACTCATTCGCGTCCCGAACCGCGACCCGACCAGACGGGCGCTGTCCGATCTACGACCAATACTGCGACCGCGCGCGTATGTATCTTCAAAGTTCCTTATTTCAAAATCATCATCAATATTCCTTCCAAGTTTAATTGCAAAAGTTTAACTACGTTTTTTAATTTAAACCAATTTATTCATCGGACGTTCCAAGTTTAAATTGCATTTTTTTTATCTCCGCGGAGGTGCGTAAGTGTTCGTGTGTTGTGTGTGGCGAATTCGGTGAGTCGAAGTTTGAGTTTCGAATTGGTGAACGTCGGCTATTGGTGGAAACTGGGTTTGTTTCAATTTCGGCTTTTACTTGACGCTCATTTGTTATTTTTGGCTTTGACATATGAGTTTTTATTCATTTTCACGTCTATTCGTTAAATTACAACGTGTTCATTTTTACGGTTATTGGGTTGTGCCGATATTGATATTGTAACGACATAGTCAAACAAAATTAGACAAATAACCGTTACTTCAATATTGTCCTTCCATAATCGAATTTCAGGCAATGTTTGGCAGAATTTCTTTTAATTTGCATCGCCTGGCGTGATATGCAAATAGCCAAAAAATTCAAATTGAGCATTCAGATACGAATTCATGCATTTGAATGAGTTTAGTCGTTTTTTGAGCTTCAATTGGGTCGTTAATTGTTTTTTAGGGTTATTTAAGTTGGTTTCGTAAGTTAATTCGATAAAACGTATATACATTAATTATGTGACCTAATTAAGGGAATGGACTAAGGTTTTATTGTCTGAACGTTTTTATTTCTGTCTCTCCTTCGTTGGAACAAATCGATTACTATGCTCTGACGGACTTTGTATTTACACGTCGGCTCAAGAATAAAGTAAAAAGGACACTGGAAACGACTATGTCTTGGCACAAGATCTGTATCACCTTTTTGGCATTGACAAAGTAGCAAATTTTACGTTTTTGGCAGCAATTTTGTTTTGCCAACAATATACGAGTTTGTTCAGTGCGGTCTCGATTCGATTTTTAAAATTTATTGGAGAATGTTTTGATCAGAAAACAAATGTAATTAGGATAACTGCCCATTTACATTTGTTTTCTGATCAAACATTTTAAAGCCACAGTAAATTATGGGGAGTGTTTGTAGCAGTGAGTACGATATAAATCAGCAATTTAATTACTTGTTAAATGAGACCAGTTGTTTGTTACGACTCTTGGTAAACTGAGTGCTTCGAAACGTCTAAAATTACAATGTTAATGCGAGGCTTAGAGACAAATACTGCTTCTTCTTACATCATCATCTGCCTAGCCTTTTCCCAACTATGTTGGGGTCGGCTTCCAGTCTAACCGGATGCAGCTGAATACCAGTATTTTACATGGAGCGACTGCCTATCTGACCTCCACAACCCAGTAACTGGGTAATACGATACCCTTTGGTTAGACTGGTTGTCAGACTTTCGTGTTTCTGACGACTCGTAACGACTGCCAAAGATCCACAAATGACAGCCGGGACCAACGGCTTAACGTGCTTTCCGAGGCACGGAGGAGTCTCGATATGTGAAAATGGTCACCCATCCACGGACCAACCCCGGCAAGCTTAGCTTAACCTGATGGATCGACCCGAGCGGCTGTTATTACTGCTTCTTCTTACATCTAGAGATATAAATAAAAATTAACGCACGACCACAACACAAGATTTGGGCTGGGTTTAGAAACGTGCCGCCTCGCTAGAAAGAATGCGAGCTTATTTGGGTCTCCTGAACCCCCCAAAACATTTTTTTATGTCGGAGACGCATTTAAAAGAAAAAGTAAGTTTAAAATAAAACTTACTACAGCTCTAAAACTTTTTACAGAAGGACCCTGCCATCCCCTTCGAACCTAACCTGCCTAAGTGAGGAGTCCCATTTCCCGACACATCTCGACTTAGTATAAAGGCAATAAGAACTTAGGATGCGAGAGCGAGCGAAGCGAGCTCGGGACTTTAATCCAAGATTTTTTAAGCAATTTATCGTTTTCACACATAAATTCATCGGTAATTATTTGTATGAGGCAGTGATAGTTTATAAAGTTGTATAACTTACACATGACTTAACATCAAGCTTTATTTCCCGAAGGGTACAGTACTAGCGATCTGCTCCGGCTTCGCACGGTTCGTACAACTTGACAAAACATTAAGATTTCTTAGTTATACAGGGTGTAAGGGTAAACACTCTTGTCATTCAAACCATGGGTAGTTGACTTAAATATAAAAATAAATGACCGAGTAACAACAAAAAAAAACGTTATTTTCATTGAAAGATTTTCAAAACTTTCTATGCGACACCGTAGGTACTCGCTAGCGAAACAGCTGACTGACTGAGAGAGGGGTCGCGCTCACGGCCGGTCAGGTCACATCCCGCGCCCCCCACCTGTGTTGAGACACAAGTTTTTTACCCTAGCGCATAGGTGAAAGGGTGAAATACTCTAGTGGTAAAAAGTAAAGAAAAAAAAAAAAAAAGAAGTCGTAATTTTCCATTGATTTTACGTTCTATAAATGACACCAAACCACTGGTTTCAAGGACAACGGTGTTTACCCTAACACCCTGTATGTAACTTTAATATTAACGTACATATTATAATACACATAAACCTTAGAGAATAAATTCTCTAAACGATATGGTGAAAACTTCATCAAAATCTGTTGCATCCTTAAAAAGAACAACGCGAACATGAAAAGCGACTTTAATTTAAAAGTTTTATAGTTAGATAGATAAGTAGAAAAAAAAACAAAACACAATACCAAAAACAAATGAACTACGCATCCTATGCTCGAAAAACTCCATAGATAATAATCCCATTGATTCCCCTTCAACTAGTACAGATACAGACTATTAATCCTATATACACACAGGGCATACGCCGTCACCCATTTCAACACGACTATCTATTGAATTAAAGGATTTAAACCCATTGACAGACTATATCATTTACTGTTGAGTACAGGCTTCTGGCATCCTTAATTATTATGTTGATTTAATCCGATATACTCCATGCATTTCACATAATTTTAAGTGATGGGAGAATGGGATGGTTTATAGGTTTATCTACTACTATTAGGATTCAGAATACCTTTTGTATTTTCTTGTAAATTCTTAAGCTACGAATACCTGATATACAAGAATGGCTTCCAGGATTTAAGGATTAACCTGGAACATTGGAATTCAGTCTCAATACAAGATTTATCGTAGCCGTTCCATTTGAGCTAAGTACGGCGGTAACGTAATTTATGTATTCCGATTCCGAGGAATAGACATTTAATTCAGTACAACTTGACATTAATCACGACAGGAAGAATAAGTATTTTATGCACTTACTAGCTTCCGTCCGCAGCTTCGCCCTCGTGGTATGTCGATAAAAAGTAGCCCATGTCCTTCCCCGGGATGCCACTATCTCCATGCCAAATTTTATCGAAATCCGTTCAGTGGGTTAGGCGTGAAAAGGTAACAGACAGACCGACAGACAGACAGACAGAGTTACTTTCGAATTTATAGTTTTAGTATGGAATATGGATGTATTAATATTACTGCCTCGTTAATCTAGTGGTCGCAAGCGCTAGCGCTGCGCATAAAGTCCTGGGTTCAATTCTCGGGTCGGGCAAAATGTTGTTGGGTTTTTCCATCTGGAATTACTCAGTAGCAGCCCGGAGTCTGGATGTGTGCCCGAATGATGGCAATAGGCTCGCCCCTTATTACATGGGACTTAAACATAACTGGTGAAATGTGAGCGTACTGTAGATACATCTCTGCCTAACCTATGGGGGAAAATACAGGCGTGATGTTATGTTATGTAATGTTATTGGTCGTTTTTGCGAATTATTTGTTAGCAGACAGTGTCTATTTACCACTCACGAGCTCGTGGCTAAGTAATAACAGCCGCTCGGGTCGATCCATCAGGTTAAGCTACGCTTGCCGGGGTTGGTCCGTGGATGGTTGACCATTTTCACATATCGAGACTCCTCCGTGCCTCGGAAAGCACGTTAAGCCGTTGGTCCCGGCTGTCATTTTTGGATCTTTGACAGTCGTTACGAGTCGTCAGAAGCACGAAAGTCTGACAACCAGTCTAACCAAGGGGTATCGTATACCCAGTTAGTGGGTTGTGGCGGTCAGATAGGTAGTCGCTCCATGTAAAATACTGGTATTCAGCTGCATCCGGTTAGACTGGAAGCCGACCCCAACATAGTTGGGAAAAGGCTAGGCAGATTTTTTTGTCTATTTACCACGCAGATCTTGACAGACTTTTGACACTTCATAATTCTCTCTTCGCCAATTCTTATATAATTGCTAAAAGTTTAGTGAAGAACGAAAATATCAATAACTTACTTTAGGACCGATACAATCTTCAGTTATTTTTTTACTGAGGAATAAAAAGGATGGTTTTACAGCTTGCGTAAAATCTGTCAAACCGCCATAAGTATTTTCTTCAAAAAGGTAAATCTTATCTGACTAATATAAACCAAGCCCTTCCTTATAATTATAAATATCTTAGAATACAACCCAAAACCATTTGAATTTATCAGAGCCTTTTAGAATCTAGGAGTCACGATACTTTCATTTCATGTTTGAATGTGACTCTTTTCAGACATTTGAAAACATTGTAAAGTTACGTGTTCTTGGCACTTCAAATGTTCAAATGCATCGTGTCGCTAAATACCAGCTAATCCATTTAGCACCCGTGTCGGGGTTATTGGCCCGAACGACCCCGCTGGTCATGCGACGGACTTTAATTTAGCTTCCATAGCTGTTAACAAGTTTTAAGTTACATCATCATCATAATTTCAGCCGAAAGACGTCCTCTGCTGGATATAGGCCTCCCCCAAGCACCGCCACTTCAACCGGTTCTGTGCTTCTCGCATCCAGCGGATTCCTGCGGCCTTTACCAGATCTTCGGTCCACATTGTGTGAGGCCTTCCAACGCTACGTCTTCCGGTACGCAGTCGCCACTGCAGAACAGATTTACATAGTATAAATTAAATATGAAACATTATTATAAAGAGAAATACGGTTGATACTAAATATTAAATGCAACAGGTTGGTAAAAAATGCGCGACGACTGTAGAACCTTCCCCTGAAAGTTAAACAAGTAGTGGTCGTGTAATGCAAGACCAACTTTCTTTCACAAAAATAACTCTTATGAATTCTTACGCTGTAAAAATAGATAGGTAGATGGAACATGACTTATCTCGGATTTTAGTCGATAGGAGTTTAAAATGTTAACCAGAAAAGTTTGACACTGAGAAAAACCCAACCTAACAGCTCCCGATGCCCAATGGGCTCTTCCTTTCTTTTTTTCTTTTTATACTCTTACATAATTTATATATTTTGGGTTTAGTGTTAGCTTTTAGAATGTTTTTATTTTTTTCCTAGCCTACGCTGTCCTACTCCTGGGAAAATGCCTCCCTCCACTCCTTCCATCTTTCGCGAGCCCGCGCGGCCACTTTCCAGTTTTGATGGAACCTATCCAGCTCGTCCCGCCATCTCCCACGTGGTCTGCCGCGACCCCGCTTCACTATCTCAGGGCACCAGTTCTGTGATATTTGGGCCCAGTTTTTCCGGCATGCGGCAGACGTGTCCTGCCCAGTCCCATTTAAGTTATAATGTAATTAAGGTTTATAACTGAGAAAGTAAAATATAATAAGTACCTAACTTATGTAATTCAATTTGAGTAACGGAGTCAAATGCCTGTTGGATTTAGAGCAAAAGCAACCATTTGACATATTTTATTCACTATCGGGTCCCAATTGTTACGGGGCGTCTGATTTCTACTCCAAAAAGAGGTATGAAAGCGAAACCATCCCAAATAAAATGTACGTTAAGGTTTAGCCGCGGAGAAAGTACACCCTTTACTTTTATTTCGAGTGTAACACAATCATTCCTTCTCAAGGTTTCTGAGTAAACATTGAATGTAGCTTAACGTACACAAGTATGTAGGTATATCTAAACGCAAAGACAGCTGTACAATCTTATCAGCTGAAATCGATATTTGTTTATCAAAGCGGTCTTTGAGAGCGAAGAGAATTTCAACTAGTAAAACCATAAGTGCGTGACAGATTATAAAGCTTAACCACTGGTATTAAAGTTCAAATTCGTGGCAAAAGCATCACAATTTGCTAGCTCATCGCGGAAGCCTCGAGAATAACAATAAGAGTAATCCATTTTCCTATGTTGACTTTTACGGGGTTTACAAACCGGAAAGGACGGCCGCCGCCGCCGCCGGTGGTATTAGTCGGTTTCTTGCGCCGGCGGCTTTGAGACGTGTTACTATGCACGATCTTGAGCCTTGAATCGTGATATGCCTGCCAGAACTTTGGTTTTGACTGAAATTTTAATGTGTCACCTAGTCGATAGTAAAATAGTAATAGTCGATAGTAAAATAAATATCATGCTTGTTTCCCTGAAGGGTAAGGCCTATATACCTACCTGTAGTACACCCTTAGGTCGCCCATATACTGTTCAATTCCCATGTAATAGGCTTAGTTTAGTATATACTTGGCCCGCTCCTGAATCGAATCCAGCTATCTAATTGCGTAACTTATTTTCGTAACCGATTAAGATTAATTTGTTTCGTTTTGACAGTTTAACAACATTCATTGCGTTATTTTACGTTGTTGAGCAGATTTTTTTTTCGAACTTATGAAGCAATTGATTATTCGATCAATTGATAAGATCAATTGATTTGTTTCAAACCGATTCCGATTCTGATAGATCTTGAATTACGTAATTAGGGTGCTGAACCTCATGCCCTGCAGTTGCGACCGCTAGACTAATGATACAGTCAATCTCTTCTATTTTTAACCAATCTATCTTGCGTTGTCGTACTTTCGCAGTAACGTACATCGCCATCACGTACTTTCGCAGTAACGTACATCGCAATCACCTACTTTCGCAGTAAAGTACATCGCAACCACGTACTTTCGTAGTAACGTACATCGCAATCACGTACTTTCGCAGTAACGTACATCGCAATTACGTACTTTCGCAGTAACGTACATCGTAATCACGTACTTTCGCAACAACGTACATCGCAATCACGTACTTTCGTAGTAACGTACATCGCTGTAATGAATTTCGCAATAATGGGAACCCTCCCAAATTATCAATTTTGTTAATTACTAAACCACTTCGCAACCAGAAATTCCCACAAAACCAGTCAATGACTGCCCACAGCACCGAATGCCAAATCTCCAAGCCTGGCTTGACCGTTGCTAAGCCGACGGAGTAATCCAGGCTTCCCACATGGTATGTAAAGCCAATAGATTCCCCGAATGACAGGCAGCCATACTTTTTTATCCCGACATGGAAATACGGTAGCAGTCGAAACTTTTATCACGGAACCTTTTATCGCATCACTGTTTGCAAACATTTCGTTCGAAGGATTTAGATTCGAATGGTTTCATTGCGAGGTTTTTGTGCCTCTTCAATCGTAAGGCGCGATAACGCAAAGAGTTTAAATATTGGAAGAGTTACACCAGCTTTTCCTTGATAAAATCGCCATTTAAAGGGGCTTTCATTTGTATTTACGTTTAAGAGAGTTGCCAGAAGAATAGCAGTGGAAGTGGCCTTAAAAGTGTTAACAGATAACAAAACGAACAATATGTTTGAAATAAAAAGAAAAAAGTTTGTTTTCCTTTCAGACCTAACATTGTCAGAACTGAGTAACGCTGGGACAGATTTTAATGCGCCTTGGCCTGAGTAAAACAAGAAGAAAACTTATAAACTGGTTGGTGGTTTTAACTGGCGGTAGTGGGACCAGCTCCCATACATTTTTGCCCACTAGCCTTTTATAATAGACTAGCTGCTGCCCGCGGATTCACCAACGTGGACCCTAATTCTCTTTCTAAAATAAAAGTAGCTTAGGTTACTCCTCAACTTATCAGCCAGTCACAATCGGTCTAGCCGTTTAGGAGATACGTCGGAACAAAAAGACAGTGAGACAGAAAGACATATTTTTTTATATTTGCCATGTATCGACTTTCATAATTATGCATTATGTAAAAAGCTGTTATTTTGACATAACAAACAGACACTTCAATTTAGATAGATTGATATCACAGCGGATTAACCGAAGCCGGGGGCAAATAAGCCAGTTTTATATTAATTACGTCATGCCTAACTCCTGTGAGCCAATAACCAAGGTGAAAATACCACAAACCCAATGTTTGTCAATATTTAAGCGATCATAATTGAGTTTAGTTATGCTGCTAAATTAGATTATATTGCCAGTCGTATCCGGAGATACGCCAAAATACATAAACGTATCTGCGGTTTTATGTGGAAAAGGATACTAATAATATTATTATGTATACTCTTAATAGTACGAGGGTAAGCTAAAACCACTTTTAGAAACCGCGACTGTCGTTGACAATTCCCGATACAAACATAAAACCAATATCCAGCCAACATGTTGGACAAAGTTTTGTTCCAACTTTAGTTCGAACTTTTGCGAGAAACATTGGGGCCAGCTAATTAACATGAAAATGAGCCGGCTTTGTCTGTAACTCGTTAGAATAACAGAAGGCTCTCAGTGCTGTTTTACTGAAGACCAACTTTATCTCTAACAGTTTGTAATTGCCAAGTAATGGGTATTTGACTTTGATTTTAGAGACAATGCATTATGTATAAGAGACTGCTATTGAATTCAGAAGATATTTTATATATTAAAGGAACTATAAACAATATATTACACAACCAACTATTATTTAACTAATGTAATCCTAACTTATATTAATTCAAACGAAATATACAAATAAACAATTAATATCTCAAATATGGCGTCGAAAAATTCCTCCGCATCGCTGTCGGCTGGTAATGTACCAAAGAGACTGGCGGCATTGCCACGTTGTATGGCAATGCTTAGCCTCTGACCAAGGTAAAAGCCAGCCCTTGGGTCACGGGAAGCGTCAAACAGCCAGAAGATAAATAGAAGAAAGAACATTATCATACTAGCCCGAACATAATTTAGCTGCAGAATGTTCAAGACTGTTAAATCTAAGTTTCGTCACTACTTTCTTAGGTTCCGTACTCGAAGGGTGACAAATGAAACCCCATTACTAAGCTGTCATCCGTCTGTCTGTCAGCGGGCTGTATCTCATGAACCGTAACAGGTAGACGATTGAAATATTCACAGATTGTGTATTTCTATTGCCGCTATAGTAACAAATAATAAAAATAAAATAAAGTTAAAAATTAAAGAGGAGCATAAAAGAAACGTCTTACTTTCGTTTTTTTTTTGCTAAATATTGTTCGGTGGGACGGAACCCTAGATGTGCGAGGCCGACTCGCACTTGGCTGTTTTTTTTTTTCTGGAACTAAAGTCGATAATTTCAATATTCGATGAATCGTTCAGTCGTAGAAGCGTTTGGTGATAAAAGGTTGTATCGCAGGGTACGTAACTTAACTTCGAGTTAGAAATAAATAAAAAATAAAATAAAATAATGTTTATTTATCTCCACAAATTACATTCTTATACTAGATAAACATAAAAGTTGACAGGTATTTTGTAAATGCCAGAAGAATAATCACATTTGTATTTGATCTCATAACCTTGTGCTTAAAACAACAGCCAAAAGCTAAGTAATAACAGCCGCTCGGGTCGATCCATCAGGTTAAGCTACGCTTGCCGGGGTTGGTCCGTGGATGGGTGACCATTTTCACATATCGAGACTCCTCCGTGCCTCGGAAAGCACGTTAAGCCGTTGGTCCCGGCTGTCATTTGTGGATCTTTGGCAGTCGTTACGAGTCGTCAGAAGCATGAAAGTCTGACAACCGGTCTAACCAAAGGGTATCGTATTACCCAGTTACTGGGTTGTGGAGGTCAGATAGGCAGTCGTTCCATGTAAAATACTGGTATTCAGCTGCATCCGGTTAGACTGGAAGCCGACCCCAATATAGTTGGGAAAAGGCTAGGCAGAAGAGAGAGAACCTTGTGCTTAAAAAAACAGTTCCATTAACCCCCGAATATGAGGACATAACCCTGCGAATCAGCGGTTATTTTTAGCAAACAGGATAAAGACGCACCCACAAGCATCACACGAATTCAATAACCATACAAATGGAGCCTTTGTTTTTGCCCATGTAGTTCTATTAATACAGCGAACATTACTTGGACATCAAACATTATGTAAATATCATCGTATGTCAGTGGGGGAAACTCGTCGCTTTGATAACCCAGACGAGGGTTGGTGGCAAGATCGGCGTTGACGTCAGACGTGACGTCAACATGTATAGAGAAGGATCTCGTTTGTCGCCGTTTTAGTTCGGTTAGTTTTTAGTGAAGCCGCTCGTTTTAAGCTCATGGCTAAGTAATAACAGCCGCACGGGTCGATCCATCAGGTTAAGCTACGCTTGCCGGGGTTGGTCCGTGGATGGGTGACCATCTTTATATACCGAGACACTCCGTGCCTCGGAAAGTACTTTAAGCCGTTGGTATTATCCAGTTACTTGGTTGTGGAGGTCAGAAAGGCAGTCGCTACATGTAAAATACAGGTATTCAGCTGCATCCGGTTAGACTGGAAGCCACCTTGGTTGGGAAAAGGCTAGGCAGATGATGAGTTTTTAGTGAAGACCAAGTTTAAGGTTCTTAGATTCTGGGTATCATTTTGATTACATAATTATGTCTGTATGCCAGGAAGGGTTATATATGTCAGGGTAAACACCGTTGTCACTCAAACCATGGGTAGTTGACTTAAATAGAAAAATAAATGACCGAGTCACAGCAAAAAAAACGTTATTTTTATTAAAAGATTTTTTAAAGTTTCTATCCGACACCGTGCTCGCTAGCGAAACAGCTGACTGACTGAGGGCGGGGTTGCGCTCGCGGCCGGTCAGGTCACATCACGTGCCCCCCCACCTGTATTGAGACGGAGGTTCGTTGCCCTAGTGCAAGGGTGAAATACTCTGTGGTAAAATTTAATTTAAAAACATATTTAAAAAAAGTTGTAATTCTCCATTGATTTTACGTTCTATAAATGACAATACCACTGGTTTCAAGGATAACGGTGTTTACCCTAACACCCTGTATAGTACACAAGTAAACAAGTCCCATTTATGTATAAGGAGCGAGTCTATTCCGACTAACTACGGACTTATTAAACAGTGCCCGGTTTTCATTAAACGGATCAAAAACCCAATAACGCAAGAATCCATTGTCCGTCCGTCCGTCCGTCGGTTCTGTCTGTCAGTGGGCTGTATATCATTGACCGTAAAAGGTAGACAGTTGACATTGCTTGAGAGGTTTTTTTTTCTGGTTTATAATTAATATTAAGTAATCTTACTCTCTGGTTTATAATTAATATTAAGTAATATCACAATACCTTTCATTTAAATGCGGATTAAACCCACCTACTAAACTATCCAACTGTAACAAATGAAACAGTATTCAAGTATATGAGGCAATAAATTATTTAAGGCACGTTCAGTACAGGAACATAATATGCATGGAGTGCATGGAATTACTGAGAAACCGCAGCTCCCCAAGTTCCACCTTAAACTACTAACAGGCGAGGAACTAGCGAATTTCTTGAATATAATCGACGTGTTTCTTTTGTTAAACAAAATAGGGATGAAAATATAATTTATATAAATTTCATAGAAAAATATGAATTCAAATTCATATAATGGTGTGATTTTTGGTACATTTTACATGAGATCTTATGGTTCCTCAAAAATCTACCTTAGAGGACTCACTCTCACTCACTCACTCACACTCACTCTTTCACATCATTGTCATCATCATCAATTAGTAATTATTATTTAAAAAAAATAATCAACATAATAAAATAGAATAATTACAGCGAATGATTTTGGTTTTTACAAGCTTTATATTAACTTGCTCGGTTCGTATGTGTTTCCGGTTACTCCAATTGTCATCCATTTTTCAAGCACTTTCTGGCATCCGATTGAGCTGAAACTTGGCATACTTATAATATAACTACCGAGAAAATTATAGGTACCATGGAACTGGCCTGATGATGGAGCCGGAAGTTGACCATAGGAACTCGTCAATCAAACTAGATAGCACGATCGTGTTTGGACTCATTAGCTTATATTAACAAGTGCTTTGACACTAGGTGGTGTTCAGGGTCTGATGATAGAGCCGGAAGGTGGGAAAACCCTGTTTATTTAATTAAAAGCTTGTTTTTAAAAAGATTTTTACTTATATTTTATATTAATAAGTGAATGTAAACGTAACAATTTATCTACTGAGAAGAAGCCTTCAACCCTGCAGTAGGACACTGGTATTATTTTAACAAAACTGTTAGTAGTGAGGACAAAGTCCTTCATGCTAATATTAATAACACGGATTTTTTCAACTCACTAAACATAGTCAAATATTACGCGTTTCTCCATCAAATTGATTGAAGCACGAATGCAAAAGGTAATTAAAATGTTGTTTCATAAAAAAAAAGAATAGCATTCGAAATACAAAAGTCAATCAAACGTGCGCAAATAGAATTTATGAATTCATCAAACTTCAAATTCTAGGCTGCATTCAAAAATAGAACTGCATATTTTCGCAACGAAACTTTTTTGTGTAGTCTCGATGGTCAATTAATTCAAGCGTGAACCACACTCGTGATCATCACAGTTGACCTGTCTCGCCTATTTTGATAGTATTCAGGCTGCCTATCCATTTTACATCACAGCCCGGATTAGATAAATGGTATTTTGTGGACTTTACTGTGGTGGACATTCAATCTATTCCAAATTATGCATCCATTTAATAAATGGTCAATATTTCCTAACGACGACATATTTTTAAAGATGCTTGATGGCTCCGCATTTAATAATAAAACCTCATTCATTTCATTTACTTACAAAAGAGTCTTCATTCTATTTATTCCTTTGAAATTAATTTATCTTTGGTTTAATCGGTACCAAAAATCTCCTATCTTTTGCCCCTTCCGGATTTTCGGCTAAATTGGTGACAGAGGGTTTAACTTGAAACATTAAACACCATATTTAATTAGTTATTACTTTGGAAGTGCCTCAAAATTGTAGGGATTTAACTCCGTCGTGCGTTCCCTTATGAGTTGTAGGAAGTTTATCGTTAAATTTCATTTTATGGGGGTGTAATGAACGTCTCTGAGATAATGTTTTGTTGCTGGCAATTTCATTAAAAGCGGCTTGGTTTTGGATTTTGTATAATCTATAGTGATGAAGCTGTAATCTAAACTTTGTAGGTAGTATTACAGAGTACCAATAGGGAAAAGTTATCTGTTGATTTATTAAAACCACTTTAAATACGTCGTCATTTTGTACTTGTAAATAGGAAATCATTGTGAAAATGTCTATATTCAGGAAGACATTATAAAAAAAACAAGCGGGCCCTACAGTAGTCACATCTGACATCATGGCTGATAGTACCAACCTCTCGGAAAATGGGTTGGTAGTGGTACCATCTGACGGCGAATACTAGCATCGTGCGCGCTCATTGGTCAAATGAAATAGAGCGTGCTTCCTCGGCTTCCTGTTACACACTTCCGTTCCTTTTCACGAAATCAGTCCCACAGATTGCAGGAAAGTGAGAGGAAAGAATTAAAAAAGTTTTGAAATAAGTAGATGTATCAATGTCTAACGTTTTTGTTTCCCTTTTTACTGAAGTTCAAATTTTATTACTTTGCACATAAATTACATTCACTCAAGTGGGTGGCTCAACAAGAAACAAGAACTTAGAGTTTATTATTAAAGAAATAAAATATGTATTTCATATACTCGTAACTGTAAAAATATAACAGTTACAATTTTCAGGAACTCACTTGTTATGTTTTAAGTAATAAATAAAACATTTTTTTCTTAACAACAAGGTTCAAATCAAATACAAAAATCCGCTCATTTCAAAATACCGCAAAAGAATTCCCTTTTATAAACTGTTACAATAGAATGCGAGAGATCTCTCTTATAAAAATTCTTCTACTGTGCTTTCATTTAAAGCCGCCATATTTTACGATGTCCTTTTATTAAGTACCGACAGCTACCTAAAGCTCCGCTTGCACGCGCAATTTTTCCGGCAAAAGTTTCCGGAGGTAGTGAAGAAATTAATTACAAAAAAAAACCCCGATCTTACGTCTAATTGCTCCAAAGTTCAAAGTTTTTATTAATGCGATTTTTGGTGATACAACAGGGTCTTAAAAATATTTCATATTCTCCATTTATACAGGGTGTTAGGGTAAACACCGTTATCCTTGAAACCAGTGGTTTGGTGTCATTTTTCTTATTACATTTTACCACACGAGTATTTCACCCTTTCACCTATGCGCTAGCGCAACGAACTTGCGTCTCAACACGGGGGCGCGGGACGTGACCTGACCGGCCGCGAGCGCGACCCCTCCCTAAGGCAGTCAGCTGTTTCGTTAGTGAGCACGGTGTCGGATAAAAACTTTTTAAAATCTTTTAATGAAAAGTACGTTTTTTTTTTGTTATTACTCGGTATTTTATTTTTATATTTAAGTCAACTACCCATGGTTTGAGTGACAACGGTGTTTACCTACTCTTACAACCTGTATTCTGTATAGGTAAATAATTATTTAAAAATGGTTTATCAAATTGCTCCTTTACTATCAACATGGTGTGGCAGTGTCTCTAATAACAAAAAAATTCTACAAGATGTTCGAACAGTATGTAAATTGCTTGATGTTGTCGTGAAGTTATAATTGCCCAGTATTGCCTAGAATTGAACAATTTAAGTTCATATAGGCAGTCTCTTCATGTAACTCAACTGCAACCAGTTGGACTGGAAGCCGACCCCAACATAGTCAGAAAAGACGACGCGGGTGATGATGAAAAGAGCAATTTTAGTTGTCCGTGTAAGCACACCTTTACAGGGAATTCATCTAAGCAATATTAACTGTAACTCAGCGCCTTTACGGCTCCTTGTCGTAATTATGGGACTGATAATACCTCTATCCGGTTTTCCGGGTATACTCACTGCTTTTATAGACTCGACGCGGATAAAGGATCGAGGAGGATTAATTAGTGATCTTCGGTTCTGTTTCGGTAAATTATTTTTTATGGATATTATTATTTGATGGATTAAGGACCTACATTACCTACGAAAAAGTCGAAGTTAATAATGATAATAACATTATATAATTATATTATACAGTGCCCCGCGGTTTCACCCGCGTAAGTCTCGATCCCGTGGGAATATCAGGATAAAAAGTATCCTATGTGTTAATCCAGGTTATAAACTATCTGTTTGCCAAATTTCATCCAAATCCATTCAGCCATTTTTGCGTGATTGAGTAACAAACATCCAAACACACAAACTTTCACATTTATAATATTAGTAGGATTATATTATATTATTTAACTTAATAAGATATAAAATAATTATATTATATTATATTATACAAATAAGATGTATGTGTATGTATTTATTTAAGTATATGTTAATTTTCTTGCGTATATGTGTAGGTATATTTGATATTTTTAGTTAAGACTTCGCATAATCATGTTTTTCTCTTCTTGTTCTCACACACTATTGTCTACATTTCTTTCTCATTTCTCCTTTCGCAGGTCTGCTGGAAGAAATTTCTTAAGAAATAAGCAGTACCTTTGTACTCATATTTTAATTATGTCGTATCTATTTTGTATTTAACTGTGTGTACATAAATAATAAAATAAATAAATAAATAAGATATAAAATAATTATATTATATAAATAAGCTAATAATGATAATGACCATTATATTAGCTCTAATAATGTCACTATTAGGTGCCTCGTTGATCTAGTGGTCGCAAGCACTATGAGGTCCTGGGTTCGATTCCGGGTCAGGCAAAGTGTTATTGGGTTATTCCATCTGGAATTTCTTAGTAGTAGCTTAAAGTTTGGATTTGTACCCGGTTTATGGCAATAGGCTCGCCTCCTATTAAATTTTATTTTAATGATATAATTTAATTACTACATTATGTTTAATTATTACATTAGTTTATTGGGATTTGGTATCTTACTAGATAAATAAATTACACGCACCCACAAAAATATTTTTAACATTAATGCTGTTTCAAGAACTCACTATAAAAATATTACAATGTAAGTTACGAAATATTACTTTCTTATACAATATTGCTAAAAGCGCCATAAAATAAAGAAGTGTCGTTTAAAGTTCGTAATGGCGCAAAAGTATAATGTTGCTGACAAAACGGTTACCAACTGCACGACAATTTATTTCACTTACAAGTTATAACTTACAATTTACAGCAAGTTAAACGACCAACACTAACGTCAGCAGCTAAGTAATTGCTAAAGTAAGTTTACCTGTATTTTGAACTTTAAGGTAGTCTAAAAAAAAACGGAAAACTCAAAACATTTATTTCAAATATACCAATTACACTTTTGAATTGTCAAGGGGTCGGTCAGTCAGAAAGATGAAGCTAGTTGCCCATTCCAAAGCGTAGTAGGTTCCTATGGAGAAGAACGGGTAAGAAACTCCACGGACACTCTTTTACTTTAGAATATTGTTACTATATTTTGTTTACATCATTCATGTTGAAATTATACATGTGAGTACAATGTAGAAAAACGTGCACGTTAAAAGCGTCCGTAATTAAAAGACATATATTTTTTTTAAATAAGCCGATGCAGCTAAGAGACGACCAGTCACTACTGATGGAACCCGTTCACGAACATGACTCATGGATCAACATCATTCAGCTCAACCATTGTGAAGGGAACTTAATGATCCAATACACACGCCACCACCAGCGAGACATTTGAGTGAGCATGACATACTCTCAACCGCCAGGGCACATTCACGTCAATGAAAGACGTACCTAGGTACGTACCGTCGGACTGCCAAGTTAAAGGTCTCGAGTTCGAACCCAAGGCACGAATGTATAATAATTATCACTTGCTTTAAAAACGGTGAAGGAAAACATCGTGAGGACACCGACATGTCTTTTTTTTTTGAGTGTGCTCTGGGCGGAGTGGAAGGGCGTGTCAGACTTTTACTGACTAAAACCCACCCGTGTTCCTTCAGTTGCCTGTTGCAAAGGTCCCGGTATCCCTTTTGGACTTTCCCGCAACCCTGGCAGGAACTGACATGTCTCAGAGATATTTCTCGACGACATGTGTAGCCAAGTCAGAGGTCTGATCATAACAAAATGCACGAAATTCAAGTGGTGAACATTGCTTACTAAGTATGTGAATCATTTTAATGGCATGCACACACGATAGCATCTACTGACACGTGTCAGACATAATGATACAATTACATCAACCCGACCAATGCAAGGTACGCGAGGAATTCAATTAATTTGACAGCAAACACATAACGCGAATGAAGACAAACATACACTATACTTAAACATTTTTATCTTTATGTTACATCGATACTAATATACCTACACTAATACTAGCACTTTGCCCGCGGCTTCACCCTCGTGGATGTCGGTTATTATATACTAAATCCTTCCTCGAGAACCACTCTATCCATTGGTGAAAACAGCATGAAAATCGGAGCAGTAGTTTTTGAGTTTATTGGACAGACAGACGCGGCGGCGGACTTTGTTTTTCAAGGAGGGACAGCGTAGCATAGTAAAAAAAAAATTGTATTGGTAATTTCTTTTTGTTTGTTTGTAGGGGTTAATATCCGGAACTACCAGTCGGATTTGAAAAAAATCTTAAGGAATGTTATAGGCTATGAACCATCACGCTACGACCCTTAGGAGCTGAGCAAAAAAAGAAAAATGCCAGAAAAACGCTAAGCGAAAGCGAAAAGCGCGGGCGGGCGATGGGGTGCGACACGGACTTTTTTTACGCCGACGAAGTCGCGGGTCTAAGCTAGTATTCTTAGTGATATTGTTTTAAAGGAATCCTAATCTTCTAAAATAGTCAGGAAACATAGATAGAATATATTTTTTGTGCTTTGCGAGGCAAAAAGTGGTCTTGGTATGTAAAGATGGACCCGTCTACAAACCAATCGTGGCAAGCGTAGCTTAACCTAATCGATCGACCCGTACGGCTGTTTATACTTAGCAACAAGCCCCTCTTTGTTGCCGTATATCCTTTAAAAATAAATCCCAACCAAACATTCAAGGAACAACTGAACCCGTTTTGTTTTTCTGAAACATTCCGATTTTTGGCGTGTTCCTTAAAAACAAATCCCGGTCGACCTTTTGGGGTTTATTTTTCGACTCTCTTTTACAAATTATATCAACCGATAGCTTGGGGCGAGGTAAACAAAACACACAAGTTGTAAGACCCTAAAATCAACATAAAAGAAAAAAAATATGTATCCGTCGCAAACGCTTGGGGTCCGAAGAACAAAAGATTTACTCAACGATAAACGATATAAGTTTCGGGAGTAGATTATGTACGCGTAATTTCTGAAGTAGCTTTTATTCCTGAATACGTTATTTGAGGCAAAAAATACAGGACTAAATGGACAATTTGGTACATTATTTTGAAATAAAGTAAGGGTCTAAATCTAAAACTCATTGTTTGAGATGAGCGCTTTTGTACACTGAGACGTTTTTACGGCAGTTTAAGGACTTTTGAAGATTATGTAAAGCTAAGTTAGCTGCGTACTTGAAAGGTGAATTAATCCTTATCCTTATAAATGCGAAAGTAACTCTGTCGGTCTGTCTGTCTGTCTGTCGCACTTTCACGCCAAAACTACTGAACCGATTTAAATGAAATTTGGTGCACAGATAGTCTAGAACCTGAGAAAGGAAAGGCGAAGCCGCGGGCGGAAGCTAGTATAGTATAAAGTCTCTTTTTATCTGACACACACAAAAGAGTTTAAAATTTTATTTTTCCAACTATTTTTAGAAATAAATTGTGTATCTAAGGACCATTTCTAACGATCCCAATTACCTACATGTGCGTGATCTTTGCTCCCTTTCTAGCACGTATTTATCATGTGACGGTATCTCTGTCTGTTTCTCCAGACTGCTATCTTCAAATAACCGACCTACCAGACCTGAAATTCTACGAACTATTTCACACAAGTTCTTTACTTTTAACTGACTGTCTCGTTGGTCTGGTGGTCGCAACTGCTACTGCTAGGCATGAGGAACTGGGTGCAATTCCAAAGTCTGGCAATGTCATTGGGTTTTTCCAACAGGAATTTCTCAGTAGCAGCCTGGAGTCTGGCTTTGTACCGGGAGGATGGCAATAAGCTCGCCTCTTATTACATGGATCTTAAAAATAACTGAGGAAACACCACCACACCATACTCCATACCATACACTTACACTTCTGCCATTATCCCTTCGGGGATTACAGACGTGATGTAAATATTAAATTTTTAAAATTTTTAATTTTTAATTTTAGTTTTTAATTTTTAATTTTTAATTTTTAATTTTTAATTTTTAATTTTTAATTTTTAATTACTTTTCTTAACCAACCACAAAGTCGCTCTTCTCATAGTATAGTACGAAAAGCGAGGGCTTGCAATCAAAGTACCTCAATAAAGTCGGATTGTGTTAGACTAGCAGTTTTCGAGTGTAGAGCTAGACGGGATCACTTGCAGCTGTGCATTTGGTATGCGTAGAGACTTAGGATTTGTGTATCTAAGCAAATATTCTCGTAGATACATTCACGAGCGGGAAGACGTGTCGTATACACTAAGCTTTGCGGAATTCTACAGCGATTTTCTGGAGTATCGTTTAAAAATATTTAAATGTGATACTGTCTGTAAGTTTGTCTACGAATATACTATGATTAAGTGGAAAAACTTATAATTTCTACTGATACTTTAGGATAAAATCGTTGTTGAATTTCTCTAAGGAAATACCAACTTTTTGTTCAGCATAATCAGCTTAATGTTCTCACTGCTGGGACACAGGCCTCCTCTTTGTGAGAGGGACTGGGCCGTAGTCCACCACGCGGGCCCAGTGCGGGTTGGTAGATGTCACATGTCTTCGAATTTTTGGTTCTAGGACATGCCGGTTTCCTCACGATGTTTTCCTTCACCGTTTTGAGAGCACTGCACGGCATCTCCTGAAACCAAAAATTCGAAGACATGTGACATAGATCTACAAACTCGCACTGACCTCGCGGGAATTCCGGCCCACACCCTCTCACAGAGACGAGATCTTTGTCCCAGCAGTGGGGACGATACAGGCTGACTGAAATTCCAGCAAGTAATTTATTAATTTTCTAGGCTTCAAATCGTTTTACAATTATTTACTTAAGACTATCATAACATTCATAGAATGTCACAAAACAAATGAGAGTAATTTTATTTTGTTTATTACAAATGATAAGCAACAATCTAAATATAATAAGCACACACTACTGTGTACTAAAATGATATTCAATGATAAAACAAAGTACATACTAACCACACCATTTGGCACTAAACTTGATATTCGACGTAACAACAGTAACTTGAAACTGCAAACACCATTTTGTTTCTCACAAAGAAAATACACGCGACATTTGACACATTTCATCGTCAAAAAAAACTTGGAGCTCGTGTGAACTAGCAAATCTGTCATATTACCAACAACGCGATATTATCTTTTAAAGATAAAATCTTTCTTTCTTTTTTACATTTATCTTTTTTTACTGACAATGCTGCCGAGGTGTTTTATGATGAACGTAATGCATTTCAGAGTAGGAACACTTTAGTTTTACAGCTTTAAGAATTTTACGGAACCATTTTGTTAAAATTATTCATGTAAAATGGACTGTTTTAGGTGCAATTTCTCATTTTTGTGCATAATTTTGTTGGTACATGTTTTTCTTTAACTTCTTTTTGAAATGGGAATTTGCTCAGATTTTAAAGTCAAAGTCAAAGATTTATTTGATTGTTTTTTTTGTAATAAAAATATTTTCTCCGGAATTCGTACAACCCCGTGGCTTGTCCCTGTTCCCGATGCCTCAGAAAAGTGAAATCTACTTTAAAATCATATCCTTTTGTAATACATAACTTACAATAATTTAAAATGCAAATGATTTATGTAATTATCGAATAATATTATTCACCGAAAACGTTTAAATAAATCATCGCATTTCAACATCTGTTGGTACCTAAATAATTGGAATACCTAATTTTATTTGATATAACGAGGTATTCCACTTTTAGCACTGATTTGAACGGCACTTCTCCCAACCGCACTTGAGCACGTCTACTAATAGCACTGAAACAAAATTTTGATAAGTGCGGTTCGGTGGAACTGTTTATTTATATTATTTTCAGTCTCCGAACGGCACCTACGTAAAATATTGTTTTAGTGATGGGACGTACTTTTTTGTCCAAGCCATTATCAAACAAAACATATCGATACAAATTAGGGCATGAATATCGGAATCTCGGAATAACGCAATATCGGAATCTCGGAACGTAAGTTCCGATATTACAATTCCGATACTGAGTTATCCAAATAATACCAATCAGCAGAAGTTTAGTTAAGTCTTGTACCGGATAATTCCACCTTGTTCACCTGAAGCAAGGAGTAGATAATGTCATCAATTATTTTCGTAACCTGTCATACTTGCCTTTATATAAATTACCAAAAGTCAATAATGAATATGGTAAAAGGGCCTGGACGTATGCTCTTCCAAACATTTTGAATAAGTTACCAAAGAACATAGCTAAAAAATTAGAAAATAAAAAAGGTTTACAAATTAAAAGCATACTTTACCGTGGAAAAGTTTAGAATGGGGGAGGGGCCTAGGTGTGGGTCCACTATCAGTCAAAGTCGCTTGTGAGTAACGCATTGTCTTGATAACGCACATAATCTTTCTAAAAAAGATTAAGCGTTATTGTAATGTAAAAATATGTCTCTTTTATTTTGAAATAAATAGTTTTAATTTTTTTTTTTTAGTTAATGTTACCTACAACTTTTAGGGCCAATACATACTTATTATTTTTTTACTTTTAAGATGCTTTGTTTTTGTCGGGGGTTCTAAAATCAGTATCCATAAGTGCTCCAAATACGAATTACTTTTTTTAGACTTATTAAAATTTTACCCGACTGCGTGACAGCAAAGTCATGGTTATGTTTTTCACGCGTATCTTTGGCGTGTTGCGTCGTAATAATTGTAATGAGTTTTCGAATAAAATTGACAGCCATGGGGAGACCCTAAACGTTTTTATAAATCTTTGGTATTGGGCTCGTCAGTAGTAGTTACTTGATGTTTAAGGTTGTCTAAGACTTCTTTAAGATCTTGTTTAATAATTTTTTATGGGCACGTGTGCTTGGTTATTTTTACTATCTCTTTTTTGGTATCCATTGTCAAGTACCCTGTACACGGTTGAGACAAACACCGACAAAAAGAGTGACCGCTTCTGTATACCCTAAATTTTCTATACTGCTTTTTGTTATAATTAAGAGTTACGGCCCCTTTTCTACTTGATCCGTAACTGATGTCACTTTTGCTAATGCAACCGGCTGCGGACTCCATTCTATGATATTTTATATCTTAGTCACGGACCGAAAAATTATATAATTATCGTTGGTGAACAGTTATGGGGATATCACATCAATCATCAGCATCATACAAACATCTCAATACCTCGATGTAACGCCAGTCAATTCAGTACCTACACGAGATCAGGAAATAAAAAAACTAAGTGAGATAACCCTTTTGTCGCACCGCGATTGCGGCTTTGGTGTACTAACGGCGTTACATATTAGTATGTCATTGAATAGTTTCTACTACAGAGATTCCTTTACAAATGAATATTGTCCTTTTTAATGGGGAAGGTCGGTAATTATATCATTTTTTTTCTGTCTAACGTAACCCTCGAACTCTGTTAAATAAAATAAAAAGAGAGGGAGGCCCTTTTGCCCAGCAGTAGGACACAAACAATGACCCCCGTCAGGAACTTCCTTCTCACATATGATTTAAAATAAATACTAAGTTTTCGCAGACGTGATCATGGATTTACATTTTGAAGTTCCTTCTCACTTAAGATTTAAAATAAATACTTAATTTTGGCAGACGTGATCATGGATTTACATTTTGAAGTTCCTTCTCACTTAAGATTTAAAATAAATACTAAGTTTTCGCAGACGTGATCATGGATTTACATTTTGAAGTTCCTTCTCACTTAAGATTTAAAATAAATACTAAATTTTGGCAGACGTGATCATGGATTTACATTTTGACGACGATTGACTTTAGCGCTCTCGTAAAGTGTGAAAACGACACCCATAGCGAAAAATATGAAAATTGCAGCTGCAATCGTAGATTTTCATTTTGACCGAATTCACACTTTCTCTTTCCCTCTCTCTCTTTTTCGTCCTCTTTGAATTAGAAGAAGACAGTCGCAAGTATGAATGCTTTTTGCGTGACGATTTCTGCCAGTCTACCGCAAGCCGGGTTGAAAAACTTCATTTCAAAAACATTACGAATAACTCTAAGCTACAATCTGCTATTCTTACGGTATCTCGTAAAAGTTGGACTCCAATTTCAAAGTATTAAGGAACACAACAACGAGTTATTTTCGCAAAAATTTATTCCTATACTAATAGCTTATTGTAAAAATTAGATACGACTGCGCCATTTTGATAGATGTCTTCCCTATTCACCATTACGTACGATAACGGAGCCCTTTATGCCGCTTGTATACGCTAAGAAATTTCAACGTGTCTGCTGCATGTACATTTTCCGCACCGCAGTAATATCGCGTGTCGCGTCTAGCGCAGATAAGATTTTTTTCTTGATCAGCGCCGAAAAGCAGTGTTCAAGAGTTCGTGTGTAGAAACGACGGCGGCGACTTTTCTTAGCGTGTACAAGCGGCCTTTCTGTGCGTTAGTCGACATGCAGTTGCCGTATCGATATGTTGGTAATGTCCTGGACAAAGAATGCATACGTCTCATCACTACAAACTGTACGCAGGTGCTGTTCGGAGACTGAAAATAATATAAATAAACAGTTCCACCGAACCGCACTTATCAAAATTTTGTTTCAGTGCTATTAGTAGACGTGCTCAAGTGCGGTTGGGAGAAGTGCCGTTCAAATCAGTGCTAAAAGTGGAATCCCTCGATATAACGATAAAATTTGCGTACCATAAAAAAAATACCCGACCAAAGATTTTATTTAAAAGGATTCGCAAAGAACGTATAAAAATAAAATAAGGGTTACTAGTTTGTTTTATTACTGAACCCTAATAAAACGGGTGAGAAATCGTAAAAAACCTTACAAATATATTGCGAAGAAATGGTCTGTGAACATTAATATTACGTCTTGATCCTAGACCCCAGAAACATGATACCTATATTGATTTAAATAGTAGTTAAATATATTTGAAAATAATAAATCTTTGTCTCGAAATATCTTTATTTGGAGATCCTACCACTTAATAAACGTATTTTGGTGATAGTGCCTTAAAAATGGTAGGAAATGAAGAGGTTTTGTATTATACAGTCTAGCCATATTTCATCATACAGTAATATTGCCAAATTAATCAAAACAGCGAAATATTTGACATGTATTTGCGACGTTGCCCACTTTTAGAATTTGCTCTTAAATCGTTTCACATTTGTTATTTTCCTTTACAAGGGCCAAACGTGCCACATTTAACCTTGTACACACGGCTACACATCAAGCTATATATTTCCAGTTTATGCTGATCTCGCATTGTATAGAATTTCCTTACAATGCGAGGTCAGCTTATGCTGGAAATGTATAGCTTGATGTGTAGCCGTGTGTATTTCCTGGTCACTGATAACTTGTAAAGATCGGAATAAATTACGAAGAAGCTAATACTTACCCTTCGGGTCCAAATTGCACGATAAGCGAAATTCGAAGGGCCGACGGATGATTCGTTCAGGGGCCCGTAACTTCGACGCCTCAACACCCAAACTTTGGACCCTCAGTGAAATTATGTATGAAAGTTGTATACGGAACCAGAGAGGCGTATTCTAAAGCGGCTCTTTGTGACCCCTGACATCGAAACCGGGTAGCGTTGATTTGATTTGTTTAAAATAAATTAGGGTTTCAATAATTTAATTTAGGGCGTTATGAGCGGAAAAATTAAGGCATATTGCATCATGACTCAAATTAATAGGAGAGCAAACAAGCTTATGATTTTGTTGACTCAAAATAAAATGTGTTTATTGAAAGTAGTTAACTTATCATAATAATTATTTTATTTTCAGTTATTTATTTCAATTTAATTTTAATTAATATTCAATAATTTATTTCGTTGATACTTAAATACATTAATTTGATCTCCTCATGACATAATTTTAAGATAATATAGGTATGACTAACAAAATGTGGACCTAAAATAGTCTGAATTAAACACATTTTTTGTTTTTTATTTATTTATTTTATTTTATTCTTAAAGCACACAAATGTACAGAGGCGGACTTAATGCCAAAGGTATTTTCTACCAGTTAATCTTTGGGTGATGCAGAGACAAACAGTGGTAGGCTTTTTAAATATTTTGGAAATACTTTTCTTCACTTCCGCTCAGCTGTAGGATTATACAGGCAGACAACGACATTATTTACATAATGTTTTGCATTATCACACACTATAAAAACGTTAAAGTTTTTTTGGTACTTGTAGGTATCTTTCTACCAACCACTTATACAGAAACTTAACATCATCAATTCATGCTAACCAGCCGATAAAGCCAACTACGCTGAACATAGTTTCCCGCTTTCAATTTCGATCTAGTATGCAAATGAATTCTCAACCACACAGGAGGTTGCGGCTAAGTAATAACAGCCGCACGGGTCGATCCATCAGCTTAAGCTACGCTTGCCGGGGTTGGTCCGTGGATGGGTGACCATATTTACATACCGAAATCATCCGTCACTTGAAAAGCACGTTAAGCCGTTGGTCCCGGCTGTCATTTGTGGATCTTTGGCAGTCGTTACGAGTCGTCAGAAGCACGAAAATCTGACAACCAGTCTTACAAAGGGGTATCGTATTACCCTGTTACTGGGTTGTGGAGGTCAGATAAGGCAGTCGCTACATGTAAAATACTAGTATTCAGCTGCATCAGGTTAGACTGGAAGCCAACCCCAAAAGTAGTTGGGAAAAAGCTAGGCAGATACCTAGACCGTGTTTGAATATCGTATTAACAGTACACCTCTACTTTGAAGGATATTCAAGATATTGTCACTTGATATCAGGGTCACAGATCAACAAGCTGATACATGTGGGAAAACAAAAAAATTAAGTAAGTAATAAAAACTAAAACCCAACTACGACTGAAAAGGTATAATAAACAAGACACCACAGACAAATAAAAATCCGGAGTCACACGTGTTAGGGCGGCATAAATCGAACAGATTATGTGTGACTCCGGATTTTTAATTTGTCTGTCTGTGGTGTCTTGTTTATACCTTTTCAGTCGTAGTTGGGTTTTAGTTTTTATTACTTAATTTTTTTTTTAAATTATTTTGGTGTTATAATACCTATATATATTTTTGAAATGTGCTCATGAAGCCCTTTCATTTGATTCCCAACATAGTACGATTAAACAATATTTTTTTTTAGTTCCTGACTTTATTTCCTCTAGAGGGCGCCATTTTTAATTTAATGTGACGTCACATAGCCTATAACCAGCGGATAATCAAGACGCTTCTAACGATACCTTATTTGTCAAACTGTGATGAGTGGTTTAGAAGATACAAGGGAACAGATGAACATACATACATACATACATACATACCGGTCAAAATCATAACTCTCCTTTTTCTTCGCCGTAGTCGGGTAAAAAATCAGATAACATCCACGAATTCTAGAATAATCCATCTTAAGTTGTTGTCTTCAAGTTTCAAGTCAAGTTCTTGAAACGCGCGTCGTCTGCGCGTTTAAAATCTGAAAACCAAAGCTGCAACGTCTTGTTGTTGCACGTGGTTCATACTCACTTCGTTTAACGCATTATGTCTTATCATAATTTTACATATTAATGCATGACGCAGCAGAATTTATGTATCTTTCTTACATTGTTTTTCTGGCACACTTCCAATTTCGGTTATTTCCTGCAGTAGCTTTCCTATAGCAAAAACGTAGTCATCTTTGTCACAACTGTTTTCATTAGTGGCCAATTTTTTTTTGTTCGTTCGAACGTACAATGCCATCCTTTTCTGAGTTTTGAATTGTTTTCCATTCCCAAGTTCTATTGTTTTTCAATCCAAGCATTAGGAATACTTGGATCTGCGTATGCACTCTATAATTTACAAAAAAGGTTAATAGCAAAACAGTATTATTAGCGTATCATAGTCTTGTCGTTTCCATTTTAAGGTTTGGTATTATCTATTGGGGCAATTGTACAGAAAGAGAGAGTATTTTTAAAGCCCAAAAACGCTGCCTACGAGCAATATTTGGTTTGAAAGTTACTAACAGCTGTGTTCCAATTTTTAGAAGTCATAACTTATTGACATTTCCGTGCATTTTAGAAGTTGCTCTTTTTGTTAAGTGTAATCAACACCTATTTTTAACTTTATCGGAAAACAGATACCGAGATGTAACTTTGCGATCTCAATAACAAAACTTGTTACGCACAGGTGGTTATAGGACTGCTTTGTTGAGGAAAAGTGTTTTTGGTATGGCACCGGCCATTTTTAACCATATTCCAATTCTGTAAAAGAGGAACCAGTAACAACTTTCAAGAAGAATCTAACTGTATTGTTATTATTCCGTATCGGATTTTCTAGCTGATTTTTAGTTGTGTATCAATGTTTGTACGTTCGATGATGAACTGCACCAATGTTTGCATGCCAAAATGGTGGAATGTACAAGGATTCTTAATATATTGTAACCGTCTTATTGTAAATACCTACATTCAGAGTAAATAAATATTCTATTCTATTCTAATACATTCAAGGTTATTTTCTCAAGTCCTATAAACCTATAAACTTTCAAAATTATAGGCCAAACGCGAATGCCATTACAATCCCCATTCAACTTCAACAACGCCACTCTAATTTACATTGACACAGTTTTTCAAGCTATTCTTGAGTTGACGTTTGAAATAAGTGGGGATGCCTTTGTCAGCGGAGGATGGGATGGGAGGATGGGACGGATGCTCCAGTTTCCACGTGTCATGGCGTAGTCGGGAGCCGGTCTGTTGTTCTCTAGACGATTAAGCGTGGTTTAAATGAGTACTTACAGTTGGAATTGCCTGTTCTGTGTGTGTTTAAATGAGGGTTTGTTATTTTTTTGAGTTCGTAGTTTCTATTCATTTGTTGGACATGCGTCAGGCACGAAAGTTTAACGATCATAGAAAAGACCGTTATGTTTAGCCTCTAAGGCGCCCAGGCTTCAGTTGTTGCCTAAGACTTCTTCAAAACTGTATGGTTGGGGCAACCAGGGTTGCCCACCGCAAAACTTGAGGGGCGCTTGAGTCCTTAGTAACAACAGATGGACCTTTAAAAGTATGCGTCATCAGTTTCCCTTTAACGCCTAATTTTCCTTAGCAAAACAATATAAAATTAATCACTACAAATAAAAGCTACGATTAAGATGTATACCGTTACTGTCGACTACCAAACCGCTTTGTTTGGCGCCACTCAGCCGCGTCACGACTCACGAAGCGCCACGTATCACCACGAAGCGCCACTTATCTCGAGTATTGCTGGGTCATTCCGTTTATTATTGCAAACGGCTGCTCGGTCTCCTATGTGATTCACATTGATAGAACTATTGGCTGCTTCAAACTCTATTAGCCGCATCAGTCACTTTTTGAATTATTGATAGCGATGTGGGAAGATATCAATATGAAGTATTAATGCCATCATTTCAAGTATTTATTCCACTGCGAAAAAAGGATAGTGCTAGCGGTCTTGTATAGCTCCGTCTCTCACTAACACTGGAAAAATGGTGGCATTAATACGTCGTAGTAGAGAGAAATTATTACTAGCGACAAACAAGCTGTCAATAGATATTCAAAGATGCTATGATTTATTTGTTTTTTTTTTGTTTACCGCAAATATTGTTTACCGCAAATAAGCTAGTTTTCTTTCTTTGTTATGTTTTTTTTTTGTTGTTTTTTAAGACATTCTTGCGTGCAAGTATAAAAAAAAATCTTGAATGGAATTAAAAAAATCTATATTCCCCCATTTGCTCTTGCAATTCTGAGCAGTAAAACAATTTTAAATCTCATTAAACGCACCCAGAGCTCTTTGTAGCCATATAAAAGCTATTTAGTTGAATCCTAAATCGCTTAACCTAGCCCCTCCTTTCGTTTTATTACAACAGTAGTAGCGTACTCAAAACATGTTTCATGATACATAAACTAATTAATTTCTGGTTTTACATAGATACTCTGCAACCACCTTCATTGCCCAGACACATAGTATAATCTCATAATTGCCTTCCACGATACCCTCGGGATGAATTGAAACAAGTCAAGAGCCATTAATAAGTTTAACATCACTTTAAATAACATCAAAACATAACACGGTTCTGGTCAAATATTTTCCCAAAAGAACACAACTTTGGTCATTAGAACTTGGTTCAAATCTACTTTGATACATACGTATATAAAGCCACGACTTTTACCCAAGGGGACAGGCAGAAATTACAGATTCCAAGTACCTAATACGATCGTAACATCCCTACTCCTTTTAACTGCCCCGTTGGTCTCGTGGTCGCAAGCGCGACTGCAGAGCGTGGGGTCCTGGGTTCGATTCCCGGGACGGGCAAAGTGTTATTGGATTTTTCCATTAGGAATTTCGTAGTAACAGCCCGGAGTTTGGAAGTTGGCGGTGTGATACCCCCGTGCCTCGGAAAGCACGTTAAGCCGTTGGTCCTACGCCTGATCTCTCTCCGGTCGTGTCGGATTGCCGTCCCATCGGACTATGAGAGTGAGGGAAGAGAGAGTGCACTTGTGTCTGCGCAAACACATGTGCACTATAATATCTCCCGCGCCGAAGGCTAGTCTCCGTTGAGATTGGCCGCCGTGGCCGAAAATACGGTCTGGAGGACTATTATTACTCCTTTTACATCATCCAGGGGGCCAAGTCTACTAATTTACAAACGTGCCAGTGGTCTCACAATGATCAGTGTTTGACAGATTTTGTATGGCATATCTGTCAAAAACTGATCATTGTGAGACCACTGGCACGTTTGTAAATTAGTAGACTTGGCCCCCAGGCTCAACGAAAACTGTCATCATAGTACTTTTAACAAAATGTACCTACACTCTAGCCAAGATAAACATATAGAGCACAAGCTTGTAACCCATAGTCGTCAAAAAAAGAAATAGTGACCATAGCCAAAATCGGTATGGGAATATAAATACATAAACTTCAGAAAAGTCTGACAACCGGTCTTACCAAGGGGTATCGTGTTACCCCGTTACTGGGTTGTGGAGGTCAGATAGGCATTCGCTCCATTTAAAATACTGGTATTCAGCCGGTCAGACTGGAAGCCGACCCCAACATACTCGTAGTCGGGAAAAGGCTAGGCAGATTGACTGGCACTTCAGAAAAAATTATTCCAAAAATTCCATATTCCATATTCAAAACGAGATCTCAATTTGTCAAAATAAAGATGAATTACGGTGCACAACTTTAAGAAAGTTCACTACTCGACGCGGCGTTATGGCGCCAAACGTTTTGACAACGATAAAATCTAAATTATGTTGATAAACACGAACTCACATGCAAGTAATGGGCTATAAATGTTAATTACAATAGATTAAAGAGCTCGTGCTAAAAGGAGCTCACATAACAACACTAAGTGGCTAAGCAATACAGCCGTACAGCCGCTCGGGTCGATCCATTAGGTTAAGCTACGCTTGCCGGTGTTGGTCCGTAGATGGGTGACCATCTTTACGTACCTAGACTCCTCTGCCTCCGTGTCTCGAAAAACACGTTAAAATGTTGGTCCCGGCTGTCATTCGTGGATCTTTGACAGTCGATACGAGTCTTCAGAAGCCCAAAGCCTGACAACCAGTTTTACCCAGGGGAATCGTATTACCCAGTTACTGGGTTGTGGAGGTCAGATAGGCGGTCGTTACATGTAAAATATTGGTATTCAGCTGCATCCGGTTAGATTGGAAGCCAACCCCAACATCAACTATGTTGGGATTGGCTTCCAGTCTTACGGAAAAAGGTTAGGCAGATTGATTTGACAATAGATTAAAGAACATGTCAAACGTTTTACGAACGTAGTAAACCGTGCTAGCTACCCGTAAATTGCCGCCATTTTTCTCTGGAGCTGCTAAATCAATTTAAGTGCAGCTCTTTAGCTTTCGTAGCGTATCCGAAATTTAGCTTTGACATTCAAAGCTAAATTTCAGGCGGATTTTTTGTACTTTTAAATTGCGGAAAAACTGTACGAAGTTTACATTAATTAGTGGTAATTTTTTATTTTATTTTATTTCAGACAGTTTACTATTAATATGATAAAATATATAAATTGGGTAACTTTAAACTTATTCTACATTAACTAAAAATGTAAAAGGACTAACTAACTAAATTAATCCGAATCCGATTAAATAGCACAGGTACACACTGGTTTTTATTACAGACAGTATTTTCACACGTTTTCAGTTTTCAGTTCATTATAATATCGCATAATGTCCAATTCATACGGATATTTGGAAAGTGATATGTTGATAAAATTAAATGAAGTCTGAAAATTACGGTTTTAATTTGTTTGTCTAGGCCTTAATTAGGTTTTAACTACGTTTCTGATTACCACGGCTACCAGCGCGGGGTCGATTTTTTTTTAATCCGCTTCTAGTAAAACCGGTTTTGATTAAAACGGTTACACAGATTTTGGATTTTGTGTATTTTGAGATCTGTACCTATAGTACACCCATATTTCGCAATACATAATTAACAGAAAATAAAACAAATAAAAGCCTCGAGATATCTATAGTCATAATTTAATAAAGCCGGAAGCATATTTAATTACTGTTAATAAAACACATACTCAGACTCATTTAGTTATCTCAAAGAGATAATCAGGACCAAATAGATATGGTGAGGAAACCGTACCCTAATTCCTATTATACCATACGACGTTAATTCAAACGGAATTAATTTTCTTTTGAGGTTATGTACGACTGAAACATAGAATAGATAGGCCCAGAAGGTCGAATCCATACAACGAGCGAAGCATAGACTACGCGTTTACGTACAGTGAGTGTAAACGCGTTCGCGTTTGGCGTTTGTTTGTTATACAGTTCGACCACAAACCGATCTGAGGGCATTGACAAGTGACAATCGCTTTCAAAACGTTTCGTATTTCAACGACGACTTTCAACAGGAGTGACATTTAAGCTTTTTGGTAGCTGATGTCAGTCCTATACATTTTTGTCTCTTCCATCATCATTATCGCTGAAGTCCAGTCAGTTCAGCTGTTTTAGCGTGAAAGCGTAACAAACAAACTCACTTTCGCATTTATAATATCAGTTAGGATTATAGGATAGATATAGGATAGGACAGGCGCGCGTTTGACCACAATCTCATCTGATGATGTGGCTGTTTACGTCTGTCATATACAGCTGGCCTTCTGTGTCAATCTATTTGGTGACAGAGGGTTGTCAACGGCGCAATTTCCGACCGGACTTTAAAGTAATTTGTCGGGGTCCGGTCTCACAGATGCGACAGACGCGACATTTTCGGTTAACTCACTTTAATGAAAATGTAAATTCAATATAGGCAAATACGCTTATGTGCTCATAATAACTGGTTAGTTATTATAACGACCCGTGTGGCCAAGGATTTAATTACTTAAATTATTATCAACTTAAACCTTTATCCAGGTACTAATGAGTAACACTGAAAGAAAGAAAGAAAAATATTTTATTTGGGACACGCGCAGGAAATAAAAACAGTAAAAAAGGAACATTTAAAACTAAAAAATTCACATACTAAAATAAATTAAAATAACGACCTGTGCGAGGCCAAAAAGGCTTATCACAATGAATCATCCATTGTTACGTTACTCTCAGGAGTCACAATTGCTTTCTTTTTTAAGATTTCTACGACATTACAACTTGTTTCACATAATTATAGTCATCAAATTATTGTATAGTCGGCAAGTCCGAAGTCAAGTATCGAAAATCAAGTAAAAAAATATTTTTTTATTTGTATAGTTAGTTTTAATTAATATTAGTTAGGATTCCATTAGTTAAGTAATAGTTAGTTGTATAATATATTGTTTATAGTTCCTTTAATAAATATAAATTAATAATAATAAAAAATAAAAAAAACTTTGACAACAGTAAAAAAACAGTTTTCCTTTTTCAAATAAGATTTCGTAAGCTATGTAAGCACAGCTGACTATAACCTACTAATGCCATCATTATTCCACTGCGAAAAAAGGATGGTGCTAGCGGCCTTATATAGCTCTGTCTCTCACTAACACTGGAAAAATGGTGGCATTAATACGTCGTAGTATAGGTGTAGTTCCAGTCAACCGTGCACCAAAACGGAAAGTTGGCAACACGACTTGGCATAACAAGTATAAAACGAATGCATCGAGACAGGTGTTCTAATGAAACTTAGTTCAGCAACTCTAGAAAAAAAAAGAGTACCTACTAACACGGCGTCTAAACTTCAGGAGTCCAGATCATAAGATTTGGCGGTGTGGAAGGACCAAGTTTGATCTTCAATTTGAAATGGAAATGTGAACATTTTTCGCGCACCGTTTGAGATTCGTTACGGGTTTTGTTCGATATTATTTTTTTGTGATGGTTACTCGTCTTTGCTTTTGTGAAGATTCTATGCAGGGTGTTTGAGGATGGTTTTTGTACGAAATTATATAACATCGTCCATCTAAAAGAGGGGAACGCCTTTTTAATCTTTTTTAATATGACGTGTAAAGGTAACCTATCTTGTTTACAGAATAAACTATTTTATTTCATTTCATTTCGTGTGATGATTTCCGACCTCAGACCGATGAATCGGCGGACAAAAGCTAGTCTCAAATAAAATAAAGGCGACGAAAAACAAATCTAATTACGCAGTTTAAACAATATGTCTCGACTTCTGAAACGTCAAATAAAATCGATATGGATTACATTAAAGTAATAGGGTTACTTAACCCTATTACTTTAGAGACTTCTCTTGAACCTAAAAAGGCCGTGACATTCTGCCAAGACTTTAATACTGTCTACTTTGTTACAATGCTTTTCTATCCTTCATTTGTTCGGACTTTACCTATTTCTTGGTCTGTGCCGATTTTGGTCCTAAGAAACGAACTGCGTCATATAGGTAGCTGCTATTTATCAACGCTTTTATTTGTAGTTGTGTTATTTCAGTAGAAGCAATAAATTGTCGATATTTGCTGGCAATCGAGTGGTCGTTAAATTTTAGCGCCGCAAAGTATTGATTAACCCATTTTAACGAGTACTTAGTAAACAAGGTTTATAGGAAATCGTACAATATTTTTGATCTTTGTATGGACTCGAGCATTTTGTTCGTATGATTAGTAATATTACATTAATGATGTGTTTATTCGAGTTAAGAGCAGTGGTGGTCCAGTGGTAACGGTCGCGACTTACGATTTATAGATCATAGGTTCGAACCTTGTGTAGGTAAATTATTTAATCACCACTGCTCTCAAAACGGTGAAGGGAAACGTCGAGAGGAAACCGGTATGTCCTAGAACCAAAAATTCGAAGACATGTGACATCTACCCGCACTGGGCCCACATGGTGGATTACGGCCCACTCCCTCTTACCGAGAGGAGGCCTGTGTCCCAGCATTGGGAACATTAAGTTGATGGTAATTCGTGTTAAAACCAGTTAGCATAATACCTACCTACAATAAAACATTTTTACTTTTGAAAAAATAAAATTATCTTGTCGCTTTGCTAAACCAAGCGAAATAACAAATCACCAACAACATACAACTTTTAACCTTATGAACTTTCAACAAACTTTTGCACCGTCGGCAACCTTACAATTACGTCATAAAAACAAAAGGGTATCACTCAAGTACACACATGTAAGTACTTCTAACCCCCAACGCAAATCCCTCACTGTCTGTATAAATTCAGTTACAAGTTCCCGTGGGCCTCCTTTGGTCGACGCTAACTTGGTCCTTAGAGGCCACACGTGATGTTTTGCGATTGTCTTAATGGCGACTGTAAAGTCTATAAGTTAATTCTGGTCTATTTTGACAGAACCAGAGGGAAAATGTAATAGACGTAGATATATGTATTTAGTAAATTATTCCGCTTACTATTTCTCCAGAGTCATAAAAAACCCTGTAAGAAATCGACACGTGTTTCACCTCCCAACGAGCCATCCTCAGGATGATGATTGACCAGTCGCGAATCCAAACACGACGTGTTGCCATGCTGAGCGCTGAACGCAGAAACTATGCTGCGTTTGGCGCTAATACATCTATTAAATTATCTACGTCTATTACATTTTATAATGGATTTCTGCAAAGTCACACCTGAATCAAATTAACTAGAACCGGAGGGTAATGTAGGTAATTAGTTTGGTTAATGTAATAATGGATGGACATTTTATATTTCTTGACTGAATCGAAAGCATGACGTGTTTACCTGGGCCTATGCACACCACGTTTTTTAAACGCGCCGTTGACGCGCGTTTGTAGCGATAAAGACGCGATACGCACGCAAGTCAGACGCAGCCTTGTAGACCTTTGCACACCTGTATAAATCCAAATACGCGTTTGAATCGAACCAGACGCGCGTGTGTTACGATACAGACGCGATGTAAACGCGCGTGTGTAGCGGTACAGACGCGATGCAAACGCGCGTGTGTATCGATACAAACGCACTGGCATTTTGCGTTTTTAAGCAGAACCTCGTCAACAGTAGCAAGATGGCGTCGGTCCAGACAGCATTGTTTGCATGCACTTTGTCATTAATTTTTTTTTAAAGGAAGAAGAAAAATTGCGTCGTAAGGCTCCATTTTTTTGTTCCAAAGACGTGCGGTGCACCAAATTGCTCGATTGCTAAGCGTAGATTCACACTTCGCGGTCGCATCGGTGTCGCGTTTGAATCGATACAAACGCTATACTAACGCGCGTGTGTATCGACGCGCCGGTGCCGCGCGTTCGCGTCGTTACAAACGACAACAAACTGCTCTGTAGGATAAAAGCGCGCCGTCAACGCGTGTTTTTGAAACGCGCGTCAACGGCGCGTTTAAAAAACGTGGTGTGCACAGGCCCTAGTCCTATTCTTCAACTAGATACTTTCACTTGTTTTAACCCTTTTTTGTTGTCGTCATCCATATTATTCTATGGATCTGATGAGCTCATTCACTAAGACAGGTTCATTAATGACCTCAACCATTTTTATTAGGGTTATTTAAAAGTCTCATCAAATAAAGTTCATGTCGACGAGAAACGTGTATCATAATATTATGTTAAGTAGTTACCAAAAAGTTTATTACGCCATTACAGTTACGAATTTAATTAGTTTAATTGTGTAATTCCAAAAACACCGACATAAATTGAATTAAACACCCCTGAAAATAACGAATACCGTAATTTTATACCAACATTTTAGAAATTATGATAGTTACGTGTCAATCAATCTGCCTAGCCTTTTCCCAACTATCTTGGGGTCGGCTTCCAGTCTAACCGGATGCAGCTGAATACCAGTATTTTACATGGAACGACTGCCTATCTAACCTCCACAACCCAGTAACTGGGTAATACGATACCCCTTGGTAAGACTGGTTGTCAGACTTTCGGGCTTCTGACGACCCGTAACGACTGTCAAAGATCCACAAATGACAGCCGGGATCAACTCCTTATCGTGCTTTCCGAGACACGGAGGAGTCTCGGTATGTAAAGATGGTCACAGACCAACCCCGGCAAGCGTAGCGTTACCTGATGGATCGTCCCGTGCGGCTACGTTCGTGTACGTGTCTCGGACCAAATAAAAAACGAAGACAGAGCGTTGTCAACAGTGACGCGAGGCCGGTTTCTTAAACGTGTGTGAACTAAACTTAGGTGTAGTTTGATTGTAAATGGTTGCAAAATGTGTGCGTGTGAGCGTGTACGCACAGAGCGAAGGTGTAGTTTTGGAATACTTCACTGTACTGTTCGCAGCGCGCTGTCTTGTTTTTTTTTTTGATCTGAGCTACGTGTGTGTAATACCGCGGTTAATTTATATTATGTGCCAGACTCCTCGGTACAGACAGACCAGAAAATTCTAGGAAAAAATACTTGAACGTGTCCTTGAAAGAAAAACGGGCTCGGAACCCGTATCGAATTTAATCACAAGAAAGAAAAGAAGACAGATACGATACAACCTACATTTTTGTACACTTATGTAGGTAAGTAAATACACAAAACACATAGAATAGGTTTTTATCTGATATAGTTTGTTGTTCTGAAGGGACTCCTGTTAATATATATGTAATAAACTACATAGTTCCATAGTTCAATACGGTCGCCCATTACTGACGAAATTTAGGTGTAATAGACCCATAGTACACCCAAATTTGTAACGAGAGATGAACAATACATAACGAGAGGTGTACCCACACCTCTCGTTATTAATTATATTCAAAGGTCCTGCCTGCCTACTTTACGGCTGTGAAAGTACCTACTTCAGGCGTTCAAACAATACCTATAGGAAAAAAGTGTAGATTGATTAAAAACATCCATTTAAAATGTGGTAGATATATATGATATAGATGATTTAACCAGATGGCTGCGACCGGCCACTGCCGCGGCACCGCTCGCTTAGCTCGCTCGGCTCGCGCGCGTTTGGTCACAGTTCTACTAACCAAACATCACAAATTCACCAATATCCAATTTAACTTAATGACTACACGACATTCAGCCATCTGGTTAAACGTTGCGCTCAATGACTTGGCTAGTTGTCCTTTAGCTAATTAATTAAATAACGGCGTTTAATGAACAGCCTAGGCGTCCAATTAGCTGGCTAATTTAACCAGATGGCTGTGATACATATAAAGCGATTATTCCACCAGAACTCAGCAGGACGTAATACTTTCTTATCTTGTAGCTGTTCCGTTTTTTGTAGATACTAAAAGTTTGTACAATTTCCTCGAAATCCGTCGCCGATACTTACGACCTAGATCAAAATTTGTATTCCTTCCAGGGTCCCTAAAAAGAACGGTATAAAATTGCCAAAGATGTCTGTTTTTTCAGTGGTTAGAATCAAATCAACATGAAAGTAGGTGCTATGTATTCTAAAGATTCCTACGATCGATGTAAACGGCTTGTGAAGAACTTCTATAAGAAGAAATGAATTTCATAAAAAGGTGTCTGGATGTCAAGGCTAGACTTGAACGAATGGGTTCGTCCTTGTTTTGTTAAATAAAGGTACCTACTGATAACATGTTCCTTAGATCTGTCTACGTCGGCTGTAGGTAAACTATTTTTGCGAACATTGTCTCTTGGATAGATCCATCACTTCCATCCAGCCTTCTAAAAGTTCAAACTGGCTTTCGCGACAGTTTTGACCTTTAAGCTTGATTCACACATATCAGTGAAGCCACCGTTCCGACACACTCCAAAATATTCTTTCATACATTCTCATCCGGTGTCGGCACTGACACTGAGACACTGACATGTGGGGATGCATTCTTAAAGAATGTATGAAAGAATATTTTGCACTGTCCGGGACTGTGCCGGTACTGTGTCGGAATGGTGGCTTTACTGATATGTGTGAATCGTCCTTAATTCTTGATTTCATACGAAAACGGTTCCGTTATATTATTACGCTTCATGAAAATCTGTCCTTTTTTACCAGAATTTGACAAAGACGCTCTGTATGACAGCCATTTTTGTGTGAACGTTCACTAGCTTTGTTAGGAAACGAAATCTTTACCGCTTGAAACATAACAACATAACACAACGCACATTTTTCCCGGAGGGTTAGTAACTTCAGTGGCGTAGGTATATTACAACCACATTTCGCCGGTTCATTTAAGCCCCATGTAATAGGGGCGAGCCTATTGCCATAAACGGGCACGAATCGAGAATCCGGAGCCTGCAGCCAAAAAATAGCTACATAAATATACCACCACTGTTGGTAGGTACACACATAATCGTAATATACGATTGCTTCTCGCATCCCGTGCGATTAACACCCGATGGAGTGCGGCGATGCGTGATTGAAAGTAAATAGAAGGGCAGCGCACATTTTTGCGCAACTTCACGGTTCATTTGCACAGAATTGACAAAAAGAACGATCGCGAATGTCGAGTGCGCGCAAGATAAGTCTGCGCACGACTGGTGGCGTGCTTAATTCTATACTTTAATATTTAAAATATAATACCTAATCTATATTAATAATGTTAAATTACTAATCTTATACTAGCACTGGATTTCGTAAAACTAAAACTTCAACAACCCCTCCACCCCTTTGAAAGATAATTTTCATTTTTATTTTTTAATCATTACACAAGAACATTTATTTACGATCTTTACCCCTAAAACTAACTACTTTATTAAGTAACCTTTTACACTCAGTTAAGAGCTAATTTAAAAAAAAAAACCGTACTTTGCAAGTATTATTACTGACCGAGTTTCGAGTTAATCCGACAGCGCGTTAAAATTTTTACTTAATTTGACACCCCGTAATTCCTCTATGTGAGGGCTGCTTAAAAAACCAAAAAGTGATAATCTTTATTATTAACTATGGCAAGTACTGCCAAGTTTCAATTTTATTAACCAAAGGAATACGATTTTTTCATATAAACTGTATCCTCTCTTTTCACCCCACGCGCGCAGACTCTTGCGGGCACTTTATTAGTAAATCAACAGCAATTTGTACCGTCAACTCAGGGGCTATGTGATTGGCTACGGTGTGTTTCTGATTGTAGCATGAAATGAATGTTTGTAATAGTTAAACCTTCGACACTTTTCAGGCAGTCAGTTTTATTTATTTTTAACCCAATTAAGTAGGTAGATCAAATTGTTTTTTTTTTGGCAAAACTACACGAAAAACACATCGGTCTCTAATATCCAGTTCAAAACCTACAATCGCGCAGAATTATCCTCAAAATACGGCATATAGTCAGAATATCCGAAACAGAGCCGGGCAGCATCAACAAAGGCCGCTGTACCGGCTAATCAAGGTGACAACGTACAAATCAGAACCGTGCAATCACAGCGTTTTGGCCACGCGTTCGTATGCAGACACGAATGACATGGTGTCCATTCGGTATAGGATTCATAATCATTCGGAATTGTGATGTGAAATTTTGGATTCTGCCATTTGGGGCAATTGAAGCTTATTTTGTAGCTCTCTACTGTTGTTAGTGTTTGAATCTCACGAGCACAAGTTATTATGTATCGATCGTTAAGTCTATTTTTGGCATAATAATTTATACAGTGACTGTTCAAAAAAGTTAACCTAAAAAAAACAGCACAGAAAGTTACCTTAGCCCAGCATTGAAGTGCAGGTTTTTAAAAACTTACTTAAGTAGGTGTATACTTTATTCTTATTCTTCAAAACAAATAGGTATCTTCTCGTGGTAATCCCAGAAGTCTCTCTCTATGTCTGGTTGTTTTCATCAAAGTTTTCCTGATACGTGTCCATGCCTTACTGAAGTCATCTTTGGTTGGATTATTTTGCTCGAATCAAACGATAGACCCTGTAAGGCTAAATGATAAATCATATTTAATTCTGTAAATTGCTTCAAAAACCACTTTTACACGTCAAAAAATAATTATGTTTTAAATCTAGATGAGGTCGGTATTTCCTATCCGACTACTCTTATAAGAAAGATTGAAACGAACTTCCAGTCTCAAACTCAAACTCAAAGCAATTATTTCAATTAAACCATTTACAGGAAATTTTGAATTGTCAAAGAGTCGGTCAGTTAGTCAGAAAGTTTAAGCTAATAAAATCTTTGGTAGGCCATATTTTATGCAGTCCATACAGATTAGTGTCTGAGATGGTTCATATTTTGTAAAAAGTCAGAAATGTATCTAGTACAATCCACTAAGTTCAAAGACCACGGTTACATCGTTATTATAAATAAACTGTAACTGCCACTCAAGAGGAAACTGCTGTCCATTTCCAGGATCTCAATCAAAGAAATCAATGTTAGCAATAAAAGAGTGGACAGGATTTTAGGTAGGTAATGGTTTATTGCCGTGATTATTACAAAATGTAGAACTGTCCCGGACAAACAATTAAAGTTTAAATTAGAGAGGAGAATCGTCCGTAGGTGAAATCCGAGGCGCTTCCTCGGATTTAGCCGACGGGCGATTCTCTCAGTGGTCGTCAGACCGAGCCGTGTCGCCGCCGCGCCGCGCCTCACCTCACCTTTCCGATGACCCGTTGGTCACGCAGCCTACCCAAGCACATCGCGCGCAAGGTGTCGGGTTCAATTCCCAACATAATCCCTCAGACATTTTCTTGCAAAGTCTGCCAATTAAGGGAAACGAAATGTCAAGGTGAAGGGCAATTAAACTTCTGATCATAATCTAATTGAATCTAGAGCTACGTCAACATAATCTAACTTGTGGGACGATGCCAGTCTTACATGGAGTGACGTCATGACTTGATACTCATGTTACTTGCTTTACTTATATAGAACTACAAATTGCTCGACAAACTTAATTGGTTTAGAAGTTGATGTTTGATTACTTAATGTAGTATTTGCGAAGCTATTCATAGTGGTAATGGGAATATCCTTACATATTATACAAAGTACAAAGTCCTCCGTCGCGTCCGCCTGTCGTCCTGTTCGCGATAAACTCAAAAACTACTGCACCGATTTTCATTTTCATGCTGTTTTCACCAATGGATAGAGTGGTTCTCGAGGAAGGTTTTAGTATAATATATAATAACCGACATCCACGCGGGCGAAGCCGCGGGCATCAGCTAGTTAATAGTTAATCAGTTAGACATAACTAAACCCTATCTAACTTCTTGTAGGTATAGCGTGATTGTCAATTTCACAGATTAAATCCTTAATTTTTTTTTACGCCGTCGTATTAACTCTCGTGTATTTTATTGTATCATAAAAGTTTGAATGTCTTTCCGCCTGTGTTAAAAGTCATATTCATCTGACAGCAAAATCCGAAGCTTGAACGATTATTCCTAGATGATTAATTGATTACAGCAACGCAACTCAACATTACAGAGCTCACACCTGCAATAGTAACGTTGCATATTGATTCACTATTCCCTTTGAAGCACAAATTCGAGTAGAGAAATGTAACATTTATGCTTAATACTCCACCACCCATGAATCAAATTTCTCGAATTCGGAGCTCAGCATTTTTCTCAATAATGCTGAGCTCCGATGATCCGCGATTTTGCGGACGGACACGCACGGCAGACGACCACAGACCGCCACGCACCGGGCACCGAGGAACTTCCGATGTCTGCGATACGGGCACGTACACCTGCCTTACCACGGTGCGTCGTGCGTACTCGTCTGTGTCCGTCCGCAATGTGGCGCACCGTCGTGTCACGGCATTATAGAGCCACAATCGCGCTCACACTGCATAATTATGAACACGTTTAAACTGCGTTACAAGGAACGTGAGAATTTGACTCGTTACTCCGAACACAGATTTAGAATAGTTCGGTTTAAATCACACACGAAGGCAGGATTCTTGTAGAAATCACTCGCGTTTTCGGAATTTATGGGACCGCGTGTAATAAGAATGTGATCTGGTAGAAATATTTGTAACTCGGAATTTGAATTCGGTTCTTTTGGTGAAATACCCTTTCCAAATATAAAATTCCGCTCTATTTATCGAAAAATATTTAGTACGTATACTTAAGATTCGATGCATGATACTCCTAAGATTTTCAAGTTCATTGAAATGTAGAATGATCTTTTGTTTTTTGTACACAGTACCTATGTATGAGTAAGTTTAAATTAAAGTTTTTTTTTTGGTAAACAAACAACCGAACATTGTATATTACAACTAGATACACAGTATGCTATAAGTAAAAGTACAATCCACTACGTTTCCAGATATACAATATATAGGTGTACAAAGCCTAAGTAAATAATATATTTATTATATGTACTAGAGTACTACCAGTTTTATTAGTGAAAGGCTCGTGAATGACAATGTTCTTTTTTTGAAATGAGTTGCATTATGAAATTCAGTACAACATTATAACACCCGTTTGGATGATATTATGATTACTATGACACTGGCTGTTTTAATGTTGGCAATAAGCTAACTGTTTCAGAAACTTTTATAGAGGTTTTATAGCATGGGTGTAGATAAAACTATTTAGTACATCCATAAATATATTATAGGCTTTGTATACCTATTTAAAAAATCCTTAAACACACAAAACCAGTAAATTATACTTTAAAACTTTAAGACAGCTCACATACACACCGATACCAAAGTTCGAATATAAACTTGTTCCTTAGAGCTTACCTGGCTTCATGCAAGCGAAACTTCGTTCCTTCAGAAAAATACGTTTTACTTATACATGTACGGACTAAGCGTAAGTTAAGTTAATATTGGTCTGATATAACGTACAAAGTTAAGTTCTAACAATAGGCTTGTACGTGTATGTTTTATTAAGTGTTGTACTTTCTGTTTCTTAGCGAGATTGTTTCGCTTTTGTATAGTTAGTAAGGTGAAGTTTCCATGTTAACTAAGTTTTGATGGTAAGAAACTGAAGCCTCAGCTACATTTTCATAATGTTTGGGTGGAAATATTCACTTTAATTATTTTGAAGTTTGGAGAGGATGTTTAACGAAAAACAAGTTTTAACACAAAAAACCTGAAAAAGTTTGTAGGTAACTTTTTAAACTACTTTTGTTGCTATTTGGTATCTATTGTAGCGTAACATAAAGATTTTTTTGGCAGTTTAACTTTTTTGACCGACCTTAAAAAAAAGGAGGAGGTTCTCAATATTGTTATTTTTTTTTTCTATCTAGCATTTATCCAACTACGTTAGGGTCGACTTCCAGTTTTACGAGATGCAGCTGCGTTAGTATTTTTTTTCCAGGTATTTCATAACCTTATAAAGATTTATAAGATATGAAGCTTTTAACCTCTATTTTGCTAGAGAGGCAGACAGCATGATATTTGCTGGAGAGGTAGAAATCTTGATATCTTATAAATATGTAACAGATTATGAAATACCAGGAATAGTTTATACTGATGCAGCTGCATCTATAAGACTGGAAGCCGGCCCTACTTATTTTAATCGACTTCTATCCGGATTCTGAGATATTATTAACTTGGTTTTATCTATTGGTTCGATATCACAATACAAATTTGAACCGAGTGTTCAAATTTGAGTAAGGACTTCGATTAATTATATAACTTTGTCGAATCAATTAGCTATTGAGAGTTTATCCAAGACTCAGGCCGAGATCGAGGGCACAAACCCAGACTCCGGATTGCTACTAAGAAATGCTTGATGGAAAAACCCAATAACACTTTGCCCGACCTGAGAAACGAACTCAAGACCTCACACTAATAGCGATTACAACTACTAGACCCACAAGGCGTTATACCTAAGTCAATCTGCCAAGCCTTTTCCCAAGTATGTTGAGGTCGGCTCCCAGTCTAACCGGATGCAGCTGAATACCAGTATTTTACATGGAGCGACTGCCTATCTGACCTACACAACCCAGTAACTGGGCAAAACGATACCCCTTTGATAAGACTGCGGTTGTCAGACTTTCGAGCTTTTGACGACCCGTAACGACTGTCAAAGATCCACGAATGACAGCCGGGACCAATGGGTTATAACGTGCTTTCCGAGGCACGGAGGAGTCTCAGAATGTAAAGATGGTCACCCATCCACAGACCAAGTCCGGCAAGCGTAGCTTAACCTGATGGATCGACCCGTGCGGCTTGCCAACGGGTATCGTATTACCCAGTTACTGGGGGAGGTGGAGGTCAGATAGGCAGTCGCTCCATGTAAAATACTAGTATGCAGCTGCATGCGGTTAAACTGGAAGCCGACCCCAACATAGTTGGGAAAAGGCTAGGCAGATGATGATGCATCGCTATTGATTTCTTACTTAATTACTTTGAGACTCAATTCAAAGTCACGCGGCATTCTTTATTACTCCAAGTTGTCGCTACTACTTAATTACTTTCTGTCCGATTGCAGTTTCTATCCGTTCACTTTTGCAGACCTTAGTGGTGCAATGCTCCTTGCGGGAATTGGATTTTCTTTTTTTTTTTTCTTCTATATTGGTTACTGGATACTCGAGCTACGGGTTTATTTGAGCTCCGAACAGTTATTTTGTAAACTTTGTAAAACAACTTTGACTGATCTGTTGACTTGTATGGCGGTTACGGTTGTAATATACCTACTTACATGTTTCAGAAATATACAGAGGTACTACTTTAACAAGGCCTAATTCCTAACATAAACCCATTAATACTGCCTCGGTGGGAATCAAAGCCTGCGTAGCGTACAAGTTGATTATACAATTTTATCAACTTTTTCTGAAACATTCGAAAGGATGTCAATCAAGGTCGCCATCTTGAATTTGTGTTACTAGAATAATTTGAACAGAGAATTAAAATGAAGATCTTATTCTTAATGCTCGTTGTAGAATGAATGTTTAGGAACCAATTTGCAAGTTAAGAACCTGCCAACAGGGCTGGATCTACTTTATAGGTACCTAACTGTAAGTACTTTCTAATAAATCAAAAGTAGTAGATACTATTAATAATATTTTTTACTAGCTACCGCCAGCGGCTTCGCCCGCGTGATATCTTTATGACTATGCCTAATATAATAATGCCTATGTTACACAGTGACAATAAAGTATATTACTGGTGAAAGAATTTTAAAATCGTTTTTTTCTTTTCTTTCTTTCTTTATATTATTTGTGTAGACGACAAAATACCAGTGACTCAAAGCCCCCGTTTTAAATCTGTGGTATTTTGTCGAAAAAAGCACCGAGACGAAAACTGAATTAAAGTATCAAAGGTGGAAAATAGATAGTAAAACATCATTAATTTATACTATCTCTCTTGTAAAAATATTTCCACGCTCATATTTTTGCTCTCATACACCTACATAATTCTATTACTTTTGTTCTAACATTCTTACAATGTGCTCCATTCCTATTTCAATTGCCATCAATATTATCACAAACGTAACAAAATAACCTGAAATTGAATCAAGGTTGCCAACATAACCCACCTTAATTCCGTCAAGTTGGTGGCTATTTTTAGCACTGGCAGCACCGAATGGGTTTGGCTTCGTGCCATCTATTTGAGGCTGGCCTTAATAGACTAAAGCTCGCGAATTAAATATAAATCGAAAGGAAAACTGTTAAGTTCGATAATAACCCTTGAAACTGTTATAAAAAGTTTTATATGTCGGCACAGGCAAATAGTTTCTAAACCAAAAACAAACACTTTTCTTTTCTTTTTTATTTCTCTTTGCTTTTATCTTTGGTCATTTTACTGAATTTAGTGTTTCGCTAAACTAAACTCGCTTGTCGTGTCTGTCTATGTGTTTTCACCACAATTTAGAGAATTTCAAAACCTACATGGGCACTTCTGAAATGTCAGAAGCTAGGTGCACGGTTCCAATTGGTCGGATGTTCCTATGAAGAAGAGCCGGCAAGAAACTCCACGGTTACTCTTTTAAAAATAATTGGCTTTTACAAAAATGTCAAATTACAGTGTTAGTAGGCATGGGAAGACAATGTAGGCCTTTCAACAAGTAATACAACAAGTAATTTATTCCAGGAGATTCAGGTTTAGGTATAATACATTCATATTAAACTTACATTATATTAAATTATATTTAAAAGTTCAGATAGGTCTTTTTATTAAAAATGTCTGCTAAAACGAAGTATAAAACTGTCCAGTAGTGTCGACTCGAGTGGTACTTATGTAAGTGAGACCGGTACGCTCCGCTACGAACCTTCGTGAATAGCTAATATTTCACCACAGTATGAACTATTTATCGTACAGCTCATTCCGATCCTAGAAGATAAATTAATGTTAGAGCTTCTTGTTGCTTTATATTTATTACTCGTATCATACGAGACATGTAATTTAATGGTCAGTTATTGGAGGATAGTCATTTTTATCTACCTACAATAGTACATTACTGTCGCGGCCTGGAAGTGGCCCATTGATGACGGACGATCGCGAAAATGTGGGCCGAGGCGAAGCCGAGGCACACATACGTGAGTCCATCAATGCCTGGTTGCGGGCAAGGCTTGTTTGTATAGAACTTTTCTTAAATAATGCGCGGAAATTCTAACTGAGTAAATTAATTATAAATTCCAGATTCAATGACGAACAACGATAAATTTTCACGCTTCAAATGTTCATTTGTTTCTTCTTTATTTTATACAGCTCAGCCACATAGTCACTGGTTTTTGACATTTCGATTTATCTCGAAGAAGGTTGTCAAAATAATGCTCGAATTTCCGAACACGTTTGAGAAAAATAAATTATATAGGCAGCTCCGAGTTAAGAAAGTAACCATTTTGAAATGTAAGTTTGTTTTACCCGTTATTTCAATCCCAATTTATTTATCAACTTGTTCAAATTCTGTTACGTAATTATGATGCCGTGAAACGAGGATTTTCCGCCACCCGACACTTAAGAGCCAGGAGGAAATTGTTTTATTTAATCTGTATAACTCGAATGTAAAGTAAACCTTTACACACATAATATACAACTTTTAACTATACAACGTGAAATGAAAAGGGTAGGTATATCTATACAAAAGGGGTGAAGATTACATCAGGTATAGAATCTAAGCAATGTTTTAGCTCAAAATAAATTACTCCAAGAATTCATACCTTTTTGGTTTTGTAAGTTTATTGAATTCAAATCATAACAAACGTGTCACCGCACTTCGAGGGTCCTTGGCAGAGCTAATAATATATAGATATCTTTTTAAATAATTATTTTTGTGAATAAACTCTTTTTAATTTGTAAAACACGTCACTGGCGGATTGATTAAATTAAATCGACGGGATCAAATGAGCTGACAATGCGGAGAAACGAGAGCGGTTGGTTTTTTAGGGGTATGAGGAACAGGGTGTAAAGTTCACTCATCCACCATTAGATAAGGGAGGATCCTCCGACCAGACGGGTGTTGTGCCTGGCGGGCTACTGCCCAATGATTAATATTGGATTCTTGTATATGTCGACTGCACGGTAAACTTTAATTGCGCGATGCAGGATTTATGTGACGTCAGGATTTTTGTGTGACGTCAGGTCTTTGATGCGTAGTTTTTTTTTTGTATTTTACATTTAGCTAACTAATCATTATTCTAATTATATTTAAATACATATATTTAGTATCCATACTAATATTATAAATTCGAAATAGTTCTCTTTTTTTATATTATTCTTTTTTTTTTTTTGGTTGGTATATTGGCGTGTGCTAGCTGACATGGCTAATTAGATTTATGTTTTATGTTGCGTAATGTAAATGATTTTGCAAACTTTTGTATAGAATCAAATTTTTCTAACTGAACAGACAGCTGTGCTGCTGGGGAGTTTGTTGCGCCACTTCTTCTTCCCAGCTAAAGCACTAGGAAGTGGTGAAGGGTGGGCGTTTTGGGGGGACTGTCTTATGTAATTTTGACGTTCGAAAAGTGCTGATTCTCAGCCTAGTTTGAATATATGACTTTTGATTTTGATTTTGATTTTGAAAGTAACTCTGTCCGTCGGTCTATCTGTCTGTCTGTCTGTATGTTACCTTTTCACGCCTTAACCAGAACAGATTTCGATAAAATTTGGCAACGAGATAGATTGCATCCCGGGGAAGGACGTAGGCTACTTATTATCGAGATACCACGCGGGCGAAGCCGCGGGCTGAACCTAGTAGTGAGTTTGTTTGTTACGCTTTCACGCTAAAACGGCTGAACGGATTTGGATGAAATTTGGCACACAGATAGACAATGACCTGGGTAAGGACATAGGCTAATTTTCATCTTCTCAACAGCTAGTTATTTTTGTAAGTTCCATGTAGGTAATTAAGTTACGGTACGGTCACTTTATATCGAATCAATTCTTTTTACAAAAAAAAAGATACTGAAGCCGCTTCGCTTTGCTCACATCACTTTTAAGACCGAATTTTCTGAGATAGACGAGGGTTTAACTTAATTATTCCGAAATTCTTTCTGAGAAAAGAAATAACGGAGAATTTATTTGATCTAAACCTAGACCTTAATTGCCGATTTTCAACCAACAATTGGCTTTAATGCTTGTTTTAAGAAAATGTCTTAGAATAATAGTAGATTTTTATGATAAAAGGCATTAAAAAGTTAGGAAAGCCAAGCGCCTGTGCAATATTCAAATTTTTTCAAACTACAATATTTTTAAAAGGCAAAATATAGGGCAGTCGTCACTAATTTTTAGTTTTACACGAGAGTTTTAAAAGGCCGTTTGCCAGACCAATTAAAATGTTATTTTATTCATGCACGGTTCGGCAGAAATTATAATAACTTTAAGCTAATTTTTTGTGTTTAAATAAAACAAAGGTCTTTGAGAAAAGTAGGCAATTGAAAGATAAAACGACTGTTAGCTTAAGGCTGATTTTAATTTTATTTTTATTTTGGGTCTGTCGCTAAGAGCATAGTTTAGGTCAGAGAATATAAGAAAATGACAAATGAATCCACAAATAACTAGTTCCTACCCGTTTCTACAGAATCGTGGGTGTGTGTACAGACACAAATTACACATTCACTTAAACATACACGAAAAATATTTATGCTACACAAATATTTGTGTGTGTAGAATGGGAATAGAATTGAAAGAAATTAAGAAAATATACGTTTATTTAGCACAGACTAAAAGGCAAAATTAAACAATTGAATTCAAGCCAAACTCACATTCAACGAGGGTCAATTACCTTGAGGATGGTCAGTATTCGTCAAGCTAGGTCATGTGTCTGGTGAGCAACTGCCCGACGATAGATGTCGAGAAGTAATATATATGCTGATGGCGCGGTAAACCCTGCTTGCGGGTTGCAGGATTTCACGTGCGACGCGACTTTTAACAAAACAATTTCTGAGAAAACTTCACGACAAATCGCCCCAGTATGTAAGAGCCTTGATGCGTAGTTCTCATGTGGCGATGTAGATGCCGCCACAAACTCATTTTACCAAGAAACATTAAAAACACGCAGCACTTCGCCACTTCATTCAAGAAAATATCTTAAGTGATCTCTCGTAATCTGAGGCTTTTACAGTTTCACCGTCAATGTGAGTGCGAAGGCCTTCTAAAGATAAGGAAAAAATAAAAGGGCGGTAGGAATTCGCTGATCGAACGATTGGCGATCGGTCAATGAAGTTCTTAGCTAATAAAAAAAGTCTATAACTAAATCAACAGAGGCCATCGATCAGTAGCGAAGTTCAAGAAACTTGTTTTTCGTCTGTCGTTTGTTTTCAATTAAGTGAGACCGATATCGGGACACCTTTTGTAATTGATGATTCCATCTGATGAATTAGTTTTCTTTGTCTTTATAGTATAGTAGCTTTGGTTGGGGTGTATGTGTGAAATTTCCTTTTTGTTAGAATGATAGGATCAGTAAAATCAATACAACTACATAATCAAATGTATGGCATATCGTTAATCCTTTTCCAATTGACGTAATTTTTACTTAAATAAATATCAACTTTGTGTTGATGTCAATTAAGTTGATTTCAGAATGACTAAAACTATTGAAAGACTCTTGAATTTTTTTGAAGTTGTAGCGCAAACTGAACTTTATGTGTGGGTTTTAGAGTATTTTTTTCCAAAAACACATACTTAGAAATTAAATTGCAAACACAGGATAGATGCGTAGCAATATCGGCTACGATAGACCATTTCGTAGCACTTATCGGCTACGAAGCGTAGTTCCATAGCAGCAATATGATTGCGTTAGCTACGCTGTAGAAACAATAAGAGGAAATAGAGTCGGTCTTTTTCTCCATACAAAAAGTCATAATTCGAGGTTCGGCTCTCGTCTATTTCCTCCTCCAATATTGGAACTATTTTGAATATATTTTATAAATTGAATAAGAAGCATATTTACTGTGCCCCTATGTTTTCAGTGATGATGATACATTGTCTGTAGAAGCACTAGAACCCTCAGAAAATGCTCAAAATTACCTGGTTAAACCGCTATCATCAGAGGCCTAAAATAAAAAGACATTCTTCTTCTTCTTCTTCTTCATCGTTCCCTCAATGCTGAGGATCGCGACCACATATGACGCGTCTCCAAGCTATGCGGTCTTCTGCAGTATGGACCGCTTGATAGATGCTGCCTCCAGCAACCTTTTTGATCGCATCTGACCATCTTGCCGGTGCTCTGCCTTGAGCGCGTTTTCCTTCAACCCGGCCCAATCCTTTCCAGACTATGCTTAGGTGAACGCATAATATATCCGAAAAAGCTGAGGGCACGCTCCTGGCATATAGTAGATAGCCGCTTGGTGATGTTGAGTTCCTCCAGTATGGATTCATTCGTTCTCATGGCGGTCCATGGCATACAAAGACAGGCATGGCATAAAAAGAAAAACGAGAACCGAACCTCGAATTATGACTTTTTGTATGGAGAAAAAGACCGACCCTATTTCCTCTAAAATTCTTGTTGTTTTTCGTGTCACAAATACGAATGAAACCTATAGTTTTTTTCTATCTAATTATCAATTTTAATCAAACGCTTGCAAGTCCATGATCATCTACCAATTTGCATTGTTTTACAAAGAAAATTCAACATGAATATTCACCCAATTTTAATCCCAAAACATAAAACCAATTGAAACTCACCCCTTTAGCTATTTCCCCTTAAGGTAAATGTTTATTTTTTCCCCATTCACTGATCCACATGGCCAGGGTTGGCTATTTTTACCGGCCGTTAATTTGTCGGCCTATTTTTATTAACTGCGGGTAGCGTGTGATTCTGTATGAGAGAGTTTTTACGAAATTCGACCGTATTGGGCTTGATTAAATATATTATTAGATTTTCGGGCTCTTTTTCACTCGACGTTTCGGGCTTCTGAAGCAGCGCTCTTCAGTTAATATTGTGTTTTACTCGATATTTCTTGAATATAATTATATTTTTATTTCTAATTTCTATTTATTTCTTGGAGTTTCTTGAACTCTGTTGAGATAGTTTTCTTTGTCCCTACTTGTGCTTTGTAAGAATAAATTAAATTGTGTTTGTGAATAAAGCAGTCACTTCAACTGTTTTCGTTTATATTGAACTAGCTATGCCCGCGGCTTCGGCCGCGTGGATGTCGGTTATTATATACTAAAACCTTCCTCGAGAACCACTCTATCCATTAGTGAAAACTGCATCAAAATCCGTTGCGCAGTTTTAAAGATTTAAGCATACATAGGGATATAGGGACAGAGACAGCGACTTAGTTTTATAATATCTAGTGATTAAAAAAATTAAATATGTAAAGTAAAACGTATTGGAACTGAAATTAAGTATTAAAAGCAATTATAATAGTTGCACCATCGTTACACTCAATCCGCCTAGCCTTTTCCCAACTACATATATTTGAGTCGGCTTCCAGTCTAACCGAATGCAGCTAAATACCAGTATTTTAGATGGAGCCATCTGACCTTCACAACCCAGTTACTGTGTAATACGATACCCGTTGGTAACACTGGCTGTCAGACTTTTGGGCTTCTGACTACCGGTAACGAATGTCAAAGATCTACAAATGACAGACGGGACTCATGGCTTAAAGTGCTTTCCGAGGTACGGTGACCCTAATAACTCCCATAATAATTGTAACAATATAAAACTTAGAGAAAGTAACTATTATTTCATAAATGTAATTTTTCGCAAAGAAGAAATATTGTCACATTCAGTCGTCCACGTTTCGCTCATATTTCAAAATTACGGTCCCTGACTCATTAAATTCAGGACATTACGCTGAAATTTATTATGGACATGGCCATTCTTTCATTATTTAACTATTAAAAGTTGAAGTATGGCTTTATGATAGAGAATTATATTTTTAGTAATTTTACAAACAGCGAGTGGCTTTAAAAAATAGTTTGTTGTCCTTTTGATTGACATATCTAAACAGAATAACAAACAAAAGAAATATATCAGGCACGCCTTTGTACAGTATTTTTACTTTTTGCATAAAGTTTAAAAAAAAAATACCTACAGTATTTTAACTATTACAGGGCGTTTCCATTTACCCGCAATAGTACAGCGTTTAAACATGCTAAAAAAAATTAAATTACTCAAACGACCTAAATACCTATAAGTAGTGAAATATCCACAAAAGTATTAAATTGATACGTAAGAGAATAATTAGAAAGAGAAATAATTTACTCGAATCTAAGTACAGTAAAGTTTCATACGATTATTAACCTAAACCATGTGCATTCGTTATGACTATAAACATTAATTTTATATAAGTAAGGTTTATTTTCGTATGAAACGTTTACCGTAGTTAGCTTGAGTGTAGTCTAATTTCGCTCTATATATCTTAGCCTTAGTTCTCGCATAAAGATCATTACATTAATTTCTAGACGATGTCTTATCAGTGCATTATGTTCATAAGTATTCCTACCTCTAACACGTAGACTTACCTATAATGCTTACCTGTTTTAACAACATCCAAAAATAGGCGACCAAACGAAGCGAATGATTTGTTCGACATCGCCAACACTTAGCCACGGATCAAGTTACCATAAAGTTGCTTATCGTTTCGCCTTGAACGAACAGACGTCATATAGTCTACATGTATGTTTACAGGAGAGTCCAATCGATTTCTATTTGTGCTATGTATGTACAGTGAACTGGGGGCTTAAAACGGTCACTTGAGCAGAATCATAATATGAAAATATTATGTATCATCGTAAAATGTCACAAACTGACAATTCATAATGATCTGCGTGCGATTTATATGACGAAATAGGTAATTCATCTGTTTGACAGTTTTCTATGGAGATTCGTAAAATTGTCCACAGATTATGAATTGCTTTTATGTCATATTAGAGGAATTGCTAATAACAGCTGGGCATCAGGATATGAACTGCTTTTAGAGGAATTGCTAATGTGGCCGGCTTAGGGTTCTAGAAGTGACAAGTTAAATACAAGTCGGTAAGCCAAAAACTTTTTGATCCTAATCGTAACTAATATTATAAATGCGAAAGTGAGTTTGTTTGTTGGTGTGTTTGTTATGCTTTCACGCTTAAACGGCAGAACGATTTTGGATGAAATTTGGCACCTGGTTAGACCATGACCTGGAGAAAGACGTAGGATAACTTTTATCTCGATATTCCCCCGGGATTGAGACTTATGCGGGTGAAACCGCAGGGTGCAGCTAGTTTCTAGTTTCTTAACTAAGTAACTAATATTACAATTTAATCTGCAATCTGTTTTTATTGTTGAAATAACTCTAAAATTACAGTGTATTTTTTTACTATTTATAATAATAAAAATCTTTATTGGAGATAGATAGATAGAATACTCTTTATTATGTACACCATAAAAAATACAGATACAAATGTAGAAATTTAACATAGGGTGACACAATGGGCGGTCTTATCGCTAAGAGCGATCTTTTACAGACAACCTTTGGATGGATTAAAGCGCGAAGGAGAGATAATACTGCAGGTAGTCAGAGAGACCACATTATCCATAAAAAAACACAATTCCAAAATAATAAATAAAACAAAAAAAAATGCAAAGAATGGCACAACACACATACATACCTACATATACTCAATAACACCTTGCTCATTAGCCCTACTCAAACACCCTTCGCCCGCATCGATAAACATCACCGACACTGAAGCGCGCCCTCATATAACACATTATCCTTTAACCAAAAAGGCCTCCACTTTTCGCTGACGGCGAACTTCGGAGGCCTCAATCAAAAAGGCCATACAAACGAAGACCAATCAGTGCAAAGCACGTGGCCCTCTCACGCGTTAAATTGCTTGTCTTATTTAACGATTCTACCTTTTATTGCCGTGATTGTAAACGTAATGTCTTTCAAGATTTCTGCCCCTATTTCAGTGTCTATTGGGGATGGGAAGTATTTTCGGAAGCAATAAAAGTGTGAAGGAGTAACAGTTTATTTACTGTTTGCGAAATCGAAGTTGGTCACGCTATGTGGGAGAGCAAAACTTATAACTGCTTGCACGTGTTTTTATAGGTGACAATCACGAGTCACGTTTTAATAAAACTACTAACTCGGTATTTCAATCAAAGGTTTCTTATTTCCCATGATTATTATACGTACTTTAACGGTGAGAGTGTTACATTTCAATCTACTACTCATCCTAACTTTAATTAACATTATAAATGTGAAAGTTCGTTTGTTTGTTACCCTTTCACGCTAAATTGGCTGAACGGATTTGGATAAAATTTGGCACAGGGGTAGACCCTGACCTGGAAAAGGATATACTTTTCATCCTGGATTGCAGACGAACTCGCTGGCAACAGCTAGTTTGTAATAAACCTTATTAAGGGGGATGCGCTAGGGTGGCCCGCAAAATTCAAATTTTCTTAAGTTTTTTGCAATTTGCAGGTTACTATCAGGTTGTATGTTGATCTAAATATTATTAGCGCTCGTAACAAATATGGATTTACAGAATTATAAATATTTAAATCAGCAATACAACTCTCTAAGCTCATGAAAGTGTATTGAATGACTATTTCATGAAATCATGACATTTGGCACTTTCATGCACTCTCTCATCTGCTTTAGGTGAAAATCATATTTACGGAACCGCAATAACTTGTAAAGTCATAAAACCAAATACATTCGTAAAATTGAAATTAATGAATGCAAAATGCTACATCTAAGTTGTGTCGTACTGTAGTACGTTCGCGTGGGATATTTTCTGACATCCACGCGGATGAAGCCGCGAGAAAAAACGAGTTAACAATAAAATCTGAAAGCCCTGATTAATATATTATAATGACCTACTTCGTACGTACAAAGTAAGTAAGCTCTTCAAGTTCACATAATCTTTTACCAAGATCAGAATGAAATTACCATTTCGCCACAGAATTCTTTGACCAACAACACCAAAGTTTTGTAAGCAAGTTTTTCGATTTTTCTTCTGTTGCCTAGGTTACGTCTTGAGATATACAAGCAACTACTTAAGGAGTAGTTTCGAGTTGTTTGTTTGAGATGAGTTAGCGCCTCTTCGTGAGAGCATCTCAAATCAAAATGAGTGTTTGAATAGATTCTGTTGGAGAGGGAATATGAACAGTCATCAAAATGGATTGTTAAGAACAAATACGAAATCCATACTAATATTATAAATTCGAAAGTAACTCTGTCTGTCTGTCTGTATGTTACCTTTTCACGCCTAAACCACAGAACGGATTTCGATAAAATTCATCCATCCCGGGGAAGGACATAGGCTACTTTTTATAGACATACCACGCGGGCGAAGCCGCGGGCGGAAGCTAGTCCCAAATATTTGGAAAATTCGTTGTGATGGCAAAGCAGTTCCGACATTTACAACAATCATCGTCATATTTCAGCCAATTTGTTCAAAACCTTAATGCATTAAACACCTAAACCTTCCTCATTAATCACTCCGTCCATTGGTTAAAACCGTATGAAAGCCCGTTCGGTAGTTTTTGAGTTTATCGCGTTCAAATAGACGCGGCGGGGGGGACTTTGTTTTATAATATGTAGTGATAGCGACAATGGGTTTAACTTTGTGTAGCTTATTAATATTAATTATAGTTCATTTAAACACAAAAATAACTAAAGTCGTTGGCTTTCATCTTTTATTCACCTTTAAAACGATGGCTATAATTATGTAAATTGGATTTCGATTAAAAATTTAAACTAAATGTATTGTGTCCAAATTACAGACATGAACTCTTGAATAAACAATTTTATAATTAAAAATATCCGTAATAATAGAAAGTACACATAACATAACATCACGCTTGTATTTCCCGAAGGGTTCGGCAGAGGTGTACCTGTACCCATATTTCGTCAGTTATTTTAAGTCCCATGTAATAGGAGGCCAGCCTATTGCCAGCAACACGGCAAAAATCCAGACTCCGGGCTGGTACTGAGAAATTCCAGATGGAAAAACCCAATAACACTGTGCCCGACGCGGGACTCGAACCCAGGACCTCATGCTCAGCAGTAGCGCTTGCGACCGCTAGACCAACGAGACAGTCTATAATATGTAGTAGTTATTTAACAATATTTTTACCTATCCAGTTTTGGAGCGAGGAGCGAGGGGCTCGGGGCTAAGTAATAACAGCCTCTCGGGTCGATCCATAAGGTTAAGCTACGCTTGCCGGGGTTGGTCCGTGGATGGGTGACCATCTTTACAAACCGAGACTCCTCCAAGACTCGGAAAGCACGTTAAGACGTTGCATTGACCCCAGCTGTCATTCGTGGATCTTTGACAGTCGTTACGGGTCGACAGAAGCCCGAGAGTCTCGACAACCAGTCTTACAGTTCGATTCAAACTAAATGGCGGCTTGGAATTTAGCTTTTCGCTCCGCAGTACCCCACCCCTCACACCCGCTGACACACGAAGTTGTTACTGCGCAGCGACTCGCCTCATGTTCCGAGCCGCCATTAAGTTTGAATCGAACTGTACCAAGAGGTATCGTATTACCCAGTTACTGGGTTGTGGAGGTCAGATAGGCAGTCGCTCTATGTAAAATATTGGTATTCAGCTGCATCCGGTAAGACTAAAAGCCGACCCAATATAGTTGGGTAAAGGCTAGGCAGATTGATTTTTTTCCCTTTCCAACTTTATCATTTATTCAAGGCTTAAAGTGACCTCTTTCACCTTTATAATAAAAAAGGTTGTGGTGAACAAACAAAGGATTTAATATTATTTTCTAGGAATATTTAATGTCTTAAATACTTTGGGCTAATTTTAATAGGTTCAACATTTAGTTTCGTTTTAATTTTGCGACTGTTATTTAATTTTCATTGTGTAAAAAGCTGAAGCTTCAAGCTTTAAATATTTTCTAAACAAGTATTATTACATTTTTACCCGCTTATTCAACATAAAGTTTTATTTACACCAACTGTAATCTGTTATAATAAGACTTATAGTTCTTTACCTATTATGTCTATACTAATAAATATAATAAAGCTCAAGAGTTTTTTTGTTTTGTTTGAATCTCTGGAACTGCCAGTCGATTTTAAAAATTATTTTTGCATTTGATAGCCCAATTTTTGAGGAAGGTCATATTATTCAATCAATCAATCTCCCTAACCTTTTCCCAACTATGTTAGGGTCAGCTCCAGTCTAACCGGATGCAGCTGAATACCAGTATTTTACATGGAGCGACTGCCTATCTGACCTGCACAATCCAGTAAATGGGTAATACGATACCCCTTGGTAAGACTGGTTGTCAGACTTTCAGGCTTCTGTCGACCCGAAACGACTGTCAAAGATCCACGAATGACAGCCGGGACCACCGGCTTTACGTGCTTTCCGAGGCACGGAGGATTCTCGATATGTAAAGATGGTCACCCATCCACAGACCAACCCCGGCAAGCGTAGCTTAACCTGACGGATCGACCCGAGCGCTTGTTATTACTTAGCCACGAGCTCCTCTTAGTTATAATTATATAACTTTAATAGTATCGTATTATACACATAAACCTTTCGGAATAAATTCTCTAAACGATGGTGAAAACCTCATCAAAATCTATTGTGTGATTTAGAAGAACAACGCCGACCTACAGACAAACTCGAAAAGCGACTTTTAATATGTGTAGATGTATATATACAACCTGTAACGGAATAAACGCAAGAGCTCATACACCCCAATTAGAATATTAAATTATAAGACTAAAATAATATCTGTAATTTAATTTAATTAAACGACACCTAGTTTTTTTTTACAAAATAGACTTCCTGACTAAACATGAAACATAGGATAGCTATGAGCGTATTACAAATTTGTTTATGCATTTGAATAGGCTTTATTCCTTTGAGATAAGGCTTAAATTTCCTTAAATAAAATATCTTATTACCTTGGTAAGACGCGGTGGTTCTAATTTCAGTTAAAGAAAAGATTTTTTTCATGAAAAATTAACACATATAAATAATGATGGAAATCGATTCAGAAGCCGATTCTGAGCAAACTACTTTCAGGTCTTGCGCTTATTCTGTTACATGTTGTATAGATTGCGACAACTCCTATCTATATAAAAATCATTATTAACTTTACAATTTATGCTAAAAAATTACCATCCCTCATCAATTTCAAAATATTTCTGATACAGGTGATAGGTACGTTATTAACGGTAAACATTTAAAATATAATATCATTTTTAGACAAAAGAGTATCGTCAGCCATTGCCCAAACCCCTCGACCGCTAATCAATCACGATACCTTTTGACATTCTATGCACGGAACGAATATTTTCAATTAACTGCTAAAGCTTGTAACAGTGGCTTAGCAAAATAATCCTATGGCTGTATAATATTTAGGAAATGCTATCAAAATCGGATTGGTTTAAATGTGACCGAAATATGACTTTCATTGAAGCAATTATTTATACCAGAGATTCAGGTTTATTCTTATCAATCTACCTAACCTTTACCCAACTATGTTGGGGTCAGCTTTCAGTCTAACCGGATGTAGTTGAATACCAGTATTTTAAATGGAGCGACTGCCTATCTGACCTCAACAACCCAGTAACTGGGTAATACTAAGACTGGTTGTCAGACTTTAGGGCTTCTGAAGACCCTTAACGATCCATTCCATCTCAATCCTATACAACCTCCTAGCGAATAATATAATCCTTTCTTTTTTCTTCATTAAATGTCTATGTTCGCTTAAATCTTTCTTTTTCTCATCGTCATGGTATATAAAGTGATATCGAGGGCCATGAATCACTCGCATCGCTCAGGATTCTAACACACGTAGCGAGTGATTCAACGCTACGCTCGTGATTCAATCATCATTAATCACCCTACGGTCGTGATTCAGTCGTTAGAATCCTTCACTTGCTCGTGATCCATCTATGGCCCTCGCTTTAAATCCGTCTTTTATTCACTAATTGCATAACATACTATTATTTCCACTAACAACATGCTCTCCATTTTGTAAATCTACTATTCTCTTTTCACAAATACGTGCTAATTGTATGCTACCAAGAGGGTTTCGCTCGTAATTGGCATACTCTTGTGCTACTTGTCGAAGAATTAATGCTACTTATACATTCCCATGCATGTGCATTTCATTTGGTATTTTGCACTTCAGTAATAGTTGAAGAGTTATTCAGCTCCGCAAAAGAGTTCTTCAGTTTCTTCATGCTGTTCAACTTTTTCTTTACGTTCAGCAAAACCCCAGCAGTCTTCTTAGTATTGGAAGTGTTAACTATCTGATGGCTAGCCAGTGGCCTGTTTGCCAACTTATCACACTAGCTTCCGCCCGCGGCTTAGCCCGCGTGGTATGTCGATAAAAAGTACCCTATGTCCTTCCCCAGGATGCCATCTATCTCCTTGCCAAATTTTATCGAAATTCGTTCAGTGGTTTAGGCGTGAAAAGGTAACATACAGACAGGCAGAAAGAGCTCCTTTCGAATTTATAATATTAGTATGGAAGTATGGATACAAACAAATCATTAAAAGACTATTTGCGAACTGCTGAAGGCAAATCCTTGTCACTCAAGCAAAATTAAGCTCTATATAAATGTTGGGCGAATCTCATTGTTAGTGTAACGCAATTGGGGTACTGTTCAAATGAAGCTATCATACACTCTACACTCTCATTCGGTTCACCGCGTATAAACACGGCTTAATTGAAACTCCCTATTTTAGGTTTCACACAGACTGTCTGTGAATTGGAATACCTACTGTTGATTTGATGTAACTTCCGTATTTGTGTGTGGATCTGATAGGCTCATTGAAGATAGGGTGCTAGGATATCAGGTGGTGATTTTGTGTAGAAAATCTATTAGAATACTAAATACACTTTCCGTTGTATGTGTTTTGTAGATCATGTTTTTACATATGCTATCCCATTTCAGAAAAATCCTCGTCCAAGTTTTTGCAGGATTTCAGCACGAGATAAAAAAAATGCAAAACCATAATCAGCCTATAATGTTCTCACTGCTGGGACACAGGCCTCCTCTCTGTGAGAGGGAGTGGACCGTAATCCACCACGCGGGCCCAGTGCGGGTTGGTAGATGTCCCATGTCTTCGATTTTTTTTGTTCTAGGACATGCCGGTTTCCTCACGATGTTTCCCTTCACCGTTTTGAGAGCAGTGGTGATGAAATAATTTACACAAAGTAAAGCGCCTGCCTGAGTTTGAACCTATACGACCTATAACTACAACTCGTAAGGCGCGTCGGATACCGCTAGGGCCAGGATTAATCTTAAAAAAAAAATGTAATGTTTGTTCTTCGCTCCCTGTCCATACGAGAACGTAAGTCATTGTTAATTCATACTATCCGGTATATATGTATAGCTTTTGCGAAAGAATAGGTGACTAAATTATGATTTTACATTCATAAATTACAATAACGTATGAAAGTGATTTAATTTAAATGCCTTATTTAAGGTTACACACTGATTGTCGGTGAATACTGTTTATTTGACATAGGTAGATATCGATGGTGGAAAGGTAAAATGGCTAAAGCGCCAAAACGTGAAATCTCAGGAATGAATTTTAAAGTTTTTTTTGTGCGAAAAAAATTCGTAGAAAATTTTCTAATGGAAATATTTCTGAGTTACTTATATTTTCATGAATCATATTTTTTTTCCTGTAATATGTATTATAAATGGTTTCTATAAAACCTTTATTTTAGGAGATAGGTGTCGCTTTAGCAAAAAAAAATCGAAATTAAAAAAGTTCCAGTAAGCAAAAATTGCTAATATCCAAAAAACTTGCGTATAACATATAATTAATTTCGCTTACTGTCAGAATTACAATTATTTAGCTATCTGAAATTTGCTAATGCAATTAATAATATCATAGAGTGTAAAAAAATAATTCTAACGAGCTGTTCATTTGAAATAAAGTTGCTGACGTTGAACTAAAACTAGCTGAAGAGCGAATAAATTGATGGAAGTATAATGGGAATGAGGCGTAACTTCTAAAACTCGTCGTTTTCTTTTATTTTCATTTAAAATATTGATTATTGCTAGTGTACCGTTTTTGTCAATAGATTATTTAGATTATGAGGCGTTAGCATCAATCTGTAACGTCAATCAATGTGTACTACCTACTATTAGGTCCGGAATATTAGCGGGAAGACTAATTAATTAATATTTAGCAAAAAATAAAGGAAATTATTTTATTAGCCAACTGGAATCAAGTCAAATAACGTAGGTAATTAGATAGGTTAAGTAGAGTTACTAATTATCTACTAAAATCAAAAAACCATTGTTTATCATGGTTAGTACCACTAAATATTCAATGTAAGTAATTAGTTATAAGTTTAAACAAATAAATCAACATTTAATAGATAATAAATGATCATTTTTAACCCCCGACGGAATAAGAGGGGTGTTATTGGCACTAAGATTCTGAAACTCAAAATAATTCTTTGCTTATTGTGCCATCTTCTTGCCATCTTCTCACACACAACAACATCGTGTTACAATTTAACAAAATAGTCTTTAGAACACATACACATTTGAAGGATGATGCCAGGAAATGTATGGAAGCTGGTACCCGCTACAATAAGAATAAAGGATACATCATTAGAAAGATATTAATATTGAATAATTCAGTTCAAGAATTTCAATGGCCTTTGTCCGATCGTAGTAATACAGGGTAGAAGTTGTGACGCCGTGTTGTAGCTATAGAAATACGGTCTTAGGAGACTGTCCTTAACATCTAGAGTACTTGCTAGCTGTATTAATAGATATTGGAAAAATGGCACATTCAGCTAAAAAATTGTTAATTCTTACACCTTATTTTTATGATGGCAATCGATGCAGTTTCGAATAAGGATTCAAAGACTCTTTTCAACTGAGGTAAGAGTACTTAGAAATGTCACAAATCACTTTTCCCATAAGTAAGTACCTACATTTCATAGTGATCGATCATCTTACCCCCGATCTTTTACGACGTTTGCTATTAATTATTTTAAATAAGGCGTTCATCATCTATCTAGTTTTTTTCCAACTACGTAAGGATTATCTTTGAATCTAACTGGATACAGTGGAATACCAGTATTTTACATCGAGCGATTTACTATGTGACCTCTACAATACAGGCACTGGGATACTCCTTGATAAGCTGGATGTTCGACTTTCGGGCTTCTGACTACCCGATACGACTGTCAAAGATCTACTGTGTTAAATGTTAGTATGTGCTCAAATACATATAACTTAGATAACTTGTTTATCAGTGTGATAGCTCGGGAAATTCAACTCAAACCTCAAACCTAAAAGCTTTTCTACTATTCAAACGAAACAGGTAACAATAACAAACCCCTTAGGAGATAGCCGGAGTCAACAAGAAAGACTGAACTATCCTAACCTAACCTGACCGAAGGCGGAGTCCAGAATGCGAATAGCTAAACAGTTGCATAACAGTAAGAAACAAAGTAAAAATAATAGTAAAAAGAGCTATCATGGCTATTGGAGGGGTACCAAAATGGGCATTATCTTTTAAATAACAGAATTTTAACTGCTTTATACTCTTAGTACTCATATACGCGAGCAGCACTTTGCCAACGACAGAGGCAACTGCAGCCGTCTTCCCCGTTGACGTTGCTAGAAATCACTAATATTCTAAGTTACACGCAAGAACAAAGATTATGATTAGATTTGCAATGCTAACAAAATTTATTTACTTTAAATTAAGCAAGTTTTTAGTTCTAAAATCAATACCTTCTTACATTAAAGCATGTACTACTGACTAATATACAATTTTAAATAATATTTGGAATGTAAAACAACTCTGAACTATCGTTCTATACGAAAATATTTACGAGCACGATTGCTAAAGCGCCAAAGCGCTAAATAAAACAGAAACGACTTTTGCTAAACTGCCACACAAGTAATAATGTAGTTCAGGTAAAACTACTAATAAGGTATTTATACATGAAATAGAGAAACGCAAAAATGCTAAAACATTGTCAAACATGAATGTACAGTGAGCACAATCACTAAAGCGACATAAACTTCAGAATCATCAAAAAAACGTCGCTTTAAACCATGACTACATGAAACAAGCAACAAAATTTGTACTGCTAAAGCGCCAAAAAAGTGCTCAAATCGACTCGAAAGGTAGACCAATCGACGCAGAAAAAAAAATCCAGTTCAGTGATATATATAACTCAATATCGACCAAAATGGCGCTTTAGCCATTTTACCTTTCCACCATCGATATGTATTCGTTAACATACGCGACGTTTGTGAAAAGCGGTATGATTTGATGAATGATAAGCATATAACATGGAAAATGGAAATGTAATTACCTTTTTGAACGACATTTTGCGGGCAGAAACGTCTATTGATATATATTTATGAGTATGTAGGTATATTTCTATGTATGTATTTATTTTAGACTTCAAGCTATGCAGAGGCGGACTTAATTTATCTACCTAGCCTTTTCCTAACTATGGGTTGCTTTTCATAACTTTGGGGTTGGGCTTCCAGTCAAACCGGATGGAGCTGAATACCAGTATTTTACATGGAGCGACTGCCTATCGGACCGCCACAAACCATTTGTCTGGGTAGTACGATACCTCTTGGTAAGACTGGTGGCCAGACTTTCGGGCTTCTGACGACCCGTAACGACTGTCGAAGATCCACGAATGATAGCCGGGACCAACGGCTTAACGTGCTTTCCGAGGTACGGAAGAGTCTCGGTATGTAAAGATGGTCACCCATCCACGGACCAACCCCGTTAAGCGTAGCTTAACCTCATGGATCAACCCCCCGGGCTGTTATTACTTAGCCACGAGCTCCAAAGACGGACTTAATGCCGTAGGCATATTCTACCAAATGAAGTACCGAAGTATGTATTTTTGGCGGTATACCTAATTTTAATTTTCTTTGATAATACTTTAATTATGGTTTTACTAGAGGATTTCTATTCTTAACTATGTCACCGTGAAAACTTAGGTGAGTGTGGAATGAGCTGTCATTGTCATACCTACCATTGATGCTAAGGCAGTGACAGTTCACTCCAAGCTCACTTCACCTAAGCTTTCACGGTAGGATTTTTACAGAATGGCACACCTGGTTTTAAAACTATTGAATAAGAATGCAAAACCCTTTAATCACAAGATCCTATCATTTTACCAAAAATACATGAAAAAACGATCCCCACGTTGGCTCTAGGCATGTAAAAATAAAACGATACAAAGTAAAGCTATAGTCGAGACTATGTGGCTTAATGGGAGCACATCCATCACATTGACATTTATTACACCGACACTGCCTTTTTAGCGTGGGTAACGACTCCTAGATCTTTTTATATAGCCTAAAATATGTAGTAAGTTGTGCTAACGGTGCTATGTGTAAGTTGTGCTTACGGTGACCACACAACGCGACTAGAATCAATTCTATTTTTTTTTTGTAAAATAAGTGCCTATTTGACTTTAACTTTTGAATTTGACACAAAACTCGCCAATTATTTTAAAACAGTGACAGGTATTATACACGCTGTCCTAGTTTGGCAAGAAAAAAATAATAGGATGCCATAAAATAATTCCAAATAATGATATATCGCAAAAACGTGACTCTTTTTTTACAAAGCTACCTTTTAGGAATGTAAACGCCATTTTGATGGCCCCTAAACTCTATTAGATTCAAATACTTAAGCGGCTTTACGTCATATACAACGATTATGCGCGATTCTAAATCTAATTAATTCAGACACAAAGCGTTATGCAACTTACAAAGAGCATTTAGCAGTGCATAAAATGTTGTTGTCGTATTAACGCCAGTATCACACTTCCGCCGCGAAAACATAGCAGCAAAATCCGATTCAAGTATAGAGGAACATGACGCGAGTCAGTAGGTACAAATTGAACTACTGCGGTTTCGGTTTCGCTGCTATGGTTTCGCGACGGAGATGTGCTATCGGCGTTATTTTGCGAAATAACGAGCACATACAATCAATAGCAGATTCACCCACAATATTCTTATCATGCAAATGTAAAACGGCTACAACAAGCATCCACTCCTTCCAAAATTTATTAAAAATCCTTAAACAATTTTGGTGGAGAAAGTAATTACATTTATTCGTCCTAAATCGGGAAATGTGCAATAAAATTGCCACTTTTAGGTTCCCCCTCAAAGTCCTATCACGTAAGAGCCCCATAATAATCGGATTTGAACCATCCATACATAACTTTCCATACCAAAGTGAGAAAAAAAAAACTGGTATTCAGCTGCATTCAGACTGGAAGCCGACCCCAACATAGTTGGGAAAAGGCAGGCAGATGATGACCACAGTGAGAAAAAAACTTTACAAAAAATTGGCCACACTTTCACGATGCAATTTTCATTGCGATTTTTGAACAAATAATTGTCGCTTGTCCGGTTCTCGCAATGCTTTTTTCATAACAATTTTTGAACAAATAATTGTCGCTTGTCCCCTTAATCCTTTGGGATTTTACTATTAAGAAAGGCCTATTACCGGACGACTGCGTTGAAAGATAAGGCTGTTATTAATATTGGTGGGTAAACTGCGTTAATTACAAAGACCATTTTCCTAAATGAGTTTAGAGACCTCGGGCTATCTCATTTCTATAGACATTTTAGGAAAATTAGCTGAATATTTCATTAGTAATTAGCTTCTGCTTCTCTTTCATAATCGATTTTTAATTTATTTTAAACTGTTAGTTGGTCTTTTTGAGGGGCTCGAGGCTAAATAATTACAGCCACACGGGTCGATTGAAGGTTAAGCTACGCTTTCTGAGGTCGGTCCGTGGATGGGTGGCCATCTATTATACCGAGACCCTTCCGAGCCTCGGAATGCACGTTAAACTGTTGGTTCCGGCTGTCATTTGTAGATCTTTGACAGTCGTTACGGGTAGTTGGAAGCCCGCATCGTGAAGAAACCGGCATGTTCTAGAACCAAAAATTCGAAGCCATGTGACATCTGTCAACCCGCACCGGGCCCGCGTGGTGGATTACGGCCCACTTCCTCTCACAGAGAGGAGGCCTGTGTCCTGGCAGTGGGAACATTATAAGCTGATTATGCTTTTCTCATACGTTGTTATTTATTTCATTGTGCCTGTTATTATTCATCAAATACCTTTCCTTTATTTAAAAAAAAAACATAAACGCAAAGAATTACGGCAACATTTTCAAAATTCTTGTCACACAAAAGGGAACGTCACCCTAGAGCCTTGCTCTCAGATCTTATCAGACCGAAATAATAATTGCTCTCATGCTCTCGTACACATTTTTGGTACAGTCGAAAAAAATGAATTCTGACCCACCATAAGCTTATTTTCTTACAGACATTCAAATACAATTAGGTCGACACTCGCGTAAACATACATTTCCTTGGTCGTTACCTTGTCATCTGCCATTTAATTACACAGAGAATTATCTGTTGCAGTCTCCATCTTTGATAAGAGCTTTTAAAAAAATATTATTTGACACCAATTTCTGAGTGACATTTGTTCTGAGTTATATTTAATTCCAAAGAGTTTGGATTCAAAATGTGATTATTAATGCTTTATCTAAAATATTATCTATTGCAGTGATGACAAAGGTTAAAATTGCATAGATCTTCTACCCGTATTGACATAGATTGCTTAATATTTAAAACGTTCTAAGTGCGGCATGCACTGTAAAGGCTGAAATCTTTGTTATTTTGACGGTTTCAAACGATTTATCGTCAAAGTGGGTCATGATTCACTTAGCTTGACTGTACCTACAGACAAACGCCTTCATTTATCGCATTGTAGCAAGACTGGTTGAACTTTATGTACGCTAGTCTCCCAAGAGGGTAAGCCCAAACGAACTATACAGGGTGTAACAAAATAAACGCAAGACCTGAAAGCAGTTTGTTCAGAATCGGCTTGTGATTCGATTATTTATTTAATAATGTTATTTTTTTCCGGAAAAAGCTTATACAAGTAACTAAAATTAGAACCATCGATCGTCACGTAACAAGTAATAACCAAAGAAGGAGATTTCAGTTTTATCTCAGAGCACGACCGAATTTACGTTTTTTTTTACCGTTTTACGTGTAGTCAGGACAATAAATTAATTGTATAACAAAAGTACATGGTTTGGTTTAACTAAATATATTTTATAAGAAAATACATGATTTTGTTGATGCATGATTCCGGTCAGTGGCTGACCGGTTACCAGACCGGTTAATTAAATTATATTTTAATATTCGAAATTGGGGTGTCTGCTCTATTAATTTGTTATTACTTTGTTACACGATGTAGGACGGCACGTGCTACAAAGTTTTTTTTGCTTCATTTTTTTCAAGTGTCCACTAACTTATTTTTTAAAGTAAAGGACAACATAGTCTGATCGTTAGGCATGCCGAAAATATTGTCGAATAAAAATTAAGTAGAAATTTTATTATTAATGTCGATCTTTATTTAGGTGTTGGCGTTCTACTAAAATGACGACATTTATTAAATTACGAAAGAAAATTCGTGAGGAAATTCTTAACGATAATGTTATCAGATTTCTTTAGCCCGGAATTTATTTTACAATTCATTATTTTATCCAAGTTGTAGATATAGGGTATACAAAATATACCAACGGGTTCTGGACAAAAAATTAGTCAGGAATGTCTAATGTTTAATAAAACAAAATGTAATAGGCATTTTTTGTTTATTTTTTATTGAATTATCTAACTCCGAATACAATGCAAAAGACACGTTCCTTTTTAACATCCTGTATAGCACAAATTCATAGCATTCGAGCATATTATAATAATTCAAGTTATTTAGTTAAAGCGTGTAATAAACACACAAGTTGAACACGTCGTAATCTATTCAAATATCTTTGTTATGTTAATGGTCTGTTTAGAGAGTTGCTCCGCAGGTAAGTTTTAGTTTCAAGGCAAATACAGTGAGATGATTAATTTATTTCATGAAAATAAGCCATAGATTTTGCGCCAGATCGGACAAGTAATAAAACATTTAACATTACTCACTCAACTGACGATGCTATTGTGCGTCGAGCGATAAAATAGATGCGACCGAAATTATGTCCTAAAAATAATCAGTCTATTATGGTATATTAGAGTGGGTCATCCATCTGTAGGTACCAGCAATCAAACGGTGGATTTCACATATCTTCGTTTTTTTTTAATTCTAGAATATCCTACCAGTCCGGGTTCGGTTTCCTCACAATATTTTCCTTTACCATTTTGAACATGTAAGATTAGGATTTTCGCACCTCCTCTTATCTTGCCTACATACATGTAATTTGGAGACATCAAATCAGTTCACCCTTGCGGTTAGACCAAAATAGCAATAGCATTAATATAGGTCAACTACTGGTTTTCAAAGACCTTAAGTTACACTTGCGATACAATTATCTCTTTATCGCAAATGTTACGTCTTTGTTAAGTCAAGCGACGTTATTGGAGTTATGAGGTAGAAACTTTACAGTGTTAATAGTATGTTTAATCCTTACATATTATAAAACAAAGTCCTCCGCCGCGTCTGTCTCTCGTCCTGTTCGCGATAAACGCAAAAACGACTGCACCGATTTTTATGCTGTTTTCACCAATGGATAGAGTGGTTCTCGAGGAAGGTTTTAGTATATAATTTGTCAGCGGGCGAAGCCGCAGCCATCAGCTAGTTGTTAATTAACACATTATTAATACTGGCAACTTCCTGCACCGTACCAGCACCACCACACACACAATTTAAAAACTAACAAAATACTTAATTAACGACCTGTGCGAGGCCAAAAAAGCTCCTATCTCAGCATAATGCTACGATATTTAAAAAATAAACACCGCAGAGCTGGTATTCTGATAGGGCCCGCTGTAAAAACACCTTGTTCATGATTGTGTTACATGTATAGCACAACATTGTATCATAATTCACTCACTATTAGTACGCTACACTAACTCAAATGGTTTAGAATATAAAATGTATAAACTTATCACTTCCAGCCGAAGACCGACATAGGATAAGTACGATATGTCGACCTTTACAAGACAAGTATGAATCGTTTTCTTTTATTATTTCACTAGCTGACCCGACAGACGTTGTCCTGTCCAAACAATAATTTGTAGGTACAAAATTCCCACAGAAAAGGCACTTTCAGTTTACCTGAATTTTCCAATTTTCCCGAAAACTTTCAAATTTTTCTTTCTTCCCCTAAGAACTTGATTCGGACTATAACGAACATTTTTAAACAAAAATAAATGGTCCAATCGGTCCAGCTTTTCTCAAGTGATGCGCTTACCATCGAACAGCATTTTCATTTTTTATTATATAGATTGAAGTCAGACAGTAAGAGGATTTCTTAAGGTCGTCGGTCCATCTAGCTGGGGGGCGTCCCACGCCCTAACTGAGGCCTATGTCCAGCAGTGGACTGCGATAGGCTGAGTTGAATGCGAGGATTTTATAGTTCCTTCAACGACTAAATCAATCTGCCTAGCCTTTTCCCTACTATATTGGGGTCGGCTTCCAGTCTAACCGGATGCAGCGAATACCATGATTTTACATGGAGCGACTGCCTATCTGACCTTCCTAGTTCCTTCAACGACTATGTTTTAAAAATACAAACAATATAATATTGATCGAATAAGTATTATAAGAGAAAAGGAAAATTAAGGTTAAGCTAAAATGCTTGATTGGATTTCTAATAATAAATTGGATCTAATCAAAAGGTACGGCTTAAACTGGATTATTTTATTTTACTGGAATTTTTACCGACATCTTAAGAATAATGGCAGATGAAAGAGTACTTTAGGGTTCTGTACAGAAGGATGTTATTACATTGCACGAAATAGGGCCCTTTATTCTTGAGGATAATCCTTGGTTGCCAAGCCGGTGCCGCGTGTCCCGCACATTCGTATCATTGGCTGTATCTGTATAGTGGTAAGCAAGTATCCGTTGGGGTTACTGCCACGCCAGACACCGGGGATCGGTTCCCGTAAAACAACACACTCAAACTCAAAGTATTTATTTCAATTAAACCATTTACTGGCACTTTTGAATTGTCAAAGAGTAGATCAGCAAGTCAGAAAGTTAAAGTTAGCCCATTCCAAAACGTAGATCTCTATGGAGAAGAACGAGCAAGAAACTCCAAGGACACTCTTTTAATAGATATTACAAAATCCTGGGTACAGTATTCTTGTTGGTGAGAACAAAGTAAAGAAAAAAAAAACAAAAGCGATTCAAAATATAAGATTAAAAATAAACCAAGGCCGATAACAGATGACCAGTCTTAACAGACGGCGCCCATTCACGAACATGACACGTGGATCAGCACCATCCAGCTCAACCATTTTGTAGGGAACCGAATGATCCAACACATTGGTTGCTGTATAGTTGAAAGTAACCGTTCTTCAAAGATTGGTTACAACATCAGAATACAGGCACGATAATCTAACCAAAGACTAGGGATTACTGGTAATCGCTTTATGGCTAATCCCTGACTCGTAACGTGCAGTAGGTACAGTACAGTATGACGTCAATGAAACCCCTGTATTTTATCCATCTTTCAAACTCTTTCATACCTTTTATTTTCAGAATATGCCAGTCTGAATTGAGAATTTGAAGTTGTAAACTTGTCAAAGTCTGCTTTATCATTACTTAAAATGATTTCTGGAATGGACGACATCGGGTTTTTTTTTAAATAAGTTCTCAAATCTGGAATGGACGATTACTTTTTTTTTAAATAATTTTTCATAAAAACATCCTTACTAATATTATAAATGCAAAAGTAACCCTGTCTGTCTGTCGCGCTTTCACGCCAAAACTACTGAACCAATTTAAATGAAATTTGGTACACAGATAGTCTAGATCCTGAGAAAGTACATAGGCTACTTTTCATCGACATACCTTTTTCTTGTTCCCGACTCTTTCTTTCCCTCTTTTCATGTTTATTCTTGAAGGAAAGTGTCCAATTATTCGCAATTTTTATCGCTTCAAGCAATAAACACGCAAATTAATTTTGTAGCGTTATTAATAAACGTCAACCACCCAGTTTACAGCCCGTAATAAAACTAGGTACTTTTAAATGACTTCTCAAACGACACAAGAATTTTATTTTGCTATATCACAGAAACAGGCCTGGGCGCTTAAAAGTCTGTTGTGGGTAAATCTGCCTAGCCGATTCTCAACTATATTCAAGCTAAGTAAGTTCCGGTTAGACGTCAAACCGACCCCAAGGTCAACAGACGGCATGGATGGATGGTCCTATTCTCTGATCGAAAAACCATACTTAAATCAAACCGAAAATGTGCTTACAATATTTGAACTAACATAAGAGTAGTTATGTAGTTGTCATCACGTCGCGGTCGGGGTCATAATAAAAGATCAACACTATCTACCTAAAATTTCAAAAAGATGGCGAATATACACTAACCTACACATAGTTGCAAAATAGAATCAAGTATATTCAAAGCAAACACCGCAATATTTGCCAAGAAAACCCATCCCAAGCCACAAATCCGTGGATTTCGATTTCAAAAGCAATTCAGAAATATCGTTCTTGGTATTCCAATTGCAAACAAATAGTCCGAAATGTCGGAAGCAACATGCACATAGCCGCACTTTGGCCACAACTGCCCAGACTGCCATTGGAACCAACATTTAGGCCAGGGTATATAAATGGAGAGTTTGAGTAAATCAGGCAAACATTTGAACCAACTTTGGCTCAATTGGGGAACTGCACCAAGATTTTGGAATCGAAACGACAATAGATACGAAAGCTTACAATCAAATCGGCTTCCCCAAAACAGAGTTCCATTTCCATCTGTGAATTTCATAACAGATTATGCGCAGAACACTTCACAGCTTCCATGATATTGTTTGGCCTCGATACAGGAGATCGAACATTCTAAAGGAAAACTATTTAATTTGCAAATAAAATCAATAAACAGATTTATTGGGCCGTATAACTTGAGTTCCGTAGTTTTGATGTTGAAGCCGATTATGAAACTTGTGGTTTATACATTTGTATAATGGATTGCTCGGCTGATGTTGTTTATATATGTTTAAGTTTGTAACAGGGTTTATCTGGCTTTGAATGAAATATTATATCGGCCTTGTTTTAGTTTAGCGGATAAGCCATGATGAGGTGTTGGGTTCCATTCCCAGGTTGAATCGAGCAAACAGGCACTTGCACATTGACTTTAAAGCAGACAATACATTTTATGAAATATCAAAATAACTCATCTATATTCTCTATATTATACATCCTAATCCTAACTAAAAAGTAAAAAGTTTTTTTATTTGGAACAAAAACAAATTGCTACGATTAATTACATTGGTAACAATGATAGCTGCTAAAGTTAAAAACTAATATTATAAATGCAAAAGTGAGTTTATTTATTTGTTTGTTACGCTTTCACGCTAAAAAGGCTGAACGGAGGCACATGAGTGGACCATGACCTGGATTGGGACATAGGATGATACTTTTTATCCTGATATTCCCACGGGATCGAGACTTATGCGGGACAATTCGCGGGGCGCATTATTATAAGTTGAAGTCGATTTTCATGTCCGTCTGTGTGACCGCGTTATTCTTCTAAACTACGCAACGGATTTTGATGCGGTTTTCACCATCATTTAGAGAGTTTATTTCGGATTGTTTTACATTATAATAGAGAAATTTCGATAATTTCTCAAGCCGTAAGAACCGTGCGAGGCAGCGACGGGTTGCTAGTTTATTCTAAAATTGACACCAAAACCCAATAACACTTTCAGTCTTAGGATTGAACTTTGAATCTCACACATAGACAGTTTTTTTTTCCAACAGATATAATTGATTAAAGAATTCTGGCTGTCATTCGTGGATCTTTGACAGTCGTTACGGGTCGTCAGAAGCCCGAAAGTCTGACAACCAGTCTTACCAAAGGGTATCGTATTACCCAGTTCCATAACTGGGTAATACACCCCATGGTTGTGGAGGTCAGACAGGCAGTCGCTCCATGTAAAATACTGGTATTCAGCTGCATCCGGTTAGACTAGAAGCCGACCCCAATATAGTTGGGAAAAGGCTAGGCAGATTGATAATTGATTAAAGAAGAGTCCAAAAACCAACCTACTTTCACAAAAAACCTTTGCACCATCCACGTCAAAGCCGCAAGAGGCTATTACTTGACGCCTGTAAAAGGTTTATCCTAGTATCGGGTTGTACTAAAATTGATACGTATACCTACTACGTCCTTTCGTTAGCCAAAGTGTTTAATTAAGTGGCTGTACGAAGGCAGGCCTTGTTCACGTTATGAAGGCCTTTTGTTCGGCCATATTGGAGGGTTTGACGTGACGTTCGACAGTTCCGTGGAGTATCGGACGGTAAAAGGTTTTTGTATTGTTGATGTTGATTAATGGACACGTTTATTTTTTGGTTGATTTTTTTAATTAACTGAGTAACTCATCTCAATTTTGTGGGTGAGGAAGATCAAAAACGATGTTGCGTCACTTAAGAATGACATGTAATAGACATATTTGGTTTAATTATCCAGAAAAATTACTCTACGTTTGGTTAAAAACAAATTCTGATCTACCCTAAATAAGCCTAAAAACAAATGAATGCGTTTTCAAGCGCGCGGTTCTGAGGACAAGTGACAATCGCTTCTAAAGCGTTTCGTATTTCTAGAACGACTTTCAACGGGATGGACGTAAGCTTTTCGATAGCTTATGTCAGTCCTATACATTTTTATTGCCTTTACCATCATCGTTATCGCTGATAGAATGTTAAAGTGACACAAGCTATCGAAAAGCTAATGTCAATCCTGTTGAAGTTGAAAGTCGTTATAGAAATACGAAACGCTTTGGAAGCGATTGTCACTTGTCTAGGCTCTCTGATGTCTTAAAAACCAATTACAAATGCCTTTGCAAGTGTGTGTTCCTATTGTCACATTTCTTCGCTAGTAAAACCAAATCACGACGACCTACATTCATCCACAACATTTGGAATACTTACAAGAACTTTGAAATAAAATATTGTTCAAGAAGAAACAACTTTCCTTACAAATTATTATATATTTGTATTTATAAATTGCTGCAGAAGTTTTTCCTATAACAGCGAGAGCATTTTAATGGCTTCACGGCAAAGAGGGTAGTTGCTAACGGCTGTAGTTGACATTACGTTGATTTCAAAGAAACCCGGTGCTCTATGTATTGCATTTCGCGCCTTGGAGCCCTGGCTATGACGTCTGAGAATCTTGGGTACTTGTTGAGTGAGTCTTGGTTTTTGTAGAGGGATTTGCAAATAAATAAACGGTTGAGATTTATTAGCGATGATTTTGCTAAGGAATTGTTAATTTTCTATCAATATATTATTATAATATTGTGGAGGTCAGACAGGCAGTCGCTCCATATAAAATACTGGTATTCAGCCGCATCCGGTTAGACTGGAAGCCAACCCCAATATAGTTGGGAAAAGGCTAGGAAGATTTTTATATTATTAGAATATTTTATTGTTGGTAGGGAAATTCCGGGAAGCTGGGAAATTGATTCTTTTATTCGAGAATGAGCCTGCTCTTGACCTCGATCTCGCCTGATGGAATACGACGACGTTTATCATGGAACGAGCTCGCCCCGAGAGGCATCTTCACTCTTGCTTATTTCATTTAAATTTCTATTATGTGCTGATTTCTTAAAATGTAATTAATTAACACTCAATTCTTTTCAATTTAAGAGCGACTTTTATTGACTGTAGGTACCAAAAACACACATCACATCATTTACACAGTGATAACAACAGACTCTGGCACAAAACTAGTGTGATCTGGGTGATTAATATGGCAAATAACAATTAATTTGAAATTGGCAAAAAATGGGCGCAAGATGTCGTTAAAATCGATTGTCAAAGCTGTAATATGAGTACTAGACCCGGGCCAAAACATCAATTTTAGAGTGGCAGAGACATGGTGATAAAAAAAATTAAAAAACCGTTCAAGTCAGATCACGCACAATGAAGGGTTCCGTAGTTTATCCCAAGAGCAAACTTAACATTGTAGTTGAAAAACATGTTCTCATATTTATGACCTTACTGTTTGACAATTATGAATTTCAACCCTGAAACCTCCACGCGTTCCTGAGAAAAGGGATCATGACAGACTGACAGACAGACAACAAAGCGATCCTATAAGGGTTCATCACCACTGCTCTCAAAACGGTAAAGGAAAACATCGTGAGGAAACCGGCATGTCTTAGAACCAAAAATTCGAAGACATGTGACATCTACCAACCCGCACTGAGCCCGCGTGGTGGATTACGGCCCACTCCCTCTCATAGAGAGGAGGCCTTTGTCCCAGCAGTGGGAACATTATAGGCTGATTATGTTATATTATGTCAGAGTTAGTTAATTATTTTAATTGCAAAATCGTACCTGTAAAACTTTATGTTTATATTCAAGTGCGCGATAGAACCGCTTTGAAAACTTCAAGTTGGTTAGAAACGATTTTCCTGTTCAGATAAGGATACAAACTTGGATTACTTGCCGGAAGGATCCATAATCAGGTTGGATTTATGGTTGATGCGCTAGTGTAGCCCGCGAAATTCAAATTTTCTTACGTTTTTTGCAATTTGCAGGTCAGTATCAGGTTGTATGTTGATTTACAGAATTATAAACATTAGAATCAGCAATACAAGTCTCTAAGTTCATGAAAGTGCTAAATGTCATGATTTCATGTAATAGTCATTCAAAATTGAATTTCGCGGGCCACCCTAGCGCATCCACCTTAACTCGATTCCTCTTTTTTTGTTTTTAAAAGTGATCTAAATTTGATGAAATAATCGATACAATTTCGTTAAAGGAGTAAAAGGAAAGAGTCGCCTGATGATTTTTTTATTACCTATATTCTCCGAAAGACACGCGACTTTGTTTTTGGCACATATAAAGTTTGAACTTTACACGATTGACATAAAGTTCATTATACTTCACACAAGTTTCGTTACAAAATTTCGCTTCCATTCCGTTCCGCGGCAATATAAATTGAGCCTTATTTTTTATTAAATGTAAACATCTAAAAAATAACTTCAAAAGATATTTTAATAATAGGTATAAAGTAATAGTACAACGTAACGCTTCTTAATAGCTACATAATATTCTTATCTTCCATTAATACACCGTTATTAATAAATATACCGGGACCATAAATTATTTATTAGTTATAACAGCCTCTGTATACCTATCGTATAGGAAATGGATGCTGTTATTATAAGAAACAATATTGTGATCATTTAGAATAAATATTTAGCTTTTATCAGTAGTGCTATTCTGTCAAAATCTCACCGTGAAAACTTAGGTGAAGTGACCTGTCAATCACTAGATTCCCTAGACTCGCGACAATCTAAGAAGTCCGTTTTGACGTCTCGTTCTCGTACTTATAATAAAACGTTAAGCCTTGAGAATCAGTTTTAAACAATGTAGATAAGTCTTCGATTACAAACTCTTTAAGTATGTTCAATCGATATGTCTCGAGAATTAGTTAATGAGAAACCAATTTTATTTTTCATCGCTACACAAAGCATTTTTATAGCTGTCAAAAGGGACTTCTTAAATTGTCGCGAGTCTAGTGTCGGTATTGCTATTGTGTAACCATCTCACTGTGAAAACTTAGGTGAAGTGAGCGTGGAGTGAGCTGTCATTGTCATCGATACCTACTGATGCTAAGGCAGTGACAGTTCACTCCAAGCTCACTTCACCTACGTTTTCACGGTGAGATGGTTATAGAATTTCAATGCAGGTAGGATGACAGTTCACTTCACCGAAATGTTCACAGTGAGATTTTTACAGGATAAGTCGACTGTTCTTCGATCGAAGGTTTTACTACACATGCCGCGGTCGGTCCGTAGATGGGGGCTCATTACATATCGAGACCCCTCCGTAGCTCGAAAATCACGTTAAGCCGTTGGTCCCGGCTATCATTCGTAGATCGTTGACAGTCGTTATGGGTCGTCAGAAGTTCAAAAGGGATATCGTGTAGGTATCGTGTATCGGGTTACCCAATAACTGGGTTGTGGGGTTCAGATAAGCAGTCGCTCCTGGAATTCAGCTGCATCCGTTTAGACTAGAAGGCGACCTCATCATAATTGGGAAAGGCTAAGCAGATTATTTTTTTATCTGTTCTGTATTTTGGCTAAAAACAATTATTGTGGGACCGAAAAACACCTTTTTCGGGTTGCCAGCTAAAAGGGTCAAGCCATTCCTAATGGGATAACTCGAATCAAAGTGTTAGGCTTATTAGTTAATGGAATAAATCTAACGCAATGTTGGATTCATTACTCGATAGCATAACATCACATCACACCCGAGTTGTCCGAAAGGTTAGCCAAGAGGTGTAACTATAATACATTTTGCTAGTTATGTTTAAGCCCCATGTAATAGGGGGCGAGTCTATTGTCATCAACCGGGCATAAATCCAGACTCCGGACTGCTACTGAGAAATTCCGGATGGAAAAGTCTGATAACATTTTGCTCGACCCGGGAATCAAACCCAGGACCTCATGCTCAGCAGTAGCGCTTGCAACGAAAAGACCATCGAGGCAGATGTACAGTCACGAGCAATAATATGTATACACTTAGCAAAATTCAATAACCATTTTTTCGTGGAGCGACGATTGCAACTTTGAGATGATACCTATATCATAATAATATGGGTTCCAACATACTATGTTCGATATAACATAAAATTACAATCAATACGGTAGGAGAAAATCACTATTAAAAGTTGCTAAGTGTATACATATTGGTGCTCGTGACTGTACTCGATAATAGTCTATTATTAGCTTTTGTTCGCGGCTTCGCCCGCTTCATAGTCGGAAATTATCTCACGGAAACTTAGGTACTACTGAGATAAAAATATCCTATGTCTTAACCAAAGTCATAAGCTATCTGAGTGTCAAATTTCATTGAAATCCGTTCAGCCGTTTTAGCGTGAAACAGTAACTAACAAACACACTTTGGCATTTATAATATTATTAGCTTCCGCCCGCGGCTTCGCCTGCGTGGTATGTCGATAAAAAGTAGCCTATGTCCTTTCTCAGGCTCTATACTATCTGTGTACCAAATTTCATTTAAATCGGTTCAGTTTTCTTGGCGTGAGAGCGCGACAGACAATCAGACAGACAGAGTTACTTTCGCATTTATAATATTAGTAAGGATATACTAGCTTCCACCCGCGGTTTTACCCCCGTAAGTCTTGATCCCGTGGGAATATTGGAATAAAAGTATTCTAGGTCCTAATCCACGTCATGGACTACCCCTGTACCACAGCCAACTCCGTTTTAGCGTGAAAGCGTAACAAACAAACAGAGAAACAAACTCACTTTCGCATTTGTAATGTTAGCTAGGATAGTATGGAAGTATGGATATAGTTTATGGAGCATTATATCATTTAAAATCATTGAAGAGTAAAATAACCTGTAACCTCATTGACCCCGGAAGCATTTTCTAAAACAGGACCTCATCATCAATAAACCTTTATCAAAATGTATCTACGACGCTACCAAATGGTTCCGTATCCTAAGATATATTGCCGTCCTTCCCACTTCATCATCATCAAGCTCTATTAGGCCACTTTCGCGTTAAACACAACCCTTAGCCGAGACCCTTCCCTTTAAACCATACAAGGGCAAATGCGGCACAATAACCTTAGTTTCAAGGGTCGTACAGTTAACGGACGTTAAAGTATTATGTATATCTAGCGACCCGAAGTTTTTTCAAGTCCAAAAAACTTTAATATTATATAACCTATTATACACATACATAATAAACCTTATATACCTTCCGGAATAAACGATGGTGATCCAGGATGAAAATTAGCATAAAATATGGTCTACCCATGTGCCAAATTTCATCTAAATCTGGTCAGTCGTTTTAGCGTGAAAGCGTAACAACCGAACAAACAAACTCACTTTCGCATTAATAATATTACTTGCTGTCCGCGGCTTCGCCCATGTGGATGTCGGTAATTATATACTTAAACCCTCCTCGAGAACCACTCTATCCGTTGGCGAAAACAGCATGAAAATCGGTGCAGTAGTTTTTGAGTTTATCGCGGACAGACAGACGCGGCGGAGGACTTTGTTTTATAATTATCTATTCTCCAAAAACCAAAATCAGCTGTTACGCATAGTTAGGATGAAACATTTAAAAACAAACCGTTGGCAATAAAACAACATGATATACGCGAAAAACTCATATATTTTTTTATTGAGAGTACAAATTAATTACCAAAGCATCTAAATAGGTACCAAAACCAGCACTTGCAATTAATCACGCTTAACCGACCTTATCGTAAATCTGCCATCTGCATTGCCTGACAGATATTTTGGGGTACATTTCTACCCCGGCATTGTTTCAACGCAATTTGATTTATTACGTTATAATTTGGTAATAATAATGAAATATAGCCTGAAATATAAAATTTACAGGGAGGTTGAATAAACAGAAAATTTATTTAATACTGAATTAAGGCGAAAGGTGCGAAATTTTCAATTAATATAAAAGGTTTTTGATCTAGTGCTCGTAAACTGAGTTAAGGGTGGTCCCCTGTTGGTATTCTAAACGGGGCAACTATAAATGTCTGTTTATAAAACGATCTGCTATCACCGATCCATCTGCCAAGCGTACTTTCCAAATAACTAGTTCTTAACAGTAGAAGAAGTGGACATTTTGTCTTATGGTAAAATCTGACGATCGGCAATATTGCAGACGGACACGCACGGCAGACGACCACAGACCGCCACGCACCGCGGAACTTCCGATGTCTGCGATACGGGCACGTACACCTTCCCACGGTCCGTCGGCTGGGCTCGTCGGTGTCCGTCCGCAAAATCGCGGATCGTGGGATTTCGGTATTAGACATGACATGTTGCGCCGACCCCATATAAATTGGGATAAGACAGGAGAATGATGATTATTTCGTTATTAGTTGCGTAATGCACGATTGGTCAGAATTGAAATCGGTTTGAAATAAATGTCTATTCCATTGCATCACAAGTTCGATAAAAAAAACTGCTCAACAACGTAACTTACGAACTTATGAAGCAATGGATTAGACATTTGTTTCGAACCGATTCCAATTCTGATTAATCGTCTATTACGCAATTAGGGGGCTGGTTTAGTAAAATTATTCTGAGACTGAGCAGAGAATTACACAGTTGGTGTACGAACATTTTATCATCATCATTTAGGTATTCAGGTCGGAATCACTTTATTTTTCTACGATTCCGTGCCTACCAACTCTTCCCACCGCGGTGTTACCAATATGCGATAATATTTACCAACTCTTATCACCGCGATTTTACCTTTACGTAATGCGATAATTTTATGAATTTTCCTTGTTGTATGTTTTTGCAGACCGCAGTATTTGTGGGCAAAGAATTTCAGAGTGGAGCTTCATCATTTGAATAAATCAGCCTAAAATTTTGTAACTCGACATACTTTTTCATATTGCCCGAACATCATTCATGGCCAATGAATTCTTTAAAAAGAAAATAACAAAGATTTTTTAAATTTATTTTTTTATTATTGGCGAAATCGAGGTCAAAAGAGGTCTTGACCTCGATCTCGTCTGATGAAAAGCGATGGATGCGGGCTATATAATAATGAAACGAGATATATACTGATTTACTGACCGTTTGTAAACGTCAAGTTTTTGTGAATGAGATATTCACAAAAACTTCACGAAATACCCGAAAATATGTCATATCTATCCTCCATAGCTATCTATGGAGGATAGACTCACTCATCCCGGGCTGTTTATCATTCTACTGAAGCTATAAGTCTCTGTTGATAAGAAAAGGGTTGTTTTTGTTGTATCGGAGATGATAACAATTTGTCACTTTGTGAATGGACGAACTTGGAAAAATATTTGAGGATAAATATGTTTTTTATTTGCTTTTTCACACATATAAGTTAACGGTCAGTATCTGTTAGGAATTACATATAAAATTAGATTAACATAACTTATAAACTAGACAAAATTTGATGAAATACAATTATTGAAATTAATCAAGATTAGGTGAAATTAGACAAAATTAGACAAACTTAGTTAAGATTCGATAAAATTAGATAGAATTGGCAGTTACCTCTGCACAGAATTATAAACCGCTGGTATTCAAAAAATACTTCAAATTAGATCATGAAACTTTGCATTATAACTGAACTAACTATAAAGCAGGTCTTATGTGTGTCATTTTTTTTAAATTACCATTATATTCACCGTAAAAAGCAATTACCTAAAATTTTCGACGCTTTAGAGCCGCTAGCGCCCCACTCCGTCTCGTTCTCACTCAAGTCGCGAATATTATGGTGCGAGCGGGATAAAATCTGAGGTAGGGTGCGCCCTTAAGGAATGGTAGTGATTCACGATTTCACGCGCCAATATACCCAATCAAAGGGCGCAGAAGTAATCAAAGTTGGCCCAACTATTCACTTTGAAGGTGGTTTGAAGATACTAGTTGGTTTGTTGTTGGTGGCATATCGATACTGGGTGTTGGTAAGCAAATATTTGATACATTACATCAGGTTAATTTCAGATGAAGGAAATATAAAATTTTGGTCCATTTTTTCGTGTGTGTTTGTTACGCTATTAGGTACTCCTCCAATTATGAATGGACGTTGATGTTTTTTATATTTATTTATTATTTTATAAATGTTATTTTTGCGTCGGTTTTGAGTTAGCTTCAATAACGTATTTTTCCCACTTAACCAATATGAATGATATTTTAGTTCCCGTCACTGTTATTTTAACCTAAATAGGTATAAAAATGCATAAAATACCCATTAAAATAATATACATAGGTAGTATTCTAATATTTCCGCCAGCAATCAAATCAAAACCTATATAATTATCAACATTTCAGTTGGAATATCTCCGATCCAAACGCTCGCTCACATGGATCCGACGCCATTTTTATTCGGTATTGTTTTCCGAGACATATCGTGTATCGTGTCACATGACATGTAACATTACTGTTATGAATACTTGAGCACATCTCGCTGGGAGTGTGAGCCTGTCAAACTGACAAAATTGTATTAAATATTTTATTGAAATGGGGGTTCTGGAAGTTGCGAAGTTCAGTTGTTTTTTTTTTTTTTTTTGTTTTCCAGATATTTCTTTTGTTAGGTTCTTCGCCGATGATACTTCTTTTTAAATTATTTCTAGGGCGTTGATGCTTTTCAAGCAATTTATATTTATATTTTGAAAAACCTAGCCAAACAGCACGATGCAACAATTTTAAGGCACTCTGTCCGTTTGCTCGTGTGGCAGGGATGTAAATAATTGTGTGTACCTAGTTCATTAATAACACTAACCCTTAGTTGATAAGTCTGTTGTTGTACTAACCAGTGGACCAATGTTGTCATGTTTTTGGGTAAACAAAAATCATGGAACTCGCGTCATCGTCACGCTTGAAGAAATGAATGAATGTTAAGTGAAAACTTCTTTAGGCGCGTTGAGCACTTTTTGGGAAAACAAAAATCATGGAACTCGCGTCATCGTCACGCTTGAAGAAATTAACGAATGTTACCTATTTCGTTTTCACTTCTATCGGCTGTCCACAAATACTGCATGTTTTCTCATATGCCTGACTGAGTTAGGTATCTAGTTTTCTTTTTGGAGTAGTGGGTCATCCTTTCATTGATATCAATTCAATTAGAGATTGACGTCAAAAAGCCGATAAGCAGTAATCTATTTTGTGATAATAACAATAATCAGCCAATAATAATCCGTCTGCCAAGCATGGCGAAGTTAAGGATCAAAATAATTATTAGGGCAACTGTGCCCTAATAATTATTTTGATCTTATTATTATTATCTGTGTTTATGTTAAGGTTAGTTATTATGATATCAATACCTAATAGTATGTATTCATTATTACGAAATAATATGTCATAAGCAAGGACAATTAACGTTTATGTTTAATTAATTTGGCATCAGTTATCATGAAAACACTATTTAATCAAGCAATAAATTAGGTACATTAATTAAATTAATTATGAACTTGTTTGTACACAGGGCTATACATTTCCAGTTTATGCTGATCTCGCATTGTATAGAATTTCCGTACAATGCGAGGTCAGCTTATACTGGAAACGTATTGGTTGATGTGTAGCCGTGTGTACAGAGAGCAGGTCTCTAAAGGTTCAGTCGAACCACAATTATAATAAAAAATTATGACAAACACAATACGTTATGTAAAAACATACATGACCCACATTCTCGAGCATCTGTAACTAATAACCCAAATATCGAAACAGCCATCTTGGGTCAAAGCACAGTATAATAAAGTAACAGTATTTTTTCTCGGCAGTGACCTTGAAATAATTACCTGCGACATCCATGCGTAACTGCCGCGCACTAGAGACTGTTGCATACTGATATACACTGAGATTTCGAAGCACGTCGTTTCGGCCGTTTTCTATGCAGAAATTGTGGCGGTATCTACATCCACATGCGAACTACGCATCAAAGACCTGACGTCAAATAAATCCTGTATCGCGTAATTAAAGTTTACCGTGCAATGGACATATATACAAGAACCCGACATCAATTATTGGGCAGTTGCCAGCCAGACACAACAACCGTCTGGTCGGAGGATCCTCCCTTTTCTATGGTGGATGAGTGAACTTTACACCTTGTTCCGCATACTCCTAAAACATAATACTGTTACTTATTTATACTCTGGTCAAAGATAAAAGCCAGGTTTCCACTCGAAATCACCTAAATTGCAACCTGTCAATTTATAAGTCTGTTCCGCTCCATATCCAACGATGTTATCAAGACTTTCTAGACAATAAACTGGGACCGCCTTGTCTTACGTTGCCATGGTAACGGGTTAACAGGCTAGGGGGCGGAAATCCGACCAGCAATGGTGCGAAACGGCTCTAATCGCTTCGTAGCAATAGTAGCGTAGCAAATTGCTACGTGATCGTTCGTAGAGCATCTACGAGGTTAGATGTATAAAAAATTCGTCCAAATATATTTATCTTGGATATTACTGATATCGGTGAAGGAAAACATCGTGAGGAAAACTGGACTTACAGTAAATATAAGCCAACCCGTCTTGAGCAAGCGAGGTGATCAATGCTCGTGTCTTCTCTATACGACCAGAGGCCTTTTGACTGGGACAATAATGGGCTGGTATTATTATTATTTCATATAGACACTTATACATTATAGTTTTAAATTATTAGAATATAAAATAATAAAACGTTTAAAAATATAAAAAAATAGTAGCCCACCGGTGAACAATGTCCAAGCTCAAGGCTCAAGAGGCTCAAGAGAGAGGAACCTCCTAACAATACGGGCCGTGTCCAGGAGTACCGCTTTCTGAATCAGCCCCTTAACCCAGCTGCCCAACGAGAGCCTCCATAGGTGTTGGTCGAGGCTCTTGGCAATTAAGCCATTGGCTGATACGACTATCGGCACAATGATCTCAGGCTCCACATCACACATACATTATTATTATTATACTACTAGTACTACTACTACTATTATAGTACTAATAAATTGCAGATCACCGAATATAAAAACAATAAATGTTCTATAGGTTTCAAATTAAAATAATACAAATCAATGATTATAATCGTATAATTTTTAATGGCATTTTTATCATTCGTTTTAAAGAGGTCTGTTGTGAACTCGTCGAAAAGAATAGCGTCCAACTATTGGCCGCTAAATGTACGCACACTACGAAAAGCGCAATGACAGCACAATGACGTGGCAAGACGTAACTGTCACGCACACCAGCATAACAAGGTTTTAGTTCTTATGCAGCGCGACACTATCTAGACATATTAATAATCAAAGGTTTTGGATTAGAAGTCTTCGTTGATCTCGTCGCTAGGCATTATAATCAAATGGTATTACCAGTGAGAATTTCCAACAATAGTTTTCGTTCTCGCTAGTTTTGTGTTTAGTCTTTTTCGCTTAAAAATCGAATTCGTCTCTCATTGCTGGATCTATAACTTGGGAGTCTGTTATCTTTCATTGACCTACTCTTCTAGGTACCTCGTTAAGGTCTCAAAAACATCGTCAGTTTATAAAGGAAACGCCACACACAACACGGAACTTTTCAGGACTTTCCAATTTTTCTTCTAATTTTAAGTTTTGTTAAAAGTTTTGACCGCCAGATTACAAATTGACATACTCCAAAACATACATTAAATATTATGTGTCACACACATTCAAATGGAACATGTAATAGATTGAAAATCATGAACTCAAACATGACAAAAAAAAAAACAAATTAATCACTTTTTTATTCGAATTGATTTAATTTGAATCATGATACTTTTGAAAACCTACCATGATCAATTCCATTTCGGATTACTGGCGGTCAAAAGCCCATGCCCTTTAAGGTAGGATCACACTAACATGACTTCACTTATTTGCAGACAAACAGCGGTAGTCGCGTAGGCAGAATGCCGCGCGCCGGCGCACTCTTGCTGGCGATAGCGGCTGTCCTACTCGCCGCTGAGTGGGCCCATGCCTCATACATCGATCCTGGTAAAATATACAAAACTTATACTGCGTCTAACAGAGAGCTCGTGGCTTATTAATAACAGCCGCGCAGGTCAATTCATCAGGTTAAGCTACGCTTGCCGGGGTTGATCTGTGGATTGGTGACTCCTTCGTGCCTCGGAAAGCACGTTAAGCCGTTGGTCCCGGCTGTCATTCGCGGATCTTTGACAGTCGTTAGAAGTCGTCAGAAACCCAAAAGTCTGACAACCAGTCTTACCAAGGGGTATCTTATTACCCAGTTACTGGGTTGTTGAGGTCAGATAGGCGCTCCATGCAAAATAAAGGTATTCAGCTGCATACGGTAAGACTGGAAGCCGACCCCAACATACATAGTTGGGAAAAGGCTAGCTAGATTAATACAGCCAGTATCAGAAAAATATCAGCCATCCTATACATTAAGGTCGAGTAACTATTGAAGTTTTTTATGAGACAGCTGATTAGTTTTAAGCGATTACGATGTTGAGCCCATTGAGAAAGTTGTTCACCTGATAAAAATCAAAATCAAAAGTCATTTATTCAAACGAGGCTGAGAATTAGCACTTTTCGGACGTCAAAATTACAGAAGACAGTCCCCCAAAACGCCCACCCTTCACCACTTCCTAGTGCTTTAGCTGGGAAGAAGAAGTGGCGCAACAAACTCCCCAGCAGCAGAGCTGTATATTCAGTTAGAAAATATATGGTCTGCAGACCATCAAATTGGACAACTTTAACCACATCCTTAAATGTGACCACACATTTCTTATTAACGCTGTATATTATTGCCTAAGCATAATAAAAGAAAGAAATTAGTAAAGCAAATACATTTCTTAGCACAGACCAAATAATACACACAAAATAATCTGCAACCATCGAGATATAAGTACTAACGTACTAGAGAAGCTACGTCAAATAACTGAATTGTCCTATTCTTCGTATTGAATCTTTAGTTCGCTGCAGCGCTAAAATAATAACAATTCGTCTAAACCGTACCTAATTTACCACAGTGCTAGATTTGCTGCGGAAGTGTATTTATTCTCGGCAAAAAGGTCTTAAGCGCCATGTAAATCACGGCACTTACGCGTTTTCTTCGACAAACTGCGGCGCGATCGCCGCAGTTGAACGAGACAAAGTAGGAATTTACGGTGTCTTCTCTAGTACGTTAGTACTTATATCTCGATGTCTGCAACAAAAGAACTTGCATGTCCTAGAACCAAAAATTCGAAGACATGTGACATCTACCAACCCACACTGTGCCCGCGTGGTAGATTACAGCCCACTCCCTCTCGAAGAGAGGAGGCCTGTGTCCCAGCAGTGGGAACATTATAGGCTGATTATGCTATCACGGACTTAAAGAAAAACATAAACAATGTAATGTACTTTGAACTCAAAAATGGAATGTGGTATTCATGTCATACCATTCCATTTTTGAGTTCATTTATTCATAAATTCAGCCCAAAGTAGATTACAGTGTTTAATAATAGCTTACACTTGTTTTATTATTATTTCACACATTTTAAGCCGACATAACATTCTTAAAGATAAAAATCCACCGTTTTAAATCCACCGCCGCCTCCGGGAAATAATAAAATCTTTTGTTCTTATAAAAAAATCTTTTCCGTAATTGACCATCCGTAAAAAAACAAAAAATGAATGAAAAATATCTGTTTTTAGAAGTACAATTTTCTTTAAGTAAATTACGGACTTGAGAATCACCCACTTTTATAACGTTTTGACAACGTTGCGAAAATACTTGGAGGAAGTATGAAAAGAATTTACTGAAAAATATCATTGAGATGGAAAAATAAACTTCATTATCTTGAATGAATGAATGCCAAACATTATTAAGGACCCCACAATGAAGACAATTTTCGTCACAACGAATGTTGCGTGACGAAAATATTCCGAAATGAAGTCGTACATTTTGTCCATCATTGTCAACCTAATTATCTTTAAGTAGTTAAACAAGAAACGAGTGAACAAGCAAGTTTTAATTTAAAAAAATATAAACCGACTAAACGTAATACCGCCACTTCAGTTGTCATGCTACGTCACAGATGTACTGTTCAATTTAGCAACGTTATAATTCGTTGAGGTTAAGAGAACTTGTCTTTTTGGGCTCTTAACAATAGACAGATACTTATTATTATAATAAATCTAACTAAAAAATTGTGCTCAAACAGTTAGGTACATCTACGAAGAGTAGTTTTGAATAAATGATTCTAAAGTTTAACAAACATTAATAAAAGAGGATTCACGGAAGTAAAATTGTTTATAACGCATTTTTAAAGTAGCGTCATTTGTAAAAAAAAAACCTTTTTATGGTTTGTTTACCTTTAGTTAATTACCTAAACCAAATTTACTTGAAACTCGCATCCTTCACATTTTAGTGAAATGTTTCACAAAACAAAAACTATAACAAAGCTTTTGTCAACAGGAGACGACGACGTTGAAGTAAACCTGTCTGATTACGGAGAAGATCCCGCTGATCTGCAGCTGCTCCAGGATGTTGGAAAGTGAGTTCTAATACTTTACATATAAAGATCAAAATTTAATAGGTAGAAGCTTCACGTCAAACAAGGTGAATCTTGGGAAACGTTAACGAAGCAAGACTTCTTGATTATGGAGTTTGAGTTATGAACTTAAACTAAACTATAGGTAGATATTGACAATATTACAATCAATTGGGATTTGAACTACATGGAACAGATAATTAAAAACTTTCTGAACATACTTTGACTTGTGACTGAAAAAAAAATGAAGATAATAATAAGCTTCTCAGCAATTTTTTATGCCCCCAAATATACTAATTTAACATTATTGCATAACCAATAGATTTCTAGTAGCACAGACGGATCACATAACCTTCCAAAGCAAATAAGAAGTGAATGCATGCGCCATCACTGCATAGCATTATCACGGACATAAACTTAGGCTAGCGTTCAATGATGTGGTTTCAGACGATCGTCGCTGATCTACGTTTTCAGGCGCGCCTGTGTGAAGCGAGGAGGCAACTGCGACCACCGGCCTGGCGACTGCTGCCACTCCTCCTCCTGCAGGTGCAACCTCTGGGGCTCCAACTGCCGCTGCCAGCGCATGGGGCTCTTCCAAAAGTGGGGGTAGGCCTTCGCCCCACGCTCCGACTCCCCTGAAGCGGCGACCAACTCCCACCAGCCGACTTGACCGCCGCTCCATCGGACGACAACATCTGCATTTTCAAACGGACCCGTTGCGTTTCTTTACCATATTTCATTTCTCTACGTTCCCCTCTCTAGTGCTACCTTCACTTATCGCTTAGAGAGATTCGAATTGAAAACAGGGACCTAGATTTTAGTTTGGAAATATTTTTGGACCTTTTATGATATACAAAATTTATAAATGGTATTGTTTTTCGTGTTAGACTTCAGTCCCTTGGTTTTGTTCTCGTAGTTTTTCGTTATCTGATTCTCCGAGTGTCCGCTTACGTGGTTGGGCAATCACCCAGCCTTATTGCCCAATCAGTACGCCCCGACGTCAAGCTCGGCCAATCAGACCCCGGCAACTGCCTCTGGCGACGCGTCCTCATGCGTTCGGTTTCGTTTGAAGTTTTGGTTTGGACAAATCGACCCGTCGCCTCGAAGGCAGTTCACCTATTCTATTACAATGTATGTATGTAGAGTTAAGTAAGCTAATCGTAGACGAATAAAGCAGTAGCTGCTAAATTGATGGTAAACTTATGTCGATAGGAAGTAGCGATCACTACAAAATAGAAAAAAAAATATAAATGTACTTTTAAACTAAATGTTCTAGTCATATAAGAGAGTATCGGTAATGAAAAACTTGGTGAAAGACGCTAATATAAGCCTTTATATATAACAACGCCATTTGTATTTGCGATTGGCACCTTAGATTTTTAAAATATCTATTATAAATGTGTCAATACATTCATATAATATTAATAAAACGAATCTTAATGTATTGTATGCGACTCTCGGACAGGAGTATATAATGGTATTGCAGCCAAGTAGATTCTCTGTATGTATGTAGCTTCTTATGTATGTTCCTGATTGTGGAATATGGTAATTGTATTAATATTGGAATATGGAAAATGATAAAATATATTAATAAATGTTTATGGACGATATTAGTGTTATTATTTATCTCCTCATTAGAATATCCTAATGGATCATTTTAATTAGTCGATAACTCGGTCGATATACAGCATACGGGGACTCCCCGCAGACGGGGTAACGACTAATGAAAGTCATAATTCAATAACGCGATCGGTACACCGTCTGCGGGGAATCCCCGTAGCGGGTGTAGTGACCAATGAAATTCATCGGTCGGTAAAAAGCGTGCGGAGACTCACAGCCAATGAAAATGAGCCTTCTAAGCAACTGGAAAACGTGCGGTGCAGGTTCTCCGTATACTGCAATCGACAAATGAAAACAGTTCCCCAAATACCCGAATACGGGAGTAATGCATAAACCGTCTTGGTGCAAGGCCCCTCGGACCGCGAGGCCGTAGGTGGTCGCCCACATGCATTGCAGTATGTCGACACAATTCCTCTGTGATAATTATAAAGATAATTTAATAACATAACATCACGCCTGTTTTTCCCGGAGGGTTAGTCAGAGGTGTATCGAAGGTCTATTTAAATCCTTGTTTCCAATATTGATGTTATTTCCACTTAAACCAATATCAACTTTAAGCAAGTGTAAATAAGATAAACTAGTACCGTTGAAAGAGTCATTAAAAAATATGAAGTTGTAGTGCAAACTGAACCTTATGTGTAGGTATTACAGTTGTTTTTCCTAAAACTCATTGTTGTTTACATGTTTGGCAAATAAATTACGAACGCAGAATATAGTACACACACATTTCGCCAGTTATGCTTTAGTCTCATGTAGTAGGGGGCGAGCCTATTGTCATGCCCAATGTCACCGGGCACAAATCCAGACTCCGGGCTGCTACTCACAAATTCCTGATAGAAAAATCCAATAAAACTTTTGCCAAAATATAAAGAGAATGTGTGGGACAATCCTTGAAAACATCTTATCAGAGTTACAAAGCCAGCTAACGTGTGTCGTCGAGAAGCAGAAGCAGAAAGCTTGAAAAAAAAGTAAGTATGAAGGTAAGTATACCCCTTTACAACACTGAAATAAAGTTAACACACCAAATACAATGTTAAGTAAAGTTTATACGAAGCTTTTACCAAAACGTAATAAAGCACTACACATTCCTATTCATAAATGAATCATGAGTTCACTACGCTATGGCTCACAATGCTATGGCAAATGGCTTAGTGATTGCAATTCAGGCAATAACAACAAGAATACTGGTATTTAAATTCATAACATAACATAACACTTGGAGATAAAAATAATGAATAAGACTTCTTCAGCAGAAAATAAATTTATTTTCTACTAGCACACCCTGTACAGTAAGTAACAAAGAAACGTGTGACAACTAGAGTAACGACACCGACACCAAGTGTCTGAAGTAGGAACTATTACATTACTCTAAACAGAGGCACAGAAAAACTCGCATAAAGCCTAGCATCATCTGCATCATCTGCCTAGCCTTTTCCCAACTATGTTGGGGTCGGCTTCCAGTCTAACCGGATGCAGCTGAATACCAGTATTTTACATGGAGCGACTGCCTATCTGACCTCCACAACCGAGTAACTGGGTAATACGATACCCCTTGGTTAGACTGGTTGTCAGACTTTCGTGCTTCTGACGACTCGTAACGACTGCCAAAGATCCACAAATGACAGCCGGAACCAACGGCTTAACGTGCTTTCCGAGGCACGGAGGAGTCTCGATATGTGAAAATGGTCACCCATCCACGGACCAACCCCGGCAAGCGTAGCTTAACCTGATGGATCGACCCGAGCGGCTGTTATTACTTAGCCTCGAGCTCCGCATAAAGCCTAGCAACAATATAAAATTAAACTCAATAATAACATCACGCCTGTAGGTATTCCCAATTTGAATTGGAAGGGTTAGGCAGAGGTGCACATATTATACCTACTCGCACATCTGTAATAGGGGGCGAGCCTTTATCCAAATTCCAGATTGCTACTGCTGTATATGCCTTCTCCAAATATCCTAAATACCTGTCTGAACACCACAATCATTCGTCAAAAGTAAACAAAACAATCTAATTATAAACAAAACAAAACACAAACGAAGTAAACAAAACACGACGTCAGCAACTTCATTATTAGTAAAGTTTGACAACTTTTTTTTATTTATTTCATCAATCACTCCCTTTACCCATCGCTTCGAACAAACCGTCCCCTTTCTGAGACAAAATTAATTATTTCACTTTTCAAATTGTTTTACTGTGTAAGCAAAAATGGACGTTTTGGGACTTTCCATTATATTATTCACTAGCTTGTCCCATTTTAGCGGAGCATTTTTTTTTTTAGAGGAGCTCGTGGCTATGTAATAACAGCCGCTCGGTTCGAACCATCAGGTAAAACTACGCTTGCCGGGGTTGGTCCGTGGATGGGTGACCATTTTCACATATCGAGACTCCTCCGTGCCTCGGAAAGCACGTTAAGCCGTTGGTCCCGGCTGTCATTTGTGGATCTTTGACAGTCGCTACGAGTCGTCAGAAGCACGAAAGTCTGACAACCAGTCTAACCAAGGGGTATCGTATTACCCAGTTACTAGGTTGTGGAGGTCAGATAGGCAGTCGCTCCATGTAAAATACTGGTATTCAGCTGCATCCGGTTAGACTGGAAGCCGACCCCAACATAGTTGGGAAAAGGCTAGGCAGATGATGAGCTTGTCCCATTTTAGTCACAAAGGGGAGGGTGACCACAGATTATGCCATGACGTTTTGTTTTAACACCGAAGCTATGAATCCTCAAAAGTTGGGACCAGTTTAATGATGAACAGATTATCTTTTACTGGGGGAAAAACAAAAGAAAGGGAAAAAATTATGTAAAACCTTTTTGAATGAACATTCCCTTCCCTTCATGGCGTAGTGTAATCATCATCATCATCATCTGCCTAGCCTTTTCCCAACTATGTTGGGGTCGGCTTCCAGTGTAACCGGATGCAGCTGAATACCAGTATTTTACATGGAGCGACTGCCTATCTGACCTCCACAACCCAGTAACTGGGTAATACGATACCCCGTTGTAATATTACAACAATATAAACTAATATTTTAAAGTGGTTCACCACTTCTAAAAGTGGTTCACTTCAAGAATGTATTTCTTCAGAAATACATTTCTTCAGAAATACATTCTTGTGTTTTAATGGTAATATCAGGTTAAGCTACGCTTGCCCGTCTTGGTCCGTGGATGGGTGACCATCTTTACATATCGAGATTTTTCCGTGCCTCGGAAAGCACATTAAGCCGTTGCTTCCGGCTGTCATTCGTGGATCTTTGACAGTCGTTACGGGTCGTTAGAAGCCCCAAAGTCTGACAATCAGTCTTACCAAGGGATATCGTGTTACCCAATTACTAGGTTGTGGAGGTCAGATAGGCAGTCGCTACATGTAAAATACTAGTATTTAGCTGCATCCGGTTAGTCTGGAAGCCAACCTGTTTGGGAAAGACTAGGCAGATTGATTGACACCCACATTTCGTCAGTTATGTTTAAGTGCCATTCGCCTATTGCCACCAACCGGGCAGAAATCCAGACTCTATAGATATGTATATCAGATGGAAAAACCCAATATTACTTTCATCGACCCGGGAATCGAATCCCGGACCTCATGCTCAGCAGTAGCGCTTGCGTATTACAATACCAACGAGACAGTCCAGTGGCAAAGGGTATTATGATACTACTAAAGTAGATACGTAACACTCACCACACTACGACAGGACTTCAGTTTAACGGTCGTCGTATTTCTTATGCAGAGACAATAATTATCACTTATTCAATTACACAAGGTGGTGATGACAGTACAATAAATTCAACTGCGTAAGTATCAACCAAATATATCCAACTAGCTGCGCCCCGCGGTTTCACCCGCGTAAGTCACGATCCCGCGGGAATATTGAGATAAAAAGTATCCTATGTGTTAATCCCGGTTATAAACTATCTGTTTGCCAAATTTCATCCAAATCCATTCAGTATTTTTGACGTGAAAGAGTAACAAACATCCATCCATCCATACTTACAAACTTTGGCGTTTATATTATTATATTATTAGATTAGCTGTTGCCGACGACTTTGTCTGCGATTCAGGATAAAAAGTAGCCTATCTCCAGGCCAAGGTCACTGTGCCAAATATCATCCAAATCCATTAAGCCGTTTTAGCGTGAAAGCGTAACAGACAAACTCACTTTCTCATTTATAATATTAGTGAGGATTCTCGACTCCACATTGTATATTTAATTCTCCTTGTAGGTAAACGAAAACATACAAAGGTTCGTAAAATCTGAAACTCCAGGTATTTTAATAGATTTCAAGTGAATTTCCTACAACCTCGAATGGGTATAAGCCTTTTCATTTTCTATAGAGAATTTTGCTCACGAAAAATCACCAAGGGTTTTAATAATTCCTTTCTGTGAAGAGCATACAAGATAAAATCTTAAAGCTGACCCCAGAACAAAGAATAATAACACAAGAAAGACCCAAACATCTTGGTATATAATCGAAGAAAGAGAGCATCAAAATAAGAGTGCACTTATCGCCCTTGTTTTCACCCTAAACCCTCCCAAGGGACATGGAGACATAACTATAGGAAAATGTATAAGTATGGCCAACAAAGGAAAATCCCTCATCTATTGTGCGTCCTAATGTAAAAAGTTCATACAAAAATGTAGGAAAATATTCCTATTGTCACGTAGGGGTCTATATTAATTCGGTTTGGACCGCATGTGTTGGTATAAGTTGGTAATCGTAAGTCCTAATGCGCAGCCAACTGGCTGTCGATAAGGTAAATCTTTTGCAAGGGGTCTTATTAATGTTTCAAAAGATTTGGGTTGAGGCGCGCGATAATATTTATTATGTGTACGAGCTTCGATATCCGATAGTGATAGGCGTTAGGGACCTCAAAATCTAATTTCGTTTATAGGTTCCAACTACATATTTTATCTAGTTGGTACCTACGAAAACCGATGACCGATGGGGTATGTGCTCTTGAGTGGAGACCGCGAATCGGCAAACGTAAGGTAGGACGCCCTCAGGCTAGGTGGAGCGACGATCTTCGCAGGGTGGCTGGTAGCAGCTGGATGAGAGCTGAAGACGAAAAGCTATTTTGTAGGTAGGTACTACTAATCATAATTCGTACTTATTCAGTGTTTAAGATTTTAGTATTGTAAGTTTATAGGTATGAATTTTTGACTATTCTTCGGTATATTTGCTCAGGGAGGAAGTTTTACAACATTTATCGAGCAATAAAGTTACAAGTCTTGCTACAATGCAAGAAATGAAGGCGTTTATTTGTAGGTACCAATATAAAAGGAAATATCGAAAAACCCTTGAAATTCAAATATCTCGAAACCTATTGAATTTCGGCCATACATATGGGGGTGTTCAATTTATTGCATTTATTGTATCAGTTCAAGACGGATATACGTCAAATTACAATGAACCCTGTATTTAATTTGGTTATAACGTATTTTTAAACAAAAAGTATCATCAATAAAAACCCTGACTTGTTTATTAGTTCATTTCCTAAAACAATGGAGTATAGAAAAAAAAGAAATAAATATTGACATAGTTTATTAACTTCTTCTCATTTCGCTACTCACTATGAGAACATAGTTTACCAAAACGATTGTCGGTAAACGGTTATAAGTCCAACCATTAGTAGGCCAAATAGAAAGTAAACAGTTACAATATTGTTTGTTGTACTTTTTCTATGTAACTGTAAATCGATATTATCGATTAGGGAAATATAGGTTACTGGGGGTACGTACTGGTTTGGTCACGTAGGCACTATAATTATGTCGTTGTGTTGTTGTATGCTATCAGTAGGATTAATTGTCGACATTTTTGCGGTGTGTTTAGAACGGGATCCAATAACTGAATGCTATAATTAGTAATTCATAAATGATTTGACTTATTTTCCTCGGTAAACATACCTCAATCAATATGCCTAGCCTTTTCCTAACTATGTTGGGGTTAGCTTCCAGTTTAACCGGATGCAGCTGAATACGAACATTTTATATGGAGCGACTGCCTATCTGACCTCCACAATCCAGTTAGTGGGTAACTTCTGGCTGAGGTACCTGACGATGACATAATTGGAGAATGCAGACAGGACAATTATTCTCCTGTAATAAATCTGTAACATGGTATTCTATATGCCGACAAACATTTGAAAAGGAAATCTTTAAAAAGGTTACGAGTTACCGACTAAATTGGTCTCTCACCTAAGAAATTTGGTTCGTAAAATTGCCATGAACCATTTTGTGGCTCTTTTTGTAGAAAAATAGATTTTTTTAGATCTATACAGGTTCAGCAAATAACGTTAAATGTACCTTTTTTATGCGACACGAAAATGTACTTAAAATTGAACCCAATCTGTTAGTAATCGGATTTCAAAAATCGAATTTTCAAACTTAAACCAATGAAATATTCGTAATGCCCACTTGCACGTTCATGGGTTATCCTAAATAACCCGGAGTTAATAGAAAACTCAGAGTTAATCAAATAATATATCTTGTGCCACCCAGAGTTAGAGGTAAACCTAGAGTTAAACTTTTAAATATTTAATCCACCGATGTTCGAGAGTTAAGTCGCTTAACTCTGGGTTAATGCCAAAATAAATCCACGCTGTGAGGTACCGCTGATACGAGTAACTTATTTTGTATTTAATAATGTTCGACGTTATAGTATGTGAAAATTCGGTACTATAACAGCAGGCATATATTCATCAACTCCTGTAAAAATAAATACAAATTATAAAAAAACTTAAAACATATATTTTTTCATTCTCGTCAATCAATAAACTAAATCTCCATGGAAACCACATACACTACGTTTAAAATGAAACGTCATGTTATAAAATTCAAAGACAAGAAAGTATTACATCTCGTAATGTAAGTAGTGCAAAAAGGAGATGGGTATACAATTTGCGTTCATTGTTCGTTTATTCATTTTTGGTCGGATTACATAACCGCGCAGACAGTGAAATTCTATTTTATGTTTCGTCGAATAAACTGCATGGTCCCAACTGAAAAAAAACTAACGTCATGTTAACTAACCAGGTGCAACTTTTTAGTGGCGCAATGCGTAAAAAGAGTTAAAATGTTAATCAACTTAACTCCGAGTTTACAAACTCTACATTTATTAATTAACCTGACTAAACGTGCAAGTGGGTCTTTAGAGGTTTAAATTCAAAATGTTGGGATAACATCAAATGTTAGGCCTAAGTGTATGAAAACTCGGCGCAAAAGGCACCCTCTTACATGGAGCCGAACTACTGAAATTCATTGAGTCGATAATAATCTGGTAATATTCACTACTGAGCTACGCGCTACACTTCAAAGACCTTCCATAAATAGGTTTAGTGTGAGTTTTTACGCCGTGGTACTATTTATTATATAAATAGGATTATGGTTATCATACATAATATCGCGTCTGTGTTCGAGGTAAGGGTTAAACAGAGGTACAGCCGGTCTATTCTCTAAACACCTCAAAGTGAAAACTTAGGTGAAGTGAGCTGTCAATCCCAAATCATTCCCGTTCGTCCCAATAACACACTCAGAGGGACGAGCGGAAATAAATTTTATATAATTTATTGAACGCCAATGGGACGAACGGGAATACACGTCAATCCCTAGCGTCAGCCAGTCTATTCTGTAAACACCTCAAAGTGCAAGCTTAGGTGAAGTGTACTGTCAATCTCTAGCGTCTGTGGAATGACAGCACACTTTAAGCTCAGTTAACCTAAGTTGTCACGTTGAGATTTTAACAGAATACTACTACGGGCATAGAAGGTACAACCACAATTTGCCAGTTATGTCGAATACCATGTAATAGGCGACAGATAAGTCTGAAATCGCAAATCCGTCTTGAGCATTTGAGTAAGTGTGATGATCAATGATTGTGCGTTCTCTGTAAGAAAAGAGGCCCTTGCACCTTTTTCCGTGGTAAAATCCTCATAGATACCCTCCGTTCTCCGTCGGACTCCTATCAACTAAAACCGCACTGCTCCTACTACTACCATGAGTCGAGGGCCCGGGAGATACTACATTCGCCGCACCCCCGAGACGCCTTCCTTTGCCCTGCAGCTGGACAAAAATAGGCTGGCATTGTTTTTATAACGGTTAGTATACATTCCTCGACAATAAATCACATTTTCATTTATTAATTTACCAACAACCCACACAATGTAACCCTTAATTGCAACGCCGTTCAAAGGTACAAATGAGCAATTAAGACCTCATAAGACGTAGGCAGACATAAAGTTCGTACGACTTGTTGCTTGGGGAGCCGCAAAAGTCTTTTCGAAAGCCTGTCTTTTATGACGTCACCGAGGGTTTATCACTTCATTGTAGGTCTTTGACACAAAATGGACACAGAAGGTCGGCTTCATACAATGAGCTAGAACGCACGCACACATAGACATATTTCACGTACAGCGAGTGCAAGCGCACTGCCGACTGGCATTTGTTTTTTGTCATTCGCCGTATACGCGACATACGTGTATATGTGCGTGCGCTCGTTGTATGGAGTCGATCTTCTGTACCAATCTATTCAGTGTCTTTGATATCAAGCCTTATACCCACACACTGTATTAAAACAAGTAATTAGATTTTCAAATTACAGCGTTGCTATATTAAGAGCGAATGTTTTATATGATATTAATTAAAATTGTGTAGCTAATATAAAAGGGTTTATATTTTCGTGTATTAAATTAATGACTGTCAGGGACTTTTTGATGAAAGTAATTAATATTAGGACAGTAATATTTTTCACGAAGGATGAGCGAAACATTGACATTAAAACGGTGTAGTAATGGACCTATTAAAAACAGAACAACGTAATATCGATCATGCCTTTTCCTCTCATGGCTGAGTAATAATAGCCGCATAAGTCTCATCAAGGTAAAACAACGCTTGCCGAAGTCCGCCCGTGGATGGGTACCCATCCATTACATACCGAGACTCCTCCACGCCTCCGAAAGCACGTTAAGCCGTTCATCCCGCTGTCATTCGTAGATCTTTGACAGTCGTTACGGGTAGTCAGAAGCCCGAAAGTCCGACAACCAGTCTTACCCAATAAAAGAGTTATGGAGGTCAGATAGGCAAGTTGCTTACAACTAACTTGCGTTTTACGTAGGTACATAAAATACAGTAGGTACTGTTATAAACATTAGTACTGGCGACCGAGCTCTGCTCGTTTGAAAATATATAGCTAGATCGATTTTTCGCCCCCGTAAACCCCTATATTGCAACTTTCATCGAAATCGTTAGAGCCGTTGTCGAGAACGTGATTACAAATATATATACAGGGTGTTAGTGTAAACACCGTTTTCCTTGACACTAGTGGTTTAAACTCATTTAAATAACGTAAAATCAATGGAAAATTACAAAAAAAATTATAATCTTCATTTTACCACAAGTTTATTTTATCCTTTCTTCCTATGCGTTAGGGCAACGAACTTGCGTCTCAACACAGGCGGAGGGTGCGGGACGTGACCTGACCGGCCGCAAGCGTGACCCTTCCATCAGTCAGCTGTTACGCTAGCGAGACGGTGTCTGATAGAAACTTTTTAACATCTTTTAATGAATATAACGTTTTTTTTTGTTACACCGTCATTTATTTTTATATTTATTCAACTACCCATGGTTTGAGTGACAACGGCGTTTACCCTTACACCCTGTATACAGGTATTATATTATAATATATTGCTTATTTAATAGTATAGGATAAGGTACTCCAAACTGTCTACGAAGCGCCATGAAGTTTCTACATTCTACAACATTCCCTGGCAGTAGTTTTCGAAACGCATGAAGAAGTTACTTGAAACTAATACATTTAAGTGACGTAGTTCCGAGACATTCAATACCCCTCCATTCCTCTACCTAGGGGTACTTAAGTACCTACACGTCACGTGTACCAGTACATTTACACGATATCGACACAAAACTAAAAATAACTTCAGTACCGCTTTTCAGTTTCACTCTATAAATAGATGATTTATAACCCCTTCGTATATTTCAATACGACCCTACGGTTCCTCAGGGAATCTGACGTCGAGTGCCTCATTATGCTAAGGAAAACCACCGAGTTTTTATTCGCATAAAAAATACATGCGTACACGGTATGAAGAAGGGAAGTTGTTTGCGTGCCAATTAAAAAAAAGTGTGCGGTTGAAGGACCCCCGTCAATAAAGAAGTTCCGTCTCACGTACGATTAAAAACAAAAAATAACCTTTGGAAACTTGAAACCTTGAAGCTGAGTTTTTTTTCAAAAACTCTATACGAGCTCTTTTAGCTCGTATAGAGTTTTTGAAAAAAAACTCAGCTCAGTTTTTTACTCAGTTTTTTATCCACCCACAGACGCGTTTTTAATACAGAGCCATCTAGGAGTTTTAGAAGCTCCCATATAGAATAGTAGATTGTATCATAAGGGAGCAAAATAATAATATTGTTACGGCGAGGGCGCTTTTTTGAATCCAGAGCGATTCTAGAGTACAATTCCGAGCGTAGCGAGGGATTCTTTAGTAGAATCCTGAACGTAGCGAGGGATTCAAAGTACGTCGCCCGAGCCAAAAATATATTTTGCGCCCAAGAGACGACGTAAGATTCCCTGAGGAACCGTAGGGTCGTATTGAAATATACGAAGGGGTTATAAATCATCTATTTATAGAGTGAAACTGAAAGGCGGTACTGAAGTTATTTTTAGTTTTGTGTCGATATCGTGTAAATGTACTGGTACACGTGACGTGTAGGTACTTAAGTACCCCTAGGTAGAGGAATGGAGGGGTATTGAATGAACCAACTCTACTTTTCATCGCCGACTATGAGAAAATAAAAGGCGCCTCATATTTTATTGTAATATTATTATTTAATAAGACATAGAGTAACAACTAAATTGAAATTAAATAGTATCTAATAATAAAATAACTAAAAACTTATATTTAACATTTGAGACATTGTCGCAATTAATACAATTTATTGTTACAGTTTTATTAGGATTAGAGATTTTTGTAGATTTTTATTCAGCTGGCGGCGCGACTATGGGCCGTCGTACCAGCCAGTGTTTATTCAAACAATATTTGCGTTCGATTTCTTTGGCGCTGAGCACTAAGATGTACCAAATTCAAAAAGTGCGCGAAAAAGCTAATTGCGGCGCACTTTTAAAGAGGATTATAAAAAAACTCATTACTGCCCGCTAAACGTTTCTTTTAGAAAACACCACCTTTGGGTGCACTTAAAGGCGAACCAAGTCGTCTTTATCGAATAGATGGGATGAAAACCATATACTCTCTCTCTCTCTTTCCATTATATCTAATAGAAAGAGACAGAGAGAAAAAGTGTGTCGAATGACACTTTTCTTGTAAAATATAAAAACTACATAATCTTATCACCTATATTCATCCATCACGCCTATAATTCTGAAAAGGTTAGGCAGAGGTGTACGTATAGTACACCCACATTTTGCTAGTTATGTTTAAGAACCATACAACAGGGGGCGAGTTTATTGCCATGAACCGGGCACAACTCCAGAATACGGGCTGCTACTGAGAAATTCAAGAAGGAAAACCTAATAACGCTGCCCGACTTGGGAATCGAACCCTGGACCTCATGCTAAACATTAGAGACCAACGAGCTAGCCAATTTGATTTTTTCTTGGAAACTCCACTTTATTCTATACCTACTTATACATACATATACATACTATAACGAGGATCTCGTGGCTAAGTAATAACAGCTGCTCGGGTCGATCCATCAGGTTAAGCTACGCTTGCCGGGGTTGGTCCATGGATGGGTGACCATTTTCACATATCGAGACTCCTCCGTGCCTCGGAAAGCACGTTAAGCCGTTGGTCCCGGCTGTCATTTGTGGATCTTTGACAGTCGTTACGAGTCGTCAGAAGCACGAAAGTCTGACAACCAGTCTAACCAAGGGGTATCGTATAGTTATATACACTGCTTTGCAAAAAAAACGGGCACCTTAACAGTCATTGGCTTTTGTATGGATAATATTAATATTTTTACTATGTCATTAGCATTAATGACTAGTAATTTGTTATAATCAATAAGAATATAGTTTTTTGGCTACACCCCTCTTGCAGCAGCGCTACAATTTTACTAGCTCTTATTGCTTTTTCTGCTATTACAATCGACACAAAGATATCACTTTTAAGTCACAATAAGGCTGGATTATGCGACAAACATAAATTATTCTACTAAAAATAACGAGAAGTTAGTTTTAGTTGCCAGGATAACCTTATAACAGCAAATCTGCAAAATGTTAGTAAAAGTCACAAACGGAAAACGGGATTATTATTGACTGGCACTTAATAAAGAGTCTGGGTATGAAAAAAAGTTAAGAATTAACTTTTTTTCATACCCAGACTCTTTATTAAGTGCCAGTAACATAGTTTGGCTATTAAAACCTCTTTACAGCTAAATGATTACCGATAATGTACAAAAATCAAAACCGCCCGTTTTTTTGCAAAGGGGTGTAGTATAGTTGGGAAAAGGCTAGGCAGATGATAATACATACTATAACGACATACCAGTTTCTGTGATAAGCCTTACCAATAGAAACTATTTATATCTTTTTTATAACTTCGACGCACTTAAGGCTTATCTCGTTGTTTATTTTCCTCCGAAATGAACAAATAAAACCGAATGATCTTCTTCTTCATTGTTAGGCAATGGTATAACTAAACTCATAATAAAAATAATGATATGTGTTTATTAAGGCTCTTACATACTGGCGTCGCGTCGCGTGGCGAATCGCGCTAGTGTGCCTTTACTAGACTTAATAATCTTTCGGGATTTTCGGCCTTCATCCAGTTTACCAAGAAACACCGTGCTAATTTTAGAGGAAGTTCTAGAATCCATATCTTCTTCTAGATTCTTTTGAGTGCACTGGGGCAAATAAATTTATTTTACGAAGACCAAGTTTATCCTAACTTTTTATCCGATTTAATTAGTAAGAAGATTATTGAATTCCATAACAAAACGATACATTGAATGATATTTTTTTTTTAACCACTTTTTTATTATTTTAGTTTCATTTTAATTTAACACAAACTTAACTAACATGTAAATATTTAAGTAATTAATAATTAATAAAAAAAAACTAAAACTAAAAGGACTTACTAACTATACCAATAAATATAAAAAAAAAATCAAGTAACAAAAACTAAAACCCAACTACGACTTAAAAGTTATAAACAAGACACCGCAGACAGACAAATTAAAAATCCGGAGTCACACGTGTTAGGGCATAAATCGAACAGATTACGTGTGACTCCGGATTTTTAATTTGTCTGTCTGTGGTGTCTTGTTTATAACTTTTAAGTCGTAGTTGGGTTTTAGTTTTTGTTACTTGATTTTTTTTTAATTCTTTTGGGGTTATAATATATATATTTTTGAAATGTGCTCATTAAGCCCTTTCATTTGATAACATGGTACGATTAAACCATATTTTTTTTTAAGTTCCTCACTTTATGTCCTCTAGAGGGCGCCATTTTTAATTTAATGTGACTTCACATAGCCTATAACCAGCGGACAATCACGACGCTTCTAACGATACCTCATTTGTCAAATTGTGATAAGTGGTTTGGAAGATAGGAGGGAACAGATGAACATACATACATACATACATACATACATACATACATACATACATACATACTTACATACATACATACCGGTCAAAATCATAACCCTCCTTTTTTCTTCGCCGTAGTCGGGTAAAAACAAAGGGACCCTCAGGCGTCGAAGTATTCGTCCGCATCGCTGTCATCTGGAAACGTGCCCAGAAGATTGACGTGACGTTGATTCGTGACGTGGCATTGCCACGTTGAATGGCAATGCTAATGATGATATATGATATTTACATACTTTTTTTTATTGTCTTTTTTTTTAATAAAAATTTAAACTACGTTGATGAGGTTGGTGTTTCTCTGAGAAGAAATACCAAAACAAGTTTCTTTTAAAGTCCAGTCATTATCTTGGCCAATGGACCATGCAGATTAGTGTCTGAATTGGTTTTTGAGGAAAGAACGACACAGATTTCATTGGACATGTCCAGTCAGTGTGCTCATTTGTCAGTAATCGTGTAGCTCAACGACGCGACAAATAATGGCAAAAAAAGAAGATTTCACGCAAATTCTGCAATTCTCATTTCAGTCGCATTTCCTCTGATGCAGACGATTTCGCTGACAAGTTGAACGTGCCAACTCAAAACAGTGTACCACGGCAGTACACAGTGGGCCTACCACGAACGCGCGGAGTAAACGTTACGTGAATTCGAGCGAATTTAAATATATATAAGCTTTATTTCGGACTACATATATGTACAAGTACGAGGGGTGTTCAATAAATAGTGAGAATGCGATACATTCTCCTTGGAAAGAAAAAAAATAAATACTGGCAGGCATAGCCCAGACATTAGCTATGATGATAATAAAAAAAACAATCAATTCTCTTTTGTTTTAAAATAATAGAAGTCATTTGTTTGCGCCGTTTTGGAACGTGTTCTGTTGTTTGTTTGTTTCACCAAGATAACGCCCCCGCGTACAAATCCAGGGTTGCGATGGCTGCCATTCAAGAAGCTGGCTTCGAATTGATGGCACATCCTCCATAATCACCGGACCTTGCTCCAGTAATGTTTACCGATTTTTGCGGCTAAAGAAACATCTCAAGGGACAGAAGTTTGAAGATGATGGCGCAGTAGTCGCCGCCGTACACGATTTTTTAAGGGATCAGAAAGAAAATTTTTTTAGAAAGGGAATTTTAGTTTTAGAAAAAAGTTATACAAAGTGTATAACCCTGAAAGGTGACTACGTCGAAAAATAAAATAACATTTAATAACAGATAATTGCGTCATACTCATTCTCACTATTTATTGAACACCCCTCGTACACACAATCCATATAATGTTAGTAACAATGACTTAAAAAACTATGTAAGTAAACTTTTACAAACTAAAAACAAACTAAAACACGTTCGCACGTGCCTCCGTACCCATTGTCTTATAAAGGGACTGTCTATATTGTTTAATAATGTGTTTAGGATGTCGGAGCTTCCGCGCAACCGACCCAGTATTGACGCTGTTCTCTTCCTTAAAATTGCATGAAAATCGTCAACACAGGCTCCCGCGAACATCTGCGAAGCGCTGCAGAAGCGCGGAAGCCCCATCAACATCCAAAACCCATTATTATATTGAACGCGCAGGACGTTGTAGGCCCTCTGAGTATATTGAATACTATTGTATTTTACTATTGTTTGTTTTTCTATTTGTTTTTTGTTTTGTTGATGATTGTGTGTTGTCATTTTGCACATAATATAAATTTGGTTTTAAGACTACATTCATATGTATGGGTGATAACTATATGTGCTTGTCGCAAAAAATTATTCCAAAATGATTCGATTTAAAAAATCGTTCTAATTCACGTTACGTGTAGGTACGTCGTGCGTTCGTGCTAGGGTCTCCGCAGTGCACTGTTTTGAGTTGACATCTTCAAACTCAAAGGGCGTTAAGAGGCTCTTTACTGAACTACGCTGACGTAAAGGATAAAAATGTCTACCAAAGAGTAAAAAAAATCTTTAAAAACGAAATTCTGTTCAGGCCTTATTTCATCGTACTTTGCTAAGTAATAAAGTAGTTCAATAAAGAAAGTAGGGCTTGTGGCTAAGTTACAAGTTACAGTCAAAAAGCTTTGTTCAATCAAAGTCAAAGTCAAATAATTTATTTCAAATAGACACATAAAAGGCATACGAACGGAAAAATTTAAAAAAGAAACATGCGGGGTAGTCTTTGGGGTCTGCCGATAGAAGTGAAAACTAAGTAACATTCATTCATTTCTTTAAGGGTTCGGTGACGATGACGCGAGTTCCATAATTTTTGTTCACCCGACAAGCGTTCGCTGACGATGACGCGAGTTCCATGATTTTTGTTCACCCGACAAGCGTTCCGTGACGATGACGCGATTTCCATGATTTTTGTTCACCCGACAAGCGTTCGGTGACGATGACGCGAGTTCCATGATTTTTGTTCACCAAAAAAGTGCTCAATGCGCCTAAACAAGTTTTCACTTCAAAAATAGAATTGATTCTAGTCGCGATCTCCGGGATAAGCTGCACTTGTAACGGTTAATTCGGGGATGGTTGACTATTTATTACACATTGAGATTAAGACCGTCTCTGCAGGCTCAAGGTTTTCATACGAAAATCTGAGAACAAGACAAACTAAAGTCAAAATGGAAACAATGTCAACAGGCTCGCTCTCTACATGAGACGTAAAACATAGCTGACGAAATGTTTGTGTACTATTAAACCTGTCTTAGTATACACAGATGTGAATACAAAGAAGTCTTTGTGCAATACAAGTGTGATATCTGCCTGCCCCTTCAGGGAACATAGGGTTGTTTATATTGATCTAGAAACAAGGTTATTGAATATATCTTTTAAGATTTTTTAACCATGAATTTAATCATACCTTCAATAATTCCTATTTTTCTTTCCTTTAAATATTTTTGAACACTTTAATATATTGGTTGCACTTCTTTTTGTGAACCTCAAATAATTCGTATAAAAGTACTAAATAGCAAATAAGCAACCAACTTGGATGAAGCACTCGCCGCTGCCACTGCCACGGCTCCGCTCGCTGCACTCGCTCTGCTCGGAGCGGTTGATCTTCCAACCTAACCTAGCTAGTTTGGTCGGGGTACCCTAGCTTAGTTACTGCGACCAACTATGAGAAAAGGTCAAAAAGTTTAAACGAGACTCAATAATTTAAAAAAGTGTGCATCATTAGATTAGAAGGGCTAAAAGTTTTAAGAGGTTCATTAATTTAAAGAAGCGTCCATTAGAAGGTCCTTAAGTTTTTCGAAGATCAAGTAAATATTTCCCTTTAGAAACCTATACTTTATACTCTACCCAGAAAAAATTGCATCACATTTCCACATCGTACTACTTTATCGCCGTTTCCATTCCTCAGGGTAGTGTAAATCGTATTATTGAAAGGTCGGCCGACTCGGGGTCGTTCGGACTGAGACAAAACGTACTCTCCCAGCAACATGTGCTTTGATTTTCCAAAGGGACCCGTGATATGAATTCATAAAGCCTTTTTGATAACCGCCCCGTAGACATATATTAGACATTTTGTCTTTACGCCTGTTTTGGGGGCAAATCGTGCTTAGAATTTTAAGGTTTCTGTTGTTTTGAAAAGGTACCCAACCCAATAAACCAGTTTTATGTAGGGGAAGACCAAAGAAAAGATGGAAGGCCTTTTTTTTTGGGTGTGAAATTATCTAATAACTTCTCCCGCTCTTCGTGTCAGACTCTTACTGACTAAGACCCACTCGTGTTCCTTCAGTTTCCTGTAAGTTACCAGAGGCCACAGTATCCCTTTCGGACTTTCCCGTGACCCCCCCGGCAGGCATCGGCTCTATTGAACCCCTTTTTTTGTGCTGATATCTCTGTAAGGCGCATATGGAACACAACGCGCCGTCGACCCGGGCCTGGTCCTTATCGGACGGCGAGCTGCCCATTACTCACTGTCCGCAAGCCCGCGCCTACGGTGGCCGAGAATCCGTCTGGGATTCCCGACGCCCAGGGCGTCTCCTACGGATGGTCTGTATGAAAGATGATATGGCTAGAAAGGGGGTGACTACCGAGATGACGACTAATAGAGAAGTATGGAAGAAAAAGACACCTAGCGCCGATTGGAAATAAATTGGGATAAGGGCAGGAGAATTTACGAGGCAAACGCCGGGAGGGGATGCCCTAGACCTGCCTAGTGACGTTCTTCAGAAAGTCAGATGCGTAGTACTCGTAACCGGGCGTGCGTGTATTACCAGATGTATGAACGTGAACAAAGCAAAAGATTGTAGCCGGAAGTGTTCTATACAGGGTGTTAGGGTAAACACCGTTATCCTTGCAACCAGTGGCTTGGTTTCATTTATAGAGCGTAAAATCAATGGAAAATTACAACTTTCTTTTTTCTTTTTTTTAATTCTACATTTTACCACAAGAGACGCAAGTTCGTTGTCCTATGCGCTAGGGCAACGAACTTGCGTCTAAACACGGGCGGGGGGTGCGGGATGTGACCTGACCGGCCGCGAGCGCGACCCCTCCCTCAGTCAGTCAGCTGTTTCGCTAGAGAGCACGGTGTAGGATAGAAACTTTTTAAAATCTTTTAATGAAAATGACGTTTTTTTTTTGTTGTATTCGGTCATTTATTTTTATATTTAAGTCAACTACACATGGTTTGAATGACAAGACTGTTTACCCTTACAGCCTGTAGTTTCTACCTATCCCCATGGGATGAAGACGACATTTTTATGCCATGTTTCATTATCTCACTATCCATCTGCAGCCCGGAGTCTGGATTGATTGGTTGATATATCAATAGGCTATACCTATTACATGGGACTTAAACATATCTGGCGAAATGTGGGTGTACTATACATAGGTGCACTTCTGCCTAACCTTTCGGAAATACAGGCGTGATGTTATGTGTTCCCATCATCACTTTATTCGCAACTATGAGAACCAAGCCACCCTTAGGCTACTCATTAACTAATAAGGATACTCTAGCTATATACATACAGTACAACTTTGTTCTTAATGTCCCTCGGCAAACTTCGTCAGTCGTCGGATTTCTATCAGTTGCCCTTTGCACTTAATGCAGACATATAGAGCAGGTAGGCAGGTATATAGAGTTGTTAATACTCTTATAACTTAATGTAATTTATTTAAAAAATCGGAGGAAGTAGTTTAAAAGAAAATAGTTTTACAGGTCTATATAGTTCACTCGGAAATCATAACAAAGCAACGATAAAGTACTTAGTTCTGAATTCAAATTATTATACACGATAAATCTAATAACTGATGGACATGGAAATTAGCACTCGTTTGTATTCGGAAATGCGATGATTCCCGAGGGACACTAAGAAAATAGTTGTACTGTACATAGGTACATATTTTATGTATATGTATATGCCCCTAACATCATTTATCAAAGAAATGATAATAAGATGGGGCAAGGTTATATTCCTTGTGTTTTCTTCCTCTTTTCATATCTTTCTTCGTATAAAATTAACTCTTATCATGAAAAATGATGAAGGCTCAGCTGTCTTTTATGAGTCGCTATTGATACTCGTTCATATTTAGCTATTTATTACCGTGTTTTTTACAACGCTTTAAAAACAGCGATCGAAAATGTACCGTGTGTCTTTAAAAATAAGGTTTAAATTTTGTTTAGGTATCTAATGGAAGATCTCTAGGTTGCAATGTAATAGCGAAGCGGTCGATCTAACTAAATTATCGGTTTCTCTCGAAGTAACAAAAATGAGAAGAGTAAAAAGAAAAACTTTTGATCTAAAAAATTTCGTTGCTAATACACGTTGCAAGTTGTTTCATACATTTGAAAACGAAAATCTGTAACACATTATTATCATTAACTAGCTGACCTAGGCCCCTAGGGGGCCTACCTCCACTGCTTACAGCAGTATTATTTTAACCTTACTTCAGTGGGGGAAAGATATGGAGCTATACGTCCTGTAGAGCTTCATCTCTTTCCTGCACTGAAGTAATATTAAAATAATGCCGCTGTAAGCGGTGGTGGTAGGCCCCTGATGACAGACGTTTTACTGTCCTTTCATACAAAAAAGGGACCTTCATTTTCCGTATTTGAAATTATTCCGGGAAATTTTTCCAATGTTTGATCTATAAACACTGATTCGGACTAATACGAATATTTTAAAACAAAAAAAAAGCCTAATCGGTTCCCAAGTGATTCGCTTACCAACGAACATCATCATTCATTCATTCATTCAATAACTTATTTATTGTGTAAATATTATCTTGGAACTTACAATAAAAACACATTTATCAAAATCTGTAAGACAAACCATTTATTACAATTAAGGGAGCATACATAATCTTAGAGTAAAGTAGATCGGAGAGTATAATAATGTACATTTAAAAAAATTATGGTGCCAGAGATAGTAGCTGCAGCATCAAACTGTATCCCCCAATTTTGTAATCATCAGTTTTTTGAATTGTCTCCCACCACGGAAGCAATTCACGTCAATATCGTTCAGTAAATCACCCGACAACCACAGCAAAAAAAAATGATGCTTTGATTTATTATCGTATTATCTTATTGTATAAATGAAAGTTATTAATGTTCAAGCGCATTACGGCAATATCAGATCATCTACACCCGCCATATTCCCAAATATCACTCACTAATTATATGAACGTATCGAACAGGAGATCGTAACCATTATTTCAACACGAATATCAAAACGATATTTTGTATTCAAATAAAATTACAAATGGTAACACGTGTCGACACTCTACCAAAAACTATAAACAAATATTGACACTCCCTATTTTTAATCTAAGTATACAAATATTTTTAGTTTATATAGTCTCCCATATACAGGGTGGCGGAAACATTGACGTCCAATAAAAAACGTGCCGTGGGGTATCCGAATCACCCCCATGTATGTTCCACGATTATTAATCGAGATTTTTTTTGCAACGAGGCGAGACTACCTAGACACGTACCACAAGGGCTGTCTCACGGTGGCTAAGGAAAATGATAACTGGAAGAATTGGGGGGCGATGCCTTTGCCCAGCAAAGGCAAAGTAACGAAAAAAAAAATATGGCGGCTTAGTATAGCCAGGCCCACCCATCCCAGTCAGTACCTACAGTAGTTAGTATTCTCAGCGCTCGCAAAGAAAAACATGCACAAAGCAAAGAAAAACAAATCGTCTTGGATAAACACAATTTGAATGCTCTGTCGGTGTTGGTTTTTGCTCCACCCTCCAGCATCCGACGCTGCTTCTGTTAACATTTTTTGTAATGCACCCGGAACGTGCACAAAATTGTAAAATGGAGGGAATAAATGCATGGATGCATTCAACATCTGTGTGTTTGTGTTGTTTGTCAATTTAGTTTGAGAGTTGGTGAAAATTGTTGATAAAAAACGAGCTTGTGAGACAAGGATTTTCAATGGTATTTGTTTTATTTGGATTTGCTCCCTTCACGTCGAGTCGCCTTGACGTCGAGTCCCGCATCGTCGAATCGCAGCCATGATTTTTCGAAAAAAAATACATGTTAAGATTTTTATGTGGCCTATGTTTTACTAAAGCATAGGTTTCTTATACATTTTCTGTGCTCAAAACCTGGCAAACACTATTGTAACTTATTTATTTGACGCGTCCGCGTAACTTGTTCCCTAGTCCGACCCCATCGCATCGCATCGCCCCTCCGCGTTATTACTTCATTTTCGCTTACCGCTCTTTCTGACTTTTTTCTTTTTCTCGGCTCAACCTCACGGCTCAGTAAATCATTTATATTGTTGTACCTACAATTCATTTGATCAAAAACTTCCAAACAAAAAAAAACTCAATTTCATAACGCTAATAGACTAAACTATCCATTCACCCCGAAATAATGGACGATTGTATCTGGCAATCCGAATAGTCTATCTATTCTATGAATAGTCTATGCCGAAATAGATTAATCCATTGGAATCTAGCTAGAACACGTAGACTATATTAGTATTGATTTAGTTCTTAGGTTCGATTCCATGTTTTAAATTGTAGTTAGAGAGTATTTAGTACTTATGTACCTACCACTCTCATCAATTAAATAAATATGATAAATGGGTTTATTTCTGTAAGTAGGTTTGCTACTTTTACACGTCAACATATTTTGTAAACTAGATGTTCGGCGTTTCCTTTCTGACTACTCTGAGAAGTGATGCCGAAACAAACTCAGAGGTCTCTTTTAAAGTCCAGACATAATCTTGGTCAGATCATGTAGATTGGTGTCTGAAATGGTCTTTTGAGGAAAGAACCACACCGATTGAGTGGACCTCTGACTGTAGAGGTTTTGTCAGTAATCGGGCAGCTCAACTGAGAACTTAATGAGCTCAACGATTCGACGAACAATACTAATAAAAGGACATTTTTGTAGACCGTATAAATTACTAAAATTGCCAGACCATGATTCAAACTAACTGAGAAAAAAACAATGACCCACATAGTCTTCACATTCACACCAATTAAAATAATAATATTTTTTAGATTTTTGATAGATGTGTTTTTTATATTATCATTTTAATTTAATAAATAATTAAAAACGTAATTATATAAGAAAATAAATAAATAAACGAAAAATTATAATATAATACTTGTTAATAATGTGAGAAAGAGAGAGTTCCCGAAGTGCTATTGTATTTTTATTTTTTAAGATGTTGATGTTCCTTTCATAAACTTTAGTTTTTCAAAATTTTGACAGGATCCTTTTTTTAAAATAAATCTTTTTAATATGCACTTCAGAAGTAATTAGTATGCATAATCGAAGCCCAACGCTTTAATTTTTCATCAATATTCTGAATATTAATTACTACTGTGGCGGCACCTATGCGAACTACGCATCACACTGACGTCACGCAAAATCCTGCATCGCGCAAGCAGATTACTCGTGACTGGCATATATACAACGTCCCGACATCAATCGTTGTGCAGTAGCCAACCAGACACGAAACCCGTCTGGTCGGAGGATCTTCCCTTTTCTATAGAGGATGAGTGAACTTTACACACTGTTTTTTTTTTTTTTAAAAGCGTTGCCCCACTCTAAGAATTTCTTCCTGTATCGTGGGTGCGTTTACAAACATAGAAACTCACATACGCTAACACCCAGACCCGGAACAACTACTTGCAGACCATACAAATATTTGTTCCGTGCGGGGATCGAACCCGCGACACGTTGCGCAGCAGTCCATCGCTCAGCCACTGCGCCAACCGTGTCGTCGATGTGATCCTCATACCTCTAAACAACCTTGTAAACAAAACAAAAAAACACCATTCTCATAACAGCATGTGCATAAAACAGCAAAAATCTGTAACTAACCCTCTGTCTGCTGCATATTCATCACACATAACATTTTTTTCCCTTTCGCTCAACACTACCGGACTCGTCAAAAGCCAAAACATGGAACAGACAAGACCCACAAAGGCCGCCTCGCATCCAAAGGGTAGTTAATTGGGTTGCCCGCCCTAAAATTTTGTTTACCCTTGCCATTTTATCACGTTGCCGTAACACGCTTCAGTCAATGGCTGGCGACTCAGTTTTGAGTTCGTTCTTTTTTCGTTTTTAGCGCCAAAATTACGATGTTTGGTTTGAGGTATGTAGGCATTGACATATTTAGTTGTAAATTGTTATGTGTAGTGGCTTTTACATAGGTTTTAAAACTGCAAACTCCTGAGTAGTAAATTTGCATAAACTGCGTGTAAGCTTGGTCAGGAATTATTGTAGCTATCCATTAGTTAAGTCTCGATTATGAGAGAGCTGTATTGATGATAACAAAATAGTGATTAATGGTGTTTGTGGCATATTGACAGGTTAATATTAAAATGAGAAAGTGACAATGATTCTAATCCAACTGAACACTACCAAACTGTTTATATCTGATAAAAACGCGACTCGTGATTATTTTTAACTTTATACCTACGCAATTTTACGAGTATACATATCAGAACACGAACACCCACACACGCACACAGGCCGCACGTGTTTCTGTGATAAATAAACTTATTAATATATTTTTTTCTTTTTTCTTTCTTTTCAGAAGGGATTTACATGATAATCTGTGGTATGTCATTTTCAACATGAAACTAATTACTCAGCAGTCTACCACATGTTATAAAAGACGACCAAGAAAAAGCAATTTTCAAAGCACTTTGTGAGCGCTTGAAAACTGTCACCACTTATGCACTTTCAATCTTTTAGAGCAGCAACATATTACAAAACGTGACGTTGAACAGTGCCAACACACTCTATGTAAAGTGTATCGATTGTCTTTCAAACCATATGGGAAAAGACAGCGGCTTTATTGATATTATTTTTGATGCAAGCTGAGCTTGCACTCAAAATTTTCAATCTGCGCAAAATTGATGCATAAATCGTTACGTAAACTTGTTTACTGCATCGCCGGTGCTGGAGGGTTAATCCCCAGTGGTATCCAACCTTTTTTTATTATATAAAACTATATCAGAGCTCAGGGCACATGTGATGGCCCAAAATGGTAAAGGCCTCGTACCAATGTCACTTCTTTAACTCATATTTACTATCTGAGTGTATCTTGGACATTACTGAAGGAAACGGTGAAGGAAAACCTGGACTTATAATTAATATAAGTCTGAAATCGCCAACCCTTCTTGAGCAAGCGAGGTGATCAATACTCGTGCCTTCTCTGTATGAGAAGAGTCCTTTACCCTACAGTCGGACAGACACAAATTATCCCACGGAAGCTAAACATTTCGAGTATACGCTGATCTCGCATTGTATAGGATTTCCATACAATGCGAGGTCAGCTTATACTGGATATGTATAGCTTGATATGTAGCCGTACGTAGTAGCGTAATGCAACCGCCAGTAAAGCTGTTTAACATGTTTTTTTTAGACATCTTCAACAGTCATCGTCATATTTCAGCCAATTTACACAAAACCGTTATAAATGATACACCTAAACCTTCCTTTTGAATCAATCCGTCCATTGTTGAAAACCGTTTGAAAATCCGTTTGGCAGTTTTTGAGTTTATCGCGTTTAGATAAGCAGACAGACGCAGCGAGGAGAATTTGTTTTATTGTATAACTAGCTGATGCCCGCGGCTTCGCCCGCATGGATGTCGGTTATTATATACTAAAACCTTCCTCGAGAACCACTCTATCCATTGGTGAAAACAGCAGAATCAGTGCAGTAGTTTTGAGTTTATCGCTAAAAGGACTTTGTTTTATAATTTGTAAGGATAGGGAGTGATATCAGAGCTTTAGCGAATGAGAAATTAAACATTCCTTGCTAGTCAGTAAAAAGCACCTTTTCACCACTGCACCACTGAGTTATTTCCGTGCCGACATTAGAAAAGGGAAAGTACCATTCAAACATTTGTTTTTTTTTTTTAAATTTATTTTACCACATTTTCGGCGTGATTAATATGTATGCCAAATTACAGCTTTCTAGTACTAAGAGTCTCTAAGCTAGTCTAAGTCGCAGAGGGAGAGACATGCCGAAACTATTAGGGTTTCTTGTTGACTACGGAAACCTAAAAAATAAACTACAGCACCTACAGGACTGCTGATGTGTTGAAGGATCGTTTTTACCACCCGAAGCATTAGTATGCCGTCAGGATGATCAAATTATGCCATCCAAACTACCCTACACTTGCGGTAAATTGGGACATGTGTAACAGGCTTTAGGTAGGCCCGTTTCGAAAGTGACTCGGGATTGTATTAAACGTAGGTATGCCCTTGGGTCCTTAATCTACTGAGCGGGAAGGACGCCTGCGACTCGGAACGATTTATGGCTATCTATTTATCTGTTAACCCCTCAATGAGCGGCGGATTTTTATTGCGATTTGGGTCAACGTGACCGCGGGAGATAGGGGCTATTTTTTTGCTTGTTAGCAGTGTTGCTGAATGATTTTTAGGTAGGTATGTATGTCTTACTGGATTCAAACTATTTTAAAATGGTGGATGGTGATAGTCCTTATGGTATTGTACATACTTACCTACTACTTTATGGATTTACTTTTGAAGTATTTCATTATAGTAATCCAAACGACCATTTATTAACGACCAGTAATTAGCGTTATCGTCTAAGTTCCCATGTGAAATAATCTCCTTTTTTTTTCTTTTTTTATCCAATTTCTTCGTATAAAAAAGGTGATTCGGTTGTTGGGTTACTACGTGAAATAAACAAAAAAAAACATCGATAGATGCAATAAACATGTTTTCCATTACATATAATTCCTGTAAGATTGTTCCCCAGGCACAAATGATTCACCTTCAACCTCGACTGTTCCTACAAAAACTTAACCCCGACTAGTTTCGACACTTTTTCCCACATAAGCACCGATTCAGCCTATCGACAGACATAAATAACGGGAGAACAGTCGGAAAGCTCCGCGGATTACCTACACGACAACACTTTGGCACGGTTTGCCACAAAACAGATAGATACAGAAGGCCAGCTGCGAGCGAAAACGCACGCACACATAATGTGTTCGACACATACACGCGTCTACAGCAAGTGCAAGTGCACTCTGCGACTGTCATTTGTTTAGAGAGATCTAGTTTTCGCAAGGGAACATAAAAAAAAGCAAAGAAACAAAACAGACAACAATCGAATAAAATCTTTATTAGATAAGCGGGGCAATTCTCTTATTTTTATGAACGTTCGCAATCTGTCAAAAAACACCATCAATTTACCAACATTTTTGACAAGTTTGACAGATTGCGATTTGAATGTGAACGTTTTATGCGTAAGAGAATTGGCCCTCAGTACCTACGCTGCCATGAATCCTTGCCGCATCTGACTTTAACTTAAGATCCGTGGCTGCCAAGTTGAATTTTAACGGATATTTATTGTGATCGCCTACCTTCCCATTTATTATTATACTTTTGACGTAATTTCTATACGCTCATGTAGGTACATTTTTAGTAAATTTAGTTTCTCTAATAAATCATTGTTAATTCTTCTTAATGAGGAATAATAATATTCTTAAACCATAGCTTCACTATACGGTTTACGAGTCTATGTGATCGTGCGCCTGTTTTCGCTCGTTGTATGAAGCCGACCTCCTGTACCTGTCTACTTTGTGGCTCCACGCTCGACGGCTCACGAAATTGAGTCGACAGTCCGTCGGCGCTACTTGGGGACTTTAAACTTTACGGTTTACTGAAGCATATTTTGATGGGGAAATGGGAAGGAGTTGAAAGATTGTTTTTGTGATGTTTTTAGGGTTCCGTACACAAAGGGTGCCAGTGGGGTCCTTTTACACCTACGCCGTCTATCTGCCAGTCACAGAGCTGAAACTTTTGAACCGTAATAGCTAACAAGTTAATTATATAATATTCTTTGCTACTATTATTTGTGTACCTTGGGTTGCGGGAATTTCCAAAAGGGATACCGGGACCTTGGAAACAGGCAACTGAAGCAACACGGGTGGGTTTTAGTCAGTAAAAGTCTGATACGCCCTCCCACTCCGCCCAGAGCGGGAGAAGTCATTTGATGGCTGATTTCACTGATGAGGCTTAATGGACTGTAGATTTTTTTTTACATTTTCTATTTTGTTAAGTATTTACCTGGTACTTGTTGAAAGGCCTACACTGTCCTCCCATACCTAATAACACTGTAATTCGAAAATATAGTAACAGCCAATTATTTTTTAAAGAGTAACCGTGGAGTTTCTTGCCGGCTCTTCTCCATAAGAAAAGACCAATTGGAACCGTGCAACTAGCTTCTGACGTTTCATAAGTGCCCATGTAGGTTTATGTGAAATAAAATATTTTGATTTTGATTTTAATTTTGATGATTCCCCCCACTAAAAACTATTTGTGTAAATAATAAAAAAGATAAATTAGTTTTGGTGCCACCGAGCGCGAGTCGGACTCCCACATGGCCTCCAGCTGATGGTACAGTACTCTCGTTCTCAAGAAACCGTGTTAGTCCCTGAACTATCGAAGTAAGTAAGCAATGTTTTTATAGGTTCTTATCGGCTTATGCCGTTGGCCTAAATCGAAAGGATATTCGACGAACTTTATACGATCTTATATTTTCCTAAGTATAGGTCAATCTGCCTAACCGTTTCCCAACTATGTTGGGGTCGGCTTCCGGTCTAACCGGATGCAGCTGAATACCAGTATTTTACATGGAGCGACTGCCTACCTGACCTCCACAACCCAGTAACTGGGTAATACGATACCGCTTGGTAAGACTGGTTGTCGGACTTTCGGGCTTCTGACCACCCGTAACGACTGTCAAAGTTCCACGGATGACAGCGGGGACCAACGGCTTAACGTGCTTTCGGAGGCACGGAGGAGTCTCGGTGTGTAAAGATGGTCACCCATCCACGGACCAACCCCGGCAAGCACAGCGTAACCTGATGGATCGACCCGCGCGGCTGTTATTACTTAGCCACGAGCTCCTCCTTCTTTTCCTAAGTTTAGGTAACATTTATAAAGTACACACACACACAATGTAAAATACTTTAATTCAGCCTCATCCGGTTAGACTGGAAACACTGACCTCAACATGGTTGGGAAAAGGTTAGGCAGATGAGGTCACATTTAAAAAGATGAGAATGTGAAAAATGAAAGAGATGGTTTAGGATGATAAGGGCAGGCGAATGATAATTGCAATGCTTGTAAAAAGCTGCTAAGTTAAAAGTACTAACATAAACTTACACCAACATGTACATTTAGGGGTTTATTTATAAACGTTGCTTAAAGACGTTCAAACGTCAAAAACCGGCCAAGTGCGAGTCAATCGCGCACGAAGGGTTCCATTATCTATAAAAACGGCAAAAAATCATGTCTGTTGTATGGAAGCCCGCTTAAATATTTATTTTATTCTTTTTTTTTGTATTTATTGTTATAGCGGCAACAGAAATACACATCATCTGTGAAATTTTCAACTGTCTAACTATCACGGCTCATGAGACACAGCCTGGTGACAGACGGACGGAGAGCGGAGTCTTAGTAATACGGTTCCGTTAACCATACATTTTTAGGGTTCCGTACCGAACCCACGTACGGTACGGAACGCTAAAAATGTATGGTTAAACAGTCGCTAGTAATCAACTTTGAGCAGCGTTTATACATAAACTTTGACTTTGACTTTGAAAAATCCTGCTTGATTCCCGCTACTTTAATAGTTATTAAATCTTCTTGATCAAATTATGAAGTTATTTCATGCCAAAATATTGTATCAAGGTCTTTCTATGTCAATTTTATTCGCCCTAATTTCTCATAGCACAAATCACTGATCTGTATCGACTAGCGAACTTTCTAAGTGGATATTAATGAAGAGTAATAAACTTACCTAGTGCTTTTTAGCTTAATTTCATTTGACTCGGTTACTAAAGATTAATTGTATAAGCTCCGAAACGTTTCGGCGAAATTATCTTAATAATCGTAACGTAAAATTTTAATACCACTTAAATTATGAAATGGTTATTAAAGTAACTACTTGTTCACAACAGTAAATCTGAAGATTTTGGCCTTAAACATATTAAATTAACTTCTAAACTGACTAAAATCTTTCAACACTTATTTTTTTTTTAGAATACTACCAAGCAATCACCTTTAGTGTTATCATAATCTATTAAAATGGCAAATATTTGTTTAGATATTTGTAATTACGAAAACGGCTTTAACGATTTCGATGAAAGTTGCAATATAGTGGTTTACGGCAGCGAAAAGCCGAAAAATCGATCAAGCTAGCTCTTATATCTAGGAAAATTCGTTTTCTCTATTTTCACCCGAGCAGAGCCCGTTCACCCAGGTGCTTTACTTTAATACGTGAATCGGACAAAATTTTGCACTAAATATCTGGTCATTTCATGTAAATATCGTTAATCTCTTTCTCCTTCCAGCTCTGTGATCTTTGATATAAAGAATACTAAGTACAGATAAAGTACTAACATGGTCTTCAAAATCAGAAGAGGGGTGACTGGGATATCCCAGACGCTTTTAATGATCCTTTACTAACAGTTGGAGATACTTTACTAACTCAACTTTTTTTTTTTTGCCTCGTTGGTTTAGTGGTTGCAAACGCTACTGCTGAACATGAGGTCCTGGGTTTGATTCCCAGGTCAGGTAAAGTAGTACCGTGTTATTGGGTTTCTCCATCTGGAATTTCTTAGTAGCAGCCGAACAAGCGGTTTCCTCACGATGTTTTCCTTCACCGTTTTGAGAGCAGTGGTAATGAAATTAGTAATGCGCCTGTCTGGGTTCGAACCCACGACCTACGACTCGTAAGTCGGGGCCGTTACAACTGGGCCACCACTGCTCTACACTGTGTTACATGTAACTTAAACATAACTGGCGAAATTTTGGTGTACCTACTATAATAGGTATATTATACCTCTGCCTAACTCTGCGGGGATTAAAGGCGTGGTGTTATGTTATGTGAGGAGCTCGTGGCTAAGTAATAACAGCCGCACGAGTCGATCCATCAGGTTAGGCTACGGTTGCCAGGGTTGGTCCGTGGATGGGTGACCATCTTTACATATCGAGACTCCTCCGTGCCTCGGAAAGCTCGTAAACCCGTTGGTCTCGGCTGTCATTCGTCTTTGACAGTTGTTACGGGTCGTCAGAAGCCCGAAAGTGTAACAACCAGTCTTACCAAGGGGTATCGTGTTACTCAGTTACTGGGTTGTGGAGGTTAGATAGGCAGTCGCTCCATGTAAAATACTGGTATTCAGCTGCATCCGGTTAGACTGGAAGCCGACCCCAATATAGTTGGGAAAAGGCTAGGCAGATTGATTGTTATGTTAAAGATACTTTACTTGGAAAGAAACAATTAAACATCGAAAACTATAAAATAGAAAAGAATTCACATTATTTTAGCAAGTGCAGGAAAGAAAACCACTTCACACTTTAGATAGTGTTGCTAGCTGTGAAAAAAATTGCCGTCACAACAACTCCTCAAAGAGATTATCTTCCTCTTGGCGCCGCGCCAACGGATCTACATTTTCTTTCTCAATAAACTTTCTTCATTGGACAATGTGTTACTTGTTGGGTTAACTTTCGAACAAAAGGCTGACGGTATGACAAGGAAGATTTTATTTTTAGTTTTGATAGGTAGTCGGCTTCTTTGAAGAAATCAAGCCTTGGCAAAGGAACGTATAGGTACTAATGATTCTATTTTCTGGGGTCTCGCTTAGCGAGATTATTGACTTTGGTAAAGAAATCACTTGGTACCTACCGAGGGGTTAATCTGTAGGCTCCGCGGAATCTAGGAGCTACGTTAGCTGCAACCAAGCTTCACGACCCCAGATTGTGGAAACTAGCCGAAACCAAAATAACTATGAACCAGCGGGGCTGCTATGGGGCTGCCGCGACACTAGTGCATCGGGCATGTCTGCTTGACTGCTTCTATGCAACGATGTGTAAGCGCAGCACGTCTCTGCAGGCGTAGCAAGACGCTTTCTATCTCTACGAAGAATAGACATAGCTTTTTCTATACAAAGTGACATTTCGTTTCTTCATTTTTGACATCGCACCGTAGAAATCCTTCTACAATCTGTCATTTTGTCTTTCGTTTCTAACGATCTTTGTCTAGGTCTTTTTATAATTAGACAATTTCGGAAGAAAGTTTTCTATACCAACTGTCAAAATCACGGAACGCCATTTTTGTCTACTCTTCTGTCGACAAAACGGTGCTCATGCTACGCCTGCTGGTACGCAGGGTGCGCGGCAGCCCCAGCAGCGTGCTGATGATAGCGGACAGGCTCGACTGTCCATACATTAGACGCTACAGTGACTTGCACGTCACCTACATCTTTCAAAAGCTCGATGTGTCATATTAATTCCTCGGTTTTCTCGGGTAATTTTATATAACCGATATTTTAAAAATAAAACAACACCAAACTCAAGTTCAAAAGCATAATAAATTTTAAATTAATTATCCCAATTGGTCGTGGCGAGCGGTCATTCAACACCCTTAATGATATAAGTGTAATGAAGGTAGTTCATAAAGACAGACAGGCCTGACGCGACAGCGCGACGCGCAAAACTTCATGGAAATTGTTCTATCAGAATCGTGTCGCACCGTCGTCGGCGTCGCGCCGCGCCTGTCTGCGGGAGTTTTAAGGGCCGGCGAACATTTGGCAAGGCGCAGCGCAGCGCATTCGTCACTGCCAAACAAATATCTACCTTGTATCACTTGAAATAAAGTTGATAATAAATAAACTTCCATCAGCTCGAGAGCGCGCCGTAAGCGGAAAGAGGCGCGTGTCTCAGGTTATCTATTCTCAACTTTATTTTTAGGCACGCAACGTTTTTAACAGTGACAACCGCGCCGCGCTGCGCCTTACCTACGCCGGTGTGCGCCGGCCCTAAGGCCGCGTCCTATTTAAAAGGGATCGTCGCGCGAATACGCGATCGGTTCTGTGCACATGATTGTCACTTTTTGTTCGAAAGACTGGAATGCGCCCTCTGCCGGCGCGACCACACGTTTAGGTACAACAAACAAAAAGTTCGGACGATCGTGTCGTGGTAATACTGTTGTTATATTACTTTATAACTTCCGCGTGTCACCCGTTAATTATAGCAGTGTTTAATTGATATTTTATCACCGACGTCGACGTCCGGCTTCCGAGTGCCGAATTGCTATTCAGACTAGTATGACATAATCCTGAAAGTAGGAACGTTATTAATTTTGCAATTATGTCGCAATGCTCTAGGAATTTATAATAGACTATGAAAATTAAAAAGCTGAAAATACAATCTTTCTTTTAAAATGTTTTCAAAGTATAAAGGCTTCTTATTCTTATCAAAGTGTTCCTTCACCGTTATTGTTGTATATAAACTAACCGCCTTACTAATAAACTTTGTATAGCGCCTGTATAGTTACACAACGCTTTGTCTTCTTCATTCAAAAGTAATTTGACTTTTGAAAGAAGAAGAAAAGCATTGTGTAACTATACAGGCGCTATACAACGTTTGTCAGTGATGAGGAAACTGTGACCTATGGCGTGCCCCAGGGAAGCATATTGGGGCCCACTATGTTCCTAATTTACATGAATGACCTCTGCAGAATGATTCTCCCTAACTGCAAGATCTACGCGTATGCGGATGACACTGCAATCGTCATTTATGGACCTACTTGGGATGCAGTTAAAGCAATGGCAGAACACGCTCTTAGTCAGATCATGAACTGGTTTCACGATAGCCTACTAACTCTCAATTTAGATAAGACCTGTTACATTCCTTTCGCGATCCGACGTAATAATATGCCCCCTAAGGACTTTACAATAATTGCTCACTCCTGCCAGAGTTCATCCAATACTTGTACTTGCCCTACACTGGACAGATGCGATAGTGTCAAGTATTTAGGCTTGCAAATTGATGAATGCCTGAGATGGGACAAACAGCTCGATATGATAACTTCCAGAATATTGCGGCTCATTTACGTTTTCAAATCGCTAAGAGATCCCGCCGACATGGGCACACTGAGAATGGTTTATTTTGCACTGTGTCAGTCTATAATTGGATATTGCATTACTGCGTGGGGCGGTGCATCAAAGACCAACTTACTGAGAGCTGAGAGAGCTCAAAGAGCTGTACTAAAGGTTATGTGTAAAAAACCATATCGATATCCAACTAGACAACTCTACGACGACTGTAAGGTCCTGACTGTACGACAACTATTCATTCTGCAGTCAGCCCTCAGGACACATAGATCCATGCCTAAATCAAACCCTAAAAAGCGCACAAATGTCCCGTCAGGCGTTAAACATAAAACCTCTTTTGCCCAACACCAATTTTACGTTTTAAGTAAACATTTATACAAAAATCTGCATAAAAAGCTAAACATACTGGATTTAAATAGATATATGTTAAAGAAAGAAATAAGCCAATGGCTATTACAACAAGACTATGTGGCTACAGAGAATCTGCTTACTTACGTAACCTAATAAAAATCACATACATACTCATAGATCACATCTCACACTTTATATCCAGTTATTACATATTTACTAAATTCATGAATCACTTCCCCCACACACACTCTCATACACACACCCACACCCCACACACACACACATATCACTCACACTCCGCACACCCACACACCCCTACACATACTTACACATGCATGTCTCCATCATTCACACCCCTTGTGTAACTTAGAATTAGTTTTGTTGTTTTTTATTTTTATTTTTATTTCTGTACAGCTGTTAGTACAAAACATTGACACTGTCTTCACTTGTTTCTGGTTGTGAATAATAACGGAATCCACTTGGCTGAACCCTATCTTTTAAGATACAGGCTAGTCCTAGTTTAAAAGATAGAGTCTAATATTGCATCATATTGTAAATATTATTTAAAACAATGTATACAGTGCAAAGTGCTATGTTTTTGTGAAATAAATACTTTTATTTAATTTATTTAGATAAGGTACAGTCGAAAAAAATTAATTCTGACCCACCATAAGCTTATTTTCTTACAGACATTCATATACAATTAGGTCGACATTCGCGTAAACATACATTTCCTTGGTAACGACTTAACGAGCTTGCCATCTGCCATCTTTGTTATTTTTTCGGTTTCAAACGATTTATCGACAAATTGGGTCATGATTCACTTAATCTGACTGTACATAAGTTTTAGTAAAATAAAAACTCTAGCCTTGTGATACAGAAATGGTTCATTAAAGCTAGTCATCACGACAATATTATACTTTCCCTTTCAATATTAAAAACTTTTCACTCCATAAAACTGTTCTATATTTTTTTAATCCGGCTAAGCTATAAAATTGCCTTGATCAAGAGAGCTTAGGTACAAATTATTGGCTCGGATTACGCTGCTCGTATAATCCCTGCATAAAAATGTCAATAGTTTGAACCCCTATTTTTCTTCGTTATTAACTTACCCGAGACTTGCGCTTGCGAGTTAAAGAAAAAACACTGTTTTTATTTTTCAAATAAAATAAACTGCCTAGAAGATAGAAGTAATCTATTTAGAACTTGGAACTACCCATAACTAAGTTATCTTTGGAAAAAAAATGGCGGCTTTTTATAGCCCTTGTTAGAGATTGAAAATAAAAACCATGACGCAAGCCTATTGCGTTGCAAGTAAAAAGAGATAAGCGTGTGATTTATTCAAGAAGTACTCGAAGGAGCTCGTGGCTAAGTAATTACATGGGTCAATCGAAGGTTAAGCTACGCGTGCCAAAGTTAGTCCGTGGATGGGTGACCGTCCATTACATACCGAGACTACTCCCAGTTCTAGGAAAGCTAGGTTCCGGCTGTCATTCGTGGATCTTTGACGAAAGTCTGACAACCAGTCTTACCAAGGGGTATCGTATTACCTAGTTACTGGGTTGTGGAGGTCAGATAGGCAGTAGCTCCATATAAAATACTGGTATTTAGCTGCGTCCGGTTAGACTGGAAGCCGAACCCTAATGTAGTTAAGAAAAGGTTAGGCAGATGATGACTTGAAGGCTTCTTTGCTCTGATAGCCACATGAGGAATTGCTTTCCAAGTTTTTAAGAGGTTTGATTTCCAAGTTTCCTCACGATGATTTCGTTCACCGTTTTAAGAGCAATGGCAGTGATAAAATTATTTACACAAAGTAAAGCGCCTGTTTGTTCGAACCCATGACCTACGACTCGTAATTCTGGGCCGTTACCACTCACTCTTCAACAATGCATTCATTGTAAAACATCAGAGCTAGAAATAAAACTCCGGTTGAGAGGGCGGACTGCACGCGTCAGTGACGCCGCACTTAAAAGATTGGTCCGAGCGCGTTGAGATGCTGTCGAAATAATGATCTGTCGAAATTCAGAATGACAGTCCGCTAAAAGCCGTAGCTGTCGTCGTCACCAGTCGTACCTGTCCGGAATACACAAACCTATCTACTCTAAAATTTCCACATTATGTACTTCGAATATGTTATAAGTACGATTTATCGGCTGTACCCATGAATCTGAATTTTCTAGTCGATAGCAATAGGCTCTCTCCATTCAAACATAACTGGCGGAATGTGGTCGTACGATGCACTGTTTGCCCCTTCAGGCGTTCATACAGGCGTGATGTTATTTTATGGTATACTCGAACGTGTAAAATGTAACTTGCGGTAAACATTACGTCATTCCAACAGTCGCGTGATTGATTGTACACTTGAGCACCACACTCGATCGATACTGTAGGTGCGTGTATTACAGTTGTTAGAGAAAAGAGGGTCGCAAAACAACAATTACATAAATGTAAAGATAAACGTGCTTAGTCTATCAAAAATTCAAAAAAAAAAAAAAAAATATTTCTTTAACAAAATTATACAATTAGTTTGTGATTGGAGCCTTCTTTTAAGCAAACAATGCCTGTATTAGAAGACTCCGCTCTTCCATAACAAAAAAGAGAAAAATATTTATAACAAATTAGCATAAGAATAGTTTAAGTGTGTGAGTGTTTGTGTGCTTGGGTATATCTGTGTGTGCGTGTGTATGTGTTTGTGCGTCGGTTTTTGTGTATGCGTGTGTATGTGTGGGTTTGTGTCCCTGTGTGAGAGGTTATGCTGTTGGTTTCAAGAATGTTTCCTACAAAATGTCTGCTAGCAAAATGTTCAAATACCAGAATACCTATATAATTATTATAGGAATCGGGTCAGTATTCCCAAAGATTACCACCTACACACACACCTATACTACGACGTATTATATTAATGCCATCATTTTTCCAGTGTTAGTGAGAGATGGAGCTATACAAGGCCGCTAGCACCATCCTTTTTTCGCAGTGGAATAATGATGGCATAATACTTCATAGTCAGCCCCCAGGCCTCTTGATAAAACAATTCTCATCAAAAAAATTGAAACACTACAAATAACCAAAAAGAGAGAGAGTTCCAAGGGAGTTCCAAAGAATTTAATTTTTATTTGTTATATGAAATGGAATATTAGTATAGATTATGGCTAAGTGAATTTGGCATTGTAACATTACGAACGAGAATAATAATATATGAATAGGTATATATATAATAAAATAAAAATAATAATTCCTGCCGATTGCTGCTGAGAAGATGACAAACGAAATCAGTCCGTGATTTATCGATGACAAGCACTTTGCAGAGGTCCATCCTTTCCTGTTCAGTCGTAATAAGAAATTTCGTTTAGAAAAAAAAAAGAACTAACATTTGCGTAAGTCTAACCAGCTTACACAATACCTACTAATCGGGGTTATGCTACTTTTATGGTAGTTACTAAAAAAGTAGGTCAACTAGGTCACTTAGGTTAGTTAACTGTCAGTTGACAGTTACACAAAAAACTAGGTACAGTCACGGACTTTAATTGATGAGCCACCGTCAAACTTTTCAATTTTGCAGTTTCATACATTCACGAGATTACACGATTAAACACGAACTCAAATCGCACGCTCGTAAACAAGATGACAAAATTAAATAAATTACTTTTTTACAGAAATAGTCTTATCCATAGAGGTTGACTAATAAGTTCTTAATGATAAAAAATTAAAAATAAATACAATGTTGCATTAAGATTGTCAAATCTATTCGATACCGACCTCCTTTGAATCATAGCTCATTAACTCGTTATTTCTGAAAACTTAACTGAAGACAGTGATAGTTGAAATATCAATGTCAGAGACGTTACTTTCGAACTTGTCGAAATAACTATTATTATTTCTCCGTACGCTAACGTTACTATCGCAACAGTAACCTAGCAACGATTGTTTATCGTTGCTAGGTTACTGTTGCTAGACCTGCAATTGGTTGACTTTGGGCAGTCACTCTGTCAAAGTCAAAGTATCTGCTGTCAAGTTCTGGCTCTCAGGTTAGCCAACCGGTAAAGATATGAAATATAATTTTCTTCTTCTAATACGAAGACATATGACTTTGCGTGTCGGGAACCGAATACACCCGATTTGCATTACACGGCTAAAATACGAACAGTGCCAGGTGGCTCATCAATTAAAGTCCGTGACTGTACCTATTGTGTAAGCATTAGGAATTCGTCAGTAGCAGCCCGGAGTCTGGATTTGTGCCCGGTTGATGGCAATAGGCTCGCCCCCTTTTACATGGGACTTAATCATAACTGGCGAAATGTGAGTGTACTATAGATAGGTACTTCTCTGCCTAACCCTTCGGAGATTACAGCCGTGATGTTGTGTGTACACCAGTAATAATAATTTTATAAACATACGCATATCATGGGTTCATTACTGATAATATTTCAACTTGGACCACGTTCAGGTCGCAACGGCCCCCGGAGTCTATAAATCAGGCTGCAAATGTAACTGGAGCCTATGCTGCTAATTTATGAGTAAAACGAGGATGACATCATTCTATATTTTTTTGTATTAAAATATGAGTTTTATTAGTTATTTTTGGCATTTTGTTCGCTACTTGAATTTAAATCTAATTACAAAAATGTTATCTTAATTTTATTGTAATCTTATTATTATTGTTTACTAGCTGCGCCCCGCGGTTTCACTCGCATAAGTCTCGATTCCGTGGGAATATCGGGATAAAAGATCCTATATCCTTCTCCAGTTCATGGTCTACCTATGTGCTAAATTTCATCCAAATCCGTTCAGCCGTTCACGCGTGATGGCGTGACCAAGGGAAATAGGGATTCATTTTTTATAAATATAGATATATTGCATAATTTAATTCAAGTAAATGAATTTGTTTCTGATATGATTTGGTTTTGTAGTTATAGCTCGCTTTAGTAATTTCAAAATAATTGTTAAACTTGGATATGCTCGTCTAGTGGCAACCACTGATCATTAAATATGTTTTATCTGCGGTTAATGCAGTGGACTGCAGCATTACTAATTAAGTTTTGTTAACCGTATGTGTTATTTATAAAATAAAATAAAAAGAAAAACGTTTCCTTAAAGAATTACTTGGGATTTTTCAAGTTAAAAGTGACCATAACACGCTGGTAATCCCCAAAGGGATAGCCAGAGGTGTACCTATAATCCCCGCATTTAGTAATATACCTACTTTCACATTTTCTCTCTAATAAGAAAGCCTTGAAGCTTCCGTCTAATTAATTCTATGCACTTCTGCGAATTCTGTTTAATTCCAGATTTTACAATATTTGCAGAACATATTTTCTACGCTGGCAATACTGTTCTAGAACAACGAGTAACGGCAAATATATGGATTTCGAAATTAATTGGCGTTTTGTTCGTGGAAAAACACTCATACTTGTTTGGTTTGCTGGTGGAATGTAGGAGATATCATTATTAAATGTAGGTACCGTTTATGTGCGTGTATTTAATTCGATTGACCTGAAACCTTTGAACTTTGACCTCTATTTATATTTTATTTTAATTGAAATCCCTGTCATGTTCAAGATTGCTTTATGCTTGCAAACCATTAAAAAAGTATATGACGGCGCAGCAAGTGGCTCCACCGTTACGAAGTTACTGGAATCAACGAAAAGGTCGGATAAGAGACAGATTTTTTATTTGAGTTTTTTTTTTTTTTGAGTTTTTTCTGGCTGGTGACAGTCACTCTAGCAGAGCGTCGCATCGATGGTTGCGTGGCGGTTGTCTTCTGATGACAGAGATGATATTAGGGGAGCCGCTGTCTGCCAGGGTTGCGGGAAAGTCCGAAAGGGATACCGGGACCCTTGGCAACAGGCAACTGAAGGAACACGGGTGGGTTTTAGTCAATAAAAGTCTGCCGTCCCTCCCGCTCCCCCCAGAGCGGGTGAAGTCATTTGATGATTTCCCACCCTCAAAAAAGGGGGAGCCGCTGTCGTAGCACGTCCACGGCGAACTGCTATAATCCAGCACAATCCTGATGATATTGAAACTGTTGAACCATTAATACGATGACAACTTATTAAAGGCTATCCTGAAGGCCTAGACAAGTGACAATCGCTTCGAAAGCGTTTCGTATTTCTACAAGGACTTTCAACAGGATTGACATAAGCTTTTCGATAGCTTATGTCAGTCCTATACATTTTTGCCTTTTCCATCATCGTTATCGCTGGTAGAATGTCACTTTGTCTAAAGCCTCTGCGCCGTTAAGTAGATGTAGAAAATCAAAGTATAAACTCTTTTTTTTTAGTAAGCTTTATGTACCTAAGTACCTATTCAGATTTAAAATGAAGTGTACATAAAAAAACAACTTCCATTTAATGAATTAATAAAATACCAATTTAATATTCTAACTAAAACTATTAACAAACTAAAATATGGCGTCGAAAAATCCTCCTAAAAATACTCATTTGTCTGGACTTTAATAGGTTACCTACCTATTAAAGTTAGCTCTTCTTTAACGTCATGGTAGCAAAAGTTACTAAACCAAAAATTATTTCCACCCAGCCCTAAATGTTCCAAGAAGAAACGTATATACAAACTCCCCATCAACACGTTTGTCTGTTTCAATACATAAAAGTACATTAGAGTCACTTTTTCCAGAATCAGAACAAGTCCTTACGACCATAGTAACTCCTTTTTAGACCCTAAAAGACTTCCCACAAAAACAAACGAAACAACTCAATGTTCAGAACAGCTCCAAGGCTTTTACGCGAAAATATAAATATACACAGAAGGACGTTCGAACTATTGAGATAAATAAGTTAGTCGTAAGTTTACGAGGGAAGGAACAGGGGGCAGACTAACAGAGTAAACAAGATGGCGTGCAAACGGCATTACAGAGTCCCGCAACTAAACGGATAAGTGCAATTCTATGCTTGCCCACGCGGCGGCCATGCTAAGCACCGTTAGTGATGCGCCCGTGAATAATTAGGTGCTGTCTAATTGCGCATCTTGTTGTCGATAAACGGTAAATGAGAAACAATAATATTTATTATTTTATAGGTTTCTTTTTTTGTAGGTGGTGGCTAATGTTTATATTAATTATTAAATTGGCGTAAGTGGTTGTGAAGTGAGCAGTAGTACATACATATTTTGAATAACAAGCATTTTCAAAATGGTGCGTGAAGTAAAAGATCTGAAGTACGCACTGGATAGTCAATCATGAAACCCAATAATTACAAATTACAATATAAAAATTATTAACAAATAAGTAAATTAAAAAGTACAAACTTGTTATGTACCTTCCTATTCATTGCACAGTTATCAGACTAAAACTAATGAAGGAAGGTTGATGTGTATAATAAGCTAATGTTAAGGTTGAATATGGCTAAGAAGTCTCGATGTTTAATTTTTAAATAATTATAACTACACTATTGTAAGCCTGTGATGATAGTTGTATGTGTTTTAAATAAATAAATAAATAAATAAATATTACTACACAAAATAATTAGGTACAGTGACTAGCAAACATTTATCGATTAAGTACCTACACTAATATTGAATGATCTACATCACTAGCCCGACCGTCCTCGGGGATTTGCTTGAGTAAACTAAAAACGAGGCCACTCGGAACTTCCATCATGTTCCGAAATGCGTTTGAAATTGGAATAAGAATGTTCTAAAATTGAATTTCTAACGCTCACTCGGGCAATACTGGTATCTCTTGTACGAATATTGCGAGTACACTCGAATAGTGCTCGATCTTTATTGCTTTTTGAGGATAAGCCTACAGTTACGGATATACGGATTAAAAAAGTTCCGATACTCAGAATCGGATCGTAGTACTCCACGCAATACAATATGAAAAGTCTGGGCCGTTGTCCGTTGAAAAATGCAGTAGCCATTGGATTGTAGGCGCGTGAAACGAGATTCCAGTATATTTAACAAAACAGATATTTTATCAGCGTTTTAAAATCGTAAAACAAACTGATACCTTAGTGTAAAGTTTTAAAGAGGTCCTAGTATACACCTACTGAATTTGATTCATTGTTTTTATATTAACCTATATGTACAGTGCCTTAGAAATACGGAGGAGCTCGTGGCTACATAATAACAGCCACACGATTTGATCCATCAGGTTATGCAATGCTTTTCGGGGTTGGTCCGTGGATGATCTTTACATACCGAGACACCTCAGTTCCTCGGAAAGGACGCTAAGCCGTTGGTCCCAGCTGTCATTCATGGATCTCTGACAGTTGTTAAGGGTCGTCAGAAGCCCGAAAGTTTGACATCCAGTGCCACCACAGTTAATGGGTTGTGGAGGTCAGATAGGCAATCGCTCCATGTAAAATACTGGGCATCCGGTTAGACTGGAAACCGATCCCAACATAGTTGGGAAAAGGCTAGGCAGATTCATTTTTAGGGCCAGAAATTCCAAAAAATAATACCAAATAAAAATATAGCCAACAGAGGAACAAGAGCAAAAGTATAGGTACTGTACCTACTGAACGATTGAAAGAACGAACGGAATGAACTGAAAGGTGTTTGTTCCGTTCAAAGAGCGTTTTTAAGGTTCCTGTGACATGTTTTGTTTTAAAAGAAAAAACAGTTGGCTTTCAGTGTAAGTGCTGAGTTGAAATATTTTAACTTTTAAAAGGTATCGTGGGACGAAAATGTCGACGATAGTCATCGAGATATAAGTACTAACGTACTAGAGAAGACACTGTAAATTCCTACTTTGTCTCGTTCAACTGCGGCGATCGCGCCGCAGTTTGTCGAAGAAAACGCGTAGTGCCGTGATTTACATGGCGCTTAAGACCTTTTTGCCGAGAATAAATACACTTCCGCAGCAAATCTAGCACTGTGGTAAATTAGGTACGGTTTAGAGGAATTGTTATTATTTTAGCGCTGCAGCGAACTAAAGATTCAATACGAAGAATAGGACAATTCAGTTATTTGACGTAGCTTCTCTAGTACGTTAGTACTTATATCTCGATGACGATAGTAGAATATTTTTTCAAGGTTCCGTTCCTCACAAGGAAAAAACGGAACCTCTATAAAATCACTTCTTGGTCCGTCTGTCGTTCGGTCTGTCTGTCAAGACCCTGTTTTTCAGGAACGCGTTAGGGTATCAAATTGAAATTAAATATCAAATACAAAGACCTATGGTGCGGTATAAAAAATACAGCTATTTGTGCGACATAATTTGATACTCGCAAATAAATCAAAACCAATAGGGTACTTCCCGTTGACTTAGAATCATGAAATTTGGCAAGAAGCAAGGTCTCAGTGTAAAAAATACAGCCATTTGTGCGACATAATTTGATACTCGCAAATAAATCAAAACCAATAGGGTACTTCCCGTTGACTTAGAATCATGAAATTTGGCAAGAAGCAAGGTCTCACAACATTCATCCAGAGGAACTAGACAAGTGACAGTCGCTTCGAAAGCGTTTCTTATTCCTACAACGACTTTCAACAGGATTGACATAGGTAAGCTTTTCGATAGCTTATGTCCTATACATTTTTGCCTTTTCCATCATCGTTATCGCTGATAGAATGTCCCTTTGTCTAGAGCCTCAGGTCTTCTCCGTGCTATTTATTGACATTTTTGATCACCAGTTCAAAGGTTAAGTTCATAAATAAACTCAAGCCCACATACTTAACTTAAACAATATGGCATTTTAATCACGATTATAACACCCTTATATAACGTTAACACGTACTTTTTCCAAGTCGTAAAACTAAAAGCCTTCTTCCCTATTTGGGGCGGGAAGGGGGCGTAAAAAGTAAATAAAATGTACCACTAATCCCAAAGTGGTTACGTGTAGTGTGTCACAAAAATCTTAGATATAGCCTGTGGATATTTTTTTTGGAAACTAATTGTTATTGTAATAGTTTTAGGTCAAAAAAGTACACAGATGGTGAAATGTGGGTGCTATATGCACATTTCTGCCTAACCCTGCGGGGATTATAGGCGTGATGTGATGTTATGTTAAGTTATAAAATTATAAGATTTTTTGTAGACTGTGAACACCTTTTCTTTGCATTAAAAGCAAGACCCCATTCTTCGTAACCTCCAAACAAGACGAGTGACATAACCAATTCAAAAATATGCACCTCTATGTATATCTGCCGACTCTGACTGCCAAAAGCCGACATAGTTGGGAAAAGGCTTCTTTTCGCAACTATGTCGAACTCGGCTTTTACTATAACCGGAGGAAGCTTTTTTTTTTTTTTTCGGTTTGGAAATCATCCAATGACTTCTCCCGCTCTGGGTGGAGCGAAAGGGCGTGTCAGACTTTTACTGACTAAAAACCTACCCGTGTTCCTTCAGTTGCCTGTTGCCTTCAGTTGCCCGGTATCCCTTTCGGACTAACCCGTAAACCTGGCAGGCATCGGTCCTAGCGGACCCCGCCAATAATTGTGCTGACATCTCTTTGAGGCTCGCGTGGAATACGACGCGCCATCGACCCGGGCCTGGTCCTAATCGGTAGCTCGCCGTCCGCAAGGCCACACCTATGGTGGCCGGGAATCCGCCTGGGATTCCCGAAGCCCAGGACGTCTCCAGCGGCGGCGGTTAGGGGCGTGAGGGCGCAAACTTTGCCTCTCCCTCACGCGTTCCGCCTCGTCCTTCGCGAGCATTACTGCTACGCAGAAGGAGGTGACTGACCGGAGGCAGCTGAATACCAGTATTTTACATGGAGCGACTCCCTCTGACCTCCACAAACTAGTTACTGGGTAACACGATACTCATTGGTAAGAATAGTTGTCAGACTTTTGGGCTTGTGACTACCCGTAACGACTCTAAAAGATCCGAAAGCCGGGACCGACGACAGCTAAACGTGCTTTCCGAGGCACTGAGGGATCTCGATATGTCTCAACTATAAATATCACATAATCAGCCTGTGTCATGCTCCCACTGCTGGGAAACAGGCCTCCTCTTTATGAGAGGGAGTGGGCCGTAATCCACCACGCGGGCCCAGTGCGGGTTGGTAGATGTCACTTGTCTTCGAATTTTTGGTTCTAAGACATGCCGGTTTCCTCACGATGTTTTCCTTCACCGTTTTGAGAGCAGTGGTGATAAAATTATTTACACAAAGTAAAGCGCCTGTCAGGGTTCGAACCTACGACGAACTATAAATATACCTAAACAAATAAAATGTCATGTGCCTTTATAACAAAAACCAAAATGTATTTCATTTTCAAAATGAATATTGTTGTAGTGAGGTATTAAAAACAAATTAAACCGCATAATCTCTATTACACGTAACACATTATCGTTTAATAACCACAATAAAATCAGGCGCACTTTATTATTATCATGACAAAATTATTAAACACTGAATATTAATTTACATTATCCATTCGTCATTCAAATGCGAAACTCAACCCAGTCCAGACCAGTCTTGCCAAGGGGTATCGTATTACCCAGTTACTGGGTTGTGGAGGTCAGACAGGCAGTCGCTCCAAAGGCTAGGTAGATGCAGATGATTCAAATGCGAAAGTTCGATCCAAGTTGTAAACAGGATCTCATGAGACTCTTGGCTCTTGGTTAGTCCAGATTCTGTACTAGTTCCGGGACCAATGTTTCACTAGTTCTGGAAAAAGAAAACTTATTTTCCTTGAAAAACAACTTGATTCATAAAAACTGTCAAACTTAAAAGAATATCACATAAAAAAGTTGGTAAGCCGATATTAAAATTAAATTACGCACACTGCCCCTAAAGGCTACAACAGGCGCGATACCGCGGGCGCGACAAGGGTTGCGATGCCTGTCGCGGCCGCGATATCGCGCCAGTTTGCAAGAGGCTAAATACTTTCACTGTCAAACTTCTAGACATATTAAAAAGTTTATTTTATTAGTTAAAAACGTGTCGTAAGTACTCTTGAATTAGGTAAAGTAATATTTTTAGATTTATTACTTTGTGCTTGTTGAATGTTAAGTAGTTGAAGTTACGGTGACATTGGTCCCCTTTTTCCTTGTACTTGAATTTGTACGTCACTAGACGGCAGGTTTAAGTGGATTGTTTCGAACGAGGACTGAATTTATTGTACACATTTTGGTGTAAAATAAAAATGTAGTACCTACACATCAGGGTTGACCTTGATTTCGCGACTTGATTAGAGACTTTTCTAATTTTGTCAAAGACGATCAATGCATTATTTTCGAAATACCGCAGGGAAAGCATTAGCTTAGGTATATTATGTATATTTTTTACTTTTAATTTTTTCTCATTCTAATTACATTTTACATTAAAGGATTAATTAGTAATTAGTTATAATTATGTCGTAAGCAGTGACGGAGAACATAACTTTTATGTATACGAGTTTATGTTGGATCTTACATTACTTATCTATGTAACAGCTGTTGTACACACGGCTACACATCATGCTATACATTTCCAGTTTATGCTGATCTCGCATTGTATAGGATTTCCGTACAATGCGAGGTCAGCTTATACTGGAAATGTATAGCCGGATGTGTACCCGTGTGTACACATGAATGCAATAAAGAATTTGAGTTTTTATTAAAACTTAAAATTTTATGTGATATCCAATAACGTCCACTCAGACGCTTATACGGGCCTTAGACGTTCAAGTAATTTGATCAAACAGGCTGGTTCAAACAGTTTTATCAAATTGGCATGAATGTGTGTTCCAAAACATCAAAATAAGTTGTCAAATGGCATGAAGAAATATGAATTTTCGTACTTATTTCTATTTGATCAAATTACTTGAACGGCTGTGGCCCGCATTAGATCTACGTAGCACTGACGGTAAAAATAAAACTAAAATTTGACCTCAACGAACAAAAGGAATCAAAAAGCAGAAAGATAAAGTTTTATAATATATTCCATTGAAAGTGCTTTAAAAGATCCAAGTTTTTGATTCGTGCGAAAAGAAATTACCAATTCACGTTATTAAGGTGAAAGCTTCAACGTAGCCCGCGAAATTCAAATTTTCTTACGTTTTTTTCAATTTGCAGGTCAGTATCAGGTTGTATGATGATTAAAATATGATTTTGATCGTAACAAATATGGATTTACAGAATTATAAACATTAGAATCAGCAATACAACTTTCTAAGTTCATCTGTATTGAAAGACAATTTCATGAAATCATGACATTTGGGGATTATTCTAACATTAGGAGTTGTATTACTGATCCTCATGATTATAATTCTGTAAAGCCATATTTGTTACGGCCGCGAATCATTTTTTTTTTATGGTGGGAATTCATCCTATGACTTCTTCCGCTTTGGGCGGAATGGAAGCCCGTCCATTCCGCCCAAAGCGGAAGTAGTCATAGGATGAATTCCCACCATCAAAAAAAATGTCAGACTTCTACTGACTAAAACCCACCCGTGTTCCTTCGGTTGCCTGTTGCCAAGGTCCCGGTATCCCTTTCGGACTTTCCTGCAACCCTGGCAGGTTATCTCACCCCTGCATCACTATTCCACTACTAATAACCTTAACACTAAATCAACATGACACTAACTTGCAAATTGCAAAAAAAACGTAAGAAAATTTGAATTTCGCGGGCTATCTCACCGCATCCCCCTTAAGGTGAAGACTTAAGAAAAGTCGAAGCTTCGGGCTTCCTAAGAATATACAAGTTAATTTGGAAGTCGGTAGCAGCACGTAGGAAACTGTACTGGCAACATTCGGTATAGGAAAAGTAAGAAAAGTTAAACTCTACTCCACATTCGCTTCGGCGACTGATTGTATTATAGATGAGGGCCACTTGGTTGAAGTTCATGCTGCAATAACAAGTGGCAATTAGATTGGGAGACAAAAAAAATTTGTTGCGGAAAGGACCATGCGACATTTTGGACCAAATGCTCAGCAGTGATGTAACATATGCCATATGAAAGCTTTTGGGGTATTGTTTAATTCATTCTATGGCAGCTAAGTCGAAATCGAAGGCGAACATGGTGTTTTTGAACATTCAAAAATGCAAAAAGTAGGGTAGGTTATGTTAGGCTAGGATAGGGACATCCATGAGGATTTTCCACCCCGGAAAAAAAAGGATAGGCACGTTAGGTAGCTCGCCGTCCGATCAGGACCAGGCCCGGGTCGATGGCGCGTCGTGTTCCACGCGCGCCTCAAAGAGATGTCAGCACAATTGGCGGGGTCCGCTAGGACCGATGCCTGCCAGGGTTGCGGGTTAGTCCGAAAGGGATACCGGGACCTTGGCAACAGGCAACTGAAGGAACACGGGTGGGTTTTAGTCAGTAAAAGTCTGACACGCCCTTCCGCTCCACCCAGAGCGGGAGAAGTCATTGGATGATTTCCCACCCTCAAAAAAAAAAAAAAAAGGTTATGTTCATCTAATCTAACCAGATTAGCCCTTCTAGGTAGGTATGTAGGTAGGTACTCTTTTTTATTATTAACTAGCGATCCCCCGCTGCTTTGCACGGGTGTGTTAGAATATGAATTATGTGTTTTATTTTTTAATTTATAAATTAATTTTAAAATCAAAATCATTTCTATAAGGAAAGGAAAACTGGTAGTTACATTTTTTGAAGATATCATCAAAAGTTCGAAGGTTTGAATGTGGCCTTCACACTGTAGATATGAGTGTTTTTGCTCGAAACATTAGGTAATTATTATTATACAGCTGGCCTTCAAAACTAAGTAACTTTTAAAATTACAATTTCTCCTAAATTGTAGAAGCTAGAGTTTTGAAATAAAAAAAGATTTATAAATAGCAAATTCAGCTTTCTTGAAAATTATAGTTTATTATACTTATGTAACGTTTTTAACTTAAACCAAAAAATAGCCATTTACTTACGGGCAAAAAACTCAAACAACATTTATAACTACAGTTTTACGCCTTGTTTACATTTTAATAACTGATATTTGGCTTTTGAATCAAAATTTATCGATCAAGAAATAAATGTGAAAACAAAAACAAAAAAAACTCAAAAGTTGCAACAATGTGAAAATAAGTGTTTTTGTTTAAAAGGTTTTTTTAGCCGTTCCTTAAAAGTCGGTTATCGGCTATAAAGTTTTTATATAAAATATTTCTTTTTTCTAATCGTTTTTATTTCGAAAATATATCTTGTGTAATTTAAAAGTTATTGCAATTTTAAAAGTGTGGTACAACGTTTTGACCGCTAGGCAGTGTATTTTGTGTGTAGCCGCTACTAGAGTGAAGACAAAATAACAGCGTGTTTGAACAAATTGTTCATTTGTATCCGACGACAAAGGAAATGACGATTTTTTTTATTACGTACCTACTCAAATATTAATAAAGACAAACTTGACAAGTATTGTAAAATATTAGTAAAATATTTACAATTTAGTTGTTCCCATCGCATTCACATTCGTCATGTCATGTGTCGAAGCAAAACCGCATCGGCCTTCCTCGATCGCAACCTTGTGAAAGCCTTTCAACCTGGATCTACTTGGGGAAAAGTGTGTCAAGGTAGGAAATACCATTTCATTGAAATGTAGTTATTGGTAGTTTAACTGCAGTGCGGCAAAGAAGCTGTGGGTTAACATAGACTTCAGGATAAGGACTTGTCTTGCTATTTGAATGTTAAGGGCGTACACAACCTCAAATTGCTTAGCATGATCCTCCGTTATGCCGAAAATACTGCAGCATTAGTTTTGAAATAAATAAATGTGAAAGTTGAGGATTGGTGCCTTAATCCTACTAATATTATAAATGTGAAAGTTTGTGTGTTTGTGTGTTTGGATGTTTGTTACTCAATCAGGCAAAAACGGCAGAATGGATTTGGATGAAATTTGGCAAACAGATAGCTTATAACCTGGATTAACACATAGGATACTTTTTATCCCGATATTCCCACGGGATCGAGACTTACGCGGGTAAAAATGCGGGGCGCAGCTAGTAGAAATATATAAATTATGGCATTAAAGATAGACTGTTGGAATTCTGGAGTTTCTGCCTACCCCCATGGGAAAAAGGCGTGATTTTATGTAGGTACATATGTAAAGTCAGAGAGCTATATCTATCTATATAACGAAATATTTATATACTTACTGCCTTACTAATAAACGTTGTATAGCTCCTGTATAGTTACACAATGCTTTGTCTTCTTCTTTCAAAAGTCAAATTACTTTTGAAAGAAGAAGACAAACCGTTGTGTAACTATACAGGCGCTATACAACGTTTATTAGTAAGGCGGAGAGTGTAAAAAGTCCCATCACATAGTCCCGTCAACAACGCATTCTGTACCTACATCAAACTATATAACATTGCACAAAAATAATTGCTGGGAAACGACTTTAATGTTCGGTGTCAAAAATCGCTGTTTACGATAGTGCGCAAAGTAACGCACGCAAAACATTGTGTATATGGGTCATTATGGGTGTATGCAACAGTCCCTTCGTTGGGGTATTAAAAATTAAGATAAACATTTAAAACTTGCTTTAAAAAACTTTCGAAAAAGTTGGAACTTTAACCTTCAATATATCCGTAACCAGAAGGTTCCCAGGTATAGTCTAGAACAAAAATATGATCACAAAATAACATCCTTGTTATTACTTAGCCACGAGCTCCTCCGAAATGAAACCTAAATAAAATCCTAACTTTATCCTATAATATTATAAATGCGATAGTAAGTTTGTTTGTTTGTTACCCTTTCACGCTAAAACGGCTGAACGGATTTGGACGAAATTTACATAAATACTTTTTAAACATAGAAATATAAAATACTTAACAAACAAACATAGAATACTTTTTATTTTTATTTTTCCCACGGGATCGAGACTTACGTGGGTGTAACCGCGGCGCGCAGCTAGTACTGTCATAATTATGAGCCACCGTTTCAAAACTCATCAGGGATTTACTGCGGGAAAATATCTTCAAACTTTAAAGCACTTAAAGGTAGGTAGGTTGATTTAGTGTCAAACACTTTTAGTCCTAAAGTAATTCAAAACGTCCTCTACTTAGCTGCAAAACATCTTTGCGTTGCACTCAGGAGTCAGTTTGTACCTACTTACTTAAAGGTGCGCTCACACTGACAACTTTAATTGCTCAAATTGTGCTATCTAATTGCTTAACGTTGATGCGCAATGGTAGCCCGCGAAATTCAAATTTTCTTACGTTTTTTGCAATTTGCGGGTCAGTATCAGGTTGTATGTTGATCTAAATATTATTAGCGCTCGTAACAAATATGGATTTCCAGAATTATAAACACTAAAATCAGCAATACAACTCTCTAAGCTCATGAGGGTGCATTGAATGACTATTTCATGAAATCATGACAATTGGCACTTTCATGAAGTTAGAGAGTTGTATTGCTGATTAACTTATTTTCGTAACTGATTAATACTAATGTGTTTCATTTTGACAGTTCAACAACATTCATTGCGATATTTACATTGATGAGCAGGGGGCCTTAGAATGATTACTTTAGCAGAATCATAATATGAAAATAATTATGAATCATTGTAAAATGTCACTATCTGACCATTCATAATAATCTGCGTGTAATTAATATTACGAACTATTTAATCTGTTTGACAGTTTTCTATGGAGATTCGTAAAATGGTCCACACATTATGAATGTTTTTGTGTCAAAATAGAGGAATTGCTAATGACAGCTGGAAATTCAGGAAATGAATCGCTTTTAGAGGAATTGCTAATGTGGCCGGTTTAGGCCCCCAGTTTTTTTTGATGTTTCGAAGGAAGCATTAGATTAAACATTTGTTTCAAACTGATTCTGAGGGCCTAGACAAGTGACAACCGCTTCGAAAGTGTTTTGTATTTCTATAACGACTTTCAACAGGATCGACATAAGCTTTTCGATAGCTTATGTCAGTCCTATACATTTTTGCCTTTTCCATAATCGTTATCGCTGATAGAATGTCACTTTGTCTAGGGCCTCTGATTGTGATTGATCATGTATTACGCAAATAAGATGCTGGTTCAAGGGTGCTGAATCAAATTACTGGGTTGGCTACAATAGCAATTGTAGCGTTATCGTGGTCGGAAAAAGCGTTTAAAAAGCGTCTTCATATATTTCCATACATTTCACTTCTCTGTGTTATCGTGATACCGTGACGTGGGCGTAGACGACCACAATCATATCGTCACGTTAGAAATAATAAAAGCGCACATTAGATAGTTAATTAATTCAAGCGTGACTTTGCGGAAATCCATTATAAAATGCAATAGACGTAGATATATTTAGTAACCTATTCCGCTTAACTATTCATCAAGAGTCATAAAAAGCCCTGTTAGAAATCGACAACGAGGCATCCTCAGGATGACGATTGACCTGTCGCGAATATGAACACGACGTGTTGTCATGGCGACAGCCGCAGAGTGACGCACATTAATTAGATACCTTTAGCGCCACACATATTAAGGTATATCTATGTAGAAACTTATAAACTTAACAATACCTAAGTATAAGAATATTGAAACAATTAAGTATTAGGAAATAGACAAGATTGTTCCGATTGCGCCTAACTTAGGCAACTGTTGATGGGCAACAAAAATTGCTCGTATAAACGCAACTTAAGATGTCGCTTTCACGTTCAGCTTAAAGTAGTTTGTGTAGAGGACGTAGTTAATGGGAGTTTTCAAAGAAGTGTTCACAAGTATCGGAGTGCAAACTTTTGGGGGTTGACGTTAAGAATTGATGTAGAAATATTCCTTTTCGTATTATTCATCGATTGTGTGCTTGTATAACGTGGCAATAATTATTATCACGGCATTACGATACAGTAAAATGAAGATGATAAACCGACCACCACTTTATTGACGTGGACGACCAAGTCCACGTCAATAATAATAGCGTCTTACTATAATACTATAATAGCGTCACATTAGGTATTCGAATTTTGTGGAGTCCTAACGATGGTCACGCTAAGAAGGTAGAAATCAACACAGTATCTAAATATCATTATCTGCCTTACCTTTTGCTTCAAAATGATGATGAGTGATGTTGCAGAAATGAAATTATCTAGAAAAGAACCGGAGTTAGTTGCTTACTCTGCAAGGTATGACGGATACCTTGCAGAGTAAGCAAGCTGAAGTAGCGTGGGCTGGCCATGTTTGTCGAAGGACCGATGGCAAAATTCAATCAAAATCAAAATATTTTATTTCACATAAACCTACATAGGGCACTTATGAAACGTCAGAAGCTAGGTGCACGGTTCCAATTGGTCGTTTCCTATGGAGAAGAGACGGCAAGAAACTCCACGGTTACTCTTTTAAAAATCATTGGCTTTTTTTACAATATTTTCAAATTACAATGTTGGTAGGCATGGGAGGACAATGTAGGCCTTTCAACAAGTAAGTACCAGGTACTTAACAAAATAGAAGATGTTCAATACATCTACAGTCCAATCTACAGGCCGGTGAAGCAGACGATGCCTGGAGTGAAGACCGCGTACCGGTAAGCGTAGCGTGTGACGCCCTCCAGCTAGATGGACCGACGACCTTAAGAAAGTGGCTGAGACAGACTGGATCGGAAGGCGGAGGACAGGGTGTTGTGGCGCAGCTTGGGAGAGGCCTATCTCCAGCAGTGGACTGCGATAGGCTGAGTTGTTTGATGTTACAAGTGCCTTTACAGACGTACTAGCGGCGCCCCGCGGTTTCACCCACGTAAGTCTCGACCCGTGGGAATATCGGGATAAAAAGTATCCTATGTCCTATTCTAGGTCATGGTCTACCCGTGCGCCAAATTTCATCTAAATCCGTTCTGCTGTTTAGCGTGAAAGCGTAATAAACAAACGTACAAACTCACTTTCGCATGTATAATATGTATAGAAGTTAGATAACTTAGTACGTTACTTTTGTTACGGTTTCGTAGTCATATACATAATATAGTCTAACCCTTACTTATGAAAGCTTGACGTCATTCGCTAGATAATTACAGAATACTTCTGAACAAATTTTTACAAAAACATAAATAATATCAGCCCCCGCACGAAAGCATCATACGTTTTCCCGTAATTAAATAAAATTCAATCAACATTATCATTTGGTTACTAAACAACCCACACATCATAATAAATGTACGATAATTACGTTCCATCATATTTTCAATTAAACTATGGCCATATTTACCGCTCAAGTGATCAAAATTAATGGCCGAATTGCCGCCATACAATTCGCAGAGTACACAAAACGTCGACTGTTGAAGCACTTTAGTGTTATCATTTGGTTTCACTGAAAGCCTTTAATTTAATTTATTTTCGCTACATTATATTAACAACGTCCGGAGCTCGTGGTTAAGTAATAACAGCCGCGCGGGTCGATCCATCAGGTTAAGCTATGCTTGGTCAGTGGAAGGATATCTATACATACCTAGACTCCTCCGTGCCTCGGAAAGCACGTTAAGCCGTTGGTCCTGGCTGTCATTCGTCGATCTTTGACAGTCGTTACAGGTCGTCAGAAGCCCGAAAGTCTGACAAGCAGTCAGGGGGTACCTATCGTATAACCCAGTTACTAGGTTGCGGAGGTCAGATAGGCGGTCGCTCCATGTAAAATACTGGTATTGAACTGCATCCGGTTAGACTGGAAGCCGACCCCAACATATTTGGGAAAAGGATAGGCAGATTTTTATATTAACAACGTCCTGTGTGTGAGAATGAAAGATAAAAATATACAGCGTGTATAACAAATGTGTGGTCCATTTAAGGGACTAACAATAATCAACTAATATCGGGGTAAAAATCCTTTGTCCTATTCCAGAACATGGTCTACCCATGTGCCAAATGTCATCCAAATCCGTTTAGCCGTTTTAGCGTGAAAGCGTAACAAACAAACTAACTGACTTTCGCATTTATAATAATATTATATATATATTTTTATATTAATATTATAATTAGGATTAGGATATATATTCGGACATGAATTAATTCTTCATTATCGGACTGAAATAGAAATGACGGTGCAATTAGGAACCTGATAACTAATGGATTGAATTATTATTGATGAATGATGATCCAATCAGCTCTATTAATAGATTAATTATGCTAACACTGATTAATCCCTTGGACATCATTAACGATACCGGATTTTACTTACCGAGAACCATAATTATTACTTATTAAACCTTAACGATTCTTTAGATAGAACTGCATTCTAAGATTTTTATTTTATGTCTCGAAATCTTTGCTATAAGTACCTTAGAAACACAAACAAAAAACCGGCCAAGCGCTAGTTGGACTCGCGCACGAAGGTTTCCGTACCATTATCTATAAAAACGGCAAAAAAATCATGTCTGTTGGAGTAATTCGTCAACTCGTTCTACATGCCTACGGCCCATTGAAGACGACATGCAAAAAATCAAAAGGACGTCCGTCCTAAATGGGCCGTAGGCATATAAGACGAGTTGACGAATTACTCGTCTGTTGTATGGGAGTGGGAGCTTAAATATTTATTTTATTCCGCGTTTTAGTATTTCTTGTTATCTGTGTCATCTGTGAAAATTTCAACTGTCTAACTTTCACGGTTCATGAGATACAGCCTGGTGACAGACGGACAGACGGACGGACAGCGGAGTCTTAGTATCTAGTCTATCTAGTAATGGGGTCCCGTTTTACCCTTTGGGTATAAACACAAAAAGATTTTCAATATAGTTCTTTATTACCTTATTCCCCAGATAAACATTCTCGTCTACGCTGTATTAATCTCACAGTTATCTGGCTTTATTGTTCTATCCTGGACTTAATTTAGTGGCAACAATCCAAAATATCAACATAAAGTTTAAGCGCTGAAAATATTCCTAGAATTTGTTGAACAAAACCTTCATCCAGTCAAGTATGTACTATAACTTTGAAAACACAACATTTCCACTCATTAAAATCGTTTAGACAGAAATCGTCAATTGTTTTGAGGAAGCGAGAGTGTTTTGTTTAAGAGTCAAACAACAATCTGAAGGGAGTGACGTCGAAGGTTGTTCATTAGTTTATTTTCCCATTTGCGAACGCTAACAGAGAATTTTATTGTTCCAGACCCTTATTTTACGATAAATTTCTACGGGAGCATAGACTATCACAGAAGGTCGGTTCCACAAAACAAGCGAAAACAGGCGCACGCACACATTGACTCGTACTTACATATCTTAATGCCTATACTACCTCAGCTCAAATTCATTTTTTTATCTCGCTCACACCATACTACACGCGGCCTGAGTGAGAGCGAGACAAAATGGAGTGCTGGCGGCTCCAAGTCTCGAATAGTTTAGGTAATTGCCTTCTACGGTGAAAATAATGGTAATTTAAAAAACACATAAGACCTGCTTTATGGTTAGTTAAGTTATTATGCAAAGTTTCATGATCTAATTTGAAGTATTTTTTTTAATACCAGCGGTTTATAGTTCGGTTTAGAGGTTACTTCAGATTTTTTTTCTATAGGACCTAGCATCAATCCTCAACTTTAACTTAATTATGATTATTTCAAAATTAATGCTACATTATTTTCGACATAACGGAGGATCATGCTAAGCAATTTGAGGTTGTATAGGCCCTTAAACAAATGCCGGTTGCGTGTGCGCTTGCACTCGCAGTACGTGAAGCTTATCTATTTGTACGTGTGTTCTCGTTCGTTGTACCTTCTGTACTTTTATTTTTTGCCTTATAACTCGTGATTAATTTCTACGGCGCATGACCTATTTTTGTTCGGATGTTGGATGAGATCAATGCTCGTGTCGGTATAATGCCGTCTTGATGAAGTTGGACGTATTAATTAGTTTTCTCGGGAAGTGGTAAACCGACTACGCAGCTACGCTACGGTTCGTAATTAGCGTTGGTTGTTAATGATCTTACTATCATAATAACTCTAATTATTTACCTGATATAATTACGTGTGTGTCCTATTATTATCAAGCGTTTAGTAATGAAACACAATTAATACTCTCTTGTGTGAAACCACCGGGAGTCTTGCTTCGGCATTAGGATCTTCGAAAAGTGAGCCCAATTCTTCGCCATAATTTGCATTTTTAGGGTTCCGTGCCTCATAGGAAAAATCGGAACCCTTTTACCCTCACTCGTGTGTCTGTATGGCTGGCTGCTGGCTGGCTGGCTGTCTGTCTATCACAGCCAATTTGCTCCGAATCTACTGGACCAATTTAGTTGAAATTATGTACACTTCTGAATTTCTGTGACCCAAACACGGACGTGTAACGTAAATATTTGTTGGAATGTTTTTTCTTCGGATAAATTAATCCCAACTACGGAACCCTTGATCGTGAGTGCTCCGGAACGCACTTGCCCGTTTTTTTTTGTTACTCTTTTGAATCATAAAGTTTATTATGAAACACTGAATGGAGACAAAACATCAGCGCACTTTCTACGAAGCCACTACGTTCATGTCGTCTTTCCATTGTAACAGCAAGGTAAATAAACTTCGCCACTGCCATCGTAAAATGACAAACATTTTGCAGTTTCCCGCTTCAGTTATATACCAAAGAATTGTTTTTAATCGTACAGATTTTAAACAACAATGCCTGAAAAGCAGCAGACTAAATAAACTCGCGTCACAAAGGATCTAGCGCTGTCGGCGACGTTTTAAAGCGACGTGAAGCGAACTCGGCGCCATAATAGCTCATTTTGGCGCGAAATGTTGACGAAATTGGCGCGAACAGGGTTGACACGGCTTTTATAGACTGTTAGAATTGTTGAATTGTTTTAGAATATTCCTCAGACCAACAAAAAAGGTAGACGGAGCGCTCCGAACATCTAAAGTGAAGCCACCTTTTTATCTATGTGTGTGTAAAAAGGGTTGCCATTTGTAAAAGTTTTCCCCTATAATTTGGGGAATAATATTGTACGGGTAGGATAATATTCATTCATTCATAACATTCTGAATTGATTCCGCAATAGCTCCGCCCCGCGGTTTTACCAGCGTAAGTCTCGATCCCGTCGGAATATCGGGATTAAAAGTATCCTATGTCCTATTCCAGGTCAGTGTCTACCCCTGCGCCAAATTTCATCCAAATCCGATCAGCCGTTTTAGCGTGAAAGCGTAACAAACAAACTCACTTTCGCCTCAGACTAAATAAAAAACCAAGACAGAGCGCTCTGTTGTGTCAACAGTTACCTGAAGCTGGTTTCGTAAACATGTGTGCACATATTTTGGTGTAGTTTGATTGTAAACGGTTGTGAATATATGTGCGTTTGAGCGTGTACGCTTAGAGCGTTGGTGTAGTTTTCGCATGCTTCACTGTATTGTTCGCAGCGCTCTGTCTTGGTTTTTTATTTGGTCTGAGACTTTTGCATTTATAATATTGTATAATATATAGTTGGGATTGGATATTTTGCTCCCCGGCATTTCAACCAACAAAAACATCAACATAATAGAACCAGCTATATTCTCATACTTTGCATGTTTCAAAGCTAAAGTTCATCTTGACTATTCTTTGACTTCAAACCCCTAGTGTTACCAGTACATACACAATAGCCATCCACTTAAAATTCCAGTTCCGCTTACCATCTTTGACTTTTGCGACGTGAAATCACGTTCGGTATTTCGTCAACAAGGGAAATATCTCCGCTTTGTGCGCCTTTTATTTTATAAAATGTTTAGATATTTCTTACTTAAAATATGAAACACATTCCGGTCCAAACACTTTTAACGTTTTTACGTTATCGAGAAAGAAAGTCCTCCGTCGCGTCTGTCTGTCTGTTCGCGATAAACTCAAAAACTACTGCACCGATTTGCATGCCGTTTTCACCAATGGATAGAGTGGTTCTTGAGGAAGGTTTTAGTATATAATATAACCGAAATCCACGCGGGCAAAGCCGCGGGTATAGGCTAGTTTCGTATATAAACAAAAACATAACTATGTATAGCTTAACGAGTACCTATCTACCTTGTGATTTTTTAATTTCATAATGATGGAACACATCTTAAGGAAACATTAACATTTATATGTCTGATATTGTAAAAACGCAATGAAAATCGTGGTAAGCAATGTATTCTGAGAACAAATCTTTGCCTTACAGTGGAGAAATAAAATCGCACACTGAAATTATTATTTTAACTGAAATGTTAAAGTACTATTTTGAATATGTAAATTAATCAGCGGGCCAGTTCCCTTATGTTTAAGAACGTTAACATTCGCATCGCATTCGCAATCTGTCAAAAAACCCACAATTTACTTTGACAAGTTTGACAGATAGCGACATGAATGTGAACGTTTTTACCCGACTACGGCGAAGAAAAAGGAGGGTTATGATTTTGACCGGTATGTATGTATGTATGTATGTATGTTCACCTGTTCCCTCCTATCTTCCAAACCACTTATCACAATTTGACAAATGAGGTATCGTTAGAAGCGTCGTGATTGTCCGCTGGTTATAGGCTGTGAAGTCACATTAAATTAAAAATGGCGCCCTCTAGAGGACATAAAGTGAGGAACTTAAAAAAAAAAAACAGTTACTGCCATACATTTATCATTCTCTAGCTGATGCCTGCGGCTTAGCGCGTGTGGATGTCGGTTATTATATACTAAAACTTTCCTCGAGAACCACTCTATCCATTGGTGAAAACCGCATGAAAATCGGTGCAGTAGTATTTGAGTTTATCGCGAACAGGAAGACAGACAGCCGCGGCGGAGGACTTTGTTTTATAATATGTAAGGATACATATTCATTCAGAGGCAGAAGAGGAAGTCTGAATGTGTCACCAGTGACTGAAAAGTTGTATGGAAATCGGTTGTCATGGGCATGTGATGCGGAAGAACGATGAAAATGTCATGAGAAAAAGTTATGATTATGGAAAACGATGGAAGTGTATCGAAGATGATATGGATAGAAAGGGTGTGGAAGTGTGGAAGAAAAAGACATGTTGCACCGACCCCAAATAAATTGGATACCTAAGGGAAGGAGAATGATGTCAATCGAATGTTCTATACAGTTTCAATTGTATCAAGTTCAGTACTGCGAAAATATTCGGAATACGGAACAAGTATTTGTCTTTTTTTCACGGTAGATTCGTATCTGCGCCCCTGAATGGCGCATTTCATCGAGGGCCCTTGTAAAACGGTTCCTTGGAGTTGCTTTTGGTAGTCAATAGCTACCTATTTTTGCAAATGTCGCGTATATTTTATGCAAAACTCGTCTCTTTTTTTGCATCCGTTTCGAAGACGAATTTTAGGAACCTTTCGTTTATTTTGACTGCCAACATTGGACTGGAGAGGTCGCAAGCGAGTCTAGTGCGTGAGTTCGTGGTTCGATCCTTATGGTAAAGAGCATGACCACCGTAGAAACGGGTTTTGTCGACGGAAGAATAGACAAAATAACAGATCGTGATTGTTTATCTGTCACGCAGCGAGCTCGAAGAATTCAGAATTTGTGCTCGGTTCATAGAAATAGCCTCGCCCCCTACTACATGGGAGCTCAAACATAACTAAGTTATTTACTATACCTATACTCAACTAACCGCTACGGGTATACAGGTGTAAAGTTACGTAGATTGTATGTGGAATAAGGAAAGTATTCTATACCCTACGCGACGTGCGACAGGCTGATATCAGAGACATTGTTTTCATTGTTTTCCTGGCATTGTTTTCAGTTTCCAAGTATATTTTGTGCTGCATCCGAATACATAATATATTATCCATCCATTCCCATGCAATATAATGGTCAATTTATTTCCACTTCGTCTGTCGAAACCTAGCTCCCAATTACCGGGTTGTTGCCTAAAACTAATTTCAGTTGTCGACGCACAATACGACGTACACACGGCTACACATCAAGCTATTCATTTCCAGCATAAGCTGAGCTCGCATTGTAAGGAAATTCTATACAATGCGAGATCAGCATTAACTGGAAATGTATAGCTTGATGTGTAGCCGTGTGTACAATACGTATGTGAATATTCGATCTCGCTATCCTGGCATCTGCACTGTAATTTCAACCTGTAATTGAGATGTTGATAGACATGACGTAAGCTAGAAAATATCTTGGAGCTACTGTAGTTCCAGATATTGTTAGAAGCTGAAGTATACTAATATCTGATAAAAGAAAATACTTGTAGGTATTTTGTAGAAAAAAATACTGGTATTCAGCTGCATCTGGTTAGACTGGAAGCCTGGAAGCCGACCTTTGGCCTTTGGCCTTTTGGCTAGATGATTTGACTTTGACTAGATGATTTGATTTTGACTGGATGATTTGGTAGAAAAAAATTACGAATTGTCTCCTCTTCTGCCTGACAGTCTGTCATATTTTGAGGTGACTGACTGGCGTTCCTTAACTACTGACTATGCGTTCTTGATTACTGACCCGTGACGCGGTTGGTAGCATTGGTCCGTCATTCACCATTTTGAACTCTATTAGCATTGAAACAAAGCTTGAAAACCAATGTTGCCAACATGACCGCAACGGACAAGTTATAGTGAACGGTCTGTACACTTTTATAGTACGTAGGTACATCACGTAAAAATAATATATAGACATCAAAATATTATTATTTTTACGTGATGCCTCTGTGTACCTAGTATGGTTTAGTAGATGACCTTCTAATCATCCTTATAGCAAAATCATTCACAAATAAAACATTCCAGTCCAGGTTGCATAAGATTATCTAGACAGACAGTCAAAGACGTGACGTCATAAAAAATAGCTTCCAACTGTTGGTCGCTAAATGCACGCGCACTAGAAAAGCACAATGACGTGGCGCGAGTGTAAGGTAGCTGTCACGCACACCAGTTTAACAAAGTTGGCTTGTTTGATTTAGTTATTGCGCAGCGCGACACTCTACTTATATCTACACACATAAATAAATAATCCATGGATCCTTTGTAGCGTTGTTCATTTTAAAAAGTGGATGATATATCTAAGCCTAGGTACGCACGGACGAATTTTTCCCGCGGCGATTTTTATTCGCGCACTGGATTTACACTGCTTAGCGCCGAGAGTTGAAAATCGAGCAGTGTATTTTTTCGAATTGAAAATCAAGTGCGCGATAAAATCCCGCCGCGATATATCTGAGTCCGTGCGAACGTGGGCTTATACTGAATTTGAATTTCAAAGCGGTCGCGACCACGACCGCATTGCGTGATAATTCCTTTGCAAAGAAAAAAATGATTCATTAATTTTTAATTAACTTTGTTGTTTGAAGTAAAACTGTGAATTGATTATTTTTATTAAAGGAAGATGATTATTATTTTATATTTATTTATAGCTTTGCCTACAAAAACATGTACCTAATATGAAGGCCAGCCGCACAACGGCGGACGCACGGCGGGACGGCATCGAGGTGGATTTGCTGCCGGTCAGTGCACACTGATGATTTGCGATGCGGCGAGCGGCCGCCGGCGTTAATATGCGGCCGCTCGCCGCATCCTCGCTAGATCCTGTAGAATGCCGGCGGCATCCCGCGGTAGGTATGTCACTCGAGCTTGCGTAGCGAATGCACAAAGCAGGCGAAAAGTTGCTTCTGAACGAGTTGATTGTGTTGAAGTATTTAAAATGGTGGATTGGGATTTGGTTTTATTATAGTTTTTGGCACTGCACTGCCCCGCTTGCACTGTGTCGCCGCCGATCGTTTGCTAGTGGACTCTGGCGCATACCGTTGCATGCCTTTGCATCCCGCCGCATATCGTCGTATGCCGCCGCGGTATTCTCTAGCGCGCTCTTCAATACCGCCGAGAGAAATGCCCTTTGAGGCTTCGTGTTCGGTCTCTGAGCTTTGGAATCTATATCTTATTACCAGTAGATACGTACGAATTTATGTTGGTAAACTTTAAATACCCTGCCAAGCCGTCAGCCGATGTTTGCTGGCCATAAGGTATCTTGATACGTAATTATATTCCCAAAAGTAAGAACACATAACACATCATCTTCTAAACTATTTTAAGTAACTTTTTGCGTTATCCATACACAGTTCGGGACTGAAAAGCACTTTATGGTTACAAAGCTCTTTTTTTATTTCCCTGCGGACTTCCACAGTACACATCCCGAAATCCCGAACAAAACCTAGACCAAACTAATGAAAAACGTTAGTACATACAGGCCAGTAAAACCAAAAAGGTTATATGCCCCAAACCGGGACCGCAGTGCGGTGGTTACTGACATAACGACCTTCCCTAGGCTATGATTCCTGTAGTGGGGTAAGCAGATAGATGCCTATCGTTACAACATGTCGATCTGGGCCTTTTATTTTTTCCACACTCTGTTATTTTGTTACAAAACACCAGATAACCTATCATTCCTTTTCTTTTCTTTTTCCACCAACGATTTCTTTTCTTTCTATCAGCATCATAATTTTATTTATTAACTTTTGTTGTGTGTAACATCTTTCCTCTCGTTTTCCTGCAATCTGTGGGAGTGATTTCGTGAAAAGGGACGGAAGTGTGTAACAGGAAGCCGGGGAAGCGCGCGCTATTTGATTTGACCAATGAGCGCGCGTGGTTCTAGAGTTGATCAGATGGTACCAACCCATTTTCGGATAATTTTGTACTGTCAGCCTCTTGTCAGATTTTACTTATCCTAATTATGCGAAGCCTCCCTCGTTTTCTTTTTTTAATTTTAAATAATATATTTTTAAGTGTAGGTCATCATCTGCCTAGCCTTTTCCCAACCAAGTTAGGGTCGGCTTCCAGTCTAACCGGATGCAGCTGAAAACCAGTATTTTACATGGAGCGACTGCCTATCTGACCTCCACAACCCAGTAACTGGGTGGTTTTAAGTGTAGCTATACACCGTGGCATTTTAATCGTCTTACAAAGGTGGTCCACTCAATGTATCCGACATAAAATACCTCCAGACACGATTTTTTTTTTTTACCATTAATTTATATAATAGGTACAAAGAAAAATAAATATTGCATTAGAATTCTGAAACATCCTGTTATTAATGTTTACGTATCAAACGGTAGATCATTCCAATACCGAAAGCCAATCAAGCATAGTCCACGTGGACTGCCATCCAATGAGGAGCTCTAATGCTATCCTTTGAGTAGAGCCGCGCGTGTCACGCGCGTGTCACTACATATCTTTTGTTTGTTATTTGCTAGGTTAGTAGACATGAGTCAAATTTCTATCTTCAATAGGGTCGAACGAAGACAAATTGATCAGTTATTGAAATCGGCCGTATGTTTGTAACTTTCTTTTTTATTAATCTGCACTTACTATGTACCTACGTATCTAACACAACTTAGTTTTGGTTTTATTAATTAATTATGTTTCTGACAATCCTAAGCCCGTACCAAGTATGAAGGAAGAATTGGAATTAAAAAGCTTTTATGTACAAACTGCTACGTAATGAGAACAGGATTGCAATAGTAAGAAACACATTTTTGCAATAGGGGGAATGAACTCTGTTAAAGATGCCGCCGCTTCAGTCCGTGCCGCCTTTGGAACGCAATGCTCGGACCGCGCTCATAACAGGGTGTTTCAAACTACGTCATGCGTCTTACTATTAAATTTTTTTTTTTTTTTTTTAATTCCTCAAATGTTCATAAATACTTATCTTTTTTTTATGAATGTGTAGTAGTCATTGGATACATGAAGTGGGCTGCGGATGAAAGACGATTAAAATGCCACGGTGTATATTTATTATTATGCCTGACATGTTGGTCTAATGGTCAGAAGCGTTACTGCTGAGAATAAGGTCCTGGGTTCAATTCCCCGGTCGGGCAAAGTATTATTGGGTTTTTCAGTCTGGACTTTGCCCGGTTGGCATAATAAGCTCGTCCCCTATTACATGGAACTTAAACATAACTAGCGAAATGTGGATGTACTATCGCTCTAGGGAAAGCGCTATAGGGAAAAGAACATGGATGAAGAAGCTGCAACAAATGGAATCATTCACACTGTAACTGCTGATTTACAAGCTGTAAAACTATGTCCTTATTTGTCGGCTAGTGCTCCTTATTTCAAAACCAAGTTAGCAGTTCATAATTTTTACTGTCTACAATCTTGAAACAGACGATGTCACATGCTATTCATCATCATCAGCCTATAGCAGTCCACTGCTGGGTATAGGCCTCTCCAATTGCACGCTATTCAGCTCGATTCTCGGCAGCTCTCATCCAGTTGCTATCAGCCACCCATCGAAGATCGTCGCTCCACCTAGCCTGAGGGCGTCCTACCTTACGTTTTCCGATTCGCGGTCTCCACTCAAGAACACGTCTACCCCAACTAAAAACATGCTATTGGTTCGATGAAACCACATGTGACTTAAAAGCCACATACGCTATTTTTTTTGTGGATTACGTAACAAATCTGTTACATGAAGATGCAAAAGATGTAGTAATATGGACAGATGGTTGCACATCGCAAAATGGAAACAGTATTGTTTCTAATGCGCTACCCTTCAGATTTACAAGTGCGATGTTATATTACGCTAACGCGTCCAATATAATAATGGCTTTATGATGCTGTTTCCATTACCTCGTTTTTGCAGCGCCTCAGAAATGTTCGCGGTAACCCATACCGACGGATTTCATGCCATCATCCGCAAAAAAACGGCCCCAATCCCGAGCTGAATAAGGTCGCTTGTACGAGCTATGAAATTTCACCGTGTCTGCTGCAGATAGGACCAATTCATCATGTACACGACAAGGATTTTGTCAGATCTAGCCAAGAAAACTAACCGCCCCCTACCCTGCCCCCCTTCCGCACCGCAGCAACTTCACGCGTCGCCGTCGGGTCCAGCGTAGACAAGATTTTTTTTTTGGTCAGGACCGAAGCATTGTAACACAGTTCGTGTGTAGAAACGACACGAATTCTTGCATAGGCCCGCGCGACTGTTCTCAGCGTATACACACGGCTACACATCAAGCTAAACATTTCCAGTTTATGCTGATCTCGCATTGTATAGGATTTCCGTACAATGCGAGGTCAGCTTATACTGGAAATGTATAGCTTGATGTGTAGCCGTGTGTACAAGCGGCCTTAGAGCCAGACACAACAGCATCCTGAAGGCTGTGGCGGCAATTACTTCCTCCGCCATAATAAGGTCATTTGTGTGAAGATTTATACCATAGTTTCCTGTGCTTATTGTGTCTAGTTGTTGTATGGTCTTCTAAGAATGAAAAATTGTTTATTCTGCACAAACTAAACGCACACATTACAAAATAAAAGAATGTCATTTACTTAATAACCAAAAGCCTCGTATTCGGAGGCTACTTAGTCTTCTCATTAATTGGTCGTTAGTTTAAGTAATTAACAATAGTAGGGTTTGTTTATAAACGTTGCTAGATAAGTAATGATTAGCGACTGTAAACATATGTACATTTTTGACGTTTGAGAACATCACTTAACTTTAAGCAACGTTTATAAATTAACCCCAGTATTTTAAGTGCAATTAAGTTACTAACAATATAAGGATCTTTTATTTGTACGAAAAACGTATTCAGCTGCATCCGGTTAGACTGGAAGCCGACCCCAATACAGTTGGGAAAAGGCTAGGCAGATGATGATTTGTACGAAATAAGATTATTTTATTTATTTATTATTTACTAGCTGCGCCCCGCGGTTTCACCCGCGTAAGTCTCGATCCCGTGAGAATATCGGGATAAAAAGTATCCTATGTGTTAATCCAGGTTATAAGCTATCTGTTTGCCAAATTTCATCCATACAGCCACAAATCCATTCAGCCGTTTTTGCCTGATTGAGTAACAAACATCCAAACACACAAACACACAAACTTTCACATTTATAATATTAGTAGGATTTTACAAATAACAGCATACAACCAGCACTAGGTAGATACTGGTCTTACCAAAATGTATTCTCAATATTCCCATCGCACAAATCTGCTGCAACTTTTAAATTAATTATTACCTACATAAAGTAAAAAACAAAATGGCGCAGTACAATAAAACAAATTCTACAATACAAAGTAAGTACAGAATAATAACGTTAATAGCGAATCAATCAACTGATTGTTTCCGTTAATCTTGTGCCCAGTAGGTACTCTCAGTCCAAGCTTTTAACTTATAAACATTTTAAGGTAATTGCTTTTATTAATTAACCAATCGGCAACCGCGAACGAAAAAGGGTATATTGTACTTCGGAAAATTAAAACAATAAACTCGAAACAATGAGTGGATTGATTTCGGTTTTATAGGTATGTTTTTCTCAATAGATCTATGGTATAGGTAGATACTTATTTTTTCTAATTATTTATTAAGTAATCTTCGTTTGTAATATTCCCTCCCTACACATTACAATTGGTTATATTACAACATGCAAAGATTCTTTATTAAAAACCGGCCAAGTGCGATTCGGACTCACACACGTAGTAACCGGAAAGACATACAGAAGACAACACAACAGAAGCTAATATAAAGCTTGTAAAAAAGTATTCAATAAATTGATATTTCGATATAATGAATATGCGATGCATTGAGCTCGATCAAACAAATATTCGATATTTTGAACACTCGATGTATTGAGTGTAGGTACGATATTTATTTATTTATTTACTATGGATGACTTGATATATTGACCATTCGATATTATGATCGTTCAAGTATTTAGAAGTTCGAGTTATAGTGGTCGATCAATTGATATTCGATTATTTGGCATTCGATATGGCATAGTAGGTACACCCTTCCGTACCGTATTAAAATCGGGCAAAAAAACGCCAATTAAAACACGTTTCTTGTTTAAATAAAGTTAATAATAGGGGTCTTTAAACCCCTATTATTAACTTTATTTAATTTTTATTATGGAAATATACAATCTGTGAAAATGTTTAATGTCTACCTGTTCATGAGATACAGCTCGCGATGGACAGACGGACGGGCAGACGGACAGCGGAGGCTTAGTAATAGGGTTCCGTTTGGTACACTTTGGCTACAAAACCCTTGTGGCGGTATTTAAGTACATCACCACATACGCACTACGCACCAAAGACCTGACGTCACACAAAAATCCTGACGGCACAATAAGTCCTGCATCGCGCAATTAGAGTTTACCGCGCGATGGACATTTATTTATTTATTTATTTAATACTTTAAGCACACAAATGTACAGAGGCGGACTTAATGCCATAGGCATTTTCTACCAGTCAACCTTTGGGTGATGCAGAGACAAACAGTGGTAGGTGCAATAGCGAAAATTGTGAAATAAATATTATTTAAATACGTAAACCTATTAAAACTATATATATATATATATTTATATATAATAAACCTAAATATATATAAATATAAGAACAAATAAATACACATAACTACACGAACATACTAAAACAAATAAGACAAACAATGGGAAAACATTACCGTTGTGATGATACTGCCAGCTTCTTGCGAATGTGCTCTCGAACTTTAATTTTAAAGGATAACCGGTTGGTTGCCATCCTGATTTCTACGGGGAGCGCATTCCACAGAGAGATAGATTGAACAAAGAACGAAGAGTGAATGAAGTCAGTACGGTGAGTGGGACAATGAAGAAGACGATTACTTGATGAACGTAGATTTCTATTGTGATTGGCGCAAATGTACTGAAAATGGGGGGCTAGATAACTAGGGGAAGAGGGAGAGACAAGAAACGAGAACAAGGTGGTCAGCGCCCTTTGCTCTCTGCGCTGACGTATGGGTAACCACTTTAGAAGCGATCGATGCGCAGAGACATGATCATATTTACGCAGATTGAACACGAATCGAATGCAATTATTGAGAAGACGGTCAAGTTTGTCGAGAAGATCTGCATTCAGGTCATAGTAGCACACATCACCATAATCGATGATAGGGAAAATTAAGGACTGCACAAGCATTGTCTTCGTACTCGATGGCAATATGTTTTTCAAGCGGTACAGAGCCCGCAGCGTTCCAGTAACCTTCTGGCTGACCCTAGCCACTTGAGTACGCCAGTTCATGTTACTATCGATGTGCAAGCCTAGGTCCTTCACGTCATTGCTATATGGAACGATCATACCATTGAAATGGATTGGTGGCACGGTTGTACTATCCAACTTAATAATATTTCGAGAACTCCCAATGATGATCGCCTGACACTTTTTAGGGTTTACTGCTACCCCAAACCTATCAGACCAGGTTTTAATGGCTATCAAGTCCCTGTTTAATTTGTCTATTATGTCAGGGATTTCATCAACCCTCCTCTCACAGTACAACTGCAAGTCATCCGCATACAGATGATACGCACACTGAAGCTCGGAAGTTATAAGATTAATGAAAATAGAAAATAGAAGAGGAGAAAGTATACCGCCTTGAGGAACGCCAGTTTCCAAATCACACCAGCACGAAGAAGAATCCCCAGCGTGCACGGACTGCTGACGTTCCTGAAGGTAAGAGGAGAACCATTCCAGTGCTTCGGGAGAAACCATAACATGGGACAGAATGGCTAACAGGATGTCGTGACTGACGGTATTAAAGGCATTCGAAAAGTCCACCAACACTAGAGCAGTAACTTTGGTATCTTCAAGTCCTGCCCTTATATCGCCAGTCACTTTAAGGAGGGCGGAAACAGTGCTGTGTCCATGCCTGAACCCAGATTGTAGAGGGCTAATGAGCGAGTTACGATGAACAAAATTGGAGAATTGTTTGTGGACACAGGCCTCGAGCACTTTAGATAGGAAGGGAAGAATAGAAATTGGACGGAAGTCGGTAGGAAGAGAGGGATTAGAAACCTTAGGTAGTGGACGGACATAGGCTTTGCGCCACAGGGAAGGGAATACTCCGGTGTACAGGGAAAAATTAATGATGTGGGTAATCGCAGGTAGGAGATGATCAAGAATGGTTATGATCATACCACGAGTGATATTGTCACATCCCACCGCTTTAGATTTGATGGAGAGAATGATCTTTCTGATCTCTCCCGATTCTACTGGAATGAAACTGAAAGGATTAATATGAGGACGCGTTAGACCAGAGATTAGAGACAGAGTTTGCTGCTTGGCTAGACGATCCATGGTAGGAACAGTGGAGAAGTGACGGTTGAGATCGTCTAAGTCAATTGAGTTAGGAAGGTCTAAATGTCGCGATTTGCCGATACCAAGAGTTCCAAGAAATTTCCAAATATCGGCAGAAGAGGAAGAATTTATAGTATCCAGAATGTGGCGGCGTTTAGCATTGCGTATCATCTGATTGCATCTATTCCTTGCGGCCTTGAACATTGTCCAGTTCTCATCACTACGATCCCTTTTAAATTTTCGGAACGCGCGGTCCCGACGTCTCATTGCCATCTGTATCCCTCTTGACATCCATGGTGCAGGTGGGCGTTTTATCTTTACTTTTTTGACGGGAGCATGGATATCGTACAGGTTGATTATAGCATCATTGAAGATCACAACCTTGTCGTCAACTGTAGCGGCTTCCGTCATGGGCTCCCAATCGACCACAGATGCATCCTCCTTAAGTTTTTCAATATTCATCCGCGCAAAACAACGCCTGTACAGTACCTTGGGTTTAGGTTTAGGAGGTTTCAGGATATATGAAAGGAAAATCAGGTCATGATGAGAAAAGCCAGGAGCCTCATGTTGACCATGGGAGGAAACGAGGGAAGTATTTGAGGTAAGGATCAGATCGAGCCAGGTGTCATCGCCAACAGTGTTGTGATGAGTAGGCTGGAGAGGTAACACGTGCAGACTAGCTGACTCGACAAGTTGGAGGAGCTTACGGGATCGAGGGGAGTTGTGGGCAAGGAGGTTTGTGTTGAAATCACCCATGATGATGTGATGTGCATACTCCGAACCCAAAGACTCAAGAACTGATTCGAATTCAGTGAAGTAATCAACAGTGGGAGGACAGTAAACAACACCAATAATGGTTTTAGCTCCTTTAACACAGACTTCAAGAAAAATAAACTCCGCAGAAGCAGAATAATGTGAAGAGGAAGTAGCAAGTATTTTATAAGGAAAGTCACTGCGAAGGTATATGGCCACACCACCCCCTCCTTTACCAATCCGATCATTCCGTATAAGAACGAAACCAGTAAGAGGGTAAGTGGTGGACAGGAGATGAGGTTTGAGCCAAGTTTCGGAAATCAGGATGGCGTGAACGTTGCTGTTATTAAACGCGTCATACAGCTCGCTGTAGTGGCTTGGAACACTTTGAGCGTTAATGTGACACACATTCACCAACCGATTAGACTGATCATTGAAATTTTGTAGCAAAAAGTCACCAAGGGTGTAGCTGAAAGAACAAAAGCTTTCATCGCTAGAAGAAGCAGTAGATTGGTTGGCAGAAAAATAAGAGTCATTGTCTGACATAAATATAAGTGGATAGTTAACAATTTGAGTAAATAAATAAGGTATAAATATATACTAAAATTAAGCTATTGCTAAAACTAACTAAAAGGTGCAAGACACTGCACCACCCGCCAGCTTACACTACACTAAAAGCAAATTAAAAAAAAGATATAAACAGCACATATTTAAAAAAGAAAAAAAAACTGATCTATCTACTCTGAAAACCGTTGTTCCCAAAAATTCAAAAGGACAAACAGAAGAAAAAAAACATAAGCAAAAATAAAAATAACTAAAAGCAAAGCGAAGACCGTAGAAAAATAATTTAACAAAGTTAAAAGAAAAATAAAAAGAATAAGCACACCCCATCTACAGATTGAACGAAACGTAACAAAATTTCAGAACGTAGACGTCAATTTGACAACTCTTGACAAGCTGTCAAGTTGACGTACTACGTTTATTCTGTACTTTTTCTAAAATGTTGTGGTTGAAGAATAAAAAACCCTGGAGGGTATTAAAAACAGACATTACATAACAGTTGGGGCACAAAACAAAACAAAGATAACTATGAGACGGGACAACTACACAAAGGTAAGTAAATATTACTAATCTATGAAAAAACAACAACAAGACATCAATATATACATTTACCTACAATAATACGCATTGTGTTTTTTTTTTAGGCTCCCGGCAGCATCGACACTTCTTCATCTCGTTGATGGAGTCGCGCCCGGCGCCTTCGGGTACTTGGTTATCAAGGGCTTCAGCTCGTCGATGGAAGTAACCTTGTGCCGACTTCCATCAGTGGCCTTTATGTAGATGACGCCGTCTTGAGTCCAACCCGACCGCATACTAAAATGCTCACGTGCTTTTCCGAAGACAGTTTGCCTGGCCCTGGTCAAGAACTCCTTAATTGATATTTTGGAGCCTTTCAAGCCGGTCTTTGACTTCCAAACTGAGGCCTTGATGTCCACGCTGGCGAACCTAACGAGGATAGGCCTGTGATGCTCCTTGCTGGGGGCTCCAAGCCTATGACATGCTTTAATTGAGGACGCTGACAGATTCTTGAGGGCAAGCTTAGTACCGAGAACATCTAAAATTACCGCTGTGCTGTCTTCGTTCTCCGCTTCAGCAAGGCCTTGAAAAAGCAAGGCTTTCCGCCGATGCCTGGTCTCCAGGCCATCCATTTGCTTGGCACACTCACTGATCATCGGACATAATAATATACAAGAAACCAACATCAATCGTTGGGCAGTTGCCCGCCAGACACAACACCCGTCTGGTCGGACGATCCTCCCTTTTCTATGGTGGATGAGTGAACTTTACACCCTGTTCCTCATACCCCTTTTTTTTTTTTTGGGTGGGAAGTCATCAAATGACTTCTCCCGCTCTGGGCGGAGCGGAAGGGCGTGTCAGACTCTTACTGACTAAAACCCACCCGTGTTCCTTCAGCTGTTGCCTGTTGCCAGGGTCCCGGTATCCCTTTCGGACTATTCCGCAACCCTGGCAGGCATCGGTCCTAACGGACCCCGTCAGGTGTGCTGACATCTCTTTGAGGCGCGCGTGGAACACGACGCGCCATCGACCCGGGCCTGGTCCTTATCGGACGGCGAGCTACCCATTGCTCGCCGTCCGCAAGCCCGCGCCTATGGTGGCCGGGAATCCGCCCGGGATTCCCAATGCCCAGGGTGTCTCCAGCGGCGGCGATTAGGGGCGTGAGGGCGCAGGCCTTGCCTCTCCCTCACGCGTTCCGCCTCCTCCTTCGCGAGCATCACTGCTTCGCAGAAGGAGGTGACCGCCTGTTCCTCATGCCCCTAAACCCTAAAAAAATATGTGGCTTTGGCAAATTTTCTTGGAATAAATTCATTTGTTTTCTTTGCACATCGTTTTTGGTAAAATGCGATGGTGGAATAACTTTCAAAAGATGGGTAGCAACTCTTTTCATCCCCACTGTCGGCGATCATAGGATTTTTTTTTTAAATTAACACAACCCACGTGTGGAAAGAGATTGGTTCAATTTGTGCAAGAAAACAAGATTCTTAGAATTCTTCTACAACTAATAGGTATAATCTCTTTCGTTGTATTACCTTCCAACTGTCGCTCTATTATAGCCAAAGTAAGTTCAGTATGTTCGCGAAAAACCCAACACAAAAATAACCAACATAATGTTAACAAATCCATTCGTTATCGGTTACGTAGCACTAATTTCCAGATATTTCGCGTAGGCGCATAATGCAGCTGGCAAACACGGTATTGTTCTAAAAATAAATGCATGCAAACAATGCGCGCGCGTCACATAACCACAAACGTAAGCCGCTTACAGCAGCCTGTTTTTGAATACGCTATTGTAAAGATAAAGCGCTTTCAGTATATAGGCTAGGCGACGAGTGTTGCGCAATATCGTGTCGGTTGCAGTGCTCGATACTACTGGCTTTAGATCTATTTTTTGCGAAAAACTAGTGTTTTTTAACTTGATAGTCACAGTCGCTAAGTGGAAAACTTTTTTTTTTGTGTTTGTGAAATCATGAAATGACTTCTCCCGCTCTGGGCGGAGCGGGAGGGCGTGTCAGACTTTTACTGACTAAAACCCACCCGTGTTCCTTCAGTTGCCTGTTGCCAAGGGTCCCGGTATCCCTTTCGGACTTTCCCGCAAATGCTAAGTGGAAACCCGAAAGAATTATTCCAAATCAGTATGTTATTATGTTCAAAACCAATACTCATATGTCATACAATAACCAATCACCAATATCACGCATTGTTTCCCCAAAGGATTGGGCAGAGGTGTACCAATAGTAGGTACATCCACATTTCGCCAGTAATGTCTCCATGTCTCCCATGTAAGTGGCGAGCCTATTGCCATCAATCCACAAAACCAGGCTCCAGGGTGGTACTGAGAAATTCCAGATAGAAATGAAATGAAATAGTTTACTGGAATCACTTTTACACGTCATATTGAAGAATATTAAAAATAAGCTAGATGAGGTCGGCTTAGAAAATTCCAATAACACTTTGTCCGACCCTGGAATCGAACCCATGACCTCATGCTCAGCAGTGGCGCTTGTGACCACTAGACCAACGAGGCACTCTCTGGCTTTAGAAGCAGCCATGAAATAATTAACAGACGGATAGTAAATAGGTACAGCAAGGCTCTTAAAGATAACGGGTGTAAATACACTTAGCAAAGCCGAAACTCACTTATTTCCCCGTTATTATGATATTTTTTTTGTACCAGACCATATCTGGGGACCATCTGGTTATAGAGATGTTGAAGGTCAAAGTGTCAACTTTTTTTGACGTAAACAATGAATTTTCACACCAAAATGAAATGTCGTCGCCCAGTAATTATTTTTGCACATGGTAGTTACTTAGTTTGATGTGCAGAATGCGTATGACAGGTTCGTGATGGATCTTTACACTCTGTATCTCAGACCAAATAAAAAACCAAGACAGAGTGCTGCGAACAATACAATGAAACATGTCAAAACTACGGGTGTACCCCATTATAGCGAAGTTCGTTACAGCGAAGTACGTTACCCACTCTGTGCATGCACGCTCAAACGCACACATTTACAATCAAGCTACACCTCACTAAGTGCACACATGTTTACGAAACCGGCCTCACGTCACTGTTGAGTGTTGACAGCTGCGCTCCGTCTTGAATTTTTATTTGGTCTGAGACCTGTATAATAATATGCCTATACAACGTGTTGTTTTTGATATCCCATAACTCTAGGGTTATATTATTTAAGTAAAAAGAACACATCATCTCCTAGAATAGGTGGTCCAAAAATGCATAGTTTCGAAGATATAAAATAGACTCTCGATGTGTATATGTATCTAAGTTTCATTGATAAATAAGAGTAATTCATTTTTATTCAAACCAATCATTCATATTTAAAGCTAAGAAAATGCGACGTTGTCATATTTCACGTAAGGGTGTGTGTTACATTAATAATCGTGACTGTCGAATTATTTTGTATGAAAAATGAACACAAAAAAAAAATGATGATTGAAGAATAATTCATATGCCAGTTGGTTCTTTGATATGGTCTCAATCATACCCTAGAGTTATGGGATATCAATAAAAACACATTGTATAATATAATTGTCCCTAATAAATAAAATAATATCGACATTTAATCGTATACTACAATGTTTTTTTTTCTATAATAATGTATCCACGTGTAGCCACCAAACTCACATTGATATATGGAACAAAAATTATTATTGTGGAAAATCAAATAAATTATTGTATTAATACAATAATTTATTTCAGTCTATTATAATATAATATAATATAATTTATTTTATTTATATATTTAATTTATTTATTTCAGTCAGCCAGCTTACTCTACTGGCGTAGTTCACGAGAAAAGAATTCTGATGATCGATCTCTCGTTTGCCTTTTCAACTACTTCGTAAATAGAGAGTAAATTCCTCGACCATTTAAAACCGTTTCATCTTTTCAACTTCATTTTATACAAAATCCCGTAGAAGAGTAAGTATCGTATAGCTAAATTGGATGATAGGGGTGGCACTAGTATATGCCGCTATCTTTTTCCTCGCTTCACTAGTTTGACGTAAGCCGAGCTGATGCACTTTCTACTTGTTTAGTCGTTAACAAAATTACTACTGGAATTTGATAGGCACTACAATTAGGATTATTTACAAAATTGATAGATTATCTAAAAGAAAGATGTAGGTATACGTTTATTGACATGCGTCAATACAACGAAAGCGCATTACACGAATCATAGGGTGCATGACACTTTGAGAATATTTGGGTAGATTATTTGGCCGGGCGTCCATTTTGATACATTTAAGGTAACGTGTTCTGAATTATTTGATTAGGTTTTAGGGTTCCGTACCTCAAAAGGAAAAATCGGTACCCCTATAGGATAGCTCGTATGTCTGTCTGTCTATCTGTCACAGCTAAATTGCTCCGAATCTAATAGACCGATGAAATTTGGTACACATTATGTATTTCTGTAACCGAAATACGGCCGTCTAACGAAAATAAATGAATTTTGAAAATCCAGACTCCGGGTTGCAACACTTTGCCCGACCTGGGAATCGAACCCTTGTGTCACCAGCCTTCAGACTCCCATAAAAGATAATAAACATAAAAAAGAGGCCATTAAATCGAGTTCCCTTAGTACCGTTTATCGAATGTCGTTTGTTTTCTTTTGCCGAAGCCACGAGCGGCTTTGTTTCCGATTACACAGTTCGATAATCCGCACCCTGCCAGCTCGCCGGCGACGTACGAAAACAAACTGTTGAGAGATACGCATTCCTATAGCTTTTTGCTTGATTGGATTCGATTCATACGATGTTAATTTATGTAGGTTTCTTTATTTTTGCGATGGAAACTCAGGCATTTTTAACAACAGGCTGCAGGATTTTTTTTTAGCCATCACATAATGCCTGAAATCAGTTCTTCTTCGTCGTTGTGATGAAACACTGACGTATAAAACTGTTTTTTAAACTAATTAACTGAATTTTTTAGAGGTAGGAGGAACAGGGTGTAAAGTTCACTCATCCTCTATAGAAAAGGGAGGATCCTCCGACCAGACGGGTGTTGTGTCTGACGGGCAACTGCCCAACGACTGATGTTGGAATCTTTTGTCCATCGCGCGGTGAACTCTAGATAATTGCGCGAATCAGGATTTTTATGTGACGTCAGGAATTTTTATGTGACGTCAGGATTTTTATGTGACGTCAGGATTTTTAAGTGACGTCAGGATTTTTATGTGACGTCAGGATTTTTATGTGACGTCAGGATTTTTAAGTGACGTCAGGATTTTTATGTGACGTCAGGATTTTGTGTGACGTCATTTAATATCATTAACAGTAGGCGTAAGTTCAGGCTTAAAGTTATGACAGTTACATAACACCACGCCTGTAATCGTCGAAAGGTTAGGCTAGAGGAGTATCACCTGCCAGGGTTGCGGGTTAGTCCGAAAGGGATACCGGGACCTTGGCAACAGGCAACTGAAGGAACACGGGTGGGTTTTAGTCAGTAAAAGTCTGACACGCCCTTCCGCTCCACCCAGAGCGGGAGAAGTCATTGGATGATTTCCCACCCTCAAAAAAAAAAAAAAAGGCTAGAGGAGTATATATAGTACACCCACATTTCGCCAGTTATATTTAAGTCGTAATAGGGGGCGACCCTATTGCCATCAACTGGCACATATCTAGACTCCGGGCTGATCCTGAGAAATTCCTAATGGAAAAACCCAACAACACTTCAAGTACATAAAGTTATTTAGACTAATCTATTTGAGGTCGAATAGACAGATCTATTTATCATAAAAGGTCTCATACGTAACCATTTTCAAAGTAACAGGCACAAAATACTTTCTGGAACCAAACAGATTATATTTTGCACGTGTTTATCGATATTTATATATGGGAATAAAAACCCACATTAAGAGCCACTTACACCAATGAAACTGAACGCGATCAGCACGTCTAAACCGCGTTCAAGAGTTGTCATTGTCAATATTCCACAACAATAATGACAATGACAGCTCTTGAACGCGTTTAAGGCCCCTAGCACACGGCGTATTTTAAACGCGCAAACGACGCGTGTTTCAAGAACTTGACTTAAAACTTGACTTCGGACGGCGAAGAAAAACTTTGAAACGCGCATCGTCTGCGCGTTTAAAATACGCCGTGTGCTACCACTCTTAGATGTTTTATTTCTTATAATGTGTTATATTTTGTTTATTGATTATTGTTTGAGTTTAATTTACTAATAATTTAATGAGATATTGTTTTATAATTTGTTTGGGTAATTTAATTGCATGTATTTTAATAATAATAATCTTTTTGTAATATTTGTGTATAAGTAGGTACCTACTTATGTTTCATGTTGGATTTTATTTCGAACGCAATGTGAATTGTTACTGAATAAATAAATTGAATTGAATTGAATTGATGTGCTGATCGTGTTCAGTTTCATTGGTGAAATCCGCCCTTAAACGGAAAAATAGACGCAGAATAAAAGGTTAAAAATAGGTGTATTAATCCATTGTCAACCTCTCTGAATAGTTTAGCTCGTGGGTGGCTTGGCGGTTCCTTTTATTATACGGCAAATATAATAAAGACTAGTTCCCCTCCCCACTTTGCCTACATAAAGCGGTAAAGAGGTATATTTGATAGCTCAACTTAATTGGTCGGTTACGTAATAAATAATTGTTAAGCACAAATAATATTCTATAGCAAGAGACGTGAGATGAGTGTGCAAATGAGATATTTTTATGGAATTTATTTTGGAATGGAATTTAAAGATTTTTATTATATTCCGCATCATCTTATACGGTAAACTCCTCGTATATCTTAGCACGGAATGTGTGACAGTAGGTATTCGGTGAATAATAACAATTATTTGCACATACGGCTACACATCGAGCTATACATTTCCAGTACAAGCTGTCCTCGCATTGTACGGAAATCCTATACAATGTGAGATCATCATAAACTGGAAATGTATAGGTTGATGTGTAGCCGTATGTACCATAAGGTTGTTGTCCGTATATCACGGATATCTATGGTATATCACTACAATATATGTATTATAAAACAAAGTCCTCCGCAGCGTCTGTCTGTCTGTCTGTTAGCGATAAACTCAAAAACTACCTACTGCACCGATTTTCATGCTGTTTTCAACAATGGATAGAATGGTTCTCAAGGACGGTTTTAGTATATAATAACCGACATCCACGCGGGCGAAGCCGCGGGCATCAGCTAGTTGTTTATAAACAATTGTTCAGGTTTCTTTTCATTTTATTTTTTTCATTAATATCTTTAATCTTGGTTGCTATCGGCAACCAAACGGACCGCGACAGTTATATTAATTTAAAAAACGGACCCCCCCAATGAAACTAATTGGTGGTCCCTGGTCTAGTGAGACATTATCAACCTCTGACTTCGCAATGTTAAAATTACATTAGCATGTTTAATTAAAGAAAGAGCTTGAAACTAAATGTAACATTCCATTTCAATTAATGTAATCTTGTTACAACTTCAGCTGAGCAGGCGCTAGTTTCAAATTAATTTATTAAAATTGAAACTTAAGAATTAGTTGGTTCTTAATTACGAAGTTTAAATAAGAAATTGTAGGGTTAATGGAGAGTAGTTAAATGATTCAGGCGTTTTTGCGGAAATCCATTACAAAATACAATAGACGTATACAGGGTGTTAGGGTAAAAACAGTTATCCTTGAACTTGGTTTGGTGTTATTTATAGAACGTAAAATCAATAGAAAATTACAATTTATTTTTTATTCTACTTTTTATATTAAGAGTATTTCGCCCTTTCACCTTTTGCGCTAGGACAACGAACTTGCGTCTCAACACAGGCGGGGGGTGCGGGACGTGAACTAACTGGCCGCGAGCGCGACCCCGCCCTCAGTCAGTCAGCTGTTTCGCTAGCGAGCGCGGTGTCGGATAGACAATTAAAAAAATCTTTTAATGAAAATAACATTTTTTTTTTTTGTTACTCCGTCATTTATTTTTATATTTAAGTAAACTACCCATGGTTTGACTGACAAAGGTGTTTACCCTTACACCCTGTATTTAGTAACCATTCTGGTTAACTATTCTTCAAGAGTCATAAAAAACCCTGTACGAAATCGACACAACGCGACGGTGGCAGGGCAGGCACTTCAGAAATTAAAGTTAATTTTCACTTTTTTACTGTTTTTTTTTTACCGTGCTTCAAGTGAGCCATTTCACGGCAAAGGCCTCTCCGTCTTAGTCAACTTAGCATCCCCAAATCTAGTAAATAATTCAGAGTAGAAAGACGTAAACAATGCGAGAGATCCCCCAAAAATATCTCATCCAAGTTTTAACGGAATATCTCGATATTCTATCAAACTTCCAAAAGTATCGTTGGCCAAATGGCTTCTCAATACATTGGATAATGGAAAAGTTTACAGTGGGTTTAGTATTATAACGAATTCTTTATTGTAATGTATAGTTAGGTATAATGTGCCAGGAACAAAGCACGGGATCACTTGAAATACGTTCAGAAATTATTAAGAGTTCGAAATACGCCTTGTTATAATGGAATAATTATTAATTTTTAAATTCTTTTGACATCTCTAAGTTTGGATTAATGTTCGTACTTTGTTTTTTGAGTCGATTTTAGTGTTAATTTATGTTTAAAATTAAAGTAGTCTCGACTGTTATTACAAAAACTTCTGGTGATTGAGAAAAGTGATTAAATCGTGTAATATCCTTTATGTTTTGGGAATCCTAACTAATATTATAAATGTGTTTGTTTGTTACGTTTTTTTGGCTAAACGGTTAAACCGATTTCGATGAAATTTGGTATGGGTATACTTTAAACCCTGAGGAAGGACGTATGCTACTTTTTATCGAAATTTCACTGGACAAAGCCGCGGGTGGAAGCTAGTAAACGATGTTTCATTTTTAAAGATAGACAACTGGAGACAGCATCTTACGTTCATAAGGAAAATTTTCGTCTTTCCGTCTAGAATTTTTAAAGCACTATACAGAATGATTTTTATACAATTTACATGTGTGTTCAAATCGAATCAAGTCAGTCCCGGTTCTTTGAGTATTTTTGGCAATTTCTTGAAGTATCGGATTTTTTCATCCTTGGAAAATTCACCCTGTATATTTTGCACTACAAATTATAATTACCATACCCATTTCGAAATAAAAATGACAAGGAGAAACCAATAACATCGCTTCGACACTTCAGTGGTTAAACAATATTGTTAAAATTTATATCACGTAATAAATTAACATTCTGTGATGAGAAACCGCGGCGTAAAATTACAAACGTGATCTATAATTATTGTTCATGATAAAGTCATATATTCAAGATCGTTAATTTAGCACTAGGATTTTTAATTCCAAAATATATTTCAATTAAATATATATATATATTGCTCTACTGGGATTCTCTTTATCCAGATAAATTACCTTTCGTTGTTTCTTTAAATTAAATCCAGCAGGTTAAGCTACGCTTGCTGGAGTTGGTCTATGGATGGGTGACCATCTTTACATACCGAGACTCCTCCGAGTCTCTTGGTCCCTGCTATCATTCCTGGATCTTTGACTATTGTTACGGGTCGTCAGAAGCCCGAAAGTTTGACAACCAGTCTTACCAAGGGGTATCGTATTACCCAGTTACTGGGTTGTCGAGGTCACATAGGCAGCAGCTCCATGTAAAATACTAGTATTCAGCTGCATCCGGTTAGACTGGAAGTTGACCCCAACATAGTTGGGAAAGGCTAGGCAGATTGATTTTGCTTCTTTAAAAATTATAATTATGTATTTTGCGCGGAGCAAGTGGGTGACCAACATGTCAACTATTACCCAAGTGAACTACCATTAAATTCTATCACTCGAACAAAATCAAATTCGAACTGATTTCTCAGGATCTTATTATACATTGTAACAGTGAAACAATTTTCACGCCTCCCCCCCCCCTTAACCTAACCAGAGCTAGGCCATTTTTTTTTATATTCCCGTATCTCATGATCTAAAGAGGATATATATTCATAAATTTAAAAAAAAAATATTATAATACAGGGTGTAAGGGTAAACACCGTTGTCACTTAAACCATGGATAGTTGACTTAAATATAAAAATAAAGGACCGAGTAACAACAAAAAAAACCGTTTTTTCAATAAAAGATTTTAAAAAGTTTCTATCCGACACCGTGCTCGCTAGCGAAACAGCTGACTGATTGAGGGAGGGGTCACGCTAGTGGCCGGTCAGATCACGTCCCGCGCCCCCCACCCGTGTTGAGACGCAAGTTCGTTGCCTAGCGCATAGGTGAAAGGGTGAAATACTCAAGTGGTAAAACGAAACTTAAAAAAATATAAAAATAAAGTCGTAATTTTACATTGATTTTATGTTCTATAAGTGACACCAAACCACTGCTTTCAAGGATAACGGTGTTTACCCTAACATCCTAATTAAATCCAATGAGATCATCAAATAAAAAAATGATATATTCCGTTAGAACATGTTATTCTCCTCACTTCTTACTGTTGGGCCAAAACTGTAGGGCAATTCCCTGAGCGGGTATACGATTTTGAAAAATACTGTTTTCAGTATATAATGATAGCTTATAAATAAAATATGAAGGGAAAAACGTACTCTTTCGCAGTATAGTTTTTTTTTTGTTTGGCACTTTCGCCTTTATCCCAAAAATTTATGCATGGTTAATGATCTTCTTTCGCGGGTATTCTGGTATAAAAACAAATGAGCGTTTCACATTTTTTAATAAAAAAATCTTTATTATAACTACTTCAGTACTATTAAAGTGCCTCAGCAAACCTCATGAGCCCAGCCTTGACTTCCTTTGCAGCTAACAATATCTGTTGAGGTGGAATAAAGTCCAAGCCATTTTGGCCCCTAGTTTCTATAATGTACGAATGTTTTACCTCCTTTGCAAAATACATCCAATCCATGGCCATTCCAAAACTATTTTTTTGCCCCATTTTAATGATGTCCCGATTAACGAACTGATGGTTATCAACTTTACGCATTGCCTGAAATTGAGAAATAACAAAACCTGATTGAAAATATTCCTCGAAGAAGTAGTTAGTAGTTGTTCATATGTTTTAAGTCGCTTATAATATAGTTAACCTATAGATCTGGCCCAAATCTTTGGGTTTATTTGCTTTTTTTCTTTTTGTTTTTTTTTTTAATAATAAATGTCACAATAAAATATTGATGTTGTGCAGACTGGAGCCTATACTAGGAATACCTGTGTTACAGGTCTCCGAGTTACCTGGACAAGTCACAGATAAACAAACATAATAATAGATGATAATGTTAGGATGAAAGATAAATAAATATAATAATGGATGATAATCTTAGGATAAAAGATAAATAAAAATAAAAATAGATAATAATGTTGGGATGAAAGATAAATTGCTCAGTAGTAGGTACTAATGAGAAATCCCCAATCGAAACCATGCGCGACCCTGATGCATTTGAACCCCACATACATAAATTGTTAACGCTTCCAAGCTATTTCCATGGCTAGAAATATCTAAAAAAGCATGAATTAATTAATTAGTGACTAGTGAATGGCACCACCTCATCATGGCCTAAGATGTCATTCCTAATCTTATCGATGAAATACGGGAACTATCGAATTGATGTTCTAAAAAACTTATTGACATTCTAATGATGCGCACTTTTTATATTATATTGAGCTCTTATATTATATAATATTTGAGCCTCTTTTCATCCTTCTAGCTTCTAGCATGACCAACCGCAGCAGGAGTAGGTGAGCGCTACATCCAAATTGGTCGCTGCAACTCGGCTATTTAGTATTGGCTGAATTGGATGGACCCCAAAATATGAATTATTTGAGGATTACAAAAAAAGAGGCGCAATCATCATTTTAGGGTGTTCAATAATATTTTTAAGAGCGCAAAATGGGATATATTTGAGGTTGGATAAAATACATGCCAAAACAAACTAACCAGAGAAATTGCCTTGGTCATCTGAAGATGTTGGCGGTGGTCATAGTGATTTGCTCCCAATGGGTACAAAACTTTTGTCCCAGCCGAGTGAATTGATAAGTATCCGTAATAATGTGTGCCGTCTGCTAATCTCTGAAACAATTGGACTCAGGAATTCAGGAGTTAGATTGTTGATGTGAAACCTCCTTCCTAGTGGATCTCTTTGAATTGAGTAGGTAGTATACAGGGTGTAAGGGTATAAAACAGTCTTGTCATTCAAACCATGGGTAGTTGACTTAAATATAAAAAATAAAAGACCGGGTAACAACAAATAAAAACGTTATTTTCATTAAAAGATTTTAAAAAGTTTATATGTGACACCGTGCTCGCTAGCGGAACAACTGACTGTCTGAGAGAGGGGTCGCGCTCACGGCCGGTCAGGTCACCTCCCAAGCCCCCCACCTGTGTTGAGACGCAAGTTCGTTGCCCTAGCGCAAAGGTGAAAGGGTGAAATAATCTAGAGGTAAAAAGTAATTTTAAAAAGTCGCAATTTTTCATTGATTTTACGTTCTATAAATGACACCAAACTACTCGTTTCAAGGATATCGGTGTTTACACTAACACCCTGTATTGGATATTGGCGATACTTTCAGAAATTTACGCAGCGTTTTTAGGATTCCGTACCCAAAGGGTAAAACGGGACCCTATTACTAAGACTCCGCTGTCCGTCCGCCTGTCCGTCTGTCACCAGGCTGTATCTCATGAACCGTGATAGACAGTTGAAATTTTCACAGATGATGTATTTCTGTTGCCGCTATAACAACAAATACTAAAAAACAGAATAAAATAAATATTTAAGGGGGCTCCCGTACAACAAACGTGTTTTTTTTTATAGATAATGGTAAGGAACCCTTCATGCGCGAGTCCGACACGCACTTGGCCGGTTTTTTAACCATTATATCCCATTCATGATCTTAAAAATTCATTACGATTATTCACAGCCTTTTTCCAACCACATGGTTCTCATAAACTTCATCCCTATCAATTGAGTCAATCTTGATTAGGTCATTGAGTCCTATTGCCCTATTGCTATTTGCCTATTATTTTATTATTATTGGTTTGTCTACATATTTCCTTACCTTAAACGCTTTAGTTTCCTCTTCAGAGAAAGGAGTTAATCCACAAAAATGTTGACTGCATGGGGTTGTTGTACTATCCTCCTTGCCCCAGTTGTAACTTGAGAGGAACACATAAAAAGTACATTATTTAAACGATATAAGAACAAAAAACCTCAAAAAAAAAAATTTTGTAACCGCTTAACTATTCTTCAAAAGTCATAAAAACCATGTAAGAAATCGACACGTGTTTCACCTCTCAGCGAGGCATCCTCAGGATGACGATTGATCAATTGCAAACCAGAACATGACGTGTTACCAGACCGAACGCTGGACGCAGGGAACACGGCTCGGAGCTCGGTGTGGTAATACGTCGTGTTCTGGTTTGCAATTGGTCGTTTAGGTTACTAAATATATCTACGTCTATTGTATTTTATAATGGATTTCCGCAAAGTCACGCCTGAATCAATTGACTATATAAAAAACCTCCAGTATGACGAATCGCCGTTTTTAACCGATTTCGAAATAAAGAAGAGGAGGTTCTCAGTTCGTCGGAATCTTTTTTTTTAAATGTATTTTCCCCGTTTACTTGAAGACGGCTGGACCGATTTGGTACATTATTTTTTGAATCCCATCACTTCCTAAGTAGTTCCATTGTCTTCAGGTCAGAATCTGATAATAGCATCCTGGAGAAATCGAGGGCACTCTTCAAATATTATAGAAATAATAATTGGTATTTTTTTTGTAATAACTAGTGCATTTGTTCTCGGAAAGCACCATTTGGTGAAATGGAACTGATGATGAAGACCACAGATGGACACAAGAACTATGTACTTAATTAATAAGTATTTCATGGGGTGCGATTTATGAGCAAGTAGTGGTATACGAATAGTGTAGGTACCCACCATTAAAAATAAAAAACTTTTTTACGAAAAACAAACAACCAACTTCCAAAAAAAAACACTACAACTGAAAAATAACTTTAATTTTGTAGTGTTTTTCTTGTAAGCTAATTAATAATAAAAGCAGCAAAAATACCATTCTAAAATACCCCAGAACCAACTCTAGCTACTTATTGACATAAACATGCAAAAAATAAAAACGAAACTGCCACCACATCTATTGGCGTGAAAAACATCAAAATAAATTATCATATATCCTTTCCACATGAACGTATCAACGGAATGTAATTTCGTGTCGTGACAAAGAAAATTCCCCGTGTCTTTATGATTTTTTTATTGCATTTTCTCTATAAACAAAATTCCAATTTTCAAAGCAGAATGTATGCTTTGAAAATTGGAATTTTGCTATAAAAGTGATCGATTTTTTCATATATATTGTGATCAAAGGTATTTTGGTATTTTGCTCAATATAGATAACAAAATAAGCAACCCGTGCTCTCAGATCCCTATCTGAGAGCACGAGTTGCTTATTTTGTTATCTATATTGACATTTCGCATCACAAAACGCAGTTGATATTACAACACAAAGATGAAAAAAAAATTGAAGAAATAACCAAACCAAAAATAATGTAGACAAAATAATCAAATATACCTACAGTGTTATTTAAGGAAGAGGTACTTACTAAGTAAAACAAAATGCTGAATTTAAGCAGGATGAAATATTATGGTATTTGCTCTCCAGTAATCTGCGACGTATAGTTTTTTTTCTGACTTTAATTGATATTTTACACACGAGCACAATGGTTTTATATAGATATACTTTTTTAATGCAAATAAATGTAATGTAATCGTTTAATATCATAAATTTCGTCGAGTGGAAGTAAATTACGAAATTTTTCATAGTACCTGGGACTCATCTTTGACAACGCAATACCTTGTGTGGTCAGTTGCGCGTCATTTGTTTTTAACCGCGTGCCCCCGAGCGGCACAATATAAATATGGCCTACGGGAACCATAAGATTGTCACCAAAGAAAAAGTCGGTTCATACCACGCTATGGTATATACCTATTATATAGCTACAACTATTATCGTTATATACCTAATTATCACTTGCTTTAAAAACGGTGAAGGAAAACATCGTGAAGAAACCGGAGAGACTGATATTTCTCGACGGCGTGTGAAGCTAAGTCAGAGGCCCTTGGGCGGCTTTATAACTCTGTCACCAGGTTAGTCTCTACAAACACGAAACGAAGAGAGCTATTAACGTCGGCATATAGTTATAGCAATAGGTATATGCCGACAGTGCGCAATAGTCCACCTTAGGGACTAAGTGCGTAAACCAAACCCCTAACATTAGAACACGCCGACAGACAGTGGTAACGATAATTTAATGTAGATTATAAACCTTCATCGTTGTTAAATAGATTATAATTATATAAAAACAAAGCTATGCTGTAAGCCTAAGATGATAGAGGAACTAGTTTTTAATCTAAAAAAGTCAAAGTCAAATCATTTATTTCAAATAGGCCCATTTATGTTGAACGCAAAAATTTACAAATAAATAGAATTGATTCTAGTCGCCCGTTCCAAAAGGTAGTTTTTGTATGGAGATGATGAGAGAATGATTTAAAGAACCTCAAAGTAAAGTTGTACAAATCTAAATAATTCACAAACTACGTTTCTCCAAAATAGTTATTCAAGAGTGGTACCAAACTCATACCAATGTAACTCATCCCAAAACGGGTGTTTAGTTTCGTTGCAATTTGGGGATGTAACGCTAAACTTAGGGGGAGAACGTTATTCCCCACTCGACACAAGTTTATAAATAGGGGCAGCCTGCTCTGTAATATAATGCCAGTTATCATAACAGCGTCGGCAGCCGCAAAATGTACAGCCATAGAAATAATTGCGAGGAGAAAGTTCGCTAGTCTCATTAAAATGATATTGGACTAGCTTTTGGTCGTGACTTTGCCCTAGAGCAGGAAATTAGTGTCTTTGAAAATTATCCAAACGAGTAACAGAAGCATCATCTGCCTAGCCTTTTCCCAACTGCGTGGGGTCGGCTTCCAGTCTAAGCTGATGCAGCTGTATACCAGTATTTTACATGGGGCGACTCGATCTGACCTCCATAACCCAGTTACTGGGTAATACGATACCCCTTAGTAAGACTGGTTGTCATGCTTTCAGGCTTCTGACGACCCGTAACTACTGTCAGCAATAACGCCTAGTGACCCAAAAACATTATACAACAAAGCCTCTAGTCCACACTTCATGAATAAAAATGAGTGGCCAAGACCACATGGCCACCGAAATTGTATTAAAAATTCAGAGAAAAGCTTCAAAATAAGTACCCAAAGTACTAATTGTAGATTTGGCCGAATTAACGCCGACCTCTTCTCATTAAATACAAAGTAGCGTTCCTTTGTTGTGAATTTTAATTATTTTTTGCCCGCACTCGTCCATTTTTCATATTTGTATTATGGATTTGTCCTAATTTTATAAAAAGGTGCCTGTAGTTATCTTTTGTTTTTTGAAAGTTTGCTTTTAGCTAAATTGGAACGTTTACTTTTAAAACTAGTACCTCAACCATCCACGGACCGACCGCTGCAAGCGTAGCTTCACCTGATCGATCGACCCGTGCGGCTGTTATAACTTAGCCACGAGCGTGAGTATTGAAATAAACAATGTCCTAATGCCTATATAATCTCAAACAAATCCACCTAACACCGTCCGATCAACAAAGTTCCGAACAACGAAGTTTCTACTAACTCAAACACCACGAAAACAACTATTAAATTAATGTGTCCCCCGCTACTAATAACAAAGTGTGAAACAATAAAGCTGATTCGGGATTTATACAGAAATGGGAAAATATCCCCATCTCCTAGTGTTGATTATGTCAGGCAAAATCGTTGTGGGAAAGACCGTGAGCAGACTTAGACAAAACAGTTTTATACAATGTGACACTAAATTAAAACACTGGCGATATTAATGCATAGGAGAGTTTTGAAACAAATTCAACATCCATACTAAATTATAAATTCGAAAGTAACTCTGTCTCTCTGTAACCTTTTCACGCCTAAACCACTGAAGGGATTTCGACAAAATTTGGCAAGGAGATAGATGGCACCCTGGGGAAGGACATAGGCATTTTATCGACGTATCGAGCGGGCGAAGCCGCGGGCGGAAGCTAGTCTACACTATCTATCTACACATCTACACTAATATTATAAAGAGGACAGATTTGTATTTTTGTGTGTATGTTTGTAATGAATAAACTCAAAAACTACTGCGCCGATTTCAAAAATTCTTTCACCATTAGAAAGCTACGTTCACACTGAGTAACATTTAAAAAAAAAAAACATTACACGCGGGCGAAGCCGCTGGCGGCAGCTAGTATCAAATAAATTCAACACCTACGTGTTTTTATCAAACAAACTAAATAGTAGCGATGAGTGATTTGAAAATATTGTTAAAGCCAATTATTTTTAAAAGAGTAACCTTGGAGTTTCTAGCCGGCTCTTCTCCAGCAGAAACGACCAATTGGAACCGTGCACCTGGCTTCTGACGTTTTATAATTGCCCATACATGTGAAATCTTGTAACTAAACTATAGGATATATTTGGATTATTTATTGTATGCAGATGGGGAAACCAGTTGGAATTGGAAAAATATTTTTGCATTTGATGGCCCAATTCTTGAGGAAGGTTACTTAACATCACGCTACGACCCTAAGGAGCAGAGCAAAACAAAAAAATCTCAGAAAGAACGCTGAGCGAAAACGAATTATTAACGCAGGCAGGTGATGCAATGCGACGCGGTGGGGGCCGAAATTTCTCAATTTTCATATAGCTTTTAGGCTGTAAGCTTTCTGGGGCAGCCGTGCACACTTTCGCGCAAATTTTTTATACTTTACACTTTTTATTCGATTTTTATCTTACTTTTTTATCTGCTGTATAATATATTGTGTGCCTTTTAACCTGTGCTATTGTATTTTCTTTCTTTCTTTTCTTTCAAATAATTAGGGTAGTACACACGGATACTTACTTATTTGTTTATGTAGATGCAGTTCAGGTTGTGTACAGTTCGATTCAAACTTAATGGCGGCTCGGAAGTTAGCCACTCGCTGCATAGTACCCCACCAGCAACAATAACACAAAAATGAAAAAATAAACTGCTAACCCAAAATTCCTGTTGAGGTCAACCCCGTAGCACATCCCGCTCATCCTCCGTCTATTTTTCTTCCACAAACGGTCCTTAGTCAGACTGTAATCATACCCATCTGGATTCAGCACTGGTATTATGTGCCTGAAAAAAAAATACAGCAAATCAAAATACACACTTGACAATCTATCCTAACTTTATTAACATAATAAATGTGAAAGTGAGTTCATTTGTTTGTTACGCTTTCTCGCTAAATCGGCTGAATGAATTTGGGTGAAATTTGGTACATGGGTAGACCTTGACCTGGAGAAGCACATGCTACTTTTCATCCTGAATCGCGGGAAGTCGCAGCTAACAGCTAGTATTATATTAAAATAGTAACGAAGTGAAAACTAAATTAGTTCTGAGACTTTTTTAGTTTTATCCTGAGTGGTAAATGCTCACCGCCGCATATTGGCATTTGCATACCCTAGCATTGCGGATGCGTTGCCACCCTAGAGATAAGGTTTACTAATGATAAGCATAAAATATATTGTTATAATTTACATTGGCATAGCGTAATTCAGCATAATGATCATTAGACATAAATGTTTTGCCATAAATACCGTTGACATAATAATAATGAAGCATGATTTATAAATCATAACTTTATAAACGCATAATAATATTTACACATTAAAATTAATTAACCCTGATATAACTCATATAAAAACAAACATGTTTGCGGCTCAGGGGCACCACCGCACCGTTACCTAATCCAATAGAGTAATTCTCAAATTATAATAAATAATGTTTATATTTATGGCTCATGATTAATAAACGAATAAATATTATGCTATAAAAATTTATGCAACTCTAAATTATGCTAAAACGAATTAGACCAAATGATAGTTATGCTAACCTTAGCATTATGCCTAAGTATTATTATCCCACAGAATTATTATACTAATAAACGATATGCTAAACAATAATTATTATGCCTTAACCTTTAGTATGCCGTAATTACAGACAATTAAAAAGCCATTGTGTCTCGCGTGGATCTACGTTCCGGCACACGAAGGGTTAAGATCTTATGCCAAGAGGGGGATTCCCCAGAGATAAACCTGAAATGTCTTCACATCACACACTGTTTGGCGGCAGAAAAGATAGTCAGTGGCAGTACCCACTTTCAATTAAATACTTCTACGGCTAAGCTGTTTAATATTATAACATCATACCAGTCTCTTTTGGTGATATACTCAGGCTGTTGGTAAAACTTCCGAACGATAGAGTCGATGAAGTAGATTGTTGATATCACAGACGTCCACTCGCGACCATGCATCCCACTGTCCACAAGTATTGCTCTATTGTTCTGCTTGCCGTTTGATATTTTTAACATCTAAAATATAAACATGTGAATCTTATAGGGGCCTCGATAGGGAATGGTTGGTCGCCTATCCACGAGCCGACCGCAGCAAGTGTAGCGTAACCTCCGATCGACCCGTGCAGATGTTATTATATAGCCACGAGCCATTCATCATGAGCCTCTCCTCTTTTCATCCTCAATATTTGCATAAAAATGATGAAATATAAAAAACACAGTAAATGTATTATCCTTATACATACTCGTATTATGAAAAAGTCCTCCGCCGCGTCTGTTCGCGATAAACTCAAAAATTACTGCACTCTCAAAAATGACTGGTTCTCGAGTATGGTTTCAGTATAATAAAAACCGACATCCACGCGGGCGTAGCCGCGGGCATCAGCTTGGCATGTCATAAGGCAAAATGTATCGGGAATCTCAACAATATAACCATCTGTATACCAACATTACTGGCAAATAAATGATTTCTATTCTATTCTAATGAAATAAACATAATTATCACTCACGGTCCGCAAAGCAGACACGATAATTAAACAATGGCCCTGAATCATCTGGATCATGGAACGGAAAAAGGGTTACAACCTAATTTTTTTTATTTTATCAGGCTGCGTTTCAAAAATCAATCTGCCTAGCCTTTTCTTAACTAAGTTGGGGTCAGCTTCCAGTTTAACCGGAAGCAGCTGAATACCAGTATTTTACATGGAGCTACTGCCTCTGACCTCCACAACCGACTGTCAAAGATCCACAAATGACAGCCGGGACCAACGGCTTATCATGCTTTCCGAGGCATTTTCAGGCTAAGTTTATTATCGTATAATCATTTCGATGATGATATTTTGTTCAATAAAGGCCGGCTTTTGACATAAACAATTTATTAAGTTTGATACACATTCTCCTATTTATAAAACCCAGTAACTATTTTTACAATCAGACCCTGGAACGCTCGCCGTCCGATAAGGACCAGGGGCTGGGCCGACGGCGCGTTGTGTTCCACGCGCGCCTCAAAGAGATGTCAGCACAACTGATGGGGTCCGCTAGGGCTGATGCCTGCCGGGGTCGCGGAAAAGTCCGAAAGGGATACCGTAGCCTCTGGCAACTTACAGGCAACTGAAGGAACACGGGTGGGTTATAGTCAGTAAGAGTCTGACACGCCCTCCTACTCTGCCCAAAAAAAAAGACCCTGGAACCATAGAATACGAAAAAGAAGGAAGAAGAACCCAATCATTTAAAAAATGTAATAGATACACAAATTATAAAATTAATGTCGCATTTCGTGGCTGTCTGTGTGACCACGTTATTCTTCTAAACTACACAAAGGATTTTGATGCAGTTTCACAATCATTTAGGGAATTTATTCCGGAAGATGTATGTGTATAGCACATCACTATTAAACTTACATATCATTACAAAATCTCCATGTTTTGCCAAGTTGTAAAAACCGTGCGAAACAGGGACGGGTCGCTAGTACTTACATAAATAGGTTTCAATTGTGATGTCTTCCCTAGAGTAACTAACTTGCAATGCGTTGGATAGGTGGCGGCCATCTTGTTTAAATAATCGTTGATCTCGCGTAGTGACGGATAGCTTTTCCATGTAAAAGCATCTCCAGACGCAGCTTTATTTGTAAAATAGTACAGAAAAGTAAAATTACAAAATTATGCTTTATCGGAAAGACTTAAATGTGATATTAGCTTACCCACCAAGCTTACACATCGCCTGTTGAATACAATATCATAGGATGTAGTGTTCATACAAAGTTTCAACAATAGAATTGATGACAATTATTAGAAATGTTCCAAAAAATAATGTCAGTAAAATGAGATAATCGAAAAAATCTGTCTTCAATCGGGCACTAATCCAGACTCCGGGCTGCTACTGAGGAATTCCAGATAGAAAAACCCAATAACACTGCTTTACCTGGGAATTGAACCAAGGACCTTGTAGCAGTAGCGCTTGCGACCCCTAGACCAAACTAATATTATAAATGCGAAAGTGAGTTTGTTTGTTTGTTACACTATCACGCTAAAACGGCACAACGGATTTGGATGAAATTTGGCACAGGGGTAAATTATGACCCGGAATAGGACATAGGATACTTTTTATCCCGATATTCCCACAGGATCGAGATTGAAACCGCGGGGCGCAGCTAGTTTATTATATAATAATCGAATTTGACACTCTACGTCATTTTGCCGTGTTGAATGACAGTTGTGATTTGAATATACGGATAATTTAAGTTGGTAGTCAATTGGCTTATCAATTAATTTCTCTGGGTTTACATAATATAAAAAATCTGTCACCTTACCACTACGCCTGGTGGAAAATGTTTCCACTAAAGCTTTGTCGGCGTTTGCACGCACATCAGCTATCAGGACCGAATAGTTCATTCCATGTTCTTTCACGAAACGAATTACTTTTTCCTGGTCCTCATTGAACACCAAAAAATCTACTGTTCTGTTATCTCTTATCCAAATTTCTTCATGTTTGCTTTCTGTTTCATAAAAGATAAAATTTCAATATAGAGATAAAATTATTATTATTATTTCATTTTGTATTGCCTTCATAAAACTTAACATTAGTAACTTTTTTAGGGTTCCGTACCCAAAGGGTAAAACGGGACCCTATCCCTAAGACTCCGCTATCCGTCCGTCTGTCTGTCTGTCTGTCTGTCCGTCTGTTACCAGGCTGTATCTCATGAACCGTGATAGTAAGACGGTTGAAGTTTTCACAGATGATGTATTTCTGTGGCGGCTATAACAACAAATACTAAAAAACAGAATAAAATAAATATTTAAGGGGGCTCCAGACACGATTTTTTTTTCTACATAATGGTACGGATCCCTTCCTGCGCGAGTCCGACTCGCACTAGGCTGGTTTTATTTAGCAACACATGAAGCAATGAATTTTTTCGTATGATCACAATGAAAACTGTTCTTATTACGAATGTTTTACGCTTATGGAGAGTGTGGAGGTATCTACATCGCCACATGCAAACTACGCATCAAAAAGACCTGACGTCACACAAAAATCCTGCATCGCGCAATTAAAGTTTACCGTGCAATGGACATATACAAGAACCCAACATCAATCGGTGGGTAGTAGCCCGCCAGACACAACACCCGTCTGGTCTGAGGATCCTCCCTTTTCTATGGTGGATGAGTGAACTTTACACCCTGTTCCTCATACTCAAGAGGTATGAAGAAACGGGTGTAAAAATCACTCATCAATCCGCTTGCAAATCGAAATAATTTTCCAATTGACAATAAGTTCGGTTAACTAAAATCCACACTGCATATTCAAAACGTCACGTTGAACAACATTTTAAAGAAATCAGATAATAATCAATTACCTCTACCGTGGAATAATTTATTTAACACATCGTCATTGAAATCGCCTTGTGCTCTCCATAATTGTAAACCTGTCAGCTCAGCTTCGGCTAGAATACCTGAAATAATAAACTTAAACTATAAATAAACAATTATTTACTAATGACAATCAATCTGCCTAGCCTTTTCCCAACTATGTTGGGGTCGGCTTTCAGTCTAACCGGATGCAGCTGAATACCAGTATTTTACATGGAGCGACTGCCTATCTGACCTCCACAACCCAGTAACTGGGTAATACGATACCCCTTGGTTAGACTGGTTGTCAGACTTTCGTGCTTCTGACGACTCGTAACGACTGTCAAATATCCACAAATGACAGCCGGGACCAACGGCTTAACGTGCTTTCCGAGGCACGGAGGAGTCTCGATATGTGAAAATGGTCACCCATCCACGGACCAACCCCGGCAAGCGTAGCTTAACCTGATGAATCGACCCGAGCGGCTGTTATTACTTAGCCACGAGCTCCTCACATTTACATTTACTAAAGACCCCAGTCCAAATAGCACTTATCCCTAAAAATATCCAAAAAACTCAAAATAGCTACGCAAATATAACCTTTTAGAATAAAAAAAAATATAAGTTTCAACAAAATCATGTCTACATTGGAAAATTGAATCAATTCTCAGAAGGTACACGATAAGAAATTTTATAGACGTATAAAACAAAAGTACCTACGTTTGCTTACAAAATTAATTGACTGAGATTTTTTTTTTAGACAGAACTATTTAAAATATTCCATCTGCCTAGCCTTTTCCCAACTATGTTGGGGTCGGCTTCCAGTCTAACCGGATGCAGCTAAATACCAGTATTTTACATGGAGCGACTGCCTATCTGACCTCCACAACCCAGTAACTGGGTAATACGATACCCCTTTGGTTAGACTGGTTGTCAGACTTTCGTGCTTCTGACGACTCGTAACGACTGTCAAAGATCCACAAATGACAGCCGGGACCAACGGCTTAACGTGCTATCCGAGGCATGGAGGAGTCTCGATATGTGAAAATGGTCACCCATCCACGGACTAACCCCGGCAAGCGTAGCTTTACCTGATGGATCGACCCGAGCGGCTGTTATTACTTAGCCAAGAGCTCCTCACAGAACTATTAAATATTCAAGACCTAAAATGCTTAAAAGAAACCCTGTTTAAATAAAAGATACGCTCCGTTAAAAGGTTCAACAGAAAATTGTGAAATTAAATAAAAATGCGAAATTACAACGAAAAATATTACGTACTTAAAAGATAAGAAAAACAAAGTCTGGGATTACTTGAACCTAAGTTGTTAAATCGTCTCAAATGATTTACAGGACAAAATAAAAGTATTTTTGTTTTTCAATTAGATATCTCTTTAACTCTTTGTCATTACTAAAGTCTGTTTGTTAGTCTCAAATCTCAATGACATTTCAAGTGATTGCTGTTTGATTTTTCAATTTGGAGTTTGACTTTATAAATTAAAATCGCTTTTCATGTTTGTCTAATCACAATATCTTTCACATATAATTATATAATTACTCATCATCTGCCTACTCTTTTCCCATCTATGTTGGGGTCGGCTTCCAGAGTAACATGATGCAGCAGAATACCAGTATTTTACATGGAGCGACTGCTTAACGGACCTCCACAACCCAATTACTGGGTAATACGATACACCTTGATAAGACTGGTATACAGATATAATTAATGTTTACAAAACATTTTAAAAGAGTACCTAACGGTTGAGTTTCTTGCCCATTCTTCTCCATACGAAACTCCCGTTTGGGAGGGGCGACCAGAATCAATTTTCTTGTAAATTTTGACGTTCAAAAGTGCCTTTTACGTGCCTATTTGAAATAAATTATTTGACTTTGAACAATATTCAGTATTTTGCCTTATCTCTTTGGACCGCCCTTTATACAATTTTATTACGGTGCTTTTTACTTATTTTTAATGTATAACAAAATAAATGTGAAACATCATTATGCATAATTTTACTACGGTGAAGAAGGTTCAAGTTTATAAAAAAACTACACAACTTTAAAAAAGTCCCAATAATATCAACAATACCCATTCATTCAAAAGCAGGTTTATACAAAGAAAGTCGAATTATAACCCGAAGGCAAAGTTGCACCACTAACAAGAACTTCGACGTCACCAAGTCTATTACCAATGGCAGGCAATTTGAGCATTCAAGTAATCTGGACTTACTTTGACACAATGACACACCGACTAAGCTTAAAGTTGAAAGCTGAGTCAAAGGGGACTGGAGTCTGAACTTTCATGTTGAAATGTAGTTTTAGCATCTCCGTCAGTCAGAAGTAATAATTCTACATTGGACACCTTTTTATTTAAAGAAGTTTGGTAAACTAAACTATCCGATGTTGATTGCTATTCATTTGAGGGTTGTATGTAACTCTAATTTAATAGAAATCATTTTATAAATTAAAGTTTTTTAAATAAAAAAAGTTGGCTTCTTTTACAAGTTAGGTACACACGGCTACACATCAAGCTGTACATTTTCAGTATAAGCTGAGCTCGCATTTTACGGTAATCCTATACAATGCGAGATCAGCATAAACTGGAAATGTATAGCTTGATGTGTAGCCGTGTATATACTGGGCTGTATGGCTGGCTGTTCTGGGCTGTTAAGATCAGTAGTTTTCAATTACAATGTGATTAAGATTTTCTGTAATCAAATAATTTAAATACTTACGTCTTATGTACTTACTTACATACTTATGTATTCCAAAATATAACTGTTAACTGCAATACATTGTACTTTGACGACTCCTTTTCCTGCAAACGGTCCGAATCTGGCTTAACAGGAAATTCTTCACTCTGTATGCAGGAATGGTTTGTGCTACACCTCAAATGTTTGTGCATGTTAATGTGTGTGTGGTGGAAGCCACGACACAGAGAATCTTAGTGCTAATCAAACATCTAGAGGCATGTATTTAAAAAGAATGGCATGTTAATAATAGGGAATATACATGTGATTCAAATATGGGTCAAATATTTTTTTTGATAAACTATATTACTTCAGAATTATGCCTCCATCAATATTTTTGAATAAAATTTCTTTTTGAGCGAGAAATTAATTTTTTAAAAGTCCCAAAAAACTGTGGGTAATTCAAATACTTGAAAAGCTAAGATCGGATGTGACGTAACAATCCGGAATAACAATCAAAATGTCAATGTCAAGTCAATCAACAAGTGTCAAGTCAATGTCAAACGCTCCTACAAAAAGGAGTGTTTGACGTTGACTTGACAGTTGCTTGTTTGTTTTCACGGACTGTGACGTCACCACACCAAGCGCGCCAAATGGAGGGCGTTTAAATAGCCCGGATCGGTTGGATATTTTTAAACATTTTTTTAAGTACTTTAAATTGCCATCGTCAAATAATAGTTAAAAAAAATTCGACGGCAAAAAACGTCGAATTTTTTTTAACTATTATTTGACGATGTAAACTATCGAATAACAATATTTAAAAAAAAACATGCATATTCCCTATTGTTACGTAACTATGGCCAATAGGTATATTTAATTTATTTGTTTTCAAAATTGACATATTTTGTTCTTATGTAATCTAATACTTTATCCAATAACCTACCTAATAAAAGGTACTGAAATTTAAATATTTGTACGCCACTAAGGCCAAACATGACTGATCTTAAACTATAGTGTAATTTAATAACTTGTATAGAGCATGCTCTATGCATGCTCTATATAAGTTATTAGCATAGAGATGTTTCCACAAATAAATAATCTTAAATCTTGAAGGATGGCCACGGCAGGAGCTCTTTACAATATATAACATCACGGGTATGTTTCCCGAACGGGTAGGCAGAGGCTACCCAGTTATGTTTTAGTTCCATGGAATAGGGGACAAACCCATTGCCTTTAACCGGTCACATATCCAGACACCAGCCTGCCGTTGAATTTGCGGGGAAAGTCCGAAAGGGATACCGGGACCCTTGGCAATACGCAACTGAAGGAACGCGGGTGGGTTTTCGTCAGTAGAAGTCAATTGATGATTTGCCGCCCTCAAAAAAAAAGGCTGCCCTTGAGTAATTCACAGTACTTTACCCGACCTAGATATCGAACCAAAAACGCTCAGTAGTCGCGCTTAATAAAAGAAAGAATAAAAATTTATTTGAAAAAAAATTAAAATGTGAAAATAATGTGGGTGTAATGTATGTATGTGTGTGTGTGTGTGTGTGTTGTGTGAGTGTGTGTGTTGTGTGTATGTGTGTACTACGCAAGAGTCTGTTTTTGCAGTTCTCTAAAATTGCCAGTTTTTGATGTAATTTGGGGAAAAACGACGAATCTCTTTAACTCTAAAAAAGTCCATAAAAAATGTCTTTCGCAATATACACAGATGTCACACTGATTGTAGTCTACAGTGTTCGACATTCTGTCATCGGCATACTATTCACATTTCCAATACATAACTTGTCACCAGTGGAATATGTTTCTAGAAATTGTATGTACTGTCGTATGCATTGTATTGAACATAAATTGGATTCAAGATTGAAATGAGCACTGATTGCAAACGGAATAACATTTTAACGTTATGCTGTTACATGATAATGTATTGTATCTACTGACATATTATATACTGTCTCATATTTTTACCCGACTATGGCGTAGCAAAAAGGAGGGTTATATGTATGTGCGTATGCATCTATGTATGTATTTTCATAAACTGCCCCGTTGGTCTCGTGGTCGTAAGCGCGACTGCAGAGCGTGGGGTCCTGGGTTCGTTTCCTGGGTCGCGCAAAGTGTTATTGGATTTTTCCATTAGGAATTTCGTAGTAACAGCCCGGAGTTTGGAAGTTGGCGGTGTGATACCCCCGTGCCTCGGAAAGCACGTTAAGCCGTTGGTCCTGCGCCTGATCTCTCTCCGGTCGTGTCGGATTGCCGTCCCATCGGACTATGAGAATGAGGGAAGAGAGAGTGCACTTGTGCCTGCGCAAACACTTGTGCACTATAATATCTCCCGCGCCGATGGCTAGTCTCCGTTGAGATTGGCCGCCGTGGCCGAAAATACGGTCTGGAGGACTATATCATGTATTTTCATCTGTTCCCTCATAATTTCTAAACTTCTCATCATAATTTGACAAATGACGTATCGTTGGAAGCGTCTTGATAGTCCGCTTGTTATTCACGTCACATTAAATTGAATAGGGCGCCCTTTATAGGACATAAAGTCATGAACTTAAACTTAATGATGTTGGGTATCAAATGAAAGGGCTTAATCAGGCCATTTCCAAGACATCACAGACAGACGAATTATGATGTCTTGTTTATACCTATTTAGTTGACTTTTTTGTCGTAGTTGGGTTTTAGTTTTATTAGATCTGAAACGTGCCTGTAATCTCGACAAATGCATTTTGATTTATCTCGAAAATTTTGCTTTATTTATTTATTTATTTTATTATTTATGTACACACAGTAAAATACAAAAAGATACGACATAATTAAAATATGAGTACAAAGGTACCTACTGCTTATTTCTTAAGAAATTTCTTCCAGCAGAAATGCGAAAGGAGAAATGAAAAAGAAATGTAGACAATAGTGTGTGAGAACAAGAAGAGAAAAAACACTTAGACACACTTGCTTTATAAATACTTAGATATTATTAATACAAGTCTATGGCAGGTTCTCACGATGTTTTTCTTCATCAATTTTAGTGATGTCCAAGAACATAAGAAGTACAAAATGAATTGAAATAGTCACATTGGTACTATTCCGAAGCCACTCATGCATGAGAGGCAAGGACTTAACCACGAGTCCATCACCACAGTATAAATATGGCCATCACGCTATGGATAGTTTCATACAAACAGTAATTTTGCAAATCCGGCGCTTACACGGCGATCTTTGTGGGCCATAACATGACGCTATAACTTAGGTACTCTATTTCCTTGAAGGACGCTAATAATAAACATGCATTTATTCATGGTCAATCGTAAAACTTCGGACAAAGTCGTAACTTGTGTTAGAAAATACATGTGCCCAGGACCATAAACAAGAAAAGGGCAATTTTAATATTACGCCCAATTCTTTCGCTAACTGCTTATTGCCTACTTAGTCCAAAAACGGATAGATTAACGGATTACAAGGACGATAAAATGTACCTAACTTGAAAATGTTAATATTAACTTTGCCTTTAGTGTGGGACGCAACGTGTATCGACACTCTTGCGCCATCCCATTTTCCTGGCTCGGCGTGCTATGCTGGCGCTGCTGCTGCGGCTGCGAAAAAACCTCAAGCGGCAAATAACCTTATCGGTAAGTATATTTTCGAGCCGTTTAGGGTTAAAACGCTCGTGCGTGGGGTCAGAGTGCTCATAGTTTGTTGAACGAAATCTCCAAAAGGTTGGTTGACAATTCCCGTGACCCTAGGGCTGGTTTTTACCTTGGTCAGAGGCTAAGCATTGCCATACAACGTGGCAACGCTACCAGTCTCTTGGGTACATTACCAGTCGACAGCCATGCGGAGGAATTTTGCGACGCCATATTTTAGTTTGTTAATAGTTTTATTTAGGCAAGGATATTACATTTTAATTTTAATAATGTGTTAGTTAGGTACTTACGAACATAAAATAAAATAACATCACGGCCCTATCTCCCAAAGGGTTAGACCGAGGTTTTGTTTTTATTATTATTAATAAAATAAAATAAATATATAAATTAAATAATCATAATATAATTAAATAATTTAAATGTTTTATATTCTAATATTTATGTGTTGTATGTAATTTATAAGCGTATAGATGAAATAAAAGAAATAATATTATAATATTTAATAGGTATTAAATGTTAATAAAAAAATAAAAATAATGTGGGCTTTACTATAATTAAAAAGGACCACAAATATTATAAATGTATTAACTAAAGGTTTTTATAAACGACCTGCTTCCTGTTTTCCCAACATTTGGAAACTTTCGATATCCATAGTTCATTCAAAATCATAATTCGAAAAAAAAAAAAACAACTTTTGAATTATCAATACTTGTCACCGACTACATTGCTAGAACGTTGATAGTGTTGACAGCACTTAGAGGCGCTCCTTTACTATTACTGCATTCGCTTGTAATGTAACAATCCGAGATTTGATAAGATTCGCATTCAAGTTACAAATTGTATCACTCACCATTGTTACGTTACAGGCGAATGGTCCCGATGAATGTAATGTTATAAATTGTATCAATACAGCTTACGCACTGTAATGCTCGGTTCAAAATCAAAATCAAAATATTTTATTTCACAAAAACCTGCATGGGCACTTATGAAACGTCAGAAGCTGGGTGCACCTCACTCACTGATGTCATGTTCGAATCTGAACTGTTACATTACAGGTGAATGCTCCTGATAAGAAAGCGCCTTTAATGTTCTGACGCATTAGTACTATGTTTGCTCGGTGGAAATTTTGCCAGCATGGCTTCGTCCACGTTCTGACGAACATCATCCATCAGAACCTTATGGGAAACACTGTACACATCCAAGAAAGCCGCGAAGTCTTCGGTCTCCTCATTGAATAGTAAAAAATCTATTGTTCTGTTATCTCTTTTCCAAATATCTTCGGTGAAATGGGCTGTGAAGGGTAAAAACAAATTTTTAGGTACATTTTTATTGAATTGAATTCCTATTGTTCCTATAATATGTACCTACTTATAATAATCAATCACGTGTAGGTAGATTTATTTATTTATTTATTTAAACTTTTCGCACTAAAAAAGGTACAAAGGCGGACTTAATGCCTGAGGCATTCTCTACCAGTCAACCAAGGGTGGTGAAGAGATTAGATGGCAGGTGCTCTAATTGAGAGGAACAAAGAGAAAAAAAAATAATAATAATATATCATATTGCATTATAGATAAAGCAGAACAGTACATAAATAAGCTATAAACTTATGATACATATACTTACACATATATTAGATGGTAGATCTGCGGGGTACATACCCACAATGTCAATTTCTTTTTTTTTTATTTTGTTATCTGCTGTATATTTATAGTGTGTGCCTTTTAGTATAATGCTAACTAAGAATATTTTCTTTCTCTCTTTCTTATAAAGATAAATACAAAACCAGACGACCAATCCTGATAATATCCACATAAAATAATCTTCAACTGTAGGTAATTCTCCACATTAGTAACAAAACCGTTAGTGTACGGATACGGGGACCACAATTCGTCTTACCATACCCCATTGACTTCTTAGCGGAACAGTTGTATTGTGATCGAGGCCTTTACGGGTCACATTAGAGGGATTATAGTGTACTTTGGCTGCTTAAACGTTTACAGTGAAATGGGCCGGAAGAGGATTCCATACTTTTGCCACAGAATACAGAAGGTCGGTTCCACACAATGTGCGAACAGAGGCACACACATAGAGACGTGTACGTGCGGGCGGCGATCTCAAACAAATGCCAGTCGCGAGTGCACTTGCACTTGCTGTACGTGAAGCATGTCGATGTGTGCGTGCGTTCTCGCTCGAAGTATGCAGCCGACCTTCTGTACCTATCTCTATTGTGCTTATGCTATAAAGGGAGACAAACGTCTTGCTTATTTTATCTTTCTTTCACTGTGTTTAACGGACTGAAACGGTAAGGACACTTTCTCGTCTATATGAGGGGCTTATGACTATCGATATGTTGTGGATCGATAGGTTTTTATTTAAACCAATCGATCTATCTGCTTGTAATGAAATGCTAAAGCGACATCTAAGTATTCTCTGCGAGATCATAGACTGTGAAGACAGGGTTTTTTCTCTTTAGGTATATTTAAGCAGAATAGGTTACGTAATCTATCTACGTCTATTGTATTTTTATGGATTTCCGCAAAGTCACGCCGGAATCAGTTAACTATCTGATTTTTTATCAACAAGAGTATATTTCTCGTGTGAAAATAGTGTAATGTTCATGATTACCTCTTTTCTCGAATTCACTTAGCACTTCCTCATCCAAAACACCCTCGGCTCTCCAAAATTGCACTCCACTACGCTCCGTTTCATTTAACTCCGTTTTATTTGTTTCCAAATCGTCAGCCAAGATGCCTGAAATAATAACTTTTAGCTATAAATACCTAAACATTTTCGACGGGAACAAAAACGAAAAACGCAAACTGAAATAAAAACCTTTTAGAATTAAAAATAGAAAAAGGTTCAAAAAAATCATCCTGCATTGGAAATTTTAAATTACTCTCAGAGAATCCTAGTACCTACACACCACACGATAAGAAATTTTATTGACGTAGGCTATAAACAGAAGTACTTTTACTTACAAAATTAATTGGCTGAGTATATTTTTTTTACACCGAAAACAATTTAGTATTCTCATAGACCTAAAATGCCTAAAAAAAGACGAAAAGATGATGTTTAAACAAAAGATACGCTCCGCTAAAAGGTTTAACAGAAAAGTAAAATAAAAAGATTTTTTAAGTGAACATCTTCAGGCGCGTTGAGCGCTTTTTTGTAGGGGATAAACTTATAGATTCGGGTCACCGACATGCTGCGACTATAGATTATAGATGGCGCGAATAACAATTTAAAGTTTTTTTTTTTTGTATCTTCATTCTTAAAATTTAGTATAGCAAAGCCTCTTGGCATTACTTTAAGGCTTCATTGTTCAGATAGAATCGATATTTTACAACACAAAAGAAATATCAGCATCATGTCCTTGTCCCATGTTATTTGTGGTCGGCACAACATCACTCACTCACCTTCTCTTCCTCATAATTCCTCACACAATCCATCCATCTCTTCTTTGGCCTTGCTCTCCCTCTACATCCATCGACATCTATATTCATCATTCAAAAACAAAACAAAAAAAAACAACCGACTTCTAAAAAAAAACCTTAAAAAGTGAAAAATAACTTTAATTCCGGAAGTCGGTGTCTTTGCTTTTCAATTTTCGTTTTTTGCCACCGACTTCCTATCGATACAATAGACAACGACGACGATAGGTATCTACCTATTTTTATTCATATTTAAAAAACTTACGAAATTGAAGTAGTAAAAACGAAATTGTAGTAGTAAAAACGAAATTGTAGTAGTAAAAACGAAATTGTAGTAGTAAAAATTAAACTGATCTCAATAATAAAAAGTTTTAGAATTCATATAACAATATAGCTTTATAAATAAATATGAATAATTTTTTACATAAAAAAGCGAATTATACGATAAAAGCACGAGACTTTTACAAAGTTAACTACAACTCATGAATAAAATATTACAAAATTCTAGCTCAAATAAGCTAGACGTCCATGGACTTATATTGTGCACGAACCTTCAATAAAATAAAAAAAAACCAGGCAAATGACACACGTCGTTCTAAGAATGCCTTTCTCAAAAAACACCTTTGAGCGTCTGACGCATATTTTGCGTCCGCAAGTTACTACAGAATAGTACAGAAGGTCGATTATATACAACAAGCGAAAACGCACGCTCGCATAGACAAGTGCACTCGCGACTGGCGTTCAGCATAGATGGACTAAGGCCGCGTCCTATTTAAAACCGATCATCGCGCGAATACGCGATCGGTCGCGTGTGTATGTCACTTTTTGTTCGGAAAACCGGAAAGTGCCCTCTGTCGGCGCGACCACGCATTCAGGTTCACCAAACAAAAAGTTTGGACGATCGCTTTTAAATAGGACGCGGGGTAAGATCGTCTTACCCGTCTATTATTTATTTATTTATTGACTGTTAAAATCCAAATAGGACGCGGAGTAAGATCGTCTGAATCGTCTATTATTTATTGACTGAAAACCAATTACTATATCAAAATAATATAAGAGACAATTATAAAGATGAGGTTAAATACAAAAAAAAATTAACAACACTTTAATGAGATCTCACCATAATCCTGACATGCCAATATAATCTTCGTCCGCAACCGAAGACAGATCGTTTGTTGGATTAGAATCCAAGAAATCACAGATTACAAGATACTGGGAACTTAGCACGCGAAACGATGCGACAAGTAGGCACAGCAACCAGTCTGTGCTTTCACGGCAGTAATTTCTGACGGTCTATTTGCGCGTGAACGTGTGAACTCTTCTTTCTTTGCTTCTGTACTCGTCATATAGAGCCGACCTTCTGTACTATTTTATTTATGGCATGACGGTCCTTTGATTCAGTACCTATACGCTTCGGTTCAATACGTTGCCCAAGCGAGCATAAGAGATATGAATCATAAATCTATGGCGGACTAGGGAAAGCAACCTGTGATTTATTTTCGGGCTGGATATTGAAAAATAAACATGTGTACCGGGATACGGTTTCAGTGTGCCCTGATTTACTCTGGACCTTTTTAAATAGGGCCCCAAATAAATAATGGGCCGGACTTACCAAGAGACTTTAATTAAATCTGAATCTTTAGGGTTGCTAAGACAAAAAATTTACGTCACTTTACGTTAAGAGCGTTTACACTGAAAGTGGGCAACGTCGCAAATAGATGTCAAATATTTCGCTTTTTGATTAATTTGACAATATTACTGTATCGAAATCCATACAAATATTATAAATTCGAAAGTAACTCTATCTGTCTGTCTGTCGGTCTGTCTGTCTGCCTGCCTGCCTGTCTGTCTGTCTGTATGTTACCTTTTCACACCTAAACCACTGAACGGATTTCGATAAAATTTGGCATGGAGATAGATGGTATCCCGGGGATGGACATAGGCTACTTTTTATCGACATACCACGCGGGTGAAGCCGCGGGCGGAAGCTAGTATGAAATATGGCTAGGCAACTTTATAAAATATTGATCCATCATCAAGAAATTTGCGTATTTCTATTTCATCAAACTGTTTGAACCAGCCTGTTTGATCAAATTACTTCAACGACTATGGCCCGCATTAAACATGCACTATGCACTTCCGACCTTCCCCTTTGAGGGAAATAAGGGGTGATGCTACGTTATGAGAACGCGTGTGCCTATTCTCATGACGTAACCCCTTATCCCCATTCCCACCCACGTGAATCGTGTTTTATTTACTGTAAACCACAGTACAAAGGTTACACGTGCAACTAATACAACACAAACAATCACGACCCCCAGGAAAACATACAGAGTATAATATTTACTTTATAAAGGTGAGCTTATGTGAACGGTATTATGAAACTCGTATATCTGAGAAAATTGCTAGTTTTCCGGTCGTTTCCTTGTTAGACGGTAACAGAGACGGTAGTTTGAAAACTCTATGGCATACAACACTAGCGATCTATGCGACTTAACCCTCCTTTAAAGGAGTCTTCCCACTACACCGTACCATACATGATCGAGCTTTGTGCCGTTTGCCGTGTTCCTAAGACTTCATGGTATGATATGGTGTTGTGGACAAACAAACGACTTTAAGCTTTTTTTATCTATTTTTCAGGTCAGATGTGAAATGGTTATTGGTATTTTTATATTTTGAAAGTTTTTTTTTTTATTTGAGGAACTCGTGGCTAAGTAATAAAAGTCCGTGGATGGGTGACCATTTTCACATATCGAGACTCCTCCGTGCCTCGGAAAGCACGTTAAGCCTCAGGATCTTTGACAGTCGTTACGAGTCGTCAGAAGCACGAAAGTCTGACAACCAGTCTAACCAAGGGGTATCGTATTACCCAGTTACTGGGTTGTGGAGGTCAGATAGGCAGTGGCTCCATGTAAAATACTGGTACTCAGCTGCATCCGGTTAGACTGAAAGCCGACCCCAACATAGTTGGGAAAAGGCTAGGCAGATGATGAAAGTTTTTTTTATTTAAAAGAGTGTTTATGGAGTTTCTTGACCGTTCTTCTCCAAAGGAACCTACTACACTTTGTAATAGGTAACAACCTTCATCTTTCTGACTGACTGAGCCTGTAATTAAATACTTTGAGGTTTGAGTTTTAAGCTTTTGAAGAAAAAAATTACAAATGATTCTCTGTTATCTCTTTCTCTCAAGACCTATCCCTAAGTATCAGTACTTCACTTCACTACATATTATAAAACAAAGTCCTCCGCTGCGTCTGTCTGTCTATCTGTTCGCGATAAACTCAAAAACTACTGCATCGAGTTTCTTGCTGTTTTCACCAATGGATAGAGTGGTTGTCGAGGAAGGTTTTACTATATTATAATCGACATCCACGCGGGCGAAGCCGCGGGCATCAGCTAGTTATAAATAAAACCTTCATTCTTTTATGAGTATTGATTTAATCGTTTAGGCGTAAACTTATTAAAAGACTCATTACTAAACATTTATTATTAACAGACATGATGCAGTACTTTTACTCTAACACGAATATTCGATTTATTTATGTATGTTAACTCCAAAACCAGTCGCGGACGTACCCACGGGGATAGCTATTAGCTAGTACTGAATTCAGTAACCTTAATGAATGAACTTAATATAAACAATAATATAAATATCTATTGTTGTTTAGTCCAAGTTAAAACAAAAGCTAACAAGTTCTACGAATTTTGTCTGCCAGTAATAGGCGGCAAAACGAAAAACAAATGATGAATTCTAAGGAACGGTAAATTGAATTTCAGCCGAGTGAAAGAAAAACATTTGAAATTAATATATTTGTTAATTTAAATATGTAGTTATGTAACTATATACTTGTAAAATCAACCACGAATTTTCGAGTCGAACCCGCTACCCTGTATCGGGCTGCGGGAGATAAATATTTCAGACCATTTTTACAAGTAACTCCTCATCTAGTTAAATTTTTATATTTTAGATATATCTCATTCAACAAAAATGTATAGAAAATGTTGCTCTCACAAAAATGAACTTCCGAAAGATCTTTTCTACGTCTATTCACGTCAAATGATTTACGACAAAAAGATAAAGACGTCGCGAAATATACTGATATAAAAGATACCACTGAGACTACATCAAAAGGTATGTTATCGAACTAAATCTCGCAGCAAAAAGATATCACACAACAGTTTGTATACAAAGTAATCTCAAAGTCTTATTTTTACTGGTTTTTTTATGTCATAGCTGTCTGCAAATGGGCATCGCACACTTAAGTTTATTTTAGACACAATAGTAGTATTTATCTGAAAAAAACTATGCCTTCTTTATTATTCAATGTTTGCAAAACTGTAAAACTGAATCGTAATCTAATAGTTATTTAGTGTCCGAGTGTGATAATAATATCACATGAGTGGTTTAATATTTACAGTTGCATACAAGACTTTATCTACACCCATGATATGAATCTTCTTTGAAAGTTTCTTTGCAATACCAATATCGAACAAAAATGGCGCGGTACGACGTGAATTCGAATTTTTCGAATTCGAATGTGTTTTGTTTTTAAATTACGGTGCTTTGTTAGTGAAACTCTCGTGAATGACATGTTCTTTTTTTTAAATGAATTGCATTATGAAAAGTACAACATTATAACACCCATTTGGATGATATAATGGTTACTATGACACTGGTTTTATTTTATTTATTATTTATTTATTAGGGACAAAAAACAGTTGCATGTTAAAAAATACAGAAAATTACTAAAACTAGGAATTGTCAAACATGCAACCCACACCATTGTCCACGAATTAACTAAAAGTTAAAAGAAGTGATAAAAGAAGTGATAATATAAGCGATACATAAAACAAAACAAAAGAATCGTTGTCATATTAGCGCTGAGATTGCCGAATGTTACTCAATTTACTCTGCGAACAAAATATCCAGAGCCATTTTGGTGGTTTTAATGTTGGCAATAAGCTAACTGTTTCAGAAACTTTTATGGAGGATTGATAGCATGGGTGTAGACACAATATTTAAGTACATTTTGCAGATAAAATAATACATAAATAATAGATAAGCGAAATGTTAGTATCTTATTCGCGATCTCCGGACTTTCAATATATGTAAAATATAACATGTTCCCACATTATCAACTTAATGATCTCTTAAAATAATGATCTTAATTATATAGTTACCACCTAAGTACACATTATGGTAAAGAAATTAAGTATTGAGTATGACCAGTCTCATTTTCGCGATTTAAAAGCCATGTATTCCAGCGCCATTTCAGTTTTAGGTCGAAAATAAATTATTTAAGTTGCACTGTTGCTACGGCGTAACCGACCGCGACGTGATGATGTGCTGCTACACCGTAGCAGATAGCCGATCTGCTACGCCGTAGCAGATGGCCAATCAGCTACGCCGTAGCACATACTACTACGTGGCAAACGCGATTTTTTACGTGGCAAACGCGCAACGAGGAGAGAGATTTGTTTCCATTTAACTGGTCATTATATTCCTATAATTTATTTTCATATTTTAGGCCCAAAAACATCGTTCTTTTTCTCTCAATCTTTTGAAAATGACAGAGACAGAATGATGGTTTAAATATGTTTAGCGCTAAACGTGTTCGTGTTTTTTGTTTGATGTTGTAAGTATGTCTTTGTGTGTTTTCAGTGTACGTATGTAGTGATTTGTTAAGCAAGTGGGCTTCAGTGTACTATGAGTACCAAAACAACCTATTCAAATCAATTTATTCACAAAATATTTTGTGGTTTTTCAAATATTTGCTCAGAATTTTCTTTTATTTACCGTATTTAATATTTTATGGGATGTATACAGACCACTGACTGCCATTACTCCCGGAGCCTCATGGCTGCAAACTGTCAACTTTGCCGCAAAAACTTATTTTAATGTCGGATCGTGTTTTGTGAAAGAAACAGGTTTTTTTTAAAAGAATAACGGAAATTCTTTAAAAAAAATAACCTGTTACTTTCGCTCTCAAGTGTACATTTTAACCTCTCTGCTCGACAAGACTTTGACACGTGACACATCAGCTAACTCGACAGGAAGTTGCGAATTCCGTCATAAAAATCAGGAATTTACATGAACTTTCAGCATTTGAATTTACTAAAAAAAGTATGTTACCGCATCTATTTTATACAATAAGTTTGTGGCAAATATCATAAATTATATGTCGAGGTCGGTCAAACCGCGTCAGTCGACTGCGTAAGTTGTTTAAAATAGGTATTAATACACCTATTCAAAAGGTAGGCAACTCAGATTCCCTGAAAATATGTACATAAACAATCTTCTCTCTTGCTGAAAATATGCAAAAGGACCAAATAAAGATATTATCATTCTTTCTGCATTCTTACTTTTACCATTATTCATACTTAAACTAGATAAAAAACACGATCAAATATGAACAAAAATTAACAAAAATTGTGGTGCGACGTAACACTTCTTAGTGCTTACCGTCACCCAATTTTTCGATTTCGATTCAAATGTTGCACTCAGCCTAATCGATATTCGATATAATCAAACTTGATTAAAAATTGTAGAAACTGAATAAAAACTCTTTGGTATATTTTTCATTAATTATTTTATTTTGAAAATTAATTTTAGTAATAAGTACATATACATACACTGTGGATAGTGGTGTAACGTTTTAGGGTTCCGTACGACCGAATGAAAAACTGAACCCATATAGGATCACTTGTGTCACACGAGTCTTGTGTCTGTTCTGCATTGCTGCAATTTGCTTCGAATCTACTGGACCGATTACGATATTATCTATTGAAATTTGGTACACATATACATTTTGGTGACCCAAACATGGAAATGTAACGTAAATAAATGGATTTAGCAAATAGTCACTTTTGGGGGGCCAAACCAGAAAATTGAAAAAAAAAGTTTTCGAAAAAGCGTTCATACCTGCGACGGTCTTCTTCTTATTTGATAGCAAGAGAGAAAGAGAGGGAAAGTGGGAATTTAGTCAAAATGAAAATCCAAGATGGTGGGTTCAATTTTTTTTAAATTTTTCCTCATAACTTCCGTTTTCATAGTTTGCGATAATGCTAAAGTCAATAGTGAGGTCAAAATTTAAATCCAAGATGGCAGCTGCGACAAGTTTTTGTCATGTGTGTCGTGTGGTTTTCGGGTGATAGTGTCGATACCCAATAAGATGAAATTATAATTATACTAGCTGCCCCGCTCCGGCTTCGCACGGGTAGCACTAAGTACCTACCCTACCCCTACCCTACCTACCCTACCTACCCTACCTACCCTACCTACCCTACCTACCCTACCTACCCTACCTACCCTACCTACCCTACCTACCCTACCTACCCTACCTACCCTACCTACCCTACCTACCCTACCTACCCTACCTACCCTACCTACCCTACCTACCCTACCTACCCTACCTACCCTACCTACCCTACCTACCCTACCTACCCTACCTACCCTACCTACCCTACCTACCCTACCTACCCTACCTACCCTACCTACCCTACCTACCCTACCTACCCTACCTACCCTACCTACCCTACCTACCCTACCTACCCTACCTACCCTACCTACCCTACCTACCCTACCTACCCTACCTACCCTACCTACCCTACCTACCCTACCTACCCTACCTACCCTACCTACCCTACCTACCCTACCTACCCTACCTACCCTACCTACCCTACCTACCCTACCTACCCTACCTACCCTACCTACCCTACCTACCCTACCTACCCTACCTACCCTACCTACCCTACCTACCCTACCTACCCTACCTACCCTACCTACCCTACCTACCCTACCTACCCTACCTACCCTACCTACCCTACCTACCCTACCTACCCTACCTACCCTACCTACCCTACCTACCCTACCTACCCTACCTACCCTACCTACCCTACCTACCCTACCTACCCTACCTACCCTACCTACCCTACCTACCCTACCTACCCTACCTACCCTACCTACCCTACCTACCCTACCTACCCTACCTACCCTACCTACCCTACCTACCCTACCTACCCTACCTACCCTACCTACCCTACCTACCCTACCTACCCTACCTACCCTACCTACCCTACCTACCCTACCTACCCTACCTACCCTACCTACCCTACCTACCCTACCTACCCTACCTACCCTACCTACCCTACCTACCCTACCTACCCTACCTACCCTACCTACCATTTATTATTTATTGTACACTACAGTTTAGTATTTATTGTATAAAACAATTTTATTTCAATTTCCAAGTATCGATTTCTTATATTTGACATATTAATTAATCGAGAAGAACGAAATTTAAAAAAATAATCGTTTGGCATAATCGTTTTCGGACATCATTACAATAAAAAAAAGTATAATGGACGGCGATTTTGAAAACAAATTCAGTGGTGGTAATGAATAATACGTGTTATTGGACCCGTGTTCGTATATTATGTTAAGATTTGGACATTTTCTAGTTGTATATAATATTTTGAATAATATTTGTCACATTTTAAATCGTATCTACATGTGTATGAGTGATATTCGTGAAAAGTAAAAATGAAAACACGCACGATTGGCGCGAAACTTCGTCTTTGGATAACACAAAACTTCATTACCACTATTTATTTAACTTGAACAATGGATGAATTCGTCAAATAATTAAATGATGTATTATTCACTGCCCCTGTGGTGGGGTTTGGATGTTCAAAATCACAATTTTTTATGTTTTTTAGCCTCGACCACCACTGTCATCAAAATGGCGATTATGGTATTTACAGTCTTGAATTTTATATAGGTGAATTAATTAACTTGCGCGCTGAATATGAAAGATTTAATGGCGTAAACATAATGAGTTTTTATCCAACTCTCATAATTAACGCACATTCATAAGATTTGATGGGTAGCATATTAAATATTTCCATAATCGAGACAGGGTGTCGTATGTGGTAATTCTGGGGTCCAATTGGATCCGCTACCGAGCCGGCGGAGGTTTTTGTGTTCGGGTCCAATTGGGGGCGCTTCCGAACTATACGGTTAAATACACTTTCTAAAACTTCTAGAAAAAAAAGACAGCTAAGTTATCTTTAGCTTTTTGTGTCTAAGAGTTTTCTTGGAACTGGTAAAGACTATTAGTATTTTCTTGGAAAATACATAATTTAGAAGCTTAGAGGTACGCTTTTAAAAACCTATTATTGTTAAGTAACTTCTTAGAAAATGAAAGATCCAACTTAGAATAAAGTTTTATAGTAATAGTCCATTTATTTGCGAGAATATTGTTACAGAGAGATCTTACATTACGTTTTAAAAACAACCCCGTCCGGAACGCAGTTCTTTACACAAAACTCACACAGACACTGTATAAACTTGTTGTCTTGAAAGAGCATGGCAGATGAGAGTATGTCATACTCACTTAAATGTCTCGCTGATGGTGGCGCGTGTGTTGGATCATTCGGTTCCCTACAAAATGGTTGAGCTGGATGGTGCTGATCCACGTGTCATGTTCGTGAACGGGCGCTGTCAGTTGAGACTGGTCATCTGTTGTCTGCCAGGGCTTATTTTAAATCTTATATTTTGAATTGTTTTTGATTATTTTTCGTTTGTCATTGTTCTCACATAATAGAAGCACCAAGAATACTGTAACCAGGATTTTGTAATATCTATATCCATTTTTAAAAGAGTTTCCTTGGAGTTTCTTGCCCGTTCTTCACCATAGAGATCTACGATTTGGAATGGGCAACTAGCTTCAACTTTTTGACTACCTGACCGACTCTTTGACAATTAAAGTGCCTGTAAATGGTTTAATGGAAATAAATGCTTTGAGTTTGAGTTAAAATAGAAAGAGTCAGAGAGAGAAAGTCGCATCGAGGGGGCATAACGCTTTTTCCTTACGTGACGATTTCTAACAGTCAACTCCTACCGCAAGTCGCGGTATGGAACTTCGTTCCAAAAAACTGCATTCAAATGCATTTAATTAAACCTTAACTGTAGACCAAAACTTTTTTATAATATCAATGTTGTTGTACAACTTAGATGTAGCATACATTTGAAAATTTGCATTCATTCATTTCATTTTTAGTATTTGGTTGTACAACATTGCGTTTGCGTAAAGATCATTTTCAAGGCTACTAAAGATTGGACATTTTGAACGCGCACTCAGTTCGGAATGCGATCGGTTTTACGAATTTTGCCGATGCTACATGTAAGTTATGTCGTACTGAACGACGTTTTCTTACCTTTCACATGTACGAATATAACAAAAAATATGTATCCCACTTTATGACCACCGTACGTTATCACGCACCGGACCTCCGCTCATTCTGGAAAAAATTGAAGACAGTTTAGGTCCCAATGCGCCAATGTCCAGCATTTTGTGGGAACAACACACGCGATAAGAATTTATTGCAAGGAAAACAAAAATTGTAGGGATATGAAGAGAAAACAACAGATATTTTCCTCAAATGAGGCTTTATAGGTACGTTTTATGATTGTTTACGTTTCACTCACGTAGGTCGTTTGACTTGCGACCTAGTTATGTAATCTGCTCATGAATAGTCCGTTGGAGACCCAGAAGAAACCGACTACTTAGGGCCTAGGGCTGATTTCACCAATGAAACTGAACACGATCTCCAAATCTCTCAAACTGCGTTCATGAGCTGTCAATGTCAATATTATTAGATTTTTTTGAACATTATCTATTTTGTTAAGTAGTACTTGTTGAAAGGTCTACACTGTCCCCCCATACTTACTATCACTGTTATTCAAAAATATTGTAACAGCCAATTATTTCTAATTTTAAACCGTGGAGTTTCTTGCCGGCTCTTCTCCATAGGAAACGACCAATTGGAACCGTGCACCTACCGTCTGACATTTCATAAGTGCCTATGTAGGTTTATGTGAAATAAAATATTTTGATTTTGATTTCTTAAACGCATCATTTGTTTAATAAACGATTAAGGAAAACATCGTGAGACCTCTTGTAGACGACAACGGACAACGGTCCGATTTTTATAACGGACGACGGGCCGACACGCAGTGTTCAGTAGGTCAGTGTGGGTATGTTTGTTAACGCGACGGGCACATACCCGTTGCGCGACTGAGGTCGGACCACCATTTCATAGATGTGTATTGATGACAATTACTGATGTGCGCCCATTGACAAAAACGGTCGTTAGGAAACCTGAGAGATATTTGTCGATGGCATGTGAAGCCAAATCAGAGGTCCATGGGCGGTATAAATGCTCTGACACCAGGGTATTCACTAACCACACGAAACATAAAGAAAGAAAGCTTAAAATGTGTCTCATTCACATCTAATAATTTATAATTATATTACATTTCTGCTTAGCCCTCTTCCTCTCTCCTAATTTTGCTGTGCCCGACAGGGTCCATATAGTGATCTTTTACTTATTATACCATCTAAGTATCATATGGAATGCAATAAAAATTGAGTATTGAGTATTCTAATTCTTTAATCTGGCTGAATGTGTCTTACGATGGTGTTTTGAGAACATTTTGCAGCATTGTTCCTGCATGCGTAGCATGACCACTTTAGAAACGGGTTTTGACGACAGAAGAATAGACAAAATGACAGATAAAAAAACACAATCTGTCATTTTGTATATTCTGAATAATATACACTAGTACCTAAACTGTAATTTGATCGAACCCAGGACCATAAAAACAAATTTTCGCCACTTCGTTATCTGCAATTTCCCAAACTGCCCACTCGTAGGTATTATATTTTACGTCAATGTAAAGGCGGCTATTCGGATTACAGCATAATCAGCCCATAATGTTCCCACTGCTGACACACAAGCCTCCTCTATGAGAGGGTGTGGGCCGTAATCCACCACACGGGCCCCATGTGGGTTGGTAGATGTCACAATCATGTCTTCGAATTTTTGGTTGTAGGACATGCCGGTTTCCTCACAATGTTCTCCTTCACCGTTTTGAGTGCTGTTGTGATGAAATAATATACACAAAGTAAAGCACCAGTCAGGGTTCGAACCTACGACATACAACTCGTAAGTCGCGGCCGTTACGATGCCGGGCTACCACTGCTCTCAAATAAGGAGCACATTTTCTAAAATAAAATCAAACAACGTATCTACGTCACAGTTATATTTTCGCTTTCCATATTCTTAGTGCCCACAATAGTTCAAAGGGCTAACCAATTTAACCAGCTATTTTCCGATTTCAGGTCAATCTAAATGCCACAGGCACGTTTTCGACCTCCCAGACTGGCTAGCTAAAATATCTGTCTGGAACAGAAATAATTCAGACGGAAATATTAGCTAATTGTTCGATTAGAGGTTTCATTTCCGTTAGTTTTCGCGGGCGGATATTTTAGTGTCTGTATGCGTCATCGTGATATCACATTTTTTATTCTTTTCATCTATTGTGGTACAGTAATCGTATTCTAGGTGCATCGTATTCACATGTTATTAAATAATTGATGTATACAAAATATTGTAAGACATTTTTTTAAAGAATAACCTTGGTGTTTCTTTCCCATTCTTCTCCATACGACAACTACCTTTTGGACGGGGCAACTAGAATCAGTTCTATTTATTTGTTTTAACGTTCGAAAGTGCCTTAATGTGCCTATTTGAAATAAATTATTTGACTTTGACGTGCTTATTTGAAATAAATTATTTGACTTTGACGTGCTTATTTGAAATAAATTATTTGACTTTGACTTTGACACATGTTATATCGGTAAAAAAACGAAAAGAACCGGAAGAACGAAAGTAAACAATGTTAAAAATGTATAAGTAATTATTTTGGATTCTCAGTAGTAGCCCGTAGACGTCAACAAAGCATGTTGCCTGTAGGCTGTAATCTCAGGACGCGTAGGCACAGATTTTGTAGTCGGCCACTGTCAGCATTGTTGTTGAATATTGACACGATAGCTCTTGAACGCGGTTTAGAGGTGCTGATCGAATTTAGCCCTTAGAGTGGTTTAATGCAAAACCTAATTATAGTATGCTGGATCCAAGAATTGAACCCACGTTCAGCCGTCGCGCTAGGCCAACGAAAAAGATACTTTAGCAATATGATAATAGGATTTCATTTTTACTATTACCCAATCAAAGCAGTCGGCTTCATCATCATTTCAGCCGAAAGACGTCCACTGCTCGAGATACGCCTCCCCCAAGCATCGCCACTTCGAGCGGTTCTGTGCTTCTCGCATTCAGCGGATTTCCGTGGCCTTCACCAGGTCATCGGTCCTCATTGTGGGGGGCCTTCCAACGCTACGTCTTCCAGTACTCGGTCGCCACTTCAGAACCTTTCGGCTCCATCGGCCATCTGTTCTGCGAGCAATGTCGCCCACTGCCACTTAAGTTTAGCAATAATACAGTCGGCTTACTTTATGTTTATTATCTTTTTGCCCTTCGGCCATAGACCCGAGTTATCTTAATCTTTGACCCAACTTCAGACCACCCTACTTTGTCTTTATGACAATAAACATAAATAAACAAACATCAAAACTTTATATTTGGAATACCTATTACTTGTCAAGTTTCTTACAAATTATATCTCAAACATATACCTATAACACGTAGGATACCTACCTTACATGGAGGAGCTCGTGGCTAAGTAATAACAGCCGTCTGAGCCGCCGGGGTTGGTCCGGTGACCAACTTTACATACCAATTTTCTATTTTTAAACTAAATTTTAAGTAAGATAATTTTATCTAATTGCTACATTATTATACTTGCTTATTAATTGGAAAAATTCGCTGGCTCCTGCAATACTGGTACCTAGCTCTGGAGCCAGGGTCTCAAATTGTTGTAACCTGTTTATGTCAATAATTTATTTATTTATTAATTAGCTTTTAATTTCTGCACCTTTTAATCAATTTCTTTGAACCGAGTAACATTGCCTTACAACTTTGATGCGATAGATATTACAACCCAACCAATTTAGGAACTCATAATTAATATCCGCATATCTCACAAACTCAGTCAGTTTCTGTAAATGGCAGACCTTTGTGCTGATGTTTATGTACCATTCTCTCATTTAACTTTATAAACAGAATGGACGTTGCAGAAGCAACCAGATTCGGGACCTAGCCCGCGGCTAGTTGAATCTCTTAGTGTTTATGTTGTTCGCTGATGGTAGATATAAGCAATTGCAATGCCTTTGAGTGAATATTGCAATTTGCAGTACAGTGAATGTATACAAGTGAATGAATTGTTTTAGTTTCTAATAGAGAGACATCATCTTGGGAATGAATACCAGAATTTCGCTAGTAATTGGTACAAGAGAAATTCCAGTGTCCTGCGGTCGTTTACAGACACTAATCTCGCATGGACGCACACCCAGACATAATTATCTACTGGATTTTATTTTACCCATAGGCAATCGAAGCTTATATTTCATTCGCTATCATCTAAATGAATAATTAAGCACAAAAACTGGTCAAAGTGAACCAGGGATTAAGATAAGCGAACTGAAAGAAATGATACGCCAGCTACGCGTCTTACATATCCTTTCTTTGAAGAACCGTTCCCCAAATCTGTATCGGTTTTCAATCCGTGATTTTATCGTTGCAACTGCTCTCTCAGGAATAAAGTTCACCCTGTATCCTGCATGCGTTTACGAAGAGGAAACCGGCATATCCTAGAACCAAAAAAATCGAAGACATCTGCCAACTCCCACTGTGAGTCCGCGTGGTAGATTACAGCCCACTCCCTCTCGAAGAGAGGCGACTTGTTTTCCAACAGTGGGAACATTATAGGCTGATTAAGTTACTGGTTTATGATTGGCTGTTCATTATCATGCAGTATTTTGCTTACATTAAAATAATAATACGTCGGTTTAGTTAATCCGAGTATAATTCAGAACAATGGATCCCGGGAAGATAAAAATTTAAATTCACATAAGGTCAGACAATATTTGCTTAATATGTTAATCTCGACGGCATTGTGTAAGTGGTCATTTAAAAAACAGCGTGGTTCCTTTTTTTGTCTATTTGAAAACATACGTCAGAATAATGTCGGGTTAATGACTTCATTTTAATTTTCATACAATGGACTCTGGATTCGAATAGGATGTTGTCCTAGATGTCATGATAACTAGAGCCTCAGTTCAAATCGAGTTAAAATGGCAAACACATGAACATCGGGTGTTCAGATATTTCTAAGTTTCCGAACTAAAAAAAATACGAAACCTTTCTTTGTCACAGAGGTTTTTTTACTAATATAGTGATCGGCACAAATTCTAGCTGTTTTCATGAAGCTTTAATGATGCTTACTCTTCCAAAATTCAAGTACAAGCTAAAAATATACGAAAATATACTGAGATATAAAACTGCTCACAACAGGATAATATGCATAAAAGAATCCGAGAAAAATAGCGTCATATACTCAGATTAACGATCGTTAAGCGACTTTCTGAAGCCCGACAAAGGAAGATATTGAGATAAAACGGAAATTCAATAAGCAATACTGCCTTTCCATAAACTAAAAGGCAGATAAGTTACAAAACGTAACTTTGAAATCACGACAAAAATGTGGAGAATTTGACTCTCTTTCTTTTTTCAAATTATTATTTAATAAAATAATATACAGGTTGTCAGGGTAAACACCGTTGTCACTCAAACCATGGGTAGTTGACTTAAATATAAAAACAAATGACCGAGAAACAATAAAAAATAACGTTATTTTCATTAAAAGATTTTAAAAAGTTTCTATCCGACACCGTGCTCGCTAGCGAAACAGCTGACTAACTGAGGGAAGGGTCGCGCTCGCGGCCGGTCAGGTCACACCCCGCACCCCCCCCCCGTGTTGAGACGCAAGTTCGTTGCCCTAGCGCATAGGGCAACGAACTTGTGTCTTTTGTGGTAAAATGTAGATTTTAAAAAAGAAAAAAAAAATGTAATTTTCCCATTGATTTTACGTTCTATAAATGACACCAAACTACTGGTTTCAAGGATAACGGTGTTTACCCTAACATCCTGTATACAAATGCATTTTTTTTTTGCCATCGATTTCCCAAAATTACCGACTGATTTCATTACTAACATATAATTATATTCCTAAAAGGATATGCGCACCTGAATCAAGAGTAACAAACAATGATTGAGAATGTATTGTTGCGCACTCGCAACAATACATTCTCAAGGTCAAAGTTTTCAAAATACACAATTAAAACCTTCAGTCAAAATAATAGACAAAAATGTTATGTTTTTAATGCACACCATCTAAAGTAGCTTGGTATTCGACACAGAATCAACCAAACGACACTTAAGTATTTTCTTTAATACACAGTAAAATATCTGCAAGGTTTTTCCTTTATGGGAACGAAGGTGGAAAACATTTCAGAGTCACAGGTTGTAAACTGTTGGTATATTGGCTTCGTCACATTTTCCTGTGAACAACTTGTAACATGTATTTACGTACAGAAAAGGGCTTTTTTGTGCACCTGGGTATCGTAAAAGGCTTATTTATATTAACAGAAAATATTAGATGAACTATGACCAAAGGAAGCAGCAGAGTGGTAAATGCGGAAAGCGTAGAACTGGATGTTGAAGTGCAATCGGGAGAAGAGGCTGAACTTACCTATAACTTCAAGCAGGAAAAGGTTCTGTTATCCTCAAAAATAATAAATTAGGTACTTTTAGTACTTTTTATCCCCAAAAATTATAAAAATGACGAAACGCAGCACTCGAACAGATTCTCGCTAACAAAAAACATGCGGGACAGTCTTTGGGGACTGCCGATACTAATTAAAACTAACCAACAATGCGTAACCTCAACGTTATTCAAACGGTAGACGGTAGATGGCGCTAAAAACATTTCTTCAAGCGTGACGGTGACGATGACGCGAGTTCCATGACTTTTGTTCACCCAAAAAGTGCTCAACGCGCCTAAAGAAGTTTTCACTTTAAAACTGTGGCACGCACACATTCACACATTAGTTGGTCGGCCATTAAATCACGCAAACGTCAACACCCACCCATACGTACAGCGAGTTGGCCGGCTTGAGTGACTCAGTTCCATGTTAACGAGAATCTACCGAATCTCCTTTTTTTTATTCATCCATGGTTACTCCTAAACAAACAAAAAAAAGAGAAAAGATAAAACATTTTATATTTATCTTTCTTCATTTCCAGACAGTCATAAAATAAGCGATGTGTATGGCTTAAAAAAATATGATCGTACCTTCCTTCGCCTTCGGTTTACGTTTATGGCAAATCATTTCCGTATCCAAGGGCCCGGCAACTACGCTCAGAAAAGACATGTTTATTCACTTCCTTGTAATAACAAAACGAATAAATCATATAGAATAGTTATTTAAGCAACTGTTATATAATAAGGGGTATTAAAACATGAATGTGGGTCTATATGATAATAGTATCACATGAGTGTTTTAATACCTAATTATTTACAGTCTATACAAGACTATATCTACACCCATGATAATTATGAATCTTCTATAAAAGTTTCTTTGCAATACCAATCAGGGATTGAAAAGGTTCTTAAAATACCGGTAAAGAACCGGTATTAAGTGGTTCCGGGTACAAGAACCCGAACCGGAACCGGAACCTAAATTGGAACCTTTAAGAACCTTTATCTTACCGGTTCTTCAAAGCGAGTCCGAATGCCCTTTACTCACACAAATGCATAATGTCTCTAATTGGGCGAAACCAGGAAGGGGTGTGGTTTGTCACTAGCTGCGCTCCTGCAGAAATATTTTGACCATCCGCATCATTCGTTGCTTATCCAACGCGTGCGCTACTATATTTGTTTGATTTATTATACATTCGTGTTTGTACTTGTCTGTTGTACTTAAATAGATTGTGTTTCTGTTGTAAAATAAACGTTTATTCAGCTTAACGTACTTAGATTAAAATGGATCGAAGGAAAATAAATTTCGTGCATAAATATTTTATTTACGACGAACAGCAGAACAGATCCACATGTACCGTAGATGACTGTGGTGCAATTATAAAGGTAATTATAATGATCATGATTTAATTATTTCACGTTTTGTTAAATTGGCTAAACAAGCTAATAGCTTAACTAATAATAACTAGAGCTAATAGCTAACTTTCCTACCAGTCAGTACAGTGTTCCCATTTTACAGAAATTAAGCTATTTTAAAGGTTTTATGGTGGCTTCATAATTATATATTGATATTTGGATAAAATTTTGAACAAATCATTCAACTGTATAAATATATAATATACTATGCATGTTAATATTAAAAAAAAAAATTAAAGAAAAAATCCTGTTCGAGTCAAAAGCCTTTGTCGCAGCTATATATATGGACCCAAGAGTTAACTTCCTGCTGACCACAGATCAACAGGAGATGGCAGAAAACATGTTGATTAATACGTGGATGAGGTGGATAAAGATGTCAATAAAAGCACAGTGACATCCCTCAACATTCAACCGCCTACCACCTCCAGTTCAACGCAGCCACAGAATGAAGCTGGGAAGCTCGAAGATTTCTTGAATCAATCATATGATGATAGACTGCGAGGAGATCCCAGCTATGGCTGCGCCATAGACAAAATTGACATGAAAACTCTCTTAACAGATTTTTTTAATAAGCAGGTGCGTCTTCCTGCGAGCGAAAATATATTAATATTTTGGGAGACCAAAAAAAATATATTGCCTCAACTGTATATATTATCTAATATAGTACTAGCTGCACCTAGTATACAAGTCAGTGTAGAGAGGTTATTTTCCTCGTTAAATTATGTGTTCAACAAGCTTCGAACGAAATTAAAAAGTGACTTGATTGAAGATATCTTATTCATAAGAAATAATTCAGGTATGGAAACAGTTTAACAATTTTCATCATAACATAAACCTTAATACGATTTCGTTCGATTATTGAAGTTGGTTTGTATAATTGTATACTATACTTTACGTTATTGTATTAAAGTCTATTACGATTGAAGATCGCGGTCGCTTTTGAATCCTGATTGCATACGAGCTAATTGTTTATTATATTAATTACTAGCTGATCCCACGAATTTCGTACCGCCTCAGAATCTAATACTACTACTACATTACTAACACTACCTACCACTAAACTACTATTTCAACACTTACTACTACTACACTATTACTACACTACACTATACTACACTATACTATCACTATTTAACTACTATTACACTACTACTACAATACTACTACACTATTACTACTACTACTAATACTACTACACTACTACTGTTACTACTACTACACTACTACTACTACTACACAACTGTCTACTACTACACTACTTCTATTAGAATACACTATTACTGTTATTACTACTACACTACTACTACTACACTACTACTGTTACTACTACTACACTACTACTACTACTACACAAGTATCTACTACTACACTACTTCTATTACAATACTACTACACAACTACCTAATACTACACTACTACTATTACTACTACTACAGAAGTTTTCGGAAATATAAACTATTTAAGTTCTTTAGGCATCACAATCATTTGTCGGTTTACGGTATCGACGGGATGAACATAAAATGTTTGACAGGTACAAATTCCAGGAACATTTTTCTTTCGTAATAATTTTTTCGTAAAATTTCCATTATTTTTAATATTTATTCTGCTATTCGAGGCGGAGACAAATTCGAAAAAATATTGTTCGATATTGGTATTACCAATATCGAACAATATTTTTTCGAATTCCAATGTGTTTTGTTTTTAAATTACGGTGCTTTGTTAGTGAAACGCTCGTGAATGACAATGTTCTTTTTTTTAAATGAGTTGCATTATGAAATTTAGTACAACATTATAACACCCGTTTGGATGATATAATGGTTACTATGACACTGGTTGTTTTAATGTTGGCAATAAGCTAACTGTTTCCGAAACTTTTATAGAGGATTTATAGCATGGGTGTATATAAATACATATTCTATAAGTAAGTAAACTAAAAAGTTGACTGCAAAAAGAGTTCTTGGAAGAATTTACGTACCCATTTTCTACTCTTGATGTGTAGTGTGATTATTCTCTTAGAAACTATCTGTGGTCTAGTGGTTAGACCACACCTGCCTCAGACCCAGAGGTTCGATTCCCAGTGGGGGAAAAATTTTCTTCTCGGCTTGGCTGGTGGTAAATGGTAGCGATTGTTCCAAGTCTGCCTGGCTAGCTACCACCATCTTATCTTAGTCTGTCACCAAAACAACAATGCTTGAGTAATTTGTCAACTCGTCCTACATGCCTACGGCCCATTTAGAACGACTTGCAGAACATGAAAAGAACGTCCTAAATGGGCCGTTGGCATTTAGGACAAGTTGACGAATTACTTATACTCGGTATAAGAGTTTGGTGAAATTCGCCCTTAGAAGTGAAGTAAAATATTCAACAGATAATAATTCGTGGACAGCTTTTGTTGGTCAGACTCTAGACATTAGGTGAGAAAGTGCTTAAAAAAGCACTAGAAAACCGATAGAGCAAGGAAACTTGCATAAATAAAATACACCTTCATATTCGAGCTCTCAAAATTTCATCTAAAAAACGCATTTCAGCGGAAAATCAACTTTTGTGTCGGTGAAAGCGCGTTTTAGCTACGAACACGAAATGAATGGCTCCAATTTGTATGCATTAGGTGCAGGGTTGCCGCTGCACCTCCCACCTATCCGATAGGTTACGTTCAAACTCATTTAACACATTTCTACCGCCTCTTTGACACATTATCTTCGCGGAGTTCCTCGCCTATTTTCTTTGAGGCGTCTATTACATTTCCGGGAACTACATAATTATCTAATACGAATTAGGAGTGAGGAGTATTTATCGTCACAGATAGAAATAACAGATATAATAAAATAGCAGATAGCAATTGTTCCTAACAATAAAACATATCTGTTACTTAAAATAACAGATCCTCAAGACTGTTACCGCGGCTGTTACTGTTAAAATTACGGCTACGATTTTCGACTTTAACGAAAAGAAATAAAGAAGATATTCAATTGAGATTTAAATACGTATTTATCATACGTACAAAAATAACAGGCTGTGATTTAATAACAGATATTTGGATCTGTTATTTTTTTTGTCACAGTAACAGTGATAATGATAACAGATATCGTGTTTAACCTGTTACAACCCATCTCTAATACGAATGCGGAGATAAAGAAAAGTTTTCGTTAGGTACACTTGCTGTTATGCGGGCGGTTATGTTCAAGTAATAAAACAGGCTGCTGGTACAAACAGTTTTATTAAATTGGCATGAATGTGTCGGAAAGTTTGACCAAAAATGTTGTCAAATGGCATGAAGAAATATGAATTTTCGTATTTCATGCCAATTTGATCAAACAGGCTGGCGTTTGATCAAATTGCTTGAATGTCTATGGCCCGCATAAGATACTTGTTTTGCTTCCTTTACATAAACAACTTTTCTGAGTTTTGTAAATATTACAAGTTACCAGTTGATAGAAACTCCAATCACAGTACCACTGATCAACAGGAGGGGCACCATATAATAGATCACCCTCCGATCTCGTTTGCATCACTCCCGTCAACCGTACAAATTGAATTCAAAAGTCGGCTGAAGGGAACGGGTTAACAGCTGTCACTTATGTATTGCGAATTGTTATAATGAAATGAGATGTTTCGAGATTGTTGTTGATAATTTTGTGGATAAAGCATTGAGTAATGAACGCATTATACAAATGTAATTAAGACCATTGATGGAGTAAAATTCTGTAAGAATTACTGGTTACTGTCAGCCTGTATCATCCCAGTCAAATTCAAATAATTTATTTCAAGTAGGCACATTAAGAGGCAATTTTGAACGTCAAAAACAAAGAAATAGAATTGATTCTAGTTACCCCTTCCAAAAGTTTTCGTATGGAGAAGAATGGGCAAGAAACTACACCGTTACTTTAAAAAAAAATGTTGTTCAATATTTTGTATACATCAATTATATAATTACATGTGAAGACGATGCACCTAGACTATGATTGCTGTACCACAATAGGTAAAAAGAATTAAAAATGGAGCAATGACAAATAAATTTATTAAGTACTAACGTACTAGAGAAGACACCGTAAATTCCTACTTTGTCTCGTTCAACTGCGGCGATCGCGCCGCAGTTTGTCGAAGAAAACGCGTAAGTGCCGTGATTTACATGGCGCTTAAGTATGTGATAGATACACTACTGGGCTAAGGCCTCTCCCCATGACTTCTAGATCTTGCGACCACTTTGGCAGATTCATAATAGGAAAATATGAATCATCGTAAAATGTCACTAACTGACAATTCATAATATGATCTGCGTGCAATCCGTAATACGAAATAATTCGTCTGCCAGTTTTCAATGGAGATTCGTAAAATGGTCCACAAATTATGAATTGCTTTTGTGTCAAATTAGAGGAATTGCTAATGACAGGTCAAAATTCAGGAAATTAATTGCTTTTAGAGGAATTGCTAATGTAGCCGTTTTAGGGCCCTAGTTCGTTTGTTTTGTCCAGCTCTACTCGCCATCTTAGTAAGGAGTAGTAATTATCATTGGAGAACGTTTCTACGATTTATCTTGTTTTACTAATCAAAATTGCAACTTGTTACGACAGTCGTTACGGGTAGTCAGCAGTACAAAAGTCTGCCAACCAGTCTTATCAAGGGATATCGTGTTACCCATTAACTGGGTTGCGGTGATCAAATACTAATTTAATTTATTATTGACATAATCTACTCATTACAATGTTTACTATATGAGTTGTATTGCAATATGTGGTTAGCTAGCGACCTCGAAAATTGAAGTAAAATAAATAATATTTATCAAAAATATTATTTATTTTACTCCAATGGTCCTAGTTTATAATTTATAACTTCCAGTTACATCTAAAAATAGCTATATGTAGGCGAGCACGCCCTTTGTGCCTGGAGGCTTTTACTTAGTTAATTTATGTTTACATTTACTTTTTATTTCTGCTTGAGTACATATAGTTCTCGTTTCTTTTTGGTTGGTATATTAGCGTGTGCTAGCTGACATATGGCTAATAATTAGATTTATGTTTTGTGTTGCATAATGTAAATGATTTTGCATACTTTTGTATAGAATCATTTTTTTTTAACTGAACAGACAGCTGTGCTGCTGGGGAGTTTGTTGCGCCACTTCTTCTTTTACCACTTCAAATACACGTTTTTGGGGGACTGTCTTATGTGATTTTGTCGTTCGAAAAGTGCTGATTCTCAGCCTAGTTTGAATAAATGACTTTTGATTTTGATTTTGATGTTGAAATAGGCAGTCGCTCCATGTATAATACTGGTACTCAGCTGCATCTAGTTAGACTGGAAGCCGACCCCAACATAGTTGGGAAAAGGCTAGGTAGATTTTGAAAATATAATTAGCGACATTAATATACGACAACTTTATTTGAAAATAATGTTTTATATTCTCCGCCTCACAAACACGTAGTGGGACATGCACCGCTTTATGATGGCACAAGATTTATTCGATCGTAACACTTTTAAGAACTTTAACCCGAGTTTAGAAGTGACTCGGTTTTTACTTCCAACTTATTTTATTTTTATTTTGCCGACATCAAGTCTTTTACTGTCCTGTAGAGGCAAAGGTACTACTTTTATTTGTGTTTGTCCGTTAGTCACAGAGCAAAATTTATGCTTGCTTCAGAAAGTAACTTTTTTTTTTTTTTGCGTGCACTCATCCCATTATAGTATGTTTAACATACACACATCATATAGATAAAACCAATAGGATTTCGGGACGAAGAAAAGGTTTCGTAAATTATTATCTTGGTGCGCAGCCCAGTTGACGGACTTCAGATGACTTGTCAAAAAAAAGGTTCCCGTCGTCTGTTTCTCAGACGGCTTCTAGAACATTCTAGCTAGAAGCTGCGCCCTTATTGGACAAGCTGATTTCGGCGGGAGCGGTTTGAAATAAGCTTGCGTTTTTTTTTTAAGCGGCCTTTATTAAAAACTTTTTTGTTGAAAGTCAGTGTAGTGCCGCCTGTCCCAAATTACCTTTATGTTCGATACCAGAATAATCAGATGCCGCTTAATACCAGAGGTTCCATGGAATAATGTTCATTTGACCTACACAACATAATTACATGGTAATATTATTATCGCCCTAAAGCCGCGTCCTAACCAAAGAGCGATCGTCACGCGAATACGCGATCGTCGCACGTTTTTTATGAAACGATCTATTTATTTATTTATTTATTGGAAACTCAACAGCTTATTATTAATATGACATTTTAAGTGAAATTTCACCCCACTATCAATGAACAGCACAATACAGATGCGACAAAGTAACTAGCATCTTAAAGTTTGCATACACTGAACATTGACAGCGAGATGATGACAATTATCTCTTAAGCCAATAACAGAGTTTCACGGCATTGACATAGCTAGGTTAACTAGAAAGTGGCTAAAAGAAAAAAGAAAGAAATTAATACAATACAAGGTAATGTGGGATTGTTGACACATTGTTTACAAATCGATCGCTCTTAGTTAGGACGCGGCCGCCGGCCGTAAGGAACTTATCGACGCTTATCGGCGACGGTTCGCGCTGAATTGGCAAAAACTATGAAAACTGCCTGCGCCGACCAGTTTTGACAAACAGCGCTTGTCGGCGCCGTCAAGCGCTATATCAGCGCCGGTTATCAACTTTCTACCTGAATACTCCCTAAGGCTCAGAGCAATTTATTGTGTGCTTATGGTTGATAGCATTATATTACTGGCTAGGCTTCTGATGACCCAAAACGAATGTCATTGACCTGAGGCCTTAGATAAAGTGACATCGATACAGCGATATCGATTATGGAAAAGGCAAAATGTATAGGACTGACATAAGCTATTGAGAATCCTGTTGAAAGTCGTAGAAATACGAAACAGTTTCGAAGCGATTGTCACTTGTTTAGGCCCTATGGATTGACCACATCGCCAATATATTCTACTCACCGGCGGCGGCGGCGGCGTGCGTTTATGACCAGGGGTTTGATTCTGTAAGACCTCAATCTAAACTTCGAATCTGAATCCTTTGTGAGCTTCTTGAGTGGCATTCTAAAAACTCGGTTGATACACTAGCGCTACCCTTGCGAGCGTGTCAGCGAGTTGAACTAAATTGACGGATTAAGTACCTATGCGATGACGTAAGAAGTGGCATTCAATAAGGTAATTCCCCCGTCACTTCGACGCTCACTTCGCACTCAAACCCGATTCAAAATTCAAAGTGAGAGTGAAAAGCGATGAGAGATGCGAGTTGTTGTTTGAATTTTACAGAATCGTCGTACAGAGGCTATAGACAAAATCCCTTTTCTGTAAGCGTTAACGCCAACGGAAAGTTCAAATTGTATGGAGTTGACATTAGCATTAGAGATGTCACGTGACTGCTGCTGTCAACTCCATACAATTTGATCTTTCTGTTGGCGTTAACGCTTACAGAAAAGGGATTTTGTCTAGGCCTCCAGATGTATTAACGTAAACGAAACAAAACGCCAGAATGTCACCTGCTACGATCCTTATATACAGCAGCAGTAGCAGGGGAGTTCTGTAGCTTCTGCCTACCCCCATGAGAAGAAGACGTAAGTCTACGTATGTATGTAATATTCCCTCAAAGAAAAAATGTAAGACACGATCTGAAAGTTGCTCTACAATGTTATATTTCTGATTCAGAATTCGAGATGACTAACATTTCGTTGTAAATTAAAGTGAAGCGAGCTGAGTGATTCAGTTAAACGGTTTACCGCTCCGCGGCACAAACTTGGAATGAAATATTTTATTGATTAGACAGGGCAATGTTTAATAAAAATTCAACATGTTTTGGCGACAAAAGTATTATACAACATTTGTCTGAATTGTGAAGTCTAAGGAGATCATTCATTTTGGACTAAATAATGAAAGTGCCGACTAAAAAACAAAAAAATATATATATTCCGTTAGAACATGTTATTCTCTTCACTTTTCACTATTGAACCAAATCTGTAGGGCAATATCCTGCGTTTTTATACGACTTTGAAAAATTCTGTTTTCACTATTAATTTAACTAAAACAGTTAAAATTATTAATAGTAGGTAATCTAACTATAGTAATAGCTGTAGTAATAAAAAATGAAGAGAAAAACGTAATCTTTCGCACCTACTTTCACATTTAGCCTCCTTTAAGGGTGTGGACGGTACAAAAAAATTATCAGCCGTCCCATACAAATGAATCGAGTAGGTATCGAAATTTTGTATGGGACAGTTGTGAATTTTTTCGCGATTACGATGTTAGTCCCACTGAGAAATTTGTTCAGTCAATTTGGTCTGTCTAAACCCTTAAAGATTACACCTGTCTGATACACGCTTTATAAGTACGTCATAATCTGCCTAGCCTTTTCCCAACTATGTTGGGGTCGGCTTCCAGTCTAACCGGATGCAGCTGAATACCAGTATTTTTCTGACCTCCACAACCCAGTGGGTAATACCCCTACCCTACCCCTTTGGTAAGATTGGTTGTCAGACTTTCGGGTTTCTGACGACCCGTAACGACTGTCAAAGATCCACAAATGACAGCCGGGACCAGCGGCTTAACCGGCGGCGGTGTTTTCCGAGGCACGGAGGAGTCTCGGTATGTAAGATAGTCACCCATCTACGGACCAACCCGGGCACACTTTATAAGTACGTATGGTCCGATTTGTTATGTTATTAATTGTCCATTGTTCTTGCAATTACTTACTACGCTTTGGAATGGCAACTAGCTTCGATAATTCAAAAGTTTAATTGAAATAAATATTTTGAGTTTGAATATCGAATTAGTTAAGAAAGATAAATTCAGAAGCAACTAATATAACCTTTAATGGCATAAGGCATACCAACGCCGGTTTGTGCAAAAAAATAATGTTTTATAATCTCTGCGTATAGGTACTGATTAAAAATCCATACAGTTTACCTACGTATTCACAGTGTACGTGTTTCATATTTTGCAACTAAAATTCGCACGGTTTTTTTCCAGTGTGGGAAAGCTCCAGCGTTAAAACCATGTTTACTTTATGTTCTGTAACAACACGATATTTTCTGTCTCATATTATCTAGTAGGTATTTTATATTCAAAAACTCACACAAAGTAAAAGAACAGTCTACTTCAAGGAATATTGGTACAAACAAATAAACTGTGAAGCCTGACGTATAAGTTTTACATCTTTTCGACGTCTGTTTAGGACCTGCAATGCGCAAGGTAAGGGCGCAGGTGTATTTTGTTCAAACGACTCGAAAACCAGCTGTTCCTGAGTTATTGACTGTTTTCATGTCTCATTTTTTAAACACAAAAGGTTCTTTGTCCTGAACTGTAACTGTTTACTGGAATAAAGAAAAGCAATGCGTTAACGGACCTGTAAATACATAACATAACATCACGCAATAGATAAAATGTATCAATCTTTTATAAGCTAAGTATTATAATGTGATTTTGTAATGTACGTTTAGTTTGTGCAGAATAAACAATTTTTCTTTCTTTCTTTCCTTCATCACGCCATGTTTCCTCGAAGGGTAGGACAGAGGTGTATTTGTCACCGTATAATTATGAATTTTGTTAGTTTATAATCTATCGATATTGAACGCGCCTAAAACGCGATGAACGCTACCGCAGCGCGCGGGGCGTGGGCAACGCGGGCACCGGCGGCCGGCCGGCGCGCACGCCCTCTCGTCGGCGATGAGCACACGTCACGGATCGATCGGATAAATTTCGCGATCGCGTGTGATGTGTCAACCATTTTTAAGTCGTCTCACATTGTATTTGTAATATACTAATTAATTATCAAGTTGAGGCTATTCATTTATTTACTGCCCCAACAATATTATTTCCGTTAGATTATAAACTGTCCAAAAATTTTGTGAATTGCGACAAACTATTCGGTTTATGCACGGATATCGATGGGTTTATGCTTTTTCGATTTGCTGCGAGACACCGCTGCTCGCTTCGCTCGGCTCGCGTTGTTGGTTTCTAACTTAACTTTACCCGTTGCACTGTTCTTTTGCACAGTTGTATTTTCAATCCTCGGCGCTGAGGCGAGTTTTGTAAATCCAACAGCGCGGAAGAACAGTTGACTGTTACTTTGGCTGTTACTTTTGATGAAGAAACCGGCCGCGAGAGAGACTTTTTTCTGCTAAAATAATATTGTTCTTTATTCTAAAATTAATTTCATTCAACTTCGCAATAAAATGTATCTATTCCTTCGCCGTTTTGGGAGCTGTCATAAATTGCACAAAGTGCCTGCCTGGATTCGAACTAACGACCTGAAAATCATTTACGTGCAACTATAATGAACTATAACGTACAACTCGGTAGTAGGTAGTCCAAACATCCAGTTCTACGCCTGTCCCAGCCGCCTTCCAAGTTCATCGATCCCATAAAAATCAATCTGCCTAACCTTTTCCCAACTATGTTGGGGTCGGCGTCCAGTCTAACTGGATCCAGCTGAATACCAGTATTTTACATGGAGCGACTGCTTATCTGACCTGCACAACCCAGTAACTGGGTAATACGATACCCGATGGTAAGACTGGTTGTCAGAGTTTCGGGCTTGACGACCCGTAACGACTGTCAAAGATCCTCGAATGACAGCCAGGACCAACGGCTTAACGTGCTTACCGAGCCACGGAGGAGTCTCGGTATGTAAAGATCACCCATTCACGGACCGACCCCGGCAAGCGTAGCTGTTATGACTTAGCCACGAGCCTTCGTCGATCCCATAGCGCCACAAAAAACTTCCATATTTTCTAATAACCAATATTCTTTTCAGATCAGTGCTCATATAACAGTATCTAGGTGTTATCCGAACATTATAGCCATCTAAGGAGTAGTAAATAACGTTATCTCAACAACGTTATAGCATATCTAGCCACTTTTACGGCTCGTAAAAACTATTCTAGGAGAAAGATGGTACCTAATATTTTATATTAACTGAGAAGATCCTAGACATGGGCTTAGCAGCTAAAAGGTTGGAGCGATATTGTATTGTTACATTTTCATATGTATATAACTAATTCTTCTGTACGTGTGTATGTTACTGAACTCTTCCTAAACGGCTGAACCGATTTTGATGGTTTTTTTTTGTGTGTTTGATTACTCTGGATGTTTTAGATCCACCCTTGGAGTCGCTAGGTGGTGCTTCAACGTCTGTCGGGTCCGATGGACAATTAAATATTTATTTACTCTAGATTTATTGAAGCGAACGTCATTAACGTTCGCTTCAATAAATCTAGAGTAAATTGACTTTTCTTTTTTTTTTCAGACCAATATCGTTTCTGCAGCGCATCATAAATTCCGTAAGTACTAATAAAATATGCCACCAGAGGGAAATATCTATTTTATTGATTTGGAACTTCCAGATGTTGGAAGCTAAAAATGTTTATTAGGATTAATTAAAAAGCAGTATTTACCTTCAGTAAAAACTGTAAAACCGGCTTAAATTATCACACACTCATTTATCATAACCATAAGGTAAACTCATTTATCATAAAGTTTTCAGATTATGTATGCAAGTCTTTAATTTCTCAATAGAAGTCTAAATACAGGACCTCACACCTTAGAACTAAAAATTATGTAAACAATGGGTTCCCCGGAATTTCTTCTTCGACAAGTCAAACCTTTTTAGATAAGAAAGGTTTTTTCCCCATAGTGATTGATGAACTTTATCACTTTTCTCTCCTCCCTCCAAATTATCGTAACACGACTTTGATCATTAGTCTTTGATTTTATAATTTTTATATGGTAGGGGGTTGTTTTTGTTTAGTTTCAGTTTTTTTATTTGGTGATCTTATTTTTTTTTTCTGAGAGTATTTTGTAAGCCTTTTCTAACAGCCTCGGTTTATAATTTTCAACATAAACGGGATGTCTATAAAACAATGTAAACGCGGTTTTAATTCGTATTGACTATATTTTGTTGGCCACGAAATTCTGGGAACAACTATGGATACAAAACAAAAACACAACGAAGAGAGACAGGGAGAGAGAGAGGGAGAGGAAGGAAGCGATGCGCGGTCGGAGTCCGACGCGGCATCGAGCTCTAGCTCTTGTACGAGCGTGGAGCGCGAGGTTGTGGTGGTGGGGCGTTCCGGGAGAAAGTTCTTCCGGAAGCGCCCCAAGTCGGGGTCGTCCTCAGTCGACCGGAGCCGGAGGAAAATCCCCTCCGGCCGGCGGGGTGGAGCCCAAGAGAAGGGTGCGGGTAGGGGGCTCATCACCAAGGGGGCTGGTGATCCGAGTCCGGTCAGCCCGGCCGACCCGGCTCAGCGAGTCGCGAGCCCCAGTGCAGCCCCCTCGGAAGTAACAGGTGGTGAGCCGGGCGCTGCTGGTGGCTCCAGGCCAAGGGGCGCGGCTGGGTTCGCAGAGATCGTGGCCTCTGCAATCAACAATGTGGCCTTGAAGAGGCTTAAGACCTCCAAGGACAAGGCCATAGCAGAGGCCACGGCCTCCATAGTGGCGGCAGCGGAGGCCTCCCGCAGGGGGACCCTGTCGGACGGAGTGTCCGAGATGCGAGCGGAGGTCGCACGCCTGACGGCCGCGATGGAGCTCCTCCAAAAGGAGAACGCGGAGCTCAGAGCGGACCTGGCTAAGCTCCGAGGAGCCAGCCCCCGGGAGATGCCGCAGAGGGGGGAGCAGCATGGGCAGGGACGGCCTGTGCCTGATGCTGCTGGGGACCGGGTTCTGACCCTGGTGCAGCGGGAGATGGCTGAAATGCGGAGACGATTCTCTGCCCTAGAAGCCATCGTCCTGCGCCCCCCCTTGACGGCAAGCCAGCCAGCCCCCGGCCAGCGGAAGGAGGCGACGACATATGCCGTCGTCGCCGCCGGATCTGCCGCGGCCAATCCAGCCTCTCCGAGGCAGAATAAGGGCGGGGCGGCTAAAAAGGCCGGAGCCGCCAAAAAGGCGGCGAGGGCCCCGGCCCCGGCCCCGGCTCCGGCCCCAGCCCCGGTGGCTAAACGACCGCCCCCACCACCTCCGACTGTACCCGCACCTTTCCTACCTCCCCAAGCCGATGCTGAATGGCAAGTGGCCGGGGAGAAGAGGAAGGCGGCTAGGAAGGCAAGGGCGGCCAATAAGAAAAAGGCGAGGCGGCAGCGGCGGAAGGAGCGAAGCGTTGCGGCTAGGCTCCACGCCCCGAAATCCGCAGCTGTAGTGGTCACACTACAGCCGGAAGCGGCAACGAAGGGCGTGTCCTATAAGGACGTATTTGCCAAAGTGGCGGAGGTGGTGGACCTAGGGGAGCTCGGTGCAGCCGGAGGTATCCGACTGAGGATAGCTGCCACCGGGGCCCGAATGCTAGAGTTCCCCGGTCCGGCTGGTGGCACGGCCGCTGACGCCCTGGCTGAAAAGCTCAGGGCGTCCCTTAACGCGGACGAGGCCCGAGTGTCCAGGCCGACTAAGTGCGCTGAAATGCGCATCCAGGGTCTGGACGACTCGGTCACGAAAGAACAGGTTGTGGCCGCCGTGGTCAGGACTGGGGGGTGCTCTGCCGAGCAGGTTAAGGCTGGCACCATCGGCCCCGACCACAGGGGCATGCAAGCTGTTACGGTGAGCTGCCCCGTGGCCGCGGCCAAGAAAATAGCCGGGGAGGGCCAAAGGCTACTGGTGGGCTGGGTGTCCGCGCAGGTCAAACTGCTCGAACCCAGACCTCGGAGGTGCTTCCGCTGCCATGTGGGCGACCACGTGGGAGCTAAATGCACCTCCGAGGTTGACCGCAGCGATGCCTGCTACCGCTGCGGTCAGCCCGGTCACAAGGCCGGCACGTGCAAGGCCACGCCGCACTGCGTCGTATGTGCGGCGGCAGGCAAGCCGGCCGACCACCGGATCGGGAGTAAGGCCTGCACTCCACCGAAGCCTGGCAAACCCAGGGGCAGGGGCAAGCCCTCCGCCACCACCGCCACCACCGCCGTCACCGCCGCAGCCGCCGCCACCGCCACCGCCGCTGCCGCCTCCACCACCGTCGTCGTCGCCACCGCTGCCGCTGCGGCAGGGCCCTCGCATGGGTCTCGGGAGGGGGTTGAAATGGAGTGCCAATAATGGCCCCATTTCGCCTCCTCCAGGCGAACATCAACCACTGCGCCACCGCTCAGGATCTTTTGCTCCAGAGCATGGCGCAGTGGTCGATTAATATCGCCGTGGTCGCTGAGCCGTACTTTGTCCCGCCCAGGGATGACTGGGTGGAGGACCTGAGCGGCTCAGTGACCCTTATTTCGTCGGCCGCCGCCGGTACCCCGTCCCTCGAGGCTGTCAAGAGAGGACGGGGTTGCGTGGCAGCACGGTTCGGGGAGATTGTCGTGGTAGGGGTGTACTTCTCCCCGAACCGAACTCTCGCCGAGTTCCACAACTCCCTTGCGGAGTTGAAAGTCGTCGTCGTCGGGTTCCGTTCCCTCCCCGTGCTCGTCCTCGGGGACTTCAACGCCAAGAATGTGGCTTGGGGTTCCCGGTATACGGACACACGGGGCAGAATGGTGGAGGACTGGGCTCTGGAGACAGGCCTGGTCGTCCTAAACCGGGGTTCTGTCCCCACGTGTGTGCGGATGCGGGGTGAGTCGGTGGTGGACATCTCGTTCGCCAGCCCCGCTCTGTCACCGCGTGTCACTGACTGGCGCGTCATGGAGGGGGTGGAGACGTATTCCGACCACCGGTATATCCGGTTTGACGTCTCCGCCCAGTCCTCGAGCGCACCGGTCCGACAGGCCCCGAGTGGTCCGCGGTGGGCGCTGAAGCAGCTGGACCGGGAGCTCCTCCTGGAAGCCTCGATCGTGCAGGCCTGGGTGTCATCACCGGACAGGCCTGCCGACATCAACGACGAGGCGGAGTGGTTCCGGGAGGCCATGTCCAATATTTGTGACGTGGCAATGCCCCGGGCCCAGCCCGGACGTGCTTCGCGCCAGGTGAGCTGGTGGTCGCAGCAGCTGACGGCTTTGCGCCATGCGTGTGTTGCTGCGCGACACCAGTACACCAGGCACCGCAGGCTCCGTATCCGCCCTCCGGATACGGAAGCCATTGAGGCGGAGCTGTATGAGGGGTACAGAGCGGCGAAGACCGCCCTCCAGGCGGAGATCCTGCGGGCCAGGGCAGTGGACCGCGAGGAGATGCTGGAGACTCTGAACAGAGATCCGTGGGGACGCCCATACAAGATGGTGCGGGAGAAACTCCGCCCATGGGCTCCCCCGCTGACGCAGAGTCTCCGGCCTCAGCTTGTGGAGGACGTGGTGAGCGCTCTGTTCCCTTCGAGAGGGGAACATACCTCCCCGCTCATGGCTCCGCCTACTGCGGTGCTTGATGCGGACCACAACACCGACGAAGACGACGATGCTCCGGAGGTGACCGAGGTAGAAATGAGAGTGGCGGTGCGAAGGCTGAATGCCAAAAACACCGCCCCAGGACCTGACGGCCTACCTGGGAAGGCCTGGGTCCTGGCCATGGAGGCTCTCGGGCCTCGACTAAGGGGTCTCCTAAGCGCATGCATGGAGAGGGGCCAGTTTCCACTTCGTTGGAAGACGGGGAAACTGGTCCTCATAAAGAAGCCGGGGCGCCCTGCGGACTCTCCGTCCGCTTATCGGCCCATCGTGCTGCTCGACGAGGTGGGCAAGCTCTTTGAAAGAGTAATTGCAAACCGCCTCGTCGGGCGGCTGGTGCGGGTGGGGCCGGACTTGGCGGAGAGCCAGTTTGGTTTCCGCAGAGGGCGCTCTACGGTGGACGCCATCATGCGCGTACGGGCCCTCACGACGGGGGATGCTGTGGCCCGGGGTGGGGTCGTCTTGGCGGTGTCTCTCGACATCGCCAACGCCTTCAACACCCTGCCCTGGAGTTGCATAAGGGAGGCACTCCGGTACCACCGGATGCCGACCTACCTCTGTCGTGTGGTCGAGGCCTATCTGACGGACAGGGCCGTCATCTACCCCGGTCACCAGGGAGTGTGGAACCGGCGAGAGATGTCGTGCGGTGTCCCACAGGGATCGGTCCTGGGGCCGCATCTGTGGGACATCGGTTACGACTGGGTGCTGCGCGCCGACCTCCCCAGTGGCGTCAGTGTAGTTTGCTACGCTGACGACACGCTGGTCCTGGCACAGGGGAGGTCGCACCAGGCGGCGGCCGAACTAGCGACACGCGGGGTTGCGACAATCGTCGATAGAATCCGGCAGCTGGGACTCGAGGTGGCCTTGCACAAGTCCGAGGTCATGTGTTTTCATGGCCCTCGGAACGCGCCACCGTCGGGTTCCCAAATTACGGTAGGAGGGGTTCACATCGGCGTCGAGTCGACGATGAAGTACCTAGGACTCGTCCTCGACAGCCGGTGGAACTTCGTTGAGCATTTCCGACGTTTGGCTCCCAGGCTGGACCGGGCTGGAGCTGCCTTGGGGCGTCTCCTGCCCAATCTGGGGGGTCCAAACGCCTCCTGCCGGAGGCTCTACGCGGGGGTCGTGCGGTCCATGGCCCTTTACGGGGCACCGGTGTGGGCGCGTTCCCTTAGGCTGCGGCCAGCCCGCCGGTTGAACGCGTCCCAAAGGGTCATGGCCATTCGGCTGGCCCGGGGATACCGCACGGTCTCCCGCGAGGCGGCGAGCCTCCTGGCCGGATTACCGCCATGGGATCTGGAGGCGAAGGTCCTCGCGCACATATGGGAGTGGCGCGAGGAGATGAAGCGCCGGGGCGTAACTCCGCTGCCGCGAGAAATCGCGGCTCAGCGGACAGAGCTCCGGCAGGATCTCATGGCGGCATGGAGAGTGCGATTGTCGCAACCCAGTGCTGGGCACGCCACAATTGCGGCGATAAGTCCCCTCTTTGAGGAGTGGCTAGAGAGGCGCCACGGCGTCCTCACCTTCCGCCTGACGCAGGTCCTCACCGGACACGGTTGCTTCGGGAGGTTCCTGTTTCGTATAAGGCGGGAGGAAACGCCCGGGTGTCACCACTGTGTGGATCGCCCGGAGGACACGGTGGAGCATACGGTGGAGGTCTGCCCCGCTTGGGCGGAGCCCCGCCGTGTCCTCTTGGAGGCGATTGGCGGCGGTGACCTCTCGCGTCCGGCTCTGGTCCAGGCCATGGTACGGAGCGAGAGGGCATGGGAAGCAGTCACCTCCTTCTGCGAAGCAGTAATGCTCGCGAAGGAGGAGGCGGAACGCGTGAGGGAGAGGCAAAGTTTGCGCCCTCACGCCCCTAACCGCCGCCGCCGCTGGAGACGCCCTGGGCGTCGGGAATCCCAGGCGGATTCCCGGCCACCATAGGCGCGGGCTTGCGGACGGCGAGCAATGGGTAGCTCGCCGTCCGATCAGGACCAGGCCCGGGTCGATGGCGCGTCGTGTTCCACGCGCGCCTCAAAGAGATGTCAGCACAATTGGCGGGGTCCGCTAGGACCGATGCCTGCCAGGGTTGCGGGTTAGTCCGAAAGGGATACCGGGACCTTGGCAACAGGCAACTGAAGGTACACGGGTGGGTTTTAGTCAGTAGAAGTCTGACACGCCCTTCCGCTCCACCCAGAGCGGGAGAAGTCATTGGATGATTTCCCACCCAAAAAAAAAAAAAAAAAAAAAAAGGGGGTTGTTTTTGTTTAGTTTCAGTTTTTTTATTTGGTGATCTTATTTTTTTTTTCTGAGAGTATTTTGTAAGCCTTTTCTAACAGCCTCGGTTTATAATTTTCAACATAAACGGGATGTCTATAAAACAATGTAAACGCGGTTTTAATTCGTATTGACTATATTTTGTTGGCCACGAAATTCTGGGAATATTGGAACGCAGTTCCTTATCGTACGTGATTTTCTGTACACTTGTCGATTGAGAACTGGACAAAAAAAGTGTAACATTTTGAGCGTCACGACACTTTTGTTATGAAACAAAAAGCGAATGGAACCTCTTTCCTCCCACGACACGACACCTCTTGTTTTTTTTAAGTCTATTTATTTCTTACTAACTGCGCTCCGCGGTTTCACCCGCGTAAGTCTCGATCCCATGGAAATATCGGGATAAAAAGTATCCTATGTCCTATTCCAGGTCATGGTCTACCCCGGTGCCAAATTTGATCCAAATCCGTTCAGCCGTTTTAGTGTGAAAGCGTAACAAACAAACTTACTTTCGCATTTATAATATGGATGTGAAACCAGTCTCAATTGTAATTATGACTTCTTTTGTTTCTCTAACATAATGTAGACTTCTCTACCATTCTCTCTGCATCTACACATCTTATAGGTTTGCTTCAAAGATACTGCAACACAGCCAAAGTAGTCAGCTTTTACTTTAGGTAACAACTAATATTTTACTACGAAAATTTATTTTTCTTTTGCAAAATATCCAAGAAAAACCAGGCGTACTTTTTATGCCGTCATCGCAATATTTGCAATGTTTAGCACTAATCGTGAACAAAATCGAATAAAATACGGCTGCAGGAAATAACAGCACTTCGCCTGACGTTCACGACTCATCAGTCTTCCAGACAGCTAGATCAGATTAATACTCCTTCAAGGTACTGCATCGGAAATAAAAATGAACGTTTAGTTGATTTTTTGTTTCATTCCGAATGCATTTAAAGGCTCGTATTTTACGTCCATAGGATTTAATTCGTTGCTTTCAAATGACATGACCAGTGGGACTATGGGCGCCGGCATAGGTGTCGAAATCAATGTGCAGCAAATATTGTTTTATTTTTGCAATTGTTGTATTCTACAGTTTCCAGACAAAAAAGTTTCACGAGTCTAAAAGATCAGGAAACTGAGAAAAATAAAGATAAGTATTCACTAAATAACTCTGGTTTTCGATATGAGATGGCGCTAGGCGTTGTGGTAATCGAGTTTTTGACAATAATTGTCTCTGAGATGAGATTGCGACTTGAATTTGAACGTTTTTAGTTACGGGAATTAGGCAATCACCGCCGCCCATAGCAGGGTTTTTGCTGATGCATTGCCACCCTTTCCCCAAATAAACGCTGCTTTATTAAGTTTTGCTGGCTCACATGCAATCGAACCGCTATGTCAGACTTTATACCTGCAGTCTTGTTGTTATATAGTAGGTATTGTTCCAATGTAGTTTAAATACATACCTGATTATTCAACCACCGGGCAAGTCTCGCTTGCAGGGGTAAGGTTAGCATTGACATAATATGCCTTTGAACCCGCCTTACGAATTATACCACAGTTTATGCATCTCATCATAATATCCATTTAATCGAATCGTAGAGCAAAACCGAAGAATCCTTTTTATATAGCAATGGTAATCAGGCTTTGAAGATAATTATCAGTTCGTAAATAAAAACAATGGTCGTTAGAAATAGAACACAATAATCGCACCGTACCTACACAACGAATATGTAAACACAACGTGACGCCAAGATCAGATGGATCGGTAGGGATGGTGAATGGCGATCTGAGATCGATAAATGATACTCGATTTTTTCTCGAACCTAAAACACTAAAATCGAAATCATTTGACTGCCTCGTTGGTCTAGTGGTCCCAAGCGCTGTAGCGCTGTGCAGGGGAATCGCACCCAGGACCTCATGCTCAGCTACACCTGAGCATTAGGTCCTGGGTGCGATTCCCTGGTCAGGCAAAGTGTTATTGGGTTTGTTCATCTGGAATATCTCAGTAGCAAGTGGAGTCCGGATTTGCGCCCGGTTGATGGCAATAGGCTCGCCCCCTAATGCACGAGACTTACAACACAACTAGCAAAATGAGGGTGTATAGGTACACCTCTCCCTTCAGGCATTAGAAGCGTGATGTTATGTTATATTATTATTAATCAAACACAGTTAAAAATATATTTTTGAATTGATATATTTAAAAAATATATTTTTTGTGAGAATCGATTTCATGCTTTGACTCTAATCGATTAATTGGGGATTTTATGAAAAAGATTCCTACATTGTGCCTTTGGTCACGCCACTAATGTCAGATGCATTGTCAAAGAAATAACAGTCCTTTATACACTAAATGTCAATAAAAACCTAACCTGTAGGCGTGCAAACTTAGATTATAAAATGTAAATAAATCAAATTAATCAAAAACAAAACATGCATTATAATATATTATTCCATGTCATTTATTCTCTTGATCGAAAATAACTCGTTCTTATTTTATTTTTCCCCATACTGTTTAGCTTATTATGGTTACCGGATGTTTATGGATACAATGGAACGTCAAAATCGGAAAGTACTTATAGAGTACTTTTCATCAATAAAGGTTCTATGCCGTAATGTTGGCACTTTAACAACGGACCTACGCCGTAACGTACAAAATTCGTCATACAACAGGGGAACCAACACTACGGCATAGGATGAAACGCACTCTAAAAGAATAGCGGAAGCAATTAAACTACTGTTTTTGCAGATATTTTAACCTTGGCTTTATTCGGTATAATTTATCCATGATAAATTAGATCTTAATTTTTAAATCATAGTGTATACACTGTAATCCTGCACAAGTTCCCGAATTCGAGTGCAGGAACTGGTCATGTCCTTTACATTTTTGATGATTACAATTCAAATATTGGTGATGATTTGTGTCTGGTTGATGGCAATAGGCTCCCCTCTTACACGGGACTTCAATATAACTGGCGGAATGCGGGTGTACTAGAGGCACAACTCTGCCCAACCCTTCAAACACACAAGGCGTGATATTGGTTGTCGTTATCATGTGAGTATTGCTCTTGAACCTAATTTCATACTTATTTATTCCAGTTTCCACTACCACCTGTGACTATGAAGTTAAAGAACACTAGATTTTCACAAAAATATATGTCTCTACGATGATTATGCTTGTAAAAGACTGCTAAGTCATAAGTACTAACATAACATAACACCAACATTACACAGGGCAACTAGAATCAATTATATTTCTTTGTTTTGACGTTCAAAAGTGCCATAATATGTGCCTATTAGAAATAAATTATTTGACTTTGACTTTGACTTTGACATTGTACACTTAGTTCGCAATAAACGTTTTGGCTTTGACTTTGACTTTGACTTATCATAAATATCCTTTATATTGTGCCGTGCCGCCAGTGGGCGCAGGACCTAAGGCTATTTTGTTTTATGGGTGCGTATAACTCTGCTGAATACACCGTTCTGACACAAGACAAAACTGTTCTGTCTACGGCACACAAAAAATTGTCTCTGGTCTGCGCACAGCCTAAGCAACCTCTTTTTTTCCAACAAAATATAACTCAAACTGACCTTTACAATCTCAGCCTTAACAAATAGTCGCCCACAGCCACTTTATGCAAGAGGTTTTAGTATTATTTGTGCAAAAATAGATCGGAAATAACCACAACAATAGCTTTGGGGATCTTTATTGACTTTCTGGAAAAACGGGTTGATGACTTGGAGAAGCCTTTGGAATGGGTAATTGCTTTTAAATGCAAGGGACTGAGAAGGGCACTTTTGTTTGGTCTATAATTTTTTTTTATTCTCTCGTCATTACCGTAATAAGCCCTCGAAAACCAAGAAAATTATACCCATTACGAAAAGTTTGTATATTTACGTAGCCGCCATCTTGAATTTTGACCCAGCAATATTTAAAAAAAAAATTATATGTACATACAATTTTTTTCTTTAAATATTGCTGGGTCAAAATTCAAGATGGCGGCAATTTTTTCATGATTGTTCAACATTAATCTTTAGTCACCTACTACACCTCAAATTCCGATTTCTGAATCGAGAATTTGTAGTTGAGAACTTATCGCACTCTACTTTAGCATTAGTTAAGGTGAAATTCAAAATAATAATATTTGCAAAAAACTTTCGCGGGCTACATTGAAAGAGTTTACAGCATAAACAATTTCATACATTTCAGTTACCTCATAGCATTATACCGTAGTGCTAATAGTGTGACTAGTTACCAAATTCAAATTCAGAAAACGGGTGTTTGTCACTGATTGTGTTCTCCTATGTACCTACTAGCTACTTAGTTATTAGCAACTAAGACCATCCTAGCCCATGAGAATATGTATTTACTGTAGTGAATATACGTAAGATGAATTGCCTAGAAGTTACGTCTTATCTAACCTCTGCAGACGACCTCTTCAGTATACAAACTTGCACCCTCACTGTGCAACGTAAACAAGAGTTATTTTACAGTACGTTAGAAGTACAGTTATGAACAAAGATGTCTGAGGGCCTACAAGTGACAATCGCTTCCAAAGCGTTTCGTATTTCTACAATGACTTTCAACAGGATTGGCATAAGCTTTTCGATAGGTTATGTCAGTCCTATATATTTTTGCCATTTCCTTCATCGTTATCGCTGATAGAATGTCACTTTGTCTAGGGCCTCTGATCGTGAAATGCATCAAACTGTTGAATATAAGGAAGAAACACTAGAGCGAAACTCAAGTTGAGTTTGATGAACCATTTGTCAAAAAAAGCACATGTATAATTAGCGATATTTTTTATGGGATTAAACCCGGTTTTTGGTTAAAATAATTTAGAGTAAAATCCTACCAATTTTTCTTTTTGCAGTCGGTTCTGAAAAGATTTTAAATTGACAAAAATAGGTAGGTATAGTTCGATTCAAACTTAATGGCGGCTCGGAACACGAGGCGAGTCACTGCGCAGTAACAATTTCCTGCGTCAGCGGGGGATGACGAGTGGGGTACTGCGCAGTGAGTAGCTAACTTCCGAGCAGCCATTATATTATAAGTTTGAATCGAACTGTAGTAGATATTTTAGTAGGTATTCTTCTTTTCGTGTGGTGACGTCAGTGACTAACCTGGTGTCAGATTTTCAAAGTCGCCCATTAGCCTCTGGCTTGGCTGAGTGTCATTCTGAATTTCGACAGGTCATTATATCGACAAGGTCTCAACTTCGCAATCTAGTAGGTAGGATAGTAATATTTACTGTAGTTAGTAGGTAAAATATCCAGGTCCAATTACGGACTTAGCCATATCAGCTCATGAGCACAGTATAAAAATGTGATTGCAGCTGACTGTACATACTGACGGAACCTATTAAACTTACCTTAAGTCAGTACGAAGTTGTGGATTAGGTGTCAAGTGACCCGGAACGGTTCACGGATAAACAGACTGTCTTCATGAAGTTATGAAAACTGTCAACTTTTGAAAGATGGCGGAGTGAAAATGGATTTTCTTCTCGTTTCAAACAGTTCGTTTGAAAGAAGCTGATGATGTGGTAAAAATATTAGCTAGAAAGTAAGATGGCAGCGGGGCTGACTGCGCAGAGTACAACATTGCAAGGGTTTTGCTGTAATTAAAACGTTTGTGAGCTTACAAAAGACAGGTTTAGACTTTAGGCTAAAAAGAATTTCCATACAAACTTTCATGTCCTATTTCAACCCTTTAAGGGAAGAATTTTCGTAAATCCTGCATTAGTGCTCACCTTCGTTACAAAAGGAACTCTTGCTTCTAGACCAGAGATGTTACGGAGCTCCTTAACCGTAACCGAAACTATCAGATATCCGAAATAACCGTAACCGAATCCTATAATTTCAGATAGGGGTGGAGTCTAAATGATACACTTTATGACAGATTTTTCTGTCCGGCCACGCCGACACACTAGCAGCTTACCACAAAAACTTAGTTAAACGCGTGTTTATTGTCAGTTTTATGTCAAACTCCATACAGAAATGTCATGTTTAAGAGGCGTTTAGGCTAAACAACTATTAAACACGGTTTTATGGGAATAAGGTTAATATCCGTAACCGAAACTAACGGATAATCCGAAATAATTTCACATCCGTAACCGTAACCGAAACCGGTATAATATTATCATTTTTATATCCGTATCCGTATCCAGATCCGAAACATGTCCATATCATACCTATTCTAGACCCAGTGGTTTAGGCAGTGCGATGTCTATCAGTGAATAAAATGTATTTTTATTAATGTTACCTACTGTTGTTCTCTTTTTTTTTCCTAGCCTACGCTGTCCCTCTCCTGAGCAAAGGCCTCCCTCCACTCCTTCCATCGTTTGGTTCTTACTATTTAAAAACACACAAAAAAGTAATAATGATATTAATGAACATCGTAGATCAACTGGGGTGTCATATAACGAGAAGACCCTTACCACAAGAAGTCTTACTTAACTGTAAGCAATAAATAACTGAGAAACTGAAACTAGTTTGTCGTACATTTGCGCTCAGTTTACAAACTAAACGAACGGATAACCTAACCCGACGCTAACCAGCTGTAAATTAATTGCTAGTCAGTATCCCAACACTGATTTATAACTTAAGTATGAAAGCTGGCGGTTAAGGCCTTAACTTATAGAAAATGTTAGATTTGATAAAAAGAAAGTAATTATTCGCGTCAATTCGTGTTCAATGATTTTATTATCAAATTAAATGCACGTATGTATGGAGTCTGGACCAAATGCTCAACAGTGATGTAACTTATGCAATTTGAAAGCTTTTGGAGTTTTATTTAATTCATACTATGGCAGCTAAGTCGAAATCCAGGGCGAACCGATTTAAAAAAAAGAGAGTGAAGGTGTATGCTCCCCGATTACTCGAAGATGGCTGGACCGATTTGGAAAATTGTTTGAAAGGTTATAACTTTAATTTCGGAATACGGTGGCATAAATGAAAATACAAACCCAAAGACACACCGTACTTTCGAAATTAAAATAATTTTTCACTTTGTAGTGTTTTTTTTGGAAATCTTTTTTTTTTGTTAAAATGTTTTAACTAACCTCTGGCATTTAGTGCCACTTTTTTATTTTGAACTTAATTTATTTCTAGCTTTAGTCTATATCTATATGTATATATAAATGTTATTAAAGCAAGTTGCATTTCGTTTGTCTCTGTGACCGCTTAGATCTTTTACACTTCCAAGGAATTTTGATGCCATTTTAACGTTCATTTAGAGCATTTATTCCAAAAAGTTTATGTGTATTATTATTAAACTTAGTTAAAGTACAGAAATCTTGATGTTTGAAAATAAACCCGTACGAAGCAAGGACAGGCCGCTATTTTTTGGGGAGTATTATGTAGTATTAATGCCATCATAATTCCACTTTGAAAACGGGATGGTGCAATCGGCGTTGTCTAGCTCCATTTTTCTCTCACACTGGAAAAATGGTGGCATTCATGGCTTCATAATACGGCACCAGGTTTACTTGCAAACCGGCTTTTTTTACAGCTGCTACAGGATGTATAGTAAAAGTATAGCATATTCTCTCCCTACCACCCCAGACATAAATGAAAAGCAATGTCAGTATCGATTTATAAATCGATAGTCAACACTCGATTAAGCTCACAAGAGAATCCCATCATACAGACACTAGCTTTAATTATAGGGGTGCCAGAATTTCAATCACTTTCAAAACTGTGGTAGCAGCTCTATTCGCAGACGATGTTGGTTTAGGCTAGACGGTGTTCAAATAACTAGAATGCTGATGTAATATTCAGATGCAGGGCAAACGGGTGAATTTATACGTTACGTTGATTTGTAGACGAGTTTAATTTCAATACATAACATACTATCATACCTGAATTTACTTAAAGGTTAGGCAGAATTGTATCTATAGCCGGTAAACTTAACAACACTATGCCCGACCCGGGAATCGAACCTAGGACCCAGCAGTAGCGATTGCGATCACGAGAAGAATGAGGCAGTAAAATACATCAAGAAAAAAATCACATGAATAAAAAAAGTATCTAAAATAATATTTTGAAAATAATCACGGTTCGCAATATAACTGCGGTTTTCGGAACCAGAAATGAAACCTTTTTTCCTTATTTGATCCTCTTTAAAGGTGTACCGACAGTAAAACAGATAGGTACGCAAACAAACTTGTATTATTTTATTTGAAACAACTTTTCAAATTGCTATGGGTGGTTTGAAGATGTTCTTTATATTGCTCGTCTTTTTCATTCGTTTACACGGGAATATGCATTAAAGTACAGACAGAGAAATTGATTCAGAGAGTCATTTCTTTTTTCATTTATTGCTTGTGTGTATTGATAGCAATCAAGTTTCGTTTTCCTATAATTATAGAAGATATGCGTTTAGCACTCACCTTATCGTGACAGTTGAGCCACAGTATAAATATGTACAGTATTCTATCTTCACAGGAAACGGCCATAACGACGCGCTTCGAAATCTCAGTGTATATCAAGTACGCAACAGTATCGAGTGCGTGGCAGTTACGTATGAAAGCGGAAGGTTTATCTACCGAGCAGCCGTAGTTAATTATTTCAAGGTCACTGCCTGATATAATACTGTTACTTATTTATAGCACTGTGGTTCAGCGAAGCGACCTACGCTCGCGATGGTAAGATTTTAATATGCTCATAAGTGGTCTGCACACCTAATGATTTTGCCATGTGTACTTTCTATCTATATACTTTATTGCTTTCCAAAGTGTGTGTCGTGATTTATAAGGGTTGTTTGCTCATCCTGACAGCTAGGTATGTGAGATAGAAGAATTAATCGATAAAATAAATTATTGATGAGAAGAGTGTTTGGAAAAAGAGCTGAAAAAATATGGGGATACAAAATAGCATAGCATAACATTACGCCGATAGTCTCCGAAGGAGTAGCCAGAGTGAGTTTATTTTATAATTATTTTGAAAAATCTTAGATACAATGTATAATCTAACACGTACATTATGTACCTACAAGTAAACAAAGAAAAAAAATAAAGGAAGAGCTCATAGGGCATCCAAAAATTTGTCCGCATCGCTGTCAGTGGGAAAAGTGCCCAAAAGGCTGGCAGTGTTGCCACGTTGGATGGCAATGCTGATTCTTTGACCTTCTTTTTTTTTTTATTGGCCAGATCAAAAATATAGCTACCAATAAGGTTGTTATATTTGCACCGTTTGACGTTTTCTGCACCTGCAGCACCAGAAACTGGCATGTCCTAGAACCAAAAATTCGAAGACATGTGAAATCTACCAACTCTCACTGGGCCCGTGTGGTGGATTACACTCCCTCTCGCAGAGACGAGGCCTGTGTCCCAGCAGTGGGAACAGTATAAGCTGATTATGCCATGCTATGCTCCCTCACCGGGAAGATTCGCCTGTAATGTAACAACCCAAGATTCCTGCACTGTTAAGGCTAGAGCTTCGCAAGTAGACTGCGAGCCGTCAACTGCTAGGTAGTGTAAAGAGATAACAACCAGGATGAGTAAATACATACATCATCATCTTCAGCCGAAAGACATCCACTGCTGGACATAGGCCTCCCCCAAGCACCGCCACTTCGACGTGTGTGTTTCTCGCATCCAGCGGATTACCACGGCCTTCACCAGGTCATCGGTCCACCTTGTGCCTTCCAACGCTACGTATTTCGGTACACGGTCGCCACTCCAGAACTTTTCGACCCCATCGGCCATCTGTTCTTCGAGGAATGTGCCCTGCCCACTGCCACTGTTTAGCAATACTTCGGGCTATGTCGGTTACCTAAATACACACAAGTAATTAAATACGTAGAACGGCCAGGTCCAGGGGTAAAGGTTACATTATAGGCGAATGCTCACGGTGAGTGAGCGCCTTAATATGAAACATAAGCCAATTTTCGACACGACATATTCCTTTGTTTCCCCTTCGAATATTATCATAGGTTTAAAGCTTATAACATCGTGTAATCGCTTTCGCCGGTCAATGAATTTCATGCCGAACTGATTTTAGCTTTCACAAATCAAGCGAACATATTTTGTTCATCGGCATCGGCATTCTGTTATTCCGTAATACGATCATAAATAAATTCAGTGAATATTATTCATACTTTGAAATATTTTCAATGTATGTCCTGTTTCGGATTTATGTTGTTTTATATCCCTGCCAAGTCGAGCTAAAGCAAAGAAACAAAATAGCCGTAGGTACCATCCTTTTCTTGAACCCATTCAGGACATTTTCGACCCTGTAGCTTCGTTCTGCATAAAGCTAGAAGCTGGATTTTTTGTGACTAAGTTTCTAAACGACATTATTTTTTCTTTATGCTTAACCCGAAAAGGTGTCATTGTACTCATCATTTTGAACTCTTCAACTCACTCAACTTTTTACATGGGAACAAACTTCAAATCGCGAAAAAAATTCAGCTGTTCTATACATTTTGTCGATTTAAGTGAACACAAATGTATGGAAAATTTGTATAAACAAAAAATAATGTTGTATAGCATAATTTATCTAGGTATAGTCCCAAATGACATTCAATTTGAACCTGTAGTTTAAGAAACCGCTCAACTGTTGATTGGCCTTTAGAAGGCCGATAACAATTAAAATTCTATTGTATCTCGTTAGTAACAGTTGGAGTTTTAATATTGTCACCAACACACTCACTCTCTCACCGATCACCAAAATTCTTAAGTACTTGTAGCAGCAGGAGCGTCAAATTTTGAACAGAATAAGTGTTTAGCATATAAAGCAAGGAAAACCTAAAACATACCGCAATATCAGTCCCGTTTTTTAGATGTACGAACCTTATAAGTAACTTTGTAATCCTATCTAAATAGATATGCGATTACATAGTTGCAGTTCGGTTTAAAGTTTATTTCTCAAAAAGAACATACATATAGTTCACTTAAATATGAAAAATTAAAGAAAAATTTCTTAAGTAATAAACATTGTTTTCGTTCGATCTATTGAGTAGGTACAGTCACGGACTTTAATTGATGAGCCATCTGTCACAGTTCGTATTTTAGCCGTGTAATGCAAATCGGGTTTATTCGGTTCCCGACACGCAAAGTCATATGTCTTCGTATTAGAAAAAGAAAATTATATTTCTTAACTTTACCGGTTGGCTAACCTGAGAGCCAGAACTACAAACTTGACAGCAGAGTGACTACCCAAAGTCAACCAATTGCAGCTCTAGCAACAGTAACCTAGCAACGATAAACAATCGTTGCTAGGTTACTGTTGCGATAGTAACGTTAGCGTACGGAAAAAAGTATAGTCATTTCGACAAATTCGAAACTGGCGTTTCTGAAATCGATATTTCAATATTTCAACTGTCACTGTCTTCAGTTAGTTTTCAGAATTATCGAGTTACTGAGCTATGATTCAAAGGAGGTCGGTATCAAATAGATTGGATAAACTTAATGCAACATTGTATTTATTTTTATCATTGAACTTATTAGTCAACCTCTATGGATAAGAAGACTATTTCCGATTAAAAGTAATTTATTTGTCATCTTGTTTACGACCGTGCGATTTGAGTTCGTGTTTAATCGTGTAATCTCGTGAAAGTATGAAACTGCAAAATTGAAAAGTTTGAAGGCGGCTCATCAATTAAAGTCCGTGACTGTACATACAATGATGTGTTCATACAATATTTCGTCACTTACACTACCTAAATAGATAGATAAGTAGATAAATAGTGAATATAGGTAGGTACAGTAAGTCACAGACGATGTCACCTTTAATATACCGATACTATACTTATTAGCCGACGCAGCGTGTCGTAGATAAGCGATGAGATTGAGATCCTATTGATCATAATAGCAGGCTAAATTGAGTTAAGTTTTTGAATATCATAATAAACAAACAATTTGTAAAATTATTTATCACCTAGTTAATTGATACAGGTGTGACTTTGCGGAAATCCATTATAAAATACAATAGACGCTGATATATTTAGTAACCTATTCCGCTTGACTATTCTTCAAGAGTCAGAAAAACCCTGTAAGAAATCGACACGTGTTTCACCTCTCAACGAGGCATCTTCAGGATGACGATTGACCAATTGCAAACCAGAACGCGACGTGTTACCACACCGAGCGCTGGACGCAGAGTACTCTGCGTCCAGCGCTCGGTGTGCGCGCAGGTTTTTATGACTCTTGAAGAATAGTCAAGCGGAATAGGTTACTAAATATATCAGCGTCTATTGTATTTTATTTATCACCTGCGTATCCTACGTACCGTACCTAGTCCCTGTCTATGATGTAGCTGCCTAATGAAACATGGAATTGAAAGGTACAATCAGTCTCTTCGAATATTACTTGCTTATTGGCCAGTGCAATAAATGAAATCAGTTGGTAACGTCAGATGTTCATTAAAGTGCATTGAAATTGAATGAAGAAGCAATAATAAGGTATAAACAACCTTTGGGATCTACCTACGATGCCGCACAATGACTATATTCTTTGAAACCGCAGATAGACACACAAATTACTTATAGGTACATTCGCTAGACACATGGACTCTGCACAGCTAGCGACACAACCAACCTTGTTGATTAACTAATCTGTTCAACACGGCATGAGGTACATATCCTTGCACGTCATGCCAACACGACAGATTACTATATCACCATATCAAAGGAAACAGTGTTCATTTTCTAAATGGACCAAAGACAATGGAGTAAACTAACTCCTTCATTAAATGCAATGCCTTGCCTTGCTGTAGAACACAATAAGCTACTGAGTTTGGTTCTCTAGTATCTCCACCGACCCCTTTGACTCTGAATGCTGTAACGTAACGATGGCATTCAGAAGCCTGGACGTCTTACAAACCGCCACGTTTCAGATATCTCCCCGTTGTAGCAATTACTACACCATGCCTAATGGATTGGTCAAGGATTGAAAAAAAAGTAAAAAACAAAACAACGTCGTATGAATTGAACAAAACAAATAACTATCGATATTGAGGCAAAGTAAACTTGACATCGAGAATGGAAATCTGAACGTTTTTTAGGGAGAATTATCTACGAATATATCACGAAAAACATAATACTTAGAGAAGTAACATTTTAGTGCCACAGACAGACAAATAGATAATTAGATAGAATATACCTACTTTATTTTATATAACTCACCCATATAACTCACCCAGTGAAATACTCGTACTCTTATACTGCGTAAGAGAGAATAAAGCGAACAATATCAATACCTAAAATAAAAATAAAGTCTCGATAATTTTGTATAAAATCTGAAGATTTGACTTTCAAAGTCCGCTCCGATTTGTAACAGAAACGAGGTAACAAGTTGGACAGCACATGTATTCCGATAGCAATCAGGGACAATCATATCGACGATCAATGGTAACTGCGACACAAGACACAGAAAAGATATGTTCTAAGTCAGTACAGAAGGTTCACTTATACTGGGTGGAAAACGTTAATTGCTGGAAAAAGGCCCATCAACAAACCGAAATCAAATAAAAAACCAAGACAGAGCGTGCAAAACATGTGTGCACTTAGTGAGGTGTAATTTGATTGTGAATGGTTGTAAATGTGGGCGAGTATTCACAGAGCGAAGGTGTAGTTATGGCATGCTTCACTGTTTTGTTCGCAGCGCTCTGTCTTTGTTTTTTATTTGGTCTGAGACCGAAATATATGCATTTTGTTCTTCTAACTAAGTACCTAAGTAACTGGCCAGCCCAGAAATAATTGCCGGGAAACGAATTTTATCTTTCGTTGGATGTAGGATTGTGTGTTCCCTCAGAAAGCACGTTAAGCTGTTGGTCCCGGCTGTCATTTGGATGTTTGACAGTCGTTATGGGTCGTCAGTTGCCCGAAAGTCTGACAACCAGTCTTGCCAAGGGGTATCGTATTACCCAGTTACTGGGTTGTGGAGGTCAGATAGGCAGTCGCTCCATGTAAAATACTGGTATTCAGCTGCATCCGGTTAGACTGGAAGCCGACCCCAATATAGTTGGGAAAAGGCTGGGCAGATTGATTGTTAGATGTAGGATTGTCGGTAACTCCACTGGTTCCCTATCCATTTGCATAAAATTTTAAGACCTAATATAACTTAGCATAATTTTGTTTGGCATAATTATATTTCCGCATAATATAAATACGCATAACAGCTTACGCATAATTTTTTTAAGCATAATTTCACCAATCATAATAGTGCATAAGCATAACATTCAAAAGCATAAATATATTTACGCATAATGACATTAAAACATAATTTTTAAAGGCATAAGAAATACGCATAATAATTAACTGCAACAGAATAGATACACGTTAATAGATTCTAGTCGTTTCTGGCACTTCGCCGGCCGCTGCCGCGGCACCGCTCGCTTCGCTCGCTCGGCTCGTGCGTAGGGGGTCACAGTTCTAACCTAACCTAACCTAAACGGGATCCCTTCTTTTCGCATAATGTTCTTTGTCCTAATATACTTCGGCATAACGATTTTGGCACAATTTGTTTTGGCATAATAATACTTCGGCATAATTTTTTTAGGCATACATTTTATGTTGGCATAATCATCTTAAAGACTAATTTGTTTTGGCATAAATTTGATTCGCATAACGTTAGTAGGCCTAATGACTATTAGCATAACGTTAGTAAGCCTAATGGCTATTAGCATAATAATATTTAGGCATACAATTAATATAGTATCCTGCCTTTTCGCCGAAAATTGTTTGGCAGATTATCACTTGCCAACCAACGTTTCGCCGATGTTTCACTTTGACAACTAACGATTAGCAAATTTTTGTATGACAACGTTTCATTTGGTAGAATTATTGTTAAGCTGATTATTATAATGACACAAAACGTTTGGGACATTTATCATTTGTCAAACATTTCAATCTTAGGTAACGATAGGTTAGGTTAGGTTAGAGTATGACCCGCCCTGGGACCTCGAGGCCGCCCTGGGACCTCGAGGCGAAAGTACTCGCGTCATCGTATCGGTGGCGCGAGGAAGCGAGGGCGCGGGGTGAGCAACCGATGCAGCGACACATAGAGCTGCATCGGTCTCAGCTTCGCGAGGTCCTGGTGGCGGAATGGCGGGAAAGGCTTTCACGCCCTACCGCCGGCCTCGACATCATCGAGGCGGTCCGGCCGGTGCTCGAGCGCTGGCTCGGGAGGAGGCACGGCTCCCTGTCGTTTCGGGTGACGCAGGTGCTCTCGGGGCATGGTTGCTTCGGGAAGTACCTGTGTCGCATAAACAGGGAGCCGGACGCTCGGTGTCACCACTGCGTCGACTGCCGGGAGGACACGGCGCGGCATACGCTGGCAGAGTGTGCCGCTTGGGAGGAGCCGCGCCGTGCCCTCATCTCAGAAGTAGGCAGTGACCTCTCGCTGCCGGCCGTCGTTGAGTCGATGGTCGACAGCGAGGAGTCCTGGGACGCGGTGGTTTCCTACTGTGAGACAGTCGTCTCGCAGAAGGAGGCTGCGGAAAGGGAGAGGGAGATCTCGTCCACTCACCCGGCCCGCAGCAGGCGCACCGGGCGTCGGCGGAGGGCGGATAACGCCCTCTTCCAGCCCCCCTAAATGGGTCCAGGGGTGACGGACTCGGGGACGTCCGTCACCCCCAAACATCAGGACCCGAGGTGGCGGCGCGTAGTGTTCCACGCGCGCCCCTCTTAGACGTCACGGGGGGAGTCAAACACCTCACTCCCCCCCCTGACCCGAGGAGGCCCGCAGCGGCGGGCCGGCACCAGTCGGGGGTTGCGGAAGATTTTTAAGTTCCCGCGACCCCCGGCGTAGGTGTGAGTCGGAACACCGGGGTGGTTTTTAGTCAGTAAGAGTCTGACAGACCCCTCCGCCCGCCCCAGGGCGGTGGACATCCATGAGGATTTTCCACCCCGGAAAAAAAAAAAAAAAAAGGTTAGAGTATGACAAACAACGCACGAGCCGAGCGAGCGAAGCGAGCGTGCCGCGGCAGCGGCCGGCGAAGTGCTAGAAGCGAATCGCTTTTGTAAAAAGAAACAGTTAAGTTAGGTTAGGTCACATTAAAGATAAAGTAAAAAACACGGGTCTACCCTTTATAGCAGAACTTTTTATGTCATAATATTATTTTGCATAACAGCGCATAGCATAAACTTCATTTCGCAGAAAATCGTTTGGCATACACTCATTTATAATACATTAAAAACGCATAATTTTGTAATTCAGAATCATCTTTAGGCATAAATTTCATATCCATAATAATTAAAAAGTAGAACCATCATATTGCATAAAGTTCACTGTCAGAATCGTCTTTTGGCATACATTTCATATCGATAATCATTAAAAGGTAGAACTATCATATCTCAGAAAGTTTACAGTTAGGATCATCTTTTGGCATACTTTTCATATCATTTCTGCGAGCAACTTGAAAGTAGCGCTCGCCGGCCGCTGCCGCGGCACCGCTCGCTACGCTCGCTCGGCTCGCGCGCGGTTGGTCACAGTTTTAACCTAACCTAACCTAACCTATTTCACTCAGTTCAAAATGAGTGGAGTCGGTTTTGCAGCGATAAGTTTCTCTCACGCTCGCTTCACTCGCAATAAATCATTTGGCAAATAAAAATAAACCACAGATAAATCAACAGTAGTTGAATCGTCCGTTAGTTTAACCAACCTTAGGTCAATTAATTGTAGTCGAATAAACCGTAGATGAATTCTCCTTTATGGATTTCGTTCATTAGTTATTACAAAAATCGGTGAAACGATCTTTAGATATTTTAAACGGTAGGTCTTTTGACCGTAGTTATCTTGAAAATAGTTAGAATAAACTTAGGTATTTTAATACGTAACCTATAGAAATGACAATAATTATGCCTAATAAAATTATTCCAAATGAAATTCTGCCATCTCCTTAATATGCCAAGTGAAATTATTCCAAATAATCGTCGCTCTAAATAAACGTTTTGTGAAACGAAATTATGCGAAATTAAGCTTTGCCAAGTAATTATGCCAAATAAAATTCTGTCATCTTAAAAGTATGCCTTTGTAAATTCGGACATATAAACATTCGGCCAAACAATAATTATATTAAATGATTTTTATGCCATATATATATTCGTTTAAAGAAGATTATGCCAAGTGTGTTATGCCAAATAAATTTCGGAGCATCAAAATTCTGCCAGATAGAGGGAACCCAAAAAACACTCACTCACTGAGCACTCTTCAATACATTCACTCATTTTAATTGAACTCTACTTGAAAGTTGGTATTTAAAAAAGTGTCATTATGAAAAGCAGACCAAGCCTACAGTTGGTAAATGTGAGGTTGGGAAATAAAACAAAATTATATGATAATTTGGCAAATGATTATTCGGCAAAATAAAATTCTGCGAAACTTAGTTGCCAAGTGAAAATCTGGCAAACAATTTTCGGCGAAAAGGCAGAGATCCGTTTTAATATCATTATGCGTAAATAAATTTATGTTTTAGGATATTATGCCTAGAAAAGTTATGCTATAGAACTTTATGCTTAATAAACTTATGCTTTAGAATATTATGCTTAATCATTATTATGGTTAGAGAAATTATGCTTAAAAAAATTATGTGTAAGCTGTTATGCGTAATTATATTATGCGAAAATATAATTATGCCAAACAAAATTATGCTAAGTTATATTAGGTCTTAAAATTTTATGCAAATGGATAGGGAACCAACCTAAACTACCAAACATTATTTTTGTAATAAATACGTAAAAACAACTTAACTTTGTTTCGAATATTTTTTAATGCCTGAACACTATTATGCTAATAGTCATTAGGCCTACTAACGTTATGCTAATCATTTTTATGCCAAAACAAATTAGTCTTTAAGATGATTATGCCAACACAAAATGTATGTCTAAAAAAATTATGCCAAAGTATTATTATGCCAAAACAAATTGTGCCAAAATCGTTATGCCGAAGTATATTAGGACAAAGAACATTATGCGAAAAGAAGGGATCCCACTCCACTACGTTAATTAAAATGAGTCAGCGATATTGCTATTCGCGTAACTGGAATCTAATATCTATGGAAAATACGCCCATACATTGTTACTTACCTAACGCAATTATTTTGGAACAGACCGTACATAAATGTCTTCTCCCGCGCCGGTGACATTTTGGTTGGCATGAAACATAAGAATAGGTTTTGGCGATGTGATATGATAAAATACAATAGACGTAGAGAGTCTCTGCGTCCGGCGCTCGGCGTGGCAGTTCGTCGTGTTCGGGTTCGCGACTAGTCAATCGTCATCCTGAGAATGCCTAGTTAAGAGGTGAAACATGTGTCGATTTCTTACAGGGTTTTTTTATGACTCTTGAGGAATAGTGAACCGGAATTAGTTACTAAATATATCTACGTCTATTGTATTTTATATTGGACTAGCTAATGCCCGCGGCTTCGCCCACGTGAATGACTGTTATTATATACTAAAACCTTCTTCGAGAACCACTCTATCCATTGCTGAAAACAGCATGAAAATTTGTGCAGTAGTTTTGAGTTAATCGCGAACAGACAGACAGACGCGGCGGTGAACTTTGTTTTATAATATGTAGTGATTCCCGCAAAGTCATGCCCATATAACTATGTAATATAATGTTAACCACTCAGCAAGGTGATAGCGGGGCTGGCTGCCCAGAGTGCGTCGAACAGACATAATTTACATATTACCTGTCGAGGCAAAGTAAATAATCATCTCGTAAGGAGTGGGTCTTCTGTGAACCTTCTCTTCTTATTGTTTGACATTGCGCAATCGTAGCGAGCGTGAACTTTGATTGGGGACAGTTTACTTCGCTTGTTTGACGCAAACGTTCTGAGGGGAAGTTTTTGAAATTGTTCGTTGAAAATAAAAGATAGAGCGAAGAATATTTAAGGTTTTTTCTTGAGAGTGAATACAATATCAAATTGAAACATGGATTATAGATAGGTATTTTTTTAACAACAATTCAATTTAATTCTCAGTATCACAATTCTTCAAAAGAAGTCTTTGAAATTAATGTAATTGTCAACTGTCACGAACACTTTGAAAAAGTTATTATGTACGATTTAACTAAAGAGTTCGAATTGCGCAGTACTGAATATGCTACATTGCCGCATCAATTCTTAATGGAATTATGCATTGCTTAAGTACCTAACTAATGAATACCTAGTAATTAACTTAAAGCGAGATAACTGTTTATAATTTCCTGTCCAATTAGAATCTACATCAGCACAGAACTAGGACCACTTCATACAGTGGTATCGATTAACTTTAAAATACCCACCGTACCACCAGAGGTATGGCCAGGGGTACGGTGGGTGCAGTGGGAAATATTATGGACAAACACATACATCAAGTACACAAAATATTATACCTATTAAAATATTCGCATCACAAGCACACTGAAAAACTCCTTTAACGAGTAACAGACATTCATATTGCGCTACCATAATTGAGACCAATTCTACAACTTGTACGAGTTGGCGTAGTAAAAGATAACAGTTAATGCTTACCGCATAAAGGTTTGTATGAAGAGTTAATGACACCCTTTCTTCTAACTAGAAAGGACCCTAAAAACGAAAATGAAACGGCACAGTGAACAAAAGAACAAAAAACAAATAAACCTGACACAATTCTCGTGTTTACTGACCCACAAAATTATGCTTATTTAGTAAACAAGACCCACATTGTTTAAGCTCTTAACCTAATAGAAGAAAAGTACATAAATTCAACAAACGACACTGTTATGGGTCATTCAAAATTTACGCCGAATCATATAGTTAAGGGATCACTGCCTGTATGCGGTTTTTATGGGTTTTGGCGGGTCGCAAGTATGGGACGGACATAGGGAGTGTTTTGTAAGATAAGGAAGTTTCGATCATGATGGTAATATTTTAGGGACTAGCGGAGGCCAGGTTTTCATGGTATTTGAAGCCCAATTCATCCATATCTGTTTTTTATTAATGGTTTGATGTTATCGCTGTTGCAACAGTTTTTCTGTCGGCAGTCGTTCTGTAGACACTTATTTATTTATATTCCAACGAAGTTTTTGTCACGTGTACGCCTGAACTGGCTATATTTATTAGAAGACAATGTATACTGCAATTGGCATCACGATCAACACTGAAAAATGGCAAGTCAATAAGAAATATTGTATAAGCTTTCGTCTACTGCCTTATTTAGCTTTTATAAACCGTCCACAGGGCCACTACTGAAAATTGTTTCTGTTCAGGTCCGTCGTGCACGACGCTTTGGACACAGGCTGCTTGGACACAGGCCTCCTCTCCGTGAGAGGGAGTGGGTCATAATCCACCACGCGGACCCAGTGCGGGTGGGTGGATGTTACATGTATTAGAATTTTTCGGTTCTATGACATGCCGGTTTACTCACAATGTTTTCCTCAGTTTGTTTGTCTCAGCACCATAAAGGACGCGTTATTAGGTAACTTGTTTGTGATTGGTTGTAACACATTACTTTTGAGTAGCGTCATGGAAGACATGAAAGACGGCCTTCTTACGTCTTTGTCCTCAATATCACATTCTTCTGTAACACATATTATAATCAATGCAAGTCGTGAGACCCGTCAGTGTTTCGTGACCACTAACAGAGACATTGCATTTCCTACTGCACTAGTTCCGAAATACGAGTATCAGTCATAAAATGTAGGCATAAACACGCCATATCATGAGTAACTACCGCACTATGTGTACATAAAAGTATCAGCATAAAGATTACCTGTTATTGGGAGGCTTTGGTTCCCTGGTCGAGCTCCATTTTGTGCTGAAAGACAATCTTTAGTAGGAACTACGAACCCAAAGTGTAAAAGGTAGGTATAAAAAGCTACTCCCTTTTTAGGGTTCCGTAGTCAACAATTAAGGAACCTTGTCTGATCGTATTTATTTCGCTTAGCAACGTTGCCGAATGCAGTGTAGGATTCCAGAGTATAAGAACCATCAGATTGTAAAACAATTAAAAAATATAAGAACACATCATGGCATCCTTACTTATAGGTACCTAATATTATAAATGTGAAAGTGAGTTTGTTTGTTTGTTTCACACTAAAACGGCTGAACGGATTTGAATGAAATTTGGCACATGGGTAGACCATACATAGGCTACTTTGCATGCTGGATCGCAGACGAAGTCGCGAGCAACAGCTAGTTCATAATGTAGGCAAAATATTATACGAATACATACAACGCCTCCGCAATTCGCGACTCGGTCACAAAATGGCAGCCAAAAATACCCCTTATTATTTATCGTGTTTGACTAGGCTCCCTCGCTCAATAAAATTTATTGGGCAAAACCAATAAATTTATTTGAACGAAACTTTGTTTTTCCTAACTGATAAAGCTATGAACAGACAGGGTAGTATAATGGAGCATGCTCCTGCATAAGACCTTACTAATTTTTACAGATAATGGTACTCAAAAGCACTTTCGTAGTATGAATCTACCGAAAAATAGAAGAAGAAATCTGAATAATAGATGGTTTCATTCTTTTTAAGGGTAGCTGTGGACTAAACCGAGGTTCCTTCTCAGATGTTCGTGTTTTTTCCGTGTTCCAACGGATTAAGAATAAGCTTTTTGTTCATAATTATTCAAGATTATTTTTTTAATTTTGTAGACGGAGTTAACCATATTTGCGAAAATATCTCAGGCAAATAAAAAATATTGTATTTCCTGGTAGAGCCAGAACCTAATAAATTATGTAGTTTAAAACAAAATGTTCATCTTTGATCTTTCTAAAAATATAAAAGAGAGATTGTGAGACGTACACTTTTCTTTGCCACCACGACTTTGAAATTAAAACGTGAAGTTTCTTTCAAAGCTACTTGTTCTTACTTTCTATATTTTTTATTAAAAAAGAAAATCTGAAAACAACAAATTGAAAAATTGTTTATAACAGTATAAATAATCTTTAGATGTCATTCATTAAATTAATAATAAATCATCATCATCAATTTATTGAGAGCAGAGAAATCAATAAAACATTATCATCAACTTAGGAAGCTTGTAGCTAAATAGTAACAGCCGCACGGGTCGATCTAGGGTTAAGTTACGTTCGCCGCGGTCGATTCGTGGATGGGTGACCATCCATTACATATTGAGACCCCTCCGTGCCTCGGAAAGCACATTCAGTTGTTGGTCCCGACTGTCATTAATTTGTAGATTTTTGACAGTCGTTACGGGTAGAAACAAGAAAATCCGACTAGTCTTACCAAGGGGTATTACCCAGTAACTGCGAGAGGCGAGCGAGAGGCACTTAGCTTGATATACTGCGACCAGACCTTGACTAATTAGAAGCTCACCCCGCCTAATGAGTGTCGCGAAAAGGCAGAAAATCCATAAAATAGTCAATCTTCGAGAAATAAAGCAGTAATTAGCCTCTTCTCTAAGACACATATTTTTTATATTTTACTAGCTGTTGCCCGCAACTTCATCTGCGATCCGTCATCCTTTTCCGGGTTATGGTCTACCCCTGTGCCAATCCGTTCAGCCGTTTTAGAGTGAAAGCGTAGCAAATAAATTCACTTTCGCATTTATAATATTACTAGCTTCCGCCCGCGGCTTCGCCCGCGTGGTATGTCGATAAAAAGTAGCCAATGTCCTTCCTCAGGATGCCATCTATCTCCTTGCCAAATTTTGTCGAAATCCGTGCAGTGGTTTAGGCGTGAAAAGGTAACATACAGACAGACAGACAGACAGACCGACAGACAGATAGACAGGTAGACAGAGTTACTTTCAAATTTATAATATTAGTATGGATATATAAGTTAGGATTTTACCAACATATCGAAGTATATTTATTTATTTACTTACCCCATTACAAAGGAGAATGCCATATTGTCGTACCAACAAAGGAGCTAGAGTGTCACAACCAAATGTAGTTCATAAAATTACTCCTATTTTTTAAATCAGATATACGATTTTGTTATGAAAACGATTCCCGGCTTTCGGACACCAAAAATAAAAGTCTTTTTTTACTTTTGTGGTACGTATTTTCCGCTTATGTCACTGACATTGCATTTCATTTCCGAATGTTGCCACTATGTTAAAAATATAGGTACCTACGTGTCAACGAACATTAAAAAATGAAGAAGATAATTGTACCAATTTGCCATTTTATATTAGGATACAATATACTTTTATGTGTGTCAAAAAACATCTTTAGGTCACGCGTTACATCGTAATAAATTATTATTATTTTTTTGGAATACATTGCAAATACATGCATTTAATGAAAAGAGGACCTATTTAAAAAAGTAAAATGTCATTTGTACTGTGACGTATTGCAATAATTATTCTGTGGCGCCGTCATGGATGACGTTACTTTCAATATTGGTTTCATCTGAACTATTTGAATAATAATTTATAATACTTATTAACAAAAACGGGGGTTCAGGTGCGTTTTCATAACGTAGTCTTTGTGTAATAATCCTTAGCGACGCCCTCAACTAGAGTAAGACATCGGCCAGCAAATCAGCGTCGCCGATGTATCCTAAACCGTTCACTAGTAATGTTAGAACAATTTAGAATATATTACATAGAAAATATATCCGTGGATATGATCGTGTTTTAACATCATAGATTATACCGACGCGACGCCTGTAAGTATTACCTCCCCTAGTAGAAGCATGTATATTCTAATTAGCTTCTAAAGTACCTACCTACTTCCGGGACTATTTATTCAATTTAAGGATTAAAAAACAGTTTTTATGCTTTCAGATCAATCCTGGTAGTTCCTATTCATAATGTTACAAATGTTTCGCATTGATACAAGAAAAACTCCCTGGGATTCCAAACTGATACCTGAACTAATACTTGGTCACAATGTGGAGTGATGACAGTCCATGCTACGTGTTGCAACAGTTGCAAGGCGTTCCCGAGTGCCACCCAATTGTCCTACATATTGTTTTATTTGTATATTTCTTTTCTGGTAGCGGTCGAGGTCATATACGTTATGTAAATATGAATATATCTTAACTGCGTTTTTCATTTTTGATATAAGTGCCTTATTAGGTACTAACAACATTATCACCTTATTATTATTTACTAACATGTGAAGTTCGAGAAGTGGGTGTACTATATAGTAAATACAACTCTGCCTAACTCTTCTGGGAAATCAGGCCTGCTGTTATGTTAAGATTTCAAGATATTAGGAATCAGTAAACACAGTACTAAATTGATTACTTATTCAGACTACCAGCTGCACATACTATGAGTACCTACCTACATGATTATTGATATCCATTATGATTATATATGAAACCTGACACCAAGAATTATTATTGACTACCAGTGATGTATTGTATAATCATCCATCAGGAAACAAGCGCCAAATCAAGAATAAAAAGCAACCAATATTAGGTACCACTTCATTTGTCATCAACTTCACCATTTCGAGCCTGTCACTTTCTCGAACTTAACCTCAAAATATGAAGTAGATAAATGGTTAATAAATACGAATTGCGGGAATCCATGTAAAAAATAGTTAACAATATAAGAAGAGCATTGAATTCTCCTCTAAATACACTAGGTTTGGTTGTGACAGGCGGACTTTTCGCATGGTACAGGGTGCCCTACAATCCTGGTCATTCTCCTTTTATTGAATACCTGTTGATAACAGTTCGCTAGTTTTAGAGGCAATTTCAGGCGTTACTAACTTTTATTCCCAGTTTATATTGTAAATACCAATAAAACGTAAGGATTGGCGACACAATCATCAATCCTTTAGCGTTTTATGGCGAGCGATTTACGGCCGGGTCCAAACGAACCCGGTATTGTTAACTTTGTAGAGATGGTGCAAGGGTTAGGGTACAAATGGTACAATTAGAGATGGGAAATTTAGCGTGTAACGCTCCCCAGTGAGATTGACTTACGATGCTACTTAGGATTTATTGCCGAACTTGGAAGGAAATTGTGAACTATGATAGGCTAAGTTGATGATGATCATAGTCTGCCAAGCATTTTCCCAACTATGTTGAGGTCGACTTCCAGTCTAACCGGATGCAGCAAAATACATTTTACATAGAGCGATTGCCTATCTAACCTCCACAGCCCAGTTACTGGTTAACAGCCCGGAAATCTGACAGCCAGTCTTATTTATTTATTTATATATACTTTATTGTACACCACAAAAATATATAACAAAAGGGAAAAAAAACAAACACTACAAAATATACAATGGGCGGCCTTATCGCTTTCCGCGATCTCTTCCAGGCAACCTTGGAATGGACAGTCTTACTCAGGGGTATCGCTGAATAAGACTGGTTGTCAGACTTTCGGGCTTTTGACTACCCGTAACGACTGACAAAAATACACAAATGACAACCGAAACTAACAGTTTAATGTGCTTTCCAAAGTTTGAAGGGGTCTCGATATGTACTGGATGGTCACCCATCCACGGACCGGCCTTGGCAAGTGCAGCTTAACCTTTCATCAAACCGTGTGGTTGTTATTATTTAGTCACGAGTTCACGAGCTGCTAACATCATCAGTATCAATATACATACAATATATACATATATAGTCCTCCAGACCGTATTTCGGCCATGGCGGCCAATCTCAATGGAGACTAGCCTTCGGCGCGGGAGATATTATAGTGTACAAGTGTGTGCGCAGACACAGGTGCACTCTCTCTTCCCTCACTGTCATAGTCCGATGGGACGGCAATCCGACGCGACCGGAGAGAGATCAGACGCAGGACCAATTTCCGAGGCACGGAGGTTATACTTACAATATAAGGACAACTATACAACTGCCCTGATCACAACACAGTCATCGGTCAAGCGTGACCGATCAATCTGCATTAATTACAGGTTTGCTAATCAACCGCTTGGCTAACGGTTGTGGCTTAGCAAACGGTCTGTCGGTTACCGGTGACGGTCATTAAGTTTAACGATCCATCCGGTATATGTAGACAGATGGGTTTTAGATTGACTTGGTCACCTATTATAGACAATAGCGATCGTTTCTCTTGATTCTGAGATTCTTCTGCTTCTTCTCGTGTGGTTAGTGACCAACCAGAAGGCAAAACAAGTGACAATCGCTTCGAAAGCGTTTCGTATTTCTACGACTTTCAATAAGATTCACATAAGCTAGCCAGTCTAGGGAAAATTTTGAAGAACCGTGGCATCCGTCGAAATACCAAAATGCGACTGACCCGTGCTCTAGTTTTTTCCTTTTTTTTATATGGCGCTGGAACGTGGTGCATTAAAAGCCGCGAAGGCAGTAAAATCGATGCTTTCGAAATGTGGTGTTGGCGGAGGCTACTTCGTATACCATGGACCGCCATGAGAACGAATGAATCCATACTGGAGGAACTCAACATAACCAAGCGGCTATCTACTGTATGTCAGGAGCATGCCCTTAGCTTTTTCGGACATATTATGCGTTCACCTAAGCATAGTCTGGAAAGGCTTTTGATACTGGGCCGGGTGGAAGGAAAACGCGCTCAAGGCAGAGCACCAGCAAGATGGTCAGACCCGATCAAAAAGGTTGCTGGAGGCAGCATCTATCAAGCGGTCCATACTGCAGAAGACCGCATAGCTTGGAGACGCGTCACATGTGATCGCGATCCTCAGCATTGAGGGAACGACGAAGAAGAAGAAGATGTCAGTCATCGTTATCGCAGATAGAATGTCACTTTATCTAGGGCCTCTGGTGTCAGAATCTTAATGCCGCCCAAGGGCCTCTGACTTGGCTTCATATGCCGTCGAAAAATATATCTCTGGACTGCGGGTTTCCTCACGATGTTTTCCTTCACCGTTTTTAAAGCAAGTGATAATATACAATACGCCCATGAATCTGATAAGTGAGAGGTGTGTGGCTTGGGTTCGAATTCTAACATTTAGGTGACCTAAGTGATTCCTAAGAAAACGGTGTTACTCTGTAGTTACCAGAGCCCTTTGTTGACCAGTGAAAATGACGGATTTCCATGACGGCCGTAATTTTTCAGCCGTTATTGTGACGGCACCGCTCTTAATCAGAAGGTAGAACAGAATATTTCGGAGTTTCAAAATTGCAGTTGCTAGCGCTGCGTGTAACGTGATCCTGCTCAAACCATGAAGGACTTGACAATCGAAACCCTTTCCTGTCTTTTGACTTGTGCACTTTTGAAGGCATTCGGAGTTCTTTCTTACCCGACTAAGGCGAAGCAAAAAGGAGGGTAATTTTTTTGACCGGTATGTATGTATGTTTGTGTGTTCATGTATTCATAACTTCTAAACTACGCATCATAATTTGAGAAATGAGGTATCGTTGGAAGCGTCTTCATCGTCCGCTGAAATCCGGAGTGACACGTAATCTGTTCGATTTATAGTATGTATGACTCCGGATTTTTAATTTGTCTGTCTGTGATGTCTTGTTTTCATCTTTGTAGTTGACTGTTTGTCGAAGTTGGGTTTTATTTTTTGTGCATATTATTTTCACAGAACTGCCAAGTGTGACAAAAAAGTCTCCTTGAATTGCCTCTCAGCATAATTCAATTTGCACCGTCTCGTCCCTTGTTTTGAGCCTCCGAGTATGAATTTATTGATTACATTAGAGTTTCTTCACTTTACGATGGACTCATAAATATTTATGGAGAAACTCTGACATACCTTGAGAGGTTTACTTCTACATCGACATCATATTTAAGGTAAAAATTCATTGAATTATGCAAATGCAAAGTATGAAAGGTATCGAAGCGGTACAGTGGCTAATTATGAGAAGAAAACAGTAGTTCAACTCAGTACGAATATACATAAGATCACCCCTGTATTCCCCGAAGGGTTAAGCCGTTGGTCGACTGTCATTTGTGAATCTTTGACAGTCGTCACGGGTCGCTAGAAGCCCGAAAGTTTGACAACCAGTCTTGCCAAGGGGTATCGTTTACCTAGTTACTGGGTTGTGGAGGTCAGATAGGCAGTCGCTCCATGTGAAATACTGGTATTCAGCTGCATCAAGTTGGACTGAAAGCCGACCCCAACATAGGTGGGAAAAGGCTAGGTAGATTGATGATATTTGCCTATGTAATAGTCCCTTTTCTGAGACTTAAATATAATAGTCTGGATGTGTTCCCGCTTGATGGCAATAGGCGCGTCCCGATCCAGTCTCCGGGCTGCATGCTACTGAAACTTTTTTGACGGAAAAACTTAATAACACTTTCCCCGAGCTGGGGATCGAACCCAGGCCCTCAAAATCAAAATCAAAATCAAAATATTTTATTTCACATAAACCTACATGAAACCTACATTTTCTACATTTGTATCTGTATTTTTTATGGTGTACATAATAAAGAGTATTCTATCTTCTATCTATCTACATGGGCACTTATGAAACGTCAGAAGCTAGGTGCACGGTTCCAATTGGTCGTTTCCTATGGAGAAGAGCCGGCAAGAAACTCCATGGTTACTCTTTTAAAATAATTGGCTTTTACAATACTTTCAAATTACAGTGTTGGTAGGCATGGGAGGACAATGTAGGCCTTTCAACAAGTAAGTACCAGGTACGTAACAAAAATAGAAGAAGTTCAATAAATCTCATTTTCAGTAGTAGCGCTTGCGACCTCTAGACCAACGAGGCAGTCTAGACTCTGTACGAATTCCAAGTCAAAAGCTTGCGCAATACTACTCCTAATATAAATGCGAGTGAGTTTGTTTGTTTGTTACGCTTTCACGCTAAAACGGCTGAACGGATTTAGATGAAATTTGGGCCATGACCTGGAATAAGACATAAGATACTTTTTATCCTGATATTCTCAAGGAGATGACCTACTTCAATTTTATAAAGTTTCTGGATTTGAAAACTTCTTCAAATTAAAATAAAACAAGATTCTTTTCGACGATTTACATTAAAATCGAATTTTAGTGTGAGTTGTTGAGGAACTCCGGCTTTCGTACACAAAACTTCGATTACTTACTATGTTTTTGTCCGTTTAATTATGGTTTTATGCCACTAGATTTATACTGTCAATAGTTAAGTGGACCTTCTGCAAATAACTCCTGATGCTGAAGACGAAGTCAAAAAAATAGAGTGTCAAGAATTTTTTCTATTTGAAGGGAACTTTTTATCATTTTATTCTTTATCAATTTACGTTTAATGGGTTTTTGAGAAAATTCGCTATCTATTTTTAATAGCCATGTAGAAATATCAGAGCTGACCCAGAATTTAATAAGAAAGAAATAAAGAAAATACATTTCTTTGCGGCAAACATGACGCTAAGGAAGGACAAAATACGAAAATAACAAGAAAATGAAAACGAATGGATACTAAATGTGGATACTGTGTTGAATGTGGATACTATAGTTTTATTATTTAAATAGCTCCGCACGGTCTTTACGACTTGACACAACTTTGAGATGTTTTATATGTAAGTTTAATATTATCAATGTTTTATACACAACATAAACCTTCCGGAATAAACTCTCTAAATGATGGTGAAAACCGCATCAAAAGATATAACAATAGGGTAAATCAATATACATATAGATATAACAATAGGGTAAATAGATAGCAATATCCTGTAAACAACTGTTCTATCGAGTTCACATCTCTATCTATCACTATCTATATCTATACATATTACGAAAAAAGACTTTCAAGTTAGAGTAGTGGTAGTGAGTGTCTTTTAAGTTTACTTTTCGACAGTCGGAAGGTTATCATAGACATAAACGAAAAGCGACTTTAATTTATAATATGTATACAGGGTGTTAGGGTAAACACCGTTGTCCTTGCAACCAGTGGTTTGGTTTCATTTATAGAACGTAAAATCAATGGAAAATTACAACTTTTTTTAAATTTTTATAGACCTAAATTTTAACACAAGAGACGCAAGTTTGTTGCCCTATGCGCTAGGGCAATGAACTTGCGTCTCAACACGGGCGGGGGGTACGGGATGTGACCTTACCGGCAGCGAGCGCGACCCCTCCCTTAGTCAGTCAGCTGTTTCGCTAGCAAGCACGGTGTCAGATAGAAACTTTTTAAAATCTTTTAATGAAAATAATTTTTTTTTTTGTTGTGTTCGGTCATTTATTTTTATATTTAAGTCAACTACCCATGGTTTGAATGACAAGAGTGTTTACCCTTACATCCTGTAGATATAGATAGTGATAGATAGAGATGTGAACTCGATAGAACAGTTATTTACAGGATATTGCGATCTATTTACCCTATTGTTATATCCATGTCTATCTATATATCCTATTGTTATATCTATATTTATCTATATATCCTATATACACAGTTATTTACAAGATATTACTATCTATATACCTATAGTGACATGGTACGTGTGAATGAAATAATAGTTTCGTCTTTTCTTTTAGTTTTTTTTTATTTCATGACTTTAGTCGACATATTCTTATGTTATCGATGTGTTTTATTTAAATGGAAAAGGCTTCACGACGTCACGTCCGCCACCTGAGTGCGCGGAGAGCCGATCAGCAAACGAGCGTTTTAAAAAGGCGTTTCACGAGTTGATCGACCCCAGTTTACGTGCAGTTCTCAACGAGTCCACAACTGTCTGCTAATATCCTAACTAATATTATAAATTCGAAAGTGAGTTTGTTTGTTTGTTACGCTTTCACGCTAAAACAGCCGAACGGATTTGGATGAAATTTGGCACAGGGGTAGATCTTGACCTGGAGAACGACTACTTTTTATCGACATACCACGCGGGCGAGGCCGCGGGCGGAAGCTAATTCACCATAAAAGGGTAACAGGTATCAACGTGTGCATAAGTCCTAAATATTTTGTAATTCCTAAATTAGTTTGATTTTGGTTGCTAAGTGTGTAAGTAAATTAAAGAAAAAATATTAAATGTGCTGAATATGATTTGAAATGTGATTCTTTATGTAGGTATTTTGATATCATATAAGTGTTACTATAAAATGAATATTATACTAATCTGTGTTATTTCCCACACTAATAAGTATGAACACCCTTCAACCTTCGCCACAGTTTACGGCCAAGCCATGTTCATATCCATAATATAATTCCACAAATTCATTGTACCACATTTACAACGCTAATTGGCTTCCGTAGGTAGCAGGATACTTGTTTCAACCAACCCTATTAATTCAAAATATTAACATTTTGTTTATAACTTTTAATTAGAACCTAGTAGGGGTTGTTTATTATCTTTAAGTTGCTTCAGTGTTGAATAAAACATGTTTTGCGGCAACAAGTTTACTTAGCAAGTTTGTGAATAAACAGTTTTGCTGTTAGTAATTGATTTAATCAATTTCCGAGCAGTGTTTATACTAGATGGTGCTCACCCATAGCTTTGTGAATTACAGGTAAATATTTTAATCTCTAATAACGGATGTTCCACGTATTGTTGCGCAGCGGGGTAACTGGGTCATCATCATCTGCCTAGCCTTTTCCCAACTATGTTGAGGTCGGCTTCCAGTCTAACCGAATGAACTGAAATGTGATTCTTTATGTAGGTATTTTGATATCATATAAGTGTTACTATAAAATGAATATTATACTAATCTGTGTTATTTCCCACACTAATAAGTATGAACACCCTTCAACCTTCGCCACAGTTTACGGCCAAGCCATGTTCATATCCATAATATAATTCCACAAATTCATTGTACCACATTTACAACGCTAATTGGCTTCCGTAGGTAGCAGGATACTTGTTTCAACCAACCCTATTAATTCAAAATATTAACATTTTGTTTATAACTTTTAATTAGAACCTAGTAGGGGTTGTTTATTATCTTTAAGTTGCTTCAGTGTTGAATAAAACATGTTTTGCGGCAACAAGTTTACTTAGCAAGTTTGTGAATAAACAGTTTTGCTGTTAGTAATTGATTTAATCAATTTCCGAGCAGTGTTTATACTAGATGGTGCTCACCCATAGCTTTGTGAATTACAGGTAAATATTTTAATCTCTAATAACGGATGTTCCACGTATTGTTGCGCAGCGGGGTAACTGGGTCATCATCATCTGCCTAGCCTTTTCCCAACTATGTTGAGGTCGGCTTCCAGTCTAACCGAATGAACTCCTCCTATCTGACGTCCACGACCCATTTACTGAATAACACGATACCCCTTGGTAAGACTGGTTGTCAGACTTTCGGGCTACTGACGACCCGTAACAACTGTCAAAGATCTACAAATGACAGACGGGACCAACGGTTTTACGTGCTTTCCGAGCCATGGAGGGGTCTTGGTATATAGATGGTCACCCATCCACGGACCAACCGCGGCAAGCATAGCTTAACGTGACGGATCGAATCGTGCGGCTGATATTTCTTAACCACGAGCTCCTCGAGCTCAAGCTCGAGCTCCTCGGGTGACATACAGACGACGATTATTATTTTATTCCCTTACAGATATTTACATTGAAATGATTATCATAAATGAAGTTTTACTACAGATATAAGCAGAGTCCGCCATGAAAACGGGTTTACGAGGAAGATACTTAAATGTGTTTGCTTTCGATGACATTTTTTCTTTTTTTTTCCTTATTTTTTCAGACATTCCCAATAAATTGGATTCGACTTAGCGACATAGAATAAAGATTATTTATCGTATGAGACGGAGCACCTGTAATACCAAGAAAAGAACACTGCCGAAATGTTGGAAATATATAATCTACTAGCACTTTGCCCGCGTGGTATTATATACTAAAACCTTCCTCGAGAAACACTCTATCCATTGCAGCATTGGTGTAAACATCATGAAAATCGGTGCAGTAGTTTTTGAGTTTATCGCTAACAGGACGACAGACAGACGCGGCGGAGGACTTTTTTTATAATATGTAAGGATCGAATACAATCAACTTGAAGAGTTTGTTTGTTTGCTTGAACCCGCTAATCTCTAAAACTACCAGATTAGATTTTTTTGCATTTGATAGCCCAATTCTTGAAGAAGGTTATAGGTTTAACATCACGCTACGACTCTTAGGAGCCGAGCAATAAGAATGCTACGCAAAAACGAAGTAATAGCGAGGGCGGGCGACGCGTCGCCGTCGTCGCGACGCGGTGGGACGGGGGCCGAGAGAGTTTTATAAAAATATGGCTGTTAATTTAGTATTATAGTGTATCTTACGACTTCCTCGTGAACGCAGTAGTGGGCAGAAGCTAGTAATATTATAATACCTACCTAAAATATACCGCAAAGAGAATCCGCGTGAACTTGGACGCGTAATCCCGTTCTATTACCACACCGCTTTACAGACGAGCTTGTGACCACCAGACCATCGAGGTAGTCAGATATTTATAAACATGAATACAATTTTATTTTTTACTAGCTGCGCCCCGCCGGTACACCCCCATAAGTCTCGAAGATCACGTGGGAATATCGGGATAAAAAGTATCCTATGTCCTATTCCAGGTCATGGTCTACCCCTGTGCCTAATCAGCTCAGCCGTTTTAGCGAGAAAGCGTAACAAACAAACTCACTAATAAATCGAGTAAAATAAACCCTCACCAATGCCAATATTCAAACAGTAGCGTAGTATCGATTGGTCTCCTATTATCACTCGATTCAATGCGACAATTATCATAATCACCATCATAATGGCAGTGGCCACATTTACATATGAATGCGGCACAATACTGTAACTGCATTATGTAAATGTAGTCGCGAGGTTAACTATGTTACCATAAGAATGGCCACATTAACAGAGTTGTAATGTGGTTTGTTGCTACATCTCTTACGGGGGAAATCGATCCCCTATTTACCTTCACGAGTAACAACAATAATGTAAACCACACACGGATATCTATGAAACCACATTATAATAACACTGTTAATTTGGATATTTGGCTACATCTTTTACAGGGGTAAATACGATACCTTTATGAGCTCACAAACTCAAACACAAAGCATTTATTTCAATTAAACCATTTACAGGCACTTTTGAATCATCAAAGAGTCGGTCAGTTAGTCAGAAAGTTGAAGCTAGTTGCCCATTCCAAAACGTAGATCTCTATGGAGAAGAACGGGCAAGAAACTGCAAGGAAACTCTTTTAAATATGGATATAGATATTACAAAATCCTTGGTACAGTATTCTTGTTGCTGCTATATGTGAGAACAATGTAAAACAAAAAATAATTAAAAACAATTCAAAATATAAGATTAAAATAAGCTCTGGCAAATAAGACATGACCAGTCTCAAATGACGGCGCCCGTTCACGAACATGAAACGTGGATCAGCAACATCCAGTTAAACCAAGTGTATTGAATGACTATTTCATGATTTTTGATTTAAAAGCTGTATTAAAACCAAACTTTGTAAAAAAGGGTACTATAAAATCACAGATTATTTAGAAGACAAAAATGCATGGGATTGAGCTGCTCGCTCTGCTAAGCATTGTGACATTTTGAATATTATGGAAAGCCATAAAAATATACCTACCAGTTTAATATAAAAATTGACATGATTGAATATTATATACAAAATGACATGATGATTACTTGTAAAGTATTGTTTTATTGTGAATGTGAGGACTATGTGGATATTTATTTTTCGTTCTGTTAGTTTTAGCGAAGGTCTGGCAATTTGAGAACTTTATGCGACCTACCCAAATGTCCTTTCTTTGGTATTGTTCGTCGAGTCGTTGAGCTCCTTAAGTTCTGAGTTGAGCTCCACTAATACAGACAAATGCTTGCACTGACTGGACAGGTCCACTCAAATCTGTGTGGTTCTTTCCTCAAAAGACCATTTCAGACTCTTATCTACATGGTCCTCATATGGCCTGACCAAGATTATGTCTGGACTTTAAAGGAGACGGTGACCTCTGAGTTTGTTTCGGCCTTTCTTCTCAGAGTAGTCAGATAGGAAACGCCGACCTCATCTAGCTTATTTTTACAACTTTTTAATATGACGTGTAAAAGTGATTCCAATATCCTATTTACAGAATAAACAATTTCATTTCATTTCATTTGAAATCATGACATTTGGCACTTTCATGAACTTAGAGAGTTGTATTGCTGATTCTTATGTTTATAATTCTGTAAATTCATATTTGTTACGAGCGCTAATAATATTTAGATCAACATACAACCTGATACTCACCTGCAAATTCCAAAAAACGTAAGAAAATTTGAATTTCGCGGGCTACCCTAGCGCATCAACCTTAAGTGATAGACAATGGACATCTATTTTTTTTTTATTGTCGCAATGTGCAGGTTTGTATAAACAAATAGTAATCTAAAAAGTTTAAGTTATGTATCGGCAACGACAAAGCTATTTATTAGTAGTAGTATTTATTAGTAGTATTTACATGAGATAAGGAACAAGACATCATATTTCTCGCATAGAGGACTACACGCGGATGTGACGGAGACGTGACAAGAACATGAAAGCTCGTCAGAAGCATTCCAGTCCGTCTGCAGTACTATTTGCATGAATTATAACGCAAGGCATAAATGACCGCGTTACGTCTGGTATCCACGTCTCGTCTTTTGAATAAAATCAGTTATGCAGGTACTGCAGATAACCATGTTTGTAAATCCCTAAAGCTAAGCTAAGATTTATGCTTGTGAAATTCGTTGAAACTCACGTCTTGCAAGTCAGAGAATGGTCTTCCAAGTTGTATTAGGTATTGATTAGGATGACGTTTTTGGGTCCAAATGTATCCACTGACGAGCCGGCGGAGGGTTGTGTCCAATCGAGGGCGCTTCCGAACTATACGGTTAAATAGGTACACGTGGACACACGACCGCTTCTCTTGTGCACACACAAATGCTTTGAAACAACATAACTATCATTACAAACTAAAACATCGGACCTCCGAAACACCAAAATTACATGTCCGTTACACAAAGTCCTAACACACTTTAGACATCCGCCACCACGCAGCTTAATCTCATTGGCCGGTAAACTAAACTTGATTTGATTTGTTTTATTTTAATTTGATTTTATTGATTTATTTCGATTTTATTTTATTGATTTATTTTGATTTGATTTTATTTTATTTGGTTTTTATTCTAGTGTGATCTCTATTATATAATGACTGGCAATAGGTGTTACTAACCTGAAAATAATTGGATTTTTTTAAACGTGACCACCCAATTTGACATACCACCAATGAGAAAGCAACGTCTACGCCGCGTAGGATGTAGTCTATTCCTGGTTTTCATTCTAACACAAACTTATATATTTCGACAGCTAGACTTCCAAGTAGGTACACACGGCTACACATCAAGCTATACATTTCCAGTTTATGCTGATCTCGCATTGTATAGGATTTCCATACAATGAGAGGTCAGCTTATACGGGAAATGTTTAGCTTGATGTGTAGCCGTGTGTACAAACTTGGTGTCTGTAAGTTATCGTCACCGCCCGACACGTTGGCACTAACACATAGTGTACCCAGACGGTTTCCAACTGGTGGCAAGTTATGGGCTAGGTCGAGAACTTACATGTTTACTTTACTTACACCAGTTCGCGTTGCTGTATACTCGTACTGTCGGAAAAGTTTAATGATGTGGGGCGACATGTGTTACTCTGAAATTTGCCTGTTGCTGTGTCTTACTTGCGAGTTTTCTCTCGTCTTGTATTTATTGCATTGTTTTCCAAGTTATTTTGAAAAAACTGCATGCTCATATTACCTTGTCTTCCCTTTAACTTATACTGATTGATTAGCTAATAGACTAGATTGTAATGTGAATAAAGTATCACTAATTGTGATACATTATAAAGGGGAAAAAAATGATTTCATCTGATACCAAAATTAACCAGACAATGTCCCTTTCCCTGTCCCATGAACCACGTATGGTACAGGTTAATTATTTAACTATTATCTTTAATTTTTTTAAAGTAAATGTGTTAAAAATTGTGAAACCCTTAGAAATTTTGTGCACGATTTTATGCCTATTAGTGAGTTAACTTAGTCATTCTTAGCTTAAACTTCAATAAATTCACGACAAAGAATTTATGAAAATCACGCACTCAGGTAAAAATGTCGACGAAAGAATGATTTTATAATATACCTACGATCAACAAAATAATTTGTAGGCATTTTTAGGGTTCCCTACGTCCGAATGTTAAACGGAATCCTTATAAGATCACTCGTGTGTTTGTCTGTCTGTCTATCCGTCTTTCACAGCCAATTTGCTACTAATCTAATGGACCGATGAAATTGAACTGTACCGTGTGACATGTCAAATAAAAGGGCTTACTGTGAATCTCAAATACATCATCATCATCTATTTTTATTAATTTTAAAATAGAAAATTTTAGAGTTAAGAAAATATATGAAAATTGACCAATGACCGAAACTACTGAGCCTTTAATTTTGGAAAACAAAAACATAAATTAGTTCTATACCTACGTTTATTAGTTAGTTTTTAGTTATATTATTTTATAGATAGGAGACAGAAAAGCCTATTAGAAGTGTGCGTACAAACTTACATGTGCAATTGGAATGTGGAGAAGATGTTTTTCACCTACAATGTTAAATTTATTCTTGTGAAAAATTCATCCCAACTACGGAACCCTTCATAGCGCGTGGTCCGATACGCACTTGGCCGGTTTTTTGAGCGTAAAAGCCATTTTAGTTAAAAGCTCAAAGAGTTTTAAAATAATATCGAACAAAATTGACAGCAATAAATATTCTTTGAATAAATTTTAATGAGACGTGAAAAATTGCTTGCGTAGGTATAACAAATACTTACTAAAGTATTTTTGATCAGTAACCCTCTGTGTATAGGGTTGACAAAGCTTCGATTCGTGGGTTTTACTACATGTCATTTGTTACTAATAAAACGACTACGACCAATAAATAATAATTATAATTTTATGCCATTATAGAATTTATTGATTATTTTTATTGTATAGAATTTAATACTAGCTTCCGCCCGCAGCTTCGCTCGCGTGGTATGTCGATAAAAAGTAACTTATGTCCTTTCTCAGGCTCTAGACTATCTGTGTACCAAATTTCATTTAAATCGATTCAGTAGTTTTGGCGTGAAAGCGCGACAGACAGACAGAGTTACCTTCGCATTTATAATATTATTAAGGAAGTAAGGATTATATAAATAACATAATATCAATGACAGCAGTGATATCCTAGTGTTGGGACCGTCGGACTGCCAAATCATAAGTTTCGAATTCGGACCCAAGACCCGCACCTCTAAGTTTTCAGATTCATGTGCGTATTGTATAATTATCACTTGCTTCAAAAGCGGTGAAGGAAAACATCGTAAGGAAACCACTGCCTGAGAGATATTTCTCTACGAGAAGCCAGAGGCCCATGGGCAGCATAAATACTCTGACTCATGAGGGCCTAGACAAGTGACAATCGCTTCGAAAGCGTTTCGTATTTCTACAACGACTTTCAACAGAATTGACATAAGCTTTTCGATATGTCAGTCCTATACATTTTTGCCTTTACCATCATCGTTATCTCTGATAGAATGTCACTTTGTCTAGGGCCTCAGGTCAGTCACTAATCACACGAAAAAGAAGAAGAATGGTGTATAGTTCGTTTCGCCAGTTATCTTGAAAGGCAAAATCCAGTCCAAATGCTATTGAGTCTTTAAAAAAATACCTCAGATTGGTACGAGGCTTTTGGCAGTAGCCAAAAGCCTCGTACCAATCTGAGGTATTTTTAAATGTAATAATATTTGTAAATTGTGTGCGTATTGTTTTTTTTTTGCAATGTGCGTTTTGTTATGGGAGAATAAAAAAAATCTTATTTATTTATTTATTTAACTATTTATGTACACACATAATAAACAGACAGGAAGAAAAGAACAGAAAAAAACGTACAAAGGTGATGCTTATTTCTAAAGAAATCTCTTCCAGCACACCTGCGATAGGAAAATAGATGAGAGATGTAGACACCGTGTGTAAAATTCAAGAGAAAGTAAAATATTATCAAAACAATTCACTTAATAAATTAGAACACTTACTTTTTTCTAAAGCACAACTAATACAATTATATTTTTTGATGACTCCTTAAGTGTTAAGTACCAACTCTCTGATGTTCTTGTTTCACCCTCGTAGGACTGTATCTGCATTAATAATGACTTCCCAAAAATTCAATTAATCACTTTATTGACAGGACTGTCGGCGTAGGACGAACAAGGGACGAACAGTGCCTATTAGCGCCATCTAGTGCGTGGGTGACGCAACTAAGTTAACCAATTACCGGCCGTGAAACGACAGTTTTCGTCCAATCTATGTATTTAACACTTTTAAACATTAGTTTTAGCTTTTAGCAACATAGTTTAGTAACAAGGAAAGGGATTTGGTTAGAATTTAGAACCAAAGTCGCCGAACATCTGTACTAATGTACTAATAATAAAGCTGAATACTAATAATAAACAAGGTCCTCTCTCTAGAGCCTTATTAGTGGCTTTTTCCGGTATGTTAATTATTCAGATTTGTTACAGTTGTAATGGCAATCATGTCATTTGGTTTAAATAGGTTTTTATTTGTAGTTTCATATTTATCTTATATAGATTCTTTTCTACCTTGTGAATGTGAGAACGTTGTAGGCTTAGTGAATTGTAGACTTTTTTTTACCTAAAACTTTTTGAAAGGCCTACACCGTCCTCCCATAACTATTAACACTGTAATTCAAAAATATTGTAAAAGCCAATTATCTTTTAAAAGAGTAACCATGGAGTTTCTTGCCGGCTCTTCTCCATAGGAAACGACCAATTGGAACCGTGCACCTAGCTTCTGACGTTTCATAAGTGCCCATATAGGCTTATGTGAAATAAAATATTTTGATTTGTTTTGATTTGAGCCCTGACCACCGGCAGCTCGAACCCTGATCCTGATGTCGATGGGCTACTATTTTTAATATTTTTCAATGGCTATTTAAAAGAATATTTAAAAATGTAAGGAATATGTATTTAAAAAGAAAATAATATACGAATACTAATGTAAATGCTGAATACTAACGTTTTGTTTTTATGTTTGACATGAAATATAAGCCACAACTAAACTAAACTTCACTAAGCTCAGATTTACACAATAATCAAGAGAATGACAAATGACAATCGTAAACGGGTGCCGATAGCGTCGGCGGCCATTTTCTACCATAGTTAATCACAGATAAATATAAAAATAAACATTCATATTTGCGACGATTTCAGTGGTATTAAAATAAAAATACAAAATGGTAGTACTCACGAAAAAGCTTACCAAACCGCTCTACGCGATTGTTACAAATATTTTAACAAACACAATCGGATGCCAGAACCAATTTTACAAATGGAATATTTATTTGGATTTCCAGTTCAATAAAATATGTAAGTGGATGTATAACAAATAAATAACTATACAATCTAGTTTTTTATTCCAGCGCTTCAATAGTATTATTTTTATAGATTGGAGCGCCATTTTCCATTAAGTACTCTTGTTTATGGCACATTTTGAATAAAGAATTTGCTTCAAAGTTACACCAACATTTTACAAATAATTTAACAAAGAACAAAAAAGAATGCCTACATAAAATCCTAACTAATATTATAAATGCGAAAGTGAGTTTGTTTGGTTGTTTGTTACGCTAAAACGGCTGAACGGATTTGGATGAAATTTGGCACAGGGGTAGACCATGACCTGGAATGAACATGACCATAGGATACCTTTTATCCCGATTTTCCTACGGGATCGAGACTTACGCGGGTGAAACCGCGGGGCGCAGCTAGTACCTACATAAAATAGCAAAATAAAATTGTAATGAGAGAAATAGAAGGAATTTCATTCAGAATTGATAGCATACAATGAGAATGATACAAGAAAACTTTAAAAGGAAAAATGTTGCATTTTCTATCTATTCGATTTCACTTTATTATTCAGAGAACCGCTTCTGTCAGTTCGCTGCATTCTTGCAAATAATGAGATTCCCGTGAAGAAAATATTCTATGCATGTCGTAAGTGAGCTGGCAACTACGTGATACAATATCTAAGAATTTTTTAAATAAACGTTGTATGTTCCCCATTTTAAACGAAATAATATGTGCGTTATTGTATAGTATGTACATACAACAACTTTTAAGACGCGTACTATGGAGCCCAGCTTTTGTTATTCGAGTCTCATGTTCACTCTACGATTTTGCCTGCATTTAATAAAGAAAATATTCCTAAATTATAGTTATTTATGCAACTGTTATAATAATAAGGGGTATTTAAACACGATTGTGGGTTTTTCACACGAGGCAAAGCCGAGTGTGATAATAGTATCACTGAGTGTTTTAATACATAATTATTTACAGTTGCATACAAGACTTTATCTACACCCATGATATGAATCTTCTATAAAAGTTTCTTTGCAATACCAATATCGAACAAAAATGGCGCGTTACGATGTGAATTCAAATTTTTCGAATTCGAATGTGTTTTGTTTTTAAATTACGGTGATTTGTTAGTGAAAGGCTCGTGAATGACAATGTTCTTTTTTTTAAATGAGTTGCATTATGAAATTCAGTACAACATTATAACACCCGTTTGGATGATATAATAATAATTCTTAATTCTAATTATATATTCAGAGCATGTGTACTCAATAATGTGTAAGTTGTGGTTACCTGTAATTGAGTTTGCATTACAGGATATTTTATGTTTAAACTAGTTTTTATTATTGTAAAAGATAGTTGTAATGTATCTCGTTGGTAATCCTTAAATAAATAAATAAATAAATTTATGGATATTATGATTACTATGACACTGGCTGTTTTAATGTTGGCAATAAGCTAACTGTTTCAGAAACTTTTATAGAGGATTTATAGCATGGGTGTAGATAAAATTTCTTAGTTATGCTACGGAGCAAAGGCCTCGCCGTTTCCAGTCTTATAATGAAATGAAATTGTTTATTCTGTAAATCAGAATCACTTTTACATGTCATATTAAAACAAATTAAAAATTTGATGAGATCGGGGTTTCCTATCTGACTACTCTGAGAAGAAAGGCTGAAACAAACTCATTCTGTGTGGCCAGTCTTTCTTGTAAGAGATATCTAATTCTGTTTATTTTTAAATCGAAGTTCTATCGGGCTATTCGTATGACCTCGGTTTATTAATACTGACCTTAGAAACCTTCAAATGAAATCAATAAACAATAGAACTCCAATTTCAAACGCATTCGAATTCATAATTGCACTAAAATGCAACGCGCCAGTCACACACGTGCCAATCAGCGACACTAATAACAGCGATGGGCATTCAGTCGCCACAACACAAATTGGACAGCCTGATGACACCGTCATGGCGTCTCTGTTGTAAAATTATTGTAAACTAGATGTTCGTGTTGAAGTTCCATGTTTGGCAGGCGTATGTAAGACATGGTAGTAAAAAAAAAACAAACATGCCAGCGCGCTATTGAAAGAAAGAAGACAAACGATAAAATACCACCATTCGCGAGAAGACAAAAGTGATAGACGCCCTACAACACTCGCAGAAACTGAAGTGGAAATGGGCGGGACACGTAGCACGCTCTGAAGATATAAAATGGAGTAAAAGAACCACTTTGTGGGCAGGCCCAAAAGGAAAAAGAAAACAAGGACGGCCCCGAGAAAGATGGGTCGACGAGAAAGAAAAGGAAGCCGGTCCGAATTGGCCTGCAGCAGCACAGGACAGAAAAAATTGGCAAGAAAGGGAGGAGGCCTTTACCCAAAGAGGGGTCCTTAATTAATTTCTTGGTTTTATTTATTTATTATGTACTTTTGTTTATTTTTAAATTAAGGAATAAAGAGGCTTTATTATTATTATTATTATAGATGTTCGTGCCTGTCCTCGGTTCCGACATTTCGGGTGGATTTTCCAAAAAAAAAACTTTGTCCCGTCACTTACGAAAATAAAAAAAAAACGAATCCAAATCGGTTGAGCCGTTGTCAAGTGAAGATCTTTCATTCATGCAACAATTGTTTTTTTAATAAAATAAATAAAAGTCCCGAGCCTGTGGGAACATCGGGGTAAAAATCAAATATCCTATGTCCTAACACAGGTCATGGTCTACCCATCCAAATTTCATCCAAATCCGTTCAGAACTCACTTTCGCATTTATAATATTAATTAGGAAAGTTATTAGGATTAGGAAGTAAGGATACCTGTGTGACACTTTCTGTGGAACTGTGGAATTGTGACGTACCCATTCCTATTACAGTACCTAGGGCTAGGGTACCTAATCGGAATGGGTTCGTCGCAATTCCTACCATGAGCGCACTGATGTCAATTTACTTTATTTATTTTCATCATTTGCCTAGCTTTTTCCCAACTATGTTGGGGTCGGCTTCCAGTCTAACCGGATGCAGCTGAATACCAGTATTTTACATGGAGCGACTGCCTATCTGACCTCCACAACCCAGTAACTGGGTAATACGATACACCTTGGCAAGACTGGTTGCCAGACTTTCGGGGTTCTGACGACCCGTAACGACTGTCAAAGATGAATGCCAGCCGGAACCAACGGCTTAACGTGCTTTCCGAGGCACGGAGGAGTCTCGGTATATAAAGATGGTAAGTAATTTACTTTATTTCATTTAAAAAATGTAAACGTGAGAAAGATACATAATTTGACCTGAACTTACTCATGGTACAGACTACTACAGACGAGGCAAATCTACTTATGTAGATGAAGGATTTACATCAGATATTCACATTCAAAGTAGGCCACAAAGGCAGATCCACTGGGGCGAAATGTTCCTTTAATGGGTATACCATTGTTGAAAGACATTTAGATGTAGGAACTTCATAGGTAGAAAGGTGGTACACACGGCTGCACATCATCATATATACATTTCCAGTTTATGCTGATCTCGCATTGTATAGGATTTCCATACAATGCGAGGTCAGCTTATGCTGGAAATGTATAGCTTGATGTGTAGCCGTGTGTACCTATCTTCAGAATATGGGATACTAATATATTTTGTTAAGAAAGTTTGCATGATATAAAGTCTGTTTTTTAATCGTTGACTAATTTGACAGGTGCAAATGTCAAACTCCAAATAGAAAAAACAAACAACAATCACTTGAAATGTCTAATTAGTCTACGAGATTAAAACAGACTTTAGTTATTGATAAACGTTTTTTTGAAGGGGTATCAAGGTGATGCAAAAGCACCTCAGGCAATGATCTGATAGGTAGATAGATAACTACTCAAATGTTAGCTATCTCATCTTCGAGTATACTGGCAACGAGAATTTGACGGAATGATTTATCTTCTGAGTCACCAAAGCGCAAGTATCACCAGTTATTATGTGAATTCTTATATGGACCGCAAGATCTCATAATCTATTGAAACTCCGAACTAGTCTAGGCCAGCTCACTTTCAAACTGTACGTAAGCTGTACCTACTTGAAACTTAAGTTAAATTTTTAGAGAGGCTGAGTAATAACAGCCGCATGGATGGTCCGTGGATGGGTGGGACCATCTCCCTGCCTCGGAAAGCACGTTAAGCCGTTGGTTCCGGCTGTCATTCGTGGATCTGTGACAGTCGTTACACCTCATAAGTCCGAAAGTCTGACAACCAGTATCACCAAGGGTTATGTATTACCCAGTTACTGGGTTGTGGAGATCAGATAGGCAGTCGCTCCATGTAAAATACTGGTATTCAGCTACATCCGGTTAGACTGGAAGCCGACCTATAGTTGGGAAAAGGCTAGGCAGATTAATTGCGGGACTCTAACTGACTTATGCTAGTGAAAGCGATTGTGTGCGCGTTGTGTAGTCCACTGTCTGACTGACGCTCTGTTCCTATAAACAAAAACGAATCGTTTTGCCTACCAATGATGGGAACATTTTTTATTGCCATATTGGTAATTTTAATAATAACGTATTCTACACATAAACCTTCCGGAATAAATTCTCTAAACCTTAGTGAAAACCTCATCAAAATCTGTTCCGTGGTTTAGAAGAACAACTCGGAAATGCGGACAAACACGAAAAGCTACTTTAATAGTTATTTATGCAACTGTTATATAATAAGGGGTATTAAAACACGAATGTGTGTTTATCACTTGAGTGTTTTAATACCTAATGATTTACAGTTGCATACAAGACTTTATCTACAACCATGATATGAATCTTCTATAAAAGTTTCTTTGCAATACCAATATCGAACAAAAATGGTGCGGTACGACGTGAATTCGAATTTTTCGAATTCGAATGTGTTTTGTTTTTAAATTTCGGTGCTTTGTTATTGAAAAGCTCGTGAATGCCAATGTGCTTTTTTTTAAAATGAGTTGCATTATTAAATTCAGTACAACATTATAACACCCGTTTGGATGATATTATGATTACTATGACACTGGCTGTTTTAATGTTGGCAATAAGCTAACTGATTCAGAAACTTTTATACAGGATTTATAGCATGTGTGTCGATAAATGTCTAAAAGATACAATGAGTCTTAATTTTAACCAATCAATCAATCAATCAATCAAGTTTATTCGCATAATATGGGTTTACAAAGGTGTTACACAGGTACGGTTTCACCATATTCAGCTTATGTTAGCATGCAAATTATAATATAGTGTCATAATATTTAAACAATTAGATCATATCTTTAAAAATATAAATTATACAAGATAGTCAATCCATTACAAATAGTCGTCATGATGTTAAAATAAAAGGTCAAATTCAATAAGAGTAAAATTATTAGATTAAATTAAGAATTATGCTGGGTAGATTACAATTATTTCAACGAAAAAATTAATTTGGATTACTATTAATTAATTATTAACAATGATTGAGTTACATTTTTTCTTCGAAGTACTCCTTAACTGAATAATAAGCCTTATCTATAAGTAAAGATTGAAGTTTCTTTTTAAATTGGTTTACATTACTAGAACTGCGTATAATTAAGGGTAGTTTATTATATATTTTAGGGCCCATGCAAACAAAGCTTTTAGAAAGGAGTGCGGTTTTCCCTGGTGGAACGCATAGTTTATCTGCATGACGCGCTCTTGTGCGATACTCAAACAGTTCTAGATTGCAGTAAATAAATAGTGCTGTCTCATAGATGTAGATGCTGGGCAGTGTCAATAATTTTAATCTTTTGAAATGAGGCTCACATGAGTCCGTTTGGGTTAGGTTGCATATAGCTCTTACGCATCTTTTTTGCGCCCTGAACGCACTTTCCAGATCAGTGGAATTGCCCCAAAAAATAACACCGTATCGAAGAGTAGACGATACATAACCATGGTAAGCAATTATAGAGGTTGTAATATCAACGATTCTACTGAGATTACGTAGAGCGAAAGAATAACTGTTTAATTTATTACATACGTGTTCTATTTGTTTCTTCCATGTCATTTTGTTATCTATGTATAATCCTAAAAACTTTGTTGACTCTACTACTTCTATTATGTGGTCATCACAATTAATGTTTAAGTCCTCTATTGCTGGTCTTTGTCTGAAGTTAATGGCTTTTGTTTTACTAATATTAATTTTTAAATTATTACTTATTAACCAATTAATTGTATTTTTTAGAGTCAAATTTATATTTTTAAGAATGTCATTTTTGCCATGCGAGTCAAAAAGAATGGTACTGTCATCAGCAAATAGAGTCATGGGATTATCGGTTACAGTTGGTATGTCATTAATGTATACTAGGAAAAGCAATGGCCCCAGCACACTACCTTGCGGTACGCCATATTTGACTTTCCTCAGGTTAGATTTATATTCTGTCATAGTTTTCGTTTTTGGGCAAATGTATGATATTTCAGTTTGTTGTAGTCTGTCAATTAAATAAGATTCTATTAATTTATGTGCATTTCCCCTAATGCCGATTGCATAGATTTTATCCAATAGTATGTCAATTTTAACGCGGTCAAATGCTTTTGACATGTCCATAAATAGGGCAACAGTAGGACATCGCTTATCCATATTGGTCAAAACTCGCTTGCAGAAGTTATACATATATCGCTAAGTTGATTGACTTGTTTTTCCTAAATCCCATTTGTTCTTTGGCAAGTAGATTGTTACTTTCAAGGTAATTGCAAAGGCTGTTATATATAACTTTTTCAAAGATCTTAGAAAAAATAGAAAGTAATGCAATTGGGCGATAGTTGTTCATGTTATCCTTGTCCCCTTTCTTATGGATGGGCTTTATTATTGTTTTTTTAAGTTTATTGGGAAATGTACCGGTTTCTATAGATAAGTTTAGTATATGTGATAGTACTGGTGAGATTATATGGGCGACTCTTTTTACAATACTAGTCTTAACTCCGTCATACCCCACACTAGAGGTGTTTTTCAATAAAAATATGATTTTATAAATTTCAACCGGATCAGTAGGTGGCATAAATATTGATTTGCTGTGGGATGGGGGGCATTTTAATACGGGGGGTTTGTCTTCCGGTATTATTTGGTCAGTAAAATAGTTATTAAAGTGAGTCACTATTTTGTTTGGGTCATGAATAGGTACATCATTAATGTTTATCGTATTTATTTGTTCGCGAGGCTGGTTATGCTTGTTTTTATTGATTATTTTCCAAGTTGTTTTCGATTTATTATTAGAAGATTTTATTGCGTATGTATTTTGGGCTTTTTGTGTTAGTTTTATAATCGGTTTGACTTTTTTAGCGTATTTCTGAAATATTGATTTATTTTCGTGTGTCCGTTTTTTCCTATAATTCCACAGTAGAAATCGTTTACGTTTACAGCATATTTTTATGCCCTTTGAGACCCATTTCGGCTTTTTAATTGTAGAGACCCTTATTTTTATACGTGGAAAGTGTAAATTATAAAATAGAGTAAAAATTTCATGGAATTTATTGTAAGCTTCATTAACGTCGTGAGAGTCAAAGACTTCCTTAAAGCTTAATTGGCTTACATGTTCAATAAACTTTAGTATATAATCCTCTGAGTAATCGCGTTTATATTCATACCAATGATCAGTACCATATACTCTCTCTACAGGATATTGCAAGATTTGGGCTGTATGGTCAGACAATGCTAGTTCCACTACACTTGCTTTGCACCCTTGAACGTTATGTAGAATGTTGTCTATACACGATTGGCTAGCAAGTCTGGTGGGTTGTTGGACTGCAATCATCAAATTATTGCTTAAACAAATTTCTTTAAACTTAGAAGAGTGAATAGATTTCTTTAGCAAGTCAATATTAAAGTCGCCACATATTATAAGTTTCTTGTTTTTTAAATTATTTATAACCTTGCATAGACGATCAAAAAATGTATTGTAGTGTTTACATGTTGGCACTCTGTACATACATACAATTATTATTTTATACTTAACTAGTTCAATAGCACAACATTCTATTACATGACTTATAGATAGATTAAGTATGTCAGGAACTTCTTTCCATTCATGATTATTTTTAATAAGAATACATGTCCCACCCCGTTTTGAGTCATTTCTGCAAAAGCTAGTGGCTAACGTGTAGTTCGGGATTGACACATATTGTTCATAACCTGACATCATAAAATGTTCTGATACGCAGATGACATCAATATTTAAATTATCGTTTAGCAATTCTTCTAAACAAACTGTAAGTGCATCAGACTTGGTTAGGAGACCAGCAATATTTTGATGTAAAACATTTATATAATTATTCACGAAAAAACTCGTTTTCTGACCTATTATCCTGCACAGAATTATTCATTTTGGTTAGCTCGATGTCATTTTGGAGGTCAAATTTTATAATGTCATTCATGTAATACAAAATGTCTCTAAATACAACACTCATGCCGTAGTTATTGAGTTTACCTGTATAATTGTCAAACATTGTAAAGTCATATAATAGGTTCTTGTTACTATCAAGATAGTAGGCATGTTCATGGGCTAAAATGTCAAGATAGAGTAGGTTGCTAAAGTTTTCTATTCTGCTGTTATAAATATTATAATGCCTGCCATATTTGTATGTTGGCGTACATATTATTACATTTGTGTGTATTATTTCACTTAATGTATTCCTTATATAAAATAGTAAGTCAAAGTAAGCAGTGGTAGTATTAAAGTCGTTTTCTCCTATTAGAATGATACAATAGTCACTAAGTGTAAAGGCTTTCAACTTTTTGTCGATGTTATACAGCATGTGTTCTGTGTTTGTATTCGTCATCAAGTAGTGACATGAGTCATATGTGCCTTCAAAAGTATTTTCGGTTATTTGTGTAATATTATTCTTATTATTGCTGCTTATTATACATATCTTGTTTTTCGCTTTTTGTTCCTTAACATTGGTACATGTTTGTAGATTAGTTAATACCTTTTTAGGTGGTTCAATTGGGCCAAGATCTGTTAATTTTGAAGAGCAAGTTGCAACAGTTTGTGTATGTTTGTCATTTCGTTTTTTCTTTTTATACGGTGTTGTTGTTTTAGTAGACTTAATGGGGCTACAAGTCACTGTTTTATATAATTCATTTTTCTTGACTAAATCTTGATTAAGTTTCTTTAGGCAAGTGTTTTCTAAAGAAAGGCATTCAATTTCTTGATGTGCACTACATAGTTCGGTTTCGAGTTTTCCAATTTGTGCTTGTAACACAGTTAATAATTCTTCCTGTTTGCATTCTTTTGACAGATTGGGTAAACTGGATAAACTTGCATTGTTATCCGATTCCTCATCAATGGTATCTGTCGATAGTTCGTTAGTTTTATTTAAATTTGAATCAGAGTGCGTGCGCGTGCGGCGGAAAGTTATATTTTGTAAGAATTCCATTTTAGTTATGTAGTGTCTTACTTCGCAATTCAATCAAATATTCGTCTCAATATGAATTACAAGTCAAATAAGACCTATTTTTGTCTTAGTTTGTGCTATTTGTTTTTTAAATTGAAAGAATTAAAACTTCCAAAAAGTGCTTCTAGGTGCGGGGCTCGAACTTGAGACTTGACGTGTTGTCAGGTAGCGGCCGGCTTACGCCTTTAGGCCACCGAAGCTCTAATGAACACGACGAAATTAGATGATCTATTGTTAACACCTTAATGAACCTAGACGTGTGTCATTGACCCGTTCGAAGGTCAATCCACTTCGACACCGACACAAAGAAATTTATAACGTTCACTTTTAAAAACTTTGTTATTGTTTTGCTTGTATCTGCGTTAATAGCTTGTACACAGCTTTAGTTTTTTGACTGTTTGTTATGATGTTTTGTTGAGCAACTATTGGTGTAACTTTGGAACAGATTACTGCACTTTAGACTGTTTTGCCGAAATAAAAATGTTCGCGAGCACAAAAAACACGTCCACTCGCCACAGAGCGCGCGGCGGGCTCCAATAACGGTTAGTTAGTAAATTATATAAATCGGCCATGAATGGTTCAAAATCGACGCTCATTTCTTGTTGAATTCATTGAATAACTCAAAATAACCCAACTACAACTATTACATGAATATCACGTAGAATGGAAACATTCTAATGACTCACCAACAGCCGTTACTCCGTAGTATAATGTGCACATTTCTTTGGAATAACAAAAAGGATAAAAGGAAAGTATCCTCTTCCGCAAATCGAATCATAATGTCGTCAAGAGAAAGAAAAATATATATTGAGGAAATATTACTCCGTTCGCCGCTGCTTCTGGTGGCTACAGACTGAATATATTATATTGGCTGAGTAGCAATTATATACGAATCGATAACTCAGTTTGTTTGGATGCCATCCTTTTTTTTGAGGGTGGCAAATCATCAAATGACTTCTCCCGCTCTGGGCGGAGCGGGAGGGCGTGTCAGACTTTTAGTGACTAAAACCCACCCGTGTTCCTTCAGTTGCCTATTGCCAAGGTCCCGGTATCCCTTTCGGACTTTCCCGCAACCCTGGCAGGCATCGGTCCTAACGGACCCCGTCAAGTTTGTTGACATCTCTTTGAGGCGCGCGTGGAACACAACGCGTCGTCGACCCGGGCCTGGTCCTGATCGGACGGCGAGCTACCCATTGCACGCCGTCCGCAAGCCCGCGCCTACGGTGGCCGGGAATCCGGATTCCCGACGCCCAGGGCGTCTCCTGCGGCGGCGTCTTTTGCTGCATACAATGGCTGTTATTAGACTTATACATAAAACAATTTTCTACACCAACTGAAGCGCTTCTTCTTTTCTTTTCGTGTGGTTAGTGAGTTTTGAAGCCGCCCAAGTGGACTTGGCTTCACATGCCATCGAGAAATATCTCTGGCATTTCGGTTTCCTCGCGATCGATGTTTTCCTTCACCGTTTTTAAAGCAAGTGAGAATTATACAATGCACACACTGAAGTGCTGATTGCGCATTGTTATCAGCGGTCGTAAGTGAGACTGGGTTCAATTCCCGGGCCAGATTGTGCTCCGGGTTTTTTGTCAGTAGCAGCCCAGATTCTGGATTTGCGTCCGATTAATGACAAGGTACTTACTACACGCTACTGCTGAGCATGAGGTCCTGGGTTCGATTCCCGGGTGGGAAAAAGCGTTATTAGGTTTTTTCATGAGGAATTTCTCAGTAGCAGCCCGGAGTCTGGATTTGTGCCCGGTTGATGGCAATAGGCTCGCCCCTTATTACACGGGTCTTAAAACATAACTGGTGAAATGTGGGTGTACTATAGGTGCACCTCTGCCTATCCTTCGGGGATTACAGGCGTGATGTTATGTTAATGACAGGGTCGCGTCCCTGTAACATGGAACTTGTAACATATCTGATGGAGTGTAATATATCTACATTACCGTCTACCACTTCGGGCACTCAAGCCGTGAAGAGGTGTCAAAAAACTAGTAAAACATAATCCTTCAAAGTCTTCTAAATGTGTAAGAAAATTCAACAAGATTTTCTTCACCCCAAAATTGTTTTACTCAACAAAGTATTATGTCGAAATTAAAGCTAATTTCTCATCTCCGGTGATGACGCTGTACGCAGAGGAACGTTGTTCCTGGTGTATTTATTTTTTATCTCTCAAAATATTAAGGTGAAATTGTCCACATCTATGTTCCTTGATGAAAAGGGTGGGCAGTACCTACGATGGTTAATTTTTATTACATATACATGAGGTCGTCAAAGTAATGAAAATTAAAAGAGCAATAATAAGCTAAATCATTTCGTCATCATCATCTGCCTAGCCTTTTCCCAACTATGTTGGGGTCGGCTTTCAGTCTAACCGGATGCAGCTGAAAACCAGTATTTTACATGGAGCGACTGCCTATCTGACCTCCACAACCCAGTTACTGGGTAATACGATACCCCTTGGTAAGACTGGTAGTCAGACATTCGAGCTTCTAACAACCCGTAACAACTGTCAAAGATCCACAAATGACAGCCGGGACCAACGGCTTAATGTGCTTTCCGAGGCACGGAGGAAAATCATAAATCGGATCGGAGCTAAATCATTTTAATCTGCCAATCTGCCTAGCCTTTTCCCAACTATGTTGGGGTCGGCTTCCAGTCTAACCGGATGCAGCTGAATACCAGTATTTTACATGGAGCGACTGCCTATCTGACCTCCACAACCCAGTTACTGGGTAATACGATACCCCTTGGTAAAACTGGTTATCAGACATTCGAGCTTCTAACGACCCGTAACTGTCAAAGATCCTTAAATGACAGCCGGAACCAACGGCTTAACGTGCTTTCCGAGGCACGGAGGAAAATCATAAATCGGATAGGAGCTAAATCATTTATTAAACAAAATTAATTAACTACATACATATATATCTATGTAGGTACATATATACCTATGTAGGTACATCTCACTGTACATAAAATATGTTCGACCATTGCAAACATTTAGTTCGGAGTCCGATATACGTTGAAGTTTACATAATATTCAGCAGTACCATAAATTAGACCTAACATTTCCAATTTCTATTTGAGTCTACACAAACTGAACCAGTCTAGCCTGAATACACTTTGCTCTGTAATTGCAAATAATTTCGAAGCATACGTACCTACAATTTGATTGATATGTACCTACTGACATAATAATATCATTACAAACCCAAACTTCGAATTGTTTGTTGTAGTTATAACTAATATATATAACCTATTTATTATACCTCTACGTTTTTCTGTAGGTTCTTTTATTATTTCTGTGGTTTATGAAAGCTAAGAATAATTGAGAGAGCCATCAAGCGAAGAAATCGTTCACTAAAATAAAAGAATAAGAAAGGCAGGAATAAAACCTGAAAAATGGAAAGACAGAAAGAAAAAACTGTTATTTACGGTTAACATGACGCAAAGAAACAACAAAAAAGAACAAGTTGGGGAAAAATATGCGTCACATACACGCAAACAAGCCATCGCTGAGCATATTGTTACCATCTCAGAACCTACTTATTGTTACCATCTCCAAATTCTGTACACTTAGTTCGCAATAAAGAATTTGAATTTGAAAAATTTGAATAATGCTGCATCCCTATGCGAGACAGAGCCCCAGCTCGCTAGCAAAAAATGCTAAAAAAATGGCTGGTCCTCGCTAATCGCGATAAGCAATACATGCTGAGACGGCAAAATACCGGGAAACTGGAGATACAATTACCCAAAAAATTTCACTAGGAAACAAGCTCAATTTAACCAAACTCAACAGATACAAGAAAATTTTCATCCTCGAGATATTGAAAATGTTATATACAGTTATGAGGGTCACGAATTTGAATCACAAAGTGGCCAGATTCCCTGCGACAAGGAGGCTTCATATCACAGTAAATCTCGGATCACTACGTCACGATATTCTACTGACCTTTGTAAATTATTCGAGAAAATATTGCGAATATTTTCTTGCGATTTTTCCGTGTGAACTGAGATAAATAAACATCGTAGATGAACATGGCGGAAGAAATTAGCTATCAATAGTACCTATAATATAATCAGCCTATAATGTTCCCACTGGGACACGGGCCTCCTCTTTGTGAGGGGAGGTGGGCCGTAATCCACCACGCGCTAAATGGTGATCTTTGAACAGATTATCGTAAATATTTAGAAACTGTTTGAGGTTCCTGGCTTGATGCTTGATCTGCAAACTAACCTATATTATTGAGACTGGGCTCAAAACATTTTTCATTATTTTTATTGTCCACTGCAGGGCAACTATTTAACCAATTTTTTCTCCAGGCATCAAGCTCGTCCCACCAGCTGCAGTATCGCCTGGGGCTACTGGGATACCGTTAGACTTTTTCTGGGACCCACTGGTCGTAGTTCAAGTTCAAAAAATGGATTAAGATAAATCTAATACAGTCTTATAAAAGTATATTAATTCATTTATTGGTATAGCTTCATCATCTACCTATCCTTTTCCCAAATATTTTGGGGTCGGCTTTCAGTCTAACCAAATGCAGCTGAATACCAGTATTTTACATGGAGCGACTGCCTATCTGACCTCCACAATCCAGTAACTGGGTAATACGATACTCCTTAGCAAGACTGGTTGTCAGACTTTCGGGCTTCTGGCGACCCGTAACGACGCTCAAAGATCCACAAATGACGGCTGGGACCAACGGCTTAACGTGCTTTCCTAGGCACGGAGGAGTCTCGATATGTAAAAATGGCCACCCATCCACGGACCAACCCACGCAAGCGTAGCTTAACCTGATGGATCGTGTGGCTGTTATTACTTAGCCACGAGCAACTAATTGATAGAGCTTATAAACCATTATTTAATATTTATATTTTATTACAGTATACCTATAAAGGTCATCCCACTTTGTGAGCCGGAAGTAATTAGGGAGCTATTTCGTCGTTTGAACACCTAATTGCCAAAGTTTGAATCCCTTGATACTTTTGTTGATACAAACTTGTTTCGAAATGTTGATACTTTATTTCACTGTAGGTAAGTACATAGTTTACAAAATGGCCGAATGAGGATAAAATGGCGACGACACCTAAAACAAATTACATTGGTAAATAACTAAATTGATAGTATAGTGTTTATTCAAACTCAAAACATTCAACTAAAGCATTTACAGGCACTTTTGAATTGTCAAGGAGTCGGTCAGTCAGAAATATGAAGCTAGTTGCCTATTCCAATGCGTAGTAAGTACCTATGGAGAAGAACGGGAAAGAAACTACACGGATTCACCCTTTAAATAAAAAAAATTGATTCAAAAAATTGGTTACATCATTCATGTTGAAATTATACATGTGAGAAAAATATAGAAAACACGTTAAAAACGTCTGCAATTATAACATAACAAAAAACAATTCAAAAATTAAAATACTCGTAAGCCAACCTGATACTGACCTGCAAATTGCAAAAAACCTAAGAAAATTTGAATTTCGCGGGCTACCTTCTGGCGAAATTTAGGTGTACTATAGGTTCACGTCTGCCTAACCCTTCGAGGATTACAGGCGTGATGTTATGATATGTTCTATAGATGAAACGGAGTACAAACAATAGAGTATTGTGCGAGTATCTCCAAGCTAACATAACAAGGGCCAAAGACAGCAGTGTTTGACTACCCTGAACGCGCAGAGATAAATTTTAGCATAGTTTAACTTATCACAAGAGGTAATGTACATTACCTCGTGTGATAAGTTACACTCTCCACAAAGAAGGTTTATAAACTATGCTAGAATATTTATCTCTGTACCGTCTGGTCTGTAGGGGTGTGACTCTTTTTTGGTAGACTCGCAAATATTACGACCAAAATTTGAACTGTTTTGAAAATAAAATAGAGTCTGCCGATGAGGGTATTCTCAATGATAGAATTAATAATGTGTTAATATCGAAACAGAAAAAACATCTTCTTTATTTCTGTCGATTCTTATCTAAACGAATGCATACTATTTTACATGGAGAAATTTGCCATAATTAGAGCATTTGCTACACACTGAAAACTTCCGTAGGTTCTAGGATCAAAATTTTATTTGAAGACGGTTTAAACTACCAGTATACTCTACTCGATTTGTAAATAGTAATAAAATATAGTCATTTTCCTTTCTAGATTTCAGTAAAATTATTATTTTAGTGCTGAAAAATAAAATGGCGCTCGTCCTTATTTCACGGAGGAGCGCAGTGAATAGTCTTTGTCCACTTACAATAGCTTTTATAGAGGACATCCTGCTCCATTAAGGTATAGGTACCTAGTATCTACTTTTTACAACTTAAATACTTTTAACAATTTAAAATACATAAGTGTAAGTAGGCTACTTACACTTATGCATTTTAAATTGTTGATTTTGTAACACCCCTTAATGGCGCTCCGATATGATATTTTGAAACACTATTATAGACTTCGGTATTCTCACCACTCAAATAACCTACCTTGAATATATTCTTAAAAGCATTTTTGTTACTACAAAGAAACAGACTTATGGCGAAAGCTTCAGGGTAGCCCGCGAAATTCAAATTTTCTTACGTTTTTTGCAATTTGCAGGTTGTATGATAATTAAAAGGTGTGCTGGAAGAGATTTCTTTAGAAATAAGCATCACCTTTGTACGTTTTTTACCCGACTACGGCGAAGAAAAAAGGAGGGTTATGATTTTGACCGGTATGTATGTATGTATGTATGTATGTATGTATGTATGTATGTATGTATGTATGTTCATCTGTTCCCTCCTATCTTCCAAACCACTTATCACAATTTGACAAATGAGGTATCGTTAGAAGCGTCGTAATTGTCCGCTGGTTATAGGCTATGTGAAATCACATTTAATTAAAAATGGCGCCCTCTAGAGGACATAAAGTGAGGAACTTAAAAACAAATATGGTTTAATCGTACCATGTTGGGTATCAAATGAAAGGGCTTAATGAGCACATTTCAAAAATGTATATATTATAACCCCAAAAGAATTTAAAAAAAAAACAAGTAATAAAAACTAAAACCCAACTACGACTTAAAAGTTATAAACAAGACACCACAGACAGACAAATTAAAAAAGAATTTTAAAAAAAATCAAGTAATAAAAACTAAAACCCAACTACGACTTAAAAGGTATAAACAAGACACCACAGACAGACAAATTAAAAATCCGGAGTCACACGTAATCTGTTCGATTTATGCCCTAACACGTGTGACTCCGGATTTTTAATTTGTCTGTCTGTGGTGTCTTGTTTATACCTTTTAAGTCGTAGTTGGGTTTTAGTTTTTATTACTTGATTTTTTTTTTCTGTTCTTTTCTTCTTGTCTGTTTATTATGTGTGTACATAAATAGTTAAATAAATAAATAAATAAATAAAATATGATTCGCGACTGTATCAAATATGGACTTACAGAATTATAAACACTAGAATCAGCAATACAACTCACTGAGTTCATAATCGTATTTAATGACTATTTCATGAAGTCATGACATTTCAGGATTATTCTAACTTAAGGAGTGGTATTGCTGATTCTAATGAGTATAATTCTGTAAAGCCATAATATTTCTGTTACGGTCGCGAATCATATTTTAATTAAATATCTTGATCCTGACCTGCAAATTGCAAAAAAACTTAAGAAAAATTGAAAATTTCGCAGGCTATCTTAGCGCATCCCCCTTAACTGGAATTAACTTTCAAATACAAGACTCTATGCCAACATTTACATTCTCACATTTAAATATACTTATTTGTCTAAACTAATATTATAAAGAGAAAAGATTTGATTTTTTGTACGTATGTCTGTTTGTTAGGCTATTAACGCTTTTAGAGGTATGAGGAACAGGGTGTAAAGTCCCTCATCTTCTATGGAAAAGGGAGTATCCTCCGACAAGACGGGTGTCGTGTCTGGCAGGCAACTGCCCAACGATTGATGTTGGAATCTTATAATATGTTGATTGCGCGGTAAACTCGAATTGCGCGATTCAGGATTTTGTGTGATGTCACGAACGAACTACGCATCAAAGATCTGTCTTTGATGCGTAGTTCGCATGTGGCATAGGTAGATGCGGCCACACGCTAGAACGGCTGAACGGATTCGAATGAAATATGGTATATGGGCAGACCATGACCTGGGTTAAGAGATAGGATACTTTTTATCCCGATATTCTCACGGGATCGAGACTTCATCATCTGCCTAGCCTTTTCCCAACAATGTTGGGGTCGGCTTCCAGTCTAACCGGATGCAGCTGAATACCAGCATTTTACATGGAGCGACTGCCTATCTGACCTCCACAACCCAGTTACTGGGTAACACGATACCCCTTGGTAAGACTGGTTGTCAGACTTTCGGGCTTCTGACGACCCGTAACGACTGTCAAAGATCTACAAATGACAGCCGGGACTTAAGGCTAAACATGCTTTCCGATGCACGGAGGAGTCTCGGTATGTAAAGACGGTCACCCATCCACAGCCCAACCCCGGCAAGCGTAGCTTAACCTGATGGATCGACCCGTGCGGCTGTTATTACTTAGCCACGAGCTCCTCTCGACTCGATCGACGGGATCAAGACTTATGCGGGTGAAACCCCGGGGCGCGTTATTTATATGGTGGTGTACGCAAAATACGTGCTTTAACGTGGAGTCGCGGACACCAAGCCTTCATAATAATACCATTATTTAAATGGTGTTCATAATAAAGACTATCAATTTCTGCAAAACTTCCAGAATGAACCGTCAAATTCACTGTGCAAATTGAAACGTCTGCAGAAGCTAAAAGAGACATCTACCGTCAACCAACACTAGATAGGTTTACTTTCCATTCGGTTCTTACATTTTTATTTTATGTAAAACTATGATAATGGGCACATTTAAGAACTACAAGCCTCATGGTTTAGTAAGGGATATTTAAAAGAAAGGCTTCCGATTCATTATTCATAAAAGCTTCCCCTCGTCTTCTTGTCCTCGTTTCATCGTGTGCTATTTTTACCCGACTACGGCGAAGCAAAAGGGAGGGTTATGATTTTGACCGGTATGTATGTATGTTCATCTGTTCCCTCGTATCTTCTAAACTACTCATCACAATTTGACAATTGAGGTATCGTTGGAAGCGTTTTGATCGTTCGCTGGTCAACTATTGTCGTCACATTAAACATGACGCCCTCTAGAGGACATAATGTATCGTTTTTTTTTTATGAGGGCGTGTTGGGTGCCATATAAAAGGGCTTAATTAGCAGTTGACTTTTTGCCGTAGTTGCGTTTTAGTTTTTTAACTTTTATGTATCATGAAAATAGCTCATTGACTGCCCAAGTATGTACCGTGTGTGACTTACTTAAGAACTATAATGTTCCTTGGAAAGGTTTACCGACTTATAAAGCTAAACAGGTGTTTATTTTTATTTATTTACTAGCTTCAGCCCGCGACTACCTCCGCGTGAAATTTATTGTTCCCCCGACCCAGCCGTCAAAGTCAAAGTCAAATAATTTATTTCAAATAGGCACATAAAAGGCACTTTTGAACGTCAAAAACAAAGAAATAGAACAGATTCTAGTTGCCACTTCCAAAAGGTAGTTTTCGTGTGGAGATGAATGGGCAAGAAACTCCAACGTCGCATCGCATTGCCTGCCCGGGCTCGCGCTATTACTTCGTTTTCACTACGCGTTCATCCTTCTTTTTGCTCCTAAGGGTCCTAGCGTGATGTTAAATAGCTTATAGCCTTCCTCGAGAATTGGGCTATCAAATGCAAAAAGATTTTTTTCAAATCCGGCTGGTAGATCTAGAGATAAGCGCGTTCAAACAAAAATCAAACTCTTTAGCATTATTATTAGTTTATATAGATTAGTATACAATACAATTAGCACTCTTTAAAATGATAAGTAATTTCAAATAGTCAAGGGCTTTATAAAACTTAAGTTATTATTATTCTAAAGAAGCCATATTTTGGTCTTCAAACTAGACTTTATATTAAATACTGCATTATTTCATGAATCCTTTCATCCACTCTTTGAACCTCAGTTAAAGTCTCTATTAAAGTGTAGTAATTTGTAAAATAGGCCAGAACTAATGACAAGGCTAGAACCGCTGGAACAATAGGTTCACATAACAATAAAACACGGAAGGTTGACTAATAATGAGAAGTCAAGAAATCTACGCAATCTATTAATTTGTGATGTGTGTAAAGCTCATATTTTATGACTATGAGCTGTCCCCCTTGCGTCGTGACAAATTAACAAGAACACTACAATTTTAAAGCGTTTATAAATACCCGTTCTTGTTATTATAATGATACTAGCTGTTGCTCGCGGCTTCGCCCGCGTGGAGTCCGGAAATTATCCCACGGGCACGTACTATCGGGATAAAACGTATCGTATGTCCTAACCCAGGTCATGGTCTACCCATGTGCCGAATTTCATCTAAATTCGTTCAGCCGTTTTAGCATTAGTTAGAATTGATGAAACGCCAATGATGAGCGCTAAAACACCCATAGCCGTCATCTACACATTCTGAATGTCAAACTTTGTAACATTGTACAAAAATTATTGCTGGGCTTTTATTTTTGATGTGGAACATCACCGTAGCGCGCAATGTGACGGGCGCAAAATGTTGTGTTTATAGGTGTATGCAATGGTACAAAAGTCGTGGGGACATTTAAAGTCAAGTTATAACATCTAAACCTCTTTCTGGTAAAAATAACGTCAAAAAAGTTGGAACTGTGAGCTTCAATATCTCCGTAACCAAGCGGTTCCTATGTATGGTCAAGTACAAAAACAAAACACAATAACGGGAAAAACAAGTAACTCTCGGCTCGACCATCATTCATCGTTTACTACGGTATAAAAGAGTATTACTTCTGAGTCACCTACATTTTACTTCGTAGTTAGTGGTACCTACGTTCTTGGCGGAACCAAAGACTGTGTATAATATCTATACTGGTCTTTGTGCCTGCAATCACGCGGCACTCAGTGCGACCTAAAATAAAACACTCATCATGATATACTTGCACAAGTATGCAGTAACGTATGTTGGAAGATTTTTGCGCAAATTTCTAAACTTATGCAAATTTTAAATTATAACCAACTTTTCTTATAATATATTAATAGAACAATTTAAAAAAGTTGCAAGCAATTATTAATGTAGCTAGGTACTGTCAAAGCGTCATGGTCATCAATGGATGCCACTACCGCGCAACAGAACACACCTCGACAGTCACTTACAGCAATGATATCGGATTTTCAAACGGTTTTCACCAATGGATGTTGTGTGGTGAAGTTTAGTGTAAATTGGCCGAAATATAACGATAATAAAATTGTTGAAGATGTCGAAAAAAACATGCTGACTGAGCGTTACTGGCGTGCACCGCGTAAACCGTTAGAGATACATAACATCAATGTTCTAGAGGACTGTACATCTTAAAAAGTTTAACAAAAAAGTCCGCGATAGCATAAATCTTTAACTTTAAGGATGACACAGTAACCACATATATCTTTCAGAAATTGATAAAAAAAATCATTTATTTATTTAATTCATTTAACCGTTTATGTACAAACATAATAAACAGACAAGGAGAAAAGAACAGAAAAACGTACAAAGGTGATGCTTATTTCTAAAGAAATCTCTTCCAGCACACCTGCGATAGGAAAGTAGATAGATGAGATGTAGAAACCTACTAATACCTAATGAATCTACTTCATTGTTATTTCTGAAGCTATTTTGACCAGTATTATATTAATCCTTATCTAAATTAAATGCCCAATTAAAATAACATATTTAATTGGGCATTTAGATATAAATATGCGTTGTCATCATAATAATCCTTTAAAAAATATCACAGATTCAAAATTAGGTAACCGTAATAAAATTATAATTATTGTTGACGGCGGCGCCGGCGGCGCAACGCTAGGACAGGAGTCGATGGCCTTTTCCTCAGCTATTAGGTATGTGATCATCGCTTTGCTTCCTTTTAATCCCGGGAGTAGGTTCCCAAAGGATATTTTCCGACATCCACGCGAACGAAGCCGCGGGCAACAGCTCGTACCACATAAAATCGCGCTTTGAAATATATTGTAGAAGTTTACAAAGGAATATTTTAGAATATACCGACATAACAGTGAATTTTCGCGCTCAAACGTGAAAAAAAAAAAAAAGTCGGGCCATATTCTGTGTTTGTACGTACATTTAGTACACCAGTACCCCTCAATTTATTTGCACACAAAGTATGTGTACACGAACCAGGACGAGGAATATGGACATGCATAAAAAAGAGCAACTGTGAGTTAGGATACATCGTTGAAATCGTGCCAACTCTGTTATCTTCTAGTGAACCAAAGTTCCGATTATGTTTTGCTGCAATCGGTATTATATTTTTCCAATAATAATTGTTAATTGTGTGTAAAATAAGTTTTTAATTTACTTGAACCCTATTCGAACACTTTATCTTCTTTCAACAAGTGTGTCCAAAAGTTTTCAAGATAGCCTAGCCTTACCTGTTTTATATTGTTTTTTTTCACTGTTCTCACATACAAGCAACAGGAATAATCTGCCCAAGAATTTGTAAAAAGTACATAAAATATCTACTCATTATTATGAACAACTTTTACTATGGAACCAATCCGGAAATCGCGAAAAAAAAATCAGCTCTTTCCTCCCTAGTATTTTTTTTCTCTTGATTTAAAATATCTTCATTTAAAAAAATGCCCCTGGTGTTTATTGCCCGTTCTTCCATCCATACAGACCTACGTTTTGGAACTGCATTGAGCGCCTATCTATCTGACCTCCACAACCCAGTTACTGGGTAACACGGGAAGTGTCATTACCAGTTAGCTCTAAACACATTCAATTGCGTTCACACAGTCAAATCCGATATTTTGTAATATCCCCCTGTGTAATACAAATAAATGACTTGAATGAATTTGAAACGGCGACTGCGTCATACGAATGAACAAACAAAAAAGCCGAACGTCCATTTTTTGCAATCGCTTTGACCTTTCAACAAAATTTCACAAAAGCCATTCATTATTTCCCTTTTTTTTGTGTAATAATACTCCTATCGTAAATGTTTAGTATTCCAAAATAATAAAAACTATTAGCCAAAATTATATTCAAACAATTACTAGAAATCGTGTGCTATAAAAGTAAATTAACTAAGAGTATGACACAATATTCGTCGTTGAATTTATAGCGGCATTACTTGCAGACGATTTTTTTATGGGGCCATTTTGTAGCTATTTAAACATAGTGTTTTATGAATACTTAGTTACTGTTCTAGGAAAAAAGATGTTATATGGTCTCAACTAAGTACTTTATTTGACCGTGGTACGAGGATCATAGCCATAAAATAGGTACATGTCGTTGAAAATATCGTCATCTGCCTAGCCTTTTCCCAAGGGGTTGGTTTCCAGCAGATGCAGTCTTACCGGATGCAGCTGCACCTGTATTTTACATGGAGAAACTGCCTATCTGACCTCCACAACCCAGTTACTGGGTAACACGATACCCCTTGGTAAGACAAGTCTCTTTTGGGCGTCTGAATACCCGTAACGACTGTCAAAGATCTACGAATGACAACCGGGACCAACGGCTTAACGTGCTTTCCGAGACACGGAGGAGTCTCGGTATGTAAAGATGGTCACCCATCCACGGACCAGCAAGCGTAGCTTAACCTGATGGATCGACCCGTGCGGCTGTTATTACGTAGCCACGAGCTCCACTCCAAAATATAAAAATCTATTAGCCAAAATTATATTCAAACAATTACTAGAACTCGTTGTCCTATTAAAAGTAAATTGCATTGACACAATATTCGTCGTTGAATTTATAGCGATATTACTTGCAGACTATTTTTTTATGTGCCCATTTTGTGGCCATTTTAAACATAGTGTTTTATGAATACTTAGTGACTGTTCTAGGAAAAAAGATGTTATAATATGATGGTCTCAACTAAGTACTTTCCTTGACCGTGGTACGAGGATCATAGCCATAAAATAGGTACATGTCGTTGAAAATATCGTCATCTGCCTAGCCTTTTCCCAAGGGGTTGGTTTCCAGCAGATGCAGTCTAACCGGATGCAGCTGCACCTTTTTACATGGAGCAACTGCCTATCTGACCTCCACAACCCAGTTACTGGGTAACACGATACCCCTTGATAAGACAGGTTGTCAGACTTTTGGGCTTCCGAATACCCGTAATGACTGTCAAAGATCTACGAATGACAGCTGTGATCGTGACGTACGTGCTTCACGTGCTTTCCGAGGCACTGAGACATGTTGATACTTTCTAAGCCAGAAAAGAACTAAAATTAAGTAACGTCGACCAATTACCACCATAAGGTCTCTCACTTAGAGCTTGTATAACAGATGATGCGTTTTACGCGCAAGTTGACTCGCGCGTAACAATTGTTTTGTTCACGTTGTATTTTCGCGCGAGTAGCAAAACGCGCTGCGGATGGAATGTATGAAGCACTAGTAGGTACCTCAAAATCGTCCGTTTGTCTACGCGCGAGGCAACTCGCGCGTAAAACGCCTCTTCTGACCAAGCTCTATGGTGTGTGCACGTCATAAAACACTAAGGTCTATTTGTCTACAGTTCGTTATTTCAACCTTAGTGTTTCAATTTACTGGGAATTGTTGTCAAAATAAAGCAATTACAACGTCGACTATATAAATACAAGTAGATAAACATTCCCAGTAGTAGGTTATTGTGAGCTAGTGTTTAGTGTTTCAAACGTTAATTTAACATAATTGGAACTCGACGAAGACTGAAACTCATTTAGAGTGAGTTTAATACCAACAAGTTGGAATAATTAAATCTCGGAGTATACGGCGAAGATTCGAAATGTTATCAATTGACTGTGAATAGTTTGAACAACAAAGAGAGGAGAAATATTAGCTTTATTGGATGAAAGTTTGGGCTTTATTGAAGCAAATAAACTTTTAGTATTAAGTAGCTGCCAGCCTTTTGGGCACTTCTCCTGTTGACCTCCTATGATTATTTCCCCCCTTTTTGTATACTTGTACATATTATACATATTCTCTTTATTTCATTTTTCATACTTAAGTTTTTAAATTCTAAAGAGGCGCTCGTGGCTAAGTAATAACAGCCGCACGGGTCGATCCGTAAGGTGAAGCTACGCTTGCCGGGCTTGGTCCGTGGATGGGTGACCATCTTTACATACCGAGACTCCTTCGTGCCTCGGAAAGCACCATAAGCCGTTGGTCCCGGCTGTCATTTGTGGATCTTTGACAGTCGTTACGGGTCGTCAGAAGCCCGAAAGTCTGACAACCAGTCTTGCCAAGGGGTTTCGTATTACCCAGTAACTGGGTTGTGGAGGTCAGATAGGCAGTCGCTCCATGTAAAATACTGGTATTCAGCTGCATCCGGTTAGACTGGAAGCCGACCCTAACATAGTTGGGAAAAGGCTAGGCAGATTGATTTTGCAGAAAAATCATTTAATTATTTAATAGGTAGCAGTAGGCTTTTCGCCAGTTGTGTTGAAGACCGAAAAATTACAGACGGAAAAACACAATAACACTTTGCACGACCTGGATATCCAATATGGTATCCTGGATATACCAAGGACCTCACTCTCAGCCGCTGTCCTGAGGGCCTAGACAAGTGACAATCGCTTCGAAAGCATTTCGTATTTCTACAACGACATTCAACAGGATTGACATAAGCTTTTCGATAGCTTATGGCAGTCCTATACATTTTTGCCTTTTCCATCATCGTTATCGCTGATAGAATATCACTTTGTCTAGGGCCTCTGGCGACTACTTAGCCCAACGAGGCTGTCAATCGATGTGCTTGTAACCACTACCTCATTTTCACCAAGGCATGAGTTCTTCTCATCTTTCTCTGCGTAGCCTTTTCCCAACTATGTTGAGGTCGGCTTCCAGGTTCCGCACAAATGAACAGCAAACTTACGCGAAGATGTGCGAACACTGCGCTGCCCTTTAATTTAATTTGTATCACGCATCGCCGCACTCCATCGGGTGTTAATCGTACGGGATGCGAAGAGCAAACGTCAATCAATCTGTCTAGCATTTGCCCGACTATTGGGGTCAGCTTTCAGTCTAACCAGATGCAGCTGAATAGGTACCGATATTTTATATGAAGCGACTGCCTTTATAACCTCCACAACTCAGTTACTAGGTAACACGATAGCTCTTGGTAAGACTGGTTGTCAGACTTTAGGGCTTCTGAATTTCCGTAACAACTATCAAAGATCTAGAACGGTTTAACGTGCTTTTGAAGGCACGGAGGCATATCGGTATTACATAGGTACGTCATTTAGTACGGACCGACCCCGACAAGCGTTGCTTAACCTTGAAGATCGACCTGTGCGGCTGTTATTTCTTAGCTACGACCTCTCATTAATTAATCTCATACACACTTTATACGGGTTATTCTTATATACAGGGTATAAAAAGACCCATCATGAAGCCATCATCACGTATTCTGCACATCAAACTAAGTAATCTCGTGCAAAAATAATTGCGAGTTTTACACGTTTTTTGGTGTGAAAAATCTGTTTACAGTAGTGCGCAATGTAACGTACACAAAATGTGCTTATGAGCCAAGTGCATGCAACGTTACAGGGATCAAAATCGTTTGTGTTAAAAAAAAACCTTCAATATCTTTGTAACCAGAAGGTTCCCAGGTATGGTCCAGTACACGGATATATGGTCCAGTACAAAAAAAAAGTCACTGTCGGCTTCTTAAGGGTATTTTAACACCTGCTATTAGTTAGTGTGTGGAGGTATCTACATCGCCACATGCGAACTACGCATCGAAGACCTGACGTCACACAAAAATCCTGACGTCACATAAATCCTCCATCGCACAATTAAAGTTTACCTTGCAGTGGACAAATATACCACCCGTGTGCAGGCGTAGCATGACCACCGTTTTGACGACGGAAGAGTAGACAAAAATTACGTTTCCTGTAGACAGTACGACGGCAGCAAAGTAGAAAGAGTCAACTACACTTTTTACGAAATTCACTCTTTTACATAATTCGACTCAGAATTCTTTGTTTTGTCATAGGATTTATCGGTTGTCAGTGTGATTTTGACAGTAAGGATAGAAAACTTTCTTCCGAAATAGTCTACCTACAAAAAGACCTAGACAAAGATCGTTAGAAATGAAAGACAAAATGACAGATTGTAGAAAGATTTCTACGGTGGATGTCAAAAATGAAGAAACGAACTGTTACTTTGTATAGAAAAAGCTATGTCTATTCTTCGTAGAGATAGAAAGCGCCATGCTACGCCTGCTGGTTCGATTGGATCCTCCCTTTTCTATGGTGGATGAGTAAACTTTACACCATGTTCCTCATACTCCTAAAAGTGCAGTAGAAGTGTAAGTGGAAATAAGTTCAAAGCCATGTAAAAATTAGAACGATATTTAATAATTATAATGGGTCATGCATTCTCACGTTAACACGGTTCGCCCATCACTCATTCATTTTAACTCATTAGTTTACCACGCCACTAGTCAAAGGCGGGAATATTTTGGACGTTGTAGTCATACATCACAATCTGTCATTTGCGAAATTCACTAGTTCCGTTATGAAAAACGAGCTTCGATCAAGAATACTCGAAAGCAGGATTTATTAGGACGCCCTAATAATGTTTTGTATGTTGGCGAAATATTTCGGAGCTGAATATAAGTGATTCATTTTTTTTTTGTTTATCACCATTGTCTGTTCTGTAACACGCCACTCTACCCAATAAAGCTTTATTACAAGATTAAGTAAGACCGGATGCGGAAGGGCGTGTCAGACTTTTACTGACTAAAACCCACCCGTGTTCCTTCAGTTGCCTGATGCCAAGGTCCCAGTATCCCTTTCGGACTTTCCCACAACCCTGCCAGGAAACCGGCATGCCTGAGAGATATTTCTAGACGGCATGTGAAGCCAAGTTAGACGCCCATGGGCGGCTTTAAAACTTTGACATCAGGTTAGTAGCTAACCACGCGATAAGAAGATGACCAATCAAGTGTTAACAAAAACATAATGGAATCGGGTACTAAATTTAATACCCCAGCATCTAAGAGTATCCGTAACGTATATGAAACAATTTTTCCTCTCACGTTATGGTCGGTCCACACTCATTAAGGCGCGGCGGGCTTTTGATCACCGCTCCACATGTAGGGCGCAGTAATTAAATTATTTCATAACTTAGTAAGGGTGCTGATTGCAACACCTACATGTTCTGTTAACTACCATAAGTCAAGTGGACATACAAATGATAGTATTTATTGGTATCATTTTTATTTGAATAAATTATTATTCAGTCCGCCTTTGTACCATTTTTAGAGTGCGAAAAGTTTAAACAAATAAATATTAAAAAATTTACCTACTGTACCTATACCTAATGAAGTGTTCATAAAAAAAAAATTACGAAGAAACAGAAGACGAGTTAGTTTAATGCCGATTTAATTTTAGATAAATTCTCTTATTTCATCAATGTTAATTTTATTCAAAACGTATACATATAAGACACATAGAGAAGAATTTATTCCGTAAATATGATGAAATCACCGAATACTTCTTTAATAAAAAAAAAACAAACGAACACAATACCTTTCAAACAACACAACTCCTTCGTCCATTTATGTACATTCCTTGGCATAAGGCCGTCGCCCACGTGGCGTGCGAAACGTTACCGCCTCCCTCTTCACGCCGTCACTCCGGCTAATTGAAAGTCTGTGAAAAGGGGCGCATGACTGACGTCATTACAGTATTAAAGTTCAGCGTTGGCGTGACGAAGGGCGCCTGGCGACTTGATGCGACTTGATGCTTTCATTATACAGCTGAACTGACATTGTGAGAAACGTCAGCTTTGATGACAGGTGGCAAAGAATTGTTGTACTCGTAGATAAGATTTTGTAAGGGTGAGGACACATCCGCGATAGTGTAAACAGTTATGAATTTCATTTTTAGGAAAATTAGTCTTCATCGTAACAATGATTCCATTTTGTATATTTTAAATAAAGTTCGACCAGAATTCGGCCTCTTCGACAGTGTTATCGTTGACGTCGCAAAGGTTTTCCATAGTGCACGACAAGGGGTGGGGCAAAGTTTGCGATGTAGCTTCACAGTCGCACTATGGCTCATCGGAATACCCCCCCTGACTAAAGTAGTGTAATATATATTTTGATTAAAATATATATTTTTTCAATTTCTGTTTTTGTTATTCACCTGATAACTAAATAATCTATAATACAGCCTACTCCTAAAAATATTCAAAAAGTGCGCTACAATAACATGGCCGCTATTTAAAAAATATCTGAATCGTCTCATAATATAGTTACAGTACCGTTAAAACACACACGACAAAATTAAATGTATGCTCCGCGTAGTAATTTGCATATCTGCTACGAAAGCGTAGCACGAGTAGCCGTGGCGCCATTTCTACTGCTACGCCGTAGCAACTCGTGAAGCAGTTTTTTTTTCCTATTTAGTTTAGTTCTACAAACTTATACACAACGGGTATAAAACATTTTTATGAGTCTAAATTGTGTACCGTTAACTTAAACACGTTTCACATTCTCAAAAAAACGACGTACCCACCCACTCAGCAGTGATATTCTGAAAAATATTTGACCGTCATAAATTCCGGAAAAGTAGCTACGTTCATGAAGGTATTCTTTTTATTATCTCTAGGCTTCTGTGTACCTATTCATGTCTAGATTACAAGACCTTGACCTCTTAGTCCGTTTTGATGTTTTTATCTTCCATATAAATCCTATAAGACTCTTTGCGATCATCTAGATGAACGCAAAGAGTCTTATAGGATTTTTATTAATATCAAATATAATCGCTTTTCGTGTTTGCCTGTGTGACCGCATTGATCTTCAAAACTGTGCAACGGATTTTGATACGGTTTTCATCATCATTTAGAGGATTTATTCCGAAAGGTTTATGTGTATAAAACATAAATATTAAACTTATATATAACATAGAAATTTCGATGTTTTGTCAAGTCGTAAAAACCTGAGCGAATGGTCTGGTAGCATACCACCAATACTTTAATACCCAAATCCCACGATCCGCGATTTTGCGGACGGACACCGACGAGGCCGGACGAGAGAAGGTGTACGTGCAGGGTATAGCAGACATCGGAAGTTCCTCGGTGCGCGGTGCGTGGCGATCTGTGGTCGTCTGCCGTGCGTGTCCGTCTGCAATATTGCCGATCGTGGGATTCCACCATTATAGGATTAATCTATCAGATTATGTAAAAAAAACATATATGTTGGTATTACATAGACTGCAGAAGCTGGGAACAAAAGAAAATCAATAGAATACCGACATCGTTGTCACCATCATCAATCAGGTGTTATCTTTACTGGAATAAGGCTTTAGGTGTAAGCCTCGTATCTATATTAACGACCTTCCACACTGAGGCACTTGACAGATGCTCTGGTTAACGTTTTTGATACGATCTTAATTTGTCTCAATGCGTCTTGTTTAGTCATTCCGAACGTATCATTAGAGATAAATCTTGGTATATATTTTTCTTCCAATCAAAAGTCAATTTATATAACAAACTAACAATATAACCACAGCACCAAAAATAACCTGCCTAGCCTTTCCCAAATATGTTGAGGTCAGCTTCCAGTCTCACCGGATGCAGCTGAATACCAGTATTTTATATGGAGCGACTGCCTATCTGACCTCCACAACCCAGCTAAGTTCTGGGTAACACGAAACAAAGCATTACCGAAACATCGTGTTTCTATGTTGTGTAAAGTTAGAAATAACTAGTTTCGAAAATAAAAATATGTAGAGGTTAGCGAGAATTCAGTGTTTAATCATGAGCTTTTAAAATTTTTATATGAACAGGGCTGTGGGCAACATTTTATAATATATTTTTAGCATCACTAGCACCGATCATTCTAGGTAGGTACTGTTTTTAAATTTTAAATAATTTCAATACTAAATCCATCGAGATATAAGTACTAACGTACGTTAGTACTTATATCTCGATGACTAAATCATCCTTAATATAAAAAAGAATGACATATAAAAACATAAAAAACTCACACTCGTTCGTCGCCTGAAACATTTCAAACTTTTCGGTCGATATTTTGAATTTTCCTATCAAAGTGAGATCGGGAAAGTCCGTTCGGTGAGCATAGGCATGTTGAGGCGACAGGCTGTTTGATGATGTTGATGTTTTTTTTTTGTTTTTTTCTACCAACAGAAATAGTTATCGATATTTCTCACTCTAAAAGTTATCAAATGACTAGCTAAACTTCTGCATAGATAGACAGGGTGAAATTGAATTCATGGGCATCCTCTTAAAAAGAGGTCTAACCGTCGGAATTAACGCCGCCATATTGTTTTTTAATACAATTTCTGTGACAATTTCACAAATGTTTACCAACAATGCCCCCCTGTCAATGTCTTTGAGGCGCAAAAAGATCCTAGTAGCACTCGTAAGTAACTCTATACAAGTTCTTCTGCCATGTTTCTACATCTAAAATCGATAAGAATCGAACTCTGATTACCACGTTTGCACACTGTGTGGCGACGATTTAAAATTAATATTATCTATGTATATATAAATCATAAAGAAAAATTTTAATTGCCTAACCGTGATCGTGAACAATCGCTTCCACCAAGTCCTCAATGCCTACAAATAACATAAATCCCAAATATTAAGCTAAAAGGTTTCATTCCCCGCGGTCATACATTTCCACCCACGTTTGACACGGCTCAGTCGCAATAATTCCTCTACCCGACACACGAAGACCTAAATATGAGGCAATCTATCACGAAAACTAATCACACCATCTCGAATACTCCACTGCAACATGAATAGATCACGTTTTAACAAATAGCCAAAGATTAAAGGCACAGGGTGGACTAATCATTCTTGGCAAGGTGACGATGATGTGTCGTGATGTGGGCTCGGATGTGTAATTTGAGAGGGGAATTCGGAAGATGAATTTTACGTCATCTGTCAATGTGTAGTACCTATCGGTATACCCATACCGATGGTATTCCGTCTGTCTGTGTGTCTGTCTGTCTGTCTGTCTATCCGTCCGTCTGTCACCAGGCTGTATGTCATGAACCGTGATAGAGTATGATTTCACTAGGCTTAGGCTGCATGTCAAGCGTTGTGGTGCAATGTTTGTTGACGATTCTATTTAAGTACTGTGTTTTTGATGAAATCTCATCAGTTTAGATAAAGTAGTGTATGGAAGTGCACATAGCTAGGTATTAAAACACTAGTGTGATACGATACCTCAATGCCGTGTTTTTTTTTTATTTATTCAAAATCTGTATAAACTATAACATACCTAAAGTCTGTCAAACTGCTTAAGCAGTTGACAGACTTTTGACTTTCAATCGACGACAGTGACAGCTCACTTCACGCTCACTTCACCTAAGTTTTCACGGTAAATGTTTAGTAATCTATTGCTAGACGAGAACAAACGCCGACAAACTGTTATCAGTTTGTCGGCAGTTGTTCTCGTCTAGCAATGGATTACAAAAATTTAATTTTGAAAGTTATTGCACTAAAACTTAAATTTTAATAACCCCTGTAAATGTAACAGTTTCATGAACTACAATTTTGTCATCCAAACTAATATTGCTTAGATTAGAAAAAACAAATACTTAATAGCTCATCACAAAATATTCGCATAGGTAAACTTACACATCACTGGCCAAATCCCAGGCCAGACTAACAATATGTCAGCAGATACTAAAATTACCGTTAATTACAAGGCAGTTAATTCGACACGATATTTAGTAGGTATTAGTCTCGATCGTTAAGCCCTGAAACCTTCCCAGATCGAGATAAGCCCATGTCGCTGGCTAACTTTACATTTTGTGTCAAATTGCTAACACGTCTGATCGCTATCAGTACGAATTATAAATGCTAATGGTCAATGTGGGCAACCAGGAATCTCGGAAAAGGTATATGAAAGGAAATTGGACTTACAAACCAGCATCTTCCTATATTAAAAAAGCTGTTTGTACGTTATGCCGAATTTTAACAAGTTTGCAAGAAGGCTCATGTTTTATTAGTTAATAACGTTTTACGTGGGTTTATTTTATATTTTAAATTATATTATTAATTTGTTTTTATTGTTTAGCTAGATGATTATATTTTTTTTTATCTCTCCATTATTGATTATCCTCTTTTCCTTAACACTTTTCAAAGTATGTATGATGTGTAACATCTTTCCTATCGCTTTCCTGCAATCTATGCCCTTTAGAGCAAATGAGTTATGTGAATCTGCGGGAGTGATTTCGTGAAAAGGGACGGAAGTGTGTAACAGGAAGCCGGGGAAGCGCGCGCTATTCGATTTGACCAATGAGCGCACGCGGTGCCTATTGTTGGCCGTCAGATGGACGAAGTAGACGATGACAGCAAGTAGGGACCTACTAATTATCTTTTTTAAGATGATGAAAAACAGTACCAAAATCATACTCACCGCAACAGTTACTTACATATAGGTACTTAACCTTTGACTTTTGCGATATTTCCAGAACAGTTTCCAAAAACATACCCCAGCCAGTTCTATCGGATTGACACACGGCATTTACTCAAGCGGTGATAGAACGAAACGGATTGCGGTTTATTGACAGTGTAAGTGGAATTCTCCACTGTACCGGATCTGTTATTTTTTATCAAAACTTGAAAACATATTTCTGTTGGACCAATATTTGATCGTAGTTTTATTAAGTTTAAAACTAAGCTAAAACTTTTAATAATCGCCTCAAAAACTTCGACCTGCCTCGATATTTATTTACCTACGTTTATTACTTTATTACCAGTTGATTTTTTATATTTTATTCGTATAGTATTAGTTTATTTTATCTCTGACAATGTTTGGCATAATCAGAGATAAAATAAATAAAATAAACTTATAAAATATTAGCCAAATGAACACGTAATAACTTTAAGTCGCAAAAAAAACTCGCCAGAAAATTCCAATGTGATTTATAAACAAAAACAATGATTACCAAACTTATAAAGAAAAATGAATTTCAATCCCTGTTTTTCCTCGCTTACGACACTCGTCACATTATTTCCCGAGAAGATAGATTCCCATTTGCATTATTATAATGAGAATGAGACATTTACATTTTTCTTATATTCTACGTAAACATAACAGGAAACTTATAAAGTGGCACATCCATCGTACTAATGGCCAATTTATGTAAACGCCACTCCGGAACCTGTCAACCGAAAATAAAGGGATGCCTCAAAGATAAATTGAATAATACTGGGAAATCGAGGAGTAAAAGTTAAAGCATTTTTTGTATTTAAAACCGCGATGCTTTAAAATGCCCATTCAACACGTGATATTAAAAAAAATATGCCTTTTTGTTCATAATGTGCACCCTAATTGGGTAGTTCCGTTCTGTCATAATCCGAAGGATTTTGAAGGAAATTCTTAAATCATTGCTTCATATGTTTGAAAAAATCGTCTCCATAACGACGTAAATAACGCAATGAATGTTAAAAAATACAATAGACGCAGATATATTTAGTATACCGCTTGACTATGCTTCAAGAGTGATAAAAACCCTGTAACAAATCGACACGTGTTTCACCTCTCAACGAGGCATCTTCAGGATGACGATTTACCAATTGCAAACCAGAACGCGACGTGTTACCACACCGAGCGCTGGTAGTGGATATATCTGCGTCTATTGTATTTTATAATGGATTTCCGCAAAGTCACGCCTGAATCAATTAACTATCTGCAATGAATGTTGTTGAATGTCAAAATGAAAACAATTGCCATTGTAAGTTTGTTATCCAATCACCCCACCGTTGATTGCGTGTTGATTTTGTCCGATTCGATATTTTCCACATCTCCGAAAATTAGCGAAAGGCATCGTCTTCATGCACACAAGAAACGGCTTCATAACAAACAACACACTTTTAAAAGGTGCATCAATAGGGAATATGCATGTGATTCTAATATGGGTCAAATATTTTTTTTTATAAACTATGTTACTTCAGAATTATGCCTCCATCAATATTTTTGAACAAAATTTCTTTTTGAGCGAGAAATTAATTTTTTTAAAGTACCAAAAAACTGTGGGTAATTCAAATACTTGAAAAGGCTAAGAGCGGATGTGACGTAACAATCCGGAATAGCAATCAAAATGTCAGTGTCAAGTCAATGTCAAACGTTCTAAGAAAAAGGAGTATTTGACGTTGACTTGACAGTTGCTTGTCTGTTTTCACTGAGTGTGACGTCACCACACCAAGCGCGCCAAATGGAGGGCGTTTAAATAGCCCGGATCGGTTGGATATTTTTAAACATTTTTTTAAATACTTTAAATTGCTTTTTTGCCGTCGAATTTTTTTTTACTATTATTTGACGCTAAAAACTATCGAATAAAAAAAATAAAAAAATACATGCATATTCCCTATTGTATACAGGGTCTGATAAAGCGAAATCTTCTTCTGTTTTTCACAATGTTTTGCACGCTTCCCTCTTCTTACATTCACAACACAATCATAAAACGAAAATTCATGTTAAAAGGACAGACAATCTTACATAAAGGCAGTATGCTTGTCTGTCGACAAGACAGGAAGTACCAGAATCTACATCATATTTTACAACGTCATGTCAAAATCTTTACTAGCGTAACATTTCTGCAAAAATAGAGTTCCTTTTAATTCCTCCCAACTATTTCACGAGTCAAGGCTTGTCCTGACTCCCGGGCTATAACAGGAATCACGAGCAGTTTTATTTGAACCTACTTAAATCCTGACACATTCCGGAGCAATGTTTTTTTTCTAAACTGGCAGCATATCTCTGTTAATGGTTACTTAGGTAAGTATGTGACAACCAAAATCTTATTGCTAAGTTTTATAATATCACCTTACTCTTTTTTAAGTTGCATTTTATGTCTGCTATTTTGTCTTTATTGCACAGGACGTGTACCTAATTATCCATACTAATCCATATCCATACTAATATTATAAATTCGAAAGTAACTCTGTCTGTCTGTCGGTCTGTCTGTTTCTGTCTGTATGTTACCTTTTCACGCCTAAACCACTGAACGGATTTCGATAAAATTTGGCAAGGAAATAGATAGCATCCCGGGGAAGGACATAGACTACTTTTTATCGACATACCACGCGGGCGAAGCCGCGGGCGGAAGCTAGTACGAAATAAATATTTTATGCTATAGCCCGGGGCTATAGCAGGAATCACAAGCAGTTTTATTTGAACCTACCTAAATCCTGACACATTTTGCAGCTCACTGAGTGGTTACAATTCCGTAAAAGACAAAGAGAATAATAATTCTGAATTTGGTTATTCAATCCTCAATGTTACCCTAAAGTGACAATTAAACGAAGCCCTCGGAAGTGCTCCTTATTGCTTGTTATCTTGTCACTCGAACACAAGGGCAACAAAGAGTCTTTAGCAGCACCTAAGTAAGAGAGAGCGGTTTCTTGATTAAGTAAATGTCAAGTCTTTGAGGTTTACGTATATTTTGGCGAAAGGAAAAAATATTTTGCCTTGTTACCTTTTTTTACTATAAAAGCCAGGCAGGCCTGACACAGCTAGAAGGCGTCGTCGCAGATCGCGTGGATGATGGCGAGACAAGCTGATGGCTGGCTGGGGCAGAACGCGTGCAAGATGGCGAGACAAGCTGGTGACTGGGCAAAACTGAGTAGGTAGGTAATTTATGAAATGATGGCTCTCCAACGACTTAAGGCTCTTACATACTGGCGCGATTCGTAGCGCGACGCGACGCCGCCGCATTGTTCGCCGTGAAGTTTTCTCAGAAATAGTTTTCTTAAAATTCGCGAGCCTGTATGACAACACACGGCACATACTTGCAGTGTTGCAGTTGTAATAATAATTATAAGGGATCAAAAGTGACTCCAAATGGTTCGTGTACGGCTACTGCGTCGCCAGTTCTTGGCTTGACACGCTGCCGCTTGACTTGCTTGTAGTAATAATTGTAATAATCAATGATTTACATTATCCCTGGACCAAAATAGCTGGATGTTATGGGGGAGACCTTTGCCCAGCAGTGGGATGATGCAGGCTAACAGTAACATGAATGTAAAAAATTAGAAGACGTTTTCAATGATGACTTTTTTCATAATTTAGTATTTGAAAGAATTATACACTCGAATACTTGTACTAATCGCTTTATTGGTACTACTTAACACCTTAAATTGTACTCAAGACCACTTTCGTCGCTTTTAACTGAGAATGGAAAATTTTAATTCCCCGCGCCTTTTTCTCTAGTTTTTTACAAAAGTCATCTATGGCCTCTATGGGTTGCCACAACTAAAAAACATAAAATATTTATAAAAATAACAAAGTTGTATTAATTAAATAGTCTATTATTATGTGAGCTTACATAATTATTAGTCAATCATGTTGATGACCGATGAGTATTGTAGATCAGAAACGAAAAAGAAGAATACATATTATTTCCCAAATAGGCCTTTGTTTTGTCCCGGATGAGCGGTTGATCGGTCCTTTTAATCTCCGGAAATTACTCCGTCTTCTGTATTCAGGTTTATTGGAATGTTTTATAAAAGTAAAGGACCGATTTTTATTGTTAATTCCGGAGCAATGTTTTTTTTCTAAACTGGCAACAAATCTCTGTTACATAAATATGCGACGACCAAAATCTTATTTAAGTTTTATAATATCACATTACCTACTCTTATATGTCTACTATTTACATTATCTACTAAGGGCGAATTTCACCAAACTTTTATACCGTGTATAAGTCTTATCCTGCGAATACATTTTGAATTTTTGACAGTCTTTCCATACAAAAACTGTCAGACGACAATTTAATTCCATGGATAAATGATATCTGACTTTGATGAAATCAGCCCTAAATTAAATTAAAACTAACTGACTATACAAATAAACAATTAACTAACATAATATAGCGTCTAAAAATTCCTCCTCCTACATGTTGCATTTTATGTCTGCTATTTTGAATTTATTGCACAGGACGTAGTGTAGTGTACAAAATAAATGTTTTATGCATTTCTTTGAATCAAAGAGACTTTTGGTCAGATTAATTTCTGTACAACATTTATGATTTTCATACAGAAACCAATCTGACCAAAAAATCGTGAACAAAAAATATTTCCCTACAGCGCCATGTTTTAAAAGATATTTTTACTGCGCATCAGATACTCGTACCTAGGTATGTTCACCGACAGTTGATTGGAAGACCAATGAAAACGGACGGACACACGGAAATTGGAAATCTCATGGCGTAATAGGAATTTCACTGTTCTACTGCAGTATGCAGTTTTTTGAGTCTCTACAGGGGGCTTACCATGAACTCTTATAGCAGGTCAATTTTCGACGTAAAGTGAACTGTCGGGCTATTTTGTACCGTGAACATGTCAAATAACAGGCAAGCCAGTGATCACGTGACTAAAGCCGGTCAGTGGTCACGTGACAACATTTCACTGGTCTGACCTGCGTTAAGCTGTACCATCAAGTCATTTTTGACATGTAAACACTCGACTGCTGAACTGCCATGCAGTCATATTAAGCAGGCGTGTAAAACTTACTTTTAGTGAACTGTTTTCTTTAATTTAAAATAAAATACGTAAGTACATGTTCATTTGTGATTGTGAATATGTACTCTGATAATGATCTCTAGATTACAGTGGTAGTAATGATTATACTTCGTCTAACGAGGTTACTGAGAAATACGATCATAACTTAAAAAATTGTTTAGTGAGTAGGCCAACCTACACTTCATCGGTATTGTAGTTTAGTAAAATAGTGCACTGTTCCGTAATGTTTAGTAGGAACCTAGGAACGTGGGAATGTATGAACGTAGGAATGTATAGTAGGAACGTAGGATTGTGGGAATGTATGAACGTAGAAATGTAAAGTAGGAACGTAGGGTGTTTTAAACGGTTATTGAAAGCAAAAATCACATTATGTAAACAAAGCATTTTTATTACTGTATGTATCAATTTCAACGTCGGACGACTTAGAAGTAGATAACATTTCATCTAATAAAGATGCAGGTTGCTCCATCAGGCTCTAACTCTCAGCTTTATACGACGTGCATTTGATACAAAAGCGTTCACCGCACATCTGTAGCTTCGGACTATGTCTTCGCACATTGCGTTGGAATCTCACAAAAGAAATAACACAACATCCATCTGGAGTAAATGCTGTACCATCTTGAAGATTCCATACTAATTATAATCCTTCAATAACACACAGGAAAAAAAGAAATATATGAAATTGATGCAATTCGAAAGAAACTGAAAAAATTAAATAATGAAGTGTTGTTGTCTCTTGACTTGACTTGTCTTTCTGACAGTGTCAGATAGTGATGCGGCTAAATTTTGTTTAACTCGATACTGTACCTATTGTATAAAATAAAAACTCGATTTCATTTTCTCTCAAGGTACCAAAATACTATGTTGTGTAGAGTCAAAGAGTTTTAATAAGATGAGTGAAAGTATATGTACTGTGGGTAAATGATTTTGATGATGATGAATGATGTTGATAACTTGTAATTTGTCATTAAAATCATCATCGTATCATCATTGATTATCAGATTGAGAGTGGAATGTGGAGAAAGCGCTTTTTACAAAGTCGAACAAAGCCGAAAAATCTTACCCGAATGTCACTGACTTAAACCCCAATATACCAAAATGGAACGGTTGCTGTATTTTGGATCGGGCTATGATTCTTTTCTCTGTTTTTTTGTGTGCGTTTCAAACATGCGAAGCTGTTGGAAACCTCCCTCTAGTAACTACCTTAGATTCAACTTGAATTGAGTACTTGAATTACATAATCGGAACAATCGAGTGCCTGACCGTTAGTAACTTTGTAACATCACTAGAGTCAAACTGACAAGCAATCAAAAACTATATTTTTTTATACTTAATGGCTAGGATAGTCGTTCGAAAATAGCAATAACTTTGGTAACTTTTAAGATTATTTTCATAAGTATCTAAAAGGGTCTCCAATGTCGTATTCGTGTTAAATAAGATATTTTGTTACGAAACATAGTTTTTGTAAGAATTCTCTTGATCATTATAAACTGTTATTAAATTAATTTAATCTAGTTCTTTAAAACCGTAAAACCGATAACATTGCGAAAAAGTATTTCCGAACGTTTGTTTATAATATGGCGTACCGGTCAACGGTCACGTAGCAGGTCTGGGGGCCTATTACGAACTTTTAAAAAACCTGGCAAGTTCCAGGCAATTCATATCCCTGCATGGTTAAATTTCGTATTATGACATTCATAATTCTGACCGACTTCACGCTGGGTAGTTTGTCTATGGCTGGCTTGTAATTCTCTGCCGTTTCATTCAGAAACACAATGACATAATTTATCGGTAAGTTACGATTTTATTTAAATCACGTATTTTATGAAAAATAATAAATAAAAATAATTCTAGTTACTAAAAGTAGGTGAAAATATGAACGCAATGTATATTGTGCTACTTATATAATTAATTCATTTAATAATTTTGTGTGTTTGCAAATTGTAACGCGAGATTAAGTTTCCGAACGTGAAATTCAGCTGGGAATTTGACAACTTCATGGACGTTTATTGTTGTCATTGTTGCACAAAGAAATTATTTTTATTTAATTTTAAGTACCTACTAGATTCGAAGTATAAACAAAAATATGGATACCTATGGTGGTGGATGAATATACTTACACCACACAACCGTGTGGTGGTTTTCAAGTGTTTTTAAAATCAGTTTTCATCATGATAATAGATGATAATATTATAATAGAGGCAGTTGTTGACATGGAGCTCGGTTATCATTGCATTGTGCCGATTGTCGGAACGGCCAATGGCCTGGGTGATGGCCGAAAGCCTCGGCCAGCAGCTCTGGAGGCTCTCGTTAGGCAGTTGGATCAAGGGCCAGATTCAGAAGGCAGATAAGGCTCGCATTGTGAGGAGGTTCCTGTCTCTGCAAGTCTGCAACCCTAACCTCTGGTAGCTTGGACCCTGCTCCCGATACCGGCGGACCTATTTTTATATTTTCAAATGATGTTTTAATTACTTTTTACAAAATATTTAAAAATGTATAATTAAGTATGAAAATAAATAAACGAGATATTAAAAGGCAGTTGTAATTATTATACATAGTTCAGTGGATGAGAGTTTTCGCCCTCGTCGGCACCTAACTTATGTTCTGTTGGAAAAGTTGTGGGAGTTTTACAATTTTATCGTTTTTTCGATGTTTTTATCAGTCCGAAGTGCTACTTTCTAGAGTTTCCAGAAACTCAAACGGTACATATTCGTCTCACTTGATATTTTTTTATGTTAACTGGATAACGCTCGAATAATTTCAACAAATAAATCTAAAACAATTCACAATCCATTCAATAAAAGCTGCTTCAGAGGAGCTTATATTGAATGGATTGAGAGGTTACTTATTAACAGTTTTAATATGTCAAGAAATGTCAAACGAACGTTCGTAGTACGGTATTGCTAGGCAATATTCGGGCAGAAGGCGGCCAGGGTGTCACGTGACCGCTGACTGGCTGGTTTTGACGATTCATAATACGAAATTGCAAGGCAGTTCTGTTTACGCCGTAAACTGCCTGGAAATAAGAGTTCATAATAAGGCCCCTGAAGTTGATACATTGCAGGTCAGACGGAAATCCTCATGGTACAAATAGAAAACCTGTCAGGTTAGCCTGCTAAGTTGACCTGTCATGTACTTGGCAAGTATTTTAAAAGTTGATGGTAGGGCCCCCGGTCCGTACTTTGACATTATCTTTCATGTGGTAGGTACACACGGCTACACATCAAGCTATACATTTCCAGTTTATGCTGATGTCGCATTGTACGAGTATATAGGATTTCCGTACAATGCGAGGTCAGTTTATACTGGAAATGTATAGCTTGATGTGTAGCCGTGTGTACCTACGGATTCTCTATATTTACTATTCCTAACGAAATGCGGAAAAACAAGTTGTTCAAAAGTCTCCTATTTTCTGGTCGTTTTGTTAATGCTTCCAGAGGCCTTAGTGCGAGTTTCTTTTAACTATCTTCACTTTACGCATCGACCGCGTTCGGCGCTGCGATTGGCCCTTCACTGCCCTTCAATGGTGAAGGGCCAATCGGAGCGCCGAACGCGGTCGATGCGTAAAGTGAAGATAGTTAAAAGAAACTCGCACTAAGGCCTCTGTAGAGTAGGTAGGTACACGAAATCTCGGAAGTGTGGTGAACAAAACCGATAAATAAATAAGGCCATGAATTAATACGCTTGGATTTTTCTGTTTTTTGAGGATGGGAAATCATCAAATGACTAGGAAGGCGTGTCAGACTTTTACTGACTTCAACCCTCCCGTGTTCCTTCAGTTGCCTGTTGCCAAGGGCCCTGGTATCCCTTTCGGACTTTCCCGCAACCCTGCCAGGCACCGGCCCTAGCGGACCCCGTCAATTGTGCTGACATCTCTTTGAGGCACGCCTAGATATCATTATAATTCACAAAAAAACATCTAGAGTGGAGGAGACTTCTCTGAGTTCTCTGACTTCAAAACCGCATTCTTGCGTTCTCCTGAATATGTACACCAACTTTAAAGTCTTCGCAGATGAATCTTATAAAGCGTGTTGTAACGAATATAGTGCTGTATGTCTATTAAAAGGTTTATGTTCAGTAGCTCAGGCTTACGAGCGGATACAAGGAATGATTGATGGATGCAAGAGCAATGATAAGCGCAATTATTTTCAGGAAATAACGACGTTCCCGCAGCTTTCTCGAATTCTTAAGGTCTCCTCCTCCTAGGCTTTGTGAGGGTGACTTTGCGGGAATCTATTATAAATAAAATACAATAGATATTAGTAACCTATTCCGATTAAATATTCCTAAAGAGTCATATAAAAACCCTGTAAAAAATCGACACATGTTTCACCTCTCAACGACGCATCCTCAGGATGATTGACTTGTCGCGAGCCGAACACGACGTGAAGTTTATTAAACAACACATTTATCTAAACTTAAACTGATGAGCTCCAAGCTTCTCTGTACATAAGTCTACATGTAAATATACTAACTACAAAATACACATCCGAGATATACTCACTCCTCACCTTTCTTGATAATTTAATATCCAACAAATTGTGACAACCGTAAGTAATTCCGGTCACAATTCAATGTAGATTAGATTCCGGGATCCAGGTTTAAGCGCAAATATACTTTATCCCTTGAGATTAGACTCGGGGAACCGCATCCGGGATGTTGTATAGAACATAGAAGCGAAATGTTACGCGAGCCACGGAGCCGAAGATAGTGGTGAAATGAAAGGATACGTAAAAGAATTATATTAGAGTCGTTTTTATTGTTTCTTTATGAGTTACTTATACGAATAAAACTGGATTGGTGACTCAGAGAGGATTATGGAACCAAGGGTGTACTAAACCACAACTAATTATGATGCCGTGTAAGTGAAAAGAACTTTTTCCAATGAGTGTAGTGTACTAGTACTAATACTCTTTATTCAACCAATCAATCAATCAATCAAAGTTTATTTTAGAAAACTTCCATATGTGTTAGTAACAATGTATACTTATGAAACTAGTGTTATTAACAAATTAAAATCTAAGCTGCGTGAGACCACCGATCGTATTACCCAGTTACTGGGTTGTGGAGGTCAGATAGGCAGTCGCTCCATGTAAAATACTGGTATTCAGCTGCATCCGGTTAGACTGGAAGCCGATCCCAACATAGTTGGGAAAAAGGCTAGGCAGATGATGATAGCTGCGCCCCGCGGTTTCACCCGCGTAAGTCTCGATCCCGTGGGAATATGGGGATAAAAAGTATCCTATGTCCTATTCCAGGGCATGGTGTAATGGCCCGTTTTGATGATACATTATCTGTAGAAGCACTAGGACCCTTTCTGAGGGTTCTAGTGCTTCTACAGATAATGTATGCGCAAAATTGCCTGTTTAGACCGCTGCCATCAGAGGCATATTGTATAAAGACAACTATAAATGAAAAAAGAAACAACATAGGGACACAGTTAATAATTCTTCTTATTCAATTTATAAAATATCTTTCAAATTGGTCCAATATTGGAGGAGGAAATAGACGAGAGCTGAACCTCGAATTATGACTTTTTGTATGGAGAAAAAGATTCACCCTATTTGCTATTAAGCACGTAGCACGTGGCTTTCTGTAGTTTTGGTTCTGTTATTTCCTCATGAAAAACGGCGTGAGTTTGACTACCAAACGGAACTTCGACAAACGCTACTACGACATGATTTTACTTCGACATTACGGAACTCCGACACATCTTTACTTCGACAATACTTTACTTCGACATGCCTTTAGTCCGACACTACTCTACTCCGACAAGACGTTGCTTCGACATGACTTAACTACGAAATGATGTGACTTCGACGCCATAGTTTATGTGTATTCCTACTTGTATATTTTTGTATTTCCGTACACATCAATACATTTTGCTTTCCCATCTTCGAACCGGAGTTAATAAAACGTACAAATTGAACCTGGCTTTACAAACGTTAAGGTTGGAAGTGATTTCAAAGCAATACTCAGGAGAAATACATTTCTAGTGTATACTCAGGAAGACCGCAGACGACTTTTAGGAATCCGAGATTTTTAGGAATCCGCTGTAAAATACAAAATACGTAACCCTTATATTATAGTCGTCGTGTCGAGATATACAGGGTGTTAGGGTAAACACCGTTATCATTGAAACCAGTGATTTGGTTTCATTTATAGAACGTAAAATCAATGGAAAAAAAAACAACTTTTTTTTTAAGAAACTTTACTTTTTACCACAAGAATATTTCACCCTATACGCAAGGGCAACGAACTTGCGCCTCGACACGGGCGGGGGGCGCGAGACGTGACCTGAGCGTCCGCGAGCGTGACCCCTCCCTCAGTCAGTCAGCTGTATTGTGTATTTATTCATGTCTTGTGTAGGTAGCAGACGGGCGGTGACCGGCACAGTTATTACCTACTACATCTCTCGGGCGCGTACCCATGAATGTGCAGATGGTGTCGGATATAAACTTTTTAAAATCTTTTAATGAAAATAAGTTTTTTTTTTTTGCTGTTACTGGGTGCATTTATTTTTATATTTAAGTCAACTACCCATGGTTTGAGTGACAACGGTGTTTACCCTTACACGCTGTATAACTAACCTAGAGGGTATACATACATAAAACTCACGCCTTCTTCCCACATGGGAAGAAGGCGTGAAACTACAGAAAACCACCAGAACCTTATACTCCTTTTATTTAGTTTACGTGTTTGAATACAACTTTTGTAGTTTTAGACTAATTTCCTTCATCTCATTATTTATTCTCCGAACGAGAAAACATTTAGTCATTTCTTGACTATTATCTATTTTCGCCGAACAAAATCGGCCACCGACTGCACTGACAGTCGGATCGGATATTTGCGCTGCCCAGCGGAACAAACTTCGTTAGATTCCTTTCAAATAAAGTGTTTCACGAGATATTTACAGGACGGCTTTCCCGTAAACACGGATTTGTGTTATAGTGCATCAAAAAATTCGTCCGCATCGTAGGCGCCGCTGATAATCATTTTGGAACTTGGGGAAATCGGGCATCATCCCCAAAAAGAAGGAGGTATGTTTTTTAAAATCTATGATCACCGATATTTTTTGTATAGCTCTATTTATAGGTCATGATAACAATTAAACTTGTAGATATGTGCTACGCATCGTAGCACAAATACGTAGTGCTACGCATCGTAGCACAAAAGCGTAGTGCTACGCATCGTAGCACAAAAGCGTAGTGCTACGCATCGTAACACAAAAACGTGGCACGGTTCAAAAAGCTTCATGTTGTTCCAAACAAAAGCGAATCAGCATTAATATTCACCTTTAGGTAAACCAATCGGAGGCTCAATATTTTTTTCACAATTTGCTATTCTTGTACCTAAGTATAATATAAAACATTCGGACTTTTATGACAGGGCGGACATAATTGGGTCAGTACCTACCCTACAATGTCGTCCAATAAAATTGTTATATTACCTTAGGTAGAACCCCTTTAAGACTTCCATCACAACCCTGTCTGTCCCTAGATTAATATGCAGGGGCTTAGAAACGGGCCTTTCCATATATCTTGCGGGCTGACTGTACCTGAAATTACGCAACCTTAGTCCTGGAGAGTCGAATTGTCTGCTAAGATCCCATCTGTCAACAGGAAAATTGCGGGAATTTTGTGAGTTGAGCTAGTAGAATAGGTATTTGCGGGGGGTCTTACAACTTACCGCGTGGCACACAAGGCTTGCAGGGGATCGTGGAAGGCGCACAAGATCTCATGATCCCCGGTCCAAGTGTGCGAAGGGAACACCGGGGTGGTTTTTAGTCATTATGAGTCTGATAGACCCGGGGACTTAGGACATCCATGAGGATTTTCCAACCAGGAACAAAAAAAAAAATTGTTGACGTACCCTATCTGGGTAGGTATCTAATGCATTCAGGCAATCAAAAGAAGGTCCTTTAACAAAAGACGTTAACATGGCGTACTAAGTACTTATTAGCTAAAGATAGGTAGGTATTGGTGCCGATTCTGCTGTTCACAAACTAAACTTTTAAGTTCAGTAAGCTATTTCATTAAGAAAAGGAGAGAAGATGAATTTTAGTTTAGTCCTGTCAAATTAATCAGCGCCTGTCACTACTCCATACAAGTTTAGACGTGATTAAAATTTGATTCATTTGACAGGACTAAGCTAAAATTTATCTTCTATCCTTTTCTTAATGAAATAGAAAAAGAAGAACAGTGTTCGTTTATTCTGTTTATATGTATGTATGTAAGTAGGTATATACTCGTATGTATTACTATTTATCCTTTTTCGAGTTATCTATCCCGTATGTTGCACCTGCCATGTTTTTCTCTGCATCACCCTAAGGTTGACTGGTAGAAAATGCCTCAGGCATTAAGCCCGCCTTTGTTTTAAGTTTTAATAAATAAATAAAAAGATGCACGGAACTTAAATTTAGTTTAGTTTGTGAACAACAGAATCATCACCACTGCCATTTGGTAATTTGTAAAAACACTTAAAAAGCAATTTTCTTTTCCAACCGAGTGTAAATTAATCTCAACAGTCATGTAATCTCAACTATCGGATAGATACCTACTACACAAAGCCTTTGTAATAAGAAACCTCGCGTACCTCCCTAGAGAAGAAAACTCGTTATAGTTATGACAAATATTTAACTTGCTGTTTGTTATACAAATATTATTTAAACATTGTAGCCTCCAGGGAACTCTGATAATAGTCGGTTTATTTTCGTAATAGGCTCCGTTTTATCTTTATTAGATTTATAATCGAGAACGAAAGCGGAAGGAATCGCATTACATAACTAGTTATATTAAGCTAGGTAGGTATTTCGTTTTTCAGAATAATAACAAAGTCATCATCTCATCTGCCTAGCCTTTTCCCGACTATGTTGGGGTCGGTCCTCTCCCACTCCACAGAACAGATAAAAGAGGGTCCACTCTAACCGGATGCAGCTGAATACCAGTATTTTACATGGAGCGACTGCCTATCTGTGATGTGGAGGTCCCACATCCCAGTTACTGGTTATTACGATACCCTTAGGTTGTCAGACTTTTGGGCTTCTAACGACCCCGTATCGACTGTCAAAGATCCAGGAATGACAGCCGGGACCAACGTGCTTTCCGAGGCACGTAGGCGTTTTGCAAAAATACTGGCTCTATGGCCCATCCGGGAATCAAACTCAGACTTGCAAAACTCACAGTTGACCACTATTCTAAACTGGCAACACTAGCTATTACATGATATAAATAAAATTCTTCCGCTGAGGTATCTGTTTGGTGCCAGTATTTTATCTTTTATTCCTTTTTTCTTCGTTTAGATTTGAAATTGGAAAATAGCAGCGCCATTTTAGGTCACGAAACGTCAGTAGTCGTTTCCCGCGCCAACATTTTGATAAATATCAGCCCCGCCCGGCAAAGCAATACATTTTTAGAGCAACCGTACTTGTTTACAGTGCGCAATTGCCACACAAAATAGAAGCCGTCGAGTTGTTATTAGTATCACGTCCTTAAACCTCACAGGATTATTCGCATCACGCTTTCGGATAGCTTTATCACAGTTATCATGTTGACGCAGCCGCCCTCTTCCGTAAGTAGGTACCTATATTATTTTGTCCCAGTCACTCGTTAAGAAATTAAGTTATATAGAAATTGGTTTGTGTTTAGAGCTTTGTTTAAGCTGTCATTGACTCTGGCAGGGCCACCATCAGGGATTTTAATTTTGAATACACATAAAATTAGTCGCTAAATCGTCGAAATTAGTCGCCACATATGTATCAGAATTAGTCGGTCACTGGCTCAAAAGATATAAGGGTTTATAGGTGGCCGATCGAGAGTCTCCCCAGCAGGGTCACATTTATGTCTCAAAAACTAGGGCACCTAGCGAAGATCTGTTTTCTCCCAAATTTAGTCGCTAATTAGTCGGAATCAGTCGCCAAGTCACAGATTTATTCAGGTCTTAGTCTTCAATTTTTTAGGTATAGTCCAAGAGCTAGATCGCAGAGTTGACGCAATATGTCTAGTTAAATCCATGTTTCCCATTGATGTTATTTCTACTTAAACAAATATCAACCTTAAGCTGATGTAAATTAAGTCGATTTAAGCATGACTAGTACAATTGTAAGTCATAAAAAATGTGGAAGTTGTAGCGCAAACTGAACTTTAAGTGTAGGTGTTAAAGTTCGTTTTGCCAAAAATCGTATTTGTTTACATGTTTGGAAATTAAATTGCGAACGTAGTAATAGGTAATGTATCCTTTCTTTCTTTTTCGTATGGATAGTGACAAACGGGGTAAGTTAATCAAATGCAAGTATGAGTTTCAAAAGTTACTTTAATTTCACTAAATTACAAGTTGATTATAGTAAATATTTTCAACATCCTATATTTTTTTTTCCCTTCAGTCACGCGTAGCCAATGGCAGTATGAAATGTTTCAACACACAAACGACAGACGCGAGACTATTATAGATATCACGAAGTTTTTTACAATGTAATTGGAGATTAGATCGTTATTGCATCCTCAAGGAAAATAGATTATGCGAATGACGTCACATAACATAATATCACCCCTGTTTTCCCCAGAGGTTTAGGCAGAAGTGTACTTTCCACCCACATCTCGCCAGTTATGTTTAAGTCCCATGAAATAGGGGGCGAGCCTATTGCCATCAACCGGACACAAACCGGGCTGCTACTAAGAAATAGCGAGTATTAATAACTAGCTTCCGCCCGCGGCTTCACCCGTGTGTTATGTCGATAAAAAGTACCCTATGTCCTTCCCCAGGATGCCATCTATCTCCTTGCCAAATTTTGTCGAAATCCGTTCAGTGGTTTAGGAGTGAAAAAGTAACATACAGACGGACAGAGTTACTTACGAATTTATAATATTAGTATGGATAATTATCTTTTTAATACTTTCAATACTTGTCTGTGTAAGTCGTTTGTGTGTAAACAACTCGACGCTAAATTCAAATACATTACAAAGGTAGTCTCATTGTGCGCTAGTTCAGTAGTAGGTAGATGACTAATATACAATATAATATTTTTTAATATAATAATATTACCTATAGGTACCTACATGATTTGAATATACGTATAATATTCGCACTTGTAGGTATAAATTACTCTCACCATGTTTGTATATTAGGTACGTGCAATACAAAAAGAAAAAATATATATGTTTGTAAACGCTAAATACGCTAAAACCTTTTAGTTCATAACTAAAAGGTATTTCGAGATCATAAAAATAGAATCAAATAAATGTTTACTTATACAGAAAATGAGCTCGACGCAAGAGCGCTTTTTTTAATTAAAAAGTAAAAAATAAATTGACCAAAATAAGAACACATTATGCTACTGTCTGTTACGGACAGAGTTCATGATCAGAACCGATAGATGGCAGCACATGCGTAACGGACTTGTAACATCATCGAATACGATATTATTTGTATGCTAAAAAGCTTACAAGGTTACAATAATTGTTACTAGTTTGAAAAACAAACAACGTAATAAATGCACATTTTTGAGGTCTCTCCGCCTCATTATATTGTTATAAATAGAGTTAATATACTAATAAATTAATACAGGAGTATTGAGCTCTACGTCCCACTTAGAATATTTTGTAAATTCTACGTTATTTTTTTTATAAGCCTGTACTTTCCTACACTTTGGCTAAGACCTTCAATTCTCTCAATTTTTGACGGAAATTTCTAAGACGTTCCGCTATGTTCTCCTCGTTATATTTCTAAATTACCTGATAAATAGTAGGCACTACAATACTTAACTTATACACTACGGTAGGTATCTATGTAAAGAGAATATAGGAAGTAAGGGTCAGTTCAGACCGCGACGTGACGCTGCACGGACTTTTGAACAATTATCGAACTTATTTTCTTCACGAGGGTTGACACGTGTCAAAATACGCTGAGATGCACGGTGCTGCGCAGCGCGTGTACCTTATTCTGTAGTAAATAAATTCGATATTGTATCGGATCATAAAAAAGTGCGCGTCGCGTCGCGTCTCGTGTGAACTGACCTTTAAGGTTATAATTTTTAGAAACGGTCGATTATTAATTCTGTTATGGTCTACTGTTGAGACAGTGGTTGGCAAATTTTCATACTAAAGACTAAAGATGAGGACAGACGAACGCGATTTTTGACCCTGTATACGAGGTTTCATAAAATATTATGGACTCATTTTGCGTAAACTTGTTTAGGTACGCGTCTGTCCCCAATATTATTATTTCTTCATATCGTGAGTATCTCGTAAAAAACTATACACAATAGGTACATACATTTACAATATTCAAAAAAAAAATGGAAACCAGTCAATTATAATAAGAAAGTCGCAACAGATTTTTTTTAACAATTGGGTTTCATATAATGTAAGAACGTATTATGTAGGTACCTTTCTATGATTTTTTTATCCTAGAAAGATAATCATGATTCTCTATAATTAATTAATCTACATGTTTATCTACAATTTCTATTTAAATTACCTCATAATATATTAGCAAATGCCGAATATCGATATTATTATACATCAAAATACGACTTGTATACATACATCTCACTTTTATAATTGAACACTTGAAAGCTAATATTTAGTGAAGTATATATAAACATTACTTAAGACTGCTTGTTAGATCAAGAAACCTTTACATACCAACACTATTGCATTTATATTTATATATCTATTAAAGAAAAAATAACAAGGTGCTGTCCGCGCATTGTAAAATGCATAACTGTAAAATTCGTTTTTAATCCCAGATCGTCATTTGACATTTCAAATCTACTGTTCTGTTTTTTCAATTTAGAGTTTGACATTTGCACCTGTCAATTTACTATATGGGATTAAAAACGAGCTTTGGAAGAAAACAATACAGAACAAACATCTCCTTCCATCTTAATACTCAATGTTTACAAAAGTTAGGCAAATTCATCACGCAATAGCCTAGTAATGAGGCATCTAGTTGGGTACGCTAAATCTAATAATTAGTTAGGAACTTGGGAGCAGCTACAGAAATATAAACCGTAGTCAAAATAAAAATAAACAAAAGATTATCAGTATCACAGAGTAAAATAAGTCGAAATAGTAAAAGTAGTAAAACAAACATAGTTTATTTTCACGAAAAAGCTACGAGCTTGAAACCCGCTTCCACCATGCATCACTAAAAATAGAAAATACATTTAGCGTTAAATATAGTAACCATCAACCTGTCTCTGTCAACTTCAAACAATTTGCAGAAATATTATTTAGCTCAGTGAGGCGCGATCGCGGCAGACCACGTAGGAGATGGCCGGACGAGCAGGATAGGTTCCATCAAAACTGGAAAGAGGACGCGCGGGCTCGCGAAAGATGGAAGGAGTGGAGGGAGGCCTTTACCCAGGAGGTGGAAGCGTTGGCAAGGAAAACAAAAAATTTAGCTCTAAACATATTTAAAACACACTTTTTCTACTTAAGTTTTGAACTAAATATATTCAGTGATTTGTGGTGCAAGTGAGTCTTATCTAAAACCTATAAAAAATATTATTATAAACAAAATCAATGGCAAAAAAATGGTATAAATCATCAGCTACAGATTTCCTAACACCCCGTAAAAGAATGTTAAATTTTAAATAATAATAAATATTTTAAGACACAGTTAGTTCCAAAATTGGCATTTAGAATAATACATTTTCATCATAAACTTCATTAAATGTTCAATAGTGGAGAAACATCTCTACTTTTAACTACATATTTATAAATATTAAGATATATTTGGCAATTCCTGTCTATAAATTGTCCACAGAGAAGTGTGGTTGTTATTATCAACTAAGAGAGCTACATTTCTATATTGATTTCTATTATTTTTTAACCATTACAGCATCCTAAGCCCTAAGATATTTGTGTCACTTGAACCCTGAATCAATATTAACATTGGTATAACATGTTTTATCTTTTTTCTTAAACATTCAACACAAAATCTCCCTTCTTTGCAAAATCCTATTGAATCTTTGAAGTAAGTAAGTCTAGATCGAAAATAATTGATCTAATGCAGACAATATTCTTATGGCTGGCCCATAATTTAGCTGTCACTGCGAAATATAGGTTTTGAAGAATACAAGCAAGCTCTTATACAATGTGGAGACGACAATAAATACAACAATAAATGAAAACACTGGCAATACTAATGCATAAGAGCATTTTGGAACTACCAAATAAATCCTAACATCGAAATTAAAAAGTCATTTTTTCAAACTAAATAGTAGTGATGGGCCGACTATGGAATTTGCCGATCTTTGACTAGCTATCGTAACTAAACTTTTGGATATATTTGATTAATTCTTTGTATGTAGACCAAGAACGTCATGAGATATACGGAGTTTTATTTTTTGTCGTATTTTCGTCTCCACCTTGCATATGAATGATATTGTTTTATGAAATGAAATCCAACATCTTTTTCTTTTACAACTCTTCTTGTACATTACGAAAAAAATAAAAGTTATAAAAAAAAAATTAAAATCCGGAGTCACACGTTTTAGGGCATATAAGTTGAACAGATTACGCGCGACTCCAGATTTTTGATTTGTGTGTCTGTGATATCTTGTTTATATCTTTTTAGTTGACTTTTTAGTCGTAATTTGGTTTTAGTTTTTTAAAACTTTTATTTTAGTAAGTGTTGATCAATTTTATAAGAGCTTGTTAGTCTAGTATTTGGTCAATCAACAATATTGAGTGTTTGCAGACAGCATAAACGTCTGAGTTGTATGCTGCATTGTTTATGGCCCAGAGACATGATCCCAACAAAAACAGGTACCATACTAAAGAACAATAGCCACATCTGGTATCATTATAGTACAGTTATCATTTAGTTGCGGTGACTGGCATTGCTTATATTTCGGCTCCAGCTTGTCTAAATCCACTTTAATGCCTCTCTTTTTGGCCATTTCTACTACATAACTCTTCAGCTTCAGATCACTGAAATGGATAAATAAGTTTGATTAGTAATATGTAAGGTTTTTGGCTTAAGACAACATAGAGTATATAATAAATAAAAATAAAATGAAACCAAGTGACAAAACTCTGTAACAAAATTATGATTGTTTTTCAGAAAGTAAATGCTTGAAATTGATTTTAGGAATCAGTTAAGTGTTAAAATATATAATACCACCACCACCACTCATATAGAGAAGGCATGCACAACCATTGATCATCACACTTGCTCAAGACGGGTTGGTGATTTCAGTCATATATTAACAATAAGTCCAGGTGTCTTCACCAATGCAAGTACCTAATGTCCAAGATATACTCAGAAAGTACTTATGAATTGTAAAAGTCACATTGGTACTTGCACAAACAAATGAATGAATACTGGGCCGTCACACTGTATTAAAAGATTACTAAAGATTAAATATAGAACTACAGCAAGGAGTGCTCTGCTTCTTTTGAATATGGAACACAATAGCGATTATTTGCAGGACATGCTTGACAAGTCTATCAATGACTGGCTCAAGGAAGTCCTCAATTGAGTAGCCAAAGTCAATATCATACGACTAAGTGTATCAATGTATACCAACATATTATTTAAATCAGAACTATACTAACCTGAATTTCATACATATACAGCATAAACAGCTCAGCATTGCCATGCTCAGTAGTACGCCCAATGTTGTAAACACCATGTCCATCAAGCTACCATCAAGCATGTTTACCAAATAGTTTTTTATTCTATATCTGAAAAAATATTTATATTATTAGTCAAAAGCGTTGGAAATTCATGTTTAATTTTGCATGAATACTTAGAGAGCTGAATACTTATAAGCTTAAAATCAATAAAAACAAATGAAAATGAGCTGAATTAACGCAAGCTTTTAAATACTGGGTATGCATTCGGAATACTTACAATGCGCAGATTTCTAGTTCATAATTGAATTTGAATTGAATTGAATAAAATATTTATTTAATTGTGTTCTCTTATTAGATTTTGTAAAGTTAATGGTCACAACAACAAACAAATCACTCCGTTTAACTGGGCTTTGGCAGTAAAGTAACAACAACTTCAAACAAGCACCATTCACCAAGCAAGCTTGTCTGTCTGACGTCTGTCATTGTCAACTTGACAATGACAGACGTCAGACAGACGGTGGATTTCTAATTGACGTTTTATTTGACAGTTAGAATTTTGACACTTGACATTCTATTCTATTCTATTTTTTGTTATGGCAAGCAAAGCCGATGTCGACCATTCTGCCAATGTCTAAAGTGATTTGGAAACACTTGACATTCTATTGGTCAATCAATATTCCCTAGAATTTTTGATTGGCACTTGACAATGTCAAGTGTCAAATCAAAAATTCTAAATGTCAAATAAAACGTCAATAAGAAATCCACCAATGGCTACGAAGGGATTATTGATTGACCAATAGAATGCGCACAGATGCGCACTTCTACGTTTTGTTTAGTTTCGTTCTAAAACTAACGCGGGTGCGGGAACTATGCTGGAATTTGATTTCTGTCTGTGGAACTTGATTTCTATCATCGGTTCCTGCCCCGACTGTCTTGATTAAAGAATCAATACTGAGCGGATATACTATTTGGCCTTTACGCAAGAAATAAAGATACATTTTTTTCTATTATTATTTATTCTGACAATAAGTCAGTATTTAAAAAAAACAGTTAAACAACCATAACGCCCGCTGGTTCAACAAGGACACTACAACTTTCCCTTATCGCCGGTAACGGCGCGCGCTTTGCAGCCATCTTCGAAGAGCTATAATCTCTTTTCAGTCTCTTTGCCAAAACCTTTACATTTTTTTTCAATGTCCGGTCTCTGGAAAAAAAAGGTAAATTAATTTAGTTAAACCAATCAGAGATATTTGTATAAACAAGACTTTGCGTCTGCTTTTTTTTGGTTAGCCGTTGCTGTCCCACTCCTGGGTAAAGGCGTCATCCACTCCTTCCATCGTTCGCGGGCCCGCGCGTTCTCTTTCCAGTTTTGGCGGAATCTGTATAACTTAAAATAATTTAAAAGCAGCCAACAAAATTTTAAAAGTGGAGCAGCATAATCGAATTTGCCCTCAGAGCAAAGAACGACAACAGCAGCTACGCCAGAGAGACAGAATAGTCTGTGAAATATTAGGTAAATGCTGCTAAACAAGGAGTTGTATAGTTAACCACACACACATCAGAGTAACAAAGCTGTTTTTGTAGCGCAAGTTAACTGTACTACCCTACCTACATACACTGGATGGTTCGCGTGTTCTAGCTATGAGATGTAATTACTTAATCAATGACACTTACGTGTAATTAATACGGCAACAGTATATGCAGGCGGATACAACACAAACGCTTGCGCACGTCATGAAGAGGATAACCGAAATCATGATGCCTTTAAACAGTTTCTCCCCTTCAATGTAAATTGATTCTGAAAGCAGAGATAGACTATGAAGTTTTTTTAAAGTCTTGTAAATAATAAGGTTCAATACGGATAGGTAGCTAAGCTTTAAAGTGTATTTTTATACAAGTTTTAATGCCATGCAATGTGGTTTAATTCTGCCTAACTATTTATGCAGTCACAAAAAGCTGTTAGTTCGTCCTCTAACTTACTTGCCATTTCGTCGTCAGCTAAAGACTCAACATCTGTAAAATTAATTTGCTATGTAGATAATGGTTTATTTGTGTGTCTTCGAGGACCTGTGTCTTAAAGAACACAGTATCAGAGTTGGTGGTGATCATACAAGCACTTTCGACATTCACACATGTGAAAAGGCTGTACTGGGTTACCTACCATCAGTAATATCAGTAGGTAGGTGGTTATTATCAGTGGGTATAAATAGAATACTATTACCTTTCTCAATGACTAGCGAATAGGCTAGTTACTCGTATTGAGAAAGGAGCATTTTCGGGAAGTTCCGGATCCAGAATCATGTCCAGATTTTCAGATTTAATTAATTTGGAGTCCAAATTACGACAGAGTTGTAGAATTCAGTATTGATTGAAATTGTTTTATTGAAATAATTGATTTACCTACATAAATATTTACAAAGTAAGGCCTTAAACTAGAAGTTATGGTATATAATAATTGGATTCTACCTGAACTAGGAATAAACCTGTAAGCTTAGTATAGGTGTAATGTAAATCACAATTATATCGCCGATAACACTAGGTAGGTCTGAACATAGGCTCTGCGAACTTTCGCGCATGTTCTCATTTGGTTCCTAAAAAATTATATTACGCAGCCCTCTGCGCGAAGTTCGGAACTGCCAAGTTATATCTGCCGTGTTATACATAAGTAACACTTACTATTTTTTCCGTAAATCACAACTACTTTCTTCATAACTTTCTTGAAATCAATCAGACACGTATCGTTAACGGCGTCGTAGATATACATTCTGAAAACACAATCCTCTCATTTTAGTTAGCAAAAATATTTTTTTCAGTTACGTAAATATTTTAAGGATAACGTATGGTACGTACTCTTCACAGCCGCATTTCGTTTCGCAGGGTTGCAGCACCTGTGGGAAAATAAGAATAATAATAAATGAGGATGCTAAAAGAGGAGATGTACAAGCTTGATTAGATGTCCGAACCGGATTCAACTTTAGCGCCGCCTCTGGGCACTGTACAAAACCCCTTAACGACATTTTGATTGTAATTTTTTTTGTTATTATTTCAATTTTTCGAAAAATTTAAGTAGGTATTAGTTATTTTTTTAGGGTTGCGTACCCAAAAGGTAAAACAGGACCCTATTACTAAGGCTAAGGCTACACTGTCCATCCATCCGTCCGTCCGTCTGTCACCAGGCTTTATCTCATGAACCGTCATAGTTGACAGTTGAATTTTTCACAGATGACCTATTAATTTTTTAGCTCTTGTAACTCTGTATTTAAAATATAGGTACCTAGGTCTTCTTCTTCTTTTTTTTTGTGGTTAGGGTCTAACCTGGTGTCAGAGTTCTAAAGCCGCCCAAAAGCCTCTGACTTGGCTTCATATGCCGTCGAGGAATATTTTTTAGGCATGCCGGTTTCCTCACGATGTTTTCCTTCAGCGTTTTTAAAGCAAGTGATAATTATACAATTAATTAATATAATTATACTTGATCGATGTGTATTAATTTACTTACTGCATCGTCTGTAGTAGCATTAACAACAGCTTTTGCATCGTCTGCAGTAGCATTAACAACAGCTTCTGCATCGTCTGTAGTAGCATTAACAACAGCTTCCGCAACTGTTATAATAACAGAAAATATAGTCTATTTATTCTTCATGTTTTTTGTTATTATTTATGTTCTGCAAACTTACGAGGTTAGATGATAGTTACTTAATCATGGCAATTTTTTTTTGTTCACTTCATCTTTATCAAACTAATCATAAATGAAATAAGGCAACTTACGGGAAATCTGACACAAAATAAAAACAAAAAAAAACAGTAGCATCTTAATTAACATCTTCTCTGCCAAATCTGTCCGTACTTTCATCGTATTTATTAACACTTTACGAACTATTTTACGAGACCCGATTATTTACGAATTACGACACACACTGAAAATCCTCTTGTAAATCTTACGAACTGTTTCTATATATAAACCACTAGAAGTTACACTGTTAAATCTATTGAAGTATTGATACACTACTACGAAAGATCACAAACAGAAATTACGAACTGCTTGCAATTTTCTGTGGACCAATAGTCAGTTCGTCTTTGCAGTGTGGATACCGAAATAGATGCATGACCTCGTAGTCGCAGCCATTGGCTAATAGAGTTATTTATCCAATATGTAATCTTAAAACTGAGTCCGTAAAGCATTGTTTTGGTATTGTCTCGAATTATTTCGGGGTTTTTTTATCCAGGTAAAAAAATTCAGTGATTAATCGATGGGATGCTATCTGTGATTGAACTTTTAGCGCAAGAAAAAATCATTGGCAAAAAAGGAAAAGTAAGTACTTAAGTACGTTAAACCGGCTTAAATCTCATGATGCTCCATCTTTCTTGTCAATATCATACTTCTTATGCCCCGTCTTCATTGCAGTGGCTTGCTCAACCTCGCACGAGAACTGCATCTAGAACATTATCCCTTTGATAAGTACTAAAATGTACGTACTGAAAATTGTTTTGTTCTCAAATTATAACCAGCCTACTGGTCAAGGGTCAGTGGGCCACATTCACAATAATCATAGACCACGTCATTTTGTTTCACGAAGTCGAAGAATACTTCGCAAATAGTTTAACTAATCGTAATCGACATTTAAAACTGTCCTATAACTTACTTGCCGGATTACTTATCAGATAGTTCATTTATATCACTTATAAATCATAAACAAGTTAGCGAGTCAAAACCCCAATTAAAGAGCAATACCCTGGAATGTGTGGTAAATTTTTTATCAAAAATAAAAAAAAATGGGTTCTGGCCAAATTAGTTCTGGCTGTATCGTGGAGACGGCCGAGAGTTTTACTTGAATAAGTGTACGTTACGTGACCTCACTCGACGTTACGAACCCTTTGCTCCTTTAGCTATCGAGTGGTGCGATTAAATTTTGGATGTAGATGATAGATCAGTTATAGCTGCAGCATCAAACTGTATCCCCCGATTTTGTAATCATCAGTTTTTTGAATTGCCTCCCACCACGGAAGCAATTCACGTCAATATCGTTCAGTAAATCACCCGACAACCACAGCAAAAAAAATTGATGCGTTAATTTAGTATTGTAATATAATATTGTATAAATGAAAGTTATTTAAATCCGTTTAAATTTTCCCGGATTTTGTTCTGTCACTTGATTTCCCGCTTAATGCTGTGCGTAGAGAAACGTTAAATTCCGTTTAGAAACACTAACCTGATTTTTGTAAGTGTCAAACAGATTTATTATTTTTACTTTCAGAATACGCAAGTTCATGCGTGATAAAAATAAATATTTTTATTACAGAAAATCGAACATGCGTTAATAAATTCACTATGTCCATCAAAGTTGATCCAAGTCCTTGGAATCCAAGTCCAAAGACAGCGATGGGTGCAAGTTGCATGCAATAGCAGATACAGACTTGCAGACTGAAATTATTGCTATCTCTGTTTAAGCTTGAAAGACTTACGCGTATTTTCCACGTAAGAGTGAGATAGCAACCTGTCTGACATATTGTTTGAGTTTCGGTGGGTGCTTGCAACGTACCTCGCTCAACAAATTGAAATCAAAAAACCAGTTTATTTACCGACCACATCCACAACGCGCGCGTCAAAGGTTTCGTGCCTAAAATTTATAGTCCGTGTTTTCTCACAGAGATTAAAATCACAAAATCTGTCTGTGCAGTTAAGTGCAATTATTTTTCGTGCGTTATTTTATCATAATAACTAGATTCTAGAGTGATAATAACAATTTTCGAAAGTCCTCAATAAAAAGTACCTATTGGGAGTGCTAAAAAGGTGTGTCGTGGTTCGAATTTTGAATTGTGAATAAACTTTTGTGCATTCACATGAAAAATACAGGTGTTTTGTTTCGATGAGTTTGTGTGTGCAAAAGAGATGTTGATACCGAAAAGGTTTTCAATCATAAATTGATTGTCAGTTGCATAGTTGAGTGATCTTCGTGTGATTTCTTCAGAGAGACGAGTTCGCAAGGTAAACGTGAGTAAAAGTTACGCTAAAATAACTGTTTCTAGCCTTAGATACTAGCTGTTCACTGTATGGTTCAATTAACACGATGAAAATGTTCCCACTGGGTGATTCCAGTGAGAATTTAATTGGAAATCATTGTTGTGCATTCCAATAGGAATGATAATATTGTTATACAGTGGGTCGAAATGTTTTGATTTGGCATTCCTTTGTGCCGTAACGTTACTATCGAACGAAGACCGGTTTTCGTACTTTAATTACACAATAATGTATATGAATGCAGTCAAATGTCGATTTCGCTAATACCTGAATTTATGCAACAAACTTTTAGCGGTTTCTTCAGTCATGAAACACTGACTGTGAACATTGCATGCTATTCTTATTCTTTTACTTTTCTGTATTGCAAACTGTCTACTTGGAAAATAAATTAAAACTTGGTACCTATTGAAAGGAAAAACCTGTAGAGTGACCTCATTTGACCTTTACCCAGCATCAACATAGATAAGTACTGTGAAATAAAATCCTAACTATTATTATAAATGCGAAAGTGAATTTGTTTGTTGCGCTTTCACGATAAAACGGCTGAACGGATTTAAGTGAAATTTGGCATATGGGTAGACCATCACCTGGAATAGGATATAAGATACTTTTTATCCCGATATTCCAACGGGATCCAGACTTACGCGGGTGAAACCGTGGGGCGCAGCTAGTGATACATTACATCTTAGACTTCATTTGTTTTAGTGCATTGTTGAAAATTAAACTGAAACAGTGATAACAAAACACTATCAAGTAGATCAAATAGTTGAAAAAGGTGTTTTGTTATTTTTTTTGTCTGTTTTTCGTCTTTATCATTTTACAAAATATCAGAGACATAAAGTTGATACAAATGCTCAAAGTGGTCAAATAAACAGCCTTATCTAAGATTGTGGGGAATTAACAATTCTCAAATAGTGAAGTAAATAGGACATGTTCCAAACTTATTAGTCATCATCGTCGTTTTCTTTAAGCCCCGTTACTGTCCCACAGATGTACGGATCAAGACTCCGCACCCACCGAACAAGCGCCCATCAGCCCTGATGTTGTCCGGAACATTCCATGAAGTTGGCTGACATGCAGCCATGGCCAGTGGCAAGGCTCTGTATTCTATAGCGGTGGTCGCATTGGGCTTCATTTGCTTCGTAGTTGGCGCTATCGCAGTGGGCCTACCTACTTGGGGCAACTTTGCTAGCTGTAAGTATTATTAATTAATAGATCTTATGTTTAGGCCTGTGGGAGATGATGCCAGTAGCTTGTGCAAGTACAGAGTCATTAGTGCTTGTGCCATCACCCAGCAACCAAACAGGTGGTGCACGCTTACAAACCAAGAATGTTCATTTCCTTACATGGTTAGGTTAAATATTACAGTTATAGTACTTGCGCAAGAGGCTTCACCTCGTTTGAAACATTATAGATTAGGGACATAAGTCATAAGTTTATGTACTTACAGTAATAATCACCTAGTTCATAGTATTTAGAGAGGTTATCATTAGAAGCTAGAAAATGTATAGAACATTTACTAAATTACTGCAAAAACGATAGTTATGCACGGCTGATTTAATAATACAGTTCAGCTATTTACCTAATTGGTCAATTAATACTGATCATTCCACAGTCTAATTACACGTCATATGCTTGCACACAGCCAGAACAATATGAAAAGAAAAAAAAAACTGTCTGGCATATTATATTACTTGCATTAACAAACAATACAGAAAAAAACAATAGAATTAAATGAATCAGGTGAGCTTTGTTTCAATGTAGGCTAATGTACATCACTTTCAGGGTTAGGTGTTGGTAGCAAGTCAGTGGCACTAAATTTTTAACATGTAACACTTTCTGTCATCAATGCATCAAGTATACGCTCAGGTTCGCCCGGGCGATGTTTTTTCGCGCACTGCATTTTCACCGCACTGCTTAGCGCCGAGAGTTAAAAATTCAATAATGTGTTTTTTAGACGCGCTGGGATGCATTCTGTTGGATTCTCAATGCTCGGTTCAATACTGTGAAAGTTGAAAATCCCGCGGCGATATTTTTACGCGCCGTGCGAACGTGAACTAATGATATAAAGATCAAGGAAGATCAATTTAGAAGAATACTTTTGTTCTTTAATTAATTTGTATGTACATATAACATACATCACGCCTGCAATCCCCGAAGGATTAGGCAGAGGTGTACCCTAATGTACAATGTACGCAGTCTAGTTTTATTTAGGACCCGTGTAAAAGGGAGTGAGCCTATTACCATCAAACGGGCGCAGTTCCAGACTCCAGGCTGCTGTTTTGTATGGTTTAATAAATTGCAATTATGAGGAATTTAATTACCTGTTAGTTATTATGGTAAGGGAGACAATTTACTAAGCAAAGCCAATAATAGAGAATTAATGGATTAACCTGTTGGCTAATTAAAAAATATGATGCACTTATTTTCCTGTATTTTAATGAGATATTCATAGGTATTAACTTAACTAGTAGATATTTTCCTTCTCATGTGTGTACAGGTAAAAAAGATTATTTATGTCAGAATTGAGTTTCCTCATGCAGAAATATCAAACATTGAAATTCAATTGATAACTATGACTCGTTAGAATAAAATATATTAATAAAAAACCATAGTATTCTATATTATTCCATAGTATTCATAGTATTCGTTGGGCAGACGTGTTCTTGAGTGGAGACCGCGAATCGGCAAACGTAAGGTAGGAGGCTAGGTGGAGCGACGATCTTCGCAGGGTGGCTGGTAGCAGCTGGTTGAGAGCTGCCGAGAATCGAGCTGAATGGCGTGCAATTGGAGAGGCCTATGTCCAGCAGTGGACTGCTATAGGCTGCTGATGATGATGATAGTATTCTATGCAATGAAATGCCACCTTATGTATCCACACACAATGATCTTCAGTCTGCATAGTTTTATATTGTAAGAATAAAAAGCACAATTGAATTGTAAATAAGTAGATGTACTTACTTATCATAAGTATAGGCAAACCGAAAAGGGCGATCAGCACCTTTATTGCGTAACACACGATCAAATCAATCACAATCTGTTTCATTTTGACAGTTCAACAACAATCATTGCGATAATACCTTTTGGAGCAGACACATTTTTCGAACTTAGCAATATCCTTCGAAATGATTCAGAAGTATTCAGATTAATTATGATTGATCGTGTATGCAATCAGCATTCCATAATGTCTGTGGCATTCACTTTTTCGGTTGGCCTATGCACTTTAATGTCACTATAGATACAAACCGTGCGCATTAACATGGCACCTGGTGGCCAAGCCTATTAATTTACAAACGTGTCAGTGATCTCACAATGATGAGTTTTTGACAGATTTTGTATGGCTTATCTGTCAAAAACTGATCATTGTGAGACCACTGACACGTTTGTAAATTAGTAGACTTGGCCCCCTGGCTGAATGACATTTGTAACCCCCCGCTTCCCCGCACGGCGATGGCGGGGCGCGGCGCGGGTAGCGGGGGGAATATTGAGTACCGAGCCAGGTGCCATATTAATGCGCACGGTTTGTAATTGCTTTGCACCTAGATTTGTATAAATAAACTAATTCTTTCAGATGACTCTGACTTTCAACTCTCAGTTCCTGGGTACTATTGTAAGTATACAAACAGTTTCTAGGTGATGGGTTGATTTATAAAGTTTTAATTTATTATTATAAAAAGTTTGATCAACAACCGAAAAGGCTTGCTTAACCCTGCACCTTAATTGCGTAACACATTTTTAATTACTATCCGAAGGATTTTGAAGGAAATTGAAATACAACCTGACACTGACCTGCAAATTGCAAAAAACGTAAGAAAATTTGAATTTCGCGGGCTACCACTGCGGAGTGCGGATGCACCTTTATGGTAGAAAATGGGATTTACATGCTTCTCAGATACTTAGAATACTTACTATTTAAATGCTGTACTTATTAAAGCTATTATTTATGTTAAAATCACAGGTTAGAAGAAGGCAATAATCAGAAACGTGTCTTATCTCGTAATAGTTTCATCAGTAAATAAATAAATAACTGTGCTCGTATAAAAACCGGATTGAAAGAAAAAAGGCGTTAGTCTACTGTGTCTGTGTTAGATGCAGAATATGAAACTCACAGATATTTCTATACAAGCTGCACTCACACTTATGCGCATACACACTATACAAAAACGGCTGTCGCTATACCAAGAGTTTAGTAATCTTTAGTATCTACACGATCAATCAGAATCTGAATTGGTTTGAAACAAATTCCTAATCTATTGCGTAATAAATTCGAAAAAAATATCTGCTCAGCAACGTAAAAACGCAATGAATGTTGTTGAACTGTCGAAATTAAAGAGATTAGTCTTAATCGGTTACGAAAATAAGTAACGCAAATAGATCGCAGAGGCCCTTAACAAAGTGAAATTCTATCAGCGATATCGATGAAGGAAAAGGCAAAAATGTATGAGACTAAAATGCTATCGAAAAGCTTATGTCAATCCAGTTGAAAGTCGTTGTAGAAATACGAAACGCTTTCGAACCGATTGTCACTTGTGGCCCTCAGGTGTATTAGTAAGTCTTGTGGTATTAGTTCCGTCACACTCCCACATCTTATACGATCTAGCTGGACATTTATTAGCACTCAAAACCGGCCTTATGAGCTCCCAGACTATTCTCTTTTTTTTAATCTGCAAAGTTGAAATAATTCAGTCTTAAAAAAGGTTTGGCATCCAGGGCGCACCTTCTTGCTCCAAAAAAAACCTAAATCTTTTCTTTACTTTTTTTGTTTATACAACCTTCATGCATTGCTATGTAAACACGAAAACTAAATGTACGTTATGAATGGGTGTGTGTGTCTTTTATCTTGGGGCACACAACGGAAGTCGCAGGCCCAAGCTCAAGCGCACTAAAGTGGGCCAAACCACGCTCCTACCTACGTCTACTGTTACCTTTGATACCTTCGCCTTTCTAACGTACCTTAGTTAAAAGATAACATCAATGATTGCCCGTCAAATCTAAATTCTCCTCTTATTCGCTGGAAAATTATAAGTTCTTTAAACGTTTGTTATTTAGGTAGAATTGCGGTACCTAGTTAGCCATTTATAAATCCATCTCAAATTTCTGTCGTACAGTGGGTTTTATAGTATATCAATACGTACAGTAATAAAATTAATTTCACTTTTTAAAATAAATTGAAATAGGAAAGTACCTACTTACTTAATGTGTCAAAATTACTTTTCACTTTTACTTCAATATAATAAAACTGGTATCAGAAAATTAGGGTTAGAGGACAGTTATATAATTGTTAATTGGACGTGGTTTTTTGTCGGTTTCGCAAGTAACTAAGTAACTGTATCAAGCTATATAAAGCTTAATTTTAAACTTCACAGTAAACAGCACTATTATTATTGTAATTAACTCGTAGGCTGTTCTCGATGTTTACTTGGGCCGGTATATGCAGTGCATTAAAAAATGTGGCACGCCCGCCAAACGGGTTATTGACCCCCGAGACCTTTGTGACAAAACTTGTGGGAGATGTGCCAGCGGTCGCTGTTATGGAGTTGATTCTGTTTTTTTTTTAATTTATACAGCCATCGTGCATTCAACCTCTTTCTAGAATATTAAAATTTGTATAGTAGGTATATCGTGAATGCTGAATGCTAAATCACTTTGTATTCGTCACGTACATACGTTGAAAGGCGGATTTAGTTTTGAATTTCGATCAACATTCACATCACAATATTTAGAAAAAAAAAATCTTTATTCTTCGACGTGATTTTGAGTTTTTTGAGTACTGGATTGAAAATATATTGTAATACTGTGTCGGTGTTATGAATAGAGCTGACTGAGGATATTACATCTATAAATCTAAACCTATTCTTCAAATTAAAAGGTTTCGATAACGGCAAAAAAGTAGAGGTAACATCCATCCTACTTTCAATGTATTACCGCAACATCCTCTTTGGGTTCTTCAAACAAAACTGGTCTCACGTTCCCATCCCTGAGAAATTCGACCTTTCACGGTCACATAACTTTGGATCCACGCCGGACGGCATACATTGACTACCAACGTTTTGAAATAATTAATTGCGAATATTATAATTAAGAAAATCATTAACTTTACAAATAAATGTACCTACACAATATAACTATCAGTTGTAATACTAGCGTAAAATTATAGTTAGCAACAGCCTTCTGTATAATAGCGCCATTACATTGCTTCCCAGACGACAGGCTATAATTCACGCCCACCGTAATAACGGTATCATCTAAAATAGAAAAATGATAGCTTATTAATTTAAAACCAATGCATGTCTAACAAACTGTAGACAGCCGTTGGTTGCAGCTGTTTGATACCTACCACAGTAATATTGAATTATATTCAGGGATTATCTATGTACGAGAATAATGGTATATTTCAAATTGAATAAAAAAAAAATGCAAATGAGAATAGCAATTATACCTCAAGGTCTAAATTCAAATTGCTAACTGCTGGATCGTATCTCAAAATGACATGTGTCGTGTGTTAGATTTCCCAGACTATGTAATAAATAATTTACCTGACGAAATTGAAAAGTTTGCGCTGACGACTAATGTAAAAAATTTGCGGTTACTGAAAGGCATCTACTTAAAAAATATCTACCACTACGTAACAGACCGTCAAACTCATGTTGACTTATGTGATTGAGGGCTTTTATAATTTCTAACGTGACAATATTACTGTCGACGTCCACGTCACGTCATTACCGCCATTTCCGTACATTTTACTTCCCTATGTTATCCACAGGGAAGTAAAATGTATGGAAATGGTCTTCTATCATCCAGAAGTCCAAACTTAAGGTCTGCCAACGAGCAATGGAACGCAGTATACTAGGCGTTAAATTAACGGATCGTGTTCTTATCACAATACTGCGCTTAAATGGGACTGACCAGGGGGCCTAGACAAAATCCCTTTTCTGTAAGCGTTAACGCCAAGAAAGGTCAAATTGTATGGAGTTGACAGCAGCAGTCACGTGACATCTCTAAAGCAAATGTCAACTCCATACAATTTGATCTTTCCTTTGGCGTTAACGCCTACAGAAAAGGGATTTTGTCTATAACCTCAGGACACGTCTGCCGCATGCCGGACAAACTGTGGGCCCAAATAGCACAGAACTGGTGCCCTGAGGCAGTGAGGCGGGCAGACCACGTAGGAGATGGCGGGACGAGCTGGATAGGTACATCAAAATTGGAAGGAGGACGCGCGGGCTCGCGAAAGATGGAAGGAGTGGAGGGAGGCCTTTGTACCAAAGACAGCGTAGGCTAGAAAACAAAATGAAGACGCTTTTAAATTTCCGTCCACAATAACGTTATAATGTGCACGTATTTGACGTATTTCCATCCATTTCGTGGAGGGGAACGTCCACGATAATATCGAGTCGTTAGAAATCATAAAAGCGCAAATTGACTGATTGAATTAAGAGCCACAAAAAACTTAGAAAACAGAAAATTATTCAGAGAAATGCGAATATAAAACGCCTCAAGGGATGGCTTATACTTGAACTCGGACAAAGATTCTGAACCGGATATACCTACATGTGGGATGATTGATAATGGAGAATCACCTAATGATATGTGCAATACCTACGATCTGATTATGGTTGTAATAACCAATCGCAGATTAAAACGCAGACGAAAAAAAACAAAAACTGCGAACACAAAACGCTAAATCTGTGATAACTTTTTAACTCGAAGCCAGATGCTCCAAAACTCTTAAAGATTGATGTTATGTTGTGTAAGTTACAATAGTATAACTGTTGTAATTCTGCCAGTACCGAGCCATCAATGGTCAGCATGACAGCGCCATTTTTTTTACTGACAGGCAACGACCTGGCCTCAAACGCAAGCACGATACGCGAAGGTCCTAAGAAAGAATATTTTTTTCCTCCAAATGTTTTTGTTTAACGATTAGTCTTCTCCGTCTTCATTGTCCGTGGCATTGATGCTAAATGAAGTGTCAAGTCTGGTATTTATAACAGTTAATTCTGTAACAGACTATTATGCATTTCTTTTTACATGCATTATATGTGGTTGTTGATTAATTATGATGTTGACGCCACATAACGACAGCTGTATTAAAAACAAATCTTTCGCCATTTAGATGTGTTTCAGACAAAAGAGCCTCTTTGAAGTCGTGATGTTCAAGAAATTTATATTTTGTTCCACTTTTCGTGCTTAGTCCGAGCAATATTGGATGGAGCATTATCTTTAAATGATTTTGTTTTATAGCTATTAATACTTTGGTATTTTGATAATGTTTCTAGGTGCATAGAAACACACCATTGCTCCTTAATCTAGGCTATCGGTTTACCGGGACTGGCCTGGATCGTAAAATTTATCGTTGCACTTTATGACTTATTGTTCCGTAGAGTTCTTTAGCGTTCACAGTTATATTCTGCCTCGCCGCTATAAATTACAATCGCAGTCACGAATACCTTTAAACACTACTATGTTGATCCATGTCTTCGGATGGACAGGCTAACAGACAGATAATTACATACAATCATAGAAATATTTTTGTAACAGGAAATTTCAAATCATCGCTTTATCAGTATACAACCAGACTATTGGTTATGTTTTTTAGGCTTCAATAACTTTCACTATTACAATACAGTATTTTTTGTAGAATCTCCACATACCTATTTATATTTTTTCTTGCAATTCGTTCCAGTCCTTACTTCTTTACTAAGAACCGTTCGTTATCGATTGGCTTCTGCCAGTGTATGAATATTAAATTGAAGCTTCCATAGACTATCATTGATTTCGATACGCAGTTTGAATTTCTCCGACCCTCGTAAACGACCCGTGAAGAATTTGAAATGACAGAAATCTTGCGTATGGGATTTAGCAAATATTGGCAATACATGAAATGTCTTGTTGCTATGCTGAACTGTCTGCTCCATTGGAGCTTTGTGTGCATTTTTTTTAGTTTCCCCGTTTTATTTCCCATTATTCCTCTACGTTACATCCAATTACATAACGTTACAATATACAATGTTCAGTCAAGTGCATTGTTGACCCGAACACTAGGTGAATGTCGGTCATCGTGTAACCAATTGACATGTGGCTTGTGACTCATGCCATCATTAATCAAGCCATCATCCTAATGATCTGATTTCGTCATAATATTTCTATCTTAAACCTTGGCTTTTAGATTGCCTTTTAGATGATGCTCTCAGCACTTTTAATGTGAAACGTGCCTCTTTATTATAACGGTGGATTCCTCAAGAGTCACATATTTTTGCACTATCCGCTTTTTGCACTCAAAATTCTGTTTAGAAAACGTCGGGCTAGCTCTAGAATATTCAACAACTAAATCGACTAATATTGTTACTTGTGAACTAAGTTCTAAATGGCTTGTACAACTAGTACAAGTGGCAATAATAAGAATATTTATGAACGATAAGTTGCAATAATTGAGTTTACTAGAAGCTATTAAGTACCTAATGATCTTTAATGCAGGTCAGGCGATGGTATTAGAAACTCACAATTAATGACATTTTAATGGGTCATTCGTATAGCTGCTTGACTATTGTAAAACTACGTTCGTATTAAATATTCAAAGACATAATAGTGAAATCGATAAAAACCATTTCCATTCCAACCTTCACTAATGGAGATTCAGTTTTTCCTACTTGAAAAGGATGAAAGAATGAGGAGAGCTAGCCAAGTCTCGTTAGACAATTAGCAAGGTCTCATTCGCAACACACTATGAATTAAATTAGTATGCAGCCGGGAAATCGTGACGAGGCCCTCTGTACTCCTCTTAGCGTGTCGCTGACCTTCAGATTTGCAGGCCTTCAATGGATTCTGCTCAACTAATAGGCTGATTGTCATAGTACTCCTAAACATGGCTACTTCCCTCCGCGAAACACGACCTTGTTTCAAACTCTTTGATGCGTTCACTAATTGTATTATGTCCATTCATATTGAAACACCATGTAATATTACAAGGTCCCTTTGAATTAGTTTCACTTACTTCTTTCAACTTCGGAGTTCTACTTTTAGTTCCTACATTTACTAATAAGTTACGTCAAGATTTTTCAATAGCCATAACTTGTCCAATATATGTATAGCTCATTGCCTACATTGAGGTCTCATAGGAAACATGTTTGCTTTAATAAGGTATTGTTACGTCAAATCTGTTCAAGTTATGTATGTGTAGGTGGTTTTGAGGTCGTCAATGATTTGCGTTTGGATGCCAAGTCAATATTTTTTACGTTACGTCACATATGTCTGTTAGTATTTTTCAATATCCCCTTGACCTCCTTCATGAGTAGTTAATTACTTAGGCCTAAGTAGGTTGTTTTGTATTCTGGGAATCAGTCATTGGTAATGCGCCAAGATATGCATGCATTTTAGTATCAACTCTCATTAGAGATACTCTCATTAAATAGTTGCATACTTACAACTAACGCGGTGATTAAAATTTATATTGAAAGGAAATTGGAAAAGCCTGTAAATGATAGCAACACAACATGTTGTTTATCAGCGTAATTTCGCGACTTTCCAGCAATGTTGCCCGAGTGCCGGTGGCTACTTTCCTATATTTATCAAGTCTTGCCACTTTTAGTTAAACATGTGATTAAATCCTTCAGCCTACTTTGGTTTGACGTAATTGAGTAGCCTTGGGTGACAGTTCGTAATTTATTTAATACTTATCATCCTTAATGGATTGTGGAGCATGTCAATTAACGATGCACGGTGGTGGTTTGAAGAACTTATCTGATAATGCTTTATGTAACCAACACGACGTGTCTTACATATTATGGATCAGCAATATTATTATGCTACTATAGAATACACTATCGAACTAATTTTTTGTTTTCTATCTTGATATCAGAGTTCACTATCGGGTCCTGGGCCCTGGGTTCGATTCCCAGCACCCTAATTGCCTAATACACGAACACGATCAATCAGAATTGGAATCGGTTCGAAACAAATGTCTAATCCATTGTTTCTTAAGCTCGTAACTTACGTTATTCAGCAGTTTTTTTTTTCGAACTTATGGAGGAACCTATGAACTTTGGATTACACATTTGTATAAAACCGATTCCAATTTTGACCGATCGTGCATTACGCAGGCCAGGCAAATGTTATTGGGTGTTATCATTAAGAATTCTCAGTAGCAGCCCGGAGTCTGGATTTGTGCCCGGTTGATGGCAATAGGCTCGACCACTATTGCATGGTACTAAAACATAACTCACGAAATGTGAGTGTTCTATAAGTACACCCCTGCCTAACCCTTTGGGGATTACAGGCGTCACCTTACGTTATGTAATAAATAATCGAGTCAAGATTCAAAATCGAGTTCACTAATGAATGAAGATTTAAGATAACGCAGTTAGAACTAAGAACGACTTATCAATATAGCATATTTTTTACATCAAAGATATTTATGTTATTTTTTCCTTTGTTTACAGTAGACAATCCGAACTTCGACCAGGGCTATTTCGGACCATGGCGGGTTTGCAAGAAACTGCTATACAACAGGGAGAAATGCGGCACGGACGTTTCCAAGTTTCATCCGTCGAGTAAGTTACTTATTTGCATATATTTATGGACAGATTCACACCATGTTGTTTGAAAGCCGAAGATAGCATGCTCATTGATTATGTGTTTCTATTATTAGATTCATTCAAGGTTTTGCTAGGGATCTATATTATTTCTCTGCAGCCACAACACTTGGTTACCACAACTAAAGCGCGCGTCGCTTCATGAGATAAAAATACTATACTGAACTAAACAAATGAAATCGTTTTTATAGCTTCATCGTGATTGAGCAACCAACATCAATCCAAACTTTTGCATGTATGTATGATATAAGTGGATTTATCCAGCTCACCCTTGAGCCGTGCATTAGACTTCTGTTTCTTATCCAATATTATGAACATGTACCTGCAATAGCTGTGATTGCGTTATGACCGGATAATCAAATGTACATGGGGCCAAGTCTACTAATTTACATACGTGTCAGTGGTCTCACAATTATCAGTTTTTGACAGATTTTGTATGGCATATCTGATCATTGGGAGACCTGGCCCCCTGGTTGCCTTAGAGTTTATTGACAATCTTTCAGGGGGTTTTAGAGTATTCATCAATATGATACATTTACTTTGGGACAAAGTCAGAAATACAAAACAATCATAATCTGTTGTTTCATACAATCTTTTGTTTTGTCGTTGGATTTAGACGAATAAAACGAATGATTTTTTTTCTATTTCAGAATTAGTTTCCTCAGTAGTTTTTCAGAAGTTCCTTGACCCCTGAATTCACAGACAGCTTTTATTTAACGCTGTTTCGTGTCTCATGTTCTAGCGACATTAATTTTCAGCTGTGCAGTTAATATACAGAATAGGTTGACCTATTTTTTAAGGCACCGCCCTTAGTTTTCTTGGTCGTTTTAATGCTTATTTACTAATTGTATTAATTTTAGTCATGATATGATTTGTTTCGAAACAGCAAAACACGAAGACATTATAATCAAAATTACGATTTACGCCAGATTTTTCTAGAAGGGTATGCCACGAAAGTGGGTTACGTCGCAAATAGCTGTCAAATATTTACTTACCTGCTCTGATTAATTTGGCAATATTACTGTATGGAAAACGATAAATAATGTTTAAAAGTTGTAACCGTTTTAGGTGTAAAAAGGGCTTTTGGAAAGTTTCCAAATACTTTTTTTCACCTAAAACTAAATATTCGGTAAATAACGATATTAATTATTGCATTTCATAAAATTTTTTTAGTTCACTTGTTAGCCATATTTCATATACAGTAATATTGCCAAATTCATCAAAACAGCGAAATATTTGACAGGTATTTGCGACGTAACCCACTTTCAGAATGCACGCTCTTAAACATGCATCGCGAATGTGACCACTATTTAACTTTTAAAATGTTCTATGAACTAAATATTGTGAAGCCAGACGCTCTCAACTCTAAACGTAACATAATATTTTGCCCAAAGGGGGAATGTTAAAAAGGAAACAGGCGTCGTTGAAACGGAAAGTCAGGGAAACGGCTCCGTTGCCATAATGCTTGTGCCTTTATTGATTATTTTCGAAAACAGGACACGCTTTGATGGCTTTGTTCCATAGTTTTTTTATGTATTTAGGTTACCTTGTAATGTTAGAATTCTTAATGTGACTTTTGAATGTTGATTTATCGGCGACTCGTAACGAGGGGATCGTGGATAAGTAATGACAGCCGTACGGCTCGCGGAGCACGTTAAGCCGTTGGGCCTGAATCATTTGTAGATCTTTGACAGTCGTTACGGGTAGTCAGAAGTCCAACAGTCTGACAACCAGTCTTACCAAGATACCAAGGGGTATAACCCTGTAAGTGGGTTACACGGTATGGGTTGTGGTGGTCAGATAGGCAGTCGCTCCATGTAAAATATTAGGTAGTATTCAGCTGATTCCGGTTAGACTGGAAGCCGATCCCAACTCCCAAAATAGTTGGGAAAAGGCTAGGCAGTATATTTTTATTATCATTCAGACTTGTTAAAAAAATCGCGTGAATGATTATTTTGTCTTTAGTAGTTTCTACGCACAAGAAAATGAGTTGTTTTTCTAACACGATGCATGATAAGCAGTATAATATTCTCAGGCTCTGATTACGATTGCGACTCAACCCACTACTAGATTATTGGTTGATAGTTTCTAATTCATTTTCAATAGTATTCTCAGGTATTCTCAGGTAAAATAAAGCAAGGCGATATAAAAGAAAAGTTGTAAAAGAGGTCATAATATAAAGCAGGGAAAGTACCTACATCTAAAGTTGACATAGTCAATATAGACGTAGATTACACGTGAAAGTCTCAATAAAATAGTCCCAACGACAATTACTTCACAAGAGACAGTCTGCGGTGAGCTAAGGCCCTGTTCACGGCCTCGAGCGATGCGACTTGCGACGCGACTTTTATCAAGCGACACGCTCGCGACGCGACACCGGTCGGTAATTGTTCTACCGTGAAGTTTTCTTCTTCTTCTTCGTTGTTAAAGTTGCGTCGCGCGACAAGTCACTGGTTTAGGAAATCCGTAGTTTCGGCCGAAGTTACGGGAGGTTCCTACGCTGTTGCTGCTAAGAAGATAAGATTAGTTTGGGGCCCGACCTAAGAATAAATGACACCACGATTTGACAGTTGTCCCTACTCCCGATGCTTTTACCCGTCCGAAAACTTTCATTACACGGGTGTAGGATTCACTTCGAAATTTTGTACTACTATCAGACTGGCCCGTATCATCGCTGACGGACTTACAGAATACAGAGTAGGCTCCCCCTCCTTCGCTCGGTCGCTCTGCAAGGTGCGCCGCGGTTGCGGTGACTCGAGGAGTCGTGGCATCCTCTAAACAACTTCTTTCATTTATTTTCTCCGCAATCGTTGTCGCAAGACTCGTGTCGCTTGAGCGTGTAGCTCGTGGCCACGGGGTAAGATCGAAAATAGATAGGAGTATTCTTTATGTTTTCAAACCACTTAGGAAATTGGTTAGTTCTCTAATTGAATTGATCTTTGTAACATAACCGCTCCTCTGTTTAGTTTATTTTGCTAACATTTTAATTGCTTAGTGTTTACTAGCAAGAGCTCGTCACGTGTGGTGGCTTGTGAGTTTGTGAGATACAATAGAATAACATGATACCGTTACGGAACGCGTTAAAAGAATTCTGATACGTGTATGGTATGCTTGAATCAGACTAAAGTCGAACCTACCGGTGTAGCTGCCTTTACGCGACGAATTTGCAATATTTTCATATTCAATGTACAGTCAGGTAAATAGATTGCTTAGCAGCTTACAATTACTGCCTATCTTCAACGTGTCATATTATTCTTTACTAGCTTCCGCCCGCGGCTTCGCCCTCGTGGTATGTCGATAAAAAGTAACCTATGTCCTTCCCCGGGATGCCATCTATCTCTTTGCCAAATTTTATCGAAATCCGTTCATTGGTTTAGGCTTGAAAAGGTAACATACATACAGACAGACAGAGTTACTTTCGAATTTATAATATTAATATAGATAGCTTGCATTACTTCACATAAAAGAAAAACAAGGTACGATCATCTACAAATAATTCTCGTGCTTCCACTGAATTAATTTTCGTCTTAATGCATCTTAATGCTTCCTTATAAAATAATGGTCTTGTATTACACGTTATTTCTGTTAAACATGCTCCAATTACGTTCGTTCAATTGGTTTAGTATTAACACACAATAAACAGTTTCACATACTCTGAATATTTTCGTATGCTAATGTTAATGTGCGTATAATTAAGAATCCGCCATTTTTGCGTGACTTTACTAATTGTATTATAACGTGTCGTTCTCTATGACAGCAGAATATCTATACTTCTGTAAATATGTATTAATTAAAGCCGCTTTTCGTGTCTGTCTGTGTGATTGCGTTGTTCTTCTAAACTTCGCAACGGATTTTGATGCGGTTTTCGCCATGATTTAGAGAATTTATTCGGGGAGGTTTATGGGTATTAAATTTAAACTTACATTTAACAAAGAAGATGATAAATGTCTTCTTTGTCAAATGTAAGTTTAATTTTTATTTATTTATTGTATGTGACATGTCACCATTGCATCCGTGCGAAGCAGGAGTGGGTCGCTAGTACCTAATAAGTCTGAAATATAGTAAAGTGACCTACTTTTTCACTACCACTTAAAATTAATGACATTGGGGTGTTATTCGCATGTCACTATATAATGTAATTTCATGTTAAGGGAAAGCTCTATTAGCACCTACCGTTCCAACAAATAATGCCCGCCGTCCCGTCCTAAACTAACAACCGATAGCGTAGCGGTGTAGAAATAGACGTGGGAATTTGGGAATATCACAGGAATGCCAGATAGTTTAGTGGCGACAGGGAGAAATGTATTTATTTTAATACTTCTGGCTTCAGGGTTTCTAAGATTACTTTCAAAATCACAAACATGCATGTATCTGTATTCCAGTTAATTTACTTATATCTGTGAAGTCAAATAATAACCAAAATTATAACGCTAGTCGCGATTTGATGCTAAGCTAGGCTGTAAAGTAGCACATTTACCATCAATTTTGATTTGAATGGTGTAAAACCATTAGCAAGTCATTGCATTGTAACACTTACCTCTTTCTAATAAAGCATAAATTAGAATTATTGTCGGCAAACCGTCTCAGTACCTCATCGAGAGTTACATTTGCATTCGCGCCCCCGATATCGCGCCAGTTTGCACGAGCCTTAAATTTCATCGTGAATGGATACCATAAAGTATGTGCCCTTTTTTGTACCGAATTTAGTACCGATAACAAAAAAAAAAAAACGTCCCCTTAAGTAACAGGTCAGTTCGTTCGATAGACCCATCCGTCAGTTCTCGCAGTTCAACGAACACGAACGATGGTTAAACTAAACGTGTTAAGTAATTAACTGCTAGTTAACGTTGACTATATCTGTTACGTCGGTATGCAATCAGTATAGTCATTAACAACAGTGGAAGATTACCGGATTTTGACGGAAGGTGAGGTGAAGGTGGTTCATGTTTTTCTCACTTTAGTATTGTTTTCCTTGTAGTTGTGTAACGATTTATATTTGTTTGGTGGGCAGATATTTATTATTAACTAATTTTGTTGCGAGTCAGCTTATTCCTGGCCGGCTTCCGGTCTAACCGGATGCAACTGAATACCTGTATTTTACATGGAGTGACTGCCTATCTGACCTCCACAACCCAGTAACTGGGTAATACGATACCACTTGGTACGACTGGTTGTCAGACTTTCGGGCTTCTGACGACTCATAACGACTGTCGAAGATCCACAAATGACAGCTGGGACCAACGGCTTAACGTGCTTTCCGAGGCACGGAGGAGTCTCGATATGTAAAGATGCCCACCCATCCACGGACCAACCCAGGCAAGCGTAGCTTAACCTGATGGATCAACCCGTGCGGCTTTTATTACGTAGCCACGAGCTCCTCCGATGATGATGAACTATCAACCTGTATTAAAACGTCTACCAACTTCATACCCAAGAAGTTACTCAAAAAAACAAAGTTGCAAGGTTGTTTCCTATGGGGAAGAGCCGACAAGAAACTCCACGGTTACTATTAATTAATGGCTACTAGTTAGAAGCCAAGAAGTGACTGTATCTTGACATTATCTCTAGGTTGAGGACCCTCTCGAACCGTAGATGTCGTGAAGGGCCTTTTCACGCACGACATCCACGGTTCGAGAGGGTCTATTCTTCACCGCTACTTGGAACTGTCACCTAATTAACCCAGACACTTTCCTCATGAATTGATTTATGAAGTATTGTCCCACGTGGGACATGAAAGTAGTTAACACAAGCACAATGTGTGTGACTGCGAGACTACCATGTGCGTATATCACACGCGCCACTTATCTATTCTATACATATAATACATCGAGCTAGAATAAGATAGTCTTTCTTTCTTTTCGTTTTGTTAGTGACTAACCTGTTCGCTTAGCACGACCACTATAGAAATAGGTTTTGTCGACCGAAGAATAGACAAAATGACATCTAAACTATCACAATCTGTCATTTTGTCTATTCTTCCTTCGAAAAAACCCGTTTCTATGGTGATCGATCAAGCTGTCATACTACGCGTGCTTGTGTCAAGAGTTTTAAAGCCGCCCATGGGCCTCTACTATAGTACCGAAGTCAAAAGGGCAAAAGGAATAATTTTGAAAAAACAAAAAAACTACGGTGTGGAACGAGTCGGTTGCCGAAAATACAGGTTGTCCGGGTAAACACCGTTGTCACTTAAACCATGGGTAGTTGACTTAACTATAAAAAAAATCACGAGTAACAACAAAAAAAAACGTTATTAAATTTAAAAAAAATTCTATCCGACACCGTGCTCGCTAGCGAAACAGACTCTAACTGAGGGAAGGGTTGCGCTCGCGGCCGGTCAGGTCACGTCCCGCACCCCCCGCCCGTGTTGAGACGCAAGTTCGTTGCCCTAGCGCATAGGGCAACGAACTTGCGTCTTTTGTGGTAAAATGTAGTTTAAAGAAAAAGAAAAAAAAGTTGTAATTTCCATTTCCATTGATTTTACGTTCTATAAACGACACCAAACCACTGGTTTCAAGGATAACGGTGTTTACCCTAACACCCTGTATATTTTTTAGAATGTTTGGCCTTTTGTCTGGATATATTATGTTCCGGATTGGCGCAAGAACTTCTGAACGGATTTGGATGCAGATAGTTTATAACCTGGATTAACACTTAAGGTACTTTTCATCCCGATTGTACTTTACCTTCGGATATTTCCCGACATCCCGCGGGGGAAAACGCGGGTAAAAGCTAGTACTATAATACTTGAAACTATTCGTTTATAATATGTATTAGCCGTAAGCAGTGAATAGCAGAGAGAAAATGTGCTCTATTTTCATCCTCTTACTTTCACTGAGCTTAGCTCACGATTCTCAAGTCTCCGACCCTTTTGTTTACTTTAAATGTTAGAATGGAAAGAGAATTGATCATTGTAATGTTATAAATAGAAGATAATAAGAATAATTTAAAGTCAGGGAAAATTATTACTTAGAAAATTGATTATCAGCATCCTAATTGCGTAACACACTATCAAACACAATCTGATAAATTTTGAAGGATATTGCTAAACCGTTGCTTCATATTTTCGAAAAATCTGTCTGCTCAACAACATGAATGTCGTTGAACTATCAAAATGAAACCAATTGCTACTGTGTATTACGCAAGTTATTTACACCTTTAAAATATGACCACACCATTTTGATACACGCTGTATAAGGACTCCTTTTAGGAACTCATTTGAAATTCGAACGAAGAGTGTTTTTGGAAATTGTCGCTGCGAACTCATTCGAAATTCGAACGAAGAGTTTTTTTGAAACTTGTCGCTGCGAACTCATTCGAAATTCGAACGTAGAGTGTTTTTAAAACTTGTCGCCTCGAACTCATTCGAAATTCGAACGAAGAGTGTTTTTGAAACTTGTCGCTGTCAGGCAGGATATAGGTTGCACGGCGCCGCGGAGTGTACGTAAAATGCGGTAGTGAGGCGCGTCATTTCAGACTGCACTAACTATACCATCACACACCTCGCAATATAACCTAGTACTACATAAAGTAATTACAAGTGGCTAAGTTATCGCATTCGTAGCAACCTATTTGCCTACTTGCTGCTTACAAGTTGTGATAAGCAGCTTACTTTTCTTGAAATGGTTTTCTTACATCTCCAGGAAGTTATTAAATCGCTTTTAACTGGTATTACCAGCAATAGAGCAATTCTCAGTTGCTTCGTTACTGGAACATAGGAATTATTTCTTCTGTCTGCCCTTGTCTTGTCCCATGTTTCCTCATCATTCCTCATGTATATCCTTTCTGCATCTGTCACATTTTATTCATTTCCTTTTCTGCCTTTTATTTGGCCAGCCTGACTCCGTCCTCTATCCAAAATAAAAATGAATTGCTATCTGTAAATTAAATCGCACCCTGATTGCGTAATACACGATCAATCAGAATTGGAATCGGTTCGAAACAAATAGTTAATACATTGCTTCATAAGTTCGTTAGTTACGTTGTTGAGCAGTTTTTTTTCGAACTTATTGAAGCAATGGATTAGTCATTTGTTTCAAACCGATTCCAATTCTAACCAATCGTGCGTTACGCAATTAGGGTGCTGTTCTTGGTACAGTCAGCCTCAAAAAGATGTGTACATGGACAATAATTCATTGAAATGTCTACAATCTTTATTCCATAATTTTGTATCAATGTGACACCACAAAACATATTACTCATTGGGTACTTAATTTTAGCTACAAATTGACAGTTTTGTGGAACACAAATTAGAGACAATCAAATTAATTCTTGTCAAAGTATGCGTTTTAGGCTGACTGCATTGGCTTACTCAATTAGATTAGTGTTAGAAAAAATCATTTCTTAAAAGATAAGCATTATTTCACACTTACAATTATTGTTACAGCTAAAAGCAATGTGCTCCAAAGGGTCCTGGTTTAAATTCACTGCGTCGGACAAAAATCACCTTGGGATTTATCTTGGAAATTCTAAGCAGTTGCAGGGTTAGAATAGTTGCTGATAAATTGCTATTGGATCTAGTGAGAATACCGTAATCGCGTAACTGTGAATATACGATGGTATAAATAAACCTCTGGGATTGGACCCTTGGGAATTGCAAACGCTGTAGTAATGTTTATTTATGAACTTTACACTCACGGTTCTGTTACTCGTATATAATGTCTGCATACTTTTTACTGCTTTTCACCCAGTCAATCTATTTTGCGTAGTTGTTCGAGAATAGATTTGTTCGTTCCCTTGGTGGTCCATGGTATGCGGAGCATTCTTAGCCAATACCTTTGCTCAAAAGCTTCTATCTTTTTGCGTTCTATTGCCTGTCATAGAATAGTCCACCGAATTTCATCATCTGCCTAGCCTTTTCCCAACTATGTTGGGGTCGGCTTCCAGTCTAACCGGATGCAGCTGAATACCAGTATTTTACATGGAGGGACTGCCTATCTGAACTCCACGACCCAGTTACTGGGTAACACGGTACCCCTTTGGTAAGACTGGTTGTCAGACGTTAGGGCTTTACCGAGTGACGACCCGTAACAACTGTCAAAGATCTACAAATGACAGCCGACGACTTAACCAGCTTTCCGTGGCACGGGGGTCTTGATAAGTAAACCTGATCGATCGACCCGTGCGGCTGTTATTACTTAGCCAAAAGCCCTTAAATTAATAGTCCAATAAATTGAATAGAAAATAATGCCTGGTCCTTTACAAGCATGAAGATGGCAATAACATATTCCCCACTCACTCTTCAGTCGCTGTTTACTCCGCAATGCTAAAACAAAGTCATTGTGCAGTTGACGAGTGCTTGTGTAATGCTTACATTGTTTCAAAGCATCCTTCGTGTATAATGCTCGAGGCAAATGCCGCGGAAAATTAGTACTTATTATGACTGTCAATGCAGTTTTTCCCTTGACCTGGTGCTGACGTTAAAACGATATAAAAATAAAAGTCTAAACACCGTATTACAATTAGAATATCGATATGCAGTTGTTTCTGCTGAGATTAAAAATATTCCATGACCTCAAACGATGATGAAAGCCGAAAACAAATGTATGTGTCTAATTTGATTAGTTTGCGAAGATACAATACAGATTTTTTAACCATCAATCATTGGCCAATATTGTTAAGAACTCTCCTTACTAACCCTTGGGTCTAAAATGTCCACAATTAGCCAAAAATGGATCGAATGGTGTATCCTATCAGATACAAGCATCCTCATCATCAATTAAATTCAATCTGCACCCTAATTACGTAACACACGATTAATCACAATCTGTATCATTTTGACAGTTCAACAACATTCATTGCGTTATTTAAGGCCAAAGAAAAAATGGATGGATTTTGTGAGGAATGATATGAAAGAGAAGGGAGTGAATGACACCGTGACGTATGACAGGGGAGAGTGGAAAAAGAAAACGTGTTGCGTCGACCCCAAGTAACATGGGATAAGGGCAGGAAGATGATGATGACGTTGTTGACCAGATTTTTTTTCGAACATATGAAGCAATGGTTTAGCAATATCCTTCAAAATGATTCAGATTGTGAATGATCGTGTATTACGCAATAAGCTCAAAAAACTCAAAATAGATGTCATCTAATTCTATTTGTTTTCACGAGTGATTCAAGAACCGTTTGACACAAATAGGGGACTGAATGAACGGCGAGTGAATACCAATCCTATTGTAAAGACAGTTTACACAGGTGTTCAACGCATCGCTTTAGGATTCACTGCGGGCCGTTAGCCATATTCGTGAATCGAGATCTTGGTCGTGTATGTACTGAACAATAACTGTGGTAGGTAAGTAGTTAGGTACGCAAAACTACACTACACTTGTTACGCAAAACTAGCATTACTCTATTTAACTTAGAATACATTACATTAGGAAAAACTAAAACTGATGAGCTCGTGGCTAAGTAATAACAGCACGGGTCGATTCATCAGGTTAAGCTACGCTTGCCGGGGTTGGTTCGTAGATGGGCGACCATCTTTACATATCGAGACTCCTCCGTGCCACGGAAAGCACGTTAAGCCGTTGGTCCCGGCTGTCATTTGTGGATTTTTGACAGTCGTTACGGGTCGTCAGAATCCTGAAAGTCTGACAACCAGTCTTACCAAGGAGTATCGTATTACCCAGTTACTGGGTTGTGGAGGTCAGATAGGCAATCGCTCCATGTTAAACACTGGTATTCTACTGCATCCGGTTAGACTGGAAGCCGACCCCAACATAGTTGAGAAAAGGCTAGGCAGATGATGATGAGGAAAAACTAAAACAAATCTAGAAATAGCGGTTCAAGTAAACGTTCGAGCAAATCTTTGTGCAGAGCAGACACCAAGCCTGACCAAGGTCACTTATGCTCAAAAGAGTGACTTATTTTGGGCCGAGAGCATAGAATGAACATGATTTCTTTGATGCTTGAAGATTTTTGCCACCATTGAATAATATTCTTCTACAGTACATAACTTTTGTATCAATCACTTATAAATCAATAGCATGAAATTCACTTGCATGTCTGTCTAGTTTTATTTTACAGAAATGCAAAAGTAACGACATGTCAAATAACCTTGAAGGTTTTATTTCGCAAGAAACAGGAATTCTGCTTATCAGTATCTTGTTTTCAACCAAAAGATCTTGAGTTGCTTTATTCATTTTGAAACTGGCCCACTGTATGTGCAAGACATTACTAAGCATTCTTGTTTAAAAAATAATAAAATAAAAATAATAAGGATCATTGACTGCGAAGGAAATCCCTACATAGCGGTGACATAAATAGTTAAATTGATAATCATTAATATTATTGACATAATGTATTGTTTGTGGTTGACATACTCGTAATTAAATTCGGAAAATCCGACCTCAACTGTACGTTTTCCTTACTGACAAGACAAGTACTATCCGAGTCATTGGAGGAAGGTCTAGTCTATAACATACTTAGGTTGCAGTATAAAACCTACAGTGAGTCATTGTAATCAGATGCAGTTCACGATTGCGTGTGTACTCTATCTGTATTCAACAGCGTCCTTTATCGTAAAAGAATCTAGAAAACAATAACGATACGATTATTTGTTCATGTTTAGTCACCATCCTGGTCGAGGTCTTATTGGACCAAAATGCTTTTACTCTTGCATGGAGTCGGGAGTCTCGTATAGGCCAGCAACGTTTTAGATCAAGCAGAGAAAAGCTCATATTACAATAAGGCCTGTGAATCATGACCAGTCTGAACATAGGCTCTCCGAACTTTCGCGCATGTTCTCTCACTCACACTCGCCTCATGTCATTATTTGGTTCCAAAAAAATGTTATTGCGCAACCTTCTGACCAAAGTTCGGACCGGCCTTAGAATAGAATAGAATAGAATAGAATAGGTCTTTATTTGCTTAGAATGTAGGTACATAAAAATAAGTTGTTAAAATGTATAATAGGATCCATGTACATTCTGCCTAAATATAGCATGCAAATGTAATACAAACAAAGTAGAGGATAAAACTTACAAAATATTATCATCTAAGAAATCCTGCACAGAATAATAACATTTATCTACAAGTAATTCTGTGAAACGTTTTTTAAATTTTTGCAACGGTAAGTTTTTAATTTGGTCGGGTATTTTATTAAAAATTATAGGAGCCATACAAATCACATTTCTTTTTAATAAGCTAGTTTTAAATACACCCGTACATAATAGATTCTGGTATTGAGATCTCAAAGCTGTACTACGTTTTCTAGTTTCTATTAAAGTTGCAAATAGACAACGATTTGTTATTACAAATATTGCTAGTTCAAGGATATAAAGGCATGGGAAGGTTAATAATTTATGAGACTTAAATATAGGAACGCAACTGTCTGTTACTTTAAGACAAAATATAGCTCTCAGGCAGCGCTTTTGAGCTTTGAAAATGCTTTCTCGTTCACTACAGTGACCCCAAAATATTATGCCAAATCTTAGGATGGAAATTACTAAACCATGGTAAGCCGCTAATATGGTTGGTAAATTTACCTTTTTTGCTAGATTATGCAACATAAATGCGGATGTGCTTAGACGTTTACATATATCTTCTGCTTGCGGCTTCCAAGTAAACTGGCCTTAATTCATTGGCCGCATTGTACTCCAAAGGTCTTGTTCTCTCGCAAAGAGTGTAGTAAGGTAACGAAGGCCTTAATTTCGACAGTATATGCAGGATCATTAATCGATCAATAGTTTACTGCATCAATGCGCCATTTTTTGGACGTATATAGGGTGAATCATGGGCCCCCATTAAATCCCCTTATGAAATTGAATACCCCTTAAGGGGTCTGTAGGTGCTCATCATTATGAACAACTTTCACGATGGGACCTAATTAGAACTATGCGAACATAAATGTAGGACAACAGCTGATTTTTTTAAATGTAAGTACCTATATCGTTTGATTTTCAGACTGATGAGTTGACAATATGTTATAAATTCATTGCCCTTCTCCTGTATATTGGCCCACTGTTGACTACCTATACTATTACATCACCTAGTAACGGCTTTTGTAGAACAATCTTCCTTGTGTACGAAGTTACAAAATCACAAGTTAGGACATTTCAATATCAACTTCGATGTATTGAAGTGAAGTCGTCTATTATAAATGAAGTCTAGGCTCTATAATATCCTGTACCAGTCTAATTTAAATAGTCTTCGGGTTCTCTGACTCTGGCTACAGAATACCTACCCCTCAGTATCTTGAGATCATTCAATTAGATGTGCCGAATAGCTTGACTTCTTCCAGGAGAACCTAGTATCAACCTCATCATCACCTTATTCCTGCCCTTATCCCAATTTATTTGGGGTCGGCGCAACATGTCCCTTTCTTCCATAATTCTCTATTAGCCGTCATCTCGGTAGTCACCCCCTTTCTAGCCATATAATCTTTCACACATTCCATCCATCGTTTCTTTGGTCTTCCCCTACTCTTATAGTCATTCATACTCAAAACTTTCCTCATAACATTTTCCTCATTCCTTCGCATCACGTGCCTATACCATGACAACCGATTTCCGCACAACTTTTCAGTCACCGGTGCCACTTTCAGACTTCCTCTTATGTACTAATTTCTTATTCTATCCATTCGATAACCTAGTATCAACCTGTACCTATCTATTAGAATTTCCCAATGACTTGGCCCCTGGCCTAGAAAATCCTAATCCTAGGTATTGTTAACAGAGAAAAACACGTATAAATTATAATTCTTATAAATAAAGACCCCTTTTGTAACGAGTAGCATAATGATCTACGCTGCTAATTTAACTTCTGTGACATAGACATTATAAAACTATCCTTAACTATGAGGCATAAACGTTCATATTCGCGTGAACCATAGCAAATAGAATATCTCAATCATTTTTCAATCCTACTGTAGGCGCGCAAGTCTATCTATATGATTACGATGTGCAGCATTATGTATCCGAAGAGATTATTAGAACCTATTTTTTTTTAACAGGGCACACTACCGCCTTTTTCCTTGTATAGCTTACTAGTTGGCCGCGTGTTATGTCGATAAAAAATAGCCTATGACCTTCCCCAGGATGCCATCTATCTCCTTGCCAAATTTTGTCGAAATCCGTTCAATGGTTTAAGCGTGAAAAGGGAACATACAGACAGACAGACAGATAGATAGACAGACACAGACAGACAGACAGACAGACAGATAGATAGACAGACACAGACACAGACAGACAGACTTTCTTTCGAATTTATAATATTAGTATGGATAAACCTTCCTCAAGAATTGGGCTATCAAAAGCAAAAATTTTTTTTCAAATTCGTCTGTTAGTTCCGGAGATCAGCGCGTTCAAACAAAATCTTCAGTTTTATATATACTACTAATTTATAGATTAGTAGGTACTACTTGTATATCTTTGTAGGTATATGCATCCAACGATTGCATCTCGGGTAACCTATAGCTGCATATATCTTTACATAATATAGACAACCTTGCAGTGTCGTGAGTCTTGTTATTATTATGATTATTAATGTCTACTCATTTCAATTTATTAAATCACTGGGGTTTTTTTTCTATCGCAAACCAGTAATCAACCAGCTTCAGCCAGCTTGTTTCATAATTATAATTACAGGATTTACCGATCAAACAATTTAAAGGAACTTCATTTTAATGCTTTGTTTTATTCATCCATACTAATTATAAATTCGAAAGTAACTCTATCTGTCTGTCTGTATGTTACCTTTTCACGCCTAAACCACTGAACGGATTTCGACAAAATTCAGCAAGGATACATGGTACCTTGGGAAAGGACACAGGCTACTTTTATCGACATACCGCGCGGGCGAAGCCTCGGGCGGAAGCTAGTTTATTATAAATGGTCTTCTTCTTCATCGTCGTTCCCTCAATGCTGAGGATCGCGACCAAGATAATATGACGTTTCTCTAAGCTATGCGGTCTTCTGTGGACCGCTTGGTAAATACTGCCTCCAACAGCCTTCTTGATCGCATCTCCCCATCTTGCCGGCGCTCTGCCTTGAGCGCGTTTTCCTTTCACCCGGCCCTGTATCAAAAATAATTCAGTCAGTATCATTTAAATGGTGGTTAGAGACTAACCACACGAAAAAGAAAAATTATTCATTTAAATTATATTCAGAGACTGTGATTGACCTCTTGTTTCCCAGGAGACGTCATCCGGCTCAAATTTATTCATACGTTATTTTCTACTTACCTTTATGTTAAATCGTGAATCTGAATTAATTTCCTCTCATGCTAAAATCTAAAGACAAATACGTGCATCAACGACAACATATTAGGTATCGTGTTTGAACGGGCGTGACTCACAACTTTGTCAAACGTGCAAAAATGTCGCCTGTCTCCACAGAGCGTAGACATTGCATTGACTGACTTCAACACAACCGTCTTTAAAAACGAGAAATTCGCAATTCGACGCGTGCGCAAAACGTCTGAATGAAACCAATCAGCACGGTAGATAACGTTTAACGTTTCGTAGACAATGTTCCGCATATTCGCTGCACCTAATCCGCTCTAAGGTTGGTGAAAATAAACATTTGCTCCAAAAGCCTGAATTCGTTGAAGAATTTCACTTTCGAAATTTGACAATAGATGTGAACTGATATTACAGTGCTGTTTAGGCCAGTATGAAAAGGAATTCGTAGTCTTAAAAACTCAGAAAATATTACAATCTCTTCGAAATCAAAATTTTGGAAAAAAACAAAAGTACCTATCTACACTGAGTTTTCTATTAACAACATTATTTTCTCCAAAGACGCATGACTATAATTTGAATATGTGATTGTATGTTGTGATACGACGACCAACCATTATAATGACGTCATCCTTAAACTTGCGACCCCGAAGACTATGGTCCGGGAGTTGATACAACCGGTCCCGGCATCAACGCTCTCCAAAAACATGCATATTACGTCATCGCTAAAGAACAACACTTGAACAGGAATGCGCTTATTGCCACACCTGTTATCATATTGTTTATGATTCTTTTTAGACTTAAAACGTTCCTCGTTTAAATGGCCTGAAGGGAATTTCTTCGGAAACTGTTTTCTAGCCTACTTTAAACAACTATACTTACCATGAGTTAGTGGAAAAACGTTCTTAAATCCATAGAGGCTGCATCGGTGATACGATCGGTGATGTGATCAAAGTGCAATCGAAATTTTGTGCACTTTTCTTTTGCATCTTTCTGTTTTATGATTGTTTACGGCTTTACGGTAACTAATGTTTCTGGTTTTCCCAAATTCGCGACTAATTTTGGACCTATAGGACCTGCTTTTTCCCATTTCATTTCATCATGAAAATTCTATGTGAATCCTTATCTAGTAATAAAATCTACAGTAAAACGATGTTCCCAATTACATTGTTGACATCATTTTCCGTCATTGCATCTTGCAGTTTCTAGAAGACTTTAATTCACGAGCGGTTGCATTTTCAATGTCACGCCATTGTCTCGTGGATGATTACTGGTTTTAATGTAACTATAGTTACGTACTTACTTGATATTACTAGCCATGAGCCCATGACTCAAATGTTGTGTAGTGATACAGGACTAAAGCCATTATTTAAATTCGTACGTACACAAGTTACAGTTCTTATAACTAAACTGCTGCTGGGGAGTTTGTTGCAACTCTTCTTCTTCTCAGCTAAAGCACTAGGAAGTGGTGAAGGGTGGGCGTTTTGGGGGACTGTCTCATGTAATTTTGACGTTCAAAAAGTGTTAATTCTCAGCCTAGTGTGAATGAATGAATTTTGACGGGAACGAATTCAAGGAGTTTAAATAGCACACACAATATTTTGAATATGTTTTCATTAAGGCCAATGAGAGTGTTACTAATTCAGAAACTAGATACCGTCTGTAAATACTTACTGGATAAAAATCTTTTTGCTTCTGCAGCAAAGTTCATGCATATTTCACAACCTAGAATGTTGATTGGAATCTATCTATAAGTAAATTCCATAGATTACGTCATCATCAATAGCAAGCGGCCTATCTTGATAGCTGGCGCCCATCATATACGCTCATCTCATTATACGTACATACTTTGGTACTGTTCCTTTGAAATACGTACTCGTATTTTGCAGTACGCCCATTCGCGTTTTCTTTACGCGAAACGTTTATACTGAGCCTTTGTCAATTGGCAATTTATGTTTTGATCGGAACCCTGTCAAAAGAGCCTCTAATATTCATGATACATTGAGTTTTCTGCTTATTATAGTGTTTATATTGTACCGTGAGATGCGAGAGGCACAAGATAGGACCGGTCGGTATGGCAATGGTGATGCTTCCAGGCATAAATCTAGTAGTGGACGCATTTAGTCTAAATGATGCTGATGTGTGTTTTCTACTGAGGCCTAAGGTACTAATTATGTTATGAGGCAGCGTCGTCTAGCCTGCTAATAACACCGTAGGTACTGGTGCTACCATTACTACGAAATACGAAAACTACCTTTTGGAAGGGGCTACTAGAATTAGTTCTATTTCTTTGTTTTTGACGTTCAAAAGTGCCTTTGTCTTTGATGACGAAGCAAAAGTAGAGAATACTCTATGAGTACTTTTGCTTCTAGGATCCAACCACTTGTCTATTGAGCACCATTGTGTTCATAAATTACACCGGTCCCTCTGCATTGGTGACCGTTACATAGTTATTAAATACAATGTCAGGAACAAATGATGTGGAACGAATTGTTTTGGATACACTGCGGTTCGATTGCATTTGTTGATACTAATTTGGACGTCCGGATGTCGCCCGTTGTTTGCGATTCATTTAGTGTTTCCTTTGAGGTAGTTCTGTTTTCAACTAGTGTTGTATCCGGAAAATGTTGATGCTATAAGTTCATCAAACTTGACTGCAGTTTGTGATAAATCGGGCCTTACATTGGGTCGTGATTATTTTTCATTAATGTTCTCCGGAGCTGCTTTATATGCACTACAGGGACGATGAATAACGTGTATCCTTGAGTAGTCTTTAGGGATCATTAATTGATATGACGTGTTGTTCGACAAAGGTAAAGGTGATAGATGTGCATGGTCCGTGTCATAATAAATTGCAGGCATGTGCAGGGATGATCAAGGTGTCAGTCTGTTTATAATTGAAAGAAAAGAAAGAAAGAATAACATTTATTTGGACACAGTTCGTGAAACACAAAATACAAATAACAAAATAAAAAAATAAAAAATTTGAAAACAATAGTGTGCGCCTCACGGCTGCGCCAAAAAGGTTCATTTCAGCATTAATGCCTGGCGGGGTCCGCTAGGACCGATGCCTGCCAGGGTTGCGGGTTAGTCCGAAAGGGATACCGGGACCTTGGCAACAGGCAACTGAAGGTACACGGGTGGGTTTTAGTCAGTAGAAGTCTGACACGCCCTTCCGCTCCACCCAGAGCGGGAGAAGTCATTGGATGATTTCCCACCCAAAAAAAAAAAAAAAAAAAAAGACAGGTACTGTCTGACGCTGGTTTTCTAATGAACCCACTGTTGAATTGTACCCACTGTTGCACCGCACATGGTACAAAATTGACAGTTTTGTGAAATATTGCTTGTTTGGTAACCTCTCACTACTTTCTACATTTCTCCGGCTATGTCCAATACATCTTGGTAACCGCATCACTTGAGAACGGCTGGTCCGATTTGGCTTTTTTTTTAAATGTTCGTAATATTTTGAATTAGCAAAATTGGAAAACAATCCCGGGAATTGATCAAATTCGGGAAAATAGAAGATTTTTGTATGAATTGGACAGGACAACGTCTGCGGGCCAACTAGTTTAAAATTTAAAGTTGTAGCAGAATATGAAGACACTCCTTGAAACACGTCCCATTATTTATTCAACAGAGCACGGTATGAAACAAAATAAAGCGTATTACATAACATAAACAGACACACTAATCTGTGAATTGCAAAACATGGTTAAAGAGGAGCCCATTAGCTTTTAAAACTGACCTGAAACATGTCACTGTGGTCAGCCTTGAAGCTCGACCCAAATATGCAAAACACATAGACAACATATTATCGTACTAATTACGTGAAAACCTAAACTGTGGACTCCGGACAATTTTTTTTTAACTAAACCTGGCTTTATTGCTTGAACGGCTTGAGCGTATACCTACCTAAAAATGAGAAATATGTCAAGTCTGGTGTATAGGCAAGGTTGAATTTGCCTCTAAATTAATTTAGAGGCAAATTCAAATGTCTGTAATTTCTCCGGTATCTAAAATATTTAACGTTTTAAAGCGGAACTCTGCAACAGCACCGCTGCGTATACAATTGAGTATGGTGATAGTACACACGGCTGCACATCAAGCTATACATTACCAGTATAAGCTGACCTTGCATTGAACGGAAATCGTATACAATGCGAGATCAGCATAAACTGGAAATGTATAGCTTGATGTGTAGCCGTGTGTACTACTACGGACGAGCAACAGTCCGGGCCCGGTCCACAATACACCACAAATCCGTTGAAATTCAGCTGAAATCGACAACAGACGTTCAAAGTTTTAGGTGTCGTCAGTTTTGTGAAATATAATGAGTAAGAGGAAAGTAGTGGTTGCGTGAGTCAGGTCTGGCCTTTATGTCAGTCACTTGTCTAGTTTGGACCCGTCCCTTAGTGCTAACGTGTGTGAAAACTTTTATTTGCAATGAGATAATTGGTTGGTTTCATTAATTAGTTCAACGGAGTTGATGTCCCTTGTGCCAGCTTTTTTCGTGCGCATGTTTTTTTTAGTTTAAAGGTATGGGTCGTGAAGTCCTGACCGTCTAAACTTATTCTAAAAATAGCTTCCGCCAGCGGCTTCGCCCGCGTGATATCTTAATAAATTAATCCTATGTAACTCAGTGATAATATAGCATTCCGCTCGTGAAAGAATTTTTAAAATCGTGCAGTAATTTATGAGTTTATTCATTACAAACAAAAATAAAAATCTTTTCTCTTAATTTATAATATTGGTACAGACTACAGATTAGGGAAAGTTTCATTTAAACTGCGGTGCGATGTAAAATATATGAACAGTGGCAATAACTCCATATGGATGATATACAAATAAGAAAAATATTCGTGTAAATCTAGCTTTTAGAAATGGTACCTACCGTTCAAAGTCGTAGGAAGGTGCGAAACCTCAGATTATGATAAACTAATAACAGACAAAACCAATTTGGCCAGGTAGTACGGGTTACAAATAAAAATATACGTGTGGTTTTTACGGCTACTTAAAAATTATAATAGAAGTTATTGACTAAAATTAAATACACTATTTATCCTACATGTTTTATTAGTAAATAAACATGGTACGAAAATCTCAAGTTTTTTCCAATCCTCGTTACTAATGAACTCTTTATCATTTTCCAGCGGCTGTGTACATAGCAGGCGTGGTTGCGTCTGTCGGCGTAACCGTGCTCGGCGTGTTCTGCGTGCTGTCAGTGCTGCAGTTAGCCATGATATCGTCCAAGGAGCGTGTCGCCTTCAAGTACACACACCTCGTCATGATAAAGTTGGCGCTGGCGCTTCTAGCCAGTAAGTACTAGTTAGCATATTTTTTTTAATGTTATTTGGCTGTCTAACAAGTCCACCAAGAAGGTTATACCATGCACTCCAATGCAGAGATTGAGTTTAAACATTTGTCAAAAAGTCTCGCCCTGACGCCAAAAATGTGGTCTAACTAAATCCAAATTCATGACAATTAGACTTGCTACTATGAAAATTAACTATTTATCCGCCACCAGGGCCTTGTGGTTAAGTAATAACAGCCGCACGGGTCGATCGATCAGGTTAAGCTACGCTTGCCGCGGTTGGTCCGTGGATGGGTGACATAACAAGACCGGGCCGTGCCTCGGAAAGCACGTTAAGAAATGATACCTATAAGTAACGATTATATTTCGACTACAAACTGGCTTCTCTACTGGCTGCCCAATGATATGGTATGGCCTATCTCACATCTTGTCCTACACTCCCTAACACCTGCACCAAGGAGGAATTAATGAATGTATGTAAATTATTGTTTCCAGCATTGCTGTCCATAGTCGCAGCAAGTTTGTTCGCCGTACAAGGCGATGACAGGGGTTTCTTTGTAACGAGGGGAGAAGCATTCTACGTTCAGGTATAATACAACTTACTTTATAAAATATTACCGATATTGCGAAAAAAATACTGTCCTTTATTTTGCCTCAACATTTCTGAGCCGTAGAGTAATTCCTTGTCAGCGCTATACAGGGTGGTTTAGTTTTGCAAAACAAGAAATAATCCCGTTTTGATGTGATGTAATCCAAGCACTGCATAGTACCAAAAAGGTGGTTTGAGTTTTCATAACTATTTTGCATTATACTTTTTTTTTTCATTTTATTCTCCTCACACTCGCCTTGTCTGTTAGATTGCTATTACTTTTTACCAATATTAGAATTGATTATGTCTTGTGTCATGCATTAAGGAAAAAAAGTTAGAAATATTTGCATAACTAGCTGACCCGATAGACGTTTATCTGCAAGGAACATATACTCACCTACGGCAAGTTTATCTGTTCCAATAATTCATACAAAATTCCCATAGAAAATCAGTTTTCCTAGAGTTATCCTATTTTACTGGGAACTTTCCCAATTTTTATTTCCATAAAACTAATTCTGACTACAAAAATTAAAAAAATATACCAAATCGGTCCAGCCGTTCTCAAGTGATGCGCTTACCAACGAACAGCATTTTATTTTTAGTATATGTATAGATATAAGATAAAATAAAACTTTTCGTTTACAGATAGTGAGTATAGTAATAAACTCGATCCTGTTTATAATGTCACTGTACGACGCGCTCTTCGCGCGACGAGAAGGCGGCGACCCAACCAATCCGCTGGGGGAACCTGAAGGTACCACCATCAACAACCCTGGCTTCAAAGACGGAAGAGGTAAATAATGATTTATTTATTTATCAGTGCCCAGTGGTAACGGCCGCGACTTACAAGTTGTAGTTCGTAGATTCGAAGTTTCGAACCCTAACAGGCGCGTTACTTTGTGTACAAAGTTTCATCACCACTGCTCTCAAAATAGTGAAGGAAAACATCGTGAGGAAACCGACATGTCCTAGAACCAAAAATTCGATGACATGTGACACCTAGCAACCCGCATTGGGCCCGCGTGGTAGAATACAGCCTACTCCCTCTTGACGAGAGGAGGCCTGTGTCCCAGCAGTGGGGACAATAATGGCTGATTATGCTCTCAAAATGGTGAAGAATCGTGAGGAAACTGGGATGTCCTAGAGCCGAAAATTCGAAGACATGTGACATCTACCAACCCGCACAGAACCCGCGTCGCGGGTGTTGGATTTCGGCCCACTCCCTCTCACAGAGGAGGGTGATTATACTTCGCTAGTATTGGCTAGTGGTTACTGCACTAGCCTTATGACTTGTATACCAGAAACCAATGTTTATTAAAAATACCTGTTTCTTCTACCTAGATAAAAAGTATCCTATTTGTATCCAAAACATAAGTCACTCTGCGTGGATAGTCTACTAAAATTTAAATCTGTTAAGCCGTTTATCATGTGAAGTAATCAATATGATTAATATTCATAAACTTTCACATTTGAGTTAAGGCGAAACCTTCAGGATAGCCCGCGAAATTCAAATCTTAAGTTTTTTGCAATTTGTAGGCCGTGTCAGATCGGGAGAAGTCATTGGATGAATTCCCAACTTCAAAAAAAAAAAAAGGCCTTGTCAGATTCTATGTTAATTAAAATATTATGAATCGCGACCGTAACAAATATGGAATTATAAACATTAGAATCAGCAATACAACTCCTTAAGCTATCAACATAGAACCTGACACTGACCTACAAATTGCAAAAAACGTAAGAAAATTTTAAATTTCGCGATCTACCTTAGCGCATCCGCCTTAAGCGGTAAGCTGCAGTATGGCATGTGTTGATGCGAACTGTTAACTTATTACCACAAAACAGTGTTTATCAGTTGTTTAGCGTAAACACCTTTTAAACACGACATTTCTGTATGGAGTTTGATATAAAACTGACAGTAGACACGCGTTTAACACGTGTCCAAGTTTTTGTGGTTAGACCCATAGTGTCTGTAAGGCATGCAAGCTTCTTTCTTTATCGTGGTTAGTGACTAACCTGGTGACAGAGTTATATGCCGCCCATTGGCCTCTGACATGTAGTCGAGAAATATCCCTCTGGCATTGCTCACGATGTTTTCTTGCACCGTTTTTGAAGCAATTAATAATTATACAATACGCACATGAATCTGAAAAGTCAGAGGTTCGAAACTTCGAACTTGAGACAGATGACTTTTTTTTTGTGGATGGGAAATCATCCTCTGACTTCTCCCGCTCTGGGCGGAGCGGAAGGGCGTGTCAGACTTTTACTGACTAAAACCCACCCGTGCCGTGTTCCCTTAGTTGTCTGTTGCCAAGGTCCCGGTATCCCTTTCGGACTTTCCCGCAACCCTGACAGGGAGACCTATGACTTGGTAGTTCGACGGTCACATCACTAGACTATCACTGGTGAAAGCTAGAAACTTATCATAACAAAAATGTGTATGGTTATACGTACAAAGTAAATAATGAAATATGTTTGCAGGGATCTCAATGACGGACGCGTCAGGGAAGCCGTACAGCACAAATGGTCACGGAAGCGTGGCTTCAATGAACACAACGGCAACCACGCTCACTGGCTTATCGGATGCCAGTACCATCACCCGATCACCCCTGAGGTCTTCACTCAAGAAGCCACGGCCCAGGGAGGGGGAGCCTGGCGGCTTAGGGATACAGAACCCAGGCTATTCCGGCCATTCACCTCCGCTAAACAGGAATGGAAGCCAGAAGAAAGTGCGCATCCAAACACACAGTACTGAGGTGTAAATGTGTCCTTATGTTAGGTAAACTCTAGTTATGCTGAAATGCATCTTCACACGATTTTTGAGCCATTTTTGGTAAGCAAGTAAGATGCAAGTTGCACGTACAAAGGCAAAAATATGTATGCACTCAGCAAAATACAAGTTTCAGGAAGAGTATAATTCTTAGAAGAATGTGTGTGCAGATGCCATACGCACCTCATAATATCAATCAATACTTGAGGAGACAATCGTTTTTCACTCAGTGTCCGTACATATTTTGGTCCTCGTCTGAACATGTTTGAAGGATTATCTTGCATGCAAGTTGCTATCACATAAATCACGGCCTATGCGCAGGTGTGTTGTCGTATCTACTTGCATATCAGAATGGTTTAAAGAAAAATTGCAGTTTGAAAAACTTGCTCCTTCTGACAAAATTGTAACAAATTAGTAAAATTTCATGCATTTGAATATCAATTTACTAACATTTTGTAATATATTATAATCACTTGTTCTATAGGATTTCAAGGTGGTACTCGATTTCGAAAGGTTTTATTAAAAGAGTAGACTGAAGAAAAAAAAAACAAAAGTGCACTTACCACCTAAAAACTACAGCTGATTATTATAAGCCAACATGTTTTTGGATTTTTTTATTTTTATAATCAAACATGGGAAGAAATAAATTTATATTCCAAATTGGAAAAGGTCTGTAGTACATTCAACTGCACATCAATGATAACAGTTTAACATTGACAGCATCTTTTTTTTTCGTAAGCAGTAAGTGCGGTTTTCGCAATTCAAACATTTGGATGACTGTACCAACAATTTTGGCAAAAGGTGCAAGTGGTTTATTTATTTAAACGGAATTAGTAGATGGGTATAGATTTAGATTGACTTTTATTAGCAACAAGACACTGATAGATTTGACACTAAAGTGTTAATATAACTAGGACTTTTATATTTAATAAATGTATGTCAAATCAAAATGTAGGTACCTTTTTACTGTTTTATAATAATTATCATGTACATTTCTACAAAGTGTGCATACAAAAATAGTTTACTAAGACAAACTTCAATTCAGAATCTCAGATAATCATCAAGTTTTGGAACAGCAAACCAACCAAAATTGATTTACAACCTTTTTTATTACAAATGCTTACTCAAATATTTATTTAGATTACATGACGATAAAGTTGAAATTTGAATGCAAGTTTTGTAAGATTCTGAAGTTTAGTCTAGAATAGAAGTCCATCCTTTTTCCAACTATGTTGGGGTCGGCTTCCAGTCTAACCGGATGCAGCTGAGTATCTGTATTTTACATGGAGTGACTGCCTATCGAATCTTCACATTCCAGTTACACCAGTAACTGGGATGTGGAGATCCGATAGGCAGACTCAGATCTGACAACCCGTCTTACCAGGGGGTATCGTGATAAGCAACGATACCCCCTGGTAAGACTGGTTGTCAGATTCTCAGGCTTCTGACCAGCAAAAGACTGTCAAAGATCTAATGACGGCCGGGACCAACGGCTTAACGTGCTTTCCGATGCACGGATGGGTCTCATGTAATGGATAGAAGTCGATGCACTGTCGCAAATTGAGTCCACATATATCGCAAGCTGATATACCTACGTATTTTGTTTTACATTATAAGTATATTTTTATTATTTACAATTTATAAGACATTGCAATCATCTGTATATTTCGTTTGAACAAAGTTCTTAATTGAATATTTTATTGTGTATAAAGTGCATATGTGTACATAAATCAGCACAAAGTGTTGTAAATTAAGAAACTTTTTGAATTTGTTATATTATACAGCTTTGTTGTATATTGACATGCAATCTTAATATGTTAACATTGATATTTTAGAATTAAATTCCGATTTATTTATAAGATTTAAGTTAAATGTAGGTAAGTGTAAATATACATACAAACCCACCAGCCTTTTTGCGAATCATCACATTTTAGCCACCTATTGATTTGTCTTTTATAAACTGCTTTGTGTAGAAATTCGATCGTGAGAATCGTGCCTTACCTTTAGAATCCAAATTCGTGCCTTATGTCCTAAAAGCCATTACCGACTCAGAGGCATTACCTATTGAAATGTATGTACTACGTATGATCCTAAATTTAGTTACACCGTCCAAATGTCGAATTTAAATTTAATTTTGAAAGTTTCATAAAATTGAAGACTTATTTATATTTTGCGCATAGAGTTGAATATTTGTCCGGAATTTTCATCTTTACTGATTTCAGTAACATAAGGTAATTTCTTAGTGAAATAAAAATATATTATTTTTTACTCTGTCCGTCCAAATTCTGGTCTTAACTTTAGTTTCGACGTAACTACTTAAAAATTTAAGTAGTAACTTTCAAGTAAATGCAAAGAGGATAAAATCAACTTTATTATTGTTACTTTTGTATTGTTGAGGTAAATATAATATTTTATCTGTATTCTGCACGCGTAGGGACAGTCGTTAAACTTCTTTTAATTAATTAAAATACTGTCATTTTCCTAAATTAATATTAGCACTTCAAAACTAAAATAAATATATATTTATATTTTTCTGTTTTACAAGGTACAGATTTTTGCTTTATACTTTTAATTATACGGTATTATACAATTCCGTCCAAAATATCCCATTATGTTAATGATCTGATATTTAGTTATTATTCTTTAGAAATATTTTGCTGAATAAAAAAAAAGCAATTGTTTTACACCAGATTTGATTGTTTTATTATTTAAACAGACCTATCGAAAATAGAAAAGTGGAAGTTTTAAATGCAGTAAGGAATGTACTCAAATGAAAATTTCAGGAAATTGTCATTCAATGCACTTACATGAACTTAGAGAGTTGTATTGCTGATGTTCATAATTCTGTAAATCCATATTTGTTACGACCGCTAATAATATTTAGATCAACATACAACCTGATACTGACCTGCAAATTGCAAAAAACGTAAGAAAATTTGAATTTCGCGGGCTACCCTAGGGACATTTACGCCCGACGTAAAACCATCAATCAGTAAGTCGTTGCAGTGTAACTAACTCTGGGGTAGTATTATGAAGTATTAATGACATCATTATTCCACTGTGAAAACGGGATGGTGCTATAGGCCTTTTATAGCTGTAGGCTGTCTCTCTCTAACACTGGAAAAATGGCATTAATACTTCATAATACGGCATCTGGAAGGTAAGATAAAAGCGTTTTCTAGCTACCCAATTATGGTTAGGTGAGCTCCAACTTAGCTATGGCAGCCTGGTACTTCGAAGTCGAAGGCTATTAGGTATTATAAAGCGTTATTTCCAATCTTGGCCACGCGCCAGATCCTTGTACTTACCACATTACGGTCAACGTCAATGCCCAACAACGCGGCAATTCTTCCGATGATTATAGCAGTAATACAATGGCCACGCGGCCACACAATGACAAACGTTAGTGTGGCCGCTTCATTCAACGCAATAATTCTCACGGCAAATCTCTTCAACGTCTAACGCCAATGTAAATGCCGTTGTAAAATTCTCGCGGTAAGTGGTGGTCACACCTACGGTTAACGTCCATCAACGCGATAATCAACGGCGTTTCCCGTTGGTGTGGCCGGGGCATCAAAAGATAGTCTCGTTTTTGTTTCGTTTTGACCCCTCTGACTCACAATGACGCAGTGAGTAGTCTGGCCAATGATATTTTAATATAATATCATTGAGTATGGCCAACGAGAGTTGAGACTGAAAAAACGACGCTATTTAATAATGTGTGAGCTGATCAGCTGACTCTTCTCATTAGGGACACTTTTACTTGTGACTGAGTACGGTGAGGGCAAATCTAGTGTTTAAATCTTTGGGGGGCGGGGTTATCATGATTTCATGAAATAGTCATTCAATACACTGTCATGAGCTTAGAGAGTTGTATGGCTGATTTTAATGTTTATAATTCTGTAAATCCATATTTGTTACGAGCGCTAATAATATTTAGATCAACATACAACCTGATACTGACCTGCAAATTGCAAAAAACGTAAGAAAATTTGAATTTCACTGGCCACCCTAGCGCATCCCCCTTAATACATATCAAAGTCTCGGATGCTTAAATGTTACGTTCGTACGTAAGGTTTTTTTTTAGGTTTCTATGAAACCGGTTCACATCACTACTGCAACGTCATTCAACGTGCCATCTCTTTCGCCTTAGTTAAAAATGAACGAGACAACGTACCTACTGAACTAAAGTTAATTGTGTTATCTATGACTCGAATAGCTCATTCGCAAGGTATATAATACTCGAGCTCATTCGTTTGTTACTCGAATAGCTCATTCGCAAGGTATATAATACTCTACTACTAATAATTCTTCAATTAGTGTTTATTTGTAATTTAAATTGATAACATGAGTGATTGTGACTCTGAAGAACCTTCTACGCCAAACACATAAAACAAAAATATCGACAACAGTGGGAGATACAGAGAGAGAATAAACATTTTTAAATTTTATACGGCATTTTAGTATTTTATCCCTTAAAATACGGCAAATCAGAATGTGACATACGGCAACCCAGATTTTTGCGACAACAACACTGATTCAGTGTCAGACAGACAGTGTCAGTCAGTGTTGTTATTGATACAGCCATTACCGTAATATACGGTAATCCACGTAATTTTTTCAGAAAATACGGTACACGGCAGGCCTTTCTATGCCGTATCAAAAAATACGGCAATTGGTAAGTGAAACGAAACGTTTTTTAACTAGCGCAGCCAAACTTACCACTCAGCCGGGGAAATCCCGACTCGCAACTAAAAACAGAGTTCATATCGCCAGAACGTGCCATCTCTTTCGCCTTAGTTAAAAATGAATGAGACAACGTACTGAACTAAAGTTAATTGTGTTATCTATGACTCGAATAGCTCATTCGCAAGGTATATAATACTCGAGCTCATTCGTTTGTTACGGTTTTGAGAGAAATAATTCTTCAATTAGTGTTTATTTGTAATTTAAATTGATAACATGAGTGATTGTGACTCTGAAGGACCTTCTACGCCAAAAAAGGGTAAACACATAAAACAAAAATATCGACAAAAGTGTCAATCGAGAGAGAGAATAAACATTTTTAAATTATATACGGCATTTTAGTATTTTATCCCTTAAAATACGGCAAATCAGAATGTGACATACGGCAACCCAGATTTTTGCGATAACAACACTGAGACAGTGTCAGTTGGCTGTCAGTCAGTCAGAAGCATAGCCATAGAGTAAAGTAAATAAAGTAATATTGGTCAGAAGAATGTACGCAGGCAGGGTACATTTTTTTATGGCCGACATACAGTCCGACACCAAAATTTTATTGTACATCATTCTTAAAAAATAGAAATCTTATTCTGTTGTGTTGTGCATCTTGTGCTGAGCTTCAAAATCACTAAAATAAATATCGCAAGTTCTTGCAAAACTTGATTAATAATAATGAAACATTTTGTAATGCAGAAAGATATTAAGGTTGTATGTGCTTGCAATGTGCGACCTCTTTCTAACCAAGTAATATCTGGATGAAAAACAAGTTGATGTCATGTTGGTCAAGGTGTCATTATGTGGAAAAACAGCTAATCTTGTTAATTATAAAATAAACTAATGCTATCAGTAAAATAGTCGTTTCACAAGTAAAATGGTCGTACAATAATAGGTTATGGGCCCAGCACGCTTCCACTTCGTAAAACAGCTAATCTTGTTAATTATAAAATAAACTAATGCTATCAGTAAAATAGTCGTTTCACAAGTAAAATGGTCGTACAATAATAGGTTATGGGCTTATTGATCCAAAATGGAGTTGTCAAAGGTTCAGATTGCTAAACTTGAGGGTACAAATTGGATACAATGGAAGTACCGGGTGTCTGCATTGTTAAGAGGCATGGATGGCCTCATGGACATTGTAGAGGGCAAGATAAAGAGACCGGTTAAACCTGCATGTGGGGCTGGCGTTACAGCTGCAACAGATTTGGCTCTTTATAATGACAATATGAAAAAATACAACAGACTGGATAGTACGGCATTGTTACTTATAACAAACAATATTTCTGATGACTCATTAGACAAAGTTTTACGATTCTCGACGTCCAGAGAAGTATGGGATGAACTGCATAGATTGTATGAAGGCGTGAGCGAAGATCGTCTATATGATTTATGTTTACAGTTCTTCAGTTACAAAAAAGATACTGTTGATGATATTGCAACGCATATCTCGAAGCTGAAAAATGTCTGGTGCAGATTAAGGCAAGAATTAATGAAAGAAGAAGACTGTAAGGAACTTCCAGATATCTTATTAATTTGCAAAATCTTGGACACATTACCAGAAAAATTTTTTTCCTTCAAATCGAGCTGGTTGTTGATGTCTAAAAAGGATCGGACCATTGAGAATATTACAAGTCAGTTGTGTACATATGAAAAGGCACTTTGCAACAACGGTAAAGACGGTGAGTCTAGTTGTGATGCCCTTGCGGTGAAAACATGGAAGAAATGTGTTAAAAAGGGTGAAGACGTAACTCCAGGGACAAGTAAGAAGAAAATTAGATGCTACAACTGCAAAGAAGTTGGTCACCTTAAGAAAGACTGCCCTAAGAGGAGTGTATCTCGTCAAGTTGTGGAGGACAACAAAGGAGTTAACATGGTATTACTATCTGTGAACTCAGCTGAATCTGACGCTAACTGTGACAAATGGTATGTGGATAACGGTGCTACAAATCATGTTACGATGCGGTTAGATTTTTATCAAGACTTTAAATATTTTGAAGTTGATCACACTGTAACAACAGCTGATGGAAATGTGATTAAGGCTGTAGGGCAAGGATCGCTAAGCATTGAGGCTGTGGTTAACAAGAAGGTTGTCAAGTCAACATTGAGAGATGTTTGGTACGTTCCCCAGATAAGCAGAAATTTGTTTTCGGTGCTGTCGACACAAGATAGAAATCCAGGGAGCTTGTTTGAGTCAAGCGTCACTTCTTGTTCAATGAAGATTGATGGACAAATTACAGTTACAGGACAAAGAGAAAGGTATGGAGGTCTGTACAGGCTTAACTGTAGGATTGTACCGCCATCTAAAGTAATTGTCAATTTGGTACAGAAAGTGGATATGCTGCAACTCTACCATGAACGGATGGCTCATCAGAATAAAAGACATGTGAGAAGTCTTATCGAGAGGGAACTCGGTATCAAAACCAAGGAAACTGGAGAATTATGCGAAGGCTGCATATTTGGAAAGTCCCACAGACAGAAGTTTGGTGTACGGGAAAAAGCCACTCAGCCTGGAGAACGCATACACACTGATGTGTGTGGTCCATTCCCTCTGTCCATATCCAAGTATCGTTACTTTGTACTGTTCAAAGATGAATTTACGCGTTACAGGTTTGTGTACTTTCTTCGAGAGAAGTCAGAGGTACAAGAAAAGCTGAAAGAGATGTTGGCATCTGCCAATGTGTCTGGTCATACTGTTAAAGAAGTATTGAGTGACAATGGCGGAGAATTTAACAATCAGAAGGTACGGAAAGTATTGACGGATAAAGGCATAAAGCAACGGCTTGTTATGCCATATACGCCGGAACAAAACGGCTGTAGTGAACGGGACAATCGTACGATTGTTGAAGCAGCGAGATCTATGATGCACGCTCACCAGGAATTGCCTCAGATGTTGTGGGCTGAGTTGGTGAATACTGCCGTTTATATTTTAAACAGGACAGGTCCAACTGCAGTAGAAAACAAATCCCCATTTGAGCTTTGGGTTGGTAAGAAGCCACAAATAAAGCACTTAAGGATTATCGGATCGTCTTGTTATGCGCATATACCAAAGAAGACTAGGAAGAAGCTGCATAAGAAAGCAGTGAAATGTATCTTAGTGGGATATGATAATGACGATGGATACAGGCTCTGGAACGAACAAAATAATTCGTTGGTGAGGTCAAGGGATGTCTCTTTCGATGAAAAGCCCTTGGGTGCGGAAGCTGCAGTAAAAGCTTCCACAGAAGCTGAATTTGAAATACCTTTAGAATTGCATGGTAATGAGAATGATGCATTGAATCCACTGAGTCAACCACAAGTTACTCAGAATGCAGAAAATTCAGGCAATGATAGAACTCTTAACATTGATGAAAATGACAATGAAGGTGTTGGTACTGAAATTGGGGACACTGAGTTCATTGGTAGAGAAGACGTTCTAGTTGAAAATTTGGATGATTTTGATGACGCTAGGAGTTATGCTTCTGAACAAAGTTTTGAGTTAGGGGGAGAGATAAGGGAAGTAAATGAAGATGAGACCGAAACTCATACCAGGGATGTAATGCCTGAACAGGAAATTATGGAACATGGTGGAAGGATTCTCAGAGATAGATCATTACTTCGTCCACCTAATAAACTCAAAGACTATGTTTTAAACATGGCTAGTTGTCACCAAGAACCTAGTTGTTACAGAGAAGCTATTACAAGCTCTGAACGGAACCTTTGGGAAAAAGCAATGGACTGTGAGATGAATTCCTTGATGGAGAATAAAACATGGGTCCTTGTGCCTCGTCCAAATAACAGGAAGGTTATACCATGCAAATGGCTATATAAAGTGAAACTGAATGCTGATGGCACAGTAGATAAATATAAAGCCAGACTTGTTGTAAAGGGGTTTAGTCAGAAGAAAGGGGTTGATTATGACCAAACTTTCAGTCCCGTGGCTAGAATGGCAACAGTCAGGAGTGTATTGGCTGTGGCAGCCAATGAGAACATGTCAATGATACAATTCGATGTTTCAACAGCTTTTCTGTATGGGTCACTCGATGAAGAAATTTTTATGATACAGCCCGAAGGCTATGATGATGGTTCAGGTCGCATCTGTTTGTTAAAGAAAAGTCTTTATGGTTTAAAACAGGCTCCAAGATGTTGGAATAAGCGGATTTTGGACTATTTCAAAGATATTGAATTCGAAGTTAGTGACTCAGATCCTTGTTTATTCATTAGGAAGACGCTATCAGGAGGTAAACTGTTAGTTGCTCTATATGTTGATGATGGTTTGGTGGCTGCAACGAGCCAGGACCTCATAAACGAGTTCATAGGACAAATGGAAACAAAGTTTAAAATAACAACTAAGGCAGCGTCATATTTCCTTGGAATTGAAATAGAGAAGACTGATGACGGAATTAAAATATCTCAGGGATCTTACGCAAAGAAAGTGCTCAAAAAATTTGGCATGGAACATTGCAGACCGGTAATGACACCAATTGTAAAAGAGGATCAATGTCAGGGTCAAGACTCATGCGATGTGAGTCATTTTTTGAAAAACTACAGGCAAGTGGTTGGTGCATTGGCATACCTTATGATTGGAACTAGAGCAGATATTGCATATGCGGTCAGCGTCGTTTCTAGGACCCTCGAAAATCCTAAAGAACCTGATTGTGTCAAACTGAAGAGAATACTACGGTATTTGCAGTATGCTCCAGAAAAGGGGATACTGTACAAAAGAGATTTCAAGACAGGTATTCTTGAGAGCTACAGTGATGCAGATCATGGCGGTGACTTGAACACAGGACGTTCAACCACTGGTGTATTGTGCATGTATGCTGGAGGTGCCGTGTCATGGATAAGCCAACGTCAGACAAGCGTGGCTATATCTACCACCGAAGCAGAGATCGTAGCTGCTAGTGAAGGCGCTCGGGAATCAATTTGGCTGTCCAGAGTCATTGGAGATATGACAGAACTGAAGGGTGTGCCTATCCTGAGAGTAGATAATGAAGCAGCGATCAAGCTAGCCGAAAATCCGGAGTACCACAAACGTACCAAGCATATCCGGATTAGACACTTTTTCGTCAGGGAAATGGTAACTAGTGGAGAGCTCAAAGTAAGCAAGATCACAACTGAAAATCAGCTTGCAGATACTTTTACGAAAGCATTAGCCAGACCAAGGCTCCTGAAACTTTTGAAATTAATAGGTCTTCATTGAGAGAAGATATTAAGGTTGTATGTGCTTGCAATGTGCGACCTCTTTCTAACCAAGTAATATCTGGATGAAAAACAAGTTGATGTCATGTTGGTCAAGGTGTCATTATGTGGAAAAACAGCTAATCTTGTTAATTATAAAATAAACTAATGCTATCAGTAAAATAGTCGTTTCACAAGTAAAATGGTCGTACAATAATAAAAGAGAATGAAGGAATTAAGGAAAATATCCAAAGAAACGCCGTTAACGTACGGTACAAAAGTTATAATTGTTTTCCCTTGTTGTGTTGTTATCGTTAGCTTCGACATCAGTTCATTATTTATGTTATAAGTGTAAAACTTTACAGTGTAAAGTAAAAGGCAAAGTGGTTAAAGCTTTTCGATTTCGAAGAAGCGAATTTGACTTGGCGTTGCCCTCGCGAGCGACCACAGACCACGAAATTTGCCAAGAAGCATTAGTTGAGTAGTTGTCAGTTGTCTTTCATTTATTGCTATTGTTGGTAATATGTTGGTTTAGCAAAATAAATTTGTCAAGGTGGTTTTATATTCGGCTTTGGTTGGTGTTGTGTATCGATGTGCCTTGCGTGCTGATTATGCACTAGTCGTTGTCTTTTTTCTTGTCGAAAATAAATACAGTATTGTCAGTTTGGTACTGCATCTTGTAATGTCTGAATGTACTAAAAACAGTTTGAAACGCTGCCATAAATTTAATTAAGTATTAGGTATTGTTGTATGATGAAATGGAATGAAATTGTTGTATGATATCCTGGGCATTTTATTATATCTGAGTGTGTTATGTTCCGTGATTCCTGTCTAAGTTGATCATGGTCTGAATTCTCAATGCATTGTTTTTCCAGCAGTTTTTGTTGAATATAACCTCAATCTTTTAGCTTGAAACTAATTTGTTGTTATTTTTGTTTGATAAAAGGTGGTAATCTGACTTTTTCATTAGTGTCTGTAGGTAATGAAATGGCAAAAATGGACAGTTCTTACAAAACAGTTTTGGAAATTGAATGAAAACAGTTTTGAGATCACTATCACTTACCATAATTGTCAAGACCCTTTCTATGAAACATCTTAAGTTGACAGTTTTTACAGCATTTTTAAGAGTACCTAATAAACTGGGTCAAATATTTCTACAAGCAAGTAAGTGCCCTGTAGCATGTCTGTCTTTACGGGTCGTCAGAAGCCCGAAAGTCTGACAACCAGTCTTACCAAGGGGTATTGTATTACCTAGATACTGGGTTGTGGAGGTCAGATAGGCAGTTGCTCCATGTAAAATACTGGTATTCAGCTTCATCCGGTTACACTGGAAGCCAACCCCAACAAAGTTGGGAAAAGGGTTCGCAGATGATGATGAAGTGCCCTGTAGCAAAATGGTCCATCTAGTACATCTTGTATCCGCTTCACAAGACCTGTAAAACTAGCAGTCATTTCCGTGGCTCTATCAGTGCATATTCCTACAGATTTCAACCAATCCAATTTGTTTTCTTTTTCAAAACCATCAAGAATGTGAAAAATTTCCTCCCTGGTGGTGGTGCGAATCGGAAGGGCATGGCAAAACAGGAACTCTTCTTATGTCTGTCTCTATAATTATGTTCAAAGTTGAGCCAACTTTGTTAGGATGGTGTAAGTTTGTGCAGTTTTGAATAATGCAATCATAAAAATAAAACATGGATCTAGTGGTGTAGCGTGCCATCTCGGCGCCGGGGGCGGGAGACCCATTTTGCCGCCCCCATTCAATACTTAATTAAAATTAAATTTCGAGACATCATTTCACAGGCATTGAGGTATCTTTTATTGAAGGTAAAATAGGATCAGTGGTTTCACAAACGGATTCTACGGGCCTTATGAGCAGCAAAGTCAGACATACCTTTGTCAAAATCAATATTTGCAGCCAATTCTTGCTCAATCGACAATATAGCCAAGTTTGATAGTCTAGTGGAGCTCATAGTCGATCTGAGATAATTTTTGATTAGGTTCAACTTCGAAAAACTTCTCTCACAACTAGCAATACTAATTGCCAAAGTCAAATACACATAATATAAAGTTAATCACAAGTTTCTTTATAAAAAAAACCTTCCTTTCTTTTTTCTTTTAACCCTTTATAAGGCATAAGCATCTAGGGGCGGAAAAATGCTTTTTCGGCAAATGAAAAAAAAAAAAAAAAGCTTCTAAAGCAAAAGGTAACTAAAATTATTTTATATAATAAGCTCCATAATTAACAACAATAACGACAAAACAATTGAATCTTAAAAACGATATTCTAATAACAGTTTTAGAAGAAGACGATGATTAACAAAAGCCTTTAATTTAACCCTTAATTTGGCAACGAAAAAAAAGTAAGAAATACATACATTTAATTATTGTAAGGCTTTAGGGGTGTGCCAAAGAGCCTCGAAAAAATGTAAAAATAAATCCTGAGTTGCCCACTGTTGGGAAAATTCGTGTCCGTCACAGCAGACATTACCAATGACTTAACGATGAACGTGTAGATTTGCATGTCCGCTGTGGTGGACAGTGCCAAATTATGGAAAAATAAAAAACGTTAGTATTATTATGTTTATTTTATTAAAATAAGCAAATACAAAAATGAAAAATGCAGAAATTGACCTGAAAATGTTATTTTACTTGGTGTGAAAATTTAAAAAACAATTTCTCGGGGTTTTGCCTGTTACAAAGCATAATCTTGTATTGCATTTTATGCAATATACGACGGTTTTCTTTTGGCAGTATCTGCAACGACCTTCGTCCATCGTTGAGGGGAAATGGCCTATGTTGTCATATTTGACTGGACTCGATGGGCGAGCTACATGTGGTTTGCTTACTTTTGCTGTCTCAGTTTTATTTCTTTTGGCACATCTATTTGCCTTCAACAATATTTCATAAACATCGTATCTGAATGCTTTTAGAGGTATTTTAGCTTTCGCATTACTTGAATGCTTACGGCGGTAGACTAACCAAGCGTTATTCACACATATGTCGAGCATTTGTGAAAATATAGCTAAATACCATCTCCTGCTCTTAAATGGTGTTTTATATAGTGAGATGAGCATGTCAGCAAGATCAACACCTCCCATATGTTTATTGTATTGGCGCACAATCTGTGGACATTTGACGTCGATCTTGCATTTTGCGTCCTTACAATATCTGCGGATTTTTTCTACAGGCTCACTCGCCACAAAAGAACTAATGAATGTAACGGCCTTATTGTCATTCCAGCGAACTATTGCTAAGCAATTTTGGTTACAAACGGCTTGTACAAAATGACCTCTGGGTTTCTTTTTCATAGCCTTATCAGTAAGCAGAACAGTTTCTGCTCCTCTAAGGCGATTGCCTCGGATAGTACCTAAAGCAAAGATGCCATAATGTTCCCGAAGAATGAAAAATAACTCCGGCGATGAAAAAAAGTTATCACAAAACACGAATGCCGGTTTATGGTGAATGCTTTGACATAAAGCTATGACGACCTGAGCGCCAAAACCAAGGGACGATTCCTCTTCGGTAAACGTATGGTAACGGAACGTATCGTCACCTCCATATAGGACAAAGTCATAAATTATGCCTGAAACGCCGGCTCGTACATAATTTTTAAATCCCCATTTATTTGGTTTATCTTTCATGTATTGTTTTCGTTTACCTGCCTTAGATCCTTTATATGCTATCATCATTTCATCTATGCTATACATTGTCTCTTTTTTTTTGTTGTTTTAAACAATTTTGCCTTATTTGCTCTACAACTGGACGTACTTTAAAATATTTGTCTCCATCATCCATGTTATTGTCGACAAAATGTAAATATCTTCGTACTTGCTGGTATCTTTTCAACGACATTATATCGCCAACTTTAGCATACCTAAATTTATCCGACCAATAATCGAGGTATGAAGGCATTACAACAATACCCATGATAATGTGAATAGCCAAAAAGTCTTTAAATTCTTCTTCTGACAGCTGAATTGACTTGCCAGTTTGTTGGACTGAGTACAAATTTGTCTGTTCTACAATATTAATTATGACATTTTGAGAAAAAAAAAAAAAAAAGTAGCTCAAAGGTGAGTCAACATCTTCTGGAAAATCAATATAATCTCCATCTTCATCCTCTTCTACTGTCGCTCTGTGACGGAATTGTGCTACTTTCCATTTATAAGCCAGCTGAAATTTTTTACCCTTCTTCGCTCTCTTTGCTGGTACTGTAGGTGGTTGTTTCCTGGACCTTGTGTTTCGTGATGCAAGTGGAGAAGAAGAAGCTACAGGTGCTATAGGCGTTGATGGCAGTGAGGGAATAGCAGATAGGGATGGAACATTCTCATAATTAGACTCTCCAATTTCGCGCAAGATAGAATCAGATATAACATCAATATTATCATTGTTCGATTCTTCGTCTTCAGATGTACTCATTGTTAGGTTGGCAAGGGAAGATGTTATTGATGGTGCAGAAGAAGAGAGCGGGGAAGAAGCATAAGCACGCGGGTCACAATGCATTTCTGTTTCAGAATCTGAATTTTCACTAGCATCGGAAGGTGCATGTTCAGTTGGCACTAAGGCGAGAATTTTACTAGCACGGTTAGGCTGTTGACAAAGAAAATGAAAGCAAACTCAGCACCAAAACCAGAAAAAAAAAGTAAGCTTTTTGGCGTTGTCCGCCACAGCGGACACAGGAATAAAGTACTACATCTCTATAAAATTAGCAATGTTCGCTGTGACGGACAAAACACTTGATCAACAAAAACACCATGCAAATGAAAAAGAGCGTATTTGTTTTTGGGTTGTAATTATTTATAGAATGATTTTCTAATAGCCGAGTCGAGATTTCAAGGCATTCATAGGCAAAAAAGAAGAAAAATAATTATAAATACCTTGAGCAAAACGGGTGGTCGTCCTTGCGACGACATTTTGTGTCACGACTGACATAATGCAGTGTTGTCACGCTCAAAATATATTTTCTACTATTAGTTTATGAAATTAAGAAATATTTAGTCGATTTGAAATCGATGAAAATCGAATAAAAAACTAGTAGAATTTATTTTTTGTTGACGTCCGTCACACCGGACTTTATCAAATTAAGGGTTAAACCAATTAGGCTCAGAAATGTCCCTCTCCTACAATGCCCTGACAATTCAATCATCAAAACTTACACTATTATTGATTATGATAACAATTACAAGTATAGTTACTTTTTCTTCATTGTTATTTTAATTATTTTTGGGTTATTTTCTGATTTTGTTATTGTTTTTGTTTTTGTGGACGTCTTATCTTTCGGTGGAGATTTCAGCGTGTTAAGCACATTTAGTGAAATATCCGACAATATTACCACGTTTTTGGTCATAACCCTTGAAGTCGAAGGTTCTGATTGTTTTAGAGTTTCAGCTTTTTCTAAATTTTTTGGCGCAGCATTGAAATTGGCAAGGTGCCCAAGATGATGTCCGTGAACGCAGATTTGTGAAGCGGAGCATTCAAAGCAACTCATTTGTTATCATGGTTAACTTTTTTGTTGATTTCTCCCATAACACCTGGTGCACGGAAAATGTGCCCTTGAAGGGTTTGATGTTATTGGGAATCAAGTTACTTTTTTGTGTTATATCTTGTTCTTCTATTTTTTTTGACAATAATATTGAGCTGTTCGTTTTCGACGCGTGGCTTAATCAGATTATAGAATTGATCGAATGTACCCACATCTTCACCGTAGAGAACCATTTGATCCGCTGCTCTTTTTAATGTAGCTCCAACACCATCTGGGGCACCCTTGCCGTGGCCGGCCTCAGAGTAGTTCCACGTGATTTTATTTAACTCCGAGAAATCGTTATAAATTTGGGTGATTATGTAGAACATGGTCTTGTTTCTATATTGCGATGATGGTGAGTCCGACAAAAAATGGATGGTGTCAATTAAGGGGTTCAATCTCATTACTTCTTCTATTAAAGGCACCAGATGAGCCCATACCGAAGGAGCGTTGTGCGTTAAACAATCACTTATTGTACATAATTGATGTAGGGGTTACAATTCCAGTATCAAAATTATGGGCATATGCAACAGCAGTGTGTAAAGAAACCTGTTGTCTGCTGCCACCGAAGTGAAAAGACTGTACTTCTTCGGCATATTTCAAAGCGTAATTTTCGGAGAAGTACTACATGAATCAGACATTCTTGAATGTTCAGGTTTTCTTTTAGATTTTTGATAGTTTTGTATTGGCCAACAATTTTGTAAATGTGCTGAAGAAATATTATTAAATCATGCTCAGCTTTGCAACTGCTGCCGTAAAACGGCTTGTTACACTCTTTTTCTCCGAAATTACTTGCTTTTTCGTTGTGCCGTTCTTAAGAATTATATTTTTAGTTATCTTGACCCATTGAAAATAAGTTACGTTTTTATTTTTAAAAGCATTATTGTAATCTAGATGATTACTTCTGCAGGCGTCACACTTTGCAAGCAATTGGTGTTTCTAGAATCACATCATAATTTAGAAAGCACCTGGTTGCTGTTTTTCTCATTTATTATTAAAGCTTTATTCAAACTGGTTATAAGTAATTCCATATTAACATGGACAGTACACTGACATGTTTCTCTATTTTTTTTTTTGGAAAAAGCACCCAAAAAGGTCGCAGTTTGCAAAAAAATTAGTAACTTACTCTCAATTTTGTCTCTGAAAGGATTTTTTTATAAAGGTCTTTTAGAGGTAGGCATAAATATCTTTTTTGTTGGCGAACTTTATTGCGTGTGATAAATTCCTTTTTACCAGCGGTAATAACACTGTTTGCATCATCTGTGTAAAACTTTGTTATGCGTTCCATCATAGGAGTATCCTTTTCGTCTGATTTATTGCTATTGTCACTCTCTGATTGCGACTCTTCACTCAAATCTTGATGTCTAGTCTCTGCCTGCATCTCTTTCAATTTTATCTTAAGTCTCTGTATATATTTACGTTGTGATTTGTTTTTTTTGAACCTTTCTGACTTCTGCTCGAAAGTGTGGGCGCAAAGGATCATCAACTTTGTTAATGGTGGCTTCAGTATCTAGGATAATTGAGCCGTTGTCATCAGCAACAGCTTGGATATTAACTGTTTGAAATAATGGCTCCTTCCCTATGGTAGATTTTTCTGTTTTCTTTTGACGATATCTATAGAAAATTTAAACATATAAGTATTTAAATACAACATCTACATAATTATGAAAACGCTTACTTTAATATAGGATCAAATTGTAAACGTAAAGAAAATAAATAAAAACGTCAAAATAATTTTTAACTCTTACAAGTCATCAAGATCATGCCCAGAAATACCTTTTAGAATTTTCTCTCCACTTTTTTCTTTGTTCTCTTTGTTCGCGAGACGATTTTTCTTTCTTTGTTTCTTTTTGTTTTAGGTATCGTTCTCTTCGCTTTCTTCTTTCTATTTCTAGTAATTCCGGGTCGTTTTTTATTTCAATATACCGCCGTCTTTTGCACATTTTTTGAGCCAGCCTTCTTCTAGATAGAGCTTCTTCATTTTTTTTGATTTAGGGGGCATTTTCGGTTGTAGGGCTTAATTTATTTTAACATAAGGATCTGTAAAGACAATAAAACTCATTAAATTCGTTTTGAGGTATATGTAAAAATGTTACGAATTTGTTGAAATTTTTGGCAATTTTTATTGATCAGCAATATAGATAGGAGTCTGACCAACGAAAGCTGTCCAAGAAAAAAGGCGGGAATTTCAAAAAATCAAGAGCGTGCAACCCTTGCTATACACTGCTTAAACGGAGTTGATACTTGATATTATTCAAGACATATTATGCGATTTAGGTAATGACTGTTTTTTTACATAATGTAGAAAAAGTTGAATGAAAGAAGAAGTTATTACTATAAGTTTATTTAATGGAATAGATACCACTGATGCGATGTCACAATAAAATAAACACAAAACATAGGTTATGAGTCATAATCGAAATCGGATTCCAAGAACTCTACGCCTGATAATATTGAATCAGCTTCATTGCTTTCTTTACTGCTACTGCTACTGTCCCCAACATGTATTACAAACCGTTCAAGTTCGTTTTCAACAACACGGTCCCTTAATTTGTACTGATTTTCAACATTTAATACATGATCAGTGTACTTCTTCCAGTCATCAGCAGTTATGGATAGAAAGCATTCTTTTATTAAATTTTGCATTTCAGCCCCTGGTATTCCTATATTTTTGCTTGCTACTTTTCTCTTCGCCTGACTCCATACAAGCTCAATTGCATTGAGGTCGCAATGATACGGTGGCAGCAACAAAATTTCGTGATTGTGGATATGACTATATTTTTTTAGATATTCCTCAGCTTCGTAAACTGCTGCAGGTTTATTATCTTTGACCAAACACATTAATTCAGCTTTGGTATGATATTCTTCAAAATGAATATTATTATCTTGAAGCCATAATCGGAGATTAGCTTTAGAATCAGACATAGTAGGGGGTTTGTTTAGTTGTTTCACATGATAACTTGCATTGTCCATCACAAGTACACTAGGTTTAGTGAGATTTGGTATCAACATTTCCTCAAACCATTTCATGAAGTTGGTAGCATTCATATCATCATGGTAGTCAGCTGATTTGGATTTTGTGCTGAATACCAATAAGGCACCTGGCACAAACCCTTCCTCCGATCCTGCATGTACAATGATATGTCTTTTCCCTGACGATATATTTGTAGTGACACCACTTGTTGAAGGTCCTTGCCACGATTTTTTAACTTTATAATTCTGATGCAAGTACATAAGTCTCATCAAGATAAATTATCTGTTTACCTTCTAGTCTCTTTTCATGTATTGCTCTCAAGAATCTGTGTCTCCATGCCGCAATATCATATTTTTCAGTAAGTAAAGCCCGTTCATTTTTATTGTTTTGAAAGTGAAACCCGTTCTTGTTTAAAATTTTGCTAAGGGTTTCACGGCATCCCATAAATCCAATTGCTTCCTTCAGCTCATTGTGCAGGCTTCTCAGTGTTGGGACTTGTTTTTTCACTCCATAAAATTCGTTTATTTTGTTTCTTATAGCCGAAATATCAAAATTATCCAAATTGGAAACTGTTTCTGAACGTGGACGACTTTTCCCCGGAGTATTCCACTGTCCTTGATTCTTAGACCCTTCAATTTTAATTCTTCTTAGGGTCTTTCACTTACATCTGAAGAGAGCAAATACAATAAATTATGTTGCAGTATAATAATACTCGCACTGGGCCCGCGTGGTAGATTACGGCCCACTCCCTCTCACAGAGAGGAGGCCTGTGTCCCAGCAGTGGGAACGTTAATAGGCTGATTGATTGATTAATAATAATACTAAACCAGACACTTTTAAGTCTTTGGTTAGTACACTGTCATAAAATTCAAAAACTATAATAAAATACAAAGACAGCATGTTATTTAATTTAGCTATCCATACACATCATTATCCTATGTATAAACCCTTCAAAGTTACTGTTAAATCTATAATTTCTGTATTAATAAGAGTAGGTACCTGTCATTGAAGATATCTTTTCTAAATACTGTGTTTCACAAGTTGACATTTCATTTTTTTCGAGAGTTTTCAATTTCTTTACTGTTTCCACAATTTTAAGTTTTGTCTCTTCGTTGTTAATACTTCCTGAAAAGTAGAATATTGCTATATTTTATAAATAGTCGAAAAGTATCAAGTTATTGTAATAGTAATTCAAAAAACTAACCTAAAAGTGAAATGATTGAATCCAGTCGTCGTATTTTCTCTGCAGATTTCTGATTCAAATCACTTTTTACGTCTTTATATTTGTCAATCATAGTAAATAGAAGCTTCCTCGTTGAACTTTTGATGGTTTTCGGCATTATTATAAACAGAATCAACGAAAATATGATGCACGTAAACACAAGATGACTCAAGTACGAAACGTCAATGTGACAATTTTGACAGTCCTAAAATATTGCCATATCAAAAGTTTAGAAAATAATTCGTGGACAGCTTTCGTTGGCCAAACTCTACAGTTAGACAGTCGAAAAGCTCAAATCGATCTACACACGATTCTATTGTCAAGATAATTAGAACGGGTGTAGATAATTTGACCTCTTCGACTGCTCGTCTACTTCTGCTGCTGATAGTACCTACCTAATTATGTCATAATCATCGCAGTGGACGAATGATAATTTCAGCCGAAAGACATCCACCGCCTGACCAAAGATTTCCACGAGGACCGGGGAACATTTTGGATAGGAACATAATGAAACGATAACAGTTCTACTTGCAAACTACACTACTAAAACTACGATTAAACTAACTACTATTCGGTACTTCCTTTCATATTTAAAACTTACTGAGTCAGCAGTACCTACTTATAAATTTCTGTCATTCCATTTATCAACTATTATTGTCCCACTATCCTTGACGTACTGGTACATATTTTGTATCTGCTCCGGACTGTTATAGGTAATAGGTAATAGGTAATACGGGCTGGTATCCGCAACTCCACGTCAAAGCGCGTATTTTGCGTATGGGTGGGAAATCACTTATTCGATCCACCCCAGCTCCTCCAAGAAGGCCAGCAACGCCTTGGTGTTACTGACCATCTCTCTTAGGGTACCTGGGTTACCGAAGTACTTTGCCCTGTAAGTGGCAACCACCGGGCAGTGTAGTAGCACATGAGCTGCTGTCTCGTCGTCCTCCATGCAGGCCCTGCACAGCGGACTGTCTGTGACTCCTATGACAAAGAGGTGTTTATTAAAAGACCCATGGCCAGTTATAGCTGCTGTAACAGTTCGCAGCTGTTGTTTCGTTAGTCGGAGCACCCGCTTCGTGAGGCGGCAATCCATGGCAGGAAGTGCCTCCTTAGCCTGCCTGCAGTCACGTTGGTCCAACCATAGTTTGAGGTGTTGGTCCCTAGTGCGTTTCCTTACCAGAGAGCGTAGGTACCCGAAGGGGAGTGGCGCAATGGGTTCGGGCCCCACCGGTGCCATGCTCGACCCCCTACGGGCAAGTTCGTCGGCTGCATCATTGCCTAGTGAGCCGCTGTGTCCTTTGATCCATTGAATGGTTATATTATTGAGGTTACCCACCTGGTTTAGGCGCTGGTGACACTCGTATATCAGCCCAGAGTCAACAGTGTGGCTGTTTAGCGCTTGCAGAACAGCCATACTGTCTGAGAGTATTCGTATCGAGTAGTCCTTAACTTCCCTGGCTATGATGGCTGAAGCGGCAAGAGAAATACCCATGCATTCGGCCTGGAAAACTGTGTTGTGGACCCCCAGTGGTGTGGCTATGTGTATGTTGAAGTCCTCCGAGAAGATTCCAGCACCTGTGCCACTACCTGTTTTAGAACCATCCGTGAATATGCGTAGCTCTGCAGGACGCAAGCCCTCGCAATGGCGATCCTCGTGCAGTTGGATTCTGTATTTTTTATCAAAGATAAATTGTTTGGGTATCCGATCATTTATGGCTTTCGTGATGGGGAACTCATTATTGAGACCCTCGAGTAGCGCGGTGTGTTGTGTTACTCTCTTACCCCAGAGCTCTGTTGCATTAAGACGCACCGCAGCCATCGTCGCTTCCTGCTGTATGAACAGGTGGAGCGGGGGTAAGTCTAGCATGGCTTCAATCGCTGCAGTCGGAGTAGTCCTCATGCAGCCCGTGATCGCCACGCAGGCTAGCCTTTGCATGCGTTGTAGTCTGTTAGATGCTGTCACTAGCTGGGTGCGGGGCCACCAGACCACAGCCCCATACGCGATCGTGGGGCGGATCACTGCAGTGTACAGCCATAGTATGATTTTGGGGGATAAGCCCCACTTCTTACCTATCATTTTCCTGCACTGCCAGAAGGTGATGCAGGCCCTGTTTAACTTGTTGTCTAAGTGACTACTCCAGTTTAACTTACTGTCTAGAATGACCCCGAGGTACTTGACTTCATTGGCCAACTGGAGTTCTGTATCGAACAGTTTTGGTAGGCGGTAGGGCCCTAAAGTTCGTTTTTGGGTAAACATGACTAGTTCAGTTTTAGTGGGATTCACTGATAGTTCAAATTCCCTGCACCAATTTTCTACGATACGTAGTGCTTGCTGGACTGTTACCCTCTAGTTCAATTTGAACACTTTCGTATCTAAACTCATTGCTTATATTGTAGCTACGATATAATTTCAAATTTTGATGGTCTTCACAGAGTGCCTTACACAGACCACCTTGATATGTTGCAATTATAAATGCGAAATCTTCTAAAATATTGGTGAACTGATTAACGTTTACATTATATCTATGGTGTCTATTACTAAGACATAATATGTCAGCTTCATTTTTCGGCTAAAATGACAATAAATTTCTAATAAAATATTTTTTTTACAAAAACCTCGAAACGAAAAATAGCACCATGCAGACAGATAAAATAAATAAAATAACGCAATTAACCATACATTCAATATAAATTTGTTAAAAAATAAAAGAAAAAGTGTATTTGCCGAATTTTCCAAAAAAATGTTATTGTACCAAGCTTTATGCCGAAATTAACGGAAACCAACAAAAACACGATATATCTAACTATTAGGTCGAATACTAAAATCATTATCGGTAACAACCGTCATTGCTCACTCAAGACAATATCATTGTTAGCAACACGTGTCATTGTCGTCTCAGGCTAGGTTCAGATGACAAGCGCTCAGCGCGCGTTGAACGCGCGTTGAATTTTTGTATAGTGTTCACATGGTGCGCGCTTGTCAGGCGTTAAACGCGCGTTGTTGCGGCCAGTTTGAGTTCTACATTTGTCGAAGATGGACGTAGAAACAGTTTTATCGGTGATTTTATACAGACGGCAGAAACGACACAACAGAAGACGGAGATATTGGGTTCACCCAATTTTGTCAACCAGGCTGACTGAAAGTCAGTACATTATTTTATATCCTAAGTTAAGGCAATTTGAGCCCAAATTCTTTAACTACTTCAGAATGTCCATCAAGTCATTTGATGACTTACTGACTCTCATAAACGATGAACTCGTAGCAGATAAAAACGCTGTGCGATATAGCATTTCACCGGAAGAAAAACTCATAATTACATTGAGGTAAGTTTTTTAATAATCAACATAATCTATAAATCAAATAAATCAAATCAACTTGTTTAGGAACAATTTTTTTAAAGAAAAAATAACATTTTGTTACTCGCAGAATAACTCTAACTCTGATTCATTGCTGACATTAGTTGGTGCTGGCGATGGAGTAGGTATTACTGGCGATGGAGACCCCATTGCTGTAGTATAACCATAATGTGCAAAATTATTTGACACACTAGACTGCTGTGATCTATAATCATGATAACGAAAGCCTTCAACAGAAGCTGATGACTGATGACGCTGCTCTTGTGATGAATAATTTCTTCGTTGTGATACCGGGTAATTTTGATTTTCATATGTCTGTTGTTGTGGTCCTTGAAATTCATTTTGGTTTTGCAAAATTAAATTATAAATGGCAATTTTAGTTTGAAGTCGCCTATATTCCGGAATTTTTTTAATCTCTTTAACGAGTGACAAACAAAACAGCTTGTCTTCATCGTCATCTTCTTTTGGATGAGACACATTTTTCTGTGCTAAACTCTGCTCTAATATGTTTGCAAATCTTTCATCAGCAGGATTTAATTTTTGTTTTTTTCCTGAAGTAGATTTAGGACTCTTAAAGCCAGAACTTATTTCTACTTCAGCAACCTCTGACGAAGTTGATGCATTATCTGCATCGAAACTACTTTCTGTATCTTTGTTGGCAATTGATGCCTGTAGAAATCGTAGTCTATTATAATGAATATATGTCGAAGTTTTGGAAGCTCCTGATCCAGATTTGACAGTCTTTATTTTCTTCACCTCTCTCATATAATTATCCCGTAAACTCTTCCACTTTTTTTGCAGGGATGACGCTGAAAAAAAAAACAGTATTTAGTAATAGTTTATGTTTGTTTCCAGATATTTGGCCATTGGATGTTCATTTGGGACATTAAGCTACGACTATAGAATTGGCAAATCTACTGTGGCTACTATAATACCACATGTATGTGAAACTATTTGGAAAAAATTAAGGCCCGTTGTTATGAGTGAACCAACGAAAGAAAAGTGGTGTGAAATATCCACGATATTTGAAAAGAACTCAAAGTTTCCCAATTGTTTGGGAGCCTTGGACGGGAAACATATACGGTTAATCCAGCCTGAACACACGGGTTCTATGTATTATAACTATAAAAATTATTTTTCGCTAGTTTTATTGGCGCTAGCGGATGCAAACTATTGTTTTGTGTGGGTTGACATAGGTGCCTACGGTAAAAACAGTGACTCAGGTATATTCAAGAATTCTTCATTGTACAAAAAGCTGACAGAAAGGTCATTAGATCTACCTGAGCCAAAGGCATTGTTAATACAAAATAGACCGACAACGTTGCCATATGTGATAGTGGCTGATGAAGCTTTTGGCATGATGGAGAATTTAATGCGTCCATATGGGGGAAGGTCACTAACTTATGCTAAAAAAATATTTAATTACCGTTTGACATTAGCACGCCGGTATGTTGAATGTACTTTTGGCATAATGTGCAATAAATGGCGCATTTTACACAGGCCGTTAGATGTTAACATCGGTTTTGCAGAAAAGATCGTAAAAGCGATATGTACACTAAATAATTATGTCAGAATCAGGGATGGCTACAATTTTGAAGACACACTTTATACGCCACCCCTGGAAAATCTAGCCTCACATTATACCGGACGTGCTGTGCGACAGGCGGATAATGTTCGAGTACATTTGTATTTTATTTACCAAGGGTCCGACTATTGGCGAGGAGTAAATAATATAGCACTATAAGCGTCGTATATAGCGTATATTTATACCACAAATTACATAGGAGGCTCACACTCAACAATCAAAAAAATCAAATACTAAAGTAAATGTTGGTAACGAAACCATAGCGAGATCTAACTCGACGCCAACGCCATCTATCGAGCAAAGGGTCAAACCGTAACATTAATTTGAGTTATTATTGATCTCTCCATGATTTCGCTATTGAACCGAACATACCGCCCACCAAGGACATATTGGCAAAATGTCCTTCTATACGACCTACTGTGCTTGATACGAGTTTGGTATGTCGTTGGTGGGAAGCAAAAAATAAACAATTAATTAGAACAACTTAAGTTCTAAATCCTTAATTTGTAACAAAATCACTTGGCAAACTTATTCTAAAACATATTAACTGCATGTTCGAATACAAAAAAAAAAAAAAACAAATCCCTGCGCTAATTTGCTACAGGTAATATACATAGTTTGGACGTTGGCCTTTTGATAGTCGATGATTCGGTGCGTAATGTAACAACGCGAGTAATACCGTCCGGCCCTGGATGTTTCCGTTCGATCCTACCCAATAACCACTTGCCGGGGGGCATATCGTCCTCTTTTACTAGTACCACTTCACCAACAGATGGCTCCGGAATTCTATGGTTCCATTTGTGCCGCTGTAAGAATTGGTGAAGATAATCGTGCGACCATCGACGCCAGAAATCCTGCATCATCCTTTGATGAAGTTGCCATCGCCTTAAACTATTTATATTTTCCCTTTCAAAATTTAAATCGGGAGGTAATACTAGCGGCTCCCCTACCAGAAAATGCCCAGGAGTTAGTATATTTAATTTGTTCTGATCCTCCACATACGATAAAGGCCTTGAATTTAGACATGCCTCAATTTGAGCTAATACTGTTATCATCTCCTCATAGGTAAGAGACGAATTCCCTATCACCCTTTTAAGGTGGTACTTAGTGGACTTAATCCCTGCTTCCCACAGACCTCCAAAATTTGGCGAATGTGGGGGGATGAAGTGCCACTCCGTACCATTATTTCCTAATTCTTCTGCTAATGCAGGATTACAAGCTGACTTTTCTTCGTTAAATAAATAAAGTAATTCACGCGCAGCCCCTACGAAGTTCGTCCCATTATCACTATATAATTCAGCACATCGACCACGCCTTGCCACAAACCGTTTGAAAGCAGCCAGAAACCCCTTAGTGCTTAATTCACTTACTGCTTCCAAATGAACTGCCCTGGTGGCCATGCATATAAACAAGGCAATGTAGCCTTTGTATGACTTGTTACCTCGACCTTTAGATACTCGAATACTTATCGGGCCTGCGTAATCTACTCCGCTACACAAAAAAGGTTTATTTGGGATTACACGAGAGGAAGGTAACTGCCCCATAAGTTGAGTCCTTACTTTAGCTGTATATCTGATACACCTTACGCAGCCCCTCACATACCTTTTTGCCAGCAACTTCACTCCCATGATCCAATACCTTGACCGCAAATATGTAATCATCAGTTGCGGACCCCCATGCATGGTTTTATCATGTGCGTCTGCTATCAGAAGATTGGTAAAACAAGAGTTATTCGGTATTAGTATAGGGTGTACTCTTTCATAACTTAGCTGCGACATCTCAAGCCGTCCTCCTACTCTGATTATTCCTTTACAATCCAGAAATATGTTTAATGATTTTAATTTTCCATTATTATTTCCTAACTTGTTGTTTTTCAGTTCTTCCAACTCATTAGTGAATCCTTCTTCTTGGCATTTCCTTACACATATCTCTGTTGAGTCTTCTAGCTCTTGTTTAGATAAATGTTGTGACCCTGTTCCAACCCTAGCCGTCACGTTTTTTCTCAAATTCAAAAACCTACGGCAATAAGCCATAACCCTAATCAATCTCGAAAACGATGAAAATCTGTTCCAAAAAGTAAAGTCAAATGTAATCGTATGTACTTTGACTTCTTCTAAGTGTGTTATCAGATGTTTCGGCCTTTTGTACTCCACCACCTGCTGCCTTAAATAATCCGGACCCTTCCACCATATAGCAGTGGATTCAAGTTCAGCAGGGGAAACTCCGCGCGAAGCGCAATCTGCCGGGTTCTGTTTAGACGACACATGTGACCAGTAATGTGTGTCCAATAAGTTCAAAATATCTGAAACACGATTAGCCACAAACGTTTTCCAGCGACTCGGGTGACTGTTAAGCCAAGCGAGCACCACTTCGCTGTCTGTCCATGCATGCCAATTGGTCTTTGGTATGTTCAGCACTTCGCCAACTTCCACCATCAATTTGGCCAGGAGAACTGCACCACAGAGTTCTAATCGTGGAATAGAGACTTGTCTTATGGGTGCTACTTTCGTTTTTGAAGTGACCAAATAAATATGAATGTTTCCTTTGTAATCCACAACCCTAATGTAAATGACTGCTGAATATGCCATTTTAGAAGCATCTGAGAACCCGTGCAATTCAGTGCTCACGTTGTTTGATTCTTGGTGCAACCATCGTGGGATTTTAATATTAACCAAAGAAACTAAGTTCTGGTGGTAAGTAACCCATTCTTGTATTAAATTGTTTGGAATTTCTTGATCCCATTCTAACCCTGCCAACCACAACTTCTGAATAAATATTTTGGCTAAGATAATACTAGGTGCTAACCAACCCAAGGGATCAAACAACCTTGAAATCTCGGAAATAATTTTTCTTTTTGTTACAGGTGTCGTCAGCGGCTGGAGTTCTACTGAGTACTGAAAGAAATCTTCGTTCGAGTTCCAGGTAAGTCCCAGTATCTTCGTAACACTGTCTATTTTTATCTTTAACTCTTCATCCGTAGTTTCTTTTTCATTCCTTATTTTATTTAGTAATTTTTGACTATTACTCCTCCATTTTTGTAATGGAAAACCCCCTTTGGATAACACCTTGGTTAACTTTGTGTATATATTAAAACATGTTTCTACATTTTCAGCTCCTGTCATTACATCATCCATATAAAAATCATTTAAAATGATCCTCGCTACTTCTGGTTGATCTAGGCACTCATCGTATGCTAGCTGTTGTAGCGACCGTACCGCTAAATATGGTGCCGACGCCGTTCCGAAAGTAACTGTTTCTAATTCATATTCTTCTATGTCTTTTTCAGGGCTGTCTCTCCAGAGGATACGTTGTAATATTACATCTTTCCTATTCACTAACACTTGCCGGTACATCTTAACTATGTCCGCTACGAGACATATCCGATGTGTTCTCCATCGCATAACAGTGTGCCGGAGTTCCGACTGCAAGGTAGGACCAACTAACAAATTGTCATTAAGTGACATCCCATTCGTTCCCTTGCAGGAAGCATCAAAGACGACACGGACCTTCGACGTTTCCTTATCCTCCCGAATTACAGCGTGGTGAGGTAAGTAGATCGCTTTTTGCATATTCTTATCATTTTCTTCAACCTTTCTCATGTGCTTAAGCTCTAAATATTCTTCGAGAACCCTGGAATAATCTTCCTTAAATTTGCTGTTTTTGTTGAATTTACCTTCTAACGATCTTAATCTTTTTTCAGCGATGCCCTTCGATTCACCAACCTTGCTGACCGGGTCTACATCACGCAGTGGCAACCTTACTATATATCGACCACTCTTGTCACGTTCAGTAGTATCTGTGTATAATTTTTCGCATTTATTTTCTTCCTCCGTTAGCATTTTTTTTCCAGATGGTTCCGCTTCTAGCTCCCAAAATTTTTTAAGCAAATCATCAGCTTCTAGACTTGTATGCATCACGGTTATGTATGAGGGATTACTAGTATGATCCACTTCAAAAGTTCCTGACAATATCCAACCTAACGTGGTGTCTTGCGCTAAAAGAGTACCACCAACATTCCTTTTAATGCCCTCCTGAATGATTTGGCTATAAACCTCAGCACCTAATAAAACATCAATTTTATTAGGCCTGTAGTATTCTGGATCAGCCAAATCATCATCGGCCAAGTCTACCCATTCTACCCTGGTTACTTTCGTAGCTGGAAGAAGGGCAGTGACTGACTTCAGGACGAAAGCGTTCACATTTATTTGAACAGTTGGATCTATTCTAGACCTCACTTTGAGCACAACGGTTGACTTAGCCGTCGCACTTTTATCTCCGCCTACGCCTATCACAGTTTGTCTGGATGGCGTTTTATTTAATCCCAAAAATTGGACCGTGGATTCCGTAACGAAAGAACCCTGCGATCCTTGATCAAGCAAAGCCCTAACTACGCGATAGGTCCCATCTTTCGACTTCGCCTTAATTAAGGCGGTAGTTAATAAAACTGTTTTCCGACCACTCCCAGTCGAGAGACATGACACTATTGGCTTGCTTGATCCCTCCGCTTGCGCGGCTACTTCAGCGTTATTATTTTTATTAGCCTCCTTCATCACCTTTACAACGGCTGATGAGGTTTCCTCGTGAGCCCCACTACTATCTTCACCAATAACAGACCCAGAAACACCTGTTGGGTGCAATAAAGAATGGTGGCGGCGTTTACACACCTGGCACTTGAGAGTGTTTTTACAATGTTTAGCAGAGTGATTATTGTATAAGCAAACAAAGCACAAATTATGTTCCTGAGCAAAACTACGCCGAGCGTCATTAGACTCCTTTCCAAACTTAGGACAGGACGTAATTTTATGATCGGCTGACGAGCAAAACGCACATGCAACCGACTTTTTTACTACGTGAAACGACTGAGTCCCTTTTTGGTTTGAATGTCTATCTTTGTTATCGACCTTATCTAAATTTTCTAAACCTCTAAACCGACTATTTAAATATTCCGAAAACTGGTTAAAGGTAGGTAATTCATCACTTGCGTCTGAAGCCGCATTAAGTTCCCACGCTTTCCTGGTCTCTTTATCTAACTTTCCACTAATTATGTGTATCACAATCAGATCCCAGGAAGACACATCTACCCCTAAATTACTAATTGACTCTAAACATTCAACAGTAGTCGTAATAAGTCGCTTTATTTCCAATGCCGATTCAAACGATAATGTCTTTTGACTTAACAATCTTTTCATTATACTATTTGCCAGAAACCTTTTATTGTTGTACATTTTTTCTAACTTAGACCAAGCAATTTTATAGTTGTCTGATGTAACATTAATATTTCGTAACAACTGTTCAGCTTCGCCTGTTAAATGACCCTTTAAATAAAATAAGCGTTGAGCATCATCCAAAGATTTGTTTTCATGCACCAAACCCACAAATAAATCCTTGAATGTTTGCCACTCCGAATACTTTCCCGAAAAAGAGGGAATTTTTATTTCAGGCAACCTTACTCTATTGAGGTTCCCTTCTGTTTTATAACAAGTATTAGAATCTGTACGCGAATCAGTAAACTTTCTTTCGGATAACATTTCTTTTAAATCACTTTTAAAATCCACATAAAATTCTTCAACTTCATCATAAAGATTATTTTTAACATAGCTCGAATTAGCCAATTCAGGCTTTTTTATCGTGCTTAATATTTCTTTATGATTAGAAGTAAATGCGTTCCATAATTGTTCCAAATTTTCAAGTCGTGTCTCTAAATATGAAGTAGTTAAACGGTCTTTAGGAGCTTTCTTAAAATTTGATCTAGCCTTAATCATTTTAGAACTAACATCTTCCTGTATACTACAGAACGACTCCATTTTGCAACAATTATGGCACAACTTTTATCCACACAATCAAAACACAAGTCACAAAAAATAGATTTGTTTTATGTTTAAAGTTATCCAACAAATCCCAAAATTACAAGTGTTTGGAACAACTTTTAATTGGTTCTAAAATCGGGCATGGATTCCCCGTCAGAACCGCTTTTCACATAAAACAATTACAAGTCCTAAGCTAATAAAAACCATTAAAGTTAATGTTAAATTTAAAGTTCAAATTACGCCCAGTTTTTTGAGATTCTTGATTGATGTAAACACTGAACTTCCTGATCTAAGTTATAATTCAAATGTACTCACGATTTTTTATTTTCACTCACTGACACTTTATTGTTGTACTGCACCCGAGCCACAGCCGGCACGCGTGCTGTACTGCACCACGAGCCGCAAGCGCCTTCTTCGCAGCGCGCAGCACTGCACCATACAAGTGGCGCCCTCTATTCGACGAAATCCTCCCTCGCGACGATCCTCCGACTGCTGGGTACCAGGTTGGCTGCGTCCACGCTCCACCTGGCTGCTCCCGGCTCCAATCGGTTCCTCCTCCAACTCCTGGACACCTCACCTGGTGCCCGTTGAAGGGACTGATCTGGACAGCGATCCACTGCCCAGTAACGACGCGAAGGGTGGTGATACACTACCACCTCTGGAAACCACCACACACACTCCCGACCGATCCGGCTCGAAGGACCATGTATTTTATTTACCAAGGGTCCGACTATTGGCGAGGAGTAAATAATATAGCACTATAAGCGTCGTATATAGCGTATATTTATACCACAAATTACATAGGAGGCTCACACTCAACAATCAAAAAAATCAAATACTAAAGTAAATGTTGGTAACGAAACCATAGCGAGATCTAACTCGACGCCAACGCCATCTATCGAGCAAAGGGTCAAACCGTAACATTAATTTGAGTTATTATTGATCTCTCCATGATTTCGCTATTGAACCGAACAACATTTAACAAACTATTTCATTAATGAAGGAAAAGTAGATTGGCAGGATCGTTATATTTAACTTGTAACACAAACCGATTGTAAATGTAAATAAATATATATACTCACATAATATTTTCTTCTTTTCTTCATTGTCATGTCCTTCACAAAATATAAGGACGAGTTCTTCCCAAGCCCGTCTTCTCAAATTCTTATCTGAATAATCGCTACTTGTCATGTCCCATATCGCAGGACGTTTCTCTATTTCATCAATTAATAATTCCGTATTAAAAGCTTCGGTTTCCATTTCGGACGATTTTCGGACGAACTTGACGAACCCTATACGTCTATCCGCGTCGAAAGCGCGCGCTCAACTGAACGGAAACATAGAAAACCAATGATCTCAAAGCGGCGTTGACGCGCGCTGACAACAGTCGAGCGCTAGCGCAGCGTTGAACGCGCGCGTTACTAAAACGCGCGTTAGCATGTGTACGGCCTGAATAAAATGTATGTAGTTGTAAACGCGCGTTATCAAAACGCGCGTTGAGCGCTTGTCATCTGAACCTACCCTCATGCGACGTTGCTGAAAATGATGTTGCCAATAATGACGAATTCTGGAAAGTTCACCATTTTACTAAATAATTAGGTATATTCGTCGGAGAGAGTGCCACATGCAGTATTAGTTTCACGCGTACTTCAACTTTGTTACATAAAAACACTTCATTATGAAGAAATAATTGAGATACAGTCAAAAATAAGAATGACGATTGTGATGACAAATTTTGGAGAATCAAAATGAAATACTTACTGCTCAATTCGCGCGACGTCCTTACACTCCAAAGCGTGTCGGCCGACTGAGGCGCGGGGTGAAGCGTCGCTTAATAGTGAATTTTAACAGGTCCTATAAAATCTTCATTTCCGTGTTTTTTTTCATCTTAAGTTTTTTTTTTTTTAAAAACCACTTTTATTAAAGTTTTTGATAATGTATATATTCTTGCTTAATGTCTAGCAGATAACTTAAAAAACTAACGACATATCAGGATTAAAAATTTCGTGCCACGGCGATGAAACATGCGTGCACGGCAATGAAACAAGCGTCCACGGCAATGAAAGAACTGTGCCATGGCAATGAAAGAATAAATCCACGGAAATTAAAAAATATTTAATGAGATAGACAGATCTAGATAGAATAAAAATGACTGTTTATAAGAGGTCTTGATTCCAACACTTGTATGGGAGTAAAATTTGCGTAAGGAGATATTACAAAAAAGAATGAGAGTACAATAAGTAAACAAAGACTGTTGAATTACACTCGCAACACTACTTAGAGACTTTAATACTACAGTCTTTCTTTTCTTATACATACTCCCATATATCCAAATCTTACTCCCATACACAATATGTCTGGGTTTGCCTTTCCCTCTCGGAGACAGGCATGATCAGATATATTTTTGCACTTGACAAAACAAAATAGCTTCTTCAGAAAACGTATATTGTGATCTGTAGCAAGTAAGATGCATTTTCAAAATATCAAGTACTAAAAACACAATCATCTAGAAATCATCATCTTTCAGGTATAATCTTATCTCTTATTAACCTAAGAACACAATGTGAGTATATGGCACTAGGAAATTCAGCCTTTCAAGTTTAACTTACAGCTAACTTACACTAATCTTTATACATAAGTAAATCACATTTAGGAACTTTTTTGGCAGTCTTAATTATTTATTATGAAATTAAGCAAAATTATATTTAATCAGATAAGGACGTACTTAAAAATTTAAATTTGGTCATCATCAGTATCAGTATCAATTAGGGTAAACAAAATAGTTTTTTTTCTAGGTTTATAAGTTGAATATAGACAAACTATCATCTGAATCACTACTTAAGTCTATATCTGTTTTTTTTTATGTTTTTGTATGGTTTTCCTCAAAAGTACCAGATTTTTCCAACTCTTTTAAAACTTCAGAGTCAACATTACATAAGTATGAGCACGATGGTACACTTGTAGCACCACTACAGTTTAAGTTTTTAAAATCATAAGTTTCTAAAATTATACTATCAAACTGAGGTACAGCTGCTGGCTGGATAGTTTTTGGTGTAGAAGTTGAGGGTTTAGGAGCCAATGCAAGTTTATCAGTTAATTTGACTAGACGCATTTTACGGATAGAAGTTTTAGGTGTAGTTTTAGTGCAGTTTGATGAGTGTTCAAGAGGAGTTGATATCTGGGGTTTCGTTGGAAAAGTCATAAAATCCTAAGTGATTACCATGAGGGCATTCTATGACATTGTTAAGACATTCAATATTTGTGCAAGATAAACGACGCAATGCTAAACGGTTGCCTGATTCTGCAGTCCACACAACTTGGTGGACTTTTAAAGTACCTGGGGAAGGTTTCAAATTGTCAGGTAGTAACCAGTCCTTTTCAGTGATCTGATAATCTTCTACGAGTTCTATTTTAACGCCCTTGACAGAGGACTTCAAAGCATTCACAAATGCATCAAGATCAGGAATGTCACTCTGTAATGCAACGTATTGGTCAGCAGTTCTCTTTAAAAGTCCACCAACGCCATCTGGAGCACCTTTGCCGTGACCGCATTCGCAATAATTCCAAACTACTTTGTTAATTGAAGAAATGTAGATTGAAAATCGAGACATTATATAAAATATTTTTTTGTTACGATATTGTCCAGAAGGAGAATCAGAAACTATGTAAATATTTTGAACCAAAGGTACTGTTATTTCTATTTCAGTCAAAATTGGAATTAGATGTGCCCACACTGCAGCAGCATCGTGTCGTAAAGATGTACTTATAGTACAAAAACATTGGGTTTTTGTCGTGTGACCTTCAATATTAAAATAAAGAACTGCAGTGTGTAGAGTAAATTGCTTTCTACTACCACCAAAGTGTACCGACTGAATTTCAGAATTATATTTAGCACTGTAATTTTCGCTAAAATCCATATGTATAAGACAGTCATTCTCGGTCAAATTTTGCTTAATTTCTTTAATTGCATCGGTCTGATTACGAATGTTGGCACAATGATTAAGGAATGGCTGAAGATTAGTTTCAAATTGTTTTATGAGTATTAACGGTTCTACGTGGTGTCGTACTTTTTCAACGATGATGGCAGTTTTCTCAATCCCATTTTTTGTGTAAAAGTTTTTCTGTTTTTCCCAGGCCCAATATAAAACTTTTTCCGAGTTATCAATTTCTTGGTATATTAGATGTCTGTTTTTACAGGTAGTACACTTTCTTTGTAGACATTCCAAGTTATAAATGTCGCAACATATGCTCTTAATAACGTTTGTCGAATTTTCTTTTATGATATGATTCTTTTTTAGAGATTCAATTAGCAGATTCATGTTTTCGTGTTTTTCACACAAGCAAGTATTGCGCATATTTATTTTTGGTTGCAGCACCCAAAAAGGTTTTAAACGTGAAAACGTTACTTAGCTCATAGGTGGATAACCGGACTCTATGTATTTTCTGTGTAATTTTTTTATTGTATCCGTCATTAAACGTTTCTGTTTCTTTGTTCCATTTCTTGTTATCGTGTCGTTTTTGCCTGGACACATGCTTGAATTTTCGTCGTCTTCATAAAACTTGAGTACAATTTGGCGGTGTAGAGTTTGTTTTGGGTTACTTTTGTCGCTCTTATCATTCAAATCTATCGCTGGCTGTTTTTCTTTTCTTTGATTGGTAACTCTATTTTTATCTCTCTGAATAAGTCTTTCGAACCGTTTTTTATAATAGTTCCTTTCGCGGGCAACTTGATCTAATTTTTTTTGTAATCCCAAGAGCTGGGAGTGTTTAGATTTTTGGTATCTACGGAATTTTTGTTGCAAATCACGTTGAAATTTTAAAGTTGCAATAGAAGACTCTGATGCTGGACTATCAGGACGTGATGTAGAATCTATGCTACTGATGTTTGGCGCTAGTTGCGGTGATCCTGGGGGTGACTGTTGTGGACTACTTGTGGCCGGAAAATTAGAGCTACTTGATATTAGTGTGCCAATCCGCAAATTTTCACAGCGACGTCGGTTTGATTTTAAAGATTCAAGACGCGAGCTACGTCTTGTTAGAGGGGTCATCGGCATGTTATCATTATGAGCTACTTGAGATAGCCCAAAAGACGTTTCATTTGGCTCCATCGACGTTTCATTTGGCTCCATTCTTGGTGTTTCAGTATTTTCTACATCATAAGTCACATTTGGACGTGTTTTCTTAAGAAGAATTGCTGTCTTTTTTGTAAGAAGCAAGTGCACTCACCAAGTTTTTCTTGCGAAGATTCCGAAGCTTTTGCGAAGTCATTGCACTTCGAGGAACAACTACTCCTGCAGCCTTCTTTTTAAGATATCGTTCTCTTTCTTTCTTAGATACTTCTCTTTTAATACAGGGTCGCTTAATTTTTGACGTCGCTTTTGTTCAGCCAATCTTTTCCTCTCCTTTCTCTCCTCTTCAGATAATTTTGGTTTAGGCATCTTGGCATCCTAAAAATAAACAATCCATTATTAAAATCAGACTGTAGTATGTGAGGGTGCTTGCGTGTGTGTGAGTGTATATACGTGTGATATAGTACCAAATGTTACATCATTTTGTAAGGTTAACATGAAAACATCTTTTTGTAGTTGACTGTACAGTAAAAAACTCATCAAGTCTAAAGAGAGACCAGAGAGAGAATCTAGAGTTAACTTGTCGAGTTTTGTACTGTCAGTAATCGATATTACCTGTTTTACAGGTGACAAAAGATGTTATTCTTTGCCTAATCATACCATGGCGATGAAAACACAAGTCCCGGAAATGAAATACCTGGCCACGGCAATGAAACTAAATTGTTTTACAAAGCATGGCAATGAAATTTTTTTCATTGCCGTGTCTTTTTTTTCATTGCCATAGCAAATTTCTGCCACGAAAACCACGGTAATGAAAGCACGGCGATGAAAATCAAGGCAAAAAATATAAATAACAAAAAATCTATTAACTATTCGAAGAAATAAACACTTCAAAAATTAACATATGAGTAATGGTGTTCTATCGAATGCTTACTTATGAAGACAAACTTATTCTAAATATAGTTATACCTATCCACGGTGATGAAAGAAAACGTGTCAGATAACATAAAAATTGAATACTTACATTTATGTCGCGAAAACGCAGGCACGTGTGTACGTCCTTCCACGTTGAGCACTTAGGCAGCACTAATATGCAACGTTTAGCATACCGGGAGGGGGGACGCAAGTCGTAGGTAAAACACTATCCTTGAACATGATTAGGACACGGCGATGAACGGTAGTTCTGGGACAAGTGATTTTTTATTAACCATTCGTTGTATTGTTTAAATATTTGAATAAATGTATTCCGTGACAATACTTTAACTATTCATGTATCAAATAAAACTAGGTTTTAATATAAATAACCAATAGATTTTTATCAATGAGTCCTAATACACAACAAGGTGAAGTGTGGACAAACACGGCAATGAAAGATTTCGAGGTTTAATTTCTTTTTTTGGAATATCCATTAATCCAATTAAATAAAATATTTAGTGCTACACATAGATTACTATTTCACCTAACCGGAAAAAAATGTGAGAACATTATAACTATGTTTTTTAGTACCGATTTCATTGATGCCACGCAATTTTCGGTCCCGGGAAATTCACTCTTAAACATCATTTGACTCTTCGGTCGTCGAGTCGCATGGAGTCGAGTGGAGAGTTGTATATAATTTTTTTACTTATAAAGTAAAAAAATTATATACTTACAACATTGTTGCCGATAATGACGCTTATTTTTTGAACATTGATTACATTTTAGAGTAACTTTTAATAAAATTTTCTAACATTATTGTAATGAAAAACGTTCTTTATTTATCTAAGTTTAATATTTATTCACACAATGTATCACATTCAATACACTGAATTTTTTATGTCACGAAATGTTGGAAACTATACCCAGGCGACACGCCATATATTGCCGATTTTTAAAGTAATATTTGAATATCTTTATTTTGTGTGATTTAAAGCTCAAAATGGCTCCGATAGCATCTTTATCATTTATTTAAGTAATGGAATAAAAGTGTTTGACTTTGAAATTCTTTAGTATTGATGAGTATTGTAGCGAGACAAATTTTGGGTCTCTGAAATATTTACCCAGGTGTCATAGGCACCAAGTCTTGCGGAGTCACAAAGAAGCGGATTGATGTTGTATTACTTATTCCTTGTGAAACGCAGTAAAGCATGGTAATATGCAAAGGGCAACTCCACACTTTGAGCACATTATTTTGGAACGTTTGTCCTTTTCTTTAGTGCTGCACATTCTGCAGCGCTTGTAGCTCGGCAATTCCACCGGCATATGGTCCACAACGTTAGTGTAGCGAATTTCTTCGGCAATAACGTGTAAGGACTTTTGACGGTTCTCCGATAAACAAGATTTCTTTCTGGAGGCGTAATTTACCAGACCAGAACGTCGTTTTCTGTTCGAGAATCCACTGACCAGTCCTCTAGCAACAGATACTCGGAATTCAAGAGTGGAGAGTTTTGTCACATTTCTGTTTTGGCAATACAACAAGTATGCATTAGTTATACTTGTATCTAAAAGAAAGTAGAAGATGCGGACCCACCATCTCTTACTCCGTCTGCCAACTGAGTAGGTACCTTTTAGCTGGTCGAAGCGATCTACCCCTCCCATTCTTTTCGTGTACAGTCACGAGCACTAATATGTATACACTTAGCAACTTTTAAAAGTGATTTTCTCCTACTGTATTGATTTTCATTTTATGATATAACGAACATAGTATTTTTGAACCCAAATTATTATGAAATAGGTATCATCTCAAAGTTATAATCGTTATTCCACGAGAAAAACGTTATTGAATTTTGCTGAGTGTAGATATACATATTTTTGCTCGTGACTGTACTCCTTTATGGCTAAAGGGCTGTCAATTGCTGTCTTGGTGCCATCTTTTTGAGTCCGTAAAATAGTCGTTTTGCCAGACTTGGGATGGAATGCATTACTCATAAGAAGGACATCTTTAGTATCTTTCCAAATCAGGCAAGATACATTGCCCTTGACTCTCCATTTGTACTGCCCTTTTTGAAGCTTCGGGTTAGATTTTACAAGTTTGGGCAGCTCTTTTCTGTGCCTTCGTACGGTTCCTGTAGCAAAGATGCCATTCTCATAAAGATATTGCATTATACTGTAGTCACAAAAGAAATTAACGAATGTCACAATGACATGAAATTCCTCCAATGCTTTATCTATCAGTTTCTCTATCAACATCTTCACAACTTTGAATCCTAATCCTTCTTCTGTACCCACTTCTAATTTTCCAGTGTAGATGTAAAATTCGTATAAGTAGCCAGTATTACTATCGCATCGGCACCATACTTTGTAACCCCTTTTGATGGGCTTGAGGGGACTGCTTCATCGAAGACCGCCCTTTGAACAAAATCATAGATTCATCAATACTTTGAGATGAGGAATCTTTGGCATTCTTTTGACAAGCGTGATTTATAAGATCCAACAACGGGCGAACTTTGTAAAGTTTGTCATAGTTCTCACTTGACCTTTCTGGATGTTGGGTGTTATCGTTTAGATGTAAATGTTGCAATATTTTCTTGAAACGTTTTATAGTCATAATGCCTGCGATTTCGTCTACTCGGAATCCAGGGTCTGTAGACCAGTAAAGGTCCATCGAAGGCAGGATGTTGTACCCCATTATTATAAAAATAGCCAAGAAAGCCTTCAGTTCCTTTTTATCTAATTTTGTCCAATTTGCATCATTCTTCTGTTCAGCATATAAGTTTGTTTGATATATTATCAAATCATATACCTCATCAGTAAAATATTTTTCAAACAAAGTCACAGGTCTAATACGGCTGCTAAACATATTTTCGGGCTGCAATGAAATTTCATCGTAAACGCTAGGGTCCGGTCGAAAGGTGGTCCACTTAGTCTTTTTCCATGTTTCCTCTTCGCCATCTGAATCGTCAGTTTCTGAATCTGAATGGGTATTATCTACTGGAGATGCTGATCTTGAAGTAGTCTGCTGCGTACTAGTAGAACTTGGTAAATCTTGGGCTCTTGCTACTCGTCTAGGGCGATCACTTTCGACTGATGGTTTAGGTTGACATTCAACAGAGGGTTGAATTTCAAGGGATGCTGGACTGTTAGGTGGATCGGGTGTAGGTGGTAAAGGTCCATCGTTAGGCTCATCAAAGTTTTCTAAGATCCTTTGAAGTTTTGCGGTACTTATTTGGATAGTTTCTTCATCAGATTCTAAATTGTCATCTGACACTTCGGGATCGTCGGGTAAACCATAAAGCTCATTTAATTCGTTGATTATATCCAAATCTTGTAGTATCTTTCTACTCATTTTCGAACAAATCTACAAGAAACAAAAAAATAACATTTACATGTGCCAAGGCAAAGGGAATATTTTTCCCACCACAACCAACCCATATAATCAAATTATACAAATTCCCAAGTTGAAAATATGCCTAAATTTTAATTGAATAAACATTTGTCTTTAGAAATAATAACATCTTACCGTTTTTGAATCGCAGAAAATGAAGATTTATAAAGATTTATCTTGTTGTACAAAAATTCACCAGTTTTTCACATTGAGAACGTCAACCGAAGAAAAAAAAGTACTCAATACTCAATATCTTTATTGCTTTACCATAATGTGTACTTAGGTGGTAACTATATAATTTAGATCATTATGGACCCTGTAGGGCACAGCGAAAGGGTAGAAGAGAGGAAGCCCTGTTTTATGAGATCATTAAGTTGTTATTGTGGGAAAAAGTTTTTATTTACATAATCAAAATCAGGAGATACTTACTAAAATTTCGCATCTAATATTTAAGTATTATTTTATCTGCAAAAATGTACATAGATATCTTAGATTATTTTTACCTGTACTTCTTATTCTTCGTAATGCCTTGTCATAGGGTTTAGTATTTTTTTTTTCTTCAAGATATTCTTCGAAAACCGTAGCAACATCTTTGTTTATGCGTGGTCTCTTTTTCGAGTCGGAAGTACTTGCAAGCGATTCAACTTCGGAATGGTCAGAACGTTTAGATGATGTCGATGCTGGTGGTAGTGGTGTGCCAGGTTCCGATTCATCCGATGATAATGTAACATTAGATATTTGGTTCCGATTGCGAAAAAAACGGTATTATAAAAGAAAGTTCTTTTTCAAATTTTATTAATTTGGACGTTGTCGCTCCATCGCCACTCTTGCCTTTTCGGTTATGATAGGCTTTTCTGAAGTTATCTCGCAGTTTCTTCCAACGATCCATGCACTGCCTAACTGGAAAGTATAGAAATAAATAAATTAAAAACATCACCCTGCTTTGGTTCATTGGGTAAATGAGCATGCAGTCAGTGGACTGTTTTCTTTAATTTATACTTCGTTTTTGTACGGCATACTTATATTTAGATTTTTGTTATTGTTTGTACAGATCCTCATTACTGTTGCAGTTTCAAAAACTTGTCATTTAATTTCCGAATGGGAATTTCTACAGTTCATTCAATAATTCATGAGACAATCAGAGCAATTTGTGATGTTTTGATGCCCTTAGTTATGCAGATACCAGATGAAGAAATGTGGGAAAAGGTCTCTCGTGAGTTCTTTAATATTTGGAATTTTCCTAACTGTTTGGGCGCTATAGACGGAAAGCACGTCAGTATACAGGCACCAGATAATAGTGGAAGCTTATACTATAATTATAAAAACTTTTTCAGTACAGTGTTACTAGCTGTGGTAGACGCGAAATACAGTTTTTTAATTGTTGATGTCGGATCGTATGGTAAAAATAGCGACGGTGGAATTTTACAGAATTCAACATTTGGAAAAAAATTGAACACTAATAAGTTAAAGCTGCCTCCAAATAAACCTCTACCGAATACCACTGAAAGCTTACCACATGTTTTCATAGGAGATGAAGCATTTCCTTTGAACAATAACATATTGCGGCCGTATCCGAGAGAACAAACAAGAACAGAATTATCAAAAAAAGTATTTAATCTGCGTTTAAGCAGGGCAAGAAAAGTCGTAGAATGTGCATTTGGAATGCTAACTCAAAGATTTGAGATTTATCAAAAAAGAATGAAAATTCAACCGAAGTACTGTGACTTAATTATATTAGCAACTACATGTTTACATAACTTTTTAATAGAAAATCGGACGCCATCACCAAGACAAGAGAATGTTCTTCACAGCACTATGAATTTATTAACAGCGATGACAGACAATAATGATGAAAATAGTTCTATCGACGCAGGTATAACGATAAGAAATAAATTTAAGGATTATTTTTCAGCAAGTGGTGCTTTAGATTGGCAAGATCAAGTGGCCACTCGAGTTTCTTAAGTTATATTTAATAAAAATTGTCCGCTACTTTTTGAGTAGGTATATTGTAACGTTCAGATACTCAAACGATTTATACGAGTAAAGTGAGGGTGCATTTAAACTCATGTTATTCCTGTTTTGACTTTGAATTTAACAAGTCACCGCACGTTAAGAAGCCCTTACTTTAGAATTCGTTCGAGTATCTGGAGATAGGTGTAAAACAATAAAATCTTAGTAGGTACTTACCACTTAATCCCACACATTTGCTTATTTCCTCCCATGCATTGTCTTTCATTACCCGATCGCTATACGATGGCTTGGTTATGTCAAATAAACACTCGTATTTTGACACGAGTATTATTAATTTTTCGTCAGTCATGTTTTCCTGCAAGTGCACACAACTGTTCCGTTTTAAACCTTCGAATGCAAGTTATTCGAGACACTATAGAAAGACAATAGCAGCGCGACAGCCGGCTTTCGCTTGGTCGTTGAAAGGATTGTGCTATCAAAATGGCGGTCGGCGTGGAGAAGCGCGGACGCAATCGGAACCGATCGGCTGCGCGAGCGAGAAAGAGCACGCAATCGGAGCCGATCGGCTGCGCGAGCGAGAAAGAACACGCAATCGGAGCCGATCGGCTGCGCGAGCGAGAAAGAGCACGCAATCGGAGCCGATCGGCTGCGCGAGCGAGAAAGAGCACGCAATCGGAACCGATCGGCTGTGCGAGCGTTAAAGAGCATGCAATCGGAGCCAAACGGCTGCACGATCGAGAAAAATTACGCGATGGGAGCCAGTAAGCTCCTCTTATTATTTCACACCAAGCGCCTTCAAGCATTCTTAATCACAAAAGCAGTGCACATGCAAAAATAAACCTTAATACAAATACTAAAAACTCTGTTTTCAACGTGATAAGAATCTGCTCTCCTCTCCGAGCCGGTCTGTGTGAACGGACCCTAATAGCTTTATTATCATTCCGTGTAGAACGTTTTGGTTTTCTAAGAATCATATCAGTTTCTACTAATAATCCACGTTTGCGGGGACTACTCATATTACGGTTCGTCTCAGATAATATTCTTTTTGATGGTAATTCATGTCTTAAATCGTTAAAATTACAGCACATATTTTTTGATGTACTTGGCAACATACATTGAGGATCTGGATTTGTAGAATCACTAACTAGATCACTTTCGAAAGGTTGTAAAGCAATATCGTCTAGAGGAAATATTAAGGAAGGAATGTCATCAATATTTTCCATGATTTGTTCTGAAATTACATTATTATTCTGCTCTTGTGTAATTACCATCAAAGAATCATCTGGTATATCATAAATACAATCTTTACTATCTATAATTATTTCTGTAGCTTCCTTATCTATCTTTTCTTCACTACTATCACTTTTGAAATACCATTCATCGATCATTACTTCACTTTTAGCACTTTTACCACACGTCTCATCCCTTGCTATTTTAACGTCATTGCCTACGACATATTCTTTGTCATTTACCCTGCCACTTCTTATTATTGCACTATCATTATTCTCTACACTTTTCACCACCCTCTCATCTATGATTACTTCATTATTTATTTCCCTGTTAACATCACAAAAAAAATCTGCAACACATCTTTCAATTCTCGGCATATTATTATTGACAGCCAGATTCTGCAATTGATTATTTAACAGAGTATGGTTCTTGGGGCAATAGCAACTGCACAAACCTTTTAATTCACCACAAAAACAACTTATTTGCCTAAATTGAATTTGATTTGGCCGCTGAGATATAATTTGATGCAGTTGTAGTGTCCCAGGAACTGGTGAAACTTTATCTGGGATCAACTTGGCCACGTTTTTGATATCATTATCAGTTACATAAAAACTTTTCACCGATTTCATGCTATTTTGTATAATATTATGAGCATCTAACCCGTTTGTAACATCTAACCCAAAAGCTACTTTTTTATCTAATTGCCTTTTTACTGCGCCTCCAATGCCGTCTGCAACGCTTTTGCCGTGGCCAGATTCCGAGAATGACCAAGTTGAGTAAAATAAATTTAATTTTTGTGTGAACAGAGTAAGCAAATAATTTTTTTTTTTTTGACGGTATTGGCTACTAGGTCCGTCGGAAAAAAAGTGAATAGTACGAAAATGTGTAAACTCTTTAGCAAATTTTATAATTGGAAACAAATGTGCCCAGATGGCATGAGGTTCGTGGCAGTTATTATCAGAGATGGTTACAAATGACTGAGCTTTATCTTTAAAGTAAATGACTCCGGAATGTAGGGTTATTGAATTTTTGGACGCCCCGAAGTGGATAGCCTGGACCTCTTCTGCGAATTTACAATTATTCGGAGAAGTCACGTAATATAACGATTTCGTCATCTTTTATGGTATTGATGCAAGTGCGGTATTGATGTTGCTGGTGTTTCCATATGAAAACATGAGTTTTAAACGACAATAGTGCGATTTCAAATTCTACTATCAATTGCCGCACAGTTCCGCAGATTTGTTGCTTTGTAGTTTTTTTTGTGATATATTTCTTGCCGGATTTTTCATACTCACAGTTAACTCTGTTCCATTTAAACCAAGGTATCTCGCTATCCATTTTTTCTTGATTATATTCAATAGCAGCAATTTTGCACTTATCACATTTGTTAAACATGCATTCATTTGACTTTATATTACAAGAAACCGCCGTTATTATTTCATCTATGTTCTTTTGACTTACAACACCTTTTGATTTCAAAGCAACAAACAAAAAGTTCATGTTACTATGCTTTATACACAGGCATGTATCCCTACTATTAGCAGAGGGCGATATGACAAAAAATGGCTTATATCTAAAGAATGTCGTAAAACTACATTTTCCTCCTTCATTTTTATACACTTGAAATAAATTTAACAACGTGTCTACCGTATATCTAATTTGACATTTCTTTTTTCCTCTTGTCTTGCATTCTCTTTTTCCAGAAGTGCATCTACTAACATCTTCTCTAATAAAAAACTTTTCTATTTCTTCTTTCGTTTTTTTGTTTTTTAGTTTCTCCTTGACAGTTACTCTTACGGGACCTTTTAGTCCTAAAACTTTACAAGCGCCTCCCCGTCCCTCATTAATTACAACTTGTTTTAGTAATCTCTTTTCAGAATATTTGTTGCAGTTATTGTACGTGTTACGTAGTGAAATTTCCATACATTCGTTGCGAATTTTGACCTTATCATATTCATTTTTTAACAGCTTAATTTCTTGATCATGCTTCTGCTGGGCACGACAAAACCTTTTTCTTAAACTATCTAATCTTTGTTTTCAATAACCTTATATTATTTAAAGCTTTCTTGTAGTTCTTACAAACCTTTGAGTGTTTTATTTTTAACGAGTGTCCCCCAGACTTTAACTTTTTTGACACTACTTCGGGTGTAGCCTTTGGTTGGGTTTTCTTATTCTCTTTTTGCTTACGCTTTTGCTCTCTCCATATTTTTCTTTGTTTATGTTTTTCTTCTTCAGAGAGTTCTGACACTTTTTTCTGACTTTTCTTCAGTCTTTGTATTTCATATTTAACTGGATTTTCTTTTAACTTTTCTCGGTATCTTTTGGCGCGTTCTGCAGGCGTGAGAACCATAGTAGTAAAATGTACGCTATTTTATCATCTATTAAATTAACAATAAAGACATTCGTCGTCGGGATAATGGTCGTAAATTGTAAACTGGAAACAGCCTTGACACCAGAAGAAATTAAAATTTAATAAAATAGGTATATTCAATTTATGGATCTTGAAGTGGTATGGCATGGTGAAATTTGGTGTGTAATTACAATTAATACAACTTCTTGAGAGCACGAAGTGAGTGGTTATCCACGGCCACTCTTGCTGGTGTCAAACCACTCTGGCTGGTGAAATCGTTTCTTATCAAAAATCGATCGAGATCTACAAAGTCTGGCATCTCCGCATAACATGTAATGACCGATTTCGATAATATTTCTGAAAAGGAAAACTTATCTAAGTTGGTTTTGGCGCACGACAGTATTTACATTGTATTGTGCAATTTAAAACAACCATGAAAAGTTTTAAATATTATAAACAGTCAATCATAATGTTGTTGTGTTTGTTAACCAGTAAATTGATGCATATAATATTACAATATAAATTTATTTTTTAATAATTGAATCATTAATTAATTAATCAACTTTAATTTCTAAATATAAATTAAAAAGAAAATGAAATATTATTTAAAAATAAATTGTTTGTATAATTTTTGCATCACTTGATACTTTCCGACTGCTTACACCCAGCCTTAGAATTCCATTTCGTCACGAAAAAGTTCCGCTTGTATATCACGTGACGAATGGATGTGACGATTTCTCGACTACAGTAATAAGAATATCATTTCTAGCTATTGTAAAAGAAAGATTTTACTATAACAACTTGTGCTTGGTTATATTACATAAATATGAAATCTGTCACAGTACAACAATTAATTAAACATTTTTTTACCTTAGAAAACGCCGGCACTATTAGGAACACAACAAACCATAACCGTGACGCCTGCAAACTGTTTATGTCGCATTTGATTGGTCGGTTGAATTCTAAAGCAAAATGGCGACGGCCATAGACTATTTAAATGTTGCCAATAATAAAAAACGATCCATATGTTGTAATTTAGTAAGTTGCATCAATAAAACTACCGTGACTATGTAGGAGTTTCCACTACATGCCATTTTTGTGGACAAAATAAAATTAAAAGATATATTATTTTCTATGTTTTTGATTAGACATAGAAATTAAATTTAATGTCATAAACTCAAAATCTTTCAAAAAAACATAACATTTGGGTGTATATATAAAAATGAAGACAAGTAATTCGATTTTAAAGTTTAAAAGAAGAGGTTGGACACAAGAAATTTGTATGGTCAGTGCTGCTTTAGAAGGCTGTATTTTGAAATTTACTCAGATTTTCATGTTTATTTTACAACAGTAACATATTTAAAGATTTGTTTTCATAAAATGGCCCCAGGAAGTGAAAAATAATACAATTCCTGTTTCGTCATAATGTTACGATTCCACCGGACAGGGTAACCCCCGGTTTCTGATTTGAGAAAAGTAGCAAATCTCAACTGATTATTCTCAAATACATAAGTAAGCGTTTTTAAAATCGAATTTCGTTTCTGAATTAAGATTTTTTTAACTCTAATCAAGACTGGAACGTGTTTACATTGATCAGGAATTCTCAAGTAAATGATCAGTTGATTATGTTTTAACGAAATTCAATTTTAAAAGTGCATACTTATGTATTTGAGAATAATCAGTTGAGATTTGCTACTTTTCTCAAATCAGAAACCGGGTGTAATTTACTAACCGACAAACTTTTTGAAAAATGCCCATATCCAATTTTTTGTGTGAACTTGATTTTCCCCTTCTATCTTTTGGTGCAATGCCTGTCTCTTTCAAAGACTTTTGTAGGTGTTCAAGTTTTCTTTAGTTATACCAAAAATAGATAAAAAAGCCTTGTAGCATACAGGTACTTCTTGTATCTGATCATCATCTTTTATTCGTACTTTGTAAATGAAATAGTTTTGGTGAAAATTGGCATCCATTTCATTTTGCCTACTACGCCTTCTTTTTACTGAACAAACATTCATCAATCCACATAAGAATATATTTTGCTCATCTGTAGACTTCAAGCTATTAAACTCTCTTAGCAATTTAATACGATTTTCTGATGAAATCCTTTCAAAACACTTAAGTCTTGAACACCTACAATCCTCACCCGACTCGTGGGTAGCTAGTCTCATTTTTTTCATGACATCACGTATTCTTCCTCTCTTTTTTCGCTTCTTCGTTTTTTTTTACTAAATTCTGATTAATATCTTCATCGCTTTCACAAATTGACTGAAAAATTTAAATCTAAATTCGCAATCACAACAACATAATCATAACCTCTCTTTAACTGACATTGACAGTTGGACATTCCATGTTATGTTCCGTTTCACTAGGGACATTCCCACTTTTGCATCTGTACAGGGTTTTGAAATATTAAAGATACGAAGGACTATGATTGTTTTTATGCTTTTTACACAATCCTACATAAAAATACGCGCGAAAACTAGAGTGTTGCCATACTTAATTTATATTTGAATTTTATGTGACATTCCTTGTTTTGCCCCTGTACCCTTCTTCATAACCTCCTACTTTTTGGAAGTCGGTTGAAAAAGAGAGGAACATTTATTTTATAGTAGCTAAATCCTACTTTATGTGAAATTTTTGTTTTTTTTATATTAAATGTATACCAAGCACTGAAAAAATACTGAACTGAGATGGATGAAATTAGGCACACAGATATTTTATAACCGCGACATAGGACTTACTATACTTTTTATCCAGGTAAACATTTTAACGCGGGCAGAGCCGCAAGTAAAAGCTAGTGTAAAATAATTATTATAACACTAAGAAGTGGTTGTATACCTTGTAAAGTGCACTCGTGTAGTTTTTTATAACATGATTCTTGCATTCAATTTTCTTTATTTGGTTTCCATAAGACACCTTTTCTTTCAAATTAGCAAACACTGAAGAATCCCCATCTCCTACAAAACTTAGGTACCGAAGATTATGCATATTCTCACTCTGTTGAAATCTTTCAACAATTATATCAGATTCCATCGCAGTAGATGGCCCTGTGTAAAGTTTTTGCAGCAACCATGACTTTTAGTGTCTGAACCTGTTCGCTCATAATACTGGCATGTATAACAATATTTGTTCCCGACACCAAGAAAAAGACATTTCTTGGTTTCCTTTCCAATAATGCAGGCCTAAAATAAAAGTTATTAGTTCAAATATTGTAAAAAATCATAAATCAAAACATTGAACATTGTGTAAAATATGTTGACAAGCAAAAGAGTACTAATGAAATGAACACAAAAATATGGTATCAAATTGGGACTTACCATTCCAGATGAAGAATCAAAGTTGTGACCATATGACCTTTTCAACCATCCGCCATCTAGATATACAGTAATGTATGGAATACCATCTGTAGAAACATTTCTGTAGCGTGTGGACTAATAATAATAAGTAATATATATATATAATTTATTTCATAAAAACAGTACTTAGATTAGTTTACAGTTATGTGCTAGTATGATAAATCAAAAGTACACAAAAGTTTTAGCCTCTGCAGCCGAACTAGGAGGAACCTGTATTTCGGCTAACAGCGCCAATCCCCTCGAGTTACATTAGATTAGAGTTCTTAAATGCTAGCATTTTACAAAACAAAGGAATAATAGTCTAAGGTAGTATTAATGGTATGTACCTCTCTTTGTGTTATATGATATGGCGAATGAATGAGTGTGAGAGGGTGTGTCTTTGTGAGTGTGCTTGTGATTTTTATGAATGAACACATGACTTGGTGAGATACACGGAATGTAGTGAATAAATATGTATATAATTTATATATATATGTATTTGTCTTTAAATAATTGATCATATCAGTTCAAATCAGTTAATAAAAAACATTATTACCGTCTAACTTGGTACAGTTAAAAGTTGCTCAGTCTCGTCATATGTGAGACCTTGTAGGTATTCCGATACCTTTTTCTTGCAGCGATCTGTGTTGAGTGGATAAATATTAAGGTTTTTATTAATTTTATTGTAGATATAGGGACCGAGGAAATTTAAGAATTTATTACTAAATTTAGTGCTGTAAGACCTGTGTTGTGGACAAACCATATAATTTCTGCGTGCAGTCAAACGCTGGGCGTCGTAGTTTGTACATTTGTGTTGCATGATGATTATTTTCAATATAAATAATTGTCTCACAGTTAGTACTCCACAGAACTGGTAAAGTAGGACAATGGGGAAAAGTATAGGTTTAAAGGTGCTGACCTTTAGTATTGCACGTTGGGCAACCTCAATAGACTTGAGTGTAGTTTTCGGAGCACCTCCCCAAACGGATATACAATATGTTATGAGTGACTGGCAAAGAGCAAAGTATATTCGTTTCAAGATATGGGGATCAGCGATGTGTCGTAAATTTTTAAAGATGTAAATGAGCTTCCGAACACGCCCCGATAAAATTCTTGTGTTCCTTGAAGTTAAGATTTTTATCTATAGTTACACCTAGATATTTGATGGAATCAACCCGCTCTAATTTAGTACAATAGCAAAAACCATGCAGTGCACACTCATGTGGAATAATGACATGATCGTGGTTAATACCCATGTCTGATCTAATACTAAAACAAATGAATTTAGTTTTGCCGGTATTTAACGTTAACACATTGTCATTTAGCCATTTTCTTACAGTATCAAATCCATATTGAGCGGCATCAAATACTTCGTTCCAGTTATCAGCTGAAAAAAGGAGAGCAGTATCGTCCGCGAAAGAGATGATTTCACCCTGATGAAGTATTATGTTTGTTAGGTCGTTAATATAGACAAGAAACAAGGTTGGCCCCAATATGCTACCCTGCGGAACCCCGTGCGTGACTAGGCGGTCAGTGCTGGTAAAGTTTCCCACACGTACACACTGGCGGCGGTTTGTAAGGTAGCTTTCGACTGCATGACTTTGGACTGTATGATTAAAATGCGCTAGTAGGATGAAACGACTTTATTTGTAGTTTTGTAAATTACAGTAGCGTGGAGAATTTTCGGTCGACTGCGGTCGCGTTGCTGGGGTCCGGGGTTTTTATTCACTGATCCGCGGGGAGCGGGAATCGGCCATATTCTTTTGGCATCCACCAATGGCAACGCGTGGAGCGACCGAGCGGCGTGAACAAGTTTATACTTGTCGCCGGGCACGCGGCTCCGTCGCTTTACATCATAGGTACCTACTTGCTGTCGTGCACAATAACTGATAAACAGACATAGGATAGGTCTTCTGGGTTACTTTTCTTAATTATCGGATATTCTTACAAAAAGGAATGATACAACCATAAAAACCAAAATCATTTATTAAATAATTAGTATCTACTTCTGGTCTTACAAAAATCTCTGTTTCTCTTATCATAGAACAATAATTATTTCTGCTACTAACTTCTTATAAATAAACTTAATTATTCATCATCACTACTCGTCTCTCTTCCCACATCATGCCTAATTATGGAATTCAGAAATTGAGCTGGAGGACTTATGTTTGCTTGATGTCTACCCCACGCCATGAACCACAACACAGACATGACGTGGCTACAACAACCAAGTGTCCTCTTCCCAGAAACACATGAACAGTAATGCCCTTTTATTGCTGCTACGCCATCATAAAGCCCTTCTATCAAAATATACACGTAGTATATGCGCTGTCGTCTATGTCGCGACTGGATTCTACTACGCAGCAACCACGGGTTGACGACATGAATATTAAACATTTCCAAAACCGAAATATCTAACCTGTCCTCCCTGTGTATATGGTAAGAACCATCACCCCTCACATGTTCGCCATAATAACTTCTGGCCTGACTTATTTGATACGTCCCCAGAGCATATATTATTAGTTCATTTAAGTCAAGTATAGGGAAGTTATCCAGGCCGGGAATATTGGCAGTCATTGATATAAAATCAGCTCTTATTTGGTTAAGGTTCCTATGAATAACATAATCGCTTAAATAATTTTGATTTGGGGTTTCATTTATTCTAGTTATTATATTTTGCACTAAGGGGTGGTCTGTAAGCGGTTTTCCAAAAGCATTGAGTAATGCACCGGCTATTTTTACTTCGTCGAACAAGTGACTCGCCGCTCTATTAAAAAAGGCAGACCTAAGTTGTCGAAATTGATTTTTTAACCGTCCGTTAATGGTGTCTACGACCCATCTACACAAAGTTACTTTTTTCGTTTGATTTGCCTGTTCCGTTGTCAGCTGTGCCGCGCTAGCATTTTTTGTCACCGGCATATAAGCGCGATAATTCATGCCACTGAGATCATTAATGGCATCGCGAAACCCTCTATCTAATATAAAAACGTCGTCACTTTAAAAAAAGTAATGAAACGGGTTATATACGTCATAAACATCAGTAATTTCTTTCAAAATCGTTGCGTCTGATTTTGTGGCTTCATAAAGTCCGTATATATCAAAAATGTGGCCATCTGGACACACAATCAAAAATACTTTTAATAGGTTCCGATATTTATGGAGACTATAGGACTTTCGTTGGAACCCATAGTTAGAGCTCTTTTGCATATAAATATAGGTTCCATCTGCAATCACAACCGCTCTCCTGGCCTCTATTGGGGACTCTGGGTTTCCAAATAGGTGATTAGGTATAGACAATATTCTACTCACTAATTCTTCTCTACTTAAGTGATCCAAACCCATATGAAGTGGAACAAAATCGTTCAACAGACATTGCCGCACTCCTTTCATTATTTTTTCTAATGACGCTCGCGACATAGAAAATAGTTTTGCTAGTCTTTGATTAGAGTCTCCTGTGTGTAATTTAGTTAGGAGAATACCTAAAGCGTTTAAAGGTTTTCTGGGAAATGCCGTTCTTAAAGACGGACTGACAGAAAATATTTCCATAAACTGGTTTTTTTTAAATCCAATGTAATAATAGAATAAAGAATCGTCCATTTCGGTTATTTTTTGAAAATTAATATATTCTATTACTACGGTTTTTTGCGCTCAATAGAGAAAGCGATTGAGCAAAATCGGGGGTCGAAAGTGTTCGTCCAATCACTCGGGAGGAGCCACCTGACGAAGTTGACCAAATCTAGTGGGGATACCGTCGTTTCGAAGCCGGAGATCCTTTCGGAAGTCGAAAACTTCTACGGCCAATTGTACGCATCGCATGCATCACGACCTGATCCCGAAAATGAGGATTCCAGAGCCACCTTAACCCGCCATTTCACGGAAGACCTGCCAGAAGTCAGCCAAGATGAAATCGAGGCGGCTCTTAAACAGCTTAAAAATGGAAAAGCCCCTGGTGAGGACGGCATTACGACTGAGCTCCTGAAAGCGGGAGGAAGTCCTGTACTGAAAGAGCTTCGGGAGCTCTTCAACTCTGTCCTGTTCTCTGGGAGAACTCCAGAAGCGTGGCGAAAGAGCGTGGTCGTTCTCTTCTTTAAAAAGGGTGATAAGACCCTTTTAAAGAATTACAGACCCATTTCGCTCCTAAGCCACGTATATAAGTTGTTTTCAAGAGTCGTCACGAATCGTCTAGCGCGAAGACTCGACGAGTTTCAGCCGCCGGAGCAGGCCGGGTTTCGAGGAGGTTACAGCACCATAGACCACATCCACACAGTGCGGCAAATTATACAGAAGTCCGAAGAGTATAATCGGCCCCTATGTCTTGCTTTTGTGGACTATGAGAAGGCTTTTGACTCTATCGAGACCTGGTCTGTTTTGGAGTCTATGCAGCGATGCCAAGTTGACTGGCGATACATCCAAGTGCTGAGATGTCTTTATGAAAACGCGACAATGACCGTCCAAACTCAGAACCAGCAAACTGAACATATCCCCCTGCGTCGAGGTGTGAGGCAAGGGGACGTTATTTCCCCGAAATTGTTCTCTAACGCTTTAGAGGATGTGTTTAAGACGCTGAACTGGGAAGGACGCGGCATTAACATCAACGGCGAGTACATCTCACACTTGAGATTTGCAGATGACATCGTCATAATGGCTGAGTCGCTGCATGACTTACAGCAGATGCTGGACGGCCTGGTTGATTCTTCTGTACGCATTGGTCTCCGGATGAACTTGGACAAAACCCAAGTTATGGTCAACGACCACGTTAGTCCGGGACCGATTGCTGTTAATGGCGATGCTCTCGAAGTTGTTCGTGAATACGTTTACCTCGGTCAAACTCTGCAGTTTGGTACGAACAACTTTGAGAAGGAGGCTAACAGAAGAATTCAGCTGGGCTGGGCAGCTTTTGGGAAGCTCCGTCGAGTCTTCTCGTCGCGTATCCCGCAGAGCCTAAAGACTAAAGTCTTCAATCAGTGCGTCCTGCCTGTGATGACCTATGGAGCCGAAACGTGGACACTCACGGTACGGCTGGTCCATAAATTCAAGGTCGCTCAGCGAGCTATGGAACGTGCTATGCTTGGAGTATCTCTGAGAGATAGAATCCGGAATGAGGTAATCCGGCAGAGAACCAAAGTTGTCGACATAGCTCACAGAATAAGCAAGCTTAAGTGGCAATGGGCCGGCCATATTAGCCGTAGAACCGATGACCGCTGGGGTAGACGTGTTCTTGAGTGGAGACCGCGAATCGGAAAACGTAAGGTAGGACGCCCTCAGGCTAGGTGGAGCGACGATCTTCGCAGGGTGGCTGGTAGCAACTGGATGAGAGCTGCCGAGAATCGAGCTGAATGGCGTGCAATTGGAGAGGCCTATGTCCAGCAGTGGACTGCTATAGGCTGATGATGATGATGACGGTTTTTTGCAAAGTCAACATATCTTTTGTCTGAGTGCTATTGAAAGTGGAAAACGTATGACGCGCTATATCTCTTAGTTGTTCCCAAATATCGTTTTCTAAATGCACATCACATATACGTGTGCCTCGTGGAATGTATAAATTGTTCTTAATTAGCAAAGCTCTTCGAACAGCAACATGAATCCTATGCAGATTCTGGTTAGTACAGTTATTAATTATACACATAGTGGAGTTATTTGGGAGTCTTAATTATCCAGGTATTTCTATTGTCCCTGATTGAGGATTGACCTCATCACCAAGATCACCAATATTTGGCTCCACCACTACTTCTTGATCATCTTGAGCTATATTTTGTTGATCACTGCCTTCACGTAAGATTTCTGCAGTATCGCTGTCACTACTCTCTTGCTGAACATTCCTACGCCGATGCCAGTAAGTCCCACGTTGAAAGCACGGTCGACAAATTCTATCCAACTCGCCAATCTGTATAACAAAGGTTCAATTTTGCAATTTCGGGCACAGAACAGACAAAAGAGGGCAGATAAAAATAACATTCATAGGTAAAGACATGTTTAACAATAGAAAGATTTCTGGGCGATGTTACAAAGGGAAAGTGTTAGGAAAGGAACAAACAATGAAGGTAATAACAATACGATCGTAAACTGCAGCTCTGCTTTGGAACTCAACTTGTTCCTGGAATAACTCAAAGTGTAATACGTAGGTTTACTAACTTACTTAAAAATGATTAGGTACTAACCTCAATGAAATTGTCGATGTGTTCAATATAATCTAAAATAAAAGAGTGTTCTTCGATAAAACTTGGAGTCAGTTGAAATGACCTTCTAATGCTTCTGCCGCCAACGCGGTTCGTACTGTGGTAAATAAAATCACTATACGTAAGGTACACAGAAACAACGCACACAGTCCGAAGGCAGAAAGATGAGTGAGCCGGCCGAGCACCACAAACAATTGTGCGCGTAGGATAGAGAGGGACAACGATATTCTGTTCCCTTTCACGATTTGAAGCGCGCGGTTGCGCATCAAGCGCGCCGCGCATGTATGACCTGAAACTTTTTATACTTTATTTGAAGGCTCCAGTTAAAGTTATCGGTAAACAGAGAATAACTTGTTAAAAAGTTGCCGATTAGAGTATTTAACAATGGGAAACTTAAAATATCACACGTAGATAACTTTTTATTTAAAAACATAACGCCTGATAAAAAATAATAGCAATCTACTAAAAACTCTATAACTTGGTTTGGTTACGGTTCGTAGACTTAATTCTTTTTGCTATTGATTTTACACACAGTCCTCTAACCTATGGCCTAGGTTTTACTTTTGGCGAAAGAAAAAACACATTATGCCATGCATGGCAAAAGTTGCATTGCCCTATCAAATTAAAGTGTCAGAAAAATATTTTAATAATTTTTTTTTAAAGAAAACTGTCATACCTAATGAAAAAATACTCGATTGACAACCCTGAAAATCATGTTTCTATTAACCTCTTTCTCGTTGCTATTAACCCCTCACTCATATCTATTCACCCCTTTCTTCGTTTCCATTGACCCTAAAGGCGTTTCTAATCACCCCCGACTCGGTTTTATTCACCTCGAATTTAGTAAAAAAATACTAAGTCTCGATTTTACTAAAAAATAAGAACAAAGTGATGGAATATTGATACTAAGCTTTTTATTACTAATAGATGATAAACTTAACTATCCAAGTATGCAAATTGAGTGAGAGAAAATAAAGTCTTTTGCAATTTTAATTCTAATGTTAATGTTATGTCTATGTTTTTAGAATAAGTTGTATTGTAATAATGATAAGTCCTCTCCACATTTATTTATTATATCTTTTGTTGTGCCCGACAGGGTCCACGATTGTTACATACCAAATAAATGTTTACCACCTAAGCCTACTTTGTGGAATGCAATAAAGAATTGAGTATTGAGATAACAGTGAAGAACTTGTTTTTTTTTTAAAGTTTTACACAGTCAATAAACACTTGTACGCAGACGTTCACTTCAACAGCTTTTTTCTTTATGTCATTAGACTTGACGTAAATTTTAGTGGTGCCAGAATAAAGGAAAAATGTTGCAGTTTTATTAATAGTGGGAATAAAGATATTTTAACAGACTCTAAAGCAACTAGAACGACCATAATCAAACTCTCAGATTTGTTTCTATACACCCCGCGATTTCTATTCACCTCATTTTATGACGATGCCATTCGACTCACATAGTTTATAGAGTTTAACTCCGTATTTGTGTTTCTTATTTTTTATATATTGTCGAAACACCAAACGACCTCTCCACAGCATCATCGATTCATCAATACAAATGTTAACATTTGGTGTATAAATCTCCGACATGACAGTATTGAAGTGATCTAGCACAGACTGGAGCTTGTAAAGTGGGGTTCCATCGTCTTCTTCATTGTTAGTAAAATGAAGGTGGCCGAGTATCAATTGAAATCTATTTCGGCTCATTATCCCATTAAACAGTGGCATAGAATACAGGTCGTCTTTTTTCCAATAATGTTCAAGAGTAGGCAAATTGACAGTACCCATATGAAACAGTAAACCCAGGAAAACTCGCATCTGTGTAGAAGTAGTATCTTTCCAAGCTCTCAGCCGTGAATTGCGCCCAATCCGCCGAGAACTCATGCACTGATTACAATATAGGTTAGTCTGTGCAACAAGAAGTTCAATAAAATTGTCTGTGAAGTATAAATCGATTAGCTGACTTACGTTGCTCCATCCAGCAGACTGCACTTTGAAACCAGGATCAGCAGTAAATGGAAAATCTAGAGGAGTCTCTACGTCATTGCTGTCTACATCTACCCAATTATCTTCTCTTTGCGGCGATGGTGGTCGAGAACCCGGAAAATCCACCACATGCATTATAGGTGAGTTCAAATGAGAGTTGGCTTCTACAACATTCTCAGGAGTCGCCGGTTGTGATACGTCCTGTCCAGGAGAAGCTTGTTGGGATACTTCTTGACTTAGAGAAGCATGTTGTGATACAGCCACATCTGGTTCTTCAGCATCATCCGCAGCACTCAAAGAATCTGGACCTTCTCGTGGCAAAACTGAATTTACTGATACGCGACGCTCATTATGGGCAGGTTGCATGGAGGGACGTCGCCAAAAGGTTAACTCAATAAGAGGCTCACAACTCTCTCTCCGACTCGTCTCTTTTGCTACTTGGTCCCGGCTTTACTGGCTCTTCTTCCTCCTCGGAACTTGATGAATCTTCCAATATATGGTGATTCGGACGGCAGTTTGGTAGCATGAGAGGACGACGAACAGAAAATATTTCTTCAGATGAGTCACTATCGCCACACTCATCAGACTGATGGTGAGTATTAGTTTCACCATTTTCTTCGTATAAAATATAGCTGTCCGTGTCCGGCTGTGTACTCTCCAAGGGTGCTTGCCAATTTTCATTCGATTACAACTTAAGTAGACATCAGATGTCAAGAGCAATCGATTCATCACGTCTTCATTGCAGTTTCTTCGCGAAAATTTTCGCGCAAAATGTTGCCGGTATAGGCGAAAATGTTTGTTGCGCGCCTCTGCTGCTTCCTCCGATAACTGCCCAAATGGGAGTAGAGCATGTTTAATAACTAAAGCGCCATGTGTCAACATTTTATGAAGAGTGGGCGTCATTGGGTACCAACTACACAAACTGACGTATAGTTACTGCTGTGGATTGCAGAAACGATGACAACTTTTCTGTGTCAATTTCAAACCCACTTGCCAGCACTTCCAAAATTATTTTAAGCCTCTTAATAAAGTCGAAGTCAATGCCTGTGATTTCGGCGGCAGTTTTAGGATCCGAAAAAAATCTTCTTGATGTGTTACCATCATTGGTATTTCCAAATCCTGCTTTTGGCACGTCAACGAGCAAGCCCACTCTATTCCGAAATGCCTCTTGAATGAGCTTTTTCTTCTCGTTGGCAATTTTTTTTTCCTCCTGGTTTAATCGCCATTTTTTTATTGGTAATTTATAGGAGAGATGCAAAACTGATTCGAAAAAACGTATTCTGGCGTGGAGAATCGACAATCCGAATCTTAATGAATCCGGATCTATTGCACTTTCATCTACTGAATTTAACGAGTTGAAGTCTTTAGAAGTCTGTTTGCATATGTAACACTTCATGGTTGACGATGTGTTGGTTGCAGCATTACACACTTCACCATCTACCATTGTGGGTACCACAGTATGCTTCACTTTCATCAAACTGTTATTGGCTTCCACTTCAGTTTTGTTCAGTTTTTGAGCCTGGTTTTCTATGTATTTTATTTCTGTTCGTGTCACGTCATTGTTTTCATGGATATATTGAATCCTTATTGGACGACAGAAACGTGAAGATGAAGGAACAGAATTCTGCCACCATACCCTTTTTGTTTCATTCACATTGCTTATTAATCTCAGTGGTACCAATGAGCTAATAAAAACATGGGCATCTGAATCTGCTTTGTTTTCAAACTTTTGTTTTAATTCTTGCGCTTTGGACCCGTCACAGCCCCACTTGCAGATTAGCTCCATGTTTTGAATCTCACACTCACTTGCCGTCATTAAAACATCTTCTAAATAGATGCAAAGGCGTTGTGCAGTGTGATCTAGGAGATCCTGAAGACTCACTTCGGCCATGGTTTCAGAGATGAAAATATCATAAGGATAGCATTTCTTTTTCTCTTTTTGGATTAGAGAATAACATGGGTAAATATGCTCTCGTCCAGTCCTGATTATGTTGTATTGCTTACGAGTGAGGTCCGCCTCCACGTATTTAGCCAAAGCGTCAGTTAAAGACAGCTTTTCACTTTTGGTACACTTTTCTGCCGAACTGATTATTTTACGATACTTCGTAGCTCTTGTTGGAGTCACGGATGCATCTTTGATGAGTTTAGACAAATCGTTGTTGCCTGTAGCTCGTTCGCTCATTAATGCAGCATAAGTCAGCTTATCATGAGGTACTTCTGACCTTACATGTTCCGTTTTACGCCTTTTGCTCCTTTCACTACATTCCTTGAATTCCTTTGACGGCCGACCAGTTTTCGGAACTCTCCAGGCAGGTAGCGCTATTGTGTCCTTTAGCCATTGTTCATTAGATTTCCGAAAGCGGCATTCTTTGTAGCTTGCTGAGGTCCACTTAAATTTGTAGTGATGTTTAAATGATTTTAAACTATCGCGAAGTAATTGAATTTTATCTTCGGGACATTTAGTCATTTCGACAAGTTTTTTCTCGAGAAAGTTCAGTTTCTCATCGATTTTTCTGAGTTCACACTGCTTAATTATGTTAAACATATCTTCTCTTGAGATATTAATTGATGATTCCACACTACGACCTGTGAACAAACAAAATCTAGTGTTTATATCAAAACGTTCAAAAACACATAATATTATTTTCTTTACTACCTTGTCATATAGGCTTTTTAGGCATAAAGAATGAGCGGAAACTAGCAGACCATTTTTTTTTAAATAATTCATGTAGAAGGTTCATAGAATATGTCCACATAAGAATTTAAGCTTAACTCTGTTTAACTCATACTTAAATTAATATCATAAACTAAAAAATAAATACAAAATTGTCAGAAAAATTACTACGTCTTTGAAACATTTTTTTTAAGTGAAAATAAATTATATTTTAGGTTCATAGAATATGTCCACATAAGAATTTAAGCTTAACTCTGTTTAACTCATACTTAAATTAATATCATAAACTAAAAAATAAATACAAAATTGTCAGAAAAATTACTACGTCTTTGAAACATTTTTTTTAAGTGAAAATAAATTATATTTTACTCAGTCATGTATTTAAACTAAAGAAGAATGGGCAAAAATATATGGAGCTTGGTCCAAATTTCCACCATCAATAAGAACTATGACATATGATGGAACACTGCGTTCTGAATCATTATAAGAAGACCGCAACCAAAAATCATGATACTGACTTTTTATCTTTTAATACATGAAACGATTGAGTTCCTTTTGTGTGTGGATGCCTATCCTTATTATCTGACTTGTCTAAATTTTCCAAACCTCTAAAGCGACTATTTAAATAATCCGAAAACTGTTCAAATTTAGGTAACTCATCACTTGAATCCGAAGCCACTTTGAGTTCCCAACTTTATTTACTCAGTAAAAAGTTATGACCCCATGAAAACTTGCAATTTAAAAACCTTTTTACGCTTCATTATTTCACTATATATTTTAAACTACTCGATTGATTTAGGTTTATGACATTTCGTTATAATTCATACGTTATTCTGGTTGATATAAGCTATATGAGCCAAAATATAAACAATATGGCGGTCGCGGTAGGTACCTCGCTACGTCAAAAAAATCAAACCCTATCATATGGGGTATCAAATCAAATGAAAGGACTTATAGCTATCTGTACAATGCTTATATTTATTTTAAAATATTTGTAATACTGGGAAGAATGTAAACACAAAAATATTTCACACAAGTTTTATTTATTCCTGTCTCACAGTGTGGAGTCTGTCCTTAAAAGAATACATCTCATATGTCTTCATCCACAATAACATTGTCCAGATTCGCAGCTGGAAGTAGAATTGTGGGTTGGAGTCTCGCCCATCCAAAATACCAAATACGAGTAATTACCATGACGTGGGCACAGCAACCCACAGTTCGCATTCCAGAAAGACAAGAACAGTAGTAGTTCGAAATGGTTTCTCGATTATGGATCATTACATACGTGTAGTATTGTCTTGCACGTGCGTGTCGGGATTGTATTCTTGCGCGTAGCAACATAGCGTTTTCAGGTTCAATGCCAAAATCAACTATTTCACTAAATGCTCCATCTCTTGCTACTTCAATTGCGTACGTGTTCGCTATAGTAGCTTCGTGCAAGTTTTATGTGATATGAACCAAGTGCAAACAATGTCAAGTCTTCTTGAGTCAGAACAGGAAATTCATCTGCTCCTATGGCGTCGGCTTCAATATTTCGAAAACTTGCCCGCCTTCTATTTATATTTCTATTTGTAACATATGCTCCCAATTGATTTGGTACATGCAATCTCTCTCTAATGATTCTTAAATATTCTTCCGCATGCGCGTTATCTTCGATTAAAAGATGAAAAGCGTTAATTAGCGCAGCACCCACCCGGAAATCATCCATCATGTGGCTCATAGCACGATTAAAAAATTATTGCCTGAATAGGCGAAAATCGCGCTTAAAACGTCCGTTTACGACCTCAACGACCCAGCGGCATATCGTCACTTCCCTATTTTTATTGGCTTCTAACGTGGTTAACTGGTCTTCGCCACGCCGTTTGCTAATTGGCTTACGTGCCACATAACCACACGATTCCATGTCACCAATAACGTCTCTAAAGCCGCGGTCGCAGATAAAAACATCGTTTGCTTCAAAAAAGTAATGGAATGGATTGTCTTCTCTTTCGTTAATAAGACCTTTCATTATAACGGCATCCGATGTTGTTGCTGCGTGAGGCCCAGTAACATCTAATATGTAGCCATCACAACATTACAATGAGAAATGGTTTTAACTGTATGTTTTCCGCTGGAAAAGGAAGTTGGAAGACTTCTGAGTATAGACGTAGGTTCCATCTATCACCAGAATAGCTTTCCTTTCTTGTAAGGGTGCATCTGGGTTTCCAAAAAGACCATTTGGCACAGTCAGATTTTTCGCAATTACTTCATTTCTTGAAATATGATCCAGGCCCAGGTGCCTTGGTACGAAATCTTGTACTAAACATTTGCGCACAGTATTCATTTTCCTTTCGAGCGTACGGCGACTCATTCTGAAAAGTACGCTGAGTCTTTCGTTCGACTGACCCGTCCGAAGCTTCATCAAAAAAATAGCAATTGCAGTATTGGGGTCGGTTACTTCTTGCTGCAATGAAGGGGTTTCTCGTATCACTTGCTCAAATGCGTTATGAGTGATGCCCACACGATGATGCAATATTTTTGGATCCATAGTTTGTATATTTTCAAAGTCCATTGTGTTGGAACTATAAAGAACGGCTGTTTGTAAGATTTTCGTAATGTCTACGAACATTTCTCCGGTAAAATCGTGGGATAAGTTTGGAGCATCAATTAAGTGACCCCATTGATTTTCATCCAAATGTTGTTGACATACTCTTGCGTTTGGAGGTATGTATAAATTCGAGTGTACCAACAGTTCTAGTTTGATAGACGCCGGAATACGGCATCTACTTGCAAATTTGAATAATTATAATCCCGATCCATTTTTGCAAATCACGTTTCGAATCGCAAAATGTACGTACGACAATTGTCGTGGGACAAGACAACTGACTGAGCAAGCCCGAGCCGCCGCCGGGCGCGCCGGCCCCGGCGCGGTGCGGGGGTGCTTGGGCGCTCGCCGCATGCTTGCGGACTAGATTATGCCGTATCACTACGCGCTATAGCTCACTTTGCTCTGAACATTTACAAATCGCTCTTCGCTTTTCGGCACCGCGCAGCCGCGCATGGCGGTTCGAGTAGTAGTACGTAATGTCTAGTGAACTACTATTGTTTCTCACGCTTTCGAGTTGATGCATATTTTTAAATTATTTTAAAACAAAAACATTAATATTTTTTAAGTTTAACTCTATGATTCTATAGTACTACTTAGGGCAAATCCTTTTGCCGCGGGAAAACAACCATTAAAATTTCAGCGTGTAAAGGAGTCAGGTCTAGCATATTACAGGCAGACTGCACAACTTAATATCCATAAACACTTAGTATGCCCAAAGCCTCAAAAACATTAAATATATACATATTGTTGGCAATTCTTGCGAAGTCGATCTTATGCATTATTATTTCCTGAATTTTTAAAGAAGCAATATTTTGCAAATCGATTTTTCTTCTAACAATGTACTTAAACATCTCCTTACCTCACTTAGCGTTGGCTGGTGATTTTATCCTTTGGTTGTAGTTATGTCTACTTGATGATGATGATCTGTTTCTGTTGTAATTATTATTTTTGTTGTACCCCGTCAGTGAACGGCTTCTATTATTTGTCCTGATTGCTTGCACGGATTCTTTGTTTTCGGTTTGACACATCATTTTGTAGACCTTTCTAGACTTTTTGAAATTTTCAACTGTCAAGTTTTCTGCTTGAAGGAGTCGTTCCTTTATGTGTGTATTTTTTATACCGATGCTTGTTTTATTAGAGAATCTTTCAGAGATGAAAATTCACATGCGGTTGATAAGTTAGTGGGAACTATGAGTGTATTCTTCCAAAGTTTTATCCTGCCTTTGCATTATCGTGAAAAAATTGTATCTCTCGACTGTTATGCTTTTGTGAGGAATTTATCATATAATTTTTTCACAATTTATTTTATTTTTGTCTGTCCTGTCGATGTTGAAACTATTGAATATTTCAATCCCTTCATCTCCAATTGTATTTAATAAAATTGATGGCTGTTTTGCGATCGGCAATATGTCGATTTCTTTCGCGTCCATGAAGATTTCAAATCGTTGCTTCCATCGACTCCATTTCTCCGCAGAATTGTCGCCATTTTCTATAGATATCCTCAAAAAAATGACAACACAAAATATTCATTGCGATCATGAGATCGCAATGAATATTTTGTGTTGTCATTTTTATAACATTAATTTAATGTGATCCTGTGTAGAATCATAATTGAAAGAAGACAGTAAGCACTAAAAATGGTCTAAACCTACATCGGGCCTCGGCGTTGGTATTGTTGGCAATTCTTGCGAAGTCGATCATAAACAGGAACACCGCTTTTTGTCAATAAAGTATAATATCACTAGTTATTAGCATATGGCACATGTACTTAGGAGCACTTATTATTTATGACATTTTTAACTGTCAGGACCTTTTGTGTTTCTCACTCAATATATCACTCACTAACCTGTGATCAGCAAGAGATTGACCAAACGCATTGAATATAGCACACCAGCTATTTTTGCACACGCAATCTTAATTTCATCAAAGAGGTGTTATTGTTCGTGTGCCTTAATTGCTTAAACTGGTTCTTCAGCCTTCCTTTTATTGTTTTAACGACTCGACGACACATCGTTACTTTTCGGGATTCGTCGATAGTAAGAAACGTGATCATACTTTTTAAGGTTAAAAACAAAACGAATGCAGATATTATCATATTATCATTCTGTATTGTTGTTGGCTCTCGTAGATTCTAAATACAGATTTATATATGTTGATATTGGAGCATATGGCAAGGAATGTGACTCAACCGTTTACAATAATTCAAAATTGAATGAATTACTTTTAAAAGGACAACTTCCTTTACCAACACCAAAGCCTTTACCAGGCTCCCAAACGCCTCTTCCTTTTGTGTTTATTGCAGACGAAGGCTTACAAATAATATAATGCGCAAATAATATAATATCATAAATGTTTTCCTGGGTATGGCCGGTGGCCCAGGAAAACATTTGACGATACAAGAATGAGTTTTTAATTATCGGTTGAGCCGGGCAAGAAGATTTGTAGAATGTGCGTTCGGTATACTGGCTAACAGGTGGAGGGTATTTCATCGACCATTAAATGTTTCTTTATCTTGATCTTTGCACAAATATCATAAAAGCAAGCTGTGTTTTACATAATTTCATTCTAAACCGTGAAGGAGCCGAAACATTTGAAGATATGATAATTGACGATACTTTTATTGAACTACAACAATCCACACAGGAGGGTAGAACAAGAACAAGAGCTACCGACATAAGAAATGAATTTTGTGATTACTTTAATAGTGATGTGGGAGCTCTTAGTTGGCAACTAAATAAAATATAGGATATTACTTGCCATATTTTGTTTTTTCTTGATTACCTACTTAATTCTTGAAAACCAGGAAATAAATTTTCGCACACCTCTTTCCATGCTGTTGTTTTTTCATTTTTATTCTTGTATTCTTGAGATGTTTTGTCCTATAGTACGGGACGCTGCTCGACTACGGTAATTAGATGATCGACTTCAAATACCATCCGTCATCTTTGAATTTTGAATAACAACTGCGCAGGATTTCATCGTGAATTTCTAACGTTACGACGTCGTATTGTGCATCGACACGTTACGACGTCGTGTCGTAGATTTCCACGACGCGACGTCGTATCTTGTGTTAACTTCGTGGACTGTATTTTATTATTAAAACAGCTTGCTGTTTACACAATATCATATTTCTTCACTTTTACAATTTACACGCCTCATGTCGGGCCAACGGGTGGAAACTGAAGAGAGCGATTTGACAGCTATTTTTACACAGATAAAAAATGTGACATCTTGTGTTGCCATGAACATCGTGAAACGACGCCGCATCGACGCGACGCGACGTCGTATCGTGTTTATGTGTGGGAGCCCTGAGGCCTAACCAGTATATTTTCTGTGTCTGTTGATCAATAGCTATGTAGGTCCAATTTGTAATTTGATTTATTAATTTCGTTTTTCTAATACATGTATTAGGTTAGGGGGTTGATGAATGATCTATTTAAATGAATTGATGAATCAATAATGTTAAAAACATTTAATTCGTTCGACGCCCTAAACTTTGGCCTCTCAAAACTCAAACTCAAACTCAAAGCATTTATTTCAAATAAACCAATTACAGGCACTTTTGAATTGTCAAAGGGTCGGTCAGTCAGAAAATATGAAGCTAGTTGCCCATTCCAAAGCGTAGTAGGTTCCTATGGAGAAGAACGGGCAAGAAACTCCACGGACACTCTTTTAAATCAGAATATTGTTACAATATGTTGTTTACATCATTCATGTTGGAATCATACATGTGAGTACAATGTAGAAAAACGTGCAGGTTAAAAGAGTCCGTAAATAAAAGATAAAACGATACAAATCAAAATAAGCCGTGGCAGCTAATAGATGACCAGTCCCTACTGATGGCGCCCGTTCACGAACATGACGCATGGATCAGCACCATTCAGCTCAACCATTTTGAAGGGAACTTAATGATCCAACACACACGCCACCACCAGCGAGACATTAAAGTGAGCATGACATGCTTTCAGCCGCCAGGGCACATTCAAGTCAATGAAAGACGTACCTAGTAAATGGTAGCTTTAACGTACTTAGGTAAGTACATAGTGCTCTATGCAGTTATACAATACTAGGAGATTGAATTTATACAATGTAAAGATAGTTTTTACAATCTTCAGCAGCTCCAACAATATTTTCGTATGCTAATCAATTAGTTGTTGCGCCCTGTGGAGCTGGACCAGCGCTGAGCCAAGCATTTTTGTCAGTGATGTAATCCCCCAATTTATAATATGCTTGGCGGCATAGTGTGCGTTTTATACAAGATTTAAATTTTGTTTCATTCAGTTGGAGTATGTGGGGAGGTATTTTATTGTAACATTTTAAACAGTACCCCATGAAGGATGAGTCTACTTTAGCTAGTCTGAAGCCCGGTTGAACTAATTGGTCCCTATTCCTAGTCCTATAATTGTGTTTTTCACCTCTTTTACTAAAAATACTTAGATTTTTCCTTACGTACATGATGTTTTCGTAGATATATTGACAAGGTACCGTCATGATGTTAATATCTTTAAACAGTTCCCTTAGAGAATCGCGCATACGGAGGCCATATATTGCTCTGATAGCTCTTTTCTGCAGAATAAAAATAGACTCGATATCTGCAGCCCGTCCCCATAGTAAAATACCGTAAGACATGATACTATGAAAGTAACTGAAATAGACTAGCCTCGCGGTATCTACATCAGTGAATTGACGGATTTTCCTCACAGCATATGCTGCTGAACTTAGCCGTCCTGCAAGAGATGTTAAATGAGGACCCCATTGCAGCCTTGAGTCGAGTGTGATCCCCAGGAAAACAGTCTTATCGACGAATTCTAGTTTCTCCCTATTCAATATTATGTCACAATCACTACTTTTAACATTCGGTAAAGCAAATCTCATGCATTTAGTTTTTTTCCCATTTAATACTAAATTATTAGCAGTGAACCAATTTTGGATCTGCAGTAGAGCGTTATTTACGTCGTCAAGATTTGATGCACGTCTATTTATTTTAAAAATTAAGGAAGTATCGTCAACAAATAACACCATTTGTGGTTGTTTTTTTTAATAAATGGGGTAGATCATTAATATATACTAAAAAGAGGAAAGGACCCAATATCGAGCCTTGTGGAACACCCATTTTTACATTTAAACCGAGTGAATTGACACCATTTATTTGAACTTGCTGTTGTCTATCAGTTAAATAAGATTTTACTAAACTAAGCGCAAGTTTACCTAGTCCGTAATGCTCAAGTTTTAACAGTAAGGTTTTGTGATTTACGCAGTCAAATGCCTTGGAGAGGTCACAAAAGATTCCTATGGCATCTTGGGCCTCCTCCCACGCAGTAAAAATGTGTTTTAATAAGGTGACACCGGCGTCAGTCGTACAACGACCTTTGGTGAAACCATACTGCTGATCGTGTAAGATTTGGTTGGTGTTAAAATAATTAAGCATTTGATTGAGCATTACCTTTTCGAAGACCTTGCTGAACACCGGCAGAACAGACACTGGTCTATAATTGTTGGTGTCTTTACTGTCTCCAGATTTAAAAAGTGGTATAACCTTACTGTATTTCATTAAATCCGGAAAGACTCCTTGATCCACACATAAATTAAATATTAAAGCCAAGTATGGTGCTATAGTCTCGATTATGGATGTACAAACTTTGATAGATAATCCCCATAGATCTTCGGTTAATTTTATTTTGATTTGTCGAAAAGCTTTTATAACTATCATAGGGTTTATATACTTAAATTGAAATTCAACTGGGCAGCCTTGAACGTTCGCTCTTAATAAATCAATTGAGACGTCGGGTGAGGAATTTAAAACTTCCGTCGTTTTAGCTGGTATGTTAGTAAAGAAGTGTACAAATTCTTGAGCTACTTCTAAATTAGAGCTTATGGCACCACGTGAAGTCTCCAATGTGTAATCAGTGTTTCGTATTTTATTCTTATTAGTTTCACTATTTATAACTTTCCAAACTGATTTTATCTTATTTTCTGCTGATTTGATCTTGTTGCTAATAAACAGGGCTTTAGCTATCTTGCAGGTATTTCGAAAAATTTTGGAATATGTAGCAACATACTTATTGAAAGTTCCAGTGTTAATGTAAGGCTTAAGGCCATACAGCTCGAACAGTCTTTCCCTACTTATCCTAATACCTCTAGTTGCCCAGTCACTAAAAATAAAATTAGGGCAAATATTTTTTGTTTTCTTTTCAAAAGTTTTATTGAATTCAGTGTGCACTACTGAAAAGAAATCCTCATACAATTTGTTTGCATCGTCCATATTCTGGCCCAGGGCATTTGACTTATTATTTAGGGTACTATTGAATCTATTTAATTTGCCTGTTGTAATCGATCTAAATTGTATTTGCATTTTTTGCATTGGTGTTTTAAACTTAAAAGTTACCGTTTGTCCACTATGATCAGACGGCAAATAGTTAACGATGGCTTTATCTAAATAATCACAATCGCAGAAGACATTATCGATACAAGTAGCAGAAGTTGGAGTTACTCTAGTCGGTTCTGTAAAAACATTCGATAAATTGAACGATTTAAAAAGGCTTAACATTCTACAGCTATTTGAATTATTTTCCAGAATATTAGTATTAAAATCACCACAAATAATTGCGGGTTTGTTACTGGATGCAACTTTCGCTAGGACATCTTCCATTATTGACTCAAATAAGGAAAAGTTCTGATAATTAGGGGGTCTGTACACGCACACTACGACATGCTTATCCAGCTCAACACAGGACAGTTCGATGCAATGTTCAACTGATAAACCAACTATGTCATTACGTTGCTTAGATTTTAAACAATTTTTTATCAAGATCAGAGAACCTCCGCGTAGCATAGATTTAGAGCCAGTCCACACGGCGCGTTGCGTTGCGTTGCGTCGTCGCAACGCAAATATTTTGACGCATAGCCGGCCACACGGGCGCTGCGCCATCGCAGCGTTACTATGACGCAGTCTTAACGTTCCGTCGGCGCAGCGGCGACGCACAGTTGCGGCAAGCATTTTGAAAAAATATCGCAGTCAGTCTATGGCAAATCATGGATCAGAAAAGACGTCTAGCATTGCTCCTATTACTACGTCACCGCCGAAATCGACGCAAGATCACAAGACGGTACTGGATCTGTCCTTTCATTTCATTAAGAAATCGTGATGGACAGTTTTTTTTGTTAGAATATCGGGAGTTGCTATTAGACGAAAAGAAGTTTTATAATTTTTTTAGAATGAGTGTATCCAGCTTCGAATGTTTATTGAAGTCCTTAGAACCACACATACGAAAAAACTATACTAATATGAGGAATCCAGTGGAACCAGTAGAAATGCTGGGAATTACTTTAAGGTAACTATATAAATATATTTAAGTAATAAAAATATAACACTTTTTTTGGTTTGTTTAATTAGTAATCAACTCACAAATAATCAGCAATTGTCATAATTTTAAGTTAAGACATTATTTAAGAGAGATATCATCCAGTAATTACAAATTAGAAAAATCGTATTCAGTTTCTTCACTTGCTTGAGATGTTTCTGGAGATGTAATTGAATTATTATAATCAGAAATGTATGTACTTTGAAAATTTGCTGTTTGATACCCATATGATGGTTGGTGAGACGTTGATGGGCCACTCACATATGATGATGTTTGTCCATACCGCATTTCATCTATAATATGTATAACTTTACTTTGGAAACGGAGAGTTTCTCGGTCGGAAAATTCTTGAATAGATGGCAATATAGCTCTGAAAAAGGACTCAAACTCAAACTCAAAGCATTTATTTCAATTAAACCATTTACAGGCACTTTTGAATTGTCAAAGAATCGGTCAGTTAGTCAAAAAGTTGAAGCTAGTTGCCCATTCCAAATCGTAGATCTCTATGGAGAAGAACGGGCAAGAAACTCCAAGGACACTCTTTTAAAAATGGATATAGATATTACAAAATCCTGGGTACAGTATTCTTGGTGCTTCTATATGTGAGAACAATGTCAAATGAAAAATAATCAAAAACAATTCAAAATATAAGATTAAAAATAAGCCCTGGCAGATGAGAGATGACCAGTCTCAACTGACAGCGCCCGTTCACGAACATGACACGTGGGTCAGCACCATCCAGCTCAACCATTTTGTAGGGAACCGAATGATCCAACACACGCGCCACCATCAGCGAGACATTTAAGTGAGTATGACATACTCTCATCAGCCATGCTCTTTCAAGTCAATATAAAACATGATACCATATTAAACGGCTCCATGGTACTCACATTTACAAAATTGAAAAAATGCTTCTAATTTATACAAAACTATAATTTGCAATGTACATGAAAGATTAAAATAATAGAATTTAAAGAAAAAAATAAATAAACTTAAGTTTGTAAAGTCAGAAAAAAAAAAAGGGGGAAGCAACTCTTCCAAATATTAAAAATTTTAACTAGTAAGCCCTAGTGCCTGTGGAGCAGGACCAGCATTAAGCCAAGCATTATTATCTACAATATAATCATCCAACTTATAATATGCCTGTCTACATAGTGTGCGTTTAATGCATGTTTTAAATTTCTTCTCATTTAGTTGAAGAATAATGAGTGGTATTTTATTATAACATTTTACACAGTACCCCATAAAAGAAGTATGTACTTTAGACAATCTGAAACGTGGTTGATCTAATTTGTTCCTATTTCTAGTGTTAAAGTTATGCCTGTCACTTATCTTACTAAAAAGATGTAGATTTTTCCGAACATACATAATGTCTTCATATATGTACTGACAAGGAACCGTCATGATGTTAATTTTTTTAAACAGTTCCCTTAGAGATTCGCGTCTGTGGAGGTTGTATATGGCTCGGACAGCCCTCTTTTGCAAAATAAAGATAGAATCAATATCTGCAGCCCGTCCCCACAGCAAAATACCGTAAGACATGATGCTATGAAAGTAACTAAAATAGACCAGTCTCGCGGTATCCACGTCTGTTAGTTGGCGGATTTTCCAAACAGCGTAAGCGGCTGAACTTAGTCGCCCTGCAAGTGATGTTATGTGAGGACCCCACTGTAGTTTTGAATCAAGCGTGATCCCCAGGAAAACTGTCTTTTCAACGAATTCTAGTATCTCCTCGTTCAGTACAACATGACAATCACTACTTCTTACATTCGGTAACGTGAATCTTATGCATTTAGTTTTCTTCTCATTTAATACCAAATTATTTATAGTAAACCAATTATGGACCTTGAACATAGCGTTATTTACGTCGTCAAGCTCCCGTGCATGTCTATTTACTTTAAAAATCAGTGATGTGTCATCAGCAAATAACACCATTTGTGGTCGATTTTTCAGTAGTTGAGGTAAATCATTTATATATACTAAGAAGAGGAATGGACCCAATATCGAGCCCTGTGGTACACCCATTCTAACTTTTAAACCCAATGAGTTCACACCGTTTATTTGAACTTGCTGCATTCTATCATTCAAATATGATTTTACTAAGCTAAGCGCAAGTTTACCCAGTCCGTAATGCTCAAGTTTCAAGAGCAGCGTTTCGTGATTCACGCAATCAAAAGCCTTAGATAGGTCGCAAAAGATGCCTATTGCATCTTGTGCCTCTTCCCATGCCTTAAAGATGTGTTTTAACAAGGTGACACCGGCGTCAGTTGTGCAACGTCCTTTGGTGAAACCATACTGTTGATCGTGTAGGATGTTATTACGATTAAAATGATTGAGCATTTGATTTAACATTACTTTTTCAAACACCTTGCTGAAAACCGGCAAAACTGATACGGGTCTATAATTATTAGTGTCTTTGCTGTCCCCGGATTTGAAAAGTGGAATAACTTTACTGTACTTCATTAAATCTGGGAATACCCCTTGATCCACACACAAATTAAATATTAAAGCTAAGTAGGGTGCAATTGTCTCAATAATGGATTGACAAACTTTAGTAGACATGCCCCACAGATCTTCGGTAATTTTGATCTTGAGTTGCTTAAAAGCTTTTACAACGACCACAGGGTTTATATGTTTAAATTTAAATTCCACAGGACAGGCTGAAACATTCGCTCTTAATAAATCAATAGCAAGTGAGGGCGAGGAATTTAAAGTTTCCGTAGTTTTAATTGGAATATTGGTAAAAAAAGTTGCAAATTCCTGAGCAACATCGATGTTAGCGCTAATGAGACCGCGGGAAGTGTCCAGTGTGTAATCAGTATTATGCCTTTTGCTCTTATTAGTTTCATTGTTAATAATTTTCCAAACTGTCTTTATTTTATTGTCTGCTGATTTAACCTTGTTGCTAATGAAAGAAGCTTTAGCTACTTTGCACACTATTTTAAATACATATAGCGATAGGACATATAGCGATTTTCCGGCTCCTTGAGAAGTTTTAGTCCTTCTCTTTCAAACTCATCCATTTGCATTGCCCTTTTGCGCGCGACTGGAACATAGCGCGGAGTGTTGTCTGTGGTAATTTCATCATTTGTAGACGTAGATTCATTGTTGATTTCTCTAGGCGAGTCTAAGCTAGATTCGGTGGCATTTTGTTCCACTTTTCTCAAAAAAAGAAGTTGATTATATAAATGATACTTCTTCAGTTTCGTAGCGCCCGAGCCCGATTTTGATGCTTCTTTTATTTTTTTTGAATATCTGAAGTAATTATCTTTTACACTTCTCCATTTCTTTATTAAATCATTACCTGCAAAACCAATAGTAAACATGATTTAATAATTTATACATAGTGAATTACTCGATAAAATTTAATGACATATTCAGATATCGTTAACAAACACTATGTGACCAACTCTGGAATCGTGAAAATATAACAGCTGTTACATACAAAAAGCAATACCTACTGAATCAAAATGTATGCAACAGCTGTTATTTTTTTCGCGATTCCAGAATTAATTGGTTACATAGAGAAAGTTATTTGCTATCGATGTCTGAATATGTCAGTATTTTTTTTCGGGTATTTATCTATCTCATAAATGCATATTATAATAATTATTTTCGTTTCAGATACCTAGGAAGTGGAAATTCAATAACTGATTTACATTTCAAATTCAAACGGGGAAAATATACTATTGCATATATGATACAAAGAGTTTGTCTTGCTATATGGACCAATCTTCTTCGAGACAACATCCCTGAACTGACAACTGAAAGTTTCCAAACAATAGCGAGGGGTTTTGATGTAAAGGCAAATTTTCCTCACTGTGTTGGTGCCATCGACGGCAAACACATCCGCGTGTGTAATCCTGCAAATAGTGGCTCACTTTTTTTTAATTATAAAGCCTTTTTTTCGATTGTGTTGCTAGCTATTGTGGATTCAAATTACAAATTCGTATTTGTCGACATCGGTGCATACGGAAAAGAATGCGATTCAACCATATTACAAAATTCTAAACTGTACGAGCTAATGATTAACAATAACTTACCACTACCTCAACCCCAGCCACTCTCTGGTAGCAATATACCAACCCCGTATGTATTTGTGGGTGACGAAGCTTTTGGACTGAGCAAACATATTATGCGTCCATATGGCGGTCAAAATCTCGACTTACAACAAAAGGTTTTCAATTACCGTCTAAGCAGAGCCAGAAGATATGTCGAATGCGCTTTTGGGATTATGGCTAACAAATGGCGCATTTTTCACAGACCGATAGACGTGTCCTATGACTTCGCTACTGACATTATAAAAGCATGTTGTGTATTACACAATTTTGTCGCTGATCGAGATGGTTTTAGACAAAGAGATAAATTTGCTATAAGTGAGTCTCTTAGTTACAAAAACCGCAATGTCCGTTGTATGACATCGCGCGTAATTTATGATTTTCGTATTTCGCATTATTGGCCCTGTGGGCTTTAGTGCAACTATAGTAGTTTGATTTAAAATAATATAGTTAATCAAATACTAAACTTAATCATGTAAAATCTTTATGAACTAGAACAATAACCAGAAAAACATTATGGAGTTTGCTGACTTTGTAACACTCGGATGGACTTTGCGGTTTTTGTTGCAAAAACAACATGGACTTTGTTGGCTTTGAAACATACCTATCGTGGCCTAGAATGATTGAACCATATTGATACTTCGTACTTGAAATAAAACTATGATTGTTTTATGAGAAGTTTATTAGTTAGACAAAACCGATGTTAAATTATAAGTAATGGTGACTCTTCTTGTTCTTCACATACCGACTCTTCAAGGAAATCGATATCGTCAACCATATTTTCGTCCGGTATTTCCTGTGTTGATGGTACTACTCTGTTATAGTACTCCAAAATCTCTAAATCACGCCATTTATCCCCGAAATGAGTAGATAACAATTTATTAACGTCCCTAAATTTTAACGGTTTTACTTGTGCGCCCTGTGGAATAGCGGTTGGAGAAATCATAGCCGTATTTTTACCTTTTTTGCACACGCTTTTATATTGACCTGATTCAAATCTGTAGTGGAGTTCTCCTCTAACTCCAACCATGTCATTGCTTTTACTGGCTCGTTTCAAATAAAACCTTTTGCATTTAGAAAAAGGTACATGCCATTTTGTAGTTATCAAAAATATATCTTTAACGACGGTTTTCCAGTTGCATACTTGAACCGTAGTAGCAACGTTTATGGCGGTAGAATGTTTTTCCACTACATCAAAGTATTCTTTCGGTTTGATTATATTTTCAAGTTTCCGTAACTCCTTTTCAATACGAGCAAATACTCTGTCCGGCGGAAGAAATGAGTGTCCCACAACTGGGAAGACTACTTCTACCAGATGTATTTGGGCTGGTGCATCTTTTGTTAGCCAACGTGAGAGCATTGCTATAAGCATAGAATTTTTGTTTTGACCGGTGCACCCGTCGGCCATAAGTCGAACTTGATTACATTCTGGTGGAAAATCTGTATTGCAAAGCCGATGGTAAACTGAAGACACTATGAGATTTGCATCTTTTGCAAATTCATCCTCTGTCCAGCAATAACTGAACACATTTTCTTTTGTTAATGCTGATTTGGAGTTACCTTCCACAATAGTAAAATTGTAAAAGTACAGTTGACGAGAATAGTAGGTACTCTGGTCTGGTATTTTGGGCAGCGGCATGTTTTTCTGGCAGTCAAAACTAATAATCTTTATTTTACGGTTGTCTTCTTTTAACATTTTGAAAAATTCATTAGCTCGACGTTTGTGTACTGTTTTCTCAGCCATCAGCGTAGCTTTGTCACTATCATTTTGAACAATTTTTAGTTTTTCATTAAGCTGAAGACAAGTTGAGCACACGTCAACCCGAGGACTCCCAAAGCCCAAATTAAAACTAGTATTGAAATTGGAACACTTAAATGTCTTTATGAATTTAATCACATTTTCTTTTCTGTCCTTGAATTTGTGGGATATACGGTCACCTCCGCGTTTTTCAATAGGAAAATTGCCATGTAGGTGATAATTCTTTATAACATTTTCTACGCAGTATCTTTTAATTTGCAACACCTGAAGGAATGCTTTTTGGCAAACTTGCATCATTTTAAGCTGTGATCTACAATATATCATATATTTCAGCTGCAAGCCTCTAGGTTTGTAATTTCGAGATTCAGATCTTGGACGACGACGTTTTGTTTTTATACCTTTCACATGTTTCAATATAAATGAGTCTTGTTTTAATTTGTCTTTCAATCGGTAAAAAGACTCATGGAGTTTGCGTACATCTTGCAGTGGAATTTTAGAGCATTGTAACTTTTTACATTTATGTTCACAAGTCGGCTTAACAGGCAAATGTTTAGCTGCATACCTGAAAAAAAAATTCCTTGTCATTTGGGTTTTTAGTTATTAACAGTGGTCGAACATTCCGGTGTAATCATTCATAAAGTTGCGGAGCTTGCAAAATAGCCCAATAAAACAAATGTTGCTTCCACTATACTAATATAACTGCTATGTAGGATGAAAACAGAAATAAAGTGATATGTTAAGGAATATTATGATTTAAGTGAGATTGAGATTACTCAATCTCACTTAAATCATAATATTCCTTAACTTAACTTTTTATTAAAAATCAAACAAATTCATAAAAGGCTTTTATGAATTTGTTTAATTTTTAATAAAAAGTTGAATAAAAAGATTTCAATCATCATCTCGTACATACATAACTTTTTTGGGCATTAAGGATACAGTATTTATGTTTGTAAGACTTTACCCTATAGGTACTTGTAGTATCCGGGCGACATATTATATACAAAATTTCATCACAATCGTTAGAACCGTTTCCGAAATAAATATACAAATAAGATTACTATAATGTTCCAAAAATCCAAAAATATAATAATATGAGGTGGCCCCAAAGACTTACATTCTTCCTAAAAAAGTGAACAGGTAAAAAGTATCAAGACATAATCATCATCATAGTATACTCACCGTTGTTCTTTAGCACGATTCTTTGTCCAATTTGCAGCATTTACTCGTCGTTTTCGCGCCTGTTTATTGTCAACAACTTCAGGGTAACACTCCATGTCTCATATTTTAATAAACTTATTCCGAATTTAATAACTTTTAGCACGAGAAAACTAAAATAAACCGAGCGCAAACTCACGACTGCACACAATAAACCGCCATATTGAAAAGCGTGACGTGATTGGTGGATAGGGACTATGCGTAATTTGATACAAACAGGAATGGACAATGCTGTTTTTGTAGCAAACTAAAAAGTTTCACAGCCGTTTTCTATTGGACTAAGTGGGTTTAGGTTCATACGACTAATATAAAAATGATTTATTTTGTCTATGGATTTTTGTACAATAGCTAATTCATTTTTACTTTTTTATGGACATTGCGGTTTTTGTAACTAATAGACTCAAGTGTTGATGAATTTCTCCCAATACAACCCGCACATGAAGAACAGACAGCACCGAATGTCATAAGACAGCAATATGCGACCTATTTTATGACTAGAGGAACTCTGCCTTGGCAGCTAAATAAGGTATAATTGTATTAAGAGGGTTTTCAAGATTTTCTTGCACCGCCAATTCCGCGATCAGTAAAAAATTAATATTTTATACCTACTCAGCGTAGTCTAGGTTAGTTTTGAGCTAAGTAATAAAATAGTACTCACGCTAATCTAGATTCTCTTAGTTTTAAAATTTTAGAGTGTCGAGATATTAATTTTGTACTGATCGCGGAATTGGCGGTGCAAGAAAATCTTGAAAGCCCTCTTAAATAAAAAAAAACATAAATATCTGTACTGTGAACTCACCAACTTTGTTTTTTCGTTCAGCTGTGAAATTCTCGTAATCAGGAAATAAAACTTTTGATATGTCTTCCCAGGCTTTTGTTTTTAAATTTTTATTTTTAAAATCTACGTTTGACTTGTCCCATATAATTTCCCTTTGCTGTATCAATGTAATCAAGTAATCTATGTCAAGTTCTTCAATGGTATTCATTTTACCCTGCAAATAAAACTAAATACAAAAACGTAAACGTAAAACAAAATGAGCTTCCGTGTATCCTCTCTGTCAACGCACAAGCAACTGAGCGCTGCCGCTCCGACGTCGCACGAGTACACCCCCTCTCGCTTCGTCTCGGGGGCTGCTGTCCGTCATGTGTGCGTTGCGACGACGCAACGCGCCGTGTGAACACCTTGGTTATTTGTATGTAAAACAACGCAAGGACAGCGCTGCGACGACGCAACGCAACGCGCCGTGTGGACTGGCTCTTACGGTTAAAACAACTGCCCACACTGTAGTTCTTATAATTAATTAGCATTTGGTAATCCTTTAGCCAATGTTCAGTAAAACAAACAATCTCAAACTGTGTTTTTTCTAAAAACATTTCAATTTCTAATAATTTGGAAGAAATACCTTGAATATTTTGATGAAATAATTTCAAGGCATTCTGCTGATCTCCTTTTTGATAATTACTTATATTAGAGCAAGAAGACCTTGTTGTTAGTAATAAGAATATTCTTACTGGTACCTTCTGTTGTCTTATAAACTAGTTGTTTGTTTTGTTTTTGTTTTTTTGTTTTTTTTTAAAACGTTGCCCCACACTAAGAATTTCTTCCTGTATCGTGGGTGCGTTTACAAACATAGAAACTCACATACACTTACACCCAGACCCGGAGCAACTACTTGCAGATCATACAAATATTTGTTCCGTGCGGGGATCGAACCCGCGACACGTTGCGCAGCAGTCCATCGCTCAGCCACTGCGCCAACCGTGTCGTCAGTTTAAATGACTATCCGGAGTTAAACCCAAGACTTCAATGTCATCACCAGGCAGTGAGCTCATAGTCAGTGAGGGACATGGATACTCCTTCGTACAATTTGTAAAACTACAGAAAGACATTCTAAAAGTAAGAAATATAAAAAGACTCTAAAAATAAAAGAAAGACGGATTGAAGCTTTAGAGGTTCTGATAAAAGAATTAAGAAAGAAAAATGACTATCACAGTGGAACAGCATCGGAGACATCGACATCTAGGCCGTTAATAGTTCGCTATGTGGGCCGTAATGATTTTTTCCCAGAATTTGATCCACAAACCTCTTCTGTTTCCATTGAGCACTGGATCCGGAACTTAGAAAGCGTGGCTAAGATGCACGGTTGGAATCACGGCGATGCTGACGAGCCGAAGGAGCTAGGACTTCACTTGAAGACTCCTACGAGGACGCAGGAGAGTCAGGAAGGCCGAACTGATAACGATAATCCGATGGTTGTCCCAACCCTATGCGTATGAGGGCGGGCAGCACTAGCGATCGGCACGAAGTGGTCGATAGACGACACTTATATTCGGGAGTGCGCGGGAGAGAACCGTGTTGTTCATTTGCATACAATATATTTAATATAAAGTCAATCCTAGTTTAATTTCAAGACCTAACAGAATTCCTCACAGGCACAATTAACCGCCCACCTTGTATTTCTTTCAATCTGCAGAAATCGTCAAACTTAGACCACTTTTGATGGGAGGTACGTTGAAAGCTACCTTTAAAGGTAAAAAAAAACAAAAGCCTTGAAAAAAAGTCGTTTATTGAAGCATTTATACTAAAAATTGATTTTGTGAAAATTTTTGATGAAAATTTAGAAAATTTTAATTTCGAAAAAAGTTGTCGAACTAAACAAAAAAAATAAAATTAATAATGGGTGTTGCCGCCTCGGGCTCTAATGACTTCTTGGAGCCGGTTTGGCAATCCATCCATGATATCTTGGATATCTGATTGGGGGATATTGTGCCACTCCTCTACCACAGCTGTCTTGAGCTCTCGTGAGGTCGTAGGGGCTGGTACTCTTGCTCGGACACGTCTTTTGAGGTTGTCCCAAATGTGCTCAATAGGGTTAAGATCGGGACTGCGTGCCGGCCATGGTAAAACTTGAATCCCGACCTCATTAAGGTACTCGGTGACAGATCTTGCGGTATGGCAACGTGCATTGTCATGCATTAATCTAAAGTTCTCACCAATGAATGGTGCGAAAGGGATGACATGGTCTTCGATAACTTCCTCCACGTATCTTTGAGCGTTCACACTGCCTCTATCGAACACAACAAGATCGGTACGAGCTTCGTAAGAAATACCTCCCCAAACCATTATGGACCCTCCCTGGTAACCCACTGTTTCTGTTATAGCGCATGGAGCGAACCTTTCATTTTGGCGCCTGTAGACACGCTGACGTCCATCTGGACCTCTTAAGGCTATTCTGCTCTCATCTGAGAACAGTACGTTCTTCCATTCCTCCATAGTCCAGTCAGCATATTCTCGTGCAAAAGCAAGTCTAGCTCTACGGTGTTGTGGGAGCAGTTGTGGGGCGCGAGCTGGACGAAACGCCCTCAGATTCCTTTCTGCCAGTCTTCTTCTTATGGTACGTTCACTAACACTGACATTTCTCACCTCAAAAAGACGCGTACGAGCTTCAGTAGCGGTGCAAAAGCGATTTCTCAACACATTGCTGACAACGAAGCGGTCATCTCGCGTTGAAGTGCATCGATGGCGGCCTTGACCTGGCCTGCGGGTGTATGAGCCTGTCTCCCGAAATCGTCTGATGGCATCCCGTACCGTGGTTCGAGGTACACCGAGTGTACGAGCGATGCGACGTTGGCTGTACCCAGCGTCAGCTAAAGCCACTGCCCTAGCGGCACCAGTCGCATCGAGTGGCATTTTTTACAGACACAAACAATTAGCAAACACTAAAAACTCAAATTAAGCAATATTCACACACTATGGCAGAAAATAACAGGAATTGTTAACACGGTAACGCAACGGCAACAATGTTAAACAACGACTAAATTCCGAAAACCCGTCGGTGACACAAATTTAGGAAACGAAATATGGGTATAAGTGGTTAATTTATTGCTAAAGTACCCACTTGACAAAAAATAAAAACAATGGATAAGCCATAGTTAACGTAAACAAACAGAGTGACGAACGATAAGGGTGGGCGGTTAATTGTGCCTGTGAGTGTATTTATAGCATTTGAGCTACATTCATTCAGTTTCACCACCTTATTATTAGTATTATTACTAATCATTGTGGTGTTAATAATACAAGACTTCGACATACTATTTATGTCTGAGTTTATATAAAAAGCTAATAGCCTTGCTATTATGTGTCTAAAACTAACAGGCAGATACACAGTACCCCTAGTCGACTTTAAAGTTTCCACAAAAGTGTTGGTGTCAAGAAATACAAGCTTGTCACTATAATGGCTAACTAAGAATTGCATATGTTTATTAAGCATATGAATATAATTGTTTTGTCTTTTTGTCAATTTTTCAAAATATGGGAATGCACACAATATTATTTTACTACAATTTAGCTTTAACAACTCAGTTACACAATCAATTATTTCTTCTATTTTGACCTTAGAACTATTACCTACAAATACAGTAATGTTGGTTTTAGGATTGAACACATTCTCAGGCACTGATCCTAAAAATATATACCCATCGTGTTCCTTTTAATGCTTTCGGCCGGAGAGGCGGACCCTGTACTTGTGCCGACTGTAGGTGGATCAATTTCCAGCGTCACCGTTTCAATATTAAAATTCCGCGCATTCGTCGCGCACAAAGAGTATTAAACCACTTGAGAGCTGATAGACCGATTTCGTCTAAGCACACGACTCACCACTGCGGGCCGGGGGACGAAGACATTACAGCGGTTGTGATTGGCCGATGCAACAATGTCAGGACGAAAGTCCCAAACATAGTGAGGCACAAGTCAGTTTTGCAACAATAATATCGATATCGATAAAATCGACGTCGATTCGACGATTTCCTAATTGAACAATAATTAAATTCAATATCACTTATGAGAATTTATTGTTCTATCCGAAAGGAAATGACATTGGTATTACTTATTTTTAATCTGCTGTGAAATGCCTTGAATAAACAACGCTATATTTATTTGGAATACAATTTTCTCTGTGAACTGCATTAATCCACTTTTCCTAAGGTTACGGAATATTTTGAAATCTAAAATGTAAACATTAAGTACTTAATGTTACTTTTTTACCATAACATCTGTAATTTGTATCGTCAATAATATAGTTGTTTTATTATGAAGTTATCACAACACTCTCCAGTATAAGTGCAGATAGTAAGGGACAGACGTATTGCAATACCCTAGTGAGAGAAAGGGACTTTTCAAAAAGACATCAACGCGGTGTACTTTTTTTGTGCCCCTATACGTATCAACCAGTTTATCTTGAGCCCTGCAATAAATTCATAATATTATTAAATTACAAATATATTCTACTTACCTATGAAAAGTAATGCTATCTTTTTTATAGTTGGATGTTTTAGACGATTTTCCACACCAATTAACCGAACAATAACTCATAATTGTTTAGTATTATGTTTTTTAAGATCAAAATAACCGCGTGTGCAGAGTTCCAACCACTGGTCAAAACTAAAATGGCCACTCATATCGTCATCTAATATCAGTTCAATTAAACTGATGTGTCGTGAGCCCGAGTCGCCCGCATGAGCAGTCAAGAGCAGTCATGCATGAGCAGTCAGTCATTGGTCGCGCACCTCAGGACCACTTTCTGGTTCCGTGCTTTCCTTACTGTGTCGACTCGGGCTCCGCTTGTTTTGAGATCCAGGGCGGGAGATACGAGACGATCAAGGTGTGGTTGTTGGCTTGGGTTTACTGGCGACCTGGGCAAAGGTTTTGGGGGCCTGCTCTTGTTGAAGCGGTCTGTCCGCTTTCCCCTTCTCTACGTTTTGTAGGGTTTTATTCACCTGCCCGACTGCAAGTTCCACTGCCAAATTGAGCGCCGGGGGCGCCTGGATTTGCGGCTATTTGTCACGCAATACGCGGAGGTCTGATGAATCGATCTCCAGCCTTTCCAAGATCGGTTTCAGATGCTGGGTAAGATTAATTTGTGGCTGTGGTGGTGGTGAGGGTACAGGTCTGCTGGCGATGGCCTGTAATTGGAGATAAACTTTTTCTTTTAGACACCCCCCAGTAAAAGAAATCCAGGGGATTTGAGGCGAGGTGGCCACAATATTGGACCTAGCCGCCCTATCCATCTTTGTGGATAGGTCGCATTTAGGTACTCCCGCACTCTAACTGCATAGTAAGCGGGGCAACCGTCATACTGCAGCCATATTTCATGTCTTTTAAAAATGCGATTTACTGTTCTTGTTGAAAAGCCTGTCCTGCGTGCTATGACACGAATTGAAGTAGATCTTCGTTGACTAATTGTAACACTTCGTCGTCATTGTAGACCCTTGGTCGTCCCTCACTTGCACCGCCTACGCCTCTGCCACGTATCCTCCCCTCAGAATATGCGGTATGCACTCTACCAAATAAACGATGATCTGAATATCTTCGATCTGGATATCTTTCCTGTGAACGCCGGTACTGCGGCTTTTGTGAATTTTGGTCAGGGTGGAAGAATGATACGAGACACACAGACTTTAATACATGTTTATTAACGGTTTACAAAAAAATAAATTGAGCGTGTGGTGACGCTGACGGTCTATGGGCGAGTGGCGCGCGCGGCGGTTGAGTCTACGTCGTGGGCGTGTGTGCGTGAGACGTCTGTGCACACACACGCTAGGCGTTAACATTTCCCGATAAAGTCGGGCTGCTTCTCTACCGATGCCTCTGCATTCGCCATATATAAAATGCATGTAGCATTATGCAACAAATATATGCAATTATGTTGCATAGCATTTTTTTACGCTTGTAACTTAAATAACATTTGGTTAATAGTTAAGTTAAATTTTTAGGTACTTGTAATTAGGTCCAAAACATTTTGCAATACCCGTAACGTATTTAAATTTAAAAGTGTATTTTTTTTAATTAAGGTTCTTTTCAAGGCCAATAACTTTTTTTTTAAATTATGGTGTCAGTTATTATTATACCAGTTTAGAATCTGCGTTTAAACGACAATTTTTTTTCAATAATGGGCACCGACTGTGTAGTACATTTCTTTTACGTCATTCGCGCCCAGTCTCATGATTCTCTCAAGATTATAGTTAAAGGAGGTATTTTTTTTTTGGCCAAAACTTGTCCAGAGGTACAAATCAAAAGTTAAATTCCTTGCAATAAATTTGATTATTAGCAGTTTTTTAAATCCTCCAATACCCGATAGATTAAGAAATAAAAAATTTAAAAAAATCACTACCTCACAAGTAACTGCGTTCAACGAAACGTTTTTATCAGCAGTGACAGTTGTCAAACTATTCCATCTGTCAAAATCGGCCGTTTTATGGTCGCTGGACAGTGAAGGGGCCCTAAAATATGTATCGATAAATCTACGATAACACGATTATGTATTTAGGAGGTTTTTAAAATCCTCCAAAACCCGATAGATTAAGAAATAAAAAAATACAAAAAATCACTACCTCACAAGTAACTGCGTTCAACGAAACGTTTTTATCAGCAGTGGCAGTTGTCAAACTATTAACGATTGCGTCTCCTCCATAACATGGTCCACCGATTCAGTCAATACATACTGCGCACTTAACATTATCACATCCTGATTGTCACTTGTAGATTCTTGTTCACTGATATCTAACACTTGTACCTGGATCAGTTGTAAACCTTTTTTCTTCTCATTGTTTATAACGAATGATTGACATGTAGACAGAGATGACTTCTGTTTTAGACACTCCCGTCTTGTTCTTAGTTTCTTGTTGGCAGGTCCGCAGTCTTGTTTTGTTCTAGGCTTCTTGTTGATAGGTCTTTCTTGTTTTGGGAAATCTGGGATATGCCAGCTTAAACTCGGAGTCGGAAAACCTTGAGCGTATTGTCAGAAGTCGATAATATCTGGAGAATCACACATTATTAATGATCTGAAACAAACGAAATAATAATTAATTATAATTACATAATCAACATGATGAAATAATGTTATAAGTAGTTCGTTTGTTCGTTTTTATTTGATTTGATGTGACCGGTCCGGCTGACTGCCTGGTGATGTATGTACATATATTATTATGAAATGCAAAATACATAAAACCTTGAGATATGCATCTTTTTCATGTTTCAACAAGTTCAACGATGGGCGCGACATGAAGAGACATGCCCGGGCACCTGATCGGTGTTATATTGCACAAAGCAGTCAGCGCAATGCACTTTGTCATCAGGAATGGAATTGAAACGGATTATTATTATGAACATAAATACATATTGTTTATTTAAGTAAATAATATATAATACAGATATTTTACTAATTACTAATTTAAAGTCCCGCGCATTTTGCGCGCCAAAATCTCTTAGCGTCCCGCGCCGCGCTGCGTAATTTGACCCGGGCTGACCCCGCTCACAAAAACCGCTATATCTCCGATTGTGTTGCTTAGATTTACATTCTGTACACAGATTCGAGTTCTTGAACAATGGGGCCACACATAATAATATCAACAACCCTCATATTAGTACCTTAGTATTATAAACATCGTAATGAAAACAGAGAACTGGCCGAAAGCAGACTTGTTGCTGTAATATGGTGATTTCCGGCAAAAGTAATGGATCAATTTACACAAAATTTTGGTAATAATATCATGAATAGACATATAATCGAATACGATTTATTTCTTATAAGTTTTACATACAATATTTCCATAATATTCCAACTGAAACTTCATAGTGCGCGGTGCTGTCATTTTGAATCGCGTAGTTCAATTCATGATTTTGGAAACGATCATCCGAGTTATAATGAGCATATATCAATATGAAATCCTTCTAGGATATTATCTATACCTTCTTCTACTGCTTGCTATCAATGAATCGTAAAAATATGCTACGATAATTTGTAAAATACGACAATGACCTTGACGGAAAGAACGCCATTTTACCCGGAAATTCAGGTTTTCTAGTTAGAGTCGTAAGTAGAAAGTGAACAAGAATGAAGTGGTTTATCAATTTCTGTACACACATTCCTTACTCTAATGGAAAAAATAAAAAATATCGTCCTCTCAAGTGGTCATAGATTATGTACTGAATTCTACACATTCCGTAGGGTGGGGTACGCACCACTACAGTATCGATAAAATGTGTACAAAAATGAGTTCATCAAGGAAAATAAAAAAATGTTTAAATTTACGAATTATAATTTTCTTATTATTAGGTACATTTCTGCATAAAGTATTAAAAAAAAAAATTTATTACTTTTACATACATGAAAAAATCAAATTATGACAATTTTTGAATTTTATTTCTGTATTGTAACCAAGACATAACTGTTCTATGCTAAACTTTTTTTTACCCAGGGAAGACAATAGTTCTTGAAACATGTACTACGTCACAGAAAAAAAAAAAAATCGGCTCGAGGTACTCTTCATCAAGATACTCCGGCTCTCCATAAGACTCGTTAACCTCCTTCTCCTCCTCCTCAGGCTCCAAATTTTCGAGGAACTCCACCTCTGGCTCCTCGTCCTCCGACTCACTATCCCGGAGGAGCGACTCAAAGTCCTCCGGTGGGTCGTCCTCACGGCCAACATTCCACGACGTCATGTCTAAAAATAAGTTTTTGTCAAAATTAGAATTACATTACACATCGAAAACTTTACAAAATATAAAATAAACATAAAATTATTTTATAAAACGAAATATACGAAACTCTTTTACAAAAAAAAGTTCGATTTTATCGATAACTGTTATCGATATGACCTACAGCATAGCGGTTGGTTGATGCCGCCTTTGAATTTGACAGTTCAACGTAAACAAGAAAAATCTTGACCTACACTTGAAAATACTTCAAGTTATGTTTGTAACTGAATGAAATACACCTCGAACTTATACAATTATGAATACTAATTAGATTTTGCGTTGTTTACTAGCCTTACAAACGTGCTAATATTCATAAAATAGCTGGATTTCATCATCATCAATGGCGAGTTGGACGGACATTTTGAGACTCAAAATAATATATTTTATGATACTGTTTCAAGCGAACAAATATCATAAATACATAACATATACACCTACCACTTATAATTCATTCACTGACCTTATCGGTACACACCAAATCTAATACTTTTTCAACATTATTTATGCAATGACTGGGTCAGCCATATTTTTTTTACCCATTTTACGTACTACATGAATGCTCTGAAATATCTTTGAAAAATGGATAAAGATTATTGAATACGCTTGGAATGCCTGAAATAACTAATTAGAATTCGTTTCAGCATAATTGTTTACCGAATAAAGACACACATTCATTGAAAATCAGTCAAAACAGATAGAAAATGGCGAGTCACAAAATCAAAATTACGTAAAGTTTTATTGACTTGAAAATAATTTTTATCATATTGTTTCTAGCAAACGATTATCCAAAAGGCTGCACTTTACACTAATAAATGATTATTCATTTACTTACCAAAGTTCCAATTGAAAAATCCGATATAATAGACGACGACACCAGAACTGATAGGAACTGTTTCACGGAACTGAACCACAGAATAAAATGACGCGTTCTTATTTTTTTTTGACAGTTTTGAACACCAGTTTTTTGGCAAATATGATTTACTGTTGCGCAAATATGATTTTAGGCTGTTAGTAGATTTATTTGACGTAAATATTATCCGAGTCAAGTGTGGTACTGCCGTTACACTTTGTTAGCCCGTATCTCAATAGAAATAGAGCTCTATAGCATAGAAAATATTCAGAAATTTAAATTGTGTATTAAGAGCTTATCTTTCTCAGATATTTACCTCACTGATGACCCAAACACGGCTTACCAACACTTTATAGCTGATTTTAAACTTTTTTACGACCTTTGTTTCCCACAAACCCAATTTTTAATAAAAGTCCTTCATAAACCAAAGTGGGTATCACGTGGTGTAAAACTTTGCAGTCGAAAAAAAAAGGATTTGCTATGGAGATTTAGATTAAACACAACAAAAGAGAACAAATTAAAGTACTGTTAGGACAGAAGTGAAATTACAATTTAAAAAAAGAATTATTTATTAACCTAAAAACTAATCACATGAACTTTTATAAAAATAATTATTAAACTTAACAAAATTACAATCAGAGGAACAAAATCATCACCAATCAAATAAAAACGCTTCCGTACGCAACGCTGTCCAACCAGAAAGTGTCGTCTAGCCCGCCGCCGCAGTGGTTTTATAGTGGCAGCGCCCCCCTCCGTCACTGGGTCGAGTAGTAGTATCCAACACGGCCATCCTGATCATGCGTCGTCCTCGACGGCATCAGAAAGGTCTGGTAGGCTACGCATGGCTGCTCCATGGTTTTCGTTGGCTGGATGAGAAGGCCCAGGCTCTGCACCATGATGAGCAGAAGTGGTGTCTTCAGTTAGGTCGTCTTCTGTGAAACCAACAAGGCAGATTATTTTCTCTCGGAAAGCAAACACATTTGCCTACTCTTTTGCTTGCACTCAATTCGTCATAGATGGCCTTTTTCTTTCATTCATCAGACACATAACTTGACTAGGTAAATAGTCTATGGGATACTAAGACGTCATCTTAGTACTCCATAGAGTTCCATTCATCACATAAAACATCACCATTCATGTCATCAACATTCATACATCATTCACTGTCATGTAGGGCATTTATCGCCAAAAGGATCGTCTCGCAGTCCGTCCTCTACATGACCCATCGTGTAGGGCGATTACCAAATCACCGAAAGGAACGTCTCGCAGTCCGTCCTCTACACGTCAAAACACACGTTATACGGGAACGAGATCCGTTATACGTGTGTGGCAAGGCTACTCTTTGTGAGACCGGTTAGGTACCTCATAGTTCACCTAACGTAGGCGTCTCGCAGTCCGTCTACTGTCTTACCCCAAGATCTGCACAACCCTCTATGGCAATGAAGACCCCTCATAGAACGCAAGCTTACTCACGCTCAAAGAATGCAGCGCAAGTCTCAGGACACCACTCCCCTTTCCAGAGCACCATGTATTGAGCAGCGGCTTGAGTCGTCTTGCCATAGGAGCCGGTCAACAAGCGTAGCTCATACCGCCCACTTGGCAGCATACGTGTGACCCTGTACGGCCCTCGCATCCCGTGGTCCATCTTTCCGGTTGCCTGCGAAAACTTAATGACGAAAACCAAATCATTCACATTAAAAACTTTTGGCGGGCGCCGGTCTCGATTTACATAATCATCTTGTCGAGACTGATTTTGCTTAAGTAGATCAGTTGCGCGGGCTCGGCGTAACTCTCTTTGTGCTTCACGATTCGGCTGGGCACCATCCAAAGCGACATCACGGACCAGTGATCTGATGACGGGGGTTGCCGCGTCGATGCCCACCAGCAGAATTAATGGCGACGCCTGAGTCGACTTCTGCTTTGTCACGTTGAGGGTCAGTTGGAGTCTCCACAGCGCCTCGGACCAGGCTGCCCCTTTGTGGTTGGTCTCGATGCGAAGAAGGTTCAGAACGGTGCGGGCGTACCTCTCGACCTGACCGTTTGATTGGTGCATCTCTGCAGTAACCAAATGTATATCTGATCCCATATCTTTAACAAAATCTAGAAACCTAGTGGACTGATACATTCTACCTCTGTCGGTTACAATCATTTTTGGTGCACCAAAAAGTGAAACTGCATTTGTGAACACTCTCAAAAGTTCTTCTACATCCTGCCTATAAATGGGGTAAAGGAGCGTATATTTAGTGAACGCATCCACAATAAGGAGAACAAACTTGAAGCCGTTGGACTCGGGAAGTGGACCTAGTACATCTGAGTGTACAATTGAAAAAGGTTGATCGGGTTTTTCCCATGAAGTTATGTTTTGTTGTGGAGCCCTAGGCACGCGTTTCTTGGAGATGCAAATCAAGCAATGTTCGAGGTATTTTTTAACGAATTGCCTAAGGCCTGGGAACCAAAAGTGCTTCAGGATTAAATCTAAGGTCTTGTCATAGCCAATATGGTTGTGCTCGTCATGAAAAACTCGAAGCAGACTAAGTCTATGACCTCGGGGAACAAAGCAAAGGAATCGCGGCTGCTCGCCAATAGGAGTGTACTTATAGTACAAAAGGTCATGTTTCTCAACATAGCGATTAGGATCTAGGCTGCCTTCTCTAAGTCTTTGGAGAAGCTCCCGTGTCTCTTCATCTGCAGCTTGCGCTATCTGAGCCCAATTGCGAGGTTGACGGACGTAAAGCACTTTACGTGGGGGGTTTCTGCTGAAATAATCGGCGTGTGACATCATCGCCCCTTTTCGGTACTCCATTTCGAAGGTAAAATCTTGGAGGTACATCCACCAGCGAGCAACTCTCGGCAGCAGATCTTTTTTTCGTTCGGTGGATTTGAGAGCATTGCAGTCAGTAACTAATTTAAACTGGAGTCCGATTAAATAGTGTCGAAAGTTCTGCAATGCTTTCACAACCGCCAACGTCTCTAACTCATATGAGTGGTATCTACTCTCTGCGCCTTGAGTAGCCCGGCTGAAGTAAGCCACAACTCTTTTACTACTGTTCGAGTGAGTTTGTAAAAGAATTGCGCCATAACCGATGCTGCTTGCATCAGTATGAACCTCTGTGGGTAGACTCGGGTCAAAAATTACTAATACAGGCTCATTCGTCAAAATTGAAATAATTTCCTGCCGCACTTTTTCCTGTTTAGGACCCCAATTGAACTGGACACTTTTTTTGGTTAATTGAGAGATTGGGAACGTTTTCGTTGCATACCCCTCAATGTACTTCCGAAAGTAACCGGCCAGTCCTAGGAACTGACTAACTTGTTTGACATTTTCCGGGGCGGGCGAGTCTACTAATGCCTGGATCTTGTGAGGGCTCGGCTTAACCTGACCTTGACTTATTATTCGGCCAAGATATTCAACCTCGGTAGTGAGAAAGACACATTTGCTTATGTTTATCGAAAACCCTGCCTTAGTCAAGGTCGTAAGTACCTGTCGTAACAGGTCGACCCCTTCGTCCACTGTGGCGCTCATCAACAGTACATCATCTATGTAAACCAGGACTTGTCCCGCGTCGATGAATTTGCGTAGCGTTTTGTTGATGATGCGTTGATACACAATGGGCGAATTGGTCAGACCGTAAGGCATTTTTAAGTACTCATAATGCCCCTCAGGTGTAACAAATGCGGTGCGATGGACTGACTCGTCACTAATTTTTATCTGGTGGAAACCAGAGGCCATATCTAGAGATGAGTACCTCGTCATGTTTTTGTCCCCTAAACGATCGATATGGTCATCTATTAACGGGAGCGGATATCGCTCTTTTACAGTAACCCTGTTCAAAGCGCGAAAATCAACGCAAAGTCGATCCGATCCGTCCTTCTTCTTCACTAAAATTATCGGGCTAGAATACTCGGATTCGGACTCTCGGATAATGCGTTTCTGTAGAAGGTCATTGATGATTTCACGAACTCTAATTTTCTCAGCAATTGAAAGTTTATATGGGCGGTAGGTAACAGGTACGTCACTGGTTACATTGATGTGCATTTCGCCTGTGGTGACAGTAGTGGTCGCCGTGCCTGTTATAAAAAACTCCGCAAAATCATCAATCACCCTCTCAAGAGATTTTCGCTCAGTGCCCTGTAGTGGTGTAACTACAGGTATGTCAGTTCCTTTAGAGACCGTGAACACATGAGACGTGTTCTCACGTTCAGGCGCGCGTGTGAGATATTGTCGGTTTTTGGTTCTGATGTACGTTATGCCATCCCTATTCAAAATATCGGTTCCAATTATCAGGGGTGTACTCATAAATGCGGCTGGTACTACAACGAAATCGGCCTCTAGTGCGATATTAGCAAACTCAACCGTAATGGTAGCGTAAGATGTGGACACAACTTCGTGGTTACTAATACCCTTCAGCACACACTTAGTAGGTTTTACTGCACAAGCCAAATGTTTTACTACGTCAGACGATATGAGGGAGACATTAAGCGCGCCGCTGTCTATTAACACATCAACCGGCATGCCTTGTACTACAGCGGTGGTTATGTCGCTGTTTCTTTCGCAGGATCCTGACAAAAATTTACATTGCGTTTGTTCTGACCCTGTGGTCCCGACGATCTCTCTTTGGCAAAACAAACGTCCTCCGTATGCCCTATCTTTTTACAGAACGTGCAGGTTGGAACGTTGGAGCGTTCTTTGGACAGTGGCTGTGACGGTTTAATTTTTTTAGGACAGTTGTGAGACAAGTGACCTTGGCCCTTACAGTTAAAACAAGTCTTGCGCTGATTTGAATCTGCACGTTCTGCACCGCGTTTTCGTGACAGAGGGTAAGCCGTAGTTTTAGCTGAGCTACCCTTCGTTTGATCTGGCTTCACATATATGGATAGAAAGGACACCAGATTTTCTGAAGAGAGCTCTGCGTTTGCTGCCGCTGCCCGCACTTGTGCATCGTCTATACCACGGACCACTATTTGCGTCATTAATTCTTCACTAAGACCTTTGACAATGCGCAAGCGGAGCAGGGTACGTCTCGCGTACTCAGCGTACGACGTGAATTTGTTAGAGGTTGTATTCATCGTTTCAAACAGTATCGTTGCGTAGTCCAACTTTCGGGGGCAAAGCGGTTTGAATTCGCGTTTAAAGCTACTCCACGATCTATCAGAGGTTACCCATTCATTTAACCAAGTTCTCGCGTCGCCTTTCAAACATCCAGCTACGCGTGACAAGCATTCTCTGTCGCCCCAGCGATTGGCTATTTGTGCGCGATCAACTTCATCACACCAAGACTCCACATCATGGATAGACGGGTCAAAGTGTGACACAAAATAATGGGAACGTCCCGGATTTATGGACTGGATCGCCTCAACTATAGCTTGGGCTACAGACGGCGCCGTTGGGTTCGGTTGAGGAATGGGGGTAGACGTGAATTTGTTCTCGATCATTTCAAGACGGGACAAGATTGTGTCTAGCGTTCGCGTTTCTGCAGGGGTAGACCGAGGTGTCTGGCTAATGTATGACGCAAGCGGCGGCGTCAGGTTCGGTCGTATTCTAGAGGGAGTCCGTTCACGACGACTACGTGACTTTTTCCGTGATTTTTGTGAGTTATCTCGTGACCGATCGCGCCTACGATGCCGTCGGTGCGATCCACTACGTGATCTGCTACGTGAACTATGCGTGTTAGGCATGTTCACTCGCCAAAACAAGTTCTATGTACACGAAACACAAAAAAAAACAAAAAAATATCACAAACGTGGGTAACAACAAAGTTCCTCTGTTATGAGATTCAAACTGGTCAAGTGGCCCAGATTGGGGTAGGATTGTGATCCCACTTCTGATGTTAGGACAGAAGTGAAATTACAATTTAAAAAAAGAATTATTTATTAACCTAAAAACTAATCACATGAACTTTTATAAAAATAATTATTAAACTTAACAAAATTACAATCAGAGGAACAAAATCGTCACCAATCAAATAAAAAAAATAAAACAGAGAAGTATGAGATACAGAGATACCAGGTTTTTAGTGGATTACACCGAACGGCCGATGAGTAGCGCTTCCGTACGCAACGCTGTCCAACCAGAAAGTGTCGTCTAGCCCGCCGCCGCAGTGGTTTTATAGTGGCAGCGCCCCCCTCCGTCACTGGGTCGAGTAGTAGTATCCAACAGTACCTAAATTATAGACAGTTATTTAAAAAAATTATAAAATTAACAAAACGCGCGCAAAATAACCATAAAATAATGACGTCTCAAAATAAGACTAAAACAGCGTGGCGGATTATAAACAAAACGAGACTTAACACCCCAAAAGAATCCATTGATAACATAAAAATTGATGAAAACAACGTCCTTAATAATCCAACAGAAATTGCGAACACATTTAATAATTATTTTATTGAAAAAGTCAACCCCCTTCCGGGTGCCGGGAAAATGTAACGTCTTCAATTAATCACCAATTAAATTCAATGTTTCTTGCACCAAGTTCACCCTACCAAATTAATAAAATTATAAAAAATCTAAAAAATACAAATAGTGTAGGATACGATGGTTTCTCTTCTAAAATAATTAAAGCAGTAAATGAGGATATATGCCATCACCTGTGTCACATTATGAACTTGTCGATAACAACTGGAATATTTCCACAAGATCTTAAACTATCAGTTATAAAACCTTTATTCAAAAAAGAAAGTAAACAGTTAATGGTGAATTATAGGCCTATTGCACTTATACCAATATTTTCAAAAAAAATCGAAAAATATCTTTATGGTGAACTTAATTCATATCTTGAAAAAAATAAAATTTTGTGCAATGAACAAAAGGGCTTTCGACAAAATAAAACCACAAATATGGCCATTTATGAATTCATCCAAAATGTTATCTGCCACGTTGACAGAACGGTTCCAGTTTGTGCTATATATTGCGATATGTCACAGGCATTTGATTATGTGGATCATAATATACTAATCAGTAAACTTGACGCATACGGCATAAGAGGCAATGTTTTAGACTTAATTCGATCCTATTTAACGAATCGACAACAGGTAACAGAAATAACTAGAGTGAATCCTAAAACAAAAAAAGAAGAAACATTCAGCTCCGTGAGGAAATATGTCACATACGGTGTTCCTCAAGGCAGTGTGCTAGGGCCGCCGTTGTTCACTATTTATATCAACGACTTGCCAAAGGCAACGATTCAACCTATGACATTATTTGCCGATGACAGTACAGTTTCAATTGCATGTAAGGACATTAATACTTATAAATCTGACATAAATAATTCACTGACATCTATAATTTCTTGGCTTGATAATAATAATTTAAAAATAAATATATCAAAAACAAATATGCACTTTGGACAAAGATTGCATAATCCATTAAATGTAAATTTGGTTCATGATAATTGCACGCTAAATGAAGTAACTAATGCCCGTTTTCTCGGTTTAATTATAGACAGTAAACTAAATTGGAAAGAACACATTGACAAACTATGTAAAAAAATCAGTAGTCAATCTTATGCTTTGTACCAACTTGCTTCATCCATCAACACTGATGTGCTTGTCTCGGCTTACTATGGACTTGTTGAATCTGTCCTCAGATACGGCATTATCTTTTGGGGCAACTCACCAAATAAAGATATGGCATTTATAATGCAGAAACGATGCCTAGGCGCCATGTTCGGTATAGTGGCCTACAGCTCTCCGTACTTTGGAGTACGGAGAGCTGTAGGCCACTTTTTACAAAGCATACAATACTCACACTTCCGTCACTTTATATTTTGGAAATAGCCCTATTTGTCAAAAATAACCCCAATTTGTTTCCTCGAATATCGGACATTATAATACGAAATCGCCGGGATAATAGTAAAATTCGTGTTCAGCCAACTAAGACAGCGCTACTGTATAAAAGCGTTGTATGCAGAGCGCCAATAATTTATAATAATATCCCTAACTGTGTTAAGAAATTAAACACAGACCAGTTTAAGAAAACGTTAAAAAAAATACTGACAGAAAAAACCTATTATGACGTTAATGAATTTTTAAATGATAAATCGCTCTGAAGATACTGACTGAATCTTTTCTATCTATTTTGAATCGCATGACTATTGACCTAATTTTTAATTTAATATTGATGTCAATTGCTGATTTATTTAAATTATTATTCTTTGTATTTCTATATTTTTTACTTTGAAAACGTAGTCTTTCGACTAAAGTACACCAGCAATGGTCAAACATGTTGAGCAAAAAAATAAATAATATTAAGCATCATAGAGTCTGGCACACGAAAGTTGACCCTGAAAAAGCGCGGCAAATTTAAAAAATCCACGTATGGTATCACTGAGTACAGTAGGAATAAATAGTTTTGATACTGAAAAAAAAAAACAATTTAATTCATTAAGTTGAGCTGATTATTCAGTTGTCAAGTCTAGAGTGTCGCATGATACCGCATAGGTTCATATAAAAAAGCACTCGAAATGTCTAATGTACCTCATAGGTTCACATCTACTGTCACGGCACGCTCGCCATTGGAAAAATGGTATGTTAAGTGGGTGATAAATGTGCGTACTTTAAGTACGCGGTCTTTAAGTTCGCGACCTTACTTGGCTCGCCGTCGGTGACACACGTGAAGCTTTCTAAGAATTTCATTGTCAAATTGGCTCGCGGCTTGCGGCGATGACAGACGGGCGAGAAAGCTCGCCGAGCCATAAGTACGCGTACTTGCTCGCACGTCTATCACCCGTTTTAGGTACGTTTATTTGCACTATGCGGTATCATGCGACACTCTCACTCTTATTTTCTATACAAAGCTGCCAAAAGTTATTTGACGGTCGAAAATCGGCTGTAAGTAAATTACGTAAATATGTTTTAATGCAGATTAATTCACCTTTTGAATGATTGAACATCTATGTGGTACTATGTAATTTACTATAAAATTAAAACTTGTGAGAAAAGCATAGTAAGGTGAAGGAGAAGAGATTCATACATATCAAGTTATTTAGCATAAGCGTAGATAGAAATAAAAATAAACGGTTAATTATATAGATATTTATTTTATGAATCGTAATCAAAATCAGAATCTAAAAAATCTATTTCTAGTGATGCATCCGTATCACTGCTGCTATCGTCACAAACATTTATGATGAACCGATCTATTTCTTCATCAGTAATTCTATTCTTTCTTTGTAAGAATTTTCTATATTGATTATATGATCAGTATTTTTTTTCCAATCTTCTGGAGTGACACACTCAAAGGATTCCCTTATGATTCTTTCCACTTCAACTGATGGTAAATTTATATTTCTACTTGCAATTTTACGTTTTTCAAGACTCCAAATAAGCTCTATGGCATTTAAGTCACAGTGGTAAGGAGGCAAACGCAGAACCTCATGACCATGCTGTTCTAGTAGCTTATCAGCTTCATAAATTGGATCCGGTTTATGTTTCTGAACCAGACAAAGCAATTCAGCCTTCGTACAATGACTTTCAAACTCAATGTTATTTTCTCTAAGCCATTGCTGTATTTTGTTTTTCACATTCTGTGTCGTAGGTGCCTTATTCACTTGCACTGTGTGATAACTTGCATTATCCATGACAATTATACTTGGCTCATTCAAATTTGGTAAAAGTTTTTCCACTAACCACTTGTTAAAATTCTGTGAATTCATATCATGGTGATAGTCTGCCATTTTTGATTTGGTGCTAAACAATAAAAGTGCATTTGGCACAAAGCCTCTTTCTGAACCAGCATGAACAATTATGTACCTTTTTCCTGCAGATATCTTTTCAATGACACCACTTGTTGAGGGCCATGACTTTTTGAGTTTATAATTCTGGTGAACATACGTCTCATCTAGATAAATTATTGGTTTTCCTTCTGCTCGTTTGGAAGAAATCGTTCGTAAAAACTTGTGTCTCCAAGCTGCCAGGTCAAATCTTTCAATAAGCAAGGACCGTTCATTTTTGTTTTTCTTAAACTCATAGCCATTACTATGTAATATGCGACGTAAAGTTTCACGAGAGCCAGTGAACTCAATAGATTCCCTTAGTTCAGTTAATAAGCATCGCAAAGAAGGAACTCGTTTCTTTACTAAGTAAAATTCATTAATTTTATTTCTTATAGCATTTATATCGAAGCTATCCAAATTAGATACAATAGGCTTATGGGGCCGTATTTTCCCAGGTGTACTAAAAATTCCATCATTAACTTGTCCTTCCTTTTTTATTCTTTTTAAAGTTGAAACGCTGACTCCTGAGAAAGAAAATAATAAAACATAAACAAGGTACTAAACATTTATAAGTACTTATGCGTTCTAGAAAAATGTACATACCAGTGATTGATGAAATTTCTTCCAAATACTGAATCTGGGTTTTAATTAACTCATGCTCTTCCAAAGCACTTAGTTTAGTAATATTTTTTTTAATTATTGATGTATCTTCGATATCCAAATTGTCTGCAAATAAACCATTTATTAATTATGCGAATAACCTAAACTAAATTTGAAATAAAATAATAGTGTAAGTATCAAAATTATGTCAATAAACTAACCTATAAAGTCTCTTATCGCAAGTAAACATTGCTGTTTTTCGTAGTAATCATCTTGTTTCTTTTGTTGTTTTTCGTCAAATGAATTCACCATAGTATACAATAACTTCCGCACGTCACTTTTTATTGTTTTGTTCATTATTCATGTTAAAATCGAACGATAATAGCAATAAAACCTTGTGAATAGTCTGACAATTTACCAGTCAAATGACATTCTTCTGACATTTCTAGAATGTTGCCATAAAAAAACTTTCGATTAAATCCCAGGGTCAACTTTCGTGTGCCAGACTCTACCATGTATATTATCTACACATGTTTTCGCAAATAAATGAATCTGAATCTGAATTAAGTTGCATAGCATCGGCTGATGCATTTAATGCATCACTGGAGCTTGAAGATTTTTGCGATTGATGCATCAGGTGAATCATTAGGACTTTAGCGGTTAATATGAAAGTTAGGTCAAATGAACATTATATAAAAAGAGCATTATACAATTTGTAAATTATATGAAATGAACGTGAATTTAATTATCTAAATGAAATTAGAGAAAATAAAAAATATTTCAAATATAACATTAGATCATATGAAATTAGGTTAAATGTTTTTATAGCTTATGAAAATTATATCATATGAAAGCTGAATGTCAAATGAAACCAAACATTACAGACCCCATTTTTTTACCCTTGTACTTAACTTAAATAACACTTGGTTAATAGTTAAGTTAAATACTATACTTGTAATTAGGTCCAAAACATTTTGCAATACCTGTAACGTATTTAAATTTAAAAGTGTATTTTTTTTAAATTAAGGTTCTTTTCAAGGCCAATAACTTTTTTTTTAAATTATGGTTTCAGTTATTATTATACCAGTTTAGAATCTGCATTAAATGGTCATTTTTTTTCAATAATGGGCACCGACTGTGTAGTACATTTTTTTTACACCATTCGCGCCCAGTCTCATGATTCTCTGAAAATTATAGTTAAAGGTGTTGGTGACAAGTTTTTTTGGCAAAAACTTGTTCAGAGGTACAAATCAAAAGTTAAATTCCTTGCAATCAATTTTATTATTAGCAGTTTTTTAAATCCTCCAATACCCGATAGATTAAGAAATAAAAAATCCAAAAAATAACTACGTCACAAGTAACTGCGTTCAACGACACGTTTTTATCAGCAGTGACAGTTGTCAAACTATTCCATCAAAATCAAAAATCAAAATCAAAATATTTTATTTCACATAAACCTACATGGGCACTTATGAAACGTCAGAAGCTAGGTGCACGGTTCCAATTGGTCGTTTCCTATGGAGAAGAGCCGGCAAGAAACTCCATGGTTACTCTTTTAAAAATAATTGGCTTTTACAATACTTTCGAATTACAGTGTTGGTAGGCATGGGAGGACAATGTAGGCCTTTCAACAAGTAAGTACCAGGTACTTAACAAAAATAGAAGATGTTCAATAAATCTACAGTCCAATAAGCCTACAACGTTCTCACATTCACAAATAGAAAATAATCTATCTAAAAGACTAATGATACTAAAATTAGAATTCAAATAAAAATAAAAACCTATTTAAACCAATTGAAGTGATTGCTATTACAACTGTAACAAATTGAATAATTATAATCCTGTCCACAAAAGCCACTAAGAGTTGAAATGAATTGCAGGTATATAATGTCAAATACAATGATTATATGTCAAGGATGAATGTAAAGAAAATAAATATGGTAATTTGGGAGCAGTTAATAGACTCTTACATAAATATGCCGTTAATGAGGTACCAGGGAAGCCACATGTGCAGAAGGAATTATTGCCAAACTTCCTTGTCTTCAACGCATCTGTCAAAATCGCCCGTTTTATGGTCGCTGGACAGTGAAGGGGCCCTAAAATATGGGTCTCCCTTGTTTCATCGAAAATAAATTGCCAAATTATCACTTCCCAAAAAATTTTCCGCATAATTTCATTTGCCAAAATTTTACTTAGCAAAAAATCTCTTCACAAATAATTGTAACGCAAACCTAATGTTTGGCAAGTGAATGTTTAAACAATAACTTGTTTACCAAATAGTACTTTTACCAATTTTTATGTAGTCAAATATTTCAGTTGGCGCAAAATAAAATTTGCCAAATGTTTAGTATCGTCAGTTTCGGGTAGCCTGTTTTTTTTTCTATATAATCTAGTCGTTTCTGGCACTCGCCGGCCGCTGCCGCGGCACCGCTCGCTTTGCTCGCTCGGCTCGCGCGTAGTAGGTCACAGTTTTAACCTAACCTAACAAATCATTCGACCAAACGTTTATTATCTAAAGATTGTTTGCTGTAATAAATCATTTGATAAAAGACCAAATGCCTAAATGACATTATCCTTGATAATATTCTGCCAAGTAAAAATTTGACCAAATGAAAATGTGCGTACTAAAATCATTCCAAACATTGCATTGGTATAAAAAAAGGTTGCTAAAAGGAGAATGCTCACGAAGTATGAAAAAAAAACCCAGGCTTGGCGCAAATGAAACGTATCTCAGATTTTTAGTATAACTGTGTAATAAAATGCCACATAGTTGCTATCATCGAAATAGGTGGCTAAATGTAAGAAATTGCTATTTGTTTAGTGGCAGGGTTAACGTTCAGGTATTTCAAAATGTAATTGAAATATTTACAATTAGCATATACTAGATAACAAAAAGAAACTCTTTACATTTAAACTGATGACTGTATACAAAACAATGCTATTTATTTTATGGCAGGGGTACCTAACTTTAAGGTACCTAAAAATAGTTACAACCGGCATACTTACTGGGCTAGTTTTTAGTACTCGTCGACTTCATGGGCACCATCTAAAATAATGTACCGGGAACGATAAAGTTCCCACTTAGAGTAAAAAACAATGTAAACAGAATCGAAAGATCATTTATTGGTTTTCTATGTCTATTACAACGTTTTCTAATGATAGCGCAGGGTATTCGAAATTGTTTTGGTATCTAGCCCATCCTAGGTAATAAATCACTGACATCACATGGGCGCAACTGCCCAACGTTCTCTTTCCATGAATGCAAGAGCAATAATGCTCCGATATGCCATTCCTGCCACTTTCTCTTTTATATAAAATGTACGTATAATACGTCTTGCTCCTTACGTGTCTTGATTGTATGCGACATCTAATTAAATCGCAGTTTTCACCATTTAAATCGACGGGCACTGGGTCTCTAAAAACTTCGATTTCATACACGCCCGTCCTCTTGATGTGCTCGCTGCAATACGAGCGAGCTATTTTGAAGTGATATGTACCCACTGCAAACAAAATCAGTTCTTCTTGCGTAAATCTCGGGAAGTCCGTCAATTCTGGATCGTTTCCTTCCAACCGCACAAATGCCGTCCTTAGTCGGTTTAAGTTATGCTGAAGCACGTAATCTGCTAAAAGATTTGGCGTATGCATCTTTGTGTTTATTGTTTCAATAAACTGTTCTGTGTATCTGCTGTCTTCATACGGCTCTTGGAAACAGTTTATAATTGCTGCGGCTATTTTGTAGTCCGTCATTGTACTCAGCAATGTACGATTAAAAACCCTATAACGGAATATTTTAAAATCTCTTTTAAATCTTCCGTTGATTGTTTCAACGACCCATCTACATAATGTTACCAATCTTGATTTATTGGCCTCTTCACAGGTTAACTGAGTTTGACCACGTCTTCTAGATGGTGGCATATGGACCACATAGCCGTAAGTTTCAAGAGTAGGAACGGCATCTCGGAATCCTCTGTCGACTATAAATACATCGTCCTGTACTAGGAAATAATTAATGACAGCTTCTTCCATCGGACCATCATGGTTTTGTAGAATTTGTTCCATAATAACAGCGTCAGAGGTTATTGCTGCGTATGGGCCTGTCACGTCCAAAATATGTCCATCCGCGCAGATAAGCAGAAATGGTTTAATTAAATTGGAAAACTTATGAAGACTGTAGCTTAGTCTTTGAAAAAAGAAATTCGAGCTTTTTTGGATAAAAATGTAGCTACCGTCGCATATTAAAATTGCTCTTGGCGATTCATTACTTCCAAATATATAGTTTGGTAGAATCCTATTTCTCTGTATAACTTCTTCTCTGGTGAGGTGATCAAACCCCAAATGCAGAGGAACAAACTCGTCAAAAAGACAACGTCTGGCCAAGTGAATTTTTCTGTCTATAGATTGCCTAGACTTATTGAAAACGGTACCTAATCGTACACTAGGTTCTCCAGTTCTTATTTTGCTCAGGTAAATACCCAGATCTTCTCGCGGAGAACTAGATCTGCGATGCAAGCTCGGTACTTGTTCATATAGATTGTTGAACTGCTCGTGACTCAAACCGATCCAGAAATGTAGGTCTTCCGCTGTTATTTCATTAATATTGTTAAAATCCATTAAACATCTATGCTCTAGCGCCAAGGTATACATATTCACAATATCTGGAATGCTGTCAGGATTAAAGTCTGATTGACGGCGTGTCACGCTGTGAGGCATATCTTCCAAGGAGGTGTTCATTAAATGTTGTTGACAAATCCTTGCAAGCTGGGGTATGTGTAATCGGTGGTAGCTCAGAAGATATACCTTAATGCTATTAGGAATTTGGCGGAGCTGTGCGTTATTGCAATCGTCCATCATACAACGCCGTGATGTATTGGCTACCCGAGTGAATCCTGGAACAGGAAATGCGACGGGACCTTGAGGGTCGCGTGGGGCTCGATGTTCACCACGACGTAATGCCTGGTCGACCCTGTGCCAACAGACGTGGCATATTGATCTCGATCCATTAAAGGCTATCTGTAACAATTACATTCAAAGATAGTGTTTTATGTTTTTGTAGCATGAACGAGTGCAAATCCTGCTAAACTAGTCCTGCTATTACATAAAAATCTTACACCTCGGATGTCAAAATCTATCAAGCCGTTAAGGCTGCAGGGCGTGCTAAAGAAATAGAAATAACCACACCCATAAACCGAAAAATATCACTCTCCTTTCTGCAGTCGGGTAAAAACATATTGTTATCTATAAAGGTACGTCAATATAGTTTGTATCTACATTAAAAAAAAAAAAAAAGTACGTACCTCTTGGTTTGGTGTTACGTTCAGTAGAATGTACTCTACAAAATCCCGGCGAGATTCAAAAAAACTCTGAGACAGAACATGTCTCCGAACCCGCCGTAATGAACGATGACACGTAACACAATTGTTCATTTTAAACAGATAGGTAGGTACCATTCACAATGCAAAATCCGTAGTCCAAAGTAATGCTCAAGTCGTAATAATTATAAGTGTCAAAAATCGGTTAAACAAGGAAAGCACAGATCGTAACAAAGGTTATCGAGAGACTGCACGCACATTTACATTCATTTTATTGACTTGCGCAGGTATGAAACAGAAAGAGAATACTCAGTATTTTGAAGAATGAAGGAGATAGCAGATGTTTCCATTGTTGTGTATAGTGCCGAGCCGAACCTCCTGTTGCCGTTGTGCACACGCACAGTGAATAGTGTGTTATCTCTCTCTCGCTCATACTTAGACGTCTTATGGAGCGCTGTCGTGATGCGTACGATGAATACGTACCAATTATAAAAGAAAGTCATGTGGTTTTACGTAGTTTCACACAGAAAAACAATTAAGTAAAAATAATCCCTGCCACTAAACAAATAGCATTTTTTTATATTTAGCCATTGATTTTAATGATGCCACCTATGTGGTATTTCATTTCACATTTATACAAAAAAAATGAGATACATTCTGTTTGCGCCGAGGCTGGGTTTTTTTTGAGCATTGTCCTTTGTTTGGGTAGTGAAATTTGGGCAAAATCTTTTCGGCAAAACGGCAGGATCCCCTAAAATATGTATCGGTAAATCTACGATAACACGATTATGTATTTAGGAGGTTTTTAAAATCCTCCAATACTTGTGATTTTTTGTATTTTTTTATTTCTTAATCTATCGGAGATTAAGAAATAAAAAAATACAAAAAATCACTACCTCACAAGTAACTGCGTTCAACGAAATGTTTTTATCAGCAGTGATAGTTGTCAAACTATTAACGATTGCGTCTCCTCCATAACATGGTCCACCGATTCAGTCACTACATACTGCGCACTTAACATTATCACATCCTCATTGTCACTTGTAGATTCTTGTTCACTGATATCTAACACTTGTACCTGGATCTGTCGTAAACCTTTTTTCTTCTCATTGTTTAGAACGAATGATTGACATGTAGACAGAGATGACTTCTGTTCTTAGTTTCTTGTTGGCAGGTCCGCAGTCTTGTCTTGTTCTAGGCTTCTTGTTGATAGGTCTTTCTTGTTCTGGGAAATCTGGGATATGCCAGCTTAAACTCGGAGTCGGAAAACCTTGAACGTATTGTGAGAAGTCGATAATATCTGGAGAATCACACATTATCAATGATCTGAAACAAACGATATAATAATTAACTATAATTACATAATCAACATGATGAAATAATGTTATAAGTAAATGGGTACTTGTACAATACTTACAATTCGTTTCGTTTTTATTTGATTTGATGTGACCGATCCGGCTGACTGCCTGGTGATGTATGTACTATAAACGGCCAAAACTCCATAGGCGCGCTAAGGATTACACTGCTATGAACTCGCGCATGATACAGCCAATGCGAGTGCGTGTGCGTGTATGACTGATGTCTCAACATTCCTCAGATAACACACACTAATGAACTGTCATCGTCACATTACGCGAAATAACAATATATTTCTGTTGCATTTAGAATACGCGTCTGGCGACCTGTTCTTACCATTGATTGCATTGCTAAAATTTTCATGTATCTATCAAGTGCTGATAGCTGTTTGGGCTAAGCAATGGATTCACGATTAAAGAGGTCCGAGTTCAATTCTAAATTAAAATAATATATTATATTATTATTATTTTATATTTCATTTTCGATACGTATAAATATTATATATTGTATTATTATTTAAATATTTACTTATGTCATTTTTAATTTATCCTTTCGGTGTTGGAAGGTGGAAATAAAAAAGTCGTGCTGAATGATAACAAAAATGTTTATTCGTTTTATGTATTTATAAAATTAACAACCCTTTATGAGAATTGTGACGTCACATGACTCGTCACTTAGTTACTTTTTTTACATGGGTAGGAACCCATGTAAAAGAAGTAACTAAGTGACGAGTGAGTGAGGAATTGTGTAGACTAAGTGGGTACTCGGGCCACTTAGTCAATTATAATAACATAACAAGAAAAGAATTCTAATAACACTTATAGGTATCGGTATTCAGACGAGCATATTGAAAACTTATATGTATGATTTAGACTTTATGCATGTTTTTTTTAATGTAACGTCACAATGAATGTAATATTGAGGTAATAGCTTAAGTGTTCATTTTCTTGACGAAAAGATGATTGAAACTAAACCTCAATTAAGATAAGTAATTAAATAATTATGGATATTAATATTATTAAATATGTAGTTACAGTTGAACAAAACATTTAGAATTAATATTTTGTATAGCCTCCATTATTTTCAATGCAGTCAAGTAGACGTTTGCGCATGGACCCTACAATATTACCACATATTTCGGTTCCTCTTAAATTTTCCCACACCTCCATGCAATGGGTTTTTAATTGTTCGATACACCTCTCATCCCGTGACTCCCCCCACCTTTGCACCATCAAACCCCATAGATTTTCTATGGGGTTGAGGTCGGGTGATCGCGCGGGCCATGGAACAACAATTATGTCTGGGTGATTGTGAAACCACTCACGCACAGCACTCGCCCGGTGAATAGGACAATTGTCCTGGACAAATGTTACTTGCATCAACTCATCAGCTGGGTAAATGTTGCGCACATAGGTAGCATGACTTCGTCTAATACTTCTACATAAGTAGAACTGTTGGCGCGTGGAGGAATAAAAGCCAGTTCTCCTGGCCCTGCTGCACTTATCCATCCCCACATATTAATCGTAATTTGACCTGATTCGGTTTTAAGGATTACGTTTTTGTCACACCAGCGAGTGTTATCCTTTCGCCACAAATGTAGCCTACCCTTTTGACTCGATCTAAATGTTTTTTCATCTGAAAATATGGTAGTATTCCAGTCAAAATCTAAATAATCCCGTGCGAAACGTAATCGATCTTGTTTATGTCTTTCTGTCAAGAAGGGCTTTTTAGCTGGTCTTCTGTGATGCAAGCCTTCAGCGTGGAGAGCACGGCGAACAGTTTGCAATGAGGTGTCGAACAATTCCGCAAATTGTTTTGTTGGTGTGAAACCATTTGTTTCATACTCGCCCACCATATGTCGTCGCTGCGCCTCGCTAATAAGCGACGGCCGTCCACTACGCCGTCGAGTAGCAAAGCTACCCTCTGCCTCATATCTTTAATCCAAAGTCTTACAGTATTCCTCTAAAACAAAAAAAAAAGTTATATTAAGCAGCTATATCAAAATACTAAAGTGATCAATGATATTATCATTGAAAGTGATTCCATTTTTATTTATTTTATAATTATTTATTATAACAATATAATATTTATTTTTGGGGGAGGACGTCCAGCATTGGACGTCTCTCGGCTGAAATGTTGATGATGATGATAATATTAAAATATATAAACTCAGCATTTGTAAATCCAATCCAATAAATAAAACACTTATTATTTATCTTTTAGACCTCATGATGGTTTTAAAAAACAATAAAAATCCTACTAATATTATAAATGTGAAAGTTTGTGTGTTTGGATGTTTGTTACTCAATCAGGCAAAAACGGCTGAATGGATTTGGATGAAATTTGGCAAACAGATAGCTTATAACCTGGATTAACACATAGGATACTTTTTATCCCGATATTCCCACGGGATCGAGACTTACGCGGGTGAAACCGCGGGGCGCAGCTAGTTGCTTATAACAGAGCTGTAAATGTTAGAGTAACTTAGTCATGATATTCCTCAAACTCTTATAAAATATGTTTTATGTTTTAAAAGTTATTACTGATAATTGGTAAATAACACAGCAATTTGATTGTATAATCTCTTATAATATATAATACAGATATTTTACTAAAATTAATGTTGAACTAACTAGTACAAGGGACACCAAGAATACACAAATTTTAGAATTACATACACATCAATATTACATTTCACACTATAAGAGTAACAAACATCCAACCATCCATCCTCACAAACTTTATATATAAATAAATGTTAGAAATGTAACATGTAGAGTCTTGTTCACTGATATCTAACACTTGTACCTGAATCAGTTGTAAACCTTTTTTCTTCTCATTGTTTATAACGCATGATTGACATGTAGACAGAGATGACTTCTGTTTTAGACACTCCCGTCTTGTTCTTAGTTTCTTGTTGGCAGGTCCGCAGTCTAGTTTTGTTCTAGGCTTCTTGTTGATAGGTCTTTCTTGTTCTGGGAAATCTGGGATATGCCAGCTTAAACTCGGAGTCGGAAAACCTTGAGCGTATTGTCAGAAGTCGATAATATCTGGAGAATCACACATTATCAATGATGTGAAACAAACGAAATAATAATTAATTATAATTACATAATCAACATGATGAAATAATGTTATAAGTAGTTCGTTTGTTCGTTTTTATTTGATTTGATGTGACCGGTCCGGCTGACTGCCTGGTGATGTATGTCCATATCATATTATTATGAAATGTAAAATACATAAAACCTTGAGATATGCATCTTTTTCATGTTTCAACAAGTTCAACATGATGGGCGCGACATGAAGAGACATGCCCGGGCACCTGATCGGTGTTATATTGCACAAAGCAGTCAGCGCAATGCGCTTTGTCATCAGGAATGGAAATGAAACGGATTATTATTATGAATATAAATACATATTGTTTATTTAAGTAAATTAATATATAATACAGATATTTTACTAAAATTAATGTTGAACTAACTAGTACAAGGGACACCAAGAATACAAAAACTTTAGAATTACATACACATCAATATTACATTTCACACTATAAGAGTAACAAACATCCAACCATCCATCCTCACAAACTTTATATATAAATAAATGTTAGAAATGTAACATGTAACTACTGTAGGTTCGTAATCACATATAAAATTATGGTAATGCATCACATAAATATATTTGCATTACCCCAAGCTAAAGTAGATACTTTATCTGATGATAGCAACCGTTTATCATCATTGCTTGAAAGTGCTATTTTATTTACATTCTGAGTGAATATTTCATGTTTTATTGACCTAAACAATACATTTTTTTGCGAATAACATTGCAATTGTATAAAACATTTTTTTAATCAAACATACTTAAATTTTTCGTTACACATTTTTTTATACCTTTGGCTTTTTTAATTGTTTTGTTTAAGGTTTTAATACAATAAAGCTTTGAGCGCGGTCCTACAAATTCTTTGATAACTTTGCCACCCATTTCGTCCTTAAACAGTACTGAAATCTTCTTATTAATAATAGGCAAATCAAATTCGCGGGTTTAATATTTCATTTCCTAAGAATCAGTTTTAACCATTAAAAACAAAGCGAAATATTCGAAGTTAACTTTTAAACAAGTGTGTTCTTTAAGAGACATATCAATTAACGTTTTAATTTTGTTCTCAATATTATAAAAAAAATATTCTAGAGAATAACTCTCAGACGGCTCAACAATTCTATAAGAAGCTATAAGATTACGAAATGCAGGATGGATTATTTCAACACCTTCGCAAAAATGCGAAATATTTTTGTTTTTATGATTAGTACTACGTAGATGACCTGTCCAGTGACTGCGCTCAACAGAGGTGTTACAAACGGTACAGAAAGGCATTTTAGATAATTATTACGTCAGTTAATTTTGTATGCTGAAATAGGTTTAGATTTACATACTATTAGATTCTGCAATAATCGATACAATTAATTTGGTGTCCCCAACAATTAGAACTACATTATTTTAAATTTATACTATCGCTGTAAAAGACAGGCTCGGAATTGTTAAACAGTTCATGAGTCTATCTCATAAACATTTGCAGCCCGTCCCACTGGAGTGTTTCGATCTAATTGTGCTTTTAAAGCGACTTGGGCTTTTTCCACCGTTCTTCCTTGGGGGTGGAGGCAACTTCGTCTTTCGCGTATACCTTTACTTCTATGTAGAACTCACCCCTAAGGTCTGCCGCTCGCCGTACTTTACCGTTGGCGATACGGCTGATCAGTGATGAACCGAAGTTCCCACTTGAGGTCGTCGTCTTCGGTTCGTCCTCCAGACCAAAGAGGTCCGAGCTCAAGCTGCGTCTTTTACTGTAAACAATTACACATATTTTCATTTATAATAATTAACATTTATTTCATAACTAACGAAATTATGGTGATACACCTCTTTTGAATCCTATGGGGAATACAAAGCCTGATAAATGCGATAAACGTGGGATATATTATTTGGATATAATAATTTCAATAAGAATACCTAATGAAGTAACTGTCAACATTCCTGCATTGAATATAATCGGAAATTGTTTTTACCGTTGACTCCGTTACCAAGTTTCCTAACCATCATGTACCAGTGCACATAACATTTGAATAAAATTGATTAATCATACCCAACAAACACCTAAACATACTAGCAGTAATATAAATTACCTTGACTGGTTGTCGCAACCCTATGCGTATGAGGGCGGGCAGCACTAGCGATCGGCACGAAGTGGTCGATAGACGACACTTATATTCGGGAGTGCGCGGGAGAGAACCGTGTTGTTCTTTTGCATACAATATATTTAATATAAAGTCAATCCTAGTTTAATTTCAAGACCTAACAGAATTCAAGAGTTTGACGGGAGGGCGGTGCTTTCGGGTGTTTGTACAGATAAATCTGTGTGTTACAAGAAAATTGATGATGGTGATGGTATAGAAGTGGAAACACTTGACCGTGATTGAATATCATTTTATATCATTGTTCTTGGAGCCATTACTCTATGTGACATTGTAAGATTTCCCATCTCCGCTACGAATAAAGTTCCGTTTATTATTTTTTCAGCTAACAACTGTTGTTGTTTATTTTTAAATTATCGAAGTTTCAATAATATCGTAGAGATTGATGTGACCTCTTGATGTGTCGGCCGTTTCAAGTGGTCCTGAACGGAATGCAAAACTTCTTAGGTTATTATTCTTCATTATTTTTTCGGAGTCGATGTTGGGGAATATATTCTGTACTGCCGCCCGTCCACTGATAATGCATAAATACTTAATTTTATTACATGGGTCATCCTGAAAACAGTAGTATTCTTCTTCAACGAACTCGTCCGCGTAGAAGTTTAGAATTCTAATAAACAAAATTTTTAGCTATCAGTAGTGTCATCTGTCAAATCACTTTTCGACTTAGCGCGCTCGCGACACCGCGTAGCATCGTGTATGGAAATTATTGAAAATCATTCATTCATATTTCTAGAAGTAATTATATTAACTAAAACGGTAATATGTCCAGTTCAGACTCGGACGATGATTTACACAAAGAGATTGCAAGAATGAAGAAGAAATTGAAAAAATTGTCTCACCGACGACGGCGTCGTAGCCGCCATGATGACTGAATCAAAACGGCAAAGAAAAGAAAACTGCATAACTCATACATTTACTGTCCAAACAAAACCAGGGAACGAGATTCCAAATGGTTAAGTACTTCGTACTTACGAGTCCATGTCTGACTAGGGCGAGCCTGACCGCTATCCGTGCTAGTACGAGATACTTCCGCACGAAGATCAGCTTTTGATACGAGATGTCAATTCTGATAAATATTCTACTTGATTGTGCGAGACATAATGGTGGCACATCACACCAAGACTCTGGTACACTGTAAGTGCATTGGTCTAGCGTTACAAGCAGTTAACAGTAAGTACCTATTTCAGATCCATTTACTGAAGAAGTAAATATAGAAACCCCAACCCCGGATGAATTTTCAATCCCGGACAATATCCCAAACCTAGACAATACCCCAACCTTATTGGAAAATACACCCCTTTATGAAATTCCAGAAGCCTTGCTAGTCGCATTAGGCAATGAAAAACCCAAAGAAGAAAGGTATGGCCCGAATATAAACCACTTAATAGCCTCACGATGGGAAACCATTTTACTCAATGATAGTGAAGAAATTAAAGATATCTTAAATGGATATAAAGTGCCTCAGAACTGCTCTCTCCTGGATGTACCAGAGCTCAATGCTGAAGTCAAGGTGGCATTAACAGAATCAGCCCGCAACCGGGACGATATGCTAGGAGCCAAGCAACGGCAACTAAGCATAGCCCTTACCTGTTTGGGTCAGGTAATGACCAAGATATTAGCAGGTCAGGATGTACCTGATGCCTTGAAAATGATAAGTGATGGTACAAAACTTTTAGCATCAATTCATTATAAGGAGACCAATACCAGAAAACAATTACTGGCACCTCTCTTGGATAAGTCCTTTACAAAAATGGCTGAAACAATACCAAGGAACCAATACTTATTTGGTGAATACTTGACCGAAAAGATTAAAAATACTAAAGAAATTGAGAGATCTGGTTTGCAATTAAGAAAACTAAGGTCTGGTTTGCAATTAAGAAAATTAAGGTCGTTAAGCAGTTCAAATACTTAGGGCACATTCTGACGGACAGACTTCAGGACGACTGCGACATAGAGAGAGAGCGTAGGGCCCTCGCAGTGAGGAGTAACATGCTCGCGCGCAGATTTGTGAAGTGCACCAAGGACGTGAAGAATACTCTATTCAGAGCTTATTGCTTATCAATGTACACCTGCCAACTTTGGTGCAACTTCACAAAAAAGATGTACAGTTCATTAAGGGTTCAGTACAATGATGCTTACCGGACCCTTATGAAACTGCCAAGATGCTGCAGTGCCTCAAGCATGTTTGTCGAAGCGAGGGTCCCGGACTTCTACGCTATCATGAGGTCGAGAGTCGCGTCTTTTTGGCAGAGTTTGAGACGCTCCAGTAACAGCATTTTGAGGGTTGTCTCGTGCAACCTAGCAAGCCCAATATTTATGCACTGGATTTCTGTTCACCTAAGCGAGAACAAAAGATGACGAAGGACTATTGTTCATTGAAGACTAGGGGTACCTATACATACCTCCATGTATCAATTTTAAATTTTTATGTTTTATGCTTTTTTTACTATTTTACTATTTTCTATTTCAATTTTTGTATATGGGTATTTTGCCTGCAATAAAAGACTATTTATTTATTTATTTATAAAACCCAAACCTCCAATGTTCAATTGTCCAGGAAACTGGAGTGGACGCCAGAGCACACAACAGAAGAACACAATATGTGGGTGGCAGAAGCGTCCCCAAGTGCAGTCTCAAACAAAGAAGACGAACCAGTATCAGCCACTCAAAAAGACAGTGAAACATGTGCCTGTGAACCGCCCCCAGAGGGAATACCAGCGTGCTCGCCAACGGCGGCGGCGCTGACTTTACAACAGGTAAAACATGCTGGTTATCTAGCTATATTGTTGGCAGATTATTACAAATGCTGTGACTGTTCTTGATTGGGTCCGAGGCTACATACCATTTAAATCTGTACCTGTTCAAACACGAAACCTTCAAATGTTTTTTCTCAAACTGAGGTATTATACATATACAGGGTGTCCCGTAAATAATGGATCAAACGTAACGGGTAGGTAGCTTACCTCATTTCCAACAACTAATTTGAACAGTAAAAAAAAAACCGGTAAGATAACCAAGATATATTTTTTTTTCGATTTTTACTATTTTCTGTACCAGCATTCAGTGTTTTTAATACTGTCGCTGCAAATGGTATCATATTTAGGTGTGATTTTTGTCAAACATTTCTGAATAGTTTACTAATGTTATAAGATACCATTTTTCTAAATAACATTTTATTTGCCTTAGAAAAAAAATCTTGAATTGAAAAGTTTTGTTTTTACGATGAAAAGACCAGAATTGGAAAAATTCTCCTGTAAGAAAAATGTATGACACCGAAGTGTACCATTATTTTAAAAACTTGTACAATTACCAAGGTTTGCAAATTGGTATAAAACTTACGTCTAGTCCTTGCGGTTACAAAGATATTGCTATGAATCTGACAGAGGTGCAAAATTACGAAATAAAATAAAATTGAAAAAGTGTGCACAATTCAACTATTATCTTAAAAATGTTTAGGTATCTCAGCGTATGAAAAAAATTAGGAGGGTAAATTAAAAAAAAAATACAAATAAATCGTTTATTTTGTTTTTACAGTAAATGTTCAAACTGACGTCCCCCTACGAGAATGCAAAATCTGCACCAGTGCACCTCCTAATAAAGGAAGCTCTTATCCGACGGACAAAATGGCTGTTGTTTATTTCTGATACAGCAGATTGGATGCGCTGACGTAATTCTTCTTCCGACGTTATTCGTTGTTTGTAATATTTGTCTTTTAAACATCCCCAATAAAAAAAATCTAAGGGATTTAAATCCGGAGATCGCGGAGGCCACAAAATTGGTCCTAATCGGCCGATCCATCTGTCAGGGTAAGTTTCATTGAGTTGCGCCCTTACTGCCGTCGCATAGTGAGCGGGGCATCCATCATTTTGTAACCACATTGCTTGCCGCACGTCTTCTGGAATATTTTCTAATAGCGTTGGCAACTCATTCCTTAAAAAATGCAGATAGTATTCGGCGTTTAGAGTTGCTGGTAGTTCAAAGGGCCAAGGCCTATTATTTGCCCATTTATTATTCCTGCCCATAAATTTATTTTAAATTGATGTTGGCTTCTGTCCTCTCGCATCAAATGTGGGTTTACCAGCTGCCAACTGTGCAAATTATGCAAATTGAGATATCCATCTCGCCGGCATGAAGACTCGTCACTCCATAAAATTTTATTAAAAAACTGTGGGTCCGCCCGTATCATTATAAGCATCCTTTGGCAAAATGCTACTCTTTGCGGGTAATCACGTGACGTCAGCATTTGAACACGTTGCACGTGATATGGGTGCAACCGGTGCCTTTTTAGAACTCGATGTACCGTCGATCTTGGAATACCTTGCGTTGCGCTATGACTTGAATTGAGACCGACGAATCTTCCTCGATTTCTCGAATAATAATTTCGTCATTGACTTGTGACGGTCGCCCTTCACTGGCACCCCCAACTCCGGTGCCAAGAATTCTTCCCTCAAGAAGCGCGTTATGCACTCTAATGAATACGCGATAGTCGGGATGTCGATCCCGGTTCGGGTATCTTTCACGATACAATCTTGCGGCCGCCCTGGCATTACCTCTTGCTTCTCCGTAGATAAAATGCATTTCGGCATACTCCCGTGGCGTGTACTCGTAACGAGGCATCGTACTACTGCACACACGTACAACCACACACAAACGATTGTTTTCGAAGTCCGTAGGATTGCCAAGTCATTCGTCCAAAACACAAACAGTTCCAAATCGTTAGGCAAAGCAAAGTCCAAATACACAGCACAAGTTTAATTTTAAGGAACACAACAATTAGGCACAGCGGGAGCGAAAGTAGTCTGACGTACGTATCAACTCGAAGAGAGATTCGTGTCAACTAAACAAATAAAATCATGCAACAATGAAGCCCTGTATGAGTGAAGGGTGAAGGAAAAAAAATACCTGCACAAAGACACCGATTTACCAAAAATACAAAAGCGGCGCTATCTATCCCTTTCACACTGAGTGAGGTGCAACTCCGCAGGTAGCGGTCCCAAATTCCGAACAGATGACGTCATCGGCTCGGAATTACGCTACACGCTTAACCACATGCTTAGATTACAAGCATAAGCCATTACGAGAAAGAAAAGTTAGATTGTACCATTTTAATTTCTGTTCTGTCTTCTTCATCACATTCATAGCAATATCTTTGTAACCGCAAGGACTAGACGTAAGTTTTATACCAATTTGCAAACCTTGGTAATTGTACAAGTTTTTAAAATAATGGTACACTTCGGTGTCATACATATTTTTTACAGGAGAATTTTTCCAATTCTGGTCTTTTCATCGTAAAAACAAAACTTTTCAATTCAAGATTTTTTTTCTAAGGCAAATAAAATGTTATTTAGAAAAATGGTATCTTATAACATTAGTAAACTATTCAGAAATGTTTGACAAAAATCACACCTAAATATGATACCATTTGCAGCAACAGCATTAAAAACACTGAATGCTGGTGCAGAAAATAGTAAAAATCGAAAAAAAAAAATATCTTGGTTATCTTACCGGTTTTTTTTTACTGTTCAAATTAGTTGTTGGAAATGAGGTAAGCTACCTACCCGTTACGTTTGATCCATTATTTACGGGACACCCTGTATACAGATGTCAATTAATGATTTATTACAATTTGGTACAATCACTCCTTGTCAACCTGAAGACATACCTTTGAAACATATTTTTAGTTCCAAAACCTAATGGTAAAAGGTAAGGTGCGTGGTTTCTAAAGAATCTGCAAAAAAAAATTGCGATCGCTGTGAAGAGACTGAAAACCAATACACACGTGGGGAGGTAGAAGTATCTCTTACACCTGAAGCACCGTGAGGAAAAGTGAAAGTGAATAGGAAAGTTGGAAAGAACTTTGAAGAGAGAGTTTCAGTGGCTTACCAGTTTACGGTTAGTTTGTTATACGATAGCTTGTGTATTGTTTGGCATTGGTGGGTTATCGCAAACAGGATTTCAACTGCTATATTTATCACAGACAAATCACAAACACGGCGCCGCCGCCGATTCACTTAAACTGTAATACTACACTAACAATTTCAATCACGGAAGAATTCACTGGCTACTTCTTTGAATTTTAAAGCTACATTCCAATGTAGGATGTTATTTATTATTAGAAAAACACTACACACAGGATGGCAAACAACATTAACATTATCTACCCATGCGGTAAGCGCATGGGTTTTTATTTTTTTCCGGAAAAAAAATATTTGATAGTTCTTGACACGTACTATTAAGTTAGTTCAAGCAGTTTTCCAAAATCCGATTACTTTTTGAAATATGATGATAAACTTCTATTTCCCATAAATGGCATATTATGCAGTAAAGGCAACTAAAACTAATTTGACAAATATGGTATAATATGCATTGCAGTAAAGGCGACTAAAACTAATTGGTATATTTGGCATCGCATGCTATAAAGTTAATTTTAAAAGTCAATCATCAGTACATTATAAGGTTTAGAAAAAAAACTCAGAATTTTATTGAAAATATAAGATACATTTATTGAGATCTGTTGCATTTAGGAACTTTTACACTAAACTTAGTATCTATAGCGACTTACAGGCTAACAATTCACCAGTGGCGTAGCGTGGATTCAGTAGCCTCGTCTCTTCATTCCGAAAGATGAAACGATTTAAAGCAATTCCTTTATTTAGACAAAGGTGTATGTTACATTTCTCACATTTGATGTAGGATTTGCCCGACCACCAGACATCTTACAGAGTTGTCGTTCCTGTGTATAAGCTGGCAAATGATCTAAACCCTCATTGTCAATCTCGGGTAGAGGTCAATCTATTCGTCGTTTTCTTCTTCTTTTAGGTTCTTCGACAGCAGGTCTTCCGCGATTTCGTGTCGGCGTGTAAAATGCTTGGTTAGCTCTTGTTAGCGCTTCGGCCAATACTAATTTGTAATCCAGCAATAGATAGAAAGATAGATAGAATACTCTTTATTATGTACACCATAAAAAAATACAGATACAAATGTAGAATGTAATGCAATAGCATGTAGTTTTCATGCGTTTTACGCCACAAATCCAACTATTTACGCATGTTAGATCGATCATATGGGAAAATATTTTATGATACCACTTCTTGCTCCTCACTTTCATACGATAATAAATAATTTTATTTATTTATTCATTTAATTCAGATACATTGATCCATATTTTTGTTAGTAGGTATACTTAAGAATTATGTTAGTAACCAATCATACTATTATATAATAACCAAGCATGGAATCTAGAAAGTCAACACCTCCCATATAACGATTATATATAAGCATAGCTTTTGGGCAAGGAACAGTCAGATTTTTTTTTTGTTTCTTTTGAACCTCTGAACCTGGGAGAGGTTCAGAGGTTCTGGATATTTTCCAACGTAGGTTGATGCCAAGTTGACAACTTTGTTATCCAGCCATGTTACCACAATATATATCTGCGTCTTCTACCTCTACGACCTTTTCAACGCTAAAACCTCTTCCTTTTTTTGTGATTTGTCCTGCATTTGGTAGATCATGGTTAGGGAGCCGTTTCCGATTTACAGTACCTAACGGAAATATACCTTTTTTATGTAATTCAGCCATAAGCTGCAAACTTGTGAAAGAAAAAAGAATCGAATGAAAAAAATGAATCTTCCTGAACCTGAACCATTTTATGAAGGAGGTGAACCAGTACTATTTGTACTCATTGGAGATGAGGCTTTTCCTTTGATGGAAAATTTCATGCGCCCATATCCGCGGGACCAGTTAGACCAACAGAAACGTATATTCCTTTACAATTGTCCTTCAAACAACTGACAAAACTGTCAATATTTGACATATCTCTTCCATGGGCAACAAAATTGTCACACGTCCGTTTTACGCAGCCACCAACACCATCAGGTGCCCCCTTACCGTGACCAGCTTCACTAAAATGCCACACGATCCTCTCTGCATTGGAGATTTTACTCACATAATTTCCAATTAAATGGAACATAGTCTTGTTCCGATATTGCGTTGTAGGCATGGGCCTAGAATATGTAATTCCTTCAAATGTGGCGAGATAATTTTAATTTTTACAATTATAGGTTTCAGATGTGCGCAAATAAGAACGGGATCGTGTCTAAAATTTTCAGAAACCGAACAGAAAGACGTAGTTTTTACTACGTTTTGTGGCGGTTCTGAATCAGCAGAATAATAGACGCACGTGTGTAATGAAAGTTGCGATTTCGATCCTCCAAAATGGGCTGATTGAATTTCAGATCCGTACTTGCAAGAATAATTTTCTGTCAAGTCTATATGCCCCTCAGATGGCGAAAGACTTTGTTTTATGAATTTTATAGCGTTATACTGATTAGTGATTTTAGCAAGATGCTGCATGAATATAGGTACGTTTTTATTTAAAATACAAGGTGCAGTTTTGAACCTGCAAAACATCAGGAGGTTGTTATGAGACTCGTAAATAACCATATAACAATACGATACCAAGTCAATAATCAATAATACTTTTTATTTTCGATTTTTCAATTTTATTGTTTTTCAGAATAACTCTCTTAATAACCCTCTTCAAAAAACAGAATCACCCATTGCGATGTATCGCGCGTCATGTCACTGTGTGCGTGAATGCGATGACCAGAGACGTCAGCCTGTACGAGTCTCCGCCCACATTTCTACGAAACGAACGCGGCACGTGCGTTGAACTAAAATGAAGGTCGTTGCTATGGTTACGGGGAGCCCCCGCGATGCTCGTCATACCGCATTTCGATAAGATAAGACTCGAAAATCTGTTACTGCGCATCGAAGGTTCAACCAACGTGCCGCGATCTGTACAAGTTGTTGTAGCTACAGCAACTTATAGCAAATAATTTTACCTTAGATGTAGTTCGAATTTGAAAATCACAATGTACCTACCTACATTATTGTTTTAAATTTCGCTAAATAATAACTCATTTTTAAGCATCATTACAATGCGAAAATGTTCATCATCTGCCGAGCCTGTTCCCAACTATGTTAGGGTCGGCTTTGAGTTGAACTGTATGCAGCTCACTACATGGAGTGCCAGTGAATCACGTAGGGCGACTGCGTATCAGACCTCAACAACCCAGTTACTTGCTAAACACGATACCCATTTGTTAGACTAATTGTCAGACTTTCTGGCTTTTGACTACCCGAACCAACGACCATACGGCAGGGCTGTAAGGTCGTTGACCCGTACCGACCCGTGTGGTACCTAACGACTGTCCGAGAGCTACAAATCAATTCGAACCAAAAGCTTTAATGAAGTGCTTACCGAAACACGGGATTTCAATAATGTCCTAGATAAATTTAAAAAGTACTTACATCATTGTGAATTAAAAAAATAACACAATGGTACTTGCTCAGTTGCGAACCCGCAACCTCATGCATGTGAGGAGAAAGCCTTAACCGCTGGGCTATTACGATAAATAATAATAGTAGGAAGTAGATACCTACAACTGCGCCAAAAAAAGTTCACGTTGGCGTCGTTAGTTACCTATCAGCTGATGAATAAAATGATAGGCGGAGATAAATAAACCTTACATAGCACGTAAGCAGTTCCTGTTGCACCATTGTGAAACTATGATCGCGAGCGCGTGCGCGGGATTTAGGTAGGCACCTAATAATAATAATAAGGCATGTAGGTACACGGCGCAGTCGGCGCGCTCTGTAGGTAAATTCAGCCCCAAGGACGGTTTTCGTTTTTATTTGTAGATTAAATTGGTTGATTTAAGATTTTCCTTCCTACTTTTTAACGGGCTGAGGACCGACATAAATACATCAAGATAATTTGTGCTAGTTAAGTAGGTAGATACCCATGTGTTAGGGATTTTAAGTGATTCATTTTGTCTGATAGGTATTTTTGGCGTAGTTAAAAATTTTAAATCAACTTATTTACACTAATCAAGTTGATTTAGCTAACATCGTATTTACAAATTATTGTCTTTGTACAAATAAATAAATTACCTACTTATGTTACCTGGAGATATTGTTCAAAGTTTCCACCGTCACACTCCAGGCACAGTCTAGCACGACGTTGCTGATTTTCCTTCAGCTTACGTAACACAAACACATTCGTTTTTATTGTGTTGAAAGCACTGATCACTTTTGCACGTAGTTGGGTAACACTGGTAATTTCGTCTGTGTACACCAATCTTTTAACGTCTCCCCACAGATAAAAGTCCAGGGGCGTGAGGTCCGGAGAACGCGGAGGCCAAGCCACTGGACCACCGCGACCAATCCAGTGGGTGCCAAACCTGTCACTCAAGTACTCACGTACTTGCCTACCGTAGTGAGGAGGTGCACCGTCCTGCTTGTAGTACATGTTGCGTTCCACTCCCAGGGGAACTTCATCCAACATTTCCTCGACGACGTATTGCAAAATCTCCAGATATGTGGCACTAGTGAGATCGATAAAATGGGGTCCAAGCAATTGGTCTCCTATTATGCCAGCCCACACATTTAAACTGAACATCACTTAAAAAGAATGCCTTTTAGTCACGTGCGAGTTGTGTTCGCGGTGAGCCCACCAGTGTTCGTTATGAACATTGTAGACGCCAACTCGAGTAAATAAACACTCGTCCGTCCACAGGATGTTGGCGTCTTGGTGTTCCAGCAACCAGCGACAAAATGTAACTCGCGCGGCGTTATCACGTTGGTGGAGATCCTGTACCTTGCGGTAATGAAAAGGATGCTGCATTTCTTTGTGCAGTAGCCGCCACACTGTGGAGTGGTGCACTCCAAACTGTCGACCAGTCTCCCGCGTGCTTGCCCGTGGCTCTCGCCGGAAGAATTCCAGGATATCGTCCTGCAAGGCGACAGGCAGGCCTTCGTTGCTGCGACCTTCAGCATGCTGGGGAACGTCGAACTGCCGATGATCGCGCAGTCTCTGCGTAGCAGCCAGCATTACCCTGTGTGAGGGACGTTGCCGATTGGGGAATAACTCCGCGAACATTTCGATGGCTCGAGATACATTGTCTCCACTGATGGCATACAAGCGGACCATCTCCACCAACTCTACATTGGAGTATTAGTCCGTCATCTTAAAACGTCATGCAGACCGGGGCGACGCGACAGCGCGACACGACTTTAACAAAACAATTTCTAAGAAAACTTCACGGTAGAACAATGACCGGTGTCGCGTCGCGCGACAAGTTAATCGATGGCGCACTTGAGGGGCGGAATTTGCAAGCGTATGCACATACCAGCGTCATCAATTACACTAATAAATTGACCCGATTTCGGATTTATGCGGTTGCGATGACCGCGGGGGCGTGGCTAGTGGGAGAGGGAGCGGGCGGTGGTTGGTGCTTTGGATTTATGAAAGAAATGTCGGTTGCGTTTGTTTGTTTGTGTGAAAGCGCAGTTTAAGGACACGTACAGATTCTCCCCCCCGTCTCGCCGCGCGCATACCTCAGGGAGTGCACAGCACTAATGGCCACACTATAATACGAGGAAATAAGACGCCGGTCGCGGCGAAATGGCGGGAGATTGACTAACAATGCTTGTTGAAAACGCTATTTCCGTGCACAATCTAATCACAAACACACAATCTTAGTAATAAAAACTGTTAATTACTTCCCTATCCATGAGAGAAATGTACCAAATTCAGTATAACCCACGTTAGTTTATAAAAATTTCACAATACTCGTATTAAACGGCCGCGACCACCCGTTGCGCTCTCGGAAACGGACTGCGGGGAGCGGTTTCGCAGAAGCGTTCGCCAACGGTCGGTGGCGCGTCTCGGGAAGCTATGCGGGGGTTTACGTCATCATCGGTCTTTCTCGTACACATTCGTATACGTTTCGGCAGTGTACTCACAGATTATTAATACAAATAACAGTCAAAACATACGTCGCGTCGCACGGTGGATCGAAAATCGGCTGTAGAAGATCTCGATTTCTTAAATGTTATTTTTTTTGCTGGAAATGACTTCTGCTGATCATTACTATGTACAAAAATGACACCCGAGTTAATTCTGCCCAAAAACGAAGGAAATAAATTTTTTTTACGAAAATTTTGTATGAAGCTAGTATGATAAATCGAATTATCTCCTAAACGGCATGTTTAACCGTAATATCCTTGGAGGTGGTCATAGTGCTAATTATTTATGATTTTTTGGTTGCCGATTTGACGAAAAATTTAATGCCGTTTTTTTTAAAAAATCGTCGAAACATTTTTATTTATTTTTACATGTAAAACGATCCCTTTTAGTGTCCAAGTTAAAAAGTTCGATATGTTATTAACCCAAATATTAACCGCTTGAGTCCTAATGATGCACGCGATGCATCAATCGGAAATATCCGTCAACCTCCACTGATGCATAAAATGCATCAGTCGATGCCACGCAACTTAGATCGCTATTTCTACTGAAATACGGGTTAATAGTGTCTATGGGCAGTAGCACTCTAGAGTTGGATGATATTCACGTCAAAGTAATCTACTAAATGCTTAATCTGTGCATGGAACACCACTAAAAAATAATATTTAAAAAATAAAAATTGACGTTTGACAGTGTCATCTGTCAGAGCGCCTGCGCGGGTGTGCGCGGACGGCCTCCGTGGATATTTTAATAATTATTACGTGTTTTTACTGCCGTAATCGTCGTGAAGTGATATTAAATCAAATTAATAATAGTTTATACATCGTGTGTGATAATAATATTACCAAAATACATAAGTTGAGTGTGCAAAAGTAGCGTATCAAAAAAATGCAGTGAAAGTACTGAGTGTGGTGGTGATTATGTGAATAGTGTTTGTTTTATGATGTTTACAGCGTGGAAAGCTACTATAAAATATTTATTAGTGAAATTGAATCAATTTGTAAGTGATTTTCACTACTATAACGACATAATAACAACATTTTGTCGTCAAAACACGGTCCTTGAAATCAAGGTCAAGATGACCTCTAGTTACGTAATAATTTTGTTTTTTATTTTCTGTTATTATCGAACACACAAAACAAGAAAAATTAAATAAAAAAAGATTATCAAACTCTTATTTAAGTAACATATAAAGTTATATTATATACAAAATAATTTAATTTAAGGAATTAATACTAAGCATTTGTAAAATAAAGTAAAATAAATAAAAAAAAGACGGAACCACTGTACATTAACACCCGGCGCTTTTTTATAGTAGCTATTTTTTTTTGGGAAGAGTAGACCCTTTTTAGTGTAAATTTGAAAACCGCAAAGTGCGCAAAACCATAGGGGCCGAGAAAAAAATTGCCAGTTTTAAAAAATTGCCAAAATAATAGTACAGTATTAAGTGTGGGGAAGAGCAAGTGGCGGGTCTGAAGTCGTTTCCAAGCAATAATAAGGTCAAAGACATCTTCAAGGTCAAGGTCAAAACCCGATAAGTCAAGGTCGAACACTACAAAAGTCAAGGTCAAACTAAAATATGCTAAAATCTTGGTATGTCATGCTTTTCAAGATCAATGTCTAACGTCTCATAGGTCAAGATTTTTTTTTTGTCTTCAAGCTTATTCGACGGAGACCCGCTTCGCGGGGCTCCTATTTCTGGGTGGTTTAAAAAAAAAATAACCACGAAGGGAATGGCGGGGTCTTTCAGACCCCGCCATCCCCTTCTAACCTAACCTGTCCGTGTCGGGGTGCCCCCAATTCCCGAGCTCACTTGGCTCGCTCTTACATCCTAAGTTCTCATTGCCTTTTTGATAAGTCGAGGTGTATTATTTTTGTATATATTAAGTTGGTTTAGTGTGTAGTGTACTGTGTAATAGGTTAACAAAAAAAGAACTCAAAAATACTTGAAAAACATTTATTATATTTTATACACATACAAAATACATTTTATCAGTTCTTCAAAAGGGTCCAAATGATTGATTGCTATTCGACGCCTCCATGAAAATTCCGTAAGCCAGTCTGCAAAATTTGGTTTATAATTCTCCTTGTGGAAGGACCTCTTAATAACACGCCAGTGACTTTCTATCCGCTGTGTGTGTGTCCCGTCTGGTGCCACAAATCTATTTTCTCTATCGCTGTGGTTCACTTTTTTATGTATATACCCATGTTCGGAAAGGCAGTCGTATGCCCTCCAAAAGTCTGTGTGTATGATGGAGCCCTCCCGAACATGTTTTTTTATAAGTGGCACCAAAACATCTGCTGATCTTTCATTGTCAGGACACAATTCCACACGCAGATCATCACAGCCATCTTCCACCATTCCCAACACCCAATGGCCTTCCACTTGACGTCCTCTATTGTATTTTCTTCTACCAAATTTAGATTCATCTATTTGCACTATTTTTCCTGGCCCTCCAATGAGCGGCCTTTCACTTTGATTTTCTAGTTCGTAGACCACTACCGTTTCTCGGCAATAGTTGTACCAATCAGCTATTGTTTTGTGGGACAATACTGTTGGTTTTCCATCATCTTTTGTATCTTTTTGAACTGCTTCGTAAGTGTCATTGTTACTAAAAGCATACATCAATTCGAAAACAGTTGGTAGTGGTAAACGAGCATTCTCAAACCATGTTCCAGTGGCTCTGCTATGGTCTTTTGACCTGCAGTTACTTTTGCGACAACGGAAGATCCCCAGTTGTCCAGCACCAGAAACAGACCTATATGACATGGGACGATGGTGGTAATCACACATCTTCGTTGCAGGTATCATGCCTCTTCGTTCGGCAAACTCTACACAAGATTCATGATTTCCTAATTTAGAGTATAATCTCTTGAGATTCCATAGTCCACGAATCTCTTCGTTTGTCATGTGATACTGCCTGTTCGAGGCTCCAGAGGGTCCGGCCGGTGGAATGTCCACGGCACTAGAACATCCGGGAACGGGAGACGGGGAGCTTGTGCGCACAAGCGGCTCACTAGAGTCCAACACTTGCACGACACTTAACACTTCGGGAGCGGCGGCGGCACACGAAGCGATGCACGAAGCCGGGGGCTCCGATGAAGTGCGCACAAGCGGCTCATGAGAGTCCAACACTTGCACAGCACTTGAAGCCTCGATCCGTGGTACAGCGCGCACAAGCGGCTCACTAGAGTCCAACACTTGCACGACACTTAACACTTCGGGATCGGGGGATGACGCAGCGGAACACGAAGATGGGGACTTCGGGGACGCCATGGTGTCAATCAATCGTAGTTGCAAACAGGAGTACGATAAACGCTCTCAACTGTGGGTACATACGATGACTGACAACTGTCAAACGTTAACTTCACTTACATTGGATAACGTTTCGTTACCCATGATCTTTTACACGCACAAATAAAATATATATTTTTTTTAATTAAATTAATTATATTATTTACTTCTTATTTGAGTTAATTGCGGTAGCAGCTATTTAAAAAGAATGAAAGTTAAAAACTTACAGTATTTATACTAAAAACCATTAAAATCCGCTGTCACTTTGTCTGAACGTAAAATGGAACAACCTAGGAGTGAAATTCGTACATTATCTGTGGTAAAATGACAATTAAATTACGTAAATTTAGTAGATTTTTTGAAACTTTAGGATTTTTTTTCTCAAAAACTAGGCGTTTGCGCAGTGTGAAATTTTGGGAAAGCGTTCTACATGAAGACATCTATACGCTATAAAATTGTTAAGCTTCGCACGCGCGGGTGTTAATGTACAGTGGAGCCAAAAAGACAAAATATCATTAAATATTACAAAAAAAAAAAACCCAACCAGACTCAAATACAAAGGACCATGCAAAAAATTGTATGGGCGCTGTCCCAACCCACCAACAGACTTGGGACTAGTTTTAATATTATTATGAAGTCCCATAAAAAGACAAATAACAATTTTTTGTCCGTAAATAGATGGGATTATTAAATAAAAAATAAAAACATTTTACTTAAAAAAGGGTGTTTATTTTTTTAAATAACTATATTTTAGATATTAATTACAATAAGTAATGGTTAAATATGTTTGCTGGAGCCGGAGGATGCAAAAAAAACCAATTTACTTTAAACTAATTTAATTAAATCAAGAAATTACATTTATAACTTTAAAATTAAGTAGATGACAATTGGTCGATGTTTGTACCAAGAATGAGTGAAAACGTGGAATCGTGGAAGGCATTGTCGATGTCCGGTCCCACGGTTACGAAATGCTGCGTCGGCAGCACGTGTAAGTCGTTGCGATGCGCAATATTGGTGTCACGATGTCCACAGTCCGTGTTTTATACCGAATCGTAATATCAGCGATCCTTATGTTACACCGTTGCGTAACATCTCCCCCCTTAGAACAGCAACTATTTGTTAACTGTTGTTAAAAATGTTGCTGTAAGATGACTAGGGTCCATCTTTATTCCAGCTGGATGAATATTCCTCCGTGGTTCCACTTCAGCATAAATGTCTTGGTCTGCGTTTACTTCTATAGATGTAGTGTCGATCTTCTTGTCTTTATTTCCCATCCAATGCCGGTATGTAAGAGCAATGGCAAGTACACCTGCACTGAATAGTAATAGGTATACAGGTATGGTGGTATGGTAGAGGCTTCCATCTGGTATCTTATTAAGTCTTACTGGAGGCTGTACTGAAACTTTCTTGTAACTTTCGTGGAGATTCTCGAGGTTGATTGAATTAAGCTGTACCAATGATTCTTCGGTTCTTGATGTAGTGTTCTGGTCCCGTAGTGTTCGTATTCTAAGTATATGTCCCTTAATTCTGTTGTCAATGTTAGCGATAGTGAATTCGGTGGTTCTTATCAGGCAATCTTGCGGTATTGTAGCTAAATAACTTCCTTGAAGTGTTCTGAATTGTTCCTGTCCACATAACATCTGTACTTTTGCAGGTATCGGAAAGCTTAGTGTATAATGTTTTTCGTCAAGTTGTTCCAGAGCTTGCTTGTGTAGGGCGACTGGCGTTAAGAGCCGTTTCACAAAATTCGAACGCTCGAGTTTAGGTAAAAGACGGGAGCAATGTTCATGTGTGCGTAGCTATTCACACATACACAACGCAACCAGTGTAGCGCTAGTGTTGAGACGGACTAAACAATCTTGAGCCGATATAATCGTAATGCACTTTGGTTACATTTCTGAAAAAGTTTTTTTTTATTCAGTCTATTAGACTGTTAAATGGTATAGAACGGAAAGCATCTCGAGCGCTGATTGGTTGAACGTCATGTGCCCGGTGCCGCCATAATTATTTGTTTGATAATTCGTTTGATGTCGAATGTAAACAAACTGTTCTGGTGATTTTAATTTAATTTCGTGTTAAAAATAACCTGTGAGTTAAAGTTAGTTATATGTTATTGTTGTGGAAGTAAAACTGAATCTGCGATTAACCTAAGAAGTGAAGTTTGAACAATAAATAAGTTTTAGTCAACGAATATAACCTAAATTACATACATTTTCCTTGTTTTCATATATTTTATTAATGTGAACCTTAAAGATCTTATTTGATAATGATATTAAGTCTATAGGCACAGAACGAGCTACTGTAAGACCGACCAATCAGGGACAGCTTTCGGATAATTAAAAATTTAACGATGTAAGATTGTAATGTATCTGTTTAGCTTCGAGATATTTGATATCTCCCGAAAATAATGCGTTAAGAGTCCTATTAAGAAGTTACGTTGGTGAGCGTTGGACTATAACTATGGTCCACGAAACAATTTTGATACTAATCTGAATAGGATGATATTTTTTTTAATCCAGAGTGAAAACTATGATGCAGGTAATCTGGGATGAGTTTCAATCAAAACACTCGAAGAGAGTCCACTTAATAAAAATATATTATAAAGTTTAATAAAAAAATTACAAAAATATCTCTCGTAATGGCATTGATCGTGCTTTACGTGGATCAATTAACTCGGGATACTTCCCGAGTTAATTGATCCACGTAAAGCACGATCACAACAGTTATAGTACAGTTATAGTAAAATGTCTTCAATGTGTTACAGTTATAGTAAAATGTCTTCAACTTCGGTAACATTTTTTCACGCCAACATACATCATCTTTACAAACTTTAACCGACTTTCATCGGGTAATCATCCCCAGTCCACACTGCTGCTGCTGCCAACTTGTAATGCTGTCTGTAAGCGGGCATAATTATGCCTCTTCCTTTTTTTTATGCAGGCGTACAGTGGTGTTTTTCGACCCATACCTACCTATAAATAAAAGATAAAAATTAAAGTCTAATATGTAGGTAGGTACTAATATTCATTACCTTTATCTTACTTATACTAAAAAAAAAAAAAATTATATGATGTAAAAAATTACTTACTGGATCAAATTATTTCAATCGGCGTACACGAGTCGACTACTCCGGACGATTGCGCGCGAAAAATTCGGCGACAGGTCCTGCCTCGTCAAGCGCTCGCGCGGGACTGAGGGGCGCGCCGAATTGACGCAGAATATATAGCATTATAACTTTATTTATTGCAATTTTGTTTTATTAAATTGAGAAACGAAAACTAATGAAACGTATTCATTGTAGATTGAAGTTTTATATCATATTAGTTTATTTGATAAAGTTGCGTTAATTTGGAGTATAATGGACGCTGAATCAAGCCATTTATGGCTTAAATTAGGCTTTCTTTACGATTTTTTCCATAAAAACTCAAGGAATTTAAAGGAATTCTAGAACTCCAATAAACAAGTAAAACATTCAAAGTATCTTTTCGTAATTTTAGCATTTATAAGAATTGAGTGTAACAATGTGAATTTGAGCGTCAAAGTTCCATCGCCAACGGTTTTTCTTGCAAACTGTGTTCGTAAAATATTTATAGTAAATTACACGAAAAGAAAAATGAAAATGTGTAACTCCAACTTACAAGAAAGAGAATGGTACTATCGTTATTCTTAAACAAATAATTAAAATATCTTACAACTGCTGAAAATTACAGCGTCAAAAATCATGAATTTGCGTAAAAAATGTAAGAGGACTCTTAATGTACAGGAGTTGAGATGCTGTTGGGTGATGAGCTGCTGCACGCAGTCCGGCTTGTCTATAATCTTGAAACCGACTTTCTCTTCGCAGAGGTACCATGAGTTAAGCTTCGGACATTCTGTCTCTATGTACATAGAATATAATCCATGAATTGCTATAAAAGGTGAGGTAGGGATAAGAGCCATATTATTTCTGTTAGGAATTATGGATAACTTGTAAAGGCTATAGGTTCTTGGTAAGGCAATCGGCACCTTTATAACTATAACTAATTTCTTATCAATATAATACGATCCTATTTTTAAAATATCATAGTACTCTCGAAGATCGATATCAATGATTTCGTCTTTTGAGTATAATAACCCTAATTTACTTATTATATTTCTAAGGTTAACTAAGCTAATCATAGAATGGGTAGTGCTGGAAGCACGCGTAAAAGCTACCATAAGTTCTATTTTATTCAACTCATCCGATAATGTCTCTATATTATCGTTTAGTATAAGTAGGTGCTGTGCCAAATGGGCATACGTTACTAGGTCTGCCTGTTTGGATACGTCTTGTTTTATGATTTGGTTAAGTTTATTAGCAATAATATTCTGGTTGTCTACTATATTTTTTAATACATTAGAATGTTCTAACATCCATTCTTTAGTCAAGCTTATGTGACGGTTAAATTCCGTTTCCAGTTTGTTGTCGTTACCCTCTAAAACTTGGATGGCGTTATTATATTTGATTGCATCTGTGTAGTCTAAGTTTCCCGAGATACTTTTTATGACTGATCCTAATCCGTCAATGAGTCCTCGTTTAACACGACTAGGTTCAAAACTTTCTAGTTGTATGGATATCTTTTTAAGTTTGTCCGCAAGGTAACTTAGATGGGGTTCAAACAGTGAAAGTGTTTTATTGTTAATTAATGGCCTAAATTCACTTAATTGCAATTTAACTAGATCAACCTTTGACTGAATATCTTCTAGATCAATGTTTAAGAGGAAGGAATGATAATGAGACACGATTTTTGTAGGTCCCAGTTTGAAAGGTAGTAATCCGGGTCCGTCTTCTAGGGGCTCAAGTAATATGTCCTCCGCTTGGACCAGGTGTAGCAATATCGTCAGCGGTATTCTGCAACAATTGTTTCGTGTTAGACGTTCGTTTAAGACGAGATTTGGCAACGGGACCGCGCTTCTTTTTTGTGTAAATATGGATGGGCAGGTCAGCTAATACTGTGTCGTGTGTAAAACGAGGTGCGAGTTTCTGTCTGTTAGCTAGTGGATTCTTAACGAATACCTGTTGGTCTGGTTCGTATTGCTTTTCAGACTCCCTATCTTTGTTTCTATTTTCAATTAGTTCTGTGCGTTTATGCAGGGACGTTTCGTTAATAGCCTCGTATACTTTCGACATCCTATTTCGATGTTCTTGCACGTATTGTTGTAGCAAGTGCACAGATAAATCTATATCTAAGGGATCGCGAGGATCCGTATGACCGGTAACTACTTCCAGTGGTCTGCATTTTGTGAAGCTATGTATGCTGCTGTTGTATGCTAATAAGGCATATGTCATAAGGTTAACAATCGCTTCATTACGGTGTTTTAGTTTTAGAATTCTCAAATGTTCTAGTAAAGTGGAGTGTAAGCGCTCTACCATCCCATTATCATTGGGCGTATGGGCCAAGGTTTTATGATGTTGAATTTTATGGACACGCGTAAATTCGGTAAATAGTTGATTAGTAAATTCCGGTCCCTGGTCCGTGATTATTGATACCGGGACGCCATGATGGGAGCAAAACTTTAAAAAGGCTTGGACTACACTAACTGCTGTGCCGTCTCTAAGATGGTATGCCTGAGCGTATTTAGAGAAAGCATCAATGATGGTCAGGTATTTCTCGTTTTGGGCCGTAAACAAATCTAAGTGAATTACATCAAACGGTTTTGCTGGTGGTGGTACTATGCAGAATCTTTGCTTTATAGGATTTCGATCATATTTGGCTTGCCCGCATACATTGCATTCATTTATATACTTTGAGATTTCGTCTTTCATTTTTGGCCAATAGTATCTATGGGATAGAGCTAGGTAACATTCACTTATACCGCGATGATTAGTTTTGCCTTCGTGGTATTTCTGAATGATCTCTTGCTGTCTGAGATATTCTTTTACATTTTCTACTTCGGTTTTAGTTAAAACAAGATTCATAGCGGAGCTCTTAAACTTTTCCTGAATTATTGGAACTATTTTATACATAGCTAATGTGGGGTGTATTATAATGCCAGTCCTAACTTTCGGGTTTGCGAATTCTTTAATTGCGTTTATTACATCTTCCTCTAAATTTGATTCCGAGAGTTGGATGGAAGTACGGGTATGAGTCTCAAAAGGCTTAGAAACTGCTGGACGTTTCTTTATATCACCTACTACTGTAAAACATATTTGTCTGTTAAATCTATTTAAGGGGTCGTCTGAAATTGGTATTTCTAATATTGGATTTTCGGCGCTAGTGTGAGCTGTGAGAGTGGATGAGTCCACTACGGAAGGTGACTTTTCGGATACGTTAACTATGACGGAGCTCATTTCTTCGTTATTAATCTCGATTCGCGACAGAGCATCGGCATTTGTGTTGCTTTTGCCCTGTTTATAAACTACTGAATAGTTATATTCACTGAGCTTGAGTCTCCAGCGAGTTAATCTCGAACTAGGTTCTTTTAAGTTCATGATCCATTGAAGTGGTTTATGATCTGTTATAATTTTGAATTTACGTCCAAATAGATATGGCCGAAAATACTTAGTTGCCCAGACTATAGCTAAAAGCTCCTTCTCTATTGTGCTATAATTGATCTTGCTTGAATTTAGTGTACGCGAAGCATAGGCTATTGGTTTGTCTGAACCTATAGGTCCCTGTGAGAGTATGGCTCCTATGGCTAAGTTTGACGCATCTGTCGTGAGTAGGAAATCTTTATTAAAATCGGGATATTGTAAGATCGGATCGTTTGTAAGTAATGTTTTACATTTTTCGAAGCAATTTACATAGTTGGTATCATCGCAGTTTATTTTTGAGCCTTTCTTTAAACAATGGGTCATTGGTTTCGTGATTTTGGCGAAATCGGGAATGAACTTCCTGTAGTACCCTAGTAGGCCTAAAAATCTTTTAATTTCCGTGGCTGTTTTAGGAAGTGGGAATTTTCTGATAGCTGAAATTTTATCAGGGTTTGGTTTAATGCCATCTTTACTGATTACGTGACCGAGATATGCTGTTTCCAATTTTAAGAATTCTGACTTATCCATTTGTATTTTGAAATTAGAATCTCTGAGTGTTTTAAAAACCTTTTCCAAATTTATTATATGCATAATTTATTATATGTAAACTAGTGCTAAATATGATGATGTCATCTAAATATACTAAGCAAATAGAGTTCTGAAGGTCCCTAAGCACATTATCCATGGTCCTTTGGAAAGTTGATGGTGAATTTTTAAGTCCCATTGGCATGCGTAGGAACTCAAAATGGCCATGTTCTACATTAAATGCAGTTTTTGGGATATCATTTGGGTTCATTTCGACTTGGTAAAAGCCACTGGCGAGGTCGAGAGTTGTGAAATATTGGCAATTGCCCAGTTTATCTAACACATCAGTTATATTGGGAATAGGGTACTTATCATCGATGGTTTTTTCATTCAGTTTTCTGAAATCCACTACAATTCGCCATTTGACTTTACCGGATGCATCAGCTTTTTTTGGGACTACCCAAATGGGCGAGCTCCAAGCCGATTCTGAAGGTTGGATGATTCCCTGTTCCAACATTTTTGAAATTTGATTGCGTACTTCTTCGCGGTGTACAAACGGGTATCTATAAGTTTTAGTATAGACCGGTACCTCGTCTGTAGTACGTATGCTGTGTTTTATTTTATTGTTAAACGTAAGTGGTTCTCCCTCTACATAAAATATATCGGCATATTGTGAAACCAAAGATTTCAGATTAGCGCGCTCTTCCTCATTTAGATGGTCAGTGCGTAACCGAGATAATACTTCCTCTACCCGGGATTTATGTGGTTGGTGAGTACATTCTAAGTTATATGTTTCCGCCTTAATAGGTTGGTCCATGGAAAAAATTAAATCATTACTAGTTGGATTGAAAACTTCTAGATAACCGCGATTATTTTTGACACTCGTAATACACTCGTTTATGCAGCAATTTGAAATTAACTGATCAGGAATTAAAGCATCACCATCTTGTATATTAACTGGGACTCTGACTAACTTTGAGGAATTCGCTGGGATAATATCTTCATATAAGTTGCTATTGCGCGAGTTGTACATGACTATTGGGTTAACTGCAGTTTTTGTAATTAGTTTATTATTTTTAAGATCAATATTTGACTCCCATTTGTTTAACAAATCTAAACCGATAAGGCCGTCAAAATAATCGTGAAACCTGTAAATGTAGAATGTTAAATCATTGTTGTCGTTTATCTCCTGAAAACAAGGTAAGTTAATGGAGTAGTCATTACGGCTAGTTGCATGCACATTTGTTACCTCAAAGGGGTCATAGTTCCATGGTAAATGTGGGTAAAACCTTTGAACAGCTTCAGGGCTAATAAATGATTGGTTTGCTCCTGTATCTATTAATAATTTTAATGGTGGGTCTGAAATTACTATATATGGTAGGTAACGTTGGGTTTGCAGATTGACCTCTATCTTGATTCGTTTGTAATCCGACTCCCCCGAAAATTTTCCTGGTTGGAAGACGCTGACTCCTCGGTAGATTTCCCTTCAGATATCGCCTGACTTACCTCTGGGGACGTGCCTAATTGCTGGTTCATATATGCGACATAGTAAGAATAATCGGGCTGTTCCAAGGAGTTATACAGATAACCGTCGAAGTTACTATCACAATAAGGTTCAAACATATTATATGGATGTTCAAAGCATTCGTTGAAATTCATCTCTCTTGTCCTAAAATAATTAGAAGGTGGTGGGTTCCCTTGTCTAAACCAATCGTTACCCCGGAATGGCATTGGTCTCGGTACGAAATGAGATACACCGCTCATCGGTTTTGGTGTATCATTTGTGTTCGGCCCTTTGGATTGATTATTACCGGATGAAGTATTTTGTGGATTATAGTTAGAAGGACGTGTCCCGAACATCTGTTGCGTACGCGATGGACCTTGCTGTTGCCATTGCTGTGGTTGGTTAAAGCCTTGTCTCCACATTTGCGGCTGACGTTGTAGCGGATGTGGCGTAGCTACATTTGGTCGAGAAGGACCGGGCATATTAAAATTAAATGGCCTATGCATAGGCATGAGAATGTGCGGCATAACGGGATTGAATAATTTGGTCTGATCATTCGGTGCCTGAGACTGTGGCTTCCTAGCCGGTGTATGCTCGTTTCGCTGTTGTAAGTAGAGAGTGTTCATTTCTTCATGAACAAACTCAAGTGCTTTTTCGATTGTGTCCGGTCGCATGCACCTAATGCGTGAACCTAAGGGGTCACGAAGGCCCCGTAAGTAAGATTGCAAAGTTAACTTTTTATAAAGGGAACGTTTTGAATCGACTGTACTTTGAACGGTTTCATGTAGTGACACGTAGGTCATTATAGTGGCAAACAGAGTTTGGCACTTTTCGTAGAAATCCTGTGGTGTAGAAGATCCTTGAGTTAATAGAGCCATGTCGTTGTATAGCGAGGTCTCATCGCGTTGGTCAGAGAAATTATTGACTAAAGAACTACGTATGCCATCCCAAGTTTCTGGTACGCCGTTGGTGTTAATTAACCGGGCTGCTGGTCCAGTGACCTTGTTAAGAATCCCGTTTAAAAGAGTCAAATTTATTAATTCGCGCCCCGGTTCAGCTGATACGTAGGCCTGCACTAACTGGTCACACAGTTTGATGAATCTAGTAAGGACATTAGGGTTCCCGTCAAATTCGGGGACTATGCGTAAGGCCTTGTAAATTTCGTCTATAGCCGACATTTCTATGGGTATCTCTCTACTTTCTAACTGCCTAAATGAATCTAATAATAATGATCTGGACGATCTGTCTAGCCTAAGGGTCCTCGATTGCCTGGGATGGAAAATCTTGGGTTTTTATTTTTCACTTTTATGATTAACACTTAAGGATAGGGATGAGCAACTCAAGAACTATTCTAAAGTACTCACATGAACATAATTGGTACCTCTGCGGTATCGATGTCTGGATACTCCTCCCGACGACAGCTTCCGAAGATCCGGATACTCGTACGGTGCTTGATAGTCACCCGGGTGACTCGCGAGTCGCGATCCTAAGGTCGATCCTATGAATTTACTCTCGCGAACCGGCCCGCGAGTATCCTACCGACTGCGCCAAATATGTTTGCTGGAGCCGGAGGATGCAAAAAAAACCAATTTACTTTAAACTAATTTAATTAAATCAAGAAATTACATTTATAACTTTAAAATTAAGTAGATGACAATTGGTCGATGTTTGTACCAAGAATGAGTGAAAACGTGGAATCGTGGAAGGCATTGTCGATGTCCGGTCCCACGGTTACGAAATGCTGCGTCGGCAGCACGTGTAAGTCGTTGCGATGCGCAATATTGGTGTCACGATGTCCACAGTCCGTGTTTTATACCGAATCGTAATATCAGCGATCCTTATGTTACACCGTTGCGTAACAGGTTCAACTAAACATTTTAGGTATGAATAACAAAAACATGTATGTGTATTATATAAGTATGTATATTTTTGATAAAATAACAACATTTTAGGTAAGTATTTATCACAGTTTTTGTTATTATTAATATACATACATATTTACATCCAACTGTTATCCAGGTTTCAATAACTATTCGTCTATCATTATAGTAGATAGCATTTCTGCTGGCAGATTAAATTCGGTGTGACGACCTTTCCCCATATACCAAATAATTGAGACTATATGCGCACAACTTCCAATTGTACGCGCCCCTGTTAAGCATGTGCAGTACCACTGCTCAATGGCATTTCTGCCAGTTTCATTACGGTTTATTAATATGTAACTATAGTAAACAAGTGACCTAACGTGTCTAGATTGTATGCGTCCTCTGATCAGCCATACATTACTTTGTCGAATGTTATATCTTGACAAGTCTTGCAGTTGGTTATCTCGGAATAGTTCTATATAATATATTCCTTTCCGAAAATGTTCCGCACAATAAGATTTGGCTAGTTTAATGTGGTAGGTTCCCAAAGCAAATAATATGATGTCATCATCAGTCAACTGAGGAAACTCTTCAAACTGTGGCATATTGGCATCCATGGTCACAATGTTAACTCTTTGCCTATTAAGGTTTTTGCCTTCGACATAATTATGCAAGAGGTTCGGTTTATTCATATGAGTTCGGATTATTTGAAGGAACTCAGTCGCAAGCCTGTGGTCTGTAGCGACACGATAATGTGCGTTTATGATCGATGCTGCTATGCGGAAATCAGCAAACATATTTGGTAATGCTCGGTTAAAATACGTCTGTTTTAATAGTTTGAATCTGTTTTTGAATTTCCCATTCACTGCCTCTACAACCCATCTGCATACAGTCACTAGACGAGAGTCATTTGCTTGTGTTGTCGATAATTGGGTAGCGTTCCTATCCTTAGTTGGTGGCATGTAAGCTTCATATTCAAGGGATTCAATATCGGTAATACTGTCCCTGAATCCCCTGTCTAAAATAAAGACGTCCCCTCTGTGCAGTAACCAATGCAGCAGATTCTCTTCGTCATTCATTATTTTTTGCATTATAGTTGCATCTGATGTCGTTGCTGGGAATGGGCCCAATACATCTATGATGTATCCATCGCTGCTAATTAGAATGAATGGTTTTAATAAGTTACGGAACTTGTGGAGACTATAACTTTTCCTCTGGAACAAGAAATTCGTGCTTTTTTCAATGTACACATAGGTTGCATCTGCGATAATAATTAATTTTGTATTTTCTTCATTTCCGAAAATATTTTTTGGTAAAAATAGGTTTCTGTTCAGAAGCTCTTCCCTAGAAATATGGTCTAGGCCAAGATGTCTTGGAACGTATTCACGAGTAAGACATTGTCGCGCTATTTTTAGTCGATATTCTAACACTTGACGTGTCACACCGAAAAGGGTAGCAAGTCGCTCGTTTGATTCTCCAGTTCTTAGTTTTGTTAAATAAGCGCCGAGAACTGAGCGCGGACGTCTGCTTCTTACGGCGAGAGATGGCGTTTCTTCTAAAATTGTATTAAATTGTTCTAAAGTAACTCCAGTCCAAAAATGAAATTCACTGTCATTTAGTGCACTTGACGATTCAAAATCAAATCTTAATCTTTTATTGATTGCTTCTATTAACATATTCGACATGTCACTAAAAAAGGAAGCGTTAAAATGATGTGTAACGTTTACATTATCCAGTAACTCCTCGAACTCATTGTTATTTAAATGTTCTTCGCATATTCGCGAACTTGGTGGAATATATAATCGATAATGGCAAACTAGATGTAGCTTGATTGACACAGGTACTCGTCTTAGATTTTCATGTCTACATTGCCTATATATACAGGCATTTGAAGTATTTGGTGCTCTTACGTAATCACGAACATAGAATTCATGTGTATCTTCCTCTGGACTGTCCTGACGATCTTGAGTTTCTGCAACATTGAGAGGTTCTTGATTGTCAGCATCGATTTGGGGCTCTGGTTCTGGACCTTCGACAACCAAGGGAACGTCTTCACGGCGATGTTGACGAATAGTATTGTTGGCTCTCTGCCAGCATCTATGACATACTGCCATGACGTTATTGAATAATATCTGCAAAGGAAATATGTTATTTAGTTATACCTAAATGTTATAATTGAAGGCAAAAAACAATAGGACACCTACTACAAATAAGAACTTAAATATTAAGGCAAGTACTAGTGAGAATAAAATATTTCAAGCTTTCAATGAAATAAAATATCAAAAGGTTGACATATTTTTTGGACCTTGTAAACACTTTTGAAATAAATATTTGAGATCAAAAATAATGTTATCGTTTGTAACATTGTTGGCGCGGACACGCGCCCCAACCGCGCATGAGCGGGAGAAGAGGGATAGCTGCTCCCGCCACGCGCCTCTCACACGCGCGCTAGTGCCGCCGGCCGGCGCGCCGGGCGGCGCCGCGCGGCAGTTCGACCGCAGCAGCCGCTAAGAGGGGGTGTTGTCAACATACGTCATACGTGCGATCCACATTTGTCGCGTCGCGGTCCGGACTCCGGACGATTGTTGATAAATATTTCTAATGCTACGGCTACATATGTCGCGCGAATATTCGTGTCGCGACAAAAACTATAAACTTCGTGTTCGTTCTACGACGAACTCGCTGTGGCTACACTTCGCGTTATCGCGAACTTTTCTTCGTGCGCTCTCTCTCGCACACCCCTCGATGTCTCGCTGAGCAACAGAGCACACTGAAGAAAAGTTCGCGCTAAAGCGAACATTCGCGTTGTAGCGACAGGTGTAGCCAAACAATTCGTGACTTCGCGAATCATTCTGGTGAACTTGAATGCCAAAGAGCTTCTTAGTTAAGGGCGCACCCTACCTCAAATTGCTTAGCATGATCCTTCGTTATGCCGAAAATACTGCAGCATTAATTTTGAAATAAATATATATTAAAGTTGAGGATTGATGCTAGGTCCTAAGTTTGGCGAAAACACGATTACATAAAATTTATTTCTCGATAGTACAAAAATCCAAAGTTACCTCTAAACAGAACTAAAAACCACTGGTATTAAAAAAATACTTACTTCAAATTAGATCATGAAACTTTGCATGATAACTGAACTATCTTTAAGTAGTTTTTTTTTTTTTTTTTAATTACCCTTATTTTCACCGTAAAAAGCAATTACCTAAACATTTCGACGCTTTAGAGCCGCAATTGCCCTACTCCGTCTCGTTCTCACTCAGGTCGCGAGTAGTATGGTGCGAGCGGGATAAAATCTGAGGTAGGGTGTGCCCTTAAAACGTCGCGGGATAACTCAGGCGGACTAGACGCGGGAAAAAAATGGAAGATGCGGTTGCACTTTATTGTATGTCGGCAAATAATTATTTATTGCATCTTTATTATTTTAATAAAATAAATAAAAGCGAAATAAAAGAAGATGGTGTATGGTGGATGTTATCTATACATCTATACAAAAGTTATAAAACTAAAACCCAACTACGGCAAAAAAGTCATTTAAAAACGTATATAAGTACACGAATCACAGACAATCCGGAGTCACACGTGTTAGGGCTTAATCAAACAGATACGTGTGTCTCCGGATTTTTAATTTGTCTGTAGGTCTGTGATTCTTGTTTATACCTTTGTAGATGACTACGGTTAGACTGGAAGCCGACCCCAATATAGTTGGGAAAAGGCTAGGCAGATTGATTGAGATGACTTTTTTGCCGTAGTTGGGTTTTAGTTTTATAACTTTTATTTTTATTTTATTTTTTTGGGGTTATAAAATATATATTTTTGAAATATGATAATTAAGTCCTTTCATTTGATACAGAACATGGCCTCATTAAAAACCTTTTTTTTTAGTTCATGACTTTTTGTCCTCCAGAGGGCGTCATATTCAATTTAATGTCTCATTTGTCAAATTGTGATGAGCAGTTTAGAAGATATGAGGGAACACATGAACATACATACAAACCGTTCAAAGTCATAACCCTCCTTTTTGCTTCGCCGTAGTGGGGTAATAATTACTTACTAACAAAAAAGTAAGATTTAAGTATAAAATAAGGTCTTTGACGTGAAGTTAACTCAGCAAGACAAATTCGTGCAGACCGTTCGGCGTCTCGCTGTAAACACAGACAAAGTGCGCGAAGTGTGGCTAACAGCACTAACTTTGTTGCGATAAAACCCTTTACATATTCAGCCTATAATGTTCCCACTGTTGGGACACAGGCCTCCTCTCTGTGAGAGGGAGTGGGCCGTAATCCACCACGCGGGCCCAGTGCGGGTTGGTAGATGTCACATGTATTCCGGTTTCCTTCACCGTTTTGAGAGCAGTGGTGATGAAATTATTTACACAAAGTTAACCGATTATCAGGGTTCGAACCTACGACCTACAACTCGTAAGTCACGGCCGTTACCACTGGGCCACCACTGCTCTCAACAAAACCCTTTGATGTGCAGTAGTTTACCGACAGCCGCGCGAAGTCTTCGAGTTCGCGCTTCGAGTTCGCGATGTGACGAACTTCTTGCCCACACGTGTCGCGACAACGCGAATCTTCGCGTTATCGCGACATATGTAGCCAAGCAATGTTCGCGTGAATGGTTCGCGAATTGACGAATTTCTTGCCCACACGTGTCGCGACAACGCGAATCTTCGCGTTATCGCGACATATGTAGCCGTAGCATAAGTTAAATATAGAAGCATATTCGACGAAAGCTTTAGTTATTTATCTCCATCTCCACACACTGCCTCAAGACTAACACAAGGGGACGAGATCACAGCCCAAACATTGGTCCTTCGAAGCCCAGATATTGAAGTGAATTGGAAAAATCACGTAGAACCTCAAGGCAGCATCCCGTGATTCGAGTCGTCACGTCGTGTCAGCGTGTCAAGAGTCAGTCCGTCGAGCGTGCCGTTCGTCATCCGTGCCTCGTGGTGGCATTGCATTGCCGCGTGGTGACACGACAAAATGGCGTCGCAGTAGACAAGGATCAACGAGCAATGCTTATAGCTTGGAGGGCATTATTCTTGTGAGTTCGTTCCAATTATCTTCCTAAAGTTAAAGTCATTAAGTGGATATCTCATTAATTATCTCATAATACCGTCAACAGTCATTCATTTGTTGACCCTTGCGTTTCATGAACACAGTACCTAGGTACCCATTGTGACTTATTCTCAATAGCATTAAGTCATTAGTAATTCATTAAAAAACTGTGATTATCCCGTCCCCAGTTAGGAACTCGTTTTACATTAATAACATTATTTTACATTAGTCTGTCGCATTCCAACAGGATTTGCGCCGAAGCCGAGCAGAGCAACGACGCCACGTGTCGCGCGTTGCTTGCTGTCTTCGCCTGCACCGGGGCTACTCCCTTGCTCTGAAATCGGACGATGGCTGCTTGCCTGTCCGAGCGTACGCTACCCGCTTCTTGCCTGCATCTGCACGCTTGCATTTAAGTATAACCTGCTGTCATTACACCTACCTTGAGAGTTTAACGTTTTTCTGTGCATTTACCTACGGCTTGGTGTTTTCAATATCATTTAGTTAATTTAACTGTTCGCAATGCCTAACCTAAAAGAATTAAGAAAGAAACGTGCTTCATATAAAGCTAAACTTACACAGTTTGAGAAATATCTGTTAATCATGTGTACATGTGAAAGGCCTAGTAACGTTCAACTCAAAGAGCTTGGGGCTAGGTTGCAAAAGATTGAAGAGTGCTATGGTGAATATGATTCCATACAGATTCAAATCGAAAGTTTGCCGGACATTACAGATGCTGAGTGTCAAGATGAGTATACTGAACGCGAGCGCTTCGAGACGCAGTACTTCGCAGCAGTCGGCAAAGCACGAGAGGTGCTTGGCACGCCGGTCTCTGCGGATGCGGAGCACGACTTGGAGTCTTCAGTAACAGGTTCTGTCCTCACTGCAGGTGGGCCAAGCTTAAACTTAAAATTACCTACGATACACCTACCTACCTTTTCTGGTGAATATGAAAATTGGTTAGAATTTCATGACACTTATGTATCTCTCATTCATGCTAACGGCACAATACCTAAAATTACTAAATTTCATTATTTACGGTCGGCATTAAAAGACAAGGCTGCGAACGTTATTACTTCTTTAGATTTTTCAGAAAATAACTATGATACAGCATGGTCATTGTTATGTGAACGTTATCAAAATAACAACTTGCTTATCAACAATCACATTGATGCATTATTTGAATTTGAAAACATTACAAAGGAATCTTCCTCAGCATTGAGGAGCCTCATAGATACTGTAAATAAAAACCTTAGGTCTTTAAAAATGTTAGAGGTCAACATTCAAAATTGGGATCTTATCATTATTCATATTATGTGTAAAAAATTAGACAGTACAACTAACAGGACATGGAAAGAACACCTGAACCTTCAAAAATGTAAAATACCCACTTTAGAACAATTTATTGATTTTGTTAAAAGGCGTGCTGAACTTTTAGAAACATTAGACCATACCAATAGGATCACCCGTAGGCACAGTGAACCTTTAAATGCTAAACCGAAAACATTAATTGCTAATCAAAAACATAAAAAACGAACAATGGATTCATATACATGTCCTCGGTGCAAGGAAAACCATCCTATCTACATGTGTCCTCAGTTCATGTCATTGTCTGTGACGGCTCGAATTGCCGAGGCTAAAAGGCTCAACCTGTGCAACAATTGCTTAAGACAAGGACATGGACCTCAGGATTGTAAATTTGGGCCATGCAGAGTGTGCAACAAACAACATAACACTGCATTGCACATAGACGAACCTGCACTTTCGCAGGAGTCGGATACTACCGAGTCTCAAGACAAATGTGTCGTGTTAGCCTCACAGGAGGATTGTCACTCCAATATAGATTCAACAATTCAAGCTGACGTTGTCTTGTCATCTACACATAATGGTTGCGTATTGCTGTCTACAGCACTCATAGACATTATTGATTGTAATGGTAGAAAACATACTGTCCGTGCCTTACTGGATAATGGTAGCACATCTAACTTTATTACAGAGAAGCTATGTCACCGACTTAACTTACCAGTTAAGTCTACTTCAATTTCAGTGGAAGGTTTAAGTCAATCATTACACGTAACTAAACGTTCTAGTTTGACTATATCGTCACGCACTGAGTCATACATAAACATCATTGATTGTTTTATTGTACCAGGGATAACTCAATTATTACCTACCACACATTTTGATATCTCACAGTTGAACATTCCAAAGAATTTAAAATTAGCTGACCCTAGTTTCAACATTCCTTTAGAAATAGACATATTGTTGAATGCTGAAATCTTTTGGAACATATTAGGAACAAAACGCATATCTTTAGGCAGGAATAAACCAGTTCTCATTGATACAAAGGTCGGTTGGTTGGTATCAGGTGTGATGCATAAACAAGAAACTAAAGGTAATAAACCCACTGCATATTCAAACATGGCACAATGTCATTTTATAAATGATGGCCACCTTCAACAACAATTAGATAGATTTTTCGAATTAGAATCTGTTTCATCACCCCGTACAACAACAAAGGAGGAAAATGAGTGTGAACTAAACTTTATAAAAACAACCACTCGTGAGAAAGATGGTCATTTTGTTGTTCAAGTTCCTTTGAAACAGTCACCAGAAACATTAGGTGACTCGTTCGAACAAGCTTTATCTAGGTTTCAGTCTTTAGAAAGAAAGTTCAAACATGACCCATTATACAAAGAAAAATACTCAAATTTCATTAAAGAGTACATTGACCTCGGTCATATGTCTTTAGTTAATCATAGTACTGATAAATGGTCGTATTTCATGCCACATCATGGTGTGGTTAGAGACACTAGTTTAACTACTAAACTAAGAGTTGTATTCGATGCGTCAGCAAAGACTACTTCACAGTTGTCATTTAATGACATACAGTATGTAGGTCCTACAGTCCAAGACAGTTTAATAGATATATTAATCCGATTTAGGGAACACAAATATGTTGTTACATCTGATTGCGAAAAAATGTACCGTTGCGTACTGGTAGCACCAGAGCAGCGCTGTCTTCAACAAATCTTGTGGCGGTTTGATGCCACTCACAAGATAGATACTTACAAGCTTAATACTGTGACGTATGGCACCGCAGCCGCTCCATATATGGCCACACGGTGTCTAGTGCAACTAGGTCAGGAGTGTTCGTCTCCTCTAGTACGTGAAACAATATTACACGACTTCTATGTGGACGACTTTATATCAGGCCACAATTCAGAAGCAGAGTTACTACAAATATGTCGAGGAGTTATTAAAGAATTAAAAAAGGGTCAATTTCATTTAAGAAAATGGCGTTCAAATAACATGTATATATTGAACAGCATAAACGAAGGTAACATTGATGATCACTTGCTCAAATTAGTCAATGATGATCATGCTAAAATATTAGGTCTACGATGGTCTTGTATGGCTGACACTTTTAGTTTTGCAACAGTTAGTGATCCTTTAAAGAATAAAATAAGCAAACGTTCTGTATTGTCAACAGTAGGACAGGTTTTTGATCCATTAGGTCTTGTGAATCCTTGCATCTTACAGTCCAAAGTAATTTTGCAAGAATTGTGGGCTTCAAAAATTGCGTGGGACGACACATTGCCACCGGAACTTACAGAAAGATGGTTGAAATTTTTGAAATCGCTGTTACAATTAAACAACATTATTATACCCAGGCTCATTGTATGCGATCAAGCTGTTAGCTATGAACTACATACCTTTAGCGATGCTTCCTTGCAAGCATATAGTGCTTGTGTTTATGTTCGGTCAGTCTCAAAGGATGGCAACGTTATGATCCATCTCGTCATGGCTAAAAGCAAGGTAGCACCTCTGAAGGGCATGACTATACCAAGATTAGAGCTTAGTGGAGCTCTAATAGCAGTTCGCTTAGCAATCAAGGTTAAAAACGCTCTAAGATTAAATATACATTCATGCACATTCTGGTGTGACTCCACAATTGTCTTGGGTTGGATACGAACACCAAAGTCATCTTTAACCCTTAATTTGATAAAGTCCGGTGTGACGGACGTCAACAAAAAATAAATCCTACTAGTTTTTTATTCGATTTTCATCGATTTCAAATCGACTAAATATTTCTTAATTTCATAAACTAATAGTAGAAAATATATTTTGAGCGTGACAACACTGCATTATGTCAGTCGTGACACAAAATGTCGGCGCAAGGACGACCACCCGTTTTGCTCAAGGTATTTATAATTATTTTTCTTCTTTTTTGCCTATGAATGCCTTGAAATCTCGACTCGGCTATTAGAAAATCATTCTATAAATAATTACAACCCAAAAACAAATACGCTCTTTTTCATTTGCATGGTGTTTTTGTTGATCAAGTGTTTTGTCCGTCACAGCGAACATTGCTAATTTTATAGAGATGTAGTACTTTATTCCTGTGTCCGCTGTGGCGGACAACGCCAAAAAGCTTACTTTTTTTTCTGGTTTTGGTGCTGAGTTTGCTTTCATTTTCTTTGTCAACAGCCTAACCGTGCTAGTAAAATTCTCGCCTTAGTGCCAAACGAACATGCACCTTCCGATGCTAGTGAAAATTCAGATTCTGAAACAGAAATGCATTGTGACCCGCGTGCTTATGCTTCTTCCCCGCTCTCTTCTTCTGCACCATCAATAACATCTTCCCTTGCCAATCTAACAATAAGTACATCTGAAGACGAAGAATCGAACAATGATAATATTGATGTTATATCAGATTCTATCTTGCGCGAAATTGGAGAGTCTAATTATGAGAATGTTCCATCCCTATCTGCTATTCCCTCACTGCCATCAACGCCTATAGCACCTGTAGCTTCTTCTTCTCCACTTGCATCACGAAACACAAGGTCCAGGAAACAACCACCTACAGTACCAGCAAAGAGAGCGAAGAAGGGTAAAAAATTTCAGCTGGCTTATAAATGGAAAGTAGCACAATTCCGTCACAGAGCGACAGTAGAAGAGGATGAAGATGGAGATTATATTGATTTTCCAGAAGATGTTGACTCACCTTTGAGCTACTTTTATTTATTTTTTTCTCAAAATGTCATAATTAATATTGTAGAACAGACAAATTTATACTCAGTCCAACAAACTGGCAAGTCAATTCAGCTGTCAGAAGAAGAATTTAAAGACTTTTTGGCTATTCACATTATCATGGGTATTGTTGTAATGCCTTCATACCTCGATTATTGGTCGGATAAATTTAGGTATGCTAAAGTTGGCGATATAATGTCGTTGAAAAGATACCAGCAAGTACGAAGATATTTACATTTTGTCGACAATAATATGGATGATGGAGACAAATATTTTAAAGTACGTCCAGTTGTAGAGCAAATAAGGCAAAATTGTTTAAAACAACAAAAAAAAGAGACAAAGTATAGCATAGATGAAATGATGATAGCATATAAAGGATCTAAGGCAGGTAAACGAAAACAATACATGAAGGATAAACCAAATAAATGGGGATTTAAAAATTATGTACGAGCCGGCGTTTCAGGCATAATTTATGACTTTGTCCTATATGGAGGTGACGATACGTTCCGTTACCATACGTTTACCGAAGAGGAATCGTCCCTTGGTTTTGGCGCTCAGGTCGTCATAGCTTTATGTCAAAGCATTCACCATAAACCGGCATTCGTGTTTTGTGATAACTTTTTTTCATCGCCGGAGTTATTTTTCATTCTTCGGGAACATTATGGCATCTTTGCTTTAGGTACTATCCGAGGCAATCGCCTTAGAGGAGCAGAAACCGTTCTGCTTACTGATAAGGCTATGAAAAAGAAACCCAGAGGTCATTTTGTACAAGCCGTTTGTAACCAAAATCGCTTAGCAATAGTTCGCTGGAATGACAATAAGGCCGTTACATTCATTAGTTCTTTTGTGGCAAGTGAGCCTGTAGAAAAAATCCGCAGATATTGTAAGGACGCAAAATGCAAGATCGACGTCAAATGTCCACAGATTGTGCGCCAATACAATAAACATATGGGAGGTGTTGATCTTGCTGACATGCTCATCTCACTATATAAAACACCATTTAAGAGCAGGAGATGGTATTTAGCTATATTTTCACAAATGCTCGACATATGTGTGAATAACGCTTGGTTAGTCTACCGCCGTAAGCATTCAAGTAACGCGAAAGCTAAAATACCTCTAAAAGCATTCAGATACGATGTTTATGAAATATTGTTGAAGGCAAATAGATGTGCCAAAAGAAATAAAACTGAGACAGCAAAAGTAAGCAAACCACATGTAGCTCGCCCATCGAGTCCAGTCAAATATGACAACATAGGCCATTTCCCCTCAACGATGGACGAAGGTCGTTGCAGATACTGCCAAAAGAAAACCGTCGTATATTGCATAAAATGCAATACAAGATTATGCTTTGTAACAGGCAAAACCCCGAGAAATTGTTTTTTAAATTTTCACACCAAGTAAAATAACATTTTCAGGTCAATTTCTGCATTTTTCATTTTTGTATTTGCTTATTTTAATAAAATAAACATAATAATACTAACGTTTTTTATTTTTCCATAATTTGGCACTGTCCACCACAGCGGACATGCAAATCTACACGTTCATCGTAAAGTCATTGGTAATGTCTGCTGTGACGGACACGAATTTTCCCAACAGTGGGCAACTCAGGATTTATTTTTACATTTTTTCGAGGCTCTTTAGCACACCCCTAAAGCCTTACAATAATTAAATGTATGTATTTCTTACTTTTTTTTCGTTGCCAAATTAAGGGTTAAAAGCATTTGTTTGCAATAGAATCAACGAAATAACTGATGCTACCAATGCTAAGGATTGGAATTAGATTCCCACTAAAATTAATCCAGCAGACATAGGATCTAGAGGATGCAATGCTACTCAGCTGGAAGGCTCTAAACTGTGGTGGACAGGACCACAATTTTTAACACAACCAAAATCACAATGGCCAACTCAAACCCCTACCATACCGATTAACCTACCAGAAACGAAAGTGCTGTGCAATCTTGTTTGTGAAGAAAACAAATTTATTCATAAGTTTTCAGGATTTAGCAAATTACAACGTGTCACTGCTTACATATTACGCTTTATAAACAACTGTAGGCATCCTCTTAATAAATCTACTACATTCCTGACTATTTCTGAATTAAGTTCAGCCACATTACTTTTATGTAAACTTATTCAACTAGATAAGTTTTCAGATGAATACTCTACATTAAAGAAAGGCCAGTCTTTAAAAAGGTCACAGTTACTTAATCTTAACCCATTCATGTCACATGAAAATGTAATAAGAGTTGGAGGTAGATTATCAAATTCAAATTATACCTATGATGTTAAACATCCTATTTTAATTCATGCTTCTCATTATGTTACCCAAATTCTATTCAGACATTATCATACACTATTAATGCATGCAGGACCTCAATTACTGCTTGCCACATTGAGACAAAGATTCTGGGTAATAGGCGGTCGCAGTCTTGCCAGAAAAATCACACATGAGTGTCATAAGTGTTGTAGATTCGCCGGCAGAACGATTCAGCCAATCATGGCGGATCTGCCCAAAGAACGCGTTCATAGTGAACATCCATTCAGTAACACAGCTGTCGATTATGCTGGGCCTATTCTAATTGCCAACAGAAAGGGTAGGGGCTGCCAACTTATAAAATCGTAATCGGGAAATCATTTATATAGCAGATAAAAAATAAAAATTATTCCGTGCCAACCTGCAGAGCGGCTCATCCCACTGTCTCTGGGAAGACGGGTTCTCGGGTTGAACCGTGTCCGGGCAAGCCACTTTCCAGGCATTCACTGCATCGGTCAAACACGGCACTTCAGAGTCAACCTGAGAAGAGGCTAAAATTCTTGCGGTTAACTTTTCGGTGCTGTGGACCGAGGACAGGAACGCCGGTAGGCTTACACTGGAAATTTTGCGGACGCCGAGCCCACCAAAACGAATGGGTAGTGTGGCTTGAAGCCACGCGCGGTCGTCCAGTGCCACATTTAAAATGGATGTTAAAGTGTTTCGAATAATATGATCGATTTTGTCTAAAAGGTTGGACTGCTTCCATAAAGAGGAAGAGCGGAGAAAATACATAAAATGTTCCTTGTGTACCAAGAATGAAAATAACCCCGATCAGACATATATTGAAGAATTATTTATTTATTTATTTATTTGCTAACATGTAAAACACTGGTTAGTAGGCATGCATTAAAATTTCATGACACAGTATTAAGACATGCACCCTGTAAGGGCACTGCAAATGATTAAATTACATAATATTGATTCTAATTATTACAATTCATTACGTTAAACTAAACATTAGTTAATTAATTACAAACACATAAGGAAGAAAAAGAGGCAACATATAAACGTTTTCATATCCACCAGAATTTAAAACCTGATAATATACGTACATTAGTCGTAGCCAGCTTTGATCTTCAGAAAGTTTTAGGAACCCCGCACGGTGAAAGTATGATGTTGTACTACTCGAGAAAGTATGCTGTTTATAATTTAACTGTTTACGAAAGCAGAACACAGAACGATTATTGCTACACAGGGGGAGAAGCAGACGGCAAACGAGGAAGCTGTGAAATTGCAACATGTCTAATTCACTACCTTAAGGAACTTGATTCCAGGGGAGTAACAACTGTGTTATTTTATTGTGATAACTGTACGGGGCAGAATAAAAACAAAGTGATTTTCTCAATGCTTAAATATTTTTTGGAACGTTCTGCGAATATACAAACGATTCAGATAAATTACTTACTAGCCGGTCATACATACATGCCAGTAGATAGCATGCATGCAATCATTGAAAGGGAGATTAAAAAACTGATTGTTTGGGGACCTTCCCAGTGGCCATCATTTATGGAATCAGCCAGAAAAAGACCTCATGGTTATCGAGTGAATGTATTAGGACATCAGGATTTCATTGGCTTCAATTATTTTGCTGAATCAGTTTTTAATCCTGCTACTCTCAAAAATACAGACCTGCATTTCAAGAAAATTCGCGTATGTACATTTCAAAAATCGAACTTAAAGATAATGGATGTAAAATATACAATGTTAGAGGATGGTTTAACTCACAAAATAGAACTTTGCAAAGAAATGCAAACTGGGAGAAGGATAGTGAAGGGTAAAGGGAAAGGCAAGGGCCTTACAAAGAATGATCAACCCGAACTAGAAAGTACCAGTAATCTAGCTGTGCCCAGGAACATAGACAGCTTACCATTTCTGTATAAAGAAAGACTGCCAATTTCAGTTCCAAAGTTTAAAGATCTCAAAAAATTATGTGATAATGGCATAATTCCAAATAGGTTTCACAATGAATATTTGAATCTTCCTAATAAGAGTATAACTAAAGATAGGCTCAATGACACCGACGATGATGAGACTGATAAAGATAATGACTAATTTTTTAGACTTTTTCAATTTAACTGTAGGCTTTCTATTAAGAAAGAAGTTAATTTGTTTTTTGTTTGATGATTATTATTTCATACGAGTAGGAAGACTGATTTGTTGATTTTGTTTTTTTTTTAATGTGAATTTTATTTTTTGTTTGGACAATAAGTCTATTTTTATTAAGCCAAAATAGCTATTTTTGTATTGTTTTGGATTTAAAACAGAATATAATTATGTTGTACTTAATATCATTGATGAGATTGTTTTGTATCGTTTTATCTTTTATTTACGGACTCTTTTAACCTGCACGTTTTTCTACATTGTACTCACATGTATGATTCCAACATGAATGATGTAAACAACATATTGTAACAATATTCTGATTTAAAATAGTGTCCATGGAGTTTCTTGCCCGTTCTTCTCCATAGGAACCTACTACGCTTTGGAATGGGCAACTAGCTTCATATTTTCTGACTGACCGACCCTTTGACAATTCAAAAGTACCTGTAATTGGTTTATTTGAAATAAATGCTTTGAGTTTGAGTTTGAGTTTGAGAGTTATTTGCGTTTATAAAAGAGGATGAGTGAGTACAAATAAAACTTACCTATTTTATTCGTTTACTTTTTATCCTTTTCTGTCAGCAACTAGTTTTAAACTATATTTTATAGGCATAGTAGGTCATGAATGTATTAATTCATTTTTTTTGATTTATTAACAGCAAAAGCAATATAGAGTACACGATTAAAAGATCTTTACTTTGAAAAACTCTAAAGTTTTATTTCCTATAATGTCCCTTACATCAATGCTGTTCATTTATATCTCAAATTTTGTTAAAGTATGTCACCCGTATTCTTTATTATTTAATGTAAGGAACATGCTATCTTTTAAACTATAGGCTTTATTGATTTTTTGCTATTTTAGCTTAAAAGAATGAAGAAATCTAAGAAACTTTGTCCTAGACACTTTCTACATAAAACATATAGTTAGTTTTATAAAAAATATATCTTATTTTTGCTCTCCTGAAAACCTTAGGTTTGTCCCTTACGTTATTTCATATTTCCGGTATCGATATGTCCACAAGTTACAAATAAAAATGGTTTCAAAAGATTTCTGTGCTTTTGGACACTAAGTTACTTTTTGGAAATTGAAGTTGCCACTCTTTTGGATGTACATTTTTGTCCCATCACATATAATAATGACTTCAAAAGTCACGTTTTGTACTTCATTTGAAGATTCTGACTGGTTGCTTTGAATTTCTACCTCTGCGGGCACTTGCTCTGCGGGTACTTCTTCTGCCGGAAAAGCTTCTACCGGAGGATGCCGAAGTCTTAGTCGTCGTTAAAGTCTTCCTCGTCGCGCTACTGTCCAACAGTTGTGACACAGGTGTTCACCATTATAAACGTGAACTAATATGACAAAAATCAATATGCATTACAATTATTTATTTATGAATATAAAATAAACATGATAAATAAATGAAGCATACATGCCGATAATGATTCAACAATATTCGATCAATTATTAAAAATTCAACAAAAAAATATTATAAATACAATATACTTACAATTATATGAAAAATAATGGAAAGATAATTAAATGACTCGTAACCCGCATCCTTGGTTGATTGAAAAGGTTCCTCATACACTTGAGGCATAGGTGTGCTTGTGTTCGCTGTTACTTCCTTACCAAGATTTTTCATCTTTAAAACTTCAGTACAGAAAAGGTCCTAAAAACAGGTACTGGGTCAAAAGGAAGTGCATTGTGCTGGTGTAGTACTTATGCTTAGTATAAATAATTGCCGTACCGTTAGTACATGATAAGTAAAGTAGAGCTCGTGCGTAGGAGACCTAAAAGGGCGAAAGGTTCGCTCTAGAGGGAGTAAAATTGTGATTGCAGCACTACCCCAAGACGCTATACAATAGGTAAGAATGGATTGACACAAAGCTAAATAAACCTGTTTAATTAATTTATAGTCTGCTATGTTTCGTAAATTTTTAAAGACATTATAGTACAAAGTAAATCGATATGTTTACGGAAAGTCAATAGGGACACCTACTTATTTTAAATGGTCAGCTTTAGTTAAAGTGGGGCAGGAACATGCAGTGTCAACGTAATGCACTGAGAGTAAGATAAACGTACAAGTAATGCAGTGCAATAACAAAAAATATTAACAATTCAAAGTATCTAGAAAATATAAATCATCTAAATCAACGAGGATTATCTTTCTTTAAAAATAATAAAATGCAAATTATTTTAATTTTTCTAGGACATGTCCAATTGTTATGCTCCCGCTAATTAATTCCATTTGTGTCTCGTGAATAAAGTCATTTGTTTCGATACTTCCTTTCGTTCTATTCATCACGTGTACATTTTTCGACAGTTTGTTGGCACGAACTACATTAACTGATGTATCTTAAAACAGTACATTCAAAAGTTGTGATAGGTTGGGCTTTTTTTTTCGATACAATTCCATTTTTTTTTTATGCCACGCTTCTAATAGGTTGGTAGTCCTGTGACGGTCGCCAAAGACGCATCAGATTTTGATGAAGTTCTCATCATTTAGCCATTGTTGTGACATGTAATGTTGCAATTTTTCGCTGTTATCATCGTCTGGGCTCTGGCTGGCTACATAAAACCATCCATTTATAATTTGGTCTTCTGGTAAGAGAGGTAGAACAGCGGATAGTGCCACTTGTCTTTTCTGTACCTTAGATTTTATTTTTGTAAAAAGGTACTATTAAACAGTCACTAGCTTGTAGTTTATAGCTCTAGATGGGACTGCATCCAATTTCTCCTTTCGAAAGAAAATCATAAATCTTTACAAATTATTTATTCAAATGACCATACAAAAATGTCTTATGCATAATCATCAACAATTATTGTAGGCATCTAGATCAGCTGCTGGTAGACTGATTGTGGTTTGGTGTCTCGCCCATCCAAAATACCACACGATAACCATGACGTGTGCACAGCAACCTAATGTTCGCATGCCAGAAAGACAAGAACAATAATGATTGTTAATTGCATCTCGACCATTTTAGTTGCTGTACCCAAGTAAATACGTGTAGTACACTCGCACGCGCATTTCTGGATTGTATCCTTACGCGTAGCAACATAGCATTGTCGCCTTCAATTCCAAAGTCGGTGATATCATTTAATGCACCATGTCTTGCGATTTCAATGTGATATACACCATCACGTAGAAAGATCCCATTTACGACTTCACCTTCCCAGCTACAAATAGTTAATCTTCTGCTTTTATTTGCTTCCAGAGTGGATAATTGAAATTTATTTTCTTGCAGTGTTGATGGCATGTGAACACTATAATTGCAAGATTCCAAAAGTGGAATGGAATCCCTGAACTTATCTAGAATGAACACGTGACTGTCATGAAAATATTGCCTCAATGGCTTACTGGGTTCGTCAAATTCACTGTTCATTATCTGAGCATCAGACTTTGTTGCCGGATAAGGACCTAACACATCGATAATATAGCCATCGAAGCTAACAAGCAGGAGTGGCTTCACAAGGTTTCTATATTTGTGAAGAGAATATGTCTCTTTTTGGTACAAATAGTTGGAGCTTTTTTGAATATAGATATAGATATGTCGGAGCGGCCGAGACGGTTATCGGGCTCACAATCATCGTCAGAAGGGCAATTATCTAACTATCTGTCTACTTCGTGGCCAAAGGAAACGCGTATAAGCACTCTAACTAGAAAAGTCTAAATTAATTAGAAGGGCGCAACGAGTCCGCGGGTCGCTCAGTCTCGTGGTCTGAATGGAACTGACTGCCTGATCCAGGCTCCTCTGATGCTAAACTCTTGTCGTCTTAAAACGTTCTCACGGTAATACCAAGCCGACGACCCCCGGCCACGTTCGACGTTATTAGGTTTACGTCGTTGCCTTTCTTATCGGAAACAATAATTCATAATTTAATATCAACAAGCTCTGCGCGCTAACAAAGACCACAGTGATCTTGAGAGTTAGCCGAGGTGTGACTGACGCCTTCGTCTCACGCTGATAAGAAACTGGACGAGGTGTGAGTTGACACCATCGTCTCGCGCCACGACAGATATATGTTCCATCAATAATTACAACAGGTTTCCTTTCCATCGACTTCACCGAACAGCCCATTTGGTAGAATAAAGTTTCTTTCTGCAATTTGCTCTCTTGTCATATGTCTAATTCCAAGGTTCATAGGAACAAAATCTTGAAGCAGTTTTTCCCTTACTTTAGCCATTAGACGTGTACTTGTCGGTATTTGTAGAAGAGATGATATTTTTACATCAGAATCTCCAGTTCTCAATTTCATCAGGTAAGCTCCAAGGGCAGTAGAGGCTCTATGCATTTGCGCCAAACGGGGGAAGAGCAGTGGTGGCCCAGGGAAGAGCAGTGTTGGCCCAGTGGTAACGGCCGCGACTTACGAATTGTAGGTCGTAGGTTTGAACCCTGACAGGCGCTTTACTTTGTGTAAATAATTTCATCACCACTGCTCTCAAAAGGGAAGGAAGGTAGGAGGAAGGTAGAAGGAAGGAAGGGAAGGTGAAGGAAAACATCGTGAGGAAACCGGCATGTCTTAGAACCAAAAATTCGAAGACATGTGACATCTACCAACCCGCACTGGGCCCGCGTGGTGGCCCACTCCTTCTCACAGAGAGGAGGCCTGTGTCCCAGCAGTGGGAACATTATAGGCTGTTTATGTGGGGGACCTCTCTCATTAGAGTAATGCACCATGTCTTGCGATTTCAATGTGATATACACCATCACGTACGTGTTCGCTGTAGTAGCTACGTGCAATTTTTATTTGGTACGTTCCAAGTGCGAACAACGTCAAATCTTCCTCGGTGAGTATTGGGAACTCGTCAGATCCGATTACGTAGGCTTCAATATTGTGGAAGCTAGCCGGCTGTCTATTTAAATTCTTTTCTATAAAATATGCGCCTAAACGATTTGGTTCGTGAATTGGAACATGAAACGCATTTATAAGTGCAGCAGCAACTCTAAAGTCGTCCATCATGTGGTGCATAGCGCGATTTAGAAAATCTTGGCGGAGCAATTTATAAAAGTTTAAACCGTCCATTGACGACCTTGATGACCCAGCGGTTAATCGTAAATCGTGTTATGGCCTACCTGCGAACCCATGTCGTATGATGCTAGCGGTGATGTGGAATCTATCAGTCACTACATTGAATAGAGATAAAAATATCATTGGTTACTTCATTATAAAAAAGCATGAAAAAGTAACCAAATGAAAAAAAATATTGTAAGAATAGTAATATTATTTACAAGGTCATAACTCCTTACCGTCATTTATTTACAAGGTCATAACTCCTTACCGTCATAATACCGAATTCAGAATTAGGTAAAAGACTCTCAAGAACTGTTTTGGTCTTTGTATCTTTAGTAATATTGATGCAGTTAACTGCGGTTAACTGCAGAAGTGCATTGCAAAATTGAAATTTGACCAAGAGCAATTGCCACTACTAATTTGCGCAGAGGTCAGGAGCTTCTTGTATGTGCTTTCAAATACCCTAGCAATAGGATTGTTGTTTGATCCACCGTGACATCTTGTATTTACAAACATGTGTTCCAAGTGGTCCTGGTTTATTTTATGTAGAGGAAGATATTTTAAGGCGCACTCTGAGTTCAGGACCAAGTATTGGATGAGAGCAATGGCACTTTCCATACACACACAAAATCCTATGAATCCAGAATATCGAGGTGATTTCACGAGTTGAACTTCCTTTACTTTTCTTACAATTATGTCTGCGGACAAATTTAGTATAGCATCTTTTGCTGTCTTTAATTTAAATATAACATTCGCAGCATTTTCTGCATTGGCTGCTCGTTTTAAATCATATCCATGGGTGTGCGAGTCCAGAATATCAAAAAGGTCATTCATCATATCCAGAAACTGCGTTGTGGGTCTTCTTGAAACTCACGTAAATTAAGCTTTCGTTTGCAAAATGTGAGTGCATCTGATACACTCTTACTAAAAATTTGGGTTGCTAAGCTTACATTCATAATTTTAGTTTAAAAAAATTTATGAGCAGCTCTTTGTCGATTAGCTAGATGATTTTTTTCCGCTGTTTGTAGATTATGTAAATTAACGAGATATTCGCACGATATAATATTGCCCCGTTCGTCTTTCAAATTCCTATAAAACTCAAATGCATTTCGCACTAACTTGATCATGTGTGATCTAAAAATACCGCTATTTTTGAAGTATTGCAGGGATTTTTATAGGTGGAGTTCGGTTTAAAGAAATTTAATTCTTATAAGAACTTACAGTTCGCTTACAATGAGATACACAGTTATTAAATCCATCAATACAGAGTTTGTTTATAAATCTATTTCTCAAGTTATATCACATTGTTTCTTTCTTTAGTTGTATGTTAGTTTGTATTGAGTTTGTAGCTATGTTTTTAATAAGAATACAGGTGTACTAAATGTATAGCTGTCTAATATTTAATAGTTTCGTTTTTTCGTATATGGTCTTTGTTGGAGTGAGATAATGATAATGGAACAGAGTTTTAATTATTTTATTTTGAACTCTTTGAAGTGAATTTAATTTGATCAACTTCAAACGAACAGCTTTTTGATTTCAGTATTTGGCGTTTATCAATTTCTTGATTTCGTGCACCTATGCGACTTAAAATGTCTTCATTTTCTTGAGTAATATAAGATTTTTCTGTCAACATTTCTTTTAGATTCGCATTTTTTTTAACCAATAATCTATTTTTATCTTGAAGCTTTTAATCGCTTTCTTTTTTTTACTAAGAGAATAAATATAAGATGGTCTTGTGTTGTTTCATTTTGCGTTTACGTGGAGTCAGGTCTACAACTGCTGGGTCTACTATTTATTTGTTACTTATTGTTGAACTCTGAAAAATAATAATAATTATATAAGAAACGCTCCCTGAAGACAGCGACGCGCGGTGGTCAGCGCTGACCGCCGCACGCGCGCCTCTGCCTTCAGGAAGCGATTCTTATACAGGTTGTCCCGTAAATAATGGATCAAACGTAACGGGTAGGTAGCTTACCTCATTTCCAACAACTTGTGACGGTCGCTTCCCTGGCACCCCCAACTCCGGTGCCAAGAATTCTTCCCTCAAGAAGCGCGTTATGCACTCTAATGAATACGCAATAGTCGGGATGTCGATCCCGGTTCGGGTATCTTTCACGATACAATCTTGCGGCCGCCCTGGCATTACCTCTTGCTTCTCCGTAGATAAAATGCATTTCGGCATACTCCCGTGGCGTGTACTCGTAACGAGGCATCGTACTACTGCACACACGTACAACCACACACAAACGATTGTTTTCGAAGTCCGTAGGATTGCCAAGTCATTCGTCCAAAACACAAACAGTTCCAAATCGTTAGGCAAAGCAAAGTCCAAATACACAGCACAAGTTTAATTTTAAGGAACACAACAGTTAGGCACAGCGGGAGCGAAAGTAGTCTGACGTACGTATCAACTCGAAGAGAGATTCGTGTCAACTAAACAAATAAAATCATGCAACAATGAAGCCCTGTATGAGTGAAGGGTGAATGAAAAAAATACCTGCACAAAGACACCGATTAACCAAAAATACAAAAGCGGCGCTATCTATCCCTTTCACCTCACTCAGTAGGTGCAACTCCGCAGGTAGCGGTCCCAAATTCCGAACAGATGACGTAATCGGCTCGGAATTACGCCACATGCTTAGCTTACAAGCATAAGCCATTACGAGAAAGAAAAGTTAGATTGTACCATTTTAATTTCTGTTCTGTCTTCTTCATCACATTCATAGCAATATCTTTGTAACCGCAAGGACTAGACGTAAGTTTTATACCAATTTGCAAACCTTACTAATTGTTAACAAAAATAAACTTTTCCCATATAGGGACGGGTTAAAAGAGTATAGCTCCTCTTCGACGCCAGGAAAGCGAGTCGTAAGAACCCCGTCTGTGACCGATGAATAAATAGCACTAGCCTTGCACTGCACACATAATACACAGGCATATTACCAAAGGCGTTAGGCGAAACGTAGGTGTACAAACTCCTGGAAAAGGTGAACACCTCTGCCTACTCCTTCGGGGATTATAGCCGTGATAATATTATGTATGTACATACATTGAAATATAAATCAATGATAAACATGAATGTTTAGATGTTTTATCCAAGATAACGTAGTAATATAAAACCAACTTACAGTTGACCAGACTTTATAATCTTAAATAGCACCACCAACAATGGAATTCAAATTTTCCGCCACCTCCGTCCAAAATCGGCGGGACATTTCTCGAGCTTGAGCGCTTTTATTGTAGCCCATTGCAATGCCCTTGTGATGATTTAAAAAATCCCACAATATTTCCAATTGTTCAAATGAAACTCTCCTAGAAGTCATTATTACAAAATACGACTTGAATTTATAAAATTCGAAACACGCTCGTAATATTTTGTGGTTTTGACATAAATAATTGATAACATAATAGTTAGTCGTTCGAAAATAGCATTAAGTTTTTCAAGGAGACCGCATTAAGTTTTTCACCTTTCTTAGCTATCTAAAAGAGCCTCCAACGTTTGTTGGTACAGTGGGCAGCACATCAAGTTACACTCTATACATAACTATAGCTACCATACAGTATAGAGCGTTAGAAAGAAAGTATCCTTGTCGTGATTGGTGGAATTTTCATCGTTCTTATAAATGGCCAATGGTTACGCGCTCTAACAGTGAAAAGCCAATTGACGCAAACGTCATTATGAATAAACCCCACTTCCCTGCCTTTGCGCCGGTTCCGGTATTCCCGAATATTACCGAATTTCACCGAAGCGAACAAAACGAACGAAAAGCCGCTCGGAAAGTGTCGGAAGGAAGTTAGTCACAAAAACAAAGCGTTGCCGTGAATACGTGCGTATTTTGTTTTTTAGTGCGGAATTTTGTGAATTTGTCAAAAATGGCGCCTCAGTTATCCCAAATCGAAAGGGAAAGGATTATTGCGCTGCGACAGAGTGGTTGCAGAGTAATAGACATTTGCAGACAAACTGGCATAACGGTAAGTAATTTTATTATGATATTATGAAGATAATATTGAACAAAGGGATCAGTAATGTATTCCTATAGAATTTTCTAAATTGTAAACCGAACTCATTCGAAAATTATCACGTACTGGATATAATAATTATTATTATATTTCTTGTTGTTCTTTCTTATAAGTATTGTGTTTCCAATATTAAATATTTCAACGCTTTGCTCTGCTCCAAGTATTCCAAGTGCTACCTATATTATAATTAAATTGAAAATTTAACAGTGCTCTACCTAACATAACAGAATTTGATGCAGTATTGGTTTCCTTAGATTCCATTAATTCATGAAACATTTTAACAAGATTTTGGTAAATATTTATTTACCTATTTAGAAAAGAATTAGTGTATCTTTATTACAAGAAGTATTTTCTTACAGAATTTTTAGTCGAATGTGTCTGTTAAAACATTTAAAACATAATTATGATATACGTTAGCGTTGAACTTTTTTTTACTTTTGAGATCCATGGGCGTAGCCAGGGCTTGGGGGTTCAAACCCCCCCTGAAAAGTTGTGATGTTACCATTCATAAAATGATCCTATTTAGGTATACATACTGCCGAATGCAGTGCTATTCTCTAAAAAAAAACATAGTCGCTTAAAAAGCACAGCCTTGAGCACAGCGCTGCCACAGCGACGAATTACAGTTTTTCTTTAGTAGATTTTCAACTTAATAGTCTAGAACATAAAGTTGAAAATCTATTAAAGCAATCTGTTTCGCGTCATTGATACAGTTTAACATTTTATATTTTTAATTTCGTTTCAGAAAAGGACTGTTTATTTTTGGTTGCGACGATGGGAAGAGAGTGGCACCCTGGAAGCTCACCATCGTCAGCTCTACACGAGAGCAACTACCACGGCGGAAGACGCGGCCATAGTAGCTGCTCATTCTGCTGATCCATTTCTCAGCACGAGAGCGACATCCTCTACCTATAGTGTGAGTCCATGCCTTGTTTATTATCATTCACTTTACTCATAAAAAAGCATATAGGTATTCTCTGTATCCATTCGTAGATCCATTTTTTTAACCAGTACGCAATTTCTTTTTCTGTAGTTCTATACCTATCGCAATTTAAAGTGAGAGCCAAGTTCAATATTACTATTTCTTTTATGCTACAACATTGTTTGCTATTTAAAAGTTAAAACTTCTCAAACTTGATACACCATACCACTTGTTTACCTCGTCTTATTTATCTTGTCATAAGTATATATATATATACAGGGTATTTGGGAGATGGGTGCAAAGCTTGAAGGCTATTAGCGTATTATGTTCTATATGGGCTAAGGTATCACCCCCTTCAAGCTTTGCACCCATCTCCCAAACACCCTGTGTGTATATATATAGTATATATATATATGTTTGTATAGTATATGTATATATATATATATATATACATATATGTATACTTATATATTATATGTATATTTTATTTAAAAAAATGGCATGAAAATATATAACCGACTTTTTTTTTGTTTTAGATTTCGACGGATACCGTGCGGAGACGGCTAAAAGAAGCGGGGAAAAAATGTTGCCGTCCTGCAAGAATGCCACCTTTACATACTTTTATATTTATATTTAATAGTAATAGTAGCCTTTATTTCAGGTATTTATAAAATTAAAAACTTTATCTTTCGGTTAAATATGTATTTAACTGAAGATACAACTTAAATCAGTTTTGACAGATTTGAGTATATTTCTAACCACCAATTCTCCCATTGCTCGATTTGGAAAAGTTGCCCATTATATCTTTCGTTGACGTTGTATCATTGTAAAGAAAGTTATGAAAAAAAATGCTTCAATCTGCGCGGTATCTCGATCAAAGTTCGCCTAAGAGCTCTTACACATGAGCGGCAGGTTGCCGACGACGCATGTCGACGGCTGCAGTTATCTGTGCCGTGGGCAACATGCCACTCGTGTGTAAGAGCTTTAAGTCATTTCCCAATTCTCATCTTTTATTTCTCCATATGAAAATTGAGCCCAGCGGTTTGAAAGCGTAACATTCACAATATGGATAAAATTTGATATGAAGAGAGCTTTAAGCCTGGGAATGAACAAAGGTTACTTTGACCCGTGACATCGATGATGTCATAATATTTTAAACCTGTAAATTGAAATTTCAAACATGTTTTCTTGAATTTAAGTTTGGGTCGGAATCTTTTCTCTCCTCCGTGCTCAGAACCTTGAGTTACGTAGCACGCAGGGATTTTTGTAAGCACAAATAGTTTAAGATCTTATTTCGTCATTTTTAGCGTTCACATTTCGGCGGTGATGCATTTGTGAGCCTGACGTATCAAGCCACGGCAAAACTGATAGGATATCGCGTGTCGCGATATGTCATAAGTTTGTGCGAACCTTCTACGAAATGCGTGTGTTTACTAATACAACATATATCGCTTACCCAGTCAAGTTATAGTAATCTAGGTAAAAGCTTACTTTGCAACTGTATAATTACCTTGCTAATGAAACGTTAACTGGTTTTTTATTGTATACAACTTTTTTATACAGTGTGCCCCTAGATAAAGTGCACAAACGAAAATGGGTACAGCTGGACCATTAGTCATCGATAAAAAATTGGAAAAAAAAAACCAAATGTTAAATTATTTAATAAAACTTGTGATAAAGATAGAAAGTCAATTTTTTTTTGTTAAAGAGTAAATGAGATGGGGTTTTAGAAAATTTAATCAAAAAAAATATTCGGAACTTTATTTTGTAAAAATCTAAATTAATCGAAAAAATCAGACAAAAATTTCAACATTTCTTCGATAAAACGTGTTTTTCACTCGATGACTGTTATTTAAGGGTTTTTTTTATTTATTTATTTTCCATTTTTTTTTATCTGTGAATAATGGTCTAGTTTTACCAATTTTCGTTTGTGCACTTTATCTAAGGACATCCTGTATAGTATATAGTTTAGTCTTATAAATTAAGCGTACTAGTTTAGTTTTTCACCGACTTCAAAAAAGGAGGAGGTTCTCAATTTATGTAACTGAGCTGATGATGGAAGCTTAACAGTACCTACGGAGTTACTCGAATAGGCATCGAGTAATTTTGTAATTTTTTTTTATGTTTGAAAGGGCGTTTGGTCATGTGATGCTATGAATATCTACAACCAAAAATGTGATAAAATAAAAAATAAAAAATTGCAAAAAATAACTGACTTAAAAAAAAAAACACAAAATAACTCAATTACAACAACAACAAAAACAACAACGGTGTCGGTGGCAACAACCTATCAAAAATTCCAAAATAAGTCACCGACTTCAGTAATAAGGTTATTTTATGGTTTTTTGTGGTTTGTTTTTGAAGTAGGTTATTTTTTGCAAAAAAAGTTTTTATATATTAAATAGGTTATTATAGGTAAGCATTGTTTATATTTTTAAATAGGTCATATTTTAGTGTTTAATTTTAAGTTTTCATTCGTATTGTTATTAATATTTAAAAAATAAAAGGATTATTATTTATTACCGCATTTTTATTGCAAACTTAATCTGGCAATCTACTAAACGCCTGACGCAACCGCGTAAACTTGGTAAATCACACAACACACACACAGACAAGTAAAAACACCATTGCAAGCACACAATCTCTAGTTCTATGCATGGTCTCCTGACACATCACATTTTAAGCGCAGCTACACACCAATTTAGAAATCCAAAAAAAAACCCGTCGTAACTTTGAACCATTAACTTCTTTATGGGATTTCATCACAAAATTTTACTTTAACCATAACTTAACGAACGTTAACTTTTCGAGCAACCGGACCTAAAGATGAATCAATCATCAGCATGTAATCTGAGACTGACTTAAATGCAAAAAACGTAAAAGAAATTAAATTTCGCGGGCATGGTTGGCGCTTCCATTTTGAGGAAGTTTACTTTCAACGACCACCGAGCCGACAATAGCGAGCTGAGATTGCAAAATTACGTAAGTACTGAAAATACCTATTTGTAATTTACGATCATTTGTAGAGATGGAATTTCTACAATACAAAATTATTTCACTGATAAAAAAAACGAATTGAACCCTTAATACGTCAATAAAAAATCTATACTATATAATATAATATATAATAATAATATAAAGCTGAAGAGTTTGTTTGTTTGAACGCGCTAATCTCTGGATCTACTGGTCCGTATTTTTGTGTTGGATAGTCCATTTATCTATAGGAAGCCTATAGGTATTTTCAAGAAGTGAGAAATTAGAAAAGAATTGTATAATACCTACCTACTTAGGCTACTTACTCATTCAAGGTTATTTTAACGCAGAATGCCCATTTATCGTTATCTGTTTCATCATTCATTTTATTTGACTACTAGCTGCTCCTGCGCGGTTTCACCCGCTGCTCGACTCCTATTGGTCGTAGCGTGATTTTACATAGCCTATGCTACTCAGGAATCATGTAGCTTTCTACTGGTGAAAGAATTTTTAAATCGGTCTAATAGTTTCGGAGCCTATTCAATTCAAACAAATAAACAGTAAAATCTTACCTCTTTATAATATTAGTATAGATAATAGCGTCGCAATTTAGATTTTGAATTTGGCGCTCTGCATTGCGTTCGCATCCCAACATGCGCGACCATAGGGACGCAAACAATTTCTTTCACACTGATTACTTCTTTTTACTTATTCTACACTAAGACGCATAACGCACACACGCTCACGCACGCCGACCTTGAGCGATGCATCACGGAACGGTTTAAGTAGTATTAACAAAAAGCTATTTATCTCTTTCGCACGATTCTCGCTGTTGTTACTCAAACGCGCTCAAGGTCAAAGTGGTGTAGCTTGATGTGCTGCCCACTGTACGAAAAATAGTTTTTTTTAAATTCTCTTCATCATTTTAAACTGTTACTATATGAATTTTATATAGTTTATTAAAACCGTAAAACCGGTAACATTCCGAAGAAGTATTTCCGAACGTTTGTTTATATGAAGGCGTGCCGGTCAACGATAAACGATCAACTTTTAAAATACTTGCCAAGTACATGACAGGTCAACTTAGCAGGCTAACCTGACAGGTTTTCTATTTGTACCATGAGCATTTCCGTCTGACCTACAATGTATCAACTTCAGACCTGCTACGTGACCGTTGACCAGTACGCCATATTATAAACAAACGTTCGGAAATACTTTTTCGCAATGTTATCGGTTTTACGGTTTTAAAGAACTAGATTAAATTAATTTAATAACAGTTTATAATGATCAACAGAATTCTTACAAAAACTATGTTTCGTAACAAAATATCTTATTTAACACGAATACGACATTGGATACCCTTTTAGATACTTATGAAAATAATCTTAAAAGTTACCAAAGTTATTGCTATTTTCGAACGACTATCCTAGCCATTAAGTATAAAAAAAATATAGTTTTTGATTGCTTGTCAGTTTGACTCTAGTGATGTTACTAAGTTACTAACGGTCAGGCACTAGATTCCGATTATGTAATTCAAGTACTCAATTCAAGTTGAATCTAAGGTAGTTACTAGAGGAAGGTTTCCAACAGCTTCGCATGTTTGAAACGCACACAAAAAAACAGAGAAAAGAATCATAGCCCGATCCAAAATACAGCAACCGTTCCATATTGGTATATTGGGGTTTAAGTCAGTGACATTCGGGTAAGATTTTTCGGCTTTGTTCGACTTTGTAAAAAGCGCTTTCTCCACATTCCACTCTCAATCTGATAATCAATGATGATACGATGATGATTTTAATGACAAATTACGAGTTATCAACATCATTCATCATCATCAAAATCATTTACCCACAGTACATATACTTTCACTCATCTTATTAAAACTCTTTGACTCTACACAACATATGTAGTATTTTGGTACCTTGAGAGAAAATGAAATCGAGTTTTTATTTTATACAATAGGTACAGTATCGAGTTAAACAAAATTTAGCCGCATCACTATCTGACACTGTCAGAAAGACAAGTCAAGTCAAGGGACAACAACACTTTATTATTTAATTTTTTCAGTTTCTTTCGAATTGCATCAATTTCATATATTTCTTTTTTTCCTGTGTGTTATTGAAGGCTTATAATTAGTATGGAATCTTCAAGATGGTACAGCATTTACTCCAGATGGATGTTGTGTTATTTCTTCTGTGAGATTCCAACGCAATGTGCGAAGACATAGTCCGAAGCTACAGATGTGCGGTGAACGCTTTTGTATCAAATGCACGTCGTATAAAGCTGAGAGTTAGAGCCTGATGGAGCAACCTGCATCTTTATTAGATGAAATATTATCTACTTCTAAGTCGTCCGACGTTGAAATTGATACTTACAGTAATAAAAATGCTTTGTTTACATAATGTGATTTTTGCTTTCAATAACCGTTTAAAACACCCTACGTTCCTACTATACATTCCTACGTTCATACATTCCCACGTTCCTAGGTTCCTACTAAACATTACGGAACAGTGCACTATTTTACTAAACTACAATACCGATGAAGTGTAGGTTGGCCTACTCACTAAACAATTTTTTAAGTTATGATCGTATTTCTCAGTAACCTCGTTAGACGAAGTATAATCATTACTACCACTGTAATCTAGAGATCATTATCAGAGTACATATTCACAAATGAACATGTACTTACGTATTTTATTTTAAATTAAAGAAAACAGTTCACTAAATGTTATTTTTACACGCCTGCTTAATATGACTGCAGGGCAGTTCAGTTGTCGAGTGTTTACATGTCAAAAATGACTTGATGGTACAGCTTAACGCAGGTCAGACCAGTGAAATGTTGTCACGTGACCACTGACCAGCTTTTAGTCACGTGATCGCTGGCTTGCCTGTTATTTGACATGTTCACGGTACAAAATAGCCCGACAGTTCACTTTACGTCGAAAATTGACCTGCTATAAGAGTTCATGGTAAGCCCCCATACATTGCAGGTCAGACGGAAATGCTCATGGTACAAATAGAAAAACTGTCAGGTTAGCCTGCTAAGTTGACCTGTCATGTACTTGGCAAGTATTTTAAAAGTTCATGGTAGGCCCCCAGGACGTACAACGGTTGCATCGTCGCAGAACAAAAAACGGTTCGTCGTCCCAACGTACAGTGGGTAATAGCTGTTACCTGACCCACCCTGTCGTTAGGTGACCCACTAAAAGTTACACGAATTTGAACCTTCTGCAATTAGCAGTAGATAAGTGAAATTCAAAACGTACGAGCTTGCTGAACTAGAACGACTTGTTCAAGGTAGGCAAATATTATCGAATACGGTTATGCCAATTTGATCTTTAATACGTAACGTTAGGGTAGGTAATCTTTTGAATACTGTTTTATCACATGATGGAATTGTTAATTTCAACAGTGTTCGTTAAGTTAATTTGGTCTAGTGGTCGCAACAGTCAACTCTCGTCAACATGGTTGTAAGTTCACAACTAAACATCCACTTTTTGTAGCTTTATGTTATAATATTCAAGTATTTTTTTTAATTCAAAATATTATTTAATATTAAATTAAAATAGTTAATTTAAATTAATTACTTAAATACAAATAATAACAGAAATGAAAAACAATAATGAATATGATAACGATTTTATTCACTATGAAAATAATAACTTACAAAAATAATTACTCGTCATATATATATAAAGCTAAAACATGTTTAAGAAGTTAGAATACTAAACTAAATAAGGGAAGCTTGAATTTTTTATATTTAAGTTGTTAAAGCAACAATTAAACTGTTTCTTCGTATCAATAGTTTCATAAAATACCCATTTTTATTAAGGTAAGTAATCTGTTACATACTTTACAAAGTATTTAATGTAGTGAATCAACACCCATGTTATTTGTTTAGAAATATGTTTATAACAATAACATCACCACATTAACTGTCATACCAACTTATAAAATAAAAAAGAAATAGCACAAATAGTATAAATAGCTTTGATGTTTTACCTACTTTAAAAGTATTTTTAGTTTTAAATATGGTAATGATCGTAAAAAGGACCTGCTTATTCATTGTATGAAACACTTCCTTAGAAATTATGATAACAACAGTTTACTTAACACACATATTGATACGTAAGTATTGTTGATTGCGGGCGGTGGTGCTATCTTAATAACGAAGTGGAGCACCATCTCTTTCTATAATTTGTTGCAAGCGGCTTCGCATACCGCACACCATGTTCCAGCAAGCATCACTTCCTCTCATGAGTTCCCACGTTGAAGTCACAGGTTGCGCCAAATTTTCTTTTGTCCTGACTTCTGATGAATCCCAATTTAAAATCATTTGACCCCACAAGTTTTCTATTGGGTTTAAGTCAGGACTTTAAGATGGCCAACTTATTATTTTGACACCTTGACTGGCTAGCCAATTTTGCACCACAGCAGCTCTGTGTATAGCGCAATTATCTTGCACGAAGTAAATATCCGTGTTTGGATAAGCAACACGCACTGTCACGGCAACATTACGTCACGTAATATTTCCAAATATTTGTGACTTTTAAATCGGCCACCAACTTCTACAAGTTCACCAGGCCCCATGGAAGACATCCAGCCCCAATATCCCAGAGTTATTCTATCGCTGGTTCTGCACGGCAGTAAACAATTTTCATTATAACGTTCACCTTTCTTTCGCCATAAAATTTTTCGTCCATCCTTATCAGATTTGAAGGACTTCTCATCAGTAAAAATTACAACATTTTCTTCCCAATTAAAATCCAGATATTCTTGGGCAAAGCTGACTGAATTTTACGTGTGCCGGCTTGTATTGTTTCAGTCCAGCAGCATGCAAATGTTTTCTAACTGTTTGAACAGAAACATTATACTGCACTGCAGTTGACTGAGTAGGTGTAAAAGGAAATGTCACATGTCTACTAACAATCGCTTGATGCCGTTCTGATACCGGAGTAAACATTGTAGGTTTTGGTCCTGAACGATCCTTTTGAACATTTCCTGTTTCTTCAAAACGTCTTAACCACAATCTGACTGTATTTCTCTGAAACAAAGAAATTAAACAGGTGTCACTTTACGTTTGTCCTTTAAAAAATAATATGTTTGCTACGTCAATAAGGTATAGCTAGGTATAAAAACGAAGTATAAAATTAGATAAATACACTTACTGCTATATTAATGCCCGTTTTCACCGATGTCCCCTAAGTTTATGGGATCCCCTAAGAATGGTAAGGGGGCTGTTAGGGGGTGGTTTCTGTTTCACCAACAGTAAGGGGTCAGTTATACGATAAAAGGTCCCCTAAGTTTAGGTGGTCGAAATGTGGCCCCTTAAACCGGCACATACGTAAGTGATCTCTCAAGCAACGAACATGGATAGTGAATTATATGAATTTATTGAAAATTTAGAAACTGTTTCTAATTATATTCGACGTAAATAATAGCCGTAGACCTAAAATATATCGAAAACGACCAAACTACTTTGAAAGTTTTGATGAAACTGACTTTTTTCGGAGATACAGGTTATGTAAATCTTCAGTGTTGTATTTATTGGAAATGATTGAACATACCTTAGAATTTCCTGATAATAGGTGAGTACTTAACATATGAAAGTTATTATAATTTAATATTTAAAAAAAGATTATCCTTTGTACCTACGTGGTATTTTTTCTTGGTTTAGTCGGCGATACTTACGTCGTTATCTAATTACCATGTAAACCATACACTTGTGAGTTACGAACCTCCTTATTGTACATTCGCATAGTTACAATTAAGTAAATCATGTTTTATTTTACTTATTTCAGAAATAATTCTATATCTCCAATAAATCAGTTATTAATAGCATTGAGGTTTTATGCTACGGTTAATCATTTGTTGGCTGTGGCAGACATGGGTGGGATCAGTGTGGCTACTTGCAGTCGAATAATAAAAAGAGTGTCTGCAGCAATTGTGACTCTACGTCCACAGTTTATCAAATTTCCTGAAACAAGTGCGGAGCAAGAAAATGTGAAGATGGAATTCTATAATATTGCAAGATTCCCTAATGTTCTTGGATGCATTGATTGTACCCATGTGAAAATACAATCACCAGGTGAAACTTCAACACCTTAAATTAGTTTAAAGTAATTGTCAAAATTATGAAATTAAACTGTACCTATTTAATTATTACCAACCTACTTACGTAAAATTAAATGGATGTATTGTACGTATTTTTTAAGGTGGAGATGATGCAGAGCTATTTAGAAACCGGAAGGGATACATGTCCATAAATGTTCAAACAGTAGCATCAGCCAATTTATTAATAAGAGATGTTGTGGCACGTTGGCCAGGATCAACACATGACTCGGCTATTTATCAAAATAGTAACACATACAGAAAATTTGAAAGAGGAGACTATGCTGACAGCTATTTACTGGGTGACAGTGGATACCCATTGAAGGTAAATAGTTAATGCTAAAAATACAATCCTCTTTCTGGGGAATCAGGTAAAAATAACGGTTTAAGTTTATCCTATCAGTTTGTTAATTTTACAGTAAGATTATGTACATTATAATTATGTCTAGAATAATATAAAAGATATATAAAGAAATAAATAATTTTACTATTTAGGTATTTCAAGTTGAATTTATTTTCAAAAATTACAATTTCTAATCATTCTTCGGCGCACCAAATAAATTCTTCAGATTGAAGTTTCCACCTGTAAAGTAAATTATAAAGTTAAGGACTATTAAAGCAGCCGTGATTTTTTTGTTTCAGTCTCATCTATTGACTCCATATTTAAATCCCACCATGAGAGGGCAGCAAAAATACAATGAGGCTCACATTAAAACTAGAAATGTGGTGGAAAGGCAGTATGGAGTCTTAAAACGACGTTTTCCTGTCTTAGCCATTGGTATAAGATTAGAATTGAAAAATGCTATCAATGTAATTATTGCGTGCTGCGTCTTACACAACATGTGTATTTTAAGAAATGAAGAGGAACCAGTCAATGAACATATTGTTCCCAATATAGAAGAACTTATTTCAAATGGGCAAATAACTGATGTCACAACAAACTCTCAGAACGCATACGGGCTTCGAAGATTACAAATTACAAATTATTTTGATAACATGTAATAAAATAATTTAAAAGGCAAAGTAATATTAAAGTTCATAATAACTGTGAATAATTTATATTAACATACAATCCAATACATTACATTACAATTTTAACATACCTTTTATTTGATTAAATACTTCTATTTTTATTTCAAGGTCTTTTCTTGCTGAATCCAGTTGTAGCTGATACAACTTTCTTTTAAATTCTATTTCTTCTTCCAACAATTTTCTTTTTAGGTCTTCGTTTTCAGTTTTTTTTTTATTCATTCCTTGAAATCCTGTAAACAAGGTGGCCACAACTTCAGATTGTTGTTGGTTCTGATCTTTTAGTATAGGCCTACGCCTTTTCCAAAGAGGAGTTGTTGGAATCTTTGAACTTGAGGGTGTGTTTGTTTCCACAATTTTGTCTTGCTTTACTTCACCTATTGAATTGTCCTGAAAACAAACAAATCAGTTTAGTACAAGAAAACATTTTGTTGTAAATAAAGTTATGGTGTAAAGTAACAAGTAGATGGAAAGTGATAGAAAGGAGATGGCGGGATAAGCTCATGAAGCTCTTGCACACACTCTCCAAAACACAGTCTGGCATATTATAATAGTAGTAGTACTTACTGTAACTAGTTCAGTATCAAAAATTATAGTCTGCAATTCTTCATCAACCACTTCTAAATCGGTGACCGGTGAAGTATTAATTGGTATGGTGATGACTGAATCTGAATCTAGAACATCAGCAATACCACTGCAGCCTCGACCCATCAAATCGCAGACTTGTTCGAGTATTGGGTCTGTTTTTGAATTAGATGGTCCTCCACCCGTTCCAGTGGTACAACTCCTGTTTCTTGAGTTGTACATTTTTGCTTCACTCTTCATTTTCTCCCAGACCCTTATGAGAGCATCTTTACCCCTAAAATATAAAGTTGATATAGTTTCTCACGTGGTATTATTAAGGTATTATTCATAGAGATAAAATATAGCATGTTGATTTGTTTAAATGATAAATTGATGACTAACCTGTACGTGTTTCCCGTCGAATTATATTGGGTACAGAGGTTTATCCAAGCTTCGTTCTTCGCTTGATTGGTGGTACCATCTGTTCTTTTATTTAAAATAACCTTTCTGAAAGCATACACCAATTTCACCAGCTTGTCTTTCTCATCCATTGTGAAATTTTGGCTTCGCTTCCTCTTTTCTGCCATGATGCCGTAACAATCGTAAAATTGGTTAAATACCACGCAACGCACCCTCACAAATCACAACAAACAAACAATCTTTTCTATCTAAACTCTTTGCAAACAATCAAATCTCACGTCGATGCGATGTCACAAAATAAAGAAGTGTCAACAGTCAAATACAAAAATATGACCACAGATAACACGCGAGGTTTCTTAATGTTTACACAGAGTAAATAAGCAAAAAATTATGAAATTAATTACAAATATGATTGAAATAATATTTACTATTGCTATCAAAGCATGATTTATTAATAATTGTATTCATATAAGTGTATACTTTAGAGAATTTGATAAAAAACTATGTTGTTCAGTGTATCGATAAGTTCAAAAACGGATCAGTCACTATTATCGAAAAAAAAACGTCACCTAAGTATGTGCCCCCTAGTTAGGGGACAAAAAAGGTGGTGAAACGAAATTTAAGTTAGGGGCTAGTTTGGGGGAGCTTTTAAGCTAACAGTCCCATAAGTAGGTGGTAGTTTATGGGATGTTGGTGAAAACGGGCATATAAGTCTCCTAGCAATCTCTCTGATGCCAACATTCTCCTCGTGCAAATAGATTATTTTGTATTTTAAATAGTCACTCAATTGAGAAATGATAATAATTTATAAATTAAGAAATAGAAATGGAAAAAATTGAAAAATAAGTTGTTTTTCGCAATTTAGTAAGGCAAGGTAAAAAATGTGTATGTCGTAGTCACTACAATTGTGCGTAGACTGGCTTTAGCTTTACTGTTACGGTCCATTTTTATTTTCCTACCCGATCCTTAGTAACATTTGAATACCAGTTCCGTATTGAATACACATTTGTCTTTCAACTACTCACTTATTAACAAGTTAGGCGAAAATATTATCAATTTAGACATTTTACATTTGAAGAACGTGTCCGTCTATAGTTCGTTACAATTATTGCAAGAAATACTAAACTTATTGATTAAATTCTGAATTGAAAGCAAAACAATGTCTTCGACGCAGGATTTGAAATCGCATCTTTGTTCGTCTCAGCCTTATATACGGACCACGAGAACGCCAACGTTTTAAAGTTCAAATTTGCGTATGTGTATTATTATTGTATTTGTTCATTGAGTAGCGCTTCTATTAAACTCATACAACTTGAATAACCCTTAATGTTACCGATAGAGGGTTTAAATTCGTTCGTTTTTAGGGTGGGTCAGGTAACAGCTATTACCCACTGTACACCCCTAAAATATATATGAGTAGTATAACTTGCACGTTGGTGATCAGGATATGGTGTTCTGTTCGGTTGTTAAAGTGCTTTACTGGGACAATAATTGGGTAGTATACTGTACAATATTCTATATACTGTACAATACTGGGTTAGTATTATATGATATGTTATACAATTCTTTATTGTCCGGAAAAAAAACTTGGGTGGTGTTTCCCCTGAATCATTATAATTATGTGCAGGTATTATAAATGTTGTGGTAATAAGGTCTTACGTCTGTGAATACCAGTATGCTTTCTTCCCCTCTGAATGATCTGACACCAACATTGCGGCGTTTGTTTCCACATAGTCCGGTCAGCTTTTCGTTAGCTAAGAGTATATTCATTACATCTTCATTACATGATAGACGAGAACATTTTCTGGAATGACAACCTATAATTGCGGATGTTTGCACTTTAACAACGGACCTATTAGGTGGCGCCGTAACGTACAAAATATGTTCGTCCTACAACAGGGGAACCAACACTATGGCATAGGAACTATTTGATGAAACGCACTCTAAAAGAATAGCGGAAGCAATTAAAATACTGTTTTTGCACATATTTTAACCTTGGCTTTATTCGGAATAATTTATCCATGAAAATTAAATCTTTATTTTTAAATCATAGTGTATAAACTGTTATCCTGCATAAGTTCCCGACTTCACGAAGTGGTCTGGAAGTCAAAGCGTCTAAATTATTCATCTCGCTCGGTTTTGCCAAGCAAATGGGGCACGTTGCATATGATGGTACTTCAGCAATAATATTGGCCACTTTTCCATCAATCATGGTCATATGCAATTTATGTGATACAATAATATTTCCACACTGTGTAGATATTCGTTCATCAATTTGTTTCAATAATATTTCCACACTGTGTAGATATTCGTTCATCAATTTGTTTTTTCATCTCAGACTCTTCAGACTTTATAGAATCAGCTGCCTCCGATGTGAAAGTGAACTTTACTGGTCGACAGTGCAGAGTTGAGCAAGGTGTGGGGTTCTCCCAAACTATATTTTCATTCCCAGATGATGGGCTAGTAGACACTAGCCGAAGAGGGACGATGCTTATCATGACTACTGATGAATCATCGAACTCTGTAGCTGTGTTTGACGTTTTCTGTTTATAGTTACTCTGCGACGAAGAACCATCAAGCCCCCATTTCCAAACAGAATTCACGTCTAGTAAAATCCTCTCCAAAGTGTGGTCCAATAGCGCTTGCAATTTAATTTGAGCTCCTTTTTCGGTAATCTCCATACTCTCTTGTGGTTAATAACATCTTTTCTTGGCATTTATGAGCTTTGGATAAGATGGAAAGGCAGCACAGTTTTCTTCTTTCAGAAATTGTCGAAGAGCTAAGTACTTCCATTTCGAGAGCGCAAGTGATGTATAAAGAGCTAAACACTTATCTTCAGAGACAGTACTTCTTAAGCTCTGCTTTTTGAATAGTCGCTCGTGTACTTCGAATAGCGTTTCTGGATTACTGGAAACGTATTCGATCACTTTTGCCAGATTATTTTTGCCGTTGTCTTTCAATTTTGTTAAGTACCAGTGCTGCAACTCTTCCTCGGAATTTTCTTCTACTATGGAAGTAGAACGTCTTTTTTTTTGTTGCTTATTACTTAAGTCTTCGAACGGTTTTCTGTGCTCCTTTTCTGTAGATGTTCCCGCTTCCGCAGTACATACTGCAAGATTAGGAACCATATCCACTGGCTCAGATAAGGCTGCGTCCGAAAAGCCCATCTCACTTCTCAGGTCAATACTGTCATAAACAGGCCAGTTGATTTTTTTTCCAACCACTTGCGATTACTTACACGATTCATAAAAGTTTTTTGATTTCTACTTGACTCTATCCACTTTTTATTTAGATTTACACAAAAAAGTCGACAGGACTCCTTGATTAGGTTCTTGTCTTCTTCAGAAACTTCGGTATTCAAAACAGAAATTATACTTTCATATAGAAACATAATTTTTCAGATCACCGCCACTTCTTAATTTGGTACAAAATCCAGCCATAGTTCTAATGTAAATATAAAAATAAAAGTATTTCACTGTGTTCACAAATAAGCCACAAGAGCGAAACTAGATGGACTTAATGAATGTCTTTGTATTTATAGTCAGTGTTAATTACTCAAGTAGTGGCCATAACATAACAGTGACTGAAAATTATTTAGCCAATCAGAGACGAGCATTTTTCGATGACTTATTAGTTATGCGCTTAGCCGAGCGCACAAACAAATGAGTCATCAATCACAATGCAAGTGCTACCGATAACATGCAATAATAACTAAATCTCTACCAGAATTACTCGTTGTAGGTACCTATGTGCTATTAAAACTATGAACAAAAAATTTCATACAAAATATTTTTTTTTTACCGAATGATTACTCGCGCAGCCGCGGTTGGCCAGCGCTGATATTTTTTTCGTGGATAGAAAATGACCCTAGCTATCATATACTAACGCCATACACCCAACATATTAGTACAATTAAAGAAAAAAAATTAAACGTGATCGCTCCATACAAAAAAATCTTTTTTTTTTTCCACACAATCTATCAACTTTTGGAGAAATTTCACAAGAGTAAAAGTTGTCAGGAATATCAAAAGGAGTCATATAAAAAAAAATCGCATCAATATTGGAACTTTGTTGCCTATGTCCACTAATTTTCAGTATGGGCCCACTGTGCGCCGTGGCGCCTCTCTAGCCACTCCTCAAAGAGGGGACTTATCGCCGCAATTGTGGCGTGCCCAAGGTAACATCCCCCTAAGATGTACACAACACTAATTGGAATAAGACATCATGTCAGGTTATTATACGGATATAGTCCTAAAAACTATTCACAATCATATATTTCTTTTGTTTTAACATTGATAAGAAAACACTTTAGCTTACCTTCATGATCCGATAGCTCAGGCGATAGAATGTTATTCGCCGATGAGCTACTGCTTTCAGAGCAAATTCGAACTCGCAACCGTGGCACGTTTGTCGATTTTCTTTTCAAGTTTTCGAATCTTTCTTCTCAAATAATCACTATCGTCGTTTTTTTTTACGTTTCGGCATCTTATTTTCAATTTTCAACTAAAAGGAGAAAGTTGGTGATCGGAGACGCACTAAAACGCGAATTAATGACACCACAGACATAACAAGCAATGAAGTATAATAACATCAAAGCTCGTATATTTAAAGTTGCCACCCATTTGGTCGTGTGGTTTTCGCGATCTCTGTCAAAAACAACTTGCGCGTTGGTGATCAGGATTTGGTGTTCTGTTCCGTTATAAAACTGCTTTAATAGGACAATAATAGGCTGGTACGAGGGGAGGTCAAAAAGTTCGCAGAATGAAAGGGAAGGGGGGTGAAATTAAACATGAAATTATTTTTCCTTTTCAATATTTTCTCCATTAACCCTAATACACTTTTCAACCTTTCAAATAATTTGTATACCTTCGAAAAACAAATGATTTGTCAAGGCCTTCAAAATAAGACACCTTAAAGTTCTTAGGCGGTGCTGCACCTTTTTTGTGCCACTGCATTGACTCCTGCTTCGACTGAGGTTCATAGTAATGAACCCAAGTTTCATCTCCAGTCACAATTCTGTTCATAAATACATCCCCGTTTTCACTACACAGTTCCAAAAACTCGCGCGAACACTCGATGTGCTGCTGTTTTTGAAGCGGTGTGAGCAATCTCGGCACCCATCTTGCACTGACCTTAGACATGCCAAGATGGTCATGGAGAATATTCAAAATGGTCGTAGGTCTTCAGTCATCTCTGCGAGGCGTGCATCTTCTAGAACAAGTTTTTCAACTTTTTCAACAATACTTGAAGATGTTGCCTCAATTGGCCGACCTGAGTGCTGATCGTCTTCAATTGAGTCTCTGCCTTGCTTGAAAAGACCATGCCACTTGTAAATCATTGTTTTTCCAGGGCGAGAGTACCCGTAAACTGATGTCATTTCTTCCTTAATCATATATGTGCAGGTATTATAAATGTTGTGGTAATAAGGTCTTACGTCAGTGAATACCATTATGCTTTCTTCCTCTCTGAATGACATGAAACTACCAATACCGAATAATTTCTCATCTGACACCAACATTCCGGCGTTTGTTTCCACATAGTCGGGTCAGCTTTTCGTTAGCTAAGAGTATATTTGTTACGGGTAATGCTAGAAGATGGAGTAAACCTAGGTTTACCCGGGTTGACTTAGTATTACCCAAGCTTCTTGGGTAAAGTCCGAATAATAAGAGAAATAAATTTTAATTCAGGGTGTACGCATACTCACCTAGGTCTACCCAACTCTGGCTGGGTAATGTTAGGTGTTGCGTAATTTTCGAGGCCGTGGCGCAAATCGCGGGGGCCCGCGTTCCCCCGCGCTGCTTGCACGTACTTTTCTAGAGCGTTTTGATACAAAATTTCAGGTAAAAATCTTTTTACGCCAGTAACGAATAGTATTTGGAAATAATTAATTCGGTGAAAAGTGCAAAAGAAGCTAAATCGAAAACTACTATACAATACGAATAATAATAAGATTGAAGCGTTTTGATTTGTGCTCGATAAGTGGCGTCGAGAAACTGATTGCTCCTCTATCTTCAAGTGAGACAACAATTAAATATTACGTGACCAACGATGAGATGTTCGATATTTTGCATGAAACTCATTTGGCTGTTGGTCATGGAGGAAAACATCGAATGGAAAAAGAATGTAAAAAAATATATAAAAATGATCAAATTATATTTACGACTATGCGAAACATGCCAAAAAAGTTAAAGTCTGGCAAAAAAGGAATTGTTGTCAAACCATTGCTGTCAACAGAAATGAATAGTCGCTGTCAAGTAGATTTAATTGACATGCAGTCTAACCCTGGCGGCGATTTCAAATTCATAATGGTCTATCAAGATCATTTGACAAAGTTTGTACAGCTGCGCGCGTTAACATCTTAACGAGCCGTAGAAGTCGCTTAAAAGCTTTTGTACATATTTTGTATTTTTGGCGCACCTTCAATTCTTCAGTCAGACAATGGCCGCGACATTGCAAATCACGTAATAGAAGAGTTGTGCTCGATGTGGAGCGGTCTGAAAATAGTACATGGCAAACCTCGCCATAGTCAGTCTCAAGGTAGTATAGAAAGAGCAAATCAAGACGTACAAAATATGCTTATGACGTGGATGAACGACGAAAATTGTAAGCGTTGGTTAGAAGGTTTGAAGTTCGTACAGTTAATGAAAAATAGGGCATTCCACGATGGAATAAAACGAGCTCCCTATACCGCCATGTTCGGTAGTGACGTCAAGGTGGGTTTAGCGTGGTCTTCTCTTCCAAAAGAAGTGAAGAATTGCCAGTATTCACACTGAGGAAGAGCTCGAGAAAATGTTGAAGGAATTTACTACCGGAGCAGAATCTAGTCCAGAACCCCAAGAAGAGGTACCGGAATCTAGGCAAGAATCTCAAGAAGATTTACTTAATGTAGAGCCGGAATCACAGAATGACTACTTAAAGAACAAGTAGATGAGAAACGAAATCGAAACAAGTTTTAAATACAAAAGAAGGTGAAAGGGAAGTTTTACTAGAAATAAGTTCAGAAGAAACGGCCAAAAAGAAAGACGAAATAGAGTGTTGTAGATGTATGAACCCAGGCACAAGTACACAATAAATAAACTTGTGTGAAATTTGTACTACTCAACAAAATATAAATGAACATAGATTATCTGCCCGATTGAGCTTAGAAAATCAAGCTAAAAAAATGAAAGCCTTATCTAATTTAAAATTTCCTCCATGTTCTGTTGGAGATACGGTAAGAGTCCAAATACCAGATGTCGATAGAGGAAAAGGCGAGTTTCGGAACGTGCTTATGGCAGTTGTAGAAAAAGCTGATGATCTGTATAGGCTAGGAAACGAACGTGGTACTATTGAGGAAATGTTCTCAAGGAATCAGTTTTCTGTGTGCCATGATAAACTGATTGATATCGAAAATATATCACCAGAAAAAAAAAGCTTACGAGTGTGTTAGTTTCAAATCTACATAATTAGTATATAACTATGTATTTCATATTGGCATGTAAAGCTGTGTATAATAATAATTCATTATTTTTTAATTCAAACGTGTAAACAATATCGTCGGTAGTTTGATAAAATTAAGTAGGTCAAGCTTGTTTGTCACCGCCTATAAAAAGGAATGTTCCGACCGGCATTAGTCACTTTTTGATCGAGACGTTGACTGGTACGGAGCTCTCTGAGGTATAAGCGGCAAAGGAATTATAAGATAAGTTTATTGTAATTGCTATTACTCTGTAGAATGTTATTAAAATGTTTTTGTTAAATTATGCTATATTATTATGTCGGTGTAATAAATGTTAAAATTGTGTCAAAGTCAAAGTCAAAGTCAAATAATTTATTTCAAATAGGCACATAATATGGCACTTTTGAACGTCAAACAAAGAAATAGAATTGATTCTAGTTGCCCCTTCCAAAAGGTAGTTTTCGTATGGAGAAGAATGGGCAAGAAACTCCACCGTTACTCTTTTAAAAATGTTTTACAATATTTTGTATACATTAATTATATAATTATATGTGAAGACGATGCACCTATAATAAGATTACTGTACCACAAAAGGTAAAAAGAATTATAAATGGAGCAATAATGAATAAATTAATTACCAGATACATGGTGCTCACATATTTACAAAGATTGTAAAAGTATACGATATTACAATAGTCCTAACATTGTTACAAGTAGTACATACAAATAATAAATAAAAAAACTAAATTAGCTATCAGTTTGATTTTGTCCAGACACTAAATCGTCCTATGGAGCAAGACCAGCATGTTTCCAAGCATTCTTATCTTGGATATAATCCTCTAATTTGTAATAAGCTTGTTTACAGAGTGTACTTTTTATATGAGTTTTAAATTTTCTTTCATTTAATTGCAATATATCACAAGGTATTTTGTTATAGCATTTAACGCAGTACCCCATAAAAGATGTTTGTACTTTAGCTAATCTGAAAAATGGTTGATCTATTTTATCTTTATTTCTAGTATTAAAATTATGTTTATCACTTATTTTATTAAAAAGATTTAGATTTTTTCTTACATACATAATATTCTCATAAATGAATTGGCAAGGTACCGTCATGATATTAATCTTTTTAAATAGTTCCCTGAGAGATTCGCGGTGACATAGATTATAAATGGCTCTGACAGCTCTTTTTTGCAAAATAAAAATGGATTCAATATCAGCAGCCCGACCCCACAGTAAAATGCCATACAACATAATGCTGTGGAAGTAACTGAAATAGACCAAACGCGCGGTTTCTACATCTGTTAACTGTCTTATCTTTCTAACAGCATAAGCGGCCGAGCTTAACCGCCCCGCAAGAGATTTTATATGAGGTCCCCATTGTAATTTCTCGTCTAGCGTGATTCCCAAGAAAACTGTTTGATTAATAAACTCCAGTTTTTCTCCATTCAATATGATGTCACATTCGCTACTTCTAACATTAGGTAATTTAAATCGAATGCATTTGGTTTTTTTTTCATTTAGTACCAAATTATTTACCGTAAACCAATCTTGTACCTGAAGAATAGAGTTATTCACGTCGTCAAAATTTTGTGAACGTCGATTTATTTTAAAAATCAATGATGTGTCATCTGCAAATAACACCATCTTCGGTTGATTTAGAAGTAATTGGGGTAAATCATTAATATAAACTAAAAAGAGGAATGGACCTAATATCGAGCCTTGAGGACCGCCCATTGCCATTTCAGACCCCAATGAGTTTACGCCGTTTACTTGAACTTTGTGTATTTTATGGATTATGAAATTATTGCATAAATCGAGTAAATATACATAATATAGTTGTTATTCAATAAATATTGCCCCATCAAATATTTCTTTCGTTTTTGTTTTACAATATCATAATGTTAACTAATAAATACCATTTATTAAAATTAGCCTTTCTCTTCATTTCTATTAAGTGCTTGCAAATGCACAGTCGCTTTCAGGAGGCCAGGGTTATAAAAGGTGTAATTGCAAAACAAAATGTGCTAGAAAGAAGTGTTCATGTAAAGCTGCAGGAAAATTTTGCAATTCAAAATGTCACAGTAGTTTATCTTGCTCAAATAAATAATTTCAATTTTAATAACACCGATCGGTAGTACTTTGAACTAATTGTCATACAAACTAATTGTCACATACACACGTTTCCTTTCCTGATTCATACAATCAAAACAATGAGTAGTGGTATCTGGAGTGCGACTATATAACCATCTAATGTAATCTATTTTTTAAAGTAATACTAATAAGTCAGTGCGTGAGTGTAAGTAATCACAGAGTGTAAAAATCTATGACATACGAATAATAACTTATATAACTAAATTAGCAACCAGTTTGATTTTGTCCAGACTTTAAATTGTCCTATGGAGCAAGATCAGCAAGCATTCTTATGTTGGATATTATACTCTAATTTGTAATAAGCTTGTTTACAAAGTGTACTTTCAATATGAGTTTAAAATTTTCATTCATTTAATTGTAATATATCACAACATGGTGTATTATAGTTTTAATTGTGGATATGTAGATTTTTAGTCTGGCAATCCATTCTTCTAATAAAGAGATAATCTCAAGATCCATATGTGTTGCATTGTACCGATATTATTGTGTAATTGGAATAGCAATCCAGCAATGAAAGCAGCAAGGCATGATCAAAGGACAATGGGCAAATTTCATTTAAAAACAACCCAGCATCAACAGTAACAAAACCTACCCCTTATTATCATGTATATTAACCTTATTTATTTTTAATAAATTGTTTGTTTGTTAGTTCTGTAGGGTGACAGATATAAGACAGTTTTATTTGCTGTATAACAGTAGTTAAGAAAACAACATTAAATGTTTTAAGGTTTATTTAATAGTCATTAACCGTCTAAATCTATAATGACAGAGTCCATAAGTGCTGCAGGCTGTTCTATGCCTACATGTCTAGCGTAACCTAAATAATATATCACGCTTATTACGTGAGAACAGCTCCCCAACGTACGCATACCATGAATGCAAGAACAATAATAATTACTTATCGCGTTATGCCCGCTTTCAGCTGGGTTATACATAATATAAGTATAATATATTTTTGTTCAAACATGCCTTGATTCTATTCTTGCCCGTAACAAAATACCAGATATGTTATTTAAAGTTATACGTTCTGGATGCCTGTACAATTCTATTTGGTATACTCCACTTCTTCGCACGTGCTCCCAGCAATATGACCTAGCTATCTTGAGATGGTAAGTCCCGACGGCAAATAAAATAATCTGTTCTCTGGTTATCTGCAGAAAATCATTAAAAGTCGGATCAGTAGCTTCCATCACTTGAAAAGTCGCCCTTTGTCGGTTCAAGTTATTTTGTACGACATATTCTCCTAAATAATTATTTCTATTAACATTTTCGTCAATACTCTGTATAAAAGATTCTGTGTGCTCGCTGTCATCATAAGGCTGTTGAAAGGCGTTGATAAAAGCAGTTGCTATTTTAAAACCCACCATTATATTTTTTGATGCTCTGTTAAAATATGTCTGCCGGAATATTTTAAAATCTCTTTTGAATTTTCCGTTTACGGTTTCCACGACCCATCTGCATATCGTCACCAATCTAGACTTGTTAGCGTCTTCAGTAGTTAACTGTTGTTCTCCTAATCTTCTCGATGGCGGCATGTGCGGCACATATCCAAAAGATTCTAAATCTCCTAGTGCATCTCGGAACCCTCGATCTAAAATGAAACAGTCTCCTTCTTCAAAAAACCAGTGAAAGGCTCCATCTTCCAAAGAACCATTTTCATTTTCCAATATTGATTTAATTATCACAGCGTCCGATGTTTGTGCAGAATATGGTCCAGTCACGTCGATGATATATCCGTTACCACAAACCAACATGAAAGGTTTTACTAGGTTTCGGAACTTATGGAGGCTATAACTTCTTCTTTGAAATAAGAAGTTTGTGCTTTTTTGAATAGATAAGTAACTACCATCACAAATAGCGATTGCTTTAGTCCAATCAGCGGTACCAAAAATATGATTTGGCAATAATCTATTTTGCCGTATAACGTCATCACGACTGATATGATTTAGGCCAAGGTGTTGTGGCACGAAATCATTAGTCAGGCAATCCCTTGCTATTTGAAACATTCTTTCCAATGTTCTTCTCGATAAGCTAAAAGATGCTGCAATCCTTTCATTGGGTTCACCTGTTCTTATTTTGCACAAGTAAACACCTAATGTTGTTTTAAATAGCTTAGTCCTTTGACGAAGGGAAGGAGTTTCTTCAAGACTTCTATTAAACTGCTCGTGTGTCAAACCAGTCCAGAAATGTAGGATAGCTTGATCGATTTCCAAATAGTTTTCAAAATCGATGTGACTTTTTTTTTCTAGTGCAGTGGTATAGATTTTGACTATATCTCTAAAACTATTAGAACCAAAGTCAGTCTGACGACGAGTTACATTAGCTGCAAAGTCTTCCCATGTTGTATTTCGACGGTCCCTACGTACATAAAGACATGACAAAATCCGAGGTTTACAGGAGAGCGTTATTTATGTTCAAACCGCTCTCGAAATAATTCTATGTACAATTATAATTATTATTTTTCTATAATGTTTTATTAGCTTTAGGAACTTTATAATGGTATTTCTACATATTTTCTTTTTTTTTTATTTTCTTGGAAAAACTGATAGATGACTGTTTCTACGCCGATATTAAAATAAAAGCATGTCAGACATGTCTATGATACCTTTTTATACGCAGGAAAGAAGAAAACAGTTAATAAAATGTAATTTAAATAAAATGATTTATGAAAACGTAGAATTATGTTATTGTTTTCAAACGGATATGTTAAACATCCTAAGATCGCCACCCATGGATATAAAAAAATACATCAATGAAGACATATCGCTTTATACGCGGTTTCATTCATTCGGGGTAGGACTATATTTCTTGTAATGTAAATAAAGACATGTCCTTAAATAAAATTATCAGGATTGTGTTTTATTAATTAAACAAGGTTTATAATTGAAAATTATTTATTGTTAATTAACAATTTTTGTAGCATCTAAACAATATGGTACTTGTAGTCTCATTGAAGCAGGAACTAAACATTAAAAATCACAGTTTTCTAAGATTAATAATTAACCATTTTTATTTAAGCATGAACCTAAGCTTAATTATGTATCTAAATAATTAGTAATATTTAATAATCATCACAGCATTATTTAAGTATGTGTCTCATCTATCTACCTAATTGGTAATATTTTAATAATCATCACAGCTTTATTCAGACTGATTCATCTTAGTTTTCTTAATAGTTAAATAACAAAATAAAATGTATAGAAAAAAAGAAAGTATAAATAAATTTAACAATCTTCTTCGTCATTACCTTGTTCTTCCTTACTATGCTTAAGGTTATTATAGAATGTATGATACTTTTTTGGGATAATCATCGTATCGCATAAACTAATCAAGTCTCTATATTTCACTTCAGTGATAGGAATAGGATTATTGTACACCTTCTCTAGTCTTACTTCTTTCTCCTTCTTTTTTCTCCCTCTAGTCAGTTTCAAATTATTGCCACAGTTCAGTTTTCTATAATTTTCTTCAAAAAAATCGTACTTAAATTCAATAATATCTGGATTATTCCTTTGCACTTTTACTTCTCTTATCTTATTCCAAGAAATTTTCTCTAAATTTGTATCTTTTATCCAATTTTTAGTATGTAGCCAAGCTTTGAAATCCAGAATCAAGTCTTGGTTCACTTCTACGACTGTATAAGGTGGACTATTCTGTTTCGCCCAACGAACCAGTGTGTACCATTCATCTGGGGTGTAAATAAGTTTATTTTTTGAAGAACGCTCTATTAATGCGTGAACGCTATCTGCCTCGTTTTGAGTATGGCCTTTTTCCAAGAATCTATGGCACACATCTACCTTAAATGTATTGCTTACATACAAGTACATAAAAAAAACAATGCGATTGCGATTCTAAAATCTTTAACGCCAGCTTTAACCTTGTTGTTAATGAAAGAAAACAAACAACTAGACACTTCATTCGCGCCACGTTTAGCAACTGTTTCATCCCACATGTAACACGTAGCCTCGTTTAACCCAGCATCGAAAATGGTAAAATTATATACTGATAGTTTCCTTTTGTAATACAGCACACTAATTTCGCCATGTGGAGTGTTATTTATTTTTTGGAAGTCAAACATCGCTGTGCAAATATCAGAAGGATTCGATTGAGCTTCAATTTTATCAACGTTTTTCAAATCCCTGGCAAGTTTTTTGTTATCCATGTGTGATCTATGCTTCAGTTTATCATCATTGGTTGGCGATGTGTTGTTTTTCATTGCGTGACACAGGTCGCATTGGTCTTTCTTAGGTAAGTGAAAAGCTATATTTAGTTCTTTGTTAATAATATCTTTGTATTGTCTTACAGAAGTAGCTATATTTTCAGTTATATTCAGCTCTTTACACCATACAGTATACAGGTCGTACATTTTTTTAAACGTCAATTCACTATCTAAATACTGTTTATTTGAGTCTTTGCGCGTATAATGACTTTCTACGGGCGCAAAACATTTTACATGTTGAATTACATTTTCTTTCATTGCCGCATTTATAATAGTTGGATGATTTTGATGAAAACCCCTCATGTCTTTAGTACAAATACCCATATTTTTATCATGCTTGTCGATGGCAGATTGTATAAAAGTGTTACTTATTGAAAATGTATTTTTAAACATGGTTTTGCATACCATAATCTTCTCTTTAATGCCAATACCAGACAAAAGCGGCAAAAAAACTTATAAACATTTAACCTCTTGGAATCCTGTGTCCATTGTTTTTTTCTTATTTCTTTCACATGTGACGCAATAAAAGACCACTGACGAGAATGATCACCTAGATTCCAAAAGGTTTTGAATATATTTTGGCGAGCTACCACATCAAACTTTTCAAAACATTTTAATCGACATGTAGATGGACATGGACCCTTTATTTGTTTTGCCATTTGTTGTTTTCCGGATCGAGATTTATGAGCTTCGCCTAAATTGACAAGCACCTTTCTTTTTTCATCTAGCCAGTTAGATTTGTTAGTAATTCTATTCCTTGTTATTGCTTTTTTTACATACTGACGCTTTTTTTTTCGTTGGTGCGGTGTTGATGACCCAGACATTTCACTGGATCCTAACGGGCTTGATCTTAAGGTTTCATCAGATAGGATAATAGAACTTTCGCTTAAATAGTTACATTCATTTACAGTGTCTCCAAAGGTCATGCATGGACTTGGCATGGGAGTTGAAACCAAAGATTCTTCATTATTATCATTTTCAGGTATCGGTTGTGGTGTTTCATTTTCACAAATGGGCATGTTAAGGTCAATTCCATCATTTGAAATTTCCCCTACCGTATCGATTATATCGGGTGTAAAAAGACACTTAACGAAGCCGAAAGCCACTTGTTATTCCCATCATTGTGATCATTTTTTTCTTCTGGACCATACCTGGGAACCTTCTGGTTACGGAGATATTGAAGGTCAAAGTTCCAACTTTTTCAGAGATTGTATACAGAAAGCAAGTTTTAAATGTTCTAAATTAATTTTGAATACCCCCACAAACCCTGAACTGTTGCATGCACCCATAAACACAATACTTTACGTGCGTTACGTTGCGCACTACCGTAAACAGCGATTTTTCACACCAAAAATAAAAGTTGTTTCCCAGTAATTATTTTTATGCTATGTTACTTAATTTGATGTACAGAATGCGTAGCTGACGGCTATGTGATGGGTCTTTTTACACCCTGTATAATTTAAATCAGTTTGCGATAGTATATCAGCTGATGTATGATTTTGCTCTCCATCACTATGTGCTTCGGCAACTTGTCTTTCGTCGTTAGAAACTTCCAAAGGCCGATCCTCAAGATCCATTGAAATATCTTTTTCGGTACATACACGTGTCTCTAAAAAGAAAAAATATATTTATTAAACAGTGTAGTAAACGTAAAAGAAAACAAATCTATGAATACATTTAATAGTTACACGTACGGTCGCGGTCTGAAAATGTTTACCACCTTAAGGTTTATAATTGCATGCACACATCTATGTCACAAGGTCGATGACAATATAGTGATTTCGGCTTTTCTTCTCAGAGTAGTCAGATATTAAACGCCGACCTCATTTAGTTTTAAAAATGTGATTGACGTTTAAAAGTGTTTGTACAAACCTACTTACAGAAATAAATCATTTATCATTTAATATTTTTTCTCAAACAAATCTTTTTTAACCAAGCGAGGGTGAACTTGTTATTAAAAATGGAAAAATAGACAATTTTATAGTAAACATTTTTATTTTTTTATGGAAATTATCAATAATTTATAGTTTTAATAACTAGTATAGCCTCCATCAGCAGCTATGACGGCACGTAGTCTATCTCTCATAGATGAGACAAGCCGCGCGCATAAATCTGTCCCCTGATATCATCCGATACCCGTGCACAATGTGATCTAAGAGCTTCAGGGTTTCTTTCGTTCTGATAGTCCCAGCGTTGAACCATTATGCCCCACAGATTTTCAATCGGGTTCATATCTGCTGAACGAGCAGGCCATTGAATGAGACGAATGTCACGGTGCATGTTGAACCACGCCATAGTAGCCCGGGCCTTGTGTATCGGTGCATTATCCTGAACGTAATCAATTTGTGGGAATTCTGCTGCAGGATACACAACGCGCACAGTAGGCAGCATCACCTCTTCCAAAAGTGACACATAATTATTCGCAGTAGCCCTTTTTTCTAACGACGTCAGTTCTCCGACGTCATCGTGGCTCATCCACCCCCATAAGTTGACTGTTATGCGACCAGATTCATTTTGAGGCACGATATGAGCTTCATCATACCGAGTGCGATTATAACGCCATAAAGTCAATCTTCCAATTTGACTCGATTTAAAAGTTTTTTCGTCGGTAAATATAACATTCGACCAATCAAAATCAAGATATTGTCGCGCAAAATTAAGTCGGGCAGTTTTGTGGTGAGCTTTGAGTTCCACTTTTATAGCATGACGTCTGTAGTGTAGCCCTGCTCCGTGCAAAGCTCGTCGAATCGTCCGAGGACCCACATCATACAAAGCAGCAAAATGACTAGTTGGTGTGAAGCCGCGCTCTTCGTAATGTTGAACCATATCAGTTATTTGCGCGGTGGTTAGTATCGCCCGTCGTCCTGAATTGCTTCTATGATCTGTTATTTGCCCTTCTTCGCCATGACGCTGAATCCAAAATCTCACGGTGAATCGAGATATATTGAGCTCTCGTGATATCGCACTAATATTCAAGCCATCTTCGTGGAGAAATAATATTTCAGCCCTTTGTTGCGGGGTTATACTAGCCATTTTATTTCTATCAATCTATATTTACTAAAATTCAAACCTATTTTCTTTGTTAAAATGTCATTATGGTTACGGTAATATGTCAACAGGTGTCAACTTTAAAATTAAGAAATATAAAAGTAATACGAAGGAGGTATAGCATTTTATGTCATTATGGTAAAGTGTCAACTTTAAAATTAAGAAATAAAAGTAATAAGAAGCAGATATTGCATTTTAGACTTTACTGCACACAGTGTGGTAAAGAAGCTAGTTTGAAAACTGATAAACATTTTTAGACCACGATAGTATATACAAACATGTAGGACATGACTTCATAGACTTCGATAACAATAAAAACTTTGTTTTCTTTGTTATAATTATTTAGGAAATCATATTTTAAACAAGCATGTAACATTATAATTATTTGTGAAATAATTATATGTTCATGACTATATCATAGTATAAGCGGATATGTCGGATATGACCGCTTTTACACTGATATTCTACTGGTCTAGGTTAGAAAAACAATAAAAATATTTATATCGGTTTTGTATATCATTGAGCTAGTAATGTATACTTATTTGAATTACTACTTACCCTCATTAGCTTCATCGATATAATCAATTAAATCTTGTGCTTCAGAAACGCATAAAATTTTATTTCTGGAGTTAGCAATATCCACCAATAACTTTGATCTACTGTTATTCATGTTTCACAGTATTGTTGCAGGTCTTATGAATATTTATAACTAAAAAACACACCACTGAATCTATCTAAACTGTATCAAAACATTAATATCATTATGTCACCAAGCATCGACCCGTCTTATTGGGGAACTCCCGCCGTGAATGACGTTATGTCAGACAAGGCCGCGTCCGCACCGAGTGGCGCGCATTTTAAAACACCGTACAAAACGATACGTATAGATATCCGCATCTACGACACTTTTTTGTTGTAAATATAATACTTGTTCTCATATACGATTTGTAAATGACGTTAAATACGTAATATTAAAAAAAAATATATACAGGTATGTGCATATGGAAAATGTAAAGCCAATTGTGCAATAAAAAAAAAATTCAATTTTCGACACTTTATGTACGTAGGGACCGTCGATTTATCAAATGATTTTGGCATACACGTGCAAGTTCAGGTATGTACAAACTGTAGTAACTTAAAAGATATGTCTTGATAGAGTTTGGTACTACTCGCAGATTTAAATCATTACAGTTATCAAACAAACATCTTCTAGATGTGTTAGCAGCTCGGTAAAAACCTGTAACTTCGATTGTAGTGTTCAGATTGAGAGTAGGTAAATTTTGAGGATGATGAGCTCGGTTGACAGCGGACTCAATCCTTTGCCAGCATGCATGGCATACAAATCTTGAACCATCAAAGGTCACCTGCAAAAGAAAAGGGAGGCACCTAAGAAAATGATCGTGAACGAACAATGTACAGTACCCGAAAGGTCTGGAATGCAGCCTAGCCGAAGTATGAGCTGGCAAGGCGAGTGCGCACCCCCGGCCCCACTAGATTAGACTCGTGCGGGGGCACGTGCTAGGGCTGATGGCGGATGAAGTAGCGGGGAACAAGAGCATCCTGTCGCGTACTTTTCTTAAGGTGTCTTTAAAGTATGTACAACCCGTGCGCGATAAGTTGAGACTCGCGTGGAATGCGACTCACCCGCCTGCTTCCCCTTTCACTTCCCTCGAGCACCCACGTTTTATTGCACTCAATACAGATGCGTGTCTGTGACGTCATCGCGCTCAGGTCTCAACTTATCGCGCACGGGTTGTACAATATGACAGTTATAAAACTATCTATCTAAACAAAATAAATCAATCTGATTACAATAAAAAATAATGCTTACCTCTTGTGGTGGTGTAATAGTCCTAAAAAGATGTTCGACGAATTCTCGATTCGTTTGTAATATTAGTCCAGTTAAGACGTGCGTCGTCGACGTAACACAGAGCGGTTACATACCAGACACCGATTAACACTAACACCTGACATTTTTAGTAGCTACGACAGCGGTTCACAAACAAATCACCAGAGTAATATATCAGAGTCCGAGTAACAAAGCAAAGGTCGACGTAAATAAATCATAAATAACTTAAGCGCACAGATCACAACGAAGCTATAGCCAGCGATGGACTGCAATAGGTTACAGTAGGCGCGGCATGGTGTCGATAGTCTGTCTCTGTCTAATACATGTGTGTGAGTGAAACAGTAGTATAATAAAATAACGGGTATGATTTTGATGGTCAGGGATATGCGCGCGCGGCGGCAGGCGGCGCGCGTTATTTTTTCGACAAGAAAGACTATAGAATAGTGTACGTATTGGTCGATCTTGTGATCATGTTTCAATATGTATTTCTATAATTATGGTTTTATTAGTATTACGAATAGTTTTCTTACTTTCAAATAAGTTTAGTTATTTCATTTTATTTTAGCTGATTGACAGCACATAGCGGGAAAAAAATTGCATACAATTGTTGTATTTTTTAAGCTTAAAAAACCGACATATAAATTATTTATGTTGGTTCTGGGTTAATTTTGCCCAATCTCTTTTGTTTTAGAATATATGTATGTCTAGATTAAGTTATTTTTCTATGGGCCTGGGTCGCCTAAGATAAATGGTAATAAATAAATAAAATAAATAAATGATGGTGATGATTACCTGAAAGATAAAAACATTCGTGTGGTTTCAGAGCCTGTGAAGAGTCAGTCTACGGCTTTACGGTAATCAATTCATTGTTTTATAAGGCAAATCTATATGCATCACAACTTCATTTTTAAATAGCCACAACACTATGGAGTATGGCAACATTAGTCCCGCCAAAAAAATTGTACTTGTCTTTGACAGATGAATAGAATAAAAGATGGTACTGTGATTGTGGACAAAGAAATAAAAAGCAAAGAAGTAAACTAAAATTGGTTTTATTGAAATATATTATTAGTGACGCGGATCAACATGGCGTTAATTGGAAGCATCGAACATTTTAATGCAGAGAAACAGGATCTCAAAGATTATAGTGAGCGGATGGAACAGTTTTTCATAGTAAACCAAGTGAAGGAAACAATGAAGGCGAAAGCCAATGCACATTACCCTTATTGGCCCAGAAAGATACAACGTATTGAAAAATCTAGTGTCTCCAGAATTACCAGCGACCAAAACCTATGTGGAACTGATCGAGACCCTGACTTTTACAAGTGTAAACAAAAAGAAAAGCAAAGCGTAAACGATTTTGAGGTGGAAGTCAAAAGAAAAGCTGCATGTAATTTCGGCACTTACCTCAACGAAGCTCTTGACAGTTGGGACAGTCTTTCTTCAGAAATCCAGGATTATAATAGATTTAATCCCAGATAAATTTCTCACTTATTACACCAATAATCATTCCGCTGAGAGATATGGAGCCACACAAACTTCAAACTCAAAAGACGTTTGACTTGACATGCAAGTGACAACTTTGTATGACTTGACATGCAAGTGACAACTTTGTCAGAAGAAGAATTTAAAGACTTTTTGGCTATTCACATTATCATGGGTATTGTTGTAATGCCTTCATACCTCGATTATTGGTCGGATAAATTTAGGTATGCTAAAGTTGGCGATATAATGTCGTTGAAAAGATACCAGCAAGTACGAAGATATTTACATTTTGTCGACAATAACATGGATGATGGAGACAAATATTTTAAAGTACGTCCAGTTGTAGAGCAAATAAGGCAAAATTGTTTAAAACAACAAAAAAAAGAGACAAAGTATAGCATAGATGAAATGATGATAGCATATAAAGGATCTAAGGCAGGTAAACGAAAACAATACATGAAGGATAAACCAAATAAATGGGGATTTAAAAATTATGTACGAGCCGGCGTTTCAGGCATAATTTATGACTTTGTCCTATATGGAGGTGACGATACGTTCCGTTACCATACGTTTACCGAAGAGGAATCGTCCCTTGGTTTTGGCGCTCAGGTCGTCATAGCTTTATGTCAAAGCATTCACCATAAACCGGCATTCGTGTTTTGTGATAACTTTTTTTCATCGCCGGAGTTATTTTTCATTCTTCGGGAACATTATGGCATCTTTGCTTTAGGTACTATCCGAGGCAATCGCCTTAGAGGAGCAGAAACTGTTCTGCTTACTGATAAGGCTATGAAAAAGAAACCCAGAGGTCATTTTGTACAAGCCGTTTGTAACCAAAATCGCTTAGCAATAGTTCGCTGGAATGACAATAAGGCCGTTACATTCATTAGTTCTTTTGTGGCAAGTGAGCCTGTAGAAAAAATCCGCAGATATTGTAAGGACGCAAAATGCAAGATCGACGTCAAATGTCCACAGATTGTGCGCCAATACAATAAACATATGGGAGGTGTTGATCTTGCTGACATGCTCATCTCACTATATAAAACACCATTTAAGAGCAGGAGATGGTATTTAGCTATATTTTCACAAATGCTCGACATATGTGTGAATAACGCTTGGTTAGTCTACCGCCGTAAGCATTCAAGTAACGCGAAAGCTAAAATACCTCTAAAAGCATTCAGATACGATGTTTATGAAATATTGTTGAAGGCAAATAGATGTGCCAAAAGAAATAAAACTGAGACAGCAAAAGTAAGCAAACCACATGTAGCTCGCCCATCGAGTCCAGTCAAATATGACAACATAGGCCATTTCCCCTCAACGATGGACGAAGGTCGTTGCAGATACTGCCAAAAGAAAACGGTCGTATATTGCATAAAATGCAATACAAGATTATGCTTTGTAACAGGCAAAACCCCGAGAAATTGTTTTTTAAATTTTCACACCAAGTAAAATAACATTTTCAGGTCAATTTCTGCATTTTTCATTTTTGTATTTGCTTATTTTAATAAAATAAACATAATAATACTAACGTTTTTTATTTTTCCATAATTTGTCACTGTCCACCACAGCGGACATGCAAATCTACACGTTCATCGTTAAGTCATTGGTAATGTCTGCTGTGACGGACACGAATTTTCCCAACAGTGGGCAACTCAGGATTTATTTTTACATTTTTTCGAGGCTCTTTAGCACACCCCTAAAGCCTTACAATAATTAAATGTATGTATTTCTTACTTTTTTTTCGTTGCCAAATTAAGGGTTAATGGTAGAGATGCTCAAAACAATATTATTGTAATTGCTTAGTAGGAAAAAGAACTGTGGGTTGCTGTTGTCACGTAATGTCCATAATATGGCACCTAAGCTGGGCAAGGCATAAACAGAATTTAATACCACCTGCACAGTTTTTAGACGATATTTTAATAGTTTATGATGAAGTGGACGATCAATAAATCAATAAAAGAGAAAGTGTTTTTAATTCATACTCTGCTTTTTTATAATTATCTCAAACCGTTAGAATGTAGTTGGACGGCGTCTGAACCCTCAATGTGTTAATGTCCTACAGTAAATTCTGTTATATTCTAGTCTACAATAAAAACAAATCATTCTTTTTTTTTAATATAATGTGAGAGCTTGGTGTAAGAATAACTTTAAAAAGCAACAATTTTTTTTTCTACCATGGCGAAGTCATAAATATTTTAGTTTTTTTGAAATGGTATTAATATCTAAATTAAATAATGTAGTAATCGTTACTGTAATGTCAGGCCCAACTTTGTATGAATTTTCGCCCGTCTCCTTTAAACTCATTAAATATATTTTTGTATCAGAAAGAAATAATCAGAGTAGGAGGTAGCCTGGAGATGTCTCAGTTAGGTTACGGAAGAGTGCATCCCATCCTAAAACCAAAGGAATCGTTTCTAACTAAGCTTTTAATCGCGGACACCCATGATAAAACGGGTTAGGGGTCGTTCGACCCACTATGGAACTGGGACCGCGGACCAGTTATCCCTTTTAAAAATGGATAATGGTTAACTGGGCCCACATCTGTTTCGCTTTCAGTCAAGCGAAGGGTGGCTTAAAATGGTTTATATATTATTAAGTATACAATTGATTTTGTACAGGTACAAGCATTTACATATTATAAATATTATACATTATTATTTTTATTACAATAACATACAGTGCAATTTGCCAAAAATGTTAGAAAATTTGATTTTCGCGGGCTGATTTTGGCGAAAGCGCCAGGGTCGCCTTCGCCTTAAGAAAAACAAGTATAATTAGTCAATCAACCAAAAAAACATAGAAAAGTTTTGTAATAAATAAATAATTATTAACTAGTATTAAAGGTTTACATTTTTATTGATTAAAAATGTAAACCTTTAACACACTTAAATACACTGCTCGTTCTGGACAAAAGTCTGGGAATTCCCAGACTTTTATCGCCCTTGATGGTCTCTGGAGAGGTTGTGGGGTACATACCTCCATGCCTTCACACTAAACATACAACCTGTAAAGATAATGAAAAAGCAAAGTTTTAGTTGTCAAAAAAAATATGTCATTGTTGTCAAATAAATTCAATACCAGAAGTAGTTTAATTTTTTCAAATTAAAGTATTGTGGTATTTGATCTGAAGGCCAATTCTCGTGCTTAAAAAACGTTCAAATTCAAGTCGCAGTGCCGCAAAAGTTCCAAAACGTCAAAAAAGGTATTCTGCTAAACCAAAAAACTAAGTCAAAGGTGGCGTTTGGTGCGATGATATTGCGAATTGAATGAAAATAAGAAATGTACTGAAACGGTATTCTGCTAAATTGTCGAGTAGCGAATGAAAATAAAATCGATATCCGTGGGTATTCCCGTACCTAAGCAACCGTCAAAACTGACGTAAGCATGAGATTATTTGTTGACTGAACTGTCACGAAAAATTTTAGCTTCTGCAGTTTCAATTAATGGTTAAAGAAATTTATTTCTCAATAAGAAATTACAAAGATTTCACTTACTTGAGAACATTTTTAAACTTACAATAAGTATAGTTATAAAGAACTTTGACTCACAAACTAAGCAGCTATTGTTTTTTTTTTATATATATAGTACGAGAGATTTACAAACGTAATAACATGCATTTCGTACGCAAATAGCATTAAGTACACGAAACTTAAATCTTTTCGACCCACCCGCAAAAGAAACAATTACCCACTGTGGTCACAAATGTTCCTAATAGATAAGGAATGCGAACCCGGTGCCACAATAAAGCAACGCAGCAGTAGGTCAAGTATATTTATGGTAGTAGTGTTTGATCATTTAAAATATGATTTTTTAATTTAGTTTTGAAAATACTAAACGAGTTCGCATTCTTTACCTCTTTAGGTAGCTGATTGTACTTTTGCACTCCCGCAAAAATAATTGTTCTCTCACCATTGACTGTACGCACTCGTGGTAGCAAAATGTGATCCTTCCTACGACTGCTACGATTATGGACTTGATGTATTTTAGTGAAGTGTATTTGTGTGTGAATGGACTTGTTCAGAATCTTTCTTATAAGTATGCTTGTACACAATTTCTCATTTTATTTTCATTTTGTCCTTGAAATCATCTTGAAATCCAATATTCATGAAATAAAAACTTATACAGGAACAGTGTTGTAAATACTTTTGTGTTTGTGTGGTCAAAATAATGCAAAACGAGTGGGTTCGCCAGTGGGAGTTATTTTCATTCCTCGCACAACGTGCAGACGCCGAATCGTCGGCGGAACAACGTAGAGAGCACAGCAGTAGCTGTTCTCAGCATCGCCAGCCGCGGGGTCACACATCAGGCGCATTTTCCAAAAGCGACCGTGCGTTTATAAAACTTACAGTGTTACGAACTGAAGCCGCTTTTCCTACAGGATAAGCGAAGAAATGGACTGGGTGTTGCAACCAAGGTTGGTCAACAAGTACAAATTATAATACTTATATCAAAACTAGCTTCCGCCCGCGTGGTATGTCGATAAAAAGTAGCCTATGTTCTTCCCCAGTATGCCATCTATCTCCTTGCCAAATTTGTCGAAATCCGTTCCATGGTTTAGGCGTGAAAAAGTAACATACGGACAGATGGACAGAGTTACTTTCGAATTTATAATATTAGTATGGATATATTAAAGGGATATTATCGATTGATATGCAACAAGGCAGCTATATTCTAAGCATCTTCATCAGCGCATCTACTTTTTCCACACTTTCATTGTGGGTCGAAACTCTATTCCTTCAGGTTCACAGCTGTGTAGAAAGGCTGGAAGCGTAACCGTTATTTTAAAATCTATGCGAAATGAATAAGTAATAGAATTTGTTTGTCTATTCACTATTTATTAAACCTTTTATGTCTCCTTTTTAGATTCTATACGTTTAGATGAGATACGAAGACCTATTTGCTGTCATGGCGGCCAATTTAAACGGAGATAGCCAAGTATACAGGAGATACTATAGAAAACGAGGCTGTGCGCACACACAACATGTACACAACCTCTTCCCTCACTCTCATAGTCCGATGTGTCGGCAATACGACGTAACCGGGAAGAGATTAGTACAAACGGCTGTACGTGCTTTCCTAGGCACGGGGTTGTCACACTATTACATTACTATTTGGAGGAATCACGCGGACGACACATGGCGGGAAAAATGAGCAGGACGGTCGTTCTGATTGCCATTGTTCGACCTAGATAAGAGCGAAAAGGACGGTCCACGTCTGATAAAAAAAACCGTTTAAAAGCGCCCTAATACACAGTGTTACTTATGTTGTTTTGCGTAATATTTTTTGTTTGTATAAATAGTTACCTGCCTATTTAATAATAAATATTCACTTCAGTAGGTAGTCATTTTATTTTTCTACAGTCACTCCACTTCTGTGAAGCACAGGGTCCGTCGATGTGGCGACGCTTGAGAGAGGCCTATGTTTAACAGTGGACGGCTTTCGGCTGAAATGATGACGATGACTTTACTTTTATAGGGCTGACTTTATATTCGGTAAGCACTTCGCCTGCAACTGCATCACGGCACGTTTGCTCTTTCACTATGCTCGTGAGAGATGGTCACAGTTCCAAACATAATACATATTTATATAGATTTGTATATATGTATTACATTCATTTCCCCCAGCCTCTTTGTCTGAATGTATGCCCAAGCTTCTGAATAAATACTACTTGATAGATTAGGTATGTACGATTCTTGCAAAAATAATCTTTAAGGTCGGACCAAAACCATATGCTGCATCCGGTTAGACTGGAAGCCGACCCCAACTTGGTTGAGAAAGGGCTAGGCAGATGATGAAGGTCGGACCAACACATAGGTTAGATCATCATCATCATTTCTGGCAGCCTTGTCCCGCCCACTGCTGACTAAGTTTATGCTACACATTAATACGCTATTTCCTATGGAGCGAAGATGAATATTCTATTTTGTTCCTGTTCTTCGATAGTTTACTGCGGGATTGTACAAGACAGGATTAGACAAGCTCTACAAGGAGCTATGTTGGAAAATAGTAAGAACGCAAACAGCCTTGTGGAATCTTCTTAGCAAGTGTTTGCCTCATAAGGTAATTGGCGTTTGACATATTAGTAAGAGAGCCCACGACCAAAACCATGTCGCATCGCTTTACGACCAAAACCGTATAAAATCATTAGTTCGTTGAAGTTGTTGTTACGTTACATACAAATTTTGCGAGGCACATGTGACCTGAAAAATTTTTCAACACGTTCAAAATCCTTCGTTCGTATTCTTTCTATTTAATTTTATTTGTAAATCTAAAATCTATCGTTCAACTACATTCTGAAAATCAGACAGATTGTTAAGAAATAGATCCGCACTTTTTTTTGGCATAATATTTGTAAATTGGGTCAGCTCAGGCGTGATTGAGAAATTCTGATTGTGAAAAATTCTGAAAGGAGATCATTTATTTTGGGCCTAATACCCAAAGTTTTAGTTTTATATTTTAAAAAAATGAAGGTAAGTACGTAGAATAGACTTGAAGAAAACAGCTGAAGGAATAGTCTTTGAGGACTTCTCCGACGAAGGTACCTCATTTTTTTTTCACACTCGGCACTTTGTGTTTTTGGCTCAACTTTGAATGAGACGTGAATGGTCCTCAGGATTTTGGATTCAGATCTATCAATTTTATAGGGTTTTGGTCGAAAAACGACAAGGCAACAATGTTGTTCATGGGCTCTCATACTATAAGAAAGTGTCATGTGTCATGTGTGTCTTTTCAAAGTTAGCTTTTGTATATTAAGTACTTGATACCCTATATTTGATTGTTCATAAATAGTATTCAAACTGCTGAAAGTCCATCATTTCTTCGGTTCGGTTGCGCAGTGGAAGCGGGCTGGGCCCATAGGCCCAGCCCGCTTCCACTGCGCAAGTGACACAGTCTATTATGACATATAGATATAAGAAAGGCTATTTTCACCACATGTCAAAGAGTCGTACAGTCGAAGCGATTCGACGTCTGCCTTGCATGACCTAGATTGTGAGTTCGATCCTCAACTATGGTTATTTTTTTTTTTGTTTTTTTGTAATTCATTTTTGTATTTTGATACATCAAGATTTCCATATTAATAATAATAAAATAACTGCATGCTTTTTAGGGTTCCGTACCGAAAGGGTGTAAATTATTTGTTAATTATTTACCAAAGGAACAGACCGATCGGCGATCGTTTGATCTTGCGAAAACGAGCAAAAGTTCATAATAAAGAAATGAAAAAGGCAAATGAAAACTATACTTTGATTTATTTTGCTACATTTGTATGCAGTAACTAGTACCTTGTATAAATTATTTTTTACAATATAGCATATAGGTAGCTTGGCACTTTCATCTGTAAAGGATTATTAAATCCGCTGCAAAACTTCATCTTCCTTCAGGATATCGAAAAATCTGCTATTGATGCTAACAACAAACCCTTGTGTTTGTTGTAGAGGGTACGGAAGTTTTTTTATCATAACGGCACTTCTATATCTGTATGATTTTCCCTGCAACTCTTCACTCAACGCACTAGAACGACTACAACAGTAGGTATCTATCCTGGATGCTATGCTCGGGTTCTGTTCCGAAATACGATGATATTCCTCACTCAGACCAAATAAAAAACCTTCCTCATGGATAATATAGTTATGTAGGAACTAAACAATTTTCTGATGGCTATTTCGGCACCATATTCGAAAAATCTCTTTCTTCCTGGGATAGTGCTATATAGTTACAGTTATTTCACTCATAAACCAAGAATTTAATAAATAAAAAAGATATAATACTATAGTTTGACATTCAATGACGTCTCTTCTTGACATCTTAAACCATCGCGCTTGCGCGTCGCGATTTCAATACGTTCCAAATTATCTTTCAATCTGAATATTTATTTTAAGGATTTTGTATTCTCAAAGATATATAATAACAAACGGGAAATGAAAATACTAAAACTATGTACTTAACCAAGCAAACTAATTAATACATTTAAAAAATCATAAAATAAGGTTGCTAAAAATTGAAGTATCACTAATTATCACAATATCGTCTGCGTGCATTGAACCAACATGAAAATATATTTATTTTCGTAAACGAAAACATACTCGACCGCCGTGAGACTCGATTGCGAAGATATTGCGATCGGAATGTGAATAAACCGAATATTAAGGTTAGCAGAATACCATTTTTTGATCTATTCACAATGTCATCGCATTCCGGTCGCATGATTTTCAATTTGCACGTAAAATAGCAGAATTGGCCTTCTGATAAAAACTAAGGTGAGTATTGGTAATCACTTAACATAATTTTACTTCATGCGTCAAAAGAATTGGATTGTATTTCAATTTTGTAATTTTTCTTTTTAGAATGTCAGCAGAAACTTCTATCTGCAATGGTTACGAAATTATAAAATCTCAAAGAGGAGGTGACTTATTGTTACGTAATGGATATCGGTATACTATAAAGCGTTCCAATTCCAATGGTCATATCGTGTGGCGTTGTGTTAATAGAAAATTGTGTATAGCCGTTTTAATTACGAACTTAACAATAGTTATAAAAGAGCAAGCTCACAAATGTAATGAAATGAAATGAAATTGTTTATTCTGTAAATAGGATATTGGAATCACTTTTACACGTCATATTAAAAAGTTGTAAAAATAAGCTAGATGAGGTCGGCGTTTCCTATCTGACTACTCTGAGAAGAAAGGCCGAAACAAACTCAGAGGTCACCGTCTCCTTTAAAGTCCAGACATAATCTTGGTCAGGCCATATGAGGACCATGTAGATAAGAGTCTGAAATGGTCTTTTGAGGAAAGAACCACACAGATTTGAGTGGACCTGTCCAGCGAGTGCAAGCATTTGTCAGTAATAGTGGAGCTCAACTCAGAACTTAAGGAGCTCAACGACTCGACGAACAATACCAAAGAAAGGACATTTGGGTAGGTCGCATAAAGTTCTCAAATTGCCAGACCTTCGCTAAAACTAACAGAACGAAAAATAAATACCCACATAGTCCTCACATAACCATCCGTACAACTCCGTAAACCAAACCATCCGTACAACTCCGTAAACCAAACGCTGGTTTGTATCATACGTCACTAATAGAACTCAGAAAGTGGTCATCAAAGGCTTTGAATCCACATCCATACATGTCACGTCCGGCGTGCCCCAGGGTTCAATTTTAGGCCCTCTCCTATTTGTTCTTTTTATAAATGACTTAAATCAATGTTTCAGATATTCAAAATTTCTACTATATGCCGATGACCTGAAAATATTTAGGAAAATTCAAAATAAAACGGATTGTACTTTATTCCAAGACGATTTGGATAGATTCTCGGCATATTTATTAATTTTACTGATTCAACGATAATTAATTTAATTTAATTAATTTAATTTAATTTTTAATTTGTTATCCAAATATTTAATTTTAATTTGATTGCTTTATTATTAATTAGCTACCCTATTACCAATTAATGTGATATTTTTATTTATTTTGTTTGTTGATTTGTTTTTACATTAATTTAATTTGATTTTTTGTTGATGTTATATTGCTAGACTAGACTAGATTAGCTTAGCTTAATAATAGCTTTAGCTTAGCTTAATTGTAAAAAATGAAAAATTAAATATATAGTGCATGTGGTGTTAGCCTGTAAATAATTGTTGCACTTATAAATGTATATCGTGTACTTTTAAATGTAATGTTATGTGTAAACAGTTGTAGGCCAACCTATTAATAAATAAATAAATATTGTATTAAAAATAAGCTTAAGCTAAACATCCTTAAGTGCTCATCTATAACATTCACCAAAAATAAAAATACTATAACTCACACATACAACCTAAATAACGCCTCATTGCATAGAGTCCCTGTAATCAGGGACCTTGGGGTACTTTTGGATAGTAAACTTCACCTGGATCAACACATTGATAACATTATTAGTAACGCGTTTCGCATGTATGGATTTGTGATGAGATGCATGACCGATTTTAAACGTACTCGCACGTACATTCATTTATATAAATCTTTAGTGAGATCTCAGTTGGAGTATGCTGTAATGGTATGGAACCCCTTGTACAAAAAATACATAGATAACCTAGAAATCGTTCAACGTAAATTCTTTAAAGCCACACATTATCGTTGCTTCCGAAAAAAAACATCCTACATTAACTTATTGAAATATTATAAGCTAACTACTTTAAGTGATAGACGCACTTTTTTGGAAACTAAGTTTCTCTATGACCTGTGTAATAACAAGTACGATTGCTCAGAGTTGACAAACAAATTGTGCTATATAGTACCTAGAACTGTTGTGCGGCGTGGGGTGCGTGGGTGCCCGTTATTTGCAGTGTCTTCTTGTCGCACCAACGCGGGTGTCCGCGCACCTCTACGTCGTTTAGCAAAAAATTATAATACTCTTTTTTCAGAATTAGATTTGTTCTCTTTGTCAGCTAATAAAATTCGCATTGAGCTTCTTAAAACGATCGAGGGACCGGATGATTAACCGTGTCTCCGTATAATTATGTATACATTAGTATTATAAGAATAAGATTTGTTCATTTTTAAGTTTCATTAGTATTGTTGTTGCACTCGTGCTCTTCCAAATTTCTATTAGAATATGTAATATGTGGATAACGTAGTTGGTTACACACTGATATACCTATTTATAAGCCATTTTGAACTATGTAAAGTGTGTAATTGTTGGTTTTCCTTAATAAATAAAATAAAAAATAAAATAAAAATAAAACCAGATATCATTGGAAACAAAGTTAAGATAAAAGTATATGATACCATAGAAAGAGCAGAGAATGAATTAAAGCCAATGCCAATGTTGTACTCGGATGTGATCGACCAGCTGAATGATATCGAACCTAATCTCGTCACAAATCTCCCTAAGTATGAAAATATTAAAAAAACTTTATACAAGCACAGAAATCGTGCATTATGCATGTATGTATTATGTATGCCGTGTTGGATGATAAAATCTTTATTCTTAAATCTTTCCTTGCCCAGCAATACCCATCAGTCCAGTCCTTCAGCTCAATAGTAGGTGTTTCAGGTAACGATTCCTTACAGCTTTGTAAAGACCACTGAGCAACCATCTCAGTGACAATGGCCAAGAAATGTGAAAGTGCAAGACGTTCACGCAAGGTGTTGTGGTCTTTAATGTTCCGATTGAACGCTTCTAATGCATTCTTTGTGGCAGGCGAACACGGCGCTGCGCCTAAAAACCAATTCGAATGTTTCTTTAACCATTCTTCTTTGAAGTATTGAATGAACTCGGTTTGAGTCTGCCATTTTTTTACAAAAGCCTGTGATGCAGCATTAAAAACTTCATATGATGTAGCATTATGTAGTGCGTCTATGTCGTGTATAATTTCCTTCTGTTTCGTTTTATTGTTGACGAGTTTCGTAACTTTTTGCTGCATATTTTTCTTCGCGTGAGCCCAGCACATACGAACAACTGGTGTAGTACCAAAAACTGCGATGAAAGCATTTCTGATACTCTGAGCAGCGTCACAAACTAAAACTTTAGGTTGCATCACGTGATCAAATAAAGACAGAACCTTTTCTTTAAGGCCGTCAAAAATCATTTGAAAATCTTCTTGACGTTCATTAGTGGACACACCAGGACAAAGCGGATGAAACTTACGGTTCTTATCAGTGGTACCAAGAACTAAAACGGGGAACCCTTGCCATATGAGTTTATATGTGGCGTCTATGTGCAGTACGTCGGTGGAACAAACTATGTTGAGTAATTTTTTAGTTGACAACGCGAGACGAAAACTTGGTTCTTCCGCTTCTATCACGTAATAGCTGAACACGAAAACTTCGTTTTCATCATCGGGAATAGTTGTTCGATCGAAAATCCATTTTTCAAGTTCACCTAAGTAAATTGCAGCTCTTCCGAACTTCTCGCGCCTTCTGTCATATAAGTAGTTGTTAAGTTGCCGTTTCGAAGGCACCTTTATCCCTGTCATGTTGTTCAGAGCCTCTAATATAGCTTTTGGTTTTAGGCGTAAATCAAACATCTTATTTATTTCTCTTTTAACGTTTTCCGGAATTCCGTACTCACTACGCGTACCAATCTGGTCATGGTTGTGCTCTGAAGTGGTCTTAAAAATAAGAATGTCATTGCAGTCATTCACAAAACAATAAATACAACGCACAATCACACTGTGGCCCCTTGGATTTTACCTTGTTACAACGATAGAAACGTTTTTGGCCTTCATCACTGTCCCGCGTATAGTTTCTTGACCAAGTCTTTTCATTACTGACAAACTCCTCTGCTTCTTGCACATTATAGCACCGTTTGATCAACACCCAACTTTTATTACGACGATTCTTCTTCACCGGTACTGATGAACCAGCTCCCTCCTCTTCCTCCTCCGACTCAGAACGGTACACGGGTACCTCATCCATATTTCGTAACAATACTAAGTTTCCTTAATAGATAGTAAGTTAATAGTTTTCTTAGTAGATTTATTAGTTCGTTGAAATGATAATATTAAACCAATAGCAACAAAAACTATTTAATTTTGTAACATAAACAGACAAAACACGCAAGGATCGGTCGTTGCAAGCGCACTGCGCTCGGATCTTTCGAACTCGCACGCGAAAACAGCCGAACGCGACCCGAACCCTATAGCACGGGCCGAACAGTTGAGGTATTTTCATCATTATTGCGAGTTAAAAAATAAATTTTGGTGGGTACCAAAATGAAGTACTTTATTTATGACAGAGTATAGATAGTTCTACTTCTATAGTTCCTAGTGGATGCAGCTGGCTCAAAATATTACATATTCAAACATTAAACATGTAATTAATTTAGTGTTCTTGCTAATGTGTTCATATTCTTATTTTCAGATAAATTAGTATAACATAGTACAGAAGCTGAAAGCACAATCGCAACAACAGCCGTTTTTGATAAACTGTTTGATAGTGTCAATGGCTACCCCCGCTACATTAAGACGACCCATAAAAAAAGACTCACTTCATCATCCGTTTTGGATTGACGCAATAAAAAAAAAATCTATAACGTTGATAAATGTAGCAAACATGTTGTATTGGTAAAAAATTGTTCAATTGGTAAAAGTGCCGTTTCTGAATAGTTGGATCACCCACCCTTGAAAGTTTCTATATCTAAATTATTATTTTCTAAATATGGCGTGGATTACTATTACCCAAGAAATATAAACCAAGACCCACTAGACAACTGTTTTGGACGTACAAGGGCTCTGAATTCGAGAAACGTTAACCCTGATGCAAAGACATTTATTTATTCTTTTAAATCCTTATTAATATCGAATGTCCTAAGCCCACATTCTAAATTTTCTAACTGTGAAGAGGATGATCGAGAAACTTTATTAAATTTTTAATGTCTATTCATAAATAAAAATTCTAACAAAGAAAATACCACAACAAGGGAAGATTGCATAGAAAACCATCGCCTTCACAGAAAAGAAAACTCCCATCCTCTTCACAGCAATCCCTACAAGATAAATTTTCAGTGGATCAAGTGATATTTGAAAAAATAAAAGGTCACTGCTCAGCATACACAGATGGTTTTATATGTCGAAAAATGTCAAAAACTATAAAATGCGAGGCCTGATTACATACATATACAAGCAGGCCAGACGAAAATGTCCACAGGTATATCCAATTTAGAGAAAACAAATCTCTAAAAAATAATAATTTAATATATCAATGACAGAATTTTAATTTTGTACAGGGACGTGGCTTCAATAATACACAATTATTTAAATGCTCATTGTTATAAATATAATTTAATACGTCCACCAATACTGCGGAGCGTGCCCGCCTGCTGACTGTTGGTGAATCGGAATCGGGCCTCTGGCTTCAGGCACTACCGTCACCCAACGTTCCTATGCTGGGTGACACTACAAGTCTTTAAGTTAAATATAAACTATTATAATATTTAAAAAGAAATTAAAAAAAAAAATACTCAACACAATGAGGTACTCCTGGCTGGGGTGTGCGAAGCTCCATATAGTAGTCGTGGACATATTTATCAATTTCATACTAAGGTTACAAGTACATAATTGGTGTAACATTATAAATCAAATTTTGAAGGGCGCCCTTGAAGAGAAACATTTATCTTAAAATTGGGAGAGCCTAAAAACGGGCATTAACAAAGTATAAAAGTTTTAGGGTAAGAAAAAAATGCCTAAATAAATAAAAATAAAAAAAATATTACATTTGTTTTATTAGTTAAACTTATGAGTGAAACTAGTTGAAAACACACTGTGCTTACGCTTACGCTCTACTTATGCCTTCGAATCCGAATGAATCCGATCATCATTATCCTGTCCTTATCTAATTTATTTGAGGTCGGCGCAAATGAACCCTTTCTTTTAGCCATCATCTCGGTAGTCACCCCCTTTCTTGCCATATCATCTTTCACAGAGTCCATCCGTAGTTTCTCTGGTCTTCCCCTGCTCTTATAGCCATCGACATTCATACCCAAAACTTTCCTCACGACATTTTCCTCATTTTGCTGCACCGGCAAAACAAAACATCGGTTATTTAGTGAAAACGGTAGCAAAAAATAAAACAAAAAATACCAACAAAATATTTAAAGCGTATTGCATCAAAAAATAAAAGGAAAGCAGATACAAATAGAAGCGCTAAACGCATGCATTATGGGAATATGGAAAAGGCAGCTGACCTCAACAGTGAAGGTTATTAATAAAAAGAAAAACGAACTATTGTTAGAACTAAACCAAAGTGCGTGTCAGAAGCACGAAATTAAATCCAAAACCATAGGTCAAGGAGCTAATCAAATTGGGTAAAAAGAGAAAAAAGAGGTTGACAGCTTGATTCTTTAGCCAAGTCTGCAGACTAAGATATAGACAAGTCTTGCAAACACAATGATGCTTCTAAATATAGAAATGAACATGAACCCATAGAACTAAAGGATGTTGAGAAATGTTTAGGACTTCATATTGAACCATTTGGTTATTTATTAACGAAAATCGACCTTTTCAGAGCAAGACCAAAAGATTTAATAGGTGATGATGCTATCATAGAAATAAAGTGTCCTACGAGCGCCGCAAACTACATAAATAAAGCCTGAGGGAATTGATTAAAAAAAAATATTCAATAAATCCTATTCTTACCAGATACAAGGACAGTTACAAATAACAAACCGCAAATACTGTATTTTAGTAGAATGGCTGACAAAAATAAATAGAAAAGAACGAATTCTGAAATTCTATCGTTTTAAAATTAGAAGTTTTTTATTGCAAATGCATATTGCCTGATTCTACACATCATTCGCCAGCTAATTCAAATTCAGAAGAAGAGTATATATATATAACTCTCCATTAGGTAGTCACTTCAAAAACCCGACTGCAAAAACCTATCACCGAAAAGAGAAAAACAAGCAACTTTGATAAAGAAAGTTTTTTAGCATTGTTTACCAATCTGGACATAATTTTCATGATAGCTGCAAAAACACGATGTCAATAGTAATATTGCAGAAGTATTCAACACAACAGCGTTGTTGCGAAATTTGTGGGCGGTAAACAACTCGACAGTCTTATACATCTCGCTGTGATGGCTCAGTTGTGTCATTCAACGCTAAAGAATCACAATCGTATATTTGCAGAAAGATTTTGATGCGAAATCCTAACCCTATTGTAAAAAAATTAGAGATGAACCGCAATAAAAAAAGAATCGCAGATTTAAGACGAAAATTATCAAAATCTTTTGCAACTAAAAAGTGTACAAACAATATCAATGATAAATATTACGGCGACTCTTGTCAAATAAAAATCCAGATCTAGAACAAGATGACTTTGATTTTGGTAAATCAGAACATACAGGGTGTAAGGGACAGCCCTCCATAAATTAACAGGGGGCATACAGCTCCTTATTTTGAATCATATGTCACGTGTTGTCCATGTTTTTCAGTAACTATTCCTTTATTTTAATGTAAAATTACATTCCCTGTACGTAGCACTCCATTTATGTAAACAAAACAGCTACAATAAAAAAGCAATGGATGTTGAAATACTCTGTTCACTTTCTGCCTAGCTACAGAGTTCATCGGACTAAGCGCATAGGTACTATTCCCAAACTACTCCCAACAGACCCTCCGATTTGTGTATAGATGCGTCCCTTTTGGTCGGATGGTCAGCGTTTGCATAATCGCAACAGAATTGCAAACTGATAAAACCTCAATTTGTGAACGAAAATGTTAGAACTAACATGATTCACCTTAAACCTAAAACTCCGTTATTGACAATAGCAAGTATTTTCGTGCAATTAATTTCTAAAGGAAAAAGGCACATAATATGTGTATACTTTGCACAAAATCTCGTGCAAAATGTTTATTTTAGTTGGCAACAACAGTTTGTTTGCGGCGCAGTGAGGCAGTGTCGCTGTTGTTGAGCCGCGAGCGCATGTCGGTAATATTCGCTCGCGCAGTCGCGTTGTGAAGTTACGCTTACGCCTCGTCTTCGTTCGTGTACGCTTTTGGATTTGTTTTTTGTGGTGTTCTTGTGTTAGAAATGGCTTCATTTAGTGCTCTTGAGTATGGACAGATGATAATGTATGTGTGATGCTACGTAAAGGAAAAAGTGATTGTCAGTGCATGTGCGAGTGAGGAGGAAATGCGAGACCGCATCACGAACACGTTCCAGTAGCTGCGGGACAGCTGCAACGAAGATCCCAACTTGATGACCCGCTTACACGCAGAGACCCTGCGTCGTGCCAATATCTGCGAACGCCTCGGTGGAGGCCACTTCGAGCCGTACCTCGTACGACCGGAGCGATTCTAAGGTAGGATTAAATTAACTTTTTTTTTATCTGTGAACGTTGTGGCATGTTCTTTACTGCACACTCGGATAACGCGATGCCCCATCAGGGGGCGTGGGGAGCGGAATGACTCTGTGTACCTTGTACGGCTTGTGTTCTTTACTTGTACGTCACGCGGCTATCTGCTGAATTGGTCGCTCTCGCTCGTTGGGTAATTCGTCAACTCGTCCTACATGCCTACGGCCCATCTAAGACGACTTGCAGATATCAAAAACACGTCCTAAATGGGCCGTAGGCATTTAGACGAGTTGACGAAATACTACGCTAGTCGCGCCACGTGATTTTAAGCATACAAACACGGACCAAAGGACATAAGTAACCAGTCACGCACACTTTTTTCTTAATTATTTAAAAATGTAAATTGCATATATGGAAAATAATCTAAGGATATTTATTCTAAATGTATAATAAATTAATAATAATGCTTACCACTTTTTAGGTTTAGAATTTTTTTATTTTTTTATGTGAATACAGTGAATAATGTGTCATAATTATATTATATAAATATTACTTTTTTATTATTATTATAAATGTAAACAGCATAATTTCAATAAACTATAAATTATTTATATGAATTGTCTTTATATAAATATAATATATTTATATAGTGTAGGAATTTTTAATTTCTTAATTTATAATTTGGTAATTTCTTAAAAAAGTGAAAATATTAGAACTAAACATACACCTCGTATGTTTAGTTCTAATATTTTCACTTTTTTTGTAGAGAAAAACTAAAAACTAAACGACTTTGGGTGCATCGTCACGCTGAGACAGGCGAAATAAACCGTCGCCTGCCTGGACCCGACACCATTGGCCACAAATGCTTTGCCTCGGCACCGTGAGATTGTTGCCACCCATATATCAGATCCATTCGCTAAGACCAGCATAACAGGAGCAGCACACAACGTCACTATGCAAACTGTACGGAACCACCTGCGAGCGGACGGTTTGTCATGTTGCAAACCGGCGCGGAAAATTTTATTATCCACCGTGCACCGTCAAAATCGCGTTCGCTTCGCGAAGGTATATCGGCACTTCGATTGACAAAACAATGTCGTCATATTTACTGATGAAAAATGTAGTGAAATATTATGGAGAAAAAAAGGAGACCGATACACGAAAAAAATATTTTGCCACTTAGGACTAGTCGCCCCATAACACTAGGGTATTGGGGCTGGATGTAGTCCATGGGTCCCGGTGAGCTCGTTGAAGTGGGACCTCGTAATAATAGTCACGGCTATTTAGATATTTAAAAAAATGTTACTCGTATGCTGCCCACAGTGCGAGTTGCCTATCCAAACGAGCATATTTGAGTGCACAAAGCACATATTGTGCAAGATTGGCTGAAATCACAAACAGATGTCACTGTTATTGATTGGCCTGCTAAGAGTCCAGATTTAAACCCCATAGCAAATGACATGACCAGTGATACTATGGGCGCCTGCATAGGTGTCGAAATCAATGTGCAGCAAATATTGTATTATTTTTGAAATTGTTGTATTCTATAGTTTAAAAATAAAAAAGTTTCAAGAGTCTAAAAGATCAGGTATCTGAGAAAAATAAAGATAAGTTTTCACTAAATAACTCTACTTTTCTATAAAAGATGGCGCTAGGCGTTGTGGTTATCATGGTCGAGCCAATCTAATTATGATCTATAGTCAGCTATTGACTACAACTAGGATATACGTTGCTCGGGAAACAAAAATAAGCCTTTATATTATTTGTGAAGGGATGAAGATTACCCTGAATAATAAGACTATTATTTGAACGAATGAAGTATTTTAATATTTCATAAATAAAATACAATGTAGGAAAGACGGACAATATAAACAAAGTACACTTGTTGACGGAACCCAAAAAAACATTAATGGTCTTGAATGGAAAGTAAAACATTTTCTAAAAATGGCGCTGGTGCTAGTACATTGTCTTGGTGCCTGGCCCAGCCAAGATACCAGACTAGTGTCATGACATGGCAACAACAGCCGACTGTACGATTGCCGACTATACAGTTGCAATAGTAACCTAATATTGCATTTAATGGCGAACCGCCGCTAGGCTCACAATCTATTAATATATATGTAAAATATATTTTTTGACTGACATGCCTTGACTTTATTCTTCCTCTTAATAAATATGGATTGTTCCCACCAACCCGTAAAATCATTTCTTCTGAATGTTCCAGCTCTGGACACACTTCAACATGGTAAATTCCATTTTCCCTTATGTGTTCCCCATAATAAGATCTTGCTTGCTTGACCTGATAAGGCCCTAACGCAAGTAAAAGCAAGTCATTGTGTTCTAAAACAGGGAAAACTTGTAATTGAGGAAGGTTGCCATCTATACGAGTAAACATAACCCTTCTTCTATTAAGATTACATTCATTGACGAAAATGCCGAGATGATTTGGTTCGTCCATGTACCTGTGAACACGCTCTATAATTTGTTCAGCATTTGGACTATCATGAATTAATGGATGAAACTTATTGAGAAGGGCTCCTGCATTTCTAAAATCAGTCATCATGTTTGGACTAGCAATATTAAAATATCTTTGTCGAAATAGTTTGTAGTCTCTTTTGAACCGGCCATTTATAATCTCTACAACCCATCTGCACAAAGTAACCTTACGGCTTTTATTGGCCTGTGAAAATGTCAATTGATGATGCCCTTCATCCAAAGACTCAGGTTTAAATACCCTATAATCAATCCCTTCTAAAAATGGAATGGCATCCCTAAATCCTCTGTCTAATATAAAAATATCATTTGGCCTAAACAGGTTTCGCAATGGACCATCTTCAGTTTCAAATAGACTTTTCATGATTTCTGTATAGTCTAGTCTGTCTAGTCCAACAGGCCCGACACGCATAGATTGTTGCCACATCCTTAAAATAGAATGACATTAATATATTATATTTTTAAATCCTATAATGTTAGATTTATTTATTATTTAAATAATGTAAAGCAGAGTGTAACAAAAGTTATACTATATTTCACTAACAATTGTATCATTAATATGTGCAATTATATAATCAAATATCTTACCTGATAATTATCATGGGAAATAATGGGTAGTAATGGGCTGTCTGCAGGAATCATACAAAAACGCAGTCCTCTGACTGAGAGACCACACCCACGACAGACCATTAAATGACCTAACAATCTCTCATTGTCAGCCTGTTCGCTATTCAATAAGTTGAAACAGGGGTGACAAATATATGCGTCTAATGGCAGCTGAAAAATAAAAATATCATTTTATTTTGTATACTCTGTTAAGATACCTGTTATATGAAATTCTATGGAAGTACAGACTTGTGTGTGTATAATAGATAAGTATTCATAGGCCATGTAAAGCACGAAATAAACGCTGCTTTGAAGTTTTACTGGCTCATTCATCGAACCGCTGCCTGTGTCAGACTATTGCTGTCTTGTTGCCAAATAGTATTATTTCAATGAAGTACAGGTACATACCTGATTGTCCAACCATCGGGCAAGTTTCGCTTGTAGGGGTAAGGTAAGCAGTGACATAATATGCCTTTGAACTCGCCTTACAGATATGCCACAGTTTAGGCACCTCATCATAACATCCATTTAACCAAATCGTAGAGCAAAAGAGATGAATCCGTAATGAATAGCAATGGTAATCGGGTTTTGAAGATGTCAGTCCGTAAAGAAGAGCACTGGTCGTTAGAAAAAGAACACAATAATCGCACAGTAAACACAACGAACGCGTAAGCACAACGTGGGTTGGGAACTGCAATGAAACCTGTCGTGACGCCAAGATCAGATGTGCAAGTAGGGATGGTGAATTGATTCTATGATTTTTTCTCGAACCTTCAAATGATTCGATTGTAAAATCAAAATCATTTGACTACCCCGTTGGTTTAGTGATCGCAAGCGCTACAGCTGAGCATGACGCCCTGGGTGCGATTCCCGGGTCGGGCAAAGTGTTATTGGGTTTGTCCATCTGGAATTTCTTAGAAGCAGCCCGGAGTCTAGATTTGGGCCCGGTTGGAGGCAATAGGCCTGCCCCCTATTTATTACAAGAGACGAAAACATAACACGCGAAATGAGGGTGTAGGTAAACCTCTGCCTAATCCTTCAGGGAGAACAGGCGTGATGTTATTATTAATCAAACACGGTAAAATAAAATATCAATTCAAAAATCGATGTGATAAATAAGATGTGATGTGATACTAGATAATAATGTGAATCGAATGTTCATGATTTGACTTGAATCGAATGAATTACCGATTTTATGAAAATATTGCTACCCCTTTGGTCCCCACACTGGTGTCGGTCACTAAAGTCAGATGCATTGTCAAAGAAATAACACTTCTGTAGACGCAGCGATCATTAAAAAAAATATGGTTTTAGATCATACGTGTCAATAAAAACCTAACCTAACATGTAGGCGTGTCAATAAATAAAATTATTTATAAACAAAACATGCATATTCCATGTCATTAAAATTCACTTGATCGAAAATAACTTGTGCTTAATTTATTTTTTTCATACTATGTGTAGCTTAATATATGGTTAGTGGATGATTTGGAATACACTGGAACGTGAAAATCGGGAAGTGCATAGAAGAGAAAAGCGGAAGCAATTAAAATACTGTGTTTTCAGATATTTTAACCTTGGCTTTATTCGCAATAATTTATCCATGATAAATTAGATCTTTATTTTTAAATCTTAGTGTATTTACTGGAATCCTGCACATGTTCCCGAATTCGAATGCCAAAACTGGTCATGTCTTTTATGGGGTCGTGGTAGTGAACTTTGTAACAACATGGTTGCTAGTAGGTATAAGCAGACGTTTGCAACTTGTTATAGACAGCGAAGGGGCACCCATTCATTATTAACATAACAGTTAATAATTACTGGACGTGGACGTCCCACGACTAATATGATGATTTAATTAATAATATATAAAATATCCGTTAATATTATTAATTACGGATCATCTTGAGAAAGTGTAATATCGAAAATTACCGCCGACTTATCGTAACATTTATACAGCCTTTAAATTTCAGACATTTTAACGAATTTAAATCTAATATTTTCCTAGAAACTGTGTTGGTAATAATTATAATACTGTTCCCGATACCGGTGGTTTACTATATTTTATACAGTATGTAAGGGTAAACAGTCTTGTCATTCAAACCATGGGTACTTGACTTTAATATAAAAATAAATGACCCAGAAACCACAAAAAAAAACCTTATTTTCATTAAAAGAGTTTAAAAAGTTCGCCCGCTACCTACGTACACAACACATACTCGTACATAACCTGTGATGCAACTTTCCCTTCATACTTCATACCTGGCTTAGGACAGGCAAAGATACCTTTTTTTTTTTTTTTTCCGGGGTGGAAAATCCTCATGGATGTCCACCGCCCTGGGGCGGGCGGAGGGGTCTGTCAGACTCTTACTGACTAAAAACCACCCCGGTGTTCCGACTCACACCTGCGCCGGGGGTCGCGGGAACGTAAAAATCTTCCGCAACCCCCGACTGGTGCCGGCCCGCCATCGCGGGCCTCCTCGGGTCAGGGGGGGGAGTGAGGTGTTTGACTCCCCCCGTGACGTCTAAGAGGGGCGCGCGTGGAACACTACGCGCCGCCACCTCGGGTCCTGATGTATGGGGGGCGACGGACGTCCCCGAGTCCGTCGCCCCTGGACCCATTTAGGGGGGCTGGAAGAGGGCGTTATCCGCCCTCCGCCGACGCCCGGTGCGCCTGCTGCGGGCCGGGTGAGTGGACGAGATCTCCCTCTCCCTTTCCGCAGCCTCCTTCTGCGAGACGACTGTCTCGCAGTAGGAAACCACCGCGTCCCAGGACTCCTCGCTGTCGACCATCGACTCAACGACGGCCGGCAGCGAGAGGTCACTGCCTACTTCTGAGATGAGGGCACGGCGCGGCTCCTCCCAAGCGGCACACTCTGCCAGCGTATGCCGCGCCGTGTCCTCCCGGCAGTTGACGCAGTGGTGACACCGAGCGTCCGGCTCCCTGTTTATGCGACACAGGTACTTCCCGAAGCAACCATGCCCCGAGAGCACCTGCGTCACCCGAAACGACAGGGAGCCGTGCCTCCTCCCGAGCCAGCGCTCGAGCACCGGCCGGACCGCCTCGATGATGTCGAGGCCGGCGGTAGGGCGTGAAAGCCTTTCCCGCCATTCCGCCACCAGGACCTCGCGAAGCTGAGACCGATGCAGCTCTATGTGTCGCTGCATCGGTTGCTCACCCCGCGCCCTCGCTTCCTCGCGCCACCGATACGATGACGCGAGTACTTTCGCCTCGAGGTCCCAGGGCGGGGATCCGGCCAGTGCACAAGCCGCCTCGTAGGAGATCGTGCGATACCCCCTGATGACTCTGACGGCCATCGCTCTCTGCGGCTTGCGCAGGACTGCGATACTACCGGCCGTCAGGTCAGCCGCCCAGATCGGGGCCCCGTAAAGGGCCATCGATCGCACGATCCCCACGTAGAGCCGCCTACAAGCGGCGCTCGGGCCCCCCAGATTGGGAAGCAGCGTTGACAGCGCTCCAGCAGCGCCCAGCAACTTGGGCAGGCAAAAAAAAAAAAAAAAAAATACCTACCTTAACTCGCGACAATCTAAGAAGTCCGTTTTGACGTTTCGTTCTCGTACATGTAATAAAACGTTATGCCTTGAGAATCAGTTTTAAGCAATGTAGATAAGTCGTCGATTACAAACTCTCTAAGTATGATTAATCGATATGTCTCGAGAATCAATTTAAAAGAAACCATTTTTTTTTCATCGCTTCACAAAGCATTTTTATAGCTGTCAAAACTGACTTCTTGGATTGTCGCGAGTAGGTACGCATTCTCTGTGTAGCCGCCAACATTGTTTCACGGCTTGGTACACGTTGTCTAGGGAATAGTTCGGCGTACATCCTACGCGCCTCGTTCAGGTTATCACCCGCGTTGGCGTAAAGCCGTATCATTTCAGTAAACTGTTCATTAGTGTAAGACAGCCTTATGTGTAACTACTACTCACAAACTACAACTATTATTGTTTACGCGCGAGAAATGAGCGGCGGCGCTACGACGCGGCGTTACGTGCGCCCGCTAGCGAGACAGCTGACTGACTGGAATGAGGTAAGAGTGGGGAAGGGGACGCGCGGACGTGGCGTGTTCTTCGCGCCCGCGCCGCGCCCCCTTGTTGAGACGCAAGTTCGTTGCCCTAGCCTCTAGCGCATAAGGTGAAATATTTTTGTGTCAAAATGTAGATATTCCTAAAAAAAAAGTTGTCATTTTCCATTGATTTTACGTTCTATAAATGAAACCAAACCACTGTTTTCAAGGTTAAAGGTGTTTACCCTAACACCCTGTATATTGATTTTATTTAATTTATATGTTACAACTGAACTACTGACACTACTGTCACTGTTGTTTGTGTGTTACTGTCTGTTACTACTTGCTGTTTGTTGTTATAACAGTTTATAATATAACTGAATAAACGAAATCTTAATTAATACTCTTCAAAACTACAGCATATTTCATACAGGACCGATTTAAGAGACTCCATGACTACCAATGTCTGCCTGAAACAGTGGTAGACTATATTTTACATGTAGCCAATGTGATTACGAATACTGGAATTGAAGTGAAACTTAACCTTCCTCAAATAGCTGTACCCTTAGGTGATGTCGGAGTTTCAGGAACATTCGGAGTGGTAAATGCTAATACTCACAACGTCGGAAAGATTAATGAAAAAAAAACTATGGTATGTTGATGAATCATAATATGTATGAAGTCATACATTGTGTAGGCCTGACTCAGAATTTAGAATGTACAGACGAACAAAAAACACAACTAATTACTGAAAGCTCGTAAGGATACTGAGTTGGTTGAAGTAATAGAATATTCCAGATTATTTACATAATTATAATACAATTCATTTATGAGAATATCAGGGGTAGGTCACTACCATACTAGGCAAGATTTCAGGAAATAATTTTAGAAAAGCGCCATCTGTTATAGTCCGAGCAAAATGTTTAGTACGTTTATTATGCAATAGATGGTGCTTTCATCAAAACAATAATTTCGAACAAATATCACTTTATGGAGTGGAAATTCAAAATAATTAATTAGTTTTAATAACGATATACAATTATTTATTCAATAAATAATAAAATTATGATCACTTTTTTATTTGTTCTATATATTTTACTGAACACCGAACAGAAGCTAAAAATATCTTTGCCGTAAAATTGGACATGGAGTTTCGCAAATGGCTGTTCAATACCAGTCGCTTAAACAAAAAGCCATACAAACCCATACCTCCCTTAAAACCATGAGCGAAACCCGAGACCTATCGGAGTCTTTAAAGGAGATGAACCGTGCGATTCAAGAGTCCTGTACGAAGCAGGGTGCGGCTACATCTTTTGCAGATATGGTGAAGAAGCGGTCCAATAGCTTTATCCGTCCTAATACTTTTAGCTCCGTGGCGATTTATCCTTGTGATAACTCAAAGACCAGTGACGAAACCAAGAACATGGTCCAAAAATCATTTGCCCTAGAGAAATGAAGCTGAAAGTACGAGGCGTACGCAAAATAGGAAAAGGAGGACTAATATTCAGCACTGAGACCAAAGATGACCTAGATAAGCTCAAAAAAACAGTCCAACTCGCTACGTCAGGTCTTACCGTCGACGAACCTCAAAAGCGCAAACCCCGCATAATAGTTATAGGAGTTCCAACATCAATGACAGAAAATGAGGTTTATAAATGCATTTTTGAACAAAACTTGACCGACAAAATGCCGACTATGTCCCAAGATACATTTTTGACCTCAATAAAACTTAGCCACAAATCGGGCAGGAAAGATGCTGAGAACTGCAACTATATTATAGAAGTTCCAGCCGCCATTCGTAAGGCCCTCATCACACAGGACAGACTATTTATTAACTGGACGTCCTGCCCGGTACGAGACTTTACTTTGGTGACTAGATGTTACAAGTGCCAGCAGTACGGTCATGCAGCCAAGACATGCAAAATTGCTACCCCCACGTGTGGACATTGCGGTGAAGAAGGGCACACTATCCAAGACTGCGCAAAGGAAGCCCATCCGCCAAAATGTGCTACATGTTCGCGCTTTAAAAAACAAGCTAATCACAAGACGGGAGATACAGAGTGCCCGGCTAAAAAAGCTGCCGAATACAGGTACATTAATTCGATAGATTATGAAGGCGCCTAAGAGCGTCACATACTTGTTTATATTTTAGACTTAATCTATTATTTTTATTCAATTGTAGTATGGATGATAACTTAATTACCGATATAGATAACACATTTTTAACTGTGTCAAAGACATGTGACGTTGAGGACTGCAGAAAATATCTTTCCGAATATCATAATTCACTAACCATACTGACCCAAAACATTCGTAGTATTTGTAAGAACATAGATAGCTTTAACATTTTTCTTCATAGGCTTAAATTTGATTGTGATATCATGGTACTTACCGAGTGCTGACTATCAAATCGCTACGATAACCTCCCAGTAATACCAGGGTACAACTTATTGCATAGCAAAATAAACCACAATCAAAATGATGGGTGGTAGTCTTTGTTAAGGAATCGTTAAAGGTCACAGTTGAGGAACATACTCTACAAGATGCTATGAGTAATTGTTTAGTCATCAAAATTGGTACAACCACAGCTATAATCGCTATTTACAGATCCCCTTCCGCTGGAAACTTAGATTCTTTTAACGATTCCTTAAACCAGATCTATCAAACACTAAGTCCTTTTCATAATGTTATACTAACAGGTGACTTAAATATAAATATCGGCTCTGAAAACTGCGATGCAGGGACCCAAGATTACCTTAATATCTGCTCATACCATGGCTTTCTCCCCGCTCACACGTTACCTCATCAGAGCGGCTCCTGTCTCGATCATATGATGATCAAGACCAGCGTATCATATATTACGCTTGTTACTAACTCAACAATTACTGACCATCACGCTGTCCTACTTACGATAAATTTAACGCTGTCTAAGCTAAATCGTTCCCAGACTATGAGCAAATTAAACACAAACAAACTCGAATGTGATTGCAACCTTGATTTTAGCCCAGTTTACAATACCGCTGACGCTAATTTGGCTTTATCGTACTTAATAAAACATGTCCAACAAGCGATATTACGTAACACGACAGTTTCTACGGTAAATAAGAAACTCTATAATATTAAACCTTGGATTACTCCTGGGTTAATCCGATGTATAAGACACAGAGATAAACTTCATCAAAGATCAAAGAGGTACTCTTATAATCTAATAATTCAAACCACCTATAAAAAATACAGGAATTTCTGCAATAATCTCCTAAAGAATTTAAAGAATAGCTACGATAAAAATGAACTAAATAGAGCAGGTAACAATAGCAAGCAACTTTAAAACATATTAAAAATGTCACCAATATGTCTAAACAGCGTGAATCAAATTCGAGTTTACTGCTTACTAATCCTTCACCATTATTGTCAGCTAACAATGTTAATAACTATTTTGTAAATGTTGGAAAAACTTTTGCCGAACAGATCCCGAAACATAGTGACCAACTGCCTTTCCAAAAATCAAGCAATAGCTGTAACCCAAAATCTTTTGCTATGATAGACACTGATGAAGATGAAATAACTCGAATAATTTCTAGGCTAAAAGATGACTGTGCCGTTGGATGGGATAATATAAGCAATAAGATCCTTAAACTATTTAAGAGTATTTTGGTACCTCCCTTAACGCATATTTTTCGAATGTGTCTTGCCGAAGGAATTTTCCCTTGTTGTCTCAAAAAGGCAGTTGTAATCCCTATCTTTAAATCTGGAAGCAAAGATTTAGTTAATAATTATAGGCCAATATCCTTACTCCCCTCAATATAAAAAATACTAGAGAAAATTATAAACAGTAGGCTAGTTAACTACCTAGAAAAAAACAACTTTCTATCCCCGGCACAATTTGGTTTTAGAGCTAAACTATCGACAGCCGATGCGGTGCATAACCTGACTGATTATATTTCACAAGAACTCGGCAAAGGAAACCAGACTTTGGGAATCTTCCTTGATTTAGCCAAGGCCTTCGACACGGTGTCTGTTTCTGTTCTGCTAAACAAGTTAGAGATCTTAGGAATTAGGGGAACGCCGCTGAAACTATTTGCTGACTATTTAGACGGCCGGTACCAATGTGTTAAAATTGATAATATTACGAGTGATGAACAGAAAAATACTGGTTTTGGTGTTCCTCAAGGGAGTATTCTGGGCCCTACGCTATTCCTGATCTATATTAACGACTTGTGTGGTCTTAATATAAAAGACGGCAAAATTATATCTTATGCCGACGACACGGCGTTAATATTTAGCGCTAAAACCAGTAGCGAACTGTTTGAAATCGCTCAACTAGGTTTTAATACTGTGACTAATTGGCTTCAATGCAATTTACTAACATTAAATGCTGACAAGACAAAATATATTCACTTCTCCATGCGCAAGCCTCAAGTTAACATTACTAACCCTCACCTATATGCCCATGAATGTAAAAACCGTACAGTAAACATGTTTAATTGTCCTGTTATCCTCAAAACAAGCAACTTAAAATATCTCGGGGTAATAATAGACGAAACACTCTCTTTTAGAAAACATATCGAAAGTTTCGTTAAAAGAGTGCGCAAACTAATATATGTTTTTAAAAAATTACGATCATTTGCTGATTCAAAATTAATCACACAAGTTTATTTGGCCCTATGTCAATCAATAATTCAATACTGTATCACTTCTTGGGGTGGCGCACCCAAAACTAATTTACTTCCTCTTGAAAGATCTCAGAGAGCAATTTTAAAGATAGCAAACTTCCATCCCTTCTTCTTTCCCACAGATCAGCTATATAGATCCTGTAACGTACTGACGGTTCGCCAGCTTTTCATTATGCACTTAGTATTAAAACAGCACACCATGCTCAAGTTTACTGCTGACAATACTAACAAAAGACGGAATGATATAGTGTGCACATCTAATGCAACCTCAAAACATGTCTTTGTAGAAAGATTTTTTACATTTTTAGGACCCTTTTTGTATAATAGATTAAATAGAATACTTAGTATCTATAAATTAAATTACTTTAGCTGTAAAAAAATTATACTTAATTATTTACTAACCCTAGATTATGCACAAACGGAAGATCTACTTGTTGTCTGCAAATAGAACCGCTAACGTGCCTCTTTGTTTTTATGTACCTAAGTTCTTGCTTTAGTTTTTAATTTTGTACTCATTGTTAATTTATTAAAATAAGTATCTATGCACTTTCTAGCCTGAAGCACAGGTTCAACCTAGTTCAGGCAAATATGCAACTGTGCTCTATTTTAAACTGTTATTGTATTTATTGTAAACGTGTCCCTTCTTATAAATAAACAAATTATTAATTATTATTATTATTTTATTTATGGCAATATTGATGTCAAATCAAATTGCAAAGAAGTTTGAATTAGATTTTCACAATATGGCTACTACCTACAATTTGCGTGTGCGCTGTTTTGTAGTTTCGGTTCATTTTGTATATTGTCCGCCTTCGCGACTCTATTAAGTGATATTTCGATGGCTCTTCATCGCCCGCGTGAAGGTTTTCATAGCGGACGATATTCGTCTATGCTTGGGTATCTCACCTCTGTGTCCAATTTTCTGCCAAATCCACTTACAGTCCGTTCACATTTATTTTACCTCTGACAGGTTGTCATTATAATTTTTTCTGAATGTTGGCATTACAGTCGAGTCGTCCTGCATAGTTCCTGAGTTGTCGTAGCATTTTGTATAATTTGTGTTATTAATCTAGCTAGTATCATGCCGAAGAGAATTCAAAGTAGTGGAAGGAGTATTGTATTATCAGTGCGTGACTTTTGTGAACAAGAAAAAGGGAATAATGCTCCTCTAATTCCATTTACAAATGTTCGTCAGAGAGTGGCCGCCATGACAGGTACGTGAAATAGGGATACCAGTGTGAAACATTTTACCGAATATTAGTGGAGATTATAATAGCTAAGCTAACACTAATAATATTTTATTTTCATGTCATAATATACTCACTTTACTAAAATAGTGGTCCTGTTAGGTACTATACGATTGTACTTAAGTTTTATCTTTATTTTAGGGATATCTGAAAAAACTGTCAGTACCATCACCAAGGAGGGGGCGAAGTTGCTGCTTCCTCATCTCAAAAAGTTTCTACGCCCAGAAAAAAACGCCAGCAAAAGAAGAAAATAGTTTTAGATGATTTTGATTTGTGTGCAGTGCGAAATAAAATACACTTAATGTATACAGTCAGAAAGGACAACTAGCAAAAAGTGGTTTTTAAACTATCCTAGAACCATAATTTATCGAGGACTATATGAGACTTATATCCGCATATAAGTCTCGAAAAAGGCCCACTTTCTAAGTCTAGTTTTACTTATAACGTATTTATATTAGACCGCTGAAATGCCATATACGCCTTTAATGCTCCTGTAATTGAGTTACGTCAATTCAATTACTCCTGTTAATCTCAATATAAGTAAGTTATAGTCAAAAATGAGATTAATACGCGCCTAGAAATGCTTCTATAATATATTGTGAACAGTTGAAGTGAGTGTATCGCTTGTTGTGCATAAAAAAATATTGTGTATTGTATTGTATCTTGAGGGTATTTATATGAATCAGAATTTATTAATGTCAATCTTAGTAGAAAAACGAAATCTCATTATTGTCAAATTGTTAGTCTTATAGCTTATTCGTAGGGGAATGTGAATTTTCTGTGAAATCTATCATGGTTTTGATCAAAAATTTAAAGCGCCTCTTGAAATTTGCTTATTTACATTTTAGTATTTATTAATATTCAATAAATATTATGAAGGTAGCTGCCATTTTCTTGGTGAGCATTTCCAAGTATGACAAAGTGCTAAAATAAGTATTTTTTGAATTTCCAAGTGTGACATAGTACCAATATACGTATATTGGTTCTATATTGGGTTATCTCAAAACCGGAAAAGATTCGCCATTGTTACCGGTTAGGGTTCCGCAATGCCCAGATGAATATCGATTGATATTTATAGATAAGTAAGTTAAAGGAATATTTCAAGGGTTTGTTCTACGTGCTAGGTTAAACATGAGTTTAAACATTGTTTTTATTTGCCTTAATTATATAGCAGGTTGCCGACGATTTAAACACTAGACTATGCCGATGTTCCTGGATATCGATCGATTTTTAACCAAAAATGATTTCCGATCTTTAAAGAGCTTAAAATGGCCTTGGAGTATTACACATTTCTTGTTGTCTGAGTGAGATCTGTCCCGGTTGTCACAGCGTGGTTTCTATGAATACCAGAGATTTACATTTTACTAAGAAGTTTTACTAAGAAGTATGGCAACTACGAAATATGCAAAATGAATTTAAAAAGAAGCCGTTTACTAGGTACTTTTTTGACCATCTCAAATTGACAGCATAATACTCGCACGTTTGCCCGATCGGTTCACCGACGACGTTTCCAAACTTCAATAGCATGGCCTTGACAGCCTTGTGGTACGGGGAATTACCGCGCGTCTCTATTTACCTATTTATTTGCTGTTAGAGCGAACGAGCATCGAGCACTACGAGCAGTATGAATAAATCAGTTGAACAGTTAAGACCTAGTCTCGTGCTTAGTTGAAATTTAGTGTATAATTTTTATATTAATAGGTACCTAAAACATTAGTCAGTCAAGTTTTTTAAATTCATACCAGTACCTATTCAAGTTTTATTTCAATAGTTTCAAGTAGTTTCAATTTAGGTTTTATTTATTTTTAACACGCGACGCAAAAACGACGGTTGTTAGGTTAGGTTAGTATAAGTTTGACGTGTCTGTGTGTTGTGTTTGTAACAGCTTAGCTTCCCAAACGGATGAACCGATTTGACTGCTGTTTTTAAAAATCGAATGCCTTGTTTGTTGAGATAGTTTTTAGCTGAGTTTTAAGTCGAGGGTTTTTGACCGGCAGTTCAAGTTACTAAAGAGTGGGTATTATTATTATCTAACTCATGACCGGCTTCTGCCGGATCTAGCGATTATAGTGGCGGACTGCTAATCAAGAGGCAACCTCTTGATTAGCAGGCCGCCGCACACTGTAAGAAAATCGCAATCTGACGGGATTTTATTCTTATGATACGGAACTAATTAATTTGATTGATATAAGTTATAATTAAATGTTTTTTTAGTTTTATAAAATAATTTTGTATTGTTTCGTGTATTTTTGAAATTTAAAAAACTGAAAAATACAGCAAATAAACATATTACTCATTCGTTGTGGGCAGGGAAAGCAATGACAAAACTTCTGGCTCCAATATACTTCTATTTTTTCGTGGTATGCTCCTTAATCCTGCTAAATAGGGGTCAGATGAGATTAAAAGTCTATTTAGGAGATCTGTATTTGTATCTACACGCGAAGTTTTTCGTGTAAAGATTTCTCTATAGTAACGATTGTCTTTGTTTCGTGCCTCTTGGGCTTCTTCCGATAACTGGCCAATTGGTAGTATACATGATGATATCACGTCTTTACCATGAAAAAGAACTTTGTGAACACTGACAGGCATATTGTACCAAAAATATTCCATAAGATACAGTTCCCTGGTATCTTTAACAAACAAATCAAAGGCATTTACGTCAATCGAAAACCCGCATCCGAGAGATTCTAAAATTATATGAAATCGATGAACCAGTTCTGAATTCACGCCAGTTATCTGAGCTGTTCTTGAGGAATCTCGAAAAAAGCGTCTGGCAGTGTTGCCGTCATTGGTATTTCCCGACTGTTGATTAGGCATGTCCACCAATAAACCCATTTCATTTCTGAATCTTCTTTGAATCTGCTCCTTCTTGTTTTTGACTAGATTTTTATTTTGATCACCTCTAACTTGCCAGACATTTATATCGAGTCTATATGCAATGTGCAGTATACATTCCATGAATCTTATCCACGAATGTAATGGAGAAAGTCCAAAAGTCATTGCAGCTGTATCGAGTGGTTTCTTTGAAATAACATCAGGTTTATTCATTTCGGATGGCTTTGCTCCACATATATAGCAAGTTTGAGAGGAACCGGACACTGTCGACAAGGCAGTGCAAATTTTGCCATCAATCATAGTAAGCATGAATACCGGTTTTACAAAAATAAGAACGTCATCCATATGAACTTCTACAGGTGATAATGTATCTATTTGATGTTGCATCGCGCTGACCTCTTGTTTTGTTAATTCTGTAGTTTCCCTAGCGAAATGAAGTTTAATAGGTCTACGGTCTACAGAAACGTGTAGACGAGGGAGCAGGGTTTTGCCATACGACCATATTCTCCTTTTCAGTATTCAAAGCCATTTGAATGGGCACCATCGAAATGCTGAAGAGATTTTCGTCAAACTGACTTTCTGATGTGAACTTCTGTTTATACCTTTGTTGTTGAGCTCCATCACAACCCCACTTAATCAGGCAGGTTAGTTCCTTTGATCCAACTTTTAAAATTTCAATAGAATCTAACACATTTCTTTGGGTTAAACATATACGATTGATAGTATGATTCACCAAAGATTGAAGATTGCATTCTGCAGTTGTTTCCGTGACAGTCTTCTCTAACGGATAACATTGTTTTTTTACTTCCAGTATTTGGTCATAAGAAGGTAACAAGTTTTTAGCCAGGTTATTAACCTTTTCTCGAATTATATTGTACTGGTGAGTAGATAATTTAGCATCTATCATCATGCCAAGAGCTTCATCTGCAGATAGAGATACAGGATCATTAATTTGACGTTTACGGGCCTGTTTGATTACTGTCCCACTATTACCGGACTCAGACGATAATTCTCTTACTATGGCTGCAGAATCTCGTTTGCCAGCATTGCGTAAATTGCATTCATTAGCCACAGCAATTTCTTCTGGACTGGTCGTCTCTATAAGTGTTTGGATTTTTCGTTTTTGTGTTCTATCACAACAGTCTTGAAAACGTTTTGCTGGTCTTCCTGGAGTAATTGAGGAGGAGGATGATGGAATTTCTTGTAAAACACTTTCAGGTAAAGTAATAGTTGTTTTTAACCAATTCATATTATTTTCTAAAAAACGATCCCGATGACGATGGCATTTAGTCCATTTTATTTCAATTTGTTGGCATAATGCTCTCAGCAAACCCTTGATTTTATTTTTAGAATATTCAGAATAAGTTACACGAGGATATCTATTCATAAAAAATGAAAAAACTTCGTCAAAACGATCACTCCCTCTGTTAGAAGTCCAAATTTCGAAAATTTGCAATTTCGTTATTTCGGTAGCCATGCTGAAAAAAAAAAATTGTATGGGTGCCGCAAAAAAGCGCAAAATTTATGAGTTGCATCTGTTAGTTAAAACTATCAGCTGTACTGATGGTATATACTTTACTATATAATGCTATATAATATGTTTTCGGGACTAATGAATTTAAAATGTAAAAAAATCGAAGTATGTTTCGTGTCCTAACAGAAATGGTTGATTTTAGTATATAATTACTATTATAAATCGAACAAAATATGTATGTACTTACATATGAAATACCAACACTACGACAAATAAAGTAAATAACACTATTGACCTAATAATCACTTCGTAATCGTAAGCGTAATTGGCACAAATTAACACTGCAAAACACGTAGTGAGTGTGACTCAGTTTTGTTTCTGATATGAACATTTCTAATATTTATGTTGACATACCCACATTAAAAAAAATATGGTGTCGTTTTTATTAGAGGGTAAGGAATAAAAAGACACCAATAATTGGTAGATAAAACATTGTTCGGATTTTGAATTAAATACCGCTAGATTGCGATTTTCTTACAGTGTGCGCCGTCCGGGTTCGATTCCCGTCCTGGGCCTGGTAATCTGTACCCGTAGAACAAGCTTTACTTAGTTTGGAACTAGATGGCGCTGTGTATAATGTACGAAAATTCATATTCAATTATTATTAATAATTCACTTTCAGATTTTTAAGATCAAAATGCCTTTATAGTAGTGCAGACAATGGAAAGAGGTAGATTGAGATTGACGGCTGTACCAGATGGATGGGAACAGAATGGTACTTTGTTCTGGCCCAAAAATAAACAGGAAAAACTGAGAAGACAAGAAAACTGTGATCCAGACCAAACTTGGACAACTATTAATTGTATAGTGAAAAGGACAAATTTAAGAACTTTTAAGGACGTAGAAAATGAAATAGACGCTATGAGTGATAGGTCCGATACCGAGACCGATAATGAGCATCGCTTTCAAACAAAAAACCCATCTCAAGCTATCCAAAGTGGATCGATAGCTAAAGCTTTTAATAAGATGGCGCAGGAGTTGGTAGAGGTAAGTTTACTGTCGTAAATTATTTACAGATTATTCTAATATTCTATATAATATATATTCTGATTTAATAGCAATATTAATTTACAGACCAATTGTTATTTTTATCTTTATTCAAACTTTAAACGCGAAAGGAAGTCTGTCCACCTGTCTTTTACTCTAATTTGCTAATTAGAATTTGATAGTGTAGAAGTTACATATTATATTTCAGAATTATGAACCAGAAGCCAGTACTGCTGCTATGATTCAACAAGTAACCATACCACCAGATGAAAGTTATGTTGAAATAAGTCAGGAACCAAATTCGTTTACACAAGAAATCAACCTAGGCACTGGAAATATAGAAAAAAGCATTTTAATCTTGAATCAAGGTATGCAAATGCAGCAAATACAAGAGGATATGCAGGCTATTAAACAGGATGTTAAAACAATTCTTAATAATCAAAATTCTCTGTTTGAACTTCAAAGCAAATTACTATTAAAACAGTCGGAATTTCAGATCCAATTTGAGGAATATGTAAAACTATCTTCTAAATCCCAGGTTCTAAATCAGGATGATGCCATACAAATAATAAGAAATTTAAATGATTTAGATAATTTTGAAAAAAACCTTTCAGATGCAATATTAAAAGAGGAATACTGGAAAAAATTACATGTGTTATGTAACAAAGGTTCTGGAAAGGGCACTTCAAATGCATACTACCTAATTGATCATTTATTTGACAGACAGTTTTGGAGGAAATACTTGATTTTGAGCAGTATGAAAATATAGCACCGGCCGAGTTTCATACTTGGACAGGACTGACTCAAGATCAGTTTACTGAATTATTAGACAGTTTACCAAGTCTGAGAACTAAAAAGAATAAAAGAACCGTACTGGCGGCAGTATTAGTCAAGTTAAGAACAGGTGACTCGAACGCGCGGCTTGCTAATATTTTTAAATGTAGCGAAACAGCGTTTCATACGTGGTTAAAAATCGGACGCAACGCTCTGTTAGAAGATTTTGTGCCCTTAAATGTTGGGTTTGACCATATTTCCCGTGAGGATGTAGCACACAGGAACCTTTTTCTACCCAACAATCTGTTTGGGAACCCATCGAGCCCAGAAGATGAAAGGAAAGCGATCACGATTTGTGATGGCACGTACATCTATCTGCAAAAAAGTGGAAATTATTTTTTCCAACGCAAGTCTTACAGCCATCACAAATACAGAAACCTCCTAAAACCGTTCCTCTTGGTTTCTTGTGATGGACACATTATAGAAGTTAACGAACCATATGCTGCCACCACGTCTGACGCAGATATAATTAATGACATGCTTAATAATGCTGACAGTGCCTTCCACTGGTTTTATAGGAGTGGAGATGTTTTTATTCTGGACCGTGGATTTCGAGACTCAGCAAGAAATCTGGAATCTTGCGGATACGTACAACATATGCCTGAAACAAAGTATCCAAATGAGACACAGCTAACCATGGATCAGGCCAATAAGTCCAGACAGATAACAATCTGTCGTTGGGTGGTTGAAGTGGTCAACGGCAGGTTCAAAAGAGATTTTCGCCTGTTGCGAAATGTATATAATAACAGAGCCCTTCCCAGCATGTTCGACTATTTCAAGATAGCAGCGGCGATCATAAATCGTTTTCATGTTTTGATTGAAGATAATCCAAATGCTGCTGCGATTTTAGGGATTATGCACCAAAGAATTAATATGCCAAATAGATTGGCAGATCTTGTAATACGCCGTAACTACAATCGCAGACGTGCTCAGTTTACTTTAATGACTGCAGATATGCCAGAGTTCGTAGATTTTCCAAGAATGGATGAGAACGAATTATTTTTATTCGCGCTGGGCGTTTATCAACTAAAACAGGCCAAAAGCTATTACGGTGAGCACGTCCTTGACAATGGAGCATTGACAATTGAGCTCAGCAATGAGTTATCAAATGAAGGGTACAGGGGAAAAACATGCTATGTCACATTTTTATGTTTTTTGAACTGGCAATGCCATTGTGAAGTATAAATTTGGTAGAACGAAACGCCAAAACACACTTTGCAGTAACATGCATAGTCACTGAGTAATATTCATAGTAAAATATTGATACAGTGCAATAACAAGCAATGTCCAACTCGTACAGGAGAAAAATAAGCATTGTCCATCGTTGTTAGGTTGACGTTTGTTTAATGACGTCTTGTTTTTTGAGGTTATTTTGTTCGTCCGTTCGTCTTATTGTGTTGTGTCGCGTGTGTTTAATATTATATTTTTATTGAAAATGTCGTCAGAAGAAGAAAACGAGGTTAATTTGAAGCAACCAACCAAAAAACGTAAAGTTTACGGTCGATTGTCGGATGTTAATAAAAAGATTAGACTTCAAAGTCATGAAACTGGTCCAAATTGTGATTGCAAGAGATACAAGTGTTTTGAAGCTGTGAATGAGAAACAGAGGGCTAGAATTTTGAAGGATTTCAACCTGTTTCCGTCTAGGGATAAACAAAACCTTTATTTAAGTGGTCTAATAAGTGTTTTGGAAATTCAAAGAAGACGACCTAGAAAAGAAGAACCTGAAGCTAAGTTACATACAGCAAATTACGCTTACAGAGTGAGAGTTGTAGACGAAACCCAGCAGTTTGATGTGCCAGTGTGTGCCTCAGCATTTATTGCAATACATGGAGTAACAAGACAAAGAATATGTTCAATAAAAAAATCGTTACTCACAACAGGCAAAGCCCCAACTGACATGAGAGGAAAACATTGCAACCGTCCTAAAAAACTGAGTCAAATGCTTAAATCTAAAGTCATAGATCACATAAGGTCATTTCGTGGAAGAAAAAGTCATTACAGCTTACATGACAGCTCAAAAATTTATCTACCAGAGGAGTTGAATGTCAAGAAAATGTATGATATGTTCGAAGACAAAAATCAACTATCCTACGAAACATATCGATCAATATTCGTTAATCATTTTAACATAGGATTTGGATATCCAAGAAGTGATACCTGCAGTACTTGTGATGAATTTCTGGCTAAGACAAAAGCTCTCACAATAAATCTAAAGAATGCTTCCGAGCTCGAAAAAGGTGACATTGAAAAAGAAATAAAAAAGTTAGAAACTGAGAATAAGTTACATAAATTGAAGGCTAATGTTTTCTATAAACGAAAAAGAGAAACTAGAATTCAATGTCAGTCATCTTCTCGAAAGGAAGCTATTGCAATGGACTTTCAAAAAAATTTAAGTATGCCAAACATTACTACAAATGACGTTTATTATAAAAGACAACTAACCTTAAATCTTTTTAACATCCATGAACTATCTACATCCAAATCATATTTCTTCTGCTACCCAGAAACTATAGCAAAAAAAGGATCTGACGAAGTTTGTTCATTTCTCCATCACTATATATTTAACATGCTTGATAAAAATACTCGAGAACTAGTGTTATTTTGTGATTCCTGCGGTGGGCAAAATAAGAATTATACTGTGTTTCGTTTCATACACTATGTTGTACACTGTGCAAAACGCTTGGATGTGATTAAAATCATATTTCCCATTCGCGGGCACTCATATTTAGAATGTGACAGAAATATGGGTTGCATAAACCAGAAATCACCTTGTGAGACGCCTGATGAGTGGGTAAAAGTGATTCGTGAAGCTAGACAGAAGCCATGCCCCTTTAATGTGATTGAAGTTGATCAACCGCTTGTCAGAAAATGGACAACCTTTCTATCCCCAATGTATAAGAAGACATGTCCTTTTTTATCTCGACAGTAGGATATTATTGGGCATTCTACCCCACCTGCCGTTCCTACGGCTCACTCCGTTCGCCTTCGTCACTCTCGGTGTGTTAGAATGCCCAATAACATCCTACTATAACTAGCTCTTCATATCAACCACTTACCTCGATTAAAAAAAGCAGCTCTACGGTTTTAACTTTGTTTCACTACACTACTTTACTGTCATTCTTTCATAGTTTCACTACACATTTCACCACTACTGAATTTATTCCTAATTTAAATCTACATGAAACGTGGTAAGCTATACTTCAGGACAGATTGTCTCATGCCTCTCCGCAAAGTTAGAGATAGCGCATTACCACAAAGGTTCAACGCACACTCAGTTTATGCGACCAGATTGGTACCGAGGGCATCTGAAATTTAGAATATCGTATATATTAAACTAAAACTTGGGACAGATTGTCACTATGCCTGTCCACAGAAGAAAGAAATAGCGCATACCCATAGGTGCACACACATTCTATTTCCTACGGCTAGACATCCGAAATTTTAATTTAATTTCGTTTCATATAGATGAAAATTTACACGTTTATTAAACAAGTAAATGCGTCGGCTGTCTGAACCGATGACCTAAACTTCAGGACAGATTGTCACCAGTCTCTCCACAAAGTTAGAGATAGCGTCTTACCACAGAGGTTCAACGCGCACTCAGATTATGCGACCAGATTGGTACCGAGGACATCTGAATTTTAGGCTACCGTATGCATTAAACTAAAATTTGGGACAGATTGTCACTATGCCTCCACAAAGTTAGAGATAGCGCCTTACCACAATGGTTCAACGCGCACTCAGATTATGCGACCAGATTGGTACCGAGGACATCCGAAATTTTAATTTAATATATTCACCCAGACGACACGACTTACACGTTAATGAACACGTTACGTCTTCTACTGATGTCTGATTGCTAACCAACCGCACGTCGCGCTGAGTTAAGGCGCATTTACACTAATATTTACCGTCCGGTGTGTGTAAGTCCGGTCAGTTTCGCTACATTGTATTCTTTCATGAAATACCTGGCGCCGGCGCCGGCGTCGGAATCGACCGTATCAGACAACTATTACGAGTGGGTGTAAATGAGCCTTTACAGTCTGTGAAACTGCAAAATTGCAAGTAGCAATAATTTGCTGTGTATATTTTGTTGTATGTAAGGTATGTGTGTGTGTGTGTAATTTCCATGGGAACCTTTGTATAATATGCAAGATAAGCACTGCGCTTGTTGCAAACATTGTTTAAATTTGTCTTATACAGGACTTTCTATGTTCATATAAAATAGGTAGTTACTTCATTTTCGGTACGGCACACTCATCTTGGAAATTACTTTATTGTAATAATTATGACCTTTATGACTTTGTAGTTACAATAAATAAATATAAAAATATTTTTAATGAGTAACTTTATTGTCTAGGGATTGTTTAAAAATACTATTTATATTATCAAAACTGTAAGATTTCAATATAACTTCTACTATATGACTTTATTAATATACTACTTATACTTATATTTCTATTATAGTTGATGGATTAATATTTGCAGTTTGACTGCAACATACGTAATAAACTAGTTTTGGTACGCGTATCCGTTCAAAACTTTTCTGCACATAAATTATTTCGAATGCAACTTATTGATTGATGACGCTGGCGTCATCCCTATAAGATCAAAGTACAGGGGCCCTATTATGAACTCTTATTTCCAGGCAGTTTACGGCGTAAAGAGAACTGCCTTGCAATTTCGTATTATGAATCGTCAAAACCAGCCAGTCAGCGGTCACGTGACACCCTGGCCGCCTTCTGCCCGAATATTGCCTAGCAATACCGTACTACGAACGTTCGTTTGACATTTCTTGACATATTAAAACTGTTAATAAGTAACCTCTCAATCCATTCAATATAAGCTCCTCTGAAGCAGCTTTTATTGAATGGATTGTGAATTGTTTTAGATTTATTTGTTGAAATTATTCGAGCGTTATCCAGTTAACGTAAAAAAATATCAGGTGTGACGAATATGTACCGTTTGAGTTTCTGGAAACTCTAGAAAGTAGCACTTCTGACTGATAAAAACATCGAAAAAACGATAAAATTGTAAAACTCCCACAACTTTACCAACAGAACATAAGTTAGGCGCCGACGAGGGCGAAAACTCTCATCCACTGAACTATGGATAATAATTACAACTGCCTTTTAATATCTCGTTTATTTATTTTCATACTTAATTATACATTTTTAAATATTTTGTAAAAGTCATTAAAAACATCATTGGAAAATATAAAAATAGGTCCGCCGGTATCGGGAGCAGGGTCCAAGCTACCAGTGGTTAGGGTTGCAGAGACAGGAACCTCCTCACAATGCGAGCCTTATCTGCCTTCTGAATCAGGCCCTTGATCCAACTGCCTAACGAGAGCCTCCAGAGCTGCTGGCCGAGGCTTTCGGCCATCAGCCAGGCCATTGGCCGTTCCGACAATCGGCACAATGCAATGATAGCCGAGCTCATATTCCACATGTCAACAACTGCCTCTATTATAATATTATCATCTATTATCATGATGAAAACTGATTTTTTAAAACACTTGAAAACCACCACACGGTTGTGTGGTGTAAGTATATTCATCCACCACCATATCCATCCCTAGCCATATTTTTGTTTATACTTCGAATCTAGTAGGTAGGTACTTAAAATTAAATAAAAATAATTTCTTTGTGCAACAATGACAACAATAAACGTCCATGAAGTTGTCAAATTCCCAGCTGAATGTCACGTTCGGAAACTTAATCTCGCGTTACAATTTGCAAACACACAAAATTATTAAATGAATTAATTACATAAGTAGCACAATATACATTGCGTTCATATTTTCACCTACTTTTAGTAACTAGAATTATTTTTATTTATTATTTTTCATAAAATACGTGATTTAAATAAAATCGAAACTTACCGATAAATTATGTCATTGTGTTTCTGAATGAAACGGCAGAGAATTACAAGCCAGCCATAGACAAACTACCCAGCGTGAAGTCGGTCAGAATTATGAATGTCATAATACGAAATTTAACCATGCAGGGATATGAATTGCCTGGAACTTGCCAGGTTTTTTAAAAGTTCGTAATAGGCCCCCAGGTTAAGTTCGACTCTGCAAATAGGATTGCGAATAGCCCTGGTAGCAAATAGGCTTATGTATATTTCTAGGTTTCAGCTTCGAATCCCTATCGCAATCCCTTTTCCTATAAGTTAATAATTAAATTAATAAATTCGTTCAGCATTCGTTATTACCCTAAGTATTTTAATTATATAAATATACATAATAAAGTAATCACCAAATATTTGCTCCAGATTTTTTTTTCACATTAGTCTCAAAAATCTATTATTTACAACTGTGCATACCTAATGATGTCTTGTTATTATTTTTTAAATAAACAAACATACAGAAATTAAATAAATAGTAGTAATTGTAGTAATCCTATACCTAAGCCAGGTAACTAACGGCACCTTTGTCGGTGTCGGACAAATGCTGGCTTTATATTTCATTTGTCACGATAAAATTGCATTTTGACGGAATCAATATTATGATGTAAATGGACGTAACTGACATAAGTTAGTAATACAATTGTAATGCTTTGATTTAAGGTTTAATTTTGTAATGAGGTTAAATTTGCTGAGATTGTATTTTTCTTTACTTAAATTCGATTAATTTATATGAAAATTCACATTCGCTCCAACGTCTTCTAGTGAAAAGCTCCACTTAAGTTTATTGTCAATTACGAATACCGCATACTTCCATAAAATGTACGTAAGTATTTAAAAAAATAATTATGTTATTTCAGTGTCCTTGTGTTTCATAAGTCGAGCGTTCAATTGTTCTAATCTTATTTACAGACTTTTTTTATTTGAAATTAATTGTTGTCTACTCGATTACAGGTCTGACACCGAATCTGAATATACACGTCGCGCACCTGAGGTTGCAAAGGTGCAGCCAAAAAAGAAATCTCCCAAGCGTAAAGCTTCTGAGAGTACCTCCACCTCGCAATCGGAATCTAAATCTAAATCAAGGTAATTTCTATTATTTCTTGTCTTTAGGTATTTGTGTATTTTATTCCAATAAGAGTGTTATACGTTAGTAGTGGATTTATTTCTATACTTAAAACTGGGAACACAATCCAATGATTCATAATCTTATTCCATTGGTTCTTTTTTGATAGAACGTTTTCAAGGTGCTGTTATTGTAATGATAAGGTACTTTATTATTTTATTTTTTTACAGTAAAAAACAACAACATGATAGCTCGGACCTCTTCGGCCTAGAGGATAGCGAGCATCGCGCACCAGCAACCGGCAGCGAGGACCTCACGTCGTCTCTCGTGAGCCGAGTCGCTAACGGGAAGTTGCGGCGGGCGGTGAACCTACAAGGTGACTTTTACGTGGAGGTAAAAGTTTATAATAAGTCTGATGCAGCGTCCACGACTCCACTTGAACGGTGGAAAAAAGCCTTAGTGGCACTTAAAGTTCAATTAAACCAAGAAACTCCGCAGTGGGACGCGCTGCAGACATTTATGAGACGGGTTCATGTAGTTTTTCAAGACTCGGAGCCCGTGTTCTACAGTGACAACATAAATATAAAATAATATATTAACTATTATTTTATATTTTTGTTATCCGTTTATTCTAAGGCTAGGATAGGTTTAGGTTAACTGTAAAAATATTTGGGACTTTGGGATACCATAGCTTTGTTACAATTATAATTTGTGTCTTTTGTTTGTGTTGTTAATCTAAAACTTGCTCTATTTTACGTGGACCTTAGACCTAATAATACACAAAAATGCCTTTCTGTACTGTTTGCAATACATCCGTTGAGCGCAGTCAGTGGACAGGTCACCTACGCAGTACTAATCATAAAAACAAAAATATTTCGTATTTTTGCGAAGGCGTTGAAATAATACATGCTGCTTTTCGTAATCGTATAGCTTCGTATAGAATTGCCGATCCGTCTGAGAATTACTGTCCAAAATCATTTTTAAATATTGTTGAAGACAAAATTAAAACTTTAATTGATATGTCCCTTAAAGATCACACTAGTATAAAAGTTAATTTCGAATATTTTGCTATGTTTTTGATGGTTAAAAATGATTGTCAAGAGATGAAATCATTTTCCACAAAAAATTTTACTTTGCATCAGAATTATGAATTTACACCATTATTGTCTCAAGTTAAAAACACTTTAGCAAAAAAGATAGAAGAATTTCAAGACCGTGATAGTGGATGGACGTTCTTGTACAGTTCTCATTTGGAAGTCAATGTCAACAAATATCAACCTTTGCGCGGTTCAGGCTTTATCGAATTGCCTGCTGCTATAAAATCGAAAAAAGCATGCGTTAATATACGCAATAACGATGAATATTGTTTTTTATGGTCAGTAGTTGCCGCTTTATATCCAGCTAAAAGTCATCCTGAAAGAGTATCATCTTATCCTGATTTTCGAAACGTGTTAAATGTAAAGGACATATCATTTCCATTAAGTTTCTCAGATGTTGCGCGGTTCGAATTAAATAACCCTAATTTTTGTATTTACATCTATGGTTTAAAAAATAATATCGTCACGGGACCGCTGTACAAACCAAAAGCTTTGAAAGGAATGGTAATTCATTTACTCTACTTAGAAAAGGGCGATTTGTCACATTACTGTTTAATTAAGGACTTGCCACGACTTGTTAAGAGTCAAATATCAAAACACCACGGTAAACTTTACTTTTGTGATAATTGTTTAATGTTTTTTAATTCAAATGATGATCTTAGTTCGCATAGTTGTGGGGGTATTGCCACTGAACTACCTCCAAAGGGCTCCTTTATACAGTTTAAAAATTATAATAGAAAGCAAATTGTACCATTTGTTATATACGCGGATTTTGAAACAATGCTTGAACGGTACGAATCTTGTGACCCTGATCCAACTAAAGCGAGCACTGTAACACGTCAGCGACACGTGCCAGTAGCTTACGGTTATCATATTACGTGTGCGATAGATGAACGCTACAATCGTTACGTTTCATATCGCGGTTCGGATTGTGTACCAAATTTTGTAAAGTCTATCTATAAAGATGCGCAAAAAATTCATAATATTTTAAAAAATTATGTTCCTATGATTTACACCTACGATAATGCTCGCGACTTTGAAAACGCGATAACATGTCACATTTGCGAGCACTTCTTGTTCGGTGATAGAGTTCGTGATCATTGTCATTTAACAGGTAAATATCGCGGTGCAGCTCACAGCTATTGTAACTTACAATTTAAATTACCTAAATTTTTGCCTGTGTTTTTTCATAATTTATCTGGTTATGATTGTCACCTTTTCATAAAAGAATTAGGTGAAGCTCCTGGATCTATTAAAGTAATACCTAAAACAAAAGAAAACTATATTTCATTTACAAAGTTTATTCCGATTTCCTCCGAGGAAAGCATACAGGTCCGGTTTGTAGATTCTTTTAAGTTTTTAGGAACCAGCTTAGAAAAGTTGGTCAGTACAATGAAAAAACAAGAGTTTCAACAATTAAAATCTTATTTTCCTGACCAAAACGAATTTGACCTACTTACCCGTAAAGGCATATATCCATACGACTATATGTGTCAATGGGAACGTTATGAAGATACGTGTTTGCCTTCTAAAAAATGCTTTTATAACTCTTTGAGTAATAAACCCATTTCCGACGAAGATTATGCACATGCTTGCTCCGTTTGGTCTGTATTTAATATCCAAAATATGGGTATGTATACAGATTTATATCTTAAAACCGACGTTCTTTTGCTAACAGATGTATTTGAAAATTTTCGTAAAACTTGTAAACGACACTATAATCTGGATCCCGCATTTTATCTAACAGCACCAAGTTTATCTTTTGATGCAATGCTTTTAAAAACCGGAGTTCAATTAGAATTGATAAGTGATGTTGAAATTTTTAGAATGATACAAAAAGGTATTCGTGGTGGTGTTTGTATGTGTTCCAAAAGGCACATTAAAGCCAATAATAAATATTTAGACACCTACGATCCATCCCATCCAGATTCGTTTATCATTTATTTAGACTGTAACAATTTATACGGCTATAGTATGTGTCAATCGCTACCCTATTCTGACTTTAGATTAATGAATAAACAAGAAATAGAACTTTTAAAATTAAACTTAACTGACATCAGTGATACTGCGGAAAATGGTTACATTCTTGAAGTAGATCTAATATATCCAAAGAATTTGCACATTGAACACAATGACTTTCCATTTTGTCCAGAAAAATGTTTACCACCGGGTGGTAAGAACAGAAAACTAATACCCAATTTGTATGATAAATATCACTATGTTATTCACTATGTACATTTAAAAAAATGCTTGCAGCATGGTTTAGTATTGAGAAAAATTCACCGTGCTATTACATTTAAGCAAAGTTGTTTTTTAAAGCAATATATTGATATTAATACTCAGTTACGACAAACAGCAAAGTCAACGTTTGAACAAGATTTTTTCAAATTATTAAACAATAGTATTTTTGGAAAGACGTTAGAAAATAATGAAAATCGAATAGATGTGAAGTTAGTAAACAAGTGGTGTGACTTAAGCAATAAAACAAAAAAGACTACTTGTGCTGAAAAATTAATAGCCAGCCCATATTTTCATACTGCCTCTATATTTTCTGATGATCTAGTAGCAATTCAAATGAAACCTTCGCGTATTATTCTTAATAAACCGATATACATAGGGTTTACAGTATTAGAATTATCTAAGACTCACATGTATGATTTCCACTATTCTATTATAAAACCTTTTTATGGTAACCGAATTGAATTGTGCTATACTGACACAGATAGTCTTGTTTATGATGTGCAGAGTAATGACGTGTATAAAGATTTCAAGGTCCGTTTTCTAAAATATTTTGACACAAGCAATTACGATTTAAACAACGAATTTAAGGGCAGGTATTCCCAATTTTACATCACTTTGATTTAATAATAAACAAAGAAATCGTGATTTTTTTAAGCAAAAAAAAAAACTTAATGAAGTTTACTTCATGTACTTTGACAATTTGTGGTTCGAAACACGATATCGAAAACTTCACTCGATCAAAAAAAAATCCGAAGAACAGCCAAATTCGATATTTTTTTAATGTTTTTCTGGTTTTTCTCGAAGCTTATAAAAGTTTTACTACTAAAAACCACATCTTAAAAAAAGATAATAACATAAAGAAAAATAATTAGTGGTTACATTTTGAAAAATAGCTTAATTCTTTTAATAATAAATTATTTATAACACAGCGGCTCGCGTTCGTCACTTCAGTCGCCCGCCAGGCCTTGTCGAGGTACGACCTATGTCCCTTTTTCCAGCGCGCGGCTATCACGTACAGTGTAACTAAAAGAAATCACTTATTTGTTTTTGTTAGTGAACAGAAGTGGGTACCTATGGGGAATAAAAATAAATACAAGAAAGTGGCCAGGTGTAAAATGTGTACATATTATCAACCTATTATGTCTTTTGATTTTTCAATCCGCCCTACGGTCACCTAAGCTCGATTTATATACCTAATAGTTTCCTAAGTTTCCTATTTTGAATCAGTATAAACGAAGTAACTTTTTTGTAAGGTAAATTCACGCCACCAAATATTACGTAAGTTGAAAACATGGTTTTTTGTTTGTGTAGATATTTTGTTGTTTTTAGTGTCATTTGATAGGTTTAGGTCTAAAATGGATACGACAAAATAAATTGTGCAAATAGGGTAATCTGTTTAGACGTTATTAGGGATTATCGATAGTGCAAATTGACGAATGTAAATGAATGAATGTGTATGACAAATACAATCATACACACTTTCGCATTTATAGTATTATTAGTAGGGACACAAAATACAGAGAGTACAGAAGGAAATCACATGTATGTAGGTACCTACTTCACTTTTCATATCTACGCTCGGCGGTCGCGCTAGGGTTGTGAACTTTGGCTTATGCACAAAAAACTATCGTGGTAGTGGCCATCGTATCCAGTTGTTTGATTCATTGTTGAGAATGAAACCGGAAGAAAGGAAATATGAACCAATAATATCTCTGTTCTATTCTACGGATATAGGTACCTACCTATCGATTTCCGAGTATAATCGCCGGCACGGACATTGAAGTCTCAAGGACAAGGATGCATTGGGCGCACATGCGTGCAGAAGTAAAAAAGACCCTATGTCTATCAGCATTCATACCATACGCAAAGCAATCCCCACTTCGTCCTTGAGACTTCAATATCGGTGCCGGTAAGTATACAACGTATATTCAAAGTATTGTCTAATTCTAATCGATTTATGTAATCAATGTTTACAAACAATATCTATGAAGTGCAATATATTACACATTCTATTTTACCAAAACCTACATATTACATAGTAGAATCATAACAGTAGAATAACTTGATAATGTTTTACTTGAACATTTTTTTATTGTTGCAGTGCATCAAATCCACGATGCAAAGGAATGTATGCGTCCAAAAAAAACACAAATATAAAGAGTTTTTCTCGGTAATTTGAAAACATTGTAAAATTTATGGAAAACACCATACAGTAATTTTGTGTTTATAATTTAATTTTATTTCGTATTTAAATCATTTAAAAGTAATTTCATGTTGTTTTCTTACCCACTTTAAAAAACGGAGGAGGTTCTCAATTCGGTTGAGTGAAAATCACTTTAGAACAAAAAAAAATAACCGACATAAAAATATAAACACTAAGAAGTGCAAAATAATAGTTTCGGTGTCTAAAAAGGAAAAATCGACTTTCGAAACTTATTTTGCACTTATATTTTTATGCCGGTTGTTTTTTTTTTATTAAAGTTACCACAACACACCACACCTAGCCACCACCACAACTGAAGCGCGTGTTGCTTCGTGAGATACACTTTATGAAACTAAAATGCCGAATAATTGAATAAAATGTATTTACAACCCATGAAATTAATTTTCGGCCTTTGCGATTACTACGTATATCGGTAAACAAGAATAATGGATCAAGTCGCGTATTTTATTATTTTTTAAAACAAATTAATAATAAAATAAGTTGACCTACTGCCTATACGACATGCTTACCTGTACTGTGACACTTCTCCACTCGGCGTTGGGTTCATGTAAGTTCACGCAGGCGACGTAAGCGCACGGCTCGCGTCGCGTAAAAGTGGTAGCGTTAAATGCCTACATTGCTTGGTCTACCTGGCCTTAACCTGCCAATTATTAATAAGAAGATTCCAGGTCTGTTTAAGGATGAAATGGGTGGTAAAATTATCCAAGAGTTCGTAGGACTGCGCTCAAAATTGTATTGTATTAAAACTTTAAATAAAACAATAAAAAAAGCAAAAGGCACAAGAAAAAATGTTACAGCAAATTTAAATATGTTAGATTATAAAAATGTTTTGTACAATTGCGATGTCATTCGCAAAAAAAATATACTATTTAGGTCTATAAAACATGAAATATTTACCCAGGATGTAAATAAAGTAGCACTTTCAAGTAATGACGATAAACGGTTGCTATGCGCTGATAAGGTCTCTACTTTGGCCTGGGGTAATACAACTATATTAATGTAATCCACTATTATAATTTAACTAAATCACTTTCACTATATCATGTATTTTATTGATTGTAAAAATGTAACTGTCTAAATATATGTTAAGAAATATTAGATATGTACTACCAATCAAATGGTATGTACCTATGTAGGTATATTCCGTTTTTTTTTCTACTTGACATAAGTTGTAAACAATCTTGGCACAACTTGAATCGAAAAATGAGTTTTTAAAATACAACTGTGTTTTATCAAAATCAGTTGATAGGATCTATGTTCTAGATGTCCCAAATAGGTAGGTAATTATTTATAGAAAATAATGTTAGTTAACTGTCAAACTTAACTACTTACAGTATATTGGGTGACTGGTAATTAATGACCGATAGCAAAAAGGGAGATTCTACTCAGCAAATAGGTAGGTACAATAATTATTTCCATGGGTCCAATGTCGAAATCTCAAAAAACGCTGATCATGCGAACGCGAATTTTTTAGATTTTGGCATGAGCCCCATAGAGATAAAATTGTTGCATTTGCGGAGTAGAATCTCCCTTTTTGCTATCGGCCACTAATTACCATTCAACAACCTACATATATAAGTTTAGGTGAGGTTGGTAGTTTCAGGTGCGGATAAGTCTAACATTTTAAAACCTACTAGGTATTACTTAGTAATACTTTAGTTATTATTGATCCTTAATTTTAAGATAATTGTATCCTTAATTAGGTTTAAGTTTTCTTTTGTATATACAAATAAAATGTAGGTACTATTCTATTCAAATATGTGTTTAATTTCTATACCCATTGACAACCCGATCAGACATTCTGCTTGCATTCAATGTGCTGTGCAATTACAAGCATGTTTCAACTTGTTGAAACTTGAAATTGGTTAGCAGTAATAAAGCAAGTACTAAGTAAAATAATATACTTATGTATTATTATAAAAATGTATACAATTCCTGATGAATAAGCGCGCGCCCGGCGCCGGCGCGGCATTGAGAAATACGACACTTATCAGGTGTTCGCGCTCGTGAGGAGGTAAGCGCTGTCCACAAGGATACAGGTTCAAACTTGTCGAATTCAACATGAAATTGATTCGCAATATATTATACAGGCTCTGGTTACACTAGAACATTCATCCATCATAAACAATGTCATTACATTACGCAGTCACTTGTTGGAGTGGTCACATCGGTTCAAAGCAAGTAATAGTAGCTCGTAAGTATATTCTGTTCTGTGTATCTTTTATTTCCTTTTTTGTTATACAATTAAATAATATTAATGACTATTTTGTTTGTTTCAGATCTTCAATAATGTCAGATTCGCCTGATATGGTCTTCTCCCAATACGGTCAAGGTTTCCCGAATCCGAGTTTAAGTTGGCATATCCCAGAAGCACACGGGTCTGCCAATAAGAAGCCTAGAGCAAGACGGGAGTGCCAAAAACGAAAATCATCTGAGCAGTCTGCGTGTCAATCGTACGTCGTAAACAATGAAAAGAAAAAAGGTTTACGACTTATACAAGTGAAAGTTTTGGACATCAGTGAAAATCAAGAACCTGCAAGTGACAATGAGGAGGTGATAGTGATAAGTGCGCAGTATGTAGTCAGTGAACCAGTCGACAATGTTATGGACGAGACAATGTCGTTAATTAACAAAATATCCAAGAAACTCTGCGATGACTATTATTAGTGATATTATTAAATAAGTAATTGGTATTAGTTATGGCAAGTTATTTTTCTTATTTTTCTGTATTTAAAAATAGTTCATAAGTTATTGTGTAGAATAAGTTTTAAATTTTATTGTAATTAATGTTGAAATAAATAATACATAAAGTATGTTTAGGTTAGAAAGATGAAATAATTAAATATTATAATTTATAATTGGTAAATAAATGATAAATGTATAAATAAAATAAATTTCTTTCTTATTGTAGAATAATAATTATGCATCACAAATTTGTAAATAGATAAATAAATGTTTTACGTATTAATATCAATTTTGTAAATAAGTAGGTAAATGATGAATGTATTAATAAAAGAATTATCAAATAGGTATTATAAGTTTTTGTTGTAATTCATGTAGCAACTAGGTAAATAGAATTAAGAAAATGTATTAAGAAATTATTACATATTTGTAAATAATATAAAGAATAAATAAAAAATATATTTCTAATTTAAATTACGTATGTTTTATTATAAATTACATTGCTTGAACTTCAAATTAACTGTAGTAAAATAATGTTTAGCTTACTATTCGTTCCCAGTTCTCATTAATTGTTATAAAAATATTGTATTAAATTATTAGGTACTTGAAATTAAATTTATTTACATGACGTATTTTGCTACATCTAATTTAGAGCTTCATATGTGTGAATCATACTTAGTTATTAGTAGAGTTATGTTTAAATAAAATAAACACAAGTAGGTTAAAATATTTTTTATTAACAAAATAAATTAAATATAGACATGTTATTGTCAAAATACCATTTCTTAATACATATAGCATTATTCAAAGCACAATTCAGTCTATGATTTACACAATTAAATTCATTAATATTTTTACAATATTTCTTTGTCAATCTTGAAAAATTAGGACATCCTTTTTCACCTATATCTATCACTTCACAGTTATCACATAAGTCTTTGATCCACTGAATTTTTTCTAATCCCTTCGTAATAATTTTTTTATTTTCTAAATAGGGTATAATCACGCGACGAAATTCTTTATAGTCTACGTAGCCCTCACTCCAGTAAATTCCTCTATTTCTTTCTAACCACCTCACCTTCTTTTTTTCTTCTTGGGTTAGGTAATGGAATGAATATGGTGGTTTTACCAAGAACGTTTGTGTATGCTCCTGACTTACGATGGCCACTTCTTTCACAATAAAATAATTGGTCGAATCTTTAAATCCTTGGATTTCCACTATGACGGTATCCGGCTTCATGATAGCTTCTTTACAATATTGCTTAATGGTTTGTATTCAACAATGCAATCGTTGAGAATGAGACAGTATGCTGATGTTTGATCTGGTATCTCTGAATCACTCTCAATTTCTACTCTTACATCCACAACCGGACCTGTCTTTAGATTATCCGCTTGTCTAGAGCAATCGACTACAAACAGCGGTGCTAAATCTCTAAATTGTTTTTCGCTTAGTATGGGTTCCGAGCGACGTCCATAATACGACTGTTGAAATCTGGTGTATTGCTCGTATAATAAAGCGATTCTGTTATTAGCAAAACTCAAATTTAAGTTTTCATATGGAAAATAGGTTGAATTGAGATACACTCTAACGTCTCGAATATGACAGTGATCGAATTGAGACATGTCAGAACTTGCATTGTTTTTTCTATTTGTCTGTAGACCAATAATAATGTATCTTGGTTTTTCTATTTGAGATGAAGTTTTGATAGACCAGGTATGTTTTGTAGTTTTAGGCAAAGCTGGATATTCGTATAGATCCCAATTTCTGTATATCATTTGAAGTGGACGATCCTTTTCTAATACTTTTAACAATCCAATTTTTTCTTTGTCTGATACTTTAACATGCGGTACGCGCCATATTATTTTATTGATCTTAACATCATCCACTACTTCGCCAGTATTAAGTTTTACAGCGTTTAAATTAGTGTTACTTCGTAACAATATCAGTTCATGTCTACTATTTATAACGACTTTTTTAAAATCTTCAGCAAAACCGAGGAGGTTACGAAGTGGTATGGAAGCAGAAAATCTTCCTCCATTTATATTTTTTATGCCATCAATATTCCAGCCCCAGGCATTAGACATTTTTGATTCACTTTCGTTCATCGAAATGAGTGATTTCATGGTTGTTGTTATACCTGCATTTTTTATTTTATCAATCTCCACTCCATTTAGCTCATACCTAATGTCTTGGAATAAGTAGAGTAGAGCATTGTTCGTGAAATTGACACTAGTAGCTTTGTCCTTCGTATCTTTTTTGCTAACGATAACAGTTCCTTCCAAATATAAGGTGCTAGCTGATGGTAATATGTACAAGTCCTGTTGGTTGATAGGTATGCGGATTTCATCGTTCCTGTTGAAACTTGTTACATAGGGCTTGTAGGAATGAAATTCGATTCCTTCTATAGTATTATCATAAGTCGGAGCGGATAAAACGTCTAAGATATTCATTTTAGCAATCCGATCGCTCTAAGGAATGCTTTATTGTCTTTAGTTAATTTTATTTTCTTCTTAGACAGAGGTCTTATTTGATAGGTAGCTCGAGCAGAACTGATATTCTTTACTTGTTGAGACACATTTTTATTGTAGTCAATCATTTTTTTCTTCTAAGATGCAGATATACCTGCACTTCTTCACCACGTAAATTGATTAATCGTTTGTTTATATCTAACAGTCTGATGTGTATGCAGCTTATGTTGTTTTGATTGATTGGAAAGTATATTGCGTTCTTCGGGATTTCTATGATCCTGTATCCAGGTGGCACATTAAGTGCAAATTCGTGAATAATATGACTTGGTTCACCGTTTACATAAGAACCGCTTACAATATCACATTCAATCCTGACTACGGTCGTAGGTAGAATGTTGACTGGAGACTGTGACACATGCCATTTATTTGCTTTCAAGATTTGTTTGTTAAATCCTAATAGTCTTCTAAAAGAGTCTTCTTTGGTAAAATTAATATCGTTTGAACAGAATATAGTAGTTTTTAAAGTATTATTATTACACCGCAGTTTGATCGCTGCATCTTTTATTTCGGATTTTAAATAATCACTGATATCTTGCAATTCATAAGTGCCTTCCGGTATTTCAATAACTTCATTAAAACCATAATAGAACTTATTATTACTTTTATCAATGTTTGGAATAGAATTAAATGTTGAAAAGTGTAATAAAGCACACTCATATTCTCCATCTAGTTGCAAAGTATTAGGATAGTATGTAGTTAACACTGACGAGTCTCCAGTTATAGACAAAGTGAGTGACATCTTGCAAATGATTGAAATTAAAGAAAAGCATATATTTTATATTACATTTTTATTCCAAAAAGTCCACAAATAATTTAAACATAAATGACCACAATTGACTGCGTTAAATTTTTGATATCTTGTGTAGTTATAAAACACATTACAATTTTTGAAATATTGCATCAGTTCCATCGGAGGTTTTAAATTTCCATAGCTATCAAAGTATTCACAGTGATTGTGTACTTTAGCATAAGCTACCCAATGCGTTCCATCGTTCTTAGAATCGTCTAAGTTAACGATACCACATTCAATGCGTTTCGGCTTTCGAGGTAATCGATCCTTCATGTAGACCCCACGAAAATGTGGGATGTCTCTTGAGTACTTTCGGATGTCTACATTAGTTAGAGGGCGATTGGGTAGCATATTTTTCAGTTTTTTGAAGATGTTATAAACAATCCTTTACCACTTTTATACGGCTTAATGTATAAACCCTTGCCCAACACTAAAGCCTCCATAGCTTTATTATGTCGTTCTGTTTCTTGCAAATTTTGTTTGCTTGCTTTGTAATCATTGACGGTTTTTGCAATGCCAGCTGCACCACCAGCTAAAGTTCCTAAAGCCGATAAACCAGCGAAAATTGGAATTAAAGGTAGAACTCCTCCAGTCTTTGGTATGGGTATTACTCGAGGTACTCGAATTCGATGATGAATGTTTGGATATAACTTTTTTGCTGTTAAGTAAGCTGCTTTTATGAAAGTCTTATTATCTTTGCATTTGAGTTTCTTAATTTTTGATTTTATTTTTGAAACTAAGCTTTTAAATGTTTTAATGCCGGATCCAGACTTTAGTTTTACTTTCATAACTTTGTTCACTAGCCAAGAGCTTAGTTTTTCACCTTTCCCTGCATCTTTTGATTTAAGTCTTTGTTTAGCCATGTTAAGTAGTTGTAAATCGGCTTTGTGACGATTTGCTAAGTCTGTATGGTTTGTATACGCAATGTCGTGTTGCATGCAAGCTTCGTCTAGTTTATTCACTCCTCGGTCACCTCGCGCTAAGCGTTTGTGAAGTTTGGTTCCTGGTCCGCAATAATTGTATCCTGGCAAATGAACTTCGAATGGTAGATTATTAATTATGTTGTTAACTAGTCCACCCCCTTGCATCACTCAAATTATAATGATATGATTTCAAATTAAAAATGGTTATATAATATCTTAGTCCATTATTGCAGCTTTTTCAATCCAACTGTTTTCTGCACTGTTTAGACCTAACCATTTGACATACAATTTATTTCCTTTCTTTTTCAAAATCTTTTCTATCAAATAAACATCTGGATGGTTAGATCTTTGCAGTTCTTGTTCGTAAAAAGCTCCTAATATGTTTTGCTTTCGTTGATCTTCTATGTGATACGTCACTGGTAAGGTTTTATTTACCTTTTTTATAATAAATAATTCAGTTGACCAATTAGGAGTGTAACCTTTCTCAAAATTATGTTTGTATTTACTTATACGAACACAGTCACCAACTTTGAATTTAGGCTTCCACTGAACTAAATCATGTTTTTTTATTTTTTCAATATTTTCTTTGATTACTTGTTCATTAAATTTATTCACATCAACCGGTTTAAATTGAATAGTGCGATGTTTAGTGTTGTTATATCTCTTCAATGTATCTTCCAATGGTAGACCTAACCACTTATAGTTTCCATTGAGGCTAAAATATTTATATAATTTATTTTTTACAGTTCTAATCAGTCTCTCTACAATTGATGCTTTTTTAGTAGAAAACGATGAGTAATGGTTAATGTTGTGCTTTTTCATAAGAGCTTGAAAAGTGATGTTATAAAATTCTGTTCCCATATCAGTTTGTAAGTTAACAGGATTTTTACGACTACTAAGCAGTATACGTTCGAATGCATGAGTAACATCAAATTTATTTTTCGATTTTAACGGTTCAGCCCAGGCATACTTTGAGAAGCAGTCAATCACCACTAAGATGAAATTGTAACCTTTATTATACTTTTTCAGGTTTTGCATGTCCATCAAGTCTGCTTGCCATAAGTCGCTGATTCCTTTCAGAATAACAGGACGTCGAAGGAAATTTCTTCGTGCGGCTTTATGTATTTCATTTACAATTTGTTGTTTAACCATTACGGAGTTTTTAGAAGTAATTTATCTACCTCTGCTTTAGTATAAAACTTATCTTGCAAATGAGTTGAAACCTCAGGTATCCCTGCTTTTAAAGTAGCTTGAACTGTACCCTTTGCATCTTTTATGATTTGAGAACGCAATGTACCAATCAGATTATTAAATTCTTTAATCATATTAGCATTCAATCGATCTACATAATCCTTGTTCACTGCCAGATTATTTAATTCTTTTAATGTGTTAGCATTCAATCGATCTACATAATCCTTGTTCACTGCCAGATTATTTAATTCTTTTAATGTGTTAGCATTCAATCGATCTACATAATCCTTGTTCACTGCCAGATTATTTAATTCTTTTAATGTGTTAGCATTCAATCGATCTACATAATCCTTGTTCACAGCTTCGTCTGCTTCTACTGGAGATTTAATTCCTTTCAGTCTTGATGTTTTTAAATCAAAATCTCCGTTCTCTGATTTTAACAATGCATTCTCATTAAACTCAAATAACTCTGATAAACGCATTCTTTTGTGAATGTAGTGTCCGAATTTATCTACGTTCATGTTTAAGGTGTATTGTATCGAGAGGCTGATAGTAAAATAAAGACTTTTTTAAGTATTTATTTATTTATAACTTTACTTTCACGCAATTCTTCAATGATAGATATAATTTCATTATCTAATCCTGTGTTGCCAGCATCTCTAGATGCAATTAATAATTTCAATCTTTCCACTAATTCATTAGGATTATCCCAGTACACTAAATCTACATTTTTTCTCCACTTTTTTAATAACGGTAGACCCTTTCCCTGAACTGTATTCTTCAGTTTAAAAAGAGGTTTAATAACTTGCAAATATTTTTGTCCTTTATTACTTTTTATTGGTTTAGTTGGCTCATAGTCCCGACGATGTGCATTTGTATCAAGAAGCATCGACTTATAATTTTGCATATCACTATCTGTAACTAAGCTTAAGTCTACATCTTTTTTCAGCAACAACTGTTTTAAACCAGGTGTATTTCGGTATTTACTTCCAGCTATGGTTATGTATTGATCGTTGATCGTTATGGAAGCAGAACCTAACATCAGTTTCCCGCGGTCTGCTCTAACCCCAAATGGAATATCTACCAACGCTTCTGAAGATAGTGACCAGGATGACATATCACAATCTTCATTCTTTTCAACTACTGATTCATAAGAAGAGTCACTGTTGATATCGGATTCATATTTGTCTTCATCACAATTATTATCATTACTTCCTGCGCTACCAGTTCCTTCTTTCTGTGAAGTTTTGTTAATAAACGGAACATCAGCAAAATCATCACTAGCACGCAGGAGAGGAGTTTGCTTACTAGCATTAGCAATTAGGTTGAGAGGTTCTGTTACAGGTTTGAAAACAGATTCCAGTGCTTGTTTATTGTTAATCTCTGCATCTCTCATTTTTCGCACTTTTATTTTTACAGCTTCTGCCGCATCAACAATTTGTCGTTTCAATGATTTTTCCATATTGGTAAAATAGGTCGTAATTGGTTTAGCGTCGTAAGGTGAATAATAATGTCAGACAGGTAATAGTCTTATATATGTATTCCTGTTCTTAGTCAAAGACTACAAACGTGTCAAATTTACTTCTATAACATCCTTTGTTTTTAGAACAATCTTTATTAATTACAACATAATTGAAAGGTATACTCCATATTTTTGAACACATTTCACGAAATTCAATCCATGTCATGTCAGTGTTGACATGTTCTTCATAAACATGTCTCATATTTCTTTCATCTTGTTTGAAAAGTACGATTAGGTTTGCGTTGTCTCTTACTAACTGCTTAGGGATTTTACTATACGTCTGATTTAGATAAAAACAATCGATGAACTTGTGTCTCCCCATAGCAAAATAATCACGCATACTACTTTGATTTTCACAAGCAACATCGTCAAATATAATAACAGAATTTGGTTTTGCGGTTTGAACACTCACTACTTGCTCATTTTCATGATATTTCTGAAATGAAATGCCTGGTACTTGTTGCAAGACTTTTTCTAAAAAAACATACTTGGGTTGTTGTAAGGTTTTCGAATAAACATACACATTCTGAAATCTTAAACCATTCTCGTGTATAAGAAGACCGATTAATAAATTAGTTTTTCCACAATTTGACGGACCGCAAATGATGCATCGTACTGATTTAGGTAATAATTCTCCATGACGAAAACCAATCTCCTGAGAATTAACACAAAGTTTGTTTACATGTAACGATTGTGGTTGTTTTACAAATTTCATGACGACTGCTTGAAACGGTTATATTAATAATGAGTCAATTGATGAATTACATTGACATTTATAACTCATTGTCGCTAACTCGAACAAATGTACTAGCAACCGCGCCTAACTGGGATAGGCGCTGAACCAGTATTTTACTCCACTATGTAAGATTTCTACTCCATCTTCCGTTCCATCAGGTGGAATAGGCGCCGAACCAGTATCAGTATTTTACTCTACTATGTAAGATTTCTACTCCATCTTCCGTTCCATCGGGTGGAATAGGCGCCGAACCAGTATCAGTATTTTACTCTACTATGTAAGATTTCTACTCCATCTTCCGTTCCATCGGGTGGAATAGGCGCCGAACCAGTATTTTTCAATTATATTATTGGGCATTCTACTCCACCGAGAGTGACGAGGCGAACGAAGTGAGCCGATGGAACGGAAGGTGGAGTAGAATGCCCAATAATATCCTACTCTCGACCCATAAGAGAAATCAGGGTTGAAAAGGATCATCCAAGATTGATTTTTCACAGAGAACATTACAATTCCTCTTGGACGTCATCTATTCTCATGGCACCTAAAAAAAAGTTGAAATCCCATAATGACTCTCATAGTGCTGGTGAGTTTGTACTGCCAGATCAATCCTATGAAGACAGCCTTCCAGTTTCAAAGGCAAAATTTATGGATATCCAGGCCCTGTCAAAGTTTTGTGGACCAAAAGCTAAGCAATACTTCTCACTGATAAAATATATTGATAATTAAACAATAAATATTTCATGGACATTGCATATTATTTGCCTGTATTTTCTGACTTCGATCTGTTTTCCTGTGCTAACTCAATAAACATAAGAATGAAAAGGTTTTTTTTTACTACACAACAGAAACAAATATATTTTCTTTATAAATAAATATATTTTCCTTCTATTTGAAACTTTATTGTACCTTTTTTCAAAGATCAAAATATTAATTTAGCAATTTCTCAGTTCATTGTCTTTGTGACATTGCATATTTTTCCCCTGTGCCCTTCAAATGAAGACTTGGCGGAATTGCAGGGCAATGATTTATGGATGATAAGAGGCCGACTGCAATCGCGGCATGTTAGAGCAAGACAGTATTATGTCTACATTATAATCGATAGGTCGTTATCAGGCCGACAAGCAATCGCTCACTATTATTGTTCGTGCATCATAGGAAAGCGAACAATTGGATGCTGCTCCCATATTATGTGCATTATATGGTACATGAGCCATGCACGACATTTGCCAGCAATAACCCCTCCAGCTTATGGATTGGAGAACATTATTGTTGTACCAGACGACGATGATTTTATAGTATTTAATTAAACAAAATAACCCCTGTATACAGGGTGTTAAAGTAATTGCGTGCCATAGCTTAGGGGTAGGTTCAGAATCGATAAAGGAAGCCAGGAAAAAAAAAAAAAAAAAAAACCGCATTTTTTTTTACTGTAAACTGTATAAAATCATTATTCTATCTAGACCAATGAGATTTTTAATTAAAAAATAGTAAATTCACTTGTTTCACTTAAAATAGCAAAAATAAAACTCGAAAGGGCTACCTGTCCTACCTGATCAGCTGTTTTGCTAAGTTCATTTGCGATGTCAACACTGGTTTAGTATCTACGGATGTCCGGTGCCCTATTCGCTTTCAAATGCCGACAAACGGACCGCGGCGGCGAGCGGTCTCGTAAGAAGCTAAGCGACATATCCCAATGAATCTAACAGACGCGTCACATGAGGCATTTTAATAATGATCTACATAAATGAAGGACCCATTTACTACTTTTATTTTAGATTCACTATGGGGGATAATTATTTTTCTAAAGCTACATCGATTTAAATAAAGAAGGAGGGACATCGACGCGCAAACGTCGTGAAAAGGTTACACCTTATGTCATAAATAAAATTACGAAAGTCATACTAACTACCTAACCTACACATACACACACACACAAGTATGAGGCGCGGCCGCCCGGGGCGCCATCGCCGCCGCTGCCGGACGAACGTGAACGTCAACATCGTCACAGGTACATAACACAAAAGATCATGTTTAGTTAGTCTTGATAACCGATGGTAGTTAATTATTAAGTACCCGCTACGGAAATAAAACTAACAATAAGCTTATTCCCACAAATTAGCGATACCAATGAGGATTGATAACAAAAAAAATGCTTGATAAAATTTTAGCGATCCAGTGATGTTCAATTAATGAACTTACCTTAATCTCGCTCATTCCTAATGAGATAGGGTTCGAAGTGGCCGCCACCAATTCGCTCGCAGATCTGAGCGCAGCGCAGAGTTTCAGCGTGGATACGGGCCAAAAAAGTGGGATCCTGGACACACTCCTCACACAGCGTCGCAAACACATTCACAATACGTTACGATCTCTAATTTCTGCTGCAGTATCGCACTCGGTCACAAATACCTTATCCCCCTAACACCCCATATACTTCATATTCGTCATATACTTGACGTAACCCCAAACACTGTTCCACATTCCGTTGCGACTAAATGTAGACTCATCCGTCTAAATCAAATTAGCAGCAAACGTAGGCATTGCGACGTGCTTTCGTTGCAGCCACCGGCAGTACGAGAAACGACGAACTCTGTCTGCGGGCAATAACGCCTGCACCTTGTGAAATCGGTACGCTCGCTGCAAATCTCTGCGTAAAACCCTAAGGACAGTCCAGCGTGAGACTTGGGACCTGTAACAGTCACGAACTATGCGAGCTGCCGTGCATATTCCCAGTCGCCGATTCTGCCGCACGACACTCAGTATGTGGTTCGCAACACTCGGTCTAACGAGCCTGCCAGCACTGTCGCGCTGTAGGATTGTCCAAGACACGTTAGAACGCTCGTGTTATTAATTACACGAGAATTTCGTGGGTGGCTATCTTCGGGATATCTCTCCACATCATGAGTGTATTCCCGTATTCGCGGGCACTGATGAATTGTTCAGGTCTGAAAGGCATTTTGAACGTCACTCACAAACACTCACACAGAGAAAATTACTTTTGATTTTAAAAACTACGTTAAGATCACAAATTCTCGATAAACAGCACGCCCGTTTGCGATCAACGAAATCTAGGAACTGGCAAAAATCCGATAAAATCGGCGAAATGCAAAAGAAATGTACTTTGCTGATCTTTCTTTCAATTTGCCGCATTTGCTGCCTACAGTTAGTTATTCTGTGCCTACAGTGCTACACCGAGCACAGATCAACAAAATGATAGACTGTACAAATACATTTAGTTGTACCTAGTTACCTACTCACGAAATTAATTGCGAAAATGGATGTATTTTTTTTAGAAAACAGTAAATTACATTGTTGAATTACATTCAAAACTAAAATGAATGTTGATAATAAAAAAAAATCGAAAAATCACGTGACTATCAATACACTTCTACACGTATTTTTTAAATCTTCTTTATTTAAATCGATGTAGCTTTAGAAAAATAATTATCCCCCATAGTGAATCTAAAATAAAAGTAGTAAAGGGGTCCTTCATTTATGTAGATCATTATTAAAATGCCTCATGTGACGCGTCTGTTAGATTCATTGGGATATGTCGCTTAGCTTCTTACGAGACCGCTCGCCGCCGCGGTCCGTTTGTCGGCATTTGAAAGCGAATAGGGCACCGGACATCCGTAGATACTAAACCAGTGTTGACATCGCAAATGAACTTAGCAAAACAGCTGATCAGGTAGGACAGGTAGCCCTTTCGAGTTTTATTTTTGCTATTTTAAGTGAAACAAGTGAATTTACTATTTTTTAATTAAAAATCTCATTGGTCTAGATAGAATAATGATTTTATACAGTTTACAGTAAAAAAAAACCGCATTTTTTTTTACTGTAAACTGTATAAAATCATGAGTAGGTAACTAGGTACAACTAAATGTATTTGTACAGTCTATCATTTTGTTGATCTGTGCTCGGTGTAGCACTGTAGGCACAGAATAACTAACTGTAGGCAGCAAATGCGGCAAATTGAAAGAAAGATCAGCAAAGTACATTTCTTTTGCATTTCGCCGATTTTATCGGATTTTTGCCAGTTCCTAGATTTCGTTGATCGCAAACGGGCGTGCTGTTTATCGAGAATTTGTGATCTTAACGTAGTTTTTAAAATCAAAAGTAATTTTCTCTGTGTGAGTGTTTGTGAGTGACGTTCAAAATGCCTTTCAGACCTGAACAATTCATCAGTGCCCGCGAATACGGGAATACACTCATGATGTGGAGAGATATCCCGAAGATAGCCACCCACGAAATTCTCGTGTAATTAATAACACGAGCGTTCTAACGTGTCTTGGACAATCCTACAGCGCGACAGTGCTGGCAGGCTCGTTAGACCGAGTGTTGCGAACCACATACTGAGTGTCGTGCGGCAGAATCGGCGACTGGGAATATGCACGGCAGCTCGCATAGTTCGTGACTGTTACAGGTCCCAAGTCTCACGCTGGACTGTCCTTAGGGTTTTACGCAGAGATTTGCAGCGAGCGTACCGATTTCACAAGGTGCAGGCGTTATTGCCCGCAGACAGAGTTCGTCGTTTCTCGTACTGCCGGTGGCTGCAACGAAAGCACGTCGCAATGCCTACGTTTGCTGCTAATTTGATTTAGACGGATGAGTCTACATTTAGTCGCAACGGAATGTGGAACAGTGTTTGGGGTTACGTCAAGTATATGACGAATATGAAGTATATGGGGTGTTAGGGGGATAAGGTATTTGTGACCGAGTGCGATACTGCAGCAGAAATTAGAGATCGTAACGTATTGTGAATGTGTTTGCGACGCTGTGTGAGGAGTGTGTCCAGGATCCCACTTTTTTGGCCCGTATCCACGCTGAAACTCTGCGCTGCGCTCAGATCTGCGAGCGAATTGGTGGCGGCCACTTCGAACCCTATCTCATTAGGAATGAGCGAGATTAAGGTAAGTTCATTAATTGAACATCACTGGATCGCTAAAATTTTATCAAGCATTTTTTTTGTTATCAATCCTCATTGGTATCGCTAATTTGTGGGAATAAGCTTATTGTTAGTTTTATTTCCGTAGCGGGTACTTAATAATTAACTACCATCGGTTATCAAGACTAACTAAACATGATCTTTTGTGTTATGTACCTGTGACGATGTTGACGTTCACGTTCGTCCGGCAGCGGCGGCGATGGCGCCCCGGGCGGCCGCGCCTCATACTTGTGTGTGTGTGTATGTGTAGGTTAGGTAGTTAGTATGACTTTCGTAATTTTATTTATGACATAAGGTGTAACCTTTTCACGACGTTTGCGCGTCGATGTCCCTCCCTGTATTAGCACCTACTAACTTAAAATAGCAATCGTTTAGAATTAAAATTATTTTATTTTTTTAAATGCTTTAATTACTTACCTACTATCGGACGCGAATCGAACTAACGCTACGACGGCGGTATGTAAATTACAATTCGAATTTTCCACGACAAAAACGAACTTTTTTTTTTTGTACGGCGATGCGATAATAATGTTTTTATTTTGTTTAAATGCTAATTAATAATTTCCTAGAGTTACCTACATACTATCGAACGCAATGAAATACCTACGCCCGAACACTTCGATAACGCCGGGTGAAGGATAGACGAACAATTCCAAGTATTTCTTCTTCCTACTTTAGCGTGCTTATCTCCTTCAAAATTAAAACTCTCTCAATATCAAAAAGTTCAAGCCTTGTATGAACAAGACGGCCCAGGCCGTCTAGCATTCTGCGATTGGTTATTGCAAAACAGACAAGCAAACATTTTGTGGACGGATGAGGCTATGTTCACCAGAGTTGGACTGTACAACGTACATAACGAACACTGGTGGACACACATAAATCCTCATAAAATAAAACAACACTCACACCAGGTCGTTCATCAACAAGACGAGATGTACTACCAGCACGATGGCGCTCCAGCACATTATCAACGAGCAGTTCGCGAGCACCTGACGGCTGAATTCGAAGAGAGGTGGATCGGTCGAGCTGGTTCCATGGCTGGGTTCCATGGCCCGCCAGGTCACCGGACCTTACCCCACTCGACTTTTATTTATGGGGTGAGGTTAAAAGACTTGTGTACACCGAGGAGGCATGGTCCATAGACGACCTCAAACAAAAAAGTATAAGAGCGTTTGAAGAAGTAAAATTAAAGACATTAAACTTGAATTTAAAACGCGAATTAATAAAACGTGCTCATGCGTGCATTAGTCGAAATGGACGGCACATTGAACAATTTTTGTGATTTAAAAAAAGTTGTGTTCAATAACTGTACAAGTGGAAAACAGTGGACAACGTTCTACCTACACCTAATTTTAAAACAGCTTTGTTTTGATTAATTCTAAAATAACACTTCGAAGTGAAAAATGTGAAACCTTAAAACATTTGTGTAAATAAGTTGATTTTTAATCATTGTAAATACCTGATTCCAATTTTTTAACTACGCCTTAATACAATACCTACTCGTATTTCTGTTGAATACTAGTTAAACAAGATCTTTTTTGTAGGTTTTGTATTTTGACGGTCCTCAGCCCGTTAAAGTACGAAGGGAAAATTGGAATCGTAATTTACGTACCATCGTAGCGGTAGGGGCGCAACTTGATATCCCACCCAAAAAAAAAAAAAAGAGCCGTTTTCATTAGCAAATAATGCGCCGGCCCTTAGTATTCGGACGCGAGAAGTGAAGGACAAAATGACAACGTGTTCGATAGTAGGTAAAAAGCAGTTAAACAATTCTATTTTTTTTTCTGGCTTCCTTTATCGATACTGAACCTACCCCTAAGCTATGGCACGCAATTACTTTAACACCCTGTATATATTTTATTTATAATCCTCAAAAACACAAAACAAGATCAACATGTCCAAAATAGGTCAAGAACCAATATATCTTACTAAACGATGTTCAAAATAAAAATATGGTAGAACAAATCATTTGTTTTTGTTTATTAAATTCACTGAAAATGTATGAAGATGTTGAATTTTTGAACTCCAATAAAACCAAGGACAATGACCCTACAGCTTTGGTGTCATAATAATAAATACTCAGGGAGACAAGTTCTAACGGAATACAGCATATTTTTTATTGGCCGGCACTTTCATATTTGGACCAAAAAAGATGATGTCCTTTAAAAAATCGTTGCTCACTGCGGTTAACATTTCTTTATATGTTTTTTTAACTTTTCTTTTATAAGATCCACTTTTTTTAAACCGCTTCCACTTATTTAAATCCATTTTCAATATTTTTAGACAAAAACAGTTGTAATCAAAATGGCTTATGTCAAATCCTACAATAGAATTTGCAAAACTATATAAAGCGCGTTTTCGCCTGTACTGCTCGTAACAAGCAAAAGTGGCTTCTTAAGAGTTTTAACCAGGATTGTTTGAGATTACTTAGACAATAACACTACTGTGGAATGCCTATGTAAATATGTCTAGGTTTAAAACGGCATACGATAAATCGATATAGAGAACATTTTATCCTACCGAGTGCTGTTATAATCTTGGTGATTTATTATTTTTAAAATGTGGATATGTAATTCATTTAACATTTACTTTTAAGTTTATGTAAAACCATACCAGATACATAAATGATTTACAGTAATTTAACTTTAATTTACTTAAATTGGTCATAAAATATTAGCTTATATGAGGTTATAAGTAAAAATAACAAGAGTAATTACTCCTCAGTGCATATCTTCCTGGTACATGCTCCTACAGGAGTATTAAGCTTTAAATGGTCCGCAGATGTTATCTTATAGGCGGATATAAGTCTGAGTTACCGGAGTAATTACTCCTGAGTGCAATTAATCTTGTTTCATGCTTTTATAGGAGTCTTGATCTTATATTTGTCAGGAAATATGATCCTATATACCGATATAAGGATATACCGAAATAAATACAAATTATAGGATTAAACGTACTTGAGTAAAAACAGCATGTATTTATGCTGTTAAAAGTGCAGTAGCAACCACCAAAACTATAGTCGGAGTTTTATAAGTCTAAGTAGCATTATAAAATCTCAGTCCAGGATTATTTTGTTTGTTGGGGAAGTACCAACTTTAGGGAAACTTTTAGCAGAGTTGAACGTGGACATTAATTATGGTGGAGGTCGAACCACGTTATGGAAAATTATCCGACAGCTAGGATTTCGTTTTAAAAAATGTGGGTCAAGAAGGAAGCTTCTTATGGAAAGGCATGATATTGTGGCCTGGAGATATAGGTACCTAACCACTTTAATACAGAACCGTGAAGAGAGTAGACCTGTTGTGTTCCTGGATGAGACCAACATCCATTAACCAAACATTCAGTTCAACTTTCCCTAACCACATTAATTTAGCTGTCCACCAATCGCGACCCGGGCCTTATGTTACATTACATGAATTAATGATTCATGCATCATATACTGTAAACAAATGCTGGCAAGCCGAAAATGAAGAAGGAGTTTTAAAAAACGATTCTGTTGGTGCACGATTCATTATTGTTCACGCAGGTGGTGAAATGGGCTTTATACCAAACTCACTAATAATATTTAAATCGCAAACAAAATCAGGTGATTACCATGATGACATGAATAAAACCAATTTTATGAAATGGCTTCAAGAAATGCTTATCCCTAATTTGCCACCTAATAGTCTCATAGTTATGGACAATGCACCCTATCACACAGTTAAACTGAACAAGGCACCAACCCTAAGCTCTACCAAAGCAGAAATGCAAACTTGGATTACGAATAAGGGGTTATCGTATCTGCCTACCATGGTTAAAGCTCAATTATATGATATTATAAAAGAGCACAAAGAAGCTCCAATATAAGAAGCTGATCAAATGCTTGAAGCTCATGGTCACAAAGTGGCTAGGTTACCGCCATACCACTGCGAGCTTAACGCAATTGAGTTAATGTGGAGTCTTGTCAAAAGACGCGTAGCTGATAAAAATGTTGGACAAGAGGCAGCCAATATCGTGGATTTAACAAAGGAAGCTTTCCAGTGTCACTTCAGAAGACTGGCAAAAACAGTGCGAACATGTGCGTCACATTGAAGATAAAATGTATGAAATAGATGGCTGCATAGACGCTGAAATGGACAGGTTCATAATAGAGTTGAACAATGAGTCGGATACAGAATCTGACACCAGTTCCGATTCATCTGATTGTGAAACTTCAGCATTAGCGACTCGCTTAGATAACTCTTATTCAAAATAGATGTTTATTATGCAGATTTTGTTATTGAATTTACTTCTATTTAGGTACATACATAGGTACAACACTTATCCCCCATTAGCCTTTGTCTATCATAGGCAAAGTGAGTAGCAAAGTGTAAAGAGGCTGATAGTATTTTCAACAAATTTATTGGTTTGTCTTCGCACACGAATCAAAACGTATACTTGCAAGGTTGCCTTCAAGAAACTAACCCTCTTAGATTTCGCCCAACAAAATCTCCAACAAAAGCAAGGCCACGAAAGGTTTTTAAGTATCATGTTAGTCTGAAAAAAAGAGTTGTAGTGTTATGTCAGCAAGCTTTCTTAGCGATACACGGTATAAAAAGGGAAAGGCTTCAGCGCAAAGTACAGCATAAAGAAAAAGACATCACTGACTTGAGAGGAAGGCAAAGTCATTCTACTTATAGCCAAGATGTTATAAAAAAAGTACACGATTTTATTGAAAGTATTCCAGCTAGAGAATCACACTACTCTAGAGAATCTAATAAACATAAAAAATACATTGATTCAAATCTATCTGTTGCTGAGTTACACAGAAAGTTCAAAGGTGATAACCCTGAAATAAACATTAAGTACAGCAAGTTCAATGAAATCTTCAATAAAGATGCTTAATATTGCTTTCGGACAGCCTAGAAAAGACATTTGCGCGACATGTGAAAAATTAAAAGTTTAGATAGATTTTGCGACTATGAACAAAGACATGAAACATGTTAATTCTTTGAAGATGGAAAAAGAACTTCATTTGAGAAAGGCTGAAGTGTTTTTGAAAACAATCACAAAAACTGAAGCTGACAAGAAAAACGATAAGTTATCACTTTGTTTTGATTACCAGAAGAATTTGCCATTACCTGTAACAAATGTTTCTATAGAATATTATTCACGTCAATTGTGGTTACATAATTTCGGTATTCACAATCTTTCAGACAACACAGCTTCCATGTATTTATATACTGAAAATTACGGACAAAAAGGGCCAAATGAAGTCTTAACAGCTTTGGCTGACTACATCGCGCACAACAAACTTCTAGAGCACACTCACTTGGAGTTGTTTTGTGATAATTGTTTTAGCCAAAACAAAAATCGCTATCTATTCACTTTCCTGGACCAATTATGTGCAGATAATATATTTCAAAAAGTTTCAATTTCTTATCCGATTCCTGGACATAGCATGATGCCAATAGATCGCGACTTTGCACTCATAGAAAGAAAGCGTATTAAAACAGAAAAGGTTTACACGCCTGGCTATTACGTAGATCTGATAGAAAACTCACGCAATACAAATAAATTCCAAGTTCTCTTTCTAGAAAAGAATCTAAGGGATGAGGAAAATCTTGAAGATCGCGTCTTAAAAATTAAGAATTACAAGAACCTGTATGATGCTCATATTAAGCCATCAATAAATGGAATAGCTGTATGCCGAAATGTACGCTTTCAAAGATTCCGACACCCTGAATTTGCTACCTCGATGACAGGTCAAAATTTTAAGAAGATGACATTGTATCGTGTTGGCATGGGTGGCAAGATCATCGAAGATCTCAGTAACTGTTACCAAGGGATGTTACCATTAAAACCAGCAAAACTTCAGGATATCAAGAAACTGCTTGAGTATGTTCCCGTTGAAAAACGACTCTTTTATGATGACATACTGTTAGAAGCTACTTCTTCAGGAAGAGAGCAGGATTTTGAAAATAACGATACACAAGAAGAAATTTATGAATAAAGACAATAATATAATAATAAAACTGTGTTCAATATGATTAAACGTGATTTTAAATTTAATGAGAAGATAAGAAGGAAGGTTATATTGTGTTAAAATTAACAGTTAATGCTAATAATAAGAAGAAGTTTATAGTTTTGTTATTGATTGATTTTTTGTTCTTTATTAAGGTTAAGATAATATGTCACTAATTCCAAAGAATTTTCATAATAACGCTAATTTTGCGATAAGTCCTGTTTTTTAAGTATTTAATACTGATAATTATAATAATAATGTTTTTTTTTTAAGAACACCATATTAAAGCCTACCCCATAAACGATTGTTTCATTTTTTTCCAAATTTATTTATGCGGCCATTTTCTTAAAACATTTTTTTTTGCACTTTAAATGATCTCATCTCAAAACAAAGAAAATGGACTTAGTGACTTTTAGAACTAAGGCATCCAATTTATGCTGTGCTATTGAACTGCCTTTTCAAAAAGTTATAGTTGTATGTGTTTATAGACCGCCAAAGTTATGTAACCTGAGCAAATTTTATGAAAATTTGGATATTGTATTAAAAAGGATATGTTTAAAGAAAAGTTTACAAGTTATATTATGCGGAGACTTTAATATAGACATATTAAAAAACAATAGGATTACGTTAGACTTCAAATGCTTTCTTACGAGCTACAACCTCAATCTAGAAATTTATCAACCAACTCGTTTCAGCAGCAATACTTGCTTGGACAACTTTGCCCACAACTGTAAACATAACTGTCAATCGGAGGGAATGACAATGGGACTTCGGCTTATCAAAAAAAAAAAAAAGTCAAATAATTTATTTCAAGTAGGCACATTAAAGGCACTTTTGAACGTCAAATACATAGAAATAGAACTGATTCTAGTTGCCCCTTCCAAAAGGTAGTTTTCGTATGGAGAAGAATGGGCAAGAAACTCCACCGTTACTCTTTAAAAAAAAAATGTTTTACAATATTTGGTATAGGTACATCAATTATATAATTACATGTGAAGACGATGCACCGAGAATACAATTACAATAGGTAAAAAGAATTAAAAATTAAAAATGGAGCAATGACAAATAAATAAATTAAGTATGTGATAGGTACATGGTGCTCACATATTTACAAACATTAAAGTATACGTACGATAACACAATATTTCTACAAACTTGCAAGTAATACTAATAGGACAGTGTGTGAGATTAATTATCATAAAATGTAAAAAAATCGATGATATAAAAATAATAAATTTTACAACTAGATTAGCAACCAGTTTGATTTTGTCCAGCCTCGAATTTGTCCTATGGAGCAAGACCAGCATGTTTCCAAAGTGTACTTTTAATATGAGTTTTAAATTTTCTTTCATTTAATTGCAATATATCACTAGGTATTTTATTATAGCATTTAACGCAGTACCCCATAAAAGATGTTTGTACTTTAGCTAGTCTGAAAAATGGTTGATCTATTTTATCTTTATTTCTAGTGTTAAAATTATGTCTATCACTTATTTTATTAAAAAGATTTAGATTTTTTCTTACATACATAATATTCTCATAAATGAATTGGCAAGGTACCGTCATAATATTAATCCTTTTAAATAGTTCCCTGAGAGATTCGCGGCGACATAGATTATAAATGGCTCTGACAGCTCTCTTTTGCAAAACAAAGATGGATTCAATGTCAGCCGCCCGACCCCACAGTAAAATGCCATACGACATAATGCTGTGGAAGTAACTGAAATAGACCAAACGAGCGGTTTCTACATCTGTTAACTGTCTTATCTTTCTAACAGCATAAGCGGCCGAGCTTAGCCACCCCGCAAGAGATGTTATATGGGGTCCCCATTGTAATTTCTCGTCTAGCGTGATTCCCAGGAAAACTGTTTGATTAATAAATTCCAGTTTTTCTCCATTCAATATGATGTCACATTCGCTACTTCTAACATTAGGTAATTTAAATCGAATGCATTTGGTTTTTTTTTAATTTAGTACCAAATTATTTACCGTAAACCAATCTTGGACCTGAAGAATAGCGCTATTCACGTCGTCAAGATTTTGCGACCGTCGGTTTATTTTAAAAATCAATGATGTGTCATCTGCAAATAACACCATCTTCGGTTGATTTAGTAGTAATTGGGGTAAATCATTAATGTAAACTAAAAAGAGGAATGGACCCAATATCGAACCTTGAGGAACGCCCATTGCCATTTCAGACCCCAATGAGTTTACGCCGTTTACTTGAACTTTAACTTTTCTATCTTTCAGATATGATCTTAGTAAATCAAGAGCTGTATTCCTAATCCCATAGTGCTCTAGTTTCAGCAGAAGTGTCTCATGGTCGACGCAATCGAACGCCTTCGAGAGGTCGCAAAAGATTCCAATGGCATCTTGTGCTTCTTCCCAGGCGTTAAAAATGTTCTTTATTAGGGAGACACCGGCGTCAGTGGTACAACGCCCTTTGGTGAAACCGTACTGTTGTTCAGTTGTATCAGTTGTATCAGACCATACAGCCCAAATATTAAAAGTGAAAGTCATTAAGTCTTCTCAAATTAAATATTGGAAAACGTTAAGACGTGATATTTCTGCTGATAACCTAATGCAATTCAAATCCTATCTTCAGAGTTTATCATTTTCTGATGTATATGCCACAGAAGATCATAATTAATAAGTCCTACGATAATTTCCTAGAAATATTTCTACTTCTACATGATTTATGTTTCCCCTATAAAGTATTCACAATAAGATCTGATAAAAGGATAAAATGGTTGTCCCGAGGCATACGTATATGCAGTAAAAGAGAGCGACAATTACTCTGGCAACAAAGAATGAAACCTACATTTGGAAACAAAGCTACATTCAAAAACAATTCAAAAAGATTTAAAAAAATCTTCAGACTGACTCAAAAAGCTCAAAATAATTACCTAATTAATAATTCTAGTAATAAATGTAAAACCACATGGCAAGTTATAAATAATTCAAAAACAACAAGTGAACCTATATTACAAATAAAAAAAGGAGAAAAAAGTATAACAAATCCTAAAGAAATAGCCGAGTCATTCAACAATTACTTTACTTTACTACACACAATTTCAGATATAGAAAAACCTACACCTTCAAGTAATGTAATAAATATAAACAGCAATTCCCATTCAATTTTTATACAACCAATAGTCCCCCAAGATGTTATTCGTATTGTAAAATCTTTAAAAAACAAAAAAAGTACGATGGGATTTTTATTAAAGTTATTAAATTCGTTTCTGACTGCATAGCTTCTCCTCTAGCACATATAATTAACGTTAGCATTTACAGCGGTATATTTCCGGAAAGCCTCAAAACAGTTATTGTAAAACCTCTTTTTTTAAAAGAACTGCAAAGAAGATATGTCAAACTATAGACCTATTACCTTGATACCTGTCTTCTCAAAATTAATAGAAAAAATTATCTATGAGACTTTACTCATTTTTGACACGATAAGATATTATGCGATTAACAGAAGGGATTTAGGAAAAATAAAAACATCAATATGGCAATTTACGATTTCCTTTTTAAAATACTGCCTATTGTAGATGTTGAGACACCCATATGTGCAATCTATGCAGATATGTCCAAAGCGTTTGATTATGTTAATCACGATATCCTTCTTAGAAAACTTCAAGCATACGGATTCGAGGAAACGCCCTGAATTTGATAAAATCTTATTTATATGGCCGCACCCGCAGACAATGTACCGAGGTATCTAGGATATGTCTAAAAACAAAAAATGAATTAAAATACAGATCTTCATACAGAGTAATCAAACATGGCGTCCCTCACGGCAGCGTCATTGGCCCTTTATTGTTTCTATTGTATATAAACGACCTCCCCCGCCAAACACCAAATCCAATGGTATTATTCGCCGATGACAGTACGTCTGTAATAAAATGTACCAATAAACAAAATTATGAACAAGATATTAATAACACACTCGGTTCTCTAATAAATTGGCTAAACCATAATAATTTAATAATAAATCTTCAAAAGACTAAAGTTATGCATTTTTTCCAAAGAATCTCCCCTAATAACATGAATATAAACCACAATGGTCAAGCCGTTGGCACAGTGGATGTTGCAAAATTTTTGGGTATATTAATTGATAGTCAACTCACTTGGAAGGCTCAAGCAGAGAGTATTTGTAAGAGATTGAGTACATCTGCTTTCATGCTGCACAATTTGTCCAAAAAAGTGGACCTGTCTAGCGTGTTGGTTGCCTACCACGGACTGGTTGTTTCACTTTTAAGGTTTGGTGTAATATTCTGGGGCAACTGTAGCGAGAAAGAAAGTATTTTTAATGCTCAAAAACGCTGCATCAGAGCTATGTTTGCCCTAAAAGTAACTGACAGCTGTCTACCTATATTTCAATCTCATGAACTGTTAACCTTCCCATGTCTTTATATATTGGAATTATGTATATTTGTTAAAACGAATTCACACCAGTTTACCACTTTGAAAGAAACTCGAAATAGAACAATAAGTATTAGATCCCAATATAAAAATCTTTTAAGCACGGGTGCTTTTAAGACTGCACTTTTAAGAAAAAGTGTTATTTGTATGGCACCACTTGTTTATAATAAGTTACCAAATAATGTCAAGGAACAACCACTAACTAAATTTAAAAAGCATGTTACAGAATTACTTTTGCACAAGTGTTATTATTCAGTACAAGAATTCTTAGATGATAAGTTTTATTAAATTCTTTTAAAATGTAAATTTGCATGCCAATTAAGGTAGAATGTACAAGGAACCATAAATCTTGTAACACCTAATAATATGTACCTACATTCATTGCAAATAAATAAATCTATTCTATTCTTGCTTGGGGTGATAAAAAAAATTCTGACCATGTTTTAGTCTATATGGTCAAAGGAATCAAAAAAAAATTAAGCAGCCTGTGGCATACTACTTCACAAATTCTTTAAATAAAATTAATTTAAAAGCCTTTACTATAAAGGTCATCAAATATGTAAAGGGTACAGGGCTTAATATTTTATGCACAGTATGTGATCAAAGCACTGTAAATGTGAGTGTTATAAATGAAATGGTAGAAGATACTAGAAAAAAATATATAAAAGAAAAAAGGGAATGGAGACATGAAATTATGGAAGTAGGGAAAATAAAAATAATTCCATTATTTGATGTCCCTCACCTACTGAAAGGGGTAAGGAACAATTTAATGACAAAAAATATGAAATATTTCGATTTTGAAGAAAAGATGGAAAAGACTATTAAATGGGAATATTAGCAGAAAGTGTATGAAGCAGATAAATCATATGGAGAGTTAAAAATATGTCATAATTTAACTGACGAACATATATGCATATGTCGACAAAATAAAAAAAATGAAAGTAAAAGATGCTATTGAAGCCCAAATTTTTAGCCATAGTGTTGCTGTAGCTGCAGAACATTTAACAAGTAGAGGTGATGTTCCAAATGAGTGCCGTCAAATAATACAATTTACCAATATGATGAATAATTTGTTTGATTCTTTAAATCAAGCACATTTAGTATGATTAATGGAAAAATGTACAAATGTGGAGTAAGAAACAATTCACCTCACCACGAATAATGGTTTAATGCGAAAAAAATTTTAAGATCAGTAAAATTTATTAAAAGTTAAAAAAGAAAAAGATAACAAAATCAGATTAATTGAAACGAGTTCAATACCATCAATAAAAAATTTCATCCGAACTATTGAGGGCATGCAACATTTGTGGAAAATATTATCCCAAAATTTTTTATTTGATTCTATGTTGACTAGAAACTTTAACCAGGACCCCACTGGAAAATTTCTTTGGGAACATTAGAAGTTTCGGGGTGAGGAATACGGCACCTAACACTATTAGCTTTAAAGGTGCCTATAAATCACTTCTTTTAAACAACTGTAACTCACCCCATTCTCTAAAAGCTAATTGTGAAAATGATGACAATGACTGTCTACAAACATTGAGCTTCTTTTTGAAAGACACAAAAGAAAGAACTTGTAATGTTCCCAGTAATGAGGAACTACCATTTCAGCATGAGGAAAATGATGAAATTGTGGTGCCTTTTATTAATTTAAACACTGAGACTGTTGATGCTGGCCAGGCTAATTATGTATGCGGGTGGGTGCTGGCTAAATGTTTGAAAAATGTTTCCAAATCATGCAGACACAGCACAAATGAAATAAATGGCGATAGTCAATTTAAATCAAATGAATATATAAGGGCAAAAGAATATCAAAAAGGTAGACATTGTCTGTTGTATCCCACTCAAGGGGCGGAAAAGGCTTTTAAAGAAATCTAAAATATTACACTGGAAATTTTGAAAAAGAATGTGCCAAAAACCAAACTAAAAGAAAAAATAAAAATCTTTTTGGACATATTTGTGGATTATCCTTTCACATGCGAGATCCACAAGAAAGAGTTGAAAAATTTCTTTGAAAACACAACAATAAATGTCTTAGGCTGATTTTAGTCTTACGCCGACGGCACGCGTACCGTCAGCGCTGATGTCCGAGATATATGGACTTCTAGGAAGCGTTTTTAAATAACGCGTAGCTATCAGCGCGCACGGTGGTCAGCGCTGATAGCTACGCGGCCGTACCGGTCGCGCGTCGGCCTCGCGTAGCTGTCGGCGCTGACGATCGCACGAGCGCCTCTGCGTTCAGTGAGCGTTCTTGTGTCGAGCGGAACGGACGTCGTCAGCGCGTACAGTCATGGCAAATCGCGAAGTGGATACAGGTCGAGTTATCGATGAGGTACGCCTGAGGAAGATATTGTGGGATGCATCCGATCCACTCTACAAAAATAAAGATGCAAGAAACAAAGCCTGGGAGGATATTGTGGACGCATTGTTCGAAAATATTTCAGGAGAAGAAAAACAACAACTTGGTTTGTTTACTTTCTTATTTTATTATCTGAATACCTACACTACAGGACAAAGCCTTTTCAAGTTAAAATATACACGAATCTTGCCAGGGCACGCTTCCAATAGGGCTCACGAAGTACTCGGCAAAATGTTCTCGCAGAGCGTGTCCAGACCTGTTCGTAGGTACAGTTGGCAAGTCCACCATACCCTCAATTGTAAGTGTGTCTTCAATACGATAACCATCTCGAATTCTTATAAAGTTATGCAATATGCAGCATGCTTTAACTATTTTCTTTGTAACATCAAAACTCACATTAATAGGTGTATGAAACACTCTGAACTTGTTTGACATGATACCAAATGTCGATTCTTTGTATAGTCTACTGCGGCTCAGTCTATAATTAAATATTTTTTTCTTATGGGTCATATTGGATCGTGCATATGGCTTCAGAATTTTATTTGATATTCCAAACGCACCATCACCCACAATTACATGTTCAACTGGAGTATTTGTTCCAGGCATAGGTTCCAGTGGTTTTGGTCCTGGAATATTTAAAGTGTTTTGTTCAAGGCTCTTGTACAGTGTACTGTTTTGGAATATAGTCGAGTCCGAGTTTTTTCCATATGTTCCAATGTTTACATATGTAAAACAATAATCTGCATCGCACATAGCTAGCAGAACTATGGAGTAAAAATGTTTATAGTTGTAGAATATTGATCCACCACCGGTTGGATTTACGATTCGGATGTGCTTGCCATCAATAGCTCCGATGCAATTTGGAAAGTTGGTCTTTTGTAGAAAACCGTTAGCAATATTTTGCCACATATCAGGAGTATTTGATGGTATACATTCATCGTGTAGCGTATCCCATATAACTTTACACACTTCGTCCACGATCTCACTGATTGTTGCGATTCCCATCCTAAATGAATACTGCAAATCTGTATATGTTCGACCCGTAGCAAGAAATCTAAAAAAAAGTTTTTATTATTTCAGGAAAACTGGTTCAACAAAGGTGGAAAACAGCCCGGGACGCGTTTTTTAGACCAAAGAACGCAATTAAAAAAACGCCCTCTGGAAGTGCTGCACCAAAATACAAAAAGTACATCTATTATGACGAATTAAGCTTCCTAGCTCCAACAGTTGAGAATGAAGTTGATAAATCACTGAATGACTCTTCCCTTCCCTCACCCTCAGTAAATATAGACAATACATTGGATAGTATGGGGACTTCAGAAAATACTCAAGATTCTGATATATTAATGCAGCAAGTTTTTTCAAACACTCAACACAGTGCACAGCAGATTGACCGTGGTGTTGATTCAGCATCATCACAAAAACCTTGGTTGGAAAAGAGAAAAAGAAGGGCCCCGAAAACAAATCCAGAAAGTTCTCCATTTGAAAAAGAATTATTAACTTTATTAAGTAACCAAACCCCAGATCTTGCCGCTGACGACCTGGCTTTTTTCGCTTCTTTGGGTCCAATTTTAAAAGTTTTGATGTAGGACAAAAGCTGGAGTTTAGATCGAGAGTGCTACGAGAAGCCATGGATATTCGAAATTACAACAGATCAAATAGCGACGCAAGATATGCATCATCATACAATTATCAGACTCCAGCTTACCCAGAGTACGAAACCAACAATGCGAATCCTGGTTACTCTGGTTATCAAACAGCGAGACTTACTGATGAATAAATAATTATATGTGTTCAATTACTTATTATATTTTTTTATCTGTCCTTATGAAACATTATAATAATAAATATGTTGTTCTCTTACTTTACTATAATTAAACATAATGATAAAACGAGTAAATATGTTTTTTTCTTACCTTAAAGTCACCATTAGTCGTTCAATCGGTGGTATAGGTACACGTCGTAAGCTGCAATGGACCAGTTTATCCTGTATCTTTGCCAGTAATTCGTCAAAAGTTCTAGTTGACATTCGAAAGTAATTAAAGAATTTACTTTCGTCAACTCTCAAACTGCCATATAACAAGACAAAGTCTCCTGCAACGGCTCTCTGCTCAATTAATGGATGAACATAGTCTTCGTTGCCGCCGGTTTTTATTTTTTTGGGATAGATAGTACAAAGCAGCAATAATTAATACACTCCGCATTTTTGTCGTCGTCTGTACAGTAAGGCGGTCAGTACGATACTAAAACGAGCCACGCTGAGCCTCAGCGCTGACAAACTACGCGCTGAGCTATGACCGCTGACGGTGAGCGTGAGACTAAAATCAGCCTTAGTTTATAGTTGGTGCAGATCAATTAATCAGATTTTATCGGGTAAAATCCAATACCATGGTGAGGATGATGAGATAAAACTGTCAGCACAAGTATATTTCAATAAACATAAACATTTTAAATAAGTATGATTTTTATTTCATTCCAGGGTGCCTATCAAGTACTTTCCATAATGTACATAATACTGTTCCATTCATGTCCGTCTTTATTTCCAATTTTGTAATAAACGCAATGATAAATAATATTATTTGCTACAGATCAATAACAAGTGTACATTGTAAAGTACTTCGTAGGCATGAACCAACACCCTATAAGTATAAATAGAATATCTATAGACAGTATAAGTAGGTATATAGGTAGGTATATATGTACCTATACATGCAGATTAATTTAGGAGGACGATACCAGATGGCGTTTCAAATGACAGGTTACAAGGTTGCAGGAAAAATCCGAAGTTGGTTCTCTATTCCCAATCTATTACTATACTCTATGGAGAATATTATGTCATCATCTGCCTAGCCTTTTCCCAACTATATAATAAATTTCTACGAGTTAAACTCTGTTTATTATATTTATAACATTAGAAAATAGCGATGGGCGTTGAATGAACGAACTAGTTTATTCGACCGTCGACGTACTGTGAACGAATCGACGGTTCACCGTTAATCGATGAACTAGTCGAATCCGTAGACGCCTCAGACGGCTAGACTGAAACTCGCAACGCGACGACGGGCGGGCAATCGGCGAGACGAAAACGTCAGAACGTAGTCGGGTGATCGGGTCCCATTCGGGTACGGGGTAATAATTCATTCGTCCGTTGAAATATCGTACAAACAAAGGCCATTGACCATCCATATATGGGAGTTGGACCAAGTGCTGCCCAGAATGGACACCTAGTGCATTATGTTCCTTGGGCTTATACTAGTCTGTACACCAAAGCTCAATAAAATCTATCCGAGGAGTTTCGAGAAAAACGAATTTTTGTTGAGCATTTTTTATTGATGAATACCAACCAACCGATGGCGCATTTTATTAAAAATAATGACAGTAATTATGTTAAACAACACATTATTATTTCATTTGTATGCATATCATTTACATGTTTAATATTTTTTACTGACCATCCATATATGGGAGCTGGGCCAAGTGCTGCCCAGAATGGACACATAGTGCATTATGTATCCGGGATACCCACTGCTGTATCCTACCTTGTTTGTATTAGGCATGGTAGGTTATACTAGATTAGAAGTAAAGAGGGAGCTTGCATTAGCCACATACTTATTTAAAGTAATAAGGGGAAAAATTTGCAATCCTGACATTTTACAGACAATTAAGCTGTGGGTACCTGACGAGTACGTAAACAGGCGCCAGCGGCCGCGGCTGCTGGGGGTACCGAAAGCGCGCACCAACCTTCTCCGCCGTGCCCCGTTTACACGTGCGCTGTGCACTCTCAACGCGGTAGCTATGAGCTTGGACCTGTTCTCTTGTGCACTGAACGATTTTACTCTGGAGACCACTAGAGTATTGTGTTATTCTGATCTGCATGTATAGTTAGATTTAAGTACCTAGTTTTAAGATTATATCTTAGTTTAATTGTGTTCTGTACCACTCTATCACTTTAGGTTAACCTGTAAAGATAGTTTGTGTTGTTGTAAATAAATAAATAAATAAAATAAATAAATGTTCTTTGGGCTTGTACTAGTCTGTACACCAAAGCTCAATAAAATCTATCCGCGGAGTTTTGAGAAAAACTATTTTTTGTTGAGTGTTTTTTATTGATGAATATCAACCAACCGATGGTGCATTTTATTAAAAATAATGACAGTAATTATGTTAAACAACACATTATTATTTCATTTGTATGCATATCATTTACATGTTAAATATTTTTTACTGACCATCTATTTATGGGAGCTGGGCCAAGTTCTGCCCAGAATGGACACATTGTGCATTATGATCCTTGCGCTTGTACTAGTCTGTACACCAAAGCTCAATAAAATCTATCCGCGGAGTTTTTTGAGAAAAACTATTTTTTGTTGAGTGTTTTTTATTGATGAATATCAACCAACCGATGGTGCATTTTATTAAAAATAATGACAGTAATTATGTTAAACAACACATTATTATTTCATTTGTATGCATATCATTTACATGTTAAATATTTTTTACTGACCATCTATTTATGGGAGCTGGGCCAAGTTCTGCCCAGAATGGACACATTGTGCATTATGATCCTTGCGCTTGTACTAGTCTGTACACCAAAGCTCAATAAAATCTATCCGCGGAGTTTTTTGCGAAAAACTATTTTTTGTTGAGAATTTTTTATTGATGAATATCAACCAACTGATGGTGCATTTTATTAAAAATAATGGCAGTAATTATGTTAAGCAACACAATTTCATTTTTATGCGTATCAGTTTCATTTTAAATAATTTTACTGACCATCCATTTATGGCAGCTGGGTCAAGTGCTGCCCAGAATGGACACATAGTGCGTTACGTACCTTGGGCTTATACTAGTCAGTAAACCAAAGCTCAATAAAATCAATCCGAGGGGTTTTGAGAAAATCAATTTTTAGTTGAGTATTTTCTATTAATGAATACAAACCAACCGATGGCGCATTTTATTAAAAATAATGTCAGTAATTATGTTAAACAACACATTCTTATTTCATTTTTATGCATATCATTTTCATTTTAAATATTTTTGACCATCCATTTATGGCAGTTGGGTCAAGTGCTGCCCAGAATGGACAGATAGTGCATTATGATCCTTGGGCTTGTACTAGTTTGTACATCAAAGCTCAATAAAATCTATCCGAGGAGTTTTGAGAAAAACTATTTTTTGTTGAGTATTTTTTATTGATGAACACCAACCAACCAATGGCGCATTTTATTAAATAATGTCAGTAATTATGTTAAACAACACATTCTTATTCCATTTTTATGCATATCATTTACATTGATGCAAAGCACTTGTCAATGCATATACAACGAGTCCAAACACGATGGTGCTGTCTTGTTTGGTTGAGGAGTTCCTATGGGTACTTTCCGGCTCCATCACCAAACTCTGGATACTACCTTGGACTATTCTAAGTACTTGTCAAGACAAAGCCAACGAGTCTAAACACGATGGTGCTATCTTGTTTGGTTGAGGAGTTCCTATGACCACCTTCCGGCTCCATCATCAGACCATGGACACTGCCTAGTATAACGCACTTGTCAAATGCATATTATTATTCAACGAGTCCAAACACGACGGTGCTGTCTTGTTTGGTTGAGGAGTTCCTATCGGTACCTTCCGGCTCCATCACCAGACCCTCGATGCAGCCTTGGGCTATACTACGTAATTATCAAGACAAAGCTAACGAGTCCAAACCCGACGGTGCTGTCTTGTATGGTTGAGGAGTTCCTATCGGTACCTTCCGGCTCCATCACCAGACCCTGGATGCAACCTTGGGCTATACTAGGTACTTATCAAGACAAAACCAACGTGTTCAAACACGATTGTGCTATCTTGTTTGGTTGAAGAGTTCCTATAGCCACCTTCCGGCTCCATCATCAGACCCTGGACACTGCCTAGTGTAAAGCACTTGTCAATGCATATTCAACGAGTCCAAACTCGATGGTGCTCTCTTGTTTGGTTGAGGAGTTCCTATGGATACCTGCCGGCTCCGTATAAAGGCAATAACTTTTTAACCTTGGGACCGATTTTTTTTATTTTTAAATTGATGCAAGGAACCATTTGGAAGCACTCCCATGGCTGGGCAGCATTTGGTCCAAATTGGTCAATATCCTTTGAACTCTAAATCTAGCAAACAGGGAGTTGATATTTGAACGGGATGAATGAAATCATTGTTGTGCTATGTGAAGAAAAGGATGCCGATACGGTAGTTTCGCGTGTGCGAAAGAGAAAAGCGATGGACTGGTCGAACGATGCGAGACAAACCAGTTTCTACTTGTTTATTGTTATTCGTTCGTCTTGTTTAGATTTTTGATTTTGTATTCAGTTGCTAATCGCGCTCCGCGCTCAAGGTCAGCGTAATTACGAAAGTATTTTCGAATGTTTGCGAGTATGATTAACTGGTTTTGTATATATTTAATTCATGTAAATATTTATAAAATTGTAAATAGTTTGATAAATAAATAATTGAGCTTATAAATAAACAGTGTGTGTGTATGTGTAGTGTGTGTGAACATTTTTAGTATAAAATGGCTGGACGTAATAATTCAAGTGAATTGTGGCATCACGCTTTTCCACTGGGCACATCCTTTTCAAAAGGATGTGCCCAGTGGAAAAGCGTCATGCAACATATCGCTGGTTTGCGAGAACATCGACGTAATTCAAAATTCTGTCAAATTGAATTCTTTATGCCAAACAATCATAAATCTTTGATATTTTATCGTGAACAGAGACGCAACGCCAATTTCGCGCCAGCTTTTGTTAGAAAGAGACAGAGTCATTATTCATTCGAGACAAAACACTCGAAGCGTAATCACAAATACAGGCTCATCTCAGTTGAGCCAATGACAACAGAGTGAACGCACGGTCGATTCTCGAAAATACCGACGTATTTACAGTTTGGTTGCAACAGTTGTTAATTTTTTTTCAAGAATAGTGACATATTTTGTGATCCGTCGTTATTCCTGATAAAAGTAAGTATCTTTTTATGTCTTATTTCTATTTACGCCTGTATTCTTGAATAAATATGGGTGATTGCTTATGATATTGTATTTTATACCGACTATATGTAACTTGAGTCTATATTCACGAAAAATAAACAGATTTTATTTTGTCGTAAATAAGAAACGTCGTTATTTTTGAAAAAAGTAGGCATGATTTTGCTTCTTATTACGAAATGATGTTGTGCTCCGCAGCAGAACCACTTTGACTATATTATATAAAAATTACAGGATAAAATGTAGATAATGTCTATATTTTTGTAGCTTAATATCAAAAATTGTATATTGTTAGTTTCTTGGAAAATATCAATTCAAAGTGGTCATGCTACAGAGCATACTCTCCAGCAGAACCACTTTAAAATAACGGTTATTTACGTTGATTATGCACAAGTCATAATATAAACAAATGTATATTTATTGTATATCGAGGTAACATCTACAATTGTAGATAAATACTTACTGATTTTTAGTAATATGTAAATGTTTTATCGGAATGCGCCTGCCATGAATTTCTTAGCAAATATCAAGATTAATACACACATACATACATAATATATATATATATTTCTTTACGATAAATAAATTAATAAATTGTATATCAATATAACAACATCTACAATTCATTTATAATTATTAATTATTTTTTAATGTCGTTAATCTCTATACTTGCACACAGACTGCTACCCATCAAAAGACGCGGAATTGAATACACTGCCATCTCGTATTTTCCTTAGAAAGCTTTTTTTATTTGTTCCCTGGACGTTTCGCTGGTGCAGTAAGTAGGTATGTTACGTTTATACGTACTTCTCTATATCTGTTTGAACAACTATTATTTTCCTGTAATGAGTAATTCATATGTCATAATAAATAATTATGTATATAATCAGATTCACGCTTTACATTATTAATTCTTTTTTTGATGATCTAAGGAGGGTAGGTAAGTGTTAGTAAAGAATACATTGACCTACATTTTTTTCATCATGAGAAAATAAACGCGTAGACCGGTTGATTTGTTGTATGTGATCTGCAAAACCTTAACATGAAGCGTGGAAAGAGACTATCTGTGAGTTTGGAAGAACAAAAAAGTGTTTTTATACAGTATCAGGAACATTTTAAATGTGAATCTGAGCTACCGTCCTCGTGCAGTGTGGTTTACAAGAACTTAAGTAAAACATTGTGTTCGCGAATGTCTGCATATGCTCTGTATTTCTCGGCTAAAAGGAATTTCAATTTTTTTTTCCGCCCTGGAAATGTAAATGAAGAAAGAAACCTGAAGAAACAGATGAGTGTTCAAGACAATTCCAGTCAAAGCAGTAGTAGTGACTATTCTAATGTTGATGATAGAAGCAGTGAAAATAGTACTTGTAGTAATAACAACGACAAAGACTTTGTTTCTTTTGAAATAAGTTTAGAAGAATGGGAACATATTAAACCACAATCTTATTGTTATGCTAGAAACAATAAAAATAAATCTAACGTTAAATATCGTAATATGAAACGAATGCCAATAAATAAATGGACGGATTATATGAGAGAATATATTTGGAAGTATACGTCAAATCGATGCACATGGATTATTAAAAATAATACAGCAAATGATAACTATACCGTCAAATTCACAGGATATTGCAAACAATGCGAAGGAAAACTTACAGTTGGTACTGAAAGAAAAGACTCTGTTGTTATCGCTCATTGCTCAATAATTAATGTAAATCCTCGATTGCTACACGACCCTATAAAAGTTCGAATAACAAATTTCAATAAACAAAAATTTGCATCTGAACTAGAAAATCAATATCCTGTTGTTGTCAGAAATAAACTGGTAAATAGTAAACTTACAGATGAGGATAAAATAGAACCTCCATTTGTTCCCAGTCTAAAAACTTTCCAAAATATAAGAAACAGGACTAACACTTCCAAATATTTTCACAAAATTGTGGTTCTTGCTTTGTGGATTATGAGTTGTACCCCTCCCTTCAACACAGTGATCCGCAATGTGTCCTTACACCCCTTCTTTGTCTATTACTGGACTGAATTGCAACGAAATTTTTATCAAAAGTTTTCAAAAGCACATTACACAGCTATAAGTATTGACGCCACAGGATCCTTGTTCAAGAAAATATATCCACCTACAAATTTATCTAACCAACAATATCATTCTAAACACCTATTTTTGTATGTCGCAGTTTTGAAACTAAAAAACACATCAATACCATTGACTCAGATGATATCTGCAACCCAAAAAATGGATAATATTTATATGTGGTTAAAAATGTGGGCCGAAAGTATGATCAAACCAAAGGAAATTATAACAGATGACTCTAGTGCTTTAATAGGAGCATGTGTGAAAGCATTTACAACATTCGCTACTACTAGAGAATATGTTAGCCATTGCTTTAAGGTCCTTGAACAACAAACCCACGTGATTCCTGCTTGTTTTATGCGCTTAGACTCGTCTCATTTTATAAAAACATTATATGGACTGGAATGTTTTAAATTTGTAGATCTACGCGTAAAAAAGTTTTATGTTATGATTTTGTTACATTTAAAAAGTTGCACTAATTATGTAGAAGTTAAAGAGATATTAAGAAATTTAGTTATTGTGGCTGTAAACAGATATGATCGATATACGAAAAATGGCGAAAAAACTAAATGTGAAGAGGCTAAAGAAAAATTATTAGGTATGAGACACATTTCAAAAATAATGGACGATGAAATAAACACCTTACCGAACCATGCAGAATCAGTTATTGAAGATGATGACGTGACATGTTACAACGATGATGCGCCGTACTGGTTCAATACTCTGATACAAAATGAAAAGTTATATGCTGACCTTAGCGAAGAGACAATATACGAAAATATTTATTATTTCCCAAGTTTTGTTGGCAGCTTGCAAAAACTATTTTGCAGACTTCCCCTTTGGACCAATTTAATGTTACCTTTCTACAAGGAAAGAAATGATGCCGCCAGCAGTAGTAACGTAGAAAGTTACTTTAAGAATATAAAACAGTTGTTATTCTGTACAAAGAGTGGTTTATTACGTGTAGATGAATTTATTATGAAACACACTGAATACTTATCTGGTGAAATAAAGTCAGCTCAGTGTGCTTACTTTGATAATGACCTAACAAGTCACATGAAGAAACAAGAGAAGAGGTTTGAAGATATTGAAAAGTGTACTACTAAAACAAAAATAAACAGCATTCGTCCTGAAGACACACATAGCTTTACGAGAGAATCAGTATTTCAAAATACTCCAATTTACGAGGAAAACTGGCGTAACAAAAATTATGAGGTAAAGAAAAAATCTTTAATAGAGTTAATTAAACCAAAAGTCGACAAGAAAAATGTGCAAATATTAATAAATGGAAATAAAAGTCACGCTAATATGGATCGCGTAGTTGTCCAGAATACATGTGCTTTCGATGCTGTGGCCCACGCATTTGCGGTCGCCTACAAGGAACACAGGAGTGTTCATGAATTATTGGAAGGAAAAAGTTCTGCATTTGCTACCCTAGTAAAAGCCATATCGAATCACGATGATGCTATAGATGTATTAAGATTGAGGACAGAAATTTTGTTAAACTCTTTCGAAAAAGTAATACGAGGTAATGTTCAAGTTGTCAACTGCACGTGTAACGTAACTAAAATTTTTGAAAGTCTTTTAATAACTGAATATTCTAGTGCAAAAAACGTTAAACAATGCTCCAGTTGTGATTATGTGTCTGAACGAAATTGTCCAATTTTACCACTGGATATTGTTTACATTGGCAGATGAGGGTATAGCGACTGGCTTAGAAAAATCGGCAAACTCAATGTTATCTAGTAAGACTCGGTTATGCCGTCAGTGTAACACAGAAAATGGCACGATTACAGACTCTTACGAGTTATCTGATATTATAATTTTTGAATATGATGATTATTTAAATATAACCGATGTACCAGAAAGAATTGTTTTGAAACAAAAAACGTACTCTGTCGTTTCTGTCGTGGAGTATATTTCAGGTTTACCTGGTGATGTAGGACATTACAATTCACACTGCAAACGTGGTTCAGGCTGGTATTGTTATGATGACAATATAAGCAAAGTAACCAAAACTAATTTAAAAATAAATATACAATCACATATCATAATATACGCTAAAAAATGATTAAATGTATTGTTTTTATGTACATAAAAATAAAACAAATTATATTTACATTATTGTCTATTTTTACTTATTCTTTATAGCTTATGAATCCATTTTCTTGATATACAATTTATTAATTTATTTATCGTAAAGAAATATATATATATATTATGTATGTATGTATTAATCTTGATATTTGCTAAGAAATTCATGGCAGGCGCATTCCGATAAAACATTTACATATTACTAAAAATCAGTAAGTATTTATCTACAATTGTAGATGTTACCTCGATATACAATAAATATACATTTGTTTATATTATGACTTGTGCATAATCAACGTGAAATAACCGTTATTTTAAAGTGGTTCTGCTGGAGAGTATGCTCTGTAGCATGACCACTTTGAATTGATATTTTCCAAGAAACTAACAATATACAATTTTTGATATTAAGCTACAAAAATATAGACATTATCTACATTTTATCCTGTAATTTTTATATAACATAGTCAAAGTGGTTCTGCTGCGGAGCACAACATACGAAATGCGTCTGTGTTTAAGGAATTTTGGGATAGAAATATTGAGTTGATTGTTTACATGGTATTCATTGATAATTAATTATTTACGTTTAATTATGTTTTAGATCATAATCTTTATCAGAGTTATTCAAGATGGCAGAAAGAATGTTATTTTTGGGAAAGTTGAAAGAAGCGGCCAGTAAAAATAAAGGAAATGAGGATCAACATTTAAGGGTATGAGGAACAGGGTGTAAAGTTCACTCATCCCCCATAGAAAAGGTAGGATCCTCCGACCAGACGGGTGTTGTGTCTGGCGGGCAACTGCCCAATGATTGATATTGGGTTTTTGTATATATGTTCACTGCACGGTAAACTCTAATTGCGCGATGCAGGATTTATGTGACGTCAGGTCTTCGATGCGTAGTTCACATGTGGCGATGTAGATACCGCCACATCACTCCCCTGCAGAGACCGGAGGTCGATAGTGGGCTAAGTCTTGTATCTTGCGATGCTTGCCAGTGCCAGTTGTGGTTCCAGTGAGTCGGAACCGGGTGCCGCATTGTTCGCGGTGGGTCGGAACTGTTTTGCGGTGATTCCCCAGTGGCTCAGGGTGATGAGGTTGAGGTGATTGATGTGATTCCCCAGTGGGTCGGGGTGATGAGGCTGAGGGTGATGACCAGGAATGCGCGATCGCTGCATGCTGGTGGTCAGGATACCCGTTGACGCCTCGGGTGTTGGCTTGGCTGTGTGACTCGCCTCACTGAACGCTTGCGGGAGTGATGATGATGACGTCACGCTGGAGTAGTTGCACGAAGGCTGCGTTAGCGTTCATATTCGGGGTCACCAATTTAGGGGTATGAGGAACAGGGTGTAAAGTTCACTCATCCCCCATAGAAAAGGGAGGATCCTCCGACCAGACGGGTGTTGTGTCTGGCGGGCAACTGCCCAATGATTGATATTGGGTTTTTGTATACAACCTGTAACGGAATAAACGCAAGAGCTCATACACCCCAATTAGAATATTAAATTATAAGACTAAAATAATATCTGTAATTTAATTTAATTTAATTAAACGACACCTAGTTTTTTTTTACAAAATAGACTTCCTGACTAAACATGAAACATAGGATAGCTATGAGCGTATTACAAATTTGTTTATGCATTTGAATAGGCTTTATTCCTTTGAGATAAGGCTTAAATTTCCTTAAATAAAATATCTTATTACCTTGGTAAGACGCGGTGGTTCTAATTTCAGTTAAAGAAAAGATTTTTTTCATGAAAAATTAACACATATAAATAATGATGGAAATCGATTCAGAAGCCGATTCTGAGCAAACTACTTTCAGGTCTTGCGCTTATTCTGTTACATGTTGTATATGTTCACTGCACGGTAAACTCTAATTGCGCGATGCAGGATTTATGTGACGTCAGGTCTTCGATGCGTAGTTCACATGTGGCGATGTAGATACCGCCACAAACATGATTTAACGAATAGTGAACAAGAAGGTTAGCTTACAATTTTTGTATAGGTATTTGCAGTTTGTTTTATTTTATTTATGCTTTCAACTAATTAACAATTTAAAATATTTTAGGTTCCAATAAACATAAAAGCAGTTTGCCGTTGCAATGAAAAATGAAATGAAACGAGTTGCAATGAAAATAACGAAAATGATATAAATTATAATAACATATCAGGTAAGCAAAATAAAAGATTGGAATTCAACCAGTTGAAAGATTTTTCGATATTATTTTTATTCCGATGTGTAGTTCGTCCTGTTGCAAATAGTTTACACTAACGCTAGTGGCTGATCGTAACCTCCTGGGTTCGATTCCCGGGCATTACAAAAATGTGAGTGTTTCTATTACATAATGGCTTATTCCTCTGGAAGAAACCTGTGAAATGCATGCGATTACGATAACTGTTGCTTTTGGTATTTATTCTGTAAATAAATAAATGTTTATTGAATTTCAGGTAATCATTCAGAAGAAAATAAATTGATTTTGCGACAAAGATCACCATCCATATCGTCCACTTCGTCATCATCATCTTCTAGCTCATCTTCTTCGAGTTCTAGCTCATCTTCCTCGTCTTCTAGCTCATCTTTCTCCAGCAATAGAGAAACAGAAGAATATAATAACGAATCCAATAAAATGATAAATTTAAATGAAAAAGGACTCCACAGCCATAGCTTAGAAAATAAAACCAAAGAAAATAAGGTAAGTATAGAGTCAGTAAAAGAGAATATGAAAGATGAGACTGCAGTTGAAAGTAATTCACAAATAGAAAGTGAACCAAAAACTATTGAATTAACCATTATGAATGCTGAAAGTGAAGAAGGAAAGGAAGAAAGAGATTTTTCATCGGATGATAGTATCGCCGATCCTAATTATCACATTGAAAATAATGACTTATCGTCAGATTCGGATAAAACAGTAGAAGAGAATGAAGAAGAAAATATTTCACGTGAATCAAACCAAAATATTACACGTAAGAGGAAAATGCAGCCAGAACTTTGGAAATCCAATGTAGCAAAACGTTTACGAAATGCAGGGAAAGAATATGTAGGCAAAAATAATAAAGTTATACGAGAGAGACGATTAGGACCAGGATGTACAGAAAAAAGCAAGTTAAAGTGTAACACAAAGTTTGATGATGAGACTCGACGCCATATTTTTGACGCATATTATAAATTACCTGATTTGCAAAGTAAAAGAACTTTTGTAGCATTCAATATGTCTTCTATTGTCCCGACGTATCAATATAAAAAAGATACAAGTCGAAATAATAACGCTTTTTATTTGAAAGACAAAGATGGCGAAAAAATTCGGGTTTGTAAGAGTTTTTTTATGTCTACGCTGGATGTATCTGATAGATTTATTCGAACCGTTACCGAAAAATCAAGAAGTGACATTTCAGGCATTATAGTGGAGGACCTTCGAGGGAAACATGGGAATCACAGTCGCGTAGATAATAATATCAAAGATAATTTGAGAAATTTCATTAAGGCGATACCGTAAACCGGGGTTACTTTGAATCGCGGGATGACTTTGACCGAAACTTCCATGTCATGTAAAATCGCGAATTGCGTAAAACGAAACGCAATTTGGTCGTTCTTTTTTCAATGTTAGCAACACTGACTGAACTGTCAAATCCTTTTCTGAGGACATGCTGAGAATTCACCAACAGTTTGCATTAAAAAAGGTAAATATATTGCTATTCTCTATTTATAGCTAAATAATTGTGCTGCAAAACTTCATGTGTACTAAATTACGTGATGGTGTTATGAAATTTCTAGCTAAATTCCATTATGTGGCCTATTATCGATTAACTGATGCAGTGATCATTGTTTTCCTAACCTCAAAATTAATGCAATGACTTGAGTTTTTTTAATGCGGGGTGTCATTGATAGGGTATATGGTGTGAGATTGATCAATTGATCAAATTAACCCCAGAGAGTATAGTCTTTTTTTTCATATGCCTTTTTACAAGCTTTTATTTAACTTGCAATGTTTTTCCCTGCATGAATAAATATTTTGTTTTCCAGGAAGATGCCGCGAATATATAAAAAAAAACTCGGCTCCCGTGAGTACAGAAGCACGTATTGAAGAAGCGGTTATTCAAATAGTGGAAGGAAGTTTAAGCATTAGAGGTGCCTCTGAAAGATATAATATACCCTATGGGACTCTATATAATAAATACAAAGGGATGCATGCCAAAAAACCTGGAGCTCAGACAGTTTTCTCCGAGACCGAAGAAAAGATTCTGTTGAAATCGGCCGCAAAATGTTCCGACTGGGGATATCCCATTACATTACTTGATCTCAGATTTTTTGCAAAAGCGTATTTAGATAAACAAGGGCGGGTTGTCGCCAAGTTCGAAAACAATCTTCCCGGAGTGGAGTGGGCTTATTCCCTTCTCCGACGGCATAAGAACGAGTACTCTCAACGAGTGGCGTCTAATATTAAAAAAGCGAGGGCCAAAGTGTCGCCTGAAAGTTTGAATGCATATTTTGACAATTTAGCACCTCTTGTTGAAGGTCTGCCCCCTTCAAACATTTTCAACTATGATGAGACAAACATGAGCGACGATCCAGGCAAAAAACAAGGTGTCTATAGGCGTGGGGTAAAATATCCGGAGAAAATTATGAATTATTCTAAAAGTGCCACATCAGTGATGGTTTGCGGATCTGCAGACGGTGTCCTCTTACCACCTTACGTTATTTACAAAAGCATCCACTTGTACGACACGTGGAAGGAGAGGGGACCACAAGGCGCACCATGTTGTCAGAAGATCTGTTGCTCCCAAGGTTCCCGGTTTAATAGGACCAACAGTGGTTGGATAGACAGCATTACTTTTCGAGATTGGTTTCGTAGTGCTTTTTTGCCTCACGCCAAAGGTTTGTCAGGGAGAAAAATATTAATTGGTGATAACCTTTCGTCGCACATTGATGTAGATGTGCTCAATGAATGCGAACAAAATGACATTGACTTTGTTTGTCTGGTGCCTCATTCCACGCACCTTTGCCAGCCTTTAGATGTGGGTTTTTTTAGGCCAATGAAAGGTGCTTGGAGAAATGTGCTTACTAACTGGAAACTACAAAATCCTTCGTTTATCGACTGTTCCAAAAGACACTTTCCCGCGCTTGCTGCAAAAATCACTGGAAAAGATAGATGCAGTGCAAGCAAAGCCTAGTGCACCTTTTGCAGAAATAACTCAAGGAGTTAAAAGGAATTTAATGAGCGCCTTCAAAAGCACTGGCATTTATCCCCTTTCAAGAGAAGCAGTGCTAAAAAGGCTGCCTGTGGATGAGAACGCCGACCCAACCAATGATGTTGAGAGCTGTTTAACGAATTACTTGAAGGAGCAAAGATTTGGCGGTCAGTCAACTACTCCAAGAAGGAGGACACGATTAAATGTTGAACCAGGTGCCAGCGTATCGACTGCCAACTCAGTAAATGCAGCAGTAGAGAGTGAGGACAACGTTTCTGTTGCTTTCAATTCAGCACCGGAAAATATTGCAGATACGATCAATGTTGACGATCCAACTAATGCAAATGACGAAATGGTCCCTGCAGAAGAAGAAAGCAGTGATTCCAGAAATGACGCTTCTGAGGCATATGCTGATTTAGAAATAGGTAGATTTGTCTTGGCGAAGTTCTGGTCACAACGAGGCAAGAAAACGTACAGATATGTTTGTCGCATTATTGATCTGGACCCACTGGTAGTCGAAGGTTTCAAATCTTTGGGAAATAAAAAAGATTTCAAATTGGTTCGCGATGATATATCTGATATTGAGGTTAGTGACATATTAGCCTATCTGCCAAAACCAAAGCCTTTTGCGAGTCAGGATTGTGATGTTGAATGTGTCCAATTTTTTTTTGATATAGATATTGCAGAACTTTTATAAATGTCAACTGATTTTTTTGAATTTTTCTAGCATTTATTAGATGCCTACATTATAAACATTAAGGAAAAATATTTTATAAGTTATAAGTTGTTGTTTTTCTTAGGACTTAATAATTTTTATAAATTTTTTGTAGGTTTTATCTTGTTGATTTTGTGAAGACTGATTATTTGTTTAATTTTAATGAAAAGAATTAGAAAAAATAGTAAGAAAGACTGATTACCTCGTTGTAAAACTCTTAGTAAGTTGAAATTTTGTCAACACCATTTTTTATTAAAGAAAATATTATTATTTGATGACTTTTCATAGATCAAAGTTACCCCCTACGACAAAAAAGTCAATATTTACATATCCCCTTAGCGGATTTTGATTTTTTAAATTGTATTGGTATTGTAATTGGGGTTACTTCATAATCACGCAATAAAATTGGGGGGTATCAAAGTAACCCCATTCTACGTATAACTTTGATCAGACAGTTGTTTTTTTTTTTCTCAAAATTAGGCCACGCTTTTTCACTTATGATTACAGGAATCGAGAGTAGTAAAAAAACCGATTATAGAACATTTTTTATTTTTTTTTACAGCCTTTAATTAAAAAGATATGGACCTTCAAAGTTCAAAATTGACTAAAGTAGCCCCGGTTTACGGTACCAAAAATAGAAAGCCATTACTGTCGAGCAGATATGCAGAAAGAATATATTGATGGGAGTAAGACTATTGCAGAAATTTATAGAGATTATGTGAAACAGTGTGAAGAAAAGAGAGAGAAAAGTGCTAATTATATCATGTTTAATAGAATATTCAACGGAGAATTTAATATAGCATTTTACCAACCAAAGAAGGATGGAGAATTTAATATAGCATTTTACCAACAAAAGAAGGATCAATGTGAAGATTGTGTTGCCTACAATAACGCAACTGGAGAAAATAAAAATCGACTGAAGTCTAAATATGAGAACCATCTAAAAGAAAAAGAGCTTTCAAGAATGGAGAAGGTTAAGGACAAGAAAGAAGCAGAAGATAAAGAATCAACTATTGTAGCAGTTTATGACTTACAAGCTGTGATGCCATGTCCTAGGGGAGATGTATCTAATTTTTACTATGTTTCAAAAGTGAATACCTTAAACTTTACGATCTATGAGATGAAAAATAAAAATGCGTTCTGCTACGTGTGGCATGAAGGAGAAGCAAATAGAGGAGCTATAGAAATAGGGACCTGTGTTTTAGAATATTTAAAAGTCTTGGAAGAGATCTAACAGCTGAAGCCAAACTAGATATAATTTTTTATTCTGATAACTGCTGCGGACAGCAAAAGATTAAATTTATTATTAGTATGTACATGTACGCTGTTTCTACTTTTGCTCATATTAATAGTATCACACATAAATTTCTGATAAAAGGGCATACTCAAAACGAAGGCGATAGTGTGCATTCTGTCATTGAAAGAAGCATCAAAAAGACTTTGAAATCGGGCCCTATCTATACACCGGATCAGTACATTTCAATTATTCGCACTGCAAAAAAAGAAAGGATCTCCTTACAAAGTCATAGAAATGGATCATAGAAGTTTTTACGAATTAAAGTCGCTAGCTTCTGACGTGGGTAGAAATTTTAGTAAAAATACTGATAATGAGTGTGAAAATGGCAGACATAAAGATTTTAAAAGTAGATGCTGACCACAAAGTGTTATTTTTCTATAAAACATCTTACGGTGAAAATGAATTTAAATGTGTGAAGGTTACTAGCCGTGCATCAAAATCTTTGGACGAAAATTACAGATTGCAATCTGCTTATAAAAAAAGTAACGGAATCTCAGAAAATAAGAAGATAATTCCAAACTATTATCGACAATTTTATGAGGGGTTGTAAAATAAATGATTTATTTGTTTTACATTTCCTTATAAGAATTAATATTCCTGTTTTTGTTTTTCATTACTTATATTTAAGAATTTGTAGGAAGATTAGGCATGTCACATGCAAACACACACGCATACACGCGCCCGCGCCTCCCGCACCCCGCGCCCCGCGCCTCGCGGTCGTCCGCACCCGCTCCGCGCCCGGCAGTCCAGCTCGCATCACGCCCGCAAACGGCACGATTTTGTACTGTCTCGTCTCGGTGTCACTCGAACATTACTATATTTTAACTTTTAAGTATGACTATATTTTGTATCGGTAAATGATTATACATTCAGTGATAAAAAACTTTATTTTATTTCATTCGCCCTACAAACTGGCGCTCCAACGCGGCCTGCGTACGTAACCGACGCGACGCGAACTCAAATTCATACTTACAAAGTAACGGTTTTCTCAGTGGACGCTACGAACTCAGTGCACATCGTAACGTAATAAATAGTTTTTCCTCGTGTTAAGTTGACTATATTTGTGTAATAATGCCTCGCCGCAAAAGTAGAGGTAACGATGACGACACCATGAGTGGCGCGCCGTCGTCCCCGACGCCCGCGCCGCTATCGGAAGGGACGCTTACGTCGTTTCTGGAGGCGTTCACCAAGGCTCAAGCGGAATCGAATCGACAACTGGTTCAGAGCCTGCTGGCTACGTCGGCCATCAACGTCGCAGCATCACCGTCTCCATCGCCTGCACCAACGAAACACGGAAACTTTGCGCGCTGTACGGCGAGATTTAATGGATCACGCCAGGACTCAGAGGCCTTCGAAGCATTCGTCGACGCTATCGTGATATACAAGGAGTGTACATCGATCAGCGACGAACATGCGCTTCGCGGTCTACCCATGCTCCTGGAAGGGGAGGCTGCTGTGTGGTTCCGGGGTGTAAAATCATCAGTGACGTCATTGGAAGACGCGCTGCAAAGATTACGCGCCATGTACGGTGTATCCCGACCACCGCACAAGCTATTCCGCGATATATTTGCCGCGGAACAAACAGAAGAAGAACGCACGGAGGTCTTCGTTGCTCGCCTCCGCGCGCATATCGCCAAACTTCCATACATCGTGGAAAATGATATGGAAGTCGACATGATTTACGGGTTACTACATAGACGTATAAGGAAACGTTTAACCCGTGAAACCGTCTCCAACCTAGATATGTTGGTTGAGAAGGCGCGAAACATCGAGGAGTCGCTGTCCGAAGTGTCGAACGACGCGCGCGGCCGCGCCGCTAGCGCGCATGCGCCGCCACCGCAGCCCCGGCCTGCGCCGCCCGCGCGCGCCCCGGCGGCCTCCGCGACGTGTTCACCGGGGGACATACCTACTGGTTCGTCGAGCGCTACGAGTAGTGCTTCGCCCCCGCCGACTGTGGTAAACAATAATAATTCGTCTGAAAAAGGTAAACGACTATTTTGTGTTTATTGCCGTAAAGTCGGACACACTCGCGACTCCTGTAAAAATATTAAAGATAAAAGTGATAAAACCGATAAAGGTTCAGTGAAGTGTTATGGTTGTGGAGCTAACGGTGTAATACGATCTAATTGCCCTAAATGTTCCGTAAATAGTACTAAGGAATCATTTTCTGTACTAGATATTAACATGTTAGACTCTGATAAGAATTTTTATAACACTGATAGCTGTAATGTAGTTTCACACAAATCTAATGTAAACAATTTATGTAACGAGAAGAAGAGAATAAGAATAAGAATAATTTATTTTTGCAAATATGGGTAGATGATACATGAATAGGTGTTAGTACAGTACAAAGATCGGCCATATTTTGCCATTCAGCATGCAAATATTTACGTCAAATTATTATCATTATGTTATTTACATCAAATTATTGTCTTAGTTATATTATTTACATCAACTTATTATCATTATGTAATTTACATCAAATTATTATATATCATTAGATCAATTATTATTAAATTATATACTTTTAAATTAATCATTATTCAATTAAAATTAGAGTTCCTTATATACATACTACAAAAGTCAACTAATCTTTTTTTCAGATAGGAACTCAGTCACACTGTAGTACGTTTTATCCGTCAAAAATTTACGTAGCCTATTCTTAAACAGCATAGCATTTAAATATTTCCAATCTCTTGGTAATTTATTAAAAATAATTGGACCCATGCAATAAACACTCTTGCGCATCAAAGCGGTTTGACACCTCAATTGACATAACCTACTGTTGTCACGCCTATTTCTTGGGGCTACATCAGCCATACGTTCGAAACGACTCGATCGAAACGTGTCTCAATCTGATTATTTATGTAATTGTAAGTGTGTTAGCGAATGTGATGCATTGCCGAGTCGAATAGGTAACCTGTCCGCATCGAACTTATGTACCGACGGTCGCCCGATACTCGATATTGAGATAGGCGGTTATCGTGGTACGGGGTTAGTTGATACGGCTGCCAAACGTAGTGTAGCCGGTTCGAAACTTTATGCACTACTTCTTAAACAAAACTATTCGTTTCGTAGTTGTTTTATGACCGTAAAATTAGCCGACGGTATAGTGCGGGACCTTAAAGTTTTACTCGTGGATGTTGACGTATTATTTAGGGGGTCGGCAGTACCCATCACTTTTGTTATTTTTCCGGATTCAGTAAATAATGACACGTTGCTCGGTATTGATTTCTTACGTAAAGTAGGTATTGTTATAAATATGTCGAACAATACTTGGTTCACAGCTGATCGGCCTCAGGTCATTCACCCCTTGCGGTGTGAGACCTCACGTGACGTCGTAGGGTGCGCTTCCGCGGATGTCTTACGTAATAATGAGGGTTCCATGCTGTCAATTTCAGAGAAGAATTGTCTCGCTCAGCTGCTTCAGGAGTATGGAGATATCTTCGCAGAAGGGGGAGAACCTACATCGTTCGCTGAGCGTCGCATCGATTGCGGTGATCACCCGCCGATTGCAGTGCCGCCGTATCGTCTCACGCCCGCTAAGAAAGCCATCATGGAGGCGGAGAGAGACAAGACGCCGCACGAAGGTAACATCACGGAGTGCGAATCTCCGTGGGAAGCACCAGCTCTTCGGGTACCGAAGAAGGATGGTACTTACCGGTGCTACGTGGACTATCGCAAGTTGAACGCCGTCACTAAGAGTGACATGCACCCGCTTCCGGTGGTCGATGACCACCTCCAGTGCACTGGTAAGAGCTGTTTTATGAGCACTATTTACCTCGGATCCGATTACTGGCAGGTCAGAGTGAGACCTGAAGACCCGGATAAGGTTGCTGCGATATTAGATATGAAGGAACCAGCTAATGTAATGCATCTAATATCGTTTCTGCAGAGTTGCTCATGGTTCCGGAAATTTATGCCGAACTTCAACCAAGTTGCGCAACCACTGACTATGCTGACGCGCAAGGATCAGTCCTGGTTGTGGGGTGAAGAACAGACTAAGGCATTTACAGAACTAAAAGGATTACTTACCTCACCTCCGATTCTTATTCAGCCAGACTATAATGTGCCATTCATTCTCAGGACTGATGCCAGCAATTACGCACTGGGTGCGGCTCTACTCCAGGGGGAGTCGCCGCATGAAGAGAAACCCATCGCGTACGCCAGTCGCCTGCTTACCTCGCCGGAGCGGAACTACTCTACCACCGAGCGCGAGGCGTTGGCAGTTGTCTGGGCAGTCGAGAAGTATCGTGGGTACATCGATGGCCATCCTGTACGAGTCGGCAGCGACCACCAGCCCCTGAAGTGGCTACTCACCTTGATGTCGCCTGCCGATCGTCTCGTACGATGGGCTATGAAACTCCAGTCATTTGATCTGCAAGTCGACTACACTCCCGGGAAAACGAATGTCGTTGCTGATTCGCTCAGTCGTCCGCCGTGTGAGGTGGAGGCTCGCGATTCCTGTGGAGTCAGCACGGTGCTTGTCGACCCGCCGCACTGGGATGCTGCTACGCTTCGTGATGACCAGTTCGCAGACCCCGAAGTGGCGAAGATCATCAAGGCTCTGGAAGGAAAGGAAGAATTAGAACTTACCCGTTGGACGGAGAGAGGATATCATACGTGTAGAGGTGTACTATACCGTTACACTGAGGCAGAGACAGAAGAACCGCAGCTCGTCATACCTGAAAACCGACGAAAACAGGTACTGGTTGAATGTCACGACTCTGCTACTTCAGGTCACGGCGGTTTAGACAGGACCCTGCACTGTATAAGTCAGAGATTTTATTTTCCCGGTATGCGACGTTACATAGCAGAGTACTTGAAGACCTGCATCGAATGCCAGCGCTACAAAGCTTCCAACGAGAAACCATAGTAACAGGGTTCCATTGGCACCCTTTGGGTACAGAACCCTAAAAAGGAATATGTACATGTTGATGTTTGATGATGCTCTTTTCTCTCAATGTTAGGTCCTGTTATCATGATATCAGTACATAACATGAACTAACAATTTAAATATTTTACAGGATCACCAATACAGTGGACCGCCGCTCAAGGAGTGAGCAGCTTCGGCAGGAGCGGGCGCTGGTAGCGGGGCTGCTGCGCCTGTACCGGCGCCTGAGTCTACCGGAGCAGTCTCAGGAGCGGCGGGAACAGTGCCGGCGCCGGGAGCCTATTGGCCAAGGGGAGCTGGCGGAGCTGTCCCAGCGGTGGGAAGAGGCTGTGGCCACCACCGAGGCCAGACTGGCCGCGGGGCAGTATCGCGGCCATTAGGGGAGCTCTATACGAGTTCCTCTTTATTGGTCTATTCAACTCCATGATCATTCCTAGGGCCGTGCTGCTTTCCTCAGCATTGGCAACATTATAAATAACTAAACGTATAGAGTGAATGAATGAAGGAATGAAACTGAACACATAGTGTTGCCATTTAGTGGTAGATATATTATGAATTATCTATAGTGTATTTGTTTAGGTAATTAACTAAAGGTAAACAAATCATAAAAAGGGTTGTTTATAGATGACACTTCTTGATTCCAAATACGTAACAACCAAATTTAATTTATCTACGATTTTAAGATAGTTTTCTTTCAGAATCTTTTAATAAGTGTCTGTTAAAACTTTTTCATTAATTCCAGAAAGTTCTCTCCGCAGATATAACTACTTGAGTACAATTTTTAGTTACATTTACAAAATAATATGATTAGTTTTTAATCTGTCTACTAGAAAGAGCCTAAAAAGACAGGATTCCTAAACCTTTCTCTATGAAATATGAACTAGATAATGTCATCAAATTGAAGAGTACAACTGTGACGCAGCGCGACATCTGAAGTGACGTGTTATACGTTTAGTCGGTTAATCAGACGCCACTGACAGCTCTCTCGTCGTTTGCGCTTACGTTTCGGTTTTGTTGAATTTATCTTGTTTCTTTGTTCTGTTTTTGTTATTTAGTTATTGTAAGTTGTTGTTATTCATTGTTAATCGTTATTAAATTAGTATTATATTGAAAAATGAGTGAACCTGAGCCTGGGACGAGCCGGGCAAGCTCCGCCCTCACATTTCCATCACCCAAGAAAAAACGTCCCAAAAGGGGACCTCTTTCGTCAACTGAGAAGCAGATAGTGATAAATGTGTTCAAATACATTAAAGAAACTTGGCCCAAGGATGTGTATCCGTACAAAAAAGAAATTATAAAAAAGACTGCAACAATATTGGGAATTTGCGAACCTACTTTGTACAGGGTTATTAAAGAGTACACAAACTCGCATGAACTAAAATCACCTCCTCTACCGGCAACGAAACCAAGGATAATAGAAAGTTTCGATGACATGGATTTATCTGCAATCAGGAGGAAAATACACATGTTTTTTTTTGACAATGAAATACCAACAATAGATAAAGTTTTGGAAAGTGTAAATAATGATGACAGTCTGCCTAATTTGAAAAGGAGCATGATGTATAATTTAATGAAAAAATTAGGCTTCAAATACTCCAAACGGAATCGTAAGAGTATGCTCATTGACAAACCGGAGATTGCAGTATGGCGTGTAAAATATTTAAATGAAATATCGAAATATAGAAGAGATGGAAAGAAAATATATTATTTGGATGAAACTTGTGTCAATGAAGGTAATAACAACATCAATATATTTTTAAAATAAATATTGTACATTATTAACTTTGCATAGAATTATCATAATACAAATAATTATCAACAATATTGGTTTTGCAGGACACACCAAATCTTCAACATGGCAAGATTCCACAATAACATCCTGCAAAGAAGCCCACAGGCAAGGATTATCTACGGGGTTGAAAAATCCCAGCGGGAAAGGAAAACGCCTTATTTTAGGCCACATTGGTAAGAGATAACTTATTAAAATGCAAAAAAGATAGTTTTAACAAGATTGTGATAAATATCATCTACACTAATATAATAAAGAGGTAAAGTTTGTTTTTATTTGTTGGGAGGTAATCTCTGAAAGTAATGGTCTGATTTTTTTAAATTGTTCTCCGATAGAAAGCTGCTTTATTCCTGACTGACAGAGGCTATATTTTATATACAGCGGTGAAGCTGTAAACTAAAAACATATACTTTATCTGAATTAAATTGCTTATTTAAGAATGAGATTGTTCGGTGTCAGAAGTTGAATTATTATTTTATTTTGTTTAAGGTTCATCCAGTGGTTTTGTTGAAGGAGGGGAGCTCATATTTGAGGCTAAAAAGGGTGATGGTGATTACCACTCCGAAATGGACTCTCATAATTTTGAAAAATGGATCACCACGGTTTTAAAAAAACTGGATAAAAACTCAATTTTAGTAATGGATAATGCTTCATATCATTCCAGAAGAATAGAAAAGATACCAACTACAGCAACAAGAAAGGCTGATATACAAAAGTGGCTAACGGACAAAAATATTGCTTTTGAAGCAACAGAAATAAAAGCAGAATTATTACAAAAAGTAAAATATGAGAAACATAAATATCAATTATATGCAGTGGATGAATTAGCAAAAGAAAATGGTGTCACAGTATTGCGCTTACCACCGTACCATTGTGAGCTGAATCCAATAGAGCTAATATGGGCTCAAGTGAAGGGATTCATAGCGGACAAAAATAAAACATTTAAAATGTCAGATTTAAAAATGCTTTTGCCAGAGGCCTTAGCAAGTGTGACAATGGATAATTGGAAAAATTGTGAGGACCATGTCATCAAAGAGGAGCAAAAAATGTTTAATTTAGATAAAGTAATAGATGAGACAACTGAACGCTTCATTATTCATGTGACAGATAGTTCTACTTCACCATCAGATTCAGAATAAATTGTATTAGAATGTGGTGATTAAATAGAACTATCTGTCACATGAATATTTTCACAAAAGCCTTCTCAAATTGGTCTCTTAAACCACAGCATTAGATATCATATGAAACTATTCTCGTTTTCTTGTTTCGTTTATCGTTTTCGTAATCACGCTTTGTTTAGATAATGGCATTTGAATTGACAAATAAACGATTCTCACATAAATTTAGTTTAATTAGAACCCAAGAAATATTCGTCGTAATAAAAGGTTCAGCACCTCTGAGTCACGTGGTTTTTTTTGTTTACCTTTAGTTAATTACCTAAACAATTATAGTATAGTAGAGCAATATCAGACCCATACTTATTTTAAGATGTTTTTTTTTGATACTAGGTAAGTAGTAGAATAAAACGAATTAATCTTTTCAGTCAAAACATTTATTACATAATTAAAAATACATAAATTACATTACACATAGACATAAGTACACACGGCTACATGTCAAGCTATACATTTCCAGTATAAGCTGATCTCGCATTGTATTCGATTTCCGTACACTGCGAGGTTAGCATAAACTGGAAATGTATAGCTTGATGTATAGCCGTGTATTTACACAAATTATACTACACATAGATCTCGAATTAATGGTACACTACATTGTGAATGTGTATGTTTTGGGTGGAGCTGCGTACATGAAGCAGGCTTATATTGAAAAACAGGCAATCTAATATTTGCAAGCAGGTACTTACAGGTTATGGTGCACGCCATTGTTGAATCACTGACAGAATCATCTCATCATCTAATACTCGTCGGCCTAGTGTATTGCAGCGATTAGTCGCTATTCCACAATTCACGCAGCGATCCATGTTTCAATATCCAATCGATAGTCCAAGATAACGAGTTCAAGTCAATCGTAAAGGCAGGTTCAGTGTCCGGTAGGATAGCAGGAGTACAAGTAAAAGAAGAGCAGAAGTCCGTAGAAGAAACGCAGTGGTCGAGGAGAAAAGCAATGGAAAAATACTCAAAACGCAGGAGGTAACGCACGAAACGATACGAAGCAAGCGAGCGAGTGACCTGTGACAGTGATACCGATTGACATTGACGTTTCAGTGTTGACACTGTCAAAAAATACTCCAAAGTAAAAAATCGATTACTAGAGTCTGTCAAGCGAGTCGAGTCCACAACCATTTTCCTGATTTCTTATAATGGCAATACTATTATCTGTCAAACAGATTGTCACAATTTCTGTTCTAACCTCGAAGCATTCCGGTTTTTGTTGAATTTTTTAATGTTATAATGCCAAAACCTATTAAAAGTAGTGTCAGGAGCCTGCTGTTTACAATGATTAATAAATATAATCATGTAAAGATTGAATCTGATGACGTGTTAACAGAAAAACGACGACTTTTGGATGAAATTGTTTCAACAACAGGTAGGTTGGCTACAAAATGTTGATACTTTTAGCACAATTGTCTAATTTTGTTTATTTTACTATGATGTGATCACGATTTCGGTTTTGGTTTAGATTCAGACGTCGTATACATGACATTGAATCTCAATGGGGCACCTATAAGTGAAAAGTATTATAAGAGATTGTTGTCATCTTTTTTCAGCCACCTTGGATGATGAATTAATAAAAAGCACAATTGATAATTTAGTTAAGAAAGTCATAGCCATAGATGAGAATAAAAAAATGCTGCTATGAAACAATGTAAACAAATAAATCTGTACTAACCTGGTACAGATTTATTTGTTTACATTGTTTGCATTTTCTACAAATATTATCATAAAATTTGTGCGTTTGATACTGAACTGACATATTGAACTTTCAGATTTAAGTGTGAAAACACTGCGAAGAATTAAAAAAGAAGGTGCTATTAACCAAGGCGAGTGGAACACACCGGGGAAAAAACGTCCACGACAGCCAACTGTAGCCAATCTGGATAATTTTGACTTATCAGCCATACGCAATAAAATTAATGAATTTTACTGTGTGAAAAAGCAAGTTCCAACTCTACGAAGTTTGCTTGCAGATTTAAGAGACTCAATTGGATTTACTGGATGTCATGAAACATTGAGACAATTATTACTCAAAAATGGATTTGAATTCAAAAATTGATGAAAAGCGGAAACAAGGAAAATTAATAGTTTATCTTGATGAGACCTATGTCCACCAAAATTATAAAGTTAAAAAATCATGGCAAGGGCCATCAACAAGCGGTGTAATTGACAAAATATCGTCAGGCAAAACACATATTGTTGTTCATGCTGGATCCGAAAAAGGTTTTGCTCCCAATGCATTATTGGTATTCAGTACTAAATCAAAAATGGCAGATTATCATGATGATATGAACAGAAATAATTTTATGAAATGGTTACGTGAAAAATTAATACCCAATTTAAGTCAGCCCAGTGTCATTGTTATGGACAACGCTAGCTACCATGTAACACAAATAAATAAGCCACCATCTATGAATGATTTAAAGGCTGACATTCAGAAATGGCTAACTGAAAATGGAATTCATTATGAAGAATTCTTTACAAAGGCTGAGCTTATGTGCCTTGTGAATGAACATAAAACAACTCCAATGTATGAAGCTGAAGAATTTTTGAAACAACATGGCCATGAGGTTTTGAAACTTCCGCCATATCATTGTGACCTGAACGCAATTGAACTCATATGGAGTTTGGCTAAAAGAAAAATAGCCAGCAAAAACTTAGGGATTCCAGGTAAAGAAATGGAGAACCTTATAAAAGAATGCTTTAATAGTGTCACAGCCAATGATTGGAAAAAATGCACAGATCACACTATTAGTGTCGAAAATAAGTATAAAGTAAGAGACAGGATATCCGAAACCGAGTTGGAACCCTTCATCATTTCTGTGCGTAATGATTCTACTGACAGTGATTTCTCATTTGAAGGCATTGAATTTCTTGATTCTGATTTTAGTTCTGATGAATAAATACGTACATTGAAATGCTTTTTTTTTAATTTATCCCAAGTAATTTTTTTTATCAAAATTCAAGTATCAACAAGTTTTCAGCGTGCTATATCAGTGTTGACACCTGAAAGATTTTTGAATTTGCCGCCTTTTTCATGGGACTAGACTCGCTTGACAGACTCTAAACGTAAATCGATTAGATATTTTTCTTTATTTTATGAACCGTTTAATAAATACTTTTATTAATATAATACTTTGATTGATGTGAATTAATGAAATCAGATCAGACACCAATTCAGCACCTGCAAACTTATTTTTTGTCAAATTGAAATTGAAATCATTCAAATAAATCGATTACAGTTTAATCGATTACACATTCCTTGTACAGCAAACTTATTTTTGTAATTTCTCTGCTCCCAGATTGCGGATAAGGCTCATTTTTTGAACTTTGATATAAAAAAATATACCCTTTTTTTTAAGCCTTACCGCAACCATTTACATTTGGGCCCAGAAATGCCCATCTCCTTTGAAGACGTGACACGTGACCTCCATGAAATGTTCGGAGAGGATGTTACCGAAGACATTGAGTCCGACGGTTCTGACAGCGAAAGCGTCACCTCCGGGGCGTCAGACAGGTAGGGAACCCAAGAATTAATATCTAATTATATAATCGTATTTTTAAACGTAGTGTTGAATTCCAGCATTGAACGGTTTCTTTTTCTCCTTTATAGCTCAAGAGTTTCCTCCTTTGTCTTTTCTCCGGATGGAGAGTGGACTGAGGAGACACCAATGATAAATAATTTCCCATTTACTGGGACCCCCAGGATCATGATCGCGGAAGCATCGTCCAAAGGGCCTATTGTGTTTTCACGGAAAGCTTTATGACCGTAGCCTAATAGCCGCCTAACAAAGTGGAAAAATACAAATATAATTGAATTGTGGACGTTTTTGGGCATCCTATTTTTCATGGGCACCGCTAGGTTGAGCAAAATAGCAGATTACTGGAAAAAAAGCTCCTATGTAAAATTTAATATTAACAAATACATGTCTAGGGACAGATTTCTGTTAATTTTAAGATGCCTTTTTTTTAATACGACGTATGAATCGCGAATTAAGTATTCAAAAATTGATTACCTTTTAAATTATTTTAATAATATCATGAAAAATTTAATTTATCCCGAACAAGAATTGAGTATTGATGAATCAATGGTTGGATTTAGAGGGCGAGTGATTTTCCGTCAGTATATTAAAAATAAAAAGCATAAATATGGCATTAAATTATATGTTTTGGCCGACCCTAAAGGACTGGTGCATAGAATACATATGTATAAAGGTTCCGCCGACATTGAAGTTGGGGGTAAAGGCCATGTCGACAAAGTTGTCATGACACTTTTAAAGAATTACCTCAATAGCGGCCATTCCGTATACATGGACAATTTTTATAATAGTGTCCAGTTGGCCGAAACACTAATAACGAAAAAAACGTACTGTACAGGAACATTGCTTGCGAATCGAAAAAAAAATCCGAAAACTGTGGTCATCAAAAAACTTTAGAAAGGGGGAAACATTTTTAGATTTAACGGAAATGGTGTTTGTGTCTGTAAATGGAAAGACAAGAGAGATGTGCTCACTATTTCCACTGAGCATTTACCTGATTTGATGCCAGTGGAAAATAGGCGTGGTCGTGTGGTCAACAAGCCAAATATTGTTGTACAATACAACAAATATATGAAAGGTGTTGATCGACACGACCAAATGTTAGCGTACTATCCAAGTGAGCACAAATCAATGCGGTGGTACAAGAAAATTGGCATTCACATTCTGCAAATGATGCTACTGAATTCCTTTTTTTCAAAAAGGTACAAGCAGTACTCTTTCCTTAGAGTAATATAGGGAAAAAGTACTGCTTGAACTTCTTCCCCCTATAACTGACACATTAGCGCCAAAAAAAGCAAGACACATGCCAAAAGAATTGGAGAGAAATGACAATGGGTGTTCTAAAAGGCGCAAATGTGTCAGGTGCTGGGTAAAAGCAAAAAAAAGGAAGGACACTAAGATCGTTTGCCCGGAATGTGATGTCGGACTCTGTCTTCCATGTTACGGTCCACACCACGATGAAATGCAACAATAATGTCAATTAGTTTAAATGTAATATATGTACACACGGCTACACTTCAAGCTATACATTTCCAGTATAAGCTGATCTCGGATTGTGATCTCGAATTATGTTTTATACAATAATTGTAAAATAACTATTGTTATGTCTGCGTCACAAGCAAAAGAGAAATCATCAGTATATGAATATTTTCTTTTATTACTAAGGAACAACTGGGAATGAACTTTATAGTACCTACCTACTTTTTATATTTTTATTTATAATCTTACTTATTCTTTAAGGTTAGCAGTAGTGACTATGTTTGTCAACTATGCTGGGATAATGCGCAAAGACCAAATAGTGAAGGAACAAGACAACCTGGTCACCGTAATGTTTGTCTTCGCTGTGGACGATCTCTTGCATCACAAGTCAGCCATCTTCTTCACACTGGCTCAACTCGGGAATTGAGAATTTATAATGTAATACAAGAATGGATTATGCCTCAAACTGTGAGTAACTGAATCAATTTCAATTAAGTATTTATAAAAAACTATATTGTGAGTCAAGAACATTGTATAATTCAAAACAAATAAACATAATTTGTTATCCCCTTATCGCATGCAAAGCCATGTATGGATGCCCTAGTTTATGATATTTTATAAGCAACTGTAGCAATACCTAATATTAAAAAAATATAACTTGTATCACAAGATGTACATTTTTTGTTGCATCTCGGTTTAAAATAGATTAATACTTAATAAAAACATTATTTTAGCAAACACCGGTGTTATCTATTCTTGCTAAGTTAAGATATATTTATTTTTGTTGTAGATAGGAGAGTCAAATCATATATGCCATAGATGTTGGGTGGCTGCAGATAGAGCTGCTCCCCGAATGATGAGTGGCCCATCAACATCCTCCCAAGGGAGCCATCTTGATGAAACTCAAGTTCAAGGTCTTCCGGCAGAACCTCCACTGATTCAAGATCTTCCTGCTGAGCCTCCACTTGGAGGAATCAGCAGTAACCAGTCTGAACCTGATATAGTTCTACCTAACTACATGAGAGCTATTGAAACGGAAAGAAGGTGCTTTATTGAAGGCTGTCAAAGGACAGAGAGGTACCGAGTTCCACTTTCCACCAGAAAAATGTTACTCAATGTGCATAAATATTATATCCCTATAAATAATCGTCTTTGTGATCAACATTTAGTTATTGAATTCTGGGATTTTTTAACAAGTTTAAGAAATAATTATGTACAGTAATTTACTGCCAAACATATTGAATACATGATGTCCTTAAAAGAAGTAATTGATTCCAGATTACTTCAATTTGATAATATAGATAATATGGAAGACCATGTTGTACATACATGGACTGGATTCAACAAAGCGCAGTTCCATGAGCTTTTTAATGAAGTTCCTCAATTATTGGAAGTATCTAAGGCTTCTTTAGCCTTATCAGCTTACTTAATTAAGCTGCGAACTGGTGATTCGGACGAAAGGCTCTCAATTTTATTAAAAGTTTCTAGGCGAAGTCAAGAAAAGTGGTTACACCAAGTCAGAGATATTCTGACGGAATATTTTGTTCCCAGACATTTAGGTGTACATCATTTAAATAGGCAGCAATTAGTGAATAGAAATCTATCTATTCCAAATTCACTATTTGGTAACTTAGAAGGAGTTGATAGGCCCATTATAATATTCGATGGCACCTATTGCTATGTTGAAAAAAGTTCAAATTATTTGTACCAAAAAAGGACATACAGTATGCATAAATATAGAAATCTTGTGAAACCATTTTTAATGATATGTACCGATGGACATATAATTGATGTTCTGGGCCCCTATCCAGCCACCACTTCAGACGCTGATGTTATGAAAAAAGAGTTTTCAAATAATAGTTCATTACGGGAATTTTTTCTGCAAGGTGATGCATTTATACTGGATAGGGGCTTTCGTGATTCATTACCCTTGTTGCAACAGTATGGATATAGGACTTACGTGCCTGCTTCATTAGAGGAGGGTGAGACACAGCTAAGTACTAGCGAAGCCAATAAATCAAGAGCAGTCACCATATGTCGCTGGGTTGTAGAGGTGGTCAATGGGAGATTTAAAAGAGATTTTAAGTTACTCCGTCAAAATTATTTTAATGTGGCCAGTAAACATTTTATGAAGGATTTTGAGGTGGCTGCTGCTCTAATAAATAGATTTCACCCTCCAATAGTAGATCGCGTTGATGCTGGGGCAATAATAAACCAAATAAATATACATATGAATGAAGAAAATGAATTAGCTGAATTTATTATAACAAACAATTATAATCGGCGTAGGGCTAATTTTGAAGTTATTACTGTGCTGAATGATAATTTGAATGATTTTCCCCAGCTCACCGATAATGAATTAATACTAATTTCATTAGGTACATATCAGTTAAAGCAAGCACGTTCCTATTTCGGAGAGCACATAAGGGATAATGATGGGTATGTCATAGAAGTGTGCAGGGAGGTCAACAGCAGGCTACTTCGAGAGCTATCCGCTTCAAATCCTTCATGATTACTCAGAGGACGCATAAAATCAAGACATATAAGTAGAAAAACCTATTTTGTTTATATATTAGTTGATAGCTCTCGCAGAGGTAGGGAATCAATATTAAAATATTATTGTAACTGCATTGTAGGCAAACGAACTGTGGGCTGCTGTGCCCACGTTATGAGTATAATATAGTACCTTAGTTGGGCTAGGTACCAAGATAATATAGTACCACCTGCACAGTTCTTAGATGATATTCTAATTATAATCGAAGAAGAATAAAAAATATAAAAATAAATCTGCTGTTTTATTTTTAAACATCAATCCTGTGATATCCCCCTGCTAGGCAAACGCCTCCCTCCTTGATTCAGATCGTGCTGTTTTAGCCATTCAGTCGCGATCAAATGATCCAAAAATGCTTAGTCTTGGTCACTGCGATGCCTTCACGCTGTTTTAGGACTCGGGAGGCATTCATCTATTATGGTTTAAATAAGTAGCTGGGTACCTACTGTTAGAGCGTAAGGTAGCCTCTGCGTAGACTTTTACCAAAAATATTTGGGGTCGGCTTTCAGTCTTACCGGACGCAGCGTAGGTATCAGTATTTTACGTGGAACGACTGCCTATCTGACCACTACAACCCAGTAACTAGGTAATACAATACCAATTCGTAAAACTGGTTCAGGAAGGCTTAACCTTGAAGATCGAACCGTGCGGCTGTGATCTGTTGGCTGTTTTCAACGGATTTAAACACAATTACTTATTTAAAACTAGCATTTTCTCGTGTAAAAGTTGACTTTCGTATGATATAGTTACATAACCTCACTTTTAACAGCTAATATCTCTGTTCTCAGATTGCCAATATCCGCAAGTTTTTGTGTGATAATATTATATTATACTACCTATTATTTGATACAATTTTCATCCTATTACAAATTAGGCCCAAGAATGTATGGAAGCGTATCGGTCTCTCTAAAAACAATGTTTCATCGTACATTTTGTGCCGCATAATCAGTACGATAAGTATCCAAATAAAAGAACAGCTGGAGAGTTACCTGAGCCATAGACAAAGAAATATGAGCTGATCAACAAAAAGATGCTTATGTACATAGAAGAAGTTGAAGGAGATAGATAAAGATTGCTCCCATTTTTTCGTGGCGAATGTAAAAATTCAATAGGTACATCGAATTGTGGATACCTATAGTTATATTTGCTATATATAGCTGGACTCAGTCGTCAATGTCAAAGTATTACGACGAATTGGAATTGGAAAATTGGAAACCATCTACATAAATATTGGATAGGGATACCTATAATATTTTTGAACGATAGATCAAGTAAATTAAGTTAAACATAGCTCATAATAATAACTGTTAGTACTTAATTGTTTATTTTATTTTTATTTTTTTATTCGTTTACATGTAGTTACAATGTGTTGTGTGCCCTGTCTGTGCTAAATAAATGTATTTTCTTTCTTTCTTACTTACCATGTACAGCCTCAAAGATCACAAAGATTCACCACACTTCACACACAAGTCTTTCAAAGTCCAAAATCACAAGCCAAGGTAATTACGAGGTATTTTCAGAGTCCAATATCAGAAGCCAAAGTAATCACGGGGTAAATCAGAGGTCCAGAAAGAAAGCAGTGGTCCAAATAAAAAAGGAAGAGAGTATCGAAACGGAGAGCACGGAGGGTACGTCTGTTCACCACGAAAGCAAAACAGAAGTGACTTAATAACACTTAATTTTGGTTACAAAAGATTATTAAAAACAATCGGCATAGATGAGTCGTCCAAAAAACATAAAAGACATTTTAAACAAAAGGATTCCGGCTGTTTTGCTTACAAAAGATTATTTAAAACAATGGCATAGATTTGAAGTCCAATAAATATAAAAGATACAAAAGGGCTCCGGGTGTTTTGGTTACAAAAGATTATTTAAAACAATGGCATGGATTAGTGGTCCAATAAATATAAAAGGCATTTTAAACAAAAGGGTTCAATATTTCACTACTGAAACCAATTTCCCCACACGTATTAGTGGTCAACATAAGTTAACTAACATAAACAACATTAATAAAGTAATATAAAAGTATATTATCAAAAAAATAATTATATGGTAACATTATTTTGTTGTCATTCATTCACTCGTTCAAATTGTCTACGATAAAATACGGTAGTATTGACATTGACATTTGAGACTCCGAGGTGCCTGCTCTCGATAATTAATATTTGTGCTCATGTGCTCCTGGACAGCCTTTCGCCGTTTCGTGTGATGTGGGCCTGGTGCAGATGCACCAGGCACTAATGAGTAAGTATCAACATCTGAATGAATATTTTTCATGTAAGCATTATTGTAGTAAGTACTTATTATTATTTTAAATGTTTTTTTTTTTTCATTTTAGAGCCATCCTTTATAACCTGGAGCATCTGCACCAGGCCCATGAAACGGTGTTGGAGATGGAGTGGGAGTCGGTGGTGGAGTGGCAGTCGGAGAACAGGGCGGTAGACGGCGAGGACTTGGACATGCCGTGAGTACATACTTGCTCAACTACTCTGCCTTCTATTTATATCTTAGAAAGTATTTTGTGTTCGCAAAAACTTACTTTTCAAAATAAGAAGGGATTTCCATAACATAAATACATGCAATAGACATGATATTGTGATACCCAAATTTAGATTAACTAAAACAAGCAAGTCATTTCTTATAAACAGTATCTGCTTTTATAACAAGTTGTCAAAGTCAGTTACAGAACTTAGCGATGGAAAGTTCAAAACCCTGAGGAAGCTTGGCAATAATTCCTTCAGCACATGTGGCTCCCCTGATAAAATATTTTGATCTGATTGACTTTGACTGACTGCACATACATGATCTACCAAGAACATTCAAGAATATTTGTTACATTTTTAATTCATTATGAAAGTTTTCTTTTTTAAATCTACAAATCATAATTTCCTTTTTGTAGGAACATACCCCAGTCTGCACCAGCAGCACCACCTCCACCACCGGGCAGCGTGTGGCTTAATTGGCTCCAGGAGCGCGTTGATTATGGGGAGCCCTGGTGATAGTTCATGTCCAAGCGACTCATCAGGGCTCCCCCAATAAACTATGAACTTTTCCTCAAGTTTTTTTATTTTCCCTTTGTATCTAATTTCCATCACACATACTAACATGAAGTGAAGACTTTCAAGAGGTAAAGCTGATAATAGGTGAGTATGAACTAGATAGGTACTAGACTTCATTGTACTATTACAAAAATAGATCCTTATTGACTTAAGTTCCTAATTTATTAGGTTCCTAAACTAAACCTGGAACTAAATAAAACATCACACGTGAGACTAGGCAGTACGGTTCGATGACTAAGTCTGCCCATAGAGGGCAACATAATAAAATTAAAAAAAAACTAGTACTTTATGAAATTTGCGTGCGCGCCAAATTGAGTTTTCCACCGAACTGTCACCTGAGCGACTCTTGCCCTCAAGTGAACGAGTCTCGCCCAAAATGTAAGTATTGTTCAAATATTACCAGGCCCGGTCAACTATGTATAGGTGACCTTGGACTCAACGAGGGGCCTAAAAAGTGACAAGGACAGCGAGTGATTTTGTTGCCGACTCTTTCTAACAGACATGTCATGCACTTTAATGTTACCATGTAAAATAAAGTGAAATATCGATGTGCTATAAAAGCGTTTTCTTCATTAACGTAGCTTTTAAATAGCAATTTAATGATTTTCCATTCATTTCATAAAATTTGACAGCTAATATTAGCTTCATTTAGAAAAATAATATATGATTAAAATCAGTTTTTACGTGATGGCAACTTTTACAATTATCACTTCAAATTTCAAAATGGAGTACATTTTTTCAACTTTATTAATATTAAAACTTAATTAATTTTCTGCTTTCAACTGCTGATAAAAAGTGTTTTTTGCCGGTTTGTTTGTTAGGTCTGTGCGCTTTTTGAGTTGAGAATTCAATAATTACGAAATTAAGACTCTTGCCTGAAATTGACGCTTTTGTTGTGAATTCTTTTCAAATGGTGTGTTAATTTGTTTTTTCTTGTCGTTTTCCCAGTATTTCGTGTGATTTTCGGTTCAAAGTGCGTCGAGTTAAGTATTCTCCTCCACCTTCATCGAGACTGCGTGTAAGGGATACCAAAAATGTGCACAATGCATCAGACCACAATTTTCAGCACTGGTCTTACATCGTTTTCCAAAACTAGGACATTCCAACGTACAGCGGTATGTATATAATCTAAAGTATAGTACCAATTTCAATCAGTATTATCATTCTGTTTTTGATAAAAAAATTCAACCTTAAAAATCAGGTTGGTAGCATGGGCAAAGTTTTGTCTGAACTCTCCCACCACATGAACAACAGCTGTCAAGTAGAGATGACCATTGCTGAAACTGGAAACAGTCAACATCCCTGGAACCTCAAGATCATCTGAGTTAACCAACTCATCAGATGTAAGTTCTCTTTTTTATTATGAAGTACAAAGAAAATACTTTATTTGAATTAAAATCTAGCTGAGCCTTAGTATTAGTATTAGTTATTTACTCCCTGAAAACTTTAGTCAGGCCCGCCAACTTAGAATGCGCTTATGTCTCAACAGTTGTCCACACATAATATTAGTGAATACGTTGTTTGAAAATAATTTTTTATTTTTTCACTTTTAGGTTAATCCTGCTGTTCCTTTGGAACCAAGCAGTGTGTTTGTACCAGTAGCAGGTCCATCAAGAATAATTCAACCATTGGCTGAAAATATTAATGTGTTAAACACAACTAATGAGTCTGCACGGCAATTAAAACCAGCTGCAATGTCTTTGAAGCAACCCCAAAGTGAAAATGAAAGAAAATTGTATACAAGGATGATAAGAAATATGAAGAAAGTCAATAGACTTCAAAAAACTATTAAACACCTGAAAAATGTGTCATTTGTCAATGTTTTATGCAAAGACAGCACAGTCAATGATATTTTGCAATCAAAAGTGTCATCAACCTTTTCCCTATTACTGCAAGGGGAATTACAAAACTTCAAAAGAAAAGGAAAAGCCCGTAGATGGAACACAGAAGCAAAAATAACAGCTCTAAGGCTCTACAAAAGATCCCCAACATGTTACAAGCTGTTAAGAAGAATGATTTGTTTACCAGCCCCAAGCACATTAAAGTCCCTCTTAAATAAATTTCACTTGTGCGTTGGCATCAACAAAAATATTTTTAATGTTTTGAAAAAAACAGTTAAAAGGTTTATACCATCTGACAGAGAGTATGTGTTGATGTTCGATGAGATGTCCAATAAAAGAGGATTTGATAGATGGTTACCAAGATCATGCTTCTCAGGGTAGATCGGCAGAAATGGCATCATATGCACTGGTTTTTATGGTCCCTGGTATCAGAAAACCAGTTAAACAGCCGGTTGCCTATTATCTTTCTGGTGGATCTGTAACTGCTGATCGACTGACAGTTCTTCTGAAAGAGGTGAGCATAATATGTTTCCTTTAATTCATTCCTAACATTTAAAATGATCATCCTGTGCACTATGAAACAGTCAGCTGCACTACCTGGCTGGTGTCTGGTTATAAATTGTACAGCTGATGTTGACACAGTAGATGCAGAATTATTTTATTTCCTAATTATTCATAACATTTCTCTAAACCCAGTTTATAATCATAATTTGTTCTATCATTTTAGGTTTTGAAGTGCTGTTTTGATGCCGGGTTGCCACCGTATGTGATCTGGACTCGGTGAACAAGAGAGCTATAACCCATCTTGGGAGCTACTGTAGAGCAGCCTTATATTAAATTAGGCAATAATGAAATTGTCACTATTTTTGACACGCCACATTTACTTAAGTGTTTTAGAAATTTATTTCTAAAATATGACATAAAATGTCAAACTAATATATCATCCGACAACAAATGTGAAATTGGTAAGTAGCTGTCAAATAAATACTAACTTTATTTTCAATATTTTATGATCATTATAATAATATATTATCAGTCTTTTTAGGGATCCGTACCCAAAGGGTAAAACGGGACCCTATTACTAAGGCTCCGCTGTCTGTCTGTCTGGATGTCTGTCACCAGGCTGTATCTCATGAACCGTGATAGTTAGACAGTTGAAATTTTCACAGATGATGTATTTCTGTTGCCGCGATAACAAAAAATACTAAAAAACAGAATATAATAAATATTTAAGGGGGCTCCCATACAACAAATGTGATTTTTTTGTTCGTATTCGCTCGATATTGATAACGGCAACAGGTTGAAATATTTACTCAGGTTAGAATATTTAGTTATATTAACTTCAAAAATAAATAATTAAATTAAAATAAAACAAATACTTAAGAGGGGGTCCCATACAACAGACATGTTTTTTTTTTGCCGTGTTTATAGATAATGGTACGGAACCCTTCGTGCGCGAGTCCGACTCGCACTTGGCCGGTTTTTTAGGTTCTATCTACTATACCCAAGAGGGTGGCATATACCCTATAATTAACTTATTCTGTCTAACACAAGGCTGTATCTTTATAACTGCAATAGGTAGGTAATTGAAATACTAATATTTCCTAAAAATACATGTTACTATGGCAGATGCTCAGCAAATAAATTAATCTGAATTTGACTACCTTACTCTATCCTAACACCACCTCTTCAATTTGTGTTGCAGGTATTGCTAAATGGAGCTACATTCAAGAATTTTATGAGCTGGACAACAGTAACCCCAATTTTGTGTGTGCACCACTTCTTAAAGTAGACCACCTTAATCCAAACACAAAACAGAAAATGAAAGTCAAGCTTGCTGCTCAAGTTTTAAGACATTCAGTAGCAGCAGGCATGTATGCAAAAATAGCTCAAGGTAAGGATCTTTTATTTTGATCATCCATTTTGGGCTTAAGTCAAATATTAGCAGCTATAGAAAAAGGTCTATTATGATTACGATTTTTTTTGACATAATAATAATCCCTCTAAAGCTATTTTGGTTTCCTCATGTTGGTACGATCAACTAAATAAAATAAATGGTTAAATCAACATTTTATATTATACAATCACGTCGTAAAGATGACATACTCAGATCATGCCGTGATCGTAATAAAAAGATTAGTCAGTCTGCCGGTCAGTAGATTGGTACTGAGGCTGACTGCCCAGGGTATGTATGCTGGTCGATCGTTTATAATTGTGTCGTCAGCAATGAAGGCTCTTTCAATGCATCTTTGCACTGCTCTCTTGAACAATAAAGTTTTTTAATTTTTTTTATATTTATATTGCATTGATTGTGATAAATTGATATTGTATTTTTTTTTTTTTTCAGGAGAATTGTCATGTGATGCCACAACTACAGCAGACGTAATTACAAAGATGGATGAATTATTTGATAGTGTTAATGCGTATACACCTGACCTTCGAAGGGGGAAACGAATGTCTATAAATTTAAAGGACAGTACAGACCATATTAAGCTTTTTAAAGAAATGAAGCAATTTTTTAGAAATTTAACTTTTTTGGGGTGCAAAAGTTCTCCCCCGTCTAAGGAAGGTTGGGTCTGGAGTTTGAATGGGCTGGAGAGACTGTGGATAACCCTTAAAGTAAAATACAAATCTATTAAAAGCTTATCCACATGGAGAATCCAGCAGGACCCATTAGAAAATCTTTTTGGCTGCATTCGCAGTAACTGTGGAGCTAACACAAACCCTACTACTGGGCAGTTTGTAGCTGGGTTAAAAACTGCCGTCCTGAGTAATTTCTTACACACTGGGTCAGGAAATTGTGAGGTTGACGAAAATGACGTCATCCTGACAAATTTCAAAACTCTTTTGACTCCAGTTACAGACGTAGGCACACCTGATACTGCCACACTAGAATATAATATATCAAAACATGAAATAGAGAAAAGTATAGAAGAAACTACTGGCGAAATGCAGGCTTGTGCGTATGTCTGTGGATTTATTGTAAAAAATAATCCAAACAATAGTTGTGAAAATTGTACAGAAGTGTTTGTCTCACTTATACAAGAGGAAGTCCACAATTTTATGGAATTTAAAGCATATGAAGGATTAAACAATTCCCTCACATATGCTTCAAAAGATTTAATAACATGTGTTGAAAAATGTGCTATCATAATAAATAAATTCCTAGAAAAAGAAATTAAAAATATCTATTATAGAATTATTAAAAGAATCTATTAAATGGGATTTCCTCAATAAATGTGAAGAACACAAACAAGATAATATTGCTTATGTAATAAATATTGTCTTTCATATTTGCATAAAAAGATTTTGTATAGTAAAAAATCGACAGCTCGCACAAGATTCATATATGGCTGCTCTAAAGAGAAAAATGGATATTCTTCAACACAAATAATTAAAACAGTGGTTTTAATTATTTGTTTTGAAGAATATCCTATTCTTTTAACGCACAGTAAGTCTGTTTGATATCGGTAATTTTGTATGTAAATTGCACCTCAGTTAGGTGCCATCTACATACAAAATTACCGATTTTAAACAGACTTACCGTGCGTTTGCACTGGCGATACATTCACAACAAAACATGTTGAAGTCTCTAGTTCTCTAGTTTTTTCAAATTACTGATAAATCTTTTTGTAAAAGTTGTATTCATTTTGATTACTCATGAGTGTCTGTGTCTACTGTCTTTACTATTCTGTTACAGAAATTGATTTACTATACCTGTAAAAAGGTATTATTGAAATATAATGGTAAACTGGCAGAATAAAAAAAAAACTGTTTATGATATTTATTTTTGTAACAGAATAATCAGTAAAGACAGTACACACTCATGACTTCATGAGTAATACAAATTAAAATAAATTTTGCAATAAGATTTACAAGTAATAAAAAAAAAAACATATTTTCTAATGACAGTTGTGTTTGTAATAAAACCGTCTTTCCATTCATATATTTTCTTATTGACACAGAAAACGGTTTCTCCTAAAGAAATTCAAAAGCTATCGCCCAAAAGAAATATTTTTTTTAAAGTAAATTGGGCAAGGTAGTCTCCAGTTCTATATTTAATATTAAATATAATCAATTATTGAAATATAGTATTACTGGTACTGCCGTTGGTCCCACACAGTTAGACTGCAAATTTGAACTGGTTCTGTTTAGTGATAAATTGATAATATCCAGACCTAGCTATCAAGAACATTTCAAATTCACAGGCTATATGTGTCGGTAAACAAACTAACAAACTAATTAACATTTGAAAATACTGTTGGAGCTGCTGAAGACCACCTTTGCATTGTATAAACTAAATCTCCTTTGTATTATTTAATTGCATAGCACACGTATAAGTGCTTACTATGTTTTTTGAATTGTTTTTTCTTTTTATGTTATAATTTTGGACGCTTTTAACGTCCTTTGTACATTGTTATCACAATATGTATATATGTATAATTTCGACATGAATGATGTAACCAATTTTTGTATCAATTTTTTATTTAAAAGAGTTTCCGTGGAATTTCTTGCCCATTCTTCACGCTTTGGATGGGCAGCTAGCTTCATATTTCTGACTGAACGACTCCTTGACAATTATTTTTCAAAAATGCATGTAAATGGTTTTATTGAAATAAATGATTTGAATTTGAGTTTGAGTTTGAAATAACTTAAACTTATATATACATATATTTATTTATAGGTATGGTACGGATTGCCGTACCATACCTATAAATAAATATATGTATATATAAGTTACCTATTACTACTTCGAAACCCAAGTACTACTACCAAGATTCGAAATTCCCGCCTAATTTCGGATCGTCAAGTTTTTTGTGGGCTACCACTAGATGGCGTCATTCCTTTCTCATATTTTTTGTATGAACTTGTTATTCTTCTCTTGAGTATTAATGTTCTGTGAATATTACTCTACAGGTCCAGAAGGGCTACCTTATACCTATAAATAACCCTAATATAAACCTACATTTTGTTAGCCTTCTATTACAGGCTGACTGTCGAGTTTTATAATGTTAGGTTATTATTGTTGTTAACAATTAAAAGATTAATTACATAATTTCTTCTTATTATAACTTTTATTATTAGGGATGACGACGAAGACACTATGCCCAGTGACTGGGTCCTGGAGGGGGGGGAGGCAGTGACCCCGGCAGCACCGGACGTCGTTGGCGGCGCTGGCATATCCAAGGAGGATAGGCCGGTCCATTAATAATACTTGTCGATACTGGACTGTTTTGAACCTATTTGGCAATATTAACTTGCATACCTCAATTGTCCAATTTATGTAGAAAACCTAAAACAGGACTTGGTATGTATTTAATCAAAATAAGGACCGGAGCACCTTTTCAACGCATTGCCTCTTTGTTTCATTTATCAACTTATACAATCTGCCAGTATGTCAAGAAGACCCGTGATTGCATATTGGAATCATATGTATCTTTACATTTGGGCATTAGTAATATCCCAAGAGCAAGCTTGTCCAGTAGAAAACTTTTGATTCCACAGGGTCTCTTTGGCACACAGGAAAGTAATCCTATAGTAATCTTTGATGGCACATATATTTATTTGCAAAAGTTGTATAACTACCTATTCAAAAAAAAAATCTATAGCTTACATAAATATGCCAATCTATTATGATGAAACCTTTTATGATGGCAACCACAGATGGATTTATTTTAGATGTTTATGGTCCGTATGCTGCTACAACTTCTGATGCCCGGATAATGAACCACCTTTTTGCACCAAGTTCTCTCTCTCGGTGCTCTCAGAAATTATTATAGAAAAAATATTGTGTTTTTGCTAAATAGAGGGTTTCGGGATGCTATAGGACTACTTAGCTCATTAGGATTCTCAGTACATTCTCGTCTCATTTCAATATTTCATTACAAGTAGGCATGGGTTCGATATATCAAAACATAACTTATATCGGATATGTGTTTATTATCATACGATCGATATCTAAATATACATAACCGTTTTCACAAAAACTTCATCGAGCTATGGCTTATCCAAAGCGCAACAACGAGAACGAACTACGAATAATGTCGAATAAGTAATAACGAACAAAACGCAAACTTCACATCACAAGCGATATGACATCGACGGTTTTTATTCGCTTTGTCTCTGTCTTACCATTCAATGTTTTACTGGCGTAAAAGTGATGAAGCGAATATTACGTAACTTCGGCTAGTGATTGGTTATTTGGTTAATAATAGTGCGTGCGTAATATCTATATCCTAACGCGCTAGCAATAAGGTCTAGTTTCTATTTATTTAGTTACAACAAATATTCCATAAGTTAGCAACTTTCCGGCGGCTACTCGATATCAGGGAGCAAATCGTACTACTGATATCGATATCTGAAAACGGTTTTCGATATCGATATGAAAACTGAATATCGGTTACATATCCGTTAGCAACTAAATACGAAAACGCCCATGTCTAATTACAAGCAAAACTACATTTGATTTGTTTTGTAAGAAAGAAATAAACGAAAGACTGGAAAATTACTGAAAGCGGTTTTCTGAAGGCCAAATCAGATAATTTGCCGAACGTTGATGTGTTCATGATGAGAACATTTTTCACATCTAATACCGATTTCACGTCTGTTGAAATCAAAGGAGTGAAAGCTTTAAGTTAATAACGTATTACATTTTATTATAGTGTTTATTTTATCGTGCACATCTTTTCTGGAATAATTTATACTTAGTTGTTTATAGCAGCATAACCTAAAACAAATAAAATAACACTCAGCTTCGGAAAACATCGACATAAACATTGTGCTATATAATGTTGTCATATTAGGATAGAGTATAGGATATATTGGAAACATTTCGGAATTATATTGAGATGAAAATCTTGAGCACAACAAATGGGATGCTTTTTGGTTATAATTATTAATTTGTTTGTTTTTTATAGATCCAAGAGAGAATCATTTGGCGATTCAGCAGTCGGATATGTTCAAGTTAAACGAGACAGGGATATTTGTATAGTGAAAGCTCGGATAACACCTGAACATAATGTTCGCAAGAAGTGTTATGCTGTAACATTTGTAATGAGGCAGAAGAAACTGTCTTGTCCGTTCAATGTGAAGACTGTGCAGCACATAAAGGTAATACATTGCTGCACAAAAGTAGGCAAGAAAAAAAAAATCAAATTGCAAAATATGTGAGCAAGTTACTTACATGAATATTTTTTTTTAAACCTTTTTCTTTATTTTTCAGGAGGCTGTAATGTAAGCATGCCATTGCCTTCTTGGCCTGGCTGCACAGGCGCAGTGAAGACCCACCGTCTACTAGTGTGGATTGTTATTGGAAAAAGTCAAAGTTGTCTTCAGTAAGCACAAGTCTCAAATTTATTAAAGCAAAACACATTTGCAATGCACCCAAGAAGCCAAAACTTGTGTCAGTATCAACGCAGACTTCAAATAAAAGTTTTTTGACTGTTGTTAAAAATTATAGTAAGGAAGTTGGTGATACCGAGAACCAACTGATCAAATACTTCAACGAACCAAGCAAATGTGAAAAATTATCAATCCATCGTTTGGTAAGCAGCATACCCAAGAAACCTGGAAATGCACAAGAGTTAGAAAGAAAGAAAGAAAATATGTTTATTTGCGGCAAACATGACGCCAAGAAAGGACAAATATACGAAAATAAACAAGTTGCGGGAAAATATGCGTCACATTCACGCAAAACAGTTCATACAGTTTTGCAAGGTATCAATGGATATTAAAGCATGCGAGAATGCTGCATTTGCAACTAAAGAGTTAAGCAACTGCCCTTTGTGGCATGAGCTTAGATATGCAAGAATAACAGCTTCCAAAGCTCTTTTCATGGCATCAGTGTCTTTTAATTTTGAGGTTCCCATAATGGCTTCTGTCGAAGATCCATCCTATGTTTTGCAATGTGCAGCCTCATATGTTTTGCAAGCTGTTATTTTTGCATATCTAAGCTCATGCCACAAAGGGCAGTTGCTTTGCTCTTCAGTTGCAAATTCAGCATTCTCGTATTTTTAAGTACTTTAAATTGCTTTTTTGCCGTCAATTTAAAAAAAAATATTATTTGGCGATGTAAACTATCGAATAAAAAATAAAAAAAACACATATTCCCTATTACCACAAATATAAATGTTTCCTGAAATGGAAATGTCAGACAAGATTTTGTTCAGTCTTGGAATTTACCAAATAAAGCAAGCCAGACCTTATTACGGGGAGCATATTCGTGGCACATTTTTGGTTGAAATAAGTGAAAGCTTAGAAATCACAAATGTCCCAGGCATAATGTATTCACATGAGACGGTATTACTAAGAGGTAGGATCAGGTCAAGACATCAAAGCAATAAATTTTATCAAGACATAAGTATGATATACTCATACTTATGTCTTGATAAAATTAACCGAATCAAATAATTGGTTGAGGAGTTCCTATGGACACCTTCCGGCTCCATCTTCAGACCCTGGACACTGCCTAGTGTAAAGCACTTGTAAATGCCTATTCCACGAGTCCAAACACGATGGTGCTGTCTCGTTTGGTTGTGGAGTTCCTATGGGTACTTTCCGGCTCCATCACCAGACCCTGGATACAACCCTGGGCTATACTAGGTACTTGTCAAGACAAAGCCAACGAGTCCAAACACGATGGCGCTATCTTATTTGGTTGAGGAGTACCAATGGCCACCTTCCGGCTCCATCGTTAGACCCTGGACACTGCCTAGTGTAAAGCACTTTTCAATATATATTCATCGTTTTCAAACACGATGGTGCTGTCTTCTTTGGTTGAAGAGATACCTTCCGGCTTCATCATCAGACCCTGGACAGTGGACACCACCCAGTGTAATAGGACTTTTCAATACGTATCCACTGATACCACATTCGACGGGGCTATCTGGTTTACTTGAGGAGTGCCCATGACCACCCTCCAGCGCCATCATCAGACCCTGGACACCATGTGAGGCTATATATAGAATTTGTTAAGATAAAATCAACGAGTTCAAACTCAACGACGCTATCTCATAGATTTCCAATAACTAAATAAAACTAGGTAGGTACCTGAAAAACATTAACCTCTCTCAGGCAATAACTTTTAAACCCTGGGACCGTTTTTTTTTTTATGTATAAATTGATGCAACCATTTGGAAGCGCTCCCATGTCTGGGCAGCATTTGGTCCAAATCAGTAAATATCCTTTTGCCTCATTGTTCTAGTAGCAAGTGCGACTGCCGAGCATGGGGTCCTGGGTTTCATTCCCAGGTCAGGCAAAGTTTTGAGTTTTCTACCTGGTTTTTATTTTCATTTGAATTTGAATTTTATTATGATTAGTCTTTTAAATAGATTATTTTCTATTTTGTGAATGTGAGAACGTTGTAGGCTTATTGGACTGTAGATTTATTGAACATCTTCTATTTTTGTGAAGTACCTGGTACACACGGCTACACATCAAGCTATACATTTCCAGTATAAGCTGACCTCGCATTGTACGGAAATCCTATACAATCAGCAGAGAGCAGAGATCAGCATAAACTGGAAATGTATAGCTCGATCTGTAGCCGTGTGTACTTACTTGTTGAAAGGCCTACATTGTCCTCCCATGTCTAACAACACTGTAATTTGAAAGTATTGTAAAAGCCAATTATTTATAAAAGAGTAACCATGGAGTTTCTTGCCGGCTCTTCTCCATAGGAAACGACCAATTGGAACCATGCACCTAGCTTCTGACGTTTCATAAGTGCCCATGTAGGAGGTTTATGTGAAATAAAATATTTTGATTTTGATTGATACTAGGTCAAATATAAATACCTATTTAACAAAAAAAATATTAAAAAGAAAATAAACAAAAATTTCCTTCCCGGAACATTCAGTTTTGTCACCCATTTTTCTAACAAAATGTTTAAGTTCAAATAGTTTTGCATTACTGGCCATAGCTGCCGCTACGCAAGTAGTCAAGTTAGAAGCCGTCAGTGTCAAAAAATGCTTTGAAGGAGTGCACGCGTGTTTGCAAGCCGCAGGGAACGAAGTCTTTTCTCAGGTATGTGACCATATTTTGTCGTATTTCTATCTATTTGTCTTGTAGTTTTTAGTTAATTAGTTTTAAAATATTATGTTAACTAAGTTGAACAATAATATTATTCTACCTTAATACATTTCACTTTATAATAATAATAATTATTAACCCGCAGGGCAGCTTGTGGCGAGCTGTTGGGCAGTAGCGACCCCACGGACCCTACCTCCCGGGAGAAGTCTTGTTCCTCATCTCTGGCTTGCCTTTATTGACCGGCTTAGAGTGAACACTGACGAGGAACAGAGCTCCCACCTCATTCTTGCCTTTATTGGCCGGCTTGAGTGGAGATTCGCAAGAGCAAACGTGCTCGGAGGAAGGAAGTATTCCAGTAAGATGCTGGTAGGGATCTTGACCGTACTTCCGGGATTGTCCTGATAGCCGTGGAATACCTCTCCACTCCTCAAGCACCTCAGGAAGTGTTGCCCCCTTGTCGCTACGACACTTTGTGCTAGCGACCGTTTTGGGGGGCCCATTATTGAGTGTGCAAGTCACCCCCTGCCACTTTATCTATGTATTTTATATTTAAAAACATTGGTCAGGCAGGGGCCATAGTCTTTCAATAGTTCAAAATAACCAATTCACCAAGCTACCCAAACCCATAGTCCAATATCTTTGTTTCCATGTTCTGCAATAGTCCTACACCAACCGGGGGTTGTCCTTGGCTGCACTTGCATAGTGAAAACAGGGATAATCGTCGGTTGGTGCCTCATTCCATGTAAAATTGTCTAAGGGGCCTCTGCGAGTTGGCTTCGGCCCCTCACACGCCTTCCAAAGGTCCGGGACCCCAGGGTCCCGAGATGTACAAACATATAAAATAATTATTAATTTGAGATAGTCTCTTGACGAATTATCTGCTGCAGTGACTAAAAATACATTAGATTGGATCTAATAAAATCAGGATCGGATAAATTCGCGGACTGGCCGACACACATAAAACCAGTCTGTTATCACCTACTTACGTACAGTCTGATACAGGGTTTACAAAAGATCTTTGTGTTATTGAACTTTGGTGATCGTGATTATACGCCGTGTGGAATATATTGTTCTTAAACAGACAAGAGGAACTTGTATTAGGTCTGCATAAAGGAAAAAATCGTAGCGACGCTCTGAGGATGCTACGGCGACGCCGCGCCAGCCCAGCATTGGCTGCCAGGACTGCGTCGTAATGCATCGGAGGTGCGGCGCCCTAGGCCGCCAGAGCGCGACTGCGTCGCTCCCGTCACTTCTGTCACCAGTTATAAATTGTAAGACAGCCCTAACCATTTAAAATATAAACGCTGATGCCTTAAAGGCGTCATGTAACGTTTCCCACCATTTTCCACAGTCGTTGTGGTATTGACATATTAGTTTTGCGAGTAGTCATACTTTGAACTTCGTGGCGGACACATAATAATAATAATTGTAAAACCTAAAATCATTCAATTTACTTCAAGGCTAAAAATAGTTTTTTTTTTTAAAGGGACTTTAACCTTGCCCCGTAACAGTGGTGTCAGAAGTGGGATAGTCAGTATAAGTCGTTACTGACTATCCAAAAAACTATATAAAACCAAATTCGCCGAAGGTTCCGTGTCCGCCCAATACCAACCGTTTCAATATCAACCGTAAAACCATATCCAGTGTGACTCTATCAATTGTGACTCTATCCTGTCTCTATCCAGTGTGACTCTATCTTGTCTCCATCCAGTGTGACTCTATCCAGTGCGTGTGTGTTATTGCGTGGTCAAAACTACGTTATTACCGCGATATCCGATCGCGATTACACCGAATTCCTCCGAGTTGGCTAAGATAACCACCGAATCTGCCAAGCCTTTCGTCGTGTACCTAGGGGAGCTTAAAGTTAGGCTAACCCCTTCCAACGTCATCAACGAATCGTCCAAATACTGCCGTATCTGCCAACTGCTGTTGCTGAGCGTCTGCGCTGCTGTTGAGCGCGCTACTCACCGAGGTCTACGTGATGCTTCCCGTCTTCCAAACCTTTGCCTTGCTGTGAGTAGAATATACTATTTTTGTTGTTGCCGCATAATTCTCCTTGCTTTCCTAAATCCTCTCAATCCTTGAGCTTTGGGTAGCTACTCAAACACTCGTTACCATGGCTAACTCAAGTGACAGAAAACAATTAACTCCTACTATCTCTGAGCCATACTCTATCCAAGTCTTATGTAACTTTATCCACCAATAGGCTATACAACATTTTCCAAATTGAGACCATTCTGGATTTTGAAGCCAAACATAAATAACCGCAACACATGTCTTAGTCAAATACACGTGAACATGGAACTATTAATAACATCTCTTAAAAGGAATAACATAATAAAAGAGAATACTACCACCGATCTTCTAAAAAAATTGTGTTGTGATAAGGACAATAATAATAATATAAGTACCATTTATTTCAGGCGACACAGGCCCATAGAAAAATACCTTATCCTAGACATACATACTTTTATAAAAACTTGTGTTAATAAATAAGGCTTAAGACTATGTTAGTAGCACTTCACTTTGCACTAGCTTAACTTCGTGCTGTCCTGTGTCCTGTGCTGTGGCCTCGAAAGAAAATGTGTATCATGCAGAGACAAAGTTGTAAACTACCAGGAATTTAGTAATCAGAATAATATAACTTACTGGGCATGGCAACAACAAGCTAGAGTGTATACTAAAGATAATGTGAAAAAACTACTAAAACCGTTACAAAGATTAGTCATTCAGATAAGCCACTGGCAGTGATAAAAAAAATTGAAAATGCCCTAAAGTCGTTTCTCAAACACTGTGCTAACTTAAGAAATCAATATCAGGCTGTCAAAGAAATAAAGGACAATATGACTGAAAGTCAGTGTTTAATACATATAGATTTCAGCAAAAATTATGGGACGAAATATAATGAAGAGGTACAGTCTGCACATTGGAGTAAGAACCAGATCACACTACATACTGTTGTGATTTATTATTATGGCAGTCAGACTTATAAAACACAAGCTTTTTGCACAATCAGTGCTTCTTTACGCCACGACGCTGCTGCAGTATGGGCTCATTTAGTCCCAATATTAAGAGAAATAGAAACAAACGCTCCTATGGTACGCACACTTCACCTTGTATCAGACTCACCTTCCGCACAATATCGGAACAAGAAAATATTGTACATTATTTCTCAGTTGAGTTCATACTGTCCACAATTAAACGAAATTATATGGCATTACACTGAATGCGGCCATGGTAAAGGAGCTCCGGACGGTGTCGGTGGAGTTTTAAAAAGAACTGCTGACCAGCTGGTTGCGTATGGAAAAGACATCGCCGACCTCGACACTTTAGTTCAGAACCTCAAAACTTCAGTTAAAGGTGTGAAAATAGAAGTAGTCGAAGATTACAAAGTAACCGAAAAAGACTGGCTTCTTCCTGACCAATTAAAAACGTTTCCAGGTACTTTGAAGGTTCACCAGATAGTTTGGATGAAAGAAGAGCCACGACGATTAGCTTTGCGATCATTGTCTTGTATACATCCTGACTGTTTGATTAAAGCAACAATTTGTCCTCATGGAAAACATTTAGGCTTCTATAATCTTGCCTGCAATGATAACTCGCAATCACGAGACGAAAAAGATTGTTTTATGACACAACTTGACCTTCAACGATATTCCACAAGAAGCACTGAGTCTAAAGTTCAGATTTTAAGCGTGCAACGATTTAAAGCTTCTGAGAGATTTGACTTAGTCAAGCCATCAATCAAAACCCAACACTCCAGAAATCCATTCGACAAGAAACTTTCTATAGCAACCATTCCATCAAAATCATTGGTGATATTAGATGACTCACTGAGTATTGAAAATGTTGATTTGGATATCATCCCCTCCACGTCATTTTTTGAAAATGTTGACAGCGCAATGTGTTTGGAATTTGAAAATTCAATACCTGAAACTAATTGGAAGAAAGATGACAAAACTGAAAAGAAAAAGGAAACAAGATTAGCTGAATCTTCTACAGAAGAAATTAAAACCGATATTGAAAATGACTCTGACAGTGATTTGAATATTTTTTGATTTTTGTTTTGTTCATTTTAATTATTTGAAAGTTTACATTTTATGTTTGTTTAAGATTTTTTATAAAAAACCATAATTATTTGCTGAAGTGTTAATTAAACGAAAAATGAAGTTATGATGAGATCCATCATAACTTATTTTTTTTTAAATATTACCCTCAACATGGATCACATTAAGCAGAACTAATGCTAATTTAGTAAATCTGCTAAATGTGGTCATGATCCATGTCAAAATACACTGTCAAATATAGATAAATAAACGAATTTTACACCTGCTATACCCGCCTCTGCAGCCGCTACATAATGTTGCTAACGGTAAAGATGTTCTTTGTTTAATAACTGTCATGGTGGATTACAAAACATATCCATTTTGAGGTGATGTTGCAATTTCGGTGTAAGATTTGCAATTTCGGTGTAAGATTGGCAATTTCGGTGTAAAATTTTCAATTTCGGTGGGTTGGTAATTTCGGTGGCCGTCATATTTTCAAAACAACTACGGTTATTTATTTCCTACTAAAATAATTAGAATACTAATGTGTTCTAGAATAAAACAAGTTTATTTTTTTAACCGAAAACCTACAAAAAAAAATACCACCGAAATTAGCACTTTTCGTCAAGATCGATAGGCATATTATAGGTTTGTTGCATAGACATATATAGTAAGGACCAGGCTAACCGCGCGGCGAAATGGCACCAACGCGCTGGCCCTAAAATATCAGTTTAGGGCCAGCGCGACTCAGTCGAACGCGGTCCGCGCGCGGATGCGTAGTACTGTCATTAAAATGCCTAGTTGCGTGGTAAAAGGCTGCAAAAATTATGACACAAAAGTTAAAAAGGAACATGGGATATCGTATCATCGCCACGGTGGGTGGGGCAAGATGACTTAAATCTATACATTAAATAGAAATAACAAATTCTTCGCTAGCAGGTAGCTTTGTGTGCTACAACATAATCCTATAGCTGTGGTACAACACCGCAAGTAAACAAGCGCGACCCGCCCAACCCCCACTCCGTACTATACCACTCAGCAGTGTTGCCATATATACGGATTTGTCCGTATCTGTACGGATTTAGGAAGTCCAATACGGATAAATCATGCTTACGGATTTTTATACGGATTTACGTACAGATAGACTCAACCTCAGGCAGATGCAGTACAGAGCACAGCATATTCCAATATTTTTTTCGTAGTTTTCATTTTAATCATATTTTAGTCTATCTGTTGGAAATATTATTTTCATTTCATGGCAATACCACATAATAGATGAGCTGTGGGGAATCCCGTGCCATAGTTCACGTTCGAAACCGTGAATCAAAGACGATAAGCTCTAATAGCTGTCTTGTTCTTTTGTATGCGAAATGAAAGAGAAACGTTATTAGTTTATTCATTCATTCAATATTTCTTTATTTATGTTCTACCACTCTCACTCAGCAGCGCCTACCTGTTTGGACCAAGTTTTATTTCGTCGTTGTAGTATTAGTGCAATAAATAAGTGTACTTTGAAAACAATGGCTGGAGATGCAAAAAAATCGCGCATAATGCAGCGCTTCAACGAAGATTGGTTGACAGAATCTACTTTCAAGGTTTGGCTCACACGTAGCAAAAAGGGAGATCCGTTTGCATTTTGTAAATACTGTTTGAGCGACTTATCTATTGGAAGTGGAGGTAAGAAGGATATTTTTAAGCACATGAACACGACTAAACATCGAAATTCAGTACCTACAACGTCCCAAAGATCACTCACAGATTTTTTGCCAAAAAACAATGAAGGCGTGAAAAAGGGTGAGATTTTACTGGCGGCTTTTGTAGCAGAGCATAATTTAAGTATGAATGTTATGGAACATGTGCCACAACTAATCAAAAATATATGTACTGACTCCGTTATAGCTAAAGAACTCAGTTGCGGAAGAACTAAAACTACGGCCATTATAAAATCGGTAACTGGAAAAACGAATGAAAATAATGTTATTGAACAGTGCCGAAACCGCAAATTTTCCCTTCTCGTAGACGAAAGCACTGATATGGGATGTATTAAACACCTTTGCATGGTTGTTAGATATTATAATGACGAAAAAATTACCGACGCTTTTCTAGGGATAATACCACTTCAAGACGCAACGGCTCAAATTCTTTATGACTATATAAAAAAATTCTTCACTGAAAATGAAATTCCATACACACAAAACATGATTGGATTTGCTGCAGATGGTGCTAATACTATGATGGGCCAACATAACTCTTTGGCATCCAGGTTTCTTGCAGACATTCCTCACCTTTACATAGCTAAATGTATCTGCCATTCCTTTCACTTGTGTGCTTCCTATGCATGCTTAAAACTAGCTCGCGAGCCTGAGGACTTGATAAGAGATGTGTACAACTATTTTAACAGTCCGAAACGCAGTGCCCAGCTAAAAGAATTCCAAGAATTTATGAGCTTAAAACCGCATAAACTGTTACACCCGAGTCAGACACGATGGCTGTCAGTACGTGCTGCGGTTTCCCGACTTTTGGAACAATATCAGGCGCTCATACTATACTTTACTGATGCTGCATTTACGGAGCGTTTAAGAGCAGCCGAGAACATCTTGCATATGTTAAAGAATCCTTACAATCAACTATACCTACAATTTCTAGAGTATTCTTTGAAAATATTTAATGATTTAAACCAGTTGATGCAGTCGGAACGCCCGCAAATTCACAAACTCCATGAAAATGTTTGTGCCGCTTATAGGAGTCTTCTAGATTGTTACATAAATGACTCTTACTTATCCCGAACTGAAATACAGAATATTGACTGCGCTGATCCTCGTAACTTCAAACCGTTAGAAGAAATTTATCTTGGAGCAAAAGTGGCCATGTCTCTGGGATCAAACAGCACGGATCTTAATCCAAATGACGTCAAAGCATTCAAATTGCGTTGCCTTGACTTTTATATAGAAGGAGCAAAGCAGATAAAAACCCGCTACAAGTTCAAAGATAATATTGCGAAAAAAATGGAATTTCTAAGTCCAGATGTCGTGCAATCACGCAAAATACAATCTTTGGTTGATATAGCTCTTTTGTTTCCCAATATTATTGACGCTGAAAATATACCAGCTCTAGATACGGAATGGCGACATCTACGGAACAACACAGAGCTGCGTTCTACGGATTCTGGGGACAATATAGAAGAATTCTGGAAAAAGATAATGACTGCTAGTAATCCCACTGATGGAAAACGTTTTTACCCAATTTTGACCACATTCGTCTCAGCTTTAATGAGTCTGCCCCACTCGAGTGCGGCGGTAGAGCGAATCTTTTCCACCATAAATCTAATGAAGACGAAGCAACGAAATAAATTATGTACAGAGACAATAACAGGCTTGCTACATACAAAGCAACTTTTAGGGAAATCGCCCTGTTTTGATTTAAACGTTAATTCAGACATGTTAAAAATGATGAATAAAGATATGTATAAATCTTAATAGTTTCATTTTTATACGGAATTCATACGGAATTTTATTCAGATTGGTAATACGGATTTTATACGGATTTTTTCAATGAAAATACAGATTTCAAGCCTCCTCCATATGGCAACACTGCCACTCAGTCTGAGCCGATCTCTCGTGGAACGTACAAGTGTTAATCGTGCGCGAGCGCAACTTTGAAGTGTACCTAGTTTTATTTTAAATACACGTCTTATAAACCGAAAAAAAAATATGGAAGCGTCAAGTTCAGGTACGTAACCTATTGTTGGAAACTATATATATACATTTTAATGTTTGTTTGGATGGATAAAACGATGAATAAATGATTGCGTGAAAAAGGAAGTCAGAATTAAAAACACGATGAAACTACTAGAGAATTAGTTATGTTCCGTGGCTGTCCGGGCTTACCTTCGGTTTTTTTTTGCACTAGCAACTATTACAGTTTACGATTGTATTTTAAATTATTGCCCATGTTTGCCCGAATTAAAATAAATATCAATTTAAAATAAATCGTTCTTATTATTAAATACTTATTATTTATTTTTTACACAGGTACGGCCTCCGATGCCTTATTTATGACAAGACGTGAGTTGTTTATGATAATGAAGAACTCTGGACATACGAAACTTCAAGATCAAATAGACTCGCTTCAAAAGGAAATTGTTAAAAGGACGGGATGTGTCGGTGACTTTCGGACAGCTATTTCGCAAACGATAAATCGTTTTAAATCAGACTATAAGTCACGATGGGAAGCAGCGCACCGCATGGAAAGTAGATTTGCGACAAAAATAACACGTGGCTAGACTCATCACTTGCCTTTCCTACACGTAAAATAAAATGAAGCATTCCCGGTCGTCCAGCAATACTTTTTGAGGAGAGCACCGAGAGGATGAAGCGACAAAGGACTCAAGGAGAAAATCTATACCTCTACCTGAGCTCGTTTATGCCACACAAATGAAATTGAAAGCTTCGGGACAGGGTGCGGCTTCCAAAATAATCAAAGATATTTTATCTGATCCATTAAAACCTACTGAATATTCTAAAGCCTATCAACAGTCACTTGAGACAGTTACGATGATGTCAGGAGAGGATGCTGTAGCACTCTTAGTGGAAGCGAATTTATCTAGTCATCAATACAATATATTGAGATCAAAATCTCCAAAAATCTACCCGTCTTATAAAATCGTACAGGCTGCAAAAAACAATGTTACCCGGAGCCTAATCAAATCAGTGTTAGCGAAACTTCTGTACACGTGGATTTACAGATAATGCTTGACCTTACCACTAAACGTTTGGCTTTGGTACAGAGAGAAGTGTTGCATACCCTGAATAGTGAAGAGTTAGAAAATATGTGTTTATTTTCAAAATGGGGATTTGATGGCAGTAGCGGCCAAAGCTCTTATAAACAAGCTTTTTATGGTTCTGAAGCCAGTGATGCAGCTGTTTTTATTACTTGTTATGTACCCCTACGTTTGACATCTGGGTCGAAGGTGTTTTGGCAAAACCCTAGACCAAGTTCGACGAGGTATTGCATACCTTTAAAAATAGAATTTGTCAAAGAAAGCGCCGCAGTTTCAGTGGAAGAAAAAAAAAGGATAGACGATCAAATAAGAAATCTTGAACCCAGTATCGTACAACTAGCTGAACACAATATGAACGTTAATCATACCTTGATTTTTGCGATGATTGATGGGAAAGTCTGCAATGCGGTCACGAACACAACTTCAACACAGAAGTGCTACATATGTGGAGCTACAACCAAAGACTTCAATGATATAGCTAAAGTGCTTGCTAGACCTATCAAAACAGAAAATTTGGAATTCGGCATTTCAGTTTTACACGGATGGATACGTTTCTTTGAATGTCTCTTGCATCTGGCATACAGACTTCCTATTAAAAAAAAACAGGCTCGGAAAAACAAGAAAAATGTAGCAGGGGTTTCAGATAAAGAAAAGGTTGAAGAAACCAAGAGAAAAATTCAGACTCAGTTCAAAGAAAGGTTGGGCTTGATAGGGGACAAGCCCAAACCAGGATTTGGAAATTCGAATGATGGGAACACAGCGAGACGCTTTTTTAAAATTGCCGCTGTGTCTGCGGAAATTACAAACCTGGATTTACAATTAAAATTACAATTACAATTAAAATGCACAATATATTAATTGCCATGTCATCTGGCTATGAGATTGATGTGGAAAAATTCCGCACGTATGCAACTGACACTGCCAAATACTTTGTGCAAAAGTACCCGTGGTTTGATATGCCGCCCACTGTTCACAAGTTTTTTATTCACGGGCCAGAAATAATAAAGAATGCGCTTTTGCCGATAGGCCAATTAACGGAAGAGGCCCAAGAAGCCCGGAACAAGGACTTTAAAAAATTCAGGGAACATCATTCTAGAAAATGCAGTCGCGAGAAATCTAACGCTGATATTTTCAACCTCTTGCTGTTGTCATCAGACCCTGTGATAACAAGTAAAAGGAAACTGCCAAAAAAAAAGTTAACTTCACTTCCCCAAGAAGTTCTAAATCTTCTGATACCTCCATCAATACAGCCAAGTGAAGAATCTACGGATGATGACACTGAAATTAATTCTGAGTATGATGAGGATACTGATTGTAGCGATGAAAGTGATTAGGGTAGTTATAATTTAAGATGTAATAGACTTAAAAATATCATATTGTTTATACTTATATAATATTATGTAAATAAAGTTGATAACATACTTATACCTACCTTTTTTTGCTAAACCTATCTCGTCATATTGAAATGTCCACTCTAAAATATAATTATGAATTAACGACACATTTTAAAAATCTTGCCCCACTGTGGCGTAGTGTTGAATTCCAGCATTGAACGGTTTCTTTTTCTCCTTTATAGCTCAAGAGTTTCCTCCGTTGTCTTTTCTCCGGATGGAGAGTGGACTGAGGAGACACCAATGATAAATAATTTCCCATTTACTGGGACCCCCAGGATCATGATCGCGGAAGCATCGTCCAAAGGGCCTATTGATTATTTTAAAGCTGTTTTCACGGAAAGCTTTATGACCAACCTAGCGGCAATGACCAATATGCATGCCCAAATTTTGACGTCCAGGCCACTTAAGCCTAATAGCCGCCTACCGATGCATCGGTAAGTAATCTTACATTATTTTTGTTGCAATTAAATCATCAAATAAACATAATTTTACCACCGAAATCCACAATGGCGGCCATGTCGCGCGCTGTCGGCAGCGCGTGAAGTAACCTTGTACGGACGTCATTTTTTATTTGTGTTTTATTTTTGTCTTAGGAACTTAGTGTAAGTAATTTTGAATTTTTTTTGGTAAGTACCTAATATGTTTCATATTCAACATAAGAGTGAAACAAAAAGAGTACAAAAATTTAAGAGGAAGTCTAGAAATGATATGAAAATCGAATTCATAAAATATTTTGAAATGCTGTTTTCATTTATTCACGCAAACTGAGCGAAGCTACTACCGTCATTGACGACGGTAGTAGCTTCGCTCAGTTTGCGACATTTTTGGATAGGAGATTTAAAAAAATATAAATATGCGATGGCAACGATACGATTCAAATAATTTTTAAATTACAGATTTCCAAATGATTCAACGCGTAAAGAGATTTGGAGTCGCATTATTAGTAAACAAAGAAAAGAGCCTTATTTCAAGCCTCATAAAAACACAAGAGTATGCTCTGCTCATTTTTATGACAGAGATGTTGATATTTCAAAAGCTGGACTACGAAGGCTAAAAGGATCGGCTATACCGCGATTTGAGAATGAGGTACTAGCCTCACGCATACTAATCTAAAAAAAAACTAAATTATTACTTTTTCTCCATATTCAGAATCCTATCTACTTTTATTTCACTATTATTTACAGGATTGTGGGAACGAAGAACTCCGGCCTTTAACCCCAGCAGAAAGTTCACAAGTAGAGGAAATTGATGTTGACATCAGTGATCTTAATTCAATATTTGACACGCCAAGGAAAGTACAACTAAAAAAAAGAATTAATAGATTAGAAAAACGTCAAATTTTATCAGCCAAGAAGATCAAAAATTTACAGAAGCAGAATGCGAGGTTAAAAAAAAAAACAAATCACTGCAATATATAATTAAAGATTTGAAACAAAAGAAGTACATAACTGAGGAAATTGAGTCTGCTCTTGGAACAAATGCCGAAATAACAGAGCTAAAAAACAAATCACTGCAATATACAACATGTCCCAAAATTCAACGATAAGCCGGACCAGAGGATGGACCTACTAATGACTACTCGAGAAAAAAAAGAAAAAAAAAATACCTCTACTTTTTTTTAAATTACTTAAAAAAATGGAAATTCTTCGAAAATGTATACCCCTTATGACACTTACTACCATGACCACAATTTTTCAAATATTTCAGTTTTTTTGTTTGTATCGGCAACCTAAGTAGTACTACTATTCACCATAATCTTTGAAAATTACAGAATTTTCGTAGTTTTATACAAAAAAACAACCAAAAAAAATGATTTCCCTAAAATTTTGAAAGATTTTAACGTTCAGTACACTTTAACTCATCGTAGTGTAAAAAAAAATATGGACACTACTATGGCAAGTTTTTTAAAAAAACAGCGCAACTAACCTAGATTTTAAAATGGTATAATACTTTAGGAAAACTAGCCACAAAAAAAAAATAATGACACTTTTTCTAATCAAGAACCAAAGGAGAATGCCATATTGTCGTACCAACAAAGGAGCTAGAGTGTCACATCCAAACGTAGTTCATAAAATTACTCCTATTTTTTAAATCAGATATACGATTTTGTTATGAAAACGATTCCCGGCTTTCGGACACCAAAAATAAAAGTCTTTTTTTACTTTTGTGGTACGTATTTTCCGCTTATGTCACTGACATTGCACTTCATTTCCGAATGTTGCTACTATATTAAAAATATAGGTACCTACCTGTCAACGAACATTAAAAAATGAAGAAGATAATTGTACCAATTTGCCATTTTATATTAGGATACAATATATTTTTATGTGTGTCAAAAAACATCTTTAGGTCACGCGTTACATCGTAATAATTTATTATTATTTTTTTGGAATACATTTGCATTTAATGAAAAGAGGACCTATTCAAAAAAGTAAAATGTCATTTGTACTGTGACGTATTGCAATAATTATTCTGTGGCGCCGTCATGGATGACGTTACTTTCAATATTGGTTTCATCTGAACTATTTGAATAATAATTTGTAATACTTATTAACAAAAAACGGGGGCTCAGGTGCGTTTTCATAACGTAGTCTTTGTGTGATAATCCTTAGCGATGCCCTCAACTAGAGTAAGACATCGGCCAGCAAGTCAGCGTCGCCGACGTATCCTAAACGTTCACTAGTATTGTTAGAACAATTTAGAATATATTACATAGAAAATATATCCGTGGATATGATCGTGTTTTAACATCATAGATTGTACCGACGCGATGCCTGTAAGTATTACCTCACCTAGTAGAAGCATGTATATTATAGTTAGCTTCTAAAGTACCTAACTACTTCCGGGACTATTTATTCAATTTAAGGATTAAAAAACAGTTTTTATGCTTTCAGATCAATCCTGGTAGTTCCTATTCATAATGTTACAAATGTTTCGCATTGATACAAGAAAAACTCCCTGAGATTCCGAACTGATACCTGAACTAACACTTGGTCACAATGTGGAGTGATGTGTGCTTTGGATGTGGACAGTCCATGCTACGTGTTGCAACAGTTGCAAGGCGTTCCCGAGTGCCACCCAATTGTCCTACCTATTGTTTTATTTGTATATTTCTTTTTTCTGTCCTGGTAGCGGTCGAGGTCATATACGTTATGTAAATATGAATATAATATATCTTAACTGCGTTTTTCATATAAGTGTTGATATAAGTGCCTTATTAGGTACTAACAACATTATCACCTTATTATTATTTACTTACTACTTATTGACAACGTTATAACTAAAAATTTTCTCAAATGTGAAAAGGAGTATTAGAAGACATAACAGACAACCACGAATAGTATTGATTATAAGAAAAAAACCAATTTTGGAAACTAAAAGCAAAACCGGATTCTTAGGATTGATTGTGTGCTTGGAGAGTTTAAAAATTCTCTATCAAAACTTAGTAGAGTCAGATTCTAAATTGAAGTACATTTCGACGTACCGCCTGTCTCAGGATCACTTAGAGCTATTTTTTAGCTTGATAAGAAAGCACGGAGGTTACAATGATAACCCAAATGCTATACAACTTAAAGGATATATGATAAAGCGTATAGGCGTTGCATGGATCACCTATCATCAAAATCGTCATTTACTGGTAATAGCATTCCTTTGGACAATTTTCCAATTTTAACTGTGTCATCTGTAAGAGCTATTAATTGTACCAGTGAAATGAATCGTTACGAAGAAGAAGACATGCCCATGGACCAGACATTGACAGATAAATATCAGGAGGATAGTGATGAAGTTTATTCCAATAACTGTGCTCAATTATCGCATACTTTGAATAACCCAACCGAAAACGTCTTTGGACACCTCTCACAAAGTATAGAACTCATTGTTGGATATATTGCCGGATGGGTAGCCAGAAGTTTAACAAAACAGATAAAGTGTGAAATTTGTTTAAACAGTCTAGTTAGTAACGAAAAATTATTTTTTCATAAGCTCATAGATTTGACAAATATGGGCGGACTTTGTTTTCCTTCTTCTGACCTGTTCGAGGTTTATAATTAAAATATAAGACATAATAATAGACCCCAATTTATGACAAAAAGTGATTATATGATCCTATCCACCAAAACTCTAGCAAAGTTTGTAGGAATGAGCACTTTTTCTATTTTAAATTTGCACTCTGTTTATCCGCCGGCCACATTAAATCACAGATTGCATATTATTCGAGCTATCATTAAGAAATATATAAATGTCAGAATGCATCACGAGTCTATCACGGAAAACACGGGGAAGGGAACTGAAAGACAAAAATTAAAAAAAATTGTTTTATTTAAAGGGCAGTAAAAAATTACTGTCCTTTAAATAAAACTTTTTTTTTCACCAAATAGCTTTACAAGATCCTTATAATTATTAAATGGTTGTACGTTGTTTTATGGAGAATATTTTTTTAGAATCTTGTTCACATAAAAAATTTCATAGAATAATCATTACGCAGAATGCTTACTTTGAAAAACTTAAATCATTGATTTTTGTTTATTACACATAATTTCATCATAGCAAACTTTCGAAGGGCGGGTGGATAAGCTGGTCGCAATGTTTTTGTTAGATTGTTTCTATTTCTACGGTATCTATTTTTTAGCACTTGTAGTCTGTATAGCTCTGTTATTTCGGCATTTGTTCCAAGAGCAGACTCAATTTCCTCAGTTATGTACTTCTTTTGTTTCAAATCTTTAATTATATATTGCAGTGATTTGTTTTTTTTTTTAACCTCGCATTCTGCTTCTGTAAATTTTTGATCTTCTTGGCTGATAAAATTTGACGTTTTTCTAATCTATTAATTCTTTTTTTTAGTTGTACTTTCCTTGGCGTGTCAAATATTGAATTAAGAGCACTGATGTCAACATCAATTTCCTCTACTTGTGAACTTCGTGCTGGGGTTAAAGGCCGGAGTTCTTCGTTCCCACAATCCTTTTAGCCTTCATATTTTGATATTTCTATTCGCGGTATAGCCAAGTAAATAGTCGTTCATACAATATCATTCGAAATAAAAATATAAGGACTAAATATTATATGAAACATTTGTTGCGAAACGAAATTCTATGAAATTTCTGTCTGCGAAACAAAGGGACACCTTATTAAATTGTTTACATTTCAAATAAAGCTGATTGAGATCAATTTGTTTTACTCACGTTTTCTTTGTGAACTATAAAATATCATCCCAAAAAGGACATCGTTTCCAGTGTAATTTCTAGGTATGTAATTCGCAAGCGCTCGCTATGTCCCAATGGAATTTAAGGGGGAAGCGCTAAGGTAGTCATATTTATTACAGTCGCGAATCATATTTAGATCAACATACAACCTGTTACTGACCTGCAAATTGCAAAAAACGTAAGAAAATTGAATTTCGCGGGCTACTCTGACGCTTTCGCCTTAAATTGTTTCCGATAAAATGTGATTAAAAAATCACGGCTACATAATCAAGCTACAATTTCCAGATTCGCATTGTATAGAAATAAATAAATGTAGCCGTGTGTACAAGGTTACGTCGTCGGCCTATGCAACGCGGAACTCACGTAGTTCGTATGAGTTATCATAGATGGCGTTAGTTTTTTCTTGTATGAAGAAGGTTTATGTAAAATGTTCTGATGGGCGTATCCTTCCTTTTGAAATCATTGGTTTGTTGTCTATCAAGGGGTAAAAAAAATTAAAAAAATATATTTTTGATGCACATTACCGCGTGTTAAAACATCGCCCAAATATGCATTTTTAATTCATTCATATCTTTTGAACGGGTAAGTTCGGGGTCAAGGTCAAAGTCAGGTGGCTTTTTTATAGGCTCGGCAACAATACCTAAAAGTTTCAGCCTTACTTTAAAAATTTGGCAGATTCGTATGACACGAATGTTCACGAAATTTTTATCCTATTTTCCTTCTGGATGATGCTCGGAGTCATCTGGATGCCCTCCATCAAGTCTTGCTCTACCCTAAATCCTCTTTTAAAGACCTTTTAAGTTAGAAGGTAATTTTGTTATTGCATTGAATTCTTATTATTCAAACTATAGCATGCCCACGTATTTGGGTAAACCAAATACGTTAGCCTGAGCATGCTATAGAAATTTAAATTTGACAGATTGGTATAATACGAATATTCACGAAATTTTTATCCTATTTTCCTTCTGGATGATGCTCGGAGTCATCTGGATGCCCTCCATCAAGTCTTGCTTTACCCTAAATCGTCTTTTACAGACCGACATCTTTAGAAGCGCGTTTCATTTGATTGACAACAGTAGTAGCAGAACGACCTCTGCCTGTAAACCGCTGCGATGTGTTGAGCTTTCATCTACCATGCTTCCCACAACGTTCCTTGGTAACTTAAAAAGAGGAAGAAGCTGGCACATCGCATGCGGCTTGCTGCTATTTGCACCGCATCTGACATGCGCTCCTAATGCGCTTCCAGGGTTCTTCGTTCCGGCCGAAGACAGGACACTTTGCACAAATCTGCACGCTGCTTACCCTGACGCGTAGCCTTGCTATACACTGCCAACGTATGCTACTGAGGCCTTACAAAGGATTGACCTACCTGTGGCCTCCGCCGCGAGCTACCTGCTGGCCTGTGCTGACAGGCCTCCTCGTCTGCCACGTGTCACCGACCAACGCTAACGGTGGTCTTACGAAGGCCTACCGGCCTCTAGCTGAGCCTGTACTGACAGGCCCCCATGTCTGCAACGGGCTGCCAAGGACGGTACTAGCTGAGCCTGTACTGACAGGCCCCCATGTCTGCAACGGGCTGCCAAGGACGGTAACCTTCTTATTTAAGTGTGAAAGTGCTCGGAACAAAACAGTGCGACCTTACCCGCGACCTAGATGTGGACAACTAGTGATTAATAATTGAATGTTAACACATTTTTTCATAACCTATCCCGCTGGTCTTAATTATCTCCATCCCTACTTAAAGTTTACGGCTGCGCAGTCTATCTGCAAAGCCCTAGCCGTTACAGTGGCGCCCAGGCTTAATATAAATCTTTGTCACACCGTTCTGGACTGAACTGGACTAACACGCTGCTCACTTTACATCGATGCGGTATAGTCTTAAGTTGTTGTGTTGTTACTGTTATAGTGTTGTGTATGTGTCGTTATCTAGCCCAACTAATAGTATACTATTTTTGTAATAATGAGATCTCACCCTATTAACTTCATACACTTAAGGAAGGCTGAACTAGATTATGAAGTCTTGATACGGCCTGTGAAATTGGAACTTGCCTTAACTTAAGGAAACCAATTAACATCGTGAGTAAAAAATGAGGATATACATGAATCAGGCATGGATGAAAGTGAGGATTTATGTTCAGTATAGGCAGAACTATACGTGAATATCAGCCGAGTCTAGGTGAAATAAACAATGAAGCGGGATTGGCAAAGGGTATATCATACAAAAACCATATCAGATACCAACTAGCCCGTATTAAACCAACCAACCCAGAGAATATATTACAAAAACAAAAACTTGAAGAAAAATACAACACACTAGACACACATTTTACCAAACTAGAGACTAAGTTTAGTTCTGGTAGCTCACAACGAACTGACACAACTGCAGCTACACACACTAACATAACCGCAACATACACTAGTCACGTAACAAATGCAAAAATTTTAAAAACAAACCATGACACCGTTTCAAGAATCTCTTCTTAAAATTTTAATGAAAAAAAAAAAGTGACGACGGTTGTTACATAAGTGTAACAAGGATATCGCACAATAGCCTTCATTATAGTTAGGTAATAAGATTACATTATGTATGCTTCCTGGTACTACGAGAACAGGAAGCATTATAATATAATAACCCTTTGTTCTTGTACTTGGCTTGTAATGCCGAGATCCGACGATCCGCGATATTGCGGACGGCCACACACGACCGTGCACCGAAGAACTTCCGATGTCTGCGATACCCCGCACGTACACCTTCCCACGGTGCGTCGTGCGGTCTGTGTCCGTCCGCAATGTGGCGCACCGTCGGATCACGGCATAAGGTTGAATATCAAAATAAAGTTAGTCTTAAACTGCTCTTCAAGCGGAACGGACCTGTAGTTCGTTTTTTAAAAGCCTTTCGCCTCAGCCCGCTACCTACCGCGTTCGTATCGGTTCCAGTGGAAGATTTCCGTAAACCTAGATTCCGTGGCGTTATCAAGAACCTACCGTGGGCAAATAGCAGAAGCGTCGGGCAGCAGAACAGCAGCAGCAGCAGCAGCACGAAGGCAGTGATTTCAGTCAGATTCATCTAGCATCGAACAGCCTCTCATCGGCTATGCTCGTGGGGTAAGCATTGAATTTCATTATTCCCGAGATCCCTTTCTATCCATTCCTAGCATAAAATTATAAGCAACTTTTTGTGTGTTTCTAGTGTTGAGGTATTACTATGTATTTTAGTTAATACAATTTGTTTTCGCTGTTTATTCCTTCTTGGTTGTTATCTGATTCATTTAGACAATAATGGCTAATGATAGGAAAGCACTAGATGAAAAATCAATTACTGACGAGAAGTCGATTCCCACCGACTACTCAACGTTCTCGAAACTGTTACCCTGCTACGATGGGAACAGGAGGACATTGGCATTCAACATCGAAGGTGTAGAAAATGCCTTATGCTTAATCACTAATAAGGACGACGAATGCATAGCATGTCTAATTAAAAACAAACTAACAGGTAAAGCTGTTGAAGCGCTATCTGAAAACCCAGGTACTAAATCCTGGGAAGACATTAAAAATGTTCTTCAAAAAAAATTTGGAGAATTCAGAATGGAAATTCAATAAGTTCATGAACTAATGTTAATTAAAAGAGACAATAATAGTATAGACGCATTTGGCGACAAAATTAGATCATTAATGTGTACACTGATTTCAGCTTACCCTGAAAAACGCGATTATGACGAGCAAATGGCTCTTGAAACGTTTTTAGATAAACTCAACCCTATTACAGCTATTTTAATTAAACTCAAATATGTACAGAATCTAGACCAGGTCATTACAGTAGCTAAACAAGAAGAAGTTAAACTACGAGGCAGGCGCAACGTTCAAAATTAACCAAGCACGTATAAAGCAACTAACCCAAACAATAAATCAAACAAACCGGGTTCATTCCGAAAGAAATTCTAAAACAAAACCCCTAACAGTACGGAACAGTCAAAGAAAATCGAAATCTCCGAAAAAAGTCGAAGTCTCCGAGGTAGTGGAAGATAAAAAAAATCTGAAAGATCTAGAAAATCAGCTTGCAATATTTTTTTCATGAATAACATACAAAACTTCAACCGTCTCCCTTATATTTACAGTAGCGAATTAGGTGGCATATTTGTATTAGATACAGGTGCTTCACAATCTCTCATTAACCCGCGAATTTTAAAAGACTCAAAAATATGGACGTCTCTATAAAAAATGAAACACATTTCATTTAAACAGCTCATGCAACCTCCAAACTTAGCTTTTGGCCCCAACCTAAATAACATTCAATTATGGGAAAAAGCTATCATAGTAAAAGCATCTAATGAAACAATTAACTTTATACTAGACATACCAATAGTTACAGAACAACCCTATAATATAACCTATTACACGTACACTCCATCCCTAATTACAATAATACAATCTTTATACCCAAAAATCCTTTCCTTATCTTGGGAAAGAACGAGTTCGCCTATCTCCACGAGCCATGCAACAGAATAGTAGAAGATGAAGTCATCTGCAAGCATCTAGAATGGAACACCTTACTGCACTCAAATGATTGCATAGCCCAGCTCATCCAACATCAAGAACCACACAATTGCACGTATGCAACTGCAATGTTTGAAAACAACATCATCCAGCAAATCAAGGACAACAGCTGGATAGTCATCATGAAGCAAGAATAGGTCATCAAAACCATCTGCGGCCATGACGTTAAATTAAAAATGTTCTTAAAAAAAAATTTGGAGAATTCAGAATGGAAATTCAATTAGTTCAGGAACTAATGTTAATTAAAAGAGACAATAATAGTATAGACGCATTTGGCGACAAAATTAGATCATTAATGTGTACACTGATTTCAGCTTACCCTGAAAAACGCGATTATGACGAGCAAATGGCTCTTGAAACGTTTTTAGATAAACTCAACCCTATTACAGCTATTTTAATTAAACTCAAATATGTACAGCATCTAGACCAGGTCATTACAGTAGCTAAACAAGAAGAAGTTAAACTACGAGGCAGGCGCAACGATCAAAATAAACCAAGCACGTATAAAGCAACTAACCCAAACAATAAATCAAACAAACCGGGTTCATTCCAAAAGAAATTCCAAAACAAAACCCCTAACAGTACGGAACAGTCAAAGAAAATCGAAATCTCCGAAAAAAGTCGAAGTCTCCGAGGTAGTGGAAGATAAAAAAAATCTGAAAGATCTAGAAAATCAGCTTGCAATATTTTTTTCATGAATAACATACAAAACTTCAACCGTCTCCCTTATATTTACATTAGCGAATTAGGTGGCAGATTTTTATTAGATACAGGTGCTTCACAATCTCTCATTAACCCGCGAATTTTAAAAGACTCAAAAAATATGGACATCTCTATAAAAAATTAAACACATTTCATTTAAACAGCTCATGCAACCTCCAAACTTAGCTTTTGCCCCTAACCTAAATAACATTCAATTATGGGAAAAAGCTATCATAGTAAAAGCATCTAATGAAACAATTAACTTTATACTAGACATACCAATAGTTACAGAACAACCCTATAACCTATTACACGTATACTCCATCCCTAATTACAATAATACAATCCTTATACCCAAAAATCCTTTCCGTATCTTGGGAAATAACGAGTTCGCCTATCTCCACGAGCCATGCAACAGCATAGTAGAAGATGAAGTCATCTGCAAGCATCTATAATGGAACACCTTACTGCACTCAAATTATTGCATAGCCCGGCTCATCCAACATTAAGAACCACACAATTGCACGTATGCAACTGCAATGTTTGAAAACAACATCATCCAGCAAATCAAGGACAACAGCTGGATAGTCATCATGAAGCAAGAATAGGTCATCAAAACCATCTGCGGCCATGACGTTCAATACCAACGCAACAAAGGCGTTTTTCTAATTTCAACAGACAATAACTGCAAAGTTCAAGTTATAGATAGAACATTAACAACACATCAACGATACATCAACATAAAAGAAACCATACCATTACCACATGCACATCAAAGGCCTAAAGTATTAGGGTCGGTACATATCTGACGGAAAATGCGTCGCGTATTATCGGGCGCGTAACGCCAAAACAGACAAATATATAATAAAAGAACCTTTCACACCTAACCGATGATGCGTTAGTGCGGCGAGCGTACAGCGTCTGTTCCGTTTCCGTTAACGCATTGTCGGTCGACGTAAAAGCGGCAACGTCGCGCGCGCCACGCACCACGTGTATTTTGAGTTTGACTGACGCGTTCAGACTAGGCGTAACATCAGCAGAGATCGTTTGTGTACGTTCGAAGTTTTTTTTTCATGATACAGAACGATTTAACACGGAAGTGCAAAATAGATTATGTCTGTGGAACTTAAAAGAACAATCTTATAGCGACCGACCAGCCAAGAGACGGGCTTGGGAGGAAATTGCAGAAGTATTATTAGATGAGTGGGAGACATATGACACAAAAATGAAAAATGAATCACGTATCATAGTACTGGCAACAGGAACGGGAGTGGCAGTCTAACTCTGGAGGATACCCAGGTCGGCGCACACCTCAGCCTTGCAAGAACCTGAAGCTGAGGAACTCCAAGTCAACTCCTGTCGCAGCCTTCGGCGCGCCTCCATCTTAAGGGGGGAGGATAGTTAGGTAATAAGATTACATTATGTATAGCTTCCTGGTACTACGATAACAAGAAGCATTATTAATAATAACCCTTTGTTCTTGTACTTATCTTGTAAGGTTGAATATCAAAATAAAGTTAGTCTTAAACTGCTCTTCAAACAGAACGGACCTGTAGTTCCTTTTTAAGAAGCCTTTCGCCTCAGCCCACAACCTAACTCGGTCCTAATCGACTTTTTTATATTATCTTTTTTGCCAGAGATGTCGAAAATGACGGAGAGACAAAATTTCATGGACATGAAAATGATGAAAGCATTAAATAAAGTGAAATATCAAATTACAGATCAGCCCTCACAGAGTAACTGGCTTCGCTTTGCATCGTTACGAGAGCAACATGTCTCCAGAGGAGGAGAATAAATGCATCAAAGATTTGATGATGTTTTTTACGAACATAACATCGTGCCTGCCTCTTCCTGTCAACGGATCTGATATTAAGATAAAATCCATACAACCAGACTATTGGATAATTTTCTTAGGTTTTCCTACATTTCTAACGGAATACTTCGACAACGACATGAGCCATCACCACATCTTGGGCACATACGTCTTAACACTTAACAATGCCTGTGAGGTAAAATTTGGTATAGCAACACTAAGAAAGCGTTTTCTTCAAATAGGAGAAATGGTCTTCCGCAGCTCACCATCTATACATCTACCCAGTATACACCAAAGGACGTCGTTCTACGTAAAACTATCAACCTAGACGAAATCGACTTAGGAAATCTACAGTTCCTGTCGCACGCATTAAAGGATAACAGTGAAGTGATAAATACTGAAAGACACTTTGTGCACAGTGTTAGCATAGGAACTGTTGTAATTTACCTTATTTTACTTTTTTTTTAATCATAGTAGTTATGTACCGTTACAAATATGTATTATTGCGTATGCTTAATCAAAACCATCAACCTAATGATGAACCTTCGGATTATGATTTTGCACTTACGGAGGGAGGAGTCATGCATAGCCAACCCTTACCCCGTTCTGTATCGGTAAACTAAGATCACGCCGTGACAAATTCTCAATTACAATAAAATTAATGGTGACCAATTAGACATATGATCGACAGTCCGTTACTGGCCATCTGTGAGGTCCAGTCATAGACACACCCAATGTAAACCTTTCAATAATATATAAGTCAATGTAATCTAGATTTAAAAGTTCCGTCTTATTATAGCGCTCATGCTGAGCACACGTGTATTAATTAAAATAAATATATATTTTTTAGAGCAAAATTTAACTGCAGGTTCATCACAACAACGTCAGCATGTCCAGCCATCGCCAGCACACATTTTCTTCAAATGATGGATAAGAAAGATGGTAATCTACAAAGACGAAGGTGTGCAGGTTGCTACGAACGACATAGATTGACAGGCGAGACAGCACAGGCGGCCACTATTAAGGCGAAAAGAATTTCGGGAATATGCAATATTTGCACAAAATCTTATTGTTTGCAATGTTTTCAAAAAGTTCATGTATAATTTTGGTTCTATATAATAAATTTTCTATTTATTTCACGTATTTTTGTTACTTATTTACCAATTGTTTAGCTAATTCTAAGTAATGAAAACATAAACACAAAAAAAAAAACTTTTATTTAATTTAAAAAAATATCGAGTTTTTCCCTGTGTCCCATTACTTTTTATAATCCTTATGATGTGTCCTGCCAAGTCCGCATTAAATAAGAGACTTTCTTCTTACGTCCACAGTGTCAGAGGGCTTAAGCCGCGTACAGACATGGCGAGGCGTGCGTTGCGAATGGTTCGTCTCGCATGCCTCGGGCTGTACGGACGTGTGTGCTCACAGTGAGCATTCGCGACATACGATCGTTGTGAACGCCGCCACAGTCAGTGCGAGCCATGCGCTCCGTGTGGACGGGTGTTTGCGTTGCACGCTGACGAACACCGTGCGTGGTTGTTTGCGTGCTCAGCTTGAGCATGTGTCGTTCGGGACGCATGCATAAATGTACCGTCGTATGCCTCAGGTTGAGGCATGCGTGACGAACCATTCACGACGCACGACGTCTCATGTTTGTGTCTGATTTAGTAATAAAAGGTATTGCGAGATGTAATAATTCTTGAAAAATATATAGTGGCATTTTTTAAGGGTGACGCCGGGTTCTTTGAAATAAAAGATTTTAGTTTTTATGTAAAACATCTATTTCTTTAAAGCTTCGGCTATTAATTTCAAGCTGTCTCCAAGAGAACTCAAAGCCTGAGCAACAGTCCGATCCCTCTCCTTGTCTCGCTCCAGTAGATTTTCTATTATGGTCGCATACCTACGATCCATTTGTAATCGGTTTTCTTCCACTCTCAAAAAGCGCTCCGCCAGACTGACGAATTGGGACCGCCGCTGGAAAGACGGTGACATCGCATCCGTCTGCCCCATACGTCGTGTGCGACGTGGAACTATAACAATAATAATTATCAAAAAACGCATTTAAGATTTTGATAATGTACATTAAAATTGTCTCAGTTTTGTCTGACCATTCAAAAGTTGTCTGGCAGAAATCGCCTGGAGCGACTAGACCTAATTCTAAAATTCAGTTTTTATTTCCGCGTTCAATAAAGAATACTACTGTATTGTAAAAAATCATAAAATATTATATTGTTTCAAATTGGTTACGTACTTGTATTGCGGAGTAGGCGTGGTGTGTTGAGAGCGGGCGAAGATTCGCGTGAGGCCTTATGATTACAGGCCTGTGGGTTTGAGTTCAAACACGAGCTCGTAGGCGCAGCTAACGGTGATGCTGCATCTGCTTCTTCAATCTGAAATAATTGCTTGGTTACACTCATATTTGTCGTTGGAGACGATCGATATCATTGTTCTGAACAATATTACCAGTGATATGGACAGCACACTAGCTGCCTGCCCTTCCATGTTTTCGAATGCGGAAGTTTCCTGAAAAATATTGGAATTAAAAACAATTCATAATTGACGATGTTTCAGTATAATGCACTCACTGGTTCATTTGCCTCTTGCATATCAACAGTGGGGTTAGTCAGTGACATGTCGGATGGTGGACTTGGTGAAACAGTCTGAAAATAAAAACGATTCATGGTAAGTCGACAATTTCTTTACAAATAAAGATTGAAACAATTACGTACTTGCAGTTTGTTATATCCTAAATGCATATCATCGGTTTCAAAACCGTCACCACCCATCACACCCAGAATTCGTTCCTCAGTATCGGTGAGTTGCATCATCTCGTCCGTTACGTCACCGTTTTTGACTCGTTCCGCGAAACGTTGAGCTGCTTTCTTTTTTACAGCACTTTTCTTGTCAGCCCAATACTGCAATATACCATAGACCATAGTTTTTGATTGGTTATAATTTTATGCCAGGCGATTCGTATAGATTTTGACTATTTTTATTATACATATAGAGAGAAAACCTAACCTTTCTCCATTGTCTCCAGGATTTAATGCTCCCTCCTAAACTGTTTAAGTGTATGGATTGTTTCTCCCACAGTTTCCTAGTTCGATCTCGGGCACTGGCCACTTTAGGAACGCCCGTTGCAAGGCGGGGATTTTCTTCTAAAAAGTGCATCAGTGCCTCAATTTGAGCTTGAGATGGGTATGATGATCGTTGTTGTTGGCTGTGACAAAAATATGTTTGTAGTTGAACCATTTTAATGATATCCAAACTTCATAAGTTTTCGTAATAACTTTGGTACTTACTTCATATTCCACATTTTTTATGGTTTAACCGCCACAATGCCCACAATATACGTTTATTTCCGAACTGATATGTACCTACAGATGCGAAATCTGTCCTTTTTCATAAAATCACTACTAACGTATCTTGAACAAAACAAAAGGTGTCCTGCAACCTATTTTTGTAATTTGTTAGTTTACTTGGGTTTCGATCAGCCTGGCTTTTGGGTTATTCCTCTAAAAACTTAGTTTTTATGATGCTGACAGAGTTGGATTTATTTTAGACGAATAATGTCGTTTCATTCAGTGTTGATTTATGAGCAAACCTTAATTTGAAAACCAACACTAGCATAACAGCAGACAACGGCTCAGTTCCCAGAACGAATAATAAAGATTTCACAACTTTCCTATTTCAATATTTTGCCAGCTATTATTTTGATGTGTTTTTGTTGTTGGGTTGTTGTTTATTGTTTCATAATGCCTAAACAAGTCGAACGAGGTGTGGGTCGATAGCAAAGTATGGTCTCATGAAGCTTGCACTGAAGGAGAGCCTATTACATTCGCCAAAATTGTCTTTCAGACTAGTTACGCATTCATTACGCTTTTTACGTTGTCGTGCAAAACAAATTTTCCAAACATGTTAAGAAATGGACTAGGAATTTCCTTCAAATCCTTCGGAATATATAAGAATGTTTGTTACGCAATTAGGGTAAGTAATGATCTTGATTATCTTTATTAAAAATGAATCTGCCTAGCCTTTTCCCAACTATGTTGGGGTCGGCTTCCAGTCGAACCGGATGCAGCTGAATACCAGTATTTTACATGGTTTGACTGCCTATCTCCCCTTGGTAGGACTGGTTGTCAGACTATCGAGCTTCTGACAACCCGTAACGACTGTCAAAGATCCACGAATGACAGCCGGGACCAACGGCATGTGCTGTTCGAGACACGGAGGAGTCTCGATATGTAAAGATGGACACCCATCCACGGACCAACCCCGGCAAGCGTAGCTTAACCTGACGGATCGACCCGTGCGGCTGTTATTATTTAGCCACGGGCTCCTCTCTGAAAGTTTATTACAGTTCATACTTTTAACCAAAAGTCTATACTCATGAACCATCTATGTCAATACCTACCTCGATATTAGGGTTTTGACGACTTGTTTCAGTTTATGTCGTTTTTAGGATTCCGTAGCAAAACAAGGAACCCTTATTAGTTTCGCCAAGTACATACGACTGTCAGTCCGTCCCGTCTGTCTGAAGAGAAAGGATTGAGTGTTCTTAATATCGTGCGGATTTCATCACGCAGAAAAATTCACGCAGCGTTCTGAAGTATAGGTACAGCTACAAAATGAGGAGTTAACGGAAGTGTTCAAGACAGTAACTTAATTGTTTCACAATATTCCTGTTAATTCGACAACTGCTGACATTCAGGATATTACAATCGTTATGAAATATCATTAACTTTATCTCATTATTGAATACCTTTACATATATTTTTTTATTATTTACCTTTTGATTTATTAGAATGTAGAACTTAAATTTTATACCAAAACCTGTAAAATTATATACTGCATTGAGTAAGTATGCATGCCACATGATGGAATGTATATATGAACGAAACATTATGTTGTAACCACTCGCCCGTATTCGTTCATTCAATGCAAATAAACATTTTCTCTTCTAGAAAGCGTCAATTTGTTTCTGGACGAACAAATCCGTGAGTAATAGTTAATTTGAAATAATAATAATTCATAATTAATATTAAAAAAACCAGCCAAGTGCGTGTCGGACCACCCACGATGAAGGGTTCCGTAGTTGGGATGAATTTATACTTAATATTGTAGTCCGGATTACAATATTAAGTTGCATGCACAACGTTTGTCATTGTGCACCATGAGCGCGCCGGGATAACACGTCTTATTTATATACCTACCGAAATCGATCAGCCAATAAATGGAGTGGAGTAACGAAAGCCCTTGAGCTTCTCGAAGCTTTACAAACTGACCCATGTTTGTGGGATCAGAGGCACAAAACATATAAAAATCGAACCTCACAAAATTATGCTTGGATAAGAATAAAACATGCATTAAATTTCCACACATCAATAGAAGAATTAAAAAAGAAAAAAGAATCCCTAATGGGATATTATAGATTCCATTTAACAAATATAAAAAAGTCTTTTCCGGAGCTGGAATAAATGAAGTATACACATCTAACTGGTTTGCTTATCAAACAATGGACAGTTTCTTACGAGTGGTTTATGAAAGCAACCGCACATTAGATACATTGGTAAGTAGTAACAATCCTATAACAAGTGCGTGTCTCCCACACATTCTATAACATGTTTTTGCAACTGCAAATGTACGAGTAAGTAGGTCGATTATTACTCGTTAACTTGTAGAGCCTACTTAGCTGTGATAGTTTTCCTTTTAATTTCGTTATAATTATCAACTAATGCTGTGAGTTTTTTTACATATCCAGAACTAACCATTTAGCTGGGGGCACTTGACTCGTAACAAACCCATTTTAAAGCTATTATAATATGCCGCAAACGGATCCCTGAATCCAAAAATGGTTTTCAACTCAAGCAATATTTTTGAACCTTTCAAACGACACACGCCGTGGGATAGACAAAAAAAACCCCAATTTACCTGTAGAGGAACCCACTTTTTTTTTTATCATAATTTTATTTTACCGCTTTGTCGGCGTCATTAATTAGGTATGTATATCCATGCCAAACTACAGCTTTCTAGTACTAAGAATCCCTGAGCTAAGCCGCGGAAGACAGACGGACACAGCGAAACCTGTTATACTTACTCATTTTTAGGGTTCCTTGTTGACTACGGAACCCTAAAAATGAGTATAACAGGGGTAGTGAGGGTGTACTTATGGTGTGCACTTCCGCCTTTTTCATCTTCGGGAATTCCGGCAGGGATATTATGCTGTTTACGTAAGAACTGAAAAATCGTTCACATAACCAAACTCTGAGGTGCTACTGAAAATCCATTTAAACCAACCAACCTGGAGATCAACACCACAACTCAACTTGTGCTTGCAACTACTACAACTTAAGGTTTGTGTCAAGAAACTTCATGTACCTAGCAAGTGAACAGTCACCCTACAAACCTAAGGACATGTTCACATTTACTTGTCCTGCTCCCACCAACCAAAATTGTGTACCTATTCAACCAAAACATTATTTATTTATTTATCTCCAACAAAGGATACCCAAAAATAGTATTATTCATTTAAACCTCATATAAAAAATCAAATAATTATAGTCAGTCTCTCGCAGAATATTTTGGCTTTCACCACAACCGACAACATGGACAATCAACTTGCTGCAACCTTGGAGGTCTTTATGATACTTTTCAACATCAGCATAATTAATGACTAGAACTGTTTATTGTATGATATTTTATTGGGTGCCATTCAAGTAAGCAGTCCCAAATGATGGTAAGTGATGACTATGGCATATAGACATTTGCAAATATAGAGGCATTGCCGTTCTAGAAACAATGAACACAAGGATAACTTTCGAGGACCAAAAAACTGTTTAAGTCAACAATGCCACGAGTTTTGATCACTATGTTACTGACAGATTATTATGTTGTTTTGCTTTTCATCTAATATTTTATTTTATTTTAAGTTCAAAGAAGTTTAATGAGTTCACTTGAAGAAATAAAGTTTGTTTGACCCCCAAGTATGCGTGTAAGGAAGCAACAAACAAACATTACAACCAAGGAACGGTAATATAGTTTCAAAAAAGAAACAAGAAAAGACTCCTAACATGTAGCTTGTACGATGACCACCAAAGCCACTGTAATACCTAGTGTGAGCACCATGTATCAATCACATGATTATTTTGTCTGCCATTGCTTCATTAGCCGGACTGCCAAGGAAGGGTTAATTTTTATTTCTTTTTACCTATTGTGGTATAGTAATTTTAGATGCATCGTCTTACATATAATTATTAATGTATACAAAATATTGTAAAACATTTTTAAGAGAGTGGAGTTTTTTGCCCTTTCTTCTCCATACAAAAACTACCTTTTGGAAGGGGCAACTAGAATCAATTCTATTTTTTTCAAAAGTGCCTCATTTATTCCTGTTTGAACTAAATTATTTGACTTTTACTAGTCAAAATATGCAAGGCAAAACCTCAATCATTACCAGGGTCGAAAATACAACCAACATTTGAAGAAATCTAAACTAGTTTTCAGAGTAACAGCACATTTTTAACTACAAATATTTTGCAACAAGACAAGACACCTACTTTCCCTTGACTGTTCCACAACATGTAAGTAATTTTCAACCACTATTTTTGTAACCATCGATCGATAACAGTGTCATCATAACGGTACATGATAAACACTTCTTAACAAAGCAGGATCGACTTCTAACCAATGGTACAACGAAACAACGAGGAAGGTCAACTTATTTCGGACAAGACATTTTTAGTAGATAACCCCAGATCACCAATAATCTTTTGCCTTACGGTTTTTCTCTGCTAACGCTCAGAAATTAGTCTCGTCTCGAGTGCTAATGTTTAACTAGGAAAGTACGCAAGCCTCGCCACCTCGCCACAAAAGAAATACCGACGAAGTAATCAACATGAAGTTTTTAAAGCAACGCTAACACAAGTTCACACAACAGACTAACTAAAATGAAGAGAATCACAGAATTTATCGAAGAGAAACTAACAACAGTTTATTTAAACAGACGCGACATGTCCATTTATACAAGTTCACATATTTTAGTTATTGTTTCACGAACAAAACGATTATTTTGCAAAATCGACGCCATGGAGGTTGGTTTGGTTGGAGAAGTCCACAGCCACACCCACAGACTAGCCACACCCAAAGAGTATAATAATGGCCACACCACACTCCACAGACTAAGTCGAGTGTACCTATGTCCTAATCTGTGGATTCTGTGGTAGACGTGTAGATGTCAATCGAAAAAGAAACCACAGAGCAGACGAAAAACGAAGTTGAAGTATAAACCACAGATTGTGTTTGAATTGAACGAACGAACGAAATGCGAAACGAATGTCAAATCAAATGTCAATGTACATTTTTTTTTTTTTTTTTTTTTTGTGGCTTCGCACGGTTTGTGCATTTAGCCAATGTCACGTTGAAAGGCAGTTCCGAACATCGCGCAGAGGGCTGCGCAATAACAGTATAAACGAACCAAATGGGGATATCTGATATGAGGCGAGTGTTCGAGAAACTAAAGTTCGGCTTACAAAGACCTGCGCATTTTTACTAGTAGAATTTTGCGAGGCGAGTCGATTTTTCTTAACTGGCAGCAACTCACTCGATCCTTCTCGATTGTTAGTAGTTACTTAATTTTTCCCTGAATTGGTCTAAATTAGACCATTTATGCAATGCAGCGCATTTTGATTAGACAGTCTAATCAAAATGCGCTGCATTGCATATCAAGAGAAAACTAGACAAACCAAATCTATGTAGTTAGCCACGTTTATTTAGATCCATGTCGCACTATATGATGAGTTCAGAATCAGAATGTCCTATCGTTTAATGTCCGTACAAAGGGTTGCGAACGCCAAGACAGATTTATTTACATTCTTCGTAGAGGTAGAGTCTGGCCAACGAGTGTTGAGCCTGAAAATACGCGCGAAATATAAAAAAGAACAAGACTGTTCATCCCTACATAATGCGTTAATTCGTGCTGATACTAGAAATTGTATTTTATTTTAATGAAATAAAATGTTCTCTACATACTAATTCCATGTGCGTATACTTAATCAAAAAGTTTATTTTGATAAATAGGTAAAATATATACATTGGGGAACTTGTTATACTAAATAAAGGGGAGGGGCTTATTGAGCATCAAAGAATTCGTCCGCATCGCTGTCAATAGGAAAGGTGCCCAAAAGGCTGTGCGTATACGGTCGCGGTCTGAAAATGTTTACCACCTTAAGGTTTATAATTGCATGCACACATCTATGTCACAAGGTCGATGACAATATAGTGATTTCGGCTTTTCTTCTCAGAGTAGTCAGATATTAAACGCCGACCTCATTTAGTTTTAAAAATGTGATTGACGTTTAAAAGTGTTTGAACAAACCTACTTACAGAAATAAATCATTTATCATTTAATATTTTTTCTCAAACAAATCTTTTTTAACCAAGCGAGGGTGAACTTGTTATTAAAAATGGAAAAATAGACAATTTTATAGTAAACATTTTTATTTTTTTATGGAAATTATCAATAATTTATAGTTTTAATAACTAGTATAGCCTCCATCAGCAGCTATGACGGCACGTAGTCTATCTCTCATAGATGAGACAAGCCGCGCGCATAAATCTGTCCCCCTGATATCATCCGATACCCGTGCACAATGTGATCTAAGAGCTTCAGGGTTTCTTTCGTTCTGACAGTCCCAGCGTTTAACCATTATGCCCCACAGATTTTCAATCGGGTTCATATCTGCTGAACGAGCAGGCCATTGAATGAGACGAATGTCACGGTGCATGTTGAACCACGCCATAGTAGCCCGGGCCTTGTGTATCGGTGCATTATCCTGAACGTAATCAATTTGTGGGAATTCTGCTGCAGGATACACAACGCGCACAGTAGGCAGCATCACCTCTTCCAAAAGTGACACATAATTATTCGCAGTAGCCCTTTTTTCTAACGACGTCAGTTCTCCGACGTCATCGTGGCTCATCCACCCCCATAAGTTGACTGTTATGCGACCAGATTCATTTTGAGGCACGATATGAGCTTCATCATACCGAATGCGATTATAACGCCATAAAGTCAATCTTCCAATTTGACTCGATTTAAAAGTTTTTTCGTCGGTAAATATAACATTCGACCAATCAAAATCAAGATATTGTCGCGCAAAATTAAGTCGGGCAGTTTTGTGGTGAGCTTTGAGTTCCACTTTTATAGCATGACGTCTGTAGTGTAGCCCTGCTCCGTGCAAAGCTCGTCGAATCGTCCGAGGACCCACATCATACAAAGCAGCAAAATGACTAGTTGGTGTGAAGCCGCGCTCTTCGTAATGTTGAACCATATCAGTTATTTGCGCGGTGGTTAGTATCGCCCGTCGTCCTGAATTGCTTCTATGATCTGTTATTTGCCCTTCTTCGACATGACGCTGAATCCAAAATCTCACGGTGAATCGAGATATATTGAGCTCTCGTGATATCGCACTAATATTCAAGCCATCTTCGTGGAGAAATAATATTTCAGCCCTTTGTTGCGGGGTTATACTAGCCATTTTATTTCTATCAATCTATATTTACTAAAATTCAAACCTATTTTCTTTGTTAAAATGTCATTATGGTTACGGTAATATGTCAACAGGTGTCAACTTTAAAATTAAGAAATATAAAAGTAATACGAAGGAGGTATAGCATTTTATGTCATTATGGTAAAGTGTCAACTTTAAAATTAAGAAATAAAAGTAATAAGAAGCAGATATTGCATTTTAGACTTTACTGCACACAGTGTGGTAAAGAAGCTAGTTTGAAAACTGATAAACATTTTTAGACCAAGATAGTACTTATTTGTATGTAGGGATGATCACGCATAACTTTTTACAGAGATTCCGGTTTCTTTTTTTATTGGTTAAGGAAGTTGGTCCCATTTAAAATTTAATTATACTAACGCTTCGTCCTCGAGATTAGAACATAATTCACATGTAGTAACACACAAGTGACGCCACTCAGACACTGTAGTTGAGTTTTTTTTTTTTTTTTTTTTTTAACTGCGGGTATCTCTGTTTTCCTGATTACTTGGCTTGGAATCTCTCGTCATTCACATTTTAGTGTTCAGCCGCTCAACACGTTTAACATTTTATTATACTGTACAGTAAATATCATGTCTAAAAGAAAGAGTGTTATCGATTACGAACATCTAACGAAGAAATTACAAAAATATGAACGCAGATTACGGCGTCTATATCCACCTTCGCAAGACTCAACGCCTCCGATCGCGAGTACTTCGTATGAACAAACAGGTTAGTAACAGTGTGCACGAGTTCCTACCGAGTATTTAAATAACGTATTTACGTTAAAATTTAAGTTTTGCACTCCGGGCTACCTATGGGTTTTCCGACGCACAAACTTTACTACTAATACTCAATAAAAAGTCTAATGCTAAACGTATTCACGTTTAAATAAGCCTTGCACTCCGGGCTGTCTATGGGCTGTCCCGACGCAAGGACTAATTATTAAACATAACCCTTCCTTGGCAGTCGGGTAAAAACACCAAATTATGTTTTACGCTATACCTAACTACTCGTTAAACGTTGTAAACGTGCATCATGGGGCCTTTATTGCTGTCCGGGAAACTTTTTAAACTATTCAAGTAGATATTTATCTACTTTCCTTCTACCTACGAGTAAATTAAAAAATATATTATGCTTTTGTTTTTTAAGAAAAGAATACCCTTAAATCGCATTTCTACTACCTATTTCGTGTTTCTCTTTAGAATACACGGGTATTGAGCCTGAAGATTGGTTACAAGATTCCCCGGAGATCAGTAATCCACCTGATGAGACTATCGCGATTCCTGCTGTCCCAACTGATCCTGAAATTTCGGTTGATCCTATGGTATCACTGGATCCCGTCATATCAATCGACCCTGCAAATCTGCCGGACAAACCGAGTACCTCGCAAGAATCGTCAGGTGACATCATCGACGCGGACTTAGACCAGGACACGATGGTCATCCTGGGGGAAGACCCGTCGACATCTGTGAAGTACGGACCAGATTTACATAAAGAAATATCTAAACGATTCCAGCACATTGCTACCGAGGGTTTCGACAAGGATTGTAGGAAAGAATTAATATCTAAATATTTGGTTCCATCGAACTGTCGTTATATAGCTGCCCCGGCGTTGAACGCGGAGTTGAAAGCAGCGATACCCGAAGCCGCAGCAAAGCGTGACAAGGCCATAGTCGTCAAACAAGATCAAATGGCGAGTGCTATCTCCTGTTTGGGGCAGGTAATTACCAGTCAACTCATTTCAAAAAACAATGAGTTACTACCCAAACTAATGGATGCTACGCGAATCCTTTGCGACATCCAACATTATGACTCCGTTACCCGCCGAAACTTTATTTTATCTGCGCTAAAAAGAGATATGAAGGACGCCTTAAGTGGCACCAAGATTGACGAATTCCTTTTTGGCGACAACCTGTCCGAAACAATAAAATCGGCTAAAGCCGTTACTAAATCGGGCACTGAATTGAAGCCCGATACAGTACATAAAAACCTACCAAAACGACCAAACAACCCAATGCCTCAGAGGTATTTAAACCGAAGAGCTCCTGCTCCAGCGCGCAGGCCGCTGGGAGCTGCGCCGAGGAGCCGCGAGCCTGCAGCGCCGCGGCCGCCGCCGCCGCCCGCCAGCTCATCGAGGAGGTTGCCGCCACAGCGCCAGCCGCAGCGCCGCTACTAGACCCAGTTAAGTATGCGGGTCGCTTGACGTACTTTTATAAACAATGGTCGCTTATAACGAGTGATCAATCGATACTGTCGTGGATTGACGGATACAAACTCACATTTTCCGCTCAGGTAATCCAGAAGGTAGTACCTGCAGAGCAAAGTTATTCCACTTCAGAGTTTACTCATTTCTCCGAAGCTATTAATAGCCTATTAGATATAGGAGCCATATCGAAATGTGACCCGTGCCCAGGTCAATTCGTATCTAGTGTGTTCCTCACTCCTAAACCAAATGGAAAAATGAGATTCATATTAAACCTCAAAAATTTAAATAAGTTTATTAATACACACCATTTTAAATTAGAGGACCTAAGAACTGCTATAAAACTTGTTACTAAGGACTGTTATATGACGACCTTAGACTTAAAAGATGCCTATTTTTCTATTAAAATTCATGAAAGTTCTCGGAAATACCTTAGATTCTCGTTTAATAGCCAATTATTCGAATTTAATGCGTTGCCATTCGGTTTGAATACAGCTCCATACTTGTTTACAAAAATAATGAAACCGGTTGTAAAATTATTACGAACGGCGGGTTTTTTATCTACCCTCTACTTAGATGATTGGTTACTATTAGCAGATACATGCGAAAATTGCATAACAAATGTCGCAGTCACAAAGAAACTTCTTTGTTCCTTAGGTTTTATTATTAATGATGATAAAAGCAGTCTGTATCCTTCAACTATGTGTAAATTCTTAGGAGTATTTATAAACTCGGTCAACTTAGAAATTAGTTTACCCACAGATAAAAAAGTGCGTATTAAAAAGGAAATCCGTAAATTTATTAACATGAGGAGTTGCAAAATTAGAACCTTCGCTCAATTAGTAGGTATTTTAGTGTCAGCCTGCCCAGCTGTGGAATACGGCTGGGTACACACTAAACAATTCGAGCGCTGCAAATTTTTAAATCTTATGGGTGATGAAGATTATAACAAGCAAATGATTCTCCCTGATTCATTAATGCCTGATTTTCATTGGTGGTTAAAGGTTATTGATAATTCGAAGCACCGTATTAGAGATGACAACTATAGCATCGAAATATTTTCTGACGCCTCAACAACGGGATGGGGCGCCTCCTGTGATGGTGAAAATGCAAGTGGTCAGTGGTCGAATAGCGAACGCGATAAGCACATAAATTATTTAGAGCTATTAGCCGCGTTCATCGCTCTAAAACTTTTTGCTAAGGATTTATACGACTGTCAAGTACTACTTCGTGTAGACAATTCGACTGCTATTGCATATATCAATCGCATGGGCGGGGTTCAATTTCCCCACTTAACTGGTATATCAAGGGAGATCTGGAAGTGGTGCGAAGATCGCAAACTTTACATATTTGCCTCATATATTCGATCTTGTGATAACACAATCGCGGACGCCGAGTCGCGTCGAAATCACCCAGACATAGAATGGGAGTTGTCACAGGGAGCCTTCAATACTCTTAAGTATAGGTTTGGGCAACCCGATATAGATTTGTTTGCCAGCCGTATCAACAAAAAATGTGCGAAATACGTTTCCTGGCATAAAGATCCGGACGCCTATGCTATAAATTCATTTACAATCCATTGGGGTTCATGTTATTTCTATGCTTTCCCCCCCTTCTCAGTTATTTTAAAAAGTCTTAGAAAAATTATTAACGATAATGCTCAAGGAATTTTTATTGCTCCTTTATGGCCCACGCAACCGTGGTATCCTTTATATAGGTCTCTGCTTATATCAGACCCAATTATATTCACCCCTAATGAAAACGTTTTGATATCTCATTCCAGCAACCGTCAGGTGCACTCGACGCTTACCCTGGTTGCCGGAGTGTTATCCGGGAGGCGTTTTCACGACGATGCCTGCCGCCTTCATCGATAGATATCATGATGGCTTCTTTATCAAATAACTCGATGAAACAATATGACGTATGTCTAAAAAAATGGTGGACCTTCTGCAAAGAATCAGGTGTTGATAAATACGAGGCCTCGGTTCCATCAGTAATATATTTTCTTACGCAAATTTTTAATAATGGTAGTCAATATGGGACTTTAAATTCATATCGATCAGCTTTATCACTGATTTTGGGCTCAAATATGTCAAAAGACGATCGAATGCTTAGATTTTTTAAAGGTGTTTTTCGCCTACGACCACCTAGGCCAAAATATAATGTAACGTGGGACACTAACTGTGTGCTAAATTTCTTACGCTCTAAATACCCCAATGACCAATTGTCACTCGACGAACTTTCAAAAAAATGTGTAACATTAATAGCCCTTACCACGGCTCACAGGGTTCAAACATTGTCGAAAATTAGTATAGAAAATATCAATATAATGCCATCCAAAATTGTTATAAAAATCCCCGATTTAATAAAAACTTCTCGAGTGGGGTCTAAGCAACCCCTATTAACTTTGCCCTTTTTAATGAGAGTGTAGAAATATGCCCCGCTAACACGTTAGTGTTTTACCTAAATAAAACCAAAGATCTTCGCAAATCTGGCATCCTTTTTATAAGCCCAAAAAAGCCACACAGCTCTGTAAGCACGCAAACACTTAGTCGCTGGATTAAGTGCACATTAAGTGATAGCGGGTTAGATGTGTCTATGTTTACGGCGCATAGCACGCGTCACGCATCTACTTCGCGTGCGCATGCACTTGGGGTTAATATTGATGAAATTCGCAGGACTGCCGGCTGGAGCGGTAGTTCTGAAACATTTGCTAGATTTTATAATCGCACCATCACTGATTATGATGAAAGTTCTCTAGCTAGGTCAATAATCAATCAGTAAGAAATATAATTGTCTTCATTTCTCAATAATTGTTGATGTTGCAACTTATTAAAGAATAAATTGTACTCATACACAAAATTAGAATCCATTTATTTTTTGTAATCGTTTATGAAAACTTTTCGAAATCTTTATAAGTTTTGATTCATTTTTGTTAAGTACTTGAATGTTTCCAGAATAAATAATTCTAAAATTATAACAAGGCGTTCTTAATATTTGTAGAAATAACTCTCAAAATCTACATGTGAATTATGTTCTAATCTCGAGGACGAAGCGTTAGTATAATTAATGATTAAACGAACTTACCTGTAAGCGAAGTTCGATCATAATTATACGAAGCGCTTCGTCCGAAGAGATTAGCTCCCTCCCTCCCACGCTCCCGCTACACCCTTATTTAAAATATTAAGCAACGCTTATTCCTCTAAACTAAATGACGAGAGATTCCAAGCCAAGTAATCAGGAAAACAGAGATACCCGCAGTTAAAAAAAAAAAAAAAAAAAAAACTCAACTACAGTGTCTGAGTGGCGTCACTTGTGTGTTACTACATGTGAATTATGTTCTAATCTCTTCGGACGAAGCGCTTCGTATAATTATGATCGAACTTCATTAATTATAAAATCCACCCACAAACAAATAGAGGTTTATTGTTTATTCACCTACACCTGTTTGGACATTATTTATCTATCTATCTAGATGAGATTTTTAGACCTAGCTAGGGTATGACTGTTCGATAACTGTTCGGGTCTGATGATGGAGACGGACGGCAGGAGACGGTAGACAGTTGTATTGATGATAATAATTCTGTAATTCATATTTTTTACTGTTTTGATCAACATAAAACCTGACACTGACCTGCAAATTGCAAAAATAGTAAGAAAAATTGAATTTCGCGGGTTTAGCGCTTTCTCCTTGTATATTCTATTGTTTTATTCACAGTTTTGTCACATCTTCCTAGAATTAGACAAAAGTAGAATATTAACCTAAGCTAATTCATTTCCTTTGGATTTTAAATGTCTATTAATCCGTAAACAAGTTGTTTTGACAGCTATTGTGAGTTGACGTCATTGGCCCACGTGCCCGTTTTCACGTGAACCCCTGTGACGTATACACGTAGCCTAGGCTAGGCTGTGCTTTAGGTACAGCCAGCAAAGAAAGTCGATTTACACTATCGTACTGGTCTCTCCATGTGAAATACTTGTATTCAGCTGCATCCGGTTAGACTGGAAGCCGATTCCGACATAGTTGGGAAATAGCAAGCAGATGAAAATAATTATAACTAGATATATTATTATACTGTTGCTTCCATTTATAATACATGTATAGTATAAAACGAACTAAACACAGTCACTTTTCGTGTCGGTCTGTGTCATTCTAAATCCTCATCTTCTAGACATCACAATGGATTTTGATGAGGTGTTCACCATCATTTAGTTAGAGTATTAATTATTCCGGAAGGTTTATGTGTTCGTGCTTAATATGAATATTATTTATGTAATTGTAGCACCGAAAGCGCGATATTTTGACATTGTCTCTTACGAAATAGGTTACTAAACATCATCATTTGCTTAGCCTTTTCACAACTATGTTGGGGTCGGTTACCAGTCTAACCGGATGCAGCCGAATACCAGTATTTTACATGGAGCGACTGCCTATCTGAATAGGTTACTAAATATATCTACGTTTTTTGTTTATGAACTCGTGTCAAGGTTTTTACCTAACGGATTTTAACATTTCTGTAGGTAGGCAGTTAGGCACCTACACAAATATTTGGAAGTTTTGGAACCTACTGAATCTGTTGCCAGATATAGAGTTGGATTATGCCAAACAACTTGGCATGGTTCCCTATTGCCAGTTTTAACGACACTGCCATGAAAATGTAGTCCACATTAATTAAATGTATAGTTTGTAGCGTTAACAATTATTACGGTCAGCATCGAAAGATGCAGATAGTGCCATCCACGAAGACGCGCCTCACTGCGCGATTACCTACTGTAGTAAGCTGTACTTTAGCACAGATATTATAATACTAACTTTAGTAAGAAGCGGAGCGGAGTGAAATGAAATGAAATGACATTGTTTATTCTGTAAATACGATATTAGAATCACTGTTACACGTCATAAATGATAAAATAGTAAAAATAAGCTAGATGAAATCGGCGTTTCCTATCTGACTAGTCTGAGAAGAAAGGCCGAAACAAACTCAGAGGTCGCAATCTCTTATAAAGTCCAAACATAATCTTGGTCAGGGGATATGAGGACCACGTAGATTAGCATCTGAAATAGTCTTATGAGGAAAGAACCACACAGATTTGAGTGGGGCACATCTTCGCGGATAGCACTATAGGACATCTAAATGAATACTCTGTCATAATTTCACGTAATAACTAGTGCCTGCTGTGTTGGTCGCAGCTCTTCTCAGTGTCAATTTTCTATCAGGAAATTCTCGGTAAAAATTCGGAGTCTGGATATGTACCAGCTAAATTAGTGGCAATGGGTAGCCACTAAGCCACCTATCCTACCTTAGGGGGATGCGCTAAGGTAGCCCTCGAAATTCAAAATTTTCTTACGTTTTTTGCTATTTGCAGGTCAGTAACAAATACCTATGACTTTACAGAATTATAATCATTAGTGATTTCATTTGGCAGTTATTCTAACATAAGGAGTCTCCAGTTAGAATAACTGTCAAATGTCATGATTAATTCATGAAATAGTCATTCAATAGTTACATGAACTTTGAGAGTTGTATTGCTGATTCGGTTTGCTGAAAAATATTAATGTATGTCCCTAACTTATGTAGATATGTCTACAAAGGCAAAGGCTCCATACAACACGATTCCCACCGGCTTCCCTTCGGAAGTTCGGAACAGCAACTCTATCGCTACCTTTTGAAAGATGGCTGCAATCAACTGTGTCCAATAGAAAAATAAAATGTAGTAAAATATAGTTCAGTAAGGTATGTACTTATTTGATTGATTGATGAAGAATATTATTGATGTAATTACCTATAGAATAGAACATTATTTTCTTCGGCTTCCCTCTTATAAAAAAAATCATCTCGCCGCTGCACACACGCTACACATCAAGCTATACTTACATTTCCAGTATAAGATGACCTCGCATTGTACGGAAATCCTTTACCATGCAAGATCAACATAAATTGATACTGTATTGCTTGATGTGTAGCCGTGTGTACCTACGTAAGATTCTGAGCCACACATGTATTCCGGTCTGTTGTAACTTTGTAAGTATGATGCATTACTTTCCTTCCTTTATGTGCTTATTAATAACTCATACAGTCATACTAAACACGTCAATTTTATACAGTACCTACATATATATTTATGGCAGAAAGTCGATTAAACGGACATACAACATACACATATTTTGTTTTGTGTAATAAATTCCCAGGTTAGAAAAGTGGGGGCCTCGCGTGCTACAGCTAGGTAGGCTACACCTGTCTTGTTTTATTATATTAATAGTGTTCCGTTGCCAAATGGCAAAAACAGAACCCTTATAATTTCGTTATGTCCGTCTGGATACTATACAGCCATTTACTCCGAGACTGCTGGCTGGCACTATATCGACTAAGTATAGTACTATTCTGACAACCAGTCTTACCAATTGGTATCGTGTTAACCATGCAATTGGGTTGTGGAGGTCAGTTATGCAGTGATAAAATACTGGTATTCAGCTGCATCCGGTTAGACTGGAAGCCGACCCCAACATAGTTGGGAAAAGGCAGGCAGTTCGGAGTATCGATGAATTAGGAAAGAGGTTTCTGTGCACAACCAAACAGAGTAATGAAATTATGAAAAAAATCATTAAGGGTGGCACCGTGGCACTCCCCATGCATTTAATCAAAGGAAGAAAAAATAATTGAATGCTCACATGCGTATGCGTGTGGGGTATTTTTGGATCCCATAATTAAAAAGATTATTATGTTTCTAAGTAACTTTGCTATTTATGTAGATTTTTTTCAGATAAGGGATATTTTCGGTTACAATCGCAAGAATAACTTTGTTTTTCATAGTTTTTTCTAGAATCATCATAAACTGTTAATACTGTGCAAGTGTTCATCCGTAATGTATTCATAACAACTACGGAACCCTTCACAGTGCGTGGTCCAAAACGCACTCGGCCGATTTTTTTACGTAGGTATTTCTATGCCAATATAAAAACACTACTTACCTTTTCTACCAGCTGTAGGTAAATTCCGTTGTTCTACTGGAAAGCTTCTTTACTTCTCTTACAGACTGTCAAACAAAATGGTGCCGATTCTCTTGTACACCGAACTAAACTAACTAAACTATCACTAAAATTCCTTACTTTTTACTATGAGAATCTTAGAGCTATTCTGCCAAAAAAAATCTCTAAATTTAAAAATTATTTTGACACAACTAAAATCGAATTTGACAATCGCGACTCCACTTGGTACCTACTTGTTTGCCTACCACGTGATTTTTTTTGAGCCGGAAAGGCGCGCAATGTTGCCGTCTCGACGTATTTTTCTATGGAATTTTTCACTTTTTGGAAGAAAACAAAAAAATAAATTTACCAACATGTTGAGCATTGCGGGTTACTAAGGGGGTCGACATTTTCATTATTTTTGCGATAGGACACACCATTTTCGAGATATAAGCAAAAGAAAATAAAAAAAAGATACAGTACCGTTTTGCAACTGAATTCGAGGTGCTGGTTTGAATTGCTGGTTCATGACATCTAAGTTTATTCCACACATTTTTAATCGTGATTAAAAATAGTCAGAGTTAGTTAGAGGATTTTAGATATAGAACAAAAATTTTGGTTAAAACGTCAAATTCAGAATAGCATTTTCACTAAATTAAAACTCAGTGCCATCTTAGTGCTGTCAAACTAAATTATAGTTAAGTTGTGTCACTTTAGTCTACTTTCAGAATGGGAAATCGTCGTTTGACAGGAATAAACTAAATTTTACTGATTTTTAGTTTAGTTTAGAGAATTTGTGACAAGAGAATCGGCACCATTGTCAAGTGATATGGCTGGATTGGCCGAAGCCAAAATTATATTACGAAATTAGTGACAGGAAAATATAGGGCAACTTTTTTGTACAAGTGTGCGGGCGGCGGGACCGCCATGATTTTGATGATTATTTTTTTGTTTGTTAGATCATGCTTCAGAGGTGGTCTCATATAAATATCATTTTACTTGCGTAGTTTTTGAGTTAGCTTCAATAATTATGTATTTTTCCCACTTTGCGTATGTGATGATATCTTAATTTTCTCCTTCACTGTTATTTACATAGCAGATAACGGTATACGATTATGTGGGGTAGGTACCTTAACTAAAAAGTAAAAATAAAAACTTTCTACAAAAAAAAACATCCGACTTTTAAAAAAACACTAAAAATGTGAAAAATAACTGGCAAAAAACGAAAATTGAAAAGCAAAGACACCGACTTCCGATAAAGTTATTTTTCACGTTCGATTGTGTTTTTTTTAGAGAGAGAGATAAGGAGGAACAGATGAACATATACATACATACATAGCCTGTTAAAATCATAACCCTTCTTTTGCTTTGCCATAGTCGGATAAAATCTCATTTACGGAGGTTAACTGAAGAGGGCTAAACGCTATTGACATGTAATTAAATTCTCTGACGGAATAGGACGCCTGGCGCCGTCCTTTCGCCTTGGAAACCTTCTGTAGCATCTACTAGATTTTACAAAGTAGGTTGTTTACCCGATTACGGCGGAGCAAAAAGGAGGGTTGTGATTTTTATAATTTCTAACGTTACGATATTATCGTGGACATTAACAACATTAACAACATAGGGAAGTAAAATGTATGAAAATATATATAGACGCTTTTTTGCTGCCCTGTGAGCTCTTCCTTTATACAGTATGTTACTAACGAAGGGCGTTCCCGTTAACCCACAATAGTATAGCGTTCATAAACGCAAAAAAAAAATGTCATTGTTTTTTAAATAATTATATGTAGGTAAGGTAAGTAGGAGAGCAGTGGTGGCCCAGTGGTAACGGCCGCGCCTTACGAGTTGTAGGTCGTAGCTCGTAGGTTCGAACCCCGACAGGCGCTTAACTTTGTGTAAATAATTTCGTCACCACTGCTCTCAAAACGGTGAAGGAAAACATCGTGAGGAAACCGGCATGTCTTAGAACCAAAAATTCGAAGACATGTGACATCTACCAACCCGCACTGGGCCCGCGTGGTGGATTACGGCCCACTCCCTCTCATAGAGAGGAGGCCTGTGTCCCAGCAGTGGGAACATTATAGGCTGATTATGTATGTTATGTAAGGTAAGTAGTAAAATATTCTCAACAAATATTGAATTGATACGTCAAAGAAACACTCTGTACACGCAGACTTGTATTTCAACGTGAAAAGACAAGTGTGACAGTGTGCGTGTACACACGGCTACACATCAAGCTATACATTTCCAGTTTATGCTGATCTCGCATTGTATAGGATTTCCGTACAATGCGAGGTCAGCGTATACTGGAAATGTATAGCTTGATGTGTAGCCGTGTGTACCTACAGTGTTTCTTTTACGTACCTATCAATTCTAATAATCTAGAGTTCTAGACACAGATATTATAATACTACATCTAGGGCAATTTATATTTGTTCCAAATAAAAAACTTTTACTTTTTATTTTTTTTAAATGTCATCCAAATCTGTTTAGCTGAAGAGCGTGATTGGCTATCAAAACTCACCAAAATCCAAACTATCAATGTACTTACCTATTAATGGGAAAAAAGGCTCTTTCTCGCCCCCGTTACATGGTACTTAAACATAACTGGCGAAATGTGGGTACACCAACTAAAAAGTGAAAAATAAGATTTTTTTACTAAAAATTAGTTGTTTTTTTTTGTAAAAAGTTTTTATTACATTAGTACCTTAGATGTAGCATTGTAAGTTGTATTGCTGATTTTAATGTTTATAATTCTATAAATCTATATTTGTTACGAGCGCTAATAATATTTAGATCAACATACAACCTGATACTGACCTGCAAATAGCAAAAAACGTAAGAAAATTTGAATTTCGCGGGCCACCCTAGCGCATCCCCCTTAAGCATTTTTGTTCATATCCTTTACAAGAAAATGAGGCGTCCATCTTTGTATGAATATTTCAACCACCGCACCGCGTCAGTTACCCGAGTGACGGGTGGGTGATAAAAGAAAATTCCAGCAGAGTGCTTTTTATGGTTCCGTAGTCAACAAGGAACCCTTATAGTTTTTGATATACTTACATATAATTATAACTTAGGATAAACGACATACGGGGACTGTGGTGTGATTCATGAAAATGAAAATCTTTTAGTAGGTACTTACACCCCCATTTCGCCAGTTATGTTTTAGTCCCATGTATGTAAAAGAGGGCGAGCCTATTGCCATCAACCGGGCACATATCCAGACTCCGGGTTGCTACTGAGAAATTCCAGATGGAAAAACCCAATAACACTTTGCCCCACCTGGAAAGTACGCTTACTCCATATTGGATAGTGGGGCCAACCCTGAAATTGCGAAAAAAATCAGCTGATAAGTATGTACCTTTTTTTTTTTTTTGGCAAACAGACTTCTCCCTTAGTAAAAGATGCACAAGCTAATAAGGCTCCCAAGGGACCTAAAGAGCAAAGCAAAAATGATTTTGAAGTTTCTCTGAAATGCTGCAAATTAATTAAATGCCAAAACTTGATTTAATATAAGGGTCATCGTCATCTTTTGCGCAGGCAAACGTGACTTGATATTAAAAATATAAAACAATAAAAAATATAGGTACCCGTCTGTGAAAGAGAAAGAATTAAACCGTCAATACTGGAATGTTTTGCACTTGCTTCCGTTATACAAAAATACAAGTGCAAAATGAATTAAAATGTACTTATGCATTTAACAATGCAGTCATAAAGGTTCACGTTCACATCTCGTCCGAGACCGATAACATTCGACCTCTCCAATAACCCGACCATACCAAAAACATCTGTCGAAATGGAACCTCATTTGGACCAGACAGCCTGCGAAGTTTAGTCGGCTTACAACTGTCTGTCGAGCCTCCACTACCTCCAAAGTGAATGCAAAGTAACGATCACCACCGAAATCACCCGAACTACTTCGGGCCCCAGAGGTTATATATAGACCCCGCTTGGAAAATGACTCTTCAGTATTATTGTGTGTGCGGTAAGGGAGGACGCTTTCCGCGCGTACGGTTCGCCCGCCAACAATAACATTGCACATATTGCACATTGTTATGTGAATAACGTATTGTTATCTAAACAGTAAAATGCCTGCGGACATAATGTCGAGCACATGTCGTGGTGAAAATTTCGGCAAAAGTTTCGGTAAAAAAAGTATTGAGAATGAAGTAAAATCTGGTTTTTTGGTGCTTTTGGGACCCGGCGGGATGCGGCAGGACGTGAGAGTCGTTGTGTACAAGACCTCTTTGGAGCATTTCGCGGTGATCTATCCCAGAAAAAGGGTTACGAAGCCAACTGGCGTGGTGAACTTGAGGAACACAGTTGTCGAACAAGCCGTATCAAACAGTGGCTTCATTGTGCGACAGAAAGGCTACGACACCACAATCTCTGCGAAGTTTGTGTGCTCCGAGCGCGAAGTTGAATCTTGGATGTCTGCGTTCACGTCAAGATCGTCGCCGCACTGCGTGCACACCAGTCTCCCGGTTCTGGAGGAGACTGAGGAGAGCTAAGCAAATATAAGATTCTCTAGCCACTAAATGGTCTGGGTTATCTTCCTAATTTTGACGCGCCACGTCAAAACGAGGTTATGTTTGTTTTGCAATGGGATGCGAAAGTGAAAGTCGCGTTTTTTGCAAACGCTCGAAAGTGTCTCGGCCGCGGAGCTTAATAAAAACAAGTGCTACCTTTAGTGTTCGTCGACCGTCGTGACTCATCTAGGTTACACCATGTTATTGTCTGGGTCTTAGAAGCCGCGGTATTTTGCTTTGCAAATGCGAAACACGATTGTGTTGGAACAGTTACGTTGGTTAAGGAAAGAATATTTTGCGAGGTTGTTCACCTTGCATGTTTGTTTTAGTTCCGATACACGATGCATCTCATGAATCTGATCTGCTGTATGAAGACGGAAAAACTTCTAAATAATTTAAGATAGTTTCAGGGTTTTGGAAAAAATAAAAAATTAATGTGTTTCTGTTTTTTAAGTTTTTGTTTTGTCTAATCGTGTTCATGACTGACGAAAATTACGGAAGTTTACCTCATCTTATGCAGATCAGATACGAACAATTATAAGCATTTTAATACTTAAGTCGTAGGTATTCGAACAGGGAAAAATACAAGTAGATGGACTAGAAATCTGTATCAGTTTCATTTTAAACCGCAATCCAGTGTTGTTTGTGGTAAAGTTTATACCTAATAGGCACATTACTTTCTTAACAGTAGCAAATCGGTTCCTCGTGTAGAACTACTGGGGATACTGATGTAGACGTCGAAGTAATTGTCGATATTGTGTATTAGTATTAGTATTAGTCTGTACCGGGTATAAATAGTACGGCCTATGCTTTTTTTACTTTGTAGGTACGCTATTAGGCATCGACGGCAAAACAAACAAGTAAAACACCATAACTTACAAATTGCAATTTTTACGGTATATAAATACTCTGAATGTTTTTTCTTACAAATAAATTATATTTTATCTTTTTGAACAAACACTGCACTTACAAGTCAAGCAACACTGATGTTGGTCTTGCAATGGTGCTTTGTGAAACATCCTTTCAAAGATGCATATTGGTAATTATGCTCTTTTCAGAATCCCAGTCTACGTAGGTACATCTCCTACTTCATTCAACTTGAGCAGGGTCAAAAACAATACATGAATTCAGTCGGCAACATTCAAGCATTGCGCTTGAATTTTAACATAAATCTTCGCTTTTTTTCCACACTATTTAGGTACTTAGGTAATATTATTTTTACCGTAAACTCCTTTGCAATTGAAGCTTGTTTACTTATATTTTCCGTGTGCGGACGTAAGTTGGGCCGTTATTCCCACACTTATCTTTAATAGTCATTGCAAAGCAATTTAACTTTCTCAAGAACTCTGCGACCGAAGCACAACCGAAGTGTCAATCCCAATTTTTTGTCCAGTCACGCTGCCTACTTGCGTAGATATTTAGGCACTTACTTTATAAATACTACCTACTATGTATACCTAAATGAAGATGCATTTTCTTCTTTCTTCAAGGATGTTCTTTAATTCAAATAATTTAATCACGACTGAGTGTGATTACCTATAATTCTTATAATATGGACCTTAAACATGGCATTTTTTTTAACATTTATCATTATAATATGGGCCTTAAACATCTAGGATTTAACATAGGCATTTTTTGACATTTATCATTGTCACCAGTAAGGAACTATGCATATGTATGACTGCTAGGGATATCATTAGCTGAATTGTAATGGTTTGTTCAACTAATTAATATTTAAAAGGTCACAATCACATTGTTTCATATTTTTAGCGAGATAGCCAACCGCAACCCGGTGTTACTGTCCCTTTTTATCAAAACGTCCTAAAAGCAAATGGTCCTATTAGGTCTCCTAGAAGAGAGGTGGCCGCCACACAACAGCCGCGTGAAAATGATGGCACCGGGGTTCGACTTTGCGGTGTCTAAAAGAGCTCTCTAAGAAAACTCTTCTTCAATCGGTCCCTCTTTACCGAGGATCGTAGTCACTGGACCCCTTTAAGCGGACAACCTACCTCCATCGACTCCGGTCCGAAGTTGACATCACCACTTGATGAAATTTGCTTGAGGACGTAGCTTCTTTTACTTGGTCGGACCATCGTGTTGGCGACCGGCCTCGTGCTCTCTTTCCTTCGTTATTGCCAACAAAGACCAGCTTTTCAAGGCTACTATCTCCCCTTCACATTAGGAAAACACACCAACTATTACTTTCATAAATAACATTTCAGTCGCGTCATTCGACGGTAAATTGTGGACGTTATGTGGCGGCCACGGCAAGCATTATGAAACTCTGGTTTTACGGTTGGATTTCGTGCTCAAAGGTGTTAATAAGTCACCTTCCTTTTGCTTTGAAGACCTGAATCATGAATTGATGTAGAAACGAAAACCACGTAGGTATCCTAATATGTTCTGTTACCGTGTCTCGGAAGTAAGATAGATACGTAGATAAACAACAACTAAGTTGTGGCCTTAGTGCGAGTTTTTATAACAATTCGATCGTCAATTTATACTGAAACTGTATAAGCGCAGCCAGATGACAATAATTGAAACACAAATATTCCATAAAAATTCACGTAAGTGACGAATAAGTATCAAAACTCGCACAAAGCTCTCTGAAGCATCTTGAAATAATATTAAATGAGCTTAGGTGTAACCAATATTAGAGGTTGTTGAACTGATTTTGTCTGTATTTGTAAATTATATATATACAATTAAAATGTAGATAATGGTAGAATATAGCTGTTGTATAAAGGGTCTTAATAATAAATTATGTTATCGATACTTATCTGATGTAGCATGTGCGAATGCGACAATTTGTGACTTAACTATTTTCCATTTAAATACCAGAAAAAAATAAATGACATATTTAGCTGCTGCAAACAAAATTTAAATGTAGAAATAATTGTTGTATGCCTATGTTGTCATTATAATGGAGTCTAAAGTGGCAAAAACGGATCGTTTGAGCCGTTTTTTCCACATAGTCAGGAAAAAAACTATTGCATACGGAAACTCACATCAACTTTAAATAACAGGCAATAATTGTATTCTTCATTGTGCCTTCTTACTGAAATGTAATCCTTCTTTGACAATCCCATGAAATGGCTATAGCACGGTAAATTGGCACAGTAGGTATGTCAATCTGTTAAAAAACAATCAATTTCTGTCCTGACTGTACAACATTTTGGTGTAAAACATTTTGTATACAGGGTGGCAGGGATAACCTGTTGCCATAGATTCAGTACTTATTTATTATTCTAGACTGCGTTGATTTTTTTTTGATAACCGAAAAAAGTGGCTTTTCCTTACATTTTCACCGCGTAGGTGTTGCACTTTTGTAGGAACAGCAGATTTTTTTTTAAATAACCGGCCAAAACATTTCATCGCTTGGTTGTCCAGAATTATATAGGTACTGAATCCATGGTAACAGGTCACGTGTCGATGTCCTTTCCACCCTGTATTTTTGTATTATATTTTGTATTGGATTTGGTCGTTTATTAGACACGGCAAACCTACCAGTATTGATAAATGATAAATGATAAATGATTTTATTTCTGTAAGTAGGTTTGTACAAACACTTTTACACGTCAATCACATTTTTTAAAACTAGATGAGGTCGGCGTTTCCTATCTGACTACTCTGAGAAGAAAGGCCGAAACAAACTCAGAGGTCACAGTCTCTTTTAAAGTCCAGACATAATCTTGGTCAGATTATGTGAAGACCATGTAGATTGGTGTCTGAAATGGTCTTTTGAGGAAAGAACCACACAGATTGAGTGGACCTGTCCAGTCAGTGCACGCATTTGTCAGTAATCGTGCAGCTCAACTCCGAATTTAAGGAGCTCAACGATTTGACGAACAATACCAAAGAAAGGACATTTGGTTAGGCCTCATAAATTACTCAAACTGCCAGACTATGATTAATTAAAATTAAGAAAATATAAATAATAAAAAAGAAAAGAAAGATCCACATAATCTTCACATTCACAATAATTAAAAATAATATAATACTTTACAAAGTAAATATTCATGTCAATGTAAATATAAGTATAAAAATCCGGAAATAATCTTGGTCAGATCATTTGAGGACCATGTAGATTTGTGTCTGAAATGGTCTTTTGAGGAAAGAACCATACAGATTTGAGTGGACCTGTCCAGTCAGTGCACGCATTTGTCAGTAATCGTGTAGCTCAACTCAGAACTTAAGGAGCTCAACGACTCGACGAACAATACCAAAGAAAGGACATTTGGGTAGGCCGCCTATAGTACTCAAACTGCCAGATAAATAAAAAATATATGATCCACATAGTCCTCAAATTCACAATAATTAAAATAATAATAATATTATACTTCACAAAGTAAATATTGTATTGCCAAATTAAATATTTAGAGGTGTAGGTATTTAATGACTGATATGAAAATAACCTTGTTGGTTAAGTAAGTATTTTGAGAACTTAGCATGCGGTTTGTGGAACGAAAATCAACGAGTCGTGTCGTTTCAAAATTAAACGTAAGTATGTGTCAAGTGATCCGATTGGGTGATAATTCGGTCGACTAATCTCGATAGTTGACAAAATACGACCCCAAGATGAGTTAAAAAAAAAGGCTAGGCAGATCGATTGAGTGAATGTCAGCAGTTGACACCCACTCGATTTTTTTTGTGTTGATATTCGTTCCAGAAACTGGACTTTAAGTATTGTAATAAATAAAAGTGCGTTACAAATCATAGAAATATGGAGTTTCAGAAACACAGACGATCAAATAAATTTGACAAACACGAAGGTTCCCGCAGACAGGCCCACGCTTCACCGGTCGGTAGAACAATTTCCGTGAAGTAAGAAAATTAAATAATGTGACAACAGAGTCGCGTCACGTCTGTTTGCGGGAGCCTTTAATTTAACGCGGTTAAAGTCTTTCTACTAGGAAAAAAATTATCTCCAATAGTCTCCGGAACGATACCTAATTTTATTAAATAAAACCATTAACAAAGTACGAAATTGTTCTTTTATTTTTGTTTATCACTTTCAATTTGTTTGGACACTTTCTATTTAAAGCGGACTCCCCTATAGATTTTCCTAAAGTTCTAAGAGCTTTTGGCAACTATGTGAGGCGCCCGCGCCCGGCCCGTGCAATTGTTAGTTTTGGTCCATCAGTTTTTATAAGTTAATTAACGATGAGTTCTTTAAACTCGTTAGTAGGTAGAGATAGCCATATTTAATTTATGTAGGTAGGTACATTAGTCTGCGCGAACGTCTTAAGTCTAAAGCAACACATTAATTTAGCAATAAAACTAAATAAGTACCATGACCAGCAAGTCGAGGGAAAAAACCACGAAATTTTTTAACGTTCCTTGAATTCCCCTACTACCTAACCTAATAGCCATCTGCCTTGTGCAAAAAAACTTTTTAAGTAGGTACAACCTAAAAAAAAACAACCGACTTCCAAAAAAAACACTAAGTAGGTACAAAGTGCAAAATAACTTTATTAAGATCGGTCTCTTTGGTTTTGAATTTTCGTTTGTTGCCACCAAATTTCGAAATTACTTACTTAGTTATTTTTCACTTTGTACTTACTTGCCTTTACCTACTGACTGTGTTTTTGGGAGACACTTATGCTAATCGATTATTTCAGGCAATATCCGCTAGTTCGTAAACTGTAATAATGCTAAAACGTTAACACCGCGAAACACTTAATATTGTAATTTTGTTTTAAAATTGCAAAGCGCACGCGGGCGTTATGCGGAACGGCCTGGTTTTTATGAAACACGCTATAATACATTTCATATTCTTTAAAACTCGTAAGTATGGCTTTTTTGCAATAGTTATAGGGAGGGGTTTTATGTTTAACTGCAGTTTAGCCGTTACTTATACGGCGCCGATTCCCGTTTATCGTCGAGCCGGAACTATGCTATTGCTCATGACGAATAAACTAAGCTTTCATACGTTTGTATTCCCATGGGTTAGGCAAACGTGAATGTGTATATAACACCCACAATTCAGCCAGATTATGTTAAGTTAAGACCCATCAAGAAACAACTGAGAAATTGCTCAAAAATAATACTTAACCCAAATACTTAACAATAGTATCTACTTTACCCAACAGCGGGATCAAACCCACGACCCTGTGCTTAGCAGTTGGTTGAACTTGCGACCACAATTTTGGCTACATGATTGTTATCTTTTCTGTAATTAAAGCGTCCACTCTAAAGGGCCGGCGCACATTTGGCAAGGCGCAGCGCAGCGCATTCGTCACTGCCAAACAAATACCTATCTAGCTTGTATCACTTGAAATAAAGTTGATAATAAATAAACTTCCATCAGCTCGAGAGCGCCGTAAGCGGCAAGAGGAGCGCGTCTCAGGTAATCTATTCTCAACTTTATTTTTAGGCACGCAACGTTGATATTTGTTTAACAGTGACAACCGTGGCGCGCTGCGCCTTAACAGGTGTGCGCCGGCCCTAAAATGACACGACGCGCCCAAAAGGTACTTACCGCATTTTAATTTTTAAAAAATGTAAAATCCCGTAGTCGGGTGCGTCATTACAGAATGGACAAGCTATAACCTATTTAGTTAGGTATCTAAACATAAAGATCTCGAACTTTTCCAGATTCAAACAGTAGACTTTGTTCGCGTCCTGGCAGGGTTGCGGGTTAGTCCGAAAGGGATACCGGGACCTTGGCAACAGGCAACTGAAGGAACACGGGTGGGTATTAGTCAGTAAAAGTCTGACAGCCCCTTCCGCTCTGCCCAGAGCGGGAGAAGTCATTGGATGAATTCCAACCTCAAAAAAAAAAAAAAAACTTTGTTCGTGTATAAAATACCTGTGCAACTGGCTGCGTGCAGCACGTCATCTAAGTAATTCGATGCAGGCGGTAGATTCGATACAACCATAATGAAAAGGATACCAAAATTACTTAGGTATGTATATCCTTTTAAATCTTATTGCACATCGATTCGAACCGTAAAGTTAATGATCTCTGAAAATGTAACGTCAATGCCACTGCCATGTTTGTAAGGCGTTCACACCATTCTTTAATGCAAAAAATCTTAATTTGGGCGAGATTTAAGTCATAATGAGGGATAATAATGTCATAAGCCTCTCAACTTTGAGTATATTATTAGATAGGTACCTATAGTGTATTTATGTTTATATATTTAAGCTTTATGTATATATTTAAGTATATGTTAATTTTCTTGCGTATATTTGATATTTTTAGTTAAGACTTCGCATAATCATGTTTTTCTCTTCTTGTTCTCACACACTATTGTCTACATTTCTTTCTCATTTCTCCTTTCGCAGGTCTGCTGGAAGAAATAAGCAGTACCTTTGTACTCATATTTTAATTAAGTATGTCGTATCTATTTTGTTTTTTACTGTGTGTACATAAATAATAAAAAAAAAAAAAAAAAAAATCTTCAAACGGTAATTAAATTGACGTTCGTTCGTTAGAAATCGAAAAAATAAATTAAAAGAAACATAATTATAAATTGTTCTACGCTTGGGTATTCATCCGCGTGAATTTCGCAATTTTTAAGTCTAAGTACTTATATACAGTATACAGTATGGGGGTGTCTGAGCATTTATAATTTTATAATAGATCTTAGACCAGTGCTGGATCTATACTACACGTCTCCCAAGTTGCACCACAACACCCTTCTCCTATACCTTCGGCATCCAGTCTCTCCCAGACGCCAAACGGCCCATTTACCCACTACGCCTGCTGGTCAGTACAATTCCAACTAATTAAATACCTACATTCTTATTTCTTATAGAAAGTCAGTTATTTTGAAGAGATCAAAACTTGAACAAGCCAGATACTTACAACTTTTTCCGGGAATTGGTCAAGAGAAATCGATGTACCTAATTGACATGTAGGCGAAATGTGGGTCGCGCACTTCGTTTCGAACTATTCTGTAATCCAAACCTTACTAATCTCTTCTGTCTTAGATATACATAGGTATAGGTACAATTATTAAGTAAGTAGGTACCTACCTAATTAGGCTTTGATTAAATAATGAAAACACAAAAGTGCTTGTCCTGTCCACATGAACACTTCACCAAGTTTTCGCAGGGTTTTTAATACAGATTAAACCTTCAGAAAAGATTTCAGTTTTCCAGACTAAAGTCTTATAAATATTTCATGAATGTTCGACGGCCTTGCCGTCGCGTCGTCGTACGTAGGTACCTATTCAACATTTTAGTTATTTGCCAAGACGCCTCAAACCGTAATTCCTACAAGCAAACGTTTTTTCGTGTCCGTCTACTTCAATGTTGCTTATAATGTGAGTGCAGACAGTGTGTTATGACTTATGAGTCATAATGTATTGGCTCAAGTTATTGTAAATATGATTCACAATCACATCACATCACAAGGCTCAATTTACATTGCCGCGGAATAGAGTGCAAGCGTTTGTAACAATATTGTACATAACAAAATGAACTTTATGTCATTTGTGTAACGTACAAACTAGATACGAGCTTATTACTGCGGGAATTCCCGTGAATGTGCAAGCAGCTCCAGAAGACGCGTGACCTTATTTTGCTCGTATTGTGCTTGTAAGAAAATGCTGCAATCTGCATCTGCGGCAATGTAAATTGAGCCCAAGTCTGTCGTAACGTTATACCTAGCTACAGTATATAGACGTGTCACAGTATAGGTATGTAAAGATCCATACAAATATTTGAAAGCCCGATTACTTTTGGCGTGGAGTCAAGTTACTGAAAGCGAGAATAGCGTATAGAATGTACCAACCTAAGTATTCGCCATTCTTTCATAAGATTTTGATACTTTCACCTTTACCTATCTAATATTATCGAATAGTTAGGTAGGTAGGTATACCTAGTAGAAAGTAGTAATCCACTGCACTCTCGCCTTTTCGTCAGTCATCAGAGTTATACCATGGAAAAGTTTATTGTATCGATAAACGTCTAAAGTTCGTTTTTTAATCCCAGATATTAATTTGACAGGTGCAAATGTCAAACTCTATATTGAAAAAAAACCAAACAACAAAGATTTTGTCAATGTATTAATTGCGATTTAAAAAAACAAACTTTAGGCTAAAATGGTGAAAACACAACACCATTTCATGATTAGGTAGCAACACGTAGATAGAAACCTAATTTTTCATGAAAAGGTAAAATACCTATGAAATCAGACTTCATATTGCTCAAAACGGCAAGGATAGATAGGTCACTTACTTACTTATTACTAGTCGGTTTTCGTAACTTGGCAGAAAGACTAAGTAGGAATCACCATTTGTAGGAATCCATCTAAATGCTAATAGGATTGGCATCTGGCTCAAATTCCCTAAAGCTCTTGTGATCTGTTTCCAGACGTATTTGATTCGGGTACCTACCTACCAAATTCGTATGTTCGATACGTTTCAATGGTAAATTCGCCTAAACGATTAATTAAAAGGGCGAATACATCATGATTTCATGAAATATACGACGTAATAAAACAAATTATTTTAAAAAACCCGACTGCAAATAGCTATACAAAATTAAAGTACCCCAACTACGACTACAAAGATATGTGTAGACACCACACATACCTTTTTAGGGCAGCCGTACACGGACTGCTTCAAGCAGTTGAGACGGACTGCTTGAAGCCGCGACCGCGCGGTGAACTATAGTCATTCATTCGCTGCCGTACAGTCGCGACCGCTTCAAGCCGTCAACTGCATGAAGAAATTCCATCGTGCCGTCGACCGCTCGCGAGCGGTCGCGATGCATACACCGACTGCTCGAGCGGTTGATTGCGCTAGAGCAGTCGACAGCTTCCGACCTCGTCAGAATCCATGACTCGACTGCGGTAGTGCGGTAGAAAATCAACTGTAGGTAACTGGTAGCGACAGCTCGAGCAGTCAACAACCGACCGCTCGAGCGGTCCGTGTACGTCGCTCAGCCGTTAACTGCTCGAGCAGTCCGTGTACGGCCGCCCTAAGCCCTTTCATTTGAAAGGTACCCAACATGGTATGATTAAACATTTTTCAGTCTTCTAGATGGCGCCATTTTTAATTTTGTAACGTCACATAGCCCATAACCAGCGGACGATCAAGACGCTTCCAACGATACCTCATTTGTCAAATTCTGAATAGTCAAACAGATGAACATACATACATACGTGGAAACTTGTAACACGTACATTTATATGTGGAAACTTGTAATTGGCTTTATTCTACATATTACTTCTGACTACTCGAATGTATTAGCTGTAAGTTTTCTTAAAATTAATAAAATAAAAAATACATGCCGGTCAAAATCATAACCCTCCTTTTTTCTTCGTCGTAGGTAGTCGGGTAAAATAGGAAAGATTACCTACTTATCTAGAACGCAACGCATAGTAGTATGGCGAACTGTCCCTATGAATTGAAGCGTGAATGACGTGAATATTGTGGAACTCTATTGTTTGTGTTTTCCTAGATAAAGGTACAAGTCAGTTCTCTGCTCCTCTCCAGTCTGCAACCATAGCTCAGTTAGTTGTGTCGTAAAATAGCGAGGTAGTGAGATGTCTCTCGCAAGCAAATCTAGCTTTGTTGAAGAGGTTTTAATTAGGTAGGGCCTCCTAATCCAAATTGCTAGAAATAGCCCAACCTCATTCAGTGAGAAAGTCATGTCTCCTAATATAGTGTAACTAACAATTAAGAAATACTTAATTGTTAGTACTACACCACCTACCACTACAACCTATTTAATAACTAGCTATAGGTAAGTAGGTACATAAGTTATCGCGAACACGTGTGGATTACGATCCATATCAGGGTTAGGTACTAACAACTACCTACCTTTAAAAAATTATGCAATACCTACAGTTCTGAACACGTCATTCATATTTTTAAGCTATTTTCGCCGCCCGGTTTTAGATGCTTCATTTATATAATAAGTAAGTAAAGGATATAGACTGGATAAATACAGATTTGTAACGAAATCAACCCATTTAGGAGGTTAAGCTGTGCTTGCCGCGATCAGTTTCCAGATGGGTCCGTACCTACTGCATCAAGTCCCAATCACCAAGCACGATAAGCGCGGGTAAGCCCGTTCAACGTTGGTCCTTTCAGTAATGCTAATATATCAGTCGGTTTTTTTTTTCTGAATTCCTCGACTGTTCTAACATGGATCATCGTCAAATGGTCTGAGGAGGTCAGATGGCAGTCACAACCACCACCACCACCACCGCCGAGACATCCAAGCTGTTCGAAAGAGCTCGAAGATAAAGAGAAGAGAAGTCAGGTTCAGACTTTGATTTCCGCTAGGGGTGTCGTAAAGGCAGCGTAAATCTAAATAAACTAGATGAGTACCTATATCTTTTGCTTATGTAAAACATACTGTTATGTCTGGTCAATACGATGGCAGTGACTGGACCCAGCGAGACGGAATTTCGGTCCCAGTCAGTTGGTTCATGTAGACGAGATCGGCAACAAGTGAGTCAGGCGGGGGAAGCTACCCGAGAAGGGTTGGTTAGCCAACTGCAGGCGTAGCATGAGCACCGTTTTGTCGACGGAATAGTAGACAAAATGACGTTTCCTGTAGACAGTAGACAGTACGAGACGGCAGCAAAATAGAAAGAGTCAATTGCACTTTTTACGAAATTCACTCTTTTACATAATTCGACTCAGAATTCTTTGTTTTATCATAGGATTTATCGGTTGTCAGTGTGATTTTGACAGTAAGGATAGAAAACTTTCTTCCGAAATAGTCCTACATATAAAAAGACCTAGACAAAGATCGTTAGAAATGAAAGACAAAATGACAGATTGTAGAAAGATTTCTACGGTGGATGTCAAAAATGAAGAAACGAACTGTCACTTTGTATAGAAAAAGCTATGTCTATTCTTCGTAGAGATAGAAAGCGCCATGCTACGCCTGCTGGACTGACTGAAAGCACGAAGTCAGCACTGGATTGGGTTGGGTTGAAACTAGTGTCTATACGAGCACAGTCGCAAGTAGCGCTGGACTGTCACATTACTGGGCTCGGCTCGTATAAACCAGCCTATAATCTGTTTGCTTGATAATGATGACAAATGAAAATCGCCTTAGAGATATATGTGTCATTGTCAGTACCTATTGGTACCTAAATAACATAAGCATACATTTTTAGGTGTTGTTGTGTTGCATATTATTTTATTCAACATACAAACAGTATCTACGATTACATCCGTATAGCACAATTAGGACCGTGTTGGCGCTAACGACCAATTAAAAAACTGCCAGTTACTCTAAAATGAAGGCTAAAACAAAACGCACGCGAGAGCAGGCGCCCGCAAAAATGCAAAATCTATTTACAAGCGTGATTTTTCTATTATTCGCCTTCGCGTTCTACTTTACCATCTCATTCGAGCCACTCTCAAAAGAAGAACAGATGAAGAGATACAATAAAATGGCGGAGGACGTAGAACCATTTAGAAAGAACTTAACGGAATGCGCGTACCAAGTAAAAGCATCAATGGTGGACATCGAAAACTTTTTGAAACGAATTCCGCAGGCGAATTTGCAAGGAAAATGTTTCGTTGCCTGCATACTTAAACGTAATGCAATAATAAAGGATAATAAAATTAGTAAAGACAATTTGTTGGATGCTAACAGAGCTGTGTACGGCGAAGATAGTGAAGTGATGGCACGTTTGAAGATCGCCATAGGAGAATGTACGTCAGCAATCGACGGTATCTTTGAAGTTTGTGAGTACGCGTCAGTGTTCAACGATTGTATGCATATCAAAATGGAGCATATTTTAGATCAGGTGATGATGGAGCGGCGAATGGATGCGATAGGGCAGATCACGTCGAATACTGACCAATGGGGCGAGGCAGAAGATGACATCATGAAGTTGGTGAAAGATGAACTTTAGTTTGTAAGATTTTAATGTTGAATGAATGGTTTACAATATTAATAAATAAGCATAGGGGTGAAAACACCCTTACATGCACGGCAGTATTGTTGTGTGTCGGACAAAATTCCCACCCTGCTCCTCATAACTCTAAAACACATGACCTATGACCGAAGACATATGACCGTCATTACCCCGATTGCGGGGAGTCCCCGCATGCTGTATATCGACCGAGTTATCGTCTAATGAAAATGAGCATTTACAGCCGCAACAGGCCGCAGCAACTTACAAAAAAGTGCGGTGCGTTGCGGCGCCAGCGCCGTCGCGTCCCACTCCAGTCTACGTTAGCCATAAGCATTTAAAACTGTGCGAGTTTGCATGTATGTCAATAAACATTGCGTATGTTTGTGTGAATAAATAAAACAAAACTTGTTACGAAGAAATTTTAATTCTTTTCGAAATCACCTAATTATAACTTCGATATGATTCACTTAAAATTTACAATAGAAGCGCACATTACAAAACAAATTGGACACAAACTTGCTCCGGTTTTGTCAAATAGTCACTTGGTGGGTACATCGCATATTTCTAGGGGCATGTCGGCTTAGTCTACAGTTATGTAACATATTCAACTGTTTTAGCAAATTATATTCGGTAAAAGGGACCTTTAGCTCGCTATTGAGGTTAATATTACCGAAATATCAAGGAAAGACGTCGGCATTATACAAACCAATTGTCACGTTACAAAATTACAAAATATTGCATTAAATTATCAATAGATTGAAAATGTAACTGACATTTTCTTAAAACATTTTCGAAAAGTTGTTTAATTTTTGTTTAGAGAAACAACATTTGTGTCCCAGTTCCAGAGAAGGGCATTGAACAAACTTCGTTGTTACAAAGGTACTTATCAATTTATCATCTAAAAGTACAAGTTATCAAATAAAATAAATACGTTAAAAAATCAGTTCACAACAAAGTTTCGTAAACAATCAATGTTCACTATTTTTAAGGAAAAGTGTATTTACACAGTCCCGCTAAAGTAGGATTTACATCACGACACTAGACATCGGCGTTTCTTGTAAACGGAAATGAGTATCTCGCTTAAAATCTGGAGATAATTATATTTCACGTAAACCACACATAGTTAAATAACATTAGGGCAACACATTTATGTTCAAGTATTTTAAATCTGAAAAATTTAAAACCATAGTATCCACGATAAGAGCACAGTATAAATAAGTAACAGTATTTCGTCTCTATGGAAAACGGCCGAAACGACGCGATTCAAAATCTCAGTGTCATTGTGTACGCAAGTCTCAGTGCGTGGCAGTTACGCACGGACGCGGTAAGTTTATAATAAGGTAATTGTTTATTGGTTACTGCTGAGACGTAATACTGTTAGTTTATTATACTGTGGTAAGGGTTACAAAAAACAGGAATAGTCATTACTAGTGTCGTCATCTAAATCCACCAAGAAACTCGCTACCTAATCAAAGTGCGATTTCCTAAAGACACATTCAAATGTTAAACAAACTGGTTTGTCTAAACTAAAGGGCTAAATACCTGTTTCATGCACTTCTCTTTATACAAATAGATAGAAGACATCGAATGTACAAATGTTCCTATATTAACTAGTACTAAAACTAGACCCAGAGGGCTCTTGAGCTGTTGTTCCATAGATAAAAATAAGACCATTTTTTATACACCATTTGTGACGTGACGTGGACCGATGTTTCAAGTTAAAATTTAATGTACAAAAAATCACTACAATGTATATTTTAATTTGGAGGTGTGCTACAAGAATTTATAAAACAATTTTTTGAATTTGTTTTTTTTTTTTGTTGTAGTTTTAAGTATTTTCGGTTAACGTAATGTCAAAGAGACTAAAAACTTAAAATTTACTGGCTCAAAAATTTCTCTAGCTACAAGTACATTGGAGTAAAACTTGTAGTGAAGTTAAATATATCGTTTTCTTTAATAACACCAAATATCGCAAAAATCTCAAACAAATATAAATTCAGTGAAAAATTCATATTAATAAGTTAACACACATCAGACCACAAAAATGGGTACAACAACAGTTTTCAAATATTTTTCTTAAAACTTATTACGAAAAACAAGTAATCCATACGAAAATGGTTAAATACACTTACATTATTACCAGATGATACCTAATAACATTACATTCTAAAAACTAAGGTATCATACAGTCTTAATTTCATCAAAATTTATTAAAAACCCAAATTTTACGTTAAAACTTTTTATATAAATTACTATTTACTATATAAACAGTTTAATCAACCATTTTTCTTAGCTAAAATATATAACTACCCTATTCCTTGAAGTCATGTATAGTACTTATAACTAATATCATTGAAAGAAAATCAAAGGTATAGAAAACAATAATATGGCAGTGTCCTAAAACAAAAATAATATAATGTTGTTAAAAAATAGTAAGCGTATATTGAATCCTAACTTTTAATTGTAAAATTATAGTTAAAATAATATAAAATAAAATTCATTTAAGGGTAAGTTAGGTTTTAAGCTCAAAATATTAAAAATATCGGTTATTTGTTTGCAATTATACTGGTATCTAAAATGTTAACATTTCATTCAAAATTATTATGGCTAATTGAAATATTTTAGTAAAACTATTCGATGCAGTTTACATGCACGCGAGTGTATTTAAAGATAACAGTGTTTCAGAATTAGAGACAGTAGAAAACAAATGTCACTGACAAGACTGACTGACTGACAATAATGTTTCTGCAGAATAAAAATGTACACAACTGAACGGGTTTATAGAGCTCCTACGGTCGAAGCTGGGCTGTGTGGCCAGCTTTCAAGTAAAAAAAAATAGACAGATTTAAAAACTGGGATGAAAATAAAGATTTTCAGGATTTATTCAACATAGACATGCTTTTGGGCTCAGGCTATATTCAAATTCATTTATTTGCATTTTTTTGTACTCTTTTCATCTCACTTATGAGATCTATAAGACCGCATTAGGCCGAAATAACATTTCACATTAATTTGTCAAGTTGTCATAAACAGAAAAGGTATTAACTATTTTATCACAATAAAAAAAGAATTATGTTGTCAAAAAAAACATATATGCATGTAATCCTTACATATTATAAAACAAAGTCCTCCGCCGCGTCTGTCTGTCGTCCTGTTCGCGATAAACTCAAAAACGACTGCACAGATTTTCATACTTTTTCACCAATGGATAGAGTGGTTCTCGTGGAAGGTTATAGTATATAATAACCGACATCCACGCGGGCGAAGCAGCGGGCATGAGCTAGTTAATTATATTTGATTCGACATGTCTCTAATCGTCAAACACCTATTTACTAATAACAGCTATACAACTAAATTAAGATCAAAATATACAAGCCACACTGAGCGGCCATTATCATCGATTTAATTTTAATACTACAAAAATACTTCATTTTTATCATGGACTCTTCTTTTTGGCCCACATTGTTTGATTCAAAAATAACTTTTTACAAATAAAAAGGAAGAATATTTACAGAAGTCGGCAGCAAGGTTCAGTCACTATAAAGTTTCAAGAACTAGAACTAGAAAAAAAAAGTATTGTACAATGAAAAAAAGAATCCAAATATGTATCGTAAAAACAGTTCGTATCGAATACTATGAGTATTGAAACGTATAATCGTAAATTTTAAGAGACAAATATTTGATCTAACAATAATTTGGAAGTAGGTATAATAAATACATCATTCAACATTTCACTATTGTTTCTAAAAATATTTAAAAATGGCGTAATATTTCAAAACTGCCGTCCTGTGAGCATTCACGGTTATAAATATTTTAATGTGACATCTAAAGCGTCAATCAGTTCACTGCTACGTTTCTGTGTTAACTATAATTTATATTCCCTATTATAATATTGAATAAGGTTGATAATTGCTGATCAAATAAAAAATCTCAAATAAGAAAGGGAAATGATTTGTAAAAAAAAAAAATACTAAGGCTGCCATGAGATGGACTGCATCCTTGCTGTTTGAATACAGTTTAGTACGACAGCAATACTCGTAATGTACTGTAACTGCATTCAAACTGCAAATTTGCAGTTGGAGTGCAGTTGAAATGCAGTCCGTCTGATGGCAGCCTTAGACCAAAGACCATTTTGTGTTTATTTTAATATTTTGGACAATATTTGGATATTTTATTTTTAAGCATATAACAAATTAACAGCCTTAGTTTGTAGCGAATTGTTATTACTGACGCACAAGTTATTTAAAATATAATTTGTGACCAAAGATTGAGTAAACTAGTTATAGAAAAGATGACTATTACTTGAGCATTAGCTTGAAAGAAAACACAGTAGCACAGTATATATATGGACAGTACAGAAACTACGTAATAAACGTTCGAAACGGCACACTCACACAGACAGGCTCATTATCGAGACCACAAGCGATTGTCGCGGTGCTGTCAGTTGCGGGTGCCGTGTCGAGACGAGAGGTCGCCGCGATCTTTTTAAAAATGGAGAGTGTAATTATTTCAAGAATTAGGCTTAGTTTCCATACTGTTCATATTTATACTGTGACAGTAGCCTTCCTTACTGTAACTTTTTCTTATTTCAAAGATCAACCATAGCCGTTAGTACACACAAGTTTTTCTTGCCGTGAAAAATAAATGTTTATACGCCGTGTGTAGGTCGTTTGTGTTGTATGGATCACTATGGAAGCTTGTTGACAGACACGTTTTGTCCACGGCGAGGTTTATATGCCGTACATACCGTATAGTAACCGTGCCATGTACAAAGGGCATGAAAGTCCATAATAAAAAAAAAAAACTTTTTTTTGCCGGAATTTCTTGTTAACTGTCAAGCTAATTCAAGTTTATACAACACACTATAAATATCAGTTGCCTGTATACACACAAAACATAGATTTTGCTAAGTATAAAAAACAGTCATTTGAAAACCGTTTTTTTTTCTTCGGAATAAAAAGAAGAGCTATAATTATTGGGCCATATATTTTAACACCTGTTCCCATCACAATTTATGTACTAGAATAAAGTCCCAAACCTCGAGGGGGTAGGCCTCTGTCATTCTGGCGGGCAGCTTTGAACGAAAGAGGCTGGAAATAGGCCGGTTCGGCCTGTTCGCTGTAAGGTACCTTTGTACCAGCCGTCGCCTCTCTTTTTCGACACTATCACTATGTCATCCACCTTTAGTTCTAACTCGTATTCAGAGTTAGGAGGATACGGGACTATGCAGCGGAATCTGGAAACAATAATTAGTATTGTAAAGGTTGCTTAGTCAAAGCTTTCGCGATAGTTGACCGTCGATATTATATTGTAAGTATATAAAAAAAAACTCCAAAAGTCATATTTGATAACTTTGCTAAAAGTAGTTTTTATAACAATAGAATGCGCCCCGCGGTTTCACCTGCGTTAGTCTCGATCCCGGGGGAATATCGGGATAAAAGGTATCCTATGTCCTTCTCCAGGTCATCATCTACAGACCCATGTGCCAAATTTCATCTAAATCCGTTCAGCCGTTTTAACGTGAAAGCGTAACAAACAAAATCACTTTAGTATGTATAATATTTTATTAGCTTGGGATCATAACTGCGAGCAGTGTGGTATCTATTTTGTTAATTTTATCAAGTTCAAATATAACCTAAAAATCAAATCTGACTTTATCTTCTCGCCCGCAACATATCAACGCCCAGTAAAAGTTCAACGGTGAAGATTCCAGCTTCAACCAACCTCCTGTTCCGACATACCTCTCTTTATTTGGTTGCAGGTGGTGTCTATCTCTCCTCGAAGCGGTCACGTCTAGCGACTGCGATTTTCGATGTTGGGACTGCCACGGGTTTTCTGTGCCCGTTCTGTAAATTGATCAAAACGTTATTCTAAATTAAAATTTTCTTACGTTTTATGTTACACGGTACAGTTTGCTGTTTGCAAAACTTTTTTTTACGTTTTCCAATTTTCCCCCAAACAGTGACGCCCATATTCAAAATTCATTTATTTACGTTACTCGTCCGTGTTTGTTTCACGTGGAAATTCATGTGTATCCAACTTCAACTAAATAGTCCAGTTGATTCGAAGCAAATTGTTTGTGACAGACGAACAGACAGACAGACATACGACTGATCTTATAAGGGTTCCGTTTTGTCAGTACGTACACACGTACGGAACCCTGGTAAAAACGAACTATAGATAAGGATAATACTTTGGCCTAATTTGTTATGCTCGACTAGGGAGCATAATGAATTCATGGTTAAGTACTGAAGTTCATACTGTTGAATGCAATTTACGCACAGAATTTTCAGAAAAAGTATGCACTTCGGCAATCATCGGAAATGCGAACCCGCGATGATGAAATCTAATATGGAGCTGATACAACCATCGAAGTTCTTACTTATTTTGTATTACAATAAAAAATGAGAGATTAACAACTCTATGCAAGATAGTTAATTGATTCAGGCGTGACTTTGCGGAAATCCATTATAAAATACAATAGACGCTGTTTTTTTTAGTAACCTATTCCTAACCTAACCAGAACGCGACGTGTTACCACATCGAGCGCTGGACGCAGAGAGTTCTTTGCGTCCAGCGCTCTGGTTTGCAATTGGTCAATCGTCATCCTGAAGATGCCTCGTTGAGAGGTGAAACACGTGTCGATTTCTTACAGGGTTTTTATGACTCTAGAAGAATAGTCAAGCGGAATAGGTTACTAAATATATCAGCGTCTATTGTATTTTTTAACTCTATGCAATTCCAAAAAACATTTGAATTTCAGATAACAACGACCGGAATACGTAACCTAACAAAGAGAAAGCTTTGCATCAACAAACGTGCAATGATAGGTGCACTACCATAAAGCGCGGGATTAAGAAAGAAAGAAAGAAAATAAATTTATTTGACCCAGGTGAGGCACAATAAAAAAGTAAAATACGAAGATTAAAAGGTTTGTCTCTGTACGGGGTTACTCAGTGGCGCGACGTTCATCCTAATACGAAAGCACGAAGATTACCGAAGCGCATACCTTTTCTGGTTAACCTGTATTTGGTATTGAGTATCTATGGAAATTGAACCCAGGAAATTGCTCAGTGGTTGCTCTTGCGGCCATTAAACCAACTGCAGTCCGGCTGTCGATAGAATGCGTCCTTGACATCTGTCAATTTCATACTAACCAATGTGTGTTTTGCGAATTTGATCCTTATTACTACTAGGAATTGTAGAACTGACAGGTGTCGGGAACACATTCTCTCGACGGCCGGACTGTAGGTAGCTGGTTTGGTGTAATTATAATTACACAATTAGACAATCAATTATTCATTAATTCATAACATAAGCTTAGCTTGTCAATGATGGTAATGAGTGTGAATGTGAAATAAAGCGACACGGCAAACGTAAAACACCATGCTCAAAGGATCCTGAACGACACTAAATGAAATACATAAAGGTTATTCATTTGTTACATTTGAGTGCTGGGTGCAGTGTTGTTTAGAAGTGTATGGCCGCGTCTTATTTAACAGCGAGGGTCGCGCGAGTATGCGATTGGTCGCGTGGACATGTCACTTTTTATTCGGAAAACCGAACAAAAAGTTCGAACGATCACGTATTCACGAGACTCTTTTAAATAGGATGCGGGGTCTGAGTGTGTGATAGAGGTGACACTATCGGTTTTTTTTTTAATATCGATATTATTCTTAAATTAAAACCTTTTTTTTTGATTTTCAACATGATGATTTTGAACATGATGTGTGAAAAGTTAAAACCGATATCCAAGCTCCAGAGTGTGCGAGTATGTGCATTATAATACGAGACCAGGGCACACTGCTTCTGGTAGTTCTGTCCGGGCTATAACTGTTCGTGTATGTGTATGAATGTGTGTGTCTGTGCATACAACCTGTGCAGATGATGGTGTTCGTGCAGGGCCGCCGGTGCGGGTCTCTCCTTGTGCGTGTTCGTGCGTGTCGCCGGCGGCAGTGCCCGCAGCAGTTGCGAGGGACATGAGCCCGACCTGTACCCACACCGTTAGTATGCCACGAGCCAACATCAAAATATCAATATTTAATGTAGTTCCTTTTTTATCGTGAACAATCTACTTTTATTTTACTAAAATGAAGGAACTTGAATAAAAGTGTAAGTATACAAATGTTTTACTCTCAGACTTAATATAAGTTTTACAGAGCGTGCATTTTTATATATGACAGTGATTAAGAATTTGCAAATGACATTTGAGGCCTATATAATAATTACACATATTAAACTGTATTTAAATAAAAATAAAGATGCCGAAATAATAAAATACTCGATATTGGTTTGTGGCAAGACACACACGTGAAACACAAATGCAGGGACAATGAGTGCTGTTAGAACAAAAATTACATTCAAGCACACACAATATACAGTAGCCGGTAGATCATATGACACATCACGTTTTTAGAATGAGACCGTCACACATGGTATGTATATAGTCATAGATGACGCTCTACTAAGCCGAACTTTTCAAAAGTTTATTTATTTAAAAATACAAATACATAATAATCTTTAAAAAAACATTGCGCGTGCAGCACTGTACCAAGTTAGAAGGAAAACTTCTTAAAAAATAAAGAATAAAGGTACCATTCCGTAGCAGCAGCAGGAGACGTGTCGCCGCGACACGACTGGTTTCTGTGAAATACCTTTCGTAACTACCGACACGTCAGTTTCACAGAAATACATAAAAACCAGTCGTGTCGCGACGACACGTCGCCTACTGCTGCCGCCTGCAGTCGACTACCTTAAGAGATATTTAGTGAGAGACAGAGAGAGTTATAAAATATCTTTCTTCTCTCTCATCTATCGAAATGGGCCTAAACGTCCTTGAAATATTCGCTCAATTCTCGTCCAATTATCGAATCGCGCCGCCTAAGAAGTTTCACTTCAAAAATACATCAATTCTGATAGTTGATGTGCCATATTCAGTAACCAAGTACTGTAGGTTGGTAAAAATGGACATGTTAGGACCACACATTAATATACAAAACGATGCACACACATAAAGATGGCTACTGACTGTCTGCTTTCAGACTGCAATGAATGACTAAATTCGACCTATAAAGTCAGAATTCAGAACATGTCTTGTGTAACCCTTAACATTATTTTAAGCAGCATTGCACAAATAAAATTAAAATAAACACAAAACTCGTGACCATGGCAAGCCCTCGATAATCGTCTACTCGTTTGTAATAACAAACTTACCACACTAGTATCATAAATAACTATAAATTGTGTGAATATCGTATTTTTTTTTTTTGAATAACTAATTTTGGATTTGTAACCTCAATTGTATTTTATTTGTTCTTTTTTTATTAATACTTTGTTGTTGTAACTGACCTGACATGTACGGGATGATGTTGTTGCGTGTTGAAGGTGAGCATCAAGGACGTGCCGGGCCCGTCTTCGAACACCGGGTTGTCCATACTGTAGCCGGCTGGCGGCGGAGATTTGCACTTCTTCATAGCTGCGAGGCGTTTCATTAAACTCACGCCCGTTGAAATAGAGGATTTTTCCGCTTTCGGTTTTTCTTTTGGCTGTTGAGCAGAAATTCGAAAATTGTGGTGGTGGAATAGAGTATTTTTTTACATTAAAATTACTTTAACACTATGTGTGAAAATATTCTCTTCGAAACATGTTTTTTTTGTCTCTTTTTAACATACCTTTTCAGATCTTGGCGTATTTTGCTGGGTCTGCGCAGGCGAACACCATGGATAAGTTAATGGTTGGGCTGTAAACAATTACAAAAGATGAATTATCATTTCATTAGAAAATCAACGTTAGACAGCATCTCTCTACCAAATAGATCTAAATAGGTTCGTTTCACCAGTAATGCCAGCGCATTACTGGTGAAACGGACCTATTTGGCGCAACCTTGAGGCATACAGTATGATTTATACATAGCACTTCACTTTTACAATTTTGTTTTACCCTGATGCATGATCTTTTGCACTTAAACATAATACTGATGGGTGGATAGTGAGAGGAAGGCCAATGAAAAGATGGATGGACTGTGTGTGTGATGAATGATATGAAAGAAAAGGGAATGATAGTGAAGGCTGACAGGCAGATTGGAAAAAGAAAACGTCTTGCGCCGTGTCCAAGTAATATGGGATAAGGGCAGGAAGATGATGGAAAAGATGATTCTGTAGATTAAACTTTACTCCATTTTAGCATTGAGACCGACTTTTTTGTAGTTGAATAGAATCATCATCATTCTCTTGCCCGTATCCCAATCTATCGGTGGGTGGCTACCGACCTGCGAGGAGCGCGGCGCCGCGCGGCGGCGCGTCGGGCGCGGCGTGCGCGGCGCCGCCGGCCGCGCTGCCGCCCGCCACGCCCGCCACGGCCGCTACCGCTACCGTAGAAGTCTGCAACGTAAGTTTGCTGCAATGTATATGTTCGAAAAGAGCGTTCTCAAAGCAGCCGAAGTGTGCGAAAAGTACCACTTTGTCGCACTAGTGCTTTTTACTTTTCAGTTTTATTTTTAACTCCGTCGTCAGCCCGACGCATACAGTTTTTGAAACGACTTCTGCAAACTGGCAGAAATCGTCTCGCTAAAAAGTGTTAATACTTGCAACTGTCTTCTTCTAATTCAAAGAGAACGAAAGAGAGCGTGAGAGAGTGTGATTTTGGTCAAAATGAAAATCCAAGAAGCCGGTTGCGAAAATATTCAAATTTTTCATCATTCGTTTTCATAGTTTTCGAGGGTGGTTAAGCCGATGTTAAGTCAAAATGTAAATCCAAGAGGCGAAAATTTTGTTGTTGTTTTAGTTAAGTACATGTCATTCTTATAAAAGGTACGTTAACGTATTTTGATTAATATATATTTTTCGACATTTATTTTTTTATTTCCTCGCACTATGCATGCATAGTAAAACGTTGTATGATACACATGCGTAAGATTGACTTATACACTCGTCGGAAATCACCCTCTTTCCCCACTTGTGGCATAAATAACTATTTTATGATAAATGGGTCAGTTATACGGAGAGAATTTCTCGCGTTAAATAAGCGATTATTGAAAGGAAAAAATGGAACCATAAACCGCAACTAAACAAGTTTACTACTTGGCCGTTATTTTAGTTCAATTTCAGGTTTGATGCCACATTTTTTTATCGTTCTATAAATCTGAAATTGTACCTTATCATGCTTGGGCCGAATGTTGGCGGCAGGCGCGACGTAGTTCCCTGGGAACACTCCACAGCGCTGCGATCGCTCTGAACAGCCCTTGTACCAGCCGTCGCGACAGCGCTCCGTTACCGTGTAGATACCTGTATACACAACACAAAACTTATGAAAAATAGCGCGTACACGTGACAGACAGAGTTATACATTTCTTCTCTCTCATATAACGAAACGTTATAAAAAGTATTTATGTAGTATAACAGGCTGGTGTCCGTAACTCCACGTCCAAGCGCGTATTTTGCGTACGAAATTTAAAACATTGTACTATTTCGTTTGAAGATTATGGAATTATGTTTTAAACTACATATAGCGTTAAATTAATTAAGTGATTTGTGGTGCAAGTGGGCCAAAATCCTGGAAAGGAAATGGTGTAAAAGGAGACAATCTGGGGGCTGACTATGAAGTATTAATGCCATCATTATTCTACTGCGAAAAAAGGATGGTGCTAGCGGCCTTGTATAGCTCCATCTCTCACTAACACTGGAAACATGGTGGCATTAATACGTCGTAGTATAGGTGCTGACCTCCTTTCTTAAGCTCGAGCTCGTCAGGTTTCTGCGGCTTGTAGGGATAGATGGCGACGTAGGCGGCCGGCAGGGGGCGCTCGTTGCTGCGCGAGCGACGCCGGCGCCGCTCGGACCGCTCAGTTCGCTCCGAGCGGTCTGAGCGCTCCGAGCGAACCTCTGTGCCCGCGTCTAGTAGGCTCGTTGCGAGGATCTCCGCCGAATGTCTGAGGAGGAAATGATTATTTGTTCAAAAGACAGAAAATATTATTTACTTGTAGAAGCGGGAAGTGACCTGCTTATGAACAAGACTCGGAACCGGTTTATAAAATACCGGTTTATTTCGGTTTTCCACCGAACTTTTCTAAAGAACGCGAACGTTTAGAGAACTTTATTTTAACTTAAATTAACCGATTTATTCAACGAGCGGCATGTCGGTAAAACTGTTACAACTTGTGAGGATGCCGCGCTGAATAAAAACTGAAGTATTAACCGGTTTTTATTGCTCTAAGCCGGTAAATCCTAAAAACCTTTATATAATACTCTTCCAAATACCGGTAAAAAAAACCGGTACCTACATGCGAACGAAACCGAATGTAAAGGTTTTTGCGTCAAGTACACCATACCGGTTTGAAAATTTAACCTGCATCCGAGCTTTGCATATGAAAGTGAAAATGCTCACTGCTCGACATAAGCCTTGCATAAAATCAGTCAAATCAAGCAAATTTTAAAATCAAATAAAACAATATACCAACTCACCTATTTTGCGTATTATGATTCCCTTGTAAATGCGACGAAGGAGTCAAGCTATGTCTCTTCTCTCTTTCTCTATGGTGATGGTCTCTATGCGCTCTGGTCACCATATAGTTCCCATCTTTGCCGTGAGAGGGCGACAGCGCGGCTTGAAGGCCCAACCCAAAGTTCAACAAAGAATCCGGCCCACTTGAACGCACCACGTTTTTACTAGACGAAGGCGCGTCAAGCCGTGAAGACTCATTATTGGTTGCACCTTCCGGATTTTCTTCTTGATTTTGAGACGCATTACTTGCACCAGATGCATTCAATTTTGGACTCTCTGACGGCGGCAAACTGACATTCAGAGACGTGTTCGTTGCGGTAGAGCTTTCGTTCAAACTCAACACTCCCATTGAAGTGTTAAGAGACTCGTCGTTGTTCGTTTCCTCTTCTGGCACATTCTGATTTATCTGGTTTTGATTTTGAGTCGTATTAGAAGCGATTACGGTCGCGTTTCGTTCGGTATTGTTATCGGGTGAGCTTGGAAGGCTTGGTTCAGCACTTTCACAAGTACTGGTGTTCGAACTGGTATTAGGAGTAGTCGTGGAGCTAACACCGACTGACGGAGTATTCATACTCGAACTAGAATCGGAACTGACGTTGCTAGTATTAAAATTAGCAACGGACACGGGAAAATGTTCGTGTGTCCTTACATTTTGGTACGTAGTTTCGACCTTGTGAACTGGGGTGGAATTATAGCTGTCATATTTCACTGTTCGTAGTCTGTCATAATTTTCTCCGATTCGGGATACGCTTTGTATGCCCATAGTGCCTTGGTGGGACTTGTTATGCATGTTGGTGAATTGGATGAGGTCTAAGGAGTGTTTCGTTTGTGTTGGCTCCATTATATTTCTCGGTACAGCTGTGGTAGTGACAAGGCCGCCGTGAGAGATCGCGGTGACGTGTTGGTTGATGGGCTGTGGCACCAATATTTGCGCTTGTTGGGCCAACATAGTTTGCGCGGCGTGGTAGTTGGGGTGGGATTGGCTCATGGTCGCCATGTTTTGGTAATTGCTCTGCACTGTGGAGGGGGTGGACATCGACATCTGTTGGTAACGGTGAGTGTGCTGCTGTAATAACAAAAATATTTTTCGTAAATTTTGAATATGTTCTTTTTTAATAAAATAAAATGAACGCGCCATAAGAAATTGGAATGATCATAATACATTTTAATCATATTATTACCTGTGCATGATGTCTGTGGTCAGAGTGTGATGGTCTCGAGGGTTCCGGTATGGGCGGCACGGGGCGGTTCAGCGGCACACTGTAAAACACAATAAACTCCTATTAGTAATATTTAGTACTATAGTTTGACCGAGACCGCTGCACCACGCCTTAGGAATGCGCAGCGAGGCGGGGGGCGAGATGCCGTGAGCGTTGACGAATGAGCGTCCTACACCGCCCCTCCGTCTCGCCGCGCACATAGGTACCTAAGGCGCGGTAAAGCGGTGTAGGTTTGTAAACTCTAATTGCGCGATGCAGGATTTATGTGGCGTCAGGATTTTTGTGTGACGTCAGGTCTTTGATGCGTAGTTCGCATGTGGCGATGTAGATGCCGACACATATGTAACGGCTAATTTCTTGTTAAACTACGATTAAAGTGTAACCTGTTCATAAGCTGTCGCGCGGCCTGGTTGAGTTCCACGAAGGCGATAGGGAAGATGCCCACACGCTGGTCCAAGCGACCCTCCGCCCAGTTGTCGTCCACGCGACGATGCACCGTTATTATAGCACCTGGAACCACAGATAAAACATCACACATCCGTACATCCTCGCCGAGCAGTGAAAAACTCTTTAAAAAAACTTTTTCTTTTTTTGTTGTGTAGTGACAAGCTTTTATTCTCAATAATAAATAAATAAATAATAATAATAAAAAATGTTTTATTGACATAAAAAGGTGTTCATTCTAATTTGAAGCCCTGACTCCTGAGCTAGGTGGAACCTGTGTTACAGCATATCCATAGCATAATCTGCCTATAATGTTCGGTGAGAGGGAGTGGGCTGTAATCTACCACGCAGGCCCAGTGTGCGTTGGTAGATGTCACATGTCTTCTCAAAAGGAAAATAAGGTAAGTTCAATGCCAAACACACACTTCCAATGACCTTTATATGAGAGCTCTATAGAGAATTTAGACACGAGGACCACAGTACAAGGTGCTAAGAGCAAAATCTAAAGTTTACCTTTGTCGAACGCCAGACAGCCTTCTTCATCAGGTGCGGACATCCGGAAGTCGTACAATGCTTTGCACAGCGCAGTGGCGACCGGAAGTGGTACCACCACCTGCAACAACAATATAACCGATTAACTTAATAAAAAAAACAAAAGGTCCGATAGATTCGGGCGTCCGATATTTTGTAACCAAACATTGAATGCTAGGCTAAAAAAGAAAAAAATACTGCATTACGGAAAAGAATCTTGGTATTTTCGAAATGATTAACCCCGAGGCTGTAATTTGGATTGGATTTTATATATTTTCATACTTATGAGAAATCAATTAATGTTATTTTAAGAGATAAAATAACATAACAATTATTAAAACTAAAATAATAAACCGTATTAAATTTAATTCAGATATTATATATATTTTTCCATTATGAAAATAAACCATATTGTTTTTAAAGTTAAATGTTAAGACGCCCAATTAACATGCATAACGAGAATCATTATAATAAAAGAATTAAATGATGGAAAAAATATTTAAGATCAACATGTGACAAATATTTTTGTTTTTCTTTTATTTGCAAACATGTGGTCTTGCACTTCCTTAAAATAAGACAACATTCATGCGCACTTGGGCTATTGGTTTTATTGTATTTGTCATTTTAATAAATTCATTGGTCTTTGCAATGCAGCAAAAGGCTAAAAGTAGACTACTGGAAATAACGTATGGGGAAATACTATTTTATTGTATCTGAAAAGCGAAAGAGATGAAAGTTTGTATAGAAATTCGTATTTTTTTCTAATGGGAAATACAATCATGGCTTATTTAATAATAATGAACAAACCTGAACATATGTGATAGGGAACATGCCACTTCTTCCAGAACATTCTCCTTGATACCAAAACGGGTCCAGTTTCTTCTGTATTAAAATCGTTTCACCTTTCTTGAACGATAGGTCCCTGAAAACAATTGAAATGAGATATGAGAAATTAGTCGTAGTAAAATAGGTATAAACACAGAAATCCGAAAGGTTGAGATATGAGGGCCAATTCTCTTACTTAAAAAAACTTTCACATTCAAGACGCAATCTGTCAAACTTGTCAAAAATGTTGGTAAATTGATGGTTTTTTGACAGATTGCGAATGCGATACGAATGTGAACGTTCTAGAGAATTGCCGCTGAAGGCCAATTATCTTCCTTACAAAAATCAATCTGCCTAGCCTTTTCCCAACTATGTTGGGGTCGGCTTCCAGTCTAACCGGATACAGCTGAATACCAGTATTTTACATGGAGCGACTGCCTATCTGACCTCCACAACAAGTAACTGGGTAATGCGATACCCCTTGGTAAGACTGGTTTTGTCAAACTTTCGGGCTTCTGACGACTCGTAACGACTGTCAAAGATCCACAAATGACAGCCGGGACCAACTGATTAACGTGCTTTCCGAGGCACGGAGGAGTCTCGGTATGTAAAGATGGTCACCCATCTACAGACCAACCCCGGCAAGCGTAGCTTAACCTGATGGATCGACCCGTGCGACTGTTATTACGTAGCCACGAGCTCCTCTCTCTTCTCTCGTTACAAACGTTCAAAATCTAGTCGCTAATCTGTGTCAAAAATCCAGGTAAGTAAATTAAAGGATTTTTTGACAGATTGAGACTGAGATTAAAATCTGAAAGTTCTTAAAAATACGGGAATTGGCAAGCTGGTATATTCTCATGGTATTAATATTAGAAGACAAATAGTATTTTAGTACTTCTTACTAACTGGATGATATTAACAAGCCTGTTAAACTTATATTTATCACTTCCAGCTTGGCAGGTCATATCGTCCATAAACATTTTATAAATTATACAAGCTACGTCACTTTAACCGTTCCTAAGTCTCATCAATTCCCCTTAGTATACACGATATCAAACATCTGTGTACATAACACAACATAATAATTATGTACCTATTTCATAACACAGTGCACATGTTAACTTGCCGCTTAGCACTATACTAAGCGCATACGCATACTGAACGGGTAGCCCATGACTCACTCCAACAATAATGCACCAAGTTCAATGATTACTAATTGAAAATAAGTGGTTCACAGCCCGCCGATCACATCAACTTTAAAGTTTATATTGTTATCAAAGTATTTTTTTCCACTGACTCATACAATTCGGGTAGTTGGCAAGTAGGTAGTATAGGCACTTAATATTCTAGTAGCTACTTGACGTTCGACAGTGTTGTTTACTCGTTTATCTTCTCGAAAGTCGTTCAATAGTCCACTGATGTCACTCAACAAGTTAAATTAGATTAGTACTTCTACTTTTGTGTTAACATATAAATTAGTAATATGATTTTTTTGTGTCGGATTGGGAATTATAATTTTATTTTTGTGCTACTATTGCTATTAATTAGCAGCGATTTTGATGAAATCCGGAATAAAAAATGCTATCCACGGAGTAAACTTAAATACCGAAATATGAAATCGGAAGTTAATACTGGTTGTAATTTTACCCCACATTTATACGGGTGTTAGAAATAAATAATTGTGAATTCTTCAATGTTATTCAGACTGTGTTACGGAATTAGGGTGCTAGTCTGCCTAGCCATAGACACCACACACAGATTGGCGATATGGTATTAAACAATAATGTAAATGTTCGCGCAGTGTCCTTCTTATTAAAGGGGGTGAAAAGTAACCGATAAAAGGCGATGACCTTATATCACAGCGCCTTATTACGTCATACGTGATCTATGAACACCGGTAAATGTCTTGAACTCTACATTATCTGAACAAATAAATCAATAATTATTTACTGCTACAATAAACAAAATGACTCATAAGTGCTAATGAATAAATTAGCTAGAATACTTGTTTACGAGTCTTTCTATTACTTTTATAATTAATAGACTAGGCAGGTCGATGGCATAATATCAAAATTGTCGGCTATTGTCGGCGTAAGTCTCGATCCCGTGGGAATATCGGGATAAAAAGTATCCTATGTCCTATTCCAGGTCATGGTCTATCCCTGTGCCAAATCTCATCAAAATCCGTTCAGCCGTTGAAGCGTGAAACCGTAACAAACAAACTAACTCACTTTCGCATTTTTACTTAAGTTAATAATTGTCCCTTACTTAAGTTATCATTTATTACACTATTCATATTTTCCCACTGCTATATGTAACAAGAGTTATCGTAATCAAATTACGAGTATGGGAAATTCTCCTAGGCGGATCGGTGTAGTACTAACACTCGTTCATTTTCTAACAATAAATTAATGCAAGCTAAACGAAATGGAAAATGGTTGTTATTAGCATAATTGTATTTTCACACGCATTATACAGTCACGCGTATTAAAGATGCACGTGATTTGTTCAGCAATTTTGTAAAAGTTAAGATAAATTGGAATATTAGTAAGTAAGTATAGGATACTAGCTTCCGCCCGCGGCTTCGCCCGCGTGGTATGTTGATAAAAAGAAGGCTATGTCCTTTCTCAGGCTCTAGACTATCTGTGTACCTTTCATTTGAATCGGTTCAGTAGTTTTAGCGTGAAAGCGAGACAGACAGACAGAGTTACTTTCGCATTTCTAATATTATATTAGTAAGGATAGTATATAACAGAGCAAGAAATCGACGCGCCTGCCGGCAGCATCATAGATGCGGAAGTTCTAATGAAATTTGTGGCGCCGAAAGTTCCTTGAGCGCAGTTCTGATACAGACCGCCAAACCTTTTCATACGTCATTTGTCTCGTAACGCGAGTAAACGGTGATAGGTACACACGGCTACACATCAAGCTATACATTTCCAGTTTATGCTGATCTCGCATTGCATAGGATTTCTGTACAATGCGAGGTCAGCTTAAACTGGAAATGTGTAGCTTGATGTGTAGCCGTGTGTACACTTGGTTTTACGGAAAGTGTCGACAAATGCCATCTTTAGCAGCGACTACCGCCGAGGCGTCTCCGTACTCTCTCTTTGATATGTATCTTCTCTGTATAAGAAGTGACACTTCCTCTAATATCGAGCCGGTACTCTGTTTTTGAGGGCAAATGGCATGTAAATGAGAAATGATTTATTTTCTGTTAGTGGGTTTGTACAAACACTTTTACACGTCAATCACATTTTTAAAACTAGATGAGGTCGGCGTTTCCTATCTAACTACTCTGAGAAGAAAGGCCGAAACAAACTCAGAGGTCACAGTCTCTTTTAAAGTCCAGACATAATCTTGGTCAGATCATGTAGATAGGTGTCTGAAATGGTCTTTTGAGGTAAGAACAACACAGATTGAGTGGACCTGTCCAGTCAGTGTACGTCATGTTATTATTATAAGAGTTTTGGCTACTATAAACGTAGTAGCTACTACAGTAAACTGCACGTTAAATATGTAACAATTTGACAGTGACATCGGCACCGCATTTATGTTATAGCAGTTAGGATGGTTTTCGTAAATCAAGTGTTACCACTGAAGTGCCCGGTTACCCCAATAGGCTCACCCCCCAGTACATTGGACTTTAACGTAACTGACGAAATGTGGGTGTACTATTAGTACACCTTTGCCTAATCCTTCGGGGATTGCAGTCGTGTTGTTAGTTATGTAAAAAAGTATAATAAACAAAATGAGGTCAACTCACCCCGGTTCCTTGGATATGAAGTCGTGCAGGGCCCTTGCGTGCGGAGGTAACTGCTTACCGCCTGCCTGAACACCTTGTAACGCCTTGAACAATTTACGAAAACGATAATAGTTAAATTATTTGAACTACTTAAAACGAAACGCACGAAATTCTTGGCCTTACAACTTTTTTTCTTCACTATAATGAAACTCGTAGGAGGACTATAAAGGCAAAGGGATAAGTAAGTTCATCTAACATGAAGATCTTTTTCTTAGTGTGTCGATGGCAGACTCGGCCCAGAATTCGACCACGTGTTTGGGCCATCACTAGCGTCCATCAGTTCATGTAACGTGCAGCTGACAGGACACGACATTAGGTGTCCCATGGTTTGTGGAACACCACCACACACAACATGAAGATTTTTTCAAGGCATCACAGCATTCACAGCATCAGTCCTTCATCATTTTTGTCATCTTCAACCTTTTTTTTTCATAGATCCGTTAACCGACCCTTCTTTGAGGGACGGTGGAATTATTTTAAGTCAGTCCTCAGCCACTAAACCCATCGGTATGGCCCATGCGTTGTCGGTCAGTGAATGAACGAATCTAATATTTTTTATTAAGTAGAGAAGATGCTCTCAAACAGTCTCAATAATTCTTACCTGGGAATGTCCGCTCCTTGAAGTCCGTTGTCCAGTGACTAGCTTCCTTGGAGCCGAGTTCTTCATGCCTTCGAGGATCCTCATGAGAAGAACGTTCGGAGGCAACTCCTCCACCTTCACTTCCACTAAAACCCTGCATTCTGGACATCGTAACTCCTTGTGGGATTCTATTATCACCTGAAATGAAGAAAAAGTTTTATTTAAATAAATACTGGTCTGCATCATTCCACGATAGTTAAAAACATCGATACTGAAATAATTTAATCACCTCATAATATTCCTATTGCTGCACACGTAGCATGACCACCGTAGAAACGGGTTTTGTCAACGGAAGAACAGACAAACTGACAGATTGCGATTGTTTATCTGTCATTTTGTCTACTCTTCCGTTGACAAAACCCGTTTCTACGGTGGTCATGCTACGCGTGCTGGTGGTCTGGTACTCAGGCCTCCTCTATGTGAGAGGGAACGGGCGGTTATCACCGCAAGGGCCTGGTACCGGTTGGTGAAAGTCACTAGTCTTTGTATTTTTGGTTCTAGTACGGTTCCTCTTGAACGATTTTAAAGACAACGAAAGATGGCGTTCAAAGGGAAGTAATACTAAAGAGAACGAGTATAACAGAATTACGTAAACAAAATAATTATGATGTTATCTGTATCCTAAGCGACACCTTGTATGATAGTGCCTGAGTACTGGCAACCTCGTGAACTTTGATAAGAGCAAATAAACTATTTATAATCAGACCTCCGAGGACGCAGAAGGCTAAGTGATGTAGAACAAACTGTATCAAAAAGTGGTCACTGGCAACAGGTCCGTTATTTTTATATGATACTAGCTTCCGGCCGCGTGGTATGTCGATAAAAAGTAGCTAATGTCCTTCCCCGGGATGCCAAATTATTTCCTTGCCAAATTTTATTGAAATCCGTTCAGTGGTTTAGGCGTTAAAAGGTAACATACAGACAGACAGACAGAGTTACTTTCGAATTTATAATATTAGTATGGATTGGCTGGCAAAGCGGCCGACACCGGCACCAAATGGTAAGAAGTCGATGGGTACCGCCACCGTGAAATCTCTCATGTCCCTGTAATTAGTAAAGTACTTACTTACACCGGAATGATTACCTACCAATTCAAGCAGTCTCTTCTTGATGGCAGAAATATAGAAGGTAAAATTTTACCTGAACGACAAGAACGTTTTCAACTCGAAAAGAACAAGCATTCTTCAAGACTAACACCTGCCTAGCCTTAGCCCAACTATGATGCTGTCGGCTTCCAGTCTAACTGGATGCAGCTGAATAGCAGTATTTTACATGAAGCAACTGCCTATCTGACCTCCACAACACAGTTACTTGGTAACACGATACCCCTTGGTAAGACTGGTTGTCAGACTTTTGGGCTTCTCACTACTTGTAACGACTGTCAAAGATCTACGAAAGGCACCTGGGACCAACGGCTTAACGTGCTTTCCGAGGCACGGAGGGGTCTCACTCGATATGCATATAAATCATGGTCTCACTCGATATTTAAAGGCCACCCATCTACGAACCGACCGCGGCAAGCGTAGCTTAACATTCAATCAACCCGTGCGGCGGTTATCATTTAGCTACGAAACCCATTCTTCAACACTAATAAGACATTTTAAAGAATTTGTAAGATTGAATTGGATTCATTGCTTGGAAACCAAATAAAACAAGTGACAGCGACCGGATTTTGACTCGACCGAAATGAAGGGCGTTTATCATCCCACGCTAGTTGGAGTAATAAATTGAGGAAAACGAATTGTCCTAATGCTCGTAGGCGATGGGCTGATTCCAGTTTACTTGAGCTAGTCCAAACAATGTCACACAACATACGAAATTGGTTTTTTTCTTCTAATTTTAGAGCATTGAACATCTTCAGGTCAGGCATGTACTCTCAACAAACTCTGAAAGTGTTGAAAAAGAAAATAAAATCATATGGAACTCTTACTAATAATAAGTGGTGCATAAACCTTCGTCGACATAGTATGGGAACTGCTCAGCAAAATATTGAAAGATAAACCATGCAGCAGCTGCAATATTATGCACACAATCATTCCAAATACTTTATTCCGAATGTATGGAAACTGTCTCTCTAAGAAAATAATAATTCTTTATTTTACGAGCTTTATTTAACGTATTTAAATGAGAGCTGGAAATGTAAACTGAAATGCTTGCTTGTTATTTTCGTTTCATTATGATATGAACGACGTAATTGAATAAAACTTATGACAAAATTGGATATGATACACAGGAGTATCATATCCAATTATTCATAGACACCGGGCTGCAGGCTGTTCAGGGAAGCTATGCCATCCTTGGATAGCAGGCTAACCAGGCGTTTATTACGCCTGGAAAGGAACGGCCTGCGCCTGATGACGGGAACCATCACGGGTCACTGATCGCTGAACAAGCACTTCCACACAGTAGGCATAACGGACAGTCCTCTGTGCAGGGCATGCAGGGAGGCTGAGGAAACCGTTACGCCATTTGCTCCTTGAATGGCGAACCCAGATTAAAACAGAAACCCTCGGGTCACCCAGATCTTTCACAGATGTTCTGAATAGACCAGGAGACTTAATAAACTTCTGGAGGGAGGTGGGATGGTATCATATTACACAGTTACTGGGTTGTAGAGGTCAGATAGGCAGTCGCTCCATGTAAAACACTGGTATTCAGCTGCATCCGCTTATCCGGATAGACTGGAAGCCGACCCCAAAATATTTGGGAAAAGGCTAGGCAGATGATGAGGGAGGTAGGTGGAATAACCACCGACGGCCGCCATGGCCCACGCAAAATGGTCCAACTGAAGGACTAAGTGCGGAAACCAAACCCGTTTATGTTATACATAGAACATAGATACAGAGGAGTAGGCAATGAAAGAAACCAAGAAGAAACTAATGAAGACTCGAAGCGGAATATAAAAAAAAACTATAGCTCAGCTTGGGAGTGGCCGGCATAATTTAAGCTGCTATAGACTAGACAGAGATTTAATAGCAAGCCACATTTCGGATAAGAACATAAGAACTAATCTGTAACTCTGCCAAATTAGTTCAAAATCTATAAAGTAGTTGAATATGAAGTTAATGAACTGGCAAGAGACCCACATTGAAAACAACTGAGGATAACCCACTCCCCTAAAAAATTAAAACATTAAATTCATAAAACTCTTCGCAGACGCCAGTGAGTCACCAGAACAATTAAGCTAATGTGCTCGTGTTTGCGACCCAATCGCATGTCCATCAATTAACGTAGGTGTCGCTGCCAAAACGGTCAAGATCAATGTAGCTTTAATAGGAATGCAGCAATGTAATTGTACAAATCGTTTCAACAGAAAGACATAGATCCACTTACAATCCTACGCAACTGTTCGAATGGATGGACTGAAATTAGTCCTTGTATGGTGCATGCAACTTTATGCTCATGTCTATTTTTGAAAATGTCTGTTTATATCATTCCGGCTAAGCTAAGCTTCTTTTCATCCGTCTAAGGCAAACAGGAATAGTAAAGCATGCATTATAGTTACAAGTACAACAATTGATTCAGCAATCATTTGAATGCAAGATTAACACGAATGACAGGCAGATTTCAGTATACCTAATTTCCGATATAATGTTCGGATGACATCAATAAAATCGAAGGTCGTATCTCTGAGACTTCAGATCAGAACTATTTTGTTAGGACTCGCCTATAAAGCTACTTCGATGGATGAGGTTCGCTCGCCAGGAGGGTGTTTGAAAGCCATAAAATCTTATCATTTTCGACTTTATTTTCTCACAATAAACCTAATAAAATTCAGATTAGCATTTCAATAAAAACAAAAGGTATATTTTATAACAACACGCTGCTATCTACGAATTTATCTAATCCATCAATTATCAGGAAGTTTAGTAAGTCAAGGTGGAACAAATTGACGAATGTAATGTATGTTTGTATAATAGGCATGATAAGTTAAAGATAACTTTGTTTAGTTCCGCTTTGATCCCGAATGGAACTTCGAAATTTAACAAAATTATAAATTACTAGCTTCTGCCCGGGACTTCGTTCGTGTGGATGTCGTAAACACCAAAATATACTAAAGCATCGCATCGCATCGCCGGCCCGCGCTATTACTTCGTTTTCGCTTAGCGTTCTTTCCGACTTTTTTTCTTTTTGCTCGGCTGTTCTAAAGGGTAGCGAATTTTTCAAATCCGACTGGTAGTTCCAGAGATTAGCGCGTTCAAACAAACTCTTCAGCTTCACTATATTAATAAGTATAGATTGAAAGGCAATAAAACCAATAGTAATATCATCATTATCTTGCCGTTATCCAACTTTTATTTGATACTAATAATAGTGGTGGATATTGGTTAGTAAGATGTACTACAAAGAGATGTAATTAATAACATTACATCAAGCGCGAAAAAAAAAATGTTTACATTCCGCCAATTGCTTCTATCTTATACATAAGTACTTAATTTATTTATTGGGATTTCCTCCACAAATTCAAGGAATTAAATTGATAATCCACTTTGCGATACACCCACATTATCTAGAGCTAGGCAGTATGTGCCACCTAAAGTCGGGCTAACCTCGACGGATCGGCAGTAATGTGGATGTGGAGCTGTGTCACAAACTCTGCTTCACCTCCTATCCTGCTCCCTGTGACCCAAAAAATGCAGCCGTAAGATACCCACACACACACTCATGTACACTCAATTGCATTCGCTCACCATCTCACATACACACACTCACACACCCACACCCACACACACACTCACACACCCACATACAAACACGTGTAATCACACGCCCGCTTTGTTTCTTTTTATTATTGTTTAGTTATACTGTCTCAATACCAGCTTGTGTTACTTATTATTTTATTTTATTACATAAAAATTGAAATGTGTATTGATGTATGGCGGAGGACACTGATTCCTGTAACACAGGTTCGCCTAGCACGGGAGTCAGGGGCTTCACATGTATTGCTGGAATATTTTTATGTCAAAAAAAAGTAAAAAAAAAAAAAAAAGTTTTAAGCCAAAGTGACCTCTGCGCTGCCACCGACAACGCCGTGGAAGAGCGAAGTTTTGGGCCATGTCGTGCCAGTTAGAAGAAGTTATGTCCCTACAATTCCAATTCTCTGTGTCCAGCACTCGACGTGGCAACACGTCGTGTTCGGATTCGCGACTGGTCAATCGTCATCTTGAGGATGCCTCTTTGAGAGGTGAAACATGTGTCGATTTCTTACAGGGTTTTTTATGACTCTTGAGGAATAGTTAAGCGGAATAGGTTACTAAATATATCTACGTCTATTGTACCCCATTCAAACTATATGCCTCTAGTCTGCCTGTCATTAAACGGCTCTCTAGTTGAAGATCTTGGAACCTAACCCCACAATTACAGTGTAATACGTTCCCTAACTGCAGTAGTAAGTCCCACGTGCCAGAGAATATGACCTCTTTGGCACAGTGCACTATCGTAATATTCTTAATAGCAAAAAAAAATAAGATGGCTATATCTTTGCGATTTTCGTCGAGTTCTAGCACAACAAATGGGTTTGATACACCATACAGTTAATTAGCGATTACGTTTTCCGGTTTTTGATCAAAAAACTTTTGTTAGTTACAAATAATAGTTTTATACCCAAAATAAACCTTTTTATAAAAAACGACCGACAAGGTTTTGCAAGCAATGCGTAAATCGTTTTCCAGAAACTAACTGTGAAAGGACTGTACTGTGCTCTTTTAGTACTTCATCACCAACTGGACCCATTTGGGTCCACATTATTTTCGTCTATCAAATCTCCTTTCACGAAAACAATGTTCAGTAAGTTGTAACAGTTAATGAAGACATTGCTTGGTCCCATACTGACAGATTATCTCGTCGCCACTCCATAACCCTCAAGCATAAGGATCCACAAATAAGTACGCTGCTTTTGGTTTGACAGCAAATATAAATAAACAATTACGGCCCTAGACGTTAATACACGCCAGAAACAGGGCCGCCATCTATTTATACGACGGCCCCGTTAAATGTACGTGGATGGACAACCCAGTGGCGCACATCCGTAAGTAGGACAATTAGTGATCAATACCATTTCTAGACTAGTGTCCAACGAACCTATTTTAACGATTTATGGTTTTATTATCTTTTGGCTTCTTCTTAAGCTGTTTTGTGAAAGAAGGGTGATATGATATTGATAGGAGAATTGATGTTTGAGTAGCTATTGAAGCTAACAAAGGGTGACAATGTGGGACTGTATCTAGCTAGAGAAATTAAGACTTCAGAAGTCAGCGTATATCGAAATGACTAACTTTACACTAAGAGTACGATTATAAACAGTAAAATTATGGACAAAGGAGGATTGAATATTACACAGCAAGTTGTTACCAAACATTCATTTCATATCAATCAATTTGCCTAGCCTTTTCCCAACTATGTTGGAGTCGGCTTCCACTCTAACCGGATGAGCTGCATCCGGTTAGAGGGGAAGCCGACTGAATACCAGCCGAAGTGAATACCAGTATTTTACATGGAGCGACTGCCTATCTCACCCTCACAACCCAATAACTGGGTAATACGGTACCCCTTGGTAAGACTGGCTGTCAGACTTTTTCGATATGTAAAGATGGTCACCCATCTACGGACCAACCCCAGCAAGCGTAGCTTAACCTGATGTATCGACTCATGCGGCTGTTATTACTTAGCCACGAGCTCCATCAAACATTCATATGTTACAAAAAAATCTCACTGTATTGGCTAGACGAGATAATACCGGATACTAACATGAAAAAAAATGGGCCAAATGATAAATTGATAACATTGATACAGTATTGTATTCATGATTTTAACATTTATCGTACACTTAGCCGCAATGACATCACAAGCAGTGAGATTACAGAATCAGCCAGTGAAAGTGATACAGACACGCAACAGGCGATCGATTAAGGCCAGGTAGACCAAGCAATGTAGGCATTTAACGCTACCACTTTTACGCGACGCGAGCCGTGCGCTTACGTCGCCTGCGTGAACTTACATGAACCCAACGCCGAGTGGAGAAGTGTCACAGTACAGGTAAGCATGTCGTATAGGCAGTAGGTCAACTTATTTTATTATTAATTTGTTTTAAAAAATAATAAAATACGCGACTTGATCCATTATTCTTGTTTACCGATATACGTAGTAATCGCAAAGGCCGAAAATTAATTTCATGGGTTGTAAATACATTTTATTCAATTATTCGGCATTTTAGTTTCATAAAGTGTATCTCACGAAGCAACACGCGCTTCAGTTGTGGTGGTGGCTAGGTGTGGTGTGTTGTGGTAACTTTAATAAAAAAAAAAACAACCGGCATAAAAATATAAGTGCAAAATAAGTTACGAAAGTCGATTTTTCCTTTTTAGACACCGAAACTATTATTTTGCACTTCGTAGTGTTTATATTTTTATGTCGGTTATTTTTTTTTGTTCTAAAGTGATTTTCACTCAACCGAATTGAGAACCTCCTCCGTTTTTTAAAGTGGGTAAGAAAACAACATGAAATTACTTTTAAATGATTTAAATACGAAATAAAATTAAATTATAAACACAAAATGACTGTATGGTGTTTTCCATAAATTTTACAATGTTTTCAAATTACCGAGAAAAACTCTTTATATTTGTGTTTTTTTTGGACGCATACATTCCTTTGCATCGTGGATTTGATGCACTGCAACAATAAAAAAATGTTCAAGTAAAACATTATCAAGTTATTCTACTGTTATGATTCTACTATGTAATATGTAGGTTTTGGTAAAATAAAATGTGTAATATATTGCACTTCATAGATATTGTTTGTAAACATTGATTACATAAATCGTTTAGAATTAGACAATACTTTGAATATACGTTGTATACTTACCGGCACCGATATTGAAGTCTCAAGGACGAAGTGGGGATTGCTTTGCGTATGGTATGAATGCTGATAGACATAGGGTCTATTTTACTTCTGCACGCATGTGCGCCCAATGCATCCTTGAGATATCAATGTCCGTGCCGGCGATTATACTCGGAAATCGATAGGTAGGTACCTATATCCGTAGAATAGAACAGAGATATTATTGGTTCATATTTCCTTTCTTCCGGTTTCATTCTCAACAATGAATCAAACAACTGGATACGATGGCCACCACCACGATAGTTTTTTGTGCATAAGCCAAAGTTCACAACCCTAGCGCGACCGCCGAGCGTAGATATGAAAAGTGAAGTAGGTACCTACATACATGTGATTTCCTTCTGTACTCTCTGTATTTTGTGTTCCTACTAATAATACTATAAATGCAAAAGTATGTATGATTGTATTTGTAAAAATTTGACAAACGTCAATTTGCACTATCGATAATCCCTAATAACGTCTAAACAGATTACCCTATTTGCACAATTTATTTTGTCGTATCCATTTTAGACCTAAACCTATCAAATGACACTAAAAACAACAAAATATCTACACAAACAAAAAACCATGTTTTCAACTTACGTAATATTTGGTGGCGTGAATTTACCTTACAAAAAAGTTACTTCGTTTATACTGATTCAAAATAGGAAACTTAGGAAACTATTAGGTATATAAATCGAGCTTAGGTGACCGTAGGGCGGATTGAAAAATCAAAAGACATAATAGGTTGATAATATGTACACACTTTACACCTGGCCACTTTCTTGTATTTATTTTTATTCCCCATAGGTACCCACTTCTGTTCACTAACAAAAACAAATAAGTGATTTCTTTTAGTTACACTGTACGTGATAGCCGCGCGCTGGAAAAGGGGACATAGGTCGTACCTCGACAAGGCCTGGCGGGCGACTGAAGTGACGAACGCGAGCCGCTGTGTTATAAATAATTTATTATTAAAAGAATTAAGCTATTTTTCAAAATGTAACCACTAATTATTTTTCTTTATGTTATTATCTTTTTTTAAGATGTGGTTTTTAGTAGTAAAACTTTTATAAGCTTCGAGAAAAACCAGAAAAACATTAAAAAAATATCGAATTTGGCTGTTCTTCGGATTTTTTTTTGATCGAGTGAAGTTTTCGATATCGTGTTTCGAACCACAAATTGTCAAAGTACATGAAGTAAACTTCATTAAGTTTTTTTTTTTGCTTTAAAAAATCACGATTTCTTTGTTTATTATTAAATCAAAGTGATGTAAAATTGGGAATACCTGCCCTTAAGTTTACAAAAGCGACCAAGTCGCGAGTGTTAAAATATATGCAGGGGATTTCTGTAAATAGGTTTTTTATTACGCGGACACGGAATCTGAGGAATGGCTGTGAATAGAACGGCATTTTTAGATGTAACTGTCAATTTTAGCCATTTAATAAATTTGTGGCTTGGAGAGTGTTTTAGAAATTTAGACCACACAACAAAAGGAGTAGCAGAGTTAGTTCGCTTTGGAGAGCAACCTTTCATACAATATCCAAAGTAGAATGGACTAACTCCAGAAACAAAGGACAACTGCCTACTTCTGAAGATCACCCTTCATTTTGTCGCCACGACAACATACCTGGGCGACTTGCCATAGCCGTCACATGTGGCAAGTTTGGCGATCGCTCCGCTGTTTATTAGTGCATCACCTTGATATAATTTTAACTAATAGGTAACTATATTCTCATAATCTCATAATTACTATACAGGATGAAATTTAAATTCATGGGGATGCTCTTAAGGGGTTATTCTACTCATCATTATGAACGATTCTGAAATCACGAAAAAAAAAGCAGCTGTTTCCTACATTTATGTTCGCATAGCTCGTCAAAATGTAAGGAACACCTGATTTTTTTTTCCGGCCTTTTAGCTGGGCCTTAAGACTTATGGTCACGCTACGCGTGGTGGTGAGGATATGTATAGAATCAACTCTCGAGTCAGATTTCAGCATAATGGGTTTCAGACTACCCGCGCCCATGTCACAGATATACATGACATCAATCAAGTCTGCTTCTGAGTAACCTCGCCAATACAATATAATCATGTGGTATATTAGAAGACATACAAAATCTACTCCCAGGCGCCGCACTCAATTACAGCGGGTTCGTTTTATTTAATCTTGAAACAAGAGACTCTTTTATTAAGACTCAACTGTTATTGGTTGCTTTTTGATCAAATTATCATTCTTTGATAGCTTTCCTTGAATTTTGTGACTAATATTTATAAACGGGTGAGGCTTCTACGAAGTAACGGGATTTTAACGTTAAATGAACCGAAAAATTCCATATTTTAATTTCACTAAAACCTTACCTTATTACGACAAAACCATGTTTATCAGTTGTTAGGCCTATGTTTGGACTTTGACATAAAACTGACATTAAACACGCGTTGAACAAGTGTCTAAGTTTTTGTGGTAAGGCCCTTACGGTTTAGTAAAATTAAAATATGGAATTTTTGAAGATGTCCACTCTTTCCTGGGAGGTAGATGCGATGCCTCCCCAAGCATTTTTAGCTAACTATTCTGAATCGTTAGTTAGCATGCAATACAATACATTACAATTCAGCCATTGCTAAGGCCTAAGGCGTTGGCTGGAGAATGGCGATTGAAAGGTCATGAGTTGAACCCGTCCTTACTTATCGTGGTAAACGTACTTCGAATGCAAGCATGCACTTTAGGCTGAAGGGGGTTAAAAGGATATGATGGTGCATTTTGTCTTAGACGGAGGTTACACATCCACCATTTGGATCTGACACTTTGCGTAATTGCGTAACGCGTTGTTTTGTCCAATTTTTTATGTTGCCGTGCCCTAACCGGGTTCCTGTTGGATCTTACTTTATTTATCTATGTAACCGCTGTTATACAATGAATGCAATAAAGAATTTGAGTTTGGGTTTGAGTTAATAATTGTTGTAACAAATGTCAAATTTAGGTAACAAAGTGATTTTTTATAGTGCTTTTAATGTATTTTATGATTTACTAGCTGCGCCCAGCGGTTTCACCCGCATAAGTCAAGATCCCGTGGGAATATCGGGATAAAAAGTAATGCAAGTAAGGCAAAAATGTATAGGACTGACATATGGTATCGAAACTTAAAGTTATGTCAATCCTGTTGAAAGTCATTGTAGAAATACGAACGCTTTTGAAGCGATCGCCACTTGTCTAGGCCCTCAGTTAACGTAACGTAATAATTTCTGTAACAAGTGAACAGAACATAAATACTTACTTAAAACAATCATGAATGATTTGTAATTGGAATGCTACGTGTGTGATTCCAAAAACTGGTAGCAACTTTCTAGACAGCCAGTCTTGGTACCAACGCATTGCCAACGTAAGTATAAATACTATGTATGAATTATAAAAGAAGGTTTATTGACATAAGGGGCTGGCTGCATTAAATGTCAGGTGAAAAGAAATTATAAACAGGATACTGTTGTCCCTCCTTGACCATTGCATTGTGTAACGGAGTATTTTAAATTGTACTGTCTACTACTGTGTTTGTTTTGAAAGCGTGTTGCTAATGACTGCTTTTTATAATAGCTAAAAAATAGTCGACTTAGTTATATTTCGTGGAGCATCTTCATGGAAACAATATCGAAAGATGACAATCAATCAGATACTATTTGTTTGCCGTTTGGATGGAAATACGTTCCTTTTGAGACCGCTCGCGCTCAACTGTTGATTGGCCTTTAGAAGGCCGAAAACAATTAAAATTCTATTGTGTCCCGTTAGTGACAGTTGGAGGTTTAATTTGTCTGTTTCGTTTGCTAATAATACCTAAATACCATATTTCGAGGAAAAGCATAAACGAACAGAAAAACCAACTGATGCAATACACCAGAAATAACAAAACATGTTCTACATACATATAGGTATTATCAAAACCGCACCGTAACGTAAAGTGCATCAAAAATATTGTGACATAAACCTACCAATTAAAAATAGAGACTGGAACGGCATATAAGTTAAATGGCTGCATGATTCAGGCGTGCGTGAGTCAAAGCGGCGGCGTTTAGATAGGGTGAGCTAACTAACTACTGTTTATTTATGATAGCACGGGTAAGCCAGGATGTGGTGAGGGGGCACGTGTGATAGGTGAACGGTAATATGACTATTTGACGGGTAACGAAGACTTGTGTCTGTTTGGCTGAAGCCGGCACTAGACATAGCATCGAATACGCAAATATCAAACAATAAAGCAAACAAGCGACCGTCAGTAGCAACAAGAGCTTATGGCAACAACAGCCTTCTGTACAACGTCGACAATAGATCTAGGTTTGTTCCGGTTTCTTGCGATAATAGTCTCTTGCTTCAGTCATTTCTTCCATGCTCCACCATCTACGCTTGTCCCGGATACCTAAAGTGATTTCTGATTCTGCCTGATCCTTACGAGGATCGGTACTAAAAGCTTGACTGGCGCACCCAGGGCCTGGGTACCTAGGCTACCATTCTCCAGACTAGCAATCTTTCTTCTACGCCATGATGTTGTATTCTCGTCGTATAACTCATGCCGAGACGAGAGGAGAATAAAATCCTTTGCTTGGAAGCAAAAATATTTGCTTTATTCATAAATCTTAAAAGTCGTTTTTCCAAAGTCTTCGGAAAAAAGTTCTGGGCCACAAACGTTTAGAAAAGAAAAAAAAACGCCTGTACTGTTCTCATCCGCCTGTTCACCGGTAGTGCTTGTTTATATTACGCTGCCCCAATTCCAGAGCCCGAACATATGACTTTGTTACAAAAACGTTACTACATTGACTCTGATGTTTTAATGGCGCAATGTTTACTGGAAAATAAGCTACTGGTGTTTGGCGGAAAGAAGTGTGGATTGACAGATCATTGTCTTTCTTCCAGTGCATGATGAGTGAGATGACAGGGGGATGGGGTAGGTTCTCTTTTGTTAGCATTATGTGCTAAGTGCTAATACCTCTATGGCACTTCTCCGGGCAAACCGAGGTTTCTTCAACATCCTCGCGATGTACGGTAGCACTTGACTTCTATACATATAATTCCCTAGTACAGCTCTCAGAGCCTGTAAGGTTGCGACCATGAAGATGTAAAGATTTGGGATTCGGCGTTATGACCTTGATCCTTGGGCAACATGGCGGTTACCGTCCCGGTGTCTTTGTCTCCAATCAGGATCGGCTTTTTCGCAATTCGGGCCGCGCCCTTTCTGAAGCATTAAGCGCAGGCCACACTGGGAACTATAAACCGAAGTATGAAAAGACGCGGTAGCTACATGAGCGAAGCTACACGAACTTAGCTTCGTTCTCAAAATGGCCTGCACTTAACACTCTTGCAGAAGGAGAAAAGGTCACAAGAGGATTTATAGCAACGTTCTCTTTGACATCACCCGTGGTGAATTGGGTATAATTCCCTTAAAGATCTTTATTGTTGAGGCAGGCTCTATGTGGAGTCTTATTTCTAGCGGTGGAGGATTGCGCGCTTCTTTGACGTGTGTTGTTTAGTTTCTGTTGATTAATTTGACTTGTTACTCTAACCAAAATTACAAAAACATAACCCTCCTTCTGGGGCAGTCGGGTAAAAATATTGGTACCTAAGCTTATGTATAATTCAAGCTAAAAATCTTCCAGTTTGCAAATTCGAAACATTTTTCCGAGCAATCGTCTACGTGCCCACCGCAAACGTTTACAATTTTGCAGAATAGATCAATGATATATAAAACTATAGATACGTTGTCCGCACTCTAAAATGACAACATGAAATGAAGCCAATTGGCCACATCGCGCTTAGTTACGCACCAACCTGTCGCGCGACACTACGTTTGTTTTTAATTTAGATATACGAAATTACGTACTAAGATGTATATTTATCTCCCTCTAGCAACAGGCATCCCGCCGTACGGTGTCATATTTTCTTTCCCTTTCTTCATGCGTATAAGTAGCTATCTAGTATTTTTGCCGTTTTTAAGCGCCGTGATGTTGGTTTATGACGTGTCTATATAATAATATGTCATTGGAATAGATATACATATATAGGAACAGAATAGACTCCTGAAATATGAATTACAGACCGCAAACAGTTTATGAATTTATTTCAAGCTTTTTTCCTTTGAGGATAAAACAATTACAATTTCCTTGTACTTTATTAAAATCTGATGACGTAATTTGTTTCGATTGTGGTCAACCAATCAGAACTTTTCCATAATCAGACTAATCAACTTTCCACTAATCACCAATCCGTTTGCCAAGCAAGGCAAACGGATTGGTGATTAGTTTGTTGTTTGGTCCGTACCGTAAACGACGCAATCAATTACATCACAAACTAATTAGGACACACATACGGAATACTGGTATTCAGCTGCATCCGGTTAGACTGGAAGCCGACCCCAACATGGTTGGGAAAAGGCTAGGCAGATTGATACGGAATGCAGAGGCTTATTTTTACGATACTCCTCCGATCCAGTATGGTTGGCTCAGACAATTGCACTTTGAAATCGGAAAGTTGTATGAAACGAAATGTAGACGAAGCCTAAAGGTCTTGCGACAGGGCGCTGTCAAAAGGTTATCAATGATGAACAACAATGGATTCTAAGTGTTCCTAAGAAGGATGTTGGAGATCGGAGACTAGAAATTATGATATTGAATTATTTATTATACTTATTAAGACTTATTACTTGTTTTGATTCTAGTATTTCAGCATAAAGGTATAAGTAATTGTTACACTTGTAATTGTAGCTAAATCAAATATATTGTAATAGCATGGTGTAAACAATTGTTGGCTGACCTAAAGTAAATAAATAAATAAAGGTAGTTCGCGGCTCGCACGAGTCAGAGTAATAAAAAGCTTACACATATACTAATGAACACGTTTAAATCTAATTGAGTTTTCTTTCATTTAAAAATTTAGAAAAAGACGTCATAGAAGTCTAGACAAAACCGCTTCAAACCTGATTACTTCTAGAGGGGAAATTTAGGACCCCAGGCAATTCATAGGCAAATAATAGCAAACAGGAACCATCATAGGGCGATTATTTTTAAACTTTGTCAAATCATTTCTGATGAAGATTGTGAAAATAAGCGATGGTAAAAAATTATCCCATGCATGACTCAGAGCAGTGGTGGCCTAGTGATACCGACACAGTTGTAGGTTGCGGGTTCAAAGTTTCGAACCCAGACAAGCTTCACTTTGTGCAATTCATTTCATCATCACTGCTCTAAAAAACGGTGCAGGAATACTTCGTGAGGAATCTGACATGTCCTAGAACCAAAAATTCGAAGACATGCGTCCCTCACTGGGCAGGCTGGCCGCCCAGTATATTCTGCCTGGGGCCGTATAGCTAACTGTGAAGTCAGTATCGTTCATGTTGAAATGAAAAGAGATGACGCCAAACGTATAGCTCCTATCTCTTTTTCGCACTGGAACAATAATGACTTTTACGAACCCTGGGCGTACTTAGACGTCCTACTAGCTAAGGCCATCAATGCCGGTCATCTATCACTCTTTGCTTTTATATGCCTTAATATTAGAACTCACCTTCAAGCATTTCAGGCAGAACGTATGCTGGCATGGCAGGACACGCGACGAGGTGTCGAGTCGCTCCAGACAAACGGAGCACTCGAGAAGGTCGTTGAGTAAACCCTCATCCATGCCGGTTGGGGCACTGGAAACAAAACACGACTGTCATTCATAGTCATCATCATAGGTATGTTTTTTTTTTATTGTACTCTGAGGAGAATTTGATTAGAAAATTTTATTGTACATCAGAATTAAGGCTCCTACAGACTAGACTAGACTACACTTCTCTACCGTGCGTGAAGTTTTCTTAGATTATTTTTTTTGTTAAAAGTCGCGTCGCTCTGTTGCATCGCGCCTGTTTGCATGAACCTGTAGAGTTACCATTTCGAAATTGGAAAAAAGTCCCGACATCTTACATTCGTTAAAAAAAATTCGGACGAATGACAAGGCCCGACAAAGTCCGGACCGCAGGGGGCTAAAAAGCCGGACATATCCCGACAAATCCGGACGGATGGTAACCCTAATCAGAATAGAACCAATGGCGGTCTTTTCGCATCATCATCTACACACACATAGCCTTACTCAACCCACTGCATAAGCCTCTCCGTCCTCCCTTTACACAATACTTTCCACAAAAACCTACAGGGAGGGGCACTTATGAAACGTCAGAAGCTAGGTGCACGGTTCCAATTGGTCGTTTCCTATGGAGAAGAGCCCTGGTTTTGATTCCCGAGGCAAATTTTATGGCAATAGGCTCGCCCCCCCGTAACATGACGGGTGAAATGTGAGTGTACTTCTACTATTACACCTCTACCTAACCTTACGGGAATACAGGCGTGATTGTATGTTATGAAAAGTGAAATTCATTCGGTTACAGATTTGTCTTTTTATTGGGAACATTCACTACTGCTTTACTAAACTACAGCTCCATTCTGTTATCTGCAGTTTCATACATAATCAAATAAACTCAGAGTTTATCTTACATAATGTACATACAAATTGCATACTTATACTCTATAAGCCTATTACGTCAGACAGAAAACTCCAAAAACATAGCCAATCTTCTTAGCCAAACACAATTCTAAATACAAGGCAAACATAGAAAGACTCAGACTCAGGCCAGACAGCGAATTGCACTTAGAATTTTGCCAAGTACTTACTAACTAGTCTGTTGATAAGAGCTAATTAGGTACGGAATCATTTTCATTGGCTTATTAAGACATCTTTAATGAAGACCAGTGTGAATGCAGAGCGCAGATTGATTACTTCTTTTGTAATTTTCATAACAATGGTGTGTTTCCTTGGAAATCTACACCTGTTGATTTTTTCGCAACACTGAATGGATTTGAGAGAACACACTTTGGTTTGCTACTGTTGTTTCTTTACGGTTTTACTTAATGGACTGACCTTATCATTCAAAATTAGGGGTTTGAGATAATTTAAAAAAAATGTTTTGATCAAATCCTTGTGGGAATTTTCAGCAGAAAATAAAAGGTGACAGGAAAATCAGCATTATTTAAACATTAAATACAGATATACAACATAATCATTTATGGATAATTTGTGTTACATTCATTCTATTTATTAATAAAAAAAATCATTACAGGAAAATATAATTAATCAGAGCAGTAAATAGCCATGCTGCTTATTACTTGTGATGACAAGATCTGTTAGTAAATATCCACTGGTGTACAGTACACGTAGCTGTGTACATGGTGGGTGTACATAGGGTTATAGATTGTTTTATTATTTTTTATTGCTTCACACGGTTTGTGCTATTGACTAACATATAGTTGTAGTATGCCATGACTGTGAGTAAGTATATAAGCAGTAGAAAAGAGGTTACTATAGCAGCACATCCTCTAGACATAATACAGTAATTTTGTAATAACAACACAGTAATAACAACCAAGTGAAATAGTGTACATGAATAAACATTCATAAAATTAAACAAATTTTAGGCAATACTGGGTGTGATTTATGCTGGTATGCTAAAACAAACAAACTTTGTTATATTTACACAGGAAATGATATTTAATCTCTGTATCAACATTAGGATTGGCTACAAGAACAATAAAATTACTAAATATGCAAAAACACTAAACAAATATTAGGTATGTATTTTTGCTTTGCTGTTTTTTATAACAAATTAGTTTGTCTAAGTTTGTACCCACCAAAAGTAACTTTTCTTTGATAAATTAAGTTAGTTATTCTCATAAACAAAAACATTTTTTCTAGAAGCTACTGAGACCTGAGTAACAAATTACTCACTCAGCTGATAGATTAGGTAAACCTATTTTGAGACATTTGTTTACTTCATTTCCCAGCTGTAAGCAAACTTTATGGTCATCAATTTCTTTAGACTTGACACTGTCAGGGGACTATTTTGTGCATACTATTGCCAAAACAATGATGAAGTTAAAAAATAATTTTATTTAGATTTGCAAATTGGCATTGAAATATTATCTTGAGTGTTATGCGATAAAATGATAAGAGTGTGATAAGAGCTTTGAACAATTCAATAGATTTAATATTTATGTTTATACAAACATGTTTCAGGTTGTTTGCCTGTATAAGGTTCATGTCTTGCTTGCATAGCTATTTCTAAGGAAGTGCATAACTGATTACAGTTACTTTATTTATTGTCAACATAATATGCATAAACCACGAATATGCAGATTTATATATTAACCACATAATGAAAGACTGAGGAATGTGAATGTATTTAAGTAGTCAATATAAAAGACTTTTGTGGGTCGAAATTCACGATGAAAGCATGTTGCTAAGCGGTAAGATTTTTATAAATAGAAAAGTTAGAATTTCAAATTCATGTTTTCATTCCTCAGAATACACGGAAGTGTCAGGAAAACAAATATATTTAAGTATAAATAGCCCGACTAACACGATACCGAATAGAACATCGCTACAATACAAGTTTTCGTATTTTTAGATCGACATGCACGTTCTTGTGAGATTTACATGATTACATCTAACGATAAAACACAAAATGTTGATGACTCACCGAATGTTTTAAATTCCAACGATGTTAGAGGGAAGTCTGACCATTATTGCTAAAGCACAATGAAACAAAATCCACGGGATACCACCCCGAACCAGACAACCAGTCACACAAAAATTCTTCGACACAAAACTATCTAAAACAGCACATAGTTCAACACTGTGAATGGATAATTACACCGGGGGACTATAGGTCGGAGGGTGAAGTTGCTACTGTGAGAAATATCCAGTTGTTCACATAAAAACTGATACAATTTCACGCACAAATGCCATTCTCGCCGTTTCTTCGTTCGACCGGACGGTGAAGCGGGGGCGGGCGCAGGCCCGGTCAACTATGTATAGGTGACCTTGGACTCAACGCGGGTCCTAAAAAGTGACAAGGACAGCGAGTGATTTTGTTGCCGACTCTTTCTAACAGACATGTCATGCACTTTAATGTTACCATGTAAAATAAAGTGAAATATCGATGTGCTATAAAAGCGTTTTCTTCATTAAAGTAGCTTTTAAATAGCAATTTAATGATTTTCCATTCATTTCATTAAATTTGACAGCTAATATTAGCTTCATTTAGAAAAATAATATATGATTAAAATCAGTTTTTACGTGATGGCAACTTTTACAATTATCACTTCAAAATTCAAATTTCAAAATGGAGTACATTTTTTCAACATTATTATTATTTAAACTTAATTAATTTTCTGCTTTCAACTGCTGATAAAAAGTGTTATTTGCCGGTTTGTTTGTTAGGTCTGTGCGAAATTAACGCTTTTTGTGTTGAGAATTCAATAATTACGAAATTAAGACTCTTGACTGAAATTGACGCTTTTGTTGTGAATTCTTTTCAAATGGTGTGTTAATTTGTTTTTTCTTGTCGTTTTCCCAGTATTTCGTGTGATTTTCGGTTCAAAGTGCGTCGAGTTAAGTATTCTCCTCCACCTTCATCAAGACTGCGTGTACGGGATACCAAAAATGTGCACAATGCATCAGACCACAATTTTCAGCATCGTTTTCCAAAATTAGGACATTCCAACGTACAGCGGTATGTATATAATCTAAAGTATAGTACCAATTTCAATCAGTATTATCATTCGGTTTTTGATAAAAACAGAATGCTAAGACGCCATAGACGCCATAGACGCCTTCTGCCACTATTTACTCCCTGAAAACTTTAGTCAGGCCGGCCAACTTAGAATGCGCTTATGTCTCAACAGTTGTCCACACATAATATTAGTGAATACGTTGTTTGACATTCAATTTTTTTTTTTACTTTTAGGTTAATCCTGTTGTTCCTTTGGAACCAAGCAGTGTGTTTGTACCAGTAGCAGGCCCATCAAGAATAATTCAACCATTGGCTGAAAAGATTAATGTGTTAAACACAACTAATGGGTCTGCACGGCAATTAAAACCAGCTGCAATGTCTTTGAAGCAACCCCAAAGTGAAAAAGAAAGAAAATTGTATACAAGGATGATAAGAAATATGAAGAAAGTCAGTAGACTTCAAAAAACTATTAAACACCTGAAAAATGTGTCATTTGTCAATGTTTTATGCAAAGACAGCACATATTTTGCAATCAAAAGTGTCATCAACCTTTTCACTATTACTGCAAGGGGAATTACAAAACTTCAAAAGAAAAGGAAAAGCCCGTAGATGGAACACAGAAGCAAAAATAACAGCTCTAAGGCTCTACAAAAGATCCCCAACATGTTACAAGCTGTTAAGAAGAATGATTTGTTTACCAGCCCCAAGCACATTAAAGTCCCTCTTAAATAAATTTCACTTGTGCGTTGGCATCAACAAAAATATTTTTAATGTTTTGAAAAAAACAGTTAAAAGGTTTATACCATCTGACAGAGAGTATGTGTTGATGTTCGATGAGATGTCCATAAAAAGAATTTATGGTACAATATAAAAGAGGATTTGATAGACGGTTACCAAGATCATGCTTCTCAGGGTGGATCGGCAGAAATGGCATCATATGCACTTGTTTTTATGGTTGCTGGTATCAGAAAACCAGTTAAACAGCCGGTTGCCTATTATCTTTCTGGTGGATCTGTAACTGCTGATCGACTGACAGTTCTTCTGAAAGAGGTGAGCATAATAAATGTTTCCTTTAATTCATTCCTAACATTTAAAATGATCATCCTGTGCACTATGAAACAGTCAGCTGCACTACCTGGCTGGTGTCTGGTTATAAATTGTACAGCTGATGTTGACACAGTAGATGAAGAATTATTTTATTTCCTAATTATTCATAACATTTCTCTTCACCCAGTTTATAATCATAATTTGTTATATCATTTCAGGTTTTGAAGTGCTGTTTTGATGCCGGGCTTAATATAGCTGCCACCGTATGTGATCTGGACTCGGTGAACAAGAGAGCTATAACCATCTTGGGAGCTACTGTAGAGCAGCCTTATATTAAATTAGGCAATAATGAAATTGTCACCATTTTTGACACGCCACATTTACTTAAGTGTTTTAGAAATTTATTTCTAAAATATGACATAAAATGTCAAACTAATATTATCATCCGACAACAAATGTGGAATTGGTAAGTAGCTGTCAAATAACTTTATTTTCAATATTTTATGATCATTATAATAATATATTATCAGTCTTTTTAGGGTCCGTACCCAAAGGGTAAAACGGGACCCTATTACTAAGGCTCCGCTGTCTGTCTGTCTGTCTGTCACCAGGCTGTATCTCATGAACCGTGATAGTTAGACAGTTGAAATTTTCACAGATGATGTATTTCTGTTGCCGCGATAACAAAAAATACTAAAAAACAAAATATAATAAATATTTAAGGGGGCTCCCATACAACAAATGTGATTTTTTTGTTCGTATTCGCTCGATATTGATAACGGCAACAGGTTGAAATATTTAGTTATATTCACTTTAAAAATAAATAATGAAATTAAAATAAAACAAATATTTAAGAGGGGGTCCCATACAACAGACATGTTTTTTTTTTGCCGTTTTTATAGATAATGGTACGGAACCCTTCGTGCGCGAGTCCGACTCGCACTTGGCCGGTTTTTTAGGTTCTATCTACTATACCCAAGAGGGTGGCATATACCCTATAATTAACTTATTCTGTCTGTCTAACACAAGGCTGTATCTTTATAACTGCAATAGGTAGGTAATTGAAATACTAATATTTCCTAAAAATACATGTTACTATGGCAGATGCTCAGCAAATAAATTAATCTGAATTTGACTACCTTAGTCTATCCTAACATCACCTCTTCAATTTGTGTTACAGGTATTGCTAAAAATGGAGCTACATTCAAGAATTTTATGAGCTGGACAACACTAACCCCAATTTTGTGTTTGCACCACTTCTTAAAGTAGACCACCTTAATCCAAACACAAAACAGAAAATGAAAGTCAAGCTTGCTGCTCAAATTTTAAGCCACTCAGTAGCAGCAGGCATGTATGCAAAAATAGCTCAAGGTAAGGATCTTTTATTTTGATCATCCATTTTGGGCTTAAGTCAAATATTAGCAGCTACAGAAAAAGGTCTATTATGATTACGATTTTTTTTGACATAATAATAATCCCTCTAAAGCTATTTTGGTTTCCTCATGTTGGTACGATCAACTAAATAAAATAAATGGTTAAATCAACATTTTATATTCGACAATCACGTCGTAAAGATGACATATTCAGATCATGCCGTGATCGTAATAAAAAGATTAGTCAGTCTGCCAGTCAGTAGATTGGTACTGAGGCTGACTGCCCAGGGTATGTATGCTGGTCGATCGTTTATAATTGTGTCGTCAGCAATGAAGGCTCTTTCAATGCATCTTTGCATTTTGATTGTGATAAATTGATATTGTATTTTTTTTTTTTCAGGTGAATTATCATGTGATGCCACAACTACAGCAGACGTAATTACAAAGATGGATGAATTATTTGATAGTGTTAATGCGTATACACCAGACCTTCGAAGGGGGAAACGAATGTCTACAAATTTAAAGGACAGTACAGACCATATTAAGCTTTTTAAAGAAATGAAGCAATTTTTTAGAAATTTAACTTTTTTGGGGTGCAAAAGTTCTCCCCCGTCCAAGGAAGGTTGGGTCTGGAGTTTGAATGGGCTGGAGAGACTGTGGATAAACCTTAAAGTAAAACACAAATCTATTAAAAGCTTATCCACAAAGAGGATCCAGCAGGACCCATTAGAAAATCTTTTTGGCTGCATACTACTGGGCAGTTTGTAGCTGGGTTAAAAACTGCTGTCCTGAGTAATTTGTCACACATTGGGTCAGGAAATTGTGAGGTTGACGAAAATGACGTCATCCTGACAAATTTCAAAACTCTTTTGACTCCAGTTATAGACGTAGGCACACCTGATACTGCCACACTAGAATAAAATATATCAGAACATGAATGTAAAATTTTGGTAAAATTATTTCATATCGAATTCATAAAGGCACAGATTTATCGTCAAGGTATGAAACACCAAATTTTCGATTTCTCCATCCATTTTACAAAAAAATATGTGTCTTTTATGGATTTGATATATAATTCAGGATAATTCGAACACAATTTAATGTTATAACAAGTCTCACTACTCATGTAAGTTTGTTGTAAATGTTTTTGATGATTAGTATATCATATGTAACCATATAATGTACCTGCTTAAAACATAATCATTATGATTTAATATTATAATATAAATAGAACTGGAGACTATCTTGTCCAATTTAGTTTAAAAAAAAAAGTTTTGGGACGCTTTTATTAACAACTGTCATTAAAATAAAAATATTTTTTTGTTTTTTCAAATTACTGATAAATCTTTTTGTAAAAGTTGTATTCATTTTGATTACTCATGAGTGTCTGTGTCTACTGTCTTTACTGATTATTCTGTTACAGAAATTGATTTACTATACCTGTAAAAAGGAATTATTGAAATATAATGGTAAACTGGCAGAATAAAAAAAAATCTGTTTATGATATTTATTTTTGTAACAGAATAATCAGTAAAGACAGTAGACACTCATAACTTCATGAGTAATACAAATTAAAATAAATTTTGCAATAAGATTTACTAGTAATAAAAAAAAAAACATATTTTCTAATGACAGTTGTGTTTGTAATAAAACCGTCTTTCCATTCATATATTTTCTTATTGAAACAGAAAACGGTTTCTCCTAAAGAAATTCAAAAGCTATCGCCCAAAAGAAATATTTTTTTTAAAGTAAATTGGACATGGTAGTCTCCAGTTCTATATTAAATATAATCAATTATTGAAATATAGTATTACTGGTACTGCCGTTGGTCCCACACAGTTAGACTGCAAATTTGAACTGGTTCTGTTTAGTGATAAATTGATAATATCCAGACCTAGCTATCAAGAACATTTCAAATTCACAGGCTATATGTGTCGGTAAACAAACTAATTAACATTTGAAAATACTGTTGGAGCTGCTGAAGACCACCTTTGCATTGTATAAACTAAATCTCCTTTGTATTATTTAATTGCATAGCACAAGTATGAGTACTTACTATGTTTTTTGAATTGTTTTTTCTTTTTATGTTATAATTTTGGACACTTTTAACGTCCTTTCTACATTGTTATCACAATATGTATAATTTCGACATGAATGATGTAACCAATTCTTGTATCAATTTTTTATTTAAAAGAGTTTCCGTGGAGTTTCTTGCCCATTCTTCTCCTTATTACCTACTACGCTTTGGATGGGCAACTAGCTTCATATTTCTGACTGAACGACTCCTTGACAATTATTTTTCAAAAATGCATGTAAATGGTTTAATTGAAATAAATGATTTGAATTTGAATTTGAGTTTGAGTTTGAAATAACTTAAACTTATATATACATATATTTATTTATAGGTATGGTACGGCAATCCGTACCATACCTATAAATAAATATATGTATATATAAGTTACCTATTACTACTTTCAAGATTCGAAATTCCCGCCTATCGGATCGTCAAGTTTTTTGTGGGCTACCACCAGATGGCGTCATTCCTTTCTCATATTTTTTGTATGAACTTGTTATTCTTCTCTTGAGTATTAATGTTCTGTGGGCGGGCGGGAGCAAGCGACTATTATCACCTCTTGGGGTGTACACTCTAATATTACGGATTCTACCAATCAAAGCATAAAAGATTAGATTAAGTATTCGAGGAGAATACGTAAAAATTATTACTTTTAATTACATGAAAGCATCTTAGGTAATAGTTTATGAATATGAAAATGAAAAGTCTGTGAAAAACAACTTACATTGAGTACAATACAGTAGTAACAAGGCTCTAGATGGCAACTTTCTTTAAAAAAAAAACAGGATAAATGTAATCCTGTTTCATAATAATTATTTTCATAAAATAATAAAATGAAAGCTTTTCGGTATTATTTTCCTAATGACTCAATTGGTAAGATAACTGTGATTACATTGAATACATTTATAAAAATTGATACTTATGTCATTCATTAGTATTTTACTAAGCTAGTGCGCCTCATCTCATTTTGTACCATGAAATAATAACATAGAAAATAAGATAGAAATAGACAAAGCTATAACAAAAACTATCAGAATAACGGATCTGCTAACTACAAGTGCAACTAATTTATAATTTGGGCCTTGTTAATGGCTACTGAAGCTTTTTCTGAATATCAAATTGCCTGAAGATGGACTTTGTACATACTTATAAAATAAACCATTTCTATAGCCAATGTTTAGGAGCTGGAGGTGTTATTTTTATTCTTTTGAGAATCACAATTTTTTTCATAATATTTCGTCGAGTTCTTGACTAAAAGCTATAGTAATATGGGAAAGGAAAGATCCATTATTGTACGGGTTTCAGATTTTTTAAATTTTTAAACGTAGGCCTTAACGTCGGTTCGGTCTGTCATGCATGTCACTTGTCACTTGTCAGTGTGCTAGGCTGTCAAAATATGTCAGCCTTTTTTGCGTAGATTTTTATTTTCTTGAATTTCTCAAAAATGTCACGCGATAAAAGCGTGTGGTTTGCAGAAGAGATATTGCTGGATGCCAAATTAATTAATTTTCAATTGGAAACGGGAGAATGGGACGCTGTGGAGGAAATGTTACGAGCCGAGGCTCAACTTTCCAGAGATACCGAGACCGGACGATTGCGCCCGTAAGTAATACAAACATGTGGAATTATAATGTTTATTCGTTTGTTTGCATGTGAGCATGCATTTTATTCAAGTTAGAAGTTTCCGTTATGCGGACCAAGTCTCTCACTAACTGAACAATTTTGATAGCCATTTTATTAAAATGTGCTCGATCCTGCTCTCGATTCATCTCGTATGGCTCAGTATTTAATTTGAAATCTTTGGTACAATAAAATTGTAGATTCTACAGCTATTAATACAAAGTTACTGTTATCATGCTAATCCTTTATTGAATAACATTATTTTTTGTTTATCTATTTCTTAACATTTTAGCTAATCAACACTTGATGATATGTTTTACTTTAGAAACAATATGTTTATCATCATATCTTCCTGTTTTCCAGAAAGGTTGGATTTGGGCTGCTACAGACTTTAGAAAAATATAATTAAATATTAAACATTTATATTTCAGGAAAAAGGCATCAGAATATACATTACGACTTATAGCAGAAGTTCTACATATAATGCGTCTTGACGTTGAACAAGCATCATACAACAGAAGTACTCTTGCAGTTGCAGAACAATGTCTGCGCTTGGTCCGTTCCTGTGCAGCAGCTGGCACAAAGATGCAAACATACATCTCTAAAGAACTTTCCATACTAGACTCTATGCTCATCCTAGCAACCGAATACCAACATCCAAGCGTTGACTTTGTAAATGAAGAGCTGCAGAAAAAGTTTGAATCATGCATGACTGTACTCATGCAAACCTTAGGAAACTTAGTTGTAAACAATCCATTCAACCAAATCATGATTTGGAATAAATTCGATGCCAATATCCTCAACAGCTTTGTTGGATCAAATGATAAGATTGCTACCGCAGCTGCTATGATCGTTTACAACATATTATTAGGCCAGCCAAATGTGTTGCCTGACGATGTTATGTTATTGAACTCATTAGCATACATGTACAGTAATGGCAACACTGAATATCCGCATTTAATTATAGAATACTTAATTGGTGTTGAGAATACTTACATAGAGAAGTTATATTCAAAGTTGGAACCTGAATGTCGGATGCTTGTGTTGAACTTAGCGTACAATATATTGATGTCAACGGAATCTCAAGATATTAATGTGTCTGTAAACTTTGTTAAGTTTATGGCTCTTGAGTTCAAGAGTAAATCCGATTGTATATTAAAGACGGTTGACAAATATGTGAATTCTATTGAGCCTCAGGAGGTGGTGTTTCTATTGGAGATCATAGCCACTGCGTCTAGTATGGATGCGTATATGGATTGTTTGCAGACAGATAGCTCATTATTTATTAATTGTGCATGTAAGTATAATACAATTTCATCATCTTCCTGCCCTTGTCCCATGTTACTCTGGGTCGGCACAACACATTTTCTTCTTCCATTCTCCCCTGTCAACCGTCATGCTATCATTCACTCCCTTCTCTTTCATATCTTTCTTCACACTCTCTTCAATTCATCCATCTTTTCTTTGGCATTACTCTCCCTTTCCATCCATCAACATTTAATAGTATAATACTATTTATATTGTCATAATATCTCCAAGTTATACTGACTCTTTAAATTACCAATGACCATCATCATCATCTGCCTAGCCTTTTCCCAACTATGTTTCGGTCGGCTTCCAGTCTAACCGGATGCAGCTGAATACCAGTATTTTACATGGAGGGACCGACTGCCTATCTGACCTCCAAATGAATGATCAATTACCATTGACCGTAATGCATAATTCCATTTCCTTCCAGTTCTTCTCCAAGCGATTCACAAGTTAGGCAAAGAGAGCAGCAACTTCTTTTCCTCGCTAAACAAGCTGTATGAGGCTACCGGCAGGACGTTTATAGATGATGAGAATGAGAATATATCAGAAATACCAGTCAGCAGTCCGTGTGAGAGTGAGTTACCTATTCCCTTTAAGTGTGTCCAAATATTGAGCGGCAATCGTGCGCAGCTGCCGCGCTTTGATTGCACAACTGCCGCGCGCGAACGCTGCTACCTACCCGCCGCGCACAAACATTTCTAGCAAACATTCGTCAGTAATTGTGTTTGGACGAATTATAACCAGAGCTACAACACACGCAACCGCTTTCATTTTAGTTCTGACGCCAACTGAAGTGCGTGGCGTGTTTCAGATATGCCGCGCAATACTGCCGCGTAAACAGTCGTCGGTTTAGTCCTAAAAAGAGCGCGGTGTGTAAATGTGTAAATGTGCAAACGCGCTCTTGCCGCTCAATGTTTGGATACACCTTTATAGTTCTGTTCCTTTTCGTAATATGCAGTGGAGCCTTTATTCCAAATAGGTGTAGGCAAAGTTGAGTATGCAGTTCTGTCTTTGAGTACCTCTATAAGGCTTCAAACAGGCGTCGATTTGTGACCTAACAATCCAGTGGTCGCGTTACTTGGGCGCAGTATAATAACTTGCGACTCGTTATTCGCGGCCGTTCCTACTGCCGCCACCACTGCTTTAAAGCCGTATAGATAGTGCAATACACGAAGACGCGCCCCACTCCTCCACGCCCCAAGCTTTAGCTTACAGTAGAGTAATCGCATTTAGGAAGAAGAGTGGGGCGCGTCTTCGTGGATGGCACTATCTAGATTTTTTTAAGCCTGTGTGTCATAATTTCCGACCGGGTACTGTATTTTATTTTTCCGCATTAGCTATGTGAACTAAAGAAATAAAGACATCTAAGACATTTTAATCGTATTATCATTGAAATGTGTGAAAGAAGCACTTAAATTGTATAGCTTCACGGTGTTAATGATAAAACGGGTAACCGACTGACCGTGTAATCGAAAATCATGGCTCTACAAACACCGCCAAACTATTGAAACGAATTGATGAGCGTTACAGAGATGGAGTAGTTGAATGCTCATATATGTATTCGAGTAGAAAAGTTCAAAATAAAGGTTTCTCATTGAACGAGTGAGATGTTTCATATTCCTCAGTGACTTTTGTGTTACTTTTACGAGTATGATTTCATTGAGAACCCCCCTCTAACAATCGCCTTTAAAATGCCAATTTTAGTGGAGAACAAACGTGAAGCGCGAATCGCGATTGAATTATAGAAATACATAATTAAATTATTTATTGTCAACCAATGTAGACCAACGACTTCGACTATAAACACTCCATTTACTAACTAATCTGTTACCAATTACAGATCCCCTAACCAAAAACGATTCAGCCGACAACATGCTATCGTGTAACGAAACCACATCGGAATGCACGGAATCTGAAAGCAGCGAACAATATTTCGAGTGCAACGAGAACCCTGCATACATGGACAAATTCGACGCCGTAGATAATATGCAACCGCTCAAATTCGCCGATACATATCCAGACGTGAAAAACAGTAGAAGTAACTCGAACTCCAATGTTAAAATCGACGCAGATATGTCGAAAGTCGCGTATAAAAGAAGCAGTTCGGTTCCGAAAAATGATGATCGCGTGCCTTTGCCTACGAGGAGGATAAGTTTAGAACATAAAATTGATATAGGAGATGACAATGAACCTCCTTTGATCATTGATTCCGCGTCGCCAAACGGCAGTATGAACACAATAGCGGAAATGATCCCTGTAGCATTACAGCCAAGACTGGACTTACAACCAACAAGCAGAACGGAATCCCAAGACAGTTCCCCAAACGACCCCCCAACAGAAATACACATTTCGAAAGAAGAATTAAAAAGCGAAGTTAAAGCTTCTCCAAGCGAAATTTCACCACCATTAGCTGAGAACGTACCAGAAGCAGAGTCGCAAAAACATTCGCCCGATACTCCTAAGGAAGTAAAGAAAAGTCAGAATTTGTCGACGGATTTCGATCTCAGTGAGCAACTGCAGAAAATTCTTGGTATATCGTCCGAGAAAACTCGCGGGGATACGGTTAATGCGGAGAAGAAAAGTGAACCTGCTAAAGAAGTCAAGATTGCTGATGATGCCACTAATAAGGTGCCGTCGGTGAAGATTGACTCTCCTGAAGGGGCGAAGGCCAGGTAAGTTCCATTCACATTTTTTTCTTTTTGATTATATATAAGAATCTGGTTTCTAGCATAAACAAACAATAGAATATCTACTTGTCAGCGACAAAAATCTATGGTCATTTCGGATTTTTTATAATAATTGAATGTAACCAAAAATACTATTCTTTAAAGTATTCTCTACGATTTTCTCATCATCTCCCTGCCCTTGGATCCTAATTTATTTGGCCTCAATTCGGCATGTCTTCTTCGCCCATACAGTATTCCCCCTTCCTCTTTCTATGCATATCACCTTTCACAAAATTCATTCATAGTTTTTTTAGGTGCGGGTACGAAAACAACGGCGAGGAGCGGTGGTTGAGCCGACGGCAACGGTACTAATGCTCGGTTCCTATAAAAAAAACGAATCGTTTTGCTTACCAACGATAACATTTTTTATTGCCTAACTGGGCATATGTATAGATTTGATTCCCTGAATTGTTCTGTTGTCACCGCCCCGCTTGGCTACCGCTCCTCGCCGCTGGTTCGTGGTGTCCGCCTCAGTTTCATGCTGGGGCTACATTGTCGCGTTATCGCGAACTATACTTCGTGCGCTCTCTCTCGCACAGCGATCAACGTCTCGATGAGCAACAGAGAGCGCACGAAGTATAGATCGCGATAACGCCACAATGTAGCCCTAGCATCATAGCCTTAGCACACAGCGGGCGCGGCGTGACGGGGCGCGGCGTGACCGGGCGGCGACGCGGCGCGGCGCTGGCGCGACGGCAGCTTTCACACTTCGTTCGCGATCACGTTCCGCCGCGCCCATTCACGCTGACCGTGTAGCGACGCGATTCATTCACTAAAAAGATGTTGAGCGATTCAGACGTGGAAACGCTCTTGCTCTTATTTGCGCTAGCTAAGAAAAACAACGTAAACGGAAATGGGGCATGAAATAAATCAAAATCGTCCCGTCGCGCCGCGCCCCGCGGCGTCGGACTTGTATTCGCGCTCGGCGCGACGCCGGCGTGGCGCGACGGTTCGCGTCGCGCCGAGCGCGGCGGCTCTGTGTGGCGTCGTCCATAGTAACTAGTACATTACAACTGCTCAGCGTCGCGTCGCCGTCCGGCCAAACCGCGGCGCGCCCGCTGTGTGCAGCGACCTTAAATCTTTCTTCACGAAGCAAACTCCGTTACTAAAATATTAGTTAATATTTTATTAATTCTTTGCAGGTTAGGCGCGATCGACATGACGACTCCAAAGAAAGCCATCACGAGTGTTGAGACAGTGGAGCGACACGTCGCGTTTGGCTTCAAAGCAGCGCTTGTAAGGACACTTGCAAACCTCTGCTGGAAGAATCAAGAGAATAAGAAGATGGTGAGGTTTCTTACATAACATAATATCACGCTTCTATTCCCCGAAAGGTTATGCAGAGGTGTACCTTTAGTACACCCACATTTCGCCAGATGGTTGGTTGATAAGGCTCGCCTTACTGTAATAAGGGCGAGCCTTTTGCCATCAACCGGGCACAAATATAATGCTTCTGAAAAATTCCTAATGAAAAAACCCTATAACATGTTTCCCAACCTGGGAATCGAACTCATGCTCAGCAGTAGTGATTGCGAGTACTAGACCAAGTTTATATTTGTACGTACAAGCGTAACCTACAGTAAGCGCCTCGAGTTCATTACTTATTAATAAAGAGTCCTAATCTGAATCGATATACGTGTTCTATTTTCTAATTAGGTCGCAGCTCTACTCGTACAGTGTACATATTATTTAGTGGTAACAATTTGACATTGATAGCACCCTGTATATCTTCGTGGATGGCAATATCTTTAACTACGGACTGTTCATTATAACTTGTCCCTGGCCGTCATGTTGGCATCATTGCTTGGCATCATTGCTTGTCATTAAATACCCGTTTAGAAAGCACACAGCACGAAATGGAAAATATTATACTGGAAAATATAGACTTGAAAAAACAAATAAAAAATGTTAACCAAGAACTGAGCGTTCTAAAACAATTATGTAGAAGCCCATTAACTTCGAGTTACAACTTGTTAGTTAGCACCAAAAAGAATGCGCGACGCCGCCTCACTGACAGTTTTCATATCTCTCCTTTAAGCCAAAACATAACAAGTACATTTACATCTACATCTATGAAACAGGGAGAAGAAATAACCCCTCTTGTGAAAAATGATCCGATTACTCGACAGTGCCAAAAAAAAACAAATGTTCTACAGGCCAACACTTCGTCAGAACAAGAACCAAAGATATGTGCTAAACTTCAAAATGACGTAGTGTTACCCCCCGCGCCAGCGACAAACACACAGATAAACAATGGGATGGCAACTAAAAAAAGGAAACCTACCCACAAGCGTGAAAAAAGGGTATTTATAATAGGAGGAAGACAATGCAGTGGACTAGCAACACAGCTGTACAAATCCAGATTCTACAACCCGCATAGCCATTATCGTTTCATGTCTATTGTTAAACCAAATGCTACCACGGAGGATATATTGACTAGTATGCAGCTTTTCGACATTACCTCTGAAGACAAATTAATTATATCTATAGGACAAAATGACATCAATACTTTAAAAATGACCACAGAACTAGTTCTATTCCTAAAATCAGTTAAATGTCCCGTTATCATCTTATGTGTGAATAAAAACATCTGCTCAAACGAATCTAAATTGAACGAAATGTTGTATCTTATTTGTAGCCAGAGTAAGGATTGTTCATTCATTTCAAAATACTATAACATGTCATCGTTATGTCGTAAAATAAATTTAGTGTTAGACCAGCTAGACTATGACAAAACATTCTTATCGTATAATAAAAACAGCAACATTAATAAGACTTTTACACCGGAAGCTCGTACCCAAAACCAAAGTACGCAAACTAATGATAATTCTGAACAATACAATTTAAGCAAAGCTCCCCAGGAAAATATTGCTGTCAATGAAATAGCTAACGGAGCATTTTTTCGTGGCTAAACCAGTTAATCATGTAATATTTCACCAAAATATTGCTGGTGCCATAAACAAGGCTGAAGATATTGAAATAGCAATAAATCTACTTCGAGATAAAAGCATTTTTATTGATTTTATAACTTTAACTGAAACTTTTATAAAATCGGGTGACGAGGAAAATTTGAAAATAAAAGCATTTAAATTAGTAAGTAGTTTTTCTAGGAAAGACCAGAAACGTGGTGGCGCTTGCATATTAATAAGACAAGGGATCGAATATGAATCTATTGAATGGCTAAAAAATATGACATTAGAAAAACATTTCGAAATATGCGGTATACGAATACAAAAATACGGCATTAATTTGCTGTGTGTGTACAGAACGCCAAATTCGGACCTAAATATATTTTTTAGAAAGCTTCAAATATTATTAAACAGACTACATCATAAAGATAATTACAAAAACATTTTATGTGGTGATTTCAATATTGACATATTAAATAATACACAGTCTAAATATGAATTTATAAATATTTTACTCAATTACAACTTTAAATGTCATATAAACAAACCAACTCGACAAAATACCTGTATTGACAACATAATTAGTGACATCAAAGATGCTAAAGGAGAAGTACATGAACTGGGACTATCAGACCATAACACTGGTCAAACATTGACAGTAAAAATAAAATCAGATAGTAATTATCAAAAGCATTGGTTTGTATATAAAAGAGACCTATGCAAGGAATATATTGATAAGTTTTGTTACTACCTTGGCAACCTATCTTTCTCGGAGATTTTCCTAGAAACAGACGTTAATAAGGCGTTTAAACTGTTCCATGACGAGGTCTGCCTTTATTTTGACTTGTGTTTTCCTCAAATAAAAATCAAAATGAATCAAAACTCCTATAACCCAAAATGGATTACAAAGGGCCTAAAAAAATCTTTTGTGACAAAACGAAAACTACAATATGAATACTATAAAAATAAAAATAGTCAAAACAAACGAAAATACGAAACATATGGTAAAATTTTGAGAAAATGTGTAATAAGTACTCAAAATAGTAATAATAAAAAATATATAGAAAAAGCCGAAAACAAATGTAAAGCCACATGGAGAATAGTTAACGAAAGACTCAAAGAAACCAACCGAACGAATGAAATCAGAGAAATTTCGAACGGGAATCAAATGCTTTTAAATGGCGACGAAATTGCCACATATTTCAATAATTACTACATAAATGTTGTAAACCCGGTAATTAATGACCACCCTGCAGACCAAACAATAACTGGAAGAACGTTAGCCAGCTCTATTTACCTGGAACCAGTAGATTCGGTAGAAGTATATAGAATTGTAATGGAATTACGGAATACAAATTCAGCTGGGTATGATCATATTACAACAAAAATATTAAAACGAACTATATTTTCTATATTAAAACCATTGACTCATTTAATAAATCTGTCTATGGAAAACGGTATTTTTCCTGAAGCACTCAAATTCTCCGTAGTTAAACCACTGCATAAAAAGGGTTCGAAAACTGAAGCAGGAAACTACAGGCCAATCACATTGATTCCAATTATCTCCAAGATATTCGAGAAAGTAATGAGTACAAGACTGGTAAAGTTTTTTGATAAAAATGATATAATATGTCAACAACAGAACGGTTTTATTAAAAATAAATCTACTACTTTGGCAAGTTTTAAATTAATAAAAGAAATCCTTAGTGCAATAGATACAAAAAAGATTCCAATAGCTGTATTTCTGGACATGAGTAAAGCCTTTGACATGATATCTCTTGACAAACTATTAAATAAACTAGAAAATTACGGTATAAGAGGCCCAGCCTACAATTGGTTTGATAGCTACCTAAGGGGTCGAAAGCAATGCACGGAGATCGTGAAAATGTGCCGTAAGACTAACACCTACGTAACGTATAGATCTAAGTACCTAATTAACAAATGTGGCGTACCTCAAGGGACTGCGATTTCGCCGATACTATTTTTAGCATACATTAATGAACTACCGAACGCAACAGACCAATACACTATACTGTTCGCAGACGATACCACTATTCTGACTAAAGAGGCTACTGTTGAGCAAGCAATAAATGTCACAAATAAAGCTCTAAACGATGTACATGACTGGTTAAACCTAAATAATTTACAAATAAACACAAATAAAACTAAATTTATGACATTTTGCACAAATAATAATAACAAAAAAAAAATAACCGACACATTTGACACACAAATAAAATATAATAATGACAGAATTGAAAAAGTAAATACTATAAAATTCTTAGGAATACATTTTGATAATTACTGCAACTGGAAATCACATGTAGACATGGTGTGTAAGAAATTAAATAAATTTATATACGCGCTACGGAAAATAAAACAGTTAACGAATGTAGAAACAGCTCTAATTGTGTACCACAGCCACGTGTGCTCTGTACTGAGATATGGGATAATCGTCTGGGGAAACTCCACGGACTCCCAAAGAGCATTTATAGTTCAGAAGAAATGCCTCAGATCGATCTATAACCTTAAATGGACCGATTCCTGCCGACCCGTGTTTACTAACAAAAAACTGCTTACACTCCCATCCTTATACATTCTAGAAATGTGTAAGTTTGTTAGAAATCACCCTTCGCTTTTTGAAAAGGATGAAAAAGCTCCTTTAAAAAGAAAGGTAGCACAAAAGCCTCTGATAGTCCCTCGAAATCGACTAAAACTTTGCGACACGAACTGCTATAGTATGGCGGTTAAGCTATACAACAAGCTACCGGAAAAAATGAGAAAACTAAATGAATTAGAATTCAGCAGAGCCTTATTTAATTGGCTGTGCGACAGATGTTTTTATTCCATAGATGACTTTATAAATTTGAAATCCTTTTGACATAGTAATTATTTTATTATTTTTTTATTATTGTTAATGTTAATTTTCTTGTTTGTGTTAATAATGTAAGAAGACAAAAAATATTTAATTGTATACTGTAATTTACATAGTGATTATTTTATTATTTTATATTATTGTTAATGTTAATATTATTTTTTGTGTTATTAATGTAGGAAGACAAAAATTTGATATAATTTTTTTTTTTAAAGCTTTGACTATTTAAAAATTTGCACGACTAGAAAGTCGAATATAGTGAAACCATATTATAAAAATTTACCATATACAATGTACCTATATTCTGGCAAATAAAGAATTCATTCATTCATTCAAGCCATTTTGAACTCTATCGGCATTGAAACTAAGCTTGACAAGCAAAGGTGCCAACATGACGGCAAGGAACAAGTTATGGTGAACGGTAAATATACCTACCTTTTTATGTTTTTGACAGATCCGTGAACTAGAAGTGATCCCAGTACTTCTAGATTGCTGCAACATAGATGCTCGCAATCCTTGTATCCTTTTACAAATAAAATTACTTGCAGCTCCGTTCGCATGATTTCAGTAAAGTTTGAGCTTATTTAACTAAAACAGCCCACAGTCTGACTGAATGGCTGAGGAGCTGACCAGTTCTTACCTATGTGAACAAAGTCGTGACTTACAAGCTTAATATTTATTGACGAGCTGCGCCCCGCGGTTTCACCCGCGCAAGTCTCGATCCCGTGGGAATATCGGGATAAAAAGTATCCTATGTGTTAATCCTATGTTTGTGTAATGTAAGATAATGTATCCTATGTTTGCCAAATTTCATCCAAATCCATTCAGTAGTTTTTACGTGAAAGAGTAACAAACATCCATCCATCCATCCATCCATAATTACAAACTTTCGCGTTTATAATATTAGTTAGATTCTACCATCACAATGACATTCCTTATGTAGTGAACAGTAATAATGCAGTGGGTCATCTTCGCTGTTCGGAACTTGTGCGAGAACTGTCCGGAGAATCAGGTAAACATTCATCTATGAGTAATATGATGTAATAGATAGTAATCAGTAAAACTTGGGTTTTCTAATAAATCGGTGCCGTCATATAACAACTGCAAAATGAAGGCCATCATATAGACAACATTTTTTGACACCGTGAAGTTGAAAGCCCTATGGAAATTTTCATGGTGACCAACATTTTACTACCGTTATACAGGGTCAAATAAATTAGCAAGCGGAAATTCGCAGACGACGACACAAAAAGGTTTTTTTTTTGTGGTCCTCCACCTCTGCTTGTGTTGTTACTTACTTGAAGTATTAGTTGAGAAAACAGTTTTTTTTTAACGTGTTTAGATATCAATAACCAATTAACCATCACGTATGTCAAGTTTACACAATAAAAACAGATATTTCAAGTGACGGCGCTACGTGCGGTTGATGACCCCAAAAAAAACTCATCACTCATTTATTATTTGTTAAATCATGTTTAGATATCAATACACATCGTGTCTTCGGAGTTTTGCTAGCTAATTTAATTTGACCCTGTTTATGACGGCATCAGTTACCAAAACCCGAGCTAAACAGAAGTAATTTCAATGGTTATAAACCCGCAACTTTTTCTGCAGGAGGTAATATCAAAGATGTCGCTGCAAGCGCCGGTGGACAACGAGGTTCTACAAGAAATGGGTCTGACCCTTCACACTGACAATCAAGGCAACGGCATTAAAATCGTACCGATGTCCCGCGGATAGACTGAATATGTTCATCAAATATATACTTACGGTCCCGACGGAATAATGGCACATCGGATTAAAGAAAAAAAAAACTGCTTTGTGCTCTACAAACCAGTTTTTTTTTATCGTCTCTGTTACTCTCATACGTGTGTGTATAACCATCTCTTTCTGAAGATTCGATGTGCCAATATTGGTAGTTGGGCGTTTGTCGGAAGCAAAGATTCGTGAAAATGTATTTGGTGGTTGGATCAAATAATTGATTTCGCTGCTATCGAGGTAAGCACCGTATATCATTGGCCCTACCTTGATCCAATTTTTATCAAGTGGCAATAGTGCGATTGCGTGTGATTGTTATAGATTTTGTATAGAATGATTGAGGGTGGTTTAGCTAATCTTATAGCTTGGCATGTAAAGCCATTCGTGCTGTATTACGCGAATATATTGAACTATAATAGTTTCCTTTGCTTGTTGCAAGTTCTACAACATTATTATAGTATCCAAGATTCTATTCTTACGTGAGAAATAAATTATGAATACACATATAGTTTGGTATTTTATTTTTGCTATTTCTTGGTTCCCAAGCAGTGCGTAACAGAAGCAAATGGGTTGGAGTAGCAACAACTCGCCGTAGGTGAATATATTATGTTCCTTCCTTGGGTTGGAGTCACAGGTGCCGCAATCATGGGACCAGAATACGAAAAATGTTTGGAAATAAGGGTCAAAGCCCAGATGGTTATCACACTTCACACCCGTACTACAACGATGTTTTCAACACACTTGCTCGTAAAGTGGCTCTTATTGAACCGCTTTTATTACCGCGTGTATTATGGAAGCGTGCTTTTTACTTTACGTTACCGCACTAGTGCCCCGTTGGTCTCGTGGTCGCAAGCGCGACTGCAGAGCGTGGGGTCCTGGGTTCGATTCCCGGGTCGGGCAAAGTGTTATTGGATTTTTCCATTAGGAATTTCGTAGTAACAGCCCGGAGTTTGGAAGTTGGCGGTGTGATACCCCCGTGCCTCGGAAAGCACGTTAAGCCGTTGGTCCTACGCCTGATCTCTCTCCGGTCGTGTCGGATTGCCGTCCCATCGGACTATGAGAGTGAGGGAAGAGAGAGTGCACTTGTGTCTGCGCAAACACTTGTGCACTATAATATCTCCCGCGCCGAAGGCTAGTCTCCGTTGAGATTGGCCGCCGTGGCCGAAAATACGGTCTGGAGGACATTAGTGCGGTAATGTGCGCCCGGAGTAATGACATGGCAGTATGGAATTAGTAAGAAATATCATGGCAGTATGGAATTTGTATCCAATAGAAATTGGTTTTGGTGAAGCTTTTAACCAAAGACAAGCGCTCAAAAGCAAGTTTTTATTTTTAAAAAAGAACCATAAGCAAACCAGTGGCGTTTAGTTATGGTAAAAAAAAATCCCATGCATACCCATGGGATTTTTTTTACCATAAATAAACGCCAGTGCGTGGGATGCTTACTATAAATTAATTAGTATGAACTATCCTACTAATAAATGAGCATTCGTTATTTACACCCGAGCGAGACTTGCGCTTTTTTCCGGTAAGACCACGGGTGGTACGCGCGCAGGCCACTTGACCCGCCTAAACGAATCGCGCTGGCCTGCCCGTGTGCCACTGCGTCCGCGTGGAATAAAACTCTATCTGTACTATTAAATACGGGTTTATATCGTCTGTGGCAATTTCAGTCTATATTGTTCACTACCCTAACCCCATTTGCGTATTATGTATTAACATTATTATATTTTTATATAGGCTGTTCAGCAGTATTACCAGTGCCTTTATTTACAGCCGCGCGCGCTCAGCGCGCGCGCATCGCTAGCGGAAAAAACAAAACCAGCCGCCAAATATTAATAAATTATAATAAATATTTGTTAACATTTTTGTAATCATTATTAAAAATGTCGATTTCACGTAGGGGAGAATAGCGTAAATAATAATAAATAGATTTGACTCCGCCATGGTACATACGTTTAGTGATAATGCATTTTTTTTTCTTCATCAAATCATTTTTTTTTGTATAGGCTGTCTAACGGTTTTGCCTGTGCCTTTATTTACACCTATGGAAAAACAAAACCAGCCTGCGGCCAGCGCGCCTTTTTCCATAAATATTTTATTTAGCCTATCAAAAATAAAAAATCTAAAGTGTTGCCACCAACCGACATAGAAGTCTTTAAAAGAAACTCCGGATAGTCAGTACCTGGCAACAAAGGTCAGTTATTTATAAAACTATCATCTCTTTATTTAGGTACGTTATTGTAGCATTTAAGTTCTTACAACAAGTCTGTTTTTTTCCTCGCAAGCGTTTTGAAAAACGTCGTATGAAACGAGTGTGCATTGATTATTACACTCTCGGCTACCTTACCGCGAAAATACCGCCTCGACTGTAATATCCAAAAGAGCACACTCGTATCACAATGTACAGATGCCAGCACATCAAGCTACTACAATCTGTCAAATTTCTTTAATAGATTTTCAACTTTATCGCTAAAGCATTAAGGTTCAAGGTTGATTGGGAAAATCTGACAGTTTCGGGTAGCTTGACCTGCTGGCGTCTGTACATACTATTAGTCACGTACCTACTATAATGATAATTTTAATTCTAGAGTCTGGCAAACGAAAGTTGAACCTGAAAACACGCGCGAAATTTAAAAAAACAAGACTGTTTATCCCTGCACATAGTGCAAGAACACGTGTTCATAATTGAAACTTAATTTCATTTAAATAAATTAAAAATTCAAGTATCATCACGTCATATCGCACTATGTACAGGGATAAACAGTCTTGTTTTTTTAATTTTCGCGCGTGTTTTCAGGTTCAACTTTCGTTTGCCAGACTCTAGTAAAAAGGCTCATACCTACCTATTTCAGATTCCAACCCGCCAATGGGGTGAATGACATTTTAACGTTGACATACTTGACATTGACGTTTTACGTCGATATTTATTTTATTTTACTGTCGGTTCCGTAGTTGTTAATCCTAATTTTCTTCACAAAAATACAAATAATAACATTTCAAGATGGTTAAAATCGCTCTCCAGATCAAAGCAACCTTAGAATCCATCGAAAAATTATATACAAACCATCCATACTATCAATGGTTCTTAAAACTGAAGTGTGGAAGTTGCGGCGAAGTGACGGAGAAGTTTCACGACCTTACTGAGGCAGATAAAATACCGCAGAAACACAATAGGTCGGAAACTAACTTGTTGATAAAATGCAAACTGTGTTCCAGAGAGAACAGCATAGATATTATTGAAGGCAGCAATGGTAGGTTCAAACAATTTAGCATAACCTTTTAGGAGGCACTTTCCTGTCTGCATTCACACTTTCATAGAAGTAATCATTACTATCGCTTATAAGTTCTGAAATGCGCTTTCTTTGCCCAATTATCAAGTTTTTAATTTTAAGTTTCAATGCCTATTAAATTGGTTGAATAATCATTAGAGTGAGAGCATAATACCATGGTAAATAATTTAATATACTTAAAATATTTATATGAACTTGTAATATAAATAGAACTAATAATCTGCTTACAATTATGTAGAATTATGACTATTTTCCCCAATTAACAATAGAGTTATTTATTAAAATAAAATAATTATTTGAGATAATTCCATTTTATTTTACTCAATGTTCCAGGTCAGTTTACTAGCAGTGATGGCAAGTTCCAAACATTAGTGATATTTGATTGTCGGGGTGTGGAGCCTGTTGATTTTGAACCTAAATCTGGATGGATAGCAGTGGCTGAAGACAATGGTAAGCTATGATTGATGATTCACTCTTATTCAAACAAAAAATCACAAAAGTTTGACTAGGCCTATAGCCACTAGGATCATAGTCTAAAAAACTAAAACCCTTTATTAAAAACATACAGGGCAGTCTTTGGGGACTGCCGATAAAAGTGAAAACTAAGTAACATTCATTCATTTCTTCAAGCGTGACGATGACGCGAATTACATGATTTTTGTTCACCCAAAAAGTGCTGAATGCTCCTAAAGAAGTTTTCACTTAAAAAAATATTTATTGTCTGTTTGGACACCTGTGGACGAGTCCTAATCTGGAAGATACTTTCATACAAATTCTGTTCCATTTACTTTATCTGTTAGATTGTTAATATCTGGATCCTGTGAAGTTGTTACTGTTTACAAAAGAAACACAATATCAAAATAATTATTGATTATTATGTTACAGGCAAAACATTTGAAGATGTAGACTTGACTGAAAAAGAATGGGTGGATTATGATGAGAAAAATCAAACCTCAGTTGGAGTTTATGAATTAGAATGGCAATTTGTTAAAGTCAAATAGTTTAATAATATTTTACTAGTTATGCAATAAGAAAATCGGATCAGACCCTAGAACTTACACATTTATATGTCTTTAATAAATTGCAAAATGCATTTATTGTCCTATCTATGTTTAAGTTACAATGCAATAATGTTTACATAATATATTTAATTTATGCGTTTTTAAATAAAATGTAATAATATTATTTTCAGTTTTCATTTTTGAGAGAACATGAGCATGGTTGGCGGCCATGATTAATCGGCCGTATAGTACACGTCAAGGTCTATGGCGGCTCTGAAAAAGTGCGCTACTCCGATCGCTGCGCAGTACACCACCCCTCACCCCCGCTGACACATGAATTTGTTACTGCGCAGCGACTCACCTTATGTTCCGAGCCGCCATAAAGTTTGAATCAGGCTACCGTACGCGCGCTGGACATTGGACAATTTGCCACATTGATTTTGCGATCATTTTCGTTCGAAGTAGGTATGCTAAACTAACGATGTCGATAATCTACAACCCCTCACTATGAAATGAAAACAGCCAGACCCGGAACATCTATATTTAGGCCATGCGAAATATGTTCCGGGCGGGGTTCAAACCCGCAATAGAAGAACCAATCGGTCGGCCAAACACGAACCTTATGTAAACACGCTATTTCATTTGCATGTTCTAACTAAAAATGATTAATTTTACGCAAATGTAATTGCTACCTTCTGTTGTTCCATTTTACTTAGTTCGATACTTCCGAAAGACGTTCACCTACACGCGATGTATGCCGCGGCATACATTAGAGATACAAATACAATGAGTATCAGGAAGCGACAAAGTCACTGCGGGCGTTTCCATTGGATTCATTTTGTAATTGGTGCAGCTGCGGAGTTATTTATTTTGCACTTGGAACATAGGTAACAGTAAGTGGAGCAAAATTCAGATTAGCAACTAACATTGCTTGTCGCCAAGAGTTCCGAATCTTAAGCTCGGCTCTACCATTTTTTTTTTTTAATGTTGGATGTCATCGATATACTCATATCGATATATCATATTCTCCCGCTCTGGGCGAAGCGGGAGGGCGTGTCAGACTTTTCGTGACTAAACCCCACCCGTATTCCTTCAGTTGCCTGATACCAAGGGCCCCGGTATCCCTTTCGGACTTTCCCGTAACCCGGCAAGTTCGACTCTACCTGGGCAGTCAATCCCGCTACTTATTTCCTTGCCGGCCCAACAAGTGAAGATGTGAATAAGCTCTTAAATAATGCAGTCTCATAACAACTGCATTAGATCGTCAAGGAAATTGGATATCAGATCAGCAGCTATCAGACGTGAACCATTATCTAATAAACCCCAGTCTAGTACAAGCGGATAACTCGTAAGCTGTCTATGTAACTATGATTGACGCTAGTTTTTTGTTTCAAGTAGTTATAACGTATTCTATTGCGTCGGAATGAATGAACCATATGATTGTGACGCTTACGTTTTCGCGCGCCAGCTCAACTGTGACTTCACTTTCGATCGAAACTTCCTATTCCGCACTTAATCTTCGTTTATTAGCGGCGTTTTAATTGTTTCATTTGTATGGCTTTGCTAATGAACTTGTTGTTTTAGTAAGAAGTTTATACCGTTTGGTGGAAGACTGTCGTGTTGTGGACCTACCCAGCCACCTAGGTCAGATGGGGCTTTTGTAATGGCAATAAACCTATGACGTACTGTCTTTGAGCAACTATATTGAGTCAATTTCCAGTTCGGAGGACAATAATAATGTGGTCGAAATCTGTTAGTACGTTCAAATGAATGATATTATTAAATGGCCGATCTTTTTTTTCCAAAACGGATCATTCGATCTGATTATTGGCAAAAATGTTTTCAAATGTAAGCTTATTTCGTCTGACCACAACTGCTGGGATGAATCACTCGAGTAAATCAGTCAGTAAATCCGAATTTTCTCGACGAAATTCTTGTACATTTTTCAATTTATCGTGAAATCGCGATCACATTCACGTGCGTGTATTAATGAAGTGATAAACGGTTCGTTGCGAAGGTGAGTGACATATAACAGCATGTAATTTTGCGCTAGCGCTGCAGTGCACCGCCCAGCGTTACCATTGAACTTGATCGATCTACTGTTAATAGCCTGGCAGTATAAGGCAGTTTACGTTTGCCTTTAAATCAAAGAACGCGACTGAAAATAAATGTTGTTTTCTTCTGCACTTATTTTAGCATCCCCAGCGGCCATGTAGCCAAAAGTTAGCTTAGTTAGTTCATTTTAACACTCATTCCCGAAGGGAATTTGATTTTAGTCTAGTCTACTGCCCAGTAAATCAAAATAAAAGTGTCCTAGAAAATGACAACACGTTAAATATCACAGCACCATTCATTTACTCATATCCAATTTATGTTATCATTCCACACACCACAATAACTTATCAATAACAAGGAACAGTATTGGGTCGAGTACTTTCCACTGTGCTTTAAGGGATCTCGCGCACTAGACGGCCACGACCACGACTATATTGAATGCAGTGACCAGCAACGGCCAACTAGCCGCAGACCGGGCCACAGACCACGACCGGCCGGAGTCGTGGGCGTCCAGTGCCTGAGATTCCTAACAACTTGAATATTCTATAAAAAATCCTTATCTAACTAGCTGGTGTGGTCGATGTCGTTGTTTCCTCTTTGTCAGAACGAGACTGGAAGCCATTGAAGCCCGTGTTCCCGTGCACTGTGACCGTGTGATGCGGTGTACTCGAAATTATAGGCGTCCCCTGAGTCCCAGAATCTCCCCCGTACTGAGAGCTGTACTGATCATCAGTATACACTTGGAACGGGTGATGAAAGTACACCGGCACTTCTACAGGCACCTTTACCGGTACTCTAACAGGCACCTTGACTTTAACAGGGTACGGAACCCTGACCGGATAGGGAACCTTCTTTTCAACCGGGTACGGTTTCGGCACGTAAACGGGCACTCGTTTTTCCACTTCTACTCTCTGTGGGACAAGTACTTCGACTGGCACCGGCACTTTTTTCTCCACTTCGACTGGATAAGGCACTCTTTTCTCGTAGGGTACCGGAACCGGATGCGGTACTTTCACGGCATAAGGTTGGGGATACGGCACCCTTATCGGAACGTGTTTTATTACTTCGACTGGCTCTTTCACTTTCACTTGGACTGGATAAGGCACTTTCGTTTCGACTGGGTAAGGTTGTGGAACGAGCACTTTTACAGGCACCGGGTAAGGTACTCTCTTCTCCACGTGGACAGGCACTGGGACGGGTCTGTCCACTGGTACCGGCACTTTCACTTCCACTGGATACGGCACCTTCTTCTCCACTGGATAAGGCACTCTCACTTGCACGTGTTTCACTACTGGAACCTGGTGAATTACAGGATACGGTTTTGGTACGTACTCCTTTTCGACCACTTTTACAGGCACAGGGTGTGGAATTTTGATCCCTATTGGATAAGGAACCTTCTTCTCAACGGTAACCGGGTACGGCACCGGTTTCTCCACCACTTTGATCTTCTCCACTGGAACGGGAACTCTCTTCTCCACTTGGACCGGGTATGGCTTAGGAACCTCGACTTTGTATGGTACCTTGACAGGTTTCTCAACAGTTTTGATGTATCTGTGGTGGTGGTGGTGATGGTGGTGTTTGATTTTGGTGACGACTCGTGGGTGACTGTGGCTGCCATCGCTCTCTAGGTCCCCGTACATGTAGTGCATCGCAGAGCGTCCCCGCTTCCCACTGTAACCAGAATAATACGGGTTCAATTGTCGTTTTGGCTTAAAGAAAACCATTTTTTTTCTGCCCATAATATGTAATGGATTTTGAGAACTTGGCACTGGGACAAGCCCAAAAGATTGTAAGTACATCATTTGCTTACTTTGAGGCGCGGCGGGATGGGCAGTGAATAAGTCCGATCGTTTAGTGATTGGTGTCGGCGGGGCCTTCTTGAATTTGGGATAATGTGAGGGCAATATCGGCACCCAGTCGTTAGGTTCGATTTGAGTGAAATTGATGGGTGGTAGATGCGTGGTAGTTTTGACTTTAAGCTTTCTGGTGACTGGACGGTAGACGCGCGGCGTTGATGGCGTGAGTTGCGTAGTAGTCGTCGTCACAGTCGTGTTTCTGTACGCGAATCTAGTTCGGTGGGTGATGCTCTCTGAGGTGTCACGATCAGGTTCATCAGTGGTGTTAGTTTTTGTTATAGTCGTGTTGTCTTTAGTCAATGTCGTGTTGTGTATAAATAAAGTCGGGTTCGCTTTGTCTAGTTCACGTTTGGGCCATATTCTTTTCGTCCGCAGAACTTTTTGGGTAGTCGTGGTGGTAGCTTCGGTGGTAGTACTGGACGTGGTCGTTGTTGACGTCGTATTAATATTCGTCGTATTAATTTTCGGCGGCCTGACAAAGTCGGATCGGATGCCATTGATCACTTGGACGGGCAAGCTGAACTTAGGGCTTTTTGCAACTAGGGGTCTGCCAGTTGACGCGGCATACACTAACGGTCGGCTAGTCTTGTAGTAATATGTCCTATGGTGCGGAGGTAGCGGGATCACTCTAGGAAACTTGTAAATAGAGTTTGGTGAATGATGCAGCTTCATGGGTTGTTTAGGATAGAGGCGTGGCGGCGGTAGTTTTTGTATCAGCCCATGGTGAGGTCGAGGAACATCGACTTTGTGATTTTGTTTCAATAGTTTATCAGGAATGTTGGGCGGTTTACTTGGCGGTCTTTGTTCAGGTTTGTGAGTAGGCAAGTCGAGTCTCGTCAGTGATTGGTTGTTAGGTTTTGGTTGCGCTACGTACTTTGGGTCATGTATTATAGTGACAGCTCTGTTCATCGACTCTATAGCGAGTGGCTCGTCTACGTTGTCATCTTGTGCCGTCACGCCACTTCCTTGATTGACGACGATCACTAACGAAATGATCAGGAATGCCGTCTGAAAATAAAATATTACTTATCAGTCAAAATGGCGGAAGCCGGGAGGGGTATAGATTTGAGTTTATCAGAAAGTTTTATTTTTTTATTCGAGCTCCTGTTGAAATATATCGAGGGATATATTTCAATGTATAATATATTTCTTTGTTTCTCAGTTATGGGAATCTAAGTTTGGAAAATTGGCACCGTATCGAAAAATCATGTACGGTCCACCTGCCATGTACCTACTTATTTGTTTAGGTACCTCCTTGCATGTTTACAGTTCAAGAATGGTAAAGTCAAGCAAAGCTAATTCATCAACGTCTTGTAAATTCAGCTCATGTCAATGATAAGAAATTGATAAGTGCAAAAAGAAAATTAAATAAGTCGTGTTTACTGCAAATATCTCCCTGCTTTAGATATTTTTTCATCAGTTTTTACTATCGACGTCGCCGGTGCGTGCGCTTAGTTGACACGCGATCCATCGTTCCGTATTCTTCCATTTTAGGTGACAATAGGTACCATAATAGGTATAGATATGTTTTAAACCAAATAAGAATACACCTTTATTAGTAATTAGGTGTTTTCATAGGCTGTTCTATTGAACGCGGCTGTAAGTAGATAATTAATGGCCTAGATCCTCTTCCTGATGGGGAACGGAAAAGCGTTTTTTGTTTAAAGTTCATGTGAATGGGAATGTTCTTAGATCAACATACATAAGCGTAGATTTCTTTAAAAAATGTATAAAGCGATGACAAAAATATTGTGATTACCTACGACAACTAGGTATGTCTACTATATTTTTTCGGTTAGAAATGTATGTATTTATACTTATAGTACTGTCAAGCCAAATTCATAAACAGCTAAACCTAAATTGGGTTTAAATTGAATCAAAGTTGAAAACTTGAAATTAGCCGCATCATAAAATAAAATACTGTCTTCTTGTTCTTTTTTAATACACACGAATTTTTTATCTTGTATTTTAAAGCAATTCTACTACGTTAGTATACAGTTCAGGATTAAAACAATAAATTATTTCTCAAAAAAATACAGTGGACATTGGAGCAAAACACTTTTTTTTTGAGATTGCTAATTTACAAATAAATAATCAGAGAAGATATTTCATTTAGGTAACTAGGTACGTACATAATGTTCCTTGCTCACAAATATTTTTATAAATAATTTTGCTATAGGTTAGTACTTTACCACACTCCAAGTCACATTCAATCACAATAAACACAATTCACACTGATCACAAACAACACTTCACTTGCATTTTTCATTATAGGAATTCGAAACTGTTTTTTTTCACAAAACACTTAGGTACTAATAAACTTATCATAACACTGTTTACCCGCCAAAATACGTCGCGCCATATTTAAAACGTTTTGTTACTGCAGCCGAATTTACGTAAAACCCCTCGTTTATTTTATTAGGTATCGAAACGTTTATTTAATTTTTACGTGTATAATTCTTGCATTACTATAAATAACGTTTATTTTTTAATTGATTTGCACCTACCGATAAGTGTTGCATATTGCGGTGCCTGCGGCTGATGCAGACATGAACGTAATGATAGGTCTGAGGAAGCGCCACTCACTTATATAGCATTCGCGTAATGGGTGGCTGAGCTCCAGGACGATTACTTTCTCTGCCAATGCCAATATCATTGGTGTCCCTTAGGGGTAGAAGTGCGGAACCATTAATAAAATATGTAAAAAAAAACCCTGCCTGATCCAAAAGGGGCACATAGGTACTGCATACTACATTACCAAAAGTAATAAGTAGTTATTGAAAATAAAAAGCTGTTGCTAATTAATATTCACATTTATAGTACCAGAATTATCCCAAATCCATTAAAAATTAGCAAATTTTCAATAGGGGTCATAAGTTATGAATTGTAGACACCCGCTAAACAACGGCCGCTCGCGTGTAATGGTACTGGTAAAATTCCTCATTGAAAAAAAAATGAGGCGATTTTTTAAAATAAACTCGCAGTACTTACGACACTTTTAACAACACCCTCACCCTCAGGGTTCGGACAGCTTTTTTTCTGACATGTTGTATAATAGGAAATATATTGTCATACACATCAAACTACCCTAAAACCTCTCGAAATCGCACATAGAGCTATACTTAAGGTTGCCACGTTTCGTCCAATATTATACCCAACAACAGAACTATATAAAAAATGTGGAGTACTTAACGTTCGACAACTGTTTATCTCTCACGCGGTTCTATTACAACATCGCAAAACTCCTTACACCCAACTCACCAAACGCCGCAAAGACTTAATTTGTTCGCTTCCCTCTGCAAAATTTAAATTTGCGAAAAGATTTTTTGATTATTTAGGCCCCTCTCTTTATAACAAAATAAACAAAAGTATTTACATCTATGACCAACCATATCATAAATGTAAAACACTGATACGAAATTTCCTACTTGAGAAAACATACGAGGAAACCGAACATTACATATAAACAAGGTGGTCTTATCACTGTCATTCTCTCTCTCACACAAACACACCCTCACACAAACACACCCTCTCAGATACTCAGCACACATCACACGCACTCACACACGTACACACACAAGAACATACACACACTAAAATATGTTACCTGTCATAAATCACTGTAGTACTTACCGAACCAATAATTATGTAATAATGTACTTACTGTTTTTGTTACTTAATGAGCTTGTTTTGGTGGGGTGGAAACTGTTTTACCTTAACACAGGCTATCTATTAGCCTAGCTAGGTAAACAGCTTGACATCCATATAATATGTAGTATAGAGTTAATTTTAATGTAACACATTATGTACTTGAAAATATGTAAAAAATGTACTACAAAATACTACAAATGTTTTTTGAAATAAAAATTATTATTTATTTATTATTTATTTATTTATTATTTATTGTAGATATGCCAGTGCGCACTAATTTGTAGCAGCATTAGTGCTTATTCAAACAAGCGAAACAACTTATGATCCCTTCCATTTTTTGCTATTGACACGCTTTTATTGTAATCCTTGATAGATAGAATGATAGTGTCCAGATAGCAAAGGCATTTTAAAAGCACCTACTATTTTACTAGCAATTATGACGATTGTTAACACTTTGAGGATCATTAAGCGTTGGATCATTAACTTCCCTTCAAAATGGTTGAGATGAATGGTGCTGATCCATGCGTCATGTTCGTGAACGGGCGCCATCAGTAGGGACTGGTCATATCTTAGCTGCCACGGCTTATTTTGATTTATTTTAATTTTTGAATTATTTTGTATCTTTTTATCTTTTATTTACGGACGCTTTTAACCTGCACGATTTTCTACATTGTACTCACATTTATGATTCCAACATGAATGATGTAAACAACATATTGTAACAATATTCTGATTTAAAAGACTGTCCGTGGAGTTTCTTGCCCTTTCTTCTCCATAGGAACCTACTCCGCTTTGGAATGGGCAACTAGCTTCATATTTTCTGACTGACCGACCCTTTGACAATTCAAAAGTGCCTGTAATTGGTTTATTTGAAATAAATGCTTTGAGTTTGAGTTTGAGGGACACTAAACGCCCATCGGGGGATTTGAGGGACACTAAATCTTAATGTCTCGTTCATCTTATTCATCATAATCAGCCTTTAATGTTCTCACTGCTGCGCTGCGACATAGGCCTCCTCTCTGTGAGAGGGTGTGAGCCGTAATCCACCACGTGGGCCCAGTACGGATTGGTAGATGTAACATGACTTGACATGACATGCCGGTTTCCTCACGATGTTTTCTTAATCATTTTGAGAGCAGTGGTGATGAAAATAATTTACATAAAGTAAAGCACCTGTTAGGGTTCGAACCTACGACCTACAAGTCGTAAGTTGCGGCCGTTACCTCTGAGGCCACCACTGCTCTCCCAGTGTCTGTCTCTCTCGTTCAGTGTCCTTGAATGCATTAAACATCTGAATTGAACATAGGTCTGTACACCTATATAAAAGGTCGATTTAGAATTTTAGACCAAACGAGTGGACTCCCCACTCTACCAATTTTTTTTTGTGTAAACATGGACAGAACATTCCTTCGTTGCGGTCTCTCCCTACCGAAATGTCAAGAATATCAACAAAAAAATGTTCTTTTCTTGTTCTGGTTCTTTGTTCGTTTAGTCTAAACCCACCTTTAGATGCATAAGACCTAAGATCAGTTCAATAAGTAACAAAAAAAAAAAATTACACACTATTTCAACAGTCATCATTAATTTAAAAATCAATTATTATTTTACGTTTTCAATTCGTCCATAAGAAAATCACTTTTTCACGTACTATTCCAATATATCAAAGCTTATAGCAGAATAATTAAAAAACGGTTAAGAATTTCTCAGTAATTGTCTAAATTACTGTCATATTTGCGTTTTATTAATTGCACATGCGTCTGAGTTCCTACACCTATAACTGTGATCTAAGTAGTAGCGTGTGCAAGATAAAAAAATTACGATGTTTTCCCGCCAAATCCGTTATCCAACAGTGAATAGTTGCGCGCTGAAATATCGGTTAAATGCACTTTCCTGCTTCCGTTCTTCCTCACGCACCAAAAGTAAAATTGTGTTGAGACTTTATGCAACCATGTAAATAAAACACGCAATTATTGGTTCAGGTGGTGTTTCTACCGTCGTTTCTCGTATTTTCCACGTAGGTTATTAATTTATTTCAGACACGCATTTCGTACATACCTCTATTAGAATAGGCTACTCCATCCCTTCCGTTTAAAAGGCGTCAAGTTTTGGCTTCCTTGAGAGATCATATATGTATGACATGGAGACCTGGAAAAAAAAAATAGTTAGGTAAGTTATTTTTTGAGTGAATGATAGAGTGACGGTTGAAAGAGGAGAATGGATGAAAACGTGTTGCACCGATCCCAAGTAACATGGGACAAACGCATAGAGTAAAGTAATATAGACAAACGGCAGCACGTCTAGGTAGCATGACCAGCGTAGAAACGGGTTTTGTCGACGGAAGAATAGACAAAATGACACATTGTGATTGTTTATGTGCCATGTTTTCTATTCTTCCGTCGACAAAACCCGTTTCTACGCTGGTCATGCTACGCGTACAGGAAGATGATGATCATGAGTAACTAGCCTATAAGCCTAGGTTAACTTAATACCTACTTAAATGACAAAAAACAGGTCAGTATGTCTCGAAGGTGTAGGTGGAGGCTGGGTGGAGGTGTATAATATTCACCCGAATTTTGGGAGCGAGGCTTTCGGTCGAAAATCCAGGCTTCTGGGAACTACTAAGAAATTCCTCATAGAAAAATACAAAAACACTGCGCGACCTGGGGATAGGAACAGGAAAAATACGTTCTTCCTGTTATACCTACCCTGCGATCACCAATCCGTCTGTCGAACGAGGTGATTAATGGTTATTTAGCGACCGCTACCGGCCATTGGTCTTAATATTAAGCAGTGGTTTACGAGCAGAATTAATGACGCATTTCGTAAACAAAGTCCAGGTAATCACTAGAACATAAGCGGTATTAATCATGCGTTATGAATTTATGATCTATGTTCACACCTCGTCTGTAATAAATACAAGTAGGTACTTACGTAATGTTATTAACACAATTATTTTTATTACATACAATGTAACTGTTAGGTAATTGGTAAATTGTACTAATAATTAAAAATAAACTAAATTAAACTTATCGTAACATAACGCCTGCATTCCCCGAAGAGGTAGTCAGTCAGAGGTGCACCTATAGTATACAGTATACACACATTTCGCCCGATATGTTTAAAGGTCCCACGTAATATAAAAGATACACCTTATACATAAGTAGAGGAGCTCGTGGCTAAGTAATAACAGCCGCACGGGTCGATCCATCAGGTTAAGCTACGCTTGCCGGGGTTGGTCTGTGGATGGGTGACCATCTTTACATACCGAGACTCCTTCGTGCATCGGAAAGCACGTTAAGCAGTAGGTCCCGGCTGTCATTTGTAGATCTTTGACAGTCGTTACGGGTCATCAGAAGCCCGAAAGTTTGACAACCAGTCTTACCAAGGGGTATCGTGTTACCCAGTAACTGATTGTGGAGGTCAGATAGAGAGGCAGTCGCTCCATGTAAAATACTGGTATTCAGCTGCTTCCGGTAAGATTAGAAGCCGACCCCAAAATAGTTGGGAAAAGGCTAGGCAGATGATGACCTTACTTAAGTTAGATAGTTATAGCGTGTCCATTGTTTCTCAGTAGGTATGCGGTAAAGTAGAGAATGAAAAGTAGTTTTTGACGAAATTAAACCCTCAAGACGACTTTGAGGTGGCCTATATGGTATCAGCAACGCGCCTATTATCCAAATATGAAGTACCCAAGATAAACCAGATACGCGAAGTTATGTTAACTAAATACTTCGGTTCATACTTACCATCAGTTGGGTTGCCTTCTTATTTGAAATCCAATAACAAAAGCAATTATTCCAACCAGAAGAGCGCAGGGCATGACTTTTTACGGCACCGAAAAATAAACCTTATTATCAGTGCCTTGGAGTGACGTCCAAGCAGCTGTTTGATATCTTTGTTCTGTTTATATGTATACGTATTACGTATATTTATACTTGTATTTTATAGTAATTTTTCGAACTATCTGATCCCATAGGCCTCAGACATTAAGTCCGCCTTTGTACCTATAGTAAATTTTTACTTGTGCATACATTTTTAATAAATAAATATCTATGTGGTTCGCACAACTTTGCACTTTATGACTCTTAAAATAAAGTGTATTATTCAATGTCATTAGAAAGTTCTTAACTGTGCGCGGAGCTTCACTAGATGTTGTACAAAATAAAAAAAGACATTGTTAATAAAAATAAAATATATCACTGTATTTCCTTTAATATCTTAAGCCTATATTTATCATCAGGGAATCTCATTTTCACAATCTGTCTCACTTCTTCACAGCTGTAGCTCTTAAACTGAACCCGGTCATTATTCCATAAGTCCGATATCTCTAGCAGTTGTGCTTTTAGTAACTGCGGCAGTTTCGTGAACTTCGACCAAATATTGATCTTTGTTTCAAATTGTATGGGCTCCTGAAAATAATGATAGAATTAGGATTAAGTAGGTATACTTAAGGGTTTATCAGAAAGGTGTAGTCAAATTTAAGGGTGTGGTACAGACTATCAAACTGAAAAATTTTCTCCATGGGACGTCAGACCAATTATAAAACCAAGACCAAGCGCTGCAAACAATACAGTGAAGCTATGAAACATGCTAACACTACACCTCCGCTCTTTGCATACACGCTCACATTTACAATCGAACTACAATCCAACTACACCTCACTAAGTGCACACATGTTTATGAAATCGGCCTAACATCACTGTTGACAGCGCTCTGTTTTGGTTTTTTATTTGGTCTGATCATGGGACCAACATCATATTCGTGAACCAAAATCAGCATTCGATACATTTGGGTCGAGTAGGTAGTGAAGTTTTGTATGGGACAGTTGATCTTTTTTTCGCGTTTTCGATGTTGGTTCCATGGAGAAAGTTGTTTGATGGTCGGTATAACACCCTTAAATTGGACCACACCTTTCTGATACATCCTGTATAAGTAGTTATAACTGGTCAAGCTTTGGTTTCATGAAAATCTGTCATTTTCACCAGTATTTGACACAAAGCGTCAGCGCACACCAAGAGCAGAGCAGAGCATTTTCTGACACTATTGAAAAATGAATCTTATTTATTTATTTTATTATTTATGTACACACAGTAAAATACATAGAGATACAACATGATTAAATACACGTTGAGTGTCCAACTTGATGCTCGACCATGCCCGAGCTTGCGTGTTCGTGTATTTAAATTTGGAATGTATGGAATTGTCATAAGATTCCATTTTCAGTAGTCTCAGAAAATGCTCTGCTCTCCTCTGCTCTTGGTGTGCGCTGACCCTAGGGTGTCAAATAACGCTCCGTATTTGGATAACCGTTAATAAGCGCTAACCAAAGCTCTACAGTCTGATCGAAATAACTGCGAAGTCGAACATACATAACATCACGCCTGTATTCCCCGAAGGGTTCGGTAGAGCTTTTAACTATAGTAAACCCGCATTTCGCCAGTTATGTTTGAGTCCCATGTAATAGCGGCGAGCCTATTGCCATCAACCCGGCAAAAATCCAGAATCCGGGCTGCTACTGAGAAATTCCAGATGGAAAACCCAATAACACTGCCCGAACCGGGAATCGAACCCAGTACCTCATGGTCAGCACTAGCGCTTGCGACCACTAGACCAAAGAGTCACGCAAATTAATTAAATACAACAGCAATAACCATAATAACATTTACATGCTTACAAACTTGAATGAAATAAACTAATAAAATTCCGTTACGCTTTCACGTTTCGCCTCAGTCCCCTTGAAGTTTATGTACTATAATTTATTTATTTTATAATAAACACGTAATAACAATAATTATGTAATTGTGTGTGTAAGTGCAATTAGAGTGTAAATTATAGCATATTTTATTATATTTTATATCTATATACAGTATGTTAACTAACAAAGGGCGTTCCCGTTAACCTGCAATAGTATAGCGTCTATACAAGCTAAAAAAAATATGACCATTAAAAAAAAAGGTATTTTTTTTGTATAGTAAAATATTCACAAAAAATATTAAATTGTTACGGAAAATAAACTCTCTGTACACGCCCACTTGTCACACTTGTTTTTCTACGTTGAAATACAAGTGTGCGTGTACAGAGTGTTTCTTTTACGTTTAAATTTAATCGTTTTGTGAACATTTCACGACACAAATATTTTTTTTTAATTTTTTTTTTTTTTTTGAGTGGTAATATATTTTTTGCATGTATACACGCTATACTATTGCAGGTTAACGGGAACGCCCTTAGTTCGTTAACATACTGTATACTAGCGACCCGCTCCTGCTTCGCACGATTTTTACGACTTGACGAAACATCGAGATTTATTAGTTATATAAACCATCCGGAATAAATTCTCTAAACAATGCGATGGTGAAAAACCTCATCAAAATCTGTTGCGTGGTTTCGAAGAATGACGCGAACACACAGACAAACACGAAAAGCGACTTTAATTTATAATATGTATTTAATTTATAAAATTTATAATATGGATTTAGTAATATGACGACAATCATTTAAAATATCTAATTTTAAATGATTGTCGTCATATTACTAAATCCTTACAAAGTAACTCTGTCTGTCCTTTCACGCCAAAACTACTGAACCGATTTAAATGAAATTTGGTACACAGATAGTCTACAGCCTGAGAAAGGACATAGGCTACTTTTTATCGATATACTCGTAACACGCGGGCGAATAAAATCCCACATCGGCAATTTTCGATAATTATTAGGTAACTTAGGTGCTACTAGACGTCGGTCGTACGACGTCTACCAGACGATATTGATCACCTCAAAGTTTAAAACATAATCCTTTGTCGATGTACGTAATCTGGCTACCATCTAATGATTGACCGTAATCTACCAATCGGAGGCGCATCCCGCGCGGGATGAAATCCGCTCACGCTGATTGAGTCAACTAACTCTTTCTGTTCTGTGTTAAAGCCTCATCCCGCGTCCCGCACGAGTTTCGGCTGAGTGTGACCGGAACTTTAGTTAATAAATCGGCCAGCAAAATAATTTAAAAAAAATCACCTCAAAAAGTTCAAAAACATCAGCAACAGTATTTTCCACTCTCATCGCCAACATGTACACCAGTTCTTCACTGACCGGCTTACTGTCCACTAGTACTCGCTCCAACACTGACTGGCACAACGTCTGTACTAGCGTACATACTGACATTTCATACATGCGCGCGGGCAGTACATTGAGCCAGCAGGATTTTAGGTCCCTCATTAGGGCTATAGCGTTGTTGATCGCGCAGTCGAATTGCTCGTAAGAATCGTGGGTCCATGCAGCTCCTGTAATATAATATTGCTTTTGTTAGGTTTGAATAAGTGTAGTTTTTATTGGTAGGACACTATCGCATAGGTGTCTTCAACGATCGACAGGCGCTGACTAACAGCACGCGTAGCATGACAAGGACATCATTGACGACCATACAAACGGTTTTCCACGAGTTTTGTGGACGAAAGAATAGACAAAAAAAAGACGGATAAAAAATCACAGACTGTCAGTCTGTGATTTTTTATCCGTCTTTTTTTCTATTCTTCCGTCGACAAAACCCGTTTCTATTGTCGTCAATGCTGTCATGCTAAGCGTGCAGGATTGAAAGATAATTCGAAAAAAAGTTTTTTATTTTTTTCAAAAATTATGCAGGCAGTGCTGTGATGGGCTTGGATGCATCAAAGATCACTTAGATTCTCAATCAACTAATAATTTTGAATATTTAGGAATGAAACTCTAAATGTAATCTCCAATGACGAATTAACCCTACCTAATTCTAATTTAGTAGGTACAAAATATTCTAATGTGAGATAGTGTCGAAAATTCAACATAATATTTACCATTGGCCTCAATACTTTGCATAATGCTACTCTTCTGGTTCTGTAAATACAGGGATATCTTCTCAAGTCCCAATACCCTCAGGTCTTGGATGCACTCCAGCAGCACCACACTGAGCTGGTCAGCCAGGGTCCTGGGTAAACTGTTGCACCATGGTGGGCCGAGTAGACCATGGGCTAAGTAGAAGCAGTTGTTGAAGAATAGAGCTAGAAATATAAATATTTAAAGATGATAAAAGTTTTCTTCTGTATATGTATGACATAATTTGGAATTTCCGGAATTTTGTTTATTGGCAGAATTGCAACTTGTCGTGCCTCAGAGAGCACTAAGTTAAGTCATCGGTCCCAACTGTTATTCGTGGATCTTTGACAGTCGTTACGGATCTTCAGAAGCCCGAAAGTCTGATAAGCAGTCTTACCAAGGGGTATCCTATTACCTAGTTGGGGGATAAGCTAGGAAGATGGATTGGCCGTATTGCAACTTGCAAGACATGTAACAAGCAATAATAAGTGACAATCAACATTAGTGATTGTCATTTGTTTTTATTAAGTGTTGACTTTGCTAACCACAGAATATCCTGTATTATATTATAATATTGAAAGCTTATAATATCACGTCTGTATTTCTAAAAGGGGCAGGCAGAGATGTATGGTAAGTTTTCATCTGTAATTCTGTACACCTCTGGCCAGTTAAGATTAGGTCTGATGTAATAAGGGCGAGACTACATGAACATATATATGCGAGATTCCAAAATCAATGGTCTGGTCGGAGGATCCTCCCTTTTCTATGGAAGGAACTTTTGTACCCTGTTCTTCATACCTCTAAAAATGCACATAACAAACCAAACTTCAGGCTGCTACTGAAAAATAAAAATAAATGATAAAAATGAGTATTCTTACCAATCTCAGCAGGACAGCACTCCAAATTAACTTTAAACTTCTTTGGAACCAAACTCTGATACATAACAGCTATATCTTTTATGTAACCAACCAGCTGGCTACTGTACTTCTCCGGTAACTTCGCACTCTCCTCCAAATGTTCCACAATCAATGACATGATAGCTTTCACATTTTGTGATATCACACATTTTGGAAGGAACAGAGGCTTAGTTATATCCCAAACAACATTGTTGTCCGTAACATCTAATATAGAATCATTTTCATTATTCGGTTCAGAGCCAACAGTAATAATACCATGAGATAGACTTTCTTTAAGCATAATTCGGACATCAGAAAGTAACTTATCACATTTCTTGTTATACAAAACGCATTCAGTGTCATCTATGTATTTATTCAAAGGTGATTCATCAGCTTTTACGAATCTTAAGTCAATTAGAAACTTGTTGAATGAATCCAATTCAATAACAATGTTCTTATAATTCTGGTAACTGCTGTCACAAGAAGGTAAGTTCATCCTAATGCAGTCCTCAATAATTTTGTTGAAGAATTTCTGGCGGATTGTTTCGGCGAAGATTTCTATGAAAGTGTTCTCACTTTCAAATTGCGAGCCCAATGTTGAGTGTAGAAATTCAAAGATAGCGGTTAAATTATTAAAAATTGTTTGGTAATTAGGTTTCTTGGACTCATTCAGATTAATTTTGATGTTGAAAACGATAGCTCCAGTGTGATCTTCTGTGAATATATCACAGTTATGCCTAATAACATTGTGAAGAAGGTTATTTATAAAGAAATGTGAGAACAGACCAAGTTCTGCATGCATTCTCTCAGTAGCATATAAAGTTTTCAATATTTTCTGAAGGAGGATTGGGTCACTTTGTTGAACAGACAGTGAGTAGGTTAAGAATTTCAGGCCTTTTTTCTCTGACCATGTGAAGATGTCCTCCCATTCAACACTCAACTGAGCAATGTACAAGGCCAGTTGATTCTCTGCCTGTGCATTGATGTTCGTTAAAGCCTTCGCCATATTTCCTTCGAATTTCAAGTTCTTTAGTTCCTTTTTCAATTTTTTTACTGCTAGCATAGCATCACTGTAGTTATATCTACCAAATTCATGATTTGCTTTCTGTAAAATACGTTTACCTTCAACAACAACGCATAAATTCTTGAGAATATCAAACGATTTGTTTAATTGTGCACAATGGCTTCTAAATTCCTCATTACTCACTTCGTATCTGTCATGTAAAGCTTTTATGTCTTCAATGCATTTTGAATGATCAGAGATTATATTCACCTTTCGATTGTTATAGTTTAGTTGTTCTAAGCTCTTTGTTATAGTAAAATTAACGTAAGTATCGATAACATTTTGTTGTAAAGCCCAAGATAGTAGTTGCAATCGTTCAGTTAAGTCTTTTATACTGGGTAATACTTGATCACGACTTCTCTTCAAATCTTGGGTACTCACTTTGTCGGCCTCTTGCAGAACAGCACTTAATAAACTCATTTTAGTGCATTTAATTACTGCGTTAATTAAAAATAACTTTTGTTTTTCGGTTAGTTTCGTGCGATTCAAATTCAAAAACAGAACTTTGTTTGACATTAATGACATTGGACGTCTTGACATTTGTCACATGTGTTTCGCATCTCTACTATGGTGACAACTTTGCGTTTCGTTATCACAGTTTAAAGTAGAAAAAAAAATATGGTGCTGATTACAACATTGTGTTGATGATGAAGATGATGATGAAAAGCTTTTATTAAATATGGTCTTTTATGCGCATGGTCATTTATAATCATATTATGATTCAGTTATTTCACTTGGGAATATTTTCTCTCAAACTTCTAATCTAAACTATTCAACTCATTCGAATGTTTTTACGAGTTAACCTTTGAAGTTTTTATTTATTTCATAACAATTAGAAAATTGTCGCTCATTTAGCTAATTAGCTTTACTTTTTGCTTTGAGGGCTGCTGCTTGCTTGGAGGACTGTATCCTTAACTGGTTGGTTGCCATCGCTTGTTTAATCAATTGAAGGCTCAAGGGCATTACTGTGTTCACTACAGCACAGCAGTCGACAATAAGTGAACCAAAAAGTAGCCAAAAAAATTGCCACAATGAACGAATGTGAAATTGAATGTTTGAAAAATGAATTGGAACATGAGAAAACTTGTAGGTCAGTAAATTGTACACCCGTAGTGGTAGTGGAACTTTAGATTTACGCTTGCACAGACTTCATACACAACTATTTCGTAATTTTAACTTTATTTTTGTTATTCCGTGGGAAATGTTGTAGTAATAAATTATTTATGTCGATTATCTATCTAGATTGTAGGTACATGCTGCAGAATATATCACGTAAAGAAGTTATAGGTACCTACCTACTTGATTATGCGACCCATACTCAACCTACTTTTTTGGCCTTATTCTAATGGGTCAAGGCTATGAACGAACACCCAGTTCCCTACTTGCTGCATGTGATCTAAAAATGATTAACTACTATCTCAGCCTCGAGTAATTCGTTCCTAAGCGCATATTATGGGATCTAAAAAAAAATCTGTTAATTTTGCCAAAATATTAACGGCTTTATAACTTCGACCCCCTTTCGTTTACTTCGATCTCGTCAAGTAAATACACTACAGTATTAATACATTCTTGCCCACCACTTAGAAGTATGTTATCTCTTCAACAAGGATCATACCTAATGTTTACAGTATCGCATACATTATAGATGTCGCTAGTGGACGGAGTGGTCCCAAGCTAACTAATTTACGTTAGTTCAAATTTGTTCAAAGTTGAATGCGGGGACTACTTAACCTTAACCCAGTGAGTCGGATATGGACTGATTATCTACTACAGTCCAGATTATTATAGCCCCGTTGTACAAGATCTCGGCCGGGAAAGTAGACCTGTCTGTTTAGTAGTAACTACCTACTCCCATTTTCGTCATCACATCGGAGTAGGTAGGTACTTATTACTTAATTTTATTACTAGGTACCTACTAATATGTTCATAACTTTATCCACCACACAGAGAAACAGCAGCCTGGCAGAACGGGGAGCTGGAGAAACAGATAGTACTGGTCCAAGATGAACTGCGCCAGACGGACTACACTTGGGACCATGACGACGACCTGATGAAGGAGAGCGCCAGACACAAGGTGTACCAGGACACCATAGAAACGTTGAGGGAACAACTCCCAGCCTTGAAGGACAAGATTAAAAACGCTAAGATTTGCGGGTTGGGTAAGTGAGATGGTACTTTTCAGAATAGTAACGACGACACCAGGCGACTGGCGAAGTCCAACTCAGTAAGGCGTTTATTTTTTTTTTTAATCACAAGATTGTTTTTCACATTCCAGATTGCAAATTGAAACATGATGACCTAAATATAAATCTGGATATTCTTACACCGGTAAGTTACACAGTGGAACTGTGCCCACTTATAGCAATGCGTTTCTTAATCATCCTTTTACCATTTTAAACTTTTATGTCTTGCGAGCCCGCGAAGTGAAGTTACCTACAGTGTAGGCACACTAGGCACTTACAACTCGACCAAGCTAAGTTTGCACCTCGGCGTCGATTACGTCACACTGAAGCTTAGGTACGGTCTGCAAAAAAAGGATTCGCTATGACTTTAATTAAAAAGGTAAACAAATGTTTGTTAGATTTTAGTTTGCATTTATTGTTTTTAACATTATATTATAGGTACATAGTACATTAAAATATACACAAAAATGCGAGGTGCAAACTTAGCTTGGTCGAGTTGTAGATGCCCAAGTAGTAGATTTTTGAAATAATAGAATCATACATTTATTTGTATGCGAAATCAAACACCGGTATAGATAACAACTGTTTTTATTTAAATTTAGAATACCATAAACTAAGTTATCGGTCAATACAAGTTTAAGTACATATACAAATTGATCTCAGTAGGTAGATTTTTTTTTACTTTTATGTTTATCTATTCACAGGCTGAACTGTTACGGACGGTGAAGAGATTTGAGCGTCTTAAAACCGACTTGATAAGCACTCTGCGAAGTAAAGAGTGGCGCTTGGACTCGGAATCAAAGGTACCTATCAACTACCCTACTAATTAATGAGATGAGATGCTGGAGATGCTGATTGCTACAAGATTGATTGATGTTTAGCTTAACGCCGCATTCCTTAGTCATGCAAGCGTAAACTCGACTGGCTGCTAAAACGGTACCAGCAGTAGTTTGAGCATGTAAATTATAGGTACTTTACTTAATTTCAAACTGATAATAATAATAATCAGCCTATAATGTTCCCACTGCTGGGACACAGGCCTCCTGTATATGTGGGCTATACTATAATACACGCTTTACAGGTTGTCAGGGTAAACACCGTTGTCACTTAAACCATGGGTAGTTGACTTAAATATAAAATCAAATGACCGAGTAACAACAAAAAAAAACGTTATTTTCATTAAAAGATTTTAAAAAGTTTCTATCCGACCCCGTGCTCGCTAGCGAAACAGCTGACTAACTGAGGGAAGGATCGCGCTCGCGGCCGGTCAGGTCACGTCTCGCACCCCCCGCCCCTGTTGAGATGCAAGTTCGTTGCCCTAACGCATAGGGTAACGAACTTGCTTCTTGTGTGGTAAAAAGTAGTTTAAAAAAAAAGGAAAAATATGTTGTAATTTTCCATTGATTTTACGTTCTATAAATGACACCAAACTACTGGTTTCAAGGATAACGGTGTTTACCCTAACATTCTGTATAACACGGGCCCGGTGCGTGTTGGTAGAAACTGATAATACTTGTCGTATTTCAGTTGTACGTCAGAGTGAACGACCAAAGAACCTACTTGCAAAACGAGCTGATGATATGCCAGAACAATATCATGAGACTACAAAAGAATAGCGCCTACTGGCAGTAAGTATTAAGGCAAATAATAACCAAAACAAAGTTAGGAATTTATTTTATCACAGTATGTAAATCCCTGTAATATCTATAGTACAACAACAGGTTGCTTGATGCCTGTTTATTTCTACCGCCAAGCAACTTGTATTCTGATTTTCAGGGGAGTGTAATCTCTCTAGGGCTAAGGGGAAGGTATCGCAAGTCCATTCGTAACGATAACCCGCAATCCCCTGCTTACCCACCACTACCAAATGTTGCTTTAAACAAAAAGGTTATCACCTCTTACAGGCACTTGTGTCAATTACTACCACAGAATATATATTACCAACATGGAGTGATAACTTTGCAACACTTTCAAAATGAAAGGTGCTTTTTCACCTTTGTCATTTTCATAAAATTTATGATTTAGTTCCATAAGACTAATGGAAAACCCTCTGCAATTACTCCTTGACCTCTCTTATAAAATTATTATTTATTTGATAAAATGGGACTGCAGTTCAGGTTTGATTCGTTCTTATTCCTACTGGTATTACGTTCCAGGAATATTGCCAGAAAGCAGGACGAGCGAGTGCTGGACCCAAAGCGAGGACATATAAAGAAGATTGTAGGCAACGAGCGGCTCGCACCTATTGCTACGTAAAGCAAACATTACTTCATACACCCGTAGATTTTATTTTCTTACACAGAAGGAAACAGGACTAATATTATAGGTACATTTTAGAGTAGTGAGCTGTGAACCTTCATACTTAAATAATTATTAGTATCGACGGATAAAGAAACCTAGGTACAGCAATTACTAGGTCACGCTTTATATTCCAGGGTCATCAAAAACAAAAAAAAATATTTACATGGTGTCACATAAATATATAAACGCTTAGATAAAGCAAATAGAGCGATCACATAGTTATTTGTAGATTTTTCTAATTTACGTAGCAATATAGGTCGCAATTGCCAGCTCCCCAAAGTCTCTAGTAAATTATAACGTCTATGTAATATAGTACTCGGGCACACAAGTATGAGTGACAGAGACAACGCCCTACAAATCCGAACTTGTCTTAAAACTTTCAACTTTTCTTTTCTTTCTTTTTTTCTTTCATATTTACGCGGGTACCGTATGTTTTTTTAAATTATATGATCAGTCCGTTTACTCACTACTCAGTGGCTTTGTATGCATAAAATAAAATGAATGTAGTGTAGATACTAAACATATTATACTTATAGGGATTCTAATAAAGCATGTGACTTAGATTTATGTACGTAGTAAAATGTATAGTATTGACTGCAACATAATGAATTATATGCCTATTTTACAAATGTCTATAAAATATGAAGAGAAAAATATTCACATATTAATTGTAAGGAACACGTAGAATAAAAATAAATAGTACAAAATTACGATAGTCTTTTATTTCCATTCAAAGATTTTCACAAAATAATTTAAGTAATTCATAACTAAATTCTAATTAAATATTTAATTTAATTGGAAGAGTGGAACACAAAAATAAGGCAGTTTGAACACATTTATTGAGGTTAACCTGGGCATAGAATGAGAAATTCGAATTCTATGGCACCTATGACTTAGCAATAACTACACGGATGGTTATTTTCGATGGACATCTAAGTATTTCTGATAGGTTTCTTATACCTGATCGGGAAGTCTATGGTGGTGCTCAAGTATTCTGCCTCCAACTCTCCGAGCGGTCTTCGGTATAACGCGGCTGAAAAAAATTCAAAATAATAATTTATTTGTCCATATCATCTGCCTATCTGGGACTCGTGGCTAAGTATAATAATAGCCACACGGGTCGATAGATCAGGTTAAGCTACGGTTGCCGCGGTCGGTCCGTGGATCATCTTTACATACCGAAACGAGAGAGAGATTCAGAAAGCACGTTAAACTTACCCTGGATCTTCCAAATTCAGTGCATTTTTAGGCTTGATTTTGACAGATTGAAGCGTAAGTTTCATCTCAGTATCACACCCTTAGGTGTATCGACTTTCGGGGGAAATTCTGAAAGGGATACCGGGACCTTTGGCAACAGGCAACTAAAGGACCACGGGAGGGTTTTAGTCAGTAAAAGTCTGACAGACCCTCCCGCTCCGCCCAGAGCGGGAGAAGTCATAATATGACGATTACCCAACATCCAAAAAAAAAAAGTTGTATCGACTCACGTGTAACACAGTGGTGTTTGTCGACATGTAGTCTCAGATGTCGCGGACACGCGCACACGTAACCGCCGGCCGTGTTGACGCATGAGTGCGAACACCCGTCCGTCTCCAACTCGCACTCGTTTATATCTGTAATCAATCATTATGTTATACTAGTAGTAGTAGTGTAGTATAAATGATGGGAAGATGATATAGTGAAGGCAAAACTTGTAGGTACTAGAATGAAGGGAAAGGGAAAATTTGAAAAGGATGGAGGAGGTCTTTGCAAAAGGGCACACGCATAATTAACACTGAAAAGTGATGATTATCATGTTTCAAAGTTATTCACTGTTAGTTCGTTTGCCCACTTATCCGCATCCGGTTCGTGTTCGTTTCGGTTCCGGTTTGGCCATCCTAGTAATTGTATGGACGTTTATGAACTCATGCGTATACGGTTCGTATTACTAGGATGGCCAAATCAATTCCGAAACGAATAAGAATCGAATACATACCGGATATGGATAAGTATAAACGCCCTTACTCTGTAAAAGAGATTAATAAATAAGTAGTATTTATTATACGAAATTAATGCAATTATAAGAAAAATAAAACCGCTATCCTATGTGAGTGACATCGACTCGTGTCTACTACTCACCCAGACACCTCTGTCCGGCCGCCAGCGACAGGTACCCGGGCGAGCACTGGCAGCGGTACGCGCCCTGCGTGTTCACGCACAGCTGTGTCGAGTGACAACGATTCGTCTCAATTAAGCACTCGTCTACATCTGTAAAAGAGAAAATTTTAATGAAAAATTGTGATCTCAAAATGATGACATCAAAAACAGTGGCTATTTTTGGTTATGCTTAGAAAGTAATTTCTAAGCATTACCAAAAGCTTTAACTATTCACCAATGCAAAGGAAAAGTTAACGAACCAGTGTCCATCCAAAAAGTAAATAAGATTGTCTTTACTTCTACAAAAGTCATTCATCGTCATCATCATCATAATTTCAGTCGAAAGATGTCCACTGCTGGACAAAGTACTCCACAAAAGAATTGTTACAACGCGCACGCCCAGTAAGCTTACGTATCGATGAGATTCTAGGGACTTTCACCAGGCCATCAGTTCACTAGGTAAACACCACATGCACAATACATTAAATCCAAAAAATAAGCTATAACTTTCTTAGCAATAATAGATTAATAGGCGCCAATATTTGACAAAACTAAAACTGATAAAATTGTTACACATTTAAAATAAATTAAAATGAAAGAAAAAATAATAAATAATAAAATTAGTAAAAATAAAATAAATAAAATTGATGGTATCATACTCTACACTACATTTATTTACAAGCACTTTTGAATTGGGAAAGTGTCAGTCAGTCAGAAATGTGAAGTAAGCAATCCTAGGACCTGAAATCGAGCGACCGAACATCGCTCAATACAATATCTTTATTTTCTCTCTTCACAAAGGTTCACATAGTTATCATAAATATAATTGTAACAATAACGTTATAACAAAATACATAATATATGTTCCTTTGTGAGAGACTGGCGTCCATACTAGGATACCCTGTGTGACGGATCCCCAGGCTCTCACCTCGAACTAACTATCATATCATAATCATAAATCTTTATTTATCTCAACATCATATTACAGGCACAGGTTAATGAGATGCACAATCTTAAATAGAGAAAGGTGTCTGTTGTAGGAGGATCCTGAGTTACAGATCACCCGGCTCTCTTAGTAGAGTCAAGATAATGTATAAATGTAGGTATCAAAAGATTGAATAATTTAAAAAAATAGAAACTGAATCTTAAATAAGAAAATAAAATAATAATGAGCTTCAAAGAAAAAAAAAAATAATAATAATGGAAATGAATAATGAATGAATGATGAATAAGTGTATTGAATGTTTGTAAGTGTAGGTGTGTGAGTGTTAGTGTGTGAGTGTTATTGTATGGGTGTTAAGAAATTGGTTTTATTAAGTTTTCAGTGGCAATGTAGTCCAGATTTAATAGCCAAGAGCGTACTTTTCTTTTACAAATAGTTTTTGTATGAGTGTAGATAGATATTTTGTTATTAATTGAATTATAAAGAAAAGTGCCAAGAAAACAGAAAAACTTTTGGGAGAAACTAGTATTATAACGGATGATTGAACAAACATTTACTTCTAATACAATAGGTAACTGTAATTTACTTCTAATACAATAGGTAATTTGAATACTTAGAAAAATGATTATTGTGGAAGGGAAAAAGGCAGACAATTTAATTAACGCAAAAAAATAAAATCATATATGGTGTAGTGTAATGTGAGTGTAGTGTAATGAATGTGAAGTAAAGTGTCCAGTGAAGTGTGCAGGTGAGGTGAGTAGGTGATGTGTGCAAGTGAAGTGTGTGAGGAGAGGTAGGATGATAGTGTGGGCCTAAATGTGTCGGGTGATACAGTCATGAACTAGAAAATGATATTAAATATTACGAGGGTACCAGAAGTAACTGCTCTGTAGTGTCATAGTCTAATTTTTGCAACCAGGTTGAGACCTTAATCTTGCAATGCTTATTTGGTAGAGAATAAATTGTCAAACTTTCTCAACTCAATAACTTAATAAAATATTCGTTTCATTAGAAATTTACCATCGCATGACTTAGCAGTCTTGTTGTGCCTATACCCGGGGTCACACGGCCCTCTGTCACTGTGGTCAAGGTTCTCCGTCACACTTACGTCGAAAAACACGGTTGTAGATTGTGATCCTGAAAATAGAACCTTATGTCAGTGGCGTAAGAGTCACACTCATCCTGCAAATTCAAGGGGGAGACAATATTGAATATTCTGATCATAAGTATTTAACTTATTAACGTAACATCATGCCTGTTTTCCCTGAAGAGATAGGTAGAGTGAATATTTTAAGGTAGATGCGCATGTTACTTTGTTCTGGCACAGAATACATAATAGTACAAGTACAGAAGATTCACTCCGCAAAATCATTTCAATAAATAGCGACTCTTGCTACTACACAATAAAGTGCAATTCAGGTCGTGTGGAGCTAATTAACTACTAATTAGTTATATTCTCCTAGAAGTTGCATCTCTTTCTATCGCGTAAGTCTTATATCTTCTGACTACATTACGCTCACTGAATTGGCCCGACAAGAGGAGCTCGCCGCGTACTTGTAGCGTCATAACTAACATGTGAAGTGCGCCTGGTCTTGTTATGGGTTGAGGTGGTATCACTAATCTGGTGTCACTAATTTGCAAACGTTTCAGCTGTCTGATGAATTGACATAGAACATAGGCCCAGATAGGCAGTAGTTCCCTATAGAAATATACGGTATTCAGTTGGATCTGGTTAGACTGGAAGCCGACCCCAACATAGTCAGGAAAGAGCTAGGCAGATGATCCATTGCCTTATAATTATATTATAAATCGGATATATATTTACCTGATGAATCGTAAAATTCTTCAACATCTGGCGAGAAATGCGAGTTGATCATCTCTGGCTGTATCTCATATGTTACGTCTGGTATGTAAGAGTCCTGCAAAAATAATGCGGTGTTTTTGTATTTCTTTTAAGCTGACTGTACTAAAATACTAAAAACTCGCAAGATCCAAGTTTTTATATCTAAAATTTTTACAGTATGAGATATACCCTACGGCCTTTACCAGACACATTTATATATAATGCATAGTTTATTGAAAACTTGACAAACAGATTCATCTATTATATCTATACATATTATACATTAAAGTCACTTTTCATGTTTGTCTGTATGTCCGCGTTGTTCTTCTAAACCACGCAACAGATTTTGATGAAGTTTTCACCATCGTTTAGAGAATTTATTCCGGAAGGTTTAAGGTTTTGTGTATAATACGTAAAAAAAAAAGTTAAATATAACTAAGAAATCTTGTGATGTTCTGTCAAGTCGTAAAAACCGTGCGAAAAAGAAAGTTGTGTATAAAAATAAATATACTCACATCATCACCGTTATCTTCTTTGCTGTCAAAAACGTCATTGTCAGTTGTACTTGAGGTGGGATTACATACGGGAAGATCTGCACATTTCTTGATCTAAAAAGAAATGAGATTTATCAGATGACATGAGTCCTTTGATTCTAAACCAGAACTGTAGATTCGTATGAAGGAATGAAGGAAGTATGAAGGAAAGGTATGAAGGAACTAACTTATTAACTAGCAACTACAATAAATTAAAAATGCTGTGGTTATGGTAAGTTATCAAGTATTTTTCGTCACTCTTGTTCGACTGCACCTATCTTAGTGACCAAAATAGTAAATGATCACAAAAAAAAATAGCCCGGAAACTGGATTTGTGCCCGGTTGATGGCAATAGGCTCACCCCTATTACTGGGGAAATGTGGGTGTACTATAAGTACACCTCTGCCTAACCCGTCGGGGATTACAGGCGTGGTGTTATGTTAAAAGAAATATAACCTAAGCGTAAGCTAATCTAGTCCAATTTATTTTACCCTTACATATCATAAAACAAAGTCCTCCACCGCGTCTGTCGGTCTGTTCGCGATAAACTCAAAAATTACTACACCGATTTTCATGCTGTTTTGACCAATGGATAGAGTGGTTCTTGGGGAAGGTTTTAGTACATAATAACCGACATCCACGCGGGCGAAGCCGCGAGCATCTGCTAGTACCAAATAAAATAAATTGGACCCATTGGAGCAAATAAATTGGTATAAAAAAATTACAATGGCGTTTAATCAATTGCAGCGACGAATCATAGCTTACCTGTACATTATCCCCATCGCACTTGGCCCTAGTCTTGCAGCGCCTCGTCCGCGCCTGTGTGCCGACACCGCACGTCGCCGAACACTCCGACCATTGCGACCACAACGTCCAACGGGGTTTGGACTCGTCCACCTTAAACGTTATGACCAACAGGTAATTGACTATAATATTTCTAACTCTCTTCAGACTCTCCGTTCCGATTCCTACTAGGAACAATTTATTTGTATGTCCATTGAAAACATGGGGGCACACCTACGTGTAGGCTTTACCTACACGTGGGTGTGCCCCAATGTTTTTCAAAATGATCTCATAGTTTTTGGACATTCTGAATGTACGGATGCCTCCATTATTTGATGTACCACCAATATATCTATAGTAGGTATAAATAAAAATGAAATGCTGTTCGTTGGAGCGCATCACTTGAGAAAGGCTGGACCGATTTGTTTCTTTTTTTAAATGTTCCTCATTATCGTCCAAATAAGGTTTTTAGGAAAAAAAAAACCGGAAATTTGGAAATTTCGGGTAATGTTGAAAGTGCCTTGTCTATGGGATTTTTGTGTTAATTTTGTTTGGACTGAAGAACGTCTGTCTGGTCAGCTAGTTTATTATTAATTATTATATTGTGTTAAAAAATAGAATTAATTTTATTGTATCTTTAAAGTCTCATGAATTTAAGCAACGTTAATATGTAAGCGGGTTCATTTACAATTCGTTTTATTTAAATAAAATAACACTGAAAAAGTGTAATCAAAGTCATGTAAGTAAGTAAAATACTTACATTACAAGGAGGCATGTGGCATTTTCTTCTATCAACCGCAGGCCCCTTACAAGCAGACTCGTCTAGAATTATCTTCTCTGACTTTGAAGAACTATCTGTAATACACAGTGTATTTATAAAAGCAAAAATGTTTTAAAGTGTATATAGCCTTTTTGAAAAGAAAACTGTCATGGTCTGAGAATGGATCCTTTAGGTGCACCTCAGTAAAACGGTGGTTGATAGGCAGAATGCTGTCTTTAAAGGATTACAAAGTAGGTAAACTAGCTAAATAACAATCGTACTACGTCGACAAGAAGAAAAAAATGTGCTTCGGTATATAAAAAAAAACTTTCCTTGTATTTTATATGATTAACTTTATCGAAAGGCTTTTAAAACTCAAAGCAATACCTAACTGCTGGTGGAATAAGTAAAAAATATAAAATAAGCAAATAAATCACACAGAAACAAGATTATTTTGTCAAATAGATAATGCTTACCAATAGTATTGTTTTTATTGTCAATGTAATAGCAGGACCTGGATCTCTGCTGGTACCCCAACCCACAAGTTACGTTACATAACGACCATTGTGTAAATGAACTCCATTTAGCTGGCACTAAAACAATCATAAAAAGAAAATATTTAAATGAAATTACCATAGACATTTTAGACAATGGTAATATTTTATCGCAGTGTCAGCTTCATTCTCTGTTCTCAATTACATAGATGTAATGCCCCGTGTCTGTGACGTCATCGCTAACAAGACGTTGCCTAGCAACAGATATCTCACCTTGTATGGCGACGTTGTACCTTCGATGCGCAGTACCGGCTTCGTTCTCTACTACACAGATGTACTGCCCCGCGTCTGTGACGTCAGCGCTCCATATTGCCAGTAAACTATTGCCGAGCACTCTATGTATGTTAGATAAACTCTCACTTAGTGCTTGTGTGTCCTAAAAGAAAGATATTTTTTTTAGACTGAAGATTACCAAATGGAGCCTTGCGCTTCTTTATCGATTGCATATTAACTTATCTTAGAATAACGGGTGTAAAAAGACACTTAACCGAAAGTGACTTGGTGATCGACTTCCAAGTCGATTGAGAGCGCCCGGTCTGCACCAAGTGCAAAGGGCAACTGATAGAAATCTTACGACAGAAATCAGACGATACACGAAGTTTGCCGAGGGACATTAAGTAAATAGTTGTACTGTACGTATTTTTCTGTTCCTTTCTTATTGTCTGTTTATATGTGTGTACATAAACTGTTAGATAAATATAAATAATAAAAATTAAATTTCATTAAAAATTGTACCTTCAACCATGAAATCTTAGGCATCGGATGTCCATCAGCCTCACATTTTAATACAATGCTTCTTTTCAACGCGACAACGTGTCCTTCCACCATGTTAGTACCAACATTAGCAGCAATGGACGGCGGTTTTTGTATAGTGACATCGAAGATAACCTCCGTGGTGCCCACTTTGTTGGTCATTATGCAGGAGTATTTGCCACCGTCGGTTACCTCTGTTTTGTTGATGATCTGAAACATAACATAGTTATTTAAAACCACTAAAAAGTTAAAAATTTGTTTAATTTCGGAAATCAGTATCTTTGCTTTTGTATTTTCGTTTTTGCTACCGACTTCCAAAATTAAAGTTATTTTTCACTTTATAGAATTTTTTGGTTGTCTGATGCTTTTTTTTTACAAGCTTTTTATTTTTAAGTTATGGTACCCGACACACATTCGTGTACCACTAGGACTTCATATGTAAATAACAGTGACAGGAAGTTTTATAAGATTGTCAACATAAAAAAAAGTGTTAATTAGTAAAAATTAATCTTACCAAGGTAAAGTTATCATCAGAAAGAAGCAGTCTCTTATCCCCACTTATTTCAGTGTAGGGGTGTTTTATCCACATGACGCTGGGCAACGGACTGCCCACCGCTGGGCAAGTCAACACCAATGTCTTTCCGAAACCTGCTGTCACCATTTTAGAAGATTCCTTTGGTGTTGGTGGAGGTACTGAAATAACTCGAGGGTAAATGAGGAATGACAGCATAGCGCAATTTTTTTGCACTATTTCGTGAAATCTGTAGCGAAAGTAAGAACCGCCTTCCAAAAGGAAAAGGCTCAAAAATCATTGTTTTTTTTTTTATTTTAAAATATACCCTTTTTTCGAACACAGTGTGTGTGTGTGTTTTTGAAGCAATATTATTTTAAAATAAAATTAAATAGGAAACCACCAGTGGTGTCAGTTGATAAGAAAATATCCTATACTATTAAATGAGCAATATTTGTATATATATTATATTTAATATTGTAATCATGTTCTCGAAAGCGGCTCAAACGATATCGATGAAAGTTGCAATAAAGGGGTTTACAGGGGTGAAATATTGATCTAGCTAGATCTCATATCTGGGAAAATTCGTTTTCTCTATTTTCACCTGAAGCCTTAGTGCGAGTTTCTTTTAACTATCTTCACTTTACACATCGACGGCGTTCGGCGCTCCGATTGGCCCTTCACTGGCCTTCGCTGGTGAAGGGCCAATCGGAGCGCCGAACGCGGTCGCCGAACGCGGTCGCCGAACGCGGCCTCTGAGCAGAGTTCGTTCGCCGAAGTAGTAATATTTTGAATTAAGGAATACCCAATAAGTAGGTATAAGGGTAAAGATAAGTGTACTTAGTTACTTGCCCAGCACATCAACCAAATACACAACGCTAGTATTGCCAACTTTATTCCTCGCGACACAAGTATAGTTGCCAGCCTGTCCTTCCACCGCTTTCTTCACCACAATGACTTCCCCAAAGTTCGTAGAAACCATAGACTCATCAAAGAGTTTTAAAGGCACGTCGTCTTTAAACCAGTAGACTGAGGGAAGCGGGTTCCCGTATGGATGGCAGTGCAGGTAGAATGCTTGACCTGATAGCACTTCTATGTGAACCTCGTTTGTACTTGTGTTTGAATTTTGGAATAGCGTTTGAAAGATTTTTGGCGGTTCTGTAAGGAAAAGTTAATCGTTATGGTAAAGTATTAAAAAAAACGGTGCATAGTCAGCCTATAATGTTCCCACTGCCTCCTCTCTGTGAGAGGGAGTTATTAAAGAGCGATTCTATTTCCATTTATAGGATTAGCTAGATTGATCTCGAAACAAAATTTGAGAATTTCTGAATAGAAAATGGAATAAGAACGACCAAAGTGGGAGTTGAATCCAGAAACTTATGCCCGACTCACTAGCACTACTGTTTCAGGTAGGTATTACGAACCGCTCCCGCCACAATCCGCTTGACAGGCGAAGGTTCTAAACTAATCTAGAACCTTACCTCGCGCTTGACACATTTCAACTGACGTCCGTCAAGTGCTCCGCAGCTGATATGAACTAAACTATCTCTTCGACCCAAAACCCTAGTGTTTACGTATATACCTGAGGCTATAGACAAAATCCCTTTTCTGTAAGCGTTAACGCCAACGGAAAGACCAAATTGTATGGACTTGACATTAGCTTTAGAGATGTCACGTGACTGCTGCTGTCAACTCCATACAATTTGATTTTTCCGTTGGCGTTAACGCTTACAGAAAAGGATTTTGTCTAGGCCCCCTGGTGTGTATGTTAAACTACTAATATAGTTTTTGAAATATTCTTGCTAAAAATGATAGGGATTTTCTTATTTGTGTTGGTAGCCTATGTTGTTGACCCATTTCTGAAAAAAGTCTTCCCCTTAACTACCTATTTTCTGTGCGCTATTTGGCTTTCTAGATATTCATAACATCACGCCTGTATTCCCCGAAGGGTTAAGCAGAGGTGGACCTAAAGTACACCCACATTTCACCAGTTATGTTTAAGTCCCATGTAGGGGGCGAGCCTATTGCCATCAACCGGGCACAAATCCAGACTCCGGGCTGCCACTGAGAATTTCCAGATAGAAAAATCCAGATTCCAGATTTTTCCATCTGGAAATCGGCAAATGCGATCACTAGACCAACGAAGCAGTCTAGATATTCTTACACAAAAAAAAAACATGCGCGGCAGTCTCATTAGGGTCTGCCGATAGAAGTGAAAACTAAGTAACATTCATTCATTTCTTCAAGCGTTCGGTGACGATGACGCGAGTACCATGATTTTTGTTCACCCAAAAAGTGCTCAACGCGCCTAAAGAAGTTTTCACTTATAAATAAAAACAACTACGAACTCACCGAGTACATCAATCTTCAAGTTCCTCTCGCTCGTCCCCCCTTCATTAGCCGCCACACAGGTATACACCCCCCCCTGTCTCACCTGAACCTTGTTCAACACGAGGTCTGCATAGTCAATGTCGTATGAATTCTCACCGACCACCCGCCCTTGTTTTATCCACTGTATGTCTGGGATGGGGTTCCCTGTTGCTTTGCAAGCGATGCGCGTGCGGGATCCTTGCTAGAAGATTGGTAAAATGTTATATCATACAGGCTGTATCCAATCAATCTGGCTAGCCTTTTCCCAATTATATTGGGGTCGGCCTCCAGTCTAACCGGATGCTGCTGAATACCAGTATTTTACATGCAGCGACTATCTGTCCTCCACAACCCAGTAACTGGGTAATACGATACCCCTTGGCAAGACTGGCTGTCAGAATTTCGGGCTTCTAACGACCCGTAACGACTGTCAAAGATCCACGAATAACAGCCGGGACCAACGGGTTAACGTGCTTTCCGAGCCACAGAGGAGTCTCGGTATGTAAAGATGGTCACCCAACCATGGACCAACAGTGGCAAGCGTAGCTTAACCTGTGGCTGTATTATCCAAATGCAGCAAAATGCTTTTTAGGGTTCCGTACCCCAAGGGGTACCAACGAGACCCTATTATTAAGGGTCGTCAGAAGCCAGAAAGTCTGACAACCAGTCTTACCAAGGGGTATATTACCCAGTTACTGAGTTGTTGAGGTTAGATAGGCAGTCCCTCCATGTACAATACTGGTATTCAGCTGCATCGGCAGATAACGCACTGCACCGCACTGACATTAAAATTGGTCGTCTATCTCAATCAATCTGCCTAGCCTTTTCCCAACTATGTTGGGGTCGGCTTCCATTCTAACCGGATGCAGCTGAATACCAGTATTTAATTACAGTACATAATGATCACTAACCACAACTTCCACATTCCTGCCGACAGTTACCCCCTCTCCATTACTAAAGGCCACAAGGTCCTTGACCTTGGGACCCGCGACTATGTTCACTCTATACACTATATGCGTTGCCCCTGCTTTGTTGACGGCGTCACAGCGGTACAAGCCTTCTGATTGGCTGGTTATGTTGGTACTTGATAGACTGGAGTTTAGTTGATGCCAGTTTGTGTTACTGGAAAGAAGAAAGTTTTTGATCTGTGTTTAGTATATACAGGGTCAAGTTTTAGTTAGCGAACCTCCGCAAATGTGATGGTAATAAATAACAAACAAAGATTTAAAAAAAAGTGATTCGTTTTTTTTTGGGGTCAAGGACCGCTGAGTTGCGAAAAACAGTTTTTAGTTAGACTAACGAAGCAGGCTTTGTCTATAAAACTATGGGCTTTTATAAATTGAGATATCCATCGGCCGTTTAAAGCATTTAACAAAATAGATAAGTAAGTAAAAGTGTCCATACATACTTGTAAGTCCAAGTAAGATTCGGCGCAGGGGCTCCTTTGGCGTTACATTCTAATGTTGCGTTCACACCTTCCTTTAGTTGAACGTCCAGCATATCAAATTCGGAAATGAATGGTGGCACTGAAAAAATAATAGGAAAGATGACTACTTTCCAAAATATACAACCAAATAAGTATCATCCATACTAATATTATAAATTCGAAAGTAACTGTGTCTGCCTGAATGTTACCTTTTCACGCCTAAACCACTGAACGGATTTCGACAAAATTTGGCAAGGAGATACATGGCATCCTGGGGAAGGACATAGGCTGCTTTCTATCGACATATCACGCGGGCGAAGCCGCGGGCGGAAGCTAGTTTCATATAAGTTACATCTTTATCTATGTCCTCATTGACTGCACCAAGAGAACCTAACATCCAGTTTCTGACACCGTTGCGTCTTTTCGGGAAATGCGAAATTGAGTTTGTTTGTTACGGTTTCACGCTAAAAGGGCTGAACGGATTTGGATGAAATGTGCCACATGGGTAGACCATGACCTGGGTTTGGACATTGGATACTTTTTATCCCCGTAGTATGTTTCTGTGGGATAATTTCCGACATCACCGCGAAGCCGCGAATATAAAGCTATGCAGCATGCCCATCATTTAGTTGGTGCCAATACAGGGTGTTAGGGTAAACACCGTTATCCTTGCAACCAGTGGTTTGGTTTCATTTATAGAACGTAAAATCAATGGAAAATTACAACTTTATTTTTATTTTTTTTAGATCTAAATTTTACCACAAGAGACGCAAGGTCGTTGCCCTATGCGCTAGGGCAACGAACTTGCGTCTCAACACGGGCGGGGGGTACGGGATGTGACCTGACCGGCAGCGAGCGCGATCCCTCCCTTAGTCAGTCAGCTGTTTCGCTAGCAAGCAAGGTGTCAGATAGAAACTTTTTTAAATCTTTTAATGAAAATAACGTTTTTTTTTTGTTGTGTTCGGTCATTTGTTTTTATATTTAAGTCAACTACCCATGGTTTGAATGACAAGAGTGTTTACCCTTACATCCTGTATTTAAAGAAGAACTTACCTAAGACGTTCAATGTAAACTGCTTCACGACAGTACCATGATTATTGCTGACGATACATTTGTATGAGCCTGCGTTGTGCGGCTGAATGTTGATGAGTCTCAGACGTTCTGCGTCTTCAAACACTAAGGGCTTAGAGTTGAACACCCATTTCGTCTGAAAAAGTACATTTCGATTGGATACTTACAGAATCATGTTTTATTAAATACAGGGAAAACTAAGAAATATCGCGGAACATACATGGGGGTGATTCGGATACCCCACGACAAGCGGAGCAAAATTTTTTTTTGAAAGTCAATTTTCCAGCCACCCTGTATAAAGCCAAGATGATAAGATTTTTTTTTGTTAATACATAACAGGCTGTATTCCAGGAAGTGGTAGCCAGAGGCGTACTGCACATTTCGCAAGTTATTTTTAAGACCCATGTAATACTCCTATTACATGTGATGTGCATTTACATGACACAAACAAGACTTCAAGCTACTGCTGAAAAAATCATGAAAGACCAATAAACTTGTGGCGGCATCTACAACGCCACATGCGAACTACGCATCACCACAGACGTTACGCAAAAATCCTGCATCGCGCAAACAGAGTTTACCGCGCGACGATTATATATACAACGTCCCCACATCAATCGTCAAGCAGTAGCGCACCAGACACAACACCCGTCTGGTCATGAGTGAATGTACACCCTGTTCCTCATAACCTCTATACGAGGCGTGCTTGCGACTTCCAGACCAACGAGGCGGTTTCTCTTAAATGAAAAATAACTTACTACCATACTAACATTTCCTCTAGGCTTCGCGTTCACAGCACAGTCGAAGTACCAATCGTCTCCCCTCACAACCTCCACCATTCTAGACTCATTGTTTACAAAAGATGGCGGCCATTCTACTATGACTTGTACTTTAGAGTACGCGGAGCCGACGGCGTTGGTTACTACGCAAGCGTATGTAGATGCATTGGCTCGAGATACATTTGGTAGGTGAAGGGGTCCCGATGATATTAGTTTGGCGTTCTGTAAACAGTAAATAAGACCTTATGAAAAGGTTCGTAAGGATTATTTTGGTGTGCGTTATAGTGATCTTCTTTTGTCTTCATTTTATGAGGTAACATTATGACTGTCATATTGATGAAGGGCAAAAAGGGCAGACTATGTTAGAAGTTTCATGAAAAAGGGAGCATCATCCTATTTAAAAAATTGTCCCCATATTTGCAAGAATGTAAGCGTTCTTGCAACTATGGGGACAATTAATAATTTTAATGTACACTTTGCCTGTCTCGGGTGTCGAAACCAGACCCTACGCTCAAAAGTCGCGCTTTTGTCTATTAGATCAACAGTAATGCCCGTCGTTATTTTAAAATTACTTTTTTTACACAGTAATAATTATTATGTATAATTGTTTTTTTTTTAATTTAAATGCTTTGTAATTTCATAGTCTAACATCGAACCTTATACCATTTGAGTGTTTGCGCGCCTCGTACGGGACACTCGACGGTCGCGTTCGTTCCTTCAAGCAGCGTTACTGAGGTCAAACTCTCTTCCGATTGCGTATGAGTTGGGATGGCTGGGAAATGAAATAAGATATTTGATACAAATGACATGACATTATGTCACATGTGTCATGTCATAACAACATGTCTTCTTCTTCCATACTTTTCTATTAGCCGTCATCTCGGTAGTCACTCGTTTTCTAGCCATATCATCTTTCACACAGTCTATCCATCGTTTCTTTGGTCTTCCCTTCACCAACTAGCCTTTCCCCAACTATGTTGGGGTTAGCTTCCAGTCTAACCAGATGCAGCTGTATACCAACTTTTACATGGAGCGACTGCCTATCTGACCTCCACAACCCAGTTACTGGGTAACACGATAATCCTTGGTAAGACTGGTTGTCAGGCTTTAGAGCTTCAGACGACCCACCCGTAACAACTGTCAAAGATCTACAAATGACAGCCGGGACCAACGGCTTTGCGTGCTTTCCGAGAGGCGGAGGGGTCTAGCTATGTAAAGATGGTCACCTTACCAGGGACCCAAAAAAAACTGAAAAATAGCAGTTAGCAAGCTGAAGTGTTAGAATAACTTCCTTCATCTTATAGTTACTTAATACAGATTTACTCACAGTAAATTTCGACAGGCACCGTCTTATTGACTACTCCCACTGAGTTGTTTACGGTACATGTATAGTTGCCGCTCATGTCCTCAGAAGGAGATTTTATACTCAACGTACCGTCCATGTCAATGGCGTAGCGAGGATCTGAAATGTATGTTTGTTATTATGTTTTTCTTCATGGGATGCCTTTACAATAATCTCATTTAGTCGTTTGTCCCAATTTGGGTATTGTACCACCGAGACCACTGTATCACGCCTTAGGAATGCGCAGCGAGGCGGAGGGCGAGATGTCGTGAGCGTTGACGAATGAGCGGCCTGTACTGTCCCCCATCTCGCTGCGCTCATACCTAAGGCGCGGTATCGGTCAAACTGTATCCAAATTAAAAGTAATTTTAAGCTTTACCCGGAATCGGGCAATACAAGGCATTTGAATTCGGGTTTACGATGAAAATGTAAAAATTACGCCGTAAGTCATATAGGGAAATGTGAGTAAAGAATCGTTTTGAACAACGTAATCTGTAGCGTAGTTCTACCAGTATTTTGTAAAGTTTTCTTATATTAGAAGAGTCAATAAGTAAACTTATTTGTTTTTAAAGCAAAATATCCCAGATGCATACCTTAGCACCATGTTGGGAAAATAAAATTTCAATAAAATTATTAGTATACTGTTTCATAATTTAGATACATTATTAACAAGTTAGTGTTCATACCGTTATTCAGATAAAACTCGTCCTTAGACCATACGACATACGGTTTAGGTTTGCCCGTAGCTCGGCAAGCGATTGTGAGCACTGTATCCATATTAGTGGCTAAATAAGGCCCAGTGTAGTTGTCTACCAAGATTCTTGGAGGCTCTGAAAAAGGAAATTATTTCAACAATGCAGTATAATATGAAGAACGCAATGTATATTTTTGATTGTCATTTCAAAAGGTCTTTTCAAAGTAACAAAAACAATCGCCCATTATGTCTCCCTATGTAAAATTATATAATTTATACCTGTTATTCATTGTATATATATAGTAAAAAGTAATCTAACATTTTTTCAAGATAAACGGCAGAGAATGGGAAAAAATCAATCTTAGCATAATCCGCCTATAATGTTCCCACTGGGCCCGCGTTGTGGATTGCGTTGGCCGTAATCCACAACGCGGGCCCAGTGCGATTTATTTTACCTATTATGTAATTTTAAGGGTTCCGTAACCTATAGAAGATTACTTTTTAGTATGAAACCAAGATGATTAAAAAATAAATAAACTTTGTACAGAAGCGAAACCGAATAATTATAAAGTAAAGTTGTAATTTTGACCGCTTTTGGAGCTGGAGTTTCTCTCTAAGTCTCCATACCGAATTGTTATTACTTTTTCTATGCCAGTTATATGAGCATTTTCAGGAGGTTCGATTCCCGGATCGGGGAACATGTTATTGGGTTTTTCCAACAAAAAATTCTCAGTAGCAGCCCGAAATCTGGATTTGTGCCCGGTTGAAGCCAATAGGCTCGCCCCGATGACATGGGACTTAAACATAACTAGCGAAATGTGAATTTCTATAGGTGCACCTCTGCCTAACCTTTCGGGGAATATAGGCGTGATATTACGTTATAATTAAAACTTTACCATAAACTTTGATGTAAGTAGTTTGTTCGGCCACTCCTCCATTGTTCTCAGCGATACAGGTATACAATCCTTCATGCTTTGAACTGGCGTTCGATATGTAGATATTACCGATGTCGTTGAAACTAGAACAATTAGAGTGAGCTCGTAACGGATTTATTCCCATAAATCTGGAGTCATGGTAATAAATCCAGAGTTTTTCCTTTCCAGATTCAGAGAAAACTGGAAATCAGAGAAGAGTAGAGAGGAACTTAAACTGCATTTTTTTGTGTTTTATCCAAAAACTAAAAATTCCACTGCTCTAAAAATAACCACTCTCTATTACTGCATCGCATGGGGCGCAAAGAATTAATATTTGGTAAATCCTCCAACACATGATGTGCACTTTATATAGAACTTATAACAATTGGCCACACGTTTAGCATCATTTAAGTATTTCCTGATCTTGACTGGACATACAAAGTCTAACTTAAGTAGCTAGCGAAACTCAGTAGACGATAAAAGAAAGATATGGTTTATTTTTGGGGTTAACGACCGCTGGTGGTGTAGTAAAGATGTTTCCAAACATTGGGCGGCAAGAGCGCGGCAGCGACACGCGGCATCTGCTGGACATATTTCTGCCGCGCTCTTGTTAGGACTAAACCGATGAATGTTAGCGCGGCAGTACTGCGCGGCAGTAGTTTATATCTGGCACACGCCCGCCGCGCACTTCAGTTGGCATCAGAACTTAAATGAAAGCGGTTGCGTGTGTTGTAAGCTCTGCTTATAATTCGTCCAAACACAATCATTGACGAATGTTTGCTAGAAATGTTTGTGCGCGGCAGGTAGACAGAAGCGTTCGCGCGCGGCAATCGTTCAGACACAGCGCGGCAGCCGCCCACGATTGCCGCTCAATGTTTGAACACCTTTACTTGAAGTTTGAGTTGATAAAATCGATATCTATTATGTCTGCGGAGTTTCCTTAACTGATTCAATTAGACCCTGTATTTTACGGGTATTTTTCCTTACCTCAAATCTGTAATATTTGCCGTTATTAGATCGTCTTCAAACTGCCACTGTATGCTCGGTATCGGGAACCCGATGACGTCACATTGTAATGAAAGGTTCGAACCGAGTAGAACCTGCTTCGAGTTTTGTAACGGAGGTGCTATGTATGGTGGTACTGAAAATAATACGGGTATTTAGTAAAGTTAATACTTGATTGAGGTAGATAATCGATATTGATCGCCTCAAAACAATAGATGATCATCAAGTCTCGTATTCATTGGAAACAACTTTGAGCAACAGCAATGTTTCCCGCAATATCCAATTATTTCAATAATTTTCCAATCATTTGTCATTTTATACTTTTTCTTCATACATTTTAAAATTACTCGAAAATGGTTCAGAGATCAGAGGTTATTTGGTTGCAAATGACCTCTCCTACATCCCCTTAACGGATTTCCGACGTATAATCAATAACCCTGTATATCCTTACATAATTATAAAACAAAGTCCTCCGCCGCGTCCGTCTGTCTGTCTGTTCGCGTTAAACTCAAAAAACTACTGCACCGATTTTCATGCTGTTTTCACCAATGGATGGAGTGGTTCTCGAGGAAGGTTTTAGTATATAATAACCGACATCCACGCGGGCGAAGCCGCGGGCATCAGCTCGTATTTTATATAAATCACATAATACAATTCATGAGCAGAGTATAATCAATTATTTACCCCAAACTTGTAGCAAGTAGGTAACAGATGTGTTTCCGTATATGTTTTTAGCTGTGCACACGTATTCTCCAAAATCAGTTAGGTTTGCAACAAATCTGAAAAAATATGACTGTTTATTTTAAATTTTCATGCATCATAATTACACACATAATATATACATATTATAAATCAAAGTCGCTTTTCGTGTTTGTCTGTATGTCCGCGTTGTTCTTCTTAACCACGCAATAGATTTTGATGACGTTTTTTGCCATCGTTTAGAGAATATATTCCGGAAGGTTTATGGGTTTATTACGTTAATATTAAAGTTACATATAAGTAACTAAGAAATCTCGATGTTTTGTCAAGTCCAAAAAACCGTGCGAAGCAGGAGCGAGTCGCTAATAATAACATAAGAATGAAGGAATCATTGCTATCTTCAAAGAAAATTGAAACTTCCTATTACTGATATAAAGTCTATTTTGACTCGCATTATCGGCATCTGCTTCGTTCGTACTTAATACAACAAAAAGCTGTCTTTATGTTTATAGTCTTTAATAGGTAGACGGCTACAGTATTCCTGAGTTACATAGGATCATTTTTATGTCAGAAAAAAAACACAGTTCCTGTGGGCCATGCGAGTAAAATTGCAGGGCACAGTTAGTTGTAAATAATTTTTTTATGACCTTACCTCAATCCATCCTCGTCAACATATTTCCTATGGCCGCTGATAGGTTCACCATTCTGTGTCCACTCCACTATAGGCACCGGTACTCCTCGGGCAGAACACGGCAGTTCTACTCTCTGTCCTTCTAACACTTCTATAGGGTCAGAGGTGATGGGTGATATTGTGGGCGGTTCTGAAAGTTATTGGTGAGTTACTATAATCTTACCGGAGGAGCTCGTGGCTAAGTAATAACAGCCGCACGGGTCGATCCGTCAGGTTAAGCTACGCTTGCCGGGGTTGGTCCGTGGATGGGTGACCATCTTTACATATCGAGATTACTCCGTGCCTCGGAAAGCACGTTAAGCCGGTGGTCCCGGCTGTCATTCGTGGATCTTTGGCAGTCGTTACGGATCGTCAGAAGCCCCAAAGTCTGCCCGGAAGCCGACCCCAATCGTAGTTGGGAAGAGGCTAGGCAGATTGATTTACTATAATCTTACCGGCAGGTAAGTTAGTATTAGGCTATGTGTGAATAAAAAAATATATAATTATACTTTATGAAGTTGTGGTGGCCTGTAGGTTTACGGACTAGCTTCTGAAGAATTTTGGACTCCTTGCGAAATTTAGCGATCTATTCAGTAAAAATCGCTCCGAGAAACCTTACGTGTAGTGAGCTGTGAATAATGACAATCCCTAGCATCAGCATTGCTATTCTGTAACCATCTCACCGTCAAAACTTATGTGAAGTTAGCGTGGAGTGAGCTGTCATTGTCATCGATACTGATGCTAAGGCAGTGACTGTTTACTCGACGCTCACTTCACCTAAGTTCACGTTGAGATTTTTACAAAATAGCACAACAGACGCTAGGGATTGACAGCTCACTTCACCAAAGTTTAGCGGCTGGACTTCATAGGCATATAATGGGAATCTCTTAGAACGGGTTAAAAATATCTTATTGCACAATTAATTAACACGACAGTAAAAGCTATAATATACTGACACAATACAGGGTCAAATTAAATTACTCAGCAAAACTCCGCAGACCTCAAAAAAATAATCATTTTTTTTTTTTTTTATTATGTTTAGATATTGCTGGCAGCGTCACCATCGTTCCGCCTCCAGGGAGTTCTATAGTATAGTTCTAAGTGTTTATTTACCGTATACGATCAGTGTAAAGTTTTTGTGTGTGGACCCCATCGTGCTTGTTGCGTTGCATGTGTAAGTCCCGGAGTCGTATGCCGTCACCTTCTTTATTACTAACTCGCCGTTGTTAGCTAGAAATCTGTGCAAAATAAATATGTGATAATATTTTTATTTATTTTTAAATATGCAATTTTGTCAAAAAGATTTTTTTAAATTAAATAAAACGAACACAGAGTAAGAAAGAGGACAATAGGTAAGGAAGAGATAAATTTACACCAGTTTGTTACTGATTTCCGAATAACAAAACTGTTTATAAAGTATCTTCCTCCCACTCATAGATAGAAAAGATCAAAAGAGTTAAATGCCTACCAAACGATCCAAAGCCTATAAATACAAATAGATTATTGAGAATAGCCAGAGATCAGTAGTGGTATTCTGTAAAAATCTCACCATGAAAACTTAGGTGAAGTGAGCTTTAAGTAAGCTGTCACTCCACTTGAGGCCCTAGTGTTAGTTTCTTTTAACTATCTCGCTAACTAACTTTACGCATCGACCGCGTTCGGCGCTCCGATCGGCCCTTCACTGGTGAAGGACCAACCGGAGCGCCGAACGCGGTCGGTTCGTAATGTCGAAATGGTTAAAATAAACTCACACTAGGGCGCTAGGGATAGACAGTTCACTTCACCTGAGTTTTCACGGTAAGGTGTACAGAATAGACCGGCAGTAGTCAACTTACAAATTATCTGTGAATACGAGTGGGTACGTATCTTTAGTCCATACTGTTATTGGCGGCGGTAGACCAACCACTTCGCAGAAGAAGGTTACTGTCTCTCCTAGCTTTATTTGTCGAGGTTTCTCATCTCCTACAGATTTGTCGAAACGTGGTGGATCTGAAAATAATGTAGGATTTATTTATTTTCTATGAATTCTCAAGCGGATGTTAAGTTTACGGCGGACCTGAGGCCCTAGGCAAAGTGACATTCTATCAGCGGTAACGATGATAAAGACAAAAATTTATGAGACTGATATAAGTTGATTTGATTTGATTTAATTTAATTTAATTTGATGTTTCAATTGTATTTGTTTTTGTTTTATTGAGATTTTTATTATTTTATGTCTGACTATGGGTGATATTTACCGGAAATAAATGAATTTTATTTATTTATAAGCTATCGAAAAGCTTATGTCAATCCAGTTGAAAGTCGTTGTAGAAATTCGAAACGCATTCGAAGCGATTGTCACTTGTCTAGGGCCTCTGAACGCGAGGTCGCGCCGACAGAGGGCGCCTTCCAGTTCGCCGAACAAAAACGTGACATATAAACGCGACGATAGCGTTTTCGCGCGAACGATCATTTTAGTTAGGACTGGGGGTAAGACGTTCTTTAGTCTTTCTGTCGCTACATTTCACATCAAAGTGAGAAAGTGGCAGTGACAGTATGAGACTTATCGATTAACTTGCGTTTGAGAGTTTGGGCCATAGCTTCACAAGGCATTGCTCTCCTCCTTATTGAGTCACAGCAGGGGCTCTTAGCTTGGTCGAATACGTAAGGGCGCAGCTGGCGTCTCAAAAAATCTAATTTTTTTTTACAATAAGGAATCATCATCTGCCTAGTATTTTCCCAACCAAGTTGGGGTCGGCTTCCAGTCTAACCGGATGCAGGTGAATACCAGTATTTTACATGGAGCGACTGCCTATCTGACCTCCACAACCCAGCAACTGGGTAATACGATACCTCTAGACAAGACTGGTTGTCAGACTTTCGGGCTTCTGATGACCCGTAACGACTGTCAAAGATCCACAAATGACAGCTGACGCACAATGACGGCTTTCCGAGGCACGGAGGAGTCTCGATATGTAAAGATGGTCACCTATCCACGGAGCAGCCCTGGCAAGCGTAGCTTAACCTGATGGATCGACCCGTGCGGCTGTTATTACTTAGCCACGAGCTCCTCCACAATAAAGAATCAAAAAAAAAAAAAAATTAAACGCTAGTGGTACACGATTTGCTTTTACATTTTGAAAGAGTCGTACATAAAAACATTTTTACTTACATTGAACCACCAAACTGACATCATACTGGTCGTTGCCGATCACATTCACAGCTACACAGCGGTAGACTCCGACATGGTCTTCTGTGGTATCAGATATAATCAGCTCCTTATCATTCGTTATCACATCTTTGGGCAGAGAAGTGAAGTCTTTAGCAGAGCCGTGTTTGTACTGCCATGATATTGTCGGCTCTGGGTTGCCTTGGAGGACACTGGAAGAAATAATATTTTATGTACTTATTGAAAACCAGCTTCCGCCCGCGGCTTCGCCCGCGTTGTATGTCGATAAAAATTAACCCTATGTCTTTCCCCGGGATGCCATAATCCGTTCTGTGGTTTAGGCGTGAAAATGTAACATATAGACAGACAGAGTTACTTTCGAATTTATAATATTAGTTTTGGAATTTTAGCGCCTTGTTCCATTAGCTAACCTTCGCACGGGCGCTTTTATTGGGACGTTTTAAATGTAGAATCGAACAGTGGGCTTTTTCAACGCACGAGGGATGTGCGGGTTACATGAAGCATAATGTAGTTCCTCATTCTGTTTGCTTTATATTATTAACCGATTCAAAAAGGAGGAGTTTCTAAAATTTTTTGTCTTTTTATTTTTGTATATCGAATTTGTGTGAGGTAGGTACCACAACAAAAAAGTGAAAAATAAATACTTTTTACGAAAAAAAAAAAAATACTTTTTTGATTTTCCCGTTTTTTTTTAATGTTTTTTCTTATTATTTAATGGTCCAGCAGTGGATTAATCTGATCATAATAATATTCTATAATTACATCATACTCGTAACATATAACATGATGACGTCTGTAATCCCCGAAGGGCTAATTAGTCCCATGTAATAAGGGGTGAATAATATTATACAGAAATAAACGACAACGATACATAGTCTCACCTACATGTGATTATAGTAGGGCGACCTGCGCGCGCTGTTAATGTTGCTGGCTCCTTATACAAAACTGGGGATGCTGCAACAAATTAATATACTTATTTACGCATTATTGTACAGTCAAACACACACGAGTAGTAACAATTTACACTGAAAACGTAAGTGTAAGTGTCGTAGCTGTAGCGGGTCGCTAGTAAATAAATAAAAATAATATCTTACCCAATCCAACCACCCTTACAATCCCTTCCACAGTCAAATTCTCGTATCCATTATCAGCTTCACAAACATAAGGTCCTAAGTCAGTAAAGTCGATTCTCTTCAAGTACACTGTAGAGTTGTCTTCAGATATGTGTACGTTGGTGCCAGTGGCTAGTTGAGTACCGTTGTGGTACCAAATAGTGCGCGTCGGGGGGTGGGAGTCGACGACACAATGTAGTTCCACTTGGTAGTAGAGTTGAACTGATTGGTCTGGAAAATGGTTGGTATATTAAGTGTGAGTGCTAATGACCTATGTTCGACCCACGAGTTGGGTTTACTGGATTTTTCTTTTAAGAAATTCCCAGTCAGCCAAGAGTCTGGATTGAATGGACCATTTTTTTTTTCTTTCTGCTTCGTAGTAATGTGTCTTCAACAACAATAAGTTACTTCTTAATCCGATATCTCAGGGTTTTTTTATGGCCCAATAACTGTCGAATCGTGACTTTACATCCTATCCTAGGTACTCCTTCAGAGAATACAGGCGTGGGTTACAGGTTATTTGTCATAGCTCCATTTTTTATTCTTTATATCTATTGTGGTACAGTAATCGTATTCTAGGTGCATCGTATTCACATGTAATTATATAATTGATGTATACAAAATATTGTAAAACATTTTTTTTTTAAAGAGTAACGTTGGAGTTTCTTGCCCATTCTTCCCCATACGAAAACTACCTTTTGAAAGGGGCAACTAGAATCAGTTCTATTTCTTTGTTTTTGACGTTCGAAAGTGCCTATTTGAAATAAATTATTTGACTTTGACTTTGGTGTTATGTCATTGTTGTGCATTTGTATGTATTTAAAGGCAGACTAGTCAACTGTGCAGATGCCAACTGTCCCAGTGCGAAAAAGAGATGGCGCTATTATGTTCCGTATAGCTTTATCTATGTTTCGCACTGCAACAATGATACCTTTGACACTTCCCTATAAGTCTCCAGGTAAGTAAATCGCCAGTCGGTATATTTATTTTTGACTCAAATAAATAGTTTATTTTACATCGCATGACGTCACTGATGTCATTTACTTTTTTGGCCGGCTTACACCACAAATACTAAATTCAGCGCTAAACACATTATTATGATATTATGAAATCATTCTGGATCTACCTCAGACCAAAAAAAAAGGAAAGACAGATCACGCCGTACATCAAAAGTGAAGCCACAAAACCAAGCTCCTGCAAATAAACACAGGCTCACGCACACACCTATACTAAAACCAAGCTCATCGCTCCTAGTACGTCACTAGTCGTCGTCTAGCTAACATCACCAAAACAAATATAATTATGCCTTCCTGTGTAGTGAAAACGTGTAAAAACAATACTAAATCACAGAAAAAGTCTCACGGAATCACTTTTCACTTGTAAGTACTTAAAATAACATCGTTTTTTAATTTAGATAACTATGAATTTTAGGTTATTTGGAACAAAAAACCTGAACGAATGAACGAACGAAAACAGTGACATTTAAAGAGCGAGTGTTGCCATAATATGATTTCAAATTTCCCCATTCGATATTTTTTACTTCGAGTAATTATATATGTATTATATGTCTATTTTTTTATGCATTTAATATTTTAGATTTCCATGTAATACTGAAAATAAAAATAAATGGATAGTAGCTAATTTACTAACCTATTTATACACTTAAATATATATTTTTTTAACACTCAATTGAAAATTAATGGATAATTCTAAGTGAAAGAGCGGAGTCTCCTAACATAAGCAATTCTTGCATAAAAGGTGATCTCATAAATGCACTTTGTACTTAATTGTTTTTTTATTTTATTTTGCAATGTAAAAAAAAATGTTTTTGTTTCGGAATTCTTGCTAAAAATTGAGGTACAATACCATACTCAACAATATCTTACTCGTACAATATTAGCCTACCCAAAATATTATTCCCCAAGTTATAGGGAAAAACTTTAACAACTGACAACCCTTTTTACACACACATAGATAAAAAGGTGGCTTCACTTTTGATGTACGGCGTGATCTGTCTTTCCTTTTTTGTTGGTCTGAGGGATCTACATATTATCAACAATGCGAAGTTTAAAATACGTTTAACGGTTTAACCTATTTAGTGATATTTGATGCAATCGGGACTAAATGTTTGTGATATTGACCCGTAAGACGTTACCTGTAAACCCTTTTCGCAGCGTCATTTTCCTCCTAACGTTGACAACGAGACTGTCCTGGTGTACTCCTTCCGAATTCTCCCCGAAACAGAAGTACGTAGCGTTGACGGCTTCCGCGCTAGAGTTCAGTCTTAAAACACTTCGGTACACGTTCAGTTTGACTTCACTTATCTGGAAGTGGCAAACAAATAATTCGGGAATTTGTTATGAACTAAGAATTTAATCTATACAGGGTTATTGGTAAAACACCAACAACCTCTTAAGGAGTCATTGTACTCATCATTATGAACAACTTTTAGTATGGGAGCAAATATGAAATCGCGAAAAAAAAAACAGTTGTTCCGTACATTTTGACGAGTTATGCGAACATAAAAAAATTATATAATTGATGTATACCAAATATTGTAAAATCAAAAAAGTCAAATTCAAAAAGAATCGTGTAAGTCACGGAGAAATCGGTGTAAAACATACAAACGGGCCTGATTCACCACCTCCTATTTCGTTAAAGTCGGTTAAAAATTAATAATTAAATGAAATCTTATATTTCCAAATATAAATTCACTTATAAGAAAGTGAAAGAATAGGTCTAATTGTCGAGTTTTTAAAACAAGGGACTGCTTCAACAATGGTGTTCACTGTTCACTCACAGTATTATTTAAGAAGGCGTCAGTCTCTCTATGCCACAGTATCCTGGGCGGCGGCTTGGCGCGCACTTCACACGTCACCTCGATCACAGATCCCTCTAATATGCTGATGTTCCTAGACCCGACTATAGTCACTACGGGTTTTATTAGTACTGACACTGTAACGGCATCTGAACCTGAAATAAATTGTTTTATATTAATTTCTGAACCAATCTAGAAAGATCCCGAATTGATATAGGTACTGCAGTTTGGATTTAGAATGTGATGTCTAAACATCAAAGGCCGGTTCAAACCTGTGAGATAACATCAAACATTTTGTAAAGTTGCATTTTTTTAGTTTTTTAAATTTTGTTATGTGCGTTTAGTTTGTGCAGAACAAACAATTTTTCTTTCTTCTTTTTATTTATTTCTTTTTTCAAAATTAAGTCTTCTGAGTTGATTGGGGACCTGGGGGCCTACCACCACCACTTACAGCAATATTATATTAGTATTACATCGGTGGGGGAAAGAGATGGAGCTATACGTCCTGAAGAGCTTCATCTCTTTCCCCCACTGAAGTAATATTAAAATAATACTGCTGTAAGCGGTGGTGGTAGGCCCCCTGATGCCGAAAATGAAAACGGCGTTGGACTGCTACTAAAAGATACCTATTGGATTTTGGACCTCAATCATTTAACTGTTATAACATCACACTTTTGGATAGACAGCTTTTAAATGCCACATCGGCTTTTACGAGAAAAGAACTGAATTGTAGAGCATCGTCACTAAAATTTGTAACACTTGATGTGTCATAGTTATTGTACCTACCTTTACGTTCCCCCCTAATCGCCGAACACGTCCAAACACCATCTTCAGTAAAATTCTTCACATGTAACACATCGTTAGAGGTCTCGATGACGTCACGCGACGTCACCACGGCCCCGCCAGGCGCGCTCCACACGACTGACGCCGCGTTCTCCACAGTACACACGAGTTGGAAGTCTGAGTTTATCGGCTTTGATAGTGTGTGGGGGCCTAATATTTGGGCCGTTGGGTTTGGTTTTGTTTGTATGTGTGTGGATTGGTTTGCTTTTCCTCCTAGAAAGAAATAAGTATTCATTTTTTTAAAGTATTTATTCTATGAAGTGTTAAGTTATATAGCGTAGGTATAAAAGGTGTCCAATATAAAGGCTTTCGACTTCCAGTAAGGGTATATTTTAGTATACATTGCAACAGCGAATCAATTTTCACGCCTCCCCTTTAGACCAGGCCAAATATTGTTTGATATTCGGATAGCTCATGACCTAAAGAGGTATTTTTGTGGTGTACCATATAGTATACAGGGTTATTGGTAAAACACCAACAACCTCTTACGGAGTCATTGTACTCATCATTTTGAGTTCCTTAAGAGGTTGTTGGTATTTTACCAATAACCCTGTATATAAATAAATAAAGAGGTGCCATAAAGAATATGAAAAAAATATATAAAAATGTGTAGTACAGATATGTCGTACATACTTACCTCTATTAGCAGCGACACAGGAATAAACTCCGACATCTTTTTCACCGATTTGTACAGTTTTATTGAACGTGTATACTCCTTCTATGTTTGGCTCCTTGTTTATATCAATAGCTGTAAGCAGAGGAAATAACAAGGTGTAGTCAAATAGTATATAACAACATCAAACTCACTCTCATTCACTCTTTGTTTCATCGTACTTCATCATCATCTGCCCCGCCTTTTCCCATTTTAGGGTCGGCTTCCAGTCTAACCGGATGCAGCTGAATACCAGTATTTTACATGGAACTACTGCCTATCTGACCTCAACAAGCTAGTAACTAAGCAATACGATATTACTTGGTAAGACTGGTTGTCAGACTTTCGGGCTTCTGTCGATCCGTATCGACTGTCAAAGATCGACGAATGATAGCCGGGACCAACGGCTTAACGTGCTTTCCGAGGGACGGAGGAGGTTCGGTATGTATAGATGGTCACTCATCCACGGACCAATCCCGGCAAGCGCAGCTCGCGTAGCGTAGATCTTTGACAGTCATTACGAGTCGTCAAAAGCCCGAAAGTTTGACAACCAGTCTTACTAAGGGATATCGTATTATTACCCAGTTACTGGGTTGTGGAGGTCAGATAGGCAGTCGCTCCATTCAGCCGCATCCGGTTAGACTGGAAGCCGACCTCAACAAAGTTGGGAAAAGACTAGGCAGATTGATATTTGTTAGGCGGGTAATCTGAAAGAAAATAGACATACATACCATAATGTGTTTGTGTGCCGTTGTAGAGCAGTCGATTCTCTAACAGTAGCGACTCACTGTACACGGTGCAGGATATTGTGACATTGTCGCCTGTCTCTACCGTAGTGTTGCCAGGCTCTATTGTTACTTGTGGAGGTTCCACTGAAACATTATAAATTATGTAATACATATATTCATAAACTCACGCCTTCTTCCCATGGAGGTAGGCAGAAACTACAGAACGCCAGCTGGTACGTTCCTTACATACCCACTCATAACAAATTAATAATTATGAAAAATAGACAAATTGCAGTTTATGTCTCCAAAAACTTCATGTTGCTTCCTGTGAGGCCAACATGCGCAGAGCGACAAAATGTAAACAAAAATAAACATTACTACTAATACGTTAAAAAATTAAAGGTAAGTAGCATTAATGATAAAAGCTACAAAAAAAAAACAAATACAAAAGTTATGCTACCAAAAATTGTATATACTTAATATCAGCTTTAAACAGAGATAATTACATTTATTTTTGTAAAAACCATCATATTGATGTATGTAGTGTTAAAATCCATACTAATATACCCATTTTATAAATGCCAAAGTAACTGTGTGTCTGTTAAATTTAACGAAATCCGTTTAGCCGTTAAGCCTCAATCACTAAACGGATTTAGATGATATTTGGCTTATGGGTAGACATAATGTTTCATTTTCACCGGGTAGTAAGTTCCGTGGGATAATTTCCGACCTCCACGCGGACGAAGCAACTGGTAAAAGCTAGTTACCTATAAGTGTAAGTTCTGTAGCAGTCTTGCTAACTCCCGCCACGTTGTGTGCAACGCATCTATACGTCCCAACGTGCTCCTCATTCATGTTCTCAATCACATAATCTATCGAAGTGGTTTGTCTGAAAAAAAAAACAAGAAATTAAAGAAACACATTTATTATCTAAATCTACACTAATATTATGCAGAGACAATTTTAAAAATTCTTTCACCAGTAGAATGCTATAGTATCGCTGGGTAACGTAGGTATTTATCCTGCCAGGCTTGCGGGAAAGTCCGAAAGGGATACCGGGACCTTGGCAACAGGCAACTGAAGGAACACGGGTGGGTTTTAGTCAGTAAAAGTCTGAAACACCCTTCCGCTCCGCCCAGAGCGGGAGAAGTCCTTGGATGATTTCCAAACATAATAAAAAGGCTATAATTTATATCGCAATCAGACGGGCGAACCCGCTGGCTGAAGCTAGTTAAAAATAAACAACAATGGAATAAGTTCGCCCCCTATTACAAGGGATTTAAACATAGGTATCTGGTGTACTATAGAGTACTCTGCCTAACCCTTCGGGGAATAAAGGCGTGATGACATGTGTAAAAAAAATAGCTGAAAAGGTGGCCTTACGTCTTAGTTTAAAAGGCCTATTTCACTTTATACTCTGAATTTAAAAATGAGGAAGCTAGGCGAATTAGGCAAGTCAGGATAACGCAAGCGTTATCCTGACTTGCTTATTAGTATGCTAATCGTACTCACTCTTATAATCTTATCACACTCTACCTTACAAAAAGTATGCCTAAGGCATTAAGTCCGCCTTTGTACCTCTTTTTTTTGAGTGCGAAAAGTTTAAATAAAAAGTAGATTCCCAAATCCAGAAACATACCGTAGTGTAATAAGCCTTTACCTAATACAAAACGCTATTCGTGAGAGTTGTGGTCATAAAACGCAGGAGCGAGATGACATTAAAAAATCCGTAATAAATATTCACCGTCTTACTTGCACGTTTTATGGCTGCGATCGCCACAAAATAGCATATAGTGCAGTGACATGTAGTCGTTTTGATTATAAAAGAGTGTAAAACTTACAAGCTGGATATCTGCTGTTGTATCCTCGACGCGTCCTTGGTCCACATGGCAGTGACCGGCACCAAACTTTCCACATTACATGACAATAGTACGCGGGCATGAGAATGGGATTCCACCTGAAAATACGCTCAAAGCTCTCCGATACAAGATAATCAAGAAACACGTTCAATCCTATGACTGGAACAGCGTTTCTTGGTTCGCTTTTTGCCATTATTGTAGTGGTCATTGGAACTATACAGGCTGTAAGGGTAAACACTCTTGTCATTCAAACCATGGGTAGTTGACTTAAATATAAAAATAAATGACCGAACACAACAAAAAAAAAACGTTATTTTCATTAAAAAAAAATACAAAGTTTCTATCCGACACCGTGCTCTCTAGCGAAACAGCTGACTGAGTGAGGGAGAGGTCGCGCTCGCGGCCGGTCAGGTCACATCCCGTACCCCCCGCCCGTGTTGAGGCAACGAACTTGCGTCTCTTGTGGTAAAATGTATGTTTAAAAAAAAGAAAAAAAAGTTGTTATTTTTACATTGATTTTACGTTCTATAAATGAAACCAAACCACTGGTTGCAAGGATAACGGTGTTCACCCTAACACCTTGTAGATATACTAGCTGCGCCCCGCGGTTTTACCCACGTAAGTCTCGATCCCGTGGGAATATCGGGATAAAAAGTATCCTATGTCCTATTCCGGGTCATGGTCTACCCCTGTGCCAAATTTCATCCAAACCATCAAGCTGTTTTAGCGTGAAAGCGTAACAAACAAACAAACTCACTTTCGCATTTATAATATCCACTAGTTTCCACCCGCGGCTTCGCCCACGTGGTATGTCGATAAAAAGTAGCCTATGTCCTTTTCCAGGTCATGATCTACCCCTGTGCCAAATTTAATCTAAATCCGTTTAGCCGTTTTAGCGTGAAAGCGTAACAAACAAATAAGCTCACTTTCGCATTTATAATATTACTAGGTGCGTTCTGCGGTTTCACCCGCGTATGTCACTAACCCGTGGGAATATCGGGATAAAAAGTATCCTATGTCCTATTCCAGGTCATGGTCTACCCATGTGCCAAATTCCATCAAAATTTGTTCAGCCGTTTAGCGTGAAAGCGTAACAAACAAACAAACTCACTTTCGCATTTATAATATAAGTTAGGATGGTACCAATGAACACTACAATAATTAAGGGATTAAAATGGAACATAAATGAAGTATTACAAAAGTTTTTCATACCTTCCGGGGTGCTGTTAGATAAGGAACATCTGCAAGAAAAGTTTATTGTGTAAGAAACTTAAACAGGATGGGCCTGTACCACAAAAACTTATGACACTTGTTCAACGCGTGTTTAATGTCAGTTTTATGTCAAACTCCATACAGAAATGTCATGTTTACAAGGTGTTTATGCTAAACAACTGATAAACACGGTTTTCTGGTAATAAGGGATATATTATGTCTACGTAGTCCTAAAGTTACACCCACAAAAACAGAACTTGTATATTCAGTGTGAAACAATAAAATCAAATGTCTTTTGTGCACACAGGTTAGAAGGTGTTACAACAATATAAAGTAGGAATATCAATGACCTGCAAAAAAAAAAAAATCGCCTCTTTACCTGGTAGCTGTGCCTGAATAGCAGTCGCTCCGATCCTCTTTAAATCTTGTTTGTACTGATCCTGACCATTAATCTGGAAATTGTCAATAAAAATTGTCTAAGTATATTTGGTCATAGCTCTCGAGCCACGCACCTCTGACTTTTCGGATTCTTGTGCGTATAATAATTATCACTTGCTTCAAAAATGGTGAAAGAAAACATCGTGATGGAACCGGCAAGCCTGAGAGATATTTCTCGACGGCGCGGCGTGTGAAGCCAAGTCAGAGGCCCATTGGCCCATAATAACTCTGATACCGCTATTCATTAATTAACCACAGGAAAAAAAAGAAAGAGTTGGTTATTATGCGGTAACTCAGAGAACCGACATTTAATGAACCGGCCATTTTTTGTTGGTGACTGACTCTTGCCGACTAAATGTTCAACTATATTGACGTCGAAATCCGGGTAACGATTGACCGAGCTACCAGATGATAACGATCGATGGGAGTTCGTTCCTCAATGGAGAGGAATGTTTTCAGACGAACAAATCAACTCCTCGACGTTAATGGACCGTAATTAAATTGCACCTTACAGACGGGCGACAACGACAAAAATCGGTTTCAAACAAAAATAGTGGCCATCTGAATTTGGACTTACATGTACAGACATAAAGATGAATATTGAATTAACTTACAGCAATATAAAAGAACTCGTCTGGCGGTATGAACGGGTCAGCGACATACACATTGGTTTCCGTCTGCCTAAGCGGCAGCTCGAACAGCGTGCGTCCCGCCAGAGTAAGTACCTCTGCGTACTGTATTTTAGCGGTCGCGTTCGGCGGGGATAAAGATATCATCATATGGTTGTAGGTGCCTTAAATAATTAAAAAATTATACATTTTTGCTTTTTTTACTAGATTCGTTCCGCGATTCGACTACTCACATAGGGGGCAATAAAATCGTGAAAATTTCGCTCACCCCCTATTTTATTGGAAGAGTACAGTTGTACCCCTCTGCAAGCACCTTTGGCAAATACATGTGTGTTATTTTGTTATGTAGGGCAAAGAATTTTTGCCCTACATAATTGGATTTTTGGCATTGACATGCAGTTTGTAAATCAAGGGATGAAGTTTTGCCTAGCAGTTTGATCTTATTGGAACGAAGTTCCTGCAGTAGGAGTTGACTGGTAGAAACCGTCACGTAAGGAAAAAGCGTTATGTGCCCTCCATGCGGCTTTCTCTCTCTCTGTCTCTTTCTATTATATACGACTGTGTGTGCGTGCGAGTATCGCGTAAGGAAGGTTACTGACAGGATACCCCGATCGCATTTCTTTTTTTTGTATTTTTTTTTTATTGCAATGTGGGTTTCCAGGATTCCCGATGGTCTCTGCCTAATAGGCTTACCTCTTAAAGGCCTATAGCTGGTCTCCTTCATAGTGCGGGGCTTTTCAACTGAGAAGCCGTGGTTGAACGTCACATTTGACAGGCCGACAACCTTCACTGAGTGTTCCTCTTCGCTACCCACTGTGATCGTCCAGTTACCGGGCTCCGGTTGCATTACCTTCACTATCTGGTATTAGAAAAGAGATTTAGGTTAGGTTATAGGAATATAGGTTCAACAGCAAGCGTAGGTCTGCCACTTATACGAATATAAACTTTATGAAAGTGTAAATTCGGTCCATTTCAGAACTAGTAAAATAACGACTACCAGTTACTACTAGTTGTTACTATATAGTTAGGTGTACACTAGTTGAAAAAGTCATAAAAGTTGTAGAGTAAACTGGACTTTATGTTTGGGTACTAAAGTTAATTATAAAAAAACACAATATCTGTTTACCAGTATAATTTGCTGATGAATATATTCTTTTAATGTAGGTATTCTTATTCTAACGTGGTTGACTCACCATAATTTCAGAGAGGTCAAGGGTGGTGATCAATTTGGGGGGTCCAGTGAGCTGCTCGCCCTTGGGGTCTACCACGGTGATCTTCGGCTTGGCCCCCGACACAGACACCGTCACCTCCCCTAAAGTACTGTCCACTGGGATCTGGGGAACAGAGATACCTCTTTTTTAGGTTATTTTTTAAAATTATTATTAATGATTTGCAATTGCAACAATATTAATCAAATAAATGCAATAATTATTAGTTACTTTGCTTAATAATTAACAACTTATTATGTGACAGTTGTGTGAAATGGCTTTAACACGGTAAATTGACTTAGGGTGTCAATTTCCTGTATAATTAATTTATCTGACTGTACACTGTACTTTATTGCATTTGCACCAGCTTTCACTCCATAGCATTTTCTTGTTATAAAATAGCTCATGAGTTCATGACTCACGACAGACATGAAGTCACTGCCTGTCGGACTTCTCAGACAGTTCGGACAGCTCAGTTACGATCGAATCGATCGAATTACCCAGTAGTAATTCGATACCTTGGTAAGCCTGGTCCTACTCACGGGTATCTATTTAATACCTCTTGCGTGTAATTGTATCCTGCCGGGTTTGAAACAGAAGCGAGGTTCACCATTCGACCTTTTATGGAACTCTTCACGAAATCCAGCATCTGTAAAATAAGTACACTGTTGCTGATCTGTGGGTAGGAAGTAGCTTTAAAGTTCATTTTTTAGGTCTTTTAGGTTATTTAGGTAGGACCCATTAGGGGAGTACGGTCACTTTATCAAACTAATCGACGCGCGCTTTAATTGTGATAACCAAGTGCTCCAACACGCTTTGAATGTGTGCGTGAATACAAGTAGCGTCAGGACATAACACACACACACACATTTACGACTTCGCCCGTATCTCGGACGATGCCGAGACCTTCTGCGCTTACACACACATTCACAGCGTGTTTATAGACTTGGTTACCATAAGTAAAGCGTGCGCACTTCGTGAGAAGAGAAGAAGAAGAAGTGAGCTAAAAATACTGTGACGTTGCATGGTCGAAAGTGCATGATAACTACTCCTTGGTTTTTTGCGATGTTTATGATTTTGAACCACATACAACCTTGCCTGTCTCACTCAAACGCTGCTGCTGAGCTTGAGGCCCTGAGTTAGATCCCCGATTAAGAGTTACCTATATTTATACTAGGTTTTTAGAATCATTAGAAAATTCACAGTAGCAGTCCGGAGTATTTCGGCCGTTCATAAGAAGGCGGATGTACTTCACACTTCTATTTTCGCCTTTGGGGTATGTTACCGTGATGTTACGTTATCATAACTAGATATGCGTTACTCACCATATGCACATTGGTTTTATTCAAGTTAAATATTTGTCCGGAGCTAGCGGCTGCGACTTCCTGGTACACCTTGTACGAAGGCCGGTTCAAATCGTTGCAGTGCCCCGTCAATATGAACACCACCTGCAGACCATTTTAATTTTATGTTATGGGTCACTTTATTTAATTCTGACTGTTTTCATTATGCGGCCTGTATAGACCTATAATCAGGTGAGTAAATGACTATTATAATTTATCCAGGTATGAAGCCAAAGTCACAGAATGAGCTTCTAAACTTAAAAATGCAAAATTCTGTTCAGTACCTACCTACACAAAGGTGGGCTTTAATTTAATAGAACAGCAGGGGGCTGACTATGAAGTATTAATGCCATCATTATTTCACTGCGAAAAAAGGATAGTGCTAGCGGCCTTGTATAGCTCCGTCTTTCACTAACACTGGAAAAATGGTTGCATTAATACGTCGTGGTATAGGTGCAGGAGTCCGCGTATCACCGGTCAGTTTTACTCACTGGACAGTTTATTTAATTCCCCAGTTTCGTTGATTAGTCAGTTCCGCTGATTAGTCAGTTTTGGGTTAGGTATTCCTTATATTATCCATCTTATTTTTGTTTGTTTAATTATGCTTCCTTGAGTTTACCAAACTGACGAATCAAAGAAACTGGCAAACTGTCGAGTTGATAATCCGCAAAACAGACCAATCAACGAAACTGGTCAGTGGCGGACTCGTATTATGAGGGCGTAATCTAGTGCTTACAAGCGCGATTGCTGACCAAGGGGTCCTGCTTGTCCCATAAAGTATTATTAGATTTCAATTTTGATTTTTTCGGTATCAACCCGGAGTCTAGATTTGTGCAATAGAGTCACCCCCTATTACATGGGACCTTAACATAACAGGCGAAATGTGTGTATACTATGTAACATAGATACCTAACCCTCTGAGGATACAGGCATGTTTTGAATTTTGATAATATTTAACATCTAACCTGACTGCCTCCTCTGCAAGCGCGTCACGCGGTGAACACGTACAGAAAAGAGCAAGGTCTACTGACGTTCAGCGCTACATGTATGCCAGTCAGTGACTTGTACAGAGAACCTACTATGTAAAGCCCTTTATTCTTCACAACATGACGCTCTCAGAATAGCCAACATCGGTTCAAGGAAAAAAGCGCTTTATTATTAGGTAGGTACTGTTAAAAAGTAATACTAAACCACCATCTAACCTGACTCTGTTTCCTCTGTATCGTGTCGAGAACTTTCCCGACGATGCGATGGTCGGCAGCCGTGGCGTCGGTAAACACGTACAAAAAGGAGCGCGGTCTACTGACGTTCAGTGCTAGATGTATGCCAGTCAGTGACTTTTCAGGACAGTCGCCCCCGCCCTGAACTTGCACCCTGTTTAGCGCTCTCTTGAATATCTCTTTCCTGCGTGTGACTGTCACTGGGCCTACGGCTGTGAATATAGGGTTTCTTGGTATTCATTTACGTTTTTTAAGCGTTAACTATTATAGCTCTTAGTAGGTAAAGCTGAAATCACGCGCCCCACTACCGTATTTTACGTATGCATAATTCCAGAGTGGACAAACTATACCTATGTTTAAATTTTAGGTAATTATCAAAGCTAATAAGTAGATAATTGCGTTGATAGTAAACGAAAGTCCTTGTCTTGTGACTGTGTTCATCCAAAACACTACTAGAGTTCAAAGTTTTTAAGGCAGTTTTTCGAATGGACAGGAATAACAACAGTTTTAAGTTAAAAATATATACTTAACAGTAAAGCTAATAAAAAAAGAACCATTGATTTCATTATACAAAGCTGTTTATTTACTTTTATTATATCACGTAACTATGATTAAGTACCACAATTTGGACCTAATTTACTTTTGAACCAAGGAACATAAAAGGTAGCAAAGAAGTACTTACTGGGATCATGAAATGGCACAAACACAAAATCAGCAATCACATTACTTTCCTTCAACGCAGTATTGAGAATCATTTCAGCCCCTTCGCGCAACTGTCTCAAGTCATTATACATGGACCCTGTTGTATCAAAAACAAATGCCAAACTACTCTTCCCTTCATCCTTATCTTGAGTCGATCTCCTGTTGAACCTCTTACACTCAATCCCAAATAAAAGTATACAAGTTAACAAGAGAAAACACTTCACTATCCCAAACATGTTAATAGAACTAACACATGGTGCAATTTTCGTAAATGCTTTTTTACTTGAAGTGTAGTGGTCTGTTTAATTATATTAATGGACTTATCTGTAACCTCTGACCGAGTAATCAATGTGGGTTGGAGTAAAGAAATAATGTACTTCGAGTGTATTTATGTTAAGAATGATTGCACATGAATTTCGGGATGTCCCGCAAATAATAATTGAGTAAACAAATCTAGGTAGTTGTAGAAAAGATAATCGTACTTCATTACATACCTACATTACCTGGTCGACCGACCTCTGCTCGGGTGAAAAAAGATAAATATATCGTCCATTTATACCAACATTGTATCACATTCCCGAGGCTGTGAAAATAGAGAAAACTTTTCCCAGATTTGTGACTTTGCTAGATCGATTTTTCGCCCCCGTAAACCCCTATATTGCAACTTTCATCGAAATCGATAGAACCGTTTTCGAGAACGTGCTAAAAAGAAATGGTATGCATTTATTAACACTTGACTATAGTTTTTGAATTCAATATCAGCCTGTATATTAAAGCTCATTTAATAGTACAGAATAGCGCGTGTGCTCAGTGCCTGATTTAAGCGCCTACCAGCTACTACTTGAATAATTTCTTCAATAGTTTGAAGGGCGATAAGAGAATCCTTAGTAGTCAATAGTTGCGTACCGAGTATGTAGGTCCTGACCAAAACTCACATGGATCAGAGAATTCGAAAGCCCGCGAGTTCCAGCAAGGACGCAGCTACCAAGAGAGACCAAGATAGATATCTTGGTATAGATGAAGTGTTCATGTTATTAAATACATTTCTTCTTTACATGTGTAAACGGTTCGTAAGTGTACACTAACTCAAAACAGGGAAGTAACTCAATCATATCATCTTGAGTCCCGAGTTAGAAGCTCCCTTATCAGTAAGTCATATCATTATCTAATGTGGAAATTACGAATTAATTACAAATATACTAGGTCAAACAATTTTTATTTATATCTAACTGCTGGTCATTGCTTTGAAGTCAAAATGGAACCGGTATTGTCTTAGAGAAAAAAAAAACGATTTTCTGTGCTTTTTGAACAACGAAAGGCCGTAAGTACAAAAGTTCACCATACACATTTATATCACCGTCAATATTTTTTACAATTAAATAAAAACCATAAATTAAAAATAAAATCTTTATTTAAAATTCACACTCGACATCTGTATAGAAGACATTCTGGTCGACTTTAATACGAAAAACAACCTATTCACCTAGACTACTGCTCAAAATTTGTTTCTTACACATACATAGTGCTTTGTGTGGAAGCATTTAATGTAAATAAAATAGACCAAACAATTATGCATATTTGTATTATTGAAAAAGTAGAATTTTTTCGCACTTTGTCGCTTCTTTGCTTTATTATAAACTGAAAATCTGATATGAATCATAGTTCCCGACCCGTAAATGGCGTCAGAGAAGCCCTCTACAATTTATAAGACTTGCACTAAATACTCATCAGCTAAGAAACAATCAGTTTCTGAGAGGCCATCGAGTCTCTGAATATTACATTAACTCTCTTGTTACTTGTTGTGATTGGCAGAACTAACAACAAAGCGAATCACTTGATTTGAGGTAAGGCGACAAGGATTTCAAAAACAATGGTGAATTTTCTTTATATTTTTACTTCTAATCCAGTGTACCTACTTCCACCCAAAACAGTAATTAACACGATCAGTTAACAAGGCAGGCGTCTTGAAAAGACATTTTAACAGTATTCAATTCAGTAAGACTATAATTATAGCACTTTATACTAAGATTGTTTGCATCTCATATTTGAAATGCGTTGCGTTCCCGCACTTATGGCGTTGTTTTATGGTTAGCTACTTCGCGAGATGATTTTTTTTTATACTAGCTTCCGCTAGCGGCCTCGCCCGCGTGACATCTTTATTAATTATAGCCAGTAATAATATAGCATTCTACTGGTGAAAGATTGTTTCAATTCGGTCCAGTAGTTTTTCAGTTTATTAAAAATACTTTTTTTTTTTTTTAATCTTTATAATATTAGTGTAGACATATTTATTCGTCCAATGATTAGTTTCCGTAACAAAATATTAATTAAATTTTAGCGGAGACTGGCAACAAATGTGATGATTTCTGTTTTTATCAAAATGATTTAACATAACTTTCTTTTGTCGCCACACATTGCTTAGCTCCACCGTAACTAAAAATATGAGTGTTTTTACGTCACAATATTATAAAACCAAATCGCGAAGTTTCTAATAAATAAATAAAACAACACTAAAAGTAGCGACAATTACTGTTACAGAGTAAAATTAACAAAGACACAAAGATCTTAAAATACTTGTCTGTCTTTACATTTTGAGCGTCCCTAAAATATATATAAATCTAATTTTACAATTACGTTAAAAAAGAAATCTTAATAATGTATTGCAATTAAAATCCATAGACATTAAATAAAAATTAATTTAAAAAGGTTCAATTATTAAAATAAAATTGTTTTTTTTTTAGTCAGCTTCAAGCAAAGATTAATACTTAATGTTATTGCTAATTTATATTTATTTTATAATGAGATTTTACTGCTTATTTTAGGAAAGGACTCATTAAACCGTAGGAATATGAAAGAAGTGTTTTTTTATTCTTCGTAATATTTTAAGACCTAATCTAACGACACAGTTTAAAAAAATTAAAACCTTTACTTGAAGATGACACACAGTTCTTAAAACTATTATGATGTTTTCTCGGTGGATGCAGTGAATTCCTTAAAAATGCCAGATGAAAAAATAAAACTGTCTAAGAAAATAAATATGGGCCCGACTAAAAATATAAAATGACTGATTAATTAATGAGCGGTACATATAATGTTAGTTACGATGTGAAATAATAAGAAACTATCGGCCTTAAATTAATGAGGTAAATAAAATAGGCAGGTGTTGGCGATGGATGAACGAACATATTTATTAATTTAGGAACAGGACAAAGGATAATATTCAATTTGGTCGCTAAAGGTGTTCCAAAAACATAATTATATATGACACTGAAATTATAAAAATGTTTAAAAACAGTTTTAATAAAGTTAAAATAAATAAACTGGCGTAACTTCACGGTTGTGACAAAACACTAAAGAATGATTTTATAAACTCATAATTTCAAGTAACTTAAATACAACCCAAGGCCGTTGACCCCGTACTCAGCTGTAGTTGCTTGAAACTACAAGTTTAGAAAAAAAAATGTTTCCTCAACCCGAAAGTCCGTGTTACTCAGTAACTGGGTTGTGAAGGTCAGATAGGCAGTCACCCCATGTAAAATACTGGTATTCAGGTGCACTGGTAAGACTGGAATCCGACCCCAATGTAGATGGGAAAAGGTAGGCAGATGATGAACAGTCAAGTCAAGTCTATGAAGTTTCGCCAATTAGTTTAATCTGACCTTGTATACGAGACAACTCCATCTACATAATAAAAGCCTGTATATTTCTAGCCGGGCATAGCACAACATAATATGTTAGTATCATTACACTTTATGAATAACTTTGGCAAGCATATAAACTACATATGTATATGTTTACTATTTGTACTTGCGTCCTGCAAATATCAGTCATGGATATATTGAATAGCGGCGGACTGATGATGATTATGTTTACACACACGTCAAATTATTGTATTAATAAACATACTATTATACGAGTAATTGAACATTATTCCGATATGCCCACAAAATACTAGTTAAAATTCGATGGAATTACTAAGTTGAGCAACGTTTACATAATTCTTTGATCACTTTGATTGCCAATATGGTATAGTACTTTTATATATTTATTTAAACTTTTCGCAGTCAAAAAAAAGGTAGAAAGGCGGACTTAATGCCTTAGGCATACTCTACCAGTCAACCAAGGGTGGATGGCGATGAGAACAAATGGCAGGTGCTCTGTTTTATCTCACGCTACACGTCTTCACGCACACATTCACAGTGTGTTTGTACACTTGGTTACCGCAAGTAAAGCGCGCGCCGCTTCGTGAGATAAAAATACTGTAATATTAAATGCGAACCACTACGTATAAAAAAGGCATGCAGTGCTGCTGTCAATGGCATTTTTTATTAATATAACTCTTGGCTGGAGTCTATTTTCTATGTTATCTTCGATATACTGATATGATTGGATGTTTTTATTTCGGGCAACCTACAAAAGGTCAAGGTCAAGGTCATCACGTTCTCAGAAATTAGGCGAACGCGAGCATAAAAAGTCGTAACGTTGAGTTTTACGTTATTTATTATGTAGGCATATCGTACGTCAAATTGGTCACAGTATTTTAAAGTTTCCTTATTTTATTCTTATGTATTTCACTAGAAAATGCGTTTTATTTAACTTAGAAAAAAGGATTTACATACTTCTTGCAGTACTTAAGAATATCATTATGTTGTCTTATGAGATTGTATAAACTATCCATGTATAACATAATATTATATATTATAAGTGTACATATAAAATACATAATAAAGTGTAAATTTTCTATTCCGAACACATTTTTATGGGGAAACATTCCCATAGAGTCAATCATTAATTAATTAATAATTAAAATTTAATTGAATACCAAAAGCCAATTAATTTTAGCCGAATAATAATTCGAGTCGTCATTAAAATAAGAATGAAAATCGTGAATGTCGTCAAAGGATCGTATTTTATGTTTTAAAATGATTCTACTAACAACTAATGTTTATAAGCATAGACTTGTTCATAAAGCTGGAAGAACTTTGTTACACTGTACCCGGGTTTTTGGTAGTTTATATTAGGGGGATGATACACGATTCGGAAACAGAAAAACTCGTGTTAAAGATCACGAGTTATCTTGTTGTAACGTATGTATTATCGCAATGGGTATAATTTCCAAGTCATCGAAAAACTGATATACAAGGATTTTGGCACAATATTTTGTTTTTACACCTTAAAAATTGTCTTATTTATCAAATTCATCAAGAACAGTCTATGCATATAACCGGACTCGCACTATTATGGTTCTTATTTTTTAGGCAATAAGATTCACAATTGCGTGCAGTTTTCTGTAACTACGTCGCTATAGAATTGGGTTCACTAACATGAACACGCGCTGGTGATACTCGTAGGAGGTTACACGACGTCATCAGCCACAGGTTTAGGTTGACTCTGCGCCTTTTGGTATACCAGCACGTTTTCGCTCACCTCACCTTCCGGGAACTGAGAAGAAAAGATAGTAAGTAATAATAGGGAATATGCATGTATTTTTTTAATATTTTTATTCGATAGTTTACATCGTCAAATAATAGTAAAAAAAAATTCGACGGCAAAAAAGCAATTTAAAGTAGTTAAAAAAATGTTTAAAAATATCCAACCGATCCGGGCTATTTAAACGCCCTCCATTTGGCGCGCTTGGTGTGGTGACGTCACAGTTCGTGAAAACAGACAAGCAACTGTCAAGTCAACGTCAAACACTCCTTTTTCTATGAGCGTTTGACATTGACTTGACACTTGTTGATTGACTTGACATTGACATTTTAATTGTTACCCCGGATTGTTACGTCACATCCGCTCTTAGCCTTTTCAAGTATTTGAATTACCCACAGTTTTTTGGGACTTTTTAAAAATTAATTTCTCGCTCAAAAAGAAATTTTATTCAAAAATATTGATGGAGGCTTAATTCTGAAGTAACATAGTTTATAGAAAAAAATATTTGACCCATATTTGAATCACATGCATATTCCCTATTATGACGAATTAATATTGTGTGTAAGCTAATGGCCGCCATTGTTCGCCATGGAAAGAAATGGCACATGACTCCTTTCTTCTATACATCATAATTTTTCCTATACCCTATAAGGGCCGGTGCACATTTGGCAAGGCGCAGCACAGCGCATTCGTCACTGCCAAACAAATACGGAAATAGGCGCGCGTCTAAGATTATCTATTCTCAACTTTATTTTTCGGCGCGCAATGTTGATATTTGTTTAACAGTGACAACCGCGCCGCGCTGCGCCGGCCCTAAGCCGTCGTAAGAGATACGACTCCTTTCTACCCACATCATCAAAGGGCCTAGACAAGTGACAATCGACTTTCAACAGAATTGAAATATGCTTTTCAATAACTTATGTCGGTCCTATAATTTTTTTGCCTTTTTCATTATCGTTATCGCTGATAGAATGTCACTTTGTCTAGGGCCTCTGATCATCCATCCATCTTTTATTTGGTCTCCCCTTTTTCTTATAGCCATCGACATTCATAATTAACGCTTCTTGTCGTCATGTGTCATTCGGGTCATACCGATCATATGAGAAACTATACGTCAGTGGACAGTACATAGGGTATTTACCTGTGTGTGAGGTATCTCATGGATCAGCTTATATCCTGTAAGCAGAGTCTCGACTCTTCCTTTAAGCCTGTCGAACAGTACCACAAGGTCGGGCGTCTGTCTGTTGGCGTGTTCGGTGCGCCACCAACGTTGAGGGTTGTTGAAAAACGCCTCCGCTTCGGTGGTCACGCCGGTCGTGTTGATTGGCGGGTCGCAGGTCAGGTAGCGTGTTGTTACGTTTAGGTGAAGGTGGCTGCAAAATATAAGGTTAATTTACATAAAATCACGGAAAATAAAATTCTTAGCCCATTTTCTCTAAATTTGACTGAATTAAATATTTTTTTTGCTCAAAAATTTTACATGAAAGTGGTAAAAATTGATTCATTTATTATGTCGAAGATGACACAACATACCGTGTAGACGTCAAAATGATTCGTAAATATTTGATATTCTAAACATCCGACAGCATAATTCACAAAACAGTCGCCCGTTTGAGGTCGATTAACCAAAGATAGACAATAAAAAAAAACTACTTCATTTATTAGATCATAATTGATATGATCTTTCATGTTGTGTAATAAAACTTATAGAAATACAGTATTTTAACTGTTAAATCACGTAAATCAATTCTTTTAATTGCCATGTGTGATACAAGAGTATGATAACCTGATGAGTTACCTATACAGCGGCGTGGAGTGGCACGGCATGAGGAAAGTGATAGCGCTCCTGTTGTTGGCGGCGTCTCTGAGCAGCGGCATCACCTGCAGGGTGCCCGCCTGGTGCACCGCGCCGAAGTACGCCGCCGGGACCAAGTTGCCCACGACGATCGCACTGGCTACCAAGTACAGGTGCATTCTGGTAGAAGAAACAAGAGTTAATACATACATACATAGCCTTTTTCTTATGGGGGTAGGCAGACACTACAGAACGCCACCTGCTACGCTCCTCACATACTCCTTTTGCTTCGTTTAAGTTCATACCATCTGGTGATACACACACGGCTGGTTGCGAGTACTACGCACCTGACCTTTCTGAAGAAAATCACCAAAAAGGTCACGGTTACTACATACATGGCCTTTTAGGGCGTCTCTTACCAGCGTTACAATTCACATCTATCTTGGAAATACCTTTATGAGTTATCTTTCATTCATCCTCTCAACTGAAAAGAAGTATGCTTAGATTTAAGACAAGATTTAAAAATCAATCTGCCTAGCCTGTTCCCAACTATGTTGGGATCGGCTTCCAGTCTAACAGGATGCAGCTGAATACTAGTATTTTTCATGGAGTGACTGCCTATCTGACCTCCACAACCTAATAACTGGGTAATACAATACCCCTTGGTAAGGTTTATGACGAGTGTAAAAAGTGTGATCAAAAATCTGACACCCCAAAACCGAGAGTGGAACCCTAGCTCGAAAGTCACACTAGGTAGGTATACATGTGTTTGTAACTACATAGGACAAATTATAAGTAAGTATGAGTTAAAGTTTAAAAAAAACTTACTTTTTAGCCTTCCTGCTCCATGGTACAATGACATCTTGTGCCAAATACATGAAGATCGGCAACAGAGGTAACACGAAACGGAACTCTTTGTGAGGAATGAAGCTGTAACAATCATATTTTTTTTTATTTTACTTCAAAAACAAAAGTCATTTATTCTACCTAGGTTCAGATTTAGCACTTTTCGTACTTCGAAAGTACATCTAGTACCACTTCCTTGTGCTGGGAAGAAGTAGCGTAACAAATTCGCCAGCAGACCTCCTTCAACATAAAACTTTCGTCCGAAAAACATACAAACAGAAGAATAAATGTGGCAGTTTCACATATTATTTTCTTTATTTCATTTTTCATACTTATAAATTATATTTTTAAATATTAGAATAAAAAATTATATAAAACATTTAAAAATATAAAAAATCGGGAACAGGGTCACATATTATTATTATTATTGATACAAACATTGTCAAACACCCATATTTATTCCTCAAGAAAGAGTAATCTACCAATGGAAAAATCAGGTTAAACAACGAGACAGTGTCGATTAGTGTGTATTATTAAATCCATAGGGACACTGTTCTTCTACCGTCTGGCTCGTGCTTTGGATTCATAACTCTCAATTCTGAACCTTATTTCTTTACAGCTAACTCACATACCTGTATAATGCAACGTGTAAGGTAGCGGCAGCAAGGAGCAGGCTTCCTATTTTGTTCTCCTTCGGTCGTCGCACTATGTTGTAGATTGCCCATAGTACGGGCACCAGGTTAATGCCTAATACCGCTGGAATACCTTGCGTCAGGTACCAGTGCCTGTAAGAAAATAGTTTTTAGTTGTATCTTGACCATCGCTTTCCATCAGGCGAAATTGAGGTCAAGAGCAGGCCTAACTATCAAAATAAAAAAAATTAACATATGTAAGGATCGTAGCAGGTGGCTTTCTGTAGTTTCTGCCTACCCCCATGGGAAGAAGGAGTTAAAGTAATCAATAGCCAATAAAATACCTTTACAATATTTTGATTTAAAAGACAGAAACTCTAAGGACGCTTCCATAGAGTTTCTTACCCGTTCTTCTCCATAGGAACCTATTACGCTTTGAAGTGGTCAACTAGCTTCAACGTTCTGACTGACCTTCCTTAAAATTCTAAAATGACTGTAAATTGGTTTATTTGAAATAAATGCTTTGAGTTTGACAATAGATGAAATTAAAAAGCATGCAGTTACAATGGAGAAGTATCAATTCAGTACATACCATGGATGTTGTCCATAGAAAGAGGCAATGTCATGCAGGACATTGAACCTAAAGAACTCCCAGGGCGTGACGACGAGGCTACCGTAGTAGTACGAATCTAACGCCACGAGGGCGCCACCGGCGATCAGACTGAAACAACACGCATTTAGAAAATTATTATCATCTTCATTTCGGCCAAAAGATGTCCACTGCTGGACATAGGCCTCCAACAAGCTTTTAGAAAATTTAGAAAATGATTTGTGGCCGGTTCGAAGGTTTTTTAAGAACGAAGTGGTGACATGAGGCAAGTGTGAGGGCCATGGTTCATCGGCAGTATCGTATAACATAGGCAGGTATGATACACTTGGTACGGGTGATCTTTCGCTTCCGGTTGTGATTCAGTCCATGGTCGAAAGCGAAAACGCGTGGGATGCTGTCGCCTCTTTTTGCGAGGAGGTGATGCATGCAAAGGAGGCAGCGGAGAGGGAGAGAGAGCATACCTCTCATTCCACCCGCACCAGAAGAGCAGCCGGGCGTCGAAGGGCGCTTAACGATCTCCGGCCACCATAAGGAGGGGCCTGCGGGCGGCAAAATTGGGGGCTGTGTCGTCGCCCGAACAGTCAGGTCCAAAGAGGTGGCACGCAAAACATAATGCGTGCCTTTATAGGAGGACGTGCGGTCGTGGGATCGGCCGCACTTTGTGATGAGGCCCGCTAGGCATGGCGGGCTGATACCAGTCGGGGGTGCGGCGCATGTATAAGTATCTCCCGGGCCCCCGACTCATGGTAGAAGTAGGAACAGTGGGGTTTTAGTCGGTAGGAGTCCGACATAACATCCATGAGGATTTCCCCACGGAAAAAAAAAAAAAAAAAAAAAGGTATGATAAAATTTCTACACTTTTGTATGTACTGTTTGTACTAGCTGCGCCTCATGCAAATCCAGGTCATGTTCTACCCATGTGCCAAATTTCGTCAACATCCGTTCAGCCATTTAAGCGTTAAACCGTAACAAACATACATACTCACTTTCGCATTTATAATATTAAAAGTCAGGTAAATCGTCGCTATGAAACCAAAGGTTGACTGGCAGAGAATGCGTGACATAAGTCCACTTATGTACTTATTTTACATGAAGATTAATTAAATAATCTAACAAACATAACCCTGTCTTTGCTATCGCGCAGTCGGATAAAAAAGGAACTTACGCAATAGGCACGTATGTCCGTACAACAAGCTTCAGCCGTCCTTGGTTGGTGGTGAGCAAGTTGTAAGCCCCGAGCACAACCCACAGCGGTGCGGACGTGGGTCGCAGGAACACGCAGAGCACTGCCAGCCATATCCACTTAGGACTTTCTGTAACAAGGAGAAAGTTTACTTAATATTTGCATGAATTTACCAAGCAAGCACTGCACACCTCAAATTCTTTTAAAAAGTATTTGATGTGTTCAGAGATGCCCATGAAGATGCAGTCCCAGAGTAATGCTTACACCCGGTTTCTGGAACGAAAACCAACGGCGTGTCAAAATTAATGTCATAGATGTTGATAATTCGGTCAACCAATCATAGAACATGCGTTTGGCTATGTGTGAGGTAATTTTTGTTCCAGAACCCGGGTGTTATTATTCCTTTTCGGGACACGCATTTTTATGGACCTCTCTGACCACCCCAATCACTTTTTAACCCCCGACGGGAAAAGAGGGGTGTTATACGTTTAAAGTGTGTATCTGTGTGTCTGTCTGCGCCATCGTAGTTGCCTGAACCGATTTTGATTTTTATTAAAGGTGACTTGATCAAGTGTTATGAGATTATATCCACACTAATATTATAAATTCGAAAGTAAAGTAACTGTCTGACCTTGTTACGCCTAAACCACTCAACGGATTTCGATAAAATTTGGCATGGAGATAGATGGCATCCCGGGGAAGGACATAGGCATACATTTTATCGACATACCACGCGGGCGAAGTCGTGGGCGGAAGCTAGTATTATATATATTTCTAATGTCGGTTTTACTAAGTGCCACGTAAAATCTATGGGATTTGTTTGACACACATTATGATTGACCATCGCTCACTAAAACATTAGTAATCAATGTGATTGACCTATTAAATTCGATTTAGTAATCTGTGAAGTTGTTTATGTAACTTTACTGCCTAGCTAAGGTCATTGGAGGATACTTGATAAATATTATTATGTTTGTACAGCAACAGGATAACAAATATCTGGGACGAATCTGAGGCCAATTATTGATGTTTAATGCTGGGCACCACAAGATTCTTTTCCTGTTATGCAGTGTGGAACAATGACAATTACGATTTTATGTTTTATTTATGCTCCAATGTAAAAATGTAGGTAATAAATAAATATTGCAAAAGGGACTACATGTTTTTCTAAACATTTAGGGATTTATTTATAAGCAGTTGCTAATCATTACTTAACTTTAAGCAATGTTTATAAATAAACCGCTTAAACAGAACGAATTTCTACATTTTTCTGTTCCATTCATTAGGTAAACAATCAAACATAGAAATGAAATGATGTTTATATCTGTAAATACTTATAATCTTTTATCTTGACGAGGTTGTGGCTAAGTAAAAACAGCCGCATGGATCGATCCATCAGGTTAAGCTACGTTTACCTGGGTTGGTCCATGGATTGGTGACCATCTTTACATATCGAGACTCCTTCGTGCTTCGGAAAGCACGTTAAGCCGTTGGTCCTGGCTGTCATTTGTGGATCTTTGACAGTTGTTACGGGTCGTCAGAAGCCCGAAAGTCTGACAACCAGTCTTACCCCTGTATCGTATTACCCAGTTACTGGGTTGTGGAGGTCAGATAGGCAGTCGCTCCATGTAAAATACTTGTATTCAGCTGCATCGGGTGAGACTGGAAACCGACCCCAACATAGTTGGGAAAAGGCTAGGCAGATGATGATGACTTATAATCTTTAACTAAACACATTTACAAGTTAATTTTTTTATAAATATTTTGAAAGTAGATTGCGCTGGCATTTCCTAGTCAACTGATCCCTGAGAAGACATGCCGAAACAAACTCAAGCAACAAGTTACCTTTTTCATAATAGCCCAGCTTTCCTCCCTTGAATGGGAATAAGGACAGGGCTATTGCAACCAGCGCTGTCTCCAGGGTCTGCAGCAAAGTTCTACTGGATGTGTAGAACCAGAACCATGACGTGAGGATCAGGAATAAGGCCCATTTACGATTGCCTGTCCATTTGTAAAAACTGTAGTCAGCTGCAGTACTGACGATAGCTTGCAGGATGCGAGGCAGGAGAATCTATAAGTAAATAGTGGTTTACACTTTATAATATTGATGTCCATGTTTCATTGGAAATAAATTAAATCTATTAGGGAAAAAAAAAAAAAAAATTACTATTTTCATAAAATTCATGTCATAATAGCGCGATTTTTGGAATAATAGTAGCACAGGGCCATTAAAAAAAAAAAACATGACAAAGATCTACAAGCTATTCTGCAACTTTGGTTTTAAACATAATTTTGTAGCTCTATAGGATAAAATGTGTGTTTTACAAAGAAACTACTCCATTACAGATATTAAATAACAGCTACTCATGTTACAAACTAGTATTGTAACACTATACACAATTAGAATGTTCTGTTTATCAACTGCATATCATGATGTCTGAACTATGCTTTGATATAATTATTGTTGTTCCTAGAGGCTCCCTAAGTTCGTTCTAACCTCTAGAGGCTCCCTAAGTTCATTCTAACCTACTTATCTGCAAAAAGAACAGGAATATATTTGTTACTTAAATGTGCAAGAGTAACAATGGAGTTTCTTGCCCATTTTTCTCCATACAAAAACTACCTTCTGGAAGGGGCAAACCAATTCTTTTTTTTTTTGTAAATTTTGACCTTCAAGAGTGTAATAAGTGCCTATTTGAAATAAATTATTTGACTTTACCTACCTATGACTTTTTATTACTTTGAACATATTTATTGCAATTTTATGGAACATTTAAATCATTGTGTTTCCAGCGCCACAAAAAAGATAATGAGCTTTTCAAATTTTTTGTTGGGCTTAGTCACTACTACATAGCTTTTGATAAATGATCAATCAGTCTAGCGGAGTTCATTATAGTCCATTTAGAACTATATGCTTACCAGAGCTTCAGGGTAGTCCAGACCAGTGAACTTAAGCAGAGTGTACAGTGCAGCAACTACACTTGGGTACAAATAGCTCCTGATGCCTCTCTGCCATTCCCAAGTCAGGGCTCCATACCCAAACACTTGCTTGTGAGCCACTTCCAAGGTCTGCCAGTATTCATCAGGCACATACCACGTCTGCACCAGGAATACCGAGAGAATCCTCACGAACAATATCACGGAAGCCACCTGAAGAGGCCTCAGGCCCTTTGCCAACACCATTCTCCCGCCTAAAACGAAAGAGGTTACATGTGAATTGTCTATAAATAGAAAGCCATACTGTGCTCAATAAGCATCGAAATTCTAAAAGGGTTAATCAATATTAACACTTTATACAATAAACGTTATGTATACTTCGTTCTAATTAGAAACTTTGGTGTTGATAATTTTATCACACGAAACAAACTTTACTCACAAAAGTGTCAACTAACGCGTCCTTATAATTAACGCTAGAATTGAATGAACAATAAGTTTTTATCACATTAAAATTATGTAACACTTTTTCATGGTTGTATTCAAAGCATTTAAATTGATTGATTTTTCTAAAAATAAACACAAAAACACTTTTATCGTAATTATTTCACTAACCTCAACAAAACCCGCCGCCACCGCGAAGTAGTGTTGTGCTAATTAATTAGTAAGTTACTAAGTTATAGTTTTGTAACTAAAATAACGGCATTTTAATTGTTAGATACTTTTTTTACATTTGTTAAAATAACATAAATACAGCAATGTTATGAAAATAAGGGCATAACAAAAAATAATATTGAGTTTATATTTGTATTATTTTTTAGCTGCCTGTATGTACTTAGATAAATATTATAATGCCTGATTAGCAGAACCACTGATTATGTTTGCCGAGAGACGGTAGGAGTGTTGGCAGACCAACAGCTAGATGGGGGTTGACATTCAGAAGATCGTGGGTTACTCTGCGTTTGCACCTGTGTTTTCTAGTTTTATGTAAAACCTGTTTGAGACTCGAGACTTGCACAGACCAGGGAAGCATGATACAAAGCTGCCAATAATTAATGATGATAGTGAATGCCAGATAAACAAGCTTGAAACTTGCTGAAATCCTCTACAAACCTACGTGAATGTGTGGAGGCTCGTAAGTCGCGGCCGTTACCACTGGGCCACCACTGCTCAATGCGAATCACCCATCGGCCCACATAAACTAAATAAAGCGCCATTTGAATTTGTGTGTGTCTGAACTATCCACTATTTTTTTCAGTTGGATCGAATAATCGACTATCGATTATTCATAAATAATAATCGACTAAAATACTTCTTACTCAGTCACTCCTACACTATTACGTCAACTATGTCTGTCCGCCATGTTCGGGTTCGGTCGGGTTGTCTTTGTCTTTGATCGGTCGTGTTCGAAAACTATTAATCGTAAAAAATGGCAGATTATCGGATAAGATTAGGTGTGGCCTGATTAATATTGTCTTTTATATAGAATCGGATAGCTCTGAATTAATTTACAATGATTTGTTTAAAAGAACAAGCAAACAGGAAAGATTTATCACGAGACAAATAAAAAGATGAAAAACGTCCGGCATCTTAGAATATTTGATTGAAATAGGTTAAAGGTTTTGAACGTCAATTTACGAATGTTGATTTTGTTGGGAAAATTACTCTTGTATTCTTTTGATAAATAATTAAGATGTGGTGATAATTCAAGAATGGGTAAGTATGATATTTCAAGATAGAAAATAAACACATGGAACAAAATTATGTTATCGTGGTGTTTATTTACAGATGAGGCGAAAAAAGAAACTGTGGACCTTTCGAGGCGTGGGTTGAAGAAAATAGAGAAAGCGCCCGCAGAGGAATCCAAAACGATTATTAATTTAATTCTAGACCAAAATGAACTGCAACGGCTTGATAACATCGACACATACAACCGCGTCGAGAATGTAAGATCCCACGAAGTTTATTTACTTCGTGAAGATGCGTACTTTGTTGGAATGCCTAATCAACTCATACGAAATTTTTATTATTTTTTTCATTGCATTTCTTATTCTCAGATACAACCTTAATTTAGCCATAAATGATTGAATATTTTTATTTCACTAGAAGCATTAAACCAAACCTACACATTAAAAAAAAAGAAAATGTACAATAGTGTAATGTCACTACAAGAAATAATTTAATTGCATGACTATTTGTTCAAAAATTATAGTGGTAACATCATAGATAACCATACAAATTCTGTTTGAATAGTTGTCAATATGCAACAACTTCCTGCTACGCATGCACGGTGTATCCAGATTGACGAACCTTCGAATACTGGCTTTGAGCAACAATGGCATACTACAAATAGAAGGGCTAAAAGAACTGATTTATCTTAAAGTTTTAAAACTAGCAGGTAAGTTGGTACAGTACAGAAGTAGCATTCTGTGCAATTGCCTTTTTGATTTAAGTACTATGAATATCCTTTATCGTATTGCTATGCAGCCTTTGCTGTGGTCTAGTTTGAAGTTTCTGGAATCACTCTTTTTAGGCAGATCTTTAAAATGGAAGTTTTTTAAAATACTTTTTGGACTAAGGGGCTCAATTCCAAACATTGTTTTAAGAGTTAACCACACCTAATCAGAAAAAAATCTTTAAATGAAACAATGGAAACTTAATCTCTAAAACATTATTTTATAAATAATAATACTGTGTATGAATCAATGATAGAGTATAAAATGGCATTTATAACTAGTAGCTGTCATACATCAAGTTAATGGCATAAAATAACTCATCACTGAGATATCTATGCTACATTCATTGAGTATGACAAGTTTCACTACATGGAAAGTGATTATAGAATGCTTCTTAGAGCCATTGCTTCAAGATATTACTATTTGTAATTTAAATTCTTAGTTATCAATAGTAATTTGCTGAATTAGATTAAAGATTTTGAATGTCAATATCTTTGGGATAGTTTGTTATGGAATATTATGATGGTTTGATAGGAGATACATTTCACCAGTTCTGTTAGACTTATCCCAAAGTTTTAAGTGAGAAGAAAGAAAGATTTTTAATGTCAATATGTTTGGTATGATTTGATAAGGAATATTATGATTATTTCCTTTAGGAGATTCTCGAATTCTGAATGAGGACCCCATTAACCAGTCTCAAGTTCTGAATTCAAGAATTTCCTGAAGGAATAAATCATAATATTATATTATACAGTCCCGTTTTGCTTCTTATTACATAAGACTTTGGGATAAGTCTAACAGAACTGATGAAATGTACATAATAGAACATAGTTATATTTTGTAACCTCTCCAAACCCCATTTTGGAATACAAAAAAGACATACATACCTAATATGTCAATAGTTTCATTATACCAGTTGGCATTTTATTCTCTGGTGAAGACAACCATGATGTCAGCTTTGGAATTCAAATTAAGTCATAGTAAATAAGATTTAATTTATAGTCAGGGCCTTATAATGATGTCATCCGAAGGTGTTTAATGTTTGATAAAAATTGAGTACTTAGTTACTTTAGTTACGTTCCTATTTAATAATTATTCTGAAAAAAAATTGGTATTTAAAATATAACCGGGAAAATGGAAAATGTGGGTGTGGTGTGGTGACAGTCTATGAAACCATTTACAATTTCTCAGAACTCGTCTTGTTACTACAATAGATAACATAAATGGCACGTTGATAAACAAATGTCAGTGTTTCATCTATGTAAATAAATAGAATTGAAGTACTTGTTTGTAATCTCAAAATAACAGCTTTTTACTAAATGCATAATATGAAAATGTTAATGGTAATTATAACAAAAAAAAACAATTTTTAAAATTTTTGTGTGTCTATCTGCTTGTTCCGTTTAATCTCCGAAACGGCTGGACCGATTTTGACGCGACTTTCACTGGCAGATACTTTTTTTATTTTAGATAAAGATATAGGGTCTACGCGGGTGAAGCCGCGGGCAGCATCTAGTTAGTTTAGAAGTAAGGACTATGTATCAATGTCAAAGAGTGATCAATGTTTACACTGTCTCTCTCCAAATTTGTTCCAATTGTCTCCAATTTGTCTCCAATTTTGAGAGTTTGTCTCCAATTTGTCTCAAATGTGTCTCCAATTTTGAGATTATAAGTGAGCTGTTCTCGAAAATTCCATACCTAAGCCTGTGATCTCTTTTGCAGGTAACAACATAAAATCAATAGAACATTTGAATCACAACATACACTTGGAACATCTAGACCTGTCCAACAACCAGATATCCTTCATAGCCGATATATCTTATTTGAAGAATTTGAAGGTTAGTATTTTGTGGAAATATACTTACCTACTCTGGTTATTCTAGAATTATTGATATGAAAAATGCTTTTTTTTTTCTTCTTGGTTCAAGTCAGATAGGAACAGATGACTCCTGCTAGCTTCTTAAAAACTGATGCATGAAAGTGATTTGAATATGGAGCTGTACAACCCGTGCGCACGGGTTGTACAGCTCCATATTCAAATCACTCACGTCACTTTCAATCACCTGGCTCGCAACTCAATACTTCCCCCGCTACCCGCATTGCACCCCGCCGTCGCCGTGCGGGGAAGCGAGGGGTGTTACAAACGTCATTGAGCCAGGTGCCATGTTAATGCGCAGTTCCGCACGGGTTGTATGTCATAAGATAAATTGATAAATAGAAAGTTGTTGTCATTTTGAGTATAATTATTGATTCTTTCACTATTGTCATTTCTGCAGTATGTGTTACATCAATTATTATAAAAAATATACAGAGTTCTTTAAAAAATCTCTCTTTTTCAGCACTTAAATCTAGAAAGGAACAGGATATCAGATCTGAGGCAGTGTGACCGCTACCTTCCAACACACTTGGAACACTTAGGGCTAGCTCACAACAGTATCCAGGATCTGAATGAGATCTGTCACCTGGTGCACCTGAACAAACTGGAGAGCTTCTCTATACAGGGTAATCCGTGCGTCGCGATGGCTGGAAAGGACAAATTGTATCCTTTTTAATTGCACCTATAGTCCTCTAAAGGCTGCATTCAGTTAGAAAGCAGGCAGGTTGTCAGTGTTGGTAGGCAAGCAGTCTTCATACCTTTTGCGAAACCGGTATACAGGTACCGACAAATTCCGACCAGAATTGGTCGCCTACTTACCGATTAGTGCTTTTAAGTACAACATTCACAGTAAGAGATATGCAGTGTAACTCTCATGGTTATCACTACATATTATAAAACAAAGTCCCCCGCCGCGTCTGTCTGCCTGTCTATTCGCGATAAGCTCAAAAACTACTGCACCGATTTTCATGCTGTTTTCACCAATGGATAGAGTGGTTTTCGAGGAAGGTTTTAGTATACAGAGCTTCCCACGGATAAGCCACATGGAGGGAAAGTACATTGAATATTGTAGATGGAACATTTTACTGAAAGAAGACATTATTTGAATTTAAAAAACAATTTAAACTGCATTCATAGATATTTAAATAATTACTTGGTTGAACCGGGAATCGAACCCATTACATGAGAAAAATAATAACCCTGTAGCTTTACCATACCGATCGAAAGGCTTCATCATAAGGATAATTTTTTGCTAAATAACATAGTGTCACAAATAAAAGGAAGACCATGAATTTTAGCATTTTTAATACAAAATTAATCAATTTATACGCGTCTATATCTGTGAGACGCCCTGTATAATAACCGACATGAACGCGGGCGAAGCCGCGGGCATCAGCTAGTAAAGTATAAAATTAGAATGATTTCCGTTAGTTTGATGAAAATCTCGGAAATCATTCTAATAGTTCAGGTATACAAACTTACCTTACCAAAATAAGAGTAACATTGCAATGACTTACTAATAGTTTTACGTCGATCGGGCATGTCCTACCTAAGATCGGCGCCAGATGCTTGAATGCGGCCGAAGAATGGACCCACATGTTGCGAAACTCAAAGCCGAACCTTACCTAATTTTTTTTACCCGCTTACGAATGCAAGTGTTTTTTTTTCATTTCTTTACGCTAGTTCAGCGTCGTTATAGAACTTATGCTTTCAATGAAAACATATTAATTCCACATACATATTAAATGTCCTCCTTCAAAATCATAAATGTGAAATTAAGTTGTGTTATAATACTTCAAAATTATTCCTTGACTCTTCACCACAGGGGATTTGATTACCGTCCATTTGTACTCAACTGGATAATGAGCGTCAAGTCTATTGACGGCTTTGTCGTCAGTGCTATCGAAAGGTAAGATCCATTTAATAGAATACATTGCGTCTTTTATAATATTTGTCTATATTCCATTAGACAAAAGTGGCCCACCAAGACATGATCTTCTGAACCATTTCGTTAAGTAGAGTTGGTGCCTAGAAGTTCTGGAAGGCAATAACTACACATTTCTTTGCAAAAAATAGTATTTGTCAAAAAAATCGTTGTAAAAAAAGGTTCTATTGAATAGCACAACCCGCAAGTCCTACAGATGTGTTCAAATATAAATCAAGTCTTGCCCCATTCAATTTATGAAATGTCAATAGATAAGTTCTCAAACCTTTTTTTCATGTTTATTTTGCTATCAGCGAACAATAAAGAATATCTATTATAAGCCTCTATATACAATATGTCCCCTTCCAGTTTGAAAGCAGAGTGGCTATACAGTCAAGGCAAAGGACGGCATTACCACGCGGGGCAGCATCAAGAGTTGTGCGAGTACTTGGCGTCTACGTGCCCCCTTACAGCTGATGCACTGGAGACCGAGGATCAGAGGAAACTGCGCCTTATACTTAGTAAGGTAATGTCGAGTTTAGAATAGTGATGTCGTCAATAGTTAGGTTGCATTTTAATATCCTCCACGACTTGTGATACTTTGTAGTTCGTTACGATACGAGATTGAGTGAATAATTAATTAAACGACTTCAAAAAGGTTCTCTCGTCTGTATGTATTTTTTTAAATGTATTTTCATCAATATTTTACAAATTGTGGACCGATTTTGAAAATTGTTTGGTTCCATATAAGTTTTAATAACCTGGGTGGTTTTTAAATTATCTTAAAAAACACTACAAGGTGAAAAAAAAACTTTAATTTCGGCAGTCGGTGGCAAGAATGAAATACAGAACCAAAGACTTCCTAAGAAAATTAAAAGTTGCAGGTTCTAACTGTATGTCATAGACAATTAATGAAAGTAGTTTAACTTAGGGTGGCATGATACTCATTATTGTTAGTACTGAATCAACTTGTTATTAGACAAAAGCGTGTTCTCACACAAAATTATTATAATGCAGGCCCAACATCATCAGCAGCAACTGAAAGACCAGAACCACAGTCCGTTGAAGCCCAAGTTGCAGTCACCGAGAATGCAATGTAAGTACTTTGCTGCTAGTAACGAGGAATAGGGTATAATGATGTCTACTATTTACAATGTACTGTCATTTTACCGTGTTACTAGTTGCGCCACACGGTTTTGCTCGCATTGGGATTCCCACAGGTCCGCGCATTTTTATGACATTAAAATTTACAATCGGTTTCTCGAATCGCCCCCGATTACATGGATCTTAAACATACCTGGCGAAATGTGGGTGGGGTACTGTTTGCCTCTGCCTAACCCTTTAGGGAATACAGGACTGATGTTATGGGATCTGGCGCATTAGACGGCCACGACCACGACCAGTGGTCGCAGCGACCAGGTAAACTATAAAAACCGATCCGAATCGGGCACTTGGTCGCTACGGCCAACTAGCCGCAGGCCAGGCTTCGGATCGAGACTGGCTGGAGTCTTGGTCGTCTAGTGCGCGAGATCCCTATGTTCTAAAATAGTCGTATTCTAATTTGTTTTGCAAATGGCAAATCAACGCCGAAGTTTAGCTTCTTTTTTTGCTCTAAGCATGAATCGTCTGTAAATCAATCCTCGCATCTCGTCTATTGTGTGGTTGATGCGTTAACTCGATATTTTCGTATCGTGTGTGTTTACCAAACAATAAATGATTTCCTTACTTCTTTGGTAAACAAACACGAAACTAGTTCACTAATTTCTAATGCTTGGAGTATTAGCTGATATTAGGTTTTGGTGGCCATCAATACTTACTTAGCAATGGTCACTTATCTGCATTTACTTTATCGCCATAATAACTTGCAGCGCGTATATCAACGCCCCGCCACATGGGCCGGTCACCGGACCGCCTTACTTCGAGCTACCACGCAGCACTAACCAAGTCTTCGTCGCCATCTCATCAAATGACGTCATCACTGTGTGGTGACCTCCCCGGTATACCAACGGCTATGAGCCAGAGCTTCGACTCGCCCGGACTCATGTATGCTACGGAGAAACGAGACAGCGCTAGAGAAAAGGAGAGGGAAAGAGTACAAGGTATGTGTTAGCGAAAAGTAGTGTAGGTTGTTACTAAGACATCAAGTTTTAGATAAATTCTGGCTTTGTAGAGCATCGTGTCTGTTATTCACACCTGTGTGACAGTCAACGGCCGCGTACGAATTAAGCTATTGCTTGTTTAATTATTTCCAAACTAGCTGTTGCCCGCAACTTCGTCTGCGATCCAGGATGAAAAGTAGCCTATGCTCTTCTGTGGGTCATGGTCTACCCATGTGCCAAATTTTATCCAAATCTGTTCAGCCGTTTGAGCGTGAAAGCGTAACAAACAAACTCACTTACGAAAGTCAGTTTGTTTGTTTATAAGCTTACTAGCTTCCGCCCGCGGCTTCGCCCGCGTGGTATGTCGATAGCCTATGTCCTTCCCCGGGATGCCATCTGTCTCCTTGCCAAATTTTATCGAAATCCGTTCAGTGGTTTAGACGTGAAAAGGTAACATACAGACAGACAGAGTTACTTTCTAATTTATAATATTAGTATCGATAGTTACGATTAATAACCTTCGAAGACTTACAACTCTTCAATTTCACAGAGATACCGCAACCAAAGCCAGTAAACCATTCACTAGAAGCCGCATCGAAAATGGTTCCCGTCCCCGAATCGTTAATGAGTCCCGACTACCAAGACCCGATATACGACATCCAAAGATCAATACCAAAGCCGACCAATAACTCGATACACAGCGTCTCGAATACTTCATCTCAGTCGAGTAACAGTAGCATTCACGAAGACAAGCCACGGCACGCCAAAAACATGAAAGGTTCCCCGAAACTACCAAAGAGCGCTACTTCATCACCCAAACTAAAAACGAGAATGGAACAACGGAAAGGCAGCTTATCAAAAATAGAAGTGAAAAACGACGAAAAAAAAATTAACGGCATCACGAGTGATTCGGAGAATCTCGGTGCCGATATTATGAAGTTAGCGTCGAATCAGAGACGGCAGAAGAAAATCAGCGTGGAATCTATGGCTGCCGTGACTATACAGAAGATGTGGAGGGGGTACAGAAGTAGGAACCTCAATAAGGATACTCTGCGGATATTGCACGCCATACAAGCGGCAAGGGCCAGACAACATATACAGTGAGTTTCATGTACTATTGATTTTTGTTCATTGGCGGGCCGCACCGCATTGCATAAATCATCCTACATCAATTTGTATTTTTGTATGACTGTTTGTCTGCTCATAAAAATACGTAATGAACGTAGCTGAACTTTCAAACTGAAAGACATTGCGATCTATTGTTATTTTATGCATCTGCAATGCAATTTCAATACAAAAACGTTAACGCTCCATAAAAATTGGCTCTTATTATTTGGCTTCATGTTTTCTTAATTGTTCTGATCCTCCGATATTTCGGTACTGTGTCAAGTGCCCGCCATGTTTACGTATAAACTTGAGTTTAGTTGATATTCTTATTCGTAGAAGATTGACGTGCGACATGGAGGCGACGAAGGCCGCTTTGGAGTCTGAACGAAAGATACAGCAACTACAGATGCAGGCTATCAACGCACTGTGGAAGAAAGTGTCCACTTTACAGGCTGCTGGTGAGTTACCATTGATTTCAGAGTTCGTTCTGATTTAAGTTCCGCACCCACTCTGTCGGCACTCACAGCGTCGGCATTTCGTTTTTCTTCGCCGACGACGCCGATGATGGATTTTCCGATTTATTGAATGCAGTTCTATAAGAATCACTTCGAACCGTCTATAATTGTAAATACAAATTAAGTTTTTCTCCTTAATTTTAGATAACCAGAAGCAAAGGCTATCGGAATCAGACGACAGCACAGACGCACTGCGACAACTATCGGAGACGTGTTTTAGTTTACAAGCACAGGTGTGTACCAACTGTTATGTAAAATTATCCAGAATCTTTCATAAATAGCTAGTTTTGATAATATAGAATCAAAGTCATACGTGAAAAAATTCAAATTCCATTGCAAATAGTAATCAACATTTTTAGTACCCTTTCAATACAATTGGTTACTCAAAAATCAACTTAAATTACTTCATTCTACAGTTTAAAGTTGACTGAGTGGCAGTGTGTGTAAATTGTAATTGTAATTTTCAAGTATACTTGAAATTCTTCATAGATAATTTAGCTCTTTGTGAATATGTTTGTTGGGGGAAGTACTACCACCATACTTGTCCCTGCCGCCATTTTCTGATACATATTTCGTCTGTTCCTAGGTGGCGGAACTGCAAGGCAGTATGCAAGAAGTTCTGAAGGCCGTATCTACTAAAAGCCACGCGGAGCCGGTCGCAACACAGACAGACATTACGGCTATCATCACACCTCAGGTAAGAGAAATATCTATGTTTGTTAAACAAAAGTTTTGAAACATTGTTGTTGGAACATGTTTTTTATGTTTCTTTGTCGCGAATGTTTAAATTCTGTGAGATGATATGAGGATAGATAGTCAAATATTGTACTTTTTTCATGATTTCATTTATATCTTCAGTTTGTTTCTTTTTTTTTTCCTTTTATTTTACTTTACAACGCCTTAGGTGTATTTGTTGTGCGTGTTTATCTTAACTAAAGAAATGTTGCAGCATTAAGTAGTTATGTGTGATTGTATTTGCATATAATCACATAATATATTATTTTTCCACCAACTATGTTGCATAAATATGGGGCTTAAAGAACAATTTTAAACCGTCTTTTGAGAATTTTGCTAGTCTATCAACGACGTAACGTGTATGTTTGGTTCAGGAGGAGCGCTGCACGTGGCTGCGGCGGCCGCAGTCGTTACAGCTGGGCGGCGCGCGCGCAGAGCCGCCCGCGCCCGCGCCCGCACCTGCGCCGCCCGCGCTTCTGGAGCACGCGTAAGTGACACACATTATAACGGCGAACATAGTGTTGTTGCTATAAATACATGTGACGTTTCGACATTTCACATTTCATGCTCTTGTTGCAATAAAGGACGGTACTCACCGCGAGTATTCGCTATGCGAATGAATTTGTTTTACAAACATACGTTACGCGAGTTTTTATTACGCGACGAAGATTCATTTGAGAAACTAACACTGGTAAGAACGTGAATCCAAAGATGAAAATCAAAGTTCAAAATCAAAGAAAATCAAAGATTGATTTGAATAAATTATATGGTATAGATTAATACCATATAATTTATTCAAATCAATCTTGCGGTCAATGCATTCTGGCCGAACATTGCTTACGTTATTATAGTAACAACACGTATTATCTTCAACGATCATCTGTAGCGTGAAGATTAATGGAAAATCTATCTGTAACTTATATTTTCCATGTCTCTTGCTATACGCGCTATGAACCATAATAACTTTGCAGTGCAAAATCGAACGAAACGGCCGCTCTGGGTATAGAGCGGACCGAGTCCGTTATACAAGAAGAAAGATCGCCGGAAACAACCGAAGTGGATGTCGACTCGAGGGCATGTGACGTCATCGCCGACTGATAATGCAAGCAAGTATGTATTGATCAGAAACCTCTGGGTTGATGTTGATATCCAATACCGTTGTTATACTTGGTTAAAGAGATAGTATACGCCTTAAAAAAATATGTTTACGCTTAGCCCATATACAGGGTAGATTGGTTATACGTCGGCAATCCATCGGGGATATAATGTAGGAGAGGTCATTTACAACCAGCAACCTGTATATGCAAGCTAATTGAATGTGTTGCCGAAAATCAAGGCAGCTAATATGAATGGATATAGTACTCGCAAATTAGGAGATCGACTTATGTAATATTCATGATTCTTCTTCTTCTTATGAACATTGACATATAATAAGGTTTAAATTGCAATGATAGAAGCGCGCTTGTAAATTGAGTTTTGAAGCTAGATGTAGGTACTATTTATTATTATTAAATGGCCCAGGCTTTTGACAAACTGGGTGCAAAATTGACAACATTTCAAATATCTGATTATAAAATTGTTACCGCCTTACTAATAAACGTTGTATAGTGCCTGTATACTTTGTCTTTAAAAGTAATTTGACTTTTGAAAGAAGAAGACAAAGCGTTGTGTAACTATACAGGCGCTTTACAACGTTTATTAGTAAGGCGGTTCGTGTATAAAATATGAAGTAGCGTAGGAAATAAACATGGGTGCAGCAAAATTACCAAAGATATAAAATCTACTAAGACTCCGAGCAGCTTACATATTTTGAAAAAAAGCTGAACAGTGGTTGTTTTTCACAATGATTGTAAACAAAATATCAGTATTCAAAATGTTACTCAAAACATAACACGCCGTATACTATCTCTTTATTACAAACTAATTATTTTGTGACACTAAATTGGTTTTCTTTACATAGTTAACCTCAAAGTGTCAGAGAATTTGTAGGTCTCGGGATGAAGCAAATTGAAACTATTCATAATAGTCGTAAGGTTCATATTCGTGGTACGCTAAAGCAAAGCTTGGTCTGTAATGTGGGCTTGTTAAAGAATTAAGGTATGATATGATATTTGTGTAAGAAAGTTAAATCATGGTTAAGTTATATGACGAAAGCATTTCAAAGGCTTTCAAAGGTCTCATTCATATTTATATTTGCACTTTATTTCTTACCGCAGCTGCCTGTATACATGTTGCCACTTTATATTTATATAAATATTTTATTATTAGTCCTAACAACACTTATTATACAGTATGTTAACTAACGAAGGGCGCGAATACAGTGTTTCTTTTACGTACCTATTAATATTTTTAGAGATTTTTTTTAAACCTTTTTTGATTGGAAATATTTTTTTTTTGCATGTATGGACGCTATTCTATTGCGGGTTTAACGGGAACCCTACGTTAGTTAACATACTGTATATCTGAAAAATAAAAAGTTTTACAATTAAACCAATGGGGTTTGCAGAGCTTGAAAGTAATGCTGTAAAAATGATTCTCTGTTGCATACCAAAGAATGTGATAACATTATGAAAGACAAAAAAAAACACCGATTTTTTCAACAAAAAAAGGTTGTTTTTGATACAAAGACATTAACATTATTTTATTCTAGAAAACTATCTCAAGAAAATTAGACTGGTTGAAATAAAAAAAATAAAAATTGTTTTACTTTTGACGTAATATATGTGGATTAAGTGGGGCTCCATCATAGTCTGAAACAGCTGATTACTGAAGCAACACGAATTCCAAAAAAATAACTTAGTTTTGCAATTGTACAACTATGATCGCTTGCTAAATAGAAGTTTTTTGTATCGCCGAAGCTTGGTCATTATTCTTGCTTTATGCAAGACCAATTTGAAACAAGACTGGACAAGACGAATGTTTTGTTGTTCGCTGATATCCTTGCCAATTTGAAATTTCCGCTTGCACCAGGTTATACGAACAGGTTGTGATTTAGTCACCTGAATTAAGTTAAGGGCGGTTTTAAATTACTATTCGACACACAAACACGTGAACAACATTCGCAACACATTTTTTTTTCGCGATTTTTTAATTGATTTCTAAGCAGGAGCTGTTCAGTATGATGGGAACTGCAAAGTACCTTAACGGTCAATACAAGTGAGTAAATCCACAGCCTGTAACATTGTTAATTACATTAATTTAAACTATGGGTATTTTGGCAATCACGTTTATTATGATAATAATTGCCCATAGTTTTGTAAAGATACATTTCGTAAAAAATATCTTTTATGTTGGTTGACTGGTGATGATCTGTAAATTACGCATAATATTATTATTATAGTTTTAAATGATCACTTTAGTAAATACTAGGTTTAAACGTTCACAAAGACGTGGTTGTTGATTTTCAAACGAAATAAGTACGAGTATTAAGCTATTATAATCAAAGTTGCACTAACGGTTTGGTTCTTATACACAAATGTGAACAAATGAAAAGTAGAGGCTAGCGCCTACTGCAGCCGTATTGCGACGCAGCGCATGAAACGTGCAAAACAAAAAAAAACTAGTGCGGCCCGCCTGTTGTGATGTGTGCGATGGTCCATACAAAATGTACGAAATTTGTTCAGGAGAACTTAAGCAATGCGTTGCGATGCATCGCGGTCTCGAATATGCGCTAGCCCTTATAAAACAATTGCTACAGATATTTTTGTGTCAACGGTCTACGATTTTCGTAATGTAGTGCTATATGCATACAACGGAGAAGAAATATAATGTCAAAAAATAGGGCAACAAAAATTCTTTAATCACACAGTGTATGAGTCACTTAGTTAACGCACTGACTTCACTGCCATTTTGCAAATAAACCATTGAATTTATACATTTTTACGACATACCTGTTGTTTATTCACAATAATTGTACACAAATCGGCTGATACGGCAGTATTAATTGTTAAAAAAAATATTTATTTCTAGTTGTGTGGTACATAAATGTTAATATTTATTTAGAATAAAATTATACAAATAATAGATGAGAAGTTCTGGAGGATTCTAGAACATTTCTAGAGCTTTAAAACGATCTGTCAAATAATGTCACTTAGAAAATAAGGTAATACATTCAGATTTCAATATTGAAACTGCCTACACAGTCTTTTTCGATCATAAACTATCGCAAGTTTCTACGCCTGGATCACCACATTATTTATTTATACCCTCATTACTGTTATTAAAGGTTTTATTACCTAATACGATGGTAAGGTCTGTTATAAACTTATAATGGTGCCGATTCTCTTGTCACAAATTCTCTAAACTAAACTAAAAATCACTAAAATTTAGTTTATTCCTGTCAAACGACGATTTCTTATTCTGAAAATAGACTAAAGTGACACAACTTAACTATAATTTAGTTTGATAGCATTAAGATGGTACTGAGTTTTAATTTAGTGAAAATGCTATTCTGAATTTGACGTTTTAACCAAAATTTTTGTTCTATATCTAAAATCCTCTAACTAACTCTGACTATTTTTAATCACGATTAAAAATGTGTGGAATAAAATTAGATGTCATGAACTAAAATTCAAACCAACACCTCGAATTCAGTTGCAAAACGGTACTGTATCTTTTTTTTATTTTCTTTTGCTTATATCTCGAAAACGGTGTGTCCTATCGCAAAAATAATGAAAATTTTGACCCCCTTTGCAACCCGCAAACCCGTAATACTTAACATGTTGGTGATTTAATTTTTTTGTTTTCTTCCAAAAAGTGAAAAATTCCATATAAAAATACGTCGAGACGGCCACATTGCGCGCCTCTCCGGCTCAAAAAAAATCACGTGGTAGGCAAACAAGTAGGTACCAAGTGCAGTCGCGATTGTCAAATTCGATTTTAGTTCTGTCAAAATAATTTTTAAATTTAGAGATTTTTGTTGGCAGAATAGCTCTAAGATTCTCATAGTAAAAAGTAAGGAATTTTAGTGATAGTTTAGTTAGTTTAGTTCGGTGTACAAGAGAATCGGCACCAATGTCTAATTATAAATATTAAAATTATTTACAATTTAAATAATTTTAATAATTACATATTAGGAACTTGTACCTATTTGTTATCTAGTGCAACAGAGCCCTCTAGCGGGAGAAATTGGCCGTAAGGTTCCCTATTGAGAGTACACTTAAAATTTTTCATGACACTTACGTTACAAGTTTGGTCGCAACCAAAACAGCAATTAGAAAAACCACTGTATTATTAAGAATTTATAATTAGTTTTATTGGTAATAATTATTATAAAAAGGTAAAAAACGAGATGCCTTGTGTATTGAGCTTTATTTTTCGCGATATTTTTTTAATTCTCTATTTTTTATCGGGTGTGTCTACTAGTTAACGAATCTCTACGCTTGAATATTTTTTGGATATGAGTTTATTATTTTTTATCTGTAATAGAATTATGACTATTTGAATTTTGAGGATTTGGCTTTAATGTTTAAATAATTTGACTGTCTCTTGACAGGGTTCTTGGCCGACTTGCATGGTAAAATTATGCTGGACATCTGAAATATGGAATCCTAACAGGTTCTTCTTAGCAAGTTAGGGGATGTATGCTTGCATAAAGCAGATCGCTACACATTGGTCTACCGACAGTTTCTTTATGTGTGGGTGGCGCTTAAGTTAATACGAAAATTTACCCGCCAGATCGGAACGACTTGTCTTTACCGGGAACTCGCTTCGCTTCTTTGTACAAGCTCTCTTAGTCCCTTGATTATTATCAGAAACTCGGATTCAAATAGTCCCAATTTATAATGGAGTTCTTATTTGCTAAGTACTAGTCATTTTTAACAACGCATTGTCATTTTATTCTTAGTGGTCAGTGCAATTAATTTTTAGCTTCGCCTTACATGACATTAATGTGTTCATAAAACCTTGTTTTCTCATAATATATAGTTCGTTAAGTACGAGTAGTAATAGATTGTGTAAATGTGTTTTTCTGTACTTTGTCACTCTCTAACATAAAACAGTTAGGAAGAGAAGTTTCTGCATTGACAGACTCTGGAAAACTGGTAGAAGAAAGTTTGTTTCCCGTTTCTTATCGTGTTTGATGTTTACAATTTTAAGTTTGAGTTGTATATTTAAAAACGGTACAGAAACATTGATGCGCTGAACAGACATATTGAAATCTGTCTTCAGTTTCAAAGTACAGTAAAACGTGTTTTTTTTACGAGAAAAAGTGACCAACATTGTGAACAGAAATGTTCACCGTATAAACATAAGATTAACTCGATGTAAGATCTTTTGGTGTCTTCACAAATTCCCGATATTGCGCCTGAGTATAACTTCTAATAACAGTAAAATTTAATTACATCATGGCTCATTGACACGTAGACAGTTCGCTCAAAAGATACAAGGCGAGAAATATGCACGGCTTCAATAAGCTTTAAATCAAAATCAAAAGTCTTTTATTCAAACTAGGCTGAGAACGAGCACTTTTCTAATGTCAAAATCAAATAAGACAGTGCGACACGCCCACCCTTCACCACTTCCTCGTGCTTTAGCTGGGAAGAAGAAGTGGCGCAACAATTTCCCAAGCAGCACAGCTGTCTGTTCAGTTAGAAAAAAAAAATTCTATACACAAGTGAGTACAGTACGATAATCGCCTATAAGCAAAGTTTAATTATTGACTGCAAATTTTCGCGACAAAACGGGCGGGAAGATCTTGCCGTGTAAATAGGTCTTTATTTTTGAGTTCATAGCCTTACTTACAATAAGTCAAAAATTATTAATAAGATAATTTTTAATTTGATTTCGATCGGATTAAAGTCGGTTCGGCAAATGTTAATCTATATAAATAAAAGAAATGTTGTTCGTTGGTAAGCGCATCACTTGAGAACGCTGGACCGATTTGGCAATTTTTTTTATATTTTCCTTTTTTCCGAATTATGTTTTTATGGAATGAATGATGGAAAATATTCTAAGTCGGGAAAAACTGAACGTCCTTTTTGAATGGATTATTGAAATTTGGACTGGACAACTTCTGTCGGGTCAGGTAGTTTTAAATGATTGTGAAGTCACCATAAGGTTCCAAAGACACTTGCCGTCCTGTGTAATTTCAATTTCATCGCAAACCCACCTTATTTGTTGTCCATTATGTTATAGCCTGTATTTATTATGTTTTATAAAACGGTTTTAAAACATTCGCCGCCTTTTATTTACCCTGTTAACAATAACTCTTATTACTTTTCAGGTGTTTACTCGGACAGGGGCCAAACAGGGGAGTGTTAAAGTCATTATTGTTCCAGTGCGAAAAAGAGATTAGTTTCGCTATTCGATTTTTTGCACTGAACCAATATTGTGATTTTACAAAACTTCTCAACGTCCCTGATGATTTATAATCGCTGATCAGCAGTAGTGTTATTAATTATTACCAACAGCGTCCTTCTGGGTTTCGTTATGAGTGTCTATAAAATGTTTTTGATAGGTTCTGGTGCCTCGTGTTCCGCATGATTTATAATCGCTGACCAAAAGTGTTATTAATTAATAATTATTATCAACAGCGTCCTTCTGGATTTCGTTATGAGTGTCTATAAAATATTTTTGAGTGGTTCTGGTGCCTCGTGTTTCGCATGATTTATAATCGCTGACCAGCAGTGTTATTAATTAATAATTATATCAACAACGTCCTTCTTCGTTTCGTTATGAGTGTCTTTTAAATGTTTTTGAGTGGTTCTGGTGCCTCATGTTCCGCATGATTTATAATCGCTGATCAGCAGTAGTGTTATTAATTATTACCAACAGCGTCCTTCTGGGTTTCGTTATGACTGTCTATAAAATGTTTTTGAGTGGTTCTGGTGCCTCATGTTCCGCATGATTTATAATCGCTGATTAGCAGTAGTGTTATTAATTATTATCAACAGCGTCCTTCTGGGTTTCGTTATGAGTGTCTATAAAATGTTTTTGAGGGGTTCTGGTGCCTCATGTTCCGCATGATTTATAATCGCTGACCAGCAGTAGTGTTATTAAATAATACCAACGGCGTCCTTCTGGGTTTCGTTATGAGTGTCTATAAAATGTTTTTGAGTGGTTCTGGTGCCTCGTTTTCCGCATGATTTATAATCGCTGACCAGCAGTGTTATTAATTAATAATTATTATCAACAGCGTCTTTCTGGGTTTCGTTATGAATGTCTATAAAATGTTTTTGAGTGGTTCTGGTGCCTCATGTTCCGCATGATTTATAATCACTGACCAGCAGGGTTATTAATTAATAATTATTATCAACAGCGTCCTTGTGGGTTTCGTTATGAATGTCTATAAAATGTTTTTGAGTGGTTCTGGTGCCTCATGTTCCGCATAATTTATAATCACTGACCAGCAGGGTTATTAATTAATAATTATTATCAACAGCGTCCTTCTGGGTTTCGTTATGAGTGCCTATAAAATGTTTTTGAGTGGTTCTGGTGCCTCGTTTTCCGCATGATTTATAATCGCTGACCAGCAGTGTTATTAATTAATAATTATTATCAACAGCGTCTTTCTGGGTTTCGTTATGAATGTCTATAAAATGTTTTTGAGTGGTTCTGGTGCCTCATGTTCCGCATGATTTATAATCACTGACCAGCAGGGTTATTAATTAATAATTATTATCAACAGCGTCCTTGTGGGTTTCGTTATGAGTGTCTATAAAATGTTTTTGAGTGGTTCTGGTGCCTCATGTTCCGCATAATTTATAATCACTGACCAGCAGGGTTATTAATGAATAATTATTATCAACAGCGTCCTTCTGGGTTTCGTTATGAGTGCCTATAAAATGTTTTTGAGTGGTTCTGGTGCCTCATGTTCCGCATAATTTATAATCACTGACCAGTAGGGTTATTAATTAATAATTATTATCAACAGCGTCCTTCTGGGTTTCGTTATGAGTGTCTATAAAATGTTTTTGAGTGGTTCTGGTGCCTCGTGTTCCGTATTGTGTTTTATGTTTTGGCATAAACAGTTTGGAGTTGCTATAGTGAAATGTTTGTGGTGTCTGATTTAAATTACGAAAGTGAAAATGTTTGAAAGTATCTTAAAATGCTGTCTATAGTTCTTGTACACGTTGTTGAATGGTACCGTGCTGTCGTAACAATTTTTTGCAAAAGAACTGTTTTGTGGAGTGGGCCGTTGTTTTGTGTTTATGTTTATTATGATAGATCTTTATTCATGTGCTGAAAAAAAAGCTTGCAGGATTGTATGTTGTTCTGAGTTTTCATGAATTGAGTTGTTGGTGTCTCTCGTGGTATCGCATGTCTCATTTGACATTGTGGGTTCTTTTGTCTTATAATAAAAAAATATATAAATTATGAAATCTTTTAAAAAAATGTGCAAACATTGCATCGAACATTGCCAGAAAAAAAGAGAGATTTTAAGATGTTTTAATATGAATGTGTCGGTACAGTACAGTCGATATAAAATCTGGTAGATAAGGACTTTATACATAGAACGTCGAAAAAAAATGGTATGTTTTCATGAAATAAAGAGGCTTTTTTATTTTTATTTTATTATATAGAACGTCCTTGTCGGCACCTTATTTATCTGTCTTGACACTGGGTGCTGGTGGTATGCTATAGGTTGATACCTTCTAAGATGAGAAACCGCTTCCGTCAAACCTTTGTAGCTGTGAAAAACGTTGAAATGCTCCAAATTTATTTTAGAAACCGTAAGAATACAATGGACGTTTATTACATGAATTCGGCCATTGTACTCTTGACTAAGTTGGGGAAGGTGGTCTGAGATGGCTTAGATTTTGAAAAGTTGGATTTTTAGGAAACAAAAAACATTATTATCATCATAAAAACAATCAACAAAACTAAAAAAAAAAACACTTTCTTTGGGTAATAATTAAATAAAAAACTTTCGAAAATCCATCTCACCCAACCCTATGGGTAAGATGGCATACACCAAACTGTAGGCGCTATTTTACTTGCAAACATCACAGATTACATGTTTTTCCAGTTTTGGTAACCCAATGCATTCTGCATGGCACGAATGGCGACGGACTTGACATTGAAGGCATTCCCGGGAGCCAGAATGACTCCAAGGGTCATTGCAACATAAATAGGATGGGTCTTCATCTTCCGAGGCGACCGGTTCTTCCTCGTCACTGGAATCTCAAACACAATCCTTTTCTTAATTGCTCGGGCAGATTTTCTCATGTTGGCTATTTCTTTCTCAGCAACGATAGCTTTTAGTAATACTATGTCTGGTGATGCATTCAGCATCTCGAATTTACCTTTCTTACGGCTAAGAAATCGTTTTGTTTGTGAAGATATGGGCAATGGCGAAATATCTGCTATTGTTAGATTGGACGGATTTTGGTCGTGGGAGCTCGTAGGCACTGAAGGCCCTGCCACAATGTGGTCATTTAACTGAGATCTTTTAAGTACTGGAGGCTCTGCCTCAGTTTGATCGTTTGGGTGGGAGCTCGTAGAGGTGAAAGGCCCTCCTTCAAAATTTGTTCGTTAGACTGGGAGCTCTGGGCAATCTGCTTCGTGTTGCCTCGTCGTGTTGGTTCAGCTGGAGATCCTGAGACTCCTAATTTTTGGCATTGTTTGGCAGGATAGGAAATTAAATGAAGTTGTTTATTCTGTACATAGGATATTGGAATGACTTTTACACGTCATATTAAAAAGTAAAAATAAGCTAGATGAGGTCGGCGTTTCCTATCTGACTACTCTGAGAAGAAAGGCCGAAACAAACTCAGAGGACACCGTCTCCTTTAAAGTCCAGACAATAATCTTGGTCAGGCCATATGAGGACCATGTAGATTAGAGTCTGAAATGGTCTTTTGAGGAAAGAACCACACAGATTTGAGTGGACCTGTCCAGTCAGTGCAAGCATTTGTCAGTAGGTAATAGTGAAACTCAACTCAGAACAGAAGGAACAGAACAATCTCCAAGATCAATGTTAGTCACATCTGCAGGCACAAACATCCACTCTGGGAAAATATTCTCCATCACCAATTGACCATTACTCCTATCCTCTATCCTAATATGACAAAATTCTATAGCACAATGTAGGTTTCGATATTTTCCGAAGCTAAGTGTTATTTTATTTGTTTTAGGTTATGCTGCTTTATACAACTATAAATTATTTCAGAAAAGGTGAAACTAAAGACAATACGTCATTATCTTAAAGCTTCCACTCCTTTGATTTCAACAGACGTGAAATCAGTATTTTATGTAAAAAATGTGGTCATTACCACGTCAACGTTCGGCAAATAATCCGATTGGGCCTTCACAAAACCGCTTTCAGTCATTTTCCATGTAATGAAATCACAATAAAACTTACTGAATCGCAAACACTCCTACAAAACATATTGACATTGTCTCATCCGCTCTGACCATTAGCGTCGCTTTTCAAGTATTTGAATTCCCCACAGTTTTTCGGCACTTAAAAAAAATAATCTCTCGCTCAAAAAGAAATATTCAAAAATATTGATGGAAGCATAACTCTGATGTAATATAGTTTATAAAAAAAATACTTAACCCTTATTTGAATCACATGTATATTCCATTATTGTGCTTTTCCTGCTTAATGCAGATGTTATGTATGTGACTAGATATTTTATTTCATCGACCTTAGGTAGATTTAATCTATTCATTGACACGTAGGTCGTTTTCTGTGTAGCTATGGCTCTCTAATTCGTATTTTTGTTTTTGTTTCGTTTATTTGGAGGCCGACACTAGTAGGGCCTTAAAACGGTTTACGATTCCTTCTAACCCTTCTCGGTCGTTTGTAATGAAGACGCTGGTCGTCCGCAAATGATAGCACCAGGGGGAGTGAGATTTCACGATCTTGGTCTAGTTTGATTAATTGAGTTTCCTCTTCGAGGGTTCATAGGACCTCATCCAAGACCAAAGGGACAAAGGACAACTTTGTTCGACTCCCTTTCCTTTGATAATCCAACTGCTTTACTGGGCACACCATGTGAAGTATGTTCGTTCATTCATGCATACCTTGATTATCCTGTTGGTTAATGGTTTGTTAGTTCCTTGTATTTAAATATCTCGCAGTGCTTTGAAGTCGACATTGTCAAATTCTTTTTCGGCGAATAGGGATTACAGAATTTACGCCTCCTACGTACTAAAAAAATTAGACGAAACAATCTTCTTCTATCTTTACGCAAAGGGCAGGACCCTTTGCGTAAAGATAGAAGAAGATTGTTTCGTCTAATTTTTTTAGTACGTAGGAGGCGTAAATTCTGTAATCCCTATTACAAACCGATATGCGGCGATAGTCTTTCGTATCTTTAGGGTTATTTTTTTTAGAATTGGTACCTGCACTGTGTCTAACCACGTGTCGGGTGCTTCATTCTGGCATTGTTCATATTTTTGGTTCCAGGCATTGTTCATATTTTTGGTGACGGCTTCCTGTAATATTTGGGGCATCGCTTTGGAAAGCTCGATTACCACTTGGTCTGTTCTTTTAGCTGTCCCGTTCTGAATAATACTGTCTAAAAATAGTGCTGTTAGTCCCCACTAAGATTAGGTTGCCATCGTGTGAGAACAGCAACAGGGGTCTTTTCCCACAATACACCTACAGTAGTGGCCTAGTATGGCATAGAAAATTATTGCGTTTTTTGTCAAGAACTGGCGTGGACATTCGGACTATGTCTAGTAAATGTCGCAAAATCTTCCCAAATGGTTCTTCTTAAATGGTTTTGACAGATGCGACATAGGACCGGTATTTATAAGTTAAAATAACTCGGAAGATACGTCTCTAATGTATTGGGTACTTGGCACAGTTATAAGTTGTTACAGTTTGGAAACATACATCTCTTGGAAGTATTTACGACGAAGGCGCACGAGTCAATCTAGCAACAGCAATTGATTGTCCAGCTTGTGGAGCCGGCTGGGCCTCTGAAGGTTGATCACGATGTACCGCATAGTCAGTTTTTTTGCCAACAAGGATGACATATTGACCACGAACCATCAAATGCAATCGGTAACAATAATGAATGCTCAATTACATGCTAATCATTTACCATTACATTATGAAGGTATAATATAATATTCAAATCAGTACATAACTCTTGTGGGATTGTCCTGAATATGCGCGATTGGGTATTATGTTGTTTGGTGGCTGTGGTGGTGGGGAGACGCTACCGGCCTGTTGGCGATGGCTTGTATTTGGAGATGCAAGTTCTCCATCTCTTCAAATCTGGTGGTCGTGAGAACGCCCGTCTCCCGGCTACTCGGGCCCGTCTCCGTGTTCCTTGGCTGGGCGAGGTGCTCTTTGAGCCTTTCCAGAGCCTTTCATAGCACAACCAGTTGTTTGGAAATTCTGGTGATATTTGGATCGAGGCGTGAAAGAATTTGGGATGCCCCAAGGCTGTTACGCTGTCCTGTCTCGTGCTCTCGTGGTCTTTTAGGCTTGGCACATTGAGGAGACAATGGAGCTTTCCTCGTCTGACGTCTCCCAGTCGATGACAATTTTGAATATCCTCCTGCGATCTTCTGGAGGGCGCCGATGGTGGTGGCGGTATCCTGCTCGTAACATACGGTTCCGACGCTGCATCCACATCTGGAATCTCAACCTCTGGTGGAATATCATCTATGTAGGCTTTTTAATCGACAAATGTTGTGAAGTACTGCTGTAGCAAATTAGCAATAATTACTGCATTGGCTCAAAAGACAGACATAAAGTAAAAGCCACATCTGGAAAGCTTGGTTTACAAAGTCCACAACACCTATAACAAAATAAGTAATAATATAATACTTAAGTGTACTACATATATACAGTCAAGTCACAAATCTGTAAGGATAGATCATATTCCTTAACATAACCTCTACTTACATTTCACTGGTGTTTCTAGTTCAGATGTGGGCTTAATTATTAAGTTGTTCACCTCGTGTTTCTGGATTTAACAAAGGAGTTAAGAGGTATGTCTTCAAAGGATAAGCATTAATGCAAATTACCCATCTACTTGGTATAAAAATAATGAAATATAACAATATTTAATACGTACCTCGCAGTTCTGAACTGTTAAATATTGTGGCATCATAAGCAGATCCTGGCCAACAAGCCTGCATAATCATAAACTACAAATTAGCATTGCATGCTGCTTGTACATTTATGGAGAAGTACCCTTTACGGTTTCTAAATTCTTCTCCAATCTGAGGACCTGAAATAAAAAAGATATGCATTAAAAGGAAGTACTTAAAAAATTATTAAAATCCTTATTCATAAAGGAGGACGGGCAAAAATGTTTGGAAGCCAGCCTAGGAACCAATAACAACATGCGATATATCATTGGAAAGGTTTTTAAATGTACTTACTGACCGTTAAAATGACCTCAACTACCCACCAACACAATGTAACACGTCTCGATTTGTTGGCCTGTTCGGTAGATAGTTGAGTGCCATTTCTTCCTTTTTTGGTGGCAAGTGAACTTCATAACGGCATGCTTCTAAACTCTGAACACAATCACGAAAATCTCTATCGAGGTAAAAACATCTTTTGTTCAAAAAACCAAAGAAAAACACTGTTGTCATCAATTAATGACAACAGTGTTTTTACTAATGATGAATTCATCATTAGTAAAATCGGACATGATGGACCCATCGGACTTTGTGGTAGCAAAAGGTCCTAAGATATCTATTATGTTACCGTCTGAACAAACAACTAGAAAGGGTTTTAACTAGTTTTGAAATTTATGTAAGCTGTAATTTAAACGCTGAAAAAGAAAATTGGAACTTTTCTGAATATATGCATACGTTCCGTCGCAAATGATTATGACTTTAGTATTTTCTGGATTTCCAAATATTCCTTTATGTATTGTTAGGTTACTTACCATAACATCATTTCTTTGTATGTGGTCAAAGCCCAAGTGCCGTGGCACAAATTCTCTTAGTAAGCAATATCTTACTATCATTAATATTCTTCGTATACTTCGTCGAGACGTATTGAATTGACTGGCTAGTGGCTCGTTTGACTCTCCGGTTCTTAGTTTACAAAGGTTCTATGACTTTCTAGCGACGATGGAGTTTTTGTAGGATTATGCATATCATCATCAGTGATAGCACCTACAGTTTCAAAGTGTAATTGTTTACCGTGCCGTGCTTTGTTCAATTAATCACAAATATCGTCGAATTGATTTACTAAAAATAAACTTTGAGGTAGGGTTACAAACTTTGGCTTTATAAAGACCATATAAAATATTCATGTTTAAATCTGGTGCTAAAAATTTCCGGTTTATTGATTTATGCAATGAATAATGTGACTCGTATGAAGGAATAGAGTTGATGAAATCTTTTATTTCATTGATCTTATCACTGGGTGTTTTATTGGCTGATACTGAATTACCTCGGCGATCCAGAGGTGGAGTTGACACAGAACTTTTGTTTTTAAGTAGTCTACTAATGCGACCATCTGAGACACATAATGTATCTTTAAAGAACTTTTTGCATACTAAAACTTCTATTCCTTTAGAGTAACTCAAGTAGTAATGTCTTGTCATTTGTCTTCTTGAGGTTTCATTACTAGTGTAGGTACGAGACTTTGAAACAACTTTGATAAGCGAAAACAAATAAGATTTTGCAAGTCGAAATTCGCCAAAGTATAGAAATCTTTGAATATCTTACTTTGTTGGTCACAATTTATTTTTACGTGACATTTGTTTGGACATGAGCACAATCCTACCTTAGGTGTCTTAGCTGGTACAGTTACCCCCTTGTAGTTGACATATTCCTCTACTTTATTACGTTTTGATTTCTTCACATTCCTGGCCCAATTCTCAGTTTTTCTAATTATCTTCTTTGGTTTCCTTGCGATTCTGTATTCTTGTAATCTTGAACTTTCAAGTCCCTCTTGCAAAACATCTTCCAAATCAGATGAAGAGTGCTGTTCTGACGGACAATATTCTGACCCTGAATCTTAGTAATCAGAACCAAAGAGCGCTGAAAAAAAACTTTCATTGAAGTAAACATTTTCACGCCAAAATGAACTGAGTAATTCTTTATTTGATGTAGGTACTTACATCGCATATTTTCTTCCACATCTTCTGCATTTTCTAAGTCTTCCATAGTACTTAAATAGTTTTTTATGCTTTCGAAGTATTCAGAAATAAGTTTTCTAACACTTTTTAACAAAGTTTTAGCAGTTAGTTTGAGAAGGAAAAATAAATTATGACGTTTCGACGACAGCTGTCAGCCTAACCCGCCAAAACAACAAATGTTGCCAGAATGCAAAAGTGGCCTAAGCTCGGTTAGGCCACCTTTATACTGCGTCGCAGGCACAAAAATTAGGCGAAAAAAGAATGTTTACAACGCCATCTGCTATCCATGGATGAAACTAGGGATAGGCCGGTTTTGCATGAAAAATTAAAATATTTTAAATAAATTGCAACAGAAAAGTATGATTATGAAAAATTGTGGGTTAGGCCACTTTTGCGCTGACGGCCTCAAAACATCTTTTGTTCAAAAAACCAAAGAAAAACACTGTTGTCATCAATTAATGACAACAGTGTTTTTACTAATGATGAATTCATCATTAGTAAAATCGGACATGATGGATGCATCGGACTTCGTGGTAGCAAAAGGTCCTAAGATATCTATTATGTTACCGTCTGAACAAACAACTAGAAAGGGTTTTAACTAGTTTTGAAACTTATGTAAGCTGTAAGTTAAACGCTGAAAAAGAAAATTTGAACTTTTCTGAATATATGCATACGTTCCGTCACAAATGATTATGGCTTTAGTATTTTCTGGATTTCCAAATATTCCTTTATGTATTGTTAGGTTACGTACCATAACATTATTTCTTTGTATGTGGTCAAAGCCCAAGTGCCGTGGCACAAATTCTCTTAGTAAGCAATATTTTACTATCATTAATATTCTTCGTATACTTCGTCGAGACGTATTGAATTGACTGGCTAGTGGCTCGTTTGACTCTCCGGTTCTTAGTTTACAAAGGTTCTATGACTTTCTAGCGACGATGGAGTTTTTTGTAGGATTATGCATCTCATCATCAGTGATAGCACCTATAGTTTCAAAGTCTAATTGTTTACCGTGCCGTGCTTTGTTTAATTAATCACAAATATCGTCGAATTGAGCACTGTTAAAGTTTTGTGTAACATGACAGAAGTTCACTAATTCATCACACATTGGCTAGGAGATGTTCTTGACACGAACGAGCACTTTGCGGTACATACAGATTATGTTCACTTAGTAAATATACCTTTATCGCTTCTGATATACGAGGGGTGTTCAATAAATAGTGAGAATGAGTATGACGCAATTATCTGTTATTAAATGTTATTTTATTTTTCGACGTAGTCACCTTTCAGGGTTATACACGTTGTATGTCTTTTTCTAAAGCTAAAATTCCCTTTCTAAGAAAATCTTCTTCTGCGTCATCAGCTTCAAATTTCTGGCCCCTGAGATGTTCCTTTAACCGCGGAAATCGGTAAACATCACTGGAGTAAGGTCCGGTGATTACGGAGGATGTGCCATCAATTCGAAGCCAGCGTCTTGAATGGCAGCCAACGCAACTCTGGATTTGTGCGCGGGGGCGTTATCTTGGTGAAACATACAAACAACAGTACGTCGAGTGTGAGTTTTGTCACATAGAAAACGCTACTACCACGTTTCTGCATCGAGTAATAAATGTATGAAAACGTAAAAAGCGCCACCTGGCGGAAAGTATTGTAAACCGAAACAGCGAGTGTCAGATTTTTAACGATACTACTACTAGTTTGGTATTTTAACCCTTCGTATGCCGGACCCGCGCCGCGTCAAGAATGCCCCAACTGCCGCGTAATTTTAAGCGCGCGTGCCTGTACATCTAGTGTTTTTTCATGACATATTTTATTAATAAAATGCATACCTACGTCATTCATTTAAATATATCGGATAAATAGGTGTGTATTGTACATTTTAGTAAATATTTTACATCTTTATAGCCTTTCTATTATTTTGTACAGATGTTTTCTTTCAAGGTTCCTAAATATTATGTTTCTTGGAGGAAACATACTAAATAAAAAACATTTTCAGAAGTTTCAAGCTTTTATTATGTTTTAAATTACAGAATAGTATATATTCTTTTCGATAAACTTAAATTATATGGCATTTATTCAGTATAATCATCGATAAAAAGGTTCAAAGTCATCATTTATGAAATAACACGTGAGCGTAGATCTACGTTCCGGTTGACCAACTAGAGCGTAGATCTACGTTCCGGTTCAGCATTTACAGGATGTTTCTAAAAATCATGTCTGGAAGTAAAGGTGAAATGTTTTAGGGGCAAGTGTCAATAGATATTATCTGTAATTTTTTTCAGAGTAATTTTATTATTATTTATTTGAAGCAATTTTATAATTAATTATTGAATTTATAAAATCCTTGGATTTAAATATAAGACAAAACGACACAATGATAATAAAATTCAATGAATAAAAACTAAGTTTGTCACATCACTCTTCTAGAAATTGACTGCACACAGTGTCGTGGCAGTGATGAGGACTAGAGTTAAAAAAAAAAATAGGTAAGCATAATGTATCTACATAGATACAAACAGCAACTTAGAGAGCTACATAATTCCCAAGTAATAATGATGCTACTTTTTATCCCCGGGAAATCTATCACTTTGTTTTCATATTAGTCAGTATCAGTAGGTGTATGATATTGAGCCCAACATGGACCTATGCACAGAAATACATTGCATTTTTTGCAAATCACATTACATTCAGTTCGCTTCTTCATTGTAAGACATTGCACACAGCGACCGCGTCTGTATCGCACTTTGGTATTATTAGTACGATCAGCACTTTCTAAACGGTCTGGAAAATGGTCAATACGATCAAATCTTGCTTCGTCTGGATTAACTGCACGAACGGGTCTTATGCGTTGTATTGTTAGGTGCTGCTGTGAGAGTTTTTCTGCTAAGGCATAGCGGAATTGCCTGTGGGTCAGCTTTCGCTCGTTTCTTTTGTTTTCACAATGGATTATAAAAGAATTCAGGATACTGTTATTCAGCAACCTCCTGAATACTTTTATATACCATTTCATAGCACGTTTTCGCTCCAATAAGTACATGGACAGCTTTTGGTCCTTCATGTCCACGCCGCCCATGTACTTATTGTAGGCGTGGACCGCTAGCGGTTTTAAGCATCGTTCTCCAGCTCGCTGTCCCTCTGCTGTGTCGGCATTGTGGTAAGTAGATATCATACTTACCAGTTTAACATCTTTCCATGACAATACACAAATGTCTCCACAGTGACACGCCAGCATCGTACCCTTCGGCAAGCGCGTGTCTTTTAGGTTTTTGATGTCGGAAGGAGTATCGACTCTTCTACGATTAAACGTGACTCACGTAGTAGCGTTTCGGAGAACATTTTGCGGGTTAATGCGAGCGTCAGTTTAAAGACGTTTCCAAGCGGTGTTCAAACGTTTAAAAACGTAAACTTTGTAGTAAAGTCGCTCATTTGGTGTGTGACAGGTGAATTGTTGTATAAATTAGTTACGTTCGTAATAGTTGCGTGTATTTTTGTGGTAAATTGTGTTTGTAATGGCAGCACGTAATTTTTTCGCATGGAAAATGATGATGACTGCTCATCAGCAAGATGAACGGAATCATCTCCAAAAACAAAGAGCCGGTTTTCGTGCCTGTTTTAATCCAGTGGAAGATCTCAACGATACTGAATACAGAAACAGATATCGTTTGTCAAAGGAAGCATTTCTATATTATTATTTCTGTTCCAAATCAGTTAAATGTAAATTAAGTGCAGGCCCACCACCAGTACCACCAGCAGCCCTATTTATTCTTGCTGCCTTCTTCTTTGTATTATTTTTTAAATCGCTCCAAACCTTTGAAAGACAATATTACCATTGTAGTATATAAAATGAATTAACATCCACAACCCAGTAACTAGGTAATAGGATACTCCTTGGTAAGACTATATAAGGTGTATCTATTCATACACGAAATATTTTAAGAGATATACCTATAGCTGGCACAGACTCCATAAAAACGAAAAAAAAAAAAAAACTCAATGTTTTTTATTTTACGTAATTATTATAATTTTAAAACTGCTTGAGACATTATGCATAAAACCTTTACTCCATATTCTATGAATGACCCGCCCGCCGCGGTGAGAGGTGATACGCCGCCGCGCGCCGCATCGAGGCGCAGGGATGCCAGACGTACGATAATATCGTACATGTACGATAATTTCGACACCGGTACGATGTACGATACAATTTGTATTGTCGTACGCAAAAGAACGATAATTTGCAACCCTCCTCCGAAGTGGGATAAAACGACTATTCAGCAAAAATTATGCGACGAAACCAAAAATAAGAAACAAACTTGCAAGGGGCCTTACTTTCAGCGCAATGCGTAAAAACGCAATCAAAATAATGCTATTATGGTTTTAAAGCAACTGACAAAATGATGTTACTTTTTAAATTTTATTCATATTTCACAACTTCCTAAAATTCCTATTATTTCTAGTTTCGCGAACTAGCTACGAGCTCCGCGCGGCTCTGGCAGTTATTGTACAATTTTTTTCCAATTATTTTACGATAATTCACTCACACTCGTCTGGCAACCCTGTCGAGGAATCTCGCTCTAGTCTTTCCGTGTCGAGCAGCGTATCGGTCAGGTTGTGTTCGCGTCGCATGCGTGACTCCACGCGACCGCGCAAGCATGGTAGTTATTTCGCGTCCTGACGGTCACCATACTCCACAGTCTGTGTGCTGCCGGACACAAACACCTGCCCGCACCTTATGGTACATGGGACCTAACAATATCACTAGTAAACTGTAGTGGACGTACGAAAATACACCTCTGCCTATCTCTAAGGAGAATGCAGGCGTGATGATGTTAAAAATAAACCAACGTAGGTAGACTTTGTAACTCGATCTAGTGTTATTTAAATAGCGTATCGCTTACAATGATAATAAATGTGAATTTAAAATACAATAGGTACCACCTAAACCTAAGTAGGTAAATTATTAAATTCCCTCCTTTAAAGTTTTACGAAAAGGAACTGCATGCGATTAAAACAAATTTTAATCCTAATCTACAATAGGTACCTCGCATCTGTAAACTAGGTAAATACCAATAAACAGCTGATAGGTACAACTCGAATTCGCATATGACTTCTGTGAGGTTATTAACATGCGTCGAGTCCTATCCGTCAGCTGACTGTTAGTTGCCGTCAGCTGAACTATCTACTCATACAGATGTGAACGTTAAAAAGTCTTAAGTGCGTAGCGCGGATTTATTTGATCAATAATCGTATCAGAGATTAGCAGACGTGGACATACCTACTGTTGTAGGTCAAAACCTATTTGACGATTAAATAACTACATTACGGCTAGATTATAAGTTTTATTGACTAGTCTTTTTGTGGGCAAACAACATTGTTATTGTTAGTAGGTCCGTAGTTGAATGATGGCTATTTAACTCAAGACGATTGGTAGAGTTTAACTTAATTTATTAATACCTAACCTAGTATCGTGACGCTGCTGTTAGCTTGTTGCGCGGGTTGCAGGTTTGTTCTCGCATGGAAATCTACAAATAGTTGATTCGGGTCTCGGTGTTCATGCATAATATGAAATTTGTATTTGTAGACGTACGCACGACACACGAAAAAACACGTTTTTATAACAAGAAAAACATAGGTAGCCTACCTATTGATTCTAATTCCCCACACTTCATCAGGCTTTGCACTGGCGAAATAATGATACAATAATTTGTTTAGGTAGTTACCTACCACTGTTTTTTTTTTGAGTTTGGTACAGTTCGATTCAAACTTAATGGCGGCTCGGAACATGAGGCGAGTCGCTGCGCAGTAACAATTTCATGTGACAGCGGGGGTGAGGGGTGGGGTACTGCACAGCTAAAAGCTAACTTCCGAGCCGCCATTAAGTTTGAATCGATCTGTAAATCATAAAATAACTTCTCCCGCTCTGGGTGGAGCAGGAGGGCGTGTCAGACTTTTACTGACTAAAATCTCTTTAGAACAGCCCGCACCCCTGGTACCTACCACGGTCAAAAATGAATAATTACTAAATTAAACGAACTTACCTAAGTGAAGTTCTATTGTAATTATACGAAATGCTTAGTCCTCGATAATTATCCTGATTTACTATGTAGTCTCACTACAGTCCCATCGTGTGCACGCGAATATTCAGAGAATAAATCCTGCAAGAAAAAACTTTTACGCTGGCAACTATAACCAGCTAATGTCATTCTATTTAGAGTAATCTGCAATGAGAGAATTAAAATTAACAGACAGTAATTCCCCAACTTCAATCCCAGGGTCAAAAAACAAACTATGGTCTTGTTCAGGGCTTGGGAGGGAACATAGTATCGAGGACTAAGCATTTCGTATAATTACAATAGAACTTCACTTAGGTAAGTTCGTTTAATTTAGTAATTATACTCCATGCTTAGTCCTCGATAATTATCCTGATTTACTATGTAGATGTTTAGAGAGATGAAGTTGGAAATTACAAACATTTGTTTCACACTAAAACATAAAATCAACCTTAAATTGCAAGTGGAAAAACTTTACCACATTTTCAATTAATTCTCTTTTAATAATGCTTCTATTCTAATTATCAACAACCAAGTATGTACCTATTTAGTATGCCTACTCTTTTGGCTCAAAACTTAATTTATGAAAAAAAAAATCACATCAGTCTCAAGGTCAACATTACCAACAAACTTGGCAAAAATTTAGCAAAACTTATGACCAAACAACCGTTTTAAAAATACTGATTATCTTCTGACACACCTCTAGTCGCTATTGAAGCATGACTTGTGGAATGAGAAGTAAATATTTTGATATCTATGCCACTGTCCAACATGGTTTGTTTAATCCAATAACTAATTGTTTGGCTAACTAACATAATTATGAGGCATTAATAATTTTTCTGTATTACCTATCTCTGAATTACACCATTTGTGTGTATAATTTATATAATATTGTAATGTAATCACATGACAAATGTCAGGTTCCATATGAAAAGTAGGATAACATAATAATTGTTAGCCGTTTTCCTGTCTTAGATGTTTTTACCAATCAGTGATTTTTATGTTCACACTTGAATCAATAATTTGGATGTTATGAAGTCTCAATTACAGATAAGTTATATTCTTTAAGACTTGAAATAATTCTTACATACTTTTTGGCTACTTTGTCAAGTGATAATTGTTGTAATGGGTACCATCATTCTATAAAATTCAGTAACATTGATGGATCCCATACATCCATTTTGACATTGTTATTAATTAGTTTACGGGATTTGCCAAATATAATTTACTAACACTAGTGTGTAAGATGTGTGTGTATTATGATTAATTGTCTAACAAGTTGGATTGTATGATCTGTTAAATAAATGAATTATATTATATATCATTGTAGTTAGTGCAACTTTTTTGTAATTTGAAGATACCTTTAAAGAACCTCTTAATTACAGGATCGGTACCTACATCAGCATTTATGATCAATGACAATGCAGATCTATTAGTGCTGAACGTATATGAACTGCCATTGTTGAATTGTTGTGTAAGAAACTTTAATATTTTAGTGATAGAAATATTATCGTGAATATTTTTACCATTACAGAAAGTCCACCACTTATGTAGTGTGTTACTGAATACTGCCTGACACTGTTATCTGACAATGAAGATATCATGACCTTAATGGTGGCATGTGGTATCATTTGCTTCTTAAACGGTTCTCTGCCAATATGCAGGCCCCCAGGGAAAAAAGCTGCAGTGCAAAGGATGCAGCATTCTGGAAGGTGACAGCAAAAATTGGTTTGTTGGTTCAAACTATATACTGTAATCTGTGATTTCACCATGAAATTAAAAAATGGGTACCAAGGTTGTGATAGTCTCATAGGAGAAAGTAAGATGCCAAAAAACCTGATCAACTTAATAGTTTGTGAAATTAATCCAAATAGTGGAAATGCATAAAATAATGGGTAATAATTCCAATTTACTGTAAATGCATCTATATTTTCTACAAGTGCCAGGCTAGATATATCATATCTATCACACTTAGTATTAGCTCTAGTAGCAAATATGTAGATCAATGGAAAAGATTTCCAAAAGATCTCACTATGTCCTGAAATGCTGCAGGAGCCAGACACACAATCAATGTTTTTATTTCTAGACTCAAGATCAGTTTCTATGCTGTCTTTAGATTATACATAAAATGCAGATATCCCCATTGTTAGGGCTTCACACCACTACCATATTATGCCTAGCCAGGCAATTAAGATTATTAAATTGACTACCACACATTATAATCTAAGGTTGTAGTATTGTTTAACATAAAATTTGGTATACATTTAAGTATTCGGTAAAATATTCTATACCAAGAAAAGCATCAAAAAATTCCAAAAAACTTAAATGATTTTTCTTGACTTTCCAAACCCCATTTGCTATCTGACTGTCAAAACAAATATTTCCCATATTTATCATAATTAAATCAAACTCCCTCTCATAGAGAGGAGGCCTGTGTCCCAGCAGTGGGAACATTATAGGCTGATTATGTAAATCAAAGTCACTGTGGTAAACTAACTCTACACATCTTGGATTTTTCCAAATTCTAGTGTAGGTACTTAAGCATAGAAATCCAAAACTCACAACTGGACAACAAGCCGATAGGATAAGGTGTAAAATAATAGATGAATATCTCTTTAAATCTGTCAATGACAATGTCATAATATACTTTGTATCAATCACAAATCCTAAGTACTCAGCAACTTAATTGGGTTTGGGATTAGTTTTAACCTTATTTATGTAACATGCAAGGCACTCCAAAAGCCTATAGTTTTACTAAAATTTTCAAAAAAATTCTTAATAATGTTCTCCAATAAGTACAAGTTAAATCCTCAAGATAAAAACACAGATTTTTATCACCCACTAAAGTATAAATATAAGATATTACTGGTGTGGGGCAGTACACAAGCCAAAGCACAAACAATTGAATTAATTGTTTTTACAATAAACCCTCAAATGTGTTTTGTCATAAGTGTTCAATGATATTAAAAAATAGACATCTTATAAATCAATTGTGCCCAAATGATCATTTTATTTTACATAACCTCCTTAGGTATGTCTTTCATTTTAAAACTGTTGTGTATGGATAAATTATATTCAGACATTTTGGATTTACTGGAACCTCCATTTAGTTTGTGTACAATAAATATTTTTGATTAAAAAACTGTCCACTGATAGGTGCACACTGCACACTGAAATCTAACAACTTACCAATTTCTTTTTTTTTGTATTAAATACATATTCAGACTCTGAAAATGCACAATTTTTTAGGTATTATGTTGTGTAGGACTGTCCTTAAATGGAATTCTATATCTCTTCAAACATGACCAGATAACTTTATCTTGTGTGAAAAAGATCACCGCCAGCAAGAGTAAAATATTTAAGGCGACATGCAATTGTCGTTACCTCTATAATTGACATACAGGTTTGTATCAGTACGTCTTGCCTGATGAAATCCTCTGCTGTTGGTACTTCCCAATGGTCCTAGATTGGTACTTGCCCCCCCCCCCTGCTTGAATCAAACGTGAAGGGGCATTGGAGTTTTCCTTACAATTACTTAACAGTGTAGTTGTAGCCGCCTTCTTAATTACCCAGACTTGACATGTTCAATAATGAACTTTTCACCAAACAGGAAACTGTCCCGTTTCGCTATATTTGTTGTTTTAATCTTGATTTTTATCTAGTTTAACTGGTATCATCAAAGTAAGTTGCTTAATAATCGTGAAAACATGCATCGGTGAGAATTTTAATATTTGTTGTGTTCCAATTGTTTTTTATCAAAATATAGATACTGTTTACACTGTGGTAATGCAATTCCAAATGACTGTGATGGTCTTCCACCCTCTGGTTGTTTTCCTTGATTGGGTGAATCAGCCGTTTAAATCCATGTTCAATTTTGAAGCATCCAGTAATAGTAAATTCAACAGTACTAGTATTAAATGCATTTTACATTATGTAGGTAATTCTTCTTTCTTGATCATTTTTAAATCTTGGTCATTTTAGATGATTTTAAGAAAGTAAAAACATTTAGGTTTTCTTGGAACTGGACGGGTTTCCCAAGGCCATTATCATTGCTTCATACAACCTCATAGAACCATCCTTTAGATCTTGGATATGATCTACAAAGCACACAATAGACTAACTAAGTCTGATGATGCTTAATGTGCAGAACTGATTCTTTATCAATCAATATTGTGATAATAATTTCTCACGAGAGAACAATATTGAATACATATCATAGAACTTCTAGATATACATTTATATTTTGAGCTTTTTGCCTCAACTTGAGGCTGCGAGAGCTAGGCTCCTGCCTTATTGTAATAATAATTTCTCACGAGAGAATAATATTGAGTACATATCATAGAACTTCTAGATATAAGTACATATATATTTTGAGCTTTTTGCCTCAACTTGAGGCTGCGAGAGCTAGGCTCCTGCCTTATTGTAATAATAATAATTTCTCACGAGAGAAAAACAACATTTTGTGCTTGACAGTGCATACCATAGAACTTCTAGGTATACATTATATTTTGTGCGTTTTTCCCCAACTTGAGGTTCGAGAACAAGTCTCGACGGGAGTCAACAGGACCTCCTGTTGCACATAGCACTATACTGTCTTGTGTAACACGAACTTCATGTTACATTGTACAAGAACGGACGGACCGAGCACTGGCAGTATGACGGATAATTATAATCCTCTGCTGCTTTGCAATCCAAATTAATCGTAATCCCTGAAATTTTTCATTATACCACACATACATACCTGTGTTTTCTTCTTCGTTTACAAAAATAATTGTCTTTTGCCGATCGGCCTGTATTACTGACTCCAAAAAACGGGACGCCGAAGTCGCCCTTGAGCTCGCCTAAGCGGTTTCTATCCAATTTTCGCCACATTTTGTTGATTGGTATTATTTGTTGTTGATAATAATCAAAAGTAATAAGTTTATAAAAGAAAATTCAATAATTTTCTTAAAATGATGTGCGCTACACGACGCGAAAATAATGAATGACATTAGCTGGTTATAGTTGCCAGCGTAAAAGTTTTTTCTTGCAGGATTTATTCTCTGAATATTCGCGTGCACACGATGGGACTGTAGTGAGACTACATAGTAAATCAGGATAATTATCGAGGACTAAGCATGGAGTATAATAGGTACTTATTATTCTAGATTATTATTGTTATGTTTTTATGTCGCAGTGTGTAGTTAGTCGGAAACCTGTCTATTTTACACGTAATTCAGTTATTCCATTGCATCAGGTATGCAGGTGCCTTTTACGAATTACTACCTATAACAATAATTTGGCGTGTATTTAAAAATTAGAATCAACTTATTTACAATAATTTAAAATGTACATACCTAGTAGTTAGCACCATACGTATCAAATCAAATCAAATCCATTTATTCGCATGAATGTAGGTTTACAATTTGTATGGTCTTATAACTATAATTTAGGCCCTTTACATTCTACCATTACTTATGATGCGCAAATATTATATTTTACACAATGTTAATTAAATGTTTAATAAATTAATAAGTCACCATCAACAAATAGTATCTCATGCATTAGGATTATAAGGAACCAATTAATTAATTGATGTCAGAGTTATACCTATGTCAGTTCAAGAGATAAAATTTAATATAATGTCAGTTAGAATATAAAAATAAAAAATATTGTAAATTGTAATTGATGCTGTCATGTCTACTAAAATGTCAATGTGTTGCAACCTTCACTAAAATTTTAATATTAATTCCTTATACCAATACTATTTATTTATTTCTGTTTTATTTGGATCGCTCTCCGCGATCCAACATGTAGTCATTGAGATTGTAAAAGCATTTGTCTTTTAACCATTGCGTTACCTTTTTTTTGAACATGGTCAAAGGTAAATCTTTAAAGGCGTCGGGTAATTTGTTATATACCTTAACAGCATTTACGTACGAATTCCTCTTAAACAATTCGAGCCTGCAATGCGGTAAACAAAGTTCATGTTTAAATTTATTTTTATTTCTAGGAGCTACGACATTTCGTTTAGTTACATCTTTATGTTTAGTAAAATACTCCGGATGTCGTTTTACAAATAGGCAAACTTCTCTAATGTACATACACGGTAAGGGCAGAATATTGTACTTTTTAAACAAGGGTTTACAACTATCCATAAACCAGGCTCCACAGATTGCACGTACACATTTTTTTTGTACTCTAAATGCTTTTATTATCTCCACCGAATTACCCCACAACAAGAGACCATAAGCGTAGTTTTTATTTACACTATTTACACCATTTTATTTACACTATTTACTCCACCAATTGTTGAACATATTCGCCCTGTTGTTGGACGCAGAGGGCTGCACGTTTTAGTATGTGTCCTTGCACTTTTAATAATGTGTCTCTATCACTAGCCATCACTGCAAAAGCGTTCAAAATTCGCGTTTTTAATTGTTCCGCACTCGTTATGGTATGGCCGTCATTACCATAGACCAGGTCTTTAGCCCTACCCCACACATGAAAGTCCAACGGCGTAAGATCAGGCGAGCGAGCTGGCCAGGCGACCGGTCCACCTCGACCTATCCAACGATTGCCGTACTCGTTAGAGAGGTATTCTCGAACGCGCCTATCATAGTGTGCGGGTGCTCCATCATGCTGGAAGTACATCGACATTGTCCTTAAATAAATAAGTGGAATGTTTTCCAGCATGGTCGCTAGTTCGCCTGTCAAAAACTGTAGGTATGTTTGACCATTAAGCCGATCCAGGAACACAGGTCCTAAGAGTCTATCGCCTATTAACCCAGCCCACACATTAATACTGAACCGCGTCTGGAAATGGTCCGGCCTAACAACACGTGGATTTTCTGATGCCCTCCAGTGCGCGTTGTGGATATTAAACAACCCAACGCGCGTAAAGGTGGACTCGTCCGTCCAGAGTATGCGCCGCGACGGGTCTTCAAGTAACCAACGGCAAAATTCCACGCGTGGAGTTAAGTCTATCGGCTTTAACTCTTGCACCCTCGTGAAGTGGAACGGGTACTTCCCCTCATCCCGCAGAAGGCGCCAAACTGTCATTTTGCTTACATTAAAAACATGAGCGGCGTCTGATGTGCTGGCCATTGGGTGTCGCAAAAAGAAGTCGACGATGTCGTCCTCAATTCTTGCTGGCACTCGTTGCCTGCCTCCGTCTGCAACTGGTGGCATGTAGACCCCATAGTCCATGTGCCGCTGTACAGCTCCAAGGATGGTCTGCAGTGATGGTCTTCTCCCAAACCGCTCCAAGAAGAGGGCTTGTGCTGTGAGCAAAATATTTCCACCCTCGTTGTAGCACACCACCATGTTCTGGTACTCCTGGTTGGTATACCTGTAGTTAGGCATTGTTTCCGAGCGAGCCCGACGCGTGTCCGCTAAGGCGCGCGCGACCGACACAACACGCGGATTGTGTGACACTGGCGAGGCGCCAGAGGCGCGGGCGCCGGCCGGGGGGAGGCCGGCGCGGCGCGCTCGCCGATCACGTGTTTCTTTTTGATCATTCATAAAAGCCGCGCGCCGTCTCAAATACCGCCGCCGCGCCGCCCGCGTAGGTACACTAGCGTAATGGATGTTAAAAAATAAGAAAGAACCAGTGTTTATTATGTGTGTCAAGTAATATTAAATTATTATTTTTTTTTAATAATAATACATAGTTTTTTTTTTTTTTGTTGCTATGGTTTCTTTACCAGCTGTAGGTATATCTCTTAAAATATTTCGTGTATGAATAGATACACCTTATATAACCAAAATTAAATATTCACTTAAAATATATATTATACTGTGCTAGGTACCTTCTTCCATTTCTCTGTATTTTTAGTTTCCCAAGTGGGATCTTTGTTAGGCGTTCCCAATTTTAGGTCGTCTGTATTCTACCTTGTGCGTGTTTGTTAAGTTTGTTTATGTCACCGTGTCTGTAAATTTCAGGCATAAGATTTTTTTATTTGAATGGTTCACAACTATGTTTCTATTTTCAATATTATGGTCAAGTGAACTTACTGTTCCATGAAGTTAACTAACATTTCAAACTGCGATGCACTGGTCTTCATTATGAAAAGCAAATAATGGAAATAGAATAAGTTTAGTAATGTAACACAAACGCGCGAAAAACACGAATGTTTTTATATTGACACGACGACCCTCGCCACTTGAATTTGACGCCACACACACCTAATTTTAAATCTCCCTTACTCACTGTTCATTAAAACGAAATAGGAATATATCATTAATCTCGCCCTTTATGGGGCAGAAGATTCTGGCTTATATGTTAGAAATTAAACACGTGGATGTTAAAACTAATATTTAATGAACATTTTTGAACACGTTTTTTTTTTTTATTAAAAAAAGTTATGGCGTCCACATTTTGGACACGTGAACATCAGAATGACGGGCCAAAATGACCGATCAGCTTTAAAATATTACTAAAATCTAATACCTATTTGCTACTATTTGATACCTTTGTTTAAATAATTGGTACCTAATGAATAACCGAGAAAATGAATTTAAAAAATGGGCAGTCATTCTGATGTCAGGATGACTGCCCACATTTAGAATCTCCACCTAAGGGCTCCAAAATTTCAATTCGCCTTTACAAAAATTTAGTACCTATTTGATACCTAAACATATATTTTTTCTAGATTTTTAGGGCAAAGAATAAAGATTTTATTAGAGGTTTTTTTACTATGCTAAGTAATACAGAAAGTCAAGCGATATTTTCAATTCTTTGCAATTAGGTAGTTCAATTTACACGATTATTAATAATACTACTAAGCAATAACAATGTCCGACTACGAGATACTGATAAAAGCTAACATGTGGGTAAAATTATATTTTTTATGATATATCGTTGTCATCGATAGTTGCTGCTTTATGGAAGCGTATAACTAGTTGATTTCTATGTAATATAAAGTAATTTGAGGCTTATTGTATTAAAGACAGTTACTGAGTCGTTTAGTGATTACCTAAAAGGACAATGCTCAAAAAAAACCCAGCCTCGGCGCAAACAGAATGTATCTCATTTTTTTTGTATAAATGTGAAATGAAATACCACATAGGTGGCATCATTAAAATCAATGGCTAAATATAAAAAAATGCTATTTGTTTAGTGGCAGGGATTATTTTTACTTAATTGTTTTTCTGTGTGAAACTACGTAAAACCACATGACTTTCTTTTATAATTGGTACGTATTCATCGTACGCATCACGACAGCGCTCCATAAGACGTCTAAGTATGAGCGAGAGAGAGATAACACACTATTCACTGTGCGTGTGCACAACGGCAACAGGAGGTTCGGCTCGGCACTATACACAACAATGGAAACATCTGCTATCTCCTTCATTCTTCAAAATACTGAGTATTCTCTTTCTGTTTCATACCTGCGCAAGTCAATAAAATGAATGTAAATGTGCGTGCAGTCTCTCGATAACCTTTGTTACGATCTGTGCTTTCCTTGTTTAACCGATTTTTGACACTTATAATTATTACGACTTGAGCATTACTTTGGACTACGGATTTTGCATTGTGAATGGTACCTACCTATCTGTTTAAAATGAACAATTGTGTTACGTGTCATCGTTCATTACGGCGGGTTCGGAGACATGTTCTGTCTCAGAGTTTTTTTGAATCTCGCCGGGATTTTGTAGAGTACATTCTACTGAACGTAACACCAAACCAAGAGGTACGTACTTTTTATTTTTTTTTAATGTAGATACAAACTATATTGACGTACCTTTATAGATAACAATATGTTTTTACCCGACTGCAGAAAGGAGAGTGATATTTTTCGGTTTATGGGTGTGGTTATTTCTATTTCTTTAGCACGCCCTGCAGCCTTAACGGCTTGATAGATTTTGACATCCGAGGTGTAAGATTTTTATGTAATAGCAGGACTAGTTTAGCAGGATTTGCACTCGTTCATGCTACAAAAACATAAAACACTATCTTTGAATGTAATTGTTACAGATAGCCTTTAATGGATCGAGATCAATATGCCACGTCTGTTGGCACAGGGTCGACCAGGCATTACGTCGTGGTGAACATCGAGCCCCACGCGACCCTCAAGGTCCCGTCGCATTTCCTGTTCCAGGATTCACTCGGGTAGCCAATACATCACGGCGTTGTATGATGGACGATTGCAATAACGCACAGCTCCGCCAAATTCCTAATAGCATTAAGGTATATCTTCTGAGCTACCACCGATTACACATACCCCAGCTTGCAAGGATTTGTCAACAACATTTAATGAACACCTCCTTGGAAGATATGCCTCACAGCGTGACACGCCGTCAATCAGACTTTAATCCTGACAGCATTCCAGATATTGTGAATATGTATACCTTGGCGCTAGAGCATAGATGTTTAATGGATTTTAACAATATTAATGAAATAACAGCGGAAGACCTACATTTCTGGATCGGTTTGAGTCACGAGCAGTTCAACAATCTATATGAACAAGTACCGAGCTTGCATCGCAGATCTAGTTCTCCGCGAGAAGATCTGGGTATTTACCTGAGCAAAATAAGAACTGGAGAACCTAGTGTACGATTAGGTACCGTTTTCAATAAGTCTAGGCAATCTATAGACAGAAAAATTCACTTGGCCAGACGTTGTCTTTTTGACGAGTTTGTTCCTCTGCATTTGGGGTTTGATCACCTCACCAGAGAAGAAGTTATACAGAGAAATAGGATTCTACCAAACTATATATTTGGAAGTAATGAATCGCCAAGAGCAATTTTAATATGCGACGGTAGCTACATTTTTATCCAAAAAAGCTCGAATTTCTTTTTTCAAAGACTAAGCTACAGTCTTCATAAGTTTTCCAATTTAATTAAACCATTTCTGCTTATCTGCGCGGATGGACATATTTTGGACGTGACAGGCCCATACGCAGCAATAACCTCTGACGCTGTTATTATGGAACAAATTCTACAAAACCATGATGGTCCGATGGAAGAAGCTGTCATTAATTATTTCCTAGTACAGGACGATGTATTTATAGTCGACAGAGGATTCCGAGATGCCGTTCCTACTCTTGAAACTTACGGCTATGTGGTCCATATGCCACCATCTAGAAGACGTGGTCAAACTCAGTTAACCTGTGAAGAGGCCAATAAATCAAGATTGGTAACATTATGTAGATGGGTCGTTGAAACAATCAACGGAAGATTTAAAAGAGATTTTAAAATATTCCGTTATAGGGTTTTTAATCGTACATTGCTGAGTACAATGACGGACTACAAAATAGCCGCAGCAATTATAAACTGTTTCTAAGAGCCGTATGAAGACAGCAGATACACAGAACAGTTTATTGAAACAATAAACACAAAGATGCATACGCCAAATCTTTTAGCAGATTACGTGCTTCAGCATAACTTAAACCGACTAAGGACGGCATTTGTGCGGTTGGAAGGAAACGATCCAGAATTGACGGACTTCCCGAGATTTACGCAAGAAGAACTGATTTTGTTTGCAGTGGGTACATATCACTTCAAAATAGCTCGCTCGTATTGCAGCGAGCACATCAAGAGGACGGGCGTGTATGAAATCGAAGTTTTTAGAGACCCAGTGCCCGTCGATTTAAATGGTGAAAACTGCGATTTAATTAGATGTCGCATACAATCAAGACACGTAAGGAGCAAGACGTATTATACGTACATTTTATATAAAAGAGAAAGTGGCAGGAATGGCATATTGGAGCATTATTGCTCTTGCATTCATGGAAAGAGAACGTTGGGCAGTTGCGCCCATGTGATGTCAGTGATTTATTACCTAGGATGGGCTAGATACCAAAACAATTTCGAATACCCTGCGCTATCATTAGAAAACGTTGTAATAGACATAGAAAACCAATAAATGATCTTTCGATTCTGTTTACATTGTTTTTTACTCTAAGTGGGAACTTTATCGTTCCCGGTACATTATTTTAGATGGTGCCCATGAAGTCGACGAGTACTAAAAACTAGCCCAGTAAGTATGCCGGTTGTAACTATTTTTAGGTACCTTAAAGTTAGGTACCCCTGCCATAAAATAAATAGCATTGTTTTGTATACAGTCATCAGTTTAAATGTAAAGAGTTTCTTTTTGTTATCTAGTATATGCTAATTGTAAATATTTCAATTACATTTTGAAATACCTGAACGTTAACCCTGCCACTAAACAAATAGCAATTTCTTACATTTAGCCACCTATTTCGATGATAGCAACTATGTGGCATTTTATTACACAGTTATACTAAAAATCTGAGATACGTTTCATTTGCGCCAAGCCTGGGTTTTTTTTTCATACTTCGTGAGCATTCTCCTTTAATTGACAGTGGTTATTTTTGCTAACTCACCATGAAAAGGGGGAGGAAATCTTTAGTGTCTTTAGAAGAACAAAAAAAGCGTTATGTGAATTCAAAAAGTATTTTGCCAGTAAAAATGACATCCCTTCACCGTGTGATCCAGTGTTTGAGGAAATCAGTCAGTTATTATCGTATCGAATGTCAACAAAAGCATTGTATTTATCAATGAAAAAAAATTATGACTTTTTTTTTGACTGTGTTGATTCGGATACTTTTGCTGAATATAATATTAAAGACAGCGGCGATGAAGAAATCTTAACAAAGGCGCCTTGTTGCAGTAAAAAGTTTGAATTCTCGATCGACATTTATCAATGGAATAAAATCAAACCTATCACACAATCTAGCAAGCGAACAAAAGGCACGTTATCTGATTTTCGCTACAGGAAAGTACTTCCAAAACACCAGTGGGCTGATATGCTTAGAGAAGAAATATGGAAGAAAGATCGTGGTGAGTGCAGTTGGACATTTCGTGATTACTCAATTACATTTGAAAATAATGTAACATGTTTCGGGTCTTGTAAGCAATGCCATGCACAAATAGAGGTCAAAATTTATTGGCCAACTGATAAAATCGTCCGATGTGTTTGCAATGTACATGACATTAAACAGAATTTTAAACATGATTTAATGCAAAGAAAAATCAAACCCCACACGCTTTTAATAAAAATCAAAATAATGAAACCCCACATGAAGTGGTCTTAGATGATTCATCGGCTTTGATCGGCGCTACAGTGAGAGCATTTACGAAGTGCAATTCAACAAAAGAATATGTAAATGAGTCTTATAATAAATTGGAAACTAATCAGCAAACCCCTCATCAATGCTATATTCGAATAGACACAAGTCATTTTATTAAGATTATCTTTAATTTATCTTGTTTTAAGCACATTGATCAGAGAACTAAATTTTTTTACATCAAATGTCTCTTAGAAGTAAAACGCTGCGACGATTATAACAAAGTAAAGCAAATTATCTGTGACATGATTACAGTTTGTCTAAATAAATACGATGGACTAGATATTCAAGGCAAAAAAACGAGATGCGAAGAAGCGAAAATCAGATTAAAAAGTTTGGCTCCTTTTCAACGTACAAACGAATCAGAAATTGAAATTGAGGACATGACTAAAATCCCAGAGCCCTGTAACAAATCTATATTAGATGAGGATAAACAACAAATTAACGCTACTTCAAAAATGCCTACATGGTTTTACAACACTATTGATGCCGAAAAATTAATAGTCGCTCTTACTGAAGGTGATGCTGCTTCACATGATAATTTATACTATTTTCCTGAATTTCTCACAACTTTGATTCGACTAATGGGACAGCTTCCACTATGGTCAAACATAATGAGATTGACTTATGATTCTAAAATATTAAATCCCACCTCATCAAATGTGGAAAGCTACTTCAAAACTTTGAAAAGATATTTATGCAAAATTAATACCAAGACAGACAGATATCGTACTGATGAATTCATAATGACACATGTTGAATTTCTTTCTGGAGAATTAAAGGCTGCTCATAGTGCGTTAAACTTGGGCCATAAGAAAACTATGCTGAAGAAAAGGAAATTACATAAAACTGAAGAAAAAGAAGGAAAAACGATAGCAGGGATAGTAAGAGAAGAGTCCATATTTGCTGAGAATCCTTCATTAATAGAAAATTGGAAAGGTTTGACTAAAATAAAAGGGAATAAAAAAATTACTAAAGAAAAAACCATGATTCAAAAAATACCTTTATTGAGAAATGGTTCTGTAACAAACATTGCAGGTAAAGACACTATTATTTCGAACACGTGTGCATTCGACTCTGTCTCACAAACGCTTGCTGTTGGAGTGGTAGACGATTATAAATTTAGCAGAACTTAACGCGATACTGATGATGACTTTTTTAATTTTATTAAGATGATTGTTGCCAATGATAATATTACAGATATATACAAACAACGTAGTGAAATTTTGAAAACCTTTTTTCATACAAATAATATTGACGATAGTGGGAAAGCTTTCGTAACTTGTGAATGTAACGTTGCGTACATATTTGAAAGAATTTTAATTGATAAAAATATATATAGTGCTGACATACAAGAATCATGTACAAATTTGGAATGCCCTATAAACAACGTTAAAAGAAAATGTGCATTCTTACCTCTTGATTTTAATAAGAAGACGTTAAGCGAGTCTGCCGAGTCGACATTAATAACTGAAAACAACATGTCGACTTGCAGAAAGTTTGGTTGCAATGGCACAAAAACTATCGATTATAATTTAAAAGATGTGATTGCTTTTGAACCAGAGCCTGATAAAATAATAATACTTACTGATTTGCCAAAAACAATGATTTTAAAAGGTACTGAATACAAAATTTTGTCTGTAATAGAATTTGTACCTCCACCCAGTTCTAACTGTATTGGACATTATAAGTCTCATTGTCGCAGGGGCACAAAATGGCAATGCTTTGACGATTTGTCCACTAGAATTACAAACAGCAATAAAAGCTTCTACGCTCATACCATTATATATGCAAGAAAAGATTAATCTGCTTTATTGATTTATTTTTCATCCTAAGGCTGCCTGTCCACCGGAGCGGAGCGAGGCAGCGGAGCGGAGAAACGGAGTAATGCGGAGCGGAGTTGCGTACTGTGTCTGTCCACCGGAGAGGAGCGAGGCTGCGGAGCAGAGCGAGAAAGTAATGCGGAGCGGAGTTGCCACTGTGTTTTTCAATATGCGGAGCTAGGCCGCGAGTACGCGACGAGTCATTTCGAGCTCCCGGCGGCGGGCGATTGGTTTAGTTCTACGCGAAATGTCAGTGACAGCAGACATGTTATCGAAAAAGTTAATACGTTATTACCTTACATTGCTTGAGGAAGAAGAGTTGGAGTCAGAAGAAACCGAATTACTTACCGTATACTATTTGAACAATTCTATAAGGAAACATAGATTTTGGTTAAGAAATCATATCAAACATCGTTCAGAACACAGTGAATATTTTACTTTTTTCCAAACTGCTGATGAAGAAACTTTCGAAAAATCTTATAGAGTTTCAAGATGTACTTTTCATGAACTTCACTCCCTGATTGAACCATATATTCGGAAACAAGACACAAATTACAGAAATTCAATCAGTAGCTGTGAAAGATTAGCAGTGTGTTTAAAGTAAGTACACATTTTGAAATCAAAGTAACTTTTATTTTTGCATACAGTCGATGCCATGTTATATTAATTTAAAAATCATAATCTGTCTCAAAGTTGTCCGCATTTTCATTGGGTCCTGTTTGCTCTGCTGCAGATGTTTCAATATCCTGGGTTGTTTGAATTTGTGAAGCGCTAGGAGTATTAATACTAGTGTTAATATCATTTGGAGCACTAGGAGTATCGATATCGATACTAGTATTGATATTATCTGTTGTAGGTGTTGATGAGGCTGTAGAATAACCATAATTATTCGGAGAATACCAACTATGTTGAAGATTACTTTCTTCAGCTGATATTACCGCATTAAAGCAGGTTTTTTTAATTTGTAGTTGTAAATAATACGGCAGCTTTTTCGCCGATGCAGCCAAATTTAAAAAAAATAAGTCTATTTCATCGTACTTATCACTAGCTGACATCATGTTTTTAACTTCTATCCGTTCTTGTTCCAACAGTTCGCGGCGTTTTTGATTTTTTTTCAAAAGATCTAGAATTTCATCGTTCTTTCTTTTTTTGGATGTGGATGGGAGAGGCCCAGAAGCTGTTGAATCATTAGGAACATCGACAGAAGGAAGATTATTTAAATTTGATGGCAACAAATTGCATGATTCCCGTGAACTCTCATCAATGGTATTTGGCGGATTTGAAGTTTCGCTTACTGAGTCATCCAAGGGCGCAAAATTTGATGACCGGTCTCTGTTACACATGTAAGGCAATAAGAATGACATGGCTTTCTGATATTTCCATTCTTTTCGTAGTTTTCTAGCCTGTCCACTCCTTGTTGCATTTTGTCTTTTTAAGGCATCTCGATGATTATCTCTCAGTTGTTTCCATCGCGACTTGGCAGTTTTAACTGAAACAATCAACAAACACAAAAAATTATTCCATGGTCTATTTATAAAAAAAAATTACTTTTATTTTTCAGGTATTTAGCAACCGGCCACTCATTTACAACGATGGGAGAAAATTTTAGAATTGGATTAAAAAGTGTATCAAGAATTATTGATGAGGTTTGTGATGCTTTATGGAATGTATTGCAACCTCTTGTCATGCCGCAACCAACAGAAAACGACTGGAAAGAAATAGCAAAAGATTTTGATGAACTATGGCAATTTAAAAATTGTACAGGTGCTCTTGATGGCAAGCACGTATATATCAAGGCTCCCTCGAAAACTGGGTCCTCGTTTTTCAACTACAAAAAGAGATTTTCTGTAGTATTGATGTGTTTAGCTGATGCCAGAAGGAAAATCAGAATGGTTGATGTGGGATCTATGGGAAGATTTTCTGATGCAGGAATTTTTGATAACAGCATTTTCGGAAAGAGTCTAAAAGAGAAGAGATTGAATTTACCTGAGCCGGTACCATTGTATCAAGGTGGTGCAAAAATGCCGTTCGTATTTATAGGAGACGAAGCTTTTCCATTAATGGAAAATTTTATGAGGCCATACCCACGTGATGGACTAAACGCAGAAAGAACAATATTTAATTACCGATTATCAAGAGCACGTCGCATTGTTGAGGCAACTTTCGGTGTATTGACAAGAAAGTGGTACGTGTATCATAAAGATTTCGAATGCAAAATAGAAACAGTTGACAAGGTAATAAAAGCAACATGTGTTTTGCACAATTATTTAATTCAAAGACAACCTGATTATATAAACAATATTGAAAATAACATGGAGCAAACATTATTATCAGTTGGTGATATTACACAAACACAACATTCTATTAATGATGGTTTTCAAGTTCGCGAAATGTATTGTTCATACTTCAATAATCAGGGGAAGGTTCCATGGCAAGATACTCGAATTTTGAAAAGAATCTATAGTCAGTGATGTGTGACAGATTTGGATAGTTTGGCCAGCCGCGGACATTATTTAGGTATTATTTTGTTAAATAAAAAAAAGATATCAATATGTACCTACTAGAGGGTATTATAGAATAAAGATACATAATATTATTTACCATCCGATATGTTTGTTTCAATGATTATTTGGTCCCACGCAGCATCTTTTGTTTCGTTGCATTTGTAAAATTCTGAAGATGTGTTCCAAATGCACGGAAACTTTTTCACACTTTCAATAAGTTTTTCATCCATTGTGTTCACTGCGTCGGTCACATACGCACTGGTCGGACTACGGCGGCACACTGCGGGCGCAACTGGCGCCCGCGCCTGCACTCGCTTCCCCGCTCCGCTTCCCCGCTCCGTTTCTCCGCTCCGCTGCCTTGCATCCCCGCTCCGCTTACCGGTTTTGTATGAATTTTTAAACTAGTTCGCAACTCCCTGTCCACTAAAGAGGAGCGGAGATTTTGTGCAGTCCTATTGGTTAATATTTCTCAGTTTCTCCGCTCCGCTGCCTCGCTCCGCTCCGGTGGACAGGCAGCCTAATCCTAACTATCCTAATCCTAACTTCCTAACTAATATTATAAATGCGATAGTCTGTTTGTTACGCTTTCACGCTAAAACGGCTGAGCGGATTTGGATAAAATTTGGCACATGGGTAGTCCATGACCTGGAAAAGGACATAGGATACATTTTATCTCGGCATTCCCACGGGATCGCGGGTGAAACCGCGGGGCGCAGCTAGTTGTGTTTAAATATGACTTTCTGTATTACATAGTAACAAAAAACCTCTAATAAAATCTTTATTCTTTGCCCTAAAAATCTAGAAAAAATATATGTTTAGGTATCAAATAGGTACTAAATTTTTGTAAAGGCGAATTGAAATTTTGGAGCCCTTAGGTGGAGATTCTAAATGTGGGCAGTCATCCTGACATCAGAATGACTGCCCATTTTTTAAATTCATTTTCTCGGTTATTCATTAGGTACCAATTATTTAAACAAAGGTATCAAATAGTAGTAATTAGGTATTAGATTTTAGTAATATTTTAAAGCTGCTCGGTCATTTTGGCCAGTCAATCAATAAAAAAAAATCTTTATGCTTTGCCCTAAAAATCTAGAAAAAATATATGTTTAGGTATCAAATAGGTACTAAATTTTTATAAAGGCGAATTGAAATTTTGGAGCTCTTAGGTGGAGATTCAAAATGTGGGCAGTCATCCTGACATCAGAATGACTGCCCAATTATTAAATTCATTTTCTCAGTTATTCATTAGGTACCAATTATTTAAACAAAGGTATCAAATAGTAGCAAATAGGTATTAGATTTTAGTAATATTTTAAAGCTGATCGGTCATTTTGGCCCGTCATTCTGATGTTCACTTTGGACACTGCCCTTTCTCACGTATGAAATTGTGCAAAACAAGGTGCAATGCATAATGGCACTTTGCATTCGACACACTCTATTTTGCTCTTTTTTCCAAGAGCTTTACTGCTGCAAGCTTTGCACCTTCTATAACTGGGCAGCTCTCCCGGCATATGCGATCCCACATCATTCAGCCTTATCTCATCAGGGATACCATAAATAGACTTCTGCCTGCTTGTTGGTCCCTTTGGTCTTTTGGTTGCAAAGTTGGGCAAAACAGATACCCTTCGTTTCCGGGAGCTGTAACTGTTGATCAGGTTACGTGGCAGGTCAGTGCGGAACTGCAATGCACCCATTGGATTATGCATGTTGTAACGGCTAGGGCTTTGCAGGTAGGCTGCGCAGGCCGTTAACGGATAGGTAGGTAGGTAGGTAGGGTAGAGAGAGGAGTGAAACCAGCTGGGTAGTTTGATACATATATTATTATTAAGTAGAAGATCCACAGCTAGGTCGCGGGTAAGGTCACTGATCTTTCCGAGCACTCGCACACTTAGGTAGGTAGAAGGGTACCGTCCTTGGTCATCCGTTGAAGTAGGAAGGGGCCTGCCAGCGCAGGCTCAGCTGGAACGGTAGGGCCGGCACGGGTCGGAGACACGTGGCCGACGAGGAGGCCTGTCAGCACAGGCCTGCAGGTGGTACACGGCGTTAGGCCGCAGGTAGCTCGCGGCGGTAGGCCGCAGGTAGATCGCGGCGGTAGGCCGCAGGTAGGCCAGACCTCGGCAAGGACTCGGTAGCGGGCATTGGTAGCATGCCAACGCGTCCTGTCCTTAGCCGGGAAGTAGTTGCCGGGGTGTAGAAGCCGGGATGTAGAACCGGTACGTAGAATCGCCGTGTAGAACCCTGAAAGCGCGTTAGGGAGCGCATGTCAGATGAGGTGCAGATGGCAGTAAGCCGCGTGCGATGTGCTAGCCTCCTTAGCGACCAAGAACGGTATGGGAAGCAGGATAGGTAAGCATAATACATCGCAGCGGCTTACAGGCAGAGAAGAGAGAGTGCAATCACAGCGTGGCAGAATGACAGGTGATTTTAGGTTAAGTAGTGACAAGCCAGGCTTAAAGAGCATAACCATTGCAGATGGCACAAGGAGCACACAGTAAAGTATAATAGGTATAATAATAATGGTGAACTCACCCTAAACTCGGGGCACATGGTTAATCTAGGGGTTCTACATAACGAACCGCTAGTATGGCTGGTTGCAGATGAAATGAATGAGTCGTCTGTCAAGTAGTGTTGGGCATGTAATTTAGTGTTGTGCTCAACCACTTAGTAACATAGTACTACTCGACTAAGTTCAGGTGTGAAGCCACAACGTTACAATGTCATTATAGTTTCGGTGTCGTTCTCGTCACTTTCGTTATCGTCTTCGGAGTGTTCACAATCCGACAATGCGAACAGGTCTTCCAGAACATCTTCCAGTTTATCTAATGGAATCGTCTGAAATAGAAACACTCAGTTACAAAAAAAAAAAAAAAATTATAAATCTGAACCATGAAAAATTTCCATTACCTACGCGGGCAGTGTCCAAAATATGGACGTCATAGTTTTTCGTTTCTAACAAGACATGTGAACCAAATTCTCAAAAATCAGAGCTTTTACCCCATATTTACATTTACAACATTTGGAACGATACGTAAAACAACCTTACCTTTTGGTTCATTGCTTTTGAAGATTTTCTTAGATTTATAAACAACACTCAAAAATCATCAATTTTTGATATAAGATCGATCACCTGATAAAAGTCGGCCATGTAAGTATTTTTTTTTGTTAACAGTATCTAGAGGCTCAACCCAAAGAGCCAAAAGTGACATTTGTCCAACGTTTAGTTTAGCCGCGAAAATTCAAAATGTGTGGTGTCCAATATATGGACAGAGCCCCATAAAGGGTTAAATCGTCATAACTTGTTTATGGTTGTAATTGCACGAAATAACTTTTATTGTATTCTGCAATGTATTCTTATTCTAAATAAATCTTTATTTTCATGCAATTGATCTGCAATTTTGTTTTTAAATGTGTGAAAAATTACAACTTCCAATCTCATAAAAAAAAAAAAATTAAAAGCCATTTCTAACTTAGTTTTATTTTAAAAAGTTCTTCAGCTTATACCCTTAGAAAGGGTATAAGCTGCATATACATGTCGTAGAAACGATTCATTATGTAGTCAAAATACTAGTTAGAAGAGTCGGGGTTAAGAAAAGACGTCTTAAGGTTATTATGTTTTTATTAACTAGAACTGTATTGTTTATACCTTGTTGTAAGGCTTTTATGTACTGATCCCACCTATCGTCTGTATCGTTAGAAACTATTGCTTTTAGTGCTTCTAGAATGGTTTTGGTATTTGAATTTTTTATGTTTTAACTTAATTAGTGTTTAGATCACTAACTATTATCATACAACTTTATCATAAAATAGAACAATATAATAATTTCTAAAAGTAAAATAACGACAGGATATTTTTAACACATGAAAGGACTTGTTAAGTTACAAATCTTGTTCAAAATGACCTCCCACATTTCGTATGCATGCACGACATCTGTTTCTTATTTCAACGGTCGTTGTACGTAGTCCAATTTCTTCTCTTATTATTTCAAACGCGCCGTTTATACGTTCAATAAGAAGTTCAATCTTTCCTAGGGGGCACCTCTGTCTGGTAAACCAATTCTTTTGCACGTCCCCAAACATTGAAATCCAGAGGCGTCAGGTCTGGGGACCGTGCGGACCAAGGAGTAGAGCCGCTTCTACCAATCCATGAGTTTGGAAAGGCATTTTCTAGATGCTCTCACACGGCCAGTTGGTAGTGTGCCGGACAGCCGTCATTTTGTAAAACCTTCGGCACACCTTCTTCCAAAACTGGCATTACGACTTCGGGTAGCTCATTGATTAAAAAATCTAAATAAATGTCTCCATTTAACCTGTCTGGCAAAAAATATGGGCCGATGCGATTGCGTCTAATAATACCAGCACCAACGTTAACATTAAATTTTCTTTGCCTTTTAACGCGAGGATTTTGGCCCTTTTTACTCCAATGGTGAAGATTGTGGAGATTCACTATTCCTTCATGGCTAAGCGCGAATTCACATGTCACTTGGCTCGAATGACGTTTCTGCTAAGTATCTCTCTGGTAATAATATTTATTCTTCTTTCTATGTTTTGCTTGAATGAATATGGCGACTGGTTTATCGAACCCCTTCACGTTAGCTTTAAAACAAATGTCTTCGAATATTCCAATGTGACCTACGCTTGTGGCAGTGGCTCACTATAAACTTCAATCCTATTATTATAATATCGCGTTAAAATGATTTGTCCCTGGACGCTTCTAATACGAGTATTTTTTTCTGTAGAGTGGCCATTCTCTCGTAGTGTGACGAGTTTCTGATCTTTTAGATCAACGTCCCTCAAGGTCCTGTTGCAATCTTTCACAAATACGGGCTTCAAGAGCGCCTGATTGGCCTTAGCTAGCTAAAAAAATCCGTCGTGATACGTGTAAGAGGCACTCATTGAACTTTGAAATCTATTCCCTCCATGGTTCGATTGTAATCTTATACACAGGTTTCACAAGTACTTTACCGCGATCCAACGAAAGTATCATAGGACTTATAGGAACAGTTTGAAATGTCGATATCGCCCACAATTGTAGCAGTTAAGGGACCCTGCACGAAATCGAATGTTTTTGTTCATTGTGAAAATAAAATATCATCTTTCACTTAACCGAATTTCGAATATTGAAGTGTGAACAAAATTCTTCGACGAGCAATAATGTAAGAATCGTTGTTCTTGAAAATTCTCGATGGCGAACGTGCGATGTTCACCTGACTACTGCAACATTGTGTGACTGAGAAATCCGCACTATCGGTGGTTCCAATGACACCACCCACACCCGCACCGTTTATAACTTTTTGAAATAATCGTAATTAAAAACAAATCTGCTGCCAGACACCCTGTATATTTTCGAGAGGGCAAAAGTGAGCGTAAATATTGTTATCTCTATGCGCTCAAATATTGTTCTTGCTATGCTTGGCTTGTATGAATACTGTGACAGGTTTATCCCCTTCACCTGAAACAAATGTCTTCAAATATTCCAATGTGATTTACGTTTGTGACTAAGAATTACTATCATCTTCTATCGCTTTAAAATGATTAAGCTAATTAGTTTTGTTTCGTATAGCTGTCCGCGTATCCCTAATGTTCTTGGACGCTTTTATCAATTTTACGAGTCAGTTTTTCTGTAGAGTGGCCATTCTCTCATAGTGTGACTAATACAGCACTGTGTTCTACTTAATCTTCAGTTTCTGATCTTTTAGATCATCGCCCCTATGGTGCTGTTGTCTACTTTCATATAACGAGATCTGAAAAATCGAGTATGTCAAAAAATCATAAATAAATACACATGTAAAGAGAGATATAAGCATTTGCTTTGTGACGTATTGTGATTTGTGAACACACATTAGTATACATGGCGTCGCCTGTCACATGCCTGCTTCTGGTGGAATTGGTAGTGCTAATGTGTTCTTCGTCACCTGGAGTTGTTAGGAGACCGGGACGCTCGCTCGGACGTTAATAATTCGATTTTTCGGATCAGCTCCTCAATTCGTTCTACCATTTGAACGGGTGAAGGTGTAACTGCTGATACGTACATGTTTGCAGGTCCTGGCTGAACCTCAAAAATTTTGTCGGCGATGTCCTACCCTGTCAAGGTCGAGATCAGCCATGGCCGCAAGGATGCTTTGCACATGCTTAGGCGAGCACCGAAGCCATAACTGACGCAAGATGTTTTCATCAGTCAGTGTATTACCTGCGAGTGACTGTAGGTGACGGAGGAACTGTAACAGTTTTCTGTCTCAAAGTTCTTCGTCGCTATGAAGTCGTTTAACTCGCTGCTCTTCAGAAATTGAAAAGCGTTTAGTTACAGTTTCCTTTAATTTCTGGTACTTGCCTTCGGCAGGTGGGTTGGTCCTAGATTTCACCGACTGTTTTGTGATCGATTTGGCTGACAATATGTCTAATTACCGATCTGTAGCCACAGTTCTCAAGGAGTCGTGTGCGGCACTTTATTTCCTGCACTGCAAACGTCGTTCTTTTTTATTTTTTCTTAGGCAGGACCAGTTTGTTGAAGAGTTTGTGAGGACTGTATTCAATGAGGATAGCTACTGGTTTCAATGATTTATTGCTGAAGACTTTACAGTAAAATGACTTTACGACGCGTACAATGCTCGAGGAAGATGTGTTCCGCTTCCAGCTGCAGTTTTGCCTTTTATGGAGATGGCCGGCGTAGGCGTCTCTTCGCCCATGTCCCGCCGTGACCTCGCCGACCCGGCCCTTCGCCAGTGCCGCCTTCGCCGTTGTAACCGTTTGAGAATATTTCAAATAGGTGTTGCACTATTTAATTAAACTAATTTAGATAAAAATTCATGAAAACTTACTTTTTGCCACTGTTTCGTCGTTTTGGTGCACCTCCCATAGCATTCAGCGTGGTGCAAATTTCTTCCCACAGTCGATGATTCAGCGTACGATCATCGATACTTCTCAAGTTGCCTTGAGCCAAATCTGGAGGCTCCTCAAGGAAATTGAGGAGAGCATCAATTTGTGCCGCTGTCGGTCTATATCTTCGCCCACGTCCCGCCGTGACCCCGCCGACGACGCCTTCGCCAGTGCCGCCTCCGCCATTGTCACTGTTCGAGAATATTCCAAATAGGTATTGCAATATTGAATAAAAATAATTTATATAACAATTCATGAAAACTTACTTTTTGCCACTGTTTCGTCGTTTTGGTGCAGCTCCCATAGCATTCAGCGTGTTGCAAATTTCTTCCCACAGTCGATGATTCAGCGTACGATCATCGATACTCCGCAAGTTGCCTTGAGCCAAATCTGGAGGCTCCTCAAGGAAATTGAGGAGAGCATCAATTTGTAACGCTGTCGGTCTGGACATGGTGACTTGTCCTTGCAGAATGTTTGTTTGTAACTTTAATTTCGAACATGAGAAAACTATAAATCCAAGAGGGTATCAGGGGTCAAAATAATTTAAAGTATAATATGTATTTAGCTTGGTTTTTATTGTCATCTCATAACGTAACTTGATCACTTCAGTCAGCACTTGATGATAAACGACCGAAATACGGTTATCGATATAAAGATAGCGACAGAGGAGATTTGGTTTGAAAATTTACAGAAATTCTACGGGGTTCTATGTTCTATGTTTTAGGGATTAGTAACCGCACTTGGTCCTTCAGGTGGACCATCGTCGGTGGTTATTCCCCAACAAACATTTACGTCGTTGAGTAGACGTTTTGGTGGCAACTTAATGTAATTTAGTATAATCGTATAAATGTCATAAGGACGTTTGCTCGACGGCATTAGGGCCCATTTTATTCAACTTAAGTTGCTAAGAGTTTCGTGTAACAGTCATATAAATACCTACTTAGTCGCATAGTAGTCGTATACACGTCGGCGATTTGACTAAATATCATGTAATGATAGCTGCCGCGGCGTGTATTCGACTTCGGGTCGAGTTATGGTATACAATATGACTTTTATATAATGTAATCGTTGTGTTATTGTCATTTAAAGATGGTGCTCATATTGAACGAAATTATATTGTAACAGATTATATCATGTCAATTTAATATGGCGGTGTTTTTGACAGCTGAGTTAATATTGCATTTTTTATTTGTTATTTGAGGTGATAAAACCATTTCATCAGTTGTAAACCATTGTGCAATCAAGTTTACTGATTAATGTGTGGTAAGTTTGTAACAAATTCTTTATGCGCTTTTAAAATGTTATTGTTTTCACATATTTTATCAATAATTTTATTAAGTGACTGCGTTATATGACAACTACATAACTTCCCGACCTATAAACTGCGTGTTCATTGTAAATGTTTACGCCATTACAGTTGATTTAGGGATCAGTAATAAAATAACTTAACCCCTAGCTAATTTAGTTCAAAGAAGTTATATTTTAAGAACAGAATATTTGTTTGCGTGACATATAACTTACTTAAGTCTAAATAAATACTTTTGTTTTAGGTAAACCCCACAATGATCTATAATTATACTCATAATTTCGCCTTCATGGAAAACAGTGTAGTTTGCACTGGTGCACTACACGCCAATCATATCTAAGTCAGCAATTGCTCCCGTTTTAGGCCCCACATTGGCACAGATGACAGTGTCAAGGTTTCTTAGGGTAATTTGGTATATTTAAATTAAGAGCTGTGCTTCTGTGATTTAATTGAAGATTCTACTTTTTAGGCTGCTTGTACTAAATTGGTACTACATTGATTACTGTGATATTTTAAATCAGACTGAATTAAACTAAGAATATATTACTGTTTTAGACTAGCTGTATTTGTATATTTTGTGTGTACCTATTTGATTACTTTGACTTTATAACCTGTGAATGAAACTAAATTGTGATTTCAGAATATTGTATTGTTTATTATACTCAAGTTTCTATTTTAAATAGGCATTGTCTGACAATTACATACAAGTCAATCAAAAAGTACAAAACAATAATAATGCCGGGGCTACATTATCGCGTTATCGCGAACTTAACATTGCGCGCTCTCTCTCGCACACCGCTTGACGTCTCGCTGAGTAACAGAGAGCGCACGAAGTAAAGTTCGCGATAACGTGACAATGTAGCCCCATAAGTGAAAATTGCAAAAATGTGATTGAAACAAACTTGTCAAACTTTAATAAATCATTTTTTTAACAATCCCATATTTTTTTCCATTCTGGCATATCTTTCCTGAACATCGAATCTTATAACTCGTTTGCAATGAATTGGCCAAAATATTTACATCCATGCAAATCTAATACAGTTATGTTTCGATCTTCTTTCTCGTCTTATTTTTCGTCTTCTTTCTCGTCTTCTTTCTCGGTACTTGTTCCAGTATCGGTAAATGTCTTTTGAGGTATTACATGAGGTACATCTTCATCATATACCTGTGAATATTGATCAAACTCAGTGAAGAGATTTGGCGTATCTACTTGAGTTTTATCGTCGTCCTGTGTTTCAGGAATGTAGTCGTCATTGTGTTTTCGCTTCAAATCTGTAGACAAGGCTTAAAAAACAGTGCTGTGATAGGTACACTCCTACGAGTGTGTTATAATACACACGCGTAGGATGTGTGTTATAACTTCATAACATACTTACTTTCCATTTCCAAAAAAACACTATACAAACACTGAAAAGTTCTGCCGCTTAGCTAAGGTAAAAAACTTTGACTGAAGTATTTAAAAAAAAACATGAAAGTAGACAAAAATAGAAGACCATAGACCACATCCCTAATCAGAATTGATTTTAACGTGCTCTGAGCGCCAAGGACTTGAAATGAAGTCAACAGATGACGTAATGAAACAATTAGATGTACCACATTTCTTATAGGTCTAATTGAGTTATGCATTTTTCTCTTAATTTTTAATAATTTATACTGGTTTTTCTTACTCACGATAATGGGAAATAAAATAAATATGGAAATATTGAATCAATTTTTATTCGTAAATTTATAAAATAAAGCCTGACGTAGGTGTATAAATTTCATTTATCGATAGGAACATACCCTCATCACTACTGTTTACTATATATTTCGTTATACATTTATAGCTTGGCGCTGGCGAGCGCATCGCGTTCTGTGTACGTGGGCGGTGAAAAGGTTAAGCTTTGAAGAAATGATTTGACAGATGACAGGATGGTGCGCCCGCGATCGGACCACAGATAACATTTTTGATTTTTATCTATGATGAAGGCTTTCATCTTTAAATAATGTGATTGGCGTGTTGTGCACCAGTGCAAACTACACTGTTTTCCATGAAGGCGAAATTATTTCATATAATTAAGGATCGGACGTCACTAGGTAAGTTAGTCCGATCTGTATAATTATGCGGATGTTGATAAGTTTTTATCACACGCGCACATTTGAAATGGCCGTGGTCATTAACCGCTTGAGTCCTAATGATGCACGCGATGCATCAATCGGAAAGCCCCACTGATGCATAAAATGCATCAGTCGATGCCACGCAACTTAGATCTCTATTTCTACTGAAATATGGGTTAATAGTGTCTATGGGCAGTAGCACTCTAGAGTTGGATGATATTCACGTCAAATTAATCTACTAAATGCTTAATCTGTGCATGGAACAGCACTAAAAAATAATATTTTAAAAATAAAAATGAATTTGACGATTGATTTAAAAAATAAATTTGACGTTTGACAGTGTCATCTGTCAGAGCGCCTGCGCGGGTGTGCGCGGACGGCCTCCGTGCATTTTTTAATAATCGTGTGTGATAATAATATTACCAAAATACATTTTTAGATTCATTATCTATTCATAATACTGCCTGCAAAATTTTATAACAATAGAAACAGTATTTTTAACAGAAATCGTCAAAACATAAGAACAAATAAACTACCACGCACTTTACGATAATATTGTATTATCGTAAATCCTATTGTATTCATCCGTTCACCGTATATAGATAAGTATGTGGTCTGTTTATTCATTAATCCAAACTACTTGAGTTATACTTACGATAACGTAAAGATATTGAGGTTTTACCCGGAGCCGCTGACACGCGGTGGGCCCCCGGGGCGCGATGTCGGGCGAGCAGCGGGCGCTAAAAGAATTACGCGTTCCAGCAAGGAACCTGAGAGGTTAACTCATTTTATCTTTAGTTCTCGCTGTTATGGATGTGGTTTCCAGATAGTCCGTGGAAATAGACCTTTACATTTTGTTATAACAAACAACAATGTAAATAATTTATTACGTTACGGTTTATTTTGGTGCCCCCATTGCAAATATTTTGCTATCTACAATCATTTTCCAGAAGACGAATGCGAATATTGTAATTAGTTAATCATACTCACCCATTTAAATTTGAATCATTATATAAATTGAAAGAATTTTGGAAACACGCTTTAACTTAATAGGTAATATTTATCATATATATATTTTTTTACTATTATCCCGAGTCACTAGATGGCGCACTGTACTTACACTGAACCATGGTTACGCCGTTCATGGGTAGACGAAAGAGAGAAACGAAAAAGCGAGTGAGGGCGACATATTGCAATATGTCGCTCTCGCTCGCTCTTTAAGCCGGCCGATTCCGCGAACTCTCGATTGCAGGAATATCTCCTCTAATACGCAGAATCTATCTTTGCTTCTCCCTCGCGCACTTTCGCTTAGTCGCTAGGCATGTCGATTCATTTTAAAAAATATCGATCTCCGATTCGATTCAAATCGGACATACTAGAATCGATTCTTGTTTAAATCGAGCATTAAAAGATCGATTTTCGATTAATCGAGCCAATTTCAAACATGACTAATTGCCTAATAAAGATACAGGACATTATTGATGACCATTTACTGCAAATACAAGTAATTGGATAGAAGTATTATTAAATTAATAAACATAATATCACGCCTATATTCCTTCGAAAGAATAGGTAGAGGTGGGAATCGAACCCAGGATCTTTTGCTCAGCAGTAGTGCTTGCGACCACTAAACTAATGTGGCAGTGTAAATTTCTAGTCGGTTAATGAATTAATCAAATTTTAAGTTTATAAAATTTTATTAAAGCTAAATACAAATTTAACAAGAAATTATATTTCCCAGTATTTTAAGTCGAGTGACTTTAAAAAAATTAACTTATCTAATCGCTCAGGATCTAAACGACTCCTTTCGTCAGTAGCAATATTTCCCGCAACAGAAAAAAGCCTTTCACATGGAACAGATGTTCCAACTATGCAAAAGTATTTGTTGGCAATCGGCGTTATTGAGCTGTACAACGAATTTCTTTGGTGATACCAATATGTAATAGGAGCCGTCGTTTTAAAGTCGACGACAGGCTGTGTTAAATAATGTTTCAATTCGTCTTGTAAACCTTGTCCTTCAGTTTCTGCTTGAAATAATTGTAGCTGATTTTTTACTAATATGTTATGGAATTCCCAAATGTTAGATTCTTCTGCTTCCTTCAGCTGGCATTCCAAATTATTCTCTGAATCTTCATTACTTAATTTATTCTCCAATTGTTTTTTTGAAGCTACAATCATACTATTAATTTTATCAATAGCTCTGGAGCATGCTATTCTGTCAGAAAAATGAATTTTCTTGAATCTTGGATCCAGTAGTGTGGTGATAGCTAACACATGTACTTGTTCCACTGTACCAAATCTCTTTTTTAATTCTTCCAATATTAAATTTTTGGTTGCAGCACCGACATCTGTTTCCGTCTTCATTGTACTGTATGTTTTCAAAAGACAGGAAACTATTGGTATAATTTTGCTTGACGTTACAAATTTCTCTACGGATACTTCTTTCGTCACAGCTTCCATAGGTTTTAAAATATTTATAAGATCTTTAATACCATCCAGTTGACTGGCTGTTAACATAGGTGGAGCTTTCGGGTAATTGAGTAATATCGGGGCAAGTAACTCAGATAACTTTACAAACCGAACTAGCTGATAGTAAATTGAATTCCATCGTGTGCAAACTGACTGAATCAATTTGAGTGGTACTGCTTTATCATTTTGCGCTTTACGAAGAGCATCAGCTACATTTACATTTTGTTTACAGTATCTAGTTATATCCTTTACAGTATTTAGTAACTGTTTGGCACTTTCAATACCAGATTTTTCTTCAAAAGGTTTTTGAGCTACTAAATTCAAAGTGTGGGCGAAACACCATAAGTGTTTTTGTTTGCCAAATGCAATTGTTACGGCCTTGACGATATTCGCACCATTATCAGTAACAACTGCTGCAACTTTTTCTGGGGTTATACCCCATTTTTCAGTCATTGTTATTAATATTTGACATAAATAATCAGAATTATGGGGCTCAGTTAAATGGGACACACCAAAATTTATACTAATCAGTTCACTTTCATGTATAAAATGTCCAGTTAAACCCATGTAGCTTCTAGTATTATGTGTATCTGTCCATATATCCGTAGTTAAACATATTGACTCTACTTCTAAGAGCTTTTCTCTAAATTGCAAAGAAAGAACATCATATTTGTCATCTATCATTTGTGTAATTGTCTGCCGTGAAGGAAGCTTATATAAAGGCACTGCTGTTTTCATTAAGTATGTGAAACCTTCTTTTTCAACTGTATTTAATGGCAACGTATCCTTGCAAATCATTAACATGATAGCATTATTTAGTTGTCCATACTTCTTTCCGTTTACTGGAAAAAGAAATCAAAGGTATACATTATCACCGCTCATAAATATACCATGACCATAATCAACAAAGTAAGTAATTCATTACGTAGATAACAAAAATTCTCACCACTAAATGCGTTAATATTATCAACACATGAATCCATAGTTAGCTGATTAAGTTTTGATTTTTTCAGTGATACTGATGATGAAGCTATACTTTCTAAGTCAGAATCATAGTACTCTTTTGAAATGGTCAAACTCAAAGCATCATTTATGCCAAATTTTTCCTTTGATGTCGACGTAGTAGCAATATCTTCATTTGTCTGAAAAGGATTATGTTTTTGTATTCTATTATTATTTCAAATTACAAAATAAATACAATAAAAGGATAAAAAAATGCAAGAATATACAATTTTCAAACAAGCATGCATTAATAAAAAAGGCATATGTTGTATTGTAAGGAAAAGGTACGGGTACACACTCCAGTTTTTTTTTTGTCGTCACCAACACCAATACCATCATTTGCCACCACCAGTTTTCGTTGACTTACGGACTTAATAGCTGGATGTCTTCGTAATAAATGGTTGCGTAAGTTTGTTGTATTCCCGCATGTTTTAACTTCGACATGACAATACTTGCATACGCCACTTGATCCCTTTTTTACAAAGTGATACCATGTATCACTTTTAGTTGACATTTTAGGCTAAAAAGAATAACAATACTTTAACAATAATGCAAACTGCAACGCAAACGCACATTTCTCGATAAATCGATTACAATCAATCTAATCACTTACTATTTTTCAAATTAAAATAAATGCTATATGAACACGATATTATTTATTTCATTACTATAAATTTTTTCAGTAAAAATAATATTTATCCACAGTATATTTTTTATAAATAAACTCACTCACAAGAATAGATAGGTTAGGTTTGACAGCCGGATAGAAAAATAAAATGTTTTCTTAACGCAAGTAACACCACCTTCGGAAGCGTTCATAAATATTTACTCTATGATGCGTTCAAATTATTGACCAAGTACTACCAGTTGCTTTTGCGTCCGACAACAGCAAAAAATTAAAAAAACTAAATACCGCAGCCAATTGAGGAATATTCTCGCTAGTTCTTTGAATGGATCGGTCCGATTCGAGAGGTTTATGAATCGATTCATTGAATCGATGTAGGGTTCAAAATCGATCTGAAAAATCGATTATATTACTCTAAATAATCGATTTTTCGATTAATCGATTTTAAATCGACATGCCTATTAGTCGCATCAGTTGTAGTAGGTCGGTAACAGCAAGTGGGCGCGTGGCTCTTATATTTTAAGAAACTTATCTTATAATATTATACAAATTATCAAGTAGCAACAAATATAATAGGTACAATTATTAAAGTCCCACCGTCGTCGCTTCTAAGCGACGTTTTCCCGCCAAAATCGTAGAGTCTCGCTGTCGCCCGGAGGCGCCACCCGCCTACACGCTTTGGCGCCACCGGGAATTAATCATTTTGCATACTAAAAATCGACTAAATTGATTCCGATTTTTTTCCTACACTGGCGATAATATAGGTGACCCATAGACTCAGATCAAAAATACTCAAAAACCTCATGTCCGATACTGTAAAAAAATAATATGAACGCAGCATGTTTTAGTTTGACATTCTGTGGTTCAGTCTCTTGAGTATCAGTGCCGGTGTTGTATATGGATTTCCCTCATAAAATCGTGGTAAGTAACTGATTATTTACATAATAGGGTATAGGCTCTGGCCTATACCCTATTATGTAAATGAAAAAATTAAAAATTATCTAACTATCTGTAGTTAGATAATTTTTTGCGTCAATCAATACCATAAAAATGATTTACGAGCCAATAAATGTTTACGTAATTTCAATGTAAACACTCGCCGTATTTATCTGATTGTTGACTGTAAGTGTTGTTGATATTATTAAGTGTGGCCTCATTATTCAAGAGCCCGAAACTGTTTACAGAATGTAAATACATCAAATATAATCGTAGATAAAGCGTTTTTTGTGAGCGGGGTCAGCCCGAGTCAAACTACATTGCGTTACGCCGCGCGGCGTGGGACTTTAGGGGGCGCGCCGCTTATAAGCGACAGTCGGGCAAGGGTAGCGCTAATGTTTTATGTTTAAAATAAGATAATTGAACCTATTTACTTATTTTTTAGCAAAATGCCTTTCAAAATAGTGGAGACCACAGAAAATGGTACATCTTTATTAACAACTGTGCCAGCACAATGGGAACAACGTGGAACATTATATTGGCCACGAAAGAATCAGGCTATTTTGATAAAGGCTGAGGATTCTACACCAGAAATAAATTGGATATCGATGCCATGTATCCTGAAGCGAAATAATATTCCCAATTATGAAAGTTCCGAACAACAAATCGCTCTTATGTCGGATATGTCCGACACGGATACGGACCAGGAGATCATTGCAATAACCAAAAGACCTAAAAAATCGACGACCACACAAATAAATTTGAACGACCTGGTAACTAAATGTCTATCGGTAAGTTTATTAACTTTACATATTTATATTTCCGTCATTAGGATCTCGATTCCAATGGAATCAGCTCTTAAATCATTTATTATCCTAATTTACACATTATAATATCTGTGACCTAGTCATGGGGTCTCAAATCGAACAAATTATAATTAGTTTTGAAAAAAAATCATAGATGGCAGCTCATGTAACAATTATGAAATTAACAATCACTAAAAAGCGTTATACGACAAATTTTGGCTGAAGTATTATTAGTAAAAATCAAAACGTGTTTGTTTAATGCTGATTTAGTACCTATTTACACTCATAACTCTCGTATTTTTAACAAAAAACATAAATTAGGCCTTCTACTTCAATTCGAACCCTTAGAATGAAGTAGCAATATATTAATCATTTTGTTGCGACCTCTTTGCAATAGATGGCGTTTTACTTAATTTTTCCTGCCAGGTTGTTTTCAAAAAACATTTTTTTTTAATCTAGTACCTTACGTAGAAATACAAGAATTAAAAACTCTACATGTTTTTGGTACATAATTATCTTTTTTTATACTGAACCCGGGTTCCATAAAACTTTCTATACATCTAGGCAAGGCTCCTAGATGGCGTTGTAAAACTAGTCGCTGAAGCTGCCATATCTGTTAAAAAAATGGAGGAAGAAAAATAGCCAGCTCAATAGCCAGACTAAGGTTGTGTCATTTCTTTGTATGGGATTGGGTTACGTAGTATTATAATATCTGTGACCTAGTATAGGCAGTTTAAAGGAAAGCCCCTTTGTCGTATCAACATAGAATTATCACTAAAGGGAAGTTTGTAGGAAATTTTGATTCCACGCGGATGCTTGTGATTTATATTTTGTTTCTTTTAGGAAAATACCAGTGGCGTTGAGCTAATGGACCAAAATACCAATTTTGGTATTACACCACATTCATCTCAAGTCGTTGGGGTTATAGAATTACCGTATGATCAAGTCACTGAAATACCGTATGATCAAGTCACTGAAATACCGTATGATCAAGCCACTGAATTATCGTATGATAAAGCCACTGACACCACAGAAATCCAAGGAATTTGTGCAGAAAAACTGGATAGCATAGCGCAAAACCTTGACCATATAATAAACATGGCATCAGCGACTGAAGCAAATATACAAGTGCTATTTGATAATCAGCAAAATATTTTACAAAAACTGGCGTTATTGGACACCAAATTAGAAGAATTGGTGACACGTATTTCGGTGCCAGTAACTGACATTAATCGACAGGGCAATAATGACAATAATTTCAAAATTATAAGCAATTTACAAGAACTTACTAGTATCGAGGAACGTTTAAATAATCCGCAAGCTGAAGAAAATATTATAAAGTTACTTTCTGTAACTTGTACGAAAGGCAAAGGTCGCGCTTATAATAATGCTTACGCATTGGTCGATGCCATGTTCACTCGGAAATTTATGACCCAATGTTCGTGGGCTGGAGGTACCAGAGGCGAACCAAAAATATGTTTTAAGTCTTTTAATAAAACTATAACATTATTTTTTTAAATAATATATCAATCTGACAATAACTTCACAATACCAGAGTGCGAATTATTTTTAAAAAACGTTATGAGGCATGCTATTAAAAGAAATCAATCCAAACTGCTGAGAACTTCTGCTCAAAAGAACAGACTAAAAAAAAGAAAAGTGTTGCAAGAAAATAATCGCCAGTCAGTTGAAGAGCAACTTGATGTCCAGAACGTAGACCTTTATCATAAACTACATAACTTTACATCAGAAAGAAAATGCCTCACCACTTGATTTGACCAGCTAGATTGGGATGCAGTTCCTATGATGGTCGCGTATATGGACGGTTACGATAGATAAAGTACTCTGTCATTATTTCGAATAAGTGACTATTTGATTATTTAGGACTATTTGATTATTACGTGATTATTTGCGTTCGGTTGTTCGATAATTTAATTTTAATGTTAATTTTGTAATCTTTTCACTTGCGAAATAACTAGATAATAATTTCTAGTTAAAAGAAACCTTTCACTTCTTAATTATATAATTATTTAGCAAGAAAAAAAATTACAAATTTGATGTTGCGATTTTGTGTTCTACATATACACGACATTTTTTTTTGTTGTAATTTTTACATTTATGACATTATAAGATCAATAAGATAATATAAAAGTTCCTAATATCGCAAGTTTAGTTTATATTGATTAACGCACATTACCGGGTTTAAACGTGATTAAAACTTTTACCAAAGTCTTATTTTTAGTTTTCAAGAAATATATGTATAAGTTATCTGTTGTGTGGTTTTGTTTGTTCTATTGTGAGATTATTAGCTACATAAGATCTTTCAATATGGCAAACTAAATGAAGGTTTGATTTTGTTAATTTACATTTATGGAACAAAAAGCGATTTGAGTTTTTCTAAGACTAGCAATATTTCAAACCTTTACTTAATTTTGGTTTCCAATAAGTGTCAAGTTTCGACTAACTTGAAATGTTAATTACGTAGCAGGGGATTCCTAATTTAAAAAATTAAACAATTTTTACTGTCTTTTTATTACCTATTCCTTAAATGTATGAATAAGCGGAGCAAAATATATATTTGAGTTGTATGAAACACTAACTAATTTACACTTTATATCAGTAATACAATATATGGCTTCAGTTTGCGAAATTTCGTTCTCATTTATCATAAATATATTAAGATATGAAGATTTAATAGGTCTTTCAAAAACATCATTCCTTAAGTTTTCAATTCGATTTCCAATTATCTGCATACGTCCTCTCGTTGCAAGTAGCAGAACGCAATTCAACAAGGTGGTTGTTATTAGTCAAAAACCACTTATCTCCATTATCAGTTGAGAGGATAAAGGATTCTAGTTGAATAACTGTCTTAAGTTTACTTCCATATTTGTAACTTTTTATCGTAGGGTAGTTATAACTAGTATCGTTTCTTAAGTTCTCTAATTCAATATTATATTGCCTCTCTATTAATCTATTAGCAATTTGCTGAAGTGGCTTGTTTCCTGTTCTGATCATTCTCTTTATTGAACTCAATTTATTTTCAAATGGATAAGCATTAAAGCTCTTCAAGGTTCCAAATCTCTTTACTTCGTCTACTACGTGTATTAAATTGTGAACATTGCTTGTAATGTACTCTTGGCCATAAAACTTGCCATAATTGTCAACGAAGTGCTTTAACATTGTTTCTGCGACTGGTAGAAGTTGAAAATGTGTCTCGCTTGTACAAATGGTTACAGCTGAGAAAAAGAGCAGAAAATGATGATATGCTGCATTATCTAAGACATCCTTTAAAATTACAAAACTTAAATATAGCAGAAAAGTACGGAACTCAGAACCTTTCCAATGTGACAAGTCTTTAAGGCTTCTGACCCTCCTGTGTATTTCCTTTGGCATCTGACAGCATAGTAAAAATTGAGAGACTTTTCCTATTTCCCTTGCAGGCCATTTTGTTATTAGATTTCCTAAATTTCCATCTCTCCAACCAATTAATACGCGTTTCATAATACCCAAATCAATAATATGTAGAGAATCTCCTACAGGAAATTGTTCAATCATGTCTATTGGCAATGCTAGCAAAGGAGAATCGTACTTGTGGTGAGCTCCATACTTCTTAGAACGAAAGTCCGCGTCATTTCTTCGTGGGCAATCAGTCTTTGCAAAGGTGACTGTGTGCGATTTATGACTATACTCGCCGACCACTGTACATTTCAAGCAACCATGTTTAGCATTAAAGTTGCATACTCCTGTAAAATATAAAATATAATTAAGTCAATAGTTTAAGTTTACTTTCATTTAAATTAATACTGCTAAACGAAAACCTCTCACTACTTTCCGGTTGGTTATCCAACTCAGAATCATTTTATTGTAAGTAATAGACAGCGCTTTCTGCCACTCGACCATCTGAGCCGGTACAATATTGCACCTAAGTTCCTGGCCGATTTTGACCGGGATGACTGTTTCAGTTTCGAATAAAACATTACTTAAAAAGTTAATAAGAATATCACCTAACAGAAAATGTTAAATTACATAATTGGGACTAGTATACCCACCTTTAACCAAAGCTCTCGCTGGCGAGTCGCATATGAAGGCTCTGATTCTAACTTCGATCAAAGTATCGACCCCGTCTTGCGATACAATTCTCAAATTATTAGACATTAATTCTTGTAATTCACTTACAAAAGGATGAAAATATGCGGATACATTTGATGGTTTACTCGTACCTTTATAAATACCCACAACAAAAGGGAGCACATTTGGTCTTTCGTGGATGTTACATAATATAGGTCACACTTGATGCTTAGAGCTGTTGAACAATGGTAGTCCGTCAATATTAAAATTAAGTGAAACGCATTTCGGTTTATCATTTAGGTTTTGTAAAATCGTCTTTAAAGATTCAGTGAGACCATTATGCCAGTAATGACCATAAATACCCACAACAAAAGGGAGCACATTTGGTCTTTCGTGGATGTTACATAATATAGGTCACACTTGATGCTTAGAGCTGTTGAACAATGGTAGTCCGTCAATATTAAAATTAAGTGAAACGCATTTCGGTTTATCATTTAGGTTTTGTAAAATCGTCTTTAAAGATTCAGTGAGACCATTATGCCAGTAATGACCATCATCGATAAGAATTATTTGTATATCTTTTTTACTTTTTAAAAGCGCCCTTGGGTCTAAAGGTACTATGCAGGGTATTCTTTTGTTCAGAATTACATTTAATTGTTTTAATGCAACTTGTGGAATATTATAATCAATAGCCCACTTTTTATAATCGTCTCTGAAGTCATCATTCTTAGTGTCTTCTTTACCAACATTATCTTCATTTTCGGATGATGAATAACTTTCTTCAACTTCGGAAAATAAACAAGAGTCCTGAACTTCGGCAAATGAACTGCAGGGTATACTCGTAGCATTTTGGTTAAGTAGATTTGATACGGAACCCTTCTTATTTTCCTCACTCTCAGCTTGAGGTCTATTACTTCGTATTAAAGTACGCGCTTGAACCGAATGAAAGTTGGTTTTAACTTTTCTTTTGAATGCACCACTTCTTTTAATACTTTTCCACTTTTTTAGATCCATGTTGTACCAGACAGTAAATAAATAATATGATAAATTTGATTTCAAAATGGCGGAAATTGTATACAAGGTTATTATAAACCTTTAATATGAGTATTAATTAAGTAGCGGTCGTATTATCATGTTTGTGATACTTTTAGATGTATACAGGTCGCACTCGTAATAGTTATTAGACTTATATATAATGGTTACAAATACTACGTGTAAACGATTATTATCCGTTGAGCAGATGTTTAAAAGGTAATTATATGACAAAATTTACAGTTTTATGACGTTTATACTACGAAAACGTTTACAGGACGAAAAGTTGTATAAGTAAGTTTTATAAATGTCGAAATAACGTCATATGAAATTATTATACGACAAAAAATGTTTATGACTATTCGGACATATAATACACCAGTACATGACGAAGAGTTAAAATAATGACTATAAAATAACTTTAAAAAGACTTAAGGTCATTTAAAAGTTTGATTATATGACAAAAATGTTTGTTGGGTCCAACCAGCCCACCTTCCTCCAGAAGTTAATTAAACGTTCTGGTCTATTCAGAACATCCGAATGAATTCTACGGGGTAATGTATTCCATCATCTTGTTAAGATATAAATAAACTTACTCTTCGCCATTGGTCGGGTTTTTTAGTGGTTCCGTCTGCTATAGAGTTGAGTTGAACCGATACGGACACTTCTCGGGTGGTTCGAACAGCCTCTGGCACTCCCTGCGGCCCAATGCTATGCCGCCATGAGACTCCGCAAACTCCACAAGTTATTGTATTTGTCTTATGGAAACTCTTCTTAGTGCAGGCATCTTAAAATAGATAGGTATACTACATCAGTTAAAAAGCTTAGAAAATGGTCTTTGGCATTCTCGTTATAGGGCAGCGTGACATAGGATACAATATGTAACAAAAACCCTGTTGTTCCTTCTACCTACGTTTTAAGAATCATCCGTAATAAAGCAAGTCATTTATAAAAAACTGCTCAAAAAAAAAAAAAAATAATATTTGAAATGTTTAACTGATTTCTTACCTCTGCAATACTGCATGAAGCGATGACGCGAAACTAGAAATGGGTAGAACATTCCCGCCACTCTCTTTGATCGGTGCCGCTGCGCCGAAATGTGGCATACAGCCTCATTTGTGTGCTGGGTTGTTGAAGAAATAAAACGCCGGAGACTTCTTGCTTCTACTCCTCGGATCCGGCTCGAAGGACCAATTTGCGCGATGGGTCGCACAAGTGTGCTGGATTGGAGGGTGGAAATCAACAGGACACTAGTCACTGTGAAGACGGACGGTGTACCATGGTGGAAGAACTCAAATGAAAATACTATATTCCACTGTCAAAGGTAGCGAGTACTGATGATCTACTCAGCCTACTGTCTTGTACCAGATCTGAATCGGAACTAACTATTTTTGGACAAGACAGGCCTTTTTATGTGCCCCAGTGGCGTTACTTTCTCCCTACCATTTCCCACGTTTTGGGTCAGGAACAGTACTCGCTACGCTATTGTTTATTTAAAACTATACAAAACACACATTTGGTGCGGATAAAAATGCCGGCACAAAACTGTTACTACAAACTATAAAAAGTATTACTAACAAATGCACATTTTATGAAGCAGACAATAATTCACGTTTGGCGCTACCATTAACAAAACATTTAGAAAATAATAAAACAATGAATTTTACTACGACGCTCGGCAATAAGCAAATACAATATAACCCAAAATTTCCGAGCGCCGCCAGAGGGTCTTGAACATGTGGCTACTTTCTAAAATGGTTAACAACTAAAATGGTATTTTTCCTAAAAATAACACATGCCTATAACATTTCATTCTACAGCTTAAACTATGCGATCGGCTGTCCTGCACATTCATGAAAAAACATAACATTGAACATAAACAATATCTATTTCTTATGACTAACACTATACTATTACTATACTTAAATTATTAATTGTCCGTAATCACTGTTATTTTTAATCACTGTTTATGTACTGTTCGTTATATACTGTCACTATTTACACTATGCACTATCACTTGTCCCGCCGCTGCGCGCCGGTGCGGTGCACCCCCGCTGCGTATATACCTATTTTTTTTCTACACAAGTTCGCGACCTTGTCAGCTGTTGTTTATCACTTTAACGAATGAATCTTTGAAAATGTTGGTTTACACGGTATTTTTATGCACAATTGATCATTGTTAAAACTACATTTAACACTTTTACATAAAAAACAAACAAAGTCCCCGCGTCTGTCACATAAAACCTGATGTACCTACTTTCATTAATTTATTATGATGTCTACTTGACGGCCACGGAGACTTGTTGCAACGCCTAAAAATATTCTCACGTACGCTTCGTAGAACGGAGGTATCGTACTTGATGTGGTCAAATGCTGCTACTATACGTGAACGCATTTCGACCTCCGTTTCACACAATTTTTTGAACACCTGTTGTTTAACAGTGTTCCAGAGGAAAAAATCTAAAGGCGTCAGATTAGGTGATCTTGCGGGCCAATTGATGGGTCCACCGCGATCAATCCATCTCTCTCTGTATTCAGCATCTAAATAGCTTCTCACAAGGCGGGAGTAGTCTGGCGGCGCGCCGACGTTGGAACCACATACGTCGCGCGATATGGAGGCCTTATTCGTCAAGTTCATCACTCAGCTGTTCTTGCAGGAAACGAAGCTGTTTCCTGCAAGAACAGTAGTTGGGGCCGCTCATTGTTTGGTCTAAAAATCAAGGTCCAATAATTTTGTCACCAATAATTCCAGGCCAAACATAAATCCTCCACCGATGCTGAAAGTGACTTGGTTTAATAGCTTGCGGGTTTGTGATCGACCACACGTGCTCATTGTGCGAATTAAATACACCTGTTCTAACAAATGAGCACTCGTCGGTGAAGAGTATCCAATTCAAGAAATCACTATCTTGTTCGATCTTGTCGAGTACCCATCTACTGTATTCTATTCTGGGCTCATAGTCGGAGGAAAGTAGAGATTGGACGCGACGATAGTGACCTGGTGGGTGCTGGCCATCTTCTTTCAGTGCTCTCCAAACGCGCATATGGTTTACTCCGAGTTCGTGTCCCACTGAGCGCGTACTTCGCGTTGGATCGTGCTCAAACAAATCCAAGACTTGCTCCTCGATGTCACTGTCTCGGATCCTCGGTCTGTCAGCGTCAGCAAACACAACCAGCTGATCATAATTCATACGTGGGAAATCAACAAGTTCTGTATGTGTTCCATTAATTCTGATGAAAGCAACTCTCTGACGGTCCACGCTGTGTCGTTCGACAAAATCGGCAATAAATTGTTCTGTAAATCGGCTGTCTGCATAGGGTAATTGAGTAGCGTAGACTAGCGCCGCGGCAATTCTGAAGTGTGTCATTGCACTCTTCAGTGCAAATATCTATATCTACATATAATCTAGAGATGAGATATACCTGCCATTCTCCATACCCGGCCTTTAAGGTATGGGTATCACTAAATACCTGGTACAAATACCAGGTATCAAAATACTTCTAAGTATTTGGGTGTGGTAGGATTTCGATAAGTAAACGTATGCGATAAGTATGGTATGCCTCCAATATAATGTAGGTACGACGTTTCAAGTACCTATACGTAATTATGCATTATGAGATATGAAATCTTTCCTTCCTACTTTACCAGGCTTAGGACTGTCGGCTAAGAGTATGACGATGGTTATTAATGAATTCTAGTTATTTCTATATAAATTAATGCAAAATAACATTAATTATATTTAAACTGACTAACTAGCCGGCGTAGTTAAAAGATTTCAAATCAATTTATTTACAATCGTAATTTTAATTTGCAATATTTTTTTTAGTTTTGTCAGGTTTTTTGTTTTTTTTTTTGTTTTTTTTTGTACGGTTTTTAGTGCTTTTTATTTTGCTGCAGGAATATTAATTGCTGGACTTTTCGACTACCAAGCCGCGATCTTCTTTCTGTCAATATATTTCCGGCAACGGAAAATAGCCGTTCACATGGATGGAACGCTGGTGGCCATTGCGTTTAATTTTAATTTGGCCAGTTTGGCTAAGTTAGGGTAAATACCTTGGTTAGCTCGCCACCATGTCAAAGGGTCCATGTCTGGTGGTAACACACTGTCATCTATATATTTTTGTACTTCTATGATAGCCCTACTGTTGGCTGTACCAGTTGGCCGTACATTTTTCATGGTTTTAATATAATGTTGCCAAATTAAACTATTTGATTTTTTTTCTTGGACATCTTGTGGTGCTTCAGAGCCTGTAGTTGTAGGTTGATTATTTTCTGTTTGTTGGATCATAGATGTTACTAAACCCACAACGTGATGTTTAGTATTTTCTGCTACGGTTGCATTTTGGAAATATAATTTATATCTTGGATCTAAAAATGTAGAGATAGTTAAGGTACGGCTCCTTTCTAAATTTTGAAATCGACTATTAATTTCGGAGAGTAAATCCTGGAGCACATTTCAACTTCGTCTGGAAATATACTTATATTGTTTTCTTGTCGGTATGTCTCAGTAGCAATTTCCTGCAGAGCATTGGTAAGGCCAACCGTTATGGGAATCACCGAGCTACCACTAACATATTTTTGACCGCTCATTTCTCTGGTAACTTCCTCACATGGACGCAACACCCAAATTAATGATTGACATATATCCCAATCGTAACTTGTTAAACGAGTGCAATTCACTACATCTAAATTGCTCATTGCGCAATTAATTTCATCTTTTAACTCGACAAATCGTGACAACATATAAAATGTGGAATTGCACCGTGTAGGGACGTCTTGAAGGGGCCTCTTCACCACCTTATTGGCTTGCTCTTGGTAAGTCTTCAATTTGTTCTAATCCACATTACTACGCTTAAAATATAACACTATTGATTTTACTTTACTTAAAGTGTCTTTAATGTAGGAGTTTCCTAATATCTTTTGTACCGCTAGATGTAATGTGTGCGCATAACAGCTAAAATGTTAACACCCTAATATTTGCTTTACAGCATTCGTTATGTTCGCACCATTATCGGAAACTACAAGAATCACTTTTTCAGATGGAATAGACCAATCCTGAGTTACATGTTTTATCTCCTCGGCCAAATGTACACCAGTGTGACTTTTTTCTAAAACTTTACATTCGAGAAGTACAGATTGTAGAATAAAATTCCTGTCAATGTAATGACCCGTGATCGCCAGATAGGAGTCATTATTTCTCGACGTCCAAATATCGGTGGTTAAGCATATACTGCTTGCATCTTCACTTACAGAAATTTTAGTGGCAGTTTTTACTTCTTCATACAGCCCTGGCAATAAATTGTTTGCAAAATATTTTCTTTAAGTGATCATCAATTTCCTTTTTTATTTTATTACAATCGCGTCTAAGAAATGCTGATATGCTGGACGGATGAGTTCGTACCATACTCGACGTCGTCGCAGTTTGAGAGGAAATACCGGTTGCAGTAGTTTGTGACATTGGTGGGGCATTCATCTGTGCTTCTTGAATAGGTTGATTTTCTAGTTGGTTCAAATTATTATCCCTCCTAACTAAATTTACAGCAAGATGTTTCCTCTGGATATGTTTTGTGAGATTTGTGACTCCGGATTTGTAAGAGCAAACAGCTTTACACATTTTACACTCTGCTTTAAAATCACCTTTATCGGTAAAGTGATCCCATGCCACACTTTTTTTAGGAGCCATTATTACTAATTTATAAATTATAAGTCCTCTAATATACCTACTAAGAAGAATACCTAACCTAAGTACTATCCAACTAATATTTACACTTTCTTGAATATATTTACACCACAAAGTTGTTATACATAAATAAAAGCTATTATTATTGAATAATTATACGTGTCTACTATACACTTTTCTAGATAAAAACAAACAGGTGTAACGAAATCGCAATCACAACTGACGCAAAAAATCAAAGCATTGTCGACCTAAGTACCACTAGACAACGTAAACATTCAAACACGTAATAATATTCCCTAACATAAACAAACTAAGGAACTCTTTCACGTCGTGACAAAAAATGTAATTATGCTATTATGTTCCTTATGCACGTAAAAATAAGTACCCATTTTGTCTAACTAAATTAAATCAACCGAATGTTCATAAAGCACGAATGACGTTTCGGGTCCCTTCGTAAGCTGTCGGGTAGCTTCGGGTTGCTTCGGCGTACCGAACTACCGATAAAACTGGGCGCTACCTTGTGGTAGCGGTTCGTATCGTACTATGCGTCTGACGTCATACCTTCAAGGTATTTACCCAGTATTTCGGTCCGTACCCGGTCTATGTACTGGGAAGCACATACTTGGTATATATACCTCTACCAGTATATACGTCTCATCTCTAATATAATCTCTATGCGGAATAGTTTGAAGTCTCGCACATCTTCACCATCATCAAAATTACTGCGATGGGAAGTACTGTTTTTTTCTGAAATACACACAGTATTCCTAGGTTTTTCCTCATGAGGTAGTTTATTTGTTGTGACACATTCTTGGGAAAAGAGCAAACACCGATAAAAAAAATGTGCGGATTTCGCGACTTGTTGTGTTTTACCACCAGTAGCATCGATTGCTAACGTTGCGTTGGGATCCTTTCGGTAACCGGTAATATACAATGAAGTTATTTGGGTAGCCAATATACGTAGTTGAATTTATACAACCCTAAAGATTGTATACATCCAACTAAATTGCGCTATTCAGCAATATTATTCAAAATTGCGGAAAGGAGAATGGGCAAAAATATATGGAACGTGGTAACCGCTCCAATAGTCATCATTAATATATCATTGAAAAGACATTTTGATGCAGAAAAACGTCTACCATGGCGCCTGTCCCTGTTCACGTTTGGAAAGCAGTAATCTCACTAAGTTTTATAAATGAGAATTTACTACAAACTACTCATATTAGTAAAAGAAAGCTAGAATAAGATAGAATTAGACAATGATATAACACACTTAGAATTCCATTATTGAAAGAAGTAAGAAAACAAGCGTTCTTCAAATAAAAATCATATATTTTAGTAATAGTTAAGTAGTGAGTAGATTTAAAACATCACATATCGTTATCAACAATAACAGCATTGAGGAAAGATGCCGGAGCAGTAAATCCCGTATGCCTCGCATAACCTAGGTACCATACGATGGACACTATATGTGCACAAGTGCCCATCGTACGTCGCCCGGTTAAACATGTGCAATAATGTTGGACAATATTATTTGTACTGTTGATCAATATATAACAAAAATATGTTTTTATACGGACATGTCGCGGATTCGTCCACGCAAAAGCCAGGCATCTTCGTGTATGCCATAGTCTGGCAGATCTTCTAATCCTCCCTCCCTGTACGTTTCAATTATATACAGACCATTTGACAAATGCTCGGCACAGTAAGATCTTGCCAGCTTGAATTGGTATGTACCTAGCGCTAGTAGAATTATATCCTCCTCCGTCATTGAAGGGAAGTTTTCTATCTGGCTCGCTTCCAACCTCTGAAAATCTACTCTTCTGTGATTGAGCCGTTTTCTCTCTACATACATATGCAGAAGATTCGGGGTATCTATTTTCTGCCTTATGATATTTACGAATTCGCCTGCGTGTATGCTATCCACGATGGGTTGGTGGAAGTGATTCGTCATAGCTGCGGTAATCTTAAAATCAGTGAACATCTTGGGCAGTGACTTATTAAAATATTTTTGCCGCAAGAGCTTAAAATCACGTTTAAACCGGCCGTTTACCGCTTCCACAACCCACCGGCATAGCGTTACCGATCGAGCTTCGTTGGCTTCTTCAGTGGTCAGCTGTGTCTCTTGGCGGTTTTTTGTTGGTGGGACATATGATTCATACCCACATTCATCAATGAGGTCCAAGCTGTCCCTAAAACCTCGATCTAATATAAAAGCATCGTTTGTTCGGAGTAAGCAGTGTAGTGGATGTTCTCCATCATTCATAATGTCGCCCATTATTTGCGCATCTGTTTTTGTTGCAGCGTATGGGCCCATTACATCTAATATGTATCCATCAGTACATACAAGTAGGAAAGGTTTCAGTAGATTCTGAAACTTGTGTAAACTGTAGGACAATGTTTGGAATAAGAAGTTCGAGCTTTTATTTAAGTAAATGTATGTACCGTCGCCAATCAATAATAACTTATCATTATTTTCATTTCCAAATAATGCTTTTGGTATAGTGAGATTTTTTTCCAATAATTCTGGTCTGCCAATGTGATCCACTCCCAAATGCAGCCCGACATAATTGTTATTGAGACACTCCCTCACAATAACCAACAAACGTTGAAGCTTTCGTCGTGACATGTTAAATAATGTCGCAAGTCTTTCATCTGGCTCCCCGGTACGCAGTTTTGTAAGATAAATACCTAATGCAGTTCTCGGCTCTCTACATCTTTCGTTTAGAGCAGGTGTTTGTACCAACATAGCGTCAAACTGTTCACACTTGCGTCCTGTCCAAAAGTGCATCTCCTCGTTGGTTAAAGCGCCTCTCGAGTTGAAGTCTAGCCGAGGTCCACGTTGTAAGGCCATTCTTAACATGTCACAAATGTCAGTAAACTGGTCTGTATTAAAATCATGAGTGACATTACATGTTTGAGGTAGCTCATCCCAAACGTTGCTCTCTAAGTGCTGTATACACACTCTTGCACCATTTGGAATATAAAGCTTATATTCACAAAGATGTGAGTTTTTATTGTTATTGGGATTCGATGTCGAGTTGCGTTTGTACAGTCGTTAAATATACAATGCCGTGGTGTGTTTGGAGCACGTGTATACTCCGAAACTTGAAATTCCTGAACATTTTGCACTGCTTCCGGCATTGCTTCAGACACTGCTTCAGGCATTGCTCCCTGCACGGCAGGGTTCACATGTCTTCTAACAGCATTATCAGCGGACTGCCAACATCGGTGACTCACACGTCGTGTGCCATCGAATACCACCTGAAAGTGGTAAAAATATTTAATGTTTTTTTTTTGTATAATGAAGTACCTACTACTTCATTTTTTTGGAACTAAGCTAAAAAAAACTGAGAAAACAATATCACATAAATACAAAATATTAAAGTGTCGATCGTAACCTAACAACATTTTTGCTATAGTAAGCGCAGATTCAACAGAGTCGTCGGGCCATAAATCATTTCTCTATGTTCATCTCGCTTGCACTTACAGAGCTTATATTGAAATTGAAATATTGAAATTGAATTGAATTGTTTATTGAAATAATTGATTTACATAAATATTTTATAAATGAGGGGTATAGATGCAAGACCGCCTCTGTTCACTTTTTGCGATTTTGAGCTAGAGACCCAAACGCTATAGTTTCTAGTAGAATTGCTTAATGTACAATCTAAATTTACCAACTAACTACTGTAGTTTGTTTAAAAGTAAAATTTAAGAGTATTTTCCAATACGTGGAACGTAATGTTATTTAATCAAGTTCGAAAATTGGATAGAGGCGGTTTTGAAATTCATCAATGGATAGAGGCGCTTCTGTCACTCAGTGTTCTTAATAGAAGCGCTTTTGCAGTTAATTGAAACTTCATGCAATATTATGTAAAAGGGAGACATGCAAAATATTTTATTAGCTTATAAGGTAGGTATATTGAAATAAAACGAACGATTCATACGAAATAAGGAAGTGTCACTTATTTAATCATTAAAATCAAATACTCATGCCTACTTCTTCTAAGTGTTCACATATGTCCTCGTTTTGCTCATCGCCACCAACATCGGGAATTGTTTCAAGAGCGTTTTTATAGAATGAAAGTTGTTCCTCTGCTTTCCAGTTATCACCAAAATGTTTCGATAACAACTTATCAACGTCATTGAGCTTCAATGCACTGACATTCACCTGTAAAGGTGGTACATCTCGAATATTGTAATCAGATAATGTGGTCACACCCCGTTTCATTACACTTTTTGCAACACCAAGATCTGTTTTATAGTTTACTTCACCTCGCAATAAAAAACGGCCTGACCTGTTTTTAACTCTCGACAAATAGTACCTTTTGCATTCTGCAAAACGGAAGTGGTATTGACCAGGTGCTTTCATTGTTTCACTGGCGAAACTTTTCCAATCTTTTACTGGCACATCTGTACCCAGATGATTAATAATGCCGTAATTGGAAAATATTTCATGATACTCTGTGGGATTGATGATTTGCTTCTTATTTTTAATTTCTTTTTCAATGAGCCCGAAAATTCGATCAGCGGGCATAAAAGAATGTCCAGGAACAGGGAAAACTAGCTCAACTCTAGTGATTTCTTTTGGGGCAGCGGTGGTTAACCAATACGCACACATTGCTATCATCGTGCTATTTTTGTTCTGTGATCCACAGCCATCCGCCATAATCCGAAGTTTAGTTTTGCCCGTCAAGTTCGTTTGTGTCAACAAGTGATAAACTGCCGATGCTATCTCATTCGATGACTTAGCGTGAACGTTTTCGGTCCATGTGTAGATGGGTACATTTTGTTTAGGAAACTTATTTGTTGATGTTCCAATGACAATGGTAAAATTGTAGATATATAGCTGCCTACTGTAATAGGCAGCTTGATCTGCCACTTTTGGTAACGCCTGGTTCTTTTGACAATCAAAGGATATTGTGAAGGTTCTGTCGTCATACTCCCGCAACATTATGAAAAACATTTTAGCTTTCAGCTTGTGAATTCGTAACGCAGCCATGAGCTGGACTTTTGCAGCTTCATTTTTTTCGATTTTAAGTTTTTCCTTTAACTCCAAGCATTTCGAGCAGACATCTGTGCTTGGGGTTTTAAAACCGATATTGTAATGTTTTACAAATATGTTTCTAAAGTAACAATGTTTTACTTTAAGCGTCACATCTTCTTGCTTTTCCTCGTAAATCTTCCACATTTTTTTAATGTTTAAATCGGATGGGACATACAGGGTGTAAAAAGACCCATCACATAGCCGTCAGCTACGCATTCTGTACATCAAATTAAGTAACATAGCATAAAAATAATGACTGGGAAACAACTTTTATTTTTGGTGTGAAAAATCGCTGTTTACGGTAGTGCGCAACGTAACGCACGTAAAGTATTGTGTTTATGGGTGCATGCAACAGTTCAGGGTTTGTGGGGGTATTCAAAATTAATTTAGAACATTTAAAACTTGCTTTCTGTATACAATCTCTGAAAAAGTTGGAACTTTGACCTTCAATATCTCCGTAACCAGAAGGTTCCCAGGTATGGTCCAGAAGAAAAAAATGATCACAATGATGGGAATAACAAGTGGCTTTCGGCTTCGTTAAGTGTCTTTTTACACCCGATATTTTCTTGTAGAAGTTGCAGACCTACAGTAGTGTGATTCAATACATTTAAATGTCTCAATAAATCTCATTACGTTTTCTTTTTTCCTTAAATTTTTCCTCGATATCCTATCACCACCTCGATTTTCTTTTGGAAACTCCCCGGTTAGCAAAAATTTTTTTGAAATGTTTCTTAGTCTGTGCACACCAACGTTAAGAATATTTGCTAAAAGTCTTTTGGCAAACTTGTAACAATTTGTATGGTTTTACGTATGTTCTTATATAAAACTTTGTATATGTTAAGGAGGCAGCACGTTGTCCCACTTTACGATGTCGCTGTACGGGTGAATGTATTTTCATATATTTTAACATAAAGTTATCCTGATAAACTTTATCAGGATTTGAATAAAAGGTTTGGTGAAATTTTCGAATATCCTGTGGATTCAAATTATTACACTTCAGCTTATCGGAGTTATGTTTGCATGCCCTAATTTGATTAATATTTGGCGGTTTTAACGATGAATACCTGAAATGAAATAAAAAATATGAATTACCACTACACAATCTCGATAAGACACAGCTAAGAACCTTCTCAACAATGTGCTCAACAACACGCACTACCTACCTATGCTAAACTTATTTTTGATACCCTGTCGGAAATTAACGAACGAACACACTTTAAAAATCAATCAATAAAATCCTGTATTACATACCTACAAAGTAAAATGTGATCGTTCTAAAGGTAATTCACAATAGGTAATGATTGTTTACATTCGTTCAAAACATAAAAAGTACCTATTTTATATCTTGGTTATGTTCTGTATTATTGATTCATTTACAGCTCAATACAGGGCATTAGAAACATACCTCTCACGCTTTTTCACATTTCTTTTCCATTGCGATTTGTTGCGGATCCTCTTCCTTGCTGCATTACCTTCGACAGGGGCAATATTAATTTCCATTTTCACACTTTTTTCCACACATAATTAAATTAAAACTAACACGCAGTTCACAAAAACAATAGCCGGGCGCCATTAATTCTCTCAACAACATGCTAAGCTGCCATTGGTCGAGCCTCGACAGTGTCGCTTTTGCATCCAATGTTTTGAATAGAGTCGGTTTTGCACTTAAGGCGATGTTACCCTAAAAACCGTCGTTTTCTATTGTGATTTATTCGTAGATAGCACGGATTTAAATTTTGAAAAAAAACATATTACATAATTCATACTTCGATCTTTAGATTCCGGCTATGCGATACACGATTACTTGCACTTTACTGCATCAAATTAAATCGCAAAGACAAGTCTAATTTCGGTCTAATTTCTTATTTTATTTGAGTTTTATTAGGCTTTGAACAATAAAACTTATACCATAATAAAGGTCGTATTAAATGTGTTAAATATGCGCTGACATAATGTGAAATATTAAAATATTTATACCACTAATTTCAAAACTAAGTGGCTTCATCTTTTCATGCGCGCGTCACGCGTCCTTTAGTCCCGAGCGGAACGTGTTGGAGGTCGGACGTGTGCCAATTTTTGCGAGCCCGCCACCCCCGCCGGTTGAGTTCTTGCCTCTATTACGTTATTTTTCATTTCAAATATCACAGCGACTGTACTATTTATGCAGTATATACATTGCTTCTTAACTACTACCTAAGTGTGTCACTAAGTGACTGGACAAGCAATGTAACAATCACAAAACGATACTTTACTACATTATTTTTGTTTTCAAATATCATAGCGACCGTACTATGTTTGTAGTAAATACATTGCTTCTTAACTACTACCTAAGTGTTTCGATAAGGGACTGGAAAAGCAATGTAAAACTCACAAAACGATACTTTACGTAAGCGTTAGCTCGCTTAGTACGCCGGGCGGCGCGCGACAAGTTAGTGATGTGGTGAGACATTCTAACGTAGGCTATCGACAATAATGTCGATTATCGTATGAATTTATATTACTATGAAAGTTTATTCTGCAATTTGTCAACCGCGCTGAGATATGGATATCGATAACTGTTACTCGTTGTTACGGTGTTTTTTTTTTTACATTTGCTTATTTATATTAAATAATATTATTGGAGTTTACTCATTAAGAATCGATTTTCCTAAAAGGCCCCTGGTATGGAAATTTTATGTGGAGTGTAATTTATAGAAGTGTAACACTTGTTTTATTCATAAATAACACGGATATGTTTTTTTTTTAAACATAGTAGGTACATATTTCACACTTCGTTCAAAATAAATTCATATTTTTATTATAAGAATTTTAAGAACTAACAAAGACTTATAATATCTATAATAATAATTATGTACAAGGGAAAATTATCAAAGGACATCAAAAAATTTGTCCGCATCGCTGTCAACAGGAAAAGTGCCCAAAAGGCTGGCAGCATTGCCACGTTGTATGGCAATGCTGATTCTTTGCCCAAAAAATAGGCCAGCCCTCTGGTCACGTGAAGAGTCGACCAAGCGTTTGGCGATGTCTTGAAAAACCAAGTGGGCACTCGGACCCCATGGCCCTAGGGTTTCAACCCCAAACGGCTCGAACAAATACGTCCCGATAAGATTGGAGTATTTGCGCCGTTTGAGGTTTTCTGCACCTGCAGCAGCAGCTCCAGCACAGCCCGCCGTGCTGGGAAGATGGGATGGCGCAAGGGTGTCGACACACGTTGCATCCCACACCAAAGGCCTACCTACCTTCCAAGGCATTATGGTCATTCCGTCTGGTCTCTTCCCATCGTCGCGTGCCAAGCCATTGGGTTCTAGAACAGCTGGCACCCCGGCGGTGGCAAGAGCACGACGGATGATGTCATTGATGCTGGCGTGCCGTGCTATCCGACCTGCGCTTCTACTGCAGGATAGGCCATGGTGACCGAGGCAGTCGACACCTTCACCGCATTGGCAGCGATGCGGAGCCACGCAAGGAGCGCCCAGACGCAGACAGGTAGCGAGCCGGAAGGTGGTGTCACCCAGCATAGTCCCTATGTTGGGTGACGGTAATGCCTGAAGCCAGAGGCCCGATTCCCATTCACCAACAGCCAGCAGGCGGGCACACTCAGCAGTATTGGTGGACGTATTAATAAGATTATTCCGTACCAACCTGCAGAGCGGCTCATCCCACTGCCTCTGGGAAAATGAGTTCACGGGCCGATCTGTATCCGGGCAAGCCACTTCGTTCTAGTTATTTCAGCCGTTAGTATATAATAATTACCTATAGATCTAGTTTTTTTAGAGTTTATATGCATTTTATTTCAGTTTTATTAATCAATGACTTTTGAATTTTGAATTATATTTTACTTAATTTGGTTTTAATGATGTCAAAATACGCCCCAAAAATACTTCTCTTTTTTGCAGTCGGTTTTCATCATAGATAATAATATCCAGTTTTCATCGATATTTTTATCGATCAAATATTTATAAATATCAACCCCTCTTCCCTAGAGTTACACACATGCTCAAAAGGGGCGGGCATTAGAAGGTAAAGAACCCCGACTGAACACACACAAGTGTTCAGTCGCTGTACCTATACTTTTTAATGCCCGCCCCTTTTGAGCATGTGTGCATTACGTAGCATCAAATGTTTTTGTGAGCGCTGAAAACGCATCTAGTGTGCCGTATCTATGTTTAAGTGTGAGTATGTACGGCGCATGGTAAATGCACGCTGTGTTTGATGGGATAAGGTTTATTATTGATTGTATGGTACGTTCTGATTTATGAGTACGTTGTGTGTGTTGTGCAGTGTTTTCGTCATTTGTTACGATGGCTTGTCGATTGCGGGGGCTGAGGTACTGCTTTGACACCTAAGAAGCTTGAAAAAAGCCGGCCTTAAGCAAGTATTTCAAGGGACTTTTTGTATAGGATAGAGGCGACTTTGCTCACTTCTGTTTTAGTACAATGCAAAATGAAATAATAAAGAATGTTGCCACATGAAAACATCGCATGACGATAATTTGTGACAGAGGCGGTTTTGAATCTAGACCCCTCAAATAGGGCCTTAAACTATAGGTTAAGGTATATAATAATTGGATTCTACCTGAACTAGGAATAAACCTGTATCTCAGGTATCTCACTCAAGTGCTTATACATAAGTGTGATCTATGATTACAACAAAATATTAAAATGATTTATGTACTTTAATTATAATTTATGTTTTCATTAAAATTAAGAAAAAAACTATTACCTATGCTACTTTTTTGCATTAACATAAGACATTTTTGCAAAGATGTTCTATTATGATTATTGCAATTTAACATTAATTTTAAAAAGGTCGCCTTAACTTTATTATACTTAGGTACAGAAAATTTTACCGTGTCAACAAAAAGTGATGATTGCACGTTTATTTATTAATGCGAAATATAAAAACTAAAACGATTTTTATGTGTAAAGGGCAATATTACAGTAAGTACTTAAATAACATTAATTTAAAAAAAAACACTTGGCGCTCTTACGCGACCTCATTATAATCTATAGAATTTATGTATCTTGTCTCAGCTAATTTCTTTGCAGGAGGAGGGATTTTTTTTTTTTTTTCTTTTATGGAGGGATAATACAAAATAATAGCGCATTAGAACAATAGAAGTGACTTTCGAAGGTCCGATGACTTCACACGTGCGCACAGTGTCCAGGTAGGTAATATCGAGTTAGAAAGGATAGGCCCTTTTGTTTGTGCTCTTAGCCTTTATCTATTGTTATTGGTAATGAACGTCTTAAGTGGCATCACCGGTGCTTATTTACCAATGAAGAACATAATATACTTAGATTAAGAGAATAAACGGCAAGGACGAAGGGATGGTGAAATAAAACTACACCTACATTATAATAATGGAAGTGCTTACCTCCAGAACGGCATGTTCATGTATGAACGCAGCGAACTCAGGGCGCGTTCTTGACAGATTAGCTGTCAAAACATGTTGTTGGTATCTTCTGATATAAAGAGCTCGCCGACACATTACACAGTTGAGACGTTCCATTGCGATATTCCAGTTCGAAAAGCAAATCAGTATAATCCACAACACTAGCACAGGTCAACGTTAATAGCGGGTAACAAGTCCAGTAGGAGCGCAGGGGTCAGTAGTTAATAAAGCCAAGTTATGAAAGCACAAAAGAAACTCAAACAGCAGCTAAACGTCGTCACGAGTGTAAAACAAACTAGCGACTGACGCGGACGCCGACGCCTCCCCCACTGCTCCCGTGCACACCCCGCGCTCGGGAGCAGCGGGGCTCGAGTTGAAAGGAGGGGTGCATGGCAAAGTCTTACGTAAAAGCGTTATTAATAGAAAACATGACCGGAAATGCAGAAAATATTACCTAGGTACTCATTTTCTTACATAGATAGGTGGTACCTAATATACTCGTATATGTATGTTTATCGCCGGGGCCACTGGACTATCTAAACAGGTTACCGTGGACCTGGAACGCAAAGGGCAACCGAAGGAACAGGGTTTTTATTAGTCAGTAGGACTGTCGTTTATCTCTAAACGCAATCAGATTTGAGACGCCAGTCTCAAATCTGTCGGCTATAGTAAAATCAAAATCTAAAATCGGCTATAGTAAATATTGTTCCTCTTGGTAAGACCTTTTAAACGACACTACAATCATATCTATTGGAGCCGGGTACCATTTTGCCCATTCTCCTTTCGAATTCTAAACCGAACTTATCTAATAGTAGCTGAGTTTTAGCTTTCCGAATAACTTCGTTGCTCGGTAGGATACGTGGATTTTTATCTCCAATTTTTTTTATATGGCCGGCTTCTTTCTATCGCCATGTTTTTTGCAGCCATCAAAAAGGTAGTCTGCAATTTCAAAGCGACGACAGATCCTCTCAATTGCATTATTTTTATTTCATAAATGAGATCTAGCTTGAATGCCTTCAATGGAGTATTGGATTTTTTGCATCGCATTCACTGCAGTAAGCCTCTAATTTTAAGAAATTTGGCTATCGCTCTCATATATATTGTGATTTTAAAATAGAATAACACAGTTGACACTGTTTGACCCAGAAAGCTTCTCATCTGCCCATCCTAGACGCAATTTCCAATATGTCTGCTAGCTTTATACTTTTCTGGCGGCTTAATATTCTGACATGTCTCTTGTGAAATTACCAAGTTTATCTTAATTCAAGTTAAACTGCTTACTGTATTTATGGTCCAATCTGTACACATTTCGGAACTATAATTATCGTCGTTTTCAGAGAAGCTCAATTCTTGCTCTGGAATATCAAAAACCTTAACGGTAAGGTCTCTTAGCCAAAGTCTACCTGGTCTGATGGTATGTCTGTATCGTAAAGCTGTGCTTCCCGAAAGCAGGGGATAATCATGTGTCCCAGCGGCTCTTACTTGGGCCATGTGTTCTAGCGCGTGTTTATTTTGAAATTGGCGTTGCTCTAGTGATTCTGGGAGTCTCAACTACGAATTATCTACTTAAATTTTCTCATCGAGGTTAACGTTGTAAATGTTTCAGTTGCTCTAATCTGTGATATGCGTTTTCTATTAAAACTTAATAAATGTTTCCTTTTTTTAATCTCATGCGTTTTATTTCATCGTCTTCTTCAGCAAGTTAGCGTTTGTTCTTAGCCTTTTCTAGTCTTCTTTTCCTTTGCGTAGATGATTTTTTTACCATTCTGGTCCCACGAGTACCGGATAATTAAACTATCAACCCCCCAGGGTTCGGATAAAAGGTTAAGGGCTTAAAAAAGTAGACCTAAGTTGTCGAAACTGATTTTTCAACCGTCCATTCATTGTTTCTACGACCCATCTACATAATCTCTCTTGTCGTTTGATTCGCCTGTTGCGTTGTCAACTGTGCCGCGCCAGCATTTTTTGTCACCGGCATATATGCGCGATAGTTCATGGCTCTGAGATCGTCAATTGCATCGCGAAATCCCCTATCTTATATAAAGACATCGTCACATTTAAAAAAACGTCATGAACATTAGTGATTTCTTTCAAAATCATTATGATAGACTAATCGGCACAATTTTAGATGAAAACTCATATTTTAACAATATATTCTTGTCTCTATGACTACCTTTACGACATACACTACAGTACACGTAACGGTGTGGAGACTTTGATACACTTAATTTTCGACGGGTGTGTTCTCGATCATGACAGTAACTACAATTTTTAGTAGTAAATGCTTCGTTAATCACAAACACTAAAAAATTCTTCCTCTGTTTTATAATCTTGAGAACTTCATTATGACTAACTTTCTGTGACCTTTGAAGGATCCTTGGTTCATAAAATCGAACCCCGCTCCGTACACACCAGTGTCGGGCTCCTTTCCGAAATACTCGTCACCTATTTTATGTAGCATCTTCTGATCATTGACGTATTTGTCGAACTTTAGACGTTGCACCCTTCTCTGCTCATACAATCTTTGTTTTTCATCTAACCACTTTAGTTGAAATCTAGTGTAGGCTTCTGCGTTTTGAAATTTTCTAGTCAACTCGACACCAGTCTCTTGTTCGTTAGACTCTCTATCCAATTTTATGCGCTTGTTAGGGTGACTAAGTTTTAAATGGGGTTTAGTGTTTGTGAGAGATTTATATTATCTATTTAAATCTATTTACTGTGTGTTAAGGGTTGTGTGTATAAGGGATTATATCATAAAAACAACAGAATAGGCAAGACTAGGCATTTATTTTATAATTGGATTAATATCTAGATGGAAGGTAATTAGAGAAAAAGCTGGTCGCTCGTTCCAAAATGAACTCTGACGGGAGAAGAACGAGCAAGAAACTCCCCGGTTTATCATTGTGATCAAAGATAGTATACTTTTAAACAATCACAGTAGTGCACTACTACATGGATGTACAACAAAATGGTGTTCTATATTGACACACATTTGAGCAAAATTACAAACATTTGAAGGTAACATGTTCATGGTATAAATAAGCCTAATTACAGAAGTTATTATATGCAATAACGAGCCAGTTACATACTAGTTGTTTAGGAACAATTTTAAAGAATACAGAATATTATTATAAATAATTAAATTATAAATAATTAAAGTACTTAACTTACTTGACTCCTTCGACCAATTATTTCTATTTTTGTAACAAGTTATTATTCAAGCAGAACATAGATTCTAAAAATGGTTCAGTTCTTCGACAAAAGCAGATGTCAGTAGAAATGACCTTCTAAGGCTTCTGCCACCAACGCGGTTTGTACTTCTCCGGCACATGCATGGTCTATAAGACATTGTAGCCAGCACAAGTTGCTTCAGGTCACAACACAAACCAAGTCCCATAAACACAGCCAAGTCACAAGTTAAAACAGAAACGGTATCCAATGTATCAAAGCCAAGTCACAAGTTAAAACAGAAACGGTATCCAATGTAACAAAGCCAAGTTGTGGGGTAAAATCACTAACGTAAGTACACAGAAACAACGCACACAATCAAATATTGATGAATCATTATTGTCAAAGAAATCGAAATAATAATAATTGGGATATCTCAAACCAAAAATTATTGATCTCTCGTATATTTTTTTGAACAGGTCATTACATGTCATTCAGGAGTTACTGGATACAATTGTAGTACCTATTGTGAAGAATCGGACAGGGGACATAGCAGACAAAGGTAATTACAGGCCTATTTCACTGGCAACTGTGATAGCCAAAGTATTTGACAGTGTGCTCGACACACGCCTCGGTAGGTACAGTTACATGACACACAGTTTGGTTTCCGTGGGTTATCTACTGAAAGTGCTATACTTGCGTTGAAGCACACTGTCAAATACTATACTGACAGGAAAACACCTGTGTATGCTTGTTTCCTGGACCTTTCGAAGGCTTTTGACCTGGTTTCTTATAATGTCTTATGGGAGAAGCTTCTGAAGGCGGGCGTTCCTACTGCATTTGTATCTACATTATCTTTTTGGTATGACAAGCAGAGGAACTTCGTCAAATGGTCTAATGCGTTGTCTGACCCGTATAAACTCGAGTGCGGCGTTAGGCAGGGGGGTCTAACTTCCCCGAGGCTTTTTTAACTATTATGTCAATAAACTGCTTATTGAGCTCAGCAGTTCTCATGTCGGATGCCATATAGATGGAGTATGTTTAAATAACTTAAGTTATGCAGACGACATGGTGCTGCTGAGCCCTACTGTTAGTGGAATTAGAAAGTTACTCTCCATTTGTGAAGGATATGCCGAATGCACGGGCTAAAATATAATCCTACTAAAAGTGAGCTGTTGGTGTTTCGGGGTAGGAATAAGAATCCAACATTTGTTCCTCCTGTAACACTAAATGGTTCACAATTGCATAGAGTTGCCCACTTTAAATATTTGGGCCACATTGTTACTGAAGAATTAAAAGACGATTTGGATATGGAAAGGGAGCGCAGGGCGTTGGCTGTGAGGGGAAATATGGTGTACAGAAGGTTTCATAGTTGTTCAGTTCCCGTGAAAATAACTCTTTTTAAGGCCTACTGCCAAACATTTTACACAAGCAGCCTTTGGGATAACCATACCTTAAAAGCAGACAAGGCCCTGCGCATTCAATACAACAATGCCTTCAGGGCGCTGTTGAGGCTTCCACCTTAATGTAGTGCGTCAGGTATGTTCGCTGATGCGCACACTGACGATTACTTTGCAATAATGCGAGTTGCCTCAGTAATATCCCGAATGAGGGGAAGCAGCAACAGCATTCTGAGGGTGTTTTGCAGAGAGGCTGGAAGGGCCTACAATGGGGAGGTTTACCAAGCTACGAGTACATGTTGGCAACAAAGCTTGTTAGACCTTCCTGTGATTGTTTTTTCTTTTTACTGTTCCTGCATGTTACTAATACAGGGTGTTAGGGTAAACACCGTTATCCTTGCAACCAGTGGTTTGGTTTAATTTATAGAACGTTAAATCAATGGAAAATTACAATTTTTTTTTCTTTTTCTTTAATCTACATTTTACCATAAGAGACGCAAGTTCGTTGCCCTATGCGCTAGGTCAACGAACTTGCGTCTTAACACGGGCGGGGGGTGTGGGATGTGACCTGACCGGCCGCGAGCGCGACCCCTCTCTCAGTCAGTCAGCTGTTTCGCTATAGAACACGGTGTCGGATAGAAACTTTTTAAACTCTTTTAATGAAAATAAAGTTTTATTTTTGTTGTGTTCGGTCATTTATTTTTATATTTAAGTCAACTATCCATGGTTTGAATGACAAGAGTGTTTACCCTTACAGCCTGTATAGTCAAGTAAGATGTAATACTAACACCCTATGGGCCTTGATGCCTGAGAATAAAATATTTTTATTTATTTATTTATTACTATATTATTAAAACACAAATAGTGAGATAAAAAAGAGTAATAATTATGGTATCTAAAATAAAGTAACATAATAAACAGAATAAAAGAACATTAATAATTTATAATAAAATAACAACAAAAATCGCACTGGAAAATTTGGCGTAGGTTAATATGGCAAGGAAAAGACGATAGACTGGGCTCGAACAGCAGTTTATTATAAGATGATAAACAGGCACAACTGGTTATACAGGTCCTTAGAAACGCAGTATTCACATAAGTATATTTTTTTTACAAATGGTGGGAGCGAGCGAGAACCGAAGGAAAGTACGGGCGCGCGTCAAAGGGGGGGTCGGACTCTGGAGCGGCGCCGCAGGCCCGCAGGCGACGCGCGGGTAGCACGCATGCGCGGCGCTCGACCTATATCTAGCTAACTGGTCGTTTTCAAATTTGGGGCCAAAAAGATAGGAAATTCACGAACTTAAAATTTATTCTATTTTTAGTATTTAGGTGCGTTCAGTAATTAAAAAACCACATGATAATCAATTATAACACTTATTTATTTCAATAACTTATTTATTACTTATATTGATTGTAAGTATATGCATAACATTAAATCGTAATTATATTTATAACAGAGAAATGCTTTTATAGTAGAGGTATGTTTTGAAAAATTAAAGTCTTAGTTATTTTTCATTATTTATTTATATATCTCGATAAGAAATCTAGTATTTTTTTTATATAAATCACAGTTTTCATCACCTATAATCAAGAGAATCATTTAACTTAATTATAATAATCAGTCTCAAATGTAATAAAATAAGATAGTAATTTTAAATAATCAGTCTTAAAAATTACTGCAGAGCAACTAACTTTTTACATAATTAAATGCTCTTTTATCTTTGTCAAAGTGACATTTTGAATATTATGGAAAGCCATAAAAATATACCTACCAGTTTTATATACAAATTGACATGATTGAATATTATATACAAAATGACATGATGATTACTTGTAAAGTATTGTTTTATTGTGAATGTGAGGACTATGTGGATATTTATTTTTCGTTCTGTTAGTTTTAGCGAAGGTCTGGCAATTTGAGAACTTTATGCGACCTACCCAAATGTCCTTTCTTTGGTACTGTTCGTCGAGTCGTTGAGCTCCTTAAGTTCTGAGTTGAGCTCCACTATTACTGACAAATGCTTGCACTGACTGGACAGGTCCACTCAAATCTGTGTGGCGTATTTCCCTTTCCGTGTTCAACTGGCGACACCGGTCTCGCAAAATCCACACGCTTTTGTTTTACTACGGAATCCTACGATCCCGTTTCAATTCGCGTCAACCGAGCACGCCTTTGTGATCAAGTGGCGCTGGGTAAGGTTTAACAAAATCGTGTGCAGTTGAACTGAACACTTTTTGACTTGACTCTTAGACTGTTTGAGTCTTCAAAAGCGTGTTGAATCAGCGACGGTATTATTCTATAGTAGACAGTAGGTTGTATTATTAACTCAATATGATTTCAATGAAATATTACATACAATACAATTAATGAAACATTTATTATCAGCACAAAAATAACAAAAAAAACACCGACAAGACAACTTTTTTGCGGAAAGTTCGTTTTGGTCTATGTTCACAGCGATATTGTGTGCACGTTTCTTTTTAACAGGACGGCCGGACTGAATTCTACCACTGCTGGGTAATTGTTTTTGATGCCGTCTCGAAATAGATGTAGGTTGGACCTTTATTTTTCGTGAACGTCGTATTTTCTTATCATGCATGTATGAAACAATAGAGGAAGGAGTCTGCAATCGAGATAGTTCAGATGAATATTTTTTCAGTATTTGTGTGTTTACTGGATTTGGTTCTTCTTTAAGTACTTTGATTATTCTAATAAACTCAGACTCAATTGCGTCTACAGTAATCATATAATTTTCTTGAATTGAAGACTCTGTGGAAATATTATTTTCTGTGTTATCAGGTTCATTAATCGGCAACGTAAACTGTTGCTGTGAGGTGCCTTGACTTTTTTCAGCCATCTCCACGTCATTTGAATCCAGTGTTATATTTTGGAAGAAATAGGGGTTATATTCGTCTCCCAATGCCAATTTGGCCAAATCTTGGCGACAATCTTCAGTCAAATTTAACGATGTAGTAATCGTTATGCCAAACTTTAGTTCCACAGCACATACATGCTTGCAGTAGCGTCCACCTTTCCCTGATAAACAGTCACACATTCCCATTTCAGAATCAACTACATACACGTCTGTTTTTTCTTTTATTAAGTAAGACGTGTCATCAAGTGGTGATATTTGAGTTATCGACTTACTTTTCTGACAAAATTTTTCGTAGCTTACTGTTAACTTTCGCTCTCTCCCATTAGAAAATTGCAACAATCTTTTTTTGTGGTAATTTTCAAACGTGTCAGTGATAAAATCCAGCAGGGCACACATATTGAAAACTTTACATCTTTGCAATATAATATCTTTAAAAAATTTTATAGACGCCTCGCAAAAGTTGTATGTGTTATGTCCTCTATTGTATATGTCATGCCTATATGATAAACACCATTCTTCTCGTCGGGCCCACATATTTGTTAAATAATTTTGCAATTTATAATTTGTCGCGACTTTTAGGTACATCTTCATTCAATATGGACATATTTAATTCGGCCTCTGCTATAGTATTTGAATACATAACTTTGCGGAACAGTTTCATTATGTATTGTTTGTCATCTTTATTAACATTATGCTCTGTTTGCCAAAGCCAACGCCATATTGCTTGATTAACGTGAAATATGCAAAGCAAAAGCCGGGTTTTAGGTAAAACTGACTTCAACGCATTTCTTTCAGCTCTGCTGTCATCGGTCATGGCTAGACTTGGCTGAAATAATTTGTTGAATTTATTTTCGAGGAACTCTTTCAGAGTTTTGAACGCTAAACTGTATTGTTCTTCTGTCTGATTAGCGTGTAAAATTATTGCACCAGGCAACGCACCAATATTAGAAGCTGCAAAAATAAATGTCACACATGTGTTTGATTGATCACATGATCCGCTGGTATCTATAAAAACTATTTCATCGGCTAATCCTTTAGTGAAAACTGCGCTGCATTATTGGTGTAATAATTACACAAATAGTAGGATTCTCCAGTATGATCAAGTCTATACCCAACTTCCCTAACTCGTCTTGTTTTCTTTTCAAAATTTGTAACAGTCTGTTCATTTCTATTTCCATAATTTTGTGTACGCCATTGTTCGTAAAGATACACAACTTGACGATCTAGAGCTAGCTAGGGGGTTATGCTGAGCGTTAGCTAAGATTTTGTAGGCATCGCTGTCATAAGTACTTATAATATTTAATTCATGGTACATCTTAGCGGCCGCGGCAGTCATACCTCTATCGAAATAAGATATAAATATTTGTTTCGTATCGTTCGAACATCGGAGCAAGGATAACGATTGAGCTACATTAACTCTGTGGGAATGATTGAAGTGGATGTCAACTATAACATTATATCCTTTTCTCAGCAGGGCTGAACTTCTCAGAGTACTTGGTGTAGTTTTCAAAAATTTTATATTAAGAGAGGACTTGCAATTAAAGTTTCTGTTAACACCTTGCGTTTTATTTATCAATTTATTTCTTTCCGAAAGATGGCATACAAACAATTTTCTGAATTCATAACGTATGGGTTCTGCAAACTGTCTTTTCATAACCCAGTTAGAATTTGTTTGTTTTGAAAAACATTCCACAAATCTAGCACATTTTTCGTCGTATTCTCCGTCATAATGTAATAAGCACTGAACTTTACACTTATAACTGTCACTCGACTGTCCGTCATAGTTGAGTATTTCAAAATCTTTAGTGATTTCACTGAAAACCCTTTTAAACTCTTCCATTATGCACTATGTAAATAAAACATAACCTTGAACGCACAGTAACAAACTGCAATGAGAAGCGCGCGAATCCAACTTCGGGCGCTCTCGCCTGCTTCGGCCCGCACGATTTATCCCGAACATTTACGAACGCGCTAAATCAGTACGGATTTGTTTCGAATAGACAGGTTAAAAAACCGTGTTCAATTCAATTACACACTGTTTTGTAAAACTTCCTTTAACGTTGCTTGATCACAAAAGCGTGCTTAGTTGACGCGAATTGAACACGGGATCGTAGGATTCCGTAGTAAAACAAAAGCGTGTGTATTTCGCGAGACCGGTGTCGCCAGTTGAACACGGAAAGGGAAATACGCACCTGTGTGGTTCTTTCCTAAAAAGACCATTTCAGACTCTAATCTACATGGTCCTCATATGGCCTGACCAAGATTATGTCTGGACTTTAAAGGAGACGGTGACCTCTGAGTTTGTTTCGGCCTTTCTTCTCAGAGTAGTCAGATAGGAAACGCCGACCTCATCTTCCTTATTTTTACAACTTCTTAATATGACGTGTAAAAGTGATTCCAATATCCTATTTACAGAATAAACAATTTCATTTCATTTCATATCGGCTTCTGTAAATCGCTTTTTTAATATTGTTGTAGATTGGAATTTCATTATTGTACTTTTCCCTCTGCAATTTTGCAATTTTCGTTTCATACATTTTTTGAATGGAGCCAAAATTAGTTGTGACTTCTCTCTTTAAGTCATTCGTAAGAATTTTTATGTCGTTTATTAATAAATTCGGCTGACACTCAGGCTTATGTCCTTTTATCATTTGAACGTTGTCACTTTCATTTATCAATTTAACTGCACCACCACACTGGCCATGTCTTTTATTCACACACACCCCCACACACTAGAGTTTTGATTTTTTCTATGAATATTATACGCAAATCCAGCGTGCAACAATGTTTTTCCATTAAGTCTATTTTTAACTATATCGTAATTATTTCGCACGAGCCCTTGCGAGGGACCTTCGCTCGTCATTGTGAGATGACGCACTAAACTTTCTTATCAGTTGCATATTGCAATATTCAATAACTTGACTCAGGTGTGAAAGAGATAGACATAATATCTATTCATATTTCCTTATTGTTTTTAATTTTGTAGACAAAAAGACGGACTTTTTATTGTTACCAATAACTGGTTTGGCTCAGTTAGTTGACGAGTTGGTTGAAGTTGAAAGATAAAATTTCCATAAGGTAATTTATTATAAATGTATATTATAAACATTCACCAATATGAAGTCTTTTTGATTTTTTGGATGTTTGAACATAATAAATATGCTTCTAATGGGGAAAAAGGTGTGTAAGGATAAGGATAAGTGGCGATCTATTCTCTCTGCTATTTGATACATAACTTTTGTTCAGCAAGGAAAAGGAAAATAGGGTGAAACACTTTTCTCATGTACTGTACTAAGTGTAAAAGCACAAAAAAAAAGATATTAAATTAATCGTATCGGGGGCGTCGGCCACAGGTGCGTCGACCACTGGGGGCCTAAGCCACGGACCCGTTTTTGAGTGGCACAAATGAGAAACATAATTTCTCTAATGATATTTTGTGATTTACCTCTTGATGGATACTCTCCGATGGATGAGACCTCTTGTACACTAATGAAAATGTTTAAATTTCGCGGGCTGTTTAATTAAAACAAAATATTCACATTAAATCATATTTTAATTAATTTTCCTTGATGGAACAATACTGGTTTCAAAGATGAAGGTTCGGAACAGGAAGTGAACAGGGTGACAATCATAGTGTTGTCAATTTATGAAAAAACATAATTTTCTAAAATGTTGTCGCGAACGTGCTCGAGCGAGCGAGACAAAAATCAAATTCATCACAACGGCGTACTGCAGATTCTTTACAGAAATCAGACGTGCAGGGAGGTCCCATTGATCTTTCAGATCTGTTCTTATTATGCTGAACCTTTCCACCTCTTGGAGCCTCATAGCCTAAATAAGCCTTACCCTCCATCCTCATTTTTCCATTGTTCAGGATCAGCCTTCTTTCTCCTTCTTCTGCCATCAGACATATCGCCATAGAATACTTCCGAGTTACTTTGCACCTCTTGTACTGTATTCTCTAAGTCACTGAGAGAATTGTCGGAAGACGAACTATCCGAATCAGGCGCCGAATATTCGCTGTCTTCCCTAGCTGCTGACATGTCAACATCTGCTTCGGCTCTTTACTGCAATGTTAACTGTGAAGACTCATTATCAAATCTTAAATCTGTAGGCTGAATTAGTGAGGCATCGATTGCTGATGGCATCTCAGTAGAAGGTTTTAAACTTCCTGAACGTACGTATCGTGAATTCTAAAATTTCTTCAAAATCTGCACGTATTTGTGAAGAATTGGCTAATGGAATATTGTCGATAACTGAATTTTCTATGTTAGAGATCTGTAGTAAATCAGAAGTGATATTGAATTGGTTTATAAACTCTATCTGCACAGGAATTAAAAGCGCAGTGTGCGAAGGTATGATGGAATCTTGTACCGCTTGGTTTTCATTTTGTTTTGTGTCTGCATCTTGTTTTTCTGACTCCAAACAAAGTTTGACCAAGTTTCTTGAGTCATTCTGTAATTAATAAAATACTTATCATAAATCACTTCTATAATATATTCGTAAATATTAGAGTATAATAACTATTACACTGTGTGAGTATAGCAGCGATTGCGATTTTTTTTTTACAACTTATAACTTCTATCTTACAACTACTAACTTCTATCTACATATTTTTTGTTTACAGCTGATTTCTTCGTAATAAACTGTCAACATTACACAAACAACATTACAATTATACTAACATATTACATACACACTCACCATCCATAAAATATTGGTACAAAATAAGAAAAAAACAGTAAGGGCCCTCGCCCACGGGCGACTTTTTGTAGCGATGCAGTCGCGATGCTCTCGCGCGTAGCATCGATACAGACGCGAAGCAGTCGCTAGCTGTGTGCCCGCGCCCACGGGACCAGATTGAGTCGCGATGCAAACGCGATTCGGTCGCGATGCAGTTACGACACAAAAATACCTTGGATCAGTACAGTTGCAAGATGGACTCCGTTGAGGCAACATTAGTCACGTTGTTGCTGCTTTTACGTAAGCAGCCGAAGCGTAGGTAACGGAAGCAGCGCCAATATTGGATGCATCCATTTAATACCCAGAGATTACTTTGTGGACATCATGTAACAACATTCAAAATACTCAAAAATTATGATCTTAAATTCAAAAGTTGTTATAGAATGTCATATTCGACGTTTTGTGAATTGCTTTCCATTGTAAAACCAGAGTTGACACGCAGAAATACAATGATGAGACAATGTATATCAGATGAAGAACGACTAACCATGACTTTAAGGTAAGAAAAACCAAATATTATATTAATTATCTTTTAATGGTTTTGCACAGTGGTACTGACAGTTGTGATTATCGTGATCATCACAACTTTAATCTGAATTTTAATCACAATAAAAAAAATACTTATTAACTATTAGTTGTACTAGACTGACACAGACAGTACTAGACTGTACCACTTTTTTATGAAATAAATTATACTTATACTTATACTCAATATGACGGCGCGTCTAAAGATATTACGACGCTAAACTTACGGAGTTGATTATCGAACGATTGTGACAGCTGTCAACTTGACGTAACCCCGGGTACTGAGGAGGCGGCCCCCCGCCAAAATATTGGAAGATCGCGGAGATGGATCGAAACCGGGAAACCGGCAAGGATTCATGGCGACTGTGGTATTGGTGATCATGGTGACTACCCTGGCAGGGCAGTGAGTTGATTGATCTGCGCTCGCGCCTCACGTACTCGGTGGAACGTCGGCGTCGTTTACATTATTGTTCATTCCCATTTAATTACATCTCCTAGCCCGCAAACCCACGCATTATAAGAGACAATAAGACCTCTTCTGATAAAGACCACGTATTGCCTTTAAATATATATTATATAATGTATGTGGTGTTGTCCACATTTAAAAAAAAAAAAACATAAACAGGTTTGTAATTTCTTAATTTTTACTTTACGGTGAATATAGATTAGTGATAATAGAATCTTGTGTAGAATCATCATTAATATAATTACATTCATTATCATTATATTGCAATGAAGCTGCATTGCAGCTGCATATTGATGTTGGTACTAGCAGGCGTTGGCAGCGTGTTGTTGTTACTTATTAGTTGCGATTGCGACACGCTACTTTCAGTACTTGTACGAGCTGATGTGTCGTAGCTTTGGTATCCAGACCTGATATCCATGGTGATGGTGGTCATTCTTCCCAAACTTTGAAGTATTGTGGTATTGTCGAACTTGGTAGGAAAGACAAAGCCATGAGACACTTAGGGCCTTTCCACAAAAACTTAGACACTTGTTCAACGCGTGTTTAGTATCAGTTTTATGTCAAACTCCATACAGAAATGTCATGTTTAAAAGATGTTTAGGCTAAACAACAGATAAACACGGTTTCGTGGTAATAAGGTTAATTTCCAAGCTGAATCTGTAATCCGTTCCGTACAGTTTTTCAAGGCCACTTGATTGAATCTTCCTATAAATAATTTGTCCAAAATGGAATGAACAGCATTTAACCATAATATTTTCAAAATTTTGTCGTACCAATTGAATTGCAGTAATTTCGAAGTCCATCATACAATATTTCACCTTTATAACAATATTGTTTTCATACTCATTTATTAGGTCGAATATTTTGTTGTATGTTGTTTTGTCCTTATTAGTGCACAACACAAATACTAACCGCACGGTGGACCTATGTTCGTTCATAATCCTAGAATGAATTGTATACAATTGTAAAAATAATTCTGGTACAGACTTAAAGGTACCATCCATATACCACATCATGCTTTGTCCTATTTGAGTCATCAATTTCTTTGTTGATAAAAGAATAACTCTCTTATTATCATTAAATATTTCATCTTTAATTACCAAGTTTCCTTTTTCTAATTTAAGATAATCATTGTCAATATTTATTTTCTCTTTATTTCATTTTTCATACTTATAAATTATATTTTTAAATATTAGAATAAAAAATTATATAAAACATTTAAAAATATAAAAAATAGTAGCCCACCGGTATCGGGAACAGGGTCCAAGCTACCGGCGGTCAGGGCTCCAGAGAGAGGAACCTCCTAACGATGCGAGCCGTGTCCAGGAGTACAGCTTTCTGAATCAAGCCCTTAATCCAGCTGCCCAACGAGAGCCTATATTTATTTATTTATTATGGCACTCCAACGACTATATCACAAAAACATTTACAGAGAGCATATCTTATCATAACTTATAAACAAACTACAGCGAACTTGTCACTTAAAGGTGTGCACAGCACTAACAGAGTTTGCCTAATTTTAATAAAAGTGATAAAATCAATACCTAACTTAAAATTAACAAAATCAAATAAATTAATAATAATAAGAACAAATAAAACAATAAAAATACAATCAATGAATTAAATTAAGTTAATAATTAGCAGGTAATTAAGATGGTAATATTATGTAGGTAACAAATATATGTCGTGGCGCGAGACGATGGTGTCAACTCACACCTCGTCCAGTTCCTTATCAGTGTGAGACGAAGGCGTCAGCCACACCTCGGCTAACTCTCTAGATCACTGAAGGCGACGACGTAAACCTTATTACGTCGAACGTGGCCGGGGGTCGGCTTGGTATTACCGTGAGAACGTTTTAAGACGACAAGAGTTAATCATCAGAGGAGCCTGGATCAGGCAGTCAGTTCCATTCAGACCACGAGACTGAGCGCGACCCTAGGACTCGTTGCGCCCTTCTAATTAATTTAGACTTTTCTAGTTGATACGCGTTTCCTTTGGCCACGAAGTTGACAGATAGTTACATAATGAACAATTTAATTAATAATTACCCTTCTGATGATGATTGTGAGCCCGATAACCGTCTCGGCCGCTCCGACATATATATCTTTTGGTTCAACAAACACAGGCTTATTTTTACGCCTTTCTCTGTAAAGGAGATTGTTCTACGCCCATACATTGTTCGCCCTGGATCCAACAGCATAGAAAAAATCATTTTCTATTTGTAAATTGCCCTTAGTAGCCCATAAGAACAAAGTTTCTTGACGGACACCTTAGAGAACAGATTTATTAAAAAAAAAGGAACAGATTTTGAGGTTATTTTTAATAAACGAAAACTTAAGTAATTCCTTCTAAAATCGCTATTTCTGGTTTCTACAAAGCATTAAACTTCAAATACAGTAAAATAATACTGTAATTACAGTTTTATTATGCCTTTTAGCTACAGTTATTATTTATTGGTTGAAGTTTACTTTACGCTGGGGTGATTAATTATACCTACTTACTTCATTAAACCAAGTCAGCCGTACAAGAAGAATTGTTTAGGTATAGGTTCTTACATACCTATTTCCCAGTCTATGCAAACCATCAGTTGAGAAAAAGTTAACATTTGAATATCTGTATAAATCCCTTTTCATTTTATGTACTGAATGGTACCTAACAGATTTTAGAATATGATTTGAAGCACTTTAATTATGCAGTTGATATGAATCCTGTCGTCAGTCGCATACTCCGACCAGACCATCATCAGGTTTTGTAAGTAGCCATATACATATTATGACATACTCTAGTTAACAACAGAAATAAAACACTTATTTTTTATTATTTCAGTTTTAATCATTTTCTTCTACATTTTCTATTAAAATATTGTCTAAGAATTGTGCAGGTGGGGCGATGTTGCCTTCATATCGGGCATAACTTAAATACCATATAATGGTCATGATATGAGCGCAGCATCCTATGGTCCTGCGCCCAACAATGCAGTTGCAACAATATTGTATTATGGATTGTCTTCCAACTTGACTTCTGTCTAGCAAAATATAAACAAAATATGTCTTACTGCTTATATGTCGGCTTTGTATTCTGCCACGTACAAGCAATATATTGCTACTGGAAGTGACTGACTCTAAGTTAGTAATCAGGTCTTGGTCGACCTCCCTACACACTTCAATAATATAGGAACTATTCTGTCGCACATGTTCACCATAATATGATCGGGCCTGTTTAATTTGGTATATACCTAAAGGGATAAGAATTAAATCATTTAAATTAATTTGTGGAAATTCTTGTAGATTTTCGCTATCTACAGAAATATTTTCAAAATGAGCCCGTCGCCTATTTAAATTATTTTCTTCCACAAAATCTGCTAAAACATTAGACATAAACATTCTTTCCTGAATTATAGAAATAATTTCTCTGGCATCTTCCCTATCAGTTAGAATCGGGTGAAACTTATTTATTAAAGCTGCTGCGACCTTAAAATCTTTCATTAAATTCTTTGATGCTCTGTTGAAATACTCCTGTCGCAGCAGCTTAAAATCTCTTTTGAAACGCCCGTTGGCCACCTCCACCACCCAGCGACATAACGTCACTTTTCTTGATTCATTTGCACTTTGTGTGCTCAGCTGATGTTCACCTGACTCTAACGATAAAGGATAGTGCACAGAATAATTTAATGATCGTAAAAGTGAAATACTATCACGGAAGCCACGGTCAAGTATCATTACATCACCATTTCTAAAATATTGTCTCATGGGTTTAGATGGGTTTTCAAATTCGTCTTTTACTATATCAGAATCAGATTTTGTGGCAGCATATGGGCCTAGAACATCAATTATGTACCCATCGCAACATACTACAATGAATGGCTTTACAAGATTCCTATATTTATGAAGTGAATATGTCTTTTTTTGATAGGCATAATTACTGCTCTTTTGAACGTATATATAAGTTCCATCCATTATTACAATAGCTTTTCTCTTTTCTAAGTCACTTCCAGGGTTGCCAAACAGAGATTCCGGTATATACAAGTTTCTTGCTGCAACATCCACTCTGGATATGTGCGGTAGCCCCAAATGCATTGGCACAAAATGTTCAGTCATTATTTCTCTTGCTTTTGTTATAAGTTTTGAAAGGGTGCTTCGAGGTATGTCTAATAAAGTAGAGATCCTCTCATCAGAATCGCCAGTCCGAATTTTCATCAAATATGCACCAAGAGATGTAGCCCGCTGGTTAAAATCTGGCAGTTCTGTGAGCAATTCCATAAATTGTTGTTTGGTACGTCCAATCCAGTACCACACCAAATTGTCGTCCATTGAATCAATGTTTTCAAAATCTATCACACACTTGTCATTCTTCAGTAACTCGACAAAATCTTCAATATGTGAAGCCTTAAATCGACGGTTGATGTTTTCCACATCTAGTAACTCTGACCAGGGCTGCTGACCAGATGCTGTTCGCATATGCGACACTGGTGGTATGTAGTAATTGTGGTCTCTAAAAAGTCTCACTCTTAACACAAATGGCACTAATTTTTGTGAAGTACTGTGACATCCAATAAATATGCATCGATTATGTGTATCTGATGCTCTTGAGAAATTGGGCAAGGTTACTGTTTCATCCTCCGGTGGAATCACATTGTTTACAGGTGGTAAAATAGCATTGACTGCTGCTATATCTGCTCTTTGATAGCACCTATGGCAAAGTATATCCGATGCTTCGATCTAAAAAGAAAAATATGTTAATGATTACTAGATTCATTTAAAAATAAATGTCTAAAGATAAGGATGTGAGAAAGAATTTTCATATATTATTAACTATAATGAAAATAACATGAAAGTGACAACATAATTTCAAATTATAGCTTAGGAATTCAGATGACAGGGTAATTACTTTAATATAAAAATATTTTATTAACTGCATGTGATAATCAATAACATCATCTGTAAATGTTACTGGTTGATACAGAACGGATTCTTGCCTTGCTGCTCTGAGGTGTGTGGTTACACCTTAATTAAAAAACGTTTGTGTAATGATTTAATTAAATATACTAACCTCACGTGGTTGGATCCAACTGCGTACAATATCAACAATATGATGATTAATCTCTGCATTTATATAGTGTCTTCGACTTTGAGTTAGTGACACTCTAATTCAAAACACAAATAAGATGACTTGCACTGAGGAATTAAGGACTTATACAAAAAGATACATTAGAATATTTAGACTAGTTTTAAAAAAAGCCAGACGGATTGCTATTAGAACAGAAATTACTAAAGCGAAGGAGTCTTCAAAAGCCTTATGGCAAGTCATAAACAGGCATAGAAATAAAAAACCTAAACAAGACGGAAATAAATGCGTACTCCTTAAAATTTGTGATAAGATTATATCGAATCCCCAAGACATAGTTGACATTTTCTCGAACACGTTTGACAAAGCTGAAACAGGTGGGGATGTTGATTGTGAACCAGCTATTAGAATCTTGCAAAGTAACGTAAACAGAGTGAACGTAGAAATGACATTTGAACGAGTCACCGCGCTTGAAGTAGTAAAAATTGTCAATGCAATGGCAAACAAAAAATCTTATGGCCATGATGAAATACCGATTCAATTAATAAAAGATCACATTGACTTATTAGCAGAACCGTTGGCACATTTTGTCAACATGTGTATAGATAAGAGCATATTCCCTGAACAACTGAAAATAGCCAGAGTTTTACCCATTTATAAAAAAGGTTGTAAATTAGACCCACATAACTACAGACCAATCTCGTTACTACCGATAATTTCGAAAATTTTTGAGAAAATTCTTATAACTAGACTGCTTAAGCATTTGAACCGTAATAAAATTCTTGATCATAGACAATTTGGTTACCAGAGATTTGTGGGAACAAATGACGCAATTGACACACTAATGGAAGAAGTAATTAACAAATTTAATAAGAAACTTAAAGTTGCCGGGTTATTTCTTGATCTAAGCTCAGCTTTTGACACTGTCGATCACAAATTACTATTAGCAAAAATGGAGCATTATGGAATTAGAGGACAGGTTTTAAATCTATTTAAATCTTACTTAGAAAATAGAAAGCAATATGTAGAAATTAAAATAGCTGAGGATAAATGTGAAAAAGTATACAAATCAGGTCTAAAACTAATAAAGAAAGGTGTCCCACAGGGTTCAATAGTAGGGCCAATATTTTTCATCTTGTTCATAAATGACCTAATTAATTACATGACAAATCAAACTGATATAGGACTTGTTCTTTTCGCTGACGATACAAATGCTATAATAACCGCAGAAAATATAGAAGACTTGACTAATAAAGTAAATATGACTCTTACTCACTTTAATACTTGGTTCACCTTGAACAGTCTCAACTTGAACACCAACAAAACGAATGCAATGTTATTTAGAACTACGGCAAGAAATAAAGATACAATTGACATAAATTTGAATGGTAATAATATAATTTTAGTTGACAGCGTTAAATTTTTAGGTGTTTATATTGACGAAGGATTAACCTGGAAAAAGGAACTATCAACCATAGAAAGCTCAATTAGTTCAGCCTGTTATGCTCTTAGAAGTCTCAGAGATGAAATCGACATTAAACAATTAAAACTGGTATATTATTCACTTGTCGAATCCAGGCTTAGGTATAGTATTTTTCTATGGGGCGGAAGTTATGCGTACAATATAAATACTGCTTTCGTAGTACAAAAAAGGGCCATAAGAACCATGGTGAGAATTCCGCAATGGGTATCGTGTAAGCAGTATTTTAAGGATCTACAGATTTTAACCGTCCCATCCTTGTATATTTTTGTTGTACTCACGGATCTTATAAAGAAACTTAACAGATTAGAAACAACTGAACAAAGAAATAAGAGAGAAGCTACTAGGCGCAAGGACTTGCAACATTATATAGTCCCACATATGAAAGTTGTTACTCATGCTGCAAGCTTTCAATCCATCAAGCTGTATAATAGACTTCCAGGAGATTTGAAGTCTGTTTACAATATTAACCAATTTAAGCAAAAATTAAAATCATTTTTGGTAGAAAAGTGCTATTATGCTATTGATGAGTTTCTGTCTGACGTGTTTACCTAGGCCAATGAAATTGTATAATAATGATAGTATCTAAGGTGACATAATCCTGACCGTGTTTAGTTTTGACATTATTATTCTTCTACATTACCTATTGTTTTACATGATTCTTTTACATTGCCTATTATTTTACATTATTCTTTTACATTATTATTTTGCATTATTCTTGTCTTTATGATCATAATTTAGACTCAAATCTCTATGTTATTACTGCTAATGACAGTGATACGCTCATAAGATCGCTATTAATAAATATAATTAAATGCACGTGTGTAATTTTTAAGTGATTTCGACACAATGTAAAAATTGTTATGAAATAAATGAAATGAAACTCCACATGTCAAACAAATGTACTGATGACCAATGTTTTCAGAGTCATGTGCATCTTGCGAGGCTCCCATTGAACTACGAAGTAAATTATGACAGGCATCACAAATGTAATCAGTTGCAGTCACCTGTAAAGCAAAATATGTTTAATTTGTTGAAATGGCGTAAGAATATTCAGTTTCCACATATCCATAACTAATAGGAATGATAGTACAAATTACACAGTGAATTTATTATTATGTATGTAGGTCCTAAGATGCGTTGACTACATACTACTTACACTGACAGGGACTAGCAGCATGACATGTTTAACATGCATAATATTTGACATTAAAATAGGAAAAAAACTGACTACTTGCGGTGCAACACGTTGCTGTATATGCAGAAGAATGGCATCATCATTTAGTATGTGCCTTCTCAATCTTATTAAATTGATCCCACAATTGGCACATCGCAAGGGATTGCTTCTTGTTGAAGTATGTGTAGATGACGACGGTTCTGAATAATGCCTGGCAGCACGATCTGCTCTCTGCCAGCAAGGATGGCAAATATGGTGAGAAGCACGTATCTAAAATAAAAAGTACATTTTGAGCTGGTATATCAATAAGATATTTCTAAGTATCTTATCAGAATTAGACAATAAAATACCTCCAATGGCATTAATCTTTCTGTGATAATATTCTTGATATTAATATGGTGCTGTTGGAGTTTCTTGCCCGTTCTTCTCCATGAAGATCTACGTTTTGGAACTGGGCAACTAGCTTCAACTTTCTGACTAACTGACCGACTATTTGACAATTCAAAAGTGCCTGTAAATGGTTTAATTGAAATAAATGCTTTGAGTTTGAGTTTGAGTTTAGAGTTTAAGTACTTAAAAAGTAAAAATATGTCTATTGAAGTCGTGGAATCGTTATGAGAACAATTCACTAGATTTGCGTCGTAAATGACATTGCAATCGTTCAATGAGATATTTTCTGACAAGTGAAAAAACATAGTTCAATAGATGGCGTGGGTAAAAAATACATCTTTGTTTTACTGGCTACTGATAACAAAAATAAGATCCGTTAATAAGAAAGCTTATTTGATGTCAAAAACCAGAGACAGTGACGTATTTTTTACCAACGCTTCTTTTGAACTAATACTTTCTCACTTGACAGAAAATCCCTCATTCGACTAGTAAGTACATTTTGTGAGTTTGTTTTGTTAATTATATTTTCATCATAATCGTGCTATACTATAATTGTTTAGGTAATTAACTAAAGGTAAACAAAAAAAACCACGTGACTCAGAGGTGCTGAACCTTTTATTACGACGAATATTTCTTGGGTTCTAATTAAACTAAATTTATGTGAGAATCGTTTATTTGTCAATTCAAATGCCATTATCTAAACAAAGCGTGATTACGAAAACGATAAACGAAACAAGAAAACGAGAATAGTTTCATATGATATCTAATGCTGTGGTTTAAGAGACCAATTTGAGAAGGCTTTTGTGAAAATATTCATGTGACAGATAGTTCTATTTAATCACCACATTCTAATACAATTTATTCTGAATCTGATGGTGAAGTAGAACTATCTGTCACATGAATAATAAAGCGTTCAGTTGTCTCATCTATTACTTTATCTAAATTAAACATTTTTTGCTCCTCTTTGATGACATGGTCCTCACAATTTTTCCAATTATCCATTGTCACACTTGCTAAGGCCTCTGGCAAAAGCATTTTTAAATCTGACATTTTAAATGTTTTATTTTTGTCCGCTATGAATCCCTTCACTTGAGCCCATATTAGCTCTATTGGATTCAGCTCACAATGGTACGGTGGTAAGCGCAATACTGTGACACCATTTTCTTTTGCTAATTCATCCACTGCATATAATTGATATTTATGTTTCTCATATTTTACTTTTTGTAATAATTCTGCTTTTATTTCTGTTGCTTCAAAAGCAATATTTTTGTCCGTTAGCCACTTTTGTATATCAGCCTTTCTTGTTGCTGTAGTTGGTATCTTTTCTATTCTTCTGGAATGATATGAAGCATTATCCATTACTAAAATTGAGTTTTTATCCAGTTTTTTTAAAACCGGGGTGATCCATTTTTCAAAATTATGAGAGTCCATTTCGGAGTGGTAATCACCATCACCCTTTTTAGCCTCAAATATGAGCTCCCCTCCTTCAACAAAACCACTGGATGAACCTTAAACAAAATAAAATAATAATTCAACTTCTGACACCGAACAATCTCATTCTTAAATAAGCAATTTAATTCAGATAAAGTATATGTTTTTAGTTTACAGCTTCACCGCTGTATATAAAATATAGCCTCTGTCAGTCAGGAATAAAGCAGCTTTCTATCGGAGAACAATTTAAAAAAATCAGACCATTACTTTCAGAGATTACCTCCCAACAAATAAAAACAAACTTTACCTCTTTATTATATTAGTGTAGATGATATTTATCACAATCTTGTTAAAACTATCTTTTTTGCATTTTAATAAGTTATCTCTTACCAATGTGGCCTAAAATAAGGCGTTTTCCTTTCCCGCTGGGATTTTTCAACCCCGTAGATAATCCTTGCCTGTGGGCTTCTTTGCAGGATGTTATTGTGGAATCTTGCCATGTTGAAGATTTGGTGTGTCCTGCAAAACCAATATTGTTGATAATTATTTGTATTATGATAATTCTATGCAAAGTTAATAATGTACAATATTTATTTTAAAAATATATTGATGTTGTTATTACCTTCATTGACCCAAGTTTCATCCAAATAATATATTTTCTTTCCATCTCTTCTATATTTCGATATTTCATTTAAATATTTTACACGCCATACTGCAATCTCCGGTTTGTCAATGAGCATACTCTTACGATTCCGTTTGGAGTATTTGAAGCCTAATTTTTTCATTAAATTATACATCATGCTCCTTTTCAAATTAGGCAGACTGTCATCATTATTTACACTTTCCAAAACTTTATCTATTGTTGGTATTTCATTGTCAAAAAAAAACATGTGTATTTTCCTCCTGATTGCAGATAAATCCATGTCATCGAAACTTTCTATTATCCTTGGTTTCGTTGCCGGTAGAGGAGGTGATTTTAGTTCATGCGAGTTTGTGTACTCTTTAATAACCCTGTACAAAGTAGGTTCGCAAATTCCCAATATTGTTGCAGTCTTTTTTATAATTTCTTTTTTGTACGGATACACATCCTTGGGCCAAGTTTCTTCAATGTATTTGAACACATTTATCACTATCTGCTTCTCAGTTGACGAAAGAGGTCCCCTTTTGGGACGTTTTTGGAATCAAATCGTCATTTATATGTGGACAATTGGTACACAAGCCCACGATTATTTAAATATCTCTATGAAAACAAGATTTATGCTTGCGGTACCGTAAAAAAAAATAGAAAGGGAATGCCAATTTTCCATAATGTCCTACAATTACACGAAATGGCAGTGCAATATTGTGGCCAATTGATGGCCCTTAAATGGAAAGACAAAAAAAATATTTTTATGTTATCTACCATTCACGATAATTCGATGGAACCATCACAAAGAACAAACAGAAATACGGGATTACCTGTAATAAAACCAAAAGCAGTTTTGGATTATTCTAAAAATATGGGTAGTGTCGATACCGCGGATATGTTATTGTCGTCAATACAATGCATACGCAAAACCATTAAATGGTATAAAAAGTTATTTTTCCATATATTGGATATGCATTTGTTAAATTCATTTTTTTGTTATAGACACGCTAAAAATATACCAAACTTAAAAGGAGAATCGGCAGCAATGTATAGAAACTGGTCTTAGCACCAATAACAACCACACATATGTCATTAGATAGGTATTTTAATATAATACAATAACTACTATGGCAGCTCATTCCAAATTGCTGTGTGAAAAAAGTTGTGGCGATGTTTCGCAGGATTGACCTGGACGCTAGATAATGGAACCTTTGAATAGTTAATCACTTCTGGTGATCATAGTTTGAATATTTGCAAATATATGCATTCCCATGATAATATGGAACCACTGAGCTGGTCTGATTAAGGACCTGGAAGCTTAGATATCGGAACGCTTGAACGAATAGCCACTAGTAAACCTATTGAGTGTGGGCTTATTAGATGTGTCTCAACAAGTTCTGTCCATTTTACCAGATCACGACGACCTGATGACCTGGACGGTAGATAACGGAACTCTAGAATAGCTATAAGTAAACCCATCGAGTTTGGGCTCATTCGATGTGTTTCAAAGAGTCCTGTTCATTTTACCTGCTGCCTGACCTGGACACCTGCATGGTCCCATTGAGTTGGTCTGATAATGGCCCTGGGTGCTAGATAACGGAACTCTTGAATAGCTACAAGTAAACCCATTGAGTGTGGGCTCATTAGATGTATCTCAATGAGTCCTGTTCGTTTTACGTGATGACTGACCTGGAACCTTTGAATCTACTAGTAAAGCCATCCAGTGTCGGCTCACTAGACGTGTCATACCGAATGCTGTTCACTGTATCTTATGTAGAGCACCTGATGGTTGGCCTGGAAGGTGGATAACTAAGTTCTGAAATTCCACCCAAACTCAATTGTTTTTTACATTAAGCACATAATATATGCGTTTTTTCGATTATTATGGGTGACTGTATGTGTAATTATAAAACTGTTTACTATTCCACTTGTTTTTTTTATTATACTACGTTAATGACCGCACGATTCGATGCAATTGAATTTGTCCATGAGTACATAATTATGCCTTGGCCAAATAGTCTCCTTTCAGGCGACATAAGATAAAGATGTCCCTCGACGCACCGAGAACGCCTAGCAGAGATGAAACACCTAACGAAAGGACGAAACTCATGGACATTAAGTGCATCCTTTCCTTCCACCCTCACCTATATGGAGCGCAAACGTGGATATTAACAAAGCGTCAGCGAGCAATGGAACAAAGTATTATATTCGAGGAGTGGAAACTTACTGACTGTATAAGAATCAGGTCATCGTCATCAGGGAAAATAAAAAGGACTCGTTGAGACACATCTAATGAGCCCACACTCGATGGGTATACTAGAAGCTAACCAAGAGTTCTGTTATTTAGCGTCCAGGTCAGTCATCAGGTCCTCGTCATCTGGTAAAATGATCAGGACTCGTTGAGACACGCCTAATGAGCCCACACTCGATGGGTATACTAGAAGCTGTTCAAGAGTTCCGTTATCTAGCGTCCAGGTCCACCATCAGATCAGCTCGATGGTACCATATTATTGACATTATTGTATTATCATCGCATCACATTTGAAAATATTCGTCCTAGACCACTAGAAATTATTAATGTTCAAGTCAGTGTTCCGATACCTAGCGTCTAGGTCTGTCCTGCGAAACAACGCCACAACTTTTTTCACACAGCGATTTCAAATGAGCCGTAATAGTAGTTGTTGCTCTATATTAAAATGCCTATCCAATGACATAGGTGTGGTTGTTATTGGTCGTGAGGACCATTTTGTCCGGTCCTCCTTTGCCGATTTTCAATTGCACGTCATAAATCAACTCGTAGAACAATACAGCAGCAGCAGTGTTTTAGAGCGACCAATGTCAGCTTCAACCAGTAGTAATAATCCCCTCCGTGTATTACCCAGGAACGCAAAGGATCACATGCCGACTAAAATGGGGAAATATCAAAGATGTAAGCAATGTTCTTTAATTAAACAACGAAAAAATACCCGTTTTTGTTGCAAGGTGTGTAACGTTTATTTATGTGCTGCGCCATGCTTTGAAAAATACCATTTATAATTTTTTTTTATTTGACTATGTATTACCACATCCTCTTTTTTACTTTTAAGATATGATTTGCTAATGTGTGATATAATTTTATTGTTCCTATTTTAGAGATTTATGACATTCCATTGTTTGTAAGTTGGTAACATTGTTGATTTTACATATCAGGATTATCCTTATTATAATCCTTTTGTTACTTCTATTCCTGTTATTCCTGAGGTTTTGTTTATATTAGGTACTAAACTGATGTTCTTCCTAGTATATTATTAGGTACATTTTGTTAAAGATTTGTGATATTGTAAGACTGATTTGTAATAATAATTATTAGGTATATGTAACTGTTGCGTATTTTTTACATGTAAAAAAAAAACAATTATTAAAATACAATTTTCTTTTATTACTACATAAAATACTTACGTATTTGATATGGATAGGTATTATATTAGATAAGAATACTTGTTAGAATCGATAACCAACGTGTACACTGATACATCCCTAATTCAGATGCGAGAATGTCATAAAATTGACTGGCAAGCAACGCCATTGTCACAATACCAAGACAAGTCATGTTGACTCGGTCTAAGCCAAGGCGGTAAAGTGTATAGAATAATAATACGTACACTAACTGGTTCCGTCTTAGTAGTATATTTAAAATTAATCAATGTTTAATTAGGTTAGCTTACATATTTTCAGCTTTACATCACATAATCAGCCTATGATGTTCCCACTGCTGGGACACAGGCCTCCTCTCTATGAGAGGGAGTGCGGGTTGGTAGATGTCACATGTCTTCGAATTTTTGGTTCTAAGACATGCCGGTTTCCTCACGATGTTTTCCTTCACCGTTTTGAGAGCAGTGGTGATGAAATTATTTACACAAAGTAAAGCGCCTGTCGGGGTTCGAACCTACGACCTACAACTCATAAGTCGCGGCCGTTACCACTGGGCCACCACTGCTCTCAGCTTTACATATTAGGTGCATACTATGATTACTACCTTTATTAATGCATACCTAAATAAATACCTATGTAGACAGTGTGCGCTGGTCTAGGTGCGACATATTTCTCATTCGTAAGAGTTACCTATATAAAAAAAAAACAAGAATAATAAGGTCAGATAATATTTTCAACGATGTTTCATATCATAAGTAAATCTAATAAAAGAGAAAATATTTCAGGTGCTTATCAAAGCCTGTATCGTTCTTCTATAATAGTTTGGGTTACTTGTTGAAAAAAATTCGTTTCAGAAATTACTGACCTGTTTTTGTCCCTAGTAAATAAATGAAAATGTTGAAACAACATTTTTGATCATAGTTTTTAAAATAACTCACCTCTAAATCATCTTCTCGTATTGATTCCCCTTCCGAGAACTCTTCGTCATTTCCAATTCCTTCCAATATTCGAAGAAGTTCTTCGGTAGTCATTACACTCATGATCGGTTTATAATATAAGTAACTGTTACACGATATTTTAATAATAATAAATACAAAAAAATACTACTACTACTATTAAAGCACTTCACTAGACTTAATCGCCTGCGCTTACGACGTCACCGTTGTGTCACAGATTTATGACTATGGCGTACAAGGGACGGACAATATTGGTTTGCGCTAGGGATGCGCAAGAGATGAGTTTAACAAGTGTCGATATTAGACATTTGCATATTTTATTTTTGATTGTGTAGCTAGAGGCATGGTTCTATAAGGCTGAGTTGTTTTAAAAATACGTTTTATTTCTCCTGATACCAACTTATACACATATAATATACTCTGGACTAAAATTTAATATTCATCTTCTTAAGTTTTCATTGATTTTACAATCATACGTCACAACACTAGCTGTCACATATAGCAGACTACGGCGTGTGAGGCACTCCTTTTATACGCGTTTAACATCTACTTTTAAAACAGCAAATTTCTCGATATTGGTGGTTTATTTATATTTGTTTCATGCAATACAATATAGACGGAAGCTTAAACTTTTAAATTATATAAATAAAAACACACAAAAGTAATGATTAAATTGTTTATTTCATAATATGGTGCGACGTGTATTTTGTCATATATTTGTCACGTTGGCGTTCAGGGTAAGATTTCGTTTGTCACATATATGTGACAATGGCGTTCAAAAGGTTAATACTGTATGTTGATTATTGTCTGTGGTGCGTATAGTTATAGCACGCGAAGAACACTTATCCTTGTTTCGTTGTTCATAGGACCAATAGTATTTATTCACCACTTCCTTATTTTTGTTGAAAGAAAACCCATCTATATTTAGCTTCATTCCACCTCTCTTGCTTTAGGAATATGCTGCACATTTCGAAACAGTTTTATTTACCTCGACTATACAATTTAACACAAATCAAATTTAATTAAAAATCTTTTTAAAAATAAGCTTTTAATTAACTAAAAAACCTTCAAAACTCGACAAATCCTTTGCCGTCCAGGCCGGTCGTTTGTGGAATGCATTGCCAGTTCAAATAAGACGCGCGCAGTCGTTAAGAGCGTTACTCCAGAGCGGCGCGCCTCGCGTTTAGGTAAATTTATTCACACAGCTAAACAGTCAGCACGCACAGAGCCGTCTGTGTTGCAGCGCGTATCATAAACCGCATTGAATCAACTTGATACTTTGCCAGCTTTTAGTTAGTAGGGAATGTTTGCGTTTTTGCGTAAGTAGGGACAATTTTTTTTAGTTGATTGTAATCAATGAGCAATTAAATTATTATTAGTTAGGTTAAAGTAAATAAAACCATTTTCGTGTAAAATGAAATTTTAATATTTATCGTCTCTAAGTTCCATGGACCTAGAAATGTAATGAAATGAAATGAAATGAAATTGTTTATTCTGTAAATAGGATATTGGAATCACTTTTACACGTCATATTAAAAAGTTGTAAAAATAAGCTAGATGAGGTCGGCGTTTCCTATCTGACTACTCTGAGAAGAAAGGCCGAAACAAACTCAGAGGTCACCGTCTCCTTTAAAGTCCAGACATAATCTTGGTCAGGCCATATGAGGACCATGTAGATTAGAGTCTGAAATGGTCTTTTGAGGAAAGAACCACACAGATTTGAGTGGACCTGTCCAGTCAGTGCAAGCATTTGTCAGTAATAGCTTTTCGGGGATCAACAATTTCCGGTAATATACATTTATTGTAAAAACTGACTAGTCGATGTTCCATGTTTTCCCTCCAAAATTGATCGTCCCTGATTACTTTTTCTGTCTTCTATTCGAAATCTTTGCCTTTCCACACAGCAAACAGACAGTAATTTCTGTTAGTTATGTGCAGCTGCCCCTGTATTTGATAAAACCAGTCATGGCGTCGATTTATAGAACCATCTATTTCCCAAAATTTAATTTTTTTTTGGCTAATAGCTACATTTGCCTCTAATCCAAATGCCGAACTAGGACATTTAATTTCGAGGATGCCATCATCTTCGATCAGTCCATCCGGCGAAGCACCTGTAATCATAATAATTTGAAATTCAATAGTCTATTTATTTATTAACAATAGAATTTAAGAATAAGAAAATAAACGGGTTGTTAGAAAAAGCTAAAACCTACTCGTATAGCAAGTGAAACGAAAACAATAGATATCGAAATAAATGTAATGGTAGTGCATACCCAAGAAAAATAACTCCTCATCAACAAATAATCCGCATTTCTGTACCGTGATATTTTCTTGTACCTCCAGCTGTTCTATGGCCACTTTTTCGTTTACTTTCCATGTTGAATACTGGGGACATGGTCCAAGGAATATGAGTAAAGACATTGTTTTACTAAAGGTGCTGGGCTAACAGTCGATCGCCCGCCGTTTGCACACTTTACAAAATAAAGATGCTGTCAATAAACATCGTCTTAGCTCTAGCCAAAGTGCACTCTCTGCCTGAAGTACAGTATCCCTTTCAACTTCTTGTCTATTATTTACCTATAACATAAAATTCGGAAATATATTTTTAAATTTTATATTATCAGGAACAATGTACAACATATAACTGAACTTATAGAAGTATAGCGTAAATACACACTTGTTCTTGAAGATTTTTCAAAAACTCGTCTTTTGCCGTATTGTATTCCTCTGTAGGCATATCCGGCCGCTCACATTGTCCTCCGTAGGAGCTTTTGTCTGTATCAAACAGTATTTTTTTCTTAGGAATGCGATGTGTTTTTTGTCTTAACTTCCTTTTCAAACGAGCCATTTCAATACGCTTCAATGAGTTTCCTATAAATTATGGGTAATTAATTAATCTTATATAATAATAAATCAGATAAGTAAAGGTTTAAAATAATACCTGGGCTTTTATTAAACTTTGATTTATACAAGACGTATTGTGGCCGTGCGGAATTAAAAGAAACAACAGCTGCGTTACATCGTGCAGTGTAAGATTTTTTTAAAGAATAATTTACGCGCTTTCCACCAACGTGTTTCGCAACAATGCTGTTGAACTGTTCTGCCCTGTTATTATTCAAATTATAAAGCAAACTTTTTGAATGCAAGGCAATTTGTGTTATAGGTTCCATAATTTTTTTAAACAATGTCTTTGCCTTTGGTACTAGATTTTCTTGTTCTTTTTTTTTATCAGTACAGTAATATGCTTCACATTCTTTGTGGTCCCCGAAAGTATGCTTTGGGCTATTTAAAATATCTTTTTTAAGCTGATAATCTTGTCCGATAACTTGTAACTTGTAGAATTTTGGGCGTTTCTAAAGCGTGCAGCTGATCTTATCGCAGTTCGCAGTCGCTTCATTCGATCCACTGTCAATAACTTTCTTTCTGCCAGTGGAACAGCCGTATCTTTACCCAAGTTGATAAGCTTACCACTGAAATTACGCAATAAGTGATTTGTGCATTCAATTTTCTCAACATTCACTTTAGAGTATGGTCGACTTTCTAATATTTTTTTGTAGGTACTTGCGTCTCCATCGGCTATCAATGTCCCGTATATTAAATTTCGTTTAGCAACTGACGTCTTGAAACCTTCGACAATACCAGACTTTTCCATGCTAGTGGAAGATCCAGTATGGTTTCTAAGGCAATCGTGTGCCACTGGCGGTATATTTTTTGATGTTACTTGGGCACAAGTTGAACAATGTTTGTTTTTTACAGCCACGTGAAGTACTTTGCCTGTTTCGTGTCCCACAATAGCAGATACTCCAGATGACGCAGAGTAGTTACTTTTATAGGACCTTTTTGACCAACAACAATCAGCAATGGCCTTCACGATTGGAATCCCATCCTTGACTTGGCCACACGATATTGCCTTTTCTCCTTCTTCTTTTGCAGCTTCCTGCATACTTACTTCTGCGGTTTCTTCCCACCATTTAGCAATTTCATCGTGACATTTTGCATATCTTTTTTGACCTAAAAGTGGCAAGTCCACAGAAGCAAGAAGTTCATCCAAGTTTGACTGACCGCACCCAATCATTATAGCTCCATTTACAGCACCATGATTAACATCCATACTACCATTTGAACGACCAGATGTTTGTAATTTTAATTGTATGTGGCACATATTGCACTGCATTAAAAAATCTGAATGTAAACCACCCTGAACTTCTTTCACAAATTGGAAATTGTCTATAGTACGGCCAAAAGCAGCATTGTGGTTATTTAAAGTCTTGATTTGATCCATAAAAAACATAAAATCTATAATACGACGTCCTTTTAATTTGTTATCCGATGTAATATTTTCTTCAATAGCCTGCAAAGGACAATGCCCACATATTAGAACAACCGTGGCCTACAGTAAAAACTGATAAATAGTTTATGGAATTATAGTTTAAGTTGTTACGAACACCTTCTAGTACTTATTAGTTAAGAAAAAAAGTCGCCATGTGGAAATAAAACAGTTTTAATTTTTTTTTTTTTCTTAATCACAGACTTATTCTATACACTTACAATCACTTTTGAATCGTATGTACATAATTTTTAATGAGTGGGTTCCATTTCGTACATAAAAAATTGGTAAAGTTATATCTTATGGATAGCTCGACAGAATTTGGAGTTATTGTATTTTATTTATTTATATTAATGAATGCTTGTCATTCACCACCACTACCCCTAACAGTATTACTTTCAATGTATAAAGCTGTGTAATGAAATGATGCTGATGTTAGTACATAATAAATATCAGCTTGAAGCGGCAATAGCCACACGGTGAAGGCGTGAAACTGACAAGCGAGAGATCGTGAATTCGAAACAGGTTGAGTTGCACTATTGATGTGGACCCACTCCTAACAAAAGTATATTTAGCTTAGCTGGAGAGGTCAATATTATAATTAATTACACATTGCTCAGTAGCAGCCCGGAGTCTGGATTTGTACCCGGTTGATGGCAATAGGCTCGCCCCCTATTACATGGGACTTAAACATAACTGGTGAAATGTGGGTGTACTATAGGTACACCTCTGCCTAACCTTTCGGGAAATACAGGCGTGATTTTATATTATACTAGTAATCATTTAAAAAAAGAAAGAAAAATATATTTATTCTGTACTATCATCAGCATCATATACCAATAAGACACCGTCTAAAAACTGTGCTGGAGGAACTATATTGGTTTGATGCCGTGCCCACCCAAGATACCAGACAACAGACATAACGTGGGCACAGCATCCTACAGTCCTCCGGCCTACAATACAATTACAGCAGTACTGATATATGGCTGCTCTTCCAGTGGCATTATTTCTTATTAAAATGTAGACAAAGTATGTCTTTCGGCTAATATGCCTGCTTTGGATTCGGGCCCTTAATAACAAGCAATCATTTTGAAAAAGTGAACCTTCCAAAATACTGGTTCTCCTATCATTAGAAACCTCAATACGATAACATCCATTTGATCTAATGTGCTCTCCATATTAAGACCTGGCTTGTTTTAATTGATATGTCCCACATGCAAACATAATCAAATCACTTTCAGTTAACTGTGGGTATTCTCTTACATTCTCTGTTATGACTTCAATACTTGAAAAATTAACCCTTACTCTATTTAAATTCCTTTCTTCAATAAAGTCTGCCAGATCATTATTCCTGTACCGATTTTCACGAACTTGCTGTAATATTTGTACTGCGTCATCCCTGTCCCTATACCGAAGGTGAAACCTATTAATTAAAGAAGCAGCTACAGAAAAATCTACCATTAAATGACGTGAAGCTCTATTAAAAAACGTTTGACGAAATAACTTAAACGATTTTTTTTAAATTCCGTTTGTTGTTTCAACTACCCACCGGCACATTGTTACCATTCTAGATTTATTGGCATTAATGGCAGATAGCTGTGTTTCACCCGGTTGTAGGGAAAGGGGTACATGTACACTATAATTACATCTCTCTAATAATGAAATGGAATCCCTAAAGCCCCTATCCAGTATAAACACATCTCCACTTTGAAAAAACTGTCTATATGGACCATTTTCATTAGAAAATTCATTTCGTATTATATCGGCATCTGATGTTGTTGCTGGATAGGGGCCTAGCACATCTATAATGTACCCATCTGAGCAAACAAGTAAAAATGGTTTTACCAAGTTTCGATATTTATGTAGAGAATAGGTGTTTTTTTGGTATAAATAATTAGAGCTTTTTTTCAATATAAATGTAAGTCCCATCGGCAATAACAATTGGATGATGTTCCTCTGTTTCAAACAGACCATTTGGTATTAATAAGTTTCTCTGAGAGATATCTGTCCTAGTCACATGATTTAATCCTAGGTTTCGAGGCACAAAAACTTGGTGTAATATGTCTCAAGCCATGTTCATTAAACGTTCTAATGTACTTCGCGGTACACTTAACAAAGAAGAAATACGTTCGTCGCTTTCACCAGTTCTTAATTTTATTAAATATGCCGCAAGGGCAAACCTTCCTTTATACCTGTTTGACAGGCTGGGGACTTCAGCAAGTAATTGGTTAAATTGTGCTTTCGTTATCCCAACATAATAATGCACTACATGTTCTGGGATTTCATTTATATTTTGGAAATCTAAATGTACATACATATTCTGCTGCAGCAGAGAAGCAAACTCTTCAATGTGGGATGAACTAAAAGTCTGTATTGGGTTTTCCGTAAAGTCGCCTAATAGGTCCCATGAGTTGCTTGTCAAATGATAATTGCAAATTCTGCATTGTGCGGGGACATAATATTTATAATCACAGAAAAGTCTTACTCTTAGTGATGCCGGAACAGTAAGGCGATCAGTACCTGTACAGCCAGGGAAAAAGCAGCAGCGCTGAGTATCAGGTGCTCTTACATAGTTTGGTAAAAATATTGTGGATTCTATCCCTTGCACTTGAGGTGCATTTTGTGTAGACTCATTTGTTTCAGTACTGTCAAGGTCTACAGCCTCTTCATCTAAATCCACAGACCGGTTACTAGAACTGATTGAACGTGAACGTGTAATTGCTCTATCACATCTCTGCCAGCAAGGGTGGCAGATGCGAGACGAGCTCAGCAACTGAAAAAAAGTAATAAAAGTAATATAGGTTTCTGTCTTTTAGGTACAGCTACCAGCCAGCTTAAATGTGTATCTACTTTTTTATAATAGTATTACTTTTATCAAAACAATGTTTGTCCAGGGAGGGATTGAAGCTATACATCTTAGTCTATAAGTAAGAGCACTACACCAATGAATTATTTGTTAATATTATAAATCTAAATATTTCACATCATAAACTGAAATATAATTTGAAACCTTACCTGACGTAGACCAATTTGTCTAGAAATATTTTCCCTTATACGATTTTCTCGTGGAGAATCCTGAGACAACAGGTGACTTCTTTGTCTACGTAGTGAGCGACCACAGCCAACACAAATGAGGCGAGCAGCGGAAGGTGAGATGCTTTCTCCTGGGTGTCTAATTTCATTCCATGCTGCAGTCCAACACGAATGACAAACAAAATCATTGCTTGAGATATGCACCTGAAAATACAATTGATAATTAATTAATATTACTTACACAGTAAACGGTGACAACTAATGAAATGGGTAGCATAACATAGTACATAATTATGCTATACGATTTTGTAAGTTTCTCATTAAAATACAAGTATTTATTTAAAAATATTTTTTACTATGATAAGGTTTCATAGAAAGTGAAACTACTAAAAGCTTGCATAAGTACTGGCTTTTGTTATCATAGTTTTCTAAAGATGTTTTTTAGAGTAGGTGAATATTATAAGGCTTACCTGTTGTGGAAGAACCCATTGCTGTACAATTGATCGTACTTCCACAATTTCTAACTGATGAGATCGCAAGCGCGTCATATCCACTCTACAATTCGCACAGCGAACGTTGCTTGCGCCGGTTAATCCCAGCGACGACGTGCTGGAGACAGCAGAGTTGCCCAGGTCCATATTGGCGCCAGAGTAATCATTAGTAAAAGCGGGGCGAGAGTCCAAATGCGTGCGAGGGCCGTCATCAGATGCGGGGTCAACAGTTTCCACATTCTCATCAGGGTTGTCATTCAAAGAGGAGCCAGGGTCCAAGTAAGCGCGAGGGTCGTCATTTGGGTGAGGTTGATCGGAGTCCATTGTCGTAAAAAAGGCCACAAAAGAGCACAAACCACGGCAAAAGAAAACTACGATAGCGAAACACACACAAACCACGACAGCGAGCGCGCTAGTAGGTAGATTTACTAGTTTATGAGTTACTGTCAAATCTATCATCCATCTGTCAAAAAATAATGTTACCATATTATTTAGAAATGTTATCGATTTGTTGCATCGATTGTTGGTCTTGATCAATTTAATTTTAATCTAACTACGGCAAAGCCATACAGAATAAAGTGGACTATAAATGATCACTGGTCTGAGTTGTTTATGAACAAAATAGTTATGTCACAAAGAAACTAAAACGATTGTGACATCAGAACAACTTTTCGCTAACCATAGAATATAATTTAAAATCAGTTTAAAAATCTGAAACCTGACTAACGTATTTAGACAATATTATAAGCACTTCCCGAAGTCAAGAGCATAAATACTCAAGTTTTAATTTAAATAGTAGCCGACAAGTTGCTTTGTTTTTTTTTCGCGGTTAGGTTTTAGTTTTAAAGTATTTTTTATTTATTTTTTATTTTATGGCAATACTATATTATTTTATTTTATTCTATATACTTTCTCAGCAGGTCAAAGCTAAACAAAATGAAAGTGTACATGAAATACTGTAAGTGTTCCTACACTGATTCATCATTATCATCAACCTACATTATTCCACTGTTGCATATCAGGCTCTCTCTTCGATTGCACGCCACTGAGCAGACAGGGTGATTTTTATAATTATGAATTACTCTGTAATCGATTAGATTTATTAATGTATTAATCGAAATTAAATTGATCATATAATGGCAACCCTAAACTTCACCTGAAAGTGAAACTCGTATTTATATTATGTTAAATTACTTATTTATTTGTTATGATGACGGCGTCATATTTAGAGAAAAAACTTATACGGATAATTCCTATTTAAAAAACTTATAATTTTGTATTATCTTTCAAAATCTGTCCGAGGTGGGCCGCAACCGAGCATTGTTCTTTATAACAACATAACTAAAATATTTTATTTGTGTTGAAATATGTATATAAATGACCAAGTAATTCTTACAAGATTCCCTGCGTCTCAATCTTGAGCTGGAGATAATGGTGCAGCGTTCTGAAGGTTCAGGGTTTTATCAACGCCAATTTCACAAACTATTTGATTCTCCCTAGTGGATTTAGCCGCATATCCACTCTACAATTCGCACAGCGAACGTTGCTTGCGCCGGTTAATCCCAGCGACGACGTGCTGGAGACAGCAGAGTTGCCCAGGTCCATATTGGCGCCAGAGTAATCATTAGTAAAAGCGGGGCGAGAGTCCAAATGCGTGCGAGGGCCGTCATCAGATGCGGGGTCAACAGTTTCCACATTCTCATCAGGGTTGTCATTCAAAGAGGAGCCAGGGTCCAAGTAAGCGCGAGGGTCGTCATTTGGGTGAGGTTGATCGGAGTCCATTGTCGTAAAAAAGGCCACAAAAGAGCACAAACCACGGCAAAAGAAAACTACGATAGCGAAACACACACAAACCACGACAGCGAGCGCGCTAGTAGGTAGATTTACTAGTTTATGAGTTACTGTCAAATCTATCATCCATCTGTCAAAAAATAATGTTACCATATTATTTAGAAATGTTATCGATTTGTTGCATCGATTGTTGGTCTTGATCAATTTAATTTTAATCTAACTACGGCAAAGCCATACAGAATAAAGTGGACTATAAATGATCACTGGTCTGAGTTGTTTATGAACAAAATAGTTATGTCACAAAGAAACTAAAACGATTGTGACATCAGAACAACTTTTCGCTAACCATAGAATATAATTTAAAATCAGTTTAAAAATCTGAAACCTGACTAACGTATTTAGACAATATTATAAGCACTTCCCGAAGTCAAGAGCATAAATACTCAAGTTTTAATTTAAATAGTAGCCGACAAGTTGCTTTGTTTTTTTTTCGCGGTTAGGTTTTAGTTTTAAAGTATTTTTTATTTATTTTTTATTTTATGGCAATACTATATTATTTTATTTTATTCTATATACTTTCTCAGCAGGTCAAAGCTAAACAAAATGAAAGTGTACATGAAATACTGTAAGTGTTCCTACACTGATTCATCATTATCATCAACCTACATTATTCCACTGTTGCATATCAGGCTCTCTCTTCGATTGCACGCCACTGAGCAGACAGGGTGATTTTTATAATTATGAATTACTCTGTAATCGATTAGATTTATTAATGTATTAATCGAAATTAAATTGATCATATAATGGCAACCCTAAACTTCACCTGAAAGTGAAACTCGTATTTATATTATGTTAAATTACTTATTTATTTGTTATGATGACGGCGTCATATTTAGAGAAAAAACTTATACGGATAATTCCTATTTAAAAAACTTATAATTTTGTATTATCTTTCAAAATCTGTCCGAGGTGGGCCGCAACCGAGCATTGTTCTTTATAACAACATAACTAAAATATTTTATTTGTGTTGAAATATGTATATAAATGACCAAGTAATTCTTACAAGATTCCCTGCGTCTCAATCTTGAGCTGGAGATAATGGTGCAGCGTTCTGAAGGTTCAGGGTTTTATCAACGCCAATTTCACAAACTATTTGATTCTCCCTAGTGGATTTAGCCGTTTCTGATGCCTGCAAATTTTCTTGAAAATCCAGTGTCTTTTCACTAAGGTTTTCTTTTTGTTGAGTCTGAAAATAATATGCATAGGTAATATAAAATCACAACTCACACACACCTTGTTTCCCAGTTGGACTAGGCAGAGGTGTACCTATAATATACCCACATTTCGTCAGTTATGTTTAAAGGCTCCCACAGACAGGGGCGACGCGACACCGGTAGAACAATTTCCGTTAAGTTTTCATAGAAATTGTTCTACGGATAATCTCGTCGCGCGACAAGACGCGCCTGTTTGTAGGAGCCTTAAGTCTGAAAATAATATAGCGACACAAACCGTAAGCACTATGACCGGCGATCGATTGTCGGCTTGAGATAAATACATAATAAAGAAATGTCTTATTTATTTTTGGTTTAATAACTGCTCAATTAAAATAAAGGAAATACGTGTCTGTCTGTCTAGATATGAAATTTCAAAAAAGTGCCATAATATACAACGTGCCGCTACAATGGCGACATTAATTTAACACACGGGTAGGGCTAGTGGCCAGTTACCATAAAAATTATAATAAAATAAAATAATTCGTAAATTGAAAAAAAATAATTTTCAAACAAACTAAATCATAAAAACATAACCAAAATTGAGATCACTCTTTGTAAAAGATTCATTCATGTAGGTACCTACCAGCTGGCTTACGTTCCATCGGTCAAGATCCTTTGTCGGCATAATTTCTAGGAAATTGCGCGGCTTTCCTTTTATTCGCCTACATATGATCCGTGACCCCGGCAACGTGAACTCTTCGCTACAGTTCTTTAAGTACAGGTTGCTCCAGGATGGTAATTTAGAAAATTGTAAATAAATCAATAAATAATAACATTTAATGAAATTAATATATTTTCCTAAAACGAATACGCGAAATCGGATACGTGTGTTAAATTAATGTCGTCATGGTAGCGGCACGTTGTATAAAGAAGTAAATAATTAAAACTTACAACATCATATGTATTTACGTCCTGGTTTTGAAGTATTTCAACTTCTTTTTTCTGCCTATAACAACGAATCAGATATTAGCTTTATCTTATTGCTACTGTTTCATAAAAAAAAATTGGCTCCTCGGTAGTTTACCTTTTAGCTTCATTAGCTTTGGCCAAACTTTCATAATTTTTATTTTTACTTTTGCCCTTATAGCGCCTTTTGTTAGCCATACCTGAAAAAAAGTAAAACGAAAACATACATAAAAAGTCTAATTTAATCTTCTTAAGTGAATTGAATACCATTACATTTAAATATGTTTGTGATGTTATTTGGACTACATTACCACCCATATATATGAAGCCTCCTACAGAAAAAATGTGGAACTTAACATATGAAGAGTTTTATAATATGTGGCAATTCCCCAATTGCCTCGGCAGTGTTGATGGAAAACATGTCACTATCGTTTGTCCGCCTAATTCAGGCAGCAATTATTTTTGCTACCTCAAAAAAAATTCTGTCGTCCTTATGGCAATAGTAGGACCACACTACAATTTTTTATGTATCGATGTTGGAGGTTTTGGAAAAAATAGCGACGGTGGAATTTTCGAAAACTGTCATGGGAAGGAGGTTTAATAATGGGACTATGAATGTTCCAAGGCCTAAACTATTGCCGAGAACTAATGACGTTACACCTCATGTGTTAATAGGAGATGAGGCATTCCGATTGCAAGCACTTGTAATGAAACCCTTCAATCAAAGAGTTTCTAGGGTTGATAGAAGAAAGGAAAAATACAATAAGCGCCTATGCCGAGCTAGACGCGTTGTTGAAAATGCATTTGGATTACTGGCTCAAAAATGGCGAATATATTTCAAACCCATGCACCTAGAAGTGTCTACAGCTAAAAAAGTGATAAAAGCAACATGCGTACTCCATAATTATTTACGCTCTAAAACTTGCAATACCCCGTACTTGCAAAATATGTATTTTACTACTCAACAAAATAATGCAATGAACAATGAATATCAAAATTTTCAAACTTTGCAACTTTCAGGCGATAGGGTACGTACACAATTTGTCAACTTCTTTAATGGCGGTAGTCGTATTTAGTACCCAATTGAAAGATAATATAATAATATATTAAAAAATAAAAACTTACCACTTATGTTACATTTTTCTCCTATCTCATCCCATATTTTATTTTTCATAAATATATTTTTATAATCCGTAAGTGACATATCATTTAAAACTGGATTGCACTTCACCATCTCAATAAATTAATCGTTATTCGTTCGTTTCTATGACGCCATGTTGCAAACGCGTCCTTTCGCTAAGGAATATCGTGCGTAACTGTTGTCATGTTAACCCCGCTTGCGGAGTGAGGGGCGGGATGCATGCCGCTGCTCCCGCGCGGTATGTACCTCTTCCCACATCGGCAGCGAATATCGCTCAGGTCGCTCTAGCCGTTGTACTGCTACGGCTACATATGTCGCGCGATGATTCGTGTTGCGTTGTCGCGACAAAAACTATAAACTTCGTGTTCGCGCTACGACGAACTCGCTGCGGCTACACTTCGCGTTATCGCGAACTTTTCATCGTGCGCTCTCTCTCGCACATCCCTCGATGTCTCGCTGAGCAACAGAGAGCGCACTGAAGAAAAGTTCGCGCTACAGCGAACATTCGCGTTGTCGCGACAGGTGTAGCCAAACAATTCGTGACTTCGCGAATCATTCTGGTGAACTTGAATGCCAAAGAGCTTCTTAGTTAAGGGCGCACCCTACCTCAAATTGCTTAGCATGATCCTTCGTTATGCCGAAAATACTGCAGCATTAATTTTGAAATAAATATATATTAAAGTTGAGGATTGATGCTAGGTCCTAAGTTTGGCGAAAACACGATTACATAAAATTTATTTCTCGATAGTACAAAAATCCAAAGTTACCTCTAAACAGAACTAAAAACCACTGGTATTAAAAAAATACTTACTTCAAATTAGATCATGAAACTTTGCATGATAACTGAACTATCTTTAAGTTTTTTTTTTTTTTTAATTACCCTTATTTTCACCGTAAAAAGCAATTACCTAAACATTTCGACGCTTTAGAGCCGCAATTGCCCTACTCCGTCTCGTTCTCACTCAGGTCGCGAGTAGTATGGTGCGAGCGGGATAAAATCTGAGGTAGGGTGCGCCCTTAAAACGTCGCGGGATAACTCAGGCGGACTAGACGCGGGAAAAAAATGGAAGATGCGGTTGCACTTTATTGTATGTCGGCAAATAATTATTTATTGCATCTTTATTATTTTAATAAAATAAATAAAAGCGAAATAAAAGAAGATGGTGTATGGTGGATGTTATCTATACATCTATACAAAAGTTATAAAACTAAAACCCAACTACGGCAAAAAAGTCATTTAAAAACGTATATACACGAATCACAGACAATCCGGAGTCACACGTGTTAGGGCTTAATCAAACAGATACGTGTGTCTCCGGATTTTTAATTTGTCTGTAGGTCTGTGATTCTTGTTTATACCTTTGTAGATGACTACGGTTAGACTGGAAGCCGACCCCAATATAGTTGGGAAAAGGCTAGGCAGATTGATTGAGATGACTTTTTTGCCGTAGTTGGGTTTTAGTTTTATAACTTTTTTTTTTTTTTTTTTTGGGGTTTTAAAATATATATTTTTGAAATATGATAATTAAGTCCTTTCATTTGATACAGAACACGGCCTCATTAAAAACCTTTTTTTTAGTTCATGACTTTTTGTCCTCCAGAGGGCGTCATATTCAATTTAATGTCTCATTTGTCAAATTGTGATGAGCAGTTTAGAAGATATGAGGGAACACATGAACATACATACAAACCGTTCAAAGTCATAACCCTCCTTTTTGCTTCGCCGTAGTGGGGTAATAATTACTTACTAACAAAAAAGTAAGATTTAAGTATAAAATAAGCTCTTTGACGTGAAGTTAACTCAGCAAGACAAATTCGTGCAGACCGTTCGGCGTCTCGCTGTAAACACAGACAAAGTGCGCGAAGTGTGGCTAACAGCACTAACTTTGTTGCGATAAAACCCTTTACATATTCAGCCTATAATGTTCCCACTGTTGGGACACAGGCCTCCTCTCTGTGAGAGGGAGTGGGCCGTAATCCACCACGCGGGCCCAGTGCGGGTTGGTAGATGTCACATGTATTCCGGTTTCCTTCACCGTTTTGAGAGCAGTGGTGATGAAATTATTTACACAAAGTTAACCGACTATCAGGGTTCGAACCTACGACCTACAACTCGTAAGTCACGGCCGTTACCACTGGGCCACCACTGCTCTCAACAAAACCCTTTGATGTGCAGTAGTTTACCGACAGCCGCGCGAAGTCTTCGAGTTCGCGCTTCGAGTTCGCGATGTGACGAACTTCTTGCCCACACGCGTCGCGACAACGCGAATCTTCGCGTTATCGCGACATATGTAGCCAAGCAATGTTCGCGTGAATGGTTCGCGAATTGACGAATTTCTTGCCCACACGTGTCGCGACAACGCGAATCTTCGCGTTATCGCGACATATGTAGCCGTAGCATACTTGATACTAAATACCTGAGCGAAACCCGCGCGGTATGTACCTCTACCCACAGCGGCAGCGAAAATCGCTCAGGTCGCTCTAGCCGCGGTACTTGATATTAAATTCCTAAGCGAAACCCGCGCGGTATGTACCCACAGCGGCAGCGAATATTGCTCAGGTTTGAATAGGCCTTAACCATCGAGATATAAGTACTAACGTACTAGAGAAGCTACGTCAAATAACTGAATTGTCCTATTCTTCGTATTGAATCTTTAGTTCGCTGCAGCGCTAAAATAATAACAATTCGTCTAAACCGTACCTAATTTACCACAGTGCTAGATTTGCTGCGGAAGTGTATTTGTTCTCGGCAAAAGAGTCTTAAGCGCCATGTAAATCACGGCACTTACGCGTTTTCTTCGACAAACTGCGGCGCGATCGCCGCAGTTGAACGAGACAAAGTAGGAATTTACGGTGTCTTCTCTAGTACGTTAGTACTTATATCTCGATGGCCTTAACCCTTAAATTGGCAAATGAATTTATTTCTAAAATGTAATGTTTTTTTGTTATTTCCTAGTTTATTATGATCCCAGTAGACTGAAAAAAATTGTGAAAATATTCTTCTTATTACAGTTTTCGCGAAAAGCTATGTGCTCCGGGGAGTACATTGCCAACTATAGTGTAAAGTATGTCTTTTATGTTTGTACTACGTGAAGGACGGTGCCAAACTATCAATTAAACACGTATTAGTTTTAAATCTTTACTTTAATCAATAATTCTCATTTTTAATCATTCTCATTAATAATTCTCAACAATACCTATTTATTGGGTGTGAAATTGGCGGAAGCAATTTCTTTTGTTACTTTCGCCTACCACAAAACACAGATGCATATTGCACTTCACGCAAAAGACTTTGGTTCTTCCCTCTTTGCAAAACCTACAACGAGATTGCTTATTTGCCGATTCCGGAAAATGTCCGACAGCATCGTACCTGACACTATCAACCGGCCGTTTTTGGATCATTCTCCCCGTCATCTTCTCCATACTTCCAGTTGACTTGGCGATTTTTCCAGCCCGACAGAGTCCTTCAAACAAATCAAGCCTCTCTGCAACTCTTTTAGAGACTTTTTATTTCTCCCATCTCGCCTGTAAAGAAGCCAGCCGTTGTTTATGCATATGTCCAGCAATTGCGAAAAGATATCTAAATACCACCGTCGGCTCTTGAATGGGGTCCGGTACAAAGATATTAGCATATCGGCTAAATCTACGCCCCCCATATGCTTATTGTACTGCTTCACAAGTTGAGGGCAGTCAACATCGACCTTGCGTTTGTCTTCCTTCGAGTACCTCCTTATCTTTTCAATAGGATGAGAGAGAGATGAGAATCCACCTAGGAACTTATAAGCGTTACCACCTTATTATCGTTCCACTTCACGACAGCCAACTTGTTGCTATTGCACACAACTTGGGCACTGTATCCTCTCCTTTTCTTTTTTATTTCTTTCTCAGAGGGTAACAGATCTTGACAACCCCTGAGCCGGTTTGTTCTTATTGTTCCCAGGCTAAATATTCCGTATTCTTCCCGCAATAAGTAAATAAGCTCTGGAGAAGTAAAGAAATTGTCCGCGTATATGATGGATGGCTTCTTTTTTATTGTTTTGCATAATGCTATTACCACCATGCCACCAACCCCAAGTGAAGCTTCTTTAGCTGTGAAAGTGTTTTCACGAAACGTGTCATCTCCACCGTACATGATAAAATCATATATAATTCCTGAAACCCCGGCGCGTACAAAGTTTTTAAAACCCCATTTTTTCGGCTTGTTCTTTATATACTGCCTCCTTTTCCCAGCTTTTGTGCCTTTATATGGGATCATCATCTCATCTATTGAGTACTACCCTTCTTCCTCTATCTTCAAGCAATTTTGTCTGATCTTCTCCATAACAGGGTGTATTTTGTAATAGCGATCTGAGTTCTCCATGCTATTATCCACAAAGTGAATGTTGCGGCGTATTTGTTGGTAACGTTTTAGGGGCATTTCATCAGCTATTAGAGGATATCGGGTTTTTCTTGCCCAATAATCAGTATAGGCTGGCATGTGAACCACACCCATTAACATTTCAATAGCAAGAAAACTTTATAACTCCTCATTTGTCAACTGTATAGATTTACCATGTTCTTGAACCGAATATAAGTTTGTGTTGTGAACGATATCTGAAATTATGTCCGGTGAAAAAAAACAGCGAAAGTATTCCAATACCGTTTCATTTTGTGTTTTATGAAGCTCGTGTATTACTTCATCCACGTAGCCCCTATGGCGTAAATAAGTTTTTTTCCAGCTGTAAGTCAGTGAAAATTTGGTTTTCTTAACTTTTTTTACTACAACTGAAGGCTTCTTGCGTTTAGATCTAGTGATCGGCATAGGCGAAGCTTTTGAAGTGCTAGGAACTGGTGACTGCAGAAGTTCTACAGATGGAGTGGGTAATGATTGAATTGAATTCAATGTTGGTATGGCATTGTAATTATTAGTTGAGGGAGACGGAAAAACCTCTTGGAGCGTTGGTGTTAGTGGTACATCATCAATGTTATAGTCAAATACGTTATCAGAGTCGTTGTGGTCGTCTTCTAGAATGTTCAGTCTTTCAAATGAGGAGTCTAATGAAGGGGGGTCAGAGCTAAGCTTAGGTGAAGATGGCGGAAGGAAGTGTGATTCGTTATCCGAACTAGAACTGTCATCGGAACATGCATTTTCTTTCGGGATCAAAGCTAAAATCTTATGCGGTCGTGTTAGGTTCAAGCACTGTAGACAAAGAAAAAACAACATGCTGTACGACATACAATTCACACCTCAACCGATGTTATTTTAGATCAAAACCAACAAAAAAAGCCACTTTGCCTTTCTTTGCGTATTTGGCAATGTACTTCGTGAATACCGAAGTTTAATTTGTGTTCTTTACTACGTACTTGGCAACGGTATTCACGGAGTACACACAAAGTTTCGAACTCATAAAATTGCAATTACGTAATTTACACATGCAATTATGCAAGATTTATATTATTTATAATATCCCTATGCAATTTAAAGCCTAATCACCACAAGTTCAACCCAAAAAAGTATAGAAAAACTTAAAAAACTTACCCGTGACGCAGAGACACCAGACCGCTTCGAAGACATTTTGAATTTGACGGATAGTTTTCGATGTTACCACATCCTAATATTTTTTCTACCAAAATATACAATTATTGCAAGCTAAAAATAATAATTTATGGTATTTTTTTTAGATTAGTACTACAATCGACTTTTTCAAAGTGTATGGCTTTGGTGAAGTAGGTACACTGCCAATTTAAGGGTTAAAGAAGCTATACAAAGTTTAGTAGACTTAATTTTGAGATTCCTCAGAATCTTCGTCAGATTGTCTTTGTTCGTCAGATTACGGAAATATATTGTGATGGCGGCACGGATCGCTGTGTATTCTTAAAAAGTAGTATTAAAAAAAAAGAAAAAAAAAGTTGTTATTTTGATTTTACGTTCTATAAATGACACCAAACACCACACCCTAACACCCTGTATAGTATTTATTATGTTGCACCAATTATGTGTTTGGGTGCGTATCATTAAATTAAGCAACCTTTTCTTTACTTCGGTTTTATGATCTGTACACCCCAACCAATTTACATAAAATTTCTTGTATGCATGCTTATTCAAGTAATCACGTATAAGGCCCGAGATATCCCTATATAACATTAAAAACTTCTTTGATGGATATGTTAAATTTTGATGTTTTAAATGGGTGTATTCTCGTTGTTCAATCCATTTATGAAACACATCTCTTTTTGTTTGGGATGTGGCATTTTCTTTATGAAGATATGAGTTTAAAAAAAATCTACAACTGTGTCTCCTATATCATCCTCACTGTTTGCGTATATTGAATGTGGACCCATAACAAGTAATTTAAACGCATTCAAAAAAGTATATGCATCAGAATTGACGTTCCTGTAGTTGATGGCTTTGATTCTATCAAAAAAAATTCAAGAGGACCCTGATTAACATTTCTAGGATAAAAATATACTGCTCCCGACACCGGCGGACTTTTTAAAATATTTTTAAATGTTTTTTTATGTAATCATTTCAATTTAAGAAATTTAAAAAATTGTAATTATATAAGAAAATAAATATATGAACGAAATAATAAATCATATTTTTTGAACAACAGTTTAGAGAACCTTTCAAAACTTTCTATAGTTGTAACCCATCCCATAATAGATGGAAGTCGAACCTTATACATTTTATTATTTTTGAGGGCTTTCTTGCTACTATCATCAATATATTTTATATTTTTCAATATTTGTTTGGCTTCTCTCCTAAAATTGAAAAGTTGATGGGCGTTCGGCTTTATTGGTCCACGCAGTTTGCCCCGGACAGTGCTCCCTCCAGATCCCTTCACGCTTTCAAAGAGCTTGTCCATAAATTCCACAGCTTCTGTTGTGGCCATTGTTTCACTGACATTTTGACCCGAGGCTATAGTTTCTGAAATATTACATAATTATACAGGGTGTAAGGGTGTCACTCACTGCCCATCCATTAGCATCCGATAAAGCAAACGCAGTACACGCAACTGCTGCGACAGCTGTACAATGTTTTCCGCGGGAATTAATATCAAATCGGTCATTCCCTTGATGAAAAGAACCATGCATAATTGCTACATCACTATTTGTGTTTATAAACTTACTGGATGGATTAACTGGTTCTGCGAGTCTTTGTTCAGACTCATTAGCTTGTACTTGGTTATTGGTGCACTCTTCTTGAATGTCAGCAACATGAACAATTTGTGAGATATCATATTCCAAGACATTTTCAAAATTTGGTATGACGTCGTGGTACAATCTGTTGTGTCACACCGATTCGATATTCACGTTGTTCGGGAGTCTCATTGCTCAACCGATCTCGTATAACATCGAGTCGATGTTCACGTTGATCGGGAGTTTCATTGCTCAACCGATCTCGTATAACACCGAGTCGATGTTCACGTTGATCGCGAGTTTCATTGCTCAACCGATCTCATATAACACCCGAGTTCCGAGACCCGAGTTCACCAACAGATGGTTAAATTTTAAACAGATGTTTGAACCATGAACGGCTGTTTATCAATATTTTGCTGTTCACCATTCACTAACCATTGATTATGTACTGTAATCGAATGATTAGCGTAAACGACGTAGCCAACTCAGTTTAACCATTGGTTTATGCTTCCTGACGTGAAGTTTGCATTGTGCATCACTTTTGGTTACAAAGTAATAATGCAAGACGCTTTAAATTATATCTTTGAAGAGGATAATGTGCTAGATGATTTTGAACATATAGAAAGAATTTTGCACACTCCCCGTATATTCCAAACACGGTGCAATTATTTCGAGGAATATGACGAGAAAGCATTTGCTACAAGATTTCGTTTATGCAAACGTAGTGCTTTGGAATTATTATTACTTGATTTAATTGAAAGGAAGTTGGAATATTCAAGCGACAGGTAAGTTTACTACTACGAGTATATATACTATTTAATTATGTTTGGGGTAGGTACTGTAGGTAGCAGTGGGGTCAAGAAACTAGTTACCTATGTAATTTGAGGTTAGATTTATGATGTACTAGCCACGCCCCGTGGTTTCACCCGCGTAAGTCTCGATCCCGTGCATATATCGGGATAAAAATAGTATCCTATGTCCTATTCCAGGTCATGGTCTACCCATGTGCCATCCGTTCAGCCGTTTTAGCATGAAAGCGTAACAAATAAACAAACCAACAAACTCATTTTCGCATTTATAGTTAGAATTTACTTTTTTTACTCTCTCGAGGTATAACAGCTACTAATATAATATATTGTACCTATCAATTTTCAGAAACAATTCTCTGTCACCCATATGTCAGCTGCTTCTCACTCTGAGGTACTATGCCACAGGGTGTCACCAGCTGACTATGGGAGACTTTGCTGGTGTCAGCAGACCTACGGCGAACAGGGTGATCCATCGAGTGACTGCTGCAATTGCCTCTTTAAATAAGGATTTCATACGAGTTCCAGAAACCTCCGAAGAAATTCGCAAAACTCAAATGGAGTTTTATAACATTGCCAAATTCCCCAAAGTGATAGGGGCATTGGACTGCACCCATGTAAAAATAATTTCACCTGGAGGTAATCATGCGGAAACTTTTCGAAACCGAAAAGGCTATATGTCAATAAATGTTCAGGCTGTATGCAATGCTGGACTTCTAATTACAGATATTGTAGCAAGGTGGCCAGGTAGTACTCATGATGAGCGCATTTTTAGTGCATCCAGTAGAAATGCTATGTTCGAGTTGGGCACATACCGTCGGTCCAGTGGTCAAGTAGCCAATCTGCAAAAACCGCTTTTTTCAGGAGAGCAAAAAGAAGATTGTTTGTCCTGTAAATCGAAATCTTAACGTATCTTTCTGAAATTTTAAATTTAGTATCAAAAAATAAATATCTTAAAGTGTATAATAAATTAAATATGTATTTATTATTATTTATGTAAATAAAGCAGATTGGCGACTTTACCGTGGTCACTTTAGATTTCAATAATGTATTCCCAGATAGATATACCAAATAGATATCCAAATAGATATACCAAATAGAATCCACCAGATAGATATACCAAATGAATCAATTGGTCATACATTTCGTAAACAAAGACCTACCATTTAAAATACTATTTCAGAATTTCCAAAGTCTTAATAATAAACACCACTTACTTGAAGCTTTCATCAACCAAAATTCTACGTACAAAGCAATATGTATCTCGGAAACCTGGCTCTCGGAAGAAAAACTAGAACTAATTAAGATTAGCGGCTATAATATTGCCTCATCATACTGTCGCAGTACCCGTACAGGTGGCGGTGTCTGTATTCTGCTTCAAGAACATATAGACTATATACATAGAAGTGATATAACAGATAAATCTATAGAATATGTACTAGAGTTATGTGCTACTGAATTACCTAATGAAAACTTATTAATTATAACTATGTATTGGAATAGAAGAGAGGAAGAAGTTTTTTATCAACAACTTAAACTAATTCTAAAATATATAAATGATAAATATTCTAAACTAAACGTAATAATAGGAGGTGACTTTAACATTAACATACTAATAGATAACGTTAAATCAAATCAATTCATAAATTTAATGCAGGAATATAAATTTACCCAATTCATAAAAAGCCCAACACGCGTAACGCCAAATACAACTACATGCTTGGATTTAATATTTACAAATTTTAATTTCAGAGATATGTACACAACTGTAGAAGAACTAGGATTTTCAGACCATAATAGTGCCATTTTACATTTACACCTGCCCAACCAAACAAAAAGAATCACCTGGTATGTAAAGAAAAGATTTTTCAATCACACAAATATTTTAAAATTTAAGTCAAAATTACAAGAACTAAATTGGAATAATATCATTACTACTGGAAAAGATATGAATAGTAATTATGAGGCTTTTAGTGGCACCCTCATTGACATTCTAAATCAATGTATGCCATTAAAAAAACTAAAGTTAAAACCAAAATATAAAAAATACTGGCTTACCGTTGGCATAAAAAAATCTTGCAAAAATAAAAGATTATTAAAAATACTAAAAACTAAAACAGACAATCCTATACTAACTCGACATTACAAAAACTATGAAAAAATTCTAAAGAAGACAGTAACGACAGCAAAAAAACTACACTACAAAAATAAAATGACCAAATCTAATAATAAAGTTAAGACAATGTGGAGCATAGTAAATGAACGTACAAATAAAAAAATACCAAGTGGGAAATCTAACATAACCCTTCAAACAAAAAATAGTGTGACTTCTGAACCCAAAGAGGTAGCTAACATATTTAACACTTTTTTCGCTTCAATCGGGGAGGCCACAAACAACTCGACCGGAAAACCGAAAAGATTCTCTCCAGTCGAATGCCCTACAGAAAACTCAATCTTTCTCAGTCCAATTGATCCCTACGAGGTTAATTCATTAATAAAAAACTTAAAAAATAAAAAAAGTCATGGCGTTGACGAACTACCACCTACCTTATTAAGGCAATGTGCAGATGAATTAACATTGCCATTCTTTAAACTATTAAATCAATCATTTGAAGAAGGATCTTTTCCCAATCTTTTAAAGAAAGCCCTCATAAAACCAATCCATAAAAAGAATAATAAAACCGACCCTAATAATTATCGCCCCATTGCCCTCTTACCGACAGCTTCCAAAATATTCGAAAAAGCCATGTGCAATCGTGTATATGCTTTTTGTGAAAAATATCATATATTTAATGACTGCCAAAACGGTTTTCGAAAAAACCGCTCCACTACCTTGGCCGTTTACAAATACATTCAAAAAGCCCTTGATATCATCAACGATAAAAAGTACGCGATAGGACTTTTGCTTGATATGACGAAGGCATACGACAAAGTGCAATTCGAAATATTATTAAATAAAATATATAGTATAGGACTCCGCGGCAAATGTTACGACTGGTTTGTATCTTATTTGAAAAATAGGGAACAAGTAGTTGAAATCGAACATTGCAACAATAATACAAATGAAATACAATTAATCAGATCCTACACCAAACAAATCACCGCCTCAATACCGCAAGGAAGCGTAATGGGGTGTTTCTTATTTCTGGTGTATGTAAATGACCTTCCAAAAAATATAAATGAGGAATGTGTCCTGTTTGCGGATGACATATCTATACTTACCTCATGCGAAAATAACACCAATTTAAATGATAAATTAAACTCCATATTAGATTCTACAGTAAATTGGATGTCTGAACACAATCTAGAAATAAATTTCAATAAAACTAAAATAATTTCATTTCACCCTCGTCAAAAAACCCCATTATATATTAACTTTAGCTTCAATAATAATAAATTAGACGTAGTTGATAAATTCACCCTACTAGGCGTAGATATTGATACACACATAAATTGGAAGTCTCATATCCAGAAAGTAAGATCAAAAATATCAAAATTTTCATACGCCCTCCGCGAGATCAAAAAAACCACAGACCTAAAAACAGCATTAGTAACGTACTACGCGTATGCCCACGCATGGCTCACATATGGTATCATCTTATGGGGAAACAGTACTGACGCGCCCACGTTACTTACATTACAAAAAAAACTAATTAGGATCTTAGTAAATATTGAAGTCACTGATAGCTGTAAACCCCACTTTCAGGAACTAAAGATCTTGTCCCTACCATGCTTGTATATATTTGAAGTTTGTAAGTTCGTACGTAAATACCCAGATTTCTTTACAAAAAGAGAGGACATACAAAAGAAAATTGTTCTAAGACACAAAAACAGATTAAACTTACCACTATCGCGATTAAAAATGCACTCTGATAGTACGTTTGTCATGTCCATAAAAATTTATAATAAGTTACCCGCAATAATTAAGAATTTAGATAATTATAATATATTTATTAATAAATTAAAAATCTTCCTTGAAAGTAAATGCTACTATAGTATAGGCGAATACTTAGATGATAAATTATAAATATGAAATAAATGACTCGCCATTGTAGGATAATAATATTAATTAAAGTTACTTTAAATAAAATATAATAATTAATTATTTACGTAGTAAATAAAAATAATAATAACTAAATACCTTAAATAATTGATAAAACTAATAATAAATAAATTACTGACATAATAAATAAAATTAATAATAAGTATATAAAACAATAATTAATATTTTTAAAAGTAATTAGTTTACAACATTACTAATATTTTTAATAAATACATGTATAAACTCATAGTTTGACTTATTAAACGCCAAGCGTTCTTCCTCCTCTCTCCTACTTTTATCTATGCTGTGCCCGACAGGGTCCATAATTGAGACTGATGTAACTGTTTTTCCCACCAACTGTATACATTATGGTACGCAATAAAGAATTGAGAATTGAGAATTGAGAATTCTTTTGCTTTAAAGTAGCCTATGTGGTAATTAGTCTAGTTTACCATGGATATTATTTACTATATAAAATGAGCTGGATGATGGTAAGTGGCCAAACTGCACTACAACAGTGACAATATTCATGATATTTGCAGGAAATTGTAGATATTTAGGTTGGTAGTATAAGATAGTAAGTGGTTTATTGTATGACACAGAAAATAAAACGAAACATTTGTGAAAAAAATATTTATTTTAGAACAAGAAATTGAGAGAAAATTAAATATAAAACGTTCTTCGAAATATTCTTATTGAAAAACGTAATAAAGAAGAATTATATATGTAGTAACATGAATTGTAAGTATTCTATAGAATCTTATAACTAAAAAAGGGTTATTCACTGCCCTCTGCGCCATCAGGCTCTGGAAGAGCGTCTCTTGTAGTTTCCGAATAAGGAAGATTAGCATAAAAGCTATGGTACATTTTTGGTATTTGTAAATCCGTGCATAACTTCATGAGATCTTGTTTCTTTTTTGAAGAGATCTTAAATCTTTCTGAATACGCAGGTACCGGATATGGAATCACTTTGCCTCTTTTTTTTAAATTCATTTCTATAAAAGATTCATTTTTATCGAAACTTGTTTTTAAAAAGATCGTACCAGGCATTTCTTTTCTGTGTTGTAACCAAACGGCATCATTTATTCCATATTTTTCTTGTGAGGTTGAGGGTTTGCTATGAAATTGGTTTGTCATTCCAAAATCCTTAAAATCGTCGTGCTGTAATGACGTAACGGAAAAGGGTCGCGGGTAAGTTCTAGCTAGCCGAACTATGTGAGTCCAACCATCTGGAGTATATACTAGTATATTTTTAGATTTCTTTTCAATTTTGGAGTGGATAGAGTCACACTCCATGTGTGTATGGCCACTTTCAAAAAACTTGTGATCGATTACCTGCAAACTAGCATGTTGTTGAAGAGTTGATAAACACATGGAGCTAAAATGATAATTTTTTTGCTGACCTCCACAGCCATCCGACATTATTCTAGCGTGTTTAATGTTATGATGTGCCATAATATACGTATGAATGCAGGTTGATATTTCAATACTACCGCGCTTCCCTTCCGTCTCATCCCACATATAACAGTCTACGACTTGATTTCCCAAATTGTAGATAGTCAAATTGTACACCGCTAACTTACGCACATAAAAGAAAGGCCCAGCTGCTCCTTTGGGGGTATTGAAAACAGCTTCCAAATCAAAATTAAAAGAGAGTGTTTTGTCATCACTTTGAGCTATCTCTTTATCTTCATCTCTACATTGTCTTGCTGCACTTTTTCTAGCTAAATGTAATGTATGAGTATCTTGATGTTTGCTCTTTTCATCGTCATTCATTTGCTTAAACGCTAAACACTGTTTGCATAGGTCTTTCTTGGGTTTGTGGAAACTTAATTTATAAGTTTTAAAGATTGAGCGATATTTTTCAAATGATACCCCTTTAATTGATTTAGTAGCACATAGCTTCTGGTATTCTCTATGCATTATTGTTATATTAAGAGATGGATCTAAATATCTTACAGAACTATCACGACGGCAATAATGCGATTCAATGGCTGGGAAAGACTGAATCTGGTCGTGAATAAATTGCTCTTCAGATGGTATTAATTTATTAGGCGGAGCTTTTTTGCCTCTATTTTCTGGTAGTAAAAGACCTTTAGGATTCATTTTTTTTAAAAGCACCTTTTACAAATGCACCCGTAATATTTAAGGTTTCTAAGAAGAACTCTCTGCATACAATTTTATTTTCGTTGGCTACAGTCAGTGAGTAACTGAGAGTGAATTCTCTCCGTGAAGGTGTTTGGATGGTTTCCCGTTTTTTTTTACTCTTTATCACGTGATTTACGACAAAATATCGTTGTTCTTGTAGACTTGATAGGTTTCGAAATCGTCGGTTTTATTGCAAGAAGTCATTATGAGACATATTCACTATTCTGAGATAAACGGTATTTTAGTTCGAATTAGTTAGTGGTTATGTTGATTTGCCCATATTATCCGAAATATAATTACGGTGGTGAAAAATTTAATGCTTTCAATTAGCTAAATAAAGTTATGTATTTAACAAAAATAAAAGTTAATGACTTCTGGCTACTGTAAGTCTGTTCGGTAAGTGAATTAATTATTTCTTCAATTGTAAAAAAAACAACGAAACTCAATCAATCTTTTATTTAAAAAAAGGGATAACCAGTATTATAATGAACAAAACAATGCCAGTCATTAAAACAAATTAAATTCTTCAAAACAAACAATATAACAATATTTTACCACCAAAAACTTCCCATGTATGTCAATCTTCGAATAAACAGGTAACTAACAGAGCTCTTACTTAACTAGTTTACCTATAGACCAATTCAAATGAATAAGTAATTGGAAGTTTAATAAACAAAACGAAATAAATTCGGAAAAATAAACAAAAACAATTCTTTCTTAACAGTTGTCGTAAGCACTTGCAATAGCTAGTAGGTACCTATTGCAAATACTGACGACAACTTACATAATTGCAATCAAATCGAAGACGTACAACATTTGCTGATGGAGTGTGCTCGGAACGGAGTAGAACGTGAGTTATTCGTGAATGATTGTAAAATAAATAAATTTGATGTAGGCATAATCCAATCCATCTTATCTCAACCATCTTCGGAGATTATTAAAAAGTTGTGCCATTTAATAAATGTCCTCAACGAATAACTTTAATTCATTAGCTAGTAAGTAATATTATTAAATAATTAATAAGTAAGCCAATTAAGGTAAAAGGGTACGATGGGGCTGACATATCTTTGATAAAAGCCCCTAAACAAAATCCAGATTAAAAAAAAAAAAAAAACTTACATAATCTCAAAAGTTATCCATAATAATAAAATTAAAATATTTTTCTTCTCCCTATTGCTATCAGTCTTTTTTTTTTAATAGAAATTAGGAACTGAGGTAAAAACCGTACAAAAATATAAAAACATTAGATACTAAACATTTTCTGTATCAGATATTTCTTCCTCAGGAAGATAATCCGGACCTTCTTTGTCAGGTAAATTATTATACCAATGGTGTAGTTCTACAGGTATAATTCTGTCGTCGCACATTTTTATTAAATCTTTTTTCTTTGATTTTGTAATTGGAAGCTTCCTGGTATATGCTTTTTTAAGGCAATAGCTATTGTAATCAAATACACTTTCAGTTTCCTCATGCTTGCGCTTTCGCAGGTTTTTACTATTAGAAACAATCGGTGTTTCTTTTTTCAATACGTCCAGTTCTTTATAATCGGAAACGAAGTCATACCTATATTGGACTATGTTAGGCCGCTTTTTTTCAAACCTGAAGCATTTAACCTTCAGCCACTGCAGCTTTTGTCCTTCAGAGTCAATTGACCTATTGACCATTAAGTTATTTCTTAGCTCTTTTAGGTCCAAGATATCAGAGTTGCTCATTACAATAGGTTCATAGGGCTTCTTTGCTGTTTTTTTCTTGTTTAGCTTTCTGTTCGACCTAGCCAATCTTATAACATTACAGAAGTCTATCATAGAAAAAATTGGCATTAGACGCATCTGATTTTCGATAGCGCTATGCATACTATCGACCTCCATATGCGTGTGACCAGATTCAAAATACTTATGTTCGATCACCTCGAGGTGGGTAACTTGAACTACGTATAACATTAAGCATAACAGAAACTGGTTACGATTTTGACCTCCGCAAGTATCAGAAAATATAGATATTTCGGTCACTGTTGGCGGTAGACGTTGGATCCAAAGATATAGTGCGGTTCCCACTTCATCACTTCCTTTTTTCCCATCTACTTCAGACCACAGGTAACAAAAGCCATCATTTGAAAAACGGGCTTCATAAATGGTAGCATTGTAAACGTTTAATTTACGCAGGTAGTAAAGTAGAGAAACATTACTAGTCGGCAAGTGCAATACCTTTTGCAAGTCGATCGTAATAGACTTAAAGCTGTTATCTTCATTCGCCCGAACTTTATCCCACTCTTTAGCTTTTCGACTTTGTTCTTTTAAAAACATGTGCTCATAATACTTTTGCTGCAAAACAGCAAGGTCGGAGGCGTCTTCAGCTTTGACTCGGTTATATTTATTGCACATTAAACATTGGTCCTTCTTGGGTTTATGAAAATCTAAATTGTACTGAGTACAAAAAATATTGCGATACACATTGATGGAAACAGGCGTTTTAGATGCATTTTTACATTTTTTCTTGGTACAGTTCATACATTTTGGAGATGGAAAGATTGCTATCCAAATACATTTTAGATGATGTTTTCCTGCAATAATGCGACTCCATCTTAGGGAAAGCCTCGATGTGTTCTTTGACGACTTCTACATCTACTTCTTTTGTTTTATTGACTGGTTCATGCTTACCACGTCTGTCCTGACCTTCAAAAGAGCCTGATGTTCCTACTTCTGAAAATGCCTTATTAATGGGTCCATTGGATATACAAAGAGTGTTTCTAAAAAACAATTCACAAACCCTGATCTTTCGGCCGTCCTTATTAAAGTAATAATAACGAGATACAGTCCTCTTCCTGGTTGCATTTACAAAACGTCTCTGCGGCGCCTGTACCATAACATTCATTAGTATAAAATCTTTCTGTCGACAGTAATCCGATAGTGCCCAGTAAGACTCACAGATTTCCTTACGATCTTCTTCAGGAAAATTTAATAAGCAATTTAATTTACATTTACACTCTCCGGATTTAGGTGCTTTGGGAGGCTGTGTCTGCTTTTTGTAGTTTTTGTAAGGTAAGCTTTGGGAACAATTTCTTTTTTGCGCAATTCGGTCATAGGTATCTATTCTTCTTTTGTGCCACCTTGCTGTCTTAATTTTTTTTATTGACGGGACAACTTCGGATTGGACCGTTTCAGTGTCACTATCAATTTCTATGTTTGCTGTAGCTAATGCGCCTACCACACGTGCATGCTTGACCACAGTTTTATTTGCGCATGCTTGTCGCATGAAAAGACTGAACACGGACGTGTCTACCACACGGCACAGTTAAGTACGCGCAAGCCACATTCTTGTCGACATCGTCGGCGTGGAAACAATGTTTCCCAATGAAGAGCTATTTCTTCTGCTATTATTTTTCAAGTGTTTAATATCTACCTATAAAAATATTCTGTTCTTACATACATACCTCTTTCAATTTAATTATCATTTGTTCGTATGCGTCATTCTTTTTATTCCTGTCAGAATAATCCTTGGATTTGATCTTCCACAGTGCGGGCAGAGATTTATATAACTCAATGAATTCAGTAGCGAACTGTCGATTGTATGTACGTAAATCCGCCATTTTTACGACCGTGCGCGCACAGTTACTCCACTCGACTTTAACTAAGAGCGGCTTGAACACTGAACTACCAACCACACGCGCAGACAAGTTTGTACAAGTATAGCTTGCTCATGCCAGAATTTCAAGCAAGTTTAAAAACCATCAAGCCAAGCTTTGGGGTTTGCGCATACTACCGTTTTACCAACTACACGCACAGTGTTCAGTGTACAAGCTGGCATGCGCAAGTAAAACTGTGGTCAAGCATGCACGTGTGGTAGGCCCATAAGTCTTCTGGATTCTTTCAGTCAGGATCAGCAACCGAACCATCCTACAAGTATGAAAACCAGGTAAGTATCTTATTAGGGTATGTAAATAGATACTTACCAATCAACATATATAGTTCACTTGAATGCACCACTAAAACAATCATAATATGAAGGAACTTACTGTTAAATACAAGTCATCTTCAAGGGACACAACATGGTTGTCATTTTTGTCTGGTGGGCTGATATTTTCAGAAACATTGTCTATCTGGAAGAGAGAAGATAATATGACTTAGTTCTATTAATCATCATAATTAGTTATTTAATGATAAATATGAAAGTCCTTACATCGGACAGCTCTTTGAAGATATTATTATTTTCTATGACTTCGCTGTCGCTTTCGTCAAACGATAGTACCGTTTTACTTATTGGTCGACCTATGTTGCTGGCCATTGTGCGTGGCGATGGCGTATTTTCGATAATATTTTCACTTGAATGCTGAAACAAAATGACCGAGGTAAGTACATTTATTACATTTTATAAGCCACCACCATATGAGATAAAAAAAGATAATCTCGTAAAATGTACATAGGCAAATAGTGGTAAAGCCAAAGTAAGTGGAGAGATAAGTACTCACATTTTCCGTAGAAACTTCCTCTACAATAATATTAATATTATTATTCTCCTTATTATGGTTCAATTGCTCCAACATCTTGCTTCCTCGTCCTGGTTTAAAACATTTATTTCGTTGCATTTCTTCAGAAATCATTAACTTCACTACTAACACGTGTGGTAGTCAACGTATCTCGCCGCGAACTAGCGAGCGAGCCATTTAGCCGCGCGCACGCAAAGTTCTCTTTCACCCAGCGCAAACCCACTACTCTAAACCCTTTGAGATATAACAAAATGGTGGAATTGTGTATCTTATATAGGTCTTCATAAAAGTCCGCGATGGCATATGTCTATCTCTTAAGGATAACATACTATATCCATTTTATTGTCTTTTTGTAGACATTTTTTGTTTTTAGGTAGTCGGAACATACTTATCCTTTTTATCCCGGTAGTATATTTCTGTGGAAGAATTCCCGACCTTCACGCTGGCGAAGCCGCGGGCAAAAGCTAGTAAACTATACTTTTGCATTAAAATAAAGTATGCGAAAATACTTTATTTCTAATCTTTTGCAATGCGTAAAACGAAAAACTCATGGGTAATGAACTATTTATCGATAGGTACACACGGCTACACATCAAGCTATATATAACCAGTATACGCTGACTTGTGATTGCACGAAAAACTTGACCATGCGAGGTCAGCTAAAACTGGAAATGTATAGCTTGATGTGTAGCCGTGTGTACATAAAAAAAAACACTTTTTAGTTGCATCACGTTTACGTATTAAAGTGAAGGAAAACAGCGTGAAGAGATAGATCCATATGCCCAAGAAAATGTGATTTCGCATATTTTACCTCTGGGTTGGAACTTGGAAGGCCAGAGAGCAGTACTTTCTGTTAGCTATGCGAACCCTAGTGAAAAACCAGATAATCACTAGGGAGAATGGGATGGGATGCTTAGGTATATTATTGTTCCCGGGTGTCACCACTGTGTGGATCGCCCGGAGGACACGGTGGAGCATACGGTGGAGGTCTGCCCCGCTTGGGCGGAGCCCCGCCGTGTCCTCTTGGAGGCAATTGGCGGCGGTGACCTCTCGCGTCCGGCTCTGGTCCAGGCCATGGTACGGAGCGAGAGGGCATGGGAAGCAGTCACCTCCTTCTGCGAAGCAGTAATGCTCGCGAAGGAGGAGGCGGAACGCGTGAGGGAGAGGCAAAGTTTGCACCCTCACGCCCCTAACCGCCGCCGCCGCTGGAGACGCCCTGGGCGTCGGGAATCCCAGGCGGATTCCCGGCCACCATAGGCGCGGGCTTGCGGACGGCGAGCAATGGGTAGCTCGCCGTCCGATCAGGACCAGGCCCGGGTCGATGGCGCGTCGTGTTCCACGCGCACCTCAAAGAGATGTCAGCACAATTGGCGGGGTCCGCTAGGACCGATGCCTGCCAGGGTTGCGGGTTAGTCCGAAAGGGATACCGGGACCTTGGCAACAGGCAACTGAAGGAACACGGGTGGGTTTTAGTCAGTAAAAGTCTGACACGCCCTTCCGCTCCACCCAGAGCGGGAGAAGTCATTGGATGATTTCCCACCCTCAAAAAAAAAAAAAAGGTATATTATTGTTATTTGGCGGAGAGAGCCGTTATTTACCCAGGTCGGGAAGGGTGGAGACGGCGAGAGACGTCGTGCGGTGTTCCACAGGGCTCGGTCCTGGGGCCGCTGCTGTGGAACATTGGGTATGACTGGGTGCTGCGCGGTGCACTTCCCCAAGGTGTTGACGTTATCTGCTACGCTGATGACACATTGGTGATAGCTCGGGGGCAAACGCATCGGCAATCAGCCATACTGGCCACGGCAGGGGTTGCGCAGGTCGTTGGAAGGATCCGGCGTTTGGGTCTCGAGGTGGCTTTGCACAAGTCTGAGGCTCTCTGTTTCCATGGGCCTCGGAACAAGCCACCCCGGGATTTACACATAGTGGTGGGAGGCGTCCGCATCGGTGTCGAGTCGACGATGAAATACCTGGGACTCGTCCTCGATGGCCGGTGGGACTTCGGGCCGCACATTCAGCGGTTGGTCCCCAGGTTAATGAGCGTTGCAGCTGCGCTTTCGCGACTGCTACCCAATTTGGGGGGGCCCAACGCCTCCTGTCGGAGGCTGTACGTGGGGATCGTGCGGTCCATGGCTCTGTATGGGGCGCCCGTGTGGGCGGACAACCTGACGGCCCGCAATGCCACAATATTACAAAGGCCGCAGAGAGCAATGGCTGTTAGGGTGATAATGGGATACCGTACGATCTCCTACGAGGCTGCAACTGTTCTGGCCGGATCAATGCCCTGGGATCTGGACGCGAAAATCCTAGCGTCTGTATATCGCTGGCGGAAAGTGGAGCTAACGAGTGGTCAGCGTCCGGTTTCCCGGGAATTCGAGACACGAAGGACCGAGCTCCGGCAGATGCTAGTGGCTGAATGGAGGTAGCGGCTTGCGCAACCCAGGTGGGGGCTCGCCACAATAATGGCGGCGAGGAATGGCTGGAGAGGCAGCATGGAGCCCTCAGTTTCCGGCTGACGCAGGTACTTAGTGGCCATGGATGTTTTGGGAAGTACCTGCGTCGCATAGGTCGGGAGCGGACGCCGTCATCACTGCGTGGACTGCTCAGAGGACACGGCCCAACATACGCTTGAGGAGTGCTCAGCTTGGGCCCAACAGCGCTGTGCCCTCGTCTCAACACTTAGTACGGGTGATCTTTCGCTTCCGGTTGTGATTCAGTCCATGGTCGGAAGCGAAAACGCGTGGGATGCTGTCGCCTCTTTTTGCGAGGAGGTGATGCATGCAAAGGAGGCAGCGGAGAGGGAGAGAGAGCATACCTCTCATTCCACCCGCACCAGAAGAGCAGCCGGGCGTCGAAGGGCGCTTAACGATCTCCGGCCACCATAAGGAGGGGCCTGCGGGCGGCGAAATTGGGGGCTGTGTCGTCGCCCGAACAGTCAGGTCCAAAGAGGTGGCACGCAAAACATCATGCGTGCCTTTATAGGAGGACGTGCGGTCGTGGGATCGGCCGCACTTTGTGATGAGGCCCGCTAGGCATGGCGGGCTGATACCAGTCGGGGGTGCGGCGCATGTATAAGTATCTCCCGGGCCCCGACTCATGGTAGAAGTAGGAACAGTGGGGTTTGAGTCAGTAGGAGTCCGACATAACATCCATGAGGATTTCCCCACGGAAAAAAAAATGTATATTATTGTGTTAATGAGTGGTGGAGTAAAAATAAAATAAAAAATATTTTTTTACCTTTGTTAATTGGTGTGATAATGATTAAAGTATAACGTTTAATTAGAAAGTAGGCTTACAAAAGGAATTATTACCTATTCATTTCTAAATATTATTAGTTTGTTCAAAAACTGTCTATGTGACACTTTCTCGGATGTTCTTCGACCATGATATCTAAACCCTATATGTTTTTTCTTTTAGTATAAGATCGCACCATTTCGTAATACTCGCGGTGGGAATACATTTTATGCAAATTCACGATAGCGCGGGGCGCCGGCGGGATGCGCGGGAACACGGAAGTAAGCGCTTGCGCCGCGAAAGGGTGCGCGGGGCCGACTGGGGATAACGATAGATGTTTTGCGCAGGTGTAGCGGGGCGGGGGGCAAGCGTGGTGCGCGCTGCACCATCGAGAAAATGATTTAATATGAAAATTTTACGTATCGATTTTTTTTCAAAAATGGAGTTAGTGAATGATACATAATGCCTAGAGAAAATTTGGACGGTGACTAAAAAATCTTCCTGTATCTAGGAAGGTCTTAATAATTGATTTAATTAGGAGTAACTTGTGGTTACTGTTATGCTCGGGATCAGAATCAGCATGGGAAAAAGTATTTAAATCATACAATTCACACATGAATTTAAAAATGTACAGATAATACAGCTCCGGTTTAATTTTCTTTTCAAATTGAGTTTTAATATTTTTTTCTGTCTTTTTTAATATACCTATGACATTAGAAGAAGCATATTTGAGTCCTCCTCTTGATTTTATATAAATCAGGCTATTTATGTCTTCCTCTCCGATCAATAACGATACACAGACATCGCATTTGATTGTACGCATTAACTTTCTTATAACGAATCCAGATATGTATTCTAAGACCCTATATGTGTATGCGTCAGCATCTGAATTTAAAATGCATTCCGTATATTCATCATATAAATCACTGTGATCCTCTGTGATCTCTACAAAAAAAATTTTGTCAGTTAGCTCGTTTAAAGCTTGTATAGGATTTTTACTGGAGCATGTCAATATATTCACTTGTTCCAGTGGAGTACAATTCCCAATGCCATCATCCCTGATCTCAGCTCTCACAAGCAGCTTTTTATAAGCCGCACGAAATTGAATGGCATTGGGATTATTGTTGAAACCCCCTCTTGCTCTCACAGCCGAGAAGAAGAGCTCGATATGATCTTGGCTAATCTTGTACAGTGGTATGTATTTCAGCATTTTTGTGTCTTCCACCAAGTAACTATACAGTGCCAATGCGCTTTTCATGTTTATCAACAATCCAATGAAACTGGTTTTTCTGCGGGAATTGATCCAAAGTTCATCTGAAGGTAGTTTTAAACCTGTGATGTAATTAGTCGCCTTCGCCCACCTTCAAATAGAGCTGATATGAAACCAATATTAGCAGGACACATCGTGTCTACGCATCGTCATCATGAGCGAGCCCACTACTACTGGACAGGAGAGGAAGGGAGTGCGAGGTGTGGTACCGAATACCTCCGCCCGCGGCGCGGTCGTCGCATGTATCAATCGCCTGACATACACGCACTATAGAACATCGCTAATTTGTAAAACCTAAAATCGTCAATTATACGCCTAATTACTATCGAAGAAGATTTTCATTCATCTCCATAACATATTTTGGACCTTCAACGCCGGATGCAGCAGAAGAAATCGTCACGATCAGCATTAATCGGACGTACGAGGTCATCAGCGAAGTCATCCACGGTACCAGCATAAAACGGTCAGGTCAATCATCATTCTTCATCCTTATCCCTTTTCTATGTTCAGTGCTTCATTTGTGTTAATATCGTGTGAAGTTCTAGTGTTTTATTCCCGTTAAATAGTTAAAAACGCGTAAAGATTTTTGTTTTGCCACTACCCTCAACTTCGTTTAATAAAAATAAAATCTTTTGCAAAACTTTAAAATTACGTATTTTCCACTGTCTTCCTAAACTAAAAAATGACTAAAACTCCGACAAAAGACCGTAGTAGTAGTGAGGATATATTTAAAGATTTAAATAAAAGAAGAGGTGTTGTTCGCGGTAAATTTCGACTATTCATGAAGTATGTAGACTCTGTAGAAATAATGCCTGTTACTGAAACCATTAAAACAGAATTACAAACGCGTTTACAAAAAGCTGATTTATTGTTAGAGCAGTTTTCAGAAATACAGGATGAAATAGACTTAAAAATCCCTGATAGTCAAATAGAAAAAAAAATATCTGAGAGGGAAACTTTTGAAACCCACTATTATGCTTATGTAACTAAAGCTAAGTGTATTATTAACGCAGGTACTAACACTCAACATTCTTCTAAAGTTTCTAGTAAAGTTCAATTACCTACAATTTCACTTCCTTCATTTGATGGCTCTTATGATCATTGGTTAGAGTACCGCGATACTTACCTATCTCTCATCCATAGTTCTAAAGAAATAGATAATGTGCAAAAATTCCATTATTTACGGTCTTCTCTTACTGGCAGTGCATTGTCGGTGATTAAGTCATTGGAATTCTCCTCTGATAATTACATTATAGCATGGGAGTTAATGGAAAACAGATTCAATAATAACCGTTTACTTGTGCAAAACCATGTAAAAGCTTTGTTTTCTATTACGTCACTTAATAAGGAATCATCCAGTCAAATTCGTAAACTTATGGATACCGTTATCAAAAATCTACGTTCCCTCAAGAACCTCGGTGAACCGACTGAGTCTTGGGACACCTTGATTATTTATTTAATTACATCTAAACTTGATTCCGTTACCGAAAGAGAATGGGAGACTCATAAAGGTTCAATTATAAATAGTCAGAACCAGTCGAATTCACGTTTATCTCTTGATTATTTGATTACCTTTCTTAAAAATAGGGCTGACGTACTAGAAACTATTAATTTAGCACATAGTAAATCCACCACGGAAAATAACGTAAGGAAACCATCACATTCACAACAATCAAACAAATCACATAGTTACACATCAACACAAAATAAACAATCTAGTAATAAAAATTCAAAACGTTCTCGTACTTGCACTATGTGTCAAGCTAACCATCCGCTTTATTCTTGCGATTCATTCTTAAAATTATCTATTAACGATAAAATTAAATTCATTAATGAAAATAAGTTATGTTGTAATTGTTTACGCGCTAGTCATTCGGTAGATGAGTGCTGGTTCGGTCCTTGCAGGCAATGTAATAAGAAACACAACAATTTAATTCATGATAAATGTGACGACATTGTGAGTGCATCCACATCGTCAGCTGATAGGCCTAATTTACAGGCATCGCCGCAGGATACAACTAGTGCTAACTCTTCAAACACTACCACATTACATTCTGCATCTCACACAACACATCAAAGTACTACTCATTCATTATTAGAGACGGTACTGCTGTCTACAGCTTTAGTTGAGGTTGCAGATAAAAGCAATAATTTCCACACTACCCGCGCTTTATTAGATAACGGCAGTCAGCATTGCTTTATTGCAGAATCTTTATGCAAACGACTACATCTTAATTTAATACAGTCCACTGTGCAAGTCTCCGGGGTAGGTAACTCGGTGACTAATTCCACACAATCATGCGAAATTCATTTGAGGTCTAAAACTTCACAATATAGTACACGCTTTAAATGTTTAGTTTTAAATCAAATCACAGCTCAGTTGCCATCTTTAGGCACAAAATCACACATAAATATCCCTGAACATGTACAGTTAGCAGATCCCAAATTTTATTCGCCATCAGAAATCGAATTATTAATTGGGGCAGATAAGTTCTGGGAACTTTTAAATGACGGACTAATTCGACTAAGTAGTGGTCCATATCTTCAGAATACTAAGTTGGGATGGGTAATATCTGGTTCATTGTTGAATAATAAAACTTCACGCAACAATCGAGTTCAATGCAATTACTCACAATCATTAGATACTCAACTTAGAAAATTCTGGGAGTTAGAAGAAATAGTTCCGCAAAATAAATTAACTAAGGACGAGTCTTTATGTGAAAACTTGTTTGTGCAAACTACGTACCGCGATAACACGGGTCGGTTTTTTGTGCGCATTCCATTAGCCGAGTCTAGTGACACACTAGGAGATACGTATAAACTCGCGATAAACCGCTTTCACGCACTTGAACTGAAATTAGACAAATCTACACCTGAATATAAAAAATTATATTGCGACTTTATGAATGAATATTTAAGTTTAGGACACATGAGTCGAGTCAATCACTATCCATCATCAAATTATTTTCTACCACATCACGGTGTTTTAAGAGTTCATAGTAGTACAGTGGGCAGCACATCAAGCTACACCACTTTGACCTTGAGCGCGTTTGAGTAACAACAGCGAGAATCGTGCGAAAGAGATAAATAGCTTTTTGTTAATACTACTTAAACCGTTCCGTGATGCATCGCTCAAGGTCGGCGTGCGTGAGCGTGTGTGCGTTATGCGTCTTAGTGTAGAATAAGTAAAAAGAAGTAATCAGTGTGAAAGAAATTGTTTGCGTCCCTATGGTCGCGCATGTTGGGATGCGAACGCAATGCAGAGCGCCAAATTCAAAATCTAAATTGCGACGCTATTATCTATACTAATATTATAAAGAGGTAAGATTTTACTGTTTATTTGTTTGAATTGAATAGGCTCCGAAACTATTAGACCGATTTAAAAATTCTTTCACAGTAGAAAGCTACATGATTCCTGAGTAGCATAGGCTATGTAAAATCACGCTACGACCAATAGGAGTCGAGCAGCGGGTGAAACCGCGCAGGAGCAGCTAGTAGTCAAATAAAATGAATGATGAAACAGATAACGATAAATGGGCATTCTGCGTTAAAATAACCTTGAATGAGTAAGTAGCCTAAGTAGGTAGGTATTATACAATTCTTTTCTAATTTCTCACTTCTTGAAAATACCTATAGGCTTCCTATAGATAAATGGACTATCCAACACAAAAATACGGACCAGTAGATCCAGAGATTAGCGCGTTCAAACAAACAAACTCTTCAGCTTTATATTATTATTATATATTAAATTATATAGTATAGATTTTTTATTGACGTATTAAGGGTTCAATTCGTTTTTTTTATCAGTGAAATAATTTTGTATTGTAGAAATTCCATCTCTACAAATGATCGTAAATTACAAATAGGTATTTTCAGTACTTACGTAATTTTGCAATCTCAGCTCGCTATTGTCGGCTCGGTGGTCGTTGAAAGTAAACTTCCTCAAAATGGAAGCGCCAACCATGCCCGCGAAATTTAATTTCTTTTACGTTTTTTGCATTTAAGTCAGTCTCAGATTACATGCTGATGATTGATTCATCTTTAGGTCCGGTTGCTCGAAAAGTTAACGTTCGTTAAGTTATGGTTAAAGTAAAATTTTGTGATGAAATCCCATAAAGAAGTTAATGGTTCAAAGTTACGACGGGTTTTTTTTTGGATTTCTAAATTGGTGTGTAGCTGCGCTTAAAATGTGATGTGTCAGGAGACCATGCATAGAACTAGAGATTGTGTGCTTGCAATGGTGTTTTTACTTGTCTGTGTGTGTGTTGTGTGATTTACCAAGTTTACGCGGTTGCGTCAGGCGTTTAGTAGATTGCCAGATTAAGTTTGCAATAAAAATACGGTAATAAATAATAATCCTTTTATTTTTTAAATATTAATAACAATACGAATGAAAACTTAAAATTAAACACTAAAATATGACCTATTTAAAAATATAAACAATGCTTACCTATAATAACCTATTTAATATATAAAAACTTTTTTTGCAAAAAATAACCTACTTCAAAAACAAACCACAAAAAACCATAAAATAACCTTATTACTGAAGTCGGTGACTTATTTTGGAATTTTTGATAGGTTGTTGCCACCGACACCGTTGTTGTTTTTGTTGTTGTTGTAATTGAGTTATTTTGTGGTTTTTTTTTTAAGTCAGTTATTTTTTGCAATTTTTTATTTTTTATATTATCACATTTTTGGTTGTAGATATTCATAGCATCACATGACCAAACGCCCTTTCAAACATAAAAAAAAATTACAAAATTACTCGATGCCTATTCGAGTAACTCCGTAGGTACTGTTAAGCTTCCATCATCAGCTCAGTTACATAAATTGAGAACCTCCTCCTTTTTTGAAGTCGGTGAAAAACTAAACTAGTACGCTTAATTTATAAGACTAAACTATATACTATACAGGATGTCCTTAGATAAAGTGCACAAACGAAAATTGGTAAAACTAGACCATTATTCACAGATAAAAAAAAATGGAAAATAAATAAATCAAAAAAACCCTTAAATAACAGTCATCGAGTGAAAAACACGTTTTATCGAAGAAATGTTGAAATTTTTGTCTGATTTTTTCGATTAATTTAGATTTTTACAAAATAAAGTTCCGAATATTTTTTTTGATTAAATTTTCTAAAACCCCATCTCATTTACTCTTTAACAAAAAAAAAATTGACTTTCTATCTTTATCACAAGTTTTATTAAATAATTTAACATTTGGTTTTTTTTTTCCAATTTTTTATCGATGACTAATGGTCCAGCTGTACCCATTTTCGTTTGTGCACTTTATCTAGGGGCACACTGTATAAAAAAGTTGTATACAATAAAAAACCAGTTAACGTTTCATTAGCAAGGTAATTATACAGTTGCAAAGTAAGCTTTTACCTAGATTACTATAACTTGACTGGGTAAGCGATATATGTTGTATTAGTAAACACACGCATTTCGTAGAAGGTTCGCACAAACTTATGACATATCGCGACACGCGATATCCTATCAGTTTTGCCGTGGCTTGATACGTCAGGCTCACAAATGCATCACCGCCGAAATGTGAACGCTAAAAATGACGAAATAAGATCTTAAACTATTTGTGCTTACAAAAATCCCTGCGTGCTACGTAACTCAAGGTTCTGAGCACGGAGGAGAGAAAAGATTCCGACCCAAACTTAAATTCAAGAAAACATGTTTGAAATTTCAATTTACAGGTTTAAAATATTATGACATCATCGATGTCACGGGTCAAAGTAACCTTTGTTCATTCCCAGGCTTAAAGCTCTCTTCATATCAAATTTTATCCATATTGTGAATGTTACGCTTTCAAACCGCTGGGCTCAATTTTCATATGGAGAAATAAAAGATGAGAATTGGGAAATGACTTAAAGCTCTTACACACGAGTGGCATGTTGCCCACGGCACAGATAACTGCAGCCGTCGACATGCGTCGTCGGCAACCTGCCGCTCATGTGTAAGAGCTCTTAGGCGAACTTTGATCGAGATACCGCGCAGATTGAAGCATTTTTTTTCATAACTTTCTTTACAATGATACAACGTCAACGAAAGATATAATGGGCAACTTTTCCAAATCGAGCAATGGGAGAATTGGTGGTTAGAAATATACTCAAATCTGTCAAAACTGATTTAAGTTGTATCTTCAGTTAAATACATATTTAACCGAAAGATAAAGTTTTTAATTTTATAAATACCTGAAATAAAGGCTACTATTACTATTAAATATAAATATAAAAGTATGTAAAGGTGGCATTCTTGCAGGACGGCAACATTTTTTCCCCGCTTCTTTTAGCCGTCTCCGCACGGTATCCGTCGAAATCTAAAACAAAAAAAAAGTCGGTTATATATTTTCATGCCATTTTTTTAAATAAAATATACATATAATATATAAGTATACATATATGTATATATATATATATATATACATATACTATACACACATATATCGGGTGTAAAAAGACACTTAACGAAGCCGAAAGCCACTTGTTATTCCCATCATTGTGATCATTTTTTTCTTCTGGACCATACCTGGGAACCTTCTGGTTACGGAGATATTGAAGGTCAAAGTTCCAACTTTTTCAGAGATTGTATACAGAAAGCAAGTTCTAAATGTTCTAAATTAATTTTGAATACCCCCACAAACCCTGAACTGTTGCATGCACCCATAAACACAATACTTTACGTGCGTTACGTTGCGCACTACCGTAAACAGCGATTTTTCACACCAAAAATAAAAGTTAATTCCCAGTAATTATTTTTATGCTATGTTACTTAATTTGATGTACAGAATGCGTAGCTGACGGCTATGTGATGGGTCTTTTTACACCCTGTATATATATATACTATATATATACACACAGGGTGTTTGGGAGATGGGTGCAAAGCTTGAAGGGGGTGATACCTTAGCCCATATAGAACATAATACGCTAATAGCCTTCAAGCTTTGCACCCATCTCCCAAATACCCTGTATATATATATACTTATGACAAGATAAATAAGACGAGGTAAATAAGTGGTATGGTGTATCAAGTTTGAGAAGTTTTAACTTTTAAATAGCAAACAATGTTGTAGCATAAAAGAAATAGTAATATTGAACTTGGCTCTCACTTTAAATTGCGATAGGTATAGAACTACAGAAAAAGAAATTGCGTACTGGTTAAAAAAATACTTGTATGGATCTACGAATGGATACAGAGAATACCTATATGCTTTTTTATGAGTAAAGTGAATGATAATAAACAAGGCATGGACTCACACTATAGGTAGAGGATGTCGCTCTCGTGCTGAGAAATGGATCAGCAGAATGAGCAGCTACTATGGCCGCGTCTTCCGCCGTGGTAGTTGCTCTCGTGTAGAGCTGACGATGGTGAGCTTCCAGGGTGCCACTCTCTTCCCATCGTCGCAACCAAAAATAAACAGTCCTTTTCTGAAACGAAATTAAAAATATAAAATGTTAAACTGTATCAATGACGCGAAACAGATTGTCTTTAATAGATTTTCAACTTTATGTTCTAGACTATTAAGTTGAAAATCTACTAAAGAAAAACTGTAATTCGTCGCTGTGGCAGCGCTGTGCTCAAGGCTGTGCTTTTTAAGCGACTATGTTTTTTTTTAGAGAATAGCACTGCATTCGGCAGTATGTATACCTAAATAGGATCATTTTATGAATGGTAACATCACAACTTTTCAGGGGGGGTTTGAACCCCCAAGCCCTGGCTACGCCCATGGATCTCAAAAGTAAAAAAAAGTTCAACGCTAACGTATATCATAATTATGTTTTAAATGTTTTAACAGACACATTCGACTAAAAATTCTGTAAGAAAATACTTCTTGTAATAAAGATACACTAATTCTTTTCTAAATAGGTAAATAAATATTTACCAAAATCTTGTTAAAATGTTTCATGAATTAATGGAATCTAAGGAAACCAATACTGCATCAAATTCTGTTATGTTAGGTAGAGCACTGTTAAATTTTCAATTTAATTATAATATAGGTAGCACTTGGAATACTTGGAGCAGAGCAAAGCGTTGAAATATTTAATATTGGAAACACAATACTTATAAGAAAGAACAACAAGAAATATAATAATAATTATTATATCCAGTACGTGATAATTTTCGAATGAGTTCGGTTTACAATTTAGAAAATTCTATAGGAATACATTACTGATCCCTTTGTTCAATATTATCTTCATAATATCATAATAAAATTACTTACCGTTATGCCAGTTTGTCTGCAAATGTCTATTACTCTGCAACCACTCTGTCGCAGCGCAATAATCCTTTCCCTTTCGATTTGGGATAACTGAGGCGCCATTTTTGACAAATTCACAAAATTCCGCACTAAAAAACAAAATACGCACGTATTCACGGCAACGCTTTGTTTTTGTGACTAACTTCCTTCCGACACTTTCCGAGCGGCTTTTCGTTCGTTTTGTTCGCTTCGGTGAAATTCGGTAATATTCGGGAATACCGGAACCGGCGCAAAAGCAGGGAAGTGGGGTTTATTCATAATGACGTTTGCGTCAATTGGCTTTTCACTGTTAGAGCGCGTAACCATTGGCCATTTATAAGAACGATGAAAATTCCACAAATCACGACAAGGATACTTTCTTTCTAACGCTCTATACTGTATGGTAGCTATAGTTATGTATAGAGTGTAACTTGATGTGCTGCCCACTGTACTACCAAACTTAGGGTGGTTTTTGATGGAAGTGCAAAGTCAACAACGGGCAAATCGCTTAACGATATTCAGTTTATTGGCCCTAGTTTACATAATGACGTTTTCTCAATTTTGTTACGTTTTCGACAATTTAGATTTGTTGCATGCGCTGACGTCGAAAAAATGTATCGACAAATTAATATTCAACCGGATCAAAGAAACTTCCAGTTAATTCTTTGGCGTGAAAATAAATCGGACGAGCTGGGTGTGTACCAGCTTAATACAGTGACATACGGTACCGCGTCCGCTCCTTACCTTAGTATTCGATGCATCAAACAGCTGGCATCTGAGTGCGAGGATGACGTCATAAAGCAAGTCATAGACGAAGATCTGTTCGTAGATGATTTAATTACTGGTCATGATAATAAACAATGTTTATTAGACATTTGTACCAAAGTAAATGATGTTTTAAAATCTGGTTGCTTCCATTTACGTAAATGGTTGTTTAATTTGGAGACTTCTACAACAGATCACACAAAGGAATTAGCTTTAGGCGAAAATTGTTTAACTAAAACTCTTGGTCTTGGTTGGTTGAATTATTTAGATTTACTTTACTTTACTACAAAGATTGATCAAACTTTAACTCATGTGACTAAACGCGTTATCTTGTCTGTTGTCTCACAGGTGTACGACCCATTAGGCTTGTTATCACCCTCAATTATAATTGCAAAAATACTTTTACAAAAATTATGGCTTTGTAAGTTAAGTTGGGACGATCCAGTACCTAACAATATTTTGTTTATGTGGAAAAACTTTATCGACACGCTTCAACACCTACAAAACATAAAAATTCCTCGTCATGTTAGACAAGTGAATACAAACTACACAGATTTACATATTTTCACGGATGCATCACAGGATGCTTATGGTCGGCAGGGCCCTCGCATGGGTCTCGGGAGGGGGTTGAAATGGAGTGCCAATAATGGCCCCATTTCGCCTCCTCCAGGCGAACATCAACCACTGCGCCACCGCTCAGGATCTTTTGCTCCAGAGCATGGCGCAGTGGTCGATTAATATCGCCGTGGTCGCTGAGCCGTACTTTGTCCCGCCCAGAGATGACTGGGTGGAGGACCTGAGCGGCTCAGTGACCCTTATTTCGTCGGCCGCCGCCGGTACCCCGTCTCTCGAGGCTGTCAAGAGAGGACGGGGTTGCGTGGCAGCACGGTTCGGGGAGATTGTCGTGGTAGGGGTGTACTTCTCCCCGAACCGAACTCTCGCCGAGTTCCACAACTCCCTTGCGGAGTTGAAAGTCGTCGTCGTCGGGTTCCGTTCCCTCCCCGTGCTCGTCCTCGGGGACTTCAACGCCAAGAATGTGGCTTGGGGTTCCCGGTATACGGACACACGGGGCAGGATGGTGGAGGACTGGGCTCTGGAGACAGGCCTGGTCGTCCTAAACCGGGGTTCTGTCCCCACGTGTGTGCGGATGCGGGGTGAGTCGGTGGTGGACATCTCGTTCGCCAGCCCCGCTCTGTCACCGCGTGTCACTGACTGGCGCGTCATGGAGGGGGTGGAGACGTATTCCGACCACCGGTATATCCGGTTTGACGTCTCCGCCCAGTCCTCGAGCGCACCGGTCCGACAGGCCCCGAGTGGTCCGCGGTGGGCGCTGAAGCAGCTGGACCGGGAGCTCCTCCTGGAAGCCTCGATCGTGCAGGCCTGGGTGTCATCACCGGACAGGCCTGCCGACATCAACGACGAGGCGGAGTGGTTCCGGGAGGCCATGTCCAATATTTGTGACGTGGCAATGCCCCGGGCCCAGCCCGGACGTGCTTCGCGCCAGGTGAGCTGGTGGTCGCAGCAGCTGACGGCTTTGCGCCATGCGTGTGTTGCTGCGCGACACCAGTACACCAGGCACCGCAGGCTCCGTATCCGCCCTCCGGATACGGAAGCCATTGAGGCGGAGCTGTATGAGGGGTACAGAGCGGCGAAGACCGCCCTCCAGGCGGAGATCCTGCGGGCCAGGGCAGTGGACCGCGAGGAGATGCTGGAGACTCTGAACAGAGATCCGTGGGGACGCCCATACAAGATGGTGCGAGAGAAACTCCGCCCATGGGCTCCCCCGCTGACGCAGAGTCTCCGGCCTCAGCTTGTGGAGGACGTGGTGAGCGCTCTGTTCCCTTCGAGAGGGGAACATACCTCCCCGCTCATGGCTCCGCCTACTGCGGTGCTTGATGCGGACCACAACACCGACGAAGACGACGATGCTCCGGAGGTGACCGAGGTAGAAATGAGAGTGGCGGTGCGAAGGCTGAATGCCAACAACACCGCCCCAGGACCTGACGGCCTACCTGGGAAGGCCTGGGTCCTGGCCATGGAGGCTCTCGGGCCTCGACTAAGGGGTCTCCTAAGCGCATGCATGGAGAGGGGCCAGTTTCCACTTCGTTGGAAGACGGGGAAACTGGTCCTCATAAAGAAGCCGGGGCGCCCTGCGGACTCTCCGTCCGCTTATCGGCCCATCGTGCTGCTCGACGAGGTGGGCAAGCTCTTTGAAAGAGTAATTGCAAACCGCCTCGTCGGGCGGCTGGTGCGGGTGGGGCCGGACTTGGCGGAGAGCCAGTTTGGTTTCCGCAGAGGGCGCTCTACGGTGGACGCCATCATGCGCGTACGGGCCCTCACGACGGGGGATGCTGTGGCCCGGGGTGGGGTCGTCTTGGCGGTGTCTCTCGACATCGCCAACGCCTTCAACACCCTGCCCTGGAGTTGCATAAGGGAGGCACTCCGGTACCACCGGATGCCGACCTACCTCTGTCGTGTGGTCGAGGCCTATCTGACGGACAGGGCCGTCATCTACCCCGGTCACCAGGGAGTGTGGAACCGGCGAGAGATGTCCTGCGGTGTTCCACAGGGATCGGTCCTGGGGCCGCATCTGTGGGACATCGGTTACGACTGGGTGCTGCGCGCCGACCTCCCCAGTGGCGTCAGTGTAGTTTGCTACGCTGACGACACGCTGGTCCTGGCACAGGGGAGGTCGCACCAGGCGGCGGCCGAACTAGCGACACGCGGGGTTGCGACAATCGTCGATAGAATCCGGCAGCTGGGACTCGAGGTGGCCTTGCACAAGTCCGAGGTCATGTGTTTTCATGGCCCTCGGAACGCGCTACCGTCGGGTTCCCAAATTACGGTAGGAGGGGTTCACATCGGCGTCGAGTCGACGATGAAGTACCTAGGACTCGTCCTCGACAGCCGGTGGAACTTCGTTGAGCATTTCCGACGTTTGGCTCCCAGGCTGGACCGGGCTGGAGCTGCCTTGGGGCGTCTCCTGCCCAATCTGGGGGGTCCAAACGCCTCCTGCCGGAGGCTCTACGCGGGGGTCGTGCGGTCCATGGCCCTTTACGGGGCACCGGTGTGGGCGCGTTCCCTTAGGCTGCGGCCAGCCCGCCGGCTGAACGCGTCCCAAAGGGTCATGGCCATTCGGCTGGCCCGGGGATACCGCACGGTCTCTCGCGAGGCGGCGAGCCTCCTGGCCGGATTACCGCCATGGGATCTGGAGGCGAAGGTCCTCGCGCACATCTGGGAGTGGCGCGAGGAGATGAAGCGCCGGGGCATAACTCCGCTGCCGCGAGAAATCGCGGCTCAGCGGACAGAGCTCCGGCAGGATCTCATGGCGGCATGGAGAGTGCGATTGTCGCAACCCAGTGCTGGGCACGCCACAATTGCGGCGATAAGTCCCCTCTTTGAGGAGTGGCTAGAGAGGCGCCACGGCGTCCTCACCTTCCGCCTGACGCAGGTCCTCACCGGACACGGTTGCTTCGGGAGGTTCCTGTTTCGTATAAGGCGGGAGGAAACGCCCGGGTGTCACCACTGTGTGGATCGCCCGGAGGACACGGTGGAGCATACGGTGGAGGTCTGCCCCGCTTGGGCGGAGCCCCGCCGTGTCCTCTTGGAGGCGATTGGCGGCGGTGACCTCTCGCGTCCGGCTCTGGTCCAGGCCATGGTACGGAGCGAGAGGGCATGGGAAGCAGTCACCTCCTTCTGCGAAGCAGTAATGCTCGCGAAGGAGGAGGCGGAACGCGTGAGGGAGAGGCAAAGTTTGCGCCCTCACGCCCCTAACCGCCGCCGCCGCTGGAGACGCCCTGGGCGTCGGGAATCCCAGGCGGATTCCCGGCCACCATAGGCGCGGGCTTGCGGACGGCGAGCAATGGGTAGCTCGCCGTCCGATCAGGACCAGGCCCGGGTCGATGGCGCGTCATGTTCCACGCGCGCCTCAAAGAGATGTCAGCACAATTGGCGGGGTCCGCTAGGACCGATGCCTGCCAGGGTTGCGGGTTAGTCCGAAAGGGATACCGGGACCTTGGCAACAGGCAACTGAAGGAACACGGGTGGGTTTTAGTCAGTAGAAGTCTGACACGCCCTTCCGCTCCACCCAGAGCGGGAGAAGTCATTGGATGATTTCCCACCCAAAAAAAAAAAAAAAAAAAAAAAAGGATGCTTATGGTGCATGTGCATATATAAGTACATATAACGACAATTCACCAGTCACTGTTAGGTTACTTTGTGCTAAAAGCAAAGTCGCACCAATTAAACCAGTTACAATACCGCGACTTGAACTGTGCGGTGCTTTAGTTGGTGCTAAGTTATATCAAAAAATAGTTCAGTCATGGAGATTAACTTTTGATAACGTATACTTCTGGTCTGATTCCACGATTGTTGTCAATTGGATTAAAATTTCACCTAATTTGTTAAAACCATTCGTCCAGAACAGAGTAGTGCAAATCAATGAGTTGACTGGTGAGTTACCGTGGTTACATGTTGCTGGTAAAACCAACCCGGCTGATCTTTTATCACGCGGGCTCACGCTCGACGCGCTTCAAAATTCAGATATTTGGTGGCACGGGCCAGCATTTTTAACCGAAATTAACTCTAACTTTAAACAAAATAATCACGATGAAATAATTAAATTACACGACTTACCAGAAATTAAATCAAATGTTAATTCTTTATTTACACAATCAACTTTTACTAGTATTTTTACCTTTGAACGTTTTTCAAATTTTAATCGCATGAGACGTGCAGGCGCTTACTTGTTACGTTTCATTCATAATGCACGAATCAAGGTCAAAACAGAACGTAACACTGGCCCGCTTACGTCTGATGAATTAAGTAAATCAACTTTAGCTTTAGTACGCTTAGCACAACAAACGTCATTTCCAGTCATTTTCAATGCATTACTAAAAAACTTAACTGTTAAATCGATGAGAAATATATCTAGTCTTGATGTGTTCTTAGATTCTGATTGCATTATTAGAGTAGGAGGCAGATTAGTAAACTCACATACCTTCTCCTATAGTAAAAAACATCCCATATTGTTGTGTTCCAAACATACTTTCACGCGACTTCTTTTTCAATTCGAACATAAACATCTACTCCATGCTGGTCCACAAATGCTCTTGGCTACTATTAGAGAAAGTTGGTGGCCACTTAAGGGTCGTGATTTAGCCAAGCAGACAGTGCATAAGTGCATTACATGTACTCGCCAGAAAGGGAAGCCATTATCAGTAAAAATGGGTAACTTGCCTCCTGAAAGATTAGAACCGGGGTATCCTTTCTTACGCTGCGGTGTAGATTATGCGGGACCTATGTTCATATTGAGTCGCAAGGGAAGGGGTTCAAGACTGGAAAAATGTTATGTTTGCCTATTCATATGCTTTACTACTCGTGCGATACACTTAGAATTAGTTACTAGTCTAAGTTCTGAAGCATACTTATTGGCTTTGAGAAGGTTCTTATCTCGTCGTGGAAAACCCGCACAAATATTTTCCGACAACGGAAAAACGTTTGTAGGCGCACTAAAGGAATTCTCTCAATTTTTATCTACTAATGAAAATGATATTTTAAAGAAGAATGGCAGGCTAGTATGGAAGTTTTGTACCGCTGTTAATTTTCGTGTTTTGTATTGTTTTTATATTTAGTCGATAGATAATATCATCAATAAATAGATTATAAATTATCCGATTTTTAGAAGTTAGGGTTCAAAAGTTATTTTACTTTATTTTATGTATGAGAGGTTACATTTTGAGGTAGATAAGTAGGTATATTGTAAGATGACAGTTGATTGTCAAATGTGGTTGCTTACAAACTAAAACCTACTTAGTCACTATTATTCCTTTTATTCCTCATATTTAGTCTGTGGTTGATCCTGTCGACGTTAAGAACAGCCAAGATGCTCACCGAGTTTTATAGACTATTACTAATAATCCCTTATCATTATTCATGGGTACCTCGAAAATGCATTCATATTTTACGTAAATAAGGTGCATACTATCTAAACCTGTTTTTAATAATATGTTGTATAGTTTTCAGTAAAATAAAACAATAGTTTTGTTTAAAAAAGCTTTTATTTTAATGCATTCAAAATGTTCGAAAAATCACTTCATCTAAGAAGGGAGCAGGTCGCGTCATACCCTCCTCATGGCGAGCATAACTCAAGTACCAAATGATACTCAGTACATGCGAGCAGCACCCCACAGTTCTTAAGCCAACGATACAATTACAGCAATAACTTAATATTGCTTCCCGACCATTCATATTATTTCCAGAATCGGATAGTGTTGACCAGGCCCTCACTCTCGTCTCCTAGAGCGTGCCGTCTCATGCGAGACAAACTCAGGTTGCAATTAATGCAGTGTACACTCGACATCTCGTCGAAATCCAACACACTATGCACAAGAATGAAATTGAGTGTCTTTTCACAATTGTCACAACAATACCACTTATTAAGCGTCCATTCGCGAAGTAACGCCAACAATATCAATCGCTACGGAGGAAAAATGCTCAACTCAGCGTATCAACGTAATCAAAAAGACTTAAAAATGCATAAACGGATTCACACACAGCAATTCAATAAAACAGCAAAGAAGCCATTGACAAGTGACAGATGATTTTCTTGAAATATCATTTCATCAACCATTATATGGTTTTATTTTACACATGGCTAGTTTTGAAAATGTGCATTGCGTTTTGTTGTCAATAAATAAACGTTTAGTTATTTAATTGTTATCATTTTTAAAATCCCTTTTTTTAAACGTTTCCAAAGTTCTAAAAATATAATAAATACGTAAAAAGAATTACTTTAAGGTCCTTTTTAAGTGCTGAATGTCTTATAGCGAAACACCAACTAAAGTTGGCTGTACGAAATCTGCCGTTCTCTTTTGCTGCAAGCGAAAATATTAAGTTTAGCTTTATTCCTCCCTACTCACCACATTTTGGAGGTTTGTGGGAGGCAGGGGTTAAATCCTTTAAACATCATCTCCGTCGTGTAGGAAACGTAAACTTCACTTATGAAGAATTTTCCACTTTATTGACACAAATAGAAGCCCTCCTAAATTCCAGACCTATGTATCCCATGTCTTCAGACCCAAACGACCTACTCCCTCTTACACCAGCCCATTTCCTGATTGGCCGCCCGCTCGTTGCGCCTACCTACGACGACCTCACAGCTGCAAACACTTCACGCTTGGTCCGCTACGAGCGCATCGAACAGATGAGGCAGAACTTCTGGAGACGGTGGTCGCAGGAGTACGTTTCGGAGCTGCAGACGAGGAGCAAATGGCAGTCCAACACCGACACAATAGCACCTAATACTTTAGTGCTCATTAAAGATGACAATCTGCCACCCTTGAAATGGCGTCTCGGACGAGTCATAAGCACTTCACCTGGCAAGGATGGACTAGCACGTGTAGCTGACATTAAAACAGCTAACGGAGTGATACGAAGATCATACCCCAGATTGTGTCCGCTGCTAATGGAGGAAGAACCCTAACTTCTCTCAACTTCTACCTGCTTCTACTTCTGCTACGTTGGAGGCTGTTACTCCAAGGCGGGGGGCATGTCTACGCATCGTCATCATGAGCGAGCCCACTACTACTGGACAGGAGAGGAAGGGAGTGCGAGGTGTGGTACCGAATACCTCCGCCCGCGGCGCGGTCGTCGCATGTATCAATCGCCTGACATACACGCACTATAGAACATCGCTAATTTGTAAAACCTAAAATCGTCAATTATACGCCTAATTACTATCGAAGAAGATTTTCATTCATCTCCATAACACATCGCTTTTTTAAATGCTGGCGGGCGTATATAATGGCTGTTTACCACGTCAAACACGTCGTACATAATGTTTATAAAATTGACAGTGCCACTACATTCCTCAAATTGTTTCAATTTTAATTTACTGCGGCAATACTCCAGTGCATCTGCTACTGAGTTACTGAACAATTGTGTCGCCAGCTTCACTTTCATTTTTTGTTTGTGATAGTAAATATGCGGCTTTTTAATTTTATTTGCGAGATGTAGGCCCTGTTTTTCTTGAAGATCTAGCAATTTTTCTAAAAATGTAAAATCTACCTTTCGACCAAAGGAGTCAATAAATACTCTTAATTCGCCAAATGCATATTTAATCAATTTGATTGCGTGTCATGGGTCGATAAAAGCGTGGATGCGAGTGTCACCGCTCTCAAAACTAGTACAGTCTTGGTTTTTTAAAATATCGCAGCCAAGAGAAGTGCACATGCTGAAATTTGCGGCAGGACCATCGCAAGTAATGCTCACAACTTTTACACCCACGTCTTCGCACAATTTTAAAGCCGTGCCCACGATAATACTCTTTTGCTCGCCTGTGAGGGATGTTATTAAAAAATAACCAATAGGTATTTTCCATGAGCCGTTGATAGCCGTTAACAGGACTACTAGGGCTTGACTGGCTTCTTCGACACTGTCATTATCAAGGTTGTGGCCATGATCAACTCTACCATAATATTTCTGAGCTCTTGGTTCCCAAGTCAGAGACTTTCTTATGGCCATTTCATCAAAAACCAAGGAGCATATCACAGGATGTGCACTTCCCTGCACTTTAATTTTTTAAGTTTCAAATGCTTCTTTCGTGAATCCCGGTTCGCAATTCACATGTTGGTACCATTTGCATAAAGTTCTCGTATGAGGTAAACATGTATTGTAAGTCCGCCTTATATAATTATAGGCCTTGGGGGATAAGAAATGCAACGTTAATGTGAACTTTCTGATTTCTTCAGAGTTTCTTTTTAAGAAGTCTAGGTCCCGCCAAATCTTCTATCACAACAGCCTGTTCCATGCTAATACAATTTTTTCTTCGAAGGTCTTCTACAATGTCTTTCAAATTGGCAATTTTTTTGTTTTTCTTTCGAATCTTTTCGTTGAGGCGTTTAATTTTTTGTTGTTGCTTGACACATTTTTCTTTTAAAGCCTTAATTTTTTCAGTTTCTAGAACCTGAAAAATAAATTATAACTACTTCAATCATCAAGTTACGTCAAAAATGCTGTTTTGTTATATTTGTCTCGTGCTAAGTACATAGATCCTAAAAATACAATGTATATTTATATTTTAGCACGAAGATCAGGAAACGTGCTGAGAAATCATTGAAAGGTGGGAATTTGACAACTGTTAGACAGCTACGGAACAGAGAGGTTAAATAATAATTAATCAAAATAATTAATGATTGTTTTTTTTTTCTTTATTTGTTATGGAGTTTTTCCACCTGAATTTTCTCAGTGGCAGCCCGGAGTCTGGATTTGTGCCCGGTTGATGGCAATAGGCTCCTTTATTACATGGTACTTAAACATAACTGGCGTAATATAGGTGTACTATAGGACACCTCTGCCTAACCCTTCAGGGAATACAGGTGTAATGTTATGTGTTATGTTGTGTATTTAATTTTAAAATTTTCGTAAGAAGTTCTAGTAATTTTTTATCTTCAAAAATGTTGTACGGTGTCAAATTTTCTCGTTCGATTTTGAACTTAATCGTGAACATCTTATAGTTTAAAATCGTTTGGAGAAATCAGTCATTTTCGTGTAGCTTGATGTGCTGGCCACTGTACTTTGCAAGAAGGCCAGCAAACCGTTAAAGAGTCGCATCCTAAGTAGATACATACCTCTTTGTGCACTGTTTCAACAATTCGATAGGGTGACTGCAATGGAGACATTACAGTAGATGTACAAGAAACAACAGATTTTTTTATGTTGCTTGTTTCACACAAAACTGATGACTCTTGATGTAGTTTTTTGTCAGGTGCCTTAAAAAAAATAGGACAGAACTAATATTATGATAAGCAATATGTAATTAATAATATAATAAGTCAGTAGGTATTTATATATTAAAGTAATTTGTATGTATGTATATTATAAGTTTATAACATATTTATGTACTTGTGTATCTATTTTATTTGTTATCTTTTTTATATTCTTATTATTATATTATTATTATTTTAAATAGAGCACCTGACATCTTATCTCTTCACTACTCTTGGTTAACTGGTACAGAAAGCCTATGTCATTAAATCTGCCTTTGTACCTTATTGTGTGTGTATAAGTAAATAAATAAATAAATAAATATTTATTTATTTATTTCAGGCCACATGACCAGGCAATTATTAATCAATCACTTTAATACACACCGAAAATACTGTGGGAACAGAGTTATCATGTAATCTCATTACATCAAGTGTTCTATTGAAACAGCTTTCTTCAAAGTGAAGTGAACAGAGGTACCATTCTTTATGCCGGGGATTAATATTTTCTTCACCAATAGCCTCTAACCACTTTTTCTTTAATCCTTCATTTTTAGGAAACCTATTAGCTAACTATTATTTCCTAGCAAATAATGGCTGATTTTATTTTATTGCTAATGTAAAGAGCTTTAGCTAGTTTGCAAACATTTTTAAAAGTTTTAGAATATTTTGCAACATACTGATGAAAGGATGTATTATTCATAATTATGTTGCTTTAGGCCATAAAGTTCGGGGTGCGTGGACAGGAAACCTCCCCGTGTGCCCGGGGGCTGGAGTTCCCTTACGGATACGTCCGTGGGGAAGGCCAGTTTCTGGGACGGTGCACCCTGGGGTGCGGGCAATGTTTCTCCAATGGGTGCTGTGTGTTAGACACACAGTACCTAGTGGAGAGGCATTGCCCGTATGCCAATATCCTGTCGGTGGGACGCTCTAATGTGTACTCGGAGGAGTACACGTTTAGTAGCGTCTTGAGCGGGCTCGGCGTGCACTAACCCTGCCGTCGGGCAGGCAGGAGGAAGTCCTTCCTTCTGCCACCGTTGGTCTCGTAGCCCCGAAGAGTGTCAAGGTCATGTCTCTGGCATTTGACGGGGGTCGAGGGTCTTGGCTTAACCGCCCGGGCCGCGAGGAAGAAATCCTCTATAAAAAATTACCCCAAACCTCCAAGCGGCGGCGCACCGTGAGGGAGGTTGATAGCTTGGCTGATGGGTAGCTATGGAATCAGTCGCTAGTGCGAACCACTATATTTTGAGCAAGTACAGATTGTTTTATACTCGTGGGAACAACTATGGATACAAAACAAAAACACAACGAAGAGAGACAGGGAGAGAGAGAGGGAGAGGAAGGAAGCGATGCGCGGTCGTAGTCCGACGCGGCATCGAGCTCTAGCTCTTGTACGAGCGTGGAGCGCGAGGTTGTGGTGGTGGGGCGTTCCGGGAGAAAGTTCTTCCGGAAGCGCCCCAAGTCGGGGTCGTCCTCAGTCGACCGGAGCCGGAGGAAAATCCCCACCAGCCGGCGGGGTGGAGCCCAAGAGAAGGGTGCGGGTAGGGGGCTCATCACCAAGGGGGCTGGTGATCCGAGTCCGGTCAGCCCGGCCGACCCGGCTCAGCGAGTCGCGAGCCCCAGTGCAGCCCCCTCGGAAGTAACAGGTGGTGAGCCGGGCGCTGCTGGTGGCTCCAGGCCAAGGGGCGCGGCTGGGTTCGCAGAGATCGTGCCTCTGCAATCAACAATGTGGCCTTGAAGAGGCTTAAGACCTCCAAGGACAAGGCCATAGCAGAGGCCACGGCCTCCATAGTGGCGGCAGCGGAGGCCTCCCGCAGGGGGACCCTGTCGGACGGAGTGTCCGAGATGCGAGCGGAGGTCGCACGCCTGACGGCCGCGATGGAGCTCCTCCAAAAGGAGAACGCGGAGCTCCGAGCGGACCTGGCTAAGCTCCGAGGAGCCAGCCCCCGGGAGATGCCGCAGAGGGGGGAGCAGCATGGGCAGGGACGGCCTGTGCCTGATGCTGCTGGGGACCGGGTTCTGACCCTGGTGCAGCGGGAGATGGCCGAAATGCGGAGACGATTCTCTGCCCTGGAAGCCATCGTCCTGCGCCCCCCCTTGACGGCAAGCCAGCCAGCCCCCGGCCAGCGGAAGGAGGCGACGACATATGCCGTCGTCGCCGCCGGATCTGCCGCGGCCAATCCAGCCTCTCCGAGGCAGAATAAGGGCGGGGCGGCTAAAAAGGCCGGAGCCGCCAAAAAGGCGGCGAGGGCCCCGGCCCCGGCCCCGGCTCCGGCCCCAGCCCCGGTGGCTAAACGACCGTCCCCACCTCCGACTGTACCCGCACCTTCCCTACCTCCCCAAGCCGATGCTGAATGGCAAGTGGCCGGGGAGAAGAGGAAGGCGGCTAGGAAGGCAAGGGCGGCCAATAAGAAAAAGGCGAGGCGGCAGCGGCGGAAGGAGCGAAGCGTTGCGGCTAGGCTCCACGCCCCGAAATCCGTAGCTGTAGTGGTCACACTACAGCCGGAAGCGGCAACGAAGGGCGTGTCCTATAAGGACGTATTTGCCAAAGTGGCGGAGGTGGTGGACCTAGGGGAGCTCGGTGCTGCCGGAGGTATCCGACTGAGGATAGCTGCCACCGGGGCCCGAATGCTAGAGTTCCCCGGTCCGGCTGGTGGCACGGCCGCTGACGCCCTGGCTGAAAAGCTCAGGGCGTCCCTTAACGCGGACGAGGTCCGAGTGTCCAGGCCGACTAAGTGCGCTGAAATGCGCATCCAGGGCCTGGACGACTCGGTCACGAAAGAACAGGTTGTGGCCGCCGTGGTCAGGACTGGGGGGTGCTCTGCCGAGCAGGTTAAGGCTGGCACCATCGGTCCCGACTACAGGGGCATGCAAGCTGTTACGGTGAGCTGCCCCGTGGCGGCGGCCAAGAAAATAGCCGAGGAGGGCCAAAGGCTACTGGTGGGCTGGGTGTCCGCGCAGGTCAAACTGCTCGAACCCAGACCTCGGAGGTGCTTCCGCTGCCATGTGGGCGACCACGTGGGAGCTAAATGCACCTCCGAGGTTGACCGCAGCGATGCCTGCTACCGCTGCGGTCAGCCCGGTCACAAGGCCGGCACGTGCAAGGCCACGCCGCACTGCGTCGTATGTGCGGCGGCAGGCAAGCCGGCCGACCACCGGATTGGGAGTAAGGCCTGCGCTCCACCGAAGCCTGGCAAAGCCAGGGGCAGGGGCAAGCCCTCCGCCACCACCGCCACCACCGCCGTCACCGCCGCAGCCGCCGCCACCGCCACCGCCGCTGCCGCCTCCACCACCGTCGTCGTCGCCGCCGCTGCCACTGCGGCAGGGCCCTCGCATGGGTCTCGGGAGGGGGTTGAAATGGAGTGCCAATAATGGCCCCATTTCGCCTCCTCCAGGCGAACATCAACCACTGCGCCACCGCTCAGGATCTTTTGCTCCAGAGCATGGCGCAGTGGTCGATTAATATCGCCGTGGTCGCTGAGCCGTACTTTGTCCCGCCCAGGGATGACTGGGTGGAGGACCTGAGCGGCTCAGTGACCCTTATTTCGTCGGCCGCCGCCGGTACCCCGTCCCTCGAGGCTGTCAAGAGAGGACGGGGTTGCGTGGCAGCACGGTTCGGGGAGATTGTCGTGGTAGGGGTGTACTTCTCCCCGAACCGAACTCTCGCCGAGTTCCACAACTCCCTTGCGGAGTTGAAAGTCGTCGTCGTCGGGTTCCGTTCCCTCCCCGTGCTCGTCCTCGGGGACTTCAACGCCAAGAATGTGGCTTGGGGTTCCCGGTATACGGACACACGGGGCAGAATGGTGGAGGACTGGGCTCTGGAGACAGGCCTGGTCGTCCTAAACCGGGGTTCTGTCCCCACGTGTGTGCGGATGCGGGGTGAGTCGGTGGTGGACATCTCGTTCGCCAACCCCGCTCTGTCACCGCGTGTCACTGACTGGCGCGTCATGGAGGGGGTGGAGACGTATTCCGACCACCGGTATATCCGGTTTGACGTCTCCGCCCAGTCCTCGAGCGCGCCGGTCCGACAGGCCCCGAGTGGTCCGCGGTGGGCGCTGAAGCAGCTGAACCGGGAGCTCCTCCTGGAAGCCTCGATCGTGCAGGCCTGGGTGTCATCACCGGACAGGCCTGCCGTCATCAACGACGAGGCGGAGTGGTTCCGGGAGGCCATGTCCAATATTTGTGACGTGGCAATGCCCCGGGCCCAGCCCGGACGTGCTTCGCGCCAGGTGAGCTGGTGGTCGCAGCAGCTGACGGCTTTGCGCCATGCGTGTGTTGCTGCGCGACACCAGTACACCAGGCACCGCAGGCTCCGTATCCGCCCTCCGGATACGGAAGCCATTGAGGCGGAGCTGTATGAGGGGTACGGAGCGGCGAAGACCGCCCTCCAGGCGGAGATCCTGCGGGCCAGGGCAGTGGACCGCGAGGAGATGCTGGAGACTCTGAACAGAGATCCGTGGGGACGCCCATACAAGATGGTGCGGGAGAAACTCCGCCCATGGGCTCCCCCGCTGACGCAGAGTCTCCGGCCTCAGCTTGTGGAGGACGTGGTGAGCGCTCTGTTCCCTTCGAGAGGGGAACATACCTCCCCGCTCATGGCTCCGCCTACTGCGGTGCTTGATGCGGACCACAACACCGACGAAGACGACGATGCTCCGGAGGTGACCGAGGTAGAAATGAGAGTGGCGGTGCGAAGGCTGAATGCCAAAAACACCGCCCCAGGACCTGACGGCCTACCTGGGAAGGCCTGGGTCCTGGCCATGGAGGCTCTCGGGCCTCGACTCAGGGGTCTCCTAAGCGCATGCATGGAGAGGGGCCAGTTTCCACTTCGTTGGAAGACGGGGAAACTGGTCCTCATAAAGAAGCCGGGGCGCCCTGCGGACTCTCCGTCCGCTTATCGGCCCATCGTGCTGCTCGACGAGGTGGGCAAGCTCTTTGAAAGAGTAATTGCAAACCGCCTCGTCGGGCGGCTGGTGCGGGTGGGGCCGGACTTGGCGGAGAGCCAGTTTGGTTTCCGCAGAGGGCGCTCTACGGTGGACGCCATCATGCGCGTACGGGCCCTCACGACGGGGGATGCTGTGGCCCGGGGTGGGGTCGTCTTGGCGGTGTCTCTCGACATCGCCAACGCCTTCAACACCCTGCCCTGGAGTTGCATAAGGGAGGCACTCCGGTACCACCGGATGCCGACCTACCTCTGTCGTGTGGTCGAGGCCTATCTGACGGACAGGGCCGTCATCTACCCCGGTCACCAGGGAGTGTGGAACCGGCGAGAGATGTCGTGCGGTGTCCCACAGGGATCGGTCCTGGGGCCGCATCTGTGGGACATCGGTTACGACTGGGTGCTGCGCGCCGACCTCCCCAGTGGCGTCAGTGTAGTATGCTACGCTGACGACACGCTGGTCCTGGCACAGGGGGGTCGCACCAGGCGGCGGCCGAACTAGCGACACGCGGGGTTGCGACAATCGTCGATAGAATCCGGCAGCTGGGACTCGAGGTGGCCTTGCACAAGTCCGAGGTCATGTGTTTTCATGGCCCTCGGAACGCGCTACCGTCGGGTTCCCAAATTACGGTAGGAGGGGTTCACATCGGCGTCGAGTCGACGATGAAGTACCTAGGACTCGTCCTCGACAGCCGGTGGAACTTCGTTGAGCATTTCCGACGTTTGGCTCCCAGGCTGGACCGGGCTGGAGCTGCCTTGGGGCGTCTCCTGCCCAATCTGGGGGGTCCAAACGCCTCCTGCCGGAGGCTCTACGCGGGGGTCGTGCGGTCCATGGCCCTTTACGGGGCACCGGTGTGGGCGCGTTCCCTTAGGCTGCGGCCAGCCCGCCGGCTGAACGCGTCCCAAAGGGTCATGGCCATTCGGCTGGCCCGGGGATACCGCACGGTCTCCCGCGAGGCGGCGAGCCTCCTGGCCGGATTACCGCCATGGGATCTGGAGGCGAAGGTCCTCGCGCACATCTGGGAGTGGCGCGAGGAGATGAAGCGCCGGGGCGTAACTCCGCTGCCGCGAGAAATCGCGGCTCAGCGGACAGAGCTCCGGCAGGATCTCATGGCGGCATGGAGAGTGCGATTGTCGCAACCCAGTGCTGGGCACGCCACAATTGCGGCGATAAGTCCCCTCTTTGAGGAGTGGCTAGAGAGGCGCCACGGCGTCCTCACCTTCCGCCTGACGCAGGTCCTCACCGGACACGGTTGCTTCGGGAGGTTCCTGTTTCGTATAAGGCGGGAGGAAACGCCCGGGTGTCACCACTGTGTGGATCGCCCGGAGGACACGGTGGAGCATACGGTGGAGGTCTGCCCCGCTTGGGCGGAGCCCCGCCGTGTCCTCTTGGAGGCGATTGGCGGCGGTGACCTCTCGCGTCCGGCTCTGGTCCAGGCCATGGTACGGAGCGAGAGGGCATGGGAAGCAGTCACCTCCTTCTGCGAAGCAGTAATGCTCGCGAAGGAGGAGGCGGAACGCGTGAGGGAGAGGCAAAGTTTGCGCCCTCACGCCCCTAACCGCCGCCGCCGCTGGAGACGCCCTGGGCGTCGGGAATCCCAGGCGGATTCCCGGCCGGCGCGCCTCAAAGAGATGTCAGCACAATTGGCGGGGTCCGCTAGGACCGATGCCTGCCAGGGTTGCGGGTTAGTCCGAAAGGGATACCGGGACCTTGGCAACAGGCAACTGAAGGAACACGGGTAGGTTTTAGTCAGTAGAAGTCTGACACGCCCTTCCGCTCCACCCAGAGCGGGAGAAGTCATTGGATGATATCCCACCCTCAAAAAAAAAAAAAGGCCATAAAGTTCAAAAAGATTTTCCCTGCTTTTACGAATACCTGGAGTCGCCCAATCACTAAATAGGAACTTTGTGTAAATAGTTTTAGTTTTTAGTGGAAAAGTGTCATTAAATTGCTTGTTTATTAGTGAAAAGAAATCGGCATAGAACTCATTTGGGTCACAGACATTACTAAAACTCTGAACACATAATTTACTGGCCAAAGAAGTATTTAAATTCTTTAAGTTTTTACATGTAATTGGCCTAAACCTTATTTGAATTTTTTGTAAAGGCATGTAGGCGCAAAATGTTATTGTTTGTCCACTGTGATCAGATGGCAACTTATTTACAATTTCTTTATGTAAGTAATCACAATTACAAAAAAATATTATCTATACAAGTGGCAGAAGAAGCTGTCACTCGGGTCCAATGATGTCTTTTCGTTCTTTTGATTTAATAGAATTTTTTACTAATATTAATGAACCGCCATGTATCATACGTTTTCGACTGAAATGGCTAACTACACAATAATTTTCATAATTAATTGACATTACTTGATGGTCTTTTAACCAATGTTCTGTTAAACAAATGACATCAAACTTAGTAATTTTAATACTGTTAGCTTTCAATTTATTAATAGGTAATTTATGGATATTGTACTGGCAACACCGAAAGATTGGATATGGTAAAATGGCGCGATAACGGCCTTCTGGGTCGGGCGCTCATGACGGTAGGACGTGTTAGTGGCTGTGTCAGTTTAAAATATGGATCGGCATGGAATACTTGGAGATCTACTGTAAATTAAGGTAACCTGTTAGTTTTATCATAAATACTGGAATATTAACTAAATAGTGATATTATGTGGGGAATAGGAGATGTGATGGTATGGTGTAGAATATTGAATATGATGTTGGCAAAGAAATATAAATGACCGACCAAATATCTTGGTGTTTCATCTTATTTCCCTAATCCTTGAAATACTGTTATTATGTGGTAATAATAGACAGTTAGAGATTATGATATTGGGGTAACGACTTGAGATCCATTTGGGATTTAGTTATGGGTGGGTGTGTATTACAATACAATACCCATTATAAATGAACTTCACACGATTTGTATAGGAGGTTAGTAGGGAAAAGGAAAGGGCGGAAAGTACACACTTTCAGAATCGCCCTTTGAGCTCTCTCGATGGTTAGAAACATTGTTTTACCCGCTCCACCCCATGTGGTAATACAGTAAGTTAATATTGATTGACATAGAGCAAAGTAAACTTGTCTAACGACTTTTGGGTCAGCAGTATAGCGTAACTTTTTAAAAACAAATATCAACTTGCGAATTCTATTATTTAAAGCTTGAATATGTTGTTTGAACGAAAGTGTTTCATCTATTATAATACCAAGGTCTTTGGTTGTATTTGCCATTTTAATGTTGGGACAAACACATTGGTTATCTGTAGGAATAGTGCAATAATGAGCATATAATGTCGAGGTAGTGCGTGTTGATGTTTGCTTGCGTATCGAAAACTTAAATTCATAAATTCTCATTCATTATTCTGTTTCAATTTAGGAGCAAACAAAAACACCACGCACACGTGTGGCAAATTTCACCGCCGATGAAAAGGCACAATTAATTAAAAAGAGACCAATCGTGGAATCCAAAATAACAGTTGGCAAGCCGATCATCAAGAAACAGGCATCATGGGATTTAATTACACAAGAGTTTAACTGCAATGCCAATGTATACAAGGTAGGATAGTTCATTGTTATTGAAGAAATATAATCAGTGTGATGAATGATTTGCTTATAATATTTTTTTCATACTGTTTATTTCAGCGTGAAACTGCAAATTTAAAAAGGGCATGGGATAATATGAAAGCATTCACACGTAAATCTCGGGCAAATGAAAGAGGTAATTTGTTAAGAACTGGACCACATGCACCACCGCCACCACCACAACATGGAGCCATAATAAGTATGGTTGAAGAGGTTCGTATCAAAATATCCTCCGAATTGATCCATGTGTAGTACAACTCATTTAAATTATTCTCTACTCATTTAAATTTTTGTGTAAATACAAAAGTATATAACAGAACGTATATATTATCTAATTATTATATGTCAATATTTTTTTCTAATTTACCAATATTGCTATATTGCCATACGTTGATTAATCTGTGATAAGAACCTAATAATATAGTTTTAAGTATTATAATTATACGATCTGTAATAGTTGTAGTACTGGAAACTGTACTTGTGCAGTTTTAATCTCAATGAATACAAATATTGTGATTTATAAAAATATATATCTTCCCAAGTAACGTGTAAAAGTTTTATCTAAGAAAATATAAAATATACCTATTTAAAACTTCGTTAGTGATACAATAATGAAACCCCATCACTATAATTCAGCTCTAGCATCGCCCCCACCGGAGGCGTATCACTTTATATTTCCCATCTGTCGCCACTGGTGACAACTGGGAACTAGAAGAATGGCCATTCCCAGTTGTCACCACTGGTGGCGCCACCACTGGTGACAACTGGGATTTTTTTTGAAAAATATTCCCATTTGTCGCCAGTGGTGGCGTCACCAGTGGCGACAACTGGGAATAACCCGGTTTCCTGAGGTCGGATGCCAGCAACGGCAGTATCACACTTTTTACAGATTCAGGTGTAAATCTATAACGTACATGGAATTCTTGAATAGAGTATTTTGTGAAGGGATCAGAATAATCTCTTTAATACCGCATCGGTCCTACTTCTCTATATCTTCTGGCATAGTCCACAAACTCAATAAAGTCTGCCAAATCAGACATTATATTTTTTAATAAACGCGGAAGCGAATTTACTGGTAAAAATAAAAATATAACCCCAAACGTATGTCAAAATCAATCGTTAAAAAGTTAAGTATAGGCTTTGCTGTACTTAACTTTAATTGTCACTGTCTTTGTTGTGACCGGAACACAACCTAGTTTCAAAGCACTTGTCAATATATAACCAACGAGTCCAAACACGATGGTGCTATCTTGTTTGATTGAGGATTTCCCAAGGCCACCTTCCGGCTCCGTCATCAGGCCCTGAACACCAACTAGTGTCAAAGCACTTGTTAATACATGACCAATGAGTCCAAACACGATGGTGCTGTCTTGTTTGATTGAGGAGTTCCCATGGCCACCTTCCGGCTCTATCATCAGACCCTGAACACCACCTAGTGTCAAAACACTTGTTAAAACATGACCAATGAGTCGAAACACGATGGTGCTGTCTTGTTTGATTGAGGAATTCCCATGACCACCTTCCAGCTCCATGATCAGACACTGAACACCACCTAGTGTCAAAGCACTTGTTAATACATGACCAATGAGTCCAAACACGATGATGCTATCTTGTTTAATTGAGGAGTTCCTATGGCCAAATTCCGGTTCTATCATCAGACCCAAGCAACATGGTATCATTTTTTCAAAATGTCTCGGTAGTTGTATTAGTATGCCAAGTTACAGCATAATCAGATGCCAGGAAGTGCTTGAAAAATGGATGACAATTGGAGTAACTAGAAACACATATGGCCATCTTCCGGCTTCATCATCAGACCTTGAACACCACCCAGTGTCAAAGCACTTGTTAATACGTAACCAATGAGTTCAAACACGATGGTGCTATCTTGTTTGATTGAGGAGTTCCTATGGCCAACTTCCGGCTCCATCATCAGACCAGCTCCATGATATCAATTTTTCAAAATGTCTCGGTAATTGTATAAGTATGCCAAGTTTCAGCTCAATCGGATTCCAGGAAGTACTTCAAAAATGGAGGACAATTGGAGTAACCAGAAAGATAAACCAGAAAGATAAAAAAAAAGTGTTTTGCTTCTTATTATCCTACTTAACTCTCTAAAAATAATGTAGGTAGGCCCAGCCAACACAGATTAGCTGAATAAATTTTGCGTAAAAGCAATTTTTTTGACTTAAAGCTGGATAAAGTCAAAGATAACTTCTGTGTAAGCGCTTATACAGATGATATTCAAGCAATTTGGGCACAAAATATCTTGCTTCAATTTGGATAACATTTGATTAACAGCCACATAGCAGCTGAATAAATATACAACACACTGAATATCTTCTGCATAAATTCAGATTTTTTTTTAGTTCAGAAATTATACATATTTTATGCAGTTGTTAATTTGTGAGTTCAGATATTCAAATGATATTCAAAATTCCGATCTCAGGAGTGTTTTACAAAGAAATTATGCAAGTAAAAAAAGTATAAATGTATTTTTCATTGTGACGAAATTATTTTGTGTTACTTACACCATGTTTCTGATTTGAGAAAAGTAGCAAATCTCAACTGATTATTCTCAAATAAATAAATATGTGCTTAAGTTTTTTGCGTTTCAAAAGTTAAAATCGAATTTCGTTAAAGCATACTCAACTGATCATTTACTTAAGTATTCCTGATCAATGCAAGCACGTTCCAATTTACATTAAAAAACCGGTACTTTTCAAAAATCATAATATTTAATGATTTTATTCTTATAAATTTAAAACAGACTTAAAAAGTAAGTTAATTTTCAATAATAGCATTAATAGCAACAAAATTATGATATTAGAGTTGGTAGTGCATATTTTTAGCAATTTTTTTTTTTTTTAATTTATTTACCTTTAAGTAAATAAACATAAGTTTTATTGGAATTCTGTTAGTATTTTTACATAAACTAGGTACATATAATTGTACCAAGTAAAATGGATAAAGATAAGAAAAAGAGATCGCCTAACTATACACTAGAGGAGAAAGAAAATCTTTCAATATTAACAAAGTACATCATAACCTATAATGTTTATTAGATTATAATTTGTACGTTTCCCCACATTAGTTATTTAGATGTTTGTGATTATTATTACTTCAGATACCAAAGTGCAATAGAGTGCAAAAGGACAGGGGCATACTATATTCAAAAGAAACAGGAAGCCTGGAAGTCCATTACAAAAGAGTACAATAGCCTCTGCACGACTGGGCCTAGGGATGAAACAATGCTAAAACATTTTTATAATAATATCAAGCATCGTGCAAGAAAAGATTCTGCAAATGAGAACGTGAGCATAATGTCGTCTGTCGTGTCTGTTTTATGTGTTTGACAAGTGTCTGTTGTGTGTGTGTATAAGATAATTATTTTGTTCAATATCATATTAATTACTCTAAACTACACTGGTCATATTCCTAGTAGGTATAACCGTATAGTGAATATACATAGTGTTTTTATGAATTTCAAAGGTTGTTCACATGCACACATATAAATTTAAAATCATTCTTTAGCTATAGACACCACGGATTTATACTTGCTTCTATCACATTTCCACTCATTTCCCTATTTTTGTAGAATGTGAATAAAATACTCTACTAACAAACATTTTTCAGAAGCAAAGGTACCTGAGTACACTCTCAGATGTGACGAACATTGTGGAAGTCTCCCTTCCACAAAACAGTGAAACTGAGCAACATTTAAATGTGGATGAGGTAAATAATGATAATGTATGTATTAAACCTATTTATATTTATAGTGGTAGAACTAGTTACAATATACTTACTCCTTTGGCACAGCAAGACAAATTCATTTCATTCCATTATTTTTTTCTTAATTTTAACCATGTTTCTGCTTATACAAAGATTAAAATATCATGAAACCATTTTTAATTTATTTAGCTAATTTGTGTTATTTGGTTTCCAGGCTATAGTTGTAAATGAAAATAATATGATAAAAGATTTAAAGAAGAAATGGACTCATGAGCAGGTTACCTGACACATTCAGTAGTGATAATATCAAATTTGGTTGATTTTGGAAGCTGGTTTAATCTTTGGTATCAATCTTTTTTAGAAAAACTTAAAATAGAGTGGTGGTGGGTCGTTTACTCCTATATTAACTGATGCTGATCATCAAATCCTCTCCATCTTAGATGACCAAATACGCCCAGATGAAAATCCATATGATGAAGCAGCTGAATATTTTGGTGGGTACCTTTATCAATGCTTTTCATACACCACAGAATGATGTACTTTATAGTATCTATTATACAAACCACAAATTTAATTTTTCAGGAGAACTAATTGAAGTAACTAACAAAGAATCTAACCCAGTACCAGACTCTAATCCACTATCAGAACCTCCTAATCCAGTACCTGTGATAAGGAAACGAAAACTTATGCAAAAACGAAAAAAAAACGGCAATAGATAGCTTATCACTACCAAAGCATTCAGCTGAAGCTCTGAAGAAAATTTATTTTAAGAAAAAAATAGAACTTGCTTACTATCAAAAAAGAAATGAGATGCAAAAATTTAGATTTGAGCAGAAGAAGCATGAACTGGAAATGCAAATCTTAAAAAAACAGTTAGAAAAGGCAAATAGGGATTTGATTCAGTAAATTAGGTGCCTTTTTTATAATCATATAATTCATGTATACAAAATATTGTAAAACATGTTTAAAAGAGTAACGGTGGAGTTTCTTCTCCATACGAAAACTACCTTTTGGAAAGGGCAACTAGAATCAGTTCTATTTCTTTGTGAAATAAATTATTTGAATTTGACTTTGACTATAGTAAGCATACTTATTATGCCTAGCTGTAATTTGTAAAATATTGTGCTGTGATTTCTAAATGCAAGGGCAAATACATAACTGCACCTATTTATTTTGTATTGTCATGATTATAATATGCTGTGATTTATGATAAAAAGGCGGCCAAGTGCGAGTCGGACTCGCGCACGAAGGGTTCCGTACCATTATCTATAAAAACGGCAAAAAAAAAATCACGTTTATTGTATGGGAGCCCCCCTTAAATATTTCTTTTATTTTAGTTTTATTATTCATTTTAAAAGTGAATACGTAACTAAATATTCTGTGAATATTTCAAGCGTAGACGCTTGAAATATTCACAGAATATTTGTCGTTTTCAATATCGAGCAAAACAATCACGTTTGTTGTATGGGAGCCCCCTTAAATATTTATTTTATTCTGGTTTTTATTATTTATTGTTATAGCGGCAACAGCTATACATCATCTATGAAAATTTCAACTGTCTAGCTATCACGCCTGGTGACAGACGAACAGACAGACAGCGGACTCTTAGTAATAGAGTCCCGTTTTGTCCCCTTTGGGTACGGAACCCTAAAAAAGAGACGGGACAGACGAAACATTTTGTGAAAATTTCAACTGTCTAGCTATCCACGGTTCATTAGATACAGCATGGTGACAGACGGACGGACAGACAGCGGCGGAGCCTTAGTAATTGGGTCCCGTTTTCACCCTTTGGATACGGAACCCTAAAAATGTAAGTGATTGCTACATACAACTGTGCTTGTGCAAAATTTATTTTAAGTTACCATTTATCCTTACTAGTCCTTACTAATATTTCCTTACTAATATTATAAATGCGAAAGTAACTCTGTCTGTCTGTCGGTCTTTCTGTCTGTCTGTCTGTCGCGCTTTCACGCCTAAACTACTGAACCGATTTAAATGAAATTTGGTACACAGATAGTCTAGAGCCTGAGAAAGGACATAGGCTACTTTTTATCGACATACCACGCGGGCGGAAGCTAGTTATAAATAAGTAGGTACCTACCTATCTGTGATTTTATAATATGTAAATGATAAAACAATAGGTAATTAAAAATATTTCAAAAACCCTCGGGCTTTGTGAGGGTTTTGGGGGTGCTCGCTCACCTTGCGAGCTGGTATTCCCTGAAAATTATGGGTCATGCGAGCCCTCGGGCTTCGTGAGGGTCACATTATCACCATCAGAAGATTCCCTACGTTTCAAAGGGCTGACTCCAAAAATGAAACATAGGGTATCATAACCAAATGTTTATTATACCTTTGCTTTGCTGGTAACATTAATAAAATGTACAAAACTGAACCTTATGACCTGGATGCTATGTAGTACCGGCGGAGACTCTCGACACCGCGATTTAACCTTTTAACTCAAATAAAAAGTGTCATCTATTGATCCCGCTATTAACTATCTTTACATTTACAACCACAAAGTAACAATATTTGGGAATGTGACATTAGTCTACAAGCGATATTGTTATTGGCCGACAGATGGCTGTACAATATTATAATACCAATATGTTTTTTTATTGTAGTACATATTTACACTTTTATTGGGTAAAATAATTTTGTAATAAGGATGTTCTGACGGCAAAATTTTGGGCATTCGACACATGAGGTAATGGTTCATCACTTTCTTCTTGTACATGTTCATCATGTTCCACAATGTTAGTCATCAAGACGAAGAGTCATATTATGAAGAACAACACACGCCACAATAACCTTCAATACTTTTGGAAGTTTTAGTTGCATTCCTGAATGTAGGCATGGAAATTTTCTTTTAAGAACACCAAAACACCTCTCAATAGGGAATATGCATGTATTTTTTAAATCTTTTTATTCGATAGTTTACATCGTCAAATAATAGTTAAAAAAAAATCGACGGCAGAAAAGCAATTTAAAGTTGTTAAAAAAATGTTTAAAAATATCCAACCGATCCGGGCTATTTAAACGCCCTCCATTTGGCGCGCTTGGTGTGGTGACGTCACCGTCTGTGAAAACAGACAAGCAACTGTCAAGTCAACGTCAAACACTCCTTTTTCTATGAGCGTTTGACATTGACTTGACACTTGTTGATTGACTTGACATTGACATTTTGATTGTTATTCCGGATTGTTACGTCACATCCGCTCTTAGCCTTTTCAAGTATTTGAATTACCCACAGTTATTTGGGACTTTAAAAAAATTAATTTCTCGCTCAAAATGAAATTTTATTCAAAAATATTGATGGAGGCATAATTCTGAAGTAATATAGTTTATAAAAAAAAATATTTGACCCATATTTGAATCACATGCATATTCCCTATTGTGTTTCTTGATGCTATCTGGGCTCTATTATAGGCTTCTTGAGATGGAGAGACAGGGTTCAAAAACGGTGTGTCATGAGATACCTAAGGCATGTATTTGGTTTAGCCTCAACCAAACTTGATTACCACAGGTGAGTACCGAGAATACCAGGAGAAACCGGGATGGTGAAATAATAATAAGACTTCTTGATTTCAATAGCTGCAGAGTGACGTGTTGAGTGGGCGGTGGCGGGCGAGCGAGTGACGCCGAAGCGCGTGGGCGCCGCTCTTTTATACTGAATCGTGTGTGCACAAACAAGCTACGTGGCAATAGTTTTTGCCTATGTAAAGTCTGAGTGTATGTATGTGAATGTATGTGTAGCAGCGTTTATTGTTATAAAAATTACAGAAATCTTTCTTACAGGTTTTTACATTATATTATTATTCTAATTAGATTCTAATTGGAAACGTATCAAGTACATACATAGGAGAATTTAAGTATTAATACAGAGGTTATATAACTAGTTATTCGGTAATTGTTTTATACATAAGGAAGTTCCTTTATGTGAATCAAGACTTAAAGATTATACAATTAAATTGCTGTGTTATTTACTACTTTATTATCAGTAATTTAAAACATAAACATATCTTATAAGATTAAGTTTGAGGAATAACATGACTAAGTTACTTTAACATTTACAGCTCTGTCATAAGTAATGACTTTAAACATAAATATATTTCGAGATCAAAACATAAGGAATTACATAGCTAGATTATTCTGTTATTTACAGTCTCCCCTTCGTGCGCAAGCACCTCACAATATAGTCAGTCCGTTGTTGTGATCACGATGAGGCGAGAGGCTGGACGACGGATTAAGCCAACTGCTGTCCTTATTTCTGTTATGCGAACTCGACCATCTGGACCTGGGTAGACCCGAGTTACTTCTCCTCGAGGCCATACTCCTCTGGGCATGGTATTATCTACTATTATAACGATGTCGCCGACCTTTATGTTTTTGTGTTGCGGGTTGGAACCGGGTCGGGGCATCAGCAGAGGTTTGTATTCATTTATCCATCGTGTCCAGAATATGTCAGCCAACGCCTGTGTGGCTTTCCAGGTATGCAAATCAGGTGTGATATCCTTGAATGAGCCCAATGGTGACATGCCGCTGGAACGCCCCACGAGAAAGTGATTGGGGGTTAGAGCTTCTTCATTTAAGTCAGGGTTCACCGGGGTCAATGGCCTTGAGTTGATCACGTGTTCTGCCTCTAATAGTAGTGTGTGCAGAACTTCGTCTGTGGGATACTTTTCATGGAGCGTGACTTTCAATGCTGTCTTGACTGATCGCACGAGTCGCTCCCATGCACCTCCCATACTTGGGGCGCCAGGTGGTATCTTCTTCCACGTGATTAACTTCTGGGATGCGAAGTTGTCTAAGGCTTGTTCATTGTTTTGTACTGCTTCATTTATTTCCTTTTCAGCGCCTACGAAGTTAGTTCCATTGTCGCTGAACAATACAGTTGGAGTACCACGGCGTGCTATCATACGTCGGAGACTCATTATCATAGAAGAGGCTGTGAGGGAGGTGGCTAGTTCTAAGTGTACTGCTCTTGTGGTGAGACAGGTATATAGCGCGCCCCATCTCTTTTCATGTCTTCTTCCTATGGTTACATGCATGGGCCCAAAATAATCTACAGCCGATGCGGTAAATGGTGGCTGGTTTTGGGCCTGCCTTTCAACTGGTAAGTCGCCTTGAGGGATTTTGGTAGGTACTCCCTTATAGGTCCGACACCATTGGCATTTGTTGCATATGAAGCGTATAACGCTGCGCAGTCCTATGATATGATATCTTTGTCTGAGCTCATTCATGACGGTTTGATGATTGCCATGATTGAATGTTGTGTGCGTGTGATGCACCAACAGTTGTGTGAAGCCTTCTTTGGCATGTAGGACTGGCAGGTTGTGCTCGTCTTTTGTTCTGCTATCCAAGCATAGGATTCCATTGCGGTCGACTTTCACGGAGAGCTTGTAGAACGGCGACTTCTTCGGTGGTCGTCGTCCAGCCTCTATTGCAGCGATGTCTTCGGCAAACGAGCTATACTGACTTCTTCTGACTAACAATAACTCTGCTAGTTTTATATGACTTGGTGCGAGTTCATTTCTCGTGATTCTTTTGAGTAGTTTGGCTTTGAATACCTCAGCGGCGACAAGGACGGTTGCAGCAGCACGCACTAATCGAATGTATTTTGAGAAACGTTCTATTCTTGGTAAGTAATCGCTAACACTGTGACTGATGGTCACGTGAACCTGTTTCAGTGTTCTTTCCTCCCCTGAAGGGGGTAACGACGCCTCGATTAATTTTTCTTTTGGCCAAGTGTTGGGGTCGTTTCTAATGAACTCTGGTCCCGTGAACCACCTGTGATTCGATTTAAAATTGGCAGGTATGCCCTTGGTCGCGTCGTCCGCGACGTTATCAGCGCTAGGTACCCATCTCCAATTTACCGGAGTAGTTAGACTTTCGATTTCAGCCAGTCGATGTGCGACGAAAGATTTGAAGGTTCGCGGGTCTGATTTAATCCATGCTAATACGGTTTTAGAGTCGGACCAATAATTACTTTTTGTTATTTTATAATCAGACTCGCGTCTGACCGATTCGGCTAATCGACTGCCCAACACAGCGGCTTGAAGTTCTAAGCGTGGTATCGATATGGGTTTCAACGGGGCTACCTTAGCTTTACCTACTACTAATCGCGACGTTTTATTGCCGTCTGACCCTGTACTGACAAAGTATATTGCGGCGGAGTAAACTTTTTCGCTTGCGTCACAAAAAACGTGTAGCTCCCCTTCGCCAGAGGGTGTCGCGGGTAGGTAGCGCTCTATTTCTAACTCTTTTAACATCTGTAAATTATTTATAAATGACAACCATGTCACGTGATGTTCTTTTGTAATTGGATCGTCCCAGTCGATGCCACTGCGCCATATTTCTTGAATGAGACATTTACCTATCATCGTGATCGGTGATACCAAGCCCAGTGGGTCGAACACTGACATGACCGCGCTGGTGACTTGCCGTTTTGTAGGTAAAGTGTCGCCCTGAATGACGCTTGTAGGCGTGTTTCTGAGATTGACGTTAAAACCTAGCGTGTCGCGCGCGTGATTCCAGATTAAACCTAACGTACGTTCCGTATCACTTTTACCTAGTGTGGTTGTACCGGAGCTGCGCGTGTCTTTAACGTCACTGATTACGGTGGGCGCGTTCGACGCCCACCCGCGTAATTCGAATGATGCTGCCATGTGAACTTTATACATCGCGTTTACTACCTTTTTTGCTTCATTTTCGTTATTGAACGCGCCTAGATAGTCATCCATGTAGAAGTTACGCACTGTAGCTTTCGCTACTTCTGGGTATTGCAGGGCGTGATTTTCTGCGTTTTTATTTTTAACATAGATAGCGGTGCAAGGGGATGACGCTGCCCCGAATATTAGCGATGTCATTCGGAATTCTTGTGGCGGCCCCTCCCTATCTTCGCCCCTCCATAAAAAACGTAGGCTATCACGGTCTGCCTCGGTTATTTTAACTTGTAAAAACATTTCTTTTATGTCGGCCACGACTGCTATTCGACCCTCTCTGAATCTAATTAATACGCCGAATAGCGACTGCAATAGATCTGGGCCCGCTAAGAGCGCGTCGTTTAAACTTTTTCCCCCGTATTTAGCTGCTGCGTCGAACACTAAACGGATTTTTCCCTTTTGTGGGTGAACGACTGAAAAATGGGGTAAGTACCAACTACGTAATGATGTGGCCGGAGTTTCTATTTTTTCAGCGTAGCCTGCTTCTATGAGGTTATTCACCTGCTTACTGTATTCTATTTTTAAAGTTTTATTTTTATCTAATTTCGACTCTAAGTTATACAGACGACTGAGGGCTTGTTTTTTGTTATCTGGCATTTCCTCATCGTCTGTTCTCCATAGTAGGCCTGCTTCATACCTATTGCTATTCTCTATTTTTTTACATGTTTTATTTAGAATAGCTAAGGCGCGGTGATCCGGGTCAGACGTCGGTTTTCGTGGTTCTATGCCTAGCGACTCGATACTAAAGAAATCTCTTATCAGCTGTAACGCGGGGTCCTCGACCTGCGGTGGCCGTACGTGGTTTATTACCGCGACGGTGTTACGTGGCTTAGATTCTTGCCCGTGCAGCACCCATCCTAGCTTAGTTAACGATGCTACAGGTTGATTTTTATTACCGACACGCAACTGCCTAGATGTAATTAAATGCCAATTATCTTGACCTATTAAAATGGTCGGTTTACCTAACTCGTAACATAGTTCGTCTTCCAACTCAGCTAGGTGGCTGCATTGACGCACCAAATCTCTGCTTACTTCCTGAGGAGATAAGTTTAAACTGCCTATTGTGCGCGCGTCCATAGTTTCTAAGTTCCTACTACATAACCCGCGAATTGACAACTTTACGTGACACGATTCCGGTTCGTCTATTCTATTTCCTCCTATTCCTTCTAATGATAAGAGCTGGCCGCGACCCCTTGATATCACACCGTCCGCTACCTGTTGTTCGACTAACGTCATTGTCGAACCTTCATCTAACAAGGCGTGGGTGGTGATTGTACCTATCGGGCCGCTTAACTCGACCGGCACTATTTTTAGGTAGGTATTAGACTTATGTAAATGGTTAATCGAGCTTACGTTGCCGCGGGTAGACTGAGACGCGGTTGTCTGATTATTATCGCTGCCGTGCAGCATTTTATGATGCGATGCTTCGCATCCGTTCACGCCGCAAGGTACGTACTTACATTTAATGAATTTTTTATGAGAATCGCACAGACATCGGAAACACAATTTGTTATTTTTTGCCGCGTTCCATCTTTCGCTTACGGCTAGTTTAACAAAGTCCGCGCATTCTGCGGCTTTATGGTCACCCGCACACATTACACATTTGATTTTATCCGACTGCGTCGGCTCAGCTGATGATTGTGACGATCGCGACTTTTGTGTTTTCGATGTTTGTTTTTTGTTAGACGACTTATTTACTGTAGCTACCGATTTGCTGGTTTCTGTATCCGACTGGCACGAACTATCGCTATCCTCGTCACACGATTGCGTGCGACTTCTACTTTTTAAGCGTGCCGCGTTGACTGCGCGTGGCTTTTGTTTTTCTCTTTTTCTATCTTCACGCGCGGTTTCGTATGCGAACATTGCGCCGCAACGGTCGGCCATTTCATTGAGAAACCTAGATAACGATTCTAACTCCGGCGCTTCGGTATGCTGTGATTTGAACTCGTACCACTTATATTTTAGAATGATACTTAGCTTGTCTACGATTCTGTTCACTAACTCGGGCGAATACAGGTATTGCGGTTGTCTTAGTGATTTTATTGCCGCTACTGTATTTGCTACTTTACTCGCGAAGCTACCGACATTACGGCCATCGTCTGACATGCGCGGCATTCGTTTTATATTTTCTAACTCCGAGAGTACTAGTAATTCCGGTCTTCCGTATCGTCTCTCTAATGTATCCATTATTTCGTATGGATCTGAGACCGCGAATAATAATGCCCTAGCTGTTTCGCGTGCCGCACCTCGCAGCGCTTTTCTTAAGCGAGCTACATTTTGTATGTCTGTGAACATGGCTTCCGTGTCGTTGTAGACCGATTTGAATGCCATCCACTCTACTATAGTCCCGTCGAAATGGGGAAGTTCGTGGATGAATTTTGGTACCGCGGGGCTTGTTTTGTTAGAATTTACCGCTTGCATTATTGCATTGGCTAACATCGACATGTCACTACTGTTATTATTATTATTATTATTATTTTGAGTGTACATGTTTTGTGGTTCATTTCTAACTTCGCTCGGTGGCCGTGCGGGCTGTCTTTGGGGTTGAGCTCTGTCTACTATATTTGGCCTATCGAGCGCCTGCTGTTCCGAAATCCAGCCTTCTACACGAGACCTTTCTATATCGGGCGACGGTTCCGCGACGTTAGATCCTTCCATTTCTAATCTGGCTATCTCTAAGCGATGCATCGCGGCTGCGGAGGCCGCCCTAGCCTGTGCTAATTCGGAATTATATAGCTCGAGTTCGGCTTTTAATATTGACAGTCTACTACTGGCTCTGTCCCCGGGGACGTTCACTACTGTGCCCGGCGCACTCGTAACTTTGTTATTTAAATTTACTCCCGCGGCCCTATCTTTGTTCACTACTCTATCCTGGCTATGCGTGCTGCCTTCACCGGACATGTCTTCAGTGCCGGTGCCCTTACTCCACGTGTTAGTCTCTGTGGAACCTGTCTGGCCTGACGCCGGCGTGGCGTCTGTTGCAGGCGTAGACTTTCCCGAGCGCAACATACGCACATTATCCATCATTGCGCACGAAGGGGTTCCCTAACTCTTAAAATTACACTTTCACTGCACTTCACTTGATGCCTAACAGTCTGTTTGCCCTATCTGCCTGGCCGGACTCCTACCGCGGTGATGCCGGACCAGGAATGGGAATGAAAGGTATAGGAGGGTGAGGAACCTCCCGGTAGAGGATGCGGGCGCTCACGGGTGCATCAGAGTGCGGTGGGAATATCCCGCACTCGTCGTTGCGTACCAACTAGTGGTCCCAGAACGTTCCGCACCGTGCCGGCGGGGCCTGACTGTGACGCTTTTTAGGGCGCGTGGTATCGTCAGTTAGACCACTTGCTTCTGTACGATGAAAGGCCTTTTAACACCGCTAGGTGGCCACGTACAATGATTGAAGGATGCTTCCAAGTATAATTAGTGTGGTTAAGCAGACCACACTAATAACTCGCGCGTTCTTTTTTCTTTCTTCTTATATTGAAAACTTGCAAGCTTCTTTCTTGAGTTCTTCGTATATTGAAACTTGAAGCTTCTTTCTTGAATTCTTCTTTTATTGAAGCTTCTTTCTTGAATTTATTGAATTTTTCTTGCTTGAATTCGTTCTTCTTATTTTCACTGTTTGCACTGATATTTTCTTGTAATCCGACGACGAAGGACCATTATTTGGTTTAGCCTCAACCAAACTTGATTACCACAGGTGAGTACCGAGAATACCAGGAGAAACCGGGATGGTGAAATAATAATAAGACTTCTTGATTTCAATAGCTGCAGAGTGACGTGTTGAGTGGGCGGTGGCGGGCGAGCGAGTGACGCCGAAGCGCGTGGGCGCCGCTCTTTTATACTGAATCGTGTGTGCACAAACAAGCTACGTGGCAATAGTTTTTGCCTATGTAAAGTCTGAGTGTATGTATGTGAATGTATGTGTAGCAGCGTTTATTGTTATAAAAATTACAGAAATCTTTCTTACAGGTTTTTACATTATATTATTATTCTAATTAGATTCTAATTGGAAACGTATCAAGTACATACATAGGAGAATTTAAGTATTAATACAGAGGTTATATAACTAGTTATTCGGTAATTGTTTTATACATAAGGAAGTTCCTTTATGTGAATCAAGACTTAAAGATTATACAATTAAATTGCTGTGTTATTTACTACTTTATTATCAGTAATTTAAAACATAAACATATCTTATAAGATTAAGTTTGAGGAATAACATGACTAAGTTACTTTAACATTTACAGCTCTGTCATAAGTAATGACTTTAAACATAAATATATTTCGAGATCAAAACATAAGGAATTACATAGCTAGATTATTCTGTTATTTACAGCATGGGTAACCACTATCCCCGAGAATAAGGTATGACCCAAATCTGCCAGCTTCAAATTGAGCTGCAAGTGGTGAGTCATTCCAAATAGTAGTGTCGTGCACGGAGCCTGGCCAACGTGCAATGACACTAGTTATTTGTAAATTAGCGTCACAGATGGCTTGAACATTTATAGAAAAAAAACCTTTTCTGTTCCTATACAGCTCAGCTCTGATCCCTCCTGGTGAATTTATTTTGACATGTGTGCAGTCTACAGCACCTATGACTCTAGGAAATCCAGCTATGTCAAAGAATCGTGCCGCCACTGATGGTCTCTCCTGTGCAGTGGGCATTCGAACATATTGCCGTCTCAGTAATGCTATTGCACCAGTCACCTTCTCTACCACGCGGCACACTGTAGCCTTGCTCACATTCACGGTGTCCCCCACAACAGCTTGAAAGCTACCAGTCGCGTAAAACCTAAGCGCTGTTAGTAACTGCAACATGGGAGAAATGCAGTCCTGCCGTTGAATACGACAGCTCAGTTTAGGCTTTATTTTGTTAAAAATAAACCTAATTGACTCCTTCGTAAAGTGGAACCGCGCTTAGCGTGATGAACAAGTTAGGCCGATGTCCAACTGTTCTTCTGCGTGCTTGTCTGCGTGGTTGTCTGCGTTGAGGCATCTCCAAAGACGACAGGGATGTATCGTCGTCACTCATTCTGATCAAAATCACTAGTATTATGCTGATTACAGTTTGAGTAGCTGAAATTGGTGTGTCAACTTTCAACTGCCTAACTTGACATTGATAATGCTTTGAGTATTCTCAAACACGTTTTTTTTAATTCAGAAACGCAACTGACGACCTAAAGCGTGAGCTAAGCATGCTTTCTGTCAAATTTGAGTAAATTATGTTTTATTACTCAAATCTTGATTAGAGTTTAAAAAATCTTAATTCAGAAACGAAAAAATGTTTAAGTAATACTAAATGTTTAAGTAGTACTGATTAGGACGTTCTGAAATTGAAATTCTCAATTCAGAAACCGGCTATTAGTTCAAAAAATTGTAATGGTCGCTGATAACGTCTTCAAAAATTTGGTAAGTAAATTGTTTCATACATTTTAAGTAAGTTTAAGGTGAATTATATAAACGCATGGCACTTTACTGTGAATTATCGATATGATTATTGTAAATTTTTTGAGCGCCTTAAGATAAAGCTACAATTTAAAAGGTAAACAAATGTGAAATAATATTTAAATTAAATTATCTTTACTTTTTATCAAATTTCAGTCCCAGCAAATAATGAGAATCAAATTTTGTATAACTGCTAATGTTTCCTACTCACTAAACAAAGTTTCATAAGATAAATGTTGAGGATTTTTATAAAAAGAGGTTATGTCGAACGTTAGTTAATGGCGGACGGCCAATTTGAATAAAAGTGTCTATTTCAGTAATTGTTTTGCTTATTTCTGCATAATAGTTCACAAACGACTACATATCCAGAAATTATTTGGTTTAAAGTACAATAATTATACATTTCTCAGAGAAAGGTCTTAAATTACATAATGCAGTATACTCTTATTCAGCTTTTTAGGGTTCTTTTTTATAGAAAATAAATCCATGAATATTTGAGGTTGATGGGACCTTAGATACCAATGTAGGTAGAGCCCACTATTAGGTATTTAAAGTTATCTACAGTACTACTATGAATGACGCATTGCGTAATATTTAGTTGTTTGACAATTTGACAATTGTTTATATTACCAACTAAAATATACATATAAACACATAGCACATTGTAGGTCGCAACCAAAAGTATCGCGCTTCCTTTCCCACCACAACGCTTCAAATGGGCGCTCGGCTAAACTCGGCTTACGATCGGTTTGCGCTCGGCCACGCTCGCTGCGTTGTTGCTCATTCCAAATTGTAATTTTAAGTAGAGAGGTCCCCGTTATCGTAGCTTCCTTGTCGCGCTCGTGTAGTCAATAAGTAAGATACAAACGTAAACATCGAGACTTATTATATAAAGTTAGTATTTATAATAGTGTTGTTGTCTGTAATAGTGTTGTAGTGTTTTTGAAGTGTTATAGAAAAATTATATATTTTTTTCAGAAACATGTTCAAAATCGTTTCGACTCGTAAAAAAAGCCGGGTTGAATTATCAACAGTGCCCGCTTCTTGGGAGAACAATGGAAAGTTATACTGGCCAAAAAAAAAATGGCGAGCTACTTTGCAAGAACCCTGCAATCCTACCACAGCCGGACTGGAACACCTACAACTGTACATTAAAACGCAATCATTTCAAATTTTTTGAAGAAGCTGAGGAAGAATTATCTCAAATGTTGAATAGAACTGATACGGATGATACGGATTACGAACAACAACAAGATCCACGCATTAATACATCTTCTCGTATTTCACAAAATAAAGATTTTAATTCGTTTGCAAAAAATTTGGTAAATAGCATCTATTTATTGAAAAAGTATCTGTTTATATAGTACAATTTACTAACGACCGCCCGCGGCTCCACTCCAGCCGCGTAGTTTCCGCTTTTCCCGTGGGAGCAAGTAATTTTAAGTGAGTACCGGTTACTTGCCTTTCTATAATTATTTATACCTTAATGTATTTATTTTACAGATTGATTCCACAGCAAGTACAAGTCCAGCATCAGAACATGTAGTCATTGAAGCTCAAGGTATGGACGGTGAAATTTATACAGTGATTCAAAATTCACCGGGTAGAGCAAATACACAACAACTTTCTACGGCGCAAGTATCATATGTCAATGATCAAACTACTATATCAAATGAGTTGCTTCTTGTAGTTTTGCAAAATCAAGATAAAATTATGAAAAAACTTGCAGAAATTTCAGTCCAATTGGAGGAAATAAAGGAAAATAGGAAAATATTTGTTATCACACTTGGCGAAGCTACAGGACCATAAAAAGAAAAATTTATAATAGAACCCATTAAAAATGTGAACGAACTGGAGCGATTTAATAATCAACTATCAAACTTTGACACGTTTGAAAGCTTATTACAAAAATATTCTATTTTGTGCTCCGCTTCTAAAGGGAGTGGTTTTAATTGTGCATACAGATTATTAGATACTTTATTTTCAAAAGACTTTTTATGTAAGTGCTCATGGACAGGAGGAAGTCGTGGATCTGACGTTAAAATAGGATTCAAGGCCTACAAAAATGTTATCATTTTTTTTTTTTGAGATGTTTAATTCATGGGATCCTAGTTATACAGTTGAAAATAATGAAGATTTTCTGAAGTCAGTATTGAGAAACGCGTTAAAACAAAAAGGAACAAAAAACATTAGAAAATCAAGCAAGTAAAGCAAGAAGACTATAAAAGCAAAGAATGTGAATCTTGAAACCGACAAAACTGAGACACAAAATAATAACAAAACTAACGTAGACGAGACACAAAGTAATAACAAAGCTTGCGAAGACGAGATACAAAATGATAACGAAATCAAGGAAGTCGAGCCAAAAAGTAATAATAACGAAGACGAGATACAAAATAACAACAACGCCAACCCAAGCAATGTAAAGGTAGGTGAATTGAAAACAAATAATCAACATGACAATTATGGGGATCACCCGAATAATGTTGAGAATGAGGAGGACGAAGAATCACTTTGTTAGACTGGGTTTTTTATTTAGTTATGCACAATATTTTGTAAGATTATAGGTTTTTTTTGTCAATTATTAGGTGTGGAGGAGCGATACAAAAGGATCGTTTGTTTCACTTGTGCATTTTTTTAATTGATTTTTTGATTAATATTGAATAGAAGATTACTTTTGGACCACTATCTCCAAAATTTTATCTATGATTTGAGTTCTAAACTGTTAGAATTTAAAATAAATCATATATGAAATTATGGAGATTTAAGTTTTACATCTTTACCAACATTTATGAATTGTCTTAAGTTTTTTTAGGAAAGTTGATCGAGTGGATGAGCCGAAGTTAGGTTGGAAAGCCCAAAAATAACTATTAAAAAGCTACTTTTATACAGGATGAAAATTATAGATTACCGTAAACTAAAATAGTATGGCTCGGTCAGTGAAACGGCTTTAAACGGAATTAGGTATGATATCTTATACCTAATTCCGTTAACTGAACCACTTTAACCAAGGAACATGGGTGTTCATTTGGAAAGCCGTTTCACTGACCGAGCATACTATTTTAGTTTACGGTAATCTATAATTTGTTTCTTTTCTTATCTTTATATTTTTTCTTTCTTTCTATTCACGGGTAAAAAAAAACTTCCCATGGTACTACTTGGTAGTTCTACGGGTTTTTTTTTTACCCGTGGTACTACTGGTAGTAATACTGATAGTACCACGGGCAATAGACGATAATAATCCACACGCTACTTAAAGATGTGACTAAATTATTAGGTATTGATTTGACTAATAGTTTTAAGTCGTTTTAATGTTTATTTAATTAAGTACAAATAAATGAGAGAGAAAAATATTTTTTCTTAGATTGGATCGTGTTGAATGCAAGTGTAATGATTGGAGATATTGATTTAATTCATATATTTTAATAAAACAAACTCATACATAACTAGAGTTTTATTTATACAATTAACCTTATAAAGTAACTTAACTAACTACAATATGGTCGACCAAAAAGTAAATAATAAAATAAAATGTGTTTATATTACTTGTATGAATCTAACTATTGATTCAGTGTGTGTAAGAGAGGAATAAAATATAAATAGTGTTTATATGAATTAACCACTAATTTGCAACAAATTTTTTCATAATGTATATTTACAACTGTACGGTTACAGTCGGGTAAACTGGCTTTAAATATATTAAGATAAGATGATTTTATAGGAGTTTGGAAAACATCAGACAAATTTTCAATTTTGTAACCTTTTATACTTTTTTCTTTTATCTCTATCATTTCAATAATATCTCTTTCTGTGCTCATAAAATATTTATCTTGAGTTTTATGTGAAATTTTGAATGTATCGAAGTTTACAATATTGTGATGTCAACTTTTTGTTATTATCGGATAATTAGTTTTAGTTTTTTTTACCACGATATTTTTTGAACAATTATTTCTATTATTTTCTGCCAGCCTATTTGCAACTTGAGTTAGTGGTTTATTCCCTTTCCTTAACATATTTTTTATAATGTGGAGCATATTCTCAAACGGATACGAATTAAATGTAATGAGGGCCAAATTTACGGACTTCATCAGTAACATGTACTAAATTATGAATATTACTTGTAACGTAGTTACCGTAAAATGTTTTGAAGTTTTCTACAAAGTGTAATAATAGTTGCTCAGAAAGATCTAGTAGTGAGCTGTATTTTTGAAATGAGCAAATCGTAATTGCACAAAAAAGTAATAAAAAATGTTCATAGGGTTCTTTTGACATCACTTCAGGTAGAATTATGATACTTCTTAGGTAATAAAAAAAGATCTGAATTCCACTGCTTTCCAATGAAGCAGCTCATCTAATCCTCGTGCGGATCTATGGATTTCAGAAGGAAGTTTACAAGCCCGTAAAAAATCTGTAACTTTTTGCGTATCTGAAGCCCTCCATTTGGTCAAAAGCTTTTCAAAATTACCATCGCGCCATCCCACTAGTAAACGTTTCATAACTCCTAGATCAATAAGATGCAGTGAATCAGAAATTGGGAAATCTTCAATCATATCGATAGGTAATCCTAGAAGGGGTGTGTCTGTTTTGTGATGTTGTCCATAGTTTCTTTGTCTAAATTCATTATCCGTTCTCTTGGGACATCTTGAGTCTGGAAATATCACTATATGAGACTTGTGGGAGTAGTTGCCTACAGTTACACATTTTAAACAACCATGCTTCCCGTTGAAATTGTATACACCTGAAAATAAATGCTCACGTTACATATGCTCGAATAATTTTATCAACTGACATATTCAAAAAACGTGACACAATTGGCCTCAGGATTATATTGAATTACTGTACACTTAGTTTACAAACGAATCATCATCTTTGTGGAACTAATAAGTATGTAGTGCGTGTGTGTGTTCGAGCGTGCGTTTGTATATATGGTCTAGTAGTAACGTTTAAACGATCTATATTTTAGACTTACAAAATTACCTTTTATGAAAGCCCTCGCTGGCGAATCACATATAAAGCACCTTATTTTTACAGTTACAATCTTTTCTTCACCTTCTTTAACCATGTGGATGCCATTTTCAAGTAGCGTTTTCATCTCTGAGATAAAGTCTTCTAAATACTGATTCAGATTTTTTGGTTTGCCAGAGCCATAGTAAATTCCCACAATGAGTGGTCGTATATCAGTTCTTTCATGTATATTACAAAGAATGGCCAAAATTCTTTTTTGGAACTTTTAAAAATTGGCAACCCATCAAAATTGAAATTAAGGTTTATCATATCTGGCAAGTCCAGCCAAACATTTAAAATATTGGTAAGTGGTTTCGTGAGGCCGTTATACCAGTATTCTCCGCCTTCAATTTCTTTAATAAGATATTTCTAGGAGTTTGCAATAAAGTCCTAGGATCAACTGGTACAGTTCCAGGAAATCGTTGATTAATGACGTTTAGTAGGTCTTTTACAGCCTCTTGAGAAATATTTTTACTCTCTGCCCGTTCTCTGAGGTTATTGCGAAAATCAGAATTTTTATTAAATTCCGAGTTTTCTTCAGTAGAACTTGAATCACTATCAAATTGTACAGTCTGTGATTGAGATGCTAAGTTGTCACACATATAACTCTCGTTATCTGCACCTAAAGTTGGACCCGGTCTATTTGTTTGAATCACTAATGGTGATGCACAATCATCGTATACAGAACCCTCTTCAACTGTATTGGTCGCACTTGACCCTTTGAAACCCTTTCCTTGAAACCCTTTTCTATTACTGCACAGATACTATTTTTTATCTTTACATATTCTCGTGAACACTTTCTTCTTATTCCTCCCGTTCTCTTTCTTTTTTTCCATGAATCATTTACGCTTTTGTTATTATTTTTCTGAGGAGGCATATTGTTGATGCAGCATTTATCAGTTTTGTCACAAAATGGTGAAATATCTGGATATAAACATACGATATCTTCAACTAATCAGTTATTTGCTGCTTAAGATACCCACATTTGTAACTGATATTATTTTAAGCTGAACATAAAGACAATTGTACGCTTATAGCGCTATAAGTTAGGTAAAACAAGGAGTTTATTTTCAATTATGCAGAAGTCAGATGTGTAAAGAACAAAAAATCTAAAATATTCAGCATCTGAATAAATTAGTACCATTTCGTACACTATGCAGCTTAAAGAAAATATTTCGTCTAATATTCAGCATTTTGCTGTTTAACTGCTTTGCTTAAATATATTATACAGGACAATGCAAAAACTTCAGCTACTGTGCAGATAATAGCTGTTTCAATTACTTTTATTTGAATATTGCTTGTTTAGCAGATTCTACTCTTGATTACTATTCAGCTTAAAAAAAATACCGCGAACTTTATACAGAATTTAGTAAGCTTACAACATTATTTTAATTTAAGAACTGAGTGAATTTCCCGGGACCGAAAATTGCGTGGCATCAATGAAATCGGTACTAAAAAACATTGTTATAATGTTCTCACATTTTTTTCCGGTTAGGTGAAATAGTAATCTATGTGTAGCACTAAATATTTTATTTAATTGGATTAATGGATATTCCAAAAAAAAAAATTAAACCTCGAAATCTTTCATTGCCGTGTTTGTCCACACTTCACCCTGTTGTGTATTCATTGATAAAAATCTATTGGTTATTTATATTAAGACCTAGTTTTATTTGATACATGAATAGTTAAAGTATTGTTACGGAATACAAAACGATCTTTACGATATCTTTACTACAAAAATAAAACTTCATTATACAAAACAAAATATAAAAAATATTCAAATGTATTGAAAAATTGCATTATTAAATCTAAAATGAATTCTAATATTAATTTCATTAAAAAAAGCCAAAACAAATGTAAAGCAACGTGGTCAGTCATTAATCACGAAATTGGGAATATAAATTGTGACAATAATATTTCTGAATTACAATTAGATAAGCAGATACTGACGAATCCCACTGACATAGCGAACGCTTTTAATAATTATTTTATTGACTCAACAAACACCTTAACATTTAATAATTTAAACAATGATAATGACTCTAATAACGTGTCAATTCCTAATTCCATGTTTCTTAGTTCCATGACTGAAGATGAAGTTAAAAAGCAGATGATGGCTTTAAAAAATACTAACTCCGAAGGTTATGATGGAATTAATACAAAAATAATTAAAGCGTGCAATACTGAATTAATTTATATATTGACATATTTAATTAATCTTTCATTTTCATCAGGTACTTTTCCTGATGCCTTAAAATTATCAGTCGTCAAACCACTTTACAAAGAAAACAATAAAAACGACGTGAAAAACTATCGCCCGATTACTCTTATTCCTATTTTGTCAAAATTGTGTCTACTTTTTAACCTCCTTCACAATCCTTAAACTCCGTCCTATCTGCGGGAGCGTTTTTCCTTCGCCCGTCCTTCTGATGCGCCTTGCAGGTCGCATCATAGAAATCTCCTTAAGTCCCCTCCCCATTCCACTGACTTCTACTCCTACTCCTTCACTGTGCACGCGGTGCGGTTATGGAATTCCCTTCCGCCTGACATTAGGGACTGCCAAACTGTTGCAGTGTTTAAAAGAAGAGTGAAAGAACACTATCTTTCCACTTCGTCATAGTTGTGTATGTATTTATTTCGATATATATTTATGAAGTAGGTAGTTTATATTATGTATGTAGTATTTATATTTGTATGTAAGTGTATGATCATATTATTTGTTCTAGTTTATTAAGTGAATTGTGTTGATTTTATGTATTTTACTTTCTCTTGAATTTTACACACGGTGTCTACATCTCTTATCTACTTTCCTATCGCAGGTGTGCTGGAAGAGATTTCTTTAGAAATAAGCATCACCTTTGTACGTTTTTTTCTGTTCTTTTCTTCTTGTCTGTTTATTATGTGTGTACATAAATAGTTAAATAAATAAATAAATAAAATTATTCGAAAAATGTATGCTCAACAGACTTGTCGACTTTTGTAGCAAATATAAAATTATAGCAAATGAACAGTTTGGATTTCAAAAGCACAAGTCGACAACACAGGCAATATTTTCCCTTTTGAGCAATATCCTGAGTAATCTTAATAATAATCACGTAACAACAGGACTTTTTTTCGACCTTTCACAAGCATTCGATTTTGTAGCACATGACGTTTTATTGAAAAAGTTGGAAAGAATTGGAATAAGAGGGCTTGCACTGCAGTGGATTTCGTCCTATTTAAGTGATCGGAAACAATATGTGGTCATAGATAGAGCACATGAAAATTTACATTCTTCCTATTCTTCGAGCTCCAGGGTAAAGAAATGCGGCGTCCCTCAAGGGAGTGTCTTAGGGCCTATTTTATTTATATTGTATATAAATGACATACCACTAGTGACTAATAATAAATGTATATTATTTGCAGATGACATTTCAATTATCGTGACGTCTGATAAGAAGTATAAATTAATATCTGAACATGAAATGGACATTAATAATACTATTGACAATATTTTAGGATGGCTACAGACAAATAAATTAAAAATTAACTTAGATAAATCTAATTTTATACAATTTAATAAATCTAAACATGCTAAATACAATTTTAAAATTAATATTGATAGACTGAAAGAGGTTACACAAACCAAATTCCTGGGTGTACTTATAGATCAAGACTTAAATTGGAAAGTACATCTAGATGATTTGTGCAATAGGATCAATAAATTTGCGTATGCTCTAAGACAAGTAAAGAACGTGACAAATAGAAAAACGGCAATCATTACATACCGCGCTTACATAGAATCCATTTTACGTTACGGGCTTATTTTATGGGGGAACAGTACGGATAAGGATAGAGCATTTATAGCACAAAAAAAATGCATCAGGGCCATTTGTGGACTCCGTCCTGATGAGTCCTGCGAACCATTTTTCAAAACGCTAGGTTTATTACCACTTCCATCACTTAACATATACGAAATCTGTAAATTTGTGTACAGTAATAAGGGATTGTTCATAAAAGCGTATGATGTAATCTCTCGACCAACCCGGGATCCACACAGACTAATATTAAAGGATAATCCTAAGTCAGCCAAGTATGCTAAAAGCTGCCTTGTGATGTGTATACAATAAAATACCAAAACAACTAAAAATATTAAATAATCCAAACTCATTTAAAAACAAACTATTTAAATGGCTGAATGGACATAATTTTTATGACATAAAAGATTTCTTTAATTTGAAAATATAAAATGTACTAATAATAATGTTTGTGATACATGATCAAAAAGACTATTATTGTGTAACCAATTAATCTGCTCAAACTCAAACTCAAAGCATTTATTTCAATTAAACCATTTACAGGCACTTTTGAATTGTCAAAGAATCGGTCAGTTAGTCAAAAAGTTGAAGCTAGTTGCCCATTCCAAATCGTAGATCTCTATGGAGAAGAACGGGCAAGAAACTCCAAGGACACTCTTTTAAAAATGGATATAGATATTACAAAATCCTGGGTACAGTATTCTTGGTGCTTCTATATGTGAGAACAATGTCAAATGAAAAATAATCAAAAACAATTCAAAATATAAGATTAAAAATAAGCCCTGGCAGATGAGAGATGACCAGTCTCAACTGACAGCGCCCGTTCACGAACATGACACGTGGGTCAGCACCATCCAGCTCAACCATTTTGTAGGGAACCGAATGATCCAACACACGCGCCACCATCAGCGAGACATTTAAGTGAGTATGACATACTCTCATCAGCCATGCTCTTTCAAGTCAATATAAAACATGATACCATATTAAACGGCTCCATGGTACTCACATTTACAAAATTGAAAAAATGCTTCTAATTTATACAAAACTATAATTTGCAATGTACATGAAAGATTAAAATAATAGAATTTAAAGAAAAAAATAAATAAACTTAAGTTTGTAAAGTCAGAAAAAAAAAAGGGGAAGCAACTCTTCCAAATATTAAAAATTTTAACTAGTAAGCCCTAGTGCCTGTGGAGCAGGACCAGCATTAAGCCAAGCATTTTTATCTACGATATAATCATCCAACTTATAATATGCCTGTCTACATAGTGTGCGTTTAATGCATGTTTTAAATTTCTTCTCATTTAGTTGAAGAATAATGAGTGGTATTTTATTATAACATTTTACACAGTACCCCATTAAAGAAGTATGTACTTTAGACAATCTGAAACGTGGTTGATCTAATTTGTTCCTATTTCTAGTGTTAAAGTTATGCCTGTCACTTATCTTACTAAAAAGATGTAGATTTTTCCGAACATACATAATGTTTTCATATACAGGGTGTCCCGTAAATAATGGATCAAACGTAACGGGTAGGTAGCTTACCTCATTTCCAACAACTAATTTGAACAGTAAAAAAAAAACCGGTAAGATAACCAAGATATTTTTTTTTTTCGATTTTTACTATTTTCTGTACCAGCATTCAGTGTTTTTAAAACTGTTGCTGCAAATGGTATCATATTTAGGTGTGATTTTTGTCAAACATTTCTGAATAGTTTACTAATGTTATAAGATACCATTTTTCTAAATAACATTTTATTTGCCATTGAAAAAAAAACTTGAATTGAAAAGTTTTGTTTTTACGATGAAAAGACCAGAATTGGAAAAATTCTCCTGTAAAAAAAATGTATGACACCGAAGTGTACCATTATTTTAAAAACTTGTACAATTACTAAGGTTTGCAGATTGGTATAAAACTTACGTCTAGTCCTTGCGGTTACAAAGATATTGCTATGAATCTGACAGAGGTGCAAAATTACGAAATAAAATAAAATTGAAAAAGTGTGCACAATTCAACTATTATCTTAAAAATGTTTAGGTGTCTCAGCGTATGAAAAAAATTAGGAGGGTAAATTAAAAAAAAAATACAAATAAATCGTTTATTTTGTTTTTACAGTAAATGTTCAAACTGACGTCCCCCTACGAGAATGCAAAGTCTGCACCTCCTAATAAAGGAAGCTCTTATCCGACGGACAAAATGGCTGTTGTTTATTTCTGATACAGCAGATTGGATGCGCTGACGTAATTCTTCTTCCGACGTTATTCGTTGTTTGTAAACTTTGTCTTTTAAACATCCCCAATAAAAAAAATCTAAGGGATTTAAATCCGGAGATCGCGGAGGCCACAAAATTGGTCCTAATCGGCCGATCCATCTGTCAGGGTAAGTTTCATTGAGTTGCGCCCTTACTGCCGTCGCATAGTGAGCGGGGCATCCATCATTTTGTAACCACATTGCTTGCCGCACGTCTTCTGGAATATTTTCTAATAGCGTTGGCAACTCATTCCTTAAAAAATGCAGATAGTATTCGGCGTTTAGAGTTGCTGGTAGTTCAAAGGGCCCTATTATTTGCCCATTTATTATTCCTGCCCATAAATTTATTTTAAATTGATGTTGGCTTCTGTCCTCTCGCATCAAATGTGGGTTTACCAGCTGCCAACTGTGCAAATTATGCAAATTGAGATATCCATCTCGCCGGCATGAAGACTCGTCACTCCATAAAATTTTATTAAAAAACTGTGGGTCCGCCCGTATCATTCTAAGCATCCTTTGGCAAAATGCTACTCTTTGCGGGTAATCACGTGACGTCAGCGTTTGAACACGTTGCACGTGATATGGGTGCAACCGGTGCCTTTTTAGAACTCGATGTACCGTCGATCTTGGAATACCTGTGCGTTGCGCTATGACGCGAATTGAGACCGACGAATCTTCCTCGATTTCTCGAATAATAATTTCGTCATTGACTTGTGACGGTCGCCCTTCACTGGCACCCCCAACTCCGGTGCCAAGAATTCTTCCCTCAAGAAGCGCGTTATGCACTCTAATGAATACGCGATAGTCGGGATGTCGATCCCGGTTCGGGTATCTTTCACGATATAATCTTGCGGCCGCCCTGGCATTACCTCTTGCTTCTCCGTAGATAAAATGCATTTCGGCATACTCCCGTGGCGTGTACTCGTAACGAGGCATCGTACTACTGCACACACGTACAACCACACACAAACGATTGTTTTCGAAGTCCGTAGGATTGCCAAGTCATTCGTCCAAAACACAAACAGTTCCAAATCGTTAGGCAAAGCAAAGTCCAAATACACAGCACAAGTTTAATTTTAAGGAACACAACAATTAGGCACAGCGGGAGCGAAAGTAGTCTGACGTACGTATCAACTCGAAGAGAGATTCGTGTCAACTAAACAAATAAAATCATGCAACAATGAAGCCCTGTATGAGTGAAGGGTGAAGGAAAAAAAATACCTGCACAAAGACACCGATTTACCAAAAATACAAAAGCGGCGCTATCTATCCCTTTCACACTGAGTGAGGTGCAACTCCGCAGGTAGCGGTCCCAAATTCCGAACAGATGACGTCATCGGCTCGGAATTACGCTACACGCTTAACCACATGCTTAGATTACAAGCATAAACCATTACGAGAAAGAAAAGTTAGATTGTACCATTTTAATTTCTGTTCTGTCTTCTTCATCACATTCATAGCAATATCTTTGTAACCGCAAGGACTAGACGTAAGTTTTATACCAATTTGCAAACCTTGGTAATTGTACAAGTTTTTAAAATAATGGTACACTTCGGTGTCATACATTTTTTTTACAGGAGAATTTTTCCAATTCTGGTCTTTTCATCGTAAAAACAAAACTTTTCAATTCAAGATTTTTTTTCAATGTCAAATAAAATGTTATTTAGAAAAATGGTATCTTATAACATTAGTAAACTATTCAGAAATGTTTGACAAAAATCACACCTAAATATGATACCATTTGCAGCAACAGCATTAAAAACACTGAATGCTGGTGCAGAAAATAGTAAAAATCGAAAAAAAAAAATATCTTGGTTATCTTACCGGTTTTTTTTTTACTGTTCAAATTAGTTGTTGGAAATGAGGTAAGCTACCTACCCGTTACGTTTGATCCATTATTTACGGGACACCCTGTATGTACTGACAAGGAACCGTCATGATGTTAATTTTTTTAAACAGTTCCCTTAGAGATTCGCGTCTGTGGAGGTTGTAGATGGCTCGGACAGCCCTCTTTTGCAAAATAAAGATAGAATCAATATCTGCAGCCCGTCCCCACAGCAAAATACCGTAAGACATGATGCTATGAAAGTAACTAAAATAGACCAGTCTCGCGGTATCCACGTCTGTTAGTTGGCGGATTTTCCAAACAGCGTAAGCGGCTGAACTTAGTCGCCCTGCAAGTGATGTTATGTGAGGACCCCACTGTAGTTTTGAATCAAGCGTGATCCCCAGGAAAACTGTCTTTTCGACGAATTCTAGTATCTCCTCGTTCAGTACAACATGACAATCACTACTTCTTATATTCGGTAACGTGAATCTTATGCATTTAGTTTTCTTCTCATTTAATACCAAATTATTTATAGTAAACCAATTATGGACCTTGAACATAGCGTTATTTACGTCGTCAAGCTCCCGTGCATGTCTATTTACTTTAAAAATCAGTGATGTGTCATCAGCAAATAACACCATTTGTGGTCGATTTTTCAGTAGTTGAGGTAAATCATTTATATATACTAAGAAGAGGAATGGACCCAATATCGAGCCCTGTGGTACACCCATTCTAACTTTTAAACCCAATGAGTTCACACCGTTTATTTGAACTTGCTGCATTCTATCATTCAAATATGATTTTACTAAGCTAAGCGCAAGTTTACCCAGTCCGTAATGCTCAAGTTTCAAGAGCAGCGTTTCGTGATTCACGCAATCAAAAGCCTTAGATAGGTCGCAAAAGATGCCTATTGCATCTTGTGCCTCTTCCCATGCCTTAAAGATGTGTTTTAACAAGGTGACACCGGCGTCAGTTGTGCAACGTCCTTTGGTGAAACCATACTGTTGATCGTGTAGGATGTTATTACGATTAAAATGATTGAGCATTTGATTTAACATTACTTTTTCAAACACCTTGCTGAAAACCGGCAAAACTGATACGGGTCTATAATTATTAGTGTCTTTCCTGTCCCCGGATTTGAAAAGTGGAATAACTTTACTGTACTTCATTAAATCTGGGAATACCCCTTGATCCACACACAAATTAAATATTAAAGCTAAGTAGGGTGCAATTGTCTCAATAATGGATTGACAAACGTTAGTAGACATGCCCCACAGATCTTCGGTAATTTTGATCTTGAGTTGCTTAAAAGCTTTTACAACGACCACAGGGTTTATATGTTTAAATTTAAATTCCACAGGACAGGCTGAAACATTCGCTCTTAATAAATCAATAGCAAGTGAGGGCGAGGAATTTAAAGTTTCCGTAGTTTTAATTGGAATATTGGTAAAAAAAGTTGCAAATTCCTGAGCAACATCGATGTTAGCGCTAATGAGACCGCGGGAAGTGTCCAGTGTGTAATCAGTATTATGCCTTTTGCTCTTATTAGTTTCATTGTTAATAATTTTCCAAACTGTCTTTATTTTATTGTCTGCTGATTTAACCTTGTTGCTAATGAAAGAAGCTTTAGCTACTTTGCAAACTATTTTAAAAGTTTTAGAGTAAGTAGCAACATATTTATTAAAAGTTTCCGTGTTAATATACGGCTTAAGGCCATACAGTTCAAATAATCTTTCCCTACTTTTCCTGATGCCTTTAGTTGCCCAGTCACTGAATAAAAACTTAGGGCAAATAGTTTTCGTTTTTTTCTTAAAAGACTTATTAAACTCTGTTTGCACTAATGAAAAGAATTCTTCATACAAAATATTACCATTGTTTATATTTAGGCCCTGAGTACTTAACTTACTAATTAAAGTGCTATTAAACCTATTTAAATTACCCGATGTTATCGGTCTAGTTTGTATTTGCACTTTTTGAAGTGGTGTGTTGGACTCAAAATTAACGGTTTGACCGCTGTGATCAGAAGGGAGATAATTTACAATGGCTTTATCTAAATAGTTGCAGCTACAAAAAACATTATCAATACATGTAGCAGTAGTCGTAGTTATTCGCGTTGGTTCCAAAAACACATTTGACAGATTGAATGATTTGAAGAGACTTAATAATCTACTGCTATTTGAATTATTTTCCAAAATATTAATATTAAAGTCACCACAAATGATTACTGATTTATTACCCGTTGCAAGTTTTGCCAAAACATCTTCCATTACTGACTCAAATATAGAGTAGTTTTGATAATTAGGAGGTCGGTAAACGCACACTATATAATGCTTATCTAGCTCAACACAGGACAGTTCAATGCTATGTTCCACCGATAGTTCAACTATGTCTTTACGAGTCTTAGATTTTATACAATTTTTAATTAAGATTAGTGAACCTCCACGCAGCATGGATTTTCTGTTAAAACAACTGCCCACTTTATAATTCTCAAAATTAATTAGCATTTCATAATCTTTCAACCAGTGTTCAGTTATGCAGATAATATCAAACATTGTTTTTTCTAAAAACAATTCAATTTTCAATTGTTTGGAAGAAAAACCCTGAATATTTTGATGAAACAATTTCAAGGTATTCTGCTTAGCCCCTTTTTTGCAATTAACTAATTGAATGCTAGAAGATACCATGTTGGTGGTGAGATTAACTACATTGTTACTGGTACCTTCTGTTGTCTTACTGACTAGTTTAAAATATTATTAGTATTATTACTAATTTTTGTGGTGCTAATTACATAAGACTTCGACATACTACTTATGTCTGAGTTTATATTAAAAGCTAATAGCCATGCTATTTGACGTCTAAAACTAATAGGCAGATACGCAGTATCCCTAGTCAATTTTAATTTCTCAACAAAAGTGTTGGTGTCAAAAAATATAAGTTTGTCACTATAGTGATTCGTTAGTAAATGCATATGGTTATTTAGCATATGTATATAATGATTTTGCCTACTTGACAAGTGCTCGAAGTATGGAAAAGCACACAATATTATTTTCTTACAATTAATCTTCAAGATTTCAGTGACACTGTCAGTGATGTCATCTATTTTTACTTTAGTACTATTGCCCACAAATACAGAGATGATGGCTTTCGGATCATATTTATTCCCAGTTATTGATGACATTATCTCTTCGTAAGATTTTCCAGGCATACAATAATTAACAGCAGATTGACTCAATTGTTACTTAATAATTTACCTAACCCTCTCCCTAAACTATCTGAAAACATAACAGAACAATAACAAACTTTACTAGAACAAGCCTCTGTCTGTGCTACTTGAGATGAAGCTTGCACCACATGTGGTGTATCTTGATCGAGGATACAGTCCCGAGATCCCTCAGACTGGGACGGGTCCTCCGTTTGCTCTGGTTGAAGAGCCTCAAGGCTGGATTCCCTTTCACAAGAACATTGAGTGGTGCTGAGTCATAGGGACCACTCTGTCTGCCTCATCATTACACATTTCTACTAACTCGTTTGCAGCAAGGATGTGTTCCTTTATTTGTTTTTGAGAGCTCACATACTTAATATAAAGTGAATGTGAATGTGAATGACTCTTCAAGGACCTCAATTTCACACTGTAATTGTTGGGTATCAATTTCTGTCTGCCTCATCATTACACATTTCTACTAACTCGTTTGCAGCAAGGATGTGTTCCTTTATTTGTTTTTGAGAGCTCACATACTTAATATAAAGTGAATGTGAATGTGAATGACTCTTCAAGGACCTCAATTTCACACTGTAATTGTTGGGTATCAATTTGATAAATGTTTTTACTGTCTTCTAATTTAATCTGATAGTTTTTTAATTTATTTATTAGAAAAACACGCTCTTTCCTTAGTTTAATATTGTTGGAATTGTGTCTTTGTTGTTTCCTGAATTTATTGCATTTATTTATGATTTTATTTAGTTTTGCAAATTTTTTTATTTTATTTTGACTTACTTTATAACAACTATTATTATGTTTCAATAAAGAATCATCAGTAAGGTCTATTGTTACTAAAGAATGAGGGTTGCAATTAGTGTTAAATAATTCACCATATAAGTGATTAGTTTCCTTAGCCCGAGTACAATCTTTTTGTTTTTGTAACTTAGAAATTTGTACATTTGCATGAATTAGTTCTTCTTCTAGGTCCCTAACCTTACACAAAGCCTCCTCATATAAGTTACTGCAGTTACTAAAACCATCCGTAACCAGCCGCAGTTTGTCCCGTTCATCAATAACATCCAGGTATTGTTGGTGTAGGTTTACTAGCTCCTGCTTTAAGCTTGTATTTTTGTAAACGACCTTCTCGACTTCCTTCTCACTATCATCTATTTCTTGTAACAGCTGTTCACATTTACTGTTTGAAGCCTTAAGATCTTGAATGGTCGTTCTCAACTTAAGCTCCAACTCCTGAGCAGCAGCCTTACGGGTCATTACAGGCATGGTTTCAGGAATTAGTACTGAAAGTAGAATTAAAGGAACGGTGAGAACTAATTAAGACAGACAAACAAAAAAAAAAAAAAAAAAGGAAAGCTAGAAAATGAAAAGAAAAAAGAAAATGGGAGAAATCAGTGTTGCTTTATAGAGAAATGAGGTAGGTTGTTGAATCTAATTGAAAAGCAACTAAAATAATTTGATCAAGTACAATATTACATTGATTCTATTGTCTTATAATTTAACTTTTGCATATGTGGGTAGGATGCATAGATAAGAAAAAAAAATCTAGTATTGCATAAAGATTACAATTAAAATGTACATAGTTATTGTTGATGTGTACAATATAACAATTATAATAGAATTACAGTATTTAGATATTTCGCAATAGGTACTAAGTTTCGTTAGCTTTTAAACAAAGTGACTTAGACCCAGTGCAGGGTGCCAAATCAACCAGTAAATGTGTTAATAGGACTCAATTAATATTTTACAGGGTCTAAGGGACGATTTTATGCTAGTTATTGATTAAAAGTAAACAATACTCCCCTTTTAAATCCGCAGGTCGAACATCAGCTGTTCTTGATAGGTTACCGGTAACGGTGGGTAACCAAAAACTATGTTTTTCTTCGTAAATTTGCAGGAAAACAATAATCCTGAGTTTTGATACAGTTACTTTGCATTTAGTTATAATGTTAAACCTTAATTACACTTAAAATTAAATAAAACTAATTTTAAAATACGGAACAAAATTTTGACATGTCACTTGGGCAGTGTTGCCAGGCCCATTCTAACCTTTAACTTGTTTATTAATTATTTTGCATGCAATTGATACAATATTCTGTATGGCTAAACATGTGGACATCATATCAAAACCAGACTGTAACAACTTAATACCATGTTTAAGGCAAATAAAGACTTATCTTATCTTATCTTATCTTACATTTATTAAAATATTTAAACAATACAACGAATCACTTTCACGAATCACTAACGAAAAAATCACTTGTCCCAGAACTACCGTTCATCGCCGTGTCCTAATCATGTTCAAGGATAGTGTTTTACCTACGACTTGCGTCCCCCCCTCCCGGTATGCTAAACGTTGCATATTAGTGCTGCCTAAGTACTCAACGTGGAAGGACGTACACACGTGCCTGCGTTTTCGCGCCATAAATGTAAGTATTCAATTTTTATGTTATCTGACATTTTTTCTTACATCGCCGTGGATAGGTATAACTATATTTAGAATAAGTTTGTCTTCATGAGTAAGCATTCGATAGAACACCATTACTCATATGTTAATTTGTGAAGTGTTTATTTCTTCGAATAGTTAATAGATTTTTTGTTATTTATATTTTTTGCCTTGATTTTCATCGCCGTGCTTTCATTACCGTGGTTTTCGTGGCCGAAAGGACATTGACCATCCATATATGGGAGTTGGACCAAGTGCTGCCCAGAATGGACACATAGTGCATTATGTTCCTGGGGCTTATACTAGTCTGTACACCAAAGCTCAATAAAATCTATCCGAGGAGTTTCGAGAAAAACGAATTTTTGTTGAGCATTTTTTATTGATGAATACAAACCAACCGATGGCGCTTTTTATTAAAAATAATGACAGTAATTATGTTAAACAACACATTATTATTTCATTTGTATGCATATCATTTACATGTTAAATATTTTTAGTGACCATCTATTTATGGGAGCTGGGCTAAGTGCTGCCCAGAATGGACACATAGTACATTATGATACTTGGGCTTGTACTAGTCTGTACACCAAAACTCAATAAAATCTATCCGCGGAGTTTTGAGAAAAACTATTTTTTTTCCATTTTTATGCATATCATTTACATTGTAGTGAAAAGCACTTGTCAATGCATATTCAACGAGCCCAAACACGATGGTGCTGTCTTGTTTGGTTAAGGAGTTCCTATGGGTACTTTCCGGCTCCATCACCAGACTCTGGATACTACCTTGGACTATACTAAGTACTTGTCAAGACAAAGCCAACGAGTCCAAACACGATGGTGCTATCTTGTTTGGTTGAGGAGTTCCTATAGCTACCTGCCGGCATATTTTACAATAATTTATTAAGTTCCTAAGTAAGAATTAAATTCATAAATATTGTACACCTTATAGGTATGTTACATTGTTACTACAATTATAACCATAACATCTCTATTGACATGTAACAAACAATAAATGATTTGAATTTGAATTTGAATTCGGCTCCATCATCAGACCCTGGACACTTCCTAGTATAAGGCAATTGTCAGTGCATATTCAACGAGTCCAAACCCGACAGTGCTGTCTTGTATGGTTGAGGAGTTCCTATCGGTACCTTCCGGCTCCATCACCAGACCCTCGATGCAACCTTGGGTTATACTAGGTACTTATCAAGACAAAACCAACGAGTTCAAACACGATTGTGCTATCTTGTTTGGTTGAGGAGTTCCTATAGCCACCTTCCGGCTCCATCATCAGACCCTGGACACTGCCTAGTGTAAAGCACTTGTCAATGCATATTCAACGAGTCCAAACTCGATGGTGCTGTCTTGTTTGGTTGAGGAGTTCCTGTGGATACCTGCCGGCTCCGTATAAAGGCAATAACTTTTTAACCCTGGGACCGATTTTTTTTTTTTAATTTTTGTATGTATTAATTGATGCAAGGAACCATTTGGAAGCACTCCCATGGCTGGGTAGTATTTGGTCCAAATTGGTCAATATCCTTTGCTATGGCAATGAAAAAAAAGACACGGCAATGAAAAAAATTTCATTGCCATGCTTTGTAAAACAATTTAGTTTCATTGCCGTGACCAGGTATTTCATTTCCGGGACTTGTGTTTTCATCGCCATGGTCTGATTAGGCAAAGAATAACATCTTTTGTCACCTGTAATACAGGTAATACCGATTACTGACAGTACAAAACTCGACAAGTTAACTCTAGATTCTCTCTCTCTGGTCTCTGTTTAGACTTGATGAGTTTTTTACTGTACAGTCAACTACAAAAAGATGTTTTCATGTTAACCTTACAAAATGATGTAACATTTGGTACTATATCACACGTATATACACTCACACACACGCAAGCACCCTCACATACTACAGTCTGATTTTAATAATGGATTGTTTATTTTTAGGATGCCAAGATGCCTAAACCAAAATTATCTGAAGAGGAGAGTGTAACGGCTTGGGCTTTGCAGGTAGGCTGCGCAGGCCGTTAACGGATAGATAGGTAGGTAGGTAGTGTAGAGAGAGGAGTGAAACCAGCTGGGTAGTTTGATACATATATTAAGTAATATAGTAGGTAGGAGATCCACAGCTAGGTCGCGGGTAAGGTCACTGATCTTTCCGAGCACTCGCACACTTAGGTAGGTAGAAGGGTACCGTCCTTGGTCGTCCGTCGTAGTAGGAAGGGGCCTGCCAGCGCAGGCTCAGCGGGAACAGTAGGGCCGGCACGGGGTGGAGACACGTGGCCGACGAGGAGGCCTGTCAGCACAGGCCTGCAGGTGGTAGACGGCGTTAGGCCGCAGGTAGCTCGCGGCGGTAGGCCGCAGGTAGATCGCGGCGGTAGTCCGCAGGTAGGCCAGGCCTCGGCAAGGACTCGGTAGCGGGCATTGGCAGCTTGCCAACGCGTCCGGTCCTTAGCCGGGAAGTAGTAGCCGAGATGTAGTCGAGTTGTAGAATCGCCGTGTAGAACAGCCGTGTAGAACCGGGATGTAGAACAGCCGTGTAGAATCGGGATGTAGAACCGAGATGTAGAACCCTGAAAGCGCGTTAGGGAGCGCATGTCAGATGCGGTGCAGTTAGCAGTAAGCCGCGTGCGATGTGCCAGCCTCCTTAGCGACCAAGAACGGTATGGGAAGCAGGATAGGTAAGCATAATACATCGCAGCGGCTTACAGGCAGAGATAGAGAGAGTGCAATCACAGCGTGGCAGAATGACAGGTGATTTTAGGTTATGTTGTGACAAGCCAGGCTTAAAGGGCATAACCATTGCAGATGGCACAAGGAGCACACAGTACAGTATAATAGGTAAGATAATAATGATGAACTCACCCTAGACTCGGGGCACATGGTAAATCTAGGGGTTCTACATAATGAACCGCTAGTATGGCTGGTTGCAGATGAAATGAATGAGTAGTCTGTCAAGTAGGTAGTGTTGGGCATGTAAATTAGTGTTGTGCTCAACCACTTAGTAACATAGTACTCGACTAAGTTCAGGTGTGAAGCCACAACGTTACAGTACCCCGGCTGCAGAGAGAGGATTTTACCTATATAAAATCCGCTAGAACTACCACTTCCCACTTGCTGTCTAATCTTTAGCACAAGTCTGAATCCAGTCCAATCAGAGCAGAGACTGGAACCATACTCTATAGCCATGAGTGAAACTAGTTAGTCATAGTTCACTCAAGATTTCCAGACAGCAAGCAAAGAAATACACAAGATTAACAGCAAGTGTATCTCAGTCGGTAGTGTTCTATTAGTAGCTGGTACCAGTGTATTTAGTAGTATTCCTACATGTGAGTAGACATGTGGTGTATTAGATAATTAGATCTTAACTGACTTTAGGTAAATATAGGTAAGTGAGTTCAGTGTGTACTTGTAGGTGTAGTTAGGTAAGTATGCACATGTAGTTAGAATGCGTTACTGTTAGTGTGTTAGTAGGGGTAGGTTAGGTTAGTGGGGTAGTATGTAGTGGGGGTAGGTTAGGTTAGTGGGGTAGTGTGTAGTGGGGGTAGGTTAGGTTAGTGGAGTAGTGTGTAGTGGGGTAGGTTAGTTTAAAATATTTAGTGTGTTTAGTGTGTGTGTTAGTAAGATGTGTATTGGTGCGGTCACCTCACTTGTAGGTGCCGTCTTTAAGATGTTCATTTGAACATGACATAAACAACACAACAGTTAAGGGTAGTTATAATAGTGACCTGCTCTGCAATAATAAAAGACATCCCTTGGGATCAGCAGCATCCCCTAGAATAGCGCCAGAGCAACATAATGCTATTTTAAAAGATAGCTTTATTTTTTGATATAGTTTTAAGTAACAGATAGACAACACAAAAGCTAAGGGTAGTTATAGTAATGAACTGCTCTGCAATAAAAAATAGTCATCCCTTGGGATCAGCAGCATTCCTTAAAATAGCGCCAGTGAACAATAGTATAGTTTATGTCAGGTTATAGATGTAGTTTATTTTAGGTTATAGATATAGTGTATTTTAAGTTTTATTTAGATGTACTTTTAGTTTAATGTTGTATTTAGTAGTCATTAGTATTCCCATAATAACACAGATAATAGAATAGTTAAGCTAGCAACAGATCAGATTTCAGTAGGTAGTTACTGTTGTAGTCCAACCTAAGTCCCAATAGTAAAATGCAAACACAGGACTAGAAAATTAGGGTCCAGCCCAGTGTACTTAGAATCCAGTATGTAGGTTTTATTGAATACATAGTGTCACCCTAAACCACACAGGAATACCAACAATTTCATAGATAGACAGTTTACATAAATAGATACATTTGGTTTAGGCTTATTTAGGGAGTAACCATCCGCTCCTGCAAGGGCTTATTTATAGAGTTGCACCGCTCTTTAGAGTATAGATATGTAATAGATAGGAAATTTGGTTTAGGCTTATTTAGGGAGTAACCGACCGCTCCTGCGAGGGCTTATTTATAGAGTTGCAACCGCTCTTTAGAGTATAGATAATGTAATAAATAGGAAATTTGGTTTAGGCTTATTTAGGGAGTAACCGACCGCTCCTCCAAGGGCTTATTTATAGAGTTGCAACCGCTCTTTAGAGTATAGATAATGTAATAAATAGGAAATTTGGTTTAGGCTTATTTAGGGAGTAACCGACCGCTCCTGCAAGGGCTTATTTATAGAGTTGCACCGCTCTTAGAATAGACAGTAAGTACATAATTATACATAGATTAGGTTGCTTAGGTTACCAATGGTTTAGGGCCAATTGATAAAGCAGAACCACTGATCAATGGGGTAGACCATCATGATCAGTTATAGAAGGTAGGTGATGAATGGGGTAGGGCCATCATCAATTATAACTATGGCTGTAGGGCCAATAGTCATGGTAGAAGTTTAAGATGAATGGGGTAGGGCCATCATCAATTTCGACTATGGCTGTAGGGCCAATAGTCATGTTAGAAGTTTAAGATGAATGGGGTAGGGCCATCATCCTAAGTTACTGTTTGGATTTCCCAAATAGTTGGAAGTTTAGATAATAGTATGATAATTGTTGGTTATATGTAGATAGTGGGTAGTTGTAGAGGGTGAGTGCAAGTAGTTTTAGTAGTTTGTGGGGTAGGTTGTGTAGTGTTTTGGTACTTAAATCTGATTTATATGTAATGGTTGTCAGCTGTTTATTATGTTGACATAGGTGGGTAGGTTGAGAATTTAATTTAGATTTGTTTAGATTTGGTAAATAATTGTTGTATGATGTTAATTTTTAGGTATGACAACAATTCATTAATTATTAGTTAGTTAGGTTAAATTGTTTGTTTAGATTATAATTATGTATAGGAAAAAGTAGTAAGTACTGCAATATTGTTATTGTTTTCGTTTGTCAATGAAGGTAGTAGTTTTTCATTGTTAAAGTAGAAAACAATACAATTTTAGTTTAATTGCAACAGCAATTTAAGAATTGTAGGTATAGTTATTTAGGTAGGTTTATTTTATTGCAATAGTTGTAGGCAGGTAATTAATGTAGGTATGAATTTGTGTTTAGATATTCCATGAATGTTAGCAATGAAGTTTTTAGGTAAGTGTATTTTAGAGTGATAGCTGTATTTAGTGTTTAATTTCATTGGTCACAGTAGTTATATTGTTGTTTTATTATTTGTGAGCCAGTAGATTAGTCATTTAGATTGTAATAAGTAATGTTCTATAGTTAATTTGAATGATAAGTGTAGGTAAGTTTGTAGGTTAAGTTTAGTTTAATGTAAGTTTTTAGCAAAGTTTAAAGTTAGGTTAGGTCATTATGTTAGTAATTAGAGTATGTTTAAAGTAGATATTATTAGTTTAACGTATGTATGTAAAGGTATGACAGCTATCAGTACCTTGTGTAGTAGTCACAATTTATATATTTAGAAAAAATGCATTTCACCGCTGCCAGCACTGAGTAAGATTTTAGATTTAGATGAGAAGTAGAATAATTACACATCAGGTGAGTTCCCATTATGTACACAGTCAGTATAGGATACACAAGTAGTTGTCACATTCAGTTAGTACAATGCAAAGTAGAACTTAAAAATATACCGCTACGATGATTAGCGAGGAATGTGTGCGAGGGCTCAGTTAGATCAGCGTTAGGTGTGGTAGGAAAAGAGTTGGGCGCCACTGTAACGGCTTGGGCTTTGCAGGTAGGCTGCGCAGGCCGTTAACGGATAGATAGGTAGGTAGGTAGTGTAGAGAGAGGAGTGAAACCAGCTGGGTAGTTTGATACATATATTAAGTAATATAGTAGGTAGGAGATCCACAGCTAGGTCGCGGGTAAGGTCACTGATCTTTCCGAGCACTCGCACACTTAGGTAGGTAGAAGGGTACCGTCCTTGGTCGTCCGTCGTAGTAGGAAGGGGCCTGCCAGCGCAGGCTCAGCGGGAACAGTAGGGCCGGCACGGGGTGGAGACACGTGGCCGACGAGGAGGCCTGTCAGCACAGGCCTGCAGGTGGTAGACGGCGTTAGGCCGCAGGTAGCTCGCGGCGGTAGGCCGCAGGTAGATCGCGGCGGTAGGCCGCAGGTAGGCCAGGCCTCGGCAAGGACTCGGTAGCGGGCATTGGCAGCATGCCAACGCGTCCGGTCCTTAGCCGGGAAGTAGTAGCCGAGATGTAGTCGAGTTGTAGAATCGCCGTGTAGAACAGCCGTGTAGAACCGGGATGTAGAACAGCCGTGTAGAATCGGGATGTAGAACCGAGATGTAGAACCCTGAAAGCGCGTTAGGGAGCGCATGTCAGATGCGGTGCAGTTAGCAGTAAGCCGCGTGCGATGTGCCAGCCTCCTTAGCGACCAAGAACGGTATGGGAAGCAGGATAGGTAAGCATAATACATCGCAGCGGCTTACAGGCAGAGATAGAGAGAGTGCAATCACAGCGTGGCAGAATGACAGGTGATTTTAGGTTATGTTGTGACAAGCCAGGCTTAAAGGGCATAACCATTGCAGATGGCACAAGGAGCACACAGTACAGTATAATAGGTAAGATAATAATGATGAACTCACCCTAGACTCGGGGCACATGGTAAATCTAGGGGTTCTACATAATGAACCGCTAGTATGGCTGGTTGCAGATGAAATGAATGAGTAGTCTGTCAAGTAGGTAGTGTTGGGCATGTAAATTAGTGTTGTGCTCAACCACTTAGTAACATAGTACTCGACTAAGTTCAGGTGTGAAGCCACAACGTTACAGTAGAAAGGAGAGGAAAAGATTGGCTGAACAAAAGCGACGTCAAAAATTTAGAAGCGACCCTGTATTAAAAGAGGAGTATCTAAGAAAAGAAAGAGAACGATATCTTAAAAAGAAGGCTGCAGGAGTAGTTGTTCCTCGAAGTGCAATGACTTCGCAAAAGCTTCGGAATCGTCGCAAGAAAAACTTGGTGAGTGCACTTGCTTCTTACAAAAAAAAGACAGCAAATCTTCGTAAGAAAACACGTCCAAATGTGACTTATGATGTAGAAAATACTGAAACACCAAGGATGGAGCCAAATGAAACGTCGATGGAGCCAAATGAAACGTCTTTTGGGTTATCTCAAGTAGCTCATAATGATAACATGCCGATGACCCTCTAACAAGACGTAGCTCGCGTCTTGAATCTTTAAAATCAAACCGACGTCGCTGTGAAAATTTGCGGATTGGCACACTAATAGCAAGTAGCTCTAATTTTCCGGCCACAAGTAGTCCACAACAGTCACCCCCAGGATCACCGCAACTAGCGCCAAACATCAGTAGCATAGATTCTACATCACGTCCTGATAGTCCAGCATCAGAGTCTTCTATTGCAACTTTAAAATTCTCTTGGCTCATGGGATTACAAAAAAAATTAGATCAAGTTGCCCGCGAAAGGAACTTATATAAAAAACGGTTCGAAAGACTTATTCAGAGAGGTAAAAATAGAGTTACCAATCAAAGAAAAGAAAAACAGCCAGCGATAGATTTGAATGATAAGAGCGACAAAAGTAACCCAAAACAAACTCGACGCCGCCAAATTGTACTCAAGTTTTATGAAGACGACGAAAATTCAAGCATGTGTCCAGGCAAAAACAACACGATAACAAGAAATGGAACAAAGAAACAGAAACGTTTAATGACGGATACAATAAAAAATTTACACAGAAAATACATAGAGTCCGGTTATCCACCTATGAGCTACGTAACGTTTTCACGTTTAAAACCTTTTTGGGTGCTGCAACCAAAAATAAATATGCGCAATACTTGCTTGTGTGAAAAACACGAAAACATGAATCTGCTAATTGAATCTCTAAAAAAGAATCCTATCATAAAAGAAAATTCGACAACTGACGTTATTAAGAGCATATGTTGCGACATTTATAACTTGGAATGTCTACAAAGAAAGTGTACTACCTGTAAAAACAGACATCTAATATACCAAGAAATTGATAACTCGGAAAAAGTTTTATATTGGGCCTGGGAAAAACAGAAAAACTCTTACACAAAAAATGGGATTGAGAAAACTGCCATCATTGTTGAAAAAGTACGACACCACGTAGAACCGTTAATACTCATAAAACAATTTGAAACTAATCTTCAGCCATTCCTTAATCATTGTGCCAACATTCGTAATCAAACCGATGCAATTAAAGAAATTAAGCAAAATTTGACCGAGAATGACTGTCTTATACATATGGATTTTAGCGAAAATTACAGTGCTAAATATAATTCTGAAATTCAGTCGGTACACTTTGGTGGTAGTAGAAAGCAATTTACTCTACACACTGCAGTTCTTTATTTTAATATTGAAGGTCACACGACAAAAACCCAATGTTTTTGTACTATAAGTACATCTTTACGACACGATGCTGCTGCAGTGTGGGCACATCTGATTCCAATTTTGACTGAAATAGAAATAACAGTACCTTTGGTTCAAAATATTTACATAGTTTCTGATTCTCCTTCTGGACAATATCGTAACAAAAAAATATTTTATATAATGTCTCGACTTTCAATCTACATTTCTTCAATTAACAAAGTAGTTTGGAATTATTGCGAATGCGGTCACGGCAAAGGTGCTTCAGATGGCGTTGGTGGACTTTTAAAGAGAACTGCTGACCAATACGTTGCATTACAGAGTGACATTCCTGATCTTGATGCATTTGTGAATGCTTTGAAGTCCTCTGTCAAGGGCGTTAAAATAGAACTCGTAGAAGATTATCAGATCACTGAAAAGGACTGGTTACTACCTGACAATTTGAAACCTTTCCCAGGTACTTTAAAACTCCACCAAGTTGTGTGGACTGCAGAATCAGGCAACCGTTTAGCATTGCGTCGTTTATCTTGCACAAATATTGAATGTCTTAACAATGTCATAGAATGCCCTCATGGTAATCACTTAGGATTTTATGACTTTTCAACGAAACCCCAGATATCAACTCCTCTTGAACACTCATCAAACTGCACTAAAACTACACCTTTTTTTTTTTTTTTTGAGGGTGGGAAATCATCCAATGACTTCTCCCGCTCTGGGTGGAGTGGAAGGGCGTGTCAGACTAAAACTACACCTAAAACTTCTATCCGTAAAATGCGTCCAGTCAAATAAACTGATAAACTTGCATTGGCTCCTAAACCCTCAACTTCTACACCAAAAACTATCCAGCCAGCAGCTGTACCTCAGTTTGATAGTATAATTTTAGAAACTTATGATTTTAAAAACTTAAACTGTAGTGGTGCTACAAGTGTGCCATCGTGCTCATACTTATGTAATGTTGACTCTGAAGTTTTAAAAGAGTTGGAAAAATCTGGTACTTTTGAGGAAAACCATACAAAAACATCAAAAAAACCAGATATAGACTTAAGTAGTGATTCAGATGATAGTTTGTCTATATTCAACTAATAAAACTAGAAAAAAAACTATTTTGTTTACCCTAATTGATACTGATACTGATGATGATCAAATTTAAATTTTTAAGTACCTCCTTATCTGATTAAATATAATTTTGCTTAATTTCATAATAAATAGTTAAGACTGCCAAAAAAGTTCCTAAATGTGATTTACTTATGTATAAAGATTAGTGTAAGTTAGCTGTAAGTTAAACTTGAAAGGCTGAATTTCCTAGTGCCATATGCTCACATTGTGTTCCTAGGTTAATAAGAGATAAGATTATACCTGAAAGGTTTTAAGAGTATCTAGATGATTTCTAGATGATTGTGTTTTTAGTACTTGATATTTTGAAAATGCATCTTACTTGCTACAGATCACAATATACGTTTTCTGAAGAAGCTATTTTGTTTTGTCAAGTGCAAAAATATATCTGATCATGCCTGTCTCCGAGAGGGAAAGGCAAACCCAGACATATTGTGTATGGGAGTAAGATTTGGATATATGGGAGTATGTATAACAAAAAAAAGGCTGTAGTATTAAAGTCTCTAAGTAGTGTTGCGAGTGTAATTCAACAGTCTTTGTTTACTTATTGTACTGTCATTCTTTTTTGTAATATCTCCTTACCCAAATTTTACTCCCATACAAGTGTTGGAATCAAGACCTCTAATAAACAGTCATTTTTATTCTATCTATCTGTCTATATCATTAAATATTTTTTAATTTCCGTGGATTGATTCTTTCATTGCCATGGCACAGTTCTTTCATTGCCGTGGACGCTTGTTTCATTGCCGTGCACGCATGTTTCATCGCCGTGGTACGAAATTTTTAATCCTGATATGTCGTTAGTTTTTTAAGTTATCTGCTAGACATTAAGCAACAATATATACATTATCAAAAACTTTAATAAAAGCGGTTTTAAAAAAAAAAAAACTTAAGATGAAAAAAAACACGGAAATGAAGATTTTATAGGACCTGTTGAAATTCACTCAACTCTCTTATTCAAAATAAAGCCATAACATCAGCTATACTACAAAAGTAATAAAGCTTGACACTGCTTATTGTGGTAAATTTTCTCTACTATCTGGCTTATGTGTTGGCTGGGGGTTAACATTGACGCGCCACAATTACGGCTATAAGTCCCCTCTTTGAAGAGTGGCGCCACGGCGTCCTCACCGGACACGGTTGCTTCGGGAGGTTCCTGTTTCGGATTAGGCGGGAGGAAACGCCCGGGTGTTACCACTGTGTGGATCGCCCGGAGGACACGGTGCAGCATACGGTGGAGGTCTGCCCTGCTTGGGCGGAGCCCCGCCGTGTCCTCTTGGAGGCGATTGGCGGCGGTGACCTCTCGCGTCCGGCTCTGGCCCAGGCCATAGTACTGAGCGAGAGGGCATGGGAAGCAGTCACCTCCTTCTGCGAAGCAGTAATGCTCGCGAAGGAGGAGGCGGAACGCGTGAGGGAGAGACAAAGTTTGCGCCCTCACGCCCCTAACCGCCGCCGTTGGAGACGCCCTGGGCGTCGGGAATCCCAGGCGGATTCCCGGCCACCATAGGCGCGGGCTTGCGGACGGCGAGCAATGGGTAGCTCGCCGTCCGATTAGGACCAGGCCCGGGTCGATGGCCTGTCGTGTTCCACGCGCGCCTCAAAGAGATGTCAGCACAATTGGCGGGGTCCGCTAGGACCGATGCCTGCCAGGGTTGTGAGTTGCAACTGAAGGAACACGGGTGGGTTTTAGTCAGTAAAAGTCTGACACGCCCTTCCACTCCGCCCAGAGCGGGAGAAGTCATTGGATGATTTCCCACACTTAAAAAAAAAAAAAAGGTAACCATTTTCAGGTTTGTTCGGGGATTAGTCATAAACTAGTACTTTTATAAATGAGTGCTTGGAATGACGCGGGAGAAACTGCGGGGAGCAAGATTGAAAAGCTCCTAAACATTCTTGTACCTTTTTAGGAAGATCTTTGTGCATTTTTGTACGCATTTTATATATTTAGAAGGATACATAGGAAAATTAGTTTTTTTATATGAACTCTGTCTTAAAAATGCTTTCCCATACTTTTGAGGAATGCGACTCATCGCATTGGGTTGTATTCATGGTGTTTAACATACTCCGATTAGTTTCGTTAGTGGTCGCAGGTGGGTCACAGGTCTGAACGAAATGCATGCTTTCAAAGGTCGTTCCTCTTTCACTCCTTTTCGTTTATTATCTTGCCTGTACGAGGGGTGTTCAATAAATAGTGAGAATGAGTATTCCCGCAAAAATCGGTAAACATCACTGGAGCAAGGTCCGGTGATTATGGAGGATGAGCCATCAATTCGAAGCCAGCTTCTTGAATGGCAGCCATCGCAACTCTGGATTTGTACGCGGGGGCGTTATCTTGGTGAAACAAACAAACAACAGAACACGTTCCGTAACGATGCAAACAAATGACTTCTATTTTTTTAAAACAAAAGATAATTGATTGTTTTTTTTTATTATCATCATAGCTAATGTCTGGGCTATGTCTGCCAGTACTCGTATTTATTATTTTTCTTTCCAAGGAGAATGTATCGCATTCCCACTATTTATTGAACACCCCTCGTACATTAACCAGGCATTGTTGACGCAGATGTCTAGTAACTGCGAAAATATAGAAAGATACCAGCGTCTGCTTTTCATTTCTGTGCGGTATAGCACTATGAGCATATCCGCTAAATCAACGCCGCCCATATGAGCATTGTAATGCTTCACTATGTTGGAATAATCTACTTCAAATTTGCGCTTTTTAATTTTACAATACCGCTTCACACACGCTACACATTTGTTATCATTCCATTTCAAAACCAATAGTTTTGTTTTGTTGCACACAATTTGACTGAAAGATCCTCTTCCTTAAGATTTCAGAATCTTATCACTTTTTAGCTTGTTAGAAGCACTTCTCAGTCGATTGCCACACATTGTACCTAGACTAAATGTGCCATAAGTATTCCTGAGATGGTAGATCAGCTCCAATGAGGAAAAAACTTATCAAAGTAGACGATACACGACGCAAGTGCTTATGCGCTTGGAGCAATTTTAATGCAAGGGGAGACTCGGAGAGTCCTACCGAAGAAAGACCCATTGAGTACGCGAGTAGCTGACACCCGCCGAGCATAACTATCACACGACAGAGCGCGAAGCTCTAGCAGTTGTCTGGGCTCTGGATAAATTCAGAGGATACATCGAAGGAGTGCAGACTCGTGTGGCTACCGACCACCAGCCATTGAAATGGCTCTTGTCCCTGAAGACACCCCGTAGTCGTTTGGCCCGTTGGGCAATGAAAATTCGGGAGTTAGTTAGTTATCGAGTATACACCTGAAAGAGTCAACTTAGTCGCTGATACTCTCAGTCGACCAGTCGCCGATGTTGAAGAGCCGATAGCTCTACAAGCTCTTGCAGCTTTTGTCCGGTGATCATTGACTTACCTCAGAGAAAACCGGAAGATATTCGTGATGCCAAACTTTAGCCCTCTATCACTCATAAACTGGGATTTATTTGATTTTTTGGATTGGAGATGATTACAAAAAAATAAAATACACGTATTTCTGGGTTTTTTTTTTTTTATTATTTGGAAGAAAAAATTACAAAAATAGGAAGTGTTGCTTTTAGGCAACAGTGAGGTAAGTGGTCAAAATCTTTAGAGTACGGTAGCACAATGACATGTTACGAAAGATGGAAGTTTTTGAAGCAATTCTTGGTTTTCGTGTAGCACAAGGCTACCCCGCATTTGTCACATACTGCGATGCCATATGGCGATTGTACTCTCCAACAACATTGAGTCGCTTTATGTTCACATACCTTGAGTTCTGTTTGTCCCATCTTCGAACATAAGTTTCAGGTTTTTGCCCAGCAAAGGTGGAAGCCAGATTGACGATTTTGTTATCCTTCCATGCGACAGTTGAAACATCGATCCCGTTGACGTCGGCTACGTATTCTTCTGAATAGCCCCTTTCTTTTTTCATAATTATCTTTTCTGATGACAGCTTACAATCTGGTATTCTATTTCTTCTCACAGTACCGAGACTGAGAATGCCTTCTTTGGCCAGATATTGCATCAGACGAAGAGAAGTAAAATAGTTGTCAAAATAGAGTTTGAAGTTCTGATGCCTTGGAATCATACGCGCTAACCTCATGACGACGTTAGATGAGGCGCTTAAATCTGGCTCTCCGTGTAGGACCACATTTTCTTTGCCAGTTTCGATTTGATAGAAATTGGTCTCTTCAGAAATTTTCTTGATTAGATCCTTTGGAAATAGGTAGAGAAAAAACTGTATGGGAGTATCTAGCTCAAGAAGATCAGGACCCAGGGTATTGTTTCCCATAAACATGAGCTGTTCTGCATTCAACTCTAGATTTTTTTTCTTCCAGCGTAAATTTAGTTTAGCTGGCTTCGGTTTAGCAACTGTTCTTGGGTTATTGGCTAGGGAAGGTCCAGCAGTGCTCTCGTGTGTCGGTGCAGTTTCCGTGGTAGGGGAAAGACTTTCATCAATGTTTTCTAGAGTTTCTATTATGGAATCCACATCAATATCTACCTCTGGAGCCTCATCTTCGAAGGAGTCCAATTCAGGAACAAAATCTGGATCGGCTAGGCTGTCGTCATCCAAATCTATGCCATCTTCACTATCTGTATTATCATTTAGCGCAAAACTAATGTCTTTTTCACCAAGGGGCCGCTTACGAGACATCCTGGAACATAAAAAAAACAATAATCAGCATAATAGGTACCAAACAACATCTTACACTTTTCGTCTGATGTAGCCTACGGGCAACAATCACTATTTACTAACAAAAACCAAATAAAATGTGAAAAGTATTCAAAAATAACGTTACACACTAAAGTTACACTTACCTCTCCATTTTATCAATATAATACGCAGGACACAAGCTGAACAATTTTTAAATATTTTTTTAAATCACAGTTAACCACCTCGTTTCGTAAATACCGACTGTCGAAACACAAATCTCAATTTGTTACATGAAGCGCCATCTAGTCGTATTTTTTGGGACTAGTTCGTTAGTTCGGAGTGTAGACTACGAGTTACAGTGCGTGATTACGGTATGAAATCAATTATTTTAAATTTCGAGGCGTTTGTACGGTATGTTACCTACAGTCTACACAATGCTATAGAGGGTTAGGATCCCGAGGTAAAAAAAATCATAGAAGATTTTGAAGGTTTGACCATCGTGTTTGGAATCATTATTTATGTATTGACACGTGATTTGACATTAGGTGGTGTTCAGGGTCTGATGATGGAGCCGGAAGGTGGCCATGGGAAAACCTTAATCAAACAAGATAGCACCATCGTGTTTTGATTCGTTGGTTATGTATTGACAAGTGCTTTGACACTAGGTGCTGATCAGGGACTGTCGATGGGGCCGGAAGGTGGCCATGGGAAAACCTTATTCGTTGTCATTTTTGGAGTTTCTTGCCGGCTCTTCTCCATAGGAAACGACCATTTGGAACCGTGCACCTAGCTTCTGACGTTTCATAAGTGCCCATGTAGGTTTATGTGAAATAAAAAATAGTTTGATTGTTTTTGGTTGGATTTGTGATAGCATAGATATTTAAACAAATCCTATTGCTAAAAAGTAGAAAATAAAATATAAGTAAAAATCTTTTTAAAAACAAGCTTTTACGAGGTCGGCACTGAAAATTTCGGGAATCAAGGAAGTGACACAACATTACTATTTAAAAATGTATTTATTGCTTTTCGAAGTATTCTCCGCGAAATTTGACACATTTTTCCATACGATGGAACCAATCATTGAAGCAACCATTCCATTCGGAAGTTGGGGTCTCATAAATGGCCGTTTTGTAGGCGTCCACAGCTTCTTCAGGTGATGAAAATCTCTGTCCACGCAATTTATTCTTTATTTTAGGGAAAGTATAGAAATCATTAGGGCTTAGGTCGGGGCTGTTCGGCGGATGGTCTAATAATTCTATGTTTTCTTGCTCTAAAAACACTTTTGTTCTGTGCGCGGTGTGAGAACTCGCATTGTCGTGATGGAGGATGATGCGGCGGTTGCAGTTCTCTTTACGGAGTTCAGAAACGACCTGTGGCAAACAAATGCTAGCATACCATTCTGCATTAACCGTTCTTTGTCCCTTAAGAGGAATAGTCGTAACATGGCCGGTTTTGGAGACAAACGTGGCCACCATTTTTTTTGCAACACTCCGTGAACGAACAATTTTTGTTGGCTTTAACTCATTTTCGAACACCCAAACTCGTGACTGGTTTTTTGTTTCGGGTTCGTACGTGTATATCCAGGATTCGTCACCTGATACAATGTTGTATACAGCATTTGAGGATCCTGCGTGGAATTTTTCGAGAGTTCTGACGCACCAAGTAACGCGAGCCGTTTTTTGCTCTTCACAGAGCGAATGCGGTATCCATCGGGAAAACAACTTTTTTACACCTAATTGTTCATGCAAGATTATTTGTATTTGACTCATGCCAATGTCTAAAGTTGCCTGAATTTCGCGGTATGTCACATGTCGATCTTCCTCAATCAGCTTACGCACAGCATCAACGTTTTCTTGGGTGACTGCAGTTTTTGGACGACCTTGACGGGGATCATCACTGAGCTTGACACGTCCACGTTGAAATTCAGCAAACCAGCGATAAATTGTGGTTTTGGATGGGGCTTCATCAGCAAATGCAGAAATCATCCGTTCAACACACTGTTTTTGTGTTAAACCACTTCGAAAGTTATAATAAATCATCGCTCTTGAATTTTCTCGAGTCAATTCCATTTTCTCAACGACTTAAACAAGTTTGACAAAACCTTGTGACAAGGCCGAGAATCTTTTTTTAAATAAATAAATGGTATTCGATTTTTAAAACCAAGGAGTTTTCAATTAAAAAGATTTTAATATGACAGGAACATTGGAAATATTCCATTCCCTATACTTTTAGTGCAGCCCTCGTAATGAACTAAAAAGTATTAAATAAAAACTTACGTAAACATAGAACTTTAATATTTTCTTAAAAGCTTGAGGCGTAAATATCCTTCTTACACTAAACTTGAAGATAAGCCTCAAGCTTTTAAAAAAATATTAAAGTTCTATGTTTACGTAAGTTTTTATTTAATACTTTTTAGTTCATTAAAAGCTTGTTTTTAAAAAGATTTTTACTTATATTTTATTGTTTAAAGTTTCGTGGCTCTTTTTCTCCTCCAGTTTGAATAAAGTTACATTTCTTATTTTCTTCTTCTCTTTTTGTACTCTATTTGTGATTCTCATATGAACTAGATCCACGGTTTGCTTAGTTTTGTTTTCTTCTTCAATTGTATTATTTTCTGTTGTCATAATTCTGTATTCTTCTTCTATTTGAACTCTATTTTCGGTTTCCTTAGCACGAATGTCGGTATATATCTTGCTTTCCTGTTCTATCTGGTCCAATGCTTGATTTTCTGTTTCTTCGTGTTCGATTATATTTGGCATTATATCCGATTAATTCTCATAAAAATCTCTCGCAAATTCTTCTTAAAGTTGTTTGTCATCGTCAACACAAGTAGTCCGAAGAACCCTGCCAGGGTTGCGGGAAACTCCGAAAGGGATACCGGGGCGGGATCTTGGCAACAGGCAACTGAAGGAACACGGGTGGGTTTTAGTCAGTAAAAGTCTGACACGCCCTTCCGCTCCGCCCAGGGCGGGAGAAGTCATTTGAGGATCACCAATCCTCAAAAAAAAAAAAAAGTACGAAAATATTTCATTTTCAGTGTCCGTAGTATTGTCATTACAGGTAGGCTCTTTTCTTTTCTCTATATATTTTTTGTATTTTCTTTTGTTTGTTTGACCACAGTTTTTTCTTCTGCAGTTCGGGCTTGCCATTTTTGCAGAGGAAGTTTGTAGGCTATGTGTAAAATCGTTTCAAAGAAACGGATTCTTGCGTGAAAAATTGATAATCTGAATCGTAATGATTGAGGATCCTCCACATTTAAATTTTCAAAGTCATTGATGGCTTTGGACGTTTTACTACATATGTAACATGACATCTCATAGTAGATGATGTGCCAGTAGCTGCGTTGCAAAGCTTCGTATCGACCATGGTTGGGAGTAATGTTTTGTTTGGTCTTCTACATACTTGATTTCATCATTTGTAATGTCTATTGTTTCGTGAAGAAATCGAATGCGGATTGGCCGACAAAAACGAGTAGATGAAGGTGCCAGATTTTGCCATAAAGTCTTCATTTTTTCCCCAACACGTGATTGTAATCTCAAGGGAACCAATGAACTTTGGAAAATGTTTGATTCATCATGGGAGCTGTCTAAAAACTTTTTTTGTACGCAGTGATGAAGAGATGAGAGCCATCAAATCCCCATTTTGAAATGAGATTTTTCAATTCTTCTGTTGTACAGTTTTGGAGTACATCCTCAAGATAAAGACGAAAGTCTTTAAGCTGTGTGATCTAGTAAGTCTTGGAGCATAACTTCCACACACGTCTCTGTAACTCCAACTGCCTCTGGTTTTGGATAGCAGAGTTTCTTTGCTTCTCTAATAAGGGAATATAACCTTAGTTGCATCGTGCAGTAACTCCCACTGCTTCCTTGTAAAACCACCTTCGATAAAGATACGCAAAGCTTCTTCAGGTGTGTACTTTTTTATTTGTGGTTCCGATGCGGTATTTATTAATATTCTGTACCGTTTTGCTGTTGATGGTGAAGAAGTTATTTGTGATTCCGGAGCGGTATTTATTACTTTTCTGTACCGTTTTGCTGTTGATGGTGAAGAAGTTGCATGAGGGAGTATAACAAATGAGATCCATTTATGTCGTGGACGAATATAACACTATGTATTGAGTAAATAAATGGCATATTATTATAATATTTATGTTTCTATTTTAGGTATTCCTCTACATCGTTTTCCAGATCCAAAATCCAATCTTGAGAAATACATGACATGGGTTTCAACGATTGGCGGTCTACATCTGCTGCAGGATAAGAAATATGTTTACAACAATCTGCGTGTATGGTACTTGCGATATGGCTAGTAGATATTTCAAAACAGAAACTGTCGGTGAAATTGAAATACAAATACGCTGCGAGTGCTACCTTATATTGTCGAACATTTACTATCCGATATTTTATACAGCGCAGATGAAATGAGAAACTGTACTAATGACAAATGCGTAGTCAACGCCATTGGGAAAAGACCAATCGGGCTTTTACCTTTAAATTTAAATATTTTAAGCACCGGCATAGTTTCCCTCGAAAAATCAGCGGATGAAATGATACAAGACCAAATGTTATCATGCGGGGCATCTGGATGCAATGGAATCACAACCATATCCTATTCACTATCATCTACTATTTTTTTTTAACTTAATGATCTGAGGAAGATTAACATACTTGAAATTCCGAGACAGATTGTCTTAAAGGGGAAATGCTATTCTATTCTATCTGCTATAGAGTTTATAGCTCCACCTACATCTAGCGGCATCGGGCATTATCGAGCTCATATTTCTCGAATAATTGGTAAGTGTGAGTGCTACGATGACTTTAAAGACGAAAGTTTGTTTAGTGTATGCTCAAAAATAAGTCTTAACAAACTTTCTTTTTATTATATGTAGTTACAAACACTTTAATGTGATACATTTTAAATTGGGGGCTTGATCCCGTCATCTTGTGATGAATTCAGTGATAACATAAATCATCAAATTGGCGGGACCAATGTTTTAATCACATAACTTTAATTTGGCACTTACAATTGTACTGAAAATTGAGTATACAACAGTACGTATGTAGTACTAAGTCTTCAGGTGTGAATTACCCGCCTGTGAGTAGCGCTTCCAGAATGTGGGACCAGGGAAATCTTGACATACCTCCTTTGCCTCTAGAGGTACAAATGTCTTGTTTAGGGTACAAATAGTACATATGTAGTACAAACACTTTAATGTGATACATTTTAAATTGGGGGCTTGATCCCGTCATCTTGACGCTCACGAAAATCTCCCTCTTAACATGGATGTAAACATACTATAGAACTTTTGTTGGAATGTGATTACAGGTTCTATAGTGTAATTAAATTAAATGTTCATTGGGTATTTCACAATGACTTTAAAAAAGTTACTATAACTAAACACGGTTTACAAACAATAAGTAAGATTATGATGATTATAATTTGACGCACAAGTGATGCGATTGGTTGTTAGTGACCTACTGTATTGGCGGCTAGTGACCGACTGTTGATCCCTGAGTTCGAACTAAGGGACGTGTGAGTCGTGTGACGTCATATAGATACTTGAGTTCACAAGTTCGTCTGCATGTGTGGGTTATGGCGGCCACACACGCTAGGGTTTGCATGATGGTTATAACTTCGCATGCAAAACCGACAAGCATAACCGAGTTTCATACTACACATACACGTTAGGTTTTGCATGCACCGTCTTGCCATGAACTCTCAGTTGAGCTACGTAGTACGTGACGGTGTGTGTAGGACGCCAATACCAAACTACAATGGACGACGACGATGTGATAGGTGTACTTGGCCTAACACATGTTCTGCAGAACAGAAAAAGAAAAAGAGAACGCACTGAATGGTCTAAACGCTGGTTATTGAAGAGAAAGCAATTCTCCCACGTAAATTTAATAAATGAATTGAGATTTACATACTGTTATGAGGAAAGCAATATCAGCACATGAGAGACTAGCAGTAACATTAAGATTTCTTGCAACAGGAAGAACATACGAGTGTCTTATATTCTGCTATTATCACCTCAGGCTTTGGGCCGAATAATACCAGAAACATGCGATGCTATTTATGAAGCACTGCAAGACGACTATCTACAGGTGAGTAAATAATTAAAACCAAATTCAAATCGTTATACAAGTTTAATAGGTAGGTACATATTTTTATTAACCAATTACATATTTAAATCATTTGTGAATTAAAATTTGAATAAAATGTTGCTGTTGTTATTTGGGTGTCAAATTCTTCTTGTAGTGCTGTTGAGGGCTGACGTTGTGGTGCAGGAGAAGTAGTTTATTGTTGAGTGTTATATTGTTGAATTGGAGATGCGCAGGGCTGACTTTGCGGTGCAGGAGAAATCGTGTACCTTTGTTGTTGGGTGTTGTACTGTTGTATCGGAGATACGCAGGGTTGTATTTGAGGCGCAACAGTAGCGGTATGAGTATACGGTTGTGTATAATATTGTTGAACTAGTGAGGGCGAAGAACTTGGAGTTCGTGAGAGACTAGGAGTTGGTGAAGAAACAAAAGTTAAACTTCGACGATTCTGAATTGCTGCGGTATTCAGATTGCCCATCTCGGCCTCGAACAGGGTGTCGTTAATTATCTTCTCCGCTATCAAGCGTTGACGCTTGTCTAATGATCTTAATTTCATTGCGATAGATCTTCCCGAAAGATCGTAACGATCTTCTGTTGCTGAAGTAGAAGCAGGACGCTTAAAATGGTCTTTCACGGATAGTAATATGTCAGTAGTTAAGTGATCTTGCTCTGTCATTTTCTTTCTTCCCGGTCTAGTAGCAGGTAATGGAGTATTCTTAGGTGCCGTAATATCGTCTGTATTCCCTGTACTAACATTCGAGTTGTCAGCATCCTATAACACAACAAAATAATATTTATTTTAGTTTCCAGATTCATCGGATACAGATTCATCGGATAAATGGAAGGAAAGCACAACTTTTTGAAGAGAGATGGAATTTTCCTCACTGCTTGGGTGCCATAGATGGAAAACATAGTGCCACCTGCTGATAGTGGATCTTATTACTACAACTACAAAGGACGACATAGCATGGTTTTTATGGCAATAGTTGATGCCAAATACCGATTTCTATTAGCAGATTTTGGTACAAATGGAAGAGTTTCCGACGGAGGTGTTTTGCAGAATACAACGTTTTTTGAAAAGTTACAAATGAAACATTTAAATCTTCCAAACTCCGAACCGATTCAACAAAGTTAAAGGTGTTTGCCATATGTATTTGTTGCTGATGATTGACACCTGACATGCTGAAACTATATCGTCAAGCGGATTTGAGCAGCTACGAAAAAAATTTTTTTAATTATAGATTATCTCGCGCAAGAAGAATAGTTGCATCAAGATTTCGAATTTACCATACTCAGATCAATTTAGAACAATATAGAAAAAGTGGTGATGGCTACATGTGTTTTGCACAACTTTCTAATGGAGCACACTCCTAATTCATATGCACCTCCAAGATGTTTTTATCGAAATCGAGGAAGTGTTTCTATTAGTCATTCTAGTAGTATATATATATATATATATATATATTTTTAAAAAAACGTTGCCCCACACTTTCTTCCTGTATCGTGCGTGCGCTTACAAACATAGAAACTCACATACACTAACACCCAGACCCGGAACAACTACTTGCAGATCATACAAATATTTGTTCCGTGCGGGGATCGAACCCGCGACACGTTGCGCAGCAGTCCATCGCTTAGCCACTGCGCCAACCGTGTCGTGTGTATTCTAGTCTTACTTTTTTTGCATCATCCTGAATGAATACTGAATACCAAACTTACTTTGTCAATGAAGGCAAAGTACCTTGGCAGGATAGTTTCATTGAAATGTGTCATATTTCTTTTATTTTTATGTAATAATATTGTTTTATTAATAAATGAGCAACCACACCGGTAAAGAGTTTATACTGTATCAGCCTTACTAATAAACTTTTATGCACGACGTATACCGGTGTTATAACATCAACGTTACCAATAAACGATATTTGACATTTCAGTTGTATACATCTGGTGTAACAGATCCTTTTAAACAATGAGATATTTTACAACCGTTATTCTGCCCTCGGACCTTGTTTAGCAGATGTATAACTAGTTGCTTCTGTCATATTATTCTTGAAAACCATGGATTATTTACAATATTTCGATATTTTTGATGATATTGACAATGAAGAACCACTAAGAAAAAGAAAATGTTACAAAAACCGTTATGATCCTTTCTGTTTACAAGAAAATAAGTTTCGGTTGAAATATAGGTTCCGCAAACTGTATGCAAGAAAAATTGTGGAATTAGTTTAATGTGACATTGAACAGAAAGCTCGAGGTGGTGGACTGTCAGTAGAACTTCAAGTTTGTGCTGCTCTTAGAACATATGGGCTCGACAAGAAGTTCAAGATGATGCAGCCGATATTCATGGACTAAGCCAGCAATCCATCACGAATGTATGTCGAAGAGTGGCTTTAGCTTTGGCTAATAAGGCATCACAATTTGTATACATGCCTACGACAGTGGTAGAACAAGAAGTCGTGTTAGGATTTAGAAATATCTGTGGATTGCGACAAGTAATCGGTGCGATTGATTGCACCCACGTAAAAATTAAAAAAGTAGGTGGAGATAGTGCTCAATACTACATTAACAGAATAGGATTTTCATCGCTGAATGTCCAAGTAGTTTGTGATTCTAATTTAAGGATAAGAGACATAGTGGCGCACTGGAGAGGCAGTACTCATGATGCAAGAATACGACCACACAAGGGCAAGGAATGTTGTAGAAATGTGCAACGGGCAAATAAATTTAGATGCCTACACTACCAGCCAAAAAAGGCAGCTAAAATAATTTTAGCATGTTGTACCCTATACAATATGTTTTTGGAAACATTGGATGGTAAGTGTACCTAGTTTGCTAGTTATACAATGTCGCCCATGCGCATGTGACCGCCCGTAATATTCTGAATATTCATGAAAAAATGTCGAAAATAAACTTCAAAAGGAGGGGTCTATCTATAACATTTTTCATGTAATTCAATTTTTAATTTTTTAAGTAGAGTTTGTAGATTTGCTTTCTATTTTTTGACACATCTCCGAAGTTTATGGGTCGATTTGGATTCTGTTTATTATTTCCAAAAGCTTATGAGTTATTTTAACAGGTTAATTAACATTTTTACTAAAAATTATCGACTACGAAAAAAAAGACTGAATCGAAGTCATTTTTTCGGTAAAAAATTGTGTATTTATTTAAAAAAGACTATTGTAAGTCCATAAATTATCCCCATAGGACGACTTTTTTAATTATTATTTGTAATCTACTACATAACAGCTAAAAATTCACAGATCATTATTAAACCAAACTGTAACTAAATCCAAAGTAAAACTCTAAAACTCTAAGGGTCAAATTTAGGAAAAGAAAATGTGAAAGTCAATTAAATGTCCCCGCTCTTAGCAGTGAGTACTAAAAGGTTAAACTAATAAGGAGGACGATAATGGAAATAAAAACAAACAAGCAATAGCCAGATTTTTACTTATAAAAATAAAAAATACAAGAATTTTAATTAATTAGATTTTCGAAATGGCCCCCACCCTCCTGTAAACAAACTAAAGCCCTCATGGCAACACTTTTTATTGTACGACGTAATTCTTCACGGTTTTCTTTCATTTCTGCAGCAGCAGCAAAAATCCTAGCCGTTAATTGCTCGCGGCTTTCAATGGGCACGGCATACACTTTTTGTTTCATGTAGCCCCAAAGATAAAAATCTAAGGGTGTAAGGTCTGGAGATCGCGGCGGCCAAGCAATGGGACCTCCTCTGCCAATCCATCGCGGATAATTTTGATTTAAATAATCACGAACTAGTCGTGCGAAGTGTGCTGGAGCTCCATCTAATTGCAGATACATCCGCCTTCTTGTTTCGAGCGGTACTTCCTCCAAAAGCAACGGCAACGTATTGACTATAAAATCTAAAAATGCGTGTTGAACATTTGCAACTATTCAAATAAAAAGGGTCGCTCAGGTAGAAACCGGTTCTTAGAAACAGCTTTTTAACAATTGCCTCCTGCCCAATCTGGGGGGTCCAAACGCCTCCTGCCGGAGGCTCTACGCGGGGGTCGTGCGGTCCATGGCCATTCGGCTGGCCCGGGGATACTGCACGGTCTCCCGCGAGGCGGCGAGCCTCCTGGCCGGATTACCGCCATGGGATCTGGAGGCGAAAGTCCTCGCGCACATATGGGAGTGGCGCGAGGAGATGAAGCGCCGGGGCGTAACTCCGCTGCCGCGAAAAATCGCGGCACAGCGGACAGAGCTCCGGTAGGATCTCATGGCGGCATGGAGAGTGCGATTGTCGCAACCCAGTGCTGGGCACGCCACAATTGCGGCGATAAGTCCCCTCTTTGAGGAGTGGCTAGAGAGGCGCACCGGCGTCCTCACCTTCCGCCTGACGCAGGTCCTCACCGGACACGGTTGCTTTGGGAGGTTCCTGTTTTGGATAAGGCGGGAGGAAACGCCCGGGTGTCACCACTGTGTGGATCGTCCGGAGGACACGGTGGAGCATACGGTGGAGGTCTGCCCTGCTTGGGCGGAGCCCCGCCGTGTCCTCTTGGAGGCGATTGGCGGCGGTAACCTCTCGCGTCCAGCTCTGGTCCAGGCCATGGTACGGAGCGAGAGGGCATGGGAAGCCGTCACCTCCTTCTGCGATGCAGTTATGCTCGCGAAGGAGGAGGCGGAACGCGTGAGGGAGAGGCAAAGTTTGCGCCCTCACGCCCCTAACCGTCGCCGTTGGAGACGCCCTGGGCGTCGGGAATCCCAGGCGGATTCCAGGCCACCATAGCCGCGGGCTTGCGGACGGCGAGCAATGGGTAGCTCGCCGTCCGATTAGGACCAGGCCCGGGTTCGATGTCGCGTCGTGTACGCGAGCCTCAAAGAGATGTCAGCACAATTGGCGGGGTCCGCTAGGACCGATGCCTGCCAGGGTTGCGGGTTAGTCCGAAAGGGATACTGGGACCTTGGCAACAGGCAACTGAAGGAACACGGGTGGGTTTTAGTCAGTAAAAGTCTGACACGCCCTTCCGCTCCGCCTAGAGCGGGAGAAGTCATTAGATGATTTCCCACCCACAAAAAAAAAAAACGGCATGTGCCACTAGGTAGGGTACACCGGAAGAGCGAATGGCAGCAGCCAAAATTTCTGCCGCCTGGACTATGCTCTCCCGGAGTAACCTGCTATTTTCATGCAGTGCTTGTACCAAATTGTGGTGCACTGGCGGGCGGGGAGTCCTAGGCAGTCTCCGACGACGGGTAACTCGCCCGCTTGACTGCCGCTGTGGTACTGCAGGAGTTCCGCCGTCCGTTTCCACATGCAGCTCTTGTATGGAATGTCGAGAGGGCGACACATTTTGCTCCGGGACAGGCGACATAGAATGTGAATGTGGGGACAAGGCGGGTATTCCCTGAAATAAAAAAACAATTAATTAATTTGAGCTTCACGCAAACGCCAGCACTCGGATAACATTACATAATTAATTTGTCACACTTATCAGTGCTTGAAAAGTTAAAAATAAATTTCTGAAAGCCAGTGTTAGTAATAAATTTATAAAAACCGCCCTTCAACTATAAAAATACCATTAATACTAAAATAAATAACCATTTCCAAAGTTGCGAAACCATCGACAGAAGCAGACCCAACGACATCAAGAATTTTCTTCTCAATATCATTAAGATCTGTCTCTGCCGGTCCGCCACCTGTGGCCCTGAGCCCTGATGGAGTCCCTCACTTTCCTTGCCTTTGTCTTAACTTTGGCCACCCACACATTCCAAATCTGTTGAAATTAAATTAGTTGAGAACACACGGAAATTATGTATGTACAGTCACGGACTTTAATTGATGAGCCACCCTCAAACTTTTCAATTTTGCAGTTTCATACATTCACGAGATTACACGATTAAACACGAACTCAAATCGCACGCTCGTAAACAAGATGACAAATAAATTACTTTTAATCGGAAATATCCATAGAGGTTGACTTTATTAGTTAACCTGTATGGATATTTCCGATTAAAAGTAATTTATTTGTCATCTTGTTGTTTTCATACATTTCTTTTTTTCCTTTTCTCTTTTTTAAAAAACGTTGCCCCACACTAAGAATTTCTTCCTGTATCGTGGGTGCGTTTACAAACATAGAAACTCACATACACTAACACCCAGACCCGGAACAACTACTTGCAGATCATACAAATATTTGTTCCGTGCGGGGATCGAACCCGCGACATTCACGAGATTACACGATTAAACACGAACTCAAATCGCAAGCTCGTAAACAAGATGACAAATAAATTACTTTTAATCGGAAATATCCATAGAGGTTGACTAATAAGTTCTCAATGATAAAAATAAATACAATGTTGCATTAAGTTTATCCAATCTATTTGATACCGACATCCTTTGAATCATAGCTCATTAACTCGATAATTATGAAAACATAACTGAAGACAGTGACAGTTGAAATATCAAGATGACAAATAAATTACTTTTAATCGGAAATATCCTTAGTGGTTGTGTGGCGGTATCTACATTGCCACATGCGAACTACGCATCGAAGACCTGACGTCACACAAAAATCCTGACGTCACATAAATCCTGCATCGCGCAATTAGAGTTTACCGTGCAGTGAACATATATACAAAAACCCAATATCAATCATTGGGCAGTTGCCCGCCAGACATAACACCCGTCTGGTCGGAGGATCCTCCCTTTTCTATGGGGGATGAGTGAACTTTACACCCTGTTCCTCATACCCCTAAAGTTGACTAATAAGTTCTCAATTATAAAAATAAATACAATGTTGCATTAAGTTTATCCAATCTATTTGATACCGACCTCCTTTGAATCATAGCTCATTAACTCGATAATTATGAAAACATAACTGAAGACAGTGACAGTTGAAATATCAAGATGACAAATAAATTACTTTTAATCGGAAATAGTCTTATCCATAGAGGTTGACTAATAAGTTATTAATGATAAAAAAAAATACAATGTTGCATTAAGTTTATCCAATCTATTTGATACCGACCTCCTTTGAATCATAGCTCATTAACTCGATAATTATGAAAACATAACTGAAGACAGTGACAGTTGAAATATCAAGATGACAAATAAATTACTTTTAATCGGAAATATCCATAGAGGTTGACTAATAGGTTCTCAATGATAAAAATAAATACAATGTTGCATTAAGTTTATCCAATCTATTTGATACTGACCTCCTTTGAATCATAGCTCATTAATTCAATAATTCTGAAAACTTAACTGAAGACAGTGACAGTTGAAATATCGATGTCAGAGAATTTCTTCGTACGCTAACGTTACTATGCAGCAGTAACCTAGCAACAATTGTTTATCGTTGCTAGGTTACTGTTGCTAGACTTGCAAGTTATGTTTATTTTTATAATAGAATTTATTCAAAATTATAATGTTTAATTAATTAAAAATGTTAATTAGTTAGTTGGTCGGGAGGAAGGTGATGGCATTCGTGATACAGGGTAATCCTAGTACGAGTGCCAAAGCACTCCTTTGACATCTAAGTGCACATTACCTAAGATCAAATTTGTTTTAAGGAGATTTATTTGTACCCATTTCACTAGTAATATTTTTTTTTAATTTAATTAATTTAATTTTAATTGGTTGACTTTGAGTAGTCACTGCTGTCAAGTTTGTAGTTCTGCTCTCAGGTTAGCCAACCGGTAAAGATATGAAATATAATTTTCTTCTTCTAATACGAAGACATATGACTTTGCGTGTCGGGAACCGAATAAACCCGATTTGCATTACACGGCTAAAATGCGAACAGTACCAGGTGGCTCATCAATTAAAGTCCGTGACTGTTAGGTACAGTCAAACGCGCAAAGTCATATGTCTTCGTATTAGAAGAAGAAAATTATATTTCATATCTTTACCAATCCAGTTTAACATTTTATTTAACTTCGACAACTTACATGTTGCCACTGCTCGACAGTCCTGCTGCAGCCCAGTTGGTTCAGCTCCCTACTGACATTTCCCTAAAATTCCAAAACCTCCGGATCAGCTTGATGTTCTAAAAAATAAAGAAAAACAATTATGACACTAAAAGTAGACCGATGAAGATAAAGAAGATATCATTTTATTATTAGCTATCAACACCGCAGCAGTATGGGATAAGGGCAGGAGAATGATGAAACACCGCAGGTAGCGAAATTTTCTTTAGTTTTTTATTTACAAGAAAGTCATCGCTATGAATACTTTAACAATAAAATAAAGTTCAGTTGTATTTTCTTAGCTCTGGCCATTTGGCGACTATTGTGGAGTCGCTCCACGAGCAGCTCCTGCTGCCTTTTGTTTGCTCGTTTTCTGGTTAACGACGACTGCATTACTTATAATAAAATGTATTATCTCAAGGGATTCCAATCCAAAGCGGAAAAAAGATTCAAACCACGGCAATTTCAAGATGTCCTTGATAGAGCTTTCCTACGGCGCGCCGGCGACGAGAATACCGGAGATTTTCAACTTATTTAACGAAAAACCGGATTTTATTTTCTCGAGATCACATTTTTATTATCCAATTAGCTTTAATAAGCTGAAATAAATAGCAAGATGATCATGCTACTTGAATCAGTTTTTGAAATGCTATAGTTTGCCGATTTTATTAAAATTAAAGGTATTTTCGTTATTGAAAACCGAAAAATTATCGCCGAAGTGTTACATCGTTTTCGGTGTACAACCCTAGCAGGGCTTACACTGGTCACAGATAATAAAAACAAATACAAGCTACTGCATTATTTATTAAAAAATTAACAATAATTTAGTTTTACGCCGTCATAATACTCCCCATAAATCATTTAAATAATTATTGATAAACAATAAAAGTTCATTATTTAATTGGCCCCAGATTTCTTTTGTACTTCGGATCGTTTCGTTCACTTTCATTCACTCTTTTCGACAAATCTTGGTCTATGGTCTACTCAACTTAGCGATTGTCAAACTCGATTTTAGTCGTGTCAAAATCGTTTTTAAGTTTAGAGAATTTTGTTTAGTTCGTTGTACAAGAGAATCGGCACCAATGTCCGAAATGTTAGATCGCGAGCTGCGAGGAACATCTTGATCTCCAATAAAATCGAATAATTCAAAGTGTTGGTTTATAAATGTCATCAGATGATGCTCCAGACTTCACAGATTCATCGTATTTTTTTTTTCTCTCGTCTAAGGTTACTGCGTAACGTATTTTTTTTTTTCATCACATCATCTTTTGTAGCAGTTGGCTCCAATTCCTTGAGAGTTATCAATTTCTAGTATGCTGTCGATCGTTTGTCTCTGTTGTGATATTCTTTGCACTTTACGCGCCAAAGACAAGGTTCCGACTTATAAATTTCTATGAATTCTTTTAATGTGGCATTGCGCTTGCGACTCTTCATTTTCGCGATGATGCGCGCGCGCGACCTTCCGCCTTCGCAAACAATTAAAAACGTGAGAACTGTGGCAGGCAAGCTCGCCGGACGCCACACACGCTCGGTTATGCTCGCGCAAACATAACCGAGCGGCATAAAATAGCAATTTTGATCGATAAAAAAATGTTTTAAATGTCAAATCTCAGTCTTTTTTACGACGCGACCCGAACTTGATGTGACAAATGGCTCAGTTTTGTCAAGTGGGGTCGTTTGGGTCCCAACCGGTGTTATGGTTGTGGTTTCGGGCGAAACAAAAATTTCAAGTGGTGGCTCAAGTGCAGGACTAATAGTTGTAACATAAGCAGATTTGAGACGATCGTGAGAAATAGTGACTTTTCGAAAACCTTGAACGACATAATGAGAAAAGATAAATAATGCTTATTGCTTCGTTTGAGGATTTTATAAGGACCTTCGTACGGCGGTGTTAAAGAGCGTTTAACTTAATTTTTAACGAAAACGTAGTCCGATCTTGTTAAATCTTTATGAACAAAAATGTTTCTGTTATCAGCTTGTTTCTTTATGGTCGGTTGAAGGTTTATTTATTTATTTATTAAAGAACACCAACAGCATATACATTCAACATTGCTTAAAGAAAAATATATGGAAAGGTATTACTGCTAATGTATACACAAATTAAAGGTGTACAGTCATGAGCACCAACATGTAATACACTTAGCAACTTTTAAAAGTGATTTTCTCCTACTGTATTAACTGTAATTTTATGTTATAACGAACATTGTATTTTGTACCTATATTTTTATGAAATCGGTATCATCTCAAAGTTGCAATCGTTATTCCACGAGAAAATCGATATTGAATTTTGCTGAGTGTATACATACCTTTGCTCGTGACTGTACATAACATTTAGGGAAACATTGGACAGCAGCTATAAGCAGCTTATAGTAAAACTTAATTCTTTTAACAAAGCTTCACCTAGTGAAGTCCAACTGATTACAAATTAATTAATGGAATGAACACAGCATACACACAATTCAAATACATAATTCAACTATCAACTACATAATTCAAGATAAATTATGAAACTAATTGAAAATTGTCAAGTATTTTTTCCGAATACCACCCATGTCATGAAATATGTCCAGGTTTGAATTTAAGTTTTTTTTTAAGCAAATTGTAAAGGTTAATAGTTCCTACTAGCGGACCATGGGCGCCGACATTGGTACGACAGAATGGAGGACATGGGAACCTCTGCTAGGAGGTGACTGCAATCAATTTTTCCGTTAACAATTTTGGGCAAAAATGATATACTAAGCATTACTCGACGGTCAGGGAGACAAGTCATTTTGAAAAATGAAAGCCGCTGATTATATATATATATGAGAAATACCGCGACTGCTAAATGCCAAGGAGCGCGTGAACATACATTGTATACGTTCAATGCGTTGAGAGTGAACAGTATCAGACGGGCTCCACGCTGTACATGCGTATTCCAAGTTACTTCTCACTAGCGTCTTGAAAAGAAGCAACCTAGTTTGCGGTCGCCTGAAACAGTTGGCGTTACGTTTAAGAAAACCAAACATCTGAGCAGATTTTTTAACTACGGTGTCAATGTGGGACGTGAATTGCAGTTTGCTATCTATTGTAACTCCTAGATCTTTGATCTCATTTACTGATTCTAGTTTGGTGTTGTTGAGCGTAAGCTTCGCTAATGTTTCTATGAGTATGCAGGTGTTGTTGATGTTTGCTTCGGTGGGAACAAAAAAATCTCCCGCTAGACGCATAGATTTACCGTAGGTCATTTAAGCGGGGCTGTATCCTGAGTCTTCTTTAATTGTATTGCGCATTCCTAATAACACGATAGGTAATTGTTGCGCCCGTTTTGCGGATTTGTAGTGGTATGTAACCCCTACATGCAGGCGAACTTGTGAACTCGAGTATCTATGGCGTCACACGACTCACACGTCCCTTAGTTCGAAGTCAGGGATCAACAGTCGGTGACGCTCAAGCGATGTGTTCCTTCGACACCTACGCTCGCCAAAGTAGGTATGGGTTTTAGTTTAACGCTTTTTTGACGCATTGTTGGTCGCCGAATTTCTTGGCGTTATGTCCATAAATATAGTGGTAGAAACACTTGAAATCTTTGTCTCCCGGTTGCGCTGTTTGACGCCTGTATTTGTTTTGATTATCAAAATACCGAGAGCGTAATCGTGACCGTGATCGCGTCTGATAATTGCCACGACTCCTACTATTAGTTTGACGCGTGATTTGTAAATAATTAATTTTAGTGTTTAACGCGGTAATTTCTTGATGCAATTTAATAAATTGTTGGTCCATTAGTTATTTGGAGATAGCGACAGGATTTAGTGTATAAACTTCGGATGGCCGTGAAGTTTCCATTATTTTATCAGCTATTGCTGCGACATTGTCCAATGTAACATTGCAGACAGTGACTACTGCGCGGACTTTTGAGGCAGGCGATCTAACCACAAAATTTTGATAGTGTCCTCGGGAATTTTGTTCCTTCCGAGCTCGCGCATTTTACGTAAGAGTTGAGCGGGTCGTTGACCCCTAACTCAACTTTGGTAAGCAACGTATGTAGTTGTTTGGACTCAGACTTCATATGCCGAAATTAACCTGCCTTTAAAGAATTTGATACTGTACTTATTCTGAGTATTACACTTTTTTTCTTTTTCTTTAATACATGCAAATATATAACAATACAAAAAAAAACTGAAATTACAATATTTACTTCCATACAAACTTAAATTGTCTCAAGACGTTTGAGAGATTTGATGTTTAAAAAATATATAATTTTGCTCGCATTAAGTTGTTAAATCGTTTTCAAAACCATCACCTATACTCTATTTTATAATATGAAATAGGTTTAATTAAAATAGGGATCTAATTTAGTATAAGTATTCCCATTTATATAAGTGTCCACGTTTTTGTTAATTTCGTAACTCAGGATTAGTAACGACATATATGCGTAGAATGGGACGTGAAAGAGCCATAACTACTATTCCTATTGACTGGCAACACTATGCCACGACTTGTCAAAATATAGGTCCCAGTAAGCGCCATTTTGTTTCGTAGTGAAGTTGGTGAGAACGTGACAAGAGAAATTTAGTTAAAAACAATATCAGGGTTAATAACGCGTGTTTCAAATTTCCGGTAAGTATTATTTGTTATTCATGTTATTACTTTTCAACGTTAATTTGTTAATTGTGCAATGGAATACATATTATTGTCGAATCATTATAAATACCGGTGTTATGAATTTTAAAGGTTATGTTTTCTCAGGATTAATTCTCAGTTTCGTAACATTTCGTTACAGAACGAAACTGAGTTACTGTAAGGCTTAGTTCACAAAGAAAAATTATATACATAAATTAATATGATAAATATAATAATATGTGGGGGAAGTCTTACACATGTCCGTCTATTCCCAAACTAGGCAGAGCCTGTACTATGGGTATCAGACAATACCGTACTGATAAACGTACTTAAATACATAAATTAAAAATCATACTTATTTACATAGATAAATAGCATCCAGACTCAAGGCAAATAAAAATGCTCATCATACAAATGTTTGCCCTAAGCGGGATTCGTACACGCGATACTAAACTTCGCAGGCCAGTGCACTACTAAATAGGTTGAGATGTCTTTCATTTTTGTTAAACTCATAACAACAATCAAACTCAATTCATCGAAAATAAGAGGTTTATTAAACTACGCCTATATTTTCTTTGTACTATTTAATTCGGGTTTAAATAAAAAATAAAATAATATTAAAAACATAAAAATATATTTTTATAAATAAAATAAAATTACTTACAGGTATGGCACCGATGTCAAACGCAGAACGCCAAAAAAAATATAAGGAAAACTTAAAAGCAAATAATCCCGATAAGTATGAAGAAAAAAAAAAGCACATCTCGAGAAGGTAAAAAAAAATAAAAAAGCAATTTCAGAGCTTAGTGAAAATGAACAACGAACGAGAAGAGAAAAGTGGAGACAATATTCTGCTAAATATTACAACAAACAAAAAGATGAAAATAATATCACGACAAGTGTAGAAGATCAAAAATTTCAAAAGATGCAAAAGAAATGGAGACAAAAAGCACTAAAGATGAAAGAAAAAATATTTGAACTAACAAGTACATTACAAAGACAAATAAAAAGTAATAGATGTATGAGAAAACAAATAATAAGGCTTAAGAAAGAAGTAGAAACCATGCCAAAAAATAGTGAACATGAAAGTACAGCGCAATGCTGTTTACTTGTAGACATATGCAACCACACAGCAAAGATGGAAGAAGATGATCTTCCATTACCCATAAGTGAAGAATTAACTCCAAAGAAGAAGACAGAAATGTTTCTTGATAATTTGCATTCTGTTGATGAGGCAGATAAAGCGAAACTGAAAGAAAAGATCCTGGAATTGAATGTTTTATCAGATTCTTTAAAACAGAGCTACGAATCGGCAACTAAGTGCGAAAAACAAACATTAAAAAAAATTGTGAAGAATCCTATAACTGAAAGATATAAAATCGTAACAAAAAGGAGATGGGCATTTCTGGGCCCAAATGTAAATGGTTGCGGTATGGCTTAAAAAAAAGGGTATATTTTTTTTTATCAAAGTTCAAAAAATGAGCCTTATCCGCAATCTGGGAGCAGAGAAATTACAAAAATAAGTTTGCTGTACAAGGAATGTGTAATCGATTAAACTGTAATCGATTTATGTGAATGATATAACAAAAAATAAGTTTGCAGGTGCTGAATTGGTGTCTGATCTGATTTCATTAATTCACATCAATCAAAGTTTTATATTAATAATGTATAAGTATTTATTAAACGGTTCGTAAAATAAAGAAAAATATCTAATCGATTTACGTTTAGTAATCGATTTTTTACTTTGGAGTCTTTTTGACAGTGTCAACACTGAAACGTCAATGTCAATCGGTATCACTGTCTCAGGTCACTCGCTCGCTTGCTTCGTATCGTTTCGTGCGTTACCTCCTGCGTGTTGAGTATTTTTCCATTGCTTTTCTCCTCGACCACTGCGTTTCTTCTACGGACTTCTGCTCTTCTTTTACTTGTACTCCTGCTATCCTACCGGACACTGAACCTGCCTTTACGATTGACTTGAACTCGTTATCTTGGACTATCGATTAGATATTGAAACATGGATCGCTGCGTGAATTGTGGAATAGCGACTAATCGCTGCAATACACTAGGCCGACGAGTATTAGATGATGAGATGATTCTGTCACTGATTCAACAATGGCGTGCACCACAACCTGTAAGTACCTGCTTGCAAATATTAGATTGCCTGTTTTTCAATATAAGCCTGCTTCATGTACGCAGCTCCACCCAAAACATACACATTCACAATGTAGTGTACCATTAATTATGTTTTATACAATAATTGTAAAATAACTATTGTTATGTCTGCGTCACGAGCAAAAGAGAAATCATCAGTATATGAATATTTTCTTTTATTACTAAGGAACAACTGGGAATGAACTTTATAGTACCTACCTACTTTTTATATTTTTATTTATAATCTTACTTATTCTTTAAGGTTAGCAGTAGTGACTATGTTTGTCAACTATGCTGGGATAATGCGCAAAGACCAAATAGTGAAGGAACAAGACAACCTGGTCACCGTAATGTTTGTCTTCGCTGTGGACGATCTCTTGCATCACAAGTCATCCATCTTCTTCACACTGGCTCAACCCGGGAATTGAGAATTTATAATGTAATACAAGAATGGATTATGCCTCAAACTGTGAGTAACTGAATCAATTTCAATTAAGTATTTATAAAAAACTATATTGTGAGTCAAGAACATTTTATCATTCAAAACAAATAAACATAATTTGTTATCCCCTTATCGCATGCAAAGCCATGTATGGATGCCCTAGTTTATGATATTTTATAAGCAACTGTAGCAATACCTAATATTAAAAAAATATAACTTGTATCACAAGATGTACATTTCTTGTTGCATCTCGGTTTAAAATAGATTAATACCTAATAAAAACATTATTTTAGCAAACACCGGTGTTATCTATTCTTGCTAAGTTAAGATATATTTATTTTTGTTGTAGATAGGAGAGTCAAATCATATATGCCATAGATGTTGGGTGGCTGCAGATAGAGCTGCTCCCCGAATGATGAGTGGCCCATCAACATCCTCCCAAGGGAGCCATCTTGATGAAGTTCAAGTTCAAGGTCTTCCGGCAGAACCTCCACTGATTCAAGATCTTCCTGCTGAGCCTCCACTTGGAGGAATCAGCAGTAACCAGTCTGAACCTGATATAGTTCTACCTAACTACATGAGAGCTATTGAAACGGAAAGAAGGTGCTTTATTGAAGGCTGTCAAAGGACAGAGAGGTACCGAGTTCCACTTTCCACCAGAAAAATGTTACTCAATGTGCATAAATATTATATCCCTATAAATAATCGTCTTTGTGATCAACATTTAGTTATTGAATCCTGGGATTTTTTAACAAGTTTAAGAAATAATTATGTACAGTCATTTACTGCCAAACATATTGAAGACATGATGTCCTTAAAAGAAGTAATTGATTCCAGTTTACTTCAATTTGATAATATAGATAATATGGAAGACCATGTTGTACATACATGGACTGGATTCAACAAAGCGCAGTTCCATGAGCTTTTTAATGAAGTTCCTCAATTATTGGAAGTATCTAAGGCTTCTTTAGCCTTATCAGCTTACTTAATTAAGCTGCGAACTGGTGATTCGGACGAAAGGCTCTCAATTTTATTAAAAGTTTCTAGGCGAAGTCTAGAAAAGTGGTTACACCAAGTCAGAGATATTCTGACCGAATATTTTGTTCCCAGACATTTAGGTGTACATCATTTAAATAGGCAGCAATTAGTGAATAGAAATCTATCTATTCCAAATTCACTATTTGGTAACTTAGAAGGAGTTGATAGGCCCATTATAATATTCGATGGCACCTATTGCTATGTTGAAAAAAGTTCAAATTATTTGTACCAAAAAAGGACATACAGTATGCATAAATATAGAAATCTTGTGAAACCATTTTTAATGGTATGTACCGATGGACATATAATTGATGTTCTGGGCCCCTATCCAGCCACCACTTCAGACGCTGATATTATGAAAAAAGAGTTTTCAAATAATAGTTCATTACGGGAATTTTTTCTGCAAGGTGATGCATTTATACTGGATAGGGGCTTTCGTGATTCATTACCCTTGTTGCAACAGTATGGATATAGGACTTACGTGCCTGCTTCATTAGAGGAGGGTGAGACACAGCTAAGTACTAGCGAAGCCAATAAATCAAGAGCAGTCACCATATGTCGCTGGGTTGTAGAGGTGGTCAATGGGAGATTTAAAAGAGATTTTAAGTTACTCCGTCAAAATTATTTTAATGTGGCCAGTAAACATTTTATGAAGGATTTTGAGGTGGCTGCTGCTCTAATAAATAGATTTCACCCTCCAATAGTAGATCGCGTAGATGCTGGGGCAATAATAAACCAAATAAATATACATATGAATGAAGAAAATGAATTAGCTGAATTTATTATAACAAACAATTATAATCGGCGTAGGGCTAATTTTGAAGTTATTACTGTGCTGAATGATAATTTGAATGATTTTCCCCAGCTCACCGATAATGAATTAATACTAATTTCATTAGGTACATATCAGTTAAAGCAAGCACGTTCTTATTTCGGAGAGCACATAAGGGATAATGATGGGTATGTCATAGAAGTGTGCAGGGAGGTCAACAGCAGCCTACTTCGAGAGCTATCCGCTTCAAATACTTCATGGTTACTCAGAGGACGCATAAAATCAAGACATATAAGTAGAAAAACCTATTTTGTTTATATATTAGTTGATAGCTCTCGCAGAGGTAGGGAATCAATATTAAAATATTATTGTAACTGCATTGTAGGCAAACGAACTGTGGGCTGCTGTGCCCACGTTATGAGTATAATATGGTACCTTAGTTGGGCTAGGTACCAAGATAATATAGTACCACCTGCACAGTTCTTAGATGATATTCTAATTATAATCGAAGATGAATAAAAAATATTAAAAAATAAATCTGCTGTTTTATTTTTAAACATCAATCCTGTGATATCCCCCTGCTAGGCAAACGCCTCCCTCCTTTATTCAGATCGTGCTGTTTTAGCCATTCAGTCGCGATCAATTGATCCAAAAATGCTTAGTCTTGGTCACTGCGATGCCTTCACGCTGTTTTAGAACTCGGGAGGCATTCATCTATTATGGTTTAAATAAGTAGCTGGGTACCTACTGTTAGAGCGCAAGGTAGCCTCTGCGTAGCCTTTTACCAAAAATATTTGGGGTCGGCTTTCAGTCTTACCGGACGCAGCGTAGGTATCAGTATTTTACGTGGAACGACTGCCTATCTGACCACTACAACCCAGTAACTGGGTAATACAATACCAATTCGTAAAACTGGTTAAGGAAGGCTTAACCTTGAAGATCGACCCGTGCGGCTGTGATCTGTTGGCTGTTTTCAACGGATTTAAACACAATTACTTATTTGAAACTAGCATTTTCTCGTGTAAAAGTTGACTTTCGTATGATATAGTTACATAACCTCACTTATAATAAACAGCTAATATCTCTGTTCTCAGATTGCCAATATCCGCAAGTTTTTGTGTGATAATATTATATTATACTACCTATTATTTGATACAATTTTCATCCTATTACAAATTAGGCCCAAGAATGTATGGAAGCGTATCGGTCTCCTTTCCAAAAGAACAATTGGACTCACGGGAAGAATTAGAAAAAACGGAAAGATAATTGAAAAAAAGAGAGCAGTGCGAATAAAAGAGATTCATGACTTTTATAACCGAGACGACGTCACGAGATGTACAGCAGGTAAAAAAGAAACTAAAACCAAAAATAAAAATAAAGTTCAAAGAAAATACTTATTAGATTCTGTAAAAGAATTGTATAAAAAGTACAAAGATAATGGAGGGAAAGCTTCATATACTAGTTTACTTCGATATCGTCCTTTTTACGTGTTGAATCCAAAATTAGATAACTGCGACACATGTGCATGTATATAACATGCCAATTTTACATTCAAGATATTGAAACTGCATAAAGTTGGCTTTATCAAAACCAGCAACATTAATGAAATTATGACCGAGATTTCCTGTAATATCAATTCTAAACCATGTATGTATGGAGATTGCAGTGTATGCTCTACAAAAACTAACAAAATTAATTCTGACTTCGATTCTGTGGCGACTCACACTGTCGGCCCTAGAACAAGCCAGGTGGACAAAAGTCATTATTTAATTCCAGGAAATTTGTACTTTCTCCCTGTAAACAACATCCCTAAACCTCTGATTCCAAGAATTGTTTACGTCTAACATTCCATACTGATGAGTCATCGTTTATCAAAGTAAGCTAATGAGGTAAATGCAGTTAAAGAAATAGGTCAGTTGCATTCAGCGTTGCCAACTCAGCACTTAAAGTGCCAGATTTGGCACTATTTTCATGTGTCTAGCACTGAAATTTAAGAAACAGCACCTATCGCAAAATCTAGCACTAATTTTGATATGTTTGCTTACTCACAAAATGCAATAACAAAACGCAAATTTGTGTAGTCCTCTGCACTTCGGTAGGGGATTCCCGTAAACATAAAAATAAAAGCGATTATGGCGGACGGCGCGGACTCTGCTATATTTGTCTCTTTCTCATAAGATAACTCCTTCTTTGTCTTACCTTGCTTGTTTTTCATTCGTTTGTGTTTTTGATTTATTATGTCATAGTCTCTTTTGCGCTGCAGAATAATTACCTTATTATTCCTTTACTTACATAGATTTGTGTTTTATACGGTGACAGTGAGACGAAAATGGATGTTCCTTTAAGTAAAAAAGGTAGTTATGTTCAAAGTTATAGGAAAGAATGGGAGGACGATCCAAAACTCAAAAAATGGCTTAGGCCTGTTCTTGGGAAAAGCTCAAAAGCAATGTGTTCCTTGTGTAAAATAGAATTTAATGCAAGAATATTTGAAACTAGCTGTGCCCGCGACTTCGTTCGCATGGATGTCGGAAAACAATAATATGTCGCTTAGAAAAGTTGTACCTTCATTTAAAAAGGGGGAATCTTTCGACCAGGCCTGGTGATTTTTCCTAGTAAGAAACTGCCAAAAAACATGTGTTTTTATTTAAGAAAATGCTTCTCTTTATAAAATATTAGCGGTGGAACCACCTGGAGCGTACACAAAAAAGTTGCTAGGGTTGCTCACACGCGAAAAAGCTACATAAAGTTGGCCGTGGGAAAAGCAACCAATACTAAGATCCACCCCCGCAACGGATAATGTCTGGCCCTGAGCTTTGTTAATGGTCATGGCGTAACACAGGCTGACGGGGAATTGCACACGCTTAAAACTAAACGGGAAATTATTGGGAATGAGAGGAATTCTTGGAATAAAAACAACATCACCGGCGCCGCAACCTGTTAAGATTTCGGCTTCGATGACGTTTTGTTGGTGATTGGTGACTATGAGCCGAGTGCCGTTGCAAAGTTTGGGAGGACTTAAATTTCTGAGAAGAATTATTGGTACTCCGACTTTTAAACAAATTTTGTGTGCTGAAAGACCGGGTGTGTTAAGGGATTCTAAGAACTCTACTGGATAGTGTGTGGCATCTTCTTCTTCGGGAACCGTATTTAACGATGTATATTGTTGACTTTCCCCAGAAACGTGCCAATATTTGTGTATTTATTGCTGTCCGATAGTCGAACAAATCAAATCAACCATAAGGCCTCTGCCTCGAATCTTGCGGGCAGCGGGGCGGCGGCGGCGGCGGCGGCGGCGGCGCGGGCGCGGCAGGATCTTATGCGTAAAATCAAATGGACCGGTTCTCGAAAACAGCGGCGCGGCAGCGGCGAGGCGGCGGGCAGCGAGCGGTGCACTCCATTCAAGCGGTGACCGCCCGCGCGTCTGTATTGCAGTGTTGTTGCCCACAATAAATTGAGCGTTAGCAATAAATTTGAATCAAAAAGATGTTGCCGCCATTGTTCAGACATTTCTTTCGCGAATAAAAACAAATATCTCGACGACAAAATCGTGAACACAACACTACGCGGCTATAGTGACGCGCGATCTGCCCGCTAGTTTCGAGAACGGGTCTTTGATGCCCGCACCGCTCCCGCGCCGCCGCCGCCGCCGCCCCGCTGCCCGCAAGATTCGAGGCCGAGGCCTTACACATACATACGCCAACAACGATCGAATCGAATGAGCGGTGGTCACGAATCATACGAACAAATTACGAAGTATAGTACAGTTCGATTCAAACTTAATGGCGGCTCGGAACATGAGGCGAGTCGCTGCGCAGTAACAATTTCATGTGACAGCGGGGGTGAGGGGTGGGGTACTGCGCAGCTAAAAGTTAACTTCCGAGCCGCCATCCGCCCCGCTGCCCGCAAGATTCGAGGCCGAGGCCTTACACACGCCAACAACGATCGAATCGAATGAGCGGCGGTCACGAATCATACGAACAAATCGGCCATGAGGCGAGTCGCTGCGCAGTAACAATTTCATGTGACAGCGGGGGTGAGGGGTGGGGTACTGCGCAGCTAAAAGCTAACTTCCGTGCCGCCATTAAGTTTTAATCGATCTGTAACGACTCGTTTCTTGACTTCTTAATTTGAACCTAATGAACGAAACCAACCAAAATAACAAATCAAAACCAATCAGATCATAGGAGTGAGGCGTATTTATCGTCACAGATAGAAATCACAGATATTATAAAATAGCAGATAGCAATTGCTCCTAACGATAAAAAATATCTGTTACTTAAAATCACAGATCCTCAAGACTGTAACTGTTAAAACTTCGGATACGATTTTCGACTTTAAATCAAAAGAAATAAAGATGATATTCGATTGAGATACGTATTTATCAAAAATCACAGGCTGTGATTTAATAACAGATATTTGGATCTGTTATTTTTTTGTCACAGTCACAGTGATCACAGATATCGTGTTTCACCTGTTACAACCCATCTCTAAGATCAATACTTTCAACGAATGACAACCCAACCAACCAACAATTTATTATTTATTTATTATTATTTATTATCGACACTAAAGAAGGCAAACACAAAGATACCTACACTAAAAATTATTCGGCATATCTGGGCGAAAGTCATTCTTCGACGGAAACTCTTAACACCGCGATTCAGAAAATGACATTAAACGAACAACGCCATCTATCGAGCACGAAATGATACTGTCAAAATATATGGGAAAACGTTCGAACACTCCGTAAGCTAAATAAACTATGTAGAAAAGTGAAAAATTAAAGAATAAATACCTATATTTTTTAAGAAATTAACATTTGTCACTATTCTTTCATGATTATCTAGATTTGAAAGATAGGTAGCGCCACCTATCGCACTAATACTAAACTAATAAATAAACAACGCATCTGGAAAATTTTAATTAATCTAACTTTAGAGTAATATTCTATACACAATGTATCGCGTTAAGTTTCCGCGCAAAGAAAATGACGGTCATATAACAACACACGATCTCACAAACCTAGTAATTAAGAAGTAAGTATCATTTCGCGTCAATAGATGTCGTTACGTGTATGTACATTACGTAATGAAAATTCCTTCTTGAACACTTTAAATTCATATATCTTTTGATATTTTGAAGCGATTGCGATGAAACAAAAACTAATTGAAACATCGAGTTACACACAATATTTGAGTATAAAAGTTAACCATATTGATTTCGTACTTTTTACGTCAAAGTGGAACAATCAAACTAAAGAACATACAAACAGACAAACAGACAAACAGACAAAAATTCCAAAAATGGTAGAAATGGAATCTGTTGGTTATTCTTGGACAACCCACCAATTTTTTTTTTTTTTTTTTTCATTGTACAGAAACGCCTCGTCTACAGATTTATTATATGTATAGATTAAACGGCATTCGGAATCAAAAAAACATATTGATAAAATGAAACCATTTTCTTCGGGGCAGACTACACTAATTGTTGAAAAAGTTGATACCGACGCAAACCCAGACATACATCACGCAGAGGGTCTATTATCAATGTTCGTTGCAGAACACACAGCTGTCATGCCGATCGACCACCTTAGCCAAGTGTGTGCAAAAGCTTTCGCAGACTCAAAAGCCGCCTGTAATATGAAGCTCCATCGTACAAAATGTGGTGAGATTTTAAAAAATGTTTTGGGGCCGCATTTTAAATCTGTCTTAAAACAGGACATTGGTGATAGTAAATATAGTCTCATAATTGACGAATCAACAGACATAACCGTACACAAGTACTAAGGCATCGTTATACGGTATTTCAGTTCTTCTATGAAGAAAATAACGTCGACGTTTTTAGCTTTGAGTCCACTAGAGACGTCCGATGCAAGAGGTATTGTAAATACTATTATTAATACAGTGCAAGGTGAAATGGAGTTAAACCTTCAAAATTTAGTAGGATTGGGCACCGATAATGCCAGTGTCATGATTGGTATTAATAACGGCGTATATAAAATTATGAAAGAAGAATACGGTTTGCCACATTTAATTCTAGTTAAATGTGTTTGCCATTCACTCCAATTGGCCGTTTCTCACGCTTCAGAAGAAACTATCCCTCGTAACATCGAATTCCTCCTAAGGGAAACATTTAATTGGTTTTCCATGTCACCAAATCGACGTCAAGAATATGCAGACATATACGCAACTATAAATTGTGGACGACAACCACTGAAAATATTACAAAAATGTGCTACTAGATGGCTCTCAATCGAGCCAGCAGTGCAAAGAATTTTGGACCAGTGGTTGGAGCTGAAACTGTTTTTTGAGATTGCCAGAAGAAAAAATAACTGTTACACGGCTGAACTCTTATACGAAGCGTATTCTGATTTGCAAAATAAAGTTTATTTAATTCACATAAAATCAATACTTGGTCAGGTACAATCGGCGCTAAAAGCATTCGAAGGCGAAAATTCAGATCCAACAAGATTATTAGAAACTTTGATAAAATTGCTCGAGTCGTTTTGTGATAAAGTAGTGATCCCGGGAAGACGTCACTCTTTTAACATTTTTGAAGATAATGTTGCAGATTACCTGGATCCGTCTCCTTATCTTGGCTACAGTTTTGAGAACGCTATGCAATCCTTAGAAGATACCAAAAAGCAAGCATTAAGAAAACGTTGCGTAAATTTTACGGTAAAACTAATAAAACAATTGCAACAGCGGCTTCCTGAAAATGTAACCCTCCTGAAAGATATGAATGTCATGAGCGTCACTAACGCTTTAAAACCAAATAAAGGGCTCGTCGAAGTTGTGAAGTTAGCGGAACACTTTGTACAGAATCCAGAAACTATTGATAAAATTGTTGCCCAATGGAAAAGCCTAACTAGCAACACTTGGGAAAATGTGACTGATACAGTAAAATTTTGGGTTGAAGTGTCAGATTTTAAGGACGCAAGCAATGAAAATTCGTATAGCGAACTGGTTTCGTTGGCTTTTACAGTGCTCACATTGCCACATTCAAATGCGGACGTTGAGAGGGTTTTTAGCGTAATGAACATCGTAAAAAATAAATTGAGGAACAAAATTAACTTGGACTCCCTAAATTCAATTATTCGTATACGAACTGGACTCAAACATTTGAACAAAACTTGTTATACATATGATATACCTCAAGATATCCTTAAAAAAATAGGCAAGAAAGATATGTACACATTTAAATTTAAAAAGTCTGCTATAAGTGTAAATGAGCCACAGCCCTCCACTTCAACAGCTGTACAAGGAACCGCAGCAGAGACAGACGGTACAAGTAGTGAGGATGATTATTGGATTTAACGATAATAAGATTTTTAATATTTCGATTTTTTTAAATTTTGATGGTCACATCCTCCAATTTAACTATATTTTTTTTTTATTTTTGTTTAAATGTAACATAACATAACTTTGATATTAATGTCATGACAATTTGAAAATTAAAACTTTTTATTCTACACGTTATTTTTCTTATTTCATATATTTGGCACTATTGTTAAAATTTTATACCAATTTAGCACTTTTTGAGATGTTACTTAGCATCCAACCGTGGCATTGAGTTGGCAACCCTGGTTGCATTTTCGCGACACTTGCACTAACATCTCATGGTGGCAGTTCTAATTTTGTGGATAGTTTTAGTGATGGATTTTACTTCTGAAGGTATGTACTATATTATTTTCTTATTAGGATCTTATAATGTGTCATAAATATTCATAAAGTAGACTATCTGTGAATACACAAAAAAATACAATATTTTTCTTTGTTTTCGAACTTATCAGGCTTGGAAAAGCCATGTATCCTCATGTATCCACTCTGAATTTTTGATATGTTTTAGCTACATGGCTATAGATGATTATGACATATATTTTATGTAGCACACTTGAGTACAACATATTTATTTCTTTTTTTGCAGAAAAGCTTTACTCTATTAGTAAAATAGAGTTTTTCGAAGAATGGCTTAAGCACGAAAAAGACGAAAGAAATGATCGTCTATTTGAATTTATTTTATCTAAGTGTGATTTCTCTGACATCACTGAAGAATGTCAAAGGGAAATTAAGATGAAATTAGCTAGCATTTCTTCAAAAATTGCTACCAAGTGGGTGTATTCAGGAAAGTTTCCTGAATAAGAATAAGTTGTGGCTGGAAGGCGAAAAGATAGAATTCTGCCTGAGATCGACTCAACCGCAACCTTCTACCTCATCTACTGACTTTTCTCGACCCGGAAGACCTAAAAAAATCTTTGAAGATTCATCATTTAAAACTAAGAAACGTAGAGTTGCTGATCTAGTTCAATCGCGGAGTGTTGGGGAATTAATGACTGCTGCAGAGGTAGCTGCACGGTCAACTGGACAGAAAAACGTTGCCAAAGTTATAAAGGACATTGGCGAAAATCCAGCTTCTGCAAGTGCATGCATTAGCCTTCAACAACCAAGTGCTGTGCAAAGTGATAGGCCGCTAAGTAGTGACGAGGCATTAGCGTATTATATTGATTCAAAATCAACAACTCACTCATATAAACAGACTAGGAAGTGGATTATGAAAGTCGGGCATCACGTGTTTCCATCATATGATTGCATAGTTAAATCAAAAAAAGCGTGTTATCCATCCGAGGAGCACATTGTTGTGACACAATCTCGAGCAGAAATTGAGCTACAAGCTATTTTGAATAAAACAGCAGAACGTTTAATAGAAGCTCAGAGAGAAGTTGTCACAAGTGTGCTCCCCAATCTTATACCAAATTCATCGTTTACTGATGAGTTCCTTTTTGTTTATTCGTTCGTTCCTATAAGGTTAATCGACGAAGGTAACAACATAATCTGGCAAAATCCTCGTCCATCATCGACGATGTTTTGTCGTCCAATTAAATTCATTTTTGCCAAAGAAACTACGGAATTGACAAAAATCGAGACAAATAAGGTTTTAGAACAAATAAACAACTTGGAGGCTACATCTTGTGATCTTGGTGGTTCTGAAATTTCTGTTAAGCACAAGCTTCTGCTGACTATGACTGATGGAAAAGTGTGCAACGCTTTGACAGAGACACATTCATCGCAGAAATGCTATATTTGTGGTGCTACTCCCAGAATGATGAATGATGAAGGAAGGCATTTTGATAGTAATCAGGATAATTTTGGCTTTGGTTTGTCTACATTACATGCTTGGATTCGTTCGTTTGAGTGCTTTTTACACATTAGTTATAAGTTAGATATTAAGAAATGGCAAGCTAGGTCTTCAGAGGAAAAAGCAAGTGTAAAACAACGGTCAGACGAAATCAAACAACGATTCAAGCATGAAATGGGATTAATTGTGGACAAGCCAAAGCCAGGATTTGGTTCCACAAATGATGGAAACACAGCTCGACGTTTTTTCGGGAACCCCGAACTGAGTGCTCAGATCACAGGATTGGATGTTACAATCATCAAACACTTTGATGTATTGTTGAGAACATTGTCTTCTGGCTTCGAGATAAATCTTGTTGAATTCAATAAGCTTTGTCTCGAGACAAGAAGACTTTATCTAAGTCTCTACTCGTGGTACTACATGCCTGCTACTGTGCATAAATTGCTTATTCACAGTACCGAGGTGATTAAGACGGCAATAGTTCCAATAGGGCAGCTTTCAGAGGAAGCCCAAGAGGCGAGAAACAAAGATTGCCGGAGGTTTAGAGAGCACAACACCAGAAAGTGCTCTCGTCTTGCCACGAATAGAGACTTGCTCAATATGTTGATTTTAACATCTGATCCTCTGATCAACAGCCTCCGGGAAGTACCGAAAAAAAAGTCTAATAAATAGCTCCCACTATAGAGCCTCGACTCCAGCTGCAACCAAGACCTCCACAAACTCAGGAAGACAATCTTCTATCGGATTCATCGGATTCTGAATCCGATTATTCTGATAATGAGAATTAGTTTTAATGTAAATAGATTCCTCTAGTGTTAGATTTATAATTTTTGTATTTAATATGTTAGTCGTGTTAACGTTGATATTTGTAGCGATAAAGATAATTTTATTCATTTTTTTCTGTATTATGATCGTGTATACTTAATACACAATTCCTATGCATTTTCTTTAAAAAATATATATTATAGTACTGTATAAATAACTAATTTATAGATATTGTTCCAAAACCATGAAAAAATATTTTTGTCCACCTGGCTTGTTCTACGCCGGACACTGTGCGACTGTCAAAGTAGCGTGGTTACAGTGGGAATTAAAAAAAGTTGAATATCAGAAAAAGGACAAAGATGGAAACGTAGAAAATTTAGAAACAAAAAAATTTAAGAAAGAAGTTGTAGAAACCAGCTTACAGGAATTAATTTCAAAATTTCAAGAAGAAGCGATAATATTCAAAAAACATTTTTTTAACATGAACCACCAGGAAAGGATCTTCAAAGAGAGTAAGGAAAAAATAAAAGATGATGAAGCCGTGTTAATATGCGACTTTTCAGAAAATTACAATTGTAAATACCACACAGAAATTCAAGGCATGCATTTTGGTTCTTCACGTAACCAAATCACTCTTCACACTGGAGTAGTATACAGGGTGTCCCGTAAATAATGGATCAAACGTAACGGGTAGGTAGCTTACCTCATTTCCAACAACTAATTTGAACAGTAAAAAAAAACCGGTAAGGTAACCAAGATATATATTTTTTTCGATTTTTACTATTTTCTGCACCAGCATTCAGTGTTTTTAATGCTGTTGCTGCAAATGTTATCATATTTAGGTGTGATTTTTGTCAAACATTTCTGAATAGTTTACTAATGTTATAAGATACCATTTTTCTAAATAACATTTTATTTGCCTTAGAAAAAAATCTTGAATTGAAAAGTTTTGTTTTTACGATGAAAAGACCAGAATTGGAAAAATTCTCCTGTAAAAAAAATGTATGACACCGAAGTGTACCATTATTTTAAAAACTTGTAAAATTACCAAGGTTTGCAAATTGGTATAAAACTTACGTCTAGTCCTTGCGGTTACAAAGATATTGCTATGAATGTGATAAAGAAGACAGAACAGAAATTAAAATGGTACAATCTAACTTTTCTTTCTCGTAATGGCTTATGCTTGTAATCTAAGCATGTGGTTAAGCGTGTAGCGTATTTCCGAGCAAATAAAATGTTATTTAGAAAAATGGTATCTTATAACATTAGTAAACTATTCAGAAATGTTTAACAAAAATCACACCTAAATATGATACCATTTGCAGCAACAGTATTAAAAACACTGAATGCTGGTACAGAAAATAGTAAAAATCGAAAAAAAAAAATATCTTGGTTATCTTACCGGTTTTTTTTTTACTGTTCAAATTAGTTGTTGGAAATGAGGTAAGCTACCTACCCGTTACGTTTGATCCATTATTTACGGGACACCCTGTATGTTAAAAATCAAAAGCCAATTTCATTTTGCTCTTTGTCGCCAAGTAACGAACATAATCCTTGTAGTATTTGGGCCCACCTATTACCGGTTATTAATACATTAAAATACCATTATCCAAAAGCCGACCCCAACATAGTTGGGAAAAGGCTAGGCAGATGATGACCATTATCCAAAAATCAATAAGATACACTTTTTTTCGGATGGGCCTAGTACGCAGTACAAGCAAAAAAATATTTTTTTTCCTTTTTTCAAAGCTCACAAAAAATCTTGGTTACGGTCATTGTACATGGAACTATTTTGAATCAGCTCATGGCAAAAATGCCGCAGATGGTATAGGAGGGGCCATAAAACGAAATTTAGATAAACATGTGGCATATGGATCGGACATTCCAGACGCTGCGACAGCCTTCGAAATATTAAATAAGACTTCTAAAGTATCGCTATACTTGGTAACCGAGTCCGATATTCAATTTATAAAGGAATTGTTAGCAAATGACAACATTAAGCCGTTAAAAGGCACCATGTCAGTACATCAAATTGTCACGACTGAAGACGAATCACACATCAAATATAGAGATGTAAGTTGTCTTTGTGGTGAAAATATAAGGGGGTCATGTGCATGTTTTAATATCAAAGATCATATTCTGACAGGTGGAACAAATTCTATTAAAGCAACCGATACTATTATTGAAAAGGAATTAGTAAAAGAAAACAGAAAAAATACTGTGTTGTCGGATATAACATTAACCAAACAGAACACAACATTCATTGGTTATGAAAATTTACCTTTATGTCTTAAAAAAGTAAATCCAAAAACCGATTTGTTATTTGGACAGTCTACTTCACAAAATAACAATAATGTTTATGGATGTTTAAGTAACATTAAAGACCAAGGTGTAGAAAGATTAGAGTTTTCAAGAGACATTGAGTATACCAAAAAATCTGCGATTCAGGGCAAAAGAAGGAAACGGTGCTCGAATATCTGCACTACTATAGGAAAAAAGAAAAAAGCGACGAAACGAAAAAGATCATCAAGTATGACTACAACTTCTGAAAGTGGTGAAATTAGCGTACATAGTGATTCAGATTTACTGGACGCACTCAGCGATCTAGAAAATGATTATAACGAAACCAAACGAAACGAAAAGACTGAAATGTTTAATAAGACTATTCCGCCGGCTTATGGCTGGAATATTGAAAAACCTGATGAAAGTTATCAAAAAGAAAATGATACAAATGTAAGTAATAAAACAGAGCAAAAAGTTCATATTAATATACAAGCAGATAGATATATGCGGGCTGGTAATACAGATGAGGAGCAACCGATTATCAATGTTAAGAAAGGCAGAGTTATGCAGATTGACGTATCTGAGGAAGAGCTTCAGATAAAAAATATTGAGACAGAAGAAATGATAGAAGTTCATGGGATGGAGCAAAAGATAGAAATAGGTGACACCAGACAATATGATAAATTACGAAAGATTGATAAGCCAGAAAGAGATTCAAATAATGATGATAAAAGGAATGTAGAGAGAAAGAAAACATTGGACGATGATTTGATGGAGCAAGTGATAGAAATAAAGAACAAAAGAGAAAATAAAGAATTACAGAACGTTGGTAAGCCAAAAGATTTTAACACGAATGACAATGAAAAAAGAGATTAACCAGATGGAATCAGACTTAAAGAAGATTGATGAAACCGAAAAAGAAACTTACCATATCGGAGACACAGTTTTAGTGCGTTATTTCATAGGATCATCATGGAAATATTACGTAGGAGAAATCGACAGTATCAATGATGTTGATAAATTATATACCATAACTTTCTATAAAACTGTCGGTGCAAGGGACAAGCTTAAATTCCGAAAAACCGCTTCGCCTAGATATAGATACAGTTCCAGAAACATTAGTTGTTAAGATAATTAATATGCTAAAAATATCTGAAAAACCTGAAGAACATGTTCTATTTTGTGATGATGATCTGGTTTATTTTAAGTAAAATTAAAGATATAAATTTTATAATAACTACAACTAGTAGATTTATGTAAATAATCCAATTAGAAAAATATAAAATATTTCGTAAAAAAAAACTGTAATACTAATAGTCAATAAGTTGCAAAATATTGTTAAGCACCATAAGTCCTTATTTTCGATTACGTTAAATATTAGAAAAAAATAAACTTAGTTTTTGCAAAATTAAAATAATAACCTTTTTGTAAATAAGTTCAATTTTAGTTTTGTTAAAGCAACAAAAGATTGTTATCATTGTTGTGATTCATTCTTCATTTTGTAACTTATATTATTATAGTAAAACAACAAAAAAATAATTTGATAAAGTGAGTTGTAAATTTTTACTTGGAATATTTACGTAAATCTACTACTACAAAACTTTAATGTTCAATTTCCTCATTTATAATTTGGTTATTAAAATAAATATTGCCAAATTACTCATTTGTTTAGTGCCATTTGTTATTTTCGAAATTATCGATTTTTTTGTTTATCTTAGTTTTTGCTATATTAATTTTTATCTATTACTAGATTATTATTTTGTAATTTAACACTCAAAGATACAAGGGAAACAAGTGTTATCTAAAGTTAGAGCGCAAGTAATTTGGCTTTTTTTAAAATAACAATTGCTTAACAAAATATTCCACTGTGATACTCATTTTTAATTTTGTTATTAAAAAAAAACACCAAATTACTAAACTTATTAGTTTTGTTAATTTGTTGATTATTCAGTAAGTAAATAATATTTTTTTTTCTTTAATTATAATAAGCATTTACGCCATTCCAAAAATAAATTTTAATATAATTTGAATTACTTAGTTTTAATACTAGCTTCTGCACGCGACTTCGTTCGCGTGGAAGTTGTAAGACACCACAATCAGAAGTCAGTCAGTCACACTTTCCTTTTATAGATATAGATAATATAAAACTAAACATCACATTTATAATGTTAGTAGGATACCGTTGTTTTTTTAATAAAATGTTATTTATTGTATGTATTTTTTTATAATTATTATAACACAATTGTGTGCTCACCCTAACATTGTCAGTTTCGTTACAATTTCTCAGTTTCGTAGCAATCTCAGTACAGTAGCGATTTCGTTACGGTACATCTATTCTGCATTTGGCCCAGAATACTCCCTTGAGGAACACCAAAACCAGTATTTTTCTGTTCATCACTCGTAATATTATCAATTTTAACACATTGGTACCGGCCGTCTAAATAGTCAGCAAATAGTTTCAGCGGCGTTCCCCTAATTCCTAAGATCTCTCACTTGTTTAGCAAAACAGAAACAGACACCGTGTCGAAGGCCTTGGCTAAATCAAGGAAGATTCCCAAAGTCTGGTTTCCTTTGCCGAGTTCTTGTGAAATATAATCAGTCAGATTATGCACCGCATCGGCTGTCGATAGTTTAGCTCTAAAACCAAATTGTGCCGGGGATAGAAAGCTGTTTTTTTCTAGGTAGTTAACTAGCCTAATGTTTATAATTTTCTCTAGTATTTTTGATATTGAGGGGAGTAAGGATATTGGCCTATAATTATTAACTAAATCTTTGCTTCTAGATTTAAAGATAGAGATTACAACTGCCTTTTTGAGACAACAAGGGAAAATTCCTTCGGCAAGACACATTCGAAAAATATGCGTTAAACAACGCTAATCTTGCAACTCGATAACTTACCTCAAGTTTAGGCGCTTTTGCTGGTACGTATGACCTTAAACCAACTTCGTTTAACCTTCTTCTTACTTGCTATTGTTACCTGCTCTATTTAGATCATTTTTATCGTAGCTATTCTTTAAATTCTTTAGGAGATTATTGCAGAAATTCCTGTATTTTTTATAGGTGGTTTGAATTATTAGATTATCAGGGTACCTCTTTGATCTTTGATGAAGTTTATCTCTGTGTCTTATACATCGGATTAACCCAGGAGTAATCCAAGGTTTAATATTATAGAGTTTCTTATTTACCGTAGAAACTGTCGTGTTACGTAATATCGCTTGTTGGACATGTTTTATTAAGTACGATAAAGCCAAATTAGCGTCAGCGGTATTGTAAACTGGGCTAAAATCAAGGTTGCATAAATCACATTCGAGTTTGTTTGTGTTTAATTTGCTCATAGTCTGGGGACAATTTAGCTTAGACAGCGTTAAATTTATCGTAAGTAGGACAGCGTGATGGTCAGTATGGTATTGTTGAGTTAGTAACAAGCGTAATATATGATAGGCTGGTCTTGATCATCATATGATCGAGACAGAAGCCGCTCTGATGAGTAGGCAACGTGGGAGCGGGGAGAAAGCCATGGTATGAGCAGATATTAAGGTAATCTTGGGTCCCTGCATCGCAGTTTTCAGAGCCAATATTTATATTTAAGTCACCTGTTAGTATAACATTCTGAAAAGGACTTAGTGTTTGATAGATCTGGTTTAAGGAATCGTTAAAAGAATCTAAGTTTCTAGCGGAAGGGGATCTGTAAATAGCGATTATAGCTGTGGTTGTACCAATTTTGATGACTAAACAATTACTCATAGCATCTTGTAGAGTATGTTCTTCAACTGTGACCTTTAACGATTCCTTAACAAAGACTACCACGCCATCATTTTGATTGTGGTTTACTTTGGTATGCAATAAGTTGTACCCTGGTATTACTGGGAGGTTATCGTAGCGATTTAGCGGTAAGTACCATGATATCACAATCAAATTTAAGCCTATGAAGAAAAATGTTAAAGGTATCTATGTTCTTACAAATACTACGAATATTTTGGGTCAGTATGGTTAGTGAATTATGATATTCGGAAAGATATTTTCTGCAGTCCTCAACGTCACATGTCTTTGACACAGTTAAAAATGTGTTATCTATATCGGTAATTAAGTTATCATCCATACTACAATTGAATAAAAATAATAGATTAACTCTAAAATATAAACAAGTATGTGACGCTCTTAGGCGCCTTCATAATCTATCGAATTAATGTACCTGTATTCGGCAGCTTTTTTAGCCGGGCACTCTGTATCTCCCGTCTTGTGATTAGCTTGTTTTTTAAAGCGCGAACATGTAGCACATTTTGGCGGATGGGCTTTCTTTGCGCAGTCTTGGATAGTGTGCCCTTCTTCACCGCAATGTCCACACGTGGGGGTAGCAATTTTGCATGTCTTGGCTGCATGACCGTACTGCTGGCACTTGTAACATCTAGTCACCAAAGTAAAGTCTCGTACCGGGCAGGACGTCCAGTTAATAAATAGTCTGTCCTGTGTGATGAGGGCCTTACGAATGGCGGCTGGAACTTCTATAATATAGTTGCAGTTCTCAGCATCTTTCCTGCCCGATTTGTGGCTAAGTTTTATTGAGGTCAAAAATGTATCTTGGGACATAGTCGGCATTTTGTCGGTCAAGTTTTGTTCAAAAATGCATTTATAAACCTCATTTTCTGTCATTGATGTTGGAACTCCTATAACTATTATGCGGGGTTTGCGCTTTTGAGGTTCGTCGACGGTAAGACCTGACGTAGCGAGTTGGACTGTTTTTTTGAGCTTATCTAGGTCATCTTTGGTCTCAGTGCTGATTATTAGTCCTCCTTTTCCTATTTTGCGTACACCTCGTACTTTCAGCTTCATTTCTCCAGGGCAAATGATTTTTTGGACCATGTTCTTGGTTTCGTCACTGGTCTTTGAGTTATCACAAGGATAAATCGCCACGGAGCTAAAAGTATTAGGACGGATAAAGCTATTGGACCGCTTCTTCACAATATCTGCAAAAGATGTAGCCGCACCCTGCTTCGTACAGGACTCTTGAATCGCACGGTTCATCTCCATTAAAGACTCCGATAGGTCTCGGGTTTCGCTCATGGTTTTAAGGGAGGTATGGGTTTGTATGGCTTTTTGTTTAAGCGACTGGTATTGAACAGCCATTTGCAAAACTCCATGTATTTTACGGCAAAGATTGCTTATTTTTAGCTTCTGTTCGGTGTTCAGCTTTCCATCAGAAGCAATAGCACAGACCTCACTGAGGCACTGCTCAATAGAACCCATCCAGCCTTGGATCTCCGAAGTGCACACTATTTCAACCTGCTCATCTTGGTCCTGTCTTGGTCGTCGGGGCGGTGTCGGTGCCGGGGTCGATACCGGGGTCGGCGTTGGTGGAGGGCTGTGTCGCATCTTCGTGCTCCGATTAAAGGGGCTGCCTTCCATTTACAATAATATAACAAGTAAACCAGTCAGTTCATCATTTTAACTTGTCACTTATAATATTTCTCTGTATAACACGCTAATATACTAAAACTAGGTCACTATATATGCAAACGTTAACTTATTTAATTTATTTTTATTATGCATTGAAGAGCACGTCTGTATGCTTTGAATGCCTACAAATCAATGATATGATGTGATATGATATGATGTGATATGATATGATTTTGATACCTAATATTTTTAATTATTTCTAGTGTATTAAATAATAGAGTCATAACCGAGAAAGACTATTTAACATTAAAAATTGAAGATCATCTAAGCCCAGTACCTCACCTAGGATACCTATTTGAATCTCATATTACTAAAACCAAATTAACAAATGAAACAGTTGCCCCTGTTAGAAAAAGCTGTATAGATTTCACTGTTAAACTTGCAAAAGAATTACAAAACCGCTTGCCCAGCAATTATGTGGCACTTCAAAAAATGACACAGTTATCAGTAAGAAACACTTTAAGGCAACTAAACGACACTTCAATTGTTGAACTTGCTATCGAACTTGGCTTTAATGAGGACATAATTTTAATACTAGAAATAAAGATAAAATAGATCAACCATTTTTCAGATTAGCTAAAGTACAAACATCTTTTATGGGGTACTGCGTTAAATGCTATAACAAAATACCTTGTGATATATTGCAATTAAATGAAAGAAAATTTAAAACTCATATAAAAAGTACACTTTGTAAACAAGCTTATTACAAATTAGAGGATTATATCCAAGATAAGAATGCTTGGAAACATGCTGGTCTTGCTCCATAGGACGATTTAGTGTCTGGACAAAATCAAACTGATAGCTAATTTAGTTTTTTATTTATTATTTGTATGTCATAGACTTTTACACTCTGTCATTACTTAAACTCACGCACTGACTTATTAGTACTACTTGTAACAATGTTAGGACTATTGTAATATCGTATACTTTTACAATCTTTGTAAATATGTGAGCACCATGTATCTGGTAATTAATTTATTCATTATTGCTCCATTTATAATTCTTTTTACCTTTCGTAGTACAGTAATCTTATTTTAGGTGCATCGTCTTCACATATAATTATATAATTAATGTATACAAAATATTGTAAAACATTTTTAAAAGAGTAACGATGGAGTTTCTTGCCCATTCTTCTCCATACGAAAACTACCTTTTGGAAGGGGCAACTTGAATCAATTCTATTTCTTTGTTTGACGTTCAAAAGTGCCATATATGTGCCTATTTGAAATAAATTATTTGACTTTGACTTTGACTTTGACAAAATTGAAAAAATATTACAGCAATGGAATAATATTAATTTTGTCAAATGGAACGTAATTCCAAATGACGATACAATAAAATTCTGGGCGCAAGTGAACAAATACAAAAATGCTGCAGGTATTAACGCATACCAAGATTTAGCAGATTTAGCCATTGCAGTTTTGTCGCTGCCACACTCGAACGCAGAAGTAGAGCGGACGTTCAGTATAATGAACATTGTTAAATCGAAACTACGAAATAGATTAGCAACAACAACTCTGAATTCAATACTGTTGATACGGAATCAGCTAAAATGTTTAAAAGAAACCTGCAAAAGTTATGTTTTACCCAATGAAGTCTTGTCCCAAATGACGAAAACCGTTAAAAACATAAATAAGAGTAATGTGCCATCTACTTCCATATTACAACCGCAAGGTTCGACTTCCACGGCAACTACAGAGCAACCGTCCACTTCCACCATGCTGGACGAAGATGATACAGTGATAATAGATGAAGATTTAATGCAACTAATTAATTTTTAAAGTGTTTTTGGTTAATTCAAATTATTGTTCGTTGACTTTTCATATGTTTTAAAAAAATACTTTTAATCAGTAAATTTAGTGACTTTTTGAATTAAATTTTTCACCCAATCTAGTGACATTTTAGTAGAAGTTTGGTGACTTTATTTTTCCCTAAGCGGCAACACCGGTTGCAAGTGTTGTTCTGTTAATACGTACGTAATTTCAGGCCTATGGAAGATACCAGACGCAAATCTACGTCAATTCGACAACTAGACCTCCTCATAACATTTATGGAGGGACACACAAATTTTGCCGTGGGACAGTTGCGGTCCAAAGAAGGACGAGCCCTGGCAACACGCATGTGGGAACAATGTGCCGACATTTTAAATTCAGAAGGCGTAGCTAGGACGCCTAAAGATTGGTCCAGGGTAAGTTTTTAAGTCAATATTATGTATAAATACCAACATGACAATAATAACAAAAAAATTCTATCCATTTTAGTTTTGGAACGATTATAAATGCAGGGTTCGGGCTAAACTAGCCGAAATAAATAGAGGCTATAGGGCTACTGGGGGTGGACCTAGCCGGGCATCGCAGTTAAGCCCTCTAGAAGAAAAGGTTGCTGCCCTTATAGGGAGGGATGTCGGCCCACTTACTGGTGTCCGTCAAGATCTGGAGATTGAAATTGAGGTGATTAGATATTTATCAAACATGTAATAATTATACCTATTCCAAAAATTTAATTCTGTGTCTTAATCATGTTTTTTTACATATAGTTCATTAATGCTGAACAGATGGAAGTGGAACCGGATGTGGAACTGCCAGCAGCTAATTCACCCATTTTGTGAGTAAAACTTAAGTACTCAACCATTTAATGTATTGGTATTTAATTAGCCATTTATTAATATTTTATTGATTCTTATAGCAGTGGTGGCCCAGTGGTAATGGCGGCGATTTATGAGTTGTAGGTTTTGGGTTCGAACCCAAAGAGGGGCTTAACTTTGTGTAAATTATTTCATCACCACTGCTCTAAAAAACGGTGAAGGAAAACATCGTGAGGAAACCGGCATGTCCTAGAACCAATAATTCGAATACATGTGACATCTACCAGTCCGCAATGGGCCCGTGTGGTGGATTACGGCCCGTTCTTTCTCAAAAAGAGGAGGCCTGTGTACCAGCAGTGGGAACATTATAGGCTGATTATGGTTCTTTCTTTCAGGGACATATCTGTTATTCAAGAGAGTACTGGTGCACCTGGAAATAGGTCACCACCCACACAACACCTCAGTGATAGTAGAACAGTGACTCTTGAATCAGAGCAAAGAGACAGTGCACCTGTGGAAGAAACAAATCAGCCAGCTGATCAAGGCACTACAGTACCACAAACAGGTTCTCATTATTTAATAACTTGTATCATATTGATTTTCTTTTATAGGATCATTGTTTTAAAACATGAATTTATAAAAGCAATATTATGGACAAGTTAGAGACACAACCACACATGCTTATTTGTTTCTTAAATCTAATATTTTATAGAATACAATAGAAATACAATCTAAATTAAATGGTCATATTTGTTCAAATACTAATAGATCCACCAAATCACAAACCTCGATAAATACAACAAAAAGCGTCCAAGGGTTGTTAAGTGGAATGCACTTGACATCCCTTGGCTCACTGATAACCAACATGGAGATACTTATGCACGCAACACTCACGCCGCACGCATTCCAAAACTAAACAGCGAGTTTTTTTTCGATAGTTATCACGTACCTACTTCTATGTATAAAATTGTATTTATAAAAATAGGTTCCTAATTACTGTTTAAATTTTCAGGCAGACCTAGACACCGACAGCCGAGACCAATACAGAGCCGAGCCCACCTGCGGGTCGCCCTCGGTTTGTTCATCAGAGTAAGTGGCATTTTTTTTAACAGAAATCTGACAGTCAAAACCAGTCCTTTACCCTATTTTACATATCATTATTATTTACATCTTCTGGTTTTTGTTATAACTATAACTTATTATAGGTAACACAGCAGCTCTTAATGAAGCAAGGGCAACCATAGCCCGTATTGAAGAGACGCGTACGCGAACGGAGGAAATGGTGGCTACTGCTGTATTAAATATGTCCAATGCTATGAACGGCTTCTCCAATGCTATGACTGGCATCTCCAATGCTATGACCAGCATGGCAGAAAGTCTGCGTATCTACCTATCTCCATCACATAGAGTAAGTGTTTTAAAGTTATATTTTGTTAGAATAATGAATAGATTGGTTGTATCACCAACTGGTGATACAACCAATCTATTCATTATTCTGGACTAGTATCTAAAACTTTAGATACTAGCCTGCCTAGCCTTTTCTCAACTTTGTTAGGGTCGGCTTCCAGTCTATCCAGACGCAGCTGGATACCAGTATTTAACATGGAGCGACTGCCACTCTGACCTTCGCATCCCAGTTACTAGAGATAACACGATAGCCCTTGGTAAGACTGGTTGTCAGACTTGGGCTTCCGACTACTCGTAACGACTGTCAAAGATCTATAAATGACAGCCGGGACAAACAACTTAACGTGCTTTCCGAAGCACGGAAGGGTCTCGATATGTAATGGATGGTCACCCATCCACGGACCGACCGTGGCAAGCGTAGCTTAACCTTCGATCGACCCGTGCGGCTCTATAGTATATAAATTATGTATTTATTATTCTATACATAACATCACACCTATAAACCCCGAAGGATTAGATGGAGGTGTACCTATAGTACACCCACATTTCCCCAGTTATTTTTAAATGACATGTAATAGGGGTCGAGGCTATTGCCATCAACCGGGTAAAAATATTATTCTATAGTAATTATTTGTTATTACTTTAATTAATTTTGTGTCTGTTACACAGTCAGGTTCCATTTTCATGCTTTAAGATTTTTTATTAATTGAAATATTCTGTTTATACCATGCCCCCTCTAAAAAGCTTATTTTATTCACTGAAAACAGTGAATAAAAAGCACTTTTAATCACTGTTTTGGTGTTTGAATTTAGAACACCAATTTGTTCGAACTCCATCTCAATGATACGAACTCGTATTTGATTTGATTTTCGAACAGGAGTTTAGCATTAGAATTAAAACTGTTTTGTGTTCTTTGCTGTCATTAGTAAATGGGTGCTATTTTAAATACTGTAAGTTGTACGAACAAAAAGTATAGGGTTACTTAATAATATATCGATTGAAAATGTTTTCAAGTGATGAAGATGTGTTAACACCTGAGTTTATGATAGAGATGGCGGCCGATATAGTGGAAAGCTTGCCAACCAACAAATCATGGCTGGTTTACATCAAAGCCTACGATGAGTTTGAGTGTGAGTTTGTTTGTTTGTTTGAGTAAATGGAAAAATGAAAATCAAGCTGACCACATTTTCAGAGTCTGTTTTCCTAACTTAATGAGTTGTCGAAGAAAAAGAAGTCATCGACCTTGTGGAGTATGTATTCTATGCTACGGTGTAGGTACTATAAAAACAAGGCATAAAATTGACATAACAACATACTCGAAGTTGCATGTTCTTTTTCTCGTAGCCATGGTATAAAGTATAGTATGCAACTCTTGAATAAAACGGATTTATATCGAGGGCCATGAATCGCTCGCTTCGTTCAGGATTCTAACACTTGAATCACTCCCTACGGTCGGGATTCAATCATCATGAATCACTCCCTACGGTCGTGATTCAGTCGTTAGAATCCTTCACTTGTTCGTGATTCACCTATGGCCCTCGCTTGGAATCCGTCCTTTATTCACTAATTGCATAATATACTATTGTTTCAGGCCGATGACTGATTGTTGACCTGCCGCCAAATTGTGTTTCGTTATAAATTATTAGGTTTATAATTTTGGCACGGTTGGCGCAGTGGTTGAGCGATTGGCTGCTGCGCTGCGTGTCGCGGGTTCGATTCCCGCACGGAACAAATATTTGTATGACCTACAATTAGTTGTTCCGGGTCTGGCTGTTTGTGTTTCTGTATATGAGTTTTAAATGTTTGCAAACGCACCCACGATACAGGATAAATTCCTAGTGTGGGGCAACGTTTTTTTAAAACAAACAAACAAACATAAAACAAACAATGATTGAAATTTTGAATTTGAAATTGTTATTAGAATTAACTGTTTATTTACTTTACTTCGATGGTCCTAGTTTATCATTTGTGACTGCGGTTACAGGTTTAATAGCTATATGTAAGCGGGCACGCCCTTTATGCCATAAAGGCTTTTATTCGGGATTGTTAGGTTAGAAAGAAATTTTCTATTCTTTGGTCATTTATTCTATTATTTGGTAGGTAATTTATTAAAAATAATAATGCACATAAAATATTATTTTTGTTACCTAATTTTAAAAAAATGTTTATCATACTTGGATTACTGAATGTATTACAAAAATGAATCGAAATTTTGATTGCATCTGTCGGTCTCTGTTTAGTGTAATTGCTACCTTTGAATGGAAAGAATTCATTATGCTTCCTTACAAAAACCGATACCCCAAACAAATACATGGTCAAGGTCAATAGCTTTCGTTTTTTGAGTAAAGGCTTACAAGACCAAAGTAGACCGATACCGCTTACCCTAATCCAGTTTCAACTAACAACGCCCATTCACGTTAATGATTGATTTAGAAAATGGCTACATGAAACCTCATATAGTCTGTTCCAAAAGTATCTGATGAAAGTGTAAAAAACCCTATTCAGGTTCTTACCTTAGAATCACTAACTAAAAGGAATTAGTAACACATTGATCTGTATTTAGAAGGTTTCAACTTTATATCTCCTGATCCATCTGTTAACATTTTAATCACATAGATACTTTACCTACTTATATTTATAAAATTTAAATAAAACTTAATTATACAAAACTGATGATATCTTAGTTTCTAACACATGAATGAAATTTATTTAGTGCCTTGAAGTCCATAAGCGTTGAACCAAAGCTGCTTGGTAATTACGGCCTTGCTCTAAAAGGTAATTCGGACGCCGCCGTGACCCACGATTTTCAGAAATTAATCCGGCTACCTCAGCTCTTTCCTCACGCTCCTGTTCTATGATTTCAAGATGATATACTCTTTTGATTTCATCACAATTTTCTTTTAAATTTGTCACTTGTTTTATTGCTCGAGAAACTGAGGGTTGTGACACGGCATGACATTGCGACTGGCCTACCAGTCTGTTTGGTACGTACCAGTTGCATAAAAAGCCAGTGCAACCAAGATCTAAAACGACAATAGAGTTAATAGAGATTACTTTATCACATTGTAACACACATACTCTGGAGCATAATAAAACGATAGTAACTATGTATTTACCTTTGTTTCCGTATCAATACCGTCAGAACGAAGATTGACGGGCATGTGAGGACTGATCTCCTCAATCAAAGCTCTTACGAGGTCTTTAGAGAGTCGGTACGTCTTAACGAACTGACGATGCGTAAGGTCAAAAGGATTATTGCATACTCTTGACGATAAATTTCTTGCTCTTACCCTTCCAAGGTCGACCTCATGTGCAAGTTCAACGAAATCCATGTAAAACATCATTATTTTTAGGGATGAAAACGAAAGCAATCTTAGACCGATGCGGAAAAAGTTACACTTTACCAACTTCTAATCAACCGCGAATTTTGACAGATGAACAGCCCGAGTTCAGCTCTGATTCGATTAAAACTAGTGTCAAAATATTAGTAGAATACGACAAAACGTCACGCTCATGTTCGATTTTGTTAGCAGAATAGATTTTGAGATTGTTTCGATCGATCGTTGGCGTCAACTGAAACGTAACCGCAGTTGGATCGTTGGTTATTAGTAGAATGAGAAAACCCCTAAAAGCCGTGATTCAGCTGCGGTTCTATTGCGATTTTTGAACAATTTTGTTAGTAGAATCGGCCCCCTGGGCAAATACATTCTCTGAAACTTGTATCTCGTACTCTTATGTCTAGTCGTCCCAGTAAATCGTCAAAAGTGGTTGCTGTCATTAGAAAATAATTGAAGAACTTTGATTCGTCTCTTCTAAGTTCACCCATTAATGTTTCAAATGTTCCAAGTGAAAATCTTTCCCGTAAAATAGGGTGGTTTTCTTTTATTTTGCCTTCTATTAAGATACCACCACAACACAACAATTTCGTCGTCCATTGTGCGCGCAGGTCCAAATTCAACTGAGTACTTGACTGTCTGAATTTCTTCCGGGATCCGATGTAATGTGAACACTCTGTCCGGTTTCCGGCAGATCTGCCGGTCCGGCGTAGTGGGAACGCTGCCTAAGTCTGTATTAACGCAATGGCACTCGCGGGTTATAGTACAGTATGGAACCGTATTTTTTAAATTACGTCGGGGCAGGGATTGAAAAGGTTCTTAAAATACCGGTAAAGAACCGGTATTAAGTGGTTCCGGGTACAAGAACCCGAACCGGAACCGGAACCTAAATTGGAACCTTTATCTTACCGGTTCTTCAAAGCGAGTCCGAATGCCCTTTACTCACACAAATGCATAATGTCTCTAATTGGGCGAAACCAGGAAGGGGTGTGGTTTGTCACTAGCTGCGCTCCTGCAGAAATATTTTGACCATTCGCATCATTCGTTGCTTATCCAACGCGTGCGCTACTATATTTGTTTGATTTATTATACATTCGTGTTTGTACTTGTCTGTTGTACTTAAATAGATTGTGTTTCTGTTGTAAAATAAACGTTTATTCAGCTTAACGTACTTAGATTAAAATGGGTCGAAGGAAAATAATAAATATATGTCGTGTATAAATATTTTATCTACGACGAACAGCAGAACAGATCCACATGTACCGTAGATGACTGTGGTGTAATTATAAAGGTAATTATAATGATCATGATTTAATTATTTCACGTTTTGTTAAATTGGAACTAGAGCTAATAGCTAACTTTCCTACCAGTCAGTACAGTGTTCCCATTTTACAGAAATTAAGCTATTTTAACCTCTCAGGTTCCGGGCTGGAACGCGTAATTCTTTTAGGGCCCGCTGCTCGCCCGACATCGCGCCCCGGGGGCCCGCCGCGTGTCAGCGGCTCCGGTTAAAACCTCAATATCTTGAGTTATACTTATCGCAGCTCGATAACGTAAAGTAGTTTGGATTCTTGAATAAACAGACCACATACTTATCTATATACGGTGAACGGATGAATACAATAGGATTTACAATAATACAATATTATCGTAAAGTGCGTGGTAGTTTATTTGTTCTTATGTTTTGACGATTTCTGTTAAAAATACTGTTTCTATTGTTATACAATGTTGCAGGCAGTATTATGAATAGATAACGAATCTAAAAAAAATAACAGTTTGAGATAATAACAGAAAATAAAAAACAAAATTATTACGTAACTAGAGGTCATCTTGACCTTGATTTCAAGGACCGTGTTTTGACGACAAAATGTTGTTATTATGTCGTTATAGTAGTGAAAATCACTTACAAATTGATTCAATTACACTAATTAATATTTTATAGTAGCTTTCCACGCTGTAAACATCATAAATCAAACACTATTCACATAATCACCACCACACTCAACTTATGTATTTTGGTAATATTATTATCACACACGATGAACTAAACTAAACTATTATTAATTTGATTTAATATCACTTCACGACGATTACGGCAGTAAAAACACGAAATAATTATTAAAATATGCACGGAGGCCGTCCGCGCACACCCGCGCAGGCGCTCTGACAGATGACACTGTCAAACTCCAATTTTTATTTTTTAAATAGGTATTATTTTTTTGTGGTGTTCCATGCACAGATTAAGCAACGTGAATATCATCCAACTTTAGAGTGCTACTGCCCATAGACACTATTAACCCGTATTTCAGTAGAAATAGCGTCTAAGTTGCGTGGCATCGACTGATGCATTTTATGCATCAGTGGAGCTTGAAGGATATTTCCGATTGATGCGTCGCGTGCATCATTAGGACTCAAGCGGTTAAAGGTTTTATGGTGGCTTCATAATAACATATTGATATTTGGAGAAAATTTTGAACAAATCATTCAACTATATAAATATATAATATACTATGCATGTTAATATTTTTGAAACGAAGTTCTTTAAACCTCTTGAGTGTCGCTTCATAATATAACACTTCGGACCAACCATGGAGTTTTAATAATTTTTTTGTGGTTGCACATTGAGTTTGGGCGCCATAATATTATTTTTTTTGTTTTATGTTTGGTTTTTTTTATTAATAAATATGTAACTATTTTTACAGGAAAATCATGGAACAAATTTATTAAAACATATGAAAAAACATCCTATGCAATACAAGGTTATACTTGAAGACAAAGAGAATATCACATTTGAGTATACAAATTATAGCTAAATGCCAGGAAAACAATATAAGATTTGTTTTTTTACCCCCGAACTCAACGCACGATACTCAACCCCTGGACGTTTCTTTTTTTAGACCGTTAAAAAGAGCATGGAAAAATATTTTACTAGATTGGAAAGTCAGACATCCATCGGCAAATTCCTTGAACAAACAAATATTCCCAGAATTACTCCGTACATTAATTGATACAATAAAAATGAATTCAGATGCAATAATCAAGAATGGGTTCAAGGCAACAGGTATATACCCCCTACGACCAGAAGCAGTATTAAGAAAACTTCCAGAATATAAAGAAAACAGGGAACCACAAACGACCATCGACGAAACTTTCTTAAACTTTTTGAAGGACTCCAGGTCACCGTCTACCAGCAACACTACAAAAGGACGTAACAAAAAAATATGTACACGACCAGGAGAATCTGTTTCTACAGATGATTTCAGATTGAATTCCAATAATAGACTATCGGAAATCAATGAAGACTTAGAGGCAAATGTTAATTCTGTAATTTTCCCTGGTACTAGCACCAGTGTAGACAAAAACTTACACATTTCAAAAGACCGCTTTTTGTTCCGTAAATCACCTGTTGATAAAATAAATACCATTTCTGAAAAAAGAAAACAAATAAAAATACTTTCCAATATAGTTTTAAATTCATCAAATAAGCAAAACGATCACGATTCTAGCAGTTCGTCAGTATCGTCATCATATTCTTTACACGATGATTCCGATGATGATCCATTTATACCCTCTAATAGCGACACAGAGAGCGTTCATGACAGCGATTTGTTTTCAATGGAAGAAGATAATTCTTCTAATGATAAACTAGAAACTGGAGAGTACGTTCTGGTTAAATTTTTGAACAGCAAAAATGCCAAATATTATGTGGGTAAAATAATTGATTGTAGAGATAACGAATTCACAACGAAATATTTGAGAAAAAATTCAAAAGGATCTTTTTCATGGCCCCTAGTCGATGACATATCTGTAATTCCACTGCTCGATATTGAGAAAAAATTACCTAAGCCCCTAGTTGGTCGTCGTGGTGAATTAAAATTTATTATAGACTGCAAAATTCCAATGTCAAATATTTATTAATCCGTTATAAAACATTTTACATTGAATGTAACAATAATCAAAAGACTAAAGAAACCAAAAAGTGTGATATTATGTTTAGAATAGAAGTAAGTAATTGATAGTGGCGCTAGTTAGCTTCTTTCCCTTTTATCGCTTGACTGTGCTAACAGAATCAACATAAGCTCTCTCTCTAGTATAGGTATGTCATGTGTCAATACTCACAGAACAGCTCAGCTTATAGTAAGACATTGTCACTGACTTACGGTCGACTGTTCTATATTTACAATTTTGATTATTTTGTAACTAGGTAAGACCTAAACAAATAGGCACGAAAGAACACCAATGACAATGTTTAAGTTTGTTTTAAGATTTTTGATAAAGATTTATACCTGATTTGATTATTTTGTACTATGTGTAGTAGGTTCTAAGTACCTACCTATTTTTTATCTTATGAAGGCGGGTCATGTGACTTTTAAGACTGATTATATGGTTGAAAGTGGAATAATTTACCAACCTTAATGAGATAAAAAGACTATAGGTACAAACAAACCAAACCTCAAACATTAAATAGGTGATGTCAATGAGAATAGTTTTAAGCTCTAACTTTTTATAATAGATTTTTGTTAAAAATTTATAATGTGGATTATTTTTATAAGTACTTACTAATACTAACCAAAACAAATACTGGATGTTATACAATTTAATTTCTTTCTTTATAATTGATGAGAATACAATTTCATTTTAAAATACAGTTTTATATAATAAACAGTATTAAACACATTTTAGGTCGTTTTACTCCATAGTGTATGCGACAACCCTAAGCAATATCAAATAAAGTATGAAACTAACAGCAAAGTCGAACACAACATTGCCTAGCATTGTCTCTAGTGGTATAAGCAAAAAGTGACTGTTTTGCAATTCTTATCCCTATGTCCCATTAATAAGGGTTAACTTCAAGTGCAGGAATGATGTACTTAAGTTGTTTGAGTGTCAAAATTGAAGCAGGCAATGTTACAGTTTTGTGGCCCAACTTTGCCTAGTGATTAAGACTGTTATATTTCGAAAATGAAACAGAGTAATCATAGTTCTAAGTACACTGCCAATGACCATTAATATAAGCTTTATCCCCAACCTGACAAGGGTGAAAATTGATTGTAATTTTTCGAAATATGTCAATGTTTCTATAAAACTACGGCAAAGTTGCAGCAGTTTACGGTATTGTATCTGTGTGAACCAAATGCAGATCGCAGATGTTTTTTTTCACTTTCTAGCATTCTTTCTCATTCCCTAATAAAAAACATTTTATCAATCATAAAATGTAAAACCCGCGGGCAAACCCGCGCGCCGGCGCTAACTTTCTAAAAACACAATATTGTGGAAACGCAAACGCATTGACTCATGGACTGACTGGAGCAATTTGGCAACAACGCGGGGTGCGTCTTGAATGGCAACGTCGCGCGCTGCATCGCCGCGTCACTCGACGTGTAACCTTGGCGCAAAGAGTATAATAATAATATGCCTTGGCGCTTGTACGAACAGCGCCATCTATTATAAATGTTTACCGAACGTAAACTCTTAACACAACAGCAAATAACTCTTTCTCGGTGGTTCTTTAAATTTATGTTAGATGGCGCGATTCAGGTCACTCATACATGTAAAGATTTTTCGTTTTTTATTGGGTCTAATTCTCCTAGAAATACTGTTTTTTTTGTAAAATTTTGGCGTTAGGCGAACATAATACATTATAAAGTCTCATTATACTTGCTTTTATTCTGCAGAAACCGTTTATTTACGGAGATTACAACCCCTGAAAAATGTATGGCGAGGCCTGTCTAGGCATCCACCTTAATAAACAATTCTATTTTCCATTACTATATAGGTTTTTCAAAATGCCAATTCCAAGAAATCCTTCAAAGCTGTCCTAGCGCTATTTCACAGCGCTATAAAAATAAAGCAGGTCGAGCTCTCGCCACCGTGATTACCAAACTTCACACAGGTGAGTCAAATCAGAGATTATCTCAGATTTTCAATATGTCAAGAAAGACTTTAGAAAAAACTATGAAACTCGTAAGACAAGACTTAATAAGCGAGTTTGTCCCACTGCACCTTGGCTATAATCATTTGACTCGTCAAGATGTTATATCGAGATGTTTAACAATCCCAAATACATTATTTGGCAATCCTGATGGTTCTTTGAATGAAAGGAAGGCCATAATCATACTAGATGGCACGTACATTAATTTGCAAAAAAGTCAGAAGTCAGTCTTTCAGAGAAAATCTTATAGCTTACACAAGTTCCGGCATTTATTAAAGCCTTTTTTACTGGTTTGTCCTGATGGCCTCATCATAGACATTTATGGTTTATATGAGGCTACTAAATCCGATGCGACGATTCTCTCAGAGATCTTTAAGGATCCATATGATCCCTTTCATTGGTTCTTTCATAAGGACGATGTGCTAATCTTAGACAGAGGATTCCGAGACTGCATCGAAGATGTGGAGTCATGTGGATACCGTGCATATATGCCCTCATCTAAAGATGAAAATGAATACCAGCTTACTACACAACAAGCCAACGATTCAAGAAAAGTAACCATGTGCCGTTGGGTGGTCGAAACCATTAATGGCAGATTAAAAAATCAGTTCCGTCAGCTTCGGTCTAAGAATTTTAATGTAGCTGCAAGTCATTTATTTGAAATAAAGAAATAAGAATAGCTGCAGCATTATTAAATGCGTTTGGGGTACCACTGACTGATCATAGGCTAACACAGGAAATAGTAAATCGTATACCTCACCATAGTCCACGGAATCAACTAGCCGAGTATGTCATTACGAATAATATGAATAGAAGAAGGGCTGATTTTGAATCTATGAATGCTGAAGTTCCTGGGCTGGATGACTTTCCTATTTTAAGTGAAGATGATTTAATTCTCTATGAACTTGGAACGTATCAAGTACGACAAGCTCGTAGCTACTACGGAGAACATATAAAAAGTGACGGTTCATATGTGATTGAAGTAGGTATGCAGAGAACCCAATATGAATGATTTTTCGGCGGAAACCTATAACTGGATTGATCCGTGGCTTCTTAGAGGCAGGATCCAATCCAGACATTCATCTAGACGGACATATTACGTGTATATTCTCGTAGAAAGACTGGAAGGGCAAGATGCACAAGGGCTGGATGCAATATTGGGCCACTATTGCTCATGTATAATCGGGAAACGGACCTTAGGCTGCTGTGCGCATATAATGTCCATTATATGGTACATGGGATGGGGCAGATATCAAAATAATCTGACTCCGCCGGCACAATTTTTAGATACCATTATTCGACATGACATTGAGAACGAAATGGACGAAGAAAGTTAATAAATGTGTTTTTAAAAATCATGTAATAAATGCAATAAAGTATAATAATGTGTTTTTATTATTTCCTATGGCCCAATACTAACGTCACATTGACAGACGGTCGTGAAACAGTAAGGTCGTGAAACAGTAAAGCCAATAACTAATATCAATCTTCTAAAAACATAACTAAGATTTTTTCACGCAGGACGGTAATTTAAGTATTTATAGAGACTACATTTTTAAAATCTTCAAACTCAAATATCTCAGCTTTGATATCACTTAGGATAAAAATAATTGAACATATATTTGTAATTAACACAGCAGAACAAAGTAACACGAAAATTATAGGTGGCCGCTGAAAAAAAAAATGACGCCACAAGTCCATACAAAGTTACTCAAACCCCTTTCCGACTTTCGAATGAGTTCATCTGAGTCAGATTGTTCGGAATATGAAACATTAGATGACTATATAACAACATGTTTGAGAGATCAGTCAGAAAAAGAAAACTTGGAGCCAGACATTCCAATTGGGATCAGTGATATTCAATTTTTCACTGGCAATGTTAATCATTTAGAAGAAGGTTACTGGCTCATAGTTAAATTTGCTACGAAAAAAAGTATCAAGCACTTTGTTGGACGCATTTTATCTATTACAGGTAATATTCCTACAGTAAAATTTGTGAGGAAAGTTAAAAATACTGCAGGTGGCAAAAGATTAACCTTTACGTATCCACCTGTCGAAGATGTTTGTGAAATCTATCACGTAGATGACGTTGTTGTCGTCTTACCACAACCAATCATTACAAGAAGGGGCCAAGTTATGTTCGAAGTAGATTTTAGTAGTTTTAATATACAATAAGTGAAGACTGACTGCTATCATCTATTAAAATAATAATTACTTACAAACATAATTATTATACGCAATATTAGGTTGTAAACCAAAGTTATTTTTGTTGAATTTAGTACTTCGAAGATTATTTTTTGTGCTGGTACTTAAAAGCTACTTTGATTATAGTCGCAAGTAAACCTAGACTTTACACCTAAGTTTCAAGTGTTATTTGATCTCAATTGTGTCGTTGGTGCCTATAGGTAGGTTTTGTTTTGTTCCTATTTTTATATTTACAATTTAACACTAACGTTTATATGCTAAACAATAGACCGCGTGCGAATTGATTGTGATTTTGGTTTTTTGTATAACTATTTTTTTTAAATTAACACATACGTACGTATCTATAATTATGTTACATTAAAAGATTATCATTTTTGTTGGTACTTAAGGCTCCGGTATACGCCAATTATTAATTTATTATACATAAAACAAAAGGATTTTATTAATACATGTATACTAACAAAAAAAAATTAAATACTCTAACATATTTTTTTCCAAATCATTAACACTATTTGCTTAGACATGATCTTCAGTTCAAAATAATGCACTTAAGACCTTGGCTTATACCCGGGCCCCAAGGAGCGAATTTGATTATAGTCACACACACACTTCACCTATGTTTAAGTGTTCTTTGATCTCAATTGTTCCTTAAGATAGGTTTAGGTATTGTTTTGTATTATTTTACTTTATGATTAGAATTTAAAACGTACTTATTATAACGTTGTTGCACGTTCGTTGAATGTTATTATTTTATAATTTAAAACGTTTAACGTTTAAATGCACAATAGCCCGTGTGCGAATCGATAATCATTGCAGTTTTTTCAAATTAAATAGATATTTAACTTGAAAAACTGCAATAATTTTGTCATTTACTATCAATTTGTGAGATCTACGGTATATAATGCTAGCTGTAAGATGCCTAACAGCTAGCATTATAGCGTAGATCTTTATTTTGTATCCACTATAATTAATTTGTGCTTATTGAATTTATTAAAGTCATTAAAATTATTTGACATTAAAAAGCTTTTCATTAAATATTAAAATGTAGAATTTTTTCAATGGTGACAGCCCTGGATATTGATAATTATTTTAAGAAAAATGTTCTAGGTGGCGTTTCGACTTTACCCAGTCAATTTTAAAGGACAAGGAATATGTTTATTCATCTCATAATTTGATACAATACTGCTTTGCCTTGTATTTATATTCTGGCATTTTTAAAATATGGATACTGTTTATAATATTAGAAATATTCAAAGTTGGCAAAGTTGCCAGAAGCATATGATTTTTTGCCCAACACATAAACTTGTTTTTTTTTCACTAACACACATACATTTTTCTGGATATTTCTAGTAATAAATATCGAGTAATGAACTTATAGTATTGTGTGGTACAAACACAATATGACATTAACTAAAATAACTCAACTAATGCAAAAAAAAAACGAATTATAGGGCAAAGTTGCCAGGTTTTACGGTACTTCTCGTACTGTGCAGACGTGCTCTTACTTGTGACTATATGCTTAACTTGTGAACCGGCTTGTGTATTGGATTTTATGATTGATTGCTTTCTTGACGACTTGGCGGCTTGTGAAAAGGACTTTTCATTGTGAGCTGAAATAGTGCGATAATGGCGGATATCGAACAACCTGCTGAGAAAAGAAAACGGCGGGCTTTTTTGTCTACCGAGAAGACTATGATTTTAAATATACCACGCAATGAGAAATGCAGACTCTTCGGCCTCCAAGGGTGACATTCTGAAAGCTGTTGCGTCTTCATTAGGTGTTCACTGGGCTTCTGTTCATAGAATTGTAAAAGAGAAGAATGATAGTGGTGAGCTAAAATCTCCGAAGAAATTGAAGCAACGTTTGTCAATTGTTGATACGATTGATAACTTTACAAAATGTGCCATCAGAAATATAGTCCACAATTTTTTCGCGCAGAATGAAATACCTACTCTAGATAAGATTTTAAAGAAAATCAGTGATGATGGCACTTTGGGCATTGTAAAGAGAACGACGCTACATACAATATTGAAAAAAATTGGTTTTAAATTCTGTAAGAGAAGCAGAAATAGCTTATTGCTGGATCGCGATGACATATTCTTTTGGAGAAGAAATTATCTGCGGGAATGGTCAATTTAAATTTTTAAGCCCAATGTGGCGCAGGTGTGCTAATGACCCGTTTATTGTTCTTTTGTCATAAATGAGCATTATCATAATAAAATACTTTTTCCCAATTTTTGTATAGTAAACTGGTCCAGGTGCGCTAGATCCATTGTTATTATTATCATTAAGTTATTGTTATATTCTCATTGTTGAAACACGTGTTTTATAACATGTTTTATATTCTCGTTACAGGAAAAGGCAAAAGACTAATTATTACTCACATCGGGAGTGAGGATGGATTCGTCGAAGGTGGTCTAAATATGTTTGAGTCGAAGAAACAAGGCGATTATCACAAGGAGATGAATGCCGAGGAATTTGAAAATTGGTTTAGAGAAGTTTTGAATAAGCTAGATGATAATTCTGAGATAGTCATGGATAACGCTTCTTATCACTCTAGGAAAATAGAGCGACTCCCAACGGCCAAATGTAAAAAACAGGAAATATTTAATTGGTTACGCGAAAAAAATATTAGCTGTAACGCTGAAATGTTGAAACGTGAATTATTAAACATCGTTAAAAATCATAGACAGCGATACGACGCTTGCATTATAGACGAAATGGCAAAATCACAAAACAAAACTGTATTGAGACTGCCGCCGTATCATTGCGAATTAAATCCAATTGAGCTAGTGTGGGCTCAAGTTAAAGGAAATGTAGCTTCACACATGAAAACACACAAAATGGCAGAGTTAAAAATTGTATTAAACGAATCAATTCAAAATATTGACGCTGAGAAATGGAAAAATGTACATTGACATTTATTACAGCGCAAGGAGCAGCAGTACAATTTATTACAGCGCAAGGAGCAGCAGTACAATTTATTACAGCGCAAGGAGCAGCAGTACTCCACCGGACACAATACCACGTCCCGCTCACCGGGCTATCGTCAGGCCCGGTTTGGTCACGCGCGACTCGCGTGAACACAGGTCCTGCAGGAGTAGCTGCTGCTACTCATCGGTGGATGTGGATTAAAAAATTATTTTCATCGTTTTTACGTTTTTAATTTTTACGTATTTGTTTTCAGTCACTCACGCGTGACAGTCGAGAGTATTACGTATTTGTTTTCAGTCACTCACGCGTGACAGTCGAGAGTAGTCGCATACGCAGCGATCGTTAACTATTATACATCTACCCTACGTCATCATCATCATCTGCCTAGCCTTTTCCGAACTGTGTTGGAGTCGGCTTCCAGTCTAGCCGGATGCAGCTGAATACCAGTAATTTACATGGAGCGACTGCCTATCTGACCTCCACAGCCCAGTACAATCCCCGGCACGTAAGTTGGCAAGAGTAGTTAGATGCGCACAAGTCGTATTTTAGGTCTCTTTGGTTGTCAAGCGGGACGCGGGGAATGAGGGAGCACCATTCCGAGCACGCGATTGGTGCGTCAGTCGAACCTCGCCTCTCTCGCCGCGTACCGCGTTCCGTTCGCTCCCGATTACACTTGCGTGCACTAAAATTATACCCTTTGTTTTTGTTGAGTTATTGTTAAGTTTTTGTTACTAATAACTAAATAACTAAAAATATTTTATGTTTATAGACTATCTTTAACTTAAATTTAACTTAATGCCAGGGCCAAATTTAATTTTACGCAGACATGCCAGAAAAATGATTTATGATGTGTGCTGTTTCATGGAAAAAGAAGATAAAACTGAGAAAGAGACAGTAAAACGGACTGCAGAAGCTACCAAAACCTCAGAAAGGACAGTTAGACGTATAGTACAGGAAGGTCGAAATTCGGAACTAATCACTGTCTTTAGGACACCAGGAAAAAAAAGGAATAAAAAAAAGCCGATCACAGAGATCGATACTTTTGACCAGTCTGTGATAAGAACCTGTGTGCATAATTACCATATTACCAATAAAGAGCTGCCAACCGTAGAAAAACTACGAAAAAAATTAAAAGAAGACATAAATTTTAATGGCTCTGAGCGCAGTCTGCGCAGAATTTTAAATAATTTAGGTTTCCGGTGGAAAAAAGCCGAAAATAATAGAAAAGTTCCAATTGAAAAAACTAATATTAGATTGCTTAGGATTGAGTTCCTTAGAACTTTAATTAAATATAGGCAAGAAGGAAGACCTATTATTTATACCGATGAGTCGTATGTTGATTCGTCACATTCAGGTATGTAACATATACTTTCTTTTCGCATATTTGTGTCCTGTGAAATTGTCTGGACGTTAAGAGAGACACACTTTTAAAATTAATCATTATTTATATCTTATTATAGGTTCTAAAGCGTGGTCAGATGAATCATTAAAGGGGCTTAAAAAACCAATTTCGAAAGGACAAACAAAGGATTGTGATAGTGCACGCTGGATCCGAAGCTGGATTTATTCCAAATGCGCTCCTCTTATTTAAAGCTGGGACAAAATCTGGCGACTTTCATGATAACATGAACTACGAAAATTATACCAAGTGGCTTCGGAGCCAACTAATACCTAACCTGCCGCCAAATGCGGTGTTAGTAATCGACAACGCATCATATAACAATAAGCAATATGATCCTGCGCCTACCTCGAATGCCAGGAAAGCGAACATGCAGAGTTGGTTGGCTGAAAAGGGCATAGGATACGAAGATAGTATGCTCAAACCGCAATTATACAAATTAATTAAATTGTATAAAGAACAACATAAAAAATATAGCATCGACCGAATACTTGCTGAACATAACCATAGCGTTCTGCGATTGCCGCCCTACCATCCTGACTTAAATCCTATAGAAATGGCATGGGCGGCAATCAAAGGATATGTAGCCAGCAAAAATACGACATGGAATGCGACCAATATAATGGAGTTAGTTAAGGAGAAGGTCGCATTGATGGGCGCCGATGAATGGTCAAAATTATGTGATAAGGTTAAAAAAATTGAGGCTGACTACATCCAAAGTGACCATGTAGTCGATTCAGTTACTGAACGATTCGTTATTTACGCCGGTGACGACAGCGACTCTTCCAGCGACGAGAGTGACGAGTGTTACTTCGAGGGTGAGGAGCCAACTTCTTCCACCAGCTCAACTGCTACCATTAATTTAATGCCAGGGGTAGTACTTTTAGAAAGTGGTAGTGACAACGACGAAGACACATAATTGTATTTTTATTTTTTTTCAGTATTAAATTTCTTAAGTTTTAACTGTATATATTTATTTATAACAACACCTAATAAACTTCACGGATTCCAGACACGAAAAAGACGTTAAAAAAATATATGTCAATAACCATAGAATAATGGCCAGCAATAAAAGTGACCCTTTTTTTGTTGCATTAAGTGTACTATGCGCGAACTTTCCCCCACTACCCCAAAACCTTGCCAAGTTACGTGCCGGGGATTGTAACTGGGTAATACGATACCCCTTGATAAGACTGGTTGTCAGACTTTCGAGCTTCTGACGACCCGTAACGACTGTCAAAGATCCACAAATGACAGCCGGGACCAACGGCTTAACGTGCTTTCCGAGGCACGGAGGAGTCTCGGTATATAAAGATGATCACCCATCCACGGACCAACCCCGGCAAGCGTAGCTTAACCAGATGGATCGACCCGTGCGGCTGTTATTACTTAGCCACGAGCTCCTCATACATCTACCCGATGTGTAAAACTGATAACCAAAAAGTCTCCTGGATTGCAGTGCAGCAAATGTAGTAAGTGGCTTCATGCTTCCTGTGTGTCAATAACTCCCGACCAACTTAGTATATTGCACGATACGGATTCAGTGGACTGGAAATGCAAATCTTGCACCGGAGGTGGTAAGCCTAAAAGACTATCATGTATCATCCCCGATATCGACGGAGACGAAAATACAGATACCGAGTCTGCTACCCCACATACGAGACCTGCGCAGGGAAGTGAGGCAAGTGATAAAGAAGAACTACAACGTACCCTCCAATTCTACTTGATGAGTATGACACCAAGATCCAAAAATACGAGAAATCAATGAAGAGAATTGGAAAACCGTTGCACTGATTTACAAAATCATGCCAAAAACACAACAAGCGTATGAATTTTGTAAATCACGGAAATAACTTTAATTTTGACGGGTTCTCATTCCTAAATTGCAATATTTGAAATCACCAACTAGGCTAAAAATGAATATTGGTACAATAATTGTCAATTTAAGGAAAAAGGCTTTACGTCCACAAATTCTAAGCATTTTCGGGGGAATTTTGAAGGAGCGTTACCGTATAGTCGTCATGCCAAATAGACGTAACCAAAAACCAGTCTTATAAAGGAAATATCTTAAAATCAAGCATCCCATATTAACTGAAGTGTAAATATATGGCCACATTGAAAAACACAGCTAGCTGGCTTAATCACAAAAAAAGTTACTACGTTTTTTGTCTCTCCTGAAAAGTAGGGGTTTTGTGGATACGCCCCTACGGTTTGAAATGGATTTAATGTTATAATTCGTTTTCGTGATAGTGACAACACAGAATTGAATTTGACACTGTCACCTCGCTTGTTGCTTACGCTCAATGTGGATGTGTTTTGATTTTTCTTCGATTTCTTTTATGGCGACCTGGCTTGGTTATATGGACTTAATTCGGATTCTTACCAACGACTTTGGCTTTGTTTTATGGATTTTGTTCTAACTTTCAACGACAACTTTGGCTCTAGAATCAAGGATTACGGCTGCATTCGATTTTGGATACCGATCAATAACGTTTTTTACAATGACTGAAGAACATTGTGTGAATTGTGGTTTTAACCTGACCGAGATTCAAAATCATACCTTGGAATCCGAAGAAATAAGTGTGATACAGCAGTGGTTGCACCACAGCAGGTAAATATACAAACCCTAAAATGATTTTGTTATTGCCTACATCATCATCCAATTATTGACCGTTATTAATATTGTTTTAGGTTTCAAGAGATAATCTTGTTTACCACAACTGCTGGTTGGTAGTAACTGCTAACCTTGCTCCTCAACAAGAGCCGGAAGGATCTGTGATTAATTTCATGTGGTACCTATTAAATAAAACTAGCTAGATCATATTATGGAGAACATATTAGAGCCAACGGTATGTATAGTATTGAAATATGTAGAGAACAAATTGCAACCTACCAAGCGAATTAATCAATGAAAACTGCTGGCTTTTGCGTGCCAAAATACATAGTAGACATCTAAGCCGTAACGTATATTTTGTGTACATTAAAATAAATAATAATTCTGAAGCAATTGATGCATACTATTGTAATTGCATAGTAGGAAAACGCATGGTAGGTTGTTGTGCACATACCATGACTGTGCTTTGGTATATAGGTTGGGGAAGGTATGAATCAAATATATGCCCCCCTCCTGCGGCATTTTTAGATGATTTGCTAATTGTATATGACAATGAAGAGAATATAAATATTTAAAATAGCAAATGTGTTTTTTTTATACGCTAATAACTACAATTGAATAAAAATATATAGGAACACCACTCCTATCATAATCAAGCATTGAAAATAGAAAAGTTCTTGAATTATCTCACAGTCCCACACTTTTTCATATAGAAAATTAACCTCAAAACGATTTTAGAATTGAATATATGTTTATACCATTCCCCCTCTAAAAAGCTTATTTTATTCACTGAAAACAGTGAATAAAAAGCACTTTTAATCACTGTTTTGGTGTTTGAATTTAGAACACACCAATATGTTTGAACTCCATGTCAATGCTATACAAACTCCTATTTGATTTTCGAACAGGAGTTTAGCATTAGAATAAAAACTATTTTGTGTTCTTTGCTGTCATTAGTAAATTGGCGCTATTTTAAACATTGTAAGTTGTACGAACAAAAAGTTTAGTGTTACTTAATAAATCGATTGAAAATGTATTTAAGTGATGAAGATGTGTTATTAACACCTGATTTTATAAAAAAGAGGGCGGCCGATATAGTAGAAAGCTTGCTACCCAAAAAATCACGGCTGGTTTACATCAAAGCCTACGATGAGTTTGAGTGCGAGTTTATTTGTTTGAGCAAATGGAAAAATGAAAATCAAGCTGAGCACATTTTCAGAGTCTGTTTTCCTAACTTATTTTAATGAGTTGTCGAAGAAAAAGAAGTCATCGAAATTATGGAGTATGTATTCTATGCTTCGGTGTAGTTACTATAAAAACAAGGCATAAAATTGACATAACAAAATACTCGAAGTTGCATGTTCTTTTTCTCGTAGTCATGGTATAAAGTATAGTATGCAACTCTTGAATAAAACGGATTTATATCGAGGGCCATGAATCGCTCGCGTCATTCAGGATTCTAACACTTGAATCACCATGAATCACTCCCTGCGGTCGTGATTCAGTCGTTAGAATCCTTCACTTGCTCGTGATCCATCTATGGCCCTCGCTTTAAATCCGTCCTTTATTCAATAATTGCATAATATACTATTAGATATCCAATACTATTAAGATTTTAAAACACTCCATTTTTATAGTAATATTTGATGTTCATCTTGGGCCTAGGGCACTATAATTTATATATATGTTCATACACCTATCTAACACTTGGCCTAACTAGCAAAAAGTGGTTTTTAAACTATCCTAGAACCAATTTTATCCAGGACTATATGAGACTTATATCCGCATATAAGTCTGGAAAAGGGCCCACTTTAGAAGTCTACTTTTACTTATAACGTATTTATATTAGACCGCTGAAATGCCATATACACCTTTAATGCTCCTGTAATTGAGTTATGTCAATGCAATTACTCCTGTAAATCTCAATATAAGTAAGTTATAGCCAAAAATGAGATTAATACGCGCCTAGAAATGCTTCTATAATATATTGTGAACAGTCGAAGTGAGTGAGAAGAGTATCGCTTGTTGTGCTCAGGAAAAACATATTTTAACATCGTGAGGGTAAGTATTTATATGAATCAGAATTTATTAATGTCAATCTTAGTAGAAAAACAAAATCTTATTGTTGTCAAATTGTTAGTCTTAGAGCCTATTCGTAGGGGAATGCGAATTTTCTGTGAAATCTATTATGGTTTTGATCAAAAATTTAAAGCGCCTCTTGAAAGAACAATGTTCAAAACGTCCCCACCCTTGTAGCACTTTAAAACCTATGTTAATCCTTCGATTCGATTAACATAGGTTTTAAAGTGCTACAAGGGTGGGGAGGGTGGGGACTGTACAATAAAATGATAAGATGGTTATGGCCGAAGGGCCATCATCACATCTTATCATTTTATTGTACAGTAGTACCCAACTAATATGGCTTACCGATGTACCTGCGCAGAAGATGAATTTTCAAAGCGCGGGAAATGCTATTGACCAATCGGCACGCTCCACGCACCGCGCTTCTTTTACTGTACCGCTATTGGTCGGCAGCTGCCACCATGTTAGCGCGCGCCGCGTGGCATGGCATGTTAGTCAGCCGCCATACTTCTAATCGAGTGCACGCGCAGTAGGCAAAAGTACATGTGGTGGCAACAAAAGTGTTTTCTTTTTTATGATTTAAAATGAGTTCTTTAAAAAGGGGGCAACCACTTAAAAGTCAAGCTCGAAAAAAAATTTCAATGTGCACGAGTTTATGAAGAAAGAAGCTCAGGAGTCTAAGAACACAACATTTATAAAAGATCGATTTTTGAAAATTATTGACCGAACGGCCGAAGCCACACAAATTTCAAAACGAACAATAACGAGAATTCTTAAAGAGAAAGATCAACATACGAGTGAAAACACTGCGGGGCCTTCTTTTAGAACGCCGAAAAAGGGTAAATTGAAAAAAACTTATCGTAAGGAATTGGACGATTTTTCATACCAAGCCATACGCAGGAAAATTTATGACTTTCACCGCGAAGAAAAACAGGTAGTCACAATGAGAGCGCTCTTGGAGAAATTAAAAAGAGATATCGACTTCGAAGGGGGTAGAGAAACTCTGCGCCGAATCGTAAAAGAGATAGGATTTAAGTTTAGGAAAACGCAAACGAACCGTAAGTTGCTGGCAGAAAAAGACGAAGTAAGGCTATTAAGAATACGATTTTTAAGAAAAATAAAAAAGTATCGGCTTGAAGGGAGACCTATTGTGTATGGCGACGAGACTTATGTTCATTCGACCCACACCAAGGAACAAGCCTGGTCTGACGGTCATGGCAAAGGCATAAAAAAACCAATTTCGAAGGGACCGAGGTTGATTATAGTGCATGCTGGTGGTGCTAATGGATTCATACCAAATGCTTTGCTCATGTACAAATCGGCTCAGATCACAGGAGACTATCACAGTGAAATGAACAAAGAAAATTACGAGAAATGGTTGGAAGAGAAATTAATTCCCAACCTCCAACCGAATTCTGTGTTTGTCATTGACAATGCGTCATACCATAGCACATTAGAGGACAGGGCACCGAACAGTAACTCTGCAAAAAAGATTATGCAGGATTGGTTAAAAGATAAAAACATACCTTTCAATATCAAAGCGTATAAACCGGAATTGTACGATATAATTAAACGCCATAAGCATCTCTATTTAAAGTACTCGCTTGACACCATAATGGAAGCTCACGGCCACACAGTGTTAAGGCTCCCTCTATATCATCCGGACTTCAATCCGATAGAAAACATTTGGTCGCAGGTAAAAGGTCACGTAAGCAAATTCAATGTTGCCATGAATTTGACCGAAGTGCAACGTCTTTTGGCTGAAAAATTCGCATCCATCGGGCCAGACGAGTGGCAAAAAGTTGTAGATCATGCCATCAAATGCGAAGACGAATTTATGACACTGGAAGAAGCCATCGACGATAGATTGGACCAATTTGTAATAAACACCAACGAAGATACATCATCCTCATCGGATAGTTCGAGTCGTGATAGTGTTGGTAATAGTAGCGACGCTTAGAGTGATATTAGGATAGCAGGAGTGCGCCCTTTAGATTAAGTTTTTTCTATTGTTTACTAAATAAATACCTATTTGTTTATTAAATAAATTGTACATTTCAAATAATCTGTATTTTTAATTAAATATATATTTCATGAAAACTGGTGGCCCAATAAAATTGGCACGAAGTATAAATGTGCGGAGGGGCGTGGCTTGCGAGTGAGACGGAACTAACAGCTGCAGTGTATTATGAACCTTATAGTAGTGATCTAAGGTTGATTGTAAGTTTTAAGCATTCTTTCGGTAATCTTCGGGGCTATACTTCCTTTTCTGTGCGAACGAAGATACACGACGCGCCTTATCAGTTGGGTACCAGTGTACGACGGCGATACTGAAATGTACAGTAAGCGGGCAGAATTGCAATCCCACTCTAAGGATTAGTATTGCTTCAAACACCCGCAGGCCGTACCTACGTCTGTGTGCGGTACCTGCAACGGTGTGTTTAAGTGATGTGTTCACAAACTGGCGTCGAACGAAACAAAAAACATACCGTCGCTTTCACACCCAAGAGTACGTAATTACGTGTGACCTTGGTAGGTTCATAACATTGCTAAAATTCACAATAATTTATTAAGTTCTAATAGCTGAGAGCGTAACGTATTGGATTGTGAGACATATAGGTCTGGGTTCCAATCTCGAGATGATATTTTATTTTTCTTTTCAACAATTATCTTCATCTGTTCTTTTATTATTATATAAATAAATATAATAATTATTATATTATTATTCTAGTTTATTAAAACGAAAATAATAATTTAAGAATTACTTTATTGTTATTGAATTATGGGGTTAAGAATAAAAATGTTCAATAAGTGATAGCAAATTTTTTATTCGATATAATTATAAGAAGTTTAAACTTCTAGTTAAAACAGTTCATTTTCTCCTATAGAACAATATATTGAAGTAAAGTAGCTAATCAGTGAACTATGACAATCAGGCTAAAATATTGTATCTTAGTAATATAATAATATTGTGCTTTAATTACTCTGTGTGTGGGTAACATGCAAAAAATTTAGCAAATCTGCCCACGTAAATATAAAAAGTGCGGACTCGTTGTCACAATACAAATAACTCAGTAATACTACTTTTATTCTACTGCGAGTGAGTTCGTTCTATCTCAAACCTCAAAGTTAACAAAGGACTTATTGAGGTTATAGCTTAAGTATTCATTTTCATTACGAAAAGAAGATTGAAACTAAACCTTAAAATAGTCCATATTATGGATATGACACAATATAATTTTTATATTACTAAAATCAATTTGTAATTTATTTATAACATAATAATACTTTGTATAACCCCATTATTAGTAAGAAATAATAATTTTTACTTAGTAAGTAAACGTTGACGCATGGGTCCTACAATATTGAATCATCCTACTAATATTATAAATGTGAAAGTTTGTGTGTTTGGATGTTTGTTACTCAATCACGCAAAAACGGCTAAATGGATTTGGTTGAAATTTGGCAAACAGATAGTTTATTACCTAGATTAACACATAGGATGCTTTTTTATCCCGATATTCCCACGGGATCGAGACTTACGCGGGTGAAACCGCGGGGTGCAGCTACTATATAATATTTCTATAAATCTTGTGTTTATATTTTTGTTTTGAGCTGGTTTTCGGTGATTCAAATCTTCAGCGTGGAGTGCACGGTTCACGGTTCGTAACGATGTGTCGAATAAGTCGGCAAAACGTCTTGTCGGTATGAAACCACTTGTTTCACACTCGCTGACCATGTCTCGTTGCGCCTCTTTACAGGGGTGGGGTCTTCCACTTCACTTTCGACTGGCAGGGCTATTCTTCTTCATATTTTGTGACCCACCGAATCACAGCATTTCCCTAAAACAAAAAGGAGTACTGTTAGGCTACTAAACAAAATACTAATATTACCTACTATCTATAAACATAATTATAATTATTGAAATTAGAAATTGCACTTTAAATTATTTATTAAAATGTTATTTTATTATTCAATAATCTAAGTAAATAAATTTACTATGATACTATTTATTTTTTCCTGTATTTAGATTAGACCATAAGGTAAATATAAACAGTTAAAAAAATAACTACAAAATCAGCAGCTATACCTAATTTAATTAGATAAATGTTTGATAAAATAATTAAATCATAATACTCACACTCAGTTCGGTTTCGTCAGATTGTGATATAGGTATAAATGTATTATTAAGTCCACTTTTACGCAGCGCAATAATATTCGCTTTCATTCCAATATTTAAATTTGGTTGCATTTTTCAAAATGAACCACAACACAGCTAATAGATTTAACACACGTCACTATCCCTCAATGACAATAACAACCAACCAACAACGTTATACTTAGTCGCGGTGACTCAGGTGAATGAGTCGTAAGTTTACTGCATTCGTCTAACTTATAATTATTTATGTGGGTATAATCATAAAATTTTACGAGTTTAGTGAACAAGACCAACTTAACAAGGAATTATAGTCAATAGCTTGATCGTTCGAATAATTTTTAAAACATAAAAAAATCTATCACCGCGCGCCAGATTCGAACCCGCGGCTTGTTATGCATGAAACCCACATACGATAACCGCTAAGCTATTATGCCATATACTCCAGTGGTTGAATTTATGAAATACAATCATTTGCAAACGAATGAGAGTGTATGTGTCTATAGTATAGAAATGACTTATTATAAGAAGGTCGTAAGTTAAACCGAAGCGTCAATCTATTCGTCTGTACGATTGGGATTCCACTTCTGACCGCTGCTGTACATCCGAAAAAAGTTACATCGACATGAAGAAAACGGAATCAGTAACAATTATGTTGCCGTTTATTATACTTTTTCGACATGATGTAACAAGACAGCGCTACTTGCCATACAGCCCGTGAAACCATGGCTTTATTGCGAGAACAATTTGGTGAACAGATAATTTCGCGCTTCGGACCGGTGAGTTGGCCGCCTAGATCCACACCCCTAGACTTTTTCCTTTGGGGCTATATAAAGTCCAAAGTCTATATGGATAAGCCGCGTACGATTGAGCAACTGGGAGCCAATATTACTCGCGTCATTCGCCAAATACCACTTGAAACGCTCGGACGCGTCATTGAAAATTGGAACTGCAGGATTGACCATGTTAACCGCAGTTACGGACAACATTTGAAAGAAATAATCTTTAAAAAATAAATGTCAAGAATGGTTGTTTTGTATGATAATAAAGATAACCCGATACATTTGTAAATATATATATTTTTTTTTAGTTTTGAAAAAAGAACCTCCAAATGATCCGTTAGAATGGTTATAATAAGAACCGCATGCGCAGCGCCACACGACGCAGAGCAGGTAGTAAATGTGGGGTGGTGGAAGGGCGGGGAGAAGGGAAGTATGTCTTTGTTCCCTTATCGCTTGCCTGTCTGCCGCTGCTGGTTTTATTGGTTATTGTAATTATTATATTTAGTACCTTTCGGAACTTCCTTGAGCGTACGCGTATTTTTATCTCCCACCTTTGGTGGCTAGTTATATCCTTCTACTTTGGACTTGTTACTGGATTTGATTTTGTGCCAACGGTTGGACTAAGTTGAATTAGTTTGATTTAAGCGACTACGGACTTAATAACCGATTTGTGTGCCTGTGGTTTGGATTTATTTCATTGTTTTGACAATATGGAACATCAACGAATTCATCAATGTGTGACGTGTTTACGGTCTGTATTCCGAGATCGAAATCGGCGCATTCTAACACATGAATACATGGAAAACCATCCAGGATTCTCCGAGTACGTACTAGAGCGAATGAATGTACAAGAGGTTAGTAAACAACTATTTTTCAAGAAATAAATAGATTGTAGCTCGCTTCACAGTATTTGTATTAAATAATATGACTTATGTCTTAAGTGTGTAGGACGATTTTAGTTTATTTCTAAATGCTATGACTTGGCCCATTAAAAATGATAGATAGCTATCACAGCGATATTAACAAATATGAGTGGGGCGCTCTCATTAGTAAGCTATTGCGATATATATTTTTTTCTTTACTGCAGTAATAATGTTATCTTTCAGGCAGCCCATAACGACTTGCAGTACATGTGTTACCGCTGTTGGGTGGCAGCACATCGAGACCAAATGAGAAATGAAGGTGGACAAAACGAGGAACAACCTGATGAGCAAGCCGATGAACAAGCAGTTGCCGAGCAGTTAATTACAGTCCCAACATACAAAAGGTTAGCAAATACGTCTCGTCACTGTGCGTTTCATGGATGTGCAAATCAAGATCTGCATAGAATACCACTATTCTTAAAAATACATTCACTGATCGAGCACAGCTTATATGTCCCTACCAGTGCAAGGGTTTGTACAAATCATATGCGCACAAATGAATGGAACCTATTATATGATACTGCAGATACGACATTTTCACCAAACCAGTTAAAAGACATGATGGACGTTTTAAGAAATGCGTATAATAACAAAAAAGCCTTGGATTTTGAAAATATAGACAGCATTTCTCCTGAATAATTATATTTTAGAACAGGGCTAACCCACGAGCAGTTTGATATTCAATTATACATCAGATACATAGCGCAAAATTTTTAGGTATTACACTTGATACGGGTCTACCCTTTATAGCAGAACTTTTTATGTCATAATATTATTTTGCATAACAGCGCATAGCATAAACTTCATTTCGCAGAAAATCGTTTGGCATACACTCATTTATAATACATTAAAAACGCATAATTTTGTAATTCAGAATCATCTTTAGGCATAAATTTCATATCCATAATAATTAAAAAGTAGAACCATCATATTGCAGAAAGTTCACTGTCAGAATCGTCTTTTGGCATACATTTCATATCGATAATCATTAAAAGGTAGAACTATCATATCTCAGAAAGTTTACAGTTAGAATCATCTTTTGGCATACTTTTCATATCATTTCTGCGAGCAACTTGAAAGTAGCGCTCGCCGGCCGCTGCCGCGGCACCGCTCGCTACGCTCGCTCGGCTCGCGCGCGGTTGGTCACAGTTTTAACCTAACCTAACCTAACCTATTTCACTCAGTTCAAAATGAGTGGAGTCGGTTTTGCAGCGATAAGTTCTGCCATCTTCTTAATATGCCAAGTGAAATTATTCCAAATAATCGTCGCTCTAAATAAACGTTATGTGAAACGAAATTATGCGAAATTAAGCTTTGCCAAAAGTAATTATGCCAAATAAAATTCTGTCATCTTATAAGTATGCCTTTGTAAATTCGGACATATAAACATTCGGCCAAACAATAATTATATTAAATGATTTTTATGCCATATATATATTCGTTTAAAGAAGATTATGCCAAGTGTGTTATGCCAAATAAATTTCGGAGCATCAAAATTCTGCCAGATAGAGGGAACCCACTTGATACACATCTTTCATGGAAATAACACATTAATAACTTATGTATAAAAATAAACAAGTTTGTTTTTGCACTCCGAAAAGTAAAAGACGTTAGTTGCAGACAAACCTCTATTATGGTGTACCATGCCTACATATGCTCCATTATACGATATGGCATAGTGGTTTGGGGAAATTCTACTGACATCACGAGGGTGTTCATAGCCCAGAAAAAATGCATTCGAGCGCTTTATGGCATGGAATGGTCCGAATCATGTAAGCCCATCTTTAAATCTAAAAATCTTTGAATAGTTCCCTGCATATACATCTACGAAGTTGCTAAATTTGTTAAATATCACAGACATCTCTTCACCGCCAACGACAACACATTTAAACGCAAAGTTAACCACCTGCCCTTAAAAATGCCTGTTCCAAAGCTAGAACTATTTCGGAAAAGCTGTGCCTATATGGCACCTCTGATATATAACTCATTGCCAAAAGGAATGACTGATCTGCCATATAAAAAGTTCTGCTGTGCCTTGCGAAAATGGTTAATCCAGCAGGCCTAACATGACACACGCGACAACTACTCACGCGAGAGTGAGTAATTTTTGTCTATTTCGTCACTTTTCTCGTTTTCTGACAGCGCTGCCATAAAGAAGCCATTTGTTCCCAACGAGTAACACCCTCAAATGTCACACTGTTACTCGATGGGAATGTTTTTAAGAAAAAATTCCCAACCAGTCACACTGTTACTCGATGGGAACTTTTTATTACTAATTTCCCAACCAGTCACACTGTTACTCGATGGGAACTTCTTATTAGTAATTTCCCAACCAGTCACAATATTACAGTAGTTAATGAAAAGAAGAATTAAATCGGTTTTTACTTTAAAAACATTTATTCGTCATATTGCTGGTGATTCTCCTTTGAACGTTTTATTCTTAAATAATTAAATAAAATTACAATACCTAAATACATACATACATACATAGACTCACGCCTGTATCCCCGAAGGGGTAGGCAGAGGTGTAATATTACACCCACATCTCGCCATCTATATTTAAGTCCCACGTAATAAGGGAGGTACCTAAATACAATCAGCTTTATATAATATATCAGAGTAAATCATCACATTTTACAACAATTATCAGTTCTAATTTCTAATGTTAATTTGAACTTTAAACAATTTTCCAAATACATATAATTAGCCATAAGTATGTTGTGACAATTAAAATTATGTACCGTAAAATGGGGTTACATTGATTAGTTTTAAAATAAAACTGACTGTAACTTCTTCAGTTATTTATAAAAAAATACAAAAAAAATACTGTAATGGCGACTCATGGTTTTTTATTGATAAAATTATTTATTTAATTTTTACGCCCTGTAGGTTCCGAGAAAAAAAACATTAAGTGGCTTATCATCTTTATACTTGATATGGGGTCGCTTTGATTGCCCCCGTTTTTTGTATGTAATAAGAAAGTAGCCCCTAACAGGAAATAAAAACAAAAATTAAAAAAATTGTTCACTCTTTAGTTTTTGATTTAAAACACTTCAAAGTTCACCGGGGTGTGTTTGATTACAGGGGTAACATTGATAATTGATTTTAGAGCTATATTATGGTAAAAAAACACGTTTTGTAGTATAATCAAATATAATATTATAAAATAGACAAAATGTTAGTAACAAAACAACAGATTTCTTACAAATAATCAGCCTTCTAACAAAACAACAGATTCCTTACGAATAATCAGCCTTCTGCTTTATAATTGCATTTTAGTGCTTACAAAAAATACTAGAAAAATCGTCAAAATCAACGTGTACGTCTAAAGTAGTAATAAACTTTAAAATTGTATTTAACTACGGTAAGTATCACTTACAGTCTTTTAATTTAAACATTGAGATCAACATTTTACTTAATTTTAATACAAGAAAATAAGAAATTATAGCTTACAGCTCTTTTACATCTATATTTTGTGGGAATATGTATAAGTCACTTTCCTGTTTAGGTTTGAGAAGATAAGCGATGACATCAGACTGATCTATAATGGAGACATCATTCTCTACTGCATGAAATATAGTTTTATTTTTCTTATGAGATTTGAATCCTAGAACAACGAGTTTGTCTCCGACATTTTCTTCAACCATGCAAACAAATCCCCATCTGTAACTTTTTGCAGAGCTTCTTCGAGGGTTTCATCCGTATAGTTCCTGTAGTGGCGGGTACCCGGCGTCTTGTAGTTTCGCACCATTTTACCTTTAAAAAGGATGACTTTGATAACTAGTACTTTTAATATGAATACACACAAATTTTGTTCCTTGGGGTGACTTTGATAACTATCAATGTCGCCTCGTACCGTTAATCAATTTAACCCCAAGGAATAAAACTCAACACAGAAAACAAAATGGTCGTCATCAATCGAAGTTATCAGATTTATATTACTCTAAAGAAACCGTATAATTATGAAATATAAGGTCTGAAACTACAATAATAATACTTACCCTTGTACCACTGAAGTTCTCCAGCACACTATTTTGCTAATTGTCGCACTATTCATTTTAAAACATTTTTGTCATGGAATGTCACAGCCTAAACCGCAGCCATTTTTAAGAAATATGGCCAAACTGTCAATGTTGCCAACCCAAAATAAAACAAACTACTGCAGTCCATAGACTCCGAGATTTTATTAAAAAATCAACGAAAAAAAGTAATCATCAAAGACACCCCGCTATTCAAATGTCACCCCACTTTACGGTATAGCAAAATAAAGTTATGATAAGCCGGCAACATCAGTTATCGCGAGTGTGTAATGGCGGTTATTTTCCATGCACATTTAATGTAAAAATACTTTTGCATCCCTCTTCCCGCGGCCCCGGCGGCGGCGGCCACGTGTCGTAAGTGGGGGAGAGGGACGCAAAATGAATTAGTCAGAGCAGTGCAACGAAGCAAAGTGCATGTTGTCGACAATGTCAGAGCCCACCGCATCTAGTTCGTCCGGTCAAGTGCCATTAAATTTAATTAAAAGGAATGGTGGGACAATTTTGCTACGAAGTGGACATCAATTTTATGCTAGACGAAAGCATAGTAGCGGATTAATAGTGTGGGCGTGCACAAAACGAAACATTTGCAAAGGAATCTTGAGAATAAAAGTAAGTACCTATATAATAAAGTTTACTGATAAACCTATGGTTTGTTTGTTAATCAATACGTTTATTTGTGAATGAATGCTTTGCATTATTTTCATAAAACTATAGATTTGTTTTATTTCAAGCTACTTAAAGTCCTAAATACTTATTCGTTTTCATTTCTTCCAAGCATACGCTATTATTAAAAGCGGCTTAAAACATTTTTTCTTAAGGCTTTTAAAATTGCTTAAAACTTGTTTCAAAATGTATTATTAATAAAGCCGAGTTTACACTATAAGACAACATTAGGCGCGCGACAAGTGACGTTCAACATGTATGCTAAGTAGTAGTAGATGCGTCATACACAAACGCGGCATAAACACTTAATCGATTTATTTGGAACTGTAATAAACACGTGTTTTAAAACAACTTGTTTTAATCATACGCAGGGTTAAACAATATGACGAATATTACTAATACGACAGCTTTGACTCCTGTTATTATTGTTGCTATTTTCTATTTATAGGATCAACGAATACTAGACGAGACTGCTCATAGCCATGCTCCAGACTTTGCGAAGAACGGAATTGATGAATCAATCCATAAATTAAAGACTGAATTGTACAAACCGGACTTTCCTAACATTCCACAAAAATACAATTCCATGATAGGCAACCTTAAAGATGCCGGTATAAATATTGTATCCAACATACCAAAATTTACTAGCGTTAAAAGTACACTGTATAGACAACGGAACAAAGAAGCTGGAGTTTCAAAGATGTTATTTAAAAACGCTCTTGAAGTCGAAGTGCCACCAAGATATAATAACTTTTTGTTAGCAGACTACTCAAATAAAACTAATAATACACGAATAATAGTATTTTCCTCGGTGGAAGCAAGGCAAATTACATGTGAATCAAAAGAATTTTATGGCGATGGCACATTCAGAAGCTGCCCTTCTCCATTCGTGCAATTGTATACAATTCATGTAGATACTGGTAGTACAATAAACCACACAAATATAACCCCTGTGATATATGCTTTAATGACCAACAAAACAATGCAGAGCTACTTAATTCTGTTTCAAATGATTAAGTCGCAGTTGCCGGATTGGAATCCAACAAAATTTAAACTTGATTATGAAAAGGCTGCAATGAATGCCATTATCAAAGTCTTTCCAACAGTCATAATAAAAGGTTGTTATTATCATTACAACAAAGCCATTTTTAAAAAAGGAAAAAGCCTGAATATGACCTCACGAACGTCACAAGATTTGAAGGAGGTGCGAATAATTGAACTTAGTGCGATTCTTCCATTATTGCCCGAAAACGAGATAATTAATGGATGGGTTTACATAATTGCTAGATACGGAGATAGTGAAGGTACAGGCACAAAAAAATTCATTAACTACATGGAAAAACAGTGGCTCCGTGAGGAATATTTAAAAGTGTGGTGCGTTTTTGGTGACGCCCATCGCACAACAAATGCACTCGAATCTTGGCATAATAAACTAAATAAGACCATTGGAACAAAACACCCGAATATTATGCATTTCTTGCACACAATTGAAGAAGATTCTTCTCAGAATACTGTCAGAAATGTTCTGAAACAACAAGGCAAACCGTCAAAAAGAAAACGGGGTAAGAAATCTATATCAAGAGACGAGTTTATTCAGGAAGTGCAGCTGGAATTAACACAAGGTCTTATTTCAGTTGGCCATGCTTTGGAGATTTTACGACACTAGAATTAAGAACTGATACTTATTGTAAATTTAGAAAATTCTTCTTTAAAGTTCAAATTAACATTAGAATTAATAACTGTTAATTGTTGTAAAATGTGATGATTTACTGTGATACATGCATATAGGTACAAACATAAGGCTGATTATATTTAGAAAATTCTTCTTTAAAGGTTCAAATTAATATTAGAAATAAGGACTGTTAATTATTGTAAAATGTGATGATTTACTCTGTTATATTATATAAGGCCGATTGTGTTTAGATATTGTTACTATGACTAAAACATTAAAATGAGAATTACTAGCAATATGACGAATGTTAACGTGTAACGTCCGTAATTAAGTAACTGTATTTACCAATGTTGTTATTTTGTTGATTTTAATAAAAATTTAAAAAACCGATTTAATTCTTATTTTCATTAAGTTCTGTAACAGTGTGTTCCCATCGAGTAACAGTGTGACTGGTTGGGATTTTTTTCTGAAGAAATTCCCATCGAGTAACAGTGTGACTGGTAGTGTGACCGGTTGGGAATTTTTTCAGAAAAAAATCCCATCGAGTAACAGTGTGACATTTGAGGGTGTTACTCGTTGGGAACAAATGCAAAATACTCGACTCGTTCTGTCAAACTTGATGTTTTCTCTACAAACCCTAACATGACGCCCAAGATATCTCGTCTTTTGACAATTAAACACGAGATTATCTCCGATTCTTCTGTCATTTACTCGTCGTCGATTTTTACGACGAGATGAGTAGACAAAATTATTATACCAAAAAAATAAAAATAAAACTCCGTTATAACATGGCAGTTTCTTAAATTGTTCTTATTTTAGTCATAATTTTATTTTGCAATATAATATGTAATATATAATAATGAAAAAACTTAATTTTAAACTACTATCTATATTGGAACGAAAGTTCCTTTCAGCAGCCACGAGAGAAACTGTGGCGGAGGGGAGCACTATTAAGTAGATGAGCATCACTTTCAGTAATAACCAGTCACTTTGGCAATTATGGTGATTAGTGAAGTCTAGGGATTATGGCTGTATGGCAGTATCATACCTTCGCAACATAATAGGATGGTGATTAACTACGATTAGTATTTTGTGGTTATAATAGCGAAATCAACTCCAGTTGCATATTTAACTGAACATCAGTCCTTTTGGCAAGTGTGGTGATTAACAAAATTTGCAATAACACGGGTTTTATGGTGATTGTTACAATATCAACCTTCGCTTTATCAAATGGCGATCATCGTCCCCTTTGTTATTTGTGGTGATTATTTAGTGAGTATACAGGATGAAATTTAATTCATTGGCATTATTATCCACGTATTCTAACCGTATCGTAATCTATTCTTTTTCATTTATGACAACAATACTTATCGAAAAAGAAATGATATTTAACCGTATAGTTCGGAAGGGCCCCCAATTGGACCCCAACACAAAAACCTCCGCCGGCTCGGTAGCGGATCCAATTGGACCCCAGAATTACCACATACGACACCCTATCTCGATTATGGAAATATTTAATATGCTACCCATCAAATCTTATGAATGTGCGTTAATTATGAGAGTTGGATAAAAACTCATTATGTTTACGCCATTAAATCTTTCATATTCAGCGTGCAAGTTAATTAATGAACCTATATAAAATTCAAGACTGTAAATACCATAATCACCATTTTGATGACAGTGGTGGTCGAGGCTAAAAATCATAAAAATTGGTGATTTTGAACATCCATACCCCACCACAGGGGCAGTGAATAATACATCATTTAATTATTTGACGAATTCATCCATTGTTCATGTTAAATAAATAGTGGGAATGAAGTTTTGTGTTATCCAAAGACGAAGTTTCGCGCCAATCGTGCGTGTTTTCATTTTTTCTTTTCACGAATATCACTCATACACATGCAGATACGATTTAAAATGTGACAAATATTATTCGTGATATTATATACAACTAGAAAATGTCCAAATCTTAACATAATATACGAACACAGGTCCAATAACACGTATTATTCATTACCACTACTGAAAATGTTTTCAAAATCGCCGACCATTATACTTTTTTTTATTGTAATGATGTCCGAAAACGATTATGCCAAACGATTATTTTTTAAATTTCGTTCTTTTCGATTAATTAATATGTCGAATATAAGAAATCGATACTTGGAAATTGAAATAAAATTGTTTTACACAATAAATACATTAAGCACTGGTTAAATTAATAATTTATACTTTTCTAATGTTATTTTAATCGTTTTTCGGTTATTAGGATCACAGGACCTTATGGCGGGGCTAGGTACCTCATCTTTTGAATAAAATTTCGCGCCGGAATGTTTCTATAATTGAATTTAAAAACGGAATGCGCTCGCTGTTCAAAATTATTTTAATATATTGGACAATTATTTATTTTTTATACTCTTTTCTGATAGTTTGCTACAGAATGCCCAGTATACTTTTTAGGTAGGCGTAGGCTTAACAAAATTTTGTTTGGTAATGGTGATAAATGAATTCCGCAAACGCTAATATTTTATTTTAGTTGTATGAGCTTGGTAGTTTTTGTTTTTATTAGGTTACTTTAGTAGGTACTAGAATTTTTTTTTTTTTTGTGGGAGTTTCCCAACGAAATTTAAGAAACTGACTTGTCTTTGTCGGACCACGCACAAAAGGGTTCCGTAGTTGGGATGAACATATACGCATGCACATTGCACAGCATTAATTTTTCGACTGCAAAAATAAGTTTGTATTTCTAGAAAAAACTACGAAAAACAAAGTTAACTCTGCAGTTGTAACCGAAAATAACCCATAATTCATTGTTGAAATACGGGTTATTTTCGGTTACAATGGGTTATTCACTTTAAAAAGCAGTCACTTATAAGCATCTTATCATTTTTATTATAAGATCCAACAATGCTACATGCTTATGTGAATAGATCTTTTTTTCGTCCCTCGATTGCATGTTGAGGAATGACACCCCTAATTATGTTTATCGTAATTTTACTAAACGATTTTTGGTGGTGTAAAGAATAAACCTTCTTCCAAATTTTCAACGATATAGTATAAATAGGTGTCCGAGTAAAATGCCTGTATGATATCTGAACCCATGGACGAACGGACGTGACGAAATAATTAAGAGGTCCTTTTTTACGGATTTTGGCTATAGAGTTTACAATCGATAGCGACTGATGTCTATGGTAATTTATTTAAAATACAATTATAATTTCATCTTATTGGGTATCAACACTATCACCCGAAAACCACACGACACACATGACAAAAACTTTTCGCAGCCGCCATCTTGGATTTACATTTTGACCTAACTATTGACTTTATCACCATCGCAAACTATGAAAACGACAGATATTAGGAAAAAAAAAAATTGCAGCCACCATCTTGGATTTTCATTTTGACTAAATTCACACTTTCCCTTTCTTTCTCTTTTGCTATCAAATTAGAAGAAGACCGTCGCAAGTATGAACGCTTTTCCGAAAACTTTTTTTTTTAATTTTCTGGTTTGGCCCCCCAAAAGTGACTATTTGCAAAATCCATTTATTTACATTACACTTCCGTGTTTGGGTCACTAAAATGTATATGTGTACCAAATTTCAACCTAATCGGTCCAGTAGATTCGAAGCAAATTGGCTGTGACAGACAGACACAAGACTCGTGACATGAGTGATCCTATATGAGTTTCGTTTTTTCATTCGGTCGTACGGAACCCTAAAACGTTACACCACTTTCCACAGTGTACGTGTATGTACTTATTACTAAAATTAATTTAAAAAATAAAATAATTAATGAAAAATATACCAAAGAGTTTTTATTCAGTTTCTACAATTTTTAATCAAGTTTGATTATAACGAATATCGATTAGGCTGAGTGCAACATTTGAATCGAAATAGAAAAATTGGGTGAACGGTAAGCACTAAGAAGTGTCACGTCGCACCACAATTTTTGTTAATTTTTGTTCATATTTGATCGTGTTTTTTATCTAGTATAAGTATGAATAATGGTAAAAGTAAGAATGCAGAAAGAATGATAATATCTTTATTTGGTCCTTTTGCATATTTTCAGCAAGAGAGAAGATTGTTTATGTACATATTTTCAGGGAATCTGAGTTGCCTACTTTTTGAATAGGGGTATTTATACCTATTTTATACAACTTTCGCAGTCGACTGACGCGGTTTGACCGACCTCAACATATAATTTATGATATTTACCACAAATTTATTGTATAAAATAGATGCGGTAACATACTTTTTTTGATAAATTCGAATGCTGAAAGTTCATGTAAATTCCTGATTTTCATGACGGAATTCGCAACACCCCGTCGAGTTAGCTGATGTGTCACGTGTCAAAATCTTGTCGAGCAGAGAGGTTAAACTTATATTGTTCCACTAATTTTCATTTCCGTCATTTTGTATTTTAATTTCGGCATGCCAAAGAAAAATATTTAATGTTAATAAAAAAAGGTCGGTTATAAAAGAGGTGGACGTATAATTAATATAGTACATACTAATTCCATGCGTAAAATCGAATGAATGAAACCGAACCTTAAGCTGATGTTGCTATCATAAAAATGATTTGTTTTTAATAATTTGCTACATCGGTATCTCGTCACGAGATAGAGAAGTGTCAAAGTGCCTTTTTCGATTATACTCGTGCTTAACGGTCATGTTAGGGATTAGAATGACGTCATAATCGACGACAAATTTCGAGAAAACGAGAAAAAGAGCGTTCTCGCGCTTGTCATGTTAGCCCTGCAGGAGAGTTTTTATACAACCAAAGACTTTTTTAACAAAAGCACTTGTAAAATTGGTGCACGCTGAGATCTAGCTCTTCATATTTATTTCTTATGTAATTAAAATAATTCTAATTCTTATAAATGTTATCCAAATAATCATAATTTCAAGGATGTTAATTCTAATAATGGCTACGCAAAGAAATGTTACTCAAATAATTGTAATTTAGATTAATAATTTTACAATGCAAATAATTGAAATTTGATGTACTTAAATTTTAAATATTATCTTTGCATACCCTCATAGAGGGTGAAATATGTCATGTACTTGCTGCTGTATAACACCTCATGCCTACCATACCATATTTCATGCGAATAAATGATTCTTATTCTTCTTATTCTATTGTTTTAAATGACACACCATCTTTAAATCAGCACACAAGACAGCCAAAAACTGTGCTGGCATGCTATCTTATGAAAATAAGGTCAGCTGAACCAGATGTCAGAATAGCCTGCCACTTAAACTTCAGCAGGACAACAGTGGGACGTTACCTGAATACAGCCCGTGGCACTGCATCTAGGATACGACCGACCACATCGGCCGAGATGAAATAATAAGTCACAGCACGACTATTGCGAGAGCATTATATGGAGATTCAAAAGCCATCATATTATTCGACGGAACATACATTTATATACAGAAAAGTAAGAATTTCCTTTTCCAGAAAATAACATACAGCCTGCACAAATTCAAAAACTTATTGAAGCCATTCCTTTAAGTGTGCCCAGACGAGTATATAATAGATATTCTAGGACCCTACTCTGCTAGGACATCAGACGCTCAGATTATGAAGGATATAATGAATAACATTTATTCTCCGATTCATTACTTGCTTCACGAGAATGATACTTTTATATTAGACAGAGGCTTCAGAGACTCAATTCCTGCAAACGAAGAATGTGGTTATGAGCCTCACAGCCTCACCTACAAAAGACAGAAGCGCAACTCAGCTCACGAATGAACAAGCATAAATCGCGTCTAATAACAATTGTCCGCTGGGTCATTGAGGCGATAAACGGGAGATTTAAACGCGACTTTAAAATGTTCAGGAACGTGGTATTCAATAAATCACTTCAGTAATAATAAATCAGTCAGTGAAGAGTCACTGACTTCCGGATTGCTGGAGCGCTTCTCAACACCTTCAGGGAGCCTTTTCATGATAGTGTATACGCCACAGACTTCGAAGAACGAATCAGTCACAGAATTCATACCAACAATGACTTAGGCAACTACGTTGTTGCAGAAAATGTTAACAGTCAGCGGGTTGCGTTCAGGACATTGACTGACGAGTTCATAAATATGCCGTTCCCTGAATTGTCAAACGAAGATATTATTTTGCTTAGGTTGGGGACATATCATCTAAAACTGGCAGCTTCCTATGTCAGCGAACATTTACGTGGCGGCGTCTATAACATAGAGGTTTGTACAACTCCAAGCCCAATTATGAATCAATACGGTATAGACACGGAAGATTGCACTCTTCTAAGGGGTCGAATTTTATCAAGACATAGGTCAAATGCGACCTATTACACGTATTTAATACTGAATAACGCACAGGGCATAAACGCTATTAAGGCATATTACTGCTCATGTTTGACGGGTATGAGGACAGTTGGTGCCTGCGCGCATGTCGTCAGCATCGTGTGGTACTTTGGGATTGGAAGGCGTTTAGAGAATTTCGTTGGGCCAGCCAGTGCCTGGGACAATATTGTAATAGATACTGAAAACACCGAATAAAGGTTTTATTTGTAATTAATAAGGTATTTTATTTGAACACTCCTAAAAAAACGTCAATGATTACCTCACAAAAACAATATTCAGCAGAATTCTTCATTGAACTTTTTTCTGCTCCGTGAGTTGTTCCCGAGCGGGAGTCGCCATATAATTCCAAAGGGTTGTTTGAAAACTCCGAACAAAACCATCCCACAATAATAATTAAAAAAAGAACAGCATCGTGATCACAAACATAATTATTATTGTGACTGATTCCGGTTTCTTCATGTCGATATAACTTTTTTCGGATGCACATTTATGTTTCGCTGTCATACAATAAAATGATAAGATGACTATGGCCCTTCGATTAACATAGGTTTTAAAGTGCTACAAGGGTGGGGACGGTGTCCATACATTTTTGAACATTGTTCTTTGTATTGGAATGTAAAATTTGGGTCTTTTTTTAGAAAAACAATAAAAAGTCGATAAAAAAAATCCACAGGGCATGAGGGGTGTTAAGGGGTCTGAAAGGCTAGCAGGTGACCCCTTCAGTCGACCATTTCAATTTGGCACACGATACACCAAACACCCTGTATTTATATATGGAATTAACTCATTACTAGCTTTTATTTGATACCAATATTGTTGTAATTTATTTTTAAAAAAAACTTCCCCTCCGATTTTTTTGTATTTGCAGATAAAATATAAAATAAGAAGCAGGTTAGCAGAGAGGGATCTGAGAGCATTTCGACCAGTTCGAGTCCCAGAACTGACCACAACTCACAGAAGAGCGACACTTGGATTTGCTCGAGAACACTTAAATTGGACTTCGGAACAATGGAAGGCAGTTCTCTTTTCTGATGAATCAAGAATCGCTTTACGAGGCCCTGATGGACGTCAGCAGGTGTATAGACGCCGCCGGGGTGAAAGGTTCGCTGAATGTGTTGTGGTTGAAACAGTGGGCTACGAGGGGGCTTGATAATGGTGTGGGGTGGCATTTGTTACAACGCTCCACAGTATTGTTTTTGCCTCGAACAAAACGGACAACCCCTTTTTATTACCTTATCCGATAGAACAGGTTATTTTAAAAATAAGAGTAAAATGCCAATGTAATAATTTTACACCAAACACGAGTAAAAATAAACAAAATATACAAGACGAAGTTAATACCTTATGGCGAAGTTTGAAAACCATCTTGATAACTACAGCCCGTGGTGGGCGTAAAAGTTAGTTCTAGTTTAAGCGCCCCGGAACATCAGGGATACGCGGACAGCTGTATGAAACAAAACTACTTAGCTTAATCATTGAAAAGCGATATAAGATGAAATATTGAAGTTTATAATTAGCCACAAATGTAGATTACATTGGAATATTTGACAACATTTGTTTTAGAGCTAAAGTGAAGGAGTTCGATAAACCAATCGATAAATATTCTACGTGTGCGTAGAGAGAACAATAAATACTAGAGAGATATTTAAACATTTTGCCTGTATCATTCAGAGCGAAGTGTGCAAAATTGTTTCTAACTTTGATTTTCTGGAAGTACAAATTGCTGCATAATTGGAGTGTGTCAGAAACATAGGAATTCTAAACTTACAAAACACCGTAGAGGCGGGTTACTTTGACCCTAGGGCATACCTTTGGCCCAAATTGAGAAAATGTTTGAACTGCCCACCGTGTCGCGACCACACAACTAAACGTCGTAGTTCCTTCGGTAACTAATAGATGGCGATAGGAGACGCATTCTTGTGGAACTGTTTTACCGACTCAAGTGCACGTCGCTACATGTTCGCGCCATTTGAAGTTTTGACACTAACACCGGCGTTTTTTTCTGCTGCAAACTTTGATGTGTAATGCTATTTTGGTAAGTTTTCCAGTTGGATTGTTCCAATTGGAAAACTTACCAAATTCCAATTCAGTTCCAATTGGATTTATTTTCTTAGGCATGTATGTAGGAGTATGGCAATTGTTTTTTAAATACCATTTAGTTATGTTTTGAGACTTAAATTACAGATCTAGAAAATCGGTATACATTGACCGCATTTTCGGGTAACTTTGGACCTGCGGGCCAAAGTAGCCCTGCGAAGTTTATTAGCGAAGAACTTTACATTTTTGATCAATTTGTTACAGAACTAAATTAAAGAGCTACATTCCTGATGCCATCCGTGTACAGACGAAAGCCTGGCAGTCGTCGATATGTCGACTACCCAGGCAGATTTAAAAAAATGTCTGGATGCAATCCAATCAAAAGTGCTCACACAAAGAGCGGCTGCAGAGTTGTTTAACATTCCTCGCAGCACTTTGAAAAACAAATTAACCCGGAAGCACCCTAACAAACCAGGTAAACCTACTATATTTACTGAAGAGGAAGAAAAGGCGTTTGAAGCTCACATAACAGCGCTTTCGGAATATGGGTTTCCTCTGACAGCATTCGACCTAAAAATTATAATAAAAAATTACCTTGCATCCCAGGGAAGAGTTGTGAAATTTTTTAAGGACAACATTCCTGGTAAAGACTCGTTGGCTTCTTTTCTTTCTCGACATCAATCTCTTTCACGGTGACTTGCTAACAATATTAAAAGAGTTCGAGCTCAAGTGTCGGAAGAAGTTATTTCCAATTTTATAGAAAACATCGACAAAGAACTAGAGCGTTCCACCCGAAAACATATTCAACTACGATGAAAGCAACCTTTGTGATGACCCAGGAAAAAAGACTATATTATGCAGAAGAGGAACAAAATATCCTGAAACAATAATAAACGCTACAAAAGTTAATTTTACTGTCATGTTCTGTGGCAACGCCGCTGGGGAAGTAGTTCCACCGTTCGTCGTTTATAAGTCGGATCATCTCTGGTCAACTTGGACTGAAAATGGTCCCGAAGGCGCTCGATACAATAGAACAAAGAGCGGATGGATGGACAGCGCAACATTTGAAGACTGGTTTCTCAATCATCTTATGCCAGTTCTTAAGAAGAAAAATGGAAGAAAAGTGGTGATTGGAGACAACCTTGCTTCACATATTAACAAAACAGTTTTGAAGGAGTGTGAGAAGCACAATGTTAGTTTTATTTGCTTGCCACCCAACGCAACACATATACTTCAGCCCCTAGACGTGGCATATTTTCGACCTTTGAAGTGCAAGTGGCGGCAAGTATTACTTCAATGGAAGAACAGTCAACTGGGTAGGAAACTGTCGACTACACCTAAGGATCAGTTTCCACGACTATTATAAACCGCTTTGGATTCTTTGACCGAGACCAAGGCGAATTTGATTGCTGGTTTCAGAAAGACAGGCATACACCCCGTAGATAAAGAGGAACCATTAGCTAGATTGCCCAAACAAGATCGAATTATAAACGCAGCTCTTATCGGAAACTCTTTTATGCAAATATTAGTACAGAGCCGAGCTGAGGCGTGCCCAGAACAGAAAACAATTAGGAAAAAGAAACTTAATGTACCACCTGGAAAATCAATCTGTGCTACTGACCTTGCACAAGCAGGTCCATCGGGTTTACAGCAGGCAAAAACTATAAAAGAAAAGGGCAACAAAACGAAGACAACGCAACGTTTCTTTATCTTCAAGCTGCAGTGACAGGACCATCAGTCTAGCTTCTTCCACTGAAGACCACATAAAGCCTTATGACTCTGAGGATGATGTTCTTCTGGCCAACTATGTGAGTCAGATTAGTGATGCTGATGCACCTGCATTTCGAGACGGATTTTTACTCCATTCACCTGTTTTTCAGCGAGATGTCATAATAGCCCAGATCGAGCATGAGAGTGAAGTAGTAGAGGACTGTGACTCTCCTGTTCTTCAATTAAGAGATGTAGAGCAACAGCTACTTGATGGTTTTAAAGACTTCACTCCCCTTCAATCCATAGAGGATGTACAGATCGGTGAAGAAAAATGTAGTGAAAGAGAGAAAATTCTAGATTTACCGGTCTTTGAACCTAAATCGAAACTGCAAGTTGAAGATGCCGTTGGAAAGCATAATAGAGACCATTCTGCTCTTCATCTGGGAGAGACAATGCAGGTGGATGTAGAAGGTTGGCGAGACAAAGACTTGCGGGTCTCGCCCGTACGTCAAATCGAAAAGTTAAAGCAGGATACGTTAGAGCCACCAGCTTTTCGTGGAGCTTCACGTCCTCAACTTGATCTAGACCTTGTTGTAGGCGACCATGTTCTAGTAACTTGGAATTCACGCAAATACCCAGGTCAAGTCTTATCAGTATCCGAGGAAGGAGCCTTTATAACATGTATGAAAAGAGGTAAGACATACTGGCGGTGGCCCGCGATTAAAGATGAACAGCTTTATAGTTGGAACCTTATAGTGTGTAAGATTGGGATCATTGTCACTAGTTCTACCACAATTAGTTCCATGGAACTAATGAGATTTTTTTTTTCTCAGTAGTTCCGTGGGTGTCGATAATGGAACAAATAAAAAATAACTTAACTCGAACTCGTCTCACTAGTTCCACCGTAGTTGTCCATGGAACTAGTGAGACGAGTTCGAGTTAAGTTTTGTTTAATTTGTTCCATTATCGAAACCCATTGAACTACTGAGAAAAAAAAAATCTCACTAGTTCCATGGAACTAATTGTGGTGGAACTAGTGAGAATGATCCTAAGATTGGACCTCCTAAATTTGAAAAAAAAGGTTCTTTCTCTGTTCCAGAAATGAATGAGTGAGTGAAGTATTAGATTAGATTATGCTAATTAGTACCTGTTGTAAACGTTGATTCTCATACCTACTTAAGAGTGAAATTATAATTTTATTAGACTGAAAAGTACGAAGGTTACATATTAAATCTAAGATCGTTACGTTAAACCCGTATATGATAATTATTTTAATTTTTGAAAGTTTGTTGCCTTCCTAACATTTTTTGAGATATTTTCTTACTGTAAATCTTTTTGAAATATAAAATGTTGATTTTACATCGTATTTTAATTTATTTCGAAGTTTTTTCTTACATTAAACCTCTCCTGCATATTCAATCTTACCGCCCTTGATGGTTTCTTTGGCCACTGATAGCTGCAAGTGCGATTTTTCACCGATAAAGTTCATGGGGTTAAAGTAACCCTTTCCTAAGAACAACTTTGGCCCAAACTTTAATAAAAAAAATAAAAAAAAACACTTCATATTTTCAAAATTCACTTCGCATCTTGTTGATTACATCCTTGAGCTTCTTTATAACGTATAAGAACACTAAAACGCCTTTACGGCATCTCTCTTTTTATAGACATTTATAGATTACATTTTTATTTTTATTATCGGGTGAAAATATTAGTGCGCCAAGAAAAAGCACGAAGCATCTCAAATACACAGAGAGTTTATGATTACAGCTCTTGTTCAATAATACCTCCCACCTCATAATCGGGCTGTCTAGTAAATTATCATATCCAGTCCATGCTTCGCTAACGTCTAAACGCTAGTACAGCTAAAAACAAAGGTGAACTCGGACAAAACTAAAAAAAAAATCCAAACTATGTATCGTCTGGGGCTAAATATTGCTTTGGACGAAAGTCTTCTGCAGTGAAAGGTTGGTTGGACATCAGTCAATTGATTCCTGACATCAGAAGACAGCCGCCACGCAAAAATCTATTCAACGCTCTCCTACTGACTGTCACGAGCCCGTGTCACTCTTATCCGATTTTTTTGGTGATTCCAGTAATTTCGTAACAAAACGAGAAGGCACCACTTGCCGCGCCGTTATATTCATTTAAAGTTCATGATCAAAATAGCTTTGAAGCGTATCACATGGAGAGCACTCGACACCGAAAATGGTTATACCTGTATTTTCAGGAAACAATGAGTATTGGACGTGTGTAACACACTAATGGAGGAACAGGGCGGACGGCTTCTACCTCAACTTTAACTAATCAAATCTAGCCTCTTTCTTGTGTAACCATCAATGTCTGGTTTTGAATTTTTCTGATGAAGACCAAAATGTTATCCATCGCTACGGACTACGGACATGTAACATTTAAAAAGGTACTATTGTAATTTTATTTTGTAAAAGGGGGTTCAGAAAAAACAATATTTTCACTTGGTGAATTCTACCCGGTTGAAATTCTTGTATGAAGATACATTTTTAACATACAACATAAAATAACAGTGTAAAAGTGTCAGAAGCAGAGACTACAAACAACACAGTCATTATAATTTCCTCAAAATCTGGAATGGCGTTAGCCAAAATGTTGAAAAAAGAAAAATTAAAAAAGGGGGTTTGATTTGGAATTGTGATTTAGAAACGTTGCTGGATCAAACACAATCTTTCAGGCACACCTAAACTACCAACAAACTGATACCATGTGTACATAATGTTATGAAGAGGTAGATGTATCCTCCGGACTGGCATTCACGGAGGTCAAAATAATCGGCCCTGTTTTTATCAACGGAAACCTGAATCCCCGGAAGTTTCTAGATCTTCTTATCGGCCCGATAACACGATATTCAGAAACATTGCCCTTGGCACCTTCAAGGCGGGTATGGTACCAGTTAGACGGATCCTCCTCACTCTGTACTCTTCGCGAGAGAGCGGCTTAACACCATGTTCGGCGAACAATGGATTGGGCGCTATAGCCACCACAGGTGGCCAGCTCGATCGGCCGACCTCATTTTTCTCGACTTCTTTTTATGGGGCTTTATTAAAAATGAAGTTTACTTGCGGGTTTCCGAAACCGAAGAAGAACTGCGCAACCGTATTGGCGCCGCCTTTGACAAATTAAAAGCCATGGCTCTGGATCCCGATGTTGAGTAGACTTCGGGACAACATTGTGCGGCGATGTAACTTGTGCATTCAAGAACGTGGACATTTTGAAAGGCGAACGGCAGGATTTGTACAACATACTTTTTGTCACATAATAAGGCAATTTAGCCATTTATTTTCATGTAAGTGTACTATTTTTAGAACTTCGATTTCATTAATAATATAATTATTAAGATTTGAATAATTAAACATAAGAAAATCGTAAACTAAACGCAGATATGTTTTTAGAAGTTGCCATATGTAAAATAACATAAATATCGAAATGATAATTAATTAGGAATAACACCGTTATCATTCCGACGTCGTCCGCGTGCGACAGTTTCAGAGTCAGGCGCTGAAGTACCGGCGTCGCCCGGAGGCGCCACCCGCAGCCGACTTATTAATTTTAAGGTATTCATTTTGATTTTTTTCCTACACTGGCAATAATATTGGTGAACCATAGACGATCAAACATTCTAAAAAGCCTAGTGCCCAACACTGTCAAAAAATAATATGAACGCAGCATTTTTTAGATTGACATTCTGTGGTTCAGTGCCGGTGTTGTGATAAGTTTATGTGTATTGTGATGGATTTTCCAACTAAAACCGTGGTAAGTAACAGCTTTGTAGATAATCGTTTGCGCGAAACAATATCATAAAAATGATTTACGAGCCAATAATTTTTTAAGTAATTTCAATCTCAGTGTTTAATTTGTATTTCATCAATGCTATTTTGATATAATACGAGGCATGCCTTTTAAGTTCTGTCGTTTCCATATTTTCCGGCAATTTTGAATTTGGAACTGTTCTATATTCGAATGTGTTTAAATTTGGAATCTCAAAAAAGTTGAAAGTATTAGGATTAATGCTATTGTTTAGTCACAGCGTCGATTGGAATCTGTCAGGTTACGTACGAAAATGAATCTTTCTAAGGAAAATGTTCGTGCAATAATTTTCTACAACTTTAGAAGAGGCCTGACACGGCCTCAGTGTTTTGAAGAGCTAACATCTGTGTTCAGTGATGAAGCCCCATGTCTGCGGACTGTCAAACGCTGGTATTTAAAATTCCAGGGTGGACATACTAGTGTTAGTGACAAATCCCGCGAAGGACGCCCAAAATCCGCCTTCACTGAAGATAACATCATTGCTGTGAGACAACTAATTCTCGAAGATCGTCATGTAACGTATCGAGAGATAGAGGCTCTATTAGGCATCTCAGGGACAACCATTCAGAAGATCTTGCATTAAGCGCTTGGTGTAAGAAAGCTAGTTTTCCGTTGGATACCGCATCTGCTTTCCGACGATCACAAGGCGGCCCGCGTCAGAAGGTGTAAGAAAACTCTGCAAAGGTTCAACCGAGGACAGTCAAATCACGACTACGATATCATCGGTTCGGTCGTATCATCGTATCGGTTTTTTTTGGCTTTTTTTTTTTTTTTTTCGCGGGTAGGTGTAAATAAGTTAACACGCAACTTCGTCAATCTATTTTAATTAAATTATTATTAAGTATTTTTAATTGCTTCCTAGTTCAATATTTGTTGTATATACACTTAAATAAGCAGCACTTACATTGGTGAAACATTCAATGTAACGGAAGCACTTAATACAACACCACCTGCCAGCTTCTCACTAGTATTGTCTAAGTCACAAAAAGTTCACTGCACACTTCATCATGTCATCTCAACTGGATGATATCCAATCGGCCCAGAAGAACCTCGAGGAGTGCTTCCTTAAGAAGATGGGTGAGTTTGAGGCACAGATCCAATGTGCTGGCCCCGCAAAGGACACCGTAGCAAAGATTGCAGAAGAGTTCCGGTCATTTCGTGAGCTTATGTTCAGCGTGCTGGGACTTCATAGGAAGCAGATCATGGAGTGTTCTAATGCGGTTGATGGATTGGAGACGAGATCTCGTCGGAAAGCTCTCATTTTCACTGGGTTTGCTGAAGCGGACAAAGAAGATTGCAAGGCTCTTGTTTTGGACCTTCTAAAGGGCAAACTGGCTCTGCCTGACATCACTGCATCTTCCATCAAAGTGTGCCACAGACTTGGAACATCACGCAAGGGACCAACTACTAGCAGGCCTATATTGGTAAGGTTTTCCAATGTTGACCTCAAATCCACTGTCTGGAAGGCAAAGTCTGCACTGAAGGGTTCTAAAGTCACAGTCAAGGAGTTCTTGACTAGGTCCAGGCAAACTGTTTTCAGCAGAGCGCGCCTGCACTTCGGAATGTCGGCATGCTGGACTCAGGACGGAGTTATCATCATTAGGTCCCCAGATGGAACACGGCATAAGATTTGGTCTTTGGAGGAACTTAATCCCTTGTTGGCTAAGTACCCTAAGACCCAATCATCAGTTGGTGCTGGAGGCAAGGCTGATAGTGGAGTGCGAAAAATCTAAGTGTTTGCAACCAATTGGTACGTACCAATTGGTTCTTTATCTATTCACTTTTTTGTACTTGGGACGTCAGTTCACGTAAATGTTATTGTGCACGTCTACCTGCTAACTAATTTTCTCACTTTCACCTCAAAATTACTATAAAATCATTCTGTTGGTAATTTGTAATTGTTTTTGGATTTTCATCGTCAACTGTCACTACTATTGTCATACTGTCTGTCATTATCATCTGTCAATCTTGATTTGTCCTAAATTTTGACGTTCCATTTGCTTTGTGTTTGCGTTCCGTTTTTGCTCATCTATCTTTGTCATGTATCGTTTTGTTCTTTGCTTTTTCATAATATTTGTTTATGTTTGTGATACTGTATCCTCTTCCAAATAGATGTTTTTTATTTTTATTTATTGCTACAGACTACTGTGAAGTGGTACACGGATCTTCTGGCACTCGATTATCTTTTCATGACGAGTTAAAACAATACACGTTAGTTCCGATTTTGGCCACGCACCAAAAGATCCGTGTACAACTATACTGGTGCTGCTGGTGGGTGGTGCACTGATAGTGGTGTTGCACCAAGGTGAAAGTCCTAGTCATTTTTTTTTTGTATATTTATTAGTTATATATATTATTTTTATTTGTACGTTATGTTATCTGATGATGATTCTTTTTACTCTGCTATTGATTCCTCTAGCTCATCCGCTAATGTAAGTTTTAACTCCTTAACTGACACCCTTGGTGACTTTGTGCGTCGAAGCTTCAGTCAACAGAAAGGTCATTTGTTTAATGTCTGCCATATAAATGCCCAAAGTGTCCCAAGTCACTTCAGTGATCTGTTAGGCACCTTTACCGACGCAAATGCCCATGCCGTTCTGGTTTCTGAGAGTTGACTCAAACCTCAACTTCTCTCCACCACCTACTCCCTCCCAGGTTTCACGCTTATCCGCAATGATAGAATTGGAAAGGGAGGGGGTGGTGTAGCTATCTATCTTCGTAGCGATTTCCCATACAAAGTCATTGCCACATCTCCCTCACAATACCATGCTTCTGCTGAGTACCTCTTTTTGGAGGTCTGCGTCGAAGGCATCAAGACCCTTCTTGGTGTTGTTTATTGTCCACCTGCCGTTAACTATTTTTCCAATTTTGAATTGGCGCTGGAATCCGTAGGGTCTGAGTATGCACATTGCGTCATCATGGGCGATTTCAACACTGACCTTGCTCACCACAACCCCCGATCCCGTAAACTCCTTCACATCATTGAGTCCGTTAGTCTCCATATACTTTCCCTGCAACCTACCCATTTCAATATCTCAGGCGATGACACTTGGCTGGACTTAATCCTCACATCCACTCCCTCCCTTGTTTTCTCTCATGGTCAGTGTACCGCTCCTGGATTTTCCCATCATGACCTCATTTTCCTCTCGTATATCCTAAAACCACCTAAACCTGTCCCGAAAGTTCTGCACATGCGTTGTTTTGCACGCATGGACGTTGAGAAGCTTCGTCAGGATGCGTCAGACCTGAGTTGGGAACACCTGGCAGCGGCGACAGCTGTAGACGAAAAACTGCATTTTTGATCGTACGGTCCTTGCTCTCTACGACAAACACGCTCCTGTCAAGAGGATTAAACTACGGCGTCCACCTGCTCCTTGGATGACGACAGGGGTTCGAATGGCGATGAGGCGCAGGGATCGGGCCTTCCGTAAATATAAAAAGGATCGCAGTGATGAGAATCGGAACTTTTACAAAGCTGCTAGAAATCGGTGTAATCAGATGATACGCAACGCTAAACGCCGCCATATTCTCGAGAACATATCTTCTTCTTCACCTGCTGATATCTGGAAGTTCCTTGGTACTCTCGGTATCGGCAGACCACGTCATGTGGATTTTCCTAATACAATTGGCCTTGATGATATCAACCGTCACTTCACAACCACTTGTCATTTGGATTCCCAAATGTTGTCCCAGACGGTCGATTACATTACTGGCCTAGCCAGTCCAATAATAGAACCATTTCACCTCTCTCCGGTCACCTTAGACGAAGTTAAAAAGATCATCCTGTCTATAAAATCTAAGGCTGTGGGCTGTGACGGCATCAGTCGTAGTATGGTCGTGTGGATACTTGATATCCTTCTCCCTCCGATTACCCACATCATCAACTTTTCTCTTGATTCCGGACAATTCCCATCCTTGTGGCGTAAAGCGTATGTACGCCCACTCCCTAAAATTTCAAATCCCTCCTTACCCAGTCACTTCCGACCCATTTCCATTCTCCCGTTCCTGTCTAAAGTGCTTGAAGCCTGCGTACACAAGCAGTTTGCGGGGTTTGTTCACCGGAACAACCTTGTTAGCTCTTTTCAGTCTGGATTCAGACCTGGGCACAGTACAGCTTCCGCTCTCCTTAAAGTGACTGGCGACGTTAGAGAAGCGATGGAGGATACCAAGGTTACCGTTTTGGTATTAATTGATTTCTCCAATGCCTTTAACGCCGTCAGCCACGATATTCTCCTTTCTATCCTCTCTCATCTTATGGTTTCGTCCGAGGCTCTGGAATGGTTCTCTTCTTATCTTCGGGGACGTCAGCAGTCGGTTCGCGTTGATGAGAGCTCTTCGAGTTGGCGCGACCTGGATGCTGGTGTTCCACAAGGCGGTATTCTTTCTCCATTGTTGTTTTCCATCTTCATTAATTTTATAACTCACTGTCTTCGGTGTTCGTATCATCTTTATGCCGATGATCTTCAATTATATACAGCTGAGCGGGTTGAAGGTTTGTCAGGCGCTATAGCAGATGTAAACCGAGATTTAGATGCCATCAAAAAGTGGTCTGATAGTTTTGGGGTGTCAGTAAACCCCTCAAAGTGTCAGGCCATTGTAATTGGGAGCTCACGCATGATGAGTAGGGTGACGCTCAGCTCTCTTCCTCCTCTAATCTTCAATGGCACTGTCATCCGCATTACCTCTACCGTGAAGGATCTCGGTTTGCATCTGGACTCAACGCTTAGCTGGCAACGCCAGGTCTCTAGTGTTAGTCAAAGGGTCAGCGGTACTCTGCGATCCCTGTATCGTCTGAGGAACTTTTTGCCCGCTAAGACGAAAACTATGCTTGTGCAGACTTTAATTTTCCCCGTCATCGACTATGGTGACGTGTGCTACTTTGACTTGAATGCAGTTTTGCTGGACAAGCTTGACAGACTACTCAACAACTGTATCCGGTTCATATTCAACCTTAGGAAATATGACCATGTGTCGAGCTATAGGTCTGAGCTCAAATGGATGTCCATTCGCCAAAGAAGAAGTTTGCGTGCTTTGACCACGCTTTACTCCGTTCTCAACTCTCCCACTCCTCCTTCTTATCTTGTGTCTCACTTCCAATATCTGTGTTCTTCAAACACTAAGTCTCTGCGTTCTTCTAACAATCTTCTCCTACTCTGTCCTTCTCATACTTCTGACTTTGTTCATTCTTCTTTTCATATTCAGTCCATTCTTCTTTGGAATGCGCTTCCTCTTGATATCAGGACGGCCACCAGTCGTTATGCATTTAAGCGGAAACTGCGGAGTTTTTTTTCAAAATAAATAGAGTAGAGTCATGTCATCACCTCTCTCCCTTGAATTTGTATGTTTTATATATATATATATAGAGTATTTATTATAGTAAATATGTATGTAAGTATATGTATCATAAGCTCATAGCTTATTTATGTACTGTAAACCTGTTTTATCTTTATTGCAATACGATATATTATATATTTTTTCTCTTTGTTCCTCTCAATTAGAGCACCTGCCATCTAATCTCTTCACCACCCTTGGTTGACTGGTAGAGAATGCCTCAGGCATTAAGTCCGCCTTTGTACCTTTTTTTTGTGCGAAAAGTTTAAATAAATAAATATCATCAGTGGTGACGAATCTTGGATCTATGCCTACGATCCTGATTCCAAACAACAATCTACAATCTGGGTCTTTCAAGACGAGCCAAAGCCGACTAAAGTTGTTCGTTCTCGAAGCACTTCAAAGAAGATGGTGGCCACGTTCGTTGGAAAAACCGGCCATGTTGTGACTATTGCACTTGATGATCGTAGAACGGTTAACGCGGTTCCAAGTAAACCACAGTTTGTATATCACAAGTCATCGCCGAACTTCGAAATTCTAACTCAAAGCGACGCATGATCCTGCACCACGACAACGCAAGCTCACACAGCGCTCGTCAAACGATTGAGTATTTGAAGCAGGAAAAAGTAGAAATTATCATACAGTGTAGTGTAGTTAATTATCCATACAGTCCTGACCTAGGCCCTAACGATTTCTTTACATTTCCTAAAATTAATGGTCGAAGGTTCCAGTCCGGTGAAGAAGCAGTCGACGCTTTCAAGTCAGCCATTTTGAACACCCCCACTTTAGAGTGGAATAAATGTTATAATAACTGGTTTGAGCGAATGGAAGTGTATTAAGCTACGTGGTGAATACTTTGAAAAACAATAAAAAGTACTATAAGGTTCTAGTTGTTGTTTTTTCTTTAAACGACAAAACTTTTAAAGTAAATAGATATGCACGGGAGCTTGACGACGTAAATAACGCTATGTTCAAGGTCCATAATTGGTTTACTATAAATAATTTGGTATTAAATGAGAAGAAAACTAAATGCATAAGATTCACGTTACCGAATGTAAGAAGTAGTGAATGTCATGTTGTACTGGACAGTTTTCCTGGGGATCACGCTTGATTCAAAACTACAGTGGGGTCCTCACATAACATCACTTGCAGGGCGACTAAGTTCAGCCGCTTACGCTGTTTGGAAAATCCGCCAACTAACAGACGTGGATACCGCGAGACTGGTCTATTTTAGTTACTTTCATAGCATCATGTCTTACGGTATTTTGCTGTGGGGACGGGCTGCAGATATTGATTCTATCTTTATTTTGCAAAAGAGGGCTGTCCGAGCCATCTACAACCTCCACAGACGCGAATCTCTAAGGGAACTGTTTAAAAAAATTAACATCATGACGGTTCGTTGTCAGTACATATATGAAAACATTATGTATGTTCGGAAAAATGTACATCTTTTTAGTAAGATAAGTGACAGGCATAACTTTAACACTAGAAATAGGAACAAATTAGATCAACCACGTTTCAGATTGTCTAAAGTACATACTTCTTTTATGGGGTACTGTGTAAAATGTTATAATAAAATACCACTCATTATTCTTCAACTAAATGAGAAGAAATTTAAAACATGCATTGAACGCACACTATGTAGACAGGCATATTATAAGTTGGATGATTATATCGTAGATAAAAATGCTTGGCTTAATGCTGGCTCTGCTCCACAGGCACTAGGGCTCACTAGTTAGAATTTTTAATATTTGGAAGAGTTGCTTCCCCTTTTTTTTCTGACTTTACAAACTTAATGTTTATTTCTTCTTTAAATTCTATTATTTTAATCTCTCAAGTACATTGCAAATTATAATTTTGTATAAACTAGAAGCATTTTTTCAATTTTGTAAATGTGTGTACCATGGAGCCGTTTAATACGAGTATGGTATCATGTTTTATATTGACTTGAAAGAGCATGGCAGATGAGAGTATGTCATACTCACTTAAATGTCTCGCTGATGGTGGCGCGTGTGTTGGATCATTCGGTTCCCTACAAAATGGTTGAGCTGGATGGTGCTGATCCACGTGTCATGTTCGTGAACGGGCGCTGTCAGTTGAGACTGGTCGAGGTATTCCACGAAGCACACCCAAACGAACGCCACCCAGACGAAGCACACCTAAAGTATTCCACTAAGCACACCCGTAGGTGGCCTTCCAATAAAAATTTTAAATAATTAATTTTATATGCCACGAAGCACACCTACGAATATCACTCGCATAGTGCGGGGACTAAGAAATAAAAATGTAGATAGAAGAAAATATTTATTATTTATTACCTTTTTTACCTTCAGTTTCTAACGTCATTTAGTTTCGATATAATAATGTGATACAATACTTGTCATTTTTATAATCTTACTATTTAAAATCACAGATTATTTCTTAATTCCCTTTAAAAAAAAAACATTATTTTTTCTTTTTATAATTTTTCTGGTATTTTCTTTTTTTTTGTTCTCTTAGTAAAATCACAGTTTGTGTCATAATTATGCAAACAAAACTTGGCTAATAATCAAAAACATTAAAATAGGTCTCTATGGAAAACTGTATTAACAAAGTTTATTCGTATAGTTACATGTTTAACGAATAATAAAAATACTCTACTTTAACATAAAAAATCACAGATTGTTTCTTATTCTATATTATATTATATATAAATGAAAGTCGTGTTAGTTTCACTATTTATAACTCGAGAATGGCTGGACCGATTTGGCTGAAAATTAGGTAGCTTAGAACCAAGAGACGATCATAGGATACTTTTTATCCCGTTCGTAGAGTAGGTAGGGGTGAATGCTAGAGTTACATGAACCCTGGTTTCTGTTTTAAAATTGAGTACTAGGACATCATGAATCAACTAGAATTATAGTTACATTAACCATTGTTTCTGTTTTAAAATATTGAGTACTAGGACATTATGAATCAACTAGAGTAAGATTAACCATGGTTTCGTGGATTGCAACTTGCAACTAGAGTGGTTTGATTGGTGGTATCGCTGGGTAGGTGTAAAATACCACACGAACGAAGTCGTGGCGGGTCAGCTAGTTATGCAATAAAACTTGGACTAATAATCAAAACATTAAAAATATAGTTTTCCATAGAGATCTATTTTGAAGTTTTCTTAGAGCTACATGTTTAACGAATAATATAAATACTCTACTTTAACATAAAAAAATCGCAGATTGTTTCATAATTATGCAATAAAACTTAGACTAATAAACATTATGAATACAGTTTTCCATAGAGATCTATTTTGAAGTTATCTTATAGCTACTTGTTTAACGAATAATAAAATCACAGACTGTTTAAAATCACAAATAACACTCTTCAAGATTCTAAAATAATCGTAAAGAAAATGTGGGCAATTTAGTATCTAAGCTTAGCAATCAAATAAATTATTATTAATCAGAATTGCACGAGAAACAGAAAAAAATAATAACAATAACAAGACCGGCGCACAATTCCATACACTCAGCCCGTGACGTCGCGATAGTGCAATGAGAACTAACAAAATTTGCATGTAAACAAGTATCGGAAACACTCGGCTAGATTCGGGTTGATTCGGGAATTCAGTGGCGGGCGCACGCGTTGACTACGCGAAAACTGCATTTACAATGTTTTTGATTATAAGTCCAAGTTTTATTGCATAATTATGAAACAATCTGTGATTTTACTAAGAGAGCAAAAAAAAGAAAACAACAGTAAAATAATAATTAATAAAGAAAAACTAATTATTTTTTTGGAAAGGTAATTATGAAATAATCTGTGATTTTAAATAGTAGGATTATAAAAATGACAAGTATTGTATCACATTATTATATCGAAACTAAATGACGTTAGAAATTGAAGGTAGGTAAATAATAAATATTTTCTTCTATCGACATTTTTATTTCTTAGTCCCCGCACTATGCGAGTAATATTCGTAGGTGTGCTTCGTGGATTAAAACATTAATTATTTTAAATTTTTATTGGAAGGCCACCTACGGGTGGGCTAAGTGGACTACTTTAGGTGTGCTTTGTCTGGGTGGCGTTCGTTTGGGGGCGCTTCGTGGAATACCTCGACTGGTCATCTCTCATCTGCCAGGGCTTATTTTTAATCTTATATTTTGAATTGTTTTTGATTATTTTTCATTTGACATTGTTCTCACATATAGAAGCACCAAGAATACTGTACCCAGGATTTTGTAATATCTATATCCATTTTTAAAAGAGTGTCCTTGGAGTTTCTTGCCCGTTCTTCTCCATAGAGATCTACGATTTGGAATGAGCAACTAGCTTCAACTTTTTGACTAACTGACCGATTCTTTGACAATTCAAAAGTGCCTGTAAATGGTTTAATTGAAATAAATGCTTTGAGTTTGAGTTTGAGTTTGAGCTTAAAAGGCATGCCTCGTATATGGCCATCTCATGAAATTATTTTTTTACAGATGTCATCCATGAATGAAGTTTGTGGAGTTTGCTGGAACCAAGGTCGAGATTTGAGCTTACATGTTCCAGAACGACAACAAGAAAGACCCCAGCATATTGTCTTGCCCAATATAAGATGAGCGGCTGAAACACCAAGGCAATGCATTTTCCAAAAATGCATGGAACCAGAGCGAAATGTTGTGCCCGAAGAAACCAGGCAAGAAGTATTAATTAGGTATCAATATTTTATACCAAGAGGTGCTCGTAAATTATGGAAATCTCTATACTGCTGAATATAACCTTAATAACTTTACTTCCATATACATAGAAGAGATTATTTTTATGTTAATGGAAGGACTTCGTAACATCTCTTATGAGAATATTCAAAACTACCCTGATAATCAAGTGCACTACTTTATACTATAAAGTAGACACGGTCGAAAGCATAAGTCAATGCAAGTTCAATTTCAAAATGACATGTTCAGAATTTCATAACTATGTTATGGGCAAACCGGACCTGCTAAATAAGGTGAAGAAATCTGAAAAATATAGTCACAATTAGTGTTTCATGTAGAATCGTATTGTTAATCATTTTAAGCTGATAATAAATATGTATTTTTTTCTTTTATTTGGATATTTTCAGTCACTTACTGCTAATGTCCCAATCAGTATTTAAGCTTCTATGGCAACCCTACTTTATAGGCAAGTATAAGTAAACAAGAACATCAACAAATATTAGAAGCAACACCCAGGCTTAGGAATATGCATCGGGGTAGTTTTGCATTAACAGTCTTATTGTGCAAGATAAGGACTGGCGATTCGGAAGATAGATTGTCGTGCTTATTTCAAGTACCAAGAAGGACTCTCGAGACATTAATGTCTGTAGCAAGAAATATCTTGTTAACAGACTATGTTCCACAATTTTTTGGGTTTTCTCATTTAAGAAGGGAGCAGGTGGCAGCAAGAAATTCCTACATTGCCAATCACATTTTTGGTGAGCCTGATGCACCAGCTGAACAAAAACCCGGAATTACATAAAAAAAAATAGGAATTTATTAAAGCCATTTAAAAAAAAAATAGGAATTTATTAAAGCCATTTATCTTCTGTACCTCTGATGGATATATCATAAATGTACGCGGACCATATAGTTCCACTACTAATGATGCGACCATAATGAATAATTTATTAAACGAAACGGATTCAATGATTTCTATAGAGAAAATGATGTTTTTATTCTGGATAGAGGTTTTCCTGCATGGATAGCATGCATACATTCAATGCCGAAAACTAAAAGTACACAGACATACGATTTCAAAACTAGGACTGCATTGTACTCACATGTATAATTTCAACATGAATGATTTAACCAATGTATTGTAACAATATTCTGATTTAAAACGAGTGTCTTGTCCGTTCTTCTCCATAGGAACCTACTACGCTTTGGAATGGGCAACTATCTTCATCTTTTTGACCAACCGACCCCTTGACAATTGTGCCTGTAATTGGTTTATTTGAAATAAATGCTTTGAGTTTGAGGAACATTTCCGATAACAGAGCGATTTGAAAGTATACACGTAGACATAGTAGGGCCACTGCCGATTTCACAGGAAGGTTATCGCTAATGCCTCATCGTCATAGATAGATTCACAGGTTGGCCAGAGGCTATTCTGGTCGCAAACATTACTGCTGACACAGTAGCAAAGGCTTCCTACGAAGAATGGATATGCAGGTTCGGTTGCCCAAAAATGCTAACGAGCGATCAGGAAGGCAATAATTATTCGAGAGCAAACATTTTGATGAACATGTTGGGGATTAAGAAAACCCGTACAACAGCGTACCACCCACAGGGGAATGGGATGGTAGAGAGGATGCATCGCTCCCTGAAAGTAGCAATAAAGACTTCCTCACAAGTACGTCATTCTGTTAAAGCTTTTTTTATACGTCTCACAAGTACGTCAATCTGTTAAAGCTTTTTTTATACGTATGTTCTGACGGCTACATTGTAGAGATAACCGCGACAATAGACATTTTAGGTAATGATGAGCATCCGTTTCATTACTATTTTAGAAGAGAGAGAGGGTCTTAAACAGAGGATTCCGAAATTTGATTCCAAACCTCAATGCGTTTAGCTATGAAGCACAATATAGGTGCAAAACTGTTGACGACATCACAGGCCAATGAGCTATTTCGCCAGGAATATTTTGATTTTTAGTGCCATGTCTCATACTAGGTATGTTTGAGGACTTCAGAATTGGCGCTCCATTGATAAATGCTTTCATGTCCCTATTACTGACAAAGAAAATGCGCCACAAAAAGAAATACAAGGCATACAGATTATGTTGGGTGAATATGTCATAAGGCGCAATCTGAATACACAGCAGTTGTTGTTCTCGTTCCTTGAGACTTTTCCCAGACTATAAGAAAATGAACTGTTTCTGTTTGCTCTAGGGCCGTACCAACTGAAGTTGGCAAAGAGTTACTACAGCGAACACGCGAGGAACGGACCATATATGTTTGACATAAACAGAAATCCATAACGACTAGTTTTCGATCTCAATAATATGGGCATTTCTAGGAATAATCTATGGCTTTAGTGAGCAAGAACACAGTCCAGATATACAAGAGTAAGGCGTTACTACACAATACATTTTAATTAATGATGATGAAAGAGGTTTGGCGTCCTGAATACTTACTTCAGGTATTACTTGATTTAAATTACTTACATTATAATGTTAACTGTACTGGGAAATGATTGTTCGCGCCCCACTCAGATAATCGACTAAACGAAGCACATCTCTAGCGAGCGGACAACACTAGCGCGGCGAAATAAGAAAATTGAGAAGGAATATCATGATCGTGGAAGAACATTGTTCCATGACATAGACCGTTTAGTTATTCAGATTGGTTCAGATAGCAGTGACGAATCAATGTCGGAGCTTAAAATAGACGGTGACTCCATGGAAGGTGTAGAATATTTAGATTTTAATTTATTAGATTAGTATATTTTATTAATTTTAGTTTATATTTGAGTGAAGTTGTTGCGCGGAACTTAATGAAAGCAATTGATTAATAAATATTTATATAAAATATTTACTCATTAAAAGCTAATAAATAATACTTTTCAAGTATCAAGATCAGCTGGGTCGTACTAACTGGGTTGTTACCCGAGCGCTTGTGGCGCACTCATTTATTTTCTACTCTTTTATGTCGCATTATAAAGGGTTTTGACCCAAACAGAAATTGAAAGTGATTTTTTAGCTAATTCAGTGTTTTTTATAACAATTTTGCTGAGAAAAGTTAAAAAAATATTTTTGGCCATATTTTAGTGCCAAATTTTAGTGACATTTGCGAAGCCACCCTCCACCCGTTATTCCGAGTATTATCACCCCACCGCGTATGGAAATTATGGTTCAGGTGTTTCAAGAACAACAGAAGAATTTGACTGCGCCGCCAGAAAAGTCCGGAATTGACTACGTCGGGCAGGAATACGCAGTAAAAACCCCGCTCAGAAAATAGTTCTTAGTCTAGCCCATCAGGAGGCTAGAGTTCGTTTTGCGCGATATTATCGAGATTCGATTTTTTTCAAACGCAATATTTTCCGACGAAAAAAGTTTAAAGTCAAGCCAGGTCGGTCGTCGAAATTTATAACGTGTGAATAATACTCCGTACGAGCCGCAAAATGTTTTACCAAACTTAAGAGTCGGAAAGAGTAGTGTTCAACATGGCCTGGACAGGTGCGGCAGGTCCTGGGGAACTAGTCTATATCCCTGGGAGGGCAAACAGTGAAAGTTATTTGCGTCTGCTGTAAGATACCTTTTTGCAAGAATGCGAGTGGTGTATCCAGAGGACAAAGTGCCTGAAATTGTTTTTATTCAGGACAACTATCCGGCATCGGCAGCAGCCGTTCTCCGGACCTACACCCCCATTGAAAATCTATGGGCTATTATGGTCCAGAAAAAAGGTAAAAGGCGCGAAAGGACCAGACCAGCACTAGTCCATGTTCATGTGTACCAGGTTTGGGAATGTAGAGTCAATGCGGGCGCGGTGTGACGCAGTTATAGATACAGGTGAGACGAAGCCCTCTCACGAAATATTAGGCTTAGGTTTTTAGTTAAAATAGTGTTATGTGTGTGTGTGTTAGTAGTATTCATAGTATGTATATATTCTAGAATATTAAATTGTTAATAATATTTAATATTAAATAGTATTAAATAGTCCATTAATAGTATTTTTTTTGTGTATTGTAACATAAAATTAATAAGTATAGTTAGCATTAGGCTCAAGGTTTTTAGACCTGGCGAGAGATGCATTTTTTTTTTTTTTTTTGTGTCATTTTTTTATGTTATGGTGAAATTCCGGAGGCTGGACGTCCGTACCATTTCATTTTGGATATGAAAGTCCAGTTATTGTGGACTTTTTAGATAATGTTAACAATTGGTGTGAAGTGTGTCACGCATGTGTGGATAAGGAATACAATCGCGCGCTCACATCAAACTATAAAAGCTAATATGCAAGTATGAAATAGGGCATAAACTACGACACTTATGCACTCCAACGCCCGAGCGTAGCGTTGGGGCAACCATGGATTCCAAATTTTTATTAGTTATACAAATTAATTTAATACTATAAACAGCAGTTCGAAACATTTTCGATTGGCTACATTTTGGCAGAACAAAATCACAAAATTCTAAGACTGCCTCCATCAAGCAGGTACAGGTAGCGGCACGTAAGTCTAGCGCTGACCGTTGATGCGCAAAGGTCGAAATAAGGTGTCTTGGGCGAGTGAAGGGGACGCGCGCGGGCGTGCGTAAGCGATTATTGGCTCTCCAGTCGTCGCTCACTTCTGGTGTATAGTCGCGTTCTAAATTGTATTGTTTGTTATTACCGTTGTTGTTTTCTGTTAAGTTTGAGCTTGTTTTTTATTGACAGTTTTAATTAAGTTTGTGTTTATTTGTGATTTTAAACAGTCAATATGCCTAGAAGAAATACTGTTTTGAGAAGACAGGCACGGAAAATGGTATATGACGTGCATTCTTTTTTAAAGACAGAAACTAATGAATTAATTGATTCATTGAAACATATTAAAACTCAGATTGACGAAACTACGAATATGTTACTCAGTCACTTGGACAGCGGCACAGTGGATTTAAACATAATGAAACAAACTGCACATGTTATTAAGACAATTCAAAAACTAACAGCAGAGGCCAAAAAACATCAATTGCAACTGTAAGGAACATCTCCACTCAAGCCAAAAGTTCCGGTTTGATCGCAGTGTTCAGAACACCTGGCCAAAAACGTTCTAAAACAAAACCGGTTACCAATATCGATAATTTCGACCAAGGAGTTATAAAGAGATGTGTACACAATTTTCACACACTATTGCAAAGCTGAAAAGTAAACTAGAGGAAGACATTAATTTTCAAGGCTCAGAACGAAGTCATCGGCGAATCATCAAGTATTTAGGGTTTCGGTGGAAAAAGACTGAAAACAACCGTAAGGTGCTGATAGAGACTTCAAATATACGTTTACAACGCATCAAATATTTACGTAAAATTAAACAATATCGTCAAGAGGGAAAGTCTATTAGTAGAAAGTATATACGGATGAATCCTACGTAGATTTGTTGGACTCTACTCCAAAAGCCTGGGCAGATGGTACTACTAAGGGCATAAAAAACCCGATATCTAAAGGACAGCGAGTTGTCATTGTCCACCCAGGATCTGAAACTGGGTTTATACCGAACGCGTTACTTACTTTTAAAGCCAGTACTAAATCAGGCGACTACCACGACAACATGAATTATGAAAACTACGAGAAATGGCTTAGAACACAGTTAATTCCGAACTTACCACCTAATTCCGTTCTGCTAGTCGACAACGGCCTGAAACACAGGTTTGAATTAACCTAGATCGGGCGGGTCGCTATCTAATTGTCATTTCAAACAATAATTACCGACTTGCACCTATAATACCAAAGCATATTTTAGTTTTAGTTTATTTTTAGGCACTATTATTGTTTGTGTAATCTTACTGTTGACTAAATGTACACTTTTTGTAAACGTTTTTATTCAATAAAATATATTTGTATTTGTTGTTTGTAAAACGCATCGTACCATAATAAACAATGGGATCTCGCACCAACCTCAAATACGAAAAAAGCGGACATGCAGGCTTGGCTCACGGAAAAAGGTATACAGTATGACGTAACATTACTAAAGCCCGACTTGTACGATTTAATAAAAGCTAACAAGGAAAGATTTAAAACATTTTCCATAGACCGAATCCTAGCAGAAGAAAATCACTTAGTGGTAAGACGACCGCCATACCACCCAGACCATAATCCCATTGAAATGGCATGGTCCGCTATCAAGCAATATGTAGCAAGCAAAAATGTAAAATGGAATGTTAATACGTGTATAGAGCTTATTAAACAAAAAATTTCACAAATGGGTGACCAGGATTGGGACAAGCTCTGCAGGAAGGTGAAGGATATTGAAGTACAATATGCAAAGAGTGACCATGTCATAGACTTGCTCACAGAGGAATTTGTTATTTGCGTCAATGAAGACAGTTCGGAAGATGACTTTGACGATTCTTATAATGACGGTGGTAATAATACCGATGACCGAAGCAGCCCTGAGCCCGGGCCCTCATCAAGAAAAAGGCCTTGGACGGGCCAGGCATACGGCAGTTTAGTGGAAGGCGTGCTACCCCTATCAGATTCAGATTAATGTATTTTTAATAAAAATTGTCAAGCTTTTTTTTAATTTTATTTCTCCCTCCCCATATTAGTGATGAGACTAGTTTAAACGAACTAGCTTAGATATAAAAGAAGGACAAACAAAACATGTTCTTTATTAGTAAGGATTAATGTAATCAATTTGTAGAGATAACAATTGCGTGCGCGACAGTACCTATGCGCAGTTATCCCCTCCACGTTTCGTTCACCGCTAGACTTATGTGCCGCGACCTGTATCCAGAGGGGGAAATCTGGCTTAGCACACAAGACGGGACTAACTCAAACTAAGCGGCTTAAAACAGCGGATAGAAATCCAGGACACCAGCCATTTTTCATTGTTCGAACCCAACTGAAATAATCAAACTATTGCAGCTTCACTAGTTACTTCCAAAAACCAACAACAGCCTTTTAATATTGCAACAAAGACCTTACGCATTTTCGAGTTGCATAATATAATGTTATATATATTGGTCTACAGCAACTTATTTGACCCTTTCCAAAGTTATTTATTTTTTCTCAATTCTATGTATACTCAAATTCATTTAGAACAAATTCTGTAATGGACATCAGCAGACAAAAACAGCTATTGATGAATATGATAGCAATTATAGAGGACAACTTGTTCAACAAAATAGATAGATAAATAGAACATACTCGCAACGAAAATGACGCTACGCCATCATGGGCAACAGCCCACGATGCGTTAGACTCCTCAAGTCTAGACATGCGAGAATTCACCTACCACTTATGTACTTTCTTGCAACCAATTCACCTAACACATAAGTACTTTTATACAACCAATTCACCTATTTTCTTTCCTTTTAAATATATAAGTTACTTTTGCAACCAATTCACCGATTAAATTCAATATAGGCAGATAATTACTTTTTTCAGTGTTAATGGATATCGAAAAAATCGTCACAAAGCCTACATAAAAACAAACACCACCAATTCACCTACTACATATTTTCTTTCCTTTTTAATATATAAGTTACTTTTGCAACCAATTCACCAATTCAATTCAATATAGGCACATAACTTTTTTTTGTGGTGATGAAAACAACATGGATATCGAAAAAATCTTCACAAAGCCTATATACATAAAAACAAAGACTACCAAAAAAAACTACTTCACTAATCAGTAATCTATAAAATGTAGTTAAACAAATAACTTCACATCAAGAATGTCGAGCTTTTTTCTTTTGTAAGTTTATGTGTTTTTGCCCAATCTCCAAAAGCATCCCGCATTAACTTTTCATAAAACTAACTGCCTTTAAATCCTAATGTTTTAGAAAGGCAAAGTTTTCTTTTCTTTTTAACATTTTCTTTTCTTTCTTTGTTTTCTGACTGATATTGCAATAGCTTTTCTTTTTCATCCTGGTTTGGTTTGGTTTGTATCCAAGGGTTACTTTTTCTGTTCATTTTACCCTTCTTTTGTAGAAATGACTGCACTAGGTATGATAACTTTGCTGCAGGTTCAAGAAGTTGTGGAAGAGTTGGTTCTGCTATCTGAAATAAAACATTGTTGTTATGTTAACTGTGTCTATTAAGGAAGTCTGTAATGAGCATGATGGTCGGAAATTATCCCAAGGGAACTTACTACCAGTATAAAAATATCCTGTGTTAATCCTGCTATATGTGTGCCAAATTTGATCCAAATCTGTTCAGCCGTTGTTAGTGTGATTGAGTAACAAACATCCAAACATACTAGGTACATATTAAAAGTATTTATGGTAAATTCTAACCTATATTTTTTTTATGGTTGTGAGTATTCAATACTACGTAATTGTAAGATGTGTACAGTAATTCATGAATTTTGATTTCTTGTACGGTCAGTGGGTCGTCTTAGATTGCTTTAGAGATCTTTAGACTTGCTATTTCAAATGCAAAATGTATGTATACGTACCGGAAATAATTTGTTCCTTCTTCCCGGTTTAGCAAACCGATGTGATGTGTTGTGTTGGACTTGATGAATTACCACACTTAAAGCACTTCCTTAAATTACGTTTTATTGTATTTGTAATGTGGAGATATAACATATAAATAACACATGCCGTTGTTGCCGCTGTCAGCTTTATCAGTCAACATAATAACAGACTATAGTATTCTAGCAGTATTATCCCTGAACACAATGAGAAAGTTATTTCGAATTATGAATAACAATGCGCTGAATGCGATAGTGAAATAAAATAAAATGATGGTGATTTGATTTTGTGACAACCCGCAACAATGCCCACACCTATATATTACTTTACTCTATGGCCCACACGCAATAGTAGAAAGTTAGAAACGACAGACCATAGATTAATATTAAATAGTTTTCTATACAGACATTTTTGCCACAGAGAATGTAATTTTTAATTTTTGCGTTGGTTGACCCTTGAGATGTATCGCCACTGTTTTTACAAACTAATTTCGTATCAAAATGTGTCTAGAATCTAGAAAAATGTTGAAAGATAAAGTGGGTGCTCAAAGTACGCGGTCTATATGTTCGCGACCTTACTCGGCTCGCAGTCGGTGACAGACGTGATGACACGTTGTGGTGAACATTCAGACTCATTAGGATAAAGCATAGACATGCTTTATAGTGTTTGAGTTGTCATTCTTATGTATCTTTATCTAAGTTGAATAAAGTCAACATTTGGTTCTAACTCGATATTGTTATTTCATAACAATTTATTCAACTTAAAAAAATGCAAAATACTCTTTAATACTAATTGTAACGATGGAGAAATATCTTCGGCCAAATATTCTCGACCTTGATCCGTCATCGCCTACTGCGGCTCAAGAATGGACACATTGGGTATCTACTTTCAAAAATTTTCTGATTGCGAATGAAGCAGAGATGAAAATCAATGATGCGATGAAGATGCAACTTTTTATTAATCATGTATCATCCAAAGTATACGAATACATAAGTGAGTGCAAATCATACGAAACTGCAGTAAGTACATACACTCAACACCTTTGTCAAACCAATAAATGAAATTTTTGCGAGACATATTCTGGCCACAAGAAAACAGCAATGCCATGAAAACATTCAACAATATCTTCAGCACCTGAGAATTTTAAGCAAAGACTGTCAATTTAAAAATGTTGATGCAGAAAGTAATAAGAATGATATCATAAGAGACGCATTTATTTCTGGCAATAATTCGCATAAAATTCGCGAGCGCTTGCTAGAAAATTTTAACCTGACGTTGGATGAAGCTGTTAGCCAGGCACAAGCAATTGAAACTGCTGAAAATAATGCGCAAACATTCAACAATCCGACTATCTCTAGTCATGGCATTGCCAAAGACGACAGCGGAAGACAAAAATAAACTACTAACAACAGAATACCATTTGAGACGATGCTTTTTCTGCGGAAATAAAGTTCACCGGCGTCAGAACTGCCCAGCATTAAATGCCAATTGCCAGCTTATGTTCATTCCGATCGTGGCTCCGCTTTCATGTCAAAAGAAGTAAAAGATTACTTACACAATAGAGGTATATCTACAAGTCGAACGACAGCATATAACCACACAGGGCAATGGGCAGATAGAGCGCACAAATGGAACAATTTGGAAGACAATACAATTAGCTCTGAAATCACAGGGATTTAAAATAGAGCAATGGGAAATGGTTCTAAATCAAGCACTGCACTCAATAAGATCTCTGCTATGTACAGCAACGAACCAAACGTCATGAAATGATGTTTGTACATAATAGAAAATCTAATAACCATCGAGATATAAGTACTAACGAAGAGTACTAGAGAAGACACCGTAAATCCCTACTTTGTCTCGTTCAACTGCGGCGATCGCGCCGCAGTTTGTCGAAGAAAACGCGTAAGTGCCGTGATTTACATGGCGCTTAAGACCTTTTTGCCGAGAATAAATACACTTCCGCAGCAAATCTAGCACTGTGGTAAATTAGGTACGGTTTAGACGAATTGTTATTATTTTAGCGCTGCAGCGAACTAAAGATTCAATACGAAGAATAGGACAATTCAGATATTTGACGTAGCTTCTCTAGTACGTAGTACTTATATCTCGATGCTAATAACGGACATTCGGTACCAACTTGGCTTTTAACACCCGGTCCTGTCCTACTCAAAAAGCACAACAGAACCAACAAATACTCTCCCATAGTCGAGGAAGTCGAGCTGTTGGAGTCCAACCCGGACTATTCTTTTGTAAGACTGAGCAACGGCCGAGAAACGACCGTGTCTAACAGACATTTAGCCCAACAGGGTCAGAGAGCGGGGAAGAAGGCGAACGTACTGAAACTGTAGAAACAGAAAGCGATTCCTCTTTTGTCTCTACAGAGAGTGCTGCCCCAGATACTCCTTCAATTCCACAGACTACCAGGAATAGAAGACCACCGGCCTATCTGCAGGACTACGACACCTCAAGCTAGAATGAGCAAGCGGGGGAGAATGTGGTGAACATTCAGACTCATTAGGATAAAGCATGGACATGCTTTATAGTGTTTGAGTTGTCATTCTTATGTCTCTTTATTTAAGTTGAATAAAGCCAACATTTGGTTTGTTTTGGCTCGATATTGTTATTTCATAATACACGTGAAGCTTGCTCAAAATTTCATTGCCAAAATTGGCTCGCGTTTCGCGGAGATGACAGACGGGCGAGTAAGCTCCCCGAATCATAAGTACGCGTACTTGCTCGCACGTCTATCATCCCTTTAAGGGGTGATAGACGTGCTGTCGCTGCCGGGGGCAAGCAAGGCAAATTAAATCAAATAACACGGCAACCTGTCGAATGTTTGTGAATAGTTAAGCTGGTTGCCACCAACCGCCGTATCCCATGGAATTAGTATGTACTACACACGTGTAACTAAAGTACTGCACTCGATTTCTGTCATTTTTAATATTTATACTTAAGGTTGATGCGCTAGGGTAGCCCGTGAAATTCAAATTTTCTTACGTTTTTTGCAATTTGCAGGTCAGTATCAGGTTGTATGTTGATCTAAATATTATTAGCGCTCATAACAAATATGGATTTACAGAATTATAAACATTAGAATCAGCAATACAACTCGCTAAGTTAACTAAAAAACAATTACATATATAACAAAATTAAAAAGAAAAAATAAAGGGGAGGGGCTCATTGAGCATCAAAGAATTTTCATGAAAGTGCCAAATGTCATTTCATGAAATAAGCATTCAATGCACTTACATGAGCTTGAGCACGTAAATACGTATTTTTTTATCCCATAAATAATTTAAACTACAATTATATCACACTTCCACTATACTAAAATAAGGATAAAATTAACCAAAATGGATGAAGTACCTAGTACTACTACGCTAGACCCAAAAACATGTGCGACTGTGTGCGTGTGTAGATTTTTTAAGGGCAGGTATTCCCAATTTTACATCACTTTGATTTAATAATAAACAAAGAAATCGTGATTTTTTAAAGCAAAAAAAAAAACTTAATGAAGTTTACTTCATGTACTTTGACAATTTGTGGTTCGAAACACGATATCGAAAACTTCACTCGATCAAAAAAAAATCCGAAGAACAGCCAAATTCGATATTTTTTTAATGTTTTTCTGGTTTTTCTCGAAGCTTATAAAAGTTTTACTACTAAAAACCACATCTTAAAAAAAGATAATAACATAAAGAAAAATAATTAGTGGTTACATTTTGAAAAATAGCTTAATTCTTTTAATAATAAATTATTTATAACACAGCGGCTCGCGTTCGTCACTTCAGTCGCCCGCCAGGCCTTGTCGAGGTACGACCTATGTCCCTTTTTCCAGCGCGCGGCTATCACGTACAGTGTAACTAAAATAAATCACTTATTTGTTTTTGTTAGTGAACAGAAGTGGGTACCTATGGGGAATAAAAATAAATACAAGAAAGTGGCCAGGTGTAAAGTGTGTACATATTATCAACCTATTATGTCTTTTGATTTTTCAATCCGCCCTACGGTCACCTAAGCTCGATTTATATACCTAATAGTTTCCTAAGTTTCCTATTTTGAATCAGTATAAACGAAGTAACTTTTTTGTAAGGTAAATTCACGCCACCAAATATTACGTAAGTTGAAAACATGGTTTTTTGTTTGTGTAGATATTTTGTTGTTTTTAGTGTCATTTGATAGGTTTAGGTCTAAAATGGATACGACAAAATAAATTGTGCAAATAGGGTAATCTGTTTAGACGTTATTAGGGATTATCGATAGTGCAAATTGACGAATGTAAAATTTTGACAAATACAATCATACACACTTTCGCATTTATAGTATTATTAGTAGGGACACAAAATACAGAGAGTACAGAAGGAAATCACATGTATGTAGTGTAGTATTAATATTTAGTAAGTGGCAACATCACTAGCAAAGACACCACAATGGCGTCTAGTGGTAACTTGGAATCTGTCTAACCTAATTGAACTGATTATATGAGTCTTGTGGATAGTGTAACATTGTTTCATTTACATATATTACAATGGTTTCATTGTAATGTAATCAACATAATACATGGCGCAGCCGTAAGTGTTAATCGTTCCATCTTTTGCGATAATCGCTGTACAGTTTGTAATTGTGTGCAAACATGGCCGCAGCGTTGTCGTACAACCTACCCGAAAAACTGTGTCTCGGTGGGGATTTGCCAAGCAATTGGAAAAGGTTTAAGCAACAGTTAAACATATATCTTATTGCCTCTGGGCTTGATGATGAAAAAGATCAAAGAAAAATTGCAATTTTGCTTAATGTCATTGGCGAGGAAGGCGTGAAAATTTATAATAATTTTGATTTCGACAAACTTATTGATGCGCAAGGAAAAAAAAGGGTGGCGACATATGATGACGTGTTGAAGTCATTTGATGATTATTGTGAACCCAAGAAGAATTTACTGTTTTCAAGATTTTTATTTTACAAGCGGTCTCAACGACCGGGTGAACCATTTGATGTGTATTTCACGGACTTGAAAAGTCTAGTTAGAAATTGTGAGTTTACAAATGAAAATGAAGCCATCCGAGATAGAGTTATTTTTGGCACTACCAACAAATCTGAACAAGAAAATTTGTTGAGCATGGGAGATGTGGATCTAGAAAAAACTGTAAAGAGGCTACGTCTCTCAGAGGTGACAAAGTCACAAATCAAAGAAGTACAGTGTGACTCAGCAGAAGTTGTGGATGTTCATAAGGTGCAGGTCAAAAATACCACTATACAGTGCAAATGGTGTGGTGGCCAACATGAACGGGACATTAACAAATGCCCTGCAAGGGGTACAAAATGTGCGAAATGTGGTAAATATAACCACTTTGCAAAAGTGTGTCGCACCAAAAAAGTGCAAGTTGTATCTGAGGAGAAAAATGACAAAGAGGAACTTTTTTGTGAATCGGTAGGTCAAGTACATAATGCTAACTGTTGGGAGCAGAACCTAATCATTGAAAATGTAATAAATTGTTCCTTCAAACTGGATACTGGTTCTGATGTTAACCTAATACCTATCTCATTGCTACAGGATATTCAGAATAAAATTCCAAAAAATAAACTTAATTCTATTAATCTTAGTAAATCAAAAGTCACATTACAGGCATACAACAGATCAAATATAAAAACTTATGGTACTGTTTTATTGGAAGCAAAATTAAAGTCAAAAGTTTATTTATTGGATTTTATTGTTACTAGTTCTGGATATCAGCCAACATTAGGGAAGGATTCATGTTTGTTATTAGGCATTGTTGAAAGAAAATATATAAACAGTATCAAAAATAATCAATCAAATAAACAGATACTGATGGATAAATATAAAGATGTATTTTCAGGCACAGGTCAATTTCCTAAAAAATATAGAATTTTATTAAAAGAAAACTCGGTTCCAGTGTCCAAACCTCCACATAGAGTTCCTTTAAAATTAAAAGATAAATTAAGAGATGAGTTGGACAGACTCTGTAAACTAAATGTAATATCCAAAGTTGAGGAGGCTACAGAATGGGTGAATAGAATTGTTATTGTGGAAAAAAATGATGGTTCTATCCGTTTATGTTTAGACCCCAGAGCTCTCAATGAGTGCATTCTTAAAAAGTATTATGAAATTCCAACTATCAATGATTTAAAGTCACAAATAGGTAATTCAAAATTCTTCTCTGTTTTAGATCTGAAAGAATCTTTCTGGCAGATTCGATTGACTGATGACAGTAAAAAGTACTGTACATTCTCTACAATTTTTGGATCTTATTGTTTTAATGTCTTACCATTTGGTCTTGGAATCTCAGCTGAAGTTTTTCAAGAAAACTGTAGAAATTGCTTTAGTGACATTGAAGGTTTGTTTACATACATAGATGATTTCTTAATTCATGCAGAATCTAAAGAAAAACATGATGAGATACTCGAAAAAGTCCTCAACAGAGCACGTGAGTTGAACATTAAATTTAACCCAAAGAAAATTCAATACTTACCTGATGTTGTTAAATATTTTGGCCATGAAATTGTAGATGGAAATTTAGTACCAGACAAAGATAAAATAAGGGCTGTTTTGGAATATGACATGCCAAGTGATAAGCAAAGTCTTCAGAGATTTTTAGGTTTTGTTAATTATTATAGGGAATACATTCCCAATATGTCTGAAGTGACCAGTCCACTAAGGCAATTGTTAAAGAAAAACATAGAATTTGTATGGAATAATAGTTATACAACATGTGTCAATAATATTAAGAATCTCTTAATAAGTCCACCAGTGCTTGTAAATTTTGATCCCAAAAAACAAGTTGTAATTCAGACTGACAGTTCTAAGGATGCAATTGGTTGTGTACTAATGCAAAATGGTCATCCAATTTCATATGCCTCAAAAAGTTTATCTACTTGTGAATCTGAGTATGGGCAAATTGATAAGGAATTTTTAGCAATACTTTTTGCTTGCAAAAAGTTTCACTACTATATTTATGGAAGGCATGTAATTATGCAAACAGATCATCAGCCATTAGTAGCAGTTATGAAAAAAGAAATTAATTCCATTGGTTCTCAACGTTTAAGAAAAATAAAACTAAAGTTAAGCATTTATGATTTAGATGTTCAATATACTCCGGGTTCTAAGATGCATGTAGCTGATGCCTTGAGTCGTGCTTCAAGTAATGCTGACAGTATAGAACTGGATAGTTCTCTAACTAAAACTGTACACACTATCAATGTCAGTGAAGAAGTACAAAATCTCATTATGTCAGAAACTCAAAGTGATTCAGTCCTTCAGCAATTAATATTTTACTATCAAAATGGATGGCCTAAATGCAAAAATAAAGTAGCTGATACTGTGAAGTTTTATTATAAATGTAAAGATAACATAACTTATGAAAATGGAATTGTTTATTTAGATTATAAGATTATAGTGCCATTGGTATTAAGAGATAGAGTTATTAAGAAAGTTCATTCAAGCCATTTTGGAATTAATAAGACAGTGGCTAGAGCTAAATCTTTATTTTATTGGCCGAATCTTGAGAACGATTTTATTAATGTAATATCAAAATGTGAAACATGTGAAAAATATAGTGCGAAAAAATCAAAAGAACCTATGTTGCTTGATGAAATAACTACCTTACCATTTCAAAAAATTGCATGTGATTTTCTACAGTGGAATAGCAAAACTTATTTAATTGTAACTGACTATTACTCCAAGTGGTTTGACTTAATTCATGTAAATTCATTAACTGCATCTACTGTGATTAACATATTAAAAAATATTTTTTCAATTCATGGTATACCAAGGATCCTGAGGGCTGATAATATGCCATTCAACTCTTTTGAGTTCCAGAGTTTTGCAACACTTTGGAATATAAAATTGATTACTTCAAGCCCAAAATATCCTAGGTCCAATGGTTTTGTTGAAAGGTTTGTTGGAATTGCAAAAAAAATTGTTAAATAAATCAACTGAGAGTGGGGTTGACTTTCAAGAAGTATTGCTAGAGTATCGAAATACTCCAGTACTAGGTTCACAATACACACCATCACAGTTATTATTTAGCAGATTGACAAGAACCAAACTACCTATTCATGATGTACTTTTAAAACCAAAGTTGGTTACAAATTTTAATGAAACTCAAAACAAAGTAAATATGTATAATAAAAGAAACTTTGATAAGACTGCCAAATGTAACAAACACAATTTTTATTCTGGCCAAGATGTAGTTTACTTAAAGGATAATATTTGGGTCCAGGCAATTGTTATAGGTATACACTCATCTCCAAGGTCTCTGATTTTAAAAGATGTTAATGGGCAAATTATTAGAAGAAATACATTGCATGTAAAACCTTCATTTCATAAAGATATAAATGTTCAACAAAAATGTAATTTGGATTTATTAAACAGTGAACATTTACAATCCGCAGAACAAAATGTATCTATGGAAAGGAGGAATAGTGATGGTCAAGGTGTAATTGTAACGGAAGATGCCCAAGAGCAAGTAACAGATTTTCAGTTGAGACCTAAAAGGAACATAGTTCCTCCAAAATATTTAACAGATTATGTTTTTTAAAATTAATTATAATTATAAGGGAAAGATGTAGTATTAATATTTAGTAAGTGGCAACATCACTAGCAAAGACACCACAATGGCGTCTAGTGGTAACTTGGAATCTGTCTAACCTAATTGAACTGATTATATGAGTCTTGTGGATAGTGTAACATTGTTTCATTTACATATATTACAATGGTTTCATTGTAATGTAATCAACATAATACATGTAGGTACCTACTTCACTTTTCATATCTACGCTCGGCGGTCGCGCTAGGCTTGTGAACTTTGGCTTATGCACAAAAAACTATCGTGGTAGTGGCCATCGTATCCAGTTGTTTGATTCATTGTTGAGAATGAAACCGGAAGAAATGAAATATGAACCAATAATATCTCTGTTCTATTCTACGGATATAGGTACCTACCTATCGATTTCCGAGTATAATCGCCGGCACGGACATTGAAGTCTCAAGGATGCATTGGGCGCACATGCGTGCAGAAGTAAAATAGACCCTATGTCTATCAGCATTCATACCATACGCAAAGCAATCCCCACTTCGTCCTTGAGACTTCAATATCGGTGCCGGTAAGTATACAACGTATATTCAAAGTATTGTCTAATTCTAATCGATTTATGTAATCAATGTTTACAAACAATATCTATGAAGTGCAATATATTACACATTTTATTTTACCAAAACCTACATATTACATAGTAGAATCATAACAGTAGAATAACTTGATAATGTTTTACTTGAACATTTTTTTATTGTTGCAGTGCATCAAATCCACGATGCAAAGGAATGTATGCGTCCAAAAAAAACACAAATATAAAGAGTTTTTCTCGGTAATTTGAAAACATTGTAAAATTTATGGAAAACACCATACAGTCATTTTGTGTTTATAATTTAATTTTATTTCGTATTTAAATCATTTAAAAGTAATTTCATGTTGTTTTCTTACCCACTTTAAAAAACGGAGGAGGTTCTCAATTCGGTTGAGTGAAAATCACTTTAGAACAAAAAAAAATAACCGACATAAAAATATAAACACTACGAAGTGCAAAATAATAGTTTCGGTGTCTAAAAAGGAAAAATCGACTTTCGAAACTTATTTTGCACTTATATTTTTATGCCGGTTGCTTTTTTTTATTAAAGTTACCACAACACACCACACCTAGCCACCACCACAACTGAAGCGCGTGTTGCTTCGTGAGATACACTTTATGAAACTAAAATGCCGAATAATTGAATAAAATGTATTTACAACCCATGAAATTAATTTTCGGCCTTTGCGATTACTACGTATATCGGTAAACAAGAATAATGGATCAAGTCGCGTATTTTATTATTTTTTAAAACAAATTAATAATAAAATAAGTTGACCTACTGCCTATACGACATGCTTACCTGTACTGTGACACTTCTCCACTCGGCGTTGGGTTCATGTAAGTTCACGCAGGCGACGTAAGCGCACGGCTCGCGTCGCGTAAAAGTGGTAGCGTTAAATGCCTACATTGCTTGGTCTACCTGGCCTTAATGAACACAATGTAAAATCTAATTATTCATTAGACGCCGGGTATTAGCGATATCTGAAGTGAACAATTGGCAGTTTGTATCCTCATTTGCGAGAGTAGACTGGGGTCTATGGTCAGTGGTGTCAATAGAATTGAATATTTATACTAAATTGGTAACCTCTAATCTTAAAAATAATTTAAGTTTTAGGTTTAGATGCCTGTACTAGCGTAGTAAGTATTATAACATCTGTAGTACTAGGTTTTATCCTGTATCCGATTAAATCCGATAACACAATGTCATGTCAATGTCAAATCATAGACTAGTAGAACTTTTTTGTCAGACGTCAGTGTCACTTGCTTCATTGCATTCACAGACTACCTAGAGAGATTGCATTGCATTTAGTTAGACATCTAGCTAGGATTCTACGATTCTACGATTCTTTCTAGTCATTCTAGATTCTAGGCACAGATTCTAGGGTTCTACGCTACGGAAGTACGGACAACGGCAGGGCAGAGCACTTGAAAATACTGGATAAACAGAGCACTTTATATTACTGGACAACGGACTCACCTCACTGACGGACTAATAAAATTACAAAGTGTGTGAAAACAAAGTAGTAACAGTAGTTTTTTTTCTACTGAAGTAGGTACTTATCGTATTTGTTTTAATGAAGTTAATAATAATCAACAATAACAATCGATTTGCTTGGTTTGTTGTTGCCGATCGGTTAGTTAAGATGGAGAGAAAAGAAATTATAATTTGAAGCGTTTGGTACCTAAGATTGTCTTGTGAACCATATGTGATCGATCCAAAATTATAAACAGATCCATTGAGTAAAGATTTAAATCTTTGGTAGTGAGGCTCAATCTATAATAAATCAGTGATGGTTGTTAGTTGTTACAAATTCAGAATCGAAAATCAAATCGAAAAATATGGGTGCTTTAGTAGATTTCACGAGTCATCAATGGCAGAATTATGGAAATAGGATGTTTATGCTGGTTACCTACAAAGGCATTGTTTCTCTTTAGTTGTGGTCACTTGCTTTATAGTGAATCAAATTGAGCAATCGGTTTTTGCATGTTTGTTTTATGGGTTTATTTGTCCTTCGACTATTGTTCCAGCGTTTAGTTTTTGTCTAGGAATATGTTAGGTACTTACAAAGTGTAGCTTGCCTGAGTAAAGTGGCTCTAGGAAAAATAGCCCTTGTAGAAATATCTCAAGCTACAAAATAATAAAAAAATTCTTTCTTTATTTATTTTTTTCTCTTCATCTTTATTTATTTCATCCAATATCTTTTTATGAAATTTCATTAAAAAATAGTTTATTGCCATTGGGGTTTTGTTTGGAATTTCTCTGTAGCAGTATGGATGTATTTGTGTATTCATCCAAAAACAAACTTGAGGTTGGTAGTTTTATAGCAATCTCTTCATGGTTTACTGGCTGGTGTCAAAAGTCCTTTTTCCAAGTAGAGCAGAAAATAAGGATGGAGCACACCTGAAAAACAATATTTATATTGAATTTCGTTCCAAAAACTCAGTAGGTAGATATAACAATAATAGCAAACTTGTGCAAATAAGTTGCACTAAACAGCTGCAATCACAATACCAAAGTTGCTCTCAGTTATGCGGTACAGTCTCATTTTTTGCCATAGATGATTATGTCTTTATAGACGACTGACGATATTTGGCAACTAATCACCTTCGAACCTTTAAAAATGGCACTGATTATTTTCGATAACCACGGAGTATAGAAAGAAGCGGTGTTGCAAGCCAAAATCTCTATAGAAAGGAGCGTCGCCTAAATGCGCCCATTATTTGTAAATCCATCTAGCGGAGAAAGGAATTATTACAGTGAAACTGAACTAGCTATTTTTCATTTTAATTCGTCTATTGGCCACTGTGGCATAAAAAAGCATGACACTTTTTCCAGAACATTCTATGTGCATTAGTATGGCGGGACCATATTATTTATTACCCAACTGTGGGCGAAAAGATGGATAATCATATGTTCCCTGTTTCAGATTGAAACATTTGTTTATAGTATCATGTGGAGTATTGGGTATATAGGGTGGATAGGTATGTAGTAAAATCAAAAAGTTATTAGTCATCAATCTTTATTTTTTTATTAAACATTGGTTAGGTCTTATTATTGTCCACTAAACAACACAGTTTTGTTTAAATGCTGCCTTTTAGATAAAACAATGTTTTCGAGCTTACTGTAATAATTAAGTCTCGTATTACAATAGTAGTGGCTTATAGCTTTGGTTAACAACGTGACATGGTTGAAAATTGGATCTTGATCATGCGCATGTGCATTTAACCCTCAATCGGGCATGGCAAATGGGATAGTTATAGGAGTGAGCAGACTTTCGTATATTGTTTTTAGTGGTTCCAGAAATCGATAATTAATCTTTTTTTTTTTTTACTTTTGGGTTTTTTTGGAAATTTATGTGGGATACTTAATGATGTTATAATTGGTGGTGTAATAGATTAAAACGATGGTAAACGATTGTTCAACTATATTTTTCGTAATTATACAGTAATCAGTACAGATGATTTTAAAACATGCATGATGCATGACGCATCTTTTATTGCACTATGCGTAGTAATAAAAGATGCGTCAACTAGTTCTTAGAGCTGTCCGACCAGTGAGGTAGAAGCAGTCCAAGAGCGCAGTGAACACACTCTGAGCCGATTGTTTTTTTTTTTTTTTTTGTCTAGGGCATCTCATAGTTGATTTTAGATGAAAATCGTAACTATTTAACCGGACTTTATATAGTTACGATTATATAAAGTCCGCGCGCGCTCGTCTTATATAGCGGCCGGCGCGTAGCGGGGAGCTACGCCCCGCCCCTCGGTGACGACTAGTGATGCGAAGTAGGGGCGCCGTGTGCGCGCTGTACGATGATGTTTATTTGTTACAAACTCCCCCTCTGGATCTGAAGTCGTCCCGACGATGATCCAGGATCAGAAGAGTTAGTCTTGGGTCTGCCGCGCTTCCTTACTTGTACCTCGCTACCCACAAGCTCGGGTTGTTGTTTTCGTGGCCGCCCTCTCTTTCTGATAGGCTGTACGGGGTCTGGCAGCTCAGGACAATTTCCATTATAGGGTACCAAAGCGGAGGAGTGATACACTCCAATCACAACCTCAGGTTTCGTGGGATCGGCGAGTTCATAGGATGACGGACCATGTTGTTTTTTAATGATGTAAGGTCCATCACGTCGCGGCGCGAATTTACTACTCACACCTTTAGTGGAATTACTCAGAAAATGCAGTGTGACGAGTACGAGATCACCAGGATTGTAACTCGGACTCTCTCGCCGGCGTTGGTCCGCATATTTCTTGCGTCTCTCTTCAGATTGCTCTTGTATTTCTCGAGCCTTTTGTAAATTATTAGCTATTTGTATTAGCTTTGGTGTGATTTCAGGTATGAAATTCTCTGATTGTAGAATCTTCCGAAAGTCGTGAGATGTATCATCTGGCGTTCTAAGTTCTCTCCCGAAAGTCAAGTAGGCCGGAGTAAATCCTGTCGAGAGACTGTTCGCTGTGTTCATTGAGAATCGGATACTAGGAAGGTGTTCTGGCCAGTTTCTGTGTTTATCTTTGACTAGGATCGCTAGCTGGGGCTTCAGATCTCTGTTCTTTCTTTCTACGGGATTGGTTTCCGGATGGTATACGGGTGTGAATGCATGTTTGATATTTAGTGAATAAACGACTTGTTGCATGATGGAGCTAACAAACTGAGGTCCGTTATCACTTATCATACGTCGAGGAAGTCCATAGCGAAGGAACACCTCGTTGATAAGCGTCATAGCGCAGGTCTCCGCAGTGGCTTGTTGTAGGGCGAACAGTTCCACCCAACGAGTTGCCACATCTTCCAAAATGAGGATCCATGTTTTCCCATCCGGGGATGCTGGCAATGGTCCAAATAGATCAAAAGATATGACTTCAAATCTTTGGCTCATCACGGTAGTTTGAAGTAGTCCCGCCGGTTTCTGATTAGATGACTTGTATCGTTGACATTCTAAACAATTCTTCGTATAGCCATCAATAAATTTCCTCATTCCAGTCCAATAATATCGCCAACTGATCCGCCGATAAGTTTTATCCGGACCGTAATGGCCTGCTAAAGGGTCATCATGATATGTGGCCAGTACGTTAGCCCATTCGTGTTCTGGTACCCTTAGTTGTGCTTCGTCAGCGTCTGAATGGGGACTGTGTCGATACAGTATTCCGTTATTTAGTAGATATCCCTTATTGCTCCAATATACTGCCTTCTCATCGTTGTCTGTTCCTTCCAAATCCTTCACAATCGATCTTAATCTTTCGTCCTTTAACTGTTCTGTACTACGTAGAGGCATGTCTACGGTCACTGTGCAAACGTCACATGCCTGCAGCGTTTCTTCGTTACAGGGTGGTCTATAAAGACAGTCGGCGACAGTGTTTGTTCTGCCAGGAGCGTATTTGATTGTTATGTCAAATGCTTGCAATAGTAGTGCCCATCTTGCAAGTCTTCCTGTCGGCGTTTTCAATGACATAAGCCACTTCAAGGCTTGATGATCTGTTACTATGGTAACGGGGAGACCATCAATATAACCACGGAACTTGGTTACGGCCCAAACGACAGCAAGCGCCTCCCGTTCTGTGGTAGAGTAATTACGTTCGGCTGATGTCAGAAGACGACTAGCGAACTCGACGGGGTGCTCGTCTTTTCCCTCCCCCTGGATCAATACTGCTCCGATCGCATAAGAGCTTGCGTCACTTTTAATTATGTAGGGTTTGGTCTCATCGGCCTGTCTGAGTATTGGTGCGGAAGTCAAGCGGTTTTTCAGTTCGTGGTAGGCATTCTGCTGGTCCTCTGACAACTTAGCTTTTCGTTAGACGCGTGAGGGGTTCCGCAACCTTCGCGAAGTTTTTGATAAATCGCCGATACCAGGAACACATTTGTAGAAAGCTTACTAGATGTTTTAGGGTTTTCGGAGTGGAAAGCTTCGTGATCGCAGCTGTTTTCTCAGAATCCACTTGCAGTCCTTCCGGCGTAATATACTGGCCTAGGTATTTAATGATTGTGCAGCAAAAGCGACATTTCTCTCGATTTACCGTTAGGCCAAATTCTGCAAGCCTATCGAAAACTTTTTGCAGATCTTCGAGGTGTATTTGAAATGAGGGTGACAATATGACCAGGTCATCTAAATATGCGAGGAGCTTCACATCAGGCAGGCCCACTCGCATCCGATCAATCAATGGCTGAAAGGTGGCTGGAGCATTACGTAGACCGAACGGCATGCGAGTAAAATTGAATATGCCGAACGGCGTTATGAATGCAGTATTTTCTTGGTCTTGTTTGCGGCACTCCCACTTGCCAATAGCCTGCTTTCAAATCTAGTAGAGACATGTATGGGGTTGGCTTGGCTTCATGCAAGAGGTCATCAATCCGAGGAATCGGGTAAGAGTCGGGTATCGTAGTCGCATTTAGTCGACGATAATCCACGCAGAGCCGGATGTTCCCGTTGGGCTTTGGTACAAGAACTACAGGCGCGGCCCATGAGGACGATGAGGGTTCAATAATACCATCTGCCAGCATAGCGTTGATCTCACGCTGCAGAGCTTCTTTACGAGGCGGTGAGAGTCTGTATGGTGGGACCGAGATCGGCTTATCGTCTGTGGTTCTGATGCAGTGTTCAATCAGCTTTGTTGGTTCTCGCTTGGCATTGAAAACGTGCCTGTTGTCCTGTAGAAGCTTATCCAGCTGCTCCCTCTGAGCGCTCGTGATTTGTGTTTCGATGTCAATTGAGTCAATTCGTATTTCCCAACTGTTTGCGTCAAAGAGACAGGACCTTTGTGGGGATAATTCGATGTCTTCCCGGTGAACATTGATCTGTGCGTCTCGCATCATAAAATCCGTGAAACTGGGAGAATGGCCATCGAACAATCGTGGTTTCTTCTTTGTTGAAGGAGTACTGGTAAGATCTATTGGTGCCAGCTTATATGCCACACTATCGACCGGCTGATTCTTTGGTGTTGACGGAGGTTCAGGTATTTCCGTTGGCGGAGGTGTTGGTGGTGGAGTGGGTGCAATACTTGTACTATCTTCGCTGTCTGTTATTGTAAGCGAAGTTATTGGGCTTGGCAAATCCATCATTTCTCTGATGACAGTTGTCTCAAAGATGGCAAATTCTTCAGAGTATAGCTCGTATTGTTCTCCTGGTTCGTCGATGAAATTCCATGTGTACTGGGGCACGTTAATGACCATACCCGCATCCCGCAGAAAGCCCACACCCAACAGAGTGCAGTTTTCCTTTGCTCCGATGAATGTCGTATGCACCTTTCGACCCATTAAATCGACCTCGGCGCTGCACTTTAGCACTTGTTGACTTTTGGTTACTCCGTCAGCTAACGTTAAGTTGACTGGCTGTTCCTTGAATTTGCATCCGCATTTGACCAGTGTTAAGTACAAGGAGTACGATGCGACACTCATCTTCGCGCAAGTGTCAATGTAGGCGGTTCCTTTTATTCCTTCGACCTCCACGAACACCACGGGTCGTGAAAGTTCATCTGGATGCACGTCTATAGCGCAAAACTTCAAGTCCTCCTTCTTAATGGGCGACGACTTCTTACAGGTGGTACAATTGCTTCTGAATACCCCAGGTGCGCCGCAACCATAACAGGAAAATTTTGGTTGAGAAGGAGATGGTGCCTGTGTCTGGATTTCAGCAACCTCTCTTGCCGACACCGAGATTGTGCCTTCAACACGCTTCTTCTTTCGGCATACGTCCACCGTGTGTCCCGGGTTTTTATAAAAAGTGCATCGCTGCTTTCCTTTTCGCATCTGAGCTGTAGATGTTTCGGTATGTTTAGCTCCATGTGCATATTCTTGCAGGGTTTCTTCGATACCGCGTGCCGTTTCCAGAAGTTTCCCGAAAGTTGGTACCGTATCTCTCGGCATGCGATTTCGTACTTCCAACCGTATGAGCGCGAACACCAAATCCATTTGTTGGGTTTCAGTTGGTGCGGGAGGAGGTAGTGATGCAAATAATGCCCGCTTCTTGGCAATAAATGCTTCCGTAGTGACATCAGACTCCTGGACCTCGTGTGTGATCTGGTGATAAATCATATACGCTGGTCTCCGATGAGCGAACGTATGGCGCAGTTTGTTGCAAAACTCTTCCGACTTTTCTACGCCGTTTTTCACGCCTTGCCACCATACCGCTACTTCATCACGTAGAAGGGGTGGAAGCCCTTGAAGCGCATCCGAGTCACTTAGCTTTTCCACATTTTTGTAGGTGGTCGCTGCTGCTAAAAATGCCTCGACTGCGTCCGTGTCCTTTTGCCCACTGTAGGTGATGTTGCAGGATGCAAAAGTTCCCTGCTTGGAAGCCATGACAGTTTGCAGGAACATCTGGAATTGTTCGTTGGACATCGCCATCTTCAAAGTCCGATCTTCGTAGATTTTCTAACTTGATCCCTGGATTCAGCCCCACGTTGGGCGCCAGATTGTAACAGATTAATACGATGGTAAACGATTGTTCAACTATATTTTTCGTAATTATACAGATGATTTTAAAACATGTACACACTATGCGTAGTAATAAAAGATGCGTCAACTAGTTCTTAGAGCTGTCCGACCAGTGAGGTAGAAGCAGTCCAAGAGCGCAGTGAACACACTCTGAGCCGATTGTTTTTTTTTTTTTTTTGTCTAGGGCATCTCATAGTTGATTTTAGATGAAAATCGTAACTATTTAACCGGACTTTCCTGTGGCTGCCTTAAGCTACTACACTCAGGGCCTCCAGCCAGGGGCATATGACTATTCTAAATTAAAACTAAGCGAACGCTCGCTAAGGGCACCCCCTGTGGGGTACGAACCTCGGCTTAGGGCGTCACTGACGGGAGGACAGCAAGATGGGACAGGCTGGATCAATATAGGATCATTATTATCTCTTTATTTCATTTTTAATACTTATAAATTATATTTTTAAATATTAGACTAAAAAATTATATAAAACATTTAAAAATATAAAAAATAGTAGCCCACCGGTATCGGGAACAGGGTCCAAGCTACCGGCGGTCAGGGCTCCAGAGAGAGCAACCTCCTAACGATGCGAGCCGTGTCCAGGAGTACAGCTCTCTGAATCAAGCCCTTAATCCAGCTGCCCAACGAGAGCCTCCTTAGGTGTTGGTCGAGGCTCTTGGCAATTAAGCCATTGGCTGATACGACTATCGGCACAATGATCGCGGAGTCCACATCCCACATGTCGACAACCTCGTGAGCCAAGTCAAGATACTTGATTATATTATTATTATTATTATATGGGGAATTTAAAGCTACGTGCTCAGCTACGGCGCGGGCTGGCACATCATCGGACAAGGGACGGGGGGACGAATTTAATCGGGATCGCGGTCGTGCTGGACCTCGGCGGCGAGGTCGGAATGACGGTAGGCGTCTGTGTTTGTGTTTTAGAACTGTACTGGTGGCCCTATTGCTCTCCTGGAGGAGGGTTATGGGATCATCTGGCTCTACAAGTGCATGCCTCGGACGGCGGACTTTGCTAATCCTAGAGGGGGCATAGTTAGCGGCCTCGACAACCAGAGGGTTGCGATGTTTGGCGGCTTTATCGAAATAACGCTTGGAAAGGCGTTTTAGGAACTGGCGGATTGTGGGGATCTTTAAGTCGAGATGGAGGATCTCGTTACGAACGAACCAGGGGGCTGATGTGATTTTACGTAGGAAACGGTTCTGTAGGGTTTGCATCCTATGGATATAGTGGGGCTTTGCGTGAGCAAAGACGGACCCCGCATAGGTCATGATGGGACGAATGCACGCCGTGTAGGTACGCAATTTGCACTTGAGTGACAATTTTCTTCGTGCATTCAGAACGGAGTGGAGTCTACCTAGAGCGAAAGCGGCACGCGAGCGCACCTGCTTTATGTGCTCTTGAAATGAGAGTTTATCGTCCAGCGTTACACCTAGATATTTAGCTCGCTTCTCCCAAGAGATCGGCTTGCCAAACATGGTGAGCGGACTGGGGACGGGGGCTCTAAAACGATTACGTGATTTCTGGAAGAGAACCACTTGACTTTTATCTGGATTTACTTCGATTCGCCATTTTCGAAACCAGGCGCCGAGCTTGTCGACCGCTGCCTGGAGAGCTAGGCGAATCTGATCGGGTCGACGCCCCCTCGAGTAAATGGCCGTATCGTCTGCGAACAGAGCCAACTGCGCCTTTTTACTTTTGGGAATGTCGCCGGTGAACAAAGTGAAAATGAGGGGAGACAGCACGGAGCCCTGAAGTACTCCTGCTCGTATGGGTCGGGGAGAGGAGAGGGCACCTTCGATACGGTAGCGAAAGGTGCGGTTCGACAGAAAGTCTCGAATGATGAGCACGAGACGGTCAGGCACTCCGAGTTGGTATAACTTGTATAACAAGCCATTGTGCCAGACTTTGTCGAAAGCTTTCGCTATATCGAAGAATACCGCACCGGTCACCTCACTGCGTTGGAAACCAAAGCTTATGTGTTCGATGATCCGGTGTACCTGATGCACGCTAGAGTGCTGAGTTCGAAAACCGAAACTGCTCGTTGGGGATGAGGCCCTTGGTCTCTGCATAGTCTCTGAGACGCTTATAAATAAGCCTCTCGTAGATTTTGCCAAGAACCTTGATTGGGCGGTAACTCGAAGGGTCCGACCTGGGCTTGCCGGGCTTCGGGATACCAATGACGGTGGCTCTGAGCCGATTGCGCGCGCGCTCGTCTTATATAGCGGCCGGCGCGTAGCGGGGAGCTACGCCCCGCCCCTCGGTGACGTCTAGTGATGCGAAGTAGGGGCGCCGTGTGCGCGCTGTACGATGATGTTTATTTGTTACAGTGGTAAATAAATAAATAAATAAATTATTAAAGAAATAAATAAATTACTTTATTAACAAAAATATTTAAGGCCGGCTTTTTTCAAGCTTCTTAGGTATCAAAGCAGTACCTCAGCCCCCGCAATCGACAAGCCATCGTAACAAATGACGAAAACACTGCACAACACACACAACGTACTCATAAATCAGAACGTACCATACAATCAATAATAAACCTTATCCCATCAAACACAGCGTGCATTTACCATGCGCCGTACATACTCACACATAGGCTAGGTTCAGATGACAAGCGCTCAGCGCGCGTTGAACGCGCGTTGAATTTTTGTATAGTGTTCACATGGTGCGCGCTTGTCAGGCGTTAAACGCGCGTTGTTGCGGCCAGTTTGAGTTCTACATTTGTCGAAGATGGACGTAGAAACAGTTTTATCGGTGATTTTATACAGACGGCAGAAACGACACAACAGAAGACGGAGATATTGGGTTCACCCAATTTTGTCAACCAGGCTGACTGAAAGTCAGTACATTATTTTATATCCTAAGTTAAGGCAATTTGAGCCCAAATTCTTTAACTACTTCAGAATGTCCATCAAGTCATTTGATGACTTACTGACTCTCATAAACGATGAACTCGTAGCAGATAAAAACGCTGTGCGATATAGCATTTCACCGGAAGAAAAACTCATAATTACATTGAGGTAAGTTTTTTAATAATCAACATAATCTATAAATCAAATAAATCAAATCAACTTGTTTAGGAACAATTTTTTTAAAGAAAAAATAACATTTTGTTACTCGCAGAATAACTCTAACTCTGATTCATTGCTGACATTAGTTGGTGCTGGCGATGGAGTAGGTATTACTGGCGATGGAGACCCCATTGCTGTAGTATAACCATAATGTGCAAAATTATTTGACACACTAGACTGCTGTGATCTATAATCATGATAACGAAAGCCTTCAACAGAAGCTGATGACTGATGACGCTGCTCTTGTGATGAATAATTTCTTCGTTGTGATACCGGGTAATTTTGATTTGCATATGTCTGTTGTTGTGGTCCTTGAAATTCATTTTGGTTTTGCAAAATTAAATTATAAATGGCAATTTTAGTTTGAAGTCGCCTATATTCCGGAATTTTTTTAATCTCTTTAACGAGTGACAAACAAAACAGCTTGTCTTCATCGTCATCTTCTTTTGGATGAGACACATTTTTCTGTGCTAAACTCTGCTCTAATATGTTTGCAAATCTTTCATCAGCAGGATTTAATTTTTGTTTTTTTCCTGAAGTAGATTTAGGACTCTTAAAGCCAGAACTTATTTCTACTTCAGCAACCTCTGACGAAGTTGATGCATTATCTGCATCGAAACTACTTTCTGTATCTTTGTTGGCAATTGATGCCTGTAGAAATCGTAGTCTATTATAATGAATATATGTCGAAGTTTTGGAAGCTCCTGATCCAGATTTGACAGTCTTTATTTTCTTCACCTCTCTCATATAATTATCCCGTAAACTCTTCCACTTTTTTTGCAGGGATGACGCTGAAAAAAAAAACAGTATTTAGTAATAGTTTATGTTTGTTTCCAGATATTTGGCTATTGGATGTTCATTTGGGACATTAAGCTACGACTATAGAATTGGCAAATCTACTGTGGCTACTATAATACCACATGTATGTGAAACTATTTGGAAAAAATTAAGGCCCGTTGTTATGAGTGAACCAACGAAAGAAAAGTGGTGTGAAATATCCACGATATTTGAAAAGAACTCAAAGTTTCCCAATTGTTTGGGAGCCTTGGACGGGAAACATATACGGTTAATCCAGCCTGAACACACGGGTTCTATGTATTATAACTATAAAAATTATTTTTCGCTAGTTTTATTGGCGCTAGCGGATGCAAACTATTGTTTTGTGTGGGTTGACATAGGTGCCTACGGTAAAAACAGTGACTCAGGTATATTCAAGAATTCTTCATTGTACAAAAAGCTGACAGAAAGGTCATTAGATCTACCTGAGCCAAAGGCATTGTTAATACAAAATAGACCGACAACGTTGCCATAATTATGTGATAGTGGCTGATGAAGCTTTTGGCATGATGGAGAATTTAATGCGTCCATATGGGGGAAGGTCACTAACTTATGCTAAAAAAATATTTAATTACCGTTTGACATTAGCACGCCGGTATGTTGAATGTACTTTTGGCATAATGTGCAATAAATGGCGCATTTTACACAGGCCGTTAGATGTTAACATCGGTTTTGCAGAAAAGATCGTAAAAGCGATATGTACACTAAATAATTATGTCAGAATCAGGGATGGCTACAATTTTGAAGACACACTTTATACGCCAGCCCTGGAAAATCTAGCCTCACATTATACCGGACGTGCTGTGCGACAGGCGGATAATGTTCGAGTACATTTAACAAACTATTTCATTAATGAAGGAAAAGTAAATTGGCAGGATCGTTATATTTAACTTGTAACACAAACCGATTGTAAATGTAAATAAATATATATACTCACATAATATTTTCTTCTTTTCTTCATTGTCATGTCCTTCACAAAATATAAGGACGAGTTCTTCCCAAGCCCGTCTTCTCAAATTCTTATCTGAATAATCGCTACTTGTCATGTCCCATATCGCAGGACGTTTCTCTATTTCATCAATTAATAATTCCGTATTAAAAGCTTCGGTTTCCATTTCGGATGATTTTCGGACGAACTTGACGAACCCTATACGTCTATCCGCGTCGAAAGCGCGCGCTCAACTGAACGGAAACATAGAAAACCAATGATCTCAAAGCGGCGTTGACGCGCGCTGACAACAGTCGAGCGCTAGCGCAGCGTTGAACGCGCGCGTTACTAAAACGCGCGTTAGCATGTGTACGGCCTGAATAAAATGTATGTAGTTGTAAACGCGCGTTATCAAAACGCGCGTTGAGCGCTTGTCATCTGAACCTACCCTTAAACATAGATACGGCACACTAGATGCGTTTTCCGCGCTCACAAAAACATTTGATGCTGCGTAATGCACACATGCTCAAAAGGGGCGGGCATTAAAAAGTATAGGTACAGCGACTGAACACTTGTGTGTGTTCAGTCGGGGTTCTTTACCTTCTAATGCCCGCCCCTTTTGAGCATGTGTGTAACTCTAGGGAAGAGGGGTTGATATTTATAAATATTTGATCGATAAAAATATCGATGAAAACTAGATATTATTATCTATGATGAAAACCGACTGCAAAAAAGAGAAGTATTTTTGGGGCGTATTTTGACATCATTAAAACCAAATTAAGTAAAATATAATTCAAAATTCAAAAGTCATTTATTAATAAAAACTGAAATAAAATGCATATAAACTCTAAAAAAACTAGATCTATAGGTAATTATTATATACTAACGGCTGAAATAACTAAATCATAAATAATAATAATAATAAATTTCATCCTGTATACTCACTAAATAATCACCACAAATGACAAAGGGGCCGATGATCGCCATTTGATAAAGCGAAGGTTGATATTGTAACAATCACCCTAAAACCCGTGTTATTGCAAATTTTGTGAATCACCACACTTGCCAAAAGGACTGATGTTCAGTTAAATATGCAGCTGGAGTTGATTTCGCTATTGTAACCACAAAAGACTAATCGTGGTTAATCACCATCCTATTATGTTGCGAAGGTATGATACTGCCATACAGCCATAATCCCTCTACTTCACTAATCACCATAATTGCCAAAGTGACTGGTTATTACTGAAAGTGATGCTCATCTACTTAATAGTGCTCCCCTCCGCCACAGTTTCTCTCGTGGCTGCTGAAAGGAACTTTCGTTCCAATATAGATAGTAGTTTAAAACTAAGTTTTTTCCATTATTATATATTACATATTGCAAAATAAAATTATGACTAAAATAAGAACAATTTAAGAAACTGCCATGTTATTATGGAGTTTTTTTTTTTTTTTTTGTTTAATAATTTTGTCTACTCATCTCGTCGTAAAAATCGACGACGAGTAAATGACAGAAGAATCGGAGATTATCTCGTGTTTAATTGTCAAAAGTCGAGATATCTTGGGTGTCATGTTAGGGTTTGTAGAGAAAACATCAAGTTTGACAGAACGAGTCGAGTATTTTGTATGGCAGCGCTGTCAAAAAACGAGAAAAGTGACGAAATAGACACAAATTACTCACTCTCGCGTGAGTAGTTGTCGCGTGTGTCATGTTAGGCCTGCAGGACCCACCCACACACATAATTGCCCTGACCAACATCATTCACATTAGTATTTAAATTGATGAAAGGTACCACAATTTCTTCTTCCATGTTTTCAGAAAATTGTGGTATCTCCTCATCAATGCGATTGGGAATATCAGAAGTTGATGGAATATTTTCTCTAACAAAAAAATCTAGATTCTGCAAGCAGTTATCGTCATCTTTTTCGCAGTTTGCATGCAGAGAATGGGGAGAGTTAAAATTATTTATTAAGAGGGACTTAAAGGCCCCTTCAAAGGCAACTGTGTCTGGTGCTGTATTTCTCGCCCCATAACTTCTGATAGCTTCCGGTTCCGGTGTCAAAGTGACTAGACGTATTGTCATTTGCTCGTACAATAATATCCAATTTTACCTTAACACTCAAGTATATCCTGTGTTTAAAGCCATCAGTATCACAGTTCAAGAAAAACATATCATACTAAAATAAATCAACGAAATCCGCAAACAGTGTTATAGTGCGATTCTACGAGAAAGATAACCTCAAAATAAGAAGAGAGTGAAGTTCGTTCGCAACCCAAACCATCGACAAGAATCAAATTTTGACAGATAAGTGTTGCCATCACAAGAATCTAAGAAACTACTATTTTTTACCAGTGTTGCAAAAAAAAAAAAAAAATGAATAGCCAAATGGAAATATTTCTGGAAAATATTCAAGAACAAATGAAGCAACAGACTATAACTATAACAGAAACAGTTACAAGAAATTTAGTACAACATATCGACGAACGATTTAAAAAACTGGACGAAGAAAACAAACAGCTTAAAAATGAAGTCAAGGAGCTAAAGGAAAAAATTCAAGGATTGGAAACGAATAAAAAGAAAAATAACATACTTCTCTTTGGAATAGAAGAAGACGAACAAGAAGAGTCGAGTCTAGTTAAAAGCACAACTGAAAAACTCAACTGCTACCTAGAATTAAACCTGAAAGAATATGAAATTATGAACGCGTTTAGAATAGGAAGTAAAAAAAGTACGTCACGACCTATTTTGATTTCACTTGTAACGTTCTGGAGAAAAATGGAAATAATGAGATCCAAAAATAAATTTCCCCAAGGCATCTATGTTAAGGAAGATTACACCAAAGAAATATTAGAAGCACGTAAAGCATTACAACCAAAGCTTGAGGAGGAAAGAAAGAAGGGTAACGTAGCTTACCTAAAAGTGGATAAACTAATAGTAAAGAAACAAACGGACGCACATCCGGGAAAAAAGAAGAGGGATCCATCTTCTTCGCCCAATCCCACTACACCTCAACCAAAAAAACCATCATACGTAGCTCCGAAGAAAGCCAATACAACCAATGCTTACGAATACATGTCACGTGCGAGATCAAACTCAACGAAAGACAAGACCAATGCATAGCAACTACCAAACACTAGAAACCGGAACAAAAACAACAACCATAATAATTCAAACCTGCAACAAACAACAATGGAAAACACTCCCCCAAGTCGGCTGGTCCCCGAGGGGGAAAATGACCAAAACCCTCCAGAAAAAAATAGAGAACAAATTCAAAAACCACTACTCATTGGAACATTGAATGTAAGATCTTTAGCATCCACAAGAAGATATATAGAACTCATGCACTCAATAGAAAAGATAAAAATCGATATACTAGGCTTAGCCGAAGTAAGACGATTGGGCTGTAAAATTGAAGAGCATGAAGACTTTATATTTTGCTATAAAGGAGAAACACCTGGCCTGCATGGAGTAGGCTTCTTGATAAAGAAAATATACAAAAATAACATACTAAATTTCTCAGGTTTGTCTGAAAGAGTTGCACTACTTCAACTGGAACTCAACAACCAAATTATCTCAATAATTCAAGTGTACGCCCCAACCGAAAAAGCATCAAAGGAAGAAATTGATAAATTCTACGATACCCTACAAGAAGCGCAAACTCGGGCTGGGGAAAATGTACTAGTCATTGGAGATTTTAACGCCAAAGTGGGCACAGCCAAAATAAACGGCGAAGAAACGATAATGGGCAAATTTGGTTACGGAAAAAGGAATGAGCGCGGAGAAAAGCTCATAGAATTTGCTTTCGAACACAAACTTTCGGTTATGAATACACATTTCAAAATGAGGCATAATCGCAAATGGACATGGATCTCACCAAACGGAAAAACAAAGAATGAAGTGGACTACATCTTGTCAAACCAGCCGAAAAAAATAAGAAAGATAGAAGTACTGCACGGGCTAGGGTACAGCTCTGATCACAGACTGGTCAGAGCCACTTACAGCTTACAAAACATGAAAAAAAGCAGGAAATCATTCAAAACATCTTCAAATACTCTTAAAACAGAAGAACAAATAACAGTATACACTAGAAGTTTAGAAAATAATATAAAGGAACTAGAAACTACAGAAGACGAGGATGCTCAGACCTTCTATAATAAAATCGAACACATAATTAAAAAGAGTATTTCAACGACACAAAAAGGAAAACATAAAACCCATGCAAACAAAATCCTCACAACACCTACATTGGAACTATTGTCAAGACGCTCAGAATTATTGAAAACAAAACAAAAAACTAAGGAAATGAAGGAAGAATTGAGTACGCTATTCAAAAGAACTAACAAGGCTATAAAACAAGACTACGCAGACTACAGAAAACAGATAATAGAAAGAAACCTAAAACAATATAGGAGTACAAAAAGAGCCGATAAACAACTAAATACACATAAAACCTGGATCCAAAATTTAAAAACAAGCAACACAGAAACTAACACGAGGAAAGATATTATAGATTGTGCCACAGAGTTCTACAAAGACTTGTATAGAAACAATGTTGAAACTTATGCAAGCGATAGCAAATATCTTACACACAATAGCGACATTGAGGACGAGCCCGCAGAAGTGAATGCGATGGAGGTAGTGCGACATATTAAGAAACTGAAATCGGAAAAAAGTCCAGGGCCAGACGGTATATCTAATGAGGCTTTAAAAACTGGAATTTCTCTGTTAACGCGTCCTCTATCATACTTTTTCAGCAAAATTATAAAAACGGGACAAATACCTGAACAATGGAATAAATCTGATATCATTCTGCTGTACAAAAAAGGTGACCCTTACGATATAGGCAACTATCGTCCAATTAGCCTTCTCCCTAGCACTTATAAACTTTTTACCTCCTTATTACTTGGCAGAATCAGTGAAAAAATCGAAAACTTTCAACCAGTAGAACAGGCGGGGTTTCGGTCAGGTTTTTCAACCATAGACCATCTACATGTGATGCAGCTAATATTCGAAAAATACAAGGAATTTAAAAGACCATTATATATAGCTTTCATCGACTATGCTAAAGCATTTGATACGATATCACACGATGCGATCTGGGAAGTACTGAGCAAATGCCACGTCCACGAAAAGTACAAAAACATTTTGAAAAACATATACCACAGCAGCACTAGTTGTGTGAAACTAGAGAAACGAGGGCCAGAAATACCAATTCAGAGAGGAGTGAGGCAAGGAGACCCCCTGTCCCCCAAAATCTTCATAGCAGTGCTGCAAAACATTTTTGACAATCTGAAATGGGAAAAAGAAGGAATCAAAATCGGTAATCGGTACTTAAGTCACCTTAGATTTGCAGACGACATTGTCCTCCTCGCTGAAAGCAGCAGGAAAATGGAAAAAATGATAAACCTGTTAAGTGAACAAAGTGAAAAAGTAGGTCTTTTGATGAATAAAGACAAAACAAAACTCATGACAAATAGCTACACACACACAATACAACTCGAAGGAAGGACACTTGAATACGTAAATAAATACATATATCTAGGAAAAGAAATATCATTCGAAGACAGAAACGAAGAAGAAGAGGTAGAACGTCGAATTAATATGAGCTGGAAGAAATACTGGTCACTCAAAGAGATTATGAAAGGGGACTATCCGCTCCACCTAAAGAAAACAGTGATGGATACATGCATTCTGCCGACTCTAACGTATGGTTGCCAAACGAGAACCTACAACACTAAAATAAAAACCAAATTAGTCTGCTGCCAGAAAGCAATGGAGAGGAGTATTCTGAAAATAAGAAAAATACATAAAGTAAGAAGTGAATTTATACGAAAGAAGACAAAGTTAATTGACGTCTTACACTACAGTCTAAGTCTAAAGTGGAGATGGGCGGGCCATGTATCACGATATAGCGACGAGCGATGGACAGTGGAAGCGACGAGATGGAAAGGACCTAGTGGAAAAAGACGAAAGGGGCGACCTATAAAACGATGGAGTGACGACATCATAGCTACAGCGGGAAAAGAGTGGATTGAACGGGCTAAAGACAGAGAAAACTGGATCAAACTGGAGGAGGCCTATACCCAAATAGGGGTTCCTATCCAAGAAAGTAGCGCAAGTAAATAACACAAACAACGGCAAAGAAAAACATTGAGATAAAACGGCGAAAAAGTGTAAAGCAGCGCTTAATTAAAAGTGAATATTATTAACTATAGGTACTTATTATGTAAATTGTAAAACTTAGAGGAAGGAAAATAAAGGCTTTATTATTATTATTATAATTATTTATTTGTCTTTGACATTGCTCGGGACCCTAGGGTCCCGGACCTTTGGAAGGCGTACGAGGGGCCGAAGCCAACTCGCAGAGGCCCCTTAGACAATTTTAAATGGAATAAGGCATCTTATTATTATTATTATTAACTTCTGATATTCCCAAAGAAATTCTCTATTGGGTCCTGGTTGAAATTACGTGTTAGCATAGCATCAAATGAATATGTTTGGGACAGCAATATCCATAATTGTTGCATTCCTTTAATTGTGCGTATGAAGTTTTTTATAGATGGTATAGCTTTCGTTTCAATCACACGGATTTCCTTAATTTTTTTTAATAAATGTTACAGTATTAAATACTTTTATAGCATTCTTCCATAAATCATGGTGTGGACTAGATCGTCGTACACATCCTTTATATATTTTGCCTCCAGGTACATTAAATGTATTAGAATTTAATGAGTCAAAAAGATTGTCCATTAGTGTAGTAAATTTTACCAAATTTTGGCATTCTCCTGGAATGTCTCCTCTTGCCACGAGATGTCCTGCAGTCGTAGCTAGGGTGTGACTGAAAATTTGGGCTGCTGATTTCACTCTCATTTTCCTTATTTTGTCGGCATATATGTGCTCATCTGTGACTCTCAGCAGGCATTTCACCTCTCCATACGATTTATCTGCTTCATATGTTTGTATATAGCATTCCCATTTCACTGTTTTTCCGCACTTCTCTTCAAAATCATAGTATTTTAAATCTTTCGTGAGTAAATTGTTTCTTACTCCTTTTAATAAGTGTGGAACATCAAATATAGGGATTAATTTTGTTTTCCCTATTTCAATTATTTCATGCTTCCATTCCTTCGCCTCTCTCAAATATTTTTTTCTTGTAACTTCTACCAGGTCATTTATCACACTGACGTTGACTGTGCTTTGATCGCAAACAGTACATATGACCTTCAATCCCGTACTACGTACATACTTAACAATTTTTTCTAGAATTCGCTTTAGTTGAGCCTTATTCATGGCGTTGGTGAAATAGTATGCGACGGGTTGTTTAAATTTCATTCTCAATCCTTTCACCATGAAGACCAATACATGGTCAGCTATTTTCTCGCCATCAATTGTGAACCCCCTAAGCTGGTCTTTTGCAGCGTTATAATGAATTTGGGGGGAAATTGACATTTCGTCGAAAATTAACGTGCATAACCGGTCTTCTGGACATAACTCCTTGACGGTATTTCTAATTTTTATAAAGATGCATTTATTCAGCCCTGGCTCAACTTCTATTTTAGTCAAAAGTCTTTTCAAAGATTTAGTGGACGGCAATGTAAAATATTTAGCTAAAAGGGGATAGCTTCTTGGACTCTTCTTATATAAAGAAAGTGAGAGCACTTTTTCTTCTAGAGAGAATCTGCGACCAGAAGGCTTCTTGCTTGTCTGAGTGTACTGCATTTTTGTGAAAATTTTTGCTGCTGTTGTCATTTTGTTTGTCAGTTTTTTAAATAAAAAATCTGTAGACATTTTTCCAGCACTGGCTATTCTGGATTGAAGGGTTTTGTTTTTCTTTTGTGATCTGGTCATTCTCGATTGCAAAATTTTAACCTTTCTTCTTGTTGTTCTTAACTGGTTCAACCAGAAAGACGACAACTCCTGCTGCTGATGATTATCTGTAAAACAAAAACACATTTTTTTTAGTCCCAAACTAAGCATACTAGCACTTTTATGCTACGCTAAGTATTTATCTGTTTGTCATTAGCTTTAACAAAATGACGGCTAATTACTGTCCACTTGATTTTTAGTTGCTGAAGTGGTAGATCACCATAGTGTTTCCCTTAAAAGTGCATTGTCTCCTAATCCCCTAACAATCTAAAAAAACTTACTTTTCTTCTTATTTATTGCTTTCTTCTGCAGTCGGCAATAATTGTGTTCTGAAGTAAAAATTCTGGCAGAGTTATCTGTAAGGTGAGAGAAATATTGATTTTGTTAGTGTGTTGTTTTTAGATTTAATTTAGTCTAACTTTATGTATATTTAGAGGCCAGATCTTAGAATAAACCAATGATACGGCCAGCTGAAATTGACCATATCGTTTAAACGTCAATGTTTAAAATGAATCCTTAATTTAGGGTATCCATAGTTAAGGGGTAGTAAAAATTGCCAAGTAATTGCGAACAACTTGGAAGTAGCACTCGCTGGCCGCTGCCGTGGCACCGCTCGCACCACACGCTCGGCTCGCGCGTGGTTTTCACGACGCGGCAGCGGCCGGCGAACGCTACTTCCAAGTTACATCGCTTTCCACCACGTCAGATGTGGCCACGATAATATATTTAAATAAATCTACCAATGACATGAATGCTATAAATAATTGGAATTAATATCTAAGTACCTGTCAGTGTCGGTATTAATGTAGCACGGCTGCTTTCTTCATTCATAGGTTCAGGTGCAAGTAAAACTTTCTCTGAAGTACCAACTTCATCAGACTTGCCTGAAAAATAAGAGAATAACGATTTAAGCATAATGCTGAGCACAAGCACTCAGGAAAATCGGGTCATAAATCACCACACAGGTCAGCTCGAGATTTTATAGTCGTTTAGCATCCACGATCCGCACTATTTGCAGTAAAAAACGTACATTGACCCTCAAATGTAAAAAAAACTTATTTTGCTTTTCTTTCATTGCCGTCTTCGATTATAGGGAAATAGACACGTCATTCAAAACTTATTCATTATTTTAAATAAGTTCAATAATATAAATATATATATTTTCTTAGCAAACTGCTTGAATTCTCACTAAGGTAAGTTTGTAAGTGCGACTTCTGCTTGAATAAAACACAAAAACTTTAATTTATATGACTTGGGGATAAAAAACTTGAAAAACTGATGTAAACACAGAAGAACCGTGACAAATGACGTCGCATCCTGACCGCGACAGAAACGGATGTTTGAACTGTAGTAGAAAATTGTTGGAGTTTCATAATTTTTTCCCTATTGGAATAATGTAAGTACCTGTCAGTGTCGGTTTTAATGTAGCAAGGCTGCTTTCTTCATTCACAGGTTCAGGCACAAGTAAAACTTTCTCTGAAGTACCAACTTCATCAGACTTGCCTGAAAAATAAAAGAATATGATTTAAGGGTAATGCTGAGGTATATACCTGACATAGGAAGGTCGGTTCATAAATAACTACGTAGGTCAGCTCGATATTTTACAGTCGTTTAGCGTGCACGACCCACACTATTCGTAGCGTCGTTTTATTTACCACTAGCTTCCGCCCGCGTTATAAATGTCGATAAAAAGTAGCCTATGTCCTTTCTCAGGCTCTAGACTATCTGTGTACCAAATTTCATTTAAATCGGTTCAGTAGTTTTGGCGTGAAAGCGCGACAGAGTTACTTTTGCATTTATAATTCTTTAAGTAAGGATAATATTAAGGAAGTAAGGATTGCAGTTGTAAGTTTCGACTAGAATCGAAATGGCCAATAACTGTATTGAGCTCAATAACTATAACATTTTCAGTATATTTTATTAAGTTTGGCCCAAAATAAATTATTATTTATTAGTAGGACTGAGGCGTATTTATCGAAAAAGTAAACATGGAGCATAGAACAGATTGTAATAACTAATAACTAAAATACCCTATAAGAGGTGGCGATAATGACCTTTAGAAGGTGCTGATGGCATCTACACTCCTTATTATGTAACCAAACAGAAAAGGCACATATTTCAAATAAAGAAAATGTTAACGAAAAGGATAAAACGTGTGTTATTGCACGCACCAAAAAGGAAAAAAACCAAGAGAAAAATCAAAAGAAAACAAAACCAAAAAGAATAATAAATAAACAAAGATAAAGATAAAGATAAAGATAAAGATAAAGATAAAGATAATTTTATTTGTCTAAACATGCGTTTACATGCAAATTAAGCATGCAGGATGTCACAATAATAATATTTTACGTACGTCCATGTTTCACCCATACGGCGTACAAATTTATAAGATTTACAAAAAATAAAAAAATAATCATAAAAATAAAAAAAATAAAAATAATCATAAAAATAAAAAAACAATAATCATAAATTTTAAATAATACTACGTCACTAAAGGCACAATAGTAGTGTCATTCAAAAAGTCACTTATATTATAATAACACTTGTCTGTTAATAAATCTCGCATCTTTTTTTTAAACATATTTACCGGCAATGCTTTATATGACTGTGGTATTTTATTGTAAATTTTTGGAGCCATACAGAAAACGCTTTTTCCCATTAATGCCGTCTTTGACGCATGCGAACACAGTCGATTTTTGTCACGTCTGTTACGGGGGAAGGTGTCAGCTAGTCGTGGAAATAGGGATTGATTTACCCTAACAAATACCGCAATTTCAAAAACATACAGAGATGGTAAAGTTAATAATTTGTGTTTTTTAAATAATGGCATACAGCTGTCGGTTGCCTTCAAATTGAACATAGCACAATACACATAGCAAATAGTCATAGATTCTGAACCATCAACATCTAGCACACAATATTCATCTAATCTATACCCAAAAATAGGTGAATTTGTTTTGGCGAAATTCCAGTCTTCTAAGGGGAAAAAGACATACAAATATGTATGCTTAGTTGAGGATATCACTGATGACAAATTTGTTGTTCAAGGATTTAAGTCACAGAAAAGTAAGAGGGAATATAAATTGATTGATAACGACATTTCTATCATTGATAAAAGTGACGTAATAATTTGCCTCCCAAATCCTACCTTCATTCATGATAACTCGCAAGTAATTTTTCCTAATGATATTGATGTTGTTGAGTATAAGTAAGTTAACTAAATTGTTGTTTTTCATTGTTAAATTATCAGTGGATATTTAGTGAATAAAAATGTTTTAAAAGTTTTAAAACTTAATGTTCCTTAGGAACACGAAATTCCTATGTTAGTGTGATTTTTTAATGTGATTGTTAAATGACATGACCAGTGGGACTATGGGCGACTTTGGTTTTGTTTTCTTTTGATTTTTCTCTTGGTTTTTTTCCTTTTTGGTGCGTGCAATAACACACGTTTTATCCTTTTCGTTAACATTTTCTTTATTTGAAATATGTGCCTTTTCTGTTTGGTTATTTATTTCTTTCTTCAATAAATTTTCCTCTTCCAGATTACATATTATATTTTGGTTATATTTTGGTACAAATGTATCTGTTATAGTCAATGGGCGAAAACTATCGTCTGCAGATTGTGCTTCTTCCAAAGTATTTTGGCGCCAGGAATCAATGTCTTCTAGTTCTGTAGAGCTGTTTGACGTGTAGGAGCACACGCTGTCACTATCCGATATTTCACGTCTTGTGGTGTTTCTGTTAATTTTTGTTTTCTTTTGTTTTCGTGGGATTTTTTTAGGATTATTAATTTGTTCTTTTTTTTAAGACTTTTTTGTGCTTTTCTTAATTTCGCTTCTTCTTTTTCTTTTCGAATACGACTCATTCATTACATCCTTAGAAGCTAATATTTCAGCACCATTAATGCGTTTCTTCGGATTTCTTGGTGGATCATTGCGAGCTATTGTTTTTAAAACTAATTCGTCAAAAGATACACGTTCCTCCACACTATTTTGGTTTTCCATTGGCTTAACTACTTTACAATCCAGTATTTTTACTCCAGATGACCAAGCTGTTTTAGTCTCGTTTATTTTTGGTGGCAGTGTAAAAGTTTTAGGATCTTTTACAGTCCAGGACTTCACACAAGGGACTTCTACAGTTTCTTCACAATTGTCTCGGTCCCTTTGTTTAAAGTAACCATCTTTTTCATCTATATCCTCTACTTCTTTGTCATTGATTTGAATACCACCAATGATTTGTTTATTTAATAATTTTATAACCAAACCTAAAATATAATAATAAACTACAGAAAATACATTATAAAGAATTTAACAACCGACATATGTAGAAAATGCAATAGTTCACCAGAGACAATCCAACATATAACCAGCGCATGCAAATCAATAGCCCAGACAGACTACAAACATCGTCATGATCAAGTAGCAAACGTAATACACCAAAAACTAGCTTATAAATACAAATTTATAGACACTGTAGTACCATATTATAAATACAACCCTGAAACGGTATTAGAGAATCCAACAACAAAATTGTACTTCGACCGAGCCATATTAACTGACCGTACAATTCACTTTAATTGACCAGATATCACATTAATTGACAAAGTAAATAAAACTGGGTTCCTAATAGACATCGCCGTACCAAATACACATAACTTACAGACTACAATAGCCGAAAAACTATCCAAGTACACTGAACTGAAAGACGAAATAATCCGACTTTGGCATCTTCAAAAAGTCACAATCGTGCCCATAGTGCTATCTGCAACAGGAGTAATACCCAAACAGCTGCATCAGTCCCTTAATTCCCTCAATCTCCCACCTAACATCTACCACCTGCTGCAGAAGGCAGTGATCCTCAATACATGCAGGTTAGTACGAAAATTCCTCCAGTGTGAGTCGGACAACTTGCACCCTTACTCCCACCCAAATTCAGCTTCGGCTAACATACAGCCTACTACGGATAATATTATCCCCACTGATGGACACTTGGCTTAGGCCCGTGCCATTAGTTCTACCCGGCTAGGCCGAGAAAAAAAATGAATAGAAAAAATAATAATATAATATTATTATAATATGTTATAATAATAATAATAAAAGGCTTGGCAATTGTGGGTCATAATCATTTCGGCTGACGACATTTGAAATCTGGTCTTCTGGTTGCTCTTCAACTCGATCTGGTCCATTTGATATCTGTTCTTCTGGTTGCTCTTGTACTTGATCTAGTTCTAAAGACTGTTGCTGTAGATGATATTCCCATTTAGACCATGACAACGCATCAAAATTTTCTTTCGAGATGGCGTTTGGGTTAGCAGGAAATGATCCCGTCTTAATAAAGCCATTTTCGATAATTACTGGGTTTAAATCGTCCCATATGTTTGTAAGAATTCTCGCGAATTCTGACTTAGGCAATTTAGCCCCTACATGAAGTCTTTGCCATTTGATAAGCTCACTCTCCCAACGATCTTTTAAAGGTTTCATGGTGCTGCAATCCAAAGGTTGCAGTATATGGGATGAGTGCGGTGGTAATTTTAGGATCGTTATCCCATTTGCTACAGCAAGTTCTATTACACTTAGATCACAATGAGTTGAATGCCCATCATATATGAGGAGCACCGGTCTTTCAAAGCCGATCGCGGGAAAGAAAACGTCTTTAATATATTTTTCAATTATAGATGTTTCCATCCATCCTTTTCTGCTTACTGCGTAATCTGTTTTAACTGTTTCATCTTGGTATACCCACTCACTCCAAAGATGTTTACCCTGGAAAATTATTAAAGGAGGAATCTTTCCACCCAGGGCATTTGCAGCCAAAAGGACGGTGGTATTGTCTCTGCCAGGTGAGCTAGGAGTTCTTGTCGATCGGTATCCGACCTGTCCCATTACTTTAGCTTTCGATGGATCACAGCAAAAACTGGTCTCATCTAAGTTGTATATATTTTGAGGTTTTGCAGTTAGTTCTAATTCTTGATGCGTCTTTTGTAATAAATCATAATAGTTATATACAATGAAAGGATTGCAAGCCTTTCGCCTTGCGGTCTCCACGGATTGGGGTTTTTTTAATGATCATGAGTCATCGCCAGGAATGTCGTTTTTGAACGGCGTAATAAAGCCATTTCTTTTTATGTAATCCGATATCAAAACTTTGACCTCTTGCACCGTTAAAGGAAAACCAGTTTTTTCCATTATGTGAATATATCCGGCTATTTTTGTTTCTGTGTATTTAGTGAATACAGTAGGCCTACCGCGATATGATTTTACCACTCCTCGTGATCCGCGTAATCGGTGAACCAAAGTAGACCTCGGAACTCCGTAGACGTCAGGTGCTTGATAGGTGTTTAATTTATTGCTTCTAACATCTTCTAGAGCTTTTAACAAGTTTTCCTGGGTATATTTGTTTTCCGTTTTTCGTTTATAATTCCGGACCATCTAAAACAATAGATTAAATTTATTTATGAAGCGAATTCGCTAAATTGGCCAGTCTTTATGACATCATCATTATCAATACCTAATCCAGTAATGTACACAACTACACAATATCAATAAAAGTACATATTTTACAGAATTAAAACATCCACATGGCCCATCACTATTGTTTCATGGTTTCATATAAACCAAAACGGGGTGCAAATGCAAATGCAACTAACCTCAAAGTTACAATTACCCCATTTTAGGTTATTATCAGGGAAAATGTAACTAAACACGTATCTTGTTGATGCTTTGACGAATCTTTAAGCAAAAACAAATCATAGCCACTTACGGTTGTCAACAATACACTCCACTTGAAACACCAGCAATAAAACACTCTAAAACATATTTTTTGTAGATTTTAATCACCACGTGCGTTCGAACAAAACTGTTTCAAAATGGCGGTTTGACAAATCAACCTGTTTTACCTTCATTATTAGCTGCAGTGCTGCCACCTGTTATTTTTATGTAACGACAATGGTATGCTCAGTAATCTAGAGATGGCGTTATATTTAAAAATGTAATATTATGGGAGATATTTAATTAAGTTACAATAACCCCGTAGTTGCTTTAGCCCCGGGGCACCTTATAGTCTATTACAAATTGTGGAGAAATAGCAGCCACGGTTTGTTTAAGAAAAAAAAAAGTTATGTGGGAGCTATACTCCTACGGCTTATTAACCTTTTAGCCGCCCGACTTCATATCAATTGTCGTGCTCCCAGCGCCCGGCACAGTGAATCAAAAATAAATACCTACAACAAATAGGGAAGTGCAATACTCAACTTTTTCGATGTCGATATTTCGTTTTAATAACTACTTACCTACATTTAAGTTTCAAAGTTTGTTTCAATCACATTTTTGCAATTATTACCTACTCATTTTTGTTTTGTACCTTTTGATTGACTTACGTAATTGTCAGAGAATAGTTATTTATAATAGAAACTTGAGTATAATAAATAAAACAATAGTTTGAAATAACAATTTAGTTTTATTTTCTCAATAGTATTAATTTACGTACTTATTAACTAATTATCGTAACCATCTAGGTTAAGATAATTATCACAATATTTATTAAAATACCACTAATTTAACAACAAACAGAAATAAAAAGAATACCTGGAAAATGTCAATAACAGTTTACCCATTGACTTACATGATAAAGATATTTGAGTCATTTTCAAAAAAATTGTACGTTACACAAAAGAAACATAAGTGAATTATTTTTTTTTTGTTACATAAAGGATCATAATGTTACACAAAAGACATTATAAAGAATAGTTCATACTGTCGTTTTCCACCCGTACTGTCGATTTTTTGGGTGTTATTGAGGGGAAACTAAAAAAACTAGGTCTAGGTTGTAACATATCTTTATTGAGTTTTAATCCTAAACCCGAAAAGGTGTCATTGTAGTCATCATTTTGAACAACTTTTATTAAGGAACCAACCATGGAGGAAAGTAATATTATATCGGGGGACCAACCCTGAAATCACGAAAAAAAATCGGCTTTTGCATACATTTGGGTTCACAATTGACAGAATGTATTGATCAGCAGTTGTTTTTTCCCGATTTAAGTGTTGGTCCTTTATAGAAAAGTTGTTTAAAATGATGAGCACAATGACCCCGTTTCGGGTTTTAATGTGAACCAAAACAAAAAAATTGATGTAAATAAACAATTCCAAAAGAAGTCGTTAGAAAAAATGTGCACAAAACACTTATCTTAATTACTCTCCCGCAGTCGGGTAAAAACAAAATCAGCTGAGTTTCAAAACTTAAAAATAATAAAATAAAAAAATATTTATACAATGCGCAAAGGACATTGTTCGGCGTCCATACATCGTTCGCCTAAGAACCAACAGAGACGGGAATTTACTTTCTGTATTCTAAATAATGGATATATTCGACTGAAACTAAATTAAAATCACGGACACTTCTGAGAATTGAAAAAAATCTAAAACAATTTCGGATTTTTAGGTTAGAATTAAGCCAATAGAAACATACTAACTTAGCGTTTATTAGTGAAAATACATTGGATTTTATCTTCAAACGTTTAATTAAGTGCTGCATAATGTACCTACCTACTATTAGGTAGTCAGAACCATTCTTTCTTTAAGTAGTTACTAATTTATTTGTAGTTATGATTAGTTTAGGGCTATGAATTGTTTCGTTTTTGTGATCACAGTCCTTTGTTCACGCCAAGTTGTTAGTCAAAATCGAAAAAAAAAAACAGAAAATGCAACAACGAATACACACAACCAACGCAAGATGCACAGGAGTTAGGATGCGAGTGACAAAATAACAACACTGTCATTACTATGAAATGTCAAACTGTCATCTGTCGATTCATCGACAGTCAGTGTCGCTGTTGCTCGTTTCAAAAAGCGCTTTCAATCGCTTTATTCAGTTTGTAACTAAATACCTTATTCATAGATCAAGCGCTGAGAGTGCTGAGCGTTGTAATTACAGGGCACACTACCTACGGCTGCGCAAAAAGAATTGGCTGTATGAGCTATTGCCCTTTGCCTACACCAAAACGTTATATTGAAACAAAAATAATGGCGCCGGGGAATAAGACCGAACTTGACCGAAGTGAATTACTTTTTAAATTATTTTCGAAATTAAGAAGTGTCCGCTCTATTGTAATAATTGTAAAGTAAATTATTAAATAAACTATTAATTACTGTAAAGGTTTCATACTTGTTGATTCATAGGCCATTTCTAACAATGTCCTTTCACAGGTTGTTCTACCCATAAATATGCACAACTTAGACCAAATCTGATATCATGAACAAAAAGTCAGCTGTTTCATATAAGTTCAATACCTAGATACCTACTCGACCAAAAAAGAAACAGGTGATTCTTTTTTCGTGAATTCAGACTTTGTCCCATAGTGAAACTTGTTCATATTCATGGGTTGAACATCCTGTCAAAATTTGCGCACTGCTTAAAACTTTGCAAATCTTTATCTTACTGATTAATAATCATAACTATTCATCAAAATAGGTATTTCTCTAAATTATATTTTTATTTCGCCCAAGCTGGCCCACTCTAGCGCATTCGCCAAGCTTATTGACAATACAATCGTACTGAAACAATCACTCAAAATAAGTGTAATCACAATCATCTTTTAACATAAACTCATTTGAAACAAGTTTTAAATTTATATTTTTTACCACACAGTCAGTGGGAACCGAGTCTCTATCAATTTTTTTTGGAGTTATAAATTTCAACAAGGGCTTTTTAACAGATTTAAAAAATCTAACGATGTAATAAGTGAAACCTGTTTTAATTTCGATATCTTCTATAAACCCAATATAATAAACCCATGACTTTCTCTCATAGTATCTAACTAACACACTATCATTTATATTATACATTTCTTTATGTGCTGTGATTGGTTCTTCAGTCTCATTCTCTCTTTTAGAAAAGTCTTTATTTTCTGTTTCAGGTTCGCTATCATTTTTTGTGTTTAGTTGTAAACTGTATCTATCAATCTCCTTTTGCGTATTCTCTTCTTCGATCGCAATCGCTTTTTCTTTAATCATAGCACTCTTAATAATATTTTCTTGTTTTATACTTGATGTAGATGGAGTTGGGTTTTCATAAATATTTCTCATATTATGTTCTTCTATCTGAATTTTATTTACTTCATGAAGCTTAAATGGACCGTAGTTATTTAAATCGAAATGTCTGTAATTTTCTGGGGTATTTTTTATATCAGATAAAATTGTTATTATCTTATTATCGTATTTAACTGATTTTTCTGGGTTTTTCATGACAAAATTTTTTCTCTAGATCTGATACCTTTGTTATTTTCATTTACACCTTCATTCTCGTTATTTATGTCATATTCATCATCAGCCTCCCAAATACTGTCATCTGAATCGGCGTATGTCACCTTCGATTCTACGCTAGTATCACTGTCATCTCTTATTACTCTCTTCCTAGAATTTTCAAAACGTGTTCTCTTGTTAGTCTTCCTGTTCATTTCTCGTTGATCTTTATTACATTTTCGCTTCTGTTTTTTTTACTTTAGGTTATGCTCTTCTAAATCATAACAAACACATGAGGGTATTCTACAGAAACAAGCAAATTTCCTAAATTTTATGACATTCGCTTGGTTCGTAGTAATAACTTGATGGATGTCCATAGTATGTGGTACAGGAATCAACCCCGTTAAGTTCAGTTCTTGCTCTACAGTTTCTATATTTTCATCTGATATATAAAAGTACAGGATTTTGGACTGACCTTGTATTAAGAGATCATATCGACGCTTGAAAGGCAAAAATTACCAAGCGACATATTGGCAACTTTACAGTAGAGCATTTTAAAGTTTTTTTTTTTAGAAAAAAATCTTAGAAAATCGCCTATTTGTCATAACTACTTAATTTAAACGAATTTTAAATGCAGTTTAAAGGCTTAATAAACTGGCATTTAAAGATTATGAACTTTCTCAATAGCTTATGAAATAGTGTCGGTTAGTAATAATTTCATCAAAATCACAAACAGGTAAAAGTTACTTACCGACATCAATTTTTTTTTATAAAACAAGTAAAATTAACTAAACTCCATTATTTTATAATTTTGTTTAAAGAAAAATGACGCATCCATGGTGGCGCATGTTTGACATAATAGGTAAAATGATCTAAATAGAAAACTTAAACACTTTTCTGTCAGCCAATTTTAATTATAGTACAAATTAAATATGGTGAGTGTAGGATTTTATTGACTAAGTAACAATGAATTTAGGTTTTAATACACAAAATCAAAAACTTTCAGACAAAGGTTTTCATCATCATCATGACAGCCCTTGTCCTTGTAAAGGTAAACTAAAATAAATAAGGCATTTTAATTTTAAAAGGTATTTATAAGTCATTAAAAAAATTAAAAAAAATCCCGTAGATACGCAAAATATGCGCTTTGACGTGGAGTAATTGCGGACACACGTTATACTATACTAGTAACAAAAAAATCAGTACAGGTAGATAAAACAATTCAAAAAGAGCTTTGCCCAGAAGTGGGACATTCAAGGCTATTAAAAAAAAATTACAAAATTGCTGTAAGTTGAAAGATTAGTCTCTTTCAGCAGTCTTATATTGTTATATTACTATGGAATTCTGAATTCCATAGTAATATAACAATATAAGACTGAATAGAACTACAATACTAATAATAGTTTTTTTCAGAAAGTCATTTCACTTATCTAACATAATATAAATCACGTATAAAAAGATACAAATTTGAGATTTCTCAAAAAATATTCTAAATTTGTCATTGAGAATATTTTTTGAGAATTGTATCTCAAATATGTATCTTTTTAAACGTTTCACAACCAAAACAACATGAGTGTTTAACATAATATTATTTAGGTAGTCTATCAATCAAACAACACTTTAGAGATCAAGTCAACAATTTAAAGCTTTGATTAAGTACTACTTAAAAGGTACATTTGGCTTATTATGTAAGCTTATCAATACAATTTTAACAAGAAGTTTTAACAAGTTCAAAATGAAGTTTTAACGAGCGAGGTAGATGTAGGTTACGAATTATTATAGAATTGAGATCCATCCATCGACTTTAAAAATCACAAAATTAGGTTTACAAAAAAAACATTAACACCACTAAAATAAAATAATAATAACAAAATAATAATATTAAAAAGCTTGATTTCTGTTTATTACCTTTAATAATATTAGAGGTAATAAACAGAAATCAAGCTTTTTCCAAATATTTAAACATAATCAGGCGCCTGGCGTCTTCGATGTCAGATTCTGGTAAAGCATCTTTTGCGGATGCAGAAAAAGGTATCTCGGTGAACTCTTTATGGAATTGAGCAGGAATAACTTTGTCCTTGCAAAGTTTTACAAGGTCATTATATTTTGACTTTGCTATCGGCAGACGTGAATGGTAACACGACATAAGAGGTACCCTGGTTTTAGATTGGATTTCAACCACGCTAGACTTAGCAGATTTGTCCATGGAATACTTGACGGAAATATTTGCTAGATTACTTTTTTTGAATGTTGCAATTCTGATTTTACTTATTTTTCCCGTAAGCTTACCTTTGAAGTACTTTTCAGCAATAGAATCCCACTTATAAAAATCTTCAAAAGTCTGTTTTTCTACCTCGTAGGGAAAGGGGTCCTTTCTAGCTGTGGTGAAAACTGTATACCATTGAGATGGTGCATGAATAATTGTCTTACGTAGATTAGCTTTAATAACAGCATGAACACTGTCGACTGGCATTTATGTATGTCCAGTAAGTAAATAATTTATCTGTACGTTTTCTAAATTTTTGCATTGCTGTAACGTCGAGTGTATCATTGCCAATACCGTACGATTCCGGTTTTGCCCAGGGCAGCAGTCACAATACAAAAGTAAGTTTTTAACATTACCCCTTTCGTCAACCGACAGTATATATCTATGCAGGATACTAGATATTTCGTTCGCACCTCTTTTGCCATCACTTTCATCCCAGTAATAGCAAAAATTTTTGCGCGTCCTGTTTTCGTAAAAGCACAAATTATACACAGCCAATTTGCGCGAATAATATAAAAGCATTAACTCACCATGTGGGGTGTTTAAAACCTTCTCTAAATCAAAACTTACACATAGAGTATTAGGGTCACTTTTGTGAATATTCTTATGAGTAATAAACCTGTTATAACTTTCATTTTTCTCAGTTTCATGTTCATCCTTTTCTTTAGCCTTTGCTGGATCTGACATATCTGTTTGTTCGAATTTTAAGCATTTCAAACATTTATCTTTCTTGGGAACGTAGAACCCTATATTAAAATCATCAGAAAATGTTTTACGAAACACTGTATCGCTAACAAAATCTACGCCATTATCTTGAGATCGTTTTTTGTAAGTGCTGTAAAGATTAGCAACATTTTTGTATTCATGTGTCAAGTAGACTAGTGGAATCCTGTCGGCAATAATGCGACGGTACAGCAGGTAAACTTTTTAAGAAATTTAATACTGATTCTATTGTAGCTGGTTTAGTTTTATTGGGTGGTACGTGTTTGCCACGTAAATCCTCTTTAGCGCAGCCCCAACTAGAGTTTTTGATAGTATGATATATCGTTTTTGACGATATATTTAGCGTAGCCGATAGAAATTGCAAACACACTGGTCTCCTCCCCTCTCCTTCATTAATATGATACTTATAGCTTGCTAAGCGTTTTCCCGAATCAACTCGCTTACGCTTTATCTCTTCTCTCTGCGTAATATTTACTAACCAGTCTCTTCGACGATCTCCCGAGAGTCCCCAAAAATGATCAAATACTTTTTGTCTTTTTTCAGTATCAATATTCTCACAATTATTTCCACATTTTTTTCCAATGCACGGGTTAGGTTGAATTGATTTCGATTTTATGACTTTGCCATCTCTTCGCACATATTCTTGTCCAGATTTTATTTTTTGTGATCGTTCCTTTCTCAAGTTTATTTTTTTGTTTCTCAAGCCTTTTTCTCCAACTATTTCTTCATCAATGTCAACCAAAGTATTATTTTTCTTTTTAGATTTTTTCTTATTAGACGTTTTAGATTTTTTTGTTTTTTTTTTGTTTTTGAAACTACCTCATCGTCATTAGAAGAAGTAGATCCTAACCATTCATCTGAAATTACAGCTTCTTCACAATCGATAAAGGTTGAGTAATCTTCATCTGATAAATAATCAATGTACATTTTATCAGTTTTGCACTTACGTTTACTACCTTTTGGAGGGTTTATAGTTTTTGATCCGCCAGATTGAGAGCATCCCACAATGGTTGAATTTGTAGAATTTGCACTTACTTGGAAATTGCTTGAAGTACACATTTCTGGTGTAGTCAATCCACCTTTAGTGTTTTTAACTGTTTGTTCTAGAGCGTTGCTTGCAGAGGATGTTTCCGGTATATGTAATTCAATCTCAATGTTTGTAGGTTCGTTATCTGGTTCTTTTTCTGATATGCCAATTTGAACTACAGAATAATCTACTGGGACTGTACTCTCTTCAGTTAAGATGTGCAGGTACGAGTTCTAATGTGGGGCCTGATGGGCCACTGAAAATTTGATCCATCAATGCTTCACTATAATTTTGCTGCTGTTGATCGTCATTTAGTGGGCCAGTCATCTCCATGTTATTTCCAGCTGTAACAGTCTCAGAAGTACTTTGAAAGGATGTCCTTGCAGGGCCTTCATCTGAAAGTGTCTCAACCTGAAAATAAAATAAAAAATAAATAAATATCGCTGGACATTACACACAGCGCCATCTAGTGCCACACTAAGCAACGAGGCTTGTATCGTGGACACCAGATAGTTGATATACTACATAGGTACTTTTTATTTGTAAGTACATACTTATTATACATAAATAAACATCCACGACTCGGAAACAAATGTCCATGCTCATCACACAAACATTTGCTCCTACCGGGATTCGAATCCGGGACCCCAAGAACGCAAGGCAGCCACGCTACCGCTGCGCCATTCGGGTTGTCAAAAGTAAAATAATAAATAGGTGTTTAACCTACACGCACACACATACACTCTTCATTAAGAGTGTATGTGTGTGCGTCACAAGTTTAAAAAATTAAAAACATACCGGTTCAATAAACACAAGCTTTTTGCGAACTTGTTCCAATCGTTGCAGACTTTTGTCTTTGTAAGTACGAGCAAATTCTCGATATCTTGGCCCCTAGAAATTAAATTAAGGATAATTGCTTCTAATAGTTACAATTGAGAGAATAATGATTTAATAGTAAACTAAGTAGGTACATTACCAAGGTCAAATCCCTGCTATCGACACCCGCGTTTGACATGGCTTGCTTAATTATATTATCTATATTATCGCCTATTACGATTCATTATCTAAAACAATAAATATAAAAGCAATTTATAAAATGCGTGTTAAATAAGTTGCTAATAACGCTCATACAATCTTTATAATAAAAACACTTACCGAGTAGGTACTATCTCGAGCAGGCGACGTACTTAGTGCGGTGCGCGCGAGCACGCGGGTCGTCTATGCGACGATTCAGTGAAGACTAATCGATATTTTTTTACCATCAGCCATTCAAATTCTGCTTTACAACGCGTCAATGCGACGACAAAAAATAGGTGGAACGGGGATAAGCTCATTTTTATACAAATTTCATATCTGAAATAGATATCTAAGTAACAAAAATAGTAAAAAAAACGGCAGGTAAAATATTACCAAACGACAAAATATATTCTTTTTAGGCAGGAAAAATACTACTATATTACGTTTTAAAGTACATTGTATTTAGGAAGAAAATACTAAATGAAAATGAGTCCATAATTAAGGTGTCTTAAATGTAGAAACAAATAAAATAATACTCAGGTAAAATTTCTTAAGCAATGCTCATACCCTAGATACCGTAAGGAAAAAAATACTTTAAATTTAAACGCGTTTATTCGAGTCAAGGCAAAAATTACTAAGCGTAAAAAGTTAAAATCGAATACCCACCAAGTGAAAGTTATTCATAAATCGGTAAAATTTTAGTCGTTTAGTCGCCGAAAACGGTGAAAATGTGTGTTTTTTTAGATTACCAAGCGACAACAAAACTCTTCCTAGCGGTACGAGAGTAGGGTCAATCGACGCGGATTTTTTTTTCTGATTTCAATGATATATATAACTCAATATCGCCCAAAATGTCGTTTGGTAATTTTTGCCTTTCAAGCGTCGATATGCAGTTCGAGCATTGACGATGTCTTCTCCGTAAGCAACTTTTTTGTCTAACGTTCTTTTTACCGCACCGCCTATTCCGTCTGCAGCCCCTATGCCGTGAGCGGATTCAAAAAATGACCAAGTTGATTTTTCAAAACCCAGTTTTTTTATCATTTCCGTCATGAGATAAAAATTTCCTTTTTGCCTGTACTGGGTAGTAGGGCCGTCAGAAAAGAAGTGTAATGTAGTGACATTTTGTGATGTTCTTTTGATATATTCCAAGACGGGTGTCAAATGTGTCCATATGGCTATTGGATTGTGACTGTTATTCGGTGAAATAGTGCAGAATGATTTTTCTTGAAGACCTTGTTCGTTTTTATAATAAGTGACTCCAGTGTGTAACGTAAATTGTTGTTTAGACGCGCCGAAATGTGTTGCTTGTACTTCCTCACTTAATTTCGCAAGATAATTTTCCGAAAAATCGCAATGAATGATACACTCAGTGTCAGATAATGTCTCTTTACATTTTTTGTACATTTGATATGCATGATAAATGTTGAAATAGTGTTTTTTAAATTGTTTAAGTTGATCGGCAAAAGACTCAATCAGATCTGCTAATTTTATGACATCCTTAGTGGTTCTCTTTGTGATTTTTTTATCGTTTTCTTGATTATCGTTCTTTTTCATGTATTCGTGGTTCTTTGTTACCCATGCATTCCAAAACACAACCACGTCTTTATTTTTATGCGTCAAATCAAATGAGACTGTTTTATTTTCACAACTTTTACATTCACCATACATACATTTTTGATTTAACTTATCACATACAATAGCCGAAACCAGTTTCTCGAGATCATCAGTATCTAAAACTCCAAGTATTTTTAACTTTTGAGCTAAGAATGTCAAATTCGCGTGTTTAACACATGCACATGTATTTCTCTCTGTAACTTTAGGATCTAAAATTTAAAATGGCTTGTATCTAGTAAATGTTGTGTAAGAAGCCGAAACACCTTCATCCATATACTTCTTATGCAGTTTTTGTAGAGAGCCTTGTAAATATCTGATTTGCCTTTTATCTTTGTTGAACGTTTTGGTTTCTCTTTTTCCTGCTGTTATCATCTCTTCCAAGAAAATCCTGTATCTCTTTCATCCTTTTCATCTTTTGAATTTCAAGTGCTCTTTTTTGTTTTCTTACTCTTCCTTTTAGTCCCAAGCAAGAGTAGCCAAGATTAGTCTTTAATTTATATTTATCCACAATGTCATTGTTTATTATGTTCTTTAAAACATCTCTTTCAGATTTAGATTTGGCTTTTGAGAATTGGCTTGATAATGATTACCTCTCTGTTTTTGAGAACGGTGTTGTCGCTTCTTTGGTTACAAATCCTTCCATTTCATTATCATTTAATGCATCATTTTCAGTCTTATTTAATAATTGTTTTAAGTTTTCTATTTGTTTTTTGTATCGATATATAGTTTTTCTTTGAGCTCTTATAATTTTTGTCATTCGACCAATAGTAACCTTTAGTTTTAAATTTTCTTTTGACTGAAGGTATCGAGCCCTGCGTTGCTCCAGCTTACTATTTCGGTTTTCATGTCTGTCCTTCAAAAATTTAATAAATTCATTTTCTTGTTGTCTTTTTCTTTTTGTATTCTTGCTAGTTGGTTTTTCAGAACTTTAACTTAGTGGTATAGATCTTTCTTGTGTAGATTTAGAAGTTCCTGGTACGGGCTCTACTAACTCCCTTGAAGGAGTATTATGCACTGATGCATCTGCGAATACGGGAGGAGTATCTTCATGTCCAACTTCTGGGGAGGTATTAGTAACTTCTTGTTCTACACTGGCAGAGCTTTGCTGTTCTTGGTCTACATTGGAGAAGCTTTGCCGTTCTGATGGTGTGTTTTAAAAATCTTAAACGTTAAAATCGCGGCCTAAGCTGTTAATTTATGTAAATTAAACATTACAATGTACAATGAATTCATGTGTTTATTATCAAATATAAAAGTTTTGTTATAGTCAAATAACAGAAGATGAGGGTATATATTTTTATTGTCAGATCTTAGACCGTTATAAAGTAATACATATATATTTTTTCAGGTTCATGGCAAATGGAGAAACCTATGCGTTGCTATCATTCGCATTTCGTATATCACCTTCTTATATTTCACAAATAGTCAAAGAGGTGTTGAAAATTTTAAAGATTGTTTTAGTGCCAATTTTAATGCCTATTCTAAAAGAAAGTGATTTTAGGCTCACATCTAACGGCTTTTGGGACAAATGGCAATTTCCCAATTGCACAGGTGCTATTGACGGGAAGCACGTGAGAATGAGGGCCCCAGAAAATAGTGGATCGTTGTATTTTAATTATAAGGAATTTTACTCGATTGTTCTTTTGGCAATTGTAGACCATAATTACAAGTTCATTGCAGTGGACGTTGGCTCTTATGGCAAAGAAGGAGATAGTGGAATATTCCAAAAGTCTACAATGGAAAAAAAATCATGAAAAATGAATTTAATTTTCCAGGACCAAAAAATCTACCAAATTCGAACATAATATTACCACATTTTTTAGTTGGAGATGAAGCATTTAGTCTTGATACTTTTATGATGAAACCTTACGCTAGAAAAGTTTCAAAAAACGATTTAAGAAATGGATTTTTGGAATCTGCTCAAACGCCTGTACATCAATGGAACCACCAAGAAGAAAATTTCGCTTCATTACGTGGAACTGGAGGGTTTTCGAACAGGAACGGATTAGATATTAGAGCAAAATTAACCGATTACTTTACGTCACAGCAAGGAGCAGTAGACTGGCAAGAACAATATGTCACACGACTAGCTTAAGTTGATTCCATCTGTTTCCATCCACATAGTGGTTTTATGCAAAATAAAAAATAACTCACCTGTTTTATTTATGCTTTCAGCTATGCTCTTCCAAATATTGTCCTTCAAATTTTCGTCTCTGTAGGAGTCTAGTCGTGCATCGTATATCGGAGGGTGCTGTCTGATCAGTTCAATCAGTGTTTCACAGTCTTCGTCCGAAAAAGTATTCATTTTTAAACACTAAACACATGTGCTTTTTGAGCGCGACACGAGACACTACTGGTCTGGGGCAGCGACCGTCTCGCTGTCTCCCGTCTCGCGTCTCTGTCTCCTGTCTCTGTCTCGCTCGCGAACTGTCGCCTATACATTGCCGAACGTCAAGTAACGGTCGCGTTCTTCGGTCGCGGTCTCCTATCTCGGTCGCTTGTCTCTGTCGCGGCGCGAACCGCCACCTTTAGGGTCAAGGATGCCGCGCGAAGTTGACTGTTGAGTTAAAGAACATGGTTTGTATTTTTCCATTATTTGCCTGATAACGTTTAATTGGAAATCAGCTAAACTAGATTTTTGTTTACTTTTTAAAATTTTAAACAAATAGAATGCATTAAGTAAAAACATATCAATAATGTGAAACCCAAGCTTTTTATGCCATTTTTTTGATTTTCTTATACAGCCCAATGTGCTAGTCATCATATCAGTAGTGTCAACCGACCCCATATTTTTTGAGTAGTCTACCACACACTGTGGTTTCATTTTGGGAAGCCCAGTTGTATAGTCTACACTGTCTGATGGTATTATACTTCGGGTCTCAACCGAAGACGATTACAAATTTACTTGCAGCAGTACGTGAGAAGGTGCTGTCTTTGCCACACTTTTAGATAATCATAGATTAATAAAAATAAAAAAATATAGAAAACTAGACCATAACTTGGTGTCCTGTCTCGCTCCCACCCCCGGCACGAGGCGCTGTCGTTCCCGCTCTTTATTCATTACGCGTTTTCGTGTTGTCGGAGTCACATCGCTTAAAAATTATTAACGGTTTTTTCTTAGGGTTTTTAGTGTCTCAAAGGATCATCAAAACTTGAAAATGGGTAAAAGAAAGCGTTCGCGATCTAGGGATAGTGATGACTATTATCGTATGCGGAAAAAGCTTAAAAAACTTGAGCGTAAACTGCATAAATACCGACGAAGTAGTTCGTCATCTTCGGAACGTTCTTATTTGGAAAGTTTATCTGGATCTTTAGCAAATGATGTTGAATGTCTGGACGAACAAGGTATGTATCTACTTAGTTACCTTATTATTAATCATCAGTTGTATTATTTAGAGTGTGACCTACCTTTCATCGCTTTTAACAATATCCATGATAGAAAAAGGAAAAAATGGAGACCAAGGTCAATCGTTAGTTAACCATATTACGCTATTATTATTCTTATGATATGATCTTTATTAATATACACCTCCACGTATATCGCGTTGAAGATAAAACCTTATTAAAAAACGATAATTAATCGTTTTGATATTGTGAAACAATTGGAATATTTCCTCCACGTAAATCGTGTAGAGGACAGTACAATAATTCTCCACGTAAATCGTGTCGAAGATTTCAAGTTCCTAGGTACCTGTTTTGATGTGGGAATATGGTCAGTGAGGATCATAATGTGATAACATTTATCTTTTCTCCACGTATATCGTGTTGAGGTAACACAAACTTATCTAACCTCCATGTGAATCATGTTGAGATCATAATTGTCTTGCTCCGCGTAAATCGCGTTGAGCTTTGTAGACATTCAAATTCTATGACGATGCTCATTTACAGATGAACAAATCCCGAATGAGGAAATAAATCTGAGGGAATCAGATACACAGGACGCACCGGCACTCTCGGAACCGATCTTACCATCTGCTGCCGAGGAATTGGTACCCACTGAGAACAAAACTGATGAGGAACTTGATCCGGAAATTTTAACTATACTTGGTGAAGATCCATCTGCACAGAAAACACATGGGGAAGACTTACACAAAGATATTGCTGCTAGATGGGCACATGTTCTAAGTAATGGGTTACCTAAAGAAAACAAATTGGAATTAATGAAACAGTATGTACCGGCAGAAAATTGTAGTAGTTTGAATGCACCAAAACTTAACCTAGAAATTGAGGCGGCATTGTCAGCCCTTAATATTAAAAAAGATCTGTTTAGCCAATACAAGCAGAATCAAATATCTAGCTGCTTAACAGCTATTGGTATAGTCCTTAAGCGGGCTTTGTCTGCATCTAAAGACACGTTACCACAAGCACAGGAAATTATAAAACCATTAAGTGACGCAGGACGTCTCCTCTGTGACTGTCATTTCAGAGAGTCACAGTCAAGGCGATATGCCATTATTAACAATTTGAATAAGGAGACCCGAGAAATTGTGAAGAACACAAAGATCGATCAATACTTATTCGGTTCCAATCTTTCTGAACATCTCAAATCAGCAAAAGCAATTTCTAAATCTGGTCTGGAGATGAAGACTACTCAGCGCGCTCCGTATAAGCCTCCGACAACACAATACCCAAGGGGGGCTTTAAATGCGAGGGGGGTTCCGCGAGCAGCAGCTGGCCAACCGCGTCGGAACCCTGCCCCACGGAGGCCAGCAGCAGCACCACGGGATCGCCGCCCAGACTCGTACCGTCAGGACTTGTACCGTCAGAACCGGACCAATTCAGCGCGCCAGAGGATCAGGAAGCGTTGACATCATTAAACAAGGTAGCAGTTGCAGGTAGATTGCAATATTTTTATCATAACTGGTGTCGTATAACCAGGGATCCTATAGTTTTATCTTGGGTTCGAGGTTATAGTATACCGTTTGAGCAAGAACCTGTACAAACTATTCCTCCCCGGAATTCTCGAAAATCCATGTCGGAATGCAAGATTATTGATGATTGTATCACAGGATTATTAAAATCAAAATTTATAACAACCTGTGAGCCCTGTGAGGGACATTTCATATCACCCATATTTACATTACCAAAAGCTAACGGTGAACATCGCTTTATTTTGAACCTTAAAAATCTAAATAAGTTTATTCAACTAGAACATTTTAAAATGGAAGATTACAGAACAGCATTAAGGTTACTAGATAAAAATAATTTTATGGCAACTTTAGATTTAAAAGACGCCTATTTTTTAATCCCTATAAATATTAATGATAGGAAGAAATTACGTTTTCAATGGAAATCACAATTATACCAATTTAACGTTCTCCCCTTTGGTCTATGTACTGCTCCGTTTGTGTTTACCAAACTCCTAAAACCTGTTCTACAGTATCTACGCTGTCGAGGGTTGGTGTCAGTTAATTACTTAGATGACTTTCTATGTATTGGGCAATCATATGATGAATGTGCCTACAATGTTAACAAGACACAGAATCTTTTACAATCATTAGGTTTTGTAATAAACTTCAATAAAAGTCAAGTAACGCCAACGACAGAATGTAAATTTTTGGGATTTATTTTTAATACCGTAGATATGACCATTTATCTTCCTGAAGAGAAGAAAGCTCGTATCATAAAGAAAACTGTAGAATTTTTAAATTTAAATAAATGCTCAATTAGGCACTTTGCTGAATTCATAGGCCTACTGACTTCGGCATGCCCTGCCGTCAGTTATGGATGGATTTATACAAAATTATTTGAAAGAGAAAAGTTCCTAGCTCTGGGTAACTCTTATGATTATAACATGATAATGACACTATCAAATTCATTGAAACAGGACTTCTATTGGTGGAGAAATAATATTAAAAACTCATTATGCCCTATTCGTAATAATGATTATTGTCTAGAAATATACAGCGATGCATCAACCACGGGCTGGGGCACAGCTTGCGGTAGTGAAAGTTCACACGGAAATTGGACAGAAACAGAACTTAGTATGCACATTAATACTTTAGAACTGAAAGCCGCATTTTATGGTTTAAGAATATTCGCTTCTAAGCTTCGAAATTGTAGTATACTGTTGAGAATTGATAACACAACGGCGATCAGCTACATAAATCGAATGGGGGGTATACAACATACACACTTAAATGAAATAGCCCGGAATATTTGGCAGTGGTGCGAACTTAGGAATATTCATGTATTTGCTTCATATGTTAAATCTTCGGATAATACTATTGCTGATCGGGAATCACGTAAAATTAACGTGGACACAGAATGGGAGCTAGCTGAATATGCATTCTCGGAAATCACAAATAAATTGGGTATACCCAAATTTGATCTTTTCGCTAGCTCACAAAATTACAAATGCCCAAGATACGCTTCATGGAAGCTCGATCCTCATTCTGAAATAGTAGATGCCTTCACCTTCAACTGGAAAGACCTTTCCTTCTATGGTTTTCCCCCGTTCAGCATTATAACCAAAGTCTTGCAAAAAATAATCAGAGATAAGGCAGAGGGTATACTAATTGTACCCTATTGGCGGTCACAACCTTGGTATCCACTATGGAACAAACTAATAATATCAGAAAAAATATTTTTTGGACCTGATCAAGAATTGTTGTATTCTCCTTTCAGAACACACCATCCCCTACATGCAGATCTTATCCTAGTGGCAGCGAGATTATCAGGCGATCGATGATAACTCGAGGAGTCCCAGAGACATCTTTAGGTATTGTAATGGCTTCATTTGCACCAAAGACCTTAAATCAATATAACTGTACCCTTAAATCTTGGGTAACTTACTGTCGAGACAATAATTATGACATTTTTAAATCCACTAGTGCTCAAGTAATCTCCTTTTTAACACTTAAATTTAACGAAGGGGCTAGTTATAATACGATAAATACACACAGATCCGCCCTATCAATTATTTTAGGTACAGAAATAACATTAAATAGTTGTGTTAATAGGTTCCTGAAGGGTGTATACAGGTTACGACCTCCCAATCCGAAATACACAGCTACTTGGGACACTAATATAGTATTGACCTATGTGTCCAGTTGGTATCCTTATACAGATATAACACTTGAATGTTTGTCAAGAAAAACCATTGCCTTACTAGCAATAGCTTCTGCACAAAGAATGCAGACACTAAGTTTAATCAAATTAAAAAATATCAGTACAGAAAATGACATGATTGTAATTAAAATACCTGACCTAATTAAAACCTCGAGACCTGGGACCTTCCAACCACTAATTAGGTTACCCTTTATTCGCGAAAATTTATCCATATGTCCAGCTACAGTTGTCCAAGCTTACATTGATAAAACGTCATCCTTACGTCACAATCAATTAGACGACCACAGTCATGTTCATTAGCTTTCGAAAACCTCATAAAAAGGTATGTTCGCAAACACTAGCTCACTGGGTCAAAAAAGTTTTAGAGGATAGCGGCATTGATATATCGATATTCGGAGCCCACAGTACCCGCCACGCTTCCACGTCAGCCGCCCATGGGCTGGGTGTAAACCTGGAAGTGATACGGAAGGCCGCAGGTTGGAGTAATACTTCTAATGTCTTCTTAAAGTATTATAACAGAGATATCATTAACCCTGTTAGTAACGATTTTGCTAATGCTTTATTTCATAATCTTTAATTATATCGAGGCAGTGTACTGTGTGTAGAGTACACTCCCATTCTATCAGTAATTGTGTTTAATTCTCATGCAGTGGGGCGCAAGCCTATTACCATTCAACTGGTGATATATTTAGAATCCAGAATCAGAATATTGAAGTTTAGGATATAATCATGTACACCTATCGAATTGTCTAATTTGGATAAGATTAGGATAGATGTAACTGGATGTATAAACAATAAAAGTCTGATTAATATGTACAACATTAAAATTAATATATTTAATTATTAATAAGCATAACCAGAATGATTAGTACTGGATGTTGCAAACAATAAAAGTCTGATTAATAAGTAGAATAATAAGATATTTAATTAATAAGATAACCTGAAGGATTAGTACTGTATGTTACAAACAATAAAAGTTTGATTACCTACTGTAGAATATTAAGATACTTAATTATTATTCCTGAATGATTAGTAAAACGAATCCGAATAATACAATGTTTGTTTTTTGTCATGATATTACTCTAAACATCTGCAAGTAAATTTGTAATCGTCTTCGGTTGAGACCCGAAGTATAATTAAGAATCAAACGAACTTACCTTGTGAAGTTTGATTCCAATTATGCGAGGGTCTCAACCGAAGACGATTACAATCCCACCCATCCCTTCGAGAACCCCAGACAAAAAAGAAAAGTCAAAAATATATAAACAACTAGAAGCTATATTTCTCTAAAATTAATGAATAAAGAGCGGGAACGACAGCGCCTCGTGCCGGGGGTGGGAGCGAGACAGGACACCAAGTTATGGTCTAGTTTTCTATATTTTTTTATTTTTATTAATCTATGATTATCTAAAAGTGTGGCAAAGACAGCACCTTCTCACGTACTGCTGCAAGTAAATTTGTAATCGTCTTCGGTTGAGACCCTCGCATAATTGGAATCAAACTTCACAAGGTAAGTTCGTTTGATTCTTAATTATTTTGTCATCGTGTATTGTAGACAACATTAAGACGGGTTTTTTATCTTGCCATTTTAGGGCTAAGAGGGGAGGACACGAGTAAGCGGCTATTTATCCACGTTTCAGTTTTTGGAATTTCGGCATCCCTTTTCTATTTGATTTAACAATACCACATGCATAAGTGGCCCTTTCTTTTAAATATATAAAAAGCTGAGGACTGGAATACCAGTTATCTACATACAATACTCGGTTGCAAAAATAGTAGTCTTTTAAAAGTTCAGTCACAACTGATCCAGTTACGCCTAAATTTGGTACGGTCTCTATTTCTGTTTCCGATCCACAGTACACTATAAAATCCACGATATAACCGGTTTCGACATCACATAAAACAAATAGCTTGATGCCGAATCTATTACGTTTTTTAGGTAAATACTGTCTTATAATTAGGCGACCTTTAAAAGGCACAATACTTTCATCAATGCACACTTTTTTACCCGGGATAAATGTTCCTTTGAAAGTTTGACGGGCGTGGTCAATCAACATTTTTACTTTGTGCAATCTGGGTACACTACTTGTCCCTGCAGGTGCTTCATAAAAAGATAACATTGATAGAATTATACTATATCTATTTCGAAACATAGTATTATGGAACACCGTAATAAAGGGTCTGTAGACCAGTGTTCTTCAATTGTTATTCTTTTGTTTCTTGTGAAAAGCATTGTTACTGCTAAGAAAATGTAAAGGTCGTCAATAGTCACGTCTCGCCATTGTTTCAATCTTGAATATAATCTGAGATCAGTATGTCTTATGAAGTGTTGATGATATTTATTCGTACAATCGGCAATTTTCTGTAACAAGTCTTTGCTACAAAAATGTTCGAAAAGTTGGAGTTCCGTGGAGGTACTATCTAATTTGACAGCAGGCGACACTCCACATACAAAGTTGTCGAATTCTTCTAACACTGGAGGAGTAATTTGCGTTGTCCAATTAGCGGCTGTGACATCGTTTCCTTGAATCTGAAAAAATACCATAAAATAATTATTATAGAGATAAGCCCCTTTCGAAGGAACGCCTTGGAAGTGGAAAACTCACTCTTATTGGTCTCGGAGGTAAGAAATTTTGAATAGCCTACAAAAGCAAAATTAGCAGTGCGGTTCTGAGTGTGGCAGCGCGGTGGTACGCACAAAATAAACTCTACCTACGTATCTACGAGCGAGCACACACGCGACGCGCGCTGCAACCAATCAGAATCACAGCTCCAGCACACGCAGGATGACCAATTCTACTCGTATCTCTATTCTACCAAGAATAGACAAAGTGTATGGAAATACCAGACAATTCGACATTTTTTTTTACCCGACGACCCGTTTCTACTCTAATTAAGTTTAAAATTTCCATTCAGATATCACTACTATACCATACAATAAATTTAAATATAACGATGTAATAAAAAGAAAATTACCTCTACATCAATTTCAAACTCTTCGTCTGACAAAAATTCTTCATTTTCGTCGCCTTCTAAAATTCGTAATAATTCTTCAGTCAAAAAAGTCAAAAGTCAAATAATTTATTTCAAATAGGCACATAATATGGCACTTTTGAACGTCAAACAAAGAAATAGAATTGATTCTAGTTGCCCCTTCCAAAAGGTAGTTTTCGTATGGAGAAGAATGGGCAAGAAACTCCACCGTTACTCTTTTAAAAATGTTTTACAATATTTTGTATACATTAATTATATAATTATATGTGAAGACGATGCACCTATAATAAGATTACTGTACCACAAAAGGTAAAAAGAATTATAAATGGAGCAATAATGAATAAATTAATTACCAGATACATGGTGCTCACATATTTACAAAGATTGTAAAAGTATACGATATTACAATAGTCCTAACATTGTTACAAGTAGTACATACAAATAATAAATAAAAAAACTAAATTAGCTATCAGTTTGATTTTGTCCAGACACTAAATCGTCCTATGGAGCAAGACCAGCATGTTTCCAAGCATTCTTATCTTGGATATAATCCTCTAATTTGTAATAAGCTTGTTTACAAAGTGTACTTTTTATATGAGTTTTAAATTTTCTTTCATTTAATTGCAATATATCACAAGGTATTTTGTTATAGCATTTAACGCAGTACCCCATAAAAGATGTTTGTACTTTAGCTAATCTGAAAAATGGTTGATCTATTTTATCTTTATTTCTAGTATTAAAATTATGTCTATCACTTATTTTATTAAAAAGATTTAGATTTTTTCTTACATACATAATATTCTCATAAATGAATTGGCAAGGTACCGTCATGATATTAATCTTTTTAAATAGTTCCCTGAGAGATTCGCGGTGACATAGATTATAAATGGCTCTGACAGCTCTTTTTTGCAAAATAAAAATGGATTCAATATCAGCAGCCCGACCCCACAGTAAAATGCCATACGACATAATGCTGTGGAAGTAACTGAAATAGACCAAACGCGCGGTTTCTACATCTGTTAACTGTCTTATCTTTCTAACAGCATAAGCGGCCGAGCTTAACCGCCCCGCAAGAGATTTTATATGAGGTCCCCATTGTAATTTCTCGTCTAGCGTGATTCCCAAGAAAACTGTTTGATTAATAAACTCCAGTTTTTCTCCATTCAATATGATGTCACATTCGCTACTTCTAACATTAGGTAATTTAAATCGAATGCATTTGGTTTTTTTTTCATTTAGTACCAAATTATTTACCGTAAACCAATCTTGTACCTGAAGAATAGAGCTATTCACGTCGTCAAAATTTTGTGAACGTCGATTTATTTTAAAAATCAATGATGTGTCATCTGCAAATAACACCATCTTCGGTTGATTTAGAAGTAATTGGGGTAAATCATTAATATAAACTAAAAAGAGGAATGGACCTAATATCGAGCCTTGAGGAACGCCCATTGCCATTTCAGACCCCAATGAGTTTACGCCGTTTACTTGAACTTTAACTTTTCGTTCTTTCAGATATGATCTTAGTAAATCAAGAGCTGTATTCCTAACCCCATAGTGCTCTAGTTTCAACAGAAGTGTATCATGGTCGACGCAATCGAACGCCTTCGAGAGGTCGCAAAAGATTCCAATGGCATCTTGTGCTTCCTCCCAGGCGTTAAAAATGTTCTTTATGAGGGTGACACCGGCGTCAGTGGTACAACGCCCTTTGGTGAAACCGTACTGATGTTCATGAAAGATGGAATTTTTATTAAAGTGACGTAACATTTGATTGAGCATCAACTTTTCAAACACCTTACTGAGAACTGGCAGAATTGACACAGGCCTATAATTGTTGGGTTCCTTACTATCACCAGATTTGAACAAAGGAACTACTTTACTGTGTTTCATGAGATCCGGAAAGACTCCTTGGTCTACACTGGTGTTAAATATGAAAGCTAAATAGGGCGCAATGGTTTCGATGATAGATCTACAGACTTTTACAGACATTCCCCATAGATCTTCTGTTGATTTAATTTTAAGATCTTTAAAAGCTTTTATAACCGCTTGGGGGTTTGTATGCTGAAACCTAAACTCCAAAGGGCATGCCTTTACATTCTTTCTAAGTAAGGCAGCAGAAAGCGCGGGTGAGGAATTTAGAGCTTCAGTAGTTTTAACTGGAATATTTCCAAAAAAGTTTTCAAATTCCTGAGCTATTTCTACATTTGAGTTGATTGGGCCATGTGCAGTCTCTAAATTAAATTCAGTACTACGCTGTTTTTTCCTACCTGTTTCATTATTTATTATTTGCCAGGTAGTTTTTATTTTGTCATCAGCTGATTTTATTTTATTGCTAATGTAAAGAGCTTTAGCTAATTTGCACACATTTTTAAAAGTTTTAGAATATTTTGCAACATACTGATGAAAGGTTGTATTATTCATATGTTGCTTTAGGCCATAAAGTTCAAAAAGATTTTCCCTGCTTTTACGAATACCTGGAGTAGCCCAATCACTAAATAAGAACTTTGTGTAAATAGTTTTAGTCTTTAGTGGAAAAGTTTCATTAAAGTGTTTGTTTATTAGTGAAAAGAAATCGGCGTAGAACTCATTTGGGTCACATACATTATTAAAACTCTGAACACATAATTTACTGGCCAACGAATTATTTAATTTTTCTAAGTTTTTACATGTAATTGGCCTAAAACTTATTTGAATTTTTTGTAAAGGTATGTAGGCGCAAAAAGTTATTGTTTGTCCACTGTGATCAGATGGCAATTTATTTACAATTTCTTTATGTAAGTAATCACAATTACAAAAAATATTATCTATACAAGTGGCAGAAGAAGCTGTCACTCGGGTTGGTTCAATAAAAACATTTGACAAATCAAATGACCTAAAAAGACTTAATAATCGGACAGTATTCGAGTTATTTTCTAATAAATTAATGTTAAAATCACCACATATGATTATTGACTTACTATTAGCACTAAGTTTCTTTAGCACCTCTTCCATTACAGAATCAAATATAGGTAGATTCTGGTAGCTTGGAGGTCTATATACGCATACTATAACATGCTTATCAAGCTCAACACAGGACAATTCAATGGTGTGTTCAACAGACAGTCCAATGATGTCTTTCCGTTCTTTTGATTTAATAGAATTTTTTACTAATATTAATGAACCGCCATGTATCATACATTTTCGACTAAAATGGCTAACTACACAATAATTTTCAGTAGTGGTCATTTCAAAACCCATTAATTTATCGACACACGAATGTAAAACTACATGCATAAGCACAACACTAATGGAAAATTCCAGTCGTCGGCACTCGTTTATGACGTAAGAACGTCGTCTTTATCCGACCGTGGCACAGGGAGTACTAACAAAGTAAGTTTCGGAACATGTAGGCTAGGGATGGGAACCATCAAGTAAGTCGCTGACATTTTACAAGTAAATTTACTTAATTTCAAAGGAATTAAATGAAATGCTTACAAACATTTGTGTTTTTTTTTATTATTAACGATTGCTGTATTTGTTTTATAGTTAACTTGCTGTGCTCTTTATAATATTAGTATAGATTAGTCAGTATAGAAAAATATTTTGATTTATGTTTATTTTAGTGTCGGTAAATCTGTCCCGTCCCTAATGTCAGATTTTTCCGTCATGGGCGTTGTACACCAATACAATTTTCTAAAAATAATATTAGTAATTCGTTGAACTTTGGACATTATTTAAAGTACTTCTAATTAAGAGACTAAAGTGCATTAAATTGTAAATGATTACTTAATTAACTATTTACCTAATATAAACGCCTTTTTAATAGAATACAGCGTAATTAAATAAAAAAGCACATTAGACGAGTTGTGGTATTTTAGTCGGAAATATACGACACTGGCGAAATGGGCCCGAAAATATTTGTCGGATTAATCCGACGTAAGCGGTTAAAAGGTTAAGGGTTAATGATATGAAGTAGTTTTCTCCTATTAGACTCTTAAGTGTAGCATGAACTGAATGAATTTATTTTTTTCTGCAACACACTATTAACCCGCTATATATGAGACAATTTGATGAGTGTCAGAGTATTCACTCTGGGAAATTCTATTGCTTTCGACCAACGCGTCATGAAGTAAATTGTCATCATAAGTATTTGGACTCTCGTCTGATATTCTGTACCTTTCACTAAGTGAAAGGTACAGAATATCAGACTAGAGTCTACTAGAATCAAAAACCGCAATGTCCATATCCGTGTTTTGGCCGCAATACATATATTTTGATTTATTAGTTGTTTGTACATTTTGAGGTGTATGTAGTATAACAAAAATACAGTAAATATATCATGTAATGCAGTAAATAATAACATCTTCTAATTTGGCTTTCTTTACCACAACACTGTTTTTGTTAACACGTGTTGGGTTGATATCGTGTATTGATTTTCGGGTTTTCATGACCGACCTATAAACTCCCAAATCAGCAATATAATTAGATTCCCCTCTAACTGTTATATTATTATTATTCCTTTTAAAATAAAATCTTTTTGACTGTTGGAAATGCCAATTTCCAGGAGGACGAAGAACTTTTTCTATTTTTTATTTATTTTATTTATTCAGGGACAATAAACAGCGACAATATGTGTTGGAACAGAAAAAAAGATAATACACAGTATTGACAATATTGCAGCATTATCCGCATATTAACATAGGAAAATACGATAATGAGTGCCACTAGATAAGCAATAAATTAATAATTAATAATTACATCACATTAATAATAATAATTAATTACATCATGCAAAATAAAATAAAATTCCAGTTGATTGCTTGGCAACAGAGTAGTAAATAACACTAAAACAAATAACTAATAAAATAAAGACTAGCTTACATTCCTTATAACATTATTGGTTAATAATAATTTTCATAGCATCACATTTAAATTTGGATTTTGAGCATGCAAAAATATCAATATTAACAAAATTACGGTTATAGGATTCAACCATTCGGCGGATAGGGCAGCGCAAACCAGAATTAGTTCGACAGGTATTGACAGCAAATAAGCTACCTGCACGGGAACTACGTGTATTAACAGTGCGTGGGACTACATAACATAATTTGGTCGTGAGGTCGATACAGTCAAAATCACCATGAACAACACCATACAGTACAGAAGCCTCTAGATACTTACGTCTAGATTCTAGGTTGACTTGCTTATATTTATCTAGCAATTGTGAGTACGACAGATACACCTTGTAGCATCTATAATGCATGGCTCGAAGATACTTACGCTGAACTTTTTCAATCTCGTCTATGTATTTCTGGTAAAACGGGTTCCAGATAGGGACGGCATATTCTAATTGTGATCGCACAAGGGTCTTATATAAGTAAAGGTATGTGGAGACCCGCTTGAACTCAGTGGACGATCTCATAACGAAACCATACATTTTAAATGCTTTATTTACAATTTGATTTACATGTCGATTTAGGGACAACTTATCGTCAATTAATACACCAAGATCTCTCACAGTATGCAATGAGTATTTAAAGTTAATAACTATTTTGTTCTTTGTGAAGTTGATACAATTGCACTTGGAGAGACTAAGGTGTAGTTTATACTATTGAAAACTTCAGCAATGTTGCTATTTACGTTATGCATCAAGCTAGTAGAATTATTCACTAATCTTGAAGTAAATTTTAATATGGCTGAAAAAATAAAGCCGCCATCTTTACTTCTCATCATTGGTACCAGATTTTCTTCTGTCGATAACTCCCCTTCGGTCAGTTTTTTACAGTAGTAGGATTTGCATGAGCTATGATTTCCAAACACGTGGTGTGGCCCGTTTAGCAAATCCTGCTTCAGTTCTAGAACTTTTTGAGAAAAGGATTTGTCATCTTGCGCAATTATATATTTTACAGCGCCAGTAACTGCACGCCTTAAACGCAGTATATTATTCTGGACAGCTTTTCGGTACCTTAATGGGTAGATTGTGTTTCTAGTTATCTCATCTAATTTCGTGCAGTAATTTCGCAATAAATGATTAGTGCATTCAATTTTCTCCACTAACATGTTGCCATACGGTTTTGATTTTTCTATATTCTTATGTGTACTTGCATCACCGTCAGCGATCAATCTTGAATAAATTAGTCCATGAGTGTCTTTTGAAGTTTTGAAACCTTCAACCAAAGCTGTTGATTCCAAGGCACTTGAAGAGCCTGTGTAATTTTTAAAGCAAGTGTGTTCAGGAATTGTAATTTTTCTGTTTTCCGCTCTAGCACAAACCATGCAATACTTATTTTTGACTGCCATATATAAAACTTTCTTTGGCCTGTAGCCTATTATTACTGCGGCACCCGACAAAGCATTGTAATTCTTGCGATACGATCTTTTTGACCAGCAGCCATCAGCAACCACAGTAATCATCGGCACTCCGTTCAAATCCACTTCCCCGTTGAAAATAGCTAGATCGTATTCTTCTTTAGCTGCTTCCTCCATGCTTTTTTCTTTAGCTAATTCCCATAGTCCACAGACCTTGGTATGGCACTTGGCGTATAATTTGTCGGACATACAGGGAATGTCAAGGGAAGCTGAAACCTGTTCTAAACCAGAAAACCCCGCTCCTATGGACATAAAACTGCTTACAGCATTATCGTTCAAGTTGAGGTCTTTAGGGCTATCTGGTTCTTTACAATTTGTTAATTCTAGTCTTTTTCTACACATCCGGCAAGTAAAATAGAATTTCGATAGAAACCCTTTTTTTACCTCTTTAATAAGTTTTAAACAACTCAAGTTGCAACCCAGTGGGGAGTTGTGATTTGCAATTTCTTGCAGTTGTTTAAAGAAATATGCGAAAGAAATATGCTTAAAAGACGTTTTAATATGGCCAATGTCTAATGAACAGCCGAGAATGCCATGCTTACATTCGATGGACATCCATCCATAGTTAGCCCTACTACTTTTACTCCGGTATCATGAGCGTTTATTAAGCATTGTTGGACTAGAGAAGCACGTTGTTCGCCTGAAACATTAAAATGTATGTTTAAATTTCTTCTTCTGTGGTGTCGGCTTGAGCTATCACTTGGTAATCGCTCCTTAATTTAAAATGAAAGTTCGTGAAAACGGAAAAAAAGTACCTGTAACACTATCAATGAGAAAAAATCATACGGGTAATTTCCATGAATCATTTACACCAACTAGCATTAAAACAAGGGCCTGAGTGGCTTTGTTTAAAGTATCTATATCTAAAGAAGTGCCAGTGGCAACATATCCATAGTATTTAGATCCATCCCACTCTATATGTCGTTTAATCGCCATTTCATCTAATACTAAATTGCAAATGAGAGGATGTTCGAATTGTTCTATTTTCTGTTTTAACACTTTAAAAGACTCTTCTGTGAATCCTGGTTTACCATTCACCGTTTGATACCATTTTGCTATGGTTCGCTGGTGTGGTAGACATGTATCAAAAGTACGCCTCACGTAATCATACGCCTTGGGTGAATAGAAATTCAGCGTTAACGCAAAAGTGCGCAAATTAACGGAGTATTTTTTTTTACTGTCTTGCCAGGTGTTTTTTATGTATTTGTCGTTGCACAAGCTCTCTTGCTTTTATGTCAATGCTTTTAAGAAGATCTGCGTCAGAGGACAATATCATATTTTTTTGCTGGAGGTCATTTAAAAGGCTTTGGACTGATGCTATCTGAAAAAGACATATTTACCCCTTATATAAACCTTATACTAACAAAATACTGTATTTGTTTTTTTTCTTAAGAGCTGATTATGTTAAGCTATTTCTTTGATAAGTCCCAAATGAATAGTAAGATTGCCATTGAGAAATCGGGCTTTGGCTCTATAATACATTATTATTACTCTATAATATATACCTGCAATAATCCAAACAAAAAATGCAGATTGTAAAATAATCGATTCGTATTGAAGCTTACGCGTAGACGTAGCATTCACCAACATGATATCGAAAAAAAAATCTTACCTTTTTTTTTAATCGTCTATTTTTTGCTTGTAGCTGCTTAATTTTTTTATTTTTTCTGATATTTTCAATTTTTAGCCTGTTCATTTCCCGTTTCAATGCTTTTCTTCTTGGTGTATCGTTTAGATTTAAAAACGGTTCCAAGTCTTTCAATATTTGGAGCAGAATTATGTAGAGGAAACTTCTGTGACTGCTGTGTTTCAAATTCCTGTAAAGGTATTTATGTATAGTCGCACGTACCTTGGCATTCCAAAACCTTGCCAAGTTACGTGCAATATTAGTATAGATAATGTATCATTAGCCAGTTATCAAAAGTGCCCGATTGGCTAGATACTGTAATGGGTGTTCAGAAGTGGAAATGAAACAGTACACTCTCGCAATAATTTGTATTCAAAAATATTCGCAAGTCCAAAACACCGTAATCCGTACCACCCTCACGTCGCATACCAGCAGGTGTTGGCAGAGTGTCCCGCCACACGCTGCCATGGTAAATAATGCGTTTTCTTGTTCAGAATGTAGTTCTAATAGAGTTATGTTTATATAAATCTTTTCCTGTACTTAACTAGTATTTGGCATTGTATGTGATGTTCCTTCAAACAAATTTGCTTCTAATCCCTGTAAAAATAAATTCCTAAAATATTTCTTTCTCTTTTTTGCGTCTCTTTTTAACTATTTCTAGGCTCGCGTTTTATAACTATCTCACCCGATGTATTATATTAAGTTAAAACTTTATTTTAAATATTATTTTAAGTACCTGTTTAGATATAAATAATTTAGGTAACGCTCCTTGGTGCAATTTCTTATATCCGTTTTTTGTTTTATAAAAATCTTTTTCATCGAAATGAAGTGAACAAATTTTAGAATACTTTGTTGGTGTCCAGTTGTTAGTTTTATTTATAATACGTATCCATGCATTTCTAATATCTGTATTTACAGGGAATCTAAAATTATAACAAAAATAAAAAAGGATTAAAAAAACAAATGAACGAAGAAATCAATTCGATAAAATAAGGTCTTACTAGCATGATGCACACATTTTTATTTATCAGTTAGGACCGACTACTTACCGACAGATGGCTCATTTTACTTATGTTAAATTCTTCTTATTTCATGTATCAAGGTACGTAATGATCTATAAAATAACTTATAGCGAGCAAAATAAACTTAAGCAAGTAATTTGAGTTACAATAATATGCATTGATAATGATAAAAACACGAAATCGGTGAGAAGTGGTTAGTATACATCTGTTCGACGATAGATGTCTCTAGCTACAATCTGACGAGCAAACGAGAAAATGTGTTTAAAAAAGGAAAATATGAATCCTAGGACTTACACGTGAAATGTTATGCCATCAATATGTTTCAGTTTGGATCCTGAACAATTTTTGCATCCAACAACAGCGCACTTCATTATTAAAATAATTTAACTACTAAAAAACGATTAAAATACAACGCACCCGAACGCGATGCCGATTCACTCACAACTAAGGTTTGCGGCCCCGCCCACTGTGACGTCATGACCTAATTGAAGGCGCACGACCTACTTGCCTTGCGGCACCTCCGCTTCTTTCTATACTCCGTGTCGAGAACCCAACCATGTTTCTCGGGTTGATAAATTGTTGGAATCTTCTGATTTGCGTTATTCCAAATGGTAGAAACATAGTTGGCTCGCAGAAATTGTTGTAGCAGCTATTATTTCAAATAATTCGTGTTTACCGAATTTAATTAAAGCTTTATGATACTCTTCCGTTCCTTTTAATATTTTGAAAGGCCTCAACTTTCCTTTTCGGAAAAATGCGGGATTATAATCACAACCTGTAATCGCATAGAATCCTGGCAAGCTCTAATCTTGCAAAAAGCAATACAACTCTTTAAGGTCATGAAAGTGCCAAATGTCATGATTTCATGAAATAGTCATTCAATGCACTTATTGCTGATTCTAACGTTTATAATTCTGTAAACCCATATTTGTTACGAGCGCTAATAATATTAAGATCAACATATAACCTGATACTGACCTGCAAATTGCAAAAAACGTAAGAAAATTTGAATTTCTCGGGCTACCTTGGCGCATCCACCTTAATTTGAATTTCTCAATTCTATTGCAAAATCACTCTGATGTGTTTGAGCAGGTCCAGTTATGGTGTAGCTCAATTGTGGTGTTCTAATCGCTGAGAATGTTCATAATCTTTGATCGAGATGAGTCGGGTCTTGATAAAAAATAACGTCAATTCTTTTCGTCTTCCAATGGTCTCTGAAACAATCGTCACTAGATCCATCATGGATCTGGCCAATGGTCTTTTGAGATTGAACCGTTTGGCTGGTTACGGTACCATTTGGGTTTGCTCTTCAACTGAGACAAATATTGTTTATGCCACGCGTACCAAAAGTGTTGCTGTATTTTAGTGCTTCGACGCCAAAACCATAGCCTATTTTCCAGAATGTGAGTAATATCTGCCTCAGGGATTGCCGTTATGGGCCTTCCTATTAAAAAGTGACCTGGGGTCAATAATGTAAGATCAGAAGGATCTTTCGAAATTGAAGTTAGTGGTCTGGAATTTAATATTCTTTCTATGTCATCTAATATTGTATTCCTCATAGGCGAGTACCTGATTTCCTGGGTAAGGCCGCGGATTTTGCCACTTTGTAACATAGAACTTCTTTTTTTTTTTTTTACTATTTATGTACACACATAATAAACAGACAAGAACACCTTTCTTTGTTACAACAACGTAGAAGTAATGCGAAAGTAACTCATAATATTTGTAAAGCTAATTGCATAATGTGGCATTTTTAACCGACTTCAAAAAAAAGGAGTAAGTTCTACGATGTGCTAGGACCAAAAGATTTAGTCTGAAATTTTTTCAGTTGCAAGTTGTCAGAAAAACATGTCAAGTGCGTGATCAGAAAAAGGTGTAGAACTGTATGTATACAGTTTGCAATCATCACAGCCATGACAATTTGACCACTTAACAAGTTTAGGGAACATTATCAGGAAAACAGAAAAACTATGATTTAAGTAAGGTTTTAATACCATAATCATCATCTGCCTAGCCTTTTCCCAACTATGTTGGGGTCGGCTTCCAGTCTAACTGGATGCAGCTGAATACCAGTATTTTACATGGAGTTTTAATACCATAATAAATTATTTAAATAAAATAAACCATATCCAAATCGTGACTCAGGTAATATTCTTTAAAGGATCCTCGTTGAATTAAATGGACCTTTTTTACAATGGATAAAATGGTCACTATATCAATATCTAATTTTTTGTTGACTACGAACTTCACTGAATTTAAAGAATCCTTAACGGTTTTTAAAAACTTTACCTTATAATGATTTTCTCCGTCCTTAAATTCGATATTCTCAACAAAACCAATATAATATTTCCACGTTTTTCTTTGGTAATATCTTACCAAGATACTATCATTTAAAATAATGTCATTCTACTTAGTTTCTTCAGTCTCAATCGCCCTTCTTCCTTCTTCATCTAAATTCTCGTTGTTATTACTGTCATCTTCTCTTAAATTCTCAGTTTCGTTTTTTTCCTCAAAATCCGTTTGGCCCATTTCTTTACATTTAACTGCTTCTTTTATATTTTCCTCACCAGAATTATTTTGTCCTCTCATGCTTTCATGATATTTCTCGTGGCCAGTCTCAATTTGGTCAGTCTTTATTTTCAACAGCTTGTTTCCTCTCATCCTTTCCAGAAACATTTAGAATTTTATTGCATTCATCTTCTTTCGTACACTCAATATCAATGTTGTCTTTTACTTCTTTTATTTTGATATTGTTTTTATTTTCCTTATCTTTTTTCCAATATTACTTTGAATGTTGTCACAATTTTTACTTCTTATCACATTCATGGAGTCTTTTTTTACAAATAAATTGCTCTCCCTTAAATCATAACTTGCAGTGTTTTGGAATGTTTCTTATTTGTGGCAAAGTTAGCACAAAATCTTTCCCAATACTATGTTTCGTAGATTCGCAAAATGAAATTAATTCGGATAACACAACCACTTTCTTGTTTGGATCAATTTTCTTTAGAACACCAGTTTTTTCGTCAAGCTCAGTGATCTGATTACTTTCATCGTCGTTAAAATCTAGACCCATAGAATCATCAGAAAGAAAGGCCGTGGCATCGCTTTCTGCATATTCAATAATATCATCATCGTCTTCTTCGGTTGATGAACTGACACGCCTTTGCCTAGTTCTCTGTTTTCGATTATTTGCCTGTAATTCGTTTGTGTTGATTATGGGGCCGAAGCTATGAAATACAGGTGAGTAACATTCACAGCTGCCTCTAGGAGCCCCACAGAAACAGCTGAGTTCTCTGTGTTAGAGCTTTAGCTTTTCTATTTTTATCAGTTGATGTATTTTCATTGTTTGTGGCAACGGACTGAGTTTTGCTTGTATTGGCTTGATGTTATGAGATGAAATATAAAATAATTTGATACTTGTGTCTTCTGATTTCAGAACGTTAAATGCTGTTTCAGCATTAGGGATGTCTTTTCCCTGAGCGATTTTGGTATCTAGGGTTCGTTTTATGACCCCCCTGATACCATCAGCGGCACCTTTTCCATGGGCGGCCTCAAAAAAAGACCAAGTGCAATAATTATACCCGTATTCGTAGACTTTTTCACTAAATAAATAAAAGTTTTTTTTTTGTCTGTACTGGGTAGTTGGGCCGTCAGAGAAAAAGTGAATGATACAGATCTTGGAATAGTTAGTCTTTAAGTGTTTTAAAATGGGATCGAGGTGGGCCCATATTGCCTCAGGATTGTGTTGGTTGTCGGGTGAAATCGAACAGAAAGAAATAGGTTTCTTCTCTCCCTTGATGTAAATAACTCCTGTATGTAGTAGTGTTATCTGTTCTTTTATGAAATGCATTGCCTGTATTTCGCTGTGGTACTTACAGGTGAAATTTTCAGAGAAGTCTATATGGATACATGCCTCATCATCTTGCAAATTATTAATGCAATCTTTATATTGTTTATATTTAAAATAAAAATTAAAAATGTGAGTTTAATTTTTTTTCATTTCCTCATTAAATATCTCAAGTAAGTCTTTTAAAGAATCCTCTTTTTTATTTTGATCATCTTTTTAATTGTCTTCTTCTCCCCTGCTTTTTCATATTCGTGTTCTTTTAAAACCCAAGTAAACCAGCTTGCCTTAGCCAACAGTTTTTCATTATCAACTTTTAATTGAACATTTCTGAACATGTGTTGCAATTATTATACATGCAATCTTTTGAGTAAAAATCACATACTAAATTTGAAGTTACTTCATTTAAATTGGACGTAGTTCCTGAAAAACGTTCCAACCCACTAACATAACATTTTGAGATAATTGTGATTAAAGTTCAATCTCGTATTACTATAAGTTTTTTTTTTTTTAAACTACTGATTCTTATGTATGCTACAGATGGCATGATCGAGTTTTAATTTGACCGTATTTTAGACTTCCAATGTTAATACTTTTTTTAATATTCATAAAAATATGGCTGTGGAACGTTTTTGGTTTATTGCAATATTCATGTTACATTTAAAATTTTAATTTATACAAAACGCTCCAAACAACATGTTTGACAAAGAAAATAATAATAAAACAAGATTTTAATAGAAAAAAGTATATTTGTAGTGAAAAATATCTATGACATTTGTTCTTCTTCATCGTCTTCAAAATCAAAGTCTTGTTCACCAGCAAATCCTTCTATATAATCGGGTCCTTCCATGCCCTGCAGGTTTTTATAAAAGGACAGGCAATCCTCAGGAATTCGACTGAACATTGACTTTAAGTCATTTAATTTAGCCTGGGTAATAGGTTTTCCGTCTGGCCAGAGTGGAACAAGGAGTTCTGAGCTTAAAGTAAGCACGCTTCCTTTAAACTTTCGCCCTATGTACAACTCTTGATATTCCTCAATATCATCTGGCCTCATAAAGACAGAGTGTACATTATCCTTTCTTATTTGGATATGTTTGGTCTTTAGCCAATTAACTTTAACTTTATTAATGAATAGCTTTCGATTTGTTATATTTTTTTCTAATTTCTCAGTACTCACGAAGTCTTATTTTTCCATCTTTATAGGCACTAGAGGGGTCTTTTTTGTGCAAGTCTTTATCACATTCACGTAATCTTCTGCAGTGTATAATCTTTGAAATTTTTTTAAATGACTTTCGATTTTACCAAAGTCAGTGTCATTTGGCAAAAACGTATGACCACTTTCTAGGAAATTTAAATGAATTACTTTTAAAGTAGGATGGCTGGCTAAAATCACTTTAAGTAAAAGCACCATTTTTATATTTCGATTTTGGCCCCCGCAACTGTCGCTCCACAATGATAGATATTCAACATTAGGACGCATTACTTCGTTTATAAATTGTTTCAAACAGGAACCAACTTCTTGGGCAACCCTACCAGCTTGACCCTCAACCCAAACAAAACAATATCCTTTATTTGTAGAAGACACATGAACGCCGCAGTTATAAAACCAGAGTTGTCTTTTATAAAATACCACGTTTGTTGGAATACGTGGTAAAGGCAACGTCTTCTCCATGTCAAATGTTAAACACTCAAACCTTTCATCTACTTTTACCCTTTCAATCTGGCTATTCATTTGGCTTCGTAAGGACTCGGCTAATTTTAAATGCTTTTCTTTTTCGGAAATCAATTGATTTTTGGTTTCTATTGGCAAATCGTTTGGGACCTTTAGTTTTGCTGCAAATGTATCACATCTATTACACGTGTCTTTCTTTAGACTTTTGAATCTTAAGTTAAACTCTTTCAGGAAAATCTTCCTGAAAATGGCTAATGATATATAATTTTTGCTGTCGTTGTCATGAATTAGTTTAAATTCGTCAACGTATAAATCATAATTTTTTTGCATAGTCAATCCTGGTTGTAGATATAGCGCATCATCATTTTGAGATCTTCTGTAGTGAGACTCATATTTTGGTAAGTTATTTATAATATTACAAGCAAAATCTATTTGTTCTTGCGAAGTTTTATTCCACCCACCAGATGAAAATCCTCTACAATCACGTAATTTATCTCCATCGCGTTGTTTTTTTAAACTTATTGTGATCTTTTGTGTGGTAACTTGAAATGTGTTTAAAAACATGTCGCGGCACACTGGAATATTTGAATTTTTATATGTTCTGGAGAAGTTTCGTGGCTTTTTAACCTGAGATGAAGTGTTTTCAGATATATACGATCGTTTTTTTCGTGTTTCCGTAACGTTCGAGCAAATGTACAGTAACTGAGCTTCGTACGACCCAAGTGTGATAAATGTATTAAATTCTTTTCTTCTTTCTTCTTCTGTCACGTTCATATGACACTGTTTTTTGCAAACGCATGCGTAATTTTTAAACGTTTTTGCGCTTACTTCTTTAGTTTTTCCTCTGTACGGCAAATTAGCATATTTGCGACCTTTTCTTTGAGCTAGCGTATAGTCATCGAATTTTCTTTTTCGCCCCCTTTTTGGTCGACGATTTTGTCTTTTTTCAGTAGTTCCTTCTTCACCACTGACATTATTTGTTACAGAACTTTCTTCTTCACACCCGCTATGGCTTATTTCTTCTCCTATGTCTTCATACAAATTATTACTACATACTTCCTCCATGTTCTGTTCTTGTGTAATACTTCTAGGTAATAAAAGTGATTCGCTGTCCGTATCTGAAATGTATGAACTCTCGGAAACTATGTAGTTCGGATCTTTGACACTATCATCATCACTGCCACTTAAAAGTGTGTTTAATAGACCTAGTGTTGCTGGTGAAATTTGTCTTACTGGAGAATCTTCAATTCCTAAAAAAAATATAATATCATAAAGCATATGTATATTTATTGAAATGGAGCATGCGCAATATTATGACAAATGCATTTTTAAATGGATGTGTATACTAATAAGTAATTAAATAGAAATGAATGACTAACTTTGGAAACCATTTTCAGAATAATCTTGTTCAATTTGTTCAGGTTCATTCTGTAAATCTGGATTTGGTGCAACAGTATGCTTAAACCAATCTCTCTGTATTCTCAATATATCTTCATTGTTAGTATTTCGAGGTGTGATTGGCGAATAAGAAGGAGGATCCAAGGAAATGTAACCTGAAAAAAATGTAATCGTCATAAAACTTACCTAACCTGCTTCCCAGAGGGGTAGGCTACAACTACGAGTTTCTACCTTAGTACAGACGCACATCAAGCTACTACAATCTGTCAAATTTCTTTAATAGATTTTCAACTTTATCGCTAAAGCATTAAGGTTCAAGGTTGATTGGGAAAATCTGACAGTTTCGGGTAGCTTGACCTTCTGGCGTCTGTACAAAGACATTATAATTTATATTTATTTTTTTGATATAAATGATTCATTTTACCTGCTGACCTAGCTTTCAACATTTATCTAATTGAGCGCGGGTTCTACTACATGATACAGTCAACAGTCTGAAGGTCTGATCATGACCAGGTAAATGCTTATCGGTTCTCAGTAACAGAAAGGGTTAGGATGACCTAGCTTTCAACATTTATCCAGCGTTGCCAACTTGACGGATTTTCCGTCAAATCTGGCGGATTCAGGCATGAGTAAAACGGAACAAAACATATGTTAACGGCTGACGGATTTTTTAGCGGAATCTTATGAATATTACTACTCTAACTATTCAGCCTTCAATCGATTTATTTATTTATGATTAAAAACCGTGGCATGTTTAAACTACATTTAATATGTAATTTTATCATCACGTTGGCAGCACCAACTAATGAAATGAACTTATCTGTTAAGAAACTTTATATTTCCAGAGCTTTAGAAGTTAAAAAGTACTGCAACCTCGCCTTATCATTACGGGTATTGTTATTTAAAAATAATTTCTACAAAGAACTTAGATTTTATTTGTATGTTTTTTTAAATTAAAAAATGAATCTACCTAGTAGTAATTGTCTTTTAATTTGTCGCATGTATATTTATCATCTATCATTATTTGGACGAAATATTCTAGCGGATTTTATTGGCGGAAAAAAGAGAAGGAACAACGGATTTCTAACGGATTTTTTTAATAGAGTCGACGGAATTTCAATATTATTGTTGGCAACACTGCATTTATCTAATTGAGCACGGGTGCTACTATATGATACAGTCTGAAGGTCTGATGATGACCAGGTATCTGCTTATCGGTTCTCAGTAACAGAAACAGTTAGGCTGACCTAGCTTTCAACATTTTTCTAATTGAGCACGGGTGCTACTACATGATACATTCTGAAGGTATGTTTTTATTTATTTTTATGCGAGCAATAAATACTCTTAGGTATCTGTATGTTAAAAAAAAAACAGCTGTTTCATACAAAAGTTCAATAGTTACTCGATCAAAGTAATATATGGAACAGCAGTTTTTTTATTATTTCAGCGTTCGTCTCATCCATCGTAAAAGTTGCTCATATTCATGAGTACCTACTGTGTTCTATAAAAGTTTGTACAGGTATTTTGTTTACACCTTAGACACAAGTTCACATTAAATTTTAAAATTTACGTACGTGATGGGTATGACCAGATAATGTATTTCGACCTTGTTTGTCCCACCATCTAGTAATACAGTTGGATGTCTGATGATGACTGGTATAATTAAAAAATATTTATAATATTTTAATATTGTTTTAATGTTGCTTCCATATTATGTTTCCATTGACAAAATTGTGGCGGCATCTACATCGCCACATGCGAATGAATCAAAGACCTGACGTCACACAAAAATCCTGTCGTCACATAAATCCTGCATCGCGCAATTAGAGTTTACCGCGTGATGGACATATGTACAAGATTCCGACATCAATCGTTGAGCAGTTGCCCGCCAGACACAAACACCCGTCTGGTCGGAGGATCCTCCCTTTTCTATAGAGGATGAGTGAACATTACACCCTGTTCCTCGAAAGCTCCAAAAAGTCTAAAATTAGGTCCCGTTAAAAATCACTGAAGTCTAAATAACGGGAACAGGTCGGTTGGTCATGTAATGGGATTTGTGTTGATGGTGATGGTACATGTAAGATATTTTCGTCATTTGATGGGATTTGGGTTGGTGGTGATGGTACATGTAAGATATTTTCGTCATTTGATGGGATTTGGGTTGGTGGTGATGGTACTTGTGAGATATTTTCGTCTTCAGGTTTTTCTAGGTTTGGCGCTTTTTTCCGCTGTTCCTTGGCCTTCTTTGCCTGCAAACTATATGGCGGATTTCTTATTTCCATATTTCGGCTATGCCGCGGATCCAAAAGTTCCGGCAAAATGCAATTTAAATAAAACTGGCATAGTTTGAATTTCATTTTATGTTCAAAAAAATCATCGTCTCTCGTAATGTTTTCTATTTTCAGGGGCTTTGTCTCATCGTACCATACTCCAAATAAACATTTTTCTTTTCGAGTTACATGTAGTTGGCCTTGTACTTGGTAGTACCAATTGTGGCTTTTATTAATCTGCAAAATCCCCGAATTATTCTGAACCCAAAAATTTACTTTTTTTTGAGATATGGCTTCGTCTAGTTCTATTTTGTGCGCCGAGATCCGGTCTAGCTCCTAAAAATAGTATTTCAGGATCAATAAAAAGCCGCATGGTGTAATTAAAATGTTTTCTTGTCTAGACAGCTGATCTAGCGCTTTTTTTTTTATATTCTATTCCATGCCGTACAGGCGCAGCATCTATATTTATTTTATAAAGCAATTGCTTTACAATTCCGGCAAAACTAGTATCAGGTCTCGACTCGCTCTGCAAAATTGTTTCCCTTTCAATACTTCTTCTTTCTTCCTCACTTTTACCCAAGTTGTTGAGAAAGTTTTCTTTCATTTTTTTCAAATTTTCTAACGACTCGTGGTATTTTTTGCTGCATTTACGTATAGCTGACCTTATGCTCATGATGCGTTTTTTTGTTATTAATTTTCTAAGATTTAAAGGGTATTTCGTATCAGTGCACAGGTTTTCTATTTTGTTGCACAAGTTTCTTAGAAGGTGGTTCCTGCATTCTACCTTTTCAACAGTAAATTGAGGGTAAGGTCTTGCTTCCAAAATTTTCACATACGTGCTAGAGTCCCCGTCAGAAATGAGGCGACCATAAATCAGGCCATACATTTCAACGGATGCTTTAAAGCCTTCCACAATTATTGTTGACTCCATGGCAGTTGATGATCCCGTAGAATTTTTAAAGCACTGGTGAGTTCTTGGATTTTTACTTTTAAGTCCTGTGCACATATGCTACAGTATTTATTTTTAATGCCAAGAAACAATTTTTTTTTGTGTGTCTTCCTATTATGGCAGCTGCACCTGACAGTGCTGAGTAGTTTTTTTTGTAAGACCTTTTACTCCAGCATCCGTCAAAATCAAAATCAAAAGTCATTTATTCAAACTAGGCTGAGAATCAGCACTTTTCGAACGTCAAAATTACATAAGACAGTCCCCCCAAAACGCCCACCCTTCACCACTTCCTAGTGCTTTAGCTGGGAAGAAGAAGTGGCGCAATAAACTCCCCAGCAGCACAGCTGTCTGTTCAGTTAGAAAAATTTGATTCTATACAAAAGTTTGCAAAATCATTTACATTACGCAACAAAAAACATAAATCTAATTAGCCATATGTCAGCTAGCACACGCCAATATACCAACCAAAAAAAAAAGAATAATGTAAAAAAAAAACGAGAACTATATGTACTCAAGCAGAAATAAGTAGTTAATATAAACATAAACATAAATTAACTAAATAAAAGCCTTTAGGCACAAAGGGCGTGCCCACTTACATATAGCTATTTATAGCTGCAACTGGAAGTTATAAATGATAAACTAGGACCATCGAAGTAAATAAATAAAAATGAATTACTAATAACATTAACAAAATAACATTAACAAAACCGAGATCAGCAAGACGACCAATCACCACAAGCAGCACCCGTTCACGAGCATAACGCAAAGACCAGCCATTACCCCCCTCGCTATATTTGAGGGAAGGAGACAACCCGACCTCCGACGCTACCGCAAGCAGTGACATCTAAGGGAGCATGACGAACCTGCTGCCGGTTGCTCAGGCAAAAATAATAATTATCCATTGTCGAGGTCGCTAGCTAACCACATATTGCAATACAACTCATATAGAAAACATTGTAATGAGTCATCAATAAATTAAATTAAAATCAATATTAAAATAAAATTGACTATAAGTACAGTCCAAATAAAAATAATAAAAAAAATATATGAACTCATATAACCTGTCCGTGGGTAAGCTAATTCTGGAGAAAGAACATAAACATTGTCTTGAGTTAATCACAGCAACCAACTACTCTTATCATTTAAGTAGTCGTTAATGGAGTAGTAAGCCTTTGAACAAAGGTTGCATTTTACTTTAGCTTTAAACGCATTATAAGGCAAATCTAGCAAAGGAGAGGGTAGCGTCTACAACCACATCTATAATAGGTATCCCATCTTTGCTGACGCGACCTTTTTCTAAAGCATTTTTTTTTTCTTCTTCAGCCGCTTCATTCATGGATTTGCTAAGTGCTTTATCCCAGGTCTCGGAAACAATGTCGTGCCGTTTCTGGTATACAGGCTCAGTCATCACGGGCAAGTCAAATGCTGATAACAGTTCCTCTAACTGTGAATACCCTATACCAATTGAAACTGCACCCGCGACCGCTGCTGTATTAATATCTAAATCGCCAGACACATTACACAGAGAAAACTTCTCTTTACACATCATACATTCTACTGTAAATTTAGATGCAAGTCCAACACGTTTCTCTCCTATAAGTTTCAAACTTTGTATACCACGGTTAAAAGCACCATGACCACCTATTTCTTGTATTTTGGAAAAAAAGTAAGCTATGTCAATAACTCGTCTTCCAGATATTATATTGTTTGCTTCTGCTTGTGATTGCCCTTCTTCAATAATCAAATCTGATAAATCTTCTTCAACTTGTTCAAGCTAAAACAAACATTTTAATAATATACAAGATGATTTTCAAGTGGTTCTGGAGCCTAAAAGCAATAACCCAATTGAAGAAACTGTATCCACATTGTAAGCAAACAGAATAAGTTACTCACCTGCATACTTGGCACTGTTTCCTCATCAACTGCCATACTAGACACATCGTCTGTTTCTGTTAACGGCTGTAGTTCCTGATTTTGTAATACGGAGGATTGCTGCTTTCTTAATTGCCTGCAAAATAACAACTTAAGTGAGATAAAGTACTGTTTTTGCTATTACAGTCTGGTAATAAGCCACATACCACAAAACACAAAAAAGTATTTTGACTGAGCCCTTTCAAATGAGTTCACACACGATGGTGCCTACGGAGTCCACCATCAGGTAGGTGACATCATCAGCCACCTAGGTCTCCTTGAGCTCTTTCAAATGAGTCCAAACACGATGGTTCTACGTAATGCCGTCACTGAGATCCTATACCTACCTACGGAGTCCACCATCAGGTAGGTGACATCACCAGCCACCTAGGTCTCTATGGGCCCTTTGAAATGAGTCCAAACACGATGGTTCTACGTAGTGCCGTCACTAAGATCCTATACCTACCTACGGAGTGCACCATCAGGTAGGTGACATCATCAGCCACTTAGGTCTCCTTGAGCTCTTTCAAATGAGTCCAAACACGATGGTTCTACGTAATGCCGACACTAAGATCCTATACCCACCTACGGAGTCCACCATCAGGTAGGTGACATCATCCATCAGTCACCTAGGTCTCTATCCTCCGTCAATCGAAATTCTCAAGAAAGCTAAAAACGATAAAAAATAAACAACAGAAAAAAATTATTACTAAGTGGGTAGGTACTTACCAATAGTTTTGGAGAGCTCGGCCACGCTTCACTTTACACTTATTCTTATATTTAGGCATAATCAGGCTTACTCTATGATAGGTTCAAAAAACAAAACGAAATTACAAACTACTTTATATATATTTACAAACTTAATTTCTATTCTTATTTTACGAAATATTTATATTTGTACTATTTACAATATGATTTCATTCAAAAATCATTGAAAATGTGAACTTTTTAGATTTTATTTGAAAAAAATAACAAGCGTATAGTCCACCCGTCACAAGAGTCATCGAGACACTGATGTGTCGCGTCCCGAGTACGCGTCACAGGCCTTGCAGTGCTTCTCGCGGGGTACTGGTGATATTTCGGGTCTTTACTTATTACTCAAAAATTGTAAAAGAAATAAGAAAAAAAATCAATACAAATTATTAAAGACGTCATTACATATTTTTTGGTATAAATTTCATGCCAAACTATTCTGCCGTTACAGAGAAAATTTACAATTTAGGTTGAAAAAGGACCTTTTGTCTACATTTTTTTTTCCAAAATTTGGGAAAGTTTTTACTAATTTTAAAGAATACAATGTATTTGTGATGACCTTAAGTATAACATATTTTTTTTATGGAAATCGTACCAAAGGATTCATCTACAAACTTCATTAAACATACGGTGCTACGGTGCGGTACAAACATACGGACTGCCCAAGTGACATATCAAAATTTTGTTCCGTATTAAATAAAACTAATTTTAAAAATTAGTTTTATTTAATTTTTAAGTGTAATTAAGGTGTAACATTATAACTAAATGCAAAGTAACTGTATAAAAACTCAGGATTATTGTTTTCCTGCAAATTTACGAAGAAAAACATAGATTTTGGTTACCCACCGTTACCGGTAACCTATCAAGAACAGCTGATGTTCGACCTGCGGATTTAAAAGGGGAGTATTGTTTACTTTTAATCAATAACTAGCATAAAATCGTCCCTTAGACCCTGTAAAATATTAATTGTATAATACCTGGATGTTATTGATGAACGGGACAAACTGCGGCTGGTCACGGATGGTTTTAGTAACTGCAGTAACTTATATGAGGAGGCTTTGTGTAAGGTTAGGGACCTAGAAGAAGAACTAATTCATGCAAATGTACAAATTTCTAAGTTACAAAAACAAAAAGATTGTACTCGTGCTAAGGAAACTAATCACTTATATGGGGAATTATCTAACACTAATTGCAACCCTCATTCTTTAGTAACAATAGACCTTACTGATGATTCTTTATTGAAACATAATAATAGTTGTTATAAAGTAAGTCAAAATAAAATAAAAAAATATGCAAAACTAAATAAAATCATAAATAAATGCAATAAATTCAGGAAACAACAAAGACACAATTCTAACAATATTAAACTAAGGAAAGAGCGTGTTTTTCTAATAAATAAATTAAAAAACTATCAGATTAAATTAGAAGACAGTAAAAATATTTATCAAATTGATACCCAACAATTACAGTGTGAAATTGAGGTCCTTGAAGAGTCACTACATTCACTTTATATTAAGTATGTGAGCTCTCAAAAACAAATAAAGGAACACATCCTTGCTGCAAACGAGTTAGTAGAAATGTGTAATGATGAGGCAGACAGAGTGGTCCCTATGACTCTCAGCACCACTCAATGTTCTTGTGAAAGGGAATCCAGCCTTGAGGCTCTTCAACCAGAGCCAACGGAGGACCCGTCCCAGTCTGAGGGATCTCGGGACTGTATCCTCGATCAAGATACACCACATGTGGTGCAAGCTTCATCTCAAGTAACACAGACAGAGGCTTGTTCTAGTAAAGTTTGTTATTGTTCTGTTATGTTTTCAGATAGTTTAGGGAGAGGGTTAGGTAAATTATTAAGTAACAACTTGAGTCAATCTGCTGTTAATTATTGTATGCCTGGAAAATCTTACGAAGAGATAATGTCATCAATAACTGGGAATAAATATGATCCGAAAGCCATCATCTCTGTATTTGTGGGCAATAGTACTAATGTAAAAATAGATGACATCACTGACAGTGTCACTGAAATCTTGAAGATTAATTGTAAGAAAATAATATTGTGTGCTTTTCCATACTTCGAGCACTTGTCAAGTAGGCAAAATCATTATATACATATGCTAAATAACCATATGCATTTACTAACGAATCACTATAGTGACAAACTTATATTTTTTGACACCAACACTTTTGTTGAGAAATTAAAATCGACTAGGGATACTGCGTATCTGCCTATTAGTTTTAGACGTCAAATAGCATGGCTATTAGCTTTTAATATAAACTCAGACATAAGTAGTATGTCTTCGACATATCGACATGTCTTCGTCTTATGTAATTAGCACCACAAAAATTAGTAATAATACTAATAATATTTTAAACTAGTCAGTAAGACAACAGAAGGTACCAGTAACAATGTAGTTAATCTCACCACCACATGATATCTTCTAGCATTCAATTAGTTAATTGCAAAAAAGGGGCTAAGCAGAATACCTTGAAATTGTTTCATCAAAATATTCAGGGTTTTTCTTCCAAACAATTGGAAATTGAATTGTTTTTAGAAAAAACAATGTTTGATATTATCTGCATAACTGAACACTGGTTGAAAGATTATGAAATGCTAATTAATTTTGAGAATTATAGGGTGGGCAGTTGTTTTAACCGAAAATCCATGCTGCGTGCAATCTTAATTAAAAATTGTATAAAATCTAAGACTCGTAAAGACATTGTTGAACTATCGGTGGAACATAGCATTGAACTGTCCTGTGTTGAGCTAGATAAGCATTATATAGTGTGCGTATACCGACCTCCTAATTATCAAAACTACTCTATATTTGAGTCAGTAATGGAAGATGTTTTGGCAAAACTTGCAACGGGTAACAAATCAGTAATCATTTGTGGTGACTTTAATATGAATATTTTGGAAAATAATTCAAATAGCAGTAGATTATTAAGTCTCTTCAAATCATTCAATCTGTCAAATGTGTTTTTGGAACCAACGCGAATTACTACGACTACTGCTACATGTATTGATAATGTTTTTTGTAGCTGCAACTATTTAGATAAAGCCATTGTAAATTATCTCCCTTCTGATCACAGCGGTCAAACCGTTAATTTTGAGTCCAACACACCACTTCAAAAAGTGCAGATACAAACTAGACCGATAACATCGGGTAATTTAAATAGGTTTGATAGCACTTTAATTAGTAAGTTAAGTACTCAGGGCCTAAATATAAACAATGGTAATATTTTGTATGAAGAATTCTTTTCATTAGTGCAAACAGAGTTTAATAACTCTTTTAAGAAAAAAACGAAAACTATTTGCCCTAAGTTTTTATTCAGTGACTGGGCAACTAAAGGCATCAGGAAAAGTAGGGAAAGATTATTTGAACTGTATGGCCTTAAGCCGTATATTAACACGGAAACTTTTAATAAATATGTTGCTACTTACTCTAAAACTTTTAAAATAGTGTGCAAAGTAGCTAAAGCTTCTTTCATTAGCAACAAGGTTAACCCTTTTCTTGACAAAGTATCTTGAAAGAAACGTCATTAAAAAAAAAAATACATCTCTTATATAATGCATGTAAAACGGAACGTTAACTTATTTTTCGTTAAAGTATACGTTTCTGAACGCACATTATTGACACAATGACAGCTAACGTCAACTACTTTTTCAAAACTTGTCAAAATGGCGAACCGGTTGAGTGCAATTCCGCAGAAGAAGGTAAGAATTTATTATTTTTAATAGTTTTTCTTTTAAAATTGCATGAGGAATTGTTGTTATATTATTTCATAATGTTTGTACTTATGCTAGAAAGTAATAAAACAGGAGAAATAATTACGCTTGGCTTCGCAAACTAACAAATAAAGTTAATGTATCCTACAAGATACGTTGCTAGGTGTACTCAGATTCTTTGTACAAGGTTAGCGTATCTTATAGGATACATTGCCAAGTGCACTAAGATTTTATTAGTGTTATTTTTTTAACTGTGTTTTGGGGAAAGGGCATTGTATGATTGGCATGAGTGTGAAAGAGGGCTTTTTTTTCAGGGAGGGACGCAACCGTCTTTTTCCAGAGCAAAAAGAATTTGTGCTCTAGTACCAAAACCACGTAAGAAATCAGACGACGATGAATCTGAATCCGAAGATGAACTTCAGCAGATATCAATTGGCTTGAGTCATGTCCATAACCATGTGACTGACTCCGATTCTTCACCTGCGCCATCTTTGCCTTCTTCTATAGAAAACTTGAATTTGCTATCTGACGAAGAAATAGTAGACGTACAAGACGCTGTTACTCAGTCTCCTTTGCTGCCTTCGCCTGTGCTGCCTTCTCCTCAGCCGCTTCCAGCTCGACTACCATTTTCATTGACGCAAAATTGCTCTCCCTCACCACTTTCTTTACCACCATCTCCTTTAATTGCCTCTAACTGCCGACCAAGAAGACCTACAACATCCGGAAGGACTGCAAGAATAGTCACACCCCGACGGATTTTTCCCAAGCGTCTAAATTTTCAGTGGACTAAAAATAAATTCAAACATTTTGCCCAGATCTCAGATAACAATCTTCCGCAACCTGAAATAGCCAAATCTCTTTACGAGTATTTTACAGACTTTTTTACAGATGACATTTTTGATTACATAACCGAGCAATCAAATCTGTATTATGTGCAACAAAAAGGGAAAACCTTAAATTTAACTAAAGAAGACATAAGATGTTTCGTAGCTATTAACCTTCTTATGGGAATTGTCGATTTACCAGCTTACACAGATTACTGGTCGCGAGAGCTCCGCTACAGTCCCATTGCAGATATTATGTCACTTAAAAAATTTCAATTGATAAGGAGATACATTCATTTTAATAATAATTTGTTAGACGATGGTGACCGTTATTTTAAAGTGAGGCCCTTGTTACAAAAAGTACGTGAAAACTTTTTGAAAGTCCCACATGAAACCAGATTTAGTGTGGATGAAGTGATGGTCCCGTATAAGGGTAAGAAAGCTGGCAATAGAAAACAATATGTTAAAAACAAGCCAAAAAAATGGGGCTATAAAATTTTTGCTCGAGCTGGCATATCTGGTTTCGTGTACGACTTTATAGTATATGGTGGTGAAGATACTTTCCGGTATAATTTGCTAACGCCTGAGGAGTCCAGTTTTGGTCTTGGTGCTAAGGTAGTTCTGGCTCTATGTAAAAGTATACCAGACCGTGCTTGTTCTGTGGTATATTTCGATAATTTTTTTACAAGTTTAGAGTTGGTAAACTATTTACGAGAAGAAATGGGCATATTTTCTTTAGGTACCATTAGGTCTAACAGACTGCGAGGGGCGGAAAAAAGTTTACTTACAGACAAAGCCTTGAAAAAAAAGCCTAGAGGCTCTCATTCACAAGTTGTCTGTAACAAAAATAAATTATGTATCGTCAAATGGTACGACAACAAGTGTGTAACCACAGCTAGTAGTTATATGGCAGCTGAGCCTCTCAGTACCATACAACGTTATGACAAAGTTGCGAAAAGAAGAATAGCGGTACCCTGCCCGGACATTATTAAACATTATAACGCCCATATGGGGGGCGTAGACTTAGCAGACATGTTGATCGCCCTGTATAGAACAGACTTCAGAGGCCATCGATGGTATTTGCCATTAGTGTCGCAAGTCCTGGATATTTGCATAAATAATAGCTGGGTTTTATACAGACGACATAGTGCGGGAAAGTCAATGCCTCTAAAAATGTTCAGGTACCAAGTAGCACAGAGCCTCCTGAAAAAGGGCCGAGGAGATATGGTCGACAACTGTGAAGTTTCTGGGCCAACTCCATCGAAAATAATACAGGCACCTGTAGCACCACGACCTCCACCGGATGTAAGGTACGATAAGGTCGGCCATTTTCCAATGTTTGGTTCAAAAGGGCGATGTAAATTTTGTGTCAAGGGCCAAACTACGGTAATGTGTGCCAAGTGCTCGTTACGCTTGTGTTTTAAGCCAGAAAGAAATTGTTTTGTAAAATTCCATACTGATAAGTAATTGCTTAAGCTAATAAGTACACCTCAAATGTTTCGATAACTCAATATTTTTATTTTTATTTTAATAATCTGTAAGTTGATTTTGGTTTAATTGTTACTACATGCAAATTTCATACATATATTATTAAGAAAATGTTGTGTATTTTATTTCCTCAAACCTGGCAACGTATCCTCAAAGACACCCACACGTAAGGTCAAAGTTTTTTGCTAAGCTGGCAATGTATCTTCAAAGATACATAAAAGATCTCATTATCTGGTTATGAGCGATTTTTTTATATATTTTTCCCTAAATCCTAGATTCATAATTAACATCATATTTGAAAATTATTTGAAAATAATATTTTTTTTTTTTTGCCAAGAAAAGGGTTAAATCAGCAGACAATAAAATAAAGACAGTTTGGAAAATTATTAACAATGAAACTAATAAGAGCAAAAGGCATAATACTGATTACACACTGGACACTTCCCGCGGTCTCATTAGCGCTAACATCGATGTTGCTCAGGAATTTGCAACTTTTTTTACCAATATTCCAATTAAAACTACGGAAACTTTAAATTCCTCGCCCTCACTTGCTATTGATTTATTAAGAGCGAATGTTTCAGCCTGTCCTGTGGAATTTAAATTTAAACATATAAACCCTGTGGTCGTTGTAAAAGCTTTTAAGCAACTCAAGATCAAAATTACCGAAGATCTGTGGGGCATGTCTACTAAAGTTTGTCAATCCATTATTGAGACAATTGCACCCTACTTAGCTTTAATATTTAATTTGTGTGTGGATCAAGGGGTATTCCCAGATTTAATGAAGTACAGTAAAGTTATTCCACTTTTCAAATCCGGGGACAGCAAAGACACTAATAATTATAGACCCGTATCAGTTTTGCCGGTTTTCAGCAAGGTGTTTGAAAAAGTAATGTTAAATCAAATGCTCAATCATTTTAATCGTAATAACATCCTACACGATCAACAGTATGGTTTCACCAAAGAACGTTGCACAACTGACACGGTGTCACCTTGTTAAAACACATCTTTAAGGCATGGGAAGAGGCACAAGATGCAATAGGCATCTTTTGCGACCTATCTAAGGCTTTTGATTGCGTGAATCACGAAACGCTGCTCTTGAAACTTGAGCATTACGGACTGGGTAAACTTGCGCTTAGCTTAGTAAAATCATATTTGAATGATAGAATGCAGCAAGTTCAAATAAACGGTGTGAACTCATTGGGTTTAAAAGTTAAAATGGGTGTACCACAGGGCTCGATATTGGGTCCATTCCTCTTCATAGTATATATAAATGATTTACCTCAACTACTGAAAAATCGACCACAAATGGTGTTATTTGCTGATGACACATCACTGATTTTTAAAGTAAATAGACATGCACGGGAGCTTGACGACGTAAATAACGCTACGTTCAAGGTCCATAATTGGTTTACTATAAATAATTTGGTATTAAATGAGAAGAAAACTAAATGCATAAGATTCACGTTACCGAATGTAAAAAGTAGTGAATGTCATGTTGTACTGAACGAGGAGATACTAGAATTCGTCGAAAAGACAGTTTTCCTGGGGATCACACTTGATTCAAAACTACAGTGGGGTCCTCACATAACATCACTTGCAGGGCGACTAAGTTCAGCCGCTTACGCTGTTTGGAAAATCCGCCAACTAACAGACGTGGATACCGCGAGACTGGTCTATTTTAGTTACTTTCATAGCATCATGTCTTACGGTATTTTGCTGTGGGGACGGGCTGCAGATATTGATTCTATCTTTATTTTGCAAAAGAGGGCTGTCCGAGCCATCTACAACCTCCACAGACGCAAATCTCTAAGGGAACTGTTTAAAAAAATTAACATCATGACGGTTCCTTGTCAGTACATATATGAAAACATTATGTATGTTCGGAAAAATCTACATCTTTTTAGTAAGATAAGTGACAGGCATAACTTTAACACTAGAAATAGGAACAAATTAGATCAACCACGTTTCAGATTGTCTAAAGTACATACTTCTTTTATGGGGTACTGTGTAAAATGTTATAATAAAATACCACTCATTATTCTTCAACTAAATGAGGAGAAATTTAAAACATACATTAAACGCACACTATGTAGACAGGCATATTATAAGTTGGATGATTATATCGTAGATAAAAATGCTTGGCTTAATGCTGGTCCTGCTCCACAGGCACTAGGGGTCACTAGTTAAAATTTTTAATATTTGGAAGAGTTGCGCTCCCCTTTTTTTATTCTGACTTTACAAACTTAAGTTTATTTTTTTCTTTAAATTCTATTATTTTAATCTTTCATGTACATTGCAAATTATAGTTTTGTATAAATTAGAAGCATTTTTTCAATTTTGTAAATGTGAGTACCATGGAGCCGTTTAATATGGTATCATGTTTTATATTGACTTGAAAGAGCATGGCTGATGAGAGTATGTCATACTCACTTAAATGTCTCGCTGATGGTGGCGCGTGTGTTGGATCATTCGGTTCCCTACAAAATGGTTGAGCTGGATGGTGCTGATCCACGTGTCATGTTCGTGAACGGGCGCTGTCAGTTGAGACTGGTCATCTCTCATCTGCCAGGGCTTATTTTTAATCTTATATTTTGAATTGTTTTTGATTATTTTTCATTTGACATTGTTCTCACATATAGAAGCACCAAGAATACTGTACCCAGGATTTTCTAATATCTATATCCATTTTTAAAAGAGTGTCCTTGGAGTTTCTTGCCCGTTCTTCTCCATAGAGATCTACGATTTGGAATGGGCAACTAGCTTCAACTTTTTGACTAACTGGCCGATTCTTTGACAATTCAAAAGTGCCTGTAAATGGTTTAATTGAAATAAATGCTTTGAGTTTGAGTTTGAGTTTGGTGTTTTTGGGATTTGAGCGATGTAATCCCCTTAACGCGTACGCGTAATGACGCGTTAAGTATTTGCGCGAATTTGAGCCGTTCGTCATGTCAGTAAACATGACGAACGGCTCAAATTCGCGAGCCGTACGGGCCAACTCCGCGAGCCGTACACGTCGATCCCATGAGCCGTACGGTCGAGCTTAACTCATGAACCATAAGGAATGAACTTAGTGGAATAATATTCTGAGGCTTGTTTTTATTGTTTTAGGCTTCATCCCCTGCGGGCCTGCGGATATATGCACACCCTCGAGTCATTACTCAGCTGGGAATCAGATGATCTCGAGGACAAACTTATCCTCAAAAGAATAATAAGTTTGATCAACGGACATCTACCCGAAGGATGGCAACAATGGAGGATCAGAATCCTGGACAAAGAAGATTTGCTGGGAAGCGAACTAGACTGTCAGATTCTGAATAAAATTCGATTTGCCATTCCAACCGTTGGACTAGGAAGGGCATTTTCACCTGACTGCACTTCCTAAGAGAAAAAACTTACAGGGATATTAAACAAACTTTTTAATTTGTCCGCTATGCGTTGGTCTTATTATCCACCCCATGTCACTGGCTGCAATGGTTCGGGGTTTTGCGGTTCAAAATGAATTTGTTATAGCATCGATAGCCGATATGAAGCCTCTCCTAAAAAATAGAGAGGAGGCAAATCGGGAGCTGACAGGGCAGACCGACCAATCTGAAGATGATACATCTATTCCGTCCACACAAACCTCCTCTGGGAAAACCAAGAAACCGAGTCGCCTGGACAAATTGGAGCAGAGTCTACACAAATTAGAATCGATGATGGAACAATTCATTAGAAATTTTTAACCAAAAGAAAGTGCCTATTCGGGTTTCGAAGACGAATATATTTCCTCAGATCTATCGGAAGAAGAATAGAATATACCTCCGCCTACTACGCTGTCATCAAAGCCCTGGGAGCCTCCAGTTTCTTCTGTTGAAGATGTTGAGATTTTGATTGAATTCCTGCTACAAAGCAACAAGACCCGCAAAAACCAGCCCCTAAACCGCACATTGCCACACAGGGTACTGAGTGTCAACGTTTAGGTGACATAACTTTCAATAAAATAGCCCTGTCTACAATTCCTTAAAAATAAATCCTATCCTCGCCACTCACGGATCCTTTTCTAATCAAGATCACTGAACTCGTACGGACTGTTGTCCATGAGAAACCGTAAAAAGCAGTAAGCCATGAGAAACGAGAGGCATTGACAAACAAGTACCCAGCCATGAAACAGCATTTAACAGATATTTTATCAACAGACGCAACCTTAAAATCTATATCAGACGATTTGCTTCAGTACGTGTGTGTTAGAAGAGCAGAGGTCATTGAACAAAGAAGGAATAGTTTCCTTCCAAAGGATGAATATCAGGCAGCCCTTCTTGGTGCAATACCTCCATCAACCACGCATCTGTTCTGTGAAACTGGACTAGCAGAGCTGATGAAACAACCATCTCAACAAACTTTTTTTCATCAGCCGCATAAGAAGCCTTTTCAACCAAAGAACTACAACAGCTATTCCGCGCGTCAGATTAGAGTCTAATCTGACGCATATTTGACAGTCTAATCATTAGACTGTCAAATAAGGTGTCAAAGGCGTCTAGATTTGTTACCGAATAACTGAAAACGCAATACGACAATAGAGGTGAAAGAGGAGTTTATTTGACAAAGGCATACACTTATCTCACATCAATTTTGCGTACCAGTGTGTTGAAAGTTTTTTTTGTCGGCCGGATATTTTTGCAATAAAATACGAAGCTCAATATCCGACAAAATGCTTGAAGCTTTGTTGTTCTTGAGAACATATTACCAAGAAAAACGGGATTTTAAAATATAAAAATAATTATGAAGATGATGAACCTCAGCCCTTTAAAATTATTTCTGTTGATTTATTAGTACAATTATATTGTAATTTAAACTACCGAACTCAGAATGAACAAGAATTCTTAAAGTTTTGTTGATTCCGAGTTCTGTAGTTTAATTATTAATAAGTATATATTATGAGTAATAATGTAAAAATATGTATGATAAACAAATATTTCCAATAATTTTTGTTCCTAATTGTTGATTTTGATTGCATATTTTAAATTATAAGAATTTTTGTTGATTCTGAGTCAGGTAGTTTAATTAGTAATAATAAGTATAAGAAAATAATGAGAAATATGTGATTTAATAAATACAGTGGGCATACTTAAAAACAAAACAACCAATGTTTGAACCAAATTAAAGAATACTATTTAAAAATGTTTTTTATGGCACTCAATCCAACCTCATACCGAATTTGTGCAATTTTTAAATAAAATGTGCATTTTCTAAAGAAATTATATCGGAAATCAGTATCGGAATTGAAAACCTTCCGATATTACATACCCTTTACACGACCTCACTTTACTTAAAATTAATGAAGACAGCATGGTGATAGACGACTCCTCAGTAACATTCTGGCCGGAATTCGGGTCCAAAACTGATAACCACTTACATAGGCAGTCTGCTTGGAAACTCTTGCAAGTTCAAACTCAAACCATTTATTTCAAATAAACCAATTACAGGCACTTTTGAATTGACGAGGGGTCGGTCAGTCAGAAAGATGAACTTAGTTGCCCATTCCAAAGCGTAGTAGGTTCCTATGGAGAAGAACGGACAAGAAACTCTTGTTAAGATGTCTGCAACTTGTTCACTGGTATTCACATATTTTAATTCAACAATTTTATTTTCTATTTTTTCTTTTATAAAAGCTTGTTTAATTTCCAAATGTTTCACTTTTGAATTACCAGTGGACATCTTGATCGATTTAATTTAACCGTCGTATTTGGATGATTAATGGATAAACAAAAAAAAAGTATTAATCTATAAACAAATTCTCTCTTTACTTTTTAAATAATATTCCCCCTAATGCCTTTGTTAAGATGTCTGCAACTTGTTCACTGGTATTCACATATTTTAATTCAACAATTTTATTTTCTATTTTTTCGAAAATATCAGAAATGCATGGCATTTGGTCAGTACAAGAACGAGAGCATTAAAAAAAAATAAAACGGATGGCGCGGTCAACGAGAAATATTCAGGCCCACACAAGTGGAATTTTAGAATTCAGAGTTTTCGTTCAGCGCCACTAGAGGGAATTGGCCGCGCGGGTGGGTGTATGAGCTTCATACGAATTAGCGAAAAATTGTCAGATTATTAATGTAAAAACCCCTTTATTAGAGAAATTATACTATCTGATTGCAAATGAAAGGAATCCGTCTCGTGTAATTCGTTCTCTACTGTTTTTAGAGTTTGGAGCCGTGGTTCTGAAATCATACTATTATAAACTATTACCCTTTTTTGGTCCGATAAGCGCTGTTCGGATAAATGTGACAAATGACGACAACATTCTATGAACTTTTATTTTAAATTTTTCCGCCGTACTGTCATATCCGTTTCCATTTTTGTTGCTTTAATAACATTTCATAAGTGTTTCATTGAGTTCGTTAGACCATTTTCGCTCTTCGGTTTCAGGCTTCATCCGCATGAACACTTTTCAAATGACTGTCAAAACCGATGTAGTTTGAAATTTTGCTGTTTATATTGGCTTGGAATTCATCAAATTTTTCTTGTTTTCCTGGTACAACAACCAATAGATACGACATATATGTCATTGGATAGCTCTTCTTACTTGGAACCAAACGTTAGGTGGGCTTGACTGAAATGTTTTTCCATTTCCTTCTTAGAAGGAAAATAAAAATTCTATTTCAATGATCATACTAGTTTTAGGGAGAGGGGTGGGTTAGGTTAGGCTGTAGGAAGGGGGAGGGGGGGGTGGTAAAGGAAATAATAACAAAATATAATCATAACAGTTAATTGTATAACATTTTTTATGGATTGTCTATGATAATATAATTGAGAAACATCGCTGATGCAACAAATAGTCCTGCAGGATTGGCATACCCCAAATACCATATTATGGATATAATATATGCGCATGTGCCCATGGTACGCCGTCCTGACAAACATGTACAATAGTGTTAGACTATATTGTTGCCCTAATTGTGGTTGTTCTTTATTAAAATATAACACTTGTAAATCCTGGCTCTAACGTGTCGCGATTGGATGCGTCCACGTAAAAGCCATACTTCTTCATTTATCCAGTATTCAGGAAGGTCGTCCAGTTGATTATCTCTATAAGTCTCTATCAGGTATAAACCATTCTGGAGATGTTCTCCGCAGTAAGATCTGGCTAGTTTTAGTTGATAGGTACTACCCAAGGCCAATATAATCGAGATGCTGTCTACATAGTCTAGCAGCAACAGGAATATACAACTTGAATTCACAAAATATGAGAACTTTTATAGTCTCTGGTATTCTATGACGGGTGTTGTTCCTGCAGTTGTTGAAGATACAATGTCCAGGAGTATTAGGCGCTCTCGTGTACTCAGGAACATAAAGTTCATGAACATTTTGTACAAAAGGATCATTAACTTCTTGCACTATTGAAATAACAGGTGGTCTAATTGAATTTTCAACTATCTGCCAAAATCGATGGCATACACTTCGTGTGTTATCGAATATCACCTGAAAAAAGTGAAAAAAGACTTGCGAGTGGGTGAAAAACATATTCACTACATGGAATATAGCATATTGCCACTTCATGGCACTACTGTTTACTGACATAATGTTATACGTAATAATCAAATACTTTTTGCTGACCTGCTGATTGGCAACACACCACCGTTGGCAGTACTAAATGCACTGGAACTGAGATTTGGTCAAGCTGAAACCATTGTGTACAATATAATGACTCAGCTGAAAAAGTTACCATCGTTACATAATTATTATCAGCATGAAATAAGCAACTTTGCTGTGAAGGTCAACAATTGCGTGGCAACAATACGCGCCCTAGACCGATGACTACCTAAGAAGCCCTGAGCTCGTTGCAGCTGTAGTATTAAAATTGCCGAGCACGCTGATAGGTAAATGGACAGATTTTGCTTATAATCTAAGAGAAGGCACATCGAAGCTGGAATTGCTAGCTACTTTTTTGAAAACTGAAGCAGAGATGTTATCAGTCGTTGGATGCACTCTGCCACGAGAAATAAAGAAAGTGAATGACACAGGCACCGCTCGAACAGCTGATGACAAGACTCGACACCGCTCTGTGTTGACTTCCGTTGCTGCTGAAGATACAAAATGTTTGTTTTGTGCGAAAGAGGTTCACCCCCTAACTACCTTCACCATCTATAGATTATTAATAAAAACTAACCTCCAAGACTGCATGTTGTTGATTATAGGCAGCGAATTCTGGTCGCGCACTTTGAATATTATTAGTCAAAACATGTATCTGGAATCTTCCACTTTCCTACAACCCTCTCCGACACATAACACAATTGCGATGACCTTCCATTACAACTATCTGCGATATGCACTTCCATATTCCGTTGTGATAAGTAAAGTTGTATGAAATTTCATACAACTTTACTGCACTGTTTTTAGGGTTCCATACCCAAAGGGAAACACGGGACCCTGTTACTAAGGCTCGTCTCTCCTGCTCTATCTGGGTTGAGTTAAGTTGAGTTGATTTGAGTTGACCTGACTTGACCTGACTAAACCTGACTTGACCTGACTAGACCTGACTGGTTAATACAAATGGATAAATACCGTTTAAAATGACCTGACTTGACCTGACCTGACTGGTTAATACAAATGGATAAATACCGTTTAAAATGACCTGACTTGACCTGAGTACATTTGTAGTTGAAAGAAAAGTAGATTACGCACCTTGCTTAAGTGAGTAATTGATGCACTAGTGTTAATTTAGTGCCCTCGCACACGCTCGAGCACCAGCATAACCTTCGTGCATCAAAAACTCACTTTGCGCTCGATGCAGCAATCTACTATTATTTCCCTGATTATCTACCAAAACTTTCTTGTCCCCAAAATTAAAGAATAATTAAGTGAATTAATTTCGCAGCCTAAATGACTACTCATGGCCTTATTAGTTGCAGCACCATCAAAAGTAAGGAAAACCACTTTAGCCCCAGAGTTTTCTATCAATATTAAACATTGCTGTACTAAGAAGGATTTCTGTTCTGCTGTGATGGAGTGTACGAGGAAATATCCTACAGGGATTTTCCACGAGTCATTTGCAGCCGTTAATACGAATGTTAATGCTTCCCTTGCTAGCGGTATATCATGTGAATCAGGATCACATCCGATGTTAACAAATCCAAAATATTTTTTTTCAATCTGATTGGGTCACCAAGTGTTGGGGCTGATTGTAATTAAAAGCGCTGAGAACAAAACAGTTCTGTTTAATTATTGGTTAAAACAGCATTTTAAAATTCGTCGCGACAAAAAAGTACGTCGCGCCGCAGTTCGTGTACAGCAGAAGGGTCGTAAAAATGGCGGCCGCTCGGCAGAGCGACGCGCTGCCTTCCGTCGACGCGAAGTGACAGCTTCGAGTTCTTGAGCATTATGGAGTTCAAGCTCCATCGCAAACACCATCCCATTCGACTAACTTACGAAGTGCCATTTCATCAAATGATAACGCGCAATATAAAGGTTTGTCACAATTTTTAACTCTTTCTTTTATTGCGCCAAAAGCTTCCGCTGTGAAACCCGGGTTGCAGTTAATACATTGGTACCATTTAGAAATTGTCTTCGGATGAGGCAAAACATCTTTAAATTCATTACGCACGCAAGCGTATGCGCGCGGGGATAGGTAATTCAAGGTAACTGCGAATTTTTTCAGCTTTAAACTGTATTCACGCGTGTTGTCTCCCTGTTGTTTCGATAAGCATTTTTCAATAACTGAATTGTTTTTTACACAGTCCAGTAAGAGCATGTTTTGTTTTTCAATTTTTTCCTTTTCTAAGAATTCGATTAATGTTAAGTTTAAATTCTCATTTTTATTTTTTAAACGTTTTGTCTTTTGTCGCAAAGATTTAATATTTAGCAAACGTCGTTTAGATACTTTTTCAATATTTCTAAATTTTGTTTTAACTGAACTGCAAGATTGATCAATTGTTGCCGATTTAGTGACGTGACAGATGTTGCACTGGATACAGTTCCACTGGTAGATGCAGCTTCACTGGTAGATGCAGCTTCACTGGTAGGTGCATTTCCACTGGTAGATACAGCTCCACTATTAGATGTAGCTCCATTGTGAGATGCAGCTCCACTGGTAGATGCAACTCCACTGGCAGATGCAACTCCACTAGAAGATGTAGCTACGCTTGTTATCTAAAATAAATTTATTTTTATTTTATTTATCTTCCTATGTGTTTTTCATAATTAAATTTTACTTATTATTATTACCAAATATATCACAGCCTACAATTGGTCTATGTTCTAGTGGTCAGAGCATTTAGTTTATGATCCTGAGATACAAGGTTCGATTTCCGGTGGAGACTATTTCCCCAATTGTTTAGGACAATGCAAGCTGAATAACCAGATTAGCTGAAAAGTAAGATGATTCTATGCCTCGGAAGTCAGTTTAAGCCTTCAATCCCAAGCGCTGTCACTGTGGCAGTGGTCGTTACAAAAGCCACGTCAGAGGCTTATCACGCAGTTTGGAAACTCAAGACACCGGAGTCGTCTAGAATTATTCTAAATATAATAAAAATATGAACCTCAGTGGACATACGAGTAAATTCCTTTTTACGCAGATGTAAGGTAGGCACTGCAGTTATTTTTAGCCTGCGCCATTTATGACCAACGTTAATATAACAGTCATCGCTGAAATATATGGAACAAATGCGATGTTGTTTTTTTCCATTCCCAGTTGTTGCGTGCAATAGCGTTGATCCAATGTACCATCCACAGAGGAGTATTTAACCTCGAAAGTCGATCAAAACTGTTGTGTGATATTTTTCGATTTTACATAAAATTAAAAGCAGGTTAAAGTGATCATTTTGTATTTAAAATATCATAAACACATAAAATTTTACATAAAATCGTTTTAATCTGATATGCCTTCACTAGATCCATCCTCCTCCTCATTGTCGGACTCTGTAGACGGGACGTACGATGTCTCCGGGAGTAAGAGTTCTATTGCCTCCCTGGAAAATGGCTTACTTTTTTTCCGGGGCATTTGCCTGGTGCTGCTCAAAAAAGGATCCGAACTTAGAAGAAGTCTGTTCAAGACATCTCTATTGCAGTCTTTCCGCGAAAACTTTCTTGAAAACTCTGCCTATACGTGCGGAAGTGTTTATTTCTGGCCTCAGCCGCCTCTTCAGACAACTGACCAATAGGCCGAATAGCGTGATCAATGACTGTGGCCCCATGTCTCGAAACTTTGTGCATTGTATGCGTCATGGGATGCCACTCATACAAATCTACATATAGTTTTGCAGTTTGTTCAGCAAAGTTTTCAAATTTTTTAACATCAATTTTCAGGCCACTTATAGGGCACTGCATTTTTTTATTAAATTGATGTCAATTCCTGTAATGCGGGAAGAAGTTTCGGGATCCGAAAAAAATCTTCTTGCAGTGTTCCCGTCATTGGTGTTCCCGTCATTGGTGTTCCCGTCATTGGTGTTCCCGTCATTGGTGTTCCCAAACCCTGCCTTTGGAATATCCACCAGAAGCCCCATTTCCTCCCTAAAGGAGTCTTGATTTTCTTCTTTCGAACTGCCACCATGTTTTATGCTCTTGAGTCCTTGCTTGCCACTTTTTAAAAGGTGTTAAAATACGTGGTTCAATGTAATATACATATAATACTTTTTGGTTAGCGTAGTAGCGTTAGGCCATATAATGTTTAAAAGCTTTGTACTGTCTGGTATTCACTTGTTAACGGAGCCTAGAAATGGCTGAACAATAAAAGTCGTTTTATCTTTAAACACCGTTGTTTTGCTTCAATTCCTATCAGGTTACGGGCCCAGTCACTAATCCTGTATCTGTGAGCAAAACAAAGGGCCAAATACTGCTTTCGTCGAAAAAAAAACTGTCGGTATCGGCACGGAGCACCCGTGACGTTAGGCCAGCAGGAAGAAAAATTACTTGTTTCATCAAGGAGAGGACGAGCAGGAAGTAAGCGTGACGATGGAGGAAAACCTTAGAACTCCTGGCTCAATAAAGCTGGAGGGAGCATCAAATTGGAATTTGTGGAAATTTCAGTCTGTCATTCTGCTACGGAGTCAAGACTTACTAGATGTGGTAGAAGGCAGAAGTGTAAAGCCGGAGGCGGCAGCTGATAAGCAAACGTGGGAGAAAAAAGACGCAAGAGCCCAAACGTGGCTTGTGACAAGAATGTCAGAAAATGCGATGATGCATATCATAACTTGTACTACGTCTGCGGAGATGGGGAGGAAGCTGGCTAGTGTTTATGAACAAAAGTCGGAAACTAGCATTCATATCGTACAACAACGTTTCTTCCAATATAAGTACGAGGAAGGCGCAGAAATGTCTGTATTTCTGTCCAAAATTGAAGAATTGAAGAACCAGTTAAAGCAGATGGGAGAAGATATATCAGAAAAGTTTGTCATTACAAAGGTTTTGATGTCGCTTCCAGAATGTTACAAACATTTTGTGTCCGCGTGGGAGTCAGCACCGGACGATAAACAAAGATATGATAATCTCGTTGCTAGACTGTTGATAGAAGAGGAACGATTGAAAGAAAGAGGGGAGGTGCCCCGGCAATCGTCAGCCTTTGCGGCTAAGAAAATTTATAAGAAGAACCTGAAATGTTTTAAGTGTAACAAGATGGGACATTATCAAAGCGAGTGTCGCAGTAATGTAAACAACCGTAATGACAGTTCGGCAAGTAACTCTAAACGGTTAAAAAGTGCTATTATTGCAATAAATTGGGACATGTGAAAAGCGAATGTTGGTTTAAGAAAAATAAGGACAGAAACGGTAACGCGTTTGTGATAGCAAGCTCAAGTGGACACTTTCAACAGTCACAGTGGTTGGTGGACACCGGAGCAAGCCAACATATGTGTTGTGACCGGAATTTATTCACCACATATTCTTCGTTGTCGAATAAGTCAGTGGTTGTCGGTAATGGAAATGCAATATGTGCAAATGGTTGTGGACAGGTGGCGGTACAAGTCCATAATGGCCGCGAATGGATAAACACAACCATAGACAACGTCTTGTACGTGCCGGAGTTAAAAACCAATTTATTCTCTGTCAATTGTGCGACGGATAGAGGATACGTCATGGTGACAAATGACAATTTGTGGAAATTTTACAAACAAAACAAATTGTCTGCGGTGGCTAAACGTAACGGAGAGATGTACTATATGGATTTTCGATTCGAATGCGAGTTTGCGAGTGTTGCAAAAGGAGTAAAGAACGACATAAACGAGTGGCATGAAAAACTCGCACATCAAAATTTTGATCATGTGAAGAGAGTGTTGCAGAAAAATAACATTGAATTGAAGCAAACTAGTGTGTCCCAATGTGAAAGCTGCTTGGTGGGAAAAAATCATCGGTTACCATTCTCGAAAAGTGAATATACTAGCACAAAGACATGTGAACTAATACACGCTGATACGTGTGGTCCGATGGAAGAAGTGTCAGTAGGTGGGTCGAAATATTTTGTGCTGTTGAAAGATGATTACTCTAACTTCAGATATGTTTACTTTGTCGAAAATAAATACGAAATTAAGAATTGCATTGAAGATTTTCTGAACAAGGCCGAGAATGTCACTGGAAACGTGGTCAACGTTTTCAGAAGTGATAATGGTACGGAATTTGTAAACAGAGAAGTTAAGGACATGTTCTCAAGGCGCGGAATAACTCATCAAACCACCGTGCCATACACACCGGAGCAGAATGGTAAAGCGGAGAGAGAAATTAGGACATTAGTTGAAGCTGCTAGGACGATGTTGTATGCAAAAAACTTACCAAGGAAACTATGGGCAGAGGCCATAAATGCGGCGGCCTTTGTGCTTAATAGGACTGGAAATAGTAAAGAAGATGGAAAATCTCCTTTTGAGGTATGGACAAACAGGAAGTTTGATATTCACCAATTGAAGGTGATTGGTATACCGGTATATGTGCATGTTCCTAAAGAAAGGAGAAGGAAGTGGGACAAAAAGGGTGAAAAGGGACTGATGGTTGGGTACAGCGAAGATGTGAAAGGTTATAGGGTTTATTTTTCACAAAAGAATACAGTAGAAATAAAAAGAGATGTAGTGTTCTTGGAAAAATAAGTTAATAAAGTGCAGGAATCAATCGAACTAGTAACTTTAAAAGACCAACCGTCACAGTGCTTAGAAAAGGAAGTGAGTCACGAATTACTTGAAAAAGTTGAGAAAGTAAGTTTGGAAGACCAACCGTCACAGGAGACTAAAACTGTGGTGAGTGAAGAAAATGGAAAATCAGAAGATAAAAGGTTGAATGTAATAACTTCGTCAGCATCACTCAACAGTGAAAGGCCTAAGAGAACAAGAAACCAAACCCCTTTTTATAAGTGTAACTGTTACAGTGTGCACCTGAATGTGGATACTGATCCAGTGACATACAAAGAAGCTATGGAAAGAAGGGATGCAAGTAACTGGCAGGAGGCAGTTGATAGAGAATTGCAAACCTTAAGAGATAATAATACCTGGGACCTTTGCGAAGAACCCACTAACAAACAGACTGTAAGTAGTAAATGGGTGTTTAAAATAAAAAATGCCAAAAACAATATTCAATATAAAGCTAGGTTAGTGGCTAGGGGCTTTGAACAGGACGATATGTTTGACCTGTGCGAGATTTATGCGCCAGTAGCTAAGTTATCTACTTTCAGGTTATTTGTATCAGTAGCTACAAAGTTAAATTTACCAATTTACCAGATGGACGTGACAGGGGCCTTCTTGTATGGGAATATTGATGAAGAAGTGTATTTAGAATTGCCAGAAGGTGCCTATAGAGGAAATAAAAAGGTTGTTAAATTAAACAAATCTTTGTATGGGCTGAAAAAGTCACCAAAGTACTGGAATGACAAATTTAACTCTGTAATAGTAAAACAAGGTTTTGAAAGATCTCAAAGTGATTGTTGTTTGTATACTAAGTGTAGCAGTGACTTTAAAACATATGTTTTGTTGTATGTTGACGATTTGTTAATATTTGGAGACAGTGATAAAGAAATATGTGACCTTAATTCAATGTTGACCAGTGAATTTAAAATGAAAGACTTGGGCCTAGTTTCAAATTATCTAGGTATAAGGGTAAAACAGGATTTAGAAAATGGAGTTACTGAATTGTGTCAAAAAGAATATTTAGAAAATGTTTTACAAAAGTTTGAAATGCAGAACTGTAAAGAAATGTGTACCCCTATGGACTTGAACTTTAATGCTAAAATATTGGAAGAAAATAATGATTTTGTAGTTGACAGGGACATTGAAAAGAAGTGTAGAAAGATAATAGGTTGTCTGTCCTATGCAGCATTAGGAACAAGGCCAGACATTTGTGTTGCTTTGTCAATTTTAAGCAGACATCAGAATAAAGCAAATGATGTTTTGTTAACAGCTTTAAAAAGAGTACTTAGGTACATTAAACACACTATTAATTATAAGTTAGTATATAAATGTAATAGTGATATGTTAGTGGGATACTGTGATGCAAATTGGGGGGGAGATTTGATAGATAGAAAGTCCACCACGGGCTATTGTTTTATGTTTGCAAACTGTTTAATTTCCTGGTGCTCAAAGAAACAAGCTAGTGTTAGTCTGTCCTCAACAGAATCGGAGTACATAGCAGTTAGTATGGCCTCAAGTCAAGCCTGTTGGCTTATAAATTTACTTAAAGATTTCAATATTGAAAATGTCTGTCCTGTCAAGGTTTGGTGTGACAACCAAAGTGCCATAATGGTTGCTAACACTGATAATATCAAGCGTTTGAAACATGTTGATATAAGATACCATTTCGTTAAAGATTTGGTTAAAAAAGGGACTTTGGTATTGAAATACTTAAAAACAGAAGATCAGATTGCAGATATGTTTACAAAGGCTTTGAATAATAATTTGTTGTTGAGATTTATAAATAAGTGTGGCTTATACCAAAAGTAAGTTGTTTGTGTTTTGTGTGGGTGTATTACATTGAGGGAAATAGGTGGTTCAATGTAATATACATATAATACTTTTTGGTTAGCGTAGTAGCGTTAGGCCATATAATGTTTAAAAACTTTGTACTGTCTGGTATTCACTTGTTAACGGAGCCTAGAAATGGCTGAACAATAAAAGTCGTTTTATCTTTAAACACCGTTGTTTTGCTTCAATTCCTATCAAAAGGTATCTTATACGACAAATGAAGAAGTGATTCAAAAAATCGAATCTTGGCGTGTAGTGTCGACAGCCCAAATTTAAAAGTATCCGGGTTCTTTACGTTTTTTTTATTCAGGTTATTTAAGTCTTTTGATGTTTGCCCAGATGTCCTCGTCGTAGATGACGTGTTTGTCGCAGCATTGTCAATCATGGTAAACGCCAATGTATGCTTTATTTCTAATATACCACCATTAGTTCTCGGTGTTTCACTCCTTTTCAGGTTTTTTATTTGATTTTCTATATAGCAGATTTCTTCATGTGTTATATCTTTTGTTTCCTGAACGAAACGGATTCGTATTGGTCTGCAGTATCTTGAGGAAGAAGGGACTGGGTTTTGCCAAATAATCTTTTTTTGGTCACCAATATCGTTTATCAGTCGTATGGGCACAAATGAACTCTGGAAGATATGTGAATCACTATCTGTACTATTTACAAATTTTTGTTTAAATTGTTGTTGTTGAGAACCGTCACAACCCCATTTTGATGAGCTTCTTTCTTCTTCAGTTATACTTTCGAGTACTTCATCTAAGTACATACACAACCGTGCAGATGTGTGATCTAAAAGATTCTGCAAATTTATTTCAGCAAATGTTTCTGTAACTCTCATCGACTCTTCACGTGGATAACAGTCTTTCTTTGCCTTTTTACAAGCGAATAACAAGGATAAATATTCTTGTTGGCATCATGAATAACTTCGTATTGTTTTCTTGCTGCTTTATTCTCTAAACAGACTTCACCAATGCAGTCATTCTGAGCGTTGTAAATGTAATCCACGTTTGTTGAAGGATACTCTGTTACCATTTTCAACTATTCTAATCACTGAGAACGGTAAGTTAGGTACGCACAAAACGTTGTTTACTTTTATCCCATAATCTGTCCCTTTAACAAATGTGGTCTAAATTTCCAGAGCATAGAACTCGTACGCTTGTGGCGAACCAGGCCACTATTATTTCCTTAATTATTGGCTGAATCGATATACCAGTCGTTTCTGTTGAATTCACTAGACATAAATACTGCGCTAAAAGCTTTTGTCTTTTCTTTTTCAGTATTCAGATTTTGATTTATACACTGGTTTTTTAACCGACGAAAAAAAACGGAGGAGGTTCTCAAGTCGACACGTATATATTTTTTTTTTTTGTTATGTATGACCACACATAACTTTTTAATGAGTGGTCCGATTTTAACGATTTGCCTCGAAGTTGGTCCCATTTAAAATTGAAAACTAAAATCCACCCCTAAGGGTAGAAAAAATAGGGTTCATTGATTTTTCACCTACTGTATTTTCAACTGTGGACCGTATCTGTTGAAATTTCGCACACATACTCGTACATCGTTGTGATGACACAACCACTCATCATCAACTCAAGGTCTTTAACCTGGAGTTGATCTGATGATGGAGACGGAAGACAGTCACGAGAGCTCCTTAGCAGTTTACAGCAGCTACATCGTGTTTGGGCTTATGTCATTCACTTTGATGAGAACTATGACTGTCATCGAGGGTCTGACGATGGAGGCAGAAGGCAGTTGAAGGAATTCCTTACTTGAAGAAAATAATAAAAATATTATCGCGATTAATTTTAAATACTGCTATTCAGGTTTTTTTTTTCGCTTTTCAGTAAACTTTTTTCGTCAGTTTACTTTTTTGTAAAAAAGTTTTTATAATGACCAACCTTTTTGGAGTTGTAGCAACGAATAACCTTTTTATTATTTTTGAGGTTATCATTGACATTACTCGACGGCTACGTTTCGTTATTGCTAGTATTGCTGTGCATTTTCACGCTTTTGTTTAGCTATAAATGCGCATTCCGAACTAACCTCAAAGTCTGAACTTATGTCTATTATTTTAGTTTTGATTGCATCCGAACTAATTTTCATACCTGAATGCTCTTTATCCATTATCATTGGGCTAAATCTTTCAGGAAGTCCTGCCAGCAAAATTAATGCCATAGAATTTATAACAAATCTTGGCTGCCATACGACGGTAAGTAGTTCCCACGGCAATGGGACGAATGCCGCCATCTCTCTTACGCAGGGCGCAAAGATTGGCCCCATAAAGAATGTCTATGACGGACTCATTCACCTTGCCGGAAAGCATAAGGTTGATCAGAGCCGTAAGCTCCTTCACGAGCGACTCACCAGCTGTCCCGGCGCCTGAACAAATAAGGTCCTTAAGGTACTGAGGACTCAGGCCGTCGAGGCCGCCAGCGCTGCGGAAGGAGCAGACGGCTGTGACCAGCTCTCGACCTGTAACGGTGAGGGAGTGATTATCCAAAACGGGGGGGTCGGGAAAAGAAAGACCATCCGCTGGGGCAGGATGTTTCGTTGGCAGGTTTCTGGAGAACATGGTGCCACCACATCACTACTGAAGAGAATCCTGGCTGCTTCGCTAATGTTACCTTCCCCTAACTTAGATTCTACCAGATGGGATATCAGATGGGATGGGCGTCCGGCTTATTTCTTTACGCAGACCTTTTGTAAAGCAGTATCAGACAGTATGTAGATGGTGGGTAATACCAAACAGGTTTTATGTGCGTCAGCCAGTTCGCGAATTTATCCTATACTGATTTTAAATTTGATTAGTTGAAATCTAATGTATTTTAGTCACTGCAGCAGATAATTCGTCATGAGACCATCTGGGTTAGTATAGTATTATGTTTTCATTTCATCGATTCGGTGAATAACATCTTGTGTTTATGACACCCAACTCCCAAAAGTTATACTTGTATATAAATATATATTTTTTTATTTCTTTGTACTCTCAATTCAGTCACACTCATTTCTGTAAGAAATTTTACTTACCCGATACAGTATTGCCACACGGACGTCATTACGTCATTCGCGAGGTTTTTGCTGAAAATCAGCACTGTTGACGATAGGTTCGTCCGAAGTCACGGCATTTAGCTGAGCAATGACCTTTTCTTGTACAGATGCGACGCACAGTTTAATTATTGTTCTTGTTATTGTTGTTTGCGTGTTACAAAAGTTGTTATTTTTCCACTCTGTAATCGGAATTTCGTTTTTCATTTGTGTTTGTTGTTTGTTTTGGTTTGTTAATGTCGCAACACATTACGCAACTAAATTGTCTTAGACCTCTGACCACAGAGTAGCCTTTGACCCTGACATCAAGTAATAGACATGTCAAGCTTTTTTTAAGGTTTTTATTATTGAACACGAGGCTTTTTGTTGGAATAGAATGTAATTCTTTAGTTTTTGTAAGGTGCGTTAAGTTTGTGCAGAATTAAAAAAAAATCTTTCTTTTTTATTTCTTTTCTAGTATGGATGATGAGGCCTATGAATAAATAGTCAATTTCGCCAGCCCGAGAAAGCCATCGGAAGCAACTTATGAGGAAATCAATAACTTGATGCGTCATCATTTACAACCAGCACCGTCATCATTAGCGGAGCGGTATCGATTCCGACAAAAAAGGCAGAGCGTGCCCGAAGATGTCGCCGCGTATGTAGCTGAATTAAAAAAAAACTGTCGCGCAATTGCAATTTTACACAAATTTGAACGAAAATCTTCGGGACCAGTTCATCTGCGGGCTAAAAAGTGACATCATACGGCAAAGGTTGTTTGCCGAAAATGATACAATAACTTTTACAGAGGCGGCCAAGTTGGCGTGTTATATTTGTGATATATTATATAGAAAGAAAAATTGCTACTTTTTGTTTCTTATATGGATTTCCCTTATTTTTATGTTAAAACATAAAAAAATCTCCATGAAACAAACTTTGTTTTGCGGTTGTGATTATATTTTTGGATTTTAATTATTGTTCTAGGAACGTTAGGGGCTCGAATGTTGACGCGAATGGATATTTACAACCTGATCCATAATCATTCTGATGGATTTGCGACTGAAAAACTTGATGAAGTTGAAGGAGAGTTAATAAATGACTCTTCTTTTGATGTCGAAAAAAAAAGAAGTTTCGTCGTCAATTTTCGACATGATTTTAAGTCAAGATGGCAAGCAGCAAACATGACTAAACATATTTTTTTAAATAACAATGAACAAAGGTAAGAAACTCAGAAGAAGCAGCAGAGGTTAGGAACAAGCATTTTCGAGATTATAGGGAAAATTATTATTTTTATAATTAGTTTTCCCGTGAAGATTGTAATAGGGACATTCTGTTTAGGCTGCTGTTCACATCAGACCCTTATCTTAGCTCAATTAGGCCTAGACCTAAGAAAAGTCCTAAGCCTTTTACCTCTTCCGCAAAAGAAATGTTACTGCCATAATGGAGTACTTACCATACCGTTTTGTAGTTGTTTTTTAATGTATAATGTAAAAAATGTAAGAATGAGACATATTTTTAACCTACTTCAAAAAGGAGGAGGTTCTGAATTCGTCTTTTTGTATGTTTTTTTTTGTATGTATGTTACGCGATTACTCCTCCAATTATGAATCAATTTTGATGATTCTTTTTTTGTTTGGTAGGTCATGCTTCAGAGGTGATCCCATATAAATGTTATTAACGTTGCTTGCGTATTTTTTGAGTTAGCTTCAATATTACGTATTTTTTCCCACTTAGGCTATGTAGATGACATATTAATTGTCTCCGTCACTGTTATTTACATAGCAGGTAGTGGAATACGAATTTGTGTGGGGTAGGTACCACAACTAAAAAGTGAAAAATAAAAAAAGGAGATTCACAATTCGACTAATGTACTTATGTAATATTATTTTGATAACGAGAACATGTTATGATATAACCCAGAGAAACCAATTCTTCGGGTAATAATGCACTGTACATTGCAGTTTGCAAATTACAACGTTGTGGTGGATATAACGCTTTATTACAAACGGCACATGAAACATCTGCAAAAATGTTAATAGCTTGTTCAAAATCATTTACAGAAGATACGTCCCTGCGGCTAGCTAGTCGTAATAGCTTGTCGCATAGCATCTAATAGATGGATGGATAGATCTGGATTCGGTAGATTCGTTTGATAAAAGCTCGTGTTGCAAGGCAAAACGATGAGAACGTTGCTCCTCGGTCTCGTTCGATAAACGTTCGTGAATCAAGCTAAGTCGATGAGAACGTTGCTCTTCGGTTTCGCTTGATAAGCATTCGTGAATCAAACTGAGTCGTTGAGCATGAGTTTCTGGACTTTCATTCATTAAGCCTTGATAAGTTCGTGTATGCCCTGATCTGAGAAAGTCTATAGGCCCGCTGCTCATCACTCTCATTTCAAATGTTTATTGCATTTCTTTCCCTATTTTTCTTTAAACGATCTTCCCTCTCATTATTACTTTCCTCCAAACGGCGCTTTCTCATTTTAGCAGCGCGTTTAGTAGGCCTACCCATATTATTTAAAAACAAAATACACTTATTTCCCACTAAAAAGTTAAAAATAAAGTTAATTTTAGGAAAAAAACAAAAACCGACTGTAAAACTATACCTACTTACTAAATTATCTAAAAACTTAAACTAAAAAGTAGAAAATAATATTTTAATTACTTCAAAGCAAAGAGCATTAAAGGACAATCAACGAAATTATTGCCTTTTAATCTAACAATACAGAGTGTAGGGAGGAGGATGGCTTGTGAATGGCTCTAGGATGTTTTTATTCTGTCCACTCATCCACGTCAGGGGCTATATCCTGAATGAAGGGTCCGGGCGCTGACTGTGGTGCTTTCCATGTGGACCCCGGTCTTACGCTGCCCTGAACATAGGTGGTTTGACTCTTGAACCGAGCAGTGAGGGCGAAGACACTTGATGCCTCATGGAGGGTTTTGGCTGCGGTTTCTATTTCAGTCTTGAGTTCTCTATTCATGTTTGAGGTCCATAGTGCCCCCTTTGCCCCTCCGGTTCCTGCTGCAGGAGGAGCTTTGAGATCAACGAGACAGGCCATAAGATAGCATAGTTCTTGATTGCCTCTGAACCCAAGGTTCTGATGATATTTTTGATGAACCAGGCGGCAATAGGGGAAGAGTTTTGTCCCCTTGTTTTCTGCTGTCAACTTCTTTTGTTTGAGCCTCAGCAGGGCTATTCTGTTGATACTGTGCCCCACTTCTTCAAAGGCCAGCCATTCTAAGGTTTCGCTTTCTGTCTTGTCGTAAAGAGCTTTCAGGGCAACAAAAAGCGTGATGAGGGGAAGCCCAGATCCTGCGATGTGGGTCATGCAGGTTGCCAACAATATCGCCTCCAATCCCAGTCGCTCCTGTCCTAAGAAACCAACCGGGGTATCGCCGACAGATGCAGTACAACTCTTCATCAGATAGAGGAGGATGGTCCCGATGTGTCTCCCGGCTTCTAGATTTGCAGAAACGGCACTCCCTACTGCGGTGTTTAGGGCGGAGGAAGGGGGAGGTAAAGCAATACTAAGCGGGTCGGGCACCATTTCGTGGTGATGTCGATGAATGTTCTGACGAGTGAAGGCTGAGAGAAGGTCTGTATCCCTCTTGGTGATTCGGCGGAGCAACACCAGGATAAGGAAGGTGGCTGTAAGGTGAAGCGATCTCAGGATCCTTGCTGGCTCTGGTTTCAACTCCTCAACTTTCTCTGGGGCTGCTTCAAGACCTGCAAAATGTTGTTGAACTGCCATCTTGAAAGCGACCATGTCTGATTCTCGGACTGAGGGGATCTCAGTTGATAGATCCGATTCTGGTTTTTGAAAAGAGGGTCCTGCCTCATCGTCGCCCACCAATCGGGCTTCTGAGCCTTCTACAGGGGCAGCAACAAACCCTGCAGTCTGGAAGTTACATGAGTCTTCTGTGAACTGTTTGGTCATGAAGATTTTATACACCTTTTCTAGAGAGCTGAATGGTGTATATGGTGTCAGCTCAAACACTCCAGCTTTGTCAAAAATGACGAGGTTAGTTTTCTCGGAGTTAAAATTGGGAGAGGTCGCCAGTAATTGACACATAAGTCCACCCACATTGGTCATTGTTGAGATTTCTCCGAAGTACATGAGATAGAAGGCTTTCAGGTTATTGATAGTCATAGCCAGTGAGTCTATGGCGGGCCCTTTTACAGATTTGAAATCTATATCGATGCAGTCATCCGTCCATACCCATCCTTCTCCTCCTGATGACAGGTCTTCTGATGCACTCGCCTCGAGCTCCCTGGCATAGAAAAAAGCATAGAATAAAGAACATAGCTGGCATAGAATAAAGAACGTAAGGATATTGTGAGCCTCTCTGTTGAGCGAGTTATTGAAATAGCTTGCATTGAGCTTGAGCAGTTCATTGTAATAAGCGTGTACAGGCCCCCATGTGCTTCATATGATATTTTTGAGAAATCTATGGAAGAAGTATTATTAAAGACCTGTAGCAGTAATAAAACAGTTGTTGTCTGTGGAGACTTCAACATCAATATATTAGAAAAATCAGCCACAGTAAATAAATTTATAAGTCTATTAAAGTCGTATAACTTGTACAATACATTCTCTGAGCCGACTAGAATAACTGCCACTAGTGCTACCTGTATTGACAATATTTTTACAAACTTAAGACCTTCTAGCCATTTAATTATAAATGAGTTGGACTCTGATCACTGTGGCCAGTTAGTCACTTTCCCTCTGAAAATAGTCAGAGCTCAAAGAAAACTTGTGAGTTTTGTTCCTGTAAATAAAAGTCGCTTAGAACAATTTAAAAATAATTTAATGGAAAAACTACCCGGTTTGCCTTATCACAACGACCCGGATCAAGATTATACCGCACTATTTAACCTCATCAATTGTGAGTTTGGGAAGGTTTTCACCACAAAAACATTGCCTGTTTGTAACCGCTTTATATTTAGTGATTGGGCAACACCAGGAATTTACAAAAGTAGGCAAAGGTTATTTGAATTATATCATGAAAAAACATATAACCATGATGAAACTTTTAAAGAATTTGTTAAGACATATTCTAAAACTTTTAAAAGAGCCTGTTCCTCAGCAAAAGCCATACACATTAAAAATAAAATAAAATCTTCTGGAAATAAAATTAAAACAACCTGGAATATTATTAATTCTGAAACGGGAAGAACGACAGTACGGAATCGTGACTTCCATCTAAAAATCAATGATGTAGATATTAAGGCAGACGTGGAGGTGGCAACTGAGTTTGAAAATTTCTTCACTAATATTCCAATTTTAACAACCAAAACTCTGTCATCGTCATCCTCGACTTCTGCTTATTCAATAATAAAAGAATGTGTACCAGAATGTGACAAACTTTTTGAATTCACAATTGCTACTGCTAAAGACATTATAGAATCTTTTAAAGAACTCGATGTAAAAAAAACTGCTGACCTTTGGGGATTATCAGTATATACCATGTCTTCAATAATTGATGTTATTTCACCCTTTTTGGCAATTGTTTTTAACTCTTGTATTGCATCTGGTGTATTTCCTGATCTGATAAAACTTAGCAAAGTGATTCCACTGTTCAAGTCTGGCAGCACAACTGATCCCTCGAATTTTCGGCCTATTTCGATTTTACCTACGTTGAGCAAAATCTTTGAAAAATTAATTTTTAAACAGATGTTAGGACATTTTAATGCACATAATTTACTCCATCTAAAACAGTTTGGTTTTACAAAGGGTCGTTCAACTACAGATGCGGGCGTGGAATTACTGAAAAGCATTTTCGAGGCCTGGGAGGAGTCGCAGGATGCTCTTGGCATTTTCTGCGACTTATCCAAGGCTTTCGATTGCGTACATCATGATACTCTCATCAGGAAACTGTACCACTATGGTATGAGGGACAAGGCTCTCGACCTTCTGACTTCTTATCTGAACAACAGAATTCAGAGGGTCGATGTTAATGGCAAGAGATCTGCAGGATCTTCGGTCACCATGGGCGTTCCGCAGGGTTCAATTCTAGGTCCTTTCTTATTTCTCATTTATATTAATGACTTGCCTTACCACATAAGGGATAATCATAAGATCGTTTTATTTGCAGATGACACATCCCTCATTTTTAAAATCAAACGTCAGTTAGTCAACTTTGAACAAGTTAACGATGCACTCTCTAAAGTTGTGCATTGGTTTAATGTAAATAATCTTCTCTTGAATGAAAAAAAGACTAAACTCATTAAATTTTCAACGCCAAATGTCAGGCAGCTATCTAACAATGTTAAAGTTAATGGAATAGAGTTGGACCCCGTTGAATCGACAGTTTTTCTTGGAATAACCATTGACGGTAAATTACAATGGGGCCCACACATAGAAAAATTGTCAGGTAGGCTTAGCTCGGCCGCCTATGCCGTTAAAAAAATTAGACAGATAACTGACGTAGATACAGCCAGAATTGTTTATTTTAGTTATTTTCATAGTCTTCTGTCTTATGGGATTCTTCTCTGGGGAGCCTGTGCGGACATTAATGCTATCTTTGTTTTACAGAAAAGGGCTGTTCGAGCCATTTACAACCTAGGTCCAAGAGATTCCCTTCGAGAAAAATTCAGAGAAATAGATATTCTGACTGTAGCCTCACAATATATATTTGAAAACCTATTGTACGTACACAAAAACATATCAAAGTTTAAGAAAATGTCCGATATTCATAGTTTAAATACCAGGAATAAACACAATCTTGCTGTACATCGCACTCGTCTCCACAGAGTAGGCAACTCGTTCATGGGTCAATGTATACGCTTTTACAACAAACTTCCCATTGACATTCGAAACTTACCCATTAAACGATTTAAAAGCTGTATTAAAACCAAACTTTGTAAAAAAGGGTACTATAAAATCTCAGATTATTTAGAAGACAAAAATGCATGGGATTGAGCTGCTCGCTCTGCTAAGCATTGTGACATTTTGAATATTATGGAAAACCATAAAAATATACCTACCAGTTTTATATACAAATTGACATTATTGAATATTATATAAAAATGACATGATGATTACTTGTAAAGTATTGTTTTATTGTGAATGTGAGGACTATGTGGATATTTATTTTTCGTTCTGTTAGTTTTAGCGAAGGTCTGGCAATTTGAGAACTTTATGCGACCTACCCAAATGTCCTTTCTTTGGTATTGTTCGTCGAGTCGTTGAGCTCCTTAAGTTCTGAGTTGAGCTCCACTATTACTGACAAATGCTTGCACTGACTGGACAGGTCCACTCAAATCTGTGTGGTTCTTTCCTCAAAAGACCATTTCAGACTCTAATCTACATGGTCCTCATATGGCCTGACCAAGATTATGTCTGGACTTTAAAGGAGACGGTGACCTCTGAGTTTGTTTCGGCCTTTCTTCTCAGAGTAGTCAGATAGGAAACGCCGACCTCATCTAGCTTATTTTTACAACTTTTTAATATGACGTGTAAAAGTGATTCCAATATCCTATTTACAGAATAAACAATTTCATTTCATTTCATTTCATTTCATTTCATTTCATTTCATTTCATTTCATTTCATAGCGCTTGAGTGGATCGGAGTCGGGCAGACTACTAAATCCGTCAAAAGCCATGATAAACTCATACAAACTAATGTAATAGTCATTAGTTAGTTATTCAAATATTAATAGTTTAATAATATTAAAACATTAATAGTTAGTTATTAAATACCTATTTTTATTTTTGGAATCTTTTTGATTTGGATTTTTGAAGTTTTGTAGTTGTTTTTTAATGTAAGAATGAGATCGAATAATTAGAATCCAGTGTCGGTGAAAAACAAGCCTGAACACCTCGCTGCGTATTTATATTATTCATGGGCGTGGTGGTAGCGGCAGTCTTAAATGCAGGTGTCCTAACGCTGAGCGGGGTTTCTAACGTTCCCTCTTTTAGGCATTAAGCAGATACACTCTGGACACACCCAAGTTATTTTGTATTCCTCAGTATAAGACTTAAATGCGTCTATATTTACTTCAAGACCTGCTATATCATAACGTTGCTTCCACTTTCCATTAGAACATTCCATAAACTAGTGATCCTTTCCTTTATTATTGAGCCGCAAGCCCCGCTGCTAGGCATTATTTTGGTTATTGAGAAATAGAATTTAATATCCAAATTGCAAATAACTGCCGTGCAAAAAAATAAATTTTTCCTCCTTGTCGCACCACAGCGGACGCGGAGCAGCCCGTTTTTTTCCCCCAAGTGAGGAGGAGCGTACCGCGGCTGACGCGAACTCCGCGAAGTCGCGCTCACAAATCAACTGTTTCATTGCACTTTAGTCTTAGTTGTACTTATTGTTGCTTCACATTAAGAGTCATTATAGCGTACATTATTGCTCCAAAAAGAAATTGGGTAAAATAAATTAACAAAAAAACACGTCCACACTGACTGCGCGCGTCAGTTGCTGTAGCTATTCTTGATATGTCATATGCTGACTGGCACCACTGTCCACCACTTTACACAAAGTCTATCTTCAACACCAGCCATGGCCGTAGTGATGAACGCATTCCCCTGTTTGCTGGCCTTTGTACCACTCTTGTCAAACTTCTGGCCTTGCGTCTTCACTCTACATTGGTCCTTGAAATGACCCTGCTCGATACAGTTGAAACATTCATCCTACAGTCCTTCTTCACATGTTCGGGTTTTTGACAAAGAAACCCATGTCGCTTCATGTTGCTTTTGTTTTTATAACCTTCCTTTGAAAACAAGGCTTTATTTTCTGACTTGCTGCTTTTACTCTTCAAACTCTCTTCTTCAACCAAGAGGCGTGCCGTCAAATCATCTAACTTTTGTCTGTCTTCGGCACATGACTCCCAGGCGCTAATAAAATGGGAGAACTTTTCTGGGAGCGACATGATTATTTTTGAGATTATCATTTTGTCACCAATGCTTTCTCCTAGTCGTTGCAGGGTTTGCTGCTGTTTCTGCACCTTGGTGATAAAATCCGCGACACACATGTCGTCTTCAAATTTTAATTGGAAAAACTATTGCTGGCACATCATGATAGATGTTAGGCCACTTCTCTCGTAAACGCCGTGAAGCCTTTCCCATACTGCCCGAGAGGTCTCGCAGGTGATTACATGCTGCAACACTGCTTCGGACAACCTTGTCACGATAACGCTCATCGTTTTTATATCTTTTTCTGCCACGGCCGCTGCCGCTGCCGCGGCAGGATTCAGGATTGTTGATATCTGAAATCACCAGACGCTCCAATTTCTGGCTCCTTCAACTTTTATAACTGCGCGCTTTTCCATCGTCCCCAAAAAAATTGCTCCACGAACAGTAAACAACCCGACGCCAAAACCTTCGCCCACTTGTGTATATCCGACCAAGCCTTCACGAGCAATTATCTTCACCTAAAATAGGATTCAGACCTGGGCCCATAATCTATTAGGACTGTAGTGACACATTGTTGCATTATCGTTGACGTGGCATTTTAGGTTACCGTGCGAGTTGCCGCTCCGCTAAGGGAGCCGGCAGTACTATCCTAGCTAGTGTCGAATAAGGTCGCGTAATAATATTGTTAATTGTCTGTAAAGGAATATGAAATAAAGACACAAAGTTTTACCTCAGTTGCGACATATAATTCATACCACCTCCTTCGGTAAAGAACACAAAAGTGGTGACCCCGACGAAAGAACTTTATAATTTGGAGTTACGGAAACATACGTGTGCAACATGCCGACGACACCTCCGCCCACCGTTCCAGAAACAGCAGCGTTATCAGTAACGTCAAGGATTTCTGAGTTCTGGACACACCAACCTCGAGTGTGGTTCATCAGAACCGAAGCGACACTGGCCCCGCAGAAACTAGGAGACCACTCAAAATTTGATTTAGTGGTGTCAAAACTAAATAGCGACACCGTAGACCAGTTAACGGATTTTTTAGTAAATCCACCAGAGACAGGCAAATACGAGGCCTTGAAGCAGAAATTATTGAAAATATACGAAGACTCTCAAACGAAGCAGATAGAGAGACTGATCAACGAAGTGGAATTGGGAGATCAGAAACCGTCACAATTATTAGCAAAAATGAAAGTCCTCGCACGAGACAAAGTGACCGACGGAACACTAAAAGTGCTATGGCAAAATCTTTTGCCAGCAACGGTACGTGCGGTACTCACGGTCACGGAAACAAAAGACCTGGAGAAATTAGCTAACATTGCCGACGACGTCAACGAAGTCACCAAAGCCGGAGTTGTGGCAGCAGTATCACAGCAGCCCTCAACGTCGTCATCAAGCGAACCAGAGAAGTCAGTTTTAGATGAAATAGCGAAGTTAAGTGCACGTTTTGACGAAATGGAAAACCGGTACAGAGGAAACCGATCACGCAGCAGGAATCGTTATCAGACATCAAACACCCGGAGCAGAAGCAGTCCACGAACACGGCGTTCTGAAGAAGATCCGGATTGGCTATGTTTTTACCATTTCCGTTACGCAGACAAAGCGCAGAAATGTGTAAAACCATGCGCCTGGAAAAAAGCGGGAAACTAACTCCGGAGCAGAAACAGGCGGGAATTTGCTCCGTACTTCCAGCCAACCGCCTTAGAGTAACAGACGAAAATACGGGTTTGAACTTTCTAGTGGATACAGGAGCGAACGTGTCCGTAATACCAGTAAATAAGAAGAACCAAAAAGTACCGGACAGCGAGTATAAGTTGTATGCAGTAAATGGAGCCGAAATCAACACGTATGGGGTAAAGGCACTAGTACTGAACCTGAAATTACGACGGGTATTCCGATGGGACTTTATTATAGCCGACGTGAAACAACCCATACTTGGTGCAGACTTCCTAGGACATCATAAGCTTCTGGTCGACGTGAGTGCAAGAAGACTGATTGATCAGGTGACGGAGCTAAGCACGGTAGCATCCCTAGTAAGTAGCTCACATATTTCACTAAAAATGTTAAGTGTAGAACATCCGTATCACGATATTATTTCTAAATACCCAGATATTACTAGGCCTACCTCTTTCAAAGACCCTCCTAAGCATTCAGTAGTACATTATATTGAAACTACTGGTCCACCGGTACACTCGCGTGCAAGGCCGTTACCACCGGACCGGTATGCCAAAGTTAAAGAAGAATTTAGAATAATGCAGGAGATGGGAATATGTAGGCCCAGTAAAAGCCCGTGGGCGAGCCCTTTGCATGTGGTACCGAAACCGAATGGAGACATTAGACCCTGTGGTGACTACAGAAAATTAAATGCGATCACTAAACCAGATAGGTACCCAGTTCCACGGTTACACGAGTTTACATATATGTTAGCTAACAAAGAGATATTTACACATTTAGACATAAATAGAGCATATCATTTCATACCAATAAACCAGCAAGATATAGAGAAAACCGCAATAATCACACCTTTTGGATTATTTGAATTTCCTAGAATGAGTTTTGGTTTAAGAAACGCTGCTCAAACATTCCAACGTTTCATGAGTAACACAGTTTTGCAGGGATTAGATTTCTTGTTCTCATATATCGATGACGTCATCATAGCCAGTGACGACTACGAACAGCATAAAGAGCATTTAGAAATAGTTTTTAAAAGGTTCAGTGAATTCGGAATAACAATAAATACGGCGAAATGTCAATTTGGGAAAGAGAAAGTAGACTTTCTCGGTTTTGAAGTGTGTAAAAAAGGTATCACACCACTAAAGTCCAGAACTCAGGCCATAGTAGATTTTCCAAGGCCAAATACAGTAGAGGAATTAAGAAGGTTTCTCGGAATGGTAAATTTTTATAGGCCCCACATACCTAAAGCAGTAGAGTCGCAAATGAGTCTCAATAAGTTTATACATCATTCCAAGAAACGCGATAAGACAGTAGTACAGTGGGACACGGAAAGTAACCAGGCGTTCGAACAATGTAAGGACAGCTTGCAAAAAGCTGTTACATTGTCACACCCGCAGAGTGGCGTACCTATAGCACTCATGTGTGACGCATCAGATATGTGCGTAGGCGCTGTGTTACAACAACAAGTTAAAAACCATTGGGAACCGTTAGGATATTTCTCGAAGAAACTTACTGATGCACAAATTAAGTACAGTACGTATGATAGGGAATTATTGGCAATATATATGGCCATTCAGTATTTCAGAAAGTTATTTGAAGGTAGAGAACTGATCATATTTACGGACCATAAACCAATAACTTACGCCCTTACAAAACTAAACAGCAGTAACTCAGAAACGCCAAGGAGAACAAGATATTTATTATTCATTAGTGAATTCACAAGCGATATTCGCCATGTAGACGGAAAACAAAACGTAGTTGCTGACTCGCTATCACGTGTTGCGGAGCTGTATTGCCCAACAAACATAGACTTCTCAGAATTAGCTGCCGCACAGGAAACGGACGAGTACATTGCACGGATATCAAATGGCAATAATAATAATAGCAACGCGAGCATAAAAAGACTATACGGTCCCACAACAAATACACCGATTTATTGCGAAATATCAAAAGACACGGTCCGACCGTATTTACCAGAGAAATTCAGGCGTATAGCTTTCAAGAACGTACATAACATGAGTCATCCCGGGATTAGGGTAACAAAAAAATTGATTACACAAAAGTATTTTTGGCCCGGTATGAATTCAGAGATAGGCAAATGGGCAAAAGCATGTATAGCATGTCAAAGGGCAAAAGTACAAAGACACACAGTATCAGAATTAGGGGTTTACGCGGAATGCGGCAGGTTCGAACACATTCACATAGACATAGTAGGGCCGTTAACCATTACGGAAGAGGGATAACGATATTGTTTTACTATAATCGACAGGTTCACGAAATGGCCGGAAGCCATACCATTGAAAGAAATTACCGCGGAGAATATTGCCAAGGCGCTATATGATTGTTGGATCACACGTTATGGTTGTCCCATTAGAATCACTAGTGACCAAGGAAGACAATTTGAGAGTAATTTGTTCAATCAGCTAATGAAAGTAATGGGAATTCAAAGAATTAGGACAACAGCTTATCATCCCCAAAGTAACGGAATGGTGGAACGATGGCACAGGTCACTAAAAGCATCAATAATGGCCAGAATGACAACAGGATCGTGGTTAAAAGAGTTACCAACTGTGTTATTCGGGCTGCGCGCAGCAATTAGAAGCGACACCGGACATAGCGCCGCAGAGTTAGTATACGGGAGTACAATTAGGTTACCAGGAGATTTTTTTGTAGAGACTCAAACTCGAAACCAAAGCATGGATTCATATGTAGATGAATTAAAAAGAACAATAGGGAATATTGCACCTCATAATAGAGTGAATAAGGGACGCTCTTCGTTTGTACACTCAGAACTCGAAACTTGTAAATATGTTTTTGTTTGTAATGACACCGTACGTAAATCGCTACAACCGCCCTATGATGGCCCATACCACGTCATAAGTCGGAACGACTTAAAAAAAATTACGTCATAAAAATAGCAGAGAGACAAGCGTGTATTTCAATCGACCGTTTAAAACCTGCATTTGTACTAGATGACAGTGAGGAAAATAACAGTAAAAGTATTACAGCACACGACATTCCGACAAAGGTAAAAGAAAAAAAAACCCTCATAACAAAGAAACAGTCGACAGAGTCAGTAAATAAAGAACCCATAGTCACTCGCAGTGGTCGCGTCAGCAAAAGGATAAGATTTTTTGATGAATAAGAGCGTGTACAAATGAGAAATAGTAGGTACCAATATAAAGGGAAACGCTCCATTAGATTAAGTAAACATAAGATGAATATAAAATAAGGTATATCTTTTGCATGGCGTGGGCCTGCGAAATATTGTGGATTCCAACGGGATGATATTTTTATAGCAGAATATTGAGCAGGCACACTACCCTTAAATATATTTATGATAATAATATTATATCACCTTAAGTCGGCACTGACCAACAGATGTCCGCAAATAAATATTGAAGAATTATAATTAAGACCATCTGTATACACCTTTATAATATGTGTGGTAATAAATAAAGTATGACCTACTTAAATTTAAAAGTAAGCATACAAGATGATAAACATAAGAATAACGCAGCGTAGTAATTGTCAATTGAAGACATAATTTCCAATAGACAGACGCCTAATAGAAATCATCTCCGACCATGGGTGGATCGGAAAGCAAAAATTCAGAAGTAATAATCGCTCAAAGTGGCGCGAATAATGCCAGCGCCACATTAGAAAGAAAAGTGGAAATGTTCAGTATAGTAACTATTATAGTGATAATCAGCATTGTTGTGATCATAGCCTGGACAGGATGCAAAGGTTGTGGCAAACGAGCCAAAAAGGTACTAGTGAAAGATATTGTGTCTTCCCTGGAACAAGGAAGGTTGTCCCAACAACCGTCAAATCAACAGGCCACGGTTCAAGAAGTACATACATATTAACGAGACACATAGAGAATAATTATGGCGATTTTCTATTGGAAACAAATGGCCACCAAAAGTGTATTGTGTAGATTATAAGTTATAAGTTAAGCATATTATTGTAACATGTAAAATGATACTCAGGTTTTTGTAACGCCCGACTGGCTGGCGCGAACTTTTGTCGATAAGCAAAACATAGTGTAAACATGAAATGTAATAAGTAGATACCTAGTGATGTTATGTTACGGACAATTGTACTAAACAAGTAAAGTAGAAAAATGCCCATATATTTTGTATAATTTTAACAAATTAAAAAAATAGGGGAGGAATACTGTAGTGACACATTGTTGCATTATCGTTGACGTGGCATTTTAGGTTACCGTGCGAGTTGCCGCTCCGCTAAGGGAGCCGGCAGTACTATCCTAGCTAGTGTCGAATAAGGTCGCGTAATAATATTGTTAATTGTCTGTAAAGGAATATGAAATAAAGACACAAAGTTTTACCTCAGTTGCGACATATAATTCATACCACCTCCTTCGGTAAAGAACACAAAAGGACTTTGGAAGAAAAGAACAGCAGATTAATTGCATCCTGTTTATTTTAGATGAAAATAAAAACATATCGAACACACGAGAGCTCAGACCGATGAGAGAGAGGCCATTACCAAATTGCTAATCACGTGAAATTGTTCTAGAACGTTGTGTAAAATATTATTGTTGTTACTCTAACAATTTGACATTTCCTACCAAATAAACAATGTAAACTAATAGAACAAAAAGGATAATTTATTATTTGCGATGAGATTGGAAAGGACTTAGGCCACTTATTGACAGATGAATGTCCAGGAAACTCGATAATAAATTACTGTTTGCCTGATTGTTCTTTATTTGGTATTCTGAAAGAAATTATTAAATGTAACTTTAACCAGAACACAACATAATACATTTTTATGAGTAATAGGTAGGGCATGTAATATCGGAAGGTTTTCAATTCCGATACTGATTTCCGATATTAGATCTCAATATCGGAATTCCGATATTAATATCGGAATTTCGTTATTTCTTTAAAAATTGCACAAATTCGGTATGAGGTTGGATTGAGTGCAATAAAAAACATTTTTAAATCGTATTCTTTAATTTAGTTCAAACGTTAGTTGTTTTGTTATAGGTACGAGGGTCATTCAATAAATACTTAGCCTACAAAAAGTAAACGAAAATTTTGGAAAAGTGGCAATTTATATTTCAACATAGTCTCCTTTTAGTTCGATACACTTAGCCCAGCGATGCTCCAACTTTTTTAACCCGTCCGAAAAATAGTTTTTGTCAAACTCTGCAAAATAGGCCTCCGTGGCGGCGATGACCTCCTCATTCGATCCATATCTATTCCCGGCGAGTGATTTTTTCAGATTAGGAAACAGAAAGAAGTCACAAGGGGCCAAATCTGGAGAATACGGTGGATGGGGCAGCAATTCGTAGCGTAATTCGACCAATTTGGCCATGGCAACGGCAGACGTGTGAACCGGTGCGTTGTCGTGGTGAAACAGCACTTTTTTCTTCGCCAGATGGGGTAGTTTTTTCTTTAATTCGGCGTCGAATCGGCCCAATAAATCGGCATAATAAAGCCCTGTAATTGTTTTACCCTTCTCGAGGTAATCGATGTAGATCACACCTTGTGAATCCCAGAAAACGGTGGCCATAACTTTTCCGGCCGATTTTACAGTTTTCGCCTTCTTTGGAGCACGTTCCCCGGCCTGGATCCATTGTTTTGATTGCTCCTTGGTCTCTGGTGTGTACCAGTGGATCCAGGTTTCATCGACGGTCACAAAACGACGCAAAAACTCCGCTGGATTCCGCTTAAACAGCGCCAAACACGTCTCCGATGTGGTCTCACGGTTGCGCTTGTTTTCTGGTGTGAGTAAACGCGGCACCCATCGCGCCGACAGCTTTCTCATGCCGAGTTCCTCGTGAAGAATATGATGCACTGTTCCTTCTGAAATGCCTACAGTCTCAGCTAGCTCCCGAACCTTCAATCGGCGATCTGCCAATACGAGATCATGGATTTTTTTAATGTTTTCCTCCGTAGCAGCTGTTTTCTCGCAAACTCGTTGAACCAATTCTTGACGGTGGCCATCGATGGAGAAGAGTCACCGTACACAGCATCCAAGCGCTCTTTGATTTCGATGCGCGTTTTCCCTTCCAAATATAGGAATCGAATCACCGAACGATATTGCTCTTTTTCCATTTTTGTAAAACCGATCGACACGTTCGCTTCCATAAGTTGTCAAATTAAAACAAATGAAGGGATTGGAATGAAAATTTGAAAAAAGAATTAAAAAAGAATGTGCTACACTGTGATAAAACTCTTTTGAAACTACAGCGCCCTCTGGAGATGAGGCTAGGTACTTATTGAATGCACCTCGTATGCTCACTGTAATTACTGTATTTACTATTTTATGATAACCTTTCAATATTATAAATATACTGCCCATTTTATCACGCACTTAATTTGTTACTTTTGTTATTTCAATCAATCTAGCTTTTTCACAACAATGTTGAGGTCGGCTTCCAGTCTAACCAAATACAGCTAAATACCATACCATACATTACATTTATTTACATAATTATAGCGACTGCATAGCTGATTTCCACAACCAAGGAACTTGCTCTTGCAAGGAACTGGTTAAGACTTCTGGACTTCTGACTACCCGTAACGACTGGCTAAGATCTATGAATTAGGAGTGAGGCGTATTTATCGTAACAGATAGAAATAACAGATATTAAAAAATAACAGACAAAAATTGTTCCTAACAATAAAACATATCTGTTACTTAAAATAACAGATCCTCAAGACTGTTACCGCGGCTGTTATTGTTAAAACTTCCGATATGATGTTCGACTTTAAACCAAAAAAAATAAAGAAGATATTCAATTGAGATTTCAATACGTATTTATCGTCCGTACAAAAATAACAGGCTGTTATTTAATAACAAATATTTGGATCTGTTATTTTTTTGTAACAGTAACAGTGATATCAGATATCGTGTTTAACCTGTTAAAACCCATCTCTACTATGAATGACAGCCGATACCAACTGCTTAACGTGCCATTTTATGATCATCCTTCAATATTATTGCCTATTCTCACAAATATTTAGTTACTTTTTGGTACTTAACATAACTTAACATCATGTGTGTATTCTTCGAAGTGTTAGGCTATAGTACACCCATATTTCACCAGTTTTGCTCCAGTTCCATGTAAAAGGGGACAAGCCTATTGCCATCAATCGGGCTGTAATCCAGACTCTAGACTGCTACTGAGAAATTCCAGATGGAAAATCCGAATTGACCGTTCCGTTTGAGACAAATAACACTATTATTGTTCTTGAATCGCATGCTTAGCGAGCTGGCAACGGGAATACGGCAGCACGCTGTGCGCTCGGCGCTACACAAGGATCTAAAATATAGGTTTAGTTTAAAACTCAAAATATAGAAATAAAAATCTGATATTGATATTCCGATATTGGATCACTCAGTATCGGAATTGTAATATCGGAACTTACGTTCCGAAATTCCGATATTACGATATTCCGAGATTCATGCCCTAGTAATAGGGGAAATGTGAACAAAGGGGAATTGCTCCAATATTATAGAACACTGTGTAACTTCAGTTTAAGAACAATCGTGTTGTTTACATTCCCCTATAGTAACAGCTTGCCACAAGAAGAAAATAACATACGATTTGAAATAAATATGACATTACATAATTGGACATTCAGTAATAATCTGTTCCATCTAGTTGATACTAACAATTATGTTGGTAATAGTATGTTTTTGACGAGAGATAGAAATTTTTGAAAGACATAGAAATTTATCCAAAACCTTGGCTAAACAACTTGCTAATTTTGAGCAACGTAGTGACATTTTAAATAATTCTTCCAATCATTTGGAAACAACTAATGACATTGATTATCATTTCATTACACATATCATTAGTTTTCATCTGTATATCCATAGCTTCCGCAGCCTTACACATAATAATATTTTCTACTTGGGTCAAAGTAAATTTTTCTTTTTTTAGCATTTCTTTTTTTGAATTAGTATCGAAGACGCCCATAACAATTCTGTCGCGCAGTATATCGTCTTTATCTAATCGCACTCGTCTAATAATGTAGAAATTGCGCTAAAAAATGTCTCGAAGCTTTCGCTCTGTCTTTGTGCTTTTGAGTGGAACAAAAATCTGTTATATATGACATTCCTTACTGGTACCAACTTTACTTGGATTTCTGCAAATTGTTCGTACCGAGTTGCTCATACCAATTGCCGTCAGTAAGATGCTGAGTTTACGGGGTTCTTGATCCGCTGGCAATTTGTCAATTTGCGCCGCATATAGTTATAGTTGTCCTAACCATTTTTAAAAAGGCGGAACACTTCTTCCGGATCAATATTAATATTGAGCATGCATGCATTGCAGCATGAGGCAGGTCATGGTAATTAATTGCCGACGACGACGGCGATGCACATGACGCCAATGAGGCAATTTGTTGTTGCATTACCCTGAGCATTACGCTCTAATGTCTCACAATTTCGGCTAACTGCTCCATTTTCGTTTTCACACTGCCACCATGTTTTGAAATGATAACTGTAGATAGTTTCAATATTTATTTTAATAAATTAATCACGAGCATAGCCATTCGCAACTTGTCGAGCCTACAGATACCCATTTACTCAATCTCTTGCGGACTACCATAGATAATGCAATAGCAGCACTATACCATAGATAGTGCAATACCAACAGTTACGTATGTTATTATTGTTTTTAACGACAGATTGTTCTCTGTAGTTAGTGTATTTATCATTCATAACAAGTGGAAACGTACGGTGATGGCGCGGAAAATGGCTAACGTGTTGGATGAAGATTTAAGCGATGAAATGTATATTATTGAATTATACAAAGATAATGATCTCGATGATATCAATGAGTACTGAGGGGACGAATTCAATTACGTCACACAATAGCCAAACAGTAAACAGAGGGATTGAAAGAAGAGACGCTTTCAGGCACTTTTACTGCACGTTTTTGACTGGACGTCGCACTATTGCGACATTGGTCATATCAATCTTATGGTACTTATGCTGGGCTCGCTATCAGGAAGGTTTCACACTGCCAGCAGCCCACCTGATTCATGTTATTATAGATACTAGCATCAGGTAATACCGCAATTATAATATATTATATAATAATTGTTGCATACTCCTTGGTTTGCCAAACTTTTAGAAGACTTTTTTTATATTTTTTATTTTTGACTGTTATTCTTTTCTTTTCACTTGTCTTGTGCTGCTAGTTGTCAAAGGTTTGGTTTTGTTGGTTTTTCCATTTTCTGTTATATTTTTTCATCTTTCTTCTATTACAGTATTTTACTCACATTGGCTTTTAGTTTTATTTCAACCACAATTCATACAGTCCATTTTCATCGCCTTCATTTTTGGTCCTTCGACGGTAAATTTCATCGTTCATTTTAACGTAAGTACATAGTTTTCATTTTAGTCACTGGATTTTATTTTATCACAATAATTATGAACACACGTAGTAAAACTAAAGCCGCCATGTCATCTCGTAGTTTGGCTCCTCATACTTCACCGCCTCATTCACCACCACCTTCGTCCTCCTCATTATTCGAAAAGGAACCTGTAGTTACGTCAGCCAATATTGAAGCTCCTGAAGATGATGGCGCGAGCAGTATGCGCTCTGCGCATTCAAACTCGAGCGCGTCTTCAACCGTGAAAGCGCGCAGGGCCACTGCTGAAGCCGCCTACAAGCGCCGTCAATATGAAAATATGAAGGCGCTCGCTGAGGCGAAGGCCGACGTCGAGGAAGCTGAGTATCGCGCCGAGCTCGAGCAGATCAATGCGGAGGTGGAGCTTGAAGGTAGCAGGCGAAGTAAGCAAAGCGCTACAAGTCAAAAAAGGACACAAACGTGGGTAAAAAATATTTCATTTATTCATGGAAACAATGAAAACAACACGGATGAGGTCTCACAGCCTGCTCATTTAACGGGCACTCAGGCTGCTGCTCCATCGGTAGCAGCACACCTCAACTGTCAGCGCGGTTTCGTTCCCCAAGCGCCCGAGTTAGCCGCCGTAGAGCCGCAATCCTCAGTCGTGGGCCCCGAGGGACTACGCCACAATGCGCCTGTTCTTTGTCATGAGTTTTCTCCTTTGCTTTTACAAGCGATTGCGGACACTGCCGCTGCAGCCAAATCTTTAGCCGCTACACAAGATAAGCCACAAAGCCGAAAATAGAGCTCTTTCCATTTAATGGCAATGCGTCACAGTGGCTTCAATTCAAGAAGCTATTTGATGCCACCAAACCTTCATTTACCCCCGCAGAGAATGTTGCGCGCTTACAAAGCACGCTCCGCGGCCCTGCACGCGAGGCTGTCGCGTCGCTGCTCATCTCTGCCGAGGACCCCGAAGACATCATGCGCGCCCTCGAGCGTAGCTTTGCGTGCCCTGAGATGATCGTTTTCGGGGAAGTACAGGTATTAAAACAGTTGCCGCGTCTAAGTGCCGATCTTAAAGAGCTCGGTGTTATATCCAATAGGGTTCGCAATAGTTTAGCTACAATGAAATTTCTCAACCATCGGGAATATTTACATTCGCCTGAGATTTTCCATGTCATTCTAGGTAAACTAAACCCACTGTTAAAATTGAGATGGTCTGACTACGCATCAGACGTTTCAAACCCTTCGTTATCAAAGCTCGAAATTTTATCCGATTTTCTAATTAGGTACACTAAGTTCGCCTTTTCGCCTGAATCAGGAGTACCGGTCGCACCTCCCAAACGTGAAAACATTCACTCTGTATCACACGATAACAATAAGGGTAACGAAAAAACAGAATGTGTTTTTTGTAAAAAGGGTCACAATGTCAAAAATTGTGACGAAATCAAAACTTTGTCAGTCGACGAGAGATGGCGTTGGTTACGTGAAAACAAGGTTTGTTATAAATGTTTAAAGCGTAATTCGCACCAATGGAAATCGTGTAAGGTAAACCCTTGTGGCGTCGACGGCTGTTCCTATCGCCACCATCCTCTTTTACATGGTAGGCAGGGTTTGGTTTTAGTGACATCGCATGCACTCGATACACGGTCCTGCAACGAGGCTGTGTGTGCAGCTGCGTCTGACATTGTCGCTCCCTCAACCTCATCAACTACAACCGCTCCGCACGTATCACCACCGGAAGATGGGGTAACCGTTTCAAACACAGGTATCCAGCGCAAACATTCAGAACACATTTCAACATTAACGAACAGCCACACACATTCAAAAACATTTTTAAAATTGGTTCCAGTTACAGTATCTGGCCCAATTGGTGACTTTGAAACGTTCGCTCTGCTTGACGACGGGAGCACAGCGACGTTAATTGACTCAGACGTAGCTGCACGCATAGGTTTGTCAGGACCACAGGAATGTATAGCGGTCAACGGTGTTGGTGGTTTGCAGAAAAGAGCCAATATTTCTTATGTTGACTTTTACATACAAGGAAAATTTGAAACTGAGAAATACCTAATAAAACGTGCTAGGGCTATGCCTTCTCTTAGTTTAAGTACACAAACACTGTCTAAACAAACGGTTGAATTATACAACCACTTACAAGATTTAGCTGGTGTCCTGGTTCATGCTGACGCAACACCGACTGTCCTTATCGGCGCCGAGCATTGGCACCTGTCGATAACACACGAAGCCCGCACCGGCCGCCGGAATGAACCGGTAGCTTGCCATACGTTGTTGGGCTGGACTTTATATGGAGTTGCTTCTAGTAAAACTAAACCAGTCGACTTTATTAACCATTGTCAGTTAGACCACGCCGAGCTTACTGAACATGAACGTTTGGAACATCTCATAAAAGAACAGTACAAGCTTGATTCACTAGGTATTTCTAAGCGTGAGACTCTCCATAGTAGACAGGATTTACGGGCTGTCGAGATCTTAGACTCTACTACCACACGTTTACCAACTGGTAGATACCAAGTAGGGCTGCCGTGGCGGGACAATATTGAATGTGTTCCCGATAGCTATCCACAAGCTCACCCACGCTTCATCAGTCTCGAGAGGCGTATGTTACGAGAGCCAGAATTTGCCGACGCATACAAAAAGTTCGTTAGAAACATGTTTGATAAGGGATATGTGGAGGAGTGTGACCCTGACACTTATTATAGTAATTCGGCTTGTACAGGTACTCTTACTAATCTTACTAGCCCCAATACAGATAGTTCGATGCCAAAAATAAGGTGGTATTTACCACATTTTGGTGTGTATCACCCACAAAAGCGTAAGCTTCGTGTCGTACATGACGCGGCTGCTATGAATCAAGGAGTCTCTTTGAACACCTTGCTTCTCCAGGGGCCTGATCTTTTAGAGAACTTGTTAGGAATTATTTTTCGGTTCAGAGAGAGCAGTGTCGCCATATCAGCTGACATCAGGGAAATGTTTCCTCAAATACGAATCCGAGAGCAAGATAGAGATGCACTACGTTTTCTTTGGCGCGACGTTCAGTCAAAAGATACAACGCCTATAAAGGAGTATCGAATGACTGCTGTTATCTTTGGAGCGTCGTCCAGTCCATTTACTGCCCTGTACGTAAAAAACAAAAATGCCATGTTGCATCAAGATTTGTATCCGGAAGCGGCCAACGCTAGCGTGCACAGCAGTTACATGGATGACTATCTAGATAGTGTGGACGACGTCACCAAGGCTGCCCAGCTGTCATCTGATATAGTCACTATCCATCGTAATGCCTGTTTCGAAATGCGTGACTGGATCTCTAACAATCCGGAAGCGCTGCGTCTACTTCCACACGATTTGTGTGCTGCACAACCAACTGAAGTAGAACTTGGTAACGGTTTCATCCCTGACAATAAAGTCTTAGGCATTTCATGGAATCCGGTATCAGACACTATAGGTTTTAGGACTGGTTTAGAAGGTTGTAAGTTACAAGGGTTTTTAAGTAAACGAAAAGTTTTGTCCCACCTTATGAAAGTCTACGACCCGTTGGGGTTACTCGGGCCAATAGTTGTAAAGGGTCGAATCCTACTCCAAGAGGTCTGGAGATCAAATATTGACTGGGACACACCGTTTCCGCCCTCAGAGGTTTTGAGGTGGGGTGAATGGTTTAAAGAGCTCTCTGAAATATCAAATCTTAGAATTCCTCGTTGGTACGCCAATGCAAATGGCGAACCTTTACACAGGGAACTTCATGTTTTTGCAGATGCGAGCGAGCTTGCCTATGCCTGTGTATCCTTTAGGCGTTTCGTCTACTCCAACGGTACCATCAAGCTCGCCCTCATTGCTAGTAAAGCGAGAGTAGCACCATTGAAACCGACATCAATTCCGCGTCTAGAATTACAAGCTGCTTTAATTGCCTCTCGCCTTGCTGTCACTATCAAGGAATTTCACAGAAAAAAGCCAATCCGCACATTCCTTTGGACGGACTCAAAAACAGTCCTTGGTTGGCTCAGGAATGACGCCCGTACGTTCAAGCCTTTTGTGGCCCATCGAATCGGGGAAATAACGGAAAACTCACGAGTGCAAGATTGGCGATGGGTCCCAACCGACTTGAACGTCGCAGACGACGCTACTCGTATGAAACCTCTTCATTTAAATTCCAATCACCGATGGTTCACGGGACCTCCATTTCTTTTCAAAATCCGGAGGATTGGCCTGTAGAACCAGCTGGCCAGCCTATGGTTCAAGAGGAACGTAAACGATTTCCCGAACTTGTGGTTGCTCATCTGGTTATAACAGCAGATTTTAATCATTTTAGTGACTGGCTAAGTTTACTCCGCGCTACTGCTCGCGTTTTGCAGGCTGCGGCCAAATTTCGCTCCCTTTTGGACCGTACTAGACTCACTGTCCCTAACACCGCAGTTAGAGGCCACCGTTGTACGACTTTATTAGCGTCCACCACTCTATCGCCCTTGTCAGCTGAACTCATGGAAACCGCAGAAAGGCATATTCTACAACGCTTGCAGTCAGAAACGTTTTCAGTAGAAATTAACTCCATCATTCAAGACGTTCCGGTGCTCAAATCTAGTCCCATATGGAAACTTTCACCCATAATGGGAGAAGACGGTTTGCTGCGGTTGGACGGAAGAATCAGAGCAGTCGAAAACGTCAGCGCCGATGTGAAACGCCCCATTCTATTAGATGGTCGCCATAATGTCGTCCGTTTGTTGGTGCATTATTATCATCGCAGAGCAGGTCATGCCAATAACGAAACTGTGATAAATGAGTTGAGGCAAAAGTATTGGATCTTACGCATACGCAGCTCGGTCCGGAGTGTGGCCCACCAATGCCTATTTTGCAAATTAAAGACAAAACCAATCGTTCCTAAGACAGGGGATCTCCCGGCACATCGGCTTGCTCACCATCGCCGTCCATTCACTTACACAGGCGTGGACTATTTTGGCCCAATCATCACCTCCATTGGCCGAAGGAGGGAAAAACGGTATGTTGCCCTTTTTACGTGCATGACGTCCAGGGCTGTCCACTTGGAATTAGTACATTCTCTATCAGCGGATTCTGCCATAATGAGCCTGCGTCGTTTTATTGCGAGAAGAGGCACTCCCGATACCATATATTCAGACAACGGCACATGTTTTGTTGGTGCAAACCGAATTCTTCGGGATTTTTACCACCCCGAAGTCGAAAATTTCGCCGCAAACAGAGGTGTCAAATGGAGCTTCATCCCCGCTGCAGCTCCTTTCTTTGGTGGATGTTGGGAAAGGCTGGTCCGCAGCGTGAAAGTTGCATTAAATGCTACTCTGCACGAAAAAGCACCGAACGAAGAAGTGCTCGTGACCCTCTTGCTAGAAGCCGAAGCTATAGTCAACTCTCGTCCTCTCAGTCACGTTTCAGTTTGCCACGAAGACCAAGAGACCCTCACTCCTTTTCATTTTCTGCTCGGCTCGCGGCGAATCGCGCCAGTAATCATCCAACCAAATTCTTCCTTCAACTCTGGATGACCGGGACTTATTAAGACGATCAGATTGGCGGAAAGCACTACGACTGGCTGACCATTTTTGGCACCGTTGGATAAGAGAAATTTTGCCCACTATGCAGCCACGACAGATTGGGGACAGCAGGCAGCAAGCTCTCAATATTGGGGACATTGTACTCCTAGTTGATGAAAATTTGCCCCGTGGTACTTGGCCTTGTGGCCGTATTGCGGCAACCTTTCCTGGCAAGGACGGTATAGTTAGGGTGGTGGACGTAGCCACTCCAGGCGGCTTGCTTCGTCGGCCAACCAAGAAGCTTGTAAAGCTTTCCACGTAAGACCACGTAGTAGTTTGTGCACTTTCATGCACAAGGCGGTGGAATGTTGCATACTCCTTGGTTTGCCAAACTTTTAGAAGACTTTTTTTATATTTTTTATTTTTGACTGTTATTCTTTTCTTTTCTCTTGTCTTGTGCTGCTAGTTGTCAAAGGTTTGGTTTTGTTGGTTTTTTCCATTTTCTGTTATATTTTTTCATCTTTCTTCTATTATAGTATTTTACTCACATTGGCTTTTAGTTTTATTTTAACCACAATTCATACAGTCCATTTTCATCGCCTTCAATAATAATAAGTCGGCGAATAGACCGATACAGTCAGAACCGCACCTTCCAGAGTGATGAAAGGTGGGTATATAGGGCTTGGGAGCAACCGGACCAAGGTGTGGCTGACACACGCCTGCCGGATGATGATGCCATGTGCTCTTTCTGGCGAAGTATCTGGTCGGTGCCTGTCAGTCACACTGAAGGGGACTGGACTCGGGAAGTCGAGCGGGCCTGCGATCCTATACCAAAAATGGGGGCTATTACCATCTGCCCCCAAGATGTAGCTCGTGCAGTCCGCCCGTTACCTAACTGGAAGTCTCCAGGGCCGGACGGGCTGCACAACTTCTGGATAAAATGGTTCATAGGGTCGCACGCCCGCTTGGCGGCTCAGTACCAGACTGCATTGGACTCTGGTTTGCTACCCCAGTTTTTAACTACATTAGTTACCCACCTGCTCCACAAATCCGGTAGCACCGCGGAACCCAAAAATTATAGGCCGATCACATGTTTACCGACGGTCTATAAAGTTCTTACATCCATTTTGAGAGTTAAAATTAACAAACATATCGACACGAACTCCATCATGTCTGCCTCTCAAAATGGATGTAGGAATGGGTCCCGCGGTACTAAGGAGCTACTCCTCATTGATATGGCCATTAGCCAACAGGTTCGTTCGTTCGTTCGTTCGAGCGAAGAAGACGAAGATGTTTCACCACGACCAGCGCGAAATATCTAAATAAAGTTATTGAGTAACTTCATTTAGATTTTTCGGGCTGGTCGAGTGAAGTTCAGAAAGCCGTTAGTGAGCTGAATATGGACACAATAACCACCAAGACAAAAGAACATCGTGAAGCGTCCCTTATACCTGAATTCGACCCGGACAATGAAGAATGTATTAATGTAACGGCGAGGTTAAAAAAAATTACACAATTTAAACAATTTTTACATTGTATCGAAATTTTACACTAAATTATAAAATTAAAAATTAAAACAATTACAATATAAATCCTAAGTATAACAGAAATCAAATAAATTAATTAAAACGTAAAACATTTGTAATTCCCCGATAAAATATATTATTATGTTAAATGTGAAAATAAAAATAAAAATCTCAAAATAAATAAATTATGATTCCACCAATATGTCAAAAACTAAGTAAATATACATGTCAAATCAAAATGCAAATAAAAATAATGATATTATAAGACGATATATGTCAAATAAAGAATGTAAAACAAAGTCCAAAATAATAATGTCAAAAATAATTACTAAAAATATTACCCATACAAATGTCCAAAATAAAAATACTGCCAATTCATAGAAAAATGTCAAATATAATAATATAATGTCAATAAAAATAGCGTAATCATAATTAAAATCTATTTGTATGTGTCACAGAGAAACTCCTCAAGGGTGTAATAGCACTTTTTTATTAAAAATAATTTATCTGTTGCTTAAACTGATTTAAGTTGTATATCGACTTTAAGTGTACAGGTAGTTTATTAAACAGTTTAACTGACTGGTAACCTGCAGCATGACTGACTTTTTTTAAATGAGGTTGCATCTTATTTTGTAAGTCCCTACGCCTAGTAGCTTCCCGCTGACATCTGTAATGAAATCTGTATTTATATTGTACGCGTAACTACCTCCCCATAGAGTGATACTGTACCTGAGTTTTGATTCTACAAGCGAGTAATAAACCACTTTTAATTGCTGAATAGCGATCACATCTCGAAGACTTCTTAGGGCATAGCAAGCTGAGCTAATTGACCTTTCTATAGCTGTCAATTCTTTTTTCCAGTTTAGACTTTCGTCAATGTAACGTCAATACCTAAGAATTTTACACTGTCCACCAATGTTATTGTATTTTCATTCAATACAATGTCTATTTTTTCTTTGTTTCTCGACGTCGTCCTAAATAACATAGCATTCGTTTTACTGACATTCAATTTGAGATTATTGATGGTAAACCAATGATGAAAGAGAGCAAGAGCATTATTTACTTTACTACTGAGAGTATCAACATCTTTAGCGGCTATGATAGCATTCGTATCATCAGCAAACAGCACAAGTTCCGTATCACTTAGTTTCAGCATATAGCTAATTAAATCATTAACATATAAAATGAAAAAGATTGGTCCTAATATAGAACCTTATGGGACTCCTTGTTTTATTAGTTTAAGTCCCGATTTAAAAACTTTTTGACAATTTTCTTCATTCACTTTAATTTCGACATATTGCTTTCGATTTTCTAAGTAAGACTAAAAAGACATAAGACCGGTCCTCTTACTCCATAATGTTCTATTTTTTCTAATAGTAACTTATGATTAACCGTGTCAAAAGCGGAACTAAGATCGAGGAATAAACCTACGACTTTCAATTTATCATTAATTTTGTCAACTACTTGCTCCATTAACGTACTAATTGCGTCATTTGTTCCCACATTTTTCTGATAGCCGAATTGTCTGTGATTAAGTATTTTATTACGATTGAGATGTCTAAGTAGTCTGATTTTAAGTATTTTATCAAAATTTTTCGAAATTATTGGTAACAAGGAAATCGGTCTAAAATTATTAGGATCTAATTTGCAACCTTTTTTGTAAAGTGGGATTACGACTATACATAGGGAGAATGGAAGCATCTACTGAAGCGCGCATTTCCCAGAAATCGCGACTACAGGAATATCTTGGAGGAAATGATGAATCGAAAGAAATTACCTACAGAAACCATAACAAACTGAAGTAGGGATGGTTCGGCATCCACCAACATAACAAACGATTATGTGTATTCAAATGACAGACTTTATAGAAAGATATTACAGGGAAACCGCCTGGTAGTATCAGTTAGATGGAAGATAGTTCAAATGGGTTGTTCCGTTTAGGACAGATTCTGGTTTGGGCAGATTCTTGTTACGGCAGATTCTTTTTTTGGCAGATTCTTGATAAGACAGATATTGTACAGTCATCTACAAGTATTATGTAAGAATTTTATAAAACTATTTATGTTGCGGACATTTTGTTTTACCTTCGGCAATTGTAATTCTGTAGGAGGTATAAGTAATGGTTTAAAAAGATGCCTGGACGCGAAATCTGATCTTACGGATGATATAGTAAGGCCATTGAACTCATACAGTCTGTACGGCTTTTAAATTTCATCTCTTTGGTTCACAATTACATCATCAGTGTTTTTATGTATAAATCATAATGATTTCCTTGTTGTCATTGGTGACATGTTGTCATTCTTGTTTGAATCTTTTCAAATTAATATTTAGGTCTGTCTCAAATACTTACATAATGGATTTGCCAGGTCCTAGTGGAGAAGGTGATTTACAGATCATTACAAGCAAAAAAGGAAAACCCGTTGTACTTCCCGGTGGGTATCGTTCAACTTTGCCGTGAAAAACAAGAACGGGACGACCAATTGGAGATGCCACAATAAGTTAGAGTGCAATACTTCACTTACTTTGAATGCTGCTATTAAGGAATCTAAGCACACCTGTGCTCCGGACATGGCTATAAATACTGTAGATGCGTTGTTACACGGTTGTAAGAAAGAGGTTTGTGCTAATCTAGAACTAATTCCAAAAATATACGAAAATTATTTTAACTCATGCTGCCTAAACGCGGAAGATATACCATCATTTAATTCGAAAAAACAATCTTTATATAATGCAAGAAAAAAATATCTAACTGTGGATAGAACAACTTGTACAAGCATGAAAAGTTTGAGATTACCCAATGAAACATTGATAATAGACTAATACATATATAGAAGACTTATGAGTTATTGAAAATGACATCCATATCTTAGATTTTGTAAATATCGAGCGAATGGAGGACAATCTAGTGTGGTATCACTTGCAGTTTATTTAATCAAACTCAGAACAGGAGATTCTGATGACAGAATTTCGATGCTATTAACCCTTAAATTGGCAAATGAATTTATTTCTAAAATGTAATGTTTTTTTGTTATTTCCTAGTTTATTATGATCCCAGTAGACTGAAAAAAATTGTGAAAATATTCTTCTTATTACAGTTTTCGCGAAAAGCTATGTGCTCCAGGGAGTACATTGCCAACTTTAGTGTAAAGTATGTCTTCTTATGTTTGTACTACGTGAAGGACGGTGCCAAACTATCAATTAAACACTTATTAGTTTTAAATCTTTACTTTAATCAATAATTCTCATTTTTAATCATTCTCATTAATAATTCTCAACAATATTTATTGGGTGTGAAATTGGCGGAAGCAATTTCTTTTGTTACTTTCGCCTACCACAAAACACAGATGCATATTGCACTTCACGCAAAAGACTTTGGTTCTTCCCTCTTTGCAAAACCTACAACGAGATTGCTTATTTGCCGATTCCGGAAAATGTCCGACAGCATCGTACCTGACACTATCAACCGGCCGTTCAACTGTAGGTTTTTGGATCTTTCTCCCCGTCATCTTCTCCATACTTCCACTTGACTTGGCGATTTTTCCAGCCCGACAGAGTCCTTCAAACAAATCAAGCCTAAACTCTTTTAGAGACTTTTTATTTCTCCCATCTCGCCTGTAAAGAAGCCAGCCGTTGTTTATGCATATGTCCAGCAATTGCGAAAAGATAACTAAATACCACCGTCGGCTCTTGAATGGGGTCCGGTACAAAGATATTAGCATATCGGCTAAATCTACGCCCCCCATATGCTTATTGTACTGCTTCACAAGTTGAGGGCAGTCAACATCGACCTTGCGTTTGTCTTCCTTCGAGTACCTCCTTATCTTTTCAATAGGATGAGAATCCACGTAGGAACTTATAAGCGTTACCACCTTATTATCGTTCCACTTCACGACAGCCAACTTGTTGCTATTGCACACAACTTGGGCACTGTATCCTCTCCTTTTCTTTTTTATTTCTTTCTCAGAGGGTAACAGATCTTGACAACCCCTGAGCCGGTTTGTTCTTATAGTTCCCAGGCTAAATATTCCGTATTCTTCCCGCAATAAGTAAATAAGCTCTGGAGAAGTAAAGAAATTGTCCGCGTATATGATGGATGGCTTCTTTTTTATTGTTTTGCATAATGCTATTACCACCATGCCACCAACCCCAAGTGAAGCTTCTTTAGCTGTGAAAGTGTTTTCACGAAACGTGTCATCTCCACCGTACATGATAAAATCATATATAATTCCTGAAACCCCGGCGCGTACAAAGTTTTTAAAACCCCATTTTTTCGGCTTGTTCTTTATATACTGCCTCCTTTTCCCAGCTTTTGTGCCTTTATATGGGATCATCATCTCATCTATTGAGTACTGCCCTTCTTCCTCTATCTTCAAGCAATTTTGTCTGATCTTCTCCATGACAGGGCGTATTTTGTAATAGCGATCTGAGTTCTCCATGCTATTATCCACAAAGTGAATGTTGCGGCGTATTTGTTGGTAACGTTTTAGGGGCATTTCATCAGCTATTAGAGGATATCGGGTTTTTCTTGCCCAATAATCAGTATAGGCTGGCATGTGAACCACACCCATTAACATTTCAATAGCCAGAAAACTTTCTAACTCCTCATTTGTCAACTGTATAGATTTACCATGTTCTTGAACCGAATATAAGTTTGTGTTGTGAACGATATCTGAAATTATGTCCGGTGAAAAAAAACAGCGAAAGTATTCCAATACCGTTTCATTTTGTGTTTTATGAAGCTCGTGTATTCCTTCATCCATGTAGCCCCTATGGCGTAAATAAGTTTTTTTCCAGCTGTAAGTCAGTGAAAATTTGGTTTTCTTAACTTTTTTTACTACAACTGAAGGCTTCTTGCGTTTAGATCTAGTGATCGGCATAGGCGAAGCTTTTGGAGTGCTAGGAACTGGTGACTGCAGAAGTTCTACAGATGGAGTGGGTAATGATTGAATTGAATTCAATGTTGGTATGGCATTGTAATTATTCGTTGAGGGAGACGGAAAAACCTCTTGGAGCGTTGGTGTTAGTGGTACATCATCAATGTTATAGTCAAATACGTTATCAGAGTCGTTGTGGTCGTCTTCTAGAATGTTCAGTCTTTCAAATGAGGAGTCTAATGAAGGGGGGTCAGAGCTAAGCTTAGGTGAAGATGGCGGAAGGAAGTGTGATTCGTTATCCGAACTAGAACTGTCATCGGAACATGCATTTTCTTTCGGGATCAAAGCTAAAATCTTATGCGATCGTGTCAGGTTCAAGCACTGTAGACAAAGAAAAAACAACATGCTGTACGACATACAATTCACACCTCAACCGATGTTATTTTAGATCAAAACCAACAAAAAAAGCCACTTTGCCTTTCTTTGCGTATTTGGCAATGTACTTCGTGAATACCGAAGTTTAATTTGTGTTCTTTACTACTTGGCAACGGTATTCACGGAGTACACACAAAGTTTCGAACTCATAAAATTGCAATTACGTAATTTACACATGCAATTATGCAAGATTTATATTATTTATAATATCCCTATGCAATTTAAAGCCTAATCACCACAAGTTCAACCCAAAAAAGTATAGAAAAACTTAAAAAACTTACCCGTGACGCAGAGACACCAGACCGCTTCGAAGACATTTTGAATTTGACGGATAGTTTTCGATGTTACCACATCCTAATATTTTTTCTACCAAAATATACAATTATTGCAAGCTAAAAATAATAATTTATGGTATTTTTTTTAGATTAGTACTACAATCGATTTTTTCAAAGTGTATGGCTTTGGTGAAGTACCCTGCCAATTTAAGGGTTAAATATTGCAAGAAGTATTTTTACAAAATTAATAACCAAAGCACGAGATGTGATGGTGAAACACTTTGTGCCAGCACATTTAGGATTTCAACATATAACTAGACAAGAAATGGCATCAAGAAACCTGTGCATTCCTGAGTCCTTGTTTGGAAACCCCGGAAGCTATATGGAGGATAAAAAAGCAATAGTAATAATGGATGGAACATACATTTATGTCCAAAAGAGTAGCAAATATGCATACCAGAAAAAAACATACGTAATAAATATAGGAACCTTGTTAAACCGTTCATTATAATATGTTGCAATAGCTACATCATTTATGTCCTCGGCCCGTATCCAGCCACAAAATAAGATGCTGATATTTTAAAGGAGACAATATTAGGCCTATGAGACAATATTTGAGAAATTTTGATGTTATGATATTGGAACGGGTCTTCCGTGACAGCATTTCCTTATTACAAAGCTTAAATTACTCCGTACATTATCTATTATCATTAGAACTGGGTGGTGCTGCGACAAGAATATATTAATAGTGCATCGAAACATTTCATGCAAGATTTTAGAAATTTTTTGGGGATAAATTTATATTACACGACGTTATAGTAAGATCTAGCATTCTATCGCAAATTGACAACATCATAAATCGATTTTTAATTTACAATTGAGAAGTGAAGTTTGAGGTAGCCATTTTGGGGTTTTTGTGCTCAGTGTCACTGTGTGCTCCACGAAAAAAATGCCGTAAGTATTCTAATTTATTGGTTTTTACTAAAGTACCTAAAGGTACCAAATGAATCTAGAAAACCTATTCTACTACCTACCTCACTAACCTAACCTAACTACCTCATGATAACTCATGACTTAAAGTGCCATAAAGAATATGAATAAAAGAAATACATCAATCCGCAAAATGTCGCAGGTATTCTGGTTAATATAAAGGGTGTCTGGTGGCAGATTTAGGTTTTCAAAATAAAATAAAATAAATACCTTTATACGTATAGTTTTAATAAAAGTGTTAAAATACAGAGTCATAATGCGGATTTTATTTTTTAAATATGATGTCATCCAAATGTCTTCCATCTTGTTGCACACACTGTTCAAAACGGAGCCTCGTATTCCGCGCCACACGCTGCAGTAAACTCGGTTCAATTGCGCCGATTTCTCGCCGAATATTTTCTTTTAAGTCCACAACAGTTCGCGGATTGTTGGTGTAGACTCGCGCTTTGAGGTAGCCCCACAAAAAAAAATCCATTGGGGTTAGGTCGGGGGACCTTGGTGGCCACGGGATGTCCCCAAAGCGACTAATCAGTTTTTCAGGGAAATTTTCGCGCAACAAATCCATTGAAGCTCTGGCCGTGTGTGCAGTCGCACCATCCTGTTGAAACCACGTGTGTGATGAGAACGATGGATGAGCTCGCAGGCTCGGCAAAAAGAAATTCGAAATCATGTGTCGATAATTCTCACCACTGACATTAGTCGCGTGGCCCCGTGCATTTTCAAAAAAAAATGGCCCAATTATCCCACTCGCGGATAAAGCGCACCAAACAGTTACCCTTGGGCAATGTAATGGTTTTTGGTGTTTCAATCGAGGATTGCGAGTTCTTGGAGCCCAGTAACGACAGTTTTGCTTGTTAACGTGTCCGTTTAGATGGAAATGAGACTCGTCACTCCAAAAAATTGAATTCGAAGTGCGAAAACGCTCCAACATGGTTTCACAAAAAAATTTGCGTGACACAAAGTCATTTTCTTTTAATTCTTGAATGATTTGAATTTTAAAAGGATGGAACTTCATGTCCTTTTTCAAAATTTCATGAACAATCGCTCTTGGAAGTCCCAGTGAAGCTGCCCTTTTCCGTATTGAAAGTCGTACATTTTCACGTAAACTCCGTTCCACCAGTGCGATGTTTTCCGGGGTCCTTGACGATCGACTAGGCCCTGGCCGTGGTGTGTTCATAGCCGAAGCAGTTGAGCGGAACCTCTCCACCCACGAACGAATTAAATTCACACTCGGTCCATCGCTTATCCGTCGAATATTGAAATGTGTACAAAACTGCCGGCGAGCGAGTACGTAAGAATCGTGGCTCTTGAAAAACACTTCGATAGCGAATGCGCGATGCTCACCCGACCACTGCGACATCGTGACTGAGAAATCCGCACGATCAGTGGTTCTAATGACACCACCCTCCCCCCCGCACCGTTTATAACTTTTTGAAATATTCGATTTTTAAAATGTAAATCTGCCGCCAGACACCCTTTACAATACAAGCAATAATTCTGTTTTTTGGCAGAATATTTAACAAGCTACATATTACCGTAATAGTGTTTTAATTTTTTAGTCCAATCAATAGATTTTTTGTGAATAGAGAAAGCGGTAATATAATTGATTCCAAATAGGTCAGATTCCATGTACGTCATTTTCCAGCTAGAATTTTGAGTTAGTAATGGTTTCTGGTACACTTACTCACATTATATTCATCGCACCACGTCTGCGACTTCTTTGGTGGCACAGACTCGAGTCTAGAGATTTTGACACTAAATGTATGTAAACTTCGTGATTGTGATAATAGCCATCGCTACGTAATTACCTGGCCGCTTAATTTATTTGATGAGATATTTTTTATTCGGTCAATATAATATCAATCAATATCATGTTTATTAAATCGCTAATTGTTACATAGAAGTAATGTTTTCTTCAAGTGCATAAAGCTTTGTTAGAAGGAAAGAGACATGTCTCCCACATCCCAAAACGTTGACTAAATGGTACTGCAATATCGATGGTTCCCCAGGACTCACTGAAGATGCCTTTCAAACACTGAAATCCAAAAGAGATATATCTGAAAAAAAAAACCTTATCTGCGCACTAATTGCAGATGAAATGGCTATCCGGCAGCAAAAATGTTGGAACAATAAAACCCATAAATACGACGGGCTTGTTGACATCGGTTCTGGTCCCAATGAAAATATAAACAGAATGGCTTCTGAGGCATACGTTTTTATACTGGTGTCACTTAATGAGCCCTGGAAATTACCAGTTGCCTATTTCTTTATTCATGGGCTAACAGACGTTCAAAAAAGTAGAAAAGAAAAAAGAAAGAAATTTTGAAGGACATCTACAAACCTGTCCGCAATGGAAATACTGGGGTGTGAAATTAAATGTGATCCGAGAATCCGAGGCATCTAAAAACTACATTCAAGCACCCTTCCGCCGATTACTATGTCGCCGTTTTTTTGGATGCCTGCCACATGGTAAAATTAATAAGGAATCACTTTGAATCCAAAGAATGTTTCTGGAATGAGAATACGTAAAAAAATTGTGAGATTTACAAAGTAAAACTGGCTTACATCTAGCTAATAAACTCACAAAAAAACACATTTATTTTAGAAACTCAATAATGAATGTTAAACTTGCAAGTGCTTAGTAGAAGCATTGCAAAAGCCATAGAATTTTTTCGAGTGGAATTTAAAATCTCAGGTTTTGAGGATGGCAAAGATACCGAAGAGTTCATTATGTTAATGAATAATGTTTTCGATATTTTCAATACTAGAAATCTAAGCCAACATGGCTTTTGCCATCTATTATTAATATTTAATAAAGAGGAGATATTCGATTTATTAGAGAAAGGAAAAGAATGTAAGTATCTTGAAATTGAGTCTTAAAGTTTCTAGAAAAAGAAGTTATAAAGAAGGAGAACATTCAAAAACAATCATTATAAAAACCTATACATCTGTTTTAAAAACAAAAGTATTTACCGGTTTTCTAGGGTTAAAGTATAATTTGAAAATGAGGGTAAGAGTATATTTGAATGACAACTATATTACATGTTAGGGTAAAGGAGGGTATCCGCGGTCAGGCGACAATGCCGGTCCCCACACTATCTTCCAAATTACAGCGTTTTGCGCACACACACCGCCGCGGGGAACACTCACGCCACCCTCAATCAATTTGAGGGTGGCGTGAGAGCGGGGGCACACGATGCGTTGCGGCGCCGCACCGCAAAGATTTCACCGTATCAGCGGGCACACAGCGGGCTTGTGTGCCCGCTGATACGGTGAAATCTTTGCGGTGCGGCGCCGCAACGCATCGTGTGCCCCCGCTCTAAGTGTTCCCCGCGGCGACGCACCGGCCGGCCGACCCCGCTCAGTTCCGAGCACGCGTCAGGGAAAACTGCAAGTCAATTTGTTTCGCGCCAATTTTTCGTAATTTTTTGGCCGCGGAACATAAGAGGTGAGTGTCTTAATTTTCATGTTTCATTCATTGTCAGTGTTATTTATTGTAGTGTAGTTATCTATCTACCCATGTAATCATAGATTTCAAGCACTTTTCTACAGGTTTTTATTAAAATTATTATTAACCAGAAAAGTATACGGGTGGCTAACGCCGGTCATGCTGACCGGTATTAACCGCAAGTTATATTTGCAAGTATGTAGATTATATTTTTGACCTTTTATTACGTTAAAATTTATATTATTTTCGTTTTTAGGATGTCGGGGACTCGGAAGTAGGAACAAAGGATTGAAGGTGAACTGGAGCCAAAATGATTTGAGTAGGGCATTCAAACTTTTAGAAGAAGGAACATCGATAAAAGAGGCAGCTCGGTCTAATAGCATCCCATTCTAAACCCTACAAGATGAGTATAAGGACCAGAGTTCATCAGACTCCGAAATCGAAATGACTGACGTACGCGATGATGATGATGATACTGATTTCGAAGATCTGGAGAACAGATGCATGTTGTGTGGTGCGACTAAGGCCGGAACAACGAGCTTTGGTACAGGTGCGTACAGTGTGGGCTTTGGGCTCATGCTGAATGCTCTGGTTATGAGTCTCTCCCGAAGGCTACGTGTGCGACTTATGCCGCTAAAAGTTTGACCGGTTTTGCCAACCTGCCGACCGGTATTGTCTGCCATGTCGGACAGTACCGGCCAAAACCATTTTTTTAAAGAGTTGATTGTGTCTTATTTGTAATTAATATTGATCACAATGGTTGTGATTATGTTAGAATAATACCTTAAGTTATGTTTCATAAGAGTTTCTTAAATAAATGTGGATTTTTCACTGAATTGTAGTCCTTTTTGCTTAAGTGACCGGCAATACCCTTCCTTACCCTACGCATTACGGTTATATTATCGTTCTATAAACTGTTACGTGGTGCAAAACTGTTATTATAAAAAAAACTGAACCATTGTTTTCCCCAAGTCTATGGTCAATCCATGAAAATTTGTGCCAAGATATGCCTCGATCGCAGAACTCAATTTTTACCTAATACTTTCATCAAATAGAGGTAATTATCCAATCCTATTAAGTTATTAAAATAAATCAAATTGTATGCTTGCGAATTGTAACAGAGGTAATTATCCAATCAATAAAAAAATTTGTTTGGAGATCTACCATGTAGTCATGTCAAGCTGCGATAGCAGTGAACGCACACTTGGATTGATTTGGCATCCAAGCGATGATACTTTGAGATTCGACGTATCTTTCAAGCGGATACCTGAAAGTATTATAATGGGACACAAAAGCCTACCAAGAGGGAAATGTTACGCGTGATAATGTCTATTTTTGACGTCTATGGCATTATAGCACCGTACACCATTACTGGAAAAATTATATTACAAAAAAAACTTTGTCCTTCAATTCGTACAGTTTCAATATAATTATTTTCGCTGAATACGCTTTGTTTTAACAACGAACCACACCCACAGCAGTATACTTTGATGCTATAATAATCGTTTTTTGCGATTATATAATTATTTTTTTGTTTTTTCTTTGTAGATGCCTCAATGCAGCGAAAATCAATATTTGATTTTTGGCGTTCTATTCCGCCCAAAGGTCGATTAAATAAAGTAATCAACTTTGTGAAAATGAGCTTTTGTGATTTGGTTGTTACCGAAGAACAGGATGAGCAGATAAAAGCATGTTTGAAAAAAGAATGGAGAAAATTCGTGTGAAATGGGATCGCAAGCAAAGACGATTAGACTTGTTTCCCTTAACCAGGCTTTGGGTTGAGCATTTCCCACATTGATTTTAGGAGCTTTTACCGAGTTTTGGTAAAGAATCTCCCACAATCTGTCAAAAAAGCCAACATAGAAATATTACCTATGGTAACACAAAAAAAAAGTGGAACAGAACGCAAATGTCACTTTTAGAGCCATTTCATCTGTGGTCGTTCAAACGTTGGTATATCGGCCATATACCAACGTTTTTGTGACAAGTGTATTTTTATTCGCTATGGCGAATCGGAGAAAGGTAAGTCGTACAATTTTTTTTTATTTTTTTATTTACCTATTTATGTACACACATAATAAACAGACAAGAACGTAATTGAGTCTTTATTGTGGGAATCAGTTATCATTTGAAACATTGGTGTAGATTTAATCGAATCTGAAGCAATCATGGCAATATAAACAAATAATCGTTTCGTGCGTATAGATCCATCTGAGGCTCTAGACAAAGTGACATTTTATCAGCGATAACGACGATGGAAAAGGCAAAAATATATAGGAGTGACATAAGCTATCGAAAAGCTTATGTCAATCCTGTTGAAAGTCTTTGTAGAAATACGAAACGCTTTCGAAACGATTGTCACTTGTCTAGTCCCTCTGGAAGAATTATAGGCCGAAAAAAAGACCCCGTGGCATCTACAGTAATGGTTACTTTAGGGAAACTACGGTGATACATATCATAGTACTCAATTTGCTGATCAGACCAATAATACAAATGTAAATAGGGTATCACTGTCATTTCACGAATAAAGTTTATGTGTTCCATTTGTTTCATCATAAGTATACTTAAAATTGGATGAGAATGAAGTCTCTGGCCTTGTCTTTTGTCATACTTGATCTTTCGGAGAGCTCCTTAACTTGGCCGCACCGGTGGGCAGACTGTGTTTGTGTGTTTGGGTCTTTAATTAATTTCGCCGCAAGTTCTATGTGTACAGCAACGGCAGGCTTATATTGTAAAATTTTTGCTAACTGACCTCTTCTATATGGCGTTAATTTTGATTTTTTCTTTGGGTTATGTGGTAGATTCGCTTCATTAGAAGAAAGTATATCGCATGCCATGGTTATAGTTTTCTCAGTAACTGCTTCGGTTTTGATTATAGTTTTTCTTTCACATTGTGAGCACTTTCCTTGGACCCAAATGTTTTTTTTTACTGTCAACTTTTTTATTTTTAAAGTTCCAAGTACATGGTAGCCTCGAGAATTCCCAGAGCTTTTCTCTTAGTAAAGTCGCCCACTTAAACTTTGGCAGACTTTTGTATAATTTGTGTGTTGATGTGGTGTCTCTTCTGGTATAATGAACCGAGATAGGTTGTATTTTTTTCAATTCATGCTCGTCCATTAAAAATGTAAACGTTATTACTTTGTCTCCTTTGTCTTGACATGTCCAAGGTGAGGATACCATACTATGACGAGACGGTGAAGATGAACAGCTCTGAGCTGGTAGTATATCTTCTTCATCTTCATCTTCATCATTTTTGAAATACTCACCGTAGTGTCTTTTCAACGTTTTATATAATGCATATGGAGACATCATATTATCTAATTCAATGCTTATGGTTTTAAAAATTGGATCATTGTATTTAATATATCTATTATTTTTGCATACCTCTGCGTATTTAATGAATGCGTTTTTTAATTTCTCACTATCCACTTTTCTTTTGCGGCCTCTTGTTTTTACCTGACAAACAAATAAGTTCATTTTACAAAAATGGGGTTAGCATAATAAATATTTATATAGTCAATTTAGGGTGACTACCGAGCCGGCGAGGTTCGTGTTTTCTGGTCCAATCGAGGGCGCTTCCAAATTATACGGTTAATGTAGCTAGTGTATTGAAATTTTATGGGGTATTCCTCGAAGTGAATTTTAAAAACTATCGATATGATTTATTACGAATCCTTCATGCTCTTCTCTATGTTGCATCGTTGGCGTGTTTCGAGGAATACTTTAGGTTCGCTTCATTTGTTGCGTTTCAAAGTAGGTGCGCTTCGAGGAATACCCCAATTCTATAGCTTACGAAAACGCAAAATTAACTTTCAATAAGTAGGTATACATTTCTATTTTACTCACATTTAATTAAGGTATAAAGAAATAATAACTCACCTTATCTGCCATATTGAATAGTTTCACTAATATCAGGGCCAAAAATATAAATATAATAAAATGCAGAAAATGTTAGAATCCGATTAAATAAAAGTCTGTTTTTTTAAATATCGTAGACGGTATTTGACATTTCCAGTTATTGTTGTTTGTTTTTAGGGTTCTGTACCCAAAGGGTAAAACGGGACCCTATTACTAAGGCTACATCCGTCTGTCTGTCTGTCCGCGGCTTAGCTCAGAGACTGTTGGTACTAGAAAGCTGAAATTTGGTATGGACATATAAATCACGCCGACAAAGTAGTAAAAAAAAACGTAAAACATTTTTTTTAGGGTACCTCCCCTACTTGTTAAGTGGGGATGGTTACGGGTTACGGGTACGTAGGCTCCACAAGTTACCGAGCAATATTCGACCAACTTTAATTTGCAGTTGCAAAAACATGTTCTCCCATATTTACATTCTGTATGGGAGAACAAATTTTTCAACTACAATGTTAAGTTTGTTTGATAAATTCATCCCAACTACGGAACCTACCCGGCGACAGATTTTTTACGATTTAAAAAAACAAGTGGGCGAACCACGGATTTTCTTTGTTGTTCATGGTAACACCATTATAATTTTGGTTAGAAATCCTTTAAAATGTGCCTTTAAAATGTGAAGAGTTCTACATAATTTCAAACATCAATCAGTTCGTAATTGTCGTAAGCGCCATCTATATTAACGAATGCGCGTAACCACACCGCTTAGTAGGACCTTTTCACCCTAATAAATATTCGCTTGTCAAATGCAAAATTATCAAAGGCCGCTAGGTGGCCCCCAAATTATCGATTTGTTGTTCTATTACCGTAACCGTACGCATATTTAGTTTTATGAAATTTAATTTAGATGTCGATTAAAAATGTTAAATGAGATAATATTACATTAGATATATAACATTTTATAATTAATCATAGTAACAATAGCCAACTCTTATCTTTATTTCAAAACACATGAACATGAATTTTCGATACGAAAATTATTGTGTTTGGTGATCTTGATGAGATGTATTACATTAAAATAGTTTGTTTTTCAGTGGTTTACCCAAACTACAATTGCCATACAAAAAACACTACCTATACAAATTTTGATGTCTTTCATGACACCAGCTACCTAATTTTTCATACTCCTAACTAAACACTCGAATGCCAATTTCAATACTAAATTCTTCGACTGACAAAAATACTTGTCTTTATTTCCGAGTAATAGGTACAAATTAATAATTGGGATTGATTACGGTGAAGTAAAGAGTTACTTACTGTCAGAAAACTCAGTGTATTTACATACCTAAAAAAAAACCATACTAAAAATGAAGAGAACAACGTATTCTTTCGGAATAAAGCATTTTTTTTGTTGGGCACTTTCACATTTAGCCCAAAAATGTATGGACGGTGAATGTTCTCCTTTGCTCACAGTATACAAACACACGATTCGTTCCATTCATAAAAACTCAAAAGCCGGGCTTAAGGCGATGTTACCCTAAAAACCGTCGTTTTCTATTGTGATTTATTCGTAGATAGCACGGATTTAAATTTTGAAAAAAACATATTACATAATTCATACTTCGATCTTTAGATTCCGGCTATGCGATACACGATTACTTGCACTTTACTGCATCCAATTAAATCGCAAAGACAAGTCTAATTTCGGTCTAATTTCTTATTTTATTTGAGTTTTATTAGGCTTTGAATAATAAAACTTATACCATAATAAAGGTCGTAAAAAATGTGTTAAATATGCGCTGACATAATGTGAAATATTAAAATATTTATACCACTAATTTCAAAACTAAGTGGTTTCATCTTTTCATGCGCGTGTCAGAAGAAGCGGTAAGCATTATAAGTATTTATATAGGTATTACCCAAACTAGTAAGACTTTTATTGTCAGAATGATTACTGGTTACTTTTGTGTATGAAAGTTATGTTTAATATGTTTTGTAGGGAAAGGATTTCATAAATTAAAGCACAGACAGACTAGGCTGGACATTTATTTAATTAGGCTTGTCAGTATTTTATCAGAAAGCTACTTGTCCGTTCACAAAACTAGGTCTTCATGGAGAAGAAGGACAAGAAACTCCATGGAAACAGTATTACAGTTTTCTATCGGAATAATAGCAATAATATAAAAATAGCAAGGAGAAGAACATGAATATTCCGTTATATAATTTACACATTATCAGTATTAAACCATACACAACAACATAATAACAAACCATCAGCCATAATTACAGTGTAATATCAAATTACTTAACTTACGTGACACCTGCCGGTCTATTCCAAACAACAACGGCACTAGAACCAACCAACTGGACTTCTACCGAGCAACTGACTCGATAACGTCCTTACAATCCTTTTTATATCCTACAAACGTCACTTTATATCAAACATCTACCGTCATTTTATACTAATCATAGATGATCATATATTTTGGTTTAATAACTTCAATTAAAGGTAAATAAACAAATCTAATGTATTATAATAGTTTTAAAACATCATAAGGTAATGAGGCAATTTAATAAAAGCTAATTCGTTATTCTTAAATAAAATTCAATAGAATATCAACATCAACTGACAGTATTGTAACAATCGTTGAAACGGTTTATTAAAATAAAATAGCAATATAACATCTAAGATATGCTACAAGTATCATTAAATATTACGTAATAATTTATAGTTATAACATCTATATTATTTTTAGGTAAACAATACTTAGTCAAATTAGGTACTTCTACCATTGGTCCCAAGCTTCGTAAATGTGACAGATGTCAAAATTGAACAACAATATTTTACCATTATCATAGCCTCACAAAGAATAATCTAACACGGCCATACTGACAAGTACTTCGTTCTCGAAGTACCTATAAATTTATTTTTAGGATCTCCAACAAAAGAGACATACACATCGAGTATAAATTAAAATAACAAAACCGGTTCTTTCAAAATGAAAATAATCTCATAATGAATTATCTAACACGGTCAGACTGACAAGTACTTCGTTCTCGAAGTACCTAGCATCCACCGTCTCATAAAAACGTCATCACCTGAACCAATTCAGAAAGTTATACCTTGTTATATAACCAAAGTTAAACCTTACTATGTAAGTTATAAAGTTGTATCTTGCTTTAGGTGCTCAGAGCACATGGCAACTAATTTCTTCCAATATATTATATAACGTCTTTGTGACTTCTGCTAATGTAATAGAAAAACGCCCAGTTCTTAACTATTTAACGAGTAACTTTTCAATATAATTAGTTTACAAAACAATTGGGAAGTATTAATTCAGTACCTAAGTCATATAAATTCAATTGCTGTTTAATCAGCACTTAACCAGCGATCATAAAAGTAATTCAAATCATTCATCGCTCGGTCAATCTGACACTATTTTTGAAACCTGTATTCAACAAACACTTTTGCTTTTTACAATTTCACAAATTTTTACTTGACTACTCTGACTGCTCTTTACTTTGGAAGTAAACACTTTAAATAATATATAACAACAAAACCAAAGTAAAATCAATTATTTCACAGACCAATAATACAAGTAAAAAATGTCAGGGAAAATAGTAATAAAAGATTAAAATAACTGTTATTAACTCCGATACTTAATGCTATTTATTTCCTTCAAAACAAGAAATTATCTTGGTGAAACAACTTGTAAACATTAGAGTCTAATTCAAGTAATTATTAGATACTGTGAACACTTGGTTGTATTTAAATCATTCTCATTTGTGATCATTTAAAAAGTATGGATTGGATGTGGCTGTACAAAGAGTCGTATCCAAATTAAGTTCGTTAATTTTTATTCATCAATAATTTCTCAATTCACGATAGAATCTTACTTTAGCGATTCAGCATTTTATATTTCGTCATCATGGTCTATAGCGCAGAATGACATTCAGCCATCATCTTTACGTGTTAGACCGAATAAATAATGTGAAACTGATAGACTTTAATATTTATTTGCTTGACATTGGTCAAAGGTATATACTATTTTGATCTGCGTTATCAAGTGATTAAATATAATTTTGACTTGTTATAGGAAAGATTTTGAGAACTGAAGAAGATATAAAAGATCAAACCGCACTTACAAATTGTAAAAATATATTTCAACTGTTAGAATGTAAATTCATAAAATACATAGTTACGTTAAACACACTACGTTATTGCTTGTGTCATATATTATTATTATTTATTTATACCACAAATAATAATAAGTAGGTAATCTTTTTTTTGGTTTTATATACCTGAGTTTTATTTTTATATTATCCTTTTAGTTTAAGAAGTATTTAAAAAGGTAACAAGAAGGAAAATAAATAAATGAAATTATAGTATCACAAATATCTAATTTTCGCCAATATATCTTTAGAATGTTATGTTAAACTGAAATGTACCAAAATTATCATCAAATATGGTAACAAGGAGGAACATTTATATTTTAGTAATAGTCCCTGACCTTAGACATGTTAGGGCTCCCACCTGCTGTACATGAGACCCAGACTAACAATAGGCCAGTGACTAACCAGCAGTAAATTATCAGAAGCCCCTGACCTTTAGACATGTTAGGGCTCCCACCTGCTGTACATGAGATCCAGACTAACAATAGGCCAGTGACTAACCAGCAGTAAATTATCAGAAGCCCCTGACCTTTAGACATGTTAGGGCTCCCACCTGCTGTACATGAGATCCAGACTAACAATAGGCCAGTGACTAACCAGCAGTAAATTATCAGAAGCCCCTGACCTTTAGACATGTTAGGGCTCCCACCTGCTGTACATGAGATCCAGACTAACAATAGGCCAGTGACCAACCAGCAGTATATATATATATATATTTTTTTTCTTTTTTTTTTTTTTTTTTTTTTTTCTAAAGAACTTGGATCATTTCAGTTCAACTAAATTTAATCAATTGAGTTTAGTCTATCAATTTTGCATTGTAAAGTGCAAACCTCTCAAGCTTATCTTTGTAAGCACTGGAAATTCCAATCGAATACGACACGTATTTTCATAATAAAAAGCTCACAAGCTAATTTTAATTATCTACTAACTAATCCAATCGGCTAAAACAACAATTAAAATAAAATCTTACTTAATCATTCATTTTCATTATTTTTTTTTTTTTTTTTCTTTGAAGCTCATTATTATTTTATTTTCTTATTTAAGATTCAGTTTCTATTTTTTTTTAATTATTCAATCTTTTGATAATACCTACATTTATACATTATCTTGACTCTACTAAGAGAGCCGGGTGATATGTAACTCAGGATCCTCCTACAACAGACACCTTTCTCTATTTAAGATTGTGCATCTCATAGATTTATGATTATGATTATGATTATCACATTAAACAAAGTATAAACTATAAATTGTGACCAGAGTTGAAAAGGGAACTTTTTTATTTATTTATTTTTTTACGAAAACAACTGTCGAAAATGTCTCAAACAAGGATTGTCTTTTTTTTTTTTTTTTCTTTGAGGGACTTATCAAATTTATTATCAACAAATCGACCAGACCTATTATAATTTATTACTAGACTATTCAATTTTCTCTTTTTTTTTTTTTTTTCTTTTTTTAATCAATCCAAATAAGTTTGTAACAGATACTGAAACAATCGCATAAACCCTGTAAATTGCGAATTCCGATGTTCGTTCTAAGACGGGAAATTACCTTAACTAAAAGTATAATTAAATAAGAATCTCCAAAACAATTGCGAGGAATTACTTCGTAATAAATATGCCAATTAGATCTAATCTAATATACTGTCTAACCCTTTTAATTTCTTTTCGAGCTATTTCAAGTTCTAAACATTTATAACTTTTCATTTATTTAAAACCCCTAAAATAGGTACACGTTTTAAAACAACTGGTTTGTTTTATGCCAACACTGATTCCGACTCTTTACTAGATTATTGTTTTCATTTCCTTCAGAATCAACATTATGACGATTTTCGTTTTTTTTTTTTTTTTTTACCTTCTTAAAATTTATTTCTTAACTGATTTTGTAACCTAATCCACTATTAATTCCATTAATTCCACGGTAAATAAAAACTTTATCTATCCTAATTCCGTGACAATTTTAGCTAAGTATGTACAAGGACGTAAAGTGACTGTTCTTATTTGAATGATTAAAGATTGTTTTAGTTAAACTGAACGAACCGATTCATTTAACCATTTTTTTTTTAAATTGGTTTATGGTTTATGTTAGCAGAACTTTTTTTTTTTTTTTTTTAATCGGTAGTTACTTCATTATGTGTTTTATCACGAGGTGACTTTACTTCGGAAAATAATTTATTTATGCAATATAGCTTAACATTTGGATTATCATGGATTGTCTATACATAAATATTTTTTAAATATTTTAAAGTACTTGTGACAATGATTAGCAAGTAATTAACATTGTCCAGCCATCCTCATTTTCATCCTTTATAAGCCAAGAATGAACCAAATGCTTACACAATAATGATCCAAAATGATTTCGCAATACCTTTGAATTTCATCATAGTATTATTTGTATTTCGTTTTAATGTAAAAGAGCCTCTAAGGGCCTTACCGACTTTAGCTACTTCTTATTGCTGGAAGGCTTCCCGATATCCTTACAGCAGTTGGAGACTCCGTAATCCGATGTCAGAGTTGGCAGCGTGATTTCATTATTATGGTGCGAGTGAAGTCATTGAACCACCGACCAACCAACGTTTCAAAATGGTCATCAATAGCTCCAACGTCGATCATGAAAATAACGAAATAACATTCATTAGTAAGCAGTTTTAAAAGGCCAGAGAACTATCCCACTTCTGATGTCAGAAGAAGCGGTAAGCATTATAAGTATTTATATAGGTATTACCCAAACTAGTAAGACTTTTATTGTCAGAATGATTACTGGTTACTTTTGTGTATGAAAGTTATGTTTAATATGTTTTGTAGGGAAAGGATTTCATAAATTAAAGCACAGACAGACTAGGCTGGACATTTATTTAATTAGGCTTGTCAGTATTTTATCAGAAAGCTACTTGTCCGTTCACAAAACTAGGTCTTCATGGAGAAGAAGGACAAGAAACTCCATGGAAACAGTATTACAGTTTTCTATCGGAATAATAGCAATAATATAAAAATAGCAAGGAGAAGAACATGAATATTCCGTTATATAATTTACACATTATCAGTATTAAACCATACACAACAACATAATAACAAACCATCAGCCATAATTACAGTGTAATATCAAATTACTTAACTTACGTGACACCTGCCGGTCTATTCCAAACAACAACGGCACTAGAACCAACCAACTGGACTTCTACCGAGCAACTGACTCGATAACGTCCTTACAATCCTTTTTATATCCTACAAACGTCACTTTATATCAAACATCTACCGTCATTTTATACTAATCATAGATGATCATATATTTTGGTTTAATAACTTCAATTAAAGGTAAATAAACAAATCTAATGTATTATAATAGTTTTAAAACATCATAAGGTAATGAGGCAATTTAATAAAAGCTAATTCGTTATTCTTAAATAAAATTCAATAGAATATCAACATCAACTGACAGTATTGTAACAATCGTTGAAACGGTTTATTAAAATAAAATAGCAATATAACATCTAAGATATGCTACAAGTATCATTAAATATTACGTAATAATTTATAGTTATAACATCTATATTATTTTTAGGTAAACAATACTTAGTCAAATTAGGTACTTCTACCATTGGTCCCAAGCTTCGTAAATGTGACAGATGTCAAAATTGAACAACAATATTTTACCATTATCATAGCCTCACAAAGAATAATCTAACACGCGCGTCACGCGTCCTTTAGTCCCGAGCGGAACGTGTTGGAGGTCGGACGTGTGCCAATTTTTGCGAGCCCGCCACCCCCGCCGGTTGAGTTCTTGCCTCTATTACGTTATTTTTCATTTCAAATATCACAGCGACTGTACTATTTATGCAGTATATACATTGCTTCTTAACTACTACCTAAGTGTGTCACTAAGTGACTGGACAAGCAATGTAACATTCACAAAACGATACTTTACTACATTATTTTTGTTTTCAAATATCATAGCGACCGTACTATGTTTGCAGTAAATACATTGCTTCTTAACTACTACCTAAGTGTTTCGATAAGGGACTGGAAAAGCAATGTACAACTCACAAAACGATACTTTACGTAAGCGTTAGCTCGCTTAGTACGCCGGGCGGCGCGCGAAAAGTTAGTGATGTGGTGAGACATTCTAACGTAGGCTATCGACAATAATGTCGATTGTCGTATGAATTTATATTACTATGAAAGTTTATTCTGCAATTTGTCAACCGCGCTGAGATATGGATATCGATAACTGTTACTCGTTGTTACGGTGTTTTTTTTTTACATTTGCTTATTTATATTAAATAATATTGTTGGAATTTACTCATTAAGAATCGATTTTCCTAAAAGGCCCCTGGTATGGAAATTTTATGTGGAGTGAAATTTATAGAAGTGTAACACTTGTTTTATTCATAAATAACACGGATATGTTTTTTTTTTTAAACATAGTAGGTACATATTTCACACTTTGTTCTAGTTATTTCAGCCGTTAGTATATAATAATTACCTATAGATCTAGTTTTTTTAGAGTTTATATGCATTTTAATTTGGTTTTAATGATGTCAAAATACGCCCCAAAAATACTTCTCTTTTGTGCAGTCGGTTTTCATCATAGATAATAATATCCAGTTTTCATCGATATTTTTATCGATCAAATATTTATAAATATCAACCCCTCTTCCCTAGAGTTACACACATGCTCAAAAGGGGCGGGCATTAGAAGGTAAAGAACCCCGACTGAACACACACAAGTGTTCAGTCGCTGTACCTATACTTTTTAATACCCGCCCCTTTTGAGCATGTGTGCATTACGTAGCATCAAATGTTTTTGTGAGCGCGGAAAATGCATCTAGTGTGCCGTATCTATGTTTAAGTGTGAGTATGTACGGCGCATGGTAAATGCACGCTGTGTTTGATGGGATAAGGTTTATTATTGATTGTATGGTACGTTCTGATTTATGAGTACGTTGTGTGTGTTGTGCAGTGTTTTTGTCATTTGTTACGATGGCTTGTCGATTGCGGGGGCTGAGGTACTGCTTTGATACCTAAGAAGCTTGAAAAAAGCCGGCCTTAACCCTTTCCCTGCCGTCACCGTAATATTCCGAGTTTTGATTCTGATGCCCGTGGCGCTAATCCCGTAATATTACGTTCTATTTTTTCGATGTCCAATTCTTAACTACATTAAAAAAAACTGAAGAAATTTGATATTATTTATAATACTTCAGGGTGTGTACTTTACAACAATAAAACTTTTAAAACTCAGACTCATCATTTTGATACTTAGCAATGAAATCTAAATGCAGTAATCAAATGAGGTGCTTTTACAACCCTGACACACTGCGCCGAACCCGTAATTTTACGTGGGCTAGTGATGCGCTAGTAAAATCTAAATAATAAAAAAGCAATGGTTTTAAATTATTAATTATCTTGTTAATCCATGTCTAGACTATAAATTAAAACTTTAATGGCTTTTTTCTTAAATTGTCATTTGAATAATGGACAACAATTGAAGAGAATCTGTAGAAAATTACGAAATCAAAAAAAAAATATTCTTGGTGTCGATATTATTTTGGGGCGTCACTAATGCAGTTACAGCCTGACGGACACTGGCCGCCATCACCGTGATTTTCCGTGCGGCGCAAGCGACACGGACGCCATATTTGTTGGTAAACATCAGTAGCCGCAGCGCCGTCCCCGTGATAACACGTACGCTTCGGATGCCTAGTGTTGAGAAACATTATGTTGGAAGGCGACGAATTATTGAATATTTTAGAAGGAGATATCAACATTGGCAGTTCCAGTTCGAGTAGTACAAGCGATGAAGAATCGGTAAGTTAGTGTTCCCATAATTTTAGACTTGATAAAATATAATAAAATGAAAGCAAAGCTGGACAACATAAAATTGACAATTTTACATTCCAAACGATATTCAAAATATAAAATAGATAGAAAAGAAAGATAGTTTTTGTAAAGAATTGCTATGTACTTACGCGTTTCATTATGTTGGATAATTACGAGAGCAACTCGAAAATGTGTTTTTTGTTTATTGAGATATCTTAACGATGTTGGTGTCAAATGAAAAGGTCTAGGTCTAAAACCATTTTATCCGTTTGAATCGTGTAAATCGGCCCACGCGTTTAGGAGAAAATTAAGAATTAGGTACCTATAGTGAAAATTTAGACAAACATAATTTTTGATGTTTTTGTTCTACGAACCTATGGAATACTTATAATCAAAATGATCTTCACAACAAGAAAAAATTATGTTATTTTGGGATTAGGTCTTCGCGCTGCTTGAAACCATTTATTTCTACGTTTAACATTTTGTGGAACATTTAAAAACATATTTTGGGTAGTTGTTTTAGTAGTACCTATTCGTCTTATGTATCTATGGGGGAGTCACCAAATTGCGGGGAATTAGTTGTATTTATTTTACAGTGGAAAATGTGGGAATATAGCTTTTTTTGTTTTTTAAAGTAACGTATTGTTGGTGTATTTGTTCATAATAAATTTGTATCTATTTATTAAATAGGTCCCAAGTGTTCAACGTACCTAACCTATTTTTTTATGTAATTTATAGTTCATGTTTGTTTCAGGAACAGAAAGTATCTTATAACTCTTGGAGTTCAAGACCTTTCGAACCTGAAAGAACAATGTCAAATGTCCATAGTAACTTTGGCTCAATATTAATTTGTCACGGACAGTGAAAATTCTTACGTTTTTTTGTGTAGTTTTATGTCAAAAGCTTTTCTGTGATTTCCACTTTTACATTGAACTACTATGAATAAGAATCGAACTTTACCTCAGAAAGTGAAGTCCATTGCTTGCAACAATGAACGGACATCGACAGATTCAACTAAATGCCGTTTCATCCGGAACACATTTATACCACAATTAATACAACGTAGTCGATGGCACATTCTCTCAAAATATAGAGGAATTCGAGAAGAAAACAACTGTACACGTATAAAAATACCGGTAACAACACAAGATGTTTGACATCTTGTCATCGTCAACTCACTGTCATGCGCGCGATCTTGACAGAGGGTAACAGGGTTGCCATTAAATTACGGTTAAGTCATCGAACATAGGTCAGGAAAATCGATTTCTTGAATTTCGTTTTTATAATATTCTTTAAAAACTACTAAATGTATTCATAATAAACACGATGAACGTATTATTTATGTAAAAAAAAATATAAAACAATTTAAAGGTGGTAAATAAAAAGTAAAGAGTAAATAATTCTTTCGAATTCTTTCGAATAATCGATTACAGTGGCAGAATAGGTAACTACCTGAGACTTTTATTTAGAAAAAGAAAAACCTGGAACATGATGAACAAAATGATTACTTATTAAAATCATTTTCTTTTCGAAAAGTTCTCGAATAGAACTGAATATTTTCTAATAAGTTGGAATTAAATATTGAAATTGTTGCAGGTAAAAACTTTGTGTCCGTGTGAATTTAATTTTTAAAGTTGTGTAGGCCGAAACCTGACATTGTTCTTTGTGAATTCGATGAATATGCAGCTGGCATTACATGTCAAAGTGGAAACCGACGGTGCGCCATATCGCGGACGGACACGGACGAGCCCGCACGACGCACCGTGGGAAGGGGTACGTGCGGGGTATCGCAGACACGTCTGTCGCCGTGCGTTCGAGATTGGGTACATTCCCCTTGAAATTATCGACTGGCCGAGGACGCACGCGGATCAGCCCGGACCAACACGCACCATGGGAATCGTATCGTGCGTGGTAGCGCAGACACGTGCGCCGCGGTCCGGCCGATCCGCGGCGAGTCGGTAAACTTCAAAGGTGCGCCGTGCGGTGCGAGCCGCGAGGTATGCTCGGTTCCTGTAAAACAAAAACGAATCGTTTTCTTTACCAATGGTAGCTTTTTAATTCGACTATTATGTATTTTTTTTTGTATGTTTTTTACGCCATTACTCCGCCAATTATGAATTGATTTGATGATTCTTTTTTTGTTTAGTAGGTCATAGGTGTACTTCAGAGGTGGTCCAATTTAAATTTTATTAACTTTGCTTGGCTAGTTTTTGAGCTAGCTTCAATAATACGGATTTTGCCACTTAGCCTATGTTGATGCATGATGTTATAATAAGTTCCTGTCACTGTTATTTACATTTTTAGGTAAAGGTATTCGAATTTGTGTGGGGTAGGTACTACAACTAAAAAGAGAAAAAAGCCAAAAAAAAACAACCAACTTCTACAAAAAACTTTTATTTTTTTATTTTTCGCTTTTAGTTACCATTTATTAATGTGGCTCAAATCTACTACCTACCTAATTAAGCTCAAACACGATGAAACTGCTGAGGAGCTCTCGCGACTGTCTTCCGTCTCCATCATCAGATCAACTCCAGGTCTGGTTGTGTCATCAGAATTATGTATGTGTGCGAAATTTCAACAGAAACGGTTCACAGTTCCACAGAAAATTCAGTAGGTGAAAAATCGATCAACCCCATTTTTTCTACGGGGTGGATTTTTTTTACACGGTGGAGCATATAACACGTTGGAGCATAATAAGAGCACCGCTCTTGGAGGCGATTGGTGGCAATGACCTCTCGCTTCCGGCCCTGGTCCAGGCCATGGTACGGAGAGAGAGGTCATGGGAAGCCGTCACCTCGTTCTGCGAAGCAGTAATGCTCGCGGAGGAGGAGGCGGAACGCGTGAAGGAGACGCAAGGTAAGCGCCCTCACGCCGCTAACCGCTGCCGCAGGAGACACACTGGGCGTCGGGAATCCCAGGTGGATTCCCGGCCACCGTAGGCGCAGGCTTGCGGACGGCGAGCAATAGGTAGCTCGCCGTCCGATAAGGACCAGGCCGGGGTCGACGTCGTGTCGTGTTCCAGACGCGCCTGAAAGAGATGTCAGCACACTTGACGGGTTCCGTTAGGACCGATGCCTGCCAGGGTTGCGGAAAAGTCCGAAAGGGATACCGGGACCTTGGCAATAGGCAACTGTAGAAACACGGGTGGGTTTTAATCAGTAAAAGTCTGACACACCCTCCCGCTCCACCCAGAGCGGGAAATGTCAATTGATGATAACCCAACATAAAAAAGGGGGTGGATTTTAATTTTCTATTTTAAATGGGAACAGTTATTCGTGGTCAAAATTTAAAAAAAAAATGTATATACGGGTCGACTTGAGAACCTCCTTTTTTTTCGTCGGTTAAAAAGTCGTGCCAGTATGTAAGAGCCTTTACAGTGACGTATGTCGTATGATAAGTTTATAATGACGTATTGTGTCGGAGACGAGCCTATTGTTGGATTCGCTCGTCTGATGTGATCCGAAGTATTCCAAAGCGAGCCGAAAGAACTGTTAGGTCGGTGAATTGGTAGTTGTCTTTGGTTCACTTTGGTGTCTCGCTCGCTCTTGGTGAGTGAGACGTCTGCCGAGACCTGAATCCGAGACCGACTAAAAGATTGATTATTACGTTCATTAATTACGTGAGGCGTTTCGGGGGGTATGGGGGTTGAGTCTCGTATTTTAGTTCACTACCCAAGTAACACATTCGCGTCTAAAAACGGACTATTAGACATCTAATAGAATTTAATTTTATTGTCTGCCTTAAGAGTAAAATATCTCCCAAGTTATATTCAAGAACGCTTATAGACACAGTTTAGTAAAAGTGGGCACAACCTTATCACCTCTCATAAGAATGAGTTAAGAAAACATGAATAGATAGAGATAAGAGTTGTAAATTTTCAAATTGTCTGTAGAGATTTTTCTAGTGTCTCACTAAACGTTTTATAGACCACACATTTTACTAGTAGATAGCTTAAAGATAAAGTTGAGACCTTTAAAGAAGTTTTTACTCGTCAAGTTTTTAAACCGAAATTAACTCAAGACTAACAACTTTAAGTAACATTTGATTTGTAACAGACAACGACACATAATGGCGCAGAACTTATAAGAGTTATTTAAACTAATTATTGTATTGCATCATGGCGTAACAAATTTCTTTTTACATATATTACTTGTGTTTTAGCTAGTTATTAAAACACGCAAAACTATATGCGATTGAAATTCTATCGTCGAATATTATGTAAAACTCTCTTAAATTAAAAGCGCCCGCTGTAAATGTAAGATTTAATATTTTTTTTACCAAATATGAATATTATTTATTATAAGATTTTTTTTTAATTGCATTTTAATTGTTAAAATACTCATTTTATTCAAATTATAGTCATTTTAACCATATTAAATGTTTAATTAGACATAATTGAATGATACAAACAGAAAAATAAATAGGCAATAAAAATGGCGTCAAGATAAAATTTACTAGAAAAACGAATTTAATAGAACAAATACTCTAGAGAATTTTCTGTAGTATGGCTCTAGCTCTATGACAAGAATAATTTCACTTGCTACATACTAAACTATCTAGTGAAAGAATAAACAGATTTATGAGTGGTTTAAGATTACCTAGTAACTGTCATCTCTGTATTCCTTTTTATCTTCTCACAGTATTTCTAGACGTTCATCAGTGGACATGTAATTTGATGTGTTGTAAACGGTGGACCATTTTATGCAGTAACAGAGCAATCTAATTAATCAATTCAAGAGGGTAAGTAAAAGATATTCTTTCTGTTTTATATAATGACAGTGTGAATAATATCTTGTGAGATTATTCTTCAGCCCGTGATGCCAGTATTTGCCATTACCGATTTTTTTTATTCGATTGAAATTTAAAAAAATCTTGGACTCTGCAGCAATGTTCTTGGATCCTTTGGTAGGGTATCGGGTTGAAAATTATTTATTATTTGAAATAATTCCTTCAAGGCTATGTGAGTTATAGCATGAGTTGCTGACCACTGGCGCAGATCCCTTTTGAGGCAATTAGATCGACTTTCGTCGTCGTCATTTATTTAGTTGTATCTTCTGTCGAAGAACAACTTCCCGCGTTTTGGAGAAAGTTACTAGATTCTGAATCTGAATGATTTTGTCGAGTCGAGCATAGCGGGACTAGAGCATAGGGGGACTAACCGGATTTTGTAACTCTTCTTCATTTTTCTTCCTTTTTAAATATTTGCCGATTTTTCGACGAAAGCCTTTTAATTTTTTTTACTGTCTCCATTGCATAAAATCATCCAATACAAATATTTAATACAAATTGCACTTAATTAAGCTATTTTTAGGAAAAAAAACACTAAAAATACGTTTTCACTATCAGTTTTATAGACAAACTGAAAAATATCTATTAAAGTATTTTATCTAGACTTAAGTCTCTTTATAGACAAAAATAAGAGTACCAATAGCTAAAACAGAATGTTTTATCTCATCTTATCTATAAAATTACTTCAAGTTAGGTACCTTTAGGCTATATTAACTATTTGTAGAGCATTTTATCTTAAAACATTCAATATACCTATAAACGTACTTAAAATAAGTGTGCTATAGAACAAATGCTCTAAAAATAATCGAGCTTGAGAAAAAAAACTCTATAAGAATACATTTTCTTTATTGAAACCATCTTTAGAAAGCCCCGATCTAAAGATTAACCATGAATAGACTGTCAATAGACAGATTTGTTTTAAACCTCCAAGACTGTGTTACTTGGGTAGTTAGCGATATTTCATATTTCCATACAGTAATATTGTCAAATTAATCAAATGCCCCGTTGGCATACATGTATCCCACTCGCTTCATGCGGCTTAAATCTATATTTTTAACAGACTTATTCAAAAAGGAGGAGGTTACTTTACAGGCAACAAACGAAAATTGTAAAGCAAAGATACCGATTTCCGAAAATAAAGTTATTTTTCACTTTTTAGTGTTTTTTTGGAAGCAGATTTTTTATTTTTTTGTAAAAAGTTTTTATTACTGTTAAATGAGGGCTACATCTGTGGGCAGTTTCAGTCACACAGATAGATAACGTCAACTAAATTAAAAAAATATTCTGGGAACTAAATCATTCAAAAAGAAACATCGTTATTGCAACATTTATTTCGCTGAAAGCGCGTACAGTGAAGTTTTCTTGTTCGGCTACTGTGAATAATGGAGTGGACGACCGAGCTTGTTTATAATTTTTTAAATCTATATATATATATACAGTATGTTAACTAACAAATGGCGTTCCCGTTAACCTGCAATAGTATAGCGTCTATACATGCAAACAAAAATATTACCATTAAAAAAAATATGTTTTTTTTTTTATTTTGTATAGTAAAATATTCACAAAAAATATTAAATTGTTACGGAAAATAAACTCTCTGTACACGCCCACTTGTCACACTTATTTTTCTACGTTGAAATACAAGTGTGCGTGTACAGAGTGTTTCTTTTACGTTTAGATTTAATCGTTTTGTGAACATTTCACGACACAATTTTTTTTTTTTTTTTAGAGTTGTAATATTTTTTTTAGTTTGTATACACGCTATACTATTGCAGGTTAACGGGAACGCCCTTTGTTAGTTAACATACTGTATATATATATCTATATAGCTGCAGCGAAACGTTTTCTTTCGCTATGCATTTTGGAGTGACAAAATGACTTCTAATCTCAAAGCCTACACAGACCGACACCCACCGTTGGAAGAGCATTGGTGTGCGTAGGCTTGTCCGCGTGCGTGCGTCCGCAATATCACGCACCGTCGGAAGCGCCTCGGTGCGCGGTGCGTGGCGATCTGTGGTCGTCTGCCGTCCGGGCTCGTCTGTGTCCGTCCGTGATATGGCGCACCGTCGGATTCCACCTTAATACTCTTGATACTAAATCATTGGAATCTGATTTTTTCCAACATTTTCTATGTGAAGAAATAGTTAGCCAATTGGCAGAATTTACTAATGCTAATCACCAGAAATTTGTTCGTGAATGTGATATACGAGTACATTCAAGACTGCAAAACTGGCGAGAAGTATCCGCTGCCGAAATGTATATATTTCTGGCCGTTACATTCCTATTTACTCGAAATAAACATTTGGACATGCAGGAACATTGGTCGACAGATCCATTGTTACAGTCCCCAATATTTTCGAAAACTATGTCTCGTAATCGGTACACAACTATACTTGGCTTGCTCAGTTTTTCTGCACCGAATACCGTGTCTTCCAACATTTTAAAAGACTTACTGCCAATTCTAAAACACGTTAAGAAGACTTTCAAAGGATATGTTTCAATAAAGCAGTACATCCTCCATCCATCCATAATTGGTACAGCAGCCCGAAACTTTATAATTATTTGTACAATCGTCAAACATTTGCATGTGGTACAGTAAGGGTCAACCGGTTGAAGAAAACTAGTATTGGAGAATTCAAACCTCTGAAGAAAGGGGAAATCGATGCAAAATATAACAAACCCCTGATTGCTGTAAAATACAAAGACAAAAGAGAAATTCATATGCTTTCAACGTTTCACAATACAGCTTTTGGCCCTACGAATAAATACTGTAGAGAAACAGGATTGCCGAAAATGAAACCAGAAATTATTATTGATTATAACAAAAAAAAAGGGACAATTGACAACACGGACATGATGTTGCATTCGATAGAATGCATAAGAAAAAATAAAAAGTGGCAAAAAAAGCTCGGTCTTCATCTGATTGATTTGTGCATGTTAAACGCTCACGCGCTTTATCAAAACATTCAAGGAACTAAAAAAAGCTTGGCTAAATTCCAATTAGGTGTCATTAGACAATTGATTGAAAGATATAAACTAATAGAGCTAGAGTATTCCACTCCAACCACATCCCGCTCAATAAATGCTCTGCGGTTGTCGGCATACCATCTTGCTGACCATATGCCGGAATACACGGAAGGGAAAAAATCCAGAGTTTGTTTTGTTTGTCAACATACGAAATTGAGAAAAAGGTGTCGCAGAGAATCCCGGTTTATGTGTAAAGTGTGTGGAGTAACCTTATGTACCAATCCATGCTTTAAAATCTATCACAAGTATAAAGAGTTTTAGTTTGAATTAATAGCTGATCAATTTATTATTTATCGATGATGTGCAGAGCGTCCCTATTTTAGTCGTCTAAACCGTAGACAACTTAACAAATACTTGTTAGTATTATTTCGACCTTTAGACAGAGTGGACGTACGTCATGTCAACCTCTGAAGAATCACAGCCACTATCTCTATCTCTTCTCTATCCAAAGAAAAGGAGAAGAATACTTAAAACTGATAAATCTACGCAGACAGAGCCAAACTTCGTGCACTAATATAAAACCAGGAGAAAGTGAATATGATCTTACGGCTGTTATTAACTTGCATGATGCCAATTTTTTTAACCAAAGACCGAAAGACCCTCTTAATGAATATTTTGCTTCCCTAATAGCATTCGAAATGGAGACCGTTCGACCAGATATGCGATCGGTATTATATATGAAAATTATTAATCTAATATACCACGCCCGTGGAGATTCAACAGAAGAAGTTCAAGAAGAAATCCGACCGTGTTCATCTCCGGAATATTGAATTAATAAATTATGGCTGATTAGATTATGAGTGAGAAATTGATTTGTGTGTTAATTATAACTACCTATTATTAAAGATTGCTTGTCAATAACATATGAGTGTTTTATTTTGCATTAATCTATATACCTACGGCTCTACCTTAAGGTTTTAAACACGATGTCGCAAGCAAGAGCTAGTACTTACATAATATCGATAACAATTATTCAGATTTCCCAACACTGTTCGAAATTATACCTAAACATGTCTGGCCCTGGGGGCACGATTACTGTAGCAAAATCTGGCAGGGAAAGGGTTAAATATTAGAACAGTTTGCAAAATAAGTAGATACTAATAGCATCAACAACGTAAACATTTTCTATACAAAAAATGAGAGGTCCAGAAGCCAGCTTTTGTGAGCGAGAACGAGATGCAATGTACTACAGAATTGACGTCTTCATTCATAGATGCGATCTCGCCTAACGCTATAGTGTTAGAGCGAGATCGCAACTGTGGCATCCGAGACAGTTTGGCAACGGTGTTTTGTTTGAGTAAGAAAACCTGGCATCATAGCTTGTACTTATAGCGCGCGGCTGGTGCAGCGCGAAGTTTAAATGTTTTTTAAATTCTTATCAATTCTTGCGATATGAATGATTGACATTGAAATTTATAGGTGTAGTTTTTTTTTTTAATTAATTGGCTCAGTTTTGAAGGCAAGCCGGGCTTTTGGGCTTGTATGGAATAAATGCCACTTCGACATGCACTTGGCCGGTTTTTTCACTATGGAGTTTGCAAGCTGTGATGAATAAAAACTTCTTTACAAAAAAAAGCAGTTGACATTATGCCGGCGCCAGACATAGCAACAATATTTGATCACATGTTTGAACACATGTGTGGCAGGGGTGTTTGGGTATTTCATCAAAGTTTGATCACTGGCAACACACACTGGCCAATAACTTTTGTCTTGACACACTGTGGTATATGAGACGAGAAGATAGCACGCTAATTTATTGTGGGCAGAAACGCTCATTCGTCTTTTTCAGATTGAGCTAGATGTTGTCCAATCCAGTCAGAGGTATTCCCAAATAAATTCGAAATTATGGTTACCCTGCTCAAACATTGTATGAGATAACATCATTTTTGAAATTACACGCGTTCAAGACTGATCTGAGGGTAAAACGATATGCCATTCTAATGAGGATAATATGTCGAATAAATGGATGTTCACACCGAAATCCTAGCAATTATAGATAATGAGATATCAGCGTACAAAGTAACGTTTCGACCGCGCGGCCACGTACTTTGTGTTTTGGACTGATTTCGTCTGTTTAACTAAACTTTAGTAGTATTTATTGCTTTTGTTAGTTTTGACAAATTAAGACCATTCTTCTTGTAACAGTTTTACTGTATGAATGAAGTCTTAGTTTTAAAGAAATAATCAACAATAAAGAAACAACAGGTGCACGATTGCGCGGCCATAACTTCGAAGGGGAATATTTCGTAAAATATTGATCTAGAGCTTATAATTCTTTTTTCGTCAATTTTTGACAAATTCAGTCTTCAACTGACAAAAAGAATTACATCTCTAACCCAAGTAGTTGCTGAGATCTCCCTGGCCGGGCCGCGCAATCCTCCACGTTACGTTCGCGCGGCCAACTTAAAACCCTTATAACTTTTTTATTTCTACTTTGACAAATTTTTGGTTTGTTCCCTTCGATTTTGACAAATTTCGTCAATTTTTTGGCCGAAGTTTTTTTTTGTTTGGGTAACTTGGCCGAGCTATCGTAACGCACACAAAAACTTCTAAACTATTATGATATAACGAAATAAAACATGTGTTCCCCACCTGTTTTATTTCGTTATATGATCTAAGCCTGTGAATGCCTAATTATTAAAGTAAACGCAGTGGAATTGGGTTTTTATAATATATATTGCGTGCGATATCAAAAGTACATAGAATAACAAGTGTAGCCTAGCAACCTCCACATAGATGATATATAAATCTATAAGGGAAGACAGTAACGCTTCATAAAGTAACGCTGGCAGTGCTTTCCTAAAATTCCCTCCTCTTATTTTTCAAACTGAAGTCTTCTCGATATGAAGATGGTTCTGGAACAGCAATGACTCGATGAATGAATTGTTCAAAATTAAATCTTTCAGAAGGTCTAATTTGAATCACGAATTACACGACTGTTCCCTTCAACAGTTTGAGTGTCTTCTTCTTGTCGTTCTTCTGCATTACTATCACTTGTTTCATTATCTAAATTCACTGAATGCAAGTGATCATTACTTTGATTAAGTACTTCTAAGTCTGGTTGATCATCTATGGAAGAAGTAGGTAGAAATGAAATGAAATGAAATTGTTTATTCTGTAAATAGGATATTGGAATCCTTTTACACGTCATATTAAAAAGTTTGAGGTCGGCGTTTCCTATCTGACTACTCTGAGAAGAAAGGCCGAAACAAACTCAGAGGTCACCGTCTCCTTTAACGTCCAGACATAATCTTGGTCAGGCCATATGAGGACCTCATAGGTATTCTTTTTGATTTCTGGTTTGTCACTAACAGGTATGTCTCGGTCTAACAGAGGTACTTCTTCAAAAGTTACATCTCTGGAACGCATCAATTTAAAGTTCCTTGTATCATAAACTCGATACCCATCATCACCATCATATCCTATAAGAATTCCTTTCTGTGCTTTCTTATCTAGCTTCTTTCTCTTTTGTTTTGGGACATGCACGTAGCATACACAACCAATGATTCTGAGATGATTTATTTTGGGTTTCTTATTGTACCATAACTCATACGGTGACTTATCAACAGTTGGAGTGGGTCCCGTACGATTTAATATGTACAGTCACGGACTTTAATTGATGAGCCACCTGGTACTGTTCGCATTTTAGCCGTGTAATGCAAATCGGGTTTATTCGGTTCCCGACACGCAAAGTCATATGTCTTCGTATTAGAAGAAGAAAATTGTATTTCATACCGGTTGGCTAACCTGAGAGTCACTTTGACAGCAGAGTGACTACTCAAAGTCAACCAATTGCAGGTCTAGCAACAGTAACCTAACAACGATAAATAATTTTATTGTTGCTAGGTTACTGTTGCGATAGTAACGATAGCTTACGGAGAAATTCTCTGACATCGATATTTCAACTGTCACTGTCTTCAGTTAAGTTTTCAGAATTATTGAGTTAATGAGCTATGATTCAAAGGAGGTCAGTATCAAATAGGTTGGATAAACTTAATGCAACATTGTATTTATTTTTATCATTAAGAACTTATTAGTCAACCTCTATGGATAAGACTATTTCCGATTAAAAGTAATTTATTTGTCATCTTGATATTTCAACTGTCACTGTCTTCAGTTATGTTTTCATAATTATCGAGTTAATGAGCTATGATTCAAAGGAGGTCGGTATCAAATAGATTGAATAAACTTAACGCAACATTGTATTTATTTTTATCATTGAGAACTTATTAGTCAACCTCTATGGATATTTCCGATTAAAAGTAATTTATTTGTCATCTTGATATTTCAACTGTCACTGTCTTCAGTTATGTTTTCATAATTATCGAGTTAATGAGCTATGATTCAAAGGAGGTCGGTATCAAATAGATTGAATAAACTTAACGCAACATTGTATTTATTTTTATCATTGAGAACTTATTAGTCAACCTCTATGGATATTTCCGATTAAAAGTAATTTATTTGTCAACTTGTTTACGAGCTTGCGATTTGAGTTCGTGTTTAATCGTGTAATCTCGTGAATGTATGAAAGTAAACAAGATGACAAATAAATTACTTTTAATCGGAAATATCCATAGAGGTTGAATTTATTAGTCAACCTCTATGGATATTTCCGATTAAAAGTAATTTATTTGTCATCTTGTTTACGAGCGTGCGATTTGAGTTCGTGTTTAATCGTGTAATCTCGTGAATGTATGAAACTGCAAAATTGAAAAGTTTGAAGGTGGCTCATCAATTAAAGTCCGTGACTGTACACTGAAGCTTGCACTACTTCAGCCCATAAACCTTTCGGTATCTCATCTTGAGCGTGTATAAGTGCTCTTGCCATCTCAACAATTGTGCGATTATCTCGTTCAGCGCATCCGTTTTGTTCAGGGGTGTAGGGCATTGTCAGCCTCTGCTTAATCCCATGTTGCCTTAGCGTATTTCGTACTTGTTCATTGTCAAACTCACCTCCATTGTCGTTTAGTAACTCTTGAATGACGTGTCCTGATGTTAGCTTCTGCTAGAAAATCCTTCAAGCGTGCTTGAACTTCAGACTTTTGTCGTAAGAAGTATACGTATCGAAAACGGGTGAAATCATCCTTGAATAGAACAAAGTATCTATACTTTGAGATTGAATATACAAAAGGTCCACACACATCAGTGTGTATTCGCTCTCCAAGTCTTGTAGTTCTTTTTCTGGTCCCAAACGTCCTTCTGTGGGCTTTTCCATAAACGCAACCTTCGCAAACTTCATTGTTATTTCCAGATTTGAATTGTACACCAAATTCTCTGTGCATAACTTGTTTCACATGTCTTTTGTTTTGGTGTCCCAAACGTTCATGGTACAGTTGAAGTTGGTTAGTAACTGTCAGTTGGTTAATCTCAAGTTTAGGTGTAATCACTTCGCTGCTTTTCATAAATAACCGCACAATCCAAAATTTTGAAAATACTGGTTTATAACACAGCAAGATCCAAAATAGTCTTTATTTCATGCTCAGTAAGACTCACATTCATATCGGCAAAGCCGGCGCAGTGGCGCGCCAATATGTCATTATACTCATAATTTCGCCTTCATGGAAAACAGTGTAGTTTGCACTGGTGCACTACACGCCGATCACATTATTTAAAGATGAAAGCCTTCATCATAGATAAAAATCAAAAATGTTATCTGTGGTCCGATCGCGGGCGCACCATCCTGTCATCTGTCAAATCATTGTACTTTTTTGTGCCGCGCGCTGATCACGCTTCCGTTAAAAAGTTCAGATATATTTATCGAAATGGGAAAACATAGAAGAAAACGAGACCAGGAAATGGAGGACCTGAACGAATATCTGCGAGAACTGGAAAATCGAGCGAATACATGAAAGCGGAGTCGTGATGGACACCGGTAAGTCTCTCGATATACCTACCAATTTGTCGTTAGCTGAGATAATTTTTACTTGAATTACCGTGGAGCCGTAATATGCACATCAGTCTCTAGAGTTTCCACGTGAGGTGGACCTTGAGAACACTAACCGTATACTTACAAAAGGACAACACCACACGAGTTTTCACTGTGAGGTCAACCGCTGGTGTATCGTTCAGTGTTACAAACACATCCTTGCTAGAATCCTAGCAGTCTCTAAGAGTTTTGACGAGAACTTAACCAAGAGACCAATAACTATGCCGCATAACTACAAAAGAACAACACCATACGAGCTTTCACCAGAGGTCAGCCCTTGGAATATCGTTCAGTTATAAAAACACATCCTTGCTAGATCCCTAGCAGTCTCTAAGAGTTTTGACGGGAGCTTAACCAAGAGACCAATAACTATGCCGCATAACTACAAAAGAACAACACCATACGAGCTTTCACCAGAGGTCAGCCCTTGGAATATCGTTCAGTTATAAAAACACATCCTTGCTAGATCCCTAGCAGTCTCTAAGAGTTTTGACGGGAGCTTAACCAAGAGACCAATAACTATGCCGCATAACTATAAAAGAACAACACCATACGAGCTTTCACCAGAGGTCAGCCCTTGGAATATTGTTCAGTTAGAAAAACACATCCCTGCTAGATCCCTAGCATTCTCTAAGAGTTTTGACGGGAGCTTAACCAAGAGACCAATAACTATGCCGCATAACTACAAAAGAACAACACCATACGAGCTTTCACGAGAGGTCAGCCCTTGGAATATCGTTCAGTTATAAAACACATCCCTGCTAGATCCCTAGCAGTCTCTAAGAGTTTTGACAATGACTATGCCACATAACTACAAAAGAACAACGCTTTAACGACAAGTTAGCCAATGGTCTATCTATACATTCAGTGTTATAAACACGTCCCCGCACCATCACTTGAGGTAAACCTTGGAATTGAGCAGTCTGGAACCTAACTCTTATTATAAGTGCGAAGCCCACTTCCGTGAAAGACACTGTAGTCAAACATGTTCAAGAGGCTGTGTGTCACGTGTCAGGTGACCGAAGCCAACGAATCCAGACACAGAATAGCCACACTCAATGCTGCCAATTATAATTTATTTACTTGAAAGACAACAACAAGTGGTCTTCAAAAGATTTCAAAATACTTACATTAATTTTAGATACCTACTAGTATCCAATTTAAATTAGATATGCTATGTTAGTATTTATTTCAATTCTACTACAGTCCAACCGGAAGGAGACTGAGAGTGAAACGGTATCCATACACCAACCTGAAATGCCTTACCTTCAAATGTTGAGAATCTGCGGAGGGTGCAATTGATTACTTCACTTTTGTGGTCAGAAATTCTGATAAATGAACTAAATGTGCAGGCGAAGCAACATTCAAGAGAGGTATGAAACACCCATAATCTGTTGCCTGTTGAACCCTCCAACGTTTTGGGGGGGGGGGGGGGTGGCAGCTGCAGTAAATGAAGGTGGAATCAAATGGGGACCAAAGAATCAGGGGACTGCAGAATAAAGTGGCTGTTGCCATTGGGTCCATTGACAAGGGCCTTAACAGTTTAATAGCTTCCCAAAGGAGTGTAGATCAAATCTAAACAGCTGAACTACTGTGTGTAATCTATCATGATTGCATCTCACGAGTATCCTTGATCCTACCCAGCCTTAATAAAGAAATGAAAGAACTGATGGAGCGGGCACCAATATCTAAATACCTGTTTAGCTATATGCCTCAAAGATAAATTCAATGTCATCAAATGTTGCCGAGTCATGATTGTCACTAGCTTAAGTATGGACTGATGGATTGCAGTGTTTCCCTGAATTTTGAAAAGTATTACTACTAATCCAACCATACATGGTGGATCAAGGGTTATAAACTATCCTTTGTTGAGTTTCCAGTTCAAACTTCTGAATAAAAACTTCAGTCGGAAAGAATGCCACCCTATATCCATAGAAATTAATAACGTCTTAGGTGCCATGAAACATGTTTCCCTGCCAAGAATCATTTTTTATTTAGTATATTTTTACCAAAATCAGATGACAATGGGAGATACATAAATATGTTGCTACATTCCACTTTAACAGTGGAATAAAGGACAGCTATAATGAAAGAGTTTACATGCCTCCAGGCTTGGCACAGAACCATGTGTGTTGGCAGGGATCATGAAGCCAGTTGCCTGTCACCTGAGGTCATAAAGGTTGCTCTATATCATATATCCTCACAATATTCTATGCCTTGCCGATTTATATGCAAAGTGTTTAGAAAATGTGTCTAATATTCAAACTATGTTATGAAAAATCTAGGATTTATTATAAATAAATATTCAAAACTAAAAAGAGCGCCCTATGACCCAGACAATGCTACTGGTAGATTTCTATTAGATTCAGTCCAGTTTGCCATTTCACTTGGACAGGAAAAGGTAGTTTATTCTTTAGTCCATAAAGAATTTTAAGTCTAATAAGGAAATGCAAATAGTAGAATTATCCTAATTACTAGGTATTCTTGTTGCTACATCCCAGCTGTACAGTTTGCTTTACACCAAGATGATGAAACGTCACAGAACAGTAGCCTTAAAGTATAACAATTAAAATAACAAGGTCATAACTAGTTTATAATTCAAATTCATAATAACATAACGCCTGTATTCCCCGAAGGGCTAGGCAGAGGTGTACCTACCTATTTCAAATTAAAACTAGAATCAAATTCTAAATCATTTATTTGCAACGGTGGCTCACATTTCAATAAACTGCAATAGAATTAAACAATTTGACTTTGTTTTTGAAACATTATCTGTTGCTTCTCAAACTGGCTGGTTCTGGTATGTAATTAAAAAAGTTCCATATAAATTACCTTGGACTACTAACAGCATTTATAGGGCTCAAAACATTTTCAAGCAAACTCAGATGGTACTGTGAGGTGTTACCTACTAAGAATACATATTATCACAATAGCCATTGCCTATATCAATAAGATGGGTGGTACTCGTTCTACTCACCTAAAGCTTAACTAGACAGTGGTGGCAATAGTGCGAGGAAAAACAAATATGGGCCTATGTATCCTATTTTAGTTCCAAAGGAAACACTATGACAGATCTAGAATCTAGACGCCCAAATATAGAAATTGAATGGAAGTGAGGTGGATATACCTTCAAGTCAATTGTTGTTAAACTGGGTCAGCCCCAGATTAACCTGTTTGCAAACAGGTCAAATTCTAAGTGTCAGAATGGCATCATGGATCTAGGTGCATGCTCTGTAGATGCATTCACTGTCAAATGGGATCTCCACACCCATTGCGCAGGAGTCTCACACTGATTGCCGCAATATTATCAGGGACGCTTTCCTGACAAGATGAACACTAATCCCTTCAAATAATATAGTACTAACTTTCTTGTCTAGCAAAGCAAGTAAGCGATATGAATCTGCTCTAGATCAATGAACTATTGAGAGTCAAGATATCGGCCCCTCCTAGGCTCAGTCACCATGGTGACATTATTATTGACCACTAAGTTTAATGAAGGATTGCTATATAGCTAACTCAATACCTTAATGATATTGAATGAGTTATAATTATATGATAGAAACAGAAGAAATTGCTGAATACTAAGTCAGCAATTGCTCCAGTTTTAGGCCCCACATTGGCACAGATGACAGTGTCAAGGTTTCTTAGGGTAATTTGGTATATTTAAATTAAGAGCCAAATATGAAATAATATTGGGACAGTAACGTTCCAGGTTATCCCATGTCTTTCATAAATAACCCTGGGTCTAAAACTACTTTTACATTATATACCTAACCATATTAACTCTTGTAATTGCACACAGAATTCAAACCGTGTCACTTATTACACATAGATAACATTTCTATTAATGAGGATAATATTAACATAAAGATACCAGAAATATTTGAAATTTCTGCACCTGGTAGATCTCAACCCTTCTTGATATTACCATTTTCTTAGTTTTTACTAAGAGTAAAAGACAAAATTGTAAATCATTAATTATAACTTTACACAAAAATATTATCACCGCCTCTACTGTAACCATTAGTGGATGGATAAACCAAAATTTAAGTGCATAATAGTGGAATAGTTTTTTCTAAATTCACATATACAGACATGCCTCTACTTTAAAGGCCCTTGAGGGGGGGGGAGGTATCAATGTTGAGGTCATAAGAAAAGCTGCTCACTTTCTCAACCTTATCTCGCTTTTATATGTGACCAATATTAATCCTACTGCCTTTGCACAGGCTGTGTGCTCTATAGAGAGTGGCTGTTCATAAAACTTATAATTTTTATGTCAATTTTAATTGTCTGCTTATAAGTAATTGATGTGTGTATTAGATTATGGTTTGGTTGATTCAAGACTGAATAAGAATTCCAGGAACTAATAGTCTGTCTTTACCTTAATGGAATACTTACTGATTCTTATAATAACATGGTTTAGCTACAATGTTTAGTTGTTAAATAATGTTGAAATGATTACCAACACAACTTCGTTCTTTGAACATCTACACTGTTTTCCATGAAGGCGAAATTATGAGTATAATTATACAGATCGGACTAACTTACCTAGTGACGTCCGATCCTTAATTATATGAAATAATTTCGCCTTCATGGCATCCCAACCCTTCCCAGATAATCAACCTACTTATGTGTACTGGATTATCAAAACCCCTTCTAAAAGTTGTGTTGTGCTATATATGCACTATACCGGGACACTTTACTCCTTGGCTAGGACTAAACGATGCCCCTATAGGTCATCGTAAATTCCCGTTCTTAGGTTCTTATGCTTTGAAGAAATGATTTGACAGATGACAGGATGGTGCGCCCGCGATCGGACCACAGATAACATTTTTGATTTTTATCTATGATGAAGGCTTTCATCTTTAAATAATGTGATCGGCGTGTAGTGCACCAGTGCAAACTACACTGTTTTCCATGAAGGCGAAATTATTTCATATAATTAAGGATCGGACGTCACTAGGTAAGTTAGTCCGATCTGTATAATTATGTGATTGGTTCATTTACGGCGCCATTTTTGTGCAACAACCGACGTTCGCTAGTTGCTATTATTCTTTACACGGAGTCACACTAAATTTCTCGTGAATAATGTCATAATTCTAAATAATTGAGAGAAAGTTTAGTAATATTTTCTGCAATACTGTTCCATTTTGAGTTGTGTGATTATTCAGGATAAAACTATACTAATTTTTGAACATTGTTTTGATGAAAAGTGCAGCATTTAGTTCTACTACGTTCTTCACGAAAAAGTAAGTGATACATTAATACTTATTTCGTTTTATTTGTTTATTTAAGATAAAAATAACAAAATGTCATAACATGATTACGAAATATGTTAATATCGCACACCTAGATAAAGAGTAGCACAACTCGAAATAATCCAAAATCGAGTTATTGCGATTATCAGAATCAGCGTCGAAAACTACATAAACTCCAAAGACACCTGTGTAAAAAGTCCATTCCTTAAAAACTAGATGGCGCTGTAAGTTAGTCTTTTTGAGTAGCTCCACGGTCACCCCCCACCAACAACAGTAACGCATCACCAGTTGCGACATGTCAGCCGCAGGGGAAGATGTTGTCAATACGCACAAAGACCAAATTATTTCGACTTAGTTTTGTATTCGTGGCTAACCGCAGTAATCAAGCGTGAATTATTTTGAGTTGATTTTGTATTCGTGATTGAATCGGTCTTGTTTGTTGGGTGATCTTCAAACTATTTCGACTTATCCCAGTATTGTTGACAAATGTAAGTTATTGTTGTTTTACTAACTAAAAATAGTTTAGTGTTGGTGAAATTATTTTACACTATTTGAGTTGGTCTGTTATTGCTGGTTAAATTTAAATTCGCTCTTATTCCTAAACTATAAATGCTATTGTTTATTTTGTTATAGGAATATTTAGAGTTGCCTTTGTATTTTTGAAACAGATTTAATACATTTTAATTCTTTAATAAAATACTGCAATAAATAAACCTTTTTGAGTTAATTTAGTATTCGTGAATTTTATTAACTTCGTATTTTTTTGCTACAGATGATGAGGGGTCGTGGCCTTTTACTTCTACAGAAGGCGATGGAGACAACTTCAAATGAGCCTGAAAGCAGTCATGTGGGGAAAGATCTTCAAGAGAATTCCACAACACCTTCAACTACCACCATGGTGATGGAAGAAATCTCGGAAAATGGCAACATGGAGTTACAAAAGAATCCAGCAACGATAGCACCACCATCAGCCAGCACCCAGGTGAAACCATCCTACTATATTTCACCGGTTAACAGCGAATGTAGCGATTTTGACGATTCAGATGCGGATCCGCTCTTCAACCCATCTCCCAAAGAGAGAACTCAGCGTCCATCAATCGCCATTCCAAGAAAGAGGTATCGTTCCTCCAGTACCACCTCCTCCTCCAGTTCTAATAGTTCCAGCAAAACTTCACCACCAACTCAACTCTGCAACTCTGTGCCATCTGCCATGCCGGATTTTGCCAATCTTTTAAACGAGAATCCGGTTACTGAACCGTCCACTTCTCAACCGATCATAGACCAGTCTGCTGATCCTGGAAACCTTCAAATGGGTAAAAAAAAAGACAAGAAAAAGGTCTCGTTCCTCCAGCTCCTCCTCTAGTTCTAGCTCATCCTCTAGTAGTTCTAGCAGCTCTTCAAGCAGCAGTAATACAGTAATAGGTAATAACTCTGTGCCGTCTGCCATGCCGAATTCTCCCAATCTTTTAAACGAAAATCCACCTGCTGAAGCTTCTACCTCTCAACCGGTCATAGACCAGTCTGTTGATTTCAGGATCAACAGACTGGTCTATGACCGGTTGAAGCCTTCAAAGGGGTAGGAAAAGGACAAGAAATCCAGCTGGTTGGTTCACAAATATTAAGAAATCTCGTCGAAATACCGGAAAGGCTTATGTAAGCTCAACTAATAAGAGCGTCCCTGAACGAGCGGTCAAGCCTCCATGCCACAATAATTGCAAATTGAAATGCAAATCTCAAATAAGTGAAATATTACGCAAATCTTTGTTCGACAAATTTTGGGGACTAGGCGAACTTCAACGGCAAAGAGAATTCATTGTAAGGCACACACAAGAGATTAAGCCTAAATATAGATACAGCAGTACCCAAAATTTTAGGGCACTAAGTTCTGCATTTTTTTTTGAAGTTGAAGACGTTCGTATTAGGGTCTGCAAGACTTTTTTTAAAGCTACCCTTAACATAAGCGACCAATGCATTAGAACAGCTCTTTCAAAACGACAAGAAGGCGGTTTCATAGAAGATGACCGGAGGGGTAAGCACGGACAGCACTCCACCATAGATAATGAAATGAAGGTTGCCTGGAAGAGATCGCGGAAAGCGATAAGGCCGCCCATTGTATATTTTGTAGTGTTTTTTTTTTTTTCCCTTTCGTTATATATTTTTGTGGTGTACAATAAAGTATATATAAATAAATAAATAAATAATGAAATAAAAGAAAGTGTCGTCACTTTCATTAAGTCGATCCCCAGAATAGAATCTCACTACCTTCGAGCACAAACAACGAGAGAATTCATTCCAAGCGAAAGATCACTTGCTGATCTATACCGAGACTATAAAGATCTACGCGAAAATGAAAGTTTGCCATTTGCTTCGTCATCAACTTTTAATCGTATTTTTAATACACAGTTTAATATTTCTTTTCACATCCCCAAAAAAGATGCGTGTGATATTTGTGAAAAATTCAAAAATGCTATCGGAGAAGAACAACAAAAACTGCGTGAGGCTTATGACCAACATTTGAAAGAGAAAGTGCTGTCCAGATCAGAAAAGGAAGCTGACAAGAAAAGGACAGACGTAGTTGTTGCAGTTTACGATCTCCAAGCCGTGATGCAATTGCCTAAAGGGCAAGTATCCTTGTTTTTTTACAAATCTAGAATTAATTGCCTAAATTTCACGATTAGTGACTTGTATGCAAAAGATGTATTATGCTTCTTTTGGGACGAAATCGAAGGCAAACGTGGTGCTGTGGAAATTGGATCCTGCGTACTGCAATATATACAAATGCTTGTTGAGAAAAATACATCAGATACCGAACTGGACCTTATATTTTATAGTGACAACTGCTATGGTCAGCAAAAAAATAAATATTTGCTGTCTGCCTACGCAGACAGCAAATATTAGAGATACAATACTTACCTATTTAAGTATATTTAAAGGTATCCGTGTTAAGACGTATTGTTAATTTATAAACCTAGGTACATAATATTATTATCGCTGTTGGATTGATGCGTGTCTTGGGTTCGATTCCCAGGTATGGACAAAAATTGACTCCGTATTCCCACAGGAACGTGAATTACGCGGGTGAGACCGCGGGCGGAAGCTAGTAGGACATAACATAGCTGGAGAAACATTATGTTTACCTAATCGTCATCTGTATGATTTATATTAATACAGTACCTCTGTCCTGGGGTCAACAAAATCGTGAAATTATATTATTATTTAAAGAAACTATTATGCCTTGTCTAATATTTAAATATCTCAGTATATCTATCTACCTAACTATACTGTCTAACTCCGCACTTAATTGAATATTTAGTAGGTAACCTATTTATTTTTCTTACAGTGCCGAATCCCCGTACTCTTCAAATAATCCGAAATATAAATAGAATTCATGAGGATAGCAACAAAAATGACGAAGTACCTACCACTTCAACTTCCATGCAATTCACTGAAAAAGAACACACAATTTTATCTCCCAAGTCCAAAGAAAACATTGAAAATATGGATTTATCTAAAGCCAGTGAAGACTTTTGTTCTGATGATAGTGTGAAGGATCCAGATTATGTAGATAAATTTCCAATAAAGAGGTCCTTTTTATATAATGAACAACGACATGTTTTGAAAGATTTAATGAAGGAAACAGATTTAAATGAAAAAGAATGTGATAATATTATAAACAACTATGTGTCAATTACAAACCGAACGAGTTCACCAATACCAGTACCTATAGTTCCTATGCAAACAGAATCTAGTAGCAGTTCATCCAGTTCAAGCAGTTCATCTAGTTCATCGAGCTCATCAGATTCCGACAGTTCATCAGAAAATGAATTAGATAATCAAAATCAAAATCAAATCAGTTTATTGCAAACATGTTGTACAGAGGTTGGGATAGGATAATAAGTTTCAAACATGCACCCTGTAAGGGCACTGCAAAACAAAACAAATAAATCAAAAATTAATAAATAGCATTTCAATAATACATTACATTTTTCATCATAAATTATGTCATTGTTACAAAATATAAAATAAAGCTGGTTCAAATCAATAGAATAAATTATTATTGTTACTGTAGCTATCGTTCCGTCTAATAAGAAATAAGTTAAATCAAAATAAATTAATTAATTCCAATAAATTAAATATGTAGGTATGTATACAAACAATAGACAATGGACAGGTATTTATGTCATAACTTTTTTATTTTATTATTATTTAATAATTTTTAAACTTTTCTTTTTCATCAAAAAACTCTTGCAATGTGTAGTAGCACTTTTGGTTCGAAATATGTGAACAATTTTGTTTTAAATAAATTGTTACTTTTTATGTCTTTTAAAGATTTCGGTAATTTATTATAAATCTTGATATACATTACGTGCGGGCCTGAATGGAAAATGGATAGTTTTGAAACCGGTAATGCTAGATCGTTTTGGTGTCGCAAGTTTCGTGGTTGGGTTAGGTTTCGTGGTTGGTAGTGATCTTTATTTAAAGGGAAAAGTGATATATTTTTCCTGACAAACAAACACACTTCAAAGATATACAGAGATGTGAGTGTAAGGATATTGTGTTCTGTAAAATGTGGTCTACAGCTGTCCATACCTCCTATATTCGTCAAGATGCGTATGCATCTTTTTTGCAACTTAAACAGCTTATCTGCGTTAGTACTATTACCCCAAAGTATTACACCGTAACGAAGCCAAGAGTGTGCGTATGCGTTATAGGCTGCTTTAGCAGATTTAAAATCTGTAGATTTTTTCAATTCCGATAAAGCGTAAGAGAATCTAGAGATTTTGCTACTTATGTGTGCTATGTGGGATTTCCAATTTAAATTTGTGTCAATATTAAGGCCTAACAATTTAAAATTATCGACGCAGTCTAATTTTGTTTTATTAAAAGTAAAATTGATTTCGAGAGGTCGTTTTTGATAGGGTCTAAATTGCATTATTTTAGTTTTAACGAAATTTAGTTCAAGGTTATGTTCGTTTAGCCAATTAGATATGTCAGATAAAAATCGATGGATGTCATTGTTAAGGGTCAGGTTACTTGTGCAGGGAAAGACAACTGAAATGTCATCTGCGAATAAGACGCTAACAGCATCTATTATTTTGGGGAGGTCGTTGATGTAGATAAGAAATAGTATCCGAGTACGCTACCTTGTGGGATTGATTTATTTATATTAGTTGCTTCAGATTTAACATTAGTGATTTCTCCGGTACTATGGTTGTAGTGCTCGATTTCTACATATTGTGAACGGTTTTCGTGGTAAGACCTGAACCATTTAAGAGCAATGCCCCGTACTCCTATTCCGTCCAATTTATTTAAGAGAATGTTATATTGAACTCTATCGTATGCTTTACTCATGTCTAGGAGAATGCCTATAGCGTATTTCTTCTCATTTATGATATTTAAGATCTGTTGTATATATCTATAAACTGCAATGGTTGTTGATCTATTTTTTCTGAATCCATTTTGGCTATCGTCAAATATATTAAAGCTTTCGCAGAAAGAATACAGGCGGGTCGTCATAGCGGTTTCTAAAATTTTTGAAAAGGTAGGAAAAAGGGCTATGGGGCGATAATTATTGCAGTCAGTCTGGGTATCTTTTTTGTGGATTGGTTTTGTTAAATAAATTACTGGTTTATATCCATTAGTTTAATACATAGTTTAATAATTTTCAACTAATGACACAACGATGATGTTTCCCTTTTTTCTCGTCTATCACCTTGTTTCCAAGGAGTTACTGTTCTAAACAAGAAGGCGAAGGCTGAATATATATCAGTCCTCCGCCACCATTCTAGGATCCGGTACTCGCGAAGCCGGCAGGATCTGGTCAATGTGTCTCCTCCATACTACACCGTCATCCGTTTGTACTTCATAGTGGAGGAGACCGATCCGTTGTAAAATTATTCCAAATTTCCATTTCTTATGACCTGAGTAATTTCGGGCTTGCACTCTGTCCCCCGTAGCAAATTTTCTTAGTACTTTAGTTAGGAATTTATCCTTCCCTTTCGAAACTAGGTACCGCTCTTGAATTTCACTTTTAATCATGTTGATTTCACCAATGCTTTCTACAGAGATGTTACTAGAGGTGTCATCGACTTGGTTCGTATTAATGTTGCGTTGTAAGCAAACTCGAGCTAAGTGTCCTTCTTTCTGACATTTTCGGCATACTGATTTAATGGCACCACACTCATTAGCTCGGTGATCGGTTTTACCACAGCGGAAACATTTCCCTTTCAAATCCTTGATTGTAAGTGATGGCCTTTTCTTAGAGTTGGTAGGCGAGGGTTGAAAAGTTCGTCTATTCGTAAGTGAAATTTTATTGATTCCGTCAGTGTTTCTTTTAATTTCAGTAGCCATGGTACAATTTTCTGCTTTTCCCATTTCTATTGACGTTGCGATCTGCACTAATTTAGAAAACGGTGGGGTATCTCTGTCTTGCAGAATTCTTGATCGTATTTCGCCATCTTGTAGTCCTCGTATGAGTTGCAACGATAAGAAGTTGTCTGAGGTAGACTTCTTGCAATGTTGACATTTGAACTCACAGTTTGAGCAAAGCCTCTTTAGTTCTGCAGCGTATGTCGCGACTGGTTCCGTCGGTTGTTGCATCCTTGAAATGAATTTGTGCTGTAGATGCCAAACGCTAGGTTTTGGGTCAATGTATTCACCAAGTATATCCGATAATTCATCGAATTCTTTGTTCAATGGGTCTTCTGGTGAGCATAAATCGTAAATCTTTTGATGTAACTCTGGGCTTAAAGTTGCCAGTAGCGTGTGAACCCTTGCCTTTGGATCCATTACTCTGTTCATTATAAATAACAATGTCAATCTCTTGATGAAGTTTTCAAAAGATTCTGTATCTTGTAAGGGTTGAAAATTCAGTTTCGGATAATATTCTTGTTGTGCCAGGTTGACGCAGCTTGCGTAATCTATTGTTGTTGCAGGTTGCGTAGTTATTTCATTATTCTTTCTCATTGTTAGTAATTTGCATTTGAGGGAGGTGTATAGTTCTTCAAATTCGTACCTGTATTGAGTTTCCTCCTCCAATTCCCCCTGGTCAGTCTCGAGTTCGATTTCCGCTTGTAGTTCTTGAAATTTTTGGAAGTTTTCTCGTAGATTTTCTAAACGAGTTTCAACTTCTTCCGTTGAAAGTTCGGTTTTCGAAATTAGTATATTTTCTGTCCGTGTAAGAACGCCTCGTAATGAAGCACGAACTCTTTTTTGTCTTTTTATATCGTTCGGCATTTTCGTCGCCAATTTGTTAAATAAATTACTGGTTTATATCCATTAGTTTAATACATAGTTTAATAATTTTCAACTAATGACACAACGATGATGTTTCCCTTTTTTCTCGTCTATCACCTTGTTTCCAAGGAGTTACTGTTCTAAACAAGAAGGCGAAGGCTGAATATATATCAGGTTTGATTACTGAGATCTTTAGTAAATTGGGGACGGTTCCTTCAGTGAAGGATTTGTTTATTAAAGAAGCAAGTGGTATGGCTAGTTCCTTTGCGCATTTTTTAATTAATGTGGGCGGGAGTTCATCAAAACCATGGCTGAGCTTGTTTTTAAGATTTCTTATAATTGTGTGTATTTCATAGGCATCTACAGGTTTGACAAATATCGAGTTTTCATTTTTTGTAATGACTGATCGACCGGTTTGAATCGTGGACTTTTCTCCAACTGACTTAAAGAAGTCGTTGAAGGCGTTTGCGACAGTGGTGGGGTTTTCCGTTAAAGTATTTTGTACATTTAGTTTAATATTTTTCTTAGTTCTTTTCACTGTTTTATTTGTGCGCTCTTTAATTATTTGCCACATTGTTTTAGAAATATTGGTGCTATGTTGTATCCTTTTTATATTTTTGATTTTTTCGACTTTGAAACTGCTTTTTTTAATAGTTTCTCGTATTTTTTGTAACGTCTAATGAAAGTTCAACAGCAGTGGTTCAATCTAGGATAGATAGCAACAGATTTCCTACGTCGCTGTCGCCTCACTACATGGAAGATGATCCTTCTCGTTGTAATTTGACTGAGCCAATAGCCTCAACTTCGCGATCTACAGCTACAATGCCTCCGACTTCTTCAGCACTTACTGCAAATACCAATTCTATACGTAGGGAATGTGAAGGTAATATTATAAGTTCAAATAAAGGACGAAAACGCAACAATTGGTTGCGAAACAAAGCAAAAATCCTAAGAAACTCTGGTAAGTCCTATTTATCTAATTCTAAAAAAGAAAAGACCGTTGTGCCTGCAAAGTCACTAAAACCACCATGTACTGACAAATGCAAACAAAAGTGTATCCAAAATATTACGGAATCACAGCGAAAAGAAATTTTTGAATGCTATTGGGGCATGGGAGATTTGCAAAGACAACGAGAGTTCGTTTTACGCCATCTTTCTGTCATCGAACAACGTTACTCCTACAAAATGCATAATAGTAACCGAGGAAAAAACAATGCTTTTTATTTGACCATTGATAATAAGAGAATTCGAGTTTGCAAAGTATTTTTTAAAGCCACGCTTGATATAACCGATACTACAATCCGAACTGTACTTCAAAAGAAGGTTAATAATTCATATGGCTTGTTAGATGTAGAAAATCGTGGCAAACATAGTCAACATGTTCATTTAGATCTTTCTATAAAAGAAGGTGTTAAGCAACACATAAACTCAATTCCAAAAATTGAAAGTCACTACTGTCGTGCAGACACTACAAGACTTTATATTGACTGTGGTAAAACTGTAGCTGACCTACATAGGGATTACGAACTTGACTGTCAGTCAAAAAGCCTACCAAGTGCCAATTACCTTATGTATTACAAATTTTTTACCAACGATTTTAATATTGGCTTTTTTCAACCGAAAAAAGACCAATGTGAGGATTGTACATCATTTGGTAATGCAACAGAAAATGATAAAGTAGGACTGAAAGAAAAGTTTAATGCCCATTTAAAAGAGAAGAACTTGGCGAGGCAAAATAAAGAAGATGACAAAAAATTTACTCCTGATAATTGCATTGTAGCCGTTTATGATCTTCAGGCTGCAATGCCTTGTCCAAGAGGAGATGCATCAAATTTTTATTACGTGTCAAAATTAAATACGTATAACTTCACAATTTGCGATATTAAATCTAAAGACACTGCCTGTTATTTCTGGCAGGAAGGTGAAGGCAAACGTGGCGCTATAGAAATAGGGACATGTTTGCTTAAATATATAAATAATTTAAAAGTTAAAGCTGAAGAACTGGATTCAAAATTAGATTTAATTTTTTATTCCGACAATTGCTATAGCAATAGCAAAAGAACCAATACATTATAGCTCTCTATGTATACGCAGTTTATCATCACGATTTTATTAACTCCATAACCCACAAATACTTGGTGAAAGGCCACACACAAAACGAGGGCGATAATGTCCACTCCCTCATTGAAAGAGGAATAAATAAAGCTCTGAAGTCTGGACCTATATACACACCTGATCAATATGTGCATATCATAAGAAATGCTAAAAAAAACTGGCAAATCATATCAAGTAAACGAATTAGTACACGAAGATTTTTTTGATATAAAAGCGTTGGCTTCAACTATAGGTAAAAAAAAATCCAAGAACGTGGAAAAGGAAACTTTAAAGCTAGGAGATGTCAAAATTTTGAAAGTGGAGGCTGGTGACTAATAATTACCGTTTTTCCTATAAAACATCATATGAGGACACAGAGTTTAAAACAGTAGTGATAGACAAAATTGGCAAAACAAGAAACACTGCTAGTAATGTCACTGTGAAAAGGGCATACAGAGAAAAGTTCCCATTTTGTGAAAAGAAGAAAAAGGGTTTGCTTGAACTCATAAGGAAAAATATTGTACCAAGATTTTATAAACCGTTTTATGAGAATCTCTAGTATTCTTTATGTACCTGAACAAGACTGATTATGCGGTAGTTGCCTTATTATATTGTTTTAAAAGAAGAAGAAGTTTTAAGAAGAATAGAGAATAACTTTGTTAGATTTTTTTTATGTTTAATACGGTTACTAATTTTTGTTACCTATATTATTGTTTTAATAAAATATTATTTTAATAGGCTTAGTAGCTATTTGTGTTCTGTTCACGTTGCAATTATTACAATGTGGACTACTTTTATGTTCCTATTAGTTTTATATTTAATATTGTTTATGACAGCATCTTTTTTTCTAAAATTGCTTGTCCATAGATAATGTTTTTCTCAGATTTTAATGTTAATTAGCATAATTCACCATAGCATAACCAAAATTGTGTTATTCTTCAGAAAAATTCAGTCCACTGGTTTTAATATAAAACCAAAAAAAATATTTGATTACAGAAATATCTTTCATGAATATTATCATAATCGCAATTGTGTTACTATTACAGAAATATTTTTATATCTTGTAGAACATATTGCCAGTTATGTCATTCTAAACGAAAAATTGAGAACTACACAAGTACAACATTTTGAGTTATGCTACTAATCACCATAATATAACAAAACTAATTTTGTCATAAGTCGAACACTGCTCAGTTTTTTAAAATTAATAATGATATTCCAAGCTAAGAACCTAAAATTTTTGATGTTAATTAAAACCTTGATTAATACCCTTTAGATATAAACATTTCATGTTTTCATTGCTCAAATATATTAAAAGTTGTGACAGCAAATATTTTGTTTGATTTTCAAATGGCTACCCTGTAAAATTTGGGTTTTTTGGAATGTGCGATTATTCATGAAAAGCAGCGACTTGTATTTTAAGTTTGTACAAACCGACAACCGACAACCGACCGTTTGTACAACTTGTTCCGAGTACCGACTAACTTTGTCTTACCGTCAACCTTAAATGAACATGACCTAGTATTTGATTCAAATGAGCTATTCTCACAAAGATCCTGTGCGGCTAGCACTGAGAACAAATTTCTTTGTATGCAGGGAACATACCAAACATTTGTGAGCGTAATTGTTTCGTTTTGGCCATTAATGTCAGCTTGTATTTGTATTGAGCCCTTTCCAATAGCTTCAATATTTTCACCATTTGCTGTCATTACTCTGTGAGATTCGCTAAAGAACTCAAAAGAGACATACTGATCTCCTCTATTGGTTACGTGACTTGTTGCTTGCTCCATTATCTACGTACCATGAGTCTTTATCAATACTCTTACCAAGAGATAAAGCTAAACTTGTCAATGTAGCAGCTTTTGAAGTTGGTTTTAATCCATTTCTTGCATTGCTTCACTCGATGTCCGCTTTTTCCTGTAATCTTGCTTTCTGCTATGTACCGTCAGTACCTCCACTCTCACCAAGAGATAAAGCTAAACTTGTCAATGTAGCAGCTTTTGAAGTTGGTTTTGGGGGTCTACCATCCGCAATCCATTTCTTGTATTGCTTCACTCGATGTCCGCTTTTTCCTGTAATCTTGCTTTCTGCTATGTACCGTCAGTACCTCCGTGCTGGATTTACCTTCAGCTTCAGATTTATTTTTATCTTTCAAAGCTCTCTCGTGAGCGCACAACTGGGTGGTCAAATTCTCGATTGTACGATCTTTCAATGTAATCAGTAGCCAACTTGATTTAAAACTGAAATACTCTTCTGGCAGGGAGTCCAATATCTTGCATATCAAAAGAATTTCTGGTAGTTGATTGCAAACTGTTGACAAAGCTTGATTCAGATCATGCCAAATATTCCTTATCGCAGACCCATGTCATGAGTGGGGTCCTTCTTGTAGTTAAAAAGTTACATACACAGATCGTAGGTTCGGTCCTGTGATCCTCGTTCGTAAAGACGGTTTAATTCGTCCCACAAATCAATCGCAGTTGTAAAACGCATTACTTTCTTCAGCATTTCGTCGGTCATATTGGTGGTCAGCAGTAACAGTGCAGTGCTTTCTATTTTATTATAACTGTCACATTCTACCTTGTATTTTGTAAGAGCTTCCGCTGTGGCTCCTTCACCCGGGTGTGCCGGCTTTATTAGAGTACCCTGCACCGCTTCTAAGGTGCCTGTGTTACTCCGCAGCAGCAACATCACTTTATATTTCCAGGTCGGCCAGTTGTTGCCATCGAATAGTACTATTTCGAGTTTCATTTTTGAAGATAATTATGATTTACTCTTTCGAACTTTTATTCTTTAGAAAAACAAAAATAATGCTTTTAAACTCTTATTTTTGCACGCTCGCTACCATATTAAAGTAAACGCAGTGGAATTGGGTTTTTATAATATATATTGTGTGCGATATCAAAAGTACATAGAATAACAAGTGTAGCCTAGCAACCACCACATAGATGATATATTTATTTATTTATTTACTATGGATGACTTACTATATAAATCTAGAAGGGAAGACTTCAGCTGGAAGTGCTTTCCTAACACTAATTATTGCGGGAGTTATTATGTCCATTGCCCGGTGAATTGAAATCTTTACTAAACTGTGAGTTAACCATCCTATACAGGCTACGCCCAACAAACATAGATACATTTTCCTACTATTCATGTATCTCTAAACTGAAATAATTAACTAAAAACGAACCTATATCAAAATATTTGTCTTACAAATCCGTTATCAGTTGAATGACGAAAAACGCACTAACGCCATCTATTATCAAAAGCTGGTAGCTAAAATTTCATCTGCTGTACCGACGAAGCAATTGTTGCCAGTGTTAAATCTCGGTTGTCAGTCCAACAGTGAAAGATATTGACACTTCTTAATCTGTGATTATTACTCATCTGTGGCTCGAAGAACAATAATAGGCATATTACAAGAAGTTCATTTGTCATGGAAAACATTACTTTTAGAAATACAATCAGGAGAAATAAATCTGAATGCGATCTATCTACAATAACCATGGATCGCACACTGCTCAGCTCAACGTTATCCGAAGTATCTGATACGGAGGTACTGGATCTGTCGACGAAAAGTATGCCGACAAGTACGGGACTTAGCCAGGCTGACTTTCGGCAGATACACCAACAGGTTACAGATCTGCGTTTGGAACTCACTACTGCGCACGAAGAAATAGCAAATCTGAACCTCGAATGCAACAGTCTTAAGCAGAAACTGGAAGACAACAACAAGCAAATTCATCTCCTGAAAAAAGTGTCAAGTGAATCCTTGAAAATGAGCCCAGTGTTCGCACAGTTCACACCACAAAACAAGGGTTCTACACCTCTGCTGAAGAAACTGACGAACGTTAAGATACGCTTATCCCGGGGCCAAATTAATAACTCTGGTAGAATAAGTCATACTGAAACACCTAAAACTCATACTAACAGTATTCCACAACGGCTTGTCAGCCAAATGTCGGATAATTTCGGAACTGACTTAATATCAAAAAACTACAACAAAACCGAGGATCTGATAAAGAATTTACCTAGCCCAGCAACCTGGACCTTACCTACCATAGTTGGAAGTGACTGTGAACAAAACACAGTGAAGCCTAAAACCACAACTGAAGGAAAGAACAATAAAGAAAATAATGACAATAAAAAAAGAAGAATGATTTACATTATTGGTGACCAACAAGCTCAAAATCTTTCTGAAAGAATGCTTGAAAGTAGGCAAGGTAAATGGAATGACGATTATGGTATATTCGGAATGGTAAAATCATCTGCCACAAGCTGCGAAATACTAAAAACGTGTGAAAATATGGCAAAAACTGTCACTAACAAAGATATTGTAATACTGTGTTTTGGTATATGTGACAAGAATGTATACAAATATGTGTCGAATTTAAGTAATATATTATACATATTTAGAAAGCAAAAGATTCTCATAACAAATGTACAACACAACCCATATCTTAATGAATACATGCTTAACAGACAGTTGTATCTGATTGTAAAAAATTATATTAACTGTAAATTAATTCAAATGCACGACAGAAATGTTTTTCTGAATAAAATGAATGACTTTACGAGTATGCTAAGTTCTAAGATTAATTTAGAAATAGATTCTATGACCTACAATGAACAATTCTTAACCTTTTCTAATAAAACGAAATACCTATTACAGCCAGGTGTTTGCACTAAAAATAAGCCGTACATATCCCAAATGCCAGAGGAAAACAAAAAAGGTACCATTCCTTACTATTTCAAACCTAAAAACCTAATGCAATCTTTTAACAATCCAGAAATGCCATTTAAGAAAGGAACTATCCCATTTTTATTCAATAAAATGAAAGTAACTAATCAGTCAAACATAAAAGAACGTTCCCTTAAATCGAATGCACCATTTTTTCGTACCTCACAGTAAGTCAAGTTTGATACTATTTCATCAAAACATTGCAGGTATTTTAAATAAGATAGACGAAATAACGATGGCACTTAATGAATTATCTCTGAATTCGAAGGAAATTGACATCATATGTTTAAGTGAATCATTCATAAAAAGCAAAACAGAATCACTTGTTAAGATTCCTGGTTACAAACTCGTCGCTGCATACTGTCGAGATACTAAACGAGGTGGAACATGCATTCTCATTAAGAATGAGATGACCTGCGTTAAATTAGATAAATTAATAAATGACATTGCATGTAATTTTAATTTTGAATGTACTGGAATAGAATTAACAAATCAAATCATCATTATTTGTATATATAGGACACCAAATAGCAATCCCAAAGTTTTCCTAGAAAAATTGGAAAAATTACTAATTAGGGTCACAAAGAAATCAAAGAAGGTAATTATTTGTGGTGATTGGAATTTAGACACAATAAAACCAAGTAAAAGTTGCCAAGAACTCTTAGGGTTGCTGAAAAATTTCAATATTGAATTGCATATAAAAACACCAACACGAAAACAGTCGTGTTTGGATTTATTTGCAAGCAATATTAAAAAAGCTAAAGGTGAGGTTCATCACCTGGCTCTTTCTGATCATGAGACCGGGCAGACGCTGACAGTGACGGATAATAAACCTAAAGCTATACTAAGCTGGTTTGAGTATAAAAGAGACTATCATGAAGAAAATATAAAAAAGTTTTGTGACTGTATATCTGCGCTTTCATTCTCTGATATGTATCTTATGGATAATTTAGAAGAGGCATTTCAGGTATTTCATGGGACATTACAACTGTTCTATAAACTATGTTTTCCCATGCAAAGAATAAAAAGGTCGAACGGAAAAAATAAAACTCCGTGGCTGACGAAAGGTTTAAAAAAGTCATGTATAAGGAAACGCTATTTATATTTAAAAACTATTCATAATAAGACAAACAAAAATAGATTAACAAAAAAGTATAAAAATTATAGTGGTATACTTAAAAGTTGTATTAAAAAATCTCAACAAATTCACAACAAAAGATATATTCAGAATATGAAAAACAAGTGCAAAGCTACTTGGGATATTATTAATAAAAATATTGGTGACATACAAAAAAATAATGACATAAAACAATTAGTATTAAAAACCAAAAACATCACTGACCCTCAAAAAATTTGTGACATGTTTAACGAATATTATATCCAATTGACAAATAATAATGAATTTAAGTATCGAATTGACGCTATAAATAGAACTATGGACATTGATCACAATAATACAATATTCTTAAATCCTACCGATTCGATAGAAGTATTCAGGATAATCCAAAACCTAAATAATACTGCGTCTGTAGGTATTGACGAAATAAGTACAAAAATTATAAAAGCTTGTGCTAATCACTTATGCAAACCGTTGAGCGATTTAATTAACATATCGTTTTTAGAAGGCAGGTTCCCAAGCGCGTTAAAAAACTCAATAGTCAAACCGATATTTAAGAATGGTGATAAATCTAGCATGACGAACTATAGACCGATAACCTTAATTCCAATATTATCAAAAATATTTGAGAAGGCAATATTAAAAAGGCTTTATGAATATGTGGACAAGTATAAGTTGCTAAGGCAGGAGCAATTTGGATTCAGGAAAAATAGCACCACTTCTTTAGCTTGTTTTAATTTAATAAAAATAATAACTGAGGCAATGAATGACAACATACCTGTAGTAGCTATTTTTCTGGACATGAGTAAAGCCTTTGACTTCGTTGATCATAAGCTATTACTAAGCAAATTGGATAAATATGGCATAAGGGGCCAAGCAAATGAATGGCTTAAATCTTACTTAAGTGATAGGCGCCAATGTGTACAAATATCAAAAGTCATTGATGGTAACAAAGTGGAATATAAATCTCATTTTAAAACGAATGCAGTAGGAGTACCCCGAGGCAGCGTGGTGGGATCGTTTTTATTTCTGCTATATATTAATGACCTTCCCAATGCAACACGCTACGAAACAATCTTATTTGCTGATGATACGACACTAATAATAAAATGTAATGACAAAAATAAATTGGAACAGGAAATTAATGAAGCAATCAAGGACATAATAAGTTGGCTAAAAAACAACAATTTAAAAATCAATATAAATAAAACAAAAATAATTCAATTTCAAACTTATAAATCAAACTTTCAGACACTTAGTATAAAATATGAAGACAGTATCATAGAACAGGTAGTAAACACAAAGTTTTTGGGCATAATAGTGGATCAAAACTGTAACTGGAAATCACACATCAATTACGTATGCGATAAGCTAGACAAATTCGTATACGCTATAAAACGTCTGCGATCAACAGTGTCCGCAAACGCAGCAATCACTGCATATCACGGATACGTATCGTCTGTGCTATCTTACGGTCTGATACTATGGGGCAATTCAGTTGAACTTTTAATGGCATTTAGGGTACAAAAGAAGTGTGTTAGGGCAATATCTGGCGTCTGGTTTTTGGACAGCTGTAAACCTTTATTTAAAAAACTTCACATATTACCTTTACCCTGCATGTACATCAAAGAACTATGCATGCTAGTAAAACAAAATCCGCACTATTTTCGCTTGCAATCAGAAATCAGTCATAAAAAGGCTACTGCTAGAGATAAATATAAATACGAATTAAATGTACCTCAATGTAGATTGCAAATATATAGGAGGAATGTATACGTTAATGCCATTCAGGTGTACAACAAGTTACCTAATTCATTTAAGGAACTTCCCATCCCTATGTTCAAGAGAAAGCTGACCTGCTGAGCTGAGAGATAACTGCTTCTATGATATTCGCGAATACTTGGAATATTGCAAAAATCCAAGATGATAGGAACTTAATTTTGACATTTTAAAGTAACGATTACCTAATTACATTTTATAATAATACCTACTAATTCTTGTTGGACATATTGTAAATCACAATTGTCGAGAATGACAAGTGAATATTTGTACACCATATATTTTGTGGTAGAATGTAAGAACTAACAAAAATACTAACACCATACTATGTAAAACTACATTCTTACAAATAAATAAATAAATAAATAAATAAATTTATTTTATACTTGCCGCGGGTTTTATTTAGGATATTAAAATATAAAATGTGGTTAGTGGTATACTTTTGTCGTCATTATTTGTCAGTCTACTTTAGTGTATTTTTTGTTATTCAGGTAATAAACGATAGTTAACTAGAAGATTTACTAAATAAAATATTTTTTTCAGAAGAAGATAAAGACGACCCATATTTAGACGTCCCAGATTCAGATGTCCCAAAACCATTCAACGCAAGATTGAACGAGATTCAAGGTATGTCAAACCGACAGTTATTACAAATATTAGACGATGATGAAGCTTATGAAGAGTCACCTGATGAGGAAATTCCACCTTGCATTTTGTCTGCACTATCCCATGACTTGCCTGAAATGCTTACTCCTTCTGTTGACGAAGAAATGGCAGCTTGTGTTTTGTTTGCACCATTGCCTGACTTACCTGCTCACTCTGAAATACTTACTCCTTCTGTTGGCGAAGAAATACCACCTTGCGTTTGATTGCCTGCACCATCCTCTAGCATACCCGCTAATGTGCCAACTTATGCTGAATTGCAAGTACGGGACAGAACATGGACTACACATGTTGAAAATTTTAATGAGTATAATTTTGACAAGTTATTAGAACCTACTAAACCATATAGCCAGCAGAGTCTCCGCATTGAATATTTCAGTAACTTATTTCCGGATGAGTTTATGCAAATGAGAGACGAACGCGAGCATGAAACAAAGCAAATTCTGGGGTGACACCAACGTAAAGGAACTAAAAGCATTCCTAGCTATAATCATCCTAATGGGAATAAGTCCTCAGTGAGATATAGAGCTTTATTGGAGCGCAGATCCTTTTTACAATACCTTGTGAACACCTTTATTTTATGTACCTACTTTCTTAGCAAATAAACGATTATTTATTTATTTATTTAATAACATAGAGATTAGTGGTACAATGACTTGCAAAAGATTTTTTTTTTTTTAAAAAGTCTAGTTGTTTGCGACAATTCAACTCATTTGCCCCAGAATCACAAAGATCACGACAAATTGCAAAAAATAAGACCCCTTTTAGCAAGAAAATGCCACCAACTCGGAATCCCAATCAGTGGATGAAAGTATAATCAAATTTAAAGGGCGCGACAGTAAGAACATGCCAGGCAAGCCCAAGCCCAAGAGGGTTCAAGGCATGCTGCCGTTGTCATTCCAAGGCTGGATATTTATGTCACTTTGATATTTACACAGGCAAAGGCCAAGAAGCCAATGAGGAAGGATTGGGTTACAGAGTTGTAATGAAACTTGGAGGGAATTTACCAAGAAACACGCATTTGGTTTTTGACAACTTTTTCTCTTCTTTGGCTCTGATGGAAGCTCTTCATCATAGAGGTATTTTGGCAACAGGAACAGTGCGAATGAATCGAAAAGGCCTACCTAAAGATCTGTGTCCACCACGACCTAAAACACCTGAAGAACGAAGACTTGCCAAAGAAAATAAATTGGATCCTGGGGAGTTTACATACCGCTTCTGCCACCCCTGTGCTGTAATCAAATGGCAAGACACCTGCAGTTAACCCAACCAAAGTGGAACTGATCCAGAGAACTCAAAAGAACGGGCAAAAGAAACACATGTTTTGTCCTACTGCGATCGCAGAGTACACAAGGAGAATGGGTGGTGTGGATCACTTTGATCACTATAGAAGTTCCTACTCAATTGGCCGCAGATCAAAAAAATCCTGGTTACCTACTCAAATAATTTTACCAAAAAACATCAGTGTGTGTAAAAAAATGTCAGTTCGTATAGGTGAAAACTTTTTAGGTAAATCTGCATGAAAAAACGACAAGAAAATAGTATATTATGCAATTAGTGAATAAAGGACGGATTTAAAGCGAGGGCCATAGGTGAATCACGAGCAAGTGAAGGATTCTAACGACTGAATCGCGACCGTACGGAGTGATTCATGATGATTTAATCACGACTGTAGGGAGTGATTCAAGTGCTAGAATCCTGAACGACGCGAGCGATTCACGGCCCTCGACATAAATCCGTTTTATTCAAGAGTTGCATACTATACTTTATACCATGACTACGAGAAAAAGAACTTGCAACTTCGAGCATGTTGTTATGTCAATGTTATGCCTTGTTTTTTATAGTAACTACACCGAAGCATAGAATACTACATACCTACTCCATAATGTCGATCAGTCGATGACTTCTTTTTCGACAACTCATTAAAATAAGACTCTGAAAATGTGCTCAGCTTGATTTTCATTTTTCCATTTGCAAAACTCATCGTAGGCTTTGATGTAAACCAGCTGTGATTTGTTAGGTAGCAAATGTTCTACTATATCGGCCCTCTCTTTCATAAACTCGGGTGTTAAACACAACTTCTTCATCACTTGAAAACATTAAACTTTTTGTTCGTACAACTTACAATATTTAAAATAGCGCCCATTTACTAATGACAGCAAAGAACACAAAACAGTTTTAATTCTAATGCTAAACTCCTGTTCGAAAATCAAAATATCAAATAGGAGTTTGTATATCATTGAGATGGAGTTCGAACAAATTGGTGTTCTAAATTCAAACACCAAAACAGTGATTAAAAGTGCTTTTTATTCACTGTTTTCAGTGAATAGGGCCACGGTATAGCCTCCGCAGGCGGGGGGCGAAGCCCCGACCCCGCACGCCACGTCCCCTTACGGGGACGTAGCGACATCCAGTTAAGAACCCCAAACCACTTTACGATAACGAGCTGCGTTCAGTATATCTCAAGTGTTTGTGTTTTTTTGTAGCGTCGCTGCAGCGACTCGCGGCCTGAAGGTGGGGTCCGTGGGCCCTGCGCATAGTGACGTAATAGCGGCGCGGGACATGAGCGTTAAAAGCTCATGTTCAACACGATACAGAACTTTTACATTTTATTTTTATAAACGATGGTGTTTTGGAACCAAAAATTAACAACTGATCTTTCCAATTTCCAAACAAACGATTAAGAAATGGAACTGCTCTTTAATTTTTTCCAAATCAACGATTATCAAATAGAGCAACGAGAATCTCCTTTTTTAAATTAAGTACAAACTAGGCACACATCTGCTCTACATAATTTTAAAACCAACGATTACTGTCAAATGGGATTACTAGAATCTACATCTTTACAAAATAAACAACTATTCTTCCCAATTTTTCCAAACCAAAACTTTTTACTGACAATTACAAAGATAAACAACTGTTCTATACAATTTTCAATCCAACGATTACTATGGACTATATCTACAATATTGTTTAATGACATACAAAATAAACAACTGCTTTTTCATTTTTTTCCAAACCAACGATTATCGAATGGTGTATCGTGAATCTTAAAATCTTTTTAATGACAAGTACGAAGATAAACAACAGCTCTTTACGATTTTCAAACCAACGATTACTATCAAATGGACCCTGTTAAGCAGAATAGACCCAACCAACAATTTTGATGAAATTGAATTAAATACCTACATTACGAGAACATACACATGAAGTTTTATATTTGCACAAAAGATCCTAGCGGTCTGATGACATTGCCCTAACAAAACTTTTACTGTGCCAATATACCAATTACCAACACCTTGGTCACCATTTCTGAAAATGGCCGGGAATGATAAGAATGTAATAAATCTACAAAATGTTTTAATGACGTATAAAATAAACAACTGCCCTTTCTAATATTTCCAAACCAACGATTATCATTTGGAACAACGAGAATTTCTAAAATATTTTAGAGACGTCCAAAACAAACAACTATTCTTTCCATCTTTAACCAACCAACGATTATCGAAATGGTAAATCTAAAAACCTTTTTAACGACAAGTGCAATTATATAAAAAAAACTGCTTTCAATTTTCGCACTAACAAGTAGAGAAACAAACGAACCAACCCGAATACAAGTATTTTACATGAAGCGACTGTCTCTCTTACCTTCAGAACCTTAGCTAGGTAACACGATATCCTTTGGCAGGATTGGTTGAATTTCTGGCTTCTGACGACTCGTAACGACTGTCAAAGGTTCCCATGGCCACCTTTCGGCTCCATCATCAGACCTTGAACACCACCTAGTGTCAAAGCACCTGTTAATACATGACCAATGAGTCCAAACACGATGGTGCTGTCCTGTTTGATTGAGCAGTTCCCAGGGCCACCTTTTGGCTCCATTATCAGACCACCTAGTGTCAAAGCACTTGTCAATACATAACGAACGAGTCCAAACACCGGACAATGACAGCCGGTTTCGCTAATTTATTGATTTATTTTATTAAAATGCTCTTATTTTAATAAAATCAAAGGAAATTCTTAAAATCAATTGTTTCACATAAGAGAGAAAAATTAAAAAGAAAATGTTTATTTACAAAATGAGATAATTTACAAAATCCAGTAAATTTAACTAGACGCGCGAACATAATAATCGGCAGAGCGTATTGTCAAAATACTACTTTATACCCAATACAATACTTTTAACATGGCAGTGTTTACAACTTAATAATAACTAAGTACAGCCAATTGTCATTCTTAAAATTATACAGAGTGAAATTAAAAAAAATTCAACGAATCATGAAAAATAAAAATATATATAACTTTGTGTAATTTATCTCATCAACACTGCTCTCAAAACGATGAAGAATAACATCGTGAGGAATTCGAAGACATCTGACATCTACCAACCAGTACTGTACCCGCGTGGTGGATTATGACCCATAACCTCTCACAGAGAGGCCTTCCCAGCAGTGGGAGCGTTATAGTCCTCTTATGCTATGAAAAATATTACTAATCATGATTTATCTAAATTTTTTTCATAGATGGTAAATTAATTTAAAAAAAACTACTTAACTTTTTGATCGAATACTTTATATTGTCATTAAAATAAAGAGATTTTTAATTTATGAAAATTATGACTGTGTGGCTGCTGCCATCTCTTTGTTTGAGTTGGTTTCTACGCCTGCAATATTTTCTAGTGAACAATAAATTTAAATACACGAGGAGTATCCATCGCCAAGTGCATGTATAGTCGACCTCATAATAAAATTGCTTTACCACCCTAAGGTTGAGAGGCATTTGCACGTCATAAAAGGTGCAAAGTATATTTTTGCTTGTGACAGTTGCATAGTTTCAACCTTAGTAAAGTTTCAAATTAGTGGTCGTTTTTGTCAAAAAGTGGAAAGCAATGAGGGTTTTCTGAAATAAAATTCACCAGGTGGCAGCACTGAGACGTCAGGTCGATCACCTGTCAAGTGTCAAAGCGCCTATATTTTCTCTGAACGAATGAATGAAACGAATGATGAACGTCATCTTATATTTTATATTCATTGTCGAAAATGGAAGACCCTTTGTCAAAGTGGCGCCAAGTGGTGGTGTGAATTTTCATGAAAACCCTCATTACAAGGTCCACTATACACATTAATATAAGCAAAAAAATATTGCATTGGCACAACCAATATCATTAATTAATTACAGAACCTTACATAGATGCTTATTATTTGCGTCCCATATATAAGATTACGTATAAAAATCAGAAGCATACCTGGGTCCTTTTAGGTACTACTTAGTCATGACTCATGAAGTCATGACTAACACACAATAATAATGTAGTCCACACGACTAAGGGTGAATTTTACCATTGACACTGAACGCGATCTGCAAATCTAAACCGAGTTGAAGAGCTGACAGTGTCAATATTCCAATGAAAATAATAACACTGACAGCTCTTGAACGCGGTTTAGATGTGCTGATCGCGTTCAGTTTTAATGGTGAAATTCGCCCCAATTAATCTTGAGTGTAAAACTAGAAATTGTTCAAGATCAATTCAAAATTCAAGATCGACTATGCAGGGTTAAATTTTAGTCGTTTAAATCCTCTTTAGGGGTCATTGTACTCATCATTATGAACAACTTTCACTATGGAAAAAACCATGATATCGCGGAAAAAAATGAGCTGTTCCCTACATTTAAGAAAGTTTTTCATAATGATGAGTGTACTCATCATTATGAAAAACTTTCGTAACCCCTTACGAGGATTTAAACGACTAAAATTTAACCATGTACTGGAAATATAAAAATAATATTTTTGGTAAACGAACCAGACCATTTCAGGATAGCTTAAATTGATTTTAGGAGCATATAAAAAAAACATTGCACCGTGCAACACGTTCGCCGTTTCAAAATAATTTTATTTACAGCCAAATCAATCAAATGAATTGAGCTATACCTATACTAAGATAGGTTTATTCACTGTTATTTTAGAAATAGGTATAGTAGACCGCAAGTCAGTGGTAACAAAACCAGTGTAAACCCCTCTTATTATAATTATTTAAAACTCCATACTACACTAGGCCAGCACGTGGCTAAGTAATAACAGCCGCTCGGGTCGATGCATCAGGTTAAGCTACGCTTGCCGGAGTTGGTCCGTAGATGGGTGACCATTTTCACATATCGAGACTCCTCCGTGCCTCGGAAAGCACGTTGGTCCCGGCTGTCATTTGTGGATCTTTGACAGTCGTTACGAATCGTCAGAAGCACGAAAGTCTGACAACCAGTCTAACCAAGGGGTATCGTATTACCCAGTTACTGGGTTGTGGAGGTCAGATAGGCAGTCGCTCCAAGTAAAATACTGGTATTCAGCTGCATCCGGTTAGACTGGAAGCCGACCCCAACATAGTTGGGAAAAGGCTAAGCAGATTGACTACACTAGGCCAGCACAAAATCAAAGTGTTCTCTTTCTTTTTCATGTGGTTAGTAACCTAGTGTCAAGAGTTTTTGTGCCGCCCATGGGCCTCTGACTTGGCTTCCCATGCCGTCGAGAAATATCTCTCAGGCATGGAAGAAAAATATCTGAGAGCCTTCGACAAATATCTCTCAGGCCGGGGTCCTCACGATGTTTTCCTTCTGAAGCAAGTGATAATTGTACAATATTGTGACATTGATGTAATTTCATAATTATTATTACCTATGCATGTACCAACTACAAATATTTGCACGACTGATTAGTCTAATATAGTGAAACTAACATTATTTTACCATGTTAATGCAAGTACCTATATTCTGGCACAAATAAATAAATTTCATTTCAATACGCACATGAATCCAAAAAGTCACAGGTGCGTGGCTTGGGTCGAACTCGAAACCTATGACTTGGCAGGCTATCACTGCTTTAACCACAGACGTACGGTCAACTGTACTAGGTACCCAGAAAAAAATATGTGCACACTTAGCCAAAATCAAAAGTGTTTTTCTCTTAGTAGAGTATAAATTGAAATGGTAAAATATTAATAATAAAAACTACAATAGTTTGTGTTAAAAGATTCTGTCTGCACCTTATCATTTCAATAAACAGTTTGACATTCATTAATTGCAAACATATTTTTGCACACATTCATTAGACATACATAATATACAATTCTTAACTCTACTCATTTAATTAGATACTGTGATATTTATGTGGCGCGCTATGTGTAATATCTATTTTAAGTTCATTGATAAAAACAGAATGATGAAGGACCGAAGAGTTCGGATGTTGTATTAAAAATGTTAATGATTTTATGCAGAGTCAAAAATTAGCAGGCGAAACTGCCCCGAGTGAACGAATATCGATATGTCATCATGACATGATGAAACATTAAAAAGTATGAAAACCATCATTTGTGTATACAAAACTAGCTTCTGCCCGCGACTGCGTCTGCGTTTACCGGGATATACGGTATCCTATGTGTTAATCAAAGTTATAAACTATTTGTGAGCATTTTTCATCCAAATCCATTCACCCGTTTTTGCGTGATTCAGTAACAAATATACAAACTTTCACATTTATTTCATTTTTAGTTTAGACTTGATAAGTTTAGATTTTAATTTTAAATTAATTGTAATTTTATTTTATTGTTATTTTGTTTTAATTTGATTCTATGCTACTCGAAATAAATGATTTGAATTTATAATTTTAGTAGGATAGAGCCGTATGGGGTCAGTCAACTGCCGCGGGAAGCACGAACTGACAAACTGCTATCTAATTGCGTAACTTATTTTCGTAACCGATTAATACTAATCTGTTTCATTTTGTTCAACAACATTCATTGCGTTATTTACGTTGTAGACCAGATTTTTTTTTTAACTTGTGAAGCTATGGATTAGCAATTTGTTTCAAACCGATTCAGATTGTGATGGATCGTGTATTACGCAATTAGGGTGCTGGTTATTAACGGGTTTCGAAAAATATTCTGTTTGGTTGTTTGTTTTGTTTTTACATTAATACCACCTCTGTGTAGTTTCGCCAGCAAATGTTTGACCCTGTACTACTGTTATTTACATTAAATCGTATTTAATAAATTCTGTACAGATAAAACAAAAAATGTTTCAATGACTGCGTTGTTCATAATTCGTAAGGAATTAAACTGATTTAATTATAAAATACATAAAATTAAAAAACAATTACATACAAATCTCAATATGAGCTATCATTAAGGATAAAAAGCAAGTTATTAATTTCACCCTGTTTTTAACAAATTAATATCAAATCTCATAACTTATAGCTTGTTTGATTCGGCTACTAAAATGTAACTTATTGAAGCTCCATAGTCTGTGTAGTGAATACTCATGGTCATATATTAAAATGTTAGCGGTGCTACACACTTGTACAAGTCGGCGCAATCGAACCGAAGGAAGGGAGGGATCTTGCGCACTAGACGGCCACGGCCGGGTAAACTATTGAAACCGATACGAATCGTGAATTTGGTCGCAACGGCCAACTAGCCGCAGACCGGGCCACGAACCAAGACTGGCCGGAGTCGTTGCCGTCTAGCGCGCGAGATCCCTAAGCCAAGCGGCTTATCCTGAACATAATTATATTATTCGATTTTGAAGCCCGGTTTTGCCGGATCATGCCGACCCAAACAAGTGTGTTGCACGCCTTAAAAATAGGATAACAAAACATCAAGCCTGTATACCCCAATGGGTTATGCAGTACTCTCAGAGGCTTCAGGTAAGCCTGATGCCATAAAACGTGACGTTACAGTTAGTAAACCAAACTATAGGAACTATAGATACGAATCGCGCACTTTTGGTCGGCTAGTTGGTCGTGCGACCAAGTACGAGATTCGTATCGGTTTCTATAGTTTACCTCATCGGTGTGACAACTGAGGCCCTAGTGTGAGTTTCTATAAGCTATCTCGACCGCTTTCAGCGCTCCGATTGGCCCTTAACTGGCGTTCACTGGTGAAGGGCCAATCGGAGCGAACGCGGTCGATGCGTAAAGTCGAGATGGTTAAAAGAAACTCGCACTAGGGCCTCTGGTCGTGGTCGTGGCCGTCTAGTGCGCGAGATCCCTTAAAGTTATTTGTATTGATTTTTTTCCTTGTATGATGATTATATTCGTACCAATGTGATATCCAAGGCGGATTATGGTAGAAACTATTAATATAATTTTAAAGAAAAGTTCATATTGTGATGTATTATTTCTGTGACACTAAAATAAGCAACGGCATCGTAAAATTACGGTAGGCCCCAAAATTCTGGTTTTCTTACGTATATTGTTTGGAAATTGCAGCTGCGTATTAAGTCGTATGTTGATCAAAATGTGATTCGCGAAAATTATAATAACATATTTACTGAGTAATAAATTCATCAGAAAACGTAAGAAAATTCGAATTTCTCAGGCTACCTTAGTAGTTTCTAAACCGTGTAAGGCTCCTTACACGGTTTAGTAACTACCATGAAAATATAATATTATTAATTTATAAACATTGCGTTCATAACACAGACTATGCGCATCTTCTAACGCATCATCACTTAACTTAAACATTAGCATATTAATTAGCAAATACGTAATTATTACAAAGAGACAAAATTCATGTCAATTGTGATTCTTCTCAATTTCATAAAACCATTCACGGTTTTATTTCGCACATCAAAAATATAATAACTGCTTCTACTCGTTTACGGTATGTTATACGCACTTACGAATAACGGGATCTAATTTCACTCCATATTACGTTAAAAAAATCACTGCCATATATGGAATATAATGGTCTAGAAAAAATTGACTCAATAACTTCGGCATTTTCATGAATTCATTCAAAATGCCTGCCGTGGCAACGTTAGTTTAGTACCTCTTCGAAACATTCTAACTAACACCCCGAACAAAATGGCCACTACATTCGATGTTGCCTGATTTTAATAATAATAGAAAAAATCCGCATAAATTTAAAAAAGTCACAACAATAAAATAGTTGCAATTTTAATTTAGATCTACATATAATTTAGCTGTCATGAGTCAAAATATACCCTAAAAACGGCGTATACAAAATTCGTACGAAAAGAAGATTATGTCAAAGACAATATTAAAATCCGTATTTCTGACAACACCGAGAGTGGCCGTTCAAAACGACTTCAACAAGCGTATTGTCTACATAATCCTACGTATAACTACTGTCAGTCTTAGCTCAGTGATCTGCGATCTTATCGGCGGTGATCTCACAAGTGAACGCGATAAACGCCTCGTTCTCTTTTTGCTCACGAAAAAATTTTGACAGCCGTTGTTTTTGAATATCATTATAACTTTTGTTTGTCAACCTTACTTCGTCTAAGAGTTTTTGCACAGCCTTATTGTTGGGCGAAACTTTGTCCGCTTGCTTTAGGTCCATGAGAGCGTCGTCGTAGTTTTTAAGGGCGTAATTCGCTTGGCCACGCCTGTATAGAGCCTTTTCATTCCTTGGGTCTATTTCTAGTACCTGAGAAGAAGTAGTCGTTATTAGAAATAACAATAGTTATAACAACGGATGTAAGTGATTTTATACTACATTACCTGGCCGAAAATTAACATAAATATATCGAGTTTCATTAAAAAGTTATGCATTGTAGAACGTCATCTCTGTCACTTAAGCCAGGCTACACTGAGAAGGAAGCAAAACGAAGCTAACTTCGTTTAGTTTCGCTCATGTAACTACCGCGTCTTTTTATACCCCGATTCATAGTTCACAGTGTGAAAAGAAGTACGGAAAGAGGCGGTAGCTATATGAGCGAAGCTACGAACTTTACTTCGTTTGGTTTCGTTCTGTGTGGTCTGCGCTTTAGACCTGTGTGACAGTCTGAAGCTCGATGTGTCATATTCACGGCCAGGTATTTTACCTTCGTTTGATTAAAAAATTCGCGATCGCATTATGATATATATTAATATTTAATGAATACCTTGCTTTATTTAATTAAATATTATTAGCTATTTGTCACACTTTCACGTTCATCAATGCCCCTTTTGCAGGTCGCGGCAATAATGTACTACTTAGGGTCAGTTCAGACCGCGACGTGAAGCGACGCGACGCGGCGCGCACTTTTTAACAATTATCGAACTTATTTTCTTCACAATCAGTTATAATTTCGCTTGCGAGCGTGTATGCGTGTCAAAGTACGCTGGGATGCGCGGTGCTGCGCAGCGCATGTACCATATTGTGTAGTAAATAAATTCGATATTGTATCGGATCATAAAAAAATCCCCGTCGTGTCGCGTTTCGGTGTGAACTGACCCATATTTCTTTCTTTATTTAAATTATGAAATACTTACCGCCGTGCTGTATTGAATAGTGGATCTATAGTCTTCTAATTTCATGTAGCATGCCGCCATGTTAAGATTACACTGTGATACGTATGTTGTTCTAATTTCTTGTACTGTGGACAACAATAACACGTTAATATACGATGTATCCAGCACCCCAATCGTCAAGGTGCCTACAAAATTTGCTCGATTTATGACGATCATTATTATTGCTTGATAACAACGACAATGATCGTCATAAATGATCGATCGATCGTGAAATGAATGATTGATCGTCAAAACACAAGATGTGTTTTGATGATCAATGAGATTTTATCGATCGTTACTATCGCCTGTTAACGATCGACAAATTTTAATATCAAGCATCGCTTGTTGATTTATATCAATCGCAAAGAACAATCCACAGTGGCGATCGACAAAAAATATGATGTCGATCGTCTGTTGTTTACATATTTACTCGATTTTGTTTGATGCCACGTGTTGTTCGTCAAAAATCGAGCAAGTCTGTTGGCACCTTCACTCACTCGCCATCACGATCCCCTTCATTACTAACAAAGCAACATAATCCATTCCTTCGTTAGAACAAATCTACTCGAACAAATTTTCAAAATTTAATGGGCAGAAGCTAGTTATAATATAAAAATATATAAAACAATGTCCCACACCGCGTGTCTGGCTGAACACGATAACCTCAAAAACTACCGAACGGATTTTCAAACAGTTTTCACCAATGGACGGATAGATCCATGAGGTAGGTTTAGGCGTATAATTAATTAAAGGTTTTTGTTTAAAATGGCTGAACATATTTCAGCCATTTTAAACAAAAACCAATGATTGTCGAAAATGTCGGAAAAAATCATGCCGACTGGCTAATGCCGCGTAAACATTGGCTGAAATTAGGCACATCAGATAGTTTCTAACCTGGATTATTACAAAGGGTATTTTAAATCCCGGTAGTACGTTCCCGTGGAATATTTGCCGACAAACACGCGAGCGAAGCCGCGGGCAAAAGCTAGCTCATCATATTATTCGAAATTCCTACTACATAATAGACTAGCTGACCCGACAGACGTCGTCCTGTCAATTTTCTAATTTTCCGCGCAATTTTCTTATTTTTTTCTTTCATAAGAAATCGGTCTAGCCGTTCTCGCGTGATGGCGTGACCAAGGGAAATACGGATTCATAGATTACATGTCTAGACAGAAGCAAGGATGAAAGGCATCATTAATCTAAATTGTATCTCCTAAGATCTAGGGCACCCAGATCGGACGAAAATGGGTCAATATCCTAATTTAATACACTTTTATATGAAGGCAAAAAGCTTTTTCCGTTGATTATATATACTGGGTGACTCCCAATTTTCATAATCAAAAAAAGTAGTACTTAATGTGGCTAAAATTGGCCTTGTCGAGGCCAATTTTAGCCACATTGATTCCACGCGAGGTGGAAAATTCTCAAAAGGAGGCAATAGAAAAAAAAAATTGACCATTTTCTCGTTCCTAAGTCAAAAATTCCGAAAAAATCATAACTCGAAAACTAAGAAAAATCGCGGAACATACATGGGGTGATTCGGATACCCCACGACAAGAGGTACCAACATTTTTGTTTTGGACGTCAACTTTCCGGCCACCCTGTATATCTTTTCTGATTCGACCATAATGTGGTTTGATTGACCTAATAGCAGAATAAAATTAATCAGTTATATCTGAATAGGCTTTTACTGTATTTTCTTGCGTGTGTATAATGTTAGGATCAGCTGTTCATACATCCGGTATAAAAACAAATGCTGTATATAACGCTCCCTGAAGTGCCGTGGGATCCCAACATTATACAGTAAAATATCGTATAGTTCTATGTCGTGTGAACGTAGCCTTACAAGCCTTGTAATGCCATGTAATAGAGGGCGAGTCTAATGTTAATAATTAATGGGGTATAAATCAATCCAGGGTTGAGCAGCTACCTGATAAGAATTTCCTAAAGTAACGTATTTTTTTCAATTTGACTGTTTTTACCCGTTTTTACTAACACTAGGCGACACTGCGCGCGGTTGGATTTTCAACTTTTGGCGCTAAACCGAAGGTTAAAAATCCAACAGCGCACTTTTATAACGCATCAAGGTGCGTTTCCACTGAAGCGGAGCTGAGCAGACACGTGCAGAAATCGACCAATCACAATGGTTGAAATCTTCATCGCGTCTCTCATCTCGTCTGTGATTGGACGATTCCTGCACGTCTCCGCTCAGCTCCGCTCGTCTCCACTTCATTGAAAACGCGCCCGTAGTGTTATTTTAGTGGAGTTTTATCAGAATAATAATTCTATACTCACTCTGTTCCTTCGTGTCCATGTCCTTCACTTCTTCTATTCTAAAAAACGCGTGTTCCAAATATCTGAGGCACTTGCGGTACTTCCTAGCAGCTGCCTTGTATTTTCCCTCGCCAAAGTAACAGTTACCGGCAGTCTTGACGTCTCTTATAGACGACACTAATTGTTCTACCTGGAATTGAATAGATCATATTTTTACTTTTTTATAACAGTTATGCCTTAATAAACGAACCAAGTACCCACAGTCTATTAAAATCTTTGTTTTCAATGTTCAATTGATGTTATCTCCAATGAAACAAATATCAACTTTATAATAGTGCAAATGAAGTTGATTTCAGAAAGGCTAACGCTATAGAAAAACATTTAAAAATTTTAGTTGTAGCTTGTAGCGCATACTGCCTTTTTTAGGGTTCCATATCCAAAGGGTAAAACGGGACCCTATTACTAAGACTCCGCTGTCTGTCTGTCTGTCCGTTTGTCTGTCTGGCTGTCTGTCTGTCCGTCTGTCACCATGCTCATGAACCGTGATAGTTAGACAGTTGAAATTTTCAAAGATGATGTATTTCTGTTGCAGCTTTAACAAAAAATACTAAAAAACAGAATAAAATAAATATTTAAGGGGGCTCCCATACAACAAATTGTTTGGATGTTAAAACATTCAAAAATGCCGTTTTAACGTTGCCTATTTGAAATAAATGTTTTGACTTTGTCTTGTAATTTATATTTCCAAAAACAAATTTGTGTTACTTTTTTGGGAAATATGTTTCGAACGCAGTATACAGTGGGGAGAGTATCAAATGCCAAGACAAAGCCTGTGCCGACACTTAGGCTCAGTTCACACCGAGACGCGAAGCGACCCGCACTTTTTTGTGATCCTATACAATATCGAATTTATTTACTACACAATAAGATACACGCGCTGCGCAGCACCGCGCATTTCAGCGTGCTTTGACACGTAAGAAAATAAGTTATAATTGTTAAAAAGTGCGGTTCACATCGGGGTGTGAAACCGCCCCTTGACCCTTAGGCGCGGAACCGCGATCTCGGTCAAACTATAAAGGAAAGCACGGCAATATTAACTAGCGCTGATATTATGTTTTTAGTGTAAAGTTTCAGGTACTCACCGTAATATCTTCATCCCTGTAGTCTTCGGGGTACTCGGGCAGTTTGTCAGCGGTACCATCTCGACAGCAGACATCCCATTCACTGGTTATGATCTCACCACAATCCTCAACCACGCAATCCTGCCAAATAGATAACATCATCATTGTATTTTTAAATAGAAAACAAAAAAGTTATCAGTAAAAGTTAAAAATTCTTGTAGACATTAACAAAATAATCTGAACAACAAAGAAAATTAAACTTTATCTCGATGACACAAGACGTGTTTTAGAATGAACACACTTCTAGAAAACTCATTCTGACAGGAATTTTACCTGCATATATTTTTTCATAGTTACATACACAAACTACTATAGAACGCCACCGGCTCCTTACATACTCCTTTTGCGTCGTTTACGTTCATACACGCACGGCCGGTTACGAGTACTACGCACCTGACATTTCTGTAGAACATCACCAATAAGGTCACTATATGTCCTCCTATGGCGTCCGTATCCTTTTTCTTAGTTGTTTAGATAATTTTGAATGTTCTGTTCGTTTCTAATATTATAAATTAGTTTAAATGTAAGGTGCATTCGCACAGCAAGAGAAAATAGGAGGTTTAAGCCGCCTAAATTAAAAATAATAACAATCTGATGTTACGCTTATACTGGCTACTTACAAAAATAGCGCAATACTTGGCAAATTCTATACAATCTTGGAATAGTCATTAAATTCCAAGACGTCATATTGACCATAATGGCCGCGGCGGCCATGACACTATCATCCACGCCATTTTGAATTCCGGCAAGTTACACCTCCTTCATTTACATACTTTTTGCGTAGCAATAAAAATTAAAAAAAAAACATTTTAAAAAGCATCGATTACCAACATACCACCGTGGGGCGGCAATGTTCTCCGTGTCCGAATTTCTGTATCTCCTTCACAATACCGATACCGGCCATTACTTCGCCGAATACGACGTTGGTACCATCTAAGTGGGTGCACGGAACCGTTGTGATGCAAAACTGGGATCCGTTGGTGTTGGGCCGTCCACTGTTGGCCATACTTAGGACCCCTGGATCGTGCTAAAAGCGAAAATATGAGGTTTTGATTTTCTGGAACTAGGATTGTGAACGTTTGGCGCGCATGTGTGACATATTCCTTTTTAATATTTTTTTTAAATCTACAACGGGTATGCTCTGCATGCATCTCACCTGATGGTAATGATCGGGCCGAAGGTGGAAGCGAGCTTCACCCGGAATCCTCAACCACAGAGGATAGATAGATAGATAGAATAGATAGAATACTCTTTATTATGTAAACTACTACTAACTAGCTATTTTACCTCTAGCTGCCGAAAAACAACAATGCTGTTAACTTTGTTGTTATGGCGACACACTTAGATAAGGTGGTGGCAGCTAGCCAGGCGAACTTAGAACAAGCCCTGCCATCAACCAAATCGAGCAGAAAATATTGCCCCCACTGGGAATCGAACCCGGGACCTCTGGGTCTGAGACAGGTGGTTTACACTAGACCACAGAGGCGGTTAATGTTAGGTATTCAGTAGTAAATAATGCTAAAGAATCTAATATAGGCGGGCGGTATGGTAGCTAACCCGATAGCATAAGCAAATTCGCATAAAACGTAATACGAACGAACTTTGTCCGAACAAATTGTACAATTTACATGTTTTGCAGCCGCTCGTGCGGCTGCAAAACATGTAAATTGTACAATTCATCCATCATATTAAGTTACGCTTGTAACAATGGGTAGGTGACCATCTTAACATACCGAGACTCCTCCGTAACAAGATGTTACGGTATCGTATTACCCAATCACTGGGTTGTGGAGGCCGATCGAAACTAAGTTTAAAAAAAAAATGTAGATAAGTACCTACCTTTAATTTAAAGTTTTCATCTTCAAATACGGGTCCGTATATGCTTTCACCGCCGGTACCGTCACCGTTAACTATGTCACCTCCTTGGATCATAAACTGGGAGACGGCTGAAATGAAAAAAGTTAGCACGTCCTACTTACTATTATTGTACTTAAGAGTCCATAATATTACCTCTGCTCAAATCTTCATATAATACCTCGACTCCAAGGCGCCGATAGTTTAGGTAATTTCTTTTTACAGTGAAAATAATGTTACACACGGCTACACATCAAGCTATACATTTCCAGTATAAGCTGACCTCGCATTGTACGGAAATCCTATACACTGCGAGATCAGCATAAACTGGAAATGCATAGCTAGATGCGTATTGTGTTCAAAAAAAAAAAAAGCATGTTACCTATCTGCTTAATATTTATTTCAGTTATTATGTTAAGTTTCATGATCTAATGTGAAGTCTTTTTTTAATACTAGCGGTTCATTGTTGCTAAAAAAGCAATTACAAAGTAAAAATAATATTAGTTTTAATACCTTTGTGAAATTTCGTGCCTTTAAAGTGTAGTTGTTTCCCATTAGTTCCGACTCCCTTCTCGCCTGTACAGAGCGCTCGAAAATTTTCTGCTGTCTTTGGCACCACATCAGTTCTTAGCTTTATAACAATACGCCCGGCTGAAACAAGACAAAATACTCGTTTTGATAAATTGGCTCTGTCAAAAAGAAAGCTCATATAATACTAGCTGCGCCCCGCGGTTTCACCCGCGTAAATCTCTCTAAATATTGGGATAAAAAGTATCCTTTTTTTTTTTTTTTTTGTGTGGGAAATAAATCATCAAATGACTTCTCCCGCTCTGGGCGGAGCGGAAGGGCGTGTCAGACTCTTACTGACTAAAACCCACCCGTGTTCCTTCAGTTGCCTGTTGCCAGGGTCCCGGTATCCCTTTCGGACTATTCCGCAACCCTGGCAGGCATCGGTCCTAACGGACCCCGTCAGGTGTGCTGACATCTCTTTGAGGCGCGCGTGGAACACGACGCGCCATCGACCCGGGCCTGGTCCTTATCGGACGGCGAGCTACCCATTGCTCGCCGTCCGCAGCCCGCGCCTATGGTGGCCGGGATCCCGACGCCCAGGGTGTCTCCAGCGGCGGCGGTTAGGGGCGTGAGGGCGCAGGCCTTGCCTCTCCCTCACGCGTTCCGCCTCCTCCTTCGCGAGCATCACTGCTTCGCAGAAGGAGGTGACCGCCTCCCAAGCCCTCTCGCTCCGTACCATGGCCTGGACCAGACCAGGGCCGGACGCGAGAAGTCAGTGCCACCAATCCAACCGTGTCCTCCGGACGCTCCGCACAGTGGTGACACCCGGGCGTTTCCTCCCGCCTAATCCTACACAGGTACCTCCCGAAGCTGCCATGTCCGGTGAGGACCTGCGTCAGGCGGAAGGTGAGGACGCCGTGGCGCCTCTCTAGCCACTCCTCAAAGAGGGGACTTATCGCCGCAATTGTGGCGTGCCCAGCACTGGGTTGCGACAATCGCAAAGAAAGAAGAAGAAAGTATCCTAAGTCCTATTCTAGGTCTACTCATGAGCCAAATTTCATAAAAATCCGTTCAGCCTTTTTAGCGTGACAAACAAACAAACTCACTTTCGCATTTATAATATTAGTTAGGATTAGGATAATACGAGTACGATAATACTGGTATTCAGCTGCATCCGGTTAGACTGGAAGCCGACCCCAACATAGTTGGGAAAAGGCTAGGCAGATGATGATTAGGATAATACGAGTATGAATTAAAGTTGCTCTTCGTGTCTGTCTGTGTGACGGCGTTGTTCTTCTAAACTGCGCAGCAGATTTTGATGCGGTTATTCACTATCATTTAGACAATTTATTCCGGAAGATTTGAATAATGACTTGATATTAAACTTACATTTATAATAAAGAATTCTCGATGTTACGTGAAGTCGTGAAAACCGTGCGAAACAAGCCCCTTGTAAATAATAAACCAATTAGTTGGTTTTCCGATGTCGAGATGATTATTGAAAATGCAAAATGTGGAACAGTAATCAGTACCTCTTTAGTTTCTACGGTTCCTCCACAAAGACCTATAAAAACCCTAATGGTACGTCTATATCTGAATGTATAAATGACAGTTCAAAAAATGGTTTCAGGTTCTCAACCAAAATACACTGTCCAACGAGGAATTCCATAACCTTTATGAATGAAACTACAAAAACAAGGTGGACAGTTACAAATTGATGTTATGTTATGCAATGTATTCATGATTATGCTCCACAATGGCAATTACGACGTCATGTCGGCTGCAATCCGACCTTGTGTCACTGAATAGCCCGTAGGTGAATAAATAAAGCCATGTCCTGCATTCACACCTGCGTAGTTGTCCGAGATTTTATTCTACCCTTGACCTATTTCCTTATCACTTTCAAAATTAGCTTTTGTTTTTAACCTACTTCTAAAAGGAGGAGGTTATCAATTCGGATGTTTCTATTTTTTTTTCTCCGTAAACGCACTCATACAACGCCATATGTTTGAATTCAGTGCGGGCCGCGCCGCCCATCGCAATGCGCGATGCCCCCCCCGCGTCTCCGTAAATGAGGCCTAAAACCGTGTTGACTAGTAGATGGAAAGGAGACTTGTACCTATGGGTGATTTTGGGGTATGATGATGTTAGGGATTTGGTTTCCGCACTCAGTTCTGGTGGACCATTGTGCGTGGCAAATCATAATGACTGGGGTATGATGATAATGAGATAATGACTGACCGACGCCGACTGCCTCGTTGGTTTAGTGGTCGCAAGCGCTACTGCTGAGTATGAGGTCCTGGGTTCGATTCCCGGGTCTCGCAGTGTTACTGGGTTTTCCACCTGGAATTTCTCGGTAACATACATCCCGGAGTCTGGATTTGTGATCGGTTGATGGCAAAAGGTTCTCTCCTATTGGCGAAATGGGAGTGTATTATAGGTTATTGAAAGTGTTTTACGCAATTTGGGTGCTGGCTACGCCTCTATTGCGTCCCGGCAAGGTACGGCCTGTAATGATCAATCAAGATGAGCTAATATTCAACAGATATCACAATATCTTTTGAATATTAGCTCATCTTGATTGAGTGACCAACGAAAACATACGTTCGTTGGTCACTTATGTCTAATGTTATAAAATTGGCTACGTGTAGCATTGTACACACGGCTACACATCAAGCTATACATTTCTAGTATAAGCTAACCGCGACCGTGTACCACGATTCATATATGTTGCTCTTTATACAACTGCCCAAAACAAGTTATAAAATGGTAACTCCCCCCCCCCCCACACCACCAAATCTATGAAGAATAATTTATTACAAGCAACAATTCTGCACATGCATTAGTTTTTTTTTGTATTATTTATTAATGACATTATTTATCGTTCTTATCATCATTGCATGGCGAAGAAATCTGTGTCAATGGTTTGAGTTGCAATAATCTTACATTTCTTTGGAAATCGACAGTTTTATCTGTAAATAACCAGAGAGATAGTTATCCATACTAATATAATAAATTCGAAAGTAACTCTGTTTGTCTGTCTGTCTGTACCTTTTCACGCCTAAACCACTGAACGGATCTCGATAAAATTTGGCAAGGAGATAGATGGCATCCCGGGGAAGGATATAGGCTACTTTTTATCGTCATACCACGCGGGCAAAGCCGCGGGTGGGAGCTAGTTTTATATAAAGTTTAATCTATTAACTTTCTTGCAATAGAAAAAGCAGAAACCTCATAAAATGAAAGACATGAAAAAATAAACTATAATTTAATGGAAGTAAGTAATTTATATAATTCAAGGTGATAAATTTGCCACTTAATGTAAAAGGATAAACTTTAGCGCCGTGTTCCCGTTGCGTATACGGTCGAAGAAAGTATATGCAAGACCAAAGCCAGATCTATGCGAAGTTAGAAGTTACCTATGAAAGGGGAAGATCACTACAGGGTACTTTTAGGTAAGCGAGCGGAAGGTATTTGTATTTAATCTACTGATCCCCATTTTCCCAAAATACCTCTACAAGCCACATACCACTCACAAAGGTACTTATAGCCTTGGAAGTGGAGTGTTTAATAATACTCCAACAACAAACAATAGAACAATTGACAAAATATTAGTCATATATCAATCCAAGATACAACAGTTTTACTGTACATATAGGTAGACTGCTATATATTTCTTTTGCTTAAGTGTTAGTGGTTATATCTTTAGATACAAGAATTATGTATGTAGAGCAAAATACTGGTTCTTAAATTTATAAGTTTATAAATGGACAGAGAAATTTTATTTCTGTCTTAGAAAAAAACAGCCAAGTGCGTGTCAGACCACACACAGTCAGGGTAACTTAGTAGGGATGAATATTTATGCATGCTGGCTAAGGAACTCTAAAAATTTACAATTGTTAGAATGACGCTAATGTTAGTCTAACAAAAATCCATACATAAAAATATGTGTAACAGTTTAGCAGGTTAATAAAATTCTGAAATATAATAACAAAAAGTGCCTTACCACAGAATGCCACAGATGTATATAAAATAAAGTACTTAGATCATTTAAATCCAATTTTATTTAAAAAAATACATTTATATTCAGACACCTGGATTTATTTGTTACTTCCTTTGCAAAGGAATAGAATTTGTATGAGTGAGACAAAGGTTTCTGTGCATGACATTATGAAGTAAGTTTGAAAACTTATAAAAAGACAATGGTGCCGATTCTCTTGTCACAAATTCTCTAAACTAAACTAAAAATCACTAAAATTTAGTTTATTCCTGTCAAACGACGATTGCCCATTCTGAAAATAGACTAAAGTGACACAACTTAACTATAATTTAGTTTAACAGCACTAAGATGGCACTGAGTTTTAATTTTGTGAAAATGCTATTCTGAATTTGACGTTTTAACCAAAATCTTTGTTCTATCTAAAATCCTCTAAGTCCGACTATTTTTAATCACGATTCAAAATGTGTGGAATAAAATTAGAAGAAGCACCTCGAATTCAGTTGCAAAACGGTACTGTATCTTTTTTTATTTTCTTTTGCTTATATCTCGAAAATGGTGTGTCCTATCGCAAAAATAATGAAAATTTTGACCCCCTTTGCAACCCGCAAACCTCGCACCCGCAATACTCAACATGTTGGTAATTTTTTGTTTTGTTTTCTTCCATAAAGTGAAAAATTCCATAGAAAAATACGTCGAGACGGCAACATTGCGCGCCTCTCCGGCTCAAAAAAAATCACGTGGTAGGCAAACAAGTAGGTACCAAGTGGAGTCGCGATTGTCAAATTCGATTTTAGTTGTGTCAAAATAATTTTTAAATTTAGAGATTTTTTTGGCAGAATAGCTCTAAGATTCTCATAGTAAAAAGTAAGTTATTTTAGTGATAGTTTAGTTCAGTGTACAAGAGAATCGGCACCAATGTCAGATTTTAATTGATATACAAACTCAGTATTGTTGAAGAATCTAGGCATTAAACTCTTAAATAGTTTTGTTTAGGTAACATGCCTGATAATAAAAACCAAATAAATTGACTAATTTAAATACTTGAACAAAAAAGCACTTAAAATAACTAATTTTTGTTCATTCAAGTAATTGTATTTTTTCCAAATATGCAAATTACAAAATATACATACTCCTCTAAGCGACCAAGTGGCATGGGGCATACAAGCAGACCAAAATTATGATACAGGTACATTAGCGTACCTTAACCACTTAAGTATATTGATGTACATGTATTCCTAAGATTTGGAAATACTTTGTGTATGTGTATTTTCAAATCTTAACAGGAATATGTACAGGTAAACACATTCAATTCACTGGTTACAGGTAATCTGCACTCACAAGGTCAATCATTGATATGCAATTATTTACATACTATTTATATTATGTAAGAACATAGTAGTTGTGATGTTATTAATAACATAGTTTTTATGGATTATTTTTAAACAATGCATGTTATTTTCCATGGCATACTAACAAATGTTTCGGGCTTGCATATTATGAATAATTTTATTTCAATGTCATGATTTTTTGAGTTTGTAAGTTAATTTAAAATAGCTCTTTTAGCATTGTTTTATCTGTAACACTAATTCGTGTAATGATGATAATTTTATAAAAGTTGTTTTTTTTTCATAATGTTTTGACCCAGAATACTCAATGCTTGAACAAATAATATTAGACATATATGTTAGGTTGGCCAGCTAGGTTGTATCAGCTGGGCCATTACAACACAACAGGGTTTGGAACAAGGTGAGGTACATGGGCTGGGTAGATGAAATAGAGTAGGTACCAATCATGCCCATATTTTAGTCAAAAATATTATGTTTATAACTCAGGTTTGTAACAACAACAACTAAGTTGGCATAAAGGGAGGTAGGTATATAAGTCCATATCTATCCAGCAGTTAGTATGGATCGAATGCATCTATTGACAATGAAGACACCTGCCAATTTCTCAGTCGCAGTACCTACTTATATTGATGTAATGATCGTTACCTTCCGGTACAAAGACGATTGTTATAATAATTGCAGGAATATAAGTAGTAATATTCAAGTGGGCACATAAATCGTAAAGATCAGGTCATTATAAAAACATACCTTGTTCTCCGTCAATCGAAATATCCAAATAAACTAGCGGATTTCTTTGTGTCAGGGAAACGGGATTCATATTATTGATCAACATTGAGCACAATTTTTATTAAAACCAGCAATACTATAACTAACTATTTTAGTAAAACAAAATGATCAACAAATTTCATAAAAGCTGTGCACACAAGTGCCTATTTTAAATTGAGCATTATTTCTTTATTTACTCCATGGTAACGCGAACAAACTCAACAAATAAAATTGACGTCTGTCGCTGGGTCAATCGAACGAAAGTCGAAAAACCACAGACTATTCGAAAAACGATTCGAAGTACACGTCAACCAGCCGTCATTTTTTTTCCACAGATACTACGATACTACATATTTTTTTCCTTAGTCGAGAACTCGAGTCTCGACTCTCGAGTGAAAGAAGAAGCAGTCAAAAGTGCTGCCAGGTTTAGGACACTAATCATGCGAAGTACCTGAGAATCCTGAGATTGAAAGACTTTTATCTCAATAGAGTCATGAAAATTAAATTAAAAATTTAAAAAACCCCCGACAAAAACAAAGCGTCTAAAAAGTAAAAAATTAATATCATAAAAGTTGTAGGTAATATTTTGATCCAAGCGTCGTCGTGCCGGGGGACGGCTAATGCAAACGCCAACACACACTAGGCATAATGAATGTATGCTGTTGTAGAAAGGATAGCTGCTGTTAACTTCCTATTTTCATTAGCCGTCCCCCGACACGACGACGCTTGGATCAAAATATTACCTACAACTTTTATGATATTAATTTTTTACTTTTTAGACGCTTTGTCGGGGGTTTTTTAAATTTTTAATTTAATTTTTATTTCCAGCTTTTTAAATTTTATATTATATTACTAGTAGAAACGCTACGATCAAGACGCAGCTCGCCGAAATCTGCGTAGCTGTACGTTTTTTGCCACAGTGAAGCTTGTTACCTACTAATTCACTCTCATTTATCTTTCCTACTCCATCATCAGACTTTGATCACCATCTATCTGTAACCTATTTGTTGAGACCTTTCCAATGAGTCCAAACGCGATACCTCTGCTGTAAGTTCGTGAGGGAGTTGGGTATCCTGCAAATTCCAGGTGATGCTGCAGCATCAGCTCAAGGTTACTACATATATTCTTTTCATATAATTAAAATAAGAGAATTCTAAATTTCCAATCGATTAGACCTGTGGAAGATGCTCACATCCATTCATCAACTAGAAAAGAGCTCATAATTTTCAAACGGCTGAACCGATTTTCTTGAATCATAGCTAAGAACACTCTCGATTAAGTCACCTTTCAAACAAAACCAAAAAAATCAAAATCGGTTCAGCCGTTTGGCAGCTACGATGGCGCAGACAGACACACAGATACACAGATACACAGACACACAGATACACAGATACACACGTTAAACTTATAACACCCCTCTTTTTCCGTCGGGGGTTAAAAAAAAAACTAAGATAAACCATTTGAAGCATGAAAATATATTTTCATCTCGTTTGGTAACACCTCTGCTGTTCTGCTGTCAGTTTCATGCTAAAAATGTTCAACTTGTTTGGCAAAAGATAATTTCACACGTATGTTTGCGGGAGATAATGTAGATATTTTATTCGGAAAGTTGTGAAATTAGCGTAAGTAATCTTGTTTATCACTTTAATTTAATCCATTTTAACATATTCTATATAAATATTTGTAAAGAAAAGTTTATTTCATAAGTTTTCATGAGAATTAAAACTGGTTTAGTATAACTAATATTTGGCTACAAGCAACTTGATGATTGTCCTGTTTCAGCTACAAAATGTCTTCTTCCGCAATATACATCTTGGATGTGAAAGGTAAAGTCCTCATTTCGAGGAATTACCGCGGTGATGTCGACCTAGGCATCATAGACAAATTCATGCCATTGCTCATGGAGAAAGAGGAAGAAGGTATGCTTACTCCACTTTTGCAGACTAGCGAATGTACCTTCGCATACATCAAGACCAACAACCTGTATATAGTGTCTACTACAAAGAAAAATGCTAACATAGCTCTTATTTTTGTGTTCCTGTACAAAATTGTTGAAGTCATGACTGAATACTTCAAAGAATTGGAGGAAGAGAGTATTCGAGACAACTTCGTGGTCATTTATGAGCTGCTGGATGAACTGATTGACTTTGGGTATCCACAAACAACAGACAGCAAGATACTACAAGAGTACATAACTCAGGAAGGCCATAAACTGGAGATGCAGCCACGTATACCAATGGCAGTGACAAATGCAGTGTCATGGAGGTCCGAAGGCATTAAATATAGGAAGAATGAAGTTTTCTTAGATGTCATTGAGTCTGTTAACCTCTTGGCTAATTGTAATGGCAATGTATTGAGAAGTGAGATTGTAGGTGCAATCAAAATGAGGGTCTACTTGTCTGGCATGCCTGAATTACGTCTTGGGTTAAATGATAAGGTTCTATTTGAGAGCACTGGCAGAGGCAAATCAAAGTCTGTTGAGCTTGAAGACGTGAAATTCCATCAGTGTGTCAGATTGTCTCGTTTTGAAAATGATAGGACGATTTCTTTTATACCTCCTGATGGAGAGTTTGAATTGATGTCATACAGATTGAACACTCATGTCAAACCTTTGATTTGGATTGAGTCTGTCATTGAGCGCCATGCCCACTCTCGAGTTGAGTACATGATCAAGGCCAAGTCACAGTTCAAGAGGCGTTCCACGGCTAACAATGTTGAGATTATTATTCCGGTCCCAGCTGATGCTGACTCTCCAAAGTTCAAGACTACAATTGGCAGTGTGAAGTACACTCCTGAACAGAATGCCATCACCTGGTCTATAAAATCCTTCCCTGGAGGCAAAGAGTACTTGATGAGAGCTCACTTTGGTTTACCATCTGTTGAGTGTGAAGAAATTGATGGAAAACCACCAATTCAAGTCAAATTTGAAATTCCTTACTTTACCACTTCTGGTATTCAAGTGAGATACTTGAAGATTATTGAAAAGAGTGGATATCAAGCTTTGCCTTGGGTGCGGTATATCACACAGAATGGAGACTACCAACTAAGAACTAACTAATCATTTATAATACATTCCATAGATATAAGAAGCACCATATTATGTTATTTACAAGTTGTCTATTTTGCATTATTATTAATCATAGGTATTAAAAAGTAATTATGTAGTATTATGTATTTGTTTTGACTACAATAAATTAATATTCTTCAAAGTAACTGTGTATTTCCCTTCTTATTTAAATTTAATCCCATGAATGTCTATGACTGTAGAATGATAAAGTAGTAAATCTGTAAAAAGAACTAAATAAACAAGAATTTTTAATACTGTTAAACTAGCATGGGGTATTGTATGTATTACCCAGTTACTGGGTTGTGAAAGTTAGATCGGCAATCGCTCCATGTAAAATACTGGTATTCCGCTTAGACTGGAAGCTGACCCCCAACATAGTTGGGGTACGACTGGGCAGGCAGATTGAGTGTTAAACTAGATCCGGATCGGTATCAATCATCTATCATGAATAATGTTAATAATCGTTATTTGTGAATTCATGTTCAATGTACAACACAAGGCTACATAACAAGCTATATTTTTCCAGTTTAAGCTGATCTCGCATTGTATTGGATTTCAGTTTAATGAGAGGTCAGCTTAAAATGGAAATGTATAGCTTGATATGTAACCGTGTGTACCTCTAATCATGTACTCAATCTTGTCAGTGATTGTAGTTAAATGATTCATTATAGTATTATTCATAGCTACAAGCACAGTCTGTTGACACCTATTTAGACTTTATTTGATTTCCGAACGATGCGTCACAATGTTTGAGTGAGTTTTTGAACAGAACTACTAATGTCAGCACTGGCCTGACCAACTGAGCCCGCGAATGTTTGTTTACTTTTGATAAAATATTAAAATGAGAAGAAGCACGAACCAAATCATTCGTAAAAACATATGTAAATTAAGAAACAATAGTCATAGATTTTATGGTGATATACTGCCCTCCAGTGAAGTAATAATAATCAAGAAGAATACTGAAAATAAGGATGTTAACCTCAAAACAGAAAAAGTTCCAAAAGAAAATAATATTACTAATAATTCTAAGGAATTTAGAGTCAATGAGGTCAATATACAAATGATTTCAAAAAATATTTACGAGCAGCTGTTCAAAAACCCTAGTCAGAACGTAAATACACAGGTTGTAAAAAGGTAAACAATTTGTTTTTGTTGGATCATTTTATTTTGACAATCGTAAGCGATGACGAGCCGTAGTGGCCTATTGTGCATACATAAGTACAATCTTCTTAAACTGATTGTTTTGCTATAAATAACAAAAACTTATTCCTAACATAAATGAATCCTTAATTTTTCAGTTGTCAAGACAATCTCCTAAAGCATGGCATAGACTATAAGAAATGCAGTCACCTCCCAGACGTAGAGTTAAAACTGCCCAAACTAGAAGGCAATAATGTTGTGGAACATTTTTATAATATCGGAGAAAAACAAAGTGCACCATACAGAAACTTACTGAAGAAGCTGGCTAGCTGCGAGTTACCACCGATGCCAAAGGTATAATTAATATTTCGAAAATAATAATAAATGAAAGTACAAACAATATATATATTTTTTTAATTCCAACTGCCTTTGACAGTTTGTACTTATTAGGGACTACTCACACTTATTCAGGTCTATTCAGCTTATGCCCATACAAAATCGTTGTTTTCTATTGGCATAAGCTAAATAGAGCTGAATAAGTGTGACTGATTTCATACAAAACATCAATACAAATGTATGATAATATCACACTAGGGGATGCATAAGAATTATTCAAAGACTATGGTATAAATATCACTGAAAAAAAAAACTTATTTCATTTCATAGGAATGGTCCAAAGATTCAGGCTGGACAAAGTACTCCGGTGACACACAGGAGAGAGTGCCATGTCCTCCTGACGATGCATTGATCTTTGATGTGGAAGTTCTTATGTCTGCTGGCAAAAGGCCCACATTGGCTTGTGCGGTGTCAACAGACGCATGGTGAGTGTTCTGGAAAAGTTTGATTTTACTGTATAAACACAAACAGAAATGAATGAAAAGTACAAATGGCAAGTACTTATAGCTTGTCGATTCTAAAATTACATGCTCCACCACCGCATTGCCCATAGAAATCTGCAATACTGTGTACGTAAATGCAGTAATAGGGCACGTCATTTCAGATTGGATGGGCTTTACTTACTGTTTGTTTTATTAAAATAATAAAAATATTAATCAGACAGCAAGTAATTGCTTTTTACGGTGAAAATGATGACCTGCTTTATAGTCAGTTCAGAGGACCTAGCATCAATCCTCAACTTTACCATATATTTATTTTACAATTAATGTTGCAGTATCTTCGGCATAACGGAGGATCATGCTAAGCAATTTGAGGTGGGGTAGGCCCTTTAGTGGTCGCAAGCGCTGCTGCTGCAACCATTAAACTTAAATTCTTCAATAAAACCTCCTATTACAAGGGACTTAAACATAACTGGCGAAATGTGGGTGTACTAACTATAGCTACACCTCTGCCTGTTCCTTCGCGGAATACAGGCGTGGTGTTATGTTATGTGTTAATCATTCATATTTTATCAACATAACCTTGATACTGAACTGTAACATCTATATCATTTTCTAGGGTTCCGTACCCAAAGGGTAAAACGGGACCCTATTACTAAGACTCCGCTGTCCGTCCGTCGGTCGGTCCGTCCGTCCGTTCGTCTGTCACCAGGCTGTATCTCATGAACCATGATAGTTAGACAGTTGAAATGTTCACAGATGATGTATTTCTGTTGCCGGTATAACAACAAACACTAAAAAACAGAATAAAATAAGTATTTGAGGGGGCTCCCATACAACAACGGAACCCTTCGTGCGCAAGTCCGACCCGCACTTGGCTGGTTTTTATTTCTATTCTGTTTCTACGACTGACTATACTCCTAAGAAATACTTCAGGTCTTTGTCTTTACAGGTACGGCTGGATAAGTAAGCCACTTGCAAATGGCGACCCTCACAAACTATTTGACAATATAAACTATGATGACCTGATACCTTTGGAGACTGATGGCAGCAAACCTTTTGGAGACCTTAACAGGCACAGGATTGTGGTCGGCCATAACGTGTCTTTTGACCGGGCTAAGATAAAAGAACAGTACTGGTTGGATAAGACAGGTTTATAAATTTAAATTCTTCTTTATTTTCTAAATTAGCTGCGGTCTGCCGTTTCACCCGCATAAGTCTCGATCCCGTGGGAATATCGGGATAAAAGTATCCTATGTCCTTTTCCAGGTCATAGTCTACCCATGTGCGAAATTTCATCAAAATCCGTTCAGCCGTTTTAGTGTGAAAGCGTAACAAACAAGCAAACAAACTCGCATTCATAATATTAGCCCATACTAATATTATAAATTCGAAAGTAACTCTGTCTGTATGTTACCTTTTCACGCTTAAACCACTGAACGGATTTCGATGATGGCAAGGTGATATATGGCATCCCGGGGAAGGAAATAGGCTACTTTTTATCTACATACCATGCGGTCGAAGCCGCGGGTGGAAGCTAGTTAGTTATATTAGATTTTTTGTGTCAACTTTTTAAACGCCTTTAAAGCATACAAGACTTTCAACCAGTTATAATTTATTGTACCTAGTACAATACTGGGGCCTTATTATGAAGGTGGTTTAGATCAAACTAGTGAATACTAGTGAATATTCTTTCCGCCCTCTATAATAGGCTGGTTCAGACCAGACGCACAGAATCAAAACGAGCAAAGAGCATTATTTTCTTGATATTCTTGACATTTTATTCGCCGCCGCCTCGCGTCCTGCTGGATGGGGGGCGGCGGACGTCCCCGAGTCCAGAACAGGCCATAGTCCGCCCTCCGCCGACGCTGCGCCGCGCCGATGCGTTTGCTGCGGGGTCGGGAGAGTGGGCTCGATCTCCCTCTCACTATCTAATTTGAATAAAAAGAAAAGAGAAAAGGAGAGAATAGAAAGGCAAGACAGGTGGTGCGAGGCTGCGAGTATATGTTTTCATCATTAGTTTTTAATGGCAGGTGTACGTTTCATGGACACGATGTCGATGCATACTTGTGTGAGTGGCGTCACCAGCTACCAGCGGACAGTACTGAAAGCCAAGAACAAGGAGCCTCATCCATCAGATGATGACTGGATTGAGATCAGCTCGCTTAACAACCTTAGTGAGGTAATAGCTCTAACAAAGTCAAAAGGCCAATTTCCGTAATTAGAAACGTTGAAAATCTAGTGGGGTCAAGCACGGCCTACTGTGACATAGCTCGAGTCACACATTTTATGTGACTAAACTATGATAAAATGTGTGACTCGAGTCATGTCACAAGGCCGTACTCGCCGCGCAGGTTGCACCAGACGTTGCCACGCTTTTAAATGCCAAATATCTTCCAAATCCGTTCAGCCGTTAAGGCGTAAAAAGGTAACACACAGGCAAACAGTTACTTTTGCATGTATAATATTAATATGGATTATTTTGTAATATACTATACAGGTCCACAAATTATACTGCGGCACGACCATTGACAAGCAAACCAGAGACATATTCGTGGAAGGAACGATGCAGGATGTCCACGACCACTTCCAGGCGTTGATGCACTACTGCGCTAATGACGTCATTGCGACACACGACGTATTGAAGGAACTGTTGCCGCTGTTCTTACAGAGGTTCCCGCACCCTGTCACCTTGGCAGGCATGCTGGAGTTAGGTAAGATAGACATATATTTATTTCAAAATGAATGCTGCATTATTTTTGGCATAACGGAGGATCATGCTAAGCAATTTGAGGTAGGGTAGGCCCTTAATACAGACAGCGAGGACGTTACGAGGGGGCAGCCGAGGGCAGCTGCCCCCTTGGATTTCCTGCCATATATGTAGCGCTAAAATTACGTACCTTTGCCTAATCTTGATGACTTTTAAGCAATTATGGAGATTGTTCGGTGACCGCAACGCATAGGTAAAAGTAGAAACCTATGGGGAAGACCTTCGAAAAATTCTTGACTTGCTGCAAGGCTGTAACAGTTTTTTTTTTGCCCATAGCAGTCAAATTTTATCCTATGTGCTAGATGCGCGAGTTACGTACGTGCGTTCAGGAAACTGCTGCCATAGAAAATGTGACGTTCAGCCTTAAATTCAATAAAATAAAACTCACTTTCGTTTAACAGGATCTGCCTACTTACCAGTCAACTCAAACTGGCTACAGTACATAGACTCAGCAGAAACAGTATTCGAAGACTTAAAATTAGAATCTCGACAGTTACTATCACTTAAAGCTGATGAGGCTTGTAGGATGATGGCTGATAACTCTTACAAAAAGGACTTGTGGATGTGGGACCAAGACTGGTCGGTACAGACCTTAAAATTGAAAAAACAAACTAAGAAAAAGAAAAAAGAGCCAGAGACTGAAAAGGAGGTTGAAACGGTCAGTGATTTTGAAAATCGAATTTCGGTTACGCATGATCAAAAAGCCATTGATGAAAAGGTAAAGCCCGATTTGAAAACGTTCGAAGTTTTAAATGAGGAGTATCTAAAATGTTTTGAAGCAAGAAATACAAAAAAAAATGAGAAAGCTGTTGAAGAATCAAGCAAAGAGTTTGAGTATCTTTTTGAATTAGGCGAACTGCTACCGGTCAAACGACCGTATTTGGCCGGGTACCCGGCTTGGTATAGGAAGTTATGTACTAAACCGGGAAAAGACCCGGATTGGACGCCCGGAGCTAATCACGTTACGACTAGTATGCAAGTAAGTGTCTTTAGAACTATTTAAACTTTTCTAGTTTTTGACTTGTACAATATAATACGGTAATTAAGTACACCTGAACGTAAATATGACACATCGATCATAAGAAACAGATTAACAGACTATAACACACACTGACACATGACTGTAACACAGCCAAAGAAAAAGCTTGTGCCATGATCTACGGCCCAGTACCTTAGTTATAATAAAATAATAATAATAATAACATTTATTTCAGGCGACACAGGCCCATAGAAAAATACCTTATCCTAGACATACATATTTTTATTTATTTACATACTACCTCAGACCAACAAAAAAGGAAAGACAGATCACGCCGTACATCAAAAGTGAAGCCACCTTTTTATCTATGTGTGTGTAAAAAGGGTTGTCAGTTGTTAAAGCTTTTCCCTATAATTTGGGGAATAATATTTTGGGTAGGCTAATATTGTACGAGTAAGATATTGTTGAGTATGGTATTGTACCTCAATTGTAAGGAAGAATTCCGAAACAAACCATGCACACAGAAATGAAACTATAAGTTATAAGGTAGTTGAAGCGTAAATCATATTATCATCGTCGTGGGTATGAGTCTTTAAATAAATTGTTTTGAAATAAAATAGGTACTTAATTATATTTTTAATTTCATTGGACGATGGAAATAACATATAAAAAATAAAATTTGGGACAGTAGTATTTAAATTAGCTAGTCTAAGCTGAGAATCTAACTAAAATAAAATAAAATACAGTCTATGTTTAATTACTGTGTTGCTGAAAATCTCATTTTTGTTTTTCAAATTGTATATACCTTTTTAGGATATCCGCTTTTGATCACACGGCGAAGTCCACGATTAGTTGAATAAAGGTCATTATTATCAAAATGATCAGAACAAACCACACTGCTTTTCGATGGCAGCCATTCTGGATCATTCCGACTGTTTCTTATAGCTACTATCCATTTATTTTTATTTTCAGTATTACTTGGAAATCTAAAATATTAAATGCATAAAAAAACAGACATATAATATTACTCGAAGTAAAAAATATCGAATGGGGAAATTTGAAATCATATTATGGCAACCCTCGCTCTTTAAATGTCACTGTTTTCGTTCGATCATTCGTTCAGGTTTTTTGTTCCAAATAACCTAAAATTCATAGTTATCTAAATTAAAAAACGATGTTATTTTAAGTACTTACAAGTGAAAAGTGATTCCGTGAGACTTTTTTTGTGATTTAGTATTGTTTTTACACGTTTTCACTACACAGGAAGGCATAATTATATTTGTTTTGGTGATGTTAGCTAGACGACGACTCGTGACGTACTAGGAGCGATGAGCTTGGTTTTAGTGTAGGTGTGTGCGTGAGCCTGTGTGTTTACTTGCAGGAGCTTGGTTTTGTGGCTTCACTTTTGATGTACGGCGTGATCTGTCTTTCCTTTTTTGTTGGTCTGAGCATACTACTGAAACATCCTAATTCATTTAAAAAATCAAAAGTCATTTATTCAAACTAGGAAGAAAATCAGCACTTTTTGAATGTCCATGAGCCATGTCGTCGTCTATAATGAAAGTGAGCGTAAGGATTTTTGAAAATAAATTCCCTAGCTGATGAAAGTATAAATTAATGGAAGTTCATCATTATTGTCGACGGGGAATACCATCGGGCACACGGCTTTTAAATAATACATAAATCACCATTCTAGATAACACCAAAACTCCTTCGCCTGTCCTGGGAGGGTTACCCCCTCCATTACATCAAATCAGAAGGGTGGGGCTTCCTGGTCCCATACAGCCGACATCGCAGTGAAGATGCGGAGGAACCACTGGTACCTTTAGAAGAACTGTTGCAAACGTGCCCTTTGACATTTTGCAAGGATACTGAGTTCCAACCCGATGTGTATATGCTGACTAAGACTGTGGAGGTGAGGTTTATCCATACTAATATTATACATTCGAAAGTAACTCTGTCTGTCTGTCTGTATGTTACCTTTTCACGACTAAACCTCTGAACGGATTTCGACAAATTTGGCAAGAAGATAGATGGCATCCTGGGGAAGGACATAGGCTACTTTTTATCGTCATACCACGCGGGCGGAAGCTAAGCTAAGAAGCTAAGCTTCTATATGAAAAAAACCGTAAACTCTTGTGGTACAGTGCTACAAGGATATTTTGGCACCTGAATTACATTGACAGGGTAGCGTTGTTGATAATCATTTGTGAAATTGGCAAAGAAAATTGTATTGACGAAACAAGATGGCTGCGTTAGTTCCGATTATGCCCACGCGCCACGATAACCTTGTAGCGTTATAACCATGAATCTTCGAACCATGAAATAACCATGAAATCGTACTGTGACAGCCGTTTTGTTGGGCGCCAGTTGTTGGCTATCGTTTGACTGAGACCGCTGTACCGCGCCTTAGGTACGTCCGCGGCGAGACGGGGGGGCAGTGCAGTCCACTCATTCGTCAACGCTCACGGCATCCCGCTGCTCATTCGTCAAGCCTCACGGTGTTCCGCCGCTCATTCGTCAACGCTCACGGCGTCCCACCGCGCATTAGTAAGGCGCGAAACAGCGGTCCTGGTCAAACTATAACAACTGGGGTCAGAAAAAGTTTCCATAAGCGTAAGATATACAGAAATTATAATAATATGAGACAAAATGATCATGCATTGTCATAACGTTTGTCAGGAAGATTTAGGCAGGCGTGCGTACTACGCTAGGAAGAAGAGAGACGAGCAGGCGGCCGCTAACCAGTACCACGGCCTAGGGGTGTGGTGCGGGATAGAAGTTCAAGGTAGGTAATTCAAAATGCTAAATCATAAAATAGCCTTTTTTTAACATTTATTTGCGAAATTAATCACACGTGACGGTATCGATTGGCATCTAAAAGCTGGACAACAAAAAATAAATAAATCATAATGGTCTCGTAATCGTAACTAATCTAAAAAAATATAATTTCTCACAAAATATTCGAAGAAATTGAGGACTTCTGAGAAATTCTACAGATGTAAACACAGTTATTAATATTTACAGGTTGTTGTCATTTCCTTCGATTGCCACATAAGGACGGGCCAAAATACAAAGTAGGCAATCCGTTAGCTAAGGACTTCTTAGAGATGTTCAGTCAGAATGTGCTCTCCGCTCAAGGGAATGTAGCTGAAAAGGTATGAACAAAGAAAAAATAACTTTAAAGCCAACACATAAAGTTAAGTTTCCGCTACAACTTCAATATTTTGTATGACATTTTCATTCCAGTCAATCTGAAATCAACTTAATTTATACAGTGTTAAAGTTGTTATTTATTTGAATAACATCATTTGGAAACAATAATTTGAACAGGTATTATACTCATTTTTTCCTTTGAACCATTTCGTTCTTGCGTAGGTGCTAACATTCGGTCGTATGATGTCGTACTGGCGTAATAATAGAGAGCGTATACTGAGCCAGCAAGTGGTTTGGTTGCCGGACGAACTCCTGCCGCCGGCACTGCGCGGTGGTTTGAAGAAGTACGGAGCCATCATACCGCAGGTTGTGGTCTGCGGAACGCTGACGAGACGGTGAGTGACACGACTCTAAATGCAAATATAGGCAAGAAATGGTAAAGAGGATAGTTTAATAGAAATAAAAAATAATTAAAATACAGTATGTTATCTAACGAAGGGCGTTCCCGTTACCCTGCAATAGTAAAGCGTCTATACAAGCTAAAAAAATATCCATTAAAAAAAAGTTTCTTTTTATAGTAAAATATTCACAAAAAATATTAAATTGATACGGACAAGAAACACTCTGTACACGCACACTTTTTCACACTTCGTCTTTCTACGTTGAAATACAAGTGTGTGTGTACAGAGTGTTTCTTTTACGTATCAATTGAATAGTTTTGTGAATATATCACCACGTATATTTAAATGTTTTTTGTTATGTTATACTATTGCAGGTTAACGGGAACGCCCTTTGTACGTTAACATACTGTATAATAAAAAAAATACGTAAATTCATAGAGATCATACTTTGTTCATGTACACAATGACGCTCTACAGTATGCAAGGGTAAACACCGTTGTCACTCAAACCATGGGTAGTTGACTTAAATATAATAATAAATTACCCAGTAACAACTGAAAAAAACCTTATTTTCATTAAAAGATTTTAAAAAGTAAATATCCGACTCTGTCCCGATACTCATGGATACGCTGCGAAACAGCTGACTGAAGAGGGGCCGCGCGGTCATGTCACGCCCCGAGCGCCCCGCCCGCCCCCGCCAACCGCCGCCCGCCGTGTTGAGACGCAAGTTCATTGCCCTTGCGTATAGGGTGAAATATTCTGGTGGAAAAATGTAGATTTTCTTTAAAAAAAAAGTTGTTTTTTTCCATTGATTTTACGTTCTATAAATGAAACTAAACCACTGGTTTCAAGGATAACGGTGTTTATGTTTACACTAACACCCTGTATAACTGATTTTTAGGGCTTTGTTCGATAATAGTCCTTCCAGTCCTAGCTACGCACATGAATTACAAATACCAGGCAAATAATATAGCATTTTCTTATCCAGTCGAAATAGAAAAAAAAAAACATTAATTTTGGTTGTCAGTGCCAGCGAGCCAACATGGATGACAGCTAGCAACGCGCACAAGGAGCGCGTGGGCTCAGAGCTGCGTGCCATGGTGCAGGCGCCGCCCGGACACAAGTTTGTGGGCGCTGACGTCGACTCACAGGTATCTATGTGTTACTGACAGACAAAGCCAGACATGAGTTACGTCACAACGCGAACAAGGAGGTGATCATGTTGAGAGGATTAATGAAAGGCGACTAACAAAAGGTATTTAAAACGCAGATGTGAGTAGAAACGCCAGAAGTGTAGTGAACTAAGTGGTGATGTTCTTGAGAAAGGTCAGGTGCGTAGTAATCGCAACCGGCGCGGCGGCGTGCGTGTGTGACCAGATGTATGAACGAGGCAAAAGGAGTATGTAAGGATCGTAGCAGAGTCCTTAGTGCGAGTTTCTTTTAACTATCTTCACTTTACGCATCGACCGCGTTCGGCGCTCCGATTGGCCTTTCACCAGTGAAGGCCAGTGAAGGGCCAATCGGAGCGCCGAACGCGGTCGATGCGTAAAGTGAAGATAGTTAAAAGAAACTCGCACTAAGGCCTCAGGTGGCGTTCTGTAGTTTCTGCCCTACCCCCATGGGAAGAAGGCTTGTGTTTATATAAATGTGGAAATTTTACTATAATCTTTCTTAAATCTTGCAGGAATTATGGATAGCAGCACTCCTAGGTGATAGTACCCTCGGTCTTTGCGGCGGCAGTGCCTTTGGCTGGGCAGTGTTGGCAGGAGACAAGAGTCGCAAGACTGACCTGCATTCACTCACTGCGACCGCGGCCGCCGTGTCCAGGGACCACGCTAAAGTTATTAATTATGCGAGGATTTATGGTAAGATGGTTTTGAATTTGTTAATATTTCTTTGACAAGATAAAACGAGTGAGCTACACGTCACGAAACTCAAACTTCTAGAGTTTTTACACCGTCCTGCTCGCACGTTTTATGACCGCGTCTGCAACAAATCTAACCCGCGTGGTATGTCTAAAAAGCAGCCTATGTCCTTTTCCAGGGTTCAAAGTATCCCCATACCAAATGTCACCCAAATACGTTCACCGGTTTTAGCATGAAAGCGTCACAAGCAAACTCTCATTTTCGCATTTATAATATTCAGTTAGGATTAAACCTATTTACTCTCAGGAGACAAATGGACTTCTTTAGAGGAGGCCTTCACCTTCGCCTGAGGAGAGGGGTTCTTGCATAAGATTAAAAAAAAAAAAAAAAAAATACGAATGTAAACACTAAAATTACTAGACTTTTTTTCTCTTTTTTTTCGTTGTCATACTCTGTAACTTTCTTGCAAAAATAAAAGGGTTTTTATTTTATTTTATTTATTTATTTTTACTCTCAGGAGCCGGCCAGAACTTTGCAGAAAGGTTGCTAAAGCAGTTCAATCCTACCATGACGATATCGGAGGCGAAGAGCAAGGCCGCTAAAATGTTCACCTCAACTAAAGGCAGGCGCGTGTACCAACTGAAGAGGCAATACATGGAAGGGTTTATGGAAGAGGATTTGGATGAGCAGGTATAGTCGACCTCGTTATTGCGTTACCACTATTGACAATAATTCCTAGTAATTTGATACTTCACTAAAGTTGAAACTATCTAACTGTTACATAGACAAATAGACCATGTCATTCTATGACGTTCAAGTGATATTCAACCTAAGGGTCAGTTCACACAGAGACGCGAACAGACGCGCACTTTTTTATGATCCGATACAATATCGAATTTATTTACTACACAATAAGGTACACGCGCTGCGCAGCACCGCGCATCTCAGCGTACTTTGACACGTGTCAACGCTTGCACTGAAATCATACCTTTTTAACCCCCGACGGAAAAAGAGGGGTGTTATAAGTTTAACGTGTGTATCTGTGTATCTGTGTATCTGTGTGTCTGTCTGCGCCATCGTAGCTGCCAAACGGCTGAACCGATTTTGATTTTTTTGGTTTTGTTTGAAAGGTGGCTTAATCGAGAGTGTTCTTAGCTATGATTCAAGAAAATCGGTTCAGCCGTTTGAAAATTATCAGCTCTTTTCTAGTTGATGAATGCATGTGAGCATCTTCCACAGGTCTAATCGATTGGAAATTTAGAATTCTCTTATTTCAATGATATGAAAAGAATATATGTAGTAACCTTGAGCTGATGCTGCAGCATCACCTGGAATTTGCAGGATACCCAACTCCCTCACGAACTTACAGCAGAGGTATCGTGTTTGGACTCATTGGAAAGGTCTCAACAAATAGGTTACAGATAGATGGTGATCAAAGTCTGATGATGGAGTAGGAAAGATAAATGAGAGTAAATTAGTAGGTAACAAGCTTCACTGTGGCAAAAACGTACAGCTACGAAGATTTCGGCGAGCTGCGTGTTGATCGTAGCGTTTCTACTAGTAATATAATATAAAATTTAAAAAGCTGGAAATAAAAATTAAATTAAAAATTTAAAAAACCCCCGACATAAACAAAGCGTCTAAAAAGTAAAAAAATAATATCATAAAAGTTGTAGGTAATACTTTGATCCAACCGTCGTCGTGTCGGGGGACGGCTAATGAAAATAGGAAGTTAACAGCAGCTTTCTACAACAGCATACATTCATTATGCCGAGTGTGTGTTGGCGTTTGCATTAGCCGTCCCCCGACACGACGACGGTTGGATCAAAGTATTACCTACAACTTTTATGATATTATTTTTTTACTTTTTAGACGCTTTGTTTATGTCGGGGGTTTTTTAAATTTTTAATTTAATCGTTAAGAAAATAAGTTCGATAATTGTTAAAAAGTGCGTGCAGCATCACACCGCTTCACGTCGCGGTCTGAGCTGACCCTTAGTGTGATAAACAAACAACACAAACAAACAAATGACGAAATTCCATACTTCCATACAAACTGTCATTCCTTAATTAACCCCTTTAGGGAATACATTTTCAAAAATCCTTCCTCAGTGCTCACTTTCGTTATACAGTATGTTAACTAACGAACGGCGTTCCCGTTAACCCGAATATATTATTATTAAATAATACATTCAATTTTTTAATGGTAATTTTCAGCATGGATGGACGCTATACTATTGAGGGTTAACGGGAACGCCCTTCGGTAGTTAACATACTGTATGTATAACTCTTGTGCAAAATTCCATGCTTTCTTCTGTGGGTTGGTGAGTGAGTGAGTGAATGAATTGAATATTTTTATTAAGAAGATATTCGTCAATATTTCAGGTAGTAGAAATGACGGGGTATCAAGCGTTGCGCCTCGCGAAGATGAGCGGAAAGAAAGTGGAGGACATGTTCGACAAGCCCAAGTGGATCGGAGGCACCGAGTCAGATATGTTCAACAAGTTAGAGGAAATCGCTGGTATATTAATATAATTATTTTATTTTTAGCAAAACTTACAGCTATGCAGATACACTAAGTATTAGTTTAAACAAAATACGGGCAATTACAAGTTTCCACAAGTAGTATTAAAAATCACATGGAACAGAGAATTTGAATTTGACTTTGATAAGACTTTATTCAACACAAAAAAATAAAAATGACTATTTACGCTCGCAATTAGAATTTTCTTACGTAATACCTTACGTTTATGTATTTATTTATTATTTATTTTTAGCCTGTGGTGTCCCACTGCTGGGCAAAGGCCTCCCATTCTCCTTTCCACTCCTCTCTGTCTTGAGCTAGTGTAGATCAGTCCTGTCTGGAGGTGTTAAAGTCGTCTCGCCATCTTCCCCTGGGTCTGCCTCGATGTCGACGTACGTTTTCTGGGATTCATATTATGGTGGTAGATTTGCCTCCTGATTCGTTCGACATGCGGCAGACGTGTCCGGCCCAGTGCCACTTAAATTTGGCTTTGTTTTTTTTTGTATTGACTGCCTCATTAGTGCAGTGGTCGCAAGCGCTACTGCTGAGTATGAGGCCTTGGGTTCGATTCCCAGGTAGGCCAAAGTGGTATTGGGTTTTTCAATTAGGAAATTCTCGGTAGCATCTAGCAGCCCGGAGTCTGGATTTGTGCCCGGTTGATGGCAATAGGCTCGCCCCCTATTACATGGGACTTCGAAATATGTGTGTACCTACTATAGGTACACCTCTGCCTAACCCGTTGGGGAAACAAGGCGTGATGTTATGTTTATGTATGTAAGTTAGCAATATCTGTTCCCAGATTCCGAGGGCCCATCCACAGCGTTTCTGTCAGGTCGGTTGTCTCGTGCATTAGAGCACGCACAAGGCCGGTGGGGAGGCACGAGACTCAACTGGGCAGTGCAGAGTGCTGCGGCCGACTTCCTGCATCTCATGCTGGCTAGCATGGCACATCTCGCGCCGAAAGCTAGGTACAGTCAAGTCTTTTATAATCCATCTTCATCAATTTTTAAATTCCTTTATCAAGTCAGGACACCAGGACACTTAAGACCTTCTGAAGCTACGGCCGTGAGTAGACTATTGCATAGAAAAGTATACTTAATTACTTGGTAACAAAGATCAAAATAGCATACACCTTTGACCAATGTCGAGTTGACATCAACCTAAAGAGACCATTGAAGATGGGTGATTGTCATTCTGCGATATTAACATTACGACGCAGCGGCGAGCAGACAAAAAATACCCTTAAGATGAAGAACATTATTTAATCGTCGCCATTTGCATCGTATAATACGACAATGTTCTAAGTATAGTTAAGGTTTTCGTTAGTCGACCGTATCTACTCCATATGCACAGGGCCTTTTGTAATTAACTGGTGGAACTACACATATATGATAGGTATTGATATTGCACACCCGAGGGACAGTTAAGTTTAATTATTTTAGATTTTATTTCAACATGCATAGTTTTGAAAACGCTTCGCTAGGGCCGCACCGGTCCTAATGAGTAATTAACTGAAACTACTTCCTATTCTAACTTAATTTTCTTTCCCCTACAGATTTTGCCTCAGTTTCCACGACGAGGTCAGATACCTAGCGTCAGATGAATATAAATATGAAACGGCGTTGGCGCTGCAAATAACTAACTTACTGACGAGAGCATTTTGTTCACAAAGGTAAGAAAGAAGAAAAGAAAGAAAGAAAGACTAGGGGACAAATATCTCACATCGTTTTCGATATCGCCAGAATATTTCCTGCCCAGTAGGACGACGTTGCGTGACTTCTTACGATGTCTCTGGATACACGTGTCGCGAGGCATTTGTCCCCTAGTGAATACACACGTTAAGCCATAATCTTCAGTCTCTGTTTCTTCTATTTCAGAGTTGGAATAAACGATCTTCCATTATCAGTCGCGTTCTTCACATCAGTGGAAGTGGACCAAGTATTAAGAAAAGAGTCAAATCTCAACTGCACGACACCATCCAACCCTCACGGCTTAGATAATGGCTATGGGATCCCTAATGGAGAATCATTGAATATATTTGAAGTATTAGATAAATGTAAATTAAATAAAACAATTGATTAAAATGCTTTGGTCTTTATTCGGTGAGACTTATAGGATACTGCTGCATCAGATTCTTCAATCTGTAAAAAATACGACTGTGTAAAATCCCAATCCCTCCGCCTGCGTGATATCTATATAAAAATAGCATACAAATATGTTACTCAGTGATAAGCATTCTACTGGTGAACGAATTCAAAATCGGTCCAGTAGTTTTTGAGTTTATTTATTTAAATAATTATATAAAAACCTTATTTCCCTTGATCACGCCATCACGCGTGAACGGCTAGACCGATTTCGCTAATTCTTTTTCTGTTGTGTTTGTTATCGTCAGGAGAAGATAGTTATGAAAGAAAAAATTAAGAAAATTGCGCGGAAAATTAGAAAATTGACAGGACAACGTCTGTCGGGTCAGCTAGTTACAAATAAAAACACAAATCTTTTCGTTTTATAAACATGAGTGTAGATAAACCGTATTGTGTGAAAATAAAAGTTGACTGCCAGTGTCGAAGGGATTGCCGCCTTTGTTCGTGAAATGGAACGAACTATATGCCAGTGTCAAAAATGACACTTCATGTAGACTTGTAGCGTTCCTTATTTCCACAAGAATAGCATCGAATCCTAAGCATAACACAATAACGGACAATCATTTCCTTTATAGATTTGTCTTAAAAAATTCTCTTCATAAAGGTCCTAATATAACGATATACTGATCTATTGAAAATTAATCTTAGATTTAAAAGTTTATTTCTCTTGTTGTAGTAATATTGATCTAATAAATGAAACATCAAAGTAACTTACTGTCACACAATGCTTAACAAAATAAACGTAGGGTTGGAACGTGCTGTAACCCTAACCTATTTTTGTGCGAACGTCGTGTGATACACAAAAAATAACAAAATAAAATCTCCAAAACTTCTGTTCAACTTGCAAAATTGATGTTTTTATTTAGCAACCATGTCTAAAGTTACTAAAAGGAAACATGTGATGAACGAAGCTCTCTGGGACGACTATGAGCTGCCTAAAGATAAACAAAGTATTGTTAAAGTTTTGAGAACAAAAGGCAATAATTTACATGAGGTAAGAAAATCCAATTATAACACTAAAGTAATGGGCAAAGCTAAGTATGCTAGCCGGCAGCAGGCGCCTATATTTTGAAATTATTCACAATCTTTGAATTCATGAAAAAGTTTAGGTACAACTTTTCTACCTATGTAAACTGTATCTACCTATGTAACTTTTGTACCTATCAACATTTCCATTGTTATTATGTCAAATTGTTGTTGTCCCAAAATAAAAAACTTTATTTCTGTTTCCAGATTACTACACCAACCGGCGAGGAATACTTGGTGTCTATGCCAACAAAATTCAGAAAAAACATATGGGTGAAAAGAGGAGATTATGTTCTAGTGGAACCAATAGCTGAAGGTGATAAAGTGAGAGGTGAAATAGTGAAAATAATGAATAAAGACTCTATCAAATATTATAAAGAAAATAATGTGTGGCCAAAAGAGTTTGAGGACAAAAAAGAAACTGATGCTGATGGTGATGATGAATTATTTGTGAACACTAATAGAAAACCTATGATGACTTATAGTGAAAGTGATTCAGATGATAGTGATACAAACAATGATAGTGATGAAGATAGTGATAAAAAATAATATTTTTTGGCTATATTCTGTATTTTATATACACAAATCTTTGTTCATGGCTTTATATGCTTTGATAAGAGCAGCTATAGCATGTTTAGATAAAGGATTTTGCATATATTTAGTTGACAGTAGCTATCATTTTCCAGAACAAGATGGTATTACTTACTTCCATTTACGAAATTGAAAACAAACTAGATGGGCTATGTTTCAATGTTTTAAAACATTATAATAATATACCTTCTGAGACTTAGTGAATAAAACCTCAATGAAATTTCAGCTTTAATATTGAACTAATTGAGCCAAGGTATTAAAGGTATTGTTACTGCTAGAATAAAAAAAATACATTTGACTTTATGTTTACTTTAATTGAAGTAATTGCAACATTAAATATCTAAAATATACAATAGAATCAACTAACAGTAATTTATTTGAGATCATTAGAACTGGTCTAGCCATCAATACATGGAAACAGACTTATGAAACCACATTAAATAATACATTGGAATTAATCCCTGTTCTTCAAACATTGACTAAAGAACATTTACCTATTAGCATGCGTAGCATGACCACCGTAAAAATGGGTTTTGTCAATGGAAGAGTAGACAAAATGACAGAGTTTATCCGTCATTTTGTCTCCTCTTCTGTCATGCCACGCTGTACGCGTGCTGGTTTTCTTTTGATTTTTAAAATGCAATGTTAAAAAAGCAATATTGTTAAAATAAAATATAATGTTAATACAATCAACCTGTCTGATTTTTTTTTCTCTTTTTACTAATACAAACCATAATTTTCTTCATTATTTTTCTTGATTTAGCATACATTAAGGAACTTCTCAAGCAAACGCACTAGTCATTTCATCATATAACATTCTTGTAATACTTTATTCACATAATTTAAATGTAGGACGATTTTCTCATATATATTATTTTAAACAGTTTATTTGATATCTGCATCAACATCATCAGCCATTATGTGTTCATAAATCCTTTTGATAAGTTCAACAGATTTCACTTTAGACCATCCTTCAGTTTTAGTAATCAGCTTTGCCTGACCATCTTTGATAAACTCCAGGGTTAATTGTTTTAAAGCATTGGCAGAGTGGAGGTCAGCCAATTGTAATGTTTCTATTGCATTTTCTACAGTTAGCTTCTTATGCAAAGCTTCCTCACAGAGACTCTTGAGCCTACTGAGTTGATAATAGTCTGCTGCAGCAAGTAATTTTTCTGGTATCTCATCAACCCTTGGAGCTTTGTCACTATATACGAAAGTCAGAACTTCCTTCAGAACTTCAGACTCAAGTGGAGACTCAACAACATTAGTGTAGCATTCAGTTGTGTTATGCTCAAAATGAGCTTTCAGAACAGCACTTCGACTGGCTAAGACAGCCTTGTGCACCTTATATTCCATTAATTCTGCAGATTTCATGATTACATCAGAAAACAAGCCATTGTTCAGTAAGTTTTCGAAATCATTACTCAATTGCGCCTCAGGGATGTTGGAGCGATCTACTTTTATATCATTAGTTACCATAAACTGGAATTTTAGTCTTAGACTACCATCACTTAGCAAAAATATATCTCTGCCGTCGTAACTGGCTATATCTCGCTTGAACAACGTAGCTAAGTACTGCCATTTATTCGCCTGAACAGTATGATACTCCTTTATAACTATAGATCGCTCCTCGAAACGTTTCAAGCATATTGTCAGAATTGACTTCAAGAACACAGGAGTAGGAGACAAATAGTAGATTTCAATAATGTCATTATCCCTCCCCAAGAATTGCATTTTTAATTGGAATCGTGATTCTGTTAAATCGGCCGGATCCTTGGATTTCTCTGTGCGAAACTCTCGGGTAGTTTTATTTTCTAATAGGATGATAAAATTTGGCACCGTCCATATTATGGTGTTTATTTTAGTTTGTCCCTCAGTACGGGTAGTATAATTTATACTAGACATTTTTATGATAAATTTAAAGACTCGGGGATAATCCTATTTATTTACGAGTTTACGAGTCACACAGAAATTCAGCTCATTTTCTATCAGTCAATGTCAATTGTCAAACAAACAAACTTCAGAAAAGAGAACACAAACTGCTGAAATTCACCAATAGAAACACCTCAGTAATGTTGTTCTTTGCATTCGAATTGCTCAATACGAAGAAAATAAAATGATCGACTAAAACTTGACGTTCGCTCCCCGTAGTTTACAAAGCTAGTTTTAAATACAATAAATGTGCTGCATGTAAAACAATCGGATAAATAATATAAAGTGCTTAGACTACGTCCTGGTACTGAATTGTTTGAAATTAAACCATAAAAGTAACTTTTTTAGCTATAAAAAACTGATGGAATTCTATTTTTGCAAAGAGCAACAGAATATAATTTAGTGAAAGACTAACAAATCACGTATTTACTTAGCATTCTTCGTAAAAGCATCCAATATTTTTTGCTCGACAGACGTCGATATTTTCGCTCTTGGAGTTTTCTTTCCCATTGTTTTGGATAAAGAATTGATTGGCAATACGATTTCGCTATCTAATCTATAATGAATGTGTGATCGTAAAATAATCTTGTTGATAAAATATCAGTGATTTATCGTAATGTAATAAACGTTCGATTCATCAAAGCGTAACAGTGAGAGGTGAAGATACTAAATAAAAAATTCTTATTTTTTTCTCGCGACAAATGTTATTTGGTGCTCATTATGGAGGATTATAAGTTTCTATTTAAAGTAGTGTTAGTCGGTAATGCGGGGGTTGGGAAAACATGTTTGGTGCGTCGCTTTACTCAAGGTCTCTTCCCACCTGGGCAAGGTGCTACAATTGGTGTTGATTTTATGATTAAAACTGTAGAAGTTGACGGTGAGAAAGTGAAGGTGAGTTCTATTAACGCTTATACATATTTGGCATCACTATTACATCATTTTTAATGCTGAAATTGGTAATTTAAACAATGTTTTTCATGTTTTTGTTGCTAACAAAGACCTTGTGTACATAAATCAGGTGTCCTTGTATCAAATTAATAATATCATGCATCAAAAACAATAAGAATCTCGCATCCATAAATGAGTATGTGATTGAGTTTTATCGTAAGATTAATATTTTTTCATTGAACCAAAACCATAGGTGAAAGTTACTAAAATTACTACCGAATAAGATAAAGAAATTATATCATAGCTTCCAATGCAAATAGAAATTACAAATATGATATTTTATAGTTAGAAGAAATGTCTTTTTAAAATAAATTATAACTTACTTTTATTCAGATTACATAATTAGATAATAAAACACACATGAATCATGATAACACAAATTAACTAAAACGTTTCATTTAAAAATTATTACATACATACATAAACTCCCGCCTTCTTCCCATGAGGGTTAGCAGAAACTACAGAACCCTAACTGCTACAATCCTTCAGAATCCTTTTCATTTGTTTATATTCATACACTCACACCAGCTGCGTTCTGAAGAAATATCACCAATAAATAAATTTAAAATAAAAAATGCAAGGAAGGATCATTAACAATTAACACCCATGCTTTAGTTGATTTTCCTAGTTAATCTTCATTTCTTACAAAAAAAAAAAAAATGTATACATTATTTTTTAGTTGCAAATATGGGACACAGCAGGTCAAGAGAGGTTCCGTTCCATCACGCAGAGTTACTACAGGTCTGCCCATGCCCTTATATTGGTGTATGATATATCTTGCCAGCCAACATTTGACTGTCTGCCGGACTGGCTCCGGGAAATTGAGGAGTATGCCAACAATAAGGTTCTTAGGATATTAGTTGGTGAGTAAAGTATTTCTAAATAGTTAAACATACCATCATTATATTATTTAGCCTTTATGCCAGGTTCTTTTTTTTTCACTAAAAAAAAAACACAAATAAATATAACTGTAGCATTAGTTATAAAAATAATTATGTTAACTCCCTAAGCAATGAAAGTATGATGTTCAATTGACATAATTATCATAATAATTGGAAAGAGAAAGTGCATTGCCTTGTGAGACCTTGTATATCCACTGTACAATTTTATTGGGGACATGACCTTATACAGGAACTTGTTAGTTCATTGATTCATTTGACCCTAATTCCAGAACCAAAGCTGGAACTGATCAATGATATGGGGCCCATTTAGGTTAAGGACATGACATTTAAAGTGTTACTTTCGAACATTAAATAAATGACGTTGAAGAATGTCTAATTTGATTAATTTAAATCAAATTATCAGACTTTCTGAACGTATGTCGTGACGGTTCTTACGCCAGCGGTAGTTTGATAGGCATTAGGCCGCGGTCGTATTCCTAAGGAGACTGCCATACTATGACGATTTCGCTTGTACAAACTCCTACAAGCGTAAGAAGTTGGTAGTAGCGCCGCGTCGTGCGAAATTCGTTCATTTTTGTCTTTTGTAACCGCCTTACTATTGCGGCCGTGGCCTTATACTAATAATACTTAATACAAAGATTTAGTGGTCACAAAATATGACATATAAATTACAGGTAACAAAACTGATAGAGAAGACAGGGAGATCCCGAGACATATTGGCGAGGACTTCGCTCAGCGGCACGGCATGTACTTCCTAGAGACTTCAGCCAAAGAGGCCGAGAATGTCGAGAGATTGTTCATGGAGATAGCTGTTGAACTTATGGAGGTAAACTAATGATAAATGATGATGATTATTAATTATATTTATTTATAATAGGAAGAGAGAGATTTGGAAGGACAAAGGAGAGGCCTATGCCCAACAGGGACACACACAATAGGATAAGAAAAAAAAAACACTTTTATACATCAAAAATATATCGGTGCTTCCTGTCTGCCTCTGAGAAGAAAGACTAAAACAAACTCAGGCCTCATAGTGTCTTTTAAATTTTAGGCATAATCTTGGTCAGGCAGGCCATGTGCGGATAATGCAGAATAATGTCTGTTCTGCTCATCCCCATCTCTATTGCTATAGTAGAGAATATTATGTTCCTAAAAATCTACGTTGAGTCATGGAGTGCGGGCTGTGCGGTGTGATGATGACATAGCAAATGGGATTTCAGAGAATGCCAAATTTCGCCAAATACTTTTTTTTTTTGTAACATAAAACCGCAAGCTATAACGGCTAAGTAATATCTATTACCGCAAAAGCCGCCTCGTCATGGCGAAGTAGAATTTTGATGGCTGCAAACAGGTGCAAACAGAAGGAAAACTACGAGTATTATCCTTATATTGACGTTCTGTTGCATGGTGAAGCAATTTTATTAAATTTACATAATCATACCATAAAATAAAAGAATGACTCATAGTCAGATTTATTAAGAAACAAGATATACTTTACTATTGCTTAGTAGGTAAAAGTCCTTGGCAGTTCCCACAATTATTTCCGGCTACGCTAAATACCAAAAGTGGCCGTGGAAAATTATCTGATTTTGGATTTTATTTCTATTATCGATCATCGAAATGTTAAAAGTGTTTACTTATACATATAGAACTGATAAATGACTTCTAACCCATTCGACACTGAAAAAAAAAACAGTTAAGTACAAACACAGCTGTAAATAATTTCGCAAATGTGGCATATCATCATAATCAGCCTATAATGTTCCCACTGCTGGGACACAGGCGTCCTCTCTGTGAGAAGGCACTGGGCCGTAATCTACCACGCGGGCCCGGTGCGGGTTGGTAGATGTCACGTCATGTCTTCGAATTTTTGGTTCTAGGACATGCCGGTTTCCTCACGATGTTTTCCTTCACCGTTTTGAGAGCAGTGGCGATGAAATAATTTACACAAAGTAAAGCACCTGTCAGGGTTCGAACCTACGGCCTACAACTCGTAAGTCGTGACCCTTACCACTGGGCCACCACTGCTCATGTGGCATATCAATTACAAGACGTTCTGTTTTTAAAAAGAACTGTTGTTTAGAATAAGCATAATACAGTACACAGTTATATTACATGATTTTTTCTCACGTGTGAACCGCGAAACCATGACTGATTTTGCACTTCACGCGTACCTATGAATAAATTAGGCCACAGGGCCCTCAGGTTGATATAGTCTCATCCTGTCATTTGGGTCATGGGTGTCGGCAGAACCATTTTATTTCATGCTTAACCAAAGATTTAAATGGTTGGATGTGCCCTCATTCACTTAGGTCGTGCGGAAAAGTGTTTACACTGAGAAGAGTGAGCTCGCACATCCCGCATGGAACGATAATTATACGATTTTCAGTATGTGTGAGCGAGAAAAAACATTTCAATGGTCATGAAACTAAAACCTACGGGGTAATTGCGTAACACACATAAAATGACAATCGATCGCAATGGGTTTCATGTTGACGGTTCAAAGTTTGAAAATTCGTCCGCTAAGCTACCGGACGGGCCGCGCGCGTGCCAAAATTTACCTAAACTAATTAGTAAGTGCTTGACGAATTATTAAGCAATGGATTAGCAATATCCTCCAAAACTCTCGGATTGTGATTGAAAGTGTGTTACGAAATTAGAGTACCTACTGATTATTTTTGCCGAGTTATGGCGGATCATACGATTTAAATCTTTGTGCTCAACTAAAAACAATCGCCCAACTCCATGTGCATTGTACTTATATTTTTGTTATCTCTTTTTGACTAGAATTTTTTACATTCCAGCAAGCTAAATGCAAGGAGCTGCCGAAATACGACGGCAGCTTAGGACCAATCAACGGCAAGACGACGTCGGTAGGTGACGGTTCATGTTGCCTACGCTCGTAGACTTAACGAATTTATCTCATTGATATTAATAGCTATTAACGTGCTGCGGTGTTTTTGAAAAGAGCCTTTTTTTACTACCATTGAGTAGCTCTAAACGGAAATTCAGCATCCTAATTGCGTACCTATCAAGTGCGTTAGTGACAATTGCTTTCGGTTTGACAGTTCAACGTCATCCATTGCGTTGTGATGATCTATGTGTACCTGCATTTTAAAACATGGTGCAATTATTATTGTTAAATTTTCAAAATTAAAGCAATTGTCATTAGCGTCAATGTTTCGCAAGTTGGGTGCGGAACGCCCAAGGATTCTAAAACTACTTAACACGTAGATTTTTATACGACGCATTACGGTAATGCATCGCTGGTGATGGGTCTAAAATAATGACACTCTTCAGGAGAAACAGGAGAGCAAGAAAATGTTAGATGAATGATTTAGGTATTGGTAATTGCTTTATGTTTGACTCTTCTTTATGACAGTACATTATACTGGGATAATTAGGGACAAGTTACCATTGCGTACGATATTGTCAATAAAGGAATTGAGATTTTCTTACTAACGAATTAATTATTGATTTTTATTAATTTTGTGTTAGTCGTAACGATTTTTTTGTACTGTTTTTATTTATTTTATATTCTTGCCAACGAACGAAGGACTGATGAGAATTTTAATTTGTATATTTTGTTTTTAATTTGTTTATCTTTTCAACAACACCGCATCGAACACATCGTGTATATTATCGTGTCTATTTCGTAGAACGGAGGTCATTCCACTCGCTTTTAAGTGCTGAGCCGTTGTCACAATGTCATGACTTCTATTGTCATATTGTCATTCGTCAGTCACTAATTCATGTCAATTCGTAGATGTAGTGTGTCGGTACCATTATATTGCATATCAAGTGTTAATTCTATTTATAGTGTAAAATTGAGACCAAACATAGGTTTACTCGATTCAATGTACATACATGCATAAATACATAACGTTAGTAAAAAAGACGTCAGCGAAGAATAGTAAAATCTTTGACCGAAACTAATTATAAAACACATAAAAATGTTCAATAATATGTTATTATTAGAGATCTCGTTTCCTAACATATAATTTGTGTATTTAATTATATGACGTAGTAGCTTCAGTTCTGCATTTACTATATTTACAGTTTTTCCTAGTAATTATATTGACATCTACCTATCAGTTTAGTGTGTGACCGCCTAACATGTAACTAACGCGTCATAAAAAGGAAACATAGAATATTTGTTTTATTCTTTGGCGGCTTGATGCATAAAAATGACAATGGGTTCAATTAATTAATATTGCATCTTCGTGTGAAGAAATCTAGCGTGGAGTTAATTGGATTATATTACAGAAAGTGGTCATGTTAAGGTGTAATTAGTAATAATTGTATGTTGTAAATCAATTATCTGTCAAGATTGTTGCTAGTCTTCGCTGCTAACGTCAAAAGAGTCATGACATTGTCTCAATGTAATCAAGTTATACAATTTTGCTGTTTGCAACTTTTGTTATTATTATTATAATACAATACAATTTAGTGTACACCCTGATTGCTTGTAAAAATGTTTTAAAATTGTTATGTACTAAGACGTCTTTAGTTCCTGGGTAGCTTTATTCAAAGAAATTAAATTAGTGTGACGTAGAGGGAACTAATTTGATCGGTTCATTAAACAAAACCTTAATAACAAGTTTTTGAAACAGTATTTAATTTGTACTTATTTTATTTATTTTTGAAGTATTATTAAAATTACTTAATTATAGTTTTGAAACATTTTTACACAATTTAGAGGGTTTATTAGATCGCCTCTCGGAATGGTTAACTAGATAAAGTAGGATAATCTTACTGAAATACTATTTTGTAGACAGTTGAATAGAATTTAATGTAGGTACACTAATATTAAAAGTTAGAACTGAAAGTAATCACAGGAATTACAGAATCAGAGACTGTTTTACTACAGGACAATATGCATTGTTTAAATGAAATTGAAGGTAAGGCACAAAGGTAGGTTACTTGTAAAACCCCTAAATTAATGTTGCAAATGCAGTCTGGGCAAAATAAAACAAGCACTGCGAAAGAGTAAAAAGTTTAAAAAAATCAGCACATGCTTCAATATAATTTAAGTATTATGTGTCATAACTTCAATTTCATCAGAAAGATAGACTACGTGAATCAAAGAAAGTGTTGACAAGAATGTTGTAAATAAGGCCAATTTTTGTAACATTCCTCATAGCTAAACAAACTTGGGAAGTTCTACTGGTGGAAATGAATTGTCTATCGCATATTTTTAATGGTGGGAAATATGATAATGTGATCTCTCATAATGTAGCGTAATATTTCGATTTAAAAAGTGTTTTACTGTAAGTCGTGTTATAAAAATACTTCTATTATTTTGCTACTACTTTAAATAAGCTACATAATAGTGTTTTAGTAAATTGTTAATTTAGCGTTAAACAATAATATTTATTATTTTCTTGTTATAGGTGCCTATTTTGAAATTTTATATGTTATTTTTATACTAAACATCACACTAACTGTATATTGCACTTAAATGTGAATTGTTTAAAATAATTTTTATATTATAGTTAAATATTTCATGTTGTTCGTAATTTTGTGCAATAAAAAGTTTATTTTTATCGGCCACACTTGCCTACATATTATTAATTATATTTTATCAAGTTATAAATTGCGGACTTTTATAACAAATAAATTGCGTTATGCTTTTTTATATTGTTGAATTTGTCAGATACAATTTAAAGTTGGTTCGTGGCTGGTTGCACTATTATTGGATCTGAAATATCTAATTGAATAAATGTTTCTCCATAATACATTGATTATAATTATTATATTGAAATTAATCCTCACCAAAGAAATTGAATTATTGTAATACTCGGGTTATAATAAATGATCACTTTGGATATAACTTTCTGTTGTTTCAATTGCTTTAGTTGTTAATATCTAGGCCGTTTACTAATTTAAGCGATCGTCGTGATCATTGTTCGCTAAGTTTTAAGGTTCCATATGTCTGAATGAAAACACGGAACCCTTATGGGATCACTGGTATGTCTGTCTGGCTGGCTAGCTGGCTGGCCGTCTGTCTCTTCATTTTTCACAGCCAATTTTTGTTCAGAAAACCCGAGAAAACCCGAATGCGTGGATGTCAGCGCGATGACGCGTTCGGGTCACCGAACAAACGACGATAGCTTTTATTAGTACACGGCCTTATGACGCTCATGGACTACACGCGACCACCACTAATGATCAGCGATTCACTATTGCTTTTCTAGATAAGCAATCGCCGTAGGTGAGTATATGTTCCTTGAATATCACTGTAGGAAATTGGCTGCTGACTACTGTGCTCTTTATTCATATCAGCGTCCGTGGTGGTAACCTTAACTTTCCATATCGTATAGTACAGACAGTGTATATCAGATTTACATTGCGCCCCGCGGTTTTACGTGGAAATATCGGGACAAAAAGTATCCTATGCCCTATTACAGGTCATGGTCTACCCATGTGCCAAATTTCATCTAAATCCGTTCAGCCGTTTTAGCGTGAAAGTGTAACAAACAAACTCACTTTTGCATTTATAATATTAGTTACACATTTTCGTCTACATAAAATTGTAATCTTTGTAGTCTGTGCCAGAAGCATATTCTGCGTCGTAGTCTGTGATCGAGTGGAACGCACAATTTTAGTGATGTATCAACAAACTAAGAATTCAGAATCGACTAAAAGATAATAATGATTTTGCCACGAAATAAAATTAATTGTTGTTATCTTTTAGATACATGTTTGGTGATTTATTGAAGAACCATCAAAACATTACGATAGTTCATTAAAAAGTTTGGACTGGTTTTAATCGATTTGGACTTACCTGTCATCGGATGGCATCGACTATCATGTTTATATTATTTATCGATCCACTCTAATGTCGCTTTGAAATGGCCGACGTTTAGGGGGAGTGTCTAGCGGAAATCGAATTTCTGAGTAATTTTTACCAGATACGGTGAGTAGTTGCCCGTAAATTGTAATTGTAATGATATCGAAAACAATATAAAACATAAGTGGACCACAAAATTCAGGCTTATTAATAGATGAAAGCATTTCCGGTGCAACAGCCGGCCGAGTTATTCAAAACAAAAGTGTTTTTACGGTATTTTGTAGTTTTCCATCCAGGTATTCATGGTGTTCTGTTACAACTTTGTGATACATTAAAACAAGCAATCTGTGTTCCGAATAAAATCCCATTTTCTGTTACAATTTCTTAATGTGATCATGGTACAAAGAAATACTGTATCTAAGTATGTGTAGCCTGTAGCCTGGTTTTTTCTAATTAGAAATGCAATTAGTGTATGTGTAATGTTTATTGTTGGTTAAAAATACCGTAAGGAAGTGTTAAATTAGTTTTTGAGTAATAAAAAGTACTTTGAAAATTTGTTTCAGATTTAGACACCTCCACATACATTCCAAATCTAAAGACTGAGAACTTTTTTTAAAAAGTGGATAATCATGGCTTGGCGTTTCAAAGCCTCTAAGTATAAAAATGCAGCACCGATTGTGCCTAAACCAGAGGCATGTATTCGAGATATTTGTGTTGGATCATATCAGACCTATGGGAACAACATTTGTGCGTCTGCTGCCTTCATGGCCTTTAATTGGGAGCATGTTGGGTCCAGCATGGCTGTGCTGCCACTTGACGACTGTGGCAGGAAGAGTAAGATAATGCCTTTGCTTCATGCACACTCTGATACTATAACGGATATGGAGTTCTCACCGTTCCATGATGGATTACTGGTGACTGGATCACAGGATTCCCTGGTAAGTCCTTGTACTATTATTATTGTGTTAAAATTGAATAATGTTAAGAATATCTTTGTTGAACAAGTTCAGACAATATTTATATGTAGAAGCCTCTGGTTCTATTCAATTATTTTAAACACAAGTAGTAAAGCATAATTTGTTTATGGTTGAACATTGTACAACCATGCATCAAATAAGAATGTGAAGTGCATGACATTCATTACACCATTATGTGTCACTTCATTATCTAACTTATCCTCTCTACATCCTTCAGATACATTAAAATTTAGTTTTCTGTTCTGTTTTTATACTAAAGATGGACTCCTGATTAACATTGAGCCAGGTAGTCTAATTCAATAGCAAGCATTGCTATTGCATATGAGAGTGCAGTGGTGGCCTAGTGAAAACAGCCATGACTTATGTAGGTCATAGGCTCGAAACCAGGCACTTTACTTTGTGTAAATTATTTCATCACCATTGCATCAAAACAGTAAAAGAAAACATTGGATGAAACCGGCATCTCCTAGAACCAAAAATTACAAGGCATGTGACATCTACCAACCCACACTGCGCCCGCATGGTGCCCGCCGCATTACGGTTCCTCTCAGGGAGAGGAGGCCTGTGTCCTCACAGGAACATTATACACTGATTATGCTATTGCATGAGTTTCTCCAATCCCAACCCTATTAATTAAAAGGAATAATAAATTATGCATCTTAACACTAAACTGGCTGTTTTATGCATCAACCTCAGAAATAATTATTTTAATAAATAAAAAGGATGGAATTCCAGAAAAAGTCCTTTAACAGAGATCTTATCTATGCCAATATCATGACCAGCAACAATTTAATATTTTTTTGGCTTCACATGATATGTTTGCACCGTCTATGTGCACACATTAGCATAGACCTCCTTACTCACTGGAGTGTGGAAACTAGATTTTGACTTTCCAATGGCAATATTTTAGCTAATAAGACTTGGAAGATTTCTATTAATGTGTTTAAACTTATCTAGACTAAATGCACAATGTTCACATTTATCTTAAATGGGAGTAAGCAGAGTAAACAATGTTTCTTAATGAAGATAGAATTAAATCTGCCGTTTAAAAATATTTTAACCGATTTGATTGCTTGTTGCTGTTTTACAAGAACTAACATTTGTTTTGGCAGTAGATTACTGATCAAGTTTCCAGAACACATTTATTCCCATAGTACTTTTTCTAACAGCCAGACTGTACTGCATCATTTTGTTGCATTTCTCTGCTTTTAAGAATGCAATCATGAAACTGTATAAGCAACTGCATTTTTTTAAAGTGCAGATGACAAGCAATATTTCAATGCACCAACAAGGAATCTTCTTCTATTAATTGGAAAAATTATTTAATAAATAGGAATTAAAATAATAAGAAATTAAATTAAAATGTAGCCAAGACCAGTAAAATCATCGCTTATAGTAATAGTAACATGTCTGTATGAAAGTTATAAAAATTGATAAATACCCATGCAAATAGATAAAGTCATACTTATCTCATGGAACTTGTACTAGAGATAACAGTTGTCATGTTATTTTATTCAATTGATGCATATTTCTATGGCGTTATAAATGCCGCTATTGCGAGCCCGAAAAGGGTAGGTAGAGATGTTGTTAAAAAATTAAAATTAAAAATTGTTTATTGTTCCAAAAACGTTACAATACGTATAGCATGAGGCAGCCCCGTTAAGTTATTAACAATACTTGTGTTGGGGCTGACTCGCTACTTCCCCTGTAGTACATTTACAAAATGGAGACTAATAAACTAAAGATAATAAAAAGGATACAAAATAAAAACTAGAATTCTATCAAAAAGAGCAGCTCGAATTGTGTATGTGTACGTATGTGTGTGTGTGTGTGTGTGTGTGTGTGTGTGTGTGTGTACATGTGTGTATGTGTGAGTGTGCGTGCGTGCATGTTTGTGTATATGGTATGTGAGCGTGTGTGTATGTTGTTATGTCACATCACTCAATATATTCATATCTAATATGTCTAGGTTGGGGTCGGCATCCAGTCTAACCGGATGCAGTTGACAACTACTATTTTACATGGAGCGACTGCCTATCTGACCTCCACAACCCAGTTACTGGGTAACACTATAACCATGTATCCCTACAACACTACGTACTTATTATAAAATCATAACCCTTTTTGATTCGCCGTAGTCGAGTCAAAACAAAGCCCCGCCCGCCGCGTCTGTCTGTCTGAACGTAATAAACTCAAAAACTACCGAATGTATTTTTATAGGGTTTTCACCAATGAACAGAGTGATTTATTCATTAAAATTTTGTGTAAATTGTCTTAAATATGATGATGATTTTAGAACATGTCGGGAACAAATCCTGCCGACTGGGACCTTACTGGCAATGGCGTGCGCCGCGTAAACCAATAGAGATAAATGAAAACAATGTATTATGGATTGAATACATTGTTTACGTACCCCCGGGAACGTACTCCCGTGGGTTATTTTCTGATATCCACTAAAAGGCTAAAGCAAGATAAATTGGTCTGAAGTTGGTGCAGCTGTGTGAAACCTCGCATACAGCATGTGGCTCTTACTACTATGGAACATAGATATTTTTGCAAAAGTATATTTGTATAGGAAAGTGTTGTTAACAACATTTTGAGTGAGAAGACGTAATAAACAAGAATATTCGACGTATAGCGTGATTTCGTGGTAACCCTAGGGATTTCGTGAAATTCCTGGTATCCTCATTTCATTTTTTTTTTTTTTTTATATACACCTCTGCCTCACCCTTCCTGGAATTCAGGCGTGATGTTGTTATGATGTTACTAGCTGATGCATGCGGCTTCGCCCGGGTGGATGTCGATGTCGGTTATTACTTATTATATACTAAAACCTTACTCGAGAACCTCTCTGTCCATTGGTGAAAACAGCATGAAAATCGGTGCAGTAGTTTTCGAGTTTATCGCGTAAAAGACGACAGACAGACGCGGCGGAGGACTTTATTTTATTATATGTAAGGATAAGGATAATGGCGAGGTTGGTGACCATATTAGGTCACAGTAGGAAACAAATAGTACCTCCTAGTTAAAGTTAAATCATTTGTATTGTGTACAAACAAATATAATGCAGGGTTGATAATATTATGAGTCACATAGCTATTATTAGTTGTGGTACTTTAAGATTTACAGGAAAACAGTCATTAAACATATTTTGAATATACGGATATGACAAATTATTTTGTAGGTATGATAGCCAGTTGTGAGAATGATATTATGAAAGAGGGAGTGAATGATAGAGTGTTGGTTGACACGGGTGCAGGTGGAAGGGGGGAAGGTGGGGATGGCCCCTAGTAGCATGGGACAATGGCAGGAAAATTACGATGATGATAACCTAGTACCTAATATCAATATATAATTCATTTATTGCGGATCACACATAAAAAACATACAATCCATATAGTATTAGTAACAGAGACTTAGAAACTAGGTTAGTGAAAAAACTTACAAACTAACCTAACCGACTACTAATAACTACGTGGCTCAACACATGTTGGCACGTGCCTCCGCATCCAGTGCCTAATAAAGGGGCTGTCCAATTTGTCGCCCAATGTTTTTAGGATATTGTTGGAGCTGCCGCGCACCCTTCCCATTACTGACGTCGCCCGCTTTCTCATTATGGCATGAAAATCGTCAACACGGGCCTCCGCAAACATCTGCGAAGCGCTGCAGAAGCGCGGAAGCCCCATCAACATCCTAAACCCATTATTATACTGAACGCGTAGGACGTTGTAGGCTCTCTGCGTATACTTCACCCACAAGCTTCACGTGTAGAAGGTTTGGCAGTAGGCCTTAAAAAGATACACCTTAACATCCCCACTACAACGTGCAAACCTGCGGGCTAACATATTGCACCGAACCGCCAACGCCCTACGCTCCCTGTCCAAATCTGCATCATCAGATAAGTCCTCCGTGACCAGATGTCCTAGGTACTTAACCCGAGTAACACGAGTATTAATGTAATGATTTCAAAATCATTGGGTGTATGAGATTAGCTTTACCTCTCAATAGTCAAGCATCTCTGCCTTTGTCCTTTTCCCAACGAATAGTTCCATTCTAACAAAATGCAGCTGCAAACCAGTATTTATGGAACGATTGACTATCCAGCCTGCACTACCAAGTCACTGGGTAACATGATACCCCTAAAGACTGATTGCTAGACTTTCGGGCCTCTGACTACCTACTTGTAATTACTGTCAAAGATCTACGAATGACAGCCGAGACCGACGGCTTAACATGCTTTCCGAGGCAAAAGGTGGTGACGTGGACAGTTGATGAACTGCCCACGACACCACCTCGGCTCCCCTCCTTACCCTCCCCTCCTGCCTCCCCCACGTTACTATTCTGTGCAACAAAACAGGCTGTTTGTGCACTCGGAGCACAAATCAAAATCCAATTCATTTGTTTTAGGTAAAAATATGGCACATCCCGCCTGAGGGTCTGAAGGAGTCGCTATCCACTCCCGAATGCACGCTGTCTCAGAAGCAGCGCCGGGTGGAGAATGTCGGCTTCCATCCGGTGGCTGATGGGCTCATACATGTCGCCTCGGGCCATGAGCTCGCGTTGTGGGATCTTACCAAGCAGAAGGAGGCTTTTGGCAAGTATTTAAATAATGTTGGAATACAGTAAGACAAGGATACTTATCCAAGTTATAGTTACAAATAGTCATGCAATAATGATGTCTTGTGATCTTCAGCACAGGTACTATTTATTATTTTTGTTGTTTTACAGTATAATAACCTGTTAACCCAGCAGATGTTAAATAGATGTGAATTCAGAAAACCAACTTAACTTTATGTTGCACACACCGATTTCAATTTTATTTTTATTTTAAACAAACCATATATTTTTAAATTAATAGCGATAACATAATAGTCCTCCAGACCTAATTTTGGCCATCGTAATACAATATTTTTCCAATTACAACAGTAAACAGAGACCACGCAGAAGTCATACAATCGACGTCTTGGAAGAAAGACGGCAAGCTCCTCGCGACGTCATGCAAAGACAAGAAGGTTCGCATCATCGACCCGAGGGCGTCCACCGTAGTCGCCGACATCGCTAACAGCCATCAGAACATTAAGGACAGCCGGATTGTCTGGCTTGGGGATCAGGATAGGATATTGACTACTGGTAAGAAATACCTGAAATCCAATTCCCGTAATTAAAAACGTACAAAATCTAGTCTAGTCTAGGCAATCTTATCTCAGCGAAAATATTGCCATAGATGAATACAGATAGTTCACATCATTTAAATACAAAGTTGATACGACACAATAAAGTGCAATTTAGGTCGCACAGTACTACACCTATAGTATATTCACCTTTTTTTTTTTGAGGTTGGGAATTCATCCAATGACTTCTCCCGCTCTGGGCGGAGCGGAAGGGCGTGTCAGACTTTTACTGTCTAAAACCCACCCATGTTCCTTCAGTTGCCTGTTGCCAAGGTCCCGGTATCCCTTTCGGACTAACCCGCAACCCTGGCAGGCATCGGTCCTAGCGGACCCCGCCAATTGTGCTGACATCTCTTTGAGGCGCGCGTGGAACACGACGCGCCATCGACCCGGGCCTTGTCCTAATCAGACGGCGAGCTACCCATTGCTCGCCGTCCGCAAGCCCGCGCCTATGGTGGCCGGGAATCCGCCTGGGATTCCCGACGCCCAGGGCGTCTCCAACGGCGGCGGTTAGGGGCGTGAGGGCGCAAACTTTTCCTCTCCCTCACGCGTTCCGCCTCCTCCTTCGCGAGTATTACTGCTTCGTAGATGGAGGTGACTGCTTCCCATGCCCTCTCGCTCCGTACCATGGCCTGGACCAGGGCCGGACGCGACCAGGGCCGTCACCGCCGCGCCGCCAATCGCCTCCAAGAGGACACGGCGGGGCTCCGCCCAAGCACCTCCACCGTATGCTCCACCGTGTCCTCCGGGCGATCCACACAGTGGTGACACCCGGGCGTTTCCTCCCGCCTCATCCGAAACAGGAACCTCCCGAAAAGTATATTCACCTAGAAGTTGCCTCTCTTTCTATAGCGTGACTCTTATATTATGTGACTTCATTACGCTCACTGAAATGGCTTGACAAGACGAGCGCGCCGCGTACTTGTAGCTTCATACCTAAAATGCAGAGTGAACCATCTGTATTCATCATCAATTTTGACAGATTGAGACAGAGATTAGAATGCGACCATTCTAAAAAATACGAGAATTGTACAAAAGACTATTATGTCTTTTGTTTTGGTACAGTTTGTATCGAAAGTCTGTTAACATTTTAGATTGTTTGATTATAATGATTTAACACGATACCAAAAAGAAATAATAACTGATTTTGTGGTTTAATTAAGTCAGAAGTTCATGATAAATTGTAAAGCTTTGATATTATTGTAATCAAACACTGACTTCAGCGCCCTATAGACATAATAACTCACGGCGACTGTTTTACTATTGTGTCTGCGACGCTGTCAGTTAACGTATTATTATTATAATCAGCTGCTTCTATTACAACTCGTGCGCATTAACATTGCACCTGGCTCGGAACTCAATACTCGCCCTGCTACCCGCGCCGCGCCCTGTCGCCATGCGGGGAAGCGGGAGGAGGTACAAAAGTCTTTGAGCCAAGTGCTATGTTAATGCGCATGGGTTGTACTGACTGTTCTCTGTACAAAACAAGGTTTTGTCAGGTCTACATTTTCAGTGGCGCCAACTGGTGTCGATTTTAGAAATACTCAAACTATGTTGCCATTGAAAACACGACCGGAAACATATAAACTTACCCAATCCACTTCGAACAGGTTTCGACTCGAACCGTCTGCGTCAAATAATGATCCGTGACATCCGCAACCTGTCACAAACGCAGAAGACCTTGGAGCTGGACTGTTCCACTGGCATCCTGATGCCACTGTTTGATCCTGACACCAACATGCTGTTCTTAGCAGGGAAGGGAGATACTACCATATTGTATTTGGAGCTGACGGATAGAGAGCCTTATCTTATTGAGGGGCTGAGACATTCTGGTGAGTTGGTATTTTTACGCTACTATAGTCCGTATTTTCTCATAGAGAATGTATTGTATTGCGACCTCCATGCGGGTGAAAGCTAGTTTCTTGTAATTTAAATGCTGTGTTGTAGGTGAACAAACGAAGGGTGCCTGCCTAGTCCCGAAGCGAGCCCTTCGTGTGATGGAGGGCGAAGTCAACAGAGTACTGCAACTTGCTGGGTCTTCAGTCGTGCCTATTATGTACCAAGTCCCAAGAAAGGTATGTCAGGTGGTTTTATAATAAATCTGGGTCTTTTTTCTCGCATTCGCATCAACTATTTATTAATTTCTTATGGCGTTGTAATTTGAATATACAGACAGTTGAAGTTCTACTTTAGCGTTACTTAGGGTCAGCTCAGACCGCGACGCGAGCGACGCGACGCTGCGCGCACTTTTTAACAATTATAGAACTTATTTTCTTCACGAAGAGGTAAAATTTCAGTGCGAGGGTTGACACGTGTCAAAGTTCGTTGAGATGCGCGGGGTTGCGCAGCGCGAGTACCTTATTGTGTAGTAAATAAATTCGATATTGTATCGGATCATAAAAAAGCGCGCGTCGCTTCGCGCCTCGGTGTGAACTGACCCTTAAGGTAAGTTCTTCAATGTAGTCCTCGAAATTCAAAATTTCTTACCGTTTTTGCAAAGAAATTTTGAATTTTTCTCCTTAAGTAATGCTAAAGTAGAGTTTGACAAATTCTCCAATTATTATAGAAACCGGGTGAAATTGAATAAATACACATGTTCTCCGGCAGAGTTACCGCGACTACCACGCAGACCTCTACCCGGACACATCCGGTTCCGTCACCTACCTCAGCGCGCCGATGTGGCTCGACAATCAAGACCACCCTGTTCCCAACATCTCATTACACCCGGACGCCAATAATGGTATACAGGTACGTCATACGTAAGCCCCATTTACACGATGCAAGTTTTTATTCTCTATGGTATACAAAAAAATCGAAACAACAAATGATTGCATCGTCCAAACACTTTTTAAACGTTGCAAGTTTTATTGTTGTTTCAACTTATGGTATGCCACAGACAATTAAATCGCACCGTGTAAATCAGGCTTTATGGTTGAACATGTTCATGTTGTTGAGAATGCATTAAGGTGGACGGTCACGTAACTGCATATCGTAACGATCATCGTTTTAGATAAGACTGTAAATTGTGTGTGCGTTCATAGTGCCAATTCTCGTAATTAAAAACGTGCAAAATTTAGTCTGAATATCATAGAAAAAAAAGGCACGCAATAAATATCAAAAAAATCTAGGTGAAAAGATCTATTTTTGACGGACTACGATTTTTGAAAATACGGTAATTGCACCTCTGATCCAGCCAAAATATCTGACAAGTTTTTGACATACACGGCTCGATCCGCACGTCGTCTTAAACGATTTGCAGTTAGGTGTATGGACGCCTTTAGAATGAGCTATTGTGAACCCGGCTATAATGGTTACTTACTATAGTCCGCGCGCGACTGCTAGTCACCGCCTGAGGTATGCGAGCGATGAGACGGGGGAGGTAGACAAAGGCCAAGTTAACTCAATCTGCTAATTTTGTCAATAGCGCCCTATCCCGTCTTTCCGCTCACATACCTCAGGCGGAGACTAGCAGTCGCGCGCGCGACTTCTAGAATACTATAATACAAATATCGTAATTGGCCAGTGATATTTTTGTCTAGAATGGTAACAGCCAAATCTGCGAATATTTTTGTGTGACCTTTTTGTATCTGATATTTCTATATCTAGGTTTAATTTTCGTTGAAATAGACATGAGAATTGCGTTGTTGCATGAGGTCAAATCTAACTTTATTGATGTTTATGATGAAATTGTATGATGCCCTGTTGGCAGCGAGTTTGGTATTAAAGTAGGGATAGGCTTTTTTATTTAGTTTTAAGATACCAAATCGTTGAAGGTAACTAACATATTTTTATTAGGGGAAGCATTGATCCTGGGGGTTAATCCCGACATTTTCGAGTTCAGAACCGAATTTGATAGTCCAAATGACGATAAATCGAAACAAATAGGTGTCAAACAGAACATACATCGCATAGAACTCAAATTAGAACTCAAGATGTCGGGAGTAAGCCAGCTGTAAAAAAATATTAACGTAATGAAAGAAATTGGTTGATGTAGTATATTTATTTTCTGTTGCTGCATGTTTTATTTTTAATTACGTTTTATTATTATTATTTTTTTTCGTAAAAGCTAGTTTTGTGCGTATTTTTAAATGGTTTACATGGATTATTAACCCATGGTTTATTTTTTTACTTTTTGTTATTTTAGTGTTGTGAATGAGTGGTTGAAAAGTTTATTTATTGGTATTTCCGTAGAGCAAGGTGAGTTTAGTCGCTTGTTATTCAGTGATTTGGTGTTATTTTCAGTTTATTTAGTTATTTTGTGTGGTGCTTGTATTATTTAACATTGCGGGTGTACAAGGGTAACGTAAGTACTGCGACTTTTTTATTTTTCTCTTTTTGTTGCTTCATACGTAAATTGATTAGCAATTCTCCTTTTAGATTCATCGAGGTAACTTAGAAGAGATGGCAAAGGCTATTTTAGCAATGCCTCCGCTGAAAAAGACGGATTCAAAAAAGCCTACTACCCCAGCTCAAATTGAAGAACCGGCGAAAATGGTACCGAATCCTCAGGCGCAGCCAGAGCCGAAAGACGAAGACCGAATCGACTTCGTGAACGTAAAAGACCTCATCAAGGGCATGGAAAAAAAGAAACCCGGCAAAGTAGATTACCAAAAAGAAACGAACGGTTTTCACAAAAAGATTACTGATAACGGTCACGACTGTAACGAGAAGAAGAGTGATTCTGAACCAGAGAAGAACGAACCAGACATAATTCCGCAGAACACTGAAAAGACCGCGGAAAAGACTGAAAAGACCATTGAGAAAACTGATAGTACTGAATCCACAGAATCTACTCTATCAAGAAGCAATAGTCTGATCAACGGTGTACCCGTTCAGGTACCGAAACCTATGCCCAGGTCCTCAATTTCGGAGCCAGGGTCCATGGATGACCCTTCGGAAGCCCCTAAACCTAAACCCAGGACCACAACGGTTCCTGGGTCTGGTTATAAGGTACATGAGGTTTGTGGTTTGAAGTGTAGACTTGTAGATTTGATATCAATGTTTTGAGTGAGTGTGAGTTTTGTTTTAGTGTCCGTGCACTTGAAATATTTCGATTTCTCTGGGCTCCGTGGAATGGGTTCAACTCCTACACGGTAAAAATATTTTTTCGGTCTAAAGGAAGTTGTTCACATGGGCGTAAAGTGGGCTCATTTGATGGTTGTTTGGGCAACATTAAAGGTTGATTTGATACAAGTTACCTTAGAGAAAGATTTGTTTATGCATAAAGTATATTTTGATTTGCGTTTTATTTGTATTGTTTTCGTTTTACTCGTTTTCGTTTTATTGCTTAGTATCTTTTTTTTCAATTAGGAAAAGCTATTTCTTGCTTATCATTAGTTTACTCACGGTTTCCTGCAATATGTGGGAGTGATTTCGTGAAAACCCCCCGGCTTCCTGTTACAAACTTCCGAGACGGAAGTGTGTAACTGGAAGCCGGGGAAGCGCGCGCTATTTGTTTTAACCGTTGACCGAGACGTGGCCGTCAGATGGTACCAACCCATTTTCCGAGAGGTTGGTACTGTCAGCCGAGATGTCAGATGTTACACATCATATGGTACACACGGCTACACATCAAGCTATACATTTCCAGTTTATGCTGATCTCGTATTGTATAGAATTTCCTTACAATGCGAGGTCAGCTTATGCTGGAAATGTATAGCTTGATGTGTAGCCGTGTGTACTACTGTAAGGCTTACTCGTTGTTTTATTATTTTGAATGGTTTTATTTCATCGTGTTAATATAATTCTGTTTTAATTCAGTTTCTAATTTGCTTTCATACATAAATGATCAGCCCAATTCTCGGAAACGACCAATATAAATCGATATGTAGCTAATATGAAACATGATAGCTTATGGCCGATTCCTTTAATTTACGGGCCGTTATTATTGGTTAAAATTAACACTCTTGTATCTTTACCGATAATGAATCAAAGACCTTTAGTCTTTGCATATTAGACCCTCGCATATGGAAGTAGCTATCACAGGAAAATATAGCTTACGAATCCCATATATGCCCAGTTTGGAAATAAAAATGCTACCATTGGTAAGCAAAAGGATTCGCTTTGTTTGAAGGAACCGAATGTTAAGCACTAATAAACAATAAGTCGATTATCTAGTGACGCATCACATAACATTATATCTTTAACATGTAAGTCTGACTAGTTTAAACCTCTGAAATAAAACTTTATGTCCATCAGCCTCGTCTTGGTCCGAAGCCATTCTCAGCGGCAACGGGCAACGAAGACTTCTCATTCGATAAAGTTTTCTCGGTGCCAGCCGTGCCCGGATTGACTAAATCTGATTCAGGTGAGTTTCGTTTTAATTTGTTTTTATTAAGAACTAGCTGCTGCCCGCGGCTTCGCCCGCGTGGATCCTAATTCTTTTTCTAAAATAAAAGTAGCGTAAGTTACCCCTTATAACATCTGCAGCAGGCGTAGCATGGCGCTTTCTATCTCTACGAAGAATAGACATAGCTTTTTCTATACAAAGTGACAGTTCGTTTCTTCATTTTTGACATAGCATGAGCGCCGTTTTGTCGATGGAAGAGTAGACAAAAATGACGTTTCCTGTAGACAGTAGACAGTACGAGACGGCAGCCAAATAGAAAGAGTCAACTGCACTTTTTACGAAATTCACTCTTTTACATAACATACGTGCTGTCTACTCTTCCGTCGAAAAAACTGTGCTCATGCTACGCCTGCAGCTATCTGCCAGTGAAATTCCCGTCAAAATCAGTCCAGCCACAATCACAATTAGGGCAGCGTGGATAGTGAATACACGGTCGTTCGAAGTTTTTGTTCGGTGGACCTGAACGCGTAGTCGCAACGACAGAGGGCGTTTTCCGGTTTTGATATATGCACGCGACCGTTCGCATATTCTCGCGACGATCGCTTTTAAAAAGAACGCGGCCTTACCTTTCAGGGAATAATGACGAGGTTTTAAGTAATATGATTATTCACAGCAACGTCGCCTGTATCTGGTCAGGCGACCACCCCGACCGCGACTTCGACGCCCACTGCCAAAGATGGCAGCGAAGAGAAAGACAAGTCACTGTCGCCGACCAGTGACGTTGAAATAGCGCCTAACAAAGGTATGTTATAAGTCCATTATTATAAGTCCACATCCAGTTCACTTCAACTCAAAGAAAAATTTAAGACGTTCCTAGAAGTGTTTTTTTCGTACAGTTTAAAAGATGGGAAATGGCTTTCAACCGAATGTGTGAGTGAGAGAGCAATACTAAAGTTGTAGTTTGCTATCACTTTGTATTTATTATGATTACCTTTTTTCAGCAACTAGCTTCATATTTTCTGACTGACCGACCCTTTGACAATTCAAAAGTGCCTGTAATTAGTTTATTTGAAATAAATGCTTTGAGTTTGAGTTTCAGTTATTAATTTAAATCTCCAAGACAGATAAATGAAAAAAACATGCTCTATATTCCTCATAAATATCACAGTCTGTGTATTTTGATACCAACCGTAGTATCAGAAATATAATATTTATAATCTTGTGTTTAACCGACTTCTTCAAAAAAGGAGGAGGTTCTCAATTCGTCTGTACTTATGTTTATTTTTTAATTATATGTACAGAAGAGTACACGAACGGCAAATCGGACACGAGTCTAGAAGAAGAGGTGAATTCGTCTGACTCCGGATATCGCCCCAAGACGCCCAGCACGGCTGAACGAAGGAAGATGTTCGAGAACACTGAGTAAGTATATCAGACAGAGAGATTATTGTGGACTCCTACCGACGACTGATGTCGGGACGTTATATATATTGTTAAATAATGAATGCAACATTATTCATTGTAAATATGTATAATAGCAACATTCTAAGACATACGTCAAATGGTTAATGACAGTTGTGTATTTCCTCTCTCTCTGATTTTGCCGCGCTTTACAATAGACAGTGTTTTTACCACTCAGTTGTTTTATTGTATTAAATAATCTCAGCTACACTAAACCACAAAACTCTTCATGGTAGCAGAGCGTGGTTTGCTAAAATGTCTGCAAGTTCGTTATTTAACATCGAAAAACTCGTTGGCCGTGATAACTATGCCAATTGGAAGTTCGCAGTGAAAGCGTATCTCGAACTTGAAGATCTCTGGCAGTGCATAGAAACTAAAGATCCCGCCAAAATTGATGCAGCCAAAGACTTAAAAGCGAAGTCAAAACTGATATTATTAGTGGATGCTATCAATTATGTTCATATTCAAGATGCGAAAACTTCGAAGGAAGTCTGGTCGAACTTAGAACGAGCGTTTGATGATAACGGGTTAACACGAAAAGTAGCATTGTTGAAGGATCTGATTACAACAACGTTGGAATCCTCCAAAAGTGTAGAAGATTATGTAAACAAAATCATGACGTCTGCACACAAGCTGAGAAATATTGGTTTTTCCGTCGACGACGAATGGCTTGGCACGTTAATGCTAGCGGGTTTGCCGGACTTATACAAACCCATGATTATGGCAATAGAGAGCTCCGGGATTAAAATCAGTGCTGATATTATTAAAACTAAACTTTTACAAGAAGTTCAGAGTTCAGAAACTACTGCATTTTACTCTGCCAAGAAGAAAAGTTCTGAAAAACAAAATAGTGGAAAACCCAGAGGTCCAAGGTGTTTCAACTGTAATAAATATGGTCACTTGGGTAAACATTGTCGTGTACAGAAGAAAACACCAAATAAAAGTGAAGATAAAAGTTTTGTGGCAGCATTTTCAGCTTCTTCCGTACCAACAGAGCATGATAAATGGTATGTGGACTCAGGCGCGTCAATGCATATGACAAATCGCAGTGATTGGATGTATGATGTCAAATGTCCCCCGATTTCTACCATCACAGTTGCCAACAAGACTCCGTTACCTGTGAAAGCAATAGGAAAAGTAAATCTGGTGTTGCACGGTAATGATGAAAATAGAATACAGGTAAGAGATGTTTTATACATACCTGGACTTGCTGGAAACTTATTGTCTGTCAGTGCAATGGTAAAGAATGGTTGCAAAGTTAATTTTAATGGAAATAATTGTGAAATTTTTAACAGTAAAGGAGATTTTATCTGTTCAGCTAAATTAGAAAACAACCTATATTTACTTAATGTTAACAGAGAAATAAATGCCAACCTCAGTATTTCTGATATCTCAAATGATGTCGTCCTGTGGCATCGACGCATGGGACATTTAAACTTTCCAGATGTAAACAGACTACCAGAATGCACAGAGGGAGTGAGCCTGTCTTCAGAAAAGGTCAAGCTACCTGTGACATGCACTACCTGTCTAAAGGGAAAGCAGTCGAGACTACCTTTCAACCATGTCGGTTCCAGAGCTTCAGAACAACTTGAGGTGATACATTCTGATTTATGTGGACCAATGGAGACTCCATCCCTAGGAGGTATGAGATATTTTATAACTTTCATAGACGACTTCTCAAGATTAGTGCATGTATACTTCCTCAAAGACAAGCTCAGTATTTTAAATGCATTCAAAGATTTCCACAAGAAGGTAGAAAATGAATTTAATAAGAAAATTAAGGTTATACGTACTGATAACGGTTTAGAGTACTGTAACAAAGATTTTGATAATTATTTGAGTCAGTATGGCATACAGCATCATACTACTACACCGTATTCACCGCAACAAAATGGTCTCGCAGAGAGAATGAACCGCACTCTTGTAGAGAGAGCTAAGTGTATGCTATTGGATGCTAACTTACCAAAACCTTATTGGGCCGAGGCAACAGCTACTGCATCATATGTAATTAACCGTTCGCCTACTACAGCTTTAAACAAAAAGACCCCATATCAATTATGGTATGGTAAGGTGCCTAATTTGTCGAACATGCGTATCTTTGGTTCTGAAGTCATGACACAAGTTCCCAAGGAGAAACGTAAGAAATGGGACCCGAAGTCACGGAAAATGATTTTTATAGGCTATTGTGATAATACCAAAGGATACCGCCTCGCTGATCCTGAAACAAACAGAATTATCAAGAGTAGAGATGTTGAATTTTTGGAGAATATAAAGAAAAACAATAATATATACTTACCTTGTGATGTTGACAGCTCCACCGTTGTACAGTCACCATCTGCGACGTCAGTACCTGATCCTGAAACAGAAAAACAACAATTAGAATCTTCAGACACATATGTGAGTGGAAGCTCCGATGAATATGCAACAAACTCAGATGAAGATGATGTTTATGTTCCCAGTAGAAAATCAGATAGAATATATAAGAACTTACCAGAAAGTACAATCACCCTACGTCCAAGACACAAACCTGAAGAATCTGAAAGGAGTTCAAAACCTAGTTATTATTGTTCAATTAAAAATCCAAGAGATCCGGAAACTGTAAAAGAAGCTTTATCCTCAGAAAAAGCAGATCAATGGAGAAATGCCATGGATGAAGAATTTCAATCTCTGAAAAGAAATATGACCTGGACCCTTACTGACCTACCTCCGGGAAAGAAAGTTCTTCCTTGTAAATGGATTTTTAAGACGAAAACTGATGAAACAGGGTCTGTGAACAGATATAAAGCTAGACTTGTAGTTAAAGGCTATGCACAGAAAAGAGGCATTGATTATGATGAAATATACTCACCAGTTGTAAGATACACTTCTGTAAGATACCTGATTGCACTGTCTGCAAAATATGACCTTGATATTGATCAGATGGATGCCATAACAGCATTTTTGCAAGGGGATTTAGAAAATGAAATTTACATGACCCAACCTGAGTTATATGAAGAAGGAACAAAAGTATGCTTGTTACAGAAATCAATTTACGGTCTAAAGCAAGCCAGCCGGCAATGGAATGTCAAACTAGATAGTGTGCTACAGAAAATTGGCCTTTCTAGATCAAAAATAGATCCATGCATCTATTACTGTGTGAAACAACAAACAATGATTTTTGTTGCTGTATGGGTTGATGATCTCATTATATTTTCAAATAATATTAATTTAAAGTCTGAAATTAAAGAAAAATTAAAAGGAGAATTTCATATGAAAGATCTTGGAGAATCAAAACAGTTTATTGGATTGAACATCACTAGAAATCGTAAGGAAGGAATTGTCATGCTTCATCAAGAAAATTACATTAAAGAAACATTAGAGCGTTTTGGAATGTCAGAATCAAAACCTGTGAAAATACCTATAGAAGTGAATGCTAAATTTGATACTGTTGATACTGAAGGTAATGAGAATATTCCTTATCGACAGGCAGTGGGATGTTTACTGTATCTAGCCCAGGCAACTAGACCAGATATTGGGTTTGCAGTTAATAAACTCAGCAGATATGTCAGCAATCCTGGACATCAACATTGGCTCGGTGTCAAAAGAATACTGAGATATCTCCAAGGAACAAAAGATTTAAAGCTATGCTTCAGTAAAGATGATTCGGAAGGAATAAGAGGCTACTGCGATGCAGACTGGGCCAGCTGCCCTGAGGACAGAAGGTCCTGCACTGGTTACATTTTTATATTTCAGAATGGTGGTATAGCATGGAACTCCTGCAAACAACCAACGGTTGCTCTGTCTACAGCCGAGGCAGAATATATGGCTATGGCGTCTGCGACACAGGAAGCGTTGTGGCTCCGTCAGCTGCAATTGGAACTTGGTTTGCAAGAAGAAGGTCCCTTACCCATATATTGTGATAATCAGAGTGCAATACATTTAGCTTCAACTGATTGTTATAAACCAAAAAACGAAGCATATCGATATTAGATTTCATTTCTTAAGAGATAATTATCATAATAAAAATGTAAATTTTGTAAACTGCAAAGGTAATGATATGGTAGCGGACATATTAACTAAGGGTACTACTTTTAACAAACATTATTATTGTACAAAGAAAATGGGATTGCATTCCAAAGGGGGTGTTAAATAATGAATGCAACATTATTCATTGTAAATATGTATAATAGCAACATTCTAAGACATACGTCAAATGGTTAATGACAGTTGTGTATTTCCTCTCTCTCTGATTTTGCCGCGCTTTACAATAGACAGTGTTTTTACCACTCAGTTGTTTTATTGTATTAAATAATCTCAGCTACACTAAACCACAAAACTCTTCATATATGCCAGTCCCATGGTAAACTCTGCTTGCGCGATACGAGGATTTTCCGGTTTCCTCACGAGGTTTTCCTTTACCGTTTTGAGAGCAGTGGTGATGAAATAAATTGTACAAAGCATAAGTAGCGCCTGTCTGGGTTCGAATCCACGGCCTACAGCTCGTAAGTTGGGGCCGCAACCACTGGGCCATCACTGCTCTAGAAAGTAATATTATTATCAGTGCAAAGGCATACAGGAAAGGGGCAAGTGTTGGTCACAAGAATAGCTGCGGCGACGATAAGAGCACATAATATTGTTTAAATGTAGGGCTTATTTAAAATCATTGGGATCTTTCCTTCCTGGAGGTAAAAATGCAAATAAAATTCATTTTTATATAAAACTAGCTGTGCCCCGCGGTTTCACCCGCGTAGGTCTCGATCCCCTGGGAATATAGGGATAAAACTTATCTTATGTCCTATTCCAGGTTATTATCTAACCGTGTGCCCATCCTCTCCTCTCTTCTCTAGAGTAGGGAACGTCGCGGCGGGGCGACGCCGGCGTCGAACGGTTCGCGTATTGCATTTTCATACTCGTGATAACTTCGAAATTAAATGTCCGATTCGAATGAATTAAAAAGTATTTTACTGCTACATAAATACCCTTGATGTTAAAACTATTTATTTGAATAAGAATTAATATTATTTTGATAAAACTCCTTCGCAAATAATGCATTAATTTCTAACAAATTTGATTACCATAAAAAAAGGGTATAGTTAGTCAATCTTAAAAGATAGACATATGCTGTCGCGGACTTTTTTTTAGAACTTTTAAAGAGGAACAATTCCATCATACATGATATTTACGTAACATAAACCGTTTACGCCGCTCACGCAACGGAAGCTCTCAAAAAGGAATATTTTTTCCCGTTTTTGCAACATAAATATTTCATTTCATAAAATACACGCATCACGTACTTACCCTCACTACCCACACACACCCTATCACACACACGCACACCATCACACACACACACCATCACATGCACACACCATCATACACACACACTACACATAAACACACATCACACACACACACTACTCATAAACACACCTACTCACATCTGATACATATACTTTAACGCATTTTTGCTCTTTTCATTCTGATGTAGTTATTAAAATTGTTACTTAAAAACACTAGCTAATTTCTATACTCTTGAGGGACACGGCACTGTTTCTCTTTACTACAGGCTATTATGTAGCCTATCTAAGAGGACAGTACCCAAACCATCCATTGTAGTGTACCAGTGTTTATATTTATAAGTGTAACTGTTTTATTGTATTTACTACAGCTCCTTTTACGTAATAAAGATTTTATTTTATTTATTTTATTTATTTATGCTCCGCTCGATAAATGGACTATCCAACACAAAAATAATTTTTCAATTCCAACCAGTAGTTCCTGAGATTAGCGCGTTCAAACAAACCAAGTCTTCAGCTTTATAATATTAGTATAGATAGGTAGGCCAATTGCTTTTTTTTATTATTTCGATATTATACTCCCGTGGCAAAAATTGGTAATTTTCATGAATATTTTCGCCCATTGGAAGGTTGCGAATGATTGAAATGATAACCTTCATGATGTTACAGCGGCGCGCAGTCGATAGCGGACCGTCGGCGCGCGTACGAGTCGCGCTCGGTTAGCGTCGCCGTCGAGTCCGACACGCCGCCCTCGCCCGCTCCGCTCAGGTAAGCTACTGTTTTCGTCACTTATTTATGTAGGAATGTATAACAACTGTTTTTATTTAAATTTAAAGCAAACTTTTCAAGGTTATCTGGTTCCCGACGCCAATTTCTACTTCATTTAGGTTCATGCACACACGGCAGTCACGTCAACGTCAAGTCTCCGACGTCAAGTCACGTCAATTTCAGGGACGTGTGTGAACAGATAGTCAGTCAGTCAGTCGTAGCAACTCCTGTTTCGTTCGCAGCAATACAATTTTTGACTTGCCGGTGACGCGACGGCGGCTGAGACGCGCCGTTAGTGGCGTGACTGATGTGTGTAGCCAATGTCTTACAACTTCTACGTAACCTCAGACCAAATAAAAAACCAAGACAGAGCGCTGCGAACAATACAGTGAAGCATGCCAAAACTACACCAACGCTCGGTGCGTACACGCTCAAACGCACACATTTACAACCACTTATAATCAAACTACACCACAATATGTCCACAAATGTTTACGAAATCGGCCTCACGTCACTGTTGACAGCGCTCTGTCTTGCTTTTTACCCGACTGCCCCAGAAGGAGGGTAATGTTTTTCGAGAGTATGTATGTATGTATGTATGTCTATTTCTTTGGCACGCTCTGTAGCCTAAACGGCTTGATGGATTTTAATATGCGAGGTGTCGTTAGGTTCGTCTTAATTGTGGGAGTGACATAGGCTATATATTTTTTTTTAATTCCATCTGGAAACAAAAAAAAGGGAGGGGAAGGTTTTTTTTTAAAATAAATTACAATATTGGTATCAAATAAGAGCTAGTAATGAGTTAATTCCAAATATATAAACTAATAAAACTAAAAAGCTTGAAATAAAACAAATTATTTAAAAAACAAAAAACCCGCCTGCAAAAACGCATAACTTAAAAGAGAAAAACAAGCATTATAATCTGTAGAATTTTGGTATTACAGGCGGGGAACAAACCAATAACCTGAAATATGGTGTAACTTTTGTTTGTTCCCCGCCTGAAATACCAAAATTCTACAGATTATAATGCTTGTTTTTCTCTTTTAAGTTATGCGTTTTTGCAGGCGGGTTTTTTGTTTTTTAAATAATTTGTTTTTTTATTTAGTCTGAGTACTTAACTATGTTTTTTGATGTGACTGATCGGTGACTTGCCGTTGACGTGACTGACGTGTGTGCACGAACCTTAAAACTTTAAAAGGCTTAGTTCAAAGCCCCTTTTGTTTCAGGCGGCGAGATTCGCTCAAGTCACGTAAAAGTCCGGATCGCGAGGATAAGAGGGCTTCAGTACCGAATGTCACTACTAAGAGGACATCTACTGTATTCGGTAAGTAAATTATTATGGTGACATCATGACAGTGGCATAAACACGTCATGTCTTTATGAAAGCTGTAATTTAAGGCCTGTTTGCACCACTAATCAGTATCCTTGTAACCACAAAACCGTGTTTATCAGTTGTTTAGCCTAAACACCTTTTAAAAATGACATTTCTGTATGGATTTTGACATAAAACTGACATTAAACAAGTGTCTTAAGTTTTTTTGGTAAGGCCCTTTATGTTTAGCGCTAAACGCATTTCTTGATTTGTAGTGTAAACGAGCCTCCACATTATGGTTTGCTGCAAGAAACTGAAATATCAATTAAATATGTTTGTACAGGCAAGGTGTCAAAATTCCGTCATCTCAAGGGAACTCCCGGTCACAAGTCGACTCAAGTGGAAAATATCAAGAATATTAGCAGACAGATATCCGGTGAATGCAATGGTTTCTATGGTGAGTTAGTCATTAAAGTTTATAATCAATGAAATAATTTTGCTGTGTATGTATGCCCTTGCCTGTGTACGGAAAATACTATAGCATTTTAGAGAAAAAAAAAACCAAGTTACTCAACGGATTTTGATGCGGCTTTCACCATCATTTAGATCATTTACTCCGGAAGATTTATGTGTATAATACATTAATATTTAAATTTTATATTACAAAGAATCAAAAATGGAATGTCAAGTTATGTTTTGTTGTAAAAATCGTACGGAGCATGGATGGGTCGCTAGTTTCCTTATAACGACGGGACAAAATAGTTCCGTCGCCACCGCCCCGCTCGGCCGTCGCTCCTCGCCGCTGGTTCCGTGACCGCAACCTGTCGGTCACTAAACAGTCCAACTGTCCCCCAGCCAACGGCACGCGCTGCGCCGTCCCGCTGTCGGGCGGCGGCGGGCGCGTGGGCGTGGTGGAGCTGCCGCTGGGCGCCACGCCGGTGTCGGCGGCGCCGGCCGGCCACCCCAGCGGCGCGCGCGTGGCGGCGCTGCTGCACCCGGCGCCGCTGCAGGACTGGGCCTGGGACCCCTTCCGCGCGGACCGCCTGCTGGTGGCCTGCGACGACGGACTGGTGCGCGAGTGGATCATACCGGAGGGAGGTTAGTATACTTGTTGGTTTTGTCGGACTGAACCCTGAATATTTTTAGCTTTAATTACATACACGTACAGGTAAACCAAAAAAGGTATGCGCTTCGGTAATCTTCATGTTTCCGAATAAGTACAAACGTCGCACCACAAAGGAACCGACAAATGCAAAGCTTCTAAGTTTTTTCTGCCGCACTTTATCGAAATGCACCTATCATTGCGCGTTTGTATGAAGTTTTCTGTGTCAGAGGACCAATTCTCTTACTTAAAAACGTTCTCATTCAACTCACAATCTGTCAAAAAATATCAGTAAATTAATGGTTTTTTTGACAGATGCAAATGTGAACGTTCTTAAAAATCAAGGAATTGTCCCGCTGATCACCTACTCCGGTCGCAGATCATCATCTGTCACTCAAATAAATTAAAAAGTTTTTTGGAATTGCATTGAGTGGAAATTAAACATTAAAATAAAATAAACGTTCATTGTCTCTTTAGGGGTATGAGGAACAGGGTGTAAAGTTCAGTCATCCCCCATAGAAAAGGGAGGATCCTCCGACCAGACGGGTGTTGTGTCTGGCGGGCAACTGCCCAATGATTGATATTGGGTTTTTGTATATATGTCCACTGCACGGTAAACTCTAATTGCGCGATGCAGGATTTATGTGACGTCAGGATTTTTGTGTGAAGTCAGGTCTTCGATGCGTAGTTCGCATGTGGCGATGTAGATACCGCCACATCTCCAAGTTTGTCTACTAGGTATTGTCTACTAGGAGTGGCAAGTTTCTACAAAAAACGGAAGAATTTTGACAAGATAAAATAAGATATTTTTATTTGCATAACTACATACTATACTATACTTTATAACTTCTAACATATAAATTCCTCCATCAGGCCTCCAAGAATCAACGAACGAGCCCGCCCGAACATTCTCGGCTCATCCCGACAAGATATACATCATCCGATTCCATCCGACGGCTTCCGATCTACTGACGACGGCGGCACATGATTTGAACGTCAAAATATGGGACCTCAGTCCGGAGAGCCCAGTGGCTTCCATTGTACTAACTGGCCATACTGACCAGATATTTGCGTTGGACTGGTCGCCTTGCGGGGAATATCTCGCTACTGTCTGCAAAGATGGACTTATTAGGGTGAGTACTGATTGAAATCAGGAAAATAGTGGTGTAACTAACTGCGGTCAATCGAAATTAATCGATGACATCCTAAATTCGTGACATATTTTCAGACTTACCATATTTTGAAGGGATCAATGTGGACTGGTCGCTGGTCGATTGGCTGCAATCTCTTAAATCAATTATGTACTAAAGTTAACCAACAATATAAGTATCAGGAGTTTCTGACATTAGCACTCTTTATAGGCACTATCCAAACATAATTTGTATTAAATTATTGGCCAGCTAACATAGCCGGCTTATCTTAAATTGGTGAAAGTCAATAAATATTAAATTGAATCATTTTTACAGGTATACAAGCCCCGCTCTTCGTCAGAACCAACCCTGAGCGGCCCTGGCCCGGCCGGTAGCCGCGGCGCGCGCATCGTTTGGGCTCTCAATGGAACGCATCTTGTCGTTACCGGCTTTGACAAGTAAGTTGTTGGCCATTTTCTATTTTGTGAAGTACCTGGTTCTTGTTGACAGGCCTTCCCTGTCTTCCCATAAACAACGTGTTCCTTCCGATATCACATAACTTTAGGGTAATAATGAGACCATGTCAATTTTTTGGAATGGATAACCGTAGTCACTCGTCATATTCACGGTCGCCTCACAGGACAGATGGTAATGTTAAAAAAAAACGGTATTTTCTTATTATTGGTCCCCAAAAAAAGGATTTCCTAGTTATGATCCTATGAGTTTTTGTACATAGAAAGTTTAATCTTCATGTTAAATATATTTTTTACAGAGTATCAGAGCGTCAGATCCTCCTATACAAGGCTACAGACCTATCTGCGCCTGTCTGCACTGTGGGGCTGGACGTGTCGCCCGCTATACTGCAGACGCACCTCGACCACGACTCCGGAACACTATTCCTGACAGGACGGGTGAGTAGTTGAGTACACGCATGTACATAATATTTAAAACTAGTAGGCAAGTCTACTGCAAAATTTTGCTATTGTTTAGCTCACATACTACAACCAATCATCAAAATACATGGAATTTAGGCAGATGATGAGAATGGGCCGGTTGTTTCAAACGGTTGGTTAACGTAACATACGTACGTCAAATAATGACGATTACGTGAGATGTTTAATGTTCGTTAAATACAAAGCGTTGTTTCATTGCATAGAAAACCGATTGTCAAAGTTATACGGGCTGCCAGTAAAAAGCAAATGTTTGACAGTAAAAAGACGTTAACCAGTGGGTATGGCACCGGTAACTGTAATCGTTATTTTTGAACGTACGTTAAGTCCATTATTTCGTGAAACAACGTTTTTTTGATTTGACGATAGTTAGCGCCATTTTTGACGTTTACCCGTGCGTAAAGTGGACGTGAAACAACCCGCCCTTATACATTTCATGTTTGTGGTGGTGTTTAATTGGTTTTTGGGTGATGTCTCCGAGTGTAAAAATTGTGACTACATTGTTGTACTTATTGAGTTCCCACCTGTAAAAACTAATGTAAGTGGTAAGAGTAAATAAATAAATAATATGTTTACCTACTTGTTCAGGGTGACTCAACGATCTACTGCTACGAGGTGACCAGCGAGGCGCCTCACTTGTGCGCGTTGTCGCACCACCGCTCGCCCACGCTGCATCAAGGCATTGCCTACTTGCAGAAGAATCTAGTCGCTGTTGAGAAGGTATGCCTTATTTTAAGTTTACGTTCATCAATGCACTACTTGCCCCGTAGGTCTAATGGTCGCAAGCGCTACTGCTGCGCATGAGATCCTGGGTTCGAATCCCAGGTTGGGGAAAGTGTTATTGGGTTTTTCCATCAGGAATTTCTCAGTAGCAGCCCGGAGTCTAGATTTGTGCCTGGTTGATGGCAATAGACTCGCTCCCTGTTACATGGGTCTTAAAGATAACTGGCGAAATGTGAGTGTACTATAGGTACACCTGTGCCTCTCACCTTCGGGGAATACAGGCGTGCTGTTTCACAGGGCTGTATTCTCGGTCCAACAATTTTTGCAATAATAATTTGATTTAGACCGTGGAAATGTGTGCTATAGCACTAATATCGTAAGTCTCTTTGTTCTAAATGTCATTAAATCAACAGTTTTCAACCTAACATTTCGTTTCAGGTGGAGTTCGCGCGAGCTCTACGGCTTACCAATGGAACCATCGAGCCCCTTTCCTTCACTGTACCCAGAATAAAGGTGTGTTGTAAAAACTATTTTACTTTGTACCTCCATTATTATATATTTTCACAATCTCTCAATGTGGTAAAATCAAAATTGTGCATGTAAAATACAACAAAAAAAGGGAATATTTTCAAAACTATTTATTAAATATCCGTTCGGTGAACATGTAGCTGTAGTTACTTTAAAAATGATGTGTTTAGGTAATCTTCATTATTTTTATTTTTTTAATATGGTTTGATATCGATACTCGTCACGTGTGTGAAGTTTCGCCAGCTAATTTAACTTAAGGGGCATGCATTAAGGTAGCCCCCGAAATTCAAATTAACGTAAGAAAATTTTAATTTTGGGGGCTAACCTGGCGCTGTCGCCTCAACCCTGTATATTTATAAATGCAGAGCGAGCTATTCCAAGACGACCTGTTCCCGCCGACCCTGGTGACGTGGGCGCCGTGGCTGGGCGCGCGCGCGTGGCTGGGCGGCGCGTGCGTGCCGCGCGAGCTCGCCAGCCTGCAGCCGCCCGGCATGGAGCCGCGTGAGTACACGGAGCTTACACTTGATGATATAACGCCGGGAGGGACGGCCTCGAAGGACATTATAAGTTACTATGTTAAAAAAAAAACACAAACTTAAACTATATTTCAATAAAACAAGCTTTAATTGACAAAATTTTACATTTCTCTCCTGCCTAAATTGAAAATGGTGGCACTTATCATGCCCTCTCACTCGCACAGTGCGAGCGGAATGATCATCTCCTTTGTTTGGCCGCCATTGTTAATTCGTTTCTTTAAAGGCCCGGGCTATACATGGGTGATGTTCTGTTAACTATTTATTGTATGCTGAGGATAATAAAGAGTCTTGTATGTATGTACTAGTGTCTGCGCACACGGCGGCGTCGCCAGTGACGCGCGAGGCTCGCGACAAGCCCTCCGCGCAGAAGCCCAAACCTGACCTCATCAAGTCGCACGTACCGCAGGACACCAAGGCTAAGGAGGACAGCGTAAGTACACAATCTACTTAATTAAAATATCAAATTCATTCATTCACTCACTGATAGCCGCTTGGTTGAGAAGCATGAAATTTGTACAAGGTGGAGCAAAAGACCTTATTGGAAGACGCTTTAACTTTTGCAAATGTCAATTCTTTTTTGACATTAATTCATCCGTGAACTTCTGAGATCTTATATCTACTTTCAAACAAATTTTACAAGAACGTAAAATAGTTTTTTATTTTAATCGTTTTTAGTAAACTTCGAAAAAATGTTGGTTAGGGCGTATCAGAAGTTTACGGTCGACTTGTGAAGTAAACAGATGCAGAATACACGTCAATAAGCCATGGAACGCTATACTCCACAAGAACGCGGAATAATTGTTTCAGGAAGAATTTCCGCGTCGTCTAATCTCTCGCTTTGGCGATTTGCACTGGCCGGCCAGATGCTATAGACAAAATCCCTTTTCTGTAAGCGTTAACGCCAACGGAAAGTTCAAATTGTATGGAGTTGACATTAGCTTTAGAGATGTCACGTGACTGCTGCTGTCAACTCCATACAATTTGATCTTTCCGTTGGCGTTAACGTTAACAGAAAAGGGATTTTGTCTAGGCCCCCAGATCAACCGATTTGAACACTCCAGACTTATGTTTGTTGGGTTTCTTGAAGTCCCGGGTTTATGTAATCAAGCCTCACACTCTTTGCGAGTGTTTGTATTTCTCTGCCTGTAAAAGATAACTTTATTTAAATAACTGTTTAAAATAAAACTGACTTACCGACGGGCTCTTCTTATTCGCTCGCGTGTCCCATCCGATGTTGCCGCTCCTTTGTTTGATTGCCTCGTCATGGTACTGGAAAATAGTATTGAGTTCAACTTGACAATAGGAAATGTCTGTAAAACTGCTCTCTCATCCTTGAAGGCCCGCTTATACCATAAATCACTAACTGCGTTTAGTTTAGCGCTAAACATATAAGCCCATTGCTCCACAAATCACCGCAACGAAATGCATTGAACGCTAAATGTCTTTAAAATCGTCATTCTGGTTCTATCATTTTCTTTTGACATAAATAGAATGATGTTTTAAATTCATTTATCTACACCCATGCTATACATCCTCTATAAAAGTTTCTGAAACAGTTAGCTTATTGCTAAAACAACCAGTGTCATAGTAACCATAATACCATCCAAACGGGTGTTATAATGTTGTACTGAATTTCATAATGCAACTCATTTAAAAAAAATAACACTATCATTCACGAGCGTTTCACTAACAAAGCACCGTAATTTAAGAACAAAACACATTAGAATTCAAAAAATTCGAATTCACGTCGTGCTGCGCCATTTTTGTTCGATATTGGTATTGCAAAAAAACTTTTATAAAAGATTCATATCATGGGTGTAGATAAAATCTTGTATGCAACTGTAAATAATTAGGTATTAAAACACTCATGTGATACTATTCATTCAACCCACATTCGTGTTTTAATACCCCTAATTATATAACAGTTGCATAAATAACTATTAGCGCTTAATACATTTAGTAATTTGTGGTGCAAGTGGACCTGAAACATCACCTGGCTCTGTTATTTTGAAACGATTTACAGAAACAGAAAAATAAACAAATTTTGTTCAGCGCTTAACGTATTTAGTGATTTGTGATTCAAGCGGGACTAAGTAGTAACCCTAAGTATCAAGAACAGGTTGTAAAGTTCACTCACCCTCCATTGAAAAGGGAGCATCCTCCGAGCAGGCGTGTGTCGTGTCTGGTGAGCTACTGCCTGATGATTGATATCTGGACGTTGCGGTAAACTCTGCTTGCGCGATGCAAGATTTCGAGATGCGTGACGTCAGTGTGATGCATAGTTCGCATGTGGTGTTGTAGATGCCGCCACATAAATAATCAAATTCTTACCAGTCACTTCCACTAACTAATTAAATTTTCCACAGATAATGAAATCCATAAGCGCCAAAGTGCAGATCAACTTGAAACTAGAACAAGACAGCATGGAAGGAGTGGACGAAGCCGAATGGGAGCAGTGAGAGGTAACCCGACTAAATCAAGTGCAATTGAAGAACCCTAGCTTGTAGTGTTATTTAGAGGCTCCCGTACTCGGTCGCGTTATATGTATCATCGACTGACCACCCCTAGTGAAGTTGTGGCGGTACGAATAAAGAAAGTAATTGAAAATATATCGTGAAGATTTTTGTGTTGGCTCAACATTGGGCGTATTTGTCCAAATATTTGCATTATTTCGCTAATATAGAATGAACTCTGAATCTTGGAATAGTCGTAGGGACGGTTTGTGTTGACCAAATATCGCGAATATTTGGACAAATACGGTAATGAAGTGCCGTATGAAGAAAGGAAATCAAATTTAAAGTAAATTGCAAACAGTAATGCTTCGGCTTATTTGTTTAGGAAACTGACTATTTGAGATGTCGCTATAGTATGAAAGCAATAGTTTGACACCGTCTCATCATAACCATTGCTAAATAATGCTTCTATGAATTTGTTTCAAAGCAAAGATAAGCTAAATGATACAAACGATAATCTCCTATATCTATGGAGAAAATAACATTAATTGGATTAAAAAAGTTGGGATTTTTCTGTCATATTTATTCGTACCGCCAAAACCCAAACAGGTATAGCCCCCCCTCGCAGAATAAAATTAACTTTTTATACCTAACAATAACTTGGGATTTCTAAATATTTTATAGAAATTTTTCCCGTCGATCCCATTTTTACATTTTAATCTTAGATATCAAATAGTCGTGGTAATGTAGAGTACTAGAATAATATGTCGGCGCATAAGTCCAATAATATGTACTGATTATAGTTTAAGTCATAATATGTCGGAATATATCGCGGGGTTTGAAAATGAGAGTCGTCGAATTTTTCATGTTTAAAAACTAAAAGCTTTTTTCGTAATCAATGGACTAAAAATGCGGGAAATAAGGGACTGGTTTTATTGAACAAAACAAAAAAGGGAATTTAAAATATGATGAACTTACTTGAAATCTGCGTTGCCCCAATTTTGATACTAATTAAGTTAGAGTGCGATTCATCAAATAGTTCCTTTGCCGAAATGTTGGGACCACTGTTAAATTAAAAAAACGGACCTTTTATGTAATGCAGTAGCGGTGTACCTTATGGCGCAATTTCATTGGTCGTTAACTCGTTCGGTTTACAGCATACGGAGAGGCGAGATAACAACCAATAAAAGTTAACAAGTCGATACGTGTTCGCTTGCTTTATACTGATCGTGATATCGACCAATGAAATTCATCGGTCGATATACAACTTGCGAGTCGTGAGTCAAATACTTTTTCGGTTCCCCGAATGCGGGCCCTGTGGCACGCGTTCCAGAAATCTCTCGCACCTGGCATGCGGGCCCTATCGACTAATGAAAACGGTTCACCGAATGCGGGCCCTGTGGCACACGTTCCAGAAATCTCTCGCACCTATCCATCCATACGGGCCCCATCGACTAATGAAATTGCACCATTATTCGTATTGGTCTTACAACAGTGGAGCCAACATTACGGCATAGGAACTATTTGATGAAACGCACTCTACAGCGTATTATTAATAAAGATAAGCATGGAGGTTTGAACACCACCCGTTTTCATAACAAACAAAGAGTTTTAGAATATTAGCAAATCCTTTGTAAATCGACTCTTATTTTCAAATTCTGACGATTCCAAAAATATCAAATTCATTGCTCACGGCCAGTCACATTTTCATCGCCGCACCGCTAAATAAATTATTTGCTATGTAACGCTAACTCGTGATCTCATCGATTGTCGACCAAAACTTAACCAACCATGCTCATAGTATGCTCACTATATCGCGTTTATTATTGACCCTACATTTGTTATAATAAGGACCTGAAAGAAGTTCTAAAAAAAAAAGTTCTCGAATGCTCAAAATTCCAATTTAAATTGACACAAATCATTAGTTGACTATTGTCTGTAAACTAATCATATCGATACTTTTAGTATCGATAACAAACTGTATCGATATAAATCGATTATCGCATAAAGTTTTTATTAAACAAATAGGTGTCAGCGCAACATTCCTACATTTTGCCATAAAAAAAATGCATTTATTTATATTGCGTATTTACTTATATATGAAATAACAAACAATATTGATTATACGTATGATTTGTATCTAATACTTGTATGTAAGGATGTGTAGGGTATTCATACTTATTAGGGAATTGACATTGTATAATGTAACCGATATTATTCTATAGTCACCATTAATATTGCTAGAAACTTTACTGAATTGTAGTCACTGTAAATCTTAAATTCAAAATAACAGAATATAACTCTCTTTGTTAACAATCATGTTATTTAAACTGCACTAATAAAAGCCATTTTTATAATATTTCAGTATAATATAAACAGATGCACTAAAAAGGTTACTTAAAAATAAGATTTGCAATGATTACCACGTTAGTTAGGAGACACATCGAAATCGGGGTATGTGATACATGGCAACACAAAATTACTGCTCTCCCTTTTTAGAACCTTATTTTTCAATCGAGTGTATTTATTTATAATATTTTATTTTTTATTTATATAATTGCAATTTTGAAGAAGAAAAATTTTAAGATATTAACTATGTTCTACTGCAGAATAATGAAATTAAATGCCTCGCATTCGGTGTGTCCCATCTTAGTCTTTGTATATGAAAAAAAAAAAGATATCTGTAACGAATAAAGCGCGACTTAGTACCGCTAGTTGATGCCATAAACACATCACGTTTTGCTCAAGACGCCAAAGACTATGTTTTTCTTGTCAATGTGTTTAAATTGTATTAGTTTACCTATATTTTATTTGAAAACGTATATGAGATGTGACAGTAACTGATGCAGCGAAACTCAATATGTCGTCATCAGTCACTCAAAAGTATTTATTTAAAGTCAAAATGACTGTTGACGAAATTCTGTAAAAGTTGCTATTTCAAACACATCTCACCCCTATGTCTCTATTATTGCAAAGGTCTGTCCTTGCTGCAACTGACAGAAATTCTAGATAGCTAGATTTTGTACCTAGTATTAAAATGGAATCTCATTTTATTTAAATTATGTATTAAATATTCCCATTCAAAATTGAACTTTAAAGTCATTCGATTAAAAGTTAAAGTGTATCAATAGGCCTACAAGAGCGAGTATGACGCGTAGAGCGTTCTCTCACTCACACCTACCAAGTCTGAGTGAGACAAAAGTCAGGAATGTCATACTCAAAGCTTTCGTATTTACTTAAATATTTACGAATAGGTGTAATTTTATCCACTAGTCAAAAAATATATATACTTTAAATGGGAAGATTCTTAAAAATATATTCAAAATGTATTACTTTATGATTAATTTATAAATAAGATTTCTATGTATATTTTTAGTTTAGATTTTAAGCGGTTTGTTGTCGGTGCGGTTCCTACGTTCTCTTATTAAATTATTAATTTAAAAATTACCCAAACCAAAGTTAGTATGTTGTACCCGATGTTTCTATTAACTCCGATAAACTTTACAAAGCGGACCAAAATAAAACAAGAGTATAAACAATATAGCATCCTATAGCTTTAGGAGACTGAAGGTGTCACGGATTGCTCAAATGGTATCGAAACATAGGTAATGAAATTTGTCTAGCGACTATCGATCACTGACGCGCTATTTAGTAACAAAACATAAAATATTATAAGCTACGAACGCTGTAGTTCTAAAAATCGCGAACGATGTGGCTTCGCAATTTTTTAACAATCATCTCCCGTGGCCGCCCCTGGTTCGTAAATGTATTAGATACACAGCTAATCGTTCAATTAATCTGATAAATAAGTTAAGGCGCTAAAATCAACATTATGTCCTAAACAAAATGTTCTTTCTTAAAACAAGCAATTTCACACATTAAGTCATCTTTGTTCAGAAAGAGATGGAGCTATACAGCTCCATCTCTTTATTGCTCAGATTAATGATCACTTACGAGCCCAAATTGGTCGAAACCAGAACATCTATCAATATATCACCGACAACAAACAGACGCTACATACTATTGCACATTGTATTCATATCAAATAAAATAAATCACCATACTATTATATCGTTTGTTTATAAGAACGCACCTTTGGTAAAACAAGTATTAAACATAGTAAGATATGGCAAGAGAAGAAGAAAATAGCTAAAGAAAGGGTTGTGGTCTTAGTAACAGCGGGCGCTTAAGGAGGAACTGCAGAGGAAGCCCGCGAAATTCAAAATTTTCTTACGTTTTTTGCAATTTGCAGGTCATTGTCAGATTGTTTCTTGATCAAAATATGATTCGCGATCATAAAAAAGAATGTATTTATAGAATTATAATAATAAAAATCATTAATAAATTCATTCATTGAATCATTAATTAATTGTAAAAAAAGTAGAATATCGCTGTCTCCCACTGTTGATTCTCCTTCAAGTGAGCGGGTCTTGTAATGGGCACTGTGGTGCATAATTGAAGCTTCGTCTACAAATATTTTGTCTTGGCGCGAATATAAATAATATCTATACTGCTGCAAACAAAATGGAACCTGGTAGTATAGAATTTATGTTTTTAATGTCGTATTTTGCTTTTAATCGAGATAAACTAGAAGAAATTGTTTTCATCCAAAGAGGTAAATGTAGACATAGCCAATGAAATCATTCCAGTTGGTAAGTTTATTCTCTTTATTTACCCCTATTTTATATGTATTCGTAATATACTTTTTTTGACTACCAATTATCTCTGGCCCGTTTGAACCCGTTTCTACAAAGTCCACACCTTATCTATTTCCGAACCGTTTTATTCATTCCTCATCGTTTAAAAGATTTAAATCAAAAGTAGCATTTATTTGACGGTTCCTATTGTTCAAGTTTCTGTGAACTCAGCAGTATTAATTTGTTAACTTGAGCTTAAAATATTTGTTAGCTTTTATACTCAACTGTGTTATCAAGGTAGATAAATGAGTGTAATTTAATAATAAAACTTTCGAGACAATAGCACAAAACAAATTATATTTCCTAAACGTTACTACGTGTAACGTTTAGGAAATATAATTTGTTTTGTCGTTTTGGTCTTATTTATGAGATCGTAATATTAATAACTATCTTTTATAACAACTTAGAACAGAAATCGTCAAATAAATTATTTTTGGATGCCCAAAATCTTACCGGCATTAATTTGCTCTCTAATTAATTCCCTTACCAAAGTTGTGAAATGACAATAAATTTATTTTGTAACTTAAAGCCTTCCTTGTCACTTTTCAAATTGTTTCGTCCAAAACATGAATGTATTTAATACGTAAAATTGCTACAAAATTGGGAATCTAGTGCCAATGTTTCCTTTTTGTTTGATTATTATGAAATCGGCGTTAGTCTTGGATCTTTTCCCTAATCCTTCTTCGATAGAATTGATCGTAACCAGTAACGTGTAAGAAAACTTTGTTCTTACACTATGACGTTGACAATTGGCGCCAAAATATTTATCAATTTTATCGAAGGAGGTTACATGTAATGTAATATAATCACAGACGATACCCTCATTGTGTGAGTGCGTGTAATTTTTGTATTTTTGGATGTTGTAAACCTACGGATATCCTAGCGTTAAGGCTCAATATTTGGAGATATTTTTATTATTTTGCATTTTTTTATTAAACTCTTGCTAAATTATTGGGTATTTCATTTATTACCACCATTTTGGTTTAGGTACCTACCGTTCACACACTATATTTACCTAAATTTACTGTGAATTCAATTCTGACTACACTGTAGAAGTAAATGAAGCACTTTGTATTGGAATTCATTTATTTATTTTAACCCCTTTCCGCATACGATGCCACTCATGGCTGATGGCATGGCGTAAGTTTCTGATTTTATTACAGTTTAACAAAAGATCAATTACTAAAAAACTAAATTGTATAATAATAAGCATTTATTCGTTATACGGAATGTATTTTTTTCATATACCTTATGTGCAATCTGACAAAAGTATTAGAGGGTATGTGCAGCGTGTCTGGTCAGTGAAGCGAAAATAAATTATTGCTACTTTTGACAGTGAAAAAAATAAATAAAACGGTGAGTATGCTATGCAGGGAATGGGTTTGACGTTAGCACTTTTTTTTGTTTTTGTTCGAATTTTGAACCTTTTGTATCAACATCCATATATGGATTCGTATGCAATCTACTCTACATACTGTTTGTCATATTTGGATTCGTATGCATTGCTGGCTTTCTGCTTTCGCTATCATTTCTTTTCAGGCTTCTACGGTGGCATGCATCCAAGCATGTGAAGTCTATCCCCGCTGATGGGTCCTTGTGTGATGATGACCTTGATTTGGACTCCGAACCTGAATACGATCCCTCCAAAAACGTTCAGCTAACATTTTTAGAACGCCGACATCTAGCCGAGTTGGTACTCCAACAGGTTCCCTATCCATTTGCATAAAATTTTAAGACCTAATATAACTTAGCATAATTTTGTTTGGCATAATTATATTTCCGCATAATATAAATACGCATAACAGCTTACGCATAATTTTTTTAAGCATAATTTCACCAATCATAATAGTGCATAAGCATAACATTCAAAAGCATAAATATATTTACGCATAATGACATTAAAACATAATTTTTAAAGGCATAAGAAATACGCATAATAATTAACTGCAACAGAATAGATACACGTTAATAGATTCTAGTCGTTTCTGGCACTTCGCCGGCCGCTGCCGCGGCACCGCTCGCTTCGCTCGCTCGGCTCGTGCGTAGGGGGTCACAGTTCTAACCTAACCTAACCTAAACTACCAAACATTATTTTTGTAATAAATACGTAAAAACAACTTAACTTTGTTTCGAATATTTTTTAATGCCTGAACACTATTATGCTAATAGTCATTAGGCCTACTAACGTTATGCTAATCATTTTTATTCCAAAACAAATTAGTCTTTAAGATGATTATGCCAACACAAAATGTATGTCTAAAAAAATTATGCCAAAGTATTATTATGCCAAAACAAATTGTGCCAAAATCGTTATGCCGAAGTATATTAGGACAAAGAACATTATGCGAAAAGAAGGGATCCCACTCCAACAAGCCGAGTTGGAACTGAAACAAGCCGAGTTGGAACTCCGACAAGTCGAGGCAGCACTCCGTCCAACTTGCCCGATTCCGGCCGGTACCCACTAAAAAGTCTCGAAAAGCTCCTGAAAGACAGCAAGACGTGTCGCTGAATTCTGAAACGAATTGTAGCATCAGAAACTCCATGTGGATGAAAAATCGAAAGTTATGCCAAAACTGCTCAAAGTTCCGTTCCTTCACCATGTGTGAAAAATGAGAAGTCCATTTGTGCCATAATGACAAACGAAACAGTTTCAAAGATTTCCATACAGTAAATATACTAAACGCATACGAAGCCACATATGCATGAACGATAATATACGATAGTGCATACCAAGCCATAAATGGCTTTGTGCTGTAATTTTAGCAATAACCGTTGTATTTTTTTTTTCGATTTTTTCTTCTTAGTCTTGCTCAATAAAACGAAAATATGCAAAAAAAAAATTTTTTTTGTACCTGCTTCATAATTCATGCAGAAAGGGGTTAATATAAAACGGCCAAGACTAATGACATAAGCTAAAGACGCAAACACATAGTTAAGTAAAAGTACAATAACAAAAGTAAACTCGACAGTCATACGCTCAGGGAATGATATGTTCCATTGCAAAGTGCCCCCTTGCTTCAATATAGTCTATAAAAAAAATTCTGGAATAAACCATTATGACCTTTACAAATTAAACAGACACGAACGCATATTACACTGCACGCAATTTAGTTTCGGGAATTAAACGTAGGTATAAACATAGGTACCTACGAACATCCTATAAACGAGCAATAGGTACCGATGGCAAATGTGTGTGGTTCAAGTGACGAACTATGGGTAAATCGAAGGACCCAACCTTTGTGACTAACCATGAAGGGTCGAAGAAACACTAATTATTTGAATTTAGAGTCTCAGATAATTATCATATTTTAGGAACATAAGCTATAAGCTCAATTTCATACAACACAACGCTCAAATTCCATTGGAACTGAAACTTATTTAGGACATTATGATAAACGGTCAATCAAAAATTAACTCGGAAGAGTTCAAGTAGATAGATCATTTTGGTGGCAAGATTTGTATATAATTATCTAACCCCGGGTCCACACCCCAGGAGGCAAGACGAGGTGAGGCGATCGCGATAGTGTGGATGGCGCCTGCCCTCGTCTCCTCTCGTTTCTCACCTTGTCTCGCGCGCGCTCCGCTCGATGTCGGTTTTTTGACCGGAGTCAAAGGACGCGAGGCGCTAGGCGAGCGAACCAACCACACCCTCGCAAAGCACACAAAACAGCGATCGTAGTCACTTCCATGTTTACGTAGACATGGTGGAAAACTGAATAAAATGAGAGAGATGGGTAGCTGCAATCGTGTAGTCTCCGCTGGCCGCGACTCGTGGAAGAGCAAAAATGACTAGTAACTTCTTGTCATATTATATTACGTATCAGTAACAATATGAAGGCAAACGTAACTATGTTAATTTCTATTTTGCTCGCCGGCTCATTGATGTATCTGCTCAGTTTGTTGAGATTTTTTGTTACTTTTTGTTATCTTATTATGTTCTCTTTGAAAGTATCTTTATTTGTGATTATTTTATACGCTGGCACTACAATGCTACACATAACCAACCAGTACTCATCTGCACATAACACACTCACTTATTTCTCACTACATTTACACAGCAATTACTCGCACACAGTCAAGTATACTACCCATTCATTCATTCTGATATATTCCGTAAATGCCCTTTCATTTCACACCTGTACTCGTATTACAAAACTAACTCTTTTAATTATAATTCTCTTCCACAAAAATCACTACCAAATGTCACGTTATTTCTATTATTTCCAAACTATATATAATGAATAACCAACTACAAACCATAGAAGATATTGATGACCTTCAAATTGCGCGTAGTATTGAATGTGATTGCATGGACTTCACTAGGCTGACTAATGTAAAAAGAACTGACTTTACGGTCATTTCTCAAAACATAAGAAGCATTTCGTGCAACTTTGACAACTTTATAATTACTCTTTCGACTTTTAATTTTGAAACTGATGTCATTATTTTAACGGAATGCAGATTGAGTTCTGAAAAACCTATACCACAACTATATAATTATTCCTCCTACGTTACCACACACCACCAAAACCAGAATGACGGTGTTGTGGTATATATAAAAAATAACTTAAAATCTAAAGTTACGGAAATTAAACTAACGCATGCATCATGCCTTCAACTTGAAATATTCAATAACACTGTTTTATGCATCTATCGATCGCCAGCTAACCCGAACTCGGAAAGTTTTTTAAATTCTCTAAGTACCCATCTCGATACTATAAACCCCCAGAAAAATATAATTATAGCGGGTGATATAAATATCAACATTAAACAAAAGGATACTGAGTCGAGTCACGACCAAAAAAACAGACTTAATTACCTCAATACACTCTCCCAGTATGGTATACTGCCTGGTCATACATTGCCTACTAGAAATGAAAACTGCTTGGACCACTTTATGCTAAAGTTAATCAAACATAAGATATCCGCCTTCATTGCCATTTTGCATACAAGCATTACAGATCACTTCACCACCTTTCTATCCCTCTCAAAAATTAAAGATTCCCCAATTGTGAACAAAACTAAATCCTCAATTGACTTTGAGAATGCATATAAGTATTTACTGGAAAATAAAATAGCTGATTTACTCTTTTGCAACGATCCGGAATCCCTGACAAACCTTCTTATATATAAACTAACAGAATCGATTAATAAAAATACTACCCTTGTTAAAATTCCAAATAGTAAGCGCATTATCAAGCCATGGATTACCCCAGGCATTTTAAGATGTATCAGGAACCGCAACAAATTGCAAAAAGATAGTAAAAAAGAACCATACAATGAAATATTAAAGATAACGTTCATAAGATATAGGAACTATTGCAATAACTTAATAAAAAAAGTAAAAAGAAAGTACGAAAGAGAACTAATAACTAAATCATCTACTAATAATAAAATACTTTGGAAGAATATAAAAACTATTACCAACTCTAATAAATGTAAAAGCGACTACACAGAATTATTAAATATTAAATCATCTCCATTAGAATCGGTTAATTATATAAATAATTATTTTGCCAACATTGGTAAAAACCTTGCACTGAAAATCCAGCCACGTATAAGACGTAATCAACAGGATCAACATCTCTCTCCAACGAGTCAGCCTAACTCATTTGTACTGCTGGACACTGATATAAGTGAAGTTAACCTTATCCTCATGAGTCTTAAAACCGGCAGTGCACCTGGATGGGACAACGTTCCAACTAGTTTTTTGAAGTACATGCGCAAGGATATTGTTCCCATTGTTACACATCTCGCCAACCTTTGTTTTAGACAAGGAATCTTTCCAGCTGCATTAAAACAGGCTATCATTACGCCAGTATATAAGTCTGGAGACAGAGACGATGTCGGCAACTATAGGCCTATATCTGTCCTACCTGCAATTTCTAAAATAATCGAAAAACTTATTAACATAAGGTTACTCAAATATCTAAAAGATTTTGATATATTATCGGACTCACAATTTGGCTTCCGGCAAGGTATGTCTACTGAGAATGCAGTTGCGGCGCTTAGTGCGCTAATTACCGAACAACTAGATAGCGGCAAGAAATGTGTAACTGCATTTCTAGATTTAAAAAAGGCCTTCGACACCGTCTCTGTCCCACTCTTAACAAATAAGCTAGAAGCTATTGGAGTTCGTGGGCTGCCGTTTAATCTCCTCAAAGATTATCTCAGCAATCGAAAGCAAAGGGTTAGAGTGGGTCAGTGTATTAGTCAGGACACGGCAGTGTCTTACGGAGTCCCCCAAGGGAGCGTATTGGGGCCCACCTTGTTCCTTATTTATGTGAACGAACTCTGTAACATGCGTATTGCAAATGCAAGAATTATTTCGTACGCTGACGACACTGCAGTAGTGTTCACGGGTAGCTCTTGGCGAGACGTTCAGCTTAGCGCAGAATTGGGATTATCTGAGATTGCTAAATGGCTGGGACAGAATTTGCTTACACTGAACATATCTAAAACTAACTACATATGTTTCAGTGTATGCAATCGTACACAACCCAGTACTGACTTTAATCTTAAAGTTCACCTATGCGACGCTGGAAATCACTCACACTGCAGCTGCTCAACTATAAACAGAGTAACTCATATCAGATATTTGGGTATTATCATCGACCAGAGATTGTCTTGGCACCCCCACATTGATCAAGTTGCTAGTAGAGTCAGGAAACTAAGCTGGATTTTCAGGACGCTTAGACATATAATACCTATTAATGTTTGTACTCCTGCAGGCAGGGACAAAAACTTCCTAAATATCATATATTTAGCGCTTGCACAATCAGTATTGCTATACTGCATCCCTATTTGGGGGGGGGCTTCAAAAACAAAATTTTTAGAATTGGAGCGAGCACAACGAGCTCTTATCAAGTGCATGTATTTTAAAAAAAGGAGATATTGTACTGAAAAACTCTATCATATCAGTAACCTCTTAACGGTCCGGAAGCTTTACATTACTCAAGTTGTTCTCACAAAACATAAAACACTAACCTATGATCCCAGAATATTGGCTAGAAGAAGAAAAGATATCATATTAAAAATACCACAAACAAGAACTCTATTTGCCAGTATTCAACTTTGTAAACGATCTGCTCAGCTTTATAATGCTATTAACAAACACATTTACATCTACCCTAAGAATTGTTATGAATGCAAAAAAATACTAACGGAATGGATAAAAAAGCTAACCTATAGTGAGACTGAATCACTTCTACAACAGATACACTAACACTACACTAACACTATACTCCGCACAAACACACTTACCCCCACACACACCCTCACACCCACACTGACACACATCATTCACTCAAATCACTTTGTTTTTGATTATGTACTCGTATTGTATAGTTTACACTTCTTGTTTTTGAAAGAGCGGAGTCTCCTAATACAGGCATCATTTGCTTAAAAGGAGGCTCCAATCTCAAATTTGTTGTACGTTTAAGGTTATCAAATAAACTATTTTATTTTTTTTTATTTTATTTATTTATCCACAAGGCGCATTCGCGAGAGTGTGGACCCGGGATAAGATTGGTTATTCAAATAAACATTGTTGCACACTCTAGCACACATTTTAGGCTGCCTGTCTATTTGAGCGGAGAGGAGAGAAGTGCATTAGGTATTAGAAAAATTTAAACAAATATAGGTAATGGTAATTCAAATAAATTCACATCATCAAGCTTTAGTAACCGACCATAGTAGGCTCTGCCACGAGTCCGTACTACTCTCTAAATCGCTCCTCTCCACTAACCCAGCTTCGCTCAAATGAACAGTCATTCTTTAGTGTGAGTTTGTGTCGCGTCCGTAAATAACAACATTTGTACCGAAACTCCCAAGTCACGCCATAAGATCTATGGCACATGAAACCATAGACATATAGGTAATGAAACTGTATTGTCAACCCGTGTCGTGCCGCGTGGATTGATGAGCTGTATTCATCCCAGCGGTGAAAGGTCAGAAGTTATCAGTCCAGCCTTGTCACTCAATCTGATGAACATTGTGTTTTGCGACGTAGGTGCATGGCATCTAATTAAAATTGTTCTCTGTCGAATGTAGGTAAAGTCAACAAAAGAGATTAGTAACTGCCTATGCACTATGCTGGCATTGTAACTCCTATTGGGCTTAGTAGTTAATTATCTCTCAATATTGCCTACGTGTAAGTGCATAGTGTTCATTGATCATTTAATGATCTTTTTCATGCATAACTAAAGCCGGATTCACATTACTGTATTGTGTCGTGTCGTGACGCCTTCTGACGCAGTGTTAGCCAATCAAAACTCGTTATGAACAGTCCTGAACAGATTCCTTTAATTAGTGTATCCCGCGTCACGACACAACACGACACAGAAATGTTCCGGCGGCCGTTGGCTTAACTCTTATTTACTGTAAGTATGTACTGTAGAGCCTTTAGCCTGCTTGGTTTTACCATGCAATCTTAAAGAAAGAAAGAAAATACGTTTATTTGCGGCAAACATGACGCCAAGAAAGGACAAATATACGAAAATAACAAGTACCTACCCTTATACCTTCATGAATATTTTCTATGTTGAGTGCATATTATTATGAGACAAACACTTTTCCGTATTTAGAAGATAGAAAATAACAGAGGCTCAGCTTTAAGAACTGACAGTGCGCGCCATCATGTAAAATGTCGTATTCAAATTCATTTATTTCAGACAACAATGATCCATCTATATACCTATATCTATGTAAGTATGTATCGATTTGATGAAATAATTAAGCGTTAAAAATAAATATGCCTTTCATTGAACGACCCCATCACAGTACTTACATGCTTGTAAATAATTTATGTCATTTTTCTATCATCGAATAATCTGCTGCTTCTGTTCCCGTATAACTATTCATCTGCATCCACTTCTAGTCCAGAGAGGATTCCTGAAAAAAAAAAGTTTGTTGTGAATAGAGACAGTAGAATGTGCATCTACAAAAAAAAATAAGAAAAAATCTACTAAAATCCAGCAAATTCGCCGACAAAATCACGAGAAAAAGCCACCTCCCTGCTCGGGCCGATGTAATTCAAAGGTAGGTATATAACTTAATAATGCGCTGAAAAAAGGTCTCGTAAAAAAGGTTTTCAAAGAACTATTCGTTGATAGATTGTTGGCAATCTGTTGGCCCGACTTGAGTGGTGGTTGATCGCGACACGATTTTTCAGCCTTGCTTATTTATCTTCAAGATTTCCTGCGTGGGTGAGTAGAACGACAAGCGGTGCGTAGCGTTTACAAAGTGCTACCGTGGATTTTTGATTTGGTTTGATTATTATTGTGGATTAGAAACATGACTTGTTCATAAAAAATCTTTAAAAACGAACTCCTCAGAATTCGAAATGGCCTTTTATTTTGTCGCAGGTATTAAGTATTTTACTGTCTGAATTTATTTTATTTTATTTATATAGGTATTAAATCTAAAGAATAATAAAACACGATTACAGTAAAAGCAATTAAAAAATATTTAGAAATAATTTGTTAGGGGATCAAGTGGAATTCCTATTTTTGGAGTCATTGGAATAGTTCATCAGGTAGGCACTAAGTCCCCTCTTTGAGGAGTGGCTAGAGAGGCGCCACGGCGTCCTCACCTTCCGCCTGACGCAGGTCCTCACCGGACACGGTTGCTTCGGGAGGTTCCTGTTTCGTATAAGGCGGGAGGAAACGCCCGGGTGTCACCACTGTGTGGATCGCCCGGAGGACACGGTGGAGCATACGGTGGAGGTCTGCCCCGCTTGGGCGGAGCCCCGCCGTGTCCTCTTGGAGGCGATTGGCGGCGGTGACCTCTCGCGTCCGGCTCTGGTCCAGGCCATGGTACGGAGCGAGAGGGCATGGGAAGCAGTCACCTCCTTCTGCGAAGCAGTAATGCTCGCGAAGGAGGAGGCGGAACGCGTGAGGGAGAGGCAAAGTTTGCGCCCTCACGCCCCTAACCGCCACCGCCGCTGGAGACGCCCTGGGCGTCGGGAATCCCAGGCGGATTCCCGGCCACCATAGGCGCGGGCTTGCGGACGGCGAGCAATGGGTAGCTCGCCGTCCGATCAGGACCAGGCCCGGGTCGATGGCGCGTCGTGTTCCACGCGCGCCTCAAAGAGATGTCAGCACAATTGGCGGGGTCCGCTAGGACCGATGCCTGCCAGGGTTGCAGGCTTGAATGTAGAAAATAACCATGAACAAAAATATTTATTAATTAATACTTTAAGCCCACACAAACAGCATGCAGGTACAGAGGCGGACCTAATGTCATACGCATTTTTTTTCTACTAATATTATCTTTATTGTCATATTCTTTTCAGAAATAGCTTACAGGGGGCTTAAATCGCCTGCCAGGGTTGCGGAATAGTCTGAAAGGGATACCGGGACCCTGGCAACAGGCAACTGAAGGAACACGGGTGGGTTTTAGTCAGTAAGAGTCTGACACGCCCTTCCGCTCTGCCCAGAGCGGGAGAAGTCATTTGAGGATTACCCACCCAAAAAAAAAAAGGGGGCCTAAATCGGCCGCATTAGCAATTCGTCTAAAAGCAGTTCATTTTCTGAATCCCAGCTGTCATTAGGCCCCCAGATGTGCATGAAATTTTAATTAACTAAGGGGATTAAATTATACGCATCTTTAGATCTCAGTTTTTATGAATAGGAGAGCAGATAGTGCAGTAGCAGGTAGGTACGACTTAGGTGCTGGTACATCTACCGCAACCCTACCCTCCCTAATATCGATCCTACCTAACCTTCCACTAAAAACGCTCCACAATGTCACAGAGTCAAAATTTTAGTGGAACAAACGTCATTAATTGCGATTCTCCTCCTTTATGGGACAGATATTGCCTCCTTTAGTATCCAAGTTATTTAATCTAAGTAACGTACGCCGTAACTTTCGGGGCCAACTTATTTGTAACGGTGTACGTGAGCAACCTTACAGGGAACAGGTAAAGGTTTGTTGAAATACTCGGTTCGTGATGATCGGAGGGCAAAAGTTATGTTCGGTGAATTTGATATACCTTTTGTCTATTATAAATCGTCTGCCTGACCGACTTAGAAATGGAACCCAGGGCCTAAGAAGCACTGCCAGGGTTGCGGGAAAGTCCGAAAGGGATACCGGGACCCTTGGCAACAGGCAACTGAAGGAACACGGGTGGGTTTTAGTCCGCTCTGGGCGGAGCGAGAGGGCCTCGCTCCGCCCAGAGCGGGAGAAGTCATATTGATGATATCCCAATCTCAACAAAGAAAAAAAAGGGCCAAAAAACGGTAGGCATCTAGATTTATGATGCAGTCTTGTGCGGGTAGTTCCATAATTAATCATTAGGTTACTCTCCCTGACTCTGTCTGTGTGTAACTGATCATTAAGTATGTTCTTGTTCCTAGATATAGGTACTACCGATTTCTGAAAGCCAGATGTAGATTAATAAATCTTCCATTGAATCTCAGTTTAGGTCAACCAATAACAACAATAGCCACACTATTGATTAGCCAAAATGCAAAAAAAATAACCTATTTAAGTTTTTGACAGTTAAGTACCTAAAATGAGAGTTGATGGAACAATGAACAATTCTAATGCTTATCCCAGTGACATCGTTCCTGTCTTTGCACAGGAACGATGTCACACATCGCCATATATATACGTAGTCATTTCTCGACTTGTTCATTTTGATGAACAAGTCGAGAAATGTCTACTTATATGGCGATGTCTCATAATACTCATAAAGCAGCGATGTGCGATGAAAAATGCAAAATTCTTGGATCTGGGTCGCGCATCAAAGGTTCTTAAATGGCCTACCAGAGAGCGACACTGTTACTGTTGGGCCGGTAGAAACGCGATGGGTACCTAAATAAAATACTTGAATGTTTAATATGTTAGCGACATGGTAAGATTATAGGTATTTGTGGACCCCATTGGCACTCTCTTAGCGCAGATTCTAAAATCTGCATCCTGGGCTGGGTTTTCTATTGGATGGACTGCTTTTATTCATCGGTTATCACGCTTGCCAGACGGATTTATGATCGTAGAGTGAAGATTTGAGTGAACTTTACACCCTGTTCCTCATACTCCTACATAGGTATGTAGGAGTATGAGGAACAGGGTGTAAAGTTCACTCATCCACCATAGAAACGGGAGGATCCTCCGACCAGACGGGTGTTGTGTCTAGCGGGCAACTGCCCAAAGATTGTTGTTGGGTTCTGGTATAGGTATATGTCCATTGCACGGTAAACTTTAATTTCGCGATGCAGGACTTTTGTGACGTCAGGATTTTTGATGCGTAATTCGCATGTGGCAGTATAGATACCGCCACTCCTACATTACATTTTTAGAACTTGGAAGCTATCGTCGCTGTTTGAAATTAAAAATAAATGATAGTTAAATTAATTAAGCAGCTCTCGATGTGTGAGGAGTGCACGTATTTGTATGTGAATAGGTGTGTGTTTTGTGCGGGCGTGTATTTGTGTGCGTGTGTGTGTGTGTTTGTGCGGGCGTGTGTGTATTAGAATTATCCAGCATGTTTTTTGCAATTTAAAGGCTAGGTTCTTATAGTTCCTGGCAGGGTTGCGGGAAAGTCCGAAAGGGATACCGGGACCTTGGCAATAGGCAACTGAAGGAACACAGGTGGGGTTTAGTCAGTAAAAGTCTGACCCGCCCTCTGCCCAGAGCGGGAGAAGTCATATGATGATTTCCCACCCTCAAAAAATAAAATGGTGCTTATAGTTCCTATCTTCGCGAATTTAATAACCACAATCAACAGTCTGGAAACCATTAGGTGCGTGTTTTCTTCAGACAAGATTATTGAGATTAAAACCGCGCTTAATTGAATATAATTGTATTTGCTTTTCACCAATTCGCTAAGTGTTTCGGTGTATTATGGCCGTGTTCAACAATTAGAATATTAAGAACATTTCCGTTTCGGTTTTTGGCGTAATTTTAAAGGAGAAGCTGTTTTATTTGTTTTTATTGAGATTAAAATGCCTGTGTTGGTGTAATGTGAGTTTGTGGTGGAATAATTTGTTGAAAGCATCGTCTGTCACGTTGAGAATGATCTATCGACGGGAATTGGCTGTTCAGTGCCAGTTTTCTCTATAATTAACCATCAGTTATTATGTATTTCCGTAAGTAGCTATACCAATCTGAAAACCCAGCTGTCAATAACATCGCACCTGTTTTCTCGGAAGAATTAAGAAGATTGAGAGGGTACCTACCTGTAGAATCCTGTTAATCCCATATTTAAGCTGATTATATCACTACTCTGAGTCATCACCACACCAAGCCTCTCGTTGCAGGCACCGCATCACTTTCAACTGTTTCCCGCCATTCGTGGTGAACTGACAGTTGACATTAGTGACAGCGACCTCACTGCTGACGTGTATGAGAAAGTGTTTACAGATCTATTAAATAGATACACTACAGTACCCATAGCACTTATGGGGTAAGTTTCGCCAGTTATGTTGAAATCCCACGTAAGAGGGCCAGCTGCTCCTTAAAAAAGTCTTGATGGAAAACCCAATAACACTTTGCCCAACCTGGCAGTTGAGTCCAGGCTCAGTAGTAGCGCACAGACGCTACTGCTGAGCTAACGAGGCAAAATTCGGATTATGTTGAGAGCATGGTCAATTGGTCAGGGGTGCTACCACACGTCTTGTTCTAGTTGGCTGAAAGTGTCGAATCATGCCGACCCGTGTAGTACGCCTAGCTTAATCCCGTTTGAGAAAAACTATAACGATCACCAATTCATCAAACGTGTGAAGGGAAAAAGATGCAATGGAGAAATTTCCATAATCACGACTTTTGGCAGATGGCATTGTGATTTTAATTTGTAGTTATTAGGAATGGTTCAGCTTTAACATAATACTGTAGTCGCCTAGTCGCCTTATGATACGAGAATTAGCTGGATTTAAAATCACACGGAAATCCTTCTCTAATATCTGTGATTGTGGTGGTAGCCCATTCAGCGTCGCTGAGTCGCTGTAACGGTAAATTATGTCGACTCATGGCCCACAATTGACCACACAATAATTAATACCGATCTGCCTCTCACCGGCCAAGCTGGGCGCTTTGTTTACAACATGTTCAGGTAGCGTGTCATTCTATTATTCGTGGCCATGCGCTGCGTCCGAGGGTGGTAGATAGAACAGAGATGGCATGGAGTTCCGAATTTCGATATCAACACGGATTGGGATGAAATACACACAGGTAGACTAGATATAAAATACAATAGACGTAGATATATTTAGTAACCTATTCCGCTGAAGTATTCTTCAAGAGTCATAAAAAGCCCTGTAAAAATTCGACACGTGCTTCACCTCTCAACGAGGCATCCTCAGGATGACGATTGACCAATTGCAAACCAGAACACGATGTGTTGCCACACCGAGCGCTGGACGCAGACTATCTCTCTCTCTGTTTCTGCGTCCAGCGCTTCCGCAAAATCACGCCTGAATCAATTAACTAGACTATGATGTACTGTTTACCCGGGTATATAGGTATGTAAGTACCTAGTAGTTTCTCTAAGATGCGAGTGACGGATTATTAGGTACTTAGTATATTGATGACAGTCTTGTAATGTGACTGTTCCTCTGCAAAGTAAGGACTTCAATTTCTTTTTCTATTTAATTCTGCTGGTTATTTACGCGGGCCAGTCCTTTCAGAAAGAGTTACAGGTCATCCCGCCATCTTTGCATTGTGCCTCGCATCGTATCTAATAAAGTCTAAAATTATATTAGGATCTAAAACATTCAGTTGAACTTGAGATTCCTCTGAAGAAGTCTAATTCTAGTCTAGACTGTCATTGGACACCAAAGAGTTTATTTTTAAATAAGTCTTTTAGTCAACAATTCTATTGCTGGACCAATTGAACTTATTCTGAGCTCCAATTAACCCAAGGAAAACAATTAATTCACTTCTTTATGTGTAAAAAGTCCATATCATGTCGCGTGCTCTACGCGTGTGAAGGACAGTCACACAACAAGAAATGTAGAAGGTCCACTTTAATGACTTAGAATATATTATCTTTAAAAAAACGCAACTACGAAAAAGACGGGTTTCAGTTTTCATTAATGCTATGAAACTGATTGTGTCTGACTGTTGTTGATTTCAGTTCAGAAGTTAACTTTATACTATAAGGTAAAATATCACAAGTTACTCACCATGAAAAGGAAGGACGGTGAAATAAACCAAGTTTACAATTTATTTCATACTCCTTCCTTTTAACTTTGCCCTAAGTCCACTGTAGTCTATCGCAGCCCACTGCTGGACATAGACCTCTACCAAGCTGCGCCAAAACTCGCAAGCTTTGAAGAAGCTGAGTAAAGCTCTAAGTTGTTTTCACTTTGTTGCTTCTTATGGAAAAGCATTTGCTCTGTGTGAAATAGAGGTATTCTGTAACATAATATAGTTTCCGGTAGAAAACTACAAAAAAAAACAAGATATGCTAACAAATTCACTCAACCCAGACCTAGAGATATAATATATACCAAATTACTACATAGGTAGGATCTCCCCAACAAAATGTGTAGGCAGTTACAATATGAAAACAGTCTAGAATTACTGCTGTTGCATATTGCACGTGCTTTATGCTAGATTTATAAATAAAATCGTTCACATTTGTGCTCAACGAATTTTTGTGTGGTTTCGTGTAATAAATAAAGTATACCTTCTCTTGTGTTTCTGTGTTTGTGTCAATATATGTAGTAATTTAGTATTTAAAAGGTAACTGTTGGTAGCGATATTCATTGTGCCTTCTGATTGTATCGGGAGCGCGCGTTTTACTATTGTCTAGTTTTCATTTGTTTTTTGTATGGCGATGTGATAATGTGGCATTTGATTTTGGATTTTCTTTTCTGATTTAAAAGGTGAGCTGTTTTCCGATTAATTGTTAGCTAAGGTTTAACATAGTTATAAGGATTATATAGGTGTTACAAGAGCTTTCCTTTAAAAACAAACCTTAATTATTGATTTCAATTTTATTTAAAAAAAGAATAATTAAATTAATCAAGCCCTTGGTCCCGGCTGTCATTTGTTCTTTGGCAGGTGTTACGGGTTGTCAGAAGGTTGAAAGTCAACAACCAGTCTTACCAAGAGGTATCGTGTTATCCAGTAACTGGGTTGTGGAGGTCAGATAGGCAGTCGCTTCATTTAAAATACTGGCTGACTGAAATTCAGCTGCATCCGGATAGACTGGCTAAAAAAAAAAAAGGCTATGCAGGTGATGATACAACAACAACAACAACAACAACAACAACAATGTTTTACACAAAAAACTCTTACCAGATCCAGCTACACTTTTTTAAGCATGAAAATTAGCTGGTGTTTTAAAAAATGATGATCACACGCGGCGCGCTATGGTTCACAGAATAACGACAAAAGAACCTCGATGAACGGTGCTTTCATTGACACAGTATTCAAATGTGTTAAGAGTGGATGTAGGTACCTATGTGGATGTATGTGTCATCTACAACCACCACAGACTATGCGTGTAATTATACTTACCACGGTTTACACGGTTACAATAATAAAACGTATAAAAAAGCATATAATTCAATTAAAAACGTGTAACGGGCCATTCCGACTTAGCTTCGGCCCGGCCTTCAAAGTTTCGGCACTTCAAGGTCCCGAGAAATGTTAAAGAAGATAATAATAATTCTTTATTTCGGACACAGAGATCCATATTTTAAATTATAGAAACATACTAAGAATTAAAAAAACAAATAAACACAAGCACAGTCAAATCATAAAGGCAAGTAAGTTATAGTCATAGTATATCCATCTTATATTAGACTAACTTCCGCCCGCGGCTTCGCCCGCGTGGTATGTCGATAAAAAGTAGCCTATGTCGTTCCCCGGGATGCCATCTATCTCTTTGCCAAGTTTTATCGAAATCCGTTCAGTAGTTTAGGCGTGAAAAGGTAACATACTGACAGAAAGACAGAGTTACTTTCGAATTTATAATATTAGTATGGATTTTGCTGTCGTTATAAGCCTGCCTGCCAAACCGCTAGGTAAATGATAAATGATAAATGATAATGATAAATGATTTTATTTCTGTAAGTAGGTTTGTACAAACACTTTTACACGTCAATCACATTTTTAAAACTAGATGAGGTCGGCGTTTCCTATCTGACTACTCTGAGAAGAAAGGCCGAAACAAACTCAGAGGTCACAGTCTCTTTTAAAGTCCAGACATAATCTTGGTCAGATTATGTGAAGACCATGTAGATTGGTGTCTGAAATGGTCTTTTGAGGAAAGAACCACACAGATTGAGTGGACCTGTCCAGTCAGTGCACGCATTTGTCAGTAATCGTGCAGCTCAACTCCGAATTTAAGTAGCTCAACGGTAGTATTGCTATGACTTGTTAAACCCATAATTGTTCCAGTGTCAGAGAAAGATGGTGCTATATGGGACAAATAGCACTATCCCTTTTTCACAACGGAACAATGATAGCTCTAACACGTCATGGTATAAGACCAGTTCTGGACATGAACGACGCTATCCTTCCTCTGATGGCATTAAACGAGTCGACTCGAGCTTCCGTGTATACGTACATTTCTGAAGCGTAGCGTCTTAAGGCCGTCGAATCTAGATGTTTTTGACGATGTTTTCCTCGACCTATTATAATGACTGGTGTCTAAAATAAAATTTAAAATACATACTTATGATTTTGAAAAAAATCTCATAGTTACATACCTAGTCTCCAATCTCGGATTTCAGAAGTGAGCTAACTAATCTCCGGGCTACCACGATATTTTTACTGAAACAAGAAAGTTCACAAATCAATCCATCAATCTGCCTAGCCTTTTTCAAACTATTTTGGGGTTGGGGCTTCCAGTCTAACCGGATGCAGCTGAATACCAGTATTTTACATGGAGCGACTGCCTATCTGCCCTCCACAACCCAGTAACTGGGTAATACGATACCCCTTGGTAAGACTGATTGTCTGACTTTAGGACGTCTAACGACCCGTAACGACTCTCAAAGATCCACGAATGACAGCCGGGACCATCGGCTTAACGTGCTTTCCGAGACACGGAGGAGTCTCGGTATGTAAAGATGGTCACCCATACACAGACCAATCCCGGCAAGCGTAGCTTAATCTGATGGATCGACCCGTGCGGCTGTTATTACTTAGGCACGAGCTACTCTCCGGGTTACTACGATATTTTTACTGAAACAAGAAAGTTAACAAATATTAAAGTTAAAAGACGATTATTGTATCGTAAATAATATATTTCTTCAAAGCTGTCGCTTCCGTAAGCCGGAAACGTGCTCAGGACAAGAGCATTTCCTTTTCGCTTGAAACGTAAGAGCAAAGCAAAATAGCTATGACAATATTTTAAAAACTGCATTTCAGAGATTTACAACTGTATAATAAATTATAACAAGAATTTATTCCATTCAGCGCTTATGATGTCGACATACATTTTTTAGGGTCCCGTACCTCTAAAGGAACACTTCGTTGTCCGTTTGTCTATCAAGACCCTTTTTCTCAGGAACGCATGGAGGTCATCATCTACCTAGCCTTTTCCCTATGTTGGGGTCGGCTTCCAGTCTAACCGGATGCAGCTGAATACTAGTATTTTACATGGAGTGACGGCCTATCTGACTTCCACAACCCAGTAACTGGGTATACGATACCCGTTGGCAAGACTGGTTGTCAGACAAGTTAATATTAGTATAAAAATACTAAGGTCTTACGTCTAGGGTTCCTTGGAGCTGTAAAAAAAACAAGCTTCTTAATCAGCATAATTTTCAAAACATCATTCGTACTGTATTTTCTTGATTATCACGCAATAAAAATTCAAGGATTTCCTAAAATCTGATCTAAATAGGTACAAAATAGAATAAAACCAAGTAATATTAAATAACGCACGAAACTTTTTAATTCATGCCGTAACAAGCACAGAAATAAACAAAGAGAAGAAAACTAACAAAACAAATGAACCAGAGAGATAAGAAAAACTATTATCAACAAAGTTGTACAGGGATTGTTTCACAAGATTGTTTACTTAAGATTTACTGAGTAATATCCATGTTGATCACACAATGGAAGAACTTAATGCTTTAAGCATGGATGATGACGATTTGCGGGCCTTAATTCTATGCCATTCGCTTCTCTAACGTTTTTGTTTATGTATACATTTGACAAGATGTGTAATATTACTAAGCTTTGCCTAATAGTGTTAAATTATGGATATTACTTAGTTATTTTCATTGTTTAGTCATCTAGTGACTCTGTCCCATACCCTGGCCCTGTGGTCAGGTTTTGGGGATATGATGCTGCGGTTAGATTGTCACGTAAATCGCCCAGCTATAGTCGACTTTCTGACTAGGTATAGTTATATTCAACTCCATAAAAGAAAAGCTATAAATCGATCCTCCGTTCCTGTCAGTGACATAGTTTTCAATGCGCTAAGTGCACTTCTAATTCCGCTGATAGCGTTTAATATTTAATGAGCGTACGTCGCGTGACATTATCGATCTTAGCACAAACGCGCCCTAGATTCGTTCATAAGCTTTCCGCTACTCGACGCTTGGCCCGTATTTACTATCAACTTTTTTTCATTCGGAACTTACTTTTAAATTGAGAACGATGTGATGTGAACGTTTTAAAAATGGAAATAGTGAATGCCGATAAATGTATTGTTCCAATTTTGACCCGCGATCGGTGAAGTGGACAGGTAGCTATATCGAACGAAAAGGATTTGTGTGCTTTGGTTGAGAATGAAATGAAAAATGTATGTAACTGTTTTCCCGCCTTTGTTGAAATGTTGAGTTACGGAGAATAAAATTATGAAGTTTGTGATCATGATAGAAAGTTATGCCTTTCTGCAGAGAAAAAAGCTTTATTTTATGGTTTCAGTGCAAATGCTCTCAAATCCAGTAGTTTGTTAACTCCCTTGTCAGTAAACAAGGAAGTTATATTCCTATTTCTGTAAAGTGCTGTTCCATGACGACAAATAATAAATACTCAAATCTAGGTCAACATGAAAACAAATAGACAATGCATTGTCACGTAGGTCGTAGTTTGAACTTTTGTAGTGTTTTGGCACTAACTTTACCTATTCATAACTTTGTTGACTTCGTTAGCATAATATGAGGTTTCAGTATGTTGAAGTACCCTTTGCTGTCAAGAATTTACAATATCAAGATGCACTGCTATCAATTCATCATCGTTATTCGCTTGCCCTAACATCTTTATTAACCCTTGATCTCAGTAGTCGCCCCCCACAATGGGTAGTGTGGGGGGTGACTTCATCTTTCATACAATCCATTTGTGGTTTCTTTTGTTTTCCTCTAGGTACTATAAATACAGCCATCCACATTCATACCCAAAGCTGCAATCTTTTCCAAACTATTACATTCTCTGTTGCAGATACAACCATGATTCTCCTCGTCTTTCTTCTGACCGTCACTGCAGCTTCGGTCGTCGATGTCACGGAAAAGCCAGAACCACCATGTCCTTCATGCATCTTGGTGAATACCACGTGCTACAACGTCTCCTATCTCTTCGACCTGAATGCTCCCTTCAGGAAACAAATCGTCATCCACAAGATGGACCTCCTTCGATCCAAGGACATCTTGTTCTTCAGTTTCGAACCCACCTTTGAAGATGAAGAATATTACAAGACTGGGTTCGTAAGCTTAGAGGATCCCAACCAAGTTGGAATCATTACTGGCGGTCAGATACTTAATTTGGGTACTTTCGATATAGATCAGACTAATGGATTAATTTACTTCGGAGGCAATGATGGAATATTTGTCCTAGATACTAATTCGAATAAAATGTTGTCATACAGCAGTCGAGGGGATACCATAACGAATGTATTTTACAAAAACCAAGTTTATTTCGTCAAATACGAGGACAGAGGTATAATTGTTAAAAAAGGTGATTATTTCCAAACTATACTTGAATATTGGCCTATTAGGAAGTTTGTGGTAGTTGAAAAAGATAATACTAATGTTGTGGTTTTCTTAACCAATTTAGGTTTATTTGTAAGTAAGGGCAATATTGTGCACCGCGTTTCTAAAAATGCTTATTTTAGAGGTATAACTATTGATTTGGATGGGGACGTGTACGCGTGGTGGATAGATGGTATTTACAAAATTATTTTTACAAAGAATATTATTCACTCTAAAATTTTTAGAGTCGCTAAGCTTCCTTCTATTGGTGCCATGGCTTTCGACAATAATAACAATATTCTTTTCACTTCTGATAAATCTTTGTATATCATGGCGAAGACGACACACAGTTGTGGTGTGGTGAAGGAGGCAGAAGTAGTGAGGATGTAATATAAATGAGGTGATTTTCCACAATGTATTTTATGACGCGTACGCATCCTCGAAGTGCTTACAGTATTTATATATTGAAAAATGGTTTCTATTGCTCTTTTTTCTATCTCTTCTTATGTTTAGTTTAAAATATTTGATTTTATTAAAAGGTGATTTCAGATTCTATTTGATTAAATCGATAAAAAACAATTATTTCAAATAATTATAATGTATAAAATCCGAGCACAGTATTCGTTTTTTATTAAGATTTGTCTGATTTCATTTTTGCCTTCATAATGTTGACGTTTATAAATTAATTATTAGGTAATCTTAAATTAAATGCTACTGCTGTGTATAGTTTGATGCTTCACCAAAAACGTACTTTTAATTAGCATATTTAGCATTACTTAATTAAAGTAATATAGACATGTAAGATTCGAAGACAAAGTACCTGTGATTTTGTTAGTAGTGTTAGGAAGACTACCTAGTGCAAGTAGGTACTCTTTCTTGTATTAAGAAGTTATACAAGGTGTAAAAAGAACCATCACCAAGCCGAAATATATGACGTCATTTTGTAATGAGCCCGTAGGAAAAATAATTGCAAAAACGGACGGACGGGAAAAAGTTACTCTCGGTTTGGTGATGAGTCACCCGTCATACACAAATAGTTAAATAAAATTCTGCACCTTACAGATTTGTGATAAGTACAAATTCAAAATGTAGATCATAATTTTGAGTTGTGAGCACATTAAATACCTTTATATTTTTAGGGTAACGTTTTACCAGTTTTACTAAGCAATATTAAAGTTAAATTTTCTGATATTATAAACTAGTTTTAAATACTTTAGTATACTGTAGTAGTAACTATTACTTACAATAGTTAATAAGTTGATCAATGTAGATGACTACTCGTAAATTAATACAAATAATAAATTAATATATTTTGAACTATAGGTACCTAAGGTATTCCTCTTACGTATTTAACTATTAACATTTAACAAAGTTTTATTTTATTTTCCCTTAATTTTATTCAAATATTGTATCTCACTCTCACTCAAGTATTCGTAGTCCGTAAACTAATAAAAAAATATGTAATAATTAAAAAGAGTTCTTAATTTTTAATTCTCAGCCGTCTTGTACAGGAAAAAAAAATACACCTACTTAAAAAAAAACATGTAACAACTTCTCGTTTATCAAAGCAGACGCGGTTTCCGTTACACGCATGATCCCGTCCTTACTAGCACATTCTCGAGTAATTCCTACAATTGTTGAGGTCAGGGTGAGTGCTGTGAGCTACCGACGGGTTACCGTAAGCCACTATAATAAGAACGATGCCGTCAATACTTCGAGCTAAACAATTAGTGCTTATTGAGCGAAGGTCAAGGAATCCTATCCTCGACCTTGGCTCAATAAACGCTGTATAAAGTTCCCGAAAGATGGGATTAATTGGTAGAATAAAAAATAATAATTATAAATAGAACAAACGATTTGACCTTGGATAAGGTCAATATGGGGGGGAAACGACTGAGTTTCGTCCCCTATCAAAAGCCTTATATGCTGCCTACATTTATTTGTATTCTTCTCCATAGGTTCGTTCGTGTGGAGTTCTCTTCTTCTTTCAGGAAGGTCAGTGTTTTCGTCGGTAGGAGAACATACTATTTTCCCTTCACATTCGCATACATTTGAAGATAGTTCAGTGCTGTCTCCATGCAAACTACCTTGTATCCGGAACCCATAAGGGTCTGCATACATGCTTATTCAGCCTATAACGTTCCCACTGCTGGGACACAGGCCTCCTCTCGGTAAGAGGGAGGATGTAATCCACCACGCAGGCCCAGTCCGGGTTGGTAGATGTCACATTTCTTCGAATTTTTGGTTCTAAGACATGCCAGTTTCCTCACGATGTTTTCCTTCACCGTTTTGAGAGCAGTTGTGATGAAATAATTTAATTTTAATAAGGGTCTAAATATACCCTTATAGTGTACAAATCGGGACAGACTAGGAGCAGCCGAAGGACAGGTCTGCCGTTTGAACTGTGTATGGGTGACAGTTATTTAGGTACCCTATTATTTAAAATACCTTTCACTGGCGATACTGAAATGTACCTATGTCTGTTGCTGATAACATGAGTTTGACAGTCTGACAACTAATGTGTGTTGAAAGCCTTTCACAAACCGGGTGTTGACTTACTGCTTACATTTGTCGTATCTCGCTGTGAGTGAGACTGAACAACATAATAATATATTGTATCAGCAGCTAGTCCACTTGAGTACTATGAATCAACTGGCGGAAATATGTTGTTGTAGACCTAGTAGGCGTCGGTAGTAACATGCCCTAAGGATTACGTCACATCGTCTATGAATGAAAGAATTATATGGATTTATCAGCTATATTTCGTTTTGTTGTAGGAGTAAAGGACAGTATGTCGTAATTTAAAATGGTGTCAAGATGATGCAGATCTGGCTGTAAGACGAGCTCATGACTTTCTTTGAATTTGAAACTAGTCGAGCAAATCCGAAATAAATACGAGAATACAACCGTTACTATCAAGTTACGGTTTATTTGAAATAAATGCATTGAGTTTGAGTTATTTCATGATACATTGATAATGTAAACTCAAAGCATTTATTTCAAATAAACCATTGACAGGCACTTTTGTATTGTCAAGGGGGCGGTTAGTCAGAAAGATGAAGCTAGTTGCCCATTTCAAAGCGTAGTACGTTCCTATGGAGAAGAACGGACAAGAAACTCCACGGACACTCTTAGTTATTCTATGTATGTGTATTTATACTACAATATTGGATGTGCTAGCTTCAACATCCTAGTTCATCTGATAAAGACATACGAGTAAGAAGACATATTGTACAGATAACGCCTCCTACTCATTCAATTGAGAAAAACAGCAGTTAAAAATAGAAATACCAACGTTTTTCTGTCAGTGCAAAGTAATTAACACTCGTTGAGATAAAACAATGTAGATAATACATAGAATAGACATAAGACATACCTATTACTCATGGGTATGATTAAGCGTCCTGAGCCAAAGGTCCTGGGTACGATTTCCAGGTCGGGCAGTGTTATTCGGTTTTTTCATCAGGAATTTCTCAGTAGCAGCCCGGAGTCTGGATGTGTGCCCGGTTGATGGCAATAGGCTCGCCCCTATAACATAGGGAGTAATTCGTCAACTCGTCCTACATGCCTACGGCCCATTTAGGACGTTCTTTTGATTTTCTGCAAGTCGTGGGCCGTAGTCATGTAGGACGATGCGGGAAAGTTCGAATGGTTACCGGGACCTTGGCAACTGAAGGAACACGGGTGCGTTTTAGTCAGTGAAAGTGTGACACGCCCTTCCGCTATGCCCAGAGCGGGAGAAGACATTTGACGATTTCCCACCCTCAAAAAAAAAAGGGATGTAGTACGAGTTGACGAATTACCCAACATTGTACTTAAAAATAACTGGCTGAAAGTGGGTGTAGGTACTATTGGTACACCTCTACCTAACCCTTCGGAGATTACAGGCGTGATGTTATGAGATTCAGATTCATTTGTGGGAAAATTTCAGGAAAATGTGTAGCGGAATTTGCTAAAAGAACTCACCTTATTGGATTGTGTTGTTAATGTCGCCGCCCGCCAAGAAGCTTAATTAGCCTTTGAGTTAACAGCCTAGCCATTTTCCTAAACGGCGCCGTTCAACTAGCGGTCTGAATGATATTCAGCAGATGTGTCTAATAAAACATTACTTAAACGGGCTGGCTGATGCTTCGGCCGTTTAAAAGGGTGACTTAAACATTAGGGATGTTATTAAGATCAGTTGAAAAAATAACGGGCAGTTATTTTATTTTTCGGCGGTTGGTAAATTAGTGTGACAGTAAACCATGAACAGTAATAAAAAGAAAATTGGTCAGTTATTTCATCCTACAATGTCAGTACAAAAAATACTCAAAGGAGTGTAATAAATTAATGGCCAGTAAAAATGTTGGAATGGGCAGTTAAGTAAATAGTTCGGCAGTTCATAGGTAAGGTAACTGCGACCAACCAGTTAGCTGAATTGGTCGCAGTAACTAACCCAGGCCACCCCAACCAAATGGGTTAGGTAAGGTTAGAACGACTTCGGCTTGCGCGAGCCGAGCGAGCGAAGCGAGTGATGCCGCGGCAGCGACCGGCGAGCGTTACTTATAAGTTAGATTTGTCACAGACTGATTCCGATTTGTTAAACTAACTGACACACTTACTGCCCGTAAATCCATTTTACTGTTGAATATTTGTTACCCGACTACGGCGAAGAAAAAGGAGGGTTATGATTTTGACCGGTATGTATGTATGTATGTTCATCTGTTCCCTTGTATCTTCTAAACCACTCATCACAATTTGACAAAATAAGGTATCCTTAGAAGCGTCTTGATTGTCCGCTGGTTATAGGCTATGTGACGTCACATTAAATTAAAAATGGCGCCCTCTAGAGGAAATAAAGTCAGGAACTAAAAAAAAATATTGTTTAATCGTACTATGTTGGGTATCAAATGAAAGGGCTAAATGAGCACATTTCAAAAATATATATATTATAACCCGAAAATAATTTAAAAAAAAATTAAGTAATAAAAACTAAAACCCAACTACAACTGAAAAGGTATAAACAAGACACCACAGACAGACAAATTAAAAATCCGGAGTCACACGTGTTAGGGCGGCATAAATCGAACAGTTTTAATTATTAAAGTTATGACTCGTTTTTATTTAGTTTAGTGCTCCCGTCACTACCAAATATTTATTTAATCACCTATTTAAATATTTGTTATGACTCATTCACTCACTAATGCACGATCGGTAAGAATTGGAATCGATTTGATACAAATGTCTAATCCATTGCTACATAAATTCGAAAAAAAAAACAATATCGTAACTTATGAACTTATGAAGCAATGGATTAGACATATTTTGTTATGAAATTATTGTTATTGTTGTGCAATTAGGGTGTAGGCAGGCCGCTAGTTTAACGGCGCCTTTTAGTAAAAAGGCTAGGCTGTAAGGATAATTAAGTTGGTTGGTTGGCTGCGACATTTACATAGTTTGAAAGACATAGCTAAAGGAGTGTAATGAATGTATTGACAAAGTGTGATTAAAAGTTTTAAAAGTTTCCGATGGTATGATGATCAAAATTCTGTTAGATCACCTTGGTGAAATTAATCTATATTCACGTAAATAAAATTTAAGTGTCTGTTTGTTTGTAATGACAAAATAAACCTCCAACTGTCGTTAACGAGACACAATAGAATTTTAATTGTTATCAGCCATTAGAAGGCCAATCGACAGTCTAGATATTATCAGCTTTTTACTAAATGAAAGTATGTATGGTACTAATATCAAAAAACATTTATTGAAATTTTCTTCTGTCTGTCTACTTATTTCGGCTAATCTCCGAAACGGCTGGACCGATTTAGACGCGACTGACTGGCAGATAGCTGTTAGAGATGTTATAAGGAGTAACTCAAGCTGCTGTTATTTTAGAAATATAAATACAGGAGCTAATTAAGTAATATAAATTATTATCAATTGTGCTTTACGATAATGCTGATTGAAAACATAGAATTCGCTCAGGAGCGATTTAAGGTATCGATAAACTTACGATATCGATTCGTTAATTCATAAAATTGAGCAAGTCTGTAAGCATTATTATTATGTCAATCAAACGAATGAACTCAGCTACCCCCATTCCCGGAATATTTCTTTGTGAAAGCTTCCGTCTGTAATATTATTTCCGTGAAACGTTTTAAACACGGAACAGCAACAAAAGTAATTAAATGTTCCTATTGGCCAAAGAAAGTTCAATTCGATTTACTATCAATTTTCCATCACTTCGCATCATAAATAATGGAGTTTATTAGTTAAAAGATCTTGTTTATTCTTTCTTAACCACTTAGTAACTTCCTAAGTGTTTTGAGTAACAGCTTCAAGAAACTTTACTGGAAATTATTTTGATGGAATAAGATATTTTGCTAAAGTCCAATTAAATTGAAGGCTTGTTATTTTAGCTCTGATCGGCTTTTTAAAGTAAGTTCCATTAATTTTACTGGTATTTTCCGAGTACCTAATAAGTATTTGAAAGTACTGAGGTACCTATGTATGTTTGTTATCTGGATAGTGTACTGAATAATTTATATTAGGTTCCCATAGTGTTCATGGTTGTTATATAAATTAAGAAAATGTTAGTATGAAAAATGCAACTTCTTTAAAATGTTCGTTACAAAACGCTGATTTCATATGTGGGGACCAATGATATTAAATTAATATCATTGGTGGGGACCTAATATAATAACTATATACGGGGCAGAACGAGAAAACTGACTTTTCAAGATACATCGAGTTTCGGCTTATAATCTGTCAACTGCGGCTGATATTATCTAGGTGAAAACTGTGTGACGATGCATCGATATTACCTCGACAAACGCCACATTCCTATTTTTCCCAAAAATAATAAACACGACAGCCCTTCATTGTCCGTTATAAAAGTTAAACAATGACTGTAACATTTAACTTTAGATAAAACAATCACTGAATGGGGCATTCGGTTCGTTTTAATAAAAAGTTTCAATTTCGGTTCGAACGGGCCCGGCGGCGATCTAACGAATGTGTTTTACGTGCTATGTTTAAACTTGTACTTCAATCGTTTGGCTAGTATTGAAGGTGCATATTATGAATTGAATAGGTGATGAATTATATTATAAACTCCATAAGATCGAGGCTGATAGCAGAATTCAGCACAGCCCTAGTTTTGGTCGTAAATAAAACTGAATACTTATTGAAATTGAATAACATTTTATTGTCATTGATGTCCCCCCAAAGTAACGCCTGTTACTTGGATATTTAAGAGTTTTGAAAATAAGGTACCTAACAAAGGATTAAATAAGGAAAAGTCATGCGACATCGAGCATCTTTTGTGAAGCGAAAATGACGCGTAGTTTTAATTTTTTTAAACTACAGTAATTTGTTTCTGTTTACAATTTACATAGTTACACAAATCGGCTACAATACAGCACCTACACATGGAATGGTAGTATTATTTGTTCCGTTCAGTGAAAAATCCGCACAGTAGCGCAGAAATTCAGGCTCAGTTCGGGTCGTCAATTAATGTCTCAGTCTGACGCAGTCCTATCAGATCGGTCGGCGAGCTCCAAGTCTCCAACTCAATTCTCGATGTTATTCACTAGACTTACCTCTATTTTCTACGACATTAGACGTTTTAGGCCTACCTTAGACGATCGATTTAAATCGGTTTACCGATTTCTAATGGAATCGATGTTCACGTTCGTTTAGGCGAATGTATACGTTTATGCTATCATATTTCGGTTGGGCATTAGTTAAATTGGGTTTTTCCACTTATCACTAAGTTGGAAGTCACTAAAGTTGCCTAGGCTCGGAAAATTAGGCTAAGCGTATGCTGAAACGAAGGTGACGGAGCACAGCACAGTAAGATTTTTCAGGGCAGGGCAGGCGAGGCAGACATAGGCCGCGAGCGCATGCTGCGAGGCAGCTACACAGACACGTTCACATTCTAGAAAATACACACAATAGACGATTGCAACAAAATTATGAATCAGCGTATGATGAGACGCAGGTGACATAGGTCCACATAGCGCAGGGCAGAGCAGATTTGGTAAGTACTGACAGCTGGTTGTCACTTGTTTTTGAGATGCAGGTAACGCAGCATAGCACGCGTTGCGCAGCTCTATCCAGACGCAGAGGTGGACAGACACATCTCTACGTTCCACGTGCCTGCCCCGCAGCGTACGCAGCTGTTAGAACGTTCACGCATTACAAAATCTGCTCTGCCCTGCGCCGCCTGGACCTGCGTCACCTGCATCTCAAAAACAAGTGACAACCAGCTGTCAGTACTTACCAAATCTGCTCTGCCCTGCGCTATGTGGACCTATGTCACCTGCGTCTCATCATACGCTGATTCATAATTTTGTTGCAATCGTCTATTGTGTGTATTTTCTAGAATGTGAACGTGTCTGTGTAGCTGCCTCGCAGCATGCGCTCGCGGCCTATGTCTGCCTCGCCTGCCCTGCCCTGAAAAATCTTACTGTGCTGTGCTCCGTCACCTTCGTTTCAGCATACGCTTAGCCTAATTTTCCGAGCCTAGGCAACTTTAGTGACTTCCAACTTAGTGATAAGTGGAAAAACCCAATTTAACTAATGCCCAACCGAAATATGATAGCATAAACGTATACATTCGCCTAAACGAACGTGAACATCGATTCCATTAGAAATCGGTAAACCGATTTAAATCGATCGTCTAAGGTAGGCCTAAAACGTCTAATGTCGTAGAAAATAGAGGTAAGTCTAGTGAATAACATCGAGAATTGAGTTGGAGACTTGGAGCTCGCCGACCGATCTGATAGGACTGCGTCAGACTGAGACATTAATTGACGACCCGAACTGAGCCTGAATTTCTGCGCTACTGTGCGGATTTTTCACTGAACGGAACAAATAATACTACCATTCCATGTGTAGGTGCTGTATTGTAGCCGATTTGTGTAACTATGTAAATTGTAAACAGAAACAAATTACTGTAGTTTAAAAAAATTAAAACTACGCGTCATTTTCGCTTCACAAAAGATGCTCGATGTCGCATGACTTTTCCTTATTTAATCCTTTGTTAGGTACCTTATTTTCAAAACTCTTAAATATCCAAGTAACAGGCGTTACTTTGGGGGGACATCAATGACAATAAAATGTTATTCAATTTCAATAAGTATTCAGTTTTATTTACGACCAAAACTAGGGCTGTGCTGAATTCTGCTATCAGCCTCGATCTTATGGAGTTTATAATATAATTCATCACCTATTCAATTCATAATATGCACCTTCAATACTAGCCAAACGATTGAAGTACAAGTTTAAACATAGCACGTAAAACACATTCGTTAGATCGCCGCCGGGCCCGTTCGAACCGAAATTGAAACTTTTTATTAAAACGAACCGAATGCCCCATTCAGTGATTGTTTTATCTAAAGTTAAATGTTACAGTCATTGTTTAACTTTTATAACGGACAATGAAGGGCTGTCGTGTTTATTATTTTTGGGAAAAATAGGAATGTGGCGTTTGTCGAGGTAATATCGATGCATCGTCACACAGTTTTCACCTAGATAATATCAGCCGCAGTTGACAGATTATATATCATATTTCGGTTGGGCATTAGTTAAATTGGGTTTTTCCACTTATCACTAAGTTGGAAGTCACTAAAGTTGCCTAGGCTCGGAAAATTAGGCTAAGCGTATGCTGAAACGAAGGTGACGGAGCACAGCACAGTAAGATTTTTCAGGGCAGGGCAGGCGAGGCAGACATAGGCCGCGAGCGCATGCTGCGAGGCAGCTACACAGACACGTTCACATTCTAGAAAATACACACAATAGACGATTGCAACAAAATTATGAATCAGCGTATGATGAGACGCAGGTGACATAGGTCCACATAGCGCAGGGCAGAGCAGATTTGGTAAGTACTGACAGCTGGTTGTCACTTGTTTTTGAGATGCAGGTAACGCAGCATAGCACGCGTTGCGCAGCTCTATCCAGACGCAGAGGTGGACAGACACATCTCTACGTTCCACGTGCCTGCCCCGCAGCGTACGCAGCTGTTAGAACGTTCACGCATTACAAAATCTGCTCTGCCCTGCGCCGCCTGGACCTGCGTCACCTGCTTCTCAGAATACGCTTAGCCTTAGGGTTTTAAAACCAAAAATACAAAAAAAAATACTCCGATGTCGAGAAAATCAAGTTGAAGTCATTCAGAAGAAAAGAAAGAGGAGAGATTGAGTCATCATCATCTCTTCTTCCTTTCTTGTTCTGCCTATTTTAAATCAATTTTCAAAAAAATCAAAACTCAAAACTCAAGTCGTCAGTTTACACTAGACCGATAATAGTCGGTTCTTTCGTCGGTCCAGCGTTCTCTCCAGTTCACCTCATAACTTCACAAGTGAAATTCAGACGAAAGTATTTTCCAGCACTGAGCGGGTATCGGAGCGATCTGAGGACTGTGCTTGACGTTTGATGTTTCAACTTGTGCCCCAACAAGTCAAGAACACTTAGTTTAGCTGCTAGACATTTTAGGGTTGTGTGGTATGTGGAATAAAAACTGAGCGGGTTGAAGGAATGTTATGAATTAAAACATCGCTTAAAACTATGCTGCATCACTTAGAGCTCTTTGACAAAAAAAACGTCAGCCGGTCTTTAAGGTTAATTACGGATGTAATCAATTGGATAGGGTACTCAAGCATTTATGACACATACTTGCTTGTCATACGCAACGGGTTGCTTACAATATATCGGTTTATCTCAAACTAGGTGCTGTTATACGAATACTCTGTACACGCGCACTTCTCTGTCAACGTGGAAAGACAGGTGCGCCTTTACAGAGTGTTGCTTTTACGCGTATCAATCAATTTAAAATAAGTTGTGAATAAAAAAAAAATGAGTTGTTTTTTTTGCATGTATTGACGCCATGCTGTTGCGGGTTAACGGGAACGCCCTTCGTTAGATAACATACTGTATAATGTTTCTCTAGAGCCAGTTTCCACAGGTCATCAAGAAAACGAAAACTTTAGTGTAAAGCCAAGCGCACATTATAGCCGGAACTGGCCACAGCGCAACGCATTTTCATACAAAAAGTGCTGCATGTGCGGTGCGCATTTATTATACGTTGGCTCATAGAAATATACGAAAGTGATGAAGGAGGATTTTTACAATGCGTTGCGGCCCGCCACAATCTGCGCTAGCCTAAGTACACGGTATCGCCGGAGTCACCCCCCTATTGTCGTAAACTCACTGTTGGTTACGATAAAAGTGTCGTCACGTACAACCTAGTGGTATCCGACTATAATATGGCCCATTCATTGTACGGGATTGTGGTCGGTGCAACCGCCTACCATTCGTTTGTCACTCGCACCCATATTCAGTGAATACTCGACAGCTTGACCCATTTACTGAAAGGGTGACGAGATTTCAAGTACGTAAATGGGTGAAAAACATGACATGTCCTTTTTCTTCGTTGTGAAACTGACATTTAATAAGATTCTAATGCGGTTTTTCTAGGGTCTTATGATAAAAATGAGGATGCCAATAATACCGTCTTGGTGCTAGAAGAAATAATAAAAAATCCTGGAAAAATTCGTAAAGGTTTCTTTTGTGACAGTAAATACAAAGAGAGAACCTAGAACTAAGTTTTACTACGTCGCTGATATAAGTGGGTTTCTCGGAAGTAATTTAAGATGTCTGCTCAGTATTTTTCTTTTATTTAAGAACATAGTGAAAGCTACTGCACTTTTGATAAAAATACGATGATCGTGAGATACATTTATTTATTTATTAAAACTTAATGCACTAGTAAAAAAAATACTGTACAAAGGCGGACAGCGGAAGGCGGAATTATGTACATGGTTAAAACCATTTTAGTGTTCTCAATGAAATATATTAGTGTTTGGACAAAAAACATTCCGACAAATCGTCTCTAAAAACAATTAATAAAAATTTAGCTGTAGCTGTACCAAAAGTTCCGCCTCGTTGGTCTAGTGGTCGCAAGCGCTACTGCTGAGCATGGGGTCCTGGGTTCGATTCCCAGGTCGGGCAAAGTGATTTTGGGCTTTTCCATTAGGAATTTCTCAGAAGCAGCCCGGAGTCTGGATTTGTGCCTGGTTGATGGCAATACGCTCGCCCCGTACTACATGGGGCTTAAACATAACTGGTGAAATGTGGGTGTACTATAAGTACACCTCTGCCTAACCATTCGGGGATTACAGGCGTGATGTTATGTGTACCAAAAGTAGTCAACGTCTATTAACACAAAAACTGCATAGTGCGCCAAAACATATAATTTGTAACAATGGAACATTGTAAACTAGTCCTATTCGTTCAAAAATTTTTCATCAATTCTGGGCCGATTGTTTCGTTCTACGAATTGTAGCAGTCCCTCATATTTTCGATTCTCAAACTCTCCAATTTATTGGGAAACGCCAATGTTCACAGTAACACCGTTGATGGTTCCATTCTAACTGTGATGGAAAACGGATGCAGGTACCCGAGGTACCTATTGTGTTTCATACATCCCAAAATCGAACTAGTCTGTAGTCTTATATTAGTTTCGTTTGCTATTCCTGTTAGTTTTATTGTTACAACTGCTGTCTACAGTTCCGAATATTCCCTTTCGTCGAAAAATCATTTGATATCTGTTCTGTATTTGTATTGTTTGCTAACAGTTGCGATATTTTTGGCCGTATAATTGTGACTTTGCAACTGCTTTCCCACTTTTGATAACAGTTTGAATTTTTAAACGTCATTAAGGTATTACCACTGTCACATATCTATACATAATATTATAAATTAACGTCGCTTTTCATGTGTAAAACCTGTGCGAAGCAGGAGCCGGTTGCTAGTAGACAAATAACACTTGCGTATGACATTCTACCTTAAATCAACTTTTTTTTTTTTTTTTGCTGATTGGAGATCTTCAAATGACTTCTCCCGTTCTGGGCGGAGCGGAAGGGCGTGTCAGACTTTTACTGACTAAAACCCACCCGTGTTCCGTCAGTTGCCTGTTGCCAAGGTCCTGGTATCCCTTCCGGACTTTCCCGCATCCTTAAATCACCTTAAGGTTGAATGTCACACGCACGGTCATAGCAAATTCGCGGTCGAGTTTATGTAATTCCACCGTTTATAACAAAATAAATGAAAAATCTAATATTTTTCATTTATTATGTTATAAACAATCTTTATGTTAATTCAGCATTTTTCCTTATTATACCAGTCTATTACTGTATCACTGCAGGGCATAAGCCTCATATTATACAGGGAAGGCACGAGCATTCAGGTTTCCTCACGATGTTTTTTCCGTATGTGAAAATAAGCCCTAAAAATGTTGACACAGCGGTTTTTTTTTTAATAGAGCTCTTTTTTACATTACACTTAACATAAAAAGCTAATTAGAAAAAGTACCCGCTTACTTTAAACAACGTCAATGCAATCAAACTAATAACGAATAAAAAGCTTTTCATTACGGAATTTTCTATCCACTTTACAAAGTCTTTTACTGGAAAATGCTCATTAACCGCTTGCTTTTTAAGCCTAAAATCGTGTGTACAAAACACGAGTTCACACAATAAGGTGCTAAGGGTCCAACTACACATTGTCGGAGTACGCCACAATAGCGTATTTGGCTGGTTCATGCCAGTCACGCGCAACTGCGAAAGGAATTCATTTGTAACGAAAAAGTTGTGCGATTGTGCGACGCCATGTCAAAGTATACGTACCGTTGTATAGATGTGTTGGCTCCTTAAAATGTTTCGGAGTCTTGCACGCTTTTATCGAATGTTGAAGGCAAGTTCTTTCAGTATTTTGTAATTAGTTTTTGAACGACTCGTTTAAGAGAATTCCTCTTATTATACTCAAGTTTCTGATTCTGTTTTGACTTACTTTACAATGCTTATTGAATAGTTAATTGATTCAGGCGTGACTTTGCGGAAATCCATTATAAAATACAATAGACGCTGATATATTTAGTAACCTATTCCGCTTGACTATTCTTCAAGAGTCATAAAAACCCTGTAAGAAATCGACACGTGTTTCACCTCTCAACGAGGCATCTTCAGGATGACGATTGACCAATTGCAAACCAGAACGCGACGTGAAGGGGCGAACAATCGCAAGGGTTTTATGACTCTTGAAGAACAGTCAAGCGGAATAGGTTACTAAATATATCTGCGTCTATTGTATTTTATTTTGGAATGAATTATAAAACTACTGAAAGCCACTGAAACTATTATTTATAACGTTTATTTTTCAGCCGCGTACTCCTACGTAATGCCGTAACTAAATAACCAAAGTCAAGTAAATTACTAAAATAAACTAGAAATTCCAGCTAAAGAAATCTAGAATAACAAATGATACCAATAGCCTCTAAGTAATTGCACTTTCTAGATGTAATTTACCAGACGTTTTAGCTTAGAGCACTTTGAAATCACAATAAAGGGGAGTACACTACATTTTTTTTGCTCTTTGCAAAAATGTAAACAGTATAAGTCAAAGGGATCATAAAGTTATAATAATATTTTGTAATGTTTTTCGTACTTATCACAAGTAATATATACGTAATATAAAGGCATGGGCACGCTGATTGGGGCTTCCTGAAGGGAAAACTAATTTGATCTTATGCAAGGAAGCCGGATTTTTTAATAAAATATCGATGATTATTTCCACTGGCGTGGCGTAGCTTGGAAAAGCCTGAATTATAGTAAAAATTCAACCATTTTTGGCATCCTAGATATACCTGGCTGCATTGCATCCCATTCTGTCTCAAATCACAGTGTTTCTGAATAAACATGCGCAAGTTAATGTTGTTTATATTATTTTAACCAAGAAAAAGAACGCATTATTGTCAGAAAGTGAGAAATAAATGCGATAAAAAAATCCAAACGGCGATATTTATCAAGATACTTGAGCGGGTCGTTTGTTTGAATTACTGTTTTTTATTGTGATGTAAAAAGAAATAAATTTATTATATTTTATCGTGAGGGTTTCGGACAGTAAATTGTAGCAATTGTGAGGTCAGGAGGAGTGAAGCAAAGATTACTGTTTGACAACTATTCGTTTTATCATTGATTACCTACTTAATTTATGTGAGGCATGGCGCAAGTATAATTAAAAGTACGCGTTCCCTACTTTTACGTCGCATAGCTTGTCAAAATGTAGTGTGCAGTTGATTTTTTTTTCGCGATTTCAATGTTTCTCCCATAGTGAAAGTACACTGTAATTTGAAAACATTGTAATTTATTCAAAGCCATTATTTTTAATTATAAGAGTAACCGTGGAGTTTCTTGCCGGCTCTTCTCCATAGGAAACGACCAATTGGAACCGTGCACCTAGCTTCTGACGTTTCATAAGTGCCCATGTAGGTTTATGTGAAATAAAATATTTTGATATTAATTGAATTCCAAATACATTAAATTTGGTTGTGACAGCGAACTTTTCGTTTGGTTACAGGGCGCCCTATGACGCTTTTGATACTTTGTTTTTCAAAATCTAACTTATTTTAGTTAAGTTAATTTACGTCATTGTTACCCCTCTGTAGACAGATTTTTAATTATATGTATTACATATTATTGTTATTTTGTAAGTGGCTTTTTTATTTAGAAGGGATTATAATTAAAGGAATAGCACTTATTAGTACTCAGAGAATCCCCAGCAAAGGGGATCGTAGTGGAACATTGAGTGCTGTAAGTCCCCTGGGGGACTGGTCTTGGGGATTTTAATGGCAACTTGTTACTCCATTTGTAAGCGACGCAAATCGCATAGGTCTTTTTTGTTAGACTAAATACTTTTTGTAAAAGGTCAAATACCAAAAAAAACTACCGAACAATTTGACAGCTATAGCTATCAAATTGTTCGGTACTTTTTTACATTGGCTGTCTGTCATCGTCGATAAAAAAGATTGTAATAATTATATGATATTTTTGCTAAATTTAAATTGATTATTTATTTACATTGTAAATCCGCCATTTTCTTCCGTTTTGGGTCCTTTCACTGAGTCCGCACCGCCACTGAAATATTTTTAACGCGGCGCTAGCGTATTATTAGCGTCTTTGCATCACAGTGCGTTAAAAAAAACGAGTGAGGCTTACAGTAGTCACATAAGTTGTGTAACATCTGACATCTCACCTTGGTAGTAAGCAACAAGGTTGATCGCACGCCCATTGATCAAATCAAATAGCGCGCGCTTCCTCGGCTTCCTGTAACTCACTTTCGTCGCTTTTCACGAAATCACTCCCACAGATTGCAGGAAAGCGAGAGGGAAGATTTGCAGGAAAGCGAGAGGAAAGATGTTGCACATCAAAATAATGTAGTTCCACAATTTTCCTCCAGCCTCCAATAGTGGCGCTCTCCTCTCTCTCCCTCTTCCTAGCTATGTATCCCACATGGTGGTGGGGTCAACTTTCCAGAGGGCCTATACAAAGTGACATTCTATCAGCGATAACGATGATGGAAAAGGCAAAAATGTATAGGACTGACATAAGCTATCGAAAAGCTTATGTCAATCCTGTTGAAAGTCGTTGTAGAAATACGAAACGCTTTCGAAGCGATTGTTACTTGTCTAGGTCATCTGGTCTTTCTTTTCCACTTCGGTCTATCCTCGACATCGTCTTCGGAGACCTGACACTCCTTCATGTCCTTTAGCACTACAGCCTTCCATCTTGTTTTGGGTCTGCCTCTGGGTCTTGGACTGGGAAGCTGTAGCGCCAAGTTCCCTACGTATTCTGGCGGTCTCCTTTTCACGTGACGCCCAGGCTTCCTCACACCTACTCGTTACGGATTAACACTGGCGTGGCGTGGCGCTCTAAGACATATATTTTTTTAATATATATTTTTTAAATGTAGATTTTACTCTTGACTCACTTCAAATCAAATCAAATCAAATCAAATCACTTTTATTTGTTAACACAGGTAAAGAATACAGATCTTGAGTTTGGTGAACAGAACGCTATGTTATGCCAGGAGACATACAAATATGGTGTGCATCTATCTAAATAAAATGAATTTAAATTTTAAAAAACCAGATGTTTGATAATCATGCATAATTAAAATTACAGAATAAATCATAAAAATTATATAATATTATTTAAAAAATTGAATGATGTCAGATTTAAATGAGGAATTATTTCGTTATAAATGTCAAAAAAAAAAAAAACCAAGTCAGAATAATTGAAAATGTCAAAAATTATTAAATGTCAATATTTATAATAAATTTCAACCTCAAATTAATTCATCATTTATGTTTTTTCATACAAAATAGAAACAAAGCACTATATTGAGTCATCATTTAAAAATTCATCCAGTGTGTAGTAACATTTGTCACTAAGCAAGCTATTAAGTGCCTTTTTGAATTTTATTAATGGCATATTTTTTATGGCATCCGGTATTTTATTATAAATTTTTGGAGCATTGCCGAAAAGGCTTTTACGCATTAAGGCTGTTTTACATTTAACATTACATAGTTTGTTACAATATTGAGTACGCAATGGATTTCTTCTGACTGCCGATAAGCTGACAAATAAATGCGGGTTTTTTTTTACAAACAATGCAATTTCCATTATATACATTGCTGGCAGTGTCAATATCTTTAGTTTTTTGAAATACGGAATACAGCTATCCGTCGTTTTTAGACCACACATAGACCTCACACAGCGTTTCTGCATTCTAAAGACAACCTCCCTATTAGCTGACTGCCCCCAGAAAATAATACCGTACCGTAAAACAGAAGCTGCAAGTCCATGGTATGCTGTTAACAATGTCTCAATATTAACCTTTTTTGAAAGTTGGAATAGTGCATACGCAGATTTACTTAGTCTTTTACATATTATGTCAGTATGAATGTTCCAAGTCAATTTATTATCAATAGTCATTCCTAAGAATTTAGCACTATCAACTTCCTGAATTTTATGGTCTTTATAATTGATATTAATGTTATTATTATCACGACGCTGATGGTATTGCATGATGTTGGTCTTGCTTAGGTTAATTTTCAAATTATTATCATCAAGCCAGTTTATTATTTTAGTTAAAGATTCATTAATATCATTTTCATAATTATTTATGTCATTGCATTCTATTATAGCTGTGCTGTCATCTGCAAAAAGAACCATCTTTTGCTGAATTATTTTTGGGAGATCATTGATGTAAATCAGAAATAGAGGTGGTGCCAATACGCCACCTTGGGGTACGCCATATTTTATGGGTCTTTGCTTTGAGTAGTAAACAGTTTCTAATTTGGTTTTGGGACATAATCGAGAGACTTCAGTGCATTGAACTCTATTAGTTAAATATGATTCTATCAATTTTAGGACTTCTTTTCACCGTTTCCCATTTAGGGTGCCAAGCTATTCTTTACCGCCGGCTCCCATTTCATTTTTTGCTGCCAGCGCGAGCAAAGGCCACTTCCTATAAATTAATTTACGTAGCGTTTCAAACCAGCGAAATGACAAATGACATCACAAGACGCGTTCATTATACGCTAATAATAATGTAAGGCAGACACACTTGACAAATTAGCACTATTGTTTACCGCGAATGAATTAATTACCTACGTACTAATACGTTACGGATCTAACAAATGTTTGTTCATTTGTTCCTCAATTTGTGTTATTATTCGAGTAATTATAATGTTTAATGTGGTGAAATGTACTTATAGCTAAGAAATAATTTTCAATGAAAAGAAAATCGTGATCATATTATGAAGATTTTTACAAAAAGATTATCTACGCAAAGATCTGCAATTTCCAATTGCAACGGTGCTCAGTTGTTTGTAAAAGATAGAAACGAATCCATTCCAAATAAATGTTACGGTTTGTTCTTTCACAAAAGCAAAGAGTTCCAAAAACTATCGACACTTCTCGGAATATCTCCGTTTTCAAACTTGCATTTGAAATTCAGCATTGGGTACGTTTTATTTGGCATCGCGTACCTCGATAATCCTTTGACTTTCGCACTACATCGTCGCCTGCCCGTTATTTTTCCCGTCGTTTCCGGTATTTTTTCAACATGTCCGAACTATCCGCAGATTTCATTACGTTTGTACAAGAATTCGTGAATCACGTAACAACGGGATTCGAGCGTAATTCCCGGGCCCCGGGGCGCGGGACTGCCTGCGTCCGGGATTTAGCACGAACAAAGTTAGATGGAATAGTGTGGGATGGTACTTTAGCAACTTAATACAACATAACGAGAATTATATAAATTGTTTCAATTGTAACGGAGCTTGATGTTCTTGGGTTCCTTGAATTGCATATGTTTTGTTGGAACCGTGACTTCCGTTTAAGTCGCGTATATCTAGAATTCTTCTCGGACTTTCTAAGAAAATCAAGTTCATAGGTAAACCGTTGTCTGTACTTTCTTCAAGATATTCTGTTCTGTAGTATTTCATGAAATACCATCCCCTATAGTTTTTCTCCACCTTTTTTTTTTTAATCTATGTGTGTTTCTACTATCTATGTACATAGATAGTAGTTTTCTGTAAGCTCAGCCCACACTGGATTTTATATATTTTTTATTGTATCTTCTACCTACATCCGAAGGTATGTTACAGAGATACTTATTAAAATTCGACCAGCTTTATTTCATTAATCACCTGTAACAACAATCAATGATATTCCATTCTATTCGACCTACTGTTGAGTGCACAGGGAAAAACCTATTTAGTGCGTTGATAGTCGAATCGCGGGTTCTTTGTGCACTGAATTTGATGAATTTCTGAAGAAGTCAGGAATCTTTCGAAGATTGTTGATACACCACAGTAAAAAGGGGTTGCTAAGAGGAAAAATACAACTCTTGTAGAAATGGCACGATGAATGAGGCGGATTATGCAGAAAGTCCTCTCTCATTTTGGGCTGAAGCAGTTAGTACTGCAAATTATATGTTCGGAGATTCGATATACTTAAATGTAGCTTGACAAAAGGTGTAGGTCGCCTCGTAAAATATAGAAAGACTGTCAAGTTTGGAAGGAAATCATTCCAAGTTTGCTATCATACGATACCAAACTTGATCCAATAAAAGTTTTTTGTATTTATTTTCCAGCCGCAAAATTATTGGACGATATGTTTATGTAAATTTTAAGGCTTTTAATACTTGAGTTTACTTAAAAGTTGGTTTTGACGGAATCTAAATTTAATTCAAGTGTCCTTACCGTACTTGAATTCAGTTAAGTATTTACTTACGACTAAGGTTGGTTAGTGTCGATGAAACGTGAGTAAGTGTGAACGAAAAATGAATAACTTCCTAAAAGATCTCATTCTTCTTCTTTTCGTGTGTTTAGTGCCTTACCCGGTATCAGAGTTTTAAAGTCGCCCAAGAGCCTCTGACTTGGCTTCACATGTCGTCGAGAAATATCTCAGGCACACAATTTTTTTTTCTCCTCACAATGTTCCTTCACCGTTTTTGAAGAAAGTGATAATTATTATTTGTTCATGAATGAACAAATACATGTGCGTATTCACATGTATGGTATGTTCATTCATAGAAATATAAATATTTTCACGCCATTTTTCTCGCCCCATCGACCAGCAGTTACCAGTAACCAAGCTCATTCGGCTGATCAAGATAATTGTAAAGACACTATTACGTCGCGTTTATAATTCTCAAACCACTAATTTACGTCTGTTTCATAAGGATGGTCTCCAGTTGCAGTTCAAAGTTTTCCCTCAAGTTAGTGATGAAGCGAAACTGATGTAATTACTACAAGTTGTTCAGTCACAAGTCTCAGGAGATCTAGATTTATGCCTGTGTTTAGTCTGATCGCTTTCAACATATCGCGAATAAATCTGATCGTTCAACGTTCAAATGTCCATCAGGTCTGTTCACCTTTTAAAAATTAATGAAAGAAAGTTTTGTAGAACTTTAATAAAATCTTTTATAAAAACACTGTTGGTCACCATTGTGACGTATTCCACATTGGGCACATGTATGTCAGGTATTGCAGAATTAAAAGTTAAAACAATTTTGATTGATTGATTTTGCAAAACATGTGATTAAGAAAACTGATTGTGATATTAAAATACTAAACACCAAGTTATGTTTTTATCACATTATTAAACTCTCCACTGATTTTAATCGAATTTTTGATTTTGAGGCCCTAAACAAGAAAAAACGCCCGAACGTAATGATCCGTAGTAAGGTACCATTTGTGGAATATAATTTTAAATAACAAATTATTTAATGTTTATTCGATGTCATTTGCTCAGGTGCCATTTAAGCGGGTGCCCAATGTGGAATACGTCAGCATTCTGATTACGTTTCGTAACCCATTCTTAACGTGTGCCCATACAAGTGGCGTTTAATCAAAAATCAGGATAAACCCCCTTTTTTCTATGCCAACCATCGCTGTCTTCTCTCTTGTACTTCCTCCTCCAAACAACTACTGCATTCAACCGAATATATCACTTCTCACAAAAGCATATAAGTGTGAATAGTAAGTACATAATAGCAGTATCAGAGGCCAGTGGTACGGCATTAAATTATCTCATTCCATTATATACGAAGTTAGTAAGTTCAGCCACTTACTTCATTTACATGGAGCTACGAAATCCGGGAGGAGTCTTTAGTACTCTGAACACTTTGAGGGACAGTAAACGCCTATAAGCGTTATAAAAATAAAACTTTTATTGTGTGTCGTTCCTCCTTGTATCGACCTTGAATGTGTTAAATATTAAACCTAGCCATCAACCAACCGTATTATCTTCGCAAGTACAGGACACACGATATGGATTGACGATCAAATTTAAAGATAGAACAGACCATTTACGGTAGCCAGGATGTCTTTCTGGTGCACCACCTGCTGAATGATAGATATTTTTATACCGTCATGAGCACTTCTCGTGCTTATTAGTGCATTATATTCTTATATGATTTTTAACCTGTTAAAGATGATGCTCAATTCTTCTGGTCTATCTTTTTCGAGCCGTAACCAAATTTTTGAAATTCGCGGGGTTTAGTGTTCTCTCAGGTGGCTTAAGAGAAAACTAAGCCTAATATTTAACAGGCATCATAATTAACAGGTTAAAAATCATATTACAATAATATAATGCACTAGTAATGGTACATATAGGGTGGCGATTTGGACACCTGCATCCGTGAAGGGGTGATTCTCCGTTATACTCGTAAACAACTTTCACCATAACACTCATATTTCATTCATGAAAAAAAAAAACAAATTCCTTTACAACAGTTGACAGACTATTTCGATTCATGTATGAAAGGAATTTTTACAAATCGTATAATATATGTTTCGTAGCTGTATAAGTATATCACAGGTAAAATCACCCCCTTGACGAATGCAGGTCAGTAAATCGCCACCCTTTTTTTTTCTTTTTTTGTGTGGGAAATCATCGAATGATTTCTCCCAATCTGGGCGGAGCGGGCGTGTCTGACTTTTACTGACTAAAACCCATCCGTGTTTTTTCAGTTGCCTGTTGCCAAGGGTCCCGGTATCCCTTTCGGACTTTCCCGCAATAAATCGCCACCATGTATCTGCATGTGTTTCGTTCAACACAACTTTGTTTCTAACAACATTGCCATGGAATGGAACCCTGTTTGCCAATATATCAAATAAGTGTATGTACAGGATTTATCGCAACTCACACATGTGGAAAGTAAACAAGGAAACCCACGCGAAAATAATATATTATAAGCGTCCATAGGTACACTACACTGACTAAACTTGATTAAACCTTAATGTATCAGCCAAAATATAAGAACAGTAATACCTAAAGGCTTATTATTTTATTTATTTATTAAATTCTCATAGGTCTTTTAACCTCTTTATAATATGTTTTTACTTTTCTTATATGCTTTTTCTCTATTTGAGTCTATGACATTTGTTGTCAAATTGGCAACAATTAAAAAAATATAATTTGGTTTGTTGGAATTAAAAAAACATTGTTTTCAATAAATTGGTGTTGTTACCGCAAAAACCTAACTGAGATTCCCTACCTAAAATACCTAGACTTGAATTCCTACCTACAATCTACATAGTTTACATGAAACTTCAGAATTATAATAAACTGTTTGTAATAAACGAAAGTCAAGAAGATAAGTCCAAAACCTCCTGTAGAACATGATGCTGGGAATAGAGACACTCAAAATCTATTCAGCAGTTTTTGAGATCGAAAAGTCGCTCATACAATTAATGTGGTTGAAATGTCCCGTACAATCAATTGTCTTTTCAAACCAATTCAGTCTATAACCATCCAATGATGGCATTACCTACTCAACGTTAAATGAAATGATAATAACACAGAAATGATAATATTGTAATCTTAGCAGTTCCTGGTCGTTACTCGTGGCGTGTGGATTATAAATCAGAGCTCGTTGAAAGTGCCCGAATATTGCGGCCGAGCGGTGATATTACGTGTACTACGGAGGGTAGGCAGCAGTACCAGTGAGAGTGTAGGTAGCTTCTGCAATAATAATGAAGGCGTAGGGAGATGATGTTCTTGTAGGAAAACTTACCGGTGCAATTTATTGTTCTTGTCACACATAAGTTGTGATTGACAAGTCACTATCATTGTAATTGGGACAAGAAGCTGGCAACACCAACGTCAACAGAACGTCTCCAATTTTTTCTTTTAATTTTCACAACTATAAAAATTTCCGACGCGGTTTTACAAAATCAAAAAAAGAACAAAATGCACCTAAATATAACAGATAACAATCTAAAACTGTTAAATCGAAGGTGATATCTGTCATCTCACCACAAAAACAGGACATAGGAATGAAAATGAAAGAAGGGAAATACTGATGAGATCTGCCGCACTACGACCACCCTATCTCCTCCTGACTCTTCGGTCAGCTCCGCCTCCTCGCAACGCCCGCGTCGGTATCCAGCCTCACAGTGAGCGCTGTGAAGACACCTTACACAGGTACACCCGACAAGGGCTTAGGATCTCCAGGCCCACCGGCCTCTGATAGCCCAGCTCCCGCTCTACATGGTCCTCATATGGCCTGACCAAGATTATGTCTGGACATAAAAGAGACTGCGACCTCTGAGTTTGTTTCGGCCTTTCTTCTCAGAGTAGTCAGATAGGAAACACCGACCTCATCTAGCTTTTTTTTTTAATATGACGTGTAAAAGTGATTCCGATATCCTATTAACAGAATAAACAATTTCATTTCATTTCATTTCCGGCGGAAGTTTGCAGCGCATGAAATGCACACAATCCATCAATGAGAGCGTCATACGCTCATTCATACAATGGGGCTACAGAGCCGGAGGGGAGAAACAATCTGACTGCTATTAACAAACAAACTCACTTTCGGATTTATAATACTAGTTAGGATAGGTTATTTATTTATAGTGTAGGTACTATAGGTAACAATCTCTCGTACTAACACAGTCTCAAGGTGATAACACATAATAATAATGACACTAAAGGCTCAAGAATTTAGTAATTAAATATAATTATGTTCATGCCATGCTAAAATTATTAGTCCTGCCGCATGTCAGACGACCATTGAGCCAAACTTACGACCCAGTGGGCCCCGGCTGTTTTTTAATCTCGGAGACTAATTTAACATTTCAAGTGATTGTTTTTTTTTTCAATTTTGAATTTCACATTTGCATCTGTCAAATAAGTCTACGAGATAAAAAAATAGACAGTGAAACGACATAGCGGCCCAGACAGAGATGGCGGGATGAGCTAGACTTCTTCAATAAAGATTGGTCCTTGGCAGCTCTGGACAGCGAGAGGTGGAAAGAGAGTAGGGAGGTCTTTGCCCAACAGAAATGGCTAATAAAAAAAAATAAAAAAAATCTGCAAGTTGGCAGCAGCGCTGAATGCCTAGCGAGCTCTGGGCGTACCTACCTACATTTAAATAGGTACGCGCCATCACACGAGAAAGCTATTTGAGAAATAACTCACCTCAACTCATCATAAGAACCCTCTATTTAATCTCGCTTTCGTTTTCTAAGAAAGCGGTGAACGGTCACACAATATAGGCTGTCCAAATACAGAGCGTTTTTTGACACCTTAATATCATATACCGGTGAAAATGACAGAATTCAATACAGCCGTTGTATTAAATGATGGAACCGCATTCCTAGGACACCAAAACTTTACACAACAGAAGGCGGAACGGGAAGCATTGAAGTTAAATTGAAAAGATAATTAATTGAAGCTGAAATGCAAACCGTAATTCCTCTGTGAAACTGAAGCTCACTGTCACATACGATCCGTCGTTTCAATTCGTGTATACGAACGCCCCGTTAATTTGTCACGCGTAATCCCTAAAGGGGTGGGCAGAATGCGAAGTTCTTTTGAATTATTTTGAATGGTGGAACATTCTGTTAGATGAAGCGACGATTGCTTTTTGTTTGAATGAAAATTACGCCCAACACTTGAATTTGCAATGGACATACATTGCAAATTCAAGTGTTGGGCGTAATTTTTGCGGCGGTTATGCATAAATGGCAAGTCTTAGGCCATACAAATATTTGTGCCGTACGAGAATTGAACCAGCAACTCTTGAGGAGTAGACTCGTGGTCACTGCGTCAATCGATCAGTTTTTTGCCAGGAAATGGATCATTATACTAAAGGAGATTTTTGTGGTTAATACTAGAACCTTCACTAAAAACGAAATATGTTTTTTTATGTTTTGTTTTGCAAAAATGGGCGTACCTTCTGTCAAAATTTTATATTTATTTTTTAAACCACCATTAGCACAGGGCCGGATTTGGGGACATTGCGTTCCAGTCACTCAGTTTGATTTATTCAGCAACGCCCCTGTGCAAAATTATTACGGTTAATTTATTTATTTATTCATTCAAAAGAATATGTGAATGTACCTACGCTCTATATAGGTATGTTTTTAAAGCAGAGCCAGTGGAAATTGTTTTTGATAGGATTATTGTTTAGTTTAAATTAAATTGATTGTAATTAATTAAATGTAAAGTATTAGTTAGTCCAACTTTTAATTAGGCTTTACGTTACATGATGTTATTTAAAACCGATTATCATAAAAAAAGGTAGGTACCTATACGGCCCTTTTTTAGGTACATAGATATTTCTGATAGATTCGACAGGACGATAAAACATTGAAAGCGAATATCACTAAAACTGTAACTTTTCTCGATACCGTAACACGAACTATAATTCACAACTTATAAGTGGCAAACAATTCCAGCTCGTTACCGCCGCACCTGGGAACTATCACAAGAATCCGAAACACTAAGATTTATCACGAACACTTCTTCTGCCTTTATTGGACCTCAAATTCGCCATAAAATATTTCTTCCGCGAAAGTAAAGCACAAAGAGGAAGTTCCCAAACATTACGGCTTCGGCCACAATTCACTGGGGCTATTGAGGGCAGGCCCGGTCCGGCTATCCGTAGGTCTATAATGGCATCAACAAAACAATAACTTCATTCATTACTGGCATAACGTTGTGCGTGGGACGGTGATTATTTCGCTTTATTGTGAAGCCAAGCGCGCCACTACTGTTGGTACGGTTTACGTTGATTTGTGAGCGAGAAGCACAGGTTTTTTTGTAAGCAGAAACATTTTTTTATTTAACACATGACCATATTTTGGGAATATTAATAATCATGCATTTAAATTTCTGTGTATTCTATTTTTATTAAGTTTCTAAGTTAGGTTTTAATCATCATAATCATAATCATAAATCATAAATCATTTATTTGCCTGAAACATGGTTACACAAGATGTTAAATTAAATTATAGCACAGGACTTTAGAATGTGCCTAACTCTTTAGGACTCTATTTATGCATGCATGAATGCATTAGCGTATACATAGAATCTTCTGTCCTGATGACGTCATTGAGTCGCATGTTGCCTTGTAATTTTATGTAAATTAAAAACGAGAGACAACTATGCAGTAGTCTACGTTCAGTTTTCTAAGGGATGTTCTTAGCTCTCTGTCCATCAGCTCTTCGTACTTATTAATGTAGGATAAGTATTTATAGTGAAAGTCTATGAGCAATGGATCGCGATGTGTGTGAGAGAGAAGGAATGACAGTTAGTGAAGGAGAGGGGAGAGGAAGATGTTAGTTTGGATTTCGGTTAGAATTTAGAGAAGATGAACTAAAATAATTTAAGAAGACTTTTATTGTGTCGGTGAATAATAAACCATTGGTAAACTGTTTTTAAGCATTTTACTTGCCCCACAATTCCACATTCTTCATTTTGGAGGCTCGGCCGGGATTGCAGGCATTTGGTTGGTAGAGAAAAAACGGTGAAAAAAAAGGCGTTCGCGACAAAAAAATAACGAAGAATGTAAAATGTAGGTAAACTGTTTTTAAGCATTATACTTGCCCCGCAATCCCACATTCTACATTAATATACCTACCTGCTTAACCCTGGAAGTACTATACCTACAAACAGTCAAAGTTCATAACATACATTGTGGCGAGTGATCAATTTCCCAGTTCCAATACTTTATATTTACAGCATTCAGTAATTCTACTATTTCACCCACATTCTAGTTAATAAGGTCGAACAAATAGTAGCACACAAGCACCGTTTGCCCACAAACCGCCCCGTAGTGCTGCATTAAAATCGCATTACGATGTCGATACTTTATATCGATATTTGTTACAGCACTAGCACGACAGTACGAATATGTTCATTTGATTCCAATACATTTTTACTTTTATAGCAAATTGGTATCCGACTGCAGCGGGGCGCGGTTGTAAAAACGAACTTTATTTTGCAGCACATTTTGTAAAAATATACGATCGTATTGTTAAGTGAAGTGGCGGAATATTTTTAACTTATCGTTGTTATTTTCCAATATTATGTGGGAAAATTATTATTATTGATAAGGCAGACAGATGTTTTGTAAACCTTGTAATGTGTGACTCTGTTACGTAAAAACGTACGTTGGTACTACGGCATGGTAGAAAATAAACTTCTGATCTTTTTATAACCGTGTTTAGAATTAAGAAAACAAAATGATTTAAGAAAAAAATACGACAAAAAATAATGAGAGAAACAAGAAAAACAAGGAGAGATGAAGGGTTTTGAATTATTCATAAATATTCTGAACGAGAAATCAAAGATCGCCAATGAATATAATTTACTTACTTACTTTTCCGAATTCATCCCTGCGAGATTTCGAACTGTTTGAATTTTCGAATTATGTCAATTGCATCTTTTAAGAATCTTTCCAAAGGTACACGTGTTTTAATTTATTCTGCTATATTTAATATACTGATTCGAGATATATTATGCTTACATAATATGTCACACAGGTTTATGGTTTTGCGTTCTTATGATTTATTTAAAAGTTTCCCCAAGGCAGTTCTTAATGTAGAGTTATCCTACATAGTCCTATACAAATAAACTAGCTAAATATTATTAGCAAGCATAATTCAAAAAGACATTTCAAGATTATCAGAGACATTACTTGCGGCTGTATCACATAATATATGGTTTACGCCATTATTGGGGCTTAAAATACGGTAGGTAAGCAACAAATCTGAGCTTAGCACCGCTCCGCCGGGTGGCACCGCGAAGCCCCACAAATTTGCACCCATTATGCCTGATACGGGATTTGCCGCGATTCTAAATCCTCGCTTTTCGGGGATTGTGAAACAACAAATCCAGGGTGACGCATCTTAATATGTTGTTAATTTTGAATGGATTTCATTATGTCGTCTTTTACGTTACATTTTTCGTAATTCCATTCTTTTCCGAATCGATCGGACGAGAGTGGAATTGTTTCTGTTATTGTTCCTGGGAAAAGCCTCTTGTGTTATGTGACTCTTTACTCGTTCGTGTTAAAAGTTACTTGTGGATGTTCATCGTGTCATTCTTATGTATAACGGTCACGTACCAATCAGCCATCAACGCTTAAAAATTCATCATAATAGATTTCCGAGTAAAGTGACAGTCGATATGAATAGAGATTTTTTAACCGAATTTGTGTGGGGTAAGTACTACACAACTAAAACGTGAAAATTAAAAAAAAAAAACAACCGACTTCCAAACACTAAAAAAGTGAAAAATAACTTTAATTTCGGAAGTCGGTGGCAAAAAACGAATATTGAAAAACAAAAACACCGACTTCCGAAATTAAAATTATTTTTCACTTTTTTAGTGTTTGGAAGTCGGTTGTTTTTTTTTGTAAAAAGTTTTTTTTAACCTTATTGGTTTATCTTTGGTCCTGCATCTCACCTGATGGTAAGTGATGATCAGGTCGAAGGTGGAAACGAGCTTCACCCGCAAAGGAACTGGCTTTCTTACCTCTAACTGACGAAACAAAACAATGCTGTTGTGGCGACAGACATAAGATGCTGGTAGCTAGCCAGGCAGACTTAGAACAAGGCCTACCACGAACCAGAAAATAACACAAATAATAATAGAATAATTTTCAAAACATGTTGCCGTACGTTTATAAAACAAACAGTTTTAAATGTTTAAAAAAAAAAAAATATTACAATTTCACAGTAGACCACAATATTGTCCCATTAATTATACAAACCTGTGCAAATTAAACAGGCATTTTAATTACTCGAGGAAATATTCAATTACGTACGACATTCGTTTAAAGACTCGTAAATTATTCTCCAATAAAATTAATATTCCTCCTTACCTATGTTTCGTAGTCGAAAGTTGGAACTCGAAGTCGGCGAATCAATTAAAAGTTCCATTTCGAGTTATTTATAAAGTCTATTAATAATTCACACTTTTGTGGGTTATTTATTTCATGAGGATTTTCCGGAGTTTTACGTTTAAAAGAATGTTATTTATTGGATATTAATGAGGTCTCTACTAATCCTGTCAATGTTTTTTTACAAAAGTGCACATTAGTAATCTGTAAGTAAATATCCATCATGGATGATATCATCCATTATGGATGGATGGATGACCCCTGTAACACAGGATTTTCCTAGCATATTTTCACGCTTTTAATTTAATTTTAATGTCACCTGTACAAAAAAAATATGTATATACTCTGGAAAAAATCCAATAACAATTTTCTCGTGGAATAATGATTGCAACTTTGAGATGATACCTATTTCATAATATTATAGGTTCCAATATACTAAGTTCTATAAAATTACAATCAATACAGTAGGAGAAAATCGCGTTTAAACATATTGGTGCTCGTGACTGTATCTGTGTACTCTTTACGTCAAATAAAGAAATTCTAAAAAGTGTTTCCCGGTGCTTCAACCAATGTAACATGTTAAACATTTTCAGGATATTATGCATATATTAAAAATTACTCTATCACGGTACGGATTCATGTTATACCCATATAAATAAAATACATAGCCTGTTGAAATCATAACCCTCTTTTGGCTTGTCCGTAGTCGGGTAAAAATATTAACCAAGGAGAGATTACTTTCCGTTTGGCTCGTGGCTAAATAATAACAGCTGCACGGGTCAATCAAAACTTAAAAGCTACGCTTGCCGAGGTCAGTCCGTCGATGGGTGACCATCCACATTATCGAGACCCCTTCGTGACTCGGAAAGCACGTTAAGTCATTGATACCAGCTGTCAGTTGAAGCCAGTCGTTATAGGTAGTCAGAAACCCTAAAGTCAGACAACTAGTCTTACCAAGGAGTATCCTGTTACCCAAACACCCAGGAACTGGGTTATGGAGGTTTTGTGAACCGAAAGATAGACAGTTGCTCCATGTAAAATACTGGTATTCAGGTGTATCCGGTTAGATTAGAAGCTGACCCAACATAGTTGGTAAAACGGCTAGAATGACTTTCTGTAAATAGTGATATACTAGGGAAAAAACACTTTCGTTACGTACCTATGTGAAAAGTATTTGCACGTGATATTTCTATTTCGAAATGGTCACATTTCACTGACCATAATGCAGATTGGTCTAGGCGTCCAATATGCACCAACATTAATAATTCTACCACTATGCTCGAACCAGCATAGGTATTAAAAAAGCAAAAACAACATAACATACAGCCAGTCAAAGTTGTCAGCCTAAAAAAATAAAACAAGCGCTAAAGCAAAAATCTGGGTGCGCGAATAAAAAATGTTGCCAAGTAAAAAACTCAGGGCAAGTAAAAAAAGGCAGTAAATTGCAACATAAATTACGCAAGAAATCTGTAATACTGGCAAGGTGGGCCGTTCATCACAATTAGGAGCCTTGGAAATCGCGAGAGCATTTGTGGAAATGGTTTCTTTGTTAACGGGTTCTGATTGTGTTGGGGGTAAGCAGAGACGTGTGGTGTGGATCGGAATGTTACCACTACGTTGTTGAATTAATTTGTAACAACGTTATAGCTCTGTAAAGGTATATTTGAAAGCTTGTTTAGCGGCTGAAACGAGGTTAGTTCATGTAGAAGATGCAGCCGGCCAGCAATTGGTAGCGGTACTGACAGTTTATAGTACCTACTTAAGTACCTATAAATAAATCCATATATTATACTAATATTATAAATTCGAAAGTAACTTTGTCTGTCTGTATGTTACCTTTTCACGCCTACACCACTGAACGGATTACGATAAAATTTGGCAAGGAGATAGATGGTATCCTGGGGAAGGACATTCGCTACTGTTCATCAACATACCACGCGGGCGAAGCCGCGGGCGCAAGCTAGTTCATTATAAAGCGTGAAAAATCGAGTAGTCAATGAGTATTTAGTATTTAAACCATGTCTTCCATTACGACAATGAATATAAAATATGATGACGTTCATCATTCAGTCACGATTAAAGAAAATAGAGGCGCTTTGACACTTTTGGCAGGTGCCCGGACCTGACGTCTCAGTGCTGCCACCTAGTGAACGTCATTTTAGAAAACCCTCAATCGTATACTACACGATCGATTACTCACTGGAAGCTTACAAAAAATGTAGGTACTGGAGTTTATATTTCTCAACTGTATCAAGAAAATAAGAATAAAGGTTAATTTCAAAGCATAGCCTAGCCTGCAATAGAACTAGTCCGTTCAAATCTGTATATAGACTATCTAGTTGCACATATTCTGCCAATTAAGTGAGATATCTCGAGATGTACCGGCAGAGTCCAACCGGACATAAACTGAACGGATTCCGAATAATCCTTCATACGTTTGTATCTATGTACGTTTTAGATGCGAGTTTTGTTGGCCTACAGAATTCGTTTTTAGTAAACTTATGGAAAATATTGATTACTTTTGAACTTTACTACTTTAAACATGTTATTTGTCAATTGACGTAGGTACGTCTGTTCCAAAAGTAGGTATTTGATGAAAATGTAAACAAATGAATCAAAAAACACTTCAGTAGTGTTAATCTGCAAAAATCTCACCGTGAAAACTTAGGTGAAGTGAGCTTAAAGTGAACTGTCACTCCACCTGACGCCCTAGCGTCGTCGTGAAGTCAGCTGTCAACCCCTAGGTTGACAGCTGACTTCACCCAAGTTTTCACGGTGAGGTGTTTACAGAATAGACTGGCTGGATGCCCATTCTTAAGTGCCATTTTCAAATTGAGTACTTTGATTTAAAAACTTAAACCCGAAATTCTAATTTTAAATCACCTTAAGGGATGCACTAAGGTAACCTGCGAAATTCAGATTTTCTTACGTTTTTTGCAACTTGCAGGTCCGTGTCAGGTTGTATGTTGATTAAAATATGATTCGCGATATTAACAAATATGGCTTTACAGTTATAATCAGATTCAGAGAATTAGCAATAGAACTTCTTAAGTTCATATAATTGCCAAATGTCATGATTTAATGAAATTAAACTTGTATGAACTTAATTAGATAGAATTTCGCTGGCTACCTTAGCAGATCCCTTAAAACGAAATACACGACTGCTTACCAATAAATCTTAATATTCTTAAATCACATATGCACTGTCTTATTTAACCCGATGTGCCTGCAGTGCAGAGACGAAACATTTGCTGCAATTAATAAAACGGGCCCGTACATCCGGATTATCCTGCTCGCTTACGAGACCCGATTTATCGACACGAGTTTGGATCCGAATCCAGCTTGAAGTTTGGGCTTGAGTTCCAGTGATCACACAGGTTTTTCTAAAAATAAATTTGCTTTTTTTTTAAAGAAACTGTCTTGACTACCTTTATTTGAAATCAGTTAAAAAGTGAGCCTTCATTCTTTGTTTAACTTATTGATGCGCGTTGGAAGTTTCGTGACAATAGATTATTTTGTCTCATAATTCACGGCTTCACAGGTTAAAACTTTAGGTAGGTATTTTTGTTAAAATTTTCATAACATCACGCCTGTATTTTCCGAATGGTTAGGCAGAGGTGTACCTAATAGTACATCCGCATTTATTTTTGAAGTCTCATGTAATAGGAGGCGACCCCATTGCCAGCCGGAGTCTAGATTTGTGCCTGGTACGGAAAAATTCCAAGTGGAAAAAACCTCTGTGCCCGACCCGGGAATAGAATCCAGAAAATCATGCTCAGCAGTAGCACTTGCGACCAGTATAATGAGGCGGTCTACTAAAAATACCTAAACAATAAAGTTTCGCTACATATAAGCTCTGCTTTCTATGGCTCGGCATCCTTACACCTGTATGTGGGTCGAATCTAGAGCTAAGGCCGTCGATACATTTACGACTAACCTCGGCAGGTTATAAATCTTAACTTAGTACCGATTTTAGGTTCCGTAGTAAAAGTCGTTCGGAGAAAAATATTAGTACCAATCGGTGTTGTTTTTAACGAGATTTTTCTTGAAATGGAGAGATGGAGTTTAAAATTTAAATCTATTTGTAACGTGTGTTTACACACGATTTGCTTTGTAATGTGTTTATTTTTTGAATTGTTTATAATTTCTGTTTTGCAAAATAAATGGGATTGATTTAAAATTTGTACCTATCCTGCACATCGTTGCTAAATGCACAATATTTTTGACTTTTTCTCACGGTTGGCTCAAAATGGAAATAAGCAGAAGAATGCAATCAACTATAATGTTAAGTTTGTTCTCGGGATAAATACATCCCAACTACGGAACCCTTCATCGAGTGATGTGCGTGCTCCGACGCGCACTTGGCCGGTTTTTGGGCACCTTGTAGGTATTTTTTGAATATTCATGTTTTTCTACATTATTTGTTCGTGCTTTTGTGTGTAGTGCAATATTTTTTGTTTGAACAAATGAACGATTATTTTATCTATCTCTAAAACTCATGAAACTCAACTTAAAAAAACTTCTCGTGCTCGCAGGTGATCATAAAACTCGCTGATCACTTAAAACATTATGGGCTATAAAAATCACTGCAATAAAACTTACAGCGATCGGTGCAACTGGGCCAAAGTGATCGGCCAAAGTGATCCAAAGTCGTCAGCGCGTCGCCGGCCTTATGTAAGTACCTATTGGGAATTGGCAAACACCTTAGTTAGGTTTTAATGTGGTTTCGGCTGATCTAACTGGTCTATCTTTATTCTTGAGTTTTGTGTTCAGAAAATACCATTTTCACACTACGTTAGCAGTAAAATACCAACCCGCAGTGAGCCGACGTGGTACAGGATTTTGACCTGCTCCCTCTTACAAAGAGGAAGCCTGAGTTCCAGCAGCGGGCTCATTATAGGATCTCTGTGAGAGAGAGTGGGCCGTAATACACCACCCAGGCACAGTGCGCGTTGGTGAATGTCACATATCTTCGAATTTTTTACTTCTAGGACATGCCGGTTTCCTCACGGTGTTTTTCTTCGACTTTTTATTATTATTATTTATTTAACATACAACAAAGGTCCACACTAGCAACAAGAATACTTATAAGATGTTAGTAACAATTATTATAACTTATATACAGGTTGTTAGGGTAAACACCGTTATCCTTGCAACCAGTGGTTTGGTTTCATTTATAGAACGTAAAATCAATGTAAAATTACAACTTTTTTTTCCTTTTTTTTAAGTCTACATTTTACCACAAGAGAGGCAAGTTCGTTGTCCTATGCGCTAGGGCAACGAACTTGCGTCTCAACACGGGCGGGGGGTACGGGATGCGACCTGACCGGCCGCGAGCGCGAACCCCCTCAGTCAGTCAGCTGTTTCGCTAGAGAGCACGGTGTCGGATAGAAACTTTTTAAGATCTTTTAATGAAAATGACGTTTTTTTTTTGTTGTGTTCGGTCATTTAATTTTATATTTAAGTCAACTACCCATGGTTTGAATGACAAGACTGTTTACCCTTACAGCCTGTATAACCTACGTTAGTACCTATATACTAGGATGTTAATAACAATGTAGCTTATGATCTATATTAGTACTTATACACTATGACAGACCGTGTTGTTTTGAGAGCAGTAGTGATGGAATAAATTATACAAAGTATAGTGCCTGCTTGGGTTCAAATCCACGACCATAACTCGGTAAGTCGCAGTCGTTACCACTAGGCCGCCACTTTTCTCTCTTTACCTGCTGTTGCTTTGAAGGATATATGTGTAATACGAGTTATTATGGTGGCCCAGTGGTAACGGCTACGACTTACGAGTTGTAGGTCGTAGGTTCGAACCCTGACTGGTGCTTTACTTTGCGCAAATTATTTCATCGCCACTGCTCTCAAAACGGTGAAGGAAAACATCGTGAGGAAACCGGCATGTCCTAGAACCAAAAAATCGAAGACATGTGAAATCTACCAACCCGCACGGGGCCCGCGTGGTGGATTACGGCCCACTCCCTCTCACAAAGAGGAGGCCTGTGTCCTAGCAGTGGGAACATTATAGGCTAATTATGATTTAAAAGTAGCTCATTAGTTTATTGTTTTAATAAATGCTTAATTGTCATTCCAATGTTAAGGACTCTATTAGATTCTAATAGCCGTAATAAGTAAATGATAATGTTTTTTAATTCATTTAGATAGAATAAGTAAAGACTTTCTAATCATTATTACTTTAATTTACAATTTTAGATTATTGTGACCTCATTTTAGACTATTGTGAGTTCCAGCAGGTTTAAACGATGTACAGAGAAAATACAATAGTGCCTTTGCATTTGAGTCTTAGTTGGCTACATATTCTAGCTACTGGGACTGCAGTAAGCCAGGATCTGCAGCGGTCACTAATGGAAATACCGAGCTACGGTTAAAGTCTCTGCATATATATACCTAAAGTACAGAAGCTAGTTTCGAAAGATAGGTTACATTCACTATTGTTTGAACTGGAGGGCAAATCACTACATAGTATAAAACAAAGTCGCTTTCTCTGTCCCTATATCCCTATGTATGCTTAAATCTTTAAAACTACGCAACGGATTATGATGCGGTTTTTTAATAGATAGAGTGATTGAAGAGGAAAGTTTTAGTATATAATAACCGACATCGACGCGGGCGAAGCCGCGGGCATCAGCTAATATATTATATTTAAAACAAAGCGTTCTCGCAACGTGAACCAAAAGTATTTGTTGTTGCGTAGTACATTATCATAATAATCATCATAATCAGCCTATAATGTTCCCACTGCTCCACAGGCCTCTTCTCTTCGAGTGGGAGTGGGCCCTAATCCACGGGCCCAGTGCGGGTTGGTAGATGTCACATGTCTTGGAATTTGGGTGGTATTTATAGGTTCTAGGACATGTTGGTTTCCTCACGATGTTTTTCTTCACCGTTTTGAGAGCAGTCGTGATGAAATCTTCTTCATATTTACACAAAGTAAAGCGCTTGCTTGAGTTCGAACCCAGGACCTACAACTCGTAAGTCGGGGCTGTTACCACTGGGCCACCACTGCTCTCACTCCTCTCTGCTCTCCTCTGCTCTCTTTAGTATATATATACGTCCATATTATAGTACACATTTGGGCCCAGATACATAACATAGTTTTTTTTAAACCATACTTCATCAAAACAAGGTGCAATTTCGATGTACTAAGTACACCCTATGCCTATCCGTTTTGGGAATAGGCGCGATTCTATGCATATACTGCCCAGAGGACAACACCCCAGGACCCAAAGTTCAGAGGTCAGATTGAAGATAAATACATCAACTTGTAAATGTCCGAACTTTGAAACAAAACTGAGGAATAGAGCTTATCTTTCCGAGTGAATAAGAAAGAGTTCATATAAGGAAAACGTTCCGTTCGTAGTCGGTTAAACAAAGATTGGTTGTTTATAAATATTTAGGAGACTTTTTGGTAATCGGGTAAAAGCGGAAATACATGCGCAAACATCTCTCCATTGTGAGATTTTAACAGATTTGCCATACAAAATATGTTAAAATCTCACAAAGACGAACCATTTGCAACGTTTGTAAGACCCCAGGTATGTTGTGCCATCCTGCCAGGGTTGCGGGAAAGTCCGAAAGGGATACCGGTACCTTGGCAACAGGCAAATGGAAGGAACACGGGTGGGTTTTAGTCAGTAAAAGTCTGACACGCCCTTCCACTTCGCCCAGAGCGGGAGACGTCATTGCATGATTTTCCACCCTCAAAAAAATAAAATAAAGGTACCATACCCTGTCCTCACGCGTGTTACGAAGAACTTATTTTGGGACAACGGCATGCAACCACCTATACTCCATTTGAAATAAGATTAGACGTTTAAATAAACCTTTTTTACAGTCCGTTCAACCGATTTTGACTTCTATTGCGTTGGTCGCATGACAAATGGCAGCTGCAGTAGACAGTTGGTATTGTGTAACCTTTTTTGCTTTTAATGCCATCCTTATGCCTACGGTATAGAAGTCAAAATCGGTTGAACGGACTGTATAAAGGTTTGTTTCAATGTCTAATCTTATTTCAAATGGGGTATAGAATACTGTTGTGCTAGCTACCTGGCATGTGTATTACCGGCTTTATGCATCTAGTGTTGGCTTTTACCTTGGTCAGAGGCTAAGAATTGCCGTACAACGTTGCAATGCCGCCAGTCTCTTGGGTACATTACCAGCCAACAGCGATGCGGAAGAATTTTTCGACGCCATATTTTAGTTATTGTTTATTTGTATAGTTAGTTTTAATTAATATTAGTAAGAATTTAATTAGTTAATTAAAACACTTATGAATTATCTAGAGTTGCGAAATCTAGTGTTGGATGATGAAAATCTTTTACTTAAAAGGGGGTTCCTATGTAAGATTTACTGTAAAAGTTTGTAAGAGTTTCTGCAATAAACTATTTTTTTTTAATTGCATTTTAGCAGTTCAGTAAACTCATACTATTGCTGCCGCATAACACAGTACTGAGGGCTTAAACCGGCCACATTAGCATTTCCTCTAAAAGCAATTCATTTCCTGAATTTCCAGCTGTCATTAGCAATTCCTCTAATTTGACACAAAAGGAATTCATGATGTGTGGACCATTTTACGAATCTCCATAGAAAACTGTCAAACAGATTCAGAGTCAGAACAGAGAATTATTTCGTAATATGAATCGCACGCAGATCATATTATGAATTGTCAGTTTGTGACATTTTACGATGATTCATAATATTTGCCTATTATGATTCTGCCAAAGTGGCTGTTTTAAGCCACCTGATTTTGTTTAAGGCAATTGCAATGGGTGAACAATGAGATATAAAAATCCTTTTAAACAAAAAAAAACTTATTCTTGTTGTTTTCGACTCTGAATGCATTTGTCTAAAGACCATTAGAACAACTATATAAAGCAACCTCTTCCAAATTAAGTCAGTCCTAAGTGAGCTGTCGGGTGATTCCTACCTCTTCGCGTTCTACCAATAATAAAATGTATCGTCCATTTGATCCTTCGAAGCCCTTGGACGAACAGCTGATTGATTTCAGACTTATTATTAGTGAAGAAGAGCTTGATCAAATTTCAGACCGATTAACAATGCAGGGACCTATCCGGAACAGATTCCCGAACAGATTAATTGGGAGTCAGACCTTGGAAGCAGTTCCACCAGTCAACGAACCAACTGAGATTGCGAGTTCAGCTTTAGCAAGTGAGACTGGGAACTCTGAATTCCCCGACTCATTCGAGACTCTAGAAAATGGCGGACGCCATGAGTCTTCGAGTCAGCCACCTGCCAACAAAAGACCAAGGATACAATTTCTGAACACCCATTACGCTTCTGAGTCTTCAGCTGCCCCTGACTGTCATCAGCAAAAACCGAAGGATCCCGAACATCAGAAAACACCAGATCCCAAAAACCCGCAGTAATATTACAAAATAATGTGAAAATGAGTTTGACAGTATCGCGGTTTTACACATGATTATTATTGTAGTTCTAGGTATTACTTTGTTGATTTAATTTAATTTCTGTTGTGCAATATGTTTACGTATGTGTTAAGCATTAAATAATCTTGATACCTATTTATTTTATTTTATATTTAAGCCCTCTAAGATAGTGGTTAGCTGAAAACATTTGCATTTGTGAAACTTAACAATATTTTTTTTTTTTTGGTATGATGATTTTTGCAAAATAGGCACTGATCTATTTTGCAACTTATAACCTAGCTAGGCGCAAGTCAATAGGGACCCTAAAAACCTAAAAATAAAAATAAGCCCATAGGGGCATAAAATAAGTGTTATTTTTAAATGTCGCAGCATCATGCTAAGATGGCTTTTTCGCCTCGTAAAGGACTTTGTGTTTATTTTCATTTTACTTTTGTATGTTTTTTATTGAATGTTTCAACGAGTGTGTTTTGTTTAATTTGTGATCTTCCTGTGCGAGTCCCAATAAAGAGTTTTTCTTTCTAGTTCTAAGATGCAAATGAGAAATACAGAAACATCTTCAATGAGCGCTACGGCAAGGAAGGTCGCAGGACCAAGCTAGTCAAGCAATAAAATATCCCCAACTTACGTAAGTTCTTTCAGACGCTTCCAATTATTATCTTTTTCGTTTCCTTATTACAAAGGAGCATTGAAACTAAATGCTTACAAGAGCACCTCGTTACTCTAAGTACTTATTTATTTTACTCAGTTCTACTCCGTAGCAGTTGAGTGATTTCATGGATTCGTTCAGTAAATGTCCTCATTTTATTCACGTGGTGTTTTTCGTAAATGTTGAAATGTTTTGTAAGCCCAAAATCGGTAGTAACCTACGGAATTGTTAAAGCAAAATTTTGTAGACCAAGGGTATAAGAGGTAAAAGATATACTTACTCAAGAGGGTACAATTAGCGACGTTTGCGGCAGGCCTTATGTACATATATCACTCGCTCTATCTCCACTAAATTCAGCGGAGGTGTCGAGAGGGAATAAAACTAAGGATGGGAACAAAACAAATGCCCACTTGTGATATACGGCGTGCGATAATCTAATACTTATTTGTTTTTGACGTGTTAAAAGTTATTTTGATTGTATTAATTATTATTTAATTTGTGGAAGCTTCTAAATGGAAACTGTAAGCGCATTGTACATTAGTTATTTACCTACATAATAGACTGTAAGCTTTCTGAAGAATAAATAAATAAAAATTCAATGTCAATTCAAATAAAAAATTTAATGTAAAATCTTTAGCCTTGTAAATTCTTCCTTGAGCCGCTTAAGCTTCAAGGACTTTTCGAGGTATTTCAAAGAGGATTTTTAATGGGATTCATAATTCTTGTGTCTCTATTTACCTGTATCTGTTGTAACTGCTAATATACGTGCTCTTGAAGATTGAAAAAAAAAAACGTACTGTTAAAACTCTACCTGAATGTTATTCTATATCTATCTTTTACTATGGCTTGGCACGCAACGATGGCAAGAAACCGGACGGTATGTCCTTATTTCCATGCATGGATGGTGGGTAGGCCTTTAGTGTGAGACGCAACGTGTGTCGATACTCTTGCGCCATCCCATCTTCCTGGTTGCGTGCTGTGCTGGCGCTGTTGCTGCGGCTGCGGAAAACCGCGAGCAGCATAATAAGTATAATAATCTTATCGGTAATTCAATTTTCAAGTCGTTTGGGGTTGAAACCCCCGTGGGCTCCGAGTGCTCATGGTCACTTTATGGAAAGCTCCAAACGGCTAGTTGGCACTACCCAAGGGCTGGCTCTTACCTTGGCCAGAGGCATTGCCACATGGTAATGCCGCCAGTCTTTTGGGTACTTTATCAGTCGACAGCGATGCGGATGAATTTTCCGTCGCCATATCTTAGTTTGTTAATAAATATAAAAAGGGCATTCCCGTTAACCTGTAATAGTATAGCGTCAACATATGCCAAAAAAAATCACCATTAAAAAAAATATATTAAAATAGGTACTTATTCACAAAAAATACGGAAAAAAACACTCTGTACGTGTCTTTCTACGTTAAAATACAAATGTGCGTGTACAGAGTTTCTTTTACATATCAATTTATATAGTTTTGTGAATATTTTACTAAAATAATTTATATATATATATTTTTGTAATATGTTTTTTTTTGCATGACATATATAATTGACGCTATACTATTGTGGGTAAACGGAAACGCCCTTTGTTAGTTAACATACTGTATAATTTACTTCCACAAACAATCTCAACTAAAGTAATACCTACTGCAAATCATGTTCTTTTAACTCATTAACAAAATCTGTTGCGAGTTTAGTCATGTATATGTGAACGTTAACTAGGCAGTCTTCAGGGAAAACAATCGTTCAGGTAGAGAACTAATGAGCGTTCAAACCGTAATTCTATCTTACTTTAGGTTAGTTGAATGCGGACGATAGCCGATTGGAAATGAGCCAGTTGTTCTCACGGGGTTCGCCGGTGTATGACCGCATGTACGCTGTATCCCAGCCTTTACCACTGTGTGCATGCGATGAACGATGATCTTGGATATGTTTGGGATTTCATTAGAAGCGTTCCTGATTCCTTTGTGCAAACTGTCGCTGAATGAAGACCTCGTTTATACTATAACACCTCTCTAGATTAATTTACTTGAAACGTTACTCAAAATAGACGTACGATAACGTTTCGTAATAGCGTTATGTATAGTTCCAGTATTTATTTATGTACTAATTTCTTGGCAATATAACGAAAATCTTTAGGGAACAAAATCTTCAACTATTAATTTAGTTGCGATCCGGGTACGGTAGAAATTATCGGTACTAGAACTATAAGTAACGCTATTTTAAGTACCTGTTTGACAAAATTAAACTCTAATAACGGAATATTGCTAAAAAAATTGCGTATTTTACAATAGATTTAGCGCGTTTCATTAATATTAAATTTCTACCTAAATCGGCTAGAGAACACCGTTTAGAGTTTAGACTATGTACTGATGAGCACACGCACATTGGCTTAAAAAGATTTCGTAGTTAGTTATAAATATGTGAACGTAAAGAGATAATACTTGGAATTTTTGGCCTTGTTCTGAGTTCTGACCACTCTATAGCGAGTTTTTATGTTACAATATACATAAAAGTGAGTACCAAAACGTTTTGTTTCGAGTTATTCGATGCACAGTGGGGCGTACGCACGTATATCAAATAAAATTCTATCTATTCAAACGTGAATTCTGCCAGTGGTTTTTTATCCATTTTTTGGTAGAATTTTTAGAAAAAAAACCTAACTTTATTCTAGCACTATGATAGTGGTAGTAGTGAGAGTTTTATAAAGTGTTTTTATTTCTGAGTAGCTGCGCCCCGCTGTTTCACCCGCGTAAGTCCCGATCCCGTGAGAATATCGGGATAAAAAGTATCCTATGTCCTATTCCAGGATGACCTGGAAGTAACAACGTCCGTTCAGCCGTTTAAGCGTGAAAGCGTAAAAAACAAACAAACAAACTCACTTTCGCATTTATAATATTACAAGTTAGGATATTTGACTGCCTCATTTATATTAAGTCATCTAGTTGTCGCAAACACGACTGAGGCCTTAGTGCGAGTTTATTTTAACTATCTTCACTTTACGCATCGACCGCGTTCGGCGCTCCGATTGGCCCTTCACTGGCTTTCACTGGTGAAGGGCCAATCGGAGTGCCGAACGCAGTCGATGCGTAAAGTGAAGATAGTTAAAAGAAACTTGCACTAAGGCCTCTGCTGAGCGTAGCGTCCCGGATTCGATGCCCGTATTCGGCTGTGTTATCCCATTTTTACCCGACTACGGCGAAGAAAAAAGGAGGGTTATGATTTTGACCGGTATGTATGTATGTATGTATGTATGTATGTATGTATGTTCATCTGTTCCCTCCTATCTTCCAAACCACTTATCACAATTTGACAAATGAGGTATCGTTAGAAGCGTCGTGATTGTCCGCTGGTTATAGGCTATGTGAAGTCACATTAAATTAAAAATGGCGCCCTCTAGAGGAAATAAAGTGAGGAACTTAAAAAAAAATATGGTTTAATCGTACCATGTTGGGTATCAAATGAAAGGGCTTAATGAGCACATTTCAAAAATATATATATTATAACCCCAAAAGAATTTAAAAAACTATAGTAATATAAACTAAAACCCAACTACGACTTAAAAGGTATAAACAAGACACCACAGACAGACAAATTAACAATCCGGAGTCACACGTACTCTGTTCGATTTATGCCCTAACAGGTGTGACTCCGGATTTTTAATTTGTCTGTCTGTGGTGTCTTGTTTATACCTTTTAAGTCGTAGTTGGGTTTTAGTTTTTATTACTATATTTTTTGTATAAACGGTATTCAGCTGCATCCGGTGAGACTGGAAGCCGACCCCAATTAACATAGTTGGGAAAAGGCTAAGCAGATTGATTGAGAAGTACACTGTGCTCGTAACCTAGTACCGCAGACATACTTCAGCAATTTTTATATCTACCTACACTTTCGCCACCATTTTCTCTCAGTCGAGTGTTGAAAGTATTAAAGTATGATAGATATGAGTACGTGCCGACAACGTCTCGCTTCTGACGGATATTGAACACTGCGTCAAATTAGCTCGCCTTAAATAAATTCTTGTCTTGTATTTCATAATACCATTCATTTTGAAAGGTTAGGTATATTATTGTATGGTTTAAAATAAGATATAAGTAACAATCTTTCTAAAAACAAACACACTAAAAAGGATTTTCCCATGGCAACCTTCCGGCTCCATCATCAGACCCTGAATACCACCTAGTGTCAAAGCACTGGTTAATACATATTAGCCAATGAGTCCAAACACGATGATGCTATCTTGTTTGGTTGGGGAGTTCCTATGCCCAACTTCCGGCTTCATCATCAGACCAGCTCCATGGTATCATTTTTTCAAAACTACCGAGACATAGTTTATATAAATATGCCAAGTTTCAGCTCAATCGGAGGCCAGGAAGTGCTTGAAAAATGGATGACAATTGGAGTAACCGGAAACATACGAACAGAGCAAGCTATTATAAAGCTTGTAAAAACGGCATAGGTAATAAATAAACAGTTATGGTCGAATATTCCAACTTTTTGAATAATTAATTATCTTATCATATTAATTCTATAGATAACTAAATCACTAAATTAAAGAGATAAACCCTATTTCATACATCAATGAATTCGAAGTATAAATACCACATAAACTTGTACGCCTCGTAGCTTCGTAGAGCATCTACACTCGGCTACGTCTACGGAGCTACGGCGTAGCCCGTGAGGTTATAAATTAACCCATCCTCTATTCGGCAGATAAAGCACCCCGTATAATACATCCCTCGAAGATATATTTAAGCGCTGAGGGAAAAACGTTTCTCGTTTTATACGGGAATAAGCCTTTTTGTGAAAATGCCGATTAATTTTCAATTTACCTAAGTCTTGTGTTCTCGATTTTTTGTGTGGTTATTCGATTTTTTGTACTTATGTTTTGATTGTTGGGATAAAATGTAGTTTATTAATAACTTTGTCATCCACAACGTTATTAATTAGAAAGTGAGGACTATATTTTAAAGATTGAACATTGCGACATACGTATCTCTGTTAAATAAAATGTCTCTATACGCGTATGGTGGATACATTTCAGTACAACAGTAAAATTTACGAGCAACTCTAAAACAATCATTAATACGCGTTTTATTGCGGGATACGGAACGCGGCTGTATTCTGTACAGCGCGGAATGACGTCACGGATTATAATGACGTTAGAAATAAGGCATTGAGTGCACGCCCCTGTAGCTCAGCGACAGAAAAAAAATCTTATACCTTTTTTTTTTGAGGGTGGGAAATCGTCAAATGACTTCTCCCGCTCTGGGCGGAGCGGGAGGGCGTGTCAGACTTTTACTGACTAAAACCCACCCGTGTTCCTCCAGTTGCCTAGGGTCCCGGTATCCCTTTCGGACTTTCCCGCAACCCTGGTCCCAGACCTCTATACCTAAGGTAAAGTTTTTATTTCTATGTTTGTAAAAGGTTATCTCTGAAAATACTGATCCGAATCCAAAAATTTCTTCACTGATAGAAAGCTACATAATTCCCGAGTGACATACTTTTTTATGTCAGAAAAATACACAGTTGTCATAGACACATGCGGATGAAAACTCGGTACGGCCGCAGGAAGTATTTCATTAAAAAAAATCAAGTAATAAAAACTAAAACCCAACTGCGACTTAAAAGGTATAAAAAGAAGACACCACAGACAGACAAATTAAAAATCCGGAGTCACGGGCATAAATCGAACAGATTACGTGTGACTCCGGATTTTTAATTTGTCTGTCTGTGGTGTCTTGTTTATACCTTTTAAGTCGTAGTTGGGTTTTAGTTTTTATTACTTGATTTTTTTTTAAATTCTTTTGGGGTTATAATATATATATTTTTGAAATGTGCTCATTAAGCCCTTTCAAATTGATACCCAACGTGGTACGATTAAACCATTTTTTTTTTAAGTTCCTCACTTTATGTCCTCTAGAGGGCGCCATTTTTAATTTAATGTGACTTCACATAGCCTATCACCGGCGGACAATCACGACGCTTCTAACGATACCTCATTTGTCAAATTGTGATAAGTGGTTTGGAAGATAGGAGGGAACAGATGAACATACATACGTACATACCGGTCAAAATCATAACCCTCCTTTTTTCTTCGCCGTAGTCGGGTAAAAATACCACTGTTTTAAAGCCATTTAAGTAATTATATTAACTGCACGAATGTCTATGTACCTCCTTTGGTACATTATTTACCCTTATGGGCGTAGCCAGCAGGGTGAAGCAAATGAGGGCTCTTTTTTTGTTTTTTAGGGGTTCCTGCATAAATGGTTTATCTAATTTATACACATAGAACTAGCATTGCCCCGTGGTTGTTTTTGCATGGAAGTATTTTAATTTTCCGGCATGAAAGGTATGAATTCAAATACTTATATATAATATAAAACAATTTTTTTAGACATCGGTGCCAGTTCTTTGAGTCATTTAATAAAACAATCTTAAAAAATGTTTGTATTCTAATTTGATTTTTCCCGCAACAATGCGACAAATCAACCTTAAATTTTTCGCCATAACACATAATAAAAACTGCACAATAATATCTAAACCGGAGTGGTGTTTAATTTCAGCCTGTCATGTTCGCGGTCAAATAACAGAGAAACGAATGGGCCGCGTATTATAAATGTTTATTTTTAATTACATTCCCTTCAAGCACGGACGTGTGGTACAACCGTACAACGGACAGATGTGGTTTCAGTACGTTTTTAGTATTTATTATTATTAAAACTCCCTCAACTGACTGCCTCCTTGGCCTAGTGGTTGTAATCGCTATTGCTGAGCATGTGGTCCTAGGTTCAATTCCCGGGTCGGGCAGTGTTATTGGGATTTTCCATCCGGTATTTCTCAGTAGCAGCCTGGAGTCTGGACAATGTGCTCTATTAACGGCAAAAGGCTCGCCTCCTATTACATGGGACTTAAACTAAACATAACTGGCGAAATGAGGGTGTACTAATAGGTACACACGGCTACACATCAAGCTATACATTTCCAGTATAAGCTGACCTCGCATTGTACCGAAATCCTATACAATGCGAGATCAGCATAAAAAAACATAAACTGGAAACCTCTGGCTAACACTTACGGGGAATACAGGCGTGATATTATGGGTTTGAGTTATGAAAAATCTTTGGTTAGCTTAAAGTAGGCTAGAGAATGACAACATTCACTGCCCGTAGTACTTTGTATTCAGAAAAACCTAATAAATCAAATTTTATTGAAGTATTCACAAATTCTTAAAAGAATATGTTGTTTAAATAATAGTACCGCGGTAGTGAGTACGTCTCACACCACATCAATCTCAACAGGATCAGGCCAGTCAAATTTTATTGCCATTCACTTTTAATGGAGGCTCCCTGTTTTATAGTTCAATTATAAGACCGAGACGTTTTTGTTTACCTCCTTAATTTAACGCTCTTTAAATAAAACAATTGGTTTTTTTTATGTTTAAAGCGGTTTCTAGTAAAGATTTGGATCGTTTTTTATAAAACGCGACTAATGAGGCAGATTGCTTGCGCTGATTTTATATTTTACCAATAATTTATTAAAACGCTTATTTAAACAAATAGGGCAGGAAAAATAGGCTGGCCTCCTAGTACATGGGACTTGGCGAAATGTGGGTGAACCATAGGTAAACCTCTGCTCAACCCTTCGGGGAATAGAGGTGAAATGTTGTAATTTTCTTTTTGTAGCTTCGAATATCGAACAGAACGGCTCGATTTCTTCCGCCATTTTCAAGCGCCATTTTCTAAACACAAGTGCCTACAAACGAGCTAGCGTAAGCACTTCTAAACGAAACACCTCTCAAGTCCTAAAATTTAAACGTAAAGGCACTTTGTCCCTCTCCCCCCACCCCTCTCAGAGTGGATAATTTTCATAGTAATTAACCGTTCTACCGTCGTGACACCTGCCCAGGCCCAGTGAGGGGTGGTCCTGTCATACACTTTTTATTCAATTTATAAAGAGCACTATTTTTTGTGCCAGCTTCACTTTTTACGTGAAAAAGTGGATCCTTGTCACCTTTGAGTTGCTCTATTTTCTTGATGAAGATAATAATGAATCTTTTTGATTTTTGTATTTTGATATCATATTATTTTCCGCTTTTAAATAACAGTACACATGCATACATACATAAACTCACGCCTTCTTCCCATGGAGGTAGGCAGAAACTATAGAACGCCACCTGCTACGATCCTTACATACTCCTTTTGCCTCATTTACGTTCATACATCTGGTCATGCACGCACGCAGTTTGCGAGTACTACGCACCTGACCTTTCATCGTGAACATCACCAATAATGTCACTATATGTCCTGTGTGTGTGTGTGTGTGTGTGTGTAAATAACAGTTATTGCTCTAATATTCGCATCGATGTTCTATAGTGTTGTCAAGAGTTGTATTACTCATAAGTCAAATCATTTATTTCATAACAAAATACATTGTGTTGAAAATATTACGGTAAACAATAAATTATATCACCAACATTGCATTTAAATTTACAATTCATTATAGAGTTAAATACAATTCAAAATAATAATTCACAAGCGTCATCATCATGTTTATCACGTATTTCTAATAATACTTATACATTCTATAGAAGTATTTAGTCACTAAACGAATCCTTCATTTAAAACCAACTTCTTTTCAAAATCTCTTCATTAACGTCTTTAAGATCTTCCGCATAACGTTCCGGTTACTCTGCAAGCGAAAAGCGGAAATCAATCTAGGATTACAAGGTTCTTTCCATAGACAACATTTTTTTTACTTTTATTATTTTGTTCTTCTCGTAGATATAAGTATTACGTAGGTAAAATGAAATATTGAACGTATTAAGGTGTATGCACACCTGTTACTTTTTGTAGAGCAACATTTGGCAACATGATCACATTAACTTTCTGAAACTTTTAGTAAGTTTACTAAATAACTCTTTGTTATCCGTTATGGCCCACTTACACTTTCAAACGTTGCTCTACAAAAAGTAACGTAGTAACGTGTGGATGCAGCTTTACAAGATGAATCATGTAGACGATTTTACTCGCATCCTAGGAAAATTACAAACATCATTTAACTAAATAAAATATATGTTTTAACCGCCTTCTTCAAAAAGGAGGAGGTTCTCAATTAGTCTGTATGTTTTTTATTTTTTTATTCTCTAATTTAATACGATACTTAACCAATCATCATCATCATTTCAGCCCGGAATAACATACTGCTATGTATAAGTCCCACCTTTTTCTGTCATTCTTCTCGGTTTCATGCGTCCTTCAGGTGTTTACCGCAACTTGGATGATATCATCAACCCAACCCGCTTTTGAACGGACCTGCCTGGCTTTTCGGGAAATGGCGGAAAATCGCAAATGTTGCGAATTTATATTTTTATATTTAATTAAAAGCAGTTCTATTTTTATGATTAATTTGCAATTAATCATAAAAATAGAACTGTTTTTAATTTATAGGTAATTTAATGTAGTTTTTATTACAATCAATAAATAATAATTAACCATAGAGCAACCTTTTTATTAGTAAACGTGACCTCTCCAGTGGTCGAGCGCTTTGTGGTTTTGTTAAAAAGTGGTAATATTTAATCGGTTGGAATCATTTTAGCGTTTGTAATACGTTAATCAAATAAACTTGCAAAATGACTCGCAAGCTAGGCAACTTTGACATGTTTACAATAATTACAGAGCGTTGAGCGAGTCGGATTGGCACCGCGAGGCCGAAATAGGCCAAAAGTCAGACCTTTTTCTAGACTAGTTTTGACAGCTGTCAGTCGAAGGGTTAAAGAGCTTTTATTTAAAGAGGAAAGCAATTCAATTCTTTAAGTCCATACCTACTTATAATCTTGATTGTAATTACTCCCGCCTAGCTCACGGCTCGAACATAACTTTTGCAATTCTACAAATTCCGCAAGAGGCGCGCGAGATCATATAATTACGTCACAAGTGATGATTGATCACGTACACATACGTCATTTGTCTTCGTTCCATGCCTAACGACTTCACGAATGAAAGTTGGCCAGAAGTATAAACAAACATAAGTAAATTAAATAATAACTTTATAAGGCAAAACTCAAAGGCGCCTTCATCTGTGTGGATTTCGCTTTACGGATTGATTTTTTACTTTTCATAATTATATTATTTACCAGCTTCGCCCCGCGGTTTCACCCGCGTAAGTCTCGATCCCGTGGGAATATCGGGATAAAAAGTATCCTATGTCCTATTCCAAGTCACAGTCTACACATGTGCCAAATAAAAATCCGTTCAGCTGTTTTAGCGTGAAAGCGTAACAAACAAACAAACAAACTCACTTTCGCATTTATAATATTAGTTAGGATTTTGTTTTAAGTTTAAGCTGAGTCTAATATTTAAAACGGTTTAGTGGTTTGGCCGCGAAATTGTAACACTTTCACGTTTAAAATATTCTATGTGTGAATTATCATAAACATTTGGATGGAAAATTAGGCGCCAGCCGTATAGGGTTTAGTAGCTACCTTCATGTCGTAAGTTGCAGTTTTAATTTTTATCGAAATAAAAGAAGTTCGCTTACGCTTGCAGTCGCAACCAAGCTCTAGTCCACGTCCATTTTTTGTAACATCCCTTATTATTAAATTAAGATTCAGCGAGGTCGTGTAATCCTTAGTAATTAACGAAGATTTTTTAAACGCGGCATTTTTTGCTCTCTTTAATCAACGAATCGGATCAGATGAAAGTTTGGCGAGGGTCGCTTTGATTATACCTATTTAATCAAGCCACAAGGACACATGATATTTATTAAAAGGTGAAAAAAGAAATCGGTGTTATTATTTAATTTGTCACTAACCCCCACATGTTCAGAGTTTTAGATTTATATTTTTAGAGTGTGCTGTATTGGACTTGGTATATTTTTTTCATTAGCTTTATTTTATTGTACCTATGTCTTTTACACATTTTATTATAAACTCTTCAGTAGTGTGTGTATGTAGGTACCTAACGTCATCTGTAAAGTTATAAGGTACATGTGTAAGTTAAATATGAACATATAAACCTTTCAAATGATGTTGAAAACCACAACAAAATCCGTTGCGTTGTTTTAATGTTTTTGGTTATCGCATAATATATATAGGCGCTTACGGCTGTTTGCATTTCCCCAACCTCCATTTAGTACGTTCTATCTGCCTCTGGTAGTAGACAGACAACGTACAGCGTAAACCGCTGGGTACAGAAGTATGAAAATTTTGCACAAGAGTTAAGGGCATGAAAGTTGTAGGGCAAGAAAGTATGGAAGTTCGTAATTTTTGCCAATGGGAAATTCCATCGTGGGTTCTTCTTAAATATTTACATAGGTAGGCGTATAGAATATACCTAGTCTACATCCAAATATAAACCGAATGATAGAATCGAGAGTACTAGGATAACATAAAACGTAATAGCTCTATCACATAGTTCCACTGACATATTGATCACGTGTGGCTGTAATGGCGCGTTAAGATCGCGAACGATTCCCGCCTCCGAGCTATTGTCCTTTGTCTTACGTACTATGTTAACATAGATATGGAAATGTCACGGCTGTTAAACGAAATAGCTAAGCAGATATATTGCTATTACCTTGGAAGCTTTGAAACGTGGTGCAGGTGAAGTGACAAGTAGCGTTAAGGAGAAAAAATCATTCATAAAAGCCATTGAAAAGTGAAAAGGCAATATGGTGGGCAGACAAGAAGGTCCAGAAATTAGCAATAGATGGATATTTTATCGATAAGAGCGTGGCCCTCCAAATGAAAAATAAATTAAATCGCAGAGAATGAAAGCCCCGTAAAACTACAACAACGATAGAGAAGCATTTATTATATTTTATTTACACAGTTATAAACTTTAATTACAATATACAAGCTAAAACTAACACTAAAATGAATCTTGAATCGAATGATAAACAGACCGACGTACATTAAGAGACAACAGGAAGGGGAACAAGTAGAACTTTCATCATCATTTATTTATTTATTTATTAAAACTTTATGCACAAGTAAAAAAAAAATACCGTACAAAGGCGGACTTAATGCCTGAGGCATTTTCTACCAGTCAACCTTAGGGTGATGCAGAGAAAAACATGGCAGGTGCAACATACGGGATAGCTAACTCGAAAAAGGATAAATAGTAATACATATATACTTACATACATACATATAAACAGAATAAACTTTGTCAGGAGAAATAACGATAGGTGGAGGAGAAAACAAGCCCAGCAAATCAGCGCCGCAACGATTCTGCCAACTTCTCACGAATATGTTCACGAGCCGCAACTTTGAAAGATAACCGACTGGCAGCCATCCTGATGTTCAGAGGGAGCGCATTCCAAAGAAATACCGCCTGGACAAAGAAAGAAGAGTGAATAAAACCAGAGCGGTGAGAAGGACATCGTAGAAGACGATTGTTGGTGGAGCGAAGATTTTTACTAGGCATCATCTGCCTAGCCTTTTCCCAACTATGTTGGGGTCGGCTTCCAGTCTAACCGGATGCAGCTGAGTACCAGAATTTTACATGGAGCGACTGCCTATCTAACAAGTAGAACTTTATGTAACGAAAAAAAAAACGTCAACGTCAAGGCAACGTCAGCCTATTTTATATTAGAAAATTAAATAAAAATTATAATGAGAAGAGATACTAAGCGCCTGACAAGAGTGTTCTAGTTCTCTCCTCTCTCTACATGCAGTAAATTCAACAAGGCGCCGCCGTATGTAAACAACAATTCATTTTCCTTCCTTCCAGCCCTCTCTGAAAGAAATCGGTATATTTATCAAAACTCGAACGAAACAAACAAAAGGAAAAATTCTTCAATTTCAAATTCATTCAAATATTTCCATCCAAATTCACTCCAAAAAAATTGGCGAAGGGGCGACGCCAGCAACCAAGGCAACGGTTCAGAAGGTGGCGAGCGCGCGGACATCGAGCGCGACTGCACCGCGCCGCAGTCGTCAACCAATACAGTTCCTTTTGTGAAATTCTGTAAATATTGAAAAATTGTATTTTTTTTAAGTGTTTTGTTTTATATGATGTAGTGATGATGCCGGAAACTTTTTTCTTTGTACATAATTTATAGAGAAGCTAGTATAGTAACAGCCAGTAATTGTTAAGCCAGTAACTGTAAAGCCAGTAACTGAAAAGCCATTAACCGTAAAGCAAGTAACTGTAAAGCCAGTAACTGTAAAGGTAGTAACTGTAAAGCCAGTAACTGTAAAACCAGTAACTGTAAAGCCGGTAACTGTAAAGCCAGTAACTGTAAATCAAGTAACTGTAAAGCAAATAACTGTAAAACCAGTAACTGTAAAGCCAATAACTGTAAAGCCAGTAACTGTAAAGATAGTAACTATAAATCTAGTAACTGTAAATCCAGTAACTGTAAAGCCAGTAACTGTAAAGCCAGTAACTGTAAAGCCAATAACTGTAAAGCCAATAACTGTAAAGCCAGTAACTGTAAAGCCAATAACTGGTGTAAAACTCTTTTCGTGTCAGATTACCGAATATAATTATAACACACATGTCCCTGATTCCATCAACAATACCAACAATAATAATACCTACGCTGTTATTAAATGTTATATTTGTTTTTTGTAGAAAGAAAGCTTAATATCACAATGTATTTTCAACTGAAAAAATATATGCTTCATTATTTCAGTGTTTTTCTATTATAATAATATGAAGTACTCGAAATATCCTAAGGCTCGTCTAGATTTGGCTCACGGCTCTGATCTGATCTTTCTTCGTCTAGTTTGCGGGTAGTTTGGTTTACACGTGTATGTAGACGCACTGAATTCACCGCATGAACGAAATATGAATAATAAACGTTCCTTGACAGTTACGTTAAAAACAAACAGTTGAATGACATAGCAACACTACCCTACACAGTACATATAAATATAGGTGAACTACCCACACACTAGACTACCTATTTTAATAATCAATATTACAATAATAAACGCGGTATAAAATGACATCCAGTAGATATTATCTCCAGATTAACCATACATTTTTCGAGGTTTAAGTTTTACTATGAGTTTATTAACAAAAGATGAGAATAATTGCTTATTCCCAAAGCAGAATTTTTTTACACTAACCATGCAATTCACCCTCAACGCTAAATAATTAACGTGCGCTATACAATTTTACGCCACAACTTAAAAAAATTACTGGCAACATAAAGAAGAAAAACTACGAATTTAAAAAGCAACAGCGCACTACATGCGTATTTTTAATTAAAAAGAAACACTGTTTAGCCAACAGGGTTGCAATTAATAAAAGTTAATTTGCATTTTTAGGTCAAGGGAATGCTTTAATAAAACAATTTTGGCCGTTTCTCGCTTGTACGCAGACTTTCCTAGAATGTTAGAAATAAAATTATAATATGTAATTCATTACGGTGTATGAAGTAAACCGATTACCTAGTAATATAAAATTAAAAAGAAGCGGTGTTTTAAAAATGGAGATTGAGATGATTATTGAATGTGAACTTACGTACAACAATTTTTCTTGAAGCAAAAATCAAGTACAAAATTCTCACGCACAGTTTTTCATCACAGTTTTAAACTTTGATTAAACAATCGAAGTATGTGGTAGGCTGCTGTTCGACGGTAGTACTTAATATGTCTTCCATGGATGGAAAGAAGCAATTTTGACATTTGACAGGTTTACATTTACTTACAACAACAACATCAAGCAAGAGAAATTGCGAGAATTCATAGATACCAATTATGGAAAAAAAACTTTAAAAATGTTACTAGAGTGCGTTTCATCAAATAGTTCCAATGCCGTAATGTTGGCCCCACTGTTAAACTTTAACAACGGACCTATTAGGTAGCGCCGTAGCGTACGAGTATTCGCGTGAGCAATGGCCCTACCTAATAGGTCCGTGTGTGGAGCCAACATTACATTCGTGACCACAGACTATAAACTATCGATATTTTAAATAAAACTTAATATATCTTTTAATTTTATTGTATATTTTAATATCTTATCATTATTTTCATTTGTACCACGCAATGGCCCTACCTAATAGGTCCGTGTGTGGAGCCAACATTACATTCGTGACCACAGACTATAAACTATCGATATTTTAAATAAAACTTAATTTATCTTTTAATTTTATTGTATATTTTAATATCTTATCATTATTTTCATTTGTACATACTTGATCTAAAATAATATTCAGATTCAGAAACTGTACTCCTTTTAGAGAATATATGTATTTTTTAATTAAAATATTCGTTTAATTTAGTATTCTAATTAAATTAAACCCAATTACATATAATTGGGTTTAATTTAATTTAATTTAACTTAACGAAACGTCGATAATTTCTATCGACAATTATTTACTTGTCCTCACATCGCCAGTTTACCGCCCTTACGGGTGAGGTACATCTGAATGATCGCCAATTTAGACCAGCTTGGCGGGCACTGGCTTCCTTTGAGGCGACTGACCCCCAATAATAAACGTCGATAATTTCTATGGACAATTTTTTATATCCTGACTACCCTAGGAAGCAGAGGTGGCCCAGTGGTAACGGCCACGACTAACGAGTTGTAGGTCATAGGTTCGAACCCTGACAGGCGCTTTACTTTGTGTAAATTATTTCATCGCCACTGCTCTAAAAACGGTGAAGGAAAACATCGTGAGGAAACCGGCATGTCCTAGAGCCAAAAATTCGAAGACATGTGACGTCTACCAACCGGCACTGGGCCCGCGTGGTGGATTACGGCCCACTCCCTCTCATAGAGAGGAGGCCTATGTCCCAGCAGTGGGAATATTATAGGCTGATTATATATATTATATAACCCTAGGAATGTCAGTTTGACATAATTACGAGTATGTCGCAGAGATCAAGCTATATTGTATGTCTCACTAGTGGTTGTTCCAAAACTGACGTTTATTTTTTGACGCTTGTTTTAATAGGTTATTCCATCTCATGAACCATCACTCTATTTAACAATAACGGGTGTAAAAACGTTTGTGTTTTTTTTAATTGTGATATTTTTTTTTATACTGAACCATACTTGGGAACCTTCTAGTTACGGTGATATTGAAAGTCAAAGTTACAACTCTTTTTAAAACTAAAATAAGTTTTAAATGTTATAACTTAACTTAAAATACCCCTAAAATTTCTGTACTGTTTGCATGCACCCATTACCACAATGTTTTGCGTAACAATCACACTAGATAGATAGGTACCTGGCGTACATTTCAAAGACTCGTTCAAGTCTGTAAGGGTAAATGATTAGAAGTAATGACGTACAAGGTGGGACATTTAGAACACCATTCATTAGGAGGTGCCTCACTAGTTTTATAGATATTGAACAGGAAAATTGGATAAAATATATAGTCCTCCAGACCGTATTTTCGGCCACGGCGGCCAATCTCAACGGAGACTAGCCTTCGGCGCGGGAGATATTATAGTGCACAAGTGTTTGCGCAGACACAAGTGCACTCTCTCTTCCTTCACTCTCATAGTCCGATGGGACGGCAATCCGACACGACCGGAGAGAGATTAGGCGCAGGACCAACGGCTTAACGTGCTTTCCGAGGCACGGGGGTATCACACCGCCAACTTCCAAACTCCGGGCTGCTACTCCGAAATTCCCAATGGAAAAATCCAATAACACTTTGCCCGACCCGGGAATCGAACCCAGGACCCCACGCTCTGCAGTCGCGCTTGCGACCAACGGGGCAGTCTGGATAAAATAATATGTATGTGGGGAGGTATTTTATTGTAACATTTTAAACAATACCCCATGAAGGAGGATTCTACTTTAGCCAGTCTGAAGCCCGGTTGAACTAATTGGTCCCTATTTTTAGTCCTATAATTGTATCTTTCACCTCTTTTACTTAAAAGACTTAGATTTTTCCTTACGTACATGATGTTTTCATAGATATATTGCCAAGGTTGTGTATTGATTCAAGATTGTGAGCGACGAGGACGTAACTGAGGATCGACCACAAGAGGTGGAACGGAGGTACCCACTAAGAGACAGGAAACCCAAAGAGTTCCCGGATCATGTTGCAGTGGAAACAGAACTTGAGCCTACTACAGTTTAAGATGCACGGTCAAGGCCTGACAGTAGAGAATGGAAAGCTGCGATTCGAACGGAGGAGCTTGATGCTTTAAAGAAAAATGGAACTTGGACTTTAGTGAAACCTGGACAAGCGAGCAACGTTGTAGATTTGAAATGGATTTTTCGAATTAAAGATGAGGCGGGAAATAAGCGAAGATACAAAGCTCGGCTTATTGCCAGAAGTTTTAGCCAAAGATGGGGTATCGATTATGACGAGACGGTCTCTCCAGTGGTGAGACATACTCGTAGCTCTCTAAGACTCCTTCTGGCTATGGCAGCTAAGAGTAGCCTTAACGTAGATCAAATAAATGGATGTAAAAACAGCGGTTCTGAATGGAGACTTGTCTGAGACTGTTAATTGATTCAGGCGTGACTTTGCGGAAATCCATTATAAAATACAATAGACGCTGATATATTTAGTAACCTATTCCGCTTGACTATTCTTCAAGAGTCATAAAAACCCTGTAAGAAATCGACACGTGTTTCACCTCTCTCTCTCAGCGCTGGACGCAGAGACTCTGCGTCCAGCGCTCGGTGTGGTAACACGTCGCGTTCTGGTTTGCAATTGGTCAATCGTCATCCTGAAGATGCCTCGTTGAGAGGTGAAACACGTGTCGATTTCTTACAGGGTTTTTATGACTCTTGAAGAATAGTCAAGCGGAATAGGTTACTAAATATATCAGCGTCTATTGTATTTTGTCTGAGACTGTCTAATGAAACAGCCTCACGGTTACGAAGAAAAAGGAAAGGAAGATTACGTGTGCCTCCTTAAACGTTCGCTTTACGGCTTAAAGCAATCCCCCAGAGGTTGGAACAATAAACTTAACACTGAGTTATTGCAGTTGTCATTCAAACAATCCATAAATAAGCGTGCGTGGATGATGTGCTGATTTTTTGGAATGACGCGGAGGAGCCCTTGGGCTTCAATATAAGACGACAGGAATGCATAAGGTACAGGGTTATGCAGATGCTAGTCATGCCATTTTTCATGATAGGACATCATACTCGGGTATGGTTTTTTTGCATATGGGAGCAGCATTTTGTTGGGAAAGCAGAAAACAGAGGACGAATGCTCTATCCACAGCGGAGGCTGAGTATGTAGCTATGTTGGAGGCTGCTAGAGAGGCAATTTTTTAAAAGGGATTGTTTTAGAGTGTCAAGTTGAGATGCCAATGAAAATCTTTAGCGACAGTCAATCTGCTGTTATTGCGCAGAACCCTGTACACGATCGACGCACGAAGCACATAGATGTGCGACACCACTTTGTCAGAGAGGCAGTTGCAGCAAGAGACAAGTCGTATGAAACCTCTGCCGAAAGGAAAGTTCAACTGGTGTACGCTGGGTGTGGGTGTTGTGTGATTGTCTGATGGATGAAAGTAGAGCAATAAATTCAAGGAGGTATGTTGGAATCGACTTCACAAAAAACACTAAAAAAGTGAAAAATAACTTTAATTTCGGAAGTCGGTGTCTTTGCTATTCAATTTTCGTTTTTTACCACCAACTTCCGAAATTAAAGTTATTTTTCACTTTTTTAACCGACTTCTTCAAAAAGGAGGAGGTTCTCAATTCGTCTTTTTTTTAATTTTTTTATTTGTGTTACGCGATTACTCCGCCAATTATGAATCGATTTTGATGATTCTTTTGTTTGGTAGGTCATGCTTAAATTTTATTAATTTTGCTTGCGTAGTTTTTGAGTTAGCTTCAATAATTACGTATTTTTCCCACTTTGCGTATGTAGACGATATATTCACTGTTATTTACATAGCAGGCAATGGTATTCGAATTTTAACGAAACACAACTAAAAAGTGGGAAATATAAACTTTTTACAAAAAAAAACAACCGACTTCAAAAAAATAACACTAAAAAAGTGAAAAATAACTTAAGTCGGTGGCAAAAAGTGAAAATTGAAAAGCAAAGGCACCGACTTCCTTTGAGAGTGCCTTTACCAGGGGCCGTATGCGGATAGATACTAAGCAGTCGTTATTAAGACCATCATTAAATATTTCAAAATCAGTCTTACCGTAGCAAATACAAAACCAGCACCAAAGAATAAGATTGCGAATCGTCTTAAAACGTACAGAATAGAATATATCCGTAATAAAGAATAGAATATATCCGTAATAAAGCCGCTTCACACGGACGTGAGTGGATGCGCGCGACCGCGCATCCTTATCGCGAGCGAATAAAAACGTGCCATTTTAATGTTTGCCCCTTCGTTCGACTGTCGGCTGAGTAATGTGCAGTAGTGATGTGGCTACTACTCGTACTATCGATATCCGTAATAGAGAGTTACCAGTCATAAACTTTCACATTTATACTATTATATGTGTATAAGTACAAGTAAGTGTGTAAGTAGGCTAGTAGGATTTACTAAACACTTTATTGTACAGGCAATAATAAGGTGTTTAATAAATGAATAAGATCGATTTGGATTTGATTGAATAAGTTATTGCATCTGTTACCTAGTTGAATCATGATTTCATTATGAAGAAACTGATTTCCATTTATAATTTTCAACATTATAATTTTCGTTCGCCGTCCCCCGACATGACGACGCTTGGATCAAAATATTACCTACAACTTTTATGTTAAACTTAAAGGGCCATTAAATATTATTTTTTTACTTTTTAGATGCTTTATTTTTGTCGGGGGTTTTTTAAATTTTTAATTTAATTTTTATTTCCAGCTTTTTAAGTTTTATATTATATTATTAGTAGAAACGCTACGATCAACACGCACCTCGCCGAAATCTGCGTAGCTGTAGGTATTTTTGCTACAGTGAAGCTTATTACTAATTTAGTTTCATTTATCTTTCCTACTCCATCATCAGACTCTGATCACCTACCTATCTGTAACCTATTTGTTTAGACCTTTCCAATGAGTCCAAACACGATACCTCTGCTGTAAGTTGGTGAGGGAGTTGGGTATCCTGCAAATTCCAGGTGATGCTGCAGCATCAGCTCAAGGTTACTATATTCTTTTCATATCATTGAAATAAGAGAATTCTAAATTTCCAATCGATTAGACCTGTGGAAGATGCTCACATCCATTCATCAACTAAAAAAGAGCTGATAATCTTCAAACGGCTGAACCGATTTTCTTGAATCATAGCTAAGAACACTCTCGATCAAGTCACCTTTCAAACAAAAAAAAATCAAAATCGGTTCAGCCGTTTGGCAGCTACGATACACCCCTCTTTTTCCGTCGGGGGTTAAAAATAATTAGAGCGTACCATCACCATCATCAATTTCTTGCTTTTATCCCAATTTATTTGGCAAATCGTCTTATTCCTACATACTTCTCTATCAGTCGTCATCTCAGTAGTCACCCCCTTTCTAGCCATATCATCTTTCACACAGTCCATTCATCGTTCCTTTGGCCTTGCCTTACTCTTACACCCATCCACATTCATGCTCGAAAACTTTCCTCTCGACATTTCCCTTATTCCTCCGCATCACATGCCCATACCATGACAACCGATTTCCACACAGCTTTTCAGTCGCCGGTGCCACATTTACACTTACTCTTAAATACTCATTTCATCTATGGTCTATGCATTCAAGTTATACCACACATCCCTTTTAGCATTCTCATGTCAGCTTCATACCTTTCAGTCATCCCTTTTGCCAAGATGACACACAGATCCATACAGGACAGCAGGTCTCGACAATTGTTATAAAAATCATCGTCTCCTCAATTTTTGAATGGGAAGGCGGGTCGCAGAATATTTCCGTGACCTGCCGCAATTTCATCCATTCAGTGTTTATTCTGTGCTCAACGGACCGATCTACTTTGCTTTGCACGAGTGAATCGAGATACTGAAAGTCGGAGCAGACCAGAAGAAGCGTGCCATCTACGAAGCTCAATGGCTCCAGAACTGGAGAGACCGCCGAAATCACAAAACATACCATCAAATTATGACTACGATAATTAAATCATTGGATATTAACGATGTGTCGTGTCCCATCCCTATCCTGAAACATGTATAAGTAATTTATGTTCTGGGAAGATATGGTTTAATAAAAGCAACTCTATTAGTTGTAGGTACATATTTCAGGTTTTACGTAGTGATCTGAATGTTTCAGATATTATGTATTTTCATTTCCCACATTTTTGTTAACAGAAATGTCAAGGGTTTTTTTCTATAGTAATATTCTCACTTGAGCAGGTGGCAGTCAAGCTGAGACATAGGTAGTAGTGTTATTTATTTATGCCACTCAAAGTCAGTCGCCGAAATATCGTCGTATTTATTTATTAAGTAAGGCACACTAACGACATGTTTACAAGGATAATAGAAAAATTCGGTAATCACGAATCTAATATTTCTTAAATATTTCACTTATAGGCATGCACAACATTCTTATTGAAACGTGATCGGTACACGCCATTTCCAAAGTAACGGACATAATTTTCCCGACTCATTTTGAGCGACGCAAATTCCGCCGGGTTACGGCTGTGTCTCTAAAAGCATTGTTTGTTTATTTGCCTGCTAAGCAAATCTTCCGACAGTACTAGACGTCACGTCGTTAGTTTACGTTGACGAGTAAATAAACACTGTATACTGCAAGCATTAGCTGTCTCGCATCTGAATACAATTAATGTCGGCTATGTTGTCAATGTTAACGCATAACTCGGGAGGCGAATGATTGCTTTGTGTTAAGATTTGAATTAAATTACAAATGGAGGATTCTGGTTTGGCTAGTACTTATTTGTATAATAGTGCCGAAATTAAGCAGATCGCGGCTGCGCATCGATACTCAACTTAATAGTTTAATAGATAAAAATTAGTGCTCGTACACGCAAGCGGCACGCGTCAACGACAGAGGCAACCGTGCCATCGACGCGCGTCGGTGGCTGAAGTTGCCGTTGCCGTTGACACATGCCCCTCGTGTATATCAGCACTTAATGGTGGCGTTTAAGGAGGCATTACATCAAGAGAATTCCTTCTCAAAGATTGGTCACAGACAGAAATAAATAGAGATAAATGGAAGGAAGTGCCTTTGCCGTGTTGAGTGACATAAGATATTCAATTATGATCACGTATCTAGATCATCATTTTCATCAATAACACCATCTGTTCACCGTTTAATTATATACTAAAGTCGAGCACAGTACTACGAAATGCAGTTAAGAAATCGAGCAACGAACGATAAGCCAAGTGTAAAACGACAAACGATAAAAACTTAAACAATTAATTTGTACATTATGATTAATTTTTGTATCCGCTTCCACCATTACCAGGACTTTGGTTATAACAAAAGATATAAACAATACAGGCAATTAATTGAGCCGTTGAAAAAACTTGGGAAAGTATTGAATGGGGGTATTGTATCCAAGTTATTGAAAGCTACTTTTTGCAAGGAGTGACACGGGAAAGCACTTGGTTCTCGCCTGTTGTTCGCTGGATAGGTATCGATTGAGTTATGAATGTACAATGTAAAATTCATAATGATGGCGGCGAGCGTGGTTTCTTCGTCGCTCAACTCGGTATAAATATACAATCCGTTTGTTTCTAATCTGGCCATATAATAACGATATAAGGTTTTTTGTGTCAGACATTCTTTTTGATTTCAGGCAGGCATTAGGCAGTTCTCCATGTACACGTATCCTTAAATTAAAATATTAAAAAACCCCCGACAAAAACGCAGCATTAGATGCTTTCTTTTATAGCTAAGAACACTCTCGATCAAGTCACCTTCAAACAAAACCAAAAAATCAAAATCGTTTCAGCCGCTACGATGGCGCAGACAGACACACAGATACACGTTAAACGTATAACACCCCTCTTTTTCCGTCGGGGGTTAAAAATACTGGTATTCAGCTGCATCCGGTTAGACCGGAAGCTGACCCCTACATAGTTGGGAAAAGGCTAGACAGATTGATAATATTATTTTTGATTGCCCGCCTTGACAGGATCTTAAAGGGCTTGCTGGAGATAAAAAATTCGTGCGTACATTTATTTTTTGCCAGTATGATAGTGATGCAGAATCAGAAATACTTTTATTGATTTTGGACTAATTTTTCAATAGTCTGTTATATTTTTTTCTGAGGAATAACTAACGTGATTTGACGGCTTTTTTCTTTCTTCAATACACCGAAAATAATGTCAAACTGTCATATTTATTCTTTTGATAAACGTTATCAGACTATAGAAATATTAACCCTTATCATTTTAAAAGACAATCCGTGTAAAATAAAATAACCGCTAGGTAGATGAAAGAAGTGTTTAGGTATCTCCTTTCACTGTATTTCTTACTAGCTGTTGCCTGCGATCCAGGATGAAACGTTACTATGTCCTTCTCCAGGTCATAGTCTACCCCTGTGCCAAATTTCATCCAAATCTATTCAGCCGTTTTAGCGTGAAAGCGCAACAAACAAACAAATTCATTTACGCATTTATATAAAAAAAAAAAATAGGATTGAGTTTAGAGGTCACTAAATCGAGAGTTTCTGAAAGACTGGAAGTTATAAATGGTTATTGTAAGTAAGAGAGAAAGCTTTATCACAAGTTCACAGTTCTCGTAATTCTCTACTTTCGCATTTACAATCGCGTTTGTCGCCGTTACCAACTGACTCGATAAGATTCGGCGCCCCATTCATGCTACGACGAACATTTATTCTGATTATTTGAAAGTCGCATTAGGGTCTTACTTAAAAATGTTTATAGATTATTCAAGGATCTGTAGATTATTATTAGTTCTTAGAAGTATCTATGCTCTTGCCGACGCGACGGCCATGTTTATCAGGAGGATTTTGGTACCGATTTTATCGTTCTTGGTAAAACCGAATTTACAGTTCTTGTTAAAAACCGATTCTTTTAAAACAGATGTAGCATATAGATCACTAGCAACACGCTCCTGCTTTGCACGGTTCTTCCAACTTTAATATTAACGTATTAAACACAAACCTTCCGGAATAAATTCTGTAAACGATGGTGGAAACCTCATCAAAATCAGTTGCGTGGTTTAAGAAGAACAACGTGGACATACAGACAAAGACGAAAAACGGTTTAAAGGATGCAATACAACTTTAAACTTAATATGCAGGTTTTCAATAAAGAAATTAACATCGCTTTTTTCAGACTAAAAAAATCTTACGTTTTATCACGAGTCGTGTGTTACGATCCTTACAAAAAGTGTTAAAAACATCGAATCGTTCTGTGAGCGGTTGATGTATATTTATTACCCTGGGTAACGGTTGGACAACCTTGGATAAAACCAACTAACATTAGCAAACGAATTTATTTTCACGCCAGCATTATTTATGGCAACTGAAATACTATTGGAACTTAGTACTTGTTGTTACGAGTATAAACCAGACAATGCTTTCTAGAAGAAATTCTTAGCATTCTTATTCTTTCCTTCGTCTTTAAAAAAAAAATCTTATTCTAACATATTCTTTTCGTATCTGTGTTCTTTCTTTGCGTCATGTTTACCGAAAATATATGCATTTTCTTCCTTTTTTTCTTAGTTTTCTTCCTTTTTTTTTCTATTTATTTCTTAGTTCTAATGTAATTCATTGTTATAAGTAACTTTTAGAAAAGACACAAACCATATTGTATGTTGTAACTAATTATAAAATATGCGTAACTTGCAGCCCACCCTTTTTTCCACGGTTTTTACAATTTGACAAAAAAATCCTCAATTTAAAAAAAATATTACTTAAGTTTAATATTCATGTTTAAATTCTCAAAATTATGGTGAAATCGATCAAATTTGTTGCGTAGTTTAGATGAACAATGCAGTCACGCAGTCTCGAAAAACGACTTTAATTTATAATATGTATTATTTATTAGATAGATATAGATATAAGTCACATACAACATAATGTAAAATAAAATCTAGACTGCACATGAACATAAATTTACAAAATTTTCTACCACAATGACATTTCTTTTGCATACAATAATACTTTGAACAACGCAACATAAAAATAAATAAAGCGAATATGTCCCCAGACGTTTTCTCCGGAACTTTGGTACAAATATTCTTATTACGATTTAATGTATGCGAAAAGGAATATGGTGCCTTTAGATTGTTTTTTATTTATACCGCGAAGGAACTCCTTAAGGAGGCTGTACAATAAATTTTGTAAAAGGGTTCCATAAGGGGTCCGCTATTGGTTAGCAAAGGCCGTTTGTTGCCAGCTATTGATAAATTGCCGAAAAAATTGCTAGCTCGCCATTATATTATTTTCGGCGGCGCCTTGGGGTTAAGTTGAAGTTTGATGGAATTTTAAAGAGCGTTATTTTAGTAATTTTGTATGGAAGAACAGTTTTTTAGCAAATCATGTTATTCTTATTAAATTTAGGAATTGATTTAATTAAAATAACATGCCTTTATCATACGAATATTCTCGCCAAACACGGACAAAGGAAATATTTTTCATACCCCACAAGCGACAAATTCCCCATTTAGGTTGTAAAAAACAATAATCCCCAATTCACTCGTACACAGTGCTTTATGGGCTAATGTAGGCAAAAATCCAATCCCACTGGCAACCCCACGGACGAATAAATATTAAATACAGTTTAAATGAGGAGTCCGAGCGGTCACCACCATTGAAGGGATATTCGTAGCTCATAAAACAAAATAATCTGCTTACATTTACATGTCTATATATATTAGAAATGGCTATTTTTGTTAAAACAAATACTCACTTATTCCCGACTTTAAAAAATACTAGAAATAGGACTACAAGTTTAAGAACCCAATACGAAGACAAGTTATGCTTAGGTAAATATAAAACTGCTTTATTGAGGAAAAGTGTTATGTGTATGGCTCCTCTTATTTATAACCATATACCTAGAAATATTAAAGAGCAACCTCTAAGAATATTTAAAAAGTACTTGAAAATATTACTAGTAAAAAAATGCTACTACTCTATAACAGATTTCTTAAATGACAAGTCTTTTTAATAACTATGTACATATAAACAAATAAGTACCTCTAAATAAATTAAATATCTAATAAAAATAGTAAATAACATATTGTATAAGTAAATAACTTTTTATAAAGAAACTGTAATAAGTTAATAATTAATTTACATTTAAAAGCTAATAAAAAATTTTGCATGCCATGAGGCAGAATGTATAAGGATCTCAAAATATTGTAACACCTAAATGTATTCGTTACCTACATTCTATGCAAATAAATAAATCTTATCTTATCTTATCTTATCTTATAAAGTGCACTTTAGAAGGAAATATATATCGTTCGCGTGTCCATTTTGCTTTTGTAGGGGAAAAAAGAGTCACGTTTTGAAAAGAAATGGACTCCCGTCCCTTTCATGGTGGTCACATGCTATGGATGTTTATAGGATTGAATTATGATAATTTTGTGAGAGTGCGGCGCCAGAATGCCAATATCTATACTTTGTTTTTTTTTAACATTAGTGCAGAAAATAAAAAAATAGGAATCACTATTAAAAATTAACGATAAATGCGAGCAATTTTGATCTCTCTAGTTTCATTGCTCGTCTTCATTTTTATGTAACTAGCGAACGACTGCCCAGGGGCTTCTCACGGATTTCTAAGACTTGACAAAACATCGATATTTCTGTATTTTATGAAGTTTAATATTAATGTATTATACACATCAATCTTCCGGAATAAATTTCTAAATGGTGGGGAAAACCGAAAAAATCCATATTGGATGGACTGTGTAAGTGTGTAAGGTGTGTATATGAAGAAGAAGGGAGTGAATGACAGCGTGTTTGTTAACAGGGAAGAATGGAAAGAGAAAACGTGTTGCCCGACCCTAAGTAACATGGAACAAGGGCAGGAAGACGATGCTGATGGAGAAAACCGCTGCGTATCAAAATTCGTTGCGTAGTGTAGAAGAACAACGCGCTCATGTAAGTATTTACCTAAATGTAATGCCTGTGTTAGCCCCGCTGCGCCCGGAGCCACTAATCTTGCTAACCAGCTGCCACGGATTCTAAGAAGACGTCAGAAATAACTCCTCATACCACATTAAAGGCAGGTACACACTGCAACCACGTTCAAAAGGTTCACGTGTCCATAATTATGAATTCCCGGACTAAAATTCCCGGGATTTACAAATTCCCGCGCTCTGTATTGTTTGCGCTAGACAGGATTGCGCGTACCCTTGTCAGAGTATTTCTTGACGTTCGTAGGTAAGATTAGGGGTGTAGGTAGTGGGTAGCTCACAACAGTTTGATGAACAGTTTATTGTGTTAATTTGGAGTGGACGGAAATGTTGAATCGAATCGAGCGAAGAAATATTCCATGATATATGATGAGACCATGTCAAAGAATCAACTGGCCTAAAATATTTTTTTTTCGTTTATTTTTTCATTATCCGTAGGTACTACTTACAAAAATAATCGACAAAATAAATTAAAAATTACATTTAATTCGGACCAACTTGGTCCTTAAAAAAATATATGACAGCGTCTCATTTTCTTAGCTTTAAAATATTAATGATTGGTTTGAATGAAAATGATTAACTCGTACCTACTATCAATGAAAATTAGATACACACATATCGGTAGTGTTATGTTATCTTCGAAACTATGAGTTTTTGGAACACTTGTTCTAGGATTTTTTTGTATTATTTTTACTTTTAGCGTAATAATTATAACCTTAGAGTTATGGGACATCAAAAGGAACACCTTGTATATAGATGTTGGTTGCATAATTCCAGCCTAATGTCTCCATAGATTATAATGCCGCATTATATTTTTCATAATAATCAGCCTTCGTCTAATAATCGTAGAGGGCCCAAGTTACAGCAAAAATATCGTCTCTTCATCAGAAGAGTTCGTGCTGATCGTGAAAAACAAAAACATTAAAATTTATTTCATTTATGCAAAGTTTCACGTAAATGTTCTGTCAAGAGGTTTAAACGTAGGGTTTTAATCGCGGGATTAACGCCCCGGAATGTGCGGGAATCGTGCTGGATTCCCTAACTTATACATTTTTGCGCTCATCCTAAGATAACTTTATGGTAATCGGTCGTGATTATACTTAAGGCTTAGAATCTTAAGTGTCCGTTTGACGCCTGGATATTGACCTGTTATCATTATTCAAGACTCAAAGCTAAGTGGTCTCTGGCTGTTAAACGGCTACCATAATTATTTTATTTCTGCTTTTTATATAATTACTAGTTGATGCCCGCGGTTTCGCCCGCGTGGATGTCGGTTATTATATACTAAAACTTTCCTCAAGAACCACTCTATCCATTGGTGAAAACAGCATGAAAATCGGTGCAGTAGTTTTTATGTTTATCGCGAAAAGGACGACAGAGAAATGCGGCGGAGGACTGTGTTTTAAAATATGTAAGGATTAAAAAGTTACATAAATTACCTCGTTGTTCCAGTGGTCCCAAGAACGGCTACTGAGAGTTGGGTTAAAATATTGTCGTTGAGAGTTGCCTAGAATTGAGCTGAATGGCGTGCAATTGGAGAGGTCTATGACCAACAGTGGACTGCTGTAGGCTGATGATGAGTTTTCCATTATAGTGCGCTGGAAATGCTAGCTTATTAATTGTACTTCTACATACAAAAGAGATCTCAAAGAGATAATGTTTTTTCCATCTTTCAATAGATTTTGAACACGTGGCGCAAAATAAACAGTCTTTGGGGATCTCTCAACATATAGCTACCTACCATTCTTCAGCATACTGTACCTCATCTGCCTAGCCCTTTCTCAACTATGTTGGGGGAGGGTTCCAGTGTAATCTGGTGCTGCTATCTGACCTCCACAACCAAGTTATTGGGTAATACGATACCCTTGGGTAAGACTGGTTGTCAGACGACTTTCAAAGATCTAAGAATGATAGCCGGGACCAAATTGCACTTAAAGTGCTTTCCGAGACACGGAGGGTCTCGGTATATAAAGATGGGCACCCATCCACGGATCGACCGCGGCAAGCGTACTTAGTCACGAACCCCTTCCGCATACTGTACCTATTAGTGGAAAAACAACACTGTGAATCCAAGGAATACTAATAAGACAATAAAAGTCGCAAGCGAGTAATATAAAGATTTACGATGTGTCGAGTGTCAGGATAAGTTTAATTCTCGTAGTGCAGTCTACCATTTAACTTGCCTCTAACTTGATTGTCCCGTAATTCTGGGACATGCTATTGTGAAAGCGCTCGATACTGTAATCAGTGTTGTGTCTTAAAATGTCGAGCACGCATTTTTTTAAAAAAACGAGTTTCAATGATACAGCCAAAGTTTGGTCGCTTACACGAGACTTAATAAAAAATAAAGTTTTTTAAATCTTGTACTAAAGACGTACCGTCCTGCTCGCAAGTTTTATGACTGCGACTGCGAGTCTTGACTTTACAGTTGCGATTTCATAGAATTGAGTGACGTAAGTATTTTTTCGAACCCAAATTATTGTGCGTGCGTGATATTTGCTCATGTGTGCGCCACATGGAAGGATAATTATAGAAAGGTCTAAATCCGATTTCATTTTGGCAGCTAACAAACAACAACCAAGCTTTCAAATACACTAAAAATTTGGTTGTATAAGCAAAACAAAATAATAACAACTGAAATAGATGAAAAGTAATAAAAACCTTTTATTGGATAGCAGCTGTTAAATTTTCGCATGTTATAGTTGATTTTCAATATGTATGACAACGATTTTAATTAAACTTTTTATTTTGTTCTCACTGTGAAATCGGAGTGTTTTAGATACTAACAACATCTTATTCAAAATCTAAATGATTGTTTTGATTTTAATACCACACGGCCACTAAACCAGTTTTGGACCTTTTGGGTTGGAACCATTAATATTCAGTCTTTAGTTATATTGGTAGTTGGCTTTAGAGCCTATTTGTTTTACATTCAGAGTTATTTGTTAAGATACACGCTTCGGAGAAGTAAATTATTGGCTCAGAGCTAGTGAACCTAGAAACTTATCTATGTTGTACAAATCATGCGTCCTCCTTTAGTTCATTGGCACTACATTGAACCCACGCGAGTTGCGTCACAATTTTATTCCATTTTGAAACCACGAAACCACTCGACATTGTCTCGAAGACAAGAATAGGGTCCACGCTAACGAATTCAAGCCACGTGGCAATATAGTTAATTGAAACGAGTGAAGCCGGGTGAGCAACAAGTGCGTAAATTAAACCTTACCATAAATGCTTATCTCCGTCTTCTTGGATCCATACTCCAAGAGGATTTAGTTTATCGTAATGTCTCTTGTTTATGGCGTGAACAGGAGTCGTGCCTGAAGGCTGAGTATTGGAGATCCTTGGTGGAAAACGTTATGTTCAGCAGTGGAAGTCTTTTGGATACATGATAATGATATGGAGTAAAAAGGTTTTCGAAGATGTCCTTGAAGGGTGGTCCATGTTTCCACTTGGTTCAAGTAGATCTGTTTTTCTAGACTAAGGTGCCATCTCCACGAGAAAGATATCATTGCGATAGCCTCGCCGTACCCTCAAATTCAATAGAAACTCTATGAATCCATCTCTCCACGGCGATAGCATCGCGGCGATCATTTGAAGGCACATCGTGACTAGGTATGAGAAGGCACCTAAGGTCTAAGGGCTGGGCAAAATTACTAAAATAACCTTAGTTAGTAAGAAATACTAAAGACTTCGACTTCTGGATCTAAGTCTAGTTTTAATCCTGTTTTAAATCTAATTAAATGTGTTTAGTGATTTATTTAAGAAAAAGGGGCACCTGCTTCATCAATAGGGGATGGTGGATAAAGGATTATGTACTAATATAGCTGACTTCAGAATATTATGACCGCAGCATAGTGTAGTATCTATGAGATTTTTAAGTATCTAGTGGTAACATATTTTGGTTTAGGAAAAGCACTTTAGGGGTATGAGGAACAGGGTGTAAAGTTCACTCATCCACCATATAAAAGGGAGGATCCTCCTACCAGACGGGTGTTGTGTCTGGCGGGCAACTGCCCAACGATTGATGTTGGGTTCTTGTATAAATGTCCAATGCAAGGTAAACTTTAATTACGCAATGCAGGATTTATGTGACGTCAGGATTTTTGTGTGACGTCAGGATTTTTGTGTGACGTCAGGTCTTTGATGCGTACTTCGTATGTGGCGATGTAGATACCGCCACAGCACTGTAGGTAGGTTCACAAAACATGGAAATTCAATATTTACGACAAACGGATCCCCTTAAACTATTCCCCTATCACTTAATACATCCAATTTGCGTACATATAGCCGTGCCGGAATTATGCTGCCCCTAAATTAAGTACTTAATTGATTAACAAAGTTACGGAAGCTCGCTTTGGGGGACTCCTATTGCTGGGTGTACGGGTACTGGTAACAAGTTTATCCTGCAGTTATGTATCGGTTGCTCTTTTCACTGATTAAGTTCGCTTGGAACGCTTCGAAGTGTTTCGGCATGCCAGCTTAGAAGCTAGAGAGTCGGATGTGACTTAAAAACACATCCTAATACAGACGAATGTTGTAACTAATGGGGACGGAACAGAAAAGTGGAAGACGAAGTTTAGTTATGTTGAAAGCATGTAAACATTATCTTAGCCGACCATAAATTTAAAAAGTTACGTTGGTCACTTTTCCTACGCTTAGCGCGCCACTGTCTTTCCTCTCACAATTTCGCGCTCACACTTTTACTTTTGCAGTTATCTTTTGACTACAATAAAGTGTTATATAATGGTATTATTTCTACATTATTTATTTATTGTACAGCTTATTGCTAAAAAATATTCTTCTCCAAGGAGATCAAGCAACACATTAAGCTGCGTGTTTGCATTTGAAGCATAATGAAGGAGTGAAAATCGAGTATAGGAGTTGTAGTTATGTATATTTATTTGTTCTTATATTTATGTATATATATATAGTTTTAACAGGTTCATGTATTTAAAAAAATATTTATTCCACACTTTACTTACTGCACCTACCACTGTTTGTCTCTGCATCACCCAAAGTGCTGCTAGAAAATGCCTATGGCATTAAGTCCGCCTCTGTACATTTGTGTGCTTAAAGTATTAAATAAATAAAATCAAGCCCACATTTTCCCTTCACATTTACGGAACTATTATTACTATATTATTATTTCTGTATCTATAAATATTATAAACTAGCTACGCCCCGCGGTTTCACCCGCGTAACTCTCGATTCCGTGAGAATATCGGGATAAAAAGTATCCTATGTCCTATTCCAGATCATGGTCATCCCATGAGCCAAATTTCATCTAAATCCGTTCAGCCATTTTAGCGCGAAAGCGTAAAATATATATACACACTTTCGCATTTATAATATTAGTTAGGAAGTTAGGATTGAAGTTGCTTTTCGTGTTTGTCTTTATGTCCGCGTTGTTCTTCTAAACCACCAAATTTTGATGAGGGTTTCACTATCGTTCAGAGAATTTATTCCGGAAGGTTTATGTGTATAATAAGTTACTATTAAAGTTACATATAACTAAGAAACCTCGATGTTTTTTCAAGTCGTAAAAACCATGCGAACCAGGATCTTTCCCCGGTAGATAAATGACGGCCTGAAAAAACGAATTTTTCAACAATCCGTCACATTTCTATAAACCCTACAGTTATAATAAGCTAGCATTCTGACGTCACACCACAGTGTTCTATTACCCGCAGCTGGAAAACGGAGCTGAAACGCTGAAAATTTAATACGTTTCGCGTCTGATTACAAGGTTGAATATTTTATCGCGAACAAAACATTGGTAATTGGAAGGAGTAGTTCATAAATATATGATAAGGCTCTAAGAGCATTAATTTTATAGTTTTTAATTAAACATTTTGACCGCAAAATAATAAATTACTTACCTAATAAGATTTAGATATCAAGAAGTACGACGTACAAAAAATAAAAGTATGTTGACGTCACTTACGTGTTTGTCAACATTATTAAGTAGATTCGGTGATTATGCGCCGATAATAATGGCGGCTAAAGTTCTTATAGCAAAAATCATATAAAACAAAAATAACTATAATCCATCACCGTGATCAACTCGGTGCATGACCAGACTGTGTCCCAGTGTGTCCAGTTGTGATCTGGGGAATATTGGATGGAACGTACCGCTAGTTGCGAAGGGTCGTGCCCAATGGTCAGGGGATGATTTCCATGAAACTTTGTAGATGGAAAGCGTAAATCGCAGGCCACACTGGGTACGAAGCGAAACGAAGCTACGTTCGTTTAGCTTTCCTCCGCATCTTTTCATACTTCGGTTCTCATCTTCACACCGCGTATTATGAGCGGAAGTATGAAAAGACGAGGAGGAAAGCTAAACGAACTTAGCGTCGTTTCGCTTCGTACCCGGTGTGGCCTGCGCTTAAAAGTTCTTGATTTCGAGGTGCATGACTTCGAGAGGAGGCGTTTGAAAAAAGTAAATAAGTATGAGATAATTCGCTAATTAATTAAATGTAACGTTAGATACATTATTTTATCTAAATTATTGATCATTCATACATTAACAACAAGAAACGAAACGCTGACTCGAAGCTCAGCACGATAATTCTACCGGCGTTATTTCGCACAATATTGTGCCTAATTTCAACGTTCCTTATGGAGTAGTCTCCGAGGAAATAACTTGAGACTGGCAGACACGGACGTATTACGTAAATTCGGTTATTTTAATTTTTGCAACAGACAGTAAAATATTCAATTCAATATTTTACAGCAGTCTTTTCCGTATGTTTTCAGGAATTTTCTCTTTAAGACAAAGATACAAGAGGCTTTAGCGCAATTGCAGGATTCTTTTACAGTATCCAACTTGGAAGATATAATAAACCTAGCACAAAGATTATGATGAGAACGACACTGATTAAAAAAAAGCCCAAATTAGCTTCTCCCAAAAAAACACCTCACTCAATAAAAGGAGATCATTCATTTTCATTTCATCCAAATAAAAAAAAAAATATTCCGTAAGAATATGTTATTCTCTTCACTTTTCACTTTTGGGCCAAACCTGTAGGGCAATTCCCTGCGCTGTTATACGACTTTGAAAAATACTGTTTTCAGTATATTTTGTAGTTAAAATAAATAATAGTAATCTAATTAAATTAATAGCTTCTACTAATGAAAAATTAAGGGAAAAATGTACTCTTTCGGAATATATATATATATTTTTTTTTTTTTTTTTTTTTTTTTTTTTTTTTTTTTTTTTTTTTTGGGTCAATCCGCGATCAGTTTCTACTATTAGCGGATGAGTTGAACAATAAAACTGGCAGGAAGAGCGTGACCCCAGTGAGCCATCTACTCCGTATTCGTGCTTACGTCCACACAGGTGTGGGTGGACTACACAATGTCTTTCCTTTTAAGTCTTTTCCTGTAACTTCTTGTTTTCAGTGCAGCAGCCAGATCGTTAGGGTGCCTTGCCAGTCTTTGCTGGTATCTTTTTGTGATGTTTTTGATCTCGTCCATGACGGTATTCATAGATAACTCCTTGTGTATTTCAGCGTTCGTGACCAGCCAAGGAACGCCACTAATTGACCTCAAAATAGCATTCTGCATTCTCTGTATGATGCTAATGCTAGAGTTGCAGGCGCTGCCCCAAAGTTGAATTCCATAAAGCCACACTGGCTTCAAGATCACTTTATATATTAAAAGTTTGTTGTCAGTACTCAATTTACTGTTTCGCCCCATGATCCAGTGTAAGTTTTTGTAACGGATATTAAGTTCGTGTCTCTTGGTCTTAAGATGTTTCTTCCACGTTAGACGTCGGTCAAGATGTAGCCCTAGGTATCTTACGCTATCGTGGTGAGGTAGTGTGATGTTCTCGAGGTTTACAGGTGGACAGTCACCTTTTCGCAGCGTAAATGTGATATGAACCGATTTGCTTGCGCTCGCCTTTATCCGCCACCTTTGTAACCATGAGGTTATTTTGTCGAGTCCCCCTTGCAGCATGTGTGAGGCCATAGCAGGATCTGTGTGGCTTGCCAGTATTGCGGTGTCATCAGCAAAAGTTGCTGTAGTAACCTCATCAGCCTGCGGGAGATCTGCAGTGTATACTGTGTACAACACCGGTCCCAGTACCGACCCTTGCGGTACTCCAGCAGTTATATTACAGAATCGCGACGTCACATCTGCTTCTTTTACTTGAAATATTCTTTCCGACAAATAAGATTTCATTAATGAGTAGTACTGGTGGGGAAGGTTCTTTTTCAGCTTGTATAACAGGCCCTTATGCCAAACCTTATCGAAGGCCTGTTGGATGTCCAGAAACACTGAGGAGCAGTATAGCTTTTCTTCTAGGCTTTTTCTTATTTTATTGTATACTCGATGGACTTGTTCAGTAGTAGAGTGCTCCTGTCTGAAGCCGAATTGGTGGTCGGGAATAATTTTCTCATTATTTAGAATTGGTAATATTCTGTACATCAATAGCTTCTCAAACACTTTGGAGAGGACTGGCAGAAGGCTAATGGGTCTATATGAAGATACTTCGTTGGGAGATTTACCCATCTTGTGTATCATTATGATTTGGGACACCTTCCACGCTAGTGGAAAGTACTGGATTCTTAAAATGGCATTAAAAAGTGATGTAAGAAACACAATGGCTTTTCTGGGTAGCTGTTTCAGTATTTCTTTGGTAAGGAGATCGTACCCGGGAGCTTTTTTATCTTGAAGCTTTGTGATAAGTCGCCAGACTTCACGTACTGTAATAGGGCGCGGGGGTGGCGACATTTGGAAATCTTGTTGTAGAACGCTATCAACAAGTTCCTCATTTTCCAGGTCTATGGCTGGGTTTGGTGTAAAGACATTTTCGAGGTGCCGTGCAAAAGCGTCTACCTTTTCCTGGGATGTTCGCGCCCATCCTGATGCAGTTTTAAGAGGAGGCTTAGCATTATGAGGCCTGTTGTAGTTTTTAGTGAATTTCCACAAAGAATAGTTCGACGATGCAGTGGCTGTTAGAGACTCCAGTTGATCTTCTAATGTCTTATTGTTCCAATTGTGTAGGAATTCTTTCAGGTTTCCGGAGGCTTTATTAAATACAGTTTTATCCTCTGGTAGTCTACTTTGATGCCAAATTCTTCGTAGTCGGCGTTTGTCGAGTAGAGCATTTTTAATATCTAGTGGGTAGTTAATATGCCGATCATTTTTTTTTTTTCCGCGGTATTGATCCAACAAGCTTCCTGAATAAGTGTTGTTATGTATTTTGTTGCCCCTTCAATGTCATCCGGAGTTTTCAACGGTATGTTCATTTGTATGTTGCTGTCAATGTAATCTCTGAGAGATTCCCAGTCGGTGAGTTTGGACGTAAGCATTTGTACGGTGTCCGATTCTATCAACTTAGTGCTTATTGTTAATATAACTGGGGTGTGGTCCGAGGAGCTGTCATAGCAGGATTCAGGCTTGAGATAGTGAGTCGGTAGTCCTTTCAGTACAAAAAAGTCAAGGAGGTCCGGAATTTTGTTAATATCTGTTGGCCAGTACGTGGGTTCACAGGTGGAGGATACCAATAGGTGACTTTTGTCTATGCTTGTTTTAAGTTGTCTTCCTCGCGTTGTAGTGAGTCTGGAGCCCCAGCTTGTATTTTTAGCGTTCCAGTCACCACCCGCAATGAAACGATTTCCGAGCTGGTGAAAGTATCGTGTGAACATATTTTCGTCTATTTTATGTTTAGGGGGGCAATATAACGCCGACACGTTAATGTAGCCCGTACTATCCTCTATGGCAATTGTTGTTGCCTGAAGGTGTTCAGTTCTGTACTCTGGCATTAGATGATGTTTCACCTTCTTGTTGACGATGACCGCTGTTCCGCCATGCCCAGTACCATCTGGGTGGTTTGTTAAATAGCATCGATGTTCTTTGAATTTGATATTTGTGTTGCAGGTACCATGGGTTTCAGCTAAGAGAAGAATATCAATCTTGTTTTCAGAGATTAGAAGCTCAACCTCTTGTTTGTTGGGGGCTAGCCCGTTAAGGTTCCAGGTAGCTATTCTTAGTGCATTCATTTTGTAAGTCGATCGACGAGCTTGGTGATGAGACTTATAAGAGTACTCATTTGTTGAAAGATGCATTCGAACTTTTCGGTTTGTTTAAGGAGTAGCTGTTCTAGGGTTGAGCTAGGCCCGGCCTTAATCTCGACTGTTTTTTCTTTGTTCTGCTGCAGAACTTCAGCGAAGTTAGTTTTAATGCTATGGGTGCTCTCCTTGGTAGTGTTACCAAGAATATTGCCAGAAGTTCCGTCATCACTGTTAAGAGCGTTCCGGGTCATGTTAACTTTGTATGAGGGCACTTTGGTTCTTCGTGCCAGTATTTCTTTATAAACTTCACATCCTTTGTAATTTGCTGGATGAGGCCCATTGCAAAGAGCGCACATTGCAGGGGTAAGACGATCACGCTTCTGGCAATCTGAGGTCTTATGAGATAATCCACATTTTACACAACGGTACGGGCGCATGCAGTAATTCTTGGAGTGCCCGTATTGTTGGCATCGTTGGCATTGAACTATCGATTTCTTTTTTTTCGGATCCTCAATGACAATCGACTGGTGATAGATATACCTGAGGTCTTTTACCGCTTTGTTATTTGGCCCTGCAGCTAGGTTAACAAAGAATGTTGAGGTAGGTTTTTTCTCCGGGCCGAATTTGGCGTTGATTATTTCCCCAACAACTGTGTTCCCCGTTGCCTCTATTTCTTCCTTGATTATACTAGTGGGTGTGGACGAATGAAGGTTTCTTATTACCACTCTGAAGGGTCTCATGTCCTTTGTGTTGAAAGTATGGCCTATGAGTCCATTTTCTCGGACAAGGGATATCAGCTTCTTGTAGACCACCACATCTGCGCTACTTACTCGAAGTTGATTTCTGTTCACACATTTATATGTGAATTGGTCTCTTTCAGCAACTGATTCTAACAGTTCAGTTAGTTTATTCAGGTCTTCTATTCCGTATAGTATGATAGGTGGGGGCTTGCTGGGTTTCTTCACTCCTTGATCAGGTTCATTTTCGGTAAGATCGATTGGTAATTCGCCGAACCTATTGGATGTTTTGACAGCATCCGGGGATGGACTAGAAGATATCTTGCGTTTTTTAGGGTTTCCATTTATTGGCACCCTTTGCCATGTCGGAGGGCAGGGTACATTAGGTTCCTCATGTAGATTAGCTACCTTGGTGTTATCAGGTTCATTTCTAGGCGGGGCTGACTGAGCTGTGGTACTTCCTACTGACGAGGACCTTGGTCGCGAGATAAACAAGCTTGGATGAAAAGCTTGTTGCACGAGTTTTTTATTATTACTGTTGTTGCCAGTAGTATTCACCAACACCGGAGCCTGGTCACCTACTCCTGTGCGGTTTTCGGTAACGTGATCCGTAATTTCCGGGGTAATTTAGATTTCTATATGACAACACTGGTTTGAAGATGGCAACCCTTTTAACAGTGACATTTATGACATATTAGTAATTCAGATTGACAAGTGTCAGAAAAATATGAATCCTATTGTGGGTAGAATTTTTTCACAGATTGAGTTTTATATTGTTTAAATAAGTTTTTTATCGTTTTAAGGATAGTAAAACACTAGATAACGATAACACAGTTTCCGAAACACTTCAACTACACTTTCATAATGTTTTCGGAATATAGCATTTTTTTTGTTTGGCACTTTCACCTTTAGCGCAAAAATGTATGGACGGTGAATGATCTCCTTTTCCAAATCATAGTCGCAACACAGCTTACAGTACGATCACCCCTAATACTAATCCCAACCATCACAAATCAATGTTTATGTTTTAAACCACGTATAAAGGAATTCTCTTTTAAACACAAACGAACAGTGTTGCCAGCTGTAAAACGATTAAGGAACCGCTTGGCTTTGTTTAGTTTCTCTTCATTAGACACCAAATCCAATTTGCTCCTTGCGCCTTTTGCTCCTCAATTGTTATTTTTAATTAATGCCAATTATGCCCCTGAGGTTTTCTTCAGGTGTTCAAAAAATTCCCTGTGGGATGGAAGAATGGTTAATTTCCTGCTGGTTTAATATAAGAAAAGTATGTTTTTAATGATATTAACATGTTGGTAATGTGCGACAGGATATTTAATCAATGGGATAACTTTGTTACCGGGGTTGGCTTCACATATCGAGACTCCTCCGTACCTCGGAAAGCACTCTAAGCCGTTGGTCACGGTTGTCATTCGTGGATCTTAGACAGTCGTTACGGGTCGTCAGAAGCTCGAAAGTCTGACAACCAGTTTTACCAAGGGGTATCGTAGTACTCAGGTTACTGGGTTGTGGAGGTCTGATAGGCAGTCGCTCCATGTAAAATACTAGTATTCAGCTGCATCCGGCTAGACTGGAAGCTAAGCAGATTGATTGAGTGAATATTTACCGTCTTCTTATAACACGAGTTCTATCTTTATTCTCAATCCCAAACCTTCGAGCCACTACGAAATGACGTCAAAATCATAATAACAAAATTCTACTAGCAGTTAGTTGTCTACGCTAAAATACCTCATTCACCAATGAAGCGAGAAGGCCTGGGACTTTTTAAAGCAGCTTCGAGATTGGGGAAAACCATAAATATGGTGCCTTCAGTTTTGTCGTATCGTAATTAATCTTGCTTGAGAAATGAGCCCGAAGATGCAGGCCGATACTTTGATAAATAGATTTTTGCTTCTTACCAACTCGTTCGTACAGTTTGACGAGGACCATGATTGGGTTGTCTGGAAGTGACAACGAAATATTTTTAACATCCGACAGAAAAAGAGGGGTGTTATAAGTTTAACGTGTGTATCTGTGTGTCTGTCTGCGCCATCGTAGCTGCCACATGGCTGAACCACATGGTTTTATTTGAAAGGTGACTTGATCGAGAGTGTCCTTAGATATAAAAAAAATTGTTTATTAGATGCTTTGTTTTTATCGGGGGTTCTTTAAATTTTAAATTTAATTTAACTTGTATTTATAGAGAGTGCGGTTGTGAATCTAGAGATTATCTTGTTACTATCACCATGTCACGGATGAGTTAAATATGGAGCAAATGATGTAATGAAATAAAACTTCATCATTCAATGTATTACTTCTCATAAAATTATCGAATGTCACCTGACTATCTGACTGCTAACAAGTCAGATTACAGATGAAGAAGAGGAAAAAATCTGTAAGTAGACCTTCAAGACACCTTAATAAAAAGGCTGTGTTCAAGTGGCCAATGCCGCCGATTTTCAGTTCGAGAAAAACCCATAAATATTTCTGAAATCATTATTAAAGTGCACAAGTTTTAATATCCCTGTTGGCGACCAGCAACCAACCTTTTTTATATTGATATATTTGTTTCTTTTTTATTTATTTTCATTGATTCATCTTATGTTTTTTTCTCCTAACGTCAGTGTAAAAAGAAACGTCTTAAAAAATGGTATCCTGCCTTTTCGCCGAAAATTGTTTGGCAGATTATCACTTGCCAACCAACGTTTCGCCGATGTTTCACTTTGACAACTAACGATTAGCAAATTTTGTATGTCAACGTTTCATTTGGTAGAATTATTGTTAAGCTGATTATTATAATGACACAAAACGTTTGGGACTTTTATCATTTGTCAAACATTTCAATCTTAGGTTACGATAGGTTAGGTTAGGTTAGAGTATGACAAACAACGCACGAGCCGAGCGAGCGAAGCGAGCGTGCCGCGGCAGCGGCCAGCGAAGTGCCAGAAGCGAAGCGTTTTTGTAAAAAGAAACAATTAAGTTAGGTTAGGTCACATTAAAGATAAAGTAAAAAACACTCACTCACTGAGCACTCTTCAATACACTCACTCATTTTAATTGAACTCTACTTGTAAGTTGGCATTTAAAAAAGTGTCATTATGAAAAACAGACCAAACGTACAGTTGGTAACTGTGAGGTTGGGAAATAAAACAAAATTATATGATAAGTTGGGAAATGATTAGATATTCGGCCAAATAAAATTCTGCGAAACGTTAGTTGCCAAGTGAAAATCTGGCAAACAATTTTCGGCGAAAAGGCAGAGATCCTTAAAAAATACATGAAACAAAATTATGGGTCTTACTACAAAAACTTATTTCATGTTTAAAAGGTGTTTAGGCTAAACAACTGATAAACGCGGTTTTGTGGTAATAAGGTAAAGGCAAGGTTCTCGTTGCGCCGCTGTCATTCAAGCTGTCACCAAGTACATAACATCAGCACAGGAAATTCTGTTTTGTTCGTTCTTAGAGTTTTCTAACTGGTTTTCTTTTGTGTAAATAGTGTGTTTTTAGTTAATTTTTTTGCTTCCGTGTATATCGTGTGTAAATAGTTTATTTTTATACTATTAAGTAAGTTTAACTATAAGAGTGTTTTTATATATACATGTTTAATGCCGGCTGTAGCGACGCCGGAACCTGTGCCAGTCAACCTGCCACATCGATTGATGTCCAGCTGGTGAGATATCCACATTGCTCCCAGACACGCTTTTTTAAAGGCGAACTGGGGCTCAGTATACACTATGGCAAGATCCACAAATCACATAGTGTACCATTGTGCCCCCCAGCCACATCCCCATCACCAACACCTCTAGAACAAACCCTTTGGAAAACGCTTGCAAAATTAAAAAATTCTACCCCAGTTTTAAAGAGAGTTCCCCGGGGCGCGAGACGGTCTGTTGCACTGAATTTGGCGCAATGTCTCCGTCTTGCGACCCAGGAGAACTCACAAAGTGCCTGGGAACAATTACTCACATTCCCATATAGGATTCTACATGTCCAAAAAAATTTGGTAATTAAAAAAACCTTAACCAACCAAATTAAAGAAAATTGTAACAATTCGACCCACAGTTTAGATCCAAAATTACCTGCATTCAACAACAAATCACAAAAGAGCTTATGTTCACATGTAGAATCGAAACTAAGTGATGGTGACATCAGGGGAGCAGCCAAGATACTGTTCAGCAGCGATGTGGTGGCGCCTTACTCTCCAGAAACGTTAGCGGCTGTAGAGAGTAAACAACCAGCGCCTGCGGATAGTCTCACCTTTCCCGACCCCCCCGACCCTCCCGACCTAAATTCAACCTTCTTAAACGTTTCGGCCCCCCAGTTGATTGCAGCCGTGGGCTCCTTCCGGAGTGGTTCCGCCGGCGGCCTCGACGGCCTGGCTCCCCAACATCTGAAGGATCTTTTGAGTTCAGGCGCCGCGGACGCCGGTGAGTCGCTTGCGAAGGAGCTTGCGGCTCTGATTAACCTCATGCTCACCGGCGGTGTGAACGAGGCTGTCGTTGACGTCTTGTACGGGGCCAACCTATGTGCCCTGCGCAAGAGGGACGGCGGCATTCGTCCCATCGCCGTTGGGTGCACTTACAGGCGCACGGCAGCCAAAATATGCTGTAAGCTTTACAGCGAATCACTTACAGCTAAAGGAGAATGCCATATTGTCGTACCAACAAAGGAGCTAGAGTGTCACAACCAAATGTAGTTCATAAAATTACTCCTATTTTTTAAATCAGATATATGATTTTGTTATGAAAACGATTCCCGGCTTTCGGACACCAAAAATAAAAGTCTTTTTTTACTTTTGTGGTACGTATTTTCCGCTTATGTCACTGACATTGCATTTCATTTCCGAATGTTGCCACTATGTTAAAAATATAGGTACCTATCTGTCAACGAACATTAAAAAATGAAGAAGATAATTGTACCAATTTGCCATTTTATATTAGGATACAATATATTTTTATGTGTGTCAAAAAACATCTTTAGGTCACGCGTTACATCGTAATAATTTATTATTATTTTTTTCAAATACATGCATTTAATGAAAAGAGGACCTATTCAAAAAAGTAAAATGTCATTTGTACTGTGACGTATTGCAATAATTATTCTGTGGCGCCGTCATGGATGACGTTACTTTCAATATTGGTTTCATCTGAACTATTTGAATAATAATTTATAATACTTATTAACAAAAACGGGGGTTCAGGTGCGTTTTCATAACGTAGTCATTGTGTAATAATCCTTAGCGATGCCCTCAACTAGAGTAAGACATCGGCCAGCAAATCAGCGTCGCCGATGTATCCTAAACCGTTCACTAGTATTGTTAGAACAATTTAGAATATATTACATAGAAAATATATCCGTGGATATGATCGTGTTTTAACATCATAGATTGTACCGACGCTACGCCTGTAAAGTATTACCTCACCTAATAGAAGCATGTATATTCTAATTAGCTTCTAAAGTACCTACCTACTTCCAGGACTATTTATTCAATTTAAGGATTAAAAAACAGTTTTTATGCTTTCAGATCACTCCTGGTAGTTCCTATTCATAATGTTACAAATGTTTCGCATTGATACAAGAAAAACTCCCTGAGATTCCAAACTGATACCTGAACTAACACTTGGTCACAATGTGGAGTGATGTGTGCTTTGGATGTGGACAGTCCATGCTACGTGTTGCAACAGTTGCAAGGCGTTCCCGAGTGCCACCCAATTGTCCTACATATTGTTTTATTTGTATATTTCTTTTCTCTGTCCTGGTAGCGGTCGAGGTCATATACGTTATGTAATATGAATATAATTATCTTAACTGCGTTTTTCATTTTTGATATAAGTGCCTTATTAGGTACTAACAACATTATCACCTTATTATTATTTACTAACATGTGAAATTCGAGAAGTGGGTGTACTATATAGTAAATACAACTCTGCCTAACTCTTCTGGGAAAACAGGCCTGCTGTTATGTTAAGATTTCAAGATATTAGGAATCAGTAAACACAGTACTAAATTGATTACTTATTCAGACTACCAGCTGCACATACTATGAGTACCTACCTACATGATTATTGATATCCATTATCATTATATATGAAACCTGACACCAAGAATTATTATTGACTACCAGTGATGTATTGTATAATCATCCATCAGGAAACAAGCGCCAAATCAAGAATAAAAAGCAACCAATATTAGGTACCGCTTCATTTGTCATCAACTTCACCATTTCGAGCCTGTCACTTTCTCGAACTTAACCTCAAAATATGAAGTAGATAAATGGTAAATAAATACGAATTGCGGGAATCCATGTAAAAAATAGTTAACAATATAAGAAGAGCATTGAATTCTCCTCTAAATACACTAGGTTTGGTTGTGACAGGCGGACTTTTCGCATGGTACAGGGTGCCCTACAATTCTGGTCATTCTCCTTTCAGCCCCTGCAACTTGGGTTTGGCTCGAGAGGGGGCTGTGAGGCTGCCGTGCATGCCCTTTCAACCTTTTTGAACTCCCAACAAAGGTGAGGTTATCCTCAAGGTCGACGTTAAGAACGCCTTTAACTCTGTCAACAGGGACACTTTGTTGGCTGAAGTTAAAAAAGAATTACCCGAAAGGAGAATGCCATATTGTCGTACCAACAAAGGAGCTAGAGTGTCACAACCAAATGTAGTTCATAAAATTACTCCTATTTTTTAAATCAGATATACGATTTTGTTATGAAAACGATTCCCGGCTTTCGGACACCAAAAATAAAAGTCTTTTTTTACTTTTGTGGTACGTATTTTCCGCTTATGTCACTGACATTGCATTTCATTTCTGAATATTGCCACTATGTTAAAAATATAGGTACCTACCTGTCAACGAACATTAAAAAATGAAGAAGATAATTGTACCAATTTGCCATTTTATATTAGGATACAATATATTTTTATGTGTGTCAAAAAACATCTTTAGGTCACGCGTTACATCGTAATAATTTATTATTATTTTTTTGGAATACATTGCAAATACATGCATTTAATGAAAAGAGGACCTATTCAAAAAAGTAAAATGTCATTTGTACTGTGACGTATTGCAATAATTATTCTGTGGCGCCGTCATCCATGACGTTACTTTCAATATTGGTTTCATCTGAACTATTTGAATAATAATTTATAATACATATTAACAAAAACGGGGGTTCAGGTGCGTTTTCATAACGTAGTCTTTGTGTAATAATCCTTAGCGATGCCCTCAACTAGAGTAAGACATCGGCCAGCAAATCGGCGTCGCCGATGTATCCTAAACCGTTCACTAGTATTGTTAGAACAATTTAGAATATATTACATAGAAGATATATCCGTGGATATGATCGTGTTTTAACATCATAGATTGTACCGACGCGACGCCTGTAAGTATTACCTCACCTAGTAGAAGCATGTATATTCTAATTAGCTTCTAAAGTACCTACCTACTTCCGGGACTATTTATTCAATTTAGGATAAAAAGCAGTTTTTATGCTTTCAGATCAATCCTGGTAGTTCCTATTCATAATGTCACAAATGTTTCGCATTGATACAAGAAAAACTCCCTGAGATTCCAAACTGATACCTGAACTAACACTTGGTGACAATGTGGAGTGATGTGTGCTTTGGATGTGGACAGTCCATGCTACGTGTTGCAACAGTTGCAAGGCGTTCTCAAGTGCCACCCAATTGTCCTACCTATTGTTTTATTTGTATATTTCTTTTCTCTGTCCTGGTAGCGGTCGAGGTCATATACGTTGTGTAAATATGAATATATCTTAACTGCGTTTTTCATTTTTGATAAGTACCTTATTAGGTACTAACAACATTATCACCTTATTATTATTTACTAACATGTGAAGTTCGAGAAGTGGGTGTACTATATAGTAAATACAACTCTGCCTAACTCTTCTGGGAAAACAGGCCTGCTGTTATGTTAAGATTTCAAGATATTAGGAATCAGTAAACACAGTACTAAATTGATTACTTATTCAGACTACCAGCTGCACATATCCATTATATATAAAACCTGACACCAAGAATTATTATTGACTATCAGTGATGTATTGTATAATCATCCATCAGGAAACAAGCGTCAAATCAAGAATAAAAAGCAACCGATATTAGGTACCGCTTCATTTGTCATCTACTTCACCATTTCGAGCCTGTCACTTTCTCGAACTTAACCTCAAAATATGAAGTAGATAAATGGTTAATAAATACGAATTGCGGGAATCCATGTAAAAAATAGTTAACAATATAAGAAGAGCATTGAATTCTCCTCTAAATACACTAGGTTTGGTTGTGACAGGCGGACTTTTCGCTTGGTACAGGGTGCCCTACAATTCTGGTCATTCTCCTTTATGGTTTTATGTGGCAGTGTTACAGGTACCCCTCTAAATTATTATACAAGGACAATGTTTTGGAATCTGCAGTAGGATGCCAACAAGGTGACCCTCTCGGGCCAGTCATTTTCAGCTTGGCTATTCATCCAATCATCCAAAAATTAAATTCAAAATTTAACGTATGGTATTTAGACGATGGAACGCTAGGAGGTGATGTAGACACCGTTTTAAAAGACTTACATCTCCTCAAACAGCAATTTAAATCTATTGGCCTGGAACTTAACCCATCAAAATGTGAAAGGAGAATGCCATATTGTCGTACCAACAAAGGAGCTAGAGTGTCACAACCAAATGTAGTTCATAAAATTACTCCTATTTTTTAAATCAGATATACGATTTTGTTATGAAAACGATTCCCGGCTTTCGGACACCAAAAATAAAAGTATTTTTTTACTTTTATGGTACGTATTTTCCGCTTATGTCACTGACATTGCATTTCATTTCCGAATGTTGCCACTATGTTAAAAATATAGGTACCTACATGTCAACGAACATTAAAAAATGAAGAAGATAATTGTACCAATATGCCATTTAATATTAGGATACAATATATTTTTATGTGTGTCAAAAAACATCTTTAGGTCACGCGTTACATCGTAATAATTTATTATTATTTTTTTGGAATACATTGCAAATACATGCATTTAATGAAAAGAGGACCTATTCAAAAAAGTAAAATGTCATTTGTACTGTGACGTATTGCAATAATTATTCTGTGGCGCCGTCATGGATGACGTTACTTTCAATATTGGTTTCATCTGAACTATTTGAATAATAATTTATAATACTTATTAACAAAAACGGGGGTTCAGGTGCGTTTTCATAACGTAGTCTTTGTGTAATAATCCTTAGCGATGCCCTCAACTAGAGTAAGACATCGGCCAGCAAATCAGCGTCGCCGATGTATCCTAAACCGTTCACTAGTATTGTTAGAACAATTTAGAATATATTACATAGAAAATATATCCGTGAATATGATCGTGTTTTAACATCATAGATTGTACCGACGCGACGCCTGTAAGTGTTACCTCACCTAGTAGAAGCATGTATATTCTAATTAGCTTCTAAAGTACCTACCTACTTCCGGGACTATTTATTCAATTTAAGGATTAAAAAACAGTTTTTTATGCTTTCAGATCAATCCTGGTAGTTCCTATTCATAATGTTACAAATGTTTTGCATTGATACAAGAAAAACTCCCTGAGATTCCAAACTGATACCTGAACTAACACTTGGTCACAATGTGGAGTGATGTGTGCTCTGGATGTGGACAGTCCATGCTACGTGTTGCAACAGTTGTAAGGCGTTCCCGAGTGCCACCCAATTGTCCTACCTATTGTTTTATTTGTATATTTCTTTTCTCTGTCCTGGTAGCGGTCGAGGTCATATACGTTGTGTAAATAAGAATATATCTTAACTGCGTTTTTCATTTTTGATATAAGTGCCTTATTAGGTACGTACTAACAACATTATCACCTTATTATTATTTACTAACATGTGAAGTTCGAGAAGCGGGTGTACTATTATAGTAAATACAACTCTGCCTAACTCTTCTGGGAAAACAGGCCTGCTGTTATGTTAAGATTTCAAGATATTAGGAATCAGTAAACACAGTACTAAATTGATTACTTATTCAGACTACCAGCTGCACATACTATGAGTACCTACCTACATGATTATTGATATTCATTATCATTATATATAAAACCTGACACCAAGAATTATTATTGACTATCAGTGATGTACTGTATAATCATCCATCAGGAAACAAGCGCCAAATCAAGAATATAAAGCAACCGATATTAGGTACCGCTTCATTTGTCATCAACTTCACCATTTCGAGCCTGTCACTTTCTCGAACTTAACCTCAAAATATGAAGTAGATAAATGGTTAATAAATACGAATTGCGGGAATCCATGTAAAAAATAGTTAACAATATAGGAAGAGCATTGAATTCTCCTCTAAATACACTAGGTTTGGTTGTGACACGCGGACTTTTCACTTGGTACAGGGTGCCCTACAATTCTGGTCATTCTCCTTTACCTTTCTGACATGGCATGACCGACAGACAATTGACCCTTGAGAAATTTAATGCAATAGCCCCACAAATAAAAATTTTAGAAAAAAGTTCATTGCACCTCCTAGGTTCCCCAATTTTAGAAGACAGCTTTTCTCCCTTCATCGACGAAAAAATAAAAAAAATCAACGATGTTTCGGACAGACTCTCCAAAATTAATTTACATTCGGCATTCACCCTGATTAGATACTGTAGTTTTGGCCCAAATTTGACATATTTTCTACGGTCTTCCCCCTTATGGAAGCAGTCACACCTCTTGGAAAAAATTGACATTTGTTCGCAGCACACTGACATCCATTCTAAATGTGGCCTTGGACGACCGAGCGTGGCTACAAGCCACACTACCCATCCGTTTTGGGGGCCTCGGCGTTCGCAAAATTACCAGTATTAGCTTACCGGCGTTTCTGTCGTCTGTCCACAGCACTGAAAAGTTGACCGGGAAAATTTTAGCCCCCTGCCTGGATGACTATGAAGTGCCGTGCCTGACCGAGGCGGAGAACGCCTGGAAAGCGGCTTGCCCGGATACAGATCGGCCCGTGTACTCATTTTCCCAGAGATGGATAGGATGAGCCGCTCTGCAGGTTGGTACGGAATAATCTTATTAATATTTCCACCAATATTGCTGAGCGTGCCCGCCTGCTGGCTGCAGGTGAATGGGCATCGGGCCTCTGGCTTCAGGCACTACCGTCACCCAACGTAGGGACTATGCTGGGTGACACCACCTTCCGGCTCGCTACCTGTCTGCGTCTGGGCGCTCCTTGCGTGGCTCCGCATTGCTGCCAATGCGGTGAAGGTGTCGACTGCCTCGGTCACCATGGCCTATCCTGCAGTAGAAGCGCAGGTCGGATAGCACGGCACGCCAGCATCAATGACATCATCCGTCGTGCTCTTGCCACCGCCGGGGTGCCAGCTGTTCTAGAACCCAATGGCTTGGCACGCGACGATGGGAAGAGACCAGACGGAATGACCATAATGCCTTGGAAGGTAGGTAGGCCTTTGGTGTGGGATGCAACGTGTGTCGACACCCTTGCGCCATCCCATCTTCCCAGCACGGCGGACTGTGCTGGAGCTGCTGCTGCAGGTGCAGAAAACCTCATACGGCGCAAATACTCCAATCTTATCGGGACGTATATGTTCGAGCCGTTTGGGGTTGAAACCCTAGGGCCATGGGGTCCGAGTGCCCATTTGGGTTTTCAAGGAATTTTTTGATGCCCTTTGATAATTTTCCCTTGTACATAATAAATATTATAAGTCTTTATAAAAAAAAAAAAAATGAAGCTCATAAAAAATATAAAAAAATAAGGTAAATGTTTTACCATTACTAATATTCAAGCCCTTCCACATTTTCAACAATCCCAATAAATAAGCCACGGTTGCCTTGTCCTTTCGCCCATACTAAGTGAAGAAGAAGTAAAAAACCTTGATTTTTCATGGAGCAACAGTAAGTTTTATATCTTTGTATTTTGCAATTTTCCCCCTAAGTATGCGGGTCGCGGCGAAAAAAAGCGCCGAGGCCAATTTCTGTGAATGATTACAGATATTTGGGGCCACACTATAAGTGCGTAGAAATATTGGTACTTTAGTTCTTATCGATGGCGTATGAACGTCGCCTTTTACTTCGTCACCTTGGCCCGCGATTTATTATAAGTGAGGTTTGATTTGAGATATTTTAGTGTGGGGACGGAAGTAACTCTATAGAGGTATGAGGAACAGGGTATAGAGTTCACTCATCCTCCGGGTGTCGTGTCTCTGGTGGGCTACTGCCTGACATTGATGTTTGGACGATTTATATATGCTAGTCGCACGGTAAACTCTGCTTCCACGATGCAGGATTTTGCGGCAAGTCGTCAGGTTGATGCGCAGTTCACATGTGGCGATGTAGATGCCGCTACAATTCATCATGAGTGAATAACAGACGTAGAAGTTATGGAAAAGTTGTTTATTAAAAGCAGCTAGTGTAAATATTCAGTTGTAATAATAATGTTTCATAAATGTAAATTAGATTAACTGGAAACGTACTTACCATGTGTCAATAAAATTGTTGTCTATCGAGTCCGGAACGTGTAACGTACATATTCAGAGACGGTTTAAAAGAAAAATGGCAAGTTAAAAAAATATAACACGAACAACATGGTTAAAAAAAATATTCACACAATCAAACCGCGTGCCATAATAGGTATAGTTTACCAAACAATAATGGTTTCAACATTTTTATTTCATCAAAAGCTAAGCTAGTTGGTTAACAGTTAGTTAAAAAAAATGAAAACTATATGCCTGATTCGTTTAACCAAACAATTTTTGGCTCCACTAAAGCAATATAGGAAATTCAATTCAAACAACCATGTCATACAAATATGTACAATATTCACGACTGGTTGTCCACTGAGCGTAGCTTTGTGTTCCCTACCCGACCGTCAATGGAGCTCGTTTCAATAGACCGAATAGATTTGATTTACGTATGTCAATACCCGTTGTGTTGGACACGGTACTAAGGGGTTGAAATGAAATGAAATGAAATGAAATGAAATGAAATGAAATGAAATGAAATGAAATTGTTTATTCTGTAAATAGGATATCGCAATCACTTTTACACGTCATATTATTAAAAAAAAAAAAATAAGCTAGATGAGGTCGGCGTTTCCTATCTGACTACTCTGAGAAGAAAGGCCGAAACAAACTCAGAGATCGCAGTCTCTTTTAAGGTCCAGACATAATCTTGGTCAAGCCATATGAGGACCATGTAGATTAATGTCTGAAATGGTCTTTTGAGGAAAGAACCACACAGATTTGAGTGGACCTGTCCAGTCAGTGCAAGCATTTGTCAGTAACCGAGGAGCTCAACTCAGAGCTGAAGGAGCTCAACGACTCGACGAACAATACCAAAAAAAGGACATTTGGGTAGGCCGCAGAAAGTACTCAAAACTGCCAGACCATCATTAAAACGGAAAGAGGAGCAAAAAATAAAAATGATCCACATAGTCCTCACATTCACAATAATCAAAACAAAATAATACTTTACAAAGTAATAATGTCATGTTGTATAAAGAATAATCAACAATGTCAATTTGTAGGTATATAAAACTGGTATAATTTAATGATTTTAGATACTAATTAAAATTAAAATGTCAAGTTCTAGGGTTTTTTCAAGGCTTAGCAGAGCGAGCAGCTCAATCCCATGCATTTCTGTCTTCTAAATAATCCGAAATTTTATAGTACCCTTTTTTAGTAGACATGACTAGTTGCGTAGACATGATTCCGGAATGTGTGTACTAGCATAATGTGGAGAGATGAATTTTAGAATGTTCTATCCTTGGACTTGGGGATTTGGCACCGAATAAGCTAATAGCTTTTTCGTTAGACTTATCTGTGATTGGCAGTATACTAAGACACTTCTGTGAGCTGAAAGTGGTGACGATATTTCCTTCTAGGCTTCCGTACCTAAAGTTACGGATTCCTTTGCTTTTTCTCTTCCCTCCATCGTCTATGGGTTTTGAAAAACACGGCCGCTTTCTGTCATCTTATTCTAGAAAAGTCAACTTCTCTCGAAGGAAATAAACATCAAAACGAAATCTAGTCTTGTGACATTTAAATGGCTTTTTACCGTATTCTGTGTGCGATTATCCTCCCTTATTGACTAAAGATGACAGATTAAAGGAATATTAATGGTCTAAGCTCTAGTTCGCATTATGTAAAACTAGGGCAACAGACTTGGCCGAGACAATCTAACTCATTTGTTAACAACTTTGCTAACTAGGTCCTTGTTGATAGTATCTTGATTTGGGTCAGGATATCATAAATAATGTTTCCATATTGCTACTTATTGACATCTAAAATCCGCCATTTTGATTTTTTACAAACAGAACATAGCCTATGACCATCGCGCGACATAGACTCATATTATATTAAAATGGGGCCATGGGGTCCGAGCGCTCACTTAGTCTATCAAGACATCGCCAAGCGGTTGGTCGACTCTTCACGTGACCAGAGGGATGGCAATTTTTCGGCCAAAGAATCAGCATTGCCATACAACATGGCAATGTGTATAATAATGTACATTATTGAAATACAGTTTTTTTTTTTTAATATATTTAATAATAGTCCCTGTATTCAAATCCAATGCAGCTATTAAACTATTGTCTGTATTTACTGTCTGTATTTCTATGTTACGTTAAGAAGGCTGCGGGAATCCATTGGATGCGAGACGCACAGAACCGGTCGATGTGGCTTTGCTTGAGGAAGCTTATGTTCACCAGTGGACGTTCTTCGTCCGACCTGATGATGATGGTATTTAGCATAGTTTTTTTATTCATTTTTGTCTACGACGGCGACGTCTTTGCCTTAGAGTATTCCTTTTTTTCCTATTTCTTTTAAAACCCATATCACAGACGTATTATTATTTTTGAATTTAGACCATATTTATAGTTCGTAATTCTATCTGTACTAACAAATAAATAAATATTCTTTTCTATTTTACTGTTTTGTTTTTGCAATAATAGCCCACAGTCGCCGCATTATATCTTAGTAGCTTAAGAAAGATAAGATAAAGCTTGTAAAAATAGACCAAAAGATTATCGCATTGTGATTTCTGGAAGACAAAATTGTGCTCTCATGCATAACAGCGTTAAGAACAGAGGCGTCTAACAATGTTTGTTCCAAGACGGAGTTAGCTCTTACGTAAGCCAATCTTAAGCCCAGCCTTAACTGAGACAAAAGCGGAACGGATGTGGTCCGGTCCTAGCCGCACTTCCGGCAAAATGGCCGCTCTATTGTGATAAACAAACTTGTTATTGAGATGTTTGGATTACGCAATTGTAGTGTAAATTAGGCCCTCCGATTATAATATGAATTGGAAGAGAATAGTGTTCTAAGGTATTTTGTATATAGTAATATGTGTTACGACCGTATAGATATAAAAAGCAATTGCGACCTTTTTTATATAAATATTTATAGTTTTTTACTCTTTTTACCTTTTACATGTTCCTTGTCAAAATCAGTTGTGTCAGCGATACGAAATTTTATTGTAACAAAATACCGTCCACATTTATTCTACATTTTTTGGTCCTATCTCGCCCTATAATGAACACGAGATCTAAAACGAAGCAGCTGGCACAGCTCCGGGATACTGGGGAAATGCATTCGCATTCGGATGTACCCGTCGAGGGTAGGCTCGGTCGGTCCCTTGAATTGGACCTCTTTTTGACTGAAACCACGAATACAGCCGTGGCCGTCGATCTGGTCTCCGTAGCATCTAGCCAGAATCCCACTATTACCATTGAACCTGCTAAATCAAGTTCTAGATTGTTGTATCAGGTACCACATGGTCATTAGCCATTATCAAGCCACGGTTACAAAATGGTCACTGTCTTATCGTGATTCAGGGGTACCATGTAAAATTGAAACTCCGTTGGATAAGAGGAAGTGGTTTTTTAAATTTTTCATCAGCTTTTGGCTTCAAGATTTGGCCCAAACATACTAACAAGGCAAGTTAAATAAATCTTGTAAAACCAGCGGTCTTGTCATTTTTTCAGGAAAACAAAATTCGTTAAGAAACTCGTTATTCAATGACTGTTTCTATGAATTGCATCGCTTTCCTGAAATTGGCTTCCAAACAAGTACATCAGTAGTATTAACCCAGAACAAGTTGCAGAAAACAATTGCGTCAGAGTAGTCACCTGGTGACTATGTGCAATCGGTTAGAAAGGTACGTCACATTGCACTCTTGCGATATTTGAATCAAATTGGATTTAAGAAGGACTCGGAATACTTGCACAAGTCTGGAAGATGTTAGTTAACGAGACCGACGGAAGTAGATATGGAAGTATGGAAAACGATGGAGTATTAGGAATTCTTCCGAGTGGTAATGGTGAGGAAATGCAAAGGAAGATATATGGGAAGTTTCTGACCTGAATTAAAAAGCCTTCTGCACTATTTACTTGACTTTTTTGTGGCCATGTTAAGAAGTTAAAAAGCGGTATTAAGGACAAAATGGAAGAAGGTATAATAGATCTTCTCAATATCAGAGAGTAATCACTTAGATAACGCGGAAAATCTCATGTGAAAGGAACAAATATCAGCCTGCGTATTTGCGATTTCTGGCTAGGTTTCACTTTCAATGTTTTCTCTTTAACATCACTGATTAGAGGTATTATATTTTACCAACGAATTTTGAAAATGTTTGTTTTCTAAACATCGAACGTAATTTAAAAGAAACATGAGTGACAACAGAGACCTATGTACAAAGTTGTATTCAAGAAAACGTGTTAAGCACCTGCAACTTTTTAAGTCCACTGATGTTCACATAAAATGTCTAGACAAGTTACAAAGTGTATCTCTTTAAATTCAAATCGCCAAGTACTTGTGTTATGGGCTGTTACTGCTAAATATTGTGATAACTGCACGACCGTTGCAAAGGAAACGTACGGTAGGTGCACGTCAGGATGCCCCGTTGACATCACGCCCAAAATTCAGAAAGTATGATTAAACTGGCTTTCGAAAAATGATAATTTAAAACTGACATATGTCATAGTAATTTAAACAGTGCGAAAACCAAAACAAAACAGTCTTGTTGCGGCTGTGTGTGTTTCATAGAGAAATTGTCTGTCTAAAGATAGGACTGAGTCAGGTCGTCACTCAATTCAGCCCGAGGGCGACCACGATGCGGACGCGAGCCTAGATGGAATAGTCTTAGGTTTTAAAGGATAGTTATTTACTCTGTTTCTTTTAGTGGGTCGGTTCACAATATGCATACGTGTGTATTTTAAGCTATCGTCCGGACGATCGTGTGGTAATAAAAAGTAACCGCAGCGATAAGTGCGATCCCCACGCTCCTTGGGCAACAATACTTTGTAAAGAGCTTGTATCAACCTGGCGGAGAATGTATTATTTAAAAATAGCCATGCGATAGGTATATAAAATCAAATTTTAATTATATAGCTACTTTATAATTTACTACTTCATAAATTTTAATGATAAGGCATTTACGTAATATAAGAGACAAAAATGAAAAAAAAAATTGATAGAAAAGAGAGCACATATATATACGGCACTTTTGAAACTCAAAACAAAGAAATAGAATTGATTCTAGTTGCCCCTTCCAAGGTAGTTTTCGTATGGAGAAGAATGGGCAAGAAACTCCACCGTTACTCTTTTAAAAATGTTTTACAATATTTTGTATACATGAATTATGTGAAGACGATGCACCTACAATAAGATAACTGTACCACAAAAGGTAAAAAGAATTATAAATGGAACAATAATGAATAAATTAAATTTTGAGCAATGATGTAAAGACGATATAGATCATATAGACAATCAACTCAAGCAAGTACTAAAAAACGATATTGTTTAAAAAAAAAAATGAGCACAATGCAATTGGTTTACTGAGACGATTATTAAAAACAAACGAAAAGAGTAAAAATCCCTCACTCGACAAATGATTGCGCTCTTTCCGCACAAAGTATGTACAATACACGAGCTAGTAATCCTACATGACAGCTAATTTACGAATTAGCCGGTGCTAAGCAGGCAATGTGCGCATTATCTAAGCCTAGCTTTGGCTTACACGGCGAGTTAGCGCGCAGTCCATTCTGTTGACGATGTCCCCTCGAGTCCGCACATGAAATAATAATTATTTCTCTGCACTGAGAATGAACGAAGAGTTCAAAGTTTAGTGCTGGATGTGTAAGTTCATTTTAACCCTATATGGGCGCGCTATAAGCATTTTATCGCCTTCAAAATCGTTCATATTTTTTTTATTTACTCGTTAAGGCCGTACCCTACCTCTGATTTTAACTCGCTCGCACTATACTACTACTCGCGGCCTGAGTAAGAGCGAGACGGAGTGGGGTGCTGGCGGCTTTCAACCCTCGAAAACTTTAGGTAATTGCTTTTTACGCTGAAAATTAAAAAAAAAACAAAGACCTGCTTTTTATTTCATTCCATTATAAGGCAAGGTTTCATGATCTAATTTGAAGTATTAGAGAAAATTTTATGTAATCGTTTTTTCTCCAAACATAGGACCTAGCATCAATCCTCAATTTTAACATAATAATATATTATTCACACACACACATTATTATTTCAAAATTGATGGTGCAGTATTTTCCGCATAACGGAGGATCATGCTAAGCAATTTGAGGTAGGGCTAAGGGCTTTTAGTAGCTGTCTCCGCGTACTATAAACGTAAAAATTCTGTAATTTCAAATTAACAAATTATGTAAAAATGACACAACCGTCACGCTCGGGTTGGTGACGCTGAATCGGGTAGACTTGGCCCCAGTCGGTCGGTGACGCTGAATCCCGTAGGTAAACTCGGCTCTAGTCGTAAGTTTTCACTTCTGTCGTGTGGTCATAAGCACACACCCTCTTTCTCTTTGCTGCTGCCATTTATTTATTGATGAGGGCATAAAGCTCGTTTGTGAAAGCCATCTACTTTTAAAAGATTATTAAGAACCGGCATTTTAAGGAAAAACTATTTTTTACAGAATCAAAGCCATTTCCATGTCTGTCCACTTCCTTGTCACGTTCATATAAGCACTGGTGTAGTCGGAGCAGGCGTACCTAATGCATGTAACTCTAACGCATGTCCAACATTTGCATGCAAATAAGATGTTTGTCCACTTTTCGCTCGCACACCGTCGCATTTAATTAGTTACGGCATCTAGGACAGGTTATATTCTCTTGTTAAATGGAAATGCTTGTTAAGCTAGAATTTTGAGTTCTGGGAATTAAGGTCGGTATTTTTTTGTTTTGGCATGTTCAAGAAAACGGCCCCAAATAGCGCCGATGTGTTGCGCGGCGGCTCAACAAACTTTCATCAGTTACCACGTAGATTTTACGAAATTGCTTAAAGATATAATCCTGATGAAGACCTAGTCATTGTAAATGCAAACAACTTTGGTTCCAAAAATCAGCAAGATTTCAAACCACAACGATTTTGATAACAGTCATTTGAAAAGTGTTCATGCAGATCAAACCTTGGAATGTCGCTATTGGTAGTTTGCCAAAGCCGATATTCCAACATATGAACACCTCTAAAAGAATATGTACTTAGTAATTTATTTTTGCATGAATGACAAGTTATGACGACGGTGTAATTTGTTCTAAGTGTGCTAATTAATGTCTACAATGGCTTCCACGTTGTGGCGGTATATACATTCGTCACACAAAAATCCTGACGTCACAAAAATCCTGCATCGCGCAGTTAGAGTTTACCGTGCAGTGGACATAAAATATATACAAGAATCCAATATTAATCATTGGGCAGTTGCCCGCCAGACACAACACCCGTCTGGTAGGAGGATCCTCCCTTTTCTATGGTGGATGAGTGAACTTTACACCCTGTTCCTCATACCCCTAAAACGTCAAAGGTTAAGACCATTTTGTCATTGAAGGACGAGGAGCTTAATGATCTGATGAACAGCTTAAATGTTACACCAGACCATCAATCTGCCTTCTCCTTGCAGATGACGGATGCTGAATGGAGTATTGATAAGAAGGTGAGGGAGAGGCAGTCTAATATCTGGGATTTGATGCAAAGCACATTGTTGCCCAACATGAAGCATTTGATCGAGAGCATGCATTCCCGGCTTCAGGAGTGCATAGCTAAAAGAGTTAAATACCTAGTGGCCCTTATTTTGTTTTGTCTAGTATATGTACTTGTTTAGTTATAAGTCCTTAGTATATAACTACTTTAATATATTTACTAAATTAAACGAACTTACCTAAGTGAAGTTCTATTGTAATTATACGAAATGCTTAGTCCTCGATAATTATCCTGATTTACTATGTAGTCTCACTACAGTCCCATCGTGTGCACGCGAATATTCAGAGAATAAATCCTGCAAGAAAAAACTTTTACGCTGGCAACTATAACCAGCTAATGTCATTCTATTTAGAGTAATCTGCAATGAGAGAATTAAAATTAACAGACAGTAATTCCCCAACTTCAATCCCAGGGTCAAAAAACAAACTATGGTCTTGTTCAGGGCTTGGGAGGGAACATAGTATCGAGGACTAAGCATTTCGTATAATTACAATAGAACTTCACTTAGGTAAGTTCGTTTAATTTAGTAATTATACTCCATGCTTAGTCCTCGATAATTATCCTGATTTACTATGTAGATGTTTAGAGAGATGAAGTTGGAAATTACAAACATTTGTTTCACACTAAAACATAAAATCAACCTTTAATTGCAAGTGGAAAAAATTTACCACATTTTCAATTAATTCTCTTTTAATAATGCTTCTATTCTAATTATCAACAACCAAGTATGTACCTATTTAGTATGCCTACTCTTTTGGCTCAAAACTTAATTTATGAAAGAAAAATCACATCAGTCTCAAGGTCAACATTACCAACAAACTTGGCAAAAATTTAGCAAAACTTATGACCAAACAACCGTTTTAAAAATACTGATTATCTTCTGACACACCTCTAGTCACTATTGAAGCATGACTTGTGGAATGAGGAGTAAATATTTTGATATCTATGCCACTGTCCAACATTGTTTGTTTAATCCAATAACTAATTGTTTGGCTAACTAACATAATTATGAGGCATTAATAATTTTTCTGTATTACCTATCTCTGAATTACACCATTTGTGTGTATAATTTATATAATATTGTAATGTAATCACATGACAAATGTCAGGTTCCATATGAAAAGTAGGATAACATAATAATTGTTAGCCGTTTTCCTGTCTTAGATGTTTTTACCAATCAGTGATTTTTATGTTAACACTTGAATCAATAATTTGGATGTTATGAAGTCTCAATTACAGATAAGTTATATTCTTTAAGACTTGAAATAATTCTTACATACTTTTTGGCTACTTTGTCAAGTGATAATTGTTGTAATGGGTACCATCATTCTATAAAATTCAGTAACATTGATGGATCCCATACATCCATTTTGACATTGTTATTAATTAGTTTACGGGATTTGCCAAATATAATTTACTAACACTAGTGTGTAAGATGTGTGTGTATTATGATTAATTGTCTAACAAGTTGGATTGTATGATCTGTTAAATAAATGAATTATATTATATTATATATCATTGTAGTTAGTGCAACTTTGTTGTAATTTGAAGATACCTTTAAAGAACCTCTTAATTACAGGATCGGTACCTACATCAGCATTTATGATCAATGACAATGCAGATCTATTAGTGCTGAACGTATATGAACTGCCATTGTTGAATTGTTGTGTAAGAAACTTTAATATTTTAGTGATAGAAATATTATCGTGAATATTTTTACCATTACAGAAAGTCCACCACTTATGTAGTGTGTTACTGAATACTGCCTGACACTGTTATCTGACAATGAAGATATCATGACCTTAATGGTGGCATGTGGTATCATTTGCTTCTTAAACGGTTCTCTGCCAATATGCAGACCCCCAGGGAAAAAAGCTGCAGTGCAAAGGATGCAGCATTCTGGAAGGTGACAGCAAAAATTGGTTTGTTGGTTCAAACTATATACTGTAATCTGTGATTTCACCATGAAATTAAAAAATGGGTACCAAGGTTGTGATAGTCTCATAGGAGAAAGTAAGATGCCAAAAAACCTGATCAACTTAATAGTTTGTGAAATTAATCCAAATAGTGGAAATGCATAAAATAATGGGTAATAATTCCAATTTACTGTAAATGCATCTATATTTTCTACAAGTGCCAGGCTAGATATCTCATATCTATCACACTTAGTATTAGCTCTAGTAGCAAATATGTAGATCAATGGAAAAGATTTCCAAAAGATCTCACTATGTCCTGAAATGCTGCAGGAGCCAGACACACAATCAATGTTTTTATTTCTAGACTCAAGATCAGTTTCTATGCTGTCTTTAGATTATACATAAAATGCAGATATCCCCATTGTTAGGGCTTCACACCACTGCCATATTATGCCTAGCCAGGCAATTAAGATTATTAAATTGACTACCACACATTATAATCTAAGGTTGTAGTATTGTTTATCATAAAATTTGGTATACATTTAAGTATTCGGTAAAATATTCTATACCAAGAAAAGCATCAAAAAATTCCAAAAAACTTAAATGATTTTTCTTGACTTTCCAAACCCCATTTGCTATCTGACTGTCAAAACAAATATTTCCCATATTTATCATAATTAAATCAAACGGCCTGTGTCCCAGCAGTGGGAACATTATAGGCTGATTATGTAAATCAAAGTCACTGTGGTAAACTAACTCTACACATCTTGGATTTTTCCAAATTCTAGTGTAGGTACTTAAGCATAGAAATCCAAAACTCACAACTGGACAACAAGCCGATAGGATAAGGTGTAAAATAATAGATGAATATCTCTTTAAATCTGTCAATGACAATGTCATAATATACTTTGTATCAATCACAAATCCTAAGTACTCAGCAACTTAATTGGGTTTGGAATTAGTTTTAACCTTATTTATGTAACATGCAAGGCACTCCAAAAGCCTATAGTTTTACTAAAATTTTCAAAAAAAATTCTTAATAATGTTCTCCAATAAGTACAAGTTAAATCCTCAAGATAAAAACACAGATTTTTATCACCCACTAAAGTATAAATATAAGATATTACTGGTGTGGGGCAGTACACAAGCCAAAGCACAAATAATTGAATTAATTGTTTTTACAATAAACCCTCAAATGTGTTTTGTCATAAGTGTTCAATGATATTAAAAAATAGACATCTTATAAATCAATTGTGCCCAAATGATCATTTTATTTTACATAACCTCCTTAGGTATGTCTTTCATTTTAAAACTGTTGTGTATGGATAAATTATATTCAGACATTTTGGATTTACTGGAACCTCCATTTAGTTTGTGTACAATAAATATTTTTGATTAAAAAACTGTCCACTGATAGGTGCACACTGCACACTCAAATCTAACAACTTACCAATTTCTTTTGTTGTATTAAATACATATTCAGACTCTGAAAATGCACAATTTTTTAGGTATTATGTTGTGTAGGACTGTCCTTAAATGGAATTCTATATCTCTTCAAACATGACCAGATAACTTTATCTTGTGTGAAAAAGATCACCGCCAGCAAGAGTAAAATATTTAAGGCGACATGCAATTGTCGTTACCTCTATAATTGACATACAGGTTTGTATCAGTACGTCTTGCCTGATGAAATCCTCTGCTGTTGGTACTTCCCAATGGTCCTAGATTGGTACTTGCCCCCCCCCCTGCTTGAATCAAACGTGAAGGGGCATTGGAGTTTTCCTTACAATTACTTAACAGTGTAGTTGTAGCCGCCTTCTTAATTACCCAGACTTGACATGTTCAATAATGAACTTTTCACCAAACAGGAAACTGTCCCGTTTCACTATATTTGTTGTTTTAATCTTGATTTTTATCTAGTTTAACTGGTATCATCAAAGTAAGTTGCTTAATAATTGTGAAAACATCGGTGAGAATTTTAATATTTGTTGTGTTCCAATTGTTTTTTATCAAAATATAGATACTGTTTACACTGCGGTAATGCAATTCCAAATGATTGTGGTGGTCTTCCACCCTCTGGTTGTTTTCCTTGATTGGGTGACTCAGCCGTTTAAATCCATGTTCAATTTTGAAGCATCCAGCAATAGTAAATTCAACAGTACTAGTATTAAATGCATTTTACATTATGTAGGTAATTCTTCTTTCTTGATCATTTTTAAATCTTGGTCATTTTAGATGATTTTAAGAAAGTAAAAACATTTAGGTTTTCTTGGAACTGGACGGGTTTCCCAAGGCCATTATCATTGCTTCATACAACCTCATAGAACCATCCTTTAGATCTTGGATATGATCTACAAAGCACACAATAGACTAACTAAGTCTGATGATGCTTAATGTGCAGAACTGATTCTTTATCAATCAATATTGTGATAATAATTTCTCACGAGAGAACAATATTGAATACATATCATAGAACTTCTAGATATACATTTATATTTTGAGCTTTTTGCCTCAACTTGAGGCTGCGAGAGCTAGGCTCCTGCCTTATTGTAATAATAATTTCTCACGAGAGAACAATATTGAGTACATATCATAGAACTTCTAGATATAAGTACATTTATATTTTGAGCTTTTTGCCTCAACTTGAGGCTGCGAGAGCTAGGCTCCTGCCTTATTGTAATAATAATAATTTCTCACGAGAGAAAAACAACATTTTGTGCATAGGCAGTGCATACCATAGAACTTCTAGGTATACATTATATTTTGTGCGTTTTTCCCCAACTTGAGGTTCGAGAACAAGTCTCGACGGGAGTCAACAGGACCTCCTGTTGCACATAGCACTATACTGTCTTGTGTAACACGAACTTCATGTTACATTGTACAAGAACGGACGGACCGAGCACTGGCAGTATGACGGATAATTATAATCCTCTGCTGCTTTGCAATCCAAATTAATCGTAATCCCTGAAATTTTTCATTATACCACACATACATACCTGTGTTTTCTTCTTCGTTTACAAAAATAATTGTCTTTTGCCGATCGGCCTGTATTACTGACTCCAAAAAACGGGACGCCGAAGTCGCCCTTGAGCTCGCCTAAGCGGTTTCTATCCAATTTTCGCCACATTTTGTTGATTGGTATTATTTATTGTTGATAATAATCAAAAGTAATAAGTTTATAAAAGAAAATTCAATAATTTTCTTAAAATGATGTGCGCTACACGACGCGAAAATAATGAATGACATTAGCTGGTTATAGTTGCCAGCGTAAAAGTTTTTTCTTGCAGGATTTATTCTCTGAATATTCGCGTGCACACGATGGGACTGTAGTGAGACTACATAGTAAATCAGGATAATTATCGAGGACTAAGCATGGAGTATAATAGGTATCGTAGTGTTATTTCGTAGCAGCAAGTATTCATCTATTAATGTATTAATATTCCAATAAAAAATCAGACACTCATTGTATTTTACTATAAATGATTTAGCCAGCGCGATATGGCGACCGGTTCCTTATCGCCGCAGGCGTTGGAATGTTGAAGGAAACGCGCGCGGTCGCGGGAGGGGTGTCTTATCTGCGCGCGGGCGTTGACCGCGGTCCCTTTAGGGATATATAAATGTTCTGTGCCGCGGCCGCTCGCACACAGTCGAAAAATATCTGCAACGCGAAGTGCACTCATTCGCCCTCTCGCGACATTGCTTTTGTTTACTTCCTTGCGGTCATATTAAAGTAAATTGTGGAAAGTAGTCTATCTATCTCGATTCTTTCTCCTTCTATTACTATCTGTCTGTTTGTGCCTGAACTGAAACTGTGTATGTGGAACAATATAAAGTGCATCACAAGAAAGCCGTGGCTTGTCATTTGGAATCCCCACACCTACGGCGACGTAATACTTCTACACCACTTATTGTTATCCAGCATATTTTTGCTAGAGAGTAAGGTCTACTAAGCAACAAATATGGCTACAGATTGGACTCATCAAGATGCCCATGGATCAGATGAATTTGATTTTAACGCACTGGTTAACACCTTTGCTGTTTATTGCAATGACTTTAATGACGATCTAGAGGCGAATAAGAAATCCTGTGCATTAGATTTCTCTGGAAAAGTGATCTTTAAACTGGGAATAAACATAAGAAATGAGCAGAAGACCACAAGAGAAGAAGCGTTTCGGTTTAAATTTTGTAACAAGAAAGAAGATGGGACACTTTCCAGCAAAGTAGTTACTGTAGGGACTTTCAGAGATACGGTGTTTAAAAATATGGAAGAAGATGGGCAAATGGTTATGACATTCAAGCAGGCATCATTAATCGCAATGATGACATTTGATAAGGCTATGAGATTGCAATACCAACAATATGGGTCAGCACTGATGTCTCCACAGTGTCGTGCCGTGTTTTCTCACGAATTAATACCGATAATGGCACGTGCTTTGAAAATGGAAGGTGTAGAGGTGATTTCAATCATGAATCAAAGCACATGCAGAGGTGGAGAGTACCTACCAAACTCAGATCTTGCATGTGCTATAGTTTGGATAATTAGTGGTACTAAGCATATAACTAACCGAACAGTTAGAAATCAGTTGATTACGGATTTGATGAAACAGTATTCTGCAAAACGTAAAGTGTATTACTCAGAGAGGTTTAATGTCTTTGCACAGTATGCATTAGGTGGTGTGCCCCCAGAGTTGGATCCTCAGACTCTGATACAGAACTTTTATACCATTCAGGCTAATGCAATTAGCAAGAAAGCTCAAACAATAGCTATTAAGCAGTCTAGGGGTGAAAATTCATGATTAGCAACTTGAAATATCTGTCGTGACTACCAAAATTCTTCTGCAAAGGGGACCTAGTTATTAGATTAGCATATGTAACTGTTTTTTTATTACTCAAATAATACTTATTCTTATAAAATGATGTATAGTGTTTTATTGTGTCTCACGTCTATCGTATTAGTGTAATATTTATAGTTCTAATAACTGTTAATCACATGTTTCAGAGATTATCGTGTATCGCCTTTACTTTAAATATACATTTGATGATCAAGTCTTTAATTTTAATAGTAGTGTAACTTCCAATGTTAAGGGCTCTAGTTAAGATAGCTAATAACCGTAATAAGTAAACGATAATGTTTTTTAAAACTCATTTAGATAGAATAAGTAATTACAAGTAAAAATAATTTTAAAGACTTTCTAATTACTACTTTAATTATGTAAACGCATAATGCTTTTGCGTTGCGGAGGGGTCCATGCGAATTTCTCTCTCTCTTTGTATCTCGTTTTATTATGTGTGTGCGTGTGAGTATCGAGATTCGAACAGACGAGGATTGTGTAGGTCCGGTCCCCCGACCGCACACGTTTTTTTGTTTAAGTAATTTCTTTGGAAATTTAAAATTATTTAGTCTGTTAACGATTCATTTCGCAGAAATTACTTAGTAATCAAAGCTAATAATTACGACGTTTTTCTGAATAGTTATTAAAAGTAATTCAATTAAATAAATACGTAGGTATCAAATCAAATAGGACTGTTTTTATGTATTTGATTCTAGTCATAAAATCATTGTATAACTTGTGCATAGTACCTTAGTATTAGTTTTTTAACCGACTTCTAAAAGGAGGAGGTTATAATACATTATCCTCCACCTCCTCATTTTAGAAAATATTTTTTTTTATGTATGTCCGGACATAACTCTGACATTTATACAATTTCACGGGTTGTGATTCGATTACTTTAATATGGTCACCAAGCAATTTATGCCGTCACAATGTATAGAAGTGGAGCTGATGGTGAAGTACCAGGAGATCTCCTCAAGGACTAACGTCCCTGCATCGGGAAAAGCAATAATTTGTGAAAGGTTTCTAAATTACAAACTGACCGACTTTTTTTGTAAAAAATATTTTTGTTCATTATCATCATGATTTCAGACGTCCACTGCTGGACATTTGCCTCTCCCAAAGGGCTTTTGTTCAATTGCGTACAAAACGGCATAATAAGTATGTCATCGACAAGTGCTATTGATTGACAACCGGAGATCATTCGCATTGATGTTGTTGTGAATTCTGTTGTTTTGATTTTGTCAGTCCTAGTATTTAGAGAAATTCACTACTGAGTGTAATCTATGCAATGTACTCGGATAAATAGAAATGCGATCGCTTAAAACTGAATGTCATCTGCCTTTTTTTTTTTTGAGTGTTGGAAATCATCGAATGACTTCGCTCTGGGCGGAGCGGAAGGGCGTATCAGACTTTTACTGACTAAAACCCACCAATGTTCATTCAGTTGCCTGTTGCCAAGGTCCCGGTATCCCTTTCGGCCTTTCCCGCAACCCTGGCTGGCATCGGTTCTAGCGGACCCCACTAATTGTGCTGACATCTCTTTGAGGCGCGCGTGGAACACGACACGCCATCGACCCGGGCCTGGTCCTTATCGGACGGCGAGCTACCCATTGCTCGCCGTTCGCAAGCCCGCGCCTATGGTGGCCGGGAATCCACCTGGGATTCCCGACGCTCAGGGCGTCTCCAGCGGCGGCGGTTAGGGGCAAACTTTGCCTCTTCCTCACGCGTTCCGCCTCCTCCTTCGCGAGCATTACTACTTCGCAGAAGGAGGTGACGGCTTCCCATGCCCTCTCGCTCCGTACCATGGCGTGGACCAGGGCCGGACGCGAGAGGTCATTGCCACCAATCGCATCCACGAGGACACGGCGTTGCTCCGCCCAAGCAGGGTATACCTCCACCGTATGCTCCACCGTGTCCTCCGGGCGATCCACAAAGTGGTGACACCCGGGCGTTTCCTCCCGTCTAATCCTACACAGGAACCTCCCGAAGCTGCCATGTCCGGTGAGGACTTGCATCAGGCGGAAGGTGAGGACGCCGTGGCGCCTCTCTAGCCACTCCTCAACGAGGGGACCGCAATTGTGAGGTGCCCAGCACTGGGTTGCGACAATCGCACTCTCCATGCCACCATGAGATCCTGCCAGATCCTCGAATTGAAAGGAGAACCGCGAAAGAAATAGGAGAGGTTTTCGTGCTGCCAAAATCGAATTTTGTATCTATAGAAGTTCCAACAAAGTGTATAATATATTTTGACAATTTTTTCTCAAAATTCTTCACTACCAAGAAACACTTTACCTACTTTATGGAGACGATAGATCCACCCGTTCGTGCTTGATGCAGCAAAAATCTAATTTATCCTAAATACTAAAAATATACGTTCATCTACGTGTATCTTGCAAAGTAATCTAGTATTCTAGCTTCATTACACTCAGTTCCATAGTGCAATATATGTCATATGATGTCACCGAGGTAAGTACCTGGCAATATTAATTTCCTGCTGCCCGATCGCTGTGACATGTTGCAAACAGGCAGTGAATAATAACAGGAATGAAGGGAAAATTATGTGGTCATGTTGGTATAATCCTTTGAATATTTTAATGTTGTTTGTTTTAATTTTGTTCACTGCGGGTGTAATGGTTTCGCAAATTCTAGGGTGTTTTAGCAGAATAAATCATCTATTGGTAATAGTCTAAATTAAGGCTTGCGCAAGTAAATCGTTACGTGTGTTGGAAGATTTTTGCGCAAATTTCTTCCAACACACGCCACGTTAAACTTGTGCAAGCCTAAATTTGCGCAAATAAATCGTTACGTGTGTGGCTAGCATTAAAAGATTTTGAGCCAGATATTTGCACAGATCTTTGATTGCCAGTTGAAAAAAAAAATTGTTTCAAAGCAGTGTCGCTATTTACTGTGAAGTAAGTGATATATTGCACACCTCTAAGTTACCGAAAGAAATAAAGCAAAGTAGAAAACGGTAAGTACCTACATTTTATTTACGACTGCTCAAATACACTTTGACCCCCTGCACTTACGAGGACGTTATTTAATTTCCTACAAGTGCTACAAAGTAGCAATAAAATGTTTTTACACTTCACTCTCCATTAAAATAAATCGAAGCACTCACAATCGATGGGGTACAAATTGTCCCCGGTGAAAGGTCGCCGACTCGAAGGGTTAACAATGAGGCGCCATTATTTCGTGTGAATTGAATTGGCATAGACGATTTAACTTGCTTAAGCTACGCGGATTTGTCGCTTCAATGACCTTCAGTCGATTCGACCCTCGAGTACAAAAAGCCGACTAGAATTTGTAAATCCTTATGAGGGTTAAATGATTTTTCTGTCAAATAAAATGCGTGAACCTTTGTCCTGCGGGCACCGGATATTTTTTTCGGAAAATCGATAATTTTTATCGAGATGAAAAAATCAGGAGGTTATTTGATTACCTAACACAAAAATTCGAATCTGTGCAGTGTTTTGTTTTTGTTCACGTACACAATGGCCTTTGTTGAATGTTTATCCCCATATTTTGCTGTTTTCAATGAAATGGATTGTTTTTTTTTTTAGAATATCAAAAGCATTATTAAATGCCTTGATGAAATACATTTGCAACAATGTTGACTATTCATCTTCCTAAGTATTTCAACCTCTTTCCATAAGTATCGTTGGAGCAATAGAATAAGACATCTCCAAAGCATATCTTTAAAAAAACGTGTCGTGTGCAAAAACCGTTTTGCTAACTCTAGAATGACAATAAAAATACAGAAAACTAGCAATCAATAATCCCAATCAGTTCGAACAACCAACCTGTTACTCCGACAGATATAATAGAAAAAAATAAAATTATGATAAAACTGGGATCTTGCGACCGCCATTTATCAGGGCGAGTGTCAAAAATATCAACGTGCAAGTTTCCCTTAGTGGTTGGGAGGGCCACCAAGATTTATGCGTTGGCCCTCGGATACTCGGCCTAGATACTCCTTGGGGAGGAGTGAAGAATGTATCTCGCAGACTTCAATTGTTTGCTGAAGCGGCTGTTGTAATTGGTAGATCAATAGTTTTGGTAGACTTGTAGGTACTTTTTCGTCTGTAGTTTATTTTGGATTCAAACTCAAACTCAAAAACTCAAAGCATTTATTTCAATTAAACCATTTACAGGCACTTTTGAATTGTCAAAGAGTCGGTCAGTTAATCAAAAAGTTGAAGCTAGTCGCCCATTCCGAATCGTAGATCTCTATGGAGAAGAACGGACAAGAAACTCCAAGGACTCACTCTTTTAAAAATAGATATTACCAAATCCTGGGTACAGTATTCTTGCTGCTTCTATTATGTGAGAACAATGTCTAATGAAAAATAATCAAAATCAATTCAAAATATAAGATTTAAAATAAGCCCTGGCAAATAAGAGATGACCAGTCACAACTGACGGTGCCCGTTCACGAACATGACACGTGGATCAGCACTACCCAGCTCAACCATTCTGTAGGGAAGGAATAGATTATATAGGGGGGAATAGATTTGCAACATAGGTAAAGACCGAAACGGCGGTTAGTATATACAGTCTACTTACTCATAAAGCAACCAGCCCTGGTCTCTCCTTCTGTATTATTGTTCATTTCATTTTTTCATTTATTTCATAACAATTTTTACATTGTGTCGAAATCACTTAAAAATTACACACGTGCATTTAACTATATTTATTAATAGCGATCTGTTACTAATGGATTTTAGTAATCGAAAACTTATTGGCTCCAATGCTGTCCAAATCCAGATATACTATAGGTATTTAGAGTGACTATACTACATTAAAGTCGGGAGCTCGTTTAGCTGTCTATCGGTGGCCTCGTTGTGGCAACGCGGTTTACTAAGTAGCGGTTTAAGGGTTAATCCGAGCTAATGAAACTGGCCAATTGACGTCGATTATGTTCGACAAAATATCAATATTTGAATGGGTAGGTATTAGACTTTCTTAACATTTCAAACGAAACGATAAACTGACTAGATATTGCAATAATAAAGAAAGAAATAAATCTTCATGTGTTACTCAGGCAGTCCATTATTCGTTTTTGTTTTAAAAAGCTAAGTAAGTAGATTGTTTTTAAAAGATTTAATAAAAAATCGCCCTAGTGCCAGTCGGACATTATTATTGTATGGGGATGGGGATTCCCTTTAATTATTAACTTTATTTAATTTATACAGGGTGTTTGGGTGAACACCGTTATCCTTGCAACCAGTGGTTTGGTTTCATTTATAGAACGTAAAATCAATGGAAAATTACAACTTTTTTTTCTTTTTTTTTAATCTCAATTTTACCACAAGAGACGCAAGTTCGTTGCCCTATGCGCTAGGGCGACGAACTTGCGGCTCAACACGGGCGGGGGGTGCGGGAAGTGACCTGACCGACCGCGAGCGCGACCTCTCCCTCAGTCAGTCAGCTGTTTCGCTAGAGAGCACGGTGTTGGATAGAAAGTTTTTAAAATATTTTAATGAAAATAACGTTTTTTTTTTGTTGTGTTCGGTCATTTATTTTTATATTTAAGTCAACTACCCATGGTTGAATGACAAGAGTGTTTACCCTTACAGCCTGTATATTATTTGTTGTTATAGCGGCAATAGAAATACACAATTTGTGAATACAATTGTCTACCTACATTCGTTCATGTGATACAGCCCGTTGACAGACAGACGGACGGACGGGTGAACGGACAGCGGAGGCTTAGTAATAGAGTCCCGTTTGGCACCCTTCGGATACAGAACCCTTAAAAGGCATCGATAGATTCTGAGAGGCAAAATCGGTAGTAACTTTGGTATTTGTACACACGACTACGCATCAAGCTATACATTTCCAGTATAAGCTGACCTCGTATTGTACGGAAATCAATGATAGATCAGCACGAACTGGAAATGTATAGCTTGTTGTGTAGCCGTGTGTACAAAGTAGTAGTAGTAGTTCTATTTACTAGAAGAGCATGAGGAATTTGGTACTTTAAAATTACTACTTCTGTGAGCAGTCAGGCACTGTCTGATTGTGATCGGGTTTGAAAGGTATACTGTTATAGATACAACAGATATTGGAGGAGCTCGTGGCTAAGTAATAACAGCCGCTCGGGTCGATCCATCAGGTTAAGCTACGCTTTTTATTATTATATAATTGATGTATACCAAATATTGTAAAACATTTTTTTTTTAAAGAGTAACGGTGGCGTTTCTTGCCCATTCTTCTCCATACGAAAACTACCTTTTGGAAGGGGCAACTAGAATCAGTTCTATTTCTATGTATTTGACGTTCAAAAGTGCCTTTAATGTGCCTAGTTGAAATAAATTATTTGACTTTGGCTTTACTTGCCGGGGTTGGTCCGTGGATGGGTGACCATTTTCACATATCGAGACTCCTCCGTGCCTCGGAAAGCACGTTAAGCCGTTGGTCCCGGCTGTCATTTGTGGATCTTTGACAGTCGTTACGAGTCGTCAGAAGCACGAAAGTCTGACAACCAGCCTAACCAATGGATATCGTATTACCCAGTTACTGGGTTGTGGAGGTCAGATAGGCAGTCGCTCCATGTAAAATACTGATATTCAGCTGCATCCGGTTAGACTGGTAGCCGACCCCAACAACATAGTTGGGAAAAGGCTAGGCAGATTGATTGATTGTTACAGATACATTGAGACAGACCTCGAGGAATTAGGTACTTCAACATTCCTACTTCTGTGAGCAGACAGGCACTGCATGCTGTGATGATACAGAAAGGTATAATGTTATAGATACTTTGAGACAAATCAGGTTTGTGTCTATGGATCGACGATCACAGTAACGGTGTCACTTTGGCGGCTATAACTATTCAGTTGGGATGCTAGCCAAGATCATACGTCTATCTATACCTACAGTATACTCATGAATATAGTCCGTGCGCGACTGCTAGTCACCGGTTGACGTATGTGAGCGGTGAGACGGGGGAGGTAGATAAAGGCCAAGTTAACTCTGCCTATTTAGTCAGTGCCCCCCCCCCGTCTCACTGCTCACATACCTCAGGCGTAACTAGCAGTCGCGCGCGGACTATAGTACGCATATACAGGGTGTAGGGACAGCCCTCCGCAGACAGATGGGATGAATTCAGCATATCATACTAAGACGATCGGTACATGATATTATTTCAGTTACGTTATGGGAATCCAATATACCTGATTTGTATTATTACCTCACGCGCAATGTATCGTTACCGTGGCAAAACTCGCGTAGCCGAAGTCCCCGTGTCGGGGGGGGCACGGGCGCGAGTATTTTAAAATCCATTGCTGGTTTTTTTATTTTAGCTGTTTTATTTACATAAATGGAGAATGTAATTTTACATTGAACTAAAGGAATAGTAACTGAAAAAAAATATCAAAAAATGTAAACTTTCCTGAGAAAATTTCCGGTGGAATATAATTCAAAATAAGGAGCTGAAACCCCTCTCTTAATTTGCGGAGGGCTGTCCCTTACACCCTGTATACCTACTCTTCCTTTCTTACTCTAAACAAATTCAATTCGTATTCCACAATTTTTCAAACTTGCGCACAAACATCTGATACGGTTTACCAACTCAATATTTCTCCATTGCCCCAGAGACCAGACAACTTGTAAGAATAAACCACGAAATACTTTACTATTTCATACATATTTTCCATGTGATGCATTGTTTCCATGTATGGGAGCATATTCGATATCAATTTGGCAAGAAAACAGCGTCATCTGTGTTGCGATGCCGCAGTTGTAAATCAAACACATTATTTATCTTTAAAGGACGCTTCAGGAAGTTTGGGGTCCAAGTTATAAACGTGCGGGATCATAATCAAGAAAATACTACTACTTAATCACTGTCATGTAGGTCATTTTAAAATAGGTACAGGGGCTGACTATGAAGTATTAAGGCCATCATTATTCCACTGCGAAAAAGGGATGGTGCTAGCGGCCTTGTATAGCTCCGTCTCTCACTAACACTGGAAAAATGGTGGCATTAATACGTCGTAGTATAAGTGCTGGTCTTACTTAGATCAGGTATCAGGATCAGGTCTGTGGCAAAAACACAGGAATTACTTTCGATCCAACTTAGACGCAAACCAAAATTTATAACCGAAAAAACAAAAACAAGTTGATAACACCGCCGCAATTTTTAATTTTGGTACCGGTGCACCGGTACCAAAATTAAAAATTATGAAAAATAGCCCTAACTATAGAATCACAACAATCTGTAGACGTTTATAATAAATTACCAAAATACATAAAAGATGACGTAAGTAAAAATTCATTCTACAGCAAACTAAGATTACTCTTAATAGAAAAATGCTATTACACAGTAGACCAATTCATGACGGATAAAACTTCTCAGTCATAACTTTAAAATCCAGACATAAATACTTTCTATTACAGTGACATTACATTTATGTCATTACATTTATGTTTTACGTAAATAACATACACAACTTATTTCAATTTCATTACTAGCTACCGATAATGTGTTATCTTGACATGACATGATTGTAATTATTACCTATTCCCTTTATTGACTAGGTACCTTATTAAACAGTCTGACTTAGATATGTTATGATTATAAGTGTGTTATTGTGTGTTAATGTACATTACTGTTAATTGGACCTCTTATCGACATCTAATCATATCTTTTTCTTTTTTCTGAAATGTATTGTATTGTGTTTTTGATAAGTTTGACTCAATTTATGTTAATACCTTATTGTTCATAAACTCAACAGCTAACCAACATTGTGCTTTGCAGTGCCCTGACAGGGTTCATGTACAAAAACCGACAGTAACTAATTTATTGTTAAATGTGTGATTAAATGAGAGCAAATAAATAAATAAATTAATTAAATTTAAAGAGGATATTTAATTAAATATTGAATGAATTTTTTTTAAATTTTCCTATATTTAACTCATAGCTCATTCATACCTTGTCTTGTTTGTTTGCCTTTTTCTTATGGCTAAGACATAACAGTCGCATGGATCGATTAATCAGGTTAAGCTACGCTTGCCGCGGTTGGTCCGTGGATGGGTGACCATCTTTACATACCAAGACCCCTCTGTGCCTTGGAAAGCACGTTAATCCGTTGGTCCCGGCTGTCATTTGTAGATCTTTGACAGTTGTTACGGGTCGTCAGAAGCTCGAAAGTGATAACCAGTCTTACCAAGGGGTATCGTGTTATGCAGTAACTGGGTTGTGGAGGTCAGATAGGCAGTCCAGCTGAATACCAGTATTTTACATGGAGTGACTACTCCATGTAAAATACTGGTATTCAGCTGCATCTGGTTAGACTGGAAGCCGAACCCAACATAGTTGGGAAAAGGCTAGGTATGCCTTTCCAAAATAAAACTTTACTATACTCCATTTATTATTATAGCATTGGACAAATAACGGCCAAATAACGACAGTTATTGTGTCATATTGTTGAAATGACTGTATTTGAAAGTTATTTATTTAATATAATAATTAACTAGATTACATTGCTTTGTATTTACTCGTATCGTGAAATAATGGACCTTAATAAATGTCTATCTATATCGAAATAACGAACAAGTTATAACCGTTATTTGTCTAATGTTATAATAAATGGAGTATAGAAGCCTGGGAGTAGCGGTCAGTTTTTTCTCGTCTACGCTATCCGTTTATTCGATTCGCGTCCTCCAATGACTTTGGCCTCCTCGCAAAGGGACGAAACACCTAAATCTTCCGGACAATAATGTTTCCAGATAAAAACGGGCCTGATAACGAGTGTTATACGGGCCCTCTAATGTACACAGAAGGCCGTTTTACAAACGTTTTAAATAATCACAATAGGTCCGGTTTTCTTACGCGTTTAGATATTTTTTGTGTTAAAAATTGTCTGAATTTGTTGTTACATTTCGTGGATGTTTTTTTTTTGTTGTGCCTATGAAACCTACCAATACCACTTTTATTCTCTACTAGCTTTACCCCTGGTTTCGCCCGCGTGGATGTGGGAAATTATATCACAGGAACGTACAACCGGATATCCTATGTCCTAACCCAAGTCATGGCCGACCCATGCTCCAAATTTCATTCAAATCCGTTCAGCCGTTTTAGTGTGAAAGAATAACAAACGTTGTTTGTTTGTTATTTTCAAACTGACATTTGCATGTATAATCTTAGTTGGAATGTTCGTAAGTATGTGTACCTTACCGATATGGTATTTTAGTGAAGATAAGTAAAAAAAATTTTGCACCAAAAACCACTGTAAATCATAGAGTTCCACTATTACTCGTAATTTCTGTAAAGGGCGAAATAGTGAAAAGATTTTACCATAAAACGTCTGCACTCGTAAAACTTTTAACCGCTTGATAACCTTTGGTTTCTTTTCAGATTCCATTCAACCACATTTACTTATTTTCTTTTCGTAAGAGCTAAAATATATATAAAAAAAAAAGGTTTCCATTATTCTTTGAAACGCAAAAGATTTATGTGCACGCTTATCTAACAAAGCATAGCGTTTTATTTTGTAAGGTATCTCAAATGCATTTTTAAGTATTTAATGGCTCTGACAAAGTTCACGTAATTTGTTTTAAAAGGAATTCATTGTGTGATTTGATAAGAATTAAAAAGCAACTTCTCAATTTCACATTCATGAGGGCTTCAAGTGAAATGTTTCATTAGGTTTTAGTTGCTAGCTAGTTTTGTGGTTAACCAGCCGACCTTCTTAATGAAACAAGATAGGTAGGTACAGAAAACAGTGCTTCGGTTGATCAAATATTTTTCCTAAACTTATAGAAGCGTAATGGATAACTTTAAACAACTCACACAGAACACTACTCATATTGTACTCACTTTGTACTCGTATTATGATTATGTCGTAACTTTATGTATTTTACTGTGTGTACACTTGTACAGTCGAACAAGCTATTTGGTATACAGGCAAAATATAATTTCCATTAATTTTTTTTAAACTTCGACCTACTAGAACCAGGAAATCAGGCTACAGATCACTCACTCACTCATCCTTCACCATGGTTTTCAGCATTTCTGCTCCCACCACACAACTGAGCCTCAGCACCCAGAAGGAGTATTACTTTGTTGGCAATTGGAAAGAATGTCATGTCGTGGGAGGGGAGATTCTTGCTCCAGGTGACATGAACTACTCGGATGACATGATTTTGTGACTATCCAATGTATCGCAGGATCACGGCAGGCTGTTCCTGACAACAAGGTGGTAACACGCACTCAGGAAGAGACGGATCAAGGTGTACTGGCTCTCACTCTTTCCTCTCTCATGACCCTGGCGAAACCTATAACTCCTCAGAACATTCCCGCCTATGCAAAAAGATGGAAAGCGGCGTTGGCGTCGGCAAAGGTGCAGGACCTTGTTCCACCCGAGTCCTGGCGTGGCATACTGGGCTTGGCAGACGGATTCACCAGAATAGTCTCTGGTAGGGACGAGCTGCGCCTTGAGATTGTGGACCGGCTGCTGGGGCTACAAAAGACAGGTGCAGAGGGGGCTGTTCTCAATCAAGTCAAGCTTGTCTGGGAATACTCCTCACTGAAGGCAGTGCAGTATATGGATCATTTTGTCAAGTCGCACTGTAGGGCTCTTGAAATACCCGCAGTTCTGGATCAGGCATTAGAACTAAAGGGGAAGTGGGACGCAGCAGTGTCCGCGGATCCCACCCTTGCGTACAGTAGGGTGAGGGATGTAAACGCCCACCAAGAACTACACCATGCCCACTTCCCCGATCTCTATTACGCAGCGATAGCATTCGCAAAGGCCAACAAGATGGTGGGTGACAACTTCCAGATTTCACAGACCCATATGGCGAAGAACACCATACTCATCGACAAGTATGTCAGAAGAACAGCATCCGCCGAACTGGGAGAGCTGTCAGAAGATACTAAGCGTAAGCTGCAACAGCTCGGCTACCCTGTCGGAAAGAGGCCCAGAAAAGACGCCTCCGACTCAGAAGATGAAGAAGTAGAGGAGACCAGAAAGCGAAGGAGACGATGAACACGTAACAGCCCCCCGCAACCATCACCGCACCAATGTCTGCATGAGTATAGTATATAAGATATAAGAATAAATAATCATTTTCCGCTACATTGCCAGAACTTCGGTTTGATTGTGTGTGTAATTTAACTTTTTGAGCTTATGGCTTAGGAGAGGATCGTAAAAGTATTGTCGACTACTGAAAACACTCAAAAAACTAGTTGCAAGTTATATACCTGTATATCAAATAGCTTGTTCGACTGTACAGTCACGGACTTTAATTGATGAGCCACCTGGTACTGTTCGCATTTTAGCCGTGTAATGCAAATCGGGTTTATTCGGTTCCCGACACGCAAAGTCATATGTCTTCGTATTAGAAGAAGAAAATTATATTTCATAATTATCTTTACCGATTGGCTAACAACTTGACAGCAGTGACTACTCAAAGTCAACCAATTGCAGGTCTAGCAACAGTAACCTAGCAACGATAAACAATTGCTAGGTTACTAGGTACTGCATAGTAACGTTAGCGTACGGAGAAAGTCTCTGACATCGATATTTCAACTGTCACTGTCTTCAGTTAAGTTTTCAGAATTATTGAGTTAATGAGCTATGATTCAAAGGAGGTCGGTATCAAATAGATTGGATAAACTTAATGCAACATAGTATTTATTTTTATCATTAAGAACTTATTAGTCAACCTCTATGGATAAGACTATTTCCGATTAAAAGTAATTTATTTGTCATCTTGATATTTCAACTGTCACTGTCTTCAGTTATGTTTTCATAATTATCGAGTTAATGAGCTATGATTCAAAGGAGGTCGGTATCAAATAGATTGGATAAACTTAACGCAACATTGTATTTATTTTTATCATTGAGAACTTATTAGTCAACCTCTATGGATATTTCCGATTAAAAGTAATTTATTTGTCATCTTGATATTTCAACTGTCACTGTCTTCAGTTATGTTTTCATAATTATCGAGTTAATGAGCTATGATTCAAAGGAGGTCGGTATCAAATAGATTGGATAAACTTAATGCAACATGAACATTGTATTTATTTTTATCATTGAGAACTTATTAGTCAACGTCTATGGATATTTCCGATTAAAAGTAATTTATTTGTCATCTTGTTTACGAGCTTGCGATTTGAGTTCGTGTTTAATCGTGTAATCTCGTGAATGCAATAAAGATATTGAGTATTGAGTATGTATGAAAGTAAACAAGATGACAAATAAATTACTTTTAATCGGAAATATCCCTAGAGGTTGACTAATAAAGTCAACCTCTATGGATATTTCCGATTAAAAGTAATTTATTTGTCATCTTGTTTACGAGCGTGCGATTTGAGTTCGTGTTTAATCGTGTAATCTCGTGAATGTATGAAACTGCAAAATTGAAAAGTTTGAAGGTGGCTCATCAATTAAAGTCCGTGACTGTACATAAATAATAAAATAAATTAACAATCTTGGCGCTGCCGGAAGGCGGAATCTGAAAAAAACATGCATTTTTATCATTTTCGGACCTTTAACCAAGCAATGTAAATTGTCATGTATAACCACGTCAAAATCAACCCTGAATGAATTCACTCAAGTTATTCATGCCATGCACACATTCATTCAAACGAGGTTATGCCGTTCAACCTCTCGATCTAACGGCGGCAAATCATCATCTGTATTACATAATCTGTGAATACTAATGAGGAAGGATCCCGGGACAGATGTAACAAAATTAATATGTATCGCGGTTCGTGGATTTCCCCAGTGATGTCATGTCAAATATAGGTACCTTATTAGAATCGCGGGTAGTGATGTCATGTTCGCGGGTATTCGATTACTTTGTTCCCTTTTATCGGCTTAATGAGAATCGAATAATACATATATATTTTAGTTTATTATAAATCGGATAGCTTTTAGGATCACACTAATTCTGAATAATGTATAATTTTAGTATTTAACTTTATTAATAGGCACCTACTTATTTCATTCGGTCTAGGTTTAGGTTAGATTAATTTGGTTGATTATTTCCAAAATATTATCCTTTACAATTTTAACTTATGGAGGTTTTAAAAAAAACGAAAAGGCAGGCATTTTTTCTCAGCATCTAATCCGTAATACATTAGGAATTAATGAACCAAAGAATTAGCCAGTCACATTATTATTGTGAGTAATAAATCAATTTGTTGGGCTTAGCTGCCTTATTATTATTTTAGTATTAGTATTACTCATTGAGCCGGCCTACAGTCGAGGGGTGCTCCGGTTGCCCGTACAGATTCTGTAGGGAGTTTAATAATAAGATTTTTCCCACATCTAATAATAGTGAGCTTCAAGTAATACCTATTTATGAGAGATTTATTTCCGTTTAAAAACAAGCCACGCTTTCCCCAGGCTGTCTCACAATCGAAAAATCGATTATATTTTATTTTAATTCGAGTCGCATCACTAGTGACGCATGTCCGGATACAGTTAACTGTGAAGGGGTATCGCGATGAACCGAAACCCTTTGAACGCCGAATCGTGTCAAAATTAATTTGTTCATATTTAAATATGTGGATACAGCGGAGAAATAGGCTACACACAATTTTGTATATTAATTGAATTTTATGCAAATTGTTGAAACGAAAATATTTGAGCGAATATTTGAAGCGGATTTTAAAATAGATTGATTAACTTTCGGGTTGATCAGAACCCAATTATGGTTGTAATTTCATTAATATGCTAAGAAAAGTGTCATTACTTAGCTAATTTTCCTGAAAAAAGTAATGCTACGTTGTTGTTGTTTGCAGAACATTTCAATTAGGATGTTGTCCTCATTCACTGTGCAGTGCTCTCGAAATAAGCTTGAATACTTTTCTCCTTGCATTGTTGCGTAATTCAACAACGTAACTTACAAACTTTTGAAGCAATGGATTAGATATTTGTTTCGAACCGATTTCAATTCTGATTGATCGTGTATTACGCAATTAGGGGCTGCATGGTTGCCTTTAACTTAATATAAGACTAGCAGTGGGTACTGCTATGCTATGCTATGCTATTCTTCTAAATGGAAGTCAAAATTCTACGAAACATTTGCGCAAGTGCAACAGTTTCTAAGCGTCGCAAGAAAATATACCTACTGATAAAACGCTATCATATCCCTTTCAGACATGGCGTGCACAATTGAGAACATAAAATATAATTTACTAGCTGTGCCCCGCGGTTTCACCCGCGTAGGTCTCGATCCCGCGGGAATATAGGGATAAAACGTGTCCTATGTCCTATTCCAGGTCATGGTCTAACCGTGTGCCCATCCTCTCCTCTCTAGAGTAGGGAAAGTCGCGGCGGCGCGGCGCCGACGTCGATCGGTTCGCGTATTACATTTTTAAACTCGTGATAAATTCGAAATTAAATGTCCGATTCGAATGAATTAAAAAGTATTTTACTGCTAAATAAATACCCTTGATGTTAAAACTATTTATTTAAATAAGAATTCATATTATGTTGATAAAACTCCTTCGCATAAAATGCATTAATTTCTAACAAAGATTACCATAAAAAAGGTTATAGTGAGTCAATCTTAAAAGATTTGATAAATTCGAAATTAAATGTCCGATTCGAATGAATTAAAAAGCATTTTACTGCTAAATAAATACCCTTGATGTTAAAACTATTTATTTAAATAAGAATTCATATTATGTTGATAAAACTCCTTCGCATAAAATGCATTAATTTCTAACAAAGATTACCATAAAAAAGGTTATAGTGAGTCAATCTTAAAAGATAGACATGCTGTCGGGGACTTTTTTTTAGAACTTTTAAACAGAAACAATTCCATCATACATGATATTTGCTTAACTTAAACCGTTTACGCAGCGCACGCAACGGAAGCTCTCAAAACGGAATATTTTTTCCCGTTTTTTGCAACATATTTCATTTATGCTCCGCTCCTATTGGTCGTAGCGTGATGTAATATAGCCTATAGCCTTCCTCGATAAATGGACTATCCAACACAAAAAGAATGTTTCAATTCCAACCAGTAGTTCCTGAGATTAGCGCGTTCAAACAACGTTTGTTTGTTACAAACAAACTCTTCAGCTTTATAATATAAAATATAATAATTACATTTATATATATATATATATATATTATTATTAGTATAGATTAAAAAGTATTCATTTCGTTCATTTGTACAGAAAAAGGGTTTGTATTCATTTGTTCACATATAAAGTAAAAAAAAAACACTATTCGACTTCCAGGTTTTTTTATTTTATTTTTTATTTTTTTTAGTGTATGCTCATTATAACACTGTATATTTATTTAAATCCGTACGAGAAAATCATAAAATTCAGGTCTGAAAGGGATATAAGAAGTAATTTTTAAAGAAACAATGTTGTTGTAGTTTCACTGGAAACAATATCTTGGTATCGACATTCCAAGGTAGCTAAGAGCTGAGAATCAATTGTAGGAAGTAGGTCACCGCGGTTCTAGTAAGCGTTTATTCACTATAGCGATAGGTCACACCTACATCCAGGAAAGTGGTGGTTCTCAAGAACGAATATTTTGAGGAACTAAGAGTATTTTGAATAGGTTTTTTCTTATAAATACGAAATACTATTACCTAACGACAGTAGGTGATGAATGACCCTATTTCATCGGGAATATTGAATTTGCCTATATGCCTACTTATTATCAACTTGTTACAAAATTAATTATTTTTCATGTATCTACCTAAAAAACCAATATTGTAACGAAAATTAAAAAAAAACGGCCAAATGAGTCGGACCACACACAGAACGGACGGAACGGAGTTCCGTAGTTGGGACGAATTTATCCCGAGAAGAAACTCAACTTTGTAGTTGAAGATAATGTTCTGCTATAAATCGATACATTTTGCAGTTCGAGAAATAATTGTGACATATTCACAGTTAATTATCTAATTGCAACATGTAAGTTTGTAAACGGATTAACAAAAAGTCTGATTGTCGGACTTTTCCTTTTACTGCGTTCCTGAGAAAAAGGGTCTTGACAGACAAACAGACGGATTGGCCGACAAAGAAGTGATCTTACAAGGGTTCCGTTTTTTCCTTTTGAGGTACGGAACAGTAAAATACTGGTATATTTAACTGCATCCGGTTAGACTGGAAGCCGACACCAACATAGTTAGGAAAAGGCTAGGCAGATTGATTTTGATTGAGACTCGATTGATTGACTCGATTGATTGAGTCAATCTATGTATATGTGTAGAATTACGGATGTTTTAGTACCTAACTGTCATCATCGGTCCACCGTCTTGTTTGCCATCGAAGTGTCAATTACTGAACACATTTGGCATCTCCCCCTAGGGGCAGAGAAAGTGTACCGCAACACTAATTCAATCAATTTGGCGGATTGATACATCGTGTACCGTATAACCTCCATCGAAGGTAATGCAGTGGTTAGTTGACACCCTTAGGGAAATTAACATTACAAATGTGACGATTCAATATACATAAATGTGTTTGAATATTACACTAGTCGGAATACTAGTAGGTAAATCTACAGGTAGGTTCTTTCAACAGTGCTTTTGAAGGCCATAGCCATTTCTAATGTCAGTGAGAACTTTCTAAGAAAACCTATTAAAAACCTAATTTTAAAAAATGGTTATTTGCGTAATTTTCTGAGTGGAGTAAACTCTGTGTGGGTTTGATTTCTGTTTGAATCAAAATATTTAATACAATATGTAGGTATTTAAGAAAATGTTTTGGACAAACTGGAACGTTCACGCATGTTATGTTGATGTAAATTCAGATGATGATTACATATAATAATCGTAGTAAATACATGTTTTTAATTTATTTTCAATTATATAATATTCATTCAACATTGCCATATCGAACACAAAAGAACTTATAAATAACGGTGGTCGATGCAAAGTTTTTCGAAAATTAATATCAGCATCGATTCGAACCCTCGGCCACGCTTTGCCGGTGTCGCAAATTGTTGTGTGGTGCAAGTCTCGAGCGCCGTGACGGTAAATAATATTACTTATACAAGAATCACAAGTCTGAAGAATTAGACAACACAATACTCATCCAATTTTAGCAAATGGATATGAGCCAACCTATTGTGGTATAGTAATCTTATTCTAGGTGCATCGGCTTCTCATATACGTAATTATATAATTGATGTATACAAAATATTTTAAAACATTTTTAAGAGAGTCCCTTGACCATTCTTCTCCATACGAAAACTACCTTTTGGAAAGGGCGAATAGAATCAATTCTATTTCTTTGTTTTTGCAAAACAAGCGAAATTCAAAAATAATAAAATTTCGACAGTTCTTTTTCCTTTTCACTCGGCTAATACATATATTGCTAAAGTGGCTAGGTGGTGGTGGTGTTTTGTTTTAAATTACCTCGATATGGGAAATAACCTAAGAACGTTTGTCCACCGCACCAAGAACGGGACATCAACGAGAACGTGATGACGACGCCGAAATAGCGACAGTACATGTACAGTTACTATACGCGTAATCTCGTTTCTCGTCGACATCCCGTTCAGGTGTAGGTGATGTAGGTGCGGTAGATAAACAGTGTAAGCCACGACGAAAGTTTTTAAAAACAAATGAAATTCGCTCATAACTTGCACCACGTCACATTTTGCAAGTTTCGTGCTTACAGCAAGTTGTACGGAACCTGAGCCGGGGGCATTGCTTTCTTTGTAGTGTTTATTTAGATCCACCATTTTTCAAACCCCTGCCGTTTCTTACGAGGTTTGCTAAGACTTTCGTGACAACAGTTGTTTCAAAATGCTGATATCGTAAATACTTATTTTATTTAGGAAAATATGAAAGTGTATTTTAAAAATGCAGGTGAGTATCTAGGTAACTTATTTATTTAATACTTTAAGCACACTAATGTACAGAGGCGGACTTAATGCCATAGGCATTTTCTACCAGTCAACCTTTGGGTGATGCAGAGACAAACAGTGGTGCAATTGCGAAAATTGTGGAATAAATAAATTATTTTATTTAGGAAAATATGAAAGTGTATTTTAAAAATGCAGGTGAGTAGGTAATATGATTACGACAAAGAGGGGCGTTTTTATTATTATAATTGTCTAGTGGGGGCAATGACACAATTCATATTCGATGATTCAAGACACTGTGAAATGAAGATGTCTGTTATAACTTGTTACTGAGACAGACGTGAATCTATCTGTCTAGCCTTTTCCCAACTATGTTGGAGTCGGTTTCCAGTCTAAGCGGATGCAACTGAATATCAGTACTTTCCATGGAGCGACTGCCTGTCTGACGTCCACAACCCAGTAACTGGGTAATACGAGACAGATGTAAAACAGTAAAAAACTTAAATCCGTGCAGTTTGTTGTGAAGAGCTCATTATTATTATTATAACATTATTCTGTATTAACAGTTCATCCTAGAATAACGTCATGCTTAGATTAACGTTTGTATAAACAATTGATTCCAAGGATTCTTCTTAAATAAAGTGGTATCTAATTCTGAACCTAAACAAATAAAACAAGTCTCAATCAAGTGTTCTGACCTTGTCTGACAAACTAATTGAATATGTCTCCTTCAGGAGTTGCGCTTCAGTAATTTGCTTTTGGCATCCATCCGTCTACGATACTCGAGAAGGTTTGGACAAGGCAGAAGTTTTTTTTTTCTATTTTTTTTTGTATTGATACCGATCCTTTCGAGAACGTGATCATCTCGTAGTTATTTCAATATTGTTTGATGTTTCTCGGGATTATTAGGCCATGTGTTATAATATATCGCGAAGGAGGAGGCGGAACGCGTGAGGGAGAGGCAAAGCTTGCGCCCTCACGCCCCTAACCGCCGCCGTTGGAGACGCCCTGGGCGTCGGGAATCCCAGGCGGATTCCCGGCCACCATAGGCGTGGGCTTGCGGAGGGCGAGCAATGGGTAGCTCGCCGTCCGATTAGGACCAGGCCCGGGTCGATGGCGCGTCGTGTTCCACGCGCGCCTCAAAGAGATGTCTGCACAATTGGCGGGGTCCGCTAGGACCGATGCCTGGCAGGGTTGCGGGTTAGTCCGAAAGGGATACCGGGACCTTGGCAACAGGCAACTGAAGGAACACGGGTGGGTTTTAGTCAGTAAAAGTCTGACACGCCCTTTCGCTCCGCCCAGAGCGGGAGAAGTCATTGGATGATTTCCAAACCTTAAAAAAAAAAAAAATGAGTTATTATGTAATACCTTGTTGTATATCTTTTGTGCGGAAATCGGTTGTCGTGGTATGGGCACGTGATGCGAAGTAATGAGGAAAATGTTGTGAGGAAAGTTTTGGGTATGAATGTCGATGGCTATACGAGTAGGGGAAGACCAAAGAAACGATGGATGCACTGTGTGAAAGATTATTTGGCTAGAAAGGTAGTGACTATCGAGATGACGGCTAATAGAGAAGTATGGAAGAAAGGGACATGTTGCGCCGACCATAAATAAATTGGGATTAGGGCAGGAGAATGATGATGTTACTATGTAATACCTAATTGATAAAATCTCCTTAGAGCTCTTACACACGAGCGGCATGTTCTCAACGGCAGAGGTAACTGCAGCCGTCGACGCGCGTCGGCGGCAACCGTCGACGCGTCGACGGCAGCAGTCGACTTATAACGACACTTGCAGTTGTAGTGTGCCGTGTCCGCCATTTTGTCAGTCGACTGCAAATAGTTCAAGAGTGCGCACACGTCGCAAATTTGTAAAATGAGTTCTACTGACGAAATTGATAATGAATTGCTAATTATGGCAGTAAAGAAAAATGCTTGTATTTGGAATTATAAATTGAAAGATTATAGTAATAAAACAATAACAACTGACTCCTATACTAAGAGAGCAGACGACGGCTGCCGCTGATCTTCGAAGTTGAAATGTCGACGGCTGCCGTCGACGGTTGCCGCCGACGCGCGGCGACGGCTGCAGTTACCTCTGCCGTTGGGAACATGCCGCTCGTGTGTAAGAGCTCTTACCTGTATTTTTATGACAGAACTAGCGACCTTGCTTCACAAGGTTTTTAGCCCGGGGAATTTATGCCGAATTTTAGGGTAACTTTGCAATAATTTAAAACAATGTTTTTTTCATCTAACGTATAAATAAGATTATTTATGTCAGTGCAGTATGTTATAATGAATCCCACCAAAACATTTTTTTACAGAAATCAAGAAGACGAAAAGTGAAATAAAACTATGATAGTTTTATTTCACTTTTCGTCGTTTTCTTAGCGTGCCGATGGCAAAACCCATTTTTGATAGACCATCATAACGATTGAGATCGAGCGGGGCAGTTAGCGGCCACTTTTGATAGATATCAAAAGTGGCCGCTAACAGCCCCGCTCGATACCATGACTGCCATGCTGCCGACACCAGCAGAAGAAGCCATCATTGAAAGGTCTCATTTACATAACGGTATGGTATTTAAAAAAAATAGATATTACAGAAAACATTCCAGTGTCAGTATATTCAATATAAACCAAAAAGCTATCAGCTTATAGTTTCGTTTTTTAACAAAAACCGCTATTCCACGCTTTTTCCGCTATTTCTCAATTCCCCGCGTGGTGTTATCAAGATGGCACATACACGTATGCTATTTTTAGTTTCGGAACGGAGTGAGAGCCCTATCTAAATTAGTTTTCTCAGTTTAGTCGTTTTTACGAGGTGGATGTGTAAAAAGTGCATGATAAAAGCAGTGGCGAAAATGTAGAACGAATTTCTATTTGATAATGTGCGTGTAACATATAGTCAGTTAATATTTACCTAAAGTATTGTCGGATTCCAAGGCTTTTTCTTCTTACCGCCTCTGTGGTCTAGTGGTAAGACCACCTATCTCAGACCCAGAGGTCCCGGGTTTTTTTTTTTTTTTTTTTTTTTTTTTTTTTTTATATTAAACTTTGCCCCACACTAAGAATTTCTTCCTGTATCGTGGGTGCGTTTACAAACATAGAAACTCACATACACTAACACCCAGACCCGGAACAACTACTTGCAGATCATACAAATATTTGTTCCGTGCGGGGATCGAACCCGCGACACGTTGCGCAGCAGTCCATCGCTCAGCCACTGCGCCAACCGTGGCGTCAAAGCCGTGTCGTGTGTTCGATTCCCAGCGGGGGAAAATTTTTCTGCTCGCTTTTGTTAGCTAACTACCACCATCTTACCTAAGGCTGTCACCGTAACAACAATGTTAACAGCATTATTGTGTGTTTCGGCAGTTTTTTTTTACTGTTACAAATAATATGCCAGTCTTGACATCCGTTTTGTTTTTAGTAGTTCAATAATAATACATTATTATACATCTAACACTACAATACTAATAATAATATGTACAAGTATATAAAAAAGGCAGGGGGGAAATAATCACTATCGTGCATCAAAAAATTCGTCCGCATCGCTGTCAACATCGCTGTCGACTTCACAAGTCCTTGCTTACACATGATGCACAGCTTTGTATTTATCTATATTACTTTCTAACTCCAGCATCCAGTTGGAACAGTTGACATTACCAAGTTAGCTAGGAGCAGTCGTAAATAATGTCAATTCAGCGTGGCCGGACCAAGTGGAGCGCTAAAGCGTTTGTTTACAGAAAACTGCGCTCGCCGCAAATTGTTCTTGCATTAGGCGGACAAAATACGGGAGAATATAACGTCAGTATGCGCAACGGTTTATTATTCATAATACTGATTTAAATGGAACTGCTCTGACAAGCTAAACGTACGTGTTACTTGATTGCCTGTCTAGCCTCTTCCCAAGTGTGTTGGGGTTGGCTTCCAGTCTAACCGGATGTAGCTGAATACCAGTATTTTACATGCAGCGACTGCCTCTCTGACCTCCACGACCCAGTAACTGGGTAATACGATACCCTTTGGTAAGACTGCTTGCCAGACTTTCGGGCTTCTGATGACCCGTAACGACTGTCAAAGATCCACGAATGACAGCCGGGTCCAACGGCTTAACGTACTTTCCGAGACACGGAGGAGTCTCGGTATGTAAAGATGGTCACACATCCATGGACCAACCCTGGCAAGCGTAGCTTAACCTGATGGATCGACCCGTGTGGCTGTTATTACTCTTAGCCACGAGCTCCTGGATACGTACGTGTTACTTGATTGGTTGTAATTTATTTATACACTGACGAGCAATATAAAAAAGCCACTAACTTATCATGTAATATTTCCGAAACTACGCAAGATAAGCTTCTTGCTTATTTAAAACTTAATAGCGCATAAAAACACAACACTGTTTTCAAGATTTTTTACTTCATGTTAACTTTTGTGGTTTAGGAGATATTTAAATTTTTTGACACTTTGCAAGTGGCTTTTTTATATTGAATTTTTTTAATGTATCGTGGAGCCGCTTTTTAGAGGCCATGACAACTACAAAGCGAAACCAAAAGCTTTACAAACAGTTATGCTTTGAAGTGCCATCTCCAACATTTGACACACGTGTGTCACCATGATAGTGGGCAGACTTCTGTTCGATGTAACAAGACTAAAATTGTACCGACCACGAGGGAAATAACACTCAAAAGTACCTTGGTTTCCTGCCGCGGAAATGTGCTGAATGTCGTGACGTGAGAAATAAAATACAGTTGATTAATCAGCCTTAATGAATGAATGGTCTTTCTTTTTAAATGCACTTATCGGTGTAAATAGTGAAATGTCATACTTCTACCATATTATGCTTAATATTTGATGACCTCGTTAATTGCACGGAGCTCGCGATCATAAGCGCTGTTCCCTCTGTATCGCTGGATTTTGAGGTTTTTTTCACGCAGTCAGGTTTATGATTTTTTTAATTTACTTTTTGTGATGTGTAAAATGAAGAATAAAAATTAACTGATTACCCTGTTAGGTAGAACATGTAGAAGCTAGATTAATACCAAAATGCCATCCTGCTACAAAATATCAAACAAATACCGTTATTCCGCGTAAAATTGAATATACTACAACGTACAAACTTACCTTATGCATATAAGATTAATATCAACGTGCCTCCGGCTCAAGCGTTGTACTTGCTTTTATATCAGAAAAACTTGGCTTCTAGTGGGTTTCTTTCCCTACTTTGTGGTTTCAACTCGTTTTTTTTTTAATTTCTGTTCAAGTTTTTTGATGTTCTGTTATGTGCATTTATGATTGTTTGTGTTTTTGTCTTAAATAGACATGAAAGGTCATAACACCTTTTATCGATGAATGTTAAAGACCTCGGTAAAAAATTATCTCAAACAAAAAAGGGAATTATCCAGTGTAGCGCATATTATTATATAGGAGATATTATTATGTTTGTACGGCAAAAAAAGGAGTTGTTCCATACATTTTTTTTTCACTCAATTCAACAAAATTTTTGGGAAAGCTGTTTTTTTTCGCCAATTCACTGTTGTTCCTAGAATAAAAGTTGTTCATAATGATGAGTACCTAATGACACCATTTCAGATTTAGGGTGAACTTAAACTAAGGTTAATCACTCACAATGGCTGATAATTTTTTTACGATTTTGGTCCCATGAAGAAAGCTGTTCGGTTTGATGGTATAAACCACCACAACCTTATGCCTCATTTACATTCAGCCGAAGTGAGCAGGAAAGTGGGCAGGGAAGTGGGCAGGGAAGTGGGCAGGGAAGTGGGCAGGGAAGTGGGCAGGACGAGTGTGTAAACATATACTTCTCATGCCACTGCCATTGCCACTCGCGCTGCCCGGCGCTCCCCAAAAAGGCGGTTTTTTGTGCGGAAGTCAAAGGACCGGCAGCGCGAGCGGCAGTTCGTGTTTACATTCTGCTCAGTCGCTCAGTCGCTCAGTACTATGGATAGATATCATCCACCATCGTCTACGACGAACTTTCTTTTTTGTATTCGATATCTTTTTAAATATCGAACATAATTATGACAGCGCGGCCGCTGTAATTATTTCGACGTCTGCCATTGCCGAAACTTGAAAGCGAAGTGGGTAGTAGGGCAGTATGTATATAGATAGATAGATAAAACGTTTATTTGGTGCACACAAAAGACAGCACAACATACAAAAACACGGTTAAATTATAACTAATTAGGTACATTAATAAACAGCTGGGTGCCAATATAAAAAAAAAAATTGAAACATTAAAAGAAAACTAGACACGGTGATGACAATATTGTCTATGACACACTTTAAAAAAAAAAAAACGAAACATACAAAGTGCGGTGTGCGTCTCAACGTTGCACCAAATGGGAGTCCAACTCAGCATGTATCAGGCGAATATACCTGACGCTGATATTCTGCTGGATCCCTGCAGTGACATACGGACGTCGAGCAGATCTAAGAAACTAAGAATTATGTGAAAAGTGGAAAGTGGAATGTACGGAGCAAAATTACGTAAGTACCCGCAATTTAAATATTCTATTATACAGTATAGTTTTGCATTAGGAAACGTTGTCGTTGATGATGAATGTCTATTTGTGTAAACACTGTATATGTAAACACTCACTCCTCTCGATCCTGCTGCAGCAGTATTTAGGGAATTATTGCCGGCAGCGCAGGGGACAGCGGCAGGGGCTGAATGTAAATGAGGCATTAAATATGACCACAACTTTTTAATTCAGGCTGTTTAGACGAATTGAGTACCTTCTCCTTTCTGAAAACGGTTTAAAAAAAGTTTAACGAAAGTGAGAAAGCAATCCTGCATAGTTTCAGCCAGTTTCAGCACAGCTCGAAGTTGCACACGAATTAAATTTTAAATACCTACGCTTAAATAGACCATTCCTGGTAAACTTTTGAGACCTCTGTGTGCCATTTTAGTAAGTGAGTCCCGTTTGCTTATCCTTACATACGAAGTCAAAACTGTACATGTCATATTAAAAATTAAAAAAAATAGTTACTACGAAGTTTGGGAATATAGATTTAATTTTTGTCCGTTTGTTTAGATGTATTTTCCAAAAATGCCTGAACGGATTGGGATGATATTGGCACACTTAGGGGTTTATTTAAAAACGTTGCTTAAAATTAAGTAATGATATTCGACCGTTTAAATTTACATACCATACATTTTTGACGTTTGAACATCACTTGACTTTAAATCTGTCGCGCGCGGCAGACGTCGGAATGATAACGGTTAAGCAACGTTTAAAAATAAACCCCATAGTCTATATCCCGGATTAACACATAGGGGACTTTCAATCCCGGTAGTAGGTTCCCGTGGGATTTTTTCCGACATCCACGCGGGCGAAGCTGCGGGCGAAGCTGCGAGCAAATGACAGTAAAAGATAAAAGTTGCAGTTGTAGTTCCAGCTTTAATGATGCGGCAGATATTACATTATTTTTAATGACGTCATTATTTACCGTTTGCTTGTATTTTTTTTTCAAACTTGTCGTTTTTCTTCTTTTGTTTCATTCAGTCTGAGGTACAAGTTTACATATCAATCTGCCCAGCCTTTTAGCCGACTGCGAAAAAGCTATGCAGATGATGAATCTGCCCAGCCTTTACCCACCTAGGTTAGGGTCTGCATCCAGTCTAACCGGATGCAGCTGAATACCAGTATTTTACATGAAGTGACTGCCTATCTGACCTCCACAACCCAGTTACTAAGTAACATGATACCCCTTGGTAAGACTGGTTGTCAGACTTTTGGGTTTCTAGCCCCGTACCGACTCTCAAAGATCTTCGTATGATAGCCGGGACCAACGGATTACGTTGCTTTCCGAGATACGGAGGGGCTCGATATATGTAATGAATGGTCACCCCACTCACGAACCGACCGCGGCAAGCGTAACTTAACCTTCGATGGACCCCGTATAGCTGCTATAATTTAGCCACGATGTCTCTCAAATTTTACATAAATAACTACACTTCTCAACAGAAAAATGGGTTTGGGTATTTTTTTTTTCAGAAAAATCGAAACACTTCCGTTTTTATGGTTTCTGTCCTAATTTAACACAAAAAAGTTTCCATTCCATGAGTTCAGGTTCAGGATCTGGCAGGAATCGGGTCACTTCAGATCGAGATGATCGATTTATTGCAACAACTTCTTTACGAAATCGACGCCTTAATGCTTTTAAACTGCAGCAGCAGCTTCATGTTGTACGTAGGGTGGCTGTAAGTAACTCTACAATTAGAAGAAGGTTGAAGGAACGTGGACTGGTACCGCACAAGCCAGCAAATGGGCCGAAATTAACTGCAGACCATCGAAGAGCGCGGTTGAAGTTTGCACGTGAGCACCTAAATTGGTCATACCTCCAGTGGAACAAAGTCCTCTTTTCTGATGAGTGTAAAATTATGCTGTATGGTAACGACGGAAGGGACAAGGTCTACAGAAGAGATGGAGAACGCTTCGCACAATGCTGCATTGAAGAAAGGGTCAGCTATGGTGGCGGTTCGTGGACGGTTTGGGGAGGAATCAGCGGCGACGGTAAGACAGAGCTTGTCTTTGTGTCTGGGCCACGTCTGCCTGCACTAAACAGTCATCGGTACATCGAACACTGTCTTGAGCCTCACGTGATGCCCTATGCACATTTTATTGGCAACGGTTTCATATTCATGCACGACAATGCTAGGGCTCACACCGCGAGGGTCGTACGAGATTATGTTACCGAAGTCCGTATCTCCATTATGGAATGGCCAGCAAGAAGCCCGGACATGAATCCGATTGAACATCTATGGGAAGAATTAAAGAGACGAATTCGTGCAAGAGATCCTGCCCCAGAAACTCTTAGCCAGCTGCAAAATGCAATCCAAGAGGAATGGAATGCCACAAAATTTGATCGTGACTCTCATCCGATCGATGAAGAACCGTATGGAAGCAGTAATAAGAGCTCGGAGAGGGAATACAAGTTATTAAATAAACGTTCCTTAGCTTTTTTTTTCATTTACTTGTGTTGTTTTATCAATTTCCTTCATACTCCATACAGGGTAAAAATAACTTATTATAAAAAAACGAAACATATGAAAATTGAATTTGAATTTAGAACATTAACATTAGGATTTGAAAACCTCATATTATTGACTATTAAACGACATTTGACATATATTCCTAAATATACACATTTTTCTGATAATCCTTACTAAACATAAACTTGCAAGGTGTTTCGATTTTTCTGATGAGAAGTGTATATATCATTTTTTTTTCCCCCATATTACTATTAAAATTCTCACACTTGAAAACAGATTCGTTAATCGTTAATTGCTGTGTTGCTGTAACTTGCAAGGATATCAAAGCTTTTTTCCTGAAGTGGAGAGAAAGCGCAAAGTAAAACAAGCGAAGGTAATCACAAGCCAGCCTTCCTTTGCTTTTTACTAGAACAACAAAACACTAATGCAAAATAACCTCAACAAACAAAAAAGTTAATAGTAAAAACGCACAAAAAACGAAAATACAAAACTCAAGGCGCTTTTCTGGCAAGCCGCTGCCGGAGGCAAAAGCTCGGACTAAATAAAGGCACAAAATAAATTCTCTCAGAAATCCCACTCCGTCTACAAAATTAAAAACTTAGTATTGAAAACGTACTATTTTCTTAAAAGCTTGAGGCGTAAATGTCCTTCTAACACATACAGATAAGCCTCAAGCTTTTTAGAAGATCTTATAGTTCTATATTTACGTAAGTTTTATTTAGTACTTTTTATTTAATTAAAAGCTTGTTTTTAAAAAGATTTTTACTTTTATTTGATTAAATTACACGACAGTATTAGTAGTAATTTATTCGACCGCTAGACATGAAAGATGTTATGACTCGCATGTTGGATTTGACCAGTACCTACAGCATTTTCGATTTATCTCGCAGAAGGTTGGAAAAATAATGCTCGCATTTCCAAGCATATTTGAGAAAAACTCATTTGCGTGTCCGTCCGCGATATGGCGCACCGTCGCTCGGATTCCACTTATGATAGCCGATTAAATTATTAATTTTATAAAAATCGTCTTTTGTTTGACATTTATTTTGTGTAACAAAAAATATTGGTATTACAAAAGTTACCTCAAAAGTATTTAAATTTTGCTTTTTATATTTTACTAGCGAACCGCCCATGCTTGGCACGGGTGCAATCTACTGATGTGGCAACTTGTCAAAAAATCGAGATTTCTGTGCACTAAGTTGAATATTTATGTATTATTAACATAAATCCTATCTTATGGCACTCAGCTATAGCGTAGCTTTCTACCAGTGAAAGAATTTTTGAAATAGGATGAGTAATTTCCTATGTTACGTCCTACATACAAACTAACAAACTTTACCTCTTTATATAATATTACTAGCTGCGCCCCGCGGTTTCACCCACATAAGTCTCGATCCCGTGGGAATATCGGGATAAAAAGGGTCCTATGTGTTAATCCAGGTTATAAGCTATCTGTTTGCCAAATTTCATCCAAATCCATTCAGCCGTTTTTGCGTGATTGAGTGAAGTAAGTAGGATTATTATAGTATAGATTTCACAAAAAATCACGACGTAATATTACAGGATTATTAGATTAGCTTCTTATCCTTCTGCTTTGGCTTCATTGTAATAAAAGCAAGAATAAGTGTAAAGCTAATGACTCGTTTGAGCACGGTGTCGTTCGTTTGTTTCGGAAATGGATCGGGGTCTTGCTTTTCCTCTTGCATCTTTGTTTTTGTTTCTTGCTTTGCTTTACTTCGATGCAAGACTGCGAGTTTGCAAACGTGTTGTACATTCCGCTTATTAGGTATACACGTTCTTATCATCGTTTTAAAGAGTACCTTTTGCATTCGTGTGAAATTTTGTGTGACGTTATTATATGTAGTAACTATTTCTATACATTGGATCGGTATTTAAGTAAAGTTGCGAGTTATATTGAAAAATAAGAAGTAATTTGAATGGTTGAAAGCTTACAAAGAAAATCCGAGACAGACTGCGAGTACTGCTTTTGACATTTAGTTTCGAACTTGTAATTGCAGTTTTAGTGAGTAGGTAGGTACTGCATATTTTTATAAGAAAATATGATTTATTGTTTCCTTAAAAAGGTCTTGAAATAACTTTTGCATTTCGATAACATCGTAATACGAGCGCTGCGCTGGCACTACAAAATAAATATAGCAACTACAGTACTGAAACAATAAAGGTCAAACTGCCGCTGTTTTCAATTGCCGTTTTGAACTGGCATTTAAATTACGGGATGATAATAGTCTTAAACAGTGCCGCGAAAACAACCAAAGTTCAAAGTTGTGCCGTTCAAGAAACTTTGTCCTTTCTATTTGAATCTAGTTTTATTTAGTTTAATGTTGAACAGGAATTAAGTTGAAGACGTCCTGGACTTAGTATTGAACTAAGGTTGTTGCCAAGCGATTTGGAAAGTATTGTAAACTTGGAATGAAAGTTTCGAAGGGCTTTCTAGCTAAAAAGGCTTCAGCGCAAATTATTTTAGTCGTCGGTCAGAGGCCTTAGACAAAGTGACATTCTATCAGCGATAACGATGAAAGAAAAGGCAAAAATGTATAAGACTGACATAAGCTATCGAAAAGCTTATGTCAATCCTGTTGAAAGTCGTTGTAGAAATACGAAACGCTTTCGAAGCGATTGTCACTTGTCTAGGCCCTCAGGTCCTTTACACTTCGAGGTTATTCTGTACCTCAAAGACCCTTTTTCCGAGAACACAAATTCGAGTGCGAGAGCTAGTACTTCTGAAGGAAAGCACTGGAAATTAGGGCGAATAACAACACTCTTTAACTGGCAAAGATGAAGTGTTTCGCATCGCCGAAGTTGAGGACTTCGGCGCATATTAACGGGTCGCTGTTACCTCTTTTCACCGACCTTTCTCTTATATTTTATAGACACACTTAACATTTTCGCAGACTGTAAACGTCCATAGAAGTAATAATACTAAAACTTATGTTAAAATAAAACTTAAATTGCAATAAAACTTAAATTGTGCCTCATTCAGTGTCCGCAAAAGTGTTAATAACAACCAAATCCTTATTATAAAACAAAGTCCTCCGCCGCGTCTGTCTGTCGTCCTGTTCGCGATTAACTCAAAAACGACTGCACCGATTATCATGCTATTTTCACCAATGGATAGAGTGGTTCTCGAGGAAGGTTATAATAACCGACATTCATGCAGGCGAAGGCGCGGGCATCAGCTAGTTGGTTATAAATACCTAAAAAATGTATTTTCAAACAACTGAAGATGTTGATCTTCAGTTGTTTGAAAATACATATTTTCATAGACGGTAGGTTCATATTTATACATGCACTATAGAATATTGGTTTCCTTTATACTGAGATAACAAACGGCCTCAAGGGGATTACGTAACCATCATTAAGAGCAGCATAGAAACTGGGTGTAGTGTGCAGTTTATAGGACAACAACATGGCGGTGCGCGTTATTTTAATACAAAAGTGCAAGAGCAAAAGTGAGTTTATTTTCGTTTAGTTGGTCTGTTTGTGACGCTTTCGCGGTAAAAAGGCTAAACGGAATTGGATGAAATTTCACACAGACACAGGGGTACACCATGAGCTGGAAAAGGACATATGATACTTTTTATCCCGATATTCCCACGGGATCGAGACTTATGCGGGTGAAACCAAGGGGCGCAGCTAGTACAGTAATCGTTTTGATATGAGTATTGACTCTTGGGTTTAGCAATATCAGTAGTCCCAATAATGTTCCCACTGCTGGTACACAGGCCTCCTCTGTGTGTGTGGGCCGTAGTCCACCACACGGCCCCAGTGCGAGTTGATCCTTCTACCCATAAAAGGATGTAAATCTGCCAAAAAAAATCGCAGAAACAACGTTTGTAAAGACAAAAAACTTAAAAGTTAATGAAATCACTATATTTTATTAACTGGTCTATTCACCAACCATTTCCGTCATTGCTTTGTTCAAAGAACTCTATTCACAGACAAGATAAAAATACAAAGCAATAATTAAACTCCCCTTTTTCAACGGAAAGATTTTCCAACAATAACTGTTGCGAACGCAATAATTATATGGGAGAGGAGCCGTGAAAATGTAAATTAAGTCTACAGCTTTTAGCCGAGTTTAAAATAACACTCATTTAGAACTTAAAGCCTAGATTCCAGGCGGAATAAAAACTTAAATGAGCGACGACGTGCCGCGCGTAGTCCGTTGAGGGTTTGTACACGTGGTTCAAGTTAAAAGTGGTTAATATAACATAACTAACTAGTAAAGTGAATAAAAAAAACGCGCGAGCTTTACAGTGTGAAAATTGCTCTGCGTCTGTTCCTGTAGTTATTATTATAGTATATAGAATATAGTAATACAGTATATAGTATACAGAATATAGTTCTCTTTCAGTGTTCAAAAGTAAATCAGCATGCATGTCATACAATAAACCCATTATAATTTAGCATAGTCTCAATAGACGACGATAAATTAAAGGGTCTTACATACTGACGCGATTCGCCGCGCGACGCGAATTTTAATAAAACAATTTCTGAGAAAATATCACGACGAACAATGCGGCGGCGTAGCGTAAGAGCCTTAAGTTTAGTTACAAAAACCTTTAAATGCATAAATTCTCTAAAAAAAGGTTTTATTAATTTTGGATTAAGAAATAGAAAAACACGTGTGTTAAGCGCTTTTATCTTATAACTTTAACCGCGGTAACATCGGTTCCCTTGGGAACAAGTAGCGAGTGGGGAAGGCCTTAGCGCCACAACTGGCACAATGACGTGTGGCGACTACGACCCGCGGTTACAAGATTATAATGCTACACGCTGGTAGTCAAACTTCTCGTAACGTCCTTGTATTTGAAATTAATTTAAATTAAATTATTTATTATTTAAATTAAATTATTTATTCTTTAAACTGGATATTTTAGATTTCTTTTACAATTCAGTTTCAATATTTTCTCCAGTAACGTAGGTGCGTTTGCGTCAAATCTTTTCACATGCACATGCAATACCGGACATGGCTTGAAGTTCAGCATATAGAAGTCCACCGCTGGAACTACACCTTTCCGATTACACGTCACTTAGCTCTCGATTCTCTGCTTATACTGTTATACAACTTCGGCAAGTCACCTTGCGAAGATCGTCCACTCCGCCTTGGCTGAGGGCGCTCTACCTTATGGCTACCAATTTGCGATCAGAGGACACTGAGACAATGATCATGCCAAAAAGCTAGAATTCCCATAATGCTAAAATACCTATAAGGTTCAAGTTTGAGAATCATATGCAATGCGTAGGTACAGACACGTTTGTTTGTTCGCCGGGACTGCGTTATATTTGCGCAAGCCGGATGAATATTTTCATATTTATACACGCTTTATTTGTTTCGTTCTTCTCGTACCTATGTGAATCTATAGAATGGCGCACATGTGTATGGGCTTTATAGATAACGATGTGACTCAAGTGCTTTTTAACCGACTTCTTCAAAAAGGAGGAGGTTCTCAATTCCTCGTGTCCATTTTTTTGTATTTGTTTCGCGATTACGCCGCCAATTGTTATGAATCGATTTTTTGAATGACGCCAATTATTATGAATGACTTCCGAGGTGGTCCCATATAAATTTTATTAACTTTGCTTGCGTAGTTCTTGAGTTAGCTTCAATATTAGGTACGTATTTTTCCCACTTAGTTTATCTAGACGATGTTTTAATTTACTCATTCACTGTTATTTACATAGCAGGTAGTGGTTTTCGATTTTGTGTGGGGTAGGTACCACAACTAAAAAGTGAAAAAAAAAAAGTAAAAAAAAAAAAGTAAAAGACTTCAAAAAAAAACACAAAAATGTGAAAAATAACTTTAATTTCGGAAAGCAATGGCAAAAAACGACAATTGAAAAGCAAATAGACCGACTTCGAAACAAAGTTATTTCTCACTTTTAAGTGTTTTTTTTCGAAGTCGGTTTTTTTCTTTTTATTTATCAACAAAAACAACAATGTTTTTTCATATATTTTTACTACTGTTGATATTAAGTATAATGAAGATGCGACCGAAGTGGTTGATGGAAATCCTGTTTTGGTACAGTTGAATATGGCGTGTTCCTGTGACCGTGAATAATTATTTGGTACTTTGGTACTTAGGTTCATCAATCACTGGCAATTGGTAAATCAACTGGTAAGTAATATATCCCTTGAATGAAAAGCTATAAATAAATAACTTCGAGTATTTCAACAAACACCACAAGGTACGTACATAAACCATTTATCCGCACCAATTTGCATGGCAAATATCTCAGGAGCGTGTTACACAAATTCCCTCAAGTTTGCGGACTAGTTAGTGAGAACTTGGAACAGCTGACCGATGTTGCAAGATATTTAGCTGCCACTGTGCTACTTCTACGAATAGGTATTTGTTTGTGTTAGACGATCACTGGTTAAAATATGTCCACAAACGTTATTTTTATGGATATTTCTTTATTTTACTTTACACTGTACTGTAACATCAATAAAGTAATATTTTTAACCGACTTCTTCAAAAAGGAGGAGGTTCTCAATTCGTCTGTATGTTTTTTTTAATGTGTATGTTTTACGCGATTACTCCGCCAATTATATTTGTCTTGATCAATCGCATTCTTTTAATTCTTAAAAGCAAGCAATTACGCGAGCACAAAAGAACTCTTAACATGAAACTAAATGTAACTTATGCAATGCAACACAATGACTATGTGAATTTGTTTCAATGAATGTTAAATTTCCTGTTATGTTTCACCACTAATATGTACCTGGCACTAGAAAGAAGAAATATTAGAATCGATGATTCGAAAGACAGGAAAAAGGATTCAGAAAAAAAAATTTTTTTGAAACTCCGATTTGTTGAAACGTGTCCAAAAAATCTAGCAAATCGTAAACGATTCACGAAATCGATTGCCCACTCGCAATCCGACTAATGCCCGTTTTTAGAGCATTGAAACGAGCATTTGGGGCATTTCCCTTTACGCGCAAAATACTGACCATAAAGTCGTGTGAATTATTTGTTTGTGAGCGACGGAACTGGCCGACATTATAACAAGCCATTACTGAGCGCAAATTCCGATAAACATTGCATAAATTGGTCTAAACGTGTATGCTGTTTGCGTTGGCAAATCAGCAAAGTTTTGAAGTGACAAAGAACTAGGAAAACTATTACGGACAAACGATTTTGTGGAATGTTAGGATAAAACTAGTTGCAATTTGCATTTGCAGAAGTTTTTTGAAGTGGCACAATAGTGCACTAGCAGATTCTGATATAAGTAATTTTTTATATTTCTTTTGAGTTCAATGTAATGTCTCGTTCTAATGGTCGCAAGAACTACTACTGCTGAGTATGAGGCTCTGGATTCGATTCCCAGGTCGGGCAACGTTTTATTCGGTTTTTCTATCGGGATTTTTTTAGTAGCGGCCCGGAGTTTCGATTTGTGTCCGGTTGATAGCAATAGGCTCGCCCCCTATTTATTAGCCCCCTAGTATATTAAAAGTCTACAACAAAAAAAAATAGTTCATGCATTTTTGCGCTCTAGTGCACCATTTATTCACTCACGCATATTTAATGCGAGGTCACATAGCCTATAACCAGCGGACGACCACACATACATACCGGTCAAAATCATAACCCTCCTTTTTGCTTCGCCGTAGTCGGGTAATGAGGGTGTACTATTAAGTAGACCCCTGCCTAACCCTTCGGGGAAATAGGCGTGACGTTATGTTATGTTTACTTACACAATTATCTCTGAATAATCTGTACTGCGGACGTAATAGTTGTACACCAAAATTGTTATACAGCTCAACAATATCATAGAAATTAGTGCTTAAAGCATACTGATTGATTCAAAGCTAAAAGTGAAACATTGTTTGCCAAAGAATCGCGATACGAATCGATACTAATTCCGAATAGCTTTGTTTCGTTTTAATCGAACATTTCCCTCGACCAAATTGTTCTGAAGTAATTTGTTGATGTTTGCCTTTTGATACTAACTTTTCATCCAAATGCTTCGATGAAAGTATGTTTCAATTTTACGGGAATCCGGGATCATGGACGTAATGTAAATATTTGATTCATTGCTGCTAACGAATTCATGTCATAAATGATTGATCTTGAAACTTTTAGTCGTTTTACGTTTCGCTAACATATATTTATGTACACAGGAGGTTTCGAACAAAAAATGTCTTCGTTTATAACTTGCAAATATTATATTCTCATTCTTTCCTACTACAATATTTAGGGTAACAACTTTCAGTTAAAAGCTTGTAACACTAACAAGCCTGCACTCACATTTGGTTTTACTTTATAAAACTTGTTTAAGAAACTCGTGAAGAAAAGCCCCCAAACGAACTGAATAAAGTTGTGCTACGGCGTAGCGGCTAAGACTACGCCGTAGTACTCTCGTAGCCGCGTAGCACATGCTACATTGGTTATGATTGTTATGAAGTTCGGTTTAGAACACGGTGACCGATGAATTCTCCATACAAACGTAATACCAAAATCATTTGCAATTTGAGAATATTTCCACCATATTGTGTTGTTATTCGGATTGAGACAGTATTTATATAGGCTTCTAAATCCTTTTTTTTTTCAAAAACCTACCTAAAGTAAAGTTATAGCGAATTGAATTTCGAACATTTTTACAGCGTAAATGACATGTTTTCATACTGTTTTTTCTGTATTATAAACAACAATATTTGTAATATTGTTTAAGCAGCAGCACAGTCTATATTATCAAGTTACAAATTATCGATAAAGAATTGGAAAAAAATTAGGTTTTCATTAATCATTTTTGGTATTACGGAACACATCCAAATTTCTCATAAAAATTCAATAGAATTTTATTCGCTTCACGCGTGTCAATGTGTGCGTGGTCGTGGTAGCTGTCTGTATCGCTCCGACAGGCACATTAGCGTAACGTGCCTCTACTACACGCGGGGTTTGTGTGGGATTCTTTCGGGGTGTTTGTTATCTTATCAGTGAAGTTTTGTTTTGTTTACGGACTTGGAATATTTCTTACGATTTTGATTTGGTTGAAGACATGGACTCCGGACGTTGGGATTTGGGATGTACTTACTTATCTCACAGTAAGTATTACCCAATGATATAGGTACCTATTATAACGTTATAGGTACCTCTTTAGCTACTAATTGTTTACTTATAAACTCAGCCTAAGAAAATAAAGACATTTTTGAAGTGAAAACTTCTTTAGGCGCGTGGAGCACTTTTTGGGTGAACAAAAATCATGGAACTCGCGTCATCGTCACCGCCAGTCCCGTCCACACGACGCCACGACAGCACCGCCGCCGCGCCTCTAAACTGTTGACACGGCACCACAGCCACGCCGCGACCGCGCCGCACCATTCCACTTGATCGCCGGCTGCTTGCAAAAGTGCAAGCTACCGGCAGCGGCGCGGCGACGGTGCGGCGGTAGTGCGCCACCGCCGCACGGCATAATTATATCAAGAACTCAACACTTGAAAGTGATGTTTGTCCAGCGTACCCGGGGTAGGGTGATTTGTTTGGACAAGTGCGGCTTTATGGCCTCGGCCTCGGTACGGTTTTTGATCGAACTTTTTTGTGAAATTCCTATTACATAGTATACATACATTACATTGATAAAACTAAAATGAAAAGTTCAAAGTCGTTGAAGTTTATATACAATTTTAGTGCCAAGCACCCGGCTCGCAGGTAGAACATAAGGTAACAAGCCAAATCCTATAAATCTGCGTGTTTTGTGTGGATCTTTGAGACTACATTATGTATTCTGATAATTGTATTTTTTGTAAATAATTCGTTCAGTCGATAATTAACCCTACACGACTTCATCACGATTCGACTTATATTTTTTAAATTATGGATTATCATTATCTCTGAAGTAAGAACCTAAACAAAAGTTTTGTCTTTTACTAATAGGTACTTTGCTAATGTACACTTTTATTATTTGACTTGTATTCAGTTTTTCCTAATCACAATATTTAAAGTTTAGTAGGTAAAAGAAATAAGTAAGTACCTACTTACTGAAATAACAAAGAAAAGCCTTAGTTTTTTAAAGTTGAGGCCACCCACCCTAAAGAAAATAAATAAACTTGTACAGGCTTTAAATAAAGACAATAATAATAAATATATCCTAATCCTAATAATTTATAATTACGCGCCGTGGGTGGTCAACTTTAGCGCCGCCCGTTCGTCTGTCGATTTCCAAGGCCACTCTCGATAACGATGCATTGGTACATACGGCTACACATCAAGCTATACATTTCCAGTATAAGCTGACCTCGCATTGTACGGAAATCCTATACAATGCGAGATCAGCATAAACTGGAAATGTATAGCTTGATGTGTAGCCGTGTGTACTAGGTAGGTACCTTATTTGAATGAAGTAAGTACCTATCTACTTACTAGATTTTCTCTACGAGGCGTAGATCTTGAGATCCTAACTTTATATCCATACTATAATATTATAAACTTGAAAGTAACTCTGTCTGTCTGTCTGTCTGTCTGTATGTTACCTTTTCGCGCCCAAACCACTGAACGGATTACGATAAAATTTGGCAAGGAGATAGATGGCCGCCCGGGGAAGGACATAGGTTACTTTTTATCACGCGGGTGACGCCGCGGGCGGATGCTAGTATAAACATTTATAATATTAGTAGGATTAGTGATATGTATATATATACATAATATCACTAATCCTACTAATATTATAAATGTGAAAGTTTGTGTGTTTGTTACTCAATCACGTAAAAACGGCTGAATGGATTTGGATGAAAGGCAAACAGATAGTTTATAACCTGGATTAACACATAGGATAGTTTTTATCCCGATATTCCCACGGGATCGAGACTTACGCGGGTGAAACCGCGGGGCGCAGCTAGTAGATATATAAAACTCGTGTCACAGTGTTAGTTGCCATACTCCTCCGAAACGGCTTGACCGATTGTTATGAAATTTTATATGTATATTCGGTGGGTCTAAGAATCGGTCGTAATCTATTTTTCGTACCCCTAACTGGTAGGTAGGCTAGGTAGGTAGGTAGGGTAGGCAGGTACTTAGTGCTACCCGTGCGAAGCCGGAGCGGGCAGCTAGCAATATTATAAATTCTAAACTATTCGAAAGTGAGGTTGTTTGTTTATTTATTTGTTTGTTACTCTTTCACGCTATAACGGCTGAACGGATTTAGATGAAATTTAGCACATGGGTAGACCATTACTTGGAATAGGACATAGGATACTTTTTATCCCGATATTCTTACGGAATCAAGACTTACGCGGGTGAAATCGAAGGGCGCAGATAGTAATCTAATATCTTGAGATATTGACATGGTAAAGAAATTTCCAAAAAACGCATTACTAGTCTATACATTCAATAACGATTCCCCAAATTAGTCAACAAAAATATAGCAAATAATGAACATACCTAATTATTAATAATAAATATAAAAGCCGATTGAACGACTTGATAAGAATGAATGGCAAATAATAATATCTACTTATCTCTTATCTCACCACGCACACATACACGGCGGCGCACCGAACGAAGTTTGCACGAACTCCAAACTGTAGTTGAGAGCATCATACGGTGGCCCCTTAATATTTTGATTTTGTTGTTCTTTTTATTCAGTTGTTTTTATAACAGTTTTGGTAGTTGTCACTATAACTTGCTTACGTCAAATGAATATTTGCTTTGACACAATACATTGCCGCACCAATGGTGGAACTATTTGCAATAAATACTTTTTCTATTATGAGAAATGTATTTTTACAATGTACAATAGATTCCTAGTTATAATAAAAGTCCTCTACACTTAATTATGGGTATGGGCTCCTAAGAATCTTTTGTCCTCCATTACAAAAACGTAATAAGCGCTTAAAGCGATTAGTCCTTCGGTAGATTACTGTTTTATAAATCATGTTGTTCAAGGCCACTTATATTTCGGTCTATAAGGAAAAATAGGGTTGGGACAATCGAAAATTAGGCATAATAAATTTTTTGGTCATATTTTTTTTTCTTAATTTTGTATCAATTGTTAAAAAAATCACATCCTTACATATTATAAGACAAAATCCTCCGCCACGTCTGTCTGTCGTCCTGTTCGTGATAAACTCAAAACGACTGCACCGATTTTCATGCTGTTTTCACCAATGGATAGAGTGGTTTTCGAGTAAAGTTTAAGTATATAATAACCGACATCCACGAGAAGCCGCTGGCGGAAGTTAAGTTTATAATAAAGGTGAAATTGAACTCGCGAATAACTGACGAAACCGACCAACTACTGAGCCATCGCACATTGGCTCGAAACGATGCAATTTGATTTGCATACGACTATAAATGTACCCGTTTGTTAGTCAACTGGTCTTGCGTTCGAAATGGTAGCCAGGGGCAGTTAAATAATATTCACGTATTTAAAAAAACCCTCACTATTTTGTTAAAATCGGATGGCTGAGTTTCATCCGGAATTTGTATAAAATTTGAACACTGCATGGCAAATGTTATTTGGATATAATTGTGTGTTTGTGCTGTTTTTATTAACGTGTAACTATTATGTGAGTGAATTATGTAACGATTGATGTAGCCTTACAATACAAAATGACATGATTAGGTACTTTGTAAAGTATGGTATTATTTTAATTATTGTGAATGTGAGGAATATGTGCTTTTTTTTTTAATTCTCAGTTATTTGTCCCAAATGTCCTTTCTTTGGTATTGTACGTCGAGTCGTTGAGCTCGTTATGTTCTGAGTTTAGCTCCACTATTACTGACAAATGCTTGCACACACTGACAGGTCCACTCAAAGCTGTGTGGTACTATCCTCAAAATATAATTTCAGACGCAGATCTACATGCTCCTCATATGGCCTGACCAAGATTATGTCTGGACTTTACAAGAGACTGCGACTTCTAAGTTTGTCTCGGCCTTTCTTCTCAGAGTAGCCAGATAGGAAACGCCGACCTCATCTAGCTTATTTTTAATATGACGTGTGAAAGTGATTCCATTATCCTATTTACAGAATAAACAATTTCATTTCCTTAAATTTGTTATTGTCCAACCACAGAACAAAGACCTCTTCTCATACGAAAATAGAACAAGGATGTATAAAATCCAATCTCAACCAATCTGCCTAGCCTTTTCTCAACTATGTCCAGTCTAATCGGATGCATCTTATTACCAGTATTTACCATAGAGCGATTGCATGTCTGACCTCTAAAATCCAGTTACTGGGTAATACGATATATACATCTTATTACCAGTATTTGCCATAGAGCGATTGCATGTCTGACCTCTAAAATCCAGTTACTGGGTAATACGATATCCCTTGGTAAGACTGGATGCAAGACTTTCGGGCTTCTGAATACCTGTAACGACTGTCAAAGATCTACGAATGACAACCGAGACCGACGGCTTCACGTGCTTTCCGAGACACGGAGGGGTCTCGATATGTTGTGAATGGTCACCCATCCCCGGACCGACCTTGGCAAGCGTAGCTTAACCTAGGATAGACCGGTTCGGCTGTAGTTAAGTAGCCAAAGGCCCCTGCCTCAATGTAATCAATCTAATTTTATAAATACTTATATTTATTTTAAGATTTTATAGTGTATGTGGTTGGGACGTAAATTCAAAAGAGCGAAAATGTTTCAGTTTTTTCAAAGTTTTTTATAATACCGCTTGTAGAAAAGTTTATCGTATCATTAATATCGAATATAAACATAAGTAACAAATAATACTACACAGACGTCTTCTCTAAGATAAATAATTATTTTGGTATTTATTACTCACAGAAATGTTTTAATAATTATAAGAATCTAGATTAAGAAAGAAAGAGAGAAAAATATTTTATTTGGTAAATGAACAGGAAGTACAAATATAAAAAAGAACATTAAAACAAAAAAAAAGCAGTTTTCTTCACTAAAAGTATTGCAAAAAATAGGCTTTGCCTTAGCAATTAAGAGATCACTTATCTCCTGTGCACCACATCCTAGACAATCGCTATCTACAAGTATGTTCCTCTCTTAAGCAATTGAAGCCGAAGTCGATTCAATTCCCATCACTAGCAACTGTACGGTTTAAGTGGATTGCCGTCCCTAGTGGAATAATTGAACGATGTTTTTGTACTATTCTCCGGGAATTCGATTTATGGACGTATAAATATAGAGAACGGTGAAGCTCGATTAATTGTTAGGAATTACTTAGTTCAGGTGAAAGTTCTTTATATAGAAAAATACTTTTTAAACTCTTGTTACGGATGGTAAAAATCTGTGGGTCACTAGACTAAGGTCCGTATTACAGAACGTTCCTCAAGTCCAGTTTGATCTGCAATCAGTTGATCACTGTTTGAGTATAGAATCAGTACTTGAGCATCGGTCTTATTCCAGAACGGCAATCAATCTATACTCAGCTGAATCGAGACTCAAATCGAGCCTCAAGCAGAGATGTGTATTGTCTATGAATCAGCCTGTTTTCGTTTACGATTTATTATAATAACCGACTTTGATCCGATCGTCATTGGATTAGAAATATTAAAATACACCATAGAACGCCAGTTATTTAGGAAATCAGCGTTATTATTTAATTCCTGAATAGTAAAAGGCCCCATTTATTGAAGAAGTGAAGTATAGTAATTTTGTAAGCAAAATTGTCAAGCTAAAAAGACTTGTATTTGTGGCCTTATATAAGTAAATTATGCTATTTAAAATGTCAGTATGTCAAAACATCAGTGTGAAAAACATTCGTTTGTTGTTTGTCTATTTTAATTATTTGTTTAGCTGATTTTATTCACGGATCATCCCCACATTCATCCACATCTCATCACATTGGGAATCGATCGGTTAAACACTTTTAAAATACAAGGACGGAAGAAAAATTTAGGACTTTGGAAAAAGTTCAACCTTTTAATAGAATTATCGTTAAATAAGTTATTATAATTATCTAACTCTTCAAATATATCGATTATGATTTTGATAGTAGGTACCTAATTTAAAACAGTATCAACAGAACTCAACATTGCACTATTGGAACAGAAGAAATATTGACAATTTGACATGACAATCTATGCTCAAGCGCGGTCTCGACCACACTTGGGTGATTACAGATTTGATCACTGCTTGGGTTCGATTGAGTAACTGAGTAGCGATCTAAAATAAAGCCAAACTCAGTTGAACTAAGATCAATGAAACTATGCTTGAGCAACGTTCTAAAATTAAAAGCGGACTTAAAACTAGTTTTAAACAGAGATCAATACTTGAGTTTCCTTCTGTAATACGGACCTAAGTGTAAGATTTACTGTGTAGACATACTCGTAATATTAGGATATTTACCCAATCCGAAAAAGTAAAAAATAATAGCTAATTAAAAAAAATAATAGCTAAGTAAAAATTAATAGCTAATTCATACAGAGTCATCTATTTTGAAGATGTAAACTACTACTGGCTAGATAGAAAACTGTCTAGATTGTATAGCCAGTTTTGTACGGAGCTCCATTTTTACATTATTATACCTTCGTAATAATATACTATGCTTTACAATATTTTCTGTGGTTTCGCTCTGCAATCCTAACCAACAATCTAGTGCAAGTTTTTTGAAGATAAATCGTATACTAGATGGCTCTGTATTAAAAAACAAAAACTATTGACACTTGAAACTTGACACTTTGAAACTGACTTTTTCAGGTATAACGCTAAACGTGACGATTTCTACCTGTTAACTCATACCGCAAGCCGCGTTAACGAACTGCTGCGTAAATGAAACCAACAAGCCAACCACTCTATGGATGCACCTAAACAAATCATTAAGTGGTGATCAAGGAGGTACCAACTACTTGTACTCCTCACATGCCTAATAAGGACGACCGGCAAATCTTGAATAGTGGAAAGGTTCTGTCATCAAAAGATAAAATAAAGAGTTGTGTCGGCGCATCGTTCGCCGTTGATAAAATTCTATCGACGAAACAGTCGCACGTGAATCATTCTATGTAGGAATTTCAGAATTCAGTAAGATGTCCCCATTGTTCCCAGGTACGATTTCAAGTACGAACGGGTCCAAGTTGGCAAGGCCCACAAAACTGAAACCACAATCATATTACTGTGCTCAAAGTATACCCTTAGTCACAACCTTAACATTCAAAATGTAAAAATCTACCTCTGTATTAAAGAGAGTTTCCCAAGCAGATTTGCCAGCTAAAAAAAAATTATCAAACCAAATTGAAGAGAATAATATTAACAATTCGAACTGAAATTTAAAAATGTAACTCTTATGACGCAGACTTGTTTAGAACTGCTTCTGCCACAAGCCACTCGTCCAATAAGGATGCAGCTTCTAGAATAGTCTAGAAGCCGTGTGAGAAACAGACGACGGGCACTGCAAATGCCATTCATACAGCAAACTATGTAACGAATAGATGCCCAACTAAAGCCCTGAATGGACCCTTTCCAAAATGGATTGATCGTGAACCATCTGCAAGACACCAAGGAAGGATCTTTTATTGCAGTAATGGTTAAATTCAGTGTAAGATAAGAGAAAAATAATTGTATAGAAGTTGACGAAACGCTTATGTATGAGTCACGTGTTAATAAAAATTGGCTGTAGGAAGTAGTCACACTTTCTACAGCTAATGAATATTTGTACCAGTTTTTACCAAGGGTATCGTTTTACCCAGTAACTGGGCTGTGGAGATCAGATAGGCAGCCGTTCCATGTAAATTACTGCAGCCGCATCCGCTTAGACTGGAAGCCGACCCCACTATAAATGGGAAAACACAGATTTATTAAATTAGAAGTACAATAGTGGCGACGATGCAGCGAAGGAGGCAGAACTGGCGGGACTATTTGCCTACGCGCGTCAATATGCGGACAGCTCGTGAAACTACAACAACATTTGACACAAGTAAACTACTACTTTGAGCTTTGAAGTGACTTACAAGTCTCAAAAATAACGAATAAAAATTCGTAAAATTATAGAGGGAAATTGAATAGCTTACACAAGCCTCACTTTACGAGGCAGTATACATGTTTGTGAACCAATATGATTAGAACTTATGAATTGCAAGACGTTCAAGATCCAGTAGGTATTTGGAGACGGTATTATTTAGTACTGAGACCGTTACACTAGCTGTAACTGCAGTTTGCTTGTTACCTGCAGTATTTTTTCAGAACTTTATTGAAACTCTAGTAATTCAGAAATAGGTATGAATGTATAAAATATTTATTTAATGCCTTTATATAATTCAAGAACCATTTCACTGTTATACACTTACGTAGCTTAAAAGTTAAGTTTTTTGGAAAAGTTCCAACAACGTTTCGTAGTAAAATATTATATATCATTTCTCTTTCACGAATAATGCGATGGTTTTAAACCATGAAAAAGGTTCACAATATAGTGGAAATATTTTATTAACAAATAAAATATTCTAGTGTCGATAAAGTAAGTTTGTAGTTTGCCTTATTTACCTGATGAATGAATGGATAATGGACCAATGCATTTCCTTTTCATTTGACTTAGGACGGATTCGACCAAACTTTTTTATCCTGCTATTAAAAAACTCTCGCGCTCTCTCAATTCCGGGCGAGAATTATTTGAAAGTTTAACGGCTGGCAAAATTTAAAAATTACACATAAAATGGTTAAAGATTTTTAGAAAAATGGTCAGAAGAGTCGGTATCTGGTTGGTCTCTAACCAATGATAAGTGGTTGATTAAGAGTACCTACAGAGCCGGAGATATGTAATATTGGGTTACACCCGATTGCCCCAACTTCAAATTTCCCCAAAGTTTTTATTATTAACTTAAAGTTGCGCGACTCTGTCTTGCCGAATCAACGCTTACGTACGTTAGTATTGTTTAATGTTATTTATTTAAAATTACTTGAAAGAAATCGTATTCTTTTCATTGCAATTTACGCTTCATTTCTTAAATGTGCGAATGAGAGGGAAGTATCAAAACTTGTTTCACGTCCGCGTCCTGGTCTCCTGGTTTTTATTTATCAAGCACATACAAGCTGTGATTGTCAAATATAAATAGTTTCAATGTGTGTTTCAAATGCTGTGGAAGTGTGATTGTAATCATTCCCAGCAGTACTGTTATATTTTTTTTCCTTTACAGATTTGCTTGCCGGATGGTCCTCCAAAGCACCCTAAATATTTCCTTAGAACAACCTGGATACATTCCTGACTCGACCCTCCTGCAGGCGTAGCATGGCGCTTTCTATCTCTACGAAGAATAGACATAGCTTTTTCTATACAAAGTGACAGTTCGTTTCTTCATTTTTGACATCCACCGTAGAAATCTTTCTACAATCTGTCATTTTGTCTTTCATTTCTAACGATCTTTGTCTAGGTCTTTTTATATGTAGACTATTTCGGAAGAAAGTTTTCTATCCTTACTGTCAAAATCACACTGACAACCGATAAATCCTATGATAAAACAAAGAATTCTGAGTCGAATTATGTAAAAGAGTGAATTTTGTAAAAAGTGCAGTTGACTCTTTCTATTTTGCTGCCGTCTCGTTCTACAGGAAACGTCATTTTTGTCTACTCTTCCGTCGACAAAACGGTGCTCATGCTACGCCTGCAGGGTGAGTTAGGGAGGTACACACCCTGGATATATCTCTAAAACATCTGTAAACACACAGCATAAATTATACATAGGTCCTTAGAGAAAATAATATCTTCCAAATAACTAGATACTGATTTTATTTTATTCCAACACTTTTCGACACGTCAGCGTTAGCATGAGGATTGGTCAAGTGTAAATCTTACAAATAATTTAATTTTATGTTTTAGGGACGTTAGGAATTTTAATGTATGAAAAATCATTTTGTGGCATAGGGCATCACGCATACCCGGTTCCAATTGGTCGTTTCCTATGGAGAAGAGCCGACAAGAAACTCCACGGTTACTCGTTTAAAAATAATTGGCTTTTACAATATTTTCTAATTACAGTGTGAATAGGTAGGGAGGACAGTGTAGGCCTTTCAACAAGTACCAGGTCGGTACCTAACAAAATAGAGAATTTTCAACAAACCACCACTAAGCCTACATCGTTCTCACATTCACAAGATACGAGTAGTCATCGTTCTCACATTCACATTGCCAAAATGATACCTTGATTTTTATAAAAACGCCTGATTTATTACATGCAACGACCTTACATGTATTTTTAGGCTCTTGTAATTTTTCTCAGCCTGACAAGTTTACCTAATACACAATATTATGTTATACCAACATAACATTATGTAACCATATTTTTCGCCGTATGTTACTCCAAAAATATACCTTAATTTTTTCTTAACCCAAAAATATATTGGTCATGAATAAAAGTTAGTCATGCATTTACGTATTGGGCACCTAAGGAGCGGTATAAAAAATAAGTGGCCGTTACATGGCCGTATCGACGCGTGTACGGCCATATTTGGCCGGAACAGGGCTATTTATAAAATCGTCGCTCGTATCATACAGGGTAACATTATAGCCCTTTTTTAAGGAGATCCATATGAAAGGCTTTGCGGGACAGATTTGGCTAGGTGTATAGATTTTTGTATAGGTTGGGTAATATATTTAATGTAAACCGATAACCGTGTGAGCGAATATCTTGGAAATTAAGTGGTTGTATTGTTGGTTTGATTTATGTTTTTTCATAAATGGTGGAGTGAATTTATTCTTATTTATAATAAAACTTATAATACGTACTCATTATAAGTTTGATACTTGCGAGTTAAAGAGTATCTTTGCGAAGTCGAGAGGAGCAATCGTATGAAAAAGCAATATTTCAAGCCATCCTAAGTTTGTCTAATAACCAAGTTAACGGTGTAAACGATAACCACAGTCTGGCTCATGTCTGCCTCAACTTTGATTGATCAGTACATATTGAAGACATAATTGTTTGATTAGGGACTGTAGTTTCAAACTACACAGTAGTACCTATAATGTTTCAGCGATATAGTTCATTAATCAATTTGTGGATTGTTATTTATCATCCCTAATCTTAGGGTCAGTACAGACCGCGCCGTGAAGCGACACGACGCTGCGCGCACTTTTTAACAATTATCGAAATTGTTTTCTTCACAAACAGGCATAATTTCAGTGTGAGCGTTGACACGTGTCAAAGTACGCTGAGATGCGCGGTCCTGCACAGCGCGTGTACCTTATTGTGTTGTAAATAAATTCGATATTATATCGGATTATAAAAAAGTGCGCGTCGCGTCGCGTCTCGGTGTGAACTGACCCTTAATTTAATTTCAAATATACGACTACAAAGTTTATAGCCACCAGTTTGTCGTAAGTAATTTAAAACTCAGACACATCATAAAACAATCAAATAATGCACACCAAAAATTATCTAGAAACATTTTAGAACCGAAAGGATCGAAGAAAAAGCTACGCGGGTTTAAGAACATAACCCGCTTTCCTTTACACACTGTATAAGGATTTTAGTTCTGTATCGTAAATTACGTAGTCAACTCCATACGCATGCCACGCGAATATTAACAATCTGAATAGCTAACATTCAATGTGCATTTAACTAAGCGGGTAGCCAGTAATTGCGTTAACTGTACCGGCGCGAGCATAGTGTTTTTGTGACTTTACAATTACCTATAGTTTCTGTCGATTTTAATTTTGATGAAATGTACCTATACTTTTTAGCAAGTACTGCATCTTAAAATATGGGTTTTTCGTTCCATTCCATTTCATTTTATTTACCGATGTAATTATTCGGTTTTTGTGTAGACGTTAACGGTTAAGACTATCGACTGATCTCTTCCTAATACATGGGACTAAATAACGACCCCAAAGATATAAAGTATGTGGTTTATAAGCATGCACTTAGAGGACTTAAACGTCACTTAACGCCGCTATTAACGTGGCCACCTACAAATAACATAATCAGCCTATAATGTTCCCACTGCTGGGACACAGGCCTCCTCTCTGTGAGAAGGAGTGGGCCGTAATCCACCACGCGGGCCCAGTGCGAGTCATAAGCATTTTTGGTTCTAAGACATTCCGGTTTCCTCACGATGTTTTCCTTCAACGTTTTGAGAGCAATGTTGATGAAATACTGTATAACGTTCCCATTTAATTTGACAAGATGTAGGTACTGTAACGCCTGATGGGCGTTAACTAGATGTGGAGGAGGGAATTCCAAAGAGGAGTAGGTTTTCAAGGGTTTATTAATTAGAAGGCACGTTTATACATATTAAGGGTTCAGGTGGATCTCTCTGACTCGACATAAAGACACACCTGTCAATATTTAAACAATGACTGCTGGAGCGTTCGCAAGTCAAGGCTGCGGTCCTACCAGCCAGCCCAACGTGAGGTTGCATATCGCATAAAACCTCTACATCAGCTACGCCCCTTAATTGAATAGATGGATTGACGCAGACAAACAAACAACACTTCTACTCAAAACGCCCCAACAATCAGTCCCTTTCTACCCAAGCCTACAAGAGAATTTACCTAACGCCAGGAAAAATATACATGGTGAGGTCTTTCTTTTGCAGAAGAAGGCTTAAGTCAGGACGGACGAGAGACACCCTGGCTTGTGTCACTTAAGGCAGAGTTAGCATGTGCCATATCGCACCCACATCAACACTACGCCTCGTCATGCTTAAACCTCGTCATACCAAAACTGATATGACAAAGCCTCCTAGGAGAAAACATGATGTGACAAGGTCATATCTGCCCGGATGGGGCTTAGAAACACTAGACCACAACATCCAAAACTTTCATGGCGTGAAGACGCTATTGAGTCCAAGGGAACCAAACTTCCGGATGTATGTGCCCAACAAATAATAACAAAATCATGCTCGCACTCCAGAGGGACAAAAATATAAAATAATCCTACGCCCATACTAGAACCCCTTGACATATCAAACAAACTGTGGGTCCTCAACGAAAAAATGTACCATAGGTGTCTATCAGACACCCTTCGCAAGGGTTCCATCCCCGTAAGCGAAGTTGGCATGACCTAGACAGTGTGGGCACCACCAAACTGAGGGACTGTACTCATAGATTGGACCGATTGTGTTAAACTAACACACTTTGCAAGGCTATACCCTGTTCGCAAAGTCGACCTCAACTCAGATTGAGTGCCACCAGCACCTGGGCGTACTGCCTCGACGATTTTTTAATGCAATTTCGTCAAGTAGCGGTGATAAATAAATGGCCTGAGAGTGATTTAGCCCTCATCTTAGGAGCCTACTTACAAGGCCCTGCTCTGGCATATTTTAAACTAATCTATAAGAGTGAGTTAGACTTTAAGGGGATTTGCGAGCTACTAAAAGCCGAATTCCCGTCCAGTGTGGATTATGTAGAAAAATATTATAACGCACGGCAAGGAGCCAACAAGGACGTTATGGCATTTTTCTATACGCTAGCAGATTTGGCTCTGAAAGCAGAGATCAAAGACTAGAAAAGCTTCATAAAATCGTTTCTAAAAGGGGTTACCCCAGATTACAAGTTCAAATTGGGTTCCAGAGTTTATGCTTCGAAGGAAGAACTCAAAGCTACTCTTGAACAGGTAAAATAAATTTTTGGGGAGGCTAAACACGAGGTAGTAAACCTACCCTTGCATACCCCCAAAGGTATCTTGAACAAGGTAAGGATTGAACATCCTCTCTCCATGGATAGCCAAAGGTCTCCATTCGCATCAAGACCGTCAACGGTCTGCGGCAACTCCTCCATGTTCCGCTGGTGATCCTGTGATCATCCCTGTGGATGGAGACACTTTCCACACCCCGAGGTATAGTTTACGCCCAAGATACCAGGGCACGTAAAGGAAATACCGTTCCCCTTTTGCCCCCAGCATAAGGAGCCCGACGTCGCCGAGCCGCCCAAACGACCATGGACACAAGACATAGTATTAAACTAAGAGGAATTTAAGCAATTAAGAGAATAAAGAAATATATCTTTGAACATCTAATCATCCGATCACTGATTCGAATTCAACAGACCCAGCACATTGTAAAAAAGAGTTTAAGAGCGACCAACATCATGGCACACATGTCAATCAAATCCACCCTTAGCCCCGCTGACAGGGTTAAACAATCCGAACTCAGTGAGAAGACTCAAAGAATCAAGAGTGTCTTTGATAAAGTCAAGGAGAATCTTGTCATGGGTATGGATCCAGACAACGTGGAAGCAGCCATCATTGAGTCTTACCAGTTTTCAGACGTTATGAAGGATGCACCCATTGGGAGGATTGTTCTCAACACTAAGCAAGATGACCTTCCGGAGTTGTTCAATCAGCTAATACCCGGTGCCTCCACCATATGTAACGCCTGATGGGCGTTAACTAGATGTGTGAGGAAGAGGAGTAGGTTTTCCAAGGGTTTATTAATTAGAAGGCACGTTTATACATATTAAGGGTTCAGGTGGATCTCTCTGTATAAACGAGGTGGCCTTGCACAAGTCCGAGGTCATGTGTTTTCATGGCCCTCGGAACGCGCCACCGTCGGGTTCCCAAATTACGGTAGGAGGGGTTCACATCGGCGTCGAGTCGACGATGAAGTACCTAGGACTCGTCCTCGACAGCCGGTGGAACTTCGTTGAGCATTTCCGACGTTTGGCTCCCAGGCTGGACCGGGCTGGAGCTGCCTTGGAGCGTCTCCTGCCCAATCTGGGGGGTCCAAACGCCTCCTGCCGGAGGCTCTACGCGGGGGTCGTGCGGTCCATGGCCCTTTACGGGGCACCGGTGTGGGCGCGTTCCCTTAGGCTGCGGCCAGCCCGCCGGTTGAACGCGTCCCAAAGGGTCATGGCCATTCGGCTGGCCCGGGGATACCGCACGGTCTCCCGCGAGGCGGCGAGCCTCCTGGCCGGATTACCGCCATGGGATCTGGAGGCGAAGGTCCTCGCGCACATCTGGGAGTGGCGCGAGGAGATGAAGCGCCGGGGCGTAACTCCGCTGCCGCGAGAAATCGCGGCTCAGCGGACAGAGCTCCGGCAGGATCTCATGGCGGCATGGAGAGTGCGATTGTCGCAACCCAGTGCTGGGCACGCCACAATTGCGGCGATAAGTCCCCTCTTTGAGGAGTGGCTAGAGAGGCGCCACGGCGTCCTCACCTTCCGCCTGACGCAGGTCCTCACCGGACACGGTTGCTTCGGGAGGTTCCTGTTTCGTATAAGGCGGGAGGAAACGCCCGGGACGATGGAGCATACGGTGGAGGACTGCCCCGCTTGGGCGGAGCCCCGCCGTGTCCTCTTGGAGGCGATTGGCGGCGGTGACCTCTCGCGTCCGGCTCTGGTCCAGGCCATGGTACGGAGCGAGAGGGCATGGGAAGCAGTCACCTCCTTCTGCGAAGCAGTAATGCTCGCGAAGGAGGAGGCGGAACGCGTGAGGGAGAGGCAAAGTTTGCGCCCTCACGCCCCTAACCGCCGCCGCCGCTGGAGACGCCCAGGGCGTCGGGAATCCCAGGCGGATTCCCGGCCACCATAGGCGCGGGCTTGCGGACGGCGAGCAATGGGTAGCTCGCCGTCCGATCAGGACCAGGCCCGGGTCGATGGCGCGTCGTGTTCCACGCGCGCCTCAAAGAGATGTCAGCACAATTGGCGGGGTCCGCTAGGACCGATGCCTGCCAGGGTTGCGGGTTAGTCCGAAAGGGATACCGGGACCTTGGCAACAGGCAACTGAAGGAACACGGGTGGGTTTTAGTCAGTAAAAGTCTGACACGCCCTTCCGCTCCACCCAGAGCTGGAGAAGTCAATGGATGATTTCCCACCCTCAAAAAAAAAAAAAAAAATGTGGATCTCTCTGACTCGACATAAAGACACACCTGTCAATATTTAAACAACGACTGCTGGAGCGTTCGCAAGTCAAGGCTGCGGTCCTACCAGCCAGCCCAACGTGAGGTCGATATCGCATAAAACCTCTACAGTACTATCTACATGAAAGAAGAACAACTGGCATTATAAATGACGAGGGTGTGTATACGGGTCCTAAATATTGTCAATTTTATTTTCTAAAACATTTATTTATGCGTCAAATGACCAATGACTCATGAAAAACTACAAAATAAATTACAGCCATCCCATGCTCGTAAAATCTTATTCTAAGCGGGGACCAGAATATTCAGAACTTTTATGCCATTCATTTCAAAAGTTACATGGACATGATTAATAAAATTTTACGTGAAACTTCACAATTTTTGACGAAGTTATCAAAATGTTTGCCTGAATAGCCATACATTTTGATAACTTACATACATACAACATTTTCAATTTTTCCCATTTTCCATGTACGCACGGGGGCCTCAAATTTTCTTTTGGATTTTTTCTCTCACGTCTGTTTATGCATAAAAACCTATTCCCGTGTTAAATTTCAAAGTCAGAAGTAAATTAGAGTGAACATAATACGTTATTATAAAAAAAAGTTCCTCTTATTCATAAATCCACTTGTGGAATGGCAAAAAAAAAACTTTCTTTGTAATTCTTGATTTTCAAAAGTGCTCCAATTTTAAGCAGTCGCATCGAGCTCGAGCGACGAATATTTTTTTCTCCCCGCCGACCACGCCAACACTTGTACGTCTGAAAGGGAGTGGCCGGCTTCCAAAGAGTTTTGGACTTAGTGGCCAATTGGCCCCGAGTCGGGTCCTCACTGCCGGTGGTGCTCTATTAGCTGAAATAAAGATTATTTTTAGTTGAAATAAAAAATTCAGAAATCAGAATTAGACTCAGTATAATTAAAATTATTATATTAATTTATATGCACATTATTTTAATTTACAATAATAAATGTAGCACCTACGCATAGTATACGTAATTTGTTTTTTAAAATCGTGTTGTCTGTTAAAAAATATTAGTATCCGCAGAATTTCAGTACATATACGCTTACAATATATCCGCACTTATCCGCAGAGACTGCGTATATATCCGCATATGAATACCCGTACGTGCGTGTTTTAACCACAAATCATGCGCTGTATCGCGGGCCCGAAATAAATGTGAGCCATTACTAACGCACGCGAATATCACCAACGGAGGCTGGATGTTACACCGACGCGACGTCCAACGGGATTAAAACATCAACTTTTTTTGTGAAAGCAATTCTAAATACATTAGAAAATAAAGATTATCAGAAATTATAGTTATTAGGTACTCCTAATATGTTTTGTTTTAAGATAAAAAAATACTAAATACCTAATTATTAATAAGATGACTTGTGACAATTTGTTCTTGTCTGCGCGTCAGTGACAGGTAATATTATTTGCGAGAGATTGTTTTGTAATTATCGTAAGTTTGCCTTTCATATCATAACCTCCTCATTTATGAAGTCGGTGAATTTTGATTTTATTTTCAAATTAAGTGCCAAATTAAGTGCCATTGAACAGTCAATGGCACTTAATTTGAAACACTTACAAATGAGTTTCATTTAACATAAAAAATAAACACAACAATGCGGACTCGCAATTTGACAGCTGAGTCCCAGTTGCTTGACTACTCCTATGTAACATCTTGGATTATTTATTTATATCTTTGTGTAACATATTAATTTATTTTTCTAGTTACGCTTCGGTGTGACAGTCAGCATGAAACAAAACAAAAACGTAAATCTCACATTGACCGCTCCACCTGCTTACATTAAGTCGTTTGAACATATTCTGTGACATCGGGAGGATGTGACGATATAAGCCGGGGTTCATGAAATGAGAGAAAAGGACTTTCACAGTTTTTTTTTTAAATTCAATTCTAAATATATTTTCGACCTACTCGCAGAAAGCTTTTATCAATTGCAATAGAGTTAACTGCTGTATGCCTACGTTATGCCTTTAGGGGAGTTAAACTATTGACTCAGCTTCAACTCGGGCTGGCGCTTCATCAAACAAGGGTCGGGGAGGAGTTTTACATCGGGGCCGCGATCGCGGAGGACCTCAACGGCGAGGTAGGAATGATGGTCTTCTGGTTTTATAAACCGTGCTGGTGGCCCTACTGCTCTCCTAGAGGAGAGTTATGGGGCCATCAGGTTCGGTGAGAACGTGGCTCGGACAGCGGGTAGTACTAATTCGGGAAGGGGTATATTTGGTGGCCTCAACAACCAGGTTGCGATGCTTGCCGGCGGAATAGAAGAAACGAACAGCTTAAGCTTCAAGTTTTCTTTTTGTATTTCCTTTCTCTTTTATGCCTTATCTTCTGGAGTGAAAAAAAAGGTTGTAATAAACAGCAATTGACAGACCTCATGGTCTTTTTAGCATGAGTTATGGCTCTTACATACTGGGGCGATTCGACGCGCGACGCGAATTTTAACAAAATAATTTCTGAGATAACTATACGGCGAACAATGCGGCGGCGTCGCGTCCCGCGACGAATTGCCCCAGTATGTAAGAGCCTTTAGGAGCGCATGATTTCCGAGATCTAAAACGAATTTACAAATCTATTTCCAAAAACAGTGCCATTATACAATATAACTAAATAAGATACTATAATATGTTCTACTACTACGTTCGTATGTTCGTTTCGTGTTACGTCATGTGACTTATGTTCGCATTTACCGACGATGTAATTAAAAAGCTTGCGTGTAATTAAAGAGAACGCGGGCTCAACACGTCAGTTAACTCACTTTTAAATGTTTTTGGTTTTAATACAGTTTCCCGGCATTTATTGAGGAGTAATACATGCTTATCCTGCTTCGTTTGGTTAGTCTGGAAAACAAGCTAGAGTAAGTATGCCTGAGACGCAGGTGACGCAGGTCCACGCACCGCAGGGCAGAACAGATATTGTAATGCGTGAACGAAGGGATCCCTTCTTTTCGCATAATGTTCTTTGTCCTAATATACTTCGGCATAACGATTTTGGCACAATTTGTTTTGGCATAATAATACTTTGGCATAATTTTTTTAGACATACATTTTGTGTTGGCATAATCATCTTAAAGACTTATTTGTTTTGGCATAAAAATGATTAGCATAACGTTAGTAGGCCTAATGACTATTAGCATAATAGTGTTCAGGCATTAAAAAATATTCGAAACAAAGTTAAGTTGTTTTTACGTATTTATTACAAAAATAATGTTTGGTAGTTTAGGTTAGGTTAGGTTAGAACTGTGACCCCCTACGCACGAGCCGAGCGAGCGAAGCGAGCGGTGCCGCGGCAGCGGCCGGCGAAGTGCCAGAAACGACTAGAATCTATTAACGTGTATCTATTCTGTTGCAGTTAATTATTATGCGTATTTCTTATGCCTTTAAAAATTATGTTTTAATGTCATTATGCGTAAATATATTTATGCTTTTGAATGTTATGCTTATGCACTATTATGATTGGTGAAATTATGCTTAAAAAAATTATGCGTAAGCTGTTATGCGTATTTATATTATGCGGAAATATAATTATGCCAAAAAAAATTATGCTAAGTTATATTAGGTCTTAAAATTTTATGCAAATGGATAGGGAACCGTGAACGAACTGTGTGTTTCTCTGCCATAACTGGGGGCCAAGTCTACTAATCTACAAACGTGTCAATGGTCTCGCAATGATGAGTTTTTGACTGATTTGCCATACAAAATCTGTTAAAAAGTAATCATTGTGACACCACTGACACGTTTGTAAATTGGTAGACTTGGCCCCCTTTTTTTTTTTTTTGTGGGTGGGAAGTCATCCAATGACTTCTCCCGCTCTGGGCGGAGCGGAAGGGCGTGTCAGACTTTTACTGACTAAAACCCACCCGTGTTCCTTCTGTTGCCTGTGACCAAGGTCCCGGTATCCCTTTCTGACTAACCCGCAACCCTGGCAGGCATCGGTCCTAGCGGACCCCGCCAATTGTGCTGACATCTCTTTGAGGCGCGCGTGGAACACGACGCGCCATCGACCCGGGCCTGGTCCTAATCGGACGGCGAGCTAGACTTGGCCCCCTGATCTTATCTTCTTGAATTTATAGTCTGTCTAGCTGTAAATACCAAACTAGGTTGTTTTATGGTTACTTAAATGTTTGGTTTTTATTTTCAACTTATACCTACTTATGTCATAAGCGATAAGTAATTTATTGTTCGCGTCAAATAGGTACTTTAATGTAACTTATATTTGTCTCAAAGTATGATATTATTTTATTTCTTTTATGTTATCAATGAGGAGTTTGAGGACATACTCATATTAGATGGCTGAGCTGTAGAAAATAATAGTAATATTTGATTGTAGAAGTACGTTTTTCTTTGTGTGCAAACATTATTGAGTAGGAAGCTTAATTTTTTTGGTTGTACAATCTGAGAATTTGTTTTTGAGTTCGACGATGTGAACAGTCGGTTGTGCTTTTCCACTTACAGTTTTATACTTTGAAATACTAGTTTAACTTTACAATAAAATCATAAACTTATTTTTAAGAGGTTTTACAAATAGATAAATTCCAAGTTGGAATCAAGATTTTATGTCCGTTCCTATCATAGCGAATGTCTGCGTGCCAAATCTAAGAGAGTGCGATTACCTTTAGGAGCGTGGAAGTAGAACAAACAACACGACTTTCCGATTGTAGAAAAACAAGAGACTATCAACGTGAGTGTAAGGGACCACGAACTTGTTCTTTATTTATTTGATACTACCTACATAGCGTCTTACGAACAGGCGAAGGTGCATGTGACACCCAAGTTAAACCAGCTATGTTTTTTTTTTAATTTATTTACTTATTTTAATTATTTTGTATGAGAGGAGCTCGTGGCTAAGTAAAAACAGCCGCACGGGTCGATCCATCAGGTTAACCTACGCTTACTGGCGTTGGTCCGTGGACCTGACCATCTTTACGTACCGAGACTCCGCCGTGCCTTGGAAAGAACGTTAAGCCGTTGGTCCCGGCTGTCATTTCTGGATCTTTGACAGGTGTTACGGGTTGTCAGAAGCCCGAAAGTCTAATAACCAGTTTTGCCAAGGGATATCGTTTTACCCAGTTACTGGGTTGTGAAGGTCAGATAGGCATTCGCTCCATGTAAAATACTGGTATTCAGCTGCATTCGGTTAGACTGGAAGCCGATCCCAACATAGTTGGGAAAAGGCTAGGCAAATATCCTTTGAACGAAATAGTACACCACAAGCAACGTTTATAGTGTAGTTGTGTTATAAATTTAAATACGAATGTTGCATACTCCTTGGTTTGCCAAACTTTTAGAAGACTTCCTACGAGTAGAAAAATGCAATTACCATGCAATCTTCGGAACTCAAAACGAAGACTTGGGAGTCCTACAAGCAGTCACTGACGTAAAAACTCCCTGGAAATTGAGGTCAGAAATAGCCGACAAGTTTAGGAGCTCTGGCAAAACAGTTAAATGCATAAGACTTCCTCAGCAGCGTCTATATGCCAAAATGGCTCAAGCGAACATGACAGGACTGTTGACTGAGTCGGCTTTCCAAATTAGATGTAAGCAGGTCTTTGCAGGGAAAAGAACTGTAAATTATATTGATGCTTTTTACAAACACATGAATTCGGAAACACCCCAGGCCATTCAGGGGGGCCTTACTCTCCACGCATTAGCAGCCTTCTAAAGAAGTTTAAAGGTGGAGCTAATGACAAAGAAGGACGAGAATACTACTCACGGCACTGTCGAGTGGAGGGAAATAGCTAGTTTGACCGACAAAGACCATGGAACAGTTTCAACAGAAGCAATTCGGGAGAGTGGTCGATATTTCTGTGGACGGCTTTGATTCTCACTTCTTTTCTTTATTTACTATAATATTTTTCCTTGTCCTCATTACAATGAGGTGTTGTGTTTTACAACTTATTTCTGTTTTATTTTTACAGTTAAGTCGATTTTTCTACTCGTTTGGCAAACCAAGGAGTATGCAACAACGAAAATAGGCGGCTAAAACCTTTGTAGCTAGTTGAAATTAGCAACGTTGTGTTAATGGCTACATTTGGTCGATTCCCGCCGCAAATCCCTGTAAACGCATTCCCGGAATAGAATCCTTTAAACGCGGAGGATGAGTATTTTGATGTTACCCGAATTATGAGACTTATGTGGGTGAAAACGCGTGGCGCAGCTAGTGAATAAATATTTATGAAACGAGTTGATGAAGAAAGTTGCGAGATTTAAATCAAAATATTTCAGTTACCTACTATGCTCAAAACTTTAAAAAAAATACCGAGCTATGATTAAAAATTCTTGAGTTAAATTAAATTAAATACCAGGTACCTACAAGTTCTCTGTTTTTGATTAAGTATCCTTGTCGTTGGGTTCATCTGATGTCAATCTTCTTTGCTATGAGTAGAATGCGATATGGGAAAACCATTAATTATTTATTAGTTTCTACACAGGTAACCAAAGTCTTTGGCTTTCAAAGGGAGAAATAGGTTGAGAAGGCAATCTTCTACACTTTTACTTTGTTATGAGTAGAATGCGATATGGGAAAAATAATTAATTATTAAATTTTTATCTACAGAGGTAACCAAAGTCTTCGTCTTTCAAAGGGAAAAATAAGTTGAAAAAAGTACAAATAATGTTTTAGAATGTTGAATGTTTTCATTCATTTAGATACGACGCTATTGTCATGCATTTTTGTGTTACACTTTTTGACTAGCTACCTACTGTTATAACAAACATCAGAGGGGTAATTCCCGTAATTTTTAAGAACATTCGCAATCTGTCAAAAATACAATCAAACAACATTTTTGACAAGTTTTACAGATTGCGGCTTGAATGTGAACATTTTCGAACAAGTACGAGAATTATTGGCCTTCTGAACAAAGCAAAAGAAAAGAAGATACCTGTCGTACTGCATTTAACAACAACAAAGGTAATCCTTTAGGAGCGTGGAAGTAGAACAAACAACACGACTTTCCGATTGTAGAAAAACAAGAGACTATCAACGTGAGTGTAAGGGACCACGAACTTGTTCTTTATTTATTTGATACTACCTACATAGCGTCTTACGAACAGGCGAAGGTGCATGTGACACCCAAGTTAAACCAGCTATGTTTTTTTTTTAATTTATTTACTTATTTTAATTATTTTGTATGAGAGGAGCTCGTGGCTAAGTAAAAACAGCCGCACGGGTCGATCCATCAGGTTAACCTACGCTTACTGGCGTTGGTCCGTGGACCTGACCATCTTTACGTACCGAGACTCCGCCGTGCCTTGGAAAGAACGTTAAGCCGTTGGTCCCGGCTGTCATTTCTGGATCTTTGACAGGTGTTACGGGTTGTCAGAAGCCCGAAAGTCTAATAACCAGTTTTGCCAAGGGATATCGTTTTACCCAGTTACTGGGTTGTGAAGGTCAGATAGGCATTCGCTCCATGTAAAATACTGGTATTCAGCTGCATTCGGTTAGACTGGAAGCCGATCCCAACATAGTTGGGAAAAGGCTAGGCAAATATCCTTTGAACGAAATAGTACACCACAAGCAACGTTTATAGTGTAGTTGTGTTATAAATTTAAATACGAATGTTGCATACTCCTTGGTTTGCCAAACTTTTAGAAGACTTCCTACGAGTAGAAAAATGCAATTACCATGCAATCTTCGGAACTCAAAACGAAGACTTGGGAGTCCTACAAGCAGTCACTGACGTAAAAACTCCCTGGAAATTGAGGTCAGAAATAGCCGACAAGTTTAGGAGCTCTGGCAAAACAGTTAAATGCATAAGACTTCCTCAGCAGCGTCTATATGCCAAAATGGCTCAAGCGAACATGACAGGACTGTTGACTGAGTCGGCTTTCCAAATTAGATGTAAGCAGGTCTTTGCAGGGAAAAGAACTGTAAATTATATTGATGCTTTTTACAAACACATGAATTCGGAAACACCCCAGGCCATTCAGGGGGGCCTTACTCTCCACGCATTAGCAGCCTTCTAAAGAAGTTTAAAGGTGGAGCTAATGACAAAGAAGGACGAGAATACTACTCACGGCACTGTCGAGTGGAGGGAAATAGCTAGTTTGACCGACAAAGACCATGGAACAGTTTCAACAGAAGCAATTCGGGAGAGTGGTCGATATTTCTGTGGACGGCTTTGATTCTCACTTCTTTTCTTTATTTACTATAATATTTTTCCTTGTCCTCATTACAATGAGGTGTTGTGTTTTACAACTTATTTCTGTTTTATTTTTACAGTTAAGTCGATTTTTCTACTCGTTTGGCAAACCAAGGAGTATGCAACAACGAAAATAGGCGGCTAAAACCTTTGTAGCTAGTTGAAATTAGCAACGTTGTGTTAATGGCTACATTTGGTCGATTCCCGCCGCAAATCCCTGTAAACGCATTCCCGGAATAGAATCCTTTAAACGCGGAGGATGAGTATTTTGATGTTACCCGAATTATGAGACTTATGTGGGTGAAAACGCGTGGCGCAGCTAGTGAATAAATATTTATGAAACGAGTTGATGAAGAAAGTTGCGAGATTTAAATCAAAATATTTCAGTTACCTACTATGCTCAAAACTTTAAAAAAAATACCGAGCTATGATTAAAAATTCTTGAGTTAAATTAAATTAAATACCAGGTACCTACAAGTTCTCTGTTTTTGATTAAGTATCCTTGTCGTTGGGTTCATCTGATGTCAATCTTCTTTGCTATGAGTAGAATGCGATATGGGAAAACCATTAATTATTTATTAGTTTCTACACAGGTAACCAAAGTCTTTGGCTTTCAAAGGGAGAAATAGGTTGAGAAGGCAATCTTCTACACTTTTACTTTGTTATGAGTAGAATGCGATATGGGAAAAATAATTAATTATTAAATTTTTATCTACAGAGGTAACCAAAGTCTTCGTCTTTCAAAGGGAAAAATAAGTTGAAAAAAGTACAAATAATGTTTTAGAATGTTGAATGTTTTCATTCATTTAGATACGACGCTATTGTCATGCATTTTTGTGTTACACTTTTTGACTAGCTACCTACTGTTATAACAAACATCAGAGGGGTAATTCCCGTAATTTTTAAGAACATTCGCAATCTGTCAAAAATACAATCAAACAACATTTTTGACAAGTTTTACAGATTGCGGCTTGAATGTGAACATTTTCGAACAAGTACGAGAATTATTGGCCTTCTGAACAAAGCAAAAGAAAAGAAGATACCTGTCGTACTGCATTTAACAAACTGACACACTCCGCTACAGATTTACTTACTCTCGGTCCAACTTGCAACATCCTTTGTTATCTAGATTCAGTGCAGGCTTTTTGTCATAACTTCTCTCTGTGAAGTTGGCAAGTTTCCTTCAACCGTGGGTTTTAATCGCTGGCCACTAGTTTTGTTTGTGACTTTAAGTTTTAAGATTTTGGAAGTTTTACTCATTTGTGAAGATTGTTTATCTTGTGCAAGTGATACCGGAAAATATTCAATTGTTATATCAAGATTGCATTAGTTTGCTTTTATTTATAGTGTGTGCATGTGTGTGTGTGTATTGTATGTATATGCATAATGCATATCGGTCGTCCGGCGGCGGCGGCGCGATGGGCGGACGACATTGTAACTATCGCTGGTGGAATCTGGATGAACCTGGCACAGGAAAAGAGAGGCCTATGCTCAGCAGTGGGCTATGGATGATGATGATAATACTTATCTATACATATTATAAATTAAAGTCGCTTTTCGTGTTTGTCTGTATGTCCGCGTTAATCTTCTAAACAACGCCACTGATTTTGCTGAGGTTTTCACCTTCGTTTAGAGAATTTATTCCGGAAGGTTTATGTGCATAATAAATTAATATTAAAGTTATATGTAAGAAATCGCGATGTCTTGTCAAGTCGTAAAAACCGTGCGAAGGAGGAGCGGCCTGCTAGTATTATATATTTCAAGGAGCTGGTAGTTGGATATAGTTATTTTTGGTTTACAGAATATCATCAGAGCTTTATAAGAAGCCAAGTAAATGATGATTAGACAGACATTCAGGATATGTATATAAAACAACAGCAATAGGACATAAAAAATTACAGAAAACCTTCTATTTTAACATTTTAGTCGGTTTTAAACACACATAGCAAACATGAAAAGCGTTTAAAGTTTAAAACTGTCCATGAATGCTGCGTGAATCGTGCATGCATATGTGAGTGAGTGGTTGCATCGCCTACAGTCTGCGTGAATACTTGATGCCTGATACAGGGGATCAACGACGAGCTTGTGAATTCTTGATCGCGAATGTATTGGAAGCGCAGTGATTAAGTGAAGCTGCTATACATGTGGTGAATAAATGAGGTAATTAAGGAAACATGAGATGTTTCAACTTTGTTTTAAAATTTTGGCAACGCATTTGTTTACGATTATGCGTGAATTTAGGTGTGGCGAACCGTGATTACCATTTTCTAACCTTCTTGAAACAGAGCTTTCGGTTAAGGTTAGATATTTTATTATTCATTTACCCATACCACTTAGATTAGTTTTTACAAGTGGGAATCCAATACAACAATGTAGTCACAATTTTTACACTCAGAGACGTCACCTAAAAACCAAGATAGATAGACCAGACTTCATTTTAGATAGTTTGATTCGATATTGAAGGTAAAATGACAGTTTTCCTATGTAAAATTTTGATATTTATCCGTATTTGTTAAGACTGGTGGACGATCTTCCAAAAGTCTGCAAAAGGAAGGTTCCTTTTCACTCGTATTTCTAAAAGACTCACTCCTAAATGTAACGAAGTATTTTCATAACCGTAATTCCCATCCATTTCACAGCCAATCAATACTTAGGCCCAACTTTCATTACTAGGGAAGATTAAAAACAAAAGATCGTATCAAGGCGTTCTTAAAGTCTAATGGCGTTTTGAATAGCGAGCTCGCAGCTGCCGATAATGTGTTATCAATTAATCATTCTCGCTTGATGGATGACGGCGTAAACAACAGTTCGCCAGATTTTTAATAAGCACTTAATGTGGAGATCGGAATTAAGATTTTCGTTTCCTTTTTCGAGGTCTTGCTGTTTAAGCTGGTCATTTAGATAAGAAAAAATGATTTACTTTTATAAGTAATTGAAGAGAGTAGGCAAGGCAATTCGGTCATGTAGGTAAACTTATACAATTTCCGGCCAGTTCAGTAGATATGTGATTGACATAAATATAATTTGATTTCCACTCAACACTCATCTCACTCATCATCCCAAAATATAACGAGAATAGTATTTTAATTAGGATTAGGTTAGATTTATTTTATAGTAGAATCCTATGCTAATTCAAACTAATATTATAAATGCGAAAGTGAGTTTGTTTGTTACGCTTTCACGCTAAAACGGCTAAACAGATTTCGATTAAATTTGGCACACGGGTAGACCATGACCTGGATAGGACATATGATACTTTTTATCCCGATATTCCCATGGGATCGATACTCACGCGGGTGAAACCCCGGGACGCAGCTAGTTATAGAATAAAAACTAAAAAAATAAAACAAGGTAGGTGGTCTAGGAAGACCTACCTTTGTTTTATTGATAAAGCAATGAATATGTGTTGTTGCTACATGTTGGCTCAATTTCTACGTCCATCGGACTGTTCGAACAAATTGTCTGACGGGCTCAGCCAGGCTGCGATAGCTAATCTAACGTGACTACCGTCGCGTGTGTCGGTGGTGAAGTAACTAACTAACGTGAGGTACCTATCCTTTAACACTGTTTTGCGCAGGAGTTTACTAACACTCAAGGATTACTTAAAAGCATCACCCAATCAACTGGTTTTTAACTAGTTTTAAGCACTGCTCGAGTAAGTGAGGTTCTGTAATACGGGCCTTAGAATCTTGAAACAGATTAAAAAAGCGGCGACACGAAGGGTTCCGTCCCACCCTACCGTACATTGTTAGTAGTAGTACACACTTTGTGAAAATGTCTACCTATTACGGTTCAAAAGATACAGCCCTGGGGCAGACGGACGGACGGACAGTGGAGCCTTAGTAATAGGGTTCCTTTGGCTCCCTTTGGGAACGGAACCCTAAAAAATTGCTACGCCGATGATTCCCAAGCTTTTTGTTGGATATTGAAAAAATAATTAACTTACAGTCACGTGCACAAATAAATAACGGTGGATATTTCAGCAATAATATCTGATTTTATGATTCATTAATTAAAACTTGTTTTTAATAAGACAGCAAAATATTCAAAGCTAATTTATTTGTGCCGCTACTTTTATATGCCTTTCACAGATGATCACATTTATTCGATCTCTTCTTGGAAGCAGATAATTATATTAATGACAGAATTAATCAGATATTATTGCCAAACTGTCCTTATAGAGATAAAATACTCTTTATTTTTCTCTTAATATTTTTTTTATACTCCTATTTTTTTCTTTTTTTTCGATTAGGTATGCTCTTATTTTTTGTACATCATATTATAGATAGTTATTATAGTAATATATTTTTATGCTCAAGACCTGGTGTGTGACCTTTTATTCACAGTTACATTGTAATAACAGTATTTTATTCGTATAATACCCTGACCGACTAAATTGGCGAAACCGACCTTTGGCGTCCACTCAGCCACAAAAAATCCGCAACAGTACTACAAAAACCTTAACAAATATTTCAAAGCCTTCCTTCGTTCCTGGTCAATAGCTCCTGAATTTGAGTCCCGCTCCCTGTACAAACAAGCCACTCATTCATACTCTAAAATCTACATGGCCTTTTAAATGTAAGAGAAGAAGTGCTTTTACTGGATTGAAATTTCAAGGAGCGTTTGTGGCTGCGAAACGGGCGGGTGATTGACATGTGGTAGGCTCGACGTGCGTAGGGCTTTAGAGATTAAGATCAAGGCTATAGTACTATGCTACTTAGATGTTGCCCGAGGTTGTTTAGGTTAGCCACGCGTCTAATGAGGTTTTGATTAGGTAAAATAAACAGTCTTAGGTTTAAAAAAACATTTCAGTTAATCAGAATCCAAGGTCATGGAACTTTAAGACGTCCAGTTGATATTGAATGGCAAAATTTTAATAGGCGAGTGCAAAGAAAAAGTACATATCCCCGAATGTTTTTAAGAACTATTTTTGTTTTATAATTTTTAGAATTTAGGCGAGTATACAATTTAATTAGCATTCTCTAAGACCTATAGGTAGTCCTACAGGTATTTTTGTTATGTAAATGTTAGAATTTAGGGGTGTAAAAATTTAATTAGCATTATTTATGACCATGATAAGATATCAATATTTTTTCTTAAATGTACTTCTAGTAACAAAGAGATGTAGTAGAACCAAACGTGGGCCAAACTTGGAAAAAATCTAAAGAAAGGTCATGGTTTTATTTCTAAGAATGAGGGCGCGACAAGTGATCTCCATAATCTATGTACGATAACAAATATTTATGAAAATCCATTACAAAACACTTCTGGAATAGTTAGTTAACACTTTACGACTCATAAAACCCTTTCACGCAGGTAAATAAAACTGATCATCTGCCTTCAGGAAACTTTGAGAATCCTCCTTTTAGTGCTGATGCACTGATAGGGAAGTGATTCAGATAAACTTGGTCTACACACCGCGTGTTTTATTGCCAGCAATAAAATTGGATCCCAGAGGGACTGACAGATCGATGTCTTGATTATCTATAATCTTTTTATGGCTTACGACATGAATGTGATTCTTTGTAATGATTTGAAATTTTCCGGGATGTGTTTTTGGTAGTTTGATTATAGATTATTGTGTCTATCAATGTGGTAGATCTATCATTGAGTTTTTATGCGTTGCAAAGTCCAAATAAAACAATTCAGTGTTACCAATAATAAGGTGACGGTAGCAACCTAAGTTCGTCTATCTTAATATTCTTATTTATTTTATTATTTATGTACACACAGTAAAATACATAGAGATACGACATAATTATAATATGACTACAAAGGTATTCCTTATTTCTTAAGATTTTTTTTCCAGCAGACCTGCGAAAGGAGAAATGAGAAAGAAATGTAGACAATAGTGTGTGAGAACAAGAAGAGAAAAACATGATTATGCGAAGTCTTAACTAAAATATTAAATATACGTAGGTATATTTAATATTAATGTTAATTAACATATACTTAATAAATAAATACATCAATAAAGCTTAAATATATAAACATAAATAAACTATAGGTACCTATATAATTCTATTTGCTATTAATTCTTCTATCATTTTTATTTATCACTCTTTTACACCTTGCATGAAATGGAAAAAATCCGGTTTTCCTCCATTGTCGAATGGGGCGTGGAAACCAAGAAGACATTTCCTTACATAAAATATTATCTAAAATAGCCCTGTAGATATTCCGCGGCTTAGTTGCTTACACACAATATAATTCTTAACGCATCAACTGTGCCCTACATAAGAGATATTTTGTGCATATTCGACCATAACACAAGGGATTACCGACTTTATATCTTCTGTTTTGGGTTTATTGTAACTCTTCTGTTTGTTAATAGCACACATCGGGACGCATTGGTGATAAATGAAACTTTTCTGGTGAAAGACAAATTTTGTTTCGTGTCTTCGCATCGTTAGCTAAGATTTGGGTCCGGACGGTTTTCGGGGGATTTGTCTTGGACCTTCGGTAGGTAAGTTGAGGGCTTCTGTCAATAATATCGGTTATTGTCTGTGAAGTATCGGTATTGACATAAGGATTGTGAGGCTTTGGGAACGAAATAGGATACGAATTGTTGACCTTTGTTTGGGAAAATAAAAATTGAAAATATATCGCGGAACGTTCCAATTGTTTTGTATTGTTGTCTCGTGTATTGTGGGTTTTTTCCGCGGTAAGAATTGGCAGATTGATCTTGAGTAGGTAGGTAAGTACTAGTAGAGCTGAAGTTCGTTTTAATTTAAAATTATATAATAGGGTGAGAGGTTAATATTGCAATGTGGATCATAGTGTCTTAGACGCATTGTATGAAAAAATATAATCTTCCACCAGTTTAACGAGCCTATCGAAAGTCTAACACAGCCACTATTATCTATTACTATAACGAGAGAATCAAGCTTTGCCTTCAATTATCGCTGCGATGGTATCACCGTGTGGAGATTGACTGAAAGAATTTTTATTGAATTTGATGGCAGGAGGATAATCGCTGCGATTCTCTAGCCCACAGCGATGCCGTCTAAGTGCCCTAATTTGGGTTTCCAACTTGGAAACTACGACTTTTCCGATCGGTAATTTATAACTTTAAAAAATATCAAAGTATTTAGACATTCACACAACTTTTATAAATTATGATACAATCAAAATTTATAAAAGTTTATAAATTATCGTACAAAACATTATGTTTTTAATTCATTTTTCTCCTTTTCAATTCTTACTCTTATGCAAAGGAAAAACTATTAACTATGCCATATTAGATATAATAATGGTATTAAAATATATAAAAAATTACTGTCATCTTTTTCACGTAAGTATATATATTCTATCAGCATTAACCTTAACGATGGGCCGTCGAATGCCCCACATTATTGCTAGTGACATACAACGACCCTTGGGACATTTTTCACCGAAAATTCGAGGGAAATTACAATAGTCTCTCGAAAAGAACGCGGCTAGTGAGGGGTCAGTAATAATCGACTAAACTAATTTTTTATCGTACACTACTTGTTTCAATTTTCGAACGTTATTCAAATTACAAGTTTTCAACAAAAAGACCTTCGTGTTTACAATGTCGAAAAACTGTCGTAAAAGTTTGACAAGTTACAAATTGCTGTTTTGAAATATTTGATAGATATACTTGACAGAATTTACAAGATTTGTGAAATTTCTTTAAACACGCGATTTTGTTGAGTTGTGTGATATATTTCAAGCAAACAAATCTACAACCAACCGAAAATTTGCTAATAATGGTTCTGAAAACATCAGCAAACTAAAAGTGACAAACAAAATGACATGGAAATTAAAGTTAATCTATTCATAATCTAGATGTCGTTGAAGGAACGTTGTATGCATAGGAATTTGTTTAATTTGATTGGAGAAATTGATTGATTGATTATATCTGAATGTTTCGCCGGTACAGAGGAAGACGGTCTTAGGTCTTATCACAGCTCGCCGGGACCCAAACCCTACTACCGATCATGGTATAGCTACTACGACAAGAGAAATCGGGTTTGGCGTATGTCAATTTTCGTATATTGCTCTTGCTTGACAACATAATAAAAGCACCGAATCTGTACCTATTGTTCCGAGGCATTGAATACATCAAGAAGGATATGCCAAGTATCCCAAGACTCACGAAGCACACTTTTTCTTATGGCGTTAACGCTGATATGATAGCCAATTAAATTGATTTGTCAAGGTAAGAAATCATCATTATTATTCGACTATTTCGGATAAAATGATGATCGTTTAAAATATCAGTGTCCCAGCTCTATGATAGGCCAAACAGATTTATTAAGTTGTTCTACGCTGGTACTTGTTACCTCTAGAGAAGGGATTTTCCACTCTAGCGGTTATTGTGAGAAAAACCTCTATGAAAGTATTCTTAGATGAGGGGTCGAGATTTACAGGTGCGGTCACACATCGCCTTTTATGGTACTTTATGTAATGTATTGAAAGTAATGGCGTTAGTTTCGAAAGTTTTTTACTTTGGGGCACGAACTGTCAAAAGGATTAATAGATATAGATAAAAAACATTATTTTTTGTGTATGCTAAACATTGAAATCGCGAAAAAAAAATCAGCTGTTCCCTACATTTTGTCGATGTCTTTTGCCGAGACAGTTGAGATTTTTATATTTTTTCCTTGTATTATAAATAAATAAAAGTTCGTGTGTTTAATGCCGAATTTCATTTCCCTACCAATCCCAAAATTGTTGGGAGAACACAAATGTAAATAACGCGACCATGAACATAAATTTATGGAACAGCTGATTTTTTTTTCGCGATTTCAAGGTTGGTCCGATAGAAAAAGTTGTTCAAAATGATGAGTACAATGACGACTTTTCGGGTTTAGCATAAACAAAAAATAATGTTGTACAATAGAAAACTAAGTGATGAATTTTGAAAGACATCCTCAGAACCCTGCAAGAACTAGAGAATAGACATCTGTCGTTTTTAACCGACTTCTTCAAAAAGGAGGTTCTCAATTTTTTTGTTTTTTTTGTTACCCGATTACTCCGCCAATTATGAATCGATTTTGATGATTCTTTTTTTGTTTGGTAGGTCATGCTTCAGAGGTGGTCCCATATAAATTTTATTAATTTTGCTTGCGTAGTTTTTGAGTTAGCTTCAATAGTTACGTATTTTTCCCACTTTGCGTATGTTGATGACATGTTAATTGACTCCGTCACATAGCAACTCGCAGTCACTAAAAAGTGAAATTTCGGAAGTCGGTTGCAAAAAACGAAAATTGAAAAGCAAAGACACCGACTTCCGAAATTAAAGTTATTTTTCACATTTTTAGTGTTTTTTTTGGAAGTCGGTTGTTTTTTTTTTTGTAAAAAGTTTTTTTTATAGACATTTTAACATCATGGACCAAATTAGGAGTCCTTGAAACCTTAATTTTTTGGAGTCTTGCAAAACTAATAAAATAAATAATAATCTGGCCAGTTCTATCCTTTCCAAGTTACATCCCGCTATACTACTAATAAATTGTGTTAGGTCACCTTCAGACGGTCACAGTATCCCAAATTCGGTTCTGTAACCCATCTCGTCCTAGCATGGTCCCAGCCACGAAGAAGGTAAAGTTTCGGGGACCAACATTGCGTAAGCATTGATAGGGTAATCTTGTTTTAATTGTTTGTTAGTTATCGAAGGGATACTCGATACAAGACAGTTGTGTAGTTCCGGATAAGTGGGTAGTTTAGTTTTATATGGGTATATAGGTACGTCGATACGTGGGATGCCTGCGTAGTGCGTAGAATAGTAATATTTTGTTAAGGGCAACAAAAACAAAAACTGTCAGGCGAAAATTTTATTCCACGGATAAAAATTATTTGACTCTGATAAAATCAGCCCTAAGTATGCAAATTCACCAACAATGAACCCACAGTTTTCATGTGCGTTTAAGCACTACTTTCATAGTACTTAGAAATATACAGAAACATGGATCAAAATCATACACATGGATGAAAAAAAAAAAAAAAGTATAATATAATAACAAAAAAAAACTACTAACATTTTTTTATTTACCACATAAAAAAGATGTTTTTGAAGCCATTGCCCAATTGTTTTCGCGTGACATAAAATAGCTAAATTTTCAAATTGTGCGAGGTCACTTTTTTTGTAGGTATAGTTATATGGTTTTTATAATGCTTAATTACTCAACTTACACCTTTTGTACTAATAACACAAATAACAGATATATTAGTTGCAATATACTGCAATGATTCGACCATCAATCGTGTTTATCAATGTCCCGGATCAGATGAGCATGGACGTCATTAACTATACATTATAACGTGGGATTGATTTCATAGCCGGTTGATTCGGTCATACGAGAATCAATTACGGAATAGTAATGGCGGATGATGCGTTATAATTTGAAGGCTTCTATCTATTTATCGGTGTATGGCTAGAGATCATGAAAGAAAAAGAAATAAACATCTGCATAAATAAGACGCACTTTATAAAATAAACAAAATTATGAATTATGAAAATCTGACTACTCTGTAAAAAGTAATGAATGGTCATACAAAAAAAAATTGGTCGGTTTGATACCCCCCTCTTGTTTTCGTAGGTAAATAAAATACACAACCTTATCCAAAGCCTAATCGGTATTCGACAAATAAAAATAATAAAAAAAGATAAATTAAAAAGTCTTATAATAATCAAGTAAGTATTTGACGGGTCAAATAATGTGATTTATGGTACAAAATCGATCATCATAATTAAAAGCAAGACTCATGTTTGCCGTTCAAAATGAAAGCAGTAATAGATCCTTTAGTACAAAGAAGCTTCTCCTCACTGACATGGCTAGGAACGTTCGTCGTTCCCAAATACATTTGTGACCGATTGTTAATGCGCGCAGGAACATCCGTCTTTCTAACGTCATCCAGGTGTTTAATGATAGATTGATAAGCTTTGACCTGAAAACTGAGGAGTTAGGCCAGGTAGAACAAAAATACACAGAAAACAGAGTTTTCGTATTACTTTTACGAAAATTAGAGATTTGAGAATGAAATGCAAACGTTGCATATAGGACAGTTTCAATGCAGGATCAATACAATAGGAAAAACAGGTTTTAAAAAGCTATGGAATGCAATATGGACTCCACTTCCACGATTCCAATTCTGTACTTGAGATAAATTACTAGTCAGGCAATATCTAGCGAATCTTCTTAGAGCAATTTGAACTTATTGCCAGAGCTCGCATTTCCATCCAGATTTACTAGAAACAAACCCTCGAGTCTGACTTAAAGAGGAAAATAATGCTATCGGTGCTCCAATTTTCATTAATTGTGGATTGGTTAGTTCTGTTCTGTGACTGTAGAATCCCGAAAAAGAAGATAAAAGCTATTTCTTCAAAAAAGAGTAAGAAATAAATAAAAAAAAAAAATAATCTGCACAAACATAACGCACATTACAAAAAATGAGACAAAATACACAATAGCCAAAACCCTCGTATACAAAACCTTAAATTATAAGTTTGACAATGTTTTCCAAAAAGACGACAAAGTGTGAGTGTGTTGTAAAGAAATTACTAGGTTAGGTATATTGTAGCATCCTCTTGCAAAAATGCTCTAATTGCCTGTCGAATTGCTTAACGTGGTGTAGTCATTTTATAGTGTTCTGTGATATAGAGCTCTGTAATGTGTCTCAATGACAGTTTGATGGACAGAAAAAAGGAAAGTCACTCACAAGTTTAGAGCATTCAGATTTTTTCGAAAGGTATTCGTACGTGGATGTAATAATTTTAATTTACTCGAGTCATTAAACAGTAATCAGTTCAGTACAGTCAAGAGACTTTAATTTGGTCATTTCCACTCCTACTCCTAAAGTGGTGATAATGATGAAGTCTCTTTTTGTAACTGTTTCTGAAATGTTTTTGAGTTTTATGAGCTCAGCAGTGGATATTTGTAAACTGATATGATGAAGTAAAAATATACATATAACAATCCATCATTTTATTAATAATGTGCGTCACATACGAATGCCACGGGACATTGACGATGAAACCATTATGGCGACGCTATTATCGTAAATCGAAATTACCATTATAAGTTGGTACAAGACATAAAAGTTAAGTGGAAAGACGTCGTTAAGTGTATTGTGTGAAAGTGGGATAAATAGTGTTATAATAATAACGTGTTGAAAGTAAAAGCGGGTGGAGTTTCATGGAAAAATATTGAAGTTTTAACAAAAAAAATCACTAGGTAATTTTTTTATGTGATCATTTATTATGTCTAATACACATTTCAAAATGTAAAGTGTTTTTTTTTATTTTTTTGCGTTAAAGTACTAGGAGATCAGGTTCTGTAGGAGATATAAGTAATGGTTTAAAAAGATTAGGCCCGGACGCCAAATCTGATGTAACGGATGATACAGTTAGGCCATTGAAATCATACAGTCCTCTTTGGATCACAATTACATTATTAGTCTTTTTTGTATAAATCATAATGATTTACTTGTAGTCATTCTTGTTTGAGTTGAGTGAATCTTTTCAAATTAATATTTAGGTCTGTCTCGAACACATAATGGATTTGCCTGGTCCTAGTGGTGAAGGTGATTTTCAGATTATTAAAAGCAAAAAGAGAAACCCGTTGTACTTCACAACGGGTACCGTGAAGTATAACGGGTTCCTACTTGAGTGCGATAGTCGTATCATCGAATTTTGTTTCGCCGAAAACCTTTCAACGGCATCTCTGTATGAGATGCCTTGTTAAATCGACGTCTTTATGTGCGGAGGTTTTTTTTATTGTAATTTGGTTACCTACCTTTGCGTTAATATAGTTTTTAGTGTTATACAGTATGTTAACTAACAAAAGGCGTTCCCGTTAACCTGCAATAGTATAGCGTCTACACATGCTAAAAAAAATATTACAATTAAAAAAAAAAATTTTTTTTTTTGTTTTTGTATAGTAAAATATTCACAAAAAATATTAAATTGTTACGGAAAATAAACTCTCTGTACACGCCCACTTGTCACACTTGTTTTTCTACGTTGAAATACAAGTGTGCGTGTACAGAGAGTTTCTTTTACGTTTAAATTTAATAGTTTTGTGAACATTTCAAGACACAAAAAAAAAAAAATTTTTTTTTTTTTGAGTGGTAATATTTTTTTTAGCATGTATACACGATATACTATTGCAGGTTAACGGGAACGCCCTTTGTTAGTTAACATACTGTATATACTTAAAAGATTTTTAGTTTGAAATGGACTTTTAATAGACCATTACATTAATTGTATGGTTTATGTTGATCATGTAACTTCTGCCGTATAACGAATCTGCCAAAATACGAATCTGCCCAAACCAGAATCTGTCCTAAACCGAATAATCCTGAACAAGCACGGCCACTACACCACGGCATAGCTTGTTGTGCAAAAAAATGCGGCAGACAATTTTACATACTAAGGATGATGCGACAGGATGTGTCCACTGACCAATAACGACGTTGTTTCGTTATTATTGGTCGCTGAGGACGCGTTCTAAATATTTTTGCTAATCCTCCTTAATTAAAATCCTTAGTTGCGGGACTTTCCGTGTTCTGGGACAAAAATTTAGATTATTTAGATTAAAGATAGAAAAGTGAAACTTTCGAGAGTCTCGTGAGACATTGCACAGGAACTTTACACGACACGAAAAATTAACGCGTGGTTAAGTGCCTGTTATTTGCATGGTGAAGGTCGCAGGAATTTGCTGGATGCGAGAAGCACAGGACCGGTCGAAATTTAGGGGAGGCCTATGTCCAGGAGTGGACGTCTTTGGCTGAAATAATGATCCAAATATTGCTTGGCCAAAGTAATGGGGTTAGTGATGGCCTGTAGTTTTTTTCGGACAATCTTGTAAAGGAAAGTCTCTACAACTAAATTCTGCCATACTGAAAGCACTGCTAGAGTTTTCGTGCATACGCTTTCTCTTCCAACTTGAACTGACCTCAGCTCCTATCGCTGCTATTAGGAACGGGAATAATTGATAGTGTAGCCGCTCATAACCCGTATGTTTGTGATACGTGGTCCGTCAATGCTATACGATGCGATCTATTGCTATATTGTAACTGTAACTATTATTATCACCTATGGACTCATTACACAACACGAATACTCTTTATTATAAGGCTGGTTGCTTCAGTTATTGCTTTAGTGAAACGAAAGTATACCAGATGTTAAAGGGTTTTAATTACATCTGATAAATACCAATGTGAGTTTAGCTAAAGTTCATTCACTTCGCCGGTCTTCATCTTCGTCATTCACATTTTTGTGCTCGACCTCTGAGACACGATATTTTGTAAAACGCCTAAAAGAAAGTATTCAAAGAAATACCAAGAAGATTTTGAGCATTTGACGTACATGCATGTTATTGAAAATTGACGTAAAATTCGAAATAGGAGTGTTATTGAAACGTTCGTTGGTGGAATATAATGTGCCAGACACGGCGGCCGTGAAAATAGAAATTGAAAATCGTTTTATGATAATAGTCGTGTGAAAAAGTGAATTATTTCATCACTCCCAAATAACTACGAGTACTGACGATGTGACGCTCAACGCCCTGCTGCCAAGGCTACGGTCGCGAAAGCTACGCTGTGGATATGTCCTGGATTGACAGAAGAGCCTTTAAGGACTAAACGTCCAAAATAAAATAGTATATAATGACTCTTCTGGAATACCAATAGAAAAAACAGACAAAGACGAAGGAAATTCCTAATACAATATGAAGGTATTGTTATTTTTACATTAATAAGGGTAAACCTATTATTGTTATGCCTTTACGTCAGACGTTTTATATTGAAGGATTTTTTACTTGGTATAGCTTATTATCCTTTATGCGTAATGAGAGCGCTGTAAGTACCTACCTTCATGTTAAATAAGTATTTGTATTTTTATAGATTTAAACGAAGCGTATGAAAATAAACTTATTTCAATCTCTATTGTTATTTTTTTTTTTTTTTTAACACGAGTTATTATGTCACAGCTCCACGTGATAAAAACTTTCAAATAAATCTGTCTGTCTATAGCACAGACAGATTTATTTAATGCATATTATGCACAAAATTCGTCCAGGCCTGCCCCTGACAAGTGGTCCTATAAAACGTAATTTTTATGGATTAACAACTTGTTGCTTTTTCAGGAAACTATTTAGTATAATAACATTCGCTCTGGTATTTTAACTCCTCACCGAGTTAAACTATTTAGTCTGCATGGACAGAAGCTGCTCTATGTTTAATCATTTTCAAATCTTGTGTTAAAGCGACCGTCCTCGTGATGAATGATAGTATTCTAGTTATTACCTACAGAGAGTTTTTTTGTTACTGGAAATTGTTCCAGCTAAAAAAAACACTGTCATGAGTAGTACGACTGACCTAGGTGGAAATGTCTAAGGAAACATTTGCTCTTTACTCTTAGCGGCAATTCTCGTATTTTTAAGAAAGTTCCCGTTCTTCTCAATCTGTCAAAAATACAATCAATAAACCTACATATTTGACAAGGTTTTGACATAGATGTCGCTGAGAAGAGATCACGACTTGAATTTGAACGTTTTCTCAGTACGAGAATAGTACAGATAGATTTGCAAGTACGACCTGTAAGTAAAACAACACTAATGTTATAAATGCGAAAGTGAGTTAGTTTGTTACGCTTTCACGTTAAAACGGCTGAACTGATTTGGATGAAATTTGGCACATAGGTAGATCATGACCTGGAGAAGGACATAGGCTACTTTTCATTCTGCATTGCAAACGAAGTTGCGGGCAACAGCCAGTTTAGTATGTTTGAATAATATGCACATTTACACAACACTGACACTATAATAATAAATAATTTATTAACGTATATTTCATCCATTGTTCATATCAGCTAACTGGGCACGGTATCGGGAGGACAATCGCGAACAAATAGCGCAATTTGTCTTGTTTTTTGCGCGGTGCCATGTTTCTGATACATCGCTGGCAAGGTCGAATGACACATTAGCTTAGAATAAATTATAGGTTCTTGATATTGACAGTATTTAGTTACGTTACGTTGTCGTGAGAACTAGTAATATGAGTATTTTTTGTCTTTTCAAACAGATTTCTGTAGGTACATCAAGCTGTAGAGAAAGGTTTACTATTTAGTTCAATAGAAATACTTTTATAAGTCTAACACATTTTCTATTACAGGTGAGGTGATTGTCTTTTAAGTGTTTTGTGCGGAGGTCTATATAAACTTAGCTGTGTAGGTACGGTGAATATTTCTCGAGGTGTGGCATATAATGTGAATCTATGAATGACACCATATAATTTTTGCTAGTTAAGATACTTGTACTTCCTTTTGAGTTTTGCTCAAATCAAAACTCTGGTGAATAATTTGAAGACGAAGCCCTGGATCGATGAACTTGCTAAAGTTATTTTAATTTTACATATTTCATAGTATTGTACACCCTATAGGTATGTTACAGAGAAACTTTTTTTTGATTTTGACCATCTTTAAGTTTTGTTATTCTACCTGTAATAGAGAACAATTAATTATATTATTTTTCTGTTTAGAATTTCACGGTAACAAAAGCCAGGGCAACGGTAATAATTTAAAAAAAACCTGCGAAGAAATCCCTCATCCACACACGCCGTGTGTAACAAACACAGGGTGTTCACAAAACAAAACATAAAAAAGAGCGTTTGATTGTCGCGTCGCCATGAATATGCATCGATATGTATCAAGCGGTGTCACTTGTGCCTGTTGTGTCGACCTGTGCCAGATGAGACTCGCGACCGTACTTAGTTACGTGTTTTGTCTTTTTTTGGGAAGCTTTTTGAAGGCTGCGAAAGTAGAGTTGATGTAAAAAATGTTCGTTGGTGAAATGTGGTAAAATAATATGCTTACCATAGGAAACCTTATAGGTCAAATTCGTGAATAAAAAAACATTTTTGGCTCGAGTTTTTTGAAGGTTGAAACACACATCTCCAACACATGTACGTTTCCAGGTGAGAGCCTGGCCAGCGAAAAGCTTCGCACTGCCTTCCCGTTGCCGAAAGAAGTTGCGTGCAGCGCATGAGATGGATTCAGTCGACGAAATCTAATCGCTGGTTAAGACGAAAAAGCGAATAGCGTGGTAGACACTAATCGATGAGGAACCGATGGCGGCAACATCAACATTAGCCGAGCCCAGATGCTCTTCTCAGTTGCAAGTGACGCTTCCATCGTCAGAATCTACCAAAGGCGTCACTTTAGCGAGCATTCCAGTCAATAAATTCGAAAAAATAAAGCAATATAACCGACAGAGTCTGAATATATGGCTGCTAGTAATCTAATGAAAGAGATTTTATCTAGCTGAATACCACCTTAGAAATTCTTGGCGTAGACCCTTTATAACGGATTGCTTTTAAATGGACTATGATTGAGTTTAAACCATTACGCTGCAAACATAACACAAAACTTTCAATGTAAAACAGTGAACATTTTTTATACAATTATGTAATTATTTCAAGTATAGGGTACCCCCACATAATCATTCAATAGATTCCTATTCAACGACTCCAAAAAATGAACCGATGCGTTGTTACCTATTTATAAAAATAATAAAAAATACTACACGTCTTGATCCGCAAACATTTACTACAGTTACTAGTGTAGGTAGATCAATTTTCTCGGTGCAGAGTGCAGGGGTGATCAATGATCATACATCAAGTGAACGGGACGCGAACAAAATTCTTTTAGCACTTTATATCTATTTTCACAACGTATATTTATTGGGTGTCAGTTAATACGAGGTGAGTTGCACCGTTTATCTTAACGGAGATGTTTGAGCATTTTCTAGGTTTAAAATTCGTTTATAAAAGCCTTTTAAAGTTGAGTATTGGATTTATGGTTATATTGATTGGATTTCTCAGTAATAGTCTGGAGTCTGGATTGGTGCCTGGTTGATGGTGATAGGCGCCCTATTAAATGGGACTTAAACATAACTGGCGAAATGTGGGTACCTATACTAAAAGGTGTATCTCTGCCTAACCCTTTGGGGAATACAGGCGTGATGTTATATGATTGAATTAATTTATTCATGAATAAAATAAGCATCGCTTTTGTGCCACCAGTGTAGGTAAAAGTTAGTTAATCGTGGAGTTTGATGAGGTAATGGTCTTCAAGAAGTGTTTTAATTTGATAAACTATTTATGAATAGTAAAATCTACAAAAGCACGTGTTAACTGAATCAATCATTAGACACATGAATGTCAAACAAGAGGGAGGAAAGCAACTGACATTTGAGTTAAACAAACACTAGGCTTTGTCACCTTTCAAATCGCAAGCGTAAGAGCGAAAATCCCCAACATTTTCTTTCGTAGTAAAAAGTTAGCAAAGCGCTTAGTTGCAATTAAACTTTGGTGCCACGCATCCACACGAGTAAGTGAGAAAAATAAAATATTATGAACTTGCATCCGCGTTAATCTATCATACCGACCATATTTTTACTGCAACAACTTATTTTCGAGCAGGGATTTCGTATTTATTTTAATCAAATATTTAAACATGTATTATTATAATTGAACTTCGAGGTTATATATTTGTAATATTACCGAAAATATCATTTAAGTTAAAATAAACGCTTGGACCAATTTTGGTAAATTCAGAAAACAAACCACCGTCAGTATTTATTTGAGGAGAAAACGTAAAACAATCAATAATTTATTTGGTAGCCATTAAACAGTGTATTTTGCCCGAAACTTAACTTTTCATCGCTTTATAGTATTTATTATAGACCTTCCACTGAAGTCACAACATTATAATATCTCACATAAGAAAAAAGAAAATTGGAGAAAGCTGATCTATGAATCAATAGAGACGTTTTAAATTAGTTATATACGACCTGACCCAGCGAGGAAAATGATGTTTAAAAGTGCATTAAAATGAAACATTTCACCTCTACAACCATGGGCCACCACAAACCGTGTTTATGAGTTGTTTAGCCTAAACTCCTTTTAAACATGACATTTCTCTATGGAGTTTGACATAAAACTGACATCAAACACGCCTTGATCAAGCGTCTAAGTTTTTGTTTAAGGCCCCAAGTTGCTTAGGAATTAGTCTATGGTTGTGACTGTAACGCGGCTATCCCGTTTAATTTTTATTTTATAGCTCAACAAAGTACCCACAATTAGCATAACTTTCTTCTTTTAAATCTAGGTCAGCTCTAAAATAGCTAGCATTCTTGAAGAGTTACTACCCTGCCACTTACTGCATAATATTCCCATTTTTGCAATATTCCTGTTCAAGCAGGGCTAGTGAGATTGTTGAACAAGCGACTATTGAATCTCTAATTGTACGAATAAAATCCTAATTAGCTCAGCCGCTTCAATCTCAGGAATGCTTGCATACCAGGAGTTATTACTCCTAGAAGATTATTTCCTCTTTTTATATTAGCATGGAATTGTTTGAATAGTGTAAAGAATTTCCTGAGTTTAACTAAAATGTTCTAGATATGTTTGAAGTTGCATACACTTGCTAATAGCAATGTTCTAGATATGTTTGAAGTTCCATACATTTGCTATTATTTACATTGTGACCGCATGAATTCACGAACTTCGATGACAATTATTGTCATCGACGTTTGCGAATTCATGCGGTGGACACACAATGCTGCGGGGTTGGGGCAAAATTGACTTTATAAGACCAGATGATCATATCACCGCTAAATCGGTTCTGGTCATGGCTCACCTGCGTTCCCAGTCCACTTGGGAGAATCACGGGCATTGTTTCTTGTTCGTGGTAGACTCATGGACAAGACAATGCTCAGGTCAGGTGGAAAAGCAGATATCTAGAGGATATCCTCTACACACTTTTCAGAAACGCTGATACTTTTTCAAGGCGGTACATTCGCTTCGGCAGTATTTGTTGAACAGCAAAGTCGACAAACTCCGTTCGGCACTGAATTATCAATCGTTCGAGTTGGTTCGGCATATCTCGAGCTAAACCAAGCGGCTTTTTCCCGAACATAAATCTACATAATTATATTGAGCAAAAACAGCTCCCCTAGCTCCCCTAGGTAGCCACGCCATCATTTAACATACACATGAATAATATTTTTTTTTAACTATGAAATACAACTCTGTTAAACCATAATATCTTCACCTTCATGATTTATTAATAAAGCAAAGAGCTGACACGAACCAACTCCCATTCATTGTTGCGCAAACATAACCCTACCAAATCTAGGCGCTTTAACTCTTCACCCGCTATGTTCGTGGTTTCTTTGCCAACTAATTAAAAGGCGGTGGTTACGCAAATTACCAGCATTATGGTTTCATCAGGCCATTATTACTTCCGCCTTAATGGCTTGCCTTCGGGAAAGTAGAACAATTATATTTTATGTGGGTGTTGTATGGGTGGGGCAGTTTAGGGTTATAATATGTTTGACAATTGCTGACAGTTGTCGCCGTTGTTGTTAGTTGTAATTTGGATAGAAGACTAATCGTTCTATCTAAATTAAAAAAAAAAACATTACACGTGTATTATGCGACCCACATCTGCTTTTCGATCGACATTTTCGAAATGCTTAAAACGAAGAATTGAAACTTTTATAAACCAAAACAGTATTGCATTGACCAATACTAAAACGTCATCAATTTTGATTTAACGAAGATACAATTACTTACGATTGGTGGGCAACCTAATTATTGTGACTTACAATAAATGATCAAGTTCAGTGCCCAGAATCGGAGGCAGATACATAAATTGTAAAACATGACTATTTAACAAACATATTTTGCCTGTATCGTAAAATACAGTCTTTGAGGACTGCCGATAGAAGTGAAAACTAGGCAACAATGCGTAACCTCAACGTAATTCAAACGGTAGACGGTAGACGGTAGATGGCGCTAAAAAAAAACAAATCACTTCAAGCGTGACGATGACGCGAGTTCCATGATTTTTGTTCACCCAAAAAGTGCTCAACGCGCCTAAACAAGTTTTCACTTCAATAATTTGACAACTGATTCACAAAAATAACAACCGATTGCTAATACACAATAAGGTTTCTAGAAGAGGTCGGTCCTTTATTATGAGCGTTACGAGGACATGAACGTTATGGCCCTTGAGTTAATGGCGACACATATACGATCGACACTACACACCACCATATTTCTCTACGTGGCCCTTATTTCATTAGCCTTTTGCGGACCCTTAAAAACCAGACAAGCTATGTATGGACTGTATTCAAAATCGTTTCAAGATTTTAACGAATTTTGATTTTATTCAAGAATTTACTTCTTGGGAAATACACTAACAAAAATTTTCTTAATTGATTCTTATTTACTGAATCAATCGATGATGACGTGGAGGAGCTCGTGGCTAAGTAATAACAGCCGCACGGGTCGATCCATCAGGTTAAGCTACGTTGCCGGGGTTGGTCCGTGGATGGTTGACCATCTTTACATACCGAGACTCCTTCGTGCCTCGGAAAACACGTTAAACCGTTGGTCCCAGCTGTCATTCGTGGATCTTTGACAGTCGTTACGGGTCGTCAGAAGCCCGAAAGTCTGACAACCAGTCTTACCAAGGGGTATCGTATTACCCAGATACTAGGTTATGGAGGTCAGATAGGCAGTCGCTCCATGTAAAATACTGGTATTCATCATCAGGTTAGACTGGAAGACGACCCCAAATATAGTTGGGAAAAGGCTAGGCAGATTGAATCAATCGATGATGATTTCCACTTGCGGGAGAAGCAGTCATATTGGCGGTGCTTGGGGTCCACCAGTGGACGTCTTTCGGTCGACCTGATGATCCGTCCACTTTATTTTTTATTCTAATTGTATTTTGTACATTTATTTTGTCTTGTATAATTACGTTAAATAGTAAATGCTACGTATGCTTGTAAAGGCGTATGTACCAACATTTTGTTTATAATATTTATTTTTTTATTTATTGGATCACCAACAGAGGCTACACAGTAACATGCATGTATAATGAATGTATATTGTATGCATGTTTATGTGTGTATTGTTTTCTATAAATGGTATTGTATGTACAGTCACGGACTTTAATTGATGAGCCACCTTCAAACTTTTCAATTTTGCAGTTTCATACATTCACGAGATTACACGATTAAACACGAACTCAAATCGCACAGTCGTAAACAAGATGACAAATAAATTACTTTTAAACGGAAATATCCATAGAGGTTGACTTTATTAGTTAACCTCTATGGATATTTTCGATTAAAAGTAATTTATTTGTCATCTTGTTTACTTTCATACATTCACGAGATTACACGATTAAACACGAACTCAAATCGCAAGCTCGTAAACAAGATGACAAATAAATTACTTTTAATCGGAAATATCCATAGAGGTTGACTAATAAGTTCTCAATGATAAAAATAAATACAATGTTGCGTTAAGTTTAATAAATACAATCTATTTGGTACTGACCTTCTTTGAATCATAGCTCATTAAATCAATAATTCTGAAAACTTAACTGAAGACAGTGACAGTTGAAATATCGATGTCAGGGAATTTCTCCGTACGCTAACGTTACTATCGCAACAGTAACCTAGCAACAATTATTTATCGTTGTTAGGTTACTGTTGCTAGACCTGCAATTGGTTGACTTTGAGTAGTCACTATGCTGTCAAGGTGACTCTCAGGTTAGCCAACCGGTATGAAATATAATTTTCTTCTTCTAATACGAAGACATATGACTTTGCGTGTCGGGAACCGAATAAACCCGATTTGCATTACACGGCTAAAATGCGAACAGTACCAGGTGGCTCATCAATTAAAGTCCGTGACTGTACCTACTGCTGTTGGTGTACCAAATAAATCAATACTAAAATATCGATTCCCTATTTACGTACATAAGTAAGTATTTTTATTCTGAATAAGTAATTCATAAAACAAATTGTAAAATTTCACCTCCGTAGGTTAAGAGCGGTACTTTCAGCTTGCAAGATTTGACTGATACATATTAACTTGAGTTGAATAAAAGCGCCGTTCTTAGTATAAGTTTTTATCTGAAGCCGACTGAACACAAATAAATTAAACATGCAACGTTTTACAAGAAAAACATTGAACTTAAAACATTAACAATCCATAAATCTGTTTATCCCAGCAATTCTACTAGCAGTACCACAAAGATTTATTCTATACGAGTAACAAATGAACGATTTATCTCCTAGATTACAATAATGGCTGCCACAAATGGTGCAAACAAAATAAATGTATCTTTTTCAGTCAAATAGTTCGTTGAAAGTGAGAATTTTGAAGCAGTGAGGATTGGATTTATAGCCGTAAAAAAGTTTATTGCAAGTTAATTTTATTTATGAGTAGGTAATTGATTTATATCTAAAACTTAGGTATGGTAGGTATCTACTTACCCGAGGGTCTTAACAAAGTGACATATTCGTCATTTTTGTCTTTCAACTCGCATCTTTCACTCGTAGTGAAACGCCTGAACACAAAATGAGTAAAAAATGTGAACCATATGATGGAAAAATAAAATAATTTGAAAAAATGCTTTGAAAGCGATTGTCACGTGTCTGGGGCCCACTGATAACTGTCACGTAGCAGGGCAAAAGCCTCCTCTCATACAGAGAATGCACGGGCATTTATCAGCAACACACTTGTTCAGTGCGGATTGGAGATGTCAGACAGCTGCACACACACATAGAGGTATGCCCAAATAAAAAATACCTACCGATACACTTGCCTATAGCTTTTCGTGGTCAATATCAGAGCTGGATGGAATTTCATGACATTTAATATTCTCTGATACATCGTGATCAAATTATACATTAAACTTAATTACCTCCAGTACTCAATCGTTTAATTTGAAAACTGAAAATTATGATATTACTTCGGATCTGCTTTATGATCGTAATAATAAAATACCTACTACTCCCGCATGACGGGAACCTCGTGAAGGCCGAGAAAGATAAACAAATCAAGTATCTTGACTTGGCTCACGAGGTTGTCGACATGTGGGATGTGGACTCTGCGATCATTGTGCCGATAGTCGTATCAGCCACGGGCGTGGAATTACTAAAGAGCATATTCGAGGCCTGGGAGGAGTCGCAAGATGCTCTTGGCATTTTCTGCGACTTGTCCAAGGCCTTCGATTGCGTACATCATGATACACTCATCAGGAAACTGTACCACTATGGTATGAGGGACAAGGCTCTCGAACTTCTGACTTCTTATTTGAATAACAGAATTCAGAGGGTCGATGTTAATGGCAAGAGATCTGCAGGATCTGCGGTCACTATGGGCGTTCCACAGGGTTCAATTCTAGGTCCATTCTTATTTCTAATTTATATAAATGACTTACCTTATCATATAAGGGATAATAACAAGATCGTATTATTCGCAGATGACACTTCGCTCATTTTTAAAATCAAACGTTAGTTAGTCAACTTTGAACAAGTCAACGATGCACTCTCTAAAGTTGTGCATTGGTTTAATGTAAATAATCTACTCCTGAATGAAAAAAAGACTAAACTGATTAAATTTTCAACGCCAAATGTCAGGCAGCTAACTACCAATGTTCAAGTCAATGGAATAGAGTTGGACCCTGTTGAGTCAACGGTTTTTCTTGGAATAACTATTGACGGCAAATTACAATGGGGCCCACACATAGAAAAATTGTCAGGAAGGCTTAGTTCGGCCGCCTATGCTGTTAAAAAAATTAGACAGATAACGGACGTAGATACAGCCAGAATTGTTTATTTTAGCTATTTTCATAGTCTTATGTCCTATGGGATTCTTCTCTGGGGAACCTGTGCGGACATCAATAATATCTTTGTTTTACAAAAAAGGGCTGTTCGAGCCATTTACAACCTAGGTCCAAGAGATTCCCTTAGAGAAAAATTCAAAGAAATAGATATTCTGACTGTAGCCTCACAATATATATTTGAAAACCTGTTGTATGTACACAAGGATATATCAAATTTTAAGAAAATGTCCGATATTCATAGTATAAATACTAGGAATAAACACAATCTTGCTGTACATCGCACTCGTCTCCACAGAGTAGGCAACTCGTTCATGGGTCAATGTATACGCTTTTACAACAAACTTCCCATTGATATTAGAAACTTACCCATTAAACGATTTAAAAGCAGTATTAAAACCAAACTATGTAAAAAAGGGTACTATAAAATTTCGGATTATTTAGAAGACAGAAATGCATGGGATTGAGCTGCTCGCTCTGCTAAGCCTTGAAAAAACCCTAGAACTTGACATTTTAATTTTAATTAGTATCTAAAATCATTAAATTATACCAGTTTTATATACCTACAAATTGACATTGTTGATTATTCTTTATACAACATGACATTATTACTTTGTAAAGTATTATTTTGTTTTGATTATTGTGAATGTGAGGACTATGTGGATCATTTTTATTTTTTGCTCCTCTTTCCCTGTTTTAATGATGGTCTGGCAGTTTTGAGTACTTTCTGCGGCCTACCCAAATGTCCTTTTTTTGGTATTGTTCGTCGAGTCGTTGAGCTCCTTCAGCTCTGAGTTGAGCTCCTCGGTTACTGACAAATGCTTGCACTGACTGGACAGGTCCACTCAAATCTGTGTGGTTCTTTCCTCAAAAGACCATTTCAGACATTAATCTACATGGTCCTCATATGGCTTGACCAAGATTATGTCTGGACCTTAAAAGAGACTGCGACCTCTGAGTTTGTTTCGGCCTTTCTTTTCAGAGTAGTCAGATAGGAAACGCCGACCTCATCTAGCTTATTTTATTTTTTTAATAATATGACGTGTAAAAGTGATTGCGATATCCTATTTACAGAATAAACAATTTCATTTCATTTCATTTCAATGGCTTAATTGCCAAGAGCCTCGACCAACACCTATGGAGGCTCTCGTTGGGCAGCTGGATTAAGGGCTTGATTCAGAAAGCTGTACTCCTGGACACGGCTCGCATTGTTAAGAGGTTCCTCTCTCTGGAGCCCTGACCGCCGGTAGCTTGGACCCTGTTCCCGATACCGGTGGGCTACTATTTTTTTTATATTTTTAAATGTTTTATATATTTTTTTATTCTAATATTTAAAAATATAATCTACAGGGTGTTAGGGTAAACACCGTTATCCTTGCAACCAGTGGTTTGGTTTCATTTATAGAACGTAAAATAAATGGAAAATTACAACTTTTTTTTTTTTTTTTTTAGATCTAAATTTTACCACAAGAGACGCAAGAACTTGCGTCTCAACACGGGCGGGGGGTACGGGATGTGACCTAACCGGCAGCGAGCGCGATCCCTCCCTTAGTCAGTCAGCTGTTTCGCTAGCAAACACGGTGTCAGATAGAAACTATTTTAAAATCTTTTAATGAAAATAACGTATTATTTTTGTCATTCATCATTTATTGATTGTCGGTCATTTATTTTTATATATAAGTCGACTACCCATGGTTTGAATGACAAGAGTGTTTACCCTTACATCCTGTATATGTATGAAAAATGAAATAAAGAAAATACCTACATCTAGTAAACTATTTTCTCCGGGCAATTTTTAATATTGAATCATTCTCTAAAGAGTCGGCCAAAGTTTAAATAAACTATTTTGATAGTGTCTAAACATTAATTGTTTGAATTTAAAAAAGGATAGCCCGTACCGCCTTATGCTAGGATCAAACTCGCAACTTTGTGCTCACAAGTGGGTCCCTTCATTCCCGGGTCAATACAACATTTAGTACCTACTCCTACTAATAAATGCCAAAACGATTGGTAATCTTAACGCAAAAATACCTGAAAGAATCCTCCATAATAACCAATGTGCAAACATAATCTAACGTTGGCCAAAAAAATATAAAAATAATATTTTTTGATCATCAATCACTTGTCGTGGCCAGGTTGCCACCTCCGATTGTGAACTCTTCGGGGGTGGAAACTCCAGTCATTTCTCAAAATGACAGACTTTTCACGTATAAATCTATGTCACGGGCATACTGCACGGAAATGTTGGCTTCAACTTGCCCGATATTAGTTTAAAACTTCCTAGATTTAGTTTGGAAATGTGAGACCGCACTTTTTGTTAAATTGGATTGTGTAAGATTCAAGACATTATCAAGCATTTTTTTAAATACTCTAAATTTTTGAAGATTATTCGTATTTTTGTTTTATTTGTAAACCTATTATGGTTTGTAGAACAGTGCTAGGAAGATGAAAAACATAATTGGAATACTTTACAAACTTGTATACACGTTTTTTCATCTCTGCATATTACTGTTACCGGACCACCGATTGTAAAAATCTCTAGTGTTATTCATAAATAATATAAACATATTAAATTCTTGTTATAATCTCTTCATTATAAATAAATTCTACGAGAATAATATAACCGCGCTTACTCATTCGATATACATAGCTAACGATTCGTGCGATACAAATCATTTTGAAATATAACATCCAAATGGGATTTCCCGATGGCGTACTTAAGGGTAAATCAATAATCTGGCAACACTCGCTGATTTATATTTGGTGAGCTTTTTACCTATACGAGGTAAAAGGAGTCGTGGTATGAATACAGTTATTTATGACATCGGAGTTCATTCAATGTCGTTCACTCGATGAAAAACTGCTTAGCGATTTTTTTGGAAGCCTGTCTGTATCAAATGTTCCTTCACAAGTGAAAGTTTTTCATAGTTTGGTATTCCGCATGAGTTGTGCCGTGTAGTTTCAGCCACGAATATATTTCCAACTTTACTTCGTGAAGATAAAAGGTAAATGAGGTACCTAGTTTATAAACGTTACGAAGAGACTGATGTTGGAATGTATTCACTAGCTATTCTAATAACTTTGCCGGTACTCAGACTGCGTGCTCCTACTTATATCCCAAACCATCCAATACGAGTTCAAAATTACCGCTTTACTGAGTAAAATTTTAACGAGTCTCAAAGAGCCAAGCTTAAAAACTTAACTTTTCATCACAGCACTCAGATCGTGCCAAAACGATCCAAATATCTTTACACTCCTTTCAAATCCGCATCGAAAACAAAAAAAAACGTTCGTTCCATGCAGTGTACGTATAAAAGCGTCGCACGGCTAAAAGCGATCTGATAGGTATTGGTGTGAGAGCGACACGGAATCTAATCTCAGGATGGTATGTGATGTCAGGATCAAACGCCCGTTGCAACGGTCATCAAGGCAACCGACTTTGAAAATCGAATTGAAAGTTCAGTTTTTTTTACCAGTATTGCTGTTGTTTGGAATATTCGGAACATAAAGGCATGCAAAGCTAAACCAATTGTTTGTAACACTGATTGATCGAAGACTGAAATAGAAAAATGGAAAGAAAAAGAAAGGGAAAGGAGATATTTGCGCCCTGAAGTGGGACACAGAAAAAGTACTTCTCATAATAAAACACTTTGTCTAAATTTGAAGCCTATCGCCTGCTGTAACAGCAATCGCTCGGCTGACAATTCTCCGGATACAAAGTCAAATAATTCCTAAAATTTAATTTCCTAGAACAAAACCAGTTTCAGAAAGTGAAAATGGCTTTCTTAGTCAACAGAAACTATAATCAATAATCGTGTTCTGATTCTCTTCCTCAAAAGTATATAATCTTCTAAAAAATATGGAAGTATCTTTTTAGACGATTATATACTTTAGAACGGAGGAAAGCTAAGAAGTTGCGAGTTGTATTGACACAATTTGATGGGAAAAACGTTTCAGTAAGTTTTCGACGTGACTTCAAAAAATAACTTTGTTGAGAAATGAGGAACATTTTCGCTTTATTACTGGAGCGAAACGAAAATGCTTAGAAGGGAGAGAATATTCAAAAAGATCAAATGTCCATAGGTGTCTTCGCACATTTTATCTTTGCGACTTTACTTCAGTAAATACTGAAGGTAGGTATAATGTTTTTGCTTTTAATTGTTCGTCAACTCGTTTCTTTTGTTTGTTTATTCAAGATTAAGTATCATAGACGGATGAAGTCAGTACACGAAGAGAGCCCCTGGTCCGTGACATTACGAAAATAATACGTTTGAAAATAAGAAAAGAAAGAAAAACAGGTGTATTTTTCACAGTCACGTGCACATAAAAAGATAAGTAAAATAATTCAAATAAAAATAAACAAACAACATAACATCAAGCCTGTATTCCCCGAAGGGTTAGACAGAGGTGCACCTACTACACCCACATTTCGCCAGATAAGTTTAAGTCCCATGTAATAGGGGACGAGCCTATTGCCATCAACCAGGCACAAATCCAGACTCCGGGCTGTTACTGAGACATTCTAGACGGAAAAATACTATTACACTTTGCCCAACCCGGGACTTGAATATAGAACCTCATGCGTAGCAGTAGCGCTTACGACCACTAAACCAACGAGGCAGTCAAAAATAAAATACATCTATTATCACGAGTATTCACGAGTACACAACAAACTGTCGGCAGCTGCTCGTCACGTGGCGTGACTGTGACAAGAAGGCTCCACTCGGCATGTCAACGAGTCACGTTCGATTTATTAGTTATGAAACAAAATATTATTTTAGGTAAACTTGTTATTTTAGCTGAAACATTCGCCTTATATAATCTGGGCCCGTTGTTTTAGGCCTGACAGGGATGAATATTAAATATATGCAAATACAACCTTCAAAATCTGGTTTTATTTGTTGAAAGTAATACATTTTAGTTTTTAGGTTGAAGACCCCGTAATAATCTATTTAGTTCGTATAGAGTAAATTATGTCAATGATTCGAGGGGCGAGACAGGCTTGTTCTATTATTTACTAATCTATATGTCGGAGAAGGTCATCAGTACGGTTGCTAAACGAAGCGCGGCACGTGACGCGAGTGGTGGCAACACTGAAACGCGGCTAACTTCGTGCTACGACGGAGCCTAGCTGTTGGAGGGGCGCCAGGGCGAGCCCTCTTGCCTGCTGACCGTCCTGGAGAACAGAACCTCCAGTCTAGTCTAGGAACTGTCCTACGTTTCGTTTGGTTTTAAGTTATTGTGATTAATTGTAATTCTAATAAACGCCGTGTATCGCGCCCAGTGTGTTTTCATTGCACGAAACCCATCTTCTGCCCACATGATGCCTTCTGATGATTCTAATGGAATAAATACTGAAGTATCTCCGACATATACATATTATAAATTAAAGCCGCTTTTCTTGTTTGTCTTTATGACTGCGTTGTTCTTCTAAACCACGGATTTTGATGAGGTTTTCACCATTGTTTAGAGAATTTATTCCGGGAGGTTTATGTGTATAATACGTTAGTATTAAAATTAAATATAACTAAGAAATCTCGATGTTTTCTCTGGTCCAAAAAACGGTGCGAAGCAGGAACTGGTCGCTAGTATAACTATAAGCGGTTGCCTAGCATGGCGCTTTTGGTTCAAATTTCGAATTCATGTCTTTTCTTTCGTATAGTGTCCAAAGAGCTTTGTTATTACATTCTTTACCAATTGCCGACAAAAATGGCCGGTTTTGATATTCCAGTGTCATGACATTACAAATCATTATTTGCTGTCTATCGAGCAGTCTCACTTTAATTTGATACACACAAGCATCTCATTTTATAAACATTTCTTTCTATAAGGAAAAACAGCATCAGTGTAAGTAAAGATTTCATCCGACTCCCACTGATTGTCCAGAAAAAGCTTGTGTCCAAAATTTTCAACTTTACGACTTAGTTTATAGGAGCATATATTTTATATTTTACGTTCACCTGGTGCAATAAAAAGGGGACCGGAACTGAAGGAAATCGTCGCAAACCGACAACTGACACTCGTTTTGTGAAATGTTGCCTTTTTTGTTTGTTTTGATAAGGTCTGGGGGGCGAGTGTTTCGTTCGTTTGTGTCAAAGCTTGTAACTTTTATATTTGTTTTGTACAGCCGGGTAAAAAAATCGTCACACAATCTATAAGGGCTTGAGAATACACTGTTAAAAGAATATCTCACTGTTATTACCGTTATAATACCTAGGTACAGTCACGGACTTTAATTGATGAGCCAACTGGGACTGTTCGCATTTTAGCCGTGTAATGCATCATCGGGTTTATTTGGTTCCCGACACACAAAGTCATATGTCTTCGTATTAGAAGAAGAAAATTATATTTCATATCTTTACCGGTTGGCTAACCTGAGAGCAGAACTACAAACTTGACAGCAGTGACTACTCAAAGTCAACCAATTGCAGGTCTAGCAACAGTAACCTAGCAACGATAAACAATTGTTGCTAGGTTACTGTTGCATAGTAACGTTAGCGTACGGAGAAATTCTCTGACATGGATATTTCAACTGTCACTGTCTTCCGTTAAGTTTTCAGAATTATTGAGTTAATGAGCTATGATTCAAAGGAGGTCATTATCAAATAGATTGGATAAACTTAATGCAACATTGTATTTATTTTTATCATTGAGAACTTATTAGTCAACCTCTATGGATATTTCCGATTAAAAGTAATTTATTTGTCATCTTGTTTACGAGCGTGCGATTTGAGTTCGTGTTTAATCGTGTAATCTCGTGAATGTATGAAAGTGCAAAATTGAAAAGTTTGAAGGTGGCTCATCAATTAAAGTCCGTGACTGTACATGGTACCTAGATTTGAGTCAAATTCATTTTTTTTTGTCACAGGTTGAATATAGGAAGTTTTTTATTTATTGTTAATTAGTCGAGAATATTTTACCTAATTATGCTAAAAAACTATACTAAATATTAACATTATAATACTAAAGAAGTCTAATAAAGAAAGAAAGTCAGTTCTTCATTGATTTTGCTGCCTTTAATCACGCAATAATCCTTGATGATCACAAAATGTATAAAATACTCGTTACCAATCTAATCACCTTATTATCTAAGCTTTTAAAGGAGTATTCGCTATAGCAAAATTAAGTATTCCCAGAAAATCTGCTAAAGCTTAAATATTCACAACACCAAAGTTTCCGACCAACGATTTTACGATATTAGATCTAAATTATAGGTATTACAAAGAATTCGCCTCTTCGGATTATTGAATCGAAGAACCGTGAACTCATCTCATTAATATTAACGTAGACAGAATCTCATGTACCGACGTTCAGGCTCTTCATTAAGAATGAACTTAGTGAAAAGTGAGGGATTCCGAAAGTACCTAAAGTCAAAGTTAAGTTAAAATAAGTGAGTTTTGAGTCGGTGAGGGGTCGCTTTTAGATGCTTTTTGAGAGATAAGCGAAAGCGTCTTTTGTTTGTTACTTTGTAAATTAGGCACATTTTTGAAAACGCTACTTTTACAAATAGTGCCACTTTGGTTGATCACTAACTGCCTTTTTCTTCATCAAAGTAACAGTGAACTGTTCTTCCGCGCTGTTGGATTTACAACCCTCGCCTCAGCGCCGAGGATTGAAAATACAACAGTACAAAAGAACAGTTCACTGTTACTTTGGCTGTTACTTGTGATGAAGAAACTGGCCGTAAGAGAGATAAAATATTGATCGGTTCGTATTTGTTTGATATGTCCTCCAAAGGTACGCTAATGTAACTGTATTGTAATTTTTGGTCTGCGCGTGTGCCACCCAGTAGCTTAGAGGAGTAGGTATTTTTTTAAATTTCTTTTGTTTGCCTCTATAGTGGCAGAATACTTAGATAACTGACTCGAACATCAATATTCACTTCTAGTAGCGCACCTTCCTGATTATAAGGATTCGTGTGTTCCATTATTAGAAGAGTCTACAGGCTTTAATTTGTTCAGCGCCATCGCCAGTTTGATTTGTCCTTTAGACCGTATGTCTAATTCTCTACAACAATTTGTTGGTCGTTTTAAGGATAAACAAGTTAAAGGATTTGAGTTTTTAAAGTAGATTAGATTTTTAACTTCTTCTAATCGTGTGGTTAGTTTACCTTGGTGTCAGAGTTTCGAAGCCGCCTCTGACTTGGCTTCACATGCCGTCGAGAAATGTCTCTCAGGTATGCCGGTTTCCTCACGATGTTTTCCATTCACGGTTTTTGAAGCAAGTGATAATAATTATACAATACGCACATGAATCTGAAAGTCAGAGGTTGGGTTCGAACTCGAGCCACCACTACTCCTAACACTTAAAACCTCGCTACTACGAAATTACCGCCATCTCTTTTCAACTTGCACTCATCGCATTCGACATCGAGTTCTCCTAACAGTAGAATCTGTTTTCACAACGAACACCAACTTAAATTAGAAAGCTTAACCCGACTGTGAATCTTACATCCAAGCAAAATTGGCAGTTAATGTGTTTTACTTTAAACGCGTTGTTGATTTCACTAGAGTGCAGGGAATACGGAATGAGACTTAAAAAGGGATTTAATTTTGAACTGACGATGGTAATCCGGATAAAGGGGAAGTATGGAGGCATAAAGTGAGATAGCAGTGGGATAATGCAGTCTTGGTATATGTTTTCTCCTTTTTTTATATCGCACTAGCTTCCGCACGCGGCTTCGCCCGCGTGGTATGTCGATAAAAAGTAGCCTTTATCGTTTTCCGGGATGCCATTTATCTCCTTGCCAAATTTTATCGAAATCCGTTCAGTGGTTTAGGCGTGTAAAGGTAACATACAGACAGATAGAGTTACTTTCAAATTTATAATATTAGTATGGATTATCAGACTATAATGTTCCTACAGCTGGGCTTTCTCCTTATGAGAGCAAGATGTGATCCAACACGTAGTTCAAGTTCGGACACGGACACTACTCTTATTTGCTAAGGTCCAGCAACTTATAGCACTGTCGAGCTTTAGCCTGCATGGCTATCCCATGCCACCTCCACGAGTATTTAATATGTTGATGGTATGTATAATGACAATATTTATTCCTGAATTCTCGCAATTGCACCTACCACCTGTTTGTCTGCATCACCCAAAGGTGACTGGTTGAAAATGCATATAGCATTAACACCGCCTCTGTACATTTGTGTGCTTGAAGTGTTTAAATAAATAAAATCTATCTAATATTTTACAGGTTAAAAAAGAAATACAGTGGATCACCTTGGAGAGCTGACAGCCCGGGTCATGTTATAAAATACGTAGCAACGTTTATAGGAATAATTCTGTTATTCCATTTCCAAGTCTATAATATGAGCTTCCTTTACAGAGTTAAAACCTGGACCTAACAGTACCAATATAACGTTTTGCCCTTTAATGAGATTAAAAATGATATCAAAACTGCCGTAACAATAGTCACACAATACCATCCAAATAAATGACTAATTGCTTTCAATTAATGTTCAAACCCATCTAATTTCTAATATGTACAATCGTTTGTTACATCAAATCGCTTAGTTAAACTCAGTATTCAAATGAGTCATAAGCGTTCGCCAATCGTTTTCCATTGAAAACTAAATCGATTTCGAATTTTGTTCTCTAACATGGAAACAATAATAACTGATCACATTACACGATCAAATTCGGTATCCGCATTATTCGTGTGAAATTGCAATGTAAATTCAATTCAGCACAAATCGATTCTGATAGACTCTGGAATGCAAAAAGTATCTCAGGCGATTAAATACGGAATTCGCATAAGTCATGTGCAAGCCGTATCGATACTCGATTGAACACGCAAATCGATTTGAAATGGAGTACTGTAGCATGTAAACAATATCAAGAGCTGTCAATACTATAATCTAGCAGATGTCTTCACGGTCACGTCGCCTGCCGAGCTAACACGTCCAAGTAAATATATATCGGTTATTGGAGATTTGTGCTTGCGTTGCTTTTAATTTATATGCTGATTTATGAATATTAAGGATATTTGTGTCTTTAAAAACCACGTAATCTAAATTTAAGTTATCTGTATACACACTATGGATTGGAGATCAATAATAAATTGCATATGAATAGCTAATCTATCTATATAAACGCATCGACTTCCTGAAGCAGAAAGTGTGTGCATGGGCAAACCGTATTCGTAGGTATAAGCGGCGAGTAGAGCGGCACACTCAGAATTGCACCAGAGAGATGAAAGGTGGGTATATAGGGCTTGGGAGTAACCGGACCAATGTGTGACTGACACGCGCCTGCCGGATGATGATGCCATGACATGTATTCTTTCTGGCGCAATATCTGGTCGGTGCCTGTCAGTCACACCGAAGGTGATTAGGGTTCGGGAAGTCGAGCGAGCTTGCGATCCAATACCAAAAATGGAGGCTATTACCATCTACCCCCAAGATGTAGCTCGTGCAGTCTCCAGGGGCGAGCCCTTGAGACTTTTGCGATGGGCTGCACAACTTCTGGATCACATGGTTTCAAAGGTCACATGCTCGCTTGGCGGCTCAGTACCAGACTGCTTCGGAGGCTGGTTCGCTACCCCAGTTCCTAACGACAGGAGTTACCCACCTGCTCCATAAATCAGGTAGCACCCGCCGGCCACGTAGCTTGGACCCTGTTTCCTGTTTGGGACATAGAAAACGAACTATAGAAATAAAATACGAATACAATGTGAGTAGATAAATAATACAGACCAGAGCCGGAGTACGACTACTACAAGTACACCCACCATCTCCAGACTTGTCGCTCAGCTACGCCTGACAGCCGTAACTATCGCGCCTCAACCGTGCTCAGCCGACTCAGTCCATAAATAAGTGTGTACGGGTCGAGAGGTGGTCAATTTCTGATGTGACTGTACACTATTTCAAACTTTTTAATTTCGTCGTTTAACTAATCTAAGTTTTATGAGAAGCTTTCTGAAAAATTAACTCTTCCGCGAAAACTGTTCAAACTTTAGAATTTTCTTGATAGTTGGTTACCTAGATTACGTAGATTGGTACTTTAAGAAACTTATCTTATTTTCAAGCTGAACACTCGGTTGGTATATGATGACTTGGTTTAAGGGTGCGACCATTTATGGAATGCAGCTTAGCAATGGGTTCAAGACACCGATAAATGACTAGATCTCACCTTCTCCAAAAAACCATACGCACATCACACTATCCTCCACTCAACATCGCCTCCCGGACTTTAATCTCGCTATGCTATAACATTCTCTATAATATTATGATGATCAGGAAAAGTAGCACAATTTTCGGATCGCTCAGAAATCCTCGTTAAAGTTATCTTTGAATGTGTTGGGATGGCAAGCTCTATAATGTTTCCTACATGCTGATCCTTTTAGATAGATAGATAGATAGAATACTCTTTATTATGTACGCCATAATAATTACAGACATAAATTTAGAAATTCTACATAGGGTGACACAATTGACGGACTTGTTGCTAAAAGCGATCTTTGACAGACAACCTTTGGTTGGATTTAAGAGGCTGCTGCTTTATATATAATACTACTTGTATACTCCCACTTTTTAAATTAAAAAACACAATTAATTTAATAAAGCGTTAGCTCCAATAATTATGTTAAAGATTATCCGAAAATTTAGCTCCGAAGCCCAGACTTATACGATTGCGAACGAGTTTTAAAGTCCCACAGTCTTGCTCAAAACTTTGTTAAAGATGGTTAAAGTAACTGGAGAAAATAATAGGGTTTAAGTTGAAGGCGGGAAGGGGAGATTTTACGGCCATTTTCAATTATGGCGTTAGAAAGAATATTAGGGGAGTAAACAATGGGCATTATGAGAGAGCTTCATGGTAATATTCGACGGGTTAGGAATTTTTATAAATCTTGAACGAAGACATCGTAGGGATTCTATAAATAAAGTAAGCACGAGTCGTGCTTAGGTATTATACATAATTAAGAATAAAAAAAAAGAAGTTTTTATTTTGTATTCAGTTATTTTTTTATTAAATTTCTAGTTTAATAATATCCAAAACGGAGGCACTTCATTCGGCATTCACAACATATTTTTCTGTTGGATTCCAAGATCTACTCGAATTTCATCAATTTTTTAAAAGATCGCGAAGACCACTCGCCTCGACACGGCACTCGCAACTGATAGCACCGCGACGATCACTTGGGGTCTCGTCACAGAGTACTTTTATATATGGGTCTCGACAATGGGCGCATAATCTGTGTGTGTGCCGTTTCGAACAGTTACTACGAGTACGTAGTTTCTGTACTGTCCAATTTTATACCGTATCTTAGTTGTTCTATAATTCTGTACCAATAAAGTAACGAAGTGACTGAGATTTAGTGTTTGTAGATTCTAGACACACCTCGTTACTTTAGACTCTAGAATAATCGTCGGAAATGTCAAAGCATAAAACCAGAATCTCTCCAATGATCACGGCTCAAGGAATTGAGACATTAGACTGTGAACGCTCGTCTCTTATCACTTGTCACATTGTTAACGCTTGGTTGGAGTTTAGAACTTTAACGCGTCATTAGCCAGTGCTATGATAGAAAAGAATTAATGGTTTCCGATGGGTACCTACCTTTTAATAATATTTCATATAATCGAATGGCATTTCTCTTTTAACGATATTGTAAAGTGGCATGGTATTTTTTGTCATGGGCAAACAAAACCCGGTTGAGTGCGTGTCGGACCACGCACATTAAGGGTTCCGATGAATATTTACGCATGCACAGTATTCATTTTGCCAGCCACAAGAAAATAGGTTTTTATTTCATAGTTTTTTGTATGGGACTGCCACCCCTAATTCTATTTTTCATAATATTACTACACCATTGTTTAGCGGTGCACAGAATAGATCACCCTAATTTTCAACGATAAATATATATTATAGTGCCATTTTCTCCGAGTAAAATAACTGTTTCATTAGACGGACAGACAGACGGACAGACGAACAGACAGACGAACGGACAGACGAACGTACGGACAAACAGACGAACGGATGGACAGACGAATGGACGGACTGACGAAGGGACGGCCAACAGACAAAGAGTTGCAAAATAACTTTAACAATGACATTTAGGTACGACAACTCTCAGAATATCATCGTACAATAACTTTAACAATAACATTTAGGTACGTCAACTCTCAGAATATCATCGTACATACTTGAGACAGTTCAGTAGATATTTACATTTACTTTTTCACATAAACATAAAATATTCCGATAGTCTTTTAAGGGACAATTTATGCAATGTATTTCATACCTCAGATTATCCGAATCTTCTCAAATATTCAGGCTTACACCAAATACCCCTAAATATTCAGAGAGTATCGTGTTATTTATAAAAAAACGTTGTCAGTAATTTTTTATAAATAAATAAGCTGAGAATTTTAAAACAGATCAACGATATTTTATTCGAAATGTATTAAACATCTTTTTAAAAACATGAAAATGAAACAAGATGCGTATAATATAAAATAATGAGGATTTTATTATTTCATGTTATGAAGAATTTGAAATGCTTGTTACCAACTGTCTAGCTAAACATTTATTTGAGTCCTATCTTAAAGCTTATGAATGAAGAATTGAAAAATTATCTTTCTGACGAAATGTTGAATGTGACGTTGTGATTAATAGTTAGTAACTAAAGGTATTTTTTTAAAGTAATTTCTTGTAAAATTAAATTTTTGAAGATTTCTTTGTGAAAACTAAACGAAGAGAAAGAGGTCATCTTATTAAGATGTTATGTTTTATGTGATATTTTGCCTAAACTTATTATTAAACACAGTCCCGTAAGTAATGAAAGTAAGTATAAGTAGCTAATGTATTATAGTACCTAGGTTACTCCTTGTTTTAATAAACAAGGAGTAACCGAGTATATTAATAACGAAGTGAATAGGTACTCGGTTACTCTGGGAGTAACAACCCCAAGCGCTACAATGGATTGGAGTAAGAAATTTTTATTAATGAGGCCGTAAGGTGTGTAATAATTAAAGATTATGTATGCTACTAGCTGAAGCCATTATTCTAAGATTTGATTTTTATTTAGAATTTTCAAAATTATGTCTTATTTGTAAAACATAATAATACACAACTGACACTGGCTTTACAAAAGCCATCATCATTTTAGCCCGAACTTCCTTTCGAAAAATCTATTATTCGCCTTACCCAATCATTTTATCTGCGGGCGACAATGCCGTATTTACATGCCCCTACGCTTCCCTGTATTATACGTAGACTACCGCCCCCTGGAGGGACTTAAGGTGTTAAGGTAAAGCGATTTATGTAGTTCCCTTAAAGGGACGTCAACGCTTCAAAACAATTCCCGAGATTTGGATAAAGGTTTATTAAAGTTTATATTTGTTAAGGAATATTGGGGATCTATAAGATTTTGGTTTAAAAATAAAGTAGTAAGGGGTGTCTCATGATGGTTGAATGTTTGGTGAGACGGAAATAATTTGTTTAGTACTATACGTATGTATTTGTAAACTAAAATAAACCCCAATGAAGTTCACAAGAAATGTTTTAATATAAATTACAAGCGACCCCCGCTCCTGTTTCACACGGTTTTTACAACTTCGAAATTTCTTAATTTTATGTAACTTTAATAGTAACGTATTAATACACATAAACCTTCCGAAATAAATTACCTAAACGATGGTGAAAACCTCATCAAAATCTGTTGCGTGTTTGGAAGAACAACGTGGACATAAAGACAAACACGAAAAGCCACTTTAATTTATAATAATTATGTATAATATTGATGAGATTCTATATACATATAGATATCTATATTAATAGAGATTATATATACATATTATAACGGTTTCAACAAAATCATAATTTTTAGCGTACCTAATTAGAGAAATGGTACAAGAGTTACTAAACTTATATTTTTCTATTAACATAAAATACCTCGTTTGCATTCTCATTTGTTTCCTTCAATATGCACTGCATATTATGCAGTTCCTATACTAACTGAACTTTGAACTATCTTCTCATTATTAGAGTGATATGAAATTGAAGTAGGTACACTGTAAGTGGGCGTCCCTCCCCTCCCGCTTCCCCTCTAATTAATTTACTGTAAGTTCAAAGAAAGTTCCAGAAGTTCGCTGCTCGGTTTCAGTTGCTGACGTAGTTTTTGTAGATCTTGATTTAAAAGGTTGGGTACCTTCACTTAGTATAAAATTACTTTGTGTTCACCAATTAACTCCAGATTTCATGTGTTTTTATCAGAATTAAGTATCGGTTTGCAATCTTCTAATGCAAAAAGTTTAACGTTTAATTGATAGATCGATGCGGCGAACGACAATCACTTTTGAATATTAACGCAATTGCGGCGGACGCTTGTCACATACTTCGAAACACGAAATCAAATCGAAAGGCCGTAAACCTAAGGTAGATTTTGAAGACCAAAAGCAAGTTTTTCTTGCTACTTCGAGCTCCCAACATTAATCTGGAGATTCGGCACCATATTTTCACAACGAAGTGCTGACTGATAATGGGTTCACTTGGATTCGGCACCCACCCAGTTACTCCCACCTCCCTTGATTTGCGGCGCTTGTCACATACTTCCAAACACAAAATCAAATCGAAAGACTAAACTGAAGGTAGATTTTGAAGACCAAAAGCAAGTTTTTCTTGCAACTTCGAGCTCTTAACATTAATCTTGTGATGATCTTTTCATGTCTCAAATAAGATCTTAGAGCAAAATCACAGTCAAGGACTTTTCAAACCCGAAACCTGACGTCATTATTCGCACTCAAAGCAAAGAGAAACCATCAAAAAACGTGAAAACCGACCCTTGCTCTAAGACCATCAATAAGACGCACAAAAGAGTATCTTAAACGAACTTTAAGATTAACAATGTCGAGCGGGTTTCGAAGCCGGAGCGATTGATTACAATTCACACATCATTAGGCACCCACCGGCGGGTAACGCGCTTGATACATTACCGGGCTATCTCTTTTAAGGAGACTTACATGTGGAAGTGGAAGCAGAAGTATCAGTTTGTCTTGTGTTACATTTGTTAGTCTTTGAAATTATAAAGAAGCGAGGAGAAATAATTATCTTATGGTTGTCTGGTAGATTGTGCAGACAACAGGGGGCCTAAACCGGCCACATTAACAATTCCTCTAACAGCAGTTCATTTCCTGAATCCCAGCTGTCATTAGCAATTCCTCTAATTTGCAATTCATAATTTGTGTACCATTTTACGAATCTCCATAGAAAACTGTCAAACAGATGAATTATTTCGTATTATGAATTACACGCAGATCATATTATGAATTGTCAGTTTGTGACATTTTACGATGACATATTATGATTCTGCTAAAGTGACCGTTTTAAGCCCCCACTAACAATGCTGTACAGTAATGGTGGTGATAATGTTTAGCACCTACTGTCCATTACAAATATTTTCTCAAATGTTGGGTATAAGACTGAAGATGTTGTCTTCGGTTTCAGCTCAAAAAGTGGTTCATCTACTTTAATTTTCACCATCGAATACCAAACTACTGTGACCAATAATAGGTCCTTGATTTACTGCTTTTCGATTCACTTTACGTAAATGCAAAGGATGCAGAAAAAAGAGGTTGAATCATTCTATCCGAAAACAAGCTTCCCAATGATTGAATCTGTTTTTATGGTTTACTCAGGTAAATGCACCACTGAAGAAGTTTTGTGTAGAAAAGGGAAGTCATCACACTTATGTTACAAAAGAGGTAAACGGGACTAAAGGGATAATGATGGGAAATGTTTATAGCTGGTGTGATTTATATCTTCACGCTCGCACCCTTTTTGGGGTGAGAATAACATAACGGAAAACTTAATTTGCTTCTTCAAGCAAGCAGCAGTTTTTATTTAATTTGGGTTGAAGATTGTGAGGGCCGGTTAAATTACAGCCAAATGAGTTTTCATAAAAGTGATAAACAGGTATAAAGGCTTTAGATTTATAAAGCAAAAAATCTACCTAGTCTAACCGGATGCAGCTGAATACCAGTATTTTACATGGAGCGAATGCCTATCGGACCTCTACAACCCAGTAACTGGGTAATATGATACCCCTTAGTAAGACTGGTTGTCTGATTTTCGGGCTTCTGTTCACCCGTAACGACTGTCAAAGATCCACGAATGACAGCCGGGACCAACGGCTTAACGTGCTTTCCGAGGCACGGAGGAATCTCGGTATGTAAAGATGGTAACCCATCCACGGACCAACCCCGGCAAGATTAGCTTAACCTCGTGGATCGACCCGTGGGGCAGTTATTACTTAGCTACGAGCTCCTCTCAAGGTAAGCAAAGATTATTATATTTATTTAAAAGTTGGGTATAAACGTTGAGCACTTCATTGATTCTACGAAAGAATGAAGCAAGAGAGATTCTTGGATCATAAGTATCCCAAATCTATGGGGTATTTCTAAGTATCAGTCAAGGTTGAGTAGAGCAACGCTTGCTGAGGTCGATTCATGGGTGGGTGACCATCCATTCCATACCGAGTCCCCTCCATATCTCGCAAAGCACAATTATTAAATTGTGTTGGTCTTACCAAGGGGTATCGTCTATAACTACTACAACCGAGAGAACGGGAACCGTACTGATATGATACGCGGATGCTACGGTCACTAGAACCGTTATGAACGGGTGTGATACGCTGTTGATACGTTCTAGTGGGCATGGTGTAGTCCATATCATGTTTCTTTCTAATACATTCATAATACATTTATATTATATTATGTATTATGTATTATTCATAGCAAGGTATGATGTGGTACGGTTTAGTGGGCAGACTGCTTAATTCATCAATAGTCATCATCATCAGCCTAGCCTTTTCCCAAATATGTTGGGGTCGGCTTCCAGTCTAACCGGATGCAGCTGAATACCAGTATTTTACATTTTACCGTAGTCAGGTATCGGTTTCAAAATGTCGCTACCGCTACCGCTTCATAAAACAGATTAGGTAAGCACAATCGTTCGTATACGTCGTTATGTTCTATGGTTTTTCGATAGCTATAAAATAAAAACGTTTCTCTTCACAATCCCATCAGCCGTTGTATCCATTGTATGGTATCCAGGAAATGCATAGTAATAGCTTTATTACACGAATGGGGCTGTTCAATGTTGTAAAGTATTTACTTGTCTGTTTAAAGTGTTTGGGTACAGTCAATGATGTGTTATGTATGTATTACGTTACTAGTTTTTTTTTTTTTCTGAGTCCTTGGGCAATATTGATGCAAGGGTTTTGAATCGGAGCAAGCGTGATGGAAGCAGTGGTGGCCCAGTGGTAACAGCCGCGACTTACGAGTCGTATACCTTCCTTTATGTAAATTATTTCATCACCAGTACTCTCAAAACGTTGAAGGAAAACATCGTGAGGAAACAGGCACGTCCGAAAACCAAATATTCGAAGACATGTGACATCCGCCTACCCGTACTGGGCCCGCGGCCGCGTGGTGATAGATAGCCCTCTCCCTCTCACAGAGAGGAAGCATGTGTCCCATCAGTGCAGAGTACAGTCATTTGTATGTTTGCTGGGTCTACATTACTAAACGAGAAATTATAATTATGTCATCTTCCTGTAATAATTTGATGTAAATCACAAACGTAACAAACAGCACTTGTATACAAATATGTGATACCATGAAGCTCTACAAATGTCATAAAGTGCCGGTCATAAAAGGGCAACTGCTAATACGATTCCCGGCTATAATACACGGTAGTTTAACTGCTCGGTTAAAATTAAATAGTTTTATTGTAAGCCGCGTACAAGTCCATTTCACAATAGAAAATACTCTTACACTAACCAGTGACAACAAAATGGTTTATACAAAAGTCACAAATGAAAATTGCCTACTTTTCCTACTTTTCTTGGTTCAAAAACACATTCCACATGTTATAATAACGTCTTACAAAAAAAAAATATATATATATATATATATATGTGACGTTGACTTTGTCCATAATCAGTTATTAGTTAGTTATGCGCCATAAAACGCAAGTTATTTTACTTATGTTTCTTGTGTCTCTTAAGCTATCTTAAGCAACATGCTATTTATTTTCAATCCAATAAAAATTGTTTCTACTATAAAAACAATAGACTAAACATTAAAAAAACACAGACTGTTTACAAAAAATACCCAGTTTGTTGTAAGATATTTAACGGCTTGTTTAATAAAATAGTAGCAGAAAAACAACGACCCACAACGTTAGAGGTTCGTGAAAACGATATTTTCTAAACACACAACCACAATAAAGTTTAAACAGAAGTTAAGCACGGCAGGGCAAACTTAGCCTTAAGTTTTACAAATAGGGAAATGATTTTTTGTGACGTAGTTTCTTTTACAATATTCGTAATTCGAGACAGTTGGTTTACTTACAGGCATAGTTTATTTTAGGCTCTGTTTTCATTTAAGTTGATTCCTTCCATTAACACTCAATTAATCTCTAAGCTTTTTTAACTTAAATTAATGAAGAGCTTGTATAAAATGACTAGCTTGTTAATATATAACTAATAACATAATTATATAACAATATATAACTAATAACCTATCTCAAAATTAAACAAATTAGACTCTACGGACGGACGACTAGTGGTATCGGCGTGGAACATAAAATTCTCTCCGTTTGCACAACATTTTGACTCGATCCTCTTAAGTAAATATTCACAACGACCAAACAATTTGTTCTAAACAACACTTCTTTTCATTTACCTGAGCTACAATACTGCACTACAGAGGTCGCCAACCCGTGAATATCTGCATTTACACTGAGTAGTGAAACGTTTCGAATAAAAACTTGTACACCTCTCATTTTATTCGAAGCGCTTCGAATAAAAACGTGTACACCTCTCATTTTATTAAGTCGCTATGCGAGTTCAGTACGTTTTACTGAACAAACGAATTTCTGTCTTTATCTTAAGCTCGTAATTGTTTTTGCTGGTAAAAAGTGGTTTCACTAGTTTTTTAAGCATACTAATGGAATGAAAGTGGTTGTATGGGTACTCAGTATTTGTTTGGATTTTGAATGAAAATAATTATATTTCATTTGTGGGAAAAAGCCTTGATTTGTCCCGTTTATAAAATATATAATATAATATAAGTTTCATCATCATCTGCCCGAGGAGCTCGTGGCTAAGTAATAACAGCCGCTCGGGCCGATCCATCAGGTTAAGCTACGCTTGCCGGGGTTGGTCCGTGTATGGGTGACCATTTTCACATATCGAGACTCCTCCGTGCCTCGGAAAGCACGTTAAGCCGTTGGTCCCGGCTGTCATTTGTGGATCTTTGACAGTCGTTACGAGTCGTCAGAAGCACGAAATTCTGACAACTAGTCTAACCAAGGGGTATCGTATTACCCAGTTACTGTGTTGTGGAGGTCAAATAGGCAGTCGCTCCATGTAAAATACTGGTATTCAGCTGCATCCGGTTAGACTGGAAGCCGACCCCAACATAGTTGGGAAAAGGCTAGGCAGATGATGAATATAAGTTTATTATACACAATAAGGTTATTTATAAGGTTATTTTTACACTTTTCTGGTGTCATACATCCATACTAATATTATAAATTCGAAAGTTACTCTGTCTGTCTGTCGATCTGTATGTTACCTTTTCACGCCTAAACGACTGAACGGATTTCGAAAAAAATTGGCAAGGAGATAGATGGCACCCTGGGGAAGGATATAGCTACTTTTTATCTTCTACTTCTATCTACTTTTACTTTTATTTAGTTAATTTATGTTTACATTTACTTTTTATTTCTGCTTGAGTACGTATAGTTCTCGTTTTTTTTTTATTGGTATATTAGCGTGTGCTAGCTGACATATGGCTAATAATTAGATTTATGTTTTGTGTTGCATAATGTAAATGATTTTGCATACTTTTGTATAGAATCATTTTTTTTTCTAACTGAACAGACAGCTGTGCTGCTGGGGAGTTTGTTGCGCCACTTCTTCTTCCCAGCTAAAGCACTAGGAAGTGGTGAAGGGTGGGCGTTTTTGGGGGACTGTCTTATGTAATTTTGACGTTCGAAAAGTGCTGATTCTCAGCCTAGTTTGAATAAATGACTTTTGATTTGATTTGATCGACATACCACGCGGGCGAAGCCGCGGGCGGAAGCTAGTATCATTATATTACGACAAATAAAAGATTTCAAAGTAAAAAAAAACTACAGCTTTCACATGAAACCCATTTTTTTGTAAATTATACTTCAATTTAATCTCAGAACCGATGGAGGAAGATTTCATTTTATCGATAACAAAAATGTCAGCATTGAAAAGTCAAAAGGAGTAAGTTGTTATAAAGCTTGTATTTCGTTGTGGCGGCAAGCGAGCGTTCGATGTCAGATTGTGTAGCGCAGTGCAGTCGCAACGATTTCTGACAACCGCCTGCGGCAATACTTTTGTATTTCTTCTGTCTTTAGAGCTGCTGGTAGGATACTCGTTATTTCAACAACAAATATTTATATCTACAAAGTAAAACTATCCTGCTTTTGTCATCAAAACTAAGACACGGATCTAATTTTCACTGATAGCTAGGTACTATTTATTTAACGACATTACACCTAAATTCTTTCAGATATCTGCAAACAACTGAATACCTACGTATCTTAGGTCTACATAAATAAACTTACCTACTGTCTTAATAATTGAATCTAGGTTCATCTGGACAGGTATAAAAATAACAATCCAATCACAACAAAGCGGCAAACATGGCAACGAACCCACACATTGTTACTTAGTTTGGTAGACAAATGTTGATGCAGAACTATTAGTTTTTTACGGTGTAAATATTCAAATTTAATTAAATCTGATGCTTCTCATTGTTATAGACGACATAGTTACACATAGACTTGGTTCCATTAATCCATACTAATATTATAAATTCGAAAGTAACTCTGTCTGTCTGTATGTTACTTTTTCACGCCGCCGCTGAACGGACTTCGATAACATTTGGCAAGGAGATCGATGGCATCCCGGGGAAGGACATAGGCTACTTTTTATGGACATACCACGCGGGCGAAGCCGCGGGCGGAAGCTAGTGTTATTATATATATCAAACACAGCTATGGCGGCATGCTATCATAACATCAGAAACGTCAAGAATAATCATTCAATTATTTTGACAATAGTTTCCATGGCTTTGATGGCTTTGCGTTTGGAGGCATTGTTAGTAAAGTCGCGTTGACGGGCGTTGATAATCTGTTCCGAACATTACACGAATACCTCAAAACAATCAACAGTAATGCATTTTCAGGTCACACACATCAGTTTCAATGCACCGAACCGAAAGCAAAGCTCCCCGGCACTGGAGCAATACATTTTACATAATATATTTTAATATTATCCGAGGATAAAATGGAATGAAGATGATAAGTGCAGTGTCGTGTAGTTGTGTGTGATATTGCTTAGTTACCCCCCTCGGGCAAATATTAAAATCTTTTATTTTCAGACCTTATAGTCCATTTGGTTAGTATACACACGACTTAGAAACTAGTGTTAGTACTTACATCTACCAGAAAATCAATAAAAACTATTAATTATTACGCCACCGTGGCATGTAGGCGTATCCAATGTCCCAGTATGGGGCTGTCCCACCTATCAGCTATCGTTTTCAGGATGCTGTTGGGGCTGGCGCGTACCCTGCGCATAATGGAAGCGCAACGCTTGCGCATGATAGCGTGGAAACCATCTATCCTCGCCTCTGCGAACATGCCAGAAGCACTGCAATAGCGCGGCAACCCCATCAACACCCTGAAAGCATTATTGTATTGAACGCGCAGGACGCTGTATGCCCTCTGCGTGTAGTTGACCCACAGACTGCATGTGTAGAACGACTGACAGTACGCTGTAAATAGCGTAGCTTTTACTTCAGTCGTGCATTTTGCAAATCTGCGAGCCAACATATTGCAGCGGACAGCTAACGCCCTGCGCTCACGCTCAATATCCAGACTGTCTTTGAGGTCGTCAGAAACCCAGTGGCCCAGATACTTGAAAGAAGTGACTTGTTTCAAGGAACTTCCGCAAAGTTTCAACTGCGGTTCAATCGGGTAGCTTTTAGAGCCTGCCCTGAAGACTAGTACCTCACTTTTCTTAACATTGTATCTGAGCCCATGAGCCTCCGCGTACCTCTCACATATCGTAAGCAGGCTTATCATTGCGTTTATCGAAGGGCTCAGCAACACCATATCATCAGCATAACTAATATTGTTGACGCATACTCCGTCCACATAACAACCCTGATAGGTGTTGCTGAGCTCGACGATCAACCGGTTTATGTACAGACTGAAGAGGCGAGGGGAGGTCAGGCCGCCCTGCCTCACCCCGCACCCCAGCCTATACACATCCGATAACGAGCCTGCCCACCTCACACAATTTGTCTGATTGCTATACCAAAATCGTAGAATTGATATAACTTCTCTATCCACTGAAGTATCATTCAATAGTTTCTGCCACAGCAATTCGTAAGACACCAGATCGAACGCTTTGGAAAGGTCCAGGAAGCACGCATTAACAGGCGTTTTCCTAGACGTATAATACTGGACAGCATGCTTGAGAGACAGTATGGCACTTTCAGTGGAGAGACCAGGTCTGAAGCCAAACTGTGCATCATGGAGTTCGATGCGAGTCGCCACATGCTTATCAAGCAAACTGTCCAGCACCTTGGCAATGACAGTAGCAAGGGATATGGGCCTATAGTTCGAGAGATCTGATGTGTCTCCAGTCTTATCTTTTACAATAGGTACAACCACAGTTTTCATTAGGTCACTGGGCAGATGAGTGTGACTTAGACAGAGCGAGAAGAACATCGCCAGAACCCTAGGCAGGTGAACTCCTGCATTCTGTAGGTGCTCGATGCTGAGGTAGTCATGCCCTGGTGACTTGCCCCTAACCATGTTTTTAATGACTTTAGCAACATCTCTTGCTGAGATATTGACATTTAACGCCTTCAGACCATCCTCAGCATCGACCACCTGCGATGCGGAGCCAAGAGGAGATTCAACTTTAAAATGTTTCACAAACAAGTTAGCTATTGCAGTAGGCTCATGTTGCCCCGCCACGCTCACGGGGGCGCCCAGCCTCGGATTCAATCTATTCGTATTTTTCCAAAACCTTGAAAAATCTTTAGATTTATGATTGTCAGCAAGCATGTCCATTTTAATTTTATCTTGATTGTTCTGACACCATTTTAACTTTGATTTAAAGATTTTTCTTGTGTCACACATATGTTCATACACAGAACCAGAAGCTGGTTTACGAGACATACTCCAGACCTGAAAAGCAAGCCGGGCGTCCGCGTGAGCCTGCTTAACATGCCTATTCCAACCGACAACACGTTTGTTCCTTCTAACCCCTCCCACATCCACATTACTGGGACATTGGGCAGCCTCTGTAAGTAAACACACAATGTTTTCATACATAGTGTCTAATATGACTTTATGATTGGAATCCTCACAACGTCCATTAGCACATTCCTTAAATTCTAATGGAAAATTAATTTCCCTTAACATTTTATGACATCTTTCTTTGTATTGACTTATTTGAATAACATTCCGTTCCCCCCATATCGCATAGTTTTTACTCTGATTGGGTATCACAATTGTAGGTCTTATCATATTAAAATTACACTGTAATTGTATAGGCATGTGATCCGACCAATACGTATCATATAACACAGTTGCACTAATGAGCAGACGCCTCGCGGCCTCGGTCACTACACAGTGGTCGAGCCAGCGGTGGCAACCGTGCGCGTCACTCACGAAAGTGTACGTACCCTGCGGCAGAAAGTCCAGGTCCGCACAGGTCCAGCACTGCTCCTCACAGAAGCTCAACAGTTCAGTACCGAATAGCTCACCTGGGTGAGCGTTAAAATCGCCGAGTATGATCACTGATTGCACATTATTACTTTCTATTATCGCACTAATTTCACTAAGACAATCTGTAAACAAAGTAACGTTATCGTTCGAGTCCGTAGGCATATATACCGAGAAAATTAGTATGGAACGATCCTGCGACACTATCTTAATAGCTACAAGTCGAACGTTGTTACAGCTAACTACTGTGACTGATGGAAATAGGCTCTTCCTCCACAACAAAGCCACTCCTCCATAAGGCCTTCCACGTAGCACTCCCTCTGAGGTGTCGACTGCCGAATTGCCAGTAAAAGCGAAGTCATCGTCTATTTGTCCAAGAAAGGCGATATCATGTGGCAAAAGCCAAGTTTCTTGCAACGCGATAATGTCGGCTGCTACACACAGACGCCTCACACAGTCAACAGATCTTTTAATAGATTTACAATTGAAACTTATTAGAGTCGTATTATCCATTTAAATTGTGTGTAGTATTCATTCTCAGAGTATTTTCTCTGTCTGTTTTCTTTTTAGTAAAGTCTATAAATTTACGATATGATATACCTTCAGGCCAAAAATCATCACTCATGAATATATCATACTTATGTTTTGGAACAGAAATCTTGTATGCATTATAACTTTTGGGCATCTTCATTATCATTTTCTCAATGTCCACACGTATTTTGGCTTTCTCGGTAACATATTCTGTAATGTCACTCTGGGTCACCTGTTTATCTACATTATAGATATACAAGACGATTTTATCATCTACAGCCTTAAATTTTCCCGTGGGTTCTATAACAGCTTTACCCATATTTCCCACAAAGCGATTCCTCGTTTTCTTCTTCTGTTTTTGTACCAAGGTCCACTCACCTTCACTTACAATCTGAGCGACCGTTTTAGGTTGCGAAGTCGATTGGACGACCGCCGCGGCCGTGTGTCCCGGGCACCTCGCAATGTTGTTATTATCAATGTTTTGCGACGAGTCGGTGTTGTTCACGACGCACAGCTGTGAGCCCAAACTGGTTTCGCATTCATTCCGATTGGAGAGCAAAGGGGGTGCCGAATTTGAAATGGTTTTGCTGATAGACATATTTTGTAGACGAGGTTTTTCGCTTGTTTTGCTGCTTCAACTAACGATGACGATGTAATTTCATTGTAGTGATCAAAGATTTTCGCATATTATCCTAACTAATATTATAAATACGAAAGTGAGTTTGTTTTTTACGCTTTCACGCTAAAATGGCTGGACAGATTTGGATGAAATTTGGCACAGGGGTAGACTATGATCTGGAATAGGACATAGGATACATTTTATCCTGATATTCCCACGGAATTGGGACTTACGTGGGTGAAACCGCGGGGTGCAGCTAGTTGTAAATAAATAAATGCGATGGTTTTATCTCGAAATAACGGATTGTATTTACTTATTTCATAAACTCAACTAGGCCAACGAAACAATTGAAAATAATCTCATTCATTTTAAAAACGTTTTAAATAAAATGCTGAATATTTTCGGTTATTTGCCAAAACAAGCGGCAGCATGCAAGTGTGTGAATAAAATGAATACATTTCAGCGTTCCGGGTTATAAAGCTTGCTATGAATTTGTATTTTTATTATTATTCGCTCAAGTTTGTGCTGATGTAAGTACCTGCTCACAGTGCTCGATTTAAAGTTTATCTGCACCTAACCCGTCTAAAATGTTACTCTAGCTATTATTACTTATAGCTATCCCACCAAAGATCCCAAAACAGTAATTAAGTGCCATAACAAGATTACAAGTCCCCACACAGTGTCGATGATGACCATAGAGTAACCAAACGAGCAAAGTTCCTAACTGCCCAACTTATTACACCTGTGCCAAGATAAAGTTTTGATTGAACATTCACATCTTGGGAGGATAATTAAATAGTTGGGGAGGTACCTAATGTGAAAGTGTTGCAACCTTGCAACGTACCTAGGCTTTACCTTATTTTCGTTACCAAATATTTTTTCAAGATCTTAACGGGGCCGCAAAACTGCTATTGCAATTATTAGGGTTTATTCCCCTATGGAATTGGTGTTTTGTATGGGGAATTTTAAAGAAGTTGCATTTTTCATACTAACGCTATAACGTTTTCTTAATTTATATAACAACCATGAACACTACTGTTTAAAACTTTTATGCACTACTGTTTAAAATCTAAGATAAAGTATGCCACTTAGATGAAGCGACAAAAATAAGTATTGGTTAACTTAAAAAAAAAAATTTGGTCATTTCTGCTAGCAAAATTAGGAGTCCTTTTTAAGGTATTTTTTATGGTAAGAAAACTATACGAGTATGTAATAAGGTTTTTATACTCAATAGTATAGTAGTAGTAGTGACCATCATAGACAACTACCAATGTAGTTGTCTATGATGGTCACTATTCGATATAATACCAACCAATTGATGAATACCTATTTTAAATCATAGAAGTGACGAGGTTCTCTATTAGTGAGAAAAAAACGCCAATTTCATAGGTCCGGTAGGGGACCCAATTTTATCATCGAAATTGTTATTGTTGATTTTGTCAGTTTTGGTGGCAGAAATAATTATCGGTAGTTACGTAAAGGTGTGTCCACTTGTCCACACTATATAACATAACATGTTACAAATCGCAGATAAATAACATGTTTTTATAGAGACAAAGAGGGTAACAATGTTAAATAAAGTGCGCTTTATGCATAATGATAAGTCTAGTCTGAACTGAAGAATAATCTGAACTGGAACTAAGGGGACAATTCCAGGAGTCCCAGGTTGCATTCCTGGATGGCACACATGAACCAATAAAAAGGTTACATATACATGAGGAAAGATATTTTTATTTTATAACAAAGGGATTTTCCATGCCCTTCATGTTATGATAATAAGGATCGCAAATATGTTATAATTAAATATGGTGTGACTTTCCTTCAAAGCATCGCAGCAAGCAAGTTTTTGGGAGTTTTCTAACGATATATTTCAGGTGAAGCTAGCCGATCTACTTACGGCCACGGCTCGTCTCCAGACAAGAATGAAGCGGCGAAACTCGAGTTCGGGAAAATGATGCGAGGCAAATGCAAACGATATAAAGAAAAGAAAAGAGTTTCTTATTTTGTCCCGACGCTTGAAATTTTCACAAAGTGTGTGACTGCTATGGCCGCTTACAACAAATAATAAACTTAAACATTTAAGGGGGTCCATACAAGAACCGTGTTTCTCTCGGCGTTTTTTTAATAAAGTAGGTATAAAAAAAATACGTAGGGTTAAATATTGTAAGGTGAAACGGAACTCTTCGTATGTGTGACCGACACGCATTTGGCCACTTTTTTATATTTTTTTATAACATTTTTCAATAATTTCATTTAGCACACGCTAAAGCAATTTCCTCTCACACAGGTTGAGATTATTATTTTAATGGCGAGATATGGAGGAAATCCAAACAAATAATTTCAAGTAACTCAAGGAAGTATTTTACTGATTCATAAACCTGCTAAAAGTCGTAGTGTGGTAAATAGAATTGACACAGAAATTGGACGTGCAAAGCCGAAGATCGAGCTCAATGGCGCGACATAATAAGATCTAAAACTTGTTCGATGCTCTGAGAACAGCAGCGCCATCTGTTTTATTGAAAACAGAACAAAGACGTAACAGAATGAAGATCAACCAAACTTTTGCAACTGAAATAAAAACTGTGGTATTACACAGCATAGTGTTTGTCCTATCTCACTGGTTGATATCAGATTTATAGTTTTACTCTAGGAGTAAAATAATAAATCATCATCTGCCTAGCCTTTTCCCAACTATGTTGGGGTCGGCTTCCAGTCTAACCGGATGCAGCTGAATACCAGTATTTTACATGGAGCGACTGCCTATCTGACCTCCACAACCCAGTAACTGGGTAATACGATACCCCTTGGTTAGACTAGTTGTCAGACTTTCGTGCTTCTGACGACTCGTAACGACTGTCAAAGATCCACAAATGACAGCCGGTTAAAATAATAAATCTGTTAAGGAAAGAATGTGTTTAAAACCAGAAATACTTATTCTATAATTTCCTCTTTTTATTTCTAGGTTAACAACTATGAATTATTAATAGATGTCCCAAAAATTTTAAGTTCAAATTTTATTATTGTATAACATTATCCATTAGATGTGGAAATAAATTATATGAACCTAAAGTTTATACGAGACAGATTTCACTATCCAGTTATTTCTCAAGTTTCTTGACCAAAACATTTAAACCAATTATGTAAATAAAATCACCGCCAGAATAACAAAATTTAAAAAAAATTACAGTGGCAACCAAAAACAAACATGCCAATGAAAAAATCATCAAAATAATCTTACATCCATAATGTAAATTCAAAAATTCTAAAGCAAACTTTCCGAAAAGTATAGGCAAACAACCCGCTGGAGCCCGGAAGCTATCCCTTAATAGATTAAAATAGCTGAACATGGGGGACTAAGTGAAATAATCCCGAATGAACAGGAAAAAAGCGGTTGTCATGGCAACCACAGTGATAATAAATTCTCTCCTGAAAGAAGGTTCTTAATAAGCTGTTTACATAATGTTGTGAGCGTGAAGAAAATGGGTGTTTTCATGATAGAAATTCACGAAGAAAAGTTTCAAGCTGGTTGAAATTAATTGAAAGCGGGAAGGAATCAGTGTTTATTGAGAGTTCGACACGAAATCGTTTATTATTTTTACATTGCATGTCTTAGTGTTGGGATAATATTTGGACCATTTTGATCTAAATAATATTGGTGATCAACACTGGACTCGGCTACTGGTTTCAGCTGCATCCGGTTAGACTGGAAGCCGACCCTAATATGGTTGGGAAAAGGCTAGGCAAATGATGATGATCAAAAGGCAGGCTAAAAATCTATTACAGTCGGTCTTAATATTATGTTCGTGCTGTTGCAAAGTATTATTGTCGCTCTTTTCGCCACCATCTTCTTTTTATACAGGGTGTTAGGGTAAACACCGTTATCCTTGCAACCAGTGGTTTGGTTTCATTTATAGAACCTAAAATCAATGGAAAATTACAACTTTTTTTAAATTTTTTTAGACGTTTAGTTTACCACAAGAGGCGCAAGTTCGTTGCCCTATGCGCTGGGGCAACAAACCTGACTGGCAGCGAGCACGGTGTCAGATAGAAACTTTTTAAAATCTTTTAATGAAAATAACGTTTTTTTTTTGTTGTGTTCGGTCATTTATTTTAATATTTAAGTCAACTACCCATGGTTTGAATTACAAGAGTGTTTACCCTTACATCCTGTATACATGGAAGAATACGTTAGCGACAACGCATACACCCGAAACACTGTCGTTCAAAAACACTGTGTGCAGCAGGCTGCGTCTTAGTGTCGCGCGCTCTACGTCATCCTCTGCAGACGCCCTGCGTGTCACTGAAGGAAAAAGTAACATTTTCTAATACAGGTATCCCGTGCGACCGTTTACCTAACGATGTGTTCACAAATAAATTATGTTTTCAAAAGTGGTACCAGCAGAAATTCCAACACATAAAACATACTTGCGTTTTTCTAAATTGAAACGTCATATTGACACAGGGTTTTTTCGCTGACTTCACAACGCCGGCGAGTACTCTTGTGTCGCATCGACATCTATCAAAGAGAGTACTTGGTCAAGGAGCTCGCTTGGGAGGCAGAACACTCGCCGAGAGACTCACGCTTAGTACATACACATATCAGCGAGTAATCGTTCGTCGCAGTTGCGCACTCGCTTCTCGCCAACAAGCTTCTAGTTGCTAGCTCTATTGGAGACTACGAGAAGCTCGTTAATCGCCAACTTTGGGACTGGAGCCCACTACTAGCTACTACTAGGGGTATGCCATCTCAGCTTTCCACAGACAAAACAACAATTCTGACAGCGGCAAATTAAACTGGTCACATTTCAATTTTGAAAATGTCCATCTAAACTGTGCGAGAATTAGTCGTATCGTCGCGCTGAATGTAGTGGTCAATTGACTGAACTAGGTCACTAGGCTCGATGGGATCAGCTTACGAGTTGACAATACTTGTGTAGCTACTATTTGTAAGCTGTAAGCCTTACCCAGACTTGTACAGCTTTGAGAGCTTATTTGAACCGCTGCAAAAGTTTTATTCTGAAGTTAAGAGATAAGGAAACGGCTGTGGCTAGGAGCTTTGTACTTTGCTTTATTTGATCATAGATTCTTAGGCAAATGCTGTTCTTTCGCATTTTATTATTAATTTGTACTGTGTTTTTAACTGACCCTGAAACATGGTTGCCAATACCTATAGTACGAAATCCTAATGGATGAGGTTTGTATGGATTCGGTTGGCATAGATCAAGCGCATGGTCAATGGTGCTGTTATGATGATCAAAGTCGATTCAGTTTTAGGAAACAAAAAGAGGGGTAGGTACCACTAAAGCACATTGTGCAGATTGGGCCTGCTAAATAGAAGGACACGACTACTGACACTAAAAAAAATATGTGTACTGACAAAAACTACGAGTGGGGTATTGCCTATGCGAATATAATAGGGACTGCTATTTGGAGTAAAAATTATAACTGAAACACCCTTGTACTCACAAACTGTAAGCACATAAAGACACTTTTGAATCTTAAAATTTACAAAAAAAAAAAAGATTCTAGTCATCTCTTCCAAAACGTAGTTTTCAAGGGCAAGAAAATCCATCGTTACTTTTTTATGTTTCACAACATTTTGTACACATTAATTATAATTACAATGAGCCTGATAAAATATAGTAGTGATTGACCGATTAGCGCGCCGCGCAATGATAGTCGATGTTACCATCCCACATGACGTGAACCTCGTGAAAGCTGAGAAAGAGAAACAAATAAAATATCTCGACTTAGCACACGAGGTTTGTCGACATGTGGGATGTGAGCTCGGCTATCATTGTGCCGATTGTCGTAACGGCCAATGGCCTGATGGCCGAAAGCCTCGACCAACATCTCTCGACGCTCTCGTTAGGCGGTTGGATCAAGGGCCTGATTCAGAAGGCAGTACTCCTTGATACGGCTCACATTGTGAGGAGGTTCCTGTCTCTGCAGCCGTAACCACCGGTAGCTTGGACCCTGCTCCCGACACCGGTGAAATTCTATTTTTTATATTTTTAAATGTTTTTTTTTTGGTTTTTATAAAAATATTTGAAAATGTAAATATATAAGAAACTAAATAAATAAACGAATTACAATAATATGCACCTAGAATAACATTACTAGGTATACCACAATAGGTAAAACTAATTAAAACTTTAGCAATGACAGATAAATTAATTATGTGATGGATACATGGTGCCAATCACATATTTACAAACATTGTAAAGTTACACGATATTCCTAAAACTTTAACAAGTAAGTAATATAATATTATATAGCTTAAAGAAGACCCGGCTTTTCCGGCAGCCCACGCTAACGTTATTCTGTCTTTGTATTTGGCTCCGAGAACTTTCATTATCCAAACAAAGACGGGAGTAAGGTAGCTGTATTTCACCCCACAAATTGCCTATAAATTTTTATTATGGCCACTCTTATTTGAGGTACAGAGGTTTTCCAGATAAATAGGTTTGTTTTATTATGTAAGACTGACCATGATTTGTGGTGTCGTTAATTTTTTTGCTTTATGTATAAAAAGTTCTCTAAGGGTCGCGATCGTAATAATTGAGGGTTTGTTTTGTGTGAGAAGTATACGGGATTAAATTTAATAATGTTATGGATAAAATATAATATAAAATTGAAAATAAAAAAAAGACCTTGGGAGGCGACGTAGAAACTGTTATAAATGACCTTCAATTCCTAAAAAATGAACTGATCTTCCATTGGCCTTGATCATAACCTTTCGAAATGTGAACTATACTTAGCGGACAGTACTGACAGACATCTGACACTTCCCAAAACGCAATAGTCCCAGAAATCAAAATTATTGAAATAAGCTCTCTTCGTCTCCAATCTTTGAGGATTCCGTTCCCATTTTCATTGAGAAAAAAGTTAAAAATTTCAATGACGTTTCGGAAAGATTGTTCCAAATTAACATGCATTCGGCCTTAACCTTAATCCGTTACTGCTGTTTCGGCCCTAAATTAACATATTTCCTTCGCGCTTCGCATTTATGGAAGCACACTCATCGTTTAGACAAAATTATCCGCCATACATTAACTTTGATGTTAAATGTGGTCATGAACGTCCGAGCTTGGACACAAACTACTCTTCCCATTCGCATGGCAGGCCTCGGCGTTCGCAAAATTTCTAGTATTAGTTTACAGGCATTCATATCCTCGGTCCACTGTATTGAGAAAAAAATCAGGAAAATCCTAGCCTCCACACTGATTAATTTTGACGTGCCGTGCCTCACCGAGGCTATGGATGCCTGGAGACTCGCTTGCCCGGATTCAGATCTGCCCGACAATCCATCTTCCCAGAGACGGTGGGATGAGCCGCTCTGCAGAGTAGTACAGAACAACTTACTTGACACGTCTACTACGCCTGCTGGCTGTGGGTAAGTGGGAGTCGGATCTGTGGCTTTATGCACTACCGTCATCGAACCTAAGAACTTTGTTCGACACACTACGTTCCGCATCGCTGCTTCCCTGCGACTAGGAGTGTTGTTTTCCTCATCGCTGTCACTGTGGCGAAGTTGTCAATAGCCTCGGATACCACGGCCTTTTTTTTTTTTTTTGAGGGTGGGAAGTCATCTTATGACTTCTCCCGCTCTGGGCGGAGCGGAAGGGCGTGTCAGACTTTTACTGACTAAAACCCACCCGTGTTCCTTTACTTGCCTGTTGTTAAGGTCCGGGTATCCCTTTCGGACTAACCCGCAACCCTGGCAGGCGGACACCACGGCCTATCTTGCAGCCGGAGTGCGGGTCGCTTAGCGCTGCACGCGAACATTAATAACATCATCCGACGAGCTCTTGTCACCGCCGGCGTTCCAGCTGTATTAGAACCCAATGGTTTGGCACGCTACGATGGCAAAAGACCGGACGGCATGTCCTTATTTCCATAGAAGGTGGGTAGGCTTTTAGTATGGGATGCAACGTGTGTCGATACTCTTGAGCCATCTCATCTTCCTGGCTCGAGGTGCTGTGCTGGCGCTGCCGCTGCGGCTGCGGAAAACCTCAAGTGGCGAAAGTATAATAGCCTTATAGGTAATTATATTTTCGAGCCGTTTGGGTTGAAACCCTAGGGCCGTGGGGTCCGAGTGCTCATATTTATATTTATTCAATGAAATCTCCAAACGGCTGTTTGACACTTCCCGTGACCCAAGGGCTGGATTTTACCTTGGTCAGAGGCCTAAGCATTGCCGTACAACGTGGCAATGCCGTCAATCTCTTGGGTACATTACCAGCCAACAGCGATGCGGAGGAATTTTTCGACGCTATATTTTAGTTATTAATTGTTTACTAACAGACGAACAACAAATTCTTCAGAAAGACAAAATTTTTCAAACTACTTCAGAATTCAGAGTTAAAAAAATAACTTTTTCTTGCCAATACCTCTGGTGTTCGAAATAACGTAACAAAGCAATTTATCAGATTTCTAGTAAACAAAATGCCGTGTTATTTTCCCAACAACAGACCTGTAAGCACAGACACGGACAGTTTGAAGGGAATAAATTAAATATCTTGCTGCTTCGGCAGACCGAGAAATCGAATCGGATCTGCGCGGTACAATAAGCCATTTTTACATGTCAATGATAAAAATCGTTTTGTTAGCAAGTATGCGTAGTTAAAATATTAACGATTAGCTTCTCATATGATTAGATGACCTTTTAAATTCTTAGTTGCCCAAAACAATTTAGGTATGACAGAGAGTAGGTATCAGAGTAACATAAAATCATCTAGCCTAGCCTTTTTCCCAACTACCGTCGGCTTCCAGTCTAACCGGATGCAGCTGAATACCAGTATTTTACATGGAGCGACTGCCTATCGGACCTCCACAACCCAGTAACTGGGTAATACGATACCCTTGGTAAGACTGTTTGTCAGACTTTCGGGCTTCTGACGACCCGTAACGACTGAATATCAGAGTAACAAAATATTTCATGAAAATGATAGTGTTATTGATTCGAATTCGTTCTATTCTTTTTTTTGGCAAATTATGGCCGATAGTGCCAATTTCAAAAGTGAAATTATGAAAAAGCCATAAATCTTAAATCGCAATAAGGGGCAATTGTCAAAATGATTTCTTTAATTTTTTTTCTCTCTTCTTTTAATAAACTTAGTAAGCACACAACAAACAAAATTGGTAGAATGAAACTAGGAGCGTTTCATTTTTATTACTTCATTTCATACGGCAATTGTCATGGTTCCTTTATGTGCTGTAAAAATAGAAGGTTTATGTTTACCATTTAACAGTGCTTTGTAAACTATGTTGCAAGCTTTCCAACTGATTGATATTGTGTGTGCTCACGGAGTTTTCAGTCTCTGGGGATTATAAAATCTTATGGTATAAACAAGTGTTCCGCAATCAATCAATAAAATTAGTGTGCAGTACTCTAAGAGTCAGTCAGTTCACACCGAGATGCGACGCGACGCGCACTTTTTTATGATCCGATACAATATCGAATTTATTTACTACACAACATGGTACACAAGGCGACACATCAAGCTATACATTTCCAGTTTATGCTGATGTCGCATTGAATAGGATTTCTGTACAATGCGAGGTCAACTTATACTGGAAATGTATAGATTGATGACTTGTGTAGACGTGTGCACACGCGCTGCGCAGCACCGCGCATCTCGGCGTATTTTGACACGTGTCAGCCCTCGCCCTGAAATTATCCCTTTTAGTGAAGAAAATAAGTTCAATAATTTTCGCGTTCGCGTCGCTTCACGTCGCGGTCTGAACTGACCCTTAATCTAATGAAGTATTGACAGTCGCTTTGACAAATTACTACTATTGTTACTATTGCTTAGTAAAAATAAGTTGTAAAATTTTCAACGTCAGCTTTTGACTGTCAGATTTCATTTAATCGAACAAGACAACCAAGATAAAAAACGCCCTTTCCTTCAGACAACTAGCAAAAGATAATAACTGATTTGTTCTTCCATTTAAACTTCAGCGTGAAAGTTTACTCAAAGCGAAAAAACAGCTTTAATGATCGCATTCCTTTAGTTATTCTACGCGACAGCGTGCGCCGTTTTAAGCGAAAAAGGGGGCGCATTTTTTAACAATAGCTCGGCGATCTGACCGCAGCCTTAACAATGGGGCCACAAAATGAGCTCGGGGAACTTTGCCTTGCCTACTCAATTACATCGAAACAATAAGAGCATACGTACCACGAAACAATAGATCATTTGTAAAAGTTTTCATTTTACTGCGAACTCGAACATAACTGGCGCTCAGAGATTTTTGAATGCAATATGATATTTTTGTAGTTTTTTGTAGCATGGTTTTGGCATATATGCGGCCAACCATTCATACTCGTTTCGTGGTATTGTAAAAGATATTCAGGGATATCATTGAGATTTCAAAATCTCAACTTGCTTGCTTTCTTTTAAATGCCGTTGTGACTTTATCTAAACATATTTTTTACCTAGATAGATTTGGATGTCGATGAGTGACGTGATAACATAATACGTCATTTTATTTGTAAACATTAAGCAGCGGTCAAAGCAAACAATAAACAAAACAAAGAAAAATCGATTCTTTTAGGATAAACTTTTTTGACCAAACTCTTTGATAAACTTTACGCTGCTAACTCAATAATAATGATTGTTATGAGATAACTTTATCAAGATCCTTTGATGTGACATCTGTTTGTAATCATATTTCCTTCTTCCATCAATGTGTTGGGTAAATGCCGTGAACGAAATTTCTATAAAGAGAATATATCGGACAAGAATAAGTATATAATTCATCATCTCATCTGCCTAACCTTTTCCCGACCAAGTTGGGGTCGGCTTCCAGTCTAACCGGATGCAGCTGAATACCAGTATTTTACATGGAGCGACTGCCTATCTGACCTCCACAAACCAGTAACTGGGTAATACGATACCCCTTGGCAAGACTGTCAAAGATCCACAAATGACAGCCGGGACCAACGGCTTACCGTGCTTTCCGAGGCACGGAGGAGTCTCGATATGTAAAGATGGTCACCCATCCAAGGACCAGCCCCGGCAAGCGTAGCTTAACCTGATGGATCCGTGAGGCTGTTACTTGTACTTAGCCACGAGCTTATTATTCCTAAGCTAAGTAAATGGGAAGATAAATAGATCGAAACAATCCGTATAAAAATATAGATCGGAATGAAACAAACTTTTTTTGGTCTATTGACAAGGTCAGACATTCAAACGTGACCCATGGTCAGTTTGCCCAGGTTTAAGCGTACATTCTCACGGTCGGCCTTGACATCGTCCTTCGTCAACTTATACAACGGGATTATCGAGGTATCATAAAGGCGGTTTTATTACAAATATGTCAGAACAGGGCTTAATAATGTATAACTGTGATGTACTGATGTGTTTATTTACTTATATGTATCTAGCTATGTTATCATGTAAATTCGTGCCCTGAGATGATAGTAAGTTAAGAACTGGTGAATAAAAAATAAATTGGTAAAAATTGGTTTAAAAAAAAAAAAACTACGGTTATTCAAATTGAAAAAGAGTGAAGAGTCCTAAGAAATGGTAGCACCATGCGCAAACAAATAAAACCGGCTCTTTGTGGTGGTGTTGTAAGGAATGATCATCTAGTGTAGGTTTGTTACGGAACCAGAAATTCAGATGCCACCGCAATTCTAAAATAAACTGCGCACTTAAGCATACCTGCACCTATACTTCGACGTATTAATGTCATCATTTTTCCAGTGTTCGTGAGAGACGGAGCTATACAAGGCCACTAGCACCATCCTTTTTTCGCAGTGAATAATGATGGCTTAACTTCATAGTCAGCCCCCTGATTATTGTTCAAATCTCGTGAAAAAGCTATGGGTGCATGCAAGTCGCGTGTACGACAAGAATAAGGCGCCGATAAAGACGATTTATGAGGAAAGTGCAAGTCATCATAGCCATTTGTCATTTCACTACTAGCCAAGTCCTAAGGTCTTCGCATTCCGTAGACTCCGTATACTTATCAGAAGGCAGAAGACATTGAGTTTATTGATGACATACTAATATTCAACTCAATTAAAAACGTTTTGTACAAAGCTCGACGCACCGAATCAGGTTTGTAAAAGGTAAAAAAAATTACATTAACTTATTAAAAGTAATACAGTCGGTAAAACTATCCACTTTTGTTTTTTTTTCAAGGACAGTGGCAAACACTGGATTCAACCAACGAACAACCGTCTAATCCACAAAACTGTCCAATCAGCGAAAGTAAAACCAATCAAAGAAACTGTCGAATGCGGGAAACTGACTAGAGGCCCTAGACAAAGTGACATTCTATCAGCGTTAGCGATGATGGAAAACGCAAAAATGTATAGGACTGACATAAGCTATCGAAAAGCTTATGTCAATCCTGTTGAAAGTCGTTGTAGAAATACGAAACGCTTTCGAAGCGATTGTCACTTGTCAAGGCCCTCAGATATACACTCCATGCCGCGTCTTTACTGCCCCATTATAGATCCAGTGTTCAAACAGCATCTTCCAAACTAGAGCAAACAGCCTAAAGACGAGTAGAACAATGAAACTTAGTACTTATGTTAATGTTGCACGGACTATGTCATCGATCAACGTCACTTAAGACAGATTAAGCTGTAAAGTTGTAGGAAGTTGTTACAATCTTTGTTGCAAGTCCGTATTCCGGAGAGAATGCACCACGGGACTATGCCGACGTCACGATATTGATGAGGTTTTCATCAACAAAATAATCTGATTTTCTCGATAGTTTTCCCTGTAGAGATGTTAAAGGAACAAGTTGAGCGATAAGGAAAAATATAACGTTATCTGTATGTAAAGGAACCTCATTGACGATATGGACATAACGATAAAAATGTATTTTACCTATTTATGTAAGTATATTTCTAGCAATTAATATTTGTCGTAATTTAGTACGGTGTAGCGTTCCGTCACAGGTTTAAAAGCTCCAGTCGTCACAGGTTTTCATTTAAATTTAATTATAGGATAGACTGTAAAATATATTCATTTAGTTTTAAGTTGTGTAGATTTGACATTTTTCTTTGTAAAATAAATGATTATAATTTTTCACTTCATTTTATGTGATTGGTTATTTTTCGGAATTAATTCTAAATTAATATCTCTCCAGCATTTACAGCTGGCAAAAAATCGTTTAAAGGGCTTTTTATTTTATTATTTAGTAACTTCAATATAACTGTAGATTATTTTGTAAAGGAATTCTGTAATGGTTAAGGCACTTATGATGAAGACAACCTAGTTACGTTTTCTATTTATCGCAATAACCTCGTCCATCCTAATATCCTTTCTGGCGACCTGGGCCTGCCGCAGAAACTATTACGGCAAAAGTTAAATCAGTTTTGTTGCCTCCTTCGAGGCGGTTTCATCTGGTTTCATCCGGTTCAAGGCATCCTCTTGTGCATGCAATTTTGTAAGCATCGCCGTAACCCGTTTGGGGATACCAGTTTGTGGAACTGCGACGGCTTGAAAGAAAAGCGCGACAACGTGTTCGTTCGCCAAAATGGCTCAGTAACATATTCGAAGGTTTGACTTCTGTTTTATTATTTATATTTATATGGTGGTTACGGATAGCAACAGACAAGCCTCTAGTTGCAAAAATACTAGATATGCAACAGTTGCTTTAAACAGTGCTAAATGTGTAATACTTAAATATAAACTATTTTAAAGTACAAATACATTCTAAGCTTGGGTCCAATACACTTCCCCGCTATGTGGCAGCCATTTTGTTTTTGTAGTTGAAATAAATGAGAATATGTGGTTGAAAATAATATCTCGTAACATACACGTTATTTAGTCATACTGAGAAAAAAATAGGCTTGTTCGAAAGGCAATAAAATTGTTTACCATCTGAATTACAAAGCAATGTGTTCACAATTCCATAACTTTTGAAAAAAATTGTGAAAGTCGACAAATACGTATAATGAAAAATTTTGCAATTCAACCAATAATACATTGTTAACTACAAAAACACTCGCGACAACTTTTTTATTTTTTTACTAGATCAACAGATTTTGAGCTAAGCTACAATAGAACAAATCTCACATACAAATAACATGATTTAATTGATGTAACTAGAAATGCACACATTACACTAAAAGGAAGGTAATTGTTTCGTTTTTAAAAAACAAAAAAAAAAAAGAATCACACAAAAAAACTAGGTATCAAACAACATTTTTCTTTCATAATAATAATTTTGTTCAGCAAACTGTTAAACGTTTAACCAACTTTAAACAAACGTAACCCTGTCTTTGCTGTCGCGCAGGGTAGTAGTAAAGTTCATTCTGAGTTTTTATTAACAACCTTTATTTAAATGGGTTGACAACAATATTAAAATAAAACAAATACGACGCTATCTAAAAATCTACGATACCTAATTATGCTGTCTTAAGTTGTCGATATAAACATTTATCAATAAATAAAATTATCATCATCATCATCATTTTAGCCGAAAGACGGCCACTGCTGGACATACGCCGCCCCCAAGCACCGCTACTTCGAACGGTTCTGTGCTTTCCACATCAAATAATCTTATGCCTAACTAATCGTGACTGTGTAATTGTCTTATTCATGTGAAGTTGTGATTTACTTCCCGTACAGATGAATCTTATGAATTCAGTATTTACTCAAAAAACAGATTACCTATACAATATCAAATTAGTTATTTATGCAACTCTTATAATTATAATAAGGGTAATAAAACACGAATGTGGGTTTAATAGTATCACATGAGTGTTTTAATACCTAATTATTTACAGTTGCATACAAGACTTTATCTACACCCATGATATGAATCCTCAATACTAATATCAAACAAAAATGGAGGGATACGACCCACGTGAAAAAAAAACTTAAAGGTAAAAACTTACGGTGCCTTGTTCGTGAAACGCGCCTGCATGGCAATGTTCTTTTTTTGAAATGAGTTGCATTATGAAATTCACTACAACATTATAACACCCGTTTGGATGATATTATGGTTATTGTGACACTGGTTGTTTTAATGTTGGCAATAAGCTTACTGTTTCAAGAACTTTTATAGAGGATTTATAGCATGGGTGTAGATTAAAAAACATAAAATATGGATTGTCTTAGGCGGCGCTAAAAGACTTATTATCGTTTTTCTCAGTCAAGTTAATCTTGTCACTATTCTGTGGGTAGCTGAATAGGACATCAGCTACGATATCTGATACTTCTCTGGGCTCCTTGGGTCTCAGTTTTTGTTCCAGTTGTACGGCGTACATGTAGTAGACGAGAATGAAGTACGCTGTTAGACCTGAAAATATTATCCGTATTTCAATTAATCTAGAAACGTAAAGAACAGAGAGAGAGAGAGTAGTTTTAAGGTGTACATAATAAAGAGTCTTCTATCTATCTATCTATCTAGAGTAGAGAGAATTGAGAGAGATAACACAATAAAGAATAAAGTACTTATTTAGTATGGAGCAGTGCTCAGCGCTCATTCTGAATCCTCTAGTATTTAATGCGTTCGATTATTGTAATTTGAAAAGGTGTTTTAATATACACGAGTATGGTAATAATTTCCGACGCTTTGCATAGTTGAATAGGAGAAAGGAAGAAGAATGCAAGTTTGTTTTTTTTTATCGATATTCAGACAGGTTTGTATAAGTTATTAATTAGCGCAAAAGAAAACAGTCCTAGATCTATAAACTCGAGAATTTCAGAATCATGGTTTTAGAACCAGATGGTCCATTTCCTTCGAATGCCTTAAGTTCAACCATGCCACCAATAAAAACAACAGCCATAGCTCTGCTTACTACTTTATAGATCACTCCTGTTTATAAAACAGAGCGATGTACGTTAATCATTATAAGTTAGCTCGTTACAGGGGAGGCGAGGGGGCAAAATTTCGTCCTTATTTGAGCTCAGACGAAAGCAACTTAATTACCTTCCTGTTCATTATGCTTTATCGAGTAGGTAAAGGAAACATATTAAGCATTTTGGATATTACAACCTTAATTGGGGCCAATTTCATCACACTCCGTTATTTATTAAATGTTACCTTACGCATTTTGATGGACTATAATTTTACATTACGAGTATGTACGGTAGGCCGCCAGTCAGGGGAAACAAAACCAGTATAGGTAAGCTAGCCTCTTATTCTATTGAAACTCCGTACTATATGCTAGTCAAGCTAAGGTCAAAGTGTTACAATCGAAATGTGGCCGACTATATGTCAAAAACAGTAACCTAAAAAGGCTGAACGAGTCATTTAATTAATAACTAACAGTGTTAAGCGAAATAGGGTCTTCATAATAAATGAGTTACAAAAGAGAGAGAGATATACAAGCATAATAAAAGAGATGGGTTAAAAATAAGCATTTCTAACATAAACCTTTCAAATTCTTACCGATCTCCCCGCAGCAAATTAGCATCGAGTGATTGGTGTGATGAGGGCCATACAACACCACCCCAATGATTGACAGTACGAGACGAGTGGTAGCAACTGACACATGCAACTTAATGTGGCCGGGTCGTTTCTGTAAATTAGATTATCTTATATATTAGGATATACTCATGCTGATCACGTTAAAATTTCCATTAATGACATAGTTTATAGAAATGTCTGATTTTTTCAGACAAAGAATTGTCCATGAGACTGGCATTTTTACAAGCTCGGAATATCCAGTTAATGTTGTACGTTTGGCTAGAATGTGTATGACCTAAGCCTTCATTAATAGCAGGTAGGTAGATGAATTTTAATCACACAACACTTAACTCTAAATCAAAGACAGGCACTTTTGAATTATTTAGATCAATCAACTATCAAGGAGTCAGTCTGTTCTAGGTTTTGTTCTGCATGCTATTTACTAACACGTGTTTGTTGCAGCTTTTATTAATGTTAATAGCTGCTGCTTTTACAAATACGACGACGGTTCTCGTGAACATGGTTCTGGATCGTGTTGGATACTAATAATTACAAGGATTTTATGGAATATAGATATTACATGGTCAGAAGAGATTCAGGCGGGACATACGGATTTCAATACAGCATCAATACTACAGGGGTCAAGGAAATTTGGCTTTGAATGGAAGTGCGGTCCTGATATTGTTATATTAAGGGCTGATTTTATCTAAGTCGGATATGTTTTATCCGTGGAATAAAATTGTCGTCCGACAGTTTTTGTATGGAAAAACTGTCAAAAATTTAAAATTTATTCGCAGGATAAGACTTATACTCGGTATAAAAGTTTGATGAAATTCGCCCTATGCGTTATGAGCATTACCCAACTCTAATTCAGATAAAATATTCTAGGTAAATCTGTGTACTTGTTTTTGAATATTGTTGTAGTTAATCAAGGTTAATTCCTATTATTGTTATTGTTGTTTTACGAGATAATGTTGTTGAAACCAGTTACGGAACTAAAAACTGTATTAAAAGTTGAAGTGAACTGAAGTCATTATAGATATCCTAGCTAATATTATAAATACGAGAATGAGTTTTTTATTTGTTTGTTATGTTTTCACGCTAAAACGGCTGAACGGATTCGGATGCTAGTTCTTTACTTAAAAAAAAATGCAATAAGCAAGAAAAAAAACAACATAGGGTGTGTACTTTCCGACAGTTGCTCAAACCCTTTACTTTATCCCAGTACTTTTTGGTTTCAATTCATACTCTACTCCCGCTAGCTCCCTAAAGATCATTAGCGTAAACTAACATTATGTAGTACCAAACATGAGATTGTTTATTCGTTACCTTAGAACATTATCGATGTTTGCCCCCCATTATTAACTGCTTAAAGGCAGAGCCATAAAATTACTAATCGCCGATCTTGTAGGTCAGAGAGGGGAGGGGATACAAACTGAGAACAAACTGCTGTGTTCGTAAAGATGTTGCCAACTGCAAACTTTGAACTCATTTTGCTAATGTATTTCAATTTGGTTATTCTAGTTTTACACCATCTTAGTTTTGAAATGAGATGAATTGAGTGTAGTGCGTCTGAAGTAGACCTTTGTAAATTATTATTTTATTGAAGACCACATCGAATGAGCTATTTAAGTTAATCTTTGGCAAAAGTCTGAATTTTTGGCATTTCAATTGGGTCATTTTAACAAGTTATTTATTTTTATTAGAATCTGTTAATAAGACGTATACAAAATATTCTAAATTATTTTGAAAGATTTAACTAGCATTTTTTGGTAATTCTTCACCATACGAAACTACCTTATGGAAGGGGCAACTAGAATCCAGAGTAACTTTTGTCATTCACACGTGTATTTTATGTGCCTAATAGTAAATGATTTAACTTTGATTTTGTATTTCTTAAAAATAAAATGTCGTCTGCGGCATTTAAATTTTTGGACTTTCCTAATTTAGGTAAATGGAATTAGATTTTCTATACTCTCCGGGAGTCCCGCCCAATATTGCTTCTAACATTATTTTGTTTAATTTTTTTACTGAAGCAATATCAAATAGCAGCACTCTTCAAGAGGCCGCTAATAAATAACACATACACATCAGTAAAATTCTACGATATTTGTGTGTTACTACAAAATTTTGAAAGGAAGCACTGTCCAAAAATCATGGAACAAGTTGGCAATACCTATCTGTAATTTGGTACAAACTGGCATTTTGCCAGCCAAGTAACTCAAATAGAACGTACATTTATTGTGGCCGTAGATAATGTTGAACACACCGCGTCGTGCGACGGGTCCAGAATGCGCTGTTGGACCTTTTATTAACTGAACTAAGGCTTAAGTGGGGCTACTGTGTTTGTTTCTGTACTAAATATAAACACTGGTTTAAAATAAAGGTCGTGTCGCGTTCGGTTTGATCAGAAAAATGTCTGGATTGTAAATAAAATCAGCTGTAATGGCTATATCCCGTGATCTACTTCAGCCGTTGAAGTCCAGTACAATAAATTTAGCGTATTAAGCGTGCATATGATGATGATTTTAAAAGTCAGCATGCAGGAAATGGAGTACCTAACAGCCATTAGTCAAAAATTGATAGCATATTACTAGGCGATGATCATGAGTATCGAGAGATCCGATGTAAAGTTAGACCTAATCAAGACTAACCCTTACAGCTCTGAGACCCTTTTCAAAAGAATCTGTCAAAAAGACAAAAGAAATGCAGGTACTTTAAATATACGTACCCTGTGTAGACCAATGAGCAGGACGATATTCATAAAAAACCAGGCGATGTTCAGGAATCCAACCAGAAGTAGGATTGCGATAGTCGCCATCAAACTAGACTTGTCTAAGGAATCTAGATCTGGGACAAAGGCACCATCCTCATTTTGTATATGACGGATGTAACGGAATCCGTGGGTGTAAAAACCTAGAAAACTCAAAGTCCCGACGAAAAATAAGGTGATGATGAAGTTTAGAATCTGAAAAAAAATACACACTTCATTTAGGTAATTTTATTTTGTTAACGTTTGAATTTAATGAGGATAAAGATTGAATAACGCCAGTACGCCAAAGTACAATCAGAACCAAATTACTTAAACAAATTATTTAAACCTACTAATTACTCATAAAACAGCTGTTTAATTGGCACTTACCATGCTTATATATCCAAGTATAAAGCAGCCAGTCTTCAAGGGTATGCAGAAGCAGCATTTTGAGAACAGAAAACACCCCTCGTTCAGATAAATGCTGTAACGCAAAAGAAAAAGTTGAAACATCGATAAACTAAGACTTTTAGACGGAATGACTTTCGGCCAGATCACAACCTGTCCCGTCGTGTGCGACTAACGAAAAGCGAGTAGAGCTAACAACTAAAATTATGTACCAAATATGCAAATGTACCAAGCTGAGTCTTTCAGCGCGGTCCTGCCCGAAAAACAAGTGTGGCTGAGCAAGTTCTCCCTTCAATAGCTCTTGTCTCTGCGACAAACGAGTACTCGCCGGCGCCGAGCGGTACGAACAATTTATAGCGATCATCATCATCATTTCAGCCGAAAGACGTCCACTGCTGGACATAGGCCTCCAGTTTATCAACTAAATAGTATCTCTTTTACTTACATGGAACCTACAATCTTTTGTACGTTTCTTGAGCGAGAAAATCATTGATCGTTGCTTTATTGTCGGTGCAGCGATGGTGGTACATGTGCGTAAAGGCGCTTACATACTGGGGCGATTCGTCGCGCGACGCGACGCCGCCGCATTGTTCGCCGTGAAGTTTTCACAGAAATTGTTTTGTTAAAATTCGCGTCGCGCTGCTAATCGCGCCAGTATGTAAAAGCCTTTAAGCTGATATTGAAATGGCGACTTCAATGTTGGTTGTTAGCTGTGGATGTAGGTATGTACTGTTAAATGTCACACTCTGGATAGTCAGCTCCACTACCTTTTTGCTGATGGATATATTTTTACCACGGTACGAGCTAGCCCCCCGTATAGCTCGTACCAATACAAGTTAATAGTATATAAAATAGGTATGTTCAAAATTTATAGTCACCTTTGTTTAGAAGCGCAATGCCGTCTAAAAAGCCAGTCCAATCGTACTGGACGCATTTTAATCAACGATATATTTACTCAGTTAACTCCAGATACAATCAAAGAAATTCTAAGCGCAGTAGGTAATGTTTTCATTAACTGAGTAATTAGTGAAAAACATAAAATTAAAGTACTAGCGCAATTACCGTTTTATATTGCTAATACAATGAGAAATGTGATAAGTTAACGCACTCCAATCAGTCTTAGAAAACACGCTAAAAGGTGAGTCTATGAAAATCAAAAGAGGAAAATCTAACCAGAGTGCAAAGCGGAATTGAAGAGAGCCTTTGCTGAGCACTCCTGATCTAGATTCCCTTGTAGATTAGAATTCCGTAGGTGTAACTGAATATCTAAGTTACGGCTAAATAAAAGCTATGTGATATGAATGAATGTGTGGAGGGCTACACCTCACCGCACTACACGTAAATCCGTACCCCACTCACACAAACACATCACTACACACATTTTGGCATTATTTATCACCCATTTTTCGTATAGATTTAAGTTCTAATTTTATTTTATTTAGGTTTATTTTAAGATCTGCTTGTCTTAATAAACAAAATCTGGAGGCGGGAGCTAATGACTGTGACACAGTGTTTTACTAATGCAGTTATTATCGTATAAACATTGTCGTAAACTGTGTTTTTTGATCCAATATTTTTATATTCAATTTTTTTTAAATCTCTTTCACTATATTATTTGAACTCATCACAATGTCATCCGTTTGTTCAACTGCCAGAAGGAGCGTGTTACAAAAACAAACAGAGTTGTTTCAAAAATGCTGTTTACGCCTGACTATGTTTGGATGTTTATGTGTAAACATGACATACCTTGTCCTGTTCTGTAGGCTTTATTTACAAACAATAACACCTTTACAGATCACTGAAAGTAAGGGGCCTTTTTACTTGGCTAATATAAACGTGTAATGCAGTCGGGTTGGCATCTAATTAAATTAGTAATTTGTATACTGTATTGTTACTTGCCATGGATTATAATGAAAATTATGAAATAAATAACGGCTGGCAACACCAACGGAACGTCTCGATTTTTTTCCATAATTTTAAGCAAAGTTCACAGTTACAATAATTTTCGACGCAATTTTACAGTTTAGAAGCCCGAAACCCACATAATCTAAAAAAGAGCAAAATAAACCAAAATTAATTAGACTTTCATCACAAATTGCTGAATTGGAACACATCTGTCATGTCATCTCCGATAAAACAGAAATGAATCATAGAATAAGAATGAAAATGATGGAGAAATGTTGACGAGATCAGCCCACACGACGAGCACTCCCACCATCTTCGGAGTCTTCGCTCAGCGAGAGACTGCATATCTTGCGATTCTGGAGGGTCAAGTCAAAATACAGGGAGAGAGAGAAGGCATACCTAGTGAAAGAAAAAAGTGACCTACTCAGGAAATTTAAACAAAAACTATCTATCCGACATCATTTCCAGAGTATCATGTTTACCATTAACCAGAGCGACCTCTAGGACTGCGGGAAATCACATTAGGGGCCGGGAACTCCTGGGTGGTAAGACAACGTACAGTCCTTGTCCTCTCCGTAGTGGAGCTACCTTGCTCCTTTCAAGTCTCCCTTTGTGTCAGGGGCCAGAGCAGGTACCCTTCCTCCAGAGCCCCTGAATCCTAGAGCACCTGCGTTGGCACACCAAGGGCTACTCCACTGCCATACCCTAGAGATTCCGGCAGTTCTCGATCAGGCCGAAGTGGGCGACGTCACAAAGGGAGGACGAGTATCTTGCCTACAAGCAAGGTCAGGAGGCAGACATCACACCAGGAGCTAACTTCCCTGACCTGTACTATGCTGCAATATCCTATGCCAAACACCAAAAAGACGTGGGTAAGAACTTCCAAATATCTCAAATCCTTATGTTGATAATCTGTTGTTATTTATCTGAAAACTTCAATTCATTTTTCATTCTGCTGTTGATTATATGACTTCCATTAATCTTACCTGCCTGAGGCAGTAGCATTGACTCTTTAAATCAACTCATTGTGCAATTTACTGTTGAAACTGTGCCAGACAAACATTCATGTTTATCTTCCTAATTATCATACTACGGTAACACGATATTATTTTTTCCAGGAATAACACGCAAGCACTTCTTACTAACTAAGGGGGGCTGGCTAACAAGCAAACTTTTTTCAAGGTTATATAAAAAAACCTGGATAACATCGTAGGTTTTCTAGGTAATTAATATATTTATCTGTTAAACACAATGGGATTTTTGGAAGCTAAATCAATATATCATAAATTCAATTTACTTCAATCAAGTAAAACGACTGACAATAAGGCAGAAAGAGGTTATGTTTCAAACTTTCAGAAGTTATGCATATACCGCCAAAAAGATTGTACCGAACAAAACTTACTTTTCATACGGCGAAGTGGTCATATTAGTTAAATCGAACTAGGTATTTCACTTTTAAATTTAAACTTTGTTCGACGCGTGCGCTCTTTGATAGGTGTATATCAACTGGGCTGCGCACGATTGTGTAATAGCAGCATTGTTTTGTCCGTAGGGAATCCCATACATCTGAGTGTTTATAAAATAAAGCCAGTATTTTACGTCACTCCGAAGATATGAAGCGAAATTGTTTCGTGTGGGTTATTTCTTTATTCACACAACTATCACAAAATTGTGGTGATAGCAAAGTTTTCACATTGATGATCAAAGTCAAAGTCAAAACGTTTATTGCGAACTAAGTGTACAATGTTGGTGTTATGTTATTACTTATGACTTAGCAGCCTTTTACAAGCATTGCAATTATCTTGCCTGCCATTATCATCCTAAACTAGCATGCATTAAACATTGTTATTACTTATTTTTTTTTAATGATGTATGTTATACATACGTTTGGTGTATATCAATACAATACATTGCTATGTACCTCAAAACTGTTGTAAACTGAATCTACATTTTGGCGACATCTTACTTTGTACAAGTTTTATGGCTAAGTTTTGATCTAAACATATTAGCTCCTCCTTTTTCCGTATTTTGTAAACATGATCTTGTTTGAACAAAAAAATTTGCCAGCCTAGTTTTGCCCTAGTTTTGCCATAGTTGGGACCAAAAAACTTTACGAGTTCACAGTTGTGTTGGGCTCTAAGTCTCTACTTTACGAAGGTTTTCATCAAATCTGGAATACTTTGGATAGATTGATTAGGTACATAGGTACCTACACAAAATTAACTCATCATCATTCGTTCATTATTTAAAAGATCAATAGTCAGGTTAAAGTATTAACAGGAAAATCCAACTAATATTATAAATGTGAAAGTTTGTGTGTTTGAATGTTTGTTACTCAATCACGCAAAAACGGCTCAATGGATTTGGATGAAATTTGGCAAACAGATAGTTTATAACCTGGATTAACACATAGGATACTTTTTATCCTGATATTCCCACGGGATCGAGACTTACGCGGGTGAAACCGCGGGGCGCAGCTAATAATAACTATATTTCCTAAGACACACAAATTCATTTCCATAAAAGAAAATCATCTTTTCCAAACTGCGGAATGCCATGATCCACTTCCATTTTCAACTGAAAACTCGTTCAAAAAAGTAAACAGTTCAACATTAACCCTAAAAAACTCTGCTACAATAACTAACCCTTCGTATTTCACCTCAATAAAATACTTACAAGGATAAAATTTAGCCTCACGAAAGCCGATCAGAACGGTTAAAACTCGTTCAAACCGGTTTGAGCTGGACATTTTTTAAATATTTTATATTCCTAGTTCAAACAGCGCTATTCATTTAACTGCAGAGTCAACAGGCTGAAACGGAACACTCGGTTACACATGAATCAGAACCCTGTATCTGGTAGGGAATGACGAAAAATGTTGGTTTTGCTACTAAAAATGTTACTTTTTTATTCTAGACGCGATGAGAGTATTTGAATTTGTAAAGAAAGTGTTTTGAAAGAGAAGATTCTTTTTCCGTATTTTATAAATGCTGTTTACATTTCTTGTATGAACGAAAATTAATTTGAGTCGTGTAAATATTCAGTGTATCAATAACTAGCTGTTGCCCGCGACTTCGTCTGCGATCCAGGATGAAACGTAGCCATGTCCTTCTCCAGGTCCTGGTCTACCTCTGTGGCAAATTTCTTCTAAATTCGTTCAGCCGTTTTAGCGTGAAAACGTTACAAACAGACAAAAAAAACAAGTCTCTTTCGCATTTATAATATTAAGTTAGGATAACAAGTTTTGACACTCCCGAGAGACTTAAATAAGTACTTTATACAATTAACTATCCGTTCCTAACTATCTGAGGAGCTCGTGGCTAAGTAATAACAGCCGCTCGGGTCGATCCATCAGGTTAAGCTACGCTTGCCGGGGTTGGTCCGTGGATGGGTGACCATTTTCACATATCGAGACTCCTCCGTGCCTCGGAAAGCACGGTAAGCCGTTGGTCCCGGCTGTCATTTGTGGATCTTTGACAGTCGTTACGAGTCGTCAGAAGCACGAAAGTCTGACAACCAGTCTAAGCAAGGGGTATCGTATTACCCAGTTACTGGGTTGTGGAGGTCAGATAGGCAGTCGCTCCATGTAAAATACTGGTATTCAGCTGCATCCGGTTAGACTGGAAGCCGACCCCAACATAGTTGGGAAAAGGCTAGGCAGATGAGATGACAATTAACTATCCGTCATGTTTTTTTTTTTTTTTTTTGTCATTTGATATAAAAAAGAAAGCATTTTAGTTCTGTACCATTTCTTTGCCATTCAAAACAGAGCTGTTGTGTATTACCAATTTTAGACCATCCACTATCTTCCATCCGTTCAAATTTAGCGGTACCAAATGGACAGTTTTTCACAGCCGCCACATACCATGTTCTTGGCATATGAAATCGCGCGAGCCATCGGGCCGTGCTATAATGTTACCATAGATCAGCGCTAAACGCTCCTCGCGGTGCCATTCATAAGTTGTATGATAAAACGCCACTTTGGCCGCTCCAGAAACTTTCTCCTCACAGGAGGGATATTTTCGAGAAAATTTAAATCTGAACCCGATTGTGGATATTTTAGCGCGTCTATTTTATAGTGGTCACCTTTGGGATTTCAATTTGGATATATTATATTTTAACGCTTGTTGCTACCCAATTTGTTGAAAAGAGCATTCAAATAAGAATAAGTTCTCAGTAAATTTTTAAATTAGGTGTCAATTACTCGACAGCTGTTCGAGGTTTGACGAGGGACAGAGTCTGTTTGTGACCAGTTCGTACACCACCCGTTGCTTGACAAGCAGGTTTGTTACTTAAGTCGATATCAGACACTTCAGTTTTAGTTCGTTTTTGCTTTTAATTTGGTCTCTCGAAGTGAAACGTCTGAACAAACACAAAATTAATCAAAAGTGATGTTGGATTTCGGCACTCGGCATCTTTAACTCGAACTGAATGATTTAAAATCTACAAAACTGAACCTTAAAGCCTCCCGCTGACAGGCGCGACGCGACTCTTCATGGAAATTGTTCTACCGGTGTTGCGTCGCACCTGTCTGCGGGAAGCTTTACTAGAGAAAATCAGGGAAGCTTTACCAGAGAAAATCAGCGTCAGGTGGTACACTGTGTGTTGCCATCTGACAATATACTGATCTGAGGCCCTTTTGGCATTGTAATGACTGTTTTATGTTTTTTTTTTTAGTTTTAAGGTGTATTTTTCTGTGACAATGCCAATAAACGCATTTTTCTTTCTTTCTTTCTAGAGTAAAGCATCAAATATGGAGTTTCGCTACGTGATCGATTCAGAAATGAAGAGATTCGTAGGAGAACCAAGGTAACCGACATAGCCCGAAGAATTGCTAAACTTAAGTAGCAGGAAATTGCTCGCAGCACAGATGGCTGATGGGGCCGAAAGGTTCTGGAGTAACGACCGCGTACCGGACTATTACGTAGCGTTGGAAGGCCTCACACAAGTTGGACCGATGACGTGGTGAATGTCGCAGCAATCCGCTGGATGCGAGAAGCACAGAACCGGTCGAAGTGGCGGTGCTTGGGGGAGGCCTATGTCCAGCAGTGGACTCAGCTGAAATGATAATGATGATTTCATTACCTACTGCGTTTATCTTTACCAACGAGAAGTCAAGAAACGATTAATTGGCCTGAACACACACAATCTCATCAGTATTCACCCGTAAAAACCGTAAACAATATCCGTAAACATTAATTAATAACCGATATTGTTTGCATACACAAGTTATTTACGATAATGTGCGATGACCATGTAATTAAAATATGGTGTAATCATCCTTAATCTGGTCGGCCGCTGATAAAACGGATCAAGTTGTAAATTGAATTTTATTCATTAATTAAAGGTAAAGCTGAATTTGTTGCTTTATAAAAGAACCCTTTAGGGTTTCATAGTCAGATTGAATTTGTAAATGTTATCTGGAAATATAATTTAATTCAGATCAGTTGGTTAACGTTGCGACTGAAAACGAGAAGCAACTGCGAGTAATTTTATAGTTGAATTAATTATAACCTAAGAATCTCTCTTAGTTACATTGACATCACGCCTTGTTTCCCCGAAGGGTTGGGCAGAGGTGTACCTGTAGTACTATACCCACATTTCACCAGTTATTTTTTAAGTCTCAGACTCCGGGCTGCTAAAGCATTCAAGACTAAAGAATTCCTGTCGGAATAACCAATAACTCTCTTAGTTACATAATAATGGAGAAAACTGACACGTAAAAGGTATAACCTTATACTAGCTGATGCCCGCGGCTTCGCCCGCGTCGATGTCGGTTATTATATAAACCTTACTCGAGAACCACTCTATCCATTGCAGCATGAAAATCGGTGCAGTAGTTTTTGAGTTTATCACGAACAGGACGACAGACAGACGCGGCGGAGGACTTTGTTTTATATTTTTGACTGGACCATATCGGACCGCCCAGCCATGTTATCTCATTGCAGAAATCTTACTGATATCAACTGCCCGCCAGGCAACCAGAATGTTCTTTCCAATAAACTTCTTGTATCAGGCCTATATACTTTAATTGAAAAGACAAAAAAGGATGACTTTCTTGATTATTTCAGTCGGGCAGGATCAGGAGGCAATTACCTTTATAAGATATGTATTATGCCACTGCAGGCTAAATCAAGCTCCATATCAAAAGTGGAATGACCCCGGAGATGATTTCCTAGGTTGTTTTCCACTGTATTTTGGAACATACAAGGAGGATCTTGGAATACTTTCTCAACATAACAACCAATCGAAGGTAGTTCACTCGGGAAAACATGGGGCAAAAGTTCCGAGCTCCACATAAACAAGGAAAGTCAGTCCAGGTGAGCCTCATACCCCTGAATTGGTGACCTCGAATATGAACGTCGACACAGCCTTCGTGCAACTACTTCAGCGTGACGTCATCATCACTCCCGCAAGCTTCACGAAGACTCACTGCGAACAATGCGGCACCCGGTTCCGAGTCACTGGAACCACAACTGGCACTGGCAAGCATCGCAAGATACAAGACTCAGCCCACTATCGACTTCCGGTCTTCGGAGTGGAGTGATGTGGCGGCATCTACACCTTCACATGCGAACTACGCATCAAAGACCTGACGTCACACGAAAATCCTGACGTCACATAAATTCTGCATCGCGCAATTAGTTTACCGCGCCATGGACATACTATACAAGACACAACACCTGTCTGGTCGGAGGATCCTCTTACGAGCATAATACCAATCTACTTTTTTCTAACTAAACAAACGTAAAATATTTATTACGCAGCCAATTTTACTACAATTTTATTATACACTTAGCCTCGTTCTGGGTCCTATTTTAATGAAACCCTTAGTTTATGCCTAGCTGTCTACTTTATCAGCCTAGGACCACCCTTAATGGAAGCAGGACTGTAATAATATTTAGCCTTTGATATTTGAACAATTTACAACGGAAAAGTTGTCATAATTCAAATAAAATTAGCTTTTGCTATTTTGCTGTATTTATGTAGATAATGTCAAAAATATTTGGTGCTAATAATGATTATAATGTGGCGCGACTGTCAAGTTGAAGGTCAAAGATTTTTTCTCCGCGTAATATTGTTTTATTAAACAAAATGCAATATGTTATGTTATTATGTTTCTACATCTTCCCTGATTAATTCCAAATTGGCATCAAACCATCAAAATTGATACCTTCTTGTTAACAAAATCATGTGTAAATGGAAAATTTACTTTTAAATAAACATTGGAACATTTTGGCACAACTGAGTCCAATTATCCCACAGAGTACACTTCTTCAGCAAACTTTCTGCTAATAAAACTCTTTCAACAAAAACGCACACACGGAATCGCGTTCCAAATTAAATAGCAATCCTAACTAACGAAACTGAGTTGAAAACTTTCTCCTAAGCAAGAACGATTCAGTTGTCACTGCTGCAACTGAAGAGAATCCATTAATCCAATTTGTGGAGTCAGCCAATCGTAGAAACTCCTTTATTGGATTCCTCGGGACAGACCTCGTCAGCCACACTGTTTGTTGGCAAACATCTTTTGATCGCGGTATAAAAATCTTTGGAACTCTGTGGGTTTCTGGTGCATTGTTTGGAAGGATGTTTAAACATTGCTTTTTGTTTGTCTTTTCTAATATGTTATAGAATACTGTTTACGATTTTGTTATGGTTTTAGTATCAAAGAGTTTAAATACTAATTAGTTATTTGACATATCGACGTATACTTGCAATCGTTATTGCCGTAAAATCACGACAAACACAAAAATAACAACCATCCGCATCAATCTGCCTAGCCAGTAAGTAATCCAGTCTAACTGGATGCAGCTGAATACCAGTATATTACATTCCACAACCCAGTAACTGGGTGATACGATATCCTTTGGTAAGACTAATTTGTCAAACTTTCGTGTTTCTGACGACCCGCAACGACTGTCAAAGATCGACAAATGACAGCCGGGACCAACGACGGCATAACATGCTATCCGAGGGACAGAGGAATCTTGGTATGTGAAGACGGTCACTCATCCACGGACCAACCCCGGCAAGCGTAGCGACCTGTTATTACTTAGCCACGAACTCCTCGAGAGCTACCATTCGCATACCGTGCTAAAATCACTGAAATAACTTTATTCAGAGCTCGTGAAATTAACGGTAAGGCATGAAAGAGAATTATAATGAACCCAGCGTGCCCCTTTTCACGTGTATGTACTTAAAACAACTGAAAAATAATGACCTTCGTTGCTCTTAGGTTTACACACCTGAAAATAATAGGTGGAGAACCATACTACATAGGTGGGTGTACGGATCATTTTGTTTAAAATATCTTTCTTTCAAGTAAGTAATTTAATGTTTGTCATTTTCTTTAGAGATTTTTTGAATTGATGGCGAAATGTGTCATTTTACTAACAATTTATATACCTACCTTCTTTTGAACCGCATTTACTGTAAAAAAAATTGACTTTGAAGAAATCTCGGGACATTTGAAGCATGGTAAACTTGTTAGTTTAATCATTTGTAATTATTTATTTGCCCAGACTTGGTATATTAAGGGCGACATAATATATACAATTACAGAGCAAGGATTATTTATTACTTCCGGAACTTCGTCTGCGATCTAGGATGAATAAAAGCCTATGCCCTTCTCCAGGTCATGGTCTACCGTGTGCGAATTTACATCAAAATCTGTTAAGTCGTTTTAACGTGAAGCGTAACAAACAAACTCGCTTCTTACAGACCAACACGAAAAGCGACTTTAATTTATAAATGTATAGATATTCCAAAAATTATACTAAAGTACACCACTAATATTTTCCTGGCCAAAAATATATTTAGAGCCAAATTCGTCTGTATTGTACATTAAGCCGTTATGGCCCACTAGGGACTAGCCTCGCTGGAAAACCAGAGGTCCGACTGTTGTGGGCTTGTAATAAACTAATGAGTTTTCATACCTTGAAACTGGCTATAAATTGTTTTGAAAATAAAATTACTTAGGCAATTATTTAAATTAGATTTTTGTTGTTTTAATTTTTAAGATTTTTTTTGTATCTTTGTTCGTAACTACGTACTTATAACAGGGATTTCCTGTATTGTAATTATATTGTAAGTATACGAAATAAGCTACTTTTAATTTATCAACTCCACAGCGGAAACCTAACTTGCATTTTGGTTCATGGCAAAAAAACTGGCAACCAGGCAAAACTTTACAGTTGCAATTTTGTAAATTATACAATTCCGTGTTCCACAAAACTAAACTACACAATATTATATCGGAAAACCTTATAAAATTGTAGTGACAAGTCTACAATTTATTCATAGCCCTCATGGTTTATGTTGGGTTACATGTGAAGGAATTCTAACTCATACATATTTGTTATTTCTGTGTTAAACAATTTTGTAGAATTGTAGACTTGTGAATTTTTGTGGTGTAGGGCCCAGATCATTTAGGAACTAAGGAAATTCGAAATAGCATGAATCATAATATGGTGTTGAACAGATGATACAGGGCTAATTTTACCAACGTAAAATATCTTTTATTCGTGGGATAAAATTCTACAGATACTTTTTGTATGGAAGAACTGAAAAAAAATATTCCTCGAATAAAAAGTTCTGGCGTTGGAAAACATGTCCCCTGTGCAATATAATATCGATTGATTTTTTTAATAAATACGTTAAACATTATAATACATAGTTTTTACATACCATCTCCCTTATCATTTTCATGCAAGCTTAGCTTCGAAAACTACCGTTTTCAAGCACGTTCTGTTATCAGGATCCAAGTAACCTACAACACGACCTCCTTAAGAGGAAACTCAGTGTATTTATGGTGACAATGGGTCGTAAACGAAAGCCGACTGCAACACAGGCCGCTAACGAAGCGAACTGTCCGGGGAAATCAGACCGTTTTTATTAGCTTACCGCATAAATCGTGGTCATTGGAACCTATTAAGCGTGTATCGTAGGGGAATTAAGTGGTAATCAGCTTCGGGGGTGTAGCTTATTTTTCTTTGTGTTTCAGTTAAATATTTCAATTGCCTTCTGTTATTATATAGGTACACTCCTATAAGTAGCGCCACGTAAATTGTTAAGTGTACTAGAAGAAGAAGATAATACATTTATTTAGCAAAGACTAAAAGGCACACAATATATAATGTACCTATGTAAAGCAGATAAAAAAATTAAAAAAACAAATGCAAAAGTGTATATTGCGTTGTATGAAATTCAAGCTTTAAGGGTTCAAGAAGCGCAGCCCGCGCGGCATAGAAAATTGATATGTTACTGTGAGGTTTTTTGCGATACGGGACCTCATGTGTAACGCTAGCGAGTGCTTAGCCGCGAGTTTCGAACGTTCCAACAGTTTAGTTTAAATATGTTAGGAGTGCTGTTTTGTTTAGGGAGGTTCAGTTTAGGTCTGACCTCCTAAATGTTATAAGTGTCTCTTATAAATCAATAAATCTCGAAACCCCTCCTCTTTGCGATTACCTCCAGCACACACCCTCACATGCTATAGCTAACGCTCCTAAAGCGTTACAGTATGGCGCCCGATGGCCATGGCGCCGGATGGGGCCTTATTTAGATTTTTTTCGTATAGGGTTGGTTATTCGGTTTATTCCGGAAATCCCCACCGATAAATGCCCACCAGTGGGGATTGTTACTTTTTTTTCCAGAAATCCCCACTAGTTTAATCAACTCAGCCTAGTGGGGATTTTTGGAAAAATAAGTAATCATCCCCACCAGGTCTTGCTGTTTCTAAACTGATGTTTGTTAATCAATTAATTAATCTAGTTAATCAATTAGTTAATTATTTTAGAATGATTGATTATAAAATTCAAAACTTCAGTCACCGGAAATCTGGTTTGTCATACCTACATGCAATATCCTACATCCAGAGATAATGCAGTCTGTACAGATTCATACGTCAATCATTAAAAGAAAAATAAGTTTTTCACTGACATAAGATTGTCATGTTTTCATGTTTTGTTAAAAAAACAAATTAATCATAATGGGAGAAAGTTCTTCTCCTTCTATCATTGAATACATTCTTAAACAAAAAAGTAAAATACTTGTGCGTGCCGGTCATCAATATTCCCATAAAAAGAAATATAAAAATGGTGTTAACATATGGGAATGTGTAAAAAGAAAAAAAGAAAAGTGTAATGGATCTATTACTATTCAAGTGAGTTCATATTATTAACATATTCAAGATTATATGATAGACAAACAACAGACCTAAGTTTATTAAAAAAATATACTATAAAATACTATGCCAGGGTTGAGGTAAAGTCCGAAAGGGATACCGGGACCCTTGGCAAAAGGCAGCTGAAGGAACACGGGTGGGCTTTAGTCAGTAAAAGTCTGACACGCCCTTCCGCTCCGCCCAGAGCGGAAGAAGTCATTAGACGATTTCCCACACCCTCAAAAAAAAATGGTACAGAGCTTGGGTCCTAAGATAGCTTTATATTATTATGTTGAAGTCTGATGGGATATCGTGATGATATGTGAAAAAAGCGTTCAGTCACAATAGACCAGTAATTAATGATATCATAGAAATTACAAAGACGCAAAAGAGAATATGATTTACAAAGGAATGTCTTGAAAAATAAAATGCCCATAGTGTGTTTTATTCAACCAATATCCTCTCCAAATTTGGGACTTTTATCTATATTCTACGAACACATAATTTCTTTTCTTCATTTATTTGACACTAGCTTCCGCCCGCGGCTTCCCCCGCGTGGTTTTTATACCGACAAAAAGTAGCCTATGTCCTTCCCCGGGATGCCATCTCCTAACTATATTTTATCGAAATTCGTTCAGAAGTTTAGGCGTGAAAGATAACATACAGACGGACAGACAGAGTTACTTTTGAATTTTGTATTTAGTATGGATGGTGCCGTAGACTTCTTTCCACAATCTTCTTCTAAATTAATTCTACTGTGGTCATGCTACGCGTGCAGGAAAAAAATAAATACAGCATTATGCAGGTCAATTGGACACTTCATTACAATTTTCTGCCGATATTTTTGCTAACTAAAACGACTAACCAAAAAACTAAGGCCATCCTACAAATGGCAGTCCTGCCGTCAGTTGTACTTAGTTAACTACTTAAACATACTTAGGTGGTACTTAGCGTTACTTAACGACTACTGGACGGGAAAAAAGTGAACCTCTAGTGGCGAAACTAAGTCGAAACTACTTAACTATTAACTGTATATGCCCTTTGAAGTCCGTATGGGTCGTCGTATCTTCATACTTGGGTGGCGTAGTGATTAAATTACTTATAAATGCTCAGTGCTGCGGAAAATATGTGCCCGTTTATGCGCTAGCTAGGTCACTAGAATGTGATATTGGAACTTTGCTGCTGAAAATCATGATATTGAAACAATTATCACGCATATTACCATTGAGACTTTTGTCTTTAGTTGCTTAGACGACGATCGTGCATACGCCATAACAGGGGAACCCGACCTATACACTAATATTGACATAATTAGGAAAAACGAAAATTTTATCATCCTAGGGTAATTTAGGTACAGTCACATGTGGTATGTCTGTTGGTGAACGAGCAAAGTGGCCTATCTTAGAGGCGGCCTCTAGAATGTTGCAGGCTGGCTTGGAGAGCGCATAAAGGAGGGATGCTGCTGATGACCTTCTTATAGCACTCGCAGGATGAGAATGATATTATTCCTTGTCAAAATCACGTAGACAGTAACTACGCATGGCATGTTTGCATTTAGTCTGTGAAAAGATAATAATTTCTTATTTCCGTACGTATCGGAATTCAATATCAATTCAGGGACGTACAAAAAGTACAAAACAATTTTTAGGAGTCTTACGAAAGCAGATTTAGAATACTCTTTACCTCAGCCTTAGCATTTCAGGGCATAAACGTTCCCAATCTTATAAAATTTCATCTTTCAGGTACCCGAGTGAACGTTAGGGTTTTAATAAATGATAATATAAACGCTGCCAGACCTTGGGAAGGCTCTATGGACGCGTATATATATTTTGAGGTCAGGTAATTCAGGGTGGGTGAAATTTAATTTGTTATTATAAAACGCCTCATTGGGTTAGCGTCAACATTTCTGGCTGCTATTTGGAGGTTTTATTTGCACTTTGGAGTAAAAATGCCAACGTACTTTAGGATTTATTAGTTCAATTATGTATTCAAAACAAACTTGAAGCTCATACTGGTTTTGCAACAAACTGTGTGTATTTATACTCACAAGGAATTACGGCACTCCAAGGGATCTAGATTTGCACACATGTGAGAGACAATCCTCACATGTGTATCGCACCAGCAAATCTACAACGTCGGGCACTGATACGCAAGTAAAAATATGAAAAGAAAAGCCCAGAGGTAAGAAAATTTCGTAGAGGAAATCCTATCACTAGTTGTGACTGAGTACTTCTTATTCTTCTTCGTCGTATCGATGATGAAGAAGAAGAAACGCAGCACCCGTATCCTGCGGGAAGTGGACCAGAGCTGTTGCACCAACCCGGGCGGCGGCAACGTAATGCAAGTTAGATTGTTGGCGCGACGAATGAAAGAGTTAGCTTCGCTCTTTCATTAACATTCAAAAGAAGACGATGTGGCGTGTTTGCAAGAAACAAAATGGAAAGGAACAAAAGCGAGGGAAATTGGTGAAAGATACGAGTTTTTCTACTGTGGAAGTGACGAGAAAAGAAATAGTGTTAGACAGTAATTTGAAAGAAGACTTGATGGAGGTAAAACTAATTATAGATGGATCGTTATAAAAGTTGTTTTAAAATGTATTGACAAAGTAATTAGCGTGTACGCAACACATAAACACAATCATACTAATAACATTTAGCGATTACATAGAAACGAATTCCATAGAATGTGATGAAAGGGTGAAAGATGAGTTTTGGGAGGATTTTCACACAGTTTTGATAAATATACCGGTGCATGAGGAATTGATAGCTGGAGGTGGTTTTAATGGACATGTAAGAAGATTGAGAGAGGTTTATGAAAGAGTGCATGGAGGAAGAGGATTTGGTAATCAAAATAACGACGGTAAAACTTTGTTCCAATCAGCTACCGCATTTGACCTGGCAGTAGCCAACACTTGGTTCCAGAAGAACGATGGACACCGAGTGGCAATCACAAGACGCAAATCGATTACTTTCTAGTGCGAGCAACAAATACATCAATGACTGCAAAGTGCTATCGGGAGAAAACTAATTCTCACAGCACAGATTCCTAATTATGGAAATGGTCGTAAAAATAAAACTTAACAAAAGCAAAGAGCGACCTATAAAGTAAAATGGCGTTATGCTAAAGAAGAATGATTATAAAGAATTTAAAGAGCGAATGGTGGATGGAATATTATATGGGATACATGAATGATCGAAGTGTAAATGAATGTTGCAATAAGATGACATGACAATTATTCAAACGCAAAAACTTTATTTAAAAAAAACCTCCTTTTCTCCTTAAAAATAATATAACTTATTTATTCTATACACAGTCTCCACATATCATAATATCGTTCGGTGTAAACGAATATACGGTAACTTAAAATATTATGTGGTAAAGTATTCATGGAGGTGACATTTTGTTAATTTAACGAATATTGTAAATAGTGTCAATAATATTTATTATAAACGACAGGCCTGAAATTTCATGAAAAGCCTACAGTGAAATTAACTTCGATAACAAGTTTATAAAATAAATTTCGTCAGACGATAACAGACAATAATAAAATTCTCCGTAATTATAATAAGCTAAGTCATTACAAACAGTCGCAAGTAAACAGTAAATTCAAGGCAAGACTCATTCATGCATTTGAACGCACTTCTAAGTTCTAACTAACCAAAAGGTGTATCTTTTAGAGATCCTTTTATTAGTTTTAAATACGATGGTCTATTAATTCAAGATAGTGTAATAGCTTCTAAGCTAATACGTACCTACGTTACCTACATAATATGTACACATATTTGGCAAGGAAACATAGCTGCCATCTGCTACAAATATATTCCTTTGCTTTCCAATGCCGCATGAGTAAAAATGAACTCGTCTTTGCCAAAACGAACTTTTTACGTTCTGATTACCCTATCAAAAGCCACAACCAGTCGTCAAATCCCATGATTATCGGGAGTACTCGGGAGTATTCGTTAGATATGCACAGCGTCGGTTCTCGGACGCCCCGCGACTGACAACTTCGTATCCATTATTTTATACAAATTGAAATGTCAGTGGACCGATTTGACTATCGTGTTTTCCAGATGGTAGGGCCAAGTTTTCCTTCTACCGGGTCGTGTCGAAATTTTTGACGAGATTTTGACGCTGCGCATCTAATGAGTGCTCGTCAAGTTTGGAAAATATGTGTAGGTAATGTTGTTATAGTTTGTGACACAGCACGTTATATTTATTGAAACACCACCTTGTTATAAGGTTTAGCCTATATACGATCGAGAATCTAGTATCGTTATTGTTAAATACCGTCTCTTGTGTAGGCAGAGGTAAGTTAGGCATGCAAACTCGCTTTAAACGTTTTTTTAAAATGATATTTACAAATATCAACGTTATCCCACTATAAACTATGCGGCGTTTCATTTTATTATTATAAAATAAAACGCCGCATTCTAAACGCCGTCTCTAAAGTTCTGTAGTTCTTCATATCTTTATTCATAAAAGCCTTTTAAAGCATAAATATTGATTTTTATTAAGTACGTAATTTTCCAAGATCTACAGCTACACGTATTTATAGAATCGCCAAGTAACCTTTGAATTTTCGAATTACAAAACAGTTTCCTTACGAATGTCTTTACGAGTACTACCAAAATAAAATTATATCCATAATCGAAAATCGCATCAAATTGTTATAGTTATAGTTAATTCCACCTCTTCGTTTCTCCAAAATGAATTACCGACGTCTTATTTCCCGTCTAAAGGTTTTCTCGTCCATTTTAGCGATTGAAAGTCGTAGATAACAGTTTGATTTTATAGTTCCGCCGAGTGGACGGATACGATATATCTTAAAATTTTAAGGTTTGAAATTGTGGCGGATACATGATTGGCTTTAAAGTTAGCTGAGAGCTGAAGGTTTATGAAATGTTTGGAATTGTACAGGGTGTAAAAAGACCCATCACATAGCCGTCAACTACGTATTCTGTACATCAAATTAAGTAACATTGCACAAAACTAATTGCTGGGAAACGACTTTTATTTTTGGTATGAAAAATCGCTTTATACGGTAGTGCACAACGTAACGCATGCAAAACAATGGGTGCATGCAACACGTGTACTATGCCAAATTAAATGCCAAATAAGTAATCGAATATCAATTAATGGAACACTAAATCGAACGTCTAAATACTCGAACGTTCATAATATCGAATGGTTATTAAATCAGACATTAAATATATCGTACACTCAATACATCGAGTGTTCAAAATATCAAATGTTTGATCGATTTTTTTTTTTAAATTTGTGTGACATGAAGAGAAGAAGTTTTACCGGACGAGTCAAATGATATCACCAACTGGTTAGGAAAGTATTATGTTTGGGGAAATATTCATTCTCGTGAGAAGATAAATAATAAATTACTTATAGCACGCTCATCACCTATGTATCAACCTTCACTGTGGTCTGTGTTTCAAAAAAATACACTGGGTTTTCTTATAACTCAAAACAACATTGAAGGATGGCACAGAAGATGGAACACGTCGCTTGATAAGCACAAGCAGGGTCTTTATGCTAGCATTATAATTTTTAGTTAAGGAGCAAGCTATAACAAATGGGACAATTGAAAAAGCAAACGCGGGATTGGACCTACTCCACAATGATAATGATGGGATGATACATCCCTTTTGCCTCTTTCTCGCCGTGCGATTGAAAAAATACTAAATAATAAAAACAACATGGATTTCTTAGAGCTTCTCCGTGCAATTGCAATTAACACAAAATTTGAAAATGTACCCATAAAATATAACAATTAAAGATTAAAATGTGATTTATTAATACATTTTATGTTTTTCTTATATTATATATAAAAAGTATTAAATAAATTGTTATTTCGATAGAACGAATACCATGCGATGCGTTGAACGCTCGATCAAACAATAATTCGATATTTTGAACACTTCGATATGGCATAGTACACTCGCATGCAACGGTTCAGGGTTTTGGGTTATTTAAAATTAAGTTAAGTATAACATTTTAAAATTGCTTTCTTTAAAAAAGAATGTCTGAAAATGTTGGAACTTTGACCTTCAACATCTCCGTAACCAGAAGGTTCCTAGGTATGGGTCCAGAACAAAAAAATGATCACAATTACGGGAACAACAAGTGACTTTCGGCTTGTTTAACTGTCGGATCCGATTGTGGGATCCGATCGGAATAAGCCGTCTTTTCACACCTGTTATAGTGCTGTTTGAGTAGACCATAATTATGTTGGTTCTGATTTTCTCAAACTTCGTTGTGTCTGCTTTCTGGAACTCTAGTCATATCATGTCGACATTTTCGCTTGTACACTGACTGAATTAACAAGGATAACATTGTATAAAATAAGTTTTAGAAAATAAGTTGGTATTATTAAGTCTGCTTCACTATTGCATTGGGTTGTACCTGTAATAATAGTTGTAAGTGATTATATAAAAATAAATAAATAAATGTCTAAGATTGTATATTTATACATAGTTATAATGATAACCAGAATTTTTTTACGTACCTCTAACTAGAAAACCAGCTTTCTTATATTGGAAGTTGACTACTTATTAATGCCAGAACGAATTAGTACCTATAAAGCAGGAACGAATGGAAAAATGATTGAATACACTGATGTTGCCAGTATAATTGGTAAAAAATATAAAAAGATGATGAGCAGCCGCTATTTTTTTATATCAAGCAATTCTCTGGAAAGATACATTGGAAATAAAACAGGAATACGAACAATAAAGTAAATAAAGAAAGACAATAATGTTTGCACTCCTTTTATTATCTCATCACTTGGATTTAAAGCAATGATCCAGGATCAAATTCTTACAAATACAAACTATAGTTAGGTATATAAACTTAGAGGTAACTGTACAGTTTGGTAAGGATCAGACTCTTATGCATTGTCATATAAACGGGTTTGTATTAAAACGACGTTTTTGCATTGTGAGTAATTTTATGGAGGTTTTTACAAAAAAAAAAAATATATACATTTTATAGTAATATGTATATATAATATGTGGGAAATAAGCCATCGTCTGTAGAAAATAGCCACCAAAGCCCCACAAATAATCGTTTAACAGAAAAACTAGGTTTATTTTCCTCGCTAGCGAACTTTGGTCTAAAACCTGCAATTAGATAGATGGAATTGACAATACATAAAAGCTGTAACTTTTTGATAATTTTATTATTATAATAATATGTCTTATTAGTTTCTAGAATCGAGTTTTAAGAAAGTCCCAACACTATGAAGGACCGATCACCATAGTACCACATCTCTCGTCTCAACATAATTCGCTTATAATGCGGGAATTCAGAATGTTCGATTTCGGTTTTTTTAATTCAAACATTGGTCAGAAAATGTCATCATTGTATCTTTGTAATACATCTTTCCTCGTATACTATATTATGTACATAATTTAAATGCAAATATGGGGATAAAAATGTCAAACTTATTTTATTTACAGCTATAAAATTGATATGTTAGACATTATCTTCTTTGTAAATGCTAAAAATCGAGTCTAGGCCAAAAATTAGGCAATCTTTTCTTTCACAGATATTTCTTCCTTTGCTAACAGAATGTAGGGAGTGTAAATCATAGTTGCGAAGTTCATTACCGCGATGTACGTTACTGCGAAACTTTACCATCGCGACGTGCGTTGTTGCGAAAGTTCTTTACTGCGATGTACGTTACTGCGAAAGTTTACCATTGCGACGTACGTCGTCGCGAAAGTTCTTTACTACGATATTTGCAGTTTCGATAACACGCTATTGCGATGTAGGTCATGCAGGAGGGTTGCTGATACTAGTGATAATGCAAATATTATATTGTTGGACATGACTAATAAATGAACAAAACATTTTTTTTTTTATCATTCAAACGAATGATATATATCGTGTAATGGCAGAACAAAGAGCTCTGATTATAGTTCCCAGTGAGCGAGGCTACGGTATACGAGAAATATCTCGAGAGTTGAATATATCTCAAAACACAGTGAGGACCTGGATCAAGCGATATCAAGAAGAGGATACCCTGGACGATAGACGACGATATAATCATGGCGTTCGTCAAATCACGAATCAACAGAAACCCGACATACGTCATCATTACGAAGAACATCCGTCGTTTACCCACGCTGTATTTTGCGGCACGTTACGACTTTTGTCTACAAACGATAAGAAATCATTAGACTCACTTTCACTCTACTGGACTGCACTATAGACATCATGCTAAGAACGTTGACTTAATAGATGCACACAAACTTGCAAGATTACATTTTCCACGTGAATTAAATATTCAACTTTGACGGGACTACCGTTCTTTTCAGACGAGAAATCTTTTAGATCTTCTCAGTACGGTCGCATAACCTTGTGGCGTTACAATAATACACGATACGCCGAGGATCACGTAGTGCCGAATCAATTATCTGGCTGAATCTCAGCTAACATGTGGGGCTGGATGGGAACCGGAGGTGTAGGCGAGCTGGTTCAGATTCTTCTTCTCATACGAATGCAATGACTTATGTGGATTTATTCGAAGAATCTATATTACCGACAGTGCCAACGGTTTACCCGCGAACAGAAATTTCAAGCTTTTAATGGATTATTGTTGTCCGAAAATAAAGAATTATATTATTATATTATATATTATTATGTTTACGATAACTGAAGAGTGCATACGGCCAGCGTTGTGTCTAACTGGTTTAGCCAGCATTCAGAAGTTATGCTAAATCCCCGGACTTAAATCCAATTGAAAATTTATGAGGTCTGATGATCCAAATGTAGGATAACAGAAACGAGAGGATAAAGTAAGCAATTGAGCAACATTGCAACGTAATTTGGGATTAAGTATATGAAAGGAAGTGATATTTGTAGTCGCCTTATTAGATCAATGCGTTGGAGACTATTGGCTGTTATTGCAAGCAATGGTGGTTACACTCGATATTAACTATTGTTAAATAATAATGTGTTCAACATAATAATTTTAATATTTTTTAAGCGTTTTACTTCCCCATTTCTTATTGTTGCCTTAACGTACTTTGCAAACAAAAGTCATTTATGTGATAATAAATAGAAGAACAAAGCTATCTTCTCCTATGTTATATCATTTAGTTAATAGGGCGGGCATGAGTACCAAGGAAATAATTAAGGCCAATATTACTGTAAAATTGTTTGATCCAAAATACGGTATTTCGACACTTTGAGAAAAATTGTTGTAGTTGTCAGTAAAAATTGAGAATCAAACAGAAAAAAATCTTATGATAAAACAAAGAATTCTGAGTCAAATTATGTAAAAGAGTGAATTTAGTTAAAAGTGCAGTTGACTCTTTCAACTTTGCTGCCGTCGTACTGTCTACACGAAACGTCATTTTTGTCTACTCTTCCGTCGACAAAACGTGCTCATGCTACGCCTGCAGGGAAATGTATGTTTACGCGAATGTAAACCTGATCGTTTTAGAATGTCGTAAGTTTATGGTGGGTCATAATTCAAATTTGTTGACTGTACCTAATCTACATAAATTAAAAAACCAAACATAACTACCACTCAGAATGTAATCAAAAGTTGGCATAACAAGTGGAACAATATTCTGAACCGAAAAAAACGTAACATATATGTATAAAACATTCGAAGAGTTGATCAAGGCACACACAAGAGAGAGCTGAAATTAAAAAGCGAAAACGAAGCACAACAAATTACTTAAATAAACTGAAAAGTCACTTGTCACGAAATAATGACATGAATAATATATTGAAGATTATTTGGGTGGACTTGCGTAGATAATAGGTTACATAAAAAACATAATTAGCAATTTTGCAGTTTTTTATGTGTTATTTAAGTAGATTAAGTACCTAGTGTCCGATATACTTGGTACCTATCTGATTTTTATGCAGATTTTTTTTTGTTAAAATTACAAGTCTACTAAGATTGGTAGGTACATGAATTTTGTTTGTTGTTTTTTTTCGTCCAAATATAATTAAACTAGCGACCAACTCCTGCTTCGCACGGTTTTTACGACTTGGCAAAATATCGAGATTTCATAGTTATAATTATGTAACATTCATAGTAACGTATTATACACAAACGTTCCGGAATAAATTCTCTAAACGTTATGGTCACCACCAAATCTGTTGCGTTGTTTAGAAGAAAAACGCGGACATACAGACAAACATGAAAAGCGACTTCATAATAGGTATATTTAGATTTGCTTATAATTTTAGTTCATTTATTAGTCATGTTCAATAATATAATATTTCCACTATCACCAGTATCAGCAACGCTCCCACATGACCTACATCGCAATAGCGTGTTATCGAAACTGCAATCATCGGAGAAAAGAACTTTCGCGGCAACGTACCTACGTCACAATGGTAAACTTTCGCAGTAACGTACATTGCAGTAAAGAACTTTCGCAACAAAGAACGTCGCGATCGTAAACTTTCGCAGTAACGTACATCGCGGTAATGAACTTCGCAACTATGATTTAAACTCGAATGTAGTCTATACGTGCTTAGTTAAAAAAGTAACAATGGTATCCAACATTTAAAAAAAAATAACATTCCACGAAATTGGTAAAATATTTGTGGTTAAAATGTACATTTTTTTTAAATATGTCGGTTTATACTAGGATCAAAATAACAACATTAACTACATCAAAAAATAATCCTTAATTTAAAACTGGTACACACACATTATTATTGAAAATTGAATTCATAGCGAAGTTTATTTAATCTTAATATACTCGTAATAATGTGTTTGATAAATCAAATCTATGTATTTATGGTATTTTGTAAAATTTGTATTTAACCTAGTCTCAAGACTTTCACCGTAAAAATCCTGATCTACAAAGCGGTAAATTCAGTAGAAAAGGTTGATAAAGGAACAGTCAGTGGGTCTTTGTCTACATTTTTATCAGCATTAGCACCTGGAAGTGACCAGGTTGAACTACCAGCAGCTGTGATTCTAGGACCCATATTATCATAAGCCGATTTTAAGAAACACGTTCTACTTCTCCTTGGCAGTGTGGCTCCTCCTCCCAAGAGGTCCGGGTACTCGTCACCATGCCCAGCCACTTGGACAGAAATAAATATGTTACCATATGGAGCTGGTAAAGCAAACTCTGCAGGAGGTGGAGGAAAAGAACCAGGTGGTCCTTCTATCGTGATTTGTACAGGTTCTAAGCATCTTGCATCATCAGACTCCATAGAAATGGATCTATCCAGCATTTCAAAGCCGTAAGCAGACCCTAGGTCTCCACTTGTTCTGTCACAACTAACTGCTAAAGAAGTATCCAATAGTTTTTTTTCTTGATCAGTGAAACTTCTACTCGGCGGCACTCTTCGACGCTTGGTTTTCCAGCAAACACAAGCTGATATAAATCCTGCGGTGGTCATGGCTAGCAGTGAACCACCTATTAAAAAAAACGTTGAGTAGTCGGGTGCAACTCGTGCCGTCGCTGTCCTAGCTTTAGGCAGAAACAAAGTGAGATAAGCATTTGCCTCTCCTACAGGACTTTTAGCACTACATTTCCACTCTCCCGATAAGTCACTAGTCACATTCGTAATAGTCAAATTGACCCACTGCGCACTTTTATTTAAGAAATCATCGTTATATTCATCAAAATTTTCTAACTGGTACTTATTGATCATAATATCACTGTGTTTGTCCGTACTGTTGTTTATTTCTATATGGTGAAATGACCACGACACTATAGGTTTTGGGTCTCCTCTTACAAAGCAGCCAAAAGATATATCAGCTCCAGTCTCTGTTCTTATAACTGTTGGTGATGATGTTGCAGAAGGTGGGCAAACAAAATCATCTCTTTTTAAAACTCTCCATGACATTTCTGCTTTCTTTTCTGGTCCTCCGCAAAAGACCTCTTCATTCCCTAAATTACTATTTAAAAACCAGTCGTGGAACTCCCGTAATCGACAATCACAGTACCAGGGATTGTCGGATAGTGTTAGAGTTTTTAGTACGGGGAGATTAAAAGTGTCTTGATGGAGATACGATAGTAAGTTTTGATGTATGTTGACGGTTTCTAGCGCTTGAAGATTAACAAATGCAAATGGATGCACAGTTTGAAGTTTACACCTCGATATTTCCAGTTTCTTTAAATGTTTTAACGGAGGGAATTGCTCCGCGACTAAAACGCTCATAGGGTTATCGTTAAGGATCAACAACCTTAGGCGCTCGGCGCCTTTGAATGTGTCAGGTGATAGTTGGAAGAGTTGATTTTGGGATAGATCCAGTTCTATCAATATTCGTAGATCTCGGAACGCATTTGCATGTAGTGATTGCAAACTTGTAAAACTGAGGTTCAAGCGTTGAAGATTTAACAGTCCTATGTTCACGAAAGCGTCTTCTTCTAGCTTCTTTAAAGGATTTCCGTGTAGGTCTAAGACTTGAATGTCTGCGGCTAAGTTTGGGAGTTGTTTCAAGCCTGCTGAAATACACGAAGCAGTTTTCTTTCCTGAGGACCATTTGCAGTGGCATTCTGTTATATGAGCGCAGTTGAGCCAATCGCTTCCAGCCTGTGCGAGGACAAGAATGAATGTCAAGTATCCGCTCCATGCTCGAATCATATCAGTCTGGCTTCTGCTTATCTGAAACCAAGAGAAATTACATTAAGTTGTGAAATATAAAAATATATAAAGGCCGATCTCATAGAATGATTTTACATAGTGCTTGCGCTGAGACAGAAAAGACAAACATGGCAAAATAAACCCCCCAGAACTCGTATCACATTAATCATGACGTTAAAACATTCGGGTATCAGATGTGGGAATATCCTTTTCCATTTTGACTTCAGATTGGAACTTCGCAAAGTTAGATTAGGAGAGTGGGCGGTTCAATGCGGGCGCTTACAAAATAGTGAATCCCCCGGGATCAGATAATATGGTAACTTGTACGCAAATTAGACATTTATATTTATTCTATAGATCGGTTTGTTTTTACGCGTACTGGAGCAAATGCTAGTTTCATTGTTTTTTTTAGCAATAATATTAAAAGATAAGTTTTATCTTTCAGGATTAAGAAAATTTATAATTACTATATTCGGATATAATAGCCACATTAAATCGATTGTCAACACTGAAATAAGATAGCATGACGCTAAGTAAGTTGATCAGATTTATGTATGGTATTTAATGCTTTGTAGATGGGTGGATCTTTTAGTAATAAAATATAGTAAGCATGGATAATTGTGTATTGTGTTTCACGTGACAAAAAATGACAAAATTTCAATCATTATCATCATCACCAGCCTACAGCAGTCCACTGCTGGACATAGACCTCTCCTATTGCACGCCATTCAACTCCATTTTTGGCGACTTTCATCTGAAATTTAAAGGTTTTAATGAGAAAAAAAATCGCCATGACAGTACGAGTAGGTACCACTATCTGAAATTACATACATTCAGGCATCGTCGGAATGGCACCTTTCAAACTATGTGAAAAAAGTAGAATGATACTTATCATGATGCTAAGTTATAACAGCATAAAACAATACTGTTTTAAGTAACTGCGGATACATTTGTCATGAAAATACAATGTCTACTAAAAGTTCACTCATTCATGAATAATAGCTAATAAAAACGATTATGTACCTGTCCTATTTAAACCGCCTAATTTATAATTACATACACTATTTACAACAAAACAAGGGACTGAAGGGACTGAACACTACTGTATTCAAACAACAACCTCAACCTTTTAATCATAAACTGTGACTGCCGCCCTACGTTTATTTAAATTCTATTAATCATAAACACTAGTTAAATATTAATAGAAGGTGGTATTTGAGGAACTAATTATTTGTAATAGATATTTAAACCAGATTAGGTACGGCGAAGCCTAAAAAAAGAAGTTTTTGAATCGAGTGAAGAAAAAAAAGTATGTTGTTTAATAAGTAGGTATTAGAGAATTTATCACACATTTAACATTTATATTAGGAATGGAAAACCTAAAGAAAAAAGATATGCCTTCAACAACATAAATGTCATCGACTTAGATCCAAGGTTTCGTCAGATAGCAATCGCTCCATGGTGGGTCTAAAATTTCATACCGAGGAGGGCATAATAAACTTTTTTACTCCTTTACGCATTGCAACGTTACAAAACCCAAAGTCCCAAACGTTCACTTCAAATCCAAGCTTGGGTCAAACAATGTCGTTGCAAACTATACGTAGGTGTATATCTAGACGATGTGATGACAGGTGCCACTAGTTCCTCTAGTTACACGTTGAGGCCTTCACCCTACTCCAATTATTCTGTCCCGAAACTCCGCCTAACATATCAACAAAGGGTAACAAACGGTTGTACTAATTAATATTAGGCACTTAACCTCAGTATCGGCGCCTATCTGTTCTGTACGTGGCTAATGAAGAGTTTTGTTAATTAAACGGGGTCAAAGGAAATTCTAGGTAATGTAGTACTATACGCAATTATGTTTTAGATGATGAGATTTCAACCTCCGCAACCAACTATGAAAGACAGATAATACATTTATTTTTATTTACTATTTTAAGAGCACTCTGTACGCGATTTTCTGCTGTTTTGAAAGCTTGGATGTTGTTTTAACTCTTGCTGATATACCTAAATTGTTTTATTTGAAAGAATCAAATATAAAATCTCTATATTTTTATGGGAGTAGTGCGCTATGTAAGAGAAATTCTCTATTTAAAACTTTCCTTGAATCCTATTCAACAACAATGGATGCAAATTAAATGCTCACAGGAAATTCATTTGATTGCACAACTTTGGTAAATTCTAATGGACTAATGATTTTAAAAAAGCCTTGATAAATCGAGGAATTTGTGAAACATTAACGAATATTACGTGTAGTCGGCGGCTAAAAGCTCAGTTTCTCACTCTGTAAGCATAAATCTATGAATAGTGTGGCTTTTCGGTGTAAGGGTAAGGGCCATAACTAACCATTTGGGATGATACAGACAAGCTGTATACACATGAGTCATGAACATGAAACACTTTTATTTATTACAATCTAGCTGCGCCCCGCGGTTTCACCCGCGTAAGTTTCGACCCCGTGGGGATATCAGGATAAAAAGTATCCTGTGTCCTATTCCAGGTCATGGTCTACCCATGTTCCAAATTTCATCTAAATTCGTTCAGCCGTTTTAGCGTGAATGCGTAACAAACAAACAAACTCACTTTCGCATTTATAATAATAGTTAGGATTAGGATTTACTCTATTTGTTGGATAATAAGTCGGTTTAACTCTAGACGTAGGTCCAGATGCTGAATTAAGGTTATCTCTTTATAATGATTTTGTGTAGTGCTTGAGGTTTATTCATGTAGAAAGCGGCGACGTCAAACCATACCTTCTTTGTACATTTTCCATGTATGTATGTTTTTGATATTACTGATTTCTTCCTCTTTTTTTCAACCCGAATGCTGAGAGGTCACTAACGTAGATACTGTGTATTAGTTGGGTAATCAAACATGAATACAAGTGTTATGGCAATTTGATTTTGTAATATTGTAGTGTACATTAATTTGGATATTTAAATAATAACGTAACGTATTTAAATATAAAGTTAAAATTTCTACCTCTCTGGAGCTAAGATCAAGCAAAAAACTCAAAAATAAAATCTGTAACCCTTCAAATTAACTTACTCAACCAACTCTTTACAAAGTATCTTAAATGTAAGATCATTTTAAATTCTCGCATGACTAGTAAATGGTGTTACTTCATTATTATGTCTACTGTAAATTAATTATCCATTAAAAGCAAATTTATTCGAAGCTCGTCAGTTTTCATAGTTAATTATGTTTATTTCATAAGAAGATTTTTTGAAATCAAATGGGACGCTTGATGATTCAACTAAATTACAAATTATTATAACTCCGCTTGTATTGCAGTTCGTCCTTCTTATATAAATCCCTAAGCGCTGCCTACATTACTCCGGAAAATGACGTTCTAGCTGAGGCAACACGGCTTAAATGTGGCGGCACCGTAACCGTAGTACGGATAAGCCAAGTTTTGCGGTGGACCAGCGCCGACGTCGGGGATAGGCAGCTAATTGGGACTTTGAACCGGCACTCATAATGTATTCTGAGATATTAACTCGTGTCCAGCGACTTCGTTTGGGTTTGCCAATTCTGGGCAGAGTTAATTACGTCGTGTTTATAACAAATTAATAATATCTTTTGAAAAACGAAAGTAGCTTCTGGTTACATATTTCTATTACGAATCTGAATTACTTAAGTTTAGAGATCTGCATTTTTAAGTCAAAAAATAAAACAAACAATCCAACAATCCTAATTTCAAAGGTGTAATAAGAGTAATTGCTACATCAATGTTTGCTTTCAAGTTGAAGGGAGCAACACATCAGACACTTAATTCCCGCTTGCCTCGTTGAGAAGTTATAATGATGGCACATTACACTTAATACATTGTGTATATCAAAACTGTTAAGGGCCGTCTAAACAGTTTGGTTCTCTCAATCGCGGTTATTATTTATTTATTTGTGCGAAGCTAATTATTACATATTTATTTATTTATTAATTATATATAATTTATTGTACACCAGAAAATACATAGCAAAAATCAATAAATGCAAAAATACAATGGACGGCCTTATCGCTTTCTGCGATCTAATCATTAGAATTGTATTTTATTTCGGTGTCTGAAAAAGCGAGCATTTTGTCTCTTTACCATTTTACTGTATCGGCCTACGAAAAAGCAAAACTTCAGCAATGGCCGTCCCCTTTGGACTATTACTGAGCCAAAATTGAAAGCATAGACCATACTATTCCCTGATCTATTTTCAACCTCCAACTCGGCCATAATAGCCCAGACATCGAAGTAATATTCAATTTAATGGCCACTTTAACATTTCTGCAATGATCCGTTTGTTTTAGCTGGTTCAAGATACTTGAGTGATAAAGCGCTCCCTGTGAATATTCTTTGATAGCCAGTTCTGCATGAAATCTACGTCAACTTCAGTCCACATGATTAGCATAGGAGTGTAGTTGCATGCTGAAACTACCTCAAGTGAAAAGTTGTTGTAAACACTAACTATACCTAAATTATAGGGGTATGTTACGTCCACTCCCTAAACAAATTTAGTTAGCTCTGGCGTTAAACTAGAAATTTACTGAAACTGAATTTAGCTTAATGATGAAGCATGAACTCACGCGGCTAAAAACTAAAACTAGTTATTGTTTAGTCTAGACACACTATGAATATTTAATCTTTACCGTATAGTGGACATTTTTAGTTGAATATATTATGCTCCTAAATGAAACTCATAAATATTTAAGGTGTAGCAACTTTTTAGGTCGTTAATTAAAGAGAGATTATAAAAAATGGTTAATTATAGACTAAAACGGGCAGCATGTCTGTAAACAACGGACCCGATATTATGCAAATATAAATACCACACTAAAAGGTTTTTATAGCATGAAGCAATCTGAAAACTACATAATTTTTTCGTCGAAGATAAGCCGTTAGTTTTAATGACAACAGTTCGTAAGTAAAGACGGTTGATCAGTCGGTTGGTTGGTCGGTCGATGTTTCAAATTACAGTCTAATTTTACTCCGGCAGTACTCCAGTCTATAAACCAATAAAACGTAAGCAAACGTGTTGAAATCCACACGTTCACAATAAAGTCGGACGTGTGTAATGTCTTGAGAATATCGATAGATAGCGTAGCCAGACGATCGCAGTCCGGCACGCGCGGCGCGGCGGCGCCCTAGGCCCGCGCGTTGCGCCGCGGTCACCCTATGTGTCTACAATTATCAACAACATGACAGACTTCTATTGACTATCGTTTAATAGTGTTTTTTAACAGTGTACAGATTCAGTTTTGTATGATAATTTTAGATTAGTGTTTTTTCTACTTATGTTGAATGCTACCAATACTGCTGAGCGTGCCCGCCTGCTGGCTGTGGGTGAATGGGAGTCGGGCGTCTGGCTTCAGGCGCTACCGTCACCCAACATAGGCACTATGCTCGGTGACACCACATTCCGGCTCGCTACATGTTTGCGTCTGGGCGCTCCTTGCAGTGCTCCACATCGTTGTCAATGCGGTGAAGGAGTCGACTGCCTCGGACACCACGGCCTATCCTGCAGCAAGAGCGCTGGTCGGATGGCACGGCACGTCCCAGTATTAACGACATTATCCGTCGGGCTCTTGTCACCCCGCCGGGGTGCCAGCTGTTTTAGAACCCAACGGTTATCTAGGATTTAGTTTAGCTAAATAATAGTTAGTTGTATAATAATTATATTGTTTTTAAAGTGAATAAATTAAAAAAGTTGAATAGTAAAACAATAGTTCAATTTCCTTTACAAAAGAACTGAATGTTCTTTTCCTTTACTGAACATTTATATTACGTATACTATCACCGCCCTAACGATTCAACCTGTATATTTATTTAAAAAAACGCGACGCGACGCCTGCAGTCCAGGCAACGGTTGCGAAGGCTGCGGCCCTGCATGTGTGACACCTCAGGAATGTGAGCTCGGCTGTCATTTTGCCGACTGTCGTAACGGCCAATGGCCTGATAGCCAAAAGCGTCGATCAACATCACTCGAAGCTCTCTTTAGGCGGTTGGATCAAATGCCTGATTCAGAAGGCAGTTATTTCGCTAGTACGTTGCATGCATACAAGACTGTATTCTGTTCACGACATGTGCACAATTTCTGAGCAGTAACCTAACAAAAACTATTAGGTTAGCATGAATTCACGATAGTATTGCAATCATTAGAATTTTCCAACTACTTATTAGGATTTGGTTAAATTTTGACATACAGATAGATTGTAACCTGGATTTATACCAGTACTACTTATCCGTGAGATAAATTCCGACCTCCACGCAAAAGCTGTATAGTTGGTCATAATCTGCGTTTTTCTTGTTTTTCTCTATGTATCTCAGACTAGGTGGCAAAGCACATGGCTCTCTTACATAATTATAACGACAGATAGGTAATTATAAAGGCGACGCAGCTAACAGGATTGGCGACGTCGTTAATTTCACCCCTAATGACATTACCGTCGCATCCTACGTACAGCGTTTATAAGGGTTTTATTATGACACCGTGCGATGTGAACAACGATTTATGTTAGGTAACTTCGTGTTTTTACGATACATTGCGCATGTAGCTACTGCTGAGTAATGATTCTACTTGCCGTGTAAAGGACAGGCGCGACGTGACTCTAGTAGAACAATTTCTATGAAAACTTCATGGAAATTGTTCTACCAAAATCGCGTCGCACTGTCGCGTCACGCCTGTCTGCATGAGCATGAATACTATTTTGCATTGTTTATGTTCAAGCGAATTATAGGTCTAAGTAATTTCTTTTGGTTGTAGGGCCTCTATTTAAACTACACCCCTTTGCAAAAAAAACGGGCGGTTTTGATTTTTGTACATTATTGGTAATCATTTAGTTGTAAAGAGGTTTAAATAGCCAAACTATGTTACTGGCACTTAATAAAGAGTCTGGGTAAGAAAAAAAGTTTATTCCAAATTGGAAATTTTTGTTTAAAAACAATAATAATCCTGTTTTCCGTTTGTGACTTTTACTAACATAAGGTTATCCTGGCAACTAAAACTTCTCGTTATTTTTAGTAGAATAATTTATGTTTGTCGCATAATCCAGTCGTATTGTGACTTAAAAGTGATATCTTTGTGTCGATTGTAATGGCAGAAAAAGCAATAAGAGCTAGTAAAATTGTAGCGCTGCTGGAAGAGGGGTGTAGCCAAAAAACTATATTCTTACTGATTATAACAAATTACTAGTTATTTATGCTAATGCCATAGTAAAAATATTAATATTATCCATACAAAGGCGATGACTGTTAAGGTGCCCGTTTTTTTTTGCAAAGCGGTGTATGTATTTGATTTATTCCTGGCCACTTGTTTGTCTGTGGTCTAAATTAGTTATCTTTTTATTTCTGTTCAATTTTGTTCTCTTTTGAATGAGTACAATGTGCTCCAGTTGCTAATTGAATAAATTAGTTACTTTTACATTTTCAACAACATTTTTATTTCCAACATGCTGTTTGGTAAAAATAAACCCGCATAACTGTGGCAAGTAATTTATTGATTGAAGAAAAGTCAAATAGATTTTTTTTTAAAGATTTTATATTTATTATTTCTTTAGAATATTGCTTGCTGTTGTTACGAGTTTCAATAGAAATATTTATTTGCATAGAATTTTTAGCCCCTGCCCCTTACTGCAATTTCAAAACCCTTATAACTTTATTGATCCTGATCTATCGTCATTTCATACTGTATTAATTTGTTTCTTCTTCTATACTAAGTCAAATTAAATTAGCTAGCGAAACTCTGCAGACGTGATGGATATCGATATCTAAACATGATAAAACAAAATATCTATTACCTTGATGAGTTTTTTTTTTAGTTTATCAACCGGTAGTCGGTCCTTCAGTAATTCATCGTGACCCATCTTATTGATGTGTCTTTACCCCAATAGAAATTACCCCTCATTTAAACCCACGTTTATCTTCTTAGGTAACTATATCTTAAAAACCAAACGAAACCAAAACACAAAGTATGTTCAAAGTAATTACAAAATATTTCAAGACACGAAAACGACTAAAACCTTACCTCTCACATGCAACACAGGAAATACTTAAAACCTACCTCACGTAAAACAGAAAAAAGATTACGAACTAAAAATTAAGTAAAAAATCAGCAAAAAAAAATTCCGAAACAGCATTCTTATCACGCTCTTCTCGTTGCAGTGCAGTTGGTCGTTCTAGCACAATATTAATGGGGGCGGTCCTCTGGCCAGGTGCCAGGGGCGCATCGCCATGATTTAATTTCAAGCTACTGATGGAAGCAGACGGTAATATTGAATTAAACGCCCGCAGGTTCACTCAATGCTCAGCGTTTTGTTGGTACAACGCTTCAGTGGTACATATAGATTGTTTCTTGTTTTGGGTTTGTAATTTCGTCATAATGCTTGTTATGCACTGTTTTAATGGAATATTGTGAACTTATGTTTGTCGAGCATATCTACGTACATATTTGGATGTTTTATATCTTAAATTTTATTGCTTATATTGTACTCGTACGCCATCATCCTCCTGGTTAAAATTGCTTATCCATATCGTAAGTAAATAGATATTTAAACAATTTTAAGGAGCACCAAACACCATTGCAGCACTCTAATTGCGTAGCATACGATCAATCACAATGCGTTTCAATTTGACAGTCCAACAACATTCATTGCGTTATTTACGTTGTTGAGCAGACAATTTTTTTCAAACATGAAGCAATGTTTTAGCAATATCCTTCAAAATGATACAGATTGTGATTGATCGTGTGTGCAATTACGGTGCTGGAGCGACATTACACAGTCAATATGCGTTTGGGTTGTGGATCCAATCAATCGTTTGAAGCAGAGTAATCATTTCCCTAACCACGCTGTATTTTTCAAATAAATTACTTTAAAATTAATTACGTCATATTTTTACGTAACTTATCCTTGCTGTGTTTTTAATGTTATAAAAATATCTTGTACAATTTAACTTTTGAAAAAAAAAAATCTGCCCTTTTGATGTATTTTTCAAATAAATTGTTTTTTTATTAATTAAGTCATATTTTTAAGTAACTTATCCTTGCTGTGTTTTTAATGTTATAAAAATATCTTGTCCATTTTTACCTTTTGACAGAAAAAGATTTTCTGCCCTTTTGATGTATTTTTAAATAAATTGTTTTTTTTATTAATTCATATTTTTAAGTAACTTATACTTGCTGTGTTTTTAATGTTATAATAATATCTTGTCCATTTTTACCTTTTTTAACCATTCAGGGATCAGGGCAAATCTTTTTCTTTCAGATTTGCCCTGATCCCTGAATGGTTGGTTAATGGCTAACGCTGTAGTTGCCCCACGCATGAAAAGAACCCGGATGTTATCTAGCTAAAGAAGACTAATAGTTATAAAGCTTTTTCAACCCTAATATACACAGGAAAAATATTCTATGTTTTTAATAAAACAAAAAAATGCATCGCAGCAATTCTATTGTTTTTTTTTCTTCCATTTTATTGCTTTTTCTTTCATTGACTTCCAAATTTTATAGTATTGCACCCTTCAGAGGTAAAGTAAGTAAGAGCATTATTTTAACGAGCGACACGAGAGTCGAGACTCATGGCTCATAAAATAAAATTATAAACATAAACTTTCTCGGTATATATTGCTAATGACCATTTTGCATTTGTTGATTTGTGAGCACGTAGATTAAAATTATTTAGTTCAACGGTGATGCCTAACCTTACTTTTCATTCGGGTGGTGCGAGCAAAAGAATTGTTCGAGCCATTTTATCTAAGCTACTAAAACTTTGTTCCAAGAATTGTAATGCCAGAACACTGCACACGTACAGATTATCGGCTACTGAGTCCTCATTTTCTTTTTATTTTGAACTAAAGAACAGTGGATAAGGTTACTAGAGGTAACTAGAGATAGGTCGAACAACAAGCATAGTGTTACTATCCATTACTTTCAGTGAAAAATGTAACCTCCTCAGTCCTCCTAGTTACCTGGTAATAAAACTGAGAAAATGTCCGGGTACTGCGTCGTGTCACTGTTTTAAATTGAGGCTATAAATTCCAGCTTACTTTTCTTAAACAAAACACATGGTTTTTATAGACATTACGAAAGAAAGGACCCAAGTGCTTTGTCGATTATTGACCGAGCGAGCGTAGCGAGCAAACCGTCTCTGCATCAAGTCTGGCAAAATTTGCGAGTTTGTCAGTTTGTACATACCCGAAAGTCTATGAAAGAAAGTGTCTATGAAAGAAATCACGGCAATAGTATATAATACTACGAAGTTAAAAGGAAAACTATCATAGCTAAGTATGCTTTACAAGTCAACGAGTAATAATCGACCAACTTACATTTGAAGTTGGAATGTATGGGAGAACATGTTTTTCAACTACAATGTTAAAGTTTGTTCTTGGGGTAAAATTAATACCAACTACGGAACCCTTTTAAGTTTGGCCGGCTTTTAAATTTGAATTCGACATGATTTGAATTTGATATAATAATCATAATATATAAATCATAGAGCGCTGGTTTATTAAAACATTTTCTAACGCTAAGGCCGCGCGCAACATGATAGTATCATTGTGTTTGAACTCATTGATAAGTTCTTTTACACTAGGTTTTGTTCAGGGTCGAGCCGGGAGTTGGCCATAGGAACTCCTTAACCAAAGAAGTTAGAACCATCGTTTTTGGACTCTCTGGACTATGTATTGACAAGTACTTTTACACTAAGTGCTGTCCAGGTCTATAAGAACTCCTCAACTAAACAAGATAGCGACTAACAGCGATTATTTCAGCGCGAAAAAGTTTGTGCTCGCTGTTCGCAGAACTACTAGTTATATGAGTACCTATAAGCTGCTTGATAATTATCGTACTAATACCAGCAAATCGTACTAGTATAGTTTGTTTATTCAAGTGATCATTAGTAATCATTAGGAAGCCTTAATGACCACTTAAACGAACGGTCGTGTGGAAACATCATTTCAATACTGTCAATATTATCATGCTGACCAAATGGAGGGCGCACGCGCGCAGGTGGATGTAGGTACCTACTTAATTACAGTGCAATTACAGAGCAACTAATTTCTTAATGTGTCTCGGGAATCATCGGATTTCCGAATACAAACGAATGCTAATTTCCATGTCCGCCAATTATTAGATTTATCGTCTCTAATAATTTGAATTCAGAACTAAGTACTTTATTGTTGTTTTGTTTTGATTTTCGTGTGAACTATATAGAGGTGAAAAACTATTTTCTCCCATTATTTAAATAAATTACATTTACTTAAAAGAGTAACCCAAGTCAATTGAGAGCGTCCGGTCTACACCAAGTGCAAAGGGCAACTGATAGAAATCTGACGACTGACGAACGACGAATTTTGCTGAGAGACATTAAGAAAAAAGTTGTACTGTACATAATATTGAAAACTGCGTAATATTTTTGACGTCTCTAATCCTCAAGTCGTCTTATACAAAACACAAAGAAAGCGCAGACAGGATGGATTCTTCTTGGCAGATGCTCCAGAATAAAACCAGAAATAAAAGCTTGCCATTTCAAAAATAAATACAACTTGCTCTTAAAATAAGTGCAACCATTTTCTCGAGCAGACCCTGCCAATAAAACTAGGATGAATACGAAAGCAACGAGCAAATATTAAACTCTATAAAATAACCGAATAGTTCTAACTTTCCACTTTTCACAAACATTTCATAGGTCAGTTGCCTCGCCAAAAGCAACGAGTCTTCCAACTTTAGTATATTTTAGCATATTCCACGATAGTAAACAAAACTAATAACGACGTCAAACGTTGAGATGAGAATATTGTTTACATAATTTCTATGCAACGCAATTTCCTTGCAGATGTGAAAATAAAATGTAATGTCCATCCCAACTACGTACTTATTTCGGAGCTAAAAGTTAGGTGAATACAGTAATACAGTAGCTTATTATGAACATACATATCTCCCTTAAGTACCACCCTGTTTAAACTGAAAAGGGACCTTATGCTGATGATGAAGTAATAATTAAGTTTTAAAGTTGCATGGGTAATAAATTTATAAATATCATCTCCGTGCAAAAGTGATGAAACCGTAGCATTCGTAGCAAAATTTTAATCAGCTGTAAATTTCCTGAACAGAATAAAATGAAATAAAATAGTACATTGCTGTCGCGGCCTGCGACCTGCAACACACACAATGCGCGGAGATTCAAACTAAGTAAATTAATTATAATTTCCAGAATTAATGACGAACAACGATAATTTTTCACGCGCCTATAATATTCATTTGTTTCTTCTTTATTTTAAAAACAGCTCTATTTGCCAAATCGAAATTTAAATAAAATCTTTGTTTTCATAGTAATTTATTTGGCCGCTAAACACGACAGATATGGATTTTCATCGAAGAAGGTTGTCAAAATAATGCTCGAATTTCCAAGCATGTTTGAGAAAAATAAAATTTCAAAGCCGTCATAAACAAAAGTGCGCGTCAACAACACAAGTGCAGATAATATTTTAATTTTTTACTAGTCTAGCTTTTCACTAGCATAAGGCTCAGTACATACGTCCGAAGCCTGTCCGGCAGACGCACAAGTCGGACACGGTGAGTTAGTGTCCGACACTGAGATAAATCGACTGCGGTCTTAGAAACGGAGTGCACGCTCCGAGGAATCTATTATTTATCTATTTGTTACGTGAAATGCACTGTCCGGATGTGGTCTCATTGGATAACGATGTGTAATTGGGTTTATTCAATTGAGAGACATTTTCTTTCTTTCTACCTTTTTTATTTCAACCGAATTATGTGCACGTTCAAATTATTGTCATGATTTATAGTGTTTATTATACATAGTAAGTCAAACATCGTGGCGGTAGCCATGGCAGTGTTTTGTAATTCAAAGTATCGTATGAACCTTTAATTAAGCTAAAGCTTTTTTTTTTTTTGAGGGTGGGAAATCATCCAATGACTTCTCCCGCTCTGGGCAGAGTGTAAGGGCGTGTCAGACTTGTACTGACTAAACCCCACCCGTGTTCCTTCAGTTGCCTGTTGCCAAGGTCCCGGTATCCCTTTCGGACTAACCCGCAACCCTGGCAGGCATCGGTCCTAGCAGACCTGAGTTACTGATCTGCCCTGGAAACACGACAAAGTTCTGTTTTCAAATATATAAAAAACAGCCTTGAAAGGTTGTCGCCCTTAGAAGAACTTCGAAAACAATAGCGTACCTACATAAAATACATAAATAAAACCATTTGCCTGGTCCACGTACAGTAAATGAAGTGCTCTTGCCGTATTTCAAGTACATTACGAGGGTCCGTTTCAAGTGACACTAATTAAATATAGCGACAGAAATCTATTTCACCGAACAAAATGTTTCTGAAATCAGATCCGAAAATTAAGTGATTTCAAGCAATTGACTTGATTTAATGTAATTTAATGTGAAACAAAATGTTTTTAAAGTATAAAGTAGATACTTAATAGACTTGTTATTATTGTGGGTACGGGTAAGTAGGTACGGAGAATACTGGCATCTCTCCTGAAAAAAATATTGTTTTGTTTACATGCATCCCAGTCGTCTACCAGTATAATTATACCGAAGTGATATCGTCAAATTATATTATATAAAAAGTTTTTGAAAGTGGCTAGTAAAAAGTAGAGAAAAAATCTTCATCATCTAATGCTGATGCGCCAGACCGTTCACAGATTTAGACATCAAACATCACAACGACAACTAAAATACAAAATAAGGTTCAATTTGAAGAAATGGCCCGGGAATGTTATTTAAAAAAGATATTCTATAATGTACACTGATTGATGAACACCAACAGGATACAAGTAAAAGTGCTTCAAAGTGCAAAATTATATAAAAAGGTTACAAAAGTGGCTAGTAAAAAGTAGAGAAAAAATCTTCATCATCTAATGCTGATGCGCCAGACCGTTCACAGATTTAGACATCAAACATCACAACGACAACTAAAATACAAAATAAGGTTCAATTTGAAGAAATGGCCCGGGAATGTTATTTAAAAAAGATATTCTATAATGTACACTGATTGATGAACACCAACAGGATACAAGTAAAAGTGCTTCAAAGTGCAAAATTATATAAAAAGGTTACAAAAGTGGCTAGTAAAAAGTAGAGAAAAATCTCGTGTCATGCTGAAGCAACAGACCGTTCATGCCCGCATTTACACATCAAACATCACAACGCCAACCAAAAAACAACAAGCCACATTTGGGAGAAATGGCCCGGGAAAGTTATTTAAAAAAAGATATTCTATAATGTACCTACACTGATTGATGAACACCAACAGGATACAAGTAAAAGTGCTTCAAAGTGCAAGCGCTTCTGCTATCTACCTGACGAAATCCTATTACAGAGTCCTACGTGATGCGATGTCTCAAGTCCCAAGATTTAGAATCCCTCAGATCTCTTAGCTAAACTAATAACATAGTTTGCCTAAACAATCTGAACTAGCCTTGCCTTCCTGTGCCTCTTGTAACCCTCATAAAACTCAGTACACTTGTCTAAGTTTAACGTAATTTTGATAGCTCTAACTTACACTGAGGACAGTCCGATGATTTTAATTAAACAAAACTTTGCTCAAATGTTTAGCCTAAAGGGACAGATGTGGCCTCGAAACAAATTGATATTAACACATTCAGAACATAAGCTCTTGGGGTTTCTATTATTACGATTATTAGTCTTTTGCTGTTTATTGTTTGTGTGATTGTTTGTTTGAGTAAAATTAATGGGATTGCCTTATTAACATTTAGTAGTTATATTGTTTGATTTAGGGCAAATTTTACTAAACTTTTATACCGAGTATAAGTCTTGTCCTCCAAATAAATTTTGATTTTTTGACAGTTTTTAAAGATATCTGACTTTGATAAAATCAGCCATTACACTCGCGACAATCTAAGAAGTCCCTTTTGACAGCGATACAAATGATACTTTGTGTAGCGATGAAAAAAAAAAGTTTCTTGTAAACTGATTCTCGAGACATATCGATTGAACATACTTAGAGTTTGTAATCGAAGACTTATCTACATCGCTTTAAACTGATTTTCAAGGCTTAACGTTTTATTATATGTACGAGAACGAAACGTCAAAACGGACTTCTTAGATTGTCGCGAGTTTAGTAATAGTAATTTATTTCAAAAACTTCATTAATGTTACATCATTGTGGTCTCGACCCATACCCCTGAACTAGGACACCCTGTATGACAGGGGTCAAAGTTTGTCCCGATACATAGACCAACATGTGAAGGCTTAGACTAAAAATAAATTACAGTGATTTAAAATATGATTAAAAGAAAAAAATGAAGTGAAATAAAACAAGATAAATTATTATAAAAAATCATAACACAATAAACATAAATACCCACAAATGTGCTGCTAATAAAAACAAAACTGTTGATGATGAGTAGAGAAACTATGTAAAATGCCCGCATAATGTCACCAAGCTTGACAAATAGATTCACAGTCTGACGTTATCAGGGTAATAATGTCTCATTGTCACCTCTTCAGACACTGATAGGCTAGCTAGCTCACTAAATCGCAGATCACATATTTCTTACAAAAGATTTGAGTCCTAGAAGACACAGAGGTCAGGTGGAATGTCTTTTAGTGGAGGCCTTGGCGTAAGATCCATTGAATTTGATATTCTAGTTACCAAATCGTGTTAGTTAAAGAAAGGGCCTATTTTAGACCTACTAACGTTTAAAAAAATGGTGTCTTTTAGAATGTTTTCTCATGTTCATTGTTGCCGAATTACGATTATTACCAACCGTTTCGGAGATTAGCCGGAATATACAGAAAGACAGACAGACAATATTAATAATTGCTATTTTGTTTTAAGTATCGTATAAAAGATGTTATTTTGGCATTAGATACGAATGCTACCTTCTTCCGGTACGCCAAAACCTACCGGAAGCATGTAGCATTCGGAGGTCTCCCCACAAGGTGGACCGATGACCTTGTGAAGGCCGCAGAAATGATGATGATGACGATTCTGAAATTACAAACAGACATTGTAATTTTATTTATTTTCTATGTATGGCCTGTAGATTTTATTTCAAAACTGTGTAGTTAAAATTAGGTCGGTTATGGATTGTCAGAATTTCCTTTCTTAACGAATTGTAAGTAGATTAAATCGACTCAAGCAGTAGATCAATTCTCCTGACCACTGCAGCGCGTGAAGACATGTGTAGGTACAAACAACGGAGGCATTGACCAAACGACCGGGCTCTCTGCCAAGTCCCCCGAGACCACCTCGCACAGTTAAAATATTTGGCTCAGATATAAAATAAAAAATTTAGACTATTTTCTGAAGCTGATAAATATCAGTGTTCACGGCAATACCTTGTTTGCAAAAGAATTACCTACATTCATAGAAAATACTGTCGAAATACTGTCGCCGCCAGACGGCTAGGACCTCGAGGCCCACCGGCCTCTGATAGGGTCCCAGCTCGCGGTGGAAGTGTGCAGCGCATGAGAAGGGCACGATCCATCAATGAGAATGTCATGCGCTCATACTACGGGGCTACAGAGGGGGGAAACAATTTGACCGCGTACCGTGTTCGGATGCTCTCTTTTTCAGGTGCTAGAACCAGCTATCAACATGTCGGCACAACGACTATCGGATGAGGTGCGGGTCATCCAGATGTTGGATGACACTGTACTTGATCGCCTGCGAAGTGAAATACAGAGTAGCCATGTCATCGCCCCCCCATCGCAGTCTGTTTTAGTACCACCACAGGTCACTATAAGTCAAGCTGACGAGGAGATTGATGACAGGGTACAAACGTAAGTATCCAGTACAATGAGGAATTGAGGAGTGCTTTTGAGGGTGCGATCCGGGAATATCGGTTTATGTCGCCCACGCTTACCTCGTTTGCCCATGCATAACAAAAATAGGGCGCTGGTGGTGGTTCTTGATTCGCAGTTGTCAAGCTATTTTGAGGACTGCGAAGACCTCACCGATGCTAACTCGATTCTGTACTGCGCGGCTGTAGCGGCATTTCGTGTAGCTCACGTCAAATTTGATAATGAGCCGTAGAGCTACACAAACGAAATCAGCCGTACCAGCTTGGCAGTGCAGGATTGAGCGCCGTATTGGTGGGGCCAGGGCGCTCATCGGCAAACTAATCTGCTTCAGGGAGAGCAATACTCGCCCTAGAGTGTTGCGCTTCGTGAGGCGGGCGTTCTCAGGTACTGATATCGGTCCTCAGGACTATTTCACCCATAAGTAACGCCATCAGGATGGAATTTGTTGTGGACAAATGTGCAGTCATGCATGTAAAGCGAGGGGAGATTATGGAATCAGAGGGAATTCAACTCTCGGATTCCATATACCTTAGAGCCCTCTCCGCATCCGAAAAGTATTTGGGTATGTTGTCGGAAGCGTTAGGCATCAATGTTACTGATATGAAGCAGTCGTTGAATGCCTGAAGAAAGTATTTAATAGTCTTCTTTCAGGCGGAAACAAGGTGCGCGCCTACAACGGTTGGGTCATGCCGGTTCTGATGTACTCTTTCGGCATACTCAAATGGACTCAGACCGAAACTGGATAGGAGGGTCCGTACACTGCTGACCACAAAACGGATGCATCACCCACGATCATCGGTGATGCGATTGTACATCCCGTGGAAGCGCGCGAAATCATGCAAATATAAATTTTAGTTAATCGCATAGAACAACAATGAAAAAAAAATTAAAAAATTATAAATTGACTTGTAGCATCGCGTTGACCGTTATCAGTATTTAGTGGTTTTAGTACTGTAATCGATGTGAAGTGATATTAAATCTAATAAATAATAGTTTATACGTCGTGTTTGATAATAGTTTTAATGAAAAAACGACAAGAAACATTTTTTTTGGTCTAATTTATACGGACCGCTCGATACCTATTTAATACCTATTGATATTTCGTCGTCTGATGACGAATAGTGTACCGACCATGTACCGACCTAATCAATACAAAACTCATGTACGTCTTTTTTGTATTAAGTATGTCGGAAGAAGAGGCGTCTGAAACTATAAAATCTCAAAGAGGAGGCGATTTATCGATTCGTAATGGATATCGGTACACAATGAAGCGATCGAGTCCCAACGGGCATATCGTATGGAGATGCGTTGAAAGAAAAGTATGTAACGCCAATTTGATTAACCATTCGATGATTATAAAGGAAATCACCAATATCAACCTAATTTTGCTGAAAATTAAATAAAAAAAATAATACACGTTACTTTAGAAAAGTCAGAGAATTAAAAAACCCCAATACCTTCCTTGTACTCAGAAGTCATTGAAGGACTAAATGATGCCCATTACAATTTCATAAACAAAATCCCAAAATATGATAACATAAAAAAAACGATTATACAAGCGCAGAAATCAATCATTAGGCGTTAAAAAAACAAGATTTTTAAATGTTATGTTGCTAATTTTTGTTTGTCCCCAGTGTATTTTGGTAGTAATTTTTAAATATTAAGCTTTAAACCTTAATATTTCGCAAACGGACCCCTGAATCCAAAAATGGTTTTCACGCACTCACAATTTTTGAACAATCTTTCCAATGACACCCCACAACATGGGACAGATGAGAAAAAAAAATATCCACAAATTGTTGGGGTGGAACCTTAACAAAAATTTTTTTCATTGGTTTATTGTATCACTTTGTCGGACACCCACGCCAAATTACAGCTTTGTAGCACTAAGTCTCTGAGCTAAGCCGCGGACAGACAGACGGACATTGCGAAACTATAAGGGTTCCCTATTGACTACGCAACCCTAAAAAGGATTGTTTCAGTTTCTTTTGGTCTGTAATATTCAGTAGGAGCACGTCGTCGAAACTGTAGAGAAGAAATATGAAATATAGGAACCATAACTACCCCAATAAATTAGCATGTCTAAAGTTGTTTACGTATATGCAAACATACATACTTCCATAAACACACGGTTTGTTCCCAATTGGAGAAACTTACAACAACACACAACAACACACGTGGCACTAACACCACGAAAAACAAGTTCAGTTCCATAATAGTTATGACCACGTTTAAGTATAATATCAGTTTCCCTCTGCCATTAATAAAACTTCAACTATCCCAAACCGTGAGTATTATCGGAGCAAATAAAGTTAGTAGAGACGAAATTATCAGGAAGAGGATTTCCTAGAAAACTTTCTCTGTAATATATTGAATCTACATCCTTAGAAGACGTGGATGAAAATTATATTTATGGGGTGCCTAAAGTTTGCCTGTGTATTGGTAAGCGATGGTAGGAATTGATACAATCACCTCACTAATACTTTGATCTTTTTTGGTATTTGTCATCTTATCATTGCACGCGTAGCATGACCGCCGTAGAAATGGGGTTTTGTCGACGGAAGAGTAGACAAAATGGCAGATGAACAAAACTCAAAACAACATTATAACATAGACAAAACCCATTTCTATGGTGGTCATGCTACGCGTGCAGTATAACCTAGATGTCTTTACAGCTTTTTGTATAACTTTTGAGATCAACAATCCGAATCACTACACGGAAACGGTAAATCACAACACGTTAACATAGCGTCTCATCCTATTTGAAATGAAATTGCACGACAATCGGTGAAAGATGCAGACAAAAAGCAGGCAGTACCTAAAGTAGGTATATGACGCGACTATATTGAGACCGCTAAACTTACATGAAACATCTCCACTAAGTCTTACGCAAAATTATTAGCCTGGGCGCCAATTAATACACAAATCACTAACATCCAGACGCCGAGCAAACATCAGTACTGTAGGCATCGAGATATAAGTACTAACGTACGTACGTACGTAACGTACGTTAGTACTTATATCTCGATGACTGTAGGCCATACAAATATTTGTTCTGATGCGGGAATTATACCCTTGACCTTGAGAACAGAAGCTGCGCCATTTACTTAGATACTTGTAAGACAAATTTTATTCAACCTCTTTAATAGAATAGCTACCCAAAACTTATGGCCATAATAACCACACTTCGCAAGTGGAAAACTCAAACTAACAGCATTTATATTAATCACCGATTTACATACTATACCAATTTTTGATTTGCCAGTTGTCAGTTCCGGTTCTGGTTAGACTAGAAGCCAAACCCAACATAGTTGAGAAAAGGCTAGGCAGATGTATAAGCGTCGGTCTGTAAGTCAGAAATGAGAAAGTTGAGGTTACAAAGCGTAGTGTCATATTGAGAGAAGAACGATCAAGAAAAGCAGTTAGGTATTGGTGATATGTTGGTGATGATGACATTTCATCAGCATGTAATATTTTCGTTCTTTACATTAAATATTCGCCTGTTTTGATCCACCTCGAGCTCCCTTAACCATACTATAATAGGTAGTATTATTATTATACATTTTAGGCGTATAGTTTCAGTCCATGAAATTATAATTTCATGGGATCACATAATTATTATATGTAAGTACTTGTGTGCTAATACTTAAAAAAAACTCGCTATCTTACCACCCACGGGAAGATGACCTAGGTGTATTATTAATCGTCAACATTAAAAGATAGGTATAAAATATAACCTTAGCGTAATACATTTCTAATATTTCCTTTAGCCCCTCAGGCTGGCCCAAAATGTGCTTTTGAGAGTGGATTTAGAATAGAATTCTGAATAATACTGTCATAATATTTCAATGGCGGCGGATTTGAACCCCAACCCCAGCCTTCCGTTCCGAGGGCCGTGGTCATTTGGGTACCTATTGTGAATTGAAATTATACGTGACGTCTTTTTTTGGTGAGGAGAAAGTGATTTGAAGCCAGCTCTGAAAACGCATTTTGTCATTTAAGTTTTAATATAAAAATATAAATGTAGTATACGAGAATCCATGCGTGTAAGCGATCTATATTATCTGACTAATACACAATATTCACAACGAAAATTGTGGCTTTCAATCACTATATTATTTTCTTTCTTCTGTGATTTTTGTAGTACCGAACCTATCCTTAGTTTTATACGAAGTCCTTTAAAGTATCCGGTTTTCAAAAACACAAATAAATGTAAATGTGTATGTATAGCAAGAACCCTGCATTTGAATACACAACGCGTAGCAAAGGGGTTGCAAGGTCTCTTCTTCAGTTTTGATGAAAGGGTATGATCAGGATGCTGACTTCAAACAAGACATCCGGAATAAAACAACAGCCCCTTACGAATTGGAGGAATTTCTGTGCTTCGACATGTATGTAGTAGGTATACATAAAAACATGGACGCATGTTGACGTATTATTAATAATTATTAGGCATGTAGGAATGGTGAGAATTCTTTAATACACAGACAGCTCTTTATTTTTTATTATTTATTTTCTTTCTTTCTTCTATTGTAGCCACATTCAGTTTTCAGTTTATCCATAAAATACAAAATCTGCTTAAATGAATTGCATAGGCATCGCAGTATTCATTCCTGTTTAATGTTTAACAGTATTCAGTTTATTATCGACTATGAATTAATATAACATACTTCCAAATTAATTTTACTAACAAATAAAATATTTAAGTTCTTTTTTTTGTGTGTTAAAAATAATATTTCACAAGGAGGAATGCTGTCTCAACATTAAATTATAAAGGTCCTATTGTCCCGGTAAACTAATTCCTTTACAAGGCTACCTTTTGTTGAGGTCAACAGTAGAAATTTTATTTTATGCTTTTATTCCAACATTAGTAGTAGATACTGTATGAAATTATGATGTAACTAATGATAATATTTCTATTGGCATGTAGTTATTTTTTTACATTATTTTTATTATGATCACGCAGTTCGCCCATAAATCTTGATGCGGCACTAAGCATATAATTTTCCATGATTTCCAATTTATATAATATCATTAATATAACGTTAACAATAAACCTAACGCAGTATCACAAAAAACGTACAAAAGAAAATTGATACTTACATTCACATACGCCTGCAAAAATCACAATAGCATAACGCACATGACACTACACAGCGTAACCACTATGACAATATTCGTAGGCGTTGGCGTCGCCACGCGACTGCTCCGGTCGCGCACCCGCGTCCATCTGCCGCCGCTGGGCGCTCTAAGACAGTGTATCTATTATATGTAAAGATAATTCGTAGGCCTGAGCTTTGAAAGCGTTTTATAACGCTTTCAAGAAGACGGGAGCATTGAGTTTTGTAATTACAATTTCTACCCAGTTGAGTAGATTCGATAACTGCATCAGTTTTCTCTCATACGCTCACGAGTTCAGAATTTGTCTTATTTACTGTTCAGAAGTGAATAAGTGGATAATAAACCTGCTTTAAGCGTTTTATTAAATCTGTTCAACAAGTTTAGAAGGAGTACCCACCCTGACAGAAATGTTAATTTAGATACAGAACTTTCATGGCTGATTTGATCGATCGAATCTCCTCATAACAATTTGAATAGTAGATGTCAAGACATTATTTGAAATACTCTGCAATATTACTTAATTTTACGTCAAGTTCGGATTATCATCTGCCTAAACTAGACTTGAGCAACTTAGCTTTGAAATTGTTCGTTAGTATTAAATTATGTGTATCTTCAGCTAAATAAGATTTTTGTGAGACCACGTCTGTCCTTGGTGCCTAAAATTTAAGGAATTTATTATTAGTATTTTCTGAAGTAGTCCTTTTCTAAAGATTTATATTTGATTTCTTATTTATGTATCAACGTAAAAGTATCTTAACACAGATTACAACCTATTTTAACAATAGATATCTGTGTTATCTTAGTTCCTCTTCATAATAATTAGTTATTATAGTTTATATTGGTTATAACGCATAGTTTCTGTTTCTGCATATTCGTAAGGCGCTTATATAACTTGAGAACCGCTTATTTCATTTGTATTTTATGTTTAAATTCCTTGATAATTTAGTAATTGGCTAGGTTTTAGTATATTTCTTCAGGCTTCAGCTGCAGGCTAGCAGGCTTTGTAGGTGGCCGCCCTTATGACAAATCAATCCATCAAAATCTTGTACCTGTGCATTTTTTTAATCTCATTAATGCATTTTTTTTACACAGCAGTAAAAGAAGAAAGCCCGCCTTTCTTCCCCTGGATTACCATGAAACTGTTGGTAAAGCTTTCACGACGGAATATACCGGTGAGCTTCTAAAATTAAACGCTGCTTACAACGTTACAGCGTGCGTTGATGAGCGAGGCGAGATAAATTACGTTAGGGCTGGAATACACTCGCTCAGGTGCCAGTTATTTGTAAGTGTAATACTTAACTTTTTACATGTTATAATAATTATATTATACGTACTGATACGCTTTTATATCGCTAGTAAGAGGGACTATAGATGATTCAACAATTTTGTTCTATACGGTATTTGCTCAAAAATAAAAAACGATGAAGATGCTGTGATTGTAGCTAAAAGGCTGCAGTGAATGCAGAATAATGAGAATAACTCAACGTGACCAAGGGCGGACTTCCCGTTGTCAACAAAACACTATCTCCAAAATCTTAAGCATTGAACGTACCTATGTGCACTAACCTTATCTGTCAGGTGCGATACTTTGAACCAGCCGTAAAGCGCATGCGTGTACCAGGTGTCGTCCAAACATTACGATACCCTTTCATGTATACTAACGAAGTACTTATTTGTAAACGTTGTAAGTGAAAGTTATTTTGGGACTTTTATGGGGTTCCCCGCATGCTTAAAGTTCTGTTTGAAGTTTAAGGAATGGGTTATGAATAATGTAGTGGAGACTTCGTGGTAACGATATATTCGGAGAAGTCATGTTAGAACAGCAGTTTAGATACGCTTAAGCGTCAGCGCTCATCAAGAGCAGAGCAGAGCATTTTCTGAGACTATTGGAAAATGAATCTTATGACAATTCCCATACATTGCAAAATTAAATACACGTTGAGCGGGTTAGATGCGCCTCTTTTTGTAAACCTCAAATCATTCTTATTTCGGGGTCTTCAAAATACTAAATAGCTAAGTAACTGCGATCAATCTGGATGTGTAACGGTTGGTCATAATTCTTACCTCGTCAATTCATCTTGTAGCTCAACCTTATAGTTTAGAGAGCTCAAGGACCCGTCACAGGACACCACCAAATTTGCAGCACATTTGTGTAGGTCAATAAAATACTGAAAACCGCCAGACAGATATAAAGTCATTTATATAACCTAGCGAAGTTACGATAAGTCAGTTTATGAAGATCCAACGGCTTTTGCTAGTCACCATAGTGAAAAGAAGACGAAATACGGTGTGCCTAGCATATTCACAATTAACGAGAGACATTTTTTTTGGGAATTTCTTACGCCACTTTTCATCGCAGCAGAGATTGGGCGTTTCTGCCCTGGAGCCCAATAGCGTTAAGATATATACCAATGGAAAGATCTCATCAAGAAGAATATTTTTTATTCTGAAGACTTTTCTTGATCGTTAGTACGAAAGGAGCTACAGAGCTTTAAGTGTGAGTGATTAAATATTATTGTAATTCTGGTATTTCGTCAATTAAATAACTTTTAATGATTCAGTGCCTTGCAAACATCAACTTTGAAGCCTATAAGCGACCATTTTAAAACACTAGTCTCCAATAGATGCCATTTTAGGAACAATGTTTTTAAGATTCGGTCGACCGGACACATCATTAAGCCTAACGCGTACCCCAATAGAGTTGAGATATATGCCAATGGAAAGATCTCTTCAAGGCTAATATTTTGTGATAGGACGCTTCTCTCGATTGTTAGAACGAAAGGAGCTACAGAGCTCTAAATGTGAGTAATTAAGCATTAGTGAAACGTCAGGTATTTAGACAATGAAATAACTTTTACTAACTTTGAGCCTTGCAAACATGATCTTGCAAACCTATAAACGGACATTTTAAAACGTTGGCCTCCTAGATGCCGTTTTGGGAACAAGGTGTCTAAGAGTCGATCGGCCGTACAAATCGTTATGCCTGCCGCATCCCCCAATAGAGTTAAGATATATGCCAATGGAAAGATCTCTTCAAAGGAAATATTTCGTGATATGACGTTTCTCTCGATTGTTAGTATGAAAGGAGCTACAGAGCTCTAAATGTGATTAATTAAGCATTATTGAAATTCATCACCTATTTAGGTCATTATCTCTGTACTGACTAATAATAGGCAAAAGTCGTGTTTGTAGCAAAGGTTATCCCTAAAAAACTCTTTTCACTGGTATATAGCTTATGGCTATTGGACGCCAAGAATTGCTTTTAACTTCGGTGCGCAATTTATTATCTATTTAGGTCATTAACTCCGAACTGACTAACAATATGCAAAAGTCGTATTCGTAGCAAAGGGTCTCCTTGGAAAGCTCTTTATATTGGTGTATATCTTATGGCTATTGGGCCAAGAACATTCCTTAACTTCGGTGCCCCAGTGGTCACCTATTTATGCCATTAACTCCGAACTGACTAACAATTAGCAATAGTCATGTTACTATCAAAGGTTTCCCTCAAAAAGCTAAAGCCGTTGACGTATATTTTATGGCTATTGGGCCAAGAATATTCTTTAGCTTCGTTGCCCAAGTATTCACACCTATGTATTTGGGTCATTTACTCCGAACTCACTAACAATTGGCGTCGTTGGAAGTCGTGTTAGTAGTAAAGGTTCTCCATGGAAAGCTCTTTCCTTTGGTGTATATCTTATGACTATTGGGCCAAGAAAATTCCTTAACTTCGATGCCCAAGTAGTAGTCACACCCATTTAAGTCATTTACTCCGAACTGACTAACAATAATTGACAAAAGTCGTGTTAGTAGGAAAGGTTCCCCTTGAAAAGCTCTTTCCATTGGTATATATCTTATTTTTATTGGGCTTCAGGGCAGACCCAATAGGCAAAAGCCCATTCTCCTTTATGAAATAAATCATTCAAATCAGAGAAATACCAGAGTAATTAGCTACGAGAAATTGACAATATGCAAGGATCAAGCAATCAGCAGGACTGGACATTAATGTAAACGGCAAATATTCGCTTTGCCGATGATATCATTTGGCAGAGTCGCTGGGCCAGTTGGGTGAAATGAAGCCTCTCTCGGTGAGCCAGTCTCGGCTTGTATTTGGTTGGTCATGACTATAATCATATTTAATTCATAGGTATGACATGTGCAAGCTCGGTATGGAAGGGCGGCACTCGAAATGTAATCGTATTCTAGGTGCATCGTCTTCACATGTAATTATATAATTAAATGTAGGTATACAAAAGATTGTGAAACATTTTTTTAAAGAGTAACGGTGGAGTTTCTTGCCCATTCTTCTCCATATGAAAACTACCTTTTGGAGGAGCTCGTGGCTAAGTAATAACAGCCGCACGGGTCGATCCCTCAGGTTAAACTACGCTTGCCGGGGCTGGTCCGTGGATGGGTGACCATCTTTACATACCGAGACTCCTCCATGCTTAGGAAAGCACGTTAAACCGTTTGTCCCGGCTGTCATTTGTTGATCTTTGACCGTCGTTACGGGTCGTTAGAAGCCCGAAAGTCTGACAACCAGTCTTGCCAAGGGGTATAGTATTACCCAGTTACTGGGTTGTGGAGGCCAGATAGGCAGTCGCTCCATGTAAAATACTGGTATTCTGCTGCATCCGGTTAGACTGGAAGCCGACCCCAACATAGTTGGGAAAAGGCTAGGTAGATGATAAGCTAGAATCAGTTCTATTTCTTTGTTTTTGACGTTCAAAAGTGCCTTTAATATGCCTACTTGAAATAAATACTTTGACTTAGACTTTGAAATGGCGAAGGAGTATGCCTGTCTGGGGAGAGTCATCCAGCTGCAGCGGTAGAAAGCCTGTAAAACAAGTTCTTGGTCATACGAAGCCTTTTTGAAATGGCTTTTCCACCCTAGAACAATAAGTTGTATTGACCGCGAGTACCAAAACGCTAGCCAACCTATTTCCGTATTTTCAACTGAAAATTTGAAAACTTGTTACAGGCGATAGAAACTTCGGTCGCAAACAGTATACACTGTTAAACTTAGTAAGGAAATTGTAGTTCCAATATTGACTGAGTCCTGTTTAGTTTTGGCCAAGTCAAAGCCTAGGTTTATTGAAAATGTATTAGTTGCTCGTTCAGTATTGTTAGTATTGATTCAGGAATTAGAGGTAAGATGCATTTTGAGCTAGATTTAGAATTTTATTTGAACGAGCGAGCGAGCAATTGTTTGGTCGTGGATTCGTTATTCGCGCTGCACCGCGCTTCGCCATGTCTGTGATATCACTTTGTCAAAGACAGTTATTTATTATCATTGCCATGAGTTTTTATATAAGGTAGGCCCCAAACGCTGCGGTGTGTTTTTCGTATGTTCCAAAAATTGCACATTCAAAGACTATTCCAATACACGCTCCGGTCTTCCTATGCACACCTGCACAAATAAGGCTAAACGCTGAGACGCAGGTGACGCTGGTCCACGCAGTGCAGGGCAGAGCAGATTTTGTAATGCATGTACACGTACTGACATCTGCGTATACGCTGCGTCGCGGGCACGTGCCACGCAGACATTGTGTCTGTCCTGCTCTGCGTCTGGTTGTAGAGCCGGCACAGATTTCTGCCCGACGCGTGCTGTTCTGCATTACCTGCGCGCTGCGGTAAAAAATCTAGCGGGTATAGCAGGTTACTGCTTGACAAATTATCTAAAAAAAAAGTGGAACAGTGATTCTGTTGTGATTAAACCTCATGTCTATGGTCTATGATATATAAACTTTAGAGTTATCTTTGGGCAGTTATCAAAAACAGATGTCTTGAGGTTGTGCAAAATTAACCGAATAAAATTAATTCCTCAGGATTCCACTTTGATTCCACTGAACACCCCCGTCCTATCAGATTCTGCGTGAAGAGCATCAGTTAAAAAAAAATATAGAAAAACGGACTCCGTTTTTCTATATTTTTTTTTGTACTTGGAGCATAATTATTAAAGTAAGAACATCTCATCTTGATAAGTTATTCATTAATGCGATACAACATGAAATCAAACGATCAGTCCTTATCCAACCAACAATCAACATTTCCTCGCACATACCTAAAGTGAATCGCGTGACGTATGAAGCCATAGTTTACCGAGGCGATAGTAAATAGACTAAACAGGAAGCAGTTCAGAAATCGGTCAGCGCCTGCGAATCGTGCTGCGTTTCACAATATCCAGTTAACTTCATACACGTACAGTTTACGATGTTTTTCCTTTCACATGAAAGAAACCCGAGTAAAAGGTTTCAGTAAAAGTACAAAGCGGTTACGATGGCTGATGGATAATAATGCAGCTTTCAGCGGTGTTATTGTGATAGGTACATTGGCGTTAAATATTAAAAAATTGACATCTTTTGAGTAGCTAAATCTGAGAGCAGCTTATAGATTCGCTGAAATGCTATAGGGATAATCTGAAAAGAATATTTATTGCATGCCTATGAAGCTATCGTAATAGCGCCTTTCCATAAATTCACGTTTATTTTTCCTTTCAACCCTGACGCCATTTAGTCTACAAAACAGCCAATAACACAACGCTAAACAAAGGCCCGATTGTTTTCAATGAAAGAAAAGCACAAAAACGCGTAATAGAGCGTGACGAAGGGAAAAACGGAATCACTCCCGAAACTTACGTCATTAAGGAAGTTAATTAAGAAAAGGAGCTTAATCGAAAAGTTTGGGAACCCTGGATGTAACTGTGAAGTATATTTAAATAAATTATAACGGAATAATTTTAATAAGAATTAAAGACATGCCGTATCAGATCGTTTTGTTCCCGTAAGCTGATAATACTCTTCGTAATTTTTCCGAAAAGAACATCCGTCTTCTGGAATTAAAAGACGCCTTTGTTTGTTTTGAAAATATATCATTTTTGTTATTTATTATGTACTGTTTGTTTGTTTGTAAAGTAGGTATCTACTTCTTGAAAATAATATCACGTAGCTCTTCACCAATCCCGCTCTTCATCAAAATAAAACATTACAAAAACGTGTCATGACGAAGATTCAGCATCATACTATTTATGTTTAGCACAATAGGACTATTCGACTACTATAAAAATATCCATGAATTTTTCAAAGTTTTTCAGGTTTTGATAAATCTAATAAAACAAAATTTCTGCCATTTCTATAATTAGATTTTCGGAATTAGTCGAATCTTCTATCTAGAAAACATGGTGCGGGAGGGGTAAAAGTTCAACAACACACAACTCAACTTAGGACAACTCTCTAAAACCCCCGCGCAGCTACCTCAGAAACGGACTTACTTAAGCGGTCGGCCTGTAGTTTAAATATAAGCCCCGATTTTGTTCAAAGGATTCCAGTGCCAGAGGCTCTATAATAATTTTATTAGGTTGTTTGGTTATGTGCAGGAGAGGTTAAGGTGAGTTTTTGGCCAATTGGTCCACAACGCTACTCAAATTAACGTGTTACAAACTCCAAGCACCAATGAGTAGTCACAATTTTACAGAATGTAACAGTAACTGTTGGTGCAAACGTGTAATGCCGTGATCCGACGCTGCCCAATATTGCGGACGGACACAGACGAGCCCGCACGACGCACCGTGGGAAGGCGTACGTGCGGGGTATCGCAGACATCGGAAGTTCCTCGGTGCGCGGTGCGTGGCGGTCTGTGGTCGTCTGCCTTGCGTGTCCGTTGGCAAAATCGCGCGTCATTAGGTATAAAACCTCATGACATTTGTCAGAATATTGAACTCCCATAAGAGTGTGTGGTAGGACCCCAGACTCATTGAAAACTGGCGATGACAAACCAACAAGTCAGGCTACTCCCACAATGGCGATGAAAACCCAAGCAGGCGAGCAGCCACAACGACCCGGGCTAAGCTTAATTACAACCGGGGGATTAAGCCGGGACATATTTGCGTTGCCTGCTCAAAATTAGGGCACGCTAGGGATTTCTTATTTAATTTATTCGTGCCCGTGAAGAATGTCGGTTCGTGTCAGGAGGATACTGTTTTATGTTTTTTGTTGCCTCTTTTCCGTATTTTTTTGGGCGTGGATTTCCTACAGGTGAAATTATTTGAATTTCAAAAATAGACCACAACCTTTTTTGAAAAACGCTATCAAGATTTTCAGAGAATAAATATAATTGTACTCTATGGTGGTTCATACGATAGAATCAAGAACAAGTTCCCTAGGAAGACTACCACTAACAACTACTAGGTACAACTACTAGCTTAATAATATTAGTTTACTAAATAAAATTTATTTAAAAACACGCCTTATTTCCACTCCTACAAAGCCATTTTTACAAAATATAAAGTCATGATCCTTGACCAATGGCATTATTTCATTCAAATTAATACGATCTCATCACAAAAGTTTTATTACAAAAAAGTTGGTTGTATATTTTTTCGAACATTTCTCGTCATTTTCGTCTGAAGTTTCTTTTGTCTACTTTTGTTTCGAAATCTTATTTGGACGAGATTTGCCTCGTTGATTATTATGAGGATGTTGACTATATATAAGGTATATAATATCGTACGTGACTATGGAAACGATGCCATTATTTGTATTGGGAAGAATGTTTCTCGTTTGCAGCATAAGCTTCTTGTAGGTTCAGATCGGTTTTTGTAATGAACACTTTCCGCTTTTATTATTATGTTATATGTAGATTAGTTGAATACCTAGCAATATACAAGCGAAACATAAGTATCAAAACATCGCGTCCGTGAACTTCTGAGATCTTCTATATACTTTCAAACAAATTTTACAGGAGGAACGTAATATTTTTTTTTATTTTAATCGTAATTAAGAGTTTTTAGTAAAATATTTTTTTTCGAAAAAATGTTATTTATGAGGCATCAGAAGTCCACGGACGATCGGTCTATATCTGTCAGTAATTTGCAGGACTGGTTTATTATCAAATTATGTTGATTTATTATTCACTTTTTGCAGAAGCCATCAAACAGACTTTCTTAAAAATGATCGTGTAGAAGAACATTTATAGAAAAAAAAGGCTGAATTTGTACAAAGTTTAATTAAAAGACAACGAGTGAATTTTGAACCAAAGCAGAAACAATGTGTTGAACTTCTCACTTCATTTAAAACCACAGGGGACGCATTCACTCTGTTAATTTCGACTCAACACTCAACTTCCAACCAATTCCTATGTTAATAAAGGAGTTAAGAAAATTATAGAGTGATGACTGCCTTGTCGGTTCGTATGTACAGTACAAGTTATAATAAGTGGAACACCGGAGGTTTCTGTTGTAGTTTGAAATAGCATATAATGGAATAATGATTTTAAAAGATTTAACAAGATCATTATTTACATGTAACATCTGTTCATGCTGTTTCTTTAGATAAAATCATTTGATAGTAGATTCATTATAAAATACAATAGTCGTAGATATATTTAGTACCCTATTCCGCTTTACTATTCTTCAGCGCTGAGCTGCGCTGTGTCCAGCGCTCGGTGTGGCAACATGTCTTGTTCTGGTTTGCAACAGGTCAATCGTCATCCTGAGGATGCCTCGTTGAGAGGTGAAATACATGTCGCTTTCTTATTTTTGAAGAATAAAGCGGAATAGGTTACTAAATATATCTACGTCTATTGTATTTTAAAATCACTTGGTGGACAAATAATGAAGTTAGATAGGTAGGTACATCTCATATACAATGACAGAGAAAGTAGAATAGAGAGAGTAAGCAAGAGGCAGAGTGATCGAAAGTATTGAGTTTTTAAGAACTTACCTTATGTTTAACTAACTAAACTGCATAATACCAGCTTCCATTACTACATTAATTATTACAAAGAAATGTTTTCAAAGCGACTGCGACAAATCCGCTTCCAATTATTCGATAATCGATAACTTCCAAAATTAACCTTGACCTTCGAACTGGAACGCTGAGTAATATCCCTCTCATAATAAATTTCATTCGATTCAATTGATACGAATAATCGAAATCATAAATCGAAAATGTATTTTAGTCACGTCACTATGTATTGTTGAGAGTTATAAAACCCTTTCCTTATAACTATCTACTGTGTTTTATGTACTTTTTGTGAACTATCGTTTAGATTAATAAGGCTTTATAGACTTGTGGACCGAAAGGTAACAGTTAGGTACTAAACTAAACTTGATGTAAGAATTGTAGAATTTGGTCAGAAACCTAAAATAACATCACATAATTCCGAATGGTGGAGCGTTTTACGGAAATGTTATTAGAATACTGTCAAAGGCTAAACCGAAATTAAATCTATTTTCGAATTCGTTATTTGGGAAATGTCACATTATTAACTCATGAAATTGACGGGTAAACTAATAGAAATGTCTATTCTAAACCACAGACAGTATAGTCCTTTGTCAGATAAATTTTCAGATAGACATACGGAATAACTAATAATTATTAGATTTTGTCCCAAGTGTTCTGTTCAGGGTAGTACCAAGTGTTATGATCTGCCTCGATTTGCGACTGCTTGGCATGAGATTCTGGGTTCGATCCCCATTTCGGGAAGTCCGTATAACCTACTAGCTTCCGCCCGCAGCTTCGCCCGCGTGGTATGTCGATAAAAAGTAGCCTATGTCCTTTCCTGGGATGCCATCTATATCCTTGCCAAATTTATTGGTTTAGGCGTGAAAAGGTAACCAGGCAGACAGACAGACAGACAGACAGACAGACAGACAGACAGACAGACAGACAGACAGACAGACAGACAGACAGACAGACAGACAGACAGACAGACAGACAGACAGACAGACAGACAGACAGACAGACAGACAGACAGACAGACAGACAGACAGACAGACAGACAGACAGACAGACAGACAGACAGACAGACAGACAGACAGACAGACAGACAGACAGACAGACAGACAGACAGACAGACAGACAGACAGACAGACAGACAGACAGACAGACAGACAGACAGACAGACAGACAGACAGATAGACAGACAGACAGACAGACAGACAGACAGACAGACAGACAGACAGACAGACAGACAGACAGACAGACAGACAGACAGACATACAGACAGACAGACAAGCAGACAGAGAGACAGACCGACAGACAGACAGAGTTACTTTCGAATTTATAATATTAGTATGGAAGTATGGATTAGTAAGAAGATATTGTGTTTTTTGGAATTTCTCAATAGAAAATTTCTGTCGAGGTAAGTTTACTAAATATAGGTTGTACACGAATAGGTTTCCAAACATATCTTTACTAGAACCATATAATTCACAACGAACTCTAAGAGCTTTTATACTTACCAGAGAAAATTGCGCCCAAAGAGGTGTTAGAACTTGTTGGTTTTAAACTCGTGTAAGTAATATTATTATGACTTCTTGTATAACATTATTGAAGAAGTTCGTTTCCGAAACGAGGAAGGTTGTTGTTCAAGTTATGGCTAAATTATTATGTAAATCATGAATTACTATTAATAGTAATAGTTGATAGTATTACTAGTAAGTTTGACTTTTTGAAATAGTTACCTCGAAACTTTGGGTCTTTCCTGATATGTTTCAAACTCGTGTGTCATTAAAATACCTATTGTAGTCAATGTAACCTACGAACTGTTGCCGGCGACTTCGTCTGCGATCCAGGATGAAAAGTAGCCCAGGTCAAGGTCTACCACTTCCAAATTTCATCCTAATCTGTTCAGCCGTTTTAGTGTGAAAGCGCAACAAAAAACTCACTTTCGCATTTTTAATACTAGTTAGGATTAGGGTTATGGTTATTAGTGTAGGATGAGTGATTTGGTGATGAGTGATTGGGGCTTGTGGCTAAGAAATAACAGCCGCACGGGACGATCGATCAGGTTAAGCTACGCTTGCCGCGGTTGGTCTGTGGATGGGTGACCATCTTTACATACCAAGACCCCGCCGTGCCTCGGAAAGCACGTTAAGTCGTTGGTCCCGGCTCTCATTCGTAGATCTTTGACAGTTGTTTTATTGACAGTTGCTTTATTGTGACGTTGATAATTTATTAAAACATTTTGTAAACTGTTATGAAAGCATTTTACTTGCCCGACGATCCCACATTCCACATTAGGATGTGTATCTAACGCCATAATGTAGTAAATAGCATAGTCTTGATAATCTTGATTAACATTTTTATTAGATATCTAACACTACTGTTAAGTAATGAATCATTATTATACATCAACATGTACCTACATAAAATATTTGTAATTCAAAACACATCCTTACATCAAAAATAAATTTCGCTCTTTTCGTCGAAGGAAGAATTTAAAATGTTAATATCCGGCTCATCCTCGTTTCTCTCGAGGAGGTAATTAATGTTAAGATAATAAGTTAAGTACGAAAACATTAACGGAATTTATAAGACGAGATTCATAAGCCTTCAACAACGGGGCCCTCATAATTGGGCAATTTTTTACGGGCATTTGTTAAGACGATGCGAATATTTTTGGTGAATTGCTTGAGAAGCCCTACCTACTTGTATTTAAATTGCCATGAACTGTCAGTAAAAGTCCTTTCAATGCGGTTGTTTTGAAGAAGAAGAAGACTATCATTGCTTCATTCATCTAACACAACATACCTACATAGGTAATCGGTGAAATTTTTATACGTACATTTTAAGATTACATTCGGGAAATTACACTTACATCCACACTTACATACAATACTTATGTATACTTACCATACCACAGCTTACTGGTATGGTAGAAACCATTGAGAAATCAGCATTTTGATGTTATGTTCTTTAAATCAATCCACTTGTCAACATTACTTAAGAGGAAATACGGTGGGTCTTTTTCTCCATATAATTATCTTATTTTTCAAATTGGTCCAATATTGGAGGAGGCAATAGACGAGAGCCGAACCTTGAATTATGAATTTTTGTATAGAGATTAAGACCCACCCTATATTTTCTCTTAAATACCTATTTACTACCTTTTGAAGTGAAAGGCAAATACGCTTAGATACATTTTATACCAGGTTGACGCCGTAGTCCTAACATATTGAGCTTGAAGGTCGTAACAGTCAATCAGTGGCAAGCTGCTAGTTCCCGAATTGTCTAAAACCATTAATTGTCTCCACAAAGCACCGTTCCTCACCATTGATTCTTACGACTTGCACGCAAAGATTAGTTGAAACTACATACAGAGAGGCTCATGTAGAGAAGGTCCCGTGAAATCCTTTCAAAATCTAGTTGCAATTCATCACTGCGACAGAAAAAAACATTACATTTTTGACAGATTGAGACAGATTAGCAAGCGATAGTTCTTAAAAATACGGGAATTGCCCCTCAATTCAGCACAAGATATTATAGCTAGTATCAAATATAATAATATTTGATACTAGCTGCGCCCCGTGGCAGTACCCGCGTAAGTCTCGATCCCGTGGATATATCGGGATAAAAAGTATGCTATGTCCTATTCCAGGTCATGGTCTACCCCTGTGCCAAATTTCATCCAAATCCGTTCAGCCGTTTTAGCGTGAAAGAGTAACAAACAAACAAACTCACTTTCGCATTTATAATATTAGTTAGGATTTTATTATTACATTTTTATTTGACATTTACCGTACCCGGTTAATCATTTGCAGGCTAGGTGTTGTGCGAGCCCCCCCCCCCCCCCGGCCATTTGGGGAAAGAGGCTGTCAACTTCCTTCGAGGGAGGAGACCAATTCATGAGAGATCTTCTCCGCTAGGGGAGGGACCCTTCGAGAAATTATGAGATTCCTCCGCGAGGAAGAAAGGAGGGAGACAGGGGAATTGCGGTCTGACTCCGAAGAGAGTACAGCAACTCAGGAGTCCAATTAATTATTTTCAATAAATGCCTTATTCAATAAAAAAAAAAAAAAAAATAGGTACAATTTGTGATCGAACAGCGCTTGGCCAGTTGCCACACAGTTTTCCCGTCTCGCTGGGCTGGGCCTCGGAAGATCAATCACTCACTTAATCTGCTACATAGCTACACTTCCCTTGGGGAGGGTCCCACGCTGTGACTTCGAATTAACTTTTGTTAATTGCACCGAATTTCATTATAGATGCAGCAGCTATAAATATTTATTTTGCTTTCCTTTACTTGCGAGTTTTAATGTAGAAGTTATAGCAGAAATGCGATATCGAAATTATTTACTATTAAACGCTTTGAAGATAAAATTTGTCTGACCTTGGCGCCATATGCGACAGCGATTACAACCAACAGAATACAATATGGAGACAAGTTAATATCAGAGGCGTAACTATGCAGATATGCAATAAGTAAATGCTAAAATAAACGGTAACAGCTAGCAGGAAGTCTTAAGGTGGAAGCGCTAAGGTAGCCCGCGAAATACAAATTTTCTTACGTTTTTTGCAATTTTTAGGTCAGTGTCAGGTTGTATGTTGTTTCAAATATGATTTGCGATCGTATGGCTTTACAGAATAGTGCCAAATCATGATTTCATGAAATAGTCATTCAATACACTTATATGAACTTGAGAGATTTTTTGTTGCTGATTCTAATGTTTATAATTCTGTAAACCCATATTAATTACGGTCGCAAATCATATTTTAATAAACATACAACCTGATACTGACCTGCAAATTGCAAAAAACTTAAGAAAATTTGAATTTCGCGGGCTACCCTGAAGCTTTCGCCTTAATGTAAAATGTTACCCAAAGTTAAAACCAAACAAACGAAATATCACTGCGGGATCGATTTAAAAAAAATCGATTAAATTTCAAAGGCATTCACTCCATCCACGCATCATTCAGTAGTCAGCTCTCGGTAATGTATGGTTTTTGATGAACAGGTAGGTGTAACTAAGGAGGCAGTAACATTTCAAATGTTTGGAAAATCTTTCTCATCTGAAACAGAGGCATTAAATTTTTCAATTCAAACTCGTTGGCCAGTTGCCATGTTGTTTGCTTGTCGCTACCTTGGACCTTCAGCAGATCAATCACTCAATTAATCTGGCAATGTATCTACGTTCCCCCGGGTGAGTTTTATTTCAAAGTCACAGCTCTGCTTTGCGAATAGAGCTCCGAAATGCTGCTTATTTAAATTTTTCATTCCTTCGTATTTTTGTAGATACATTTTGACAATCTTTACAACTAAACCTTGTGCAAATGACCCATCATCAAGTCATCATTCTTATTTATTCTTATTTATTTAACTATTTATGTACACACATAATAAACATACAAGAAGAAAAAAAACAGAAAAAACGTACAAAGGTGATTCTAAAGAAATCTCTTCCAGCACACCTGCGATAGGAAAGTAGATAAGAGATGTAGACACCGTGTGTAAAATTCAAGAGAAAGTAAAATACATAATATTATCAAAACAATTCACTTAATAAACTAGAACAAATAATATGATCATATCATACACGTACATACAAATATACATATTATGTCGGAGATACGTCAGGATTTATTCCATTAGAATCATCAGAAAACATCATGTGGGCAGAAGGTGGGTTTCGTGCAATGAAAACACACTGGGCGCGATACACGGCGTTTATTAGAATTACAATTTGACACTATAACCTCAAATTACAATTAATCACAATAACTTAAAACCAAACGAAACGTAGGACAGTTCCTAGACTAGACTGGAGGTTCTGTTCTCCAGGACGGTCAGCAGGCAAGAGAGCTCGCCCTGGCGCCCCTCCAACAGCTAGGCTCCGTCGTAGCACGAAGTTAGCTGCGTGTCAGTGTTGCCACCACTCGCGTCACGTGCCGCGCTTCGTTTAGCGACGTACTGATGACCGTCTCCGACACGGCCATCCTGCGATACACACGTCCTCGTGTGTTAGCCCGATAAAACAAACGCTCGTTTGTTTGAGGATGGGAAATCATCAAATGACTTCTCCCGCTTTGGGCGAAGCGGGAGGGCGTGTCAGACTTTTACTGACTAAAACCCACCCTTGTTCCTTCAGTTGCTCGTTGCCAAGGGCCCCGGTATCATAATAATTCTTGTTGTTGTTGTCAAGGTGTCATCGTACGGCTACATAGTGGCTATAAAAAAAATAGTTCTATATTTTTATAATAAAATGTATTTTTTCATAATGACGTGTGTCACTGAATATTTTCTAATGTGTGCGTATGACAAAAAAATGCATGCATCGATTATTAGTTCTACAAACCGTTCATGTATTTTATTAGAGTGGTACCTAATCATGTCAAATACATAACCTTGTTGCTCAAAGTTATGTAATGATTAACTAACGTTATTGCAACCATGCATTTTTTGATATTAAAGGTTGCCTTTACTTTAAGCAACGTTTATAATTATTACGAGGGCCAATGATTTATTTTAATTATTTCACAAAAATATGCTATTTTTCTGCACTCCTTAAAAGTCGTATAAAAAATGGGGCAATTCCAAAATTTCGTTGAGCACAGTTAGAGGCTAATGGGAGGCGGTAAAAGTGGAAGTTTATCATAATAAATGTTAAGAGAGAAGCACCTGAGCTCCCTTGGATATTTCGCAGCACACTAAGTTAATTTAGAGTTTACTGTGGAAGGCCGTGTGGCTTTCTATGATACAAAGTTTGCTAACTGCTCGTGGAACGTCGTGCGGTATCAAGGTAATGCTTGCTTGTTGCAACATATGCAAGCATTTCGCTCGTAAGTTATGGGTGAGGTCTTGGGTCTTTATGTTGTAAGCTGAAAAAAGTTCACATCACTTCTTAGGTATGCTAGTAAACCTGCCAGGGATGCGGGAATGTCCGGAAGGGTTACCGGGACCTTGGCAACAGGCAACTGAAGGAACACGGGTGGGTTTTAGTCAGTAAGTCTGACTCGCCTCCGCTCCGCCCAGAGCGGGAGAAGTCATTTGAAGATTTCCCAAAATTAAAAAAAAAAAAAGGTATGCTAGTAAAAACCATGGTTTATAGAGCTACATATTATTTTTATCTATTATCTTTATTGGTTATAGAGGCAATAGCCATCAAACGGTTAAGGTATATGTGCCTCATCATCAAGCAAGCATCATCATCTGCAGCACATCTTTTCTCACAAATTCTAACGATCTTTTCTTTGGCCTTCCATATATTCACGACTGTGAAGATGTATTTCTGACAAAAATTCAAACACGAGTAGGTACGTAGTAGGTAGGTAGGTAAAATCCTTATTTTTCTTTCTTTTTAAAGGGATTGAACTAGCATTCTTCAAACGGCTGCCATCGCATATTTATAACTTTGGATAGATTCACAAAGTTTAAACTAAAAGTTTTAATTCGAACTCAAAACGCTACCGGCGGCAAAATGTGACTCCCGAACTGCCAAATACACAAAAAAAAAACATGGAAAACAAACAAAAAGTAGAGATAATATTCGTTGATCGACAGTACAGCGCGTTCGTTGTTCCGCCGTCAGAAATCGACAGTTATGATTGAAAAAGTTTAATCAATCCGTCCGCCAATCGTGCGTGTTTTGATGGAAAAACGTACAAGTTTTATTATTGAGTAACTTTGGGGTGTTGAAATGGATGAAACCATCTAAATCCAGATTTGGGGAAAATTAGGACAAGTAATATTTTGTGCGATGTCTCATTAAAGGTCCGTGGCGCTTTCCGATCTAAGAAGCAAGATATAACAATAATCGTACTGCTCAAGTAGACCACTAACAGCCTCTTCATCTTATCTCGTTCAATCGGTGTAGCCTGATTTTCCTTCCATACAATAAGTAAGATAAAATTTAAATGTCTCAGATGTCTGCCAGCTCAAAAGCCAAAACAATAATGACGGTGTTAGTTCCTAAAATCAGTTAGATACTATCGTGGTCTAAAAATGTTTATCAGTTTTCAAACTAGCTTCTTTACCACACTGTGTGCAGTAAAGTCTAAAATGCAATATCTGCTTCTTATTACTTTTATTTCTTAATTTTAAAGTTGACACTTTACCATAATGACATAAAATGCTATACCTCCACCTCCTTCGTATTACTTTTATATTTCTTAATTTTAAAGTTGACACCTGTTGACATATTACCGTAACCATAATGACATTTTAACAAAGAAAATAGGTTTGAATTTTAGTAAATATAGATTGATAGAAATAAAATGGCTAGTATAACCCCGCAACAAAGGGCTGAAATATTATTTCTCCACGAAGATGGCTTGAATATTAGTGCGATATCACGAGAGCTCAATATATCTCGATTCACCGTGAGATTTTCAGCGAGGATTCAGCGTCATGGCGAAGAAGGGCAAATAACAGATCATAGAAGCAATTCAGGACGACGGGCGATACTAACCACCGCGCAAATAACTGATATGGTTCAACATTACGAAGAGCGCGGCTTCACACCAACTAGTCATTTTGCTGCTTTGTAAGATGTGGGTCCTCGGACGATTCGACGAGCTTTTCACGGAGCAGGGCTACACTACAGACGTCATGCTATAAAAGTGGAACTCAAAGCTCACCACAAAACTGCCCGACTTAATTTTGCGCGACAATATCTTGATTTTGATTGGTCGAATGTTATATTTACCGACGAAAAAACTTTTAAATCGAGTCAAATTGGAAGATTGACTTTATGGCGTTATAATCGCACTCGGTATGATGAAGCTCATATCGTGCCTCAAAATGATGAAGCTCATATCGTGCCTCAAAATGAATCTGGTCGCATAACAGTCAACTTATGGGGGTGGATGAGCCACGATGACGTCGGAGAACTGACGTCGGTAGAAAAAAGGGCTACTGCGAATAATTATGTGTCACTTTTGGAAGAGGTGATGCTGCCTACTGTGCGCGTTGTGTATCCTGCAGCAGAATTCCCACAAATTGATTACGTTCAGGATAATGCACCGATACACAAGGCCCGGGCTACTATGGCGTGGTTCAACATGCACCGTGACATTCGTCTCATTCAATGGCCTGCTCGTTCAGCAGATATGAACCCGATTGAAAATCTGTGGGGCATAATGGTTCAACGCTGGGACTGTCAGAACGAAAGAAACCCTGAAGCTCTTAGATCACATTGTGCACGGGTATGGGATGATATCAGGGGGACAGATTTATGCGCGCGGCTTGTCTCATCTATGAGAGATAGACTTCGTGCCGTCATAGCTGCTGATGGAGGCTATACTAGTTATTAAAACTATAAATTATTGATAATTTCCATAAAAAAATAAAAATGTTTACTATAAAATTGTCTATTTTTCCATTTTTAATAACAAGTTCACCCTCGCTTGGTTAAAAAAGATTTGTTTGAGAAAAAATATTAAATGATAAATGATTTATTTCTGTAAGTAGGTTTGTACAAACACTTTTAAACGTCAATCACATTTTTAAAACTAAATGAGGTCGGCGTTTAATATCTGACTACTCTGAGAAGAAAGGCCGAAATCACTATATTGTCATCGACCTTGTGACCTAGATGTGTGCATGCAATTATAAACCTTAAGGTGGTAAACATTTTCAGACCGCGACCGTACATACTGAAACTATTGGGATAAGCAAATTATTACGAAGTTCTTTTTTACTTAAGAATTTTCAGTGTTGAGATTCTTAGCAAAGCAATTGGCGACGTTAGAAATCGCAACTTCATTAATTTGTGTTCTGTGTACAGCAGATGAATTCACAACAAACAAAGCAAAAGTGTCACACATTTTTATAATACAAAAAATAAGCAACCTAAATTCAAGATTCTTAGCAAAGCAATTGGCGACGTTAGAAATCGCAACTTCATTAATTTGTGTTCTGTGTACAGCAGATGAATTCACAACAAACAAAGCAAAAGTGTCACACATTTTTATAATACAAAAAATAAGCAACCTAAATTCAAGATTCTTAGCAAAGCAATTGGCGACGTTAGAAATCGCAACTTCATTAATTTGTGTTCTGTGTACAGCAGATGAATTCACAACAAACAAAGCAAAAGTGTCACACATTTTTATAATACAAAAAATAAGCAACCTAAATTCATATACTCGCTCTCGAGACGATTACAGCACTCGATAAATCCTCGAACTGTGACGTCATCTTTACTGTCGCCCATTTCATACATTTTCCTGTTACTGTACCTACTCACAAATAGAATTTATCTCTCCTCCATACAAGCCGTAATCCTCGCAGAGACAATACACAGACAATGCACTTAAACTCTGTTCTGTCGATAAGGCATTATCTCTGTCAATACAGCCAGTCTAAGCCAATTTCATTTCTATTCTTGAACCCTTAGAAGCCAATTTACGTCGAACATTGTTTAGAAATCATTTTCTATCTCAACCCCCTTTGTATTGTTATCAAAAGAATTTGATCATCTGTCTCGGAAGGCTTTTGCTTTCTCATGAAATTCTCCATGACTTATTGTAAAGTTTTTGAAAAGTTACCGAATTTGAGACTCAGATGGAAGATTGTCGAGTTAGAACTAATTATTATCTTCAAAACTGTGTCTTTACAAACTGAAAGTTTATAGAATCTATAAAACCGTATTAATATTACATAATATATAATACTTGCTAAAGCTTCCATTGCATCATAATTAGGCTATAATTTTCCCACTGCTGGGACACAAGCCTCCTCTCTGTGAGAGGGAGTGGGAAATCTACCACGTGGGCCCAGTGTAAATCACATGTCTTCGAACTTTTGGTTCTAGTACACTCACGATGTTTTCTTCACCGTTTGTAAGCTGTTGGTGATGAAATAATGTACACAAAGTAAAGCGCTTGTCAGAGTTCGAACCCACAACTTACAACTCGTAAGTTGCGGCCGTTCCCACTGGGCCACCACTGCTCTTTCTGCTTTTTTACAATGTAATTGGATGGAGATACAGTAACTATTGTAAAACCGTTGTTTTAATTTAAATAAATGATGATATAATTTAAATAAATGATGATATGTTTCTCACTGCATAAGTCTACAAAACTTTCAAACCGATACCAAACAGACCCAACCAAAAACCAAGATAAAAGTGAACCCAAAACTTGAAGATAAACGATACATTTATTCCGAACCTCAAGAAATTCTATCCCAACCTCAGTTCTAGAAGTCGATAGCCAAATTAATATTAACGACACCAGATGATCCTATCAAATCCTTAGTCCGCAGCCGACCCCTTTATTCGACTTTAAATTTAATTAAAACCTCAAATTTAATTCCGTTTTACTGACGGGATTCTCGTCGTTCAGCAAATTGATCGCTAGTATCTCTGTAGGTCGTTAAATTTTGATAGCCAGTTCATTTTTGCTGGTGCTTAATTTATATTCAGTTCTGTCTCTGAATGTAGGTGTTGGTCAACAAAACATCCCAATGTTTTGTTGTAATTGATCTTTTATGTTGGACAATGAAATGTGCTACAACAGATGGCAGATGGCTTTGAATTAGAAAGGACTGTAGGTAAGAAATTGATAAGAATATTGCATACAGTAACATGAATAACCTGTACCATAATAAAACAACACCACACACACACAATTACGATCACACAATTTAGGATCTAACCAGGGGTCACTTTTCTGGGTTTTTAAATACGATATTTTATTTCAAGTCTCTAATACCACACTATTATTATAAACTAGCTGCGCCTCGCGGTTTCACCCGCGTAAGTCTCGATCCCGTGGGAATATCGGGATAAAAAGTATCCTCTGTGTTAATCCAGGTTATAAACTATCTGTTTGCCAAATTTCATCCAAATCCATTCAGTAGTTTGTACGTGAAAGAGTAACAAACATCTATCCATCCATCCATCCATCCATCCATACTTACAAACTTTCGCGTTTATAATATTAATTAGAAGTTAGATTAGAAAGTAACTCTGTCTGTCTGTCTGTCTGTATGTTATCTTTTCACGCCTAAACCACTGATTGAATTTCGATAAAATATGGCAAGGACATAGATGACATCCCGGGGAAGGACATAGGCTACTTTTTATCGACATACCACGCGGGCAAAGCCGCGGGCGAAAGCTAGTATTTAATACTTCATTACATCATAATACGGGCATACCACAACATTTAAAAATAGAGCAAACCGCTTTATTTTAATTACGTACATCCTATCATTTCAGACTAAATATGCAAAATAGCTCCCATAAAGCAACAGCCGAAACACTAATACGCAGATTGAGCAAAATTAATTCAACTTTCCTATTACTTGCTCAAGTAATTAAAATATTAATTAAATTTCCTTCTGCATAACGGAGTTTCAAGCGATTCTATTAAACATCCAACTAGCTTGGAAGAATTTTCTAGAAAATCTAGTATTTTCCGTAACATGTTGATCGCTGCCTCGTTATTTTAACAACGCGTCATGTACAATCTCGTTGGCAAATAACTGCTGAAATCGTAAGTTAAAAGAAAATGAAAATGGAGAATATTCTAAATTGTGAATGATTTCATAAAGCATTATTATAATATTTTTAATTATAAAAAAAATGCGAAAGTTTTTTTTTTATTTAGCGAGAAGGCCTTTTATTTCGCTACAATTATATAGAGATGGATTAATTCATCTTTATAAGAGATTCAAATGGAAATAATTATAAAATCTTGCACTATTCTGTAAACCGTACCTACCTACCGACCTAAAGATACAACCTACCCAGGAAGAGGAAAAATTTGATCTCAAACGGATTATTTCTTATTGTATGCATTTTACTGACAAAATCTAAAAAATATGCGAGTCCAATGTTATTCTTTCATTCCATTTTGAACAGAAACGTGTCTGAAAAATATAATATTTTATATCCAGTTCGGTGTAACGTGAAACGGAAGGATTGATTGTTTCATTTTAATTGATGTTTCGTTATTTTTGCGTTCCGTACGTGAGGCCTGCCTGCGTTTTCCTTTCATTTTATTTTACAATTGTCAATTTTTTAATTTTATGTAGGCACAGCTACATACATAATTATCACATACCGAGACTCCTCCGTGCCTCGGAAAGCACGTGAAGTAGTTGGTCCAGGCTTTAATTCGTGGATCGACAGTCATTACGGGTCGTCAGAAGCCCGAAAGTTTGACAACCACTCTTCCCAAGGAGTATCGTATCACCCGGTTACTGGGTTGTGGATGTCAGATAGGCAGTCGCAAGTAAAATACTGGTATTCAGCTGCATCCGGTAAAACTGAAAGCTAACCCCAACATAGTTGGGAAAAGGTTAGGCAGATTGATTGACGTAGGCACCTACATCATGTTGCGTTTTAATTTGTGGATGTCTTTAGTTTGACTGGTTCTGAGGGATCAAACTCAAACTCAACTCAAACTCAAAGCATTTATTTCAATTAAACCATTTACAGGCACTTTTGAATTGTCAAGGAGTCGGTCAGTCAGAAATATGAAGCTAGTTGCCCATTCTGAAGCGTAGTAGGTACCTATGGAGAAGAACGGGCAAGAAACTCCACGGACACTCTTTTAAATTAAAATATTGTTACAAAATTGGTTACATCATTCATGTTGAAATTATACATGTGAGAACAATGTAGAAAGCACGTTAAAAGCGTCCGCAATTATAACATAAAAACAAATAAAAAATTAAAATAAGCCATGGCAGCTAAGAGATGACCAGTCACAACTGACGGCGCCCGTTCACGAACATGACGCATGGATCAGCACCATTCAGCTCAACCATTTTGAAGGGAAATGATCCAACACACGCGCCACCATCAGCGAGACATTTGAGTGAGCATGACATTCCCAGCCGCCAGGGCACATTCAAGTCAATTAAAGACAAATATTATGATATTTTTTGTATAAAGTACTAGCCAACTCATTTCCCATGGAATCTTTGGGATGTATGAAGAAGATTTTGGAATTCTATCCCATCAAATCTCTAGTGTCCGTAGGTGGTTTACTAGAGAAGAAATGGGACAACATATGAGGGCACCCAAAACCAAAGGAAAAAGGAAAGGAAGTCCCCATCTAACTGGTTTCTTTTAAATTCTACTCAAAGATGTGACTTGTGCAAATCAATCAGGACTGTTAACAGGAGTCTATGCCCAAGTATCGATAGTCCCATGCTTCAGTGGAAAGATAGAGTACAAACCTTTGGAGAAGATTTCTTCGAGCACATAGAAAGGAGAGTGGCAACTGGAGGTTCAGCAAAACCAATGTCAAATTCACCAGTGCCTGCAGATGGTTCACCAGAGAGGAAATGGGTCAAATGTAGGGTACCCAAACCAAAGGAAAAAAGGATGAGTTGTGCCAATCAATCAGGGTTCTCAACAGTAGTCTATTCCCAAGTATAGTGTCTACTTTCCCTTGCTTCAAAGGAAAGGGAATACAAACCTTTGGTGAAGACTTCTTTGAGCACTTGGAAAGGAGTCACAAGCAAAATTGATCCACTATCAGAGTTGATCTTGTTGTTGTTAAAACATGAGGTTCATCGCGTGGGAGGCAATTTGAAGGCTTGTAACGTTACAGTTTTGCGCCCAACTTTTTTAGAACCTCACACTCTCCTAAATCCTTTCATACACTCACACTTATTCACATTTCCGATTCCTTTCATTTCTAAATAGTAAAAAAAACTTTAGTATTTACTTTTCAGGTTATTCTTTGGAAATAAACTCACCAATTTATATCACTTTATTTCTTAGCTCTTTTACAACAACTATACTTGTACCTTTTTACTCATTATTTCTTTACACTTAAACATTAACATTTTTTAAAACTCTCACAAAACTAAAACCTATCGGATTTTGAATCCCATATTTTTTTTTCAATTTAACTGCGGCAACCAGCAATACAGCCATGCACCCCGTAAACTTAAACTTGAATTTCTCTTAACATCAAATTCCATTCATATTTTGTAAAGTAATCATCATCATCTGCGTAGCCTTTTCCCAACTATATTGGGTTCGGCTTCCAGTCTAACCGGATGCAGCTGAATACCAGTATTTTACATGAAACGACTGCCTATCTGACCTACACAACCCAGTAACTGGGTAATACGATACCCCTTGGTAAGACTGGTTGTCAGACTTTCGAGCTTCTGACGACCCGTAACGACTGTCAAAGATCCACAAATGACAGCCGGGACCAACGGCTTAACGTGCTTTCCGAGGCACGGAGGAGTCTCGGTATGTAAAGATGGGGGACCAACGGCTTAACGTGCTTTCCGAGGCACGGAGGAGTCTCGGTATGTAAAGATGGTCACCCATCCATAGACCAACCCTGGAAAGCGTAGCTTAACCTGACGGATCGACCCGTGCGGCTTTTATTACTTAGCCACGAGCTCCATGTATATTTTGTAAAGTAATGTAATAAGGAATAAAATTTCACTCATCGAGATCCGTGACCATCCCATCCCTTCCTCGCTTGTGCTTGTTCTAGATAAATTAAAACAATCGATTTTTAATCAGACGATACACAAAAACTTGTAAGATTGGAGAAAAAAAGACAACGTTTTGAACAATTTTGCAAAACACATTTATTCATAACAAAAAATTCAATGCATGCTCACGATTAAATACAAGCGATATTTATTATCCAAATATAAACTGCTAGAAGAAGAATACGTCTTTTGGCTCCACACTTCCATGTCCCCATTCTTCAGACAAGGCAGCGCAGATCAGTTGTTGTAAACTTTTAACAAACACCTCCTTTTTCATGTAAATGGGGCATAAATACAAATGAGTAAAAATCAATTGAAGAAGACAATTATTTCCAAGTCATTCTCCATCCTTAAGCAACAAAGAAGGATCGTCACCAAAAGCTTTCACCAAGTCGGCGCATCAAGCATTCAACAACAACAGCTCAGTGACCGCACTAGAGTTTTACATCAAATCGACACTAAAAGCTTTTACAAGGAATTTAAAAAATCATACTATTACCATACTGCAATACTTCTTTCAATGAACGCCATCTCCTACGGATGAGACCTTCTAACGATTTCACCCTGATCGTTTGAGTATTCAGGCAGTCATTGCTAAGACGCCGCGCCGAGTCCCTAACAATTCTCTCTAGCAACTTAACGATAACTTTTGTAAAAAACTTGATTCAAGTACTAGTTTCAGTATACTCGTTTAGCATTATCCATTAAGTATATATCACTAGTGGCAATTAGGTTTGAAATAAAGCAACGTTTATTTCTCTAAGAGACAGCATTCTGCAACATGCTTTTTTTCTTGTTTGAATACTAAATGAAAAGTAATAGTTACTCTTCAAAAACTGCAACTCATTGCACGCACAACTAAATAGATTTTGCAGTTTCCTATCAATCGACAATAGAATAGCACCGAATTGAACACTGACCCATTTCAAAATTACGTCAGTATTGAATCCAAATCGGCATTAACGTCGTATCGGCTTAGCGTCGACAAATCAACATTTGGCACGACAAGTGTACAATTTATGCATCGCCAATCACGCCTACACGCGGTTGGTATTACGATCTAAACGAGCCAAAACCATTTGAATTATTTTTGTGGACATCGGGAATCGATTCGAAGTGTACGGTGTGAATTTAGGTCCATTTCACGCTTCTAAACCAACATTTTGTGTAAGCAAAGGACGTCTTGCATTTATGTCAATAATGGAAGAAAATAATCCTAATCCAAGACAACGCGAAAGTAATCTTTTACACAAGAAGATAGATGTTTATTAAATTGGTCTAAAATAAAATAGACGCAGATATATTTAGTAACCTATTCCACTTGATTATTCTTCAAGAGTCATAAAAATCCTGTAAGAAATCGACACGTGTTTCACCTCTCAATGAGCCATCTTCAGGATTACGATTGACCAATTGCAAACCAGAACGCGACGTGTTACCACACCGAGCGCTGGACGCAAAGAGATCAAAGATAGATTTCTTACAGGGTTTTTATGACTCTTGAAGAATAGTCAAGCGGAATAGGTTACTAAATATATCTGCGTCTATTGTAGGTATTTTATAATGGATTTCCGCAAAGTCACGACTGAATCAATTAACTATCTGAATTGGTCCAGTCAAGATTATGCTCTAGTCGCCATTAAATTCATGATACGTTTTGTTTACGAATGTTTGAATGCTAAAACCCATTACTGATCAAAACTTTTTTTTTATGGACCGTCTTATGACCGAAATCTACTTTAGAGCACAATATTCTTTGATAGTTTTCCTTTTCAGATACAGACACAATCTAGCTGACCCAAACATTCATATAGGTGTTCTCCAGCAAATCATAATTGACACCTATCCAAACTTGATAAAGGTATGGAAGGATTCAATTTTTCCGTCTACGAAGCTGCATCGAAAGTGCATTTCCAACAAGTGCGCGATGTCCAGGCGGACGGCACGTTTCGCTCGAAGCTCACGTTTCGCTGACGACGTGAAACTCTGCTTACCCACCTCTTGAGATGTTTATACGGTTCAAGTCGGGTTCGATGTAGGTCGGCGAAGTAGGTTTCGGGAGTGAATTGTATGTTGGTACGGAAGTTTTGTAGTGCGTAAGTAATGTAGACATTTTGAGATTTGAAATCTCATGGAATTGTGAATGAGAAAATAAACATTATAAAATTACGACATCACTCAGACTTATCCCGACGGCATTGACTCATTTAAAACAATAGCTAACAGCCGGTACATGTCCGAATTAGCTGGTTAACATCACATTGTTATGACGGATTCGGGTCAGATTGTTTCAAAATGTTTATGTTCCGATATTTTTCATTTTCATTAATCAGGTCAATAGAACACCTTTGTCAGGTTAATGTAGGTACTCCTGTTATATGTTACCTGAATGTTATTTTTAATTTTTAAAGTCTGGTTTTTAGGTGTAGGTAAATAAATATTGCCGGTGATGTAATCTTTCTTACGCCTTTGTTAAGATTAAAATTGTAACATTCTGAGTGTACCCCTATTTTCAGTCAGCCCAGCTATCAACATTGGTAATATAAAACAAGAATACCTATGAACACTAGGTTCTACGAGTATTCATAAAAATAAATATGTACATGATCACAGGTCATGGTATTTCAGATCCAAAACTGTTGCTACCCGACACAATCCTATTTAAACCAGTGTTAAAACCTTACGGCTATAATCCGTCAAGAGAACTCTGTGTGACAATACTCACCACGAAGGATTGACTAATGTAGATCCACAACGCTGGCAGACTAAATAACGTTCCTATCTTGAACGTTAATCCACCTTGCCTCGGTACCTCGTAAAATACGAGTATGTCCAGCATCATAGAATGTTATCAGAAATAATGTCAACTTTTTCAATACAATCACCTTTTTCAGCACTGCAATCTCCGTGTGCTGCCAGCAATATGTTGCCATATTGCTGCAACTTTTGTTTACCGAGACGCATGTAAAAGGCTTGCTAGAATCTCGGAATCGAACAGAGAGTTCCACAAATTAAAAAAAAACACTGTTCCATTTACTTCCACTTGAAAAGATCCAGTTTCTAATATAAACTTTAAACAATAAACAAAATTACATTATGAGTTCGGCATACATTGCAGGTTTTGTACATATGGATTCGAATCGCGTAGTTAACGGAGGGCGATCTAGTTAACATAACTTTATTAGCACGGCTCGGCTCGCTTGTTCGGTATTCTTCTTGTTAAGGTTCCAGTGTAAACTTTAAATTGGATTCGATAGTTGGGGTGAAAATGCGGAAAGCTAGTGATCAATAGCACTTGGTTGTAGTGTGGACTTGTTCTACAATTAGTTTGTGTGCATTTTGTGGAAACGGGTAACGGAATAAGATTTTTTGAGCATTTTAGACGGGTCTCAAACATAACTGGTGAAATGTGGGTGTACACTACTGCACAACCCTTCGGGAAATACAGGCGTGATGTTATGTTATGTAACGATATCGTTGGTCTAGTGATGTGTGAATATGGAGTGCCGGGTTTGATCCCCAGGTATTATTGGATTTTTTTTCCAATAGGATTCTCAGTAGCAGTCTGGTGGCTAGATTTGTGCCCACTTTGTGGTACCAGCTTCCCCCTACTTTATAAGACTTACATTCGAAATGACAGTTACATGTTTTTTGCACAGCGATAAAGACATGAAAGCGTAGGTACCGAAGTAATTTTATTATTCTTTTATGTAAGACGTTCATTATAATAGTTTGAAGGTGAAGTTCAAGAATATTTTTTTCCATTTTATATCCCACAAATTGCTTGCTCGTCTGGGAAAAGAGATGCCTGAAAAAAAAAAATACTGTTGTGTCAACTCATTTTTTTTCCGAAAAGACGGAAACGATAAAGAAAATACCTACCAGTCCAAATCGAACGCAAGGAGATATCGCAAATTCACGCCCAATATGCAGGATGAATCTGGTCGTCCCTGCAAATTGGTTTTTCACTGTCGACTGAGTCGCACGATGAATGGACTGCGTCACCGCCTTCCCGTTCCTACGACAAATTCGAGGCATCGAAGTTTCGTAAATCCAATTATGAGTTAGCGCCGCCCATGTAATTATATTTGTGAAGGTCATGTTACAATTAAGGAAATAATCGCAACGTTAAATGGTACAATTGCCTTGTTCTTGGAAAAGAATTAGCTGTAGATAATGTCGAAAAAAAGATGAAAACTCAACTCAACTCAAAACATAAAAAAAAACTATCATCTTAAAACAACCTACCTATTTAATGAACATGCGATTTAAATTTTGATAGGTTTTAAAACGGGTGCCCTGCGTATATGCTAGATCCAATTTAGTTCGATTTTCTTTACTTCGAAGTCGAACATGTTTCCTCTACAGTTTCTTACTGCGATGCTGTAAAGAAAATCGAATAAGAATGCTTTTTTTTGCAAGGATACGAGTAGAAGCAATAAGTTTACAAATTACATAGGAAGTTAGTTTCCGTCATAGCCGGAACTTTGATCTAGAATAGTATACCCGATAAAAACAGGATATTTGAATATAATTTTAACCGTTTTTTTGGCAACAACCCGCATGTTTCCAGATGACAGCGGTGCGGACACATACATACTCCGACGCCTTAATGTCCTTTTGTTTTTGTATTTATTTGTATATTTAGTTAGTCATTTAATTTAGTGCCTGTTAATAGTTAGTTGTGTTAAAAAATAAAAATTATGTAGTAATGTTATAGTAGTACAAATAAATAATGAATTTAAAAGCAATATATCGTATTGGTTAAAATTCTCTAACATCTACTTCCATCTCAACACTTTACATGGTTGAACCGGGAATCGAACCCGTAACATAAGAAAAATAATCATCCTGTAGCATTATCATACCAATCGAAAGGCTTCATCATAAGGATTATTTTTTGCTAACATAGTGTCACAAATAAAAGGAAGACCATGAATCGTCGACGCCCTGTATATTAATTGAGTTATTCTCACACCGGATCGTGAATACGATTGAATACTCTAGAACTATGTAATAAAAAAAATACGCCGATACAAAATTTTATTTTAATTCTGAGTAAAAAATTAAAAAAAAACTTTAATAACTACACGTTTCCAGTATTTCCATTAAAATATTGAATGTCCTATAAATTGCATCTATCTTACATCCGATGTTTCGATAGCTGAACGAATATTAAAATCGATTAATATTTTTCCCAATTCGATTATGTCACTATTCGAATCATGATAATGTGAATTATTACTGCCGACAACATTTAAAATGTTTAAAGCACCTTGCAAACACTCCGAAAAATAAAACTTTTTTTATGGAAACAGTTAAAATATCTACACGACTAAATGGACAACTAAACGAATTAATCAATGGTTTCGGTGCTTGACTTTTTAATAATACCTATAGATTTCACTGGCCACAGTTAATGAACTCATGAAACGATTTGACTAAGTAATACCGATCTTTAAACAAAGGAAATCTTTTTTATGTCAATGTCTCATAATTCGTTCACTAGCGCGCCCCACCCCTGCCTTTGCACGGTTTTTACGACTTGACAAAACATCTAGAGAGACTGTTCTTATTACTTAAAAATAAAGGATTAAGGGTGCACCCAATCACAAATTGCTTAGCATGATCCTTTATTATGCCTAAAATACTGCAGCATTTATTTTGAAATAAATATATGTTAAAGTTGAGGATTGATGCTAGGTCTTATGTGAGGCGAAAACACGATTACATAAAATTTTCTCTATAGAAAAAAAATGCAAAGTTACCCCTGCACAGAATTATAAACCGCTGCTGGTATTCAAAAAATACTTCAAATTAGATCATGAAACTTTGCATGATAACTGAACTAACTATAAAGCAGGTCTTATGTGTGTCATTTTTTTAAATTACCATTATTTTCAACGTAAAAAGCAATTACCTAAACTTTTCGACGCTTTAGAGCCGCTAGCGCCCCACTTCGTCTCGTTCTCATTCAGGTCGCGAGTAGTATGGTGCGAGCGGAATAAAATCTGAGGTAGGGTGCGCCCTTAAGGGGAAGCGAGACAAATTTGAGTAGGTATGCTTTTTTCTATAAGACAGATATCGGAATACAATATCCGACTATTCACGTAACCAGAGGGCTGGCCTATTTCTAGCCCAAAGAATCAGCACTGCCATTCAACGTGGCAACGCTGCACGCCTTTTGTGCACTTTTACCATTGACAGCGATGCGGACGAAGTTTTTAATGCCCAATGAGCTCCTCTTTTTTTAAATTATGTTATATAATTGTACATACTATAATACCTAGACAATACGACAAAAAATGAAACTCCGTATATCTAATGACGTTCTCGGTCTACATACAAAAAATTAATCAAATATATCCAATAGTTTAGTTACGATAGCTAGTCAAAGATCGGCAAACCCCATAGTCGGCCCATCACTACTATTTAGTTTGTTTGAAAAAATGACTTTTTTAATTTCGATGTTAGGATTTATATGATTTGAGTTCCAAAATACTCTTATGCATTAGTATTGCCAGTGTTTTCATTTATTGTTGTATTGTCGTCTCCACATTGTATGTAACTATGTTAGTTCCTAGAATTAGTATATTAAGTATGTAAATAAACAATCTAGGAATATTTTATTTTACTTTTTTCGGCAGTCTCCATGACCGCCTATTTTTTTTTGACGGTGTTTTATATCTACGCCTCTGTCTAACCATTCAAACATCTAGCTCAATGTCAAACTTTCCAAATCCATGAAAATATAACGTGTTCAATGTTTTGTTGATAATGTAAAACCTGAAGGTCGCGACAAGTGCCAATCACTTAAACATAGATAGGGCCTGCGTAAGCCCCGTCTAGACCCAAATAAGAATTGAATAACGAAATAACATGATAACATGACAATGTACGAAAAGAACTGGTTTTTAGTCTGTTCCCTTTGAATTAAACGATTTATGAAACTGTATATTTTTCTATTTCAGAACGCTAGTTTTGAAAGGAAGTTAGGTAGATACCTTCCTCTGTCTAACCCTTTCCGGGATTACAGGCGCGATGTTATGTTATGTTGTGTGTATTTTGTATATCTGAACCTAAAACTTGCTTACCTACTTGTGCGTTTTTTGATGAAGAAACCTAAATTAAATTGTGGATTGTATTTTAGTACCCGACATTCTTTTTCTCTGTGATACTGTATACCTCCCACTCTCCGTGATAAAAGTTACTTTATTTGCCTGCCACAAAGTACATTTGCAGTTCCCAAATTAATATATATCGAAACCATGATCTCATTAATAAACATGTCCCTCACAATTTGTTACCTCCACTAAACTACTGTCTACCGTCATTTCGTACGGAATGAAAGCTCATTTTGCAAATTAAATGTTTGGTTGCAAATAGAATGGGAGTCGTAACATGGAAATTGTCATGCCGCCGTGTTTACCAAACCAACGTGTGTGGGTACACGTACCTAGGTACTACTAAATATGTTAACCAGTCATGTGTATACATTATTTTGTGTAGTAGGTTTATGTGGAGTCAGATAACAATGCTAGTCTCGCGTTTCAATAGAATTTTGGAGTGTAAATTTTGAAGGCCTAATTTATACGTGATGCTGAAAAAAAATCGTGCTGTGGTATATTTTTTAAGAATCATCATTTAATAAATCTTAAATTCAGTGGCAGACTACGCCAATACCCAGTAGTAGCGTTGCAATGTAGTTCTGTGGCGAACACACAATTTTATACTTTGTAAATACACTATTTGACTTTGTTTCTACTGAATGAAGTCGAGGGAACAGGCCAACCATATCAATTTATTTAAGAAAACTCTTTAGTAGAAGTACTGGTCACAAAAAACTGAAAATTTTGGTTGAAACTGCGTTAAAGAAACCTCGAAACACAAACTGTTTATAAATTAAGTTATGTTTAACAGCAGTCTATGTGTTTATGTCTGTCTGTGTCTGTGATATCAGATTTGTGCTTATTAAACAGACTATATTAATTGTTATGATTACATTAATTTGTCGAAACCATCAAACAGTTACTACCTATAACGATTTTAATTGCAAAACTTTAATAAATTCAGTTTGGTTCACCAACAATTTTATTGGTGTTTGGTGACTTTATTAATTGCATCCAGTATTTTCATTATCAGCTATAATAATAACGAAAATTGACAAAAAAGAACCGTGGACATTATTTTTTAAGGAATATTGACGATGACTGCTCTTGAACGCGTTAAGAGGTGCTAATCGCGTTCAGTTTCATTGGTGAAATCTGCCTTTAGCTGTTAATGTCGAAGATCTATAAAAGTTAAGACCATAGCGATACAGATCATAGATTCACACTACAAATTATTTATTATTTATTTATTTATTTAACTATTTATGTACACACATAATAAACAGACAAGAAGAAAAGAACAGAAAAAAACGTACAAAGGTGATGCTTATTTCTAAAGAAATCTCTTCCAGCACACCTGCGATAGGAAAGTAGATAAGAGATGGTAGATGATGATGTAGATTATTCTTTTATTTTAATTTCTTTTAGCCTTTAATTACAATGGTGCAACTTTCCCGATGTTTAATGACCGCCATTATGTCTCACTGTAATGAATAGAGAAATATGTATAGTCTGGCTAGACCAAACATCTAAGTTTTAAGTACGCTTAGACCAGACACAAACGAAATTGAAATGCAGCATCATCATTTGCACAATTTTGCCGAATTAATAACTAAGACGCAGACTTTCTAGGGAATAGGGAATAAAATATACATTTTCATATTTTAATTCATTTATACTTAAGTATTTTGATGGTTCGTTTACATTTGCCGATGACTCGTTCGATAAATGACGGGTTGAACGCGTTTGGTAGGGACTAATGGAATCGATTAGTCACTTCGAAACGATTTCCATAGTCTCCGTTTACTTATGTAGGTAGGACATCTGGAATTCACAAGTTTGATCTAAAATTGACTTCGTAAAACCGTTCCAATTAAACACAGAAATCTCAAGAAAACTGCTGTACATAACATACATAATCAGCCTATAATGTTCCCACTGCTGGGACACAGGCCTCCTCTCTGTGAGAAAATTGCTATGGCTTTTAAACAATTTATATAACGACCCAGGATAGCTTTTCCAGAAGTTGTCATCGTATTAGAGTAAAGCAGATAAGATAACATCAGGATTATGCCAGAATATAGCAGTTCGTCGTGGACGTGGTACGACAGCAGCTGTCATCATCTTCTGTCATCCGAAAACAGCCGCCACGCAATCATTAATGCAACGCTCTGCTAGAGTGACTGTCACGAGCCAGTGTCACTCTTATCCGACCTTTTCTGTGATTATAGTCACTTCGTAACAAAACGGGGCGAGGGAGAGGCACTAGCTGTGCCTTCATAATGTATCAAAAGCATTACAGTATTATTTATTGAAATACTATGAGTATAACACAAATTTCCAAGCACTCTCTAACGTTCTATTAGATCGGACAGGCGACTCGCCCAGTTCGAACGCGCGATTCTTCGTGAAGCGTAAAAAAACCCATTCAGAAAGACCATAACATCATCCCTTATTTTAACGGTGGTATTAATTCTTTTTACACTGCTTTTTACGAGTTCTATGTGGGCCAACAATGCTTTTATGTTATTTAGGTGGGAAATAAGATTGTGGGTGATCCAAATAATAGTAAGTATCATTAATATTGGTAGCGAAATGTAATTTGTCCATTGTTGCTATTGTGTTGATATTGAGTACCGACAGTAGGTATGTCGATTGGTCTTTTCATGGCCAGTTGCTACACGTGTACTCTTTCATATTCGGTAGATATAGGATATGTAAGTAGCCTTAGCTTTTTTCAAAACTCTGAGCAGGAGGAGTTCATGAGGTGTGTTGGAACTTAATGATGCTAATGATGATTAAAAGTCGGAAATTTAAAATAATTTAGAAACAACGCAGCAAATAATTTTGGTAACAACATTAACTCTAGAGCTTATTAAAAAATGTAACGACTACTCTATATTTAGAATATGACGAAACTAAATTCTAAATAATTCGACATTAATTATAAAGCTTGCCCTAGTTAAGATATTATCTTTTGTATAACAATTATAAATTCAAGGGGCGTACCTACTAATGAAATTCATTGTTTCATAGTTGAGGATCCGCAGAATAACGACCTTCACCCATCTGTTTAATGGATGAAAAGTATTTTAAATCAAATTTAGTATGTTAGAAAATATATAGCGAGTGGGTTGGCTAAAAAATGTTTGGCCAGACAATGATAAATTAAAAAAAATGACTTTTTTTATACATTGAAAATTAAATAACAGTTTAAAGAGCTTTCCAAGAAGAACCTTTGCTACTAACTCGACTTTTGCCAATTGTTAGTAAATTCAGAGTTAATGACCTAAATAGGTGACTATATCCCTGCAGTGACATACGTCACTGCAGTATATCAGCGTCAGTTATATTTGGCTGACACATCTTGAGCTGGACTCCCATTTGGTGCAACGTTGAAACGCACACCGCACTTTGTATGTCTCATTATTTCAAAGTGTGTCATAGCCAATGGTGTCATTAGTATCTTGTTTTCTTCTTTTTTATACTGGCACCTTGTAGCTACATATTTATTAATATAATTAGTTATTATTTAACCGTGCTTTTGTATGTTATCTACTACTTGTCCAAGTAAGTTTAGGAATGTTCTTGGCGCCCAATAACCATACGTGATATATTTAATGAATAGTGTTTTGTAAGAGAAACATTAATTTGTTACTAAAATTAATTAATCGTTAAACGAATACATTTAATGAACAGTTTCTTTATATTTATTTATGTACTTAAACCACACTCATTTGTAAACATCCAAGGCGATGTCACAATTTCAACACAACAAAAAAAAATATTAAACAATTATAAATATGACAACGTTTATAATTAAAAGACCTTTTTTTCAATGATTATTTGTGGAATTTGAATTAATCTCGGCAGGCTTTTCTCAAATATATCCTCCGTTATTGTACATAATAATGTTAACAATACGTGCGGCTCGTGACATAGGGGTAAACTTGAGAAGGTTAGTCCTAGCCGCTGGCACGTCTACAGAGTGGGGCGGCGCGGGCGGCGCTCACATACGCACATCCGGGGCGCGCGCACCTGTATTTCTGCCAGCACCTCCGGGTAGTGCAGCAACCCTAGCTTACGCTCGCAACGTACTTGACCACCGCGACGTCTCTTTTCGTTACTATTTTATTATAATTATTATGTAGGTATAGAAGATATTTAAATAACAAGTATTGAAAACAAACGAGTTATACTAACGAAACATGTATGAAAAAAGTAGAACCACTAATAATAACCTACCTACATGAAAAAGCTAACATAGTCCCGAAAAACGGGCAATTGAGACGAAAAATCCTAACCATTTTCGTGATCACATAGTAGAGGTTGTGGGCTACCCGATCCCCGAATTTGTAATCTTTGCGTGTATACAAAAGGTAAATTGCTCGGTGGCATTTTCAACGGTAATGATGTCATCGCCGCATCCCGTAATCGAGGGCTGGATACTTTTATAGTAGATTCGTTGGCCGCCTGTTACACCGGAGCATTTTGCTTGGGAAATAAGATAAATTTGTTTTTTTTTATTTTTGGTTGAATTAACAAATAGGTAGGTACTATGAGGTTTTATGCGATAAGCAACCTCACTTGGTACAGGCTGGAAAAAGGGCAGCTGTAGCTTCGAACTTTCTAGCAATTGGGTTTGAAATATGTTAGGAGTGCTATTTTGTTTAAGGAGTGTCAGTCTAGTTTTAGCTTCCGATTAGTGTACCTACGCGTCTTTTGTTAATAATTATAAGAATAAACCCTCTTAAACCTCACCCTCTTTGTAGATACGTCCTCTTACACACCCTCACTTATAACTAACGCTCTTTATGTGGTGGAGGCGCCTAAGACCCGAAGTTTTTTTATTTTTTTTAGTATACCATAGTCACGGCGCAAAAAAATAGAGCATATCAAAATGTTAGCGAAGTATATCGCATTGCAATGTTTTGGATCAGGCGCTAAAACGACGCCTGAAGAATAAAGAGAGAAGTGGTTTTTTATGATTTTTTATTAAAAGTGCGAGATGGAGTCCTTCTCTGAGATAGATGGCAAATGTCTAGAGTTTTATAAATGAATTCAGAATCTTGGCCATCTACAACAAATGACGAGAGTAATTTTCAAAGAAAATAGCCTCGTGTTTGTTTATTAATGATGATGGGATTTGTTGGAATATACAGGCTGTAAGGGTAAACAGTCTTGTCATTCAAACCATGGGTAGTTGACTTAAATATAAAAATAAATGACCGAACACAACAAAAAAAAACGTCTTTTTACCCGACTACGGCGAAGAAAAAAGGAGGGTTATGATTTTGACCGGTATGTATGTATGTATGTATGTATGTATGTATGTATGTTCATCTGTTCCCTCCTATCTTCCAAACCACTTATCACAATTTGGTATCGTTAGAAGCGTCGTGATGGTCCGCTGGTTATAGGCTATGTGAAGTCACATCAAGTTAAAAATGGCGCCCTCTAGAAGACATAAAGTCAGGAACTTAAAAAAAAAATGGTTTAATCGTACCATGTTGGGTATCAAATGAAAGGGCTTAATGAGCACATTTCAAAAATATATATATTATAACCCCAAAAGAATTTAAAAAAAATCAAGTAATAAAAACTAAAACCCAACTACGACTTAAAAGGTATAAACAAGACACCACAGACAGACAAATTAAAAATCCGGAGTCACACGTAATCTGTTCGATTTATGCCCTAACACGTGTGACTCCGGATTTTTAATTTGTCTGTCTGTGGTGTCTTGTTTATACCTTTTAAGTCGTAGTTGGGTTTTAGTTTTTATTACTTGATTTTTTTTTCATTAAAAGATTTTAAAAAGTTTCTATCCGACACCGTGCTCTCTAGCGAAACAGCTGACTGACTGAGGGAGGGGTAGCGCTCGCGGCCGGTCAGGTCACATCCCGTACCCCCCGCCCGTGTTAAGACGGAAGCTCGTTGCCCTAGCGCATAGGACAACGAACTTGCGTCTCTTGGTGGTAAAATGTAGATTTAAAAAAAAGAAAAAAAAAGAAAAACATTGATTTTACGTTCTATAAATGAAACCAAACCACTGGTTGCAAGGATAACGGTGTTTACCCTAACACCCTGTAAACACCACAACGAGTCATAGACACTTTTGTTTTTTTTTTGAGGGCGGGAAATCTTCAAATGGCTTCTCCCGCTCGAGCGAGGGCTAAGTGTCAGACTTTTACTGACTAAAACCCACCCGTATTCCATCAGTTGCCTGTTGCCAAGGGTCCCGGTATCCCTTTCGGACTTACCCGCAAAGTCAGACACTTAGGGCCTAACCACAAAAACTTTGACACTTGTTCAACGCGTGTTTAATGTCTAGACACTTAGGGCCTAACCACAAAAACTTTGACACTTGTTCAACGCGTGTTTAATGTCAAACTCCATACAGAAATGTCATTTTTAAAAGTTTTTAGGCTAAACAAATGATAAACACGGTTTTGTGGTAATAACGATAAGTTTTTAATATATGACGTATGTTTTTGATATTCTATATAGTTACACCAATAAATTGTTCTTTCTTCTGCTTTATTCTAGCGGTTAATGTTTCTTGACAAATAAGTATCCAACAGGATTGACATTAATGTGCAGAAACACAAACAAAACTGATAATAAAAAATAGAGGCTGTGGTAAGATACAAAGCATAGTTTACCTAATTCTTTGAATTACAATCACCTGCAAACGCTATTTCCAAACTTATTACAGCACCAAACTTTCCCAATAATTCCTTAACACTCCTAAAATTGTAAGACGTTGCCAGTAGTAAAACTTAAGTACTCCGAGTAAGAAGACACGAAATAAACTTTACGATTCCGGAAGAATATACGAGTATGACGTGATTTACGAACTTCTTACAGAAACTTTTTTAGTTTTAAAGTTATACTTCAAGTATTTTATTTAAGTAGTACTTAATTTTGAACGCTTCGTGAAATGTCCGTGTAATATTCTGCCATTTTAGTTTGTTCTACATGTAGGAATGGATAGTGATGATGAATGACTGTGTGAAAGAGATCAATGCTTGGGATGTTTTTTTATGTAAACGTACGTGTATCGTGCCTTCACTGTATGAGAATAGGTTTATGTACTGCAGTAGGAAAGTAGCATATCATTTTTAATAAATAGCAACTAAAAAGGAAGGTAGGTATGTACTGTGAGGTTTTATGCGATACGCAACCTCATGTGGTACAGGCTGGCGAGGGCGCAGCCGTAAGTTTCGAACGTTCCAATAATTTAGTTTCAAATGGTTAGGAATGCTTTTTGTTTAGAGAGGTTCTGTCTAGTCTTAGCTACCGAATAGTGTACGCGCCCTTTTATAAAATTAATTATTAGAATAAACCCTCCTGAAACCTCACCCTCTTTAAAAATACCTCCTCACACACACCCTCACACGTTGGTAACGCTCTCAAAACGTTACAGTACCTAGAGATGAATATTGATAAAGAGAGCATAACTTTGCGCACACTTCATGGAGTTCATTATGAAGGACCTCTTTTAGATTCGAGACTGTTGTATATTTATAATCCTTAAGGATAGTGGAGCATCACGAAGTTATTGTGACATTTTCGGTAAAAGGAGTATGTAAACGATGAGGATGATCAATCTGCGGCTTGGGCAAGTTCGAATTACCTTTGCAAAATGAACGACCAAATACGAAACATAGAAGATAGGTAGATTAGATGTAATTATCGAAACTAATTAATCGTCGCATAAGTAAAATGTTCGTTTCTTCAATAGTAGGAAATGCTATTTGGAAGGTCATTTGAACTATTCAATTCTCGGGAAGAAGTAACGTTCATTCTCAAGTATGGCGGTTATCAGATTTTCCGCTATTAATTATTCATTCATTCATTAAGTTTTCGGCCACGTAACCCTACAAAATTATAGTAAAAAAGTTTTTGGCAATCATATTTATTAATCGTGTTTATATTTTATGTTTTTTGATTTGTATTATATCCAACCTGCCTATGTGTGTCACTTTATAATTTGTATTTTGTTCTGTGCAACGCCTTAGGATTACATTCTGTAATGTTGTGCAAGAAAACTTAAATAAATAAATAAACAATGTTACGTGTCGGTGTGAAGTACATCCAAACGTAATGTGGGGGTGTACCTAAATGACATCGTGAGGCCGGTCCGAAGCTTTGTATGAATCTTATCTCTGTTTCGCGACCGCCACTAACACCGCACATAATGGCTGCCCGCGCGTGATTTGTGACACAAATTCATCGTATATTGTGCCGCTGTGATAAATTAATTACGGTGTGAATGCGTGCCGACTAATTAGTTTTTGCGTTGTTTAATAATCCGTTTTGTTTGTTTCAATTATGGATGAGGTGATATGTTTGAGGTTTAATGAATAGTGGTAAATGAAACTTTTGAACACATTTATTGTGTAGAAATAATATTATTCCGTTGTATATTTTATTAGGGTAGCGCGCTGGGTTTTATTGACTTAGTTGTTTGATTTCATTTTAATTACTTACGTCCACAATTTGGTTTATTAATGGTTATAGGATATCAGAGTTCGTTATTTAAGTAAAAAAACATTCAATTGATTGAAAAAACTCCGTCTGAAAAATGTTGCTTCTGAATACCTAATTTATTATTATCTTGAAGTCGAATACATTGATTATATTCTACAAAAGGCTGCGTGTTCCATCGTTAACTACGTTCATCATCCTAAATTAGGTGAGAAGGTAGGCCAAAGAAAGCCTCTCTAAAAAATCTCATTAAATATAATAATGTTCATAGAAAAAAGAATGCCTGTCCTAGAATCGTGTTCCATAAACAATCTAGATTCATGCAAACATGAACAATCTTGTTCGAAACTACATAACTACCTACATCCGTAATTGGTACATTCTGGTTTTTATCTTTGATATTTTTTTTTGCCTGACCTGTTTGCCTGTCCCATCTGCGTCTCGATCTCAAAAACAATGATCAGGACATAGGTCGACGGCGGTAAACATATTTCCCTACAATTCCCACTGGCACTTTGCCAGAACATATTGATTTTACTATGAGAGTCGACAAGTGTTCGGCATCTTAGAGATGTGACGATTTCCGGAGTTCACTTGAGAATGTTATGAAGTGAAGTAAGTAGAGCAGACATATGTATGCATAGCAGTAAACTATAGAAAAAATATAGGAACCATTATTACAAACTAGATGCTGGTCGCAGCGTCGCCCGCGTAAACACTGTTTTTCTAAAATAAAAGCAGCCTAAGTTGTCCATCAGCTATCCGCCAGTGAAGGTCCCGTCAAAATCTGTCCAGTCGTTTCGGCGATTACCCGAAACGATCAGACAGACAGACAACATTACAAAAAATAGATTTTTTGTTATAAGCACCGTCTACCGTACCGTATTATTCTTGCATAACAATAAAAACTTTTGTAAGCACACGTCACTAAACAAACGACAAAATAATATTATTTTCATAACAATAACATCAACAAATACCCAAACAGTGAAAACAGAACGTTTAGTCGATTAGTCAGTATCGGGTACAACACTAGTATAAACAACGATAGCCACTTTAGTATATTAGTCATCGATACTTGACAGATATGTACAGCAACAAACCTACCCCAATTTATGGTAAAATGTATGACATAGATTGATTGGGCTTGGCAGAATATTATATGGCTGATGTTTCATATAAATCGTCATTTTATTTTTGTTTGTGTAGCCAATATTTTGTTAGGATTCCAACTAGGAGGCTACATATCGACCTTTGGCTATACCTAACACAAACTAAGTTTTTACTATGCCGTCATCAAAACCGACACGCTGAGTTTATAGGATCAAAATTTCCAATCAATTTTACCAGAATTTCAAATCAAACACATTAGACTTTAGGTATTTAATTAGCATCATCATCATTGTTAGTTATAGGCTAACGAACTGGCCTATCCAGTTGCACACCATTCAAGTCAATCCTCGGCTACGCTCATCCAGCTGCCACCACCATCCACCCTGAAAAGTGTGTTGCATGACTTGAAACTATGAAAAATTAAAGTTACAGCTTGAAGTAACACCCGCTATTGGATCTGTTTTAATAACTGTAGTAATTAATATCTGACGGCGTCAGGTGGCGCTGTTACCTTTCCCGTGATTTGTTTGTACTGAGCTAATGTTGCAATTAGCCAGCGGGACCAGAAAAAAAAAATGTTCGCTAGGAGCTTTATCAAATGTAGCTTTTACCAACAGATCCTGTATTTTAGGGTGTATGTACAGTCATGGACTTTAATTGATGAGCCACCTAGCCCTGTTCGTATTTTAGCCGTGTAATAAACCCGATTTGCAATCGGGTTTATTCGGTTCCCGACACGCAAAGTCATGTCTTCGTATTAGAAGAAGAAAATATTATATTTCATATCTTTACCGGTTGGCTGGCTAACCCGAGAGCCAGAACTACAAACTTGACAGCAGAGTGACTACCCAAAGTCAACCAATTGCAGGTCTAGCAACAGTAACCTAGCAATGACAAACAATCGTTGCTAGGTTACTGTTGTGATAGTAACGTTAGCGTACGGAGAAATATTAATAGTCATTTCGACAAGTTCGAAAGTAACGTCTCTGACATCGATATTTCAACTGTCACTGTCTTCAGTTAACGAGTTAATGAGCTATGATTCAAAGGAGGTCGGTATCAAATAGATTGGATAAACTTAATGCAACATTGTATTTATTTTTATGAAAACTTATTAGTCAACCTCTATGGATAAGACTCTTTCCGATTAAAAGTAATTTATTTGTCATCTTGTTTACGAGCGTGCGTATTGAGTTCGTGTTTAATCGTGTAATCTCGTGAATGTATGGAACTGCAAAATTGAAAAGTTTGAAGGTGGCTCATCAATTAAAGTGCGTGACTGTACAGTCGAAAAAATTGAATTCTGACCCACCATAAGCTTATTTTCTTACAGACATTCAAATACAATTAGGTCGACATTCGCGTAAATATAAACTAGGAACGTTCAGCGTACAATAGGGAATATGCATGTGATTCAAATATGGGTCAAATATTTTTTTTATAAACTATGTTACTTTAGAATTATGCCTCCATCAATATTTTTGAATAAAATTTATTTTTGAGCGAGAAATTAATTTTTTAAAAGTCCCAAATAACTGTGGGTAATTCAAATACTTGAAAAGGCTAAGAGCGGATGTGACGTAACAATCCGGGATAACAATCAAAATGTCAATGTCAAGTCAATCAACAAGTGTCAAGTCAATGTCAAACGCTCAAAGAAAAAGGAGTGTTTGACGTTGACTTGACAGTTGCTTGTCTGTTTTCACAGACGGTGACGTCACCACACCAAGTGCGCCAAATGGAGGGCGTTTAAATAGCCCGGATCGGTTGGATATTTTTAAACATTTTTTTAACAACTTTAGATTGCTTTTCTGCCGTCGATTTTATTTAAACTATTATTTGACGATGTAAACTATCGAATAAAAAGATTAAAAAAATACATGCATATTCCCTATTGCCTCCAAGTTCCTTATATCTGTGAGAATCTTATCTTCGACAAAACGGTGTTGAGCGTGTTTATCAAGCTGATTTTTTTTATTGAGCCGTATTAAAATCTCTCGACTTGCGACTAGACTACACAATTTTTCCAACTATTTAAGTCTTACGAGTCTGTATCATGACCACGTTTTAATTTGGCGTAGCGTAGTAGAAATCTTATATTTAACGTGCGCGTTCTCGAAAACTGGTTGCAATAAGGCTCTTAAGGCCGTGTTGTGAATACAAGAAAATACATGTATCGATCTTAAGATATTCTCGTGCAATTTTTGAAATAAGGAACAATATCGACAACCCTTTCTGAAATTTCTGTCTTCTACAATGTTTATTCCTTGAAATTGTTTGATATTTTTATTTTAATTATGGTATATTTTTTTATAACAAAATTTATCGTGTGTATATATGATAAACGGTAAATGCTTTTTTTAATCCGCTACACTTTTATGGAATAAACTGGGGAACTTTGATTTTGTATGTTTAATAACTATTGCAGGTAGCTGATTCAGATTGCAGGATAATCAGGTATCCTGGCAGAATCCACGACGTGTTTATTTAGAATCACTAACATAAAACGGGAAATGAAAAGGCTTCATGATGCTGAAATAGGCAATTACTTCCTCTTACGTAAGTCATAAAATAAAACAATGATTAATTTTTAAAAGTCATGTTTAATTTCATTCAAAAGAAAGTATTTTTGTTTATTACGTTGAAACGTCTTCTACAGATGAGTCGAAAATAACTCAAAGATAACATACGCATTAAAATAAAAGATTTATCATATTATACATAGTTGTAGGACCATGATATCCTAATATCTTAAAATATAAAAATTCCATCTCAATATTACGAACCCTCACTTTGCACGATATTAAAGCGAAGGTTCTGCTGCAATTTATCTTAATAAGGACTCGGTTGAAAATTAATCGGCCGTGATACATTTATCGTGTTTAATCTTACTTGCAAATTAAAAGTGCAAGGCTTGGGAGGAAAAGGTGGGAGCTTTTTATTAGGAAAATCGAGTTATTGGCTAGCTTTTATACGTGAACTTTCAGAAGTTATTGGTACAGTAAATCTAAATTCTATGTTTACGAAAAATTTATCATTGTTACCCCCGCCGCCCGCCGCCAGATGACGTATTTAATATAGCCGTACCCGCGTGCAGCCATGCCGCAGTGCCCGCGCTTTCTCTTCGCGTCCTCAGGGGAGCCCGGAGTCGTTGAAGACACCACCAGAATTCACCAGATTCGCATGGTGGACGTCGTCGCGGACATTTAGATTCAGAACAGAACCAGAACTTTGCACCTAAAAGACAGAATACATATTTGTACCAGCGGCATTCGAACCAACGAAATTTATTCATGTAGCACCTGGGGGCAGCTACTCACCTTCCTTTATAGAATTCTTCATGTCCAAAAAAATTTCACAACTAAAAAAGGATTAACTGTAACAATTATCTGTTTTCAATAACCTGTCACGAAGAGGTTTACGTTTACATGTTTATAGAATCCAAACAATGTACAATCAATCCAAGTGAAGGTGATATCAGGGGAGCGGCCAGGAATGGCGATATGATGACGCCGTACTCTCTAGAAACTCTTTCAACCCTGGAAAGTAAATATTCAGCGCCTGCGGATGGTCTCACTTTCCCCGAAACAGAGCAAGGAGATAGATGGCATCTTGGGGAGGGACACAATATAGGGGATGAAAGTTCCACCCAGCATTTGTTAAGTATATGTAAATTCAAGGATTCCGTTTCATGGTTTTTCACACACTGATGGACCTTTGTACTTATGCCTCATAGCGAACAGTTTACAGAAGAAAAATTACGTTGAAAACCAAGTAAAAACGGGAATTCCCACATAATTTTACATGGAAGTGGTGACCGTGATAGAATTTGTTCTATATTATGTAATACTCGTATCAAATATCCCAAACCAAAGAACGCATAACGTCTATTATAATATTCTTGGAACTAGTTACGACTTGTAATAAACATGATAACAAAGGGCGTATCCTTATTGAAGGTTAAGGTTATTGTAATCAGAGGCAGCTCAAAGATAAACATGTGGCGCCATCGATGATGAGGCCTATCGAGTTTCTTATTGTACAACCAAACCTTTGTGTTTTAAGATAATTTTACTGTAAATTGGTTGTATATGCCGTCGTCCAAGGGCAGATTACAAATTTGTAAATCATACAAAAGTCTGTATCACAAAACTTTTACCCACATAATTGTAACGGAAAAACATTAATGTAAATTGTGGTGACAATTAGTCTAGTACAAGTTATTTACGTACCACAATCTTCCTGTTTATCCTTCCAATACCTACTGCCTGCCTATGTGTGGACTTTATGTAAAGCTCCCACAATGTTGATGGTTTATTAGATCAAAATAGATATAAAAACTATAACGCGAACGTATTTCGAACCGCTCCCACCACTAACAATCCGCTCGGCCGAGTGTCGCTTCTCAATCGTTCAGAGCTTAGGCCCCATGACAGCATGCCTCTTTCAGTGTTTCCCTGTATAAAATCTTCAAGCTTGGAACTTTTCAATTACTTTCTGGCTTTTAATGTTGTGTTTTTTTTAATCTTCCGATCGTTTTTGTTGGAGATTCCACTGCAAAATTTTAGGCATTTCACTTTGCCCCACTTGTGGGCCGAACTGGAATAATTCGAATGATCCGAATCTATATAAAAATGAGATTTTTTTTACGAGGACTATTTACGAGGTTTCGAGGACGTCGAAGCGATGGTATGTACAGAAAAAAAAGTATGTAGGTGCAGTGAAAAGGGGAATGTCCCATGTACCCTTTCTCCTGCCAGGGTTGCGGAATAGTCCGAAAGGGATACCGGGACCCTGGCAACAGGCAACTGAAGGAACACGGGTGGGTTTTAGTCAGTAAGAGTCTGACACGCCCTTCCGCTCCGCCCAGAGCGGGAGAAGTCATTTGATGATATCCCACCCAAAAAAAAAAACCCTTTCGTCTATCGACGATACTATCGAGCTTACAAAGACCACCAAACAGGCTTCTGAAATCAACATACTGCCCGCCCTTGTTGCTGGAATACTCTTAATAAGGACCACAGGGAATAAACCAGACAAGCTACAAGAATGTTTTATCTCGTCACAGTATTTGTGGAAAAAACAAAGATACAAAAGAATTTTGTGAATTCTTCAGCTCCATAGGTGCTGGCGGATGGTACGCGGATGGCTTGTGAAAATTGGGGACAATATACCATTGCAGGATCAATGGAACAAGAGAAAGCCACTCAGATTATCTATATTAAAAAAACTAGTATTTCTCTCCGGCCGTGACGCCACCACCTGCTCGACGACGGGGGAGGACGCCGGGCGCTGGACGACTTAGGAACTCGGAGGCGCACCTGCCTGATAGGGTCTCAGATCCCGGCGGAAGTGTGCAGCGCATGAGATGGACACGATCTATCAATGAAAACGTAATGCGCTCATACTATAGGGCTACAGATGGAGGAAACAATCTGACCGCGTACCGTGTTCGAATGCTCTCTTTTTCAGGTACTTGAGGCAGCTGTCAACGTTTCGGCACAACGACTGTCGGATCAGGTGCGAGTCACCCAGCGTAATCATATGTTGGATGATACAGAACTTGATCGCCTGCAAATTTAAATGCAGAAATACGACTAGGAGCTCCATGTTGTTCTCCTCATTGCTGTCACTGTGGCGAAGGTGTTAACAGTTTCGGATATCATGGCCTGTCTTGCAGCCGAAGTGCTCGTGCTCGGGTCGCTTAGCGCGGTTTCCAAACATTAACGACATCATCCGACGAGCTCTTGTCACCCCCGGCGTTACAGCTGTATTAGAACCCAATGGCTTAATTGGCACGCGACGATAGCAAGAAATCGCACGGCATGTCTTTGCGTCCATGAAAGGTGAGTGGTAGGCCTTTAGTGTGGGATGAAACTTTTAGCGATACTTTTGCGCCATCCCATCTTCCTGGCTCGGCGAGCAGCTGTGCTGGTGCTGCTGCTGCGGCTGCGGAAAACCACAAGCGGCGTAAGGGTTGAATGATTGCCTCTTTAACGAAATCTTAAAACGGCTATTTGATACTTCCCGTTACCCAAGGGCTGGTTTTTACCTTGGCCAGAGGCTAAGCATTACAACGTGGAATTACGGCCAGTTTCTTGGGTACATTCCCGGTCGATAGATACGATGCAGGATGATTTTTTCGACGCCGTTTGTAAATAATTTTATTATTTTTGTGAATTAGTTATTTTTTATTTATTTAATTAATTAGTTAAAAGTTGTTATGTATGTAACCATAATATTTCTATCGTATTAGTAAAAGTCAAAGGAAAACAGTAAATTAAAAAAAAACAACGCGATGAGGGAAAATCAATTTGAAATTATTCTATCATCACACATACGCAAGCTAATAAAAATGCGATAAAATAGTAATTTAAGGTTGAATGATAACAAACTGATCGTTCGATATGTACTTACCTACGATCTGAACAACAAGTTAACAATTGTAGGGAATTATTACCACAAAGCAAGTCAATAATAATCCCTTAAATATACCCAAAGTTCATATTTTACTACACAAACGCACGTTTAGGTGTTGTTGGCATATAAAGGAGTCTTTAATACCGCGGGCCAACAAATTTTATGCCAGCATTATGGGACCGAAGTGTACTTGTACACATTTTTTACGCCCCAATGTGAGCATTAAACCGAACATCGTGATAGGACAAGCGTACTGCGTATTATACGTGAATGGTTCTTGAATATTTCAATGGGACGTTAAAAATGTGGGTCAATATAAGCTGGTGTTTGTGGGTCATGTTTTAAATAAGTGTATCAAAAGGATAAAATAGGGTCGTGAAAGTGCATCAGCTCCAGCGTCAATAGCAGTATGAGATTCCAACAAACTGCTACTTTTTTTTTTTTTGAGGTTGGGAAATCATCCAATGATTTCTCCCGCACTGGGTGGAGCGGAAGGGCGTGTCAGACTTTTACTGACTAAAACCCACCCGTGTTCCTTCAGTTGCCTGTTGCCAAGGTCCCGGTATCCCTTTCGGACTAACCTGCAACCCAGGCAGACAAACTGCTACTGACCCTGTTTTCATTTAATTTCTTAGTCTCAACAACAGAATTAAGTAAATATCTATTATTTCCGAAGTATTTTGAAGAGGTAACCACACTTAAAATAGAATGTCAAAAAATCCAACAAAAAAGGATGACGACGAAGAAATACCCATGAAATTGTCATGGAATATTCAACAAAATATTCGTTCAAAGTTGTCTTGTGACATTGCGACCGCTTGCTTCACCAACTTAGTTGCCAAGTACGTACTAGCCGGCTAAGTTACCCCGACAAAGTAAGTGGAACAGTGAAATTAAGACAACCGAGTTCAGTCTACTGTATAGGTGTACTGTAAAGTTATCGTTTTGTATAAAATAACAGCTTATAACATTATGAAACCAAACGAAGCACATTAAAATAAATAACATTGAATGTGGCTCTGGACGACCGAGAGAGGCTGCAACAAGCCACATTTCTCACACTTTTCAGTCGACTTGGCGTCCGCAAAATTTCGTAGGCGTGATAACATAATATCACGCCTTTGCGAAAGCAAGTCATAAATGTATAAATTAATTTTAAGTACAAACGATATACTGAGTTCTATGTAGTACTTGCCTAGTTGTACCTACATTACAACCATATTATTAAAACATTATTCAACTTGAATAAGTGAAACATCATTCAACTTGAATACCTAACTTAAACGGACTATTTGCTCTAACTAGACTAGCTTAACTTTACAACTTAATCATGGCTAGACCAATTAAATACAACAACTTAAACAAACCCGAACTTGAATATGAAGTAACGAAAAAAGGTGATTAACAATTCAGATTAATTGATTTCTCTAAAAGAACAAATAACTAAACTTAGTAACATCACTTCGAAGATTATTGAATCCTCCCCAATTACTTTAAAGGACGACTTTGGCCAAGCAGTCTGACATTGCACACTCGGGTTTCATTTAACCCTCGCTTTCGGCTAGGGCAATATGACTACTTTGCACACTAGGATCAAAATGTAAAAAAAAAGATTGATTGACACTTCCTGTGACCCAAAGGCTTGATTTCCCTAAAAGAACAAATAACTAAACTAAGTATCATCTCTTCAGAGAGTATTAAAAACCTCCCCAATTCCTTTAAAGGACGACTGTGGCTAAGCAGACTGACATTGCACGCTCGGGTTTCATTTAACCCTCGCTTTCGGCTAGGGCAATATGACTACTTTGCACACTAGGATCAAAATGTAAAAAAAATATTGATGATGGACACTTCCTGTGACCCAAACGCTAGCTGTTACTTTTGCCAAAGGGTAGGCAATATTATTGCCATTTTTACCAGAAAGCAGGAAGCCTTTTATGGCCGTTAAAAGCCTCAACTAACGATCTACAATGATCTCTATTTAAACGGATTCGTCGCAAACATTGTTTCTATTTATTTGCCTTGCCAGCGAGCGACCGCAAATGCGTCAGCAAACATTCACTTGTCACCGGGAAATGAGAAATAGCCATGTGTAGCCCACTATGATATTATGGATTGATGTATAGAATACACATTGTGGCGAATTTAAGTCAACACAGTGTTTCGTTTCAGTGTCCACGTAGGTATTAGGTACCTGTCTAATGGCCAATAGGTAATGAGAAAAAGCTTTTAAACAGTAAGCTTTGAAAAAAAAACGGTTGTTCCATTACCAAAATTCCAACGCTTTATATCAAATTGCGGATCACGGTTTAAAATATCTCCAATTTTCCGAGACACTAGGACATATTTTCAGCAAAATATAGCCACAAAATAAAGGTGATATCACAAAGACTAATGGTCGGACGGAGCAAGGCTGCCGATAGTGTAGGCGAAGCTAAATTGATCTCCAACACCGACACTTAGAAATATGGTCGCATTTTATCATAAATAATAAAGGTCCAACCTTTCTCGGTAACACTATCGCGGTGTTAGAAGGGGATCCTTCAACAGCATGCATGGTTATCAGTAATCTTGGTTTTTAAAGAAAAAAAGTCATAATAATTTGTAACATGGAAAGTATAAATAATAATTGGTCACATTTTTACATTACAAAACACTAAGGGTAAAAATTCATTAATTGCACGGCTTAGGTCACCTTGTTTGAAAAATAGTGACCGTTTCGGTTATCATAGAACATGATAATATGAACAGCTGTGATATGAAAATCGTTTTATGATAATAGTCGTGTGGAAAAGAGCTGATTATTTCATAATTCGTAACGAATAACTGTCAAATAATTAATAAAGCCGGGACGCCCTGCTTCTAAAACAATGCTCGTGAAGGCTGTTCCCTGCATGCGTAACACCACAGGTCTCCAGAGGGACTTCGCTACAGTCCTCAATAAGATTTTATCAGTCATCATCAGACTTAGTGCGTGTAAATTAACTAGGTAAAAGAAAAAAATAAGTAGTTAGCAATATTGTATTGTTTAATACCTACAGATATTAAATCTAAGTTATTGCACGGATTGAACTTAAACAAATACGTACATATGTAATTGAAATTAAGGAAATTCTTTACAAGCTCATCTAAAATGCTGCAGGGCGAGTATGACCATATAATTAAAAATATATCGCAATTACAGTAATATCACGAAAGTGAAGTGAAGAAGTGAAATCAAACAGTCTGTCTAGTCATACTGAAGCATGTTCCTTTGTTTAGTTTAGCCTCTCCGTGTCTGCTCTTTAGAGTCAAACGTAACACAACAAACGGCTAATCAGGAAAAAATACATATAGCAAAGCTTAGAGTAATATTTAGAAATTGGATAATTTTTTGGCGAATATAAAAACTAGGTTTTTGTTGTTTGAATGTTTGTAGATTTCATTTAAATTAGTGGATCTAAGTTATTGCACGGATTGAACTTAAACAAATACGTACATATGTAATTGAAATTAAGGAAATTCTTTACAAGCTCATCTAAAATGCTGCAGGGCGAGTATGACCATATAATTAAAAATATATCGCAATTACAGTAATATCACGAAAGTTAAGTGAAGAAGTGAAATCAAACAGTCTGTCTAGTCATACTGAAGCATGTTCCTTTGTTTAGTTTAGCCTCTCCGTGTCTGCTCTTTAGAGTCAAACGTAACACAACAAACAGCTAATCAGGAAAAAATACATATAGCAAAGCTTAGAGTAATATTTAGAAATTGGATAATTTTTTGGCGAATATAAAAACTAGGTTTTTGTTGTTTGAATGTTTGTAGATTTCATTTAAATTAGTGGATCTAAGTTATTGCACGGATTGAACTTAAACAAATACGTACATATTGCAGTATTACCCTGCATAAAATCTTCGAGCCTAAAACTTTTTTACTTCGCTGGCCATCGATGTTGTCGTTTTTAATCGTAAGATAATTTCAATTTTTTGAATTTGAATCTGACGTGAAGAAAGGTGAAGAATTTTTTATTGGCAGCCGTCAGTCGCGTTTTTTTCTCATGAACGCAAGAGCTCTAATTCTTCAAATAATTCCCGGCGTACTATGCTGAAAGATTTGCAATATAATTAATTAATTATAGTCTTTATTGTTGTGTCCACGTTTCCTTGTTTTACGGTTAAAAACCAGTGAAAAGGCCTATTTTGGCCTTTATCGGTGGGGTATTGGGAACCCACCTCGTTTCCCCGTTTCGCCATAATCCTGGATCAGGCGCCCCGGCGGCGCAGTTGACTGAGCGCCGTGCTACGTACAAGGAATACCGCCTCTTGACGTACCATGCGGTCCAGGAACTAACCACCTCGTGACTTATTAACTATTTATTTATCCACTGCGAAGCGTCGTTTTCTCGGATTCTTCCACGTTGCATTGCAAACTGCAGCTGTTGTAAACCCTTCAAGTTTTCTGTTTTAGTTCAAATACGTTCAAGTTTATTTTTTTACGCGTAAATAATCTCGTATGCAAATTAGACTAAGCTGGCATTAGGTCAACCTTCGGTTGCGGTTCCTTATTCGATGCGTTGCGTTTGCGCTAGTAAGTTATGGTTTTTATAAGCTTTTGCAATCGCTGATACACACCGAACTCCCACGCGTTACTAAATTTACCTAAGATTTCTATTCCGAAAGTTTTCCTTAACCTAATTACGCTTGATTCGGCACCACTGTCTCCATAGCCGCAACTAAATTATATTTTATATTCACCTTTTTTATATTTTTTGTAAAAAGTGTCTTTCTATATTTATATTACAAAAATTATACGTGTTCAACGAAGTGTGTTTATTTATTTCGTTACAAATGGCGCCCGAATTAAAAGTAAGTAAATTATGATATCCCTATGCATACTTAAATATTTTTTTTGTCAGTTTGTGTGTGGTGCTCTTTCAGGGCAATTTTAATCTCTATTTATTTTTCAGAGAAATCATTAGTTTCTTTTCTCACCACGGATACCTGCTTTTGCTGAACGACTTATGAATATTTGAACGGCAAGCCGGTCAAATGAAGTTTATGTATATTCTTAATGTGATGTTTGTGCAATGTTATTTAAAATAATTATTTTGTAACCATATTGAATGACCAATCTTTCATTTCGTCCCATCAAATATATATCAATCCTGAATTTTATTTATCTCTTGTAGTAGTTGTATTTAGTTCCCTGTAGTGTGCGTCTGTGGTGTGAACGTGATAGGCTTCGTGTTCAAGGTAAGCGTTTGTGTGTCTGATTTTTCTGCTAGATGTCTAGCTTGTTTTTTTCCTTAGTCCAGCTATCTTTGTTCCGTTTTTTTTTGTGTGATTTCCGTGATCCAGCATGGCCGACGAGGATTCGTCCATGGGTGAAACCGCCCATGGAGAGAGCCTTATCATTTCTAGGCCCCCCCCAATCCCACCTAGGAGACCTAGGACTGCTGAGTCATCAGGCTTACCATCCCCGATCAAATCCGACGAATGTCCATCTTATCCCCGTAAACATATATCTCTCACGAAGTGGAAAATTGACTTTTCTGGGAACACCTGCATCCGTGAATTCTTTCTCTCGATAGATGAATGTAAGGAAGCGGATGATATATCTGATCATTATCTGTTGAAGCGCTTCCATGAAGTTTTGTCAGGAGCTGCACTGAAATATTTTAGGTCCATTCGCCACCCACTCCTGTCATATACAAAACTTAAGGAGTCTTTCGTGAAGACATTCGGAGTCATAGATTTTGAGTTCAAAACTGAACAACAGGTTCGAAACATGAGACAGAAATCAGACCAATCGGTCAGGGATTTCGTCATCCAGGTCTCATATTTGAACGACCGCTTAGCCAGTCCCATCCATGATTCTAATTTACTTGATATTATTATGCACAATATGCACCCTAGGTTTTTCCCTTGCTTGTCAATCCACAAATTCCATGATTTAGAGTCGCTTGTTGATATGGCGTCACATTTTGAGAGCTTCTTGCCAGGAGCGTCGAAGTCGGTGTCCAACGTCTCTTCTGAGATACAGTTATGTCCTAAATGTAGAAAGGACGGACATTCGTATCGTAACTGTCCAGATTTCCCTGGTAGGCTTTGTTTTAGATGTCGTACTCCTGGTGTAATTACCCGGGATTGTCCAAACTGTAATCCAAAAAAACGTGTAGACCATCGGCGACACGTCTCATCCCGTACAGTGTCACCGGTGATAGCCAACGATTCATCAAACAACCGACCATTCGTTGAAATATTACTATGTAATCGCCCCATTAGGGCTTTGTTGGACTCAGGCGCACAGATGTCTCTTATTAGTGATATCCTCATTCAGGAACTAGGTATTTCCGCCAACAATTCGCCCATCGATATTTTAGGGAGTGTTTGTCTCCCGGTCCAATTTAACCGTACAACTTTCACGCATGAATTTTTAGTTGCACGTTCTACTACGTCTTCAATTATCTTAGGTATAGAATTCTGGAATAAATTCGGTTTAACTTCAGTTTTTAGTAAGGCTTTTAATAAAAATATTAAAGGCAATATGTACCTTCCCGCTTTTAACCATTCTCTGCCTCTGGTTTCTTGTGTAAATAAAGCTCGATATGTACATCCCCGCAATGTCCTATTACCCGACCAAGAGCGAAGTCTACAACGCGTCATTGACGAATTTGAGGCTATTTCGTCTGATAAGATTGGGCTCGGTAAAACTACTTGGCTTTCCCACAAAATTAATACAACAGGAATGCCAATTAGACAAAGATTTTACCCTCTTTCACCGGTCAAATTAAAAATTCTTAACGACGAAATTGATAAGATGTTAGAATTAGGTGTTATCCGTCCCTCTCGTTCTCCTTGGGCCAGTCCTGTTGTAATGGTTACAAAAAAGGACGGATCTGTTCGCTTCTGTGTCGACAGCCGTAAATTAAATAGTGTAACCATCAGGGATTCGTATCCTCTACCTCGTATTCAAGATATCCTTGACAATCTTCGTGGTGCGAGATATATAAGTTCTCTCGATTTCAGGAGTGCTTTCTGGCAGATTCCTCTCGCGGATAACGAGAGCTGTGAGAAAACCGCTTTCATAATTCCCCAACGCGGTTTATTCGAGTTCGTCAGAATGCCATTCGGGCTCACAAACGCTGCTTCAGAAATGCAACGCCTAACTGATATTATCGTTAACTTCGAATACACTTCTACCAGCGACGACTGTGTTTTCGGATACGTCGACGATTTGATCTTGATATCTAAGGATTTCCACAGTCATCTTGCACTCCTTAGGAAGGTGCTAAACCGCCTCAAAGAAGCCGGTTTATCTATAAACTTAAAAAAATGTGAATTCTGTAAGAGTGAGCTAAAATACTTGGGATACATCGTCAACGAAAAAGGGCTCCAGACTGATCCCAGTAAACTGGAAGCTATTCGCGATTACCCCACTCCTACTACCGCTAAATCTTTGCGCGGCTTTATAGGAATGTGCTCTTATTATAGGCGTTTTGTAGATGGTTTCTCGTCCATAATTGCTCCTCTTACAGCTCTTATTGGAAAGAGGAAGGGTCGCGATCCTATAAATTGGGACGAGGCTGCCGAACAGGCATTTTTTAAGCTGAAAGAAGCATTAGTCAACACTCCAGTGATGGCTTGCCCTGATTTTGCCAAGCCATTCATATTGCAGTGCGATGCTTCGGCTGTCGGTCTCGGTTCGGTCCTATCTCAAAACGTCGACGGTGTAGAACATCCCATTGCGTATTACTCCCGCCTATTTTCCAGAGCGGAGCGCAATTATAGCACCACTGAGCGCGAACTCCTATCTGTTCTGGATTCCATAAAGCACTTCCGTTGCTATTTAGATGGAATGAAATTTTCGGTTATAACCGACCACATGGCTCTGAAATGGCTGCTCACTTTAAACAACCCATCGGGGCGTTTAGCTCGATGGGCCACCGTCATTTCACAATACACCTTCGATATCATCCACCGCAAGGGAACACAACATGTCGTCCCGGATGCTCTATCCAGGATCTATACTAGCCCTATTACGTTCGACCAAGGTCCTGAACATACTACCGATAGGTGGTACAAAAGGATATATGTAGGCGCACGCGACACGCCACAAATGTTTCCTGCTTACACCATTCAGGACGGGGTGCTCTTGAGACGGATGCCCATCTCCAGCCCTTTATTATCTGATCCCTGGCGCGTCGTATTGCCGGCTGAGAAAGTTCCCAACGCCATTTGGGAAGTGCACAACAATTTCCCTTCCATACATCCCGGCGTTACCAAGTCTTACCTTAAGATCAAGGAACTATACTATTGGCCGAATATGTTTCGCGACGTCACCGAAACACTGAGACAATGCGACGTTTGCAAAGCCTACAAAATCGCCAATACCCAACCGCGTGGACAGATGAGATATCCAAAGGAAGTTTCTTTACCCCTGCAGCTTATTTCCATAGACGTAATTGGTCCGTTGTTGCCTATCGCCTACTATGGCTATCGATATATTCTATCAATGGTCGATGTGTTTTCAAAATATGTCTGGTTGATTCCTCTAAAAAAGGTAGACGCAAGTTCCCTAATTAAAGCCCTGGAATCCGAGATATTTTTTAACTTCGGAGTGCCACGGGCGATTCTTTGCGACAACGCTACCGTTTTTCGTAGCAACCGTTTTTTAAATTTTCTTAGGTCCTTTCACATCGACTCACCAATGTATACACCCTACTATACGCCACAGGCCAATACCGTAGAACGCTATAACCAAAGCGTCGTCACGTGTCTGAGCATATTGGTTGGTGAAAACCAGAGAAATTGGGCGAAATTATTACCCAAAGTCAAATTATATCTCAACTCCTGTATTAACTTGGCTACTGATTTTACGCCTAACTTCCTCATGTTCGGTAGGGAAGTCCTTATAGATCCCGCTCGTGCGCATAGTCAGCACTCGAAGCACCAATTTAGCCGAGAGTCGGTCTCAGCACGCGTACTCGTAATCTATCCATAGCTTTCCTCCGAAATTCCCGATCTTATAACACCAACCGTTCGGCTATCACCCTCAACCTCGGTGACATTGTATGGAGACGAAATTTCTCTAGGTCTTCAGGGTCAGACTATTTCTCTGGAAAATTAGCGCCCCGTTTTATTAAGAGCCGTGTAACCAGAGTCATCTCTAGAACCACGTATGTTCTCAAGGACTGTGATTCCGTCCATTCAGGACAGTACCACATAAAAGATATCCTGAAGTGATTGCCTTTCCTCTTTATTCATCAACTGACATAAACTCATTTTAATCGGCCATGCCATGCGACCTTCATTTCGTATAACTGACATTTTTTCTTACATTATGTCATGTCATTCTAGTTGCCGTTGTCAATTCATAAAATTACTACAAATAATTAATACGTTTATTCTGAAAATGGTAAGATCCCTTTAAAATGTAATAACTAGCTTAGAACATTCTCGACACGCTATTTTTTTGCAAGGAAGCTTGCGGGATACTTTGTAAACATTTCGCTTTTATTCTCTATTACTAGAGCTTGGATAGTGCTTGGATAGTGTTTTATCGCCAGCAGTCGTTTATTTCCTCTCTACCCGACCGCGGTGAAGACGAGTTCTGTTCCTCTATTCCATAACATACTTAATTATAATTTATCCGACTGTTACGATCAAGAGGGTTGTGTTTGACCTCTGGGCATGTCCCGGAGGCAAAACGCACCTTCTAATCCTACTCATCACACTAGTCAGACTCTAAGCCCTGACTTAGTTGAAAGTCGGACTATGATGTAGACTTAGGGTCATTAAATATAAGGTTGAAGTCCCTTATTTGTTAGACTGAGGTTTTTTTTTGGGACTCAGGCTTCTCTTTATAGCTTGATGTTCTTCCTTTTGGACTTAGGTTCTTATTTATAACCTAATGTCAACCCCTTTTGACCTCGATATATATATTATATTTCTTTCAACTAGTGTTGTCCTTTTGTTTATTTTGAATTCTTAATCCTCTTGTTCTATCCTTAGTTATTGTATACCTTTCCCGATAGGTCCTGCGTAGGTTTAGCAGGCACATCTGGAGGTCTTTTGCACTTCGATGGTCTGTTAAGATAGAATAGGTTAGTCATTAGTTTAGGCTAGGTTACCTATAGGTTATTTAGGTGTTAATAGTTTTATTTCTCTTCTAGTTCTCTCAAGTGAGCTTGCTCCCTTCTCTCCTGATGCTGCTACCCCCCTCTACCTTCCTCTAGTGACGTCATCCTTATGTCATTCGTTTCTAGGGATGTTACTCCTTTAGTTATTTTTATCGCCATTATCGATATTATTATTATTTTTTTTGTTGGAAAGGGGGTACTTCAGTATTACCCTGCATAACATCTTCGAGCCTAAAACTTTTTTACTTCGCTGGACATCGATGTTGTCGTTTTTAATCGTAAGATAATTTCAATTTTTTGAATTTGGATCTGACGTGAAGAAAGGTGAAGAATTTTTTATTGGCAGCCGTCAGTCGCGTTTTTTTCTCATGAACGCAAGAGCTCTAATTCTTCAAATAATTCCCGGCGTACTATGCTGAAAGATTTGCAATATAATTAATTAATTATAGTCTTTATTGTTGTGTCCACGTTTCCTTGTTTTACGGTTAAAAACCAGTGAAAAGGCCTATTTTGGCCTTTATCGGTGGGGTATTGGGAACCCACCTCGTTTCCCCGTTTCGCCATAATCCTGGATCAGGCGCCCCGGCGGCGCAGTTGACTGAGCGCCGTGCTACGTACAAGGAATACCGCCTCTTGACGTACCGTGCGGTCCAGGAACTAACCACCTCGTGACTTATTAACTATTTATATATCCACTGCGAAGCGTCGTTTTCTCGGATTCTTCCACGTTGCATTGCAAACTGCAGGTGTTGTAAACCCTTCAAGTTTTCCGTTCTAGTTCAAATACGTTCAAGTTTATTTTTTTACGCGTAAATAATCTCGTATGCAAATTAGACTAAGTTGGCATTAGGTCAACCTTCGGTTGCGGTTCCTTATTCGATGCGTTGCGTTTGCGCTAGTAAGTTATGGTTTTTATAAGCTTTTGCAATCGCTGATACACACCGAACTCCCACGCGTAACTAAATTTACCTAAGATTTCTATTCCGAAAGTTTTCCTTAACCTAATTACGCTTGATTCGGCACCACTGTCTCCATAGCCGCGACTAAATTATATTTTATATTCACCTTTTTTATATTTTTTGTAAAAAGTGTCTTTCTATATTTATATTACAAAAATTATACGGTTTCAACGAAGTGTGTTTATTTATTTCGTTACAATATGTAATTGAAATTAAGGAAATTCTTTACAAGCTCATCTAAAATGCTGCAGGGCGAGTATGACCATATAATTAAAAATATATCGCAATTACAGTAATATCACGAAAGTTAAGTGAAGAAGTGAAATCAAACAGTCTGTCTAGTCATACTGAAGCATGTTCCTTTGTTTAGTTTAGCCTCTCCGTGTCTGCTCTTTAGAGTCAAACGTAACACAACAAACGGCTAATCAGGAAAAAATACATATAGCAAAGCTTAGAGTAATATTTAGAAATTGGATAATTTTTTGGCGAATATAAAAACTAGGTTTTTGTTGTTTGAATGTTTGTAGATTTCATTTAAATTAGTGGCTGAGCGAAAATCTAAAAGACCAAGAATATTTCAGTTGGCAACTCACAAACCATACCTATTCATGGGGATCACTCACTGCTGGAGGAAGATCCCGATTTTAATTTTACTGGATTATTTAAGTAATTACTTATCCGATCCAAAACTTGGAGTTTATTAAATTTAGAGAGCCTATGAGCCTATAAACCCCCCCCCCCCCTATACTTACATATTGTAGAGCTGTTAGTATTTTAAATTGCTCGATAGATAGAGAACTTCTTATCTATTCAGACACCATCTATCGAGCAAGTTTCTCTGCTCTTTTATTTTATTATTCATAAATTAAAAATTAAAATAATGAGGGACGTATTAAAATTCAAAAGTCCGTCGTTTTTTTACATACTTATGTTATTAACAAAATGGTCATGTTTGTTTAAACCACAAAAAATATGCCTGTATCTTTGTTTGGGATTTTGTAATAAAAAAGCCCTAGCAGGTAAATAATTTAACGTTAATAATTAAGGTAATACAAACATCTCTCGAGGCTTTCGTTAGGCGGTTGGATCAAGGGCCTGATTCAGAAGGCTCCTTACTCCTTGATACGGCTCGCATTGTGAGGAGGTTCCTGTCTCTTCCACCACCGGTATCTTGGACCCTGCTCCCGACACCGGCGGACATCTATTTTTTATATTTTTAAATGTTTTTTTTTTATATTATCATTTGAATTTAAGCAATATTTAAAAATGTAATTATATAAGAAAAGAAATAAACGAAAAAAGGTAATATTTAGTCAATGCTAATTACAAGTCGACAACATAAGGCAAGCTTTGGAATGTTTAGTATTGCACTCCCAGTATGTTTCGGGTTTGCCCGACTAGTTTTGAACCCAAACATACCATAACCTTATTCACGGTTGAGTCTTTGTCTTGAAATTTATAGAAAAACCCATAGTAGGCAATCAACGCATTTTAAACCAGACAGATAATTTTAAACCAGACAGAGAATTAGGGCAACTATCCGCTAGCTTTTAAACTTAACACAGACAGGAAATTGTCTATAAAAAAAAACCGTATTTTAAACCAGAAAGGGAATTGTATTTAGGCAAATTAGTACCACTAGCTATCAATAATGACAGTTCTTACACTCACCGAATACAATCATTAAAAACGACCCAACATCAAGGAAAAGACTCCAAGGAGGTGCGATCGCAATAAGGGAACAATAACGCATCGTACGACACACTGCCTTTCCCCAGGAAATTGGAAAACGTGAGCTGCTTACCTCCTATTTATATAGAACACCATCAAGATTTGGGACGATTTTGCTTTGTTTCTGTATTGATTTAGCTGAAACACTTAACAAGTACTTGTTCTGTGTGCTATAAATAAAAGGTGTAAAAAGACGCTTAACGAAGCTGAAAGTCACTTGTTATTGCAGTAATTGTGATCATTTTTTTGTTCTGGACCATATCTGGGACCTTTCTGGTTACTGGAGATATTGAAGGTCAACATTCCAACTTTTCCAGACGTGTTTTAAAGAAAGCAAGCTATAAATGTATAAAATAATTTTAAACGATAGACCGAGTTCTATGTAGTACTTGCCTAGTTGTGCCTACATTACAACCGCATTATTAAAACAATATTCCACTTGAAAATCTTAAACGGAGTATTTGCTCTAACTAGACTTGCTTACCTTTAACAACTTAATCATGGCTAGACCAATTAAATACAACGTCAAACAAACCCGAACTTGATATGAATTAACGATAAGAGGTGAGAAACCATCAGATTCATTGATGTCCCTAAAAGACTGAATAACTAAACTAAGTCTCATCTCATAGTCATTATAATTTACAACTCCGTTGTTTTATTAAGTAATCACGGGTAACCTAAACCCATAATAAATCTTCATGGTAGCAGAGCGTGGTTCCGATCCACTTGAATGCTGCTTCCACTACTCTTGGACTAATGGAACGGTGAGATTCAGTTTGATGCTGCAACCAAGATACTGATAACTCTCCTTCCGTTTTTAAGCCTAGTGTGTCTAAAGTCATGCAGCAGGAAAGTTCAGCAAGTTAAGATGTGTCCCGTATGTGAAATGAAAAGAAAAATAACCGCTCGATAGCTCGATGTTCGAAATAATTATTCGCCATAATTATTGTTAACTTTGTTTTAGGATATATAATTTAGCTTTTATTGTGCTTATTAACTCGATAACTCGATGTTCGAAATAATCTTTATTTGCAATATTTTTAAATTATAATTATATATTATTTTGATTGTCATTTAATTTACCAAAAATTCTGTTAATTGTAATTTCGTATTTGATATCTGTACACCGTTAACGGCAAAACAGAGATGTAGGTACGTATTCTATTTATAACGTCTATTTTATAACAAATAAAAAATTATGACTTTGAACTCGCCACGTTCTAGCTATCCTAAGTTATGACTCCCTGGTTCCACACTTGGACACGAGCCATAGTATATTGATTACCACTTCGAAAATTTTGCAATTTGATATATGATCTGCCTATTTAACAAATATGTTTGGAGGAGGAGGAGGAGAGGGGGGTAGAGGGTACATTCAAACTTGTTTACAGCTTGTTGTCAATTTGGCAGATTATTTTAATAGTTTAAATTGTCATTGAAAAGAAAATGTCGTCGTATATTCTAAAATAGGAGCGGAATAAGGTGTAGGAAGGGTATCACTACGGTTCTTTTATTCAAAAAACAATTCAGCTCCAGTGGCCTAAACCTTAATAATCTCTCGAAATGTGAAATAGCTTTTCCATATTACTGACAGACAGACTCCAGCATTGAATGCTATAGGTAGATATTATACTATAAAAAATACCCCAGGGTACCTAAAAAACACCTCAGGGTCCCCAAACCTTGAAGCATCTTTTTTTCAACTTTCAATGAGGAGAAAATAAAGGAAGAAAGAAAGAATGAAAGAAAAATGCGTTAATTGTCATTGTCACACAAAAATACACCTTAAAACTAAAAAAAACAGAAAACAGTCATTACAATGCCAAAAGGGCCTCAGCTCAGCATATTGTCAGATGGCAACACACAGTGTACCACCTGACGCTGATTTTTAGCTGCAACCCACGAGTGTCATACGTTAGAAACATAATATACTTAATAAATTAAAAACTGATTGAAAAGAAATAAAATAAATACAATAAATAAAATACCTAATAATTGTGAAGATAAAAATATAATACTTATAGTTTTTTTTAAAGGCAACATTCCGTTTAGTCGGCATAATATATAAATATATAAAAAAGTACTCGGTGGTCGGCATGCATGGACTCGCGCGCCGACGGTTTATAGTAGTCTGTGCACAAAGCTGTCAAAATTAAACATTTGTCTGACGTTTTCAATGTTTTGACATCTTGTTACATATTTAAATGAGACATAAAATACATAAGTATAAAATTTAACCGTTTTTGACTAACAGATATATTTTTTTTTATTTAATGCGTCATTACTATAGAAAAGCTAATGAATTATGTCTATCCTAATGCCCAAAGCGATACCATTTAGATACATTAGGCTACCAATAAATGCCCCATTTTAATTACTAGATGCCCTGGGAGATCTTTTTATTGGACTTTCTAAGAGTGATAGGATTAAGTTTGGGTCAATTAATGTGGATAATAGCCTCTTAAAGGAATTGAGATCGCCGTGATGTTTCAGGTTTAATGACTTCTAGAATTTAATGTATTGTCCTTTTTTGTGTATTCAAAAGTTATGAAATAAACAAAAATTGTTCATTCTGCACAAATAAAATGCACAATATTAAAAAAAAAAAACATAAAATACACACACTAAACCAAAGTAGTCAAAAGCGAACAAATAATAATAGAAAAAACAAATAAGACAAAGAGAGGAGTAGACAAATAATAATGAATCGAAAGAAATTGAAGAAGATCTCCTACCCCTTGTTATTTCTTCAGTGCGATAAGATTTTTTCTAGTTCCGGTACACTTGTAAGGTAAGCTATATCATTTTATACGAATTGGTTACCGATTGAATCCGAAAATCTCAAAAATAAAGGGAATTGAAATTCGAATCGCATTTAGATAATATGATCACAGCTTACGATAAAGCGCAATCTGTCATTCTACTGAATAATTTACAAGGCATAAGGATCCGCGGCTAAACTCCCTACAAATAGAGAACACCGAGTCAAAATAGAATTCTATAGTGAAAAAAATACAAACTATTCGGTTTGACAGTAAAATAATAAACACCTTTATCCCACAGGGGTGTCTAATTGCGATGCCTCCTATTGCTAATTTATTTAAACGACCCTTCAAAAACCGTAAGACCATTCCTGACGATATTTTGCTTCTAACTTCATGCCGAAACAATGAAGCGAGGAAATAACTCCTAAACTAAATGAAACATTAAGTTGGATGAATGACTATAACCTCGAAATCAATTTCTCAAAAATGAATGTCCTTTCACCAATGTCTAAAAACCCATCTAGACAAAAACTTCATCTACAACGGCATACCAATAGAAGTATTTTCTTTTCTTGGCCTGTCCTGAGATTCTCATATTAATTGGAATTAGTTAGGATTGAATTAGTTAATTGGAAATATGATATCAAAAATCTATCAATTATAATTATTATAGTATGCCAAGTGCCAACTCTCTCCTACTTTACTGTGTCCGACAGAGTCCACTATTATGTCTTGGTAAAAACTACCATGTAAGTTCATAGACACATCATTGTGAGTAGGTATTGAAAGAAAGTTATTTTTATGGTGCCTGCATAATATTATGAGATCTCATTCTCATTTTGCTTCGTTGGCAAAATAACCTTTTGATTGTAGCTATTCACCTGGATTTGTCATTTAAGGTATACTAATATTCCTGCCAGGGTTGCGGGTTAGTCCGAAAGGGATACCGGGACCTTGGCAACAGGCAACTGAAGGAACACGGGTGGGTTTTAGTCCGTAAAAGTCTGGCACGCCCTTCCGCCCCGCCCAGAGTGGGAGAAGTCATTGGATGATATCCCACCCTAAAAAAAAAAGGTATACTAATATTAAAAGCATATTTTGATTGTCCTGGATCGAATAAGAAATAAGTGAAATTGTGTGGAAATAATGAAATTAAGTTCTTTGAATAGACCACTAGGCAGCCGATATTAAATTCATTCACCGCCACGATGAAAACTGGTTTTGTAATATCAGTTTATTAATTTACATTAATAAAATAACAAGAAAACAATTCCAATTTTGTAAAACAAGTACGGCGAATATAAATAAAATTCTCATTGTAGTTCACTAATCATTTCAAAAGCGTTATTTGACGTAGATTATATTGCTTGACAATTTACAAAGCGAAATAAAACTTCCGATGGATACCTAGTGCAGTATTCCCTGCATAAAATCTTTAAGCTTGGAACTTTTGAATTACTTACTCGGTTTTTATGCATGGATGGAATCTCAGCTTCATTCATGGAGACAGTCAAATACCAAACCATAATGAAGAATTAACCATAATCAAATTATTCTGGCAGAGGAGCCAGAATAATTAGGTCGTCAACACGACATAATTCTAAGATGCGAAGTCAAATAACCCGACAATGCAATGCTCTCAAGCCACAAAGTCTTTAAGAAGTTCAGTTTTTAAACTTAACACCCAAGTCTAGTAATTCCTCGACACACCAAAGCCTGAAGGAACATGAAAAGAAAAGCTTTCAGAATCGCTGTACAAAAAGTCTTTAAGAAGTTCAGTTTTTAAACTTAACACCCAAGTCTAGTAATTCCTCGACACACCAAAGCCTGAAGGAACATGAAAAGAAAAGCTTTCGGAATCGCTGTACAAAAAACAAACAGACACTGCAGTTTCTTATAGAGAGGGGGCGAAAACAAAAGTAGTCGCATTGTTTGTTAAGACAAAACGCAGAGGTCACGCCACTAGTAACAAACAAAAGCATTGTCCTAAATAACAGACAGCTTATTTCACCCGCAAAATACAATTTTGAATCGAAATGTTTTTGAAATATGAATTGTGAGATTTGAGTTTTGATTTTTGTTCCGACATTTATTTATTTGGGTATTTATTTTGACAATAAATCCGTACCCTATGACCTCCTCGCCCGTTACAGAACCCCATGGCGGTCAATAATGTGATAGCCTGTAAACTGTATTGTGCAAGGCAAAATTAGAGGAAGCTTTACCCTCAATGAAAGCGTCACTACATTAATCTAGGATATGACAAGAAACTGTACAAGTGTTTGTGGTCGATTTTGTGGGTTCTATCACACAAAGCAGGTGAAATGAAATGAAATGAAATGAAATGAAATGAAATGAAATGAAATTGTTTATTCTGTAAATAGGATATTGGAATCACTTTTACACGTCATATTAAAAAGTTGTAAAAATGAGCTAGATGAGGTCGGCGTTTCCTATCTGACTACTCTGAGAAGAAAGGCCGAAACAAACTCAGAGGTCACCGTCTCCTTTAAAGTCCAGACATAATCTTGGTCAGGCCATATGAGGACCATGTAGATTAGAGTCTGAAATGGTCTTTTGAGGAAAGAACCACACAGATTTGAGTGGACCTGTCCAGTCAGTGCAAGCATTTGTCAGTAATAGTGGAGCTCAACTCAGAACTTAAGGAGCTCAACGACTCGACGAACAATACCAAAGAAAGGACATTTGGGTAGGTCGCATAAAGTTCTCAAATTGCCAGACCTTCGCTAAAACTAACAGAACGAAAAATAAATATCCACATAGTCCTCACATTCACAATAAAACAATACTTTACAAGTAATCATCATGTCATTTTTTATATAATATTCAATAATGTCAATTTGTATATAAAACTGGTAGGTATATTTTTATGGTTTTCCATAATATTCAAAATGTCACAATGCTTAGCAGAGCGAGCAGCTCAATCCCATGCATTTTTGTCTTCTAAATAATCTGAGATTTTATAGTACCCTTTTTTACAAAGTTTGGTTTTAATACAGCTTTTAAATCGTTTAATGGGTAAGTTTCGAATGTCAATGGGAAGTTTGTTGTAAAAGCGTATACATTGACCCATGAACGAGTTGCCTACTCTGTGGAGACGAGTGCGATGTACAGCAAGATTGTGTTTATTCCTGGTATTTAAACTATGAATATCGGACATTTTCTTAAACTTTGATATGTTTTTGTGTACGTACAATAGGTTTTCAAATATATATTGTGAGGCTACAGTCAGAATATCTATTTCTCTGAATTTTTCTCGAAGGGAATCTCTTGGACCTAGGTTGTAAATGGCTCGAACAGCCCTTTTCTGTAAAACAAAGATAGCATTAATGTCCGCACAGGCTCCCCAGAGAAGAATCCCATAAGACAGAAGACTATGAAAATAACTAAAATAAACAATTCTGGCTGTATCTACGTCAGTTATCTGTCAAATTTTTTTAACGGCATAGGCGGCCGAACTAAGCCTACCTGACAATTTTTCTATGTGTGGGCCCCATTGTAATTTACCGTCAATGGTTATTCCAAGAAAAACTGTCGATTCAACGGGGTCCAACTCTATTCCATTAACTTTAACATTGTTAGATAGCTGCCTGACATTTGGCGTTGAAAATTTAATGAGTTTAGTCTTTTTTTCATTCAAGAGAAGATTATTTACATTAAACCAATGCACAACTTTAGAGAGTGCATCGTTAACTTGTTCAAAGTTGACTAACTGACGTTTGATTTTAAAAATGAGGGATGTGTCATCTGCAAATAAAACGATCTTATGATTATCCCTTATGTGGTAAGGCAAGTCATTAATATAAATGAGAAATAAGAAAGGACCTAGAATTGAACCCTGCGGAACGCCCATGGTGACCGAAGATCCTGCAGATCTCTTGCCATTAACATCGACCCTCTGAATTCTGTTGTTCAGATAAGAAGTCAGAAGGTCGAGAGCCTTGTCCCTCATACCATAGTGGTACAGTTTCCTGATGAGAGTATCATGATGTACGCAATCGAAAGCCTTGGATAAGTCGCAGAAAATGCCAAGAGCATCCTGCGACTCCTCCCAGGCCTCGAAAATGCTTTTCAGTAATTCCACGCCCGCATCTGTAGTTGAACGACCCTTTGTAAAACCAAACTGTTTTAGATGGAGTAAATTATGTGCATTAAAATGTCCTAACATCTGTTTAAAAATTAATTTTTCAAAGATTTTGCTCAACGTAGGTAAAATCGAAATAGGCCGAAAATTCGAGGGATCAGTTGTGCTGCCAGACTTGAACAGTGGAATCACTTTGCTAAGTTTCATCAGATCAGGAAATACACCAGATGCAATACAAGAGTTAAAAACAATTGCCAAAAAGGGTGAAATAACATCAATTATTGAAGACATGGTATGTACTGATAATCCCCAAAGGTCAGCAGTTTTTTTTACATCGAGTTCTTTAAAAGATTCTATAATGTCTTTAGCAGTAGCAATTGTGAATTCAACATTCTTTTATTATTGAATAAGCAGAAGTCGAGGATGACGATGACAGAGTTTTGGTTGTTAAAATTGGAATATTAGTGAAGAAATTTTCAAACTCAGTTGCCACCTCCACATCTGCCTTAATATCTACATCATTGATTTTTAGATGGAAGTCACGATTCCGTACTGTCGTTCTTCCCGTTTCAGAATTAATAATATTCCAGGTTGTTTTAATTTTATTTCCAGAAGATTTTATTTTATTTTTAATGTGTATGGCTTTTGCTGAGGAACAGGCTCTTTTAAAAGTTTTAGAATATGTCTTAACAAATTCTTTAAAAGTTTCATCATGGTTATATGTTTTTTCATGATATAATTCAAATAACCTTTGCCTACTTTTGTAAATTCCTGGTGTTGCCCAATCACTAAATATAAAGCGGTTACAAACAGGCAATGTTTTTGTGGTAAAAACCTTCCCAAACTCACAATTGATGAGGTTAAATAGTGCGGTATAATCTTGATCCGGGTCGTTGTGATAAGGCAAACCGGGTAGTTTTTCCATTAAATTATTTTTAAATTGTTCTAAGCGACTTTTATTTACAGGAACAAAACTCACAAGTTTTCTTTGAGCTCTGACTATTTTCAGAGGGAAAGTGGTATAAAGATGCTGAGATACTGAAGTCCTATCCCATCGCAAACTGTTAATAAACACGGCTTTGTTATAGGACTCAGTTTTTATCCCCTGTTTTACCCCCTGTCATAATTAAAAAATAAAACAATAAGCCACATCCACACAAATTATAGTAGATTACTCACAATAAGATCTCAATATACGATTGACACATTAGACATTATGGAAGCTACAACTCCCATCTCCTATTTGACGTCATTTGGCACATATTGAAATAATTAATTGAACTCAATGTGGTACGATCTAACAATATAAGCAGTAATGGCATCTTGTTTGTTGACATGTATTTCAACTTGCGAATTGACCTGCTATGGAGCTGGAGTAATTGGACTTTATTTTTCTCAGTTTATTGGAGAATCAATCGAATTATAAAGGGAGAAACTTCGAAACGTGGTAAGTGATGAAAGCATATTACTTGTGTACTAATGAAACAAAAATATAAAGTACTAGCTGCGTCCCGTGGTTTCACCCGCGTAAGTCTCGATCCCGTGGGAATATCGCGATAAAAAGTATCCTATGTGTTAATCCAAGTTATAAACTATCTGTTTGCCAAATTTCATCCAAATCCATTCAGTAGTTTTTACGTGAAAGAGTAACAAACATCCATCCATCCATCCATCCATACTTAAAAACTTTCGCATTTATTTATTAGTAATAAGTAATATAATAAATAGTAATAAGGAGTAAGGATAAGGATTAGGTTCTAGTGGTGTAAGAAAAAGATACGATTCGGTGTAAATATTCATTTCAACCATTTTTTTAGGAACGGTAAACATAATTATTTTACACTCAATTTTAATTACTTTTAATTTGATTTTCTAATGAGAATGTGCCCATAAAACGTTTTACAAAAAATCGTAGACAACAATTAAAAATATAGCTACCACTGTGTTCAATATTTTGTAGCTTCTGAAAGTTTCACGAGTGGTCTAAAAGAGCGAGCTATATGCGCATTGTTGTTGCCAGCGTGGTGTTTGTTTTAGAATTCCCGGACAAAGGAATGCTTGTACTAAACGACAGGCAATACATTGAATTTCGAGGTTCGATAAAACGGTCAAACTTTAACTTTTGGCACTTACACGGTTTTTTTTCACAATGAATTTCGAAGTCGTGTTGAATTCTTTGAAACCATCCAAGTAAATCATTTTGATGAAGTTAAATTTTATTTAAGGATTTATGCACTTACTTTGAAGTTAACATTTCTTTGTTTTGTAATTAATTAATTTATTGTTCACTAATTAATTTTCGAGAAAGCCGAGAGTAACGAACTGTTTTTTAAACTTAATGTTGAAACAATGTATTTGTGTAAATGGTGCAAAACTGACATGAAGGAAACGAAAATAGAACCGATGAGATGAAATTATGTAAACTATCGTCACATATTCATCATGCTAACTATTCGCGTCCGCCATTTTATCAAATGCATGGCGACAGTCGACTCTGTATTATTAATTGTCTAATTTATTACCCGTAACCGGTTGCGGGGTAATGTATTGAAATGTATAGACAACGGATGTACGGATGTGGCGACCGATCTGTGATTTGATCAATAATAATTGTGAGAGGAAATACGTCGTGGGTAAAATATAGGCGAGCGAATTTAAAAACTAAATGAGAGATATTAAATACGATAACCGGTCACATTTCTGTGCTATTACTAAGTTATTGGTCCATTGTTACAAAGTAAATTTCAAAAATAATAATATTGCATGCTTCTGTAACTAGAATATTTAACATAGTAATTAAAAATGGTCCCCAAACTAGGCAGCGCCTGTATCTTGAGTTGAGGGCCTGAGTTGCGTTATCTTAACCCATAATATGCCCAGAACTATTTTGGGATCCGATTTTGGTTATTTTCCCTATAATAGTATTGACTAGTTTTTAGTAAATAATATTTTTGTTTAGTAGGTATTTAAGAGGTGTTCGAAAACGAAACAACGGGCAAACACAGGTGACACCCACACTAAATCCGTTCCATCTTTCCCAGGCGGAAACGCAGCAAACCACAAATGAAACCACTGATATCATCAATGATTTGGCCTCGGATGATGAAGCGACAGCAGCCGACACATACATACATAAGGTGGAAGGGAGCTTGAAGTGGCGAATTGTACGTTTACCGCTTTGGTACGTAGTAATGAAATGATTATGAAGGACGCCTTCGTTACAAATAATACTAGCACATCAATAGCTAAGTAACATGACAACAATCATCAAGTTCTATACCTACTGTTCATCATCTAAAATTCATTAGATAACTCAACTGTTACCCAAAATCGTTTCATTTTATCAGCCCTTCTGCTGTGTCACCCGACCTGATGTATAGCACAACGAGGGTTCCGCTTTCATTTATCGCTTTCACTTTTACTCCATACCTTGGGACAATGTATGAGAGTAACGCTCGATTAACGTTGAAAATATATTGTGAAGGAAATAGTGCATGAAGAAAAGTAAGAAGTTGTAAAAAATGGGAATCTGCAAAATATTTATGAAAAACGCTTTGGAAACTGTTTGGCTCGATCTCAGAATACCAGATCATCAAAATACCAGATTCTCAAAACACCAGATTCTCAAAATACCAGATTCTAACCCCAGATTCTTAAAATACCAGATTCTTAAAACACCAGATTCTCAAAACACCAGATTCTCAAAACACCAGATTCTCAAAACACCAGATTCTCAAAACACCAGATTCTCAAAATACCAGATTCTTAAAATACCAGATTCTCAAAACACCAGATTCTCAAAACACCAGATTCTCCAAACATTAGATTCTCAATATATCAGATTTCGAAAAGTCGCAATAAAAATATTTATCTTATTAAATGTAATTTGAAAAACCTGGCTATTTTTTGCGGCAAATAGATTGCATTGCGCATTGTGCTTATAATACCGTCTGGTTTTCCTTTAAATGTAGGTAAGGTAGGTAAACTGTTAAGATTTCCTACCAACATGAGATAACGTTGACAAGTGTATCTTTATTCTTTAATCCTTCACTATGCTTTAATTCTTATTTTTATTCAATAATTTAATATAAAACTCTTCTTCGGTTCAGAATGGATATTAAATTTATAATAAGTCAGAATGGGAAACCATGCAGGGTTCAGGTAGAATTTCTGTTTATAGAACAAGTCTGGGACCACGAATTTGTTTTAGAGAAAAGGAATGCAATATCTCGATCCTTTTGGATACAAATTACAAAATACTAGGGGATACCAGGCATACATGTAAACCGACAATATTCGAAATATACTAGACGGCTGCATGGACGATTGTAAAAATGAGGTATGCTATGTGGACATTTCAAATCGGTACAACACATTTTTGAAAAACAATTTATGGAAGGAGATAAATTGAAATATCTAGAGCATGAAATGCCGAAATTTACTTCAAACTCAGACCCGACAATTAATAAGTAATATAATTATTATAATTGATAGAATGAAAAATATTTTTGATTACAAACGGGCCCGTTCACACGAAGGGGTCTTCGTTTGATTTCATGAGTGTTTGATGGAAGAATGAAAGATATAGTGTGTGTTTGATAGACCAAGGAATTATTTTAACCTACAAAATTTTCTATGGAGTGAAAATTTTCCGGGGTTGTCGGGGAAATGTGGTTATTCTCTTTTATAGAACACTAGCTGCGCCCCGCGGTTTCACCCGCGTAAGTCTCGATCCCGTGGGAATATCAGGATAAAAAGTATCCTGTGTTAATCCAGGTTATAAACTATCTGTTTGCCAAATTTCATCCAAATCCATTCAGTAGTTTTTACGTGAATGAGTAACAAACATCCATCCATCCATCCATCCATCCATACTTACAAACTTTCGCGTTTATAATATTAGTATTTTATTAGGATATTTTTAGTCTATTTATCTACACCCATGCTATAAATCCTCTATAAAAGTTTCTGAAACAGTTAGCTTATTGCCAACATTAAAACAGCCAGTGTCATAGTAATCATAATATCATCCAAACGGGTGTTATAATCTTGTACTGAATTTCATAATGCAACTCATTTCAAAAAAAGAACATTGTCATTCACGAGTGTTTCACTAACAAAGCACCGTAATTTAAACCGTAATTTAAAAACAAAACACATTCGAATTCGAAAAATTCGAATTCACGTCGTACCGCGCCATTTTTATAGAAGACTAGCTGCCGCCAGCGGCTTTGCCCGCGTGTAATCTTTATAAATGTTACTCAGGGTGGATGTAGCTTCCTAATGGTGAAAGAAATTTTGAAATCGGCGCAGTAGTTTTTGAGTTTATTCATTACAAACATACACACAAAAATACAAATCTTTCCTCTTTATAATAATTAGTGTAGATTCATATCGATGGTGGAAAGGTAAAATGGCTAAAGCGCCATTTTGGTCGATATTGAGTTATATATATCACTGAACTGGATTTTTTTTTCTGCGTCGATTGGTCTACCTTTCGCGTCGATTTGAGCACTTTTTTGGCGCTTTAGCAGTACAAATTTTGTTGCTTGTTTCATGTAGTCATGGTTTAAAGCGAAGTTTTTTTGATGATTCTGAAGTTTATGTCGCTTTAGTGATTGTGCTCACTGTACATTCATGTTTCACAATGCTTTAGCATTTTTGCGTTTCTCTATTTCATGTATAAATACCTTATTAGTAGTTTTACCTGAACTACATTATTACTTGTGTGGCAGTTTAGCAAAAGTCGTTTCTGTTTTATTTAGCGCTTTGGCGCTTTAGCAATCGTGCTCGTAAATATTTTCGTATAGAACGATAGTTCAGAGTTGTTTTAGATTCCAAATATTATGTAAAATTGTATATTAGTCAGTAGTACATGCTTTAATGTAAGAAGGTATTGATTTTAGAACTAAAAACTTGCTTAATTTAAAGTAAGTGTACTTCGTAAATACATTTTGTTAGCATTGCAAATCTAATCATAAGTCTTTGTTCTTGCGTGTAACTTAGAATATCTAGATTTCTAGCAACGTCAACGGGGCAGACGGCTGCAGTTGCCTCTGTCGTTGGCAAAGTGCTGCTCGCGTATATGAGTACTAAGAGTATAAAGCAGTTAAAATTCTGTTATTTAAAAGATAATGCCCATTTTAAAGATGATGCCCATTATGGTACCCCTCCAATAGCCATGATAGCTGTTTTTACTATTATTTTTACTTTGTTTCTTACTGTTATGCAACTGTTTAGCTATTCGCATTCTGGACTCCGCCTTCGGTCAGGTTAGGTTAGGATAGTTCAGTCTTTCTTGTTAACTCCGGCTATCTCCTAAGGGATTATTAGGGTTATTGTTACCTGTTTCGTTTGAATAGTAGAAGAGCTTTTAGGTTTGAGGTTTGAGTTGAATTTCCCGAGCTATCACACTGATAAACAAGTTATCTAAGTTATATGTATTTGAGCACATACTAACATTTAACACAGTAGATCTTTGACAGTCGTATCGGGTAGTCAGAAGCCCCAAAGTCGAACATCCAGCTTATCAAGGAGTATCCCAGTGCCTGTATTGTAGAGGTCACATAGTAAATCGCTCCATGTAAAATACTGGTATTCAACTGTATCCAGTTAGATTCAAAGATAATCCTTACGTAGTTGGGAAAAGACTAGATAGATGATGAACGCCTTATTTAAAATAATTAATAGCAAACGTCGTAAAAGATCGGGGGTAAGATGATCGATCACTATGAAATGTAGGTACTTAGGTACTTATGGGAAAAGTGATTTGTGACATTTCTAAATACTCTGACCTCAGTTGATCCAAAAGAGTCTTTGAATCCTTATTCGAAACTGCATCGATTGCCATCATAAAAATAACAACAATTTTTTAGCTGAATGTGCCATTTTTCTTGAATTGAATTATTCAATATTAATATCTTTCTAATGAAGTATCCTTTATTCTTATTGTAGCGGGTACCAGCTTCCATACATTTCCTGGCATAATCCTTCAAATGTGTGTGTGTGTGTGTGTTCTAAGGACTATTTTGTTAAATTGTAACACGATGTTGTTATGTGTGAGAAGATGGCAAGAAGATGGCACAATAAGCACAGAATTATTTTGAGTTTCAGAATCTTAGTGCCAATAATACCCCTCTTATTCCGTCGGGGGTTAAAAATGATCATTTATTATCTATTAAATGTTGATTTATTTGTTAAAACTTATAACTAATTACTTACATATTTAGTGGTACTAACCATGATAAACAATGGTTTTTTGATTTTAGTAGATAATTAGTAACTCTACTTAACCTATCTATATTACCTACGTTATTTGACTTGATTCCAGTTGGCTAATAAAATAATTTCCTTTATTTTTTGCTAAATATTAATTAATTAGTCTTCCCGATAATATTCCGGACCTAATAGTAGGTAGTACACATTGATTGAGGTTACAGATTGATGATAACGCCTCATAATCTTAATAATCTATTGACAAAAACTGTACACTGGCAATAATCAATATTTTAAATGAAAATAAAAGAAAAAGACGAGTTTTAGAAGTTACGCCTCATTCCCATTATACATCCATCAATTTATTCGCTCTTCAGCTAGTTTTAGTTCAACGTTAGCAACTTTATTTCAAATGAACAGCTCGTTAGAATTATTTTTTTTTACTCTATGATATTATTAAGTGCATTAGCAAATTTCAGATAGCTAAATAATTGTAATTCTGACAGTAAGCGTAATTAATTATATGTTATACGCAAGTTTTTTGGATATTAGCAATTTTTGCTTACTGGAACTTTTTTAATTTCGATTTTTTTTTGCTAAAGCGACACCTATCTCCTAAAATAAAGGTTTTATAGAAACCATTTATAATACATATTACAGGAAAAAAAATATGATTCATGAAAATATAAGTAACTCAGAAATATTTCCATTAGAAAATTTTCTACGATTTTTTTTCGCAAAAAAAAAACTTTAAAATTCATTCCTGAGATTTCACGTTTTGGCGCTTTAGCCATTTTACCTTTCCACCATCGATATCATGGGTGGATAAAGTCTTGTATGCAACTGTAAATGGTTAGGTATTAAAACACTCATGCGATACTATTATAATTATATATAGATAAACCCACATTCGTGTTTTAATACCCCTTATAGTTGCATAAATAACTATTACACTTCCGGCCTATTTTGCTTGAAATCGCAAAACGCACAATACTTACTTTTCTATATTTTAACACTTTTACATCTGAAAATCATACTTTTAAATCCGGAGGACTAAATCCGGCACTGATTAAGCCGCTGTTATTCATTTCCGATTTTTCTTTGTCGAAATATTTCCGAATGAAAAAATTCAGTGCCAAAGTTTCAAAATGGTTTTTAATTTTTCATGAAAGGTGAACGATTTTTCAGCCAGTCGTTAATTAAAATCTGGATTTTAATTGTATGTTCGATTTATATTTTTTGACCTTGTACAAGACTAAGGAAATGGGTATTGTGTAATGTTATGATTATTTGATCGTAATCCTTTAGTTTTCATGTTTATTTATCCTTCGTTTTTGTCATCATCATCTGAGGCTTTACAGCCGCGGGTGGGCCCTAGCCTGGTCAAGTATATTCCTCCAGCGTGACCTATTTGTGGCTTCTTCTCTCCAATTTCTAATTCCAACAGTTCTACATCATCCAATCATCTGGGCGGAACTCGAGTTCTCCGATCTGGTTAACTATCATTACTTGATAGTTACATTTGGGTGCTCTGGTCTCGCCTATTCTTGCGACATGTCCATGTCCTATTTTAATGGTCATAATAACATTGTTCATTTGTTCCTTTGGATTATAGCAAAGACTCACATGTTTTGGTCTATTACCTAATAGCATATTATTTGCAACAATCACAAAACACCGGTCAAGTGCGAGCCCGTTCTTGTATGGGAACGTTTAATTATACTATATTCATTTTTATTTATTTTTTGTTATAGCAGCAATAGAAATACACAATCTGTGAAAATGTCAACTGTTTACCTGTAACTGTTCATGAGATACAGCCCGCTGACAGACAGACGGACAGCGTAGGCTTAGTAATAGGGTTCTGTTTGGCACCCTTTCAGTGCGGAACCCTAAAAAAAGACATTTCTTTCAACAATGAACTAATATTGAAATCCCAATTCTATTAGGTACCTATTACCTACCTATACGAGATGATAACAACACTTTTTAATCTATATAGCACAAAGTTTCTGAGAGAAAACTGTAGTGGACGCTGTGAAAGGTAAAAAAAATCATATTATTATAGTCCCAAGTTCTGAGATAAAAGTTTTTTACATGAACATTATATTTACTTTGGACCCTTTGAAATAAAAGTTCTACTTTGCATATGGAAGCGGGTCAATAGAGTATACCTACTTACTTTAGTTTCTGTTCTTATATGTTTTTATTCTTATGCTGAGATCCGACGATCCGCGATTTTGCGGACGAACACGCACGGCAGATGACCACAGACCGCCACGCACCGCGCACCGAGGAACTTTCGATGTCTGCGATACGGCACGTACACCTTCCCACGGTGCGTCGTGCGAGCTCGTCCGTGTCCGTCCGCAATATGGGGCACCGTCGGATAACGGTATTAGGTACTTTTGCTGTCATAAAAATTAAAATATTTTTTTCTTTATTATACCTATCCTAGGATACCTACCTAGATTAGGATACCTACACTACATTCTTATTCAAAAGTCGTGCTTCCGGTTCCAACATTAATTCAAGTTCAATAGGAATTGGGGTCAATAAAGTCATACAAAGCAGAAAAATAAGGCCTTTGTGTAATATAAAGCCGTTCCTATTAAGGTACGAGTAGGCGGTGAGCTTCTCAAACATCGTTACCATTAAATATAGTAGAGGTTGTCTACCAAATAGAACTTTACATCACATCAAACAGGTATTGTACTAATCACATGTAAGTATGACAACGCGAGCAGGACCCAGGGCCCCTAGGCATAAGACATTTGAGGCCCTCACCCATCTCGAAGCCGTTTTGGTAATTTAGAAACCAAAATGCACTAGTACAGAAAAAGAATGCATACTATGATATGTAGGTACGTCACAATAGTTACGTCAACAATCGTCAAAAATCGAAGATTCTAACCAAAGACGTTCTCTTCCTCGTGTTCCTTAACAATTAAGTTACCTACTTGAACCAACGTACTTTCTTTAAGCATAATTATAGCCCTCCGTATCGAAACGTCCTAAAAGCAATGGTCCTATTAGCTGAACGACCTATTATCAATACGACACTTAAGCAAAACGTCCTATTCGCAAATGGTCCTATTAGCAGAACGTCCTACTTGTAACATCAACAGTGACAGACACTAGGTGGTGTTCAGGGTCTGATGAACGAGCCGGAAGGATTTATTTCTTAGGTGCCATTGAAATTAAAAATAAAGAAAAACTAAAGCATTTGCCCATTAAAAAAATATTTTGGCTGTCAATTTTATTGCTACTTATGCCAATATATAGGTATATCTAATCTGTGTCTATTACAAGAAAAATTGATCCTACGAAATATCTGAAGTAAATCACTTAAATTAAAATGGAAAAAGAAGGGACAAGTGCATCACCACCAAAAATTGAAGAGCTTAAATTTATCGCCTCCCAAAAAGGTAAACCTGTTTTACTGCATGCCGGACATCGGTACAATTTCAAGTTAGGAAATAAGAACGGCACCAGTAACTGGCGGTGTGCGAATCGAGACTCATGCAGCGCCAGCATAAGTCTCAACGCGGAAAAAACCATAGTTTTGGCCACACCTATGCAGAGATAATTTTATAAGAAATGAAATTGACTATATAATGGAAGACTGCAAAGACAAAGTCTGCAAGAAATTGACTCCTGTGCAGAAAATTTACGAAAATGAATTTTCGAAGCATAATAGTTTAAACAATTATTCCGGATTTTATTACACAGAAAGATACTCTGTATCGGGCACGCCGAAAATTCCTCGGCGTTCAAAAAACTACTTTCAACAATCTAAATGACGTTATAGTTCCAGGAATTTTGGCAGATATTTTTGTACAATGCGCGGATGGGAACAACAATGACAAAATTTTAATATTTTCTACACCTACGTGCGTAAACATAAACAAACTAAAATATAAATCCCCAGGAGCCCAATATTTTGGAGACGGAACATTAATTGAGGTTCCTCGTCCATTCTATCAACTCTTCACAGTTCATTTGGATATTGGTAGTAGTGCTGAAACTACAAACATTATACCATTGATATACGCATTGTTACCGAACAAAACCCAAGACACTTACGAGAGATTTTTTAATCTAATAAAATTTAAATTTAGCATTGAAATTCAAAATTTTAAGTGCGATTTCGAGGTAGGCTTAATTAATGTCTTCAAATCAGCATACCCATCGTCACAAGTAACGCTACGGATGCTACTACCATTTCTGCAAGGCTGTTTGACGCAAAGCAAAGAAGTTAAACATTACAAGTAAGTAGCACATGCCGAAAAATTGTTGGACTATGTGCGAATTTGCCCCTAGTACCCGCGGAGTTGCATTGAAATAAATAAACATTTCTGTGAACTACTATCTCTGTTTGATTTATAAAATGAGTTTATTGTTACAACTTCCAACTTCCAACTAGGAAACCCTACATGGTGCGTACTCCAACACGCACTTGGCCGGTTTTCATTAAAGTAAGTTTTAGTTTTTAAAGTTTGTTGTCTCAAGCAGATGACACATACGATTATTCCTAAAATCTCAAATTTATGTGAGGTATGACTGTACCATTTCCGTTCTTTTGTTTATAGGACGATTTGCTCATAGGACGATTTGCGAATAGGTCATTTTGCTAAGGTGTCGTATTGATAATAGGTCGTTTTGCTAATAGGACCATTTGCTTTTAGGACGTTTCGATACGGAGCCGATCATAGTACTTTTGTGAAAACCCTACATGATTGATTTCAGCAAATTATAATACTTTCATATATTTATCCTTTTCTTAAATTTTTTGAGTTGTTTTTCTAAAATGAGATAAATCAATAAACGTTAAAGATCACGTTTCTTCACATTTCGCTATAATTCTTATTCAAATTCCGTGCTTCCTGTTCCAACACGAATAATAAGGAATTAGGGCCACACAAAGCAGGAAAATAAGGCCTTATTATAATTTAAGGCCTTTGTTATTTACGAGTAGGCGGCGAATTTTTCAAAAATCGTTTGAAGAAAAGGCCACTTTAAAATAAAATTGACTGGGCATGATTAGGGCATAAATGAACAGAAGATGCCTCTGACTGCATGAGATTGTTTATAGTAAATATATTTAGCGCAGTCGTACAAAGATGTCGTTTGTTCTTTTCTTGTTTTTGAGAATATAGTTGTGTCAGCGACTTGGGTGATTTAATCAGCAAAAAATACAGCCCACTACATTTTACGCTACAACGCCATTTTTTTTATCCCTTAGACATAAGATATTTGTCCGTCCGTCTGATGCGAGAAATTTGGCACGCCCTTTTAAATTACGGAAACAGTTCCTCGGTCATGGCACGAAGCCAATATCCGTACTTTACAATAGCCCCCCTTCAGTCTTGGCGCATTTTCATAGTTCACTCTAAGGAGTTCAGTACATTCATTTTGTTTAGTTCAACTCAGATTTTCCGACACATTCCTTACCGTTAAATAAAAATCAAAATATTTTATTTCAGATAAACCTACATGGGCACTTATGAAACGTCAGAACGGTTCCAATTGGTCGTTTCCTATGGAGAAGAGCCGGCAAGAAACTCCAAGGTTACTCTTTTAAAAATATTTGGCTGTTACAATATTTTCGAATTACAGTGTTATTAGGTATTGGCCAGTGACAGTAGTAGGCCTTTCAACAAGTACCAGGTAAGTACTTAACAAAATAGAAAATGTTCAAAAAACTACTACAGTCCACTAAGCCTACATCGTTCTCACATTCACAAAATGGAAAAGAATCTATACAAAAGATAAATGAGATAATAAAAATAAACCTATTCAAACCAAATGACATGATTGCCTTTACAACATGTCCACAAATAATAAAAAGATTCGGTCTTAGGATCGGAATTAGGTTAGGTTACACTGTCTTTCGTGGTAAGGAAACATCGGTATGAAGTATAAGTATGGTATTGAAGCAAACGTGGTCAATGCTTATGTCTTTTCTATATGCTTTAAAACCCTACAGTTAAAATAATAATAGTTGTTTACAATACTTACTTAAATTTAGTTCACGGCCATACAAAGAGCCGAAATACAGTAATGCCCCAACATCATCATTAAATATCACACGATCAATCTGATCTCACGTTCCGCCATCGACCATCGCATTACGTCACTCATCATTCACTGCGACCACGCTTAGCACTGGACTTTGATGAATATCGCTATTGGATAGACCAATTGTTGCCAATTTGTTAGTGGTCGGATCCATATTACATTGTTTACTGAATTAATGGCAGCACCAAAGCCTCCGTTAAACCTGTGCCTGACGGTGAAAATGATTTACTGATGGCGGCAAGCGGTGTTCGTGAGACGACAAATCATTTTAATAGTTTTACGCGTTGATGAATTTTTGAACGCAGCACGCACGAGCGTAAGGGGTGTCAGGCATTCGGTTTAGTATCAATAGATGACTGGATGTATGATAATTATATTGTGGCAGACAAATTAATCCATAGATAGATTAGATCCTTTCTAAGAAAAGATGCAATTTGACAAGAATGCAAATTGCAAAAGAAAAGCTGTATGAAATTATTTTAAGCTGCAGAGGATCAACAAGACGGTATTAACAGACTAGGCATAACAACTATTAGAATCATAGTTCAGTGGTGGGTTGACCGATATAAGTATGATTTTTATTTAAGAGATAATTTAAAAATGTAAAGTAAGAAAAAAAAAACGAATAATTATTAATAATAATTCTAAGAACTTAATCCATACTTCCATACTAATATTATAAATTCGAAAGTAACTCTGTCGGTCTGTCTGTCAGTCTGTCTGTCGGTCTGTCGGTCTGTCTGTCAGTCTGTCTGTCGGTCTGTCTGTCAGTCTGTCTGTCTGTTTGTCGGTCTGTCGGTCTATCTGTCAGTCTGTGTCTGTCTGTCTGTCGGTCTGTCGGTCTATCTGTCAGTCTGTCAGTCTGTCTGTCTGTCTGTATGTTATGGACCCGGTGCAGAATCGCACCGTCTTGGGGTCCAAGGAATTAACGCTGGCTCGGTAAGCACAGGCCTTCTCTGTCCAGATAGCCACGATCATCGTAAAAGATAAGATCGCTGGCAAGTTGAAATCCAAGCTGTTCCGCGGTACAATGCCTCTGGTAATGCAGCACACGATCTTTTCAGGATTGATCCCCACTGCATCTGACACCACCGATGACCTCCGGGAGATTGCTCTATACCTCAACGTGGAGATGTCTATAACCCTAGCCTCACCGAAAGAAAAGAGGAAGATGGCTGTGAGGACATTGGAGGAGCTCATAGAGCCATCTGCCCAGTACGTGGACGCTGCAATGAATGGCAGCATGGTCACCGATCCAATTAGGATAAGAATGCTGACAAAGGCAGGAGTACTGGCACTGTCCGGGGATACCATAACCCTATCGGATGAGGTCAAAGTGATGGTTAGTGACCTCAACATCATTAGAAGAAACAGCAGGCAACCTTACCAGACAGCTGTAAGTGCAGTGAACGGTGCAAGGGAGGTGACGACCGCCGGACCTTCTGGGTCGGGAAACTAATTGACCCTGCACCTGAGCTGGAACCCTATGACGTGGGAGGCCCACCCACGCCCTTAGAGTCTGGATTCAGCGCATTCAATCGACTTTGGTCGAGGATTCGGGATGCCACAGCAAACGTGCGGGGTGAAGTAGAAGAGGAGCCCAACGATGGCGAAATTGATTGACTGACTCTCATCATCATTCTGGCCTCACTAGCTCACGGGCCTCTGGAGTTAGAATGGTGATGAACCACGGTCTGGTGCGCCATCTTGGCCTTGCATGTATTAGATTAAGGTTGATTTAATAGATTATTGCATGTGCCTTATATGATCATATACCATAACCTTATTGATGTGATATTTGTGTGTTTAGTGTTAAATAGTGTATATTCCATTCTATTTTGATTTAGTGTTAATTATTTTAATCATGTCTGTCGTACTATTGTGTTAAGTGCTTAGGTTAAGGACAGAGACCGGTGTAACCAAGGTAACAATGTAAAATCATCATCTGTTACCTTTTCACGCCTAATTCATGATTTTTATTTAAGAGATATTTAAAAATGTAAATTAATTAAGAAAATAAATAAACCAAATAATTATTAATAATAATTCTAAGAACTTAATCCATACTTCCGTACTAATATTATAAATTCGAAAGTAACGCTGTCTGTCTGTCTGTCGGTCTGTCTGTCTGTCTGTATGTTACCTTTTCACGCCTAAACCACTGAACGGATTTCGATCAAATGACATGACCAGTTGGGACTATGGGCGCCGGCATAGGTGTCGAAATCAATGTGCAGCAAATATTGTTTTATTTTTGCAATTGTTGTATTCTACAGTATCCAGACAAAAAAGTTTCACGAGTCTAAAAGTTCAGGAAACTGAGAAAAATAAAGATAAGTATTCATTAAATAACTCTGGTTTTCGATATGAGATGGCGCTAGGCGTTGTGGTAATCGAGTTTTTGACAATAATTGTCGCTGAGATGAGATTGCGACTTGAATTTGAACGTTTTTAGATACGGGAATTAGGCAATCACCGCCGCCCATAGCAGGGTTTTTGCTGATGCATTGCCACCCTTTCCCCAAATAAACGCTGCTTTATTAAGTTTTGCTGGCTCACATGCAATCAAACCGCTATGTCAGATTTTATACCTTCAGTCTTGTTGTTATATAGTAGGTATTGTTCCAATGTAGTTTAAGTACATACCTGATTATTCAACCACCGGGCAAGTCTCGCTTGCAGGGGTAAGGTTAGCATTGACATAATATGCCTTTGAACCCGCCTTACGAAATATACCACAGTTAATGCATCTCATCATAATATCCATTTAATCGAATCGTAGAGCAAAACCGAAGAATCCTTTTTATATAGCAATGGTAATCAGGCTTTGAAGATAATTATCAGTTCGTAACTCAGTTCGTAAATAATAGCAATGGTCGTTAGAAATAGAACACAATAATCGCACAGTACACAACGAATATGTAAACACCACGTGACGCCAAGATCGGATGGATCGGTAGGGATGGTGAATGGTGATCTGAGATCGATAAATGATACTCGATTTTTTCTCGAACCTAAAACACTAAAATCGAAATCATTTGATTGCCTCGTTGGTCTAGTGGTCCCAAGCGCTGTAGCGCTGTGCCGGGGAATCGCACCCAGGACCTCATGCTCAGCTACACCTGAGCATTAGCGTGCGATTCCCTGTTCAGGCAAAGTGTTATTGGGTTTGTTCATCTGGAATATCTCAGTAGCAAGTGGAGTCCGGATTTGCGCCCGGTTGATGGCAATAGGCTCGCCCCCTAATGCACGAGACTTACAACACAACTAGCAAAATGAGGGTGTATAGGTACATCTCTCCCTTCAGGCATTAGAAGCGAGATTTTATGTTATGTTATTATTAATCAAACACAGTTATAAAAATATTTTTGAATTGATATATTTTTCAAAAATATTTTTTTTGTGAATCGATTTCATGCTTTGACTCTAATCGATTAATTGGGGATTTTATGAAAAAGATTCCTACATTGTGCCTTTGGTCCCGCCACTAATGTCAGATGCATTGTCAAAGAAATAACAGTCCTTTATACACCAAATGTCTATAAAAACCTAACCTGTAGGCGTGCAAACTTAGATTATAAAATGTAAATAAATCAAATTAATCAAAAACAAAACATGCATTATAATATTTATTATTCCATGTCATTTATTCTCTTGATCGAAAATAACTCGTTCTTATTTTATTTTTCCCCATACTGTTTAGCTTATTATGGTTACCGGATGATTATGGATACAATGGAACGTCAAAATCGGAAAGTACTTCGAGTGCTTTTCATCAATAAAGTTCCTATGCCGTAATGTTGGCACTTTAACAACGGACCTATTAGGTGGCGCCGTAACGTACAAAATTCGTCATACAACAGGGGAACCAACACTACGGCATAGGATGAAACGCACTCTAAAAGAATAGCGGAAGCAATTAAACTACTGTTTTTGCAGATATTTTAACCTTGGCTTTATTCGGTATAATTTATCCATGATAAATTAGATCTTAATTTTTAAATCATAGTGTATAACACTGTAATCCTGCACAAGTTCCTGAATTCGAGTGCAGGAACTGGTCATGTCCTTTGGCTAGGAGATAGATGGCATCCTGGGGAAGGACATAGGGTACTTTTCATCGACATACCACGTGGGCGAAGCCGCGGGCGGAAGCTAGTACTATATAAAGAGCTCGGGCTGCCGGACGATGCTGCCACTAGTGCTTTCTGGCGCAGCATATGACCGATTCTTGTCTGCAACTCTGAGACTGGCTGGATGCGTGATGCCTAGCGCGTGTGTGAACATATACCAGAAATGAAGGCAGATATAACTACTGCCACTAGAGCAAGAGCTGCCCATCCGTTATCGAATCACCAGGACCGGACAGACGCACAGCTTTTGGCAAAGTAGGATTGAGGGTACCTACTTATCGGTAAAACTATCTTGCTTCAGGGAGAGCAATACTCGACCAAGAGAGAGTCAAGAGTTCTCGGATTACCCTTCGAGAATATTTGTTCCATGTCGCAGAGCGCATCGAGTTCCTTAAGCAGAAAGTTCGTGTATGGATGAACTTTATCATACGGTAATATTTTATAGGGAAACAGGCTATCAGGTCTTTTGAAAGCACAACTAGATTGCCGTGGGAATCCTTATTTGATAGTAAGGACTGCTTCCGAAAACTGCCTCGTACTAAAAACTCAATTAAATAAATAATGAAACAAAATTTGCCAACATCCGTAGTGACATGAATTCTCATCAAATAATTGCTGTCCACATAATGCAGCCGCTCATTATGTACAATTATGTACATATCATTATTGCGACCGCTGACAGCCAGCATGGCACAATGCATGCCGAATATTAACCAACGTAATTATATAAGATAGGGCTAATTTATAGTTAGGATGCTGCCCAAGTAAATAAAAATGCGCGGGTAACCCGCGCATATCATGAAATTTTTGTTCACTTTGTTCATACTCCTAAGTCACAACAAACAATAAATTGCTAAACCTACAATCGCAGAATTTTAAACGTCATAGTCATACACTTAGTTATATACAGGGTGTAAGGGACAGCCCTCCCGCAAAAAAAACAGGGGGCACATTCAGCTCTTTATTTTAAATCATATTCCACCGGAAATTTTCTCAGGAAAGTTTTTTTTTTTTATCGTTTTTTCTGTTACTATTCTTTTAGTTCAATGTAAAATTACATTCTCTGTACGCAGCACTCCATTTATGTAAATAAAACAGCTAAAAAAAAAAAACCAGCAATGGATGTTCAAAATACTCGAGCGCGGCCACCCCGATGCGGGGAGTGCGGCTACGCGGGTTTTGCCACGGTAACGATACATTGCGCGTGAAGTAATAATACAAATCAGGTTTATTGGATTCCCATAACGTTCCTGAAATAATTTCATGTACCGGTCGTCTTAGTATGATATGCTGAATTCATCCCATCAGTCTGCGGAGGGCTGTCCCTTACACCCTGTATAAATTATATTTCTTTTAATATTTAGAGACTAAAGAAACTGCACGCCAACATCCAAAACGCCTTTTCGCCTTTCTCTGACGCAGCTCTCGATCTAACCTGTTGACATTAGCAATAAAGTCGCTCGGTCTTATCACAAAACAATAAAACAGAACTCATCGAACGACAATAAAACCAGGATAATCAATCAATCAAAAAATATCGACACACGTCTTGAGATATCAAACCGCTTACGGCTTAGCGGAACAGGGAAAAACAACAAAGTGTGATATCATCCAGTATATAAAACCGTTCTATCCATTGATTCGTAAAATCGCACAGCCGGAAAGATGTTATCTGTCGCCTGTGCGGTTAAACGCTGCGGAATTATTCCATCATTATTTCGAGTTATTTTATTTGGGCAAGCCGTCCAAAATGATTGCCTATAGATACATGATCACATTTCACTGCCTTTGTGTCGTGTATTATGTGGTTGGGCAGCATGAAAAGGGTGAGTTTAACATATTTTTTTAGTTTACGAGTTTAGGTAGCTTCGACGGAAAATGAAAGATCTATAAAAGACTGTTTAGACATTTTGACCATCAATATAAATTAGTCGTGATAAAAACTCTTAATAAGTAAAGATAATTAAAAATAATTACTTTTATTCTATCAAAATCCAATCAATCCGTCTGTATATTCTTACTTAGAGACTATTGTTATTCTTCATGTAGATACTGTATACAAAAGGTCTATAACTCGTTAAATCTATTTCAGAAAACTCTAACCTTTATCAAAGTAGCCTAAGAAAAGAGCATACAATATTATTTCGATTCGACAAATCTAAAGGAAAATATTTCCAATTTCTGCGATAAAATAAGATCTTGTGGTATTCGCTCGCAGAATCACATTGTTTAAAATTAGGCCCATTTAAACACAAGCCAATTCAAAGAAAACCCAGTCAAACCAACTTATTCTACAAAAAATATTTTGTCTGTGCTGAATAATATTGTTTTATTTCTTTCTATTTCAAATCAACAGAATATTTAAAAAAATGTTTAAATTGAATTCAGAAAGTAAATTCGGCGAGATAGTGAAGAGAACAGTGATAGCAACAGCGCACACATGCATGGACCACGTCAACGCTACCGTCAAAGACTTGGAGAACCTTCGCGAAGAGCCACCTTATCCGGAAAAGTCAGCTTGCATTATCAAGTGTTTATTGGAAAAGGTCAGTTTTTTAATGTTTCAACATTTAATAATAATAATAATGTAGGCCTCTCGTACGCCTTCTAAAAGACCGGGACCGCATGGTCCCGAGATATGTAAACATAAACTTAATAATAATAATATAAGCCTTAATGATTTTATAAAAATATTTAAAAATGTTAATAAATAAGAAAGAAAATAAATAAACGAAATATAAGCCTTTATTCAGACAGGTATAAAAAGTACCTTAGTTTTTTTTGTTGCTTAGTTTAATACAATATTAGTGTTATGATCATTTATTTCAACTTTTTGGTTATCATAATTTCGGACAGCAAATAAAACATTAATTTTTAAAACACACTTAAAAAGGTCTTATCTTATGGAATTGGAATGCTCACAAGTCGTAATTTATTCAACTAAAATGTGTTTTCAACATATCTACCTACGTCTAAGCGAACACTTTCATTCCTTTAGATCGGCGTAGTGAAGAGCAACAAATATTCCAAGTTTGGTTTCATGACCGCGGTGACGCCCCTTGTGTTCACAAACAGAAAGAAATTGGAACACATGAAAACAGTGTCGGAGAATTGCGACCGAGAGGTAAATATTTATGACGCAAATACGTAAGTCTTAATACACAGCTTTATAGAAAAAGGGGTTTGTGTTTTGATAATAATTCGTATATGGGAGATAAGTAGTGAGAGTTGGTAGGAGGATAAGTACTGTAACGTCTTACGGACGTTACCTAGATGTGTGGGGGTGTGTGAGGAGGGAATTCCAAAGAGGAGTAGGTTTTCCAAGGGTTTATTACTTATACGACACGTTTATACATATTAAGGGTTCGGGCGGATCTCTCTGACCCGACATAAAAACCTATCTGTCATTATTCAAATACCGACTGCTGGAGCGTTCGCAAGTTTAAGGCTGCGGTTCAGCCAGCCAGCCCAACGTGAGGTTGCATATCGCATAAAACCTCTACATCAGCTACGCCCCTTAATTGAATAGATGGATTGGCGCAGACAAACAAACAAGACTTCTATTCAAAACGCCCCAACAACCAGTCCCTACCTACCTAAGCCTATAAGAGAAATTACCTAACGCCAGGGAATATACATGGTGAGGTCTTTCTTTTGCAGAAGAAGGCTTAAGTCAGGACGGACGAAAGTCATGTGACAGTTAAGGTAGGTTTAGCATGTGCCATATTGCACCCATATCAGCACAACGCCTCGTCCTGCTTAAACCTCGTCATACCAAAACTGGCGGAAAAGATATGACAAAGCCTCCTAGGAGAAAACACGATGTGACGAGTTCACATCTGCCCGGATGGGGCTTAGAACCACTAGACCACAACATCTGAAGGAACTGTAATTGCTAAATTGGTTGAAGTTATCAAGAGACCTGCTCCTCTTGAGAAAATATTAAACAAAAATTTGACCGAACTAATCAACTATGTGAAAGTGAAGCCCGCAATTCTAACTGCCTATTCGGGATTATCTTCAAAGGATAAAGTTGCCATGATAGGAGATATCTATGTCAGTGTTCCAGATCTAACCAATCAATGGATAAAAGCCTTAGCATGTGCCATATTGCACCTATATCAGCACAACGCCTCGTCCTGCTTAAACCTCGTCATACCAAAACTGGCGGAAAAGATATGACAAAGCCTCCTAGGAGAAAACACGATGTGACGAATTCACATCTGCCCGGGTGGGGCTTAGAACCACTAGACCACAACATCCTTAAACTTGCCAGCCGTATAGACGCCACGGGTACCAAACTTCTGGATATATGCGCCCACCAAATGAAAACAACATCATGCTCGCACTCCAGAGGGACAAAATATAAAAATAATCCTACACTCATATTTACTGTGGGCCCTCAATCAAAAATGTACCATAGGCGTCTATCAGACGCCCCTCACAAGGCCAGGCCCGTAAGTGAGGTTGGCATCACCTCTGACTGAGTGGACACCACCAAACTGTGGAACTGCACTCATAGATTGGGCCAATTGTGTTAATCTAACACACTTTGCAAGGCTATGCCCCGTTTGCAAAGTCGGCCTCAACTGAAGTTGAGTGCATCCATCCCCCTTTTGTAAGAGGGACCATAGTCGATTTCCTCCTAAATCCTCTGGAGCACATTCATGTTACGCTAGCTCAAAGAAAATTATTAAAGATCGGCGCGACGTCCCCATGACTCCATGGACTCCATGGCGAAGTGGGAAGTATCACCACACACGCTCCAACGCGCTGTGCAGGTGACGCCCCACTCGTTCGCGGCTGGCGGCCGCGTCTGATGTTTTTTTCTCCGCAATATGAAACGGTTATGCGGTTCAGCCAGCCAGCCCAACGTGAGGTTGCATATCGCATAAAACCTCTACAGTACACACATCTGTTAATAACTTTGCAAAGACGAATCAACTTCAATGTATTTATTACTTGGTCTAAAAAAGGCTGTCTCCAATTATGGCATCGTACACAATTTATTCCAAATAGCAAATTATTAATAGCAAAGCTTTACAGAACAGCCACTTATAAAAAAGCAATCACAAATAAATTACAGGGAACGCAATTTTTCAGAGCTCAAAAATAAATTAGAAAGAACTGGAATTGTGTTTCTAATCTACTGCTTTAAGCCCAACGATATTTTAATGTCGCACTAGGTTATGTGTTGCATTTTGAACGGAAAAATAAAATTGACGATAAAAATGAAATTAGTTTCTGACCTATTGCTTAAAAAATTAATAACATTATATTGAACAAAATATAGTTATAGCAGTAGAAAGGTAACCAGCATTTTGTTTAAAATACGAAGTGATTGAAACGTAGTTTTGAGGACATTATCTATAGCCATATTTAGAAAAAAACAATTCTCAACTTATGACTTACTAATCTATAACTTACTAATTTTTCGAGCTATTTGTAAAAATGATTACACACACAATCAAAACGAATTTTGGCAGTGTAGCGGAAAATGAATATATTTTGCCTGTATACCAAATAGGTTGTTCGACTGTACATTTAAGCCACAAAGAAGTGAATTTCTGGAATTTATTAACAGCGTTGTACGACAATAATAATTTCAAGACACAAATTCGCCGAAATGTACTTATAAGGCTATTAGTTCGGTACACTGGAAAGACAAATCTCTATAGTAAGGGTTGAAATGGGTTGATTAAATAGAACCCCTTCTGATATTGACCCAGTTTGACTAAATCATTAACTGATACAAATAAGTGTACCTGAAAGTACGGTCAGTACTCTGCATTACTTGATCCCTCTTACAAAGAAGAAGTGGGGAAGAAGTTATAGGGTCGGGTTATGTAGGTCACTGACTATATAAGGATCATTTGTGAGATTAGTTAGTATAATAATTGGGAGTCTGGGCTTTGGAAACCAAGGGCAGGCGCACATCTGGCGAGGCGAGGCGCGGCGCGGCGCATTCGTTACTGCCAAACAAATATGGACCATGCAGCAGTTGAAATAAAGTTGAAAATAAATAAACTTCCATTAGCTCGACAGCGCGTCTAAGTGGAAAGAGGCGCACGTCTCAGGTTATTTATTCTCAACTTGATTTTTAGGCACGCAACGTTGATATTTTTTTAATACTGAAAAATGTTCTGACCTGCGCTTCACTATGTGTGCGCCGCATTGTTCTATGAGTTAGCCTAACTCATAGAACAATTATTCTTGAGGAGAAGTTCCTTGTCCAGGGTGGAACAGACAATGTTAAAGAAAAATATGAATAAATAAAAATAAAAACCCGACATTTTGAAAAAGCAAAAACGTGAATAGTATTCAGAATATTACATTACTTAGGCTGCACTGGCCATTTATCGAAGATAGCTTCTTGAAAAATTTGATTGACAGACCTCAAAAAATAATTATGAAACTATGCTCTAAAACTTATGCTCTGTTTTACCCAAATTAGGGCTCTCTTGTAAAAAGCCTTGTATAATTTTCAGGTAAATCACAAACAAGAGACGCCATGCCAACTCGGGAACGAGGTCACCACATGCATCTTTAAATACGCTCCCGAGCTGCATTTTAGGTCTTAAGAATGTTGAGAATCACCGGTGCACAACATAATTTAAGATGAAATGTATTTAGAGTGCAGAAAGTGGAATTAAACATGATAAATTACTTGGATTGTATTATTTAACAACACAGAAAAATTACCAACCATCAGGATCGTCTAAATCAAGGCCACATCGAACTTAATTTCAGTCATCAGCAACAGCTGATAACACCATCAACCAGCCATGTTCACGTCATCCCATGATGATGACAGCCTCATCAGCCCTACATCATCAGAGAGATTATAATAATATTTTTTTTAGCCACTTGCCATAAGCGCACAATAGATGGGAAATTAAAATAAGACGTGGAATATCGCATCGCATTTTTTTCAACCAAAGACAAAGGGGAAACCCAATAACATAAGTATTTTGAACGCGTTCCATAGACATATATTTCGATTGCATAATATAAATAAGTGTTGGACATGGACACAGCTAAATAAAAGTATTTTTATTTTGAAAGGCATGTTGATTAAGTCAATGGTTGTTTTTTTTTTCTATAAGGTAAATTACAAACCTTTCGGTAGAAAAAAATAGGTTTAAGTACCTACGAATTATTCAAGTAAGGTTTCAAATATTATTATGTGGTTTAATAAATAAATAAATTAAATAAATAAATGTATTCAAAAAATAAAAATAAAAAATTCGTAAAATACAGTATAAAAAGCTTAGAAATAATGTAGGTATTACAAACTTAAACGGTTACTTTCTCTTTTAGGTATCGTATTACCCAGTTACTGGGTTGTGGAGATCAGATGCAGTCCGCATGCATCCGGACTGGAAGCCGACCCCAACATAGTTGTGAAAAGGCTAGGGTTGGTTACTTTCTCTTTTAGGACCTTCTTTGACCTCAAACCCACGAGACCTATTTTCAAACAAAAGAATCATAGCTTCACTACAAAAACATAATAACAAAAGCTCCAAAAATAATATTAATAAATGTTTATTCGCCAAGAAAGTAATGAAAATGTAAATTCGTCACGTGACGTGTAAGCCGTGCGTGACAAGAGTGAAGATTTTTAATGCCCTGAAAATATTTGTTAGTGCCCTTGAAAAGGGAATACTGAACAATGTTTACGTGCGAATTTAATATCATCGTGTGCCGAGTAGTCAATATTGATGAATACTATAAAACCAATACTATCTAAATAAAATACTGAAGTTTGAGATAAAGTTTTCTAAATGTAGAATTCAAAGATATTCACATTTCTTGAAAATGTTATGCTTTAGGTACGTATATTATACTTAATTAAAATTATGGCCCTACAGTTAATAAATAAGATTTAGTATTAAAATTAAATAATGAATGACAATATAATATAATACCTACCAACCTAACATAGACAAACAGACTCAAGTTTCCTTTAAGCATCTGAAGCCACAATATCATTCAACAGAACGAACGAAAACCATAACAAGCCGAAACAAATTCTTCGTAAAATGTACATAAAAGATAAATAAGTCTTCTCCAAAATCTGAGGCGACATGACACGCGTGAAGCGTGACACAGCGTCTGGCGTGAAATTCACTTCTAACTAGCTATTCTGACGACGACGGTAAGAAAAATATTTTTTTGGCATCGAAGGACATGTGAAACGACTTATTTACACAATCTAGAATTCTAGATACAAAATATTTTTACAAACGTTTTTTTGTATATCTATTCTTTCCTACACTGCTGGGTAAAGTTCTCCCCTATAGTTTTCCTACATTTCTTTTAGGATTGGTTTTTCCAGTCAATCATGAATGAGTCCAAGCCGTCACGTCAGTGTTTCATAATTATGATTATCTCGAATATGCAAATTAAAAAAAAACATTGTCATAGCCTAGACAATTAAGAAGTATCCTTCAAAAAACTTAGGAATGAAAAGTAGGTTGTTTTGTAATTAGCTTCTAGTTTTTTTTTATTTTAGTGAGATTGTATATTGTATTTTAGATTAGTAAAAAAAACCTAAACTTAAAAAAAGCTACAAATTCAACTATGAATTCACAAGTCTGAAAATCCGTATATTAATGACAAAATTCCACCACAACAGACTCTAAATACGCCTAGCCTTTTCCTATGTTGGGTTCGGCTTCCAATCTAACCGGATGCAGCTGAATACCAGTAATTTACATGGAGCGACTGCCTATCTGACCTCCACAACCAAGTAACTGGGTAATACATACCCCTTGGTAAGACTGGTTGTCAGACCTTCGAGTATCTCATGACCCGTAACGACCAACCACAACAGAATTAACTAAATGATATTGAAATCAAGTCATGAATTTTTTTCACAACCCTTAAACCTTACTGAAGGTAACTAGCTAATATCTACCATTTGTAGGTACTTCTGAGGAATTCAATATTTTGAGAATTAAACATTTTAAAAGTCAACTTTCTGAACCTGCAAACCAAATCTAAAAAAAAAACCATGTTGACAAACTACGACAGTACCAAATGACAAAGAAAACAATACAACATACAGTGAAAATCGAAAACATCACGACATCGCTAGAAACCACCAAGAAATAGTCAATAACATTTTGATAGCTCTAAATACAATGTCAAGAAATAAAGATATTATAAACATTTACTCAGTGACCGAAATAGCGCCTGAAGCTATCCTTCTCTCGCTATTTTCTAGCAGTTAGTTTTGTTATTAAACACTTATACGAAATCTCTAGCAAAATTTTGGACCCAGGAGAACAAAACCAGTTGCTTACAATTTATACCACCACACCAATCTAAATCACCATAAAAGCCTTTGCTAAGTTTTAAACAGTTTTAGGTGTCATAATAATAAAGTCAAAGCATACTAGATATTGTAAAAGGTTATCAAAGATTTGTACCGAAACAATTTTTTTTTTTGATCAAGCACCTTAGTAGTAACTTCCAGCAACTGACCAGGGACAACAATTTTGAGATTTTTGTTCTGAACCAAAAACCCTATATCAGACCAATGACCTTTGTAAAATAACAACAGACTTATGACCTATTTTATACGTCTATGGTTCGAACGTTAATCCATTGACAATCTTATGAATTTAGTTAAAATACCAAACTTACGTCGCAATTATTGTATTGGGAAACCTCGATACAAAACTATAATTTTATTGGCTGATTGCTCCCGCTCCTTACATCGAAAAGACATTTTATTGAAACGTTCAAAAGAGGGAAGACACGAACTAAAAACAGACTTTCTAAAGAAAACGATGAGATAGAAGAAAACCCAATTAAATAGGCGGCTTGTTAAAGACTTCAATTCCTTCCTTGCCGTTTTATTACGAATCAAACACATTTTCCCTATATTTTATCAACACATCTCACAAAACTCGATAAACAACAAGAAAAACCTTACCGAACAGTTTTACGATAAACATTTTCCACTAATTGTAATATTTGCGATGAAAAAATTCAATAAAATCACAAACGACAGCAAATTGTCAATCAAGCGTTCCCATTGAATGACAGTTTGAAATTCGAATGTCGTTTTGATGATTACGACATGAAAAAAAAAATGTTCGGAAAATGTATTGTTGAAAATTTTCCTTGCTTGCTTTTTTTATATGTGGCCAGTGACATAATTTTTTGGTGCAATAAAGAGGTTCCGTTTTTATTAAGTTTTTCTATTGATTCGATGTTAGACAATTTTATCTCTGTAGGTTACTGTAAGCCACTGTAACGGCTAGGGCTTTGCAGGTAGGCTGCGCAGGGCAAGATCTTAACAAGTAACACGTGTGCCCAGCGTTATTGGATGCTTGGAAAGCGTAAAAAATGGATTACTGCAAGCGGAAACACGCACAATACTCTAATACTACCAAGTAGGTATGAATAATTATATTTTTGGACCTTCCTATCCTGGTGTTCGAACTCCAATGTTATCAATTAATATATCGAAAAGTAACTAATAATTTTTTAAATTAATTACTTACCTACTTTTATTAATTAATTATTGGTCACGTGAAGAGTCGCTTGGCGATGTCCCGAAATAGTCGATGAGCACTCGGACCGTTTGACGTTTGGGGTTGAAACACTAGGACCGTGGGTCCTAGTGTTTCAACCCCAAACGTCTCAAAGTTATAGCTCCCAATGAGGTTGTTACATTTGCACCGTTTGAGGTTTTCTGCACCTGCAGCAGCTGCCGCCGCACAACCCGCCGTGATTTTGTTTGAATACGTATTGCTTCTATGTTATGTTGTTGTTGCATGGCACCTGTAGCTTAGAGACCTTTGTAGTTATTGCCGCATTAATGAGCTTTAATCAACACAACAAAGGTACTTCTTCCCTGGTCCCTCCAGTGAGATACCAGATAATCGCAAAAAGTTGGACCATAGGCGAACTGCCATGGTCCGAAGAGCGGCAGTCTACTATGATTTGACAGCTGCTGTGGTACGATAGCTGTCAGAGGAGAGAGAGAGAAACCACGTTCGATTTTCAAAAATGTTTCGAGCAATGCTGTGCTTATTAATTATTTACGAGTATGGATCGATATCGATAAAAATATCTTCTCGTATTTATAACAGGAGTGAATTATTGTATTATTATTATATTTTATGATTACCTTCACATACCATTTACGATTTTAGTTTTACCTTTGTTTCATGTTATGTCCACTATTTCCTTTTTTTTAATCTACAATTGACCGTCTCGGAGACTACAGAGATTTGTCTTCGTTTTATTGTTAACTATGACTGATACCATTTTGACTGACCACTACGGAGCTGTCATTGGACAGCCCATGTGCTAACCTAATAACCAAAGTAAAACGTAAGTTAGACGACTCAAGTACCTAAACGAAGATTTATAAAGAGATGTTTTTCTTTCTTGGCTCTTTAATCTCCGCAGTGTAACCTCGACCTTCCAACGAGATCTAACAAATTGAATTTCCTGGCCCATATATTTTAGTGCGTGGCATGTAGCATTTATTTTTCCCGCGAAGTAAACAGATATATAAAAATAGAATAAACGGGCTTTTAGTGCCCAATATTGCAAAGTAAACTGATTAAGTTCTTCGTAATGATGGGTAGGTAGACGTTATGGAGTATTTATTACAATAAATATGGCTGCGTCTTTCGTTTATATCAAGGAGATTGTCTAAGACACAGTCCAACTAATAAGTAAGATGAGAATATGACGGGAAATTAAAAACTTTTTTTTCGCAACAGCAACTGATACACAAACAGAGAACTTAATTTTTTGCGGTATTAGTTCATACGCCTTTCAAAGAATGATAGTGGTGATTGGAATTTACTGACCATAAGTTTGTATGCTTCTTTCATATTAAATAACATAATTATTTATCATATTAGTAATTTAAAATATGTATAATTAAGTCATAACAACGCAAAACAATTTTATTTCAAGTACATCGATGCATGTATAACCATCATTTGGTCGATAATCGATACTCGACATCAAGATTCATGACCAACTTTCGACTGGACCCTCATCACTAGTTGGTGCGCAGATGAACCGCTCCCGCGCTCGTAAGCCGTCGATTGGCAGCAACGCCTAGTGACCACGTGAATAACCAGAGGGCCAATTCTCTTTTCACATTCAAGTCGCAATCAGTATAAATAGTAGTATATGGTCACAATCTGTCAAACTTGTCAAAAATGTTGGTAAATTGATGTTTTTTTGACAGATTGCGAATACGATGCGAATGTGAACGTTCTAGGGAATTGCCCCGCGCAGTTGTGCTATTCTGTAAAAATGAAATTCCGTGAAAACTTAGGTGAAGCTTGAAGTGAACTGTCACTGCCTTATTGATGACAATGACAGCTCACTCCACGCTCACTTCACATAAGTTTTCACGGTGAGGTAATTACAGAATAGCAATGCATTCAGTCGAAATTTACGTTACGACGCGTAATGCACGTTTGAGTGTTTGCATTTAGAATTAAATGATTGTTGCTAGTTGTTATGCAATATTTGCTATATTATGTGATATTTACAACTTAATTCACTGGGCTTATTGGCTTGTGCATGACTGTGCTAAATAACATTGTGTGTATTGTATTATAACCCTATGCACTTTCCGAACAATATTGGGGTTTATTCATAAACGATGATTAAAGTTAAGTGACGTTCAAACGTCAAAAATGTATGGTTAAACAGTCGCTAATCATTACTTAACTTTAATCATCGTTTATGAATAAACCCCTTAATGTGTAACTGTGTACACACATCTACACATCAAGCTATACATTTCCAGTATAAGCTGACCTCGTATTGTACGGGAATCCTATACAATGCGAGATCAGCATAAACTGGAAATTTACTCGTACCTACTCCTGTGATTCTGGATATGTCAGTGTCTATCACATTACATAACTGTAAGTGGAATATACATAATTTATTGTCCTGAAGACTTCCTAAGCTCCTGTTTACACTACATTATTCATCCATCCTACCCAATATACCTACCTACATTTGCTATTGGCTAAACATAACTTGATTTTTCCAACTGTGTGCTTGGAGCTGTGAAAGTCGTAGATTGTTACACTCGCGACAATCTAAGAAGTCCGTTTTGACGTTTCGTTCTCGTACTTGTAATAAAACTTTATGCCTTGAGAATCAGTTTTAAGCAATGTAGACTAGTCGTCGATTACAAACTCTCTAAGTATAATCGATATGTCTCGAGAATCAGTATAAAAGAAACAATTTTTTTTTCATCGCTACTCAAAACATTTTCATAGCTGTCAAAACGGACTTCTTAGATTGTCGCGAGTCTAGTATTGAATTCACCCGCCCCTTTACCTCCTCAGTGCTCCGACGCCTCTTAGAGCGCATGCCACATTATAAATGGCGTCGGGCGCGGACATGGCACGGGCGGCTTCCTATTCCATTCTTTCATACAAAATACATTGAAATAAAGCGCAATTTAGGACACACGATACGTCGTTGCTCTGAAGTGGTTATGACACGCCATCCGCCATCCGCGCCGTGTCCTCGCCCGATGCCATTTATATGTCGCACCTTCGGTGCAACAAAGTCACAATTAGTAAATTAAAAATGAGCTGTTTTGACTTTAGTTTCGGTGCAACAAAGTCACAATTATAAATGAGCTGTTGTGAGTTTGTTGCACCGAAGGTACGATGTGGCCTACGCTTAATACCACAGATTACTAATAAGGTCTAGCGGTCTACATAGCTCTCGCCACACCAACTTGATATAAAGCATCTAGGTACAGCTTGGCAAAAAAGAGTTTGGAAAAAATGAGGGCGCCACTACCGCATATAGGTCACTTCAAATGGGATATTGAGTAAAAGAATTTGAACCAATAGTTAAAAACGCTGCTTGTACTGACTCAAAACCTACTAGCACTTGTCAGCAAAGTAGTGCCAACATTATAGGTAGGTCTGCATTACTTAAGTAAAATATTTAGTTTCATTTGTCACCGCATCATACTCATAAATAGACTATATTTTAAACTGTTTCCATAGCAAATGCGATGATAAAACAACAGATTTATTGTTTTCCCCGCCAGATACGGAACAAATGTGAGTAAATTCAATTTATACCGAGTAAAATGTACACCACGGACATAAAGCAGCAGTTGAAAATAATAAAAACATATAGGTAACAGAACAATAAGATGTTTTTATAATGTCAGATTGCGTTAATTACTACCTACATACATGCATTGCAAGAATCTGTGACCGAGAGTTGTCTATGGATCGAATTGTTTGAATGGTCGAGTGGATGATGGGTAATCATTGACCGTTATAGAATAGGTATTCTATTGGTATATTTATGTAAACAGCGTGATTTAACATAATTAAGTTTAAATGAACACGGTGGAGGTACCTACTATTTAGCGTAAACTCAATTTAGATTCATCACAATTTTTACCTAGATTTTAAGATCTTCATAGATTTGCTTTTTCCAGTGCACATTTTCCATCGATCCCTTAGCGTTATCTTTAAAAAATCTCTGCATACGATATGCGCAATGAAGCGTGGCCACCATCAAAGAATCGTTTATCGTATTCCATAGCCGTGGGATAAACGACTGAAATACGCAAGGAGGAGTGATTATTTAATATTTAAACCTCCTTTGTGAATTGAGTTTCCAGATTAAGTTCGAGAGGTGTTTAGTGAAATGTACTAAGGTGGTTGGTAATAAACTTCATCTTATTAAGGCCGTACCCTACCTCAGATTTTATCTCGCTCGCAACATACTACGCTGTCTGAGTCAGAGCGAGACAGAGTCGGTGCCTCTCAAGCCTCGAATAGTTTAGGTAATTGCTTTTCATGTGGTGAAAATAACGGTAATTAAAAAAAAAAAAACAAGACCTGCTTTATAGTTACTTCAGTTATTAAGCAAAGTTTCATGATCTAATTTGAAGTATTTTCTTAATACCAGTTTAGAGGTAACTTTGGATTTTTTTTCTATAGAGAAAAAAAAAATGTAATCGTGTTTTCGCCAAACAGGTTCAATCCTCAACTTAACATATATTTATTTCAAAATTAATGCTGCAGTATTTTAGGCGTAACAGAGGATCATGCTAAGCAATTTTAGGTAGGGTAGGGCCTTAATAGTTTTATGAACGTATAAACAATTAGATCCACATTGAGATGAGTGACCTACTAAATCACAGAAGAAAGGTGCACTCATATATTTAGGAGTTCCAGTTTAATAACGAGAATGTAAAAGTTTTGCAATCAATAATTTGGAAATGTTCCTGCAGCGTTTCTCTGAGTTGAGCTAACCTACCATATTTCTTGTTGACTTCTTATTCTAGATTTATTCATCTTGATATATTCATACAATAGTGCCAGCTACAATACTAGCTGACAGGCGAACTTCTGAAGCGGATATTTGCCTGTCGATGTCGGTCACAATAACTTTTTTCCTGAAGTTAGTAAAGAAATACAATGAGTTTCAAATAGATCAGAAACTCTATACAATAGATAAATGGAAAATACTGTCTGTACTCGGTGTGGTACTTACCTCTAAGTTTAGGTATAAGGTTATAGGTAAGAATCACTACAGTAGGTAATTTAGGTATAAGCTTTCAGAGTGCTAAAACTTCATATTTTAATGCTCGGTTACTCTACACATTATCGAATCGTTTTGCTACCACCGATGGTAGCATTTGTTATTGCCAAACTGGGCATACCTGTGATAGCTACTTCCTTATGGGAGGGTCTACTATGCAAAACTATTACGTAGGTCTGTGTTTCATTATTGGTTGGTGAAGATAAAAGAGTGTTACGGTATTTTCTTCATCAAAAGTAACAGGCAAAGTAACATAAAAAAAAATACGAATTTAACCGTTTCTTTGACTTTTTGACGAAGTAACTGGCCGTTAATAAATTATAGGAATCGGCCATAAATCATATTTTGCATCTGCGTCTTGTCGCTGCGTCTAGATGCAGAGCTGTCGTGTCTGCATATAGTCGTTACAACATACGCAGGTAGCGAATAATTTCTTTGAGTATTCGAGAGAGACTGACGCTGACCTATGTATATAGTCTAGTCACTGCGAGAAGTTTGATATGGAAAATTGTTGGCCGCCCGCCGCCTGTCCATGCGTTTGGTCACTAAGCTGTCGCAGTCGCATGTCGCATACTGTGCGCCATCTCTAGAGCGTAGGCCACACTGAGAACAAAGCGAAACGAAACTTCGTTCGTTTAGCTTCGGTCATGTAGCTACCACGTCTTTTCCGCGCATGAGCGAAGCTTAACGAACTTAGCTTTATTTCGCTTCGTTGTCAGTGTCGTTCATCTAGCTACATACAAATTGCTGTAAAAACATTCAACAAAATACAAGCTATCCAAGTCGAGATAAATAAATAAACATGATATATCCAACTGTGCTACAACCCCATATACATTTCAGCAGCTGAGTGCAATTTCCCAAAAGGGGATAGACAGTAGTACATCATCCTACTACGTGGATCCACGACATATCGTCCGTGTCACTTTTCCACTTTAAGGGGTTTTGGGATCACTCTAGGGAAAAACAAAAGATAAAAGACAAAGTTACTTTAGTACTAACATTACTTTTGCTGCACGAAATGGAACCTTAAGATTATGATAGTAAGGGTGAGGTTAATGTTAAGTGGGTGTAAATGACGTACACATCTATATTCATCCCGGGTTTGTTGTTCTCATTTATAAATTGCAATCATGGCATGAGAGCAACGTGTGATTAATTTATAAATATTTGATGAAGAAAATTAAGTATTCATAAGAAAAAGTTAAGAATTACATAGACCGTCGTTCTGTAATTTCTGATTTTAAGCATAAAAAGATGGAGCAATGTATGGCATCTTTGCCATACAGTGGGCCAATTAAGTGCTTATCATTACAGTTTCAAATACAGGCATTCAAATTCGTTGGCAATATTTTACTAGGTACATATTCTAACCACGATATTTGTTCATTGAGGGCAACAAGAGAAAAAAAAGGTAGTTGAACTTAAATAAAATTCAATTTTTTCTTACAAACCAGACAAAAAAAAAGAATTTGAATTTTTTGGATTTTTTTGGGTTGACATCCTGTATATTTACTGTATTACACCCAATGCGGTAATTTATAACAGTTTGGTCTGTGGGACTAAATTAAAAAATCATTGAATATTCAGACGGTTCGATAGTCGTTGTCGTGCCGGCTGAATCATCGAACGAACGGACGTAACGTAAAATACTTCGTTTTTAATATTTATTGCATTTGCCTGTACGTGTAGAGGTACCTACCGAACGGTGAATATTTTTTAAAATAAAAGGTGGAATAAATCAATTTGCCTAGCCTTTTCCCAACTATGTTGGGGTCGGCTTCCAGTCTAACAGGATGCAGCTAAATACCAGAATTTTACATGGAGTGAGATAGGCAATCTGACCTCCAAAACCCAGTAATTGGGTAATACGATACTCCTTGGTAAGACTGGTTGTCAGTCTTTCGGGCTTCTGACGACCCGTAACTAATGTCAAAGATCCACGAATGACAGCCGGGAATAAAAGGAATAAAAGGTGGAATAAATAAATGCAAAGATCTCAGTGTACATGTAAATGATCCCGTAGTTTATTACACGATAGCCTAATACCGTTTACTAATCGTTATTAAATTATAAAATGTAGGTATGTGTACTAAACATTAGCCAAAATCAATCAGAAACAACCTCAAACTGTACGCCTATATGTTTATTTGTATGAAACAAGCTTAGCTTAAGTGTAAGCAAATGTTTGACTAATGTAAGAGATTCCATTAAGTCAATTTTGCGGTTTTACTAACTTCAGAACAGCTAGTTTAGTTTGTTTTAAGGCTAATTCTGTTACCACTAAGTAAATTCTTGTATGATTATGTAAGTTTATTCTTACAACTGTACATTACAAGGCGGTGATACCTAATTTAAATTGAGATTTTACCTAAATATAACACAATGATGAAAATGAATGATGTTTCCTTAATCCTTACTATCCTTACAAATATTATAAATGCGAAAGTAACTCTGTCTGTCTGTTGGTCTATCTGTCTGTCTGTCTGTCGCGCTTTCACGCCAAAACTACTGAAACGAATTAAATGAAATTTGGTACACATAAAGTCTAGAGCCTGAGAAAGGACATAGGCTACTTTTTATCGACATACCACGCGGGCGAAGCCGTGGGTGGAAGCTAGTTTTTTATAAATATAAACTACATATTTATTGCCTCGTTGGTCTAGTGGTCGCAAGTGCTACTGCTGAGTTCAATTCCCGGGTCAGGCAAAGTGTTATTCGTTTTTTCCGTCTGGCGAAATGTGCGTGTATTATAAGTCCACTTCTGCCTCACCCGTCGCGGAATACACGCGTGATGTTTTGTTATATTTACCCCTACGTTATAGGTAGTAGTTACGTATTTCCAAGATAATGACCTCATATCCTAGTTTCCTCAAATATGTCTCCTCAAAGAGGTTTCCTTTATGATATAAACTCCTTAGTTTGCAATTTGCATAACATGAACTGCATACTGTACTGGGAATATCGTAAGCCTCTATGTAATTATACGACACAAAATCTGAAATACCTACACTGAAGTTGTTTTATTATACAGGTAAGAAATAGAAATAATATTTATTGAAGTGAAAACTTCTTTAGGTGCGCTGAGCACTTTTTGGGTGAACAAAAATCATGGAACTCGCGTCATCGTCACTGAACGCTTGGTGGGTGACCAAAAATCATGGAACTCGCGTCAACGTCACTGAACGCTTGGTGGGAGATCAAAAATCATGGAACTCGCGTCATCGTCACCGAACGCTTGAAGAAATGAATGAATGTTACTTACGGCTTAGTTTAAACTTCTATAGTTTAGACATGGTACTTAAATAAAGTTGAAGATGTAAGCAAGCATGAAAGGAAATGCAATGGTGTTCAAGGACCATTGAATATCATATTCCCACGTAATAGGGGCGGAGTCTATTGTCAGTGAACGGGTTTCTCTTGAGAAATTCCTTTTGGAAAGACCATTACATTATTGTAGCTAAAGTTTATATAGTAAATATAAGGTTGCTATATATTGTGAAACAGTACATTTTCCCCCTATACCAGCTATAAAAGTAATCCAAAGTTATGACAGAAACATGAGAGGACATTTGTGGAATGCATTGCAAATATAACAGATCCCCAGAAAATAGCCAACGAATTTAACAACTATTTTATTGAAAAAGTAGTCCCGCTTGTTGATTCAGGAAATCAAGTCACCTCAAAAATCCCAAATAGAGAAAAATCATTTTTTATGCCCCCCTGTGTACCGCAGGACGTGTTTAGAATAATCAAACTATTAAAAAATACGAACAGTGTGGGTTATGACGGAATATCAACAAAAATAGTAAAGTTGGTGGGTCCAGAAATTTGTACGCATCTAAGCCATCTGATTAATTTAAGTATAAGTACTGGCATATTCCCTGATGCTTTAAAAAAATCAATTGTAAAACCTATATTTAAAAAAGAAAATAGAGAATCCATGGAATTTTACAGACCCATTTCGATTATTAGTGTTTTCTCTAAAATTTTTGAAAAGTATATATATAAAGAATTAAGCGCTTATTTAGAAAAACATACTAGTTAACGAACAAAAAGGATTCCGAGAAAACAGAACTATAAATATGGCTGTCTACGATTTCCTACATAAGGTTATGGTAAATGTCGATAGAACCAATCCTGTCTGCACCATATTCTGTGATATGACGCAGGCGTTTGATTACGTCAGGCATGATATTTTAATAAATAAGTTGGAAGCATACGGTATACGAGGCAATGTTCTAAAATTAATAAAAACATATCTTGATAACAGAAAACAGGTTACTGAGATATCTAGGATAAATGTTAAAACTAAATGTGAAGAAATATTTTATTCACACGAACAAGTAGTCAAGTATGGAGTCCCCCAGGGTAGTGTGATGGGTCCCCCACTATTCATAGTATATATAAATGACTTACCTAAACATGTAGATCAACCAGTTACACTCTTTGCTGATGATAGCACTATCACAATTCAATGTAATACTAAATATAGCTACAATAACGACATTAATAATTCTTTGACATCAATAATAAATTGGATGAATAATAATAATTTAAAAATTAATCTTAATAAAACTAACGTAATACACTTCAGTCAACGTTTACTGACTATGACGGATCTTAACGTCCAATACAATAATAGAATTATTACAGAAGTTGACAACACTAAATTCCTTGGAGTGACGATTGACAAAAAGCTAAACTGGAAAGTACACATAGAAGAACTCAGTAAAAAAATTAGTAATTCTTGTTACGCGCTGTTCAAACTGGTCCCAGTGCTTAACACTGAATCATTGCTAACGGCCTATCACGGTTTGGTTTCTTCACATTTAAGATATGGAATCATTTTTTGGGGCAACTCAACCGACAAAGATATACCCTTTAAAGCCCAAAAAAGATGCATCAGGACTATGTTTAAATTTCAGTCAACCGAAAGTTGTAAGTTTTACTTTAAAAAATATAAAATATTAACTCTGCCTTGCCTTTACATTTTAGACACTGTCATGTTTGTAAAATCAAATCGGCACTTATTTCCACGTCAATCGGAAGTGGTCGATCGCAACCATAGTAGACGCGATGACAGTATTCTCTGTCTACATAGATCGAAAACAGCATTAATGCACAAGAGTGTTTTCTGTATGGCCCCTAAAATTTTCAATAAACTCCCAAATAGTTGGAAGGAGCTTAATGTCCGTCAATTAAAAAATAAATTAAAGATACTGCTGGAAGGATACTACAGTATTCTAGAATTTCTTAATGACAACATCTAATATTATCGATACATCTTTGACATAATTTATATAAAGCAACATATTATTATTGCTAGGATGATAATTTTAATTGACATTTAATTATTGTTATGTAACTATGACCATATATTTAATTTGTTTGTTTTTAAAATTGACATTTACTATTTGTTCGAAATTATGTAACTTTATCCAATAACTTCTATGACTGAAATTTAAATATTTGTACGCCACTAAGGCCAAACATGACTGATCTTATACTATAATTTAATAACTTGCATGCTCTGTATGTGTACTCATGTTTCCACAAATAAACAATCTTGAATCTTGAATCTTGAATATAAATGCTAAGAAAACAGCGTTGTCCCGTATCGGTTATGCCACAGAGCGTTTTAAAAATAGAAATGACTAACCTTTTTATTTGTATCATAGAAAACTAGCTTCAGTTTACTGAATAATTTTGTATTGATTCCTCGATAGTTCAAGAGTCCCTTCTTGTGAATGGTTTAACTGAAATACAATGAGTTTGTTTCGGCCTTTCTTCTCAGAGTAATCAGATATCCCAACGCCGACCTCATGTACATAGTTTTTAATATATCATTGACGTGTAAAAGTTTTTGTACAAACCTAATTACAGAAATAAAATCATTTATCGGTTAATGCCGGTTGATGGCAATAGGCTCGCCCGCTATTAACATAACTGTCGAAATGTACTATAACTGTACCTCTGCCCAACCCTTCGGGGATTACAAGCGTCATGTTATGTTGTGAAATAAAATGCTCTCGAGTTTGGATTCGTGACTGCAAGCGATAGATTTCAACCAACTATCTCATTCCACCCCAGAACATTGATGGCAGTTGACCCCAAAATGTCGTTGGGGAAACACTTAGCAAGATCGACCTTTTAGTTTGCAAACATACAAAGAACTGTAAAATAAAAGAATGTAGGTTTACATTACAATACTAGCGACCCACTCATGCTTCGCACGGTTTTCACGACTTGACAAAACATCGAGATTTCTTAGTCATATGTAACTTTAATAGTAACGTATTATACACACATAAACCTTCCAGAATAAATTCTCTAAACGATGGTGAAAACCACATTAAAATCTCTTGCGTGGCTTAAAAGAACAACGCGGACATACAGATAAACACGAAAAGCGACTTTAACCCGTGGTATGCCGTAATTACAGACACAATTAAAAATCCATTGTGTGTCTACGAAATTCACGTTCAACCACCGGTTAATTGATAATAATTATGTACAGATACAGTAAGAGATAATTATGATCATTTTTAGGGTTGCGCACCCAAAGGGTAAAAAATACAAAACAGAATAAAATAAATATTTAAGGGGCTCCCATACAACACACATGATTTTTATGCCGTTTATAGATAGCTAGCTTCTGCCCGCGGCTTCGCCCTCGTGGTATGTCGATAAAAAGTAGCCTATGTCCTTTCTCAGGCTCTAGACTACTGTGTATCAAATTTCATAAATCGGTTCAGTAGTTTTGGCGTGAAATCGCGACAGACAGACCGACAGAGTTACTTTCGCATTTATTATATTAAGTAAGGATGGCAGGGAACCTTCCGTGCGCGAGTCCGACTCTCACTTGGCCGGTTTCTGTTAATGTTCCACAAAAATTAAAGACATTTCTATCGTTCCAAGGGTTCTGTGGTTTCCACAGTGCAGACGGCTTAGTGATGGTAAACGATTATTTATTCTGTTTAATCTTTATGTGTCCTGGATCATTAGTATTTGGATAAAATGAGGCTTCATCTTAATTTTATGCGTTGAAAATATAAATCGCAGCTGCACGCTATTTTCAAATCTTGAGACCAAAAATCACTATCAAACAATCGTTGTCCAGCTGCTGATAAAATGTGGCGGTAGCATGTGGTATAAATAAAAAAAATAAAGTAATAAAAACTTAAACCCAACTACGACTTAAAAGGTATAAACTGTCTGTAGTGTCTTGTTTATACCCTTTTAAGTCGTAGTTGGGTTTTAGTTTTTATTACTTGATTTTTTTTTAATTCTTTTGGGGTTATAATATATATTGTTAGCTGCAACTTCAGACCAGAGGGAGCTACGAGTGACCAGCCCTATATAAGCCAGCGGAAATCGGAGCGCGCCCTTTTCGGACGACAGGCGTGCGCTCGTACACATCGACTTAGGATATCGTGTCATAATTATAAATTTTGTAATATTGTTAAAAACATTTTAAAATAATTAAAGATTTACTCTTAATTTGTGTTAATAATATTTTTTTTTTATCTAAAATCGTTTTAATTTCCCAAAATCAGAAGTGGGATTGAACGCTATTATAGCCGCTTCAAGTCATTTCTGGTTCCATCATAATGTCGAGTAGAAAACGTGCACCACCGCAAGAGCGCTCGTCTTCGCCCAATTTAGGTACCCTAGCATCGACGATGGAAGCAATCCTCAACCGCCTGACAACGCTAGAGCAGCGTGCCGAAACACGTGCAACCACGCCGCCGCCGTTGCCTGCCCTCACCGAGCCTGCATCAGCCCTCGCAAAGACTGCGCCGCGTGGCGAGAGCGTGGCCAGCACCCCGAGCGACGCTCGAGGCTCAGCAACATCGACAACGGTATCAACGGACATCACGGAGCGTCTTATCGACGCGCTAAAATCCATAAACCCGGTGAGATCGAACCATTATTATGTGTCGGATTTCGATCCTAGCATTCATGACGCCTATGCGTGGTGTGACGAGGTGGATCGTGCTCAATCGCAAAACCAGTGGGACGAAAAAGAGTGCCTAGCCCGTGTGGGACTCTCTCTAAAGGGTGACGCACGTTCCTGGCTGCGCGAATGGACTAGTAACAATCGTACTTGGTCAAATTTCAAATTAGAGCTCAAATCACTTTGTCCACGACGCATTGACGTTGCTAATATTCTTTTTGATGTGATGTGTAAAGAATCTGATAAGTACTCCACGTACGCAGACTACGCGAGAAAATCATTATTACGATTACGTATTGTGAAGGGGTTAAGTGACGAGTTATTATGCGACATAATTGTGCGCGGCATAAAAGATCCACAAATACGTGCAGCCGCCACAAACGCAAAATTAACACCGGAAACTATCGTGGAGTTCTTATCAATTTATGTGAAATCAAATCGTTCAAGTGCAAGTGCACCTAATAATACTCAGATACGCAATAGCCGATGTACCACTGATTCCGCTACCGAACGATTCCGCAAGCGTCCTGCCATAAATACAGATGTACGTGTACGTTGCTATAATTGTAACCAAACCGGACATAAAAGCAAATTTTGTTCAAAACGAAGTAAGACCGATGACGGTAACATAAATAAAAATAAATCCGCGACTACCCCCGAATCTGCTAATAAATCCGTTTCTAAAGTTGTGTGCACATTTTGTAAGAAAGTAGGTCACACTGAGGATACTTGTTTTACTAAAGAACGTTCAGAAACGCGAAATAAATCTAATATCAACTTTTGTCGTGAAATAACGTGCGACCGTACTAAAAGGGATGTCATAACGGCAGTTATTAGCGGAGTACCCACCGATGTTCTGATTGATAGTGGTTCGAGTATTTCTTTAATTTCGAATGATCTCGTCAAACATTTCTCTTGTCGCACGAACTCGAGTGTACAGATATTACGTGGTTTAGGTGGAATAGAAATGCGTTCCGATTGTTTCGTAACTTTGTCAATAGAGTTTAGTGACGTCACCTTAGAGGTAGATTTTTATGTTGTACCCCATGATTACCTTAGTGCGCCAGTGCTTATTGGTACGGATGTACTAAATAGGCAAGGCCTCGCATACATTCGAACTGGCGATTCGCAGCGAATAATTAGGAATAGTTCGCTTGTAAATAACTTGACACATAGTGAACCGAATTTGCAACTTGATTCGATCAACACACAACTGTGTGGTGATGAAAAAGCGCGTTTATCGTTTGTAGTAAGCAAGTATTCAAAATACTTTCTCAGTGGAACAGCGACAACCACCGTAACTACCGGGGAGATGCACATTCGGCTTACTAGTGAGGAACCTGTTAATTATCGACCATACAAACTATCATACGACGAAAAACTGCGTGTTCGTGAAATTGTTAGTGACTTAAAGGAAAAGGGTATAATCCGTGAGTCCGAGTCTTCGTATGCGAGTCCGATTTTGTTGGTAAAAAAGAAAGACGGCTCGGATAGAATGGTTGTTGACTATCGAGCTCTGAACAACATAACGGTAAAGGACAGATACCCTCTTCCTTTGATCGATGATCATATAGATAGGCTTGGGAAGTGTAACTATTTCACTGTCCTCGACATGGTGACAGGCTTCCACCAAATTAAAATAAACGAAGATTCTGTACACCGAACTGCGTTTGTGACGCCCGAGGGGCATTTTGAATATCTCAAGATGCCTTACGGTCTCGCTAACGCTCCTGTAGTCTACCAGCGTATTATATCTGATACATTGAGATCTCCTATTGATGCAGGCCAGGTCCTGGTATACATTGATGACGTAATGCTATTGAGTGACACCGTAGAGGACGGCTTGTCCTTGCTTGATTCTGTTCTGGAGATTTTAACAAAGGCGGGTTTTTTCTATTAATTTAAGAAAATGCACCTTCCTTACCACTGAAGTGGAGTATCTTGGGAGGACGATCAGTAAAGGTCAGGTCCGGCCGAGCGTACTAAAAATAGATGCACTAACCAAATCTCCGATTCCTAAAACCGTTAAGCAAGTGAGGCAGTTTCTCGGTCTGGCCGGCTACTTCAGAAGATATATCCCAGGATACGCTACTAAAGTAGCTCCCATCGCTTCTTTGACTCGCAAGGATGTTAAGTTTCATTGGGGTAACGAGCAGGAGCGGGCGAGACAAGAGGTCCTCTCGATTTTGACTAGTGAGCCTGCATTGTTAATTTTTGATCCATCTTTGCAAACCGAAGTACATACTGACGCAAGTTCGTTAGGATACGGCGCTGTATTAATGCAAACGGGGAAAGACGGACGTAGACATGCAGTAGCTTATTATAGTAAGGTCACTGTAGGGGCGGAACCCAGGTACCACTCCTATGAGTTGGAGACTCTCGCTGTAGTTAAGGCCTTGCAACATTTCCGTCAATACCTTGTAGGTAAACATTTTAAAGTAGTTACCGATTGCAACGCTTTAAAGATGACTCAGCGTAAAAAGGATCTCCTGCCTAGGGTGGCACGCTGGTGGATGTTCCTACAGGACTATGATTTTACCCTCGAGTATCGAAAGGGTCAGTTTATGCCACATGCTGACTATCTCAGCCGTAATCCGGTTAACCTTTGTGCCGTACAAAAACCAGTTAACTGGGCTCAAGTTGCACAGGCCGCAGACGATGAAACGGTTACTTTACTCGAAAAACTTGATCAGGGCCAATTAGATAGTTCACGGTATGTTAAGAAAAACAATTTACTTTACTATAGGTACAACCCTATAGGTGAACAATCACGACTACTATGTTATGTACCAAAAGGTTTTAGGCTAAGTTTGTTACGTGTTTTTCATGACGAACACGGACACATTAATATTGAAAAGGTGCTTGATTTAATATTAAAACATTTTTGGTTTCCTAACATGCGCCAATTCGTCAAGAAATACATAGGTCATTGTATTGTTTGTCTAACACACAAAAAGGTGCCTCGTGCCCCTCTACAACCTATTGTATCGTGGACGAAACCCGTAATACCTTTTGATACAGTGCACGCGGATGCACTTGGTCCTTTACCCGAATCTAATGGGTATAAGTACATCCTTATTATAATCGATGCTTTCACGAAATATTGTTTTCTGTATCCTATGTATAAACAAGAAAGTGCGGAACTAAAACGAGCATTTACTAACGCGGTGTCGATTTTTGGCACTCCGCGATTAATAGTATGTGATAGAGGCAGAATGTTCGACAGTGCCGACTTTGGCGAATGGGCAGCAAATTTCGGTATTCAGATACATTTCATAACGCCCGAAATGCACCAAGAGAATGGCCAAGTGGAACGGTATTGTCGAACAGTACTGAACATGGTTAGGATAGATGTAAATTATAGACACGAATCCTGGTCCAATGTACTTTGGAGGCTACAGCTGGTACTGAATATTAATAAGCAGAAAAGTACTCAATGCTCAGCATTAAATCTGCTTATCGGCTGTGACACGACCACCCCTGCTATAAATGCTCTCATCAGAGATATAACTGTAGACGGTTCCACACCAAATCGCGAAGCTTGGCGTGAAATGAGACGACAAAGAGCTGAGGATCTATTGGCTCAAAATCAGGCTAACCAAGATGCGCGTGTCAATAGAAGCAGAAAGGCACCTAGAGCCTTCGCTGTGAACGATCTGGTTTTTGTAATTAAATCATCTCAAACTGCTAATAAACTTGACAGTGGCATCAGGGGTCCATATCGCATTATAAATGCTCTACCCAATAGTCGTTATGAATTACGGCTCTTGGCGGGCTCTTATGGAAAAACTACGCAAGCAGCCGCGGAATACATGATACCGTGGCAAGGCGAGTGGACCCCCGAGACTTGTGCAGCTTTTTTCGAATGTAAGATTGCTCATTTTTATTTTGCTTATCTTATAGTTTCAGCTTCATGTATGTATATCTATGCTTAGAAGATGTTTGCTATGGCGCTGTAGGTACTTATTTTCTATCTTGCCTACTTACGTACGTTAAGTGGATGTCAGGGTGATCTGGAGCAAACTCTTATAAGGCCTTGTGTGGCGTTGAGTTGACCGGGAACGAACAAGTATGTTTGTGTCGTAATGTACATGTAAGACCTGGATGGCTTCGGCATAAGGCATTGCATTCTGTTGTTTTCGTGTAAGGCCTTGTGCGGCATCGAAATAACGTCCCATATACCTCGTGTAAGGCCTTGTGTGGCATCAGGATTGTCTTACTCATTTCATATAAGGCCTTGTGTGGCATTGGAGTAGTATCATGTAGCGTATAAGGCCTTGTGTGGCATCGCTCATGAAATTTGAATTGAAAAGTATAATAAAGCGCATAGTGACATCTTGGCTCATCCACATAATTACTGATGAACATGATGTATATTAGAGCTAACATGTATGTGTTTACCTCCCCAGGTTATGAAGACTCGGTTGTTGAGAATGCTTCAGAGCCTGAGCAAAGACCGCTAACGGAGAGCATCGAGGACGCTGCTCAGTCAGGAGAAGCCGTGTTAGCTGCAACTTCAGACCAGAGGGAGCTACGAGTGACCAGCCCTATATAAGCCAGCGGAAATCGGAGCGCGCCCTTTTCGGACGACAGGCGTGCGCTCGTACACATCGACTTAGGATATCGTGTCATAATTATAAATTTTGTAATATTGTTAAAAACATTTTAAAATAATTAAAGATTTACTCTTAATTTGTGTTAATAATATTTTTTTTTTATCTAAAATCGTTTTAATTTCCCAAAAATATATTTTTGAAATGTGCTCATTAAGCCCTTTCATTTAATACCCAACATGGTACGATAAAACCATTTTTTTTTAAGTTCCTCACTTTATGTCCTCTAGAGGGCGCCATTATTAATTTAATGTGACTTCACATAGCCTATAACCAGCGGACAATCACGACGCTTCTAACGATACCTCATTTGTCAAATTGTGATAAGTGGTTTGGAAGATAGGAGGGAACAGATGAACATACATACATAAATACATACATACATAATTACATACATACATACCGGTCAAAATCATAACCCTCCGTTTTTCTTCGCCGTAGTCGGGTAAAAATAACAAATGCCATTATACTTTTAATCTTTATTAAAATAACATAGCTTTACTCCATTAATTCTTCCCACCCCCATACTTAATTACCATATAGGCTGAGTTTATTACCTACATCTAGATAAAATTATAGGTCTAGACCCAATATAATCCTAGAGCGAAATATAATACGACCCCAGGACATGAGTAGTGTGAGTAAGGGTTGAATACTAATTTTGTTAAGGATGGCAAAAAATGTAAGAGGCCAAGGGCGAGTATGTTTTAAAACCGGCCAAGTGCGTGTCGGCCCACGCACAATGAAGGGTTCCGTATTAAGGATTAATTCAACCCATGAAAAAACTTAACGTCGTAGTGGAACAACATTTTCACCCATTCTTTTGAATGTAAGTTTGTCAAACGCACAATATTCAAAAATTGACCATGTTGTTTTAAGGCCATAGACTTTTTATAGGTTTTCCTGTGAAAATGCTCAGTACTTTAGGAGATAAGGTGTGGATAAGGTAATTTCAACTTAATCAGTCCATTAGATTTAGAGTAAATTGGCTGTGACAGATTGACAGACAGACACACGAGTGATCCTATCATATCCACGAGGGTTCCATTTTTTTATTTGTACGTTCGGACCCCTTAAAAACGAAATATTCTTGACTGTTTTTTGTAGTTTTATTTTGAGACGTTTTTTTCGGAATTTAAAATGATTTGTAGAAAACATTTTGTATTCTCATGTTGTAATATTTTAAGCCGTTTACCGAATGATAACCTACCTACGCGCAACCTTTCTGAGCATTATTAAATAATATTTTGCCTAATACTCGCGGAACCCTAAAATATAGGACATCGGTTTTGTGGCAACATTTTGTTGGTTTATTTGAAAGCTGAGCCGGTTCTGTGATATTCCTACGTTATTTATTTTGTAATTTAGATTAGAATAGTTTGTTTTTCAAATTTTAATATACCTACTTACTTCTACCTTCTAACAAAAAGTTGATACTTTTTTTAAAATGTATTTAATTTTAAAAAATACACCGAGGTGTACCTACCTGTATTACACCCACATTTCGCCAATTACGTTAAAGTCCCATCTAATATCGAGCCTATAGTCATCCAGACTGATAAAAAGTAGCAACAAACAAAAATCTGCTCAACAACGTAATTATGCAATTAATGTTGTTGAACTGCCAAAATGCTTAATCGTTTACGAAAATGTGTTACGCATTTAGGCCTCGTTTATGCAGACCCCGCGTCTCCGTAAACGAGGCCTGACCGTGCGTTTGCACTAGCGAAACATTCAAGACAAAAAATGTTGAAATCTCTAGTTCCTGTCAAAAATTATATGGAACATTGACATAAAATAGAGATTTCAACATGTTTCGTCGTGAATGTTTCGCCAGTGCAAACGCACGGTTAAACAGCAGGTTTAGTTGACAGTGTCCAAGATAAACATTGTCACGAAGTGAGGTTGTCAAGTTGTCAAGTCAAAAATCTTCGTAAATACCAATAGAACTAGAGTCGAAACCCAATAAATGTAATTTCTGTTCGCAAAGCCTACTATTAAATTAATTTCAACTAACCTTGTAGCTGCTACTACAATAAGATTATGATTGTCGCCATCCTAGTAAGAACTGCGGCAATATAATTTAATAATGTTGAAGGCTTAAATTATCTTGTCAGATAAAATGTCAGCGGGACATTTTCCAGATGGAAAACGGTCTATCTTAAGTCCTTTGCTAAATATTGTCCAAGAAGTTACAACTTAGTTCTGATCCTGGACTTAGTCTATCGTTAGGGCGTCTGGTTTATATTATTAGTAGGATGTAAAAGTTACTTAAGATTCAGTAACATAGGTAATCACCGTGTAATATTTACGTCAAATACGACTTTTCCAGTTGCCACTATTTGCTAACATGTGGAACATGGGAAAAAACCCTGTAGTAAATTCGCAACATGAGGAATTCGGTCACGGCTGGAGGAAATCTTACTTTCAACGTAAAAAAAAAACGAGTGAGCCAGTAATCCCATAATTAGATGTGACATCTTGGCTGACAGTACGAACCTCTCGGAAAATGGGTTGGTGCCATCTGATAGCTAACTCTAGTAACGCGCGCGCTCATTGGTCAAATAAAATAGCGCGCTTCCTCGGCTTCCTGTAACACAATTCCATTGCTTTTCACGAAATCAATCCCACAGATTGCAGCAGAGACTACATAGAAATACTACATAGAATTGCAGGAAAGCGGGAGGAAAGATGTTACATATAAAAAAAAAAACAAAAATAAGAAGTAATCAATATAAAGTAATTTAAAAGTATTTTTTATAACGAAGGTAGTAACCGTTACAATTAATTTTATAAATAAAGAACACTCCATCTTAGTATTCGTTCAATTTGAAGCCTTAAAAATAAGTCATAAATTATACCGCTTTTTCCAGAAAATTCTCTTTCACTAGGTAGGCAAATGCAATTTGTTTTCCATCATTAAAGCCAGGCATTCAGTGTGCTCTTACACAACATGAAAATCTTTCACAAAATTAATTCGTTTTTAGCGTTCCATAGAAAAAAAAGGTATGGTGTTAATTTGTCAAGGATATAATATTTGTCCCTGAATTTTTCTCAGCAATATTTACTGAGAACCTGAAAAAAGAGTATAGGTTGTTAATTTTTCTTTAAAATTCTATTGTAACTAATTATTCATCTAGTGGTCGCAAGCTCCACTGCTGAACATGAGGTCCTGGGTTGGATTCCCGGGTCGGGCAAAGTGTTATATGGTTTTTTATCTGGAATTTCTCAGTAGTAAAATGTGGGGTGCCCCCACATATACTACTTATACGTAATATAAATATATATACTGTTAAGTATTATAAGTTATTAATAGTATAAAGTTTATTCTTATAAACATTCGTATCTATTAAAAAAAATATTCGACGGAACCCATCTTTTTGTGCGTCTCTTGACTCCTTTTTTCCATTTGCTTAATGAATCGCAGGTACGTAACTAAAAGTTTCGAATGAAATTCTTAAAACCCTAACAACTTGAAGTATTTATCTTAGTTTCAAAAGTATTTCTTCGTAAAAAGAAAAATGGCTTATTCAAAACAACTTGTTGTAAGAGTTGTAAAAATGCCTTCTTTTAAAAATAACATCAGTCTGTTGCAAAGAAAGGAGAAGATTTTAAATTGCGATCCTTAAAATTTAAATTCCCAAACAATTTAAATTAGTTACCTAGTTAAACATTAATTATTACATATTATATACCGTATGGTACAATCTAATTGTTATCTCAGGAGCAAAATCATGGTCCTAGACTCATCGGTATCTGTCTTTAGCTACACTAGGTATGTCATGGCCATCAGCAATTTTTGTATTTGATAAAGAAGTGGACAAAGGCCCATAGCACCCAATAGCTCCCGACTACCGCAACATTAACGCTGACTCCGCACTTTTATTGCCAACATAGATTTTTACTTTGTTTGCTTTTGTTACTGCATCCTATTGATGCTTTATTCCGAGCTGTTATTTCTGTGCTGAAATGTTTTTAGCTATCATCGATGGTTATATGCTGATGGAAAAGTTATCATATTATGACGCTATGCACCTACATAGTTCAGAACTAAAAATATTATTATTCAACACTATAAAATCTGCCTAGCCTTTTCCCAACTCTGTTGAGGTTGGCTGCCAGTCTAACCGGATGCAGCTGAATACCAGTATTTTACATGGAGCGACTGCCTATCTGATCTCCACAACCCAGTAACTGGGTAATACGATACCACTCGGTAAGACTGGTTGTCAGACTTTCGGGCTTCTGACGACCCGTAACGACTGTCAAAGATCTACGAATGATAGCCGGGACCAACGACTTAACGTGCTTTCCGAGGCACGGAGGAGTCTCGGTATGTAAAGATGGTCACCCATCCACGGACCAACCCCGGCAAGCGTAGCTTAACCTGATGGATCGACCTGTGCGGCAGTTATTAATTAGCCACGAGCTCCTCTATTATTCAACACAAGTAGAACTAAAAAATTGAAACGAGTATGCTTAGATGGTTTAGTCATGTTGAGAGGATGAATGAAAGGCGACTAACAAAAGGTATTTACAAGGCAGATGTGAGTGAAAACTCACGAAGATATACCCATTGGTGATATTCTTCAGAAAGGTCGGGTGCGTAGTACTCGCAACCGACTTGCGCGTAAGTATGACCAGTGCCCTGTTTATTAAAACTTACAAGTAAAAAATGCTTGTAATGTAAGCCTTGTAAGTTTTTAAAAACCTGTTTTTAAAAACTTTGCACTGATGTAAATATAAACGTAAACGAGGCAAAACAAGTATGTAAGGATCGTAGCAGGTGGTGTTCTGTAGTTTCTGCCTAACACCATGGGAAGAAAGCGTGAGTTTTTGTGTACGTAGAACTGGTAAAGAATAAAGACAAAGACTAATGATTTGGTCAGAAACTCACGTCATACTTACTGTCTTTTAAACGGCTATCGTATCCTCAGAAATCGACTCAACCTTACCTTGGAGTCAACAGTCGAAACCTACCAATTTTTTAAACATAAGTTTGATCTCTATAGCAAAATCAGATGCCACTTGTGTGTTGATTTGTTAAGAATGATCTGTCATGTACATTGTCGAACTTAAACTAGTTTAACCTCGCTGATAGATCGTTCGACGTGCATACGAGCCCCTTTAATGCGTACAGTAACTTCAGTCTGACTCTTAGCCCCTGGGATCGCAGGTTAACATATAAACAGGGACCCTAAGCCAGTTAAAAGTTCAAACCTAATAAACTCTAGCTTACTTACTGCAAAGCAGACCTATACTCACATTACCATTCAGAACCAAGTTACAAACACAAACTTAGATCCTATCTTAAATCTAGATTTAGACCAAAAACAGTTTCAAAGTTAGATTTACCTTACAAGTTACATTCAAGCGAACGACGTATTGTGACAAATAACGTTATTCGTTTTGTCATGGTTATGTTGGTTCGCTTTGACATGAAATGAAATGAAATGAAATGAAATGAAATGAAATTGTTTATTCTGTAAATAGGATATTGGAATCACTTTTACACGTCATATTAAAAAGTTGTAAAAATAAGCTAGATGAGGTCGGCGTTTCCTATCTGACTACTCTGAGAAGAAAGGCCGAAACAAACTCAGAGGTCACCGTCTCCTTTAAAGTCCAGACATAATCTTGGTCAGGCCATATGAGGACCATGTAGATTAGAGTCTGAAATGGTCTTTTGAGGAAAGAACCACACAGATTTGAGTGGACCTGTCCAGTCAGTGCAAGCATTTGTCAGTAATAGTGGAGCTCAACTCAGAACTTAAGGAGCTCAACGACTCGACGAACAATACCAAAGAAAGGACATTTGGGTAGCTCGCATAAAGTTCTCAAATTGCCAGACCTTCGCTAAAACTAACAGAACGAAAAATAAATATCCACATAGTCCTCACATTCACAATAAACATTATGTCTGTATAGACTTAAAGATATATCATATTTAGGTATAAAGATTTATAAAACCGTTCAAGATTCATAAGTGGGCGATATTCATGATGAAGTTCAAAGGTTAGGTCTTTTCAAAACAACTTATTTTTTTCAGGGCTGCTTTAAGAATACAGTGATCGAAATTCCAATGAAAGCCAATCTGACTTCTGTTTAGATGTGAATCTCAAAGAGGAAAGTAACAAACATTGTACTCATTCCGCAGCCGTATCGTAAGTTATATAAACGAGCCGCTGTACGCGTGGAGGAAAACGGACTGGGTTTCAACCATCATAAATCTGGCCATTTCAAGGAATCAACGGCCGCTTTCCGGTAATGATTTCAATTATATAGAACTTCAGCTTACGATCTCATTTTGAACGGGAATGAGATAATTTTTCTACAACCCGTAATGACGCTGAATGGCTCGGGTTTGAGACTTCGAATGTAACTTCGAAACGGTGGTGATTTGAGGAGCTTAAATAGCTATTGGAGGAATCAAACGCCCGTTTGGAGGAAGGGACGAAAACATAAACATGAACTGAGTACAATTTGAAATGGTGGCGTTTGACCTAAATATTAAAAGATGTTTAGGAGTCTCATCACACTTAGATTTATGGAAGGATACTTGTTACAACTGTTTGGTCAATTCAGATACTTTGTCATCATTATTCTTATTCGAAGCTGCGCGCTGGTCAACTTCTACTGCCACTGAATGCGAGTGAATTATGGGAAGGTAGTTATGATATATATCACAAAATGACGGGTACGTACCTAAGCACCATGGCATAAAAGCTTTTATGCATGCGCTTTTATCTAGATTTTACTGAACCTTACATTGGTATCCGATGGATGGTGTTGAAAATCATATATGTATGTATTACCCGTAATATTTGATGGGCATTGTAGAGTGTAAACTCAACAATGTATAACATCAAATACCACCAATACTACGTGAGTGCACCAAAAAACATACTTTTTTGGTGTGCTCAAGTAGAAAAGTATTCGATGTTGTACATTTGTACCTGTATTTTATTTAAAGATAAGCAATGCGCCAAATATAATTTATTACCCAAATTGATTGCTCCGGATCTAAAATAGGTCAAATAGATAACACAGAAAACGAATTGTTTTGCCGTTTACACCAAGTAATGAATGTTTGTTTAGCAAACGATTAAACAATTTACGATTTGGCCAAAAGTGCTCCGTTGTTATATTTGTATTGTTTTGTTTATGTTTTGGGCTAATAAATTGATTTTTTTGGTTGAAGTTTAATTAATTTTCTGGGTGATAACGCTTGATAATGAGTCTAAACATGGCATGTAAATATTTCTCAAAAAAACAGAAGATATATTCACCGAGACCTTGCAGAAAATAAAGAAAAAGTTTAGACTTACCTTGTCTCAGTTGGAGAGAAGATAGGTGGCAACAGCAGTAGCTTACCCACAAATAAGTTCTAATAGATAGTTTCAAGAGTCTTGTTTATTAAGTAGACTTTTAAGAACTAGTGTGATAAGGATGTGGATTTTTTACTGCTTAGCTTAAATCGTTGTTACTTCTGTAGACGCGTGTGTTGTCAGATGGACATGTTCAACGGATTTAACACATACCTTTTTCAGACCAAACGGGCCAAGATAGCCTGACATTTACTGATTTCAAAACTATATTGTAAAGAAAGTACCCACATATACCATCTATACGTACTTTCTCATCGTATACTCCGTTCCACCCCAACCATGAAAACAAAAACAAAATGCCATTTGCCATATATTATTTTTATAACATTGTTTCTTACGGCCTTGAGTCACGTGTCGCTAACATTTGGTCCTTAGGGGAATGTCGGGCATTCCTCTCCTTAATATCTCGCTCCATGGATTTCTGTGGCCCTAGTACATGTGTTGGTATGTCGTCATATTCAAAGGTGACTCTTTCAAAGGATAACTGGGGTAAGCAGGTCTTGCCTTGCCATGGGACTAAGATTCCGGGAGAAGCTGAAGTAAGCAGTTATGTCTATAGCAAATACATTTAATATACTTACGATAGACGGGATAAAGCGAACAACATCATTATAGACTTACCTACAGGTTGCATCTCACTCAGTTTAGTTCTATGTCTCGTGTCACACGCCCCATGAGGTCGGTCGCATTGTGTGTAAATTATTTTCGTAGTAAAAAAACCTCGTAGTGATAAAATTACTGGATTTAACTACGGCTTATTTTCGTTAGTATTTTATAATTTACCGAGTAAGTTAGATAAATTAAATAATTTTCTTTAGATAAGTCAAACTACTATTTTCACGAACTAAATGGTTGAAACTTAGTTATATCTAGATTACTCGTAGATAGTAAAAACTGAATATTCTTATGATATATCGTTTTATTTGCTTATTATGACGTTACATAACTTGAGATCAAAATAATCAGCAATGCAGCCAATTACAATAAATAAAAACGAATTTCTTTCAATGAAATATAGTAGATAAAGTACCTGCCTTTTCCCAACTATGTTGGGGTCGGCTTCCAGTCTAACTGGATACAGCTGAATACCAGTATTCTACACGGAGCGACTGCCTATCAGACCTCCACAACTCAGTAACTTAGTAATACGATACCGCTTGATACGACTGGTTGTCAAGACTTTTGGGCTTCTGACGACCCATAACGACTGTCAAAGATCCACGAATGACAGCCGGGACTAACGGTTTAACGTGCTTTCCGAGGCACGGAGGAGTCTCGGTATGTAAAGGTCTTCTGTGCATGTTTAATCGACTTTGAAAGCTTGGTTAAGGCTTATTTTGGAAAATACTAGTCAGATATACTGTACCACATAATGGTAGCCATTATTCAAAGAGATTATTTTTCTAAATTCCTTGTGAGCGGGTTACAAAATATGCTATTACTGTCCCACTGCAGGGCAACGACCTCTTCTCATGCAGATACGATATTGAGATTGGTCACAACACTCGTTACCTAAAGACGGGTTGACGATTTCAGACTTATATTAACTATTAGTCCAAGTTTGCCAAGCCGTTGGTCGACTCTTCACGTGACCAGAGGGCTGGCCCTTTTTTGGCCAAAGAATCAGCATTGCCATACAACGTGGCAATGCTGGCAGCCTTTTGGGCACGTTTCCTGCTGACAGCGATGCGGATGAATTTTTTGATGTTGTGATTATTTCCCCCCCTTTTTTATATACTTTTACATAATAATATTATTTTAGTGTTAGATGTATTGAATTATTGTAAATTAAGATGTCAATAGTATTTATACTTATAAAAACCATTAGTCCAAGTTTTATCACGATGTTTTCCTTCACCGATGTCAGTCAGAAAGTAATAAGTTTGTTTGCACACAAGCACTCTAATTTCTCCGTTTTGTGATTATACATTACAACTCTGTGTCCCAGTAACAGTAATTAACATTTCTACTTACCCCATAACTGCTGAGTGCCACTAACACAGTATACGGGTACCAGGGGAGCATGAATCATGTAGCGGTGTAATAGTGCGCTCGTATTACACTAACGAGAATTAACCCACTCTTTATGTAGCCGAGTTTCATGTCTGAACTATGCACCTAACATTACAACTTGTAACGAAGTTTAATAAGAACTCATTTATAGTGTGGGGGACTGGGGGTGTTGGAATTAAAAGCATATCTTTCAACATTAAAATAGAGTGCATATTTCAGTATTTATTCATCTAAGCATTGCGCCATGTGAGTTAAATATAGTCCAACTGGTGGCACCAGGAAGGGTGCCTTAATACGGAATTATTTCGAGAGAATGATTAAGTATAGTAGTAGTTTACTATATCATCATACTGCAATGACCAATCCGTCTATTTAATATCGGTCATTGGGAGAGTACCTAATGGCTGATCAGCAATTACTAGCATTTCTACAGCGAAAAGCGAAAGTTTTAACCAAACTATAAGAACGTTATTATCATAGATAATAGGGTATTTGTTTTCCCGTTTACGAGTAGATAATCGCCTACGGCCATATCCGCTGAAAAACTCTCGGATCAACAGGAAAAACTGAATAAGCTTTTAGGATCGTTACATTTGGGTATAATTCTATTTTTGAAGTGATAATTTGGCGGCAATTCGATAATTGGACGATAATTGAGAGTGAAATATTAAGGACGCGTCACGTTTAGCCACATTTCGTTACATGAAAGAGAAGAAAGATATAACTCCCTCTGTGTTTCACACGAAGTCTGTCTTATCCTTTATTTTTAAGAAGTTTTACTTCTATCACGTGTACGGTGCTGCACACGCATCTTTTTTTAAAATGTACTTTAGTTATAAAGAAATAAAATGTCTAAGCCGATTAAGAAAATGATGAAAATAATAAATTCTATACATTTTATCCCTAAATCCCAAGTTTAACCAAAAAAGTCCCCAGTCCTCAAAACAATACAAAAATCTGCTAATACATTTTCCTCATTCACAGATTATATCAGAAATCCGGAAGATAAAATCATGTTGTTACAATTCCAAGAAGATAGGCCTTCAGAAAATAACTACCAAATAATATCAGCCAACAAAGACATACATGAACCAAAATAATGGATCATAAAAGGAACTGTTCCGATAAAGGCAACACTAATAAAACGACATCATTTCACTTGATCGGTTTATTTTCCTTTACATTAGATATTTTTGCTTTGAAAGAAAAAATATTTAGAAGCTATTCTGGCCGACTAGGTGGTACACAGCGTTAACGTTAAAGTTATAAAGAGGTGAAAAACAAGAGAAAAGGGTCAGTCTTATGTTTGGGAAGTTTGTATAATAAACAATACTTTATTTACAAAAGTTTGGCTGGAATATACGGACAGTAACACAAGTTATTTTCATGAATTTCGTTGGTGAATTATTTAAATACTACTGTAAACGGGATACAGCAATGCTGACTTGGATTTTTTAATCCAATGAAACCAAAAATGTTGGAATATGTTTACTGTTTTGAACTTTATTACCTACTGGAACACAAAATAATATTTTAAAGAGAAAACTGTTTCACGTCAAAATATACTTCTTTCTCTTGAGTTTCGTTGTTTGTGATATTTTTGTAAGAGAAGCATTACTTTAGTGACAAAATAAAACTAAAAGTCATTTTCAGTCATATATGACCGAAAAAATCTGTCCATATATTCCAACGCATAGGAAGACGCTTACTCGAAATACATAAAAAGAATGTCTAGGGAACAAATCAGGTAGACTAATCGCTCTCATTTCATTACACAACGTATCAACAAATTCACTTTAAATGCAATATTACAATATTAATATTGATAACAATCTTACGTATTTACCTCACAGATGTCACACATCGTCCATGTCTTAGCGTTATAACTATTTACATTTAAATTAATAATCACTTCGAAATTATCATAAAGTACAATAAAATTGGGGAATAGTCTAATTGACTGCGGGTTTCTGGGTACCAGGTCACCTCAGCGTTGAGGCGTCCAGTACCAGAGGCCTGGGCTAAAGGGAGACAAACTCTGGTGGTGGTGGCGGTAAGGTCAGTACTGGTGTCTCTGATACATCAACATTCTCGGTACTAGCTCCTGGTAAAGACCAGGTGGAACTGCCTGTGGCTGTGACTCTTGGCCCCATGTTGTCATACGCTGGAGCAGCAGCGCAGCATGTCCTATTCCGTCGAGGTAGCGTAGCACCACCACTCAATAGATCAGGATACTTCGCAGGCTCTCCTCGGCCAGCTACTTGGACAGATATGAAAATGTTACCGTATGGAACTGGCACCGCAAATTCTGCAGGTGGTGGTGGAAACGCACCCGGTGTTCCTTCTATAGTTATATGAACAGGATCGAAGCCGCAACCTCTTGGAGGCTCGTCTGACATTCGTTCTGTCATTTCGAAATCACACGGTGAGGCCATATCACCGATAGATCTGTCACAACTTACGACGACAGATGCATCTATCAGTCGTTTTTCTTGGTCAGTGAAGCTTCTGCTTGGTGGAACCGTCCGTCGCCTTAGATGCCAGCAGGCTACTGCCCCTATAAAACCAAGAGTTGCTAGAATGCCTAGCGCTCCAAAAACAACTCCTAATACATGTGGAATCCCAGGTGCGGTTCGAGCCGTCGCTGTCTGTGACCTTGGTAGAACAAGGCTTATAATAGCCCTCGCCTCGCCCGCCACACTTTTAGCTACGCACGTCCATTCCCCGGCCGCACTTGACGTCACATTTAAAAGGGTCACGTTGACCCATCTTACACTACCCGGCACTCTATCTTCCGAGTCGTCTTCGACACTCGTCTCTGTCTCTTCCATATCGCAATCCACTGAACTATTATGTACATCGACACCATCGAAAAGCCATGTCACTTTAGGTTTCGGTACTCCATGCACCCAGCATCCGAACGAAGTAGGGAAACCAATTTCTGCTCTGACGACTAATGTACTTGATTTTATTTCAGGCGGACACGACATGCTCTCACCCGAGACGTGTCGCCACTTATTTCCAGCTTGCGTTGAAGGTTCCACGCAAAGCAAATCTTCTGTACCCAATTTGCTCTCTAGAAACCAATCCTTAAATTCTCTTAACCTACAATCACATCTCCACGGATTGCCGGACAAAGAGACCGTCTTCAATGCAGGCAAAGAAAACGTGATCAAACGAAGGAATGTAAGCTGATTCCTACGCAAATCAATAGTCTCTAAAGACTTTAAATTCCTCAAAGCATTTGTATGTATCACCCGTAATCTGCAACCGTCTAATAAAAGCATTCGTAAATGCGGTAGAGGTGGGAATTGATCCGCTATGAGCGTGGTCAAAGGATTGTTGCTAAGTACAACTAGTCGTAATCTTTCGTTGCCTCTGAATATGTCCCTTGGGAGGTGGGACAGATCGTTGTCTCCTAAATCGACTTCTATTAATATTCTTAATTCTAAGAACGCGTCAGGATGTATCGACCTGAGGCTGGTCGCTCGGAGGTTTAGTCGTTGTAAGTTAAGGAGGCCAATGCTGGCGAAGACTTCCTGTGGTAGATTTCTGAGTGGGTTGTCGTGTAGGTCCAGAACCTGTATGTCAGATGAGAGAGCTGGCGGGCGGCGCAGGTCTCCGGAGGCACACGTCGCGGTCTTCTTGCCGGAGGACCATTTGCACTTACAGGTGGAGATGTGGGCGCAGTCGAGCCAGTCGCTGGCGGTCCTCGCGGCGCAAGTCGTGAATATAACGATCCAGTACCACCTGGCCCACGCCACACGCATACTCATCTCATTTCGACTTTGTGTTTACATCGGCGGACTGCCTGAAACAACAAACAGAAGCGTTAATCAAACTGGATTAGTTAAACAATGCGGGACCTAAAATACAATGGTGGGCTATCGTTCCGTTGCAAAATCATATTTGTGTTTCACAAACAGGTGGCTTGCGTCAAACTGAACATAAAGCTTTTTTGTAACATGTAATTTCGGTCAAGGGTACGCTATCGTAAATTCCGAGAATACTCGGATCCCGTAAAACAAAGTCTTACACAATCCCCGTGAGTTTCTAACATCATAAAGATGCTGTGGGCATTTTATTCATTTATGTAACATGTTATACGCGATAGTAAAGATGATGTACTTTTATACAAGTTTAAGTCGGTAAACGTTAACCTTTCTGTAATAACACGTGTGTTAGGTAAAATGTTTTCGTTAAATATTATGAGGTTACGTCAAACTATGTAGTACATTCTAAAATAACTGAACGCTGTTTTTTGAAGAAGACAAAAATGAACATTAGCCATATTATCTACTAGTAATTCAATTCATAAGTTTTGATAGGACAAAGATTTGGAAGAGTTGATAGAGAACTATCTAAAATATTAAAAAATAATAACATGACGATTATTGTTGTCTTTGCAAACAACCAAAAATGTATTTTTGTATTTATTTTTATAGTTGTTTAATTTAGTAAGTACCAAAAATTAATTGGCAAAACTTCCTTAGTTCCCTAGCGTATATGTTTCCACCCAACCAGACAAATCCATACAATGATAAAGAAGGACCCACAACATACAAACAAATTCCATTAGGGGTCTCCGTAGTCGATTAATCCTACCTTGTAATTGAATTAGTTCGGATACATTTGATGACAGAAATTATTGTATTATGGAATAGCATCCTACAATTAAGCTTTATGGGATGGTTACTGTGTAGGCGAATTAGACAATTATTAGTATCTCCAAGATTCTAGTAGATAATAATAATTACCAAATGCATTGTTCGTAGTAATAAGAACTTCTGGTTACTATTAATGGTCCCTATTAATGGTGGTTTGTTACTATTAATAAGCCCAAAGATAAAAGTGGTCGACAGAAAATATTCATTTAACTTAGAGCTTATTTTCTCGTGACGAATTTTTTCAATCATACTATGATTAACTTTTGCAGTAGAAGTAGTGTTTTATAGGTATTCGTAAAAGAATAATTTTATACAACGTTAATAACAAATATTTTATAGAGAGGAGATAATGCGATACTCGAAACATTTTTAAACGTTTGGCCATTTTAAAACAAGCCCAACTGAAATACAAACCAATTTCTAAAAGGCAAACCAACGTTCAAACGATTTAATAAGAGTGTATCAGCTGAAATACAAACCGATTCCAGGAAAAATCGTAGAGCAATTTATTTTTAATAAATCAATTTACCTGATAGGTATTTATTTACACATTTTTGCTTTTTTTTTAAACTTGAAGAATGTAAGTACTTATTTTCATAATATCATACGTTCGTAAAATAAGCTCTAAAACAAAATAACGTCTACCAAATGCACCCCCCTTTAACAAAACCCATTTTGGATTGACGATACCCGATTAATCGGCCGTCTAATTGAATTGCCTAGCCAGAGCCACTCGCCGGTTGATGACGGGAAATGTAAACATCATCACTGAACCACTCCTGATAGGCTTACGATCTACCTGAGTGTGCTGGAGGGTAAACAAAGTCAGCAGGGTTTTAGTTTGAAATGTATACTGATGGACGTAGAACGGAAAATGATTGGATTTTAAGAGGCTGAGTGGGATCGCTTCAGAAGGAAGAGGTTCTCAATAAAATTCATCTGTAAGTTTTCTTTTTTTTTGTTTGTGTTTTACTCGATTTCTCCGCCAATTATGAATCGATTTTGATATGTTTCTTTTGTTTGGTAGGTCATGCTTCAGTAGTGGTCCCATATAAATTTTATTAACTTTGCTTGCGTAGTTTTTGAGTTAGCTTCAATAATTACGTATTTTTCCCACTTAGGCTATGTAGACGATAACTTAGTTGACTCCGTCACTGTTATTTACATAGCAGGTAGTGGTATACGAATTTGTGTGGGGTAGGTACCTACCACAAATAAAAGCTTTTTTCAAAAAAAAAAACAACCGTCTTTCAAAAAAAAACAGAAAAAGTGAAAAATAACTTTAATTTCGGAAGTCGGTGGCAAAAAACGAAAATTGAAAAGCAAAGACACCGACTTCGAAGTCGGTTGTTTTTTTTGTATAAGTTTTTTTTGTCTGCTAAAGTAAAATTTTATATTAAAGTAAAATTAATTTGAGTCTACTACCTAATCAAAGGCAATTTTACCAGTTTACCTAACTACCATAATCTTTATTTTGTTAAGGTTCCACATTAAAAAAACGAATAAAAAAAACGAATATAAATACTTTCATCGGATAAACGTTTCCCCATGTATCCCCCAGGAATATTTCTGTTTTGCAGGCGGACACAAATATTTAATTAAGCACACAGTCACTGTATCCAATCCGCTATGATTTTATGTAAACGTTCACGATTATATAATTGATAGCGATGAATATTCACTAAGATCGAAACTTAACTGACCTAAGTTTGCATGTACTACCCAAAATCTCAGTAAAACAGAATCCATAATGAATTGACAGTCATACTAAAACCTCAAGTCTCATTGAAAGCGTAGTGATAGCTTTTGAGAGGTGAACATAACATCGACAGTAAAGCAGTTACGTAGAAGCGATGAACCGAGGTATTCGCACAAAAGACACCAGCGCGAAATTCCCGTGTCATTAAAAAAAAAGCTTCGAGTCACTGTGTGTGCCACATACTCGATACTGGTATGCCATGTGAAGCCTTTGCTTTTGTCAGGGCTTTTGTGAAAGCTTATAAAAACATTCGTTTAATGAAATAAAAATCTACTTCTATGAAAAATCTCCCTTATTTAATGGCAAAATCATTTAAATGTTTGATGGAATGCCCGTATTATTTTATCTGCAAAAATGTACATAAATATTTTAGATTATTTTTACCTGTACTTTTTCTTCGTTATTATAATTATATTTATTCATTTATATAGTTTGTTTTTCTTTGAATAATTTGTTATTGCTATAATATTTATTTATTATTATTGCAATTTTCTTATTTTTAATTTTATTATATATTATTATAATATTTATTGATTTTTACCATACCATTAATATATTTTAAACATTAGTACCTATAAATTGCGTGATTATCATTTATTATTGATATAAATATTTATTATTATATTATTTTATTAGTAATTTCCTTAACATATTTCAATCAAGTTATGTATATTAATGAAGCCATAGATATTTTTGTACTGAAAAGTATACTCATTCTTAGTTTTTAACGCAATTATAGGTCGCAGATTCTGCTTGTGATTAGAGTAACCACTGTCAAAACTTCAAACTACCCAAATCAAAGTCTTGAAAGTTTGTTTAGGTGACAAATTGTTTTAAAAAACTTCAATCTGCCTAGCTTTTTCCCAACTAAGTTGGGGTCGGCTTCCAGTCTAACCGGATGAAGTTGAATACCAGTATTTTACATGTTGCGACTGCCTATCTGACCTCCACAAGCCATTAACTGGGTAATACGATACCCCTTGGTAAGACTGGTTGTCAGACTTTCGGGCTTAGGACGACCCGTAACGACTGTCAAAGATCTATGAATGACAGCCGAGACCAACGGCTTAATGTGCTTTCCGAGGCACGGAGGCGTCTCAATCAATCAATCAATCTTTATTTGTTTGTACATCTATACATACCGAGACTCCTCCGTGCCTCGGAAAAAAAACTTTTCGGAGTTAGTCGGACTAACCCCGAAAAGCGTAGCTTGCCCTGATGTAACGACCCACGCGGCTGTTATTACTTAACCACGAGCTCCTTGTTTTTAAAAACTTATTTTGTAAGTGTGTCAAGATGAATTATATCGCTCTACCTTCTATGTGTAGTGTGCCGTTATCCAGCATCTAATGAAATTGGTAGCTACACTGGTCTGCCTGATGACGGCAAGTGTACACACTGCACTACACTTCCAAGCTAGGCCTGGGACAAGAATTAATTACTCGTATGTTAATGGAAGACGCAGGTAAGGACAACTTTAGGGTCACTTTGAGGTGAACATTTGAGTGGGTTTGGAAATGATGGAAAAGTTTATATAGCAAAAGTATTTAGTTTATAATAGTTTTACATTTACAGAATAATGTTCTTATAGAATGATAATGGAAACCAGAGGACATTATCAAGCTTCCATTATTTGCTTTTTTTTTTCTACATAATATACCTACAGACTCTTGTTACTTTTTGACACCTCTATCTTTAAAGCCGCCCAATATACTACAGCATACTAAACTATACCCCACTAGTTAATTGATTCAGGCGTGACTTTGCGGAGATCCATTATAAAATAAAATAGACATAGATATATAAATAGTAACATGTTCCGCTTAACTATTCTCCAAGAGTCATAAAAAGAAAGAAATTGACACATGTTTCACCTCTCAACGAGGCATCCTCAGGATGACGATTGACCAGTCGCAAACCAGAACACGACATGTTCAAGAATAGTTAAGTTGAATAGGTTACTGAATATATCTACGTCTATTATTGTATTCTATACCGAGAATAAATTTTCCTATCTTGAAGCCAAGTTTTATTTAAAACAAGACCAAGTTAAAACCTCAGTCTTCTCCAGTAAATAAAAAGGCATTCCCGCAGAAAAGGAACAGGAGTTTTATTTGTCCATGTGAAATTACCCCATGCCTTCTATTTGTGATAGTGGGGTCTCATTACCAATGTGCATGCATAAAGAGCACATCTACATAATAAGGCACACAGAAATGTCTCTAATAACAAAATGAAGGTCTGTTCTCATGTTTTGTTGGTAGAATTATTCGTAATAATGTTGTATTTTTTTGGTCTAGTATGTTAATGGGTCGTTTGTTGTGTTCAATGCGATACGTAGACACTATGACTTCGGACATTTTTGTCACCGTTTTGTGTCTGTGTGATAAAATAAGTGGTAATTAAAAATAAATCACTACCAAATAAATTATACAACAAATACCCCCCGCTGCGTCTATTTGTCTGTCTGTCTGAACGCGATAAACTCAAAAAATTGCGAACGGATTTTCATACGAATTTCACTAATGGACAGAGTGGTTCACGATGAAGGTTTAAATCATTTTGGTTTTATGTAAATTGGCTCAAATATGACGATGATTGTTCTAAACTTTTTGGTTCAGAAAATAAATTTGATTTGATTTGATTGATGAAGATGTGAAAACATGCAAACTGGGAGTTTTACTTGCGTGGAGTTCACGATAGTATTTCAATTATTACTATTATGCTACTAATAGGAATTTAGGGTTTTGATGAAATTTAACACAGTTTATATCCTGGATTAACACATTCTTTTGATCCCGGTAGTAGGCATGTTTCCGTGGGATAGATTCCGACCTCCACGCGGGCGAAGCCCTAAAAGCTAGTAATAAGATAAAATTAAAAAAATTGTATGTTTGTGTCATTTGGATTAAATCCGGCACACAAGTACTAAGACCTGAATTAATATACGACACTTTTTGCATGAATTAATTTCCCCAGATTGCAAGTAAAACCGCGGGAAAGAACGAATTTATAACAAAACCTTCATGTAAATTACAATGTCTATGTAATATTCCATTAAGGCAGTTTACTACGTAGCAAAACAGTTTCATTACAATGAATTGAATACATAGGTACTCATTTGAGTATTCATGTACTCAAATGTTTATTTCCTGTAAAGAAGATTTATTATACCCAACGGTAGTAAATGTATCTCTTAATGTTTCTGACATTTATACGACGAATATGTATCTGTAAATCTGGCTTTTAGATTGTTATCAAAGTAGTATTTTCGGTGTTTTTAATTAACTAATGCATTAGTATAGGAGGTAGTAGTGAGACTTATAATAAGCAAGGTTTTATTGCCAGATAAATAATAAAACCTCAATGCCTCGTTAGTGTCGTGGTCGCAAGCGCTACTGCTGAACATGAGTTCGTTAGTTCGATTCCCAAGTTTTACTCTGAATTAGTGCCCGATTGTTGCTTGCCGGGGTATTACAAATAACTTGCGTAATGTGGGTGTTCTATAGGCACACCTCTGCCTAACCCTGCGGGGTTTACAGGCGTGATGTTAAGTATATAAGTTTTTAAATAATAATAAGTACAGTCGTCACTAAACACGAGAATCTACTTTAACCAAAAAAAAAATACAAATAGCAAATAATACTGCTGTAAGCGTTACAATATTATTTTAGTATTACTTTAGTGTAGGAAAGAGATGAAGCTCTATAGGACGTATAGCTCCATCTCTTTCCCCCACGAAGTAAGATTAAAATAATACTGCTGTAAGCGGTGGTGGTAGTTCCCCAGTAATCTCCCAAAGCAGGGCTAAGGCTTTTCTTATTATTAAAAAGAAGGAGATAATTATCATCACAATGAATAGCATTGATATCATATTTACAAAAACATTGTTTCTTTTGCTCAGTATATTTTTTATCATCTAAAGGGCTTACTACATCTCGAATCGATGAATAAACATGAACGTAGAGAATTCGATTTTTGCGAGCAAAATAAAGGGCGACGATGAAAAATATCTAAAAATATAGTGAGACTGTTTGAAAAAATGCTGTGAATGATTTTTTACTTTGTTTTTCTTACTTTTCTACCTTCTGTTTTTCTTATTAGACATTTTTAGGCACCAGATTGTGTTGCATGCAAATGAAAACTAAAACAATCAATATGCATTGAGCAAACGTGGCTCTCTGAGAAGCCTTTACCATGCTATGAAACAGAAACGTGTCCTTATGGATTGAGGAGCCATGTCTTTTAGTTAAACGCAGGTACTACCAATATTTACTAGTAAATTAGCCGAATTTGTAGGCCCAATCCTGGAATTTGTAGTAAAACCATTAAAATGTTAAAGGACGTTTAAGAACTTTTCCCTTCTTTTATGCTTATTCAAAGAAGAACGGCAATTCTGGTGATACTTAATTTCAGAACGCATAATTTAAGAAATTACTGGGCTTTTCTTTAAATGCAGCATTTTTTATTCAAATCAAATCAAATCAAATCATTTATTTGTTTGCAAACATGGGTGATTAGTACATAGATGTTTTCTTTTATTAAGCTGCACAAAGAAAAAAAACAACATAAGTACAAATATTTTAAATAATCATCATCATCTGCCTTTTCCCAACTATGTTGGGGTCGGCTTCTAGTCTTACCAGATGCAGCTGAATACCAGTATTTTACATGGAGCGACTGCCTATCTGACCTCCACAACCCGATACCCCTTGGTAAGATTGGTTGTCAGAATTTCGGGCTTCTAACGACCCGTAACGATTGTCAAAGATCCACAAATGACAGCCGGGACCAACGGCTTAACGTGCTTTCCGAGGCACGGAGGAGTCTCGGTATGTAAAGATGGTCACCCATCCACGGACCAACCCCGGCAAGCGCAGCTTAACCTGATGGATCGACCCGTGCGGCTGTTATTACGTAGACACGAGCTTCTCAAATTCGAATAAATCCTTATCCTTACTATATATACTATATACTATATATACTATATTACTATATTACTATATTATATATTAATATTATAAATGCGAAAGTAACTCTGTCTGTCTGTCGGTCTGTCTGTCTGTCTGTCTGTCGCGCTTTCACGCCAAAACTACTGAACCGATTTAAATGAAATTCGGTACACAGATAGTCTAGAGCCTGAGAAAGGACATAGGCTACTTTTTATCTACATACCACGCGGGCGAAGCCGCGGGCGGAAGCTAGTAATATATATAATAGAATCCGAATATTTTAAATAATATGTGTATTAGAAAATAATTATTTGCAATTTTTCTTCTTTGATCCCTTTATAAAATTCCAACACAATCGTAAAACGAAAAAACAATAACAACACCGCGTCATATCATTGAGCAAACAACTCGAATCAGTGTAGCTGCCCGAGATTTGATAAATACCTTCACACCGCCGTCTATATAATTCTCCGGAGGTTTTCTGTCAAGATTAGAAGGATTAATGGTACGAGTAGGATATTTGTCTTGTCTCAAACGCACTACTCAATAGACTGGGCAGGGGCAGAATGATTCATGACCTGTGCCAAAGAAAAAGAACTAAGATGGATTTTTGTTAGCGTTTCGTGAATAGAAATTATCGAGGCCTAAGTTCATTTAGGCTTTGAGAGACGTTGGAAAGCAACGATAAAGTTTACAAGAATTTAAGGAGGGTTCGGCTTGAACCGATTTCTGTCGTTGATGTAAAAGTAATGGGTTTCTTTCTTTTTTGTAGAGCCAAGTGTTTTTGGAGTAAGTATAACCATATTGAGCACGTTAAACCCTAGAATACTAATCTTATTATAATATCACCGCTTATTACTAAAAATCACTTGGGAGGGTATTAAAATAAATCGTAATTTTTACCCGACTACGGCGAAGAAAAAAGGAGGGTTATGATTTTGACCGGTATGTATGTATGTATGTATGTATGTATGTATGTATGTATGTATGTATGTATGTATGTTCATCTGTTCCCTCCTATCTTCCAAACCACTTATCACAATTTGACAAACGAGGTATCGTTAGAAGCGTCGTGATTGTCCGCTGGTTATAGGCTATGTGAAGTCACATTAAATTAAAAATGGCGCCCTCTAGAGGACATAAAGTGAGGAACTTAAAAAAAAAAATGGTTTAATCGTACCATGTTGGGTATCAAATGAAAGGACTTAATGAGCACATTTCAAAAATATATATATTATAACCCCAAAAGAATTTAAAAAAAAATCAAGTAATAAAAACTAAAACCCAACTACGACTTAAAAGGTATAAACAAGACACCACAGACAGACAAATTAAAAAGCCGGAGTCACACGTAATCTGTTCGATTTATGCCCTAACACGTGTGACTCCGGATTTTTAATTTGTCTGTCTGTGGTGTCTTGTTTATACCTTTTAAGTCGTAGTTGGGTTTTAGTTTTTATTACTTGATTTTTTTGATAAAAAAGTTTCACTGGAATTTAGATGTCTATAAAGGAAATAACAGGTAAAAATTCTACCTCTTTAAAATTCAAGACGTTTTTTTTTTTCATAGAAACTGTAATAATAGTTCATAAATTAACAAAATCATAAGATACAAAATAATCAAATGAAAGCCTAATAACCGTAAAATTATGAATAATGCCCTTTTTACCAACGTTAAACGACACCTAAATGAATGCCCAAATAGAAGCGCGCCGTTGGATTTTTAACTTTCGGTGTGTTGGAATCCAACAGCGCCCGCGGTTGTGAAAACGGGCATAAGAGCCCTATTATGACAGCTGCACTGCCTAACCTTTAATCACTACTTAAAATAAGTGCGCATAAAAATAAGAATCTAATATAAACATTTTACTGGTACAAATAAACAAACCGTTTTAAGAGATTCAATTCAAACATAAAATAGCATTCGAATCATAAAACAAGACCAAAGTCTTTCAGTGCGAAGTCTTCCTTTTTCAAAAGTAACTCGAAAGGTGCTCGAAACTCGAGAACTCGGGTAAAGACTCGGGCAAAGTCTCGAAGTCGAGAACGCTCGCATCATTTGTTCCGCAATCTTTAGAGGCAAATGCAGCAGTGAGTTATTTTTCCTGAGATCGTCCGTGGAAACGTAATGTATTGTCGAACGATTTAGTTGTGTTTGCACTTCTTACTTTTTTCTCTAGCTGGTAAAATATCGGAGGTAGTTCCAAAGAGTAAGCTTGTGAGCTTTTGAAGTTGAGAGTTGAACGTTTTCTTAATGTAGCAAAAATATGAATAAAACTTTCAGTTTGCCATAAAATCTTATTCAAAAAACACCACCGCCACTTATAAAATTAACCACTGTTTTAATTCAGACATTTTCCGTACCTACCATTTTCATATCCAAAAATCAAAACCCAATAACCGCTACGGGCAGCATTATAAAATAAACATGTGTTCACAATTCATTCAGATTCGCTCAATTTCATGCATCCGCGCGTTGATGCTCATATCGTATTTAAACGGAGTCGGACCTCTCAGGAGGTTTTGGAACCCCTGAATAAGTAAATTTGTTTCGACTAAATCCCGCGACACGAAACTTTGATCAGGGTTAAAGGTTATGACAGATGTTGAAGTTATTATTTTAATGTTTGACTTTTGACATTGTTGATTTAGCACAACACCTAATATAAAGTGAAGTGCGATATTATTATTATTATTATTTATTTATTGATAAGAAAGGTACATTTTAAGTTTTATAACGTACATAATGTCCAACAAAACTATGCACATAGTTTGTCTGTTGGATCAATATTATTATTCTTTACTTATTATCTTACGAACTAAATTAACAATTACATATAGTAAATATAGTGTATTTTTATTAATTCTAAATATTATATAGTAGAATTATATAATGTTATGTATGTATAATGCTAATGTAATATGTATAATGTATGTATGTATAATGCTAATGTTTTGCCTGGTACATAAATATTTTTTTCTTTCAAGTTACACGACTTCAGATGGTTGCTATAAGTCATTAAAGCAAGATACGAAGGTTTAGTTCAACTTAGGTAATTAAATGATCCGAATAAAGCTTGAGGAAAAAATGATGATTTACCAACTTTATGGGGCGGATTATAAATAATAGATGTACTTGTGAGGAAGACATAGAAACCCTAGCTGAAAACCTAGGTCTTTATGAGGTTAAGCTACATTAAGTGGAATGCTGGAACAGCTGCACAATATAAATAAGGAAAAACAAAGAGCCCGCGCAGTTTTCCTACTAAACTTTAATAATCCGGGCTTGTACCAAATATAAAATAAACAGTGTTATTCCAAACATAATATTTGCATACAATCACTACATTTAAGCGCTAATTGCAGCAAATTGGCATCGTCATGTTCAAAACTAATAACGATTGTCACACAAGTATTATAATACTAGTTTAAAATTTGAAACAGCATGCTTTTATGTTCTGGCATGTTAAAATATTGACATTATTACGAGTATTTGGCACTAATTATTAGCAACATTGTTAGTATAAAGCAACACAATATGAAAACATAAATTATGGTTTAATATTTTAATGTCAGTCATTCGCCACAAACACTCTGATTGTTGTTAGTTAAGTTATGTTATTGATAATATATTATCATCATGTTTTCACAATTCTTTAAATGAAGAATGAAATTTATGAAATTTCTCACCTCTCTATTAATAGAAAAATATTATTATACTGTTCAAGATTTTATGAATGATAATTAAAAAAAAAATAGTTTATTTTTAGTTTTGTTTTATTTAGTTTTTTTAAGTATTTTACATTACATTTTAATTTAAATTTGTATGCCTTCGTGGCAAAACATAGCGCTCAATCAAATATGTTAACCTAACACCATTATGTAAATACCTATGTTTAACAAATAAAGATTCTGATTCTGATTCTGATTCTGACAATTCTCTGATAATTGCGACAGAAAATGTTCATTACTTTCTTGTTTCCGTTTATTATAAGTATATTAAAGTGTCCAAAATATGTATGTTAACGAATACAAGTCTCCAGACTTCAACATTATCTGTCAAAAACAATAAGAAAAACACGAATTCACATAAAAATAAGTTTTATTTCCCCCTTGAGGTCAATGTACCACATTTAGCGAAACAGAAGTTATCAAACGGAGCAAACATTTAATAAACAACTATAAAAACTTTCCGAATGTACTGCGCAATACTCTAACGTTCATTTTGTGTTAAGTCGCTTATTTTCAGGAAAACAGGAGAGGATTTTACAAAATTTAATATGGAAGAGCTGCCTCACTGAAAAACAGATTATAAAAATGCATGTTGTAAGCTTATACTTACTACTTTTTACCCGACTACGGCAAAGAAAAAAGCAGAGTTATGATTTTGACCGGTATGTATGTTCATCTGTTCCCTCCTATCTTCTAAACCACTCATCACAATTTGACAAATAAGGTATCGTTGGAAGCGTCTTGATCGTCCGCCGGTTAAAGGCTATGTGACGTCACATTAAATGTGGCAAAAATGGCGCCCTCTAGAGGACATAAAGTCATGAACTAAAAAAAAAATTATTTTTAATCATACCATGTTGGGTATCAAATGAAAGAAAGGGCTTAATGAGCACATTTCAAAAATATATATATTATAGCCCCAAAAAAAAAATTAAGTAATAAAATCTAAAACCCAACTACGACTAAAAAGGTATAAATAAGACACCACGGACAGACAAATAAAAAATCCACAGAGTCACACGCAATCTGTTCGATTTATGCTCTAACACGTGTGACAGTGACTCCGGATTTTTAATTTGTCTGTCTGTGGTGTCTTGTTTATACCTTTTTAGTCGTAGTTGGGTTTTAGTTTGTATTACTTTTTTAATGTAAAATGATGACATATTAGTGGTTTTCAGTTTAACAGGATGGCATCTGAGCAACGAAAAACTACTTGTAACCAAGCGTTTTTGCAATTTTGAAACCTCAAAAGACGCATTATTAACAAGGAATGAAGCCGTTTATGGGAGTAATTCGTCAACTCGTCCTACATGCCTACGGCCCACTTAGGCCGACTTGCAGAAAATCAAAATAAATGTGCAGAAGTCCTAAATGGGCTGTAGGTAGGTATGTAAGACGAGTTGACGAATTACCTACTCGTTTAGGGGATGAAGGAATAACGCTTGATAAAACTTTATCATCTACGAGTTGAAAATTTAAATAAAATACTACTACTAGATATGCTAAGAAAGACGTTATTGGTTTCTAGATTACCATTTTCAAGAGCCATACATTTCCCACGCTACATTCTACATAAGTCGCGAAGGATCGCCGAGTGTAGAAATTGGTTGCACGCAAGCATGCGAGATTCCTTTTCGTACCGAACAGAATGCAATAATGTGAGTTCGATGGGCTGCGGTGATTCCCTTTAAAGTGACTTATCTGGAGTTATTGAGTATATTCTGCCACTGTTTACGATAAGAATGTTTATTGACATCTTTATGTCAAGGACATGACAATGCTTGAAGGTTTACGAGTTCCAAGGAGCCAATTCATGCGAGAAGATTCGATTATTGAATCAGTTATTGATTATTGAAAAAATGCTTATAATCTGTATCAAGAGTGGTGATTATGAGTATTGTAGTTCCCGTTCGACCACGAGCTTAAGGTGGGTGAATGGCGAAGACTGAAATGGGTTTGGCACTTTTAAGACCACGTCTGTCATCAGGCTGACCAAGCCTGGCCAAGTTGTTTTGTGGGTTTAACTTTCGAAGTTTGCATGTGATTGCAATACCTACTGTGAGATGTTCTATAAAGATTTATCCAATTTATCTGTCTATCCAAGTAGTTAGTTACGGTAAAATGGCAAAAGTAACCTTAAATGGAAAAAAAACCTCCTAAGTATAAAAAAATAGGATAGGATTTTTCCAAAATGTTTTTAGAGTTCGTTCCATAATAAGAATAGGACTTTTTGAAAATATCACCTCTGGCAAAGTGATATTGTCAGTTGGCAGACAGTCTCTCTCCACAAATTGTTCCTATAAACTGTCAAATAACTGTGTAAATGCCACTACATAAGTTGTTCGACACATCTGTAACTTTAACTAAGTACATAATTCAGGGTGATAAGTGAACCTTGTCGGAGTTTCTACCTAACCATGTAGTTATACTTGTGAAGTCGCCTGCGATACCCAGTTTGTAAACTCGTCAACTAACACTGTTACCTTTAAATACTTCACATTCTACTGAAGACAAGTTTAGTTTTCCTCCAAATAAACTCTTTTACGCAAACCGTATTTTCAAGGAATCTTTTCGAAAAGGAGGAAAAGATTAAAATATTCGTCTTTTTAACCCACTTCAAAAAAAGAAGTCCGTTTGTGAGTCATAAATTTATGATTCGCTAATATGAATGTTAATGTTTTAATCTGTACTTAAAAAATAATACGAATATAACTACAGGGGTAAATTCCGAAAGGGATACCGGGACCTTGGCAACAGGCAACTGAAGGAACACGGGTGGGTTTTAGTCAGTAAAAGTCTGACACGGCCTTCCGCTCCGCCCAGAGCGGGAGAAGTAATTGGATGATATCCCACCATCAAAAAAAAAAAAAGGGTTAAGTAAATTTTAGTCGTTTAAATCCTCTTAAGCGAACATAAATGTAAGGAACAGCTGATGATTTTTCGCGATCTCTGGTTTGGTCCCATAGTGAAAGTTGTTCATAATGATGAGAGGATTAAGAGGATTTAAACTACTAAAATTCAACCCTGTACAGCTGTACAGCGTGTAAAGTGGGTGAAACTATGTGGTACAGCTGTACCACGTAGTTTCACCCACTTTGCTCGGCACCTAAGGATCGTAGCGTGATGAATGATGGATGATGATGAATAAGTTCTGAGTTGAGCTACACGATGACTGACAAATGCGTGCACTGACTGGACAGGTCCACTCAATCTGTGTGGTTTTTTCCTCAAAAGACCATTTCAGACACCAATCTACATGGTTTTCACATAATCTGGCCAAGATTATGTCTGGACTTTAAAAGAGACTGTGACCTCTGAGTTTGTTTCGGCCTTTCTTCTCAAAGTAGTTAGATAGGATATAAACGCCGACCTCATCTAGTTTAAAAAATGTGATTGACGTGTAAAAGTGTTTATACAAACCTATTTACAGAAATAAAATCATTTATCATTTATCAATAGCCTTCCTCAATAATGTGCTAACAAATTCAAAAAGAATTTTTCAAATCCGACTTGTAGTTCCAGAGATTAGCACGTTCAAACAAAAATACCAGCAAACAAACAAACTCTTCAACTTTATTATTAGTTTAGATTAAATAATATTTTTCCACAATTGATAACATTCAGTATATCTATTGAAACATTCGCAATGGGCGTTTCCGTATAATGTTTCAAAACATTCTAACGACTGATACATTACGCAGTATCGAGGGAACCATGGCCCTGCTCACATATATTTTGCTGCTACAGTTCTTGAACTATACTCTAGCCAAAAACTGTGATATTGACAATACGCCAGAATATGTCACCTGGGAAAAAGAACTCTTGACAAATCTACAGCGCGACTACAACGCAATACACGCACCAAGTGACAGCACAATAGTGAATGTCACTTATATCATGAGAGCCTTCAACTTCGATAGCAAAGAGGAAGTGATGACCATACAAACGTGGATGATCGCCAAGTGGACAGACGAAAGACTGAAATGGGATCCCGAAAAGCATCACGGCATCAACGAGACTGATGTATCGAATGTCTATTTATGGAGTCCAATCTTTGGACTATCCGAGTCCGTGGTTAGTCCAAAAGACCTTGAATATTACCTACACTTCTATCGCTATGACTTGAAGAGTACTGGAGATGTCCACTGCCAACATTTGATGGTACAAGAGGCTTGGTGTAGCATCAAACTCACAGACTGGCCATACGACTCGCAAGAATGCAGTTATGAATTCGCAGCACTAGAATATTCTCGCCAAATAGAAAATTATACAATTAACTTTAATTTCATAGTGATGGAACCTAATAGCGCTGAATGGTACATTTACGATCATAAGCACGTGGAAGACAACAGTACCAAAAGGCAGGCTAAGTTTACCTTTTTTCTAATGCGCGAAGCAGTGGGCTTGTCTGCGATTGTCATTTGTCCTGCATTCGTTTTAACCGTTCTCAGTATTTTATCGTTGTGTTTGGATGTGCGGCGTAAAGTACGACTAGCAATCATCTGCTTCAGTTTACTGGGTCATTATTATTTCTTGACAGAGTTGTCTTACAATATACCGAAGGAATGTCACTTCCCACCGACCTTATTGTTGTACTATCGTGGCTCAGTCGTTTTGTCAGCTATCATAATTCTTTTGACATTCGTTTTGGCTGCAATGTGTAAATTGAAATCGACGCCTCACAACTATGTAAAACGAATCAATGATTTTGTGTATGAAAATAAGTATGAAACATATTTAGTGTTTCCTCGGTGGAATTTTGATGATGCTACAGTTGCTATCAAGCCAGCCAGTGAAGATTGGATGAAGTTCGCAAACATTGTGAATAGTGTTTTTATAATCTGTATTGTTTTAGCTTATATTGGTTTGTATGCCACAAAGATTCCCAAACGAATATATCACGATGTAAATGATGATTATTAAAATATTTTCTGACTTGTATAACCTGCCTTCTTTTGTATGTAAAAAAAAAAAACAAACGTGTGGCGGGGCGCGTGTCTCGAGCCCCTTCGTTTTGCGCAGGAGTGTGTCCAAGCTGCTAACTTTACAAGATATTTATTAGAAGCATTTTCTTTAGCATCGATATAATATAATCAACTTTCTAACCACTACTGGGACGCAGGCCTCCTTTCTGTGAGAGGGATGGGCCGTAATCCACCACGCGGACCTATGTAGTACCGTTTGGTGAGTGTCACATGTTTTAGAATTTTTGTTTCTCGGTTTCCTCACGATGTTTTCCTTCGCTGTTTTGAGAGCAGTGGTGATGATGTAGATTGAGAGAGAAAGAGCTCACCTGGTTTCGAACCCACGACCTACAACTCGGAAGTCGTGGCCGTTACCACTGGGCCACCACTTGACTGTTCTTCATCAGAATCTTGTTATTTTTATTAAAAGCAATTGTTATTTTATCGCATATCATGTCAGGCAGTAGTAGTTTCATTAATTCACATAAAAAAACTTATCAATCAATCAAAATATTTTATTTCACATAAACCTACACGGGCACTTATGAAACGTCAGAAGCTAGGTGCACGGTTCGAATTGGTTGTTTCCTATGGAGAAGAGCAGGCAAGAAACTCCACGGTTACTCTTTTAAAAATAATTGCTTTTACAATATTTTCTATAGTAATAGGTATGGGAGGACAGTGTAGGCCTTTCAAGAAGTACCAGGTACTTAACAAAATAGGAACTTAGCCAAATCTATCAATGAATAGACGATCAATATAGCAAACGTCCTTTGAACTAGAGATCACTCGATATATTTAAATACATACGGAAACATTCACACTACTTGCACTATCGGCAACATCTATTACATAAATATATTATAGCACTCAGCTTCGCCTTGATCGGGTAAGAAGTAGGTTCACGACCCGACCTTCAGCTTCGGAACTCGGCCGAATAAACAACTGTGGTGTATGTTTACCCTAACATTGCGAATGGGAGTGTTGAATGAAATAGTAGATGCTAAGAGTAAAAGAAACGAAGCAGTGATGGGCTGGCCTTGAGGAAATTCAGTTGTGTTTAACAGTAACCCTTTGTACTGTTCTATGAATCTAGCTGCCGAAACCGGGGCGACTGCGCTCCGGTTTTACTCACGTAAGTGTCGATCCCGTCGGAATATCGGTATAAAAGGTATCCTATGTCCTTTTCCAGGTTGTGGTCTACCCATGTGCCAAATTTCATCCAATTCCCTCCAGCCGTTTAAGCGTGAAAGCAAACAAACAAGACTTTGTTTGTTTCGCTTTCACATTTATAATATTAGCTAGGATGATGATTGTGTTAATAAAGAATTGACGTCGTATTCTTTTGTGTAGATATTTACAAACCAGGCGTAGATCCTGAAGCCCCTCGTTCATAAGACTTATTTCACGTAGAGCAACTAGCTCTCTTAGGACAGTCTACCGTGGTAACAAAGGTGTACCTAAATTTAGTTTAGCTACTCGAGCTAGCTATCTCTCGTAGAAATTCTTGTCTATGCTATAATATTAGGTACCTAATGATAGTTTAGCTATTTCTTTGAAAGTTAACCCTCCACTAATATGAGTAAACTAGCTTTTTCCCGCGGCTTCGTTCGCGTGGAAGTCGAAATCCACGGGAATGTACTACCTACCAGGATAAAAATTATTCTATGCCCTAACCCAGGTCATGGTCTATCCGTGTGCCAAATATCGTACAAATCCGTTTAGCCGTTTAGGCATGAAAAGACAGATAGATCGAGAGACTGACAAAGTTACTTTTCATTATAAAATATTAAATATGGACGTCACAATCATTCGGAATTCACTAACTAATATAAATACAATTCCTAAAAGCACAAAAAAAGTGTTACACAAAAATATCATTTATTAATACCATCAGCCCGTTGTCAACTGTAATGAAACTCCTAGATTGATGGCAATTAAAATTTCTGTAGGCTGTCGTAATACGCAAAACTGTTTTCGGCTGTAAACTGATGTATTGGGCATTTCATAAAGGCTTGCTGCCAATCAACGTTATGTTAAGGGCTTATTACTTTTATTATTACCGATCGATTGCTTCGTTTGTGGAAAGCGTTGAAAATGGAAATTAAAATTATTTTATTTTTGATAAATCATAGGTGCATTACTTCTGTGGCATTTTATTTATGTTAAATCAACGGTGCATCTCTGTAACATGGGTGCAAACTGCTAGTAAATAAACAAACACCAAGAAAGAAACCGGTTACACGATTTGTTTTGGAATCGAGTTATGTAAACGAGCAATGATTTGTTTCAGTTTAGAAAAAATACCAGTCGAGAGCTTCTAATGGACTCTACAATAATTGATTGCATTCTATAAGTTTGGTAACGTGGAACATTAATGATTCAGATAAAAACAGACACTTTTGGCGTTCAGAAAAGGTATAGGTAACCCAGATTTTACTCTCAGCGTGTTGGTGATCATGCGGTATTTCATGATAAATATCCGCCCAAAAAACAAGCGACTCAAAATGACTCATAAAAAGTGGCTTTTTGACAGGCCCCAGTCTAAAAATATCCTTCATATGATAATATTTTGTTGTAAATGTAGGCACATTCACAACATCCACATTTTTTCCTCCGTCTTACCGGGTAAGCCGAGGCAATCAATCAAGTGCCAACATCGGAGGTCGCACTACATGTTGCCAGATTGCGCGATAACTCAAGACCTACGTGCTTGCCGGTGATACCTGTCTATGTAATTGTTGGTTTTATAAAAAATAGTATTGGTAGGCTTTTTGCAGGATATCTACTTATAAAGCTGTCTTCATTAGGGTTGACTATGGTGTGTTGTGTGTATCTCTTTGCCATAGGGATCGACGTTTCGAACTGATATGGGGCATGTTCAGTTCCTATGGTTGTGTTGAATCTGATCCGGATATTAACAAGAAATATCAAACGCCTGTAGGTATTAGACCACTGTCTGTTTTAATGCCTATACCAGTGTTATTTAAGCGTGCTCTAATAAATCAAAATCCTTTGACACTATCTTGATTAAGTTAAGTATGTTTCTTAGGAGTTACAATGATCTTGACTTTACATAGTCGATAACGATATACAATCTAAATTAAGTTTAAACATGGCTGCCATTTTAAGCAGTTGAAATAAAATTGTAATGCAAAACGTTTTTGACTTACGTATAAAGGCTCTTATATACTGGGGCGAATCGTCGCGCGACGCGACGCCGCCGCATTGTGCGCCGAAAAGTTTTCTCAGAAATTGTTTTGTTAAAAATTCGCGCCGCGCGGCGAATCGCGCCAGTATGTAAGAGCCTTTACAATACTCAATATTGTAAATTGCTGTTTCCAGGTTTACTCATACTGCTATGTATTTTGCTTGTAGTTATCTAATTTGTAAGCACCCAAGAATCTGGAGCACCGTTAACTACGGAGCATGTTCCTTAACAAGACTTAAATGTATTGAAGTATCTTCATAACACAGAGACTGAATAGTTCTATCAATATCGATGTTATTTCTCAGAATCTGCAAATTATCTGTACCGATATGTTCCAATAATCTTTTAAAAGGATTTGTTGGAAAATTAAGCATGAAGCTGCTATATTCATGCTTGATTTTGTTTGGTTATTATGGAGATGATACCTTTTTATTATCTCCATAGTAACAGTCAAAGTAGGTCAATAATAAGGATGATAGTATTACTTTGTAATGTACTTTTTGAAGTTGAGCACTTTTTGGGTGAACAAAAATCATGGAACTCGCGTCATCGTCACGCTTGGAGTGATTTGTTTTTTAGCGCCATCTACCGTCTACCGTTTGAATTACGTTGAGGTTACGCATTGTTGCTTAGTTTTCACCTCAATCGGCGGTCCCCAAAGACTGTCCCCCATTTTTTTAAATTCACTGAAATGAATTACGTTCCTATCCATACCTACTCTTTGTATCATCTTCTACAGTAATAATTACTAACATACAGAGTGTTCCCCGCGACCTAATCTTTCACGCGAATACGCGATCTTCGCTTTCATATGTCACTCATTTGTTCGGAAACACCGGAAAGCGCCCTCTGTTAGTGCGACCACGTGTTCGTTCGGAATTATCGCTTTGGTTAGCACGCGGCCTATGAGTCGTGGTTGCCCGAATAAAGAAATTATTACTATAATCACCACACAGAAGGATTGGCGACCGCTCTCAGTTGACCAGTCATTTACGATTCATTAACTGGCTGTAAAATACTGGTCATCTTATTACACGTAGGTACTTATATAAAATAAAATAAAGATAAACCCAAGGCAGGACTGATACGCTCTTTACATAGAAATATCTCGAAAACTTCCTAATTAAATAATCGCGACTTCAGAGGAATAGCAGAAAATGCAATTAACTCGAAAGAAAAACTCTAACTCGATTTGTCAAATCACAATGACGACTGTAAATCGAATCAAATTAAATTGCGTTTTCTTAAAGAATAGCAATTGATCTGTTTTTTTTTTTAAACTGGCGAGTTACTGTCCGCAGGTTCGGTTTCGTGACAAGAGTAGTTTTTTATTCGCCTTTTTTCACAGACTATTAGGTAGATTTTAACAATACAATGATGCAATCGGGTGCCGTATTATGAAGTATAAATGCCACCATTTTTCCAGTGTCAGAGAGTGATGGAGCTAGACAAGGCCGCTAGCACCATCCCGTTTTCTCAGCGGAATAAAGATGGCATAAATACTTCTTAATACTACCCCTGTAGTATTGAGGCCTGAGAAAAGTAAATTAAATTAAATTAAAAGTAAAAAAAACTAAATTAACATGAGTATAGGTATTATTCTTTAAGATAGATAAATCTTTTAAGATATATAACAATTAAAATTATATTGTGTCTCGTTAATGACAGTTGAACTAATATTCACGTGGCTTACAAACACCATTTATCTATTGATTGAGAGTAGAAGACATCAAATAGCATTCATTCAATCAGTGCATAAATACTTACCATTAAATTCTTAACAAAAAAAGTATAGTTGACATAAATAAAACTCAAGCCTTTTTCATTTCCAAGCAAACAATAATTCCCACTCGCTAGTCCGACGCAGGAATATAAGGCACACTTTAAACCAAATCAACATAGGAATGCAGTAACATTGTCATAAAATCACAAGGATTTTCTAAGAAATTCCCCGTTGCGTAGTCTCTAGCGAGTCTTTTAGCGTGGTTCAGTGTTGCCCTCTATCAAAATACTGCGAAGCGTTGCTTAGGGGCAACTGAATCATGTTTATTTAGGCGGTACACCGCAGAGCCCAAAATAAACTCTCCTCCTGACTTTTATATGACCCGCTTGTAAACTTAGAAAAGGCTAGAATTTCGATTTTTTACTCGCAATATTTTTTTTTCAGTTAGACCCAGGTGTCCCGTTTTTTGTGAGAAGAATTTTGTCCAATTTTCTTAGAGGATTAATGAAAATTGGTTAAAGAAGAGGTAGGTATTGAAAACGTGATCTTTTGAGATGTGGGTTTTTGCAGGTTGTATCTGAGACGTAATCTTTAACCTTATTTTAGGGTATTATGATAAGTGCTGGAGCGTTTTATGTTTATCATGCAAAAAATTATTTCGAGTTTCGGGGTGATAATTCAATGATGGATTTGGGAATTTTGTCACACTGTTGCTAATTGACTTACCTATATTATAAATCTGTGCCTACACGATGCTTTTGGGGATATTTGGTTACGATTCTGACAAACAGTAAACCCAAATCAGAATTGTACCTATTAAGTTAATCTGTGCCAATGAATGCCAGGTCATAAAGATAAAGATAAAGATATATTTATTTGTAAACATATGTAACATTATACGTATAAATGCAAATGTGGATGTAAAAGTGACAATCTGTAAGTTTCAACATGTTTTGCCACCATTGGCGTACAAAATAAATTATAGCCACTTGAAATATAGCAAAATTAAGAAAGAGAAAAATAAAAAAGCACAACAAAATTAAAATATAACACAAATAGATTAGAAAGTATCATTTAAAAAATCTTTAACATAATAGTAACATTTATCAGTAAGTAACTACACATAGCTCGAAGAAAGTGAATCTCTAGTGATATAGCTCTAATGCGTATTGCTAAACCATCTTAACCAATACATATACGAATCAGTTAGATACTATCAAGTTGCTAGGTCATCCCATTGACTGTCAATAATTGTATTATCGACTGAAGTAATAGGTGGTCGTTAGGAACGTAACAGTATAACTATATTAAAACAGCTGCCACTTGGGGAGGTTCAATTGATGGACACACTTGAGATACTGATTTAAAAAAGAGACGTTCGATTTTATATTGTACCTACCAGCTTCTGATACACATTAAACTTAAAAAAACCCATATTGTTATAAAAAAACTCTAGGCGATGCGATGCGTGGGCGGGCGATGTGATGCGACGCGGTGGGTCGTGCCACCGCGTCGCATCGCGTTGCCCGCCCGCGCTGTTACTTCGTTTTCGCTTAGCGTTCTCTCTGCCTTTTTATCTTTTTGCTCGGCGTCATAGCGTGATCTTAAATAGCTTAGAACCTTCTTCAAAAATTAGGCTATCAAATGAAAAAAAAAATTCGACGGTAGTTTCAGAGATTAGCGCGTTCAAACAAACAAACTCTTCAGCACAAATGGATAGATTTTGTTTTAACTTCTGGTCTTGACGCCATCTTGAGATTTGCCAGTTTGCTCAGCAGCATGAATATTATATGCTGTTTGAATACGTACATAAAACATTAACTAATAATTAGGTAGACGAATTAGACGCAGTGGTATAGAACAAGATGAAATTACTTAATTTGCGTGAATTGCATATTTCATCATGTTCGTTATTGATTTATTAAAATTTCGCAAATTAACCCTTCTTGAAACTCCCCACAACTATGTAGGTTGAAACTGTCCAACCATTAGCGGCTAGATACACGGTCACCGTGATGTTATTATAGGGCTAGAACAACTAGAATCTGAACTTGGCTTGGGAATTCCGTACACAAGTTCCAAGTTTACATACCTAGTAATTATCAGTATGTATACGGAAACTAAGAGAATTTATCAAGACATGTATATGTTGTAACAGTTGTCATAGTAACTATAGGTACTGTACCGACTGCCTTGTTGGTCTAGTGGTTGCAAGTGGTACTCCTTAGCATGAGGTCTCGGGTTCGATTCCCGAGTCGATTCCCATGTTATTGGGTTTTCCATCTGGAACTTCTCAGTAGCAGCCCATAGTCTGGATTTGTGTCCAGTTGATGGCGATAGAGCTATTTTGAGGTCGGCTTCCAGTCTAACCGGATGCAGCTGAATACCAGTATTTTACATGGAGCGACTGCCTATCTGACCTCCACAATCCAGTAACTGGGTTATACGATACCCCTTGGTAAGACTAGTTATCAGACTTTTGGGCTTCTGACGACCCGTAACGACTGTCAAAGATCCATGAAGGACAGACGGGACCAACGGCTTAACGTGCTTTCCGAGACACGGAGGAGTCTCGGTGTACAAAGATTCCATCCACGGGCCAATCCCGGCAAGCGTAGCTTCACCACTTTTCATAGCAAACACTGTACTGATGCCACTTCCAAAGCAGTCGATAGTTTCTAACTTCAACATGATTTTCCTTTCGACTCGCTTTCCTTGTCTCTTTGTTTGGTCCCGGAAATTGGAATCACCCTCATTTTAGCGCAGCCTTGTGCGTTTGACATATTTCATGTTTTACAAAGCTCATGTCACTCTTACATAATTATAAAACGGTCTCTCTGCCTGTTTATTTATACATTATGCCATTAAAAATGATTTTTATTAGCTTCTCTAGTAAGTTTTGCTTTATATTAGGTATAATGTTATGTGGGCCCAAAAGCACAGAACACCCTGAGACAGTGAGACGGGCAGACCACGTAGGAGATGGCGTGACGAGCTGGATAGGTTCCATCAAAACTGGAAAGAGGACGTGCGGGCTCGCGAAAGATGGAAGTAGTGGAGGGAGGCTCTGCCCAGGAGTGGGACAACGTAGGCTACGAAAAAAAAATAGTTCGACGAGCTGAGTTGCGCACAGTTGCACTAATAATAATTTTCATTTGCGTAATTATTTTGTTGAGGAAGGACATTCTAATATGTAAACTGTACACGCTCGCAAACCACAATGTTATACATTTACATATGTAGTTAGCATGTACCGACAACGGCCTAATTCATATCGACCAAGTATTTAGTTTCGGATTCAAATGGAATCCTTTATCATAAGCGGCTTATCTTCTCATAGCGAAACCGGAAAACAAAACTGATTGTGAGTAAAACTGACAACCCACACCACTCACGAGTATGACATGAGGAACAGTGTGTAAAGTTCACTCATTAAGAGTATTCTCCGACCAGACGGGTTTCGTTTCTGGTGGGCTTCTGACCAACGATAGACGTCGGGACGTTGTAGGTACATAATGCTCGTCGCGCGGTACACTCTGGTTCCGCGATGAAGGATTTTTCGTGACGGCAGTGTGACGCAGATTTCGCATGTGGCGTTGTAGATGCCGCCACACGAGTAACACCCCTGGCTACCCCTTCTTCCCATATACAAGCGTGATATTATGTTTATTATTCAGTCCTCCGATGCAATTCAAATTTCAGTCACACTTCAGCCACCGCAGTTTTAGCTGGACAAAGGCGTGCCCTAAAAGCGAGGAAGCACCAACGTTGAAAGCTCAAGCGGGTTAGAAACCGCAGTGCCACATCTAATCCAAACTGTGACCGAGAACCCTCTTAGGCACGTCCAACGTCCATGTATTGCATGGAAGAGATAGATTTTAATATCATTTAGACGACCATTTTACTTATTGTCCTAGAAAAGTGCGTAGTTTTGATAACTGTTATAAAACATTATGAAGAAACAAACGATTTTGTTTAGGCGGTTTACACACAGCACCGCGCACCGCCGCGGTCTCTATCAATTCGACCGCGCGGTCGGGCGGTGTACGTGTGTAAACCGCCTTATTGAAGTAAAACTTTTGAGGTATTTCACTCTAAGCACTGATTTCAACAGCACTTGTCCGAACCGCACCTGAGCACTTCCACTAAGAGCACTGAAACAAAATTTTGATAAGTGCGGTTCGGTGGAACAGTTAGGCGTACCTTGCACTCTTTCTCAACAGTGAACGAAACTGAACCGTCACCCTCGAAACCGTAAGTGACGCTGAATCGGGTATACTCCACTCAAGTCACTGCTGTGACGCTGAATCGGGTACACTCGGCTTCAGTCGGTCGGTGCTACTGAATCGCGTATACTCGGGGCTCCAGTCATCATCAGCTATCATCAGTCACGTTTAACGTAAGTTTTCACTTCAAAAACAGGGTGTGCACTTTGTTTTTTATTTTTATTCGCTTCCTGAGCGTCGCGCCCGTGATTTTTTTTCATCATTGCAGTGTTTTCGAGTTATAAAAGAAGACCGATGCAAGAAATTGTCAGAAAAGTATTCAAATCCTTTTCAAAGCCCTTGTAACATTAGGAACCTATGAAATCAGCGTTTTGTATGGAGAATTTTAAAGAAGTTGCATTTTTCATACTAACATTTTCTAAATTTATATAACAACCATGAACACTAAAACTTTTATGCACTAATGTTTAAAAACTAAGATAACGTAATATGCCACTTAGATTAAGCGACAAAAATAAGTTTTGGCTAAAATAAAACAAATAGTGGTCATTTCTGCTAACAAAATGAGGAGTCATTTTTAAGGTATTTTTTATGTTTAGAAAACTATACGTAAAAAGGTTGTTTTATTATTGGTTTTCTATGATGGTCATTATTCGATATTATACCAAGCAATTGATGAATATTTTAAATCATGGAAGTGACGAGGTTTTCTATTTGTGAGAAAAACAACGCCAATTTCATAGTTGGGGACCCAATATTTGCGTATACCTTAGAACGTCTGAAGCTTACCAATTCCGCATACCACAATTGCGTATTGCGTAAGATGTGAATAGTATAACGTCCATATTGGCACGCCGCCATCCTGCCGACTATTCCGGGCGTCGACCTCTTTACGTGCGTTCAAAACAATGGGGTTTTATAACAATTGTGACATAATATCTCTTCATACTGGGTAAAAATAGGCCAGCTTATTTTGAAGAAAAACTTAAGGTTTTATGGAGCTGAAAAAACAACATTTTTCTTAAAGAAATGTGTGACTTACGGGACCACGAATTTCAATTGTTTTTTTTGCTGATTCTCTTTTCCATTCCAGGCACTAATTAAAGGCTCGAGCAAACTGGTGCGATATCGCGTGCGCGAGAGGCAGCGCTACCCTGTCGCGCCTGTTTGTGGGAGCCTAGCCACATGTGGCTTTTCGACGCCCATGTGGGTTTTCAGAACCCTAAAAACATTTTACTATATGGAGGTAGGCCCAATAAAAACGACTTTTTTGTGGGCGGTGTCATAAATCTGTCAACGCAGCGGAAACGCTTGACACTCAAAGATGTTGACGTTTTAAACCCGATCAGGCGTCGAAAAACCACATGTGGTTTGACGCTCGAGAGGCACGGCACCCGGCGGTAAATATGACCCCTACCTTTTGCCAGCGGCTACGCATATACATAAATAATAAAATAGCATCGAGATATAAGTACTAACGTACTAGAGAAGACACCGTAAATTCCTACTTTGTCTCGTTCAACTGCGGCGATCGCGCCGCAGTTTGTCGAAGAAAACGCGTAAGTGCCGTGATTTACATGGCGCTTAAGAAATCTAGCACTGTGGTAAATTAGGTACGTGGTAGGTGGTAATTTAGACGAATTGTTATTATTTTAGCGCTGCAGCTAACTAAAGATTCAATACGAAGAATAGGACAATTCAGTTATTTGACGTAGCTTCTCTAGTACGTTAGTACTTATATCTCGATGTAAAATAGTAACGAAGTCAAAACTGTACATTGAATAAAGGCTCTTACATACTGGGGCGATTCGTCGCGCGACGCGGCGCCGCCGCATTGTTCGCCGTGAAGTTTTCTCAGAAATTGTTTTGTTAAAATTCGCGTCGCGCGGCGAATCGCGCCAGTGTCTAAGAGCCTTATTTTGTACAGTTTTGAGGTGTTCGGGAACGAGTTCACGAGAATTTTTCCTGTGTGATATTTTCCGACATCAACCCGAGATGGTATTGTAGCGGTATCTACATCGCCACATGCGAACTACGCATCACACTGACGTCACACAAAATCCTGTATCGTGCAAGCAGGGTTTACCACGCGGCTGGCATATATACAACGTCCCGACATCAATCGTCGGTTAGCAGTCGACCAGACACAACACCCGTCCTCCCTATTCTATAAAGGATGAGCTTTACACCCTGTTCCTCATACCTCTTTAGTATGATACATGAAACGAACGCTCTACAGAGCTGGACTTTTTCTAAAATTCTTTTTGCCATTTTCATTGTAAAAGTTTTGCTATCCTTCTCAAATCAGTACAGCAAGAAAGAGAACAAAGATGTTCAGAACTGACAAATTAATTTACATTTTAAACCTCAGCGTGTTTACAGGCGGCTTATTTTGAGCTGCCGTCTAAACTTGTTGTGAAATTTTAATTCAACCGATTTGACATCTCTAATTTGTAAAGGGTGGCAATATTTTTGGTTTGGGTGACGCCTTACAAAATAGGAGCAATTCTGCTCAAAGCCTTTTATAAATATCAGCGATTTTGAGTAGGCCTCTGTTCATAATTTGTTTTTTTTATTTTTATTTAGTTTGTGGGATACAGGAACATTAAGAGCCAAATTAATGCATTACTCTTTGTTAGTCAATCCAAGCATTAAGAATGTTGATGAAATATATTTCAACAAAAACTATAATAAAAAAATATATTATAGGATAAATAAAATATTATATATATAAATACTAATATTATATAAATAAATATTTTTCATATACAATTTTTTTTTGAAACATCATTTAATTCCCCTAGCGCTTATTTGCTGGATTAGTTTTCTCCTTTATCGTTATTTCTCCGGACTAATTTTATTTTGTATAAATGTATGTATCTATACAACGTGCCGCTACCATGACGACATTAATTTAACACACGTATCCGATTTCGCGTATTCGTTTTAGGAAAATATTTTAATTTCATTAATTTATTGATTTATTTACAATTTTCTAAATTACCATCCTGCAGCAACCTGTACTTAAAGAAATGTAGCGAAGAGTTCACGTTGCCGGGGTCACGGATCATATGTAGGCGAATAAAAGGAAAGCCGCGCAATTTCCTTGAAATTATGCCGACAAAGGATCTTGACCGATGGAACGTAAGCCAGCTGGTAGGTACCTACATGAATGAATCTTTTACAAAGAGTGATCTCAATTTTGGTTATGTTTTTATTATTTAGTTTGTTTGAAAATTATTTTTTTTCAATTTACGAATTATTTTATTTTATTATAATTTTTATGGTAACTGGCCACTAGCCCTACCCGTGTGTTAAATTAATGTCGCCATAGTAGCGGCACGTTGTATATTAGTATTTATTCTATTTCGACCTAATATCAATTATGTTGCACCTGCCATGTTTATCTCTGCATCACCCTAAGGTTGACTGGTAGAAAATGCCTCAGGCACCTTTGTACAGTATTTTTTTATTTGTGCATAAAGTTTTAATAAATAAATAAATAATATTTCCATAATAAAGCACTCAATCAGCCAGACGCTTGCAAAATATTACTCTTCGCTTGAATACATGGCTGGAATTATATTTATTGGATAGTAGATTTCAAGTAGTATTAATGTTCATCTTCTTAGAACCTACAACGATAAAATTAATATAAAAATCGGGCTATGACTCGGAAAGGAATAAGCTATTTCATAAATTTTTCTTTCTTAGGTATAATTTTTAGGGTTCCGTACGTCCGAATGAAAAAGGAACCCTTATAGGATCACTCGTGTGTCTGATTGTCCGTTTGTAACAGCCAATTTGCTCCGAATCTATTAAACAGATTAGGTACAAGTAAATAATTATGAATTTTTGCGAGCCAAACGGGACGTGTAACGTAAATTAATGAATATTGTAAGTACAATTAAGACGATTCTAACGACACCTCAATACTCGTATGTTAAAATCCATCAAGCCGTTTAGGCTACAGAGCGCGCTAAAGAAATATACATACATACTATATTACTATATATACAGGTTGTAAAGGGTAAACACCGTTGTCACTCAAGCCATGGGTAGTTGACTTAAATATAAAAATAAATGAACGAGTAAAAAAAAAAAATTTATTTTCATTAATAGATTTTAAAAAGTTTCTATCCTACACCGTGCTCGATATCAAAACAGCTGACTGGCTGAGGGAGTGGTCGCGCTCGCGGCCGTTCAGGTCACGTCCCGCACCCCCAAACTGTGTTGAGACGCAAGTTCGTAATTGCCCTAGCGCATAGGGTGAAAGGGTGAAATACTCTTGTGGTAAAATGTAAATCGTTTTTTTTTTTTGTAATTTTCCTTTGATTTTGCGTTCTATAAATGAAACCAAACCACTGGTTTCAAGGATAACGGTGTTCACCCTAACACACTGTATAATATAATCCCGAAAAACATTACAACTATGCCAAAACTGATCAAATTCTAGTCTATACTAATAAAATTATACAAAAAACATTGTGAATTCTATCTCTACCTTTCCCATACATATTTATTTCAAAGTCCGTTCGTCCGTTTGATCACCTACGTTGCTAATAACGTTTCTTTTGATGTTCTATTCGGGATCGCGGCGGCCATTTTGGCATTAATACAGCTGTTAATATCACGGTTAATCGTCTTGAAACGTTCCCGTTACATGAATTATGTATGTATGTTTGACTGTGAAAACGCTGGACTATTTAGAAATGGATATTTCTTTCGGGTTAGCTATAAAAGTTTTGGTTGAAAGCTTGTGGATTTATAGTTAGGGTGTTGGTGTTTATGTTCTTGTTGAGTTCAAATTGTTTCCGTATGGTTTGGTGAGAGATGTAGCTTTATGTTAGCGACTAGAGAAAGTTGGGAGAGAGTTAAATTCTCTAACTGTTGATTTATTTTATTATTTACTAGCTGGGCCCTGCAGTTTTACCCGCGTAAGTCTTGATCCCGCGGGAATATCGGGATAAAAAATCCTATGTTGTATTTCAGGTCATGGTTTACCCCTGTGCCAAATTTGATCGTGAAAGCGTAACAAACAAACAAACAAACAAACTCACTTTCGCATTTATAATATTAGTTAGGATAGTTAGGATAATTATACAATATAAGTAAGGATGTACACACAGCAGTAAAATACATACTAGATACGACATAATTATAATTTGAGTAGGTATAATTTGATTTCAGTGCACTTTAATCAATAATAGCTTAGCTTTATTGTTATAAAGGGTTTAGTATCTTTTCACTTTGTAGAAATATTTCACTTTTTTGTCATTATTCTCAAAGTAAGGACTCACAAGAAGATTGTATAAAATTGAACCCTTCACGTAAAACCAAACACGACTTCAGAAATGTTTGAAGTGATATTTCATTACCTGCGGCATTATTGTCTTACAACTTAAATTGTAATGAACAGAAATTTGGTAAGAACCACAGTCGATTTCATCATTATTATTCATTCCTTTGATAAATTATTCTGTTTTATTTATCTTCCTTTTATCGCATATTCGAGCGTTTTCCTTACCATTGAACTTAATTAATATTTCAGATTATTTTGGGTTTATCGTAAAGATATCATAATAAATGTATTATCTTCGCTTTGGAACGCTTATATTGTTCAAGAATTTTTGGAGTTATTATTTTTATGTAATGGAAAAATTAAAGATCTACAGTGTTTTTTGCTTGCACGTTTATCGGTTACTGATTATTGTATAAAATTCATTAATAAGTAACAACATTAATAGAAGGCAGGCAATGTGTCCAAAACTAATAAATTATATTGATCCCCTACAGTGCTATTTGTCAATGTTAGTCCCTGCTATACATCGATGCATAATACTTTCATGTCGTATTCATTTAATTATGTAGATCACCATAATTTTGCGGATTTAGAGTGTATTTTTTAGCTGCTAGTTTCTACGGTAGAAAGAGGGCACACCATCGCAGTCAGCAATGATCGCTACAATCACCAAACCTGAAAGATTGTGATCCGATGAACCGAACGCTGGAATCATCCGGTTTTATACCGACTACATTCGATGTTTATGGAACGTCCAAATGGAAATGGCTTACTACTCTTCGCACGAATTCACGGAATGTACGTAATTACGCATGTATGAAGGTATATTATTCTCTTTCCATACGATACACAAAGTTCCTAATTTTCTCATTCATATCTCGTAGTGGAGTTTGAAAAATAGTTTCTGTTACAATATTACGTCAAACAGTTAAATATAGCCCAAAGTTCGACACGTGCGAGTTCCTCGATACAACGCTGATTGAAGTTCAATGGAACTTCTTATTTATTTCGGAGTAACTATTTTCTGGGTCTACCAAAAGTACCTAAATATGACATGAATGAGTAAGTAGGTAGCTGGTGTAGCTGCTTAGGAGTACTTCGTTTTTCTGAGTTACTATGCTCTATACGGTATTCCGAAAGAATATCGAAGGTACAGCTAGCTATCTTATATATACCTATAAATCGATAACCCGATTGGCTTTTGTGCAAAAGGATAGGATTGGTTCGTAAGTACGAAACGCAAGGAATTTGTTTGTACCTATGTGTGAGATTTTTGTGGAACATTGGATGTACGGAAGATATTTTTTTTATCTGAGACCATGTCTCGATGTTTTAATACAACTTAGATGCATACCTATAGGTGTGTATAAATGAGTTAAGGATTTAATTTTTTCTCTTCCACCTTTCTATATAGCAAAAACGGTGAAGGAAAACATCGTGAGGAAACCGGCATGCCTGAGAGATATTTCTCGACGACATGTGAAGCCAAGTCAGAGGCCCTTGGGCGGCTTTAAAACTCTGACACCAGGTCACTAACCATATGAAAATTTAGCAAAGCATCTGTATGTTTTGTGAAACACAAAATCACCTAGGTGCATGAAAATGTAAGCTCTATCCTACAGTACCCAAATATGGACTGATGCATGATATTGGTAGTAAAATAAAATAGAGTGTAACTTACTATCTCGGATAAGCTGTAAAAGTTGTTCTGCTGGTAACGGTCGAAGCGGTTCTCCTGAAACAATTTTAGACTAGTTTTAGTATCATTCTGCATCAAGCTAATATGGTTTTATGATAAGTGATGCTCATAACCGAATTTGTGGTAATTGGGTTTACAGTTATTACATGAAATTATATGTTACTAGCACTAGATTAAATACTAGTTTCTTATCATATGGTCTGAGTTATGACGCGCCTTAACGAAAATTTTTATATCGCACGTTTATATGGCAGGTATAGGGTTTGCCTTGTGTTTTAATCTTACATGAACTTAAGTAACTGCCTCGTTGGTCTAGTAGTCGCAAGTCGCTGCTGTTGAGCACGAGGTCCTGGGTTCAATTCCCGGGTCGGAGAAAGTGTTACTGGGTTTATCCATCTGGAATTTCTCAGTAGCAGCCCGTAGTCCGGATTTGTAACCGGTTGATAGCAATAGGTAGTACACCCACTTTTCGCCTGATACCCAAGTGTCAAAAGTGGGTGTACTACCTATAGATACACCTTTGCCTCTTTTTAGCCCTTCGGGGAATACAGGCATGGTGTTATGATATAGGTTATGACTGAAGTAAACGCAGGATATTAATAACGTCACATTGAAATATAAATTCCACAGCCTTGAACCTAGTCCAGGCTCTACTGGCGGTGTTACTATAGCTATCTTATGCTTTCTTGCACTATCTAGGTATCTATCTGTACTGACTGTACCCAATATTTAGGAACGTAGGTATGTAATAGGTACTAGGTACGGTATTTATGTACTAGGTACGGACGATGCCCAATGTCTGCGGCCGGTAATTCCTGTCTAATACCGTCGGCGGAACCCGGATGTACGATTAATAGATCATAATATTATATGACAGGCTTATTAATTTATGAGCCTAACCGCTAGGCGACGCATGTCGCCGCAACATGGTACCTTGGGATACATAACGCCTCATATAGATGGGGTAAGGCAAAACAATCCTAAGTGTTCCGTATTTTGCTGCAAAGAATGGCGGCCGTGTTGGATAAATTTTACATGAATAAAAAAATTGTCAAAAACTCTATCAACGAAAAAAATATAAATCTATGTGTCATATAATTCAAAACCATAAAAAATTGTTTTAAGAGAAAATAATAAATAATTCCAAAAGGTACGAATATTTGAGAGAAAAAAATGCTGGAACAAACTCTGGGTCAAGGTTTTACCTATTCTGTCAAGCACAGCAAAAGTTAACATAGTGTTGGGAGGCAATCTAGCAAAAGCCGTAGGCTTCAGCTGCCGGCTTCGGTATCTAGACTTCATCAAACGACTTCAAACGCTGTTGATGTAACGGGCTTTGACATAGTTTGAAAGGCTGATGAATAGAATGTTTGCTTTGAATGTTTTATGTGTGTAGTTGAAAATAGTGCAGATTTTTTGGCAAAGCGTACTACGCGTGGAACTGTTTGCTTGAATGTACAGACCAAAGAGTTATGTAAGCGGGTAACTGAAGAATAGCTTTGTGGGATGTGGCCAACTACATGTACTTTTATGTCTTTGGGTTGTATCCTCTTTTACAACACAACGTCTTGCAAAAATGTCATAAATTATAACCTACATTAGGTCAAAATCTCAGACCAAATATAAAACCAAGACAGAGCGCTGTCACCAGTGACGTGAGGCCGGTTTCGTAAACATGTGTGCACATAATTATAGTTTGATTGTAAATGTGTGCGTGTGAGCGAGTGAGCGTGTACGCACAGAGCGGTGGTGTAGTTTTGGCATGCTTCACTGTATTGTTCGCAGCGGTCTGTCTTGGTTTTTTATTTGGTCTGAGGTCAAAATAATATGAACGTTAATATTCTGCCCACCACATAACTCAAAACCAGCTTGAATATACTAACGTGTATTATACAGGTACCTAGTTCTTTCTAAAATTCAGCGCAGAATACGCGAAGGCGTCTAAGTTATGGCTGCCCAGGGACTTTCCTGTGGGATTACTAGTTTATACGATTAGGTACCTACGGCTGCGTACATTTAATATTTATAAAGTTCAAAATACAGGGAAGGCTAATATTACAGTAATTGGGGTGAATTTATAAGGTCTGAATAAATAATCGAGTCTGTGGTAGAACTCAGGCTGTGTGTTAGTTGGTGGGGATTTTTGCCGTGAATAAGGATCTGAAACTGGATTAAAAAAAAGTTGGTAAAGAACTACGTCCTCCCAACTGTTGATGAAATTGCGATTTGCTGGCCAGTTTCTCGACGACCATAAATGTCTATTGAACTCAAAATCAGGCTATAATGTTCCCACTGCTGAGACACAGGCCTCCTCTCTGTGAGAGCGAGTGGAATATAATCCACCACGCGGGCCCAGTGCAGGTTGGTGGATGTCATAATATCAATCTGCCTAACCTTTTCCCAACTATGTTGGGGTCGGCTTCCAGTCTATCCGGATGCAGCAGAATACCAGTATTTTACATGGAGCGACTGCCTATCTGACCTCCACAACCCAGTAACTGGGTAATACGATACCCCTTGGTTAGACTGGTTGACAGACTTTCGTGCTTCTGACGACTCGTAACGACTGTCAAAGATCCACAAATGACAGCCGGGACCAACGGCTTAACGTGCTTTGCGAGGCACGGAGGAGTCTCAATATGTGAAAATGGTCACCCATCCACGGACCAACCCCGGCAAGCGTAGCTTAACCTGATGGATCGACCCGAGCGGCTGTTATTACTTAGCCACGAGCTCCTCGAGGTGGATGTCATAATTATGTCTTTTAATTTGTGGTTCTAGGACATGCCGGTTAGCTCACGATGTTTTCTTTCGCTGTTTTGAGAGCAGTGGAGATGAGATTAAATACACAAAGTAAAGTGCCTAACTGGGTTCGAACTCACGATCTTACAACTCGTAAGTCGGGGCCCATACCACTGGACTACCACCGCACCTAAAGAACTCAGTGATTTTTTAATTTACCATCACTAGCTTATGTGATTATTATCAAAATCTGCCATCTGAACTTTTGCAGTCATTATCAAATTTTTATTATGGAAATTAAATTAATCATGGTTGGTATTAGGTAAAATAATATTCAACAAGGCTAATAATGCTAGATTATTAAATAATTGGCGTACCCTGAATAAATACATAATAACGAACATACAAAAGCATTTCGAACAATATTTTTAACAAAAAATATTATTTCCTGCTTGATAATGCCATGTTTTTTTTTTTCTTTCCTTTTGCGACCCCTGACCTAATAATTTAGTTATCACGAACGCGGAAGTGAGGCAAAGGTCGCAGCATATTCAGCCTAGTCGAAGAGCCCGCCTCCTTACATAATGTATTGCTGACTCCCGACGTACTGACTCTACGAAAAGTGAAATAAAATCCTGTTTTTATGGTAGGTACGTTTTTTACCTTTGGAGCTAAAAGCAACAAAATCACCTGGATTCCAATGCAGTAAATGTAGTGTGTAATGTAGTATTTTGACAAAAAAATAAAAATATACAAAATAATCCATGGAAGGAAAACTTATATTTTATATTTTGAACCTTTCTTTTTCTGTCAACATTATTCCAATGACCTTGAGTAGTTCTTCTTTCATAATTATCAGCAAGAACTATTTAAAAATAGCTTAACGTCCAACCTACCTTCCATCATTAAGGCTCTTTTGGACTACCAATACCTTGTGCCATGTAATATATAATGTAGGTACTAAATCGAAAAGCCAGATATAATCTACTAGAATTTGAACACAATCAGCTTTTCTCCGACTCCGAATAGAGTCATAAAAGACGTTACGTGTGAACGAGCCTTAACCCGACGAAAAAAACATTTAAATGTCATGAGAGAAACAAATGGCGCTGCAGAGTGGGGAATAGAAAAATCCCGTATTTTAGAGATAAAACTTCGTGTGAAATGTTTGCAGTGGAAGCTGTGTGTTATGATTTTATTATGGGTTTACTCAGGAAGGTGAGAAACAACAAAACATACATGACCCGATGAAAACATGTAAGTAAATAGGCATTGTATCATGAAAAGCTTAGAATAGAACAAATTGGTACAAGACTTATAAAAAAACGGAAAAGTTTTTTAAGCAACAGCAAGTTTTTGTTTGATAAATAAATAAATAAGTAACAAGAGAGCAGATAATAAATACTACTCCATTACGGCTCACATTTTCCTTTTGAGAAAATGTAGTATAAACTTTGTTTAACGGTAGCGCCGTTGAACAAAGTTTCCTTATACGCTCAAGGATGTACTCCATGATAACGAGCTCCCAACAAGATCGACGCAGTAAAACTAACAACCACTTGATCGAAACTCGACGATTAAGCCCTTCGACTTTTCCCAGTCAAAGTGAAAAGGAAAAACAAAACATTTTTCCATTACTTTTATAAGTAGCAAAATTCCCTCAAAGCTCCCTCATAGTAAAACAAACAGATTTTCATTTTCGCCCCTATCATTGTAATCCCTGGAACATTGGCCTTTAGCTTTTCTTTATAAGGAAAATTGTTTACAGAATATAATACTGTAAGTAGAAACTGTGAAAAGCTCATGCAATTTTTATTTTGAGTTATTATTGAGATAAGACTTCTAAGAAAAAATAAGTAAGACTAATTTGAGTATGTTATTCTTTTGAATCGAACACATACATTCAATGTTATACTACTAGCTAATGCCCGCAGCTCCCCCGCGTGGATGTCGGTTATTATTTATACTAAAACCTTCCTCGAGACCACTACATCCATTGGTGAAAACAGCATGAAAATCGGTGCAGTAGTTTTTGGAGTTTATCGCGAAGAGACAGACAGACAGACAGACGCGGCGGAGGACTTTGTTTTATTATATGTAAGGATTTAAACGGCTGGATCAGCTTATCGATTCCTTATGAATTATTTTGAAATAGATTTTCTATTACTCTGGATATTGTCACGAACATAATACACTTAAAAGCACTGGAATCAGAGTACAACTTTTTTTTCTGATATTTCAGAAAAACGGTGAAAATGTACAAAAACATTTTGAAAATGTACACAAACACTAGGTACCAAAAGTGGGCGGATATTTTCATTGACAAGCTTATCTTATCTTATATTACGACTTATCTTATACTTATTACGTTTTTTTCATAAACCCGTCACTATAACTCAGCCTCAGCGTGAAAATACCGCGCGTATGTGGAATCATTTTAAATATTATTTTACAGCTACACCTTTATTTTAATGCACGACACGAAAAAGATTTTTTTAATGCATGACTGGCGTATGTGCGTTGTTATATTTTACCACTGAAATGTAGAATGGAACTGAGAGTGTGCTTTGTATGAATGGCGTATTGTGATAGAAAATGTTACAGAGCTTAGTTTAAAATTAATTTTAAATAGATAGGAAACATGTTTTCTTTTCAGGTCGTCCTCTGCGTAGGGTGTTTCGATATCCTAACTAATATTATAAATGCGAAAGTGAGTTTGTTTATTTATTTGTTTGTTACGCTTTCACGCTAAAAATAGATTAATAGATTTGGCTGACATTTGGTACAGGGGTAGACCATACCCTGGAATAGGACATAGGATACTTCTTATCCCGATATTCCCGCGGGATGGAGACTTACGCGGGTAACCGTAACCGTGGGGCGCAGCTAGTTTTAAATATTTGAAATTACTTCATCTGTACTACTAACACTAGAATATAAGTTTTTTTGTAATACTAACACAATATGGATCATTGTTGTCTTGTGAATTTGAATTGAATTGAATTAAAAGGCTTTTAAAAATTGCTTTTGCTACTATTCGCCTCCACATGTTCATTCAATGTAGAAAGTTTTTTTTAAATATTTTAATCCAGATTTTCCTACAACAGCCACGGCCAGCCACCAGCGCATTTTTTATTATAATTTATTTAACAAATATTAAAAAAATTAGTACCAATCTGAATTTTATGAAAAAAGTTAGTACGGACAGACCTATGATTTATACGAAATCGGTATAGTTTCAGATGACGAAGATAAGTTATATCAATCCTAAAAATTCTGTCTCATAAGCTTTTCCTCAGAAACAGTGACATATTGGCCAGGCCCTCTTGGACATCAAAATTCCATCATGTGCTGCGATTTATATGCTCTCTATGTACAGAATCGTAGTCGCAGACCTTTTCGTCTGTCCAAGTCATTGCTATGCCGACAGAAGGGAAGATTATTTATCGTTATTGCGGGTATTTTCGTTCCTCCTTTTGGCTGTTTTTTATTCTTTCTATTCATCCATTGTTTGTCTCGGGATAATAAGTTTTCATCAGGCCCACTAAGGCTAAGTGATAAGTTGCGTTTCCGATATTATTTGTACGAGTATATTAGCTTAGTTTGTTTAATAAATTATTTATTAAGATGATACATCGCTTTGTTTAGTGAAAACGAACTTGTCTTGGACGAATAGTTTTAGTACTCAGTTGTGATGTTACCATTATTTAAGGCAGAGATCGAACCGAGCCTAGTTTATTTACGAATTCTGGCTTTTACTTCCAATTGCGAAGTCAGAAACAGTTTTCGGTGAGAGTACTTTTATTCTAGAAGATATTGATAAAGGTTCTCCAATGTACTGTTGCTAAGGATTCTGACATTTATTTTTGAGCGATAAATAATTTAAATGCTAAGAAGCCAAAGATTTTATAGTCTTATTTTATGGTAGTATAATTTTATAAATTAATAAATTCTTTATTGCCATTGCAAAAAATTCGAGAACTCTAGCTCTAGCGCTAGGTTAGACCTGTATTTCAGGAGTCAGTGACTGCTTCCATTTAGGTTACAAAGAGCAATTAAATAAATTTTGTTACATAAAATTAAGTTTTAAAATAGAAAAAGAAAAAAGAAATTGGAATAAAATAAAATACTCAAAACAAGACTATAATAAATGAGGATTTAAATAAACATAGGGTAATTTTTTATGTTTATCACGTATGTGAGTTCTATAGCATAATAAACACCAGTCTGCTCCATCATAAACTGGATTATCTACCCCGAATTTTAATCACATGGTTATCCAAACACGAACATAATGATTGCACTATAAAACAACCCCTGTTCACCCCCTGGGCATTTTCCGGTAGGTATCGAGTAGCGATATCATGGCCCCAGGCCCAAGGGGGCTAGTATAGGATTGGTCGGGAGTTACAGCCCCCGCCAAATTGTATAGCAATCGGGTAGAATTAATCTATGTTTTACCCTAGAGTATTTGGTAGCCTTGAATTATGGAGTTGTGTATCTCTACACAATAGGTGTGTTAATTATAATTATGGGATTAGTGGGTTTTTCTTGGAGTATATTTAACTAAAAATATAGTTGTATTTGGTTAAGTCAAGTTTAGCCAAATTGGCCAAGGACTCAATGAGTCAAAAGTCAGTAAATACTCCCTGCCAGGAAAGTCCGAAAGAGATACCGGGACCGTGGCAATAGGCAACTGAAGGAACACGGGTGGGTTTTAGTCAGTAAAAGTCTGACACGAAGAGCGGGAGGAGTCATTTGATGACATACAAGCATCAAAAAAAAAAAGAAAGCACAAATCATAATGGTTAAAATGCATGGTTCATTTCATAAATAATATCAGCCGCCCGTATTCCCCTAAGGGTAGGCATAGGTGCACTCATAGGTAGAGTAGTTAGACAGTATAAAAAGCGATCAGCACAGCTGTATAATAAATTAAACAGACATATTTACATATACAAACAAAAGCTACAAGATTGTAAAAAAACAGTAACTAGTTGGATAAAAACACTAACCTACGAAGACACGGAGGCACTGTTATATACATAATACGCGCATTCCTACACATATAATACATGACCTTGATTCCTTTCAACACATACTCACAATCACTCACACTTACACACCCACACACACACACACTCACTCACTCACCAAATAATCTACTTCCTGTATTCTAGATTTAGATTTACTTTACTTGCATACTTAATTTATATTTCTTTCATGTATTTGTTTAAGACAAGTATATTTATATTAAATAGTTAAATAGTTTTATAAAATTAACATTATGTTATGGGAGAGCGGAGTCTCCTAATACAGGCTTTCTTTTGCTTAACAGGAGGCTCCAATCACAACATGGTATACCTATTCTTTGTTTGAAACAAAATAAACTATTTTCATTTTCATTTCATTTTTCATAGGTCTACTATAGGTACACTCTGCCTAACCCTTCGGGTGTCTTCGGGCGTTTCGCCAGTTATGAATATCAATCAACCAATCAACTCAGTCTATCGCAGTCCACTGCTGGACATAGGCCTCTCCCAGGCTGCACCACAACACCCGTCCTCCGCCTTCCGCATCCAGTCTGTCCCAGCCAACTTTCTAAGGTCGTCGGTCCATCTAGCTGGGGGGCGACCCACCTTACGCTTACCGATACGCGGTCTCCGGTTATAAATATAATTTTACATAAATATAAAGAAATATTTTGAAAGTATGGTTCTCATTCCTTGCCATAGCAGTCTGTAGTGATCCCGATTTTAGCACACGCAATCTAGCTTGAAACGCTTGCTCAATGTGGTAACCGATAAAAACGTTCTCAACACAAAAGGAATACCTACAGAAAATGCATAACACGTTTCAGGAAGAGTTCTCCAAACACAAGATATTTCAATATTTTAACTCTGTTTGTCTTCGGCATCTGAGTTCCAGAACTGATGAAACTTATTCATAGGAATCGCTCGGTGCGCTCTCTCGCTTCGACTTTCGTGAACTATGTATTTGTTATGCTGTATGCCTGGTTTGTTTACAGTTAAAAAAAAATATATGCATACCCTTTTCACAACTATGTTGTTGCAGAAGCTCGTGGCTAAGTAATAACAGCCGCACTGGTCGATCCATCAGGTTAAGCTACGCTTGCCGGGGTTGGTCTGTGGATAGGTGACCATCTTTACATACCGAGACTCCCCCGTGCATCGGAAAGCACGTTAAGCCGTAGGTCCCGGCTGTCATTTGTAGATCTTCGACAGTCGTTACGGGTCGTCAGAAGCCCGAAAGTTTGACAACCAGTCTTACCAAGGGGTATCGTGTTACCCAGTAACTAGGTTGTGGAGGTCGGATAGGCAGTCGCTTCATGTAAAATACTGGTATTCAGCTGCATCCGGTTAGACTGGAAGCCGACCCCGACATTGTTGGGAAAAGGCTAGGCAGATGATGATGATGATGTTGGGGCCGGCTTCCTGTCTAACCGGATGCAGCTAAATACCAGTAGGTATTTTTAATTTTGTTTTTGGTTACAGTCAAATAAAATAAAGTAAGGATGCGTAACTACTAAAATAGAATAATTACTGATTTGAATTCCGTAAGATATAATTCCGACTTTCCTTAATTTTTAGAATTCTGGGTAAAATATTTCTCGACTTGAGAATGCTCGCTTCGGGAAACGACTTAAGTTATTCAAATTAAGGAACCTTTCCCATTGCTTCGTAACGATTTGTTTATCGTAGGTCGACTGTCATTTCTCGTCGACGACAGAAATAATGATAAATCGATATGACGCTGTAAAATTATCGCGGACCATGTTTGACGTGATACGTGTTTAGGGCTATGAGGAGGTTCCTGTTTCGGATAAGGCGGGAGGAAACGCCCGGGTGTCACCACTGTGTGGATCGCCCGGAGGATACGGTGGAGCCCTGGCCCTGGTCCAGGCCATGGTACCGAGCGAGAGGGCATGGGAAGCAGTCACCTCCTTCTGCGAAGCAGTAATGCTCGCGAAGGAGGAGGCGGAACGCGTGAGGGAGAGGCAAAGTTTGCGCCCTCACGCCCCTAACCGCCGCTGTTGGAGACGCCCTGGGCGTCGGGAGTCCCAGGCGGATTCTCGGCGACCATAGGCGCGGGCTTGCGGACGGCGTGCAATGGGTAGCTCGCCGTCCGATTAGGACCAGGCCCGGGTCGATGGCGCGTCGTGTACCGCGCGCGCCTCAAAGAGATGTCAGCACGATTGGCGGGGTCCGCTAGGACCGATGCCTGCCAGGGTTGTGGGTTAGTCCGAACGGGATACCGGGATCGTGGCAACAGGCAACTGAAGGAACACGGGTGGGTTTTAGTAAGTAAAAGTCTGACACGCCCTTCCGCTCCGCCCAAAGCGGGAGAAGTCATTGGATGATTTCCCAGCCTCAAAAAAAAAAAAGAAAGGGGTATGAGGTGTAAAGTTCACTCATCCACCATAGAAAAGGGAGGACCCTCCGACCAGGCGGGTGTTCTGTCTGGCGGGCAACTGCCCAACGATTGATGTTGGATTCTTGTATATATGTCCATCCCGCGGTAAACTCTAATTGCGCGATGCAGGATTTATGTGACGTCAGGTCTTTGATGCGTAGTTCGCATGAGACCACACGTGTAAACAGCTTATCACCACCTGCCTAGCCTTTTCCAATATCATGTTGGGGTCGGCTTCCAGTCTAACCGCATAATTATGTAAACAGCGCTCCATTTAAATAATTACACAAGCACAAAAATTTGAACCGGAGAACTATCTATCGTCAAGACACAGTGGGAACCGTACCTAAGATCTGTTTTATCATATACTTTTTGTTTAAGACAGAATAGACTTCTACCTACTTGTAGTATACTCACGATTCACGAGCTTTACGAAGTTACGTATTACAAGCAAATTGGTGACATCGTTAGCGTACGTAAATAGATAAGGAACGCTTTTAGACGTCGCGTTTTATCGTTTGTTAGAACGCGTATTTTATGATCTAGGTAGGAAGCTTTCATTCCGTTATAATGACTAAGTGCATTCACATAAAGAAGTGATATTACACCGCGTTGTGCCTTTGATAATTTATCTTTTTAAGGAAATTTTCTGCAATATCGTTGGGTTTATAGACAGAAATACAACATTTGGATAGAATATTCTAATATATAATAGGCTAAAGCTGTACATGATCACGGTCAGGCTAAGTAAGAGAACATAAACCTTAGTACACACGGCTACACATCAAGCTATACATTTCCAGTATAAGCTGACCTCGCAGTGTACGGAAAAGCGAGAATGCGAGATCAGCACAAACTGGAAATGTATAGCTTGAATTGTAGCCGTGTGTACCTAACTAAGATAATGTGACAAATACAATATAAGAGAACATAAATGTAGGTAACCCAGCAACAGCGTTGCGCTTATAGCAATGACCTAGATAAATTATGACAGAGTTAGGAGCTAACCCTGTTATAGTAGTCTTGGAGTTATGACATAATCTGTGCTACTAGATTTCCTCCCAAGGGAGACTTGACTGACCCTTGGGAGGAAATCTAGTAGCACATAGTACCGAGAAGTCCTTTACCTATACTGATGCTGACATTAGTATAGCTAAAGGACTTCTCGGTACTAAACGAAGCCATAAATAACTTATTTGTTTAGCCTCTAAGCGTTTCCAGTATTCAATTACGGTATAAGAAGCGTAAGTTTGATCTTATGCACACTAGACAAATTCTTGATAAACTACATATATTATTAGGTTTGAGCCTCTTGACTAGACAACTCGAATCCATACCTATTGAAAAGAACAAGGTTTTGACTTTAAAACCATTACCACCGCAATAATCATTATTCCAATAACGGACGTTACATTTTGAAAGTTTAAAACGCGCGGCTGGAAGTCCCCTTAGCTCTTAAATTTGGTACGTCACTTCACATTTACCTGTTTCGTTCGCACGATACACAACGATCATCGCACTCCCTCGTATTTTCTGAGAATAAGTTATTCCAGGAGCGAATGTGGAACAAATATTTGGTATATTATAACTCAGACTATCTAAGTGTTGTCATCACTTGTCGTGCGTCCATTGATGTTGAGAGGAAAGTTTTGTTTGTAAAATTGTTGGGAGTTTATGTGTTGTTATAGAATTCTTATTTTCTTTGTCTACAGTTTTATTTTATACATTAACTAGTTTCAGATTGCGCTTAGTAATAGAAAACACGGTTGCAAAGTTAAATTCGAAATCAAATCATTTATTTCAAATAGGCACTTAAAAGACAACTTTGAACGTCAATATTTACAAGAAAATAGAATTTATTCTAGTTGCCCCTTCCAAAAGGCAACAAACTACATAATTACTCTTCACTAAATAGTATAAAACAAAGTCGCTTTCTCTGTCCCTATATCCCTTTGTATGCTTAAATCTTTAAAACTACGCAACGGATTTTGATGCGGTTTTCACCAATGAATAGAGTGGTCCTCGAGGAAGGTTTTAGTATATAACAACGGACATCCAAGCGGGTGAAGCCGCGGGCATCAGCTACCTAGTTTAAAATATTTTGCATACATTAATTGTAGGTATGTGAAGTTGATGTACCTGGAATAAAATTACTATACCACAATAGCTACAAATAATGATTTACTGAAGCTTTAATTTTTACTTAAGGCCAACACTACCTACCGTACCGATGTACAGTACAACTATTTTCATAATGTCCCTCGGCAAACTTCGTATTTCGAAGTCGATTGAGAGCGTCCAGTCTGCACCAAATGCAAAGGGAAACTGATAGAAATCCGACGACTGACGAAAAACGAAGTTTGCCGAGAGACATTAAGAAAATAGTTATTTATTTTATTAATTTATTGGCCTATCTACAATTGTTACACTGTTCAACCAATTAGAAAACACAAGTCAAAAGCCAAGTGCACAATATTAAGCGATAGACACAGCATGCAAAAAACATAGAACACAAAAAAAAACAATAAGTAAGTACAGAAATGACACAATATTTTTACACAATTTTTCAAAAAAATTGTCATTTCAATAGCTGGAGTAATTGCGTTACATAGTTACAGTCTTTTATTTTGTTATCTGTACATCGGTGCGGTAGGTAGTGCTCGTATTCCACAAAAACACTAAAGGAAACCGATATTGTTACGATTTTCAACGTTCAAGTGTACAAAACAGGGTAAAATAAAGCGTTCACTTAATGAGGCGTAGGTAACTTTACTAGGTACTTTAACTTGAACTAATTAAACCCTTAATGAGGTCAAAGTTCGCTTGCCATAGCCTACTATAAAATGATCGATGAAGATAAGGTCTGGAGTTACAGGTTAACTAAAAGGGTCATGCCCTCTACATAAAGGCTAATCTCTGCTGTTAATTGAATTTATTGTTATCCATAATACAATTAAGCTGTCACATTAATCAAGGGACTGACAGTTGGTACTATTGTTTCTAACTATAATAACGATACGTAAAGATTGTAACTCTTTTTAAATAAACTCAAAAACACAACATTATAAATGTAATGGAAAATACATTAGACTTGGGGATATTAAATTGATTTATACATAACCTCAAAATGGACCACCAAAAATAATACTCAAAGGTACCTACTTTAATTTACAATTTTAAATAAAATATACAATCTAAGACTAACATTATGTACAATGAGAAAAAATAAAATATAAAGAAGGAGCTCATCAACAAATTTTACGCATCGCTGTCAGTGGTAAAACCGCCGAAAAGCAAGGGGCAAAAGTCTTGGACCTAGAAATGGCTCAAAAATATAACTACCAATAAGGTATATTTGAGCCGTTTGAGGTTTTCTGCACCTGCAGCAGCCGCCCCAGCACTATAAATTAGTTGTCTAGGGTTTGTCTGGGCATATAGATCAACTTACCCGGTACGTAAAAGCGTGAAGCTACATAAAATATCCAAAACTTCCTGCTTCACATTTTGCCAACCTCAAAACGGTAGAATACGGAACATTTTTTTTCACTCTAAATGAAATTGGACACTTACGGCCCTCGTAAAAAAACCAAATAAACAGAAGTACTGAGAATTTTTTCTTGAACTTTTCTTTTGAGACTCGTTTATATTGGTAGATATGAGAATACCAAGAAGTGTGCGATAGGTTTTTATTACACTACCAAGGCCAATGTCGAACGAAAATATTCAGGGTCAGAAAAAAAGGGTTAACCGACTAAATAGCTAAGATGAGGACCAAAAACTTCCTCTTTCTTAAAATACAAATGGAATACAATGGAGTGGAATACAACATACTAATAACCAATTATCTCCAGCTCTCATAGTATAAGAAAACAAAACAAAACTCGGTGGCAAAAGAAAGAAAAATATAGTGTATCAGATGTTTAACAGGCGCACAAATTGGGATCATTTCTCACTTCGTAAAGAAAAGACCGGCCACGTCGGAAGATAGGGAAACGAAATACACGCTACCTTAAGAACTTTTTGTTCAGTTTTTCGAAACTTATTGTTTATAGACCTGGTCCTTCGCGGCGCAGACCTTTTTCCTTTACTGTTTTCCCTTTGTGCCCTCTTTTGCGCGGTAGGGTAGATTTACCTTCTCTAAAATGTTTACTTAGAACTTTGTAGTTTTGTATTAACATATTAAATGTAATCTTCATTGTGTTATATCATTTCTATTGATGCAACAAAGGACAAAGTTGTCATAAAAGCGGTTAATTGATTCAGGCATGACTTTGCGGAACAACAGACGTAGATAGACTTAGTAACCTATAAGCCTGTAAACGTCTAAATTTTATGTCATAAAAATGGATATTGTCATAAAAAAATATCACTGAATGACCAATTTTTATGACATTTTCCATCCATTTATGTCTATCAATCTTCATAATATGCTATCTATTGGTAAAAGTGTCATAAGAAACCTTAGAGACAAAAAACTAAACCCAAGACTTCGCTAACATTTTCCCAGTTCTTTCATACAATTCTCGTTACACGACCTCTTCTTTATTGGGTCACTCACACAAAACCTCTCAAGTCTAGATCCTTTCATGTGACAAAGAAATCAGAACAAAGACTAATTTAATGCTCTAATCGTGCGCAGAGGTAAAGACGGTCGGTCCTCACGGAGAGCTCTCTATTGCAAGGAAATCGTGCTCTGAAATCCTGACCTTGACACAAATAAGTTTAAGTACATCCTGAACTTTGTTTTGTTATTGTTCTTTAGTAAGCTTTCTGGCTTTACATTTCTAAAATTGTAGGAAATTTAAGTAAATTTTGTCTGTTGTATTTGCTTAAGCTGTTTGAATTGTTAAATTGAGTTAATGACTTGCCATAAAAGATCTGAATGTCGCTGAACATGAACTTTGGCGTAGAAGAAGGATCGTTTACGATCTTTTCCGGTAGAAAACTGAAAATACTTAGTAGTGACCCCTATTTGCTACGATAAAGAAATGGACAGAGGGGCAATTTTCGTATTTAATTTAAATAACATTCAAAACAATTACATACCATCATCGTCATCTACCTAGCCTTTTCCCAACTATGTTGGGGTCGGTTTCCAGTCTAACCAAATGCAGCTGAATACCAGTATTTTACATGGAGCGACTGCCTATCTGACCTCCACAACCCAGTAACTGGGTAATACAATACCCCTTGGTAAGACTAGTTGTCAGACTTTCGAGCTTCTGACGACCCGTAACGACTGTCAAAGATCCACAAATGACAGCCGGGACCAACAGCTTAACGTGCTTTCCGAGGCACTGAGGAGTCTCGGTATGTAAAGATGGTCACCCATCCACGGACCAACCCCGGCAAGCGTAGCTTAACCTGATGGATCGACCCGCGCGGCTGTTATTACTTAGCCACGAGCTCCTTAAGACAAAAGACAATTACATACAAATCCAACTTTATTTCGTATCTTTCATTGCTCAAAACCGCTTCGTCACCACATTATCCATTTCAAGTTCAAGTGGAACTTCCTTATAGGGCGCTTTCTGCCAACATTCTTATGTTCGTACGTGTTCCAATTTACCAATTAATTTGGCCCCCACAGTTTGAGTGGATCACGAACATTTGTAAAAGGGGAACCATTTGTTTGAAACGATGAAGCGGTAAAAGTGACGAACTTCTGACATAATTATTAGAACAGTGTTCTTCATGAAAAAGGTTTTACCTAAATAATTAGGTGCCTACTCTCGTATGAATAATACCTAAACATAATTTTGATCATATTTTCTTCACTAGGTATTTGTAAAGTCAACAGGAGTTCACTTTATTCAGTTAAATATGGACTACCAAAATTTCTATTCACTTTAGATTTTATATTATAGTAGAACTCTTAAAGATTAAAATTACCTTACCTCGAGCAATCTTTACTGAAAAGAGAAAATATTGATTCTTAAATTAAGTCTCCAGTAAAAAAAAGATTCAAATATTATTTCGCCAAACTATTGTCGTTGTAGAAACTCTAGTAATTAGACCTAGAAGTAAAAAACTCATTAAGTTTTTTAATTACAGAGCCCTTTAGGTAAATTTTATGGATCTTAGGATTATACGAGCTAGGGATTTAGGATGAAAAGAGAAAAGTAGTATTGCTGTCTCTCAGGGTAAGCAAATAAATTTTAATTAAGTTTTTGACAATTCATTTTTTTCAAAGCTGGATTAGGGCTGTGGGATTAAGTTTTAAATTATTTTAACAATATTTTAGTTGTGTTCTTTAACTGTATCAGCCAAGGACATACAAACAAACACGGACAGGCTAAACACCTTTTAACATCCAAAAATATCTTCAGAAAAAAAAAATGTGTACTTTAAACGGAATAATATCCTGATTCTTTGTAGAAATCTAAAAACTATGAGTAACTTATTAACTACAATAACAAAAAAAAAACTAAGACTGTGAGTTTAATTTCAAAGAAGCGTAGGAATATAGAATAATTTAGCGGCGGATGGTTCCGAGAGTCAACCGAGGAAAATGGGTCACTTTAACGTTAATACCGGGATGCAACCTTTAAATACATTATTATTGCGCGGCGCGACTTACCTCGGTAATTTTCAACAAGATTTTCAGAAAAACAAGTATGAAATTCTTAAACAACGGATCGGGATTCGAACGTGCATAAAGTAATTTTTTAAACAGCAATTGTTTTCAATTTCAGTAAACGAGTTAAAAGAAAACCACCTAACAAGAAAACTAAGACAGCATTTTCAGAAAGAAGATCATCCTCTTGAAGATGAAATTAAAATCGAATTAGATGCTTGCACAAAACTAAAAGGTAACACAACAATAAAAAAATCAATGAATCAATCTACCTAGCCTTTTCCCAACAATGTTGGGATTGGCTTCCAGTTTCACTGAATGCAGCTGAATACCAATACCTCCACAATCTAGTAACTGGGTAATACGATACCCCTTGGTAAGATAGGTTGTCAGATTTTCGGTCTTCTGACGACCCGTAACGACTGTCAAAGATCCACGAATGACGGGTCTCCCTTGTTTCATCGAAAATAAATTGCCAAATTATCATTATCATTTTGATTCCTCGAGATTCCTCCCGCGGGCTCAAACGCGTTAACACGTAAACCTACTGTGCTCGCACATTATAATTCGATGTTAGTTATATAGTGATCATTCTACCATAAATCGTAGCCGGTTGTGAAGCCAAGTGTGTGAATTATCCAGTGCACGAACCTATTTTCGAATCCATAAAGTAACCACTAAGTAATCACAGTTTCAATTCTACGGGCTACGAACATATCGTGCTATCCTTATCAACGACTTCAACGTGTGGTGCCCGAGGTCAAAGTCCGTCCTCGCACTTGCCAAGGGCACGCGCTCAGCGTCGATCAGCTGTAGTTCGACGGTTGTTCGGGAACCGGTTGATGATTTAAGAAGTTATTGTCAACACAGATCTGTGCGATACTCGTGTGCAGTGAAACAACTTTATGCGATCGCAGAGTGAGTACGGTGCTTTTTTCATACAGTAAACAAACTACTCATCAGTAATCACACGATTTTATTCCGAGCTGTGTTTATTTTCTGAGCTCATATTAAGCAACCTCAACAACAAAAATGTCCCGTTCACCTCTAAAAACTCCAGCTTCGCCGTTGCACAACTCGGAACCTGATTTACACACTAGTTTCAACAAAGAAACCATTGAACAGCACCAGAGAAAAAGAAAGCGAGGTGATGATGTTGAGTTGCAACGCTTGGAATCTATGCTGATGGAGATGAAGTTTATGTTTTCTGATTTTATTTCTGAACAAAAATATCACAATAATAAAATTGACACGCTACACTCAGCTCTTGAGGAGATAAGGTCTCAAAACAGCCTAATACGTAGCCAAAACATAGAAATTCAAACTCAAAATGATGAGATCCGGTCTCAGAATTCACAAATTCAAAACTCTGTGCAATTTTTATCCGATAAATACGATGATGCCATGCTTGAAATAAACAAACTACAGACGGAGTGTAAAGACAACCAAAAAGTTATAAAATCACTTGAACTTAAGGTAGACTATCTGGAGAGAAACTTAAAAGCTGCGACAATTGAAATAAAAAATATCCCAGTCACGAATCTCGAGAACAAAGAGACTCTCTATGGGATAATTAAAAAACTCGGTTCTGTTATTAACCTGCCTGTGCAACCAGCCGAAGTCAAGAATATCTTTCGATTAAGAGCCAAGAAAGACACAATGGACACAATCATTGTTGAATTCTCTTCCATATCAAAGAAAGACCAATTTATGCAGTCCACTAAAAACTTTAACAAACAAAATATAGAAAATCGACTTAATACCACCCACTTGCAAGGTGCAGGACCTAAGAAACCGATCTACGTATCGGAAGCCTTAACTTCCTCAGCAAAACGCCTGCACTATCTTACCAGAGAGTTTATAAAGAGCAGTGAGTACCAACAATGTTGGATTGCAAACGGCAAAGTTTACATTCGCGAAAAAGAAGGGATGCCCAGCCGGCTCGTAAAATCCGAGGATGAACTGGCTAAACTACGTCAAGAGAAAACTAAATGACTAACAAACTCTACTCAAATTCTAGCTAACCGAACCATATTCCTTAAAAATGTATTCCCCTATGTCTTCTTATGTTGTGAACCTACGTTAAAATCTATTTCTAAAATACCTTTTTACAAATACCTACAAAATTGTTTTAAACATTTATGTTCAAATACTAACTCCAGAGTGTTTTTTTATTTATTATGTTTTATTCCAAATACTGTTGTACACAATTTCCTTACCTACCTACATATCGATATTTACATACAAAATTGGCTGACACATTCTTACTACACACCTCTTTTATTATTAATTGCGGATGTTTCAGATGTACTATGCAAATATGGTATAAAAACCTGTGCGTTAAATTATGACCTAGTCTCAAAATACGTTCTATTAAGCCATAATAGTACTAATATTAGCATGTCTCACCCAAAACTCAGTAGTACACTAAAAATGCAAATATTAATAAAATTAAATATAATTCGATAATGCACTAAATAACATAAACAACATAGATTCTGTCTCCGTGTCGGACTCATTTACCTGTGATTTAGATAACTGTATACCACCCAACATAAATCCTAACCAATCACTTAAAATCCTTAACCAAAATATTAGAAGCATAACAAAAAATATGGCTGGTTTACACACTGTTCTCGCCAGAACAAAGGTTGAATGGGATCTAATAACGCTAACTGAATGCTGGCTTCTAAATACTAACTACATACCAGATCTCCAAGGCTATAACTACTTCAAAACTGAGAACAATCTAACACAAAATGAGGGTGTAGTTGTTTATGTTCATGATAATCTTACTGTGTCTGTTGAAGAACCAGCGATTGAGGATGCTAATTGTTTACAAATAAAACTCGACGCCAGCACTATCGTTTTAGCTATATATCGCCGGCCGGCCTTCAAAGATATTAATAATTTTCTAAACTCACTTAACATGATCCTGTCCGGCATCACACACTATAAAAATATTATTGTCACAGGGGATTTGAACATAAACATTCATGATCAGTGTCTTGACTCGACCAAACATAGCTACCTCAATCTATTAGCGTCACATGGGCTACTGCCTGCACACTCATTGCCCACGCGACTTCAAGCTTGCCTTGACCACTTTATGCTTAAAACTACTTTACCTGCGTCCACTTATGTTGCCCACTCTGCACTGACTGATCATGACGCTACGTTATTATTCTTAGGCAAAATAATTACGAAAATTTCAAAAAAAAAAACAATTATCCGAATGAACTACAATCTACTAGATGCTGCATTAAAGCAAATTGACTTTGAACCAGTTTATCGCACTGATAACCCTCACATTGCTGCAGAGCTAATGATCAGCCTCATAACAAAGGTGATTGACTCAAATGGAAAAATTGTTACAATATCAAATCGGAAAAAGATCCTAAAGCCTTGGCTCACACCGGGCCTTCTCCGGTGTATCCGGCACAGGGACAATCTACACAAAAAATCAAAGAAATCACCTGACAACGAAATTTTAAAAACAACATTCACTAGGTACAGAAACTACTGCAACAAGCTACTGAGGAAAACTAAACAAGAATTTGAAAAAAAAGAAATAAACAACGCAGGCAATAACACCAAACAGATCTGGGCAGCCATAAACACAATATCCAACAGAACTCATAAGAAAGACACCACATCACACTTATTACACATGTCCTCTACTCCTCTGCAATCCGTGAATCTGGCCAACAAATTCTTTGCAGAGATCGGTAAAAATCTCGCAGAACAAATCGTTTCTGGGTCAAATGATGAAGCATCCCAGACTGGCAACAGCGGCCTCCTTCAGTCTATGTCACTATTATCCACGGATGAAAATGAAGTTGCTAACCTGATAACATCCCTACGTAATGATTGTGCTGTGGGTTGGGATAGAATTTCTAATGCCCTTATCAAAAAACACATGACAATAGTTGTACCGCCACTTACACATATCTGCAATCTCGCTCTCAAATCAGGTCAATTTCCCAAACCTTTTAAAAAATCCACTATCCATCCTGTCTTTAAGGGTGGGTGCAGGAATAGTGTCAACAACTACAGACCTATTGCTGTGCTTCCTGCCCTATCCAAAATACTGGAGAGGATCATGAACAGTAGGCTCGTTGACTACCTAGAAAAGTTTAACATATTGTCACCTTCACAATATGGTTTTCGAGCTGGCAAGTCAACGTCCGATGCTGTTCATGATCTGACTAACTATATTGTCACAAACATGGATGGGGGGCAGAAGGTCTTAGGTATCTTTTTAGACCTTGCAAAAGCTTTTGACACTGTTTCTGTACCCATTCTTATTCACAAGATGGAAAGAATGGGCATAAGGGGACTACAACTCAAACTTTTTGAGGACTACCTGAGTGAGCGTACCCAGTTCGTTAAGATCGATGATATCGTCAGTGAAGAGCTTACCGTCACCTATGGTGTGCCGCAAGGCAGCGTACTCGGTCCGACCCTTTTTCTCATATACATTAACGAGTTGGGTATGCTCACCATCCCCAAGGGTAAAATTATAACATTTGCAGATGACACTGCCCTTCTGTTCAGCGCGAGCTCATGGCATGAGGTTTACGCGCATGCTCAAACAGGCTTTGACGTTGTGTTGAGGTGGTTACGGAGTAATGCTCTCACACTAAACGCGGACAAAACAAAGTACCTTGCCTTTTCCCTAAGGTCCGATACACTCCCAACTCAAACAACCCCGTGGGCTTCAATAATTGCTCACTCCTGCTCTAACCAAAATTTCAACACATGCGGCTGCACCCGCCTACAAAAAGCTAACAGTCTAAAGTACCTAGGTATTATAATAGATTGCAACCTGAGTTTCCGTGAACACATCAACACCCTCAGCAATAGGTTGCGCAAACTCATATTTGTATTTAAGACCCTAAGACATGTGGCTGATGTCAGGCTGATGAAATCGATCTACTTTGCCCTCGCCCAGTCCCTATTAACCTACTGTATAACGTCATGGGGTGGTGCACCAAAATACACGATCATACATTTGGAAAGAGCGCAGAGAGCTATTCTGAAGGTATCTTCCTTTCTACCTTTTCGCTATCCCACAGCGCTCTTATATAAAGAGTCTAAAGTCCTCACTGTACGTCAGCTGTTTATTCTGGAAACGGCCCTAAAACAACATGGTCTCCTTACCTTCAACTCCTCGCTATCACGAAATAAAAGACGTTTTGACCCAGTAGATCGCCATGGTAAACAGCTTACTACTATGTTCTCCAAACGTTTCTTTTGTTACCTTGGTCGTTTTCTCTATAATAAAATAAACAGGACGCTCTCGATTTATGATCTCACCAAAATAAATTGTAAAATTAAGGTTAGGAGCTGGCTCCAGGAATTAAGTTATGAAGATACGGAAAAACTTCTAGCTGCCATGGTTTGACTTGCTTGCTTGAAAATAATCAACACAATTTAGGTATTTATATTTGTTTAATAATACCACCAGTCTATGCTTTCAGCCTTCACTTTCTCTATCATATTTCCTTATACACACGCCCAGTCACATGATCACACACCCCCCCACACACCACGCACACATATACCTCATTCACACACTCACGCACATACTAACCCTAGAATAAGTTATAATCTATAGTGTTATCTTTTTTCTGGTTTATTATAGCTTACCGCATCTATGTACGGGTGCATAATCACTAATAAATGTAACTGCTACCAAGGGGTGGAGACCTGGTGTCCTGAAATACAGGCCTTTCGCCTAGCTTAGGCACCAGTCTCTCACAATATAATTAAAACTATTATGTATTGTCCTATGATAATTTGAATATGTACTTTTATATTGTGGTGAGAAATAAATAAACTATTCTATTCTATATTCTATCACTTCCCAAACAATTTTCCGCATAATTTCATTTGCCAAAATATTACTTAGCAAAAAATCTCTTTACAAATAATTGTAACGCAAACCTAATGTTTGGCAAGTGAACGTTTAAACAATAACTTGTTTACCAAATAGTACTGTTACCAATTTTTATGTAGTCAAATATTTCAGTTGGCGCAAAATAAAATTTGCCAAATGTTTAGTATCGTCAGTTTCGGGTAGCCTGTTTTTTTTCTACATAATCTAGTCGTTTCTGGCACTCGCCGGCCGCTGCCGCGGCACCGCTCGCTTCATCAATCATTCGACAAAACGTTTATTATCTAAAGATTGTTTACTGTAATAAATCATTTGATTAAAGACCAAATGCCTAAATGACATTATCCTTGATAATATTCTGCCAAGTAAAAATTTGACCAAATGAAAATGTGCGTACTAAAATCATTCCAAACATTGCATTGGTATAAAAAAAGGTTGCTAAAATTTGTTTGGGTAGTGAAATTTGGGCAAAATCTTTTCGGCAAAACGGCAGGATCCCACGAAGGACAGCAGCTGGGACCAAGGGCTTACGTGCTTTTCGAGGTACGGAGGAGTCTCGGTATGTAAAGATGTTCACCCATCCACGGACCAACCCCGGCAAGAGTCGCGTAACCTGATGAATCGACCCGTGCGGCTGTTATTACTCAGCCACGATCTGCTCCAAAAGCAATAATAAATCGTTCTAAAAACTTAAAAGCCCTTATTCCTTAAAGCCTTAAAGTCCTTATTTTAGCTGACTACGCTTTACTAATCTGAGACAGCCAAAATGGATCCTACTAATTCTTATTTCGACAATAGGATTAATATTATACCTAAAACAAAGAGAGACCCTTTGTGCAGCCTAAATAGATTAATTATTATTTGCTTGATGAAGAATATTGTTTTGATAATGTAAAATCATGTTTTCTCTAATCATTTCATTAGATAAATATAAATTAATGTATGTTTGAATACACTGACGAGCAATATAAAAAAGCCACTAGTTTATCATGAAATATTTCCGAAACCACGCAAGATAGGTTCTTGAAGTAAAAGAAAAATTCAAGTGGATTTACTTGCGCATAAAAAACACCTATAAAACTGTTTTGAAGATTTTTTTTACTTCATTTAGCTAACTTGTGTGGTTTAGGAGATATTTAATTTTTTTTTGGCACTTTGCAAGTAGCTCGTCAATGTAGTCCTTAGTTAATCCATCTTCTGTTGTTATATTGAAGAAGTGGAGAAAGGCTGTAATAGTGAGGTAAGAATGTCGGTCGTCGGAAAGCAAGATGGCGGACATCATTGTAGCCAGGGTGACAGAGACCGGCACAGGACCGTGGAGTCTGGCCCAAGATCATGGCACAGGAAAAAAAAAGCCAGCATTGGGGGTAGGCTGTGGATGATATTGATAATCAATCTGCCTAGCCTTTTCCCAACATGTTGGGGTCGGCCTCCAGTTTAACCGGATGCATCTGAAAACCAGTATTTTGTATGGAGCGACTGCCTATCTGACCTCCATAACCCAATAACTGGGTAATACGATACCCCTTGGTAAAACTGGTTGTTAGAATTTCGGGCTTCTGACGACCCGTAACGACTGTCAAAGATCCACGAATGACAGCCGGGACCAACGTTCCCAGGTACGGAGGAGTCTCGGTATGTAAAGATGGTCAACCATCCACGGACCAACCCAAGAAAGCGTAGTTTAACCTAATGGTTCGCCCCGTGTTACGAGCTCCTATGATGATTCGATGATAATGATAACGATGAGCAATATTGAAACCATTTGCGCATAACACTAGAAGAATAATTCTAAGTGAACAAGACTGGGTCAAAAGTTTAACAACCATTACAGTCTATGTAAATGCTTAAGGAAACATTATCTGCCATTTGGCTTTCGCAAGGATCGAATTGTAAATTTATGTATGTGTAGCGCAAAAAAATGCTAATGGTCGTGTGGTACATTCAAAAGAGCAGGCTAATTTATTCGCCCAATCTACGCCGCAAGCATCCGTATCAATTTGGTACAAGGAACGAGCATTAACGATATATATTAAAAACCAAATAAGGAATCTTTTGTAAGCTTCTCGGTATGAGTCACGATAATTTTCGGAGTACCTAACAATTTACACAAACTCAAACTCAAAGCATTTATTTCAATTAAACCATTTACAGGCACTTTTGAATTGTCAAAGAGTTGCTCAGTTAGTCAAAAATTTGAAGCTAGTTGCCCATTCCAAATCGTAGATCTCTATGGAGAAGAAGCCCTCTCTCTCTCTCTATGGAAAGTAAGCCCTGGCAGATAAAAGATGACCAGTCTCAACTGACGGCGCCCGTTCACGAACATGACACGTGGATCAGCACCATCCAGCTCAACCATTTTGTAGGGAACCGAATGATCCAACACACGCGCCACCATCAGCGAGACATTTAAGTGAGTATGACATACTCTCATCGGACATGCTCTTTCAAGTCAACATAAAACAAATGATACCATATTAAACGGCTCCATGGTTCTCACATAGATATGATATTACAAGTCAAATTACTGTTGATTCCTCAGATTTGACTATATCATCTCAAAGTAGTAGGATATATGTAGTCAGGATTCTTGATGAAGATGACACATATCAGGTTGATGATATTTAACTTTTGTAAATAGCTGTGTATTTAGCAGGTGGTCAAATCATATGTTGTTTATTTTGGGCAACTGCCCAACAATTGATGTTAGGTTCTTGTGTATAAATGTCCACTGCACGGTAAACTTAAATTGCGCGATGCAGGATTTATGTGACGTCAGGATTTTTGTGTGACGTCAAGTCTTTGATGCGTAGTTCGCATGTGGCGATGTAGATACCGCCACATTGTCATAAATGCTGTTAATAAATTCATGGGATAAGTAATAACAGAGCGAGCTATTTATACTTTCATCTCAGAACAAATAAATATTATTTTATATCATGTTTGTTTTTCCGTCCATTAACAGTATATTAAAATGCCTTTTTATGCTTACTATTTTCAATATATAACTTGCTGTGAAATCTTCAGCAATCATAATAAAAATGTTTGTCTATCTAAATAATTAAACTACAATTCATTTCTTCTTTTATTAACATTGTGTTGTATTGTTTAGCGGGCTGCCGTCCGCAACTCAAAAACGCAACGCAAAAAAAATCGTTAAAGTCGGACCACTCATTAAAAAGTTACGCGTGGTCATACATAAAAAAAAAAATATACGGTTTGACTTGAGAACCTCCTACGTTTTTTTTCGTCGGTTAAAAATACGCAGTTGTACGTACGTAAGCGCATCTTTTGCGTACCTACATTTAATAATCAAACTCCCTTACCTTTTCACAACTATGCCAGCTTCCAGTCTAACCGGATGCAGCTGAATACCAGTATTTTACATGGAGCGACTATCTGACCTCACCGACCCAGTTACTGGGTTGTGACGATACCCCTTGGTTGAACTAGTTGTCAGACTTTTAAGCTTTTAACTACGTACTTCGGGCTATCGGCTTAAGGTACTTTCCGAGTCATGCGCATTATGCCAAATGGCCTGCCATTTGGCGTACATACTGAGGCATTTAATTTATCAATATTTTCTTATCCTCTCTTAGGCTTATAACTTAACCCTCAACTACTGATCTAGCTCCGGACCCCAGCTTTACTCCACATTTCTCCCAATTAGATGCTAGCGGACCCGATATCCAGCCAACGAGCATGTTTCCTGTACTTTTAGATCTTATTCTAAAATCCTGCATCATTCGGTTTTAACAGTAGGTAATACGTACCTACTCGTAAAAGATGTCTATTATACTCATATTAACAATGACAATTAAGTATAGTTTGTACATTTTGGCACTGTTTTTACATTATTATTATATTGTGCAGAATAATTGTAACAGAGTCACAAACAGAGCTGTGTCACATAAAAATACTTATGTATGTGTCACATAAAAATATATAATTTCAAAAGAAACAAATTATTAAGGCACATACAACCTTCATCATATTGTAAGTGACAACGTCAAAAATGAGTCCTATTTATAAAAAAACGTACGTTTTTTCCTTAACGAGTCTATAAAGCATTTTACGTATAATGACCACCCATCAAAAACCACTTCAGTTATTTAAGAAACCACCCTGAGTGGGTAGCGGGGTTGCTAACCCATTACTGCTGCGGTCTTTTTGCCATACACGTGCGCCGCGTTTTACCCAATTAGGGCCCGCCAGCGAACGGGTTAATCTTTTATTGACTGTATAAATCTACAGCACTAATTGACTTTGGCTCAACCGCTTTGAGCTTAAACACACCATTTTTGCAGGTCTTAAATTGGACTTTCGAAAGTGTTGGGCTTTTATTTCTGGGTCTGAGCTTTGACAGAAGTTTATTTCGGGCTTGTGGTTTTTATTTGAACACTGAGGTTTGAGTCTTTTTAGTGAAGGGATTAATTATTTACTTTTTAGCTGTTGATTTTAGTGAAGAAATTAAGGTAGTAATTACTTTTTAGTTGCTGATGTTAGTTGTTGATATTAAAATTGTGTGTTTGGCTTGACTGTTGCACAATCGTTTTTATATCAGGTCTAACACTAAAATCCACAAATCTCACAAACAACATTATTTATTCGAAATAAAATAATGTTATTGTTATTAGTAATAGATTTCCAGTGCGTTTGCTTACGTGAAATCCATACTAATATTATAAAATGCGAAAGTAACTCTGTCTGTCTGTTACCTTTTCACTCTTTCTGGCTGAACACTCGGATAGACTATGAACTGGGTCAGGCCATAGGATATCTTTAATCCCGGTAGTAGTAATTAGCCCGTGGGATAATTTCCGACCTTCACGCGGGCGAAGTCGCGGGAAAAAGCTAGTTTTCTATAAAACATAACCATTAAGGCTCCCGTAGCTGTCTACGGGAGCCTTAATGGTTATGTTTTCACCAGGGGCGCGTCGTGTACAGACACGACGCGCCCCTGGTGGAACAATTCCTATGAAAACTTCACGGAAATTGTTCTACCGGTGTAGCGTTGCGCCTGTTTATGAGCCTTTACACTTTTCCCGATCCCTAATAATTATAATCTGAAAGTTTCAAGCAAATCCGTTAATCTGTTGAATTGTGAAAGTTTCTCGAACAAACAGAAGCCACTTTATTTTATGCATTAGTTATGTTCGGATTATAGTACTGTTATAAAAATGTTTCAGTTTGTTTTTATGTTATTTGTTTGTGATTCGTATTGGAAGCCGTATTTAATTAATTAATTAATTGTGAGTTGAGCTATTTGCTTTGCAATGCTTTTTGTGTCAAGTACTACATAGAGTACCCAGGCTAGCTAATAAAAAACATCTTTGAAAGTGTACCAAAAGAAAATATTTTTTGCCCATTTTTGTTTACCTATAAATTAGATTATCAGGCAGCTATCAGAAATAACTCAAGTTACTTAGACTGCATTTGTTTTTCTTCAGTCAAAAAATGTAAACTTTTCCATGCGATTAGTACCTATGTACCATAAAGGTTGTACCAGAGAGGTGAAGTCACGATTTGGGTCGAGTAGGTAATGAAGTTTTGTACGAGACGGTTGATGATTTTGTTACCAAAATAAATTGGGATAAGGGCAGGAGAATGATGATGGTGATGATTAGAAAGATGTTTAGTTTTATGGACTGTCACCCTTAAAGACCACACCTTTCTGGTCCTGGACCACTCCCTTTATAGTACTTTTTGTCAAATATTTACTTTGAGATGTTCTCTGGTATTAAATAATAAAGTTTTTACAAGCTTTATATTAGCTTGCTCTGTTCGTTTTGTTTCCGGTTACTCCAATTGTCATTCATTTTTCAAGCACTTCCTGGCATCCTATTGAGCTGAAACTTGGCATACTTATATAACTACCGAGACATTTTGTAAAAATGATACCATGGAACTGGTCTGATGATGAAGCCGGAAGTTGACCATAGGAACTCCTCAATCAAACAAGATAGCACCATCGTGTTTGAACTCATTAGCTATGTTTTAAAAAGTGCTTTGACACTAGGTGGTGTTCAGGGTCTAATGATGGAGCCGGAAGGTGGCTCTGGGAAATCCCCTTTTATTTCATTAAAAGCTTGTTTAAAAAAATATTTTTACTTATATTTTATTATTTGTATATTATAAAGGTAAGCACTTAACAAAACAAGGATGTATATTATTATATTCACACTTCAAATGGGTAGGTATACTTTAAAATTAACTGTGGAACGTAAAGAAAACATATTATAATCTTGATGGTATCAGCTTCCCTTGGTAGCATTATAAATAGCCGGCAACTACGAGCTACCGGATATTTGTTCGCTCGTTTGAAATATGAGTTTAATAAACTATTTTAATTAACATGGCCAGAGTGTAGGTAAGTATAGGTTACTAAGATGAAGTTGCTCGATGGTTTAATAAATATTATCATAAATATTTAGACCGTGAATATAATAATAACTAGCCTTTGCCCACGACTTCGTTCCCGTTGAAGTCATAAGACACAACAATTAATTAGTATAACAGGCAAACAATAATATAACAGTTAACAATAATAATAATATAGCTGTACTCCTGGACACGGCTCGCATTGTAAGGAGGTTCCTCTCTCTGGAGCCCTGGCCGGTAGCTTGGACCCTGTTCCCGATACCGGTGGGCTACTATTTTTTATATTTTTAAATGTTTTATATATTTTTTTATTCTTATATTTATAAATATGTATGAAAATTGAAATAAATAATAATAATATACCTAACAAGTATATAATATAATATAACAAATATACTTAACAATAATATAACAGGCAAATTTCTATCAAACTTTCCTGTGAACTAGGTACATTACATACTTCGTAGTTTTGGTCTCAGCAGCCAAAATTCATGTTTTTTCTGTGTACGTTCTACGAACTATCATCAGAATGAAGATAAAAGTATAATCATTTAATCAATTAACTTCTTTAGAACCCACCAATAACTCACTCATCCGAATATATCTAAACCACAGACAATAAATTATAGAGAAGAACCATGACCTATTGCTCTAAATATACCATTGAGTAATCCCTCTATTTTTAACACAGGACCAGATTGATTTAATAAAGATTTACTACTAGTTTAACAGTACAATGGCTGATCCGCATACAGCGTTGGCAATCATCCAAGTTTGGTAGCCGTCAAAATAGTCGGTGTTGTCATTTTTTAGTTGTTAAGTTACGCTAGACGGAGCGAAACATTTGAACTGCTTTAAAAATCGGTCAACTGAAACAAATTCAGCTGATTCTGTCTGTGTTTCTACTTGTTTTATTTCAAGAAGAGTGTTTTATAAAGATTTTTTTTCGAGCAGAATCAAAGAGTACAGACTTTTAATAAGTGAGAACCGATTCTATTATTTTATAGTGCGAAAGTGAGTTTGTTTATTTGTTTGTTACGCTTCCACGCTAAAACAGCTGAACGGATTTAAATGAAATTTGGCACATGGTTAGAGCATAACCTGGGTTAGGACATAGGATACTTTTTATACCGATATTCTGTATAATGGTTTGTATAAAGGTGAATATTGTTTTTAAAAAATGGCCTAGCAAGAGTAATTTTATTTCCAGCTGAATTTTCACATGATGTAAGCATTGATCCGTTAGTCTTCGCCGATATGGATATAACTATTTATTGATTACATAATAATTATATACGTTTCTTGAACTATCTAAAAGTCAGAAATAATCTGAAACATTTTCGTCAAAGAATCTTTCCCATAAAAATATTTATTCGGCTTTATTTATTTTCAACAAAATAACTAAGAATATTTAAACAGACTATACTAACTATTAACATTATATACTAAATTAAATTAGTGATTAAAACGAACTAACTATACAAATAAACAATTATCTAAAATAAAAATGTATGTCTGTAATATGTATGTATTTAGGTAAACTTCGCACAAAAAATATTTCTGTAACGAAATTAACATTAAATTATGTCTAATTTAGAAATGCTTGTTTTAAAAACAAAGCAGACAAGATGCTGTAACAACTCTGTGTCGTAATTAAATACTTTCTCATCTATATTTTTCACTAGAAGCCTGTTTCCGAAATTCTACCTTTGTGTAAGAATTTAATTAAAAAAGCTCTTGTCTTTACTGTATAATTTAAAAGTACATTAATTACTAGTTTTAAAGTAGACTAAATGTTGTACGTACCACACCCTTTGTCGGCTGTTTAGGCGGAGAATTTTAATTTTGTTTTTGTCTTTTACGTTGCTTTTCAGCTTTTGTTGTACGAGAAAATTCGTTTATTATACGTTTAAGTACATGTAGGCCTAGTACCTTTAATAATGGGTTATTAAAGGTACTAGGCCTACATGTAAATGAAAACTAGGGCACCAAGGATGGGTCCTTGGTGCCCTAGTTTTCATGTTCTATGATCTTGTGATCATCTAACAATTGAGTCACACCCGTTTTCTTCATTTAATATGGAGCTAAATAACTAAATACTTACAAAACGTTCATTTTATCTTTATAGGTACATCATATAATTTTTTTAAAGCTAGCGCCATTGTAATCGTCAAAATGGGATGGATGGGATGGGAGATTCTTACGTAGCTTTAGCCAATAAAGAAGTTTCTGTACAAATGGTATCTCTTTAATGACTCAATCGTGTTTCCTTGAGATAATAAACCTGTCAAAACTTGTAATCCTACTTACATAAATTCTGAGTAATAAATTAATTGAATAGGAACAAAATCTTTAATCACTTTTCCGTAACTTAATTGGTAACAGTTAAAATTGAAATAATTTACATCTTGACAGTTCGACGATGTTTATTCCGTCAAAGTAGTTGAAGAAATATCTTGGGAAAATCAGTTCAGCAATAAAAACAGGCCACAAATAGAAAATCTTTTTACCTTTTTAGTATTAGAAGTGTAAAAAGTTGATAATTAAATAAATCTACTCTGCTACAATATCTTTCTGTAGGAAAATAAAGCAACTGCTTCAGTAGATTCCAATGCGGAAAATGAACAGTATGCTATAAAAGAAACATTAAGAATTTGAGTTAAAATTAGTAGGTACCGTGTGTTTATTTATAATCATTGGGTACGAGAGAACAGAGTTATTCAGTTACAATGCTCGTGGAAGGGAAAAAGAATTTCAAAAAAATAGAGGCCTTTACCAGTTTGGTCCTCAATTTTGGCGATGAAATATCTAATGTATTTATTTATTATTTATTTATTATGTATTTATTATTTATTTATTTTATTATATTATTTATGTACACACAGTAAAATACATAGAGATACGACATAATTATAATACAAGAACAAAGGTATGTATTCATTTGTTACATAACTATGATTCTACAAATTTGTCAAAAATAATTAATAACGGATTGCAGAGGCGTAAATACCAACACTGATTATCTAATTAATATTTCACTTAGGTACTATACAATTAAACAGACATCATATTCCGATTCTAATAAAGACAGAACCAACTCTCAAGTTTTAATCCAAAAATACTTGTTAATTGGCTAACGAATGCATTAATTACTACTAAGGTTTTACGTTACTCTTGATGATAAATTATGCTTACTTAACGCGATTCCTTTGATGATGAAAGAAGATTATCTTTAATTTTAACGTTCAATTCGTTCAGACAAGTAAAATAACGCGTTAATTAAAATAATGGGAAATATTTAAATGCGCGTCAAACTAACTTTTGAACTTCAAAGATGAGGAACTTTTTTAATTATTGCGCTTCTAATAATTTTTTGGTCGTTTTATATGTATATTTTTTAAGAACTTTTAAAGTTGATCAGCGAGTAATTCCCATTATTTCTCATTATATTGGTCTAAAAAAATATTTGCTGTAACTAGGAGAGTCGTGAACAGTACGAGCAATATCGGATTAAAAGATTTAGCAGAGCATTTCATCCACAAGTACTAGAATGACCCCATTTTGTTCGACAAACTTTTGCGACTAAGTTTCCGTTAAAAACTGTTAGTTTATATCTTTTAACTTTATTGAATCCAAGTTGGTAACGATAAAGCATCGAAACTTTAAGTTTCAACGTTAATAATCTTAGCAGAAATAGATCTAGTCTATTACAAGTTGCAAAAGTATTTAGTAAAGTGCATTATTTTGCTAAATCAATAAGTTACAAACAGCGCCTGTACGTCGTATCAATAAGGACAATTTTCGTAGTGCAAATGATATCAGTGATGCGCAGTGGGCTGTAATAGGTGATCAGTGGTAGTATATTACCTACATAATAGTTTTAATACAATAGATCAGTATGTATATTGTAGTTACTTGGTATTAAAACAATCAAAGCTGGTTTATTTTGGGGAGTATACTGATCCCCAAAATAAACCAGCTTTGAAAGTTTTGCACCGCGAACGAAAATAGCTTATTTTAAACAACGGAACAACAAGCTTGGAACAAAAAGCATTCATTTGTTTTTGGCTTATTTAGACTTCTCATTGCAGTTGTTCCATCGTTTTTAGACTAATGGTGTGTCATTTACAAGTAAAGGAATGTTTTATATCCGTAATCGTGAAAAACGATGTTTAAAAAGTTAACTCTAAGGTCTCGCACACTTTAAAGGGACCGATTTTGTTCAAGAAACAATTTATCAGACTAAATGCTCATATATAACTTAACAACACACGACTCATCATATTTCATCCAACATCAAATATTTGACAAGGGGCTCCCAACAGTGTTTTATGAGCTTCTAAAATATTTACATAAAAAGGTGATCAAAACTTCTTAACAAGGGTGGTTTCAAAACCAGTTTACAATCTCAAGGAAGTTTCTAAAACCTCGAAAAATAATTAGGCGGCAGTGTCAGAAGGTTGGGAGTGTCAACGCTCATAAAGTTCGGTAATTAATCATTGCGGAACCCCCGGTAGGTATATGGGGTTTTATTTCACATCACTTTATTGGAGCGGAAAACTCCTTTTCCGTACGTTGACAGTATTTTATTTAACTAAAAGATTTTAGCCTTAATTTCATTGCAAAGCGATACATAAACCATTTTTTAATGAGGTTAATTCAACCGTTAGTTTAAAGATTTTTATTAAAAACGGATGCGATGTTTTTCTTCGTTGATAGAAGATTGTGCAGGCACATGTTTGACAAATGTATCGTTACGTTTTCGACACGCCCGGGGCTAAAATAACATCGCACATAATTAATAAATAATAGACCACGTCTTAAAAAAATAGGGTTGTCAAAATTTTCCATGGAAAAAAACCGCTGTCGACATCGAAAGTGCGTTTCACCCCTACAAAAAGTTTTTTAATTATTGTTTTTTATTGGCTCTGGTTGACAATTATACTGGCCACGGAATTCTGTAGCGTGAGGGACGTACTTGACCTATTTCTTTTATCGTCGCATCTCGGTTTTTATTATTCGCCTCAATTAAAAAACCCATTCGGATTTCTTTACGTCTGAAAACGATACGAAATAAATTTTAAGTTTCAATTCCTCGCCGGTACTTTAAATTGAAGCAACAGATACGCGGGAACTAAAATGGAAATTACCTAGGTTTCCTGCTGTTCTAGATTCCGTAATAAGTTGGATATTATTACCTACTATGCAAATTCTGCGATATTCGATTCTACTAAACTACCGTTCTCGGAAACTATTTTAGTAGGTTTACCTTGCCGTACGATGAAAAATATGTTCTAAGGGCGTCGATGGTCGAAATGCGGTTTTTAAATCCTTATTAATTTAGTATTTATGTAGTTATGTAGGTATGTAGTAATAGATAATTGAAAAATTTTTTTTTTGCTGCCTGAAACTTTGGCAATAACCTGTACTTTGCAAGGAACTACATTTAAACTTATTTATTTTAATTTTCTGTTTGCGTGAAAGGAAAATTACAGATCATATTTTTTTGAATAAAACAATTGCGTTACATCCGTCTTCAAACATTTCCTTATATTTTCAAGCCCGCTTCAGCGCTTCAGGCGACTTTGTTCCACACTCAAGTTGTATTATGTAGCGCCTTTAGCTGCTGTTGCTTAGTTTATTTATAGCCCAGCTGAGTGCCATCTGCGCTCGCAGTTACCCGGGAACTACAGGCCATCTGCGGCTAACTAGATAATCTGTCAGTAAAAGAATCATTCAACTGAGAGACTGAATCGGTTTGATAGGATTCTGTGCTTTATTGTGACTTATTTAGTGAGTACTCTCGCATGTTAGTACTAAGATAATTATTACGCTAACTACATAATTTTATTGAAATGTAGGTTACCATACTTATTTCATAATAATTTGCTAATGTTCTAAAGTCACTTCTAACATTTTTGGAGAAAGGTAAACTTTACAGGAAACAATACCAGCCACACTTTGAATATTTTTTTCTGTAAATATCTTATTTGTATATAAGGAAGAAACCGTAACTTCCGAATCTCAAATTCACTGTAACCACCCTGTAATTAACAACAAAAGAACAAAAAGTATCTGTTATTGAAAGGCGGCTTCCCTTTGCGATTTGAACAAAGTTCGTTTTGGCTTCACTCTGTTTAACTTGAACCGGGCGCCCGCCGTCGGCGATGCTTGCCAGTTTTCGTTAGTCGCAGTAACTGGGATATGTAATTAGTATCAATCAATTCATATGAACTATTATTAATTACTTAATCAAAAAAATAATTAATTGCCGTGTGTTAGTCACGCAAAAAACTTGAAAATGGCTCAACCAATTTGATTTTTTTTTTTGTTTAAATTGCCTTATTAATGGGGTTGTTTAGGAAAAAACAAATTGGAGGAACCCAAAGGACAGGTAGGAAAATCGAAAAGAATAATAATTTTGTCTCATGTGGTACGAAGTTCACCGAAGTTCACCGGGTCACCTTGTATACAAATAAAAGTGTAGTTACAGCCGACAGATGAAAATCTTGACCGAATTGTCATAATAAACGATGAAAATGACGACGTGAAAAATGACATTTAAAGACATCTACATCAATCGTGTTTAGTCAGACAAAATTCAAAAATGAAAAACACTATCGTAGATGATTGTAGGCTACAGTGATACCAGCATGATAAAATTGACATTCAGACCTTAGATGAAAAAAGAAAGATAAAATCAGACTACATTCTGGGAGCTTGAATAGTAAAGTATGATGATAATATAATCAAAAGAAAAAAACCGTAAAAAAATAGCAATGGTAATGAGCGTAGAACTGAGAGATAAAATTATCCATTATCTTTTTATTTTAGAAACAAGCTTGTCTTAAAGCTGGTTGATAATTTAATTGGAAATCACGCAAAACAAGCGTTCAGTAATGACGTCAGACGACTATAAAAAAAAGTCTCTTATAACTCTACAGACTGTATCCACAAGCATAATAAACCCACGTAAAATTATATAAAAAAACTCTAAACGAACCAAATGGTAACCTTATTAAATCTTAAACGATGAAAACCCACGTTTTTATGAAAGAAAATTTTCCAAAGTATTCGTGGGAAGATGTACTTTGCTTAATACATCCCACAATTACGATGTTTTACCCCATAATCAAGTTATTGTTTGGTTCCTCGCCATAAAAATGAAAAATCGACAAAAAAGAATGATCGACATAATTTGGATGTTAACAACGTTTTTTGTGATGATAGAACATTTTTAGATGATGGAGAGTTTATCGAGGCCTGAGACGACTGGAATTAAGAGCACTTCAATAATAAAGTGGGAATTTATGTATTGTAACAAATGCTTTGATGAAATGAAACAATCACTCAAATTCATTAAAATACTTGAATATGTAAAATATTCAGGCATTTTTAACGAATTTGAGGGATTGTTTCATTTGAAATATTGCGTTACTCAATCATGAGGATTGGATTTATATGAGAGCTGGACCTCAAATGAATAAGTTACAGTAAATTAAGTGTTTTTTGTTCATGTGATTTCTAGTAAAATTTTAAATTAATTTTAAGTTTCTAGTAATCAAATGATCACCCAGTTACTGGGTTGTGTAGGTCAGATAGGCAGTCGTTCAATGTAAAATACTGGTATTCAGCTACATCCAGTTAGACTAGAGGCCGACCCCAACATAGTTGGGAAAGGGCTAGCAGATGATGATGATCACACTAGCAGTTATTAATATTAAAGAAGTAGGAAAACAAAATATGTGAATCCATGCAAGACCTTTTATGTACCATATTTTAAGCAAAATAACAATATTCTATTCTTTAAAACACATCGTCAATCGTGCCTAAACACTAATATAAGAACAATGGCGGCAGTCAAGCCGCGACACACGCTAGCTAACAAGTTTGTTGTCGAAACTTGTTTGTTGACAGAACAAGTTACCGACACTACCTACATGTAGATCGTAGAGGATTAACGTTTCTCTTAACATAACATAACATCACAGGTATGTACCCGATGGGGTTGGCAGTGGTGTCCTGTAGTGAACCGAACATGCTATGTTAAAGTCCCATGTAATAGGAGGGCGAGCATATTGTCATATCCGGGCTGTAACTAAGAATCCTTATGGAAAAACCCAATAGGTAACACTGCCTGACCTAGAATCGAGCCCAGGGGCATACCACCACCGCTTACAGCAGTATTATTTTATCTTACTTCAGTGGGGGAAAGAGATGGAGCTGTACGTCCTGTAGAGCTTCACTCTTTCCTACACTGAAGTAATATTAAAATGATAATACTGCTGTAAGTGGTGGTGGTAGGCCCCCAGCACGCTATGCTCAACTCTCGCGCCTTAAATCACTAGCCCGAAAAGGCATAATAAGGCACGTTTTGTAACTTATTATAGTATTAATATCAAAAAGTGCCAAAAAAACAAATTCTCCTCGTTTTATTAATACAGTTAAAAATAAGATTAGCTTAATGGAAAAGTCAGATTATATCAGGCAGGTGAGATTAATCCGATTAATTTTTCCATTCCATATTCGAAAAATAATGAGTTGCGAAAAATAATGATATTCTGTATCATTCAATTTGGAATGATAAAGTTAGGTAGGTATGTCTCGATTTATGTAATATATTCTTAACACAGAGCAAGTTTATTATTTAGAATGTTACTTATAATAATAACGGAGTAATAAGATATGACGTATTATCGATACATCAAAAAACTCCGCTTTCAAAACTAATTAATGCAAATGGCGAAAAAACAAAGAAAAACACTACAGACTGTATAAAACACCAGACCTATTAAAAATCGTTTACCAAAAAAATATGAATAAAAATACGAGTGCATTAATTGCCTGTCATCCCACCACAAAATTTAAACTGAAATATATTTGCTCACTAATTTACATACACGAAAGCGGCAATCGTAAAAATGGTGGAATCGCTTAATTTCGTTTAAAGTGAACACCTGCACGACGTATAAAATTGAAATTGGCAAGGTGTGCCCATACTGTAAGGGGAAAGACGCTTATTGGGTGCACTGGGGCATGTAGATAACATAATAAAGAATTTTACTAAGACAGAATACAGGTGATTGACACGCTCGCAGAATAATCAATTTATTATATTATACACAATTTATTATTTTTTTGTGTATTTTGTCTTTTTTATTTTGTATTGTTGTAATGTGCGTTGTGTTTGTGCAGAATAAACAATTTATCTTTTCTTCTTTTTATAAAAGTGAAATCATACACAGATTCATTGCAAGATAAAATTATTATTATTTTGAATTTTGCTACTCAAGAATTATTATAACATGTTTTGTTGGCATAGAATATTTGCATGAGGTAATAATTTGGATTTTATTGGCTATAAATGTCCACGGTTTACTAATTCTAGTTTCCAGAAGTCATGATAATGTTTTGGGCCGTATTGTCGCATTTTTCCATAAACTACCAAATGATTCGAATAAAAATGGTACCTTGCCTATAATATTAACATCTTTACACTCTTAAGAAACCAAAGGATTATTTTCGTAAATCCTCAGTAATAGGGGCATTCACGAAGCGCTAGACCGAACCATCAAACTTAACGAAGTAATCGGGGTTCAATCGAAACGCTGGTTAATCTGATAGCCTGAAACTGAATTAATAAATGGTGAATTTTATTATGTATTAACGCGTTGTCGGTTCGTTAGTGTTGCTGAAAAACATCCCACGTGCAATAATAATGAAATAAAGTTGGGATTTTGTTTTAAACTTAAATATAACCTTTTTTTGGAGATACCTAGAGTTTATTTGTTTACCTAGTTTATATTTACCTACCTATTTACACTAGGTACTAAAGTCAATGACTTTAGTTATATATTGTTTTGTTATATATTGTATATATTAATTTTGATATTATATGAAATAAACTGAGTAACTGTAAGGTATTTCATGTTATGTTTAAATGTAATGAATAAATTGTTGATATTTTTATATGTAATACTAATTTCGGTACGTTATCTCTGTTGCCAAGGGTTATCGTGTCTTTTTTAGCTTAGGTCAATTATTAAATAACTTTTGTTGCAAACTTTATACATTTCTATATAGAGTATAATAAAACTATGTGGTAATACCTAAACTGTTCACCGAAATGGAGAAGATACAAATAAAACAATAAAAGTGGCTCACCAATTTACAAAAATGTGGCCGGCTTTCCCACGTTGATAATTATTTAGCTACCGCTTTATACAGAAAAAACAGCGCCGATTTGTTCAAAATATAATCCTGAAACCTGTCGTCAAATGTGTGAGCAAACACACCTACCCATTATGTGGCTAGCGATCGCGAAAAACTGGCCACCAAATATTTGTGAGAGGGCGGCTAATAGGATCATTTGTGGAGCCGGGAGCGGATAGCCCATAACGAATGGGTGCTTCGGCTTCCAAAGCTCGAACTTCAGCTGAAGCACGATTGACCTGAAAGCTCTCCAAACTAAATTAAAGCGCCGCGATTTTTATATCTAAATCGATTATCTGAATCGGTAAATCATTTCTCTTCGAATCGTTTTAAATTGATCCGATGGTTTTGGTTCTTTACGGATATTATTTTTGATAAGTCGATTTAAATTGCGTTGTAAGAAGGCTATAAATAAGTTATCGATATTTTTTTATACTCTTGAGAAATTTAATAATACGTGACTTCAATTTTAGATAAGTGAAAATAGAAAAATATTTAAAAAAATATATTAAGGATGTTGCTGTTTATAAATATGTTTATAGTGAGAACGATTATGTAAGATACTCGTTCGTTATTAATAAATAGCATTGTGCCTGGCAGTAGGAAAATATAAATAATATTTGCTTTTTAAAACAAAAGAACAGCATAGCCCAAGCTTAAAACTTAAAACCACTGTTATAACCAATTCGTCTTAACTAAATTCACTTGAAAACAGGGAAGAAAAATATTTAATTAAAAGCGTAAAATAAATGTTATGCAAAATGTCTGCCAACGAATTTAACTAAGACCACTGTGCCTGCTTACCCTCTAAGGAAAAAGATAAAAAAAATATGTAAATGAACCACGGGATCAAGAAGAGAAATGAGGAAGACTCCTTGATGTTTATATTTCGAAGATACGGGAAAAACGCACGAATACTAATATGACGTATTTTTGCATGATCGCGTTCGCAATATGAGCACTAGTGGCCCAGTCCTTTCGAAATGTTACAGGGAAACATCGTGAGGAAACGGGCATGTCCTAAAACCAAAAATTCGAAGACATGTGACATGTACCAACCCGCACTGGGCCCGCGTGGTGGATTACGGACCACTCTCTCTCACTGAGAGGAGGCCTGTGTCCTAGCAGTGGGAATCATAGGCTGATTATGCGTTCTGTTATCACAATAGCTAGTTATTTAGGAATATCGCTTCGCTTAATAAAACACAACCTTTGGTTCAATATCTATACTAATATTATATAAATATAATATTATAAAGCTGAAGAGTTTGTTTGTTTGAACGCGCTAATCTCAGGAACTACTGGTTGGAATTGAAAAATTGTTTTTGTGTTATATAACTATATAACATCACGCTACGACCAATAGCCGTTTTGCGTGGATGTGACGCATGTTTCCCCCAACCTTGTTTATTTATACTTTGTGGTTATTTTCTTTTCTTGTTTTTGCGTCATATTTACCGCAAATAAACGTATTTTCTTTCTTCTTTCTTTCTTTCTTTCTTCTTAATAGGAGCGGAGCATAAATGAAAAATGTTGCAAAAACGGGATAAATTATTCCTTTTTGAGAGCTTCCGTTGCGTGCGCTGCGTAACCGGTCTAAGTTACGCAAATATCATGTATGATGGAATTGTTTCTCTTTAAAAGTTCTAAAAAAAGTCCGCGACAGCATATGTCTATCTTTTAAGATTGACTCACTATAACCATTTTTTATGGTAATCAAATTTGTTCGAAACTAATACATCATTTGCGAAGGAGTTTTATCAACATAATATTCATTCTTATTCAAATAAATAGTTTTAACATCAAGGGTATTTATGTAGCAGCAAAATATGTTTTCATTCATTCGAATCGGACATTTAATTTCGAAGTAATCATGAATATAAAAATGCAATACGCGAACCGTTCGACGCCGGCGCGACGTTCCCTACTCTAGAGAGGAGAGGATGGGCACACGGATAGACCATGAACTGGAATAGGACAAAGGATCCGTTTTATCCCTATATATTGCAACGGGATTGAGACCTACGCGGGTGAAACCGCGGGGCACAGCTAGTTCAAATATAAAACAAAGTTCTTGAAACTTCAATCGGTATTTATCGAGGCCTATTTGAAAACTAATGGGTTGATTGTAATACCTTCGAAGAGACTTCTAAAAGCCCTGTTAGTAAGTTTTGGTATTGGTATTTACAATTTCAATGTAATTAAATAGCTGCTGAGTTTCTAATTAAATATCTTTACTAAACCAAGAGATGACCACACAATAGCACGGGGACAAACCATTGAATGAATTTTATTAGTACATTATTTTGTATAATGTGCTCGTGGCTAAGTAATAACAGCCGCTCGGGTCGATCCATCAGGTTAAGCTACGCTTGCCGGGGTTGGTCCGTGGATGGGTGACAATTTTCACATATCGAGACTCCTCCGTGCCTCGGAAAGCACGTTAAGCCATCCACGACCAATCTTGACAAGCGTAGCTTAACCTGATGGATCGACCCGTGCGTCTGTTATTACTTAGCCATGAGCACCATTTTTCTACTTTTAAATAATTAGTTTTAATTTACACCATAAGGGTAAATTATTATAAAACCCTATGAACTAATTACATATGAACAATTGATGGCTACACGAAAATCTCCCGAGAAATGCATTTTGCAATGATAAATGAGAACTAGCAGTACCTAACTGCAATTACACCTTCTATCTTCAAGTAGGTAGTGTCTCTCTCCAGGTATCAAACTACCTCTCTGCCCGTTAAATCGGATCAATAGTTAAGCCGTGAGGACGTGCCAAATAGTCAACCTGAAAGACCAATTCTTATAATCTGAAAATGATTCTACTAACTGGCGAAATGTAGGTGGTAGGTTCTTTGCCTAACCTTTCGGGAAAGCCGTGACGTCATGTGTATTTCTACTAATACAGCATCATAAAAAATATTATTGATTCCGCGTCTATATTAACAATATTATTTTAATACAAAAAGCGGTGAATACGACATTATTCTTCCAAGATCAACTGCCGTAAATGTGGTCGTAGCAATACGTAGAGGTCATCTAAGCATTGTGGCTACGAATCTCGTAGGCTCGTCGTAGCCGCTACGGCGTAGCAAGTATGTGTACCTTCGACCGATAGATTTGATGGTTACAAATGCAGTCATACCTGTACTCAGAACCACAAAAATCCAAAATGTTTTAGCAAAAATACGTACTCGCCTTTTCGGTAGTATAATAATTTAATTCAAAAATAATTTATCACCCGCAAAGTCGACGATTTCAGCAGCGGGAGAAAACGTAATTTGAATAAATATTCCTTCTAGATTTTGGAACGAGACGAATATTTTCACAACGAAACGGAATAACGTACTCTTGTATAAATATTTTTTCCGTAAACCTTATTTAGGATTACACCTACCTAAGTAGGTATAGGTACTTACCTACTATAGAGATTCGTAAGAAATGGTTCCATCTTTATATTCTTTCGTCGGAGATAAATTCTCGGACGAATATTTCTTTGAAGAACAATTTTATACAGTTCAAATATTTCATTGACATTTTTATGATATCACCCATAAATATATTTATGAGCGCAATAAAATTATCTTTGAGTCATCAAATACCTACAAAATTATTATTGAAAAAAGCTTGTAAAAGATTTACTCAAATAAATACCAATATTCTGAAATGTGACAAAAATTTCGATGTTCATAATGGTTTCACTCTTGAATAAAGATGTAAAGAAAATATATTTTCCTGTTAAAAATAAATCATGATATTTATATACGTTGTTCAAACAAAAATATTTAAATTTTAACAAAAACAAGTAAGGTTCCATTTAAAATAAATTAATTAATGTGAAATTAAAACGTGGAAAATAAAACAGAATATAAAATACAACTCACCATGGAAGGAACCGGCGATTCCTTTAAAATAACACAACACACAACGCCATTTTCAAAATCCACATACAAGTCACACGCACACAACACCAACATAAAATTTTAAAACGATTTTTTTCGAATTTCGAATGCGGAGTTCTCAGTTCTCAGCGATACGACGCGCGGTCGCCCGTCGCGGCATCCGAAGAGGTTATGGCAGAGAGTTTGCGTGGACCGACCCTCCCCCCACCTACATACCATAATTTTTAGCCGGTCCACCACCATAAAAATATTTCGCGACCGTATTGCGCAATGCATTAATCTCAACAACCGAAAAAAATAAACACGTAATTTTTTTTGTTACAAATATGCTAAGGCAGTCCTTTCCCGGTCTAAAGTTACACAGTTGTAAATTATGAGGGAAATAGGCGTAATTAAGCCCGTTTTACGTTTGAAATCCGTTCGGAGTCAGGAATAGGCGACAAGGAATGTTTTAATGTTTAATTAAAAGGATTGTCGCGCGAGGGGATTTAGCGAAACGTGATAAAAATACTAATCAATTTGAATGTGTCGAGGTGGATTCCCGTGAAACATTTTCGGATTCTTTCGAGTTGCAAAGGGGCATTAGTTTCCTTTGAAGTTTAATTCCGATAGTTTGCTTTCACCTAATTCTTTGTGAGTCGTTAAGATGTCTTTTAGATTTTCAATTTGTATCGTCATTTATTAAGGAACAGTGGAATGCCAGCTATTTGTATCTTTATCTAGCACAACAAATCCAGACATGCTCGTTTTCTTTCAATCAGAAAATTATATTGAGGTTACATTTTGATACGATTTTTGTTTTTAATATGTACGATTGGTACCTACACCAATCCCCTGATAGTACACGAATTATACAATTTAGTTTTTCCTTACGTAGGTACTTAAAATTCATACCAAGTACTCGCAAACATCGTATTTATTACTTATTGAACACAACAATTAGAAACGAAGATTTAAATTCCCCAAAACTATGTATATTACATTTAATAGCAGGCGGGGTGGGATGGTGGCGTTCTGTAGTTTCTGCCTACCCCCATGGGAAGAAGGCGTGATTTTATGTATGAATTTATTATATTTTCGGGAAAATTATAATGTTATTATTATAAAATAAAATAAATAAAATTGTTATTGGGTCTCAAACAGAATAATATTGTAATTATAATGACAACTGATGAATAAAGGTTCATTTATTTTCTGAAATAATTTCAAAATTAAGCTACAGTATCGAATAATTAAGCTTTGGGTATGAAACTGTCTGTTTTTGGTGCGCATAAATTAAATATTAATAGTTAATTTGGTACTGGCCAAATTAATTACAAATGTTTCATATTCTATTGAACGTTATTACCTGCCAATTGCACGGTTTTAATTAATAACATAATTATTGTGGTCGGTATTATACAATTGAATCACTTAAGATGTTGAATGACTTTACATAATTCAATAAATTATTATCAGTTATCAGTTTTTTGCCAAATAAATCAACCAACTCAGGCTATTACAGGCTAACCCCGTGTCCTAACCAAAAGTAATCGTTTTGCTAGTAGTAGTAGTAGCAATCGACGCGATCCTTTGTATGAATGACGTAGCAACGCTATTGATTAATCGCGCGACTGTTTATTTTATTCATAATATAAAAGAGCGCGATGATCGGTTTTGGTTAGGACGCGGCCTACTGCTTGTCATGACAACTTCTCTTCATTTTTTCCACCGTCTTTTCAAAATACGACCTATTTGGTTGTATATTGGGTCAATGGATGCTTGTTCTAAGGAGGGGCTTGTGGTTAAGTAATAACAGCCGCACGGGTCAATCGCTCAGGTTAAGCTACGCTTGCCGTGGTTGGTCCATGGATTGTGACCATCTTTTCTTACCGAGACTCCTCCGTGCCTCGGAAAGTACGTTAAGCCGTTGGTCCCGGCGGTCATTTATAGATCTTTGACAGTTGTTACGGGTCCTCGGAAGCCCGAAAGTCTGACAACCAGTCTTACCAAGGAGTATAGTTACCCATTAACTAGGTTGTGGAGGCCCGATAGGCAATCGCTTCATGTAAAATACTGGTTAGACTGGAAACCGACCCCAACATAGTTGGGGAAAGGAAGATGATGGTTGCTTTTTTTCTCAGTTTTCTCTCCTTTCACAGAGCATTGAACCACAAAGATCACAACATAACGTAATTCACTTTAGTCCTCCATATAAAATACAGCACGCTTTTCTTTTCAGCAAAAATAATTCGTTGCCAACATTGAAGGAACAGTGTTTGCCAAACGTTGGCAGCCAACTGCAACTGCCTGAAATGCCAACACTATTATCGAAACGTTCTTGCACTCATATTTTAAAATGTTCAATTTTCGAACGCATTCGGATTTCGGGCGTGTTCATTCATCCGAACGAAGACATAAAGGATTCATTCACCATTTTGTTTCACTCATTCTTTTTAAGTTAAATAGTTCGCAGATTAAAGTTTTTGTGAGAGCGAAATAATTCCCAGAAGTACGTTCCCGTATGATATTTTCCAACATCAACGCGGGCAAAGCCGCGGACAAAAGCTTCTTTATAACTCAAAAAAATATAAATTATTCATAACTAAGTTCTTGATTGCTTTGAAATAGAATTGGTTAATATATTGTGATATAGAAACTATTTCTTGCGTCACACTCGTGGGTTCAAAACTCAAAATAGTTACCATTCATTTTCTGCTTCTATTAAAACTGGGTTTTCAAATAATTCACTATAAAAAACCATCGAACCAAAACGGCCAAATTCAATGCGAAAATCTGAAAAGCTAGGAAACGAATCACATCGTTATCTTTGTAAGTCGTTTTCGTTTTCAAAATCGAGGTGTGATTTATAAATCAAGAACAACGGAGCGATTTACGCTTCGTTACCAATCTCTGAATTTATGGCAGATTTTATGGTGTTTTTAGATTTAGGAGGCTTGTGCATATCATAGTAGTGTGCTAGTAGTAAAGGATGAGTTGTATTTTTTTTAAATCCCATAACTTAGGGTATTAATGAGACTTGCAACGAATCAACTGGCCTACAATTACTTTTCAATTTTTAAGGTATCGTAATGTTAGTCTCGATGTATCTAAGTTTCATTGAAAGCATTTTCATTTAAACCAATCATTCATGTTTAAAGCTATAAAAATTCAAACCAATCATTCGTACGAGTAATTAAAGCTTAAAATAAAAATGATATTTTATGGACAAAAATAGACAGAATTAACTTAACTTTTTTTATTTTTTCACTTAAGGGAGTATTTTACGTGTGACTTTGTCGAATAATGTTTGAATGAAAAATTTTAAAAAGAAAAAAAAAACAAATTATGGTAGTTGATTCTTTGACATGGTCTCATGAATACCCTTGTGTCATGGAATTTAAAAAAAAACACGTTATCGAAGTGATTTTGCAGGTATCCTCGTAAACTTAAAAATAATTGATCAGGGTGTAGCAAAAAAACAGAATACATTCTTTTTTTCTTAGGAATTTTCTTATAAGTATGGGTTATAATTTGTCTCTTAGAAATCGAGTTTTATTGTATTACAGTTCACTACTTTGTAAATCTCAATCATAATGCCCGATCACCTGCACACGTGACGACCTACTGCATATATAGTAGGTAGTCTATGACCTACTGGCTGCGTCAGCAAACGGTATCAAAGTTGCTGAATTTTGGCACATAAAAAAAAATACGACTTTAATTTGTGTTTTATTTTTGCGATCGACCCGTTAATAAGATAAGTGCTTTAATTACGTAAACATTTGTGCATAAACATACCTAGGCAACACTATAAACCTTTATCAAAACCATAAAACATAAACAAAACTAAACTACGAGTACATTGAAAGAAAATACTTTTTTCCTAAATCTATGACGGTGAAGATACGACCGATCTCACGGGTTCACTGCCAACTCGTAAGAAAGGTCATCAACCTATCTATTAGACTTTTATAGATCTGCTTACGTCTATATCAGCTGAAAGAAGATACTGAATAAGTTGTAAAATGAAGAAAATTATGCAGTTTTTATGGGCACATATAAATATGCTGATGTTTGGAAAATATGGATTTGTTTTTGTTGAAATATTATTTTGTTTTTAGGAAAAAATACGAGAGCATTTGCAGTATTGAAGTACCTATATCAGAAAATTCTGAAAAATACAGAACGAAATCTAAAGTGACGATAAATCTTTGTGTTTTATGCCAGTTTTTGCATTTTCGATAGTAGAACAGCGACGAACCCTGAAAAAAAATGGTAGCATTTCGAAATACATTATTACATCTTGTAGCTGAAATATGTTATATTTCTTATTATTTAAATAAAATACTACAACCAGTCCTTTGAACTATTTTGGCAGAAGAGAAACAACAACAATTCTACTTAAACTCAATTAAAATAAATTTATTTCATCATAATATAATTCAATTAATCTTCTACGTAAAGTAATTCAACCATGCTAATAATAATGAACTTTAAGAACCAATTACTTCAAACAGTTTCAGGGAGGTAGGTATTTCGGGATTCCAGCGTCCAAGTGAGATGACAAGCGTCCGACAGCCTTTCACCAAGCTGCCAGTTTGTAAACTTATAAAATATGAATTGTTCCGTTTCATCCGTTAGATTAGAAGGCACAACTAAATGGCAATATATTGTATTAAACTCTACCGTTGAGGGTTTAGTAATAAGTAACGAATTTGGCTCCTAAAAACGGGAGGTAAAATGCCTACTTTTTCATTGTGCTTAAAATGATCTGAAAAATACTTTCAAAAGAGTTAGATAAACAGTTTTGATAATATCAGTCATATTTTTTTTTTCTTATAATTTATTTAACTAAGCACACTTGACTAATAATATTAAATAGGTTCCTACTTATTATACAATCTACGACAAAAATATTATTATACAAGTTTATGGATTTTTTCCATTAACTTGTATCTTGTCCATAAACTTTCCATATTATATTTGTCCATAAACTTGTAAGGTGTATCTATTCATAGTTGGTCTATATTCATCAATATATTTTAAGAGGTTATTGTTCTCATCACTATGAACAACTTTTATCAAATAAGGAATCGCCAACCATCAGGTTAAGCTACGCTTGCCGGGGTTGGTCGGTGGATGGGTGACCATCTTTACATACTGAGACTCCTCCGTACCTCGGAAAGCACGTTAAGCCGTTGGTCCCGGCTGTGATTCGTGGATCTTTGACAGTTGTTACGGGTCGTCAGAAGCCCGAAAGTCTGACAACCAGTCTTCCCAAGGGGTATCGTATTACCTAGATACTGGGTTGTGGAGGTCAGATAGGCAGTCGCTCCATGTAAAATACTGGTATTCAGCTGCATCCCGTTAGACTGGAAGCCGACCCCAACATAGTTGGGAAAGGGCTAGGCAGATTGGATTTTTTAAACAAAAAACTAACCAGAATTTATAATTATTTTACTTTGCCATCATAACATCGAAACAGTTGTATTGTATTTGTATTTATATTTAAGCAGCTTTTATGCTCGTAGCATCTATGCTAATAAAGGTACAAGATAGCTTAACTGTGTAGAAATATTAGCTTCCTATCCTTTTGCATGCAGAACTAACATTAACTTCTCTGTTTCTCTTGACTTCAGCTATTTGCACGAGATAAGCTCGGAATACTTACGTTTTTCTTTTATTTTCATGCAAAATACAAACTGATGTACAGTTGTCTTTTAGCAATCCGATTAGTAAAATACTTAATCAGGTGATATTTTTTACCTTACTTTTTTGCTAATAATGATAATCTGCGTAGTGTACTTCTTTGTTATTTAAGTGGTATTTGGATAATATTTTTGCCTCGATAGCATTTTTAAAGAGGAAATCGTGGCTAAGTAATAACAGCAGCTCGGGTCGATCCATCAGGTTAAGCTACGCTTGCCGGGGTTGGTCCGTGGATGGGTGACCATTTTCACATATCGAGACTCCTCCGTGCTTCGGAAAGCACGTTAAGCCGTTGGTCCCGGCTGTCATTTGTGGATCTTTGACAGTCGTTACGAGTCGTCGGAAGCACGACAGTCTGACAACCAGTCTAACCAAGGGGTATCGTATTACCCAGTTACTGGGTTGTGGAGGTCAGATAGGCAGTCGCTCCATGTAAAATACTGGTATTCAGCTGCATCCGGTTAGACTGGAAGCCGACCCCAACATAGTTGGGAAAAGGCTAGGCAGATGATGAGCATTTTTAAAGAGTGTATAAAATATATCTACGTCACTGAGGAACAACAAATGTAGTGAATATAGATCATTGCAGTACGGATGAAAATGCTTTTTACGTAAGTATGTCTTGTGTATAAAACACAAATATTATCGGCTTTATGAATCGCATAGATAACGTCTATGTTAGTCGGCTATTGATTGTCTCTATTTCTATCCCCCTTTCTTGTGTATTATGGCACTGTCTGTTAACATAATCAGCATACTAAAGTTTTGAAGTGCAGGGACACAGCGCTCCTGGGCTGTGAGAGTCGCGTTCCTACTGCAGGTTGGCGGATGTCACATGTCTTTGAATTTTCGGTTCTAGGACATACCGGTTTCCTCACGATGTTTTAAATACAGTTTTCAGAGCAGTGGTAATGAAATTATTTTCACAAAGTAAAGTGCTTGTCTACGTTAAAACCAACGACCTTCATCAGCTCATAGGTACGTCGCGGTAATTTCTACTGGGCCAAGCATAATATTAACTAAAGCTAAACTTTCAGCCTTATTGAAATGTTTGACTTACCGTGACAGCGCAGCAAATATTCAGCAAAGCTAAACAAATATTACCACTCCATATTGAACTCCATATGAATAAATGTAGTTTTACAACAATCACACAGAATTGGCAATTATCCAACAGCTCTAAACCCTGGACCGAAGTGAAATATTTCCTTTAATAGCATACACTATAATTGTGCATTCCTTCCGTCTGCCATAGATTAAGTTTTAGTAAAGGACACGGTTATAGTTTTGGAAGGAATTAAAATAGGAGTTGTTCGTTACATAGTAATAGATTATTGCAAGACGGCCATGTAGTTCACGTGTTTGCATAATGTGTAGCGACCTCGTTTATGCGTAATATATACGACTAGCTGCGCCTCGCGGTTTCACCCGCGTCAATCTTGATCCTGTAGGAATATCGGGATGAAAAGTATCCTATATCCTATTCCAGGTCATGGTCTACCCCTCTGCCAAATTTCATCCAAATCGGTTCAGCCGTTTTAGCGTGAAAGCAGAACAAACAAACAAACTCTTTGCAACAGCGCGGAGTTGGGAAGTTGGCGGTATGTTACCCCCGTGGCTCGGAAAGCACGTTAAGCCATTTGTCCTGCGCCTGATCTCTCTCCGATCGTATCGGATTGCCGTCCCATCAGGCTATGAGAGTGAGGGAAGAGAGAGTGCACCTGTGTCTGTGCACACACTTGGGCACTATTTTCCTCGCCGAAGGCTAGTCTCCGTTGAAATTGGCCGCCGTGGCCGAAATAAACTCAAACTCAAAGCATTTATTTCAAATAAACCAATTACAGGCACTTTTGAATTGTCAAAGGGTCGGTCAGTCAGAAAATATGAAGCTAGTTGCCCATTCCAAAGCGTAGTAGGTTCCTATGGAGAAGAACGGGCAAGAAACTCCACGGACACTCTTAAACGGCTTAATACGGTCTGGAGGACTTCATAATTAAGTTTCTAGTATATAAAACCAAAAAAAATGTCCCAAAAAATAACCAACACAAATAAGTCATGTCGCCTCTGTTCCTATTTCCCGTTCATCTACACTTTGACACAATTTAAAACTGTCTGTTGCTGTGTTCCGCTACATCCCGAGGACTTTTATTACGGGCAATGTTTATATGTCTGCTTCTTATTATTTTCAATGTACTGTGTCGTTTTCGCTCTAAATTGTACACATTGTTTCGCTTTTATACTTGTTTTCGCTACTACCATGACTTTGTTGATGTTGGAGAAAGACGAGATAGTTTTCTTGCAGTTTCTGAAGATCGGAAAATGTTTCTGTTATCTTGAGAAAATCTTGCTAAGAAAATTATGTTTTGAATGAAGTTGAATAACTGAGGTACACGACAGCTTGTTAAGATGTTCTCCTTAGATAGACTCCGTCGTTTTTAATGATAAACTCTACTCGGAAAACAGAAGGTTGCAATCTAATGCAACGAGGAAATTACTCAGTATTTCTGTTTCAATATCTATATAATGCTTTCAGAGGTCTCGGAAAGCACGTTAAACCTTACTAATAAGATTATGTATTAACCTTAACATTAAGACACTCGCAGCAGCATACTAAGTATTTTTTTTTTTTTTTTACCTTTAGGGTAAACTAATGCCTCTACCTACATAGCCACTGGATAGGGTTGGGTTAGAATCATGATATCCGGGGGTATCATACCGCTAACTTCCAAACTCCGGGGTGTTACAAAGAAATTCCTAATGGAAAAACCCAATAACACTTTGCCCGACCCGGGAATCGAACCCAGGATTTCACGCTCAGCAGTTGCGCTTGCGACTACGAGACCAACGGGGTAGGACTGTCTCAATATATCATGTTGTTTGTGTATGTAAGACATGACTCAGGAACATGTTCATTGTAAAGGTGAAGGGGAAATTAAACAAATAAATCGGTAATTGGTTTGAACAGACAGATCTTCGATCACTGACAAAAATAAATAAATAAGATGGTCATTGATCATTGTCGTTCAATATTATAACTTTTCAATTGTATAGGTACTTATTCTTGTATAGCTAATGTACCAGACATTTCTTCAAAGCTTTTTACAAGGCATTACACACATTATACTTAGTTTAATAAGCACCACTGAGTTCTTCACAATTCTTCGCTTCTCTTTGAAAATAAATGTAATGAAAGGTGTAGGTATCCATTTCTTTTAAAAAAACCTTAAAGAATTTTACAAAGATTAAAATTCTTAAGAATGAAGCGCCTTGGCTCGCCTAAGGCAAAATGATAGCGTATTAAAAATACTATGTTTTGTATACTCTAGCGCTAAAATTAACATCACAATCCTTTTAACTTTACTTAAATGGAGTTATTGTGTAAATGTTATTTTTACGATATTATACCGCGCCTCATTTATCTTTTAATGTCATTACCAAAATGGCAAATGTAAAAATATAAATAAATAAAGGGTAAATTGTATTTGCAAAGGGGAATGTTTTAGAGGCAGACCTTTGTTTTACCTATATCAATATTTTTCGTAGAGCAAATGGACTGTCATCACAATAGTTTGGATTTACAACATTTAGTTAACTTAATTATTAAGTTATTTGTCTATCTTTACCTAATATCGATAAAATAATATGACAGAAATTTTTGTCACACACACGCATTTAGCCACATATCATCCTGGCGTATATAAGGATCATATTTTAAATATAGGTACAGATATTTTAGCATTTAATCTCTATCCAGACTAATTCTTGCAAATTCTAGGCTTTTTTATTTCAATTTAAACGAATGCCTTGCGGGTGAGGTCTTTCCATTTATCACTTTTAAATGCAAAAACATTGTTGAAAAACTTAACAGAAAAAGGCGTAACTTTTACTCCTGGGACTTTTAATCTTATCGAAATAAATAAAAGCTTTTGCCAGCCATTGTTATTTCAAAACAATTGAAACTAATTTTTCTCAAATATGCTTCGAAATTCGAGCATGAAAAAAACTGTGGTACTGGTCTAATACATGCGAGCGCCTGGCCGGCAATGTTTGTATGAAAATCCATATCTGTCGTGTTTAGCGGCTAAGTAAATTACTATGACAACTCGTATGTGTCGTGTTATTTAAAAATGGAATGAACTTTGTACTTCAACACAATGGCAACCAAAGAGGTAACTTATCAAAGATTTTATTTCATTTATTTCTACTCTCATCCACCTTCTCAAGGGCGTCAGTCCATCAAGCTGGGGGAAGCGTCCCACATTACGCTAGAAGATACGCGATACGCGTGCGTACATGCCAACTTAAAAAATACCCGCTTAAAGAAACTATTTGAAACCCCAGTATATTTGGAACCAGTATTTTTAACCCCAAAATAACCGAAAGTAATTTTTTATTTTTTTTTATTTTTTTTATTTAAATGCCTTAAAAATTACCATTACAGGTCGTAGCCTAATGCGATAGCCAAGGAATGTATACATAATTAAAATTAAGATTATAGTTTATAACATAACATAAATAATAGTACTTTTGCGAATTCACCCCAGTGACATGTAAATATATAAATTTTGACCTGAATATAATGAGTATAATGAGTAATGCAATCAAGAATTCTAAAGAGAAGTACAGACTAAACCAATGAGTTTTAATTTCAAATAAACTGAAACGGGTTAAAAGGTAACTACAGCAGTGGAAATGTATGAATGTGCAGCGACTTTCAAATTTAGCACTGTAAGCTTGACCGTCCCCGCAAATGTTAAGCAAAGCTAAATTCAGCTTAAATATTAAACATTTTCACTACAAACTCTGCGAGATGTGGAATAATTTTTGGAGAAATGAAGTACTCAAATATTAAATAGTTGCTTTGAAACTTTTTGTGTTTAGTCCTGAAACATAAATTACTTTTTGAAAGTACCTAAATACTTTTCGTAGGAACATATTTAATTAGTGTGCTCTAACAAATATTAATTAATATTTAGAAAGGTATATTATTCAGAAAGTAGTTTGGTTTACTTTTGGGTAGGTACTCTATTGCCGTTTGATACTGATACGGCTCGAACAACCAAAAACTATTTTTGATATGTAGTCATACAGTACCTAAACAAATAGTATTTGTATCAAACGACTATATTCAAAAAATCTGACTAGATTTTATGTAAGCATGAACTGTTTACAAAGAGATAAGTACTCTAAAGCGATGTCTTTAATATTTAATTGAAATACACTGCTAAGCAGCATCGTACATTGTGGGGAAACAGGCCTCCCTTAGGTGTAATCCTTTAGTCTGTTACGACCCTCATGGGAGCTGATAACGCGGTTCTGTTCATAGCCCTGAACCACTTAGAGATTGTAAGTCAGCATGGAAAGCTACGCCATTATTTTGTTTTATATTCTCTTTGTTTTAGGTACTTAGTTAAGTGGTAGACACAAGAGAATTTTGTGTTGAAAATTCGGTTTTATATTGAACTAAAACAGCATACTGCGGCAAACTGCGATCATCAATTTTTTGATCAAGCATGGTTCTATAAATCCATCAATCTGCCTAGCCTTTTCCCTACTATGTTGGGGTCAGCTTCCAGTCGAACCCGATGCAGCTGAATACCAGTATTTTACTTGGAGCGACTGCCTAATCTGACCTCCACAACCCAGTAATTGGGTAATACGATACCTCTTGGTAAGATTGGTCGTCAGACTTTCGGGCTTCTGACGACCCGTAACGACTGTCAAAGATCCACGAATGACAGCCGGGACCAACGGTTTGCCGTGCTTTTCCCGAGGCACGAACGAGTCTCGGTATGTAAAGATGGTTACTCATCCACGGACCAACCCCGGCAAGCATAACTTAACCTGATGGATCGACCCATGCGGCTGTTATTACTTAGGCGAGGCGAGCTCCTCTTACTATAACTATTCACTTTAAATCATTGATAGGCCCATGATCATCAGTAGAGTGATTTCATTACCTATGTGTTATTTCAATGAACGGGTAAAGGAGAAAATTAAAATAGGTAATGCAATTGACAGAAAAATGTATGCACCGGCTTTTTTTTTTGGCTCGTCTTTGCTGGCACTTTAACTGTGCCCCAGATTATCGCAGTGTGTATATTCATAATCAGCCTATAATGTTCCCACTGCTGAGACACAGCCTCCTCTCTGTGAGAGGGAGTGGGCCGTAATCTACCACACGGGCCCAGTGCCGGTTGGTAGATGTCACATGTCTTCGAATGTTTGGTTCTAGGACATGCCGGTTTCTTCACGATTTTTTCCTTCACCGTTTTGAGAGCAGTGGCGATGAAATAATTTACACAAAGTAAAGCGCCTGTCAGGGTTCGAACCTACGACCTACAACTCGTAAGTCGTGGCCGTTACCACTGGGCTATCACTGCTCTCTAATTCAACTTAGACTTTTAATCACTCTGCAATTTTGAATCAATTTTATTTAATTACAATTTACTTTTTCTATTCGCCAAAATACCTAAAGGATAGACGCGGTCCACATGTGTCCCGCATCCAATATGTTCTGCTTACTCAGTGATTTTAATGCTACGTCTGAATCCGACCTTTGTAGCTGGCAGTCGTATATCATTGGCCAACTCTGTTTTTTTTTATATTCATTTAGACTAGTACATTTTTAAAATTTACCTGTGTTATCCCACTGCTGGGCAATTTGACTACCTTAAATTTCTTTAATCGTGAATGTACACACTTTATCCTATCAAGCTAGACAATAATAATAATAATTATGAATATAATTTATATGTATTGAAAAATTCGTCCGCATCGCTGTCAACAGGAAAAGTGCCCAAAAGGCTGGCAGCATTGCCACGTTGTATGGCAATGCTAATTCTTTGCCCAAAAAATAGGCCAGCCCTCTGGTCACGTGAAGAGTCGACCAAGCGTTTGGCGATGTCTTGAAAATTTTTTGATGCCCTTTGATAATTTTCCCTTGTACATAATTATTATTATAGATATTATAAGTCTTTGTTAGTTCTTAAAATTCTAATAATTAAATAATATGTATTGAAAATGAAATAAATATATTAATTATGAATATTAATGGCACCTACCATATACTAAAGCCAGAAAACAGCACGTAAAATGATTAAAAACCACGTTAGTGCGTACCTTTATTGACCAAGTGACATACATTTTAATATTTCATATCAGAAATATTGTTACATTTTTATGTGAACATTTTTACTGGCCTATATTTTTAGATGATGATAGAGGATAATCCGCTTATCATACTTCATAAGAGGATACCTTTTGATACTCAGATGCTGTAGATAAGTAACCTAAAGATCGTACCTACTTGTTACTTGTAAGTTAGCGATCAAAAAGATTTCGCCTGGGTCGTTTTGTCATAATTATATTATCGTCTTTTCTGTTAGAACTCACACGGACTACATTTGGTCGTCAAAATCAACCATGGAGGCGATACCTACAACATGATCAGTGCCACGTCGCAGCCACAATGCAACCACAATGATTGGTTTGTCCGTAAACACTAGCTTCAACGTAACCACATCGTTACTACTAGCGACAACGCAACTGCAAGAAGCTGCAACGACACTATTCACACATAACCACTGCTTGTCCACATTTTGTCACTGCGATGTGGTGTGGATGTGGTACGTGTGAAGAAGCCTAGTCCCTGTTACCACCACTGCTAATTCTGCGATTTCTAGCAATCGATAAAAATCCATTATCAAAATGCAATATCTGTTTACGACACGATAAATACGACTGTCACGTCGGTCTAGGTGTGAATTCTTGGCAGTGCATCGCGGATGCATCGCTGGTAGTTTCGACCTAATATCGTGACAAATGGAGTACTTACTGCTGATTTATACCCGGCTCTAAAGTATTCGAAACGTTTAGGATTACGCAAAATATATCGACCACACTACGGGTTCTCAGAATTGGCAACTGTAACTTTTCACTGCGAATATATAAGGCGATATCTACAAGATATACCTACTGTATACATAAAATGTTTCGATCATGTCTTTTCTAAGGAATCTTTTGACCACTACAGCACTGATTTGTTTTAGACAGATATCTATTCAAAATAATGTGTCCCTGGTTCTGAAAGCCATAATTATCCAAATCTTATGTATATAAGTATATTATGTATATAAATATCAGTAATTAGTTTGACTGTTTTAAGTTTAGCAATCACAACTTCAGTAAAGACTTGCTGCTACCCGCGGCTTCGCCCGCTTCGACCCTAATTCTGTTTGTAAAATAAAAGTAGCCTAAGTTACTCACGTAGTGTTGCCACGCGGAGCGCCTTTAGACTCAACGTCAGGCGCTCTTCGTGGCAACACGTCGTGTTCGGGTTCGCGACAAGTCAATCGTCATCCTGACGATGCCGTGTTGAGAGGTGAAACACGTGTCGATTTCTTAAGGGGTTTTTTTATAACTATTTAGGAATAGTTAAGCGGAATAGTTGACTAAATATATCTACGTCTATTGTATTTTAGAACACGTTTTCATGCCAGATTCCAACTCTAGCTCGATGCAGGCTGCAGTGTCATACAAGTACTTTACTTGACCCCAGAAACTAGGCCGCAGGCTACTAATGGGTATTAGTAACTTTGCCGTAAATCACCTAATATCAGACGACAGTTAATTAGCTGTAGTTTCGTCCTGCAACAAGCAACTTGCTAACTGAAGTACGTAAGATTAATTTGGTCAAGTGCTGCTTGAAAGGTGACGTCACAACTATACCTAGATAACATAATATACCAATCTGCCTAGCCTTTTCCCGACTAGGTTGAGGTCGGCTTCCAGTCTAACCGGATGCAGCTGAATACCAGTAGTTTACATGGAACGACTGCCTATCTGACCTCCAGAACTTAGTAACTGGGTAATACGATACCCCTTGGTAAAACTTGTTGTCAGACTTTCGGGCTTCTGACGACTCGTAACGACTGTCAAATATCTACGAACGACAGCCAACCAACGGCTTCACGGCAGGACCAACGGCTTTACGTACTTTCCGAGGCACAGAGGAGTCTCGGTATGTAAAGATCGTCACCCATCCACGGACCAACGCTTAATCTGATGGATCGACCCGTGCAGGAGTTAATATGTACTTAGCCACGAGCTCCTCTATCTAGATAACATAGGTATATTTTTTTCAATTTTCTAAGAAAGAAAATTTATCGGCAGCACAACATTTACCAAAAACTATTCGTCAAAAGTTACTAAACTTTTATACCGAGTATAAGTCTTATCCTTTTTTTTTTTTGAGGTTGGGAAATCATCCAATGACTTCTCCCGCTCTGGGTGGAGCGGAAGGGCGTGTCAGACTTTTACTGACTAAAACCCACCCGTGTTCCTTCAGTTGCCTGTTGCCAAGTTCCCGGTATCCCTTTCGGACTAACCCGCAACCCTGGCAGGCATCGGTCCTAGCGGACCCCGCCAACATAAGTCTTATCCTGCGAATTAATTTTGAATTTTTGTCAGTTTTTCCATACAAAAACTGTCAGACGACAATTTTATTCCACGGATTAAAGATATCTGACTTTGATGAAATCAGCCCTTAGTCGTACTTAGTCATTAAATATCTTTCTTGAAATGCATACAGACAATTTGAAGTCAGTTAAAACAGTCGCACATTCACTTTCAAGACATCAAACACACTCGTATTAAACCAACTCGTGTTACTACATAGTAAAATTACAGTAATTGTGTTATTTCAACTAACCGATATATTGTCGGCTCTCTCATAAATCGAGTCAACTAATTAGTCGTCCAGTTGGCTCTACAGTGTTAGAGTAAAAGCCAGTAAACGAGCGTCTCTACTTACGTGAATGTTTTAAAAGCAAAATGTTGTTAACATTTTCATTGTCATTTTCTTTCTATTTTAAAATCAGATTGATGTTTTTCATTTGTGTTCTCTTTTAGTTAATTCCAACTGTGTGTTTAGTTAAAAACTGTGGATAAATGTATTTTTAGCTTGTGTTGCTACAGGGCTTAAATTCGCGAGATTTTGAGTTCGATTCCTGTTTACGGTAAAAGTGTGTCATTATTTTTAACAGCGCGGTAACAAATATATTTACCAGCAAAGTATATTCCTATATAGTAAATCCTCATAAATAAACATACATGCATTGTATATAAACATTGGTGAGGCAGGAGTCATAGTCTTTCCATAGTTCTAGGTAACCAGTCACATTAGCTACCCAAACCTTATAATCTATATTATAATCTTATTATATCAAATATTATATCTTTGTTTACACCAACCGAAGGTGCTTGGGTCCTTGGGTGCTTGCATAGTGCGAACAGAGATAATCGTCGCCGGTTGGTGCTCATTCCATTTAAATTTGTCTAAGGGGCCTCTGCGAGTTGGCTACGGCCCCTCCTCGTACGCCTTCCAAAGGACCGGGATCCATAGTTCCGAAATCTCTTAAAAAATTCTACTTATCGTTCTCGTCAAAATACTTTTAAATAAGTACACGTGTCTACGTAATTAAGTTTATACACATCAACTCTTTACAATTATTTATGTTAATTCCAGTTTCTAAGTATTCGCTATTTTCGGACCCATACCTATTGCCTATTATAGTTTGAAACGTGATGTGATAGTTTTAAACAAACAAGTGTTATAGCGTTCATGTTTCCGTACTTCATCGTTGCGGTACTCGTAGCTTTGACTTTATGTATCTTTGTAACATTGTATCCCTTATGTTTGTTCGAACGTACAATTGATAAAACAAACTTTGGCTACATGATTTTAAAACTCTCGTGGTTTGTACTTACCCATTCACGAAATATCACCGAGAATCAATATCACGCGTTGAAAGGAGAAAAATAAAGCTTTGAAATTCGGCTGAAACATTAATACGACTATACAGAAATTAACGGTGTTGAAGCAAAATAAACGCAATAGTAAAACAGAAAGTAAATTGACCATGCTCAATAAAAGTGCTAAAAGGTAAAAGCTGTGAAGAGATGCTCAGGAAGACCACAGCAAATAACACAATCATGTCATGCCTATTATAGTTTAAATTTAGTTTATTTCAGTTGAATGCACATAAAAATCTAATACTATATTTGTAAAATTACACTGAAAAATATTAGGTTACTTGAGACAACCTCTCAGTTGGACAGCTGTCGAACGAATGTTTCCCGAGCTGTTCGGTATCTCCCAACTATAACTTCCACGATTTAAGGTGGTAGCACGCGAAATTCAAATTTTCTTACGTTTTTTGCAATTTTCAGGTCAGTATCAGGTTGTATGTTGATCTAAATATTATTAGCGGTCGTAACAAATATGCATTTACAGAATTATTAACATTAGAATCAGCAATACAACTCTCTAAGTTCATGTAAGTGCATTGAATGACGATTTCCTGAAATTTTCATTCCATGCACTTACATGAACTTAGGGATACAACCTGCATACAACCTGATACTGGCCTGAAAATTGCAAAAAACGTAAGAAAATTTGAATTTCGCGGGCCAACCTAGCGCATCCCTCTTAACGTCAAAGCGCTCATTTCACGTACAAGTAAACACAGTTACTCTTAAACTGTAATACATGAACCAGCCTACCTTTGGTAAACACGACCCTCTTAACCTTTTCAAGTGCTTGTAGTTCCCATTCAGATTTAAAACTGCAAGTTTAATTGGAAAACAGAGTATTAAAGTTTTTTCCATTTAAAAATAAAATTGGAATTTCAACCTTAAACCAACTGGAAAACTGCATCTCAAATACGTCTCTTAAATCCACGTTCTGTATACATATACTCAAGAATCACAAACGTTATCTCACACATACAAGTACCTTCTAACTGTGTGTGTAACCGTTACCTACACATACGAAACGACAGAATACTAAAAGAAGATTTTAACGTAGATTTTTCGCAACTAGCAAGCTCGCTGAAGCGGAGATAAGTATGTGCTGTGCATACAAACTGACTGAACTATCCGAGTCAGCACTTTTTACTTACAAGACTAGAATGTGCCCGAGTCGAGAATTAAGTTGTGTCTCGTACTTATAATGTTTGTATTGCTTGATTTTTTTCAACAGGTCTGGCTATTGTAACGCAAAATGCGAAGAAAAAAACAGAAATGATTTGAATAAACCCAAAAAAACAATGGATGGATTGTGTGAAAGAGGATTTTCATAAATAGTGATTGATGTATTCAAGAAGACGTGTAGCGCTGACCCCGAATAAATTGAGATACGAATGGTTATAAAAAAAAAAAAAAACTTTAAATAAAAACCTTTCTTTTATCTTTATCTTTTTTTTATCTTTTCTTTTTCTTTTTTATCTTTTCTGTAGGCAAGCATGTCCTATTATTATTAGAAGTATCTAAAACTTCCGACGAATATGTTTTATCCTCACATTTAGCGTGGGAGCAAAATATACGCAGGTAGAATTATGATTCTTCCAGATATCATGGAACTTTCCCCGAATCGAATTTATCATAATCAATCTAGTAAAAGATACAGTTTCATCTGTAGATACTATAACACAATTTATTATTATTGATTACCACTCTTTGAGAGTACTAATTATGTCTATGAAATAAGATACTTACCCTTATTTTCGCGCAAAAGTTGGGAGGTACTAAAACCGCAAAATTGTAGAGGAAACTCCGAACAAGTATTAACGAAAACTAGGGCCATAACAATTGAACCTAATTTCTGAATATAATGTGGTTTTATTACTGAACCGATTTTCAAAGTTTACAATTTGTTGCTTATTAGGTACTTTAGAACTTTTACAGAGAAAGTGGTGATACTTGTTCTTTTAGTCCTTTGCCTGGTCCATAGTATTAAAATTTCTAAAGACAGGCTTTATTTGCCGTTTTTTTATTTGCCGTTTGCAGCCAGGGTTCGGGCTGGTAGATGTCACATGTCTTCAAATTTTTGGTTCAAGGACATGCCAGTTTCCTCACGATATTTTCGCTTCACTCCTCTCACAGAGAGGAGATTTCCCAGCAGTGGAAACATAATAGGCTGATTATGTTTCCACTGCTGGGAATTCGCTATGACGCTATATACTTCGCTAAGATTTGAGAAAAGTAGATGATTGTAGATCACTTTAGAAAATAATTGATGTTTGTAACAAAATGCAGTTGTTTTTTAATCTCACCGTTCATAAAAGACCACTCCTCCCTTCAAAACATGAACCATATTACGGCCAAAGAAAACAAAACATCTGCTGAAAAATGCAGGCGTGTACGCAAACATACGCTGAGGCAGACGAGCCATTGACACACATCCACTGAGGCCGCCTAGACAAGAGCCGTCTTAACGTGCTCTTCAGCGTTCAAAACGACGGTATATTTCTTATTACCGTCACTACGTAAATGGCTACTCTGAAACTTTAAAAACATACAAGTTATGTTAGACTAGCACTTGTTTGTGGGGCAAAAAAAGAAACGACGGCTGGATTGTTTGAAATATGATAATACTAGCTTCCGCCCGCGGCTTCGCCCGCGTGGTATGTCGATAAAAAGTAGCCTATGTCCTTTTTCAGGCTCTAGACTATCTCATATAGTGTTCAGTAGTTTTGGCGTGAAAGCACGACAGACAGACAGACAGAGTTACTTTCGCATTTATAATATTAGTAAGGATGACTGCATAAGAGGCGACTACTGAGCTGAGGGCTATCAGTCCTAGTATAGATGTTTTGAAGATGAACACAACATGCCGTGCTCAATCAATCTGCCTGGCCTTTTCCCAACCATTTGGGGTCGGCTTCCAGGCTAACCGCCTCTTACTGAGTAACACGATAGTTCTTGGTAAGGCTGGTTGTAAGACTTTTTGGGCTTCTGACTACCCTTAACGATTGTCAAAGATCTACGAATGACTGCCGGGACCAACGACTTAATGTGGTTTCCGAGGCACGGAGAAGTCTGAACCAGACTTCTCCGTGGCTGATGTTCACCCATCCATGTACTGAGCCCTTATAAAGCGGGATAAGGACAGGAGCATTATGGATGATGACTTGTGTGTGCTAACAAATTAGCCTAGACTTTTTTAATGTGAAATCCTCAAGTAAGGAGATATATTTTCCGATTTCTGAAGGAAAATAAGTAGTTTCCATAGTTAATATACCGTCAGAAAAGTCCTTTATCATATTTTTATAAATAGAATAATCGATCTGCATGGTAATCTAAAATTAAGTGGGAAAGACAATTCCATAAATACACCGGGAACTTGGGTCCAATCAATTACTGAATCAATCGCTCTGATTGAGCGTGAAATTGGGACGTCTATAGTCACCTTAACCTCAAAGTACTGCTGTGGCGTTGTGCTACGGGTCGTGGAGTTTCCTAAAATAAACTGGGGTTACACGATGACAAAATAGTTTTTTTTTCAGAAGAGATTACAAAAAATAATAGTAGTGTCCGACCCTAAATCGATTTTCAGCCGAAAACGAATCTTCGGCTTTAGTCTTATTTTCGGCCGAATACGAAAATGATTTAGTCATTAAAAATATTAATATTGCCGCTGTACACTGAAAACTTATTTTTTTTTTACACCTAGTGAGAGAAAGAGCAATTAATATAGGTTTTAAATAAATATAAGCATAAATCATAATAATTCCATTAAAGGATACAATATTTCGTGTATTTTTGTTTTATTGATTCACTATTCGTATTGCTAAACTTTACGAAGTAGGCCGATTGACGCGCGACAAATCACGAACTTCTGATTTTCGGGCTGGATGGCCGAATCATGATTTTTTAGACGAAAATGGCCGAAAACGAAAACGAATCTTCGGTCGGTCACAAGATAATAGGTACCTACTTGGAATAAAAAAACATGTCTTCCTAATCTTTGTCAGAAAATATACGAACACAGCAAACAAAGTGGAAACAGTGGAAGTATCAGCGAAGAAAACAACGCATTTCTATAATAAAGATAGGTACTGATTTACTGAAAGAAATCAGTTCCGACATCCGACATGCTTAATTTTGTTAGCGTACACAATTTTGCGAAGTTCCTCGGAGAAATCTACAGAAACTTCCAACAAAAGCTGTTCCGGAACATCAAAGATCGGAACTATCTTCAACAATTCAGGACCAAACACTCTTTGATTGTTCCAATCTGACCTAGGCCAATTCTCCCAAAAAACGGCTTCTAAAACTAGAGCAGGAAGGTCATTCACAATAATAATTTCCAAGAAACAATGGAAGCTAACTATCGAAGTTTAAATATTCATCAAATACCTTATATCTGTCGTGGGGCCGTTGGAACGGGCAAAGTTTCCGTGGAATCCCGGCAAACGACATTAGGCGAGTGCCGGAGGATCCCTGATTTGTAACTTTGCCAAAGTAGGCCGGGATTGGGAATTAATTGTCTTTTAGGCCTGTTCAGAAGACTTTCTGCCAGTTTCTTGCCGATTGTGAGTGTTAGCAAAATGAATTTCTTCTGTTTTCAAGTGCGATTTGACTTAGCATTTTAGTTTGTTATCAATGGTAAGTGCTTTTTAACTGACTTCCAAAAAAAACACAAGAAAATATAAATGAACTTTAATTTCAGAAGTCGGTGGCAAGAAATGAAAATTGAAAAGCAAAGACACCGACTTCTGAACCTTGCAAAATTGTGTTTTGGAAATCGGTTGTTTTTTTTTGTTAAAGTTTATAAGTCATCATTTTGGAACGATGGATTTTTTCATCTTAAAACCGTTTGTTACCACAAACCGTTATAGTTTACCTTTTATGTAGTTTTTTATGTTATTTTTTTGTGAAATTGTGTCAGCGTTAAGGGGCTCAGACATCGTTCCTTTCTTTGCATTCATCGTTCCTAAAGCAAGTCACTGAAAAAATTGAATTCTAGTTCACAAAGACCGACTTCAACTGTACCTACTTTCCATCACAAGATTTTTACATAAAATAAACTCAACTGAGTCTAATCGTTACCCATTTAGAGTTAAAATATGTCCAGAAAACAAAAAAATACTTGGTAAAAGACTGCAGTGACGAAACCTTTCAGTAAAGAAAACTAAAGTTACAGCAACATAGTCGCTGCGATAAAACAAAGGAAAGATTTCCGAGATGTCTTTGAAAGAGTAACTTGTATTGTGTTATGCTATAAAACAGGCTGTACCTATGAGATGGACAATTGTTTTTAGTGTTGCTATTAAATCACGCCGCTTTTAAATACAAAATGTATGTTTTTTGAGTCTTGTCTGGGTAAAATGTTGTACCTACGTTAGCACTGTATTTCTTTTAAATAATGTTGAAAATCAAACAAACATTTTAGATCAAATTAAACCATTTTCGCATGGTTTATAGTGAAAATATATGTACCTATCTAAATATAATGAGGTTTTAACATCACTTAGGGCGTTTTTCACCAAACTTCTATTCCGAGTATAAGTCTTATCCTGCGAATAAATTTTGAAATTTTGACAGTTTTTCCATACAAAACATGTCAGACGCCATTTTTATTCCACGGATAAAAGATATCTGACTTTGGTAAATCAGCCCTTAGACGCAGTTCCTATTCAAGTGATATTCATTTCTTTGTGTCGTGTGCGAATGCTTGTTCTGAAACTGTAGAGTAGTAAGTTTATGAAAGTTTACGTTCACGTATTTCATATAAATTAATTCTTAAATAGCGCATATTTATTTTATTATTTATGTACACAAAATACATAGAGATAAGACATAATTAAATATGAGTACAGCTTATTGAGGTACTGCTTATTTCTTAAGAAATTTCTTCCAGCAGACCTGCGAAAGGAGAAATGAGAAAGAAATGTAGACAATTGTGTGTGAGAACAAGAAGAGAAAAACATGAACTGCAAAGTCTTAACTAAAATATTAAATATACCTACACTTATACGCAAGAAAATTAACATACTTATACTTAATTAAATACATAAATATATGAACATAAACACACTATAGATACTTAAATAATAATATACTCATAGTTGAGAGGAAAGATAATGCTCTTTTACACGAAATTTAAATAGAGACACAGTTTTCAAATCACGAATGCTAGGCGGAAGGGATTTATGATATTCATAAATTATTAATTTAAACATTCCCCCAGCCATTTAGTTTTCACAATGAATGTAATATTGCTATTGCCAAATTGATCGAATTTTATCAAGTAACATTTTCACGTGTCTCTTTGTGCTAAAAATAACTGTGTTTTAATTATGATCCGAGCTTTTAAAACTTTACATTTAAAGTGACAATTGAAAAGGAGTGCATAAAAATGAATAATGTCGAAAATATTATAGTAAAATATAGCATCTCAATTCAAAATTCGTATTTATAAGTGACGGGCACTTTGTATACATTCAAGTACCCTGAGGTCTTTATTATGTAAAACAAAGTCCCCCCGCCGCGTCAGTCTGTCTGTCTAAACGCGGTAAACTCAAAAACTACTGAACAGATTTTCATACGGTTTTCGTCAATGAACGGAGTGATTCATGAGGAAGGTTTAAGAATCATTGATTAAAAAAAAAAAAGAGGTTTGAAAAAATCATGCCGTCTGGGAGCTTTACTGGCCTGCGCGTTACGGTAGTACGATTTCGTGAAATAATTTCCGACATCCATGCGGCAAAACTACAGGAAAAAGCTAGTGTAGTGTATATTGAAATGATCATAGTTTAACCCTGAGTATACATGGTCAGTGCATTGTGTCTCTGGCGTCCATTAATTTGTTGTCCAAATGCTGTCATCGTGTCGCCAAAATTACACGGTTACTTCAACAAGAAAGTCAAAATTCAATTTAGACGTAGACAGCTAAATTGAACCGTATCAACCTAAACGTGAATCTTTCAAAGTCGGCAAAGTGAATCGAAATGAAATGAGTTTATTTCTGCAAGTAGATCTTTTAAGACACTTGTACACGTACATTTTTTGGTATTTTTTTAAAAACTAGATATCGCCGGCATTTCCTTGCTGACTGATCCCTGAAAAGAAATGCCGAAACAAACTCAGAGGTCATAGTCACTTCTATAGTCCAAACATTATATTCTAATCAATTTGGTTCAACCATCTAATATTGTCTATTGCTAATAATTATGTTCCATACAAAACATGACCATTAGCTTAACTCTCAAACTATAATACTAACACCGCTTCAATTGATCAAATTGCAATTTATCGTTTAATTAACACCATTGCATATTGGAAACGAATTAGCATCAAATTGAGTCGATATCTATTAAACGGTTATCAGCTGTGCCCTGCACAGTTTATTACAATGTGGGGTTATTGCTGCCACATGCTGGCTGTGAGGCTCATCGCATTTAATAATAAACCAACTCATTGGACTATAGTATGTTGATGATGACGAATCTTTGTTGCATTTACTAAAAATTGAACTGAAAACTCATAGCACAGAGATATTTACAATATTTCCTAGGTAACGGATATAAAGGTCATCTTTTAGCCCTACAAATACTGCTGTTTATATTATCAAGTATCATAATTATTACAAAAGGCAATACAAGTCAACTGTAACTACTACACCTTCCTAATCTATTCTTGGGCGTAAACTGCTGGCAGTGCAGCTCCTTTAATTGTGATTTTCTGCATCAGCAACATTGTTATGGTATACTTATAATAATAATCAATCTGCCTAGCCTTTTCCCACCTATGTTGGGGTCGGCTTCCAGTCTATCCAGCTGCAGCTGAATACCCGTATTTTACATGGAGCGACTGCCTATTTGACCTCCACAACCCAGTAACTGGGTAATACGACGATATCCCTTTGTAAGACTGTTTGTCGGGCTTCCGACGGGTCCAACGGCTTAACGTGCTTTCCGAGATACGCAGGAGTCTCGGTATGTAAAGATGGTCACCCATCCACGAACCAACCCCGGCAAGCGTAGCTTAACCTCATGGATTTTGCATGAGTTATTACTAAGCCTAATACCAGCCTATTATTGTCCCACAGCAGGGCAAAACCTCGTTCATAGGTATATATTTATTTATTTAAATCACAATTATAACACCTTAACAGAATCATCTAAAGCGATGTTATAAGTACACTGTTTACACAAATTAACAAACATCACTTGTAAGCAGAATTACAAAGAATTGTATACCTACCAAGTCATATAACAATTAATATAAACATAAAGAAGGTGAGGTAAAACATCGTGAGGAAACCTGGACTAAATTATCTGATCAGAGATAATTTAGTCCAGGTTTCCTCACGATGTTTTACCTCACCGATGTCAGTGATGTCCGTAGACATTTGGTATACTCATACCATGACAAAATACTCTCGATTCTCTAATACAAAATGTTACCTGCTAGGGAACGCTCCATCTCAAAAAACTTCACACAAAAAGTGGGATAAGCACAGAGTTAATAAATTGTGTTAAAGTTGAAAAAATATTTGTCCACCTGTTGCTTGTTAAACCCATTGTTCTAGAACAGTAATGGACAAAACTATGTGCGAATTATTTGACTACAGAAGTAGGGTAGTTGTGTGTTAATTTGTAAATCTGTGTAGGTATGTAGGTACGTTGAGCTCCTTATGTTTTGAGTTGAGCTCCACTATTACTGACAAATGCTTGCACTAACTGGACAGGTCCACTCAAATCGTTGTGGTTCTTTCCTCAAAGGCCATTTCAGACGCTAACCTACATGGTCCTCCTACGACCCGACCAAAATTATGTCTGGACTTAATGATTTTTGCTTACGCGTTGATCTTGGATCGACACTGTAAAGGTTTCGTCCAAATATTGTGTGCATGGCGGTTGTTAGTCGTCGATCGATGGCATGGATCGTTCAGATCGATCCATAGCAGCCGGATTAAATTTATCGATTGAGACAAGATTATGTTTGGAGGCTATCAATATGATCGAAACCGACGGTCACCTTAATAGAGGAATGTCGCCCTGGCTATTGTCTTTCATGCGTTTGCTTGAAGTGATCGTGACCAGAGGTAGGCGTTTCGAGAGTATCAAGATGGATGACGCAGTTTCCTGAATTGTGGTGGTTCGCTACTCAAGATTTATTATTTGGTTACCTATTCAATATCATTCTGGGTAGTTGTTATAGCTATCAACCTCGCTAACTGGCTTATACTTATCATCACAGTGCAACAAGCAGTTAAAATAAAATTATATCACAATTATTTAGACTTCCATTGTTCCTGTTTCTTCCGAAGTTAACAGCATACCACCGCCTCTGCTTACCCCATAAACACAAAAACCCAGTTATCATCACTTGTTATGTTCCTTCCCGCGTTTCGCGGAACTTCCCATTACGTCTCTCTATAACTTCACACGGCGACAATTCGGTAATACCAAGCGCCTACCCAAAGATTATGGGGACAGACACGATGTTGCCTGTCAATGTTCTAAATAGACAAAGTTCTTTTAATAATAATAATAAAAATCGTTTATTGACCAAATACAGGATTGTTTACATTTCCTTAAATATTAATGATTACAAGTAAGTAAACTAAAATTATTTTCATGAAGGAAACATAATTTTAATATTTTAACTTGCGGACTCCATACTAGGTCGAGCCTGTCTCATGGAGTCCTAGAGAGTATTTAATAATTAGAATTTGTGTTCAATATTATTTATTTTCACAAACAATACATTTGACAGCGGGATTCACTATAGCTAATTGCAAAATGTGAGTTTTTTTTTAATGTCTGAGTGCTCTGAAAAATCTAAATAAAAAGCTCCAAATTTGGGTAACAGTGAAAATCGAAAGGTTATCAAAATAAGACTCGTTCACACGGCTACACATCAAACTATCCATTACCAGTTTAATCTGATCTCACATTGTATAGGATTTTTGTACAATGAGAGGTTAACCTGACCTCTACTCTCTCTCTACTGAGACTGGATATTTATAGCTTGATATGTAGCTGTGTGTTCATCGAAAGTGAGTCTTTCAAAGGAAGCTTTAATTATTCGACATCATAATTATATTAAATTGTATGGTTTTTAAGCATACTTGAGCAAAATCATGACTTTTAAAAGGTATGAAAAGTTTATATAGCATTTTAAAATGAGTAGGACTGACAACACGTCGTTACATCGACGTGTTGTCAGTCCTACTCAACTAAATGTTCGTAGAACAAAAGAAGATCCAAATTTTTTTGGCAAAAAACTGAGCTCTCACACCTTAATCTATGACGTACCGTATCGAACGAAAGCCATTTCCCGTGACGGGAATGAAGTGAAGAAAATGTACGTAGTCTCCTCTGTATCGACGATATCGGAAACAAATGAGTTTAGTTAGTACGCCGAGGCTGGCTCCCGGTTAGGGCTGCGCTGAAATTGAACGACGTAAAGGGATTTCAGGGCTGTGCTATCTGATTTTGGGTGTATTTGAATATGTTGATGTATGATGGGAAGAGTTGGTGTGATGTTGAATTTTTGAGACGAAAAAAATTAAGTATCGGGGTAGAAATAACTAGCAACCCGCTACTCCGCACGGTTTTTACAACTTGACAAAACATCGAGAGTTCTTTATTTATTATGTAAGTTTAGCAAGTACATAAACCGGAATACATTCTCTACATCCTGGTGCAACCGCATCAAAATTAGTTGCGTAGTTTAGAAGAACAACGCGATCACACAGACAGACTCGAAAAAAAACTTTAAATCATAATATGCTTAGAAGAGTCGGTTTTAACAGAATAATGTCACCAATAGAATGCCGCTATTGTATACTTATATGCAGTTGTCCCTAGGAAATCCCAGACCGTGAATATTTGATTCGGTTAACATTAGCACCTCTTAACATGCTTGCTACAATCAATTTGCTTAGCAGAGTGTTAATTATTGTTTGTTAATTTCAGCAACTGGTATGTAGCTACTAATAAATTAATTTGTTGGAAACCACTTGTCACTTGAAAAAAATCTTGAAGTGGAAAGAAGTAGCTTACTTTTTACCCGATTACGGCGAAGCAAAAAGGAGGGTTATGATTTTGACCGGTATGTATGTATGTATGTTCATGTGTTCCCTCATAACTTCTAAACTCCTCATCATAATTTGACAAATGAGGTATCGTTGGAAGCGTCTCAATCGTCCGCTGGTTATAATTAGGCTATGTGACCTCACATTAAATTGATTAAGGCGCCCCTCTAGAAGACAAAAAGTCAGGAACTGTGATGTCTTGTTTACATCTTTTTAGTAGACTTTTTGTCGTAGTTGGGTTTTAGTTTTATAATTACCTGTAACGACAAAGAACTATGACGATGTTCCCGAGAACATTTCACAAGTCTGTTATCAAACTTCCAACGATATGCCGCTGAAGGCTGAAATTCTACCTCCATTATTGTGTTATGCCACCGGGACACATATAAAAATGTAAATAAATGTTAATTTTCATTGCACTCGGAAGGAATTTGGAACGAGCTAATCAATTTTTACGATACCTTGAAAGGGTTGCGAACGACCGCAGCTGCTCAAATTGTTTATTGTGCCACAAAATGGCGACTGTCAGCTGTTATTGTTTTTGTATGTTCATGGCTAATTTCGGTTTTGGAGTAAGCCGCACATGAGTATTCAAATATAATCTATCAAAATGAAGATGTCTTAGTCAGCTGTTGAGAAGGGTCATAGCCTTCTCATACTGACATATAGGTAGGTATATAATTACTGCTAAAACCACACACACACCATACAAACAAGTGCACACTTATGTCTGTAATTTAAACGGTGTAGGTACTAAATAAAAAGTATTCTAGTATATCTTTCGTTTTTAGGGTTCCGTACCTCAAAAGTAAAAATCGGAAGCCTTATAGGATCAATTCGCCGTCCGTCTGTCTGTCAGTATGTCGGTCAAGACCCTTTTTCTCAGGAACGCGTGCTGGGTGAAATTATATAATGTCTCTCTATGGAATGGAGCTCTAAAAAAATCAAGTTCAAAAATCAACGCAATAAAAATACTGCCATTTATGCGACATAATTTTGATACTCGCAAATAAATCAAAACCCACAGGGTACTTCCCGTTGACCTAGAATCATGAAATTTGGCAATAAGCGAGGTCTCACAACATAAATAAAGGAAAAAGTCCGAAAATGGTTAATTTGTAGTTTTATAACAACTTTTTTTTTTGCGATTACAATCTTACATTTGCCGATGGTGATTGGACGTACATTGAAAATGTTTTTGAACTAATATGATGAATGAATGATTGTTTATTTTTGGGACAAATTCATCCCAACTACGGAACCCTTCATTGTGCGAGGTCAGACACGCACTTGGCTGGTATTTTCTTATTCTATTCAATCGCCGACTTGAAAAGACTAATATAACTTTTACATCTAAAAATCGATCAATACATCCAACTGATCTGTTCAATCAATCTCTGCTGCCATTATCAGGCTCTGTTCAAAGGTAAAATACCATTACCCTGAATTTGTAATGTTGAATTAAAATCAGTTCGTACCCTTGTTTCATTTCAAACTGCTAGTAAAACATCCAATCGGCAAGTTCATCAATTAGGTACCTAATGTAGATGGTCTTCACAACTTTTCTTATTGACATTTTTAAATATTATTAGAGAAAAAGTAATTATGAGTAATATACAGATAATGATAATGTAGATAGTGATAATGTAGAAGAGCTCGTGGCTAAGTAATAACAGCCGCACGCGTCGATACATCAGGTTAAGTTTCGCTTGCCGGGGTTGGTCCGTGAATGGGTGACCATCTTTACATACCGAGACTCCTCTGTGCCTCGGAAAGCACGTTAAGCCGTTGGTACCAGCTGTCCTTTGTGTATCTTTGACAGTCGTTACGGGTTGTCAGAAGCCCGAAAGTCTGACAACCAGTCTTGCCAAGGGGTATCGTATTACCCAGTTACTGGGTTGTGGAGGTCAGATAGGTAGTCGGTCCATGTAAAATACTGATATTCAGCTGCGTCCGGTTAGACTGGAAGACGACCTCAGCATAGTTGGGAAAAGGCAGGCAGATTGATTGAGTGTGTTTATGACTATAAAACTTCTAAACTAGTATAATCTAATGTTTTTTAGATAATGTAGATACGAATCGATAGAGGACTGAGGTTCGTAGTTGACGATGAGATTTAAAGCATCAAGTCGTTTCGAGCAATCGTTTAAACGGGACAATATTATGTTTACTAGTACATGTAACCTACATAACTATGTAAATATGATTGTTGATATTTAGCGAATTATTATGGTTTATAATAACATCCTGTCCACAGTCCACAGATGGATAACTGTGAGAAGAATGTATGACTGTGTTAAATAAATTACTTATAGGTTTAAATAGTTTAATTGGCTTCGGCGGTTTTATTTAAAACAAATAAATCCTGAAACGTAATGCACAGTCAGAGAAATTAATTGTTTATCAAATTACACACTTGGCTAATTTGACAGTCACTTTGCTTAACAATTAATTTCCCCGACTTTACACGATACATTTCTACAAACTGATGATTACATCAAACAACAAGTTAATATAGAATCCATCTTAATAGCTACAATACAAAGTAAAGTTGTAAACCACAAACCACTGATACGGTGACTTACACATACACTCGCGGCCAGACTTACATACTATATGTACAGTTAACGTTAGATCAGAACATGAAACTTGGGGCGATTTATCATAAAACGCCGTACGCACGTGGGGCGCGCTTCGCTATGTATGAACTATGGGAGCAGGTCATACAGACAGCGGAAAAAACAACTGGCAATTTAAAAAAAATACAGGGGGCTTAAAACAGCCACTTTGGCAGAATCATAATAGGAAAATATTGTGAATCATCGTAAAATGTCACAAATTGACAATAAAATGTGAAAGTTTGTGTGTTTGGATGTTTGTATGTTTGTTACTCAATCACGCAAAAACGGTTGAATGGATTTGGATGAAATTTGGCAAACATATTATAGTTTATAACCTGGATTATCACATAGGATACTTTTCATCCCATAGATATTCCCACGGGATCGAGACTTACGCGGGTGAAGCCGCGGGGCAGCTAGTTCATAATAAAATCATGATCTGCGTGCGATTCATATAACGCAATAATTCATCTGTTTGACAGTTTTCTATGGAGATGCGTAAAATGGTCCACACATTATGAATTGCTGTTGTTTCAAATTAGAGGAATTGCTACTGATAGCTGGAAATTCAGGAAATTAATTTCTTTTAGAGGAATTGCTAATGTAGCCGTTTTAGGCCCCCAGGTCGTCGCTTTTCATGAAGAAGAAGTCAATTTATTTCGACGATTTTGAAAGTAAATTTTCTTAATCGATGAACAATCTGAATCGATTAGTTCCGACCTGCAAACAATCGCATAAATCGTTATTTTTGCAACAAAATGTTTTCTACTATAACGGTAACAATGTATCTATTGTTTCTCTTGTAACTATCGCTTCAGCCGACAAAGTTTAACAGTTCATAATTAGACACCGTAAATTCCTACTTTGTCTCGTTCAACTGCGGCGATCTCGCCGCAGTTTGTCGAAGAAAACGCGTAGTGCCGTGATTTACATGGCGCTTAAGACCTTTTTGCCGAGAAAAAAAACACTTCCGCAGCAAATCTAGCACTGTGGTAAATTAGGTACGGTTTAGACGAATTGTTTTTATTTTAGCGCTGCAGCGAACTAAAGATTCAATACGAAGAATAGGACAATTCAGTCATTTGACGTAGCTTCTCTAGTACGTTTGTACTTATATCTCGATGATTACCACAAAAAAAGTTATTAAAGTTACTTAGTGAAATTTTCACAAAACTATTAAATTAATACGTAAAAGAAACACTCTGTACACGCACACTCGTATTTCCGTATCAATTTAATATTCTTTATGAATATTTTACTATAAAAAAATCAAATAAACTTTTTTTTAATGGTAATATTTTTTTAGCATATAGATATAGACGCTATACTATTGCAGGTTAACGGGAACGCCCTTCGTTAGATAACATACTGAATAATAATAGGAATCATTCGTTTAACAGGTACATTTACAATCATGCCCGGTAATCGCTTCCACACCGACCACCGCCTATCTAGGTCATCGATTTAGCGGTTAACGCCTTATAATAATTCACGTATTCAAGCCCACTGATTGGTCGGCCGCTACATGCATGCATGAGATGGCTGAACGTGGCATTCTTTGTAATGGCGTATAAGCTATGGGGTGTTATGAAAATGTGGGGGTAATTAGTTCATTCATTACCGTTTTAGGGTTAAATGAGGATGATGGCTGTTTGTATGTTTAGACTAATGACTAGAGCCACAGATTAAATCAGTAGCAGTATTATATCGCTCGGTAGATAAACCTGCCGCATCCGTGCGTAACTGCCGCGCATTCGATACTGTTGCGTACTGATATACACAGAGATTTCGAAGCGCGTCGTTTTGGCCGTTTTATATAAAGATAGACTACTGTTACTAATTTATACTGTGTTAGAGGGGAGATTATAAATATTTAGCTTTTTCCATCTTTGTTTAAATAATCATAGGCCATCAGGTTGGGTCCGCGGTCTTCAAGATAAGGTAGAAAATAAATTGGTGCTGTACGGCAGGGATATGATCAACAATTTGAGCTTGTTTTAGAGGCAACGAGGGATTTCAATTTGTTAAAAACACTTTTTACAAAAAAGAAAGATAAATTAAGTGAGAAAAATACATAATATTGAAGCTAATTTAAAAACTACGCAAGCAAAGTTAATAAAATTTATATGGGACCACCTCGGAAGCATGACCTACCAAAGAAAAAAAGAATCATCAAAATCGATTCATAATTGGTGGAGTAATCGCGGAACAAACATACAAAAAAAAGACACAGATGAATTATTGAGAAACTCCTCCTTTTTGAAGAAGTCGGTTAAAAATTAATGATCATTCAAACTTGACTTTGACCAATGACATTATTGGTTAACGTCATCATTTTTTTATGGATCGTAACTTTATTTTCATTATATTAGGTACTCGTATTAAGAACAGTGGTGGCCCAGTTGTAACGGCCCCGACTTAAGACTTGTAGGTCGTGGGTGGCAGGCGCTTTACTTTGTGAAGGAAAACATCGTGAGGAAACCGACATGTCCTAGAAACAAAAATTCGAAGACATGTGACATCTACCAACCCGCACTGGGCCCGCGTGGTGTTTTATTGCCCACTCCCTCTCGAAGGCGTGTGTCCCAGCAGTGGGAACATTGTAGGCTGATTATGGTTATGCTATTATGAAGATGTTGTTATCCGTTCTCCAACATCCCTCACACTCGATAAACGACTGAAAAACATAATCTATCACCATTGCAATGTTGCCACCCCAACCCTACCCAAACTGGGCTAATATTAAATGGTCCGAAAGTAGAATGGACTATTTTGACGTTTTGCGTTCTCGTTTCTTTGGCTTTGTACCGCTTTAAATGGGCAAGTTTGGGCTTGTTTTTTGTCCGTACTTATGATCGTTGGGCTAATTCTTTGGGCCTATCTCGGGCCGACCGCTCGTCGGATATATTAGGGTTGGCTCAAATTCGCTCGTTCATAAATAAGGGGTGTCGGTTAGCGCTTTCATTTGTTTTTGTGATGAGGTTACTGATTGCGTTAGTGAGTAAGTCTGCTTTAGAAGTGTTTGGTTCGAAGTTCAGGCTATCTAAGTCAAGTATTTCAATAAATGCGTCAATAAAATATGGTCCAATGATTTTGCTGGAAGTTCATTGGAAACCAACCAGAAATGGACGCTGCTTCTAACAGACACTTTTCTTTCAATTGAAGGTCCAGTTACCATACGCTCTTATCTATACAATGTGCCGATACAATGGCGACATTAATTTAACACACGTATACGATTTCACTTATTCGTTTTATGAAAATATTTTAATTTTATTAAACGTATTATTTATTGATTTATTTACAATTTTCTAAATTACCATCTTGGAGCAACCTGTATTAAAGAACTGTAGCGAAGGGGTCATTTGCCGGGGTCACGGATCATATGTAGGCGAATAGATGGAAATTTCTTAGAAATTATGCCGACAAAGGACCTTACCGATAGAACGTAAGCCAGCTGCTGGTAGGTAGCTTCATGAATGAATCTTTTACACAGAGTGATCTCAATTTTGGTTATGTTTTTATTATTTAGTTTTCATTCAAACATTCAATTTACGAATTATTTTATTGTATTCAAATTTTTATGTGTACTGGCTACTAGCCCTACCGTGTGTTAAATTAATGTCGTCATTGTAGCGGCACGTTGTATAAGGGATTGCCTTTTACCACATTCCATTGCCTTATCAATTACGCGATATTTTACTCTACTAAGCCCTAAGTGAGCTTAAATCATGAGAGTTACGTAACCACTCAGTACATTTCGTCGGCAAGTCCACAGTACCAAGTAGCCTATGAATACATCCCACGCTTCATTTAACGCCGAGTCGACTTCAGCAGAAAATATCTTGTTTTGTCACGAAATATTCACGGCTTTCATATTTGTATTACCTTTGAGATAAGCTGAATACGTTATTTACTTGCCAAAAGGTTAGGAAAAATTATTATATACCAGAAAATGCGGTTTATACCGTTGTTAAAAAATAATTTTAAACAGTTTGAAGATGTTAGTGCATTTGTCTCTCATTCTTCATCACAGATTTTTTTAAATTTTTAAAATTTTATTTAAAAACTTTATGTAGTTCTCTGCTAGTACGATCTTAATCAATCAATCTGCCTAGCCTTTTCCCAACTATGTTGGGGGTGGCTTCCTGTCAAACCGGATGCATGGAGCGACTCCCATATGTAAATATGTCTATTATGATGATGATTTTACAAAAATAATAAAAACCGGCCATGTGCGAGTTGAGCACGAAGGGTTCCGTATCTATAAAAACAGCAAAAAAATCACTTTTGATGTATGGGACCCCTTAAATATTTATTTTCTTCTGTTTTTTAGTATTTTTTGTTATAGCGGCAACAGAAATACATCATCTGTGAAAATTTCAATTGTCTAACTATCACGGTTCATGAGAGCCTGGTGACAGACGGATAGACAGACAGACCGACGGACAGAAGAGTCTTAGTAATAGGGTACCTTTTTACCCTAAAAAATACATGCCATACTAGTTAAGTGTATTACCTAAACAAGTGCGTAGGTCAGTACCTACGCACTTGTTTAGGTAATACACTTTAACTAGTATGGCATCATTGACAGTTCAATGATGGGGCACTCTCTTATTTCTAGAAGTTCTGCTATTATTTTGTGCTGCATAATTTACAGAACAAGCTTTCTGTAACAAATGTCTTCTTAACAGTAACTTTACAAAGTCTAGGAAAATAAACAGATAAACTTGCTTATTTTGAGTCAGGAAACATGAAGACTTTAAGACATTTTTATGCATAAAGTTATAAAAACATCGTATGTGTAATTTTGCAGTGTGTGTAAATTCATATCTTTTACGACAGCACGTTCTAGGGTGATTTGTGAAGTCGCTTGGAATTGTGCTTATACGGACACGTTTATAGGGAGACGATAAAGCGGATGTGAGGGAAAAATTATACATAATGAAAAAAAAACATAAATAATTAATATAATTTAAAAAAAATCAGGTAAAAAAAAAACCGGTTTCACAGGTGAACGATTGTTTATTTACTTTGTGGATTTACTTAGACAGTTTAATAAGTAGAGACTATAAATAAGGAATAAAAAATCTACATGAATATCATAAACTAGTACCTACTTTATCAAAAAGGCAGATTCGTTTCCCCTTTATGGAAATGCTATACGGGTAATTTTACTCAGTAAAATGGCTGAATATTCGATCGTACATTTGCCCTCATTTCCCTAAACGGCTAGACTTTTAGCTCAAAGTGAACTCAAGTTATATTCCCAAAGACAGCCTAATAACAACAAATTGTAGTAAAGAATCTACATACTACAATATATTATTATATACTTGGTTTTACGTTGGAACTCTAGGGAAATTAGAAATGTCTGCGGGATCTACTGCCACTGAAAACATAATTGAAAAGCCGGTTTTATTATTTTGAGCGAATATAAACATAATTTATAGATAATCAAACTAATTTTATTTTAATATAATTTTTCATAACATAATTATTATTCAAAGTGAAAGTCATTTTTTTTTACTATTTCCACGTCATTGCCGACACGTAATACGGTTAATTTATTATACTGTGGTAATAGTCCCACAATTGTTGGTACCGACACGTAATCATCAAAACATCGTCACAAATTGACCAACTTCTCTGCCAATCAACCTGTACCATATCTTACATAAGTAGGTATCAAGAAATAGATGAGAACCTAAAATATTCCATGTTTTCGTCCGTTACACCAGTATGGAAATTCCTAGCCTCCTTGTTTACTCAAAGCCTATTTTCTTTCCTACAAGGTCACAGTATTTTTCCGTGTGCGTATTACTTAATACATATAGGGAAGTTAATACAGTAGAGGTGAGTGTAGTCTATGGTAAATTGATATGATAATCGAAGTAACGAATGGTTTCTTATTTTGTGTCCAACCCATCTAAATCATCTTTATTTTGTGACAACTTAGCATACGTAACCTAAATAGAGTATTTGTCAAAACTGAGAATTGAACTGAAAAAAAAATGTATGGTTAAGTAGACTTTAATCATTCCTTAACTTTAAGCTAAGTTTTATTAAAATATAAATATAATAAGGTAAGGTAGATAAGGTAAGGTAAACCCTTTATTTTACCCTTTATTCTTTAGAATGAGCATTAATAAATAGAGAGCATTGCTATTTTAAATTGTTTTTCGTAATTCACTTATCAACAACAATTAATTATGAAAAGAAGAGATTTCCGAGTTACTTCGCAAAAAAGGTTCTTAAACTTTAAATTCTTTCTACACCAATTTTTATACCGAGTATAGAATTTAGAAAAATAAATCTTAACCTGCGAATAAATTTTGAATTTTTGACAGTTTTTCCATACAAAAACTGTCAGACGACAATTTTATTCGACGGATAAAAGATATCTGACTTTGATAAAATCAGCCCTAAGCAGTCAAATGTTAGAGCTATGTATATGAAGAGATACACACCAGACAAATTCTATATTCACAATGTAAATTTTGAGCAGCATACACATTGTTTTCAAGCTGCCCAACGATTTCGCATGTCACTATATAGGTGAAAATGAAATTCCTGTTTTCAATACAGATCCTACGCCAATATTTGTATTCGTATGAAAACCTTACATATGTCCTATATTTATACGTTTACCTGACGAGGGTCCAGTGTATGCTCTCTGAATAATAAGAGAATTCAAACGTATTATAATAATAATATGATAAGTTTGGACATTTGATGTGTTATTTTGATTCGATTAAACGAGTTTATTCTTCCTGCCCCAATAACTGATTGCACCATTTTTGTAATTATCATAATATTACAACCTAACAAATTATTATTTCTTGGAATAAAATTAAATTAGGTACCTATTCATTAATGATGCTCCTATATGTAAAAATATAAATATTGTAATACTTTTAGAAATACTTGGCATAACTATAGCACAATTTTATGAACTCTGAAACTAATTGTTTTTTATTGTTTTTTCGAAATAACAATAATAATTATATAATTAACACTCAAACACTTAGTCACATCTTAGTATACCTACTAAATTCTTTTCTAGAACAACGAAACATATTGGTTTTATGAAACAACTCGTTCGATAGAAAATTGGATTTCAAAGAATATTGGAGTCTGCATCCAAACGCTATGTAAATGTGCCGTACAGAAAAAAATTGGAAACTACAGTTTGATTGAAAGAATATGTACACAGGGATAATAGTTTTTGTGTTTGTTTTGTCATTTCTGTTGATATTGGATGTGGTTTTGTATAAAAATGGACAGCCGTATAACAGTGGTAGAAAAAAAAAACCAACCTACGTTAATAAAAGGTTTATAAACAAAAGTGAGAAATAGAAAGTCATGAAAAAAAAAGTAAAAACAATATTCTTCAGCCTTTTAGCAGTATGCCTATTTGTAAGTATAAAATACGTTGTGTGCATTTTAGTCTGTGCTAAATAAATGTACTTTCTTTTTTTTTTGTTTCAACTAAGGAAATCTGAATCTGTGGTTTTAAAAATATTTCTTCCGTTCAGCTTTTTCGTAATCGAGCAGAAAGGGATTAATAAATCAGTTCTTATTGGCTACAACTAGAATTACCTGGACAAAAAACGAAATTAAGGCGCTGACAACAGGCAAACGGTATAAGTAGGCTTGACTTAAAAAAATCTACATAGTTTATAGTAGCAGAAATATATAATTATGATAATCTTGAACAGATTTCTCAGAACTTGGTTGTTACCAAAGCAGGGTTTGAAAAAATTAATCTCGATACAAATTAACGGTCCAAAATATCTGTATTAAATATCAACGAACTTTGGTATTTTAATCAACAACAAGAACGTCTTATTTGAATACAATACTAAGTTGTTTTTAATTTTCGATTAATCAACTAATTTTTGAATAAATCGATAATTATTTTATATTTTGCAATAAATTACAAACGTTATGTCATCGCGCTTCTCTTTCTTTAATATGCAATCCGACAGTGACCGCGGTGTATCTGTTGTCAGCATCTTAACAATTTTATTAAATTAGAAGTGTGACAGTTCGTCTTCAACAGCACAATTCGAAGCATTATGAATTTGCTCAGTATTTTTTTCTGAGGCTGTCAGTATTTTAGGCGAGTTTATTTAAACACGGCTCACAAAGCCTCGCCCCGCGGGCGGCCGTAATAAAGGTCGTATTCAACTATGAGACGTGATCTTTTACTTTCGAAGGTATTTGCACACTGCTCCGTTGTTTGGAAAGCTGGGAGAAGAAAATGTTGAGATATCATAGTATCTATTTACTTTGTATTACAGAGCTACAGTAATACTACTATTTTTTGCAAATGGCAAGCAATGTTTTTATAATCTAAATTCAATTTTATGAAATTAAGTGGATTCTGAATTTCTAGAAGAAATATAGATTTTTCTACAAAAAAAAGTTTATTAAGTTTATAACAAACTTCGTCGGCGCATGAATCAATTCACAACAGAATTAATTCATTACAGCCAATAATATAGTCAAAGACAAGCTCCCAACAAATTCTATTATCCCTTCAACCCCTAATCAGCATGGCAACAAATCAAAATCATCTCACCCTAGTTGCGAACTTCGTAAGCTATTCGCATAATCTGTTACGGTACAATGGGCAGGCACCTTACTGAACCGATGACGGTATTACGTCGTGTCATAACGGATTTGCGTTGTCTCGTGGCTCTGCCTGCATATATTCGTTATCAGGATCCAAAGTTCCATTGTATTCGAATAAAGACTCTCCTTCTTTATTCGTGTGACGAAATGAGTTCTGCTTATTGCGAGAGAAGCACGCTGTAAAATATTGTAAGGAGGTTTAAGTGACGAAGTTTTTGTCACGCCGGATTTCAGCGTGTTAGCAGTAAAGTTAGGGTTAATGTTATGGAAGGTTTAACGCGTGTTTTGGCTTTGTTTTTGTATGTGGTGATGGGTGTAAAATGACGTGACAGCTGCTGGAAGTTTTGTGGAAGTTGACAGTGATGAGTGTCTGTAAGGTAATAGTGGGAAAGTTTTTGAAGAGAAGGGTGGTTATGTGATTTGGTGAGGTTTCTATGAATTATGAACAAGCAGCAAAATGAAGGCTTAAAAAAATAACAAAAAAAACCAACGACCTCCAAACGAAACGCATAGTAAAAATTACTTTAATTTCGGAATTCAGTGTCCTTGGCTTTGTATTTTCATTTTTTGACACCGACTTCCAAAATTAAAGTTATTTTCAACTTTGTAGTGTTTTTTTTTGGAACTCGGTTGTTTTTTTTTTGTGAAAAATTTTAATGGTACTTTTCACTTTTTAGTTGTTGTATCTAACCCACAAAAATACCCACTACTTACTCTGTAAATAACAATGACAGGAAGTTAATTATAACATCAACAGTAGACTAAGTAGAAAAACCACGTAATGTCTAGCTAAAATAACTCTACCAAACGAAAAAATAATTTTCAATCGGTTCACAAATTCACGAAAATATATTAAAAAATATATTTATCATTGTATTATAAAGACGAATTGAGAACCTCTTTTCTAAGAAATCGATTTAAAAAAAACTGTGCTCGTGACAATAGGGACACAAGAAAGATGTCTATTAATACACAATCAGAAAAGGTGGCTAAAAAAAATTGAACTTATACAATTATTGGAATACTTTTCATAAGGTTAACCTCAAAACAAATACCCATGGGAAACTTTTAGATAAAACAAAAAGCCCGTTTTATATACAGACCCACATTCCAATATAACTTGAATTTCAATTTTCTATCGCCCCCAGCCCCAGTTACAAAGGGGATTGTATTTTTTCACGCAGCGGTATGGGGGTTATCTTTATTGGTTTTCCTTCTAATTTAACACGCCGAGTTCCACTTGGAACGATGTCGTGAAATACCCGTTAGATTTGTTCCAAGGGCTACATTACGGTCTTCGGGATCAGATTTGGAATACTTCGTGGTCTAGATAAATATAGGTTTCAAGTTAGGGACATTAAAACTTGCTCCTCAGCTTCTTTATGTACCCGACTGCCCTAGAATTTGAAATCAGTTACTTTTTACTTCATCACTAATGCGAACACTTTTTTTTTTTAGTTTGCGAAATCGTCGAATGACTTCTCCCGCTCTGCGGAGCGGGAGAATGATGGATGGAGATGGAAGGAGGGCGTGTCAGGCTTTTACTGACTAAAACCCACCCGTGTTCCTTCAGTTGCTTGTTGCCAAGGGTCTCGGTATCCGTTTCGGACTTTCCCGCAACCCTGGCAGATTAATGCGTACCCTGGCCAAAAAATATATTCGTTACAATAAAAAAAAGCTATAAACTAGCTTTCATCAGGGGGCTTCGCCCGCGTCATACCTTTATAAATTACTAAGTGATAATATAGCATTCTACTGGAGGTTTTTTTTAAAAATCGGTTTACTTAGTGATTTTTGAGTTTATTCATTACAAAAAAATACAAATCTTTTGTCTTTTTTATTATTAGTGTAGATCATAATTTTTAAAGTAATATTCTTGCCATGACTGCTATTACTATTTGAACTATTTAAACTAAAACTACTTACTTAGCATAAACTACTATTTGCTTAGTGGGCAATCGCTTAGTGGACCGTCAGACTGCCAAGTTTTGACTTTTCGGAGTTACTAACCTTTGACTTTTCGGAGTCATGTGCGTATTGTATAATTATCACTTGCTTCAAAAACGCTTTAGATAAACATTGTGAGGAAACCGGCATGCCTGAGAGATATTTCTCAACGGCATGTGAAGCCAAGTCAGAGGCTCATGGGCGGCATAAAACTGTTAGTTACTAACCACACGAATCGACGATTTGCTTATTTTGCTCTTTTATACTCATGAAATTGTAGTACTAGTGCCCTAATTATTGGTTTGCGATTATATAGGTACCTATCTTAATCGCATTGGATCAACGCAGGGATCAACCCGTCGCTTCCGAGATATGCCGTAATACGCATTAACGCTAGGATTATTCCATTACCTGCGAACTATGCGAAGTTGAAGCACTTACCTATGAATCAATAATTGTCTATTAATCGAGGTTATTGGGAGTCTATAGTGAATAGACTGAGTTAGTACATTACGGATACAATGCATTGTGCAGTAGGTGAGAATTCGCGTTAAATACAGGGTGTAAGGGTAAACACCGTTGTCACTCAAACCATGGGTAGTTGACTTAAATATAAAATAAATGACCGAGTCACAACAAAAAAAAAACATTATTTTCATTAAAAGATTTTTAAAAGTTTCGCAAATTCATGGATATGCGCCCGAGGCTCCTCCTACCTACCTACACAACACATGAATAAATACACAATAGGGGTCGCGCTCGCGGCCGGCCCGTGTTGAGATGAAAGTTCGTTGCCCTAGCGCATATGGTGAAATACTCTTTAAAGTTGTAATTTTCTATTGATTTCACGTTCTATAAATGAAACCAAACCACTGGTTTCAAGGAAACGGTGTTTTATTTAGTTGCATTTGGAAAGTCTTCTGCCTGCCTTTGTCTCATGTTACTTGGGGACGGCACAACATGTTTTTCTCTTTCATTTTCTCTGTATCTTTCACTCTATAATTCACACCTTTCTTTATAATAATAATCAACTCTTTCACAGTTCATGCATCAATGCGAATATAATATTATCATCCCACGGCAAAGCAAAGGCCGTTCTCATACAGAGGAAGCACGAGCATTCAAATAATCGAAAAGAAAAATGCACAAGTTTTATAAAAATTACAAACACGCAGGCTTCATTTTCAAATATCTTTTTTACACAAAATTAAATCTTCAATCGGGACCAAATCCTTTTCCAATTACTTCGGTCTCGAAACTTTTAATCGATTACCAAATAACTTGTCCTCAGATCCCTAATCCACTGAATTGCGGAAATAAAACTTTACTATTTTAATTAAAAGTCTCATAGAATTCAATCTATGCAACGTTCAAAGAGAAAATATTTAGTCCAGTTTAATTGTGTCCCTTATGGCGCTTCTCACTAAGCGCCGTCCAGACGAGCGCGAGTTTTTTGTTTTTGTTTTTTTTTTTTATCTATTTATTTAAAAAAAAATCTATCAGAAATTTCTCAGTAGCAGCCCGGTATCTGGATTTGTGCCCGGTTGATAGCAATATGCTCACCCTATTACATGGGACTTCAACATAGCTGGCGAAAATGTGGGTGTACTATAGGTGCACCTCTGCCTCTCACTCTGACTCTTCAGGGATTATAGGCATTATGTTATTTTACGTAGTTACGTATTGTGTAATTTTGGTAGGCACATAATATGTATTTGTCGGATCCGGCCAATAGTACGGACACGACACGAATCGCAAGCGCGCGACTGGCGGCATCGCGTGATCTGAGGCATCACGCGATCTACCCACACCACAAGCGCGCTTTACAGAGTCGTGATGTTTTAAGTCTACGGCGAGGAGGACATTCAGGTCTGATCGTGGAGTTAGTACGTCGCGGAACTGTACTCGATTCGTTGTGCTCAGTTATTGTGATTAATTGTAGTTCGTGGCTATAGTGTTAATTTGTGATTTTAATAAACACTGTGTATCGCACCCAGTGTGTTTTCATTGCACGGAACCCGTCTTCTGCCCACATGATGCTTTCTGAGGATTCTAACGGAATAAATCCTGACGTATTCTCCGACATATTTATATATTTTTTTTTACTTCTGTTCATTTTTTTTATGTTTTCTTTATACTACGTTACGACCTTCAAATCAAACTTGAACGTCACACTTAGCAGTCTGGACCTATCGCTGGTCCAATGACAAAGTTTAAACCAATTCTCGATTACAAAATTTCAATTGAATGCTAAAATAAACACTGAATCTCTTCGATCTGAAATTCTAATGCAAAAACTTGGCATAAGAATTGGATATCTCTAGAAACTAAGAGCTAAGAAAGAAGTCATAATTTTGTTCTTTAACCGTTTTGGTATAAATTAAAACCGTTATTGTTTTTCTACAGCTCTTGGTTACATGAAATTTCATATAAATGTTCAGTTTGCTGCTGCTCAAACCAACATTTTCCCCTGTCTTTTCTTTTCCAACTTTATTATTATCATCTACCATACATAAAATTTTGCAAAATGTTAAATAAAATGTTTTTTTTAACATTTTGCAAAATAAATGGCAGTAGGTAATAATTCACAGATCAGTTCGAATAAACGATAACAAATGTATTTATCCTTATTTAAATTAATCTACTGCATATTCATACACAAAAAAACTCAGCTACTTTCTGCAAACGTAATCTGGTAAAGCTGTTTCAAAATGCCTACTCTATTAGAATAAAATACATTCACAGCTTCCCCCTTGCCACCTGTCTAAGAAATGCAAAATTAAATCAATTGCAAGACTGAATTTGAAGCAACGTCTAAATTAAGCTTTCAACTGTAAGGGCTGTAACGAGCCAAGTTAAGGACAAGAATTTCAGATGATTTTAGAGTCCCTCGGACATTTGGAGAAAGGGAAACTTTGGCAGTTCTCTTTTCGTTTTGACGGAATCAAAATTTTGGATCCAGGAAAGTATAAATGTGGATAATTTCGTCGCGCGCCAGGGCAAATTCAGGGCAAATTATACAGATGAGAAGGAAGAAATGCTCACTATGCTTTGTCGATTTTCGATCAATTACTTCTGATTTATTTCACCAACGCTGTAAAGGCAGGTCTTCCTAAGATAAACTTGGAAAGGACATGAAAAAAACTTGCTTACAGTTTGCAACTGTAAGCAAGTTTTTATGACAAAACTCAACCTCCAGCTTACACATGTACAACAAGTTTGTGTATGCAAAAGAAACGAAGCAGAAAAAGTAACAAGGATACATTCGTATGTTTAAGTAGACCTCATAACAGGGGTCCAACTCCCACTTGTGCAGTCCATTTTTTATAGAGACAGAGACCACTCTGACGTCGACACATTAAGTTTTATTACGTTACTTGTGACCGCGGTTCATTGCACAATTTTTAATTTTTACGATCTCTGACGACAGGTGCTGAAGGAACACGGGTGGGCTTTAGTCAGTAAAATTCTGACACGCCCTTCCGCTGCGCTCAGACTGGGAGAAGTCATTTTATGATTTCCCATCCTCAAAAAAAAAGGTGCTTATAAAGGTGAATAAAAAATAAAGGTGCATAGTACCTAATAGAGTTCAGGTTCAATTTTTAGTCCTGTAATGTAGTAATTTAGTCCTGTAGTCATAAAACCTAAAATGTTAACAGTAGATGGAAAATTATAGCTGATTGGTCTAATACTTTTTAAAAGATAACTATGTAGTTTGAAGTTGAATCTATAAAAAAGCAGTTTAAGATATCTATATTTTCCCCATGGGGGCAGAAATTACGGAACGCCACTTGAGACGATCCTTGCATGTTTATTTAAGGTATGATTTCGAACAGCGCTACACGCAGCAGCGTTGCCGTAGCAGTGCTGCCGCGTGCAGCGTTGCCGCAGCAGTCCTGCCACGTGCAGCAATTTCGGAATCATACCATTACCCTGCTCGTGTGTTCACAAGAACGCAAAATGTCTATACGTTTTTGGAACGAAGTTTCTTAACGCGGCATGCTGGAGACTTTGACTGGTAGAAATCGTCACGTAAGGGAAAAGCGTTATACCCCCTCCATGCGACTATCTCTCTCTCTTTCTATTATATATGAGTGTGTGTGCGCGTGTGAGTATCGAGATTCGAGCTGACGAGGATTGTGCGCGGCCAGTTGTATAACCTCAATACTGAACGAGTGGAGACTTCGTTAAAAATTATTTGTTATTGTTTTAAATCAATACCTGAGAAGGAACTTCATTCCTGGCGGGGTCCCCCGACCGGGCAACTAGAATCAGTTCTATTTCTTTGTTTTTTTGGACGTTCAAAAGTGCCTTTTAAGTGCCTATTTGAAATAAATTATTTGACTTTGACTTCGACTTTGACTACACACGTTTTTTATCCTGCATATGTTTATCTCCAGCTAAACATCCCATCTCCCACATAAAACGGCAAAAATCTTAAAAACAATTTGGCTCCTTCAGCTCAACAATTACGAGCGCTTAATATTTCGCATTTTGTCAAAGCGCTCATCGTGTAATAAAGACAATTAAGTTAATTGCCTCCAGTCCTTAGCTTGAGCGACTTTTGGGTGCCATTTAGCAACAGGATGTATTACATTACATAAGTTACTGTTAGGGGTACATAGAGGGTTTTGGCGAGCACTTTGGTCGCGTGTGCTTAAGTAATTTTGATTGCACATTGTGTATTCGTGTTATTTCGAGTTGGAAGACTTTTCAAATGACGCTTACTGATGGAATTGTTATAATGGTAAATCTGTTCTTGCTTCTATTGCTTTTGTATAAGGTCCTATGAAATCAGCGTTTTGTATGGGAAATTTTAAAGACGTTGCATTTTTCATACTATCATTTTCTTAATTTATAACAACCATGAACACTATTGTTTTAAAACTTTTATGCACTATTTTTTTTAAACTAAGATAACGTATTATGCCACTTAGAGTAGGTTCGCGACAAAAATAAGTTTAGGTTAAGTTAAAAAAAAATAGTGGTCATTTTTGCTAACAAAATGAGGAGTCATTTTTAAGGTATTTCTTATGTTTAGAAAACTGTAAATAAGAAGGTTTTTTTTTAACTATTGGTAGTTGTCTATGATGGTCATTATTCGATGTTCTACCAAGCAATTGATGAATATTTTAAATCATAGAAGTGACGAGGTTCTCTATTTGTGAGAAAAAAACGCCAATTTCATATGTGGGGATCCAATATAATGCACTGCCAATAAAATTACAGTCATAACACTGGATTATTTGGCTGATAAGTCAAATGAAGACGCCAGTGTATCGATCTATCATTATATTAAGTGTATTGGCTATACATGTATAAAATACTTCTTTCTTTGAATTTGAATTTTTTTGAATTTCTTTTCTTTGAATTTGATAGCTGCCAATCTGTCTAAACGCCACTTTTTATTACGAATCCATACTAATATTATAAATTCGAAAGTAACCCTGTCTGTCTATCTATCTATATGTTACCTTTTCACGCCTAAACCACTGAGCGAATTTCGACAAAATTTGGCAAGGAGATAGATGGCACCCTGGGAAAGGACATAGGCTACTTTTTATCGACATACCACGCGAGCGAAGCCGCGGATGGAAGCTAGTGTTTAATCATTTTGATGATTCTTACTAAATTTTATATATTCTCATGTAGGTATGTGTGTGCGTATGTGACGTAATGACAAAGGTGTGCTCTTTCATTAGTAGCTCCGTTAACTTCAATTAGTGCACCATCCTCACTAAAAGAGGGTAACATAAAGGCACTACCAAAATTGCACTCTCCACCGAGTTCTCCCGTACTCTTAAGGGTAGTAAAATGTCCATTACAGCAGTATTTCCATTAAGAGACTTGCGTGGGCGACGTCTTCCTAACATTATACATTCATATCTTGAAAACATTTTCTGCCCGGCGTAGCGGTATCGTTTCTTATATTTTTAACGTCATTTCCGACTGTGATCACATTTAAACGTCATGTTTGAAGATGATTTTAGAAATTGTTTAAGGAGGGATTGTAAATAATCTCGTTTAGAAAATTAATTTCGGAAATGTAAAATGAAACTGGAAAGATACGGAGATAATTTGAAGGCTTTTATATAAAATATGACGAATCTGGTAATTTAATTATGAGTTGTAATTTGAAACAGAATTTCTGAATGATGATGCTGTGTGATAATGTCATAATTTTAGACTTGCTACAGATTTCTGATAGATGTTTTTTCTAGGAGATTTTAATTAAATAAGTAACTCCTATACCATCCACCACTCACCACCACTCCGTCCTGCATACTCCTCCAGTCATACTAAATGAAACTATAAACAATAGTTCCATGCAATTTTATTTATATTAATAACAAACAATCAATTTAAATTCCTGTTTTAAATTATTATACGAGTATTATTCACAAAACCACCACTTTGCAACGGTAACCGCAATAAAACTAGAACGCGGGCATGCACTAATAAACACTACCATATTACTTACATAAAATCCCAAGTACTTTTGAACGTACCGAGGTTCTTCCGGATCCCGGTTCCGGTAATACCTCTGCGATAATAGACTATCGGGATTTATGATTGGAATCATACGGATCTCGAATGTAGAGATTGTAATAATGCTTTGTTTAAACAAATGCCGGGACAAAACTATTGGTTTTCGTATTATTTAGAGAGGTCTATTTGAACTGTGGATCCAATTGGCTTTATTGTATAGTTGTTTCGATTTTGAATTGACAAAATTTGTTTGAAACTGTTCATTGCTCTGCTTTGAATTTATTCGTTACAAGCGCGGTTTCACCAGCGTAAGTCTCGATCCCGTGAGGATATCGAGAGAAAAAGTGTCCTATGTCCTATTCCAGGTCATGGTCTACCCCTGTGCTAAATTTCATCCAAATCAATTAAATTAAAACCTAATTAAATTAATCCGTTGCGTAGTTTAGAAGAACAATGCGGTCACACAGAAATGAAAAACGTTTATAAATTAGATATAGATAACTAAACCTAACCCCTTCAATTAAATCCAGAAATATATTTAAATTATTTAAATTAAAATCTAATTCTCGAATAGAAAAAAAAAGTCTATAATATTCACCTACTGCAGGGCATATATTTTATTGACGCATAAATATATTTAAATATATTATAGACGCATAAATTGTAGGGGGCATATTATTTATGCATCTTCTCATAAAGAAAAGGTGATTTGTGGTATCTACTAAATCTTAAGGTTATTCGATTCGTTGTATCCAGTCAGTCTTAACTTTTATTTTAATTCTGAGTAGGTATCCTCTTAAGATCACCTTAATCTAGATCATTCTAAGACATTATCAAAAGAATAATCTTAAAAGATAAATGATTAAAAAACGCCGAAGATTGATGTTAGCAGGCTGTCCTTTTAGTTAATTAAGTCTAAAAATTTACGAGAAAAGTGTTTATTTTTCACGGAATAATTAAATTTTCTCATTATCTCTGCGAAGGTGATGAATGAATATTTATTATGTATAAACTCATTTATTTTAATGAAGAGGTTGTTCGTGGTGATTAGGGTGTGACGAGGGGTGATGTTTCATCGTGTTTTACAACTTTAGTTGCCTGCTTGGAAGGCTATAAAGATCTCTATTCGTGAGTGATTTTTCAATCTGTTATTACGATTCGGACTTTGAAACATATGGACGCGGATTTAAACACCATTTACAATGCTTTATAGAAAACCAGACCCGCAGTTTTACCCGCATGGAGATTCCTACTAGAAAAATGCATTTTCTGGCATAAAAACTATTCCATGTCACTCAGAAATAGTGTAGGTTTCGATCAGCGAAGGAATCTTTGTAATTAGATCAGTATTTTCAGAGATTAGGCCTAATACAAATATACTAACAAAATAAGTTTACCTCTTTATAATGAGGTATTCCACTCTTAGCACTGATTTCAACAGCAGTTTTCCGAACCGCACCTGAGCACCAACAGCACTTGGCCACCAACAGCACTGAAACATAATTTTGTTCGGTGGAACAGAAGATGATTGTATCATAATTTGATTACGTTACAAACATAATTATTGGTATGTCGTTTATACATTAACTGAGTCAATCGGATGCCACAGCGGACGGGCACTTGGTCGTATATTCAGCGGTATGCATCCGGCTTCGGTGACATACATACGACCAACTGCGGTCACACACGCGATTAATTACGCATTCATTATTAATTATTATTCACGTCTATCAACTATTATCAAGCTGTTACTTAATAAAACAGATAATGCGACATTTGTCAAAAAGACATAAGTTTGACATAAGTGATTGTCACCATTTTCACGACAGGTGCTGTTTAGTAAAACATAAAACTATGAAACATACATACAGAATTGTCAGATTGTCGCCTGTCACCTGGTTTTATTAAATACTAGCGCCAGTAAGTCTCGATTCCGTGGAAAATTCGAGATAAAAAGTATCCTATATCCTAACTCAGATCATGGTTCCATGTGCCAAATTTTATCCAGATCCATTCAGCCGTTTCAGCGTGAAAGAGTAACAAACAAATTCACTTTCGCATTTGTAATATTAGGATACCCCAGAAGAATTGATTCTTATAATTGAACTAATTCAGAATTGTCAATGCAGTCAGCCAGAAAGGGCTAGTTCTAATTAAGCGTTCATGTGTAATGCATGCATAACGTTGTGTGCAATAGCCGTGACATCATGGATTATGGATTGTTAGTATTATTGGATTAGGAGTAAGTAAACACAGCTAAATCATAACTAAATATGCTAGAGTACAGTAGGCTGACTAAACTGACCTTGTGCTGGCCTAAGTCTTATAAGTCTCAATAGTATAAGACTTAAGAAGAAATAGGGTCGGTCCCTTCTCCATACAAACGCTCTCGCCTGTTTTCTCTCTGGTTTATGACATTAAAGCAATGATTTTTTACAGTTAAATAAATATCAACTAGTTCTAGTCTTCCGTTTTGATGATACATTATTATGTAGAAGCACTAGAACCCTCAGAAAATGCTCGAAATTGCCTGTTTAGACCGCTGTCATCAGAGGCCTATTATACAAATTTGACAACTATTAATGAAAAAAAAACAAACATAGGGGCACAGTAAATATCCTTCATATTCAATTTATGAAATATCTTTCAAATTGGTCCAATATTGGAGGAGGAAATAGACGAGAGCCGAACCTCGAATTATGACTTTTTGTATGGAGAAAAGACCGACCCTATTTTCTCTTAATTTAAAAATGTTGGTCTGCTAACCCTACGTAGCAAAACAGTAATAAAAAATAGTCCTCCAGACCGAATTTCGACCATGGCGACCAATCTGTAGAAGAAAGAAAGAAAGAATATTATAGTGCACAAGACTTGTGCACACACTTAGTGTGTGCGCAGACACAGGTGCACTCTCTCTTCTCTCACTCTCATAGACCGATGGGACGGCACGCAATCTGACCCGTCCGGAGAGAGTTCAGGCGCAGGACCAACGGCATATTGTGCTTTCCGAGCCACGGGGTTATCACACCATCAACTTCCAAACTCTTTTTTTTTTAAATTAATCTCCAGAAGTTGCTTCTTCTGAAAAATACACTGATACCAAACGTAGGAAACTAACATACCTACATGAAACGAAGTACGGGTGTAACCGACTTCAAAAAAAAAACTTACAGATGAATATAGAACCTCCTCCGGTTCTATGATTTATTCCATTCTAATGCCAAAAATAATACCACTGGTATTTGTTAAAACTCATCATTATTTATAGGTACTGACTGTACGGTGTGTCTTTGAATTTGTTTTGGTATTAGTTAATGCAATGGTATCTGTTTGGAATAGAAAATAAATATATATAAATATAAATATATATAAATAACCGTGGTATTCGTTTTTGGTATTAGAATGGAATAAATCGGTTCTATGTTCATCTGTAAGTTTTATTTCTTGTTAATAAATGAGAAAAAAGAAAAAAGATACGTCTGTGTGGATGGATATACGTCACATGTGCAATGTGCGAGGATCGAACCACCTAATCCTCTTGATCGCCAGCCCATCAGTAAACCTTTTATTTGATACTAGCTGCGCCCCGCGGTTTCACCAGCGCAAGTCTCGATCCCGTGCGAATATCAGGATAAAAGTATCCTATGTCCTATTCCAGGTCATGGTCTACCCCTTTGCCAAATTTCATCTAAATCCGTTCAGCCGTTTTAGCGTAAAAACGTAACAAACAAACAAACTCACTTTCGTATTTATAATATTAGTAAGTTAGGATTTAACGCAGAAGCACATACAAGAGTCTATTGGTATAAACCTCTTCATTTGAAAAACCTTTTATTCGATAAATCGGACGCTAATTAACCATAAGCCGTACTTGAACACAAAATGCTGATATTCCCGATTTTATATTTATGCCAGATCATTTTGTAAAGCATCGGCATTCATTCAGCTCACATATTCAATAAAACTAGGTACTTATGCTCCTAGATGCATCAGAGCTTATCCCTTATAATGGCTATTACTATACCTCAATTTTATTGGAATTTAATATTACCCATACTTCATTCAGCTATAATTTAATGCGCTTTTTCTTCACAAAATCACCGCCATTTAGTTTACAAAAATGGGTCTACGCTGAATGAAATTTTATCTTTGCATTCTTGAATTTCATAGCGTTTCGGGGTTCCACAGGGAAAAGCAAATACCCGTATTTTATCAACACGTTGACACATACCTACGTCTGTCTGTCTGACAGTCATAGAATAGTTTCGCCGTCCCTTCTAACTTAATTTACACCCTGTCCCCCGGTTAGCTGAATGTAGGTTAACGGAAATAGAATAGACTATTTCTATTAAAAATATAAATATTTTTTATTATCTTTTTATTATTGCACATGCTTGAAAGTAGGTAAGTTTTAGGAACATTGATAAATATAATCCAGCGACTTATTCGAGTTGAAAAAAAGATCTTATCAACAAAATATTAGTTACCTATTACTTCTACTAGCATCACCCATGGGTTGTTGTGTTTTAATTCGCCTTAAAAACGAGGTAAGCTGACTTGACCAGACAAATTCAAATTCAAATTCATTTATTTATTTATTTATTTGCTAACATGTAAAACACTGGTTAGTAGGCATGCATTAAAACATGACACAGTATTAAGACATGCACCCTGTAAGGGCACTGCAAATGATTAAATTACATAATATTGATTCTAATTATTACAATTCATTACGTTAAACTAAACATTAATTAATTAATTATTACATTTTATTTCAAATAAATCATTATAAGTACTTCTTTCTCTCTTTTTAGTCATATAGGCCTAAGCATAATTATTGTGGAGTATAAAGTTATTAATTATTTCACATATAGGTACGTCAAGCATATTGATACACGGTCAGTCGATTCACAATTTGTCAGTTTTAAATTCCTCAACAGTATAGTAGCCTTTCTTTATTAACAGAGATTTCAACTGTTTCGAGAAAATTCTTTTGGTAGGGATTTTAAACTTTCCGGAAGTTTATTAAATATATTAGCTAGTCTTGAGTATGGGCTTTTCCCGATAACTTTTACTGTTTGTCACAGGTGAAATATCAGTTCTTATGATTATTATAAGGATCGCTGTAACATACCTCTATAAGGTGTACAATATTTAATGTTGGTTCCATATTTATTTAACCTTAAGATCACTTCGTCCTAAGTCAACGTCCTAAGTCATTCGTCCTAAGTCCAACATTCATCAAACATTTCATTAACAAAGACAGATTTAAAAATTAAGTAATAGATACATTGATTTCATACTAATTAAATTATTCATTGATTTCATTAAAATTAAATTACTCATTGAGACATTAGCATAGCTTATCTATAGGTGTAGTCACCAGTATTTTTGTCATTAAAAAAGTCATCGATTGAATAGTAGGCTTTACTAATCAAGAACCGACAGTTTGACTGCAATCTGATTTTTTCTGAAAATACTATAAATCAACCCTATATTTTTGCCTCGAGAATCCTACTCTATGCGCCAGACTCGCGTCTGGCTGTTTTATTCACAAAAGCTATGTATAGTTAATACGGCTTAGCCGATGAAATATGAATTCTGTTTATCAGTTTACCTCAAATTAATTTTAAGCATTTTCTCAATCTGAATGGATTTTTTTATTGGATTAACATTTAATAGGGTTTCAACACTAATGGAAATTAGAAAACGCAATTATTTTAAATGAATTGCAGATGCTTTCTATATAACTTTAATCTCATTACTTATGCGAAATGAAAACGACGGGCGGTTTCGTATGCTTACAATGAAGATCTTTTGTGAAAAGTTTTTTATAATGTACAAGCTTTTGCCAGCGGGTTCGCCCGCGTGGGTGTCGGAAAATATTCCACAGGAACGTACTACCCCAGGGTTGCGGGAAAGTTCGAAAAGGATACCGGGACCTTGGCAACAGGCAACTGAAGGAACACGAGTGGGTTTTGGTCAGTAAAAGTCTGACACGCCCTTCCGCTCCGCCCAGAGCGGGAGAAGTCATTGGATGATTTTCTAACATTAAAAAAAAAAACGAACCTACTACCGACCGGGATTAAAAGTAGCCTATGTGTTAATCCAGTTTATAAACTATCTGTTTGTCAAATCAGTTTAGCCGTTTTTGCGCCAATCCGGAACATACATCCAGATAACAAACATGGACAAAAATATCATTCATCATTATAGAATAGAATAGAATTTTCTTTATTCGAGTATCATGACTCAAAAATGGTTAGTAAGACTTACAACAATGTTAGTAAGAACTATGAACAACAATTAACAAATTATACAACTTTCAGTATGGACCCAAACCGGAAATCGCTAAAAAAAATCAGCTGTTCCATACATTTATACCACTGATCTTCAAAAACAAACACATGACGGGTGTAAAATGAAGCCGAAAATCACTCCTTCCTGTCATTGTGATCATTTCTTTATCCTGGATCATACCTGGGAACCTTCCGGAGATATTGAAGGTCAAAGTTCCAACTTTTTCCATTTTTACCCGACTACGGCGAAGAAAAAAGGAGGGTTATGATTTTGACCGGTATGTATGTATGTATGTATATAATGTATGTATGTATCTTCCAAACCACTTATCACAATTTGACAAATGAGGTATCGTTAGAAGCGTCGTGATTGTCCGCTGGTTATAGGCTATGTGAAATCACATTAAATTAAAAATGGCGCCCTCTAGACGAAATAAAGTGAGGAACTTAAAAAAAAAAATGGTTTAATCGTACCATGTTGGGTATCAAATGAAAGGGCATAATGAGCACATTTCAAAAATATATATAATATTATAACCCCAAATGAATTTAAAAAAAAATCAAGTAATAAAAACTAAAACCCAACTACGACTTAAAAGGTATAAACAAGACACCACAGACAGACAAATTCAAAATCCGGAGTCACACGTAATCTGTTCGATTTATGCCATAACACGTGTGACTCCGGATTTTGAATTTGTCTGTCTGTGGTGTCTTGTTTATACCTTTTAAGTCGTAGTTAGAAAGAAAGAAAGAAAATATGTTTATTTGCGGCAAACATGACGCCAAGAAAGGACAAACACACATTTCACATTCACGCAAAACGGCCATCACTCAGCATAATGCTGCGAGTTGCTAGTTGCTAGTTGCTAGTTGGGTTTTAGTTTTTATTACTTGATTTTTTTTTAATGTTAAGTTTAACTTGATTTGAAATACCCTCCCAGGAACCCGGAACCATTGTATGGACCCATAAATACAATGTTTTGCGTGGTTTACGTGGCGCACTATCGTAAACAGCGATTTTCATACAAAAAATAAAAGTCGTTTCCCAACAATTATTTTTGTGCAATATAATTATGTTTTGTGTAATTTGATGTATAGAAGGCGCAGTTGACGGCTATGTGATGGGTCCTTTTGTACCCTGTATACATTCACATGCTGGATACAGACTTGGTTTCCTGTTCATCCCTTATGTTGAAGGGTGTGATAGGTATATCAAGTTACCACACAACGCGATCCCCAATTTTCCTTGTTCAATTAGTGTCTGCATTCATTTACAAACTACGTATCGGCCTACTTATGAATCCGGCCTAGTTACACCAAGTAGGTACCTCTCTATACAATGTACGAACATCGACATTGACAGATGCTATTAGTTTGTTTATTAATATAAAAGCTTGCCAACTAAATACATAACACAGCACTAACTCGCAATCTTTGTTTCAGCCCAAGTTTCGACTGTCGTGTTGTTCTTTTTTACCTAAAACTCAACTCAAACTTTTAACCCCTGTCGGAAAAAGAGGGGTGTTATAAGTTTAACGCGTGTATCTGTGTGTCTGTCTGCGCCATCGTAGCTGCCAAACGGCTGAACTGATTTTGATTTTTTTAGTTTTGTTTGAAAGATGACTTGATCGAGAGTCTTCTTAGCCATAAAAAAATTTAAAAAAATCGTTTGGATGCTTTGTTTTTGTCGGGGGTTTTTAAAGTTTTAATTTAATTTAACTTGTAATTATACCATTTACAGGGAATTTTGCTAACAATATAATACTCTTTATTACGTACACCATTTAAATTACCTAAAGATAAAAAATAAAAAAAATCTTTGAATTGTCAAGGAGTCCGTCGAACTGCGCTAATAACATAACATCACGCCTTGTTTCCAGGAAACGTTGGGTGGACGTGTTCCTATAGTACGCCCCCATGTCGCAGTTATATTTAAGTCCCATTTAATAGGGGGCGAGTCTATTGCCATCAACCGGGCCCAAATCCAGACTCCGGGCTGCGCAATAACAGCCTTTAAATACATTTCGGCAATAATAGAGTGTAAATCAACAATAATGACCTTAAGGATTTCTCGGTGACCATAACTAATAGGTTTCCCATTAACTTTTACAGCCTTTTAGACCCTGTTTACTAATTTACTGCAAATAACCTTACAATATGGTACACTTGGCTATGGTTATCCTAACTAATTTTATAAATGCAAAAATTAGTTTGTTTACTTATAAATTAAATTTGTTTGTTTGTTTCGCTTTCACCATAAAACGGCTGAACGGATTTGGAAGAAATTTGGCATATGGGTAGACTATGACCTGGGTAAGGACTTAAGCTACTTTTCATCCTGGTTCACAGACGAAGTCACGGGCAACAGCTAGTTAAATATATTATAAGTTTAGAAAACGATTGTCTTAAATATATCGATTCCTGCTAGAATTCTATTCTTTGTCCTGTCTTTATTATTTTTAAGTAATGTATTTGAACTGAAAAAAAACCTGCAATTTAATGCAATTTATAACAATAATTATTTACTACTTGTAAATAATTATTAATAAAGAAAGGGGGGAAAATGATCAAAGTGCATCAAAAAATTCGTCTGCATCGCTGTCAACAGGAAAAGTGCCCAAAAGGCTGGCAGCATTGCCACGTTGTATGGCAATGCTGATTCTTTGGCCAAAAAATAGGCAAATAAATACTTAGCATTATTAATTTAAATCAGTAAGTAGTTGTATTACATTTAGTATAGACAAAATTGTATAGAACTGATACTAAATAAACCTTATACAGGATGTAAGGGTAAACACTCTTGTCATTCAAACCATGGGTAGTTGACTTAAATATAAAAATAAATGACCGAACACAACAAAAAAAAAACGTTATTTTCATTAAAAGATTTTAAAAAGTTACTATCTGACACCGTGCTTGCTAGCGAAACAGCTGACTGACTAAGGGAGGGATCGCACTCGCTGCCGGTCAGGTCACATCCCGTACCGGGCGCATAGGGCAACGAACTTGCGTCTCTTGTGGTAAAATTTAGATCTAAAAAAAATTAAAATAAAGTTGTAATTTTCCATTGATTTTACGTTCTATAAATGAAACCAAACCACTGGTTGCAAGGATAACGGTGTTTACCCTAACACCCTGTATAATATGTTTATTTACAACTGTTCAAGTTTCACCTGGCCAAAACACTGAATACGCTATTTTCTTTCAGATACCTCTTGAGGTGTACCTCGAAAACGCCTCAGAAGTTCACATCAAAAAGGTATTTTACAATATTAACTTATTTCACAACAAACCATTACGTCTTCTACTATTCAAATCAAAGAAACAAGTAAACCAAGTTTCTTCCACAACTGAACCTCTTACACAAAACAAATTAATTGACGATTTGCTCAGAGAAACGTAATTCACTAAAATCGTTCAGGTACAAAGAGCTTCGCGTTGAATATTTAATACTACGCGATGCGGGCGCGCTCCGAATTGAAAGCTTTATGGGCACTATTTTCACTGATAAAGTATTAAATGTAGTTAATTAACTGGTAACGGTACAATTTGTGGGGAAATAAATATCAGTTAATTGATTGAGGGAATTTTAATTGGAAAAATATTCGGAAACACATAGTTGTCTATATCTGCATTCAGTTGGTTATGAATATTTTTGTTCGTATGGAAATCTTCGTCTTTCTGGGGTAATGCGATAAACCAAACAGGCTGCTATGTTTATTCAAAGCTTGTCACGACCGAGTTGGTATAGTCCACAATAAGTCCCCCTAATAAAATGAAATTCTGTTATACATAATGTGCATACGCTATTATGAGCAGTGGTAGCCCAGAGAAGTAGTGGTGCCCCCAGTGAGAGCATTGGTGGGCCCAATGAAAGCAGTGGTGGCCCAGGGAGAGCAGTGGTGGCCCAGTGGTATCGGCCGTGACTTACGAGTTGTAAGGTCGTGGGTTCGAACCCAAGGAGGCACTTTACTTTGTGTAAATTATTTCATTACCACTGCTCTCAAAACGGTGAAGGACTCCGGCATGTCGTAGAATCATTACATCGAGACCAGACATCCGCCAACCCGCACTGGGCCCGCGTGGTGGATTATGGCACACTCCCTTTCACCTGCCTATAATGTTTCAAATGCTGGAACACAGGCGGCCTGTGTATAGGCTGATTATGCATACACTAACGCTAACATCAAAACAAATCACAAAAACTCATTGCTATCACCTGTACTTGACAAAGGACATCAAAGAATCTTTTCATGACTTTTGTCCTTTCTCCCACAGCAATAAATACCTAAACGAAAATAATGCTTATAAAATTCACAATACAGCATTATTTTAAATTCAAAATACAGAACAATACGAATTCACTTTTGCAAAATTCGCTTACTTGACAAACGTGTGCGGTCTCCGTCGTGGCCTAAGGCTTCGAATTTTATTACGTAGTTAGGCGGACTGCACACGGCGCTGCATGCGGTTAGCTAGCTCAGCTGACGCCGTTTTATGCCGAATAAATTTATAGCCGAAGCGGTTTCGTGTGCATTCGGTTTAATATGTGTTTCAATTTGCTTAGATACAGTATGTTAACTAACAAAGGGCGTTCCCGTTAACCTGCAATAGTATAGCGTCTACAAATGCTAAAAAAAATATTACAATGAAAAAAAAAAAAAAATTTTTTTGTTTTTGTATAGTAAAATATTCACAAAAAATATTAAATTGTTGCGGAAAATAAACTCTCTGTACACGCCCACTTGTCACACTTGTTTTTCTACGTTGAAATACAAGTGTGCGTGTACAGAGAGTTTCTTTTACGTTTAAATTTAATCGTTTTGTGAACATTTCAAGACACAAAAAAAAAAAAATTTTTTTTTTTTTGAGTGGTAATATTTTTTTTAGCATGTATACACGATATACTATTGCAGGTTAACGGGAACGCCCTTTGTTAGTTAACATACTGTATAACATTTAGGTGTCTTTTGAGAATAGTCTTATTTGTACGCTTACTTTTAAGTTATTGTCTTATGTAACGACAGGTTTTTAGGCATTTGACTCTCCCGGGTCGACGGCGCGGCCTCAAAGAGATGTCAGCACAATTGACGGGGTCCGCTAGGACTGATGCCTGCCAAAGCTGCGGGAAAGTCCGAAAGGGATACTTCGGGGCCCTTTGCAACAGGCAACTGAAGGAACACGGGTGGGTTTTAGTCAGTAAAAGTCTTCCGCTCCGCCGCAGAGCGGGAGAAAATAATTTATGAATAAAAAAAAGGAATTTGACTGTCGATTTTCGGGACTTTTTATCATTGTTAATAACTAATGTAAGCTGCGCCACTCGAAAAAAATATTTACAGATATAATTTCGTTAGCAACTTTTACGACGTCCGCGTGGCCCCAAAAAGAGAGGTCGCTTATTCTTTCTGCACGAGTAATTATCGCACAGGCGAGAGCTAGTTTCAAATTAAGAGAGCGACCTTCCAAACTTTTACTAACTTCTCCAATTCTAATCAAAGAAAAACCAGCGGACTAATACAACATTAATCCACAATTCCTTAATGAAAACGCCGAAAGTTGAAAGTAATTTGCATCAAAAAGTACCTTTTGTTGAATTCCCGTAAAGTTTGTAAATTAAAATTAAGATTTAACGTGTTTTGTCGGTCAGAGACTAAGTTTCGAGTTTTTTTTTATTATTTATAAGACGCCCACTCGGGCTTGACTGTGGCAGTTATTTCCTGAAATAAATATTTATTAAAACTCCTCTAAATGTTTGTTTGCGACAAAGCTGTAGTTGATTTCCAACTTTACCTTGCAACTGGAAACGTTTTGCTGGGTGGTAGTTTCATGTTTTCAATTTTGTAAAACCAACTTTCAAACATTTATTCAAAAAAATCCGCTCATTTATTGAGTACCTACATTTCCATATTTTTGAACGGCAGTTTACTAAGAGGAAGGAGGGGCTTGTGGCTAAGAAATAACAGCCGCACGGGTCGATCAATCAGGTAAAGCTACGCTTGCCGTGGTTGGTCCGTGGATGGGTGACCATCTTTACATATCAAGACCCCTCCGTGCCTCGGAAAGCACGTTAAGCCGTTGGTCCCGGCTGTAATTTGTAGATCTTTGACAGTTGTTACGGGTCGTCAGAAGCCCGAAAGTCTGACAACCAGTCTTACCAAGGGTTATCATGTTACCCAGAAACTGGGTTGTGGAGGTCAGATAGGCAGTCGCTCCATGGAAAACACTGGTATTCAGCTGCATCCGGTTAGACTGGAAGCCGACCCCAACATAATTGGGAAAAGGCTAGGCAGATGATGAGTTTACTAAGAGGAATCATCCGCATTACAGTTTTAATGTGGCACTATTCCGGCGCATTTCCATTTCAGCCGAATGTATTCGAGCGATCGCATCCGCTTCGGGCTCTGAGAGGTGCAATGGATTATAATAGTAAAGTGCACGGAACTGAAACTATGAGATGCGTACTGCGGTTAAAAATCGTCACGAGCTTGATTACGGAGGAAACTGGCTATGTAGTTAGAATAAGTTAGCTACTGTCACTGTTCTGACAGTGAACTTCACATCTTTACTTCACAATCTCTAACAAGAACTCATCTATTACAGCACGAGTTATATTATGGGTACCTAAATGCTTTCGTCTACTCACTTGTTAGATATAATCCTCTCTTTGCTTGGAACCATGCTTTCCTGGTCTGTGCGAGTCTCATCAAGGCCCTATTTAATATAATTGGCAATGCGCCATAAGTACTCGTTAAAAAATACATAATTGTCACATTGTTACCACAGCGCCATAAGTACTTCTTAAAAAAAATACATAATTGTCACATTGTTACCACAGCGCCATAAGTACTTCTTAAAAAAAATACATAATTGTCACATTGTCACCACAGGTGCAGTTTAATATAGCAAAATAGTCAGATTTGTCAGATTACACATTACAAAATTGTCAGATTATCGGATTTTGGCCAGTCACATAACGCCTGTCGGTTTTATTGAATAGGCCCCAGGTCAGGTTAATCGCGCTCATTTGTACTTCATTATCCAATCTAGCTTTCGCAAACACTTTTGCTCTAGATACCATCGAAAAGCTCTAGTAAAATTGAAGCGAGCTAGCGAGTGAGATGCGGGGCATGCTGACGAAACTTGTATGAGATGTTCAAACTTGCGCGTATAGTCGCGTGACTTCCTATCCTGTAAAACATAAGCGACGCGCGCTGCAGTCACGTCGCACATCGTTCAGTTTACGCAGAGCCTTATTTTCCAACCGTGCACTGTTCTCTTATTTCATTGTATAAAATTTCTATTAATAAACGCCTCTGTCCGAGTGGAGTCGCCTTCTTCTAACAAAATGGTAATTTATTCGGCCTATAAGTCTCCCGGCGAAAACGTGGTCCTTAACGAGTCGCTTGGAGCCCTTCATTTTTATACCAATTTACGGTTCCAAATAAATGGACTCTTCACTTATTTGTATGCTCTTTGTTGAGACTCTTGATTTGATTTTTGCAAATTAGTTTGTTAATTTAAAAGTAAAGTTAATTTTTCAGAAAGTTAATTTAGTTTATTTCAAATGTGAATGAGTTATGAATAAAATAAATGCCCTCTGCTCTCGCACTGATGACGTAGTTACTTGTGAGCTTAATAAATGAAGTATAATTATTAAGTTTTAATAAACTCATTTTAATACCTTTTAGGACTGGTCGCTAAGGTTTCAAAAAAAGTTTTATCACCAAAATCCGGCGAAAAGTAAAAACAAATTAGCGAATTGTCAATGGTGATTCGCACTTCCCAGTTATTCATAACACTCCACAAGTTGGATGCAAACTCGACAGATATTCATTTCCCCTAAAAACAACATTAATTTAATCTACTGATGGAAAACAAATCCATTCAAAAGAAAGCGACGCAATAAAACAATTGAGTACGAACTCCCTTTGTGAAGGGGGCGAAATAAAGTGATGAGCTAAGGTAAGTCGTGCTGGTATCGTGCCGGTGTCGTGTCGTCATCGTAACGCTTCCGTACCTCAGCCGTGCCGCCTTGAATCTTTCTTGATTTATTCTTATGTGAATTGGAGTTGAAAATTCACTTGATGAAAAAGGTTGGTTTATATGCGATGAAGATATTTTGCGAGACGCAGCGAAGTAGCGAAATTAATAAGTTGATGCCTTTTAATTTAATGGAAATAAAAAAAATCAAAATTTTGAAGAATCCTAGGCACGGTGTGAGAAGAAATTGTAAACAAGGTTTCTTCGTTTCTGTCTATGCCCTTCAAAAAACATTGTGATACCATAGGTACTTTTCGGGTAACTACACAAATTCATTTCTAACGGCCAAATTGTCAACTCTCGAAAAATTAATTCGACAGATGTACCTACAGTAACGATATCATTTTACTTCCTCATATTCAGCCGACCTTTACGGCAGTATGCAAATTTAATTTTCCTATACGTTTCAGGCGCCCGCTTGAGTTATAAAAAATCTACGATCAGGTAAATCATAAAAGCACACAGATATACAGGGGGAAGCGAAATATAATTTGCGGAGAAAAAAATATTTTGTTTCAGTTAACGAAACTCTCTTTTGACATCCAATAAGTTATTCAAATCGTATCTGATATGTTTTCATACAATGGTTTATAGGAATGATGCGGATTTTTTGTATGGATTTCGATTTACTTAAAGGATTTTCTATGGCAATGTTCTGTTATTTGGATAAAAAGATAAAGTTGAGAAGGAATTGCTTTTTTGAGGGATGTGATAATTTTGGCTTTAAGTACGATAAACGTTTAACTTGTCGTGTCTTCAGTTTAAACTAAAGTGTTGAACACTAGAAGCTGCGCGTTCCAAAGTGCTGGTAAAGTTCCATAATTTATGGCATGAGGAATTTCTAGTTACCCGCATAACGACTGTCTTTTGAACTACAATAAAACGAGGTATTTACTTGGGATACTAATAAAAACCACTAAAACGTTCTTGAAAAATATAGATCGAAAATATTGACCGCAGTGATAAAATAAAACGAACAAAATTTGCCGCAAAATCTCTCATAAAGGCGTTAACACAACCCGAGGGGTATTTTAATAAAAAATCTAAAATTAGGCCTAGAAATGCTAGGCCCTTAGTGTTCAGGTGTCTGTACAGACTTAATTTGAGAGAGAACCGTCTACAGCAACCTTTATGAAAATTGGCCAAAACTAAGCCGACTGAAACGCGAGCTGTGTGCCTTTAGCCCAGCGAAATTGACTAATTTTTTGGTAAAGCGCCAATGTTATTTGCTTGGGGGATTGTAAAAGATTTTTCAGGAATTTTAAATGATTATAGGTACCAACATAAATGTGGGATACGAAACTTAATAAAGGGATTCAGATCTTCACTTTGAACTATAAAAGAAAGCTGTCAATTATGTATACATTTTACTGCACATTTTACTTCTACTTAGTATAAATCTTCTTTATTAGAACTATGGTAGAAATGTATGTGAAAGTGGCGATTGGCCGGAGAATGCAACACACATGGAACAGAAGAAAGTTATGGGGGAGACTTTTGCACAGCAAAAGCAAATTTTAAAGTTGGTACAGTACGACACAACTTAGATGTAGCATCGGCAAAATTCGTAAAACCGATCACATTCCGAACTGAGTGTGCTTTCATAATCTCCAATCTTTATTACTGCTTTAGGTGAAAATGATCTTTACACAAACGCAATAACTTGTGAACAATAACGAAATACATTCGTAAAATTGAAATTAATTAATGAAAATTTTCAAATGTATGCTACATCTAATTTGTGTCGTGCTATATTATGTTAGTAAATACTTTGAGTTTTTGTAGTAAAAGTCGCTCACTTTGTGTTTTTGACCCTTTCAACTTCGTTCACATTTCACGCTCAGTGATTCCATTTGTTCCAAGTTTCTATTACCATGTAAGCTGGAATTTTGAAACAAGTTTTAAAATCTCGCGAAAAAATATTTCGTGAAAATTGTTCCGATTCCAAAACACATTGTCGCTGCTAAAATAAGTAACTTAGAGATATCAAGAAAGAATTTGTCGATCACAAAGGAAAATATTCACTCGCAAAATGAAGCTACTGAAAAGCGTCTGACTCGATATTTTAGTCATTTGGAAAATATTGATCTCAGATAGCGAAGGCGATTATCTTTTATGATGATTAAGAAAAATCGTAATTATAGTAGTGATAACCATTTGGTCACCGATGTTCGCTCGTTAGTAGGTAATAGATAACTATTTCGCTTACACCCTCGGCCTCGATGTAAGTAATTTTCTTTTTTTACCGAGTACCTACTAAATAACATACAATGTATAACAAAATTAAAAAGAAAAAAAATAAAGGGGAGTACCTACTTAATGAATTAGTTTAACATAACATCACGCTTTGTTTCCCCGAAAGGGTAGGCAGAGGTGTGCCACCGTTCAAACACATTTCACCAATTATGTTTAAGTCCCATGTAATAGGGCATCGAGCATCACTTTGCCCGAGCTGGGAATCGGATCCAGGATCTCATGCTCAGCACCACTAGACCAATGAGGCAGACAGTATATACTGAATAAATAAATTAAGGTATAGTCGATCTCGTAATTCGTCCATTTTGATAACAATTCCCAGTAAATTGAACCTTGACTAACGTTGAAACTATCTAACTGTCGGATAGACAAATAGCCCTTGTCATTTTATGACAGTAAAGTCAAAGTCGTGTATTTCAAATAGGCACATAAAAGGCACTTTTGAACGTTCACCCCTAGGGCAGTAGTTACAGGTCAACTATACAAATGAATAACTTTGATTAACGAAGATTACGACTCATCTCATTTTATAGTATCTAATAACTTAAAAGGATTCAGTTTTCGAATAAATTCCTTGCATCCCAGTATTTATTGCTTAAAATTCCAAGAAGAATTTGATTGACTACGTCAATTTAATCCAAATAAATCGTTTATAAGATTACTTTGAAACCGACCATTATTAATCTATTAAATGGATGACGCTTCAGATTATAAATTGACCTGTGTGAGAATTTAGATAGCTCTTATGTTTTTACTACAGCTATTCTTTGTTTAAGCTTTATTCAATACCCGCGCCCCGCGGTATCGCCCGCCTGAGTCTCGACCCCGTGGAAATATCTAGATAAAAAGTATCCTATGTCCTAACCTAGGTCACGGGCTACCCCTTTTTTTTTTTTGGGTGGGAAATCATCAAATGACTTCTCCCGCTCTGGGCGGAGCGGAAGGGCGTGTCAGACTCTTACTGACTAAAACCCACCCGTGTTCCTTCAGTTGCCTATTGCCAGGGTCCCGGTATCCCTTGCGGACTATTCCGCAACCCACGCGATTAAAACCTGGGGCCTTTTCAATAAAATCGACAGGCGTTATGTGACTGGCGAAAATCCGATAATCTGACAATTTTGTAATGTGTGGTCTACCCCTGTGCCAAATTTCATCCAAATTCGATCAGCCGTTTTATCGTGAAATTGTAATAAACAAACAAACTCCATTTCGTTTTCCCCTTTTAGGAGGCATTTTGTGGAGAGGATGACCGGCTGAGAAACTGGGTTCGTCTTCTTTACAAAACGACTCACACCCAAAATGTATTTTTAATTTTAATTTTTTTTAATTTATGTATATACTAACACTAGGTATAAGGTACTTTACTAACACTACGGATCTCTGTTATCTGATTATTTGAAAATAAATAAATAAATTTCGCATTTACAATATTAAGTTAGGATGCCTTCTATTAGACTCCGCCGCCACTGTTGGCCCTGCGCCTGATCTCTCTCCGGTCGTATCCTGAGAGAAGAGAGAGCGCACCTGCATGTGCGCACACACTTGTGCACTATAATAATCTTCCGCGCCGAAGGCTAGTTTCCGTTTAGATTGGCCGCCATGGCTGAAATACGGTCTGGAGGACTGATACTTACTGATATTAGAACAGAAAAATCATTTTAAAAAAAAAGTTTCAGACAACCAAGGCCCATAGTGTTAGTTACAAAAAGCTTAAAACTATATTAGTAGGTACAGAAATAAAAGTGGAAGGACAAATGACGATTTATCAACCCGCACCTCTCACATGCAGATTGATGAATCAATTGAACACAGCCGCGTCCAACCAATCTGCTATCATTCAAAATAAACTACGAGTATTTATTTCAATAATTAATTACTTTTCGCCTGGGATTAATTATGTAGGTCTAAGGGACTATCATAGAAAAATATAATTGATAATCATTCTAGTTTTTTAACATGTGTTGACAGTCCTCTTTTCACATGTTTTTTTTCAAACATTTGTTCACCTGTATCTCATCTGTAATTTATTAACATAAGATAAGGCATAAACAAAAAAAAAATGTTTTTCTATCAAAACAATTAATTTTTGAAACTCATTAACATTTGGACTTCATAATAAATAACATTAGCAAGAATTAACAAAAGGTAAATTATAATTTAAATATACATTATCATTGTTACTAGGAGTTAGTAACCACAGTAAGATGTAAACCAAAAGAACCACTCATTTGAATAAACAATTCATAAAGTCTTCAATTCTTCTCCTCAAAGTCAAATCATTTATTTCAAGAAGGCCATTAAAAGGCACTTTTGTACGTCAATTTTTCTTGCCAGCACTTCTCCATAGGAAACAACCAATTGGTACCGTGCGCCTAGCTTCTGACGTTTCACAAGCGATGCAAGTTTATAAGAAATAAAATATTTAGATTTTATTAAACTTTGAGGCCTTTGCCCTGCATTGGAACAGCTCAATCAAACAAAAAACTCAATCTTAATCATTTATTTCAATTTAACCAATTACAGGCACTTTTGAACTGTCAAGGAGTCGGTCAGTCATAAAGATGAAGATAGGTGGCTCACCCCGACAGAGATTGCGATAAGACCGCCTATGGTACACACATACATATTATGTAAATTATAAACCTTGAATGTAATTTCGTTTCTTCGGTGTGCAACAAATAGTGATCTTGTCTCATTATCATTCTCCTGCCCTTGTCACAATTTATCTGGGGTCGCCGCAACTTGTCTTTTTCTACCATACTTTTCTATTACATAGTCGTCATCTCGGAAGTCACCCCCTTTCTAGCCCTATCATCTTTCACACAGTCCATCTATTGTTTCTTTGATCTTCCCCTACTCTTATGTCATACCAGCATTTATACTCAAAAAAAAATTCACGACATTTCCTCATTCCTCCGCACCTGCCCATTAGATGCCACTTTCAGATTTCCTCTTATTTACTCATTTCTTTTCTATCCATTCGCGCAAATAGTGATCTGTCTACCTTATAGATCACTAGATAACTTTGAGTAAGAAGTAAGGCGGTCCTTCTGTCCGTGCCTATATTGTAGTAACTTGTGCTAGGATTACATCAGGGACTACCTTAGACATAAATTACGTTGAAGGACATGTAAATTTCGTGTAGGCCACGTGTAGGCCTTAGTTTTAGAAAGTTACCGTTATTTTGTTTATTTAACTACTAGCAACCAGCCCCTGCTTCGCATGGGCTTAGTGATGACATTTTAAAACATTGAAATGGCTGTGCTTAGCCTATAATATTCCCACTGCTGGGACACAGGCCTCCTCGCAGTGGCATGGAGTGGGCCATAATCCACCAGACCTCCCATGCGTGTTGTGTGTGTTAAATACTACAGTCCGACCGTCGAGAGAGTGCATTTGACAGCTATCAGTTTTATTCTAATAAATATGTGTTTGGCCCTATTACTACTAGAAATTTTCCAACTGACAGGTGGACAACGCATTCTCTCGATAGCCAGACTATAATGTACGATACGAAATGCTAATAAACCTTCCGGAATAAACGCTTTAAATGATGGTGAAACCCGCATCAAAATTACAGGCAGACATGAAAAACGACTTCGTTTTATAATAGTATACAATGCATAGGCATTGTATAGCCATTTAAAAGATTCACTCGTGTTGGTACTTTTATTGTATTGTACTAACAAGTCTCGCGGTATTAGCTTTATTAAAAAAAATAACTAGAATTCTGAAGAGAGTAAAGAAGTTTACTTACTGATTTATTGGGACATTATAGAACATCGTTATTTTCCATGTTACGTTGAACCTACTATTAAGCTTTCTTGCTTAGTATTTATTCTATCCTTTGTTTATTACCTTTCTTGATAGAATACATTTTACTGTCAGTATGTCCCACGCTTTTCTTCTTCCAGTCTTCGAAACCACTTCCTCAAATTACAAATGTTCACTCATTTGCAAGCTGAGCGAACACATTCTAAATAATTCAAACAAACAAGAAACCTGTGTTCAAATTAATAGTAACAACTAAATCACTATTCAGAATCATAATACGATTCCGTTTCTACAAACTTATGCAGATCTAGGACGGTTTTACACTAGTTCGTCGAAGCACCTGCTACTTCAGATGTATTTGCATAAACATAGCGGAGTGTGCCGCCAGCCTATTGCGAATTCCATTCCAGATTTGTATTTACTTATTATTGTGGTTTTAGTTTGAATTTATGTTGATCTGTGACTGGATAAAAATGTTATTTCGGTTTCTTCTCGGCTTTTTATGAGAGTAAAATAAATAATGTAGTGGATTTTTTATAGAATAGCTAGTAATATGGAACTATAGTCGGAAATAATGTATTGTTAAAGCCTGTTCTAACGTGTTCATGGAACGGTACCGTCCATTTTTATCAGGGGATGCGTTCTGGGAATTCATAATACGACTAATGCGGGCCATAGACGTTCAAGTAATTTGATCAAACAGGCTGATTCAAACAGTTTTATCAAATTGGCATGAATTTGATCAAAATGGGTTGTCAAATGGCATGAAGAAATATGTTCGTATTTCTATTTATTCAAACTGTTTGAACCAGCCTGATCAAAGAGAGATCAAATTACTTGAACGTCTACATGGGTCATGCCAAAAGAAATTAGATAAGTACTCAAAAATAAAATTTAATAAAAAAAAAAAAAAAAAAAAAATTATTTATTACAAGTATCGATCTTTTCGAATTGGAAAATACCTCGGCCCACTCTTCTTTATACACCTCAGCAATCTCGAAGTTATAGGCAGTCGGTGCATTCTTTGCTTTCAAACCTTTTCCCCTTAATTTTTTAACCGACTTCTTCAAAAAGGAGGAGGTTCTCAATTCGTCTGTTTTTTTTTTTTTTTTATGTATGTTGCCCGATTACTCCGCCAATTATTAATCGATTTTGATGATTCTTTTTTTGTTTGGTAGGTCATGCTTCAGAGGTGGTCCCATATAAATTTTATTAATTTTGCTTGCGTAGTTTTTGAGTTAGCTTCAATAATTACGTATTTTTCCCACTTTGCGATGTTGATGACATGTTAATTGACTCCGTCACATAGCAGACGACGGTATACGAATTTGTGTGGGGTAGTTACCACAGATTAAAAGTGAAAAATAAAAACTTTTTACAAAAAAAAAACTCACTTTTTTTTTGGAAGTCGGTTGTTTTTTTTTTGTAAAAAGTTTTTTTCTTTATTTCTTGGAAACATGGAAAGGCGCTAGGTCAGGGGCGCTAGATCACGTTTTTTTAGTTAAAAAATTCGAGTGTTCGGGCAGACACCGCATTTTCGCATTCGAGAAGGTGCCAGATTCCTGACTGCGGTCGCTTGTCACACCAAGCTAATATTACTGTTCGGGGACAAACTGTTTCAAATATGTCAATAAATAACCACCCTATAAGATAGTCAATAACTTGCCAGTGCAGTGTCAAACAGTTGAGTAAAGAATATCTAACTCCTTTTGGCATGACCCTCGTATGGCCCGCATAAAAGGTCGTACGAGTATTAATTTCGAAGTTCAGAGTTAAGGACCAGAATACAATCGGTTCTAGAGGTTCACCAAATTGCTTACCAAGGTATATGGATGCCCTGGCTTTTGAAATTGTGGCTCTGGAAAGTCGTGCTCGTCCCATTCGGGCAATATTTTTTATACGTATTTTTTATTGCATTCTCTTTTTATGCTAACAAAGATGGTGATGACACATTGCAGCTAGTGTTTTACTATCACTTGCTTCAAAAACGGTTAAGGAAAACATTGTGAGGAAATCGGCATGCCTGAGAGATATTGCTCGACGGCATGTGAAGACAAGTCAAGAGGTCCATGGGCGGCATAAAAACTTTGACAACAGGTTAGTCACCAACCACTCGAGAATCCCAGGCAGATTCCCGGCCACCGTAGGCGTGGTCTTGCGGACGCCGTTCGATGGCGCGTTGCGTTCCACGCGCGCCTCAAAGAGATGTCAGCACAATTGACGGGGTCCGCTAGGACCGATATCTGCCAGGGTTGCGGGAAAGTCCGAAAGGGATACCGGGGCCCTTGGCAACAGGCAACTGAAGGAACGGGTGGGTTGTAGTCGGTCAAAGTCTGACACGCCCTCCCGCTCCACCCAGTGCGGGAGAAGACATTTGATGACATACAATCATCAAAAAAAAAAAATCGCTAACCACAGGAGAAAGAAAAGAAGCGCTGATTAGTTGGCAGTGTTGGTATTTGATGGAGATTTCGACCGAATAAGGACAAAATGTTTCACAAGACCCTTTCATATTCCTAAACTTGACTCAATAAGCCTTAAGTTCAACATTCTCTACTTACAATGTAAACTTATCTAACGATGGAGTCGAGTGTTCCAGACATGTGTTATCATTTGATAGGCGACCTTCAGACGACCCGACTTTGGGTCGATTTACATGTTTACTGGTCGGCGCGTAAGAACTCCGGTTGGCTCCGATTGTTATGAGATGAGAAAATAATTTATTTTGAAGAGAATGAAGTTTTAATATGTTATAGACTATTTATGAACCAAGACTTTATTTGCTTTAAAATAATCATGTACTTAAGTTGATCAGTTTCGTTTAGGTTTGCCGCCTGCTTTGCCGGGCTTTTACGACTTGACAAAACATTGAAACGTCTTCATTAAATGTAAGTTTATATTCATATAAACCTTTCGGAATAAATTCTCTAAATGATAGTAGAAACCTTAACAAAATCCTTTATGTCGCACAGAAAGATACGAAAAGCGGCTTAAATTATATTTACATTGCTTGAAAATGATTCTGGTCACATCATCAATTAGTCTTAATTTTAGTTTTTGTTTATTTAACCGTCGGTTTTTCGATCTTTTCTGGGTGAAGTGCTCCATATAATTACGTTGCACATAATCGTATCATAAATTTTGACCTAGCTTTTGCTAGCATCCATCAATCCCGCCGTTCTTCCTTACAATTATAAAATAAAGTCCTCTATTTTCACCAATGGACAGAATGGTTCTCGAGGAAGGTTTAAGTATATAATAACCGACATCCACGCGGGCGAAGCTGCATCAACTAGTAAAATATATAGTAGTTTGGTTTGAAGTAGTAGGTACACCATTTTAAAATTAGTACCTACTTCATCAAAGTTAATACTTTTAATCAATTATATAAATTGGCATTTCCCGTCTTCCAATTTGAAATGAAATGAACCGAGACTAAACCTTTAATATTAATTTGAAAGGGGAAACGGAAATGAACAATTTAAAATAACGTTTAATCGTATCATTGAATGATATGCACACGAAGTGGTCTGTTTGATTTGTATCCACTAATTGAATTTAATTAAATCGAAACTCGCCCATAAATCGGGTGGGCCGGGCGGACATTGAATAAATAAAATCATGTTTTAACAGACAGGCCAGTGTATTGACCTTTCAAATCATTTTATAACATAACATTACGCCTTGTTTTCCCGGAGGGTTAGGCAGAGGTGCACCTATAGTACACCCACATTCCGCCAGTTATGTTTAAGTCCCATGTAATAGAAGGCGAGTCTATTGCCACTAACCATGCACAAATCCAGACTCCTGGCTCATCATCTGCCTCATCTGCTTAGCTCTTTCCCGACAATGTTGGAGTCGGCTTCCAGTCTAACCGGATGCAGCTGAATACTAGTGTTTTACATGGAGCGACTTCCTATCTGACCTCCACAACCCAGTTACTGGGTAACAAGATACCCCCTGGTAAGACTGGTTGTCAGACTTTCGGGCTTCTGACGACCCGTAATGTAATGACTGTCAAAAATCTACAAATGACAGCCGAGGCTTTATGTGTTTTTCGAGGCACGGAGGGGTCTTGGTATCACACATCTACCTGCCAAAAATTGAAATAACAAACGAATACAATGGTTCACTTTTATATTTTTCGACATGGACACCAGCATTCGAATATGTCATGTAACCAAATAATCTGAAACTGAAAATACAATCCATGTTATTTTTTTACACGAGCGATCCAAACTTAGAAAATCTTTTTATTGGAAATATTCAGAACAATGGACTCAAAATTTAGGCATTTAAGATTTTATACTGAATCATCATCATCTGCCTAGCCTTTTCCCAACCAATTTGGGGTCGGCTTCCAGTCTAACCGGATACAGCTGACTACCAGTATTTTACATGGAGCGACTGCCTATCTGACCTCAACAACCCAGTAACTGGGTAATACGATACCCCTTGGCAAGACTGGTTGTCAGGCTTTCGGACTTCTGACGACCCGTATCGACTGTCAAAGATCCACAAATCACAGCCGGGACCAACGGCTTAACGTGCTTTCCGAGGCACGGAGGAGTCTCGATATGTAAAGATGGTCACCCATCCACGGACCAGCCCCGGCAAGCGTAACTTAACCTGATGGATCGTCGCGTGCGGCTGTTATTACTTTGCCACGAGCTCCTCCTAAGATTTTATACTGAATATGGACCTCATAAAGCTGGCGTAACTAGACACTGAATTCGATGTTGGCAATCATAAAGGTGAGTACCTACAACAAAATAATGGTGCTTTCAACACTCTTGATGAATCCCTCTTCATCAGAATAAAAGCCAGAAATTTCCCGAGAATCAACTATAACCATTTTTAAAACGTCTGCGAAGTACGGGGACTTTTACAATTTTATAATATCCACTACACTAGTTGACTAGTACCATTCCGTCCACGTGCGAAGTATAAAAATTGACAAAGTTGGTCAAGCAGCTTGGGTCGTTCCACGGCACGAATACTAAGTACCTATGAAACTACCAGTAGTAGTAGGTTTTAAAATTCAACGACCAGTCCAACCACTTTGAAGTTTTACCTTGAAAAATATTTTTCATTCCTTCATGTTATGAATTACGTTTTCATCGAGGATTTTCTAGAAAAGATATGAATCTTCTTCTCTAATTTAAATTAGAAGTTAAAGAAATAATATAAATGTAGCAGCTATTTTTATCGTCCTTTTAATCAAATTAAATTTATGGTACCTTTTTCGCGTTGTTAGTTGTTTTTGGAAGACATTTTCAGGGGCGAAAGAGGACATTATTTCAGATTATTTAACTTGTGACTTTTACTCACAATGAATATCAAAAAATTAAAGTAATTAAAACTAAAAACCAACTACGACTAAAAAGGTATAAACAAGACACCACAGACGTACGGAGTCACACGTAATCTGTTCGATTTATGCCCTAACACGTGTGACTCCGGATTTTTAATTTGTCTGTCTGTGGTGCCTTGTTAGAAGATAGGAGGGAATAGATGAACATATACATACATACCGGTCAAAATCATAACCCTCGTTTTTTCTTCGCCGTAGTCGGGTAAAATATAATAAAAAAAAAAAAATCGTGCTGGCCAATCTCTTTAAAAGGCACACTTGTTAGCAGCCAGCCGTCACAAATCTGAAAGTATAACTCAAAAATATAAACAATTGCTCAAAACAAGAAACACTCGACCAAAACAAAATCCCAGTTTATTTTAGATTCAACGAAGCAATCTATTTGATTTATACAAGAAAAAAACCCAGCTATTTGGCCTTTGTCTGTCTTCACGTACATAATACAGCTAATCTTGTAAATTGCTGAAGGGATTCGCCAGTTATCTCCAAGACTATTTCTCTTGGGATACTAAATAAATGTACTAAATTCGCGGATTAAAAAACAAAGCTGGGAGAATGTCTTGATTTTTGATGAGATGCTTTAAGTCTGATTTACTTTATTTTGGGGGTGTTTAGAATTTGGTAATATAACCGTGTGGGAAAAAGAATTTACAATAAAGAAGTGGTTGGTAGTTCGTTTTTAGTGTCAACTTAAAAGAGAAACACAATAAGGAGAAGGTATTCGTGTTTTGCAACACAATAAACAAATCTAACTAATATTATAAACGCGAAAATTTGTAAGTATGAATGGATGGATGTTTGTAACTCATTCACGTAAAAACGGTTGAATGGATTTGGATGAAATTCGGCAAACAGATAGTTTATAACCTGGATTAACACAAAAGATACTTTTTATCCCGATATTTCCACGGGATCGAGACTTACGCGGGTGAAACCGCGGGGCGCAGCTAGTAAATAATACGATAGATTTAGTCCAGTAACTACCGACTTATCTCAGTTACCTAATTTTAAACTCAATCGAAAATTTGGGTATATTAGTGTAGCATAATCAACCCACTATAATATTCCCACTGCTGGGACACAGGCCTCCTCTCTGTGAGGGACTGTGTCGTAATCCACCACCAATCCATTCCACCAGTGCGGGTTGGTGGTTATCAAATGTTTTTAAATTTTCGGTTATAGGACATTCCGGTTTCCTGACGATAATTTACTTCACCGTTTTGAGAGCAGTAGTGATGAAATAATTTACACAAAGTGAAGTGCTTGTCTGGGTTCGACTGTAGGTCGACTCTTAGTGTTAAATTTCACCAATGAAACTGAACGCGATCAGCAGAGCACATCATAATTGCGTTCAAGAGCCGTCAGTGTCATCAATATTAATATTGACACTGACAGCTCCTGAACTTGATTGGTGAAATCCATCCTCAAGTAGCGGCCGTTTCCACTGGGCCACCGCTGCTCTTAATGAAGACAAAGAGATTAAATGTCATGACTTACTGACTTCATGGGGTATTCACTGTGTGTCAGTTGATTAGACTGACTGCTGACTGACTTGTGAAAATAGTAGGTACAGTATCAGAATTATGGCATAATATATTATACTTCATACTAATATTATAAATTAGAAAGTAACTCTGTCTGTCTGTCTGTCTGTATGTTACCTTTTCACGCCTAAGCCACTGAACGGATTAAGACAAAATTTTGCAAGGAGATAGACGGCATTCTGGCGAAGAACATAGGCTACTTTTTATCGACATACCACGCAGGCGAAGCCGCGGGCGGAAGCTAGTATTATAAATTCGATAGTAAGTCTGTTTGTCCGTCTGTCTGTATATATGTTACCTTTTCACGCTTAAGGCAACAATGGATTTCGATAAAATTTTGCAAGGAGATAGATGGCATCCTGGGGAAGGACATAGGGTACTTTTTACAGATATATCACGCGTGCGGAAACTAGTATATTATAACGATAATAATATGTGAGTTCGGCAATATCGCTTCTTTTTATTCTATTAGTCTTTGGTGTTAGTACAAAGTGATTTTATTTTCGGTGTACAATTAATCGTAGTGCGGTAGGTGGTTCATTTGGAGAATTATGTCCATTTATTTGGTTTTGTGTTTTTTATTTAAATGAATTCAAATTCAAATTCAAATTCATTTATTCATTTTGTGCACATAGGGTAAATTTATACAGATGTTAAAAAAAATAAAAAATGTTGGTCCATACTATGTCCCGCCAGAAGGCATACAAAATGACTTAGCAAAATATAAAAAACAGAATACAAAATAAAGTCAATAGGTAAGTAGATGTCACAATTTCATGCCAAACATTAATAAATAGTTAATAATATAATAATAATTATGTAATAAACTTTATTAAGTAAGATTAAAACGGCACATAAACAAATGGTAGTATTTTGTCAAAATTTCGTATACAATATTAAAAGAAATAAAATGAAATAATAAATGAAATAAAAAATGTCAATATAGAATATCTTTATGTCAGGGGAGCAACATTTTAATTAATCAGATAGTTATAAAATTATATCGATATTATTTTAATTTATCATTAAGATATTCATTAACGGAATAATATGCCTTGTCATTCAATAATTTAAAAAGCTTACGTTTGTACTCATTCATGTTGCTGCTTGATACAATTTGATCAGGTAATTTGTTATAAAGCTTTGGAGCCATTGCATATATACTATTATAGAGAAATTTGGTTTTAGTGCCTAACGGGTGCAACTTGTTTGAGCGCCGTTGACTTTCGACAGATTTATATAAAAACATGTTGTTTTTTACAAATACACAGGCTTCATAGACATAGAGGGATGGGACAGTCAATATTTTTAAATTTTGGAAATGTGGCTTGCATGAATCCGTTCGTTTAATTTTACATATAGCTCGAATACATTTTTTTTGTGCTATTAATATGATGACTTCACGTTTATTTTAATTACTAGCTATTGCCCGCGCCTTCGTCTGCGATCAAGGATGAAAAGCCTAGCCTATGTCCTTCTCCGAGTCATGGTCTACCCATGTGCCAAATGTCATCAAAATCCGTTAAGCTGTTTTAGCGTGAAAGCGTAACAAACAAACAAACTCACTTTCGCATTTATAATACTATTAAGGTTTTTTGAGGGTTTACGGTCATTTAAGTTTGTATAATTATTTTTTACACATCGATGATGATAAAGTAAATTAATAACATTATCAAGACCATAGTATTGTTTATTCCGTGAAAACATCGATGCTTATGCAATCAAAATGTATTTAACATTTGATTTATTCCATTATTACAACCTCGTAGGACTCTATCCATAGTAATTACTGTGGCTAACTAACAAAATAATGTATTTATTCAAACTATAAGTATTCACCGCCCAACATTTGAGCAAACATTTGCTTTGGCTAATTACATTTGTCACACTCGGGCGCGTCGATGAGTTTGGTCGCGTGTAACCCACGCGTAGGTACTCGTACGTCGGTACCTATCCATACAGTTATCCGTACAGTTTGTATATAGAGTCATAATAGCTTTGTTAAGAGTTACATTTACGGACCATTTATGATGATTTTGTAATAGAAGTTTCAATTTTCTGACTAACAGTCCAATTCTTTGATCATTTAAAAAAACCGTCAAATCCCGTTCTTAAAAACCATTGGTATCATAAAGTCGTCAATATCACGTCCGCCGGATGCGAGGTATGTAATAAGTTTGTATCATTTCGAACAGATACAGAACATTGTTACCCAGTTACTGGGTTGTGGTCGCATAAGCCTACTAATCACTGTTATTTGAAAATATTGTAAAAGGCAAAAGCAATTATTTTTAAAAGAGTAACCGTGGAGTTTCTTGCCGGCTTTTCTCCATAGGAAACGACCAATTGGAACCGTGCACCTAGCTTCTGACGTTTCATAAGTCCCCATGTAGGTTTATGTGAAATAAAATATTTTGATTTTTGTGGAGGTCAGATAGGCAGTCGTTCCATGTAAAATACTGGTATTCAGCTGCATCCGGTTAGACTGGAAGCCGACACCAATACAGTTGAGAAAAGGCTAGGCAGATGATGACAGAAAATAGCAGTAATAAAAACTGACATGACTCTAAATTGAGTTCAAAAGAATCATGTTTCTAAATCTAAAAATATTAATAATATTTAATATTAATTAAATTAAATAAAACCACCGATTGTTTCATAAAAAAAATACTCTCTAAACTCTAAGGTCCCATAACTCTAAGGTTACCTTTAGGTAAAAATACAAAGTCTTTGAACAAGTGTTCCAAAAATACCTAGTTTCGATATTAATATACCATGACTCTCGATGTGTGTATCTAAGTTTCATTGATAAGAGTACCAGTAAATCATTTTCCTTCTTGACAATTCGAACAGGACAAGTATCGATCGTCATGAATGTCACTATACAGTGGAAAACTGCTATTTCCGTGTCCTAGGTACAATCAACAAGAGAGGCAAGCAACTAACTTGCTAACTTACGACTTCCAATCCATGTATAAAGTCTTTGAAAGCAAGCCTTACGAGTTTGTCTTAAGTTCAAAACTTACTACGCGCACAATAACGATGAACAATGACAGCTTACTGGCAAGATGTTTATGTTTATGTTCCGCCTGTATTCCAAACATTTTTGTTGACTGTACAAGGTGACGTGTGATGATGTAACGATGCGGAGACGACACCGAGTCACGTCAAATTGACATCTATGATTGAGTGGGAATGTGTGCTACAGCTGCGATATCTAGCGATTGACGGTCATACGTAGACATTCATTGTAGGTAACATCAATTCAATGACCGATAGACGATCTTATCCATTGGGTTAAATACATCTAGCTGTCTCATGAACCTTGCTGGTAGACAAACAGTTTTTTATAAATTTTATATTATTTAAGTTCATACTGGACTAAATATGTAATTATAAAAAAAAATATGATAACAAACAAGTTACCTCTCTAATCATAATAAATCTTAAAATGAAAAAACCGGCCAAGTGCCAGTCGGACTCGCGCACGAAGTGTTCCGTACCATCCATACTAATATTATAAATTCGAAAGTAACTCTGTGTGTCTGTCTTTGTCTGTCTGTTTGTTTGTTTGTTACCTTTTCAAAAATCACGTTTGTTGTATGGGGCTCTCTTTAAATATTTATTTTATTCTGTTTTTAGTTATTGTTGATATAGCGGCAACAGAAATACATCATAGTTTTTTGACGTAATAGTTTTTTTTAACCGGGATGTAACCGGGGATGTACTTGTACCGTATTTTGTTATTTACGCGTGTGCCACCCGGTGTCTTGGAGGTAGATCTGGTTATCTTTCATCACTTTAGTGTTCCAAAGATACTTATAATTTTACGTTGGTAGGCCATTACCTGCTAGAGAAGCTCGTGGCTAATTAATAACTGCCGCACGGGTCGATCCATCAGGTTAAGCTACGCTTGCCGCGGTTGGTCCGTGGATGGGTGACCATCTTTCATATCGAGACTATTCCGTGCCTCGTAAAGCACGTTAAGCCGTTGGTCCCGGCTGTCATTTGTAGATCTTTGACAGTCGTTACGGGTCGTCAGAAGCCCGAAAGTCTGATAACCAGTCTTGCCAAGGGGTATCGTGTTACGCAGTTACTGGGTTGTGGAGGTCAGATAGGCAGTCGCTCCATGTAAAATACTGGTATTCAGCTGCAACCGGTTCGACTGGAAGGCGACCCCAACATAGTTGGGAAAAGACCAGGCAGATGATGAGGCTATTACCTGCTTGTTTCTCGGACCAAAACATTAATAAAAAAAAGAAATTGGCCCTTCCTTCAACTTTTCACAAACGATCCCTCTAAAAATACACTTCCTATCTATCTAAATTAAAGCCTCATTCACTAAGCCTTAGGCCTAAAAAAAGTTAGTGCGAACTCAAATTATTCTTCAAAAAGGCTAAGTGATAAGAGTCCCTTTTTAAATTAACTGAACAGCGAAATAATTTGGTCGTCTCGTTTTTTTCGAGTTTTTTTTTTATTCGCCATAATTCATGCCGTAAATCAGAAGCGAGGTAACTAAGAGAAATTCTTAATTACGAAGCTTAAAAAGGCTCTTAGGACGACATCGTGGATTTTTAATTTTTGCTGGTGCGATGTTGTGTTTTTAAGCTGGACAGATGTGTTGGGTGAAGAGGCGAATGGTATCACAGCAGCATGTTTATTCTCAAACTCAAAGCATTTTAGATTTCAATTAAACCATTTATAGGCACTTTTGAATTGTCAAGGAGTCGGTCAGTCAGAAATATGTAGCTAGGCAAGAAATACCACGGACACTCTTTTTAATAAATAAAAAAATATGCAAAAAATTGGTTACATCATTCATGTTGAAATTATACATGTGAGAATAATGTAGAAAGCACGTTAAAAGCGTCCGCAAATTTAAAAAATTGCGGACGCTTTTAACGTGCGTGTAATTGGGGATCAGAAGCTCATATTTCTCACTATACAGTTTGTAGAATCCTGTTGAACCCATATTTAAGCTAATTATTTATTTATTTATTTCATTTTATTATTTATGTACACACAATAAAATACAAAATAGATACGACATATTTAAAACATGAGTACAAAGGTACTGCTTATTTCTTAAGAAATTTGTTCCAGCAGACCTGCGAAAGGAGAAAAATGAGAAAAAAATGTAGACAATAGTGTGTGAGAACAAGAAGAGAAAAACATGAATATGCGAAGTCTTAACTAAAAATATCAAATATACTTACACATATACGCAAGAAAATTAACATATACTTAAATAAATACATAAAGCTTAAATATATAAACATAAATACGAGTACATAGGTACATAAATAATAATATACTCAAAGTTGAGAGGAAAGATATTGCACGAAGTTTGAATAGAGAAACAGTTTTCAAATCACGAATGCTAGGCGTTATTTATTTATTTTATTAAAACTTTATGCACAAGTAAAAACTACTGTACAAAGGCGTAAGGGCAATTATATCACTACTCTGGCTCATCACCACACCAAGCCTCTCGTGGAAGCACCGCATCACTTTAAACTGTTTCCCGCCATTCGTGGTGAACTGACAGTTGACATTAGTGACAGTGACCTCACTGCTGACGTGCATGAGATAGTGTTTACATATTTACTATATATATAGAAACTACACAGTTCAATTTAAAATTAAAGTGCTATCTGTGTTTGTCTTCAACTCCGTTTGTTCGTTCGCACCTACCATCAAGCTACTGACGTCTGGTAAATTGCTCGGTTCCTATAAACAAAAACGAATCATTTTACCTACCAATGTTAGCTTTTTTTATTGCCAAACTCGGTATTTCAGTAGATTCCTAAGCAAATTTTACCTGTGATAGCTACTTCCATAAGGGAGGGTCTGCAAAGCTATGAGGTATTTGCTTCATTATCGGTAAAATTACTCTTGTATCTCAATTTTAACCAATTACGGTCCGTAAATTATAGGAATCGGCCATCAATCAATCTTGTATGTATTGATATCATTATGAAAGTCAGCATCAACTTATCCTGGACCAAAAAATCCTGGCTGAATAGGCTTCATAATAAAGAGGTAGTTCATGACACTCGTTTGTAGTATGGCATTCATGGGTAAGGGTATTTGATCTTTGAGGTATACCTTACTATGACACCAATACATAAACCATTACGAAGAAACTAGAACTGAGAACTATCCAACCAATAGCTTCTTTTAATGCTTCTGTGAATTCAACCATTAAATCCAATAGAGGTAACCTTTCTTTAAGGTGCGAAGGCAAGTGAAAAACGTTGAATCCAAGCGTTCTTATTGTGTCTGCGCCTCAATCGAATCAGACTTCAATCTCCTACCTCCATCGAGTTAGTGCCTCAGATGATGGTCCAACAAGTGGGCGGATATTTTTATATATCATCTATCTGTTCCTACAGGATGTTTCTTTGAACTTTGGCACAGTTTCAAAGAAGATTGACTGATTATGTTGAAGTTACATCACTGTAAACAATATTTTTAATTGTGCCTGTACTTCATAGGAAGACTTAAGAAATGTATGGTATAGGACAGCGAAGTTTTAGCAACTGTTATGTTATAATTTCCATGTCATATGAGGCGGGCCTAATGCATACAATCAACACTTTCGTGGTCAAAACGTTTTTTTTTGTCACTTTCTGTTGGGAACGAAGCCTGGAACTCACTCAACGGTCGCGTTTGCGAACACTATAGGCAGTCAACAGAAATATCATAATAGCTTAGTTACAAACGGTAAATCTGGAGGCATCTCGTACGCACGCGCTTAGCTACGAGCTTAGCTACGGCGTAGCATTGTGCTACGATCACGTAGCGAAACATTTTTAGAAGCGTCGTTTCGCGTGACAACTACAAGCCTGTTCTCAGTGAAATAATCTTTTAATGCGTTTACAAACCTCAGTTTATCATTGTCCTAAATCTATTCAGATATCCCAGAAAAGAAACATCCTGTATTTAAAGAGTAATATTTGGAATCAAGCTAGCATGAATAATCGGATTTCTGATTCGGTTCCCAAGAGATATTTTGATACTTGAGGCCGACCTAGATTTTCTTATTTAGAATGGATATTAGGCTTGTCTTGGTAAACAAATTGTTTTGTGAGAAAAACAGCCTTTGGTTTCCATTTACTTTTGGTTGAAAAACTCTACGACAGACAAAACAGAAATGAAGTTTTCCTTGAATATCAGTTCCCTGACAGTTAAATTATTTTTACTTAAATACTTATCTTATTGACTCCTTTAGGTACTATCACTGATCTCTTCTAATATTATTTTACTAAGAAAATTTTATCTTAGTTTCGTAATTAAAGCCTACTGGTATCCAGGTTTATTCCTCATGCCTTACTACAATTAATATATATTAAGCCTTAGTTACAAGCGTAATATATATTCAAATACATGTAAATTTATCAAACAGGGATTTTCAGATGAAAATCTAACATTATATTATTACATTATTTTGTTAGGCACGCTACGTAGGCTGTTAAGATTAAACTGACAAGTTGAAATAGGGGTCGTTGGGGCTAAATAGTAAATAATATCATGTTTGGGGTAACAAAAGGTTTTGGCATAATGATAGGGGTAAATCCTATTTTTCGTCGTGTCCATATTATTGGAATGAAGTTCTTAAACACGGCTTACGGTAGGAGTAAACTGGTAGAAATCGTCACGTACCGAAAAACCGCTTAGGGCGCACCCTACCTCAAATTGCTTAGCATGATCCTCCATTATGCCGAAAATACTGCAGCATTAATTTTGAAATAAATATAATGTTAAAGTTAAGGATTGATGCTAGGTCGTATGTTTGGCAAAAACACGACGTAAAATTTTCTCGATAGAAAAAAAAAAACAAAATTACCTCTAAACCGAAATATACACCAAATATTAGTATTAAAAAAACTTCAAATTAGATCATGAAACTTTGCATAATAACTAAACTAACTATAAAGCAGGTCTTTTGTTATTTTTGTTTTAAACTACCTTTATTTTCACCGTAAAAAGCAATTACCAAAACTTTTCGAGGCTTGAGAGCCGCTAGCACTCCACTCCGCCTCGCTCTCACTCAGGTCGCTAGTAGTAATGGTGCGAGCGAGATAAAATCTGAAGTAGGGTACGGCCGCACCCGTCCGTCATTTAAAAAAAGTACCTCAATTTAAAAATCGCCACTGGTGGAGGCTATTTTAATTTCCCAAGCGTTAAAGGTGTTATATTGTTGAAATAAATTAAAAAAGCAAAGGTAAACGAAATAATGACCAACATAAATCAAGTAAGCAATACCCAAAACATATAAATACACAAACTTTTAATATTTCCTTCATATATAAGCGTTACATTTTTCGCGGCTCCTGCAAATATATCAGCTAGTCATGAATTATGCTGAAACAATTTTACTGGAGCGGATCATGTTTATGAAAACCAAGTTTTTTATGGCACCACGAAGCTTAAGTAAATGATGCAAGGTTGGTACGGCTTTTGTGGAAAATTGCAAGGCATATTGACTAATGATACGAGCATGTTTTTCTTGTGTGATTAGTGATTCAACCATACTGAAGTATGAGAACGTACCATACGAGAACCATGTAGATTAATGTCTGAAATGGTCTTTTGAGGAAAGAACCACACAGATTTGAGTGGACCGGTCCAATCAGTGCAAGCATTTGTCAATAACCGAGGAGCTCAACTCAGAGCTTTAGGAACTCAACGACACTGTACATTAACCATGTAAAATGTTGTCACGGCACTTTAGTAACGTAACAACAGTGTGGAGAGTATAACGTGCGATAAGAAACTTAGTTCCAAAAAACAAAATCAAAACTAAAAAACAATCCTTTACAAATAAAACAGCATCGTATATGAAAACACGACAGTTAGCAAGTAATCAGGCCGACGAGGGTATAAGTAAGATTTACATCGAATCGCCGGCCTTAAATATTAACTGAACGGTGACATGGGTACAGCGACTTATGGGACATTGTTGCGATAGTGCGAAAGCTTACACATTTTGGGGAGTGATTAAAATAGCATTTTTTTTCACTCTGTCGCTGAGAAATGTCTGTGATCAATGGCTCTGCACTTTGCAATAAATATTAATTTCAGGCTTATAACTTTACTAGCTGCACCTCGAGGGTTCACCCGCATAATTATCGATCCCGTGGGAATATCGAGATAAAACGTATTCTGTGTCCTATTCCAGTTCTTGGTCTATCCTTGTGCTAAATTTCATCCAAATTCGTTGAGCCGTTTTAACGTGAAAGCGTAACAAACAAACTCACTTTTGCATTTATAATATTATTTAGGATTTTTTAAGTAATTACACATGGTCGTGTGAGCACTTCGTTGTAATCTAACATTCGCTTGAATTCTCATAAAAAGTGAATGCTTTAACCATCGTCTATATAGACAGTTAAATATAAAATGCCTACTAACTACCTACGTAATCAGCCTATAGTTTTCCCACATCTGGGACAGAGAGTTTGTTTATTTCGCTTTGACGCTAAAACGGCTGAACGTATTTAGATGAAAATTGGTACATGGGTAGACCATGGCCTGGTATAGGACATAAGATACTTTTTATCCCGATATTCCTAGGCGATTGAGATTTAGGCGGGTGAAACCGCGAGGTGCAGCTAGTTTTACATATAAATTCAACCACTACAGCCAGAGACGTACGTATAAAGCTCTTCTTTGTGTCGTTAATTACTACAAGCTAGTAAGAAACCCAGAATAAGTCTGTACCAAGGCTTTGTGGTGCAGATTTGCGGGCCTGTTCACTTGGAAAATGTACGTTGTTTTATTGTTAAAAGGAAAAATGTGTAGTGAGAAAAGATTCGATCTCCTAGTGAAAGTTCTAGTTTCTAGTGCGTATCAATTTAGAGCTATTGTTGTTACTGAAATGGGCAAGAAAAGTCCTTTACAATTATTTTAACTCTGACATAAACCTTATTCTAACGAGGATAAAGGTCACTGTGACGCAAAATCTATCTTTATACTTATAGTAAAGATGAAGAGTTGGTTTTAACGCGCTAATATCAGGGGGCCTACCACCACCGCTTACGGCAGTATTACTTCAGTGTAGGAAAGAGATGAAGCTCTACAGGACGTATAGCTCCATCTCTTTCCCCCACTGAGTAAGATTAAAATAATACTGCTGTAAGAGCTGGTGGTAGGGGCCCAGTACCTACAAATGGCGCAGAAACCCTTGTTTTTCACGGGAAGAAAAACATGTGTGTTCTGCCTGACATGTGCTCCTATATAGGTCACGACTCAGAACTTTAAATTCAGGCCATAATTTAAATTCCCGATATTTTAATACCCTGTCGATAATATCAGAGGCCATAGTATATCAATCAGGAATCGGAAATTGATGGCCCATTTCGTGACTCCGTATGGCTGCGGTTAACTTCATGTTTTATGGACCATAATATATAAAAATATAAAACGAGTGCATTCATTTTTAAAAGTTCGTTTGTTCGTGTAGGTTCGTTCGTGAGGAGCTCGTGGCTAAGTAATAACAGCCGCACGGGTCGATCCATCAGGTTAAGCTACGCTTGCTGGGATGGGTCCCTGGATGGGTGACCATATTTACTTATCAAGACTCCTCCGTGGCTCGGAAAGCACGTTAAGACGTTGGTCCCGGCAGTCATTCGTGGATCTTTGACAGTCGTTACGGATCGTCAAAAGCCCAAAACTCTGACAACCAGTCTTACCAAGGGGTATCGTATTACCCAGTTACTGGGTTGTGGAGGTCAGATAGGCATTCGCTCCATGTAAAATACTGGTATTCAGCTGCATCAGGTTAGACTGGAAGCTGACCCCAACATAGTTGGGAAAAAGTTAGGCAGATTGATTGTTTGTTCGTGTAGTTCCGTTTCATGGACATTGTTTACCATCGCTTATCGACACTTGCAACATTTAGAGATTTACAGATTCATTCTTCTTTTTTTAGCACGGTAATGGCCAATAATATGTTAATGGCGGTTAATATAAATTTTATTTAAAAAAAACGAACGAAATCACTAGGAACTAGTCTTTAATCAATTTAAAACAAATACAATTTTAAACATAGAATTCTACTCCTAATTTAAAAAAAAACGACTCTATACAATATTACAGAACGATGTTATCACGACGGCTGCCTGAAACGGAATAAGGGGGGAGGACTGGTCGCACCTTACTTTTATAGGCACCACCGCACGGTAGTTTTAAAATAACGTTTCTTCGCTAATAATATTATTATTAGTCTTTTAGATAGATTCTTTTCTATTTTGTGAATGTGAGAACGTTGTAGGCTTATTGAACTGCAGATTTATTGAACATCTTCTATTTTGTTAAGTACCTGGTACTTACTTGTTGAAAGGCCTACATTGTCCTCCCATGCCTACCAACACTGTAATTTGAAAGTATTGTAAAGCCAATTATTTTTATAAGAGTAACCATGGAGTTTCTTGCCGGCTCTTCTCCATAGGAAACGACCAATTGGAACCGTGCACCTAGCTTCTGACGTTTCATAAGTGCCCATGTAGGTTTATGTGAAATAAAATATTTTGATTTTGATTTGATTTGAATATAATTTGAAATTTCCTGTTTGGTCTAGAACTCGGCGACGCTAACACTGTTCGCTGACGCAGACAATAAGGTCCTCACGTGTACAGGTGACAGCATGCGGCGCATGATGAAAGGTGGGCCATGGTTTGCGGAGAGACGCCATCTATATGCGGCGTCTCTCTCTTTGAGGATCGGAGCGATACGAAAAACCGGCCAAGTACGAGTCGGACTCGCGCACGAAGGGTTCCGTACCCATTATCTATAAAAACGGCAAAAAATCACGTTTTTATTTTATTCTATTTTTTTAGTGTTTCTTGTTATAACGGCAACAGAAATACATCATCTGCGAACAACTGTCTAACTATCACGGTTAATGAGATACAGCCTGGTGACAGGCGGACAGACAGACAGCGGAGTCTTAGTCCCGTTTTACCCTTTGGGTGCGGAACCCTAAAAAGCAAAGACAATCTCCACCGATGCATTGCTAACCATAGATAAAAGTGAAATCATTCGTTTTTTTTTTAACTTATCCAGATTATACATTAAAGTCGCTTTTCGTGTCTGCCTGTGTGACCGCGTTGTTCGGCGCAACGGAATTTGATGCGGTTTTTACCATCACTTAGAAAATATATTCTGGAAGGTTAATGTTCAATACATTAATATTAAACATACGTATAATAAACAAATTTCGATCTCGAAAACCGTGCGAATCAGGGATGGGTCACTAGTAACAAAAATGAAGAGATGATCGTTTCACAAGAAAAACTAATTTTAACACCTGAAAACTCATTGTATGTCTCGATACAAGGATTCTGTACATCATTTACTAAGATACGAACCTTCGCATTTAATAAGTAAAACTTGATAGAAACAGTTTCCTTTCTAAGAAAAGTCTCAAGAACGATACAATTCCCGCTGTCTCTGAAGGAATATTATTAAGATTTCGCTTTTTGAACATAAAATTCCGTAGAGATGAGAATTTAGATAAAAAACAACCTCAATTATTGTACTCTATCTTAAATAAAATCTGACAAAATTCTGGGAATTTTGGACTAAATTTTCATTTTTTCTAGACTTCCGTTATGATCCTTTTTAGTAGGCTAAGATTATTAGTAGATTTATTGTCTTCTTCGCTTTTACGCTTTTAACGAGAAAGCAGCGTTTTAAAGTTGTAACACAATATAAGTGAGAAGAAATAATAATTAATATTTTTTCTCTAGCATTTTTTTGGGTTCCGTACCCAAAGAGTAAAAAAAATTAAGTAATAAAAACTAAAACCCAACTACGACTGAAAAGGTATAAACAAGACACCACAGACAGACAAATTAAAAATCCGGAGTCACACGTGTTAGGGCGGCATAAATCGAACAGATTACGTGTGACTCCGGATTTTTAATTTGTCTGTCTGTGGTGTCTTGTTTATACCTTTTCAGTCGTAGTTGGGTTTTAGTTTTTATTACTTAATTTTTTTTAAACTTATTTTGGGGTTATAATATATATATTTTTGAAATGTGCTCATTAAGCCCTTTCATTTGATACCCAACATAGTCATAGTCATCGATCGGTGCTCTCAGGCGACTGATCGCTATATGCGAAAACTATGCGGTGAATCATGGGCTTAAATATAATGTCACAAAAAGTGAACTATTGGTTTTTAAAGCAGGAAGTGTGACATATTCGTGTATTCTAACTGTGTCACTTTCTGGAGAACCACTGCGAAGAGTAGATAAGTTTAAATATCTGGGCCACTGGGTCACTGAAGACCTTAAGGATAATTGTGATATTGAAAGGGAACGTAGGTCGCTGGCTGTCCGTTGTAACATGCTGGCCCGCAGATTTGCGCGTTGTACGAGGCCAGTTAAAGTAACGCTTTTTAAAGCTTACTGTCAGTCCTTCTACACGTGCAGCCTGTGGGTCAACTTCACTCAGCGGACATACAGCGACCTTCGCGTTCAATATAATAATGCACTGAGAGTGCTGTTGCGGCTGCCGTGGCGTAGTAGTGCGTCGGGGATGTTTGCAGATAATAATATTGATGGTTTTGCCGCCATTATTAGGAACAGATGCGCATCCTTGATGACTCGTGTTCGCGGCAGCACCAACAGTATTCTTAGTATATTCGCAGATCGGTGGGATTCCCGGATGTTGCAGAGGTGGATGCGGCTCCACGCTGAGCTATAATTGTATATTTTTATTTGTGATTGTGTATGTAACCTACTAACACTAGAAATTAAGTAAAATTGTTACTAACCCTATGGACTCCGGTCTGAAATAAAATATTTCTATTCTATTCTATTCTATAGTACGATTAAACAATATTTTTTTTTAGTTCCTTACTTTATTTCCTCTAGAGGGCGCCATTTTTAATTTAATGTGACGTCAGCCTATAACCAGCGGACAATCAAGACGCTTCTAACGATACCTTATTTGTCAAATTGTGATGAGTGGTTTAGAAGATACAAGGGAACAGATGAACATACATACATACATACATACATACATACCGGACAAAATCATAACCCTCCTTTTTCTTCGCCGTAGTCGGGTAAAAACGGGACCCTATTACTAAGACTCCGCTCTCTGTATGTCTGTCCGTCTGTATCTCATGAACTGTGATAGTTAGACAGTTGAAATTTTCTCAGATGATGTATATCTGTTGCCGCTATAACTACAAATACTAAAAACAAAAATAAAATAAATATTTAAAGGGGCTCCCATACAACAAACGTGATTTTTTTGCTCGATATTGAAAACGACAACAGGTAGACGCTTGAAATATTCACAGAATATTTAGTTACATATTCACTTTAAAAATAAATATTTAAATTAAAATAAAATATATATTTAAGGGGGGCTCCCATACAACAAACGTGATTTTTTTGCCGTTTTTATAGATAATGTAGAAATGGTACGGAACCCTTCGAGCGCGAGTCCGACTCGCACTTACCCGGTTTTTTTAAGTATGTTTTGTGAAAAATATATTAAAAAAAGAAAAGTAAAGCAGAAAAGTCCTTTTTTTTTTTTTTTGAGGGTGGGAAATCATCCAATGACTTCTCCCGCTCTGGGTGGAGCGGAAGGGCGTGTCAGACTTTTACTGACTAAAACCCACCCGTGTTCCTTCAGTTGCCTGTTGCCAAGGTCCCGGTATCCCTTTCGGACTAACCCGCAACCCTGGCAGGCATCGGTCCTAGCGGACCCCGCCAATTGTGCTGACATCTCTTTGAGGCGCGCGTGGAACACGACGCGCCATCGACCCGGGCCTGGTCCTGATCGGACGGCGAGCTACCCATTGCTCGCCGTCCGCAAGCCCGCGCCTATGGTGGCCGGGAATCCACCTGGGATTCCCGACGCCCAGGGCGTCTCCAGCGGCGGCGGCGGTTAGGGGCGTGAGGGCACAAACTTTGCCTCTGTGCCAGAAAAGTCCTGTGTTTGTTTTATCATCTTCCATATTTAAAAGCATAAATTATATTTACATAAATATTTATTTAGCATTAGAACATCACTCATACAATCCTCTAATCCGCTGTCATACTTGGAATTATGTATTTTAAAACAAAGAATATTCTTTCATTTCAGTCGACTCAGCCCGAAACAACTCAAAGGTCAACCAAGTTCAAGGATACTCATAAATCATTAAATTGCCTCGACTATGAGCTAGGCCCATAAGCATGACAAATGTATCCCTTGAAACTCCCATCCCATAGGATTTCACAATAAAATCCTTGTCACACGTCAGTCTTGTCCATTGCCAACAAATCATGATTCTGTGCGATTAGCGGCAGACATGTACAAATGTAGCTTAGTGCGCCATGCATATGAAAGTGTGAGAGTCGTTCAAGATTCATAGTCCGGGTATGGTCACAATATCCCATGAGTGCGACGCTGGCGCCCCTGGCGGAGGGTGGGAACATCAATCAAAGTCAGTTGCAGGTTAGGGGTGTGACCCACGGGCGTCGAAGTTGTCCAACGGGGTGTCGATGTAGGTCGGATTTAGGTTTCGGTGTTAGATAGACGTTTTCATTTAGTGCGATTTAGTTTGCGCTTGTGATTTTGACACTTCTGTTTATTTTACTTACCTCATGTCGAAAACCAGTTAGGGTTTTATTTATAAACGTTGCTTTAAGAGACGGTTAAACGTCAAAAAAAATATGATTAGGTAATGATTTACATCTGCTTAAGATGTAAATCATTACCTTAACTTTGATTAACTCTCTCTTAGAATTTATAGGAAAAAATATTAAATACGGTTACACTATCCAAGCATTGTGAATTTCGAAAAGAATCAACTTTAAAAATTAGGCACAAAATTATATCAATTTGCCAGTCGGCATAGGCAACGTTGGAAGTGGTCTTATGCTGGGGCTACACTTTGCGTTATCGCGAACTTTTCTTCGTGCGCTCTCTGTTGCTCACATCGAGGGGTGTGCGAGAGAGAGCGCACGTAGAAAAGTTCGCGATAACGCGAAGTGTAGCCCCAGCATTAAGAATCCAGTAAGCAGGCTGCCAGCCAGTAAGGCCGTGTGTAGAGCCTACTGCCCGCGGCACTGCGACTTCCCACGTGATGGATCTAGGCAAATGTCACTCATTGTCCAGTGCCTATTAAGTTTCTAGATTTTCTCTATTTTCTTTTCTATCTGACAGTTTTGATAAATGCTTGTGATACATATTATTATGACCCGACGGATCTCAAGGTGGACCGGTGACCTTGTGAAGGCCGCAGGAAGCCGCTGGATGCGGGAAGCACAGAATCGGTCGAAGTGGCAGTGCTTGGGGGAGGCCTATGTCCGGCAGTGGACGTCTTTCGGCTGAAATTATGATGATCATGATTCTAATAAGTAACGGCAAGTACAAAAGATAATTTTGACAAAATAACACTATCAAATCGTGTTCATTTTCTATCCACTATAGAACAAAAAATCTCAGCGCAAAGCAAGCAGACACAACGTAATATCAACAAAAAAATCACGACCAAATAAACGTGATGAACTAAATAGATAATAATTAAGCATCACCACTCAGATCACGTCCTAATGCCTCCAAATCCGAGAAAAAACAAGCAATAAATAATCTCATTGTCACATTACCGCGCGATCAAAATGTAACTACCCTCATTCAAACAAATGCTGACTTTTCTGCGTTTTCGTTCCTTTTCTTTTGTTCCCGAAAAAGAAATAGAAAGAAAGAAAGCAATTGTTCTTTCAAAGTCTTTGGTGTTTTCTGGTTTTCTTTGGATAATCTATCACTTTGACCTGAATGTACTGTATGCAGATTAGGTATAGGAGCGCTAGGCGTGAAAACGAGCTGGATCGTTCATTTTGTTGATGGATGACGTGGCAAGCGAATGGGCACGCTGTGACGAGAATTTGTTGGGTTTCCTGGAACGATGTTGTTTTCAACACAGGATAGTTTCTGTCGAGTTGCGATGTTATTGGAACGATTCATGCAGGTCTTCGAGTTTTCTTTGTGTAAACAAAAAAAACATGACTAGAATGGCTTTCGCTTCAAAAAATAAAACATAGTAACAAATATCTCCTGTATAGTGTGTAAGATCCAAACCAGTACCATACTCACTCAGCCATTGCATTAGTTAAGCTAACGGAGAACAGTTTATTTTGAAATGATGAAATAAAAAATATGTAATATTATAATAGGGCTCCATCGTTTCTAAGGGACTCGGGGCTCCAACGTGTACTCGTGTAAACTCTATTAGACAAAGTAAACACAGCTTTAACACGTCAGAGATCAAAACGCCATCTTGTTAATATACATAACTTACATTATTAAAATCAGTACTAGCACAAACATTATTATACTTCATAATATATTCAAGTAAGATTATGAAACCAACAAAAGGATGGAGTTAATTAGAAAGTCTGTAATTTGCACTCTCATTTGTATGACATGTGTCATAGGTGAATGACCCGTGAATGTTGTTTAGAGATAGCACCGTCTTGCATGCTCGGTACAAAGAATATTGACCTTTATACCTTATAAATTGTAAAGTTTAAAATAGAATACACCGTGCTTAATTAACTCGTTGACTTTTCCATTCAAAGATCATCATTTTTTTCCACTTATCCCGATTTATTTGGGGTGGACGCAATATGTCTTTTTCTTCCATACTTCTCTATTAATCGTCATCTCGGTAGTCACCACCCCTTTTCGCAGTCCATCCAGCGTTTTTTTGGTCTTCCCTTACTCTTATAGTCATCCACATAAAAAAGCAATTGGCTTGCTTTACAAAAGAGAAAGAAAAAAACACTTTCTTGCGATAACATGACGCAAAGAAAGAACACAAAAAAGAACAAGTTGGGGAAAATATGCGTCACATTCACGCAAAACGGCCATCGCTAAGCTTATGCTTAGAGATGGCTAATGCTGCGACCTTATGCGAGACCAAGCCCCAGCGCTGGTTTTCAGCAACAGCCGGCGTTGACATGATGAAATCGACCGGTACAGCATACAATAAGATATAAATAATCTTTAATAAGCTTTATTAGGAATGTCCATTCAATAATTTCAAGGGACATCACGGAAAAACTATATTTATGTACTCTCTTTCGTGTCTCACGGCTGGCTGGAACTAGTCGGTAAAAATGCCGTTGATGATGCACTTTTGTTTTCAGTTGCAATTCGCGTATGCTTTTTAATTTGACCGACACTTGACTTTGCAGTAGCGAATCACAAAAATAGCCCCTTGGCAACAACATAAAAAAAGTCCAGAAACGTTAATGGACATACGAAGATAATGGAAAATAGGAAAGTGATATTTTCTTACGCAAAATATCAAGTGTCTAGTTGGAATACGTATTTATAAGGTCCTTTCCTCACTGGTCGGTACGGTATTGGTATGCTCGGTACTGAAAGCTTACCGACAGCCTATTTTTCAATGAGCGTTTCCTGATTGCTCGGTATACGCGGGAGCGGGGATCGTTTTGAAACCGCGTGACGTCACGCGTTTTACTGCATGCTCGGTATATTCAGTACCGAAAGCTTACTGAGCGCCTATATAAGTACATAATAAGAATAAGAATAATAATAAATTTATTCAAGAAATAAAAATTGGTAAAATACAGTATAAAGCTTAGAAATAATGTAGGTATTACAAAGTATGATGCCTGTACTAGGATAAACCTGTATCACAGGCGGCATTAGTTCTTATGATTACTATTAGGACAACTTATTTCTTAACAATATTTAACATAAGTTTTAAGAATAATGTGATAGCTAGTTATTTATTATTTTATAATTTACTTAAACACTAATAATTAAGGTAAATAGTTGCTTGCACTTAATTACACGATTACGTTTGCAGTATCATTAACTGGGTTAAAACAAATATTGCATAAATCACCTTCAAGGCTACATTAGGTTTTTGAAGCAGTCGGCTAATGTGCTTAGACAGCAATAAAACGCAAGGTAAGTAGGACAGCGCAGTGGCCGGGGATATATATTGAGTCAGCAACAAGAGTTACGGAAATCAGGCCTTGAGTATGACGCACTAGGTGCCCTCATAATCGATGGAGTTAATGTATCTGTATTCTGCGATTTTCCTAGCAGGGCATTCAGCGTCTCCTGTTTTGTGATCACAAGGCTTTTTAAAGCGTGAGCAAGTTGCACATTTTGGAATGTCGGCTTTCTTCGCGCATTCGGACAACGAATGGCCTGCGTCACCGCAGTGACCACACGTAGGAACGATCTCTCTGCAAGTTTTTGCCGCATGGCCATATTGTTGGCATTTATAACACCTTGTTACCAATGTAAAGTCCCTGACAGGACAGGACGTCCAATTTATAAAAAGCCTTGATTGAGCCTTGATTGATAATATACATGAGAAAGTAGCTCTGTCTGTCTGTTACCTTTTCACGCCTAAACCACTGAACGGATTTCGAAAAAAATTGGCAAGGAGATAGATGGAAGGACATAGGCTACTTTTCGTTTAAAAAATAATACTATAGTGGATGAAAGTTTGTAAGAAACCCAGCATTTCTTAAGTATCCCAGTAAGTACGTTCCCGTGAGACGATATCCGACGTGGGATAATTTCCGACATAAAAGTTATGCACGCGGGCGAAGCTGCTTGAAAAAGCTTGTAAATTATAGCATTGTTCCATTCGTTCCGATACAGATCAAACCGTACTACTGCTTACCGACCAGTGAGGAAACGGTACCGTACCGGCCAGTGAGGAAAGGGCCTAAAACTTAATATTATCACGTTTCCGGTACGTCACGTGACCAATGGCGGAGCTCCCGTTTTGAATTCATTATAAACCTCTTAGTATAACTTTGGCGTCCATAACCGGACTGAAACCGCCGACCCAATTGACAGATTATGTTGAATATCTACCTAAATATCAGGAGAGCTTGTACATTCTATATCCTTTTTAATGTTCTACTAACTGTGGTCATATTTACATACATAAATAAACCCACGTCTTCTTCCCATGGGGCTACCCCATGGGAAGAAGACGTGGGTTTAGAAACTACAGAACGCCACCTGCAACGATCCTTACATACTCTTTTTGCTTCGTCTATTGCTGTCCTTGCATAATATCATTACAATGTAAATGGAAACATTATTAATTTTAATTACATTTCCTAGGATACCCGATTAATTAATTCATCGAGTTGGTCTAACTTCAAATCCTATTTGCAATTCACAGGCAAAAAATCATTATGCCGTCTGTAATGTATAATTAGAATACATTATTTTATGCAAATAAATAATATACCTATTAAACAAGGTGTGGATGAAACTACCATCTATCATCTATCGAGTATCTATTTAACCTACGAACACGAAAAAAAAAATACTTTTTTTTTTTTTTGGTAAAATTATGGAAATGATTATGAATTGAAATGATTTAATTTTCTGTAAATAGGTTTGTGCAAACACTTATACACTTCAATACCTAATATTTAAAAAACTGGATGAGGTCGGCGTTTCCTACCTGATGATTCTCAGAAGAAAGCCGAAACTAACTCAGAGGTCACAAGTCCCTGCCAGGGTTGCGGGTTAGTCCGAAAGGCATACCGGGACCTTGCAACTGAAGGAACACGTGTGGGTTTTAGTCAGTAAAAGTCTGACACGCCCTTCCGCTCCGCCCAGAGCGGGAGAAGTCATTGGATGATTTCCCACCATCAAAAAAAAAAAAGAGGTCACAAGTCACAAGTCCAAACATAATCTTGGTCAGGTCATAATGAGGACCAAGTAGATTAGCGTCTGAAATGGTCTTTTGTTATTATGTTTAAATATCGATACCCATCACATTGCGAAGTTTGGCTACCTTATTTTATTTGACCCTGTATTAAGACATTATGTGAAATCATTATGTGAAACATTTACTCACATCCTATAGTACCACAAAGAACTTTCGTTAAATCGCCTCAGTTCGTAAAATCAGATCGTACACAACAGTTAAAGAATTACATAACTTTTCAGAACCCGCCTTCATTCCTTTGAAGTAAATTTAAAATAATACAAATTAATGCAAATACTAAGTTAACTCGGTGTCTAGGCTCCAACTGCAACCAACTTTTGATTCAAGAACCTCAATTCACTTAAGAAATACAGTTTTCTACTTTAAAAGAAAGGAATTGTGTTTATAATTGTTTTTTTTTTTAGTTTCATGCTAGGTACCTCAGCTTGAGGAGTTTTTACTGTAAATTGGGAAATATTATTCATTAATATTAGGTATTAAAAAGAAAAACCTATATCGCTATCAGAAATACTCATAAAATAGCTATACTCATCATCATCATCATTTCAGTCGCCCACTGTTGGACATAGGTCTTCCCCAACCACCGCCACTTCAACGGGTTTTGTGCTTTCTGCATCCAGCGGATTCCTGCGGTTTTCACAAGGTCATAGGTCCACTTATAGTGCAATAGCCACAAATCAAAAATATCACACACGAATACAGAACTCGTATCCTAATCCTAATCCAAACTATTTTATTGTTTTATTGAGTGAAAGTGAATTTGTTTGTTTGTTACGCTTTCACGCTAAAATGGAAATTTGGCACATGGGTAGGTTATGACCTGGATTAGGAGATAAGATACTTTTTATCCCGACATTCCTAGGAGATCGAGACTTTTGCGGGTGAAACCGCGGGGTGCAGTAAGTAGTATCATAACGGTACTTTTTCAACACTGCTTTAGTCATTATAAGGCACTGAGATGTTATTTTAATGTTTTTAAGATCTTTGAAATTTGAATACCGTATTATTAAAATACACACAAAAATCTTCACAACAAAGTACGACACCGTCATACACACCGAATTTAAATACTAGGCAACGTGCCATACAAATATATTCTTTCCACATTGGAAACCTACACAAAATCCGTCCGTTATGACTTATACGCCGATCCAAGCGGGATGGCTATCAAATATTTATGACACAATCCTTTCCGACTGATTGCAATGTACTCGCGCCGCGACATTGAGGTACTATGCGACAGATATTAAAATATGCCGGTGAAAAATAGTGGGATTATATTTGTGATTTGGTCCCAAAAGGTATGTCGCATAGATTTTGCTTGGATTTTCCGGTATTTTTTGGGGCTTTGCGTTTGTTACACGGAAAGTTACATAACGCAGCTGTCAAAAGGTGAAAGAGATAACCAGGGTCACTAGAGAGGTGGTTCTGTTTTTAGGATTCCGTATCCAAAAAGGGTGAAACGGGACCCTATTACTAAGACTCCGCTGTTTGTCTGTCCGTCTGTCACCAGGCCGTGATATGTGAACCGTGATATTTAGCAAGTTCAGATGACGTATTTCTGTTGCCGTTTTAACAACAAATACTAAAAAATAGAATAAATTATATATTTAATAAAGGGGCTCCCATACAGCAAACGTCATTTTTTTGACGTTTTTATATATAATGGTACGGAACCCTTCGTGCGCGAGTCCGTCTCGCATTTGGCCGGTTTTTATTTATTTATTAGTTTTTAAGCTTCATTCGGATTTGCCCTGGTAATGTAATTTTTGGATCTACCTAATGGTAATATCATAGAGAAGGTGGCTATTCTAAAAAAACTTAACTCAAGAACCTGTAATTTTAATGTCATCAGTCCATATCGACTCACTATTTGATCAATAGGCTTCCTCTTTCTTTAGCTAAATACTCTTTGATCTATATTTATGATATCCAGGCCATCATCCGCCTACACTCATCCCAATTGTATCGTAGTCGGAACCTCATTTTCTTCCAAACCTTTCATTAAGGTAATTTTAATTTTATGTAACTAGCTATTGCCCGCGTTTTGGACGTGTCAGTTATCCCATATGAACGCAAAATCGAGATAAGTATTCTATGTCCTAACCCAGGTCATGGTCTACCTGTGTGATACACATAGAAATTATGAGACTCCTCCGTGCCTCGGAAAGCACGTTAAGCCGTTGGTCCCGGCTGTCATTCGTGGATCTTTGACAATCGTCTGAAGTCGTTACGGGTCGTCAGAAGCCCGAAAGTCTGACAACCAGTCTTAATGTAATAACAGCCGCACGGGTCGATCCATCAGGTTAAGCTACGCTTGCCGAGGTTGATCCGTGGATAGGTGACCATCTTTATATACCGTGACTCCAGTCGTTACGGGTCGACAGAAGCCCTAAAGTCTAAGAACCAATCTTACCAAGGGGTATCGTATCACCCAGTAATGGGCTCCACAACCCACCCTGGGTTGTGGAGGTCAGATAGGCAGTCGCTCCATGTAAAATACTGGTGTTCAGCTGCATCTGGTTAGACTGGAAGCCGAACCCAACATAGTAGGGAAAAGGCAGTTGATCTGTCAAATAATGTCACATTCTCAAATCGTGTGACGCGTTCCAAAGTGTCGGCAACACAAGCGCAATCCAAGTCAAATGCTCATCTCTCAAGTACGTATTGTCATCGCGAAATCTTCGCTACTCTGTGAGATTGACATCTCTCTCAGTATTTGCTGTACACTCTCATGACCCTGCTGACACATTTTTTTTGGAGTGTCTTGGAAGAAATTGTTTTCTTATTTTGAGTAGCAAGAGCTGTTTTATAATACTTTTGGCAGATGCAACTTTATTAGATAAATAATAGTTTTTACCAGTAATTTCGTCCGTGTTTTACAATAAAACAATTCTATAGCACTCGCCAGTAGTATAGCTTTCTATTAGTGCAATTTTTTGTTTTTTGTGATCGGGACAGTACTTCCTGAAATAACCTTTTACAAACATATTATAAACAAACAGTTATACCTCTTTATAATGTCAGTTTAGATATTGTGATTATTAAATACTACCTTCCGCCAGTGGCTTCGCCCGCTGATATCTTCATAAATTATATCCTATGTTACTCAGTGCTAGTATAGCATTCTACTTTCTTTTTTTTTTTTAACTAGCTTGCTCTGTCCCACTGCTGTGCAACGGTATCCTTATTCTTTATATAAATATCTTTCCAAACATCCTTTTCCAGGGCTACCTCGATCCAACCCTTTTGGTACGCGTCTAGATCGTTACCGCATCTCTTCCTGGGCCGGCCTCGGCGGCATTCTACTGGTGTAAGAAGTTTTTAAATCGGTCCAATAGTTTTGAGATAATACGTTATAACATAGCTTTTTGCGAAAATCGTCATAATGGGGTTTAACTTTTTCTGTTGCTAGTGCCATCATATTACAGGCACATAAGTTTTATGAAATCTATCTAAATGTCATTGGTTACCTCTCGTCTGTTGAAACGGGATAGGTCTATTATCATTATATGAAAAATTCCTTTAACTGAGGAAAAGATATCGCAGATTCATATACCTTTACCTTATTTACCTACCTTAGTATACAGCCCATAAAGGGTCACTTTTTCCCACCTTCTCTATAAACCGTCAACCATACATCACTCCCATAGATTGATCGTAGTACTATTCGGAAGGACGTCACTTGTGGCATATTACTGATACACTCCAATTTCTGGTCGCCTCCGTGAAGATACCATCGAATAAATAATTTAATACCAGGCGGGCGTATCTTATTTTCACGATCTTTTGATCGATACTAGAGAAAGCTGCACTATAGGTAGGTACTTCTCCTATCGCTTTCTTATTGTTTCCCAATAATAATTTTCAAGTTTCACACAGCTTACAGTAGCTGTATGTACACCATGTTTAAACAAATAAATAAACTTACCTACTTTAGCTCTGTCATCTTTTTTTTCTAACTGAATAGACAGCTGTGCTGCTGTGGAGTTTGTTGCACTAGGAAGTGGTGAAGGGTAGGCGTTTTGGGGGACTGTCTTATGTAATTTTGTCGTTCGACGAAAAGTGCTGATTCTCAGCCTAGTTTGAATAAATTAATTTTGATTTTAATGATGTACCTGCAAATTAAAACCGAGGTACTTGTACTGAGGTTGGTTTTAATTTTCCAGTTAGTTAAAGTTCCCAGAACTTGCCTTTAACCAACAGAACAAGGCACACCTGGAAGGCATAGACTGTTTGCCGTGTCTCCATGTCGAACTGTTGCACGTGCTAAGTCACCAATTCCTCGCATGCTCTCTTGGATTCTAACCCAACAGGCGATCTGTTTGCGGATGGATGGACGAAGAATTTATTGAAATGTCAGAATTACTGTGAGAGGAATTTATGAAAGTGTGGTTAACCGTTATGTTTTCATGTTCTTATCTTGTATGTGTTATAATTGTCTCTTTTATTTCTATAATTTTAGTTACTGTAATTGGTTGCACAACCGTTGTAATTAAATAAATAACAGTACCATCGGCATTCCTCTTAATATATACTTAACCTTTACATTTTTTTCGTTATGATATTGTACCTACAACATTTAAAAGGGACAGGATAATCCCGGATTGTCCCATAAACCGACAGAAAGCTGTTTTCCGCAATAATTGTCGTTCATATCGATGGGAACTTTTTCATGGCATTCAATGGTGTCCTGAAGCGTTATATGGGATAATAAAAATTGGTCGGAATGGTGTTTTGACCGACAGAACTCAGTTAGATGAAATGATTATTTTTAGATGTTGTGAGTATTCACAGGCAGTCGGTATTCCTTACTTTTTCTTATACTTAATTTTATTTTGTTATTAGGTGCGGTTCAAAGTTCTAGGCTTAGGGACCGATAATTATGTTTATTTTTAGAAAAGTTTTGCACGTCGTATGTTTGGATAATGACTTTATGATAATTGTTTTTCTTTGGTTAAAACGTTTAATAATACATTATTTGAAATCACAGTCGTTACGGATCGTCAGAAGCCCGGATGTCTGACAACCAGTCTTGCCAAAGGTATCGTATTACCCTGTTACTGGATTGTGGAGGTCAGACAAGCAGTCGCTCCATGTAAAATACTGGTATTCAGCTACATCCGGTTGGACTGGAAGCCGACCACAATATAGTTAGGAAAAGGCTAAGCAGATTGATTGAATACATGATTTGAAATGGGAGTGTTAAAATGAATCTTTTATTATGCTATATATGCTATTACCTACATCTCAAATACTGATATTTAGCTGCATCAGGTTAGACTGGAAGCCGACCGTAACATAGTTGAGAATAGGGTAGGCAGATGACTCATCACTACTAGAATAACAAAATTAATTCTAAAACAGCGTTAAAGTTATTCCCCAATTCCATCCAGCCACACTCCATATTCAAATATAAATTATTTTTGTTGCAAAACTTTCAACGCAACGACGTCTGTCGTGTTATTCGTCAGGTACAACACCAACTATTTGGGGACAACAACTCCGTTTGCCTTCTTAAAACTTTTGAATAAACTTTCAACGCCTTTCGACTGTGAGCTGCGAAAACACGACTGCAGGTGTGTTCATTGTTGAATGCGACACGACTTATTTTCGAAAACTATCAGGTTGCAACAGTTTTTATTTTTAAAACCACAGATTCAAAAATGGAAATGACTGACGTAAACGTCAACGCGGCTGAGGACCTATCGTTAGTTCGTCAAATTCAAACTCAATGCATTTTTTTCAATTAAACCATTTACAGGTAGGTACTTTTGAATAGAGAAAGTTGAAGCTAGTCGCCCATTCCAAAACGTAGTTCGTATCGTTAGTGTCAGTCGTTATTTAAAATTATATCCATTTTAAATTCCAGCAGATAATAGTTACTATTAATTTAAAAGGAATCGCAAATATCACCAACGACATAGAAGCATAGATTTGTCAACCCTTTGTGATGCGCCATAAAACTGTATGGGCCTTACTACAAAAACTTAGACACTTGTTCAACGCGTGTTTAGCGTCAGTTTTATATCAAACTCCTTAAAGAATTGTCACGTTTAAAAGGTGTTTAGGCCAAACAACTGATAAACACGGTTTTGTGGTTAAGGATTAAGAATTTACATGAATGGAACCAAAAGCCTCCCATAGAGCTGGATCGTTTCTAAACTATCCTCCGTTTAAAAAATAAAAATTGCTAACGCACTGTCAAAGTCAGAAGAAAAACCGAGAATCATAAAAAATCACATCAATCCTTTGGGCCACGTTTCTTCATAAATCATTCCTCAAACTAGGGGGCGTGTCTGCCTCATAACATCCATTCCTCATAACATATAGTTTATAGTTCTGTTGCAACCCTATACCACAGAATAGACAGAGGCTGGAATAGTAGAAGGTCGGCTCCATACAATGAGCGGAAATCAACGCACGGTCACGTAGAGTGTACGTACGAATGTCTCGCTGATGGTGGCGCGTGTGTTGGATCATTTAGCTCCCTTCAAAATGGTTAAGCTTGAATGCTGATCCATGCGTCATGTTCGTGAACGGGCACCGTCAGTTGTGGCTGGTCATCTCTTAGCTGCCATGGCTTATTTAGTTTTTGAATTGTTTTTTTATTTTAAAGTTATAATTGCGGACGCTTTTAACGTGCTTTCTACATTGTTCTCACATGTATAATTTCAACATGAATGATGTAAGTAACCAATTTTTGTATTAATTTTATTTTATTTAAAAGAGGGGTCCGTGGAGTTTCTTGCCCGTTCTTCTCCATAGGTATCTGCTACGCTTTGGAATGGGCAACTAGCTTCATATTTCTGACTGACCAACTCCGTGACAATTCAAAAGCGCTTGTAAATGGTTTAATTGAAATAAATGCTTTGAGTTAGAGTTTGAGTTTGACAGCGATCTCGGTCTAATGCCAGTCGTGAGTGCGCTTGCACTTGGTGTTTGTGTTAAAACTGTTTGTATTTCCCGTCACTTGTCCTTAAAAACCAGCGTCAGACAGTATCTGTCTGGCATTAATGCTGAAATTAACCTTTTTGGTGCAGCCGTGAGGAACACGCTATTATTGTTAAAACAAAACAAAAATTGTATTTTGTTTTTTACAAACTCAGTCCAAATAAATGTAATTATTTCTTTCTTTCTTAGTATGTGAATTGTATCTATGTGTGAGTGCTTTTTCGCTCATTGTATGGAGTTGACCTTCTGCACGTTTCTATACTGTGTCTGTACTAACCGGGTGGAGGGAACGATGACGTGACAACATGACATCTGAATCACCTCCCCTCCGGTTTGCGAAAGGATTCCTTTATTGAAAAACATTATATTAGTTGTGATTGCGAGCATATGTCAGCCAAGCGGGATGAGAGGTTTTGGATTTTCTTGAAAGATAGTAGGAAATATGGATTTATAATGTGATTTTTGGAGTTTTAGACGGTTTTGTAGAGTTAGACAGTTTTGGTGGCTCTGAGTTATCGGGACACATTGTATAAGCGCAGGCAAAAATAAATATCATTGTTAAACCTTGGTAAACAAAATGTAAAAAAAAAAAAAAACCCGACTGCAAAAACCTATAATTGAAAAGAGAAAAACAAGCATTGAACTTTGTTTTTGTCAGGGTACAAACAAAAGTTACAACATATTTCAGGGTATTGGTTTGATGTTTTGAATTTTTAACATTCAAAACATTAAAAAAATTATAGCCTATGTCACTCCCACAATTAAAACGAACCTAACGAAACCTCGTATGTTAAAATCCATCAAGCCGTTTAGGCTACAGAGCGTGCCAAAGAAATAATTTTAATGCCTCCTTCTGGGGCAGTCGGGTAAAACGAGACAGAGAAAGTCGCACGGCGTACCTATCGCTTTTTCCTTACCTGACGATTTCCACCAGTCAAACGATTTCCAAAAATACAAACAAGCTAATCTCTAATAACAATGGATACAAACACAAGTAACAAACAAGCAGAGACACAGCGAGTGTTGCCACAACTTGAATTCCGCAAACCTCCGCCAGTTTGAGGTTAATCTCACATAAAGCTGATGTCGGATGTAGTCTTCGTTTTTGTTTCGTTTCGAAAATTGGAAGGTCAATGTATCTTACAAAGAAAAACGCCTTTAAAAAAATGTCAATATGACACTTGATCTGATGCTTTGACATTATTCTACCTACTTAGTGGAAACCAACTATGTGTATGAAAACAATATTGCAGATGAAATTGTTATGTGAAAGAGTGTTGAACTTAGCCAGAAGGAAAAGCGATTTTGCAAAACCACAGTCACTGGCAATTGATCAAAATAAAAATATTTAATTTTACATAAACCTACATGGTCATTTATGAAACGTTAGAAGCTAAGTGGACGGTTCCAATTGGTCGTTTTCTTTGAGAAGAGCCGGAAAGAAACTCCACGGTTACTCTTTTAAAAATAATTGGCTTTTACAATATTTTCGAATTACAGTGGTAATAGGTATCGGACGCCAGTGTAGGCCTTTCAACAAGTACAAGGTAGGTACTTAACAAAATAGAAAGTGTTCGTTACGTTCGTGTACGTTCTCACATTCACAAATAAATGGCTTTTACAATGTTATCTAATTACATTTTTCATAGATATGGGAGGACAGTACCAGACACAGAGTAAGAGGCATAAACCGGCCACATTAGCAATTCCTCTAAAAGCAGTTCATTTCCTGAATCCCAGTTGTCATTAGAATTCTTCTAATTTGACATAAAAGAAATTCATAATTTGTGGACCATTTAACGAATCTGGACAGAAAACTGTCAAGCAGACAATTCATATTATGATCTGCGTGCGATTCATATTAAGTACGAAATAATTCATCTAATTGACAGTTTTCTATGGAGATTCGTAAAATGGTCCACACATTTTGAATTGCTTTTGTGTCAAATCAGAGGAATTGCTAATGACAGCTGGAAAATCAGGAAATGATTTTTTTAAAGAGGAATTGCTAATGTGGCCGTTTTAGCCCCACAGATCCAACCCATGGAAGTCAAATCTATGGTAAAAACAAACATCCCATCGGTCCGAACCCAAGAATACCTTCACAGGATTACGTTAAACTCGGCACAATATAACTACCGTAACGTATGTCTACGATAAATCCCTTTCTTACGGAACCCTTTGGAAAATCCGAGAGAGCCAACCTCCTTTGTATAGCGGAACCCTTTGAAGTTCAGAGAATAAACACGAAGATAATTAGGAAGGTCAGAACCTTGAGGAAATTTTAATTTGAAGCGATGACTTGAGATATTCTTAAAGGAAACTGAAGAAATGGTGCTTAATTAGAAAGTTTTTGTTTTCTTCGTTAGTAAGTTGGTCACGTAGAGCCTTGGCTTTATTTTAGGTTTTTTTAAATGTGAATGGGCTGCACTACATAATTGAAATAATATCAGCTTCTTCGACCTACTCAGATTTCTTAGTAATAAGCTAGCTCCCTCCACCTACCAAACCCTACAAAAAGCTGATATTCTGAACACTTGCAGAATTGTACGAAAATTCCTGCAGAACGGCAATGACGCACAAATATCACACGCACAGACATTCATCACTACAACACAAAGTCAAAACATAATATCATCACGCCATAATATATCATCAACTATTACTTAGTTTAGTTCTCTCAGGGGTAGCACTTGGCTTTGGCCCGTGTTACCCAAAATAACCGGCAGAACAGAGCCGAGATACAAAAATTATAATAATAATTATTCCATAGTCTGAGAAATCCAAGAAGGAATTGACTGACTTTTTTGTGTGTTACCTATTAGTTCAATATACTTTGTACTCATATTTTAATTATGTCATATCTATTATGTATATTTACTGTGTGTACATAAATAATAAAATAAATAAATAAATATTTTCACCTTGGAGGTTTAGATATGTATATTGAACTAATAGGTAATTCATCTATAAAAATAAATAAAATTGAAGTGTCTATTTGTCAAAATAACAGCTTTTTACTAAATGCTTATGAAAGTATAATTATACAGTACCTACTAATAACACAAAAACTATATTTTTTTCTCTCTGTCTCTCTGTTTCTTCCGGCTAATCTCCAACGGCTGAACCGATTTTGACGGAACTTTCACTCGCAGATAGCTGACGTTATAAGGAGTAACTACGGCTACTTTTATTTTAGAAAAAGAATAACTAAGGGCGTACGCAGGCGAAGCCACGGGCAGCAGCTAGTAGAGACTAAAAAGCGTTGAATCCCGAAGAACCTGAAATATCTTTAATAACCCTCCTTTTTGCTTCGCCGCTGCCGTAGTCGGGTGAAAATAGAAAATATCTAAACACAAGTTCACGCAGAAGCACCAAGCAATATGCACTTAAAATTTAATAATCGTCGAATTGAGAGCAAAATTTTTATCGTACTCCTATACGGGTCAAGTTTTGTACTTTTTTTACTAGACCGACTCCAGAGTTTCAAAAGCGTTAATCCGATTTATGTCTCCTATTGTCGGCTTTATAGGGTGTCCACACTTTCAATTTGTGCCGTAATTGAATTAATGGTTATTTAGTTTTTGCTGGGTGGTGGAAAATTGAGTTGGTTTTTCTATTTTCCGTAATAATGGAGAGAGAGGAGTATAAAATTACAGCTCGTAAGTGGTTGACTTTTACGACTCGTGTGCGGTGATAAAATGCGGGTTCCAATTTCACGGCTAGGTTATAGTCTTATCAATATATATAGTTCTATCAATATGACCAATATCCCAAAGCAGTGTGCTGTTCCTGTTATGCCGAGATCCGACGATCCTCGATTTTGCGGACGGACACGCACGGCAGACGACCTCAGACCGCCACGCACCGCGCACCGAGGAACTTCCGATGTCTGCCATACCCCGCACGTACACCTTCCCACAGTGCGTCGTGCGGGCTCATCTGTGTCCGTCCGCAATACGGCGCACCGTTGGATCACGTCATTACATCGTATCACATTTGATTGTGGGTCAAACCACCAAAATTGGCAGTTTGACATAAAACATAATTATCATAGACACTTAATTCCTGCAAATGCTATGCACTAGGTTTAGGTTAGGTTACGAAGTATAATTATATCCGTTCTTCAAGAAAAAAAATCCACTACTATAATAACGATCACTATCACATTAAGGGAACCCTAGAATCAGCGGGTAAACACCGATCTGCCTAGCCTTTTCCCAACTATGTTGGGGTCGGCTTCCAATCTATCCGGATGCAGCTGAAGACCAGTATTTTATTTGGAGCGACTGCCTCTCTGACTTCCACAACCCAGTAACTGGGTAATACTATACCCCTTGTTAAGACTGGTTGTCAGACTTTAGAGCTTCTGGCGACCCGTAACAACTGTCAAAGATCCACGAATGACAGTCGGGACCAGCGGCTTAACGTGCTTTCCGAGCCACGGAGGAGTCTTGGTATGTAAAAATAGTCACCTATCCACGGATCAACCCGGCAAGCGTCGCTTAACCTAATGGATCGACCCGTGTGGCTGTTATTACTTAGCTACGAGCTCAGTAGGTAAACACCAAAGGTTCGTAAATTACAAGACCCATAGCTACCCTACCTAAAAATCAAGCGGAAGAGATTTAACGCTTTATTTTTATCGGGAGAACTCCATCCTTTCCGGATGCTTTGCTCCATTGATCTACTGGCGTTTTCTAAACATGTTTATTTACTTTGTTAAACCTAAACGGGGTTTAGAACCTTCGGCGAAACAGATTTGGGGCTATTTTTGGTTTATGACTTTTAGGTTTTTTTTCTTTTGTATGCCTCGAGGATTCTAATTTTATGAGAGTATTGATGCGAAAAAAGGTGTTATAGATTAATGAATGGGCTTTGAACTTGTGGCTAGGAAGCATACATGAACGACAACATTCTAAAGATTCAAGAGTTACATTGGCGTTTGATACAGAGTTTGTTGAGTTCATGTATCAATTTCTTACAACACATGATGTTGCTTACAACAGCAATATTCTTATTAAAACATCGTGAGGAAACCATGCCTGAGAGATATGTCTCGACGACATGTGAAGCCAAGTCAGAGGCATTGGACAGCTTTAAAACGCTGACACCAAGTTAGTCACTAACGAAAAGAAGAAGATTATTATTTTATTATACCATCGCCTACACATAGCTACCTATCTATGGTTATTTTTATTACCGAAAGGAAATATAATACGGAAAACGGTTCGATGCAGGCCGTTTGAAAATAACTAAAAGATCACACAAATCGTAAAAAGAGTTTTTTTATAGTTGACACTTTGTTGTTTAAAAATACGTTAAGTATAACAAAAAATTTATTTTCAATCACAGGATAGTTTCCTCTTTTATTATAGTATTTTTGTAATCTGTCTATTTTAAAGAGCCCAAAGAGACAGGTTCCCCAAACCTTTTAGAAAATACAACGAATTAGATAAACGAAGAGTAAAACTGTAACATAGTTTGGCAACTGAAGTGGCAGGTATTACTGGAGTGGAGTATTGGAAAAATTGGAAGGGTCATGTAATAAAAGAAGAACAGAAAATGTTGAAATTAGACAAAATAATTGATGATACCACTGAACGCTTTATTATTTATGTGACAGATAGTTCTACAGATTCATATTGAGCCCATTAATATGTGACTCTGTATAATATGATTTTAACATTTGAAATAAAAGGTTTAACATCTATGAATCACGTGGTTCTTTTTGTTTACCCTTTTTTAACTACCAAAACCTACGGAGTATAGACGATAAATTATTTTATCTAAAATCACTTATTATTCTACGGATCCACCATAATATTAATCCAATAGGTACTTCATAAAACTTCTACCTTCATATAAATCATTCTCCGACATCAACCTGTCTAAAATAATAATTATTTCACAAACAACAACAAAAAGGAGTTTCTTTCGCAAACAAAACAAAAAACATCTTTCCGGTTATCCGTTATCCGGTTGAATCCGGATAAAACTGGATTAGACAGCTCCAATATTTTTGTTTACTCAAGAAAGTTATTCGTTTCGTCTTAAGATAAATAATTAAGTAAATTGACAGCATTTCTTGGTTGCAAGTTATGTTCCGATGGTTTTATGGCGTTTCCGGGTTTACTCTATAACCCTCTTTGTGCTTCGACGGAAGTTGTGTTGGTAATAATTATAAGTAGATGAAAGTTTGTTTCTCCGTTTTTTCGGGCTCGATTTCTATGTCCAATTATAGAGACTGTAGATTACAGTAATTAATATTCTGATTCTCAAATTAATAGACATTAGTACGGTCTACCTTATTAAGGCTCTTACATACTGGCGCGATTCGCCGCGTGACGCGACGCCGCCGCATTGTTCGCCGTGAACTTTTCAGAAAGAAGTTTCTCAGAAATTGTTTTGATAAAATTCGCGTCGCGCGGCGAATCGCGCCAGTATGTAAGAGCCTTTATTATTTCACGTGACAGAAAAGGTTAACGAAAAATCTGAAACCACCCCAATGCATATTTTCAAGGTATATCCATCTACACAATCATCAACACCCATGTTAGTAAAACTGCGTTTCAACCAATTTGCTAAATACTATATCCAAAATGTAAAACAAGATGCTAAGACAAAAACGCCGAAAGAACGAACAAAAAATTGTCACAGAAACACGTGCACAAAAGACAAGTTACTTTTACACAACACATCATTCCTACCAATGTGTAAGCGGCACGGAATTCCGCCCAACTTCTTGCATCCATCGTTTACAATTAAAACTTCCCGTCGCTTTTCCAATTAAAAATCCCCATACATCCGCATGAGAACAGCTCCTCACACGTAGGTACCGATGGCCCAATTAAATACGCCATTCACCAGAGGGTTAATTAAGAAGAAAATTATCTCCTCAAACAGTAGGCGGGCGTGACATGCGAAAACAGGTTAAGTGGTGAGCGATAAGCGGTTTTCTCGTATGGTCACTGGTGAATGGTTCTTCAATTGCAGTTGCATCTTGTTATTTCAAAGATCATTGAACACACGATAGATAAATATAAATTTATAACATAACATCACGCCTTGTTTCGTAGAAGGGTTGGGCAGAGATGTACCTATAGTACACCTACATACATTTCATACATTTCATCTGTTATGTTTAAGACCCATGACGCATATCATTTTATTAATAAGTATAAAATATAGAGGAGCTCGTGGCTAAGTAATAACATCCGCACGGGTCGATCCAACAGGTTAAGTTACGCTTGCCGGAGTTGGTCCGTGGATGGGTGACCATCTTTACATACCGAGACTCCTCGGTGCCTCGGAAAGCACCTTAAGCCGTAGGTCCCGGCTGTCAATTGTGAATCTTTGACAGTCGTTACGGGTCATCAGAAGCCCGAAAGTCTGACAACCAGTCTTGCCAAGGGGTATCGTATTACCGTAGTCGCTCCATGTAAAATACTGGTATTCAGCTGCATCCAGTTAGACTGGAAGCCGACCCCAATATTGATTGATTGATTGATTGATTCAATCAAAATCAGCTGTTCCCTACATATTTACGTGCGCATAATTCGTCAAAATGTAGGGAACAGCTGATATTTTTTCGATTGCGATTTCAGGTTTGGTCCCTTATTGAAAGTTGTTAATTATGAGTAAAGTCACGTGTTTAAGTATCGGTTACTAATTATCATTCACCCTAGATATTTTCTGGACGCGACCCAAATATCGGTAAAACTTTTAACATTAATTTGGCATTGGCTTGCTGTAAAAGTTCTAAAACAGTTAGACCATCTCTTTTTGATTATACGCAGAGAATGGATTTGTCCTGATCATTCACCAACTTAACCAAACTAGTTCAAACACGATCTTCAAAGAAAAAAAAATTTTGGGAACCGCTTTCAGTTCTTACCTTGCGTCACATTATAAACTGAACGACCGCTTGAAGCTGAAATATGGCTGAAATTCCAACAGGAATGCCTACTCGCACAGAATTATAGCTAATGAGACGAATATTAAAGGAATTGATGGTGCGAAGAGCATTTTGTTTTTTCTCCGTGTTATTTTGATAAGAAACGAGATTGGAAATGAGATCGATTTGTTCAGAGCAGACTGTTTTGTAGTGGTAATGTATTGTGATATTGTGAGTTGAATTGAGTACAATAGAAATGGAATTGTGAGGTAGGGTGAAATAGGACTCCATTTGTATTGCAGCAATTGAAATGCTGGGAAGTCTGAAAGCTGATTTTTACATCTCGTTTATTTTCACTACATTGAAAAGATAGATGGAGGTAGATATCCTATATACTATTAAATGAGCAATATTTCGATTAAAGTTGCAATATAGGGGGTTTACGCGGGTGAAAAATTGCTCTAGGTAGATTTCATATCTGGGAAAATTCGTTTTCTTTATTTTTACAGCTTCAGGAATGTGATACACCTGACACCTGCCAGGGGTGCGGGACCTGGCAGGGCTGCGGGAAAGTCCGAAAGGGATACCCTTGGCAACAGGCTACTGAAGGAACACGGGTGGGTTTTAATCAGTTAAAGTCTAACACGTCCTCCCGCTCCGCCCAGAGCGGGCGAAGTCATTTGATGATTACCCACCCTTAAAAAAAAATAAAAAGGAATGTGATACAACCTTGGTATACCTGGATAGATAGTATTCATGTTTATCTCTATTTTCACCCGAGTAGAGCTCGGTCGACCAGGTACTCTCTCTATTAATAAAATAAAAAGTAAAATTACCCTCAAAATACCAAAGGTAATTCTTATTATTGAAATAGGTAAAAGATTTGAATTTCCTAATGCTATTACTAAATTTCTTTGTGGAAAACCTGTAAAAACCGACTCACAAATTCCCCCTTACCTACATTTTTATAATTCGTTTTTTTTTGTCCAAGATACAAGGCAGATGCCAAAAAACAATTCAATTATACAAAGTGAGTAAAAACAACATCGTACAAAATGTTGCCATGCAAATCTGGCGATAGGGAAAAGAAGTAAATCAAGTGCCACACTCCGGCAGTTATTAAAGCCATAAGGAAAATGAATTATTTAGCCAAAGTAGACAACAGATTAGCCGTTTTGATTGTTTTTCTTGTTTCGATTTGCAAGTTGATTAAATACTTTATGGAGACAAATTGAAAGAAATTGATATAGGTTAACGTAGCGAGTTTTGTGAAGGAGGAGAAGTGGAAAACTGGGGTTTTTCACTTGAAGCATAAACAGACCGTGGAAAACCCCACAAATCGATCTATTTAAGGCTCTTCTAATTTATTTAAAGTTACTAACTTACGTAATTATACAATTAATATAAAAGGTGTTTAAGGCACTAGGTGATTTTGATTTATACACGATTTTATATTTTTCGTCTTTATTATATATATTTTTCAAGAATCAGTTGTATCTCTCTTTAGTATTTTACAACATAATAATTCATAATGTATGTATTAATTTAATAACTATGTACTTGAACACTAATTAACTATAATTACTTCACAAAAAACGCAGTCAAATTAAAGTTCTACTTATACCGCTCATCGAACAACTAATAGTATTAATTCGATAAATAAACGAAGAGATAATCTTAGTGCAACGATAATGGACCGTCAGCTGTCTATGTGATGACTTTGTATGAGAGCCCGTAAAACAGCGAAAATACTTAATAAATAAATCATGATTTAGGTCAACTGCTACGTGATTTCAAAGCCATACAATGGAGAAAAGGACTACCATTTTTATAATATACAGGGCGGAACATTGACGTCCAAAAAACAATTTTGGTTCCTCGTGTCGTGGGGTAACTGAATCACCCCCATGTATGTTGCGCGATTTTTCATAGTTTTGGAGCTATTAATTTTTTTCTGAATTTTTGAGAATTTGACCAACTTAAAAAAACAACGCTATCTTCATGAGTAGTACTTTTATGCATAAAATAATCATCTTCGTGTTGGTCTAAAGTGAAAAATTTACGTTAAGTGAATTATAACTTTTCAACTTCAAATTAAAAATCTAAACAGGTGACTATGAAAACGATGAAAAATTGCGGAACATACATGGGGGTGATTCGGACACCCCACGGCACGAGGTACTTATTTTTTTATTTTGGACATCTATTTTCCGGCCATCCATACGTATAGATTTAAGTAGGTATCTACGTCGCAGCCTATCGCATTATGTAGCTAGGGAAGTTTCTTGCAAAAACATTGCAAAATCGACTTCAATATCTCAGTAATTTCTCTCACTCAAACCACAATCTCAAACTAACTTAAAACAAAACATTTCGCTCTCAACTCAGTATATCGCCCCAAACCAACACAGCGCCATAAATTACCCTCGAAATCGCCAATAAAACTTAATTCTGCCAAAAGCCGTTATTACAGTATTAAACGTAAATTAATAGCTGGCTTTATGGCCACAACATACGCCTACTCTACTGGGAGATTCTCTGGTCAGCAATTCTTGGAGATGTCCTCATTAATGAGCTCTTCAATATACCTTAAGAGAGCTATCATGGGCATTAATATCCGATAGTGTGTATACGGCTTTATTGAACGGCTGTCTTGTTGTGTGACTTGCTCGGCAACAGTATTATGTTCCGCTGCCTATGGAGATCTGAGGCCCTAGACAAAGTGACATTCTATCAGCGACAACGATGATGGAAAAGGCAAAATTTATAGGACTGACATAGGTCAGTCCTATACATTTTGCCTAGCCTAGCATAGGCTATCGAAAAGCTAATGTCAATCCTGTTGAAAGTCGTTGTAGAAATACGAAACGCTTTCGAAGCGATTGTCACTTGTCTAGACACTCTAAGGCAAAAATAGCTATGGTGGCTTCTGGTACTACTAACATTAATTTTCATAAAATATTAAGCTTATAACGTACTCTTTAAAAAAACCTGATTCTAGATTCATGCTCAAAAGTATAAATCTCGGCTCAAATGACAGTGAGTTTTTGAATCGATAAAGTTTGATGAATGTAACAGCTAAAGCATTTAGCTTAGTTATAAAATTATGTGTTAACTAGTTATTAATAAAAACGTGTGCGGTCGAGGGGGCTGTCAGGAACAAAGTTCCTTACGTGATATTCGCACACACACTCATACTCATTCACACTCACACTCACTCACTCACTCTCACTCACTCTAACACTCACTCGCACTCACACTAGACAGAGAGAGAGAGAAAGTCGCATGGAGGGTGCATAACGCTTTTTCCTTACGTGACGATTTCTACCAGTCAACTCCTGCCGCAAACCGCGTTAGGAAACTTCGTTCCGAGCTATGATACTACACGTGAACTTCTATTGTAAGCAAATATGGACGGAGGTGTTCTAAAATAACATGGCTAAGTGTGACAATCGTGGCGCCAGTATATCACAACACTCTCCAATAACAAAGCTTTTCATCCACAACGGTCGTATGTCACGTGCAAAGAACCTAAGCGATGCAGGCGAAAATTTTCCGATAAAATTATCATAATTATACCTAGCAAGTGCCCTGGGAATGACAGGATAATCTCCCGCACCTGATACGTGACTCGTAATAGACTAGCTTTTTAGTCTTTGTTAGTTAACTTAGTCTATTTTTTAGTCTCTGTTACAGACTTTCTTTGTTGCTCGTTGATAATTAAAATGAAGGCGTGTTTTTTTTTTAAATTAAGAGTCTTTTGTGAAGCTAAAGTCTTGTAGTCACTTAAGTTAACCAATAGAATAATAAGTGTTACCGTTGCAGTCGCAACAGTAACATTTATTATTCTATTGGTTGTTTATAAAGGATGTTTTCTTTCTTCGACTTCATAATAACGATTCGATTCACTGTCAAATTGATATTTAGGGATCTCACGCACTAGACGGCCACGACTTCGGCCAAGACTCCGGCCACGAGTCGTGGCCGTCTAGTGGTATTGTATGGTGTGCGGCTAGTTTGCTGTGGCGGCAAAATGCGCGACTCGTATCGGTTTCTATAGTATACCTGGTCGCGGTCGTGGTCGTAGCCGTCTAGAGCGCGAGATCCCTAATCCAGAGTCGCATTAAAACTGTTATTCAAATTGAATTTGACTTGATTCAAACTCGAAAATATCAAGTTACCGTGGGTTTGGACTGGAGATCAAAACATCATGTCGAAATCTGTTTTCTGTCAATGTTTCGACCCGCGTTTGTATTGTCACAAAACTTGTTGAACGGCATCTTGAAATCTGCCGGAAATATCACACGTTTTCATGTAATGCGCACACAAATTCAACAAAACAAGCTGTGAGATTCCTTTCTTATGACAAGTTTCGAAACGTATGCATGTTAAATGTTTCTGGTACGAACGCATTAGTTAGCTACCACGTTTTAAACTACAAATAGCAACTACTTAAAGCACTCACACTTTATCACAAAAGTTTGTTAAAAGCCATATATTTCGCCATTACACCTAATCATTTACTACTTAGAATACCCCAGCTTAAAATCTACATTTATACTAAAAGCTATGCGACATTTTTTCACAGTTAACCTCAAATTCTGGACTAAATAACGAGGCATTCTTGAGCTGTCATGGCGTAATGGCAGATGCGTCAGCATCATAAGTTCATTACGTCGCGGTTACGCCCAATGATAGTGCTAAAGGAGAGATGATTGTGATGAGCGGAGCGGGCAGGTACCTACCTAATCTGATCTCTATTCGATTTCGGAACTAGCCGGACTAACCAGAAATAAAGTTAATAATAAAACTGTGAAACGTAATATTATAAATACATTTGAATGCTCAAAGATTTTTCACTTTTTGCAATACCTTATCTGATATTTTGTAGACATCAAACAGAAAAATGATCCAATTTTAAGTAACCCACCATTTTTGTACTGAGAGACTGACACCTTGAATAAGAAAGAGCTTCCATCAATGTGTAATTCTGGTAAAATAGACCAAAACCTTTTAGCTGGTTTAATCATTCTTGATCTGAGGTGGAAAATTACTCGCATTAAGACCTCAAAAGTATGAAGACTGGATCACTAAAATCAAAATAATGTAATAGCATCTCTGACTAGTCTGTACTGCACTAGACAGTGCACGAGATCCCTTAGTGTTTGAGTAAGTATTTTTGGAGTATAAGGCGTATGGGGAATAGTATCTTTATATCGGGAGATAGAGATGCTATTACATTATTTTGATTTTAGTGATCCAGTCTTCATACTTTTGAGGTCTCAATGCGAGTAATTTTCCGCCTCAGATCAAGAATGATTAAACCAGCTAAAAGGTTTTGGTCTATTTTACCAGAATCACACATTGATGGAAGCTCTTTCTTATTCAAGGTGTCAGTCCACGACCACGACCAGTGGGCGCAGCGACCAGGTAAACTAGAGAAACCAATACAAATCGCGCACTTGGTCGCAACGGCTAACTAATCGCAGACCAGGCCACTGACGGGCCACCGATCACGACTAGCCGGAGTCGTGGCCGACTAGTGCGCGAGATCTCTAATACCGCTGTTGTACTCCGCCGGTAGCCTCTCAGTCAGTCTCCTGTCACGGTGTCTCTGCCCTAACAAGTTAATGACGTCTGTTCCAGTGAGATACGGACGAAACACTCTGCGCCTACGACACTATTCCTGCGTAAGGCCCTATATAATCTGTGCCTGGTTTTTATATTACTGGCATTATTTTAAGGTTTATATTATGTGTGGGGTTGGATTTTAAGGATTCAATGGATGATATAATCCCGAAGTGATGTAGGAACTGCCAGGAATGTTAGGTCCGCTTTCCAATTCAGAATTGTTCAAGATGTTACAGTCCTAGGCATTCTCAGAAGTTTAATTGTTCTTAACATCCATACAGCGATTTCCAGATCAGTTATTCTCATGCCTGTTGTGCTCAAACTGTTTTGCAGTTTGGCAAATACCCATGACTGATATATCGTGTAATCTTTTGGGAAACAAACAGATACTAAGCCAGAACTAGTATTTTAAAGAAGCGAGACCTCTTATTTATGGAAATGCTCACAGTTGCCCATAGTTAATATTTTATGGTGTTATACATGCTTAATCAGTCTAAACTATTCCCACTGCTGGGACAAAGGCATCCTATTTTCGGGAGGGAGTGGGCTGTAATGTGTGGGCCCAGTGCGGGTTGGTAGATGTCACATGTCTTCGAAATTTTGGTTCTAGGACATGCCGGTTTCTCACGATGTTTTCCTTCACCGTTTTGAGAGCAGTGGTGATGAAATTATTTACACATATATGGTGTTACGAACATATTTTATCAAAATCTAATATGAAATAGATCTCAAACAGGCAATTTTATTTCACGAGAAAAACGTTTGGTAACGTAACTGTAACGCTAATTATACAAAGTTAAATAAATCCAATTATCTTTAAAAATCCCTGATTATTTTCATCATAATTAATCAAAATCCCGCGTGTGATGAATTACCAAATATGTTATAATTAGCTATGAAACGCTATACCAACGTATGGCATGGTTGCTACGCGATCGGCGTACTACCTACGCGGTACGCCACAATTATTGGCGATTAATACGCCATAACCATGTTACACTGTGTTTAGGATAATGAGACCGATTCTTGGTATAACATCCGCTAATTAGTGGGTATGGTAAATTCAATGATCTGAAACAATGGGTCATTATTTTAGTGAAATGATGTATTATTATTTTGTTATAAATAATTCGTATTAAGCTGTTGATGTAGACATTAAAGTGCATTTGATTTTACACCATATTATGTTTTGTAAAAATCTACTTGACTGGCATTTTGTCAGCAGATTTCTTCTATTGCCTCGACACATAAAAAGGTACACGGGATCATTAATTTGTAAATTCGTGAAAAAACGTTTCCATGAATTCTCGTAGTTTTTTATGTATCTTTCAAAGACGTATTCTATTTTATTCATGTAATACTAAACCGTTTATACTAAGTTGGTACTAAATTAAAGTAATAACTGCGTATATTACCTACTAACAACCGGCCTGGCTTCGCACGCTAATTTTTCTGTCATATTGGTAGCAGCCTGTTGCTATGAGCATGTGGGTTAGATTAAAATGTAACTGATGTTCATCCTACTTGGAGTATTTTTAATGTATTTTTTTCCAATTGAGCAAATATTTGAAAAAGTAAAGAATAGACACACAAACAAACAAACTATTACATGTAGTAAGTTATTTAAATAACTCTATTGGTTTATGTAGCCCCCGCCAGAAAACCCAGTCGGCATGATTTTGTCCGACATCTTCGACAGTCATCGTCGTGTTTCAGCCAATTTACTAAAAACCTGAATGAATTGTACACTTAAACCTTCCTCATGAATCACTCCGTATATTCGCGGAACCGTATGAAAATCCGTTGAGTAGTTTTGAGTTTATCGCGTTCAGACAGACAGACAGACGCGGCTAGAGGGGCTTTTTTTTACTAGTTTTTGCCCGCTTCACAATATGTACTTATTTATGTACAAAAACTAAAAAAAAAGGATACTGAGTAAAAAAGGTATGAACACTAAACTTATGCGTCTAAGTAATCCTCTACATCGTTGTCATCCTACAAGTTAGTATTTATTTATATTCGTGTATTTTTTCTCCCTTATAGTACATAACACACCTTTCTCTTACACATTTTAAACAACGCTGACATGAACTACGACCACTTAAAATTGTGCTCACCCTGTAAGTGAGAACAGAAAGGTACGTAAATTGTGGGAGTCAGGCGCTTCCATCCCACGCATTGCGTGTAAAGGTCTGTGTAGGCGTTTCTATATGCAGTAAAAATATCAGTGGGACTAGCAAGCTTTTTGATGGAAAATTCTGGGTCAGAATATTTAAGAGTAGATATATAAAGTTTAATCGAATGTTAACAAAAAAAACAAGCAACAACAAAATAATTAATTATTTTGTTGCTTGTTTTTTTTATCAATACACGTCATTATAAAAAACCCAGCTTAAAATTATAAACAAAATATTATCGTATTATAAAAATTATGTTAATAATTTTTTTATTCTAATATTTAAAAATATAATTTATAAGTATGAAAAATGAAATAAAGAATTATATTAATAAATAACTCTACTGAATAAAAACTTAATTATGGCGCTAAATAAATAACAGAAGCTTACATCATTAAATTATTGCATATATAAATGATTATGCATTTTAAAAGACTTAGATTCCCTACTGTAGACCTTTATCACATTAGTGATGTACTCTCTGTCAGAAAGCTGTACATAGTCCAAACAATATTAAAAAAACATAAGTATTTGCCCCTTAATGTGGGTATTACCCCGAAAAGAAGGAAGTTCAGCATAGCAGATATACCATCAACTAAGACCAAATTTGCATGTAATCAATATCGTAAACGATCAGCTCAATTGTATAATAGAATAAATAAAAAGATAAATATACACTCGAAAAATAAATATGACTGTAAAGAAACACTAATTAAGTGGATAAAACCACTTACGTATGAAGACACAGAAGCATTGTTATAACACGGAATTATTCACATACTCACAGACACACACACCCACTTACTCTGACAGACACGCTCATACACACACACATACACCTTTACACACAGACACACCCTTACACACACACACAAACATACAACACATACACGCACACTCAAAACCTTTAAGTATACTCTTTATTTTTTTCTTTTTTAATTTCTTATTTTGGTTAGCCTAGACTTAATATTCTTTTACATTTAAAAAATATTGTGTTAATTATCACGCTATACAAAATAGGGAGGGGCGGAGTCTTCTACTACAGGCATTATTTGTCTAAAAGAAGATTCCGAACACAACAATTTGTAAGACCAATTATTTGACACAATAAATTTTATTTTATTATTATTATTTTTATTTATTATAAATAGCTTACCTATATCCAGAGAATTATTTCTAAAACTAAAATTGTTTTGTATCAAAACGAAATTGAGGCTGGGGCTGTGTTTTCACACGATATTCACAAACTATATTTCGGTAATTCCCAGAACTTTAATTAAAATGATCTAATTACACACGTCCCTACCGCAGACAAATTCCTATTTTGATGAAACTAATTACTATATTCAATCTGCCTAGCCTTTTTCCAACAGTCTAACTGGATGCAACTGAATACTAGAGTATTTTACATGGAGCGACTGCCTATCTGACCTCCACAACCCAGTAACTGGGGAATACGATACCCCTTGGTAAGACTGGTTATCTGACTTTCGGGCCTCTGACGACCCGTAACGACTATCAAAGATCCACGAATGACAGCCAACGGCTTAACGTGCTTTCTGAGGCACGGAAGAGTCTCGGTATATAAAGATGATCACCCATCCACGGACCAACCCCGGCAAGCGTAGCTTAGCCTGATGGATCGACCCGTGCGGCTGTTATTACTTAGCCATGAGCTCCTCTCTGAAACTAATAACAATTATTGTCCTAATGAAACGAATTACTATTATTATTAGCATTCAAAGCACAGTCGTTAGTTTTAAAACATCTCTAATCAAAACTAGTTCTAAATAAGATTCGGATTTCATTGAAGCAGTGGTGAAACGTGTAACTGTGAACAAACTAATTAGTCCTTTTTCTTCAAATATGGGTTAGTTCAACTACAAGCAATGCATTTTCCATAACTACTAGAATTTCCTTAGCTTTATGACACATTTTAGCAAAACTTTCGCAACTTAGCAGAAGTCTTGGAATTTTTATATCTCCTTAAGTGCTTATGACCTGATTTCAAAGTTTTCTACCTACTTTGGAGTTTGCGTAGTTATAAGAAAGATAAAAATGGAGATCTTTGTCAGCAAAATTTTCTTTTTCCTTTTTATTTTAAACTGGGCTGACGTTGCAGTGCGTCAGGGATCTTTGCCGTGGCGCATGTCGATTGTTTTTATACAATAATGCGCATCGTCTTATTTACCAACAATTAGTTTTAAGGACTAGGATACTAACCCTTTATTTATGAGTCCACCCTCGAATGAAAGATTTTTAATTTATTTTCCACTTAGTAATTTTACCCCTTTTGTAGAAATCTTACACATTTTTTGAGGTTAAAATATTACGAAGTTTATTTTATTTTATATTCCTCAGTTAGTGGCAAAGGTGGTGAAGCGCCTCATAATTATATCACTGAACAAAAAAGTCATTACATAATTACCACGAATTATTTCAGTACCTAAAAATCACAAAGTTGACAAGGACTTTCGTGAACATTACAACTTTTCCCGATCTTATCTCAAAATATGCCCTGTTCCTCCATGGTTACCTCCTAAAAATATGGCTTGGTCCCTAAAATATGGCCTAATCTTAAATTATGAGCCGGTCTCAAGCTGTTTGCTCCTCTTAAAGCAAACAAATATGCGGCCGAAGATACGTTCGCGTAGAAGGTCCTGCCGTTAGGGCTGTCTCATATTTTTGCCGGGAGCTCAATAAGCGGAGGCGCACCCAAGTTTGCCAACCTCTTCTAATTAATTTCTACTCCGTGCCGGTAAAGTGGGAACTTTGTGTGTGGCACGAGTTGTGAGAGACTTTGGTAAGCATTTTTTATTAGTTTAGGTATGTATTTTGTCACGAAACCAAAGGAACGATGTGATAGATGACATGGCTAGAAAGAGAGTAACTACCGAGGTGACGACTATAAAGAAATGGAAGAAAAAGACATGTTGCGCCAACCCTAAATAAATTGGGATAAGGGCAGGAGAATGATTTATTTATTTCTTTTGTCACGGGAACTAATAAGCGGCTCGTGATGGCTAATTAATAATACCCGCTCGTCCATTGAGGGTTAAGGTACGCTTGCTGAGTTTGGTTTGTGGATGGGCGTCCTTCCATTGTATACCGAGGCCCCTCCGTATCTCGAACAGCACATTAAGTCGTTACGGATAGTCAGAAGCCAGACAGTCTCAGTCTGACAACCAGACCAGTCAGACCAGTCTGTCTTAGCTGCATCTGGTTAGACTGGAAGCCGACTTTGACATAGTTTAAGGGCTAGGCAGATGATTTCATATACCATTATTTTAGGTAATTTCACTAATGATATCAGTCGTATTATACTTTCGAGTAACGGTGAAGGAAAACATCGTGAAGAAACTGGAACCAAAAATTCGAATACATGTGACATCTACCAACCCGCACTGGGCCCGCGTGGTAGATTACAGCCAACTCCCTCTCGAAGAAAGGAGGCTTATGTCCCAGCAATGGGAACATTATAGGCTGATTAATATTCTGCTATAGTTCCGGTATACTACAACTACAATCGCTGTAATGTTGTACCTTTCACCACAAGTTTATGGGACTTCACACGGGTGATAGTGTAACTTTACTGAGCTCCGAATTGGTGAGATTAATTCTATAACAAAAGCGTTTGATCTGGCCGAGTGGCACTCCTAACTGTTATATGTAACCGTTGAGGATTGTGTTTCTTCAGTTCCATTTACTTTGTCAATGGCGGAAGATGTTCTTTGTTTCTACGTATGATTGTGGTTTTGAATGTGGATCAAATAGCAGTATTTTGCCTACGCTTTCTTAGAGAGCTTTAGTAATAAGTTTTACTATTCATAAAGTGATGACTTTTTGTTCATCCATACTAATACTATAAATTCGAAAGTTACTCTGTCTGTCTGTCTGTATGTTACCTTTTCACGCCTAAACCACTCAATGGATTGGCAAGGAGATAGATTGCATCCCGGGGAAGGACATAGGCTACTTTTTATCGACATAACACGCGGGCGAAGCCGCGGGCAGAAGCTAGTATAACATACAAAAGAACGAAAAAGAATTTATTAATAGATATCAAGTATTTTTGCAACAAAAACATAAACTACAATTCCTACATCATAATCATAATCAGCCTATAATGTTCCCACTGCTGGGACACAGGCCTCCTCTCTGTGAGAGGGAGCGGGCCGTAATCTACCACGCGGGCCCAGTGCGGGTTGGTAGATGTCACATGTCTTCGAATTTTTGGTTCTAGGACATGCCGGTTTCCTCACGATTCCTACATGATTCAAAACAAAGAAATTAAATATTTGCTATACCTCTAGCCTACATTTTATTCCCAAGATAAAAATTTGAGACACGCCTCCTAAATTTATTTGAACCCCAGTTATGAAAGGTTCCTACGTGGTCTGAGAAGTTAGGCAGAAACCAAGACAGACTGAGAAATAAGTCAATATTGGTCTGTTGAATATAAATATTGATCAAAGTGAAATTGAATATTCTCAGGATATTATTGGGTTTAAAAATAAATAAAATATTCACTGAGGCTAGACTCTCTTTTCATAAATAATATTTATCAATTTTGGCGTCACTTATCTTTTCAACTTTTATTTTTAGAGATTTCTCTTTATCGGTAATACTAAACAAGTTATTTTTTTTAAAAGATTGCATTGACAATGACGGATAAAAGCGTTAGGTTTCTATTTTACAAGGATTGCATTGACACTGGCAATTCCAAAGCTTCTTCAAAATCGCCAGACGGGCCTGGCATTGTCGCTTTAACTTTATCAACAATCAAAGTTTTTTTTTCCAAAATACTGACAGTTAGCAAGTAACTTATCATTAAAATACAAACTGTAATTTTATTAAGGATCTTTTACATTAGTCAAGTGTTTAAGTTGATTACAATAAAGATACAAGGCCGTAGCCGACTGCAGGCAGCAGCAGCAGGCGACGTGTCGCAGCGACAGTAACTGATTTCTATAAAATCGACGTGTCGCTATAGCTACGGAAGGTATTTCATAGAAATATATGGAAACCTAGTGTAGATACTAAGTGTGAAAAAAGTCAGAAAGATTGTCAACTTACTTAGTTACAATAGCATTTACAATCCTCGTTTATTTCCAAGACTTTGCCAAGGATATTATATACAAACATGACAGTCTTTTAGAAAAAAAACATGCGGGGCAGTCTTTGAGACTGCCGATAGAAATGAAAGCTAAGTACCATTCATTCATTTCTTCAAGTGTTCGGTGACGATGACGCGAGTTCCATGATTTTTGTTCACCCAAAAAGTGGTCAATATCAAAGAAGTTTTCACTTCAAAAATCATCAACAGTACGAGGTATTAGAGCTCCGATTTAACTCAATCTGCCTAGCCTTTTCCCAACTATGTTGGGGTCGGCTGCCAGTCTAACCGGATGCAGCTGAATACCAGTATTTTACATAGAGCGACTGTCTATCTGACCTTCACAACCCAGTAACTGGGTAATACGATACCCCTTGGTAAGACTGGTTGTCAGACTTTCGGGCTTCAGACGACCCATAACGACTGTCAAAGATCCAACGGCTTAACGTGCTTTCCGAGGCAAGGAGGAGTCTCGATATGTAAAGATGGTCACCCATCCACGGACCAACTCCGGCAAGCGTAGCTTAGCTCCGATTTCACTGTTGCGGAATAAAATTATTATAACTGTAAGAAGACATTCTCTCATTTTAATTACTTACAGAAATAATCATTTTCTTTCAGGGGCTCTTGTTTACCACTTTTAATGATGAACTTCGGTAATTATTCCCTAATCCAGTGGTTTACAAACTTTTATCACACACAGTAGAATACACAAAACTGTTCCAAATTATCCTTCACACTTCTTAAAGGTCGAAATGAACCACAGAAGATACAATCGTTTACTGCGGGCAGCCACTTTTGAAGTATTTTGGAATACCCTTCTAACTTTCAAGTGACAAGTCTAAGATTGAGAGCCGCAGACATGAATTGAAAAAGCTTTTCTAGTATTAGTTGACTTTGAAAGTATTGTTGCACTTAGATAATAGTTTTTTAATTATTATTTAGATTTTTAGAGTTTTTTTTTAGTAAAATTATCAATTATGTATATAATATATAAATAAAGAGAAGGTTATTAACATTTTTTTAATTGACAACTGATTCAATGGCTACCGTCACAGTATAATAAAGTAACAGTATTATATCTTGGAAGTGACCTTGAAATAATTACCTATTCGGCAGCTTGGTAGATAAAACCTTCCGCGTCCGTGCGTAATCTGGCGCGCACTCGTGACTGTTGTATTACCGTGCGTTTGCACTAGCGAAACATTCAAGAGAAAACATGTTAAAATCTCTAGTTCCTGTCAAAAATTGTATGGAACATTGACAGAAAATAGACATTTCAACATATTTCGTCGTGAATGTTCCGCCAGTACAAAGGCACGGTAATAATAATACACTGAGATTTCGAAGCGTGTCGTTTTCTATGAAGACATAATACTGTTACTTCTTTTTACTGTGCTACGGTCTAACAAAGTTAAATAGTATGAAAAAAAATAATAGAATGAAAATGAGACATAACAAATATGAACCGTGCAAAGATAAATACTCAGAACTAATAAAAAGGGAGGTTATCACCAGCAACCAAAACATTAGTTTAGCAGCCCATAAACCTGATTACCCGCGATTAACCCGTATCAATTAACAAACGCACGTAAACACGTTTGTGGTTTGCGTTAAAGTTAACTAGTTAATGTCACATGAAAATGAAGCTAACGTAAACTTGAGCGCAATTACCGCAGTGACAAAGTTAATTCGCACATATATTAGGAGAACGATAATGTTAATAATTGGACCCTTTTCACGGGCTGTCCACTGGATAGTTTAAATTGTAGTTGGCAATTGTTTAATTTAAATGGTTCAATGCGGCTATATTTTGTTTGCTATGCGGTGTGCTCTCTATCTTTTATATCTAACTAGCGTCTGCCCGCAGCTTCGCCCGCGTGGTATGTCGACAAAAGGTCACCAATGTCCTTCCCCAGGATGCCATCTATGTCCATGCCAAATTTTATCTAAATCCTTTCAGTGGTTTAGGCGTGAAGAGGTAACATACAAATAAATAAAAAAACAAAATCACTTTCGCATTTATAATATTACTAGCTTCCGCCCACGGCTTCGCCCGCGTGGTATGTCGATAAAAAGTAGCCTATGTCCTTCCCCAGGATGTATTTAAGTATCTCCTTGCCAAATTTTGTCAAAATCCGACAGATATACAGACAGAGTTACTTTCGAATTTATAATATTAATATGGATAGTAATTAGTAGTATCAAAACTAGCCGTTACCCGCGGTTTACTCGCATTTTACATGTTATCCAGGTCATCGTCTACCTGTCAGGAGGTACGCCAATCATCTTCAATAGAAAAATAAGAAAAAAGTAAATATAGGGACTTCAGGGCCTGTCTCTCCAAGGAGCATGTTTGAACAAAATAAATTAATCTTTCTAAGTTTTAATTTTAGCATCAGGTTTTCTGACGAACTTGGCTGAAGAAACACAAGTTTCTAAATTATTCACAAACATTTTCATGAATAAACGTTGTAGGTAGTTTTTTTTTGTTTCATAAAACGTCCAGCTTCTCTCCAGATCTTTTGTTTATCATCATTTTATTCGGTTTCATCAAAAATCTAGGCAGCGATATTGTTATTTTATTGTTTAGAAAACAAAGCTTATTTTTGGAGCAAAAAATAATACGTATCTAGATAAAGATAAAGATAAAGATATATTTATTGCACAACTGTGTACATCTTTTATTTTCTACACGAAAAATAACATTTGTTAAAAAATTTAAATCAAGTGAGTACCTACCTACGTACATGAGTAAAATTTTAAATGTATAAATTTATCAATAACAAACCACAAGCTGTTTCTAAATTATTAAAAAAAAATTTTTTTCTTTTATACAATGGGTAGATTTTTCTAATTTTTAAGAAGCTACTTGTATTTTGTATTTTTTATACTTGACTTTCAACCGTTCTCGTTCGTCTGAAGGATAACCTGCAATCGAGCAGTTCAGAAATTTTGACATTTTTAAATAATTCGGTTTCCTTTTTGTTGCATGTAATGACAAAATCAAGTGCTGTTAAACACCGTAGCAGGGAAAGACAATGTAAGTACGTTTGAAATACTCTGGTATTGAAATACATAATTGCTTTTTATTTTCAGAGCAAACGAATCAAGAACGAAAATTGTATCAGCATGATACAATTTTCGTTCTCAAAAACAAAACACAACTAACACGATCACGAGAACATGCAAAAATCCAGTTACAGCCCCAACATATTTCAACTAAGTAAATAAGTAAATTTCGCCAAAGTCGTTGGCAACTTGCGTTGTTCGTTGTACATTATCGTCATATTCCGCTGAAGATCTTTGGAACAACCAACAGTTTATGAGTTTATCCTATCGAAGTGATGAAGTTAGGGTAACTTTGCCTATTTTGATAATAATGATTTGTCTTTTTGTAGCAGTCGTTTTGGCGTTTATGATACGAATTATTGAGGTAAAATCTTTACGGGTGAAAGAAGAGATGCTACAACAGTTGCCACAATAAAATTTTAGAAAATTAAAATCAATTGAAAACGACGCCTGAGGGTCCCTTTTATATTTATTGGTATAGTTAGTAAGTCCTTTTAGTTTTAGATTTTTGGTTAATTTAAGTAATATAATAAGTTACCCAATTTAAATGTATAATAATATATTTCGTTTCTAATTCCAATACAATTTTCATTGAAAACAGTTCAGTAACAGGTTTATTATGACATCCCATAATCATAGTGAATAAAATTAAATAATCAACATTTCTAACTAAACTAAACAGATAAAAAAAAACAATGGAAAATGTAATTGACTTGATGCTTTACGATAATAAAATTGTTCTTACCTAATCTATGTACTCTACAATAATTACCTTGACATTTCTTACAGAATATTAGGGAGGTTTCAACCACAATATTTACGACAACCTTAAGAAAATACGCTACATAGCCAAGTGTGGCTGTATTCAGCCTAATACAGCGGATATTAGAAGGTTCGACACGGTTGGAGGGTTCCAAAGATAGTGTGGGATAGCGGATGCTATCAAGTGACGTCTTGGAGGCTCTATACAATCTACCCAGGCCGAGGTGCGAGCCTTCGAGCCATAAAAACCTATTTTGTTTAAGGAAGTCTTCGTTGTAGTAAAAACGGGTTTTGTTAGGATAGTTTCACGATTACTGGCTTTATGAAATTGGTCTGTAGTTGGTGCAGTGTAATATCAAATTGGTATTGTAGTCAGTGGAGATCTGGGTTAGTGTTTTGTTTTTTTATGAGGTTTGTGTATGACCATCAAGAAAGATAGCCTTGTAGATTGCGTAAAAATTTAAAAAGCGTGAATATAAAAACTGAAAATAATCACATTATTACAAGTAACTTGAACTATGAATGCAGCTGTAGAGGAGCTCATGGCTAAGTAATAACAGCCGCACGGGTCGATCCATCAGGTTAAGCTACGCTTGCCGAGGTTGGTCCGTGGATGAGTGACCATCTTTACATACCGAGACTCCTCTGTGCCTGGGAAAGCACGTTAAGCCGTTGTCATTTCCCGGCTGTCATTTGTGGATCTTTGACGGTCGTCAGAAGCTCGAAAGTCTCACAACCAGAGGGGTATCGTATTACCCAGTTACTGGGTTGTGGAGGTCAGATAGGCAGTCGCTCAATGTAAAATACTGGTATTCAGCTGCATCCGGCTAGACTGGAAGCCGACCCCAACATAGTTGGGAAAAGGCTAGGCAGATGATGATATGAATGCATATATGTAAACGTAGTGACGTTTACAGCATTGCAATATTAGTTACCTACTTGCAGAAGTCTGGTAGATATCAAAATATAGTGCTAAGTCTTGAGGTCCTGAGAATCGCCCATAACAATACGCAAAATACATAGAGCGAGAAATTACAAAACCAATAAAATAACAATGCCAAAGCATTCCATAAAAGTAATATTTCTACAAGAAAAACAGCCACCTGGCTTGGTCTATGACTTACAACGTATTTTACTATTGAGCTCAAGAAACACTGAGAAGTCATCAGTGAAGTGTTAAGAAACTCCTCAACGTTATTAAACTTTACGTAGAAGATAATAGTTAAATAAAGTGATTACTTTGTATGGTGTAAACTTAATTACCGGTGACGTAATGTTGCTTACAATTACACATTAATATTCACCTTACTTTAAATGATAAATGATTTTATTCCTGTAAGTAGGTTTGTACAAACATTTTTACACGTCAATCACATTTTTAAAACTAAATGAGGTCGGCGTTTCCTATCTGACTACTCTGAGAAGAAAGGCCGAAACAAACTCAGTGGTCACAGTCTCTTTTAAAGTCCAGATATAATCTTGGTCAGATTATGTGAAGACCATGTAGATTGGTGTCTGAAATGGTCTTTTGGGGAAAGAACCAAACAGATTGAGTGGACCTGTCCAGTCAGTGCACGCATTTGTCATAATATAATAATTATAATATTTTGATGTGGAATTAAAATATTTTTAGCATTCTACATACTGTTAACTAAAAAGCTTGTTTCGGTACTGAAACCCGGTTAGTCCCCCTATGCTCTAGTTCCGCTATGCTCGACTTGTAAAATACCTACTAAAAAGTTTCGCTATGCACGAAATCACATTCGCGGGCAGTGATGAAGAAAACTGTTACAGTGTAATATTTTATTACCATTTAAGCACCACAGAACAACTAACTTGGCTGAATCTTGGATTGATAGATTTAACAGATCTATTGACAGAAACCCTAGCTTTTAAAATTTTTGATTATTTGTATTTTATTTGTGTAATTAATAAGACTGAAATTTTATGAATACAGGTGATTTGACTTTGAGAACCTCAAACCAACAAAAGAGGAAAGATGGAGCGCGCCGTACATCAAAAGTTAAGCCACCTTTTTATCTATGCGTGTGTAAAAAGGGTTGTCATTTTTTAAAGTTTTTCCCTATAATTTGGGGAATAATATTGTATGGGTAGGATAATATGGTATGAGTAAGATATGGTTGAGTATGGTATTGTTAAGAAGGACTTATATACCGAAACAAAAACAAAAAAGAATACACCGTTATTTCGTATAGCTACTATCCATTTACTTTTAGATTCAGTATTACTTGGAAATCTAAAATATAAATACATAAAAAAAGAAAACGGGAATATAATTACTCGAAATAAGAAATCATAATTTAAATCGGTTTAATCGAATGGGAAAATTTGAAATCACATTATGGCAACTCTAACACGTTATGTCACTGCTTTCATTCGTTCATTCGTTGAGGTTTTTTGTTCCAAGTAACCTAAAATTCAAAGTTCATTAATTTAAAAAACGATGTTATTTCAAGTACTTACGTACAAGTGAAAAGTGATTCCGTGAGAATTTTTATGTGATTTGCTATTGTTTTTACAAGTTTTTACTACACAGGAAAGCATAATTTTATTTTTTTATTGATGTTTACTAGACGACGACTCGTGATGTACAGTCACGGACTTTAATTGATGAGCCACCTTCAAACTTTTCAATTTTGCAGTTTCATACATTCACGAGATTACACGATTAAACACGAACTCAAATCGCAGGCTCGTAAACAATATGACAAATAATTACTTTTAATCGGAAATATCCATAGAGGTTGACTTTATTAGTTAACCTCTATGGATATTTCCGATTAAAAGTAATTTATTTGTCATCTTGTTTACTTTCATACATTCACGAGATTACACGATTAAACACGAACTCAAATCGCAAGCTCGTAAACAAGATGACAAGTAAATTACTTTTAATCGGAAATATCCATAGAGGTTGACTAATAAGTTCTCAATGATAAAAATAAATACAATGTTGCATTAAGTTTATCCAATCTATTTGATATCGACCTCCTTTGAATCATAGCTCATTAACTCGATAATTATGAAAACATAACTGAAGACAGTGACAGTTGATATATCAAGATGACAAATAAATTACTTTTAATCGAAAATATCCATAGAGGTTGACTAATAAGTTCTCAATGATAAAAATAAATACAATGTTGCGTTAAGTTTATCCAATCTATTTGATACCGACCTCCTTTGAATCATAGCTCATTAACTCGATAATTATGAAAACATAACTGAAGACAGTGACAGTTGAAATATCAAGATGACAAATAAATTACTTTTAATTGGAAATAGTCTTATCCATAGAGGTTGACTAATAAGTTCTTAATGATAAAAATAAATACAATGTTGCATTAAGTTTATCCAATCTATTTGATACTGACCTCCTTTGAATCATACCACATTAACTCAATAATTCTGAAAACTTAACTGAAGACAGTGACAGTTGAAATATCGATGTCAGAGAATTTCTCCGTACGCTAACGTTACTATGCAGCAGTAACCTAGCAACAATTGTTTATCGTTGCTAGGTTACTGTTGCTAGACCTGCAATTGGTTGACTTTGAGTAGTCACTGCTGTCAAGTTTGTAGTTCTGCTCTCAGGTTAGCCAACCGGTAAAGATATGAAATATAATTCTGCTCTGCTTTATCTATAATGCAATATGATATATTATTATTATTTTTTCGTTTATTTATTTATTTTCTTATTTGTTTACATTTTTAAATATTTCTTAAATTCAGATAAAAATATAAAAAAAACATTTAAAAATATAAAAAATAGATGGCCGCCGGTGTCGGGAGCAGGGTCCAAGCTACCGGTGGTTAGGGCTGCAGAGACAGGAACCTCCTCACAATGCGAGCCGTATCAAGGAGTACTGCCTTCTGAATCAGGCCCTTGATCCAACCGCCTAACGAGAGCCTCGAGAGATGTTGGTCGAGGCTTTCGGCTATCAGGCCATTGGCCGTTACGACAATCGGCACAATGATAGCCGAGCTCACATTCCACATGTCGACAACCTCGTGTGCTAAGTCGAGATATTTTATTTGTTTCTCTTTCTCAGCTTTCACGAGGTTCACGTCATGTGGGATGGTAACATCGACTATCATTGCGCGGCGCGCTAATCGGTCTATCACTACGATATCAGGTTTATTGGCAACAATAGTCCTGTCAGTAATGATAGACCGATCCCAGTACAACGTGACATGGTCATTTTCGAGAACTGGGTCGGGCACATACTTGTAGTACGGTACCTCAGAGTCCACAAGTTTATATTTCAACGCAAGTTGCTGGTGAATAATCCTGGCCACTTGATTATGCCTGTGCAAGTACTCGCCGTTAGCCAGACGAGAACAACCAGAGATAATATGTCTGATGGACTCACCCGGACGGTGGCATGCCCGACACACGTCAACTGTCCCGTCCTTCATAATATGTCTCCGGTAGTTATTCGTCAGGATAACTTCGTCCATAATTGCACAGACGAAACCTTCAGTTTCCCCGAAAAGGTCACCAAAACGTAGCCAGGATACGGACGCTAAGAAATCTACACCGGGCTCATGAAGAGCCCGATAGAAGCGCCCGTGAAGCTCCTTGCTTTGCCATACCTCCTTGCGGTCTTCCGTAGTAAGCACTACAGGTTTGCGCCAGTTCTCTTTAGCCATGGAGAGCGGGGTGAGTCCTTTGTCCACTGCCACCACATCGCGATGCATACCCACTTCGGTTTTTAAAAAATATTCTCTGAGATTGCACACCTCGCGATTGTGGAGGGTCTTCGCATTTAAAAAGCCTCGACCCCCGCACTTCCGCGGGATGTACAATCTCATCACCGATGATCGTGGGTGATGCATCCGGTTTGCGGTCAACAGTGTACGAACCCTCCTATCCAGGGCGTCGAGTTCGGTCTGAGTCCATTTGAGTATGCCGAAAGAGTACATCAGAACCGGCATGACCCAACCGTTGAAGGCGCGCACCTTGTTTCCGCCTGAAAGAAGACTAATTAATACTTTTTTCAGGCGACCAAAGAAGCGCTCCTTCAACGATTGCTTCATGTCAGCAACGTTGATGCCTAACGCTTCCGACATACCCAAATACTTATAGCTTTCAGATGAGGAGAGGAACCTGAGGTATATGGAATCCGAGAGTTGAATTCCCTCTGATTCCATAATCTCCCCTCGCTTTACATGCATGACTGCACATTTGTCCACACCAAATTCCATCCTGATGGTGTTACTGAAGGTTTCAGTTACCTTCAGTAGCTCCATCAGTCGCAATTCGTTGGGGGCAAAGAGTTTCAGATCATCCATGTAGAGGAGGTGAGATATGACCTGACCACCTCTCCTCAACCGATAGCCTAGACCTGAATCCTCTAGCAGTGTGCTTAGAGGGTTCAGGGCCAAGCAGAACCAAAGCGGACTCAAACTGTCGCCCTGAAATATTCCCCGTTTAATCCGTACAGGTTCATCATTCCCTTGGATCTGTCGACACCCCGGGTAGCGAAGAACCGTCCTCCATTGCCCCATACACGACTCAAGGAAGGTGCGTAGAGTTGCATCAATCTTGTACAGCTCCAGCACCCTCATGAGCCACGTATGTGGCACCGAGTCGTAGGCCTTCTTATAGTCTATCCAGCATGTCGAGAGGTCCTTACGGGATCGACGAACCTGTTGGCTTATGGCCATGTCGATGAGGAGTAGCTCCTTAGTACCGCGGGACCCGTTCCTACATCCATTTTGAGAGGCGGACATTATTGAATTGTTGTCAATGTGTGTGTTTATTTTCACTCTCAAAATGGATGTAAGAAGTTTATAGACCGTCGACAAACATGTGATCGGTCTATAATTCTTCGGTTCCGCGGGACTACCTGACTTATGGAGCAGGTGGGTAACGCCTGTTGTTAGAAACTGCGGTAGCGACCCAGACTCTAAGGATAACTGGAATTGAGATGCCAAGCGAGCGTGTGAACTAATCAGCCATTTTAACCAGAAGTTGTGCAGTCCGTCCGGTCCCGGTGATTTCCAATTCGGTAACGGACGGACTGCTGTGGCTACGTCTTGTGGAGAGATTATTACAGCTTCCATTTCTGGTATAGTTTCATACACTCGCTCGACATCCTGTATCCAGTCAGCCTCAGCGTGACAGACGGGCACCGACCATATACTGCCCCAGAATGCGCTCGTGGTGGCATCATCCGGGCGGCACACGTCCGCCACATTTTGTTCAGGTCGCTCCCAAGCTCTATATATCCACCTCTCATCGCTCTGGAACATGCAATTCTGCGTGTATCGGTCCACCCGTCGCTTATACCGCCGAATTCGGCTCGCCCATGCACAGACTTTTTGCTTCAGGAAGTCGATACGCTCTGTGACACGGGACATGTATTCTGGAGGACTGATTCCTGTCCCCGAGAATGCCCGTCTCACAAAGCGCATCACTCGTGGTCGTGTATTGCCCTCCCTGAAGCTGTATAGTTTGCCAATGAGTACCCTGGCTCCATCGATACGGCGCTCGATCCTGCACTGCCAGGCTGGTACGGCTGGTTTTGGTCGAGTAGCTTTGTCATAGTTTGGGAACTTGACGTTAGCTAAACGACATGCCGCAACAGCCGCGCAATACAGGATCGAGTGTGTATCAACGAGATCCTCGCTGCTCTCGAAGAAGTTTTTAAGCTGCGAGTCCAAGGCACACACCAGCGCCCTATTTTTCTTGTGCATAGGTAAGCGTGGTAGTCGGGGTCTAAGTTCGGTCGGGGTGTGCCTATAATCGCGAAACGCATCCTCCAGAGCGCTCCTCAATCGGGCGTTGCACTGGCTACTTACTGTGACAACCCTATCATTCTCTTCTTCAACATGATTGGACCGCGGCGGGATTGGGTCAGGGATTGACGGTTGTGCCGCGGTTTGTGCCGGAGTCGAGACGATACGGTTGCTCAGTGCCTCTGAGCGCAGCCTATCAAGTGCAGCATCGTCCAACCTGTGGTTGCGTTGGATGACCCGCACCTGATCCGACAGTCGTTGGGCCGAGACGTTGACGGTTGGTTCTAGTTCCTGGAACAGAGACAGCATCCTATCGCGGTATGCAGTGAGGTTATTATTATTATTATTATTTACTTTATTTTCAGGCAACTGAGGCCCATAGATAAAATACACAACATAATCTTACAAAATAATAAACTAATACATAATAAAAACAACACTACAAAATCTATTTAGTACGTATGGACGGCGACGTAATGCGCTGAGTCGTGGTGTCATGTAGCCTTCCGCGAAAACGCCGATACACGACACCGGTCGGCCAAAATTCTTCCTTCATGAAAGTCTCCATGTGATGAGTTATTATTATTTTTTTCTCTTTGTTCCTCTCAATTAGAGCACCTGCCATCTAATCTCTTCACCACCCTTGGTTGACTGGTAGAGAATGCCTCAGGCATTAAGTCCGCCATTGTACCTTTTTTAGTGCGAAAAGTTTAAATAAATAAATAATTTTCTTCTTCTAATACGAAGACATATGACTTTGCGTGTCGGGAACCGATTAAACCCGATTTGCATTACACGGCTAAAATGCGAACAGTACCAGGTGGCTCATCAATGAAAGTCCGTGACTGTACTAGGAGCGATGAGCATGGTTTTAGTGTAGGTGTGTGCGTGAGCCTGTGTGTTTACTTGCAGGAGCATGGTTTTGTGGCTGATCCGTCTTCCTTTTTTGTTGGTCTGAGTTGAGAACGGACTTTTTATTTACGCTCTTTTATATTTTACTAGTTTTCTGCTTACATTATATTTGTAATACATACAGTATTAGTTAGTTAGATAGAATATGTAACGAAGTCTACAGACTTCGTTAAATCTTGTGGGTACAGTATTGACTTACAGCTCTATTCATAAACATTTCTTAACTTCGAATTGATCTGAAACTAGTTTGTCCATATCCGTTATTTTGACTTTTTGATTGTCAGAACGAGACAAAACCAATTTCAACTTACAGACGCTTACGCATATACGACTAGCGTTATAAAAAAAAATATTTGAATTCAAACAATTTTCTTTCCAACTGTACCTTCCATTGTTTACGAAGAGTCGAAGAATTTCGTGCATAGCGAAACTTTTTTGTAGGTATTTTTCGAGTAGAGCATAGCGGGACTAGAGCATAGGGGGACTAACCGCTGAACTGAAACCTACTCGTAACTGTACTTTATTAATAGTTAACAAGGCGTAAGTCCCATAATAGAGTTGTTGCGTTTTAGCAAGGCAATCAAGAGGTTATTGATATTAGTAATAACTTTAATTTCGGAAGTCAGTGTCTTTGCTTTTCAATTATCGTTTTTTGCCATCGACTTCCGAAATCAAAGTTATTTTTCACTTTTTAGTGTTTTTTTTTTGGATGTCAGTTGTTTTTTTTTTCACTTTTTTGTTGTAGTACCTACCCCACACAAATTCGAATACCACTACCTGCTCTTCAAATAACAGTGACGGAGACACTTAGAACATCGTCTACATAGACTAAGTGGGAAAAATACGTAATACTGCCGTCCACTAACTAAAAGGCCGTTAAGCCACAGTTGGACGTTTTTCACTTTGTAATGTAGTCTTATACAACTTTCGATGCTCTATCTTTTGGTGTAAGAATCATTTTTCTATGATTTATAGTTTTAGAGATACAAAACATTGCTGAGCAGTTAAACCACATAAATTTCGTTACTCCCTTAATTAAAAAGCGACTAAGCCACAATACTTCTCTAGAAAGACGTCAACATACTTTAACGGCAAATTGATGTATCATTTTTTTCTAAATTTACTTAACTAAAAGTACGTTATCTAGTCATGCTTGACTAAAAAGCAGCTAAGCGTCTTTAACTACCTTCATGTATTGTGTCACAAATAACCATCTGAACATCGTGCCTTAACTATAAAGCAGTTATACGCCAATAGCGGCTTTTAAGTTATATATTGAAATTAGTATTAGCTAAATATCAATCGCTAGAGAGCAGCTAAACGACAATACTAGACTAAAAAGCAGTTAAACGCTCGTGATTTGCGTTTGCGTTTGACCAGCTCAGGCTATAATTCCTGCCTTTTCACTTCGGGTGCTCGTTAGCGGACCGACGTGTGGCGCGTCTCTTGATTTTTGGCGCCACAACGAATGAATTGTTTTTAATTTATCTAACTTTATAAATGCCTGTTTTTGTTACCATATATTTTTCTGTATTCCGCAATACCTGCACAGGTAAAACGCGTGCTGCTAGTTTTCATTATGTACCTACCTATTGCAAGAGGGTTTTAAAGTACCTGCTGTTTCTAAGTTCATCGTAATTGTTGTTGTAGGTATCTGTTTCGATTGCTGATTGTTTTATACCTAATAGTGCGCAAGAGATGTGTCGTATAATTGGTTCATTAGTTAACTGATTATATTTCATTGTATTTTAGACGTTCCGGTGTATCATCAAGGATCCAAACTATGATGAATAGTGTGTTGGTGGACCAGGAATTTCCAACTGCACAACGCCTTTACACTAACAGCATGCCATCTATACGCATTTCCACTTGCTCTAATATTAGCCAAAAAGAATGAAAGTATGAACAATAACGATTTAGTTAATCTTCTCTACCAAGAATCTTACTCGATGACATCAAAAGTGTTTCAAAAATTCAATGAAACACAAATCACATATAATTATAGCCAACCAGAAGAAACTCTGAAGCTTACAATAGAAACATTAACTCAACAGCGTGAAACACATTCCATATACTGCCACGAATCGATGCCCCCTCCTTCCCCGATACCATCTTCTTTTCACTGCATTATACCAGAAATATTAGATTATGACAGTGATGACTCTGTTAAGGATAAGGACTACCAACCATGTGAAGAAGTTTTTAGTGATGATACTGAATATGGTTATGACATGCAAAGACAAAATACAGTATCAAACCCTAAAAGTAAACCAATATTGAAAAGGAAAACATCAATAACTAAAACGTTTCCCAAAAAATTAATAACGCGACGACATACTCAAGAATTTACAAGAACAGAAGAGATTATTGGACATCGGTTACCTAAGAAAAGACGTACATCTTACTTCTTCTTTACTTTATTACTTAATTTTGATAATACTACACGAGTGTTACTAGGTATAATTGCTTATTTACCTAATCTGATTTACTCATTTTGTTAAAGTTTTAAATTAATATTTAAGCATAAAAAATGGCCGAATTTATAGTTTTTTATATAAAGTCTAATAGGTATTTAATTGATTATGACGTTATGTGTTACGCACAATTATATTATTTCAACTTGGCAATTATTGATCTCTGATTGTGATATGTTTATTTCATAAGTGCATAAGAATTTGAAACCAAGTGTCATGTGCCATAAAGGTTTCAAAAACGATACTTACATGTTTTGGGTATTTTTATAAAATAATTATAATATAATTTTTCCTATGGTTTCGCGAATACTGATTATTATTAAAGATGTAATTGTGATCTCATTACTGAATAAGATTTGTAAAAGTTTGATTAAACTTGTTTTTATTTTATTTTATATTGTTTAATTAAATAATAAGCTATTTGTTAAGTTCCTACACAATTTAATTAGACGTACTGATTGTCTATTATTTTTTATTAATAAATAAAGTTCTGATTTTCATAAAATAGTTTTTAACTTTTCAACTTCTTACCCGCAAGTGCTTATTTAAAAGGCAGTTAATTGCGAGCGAGATGTCTTTAACTGCCTTCTAGTTAAGCAATAGGAGAACCAGTATAAAATATGCTTTACAATACCGACCTTAAAAGCGTTTAAAATCCCATAACTGCTTTCTAAGTAAGCGAAGTTAGTCTTCCAAGTGTTAGTTACTAGGCTATAAGTCTGTTAAAATCCTTTAACTGCTAAATAACTAAGTATTTTTTGATAACTTTTACTATAAGTACAAGACGTGGCGGCTACAAGAAATTGCTTCACTATAAAGCAGTTAAGGTATGGTTAGCGGCCTTATAGTGCAGTATATTATGTAAAAATGAAAAAAAATTGCTTAGCTAAAAGTTAGAAAATGAATTTAAATAAAATGTGATTAATATAAATGAATGAACTAAATCACATATTGTGCAAAAAGACTGTGCCTACGTATATAACTTGCAACCTTGTTCCTAGGTAGCATACTTTTCAAGAGACATCAATTCCCACTTATTTTTGCGTTTTCTCGAAAACTACTTTTTGCACTTAGCGGCTTTTTAGTTAGTGGACGGCAGAATATTGAAGCTAACTCAAAAAGTACGCAATCAAAGTTAATAAAATTTATATGGGACCACCTCTGAAGCATGACCTACCAAACAAAAAAAGAATCATGAAAATCGATTCATAAATAGCGGAGTAATCGCGCAACAAACATACAAAAAAGAAAATACATACGAATTGAGAACCTCCTCCTTTTTGAAGAAGTCGGTTAAAAATCATAGTATCGCTATGTTTGGTAAACATAGTGATATAGTATTGACGAACATATTCCTTAAATTACCACTCCATCTACTCCCTCCTCCTTGTTTACGACTGAGCCCCACAAACAATTCCAATTTGTCCTAATGTCTCTATAAACGAGCTGTAGCTGGGAAAAACTTCGCTCATTTATATAGAGCCGATGATACAGGGCTCAATTGTACTGTCATGTTGCCTGTTACACTATTCATCTGTCAAAAGTTTGTGAATTATTCTGTGTGCAATTTGTGGTGCGCGATTCGGATAACCTCGTTTATTTTTAACTGAACCAATATATTTAAAGAGAAAACCAGTTTCAGAAATTACTTTAGTCTATTTTATTGGTAGGTTTTTATCGTTAGGAAAATCACGCCTTGAAAGGTTTTAATTAAGAAAGTGTCAAAATTAAACTTTTATTGTCATGTGTGTTTGATTGGCTAAAGTTCTTCAGCCAGCAAATTGAAGGTTTTTTTTTTGCTGGTGTTTACCACTCTAGTAGCATCTTTTTTGTGTTGATTAGCCTTTCTGGATCAGCTGGACTACAATATAAAGTATTAAATCCCTATCTGTCTAGAAATTCATACTTAAAATAAACATAATCCGACTACTAAATAAAATACAGACATTACTATAAACTATAAAGGCAGACAGGCGCGACGCGACTCTAGAACAATTTTTTTAAATTTTCTTGGTCATTGCTCCATTTTTAATTCTTTTTTACGTATTGTGGTACAATAATCGTATTCTCGGTGCATCGTCTTCACATGTAATTATATAATTGATGTATTGTGAAACATTTTTTTTTAAGATTAATGTTGTAATTTCTTGCCCATCTTCATACGAAAACTACCTTTTGGAAGGGTCAACTAGAGTCAGTTCTATTTCTTTGTATTTGACGTTCAAAAGTGCCTTTAATGTGCCTATTTGAAATAAATTATTTGACTTTGATTTCTATGAAAACTTCATGGAAATTGTTCTACCAGAATCGTGTCGCAACGTCGCGTCGCGCCGTTTTGAGCCTTTACTGTCCCGAAATCCACTAAGAGAAATACCAAAACACAACATATAAATCATAAATACTGCAGTCGGTTTGAAAACGCGGTGGCCAAACGAGTATCCAATTGGGGTGGGCAGGGAGGTAGCGATCAAACGGTAGTTAGGCGGTGTGGTCCCGATCTGAAACGAAAAGTGAGAGATTTCATTTTAAAAATAGACTGCAGTAAATATGTATTTGTTTCTTGTATTGGTCTATTTTGAGGTGTGCTGTTTTGTTTTAATTTTGGGGGTTTCCTCCGTGTTAAGTCCGTTAAAGAAGATAAATTGGGCCCGTCAGAAAGTAGTCCGAAACGTCGGAGTGTACTTACAATTGTTTTCGGATTCATGAGTTTCGAACGGAATGTTAGACCATTATTATTGAACGAATGATGCATGACGATAGAGTTGCGCTATTTTATCGGTTGATTACCGGTTTACTTATTTTGTGGTTTTCAAGCTAATTTATATATTTTTCAATTAGTTGTTATGAAATGATCACATTTTTAACAATTTACTTTTTATTGTATTTAGTTAATTAATAGCAGAATAAGCAAGCTGAAGTGGCAATGGGCCAGCCATATTAGCCGTAGAATCGATGAACGTTGGGGTAGACGTGTTCTTGAGTGAAGACCGCGAATCGGAAAACGTAAGGACGCCCTCAGGCTAGGTGGAGCGACGATCTTCGCAGGGTGGCCTGGTAGCAACTGGATGAGAGTTGTCAAGAATCGAGCTGAATGGCGTGCAATTGGAGACGCCTATGTTCAGCAGTGGACTGCTATAGGCTGATGATGATGTATTTAGTTAAATAATTGTTTTTTTAATATAATTATTATGTTTGAGTAAAGCTAAGGGTTTCGGAAACCGTTAGCCACTAGCTGCTGGCATGAAAATCTGTCATTTTGTCCAGCATTTGACATTATGGTGTCAAAAAAGCTCTGTATTTGGACAACCGATATTGTGTGCCCGTTCATCGTTTTCTGCTGAAGTTGAACGAGGCACTTCATGGTACGGTAGCCTTTGTCCACCTAGGATGACCTTCTTTTTGTCTGTTTGTGCCCCTAATCCTGAGACAAGTTGAGAAGCCTTATGTGTCAGTAATTAGACCCTTATAAATGGAATATAACAGTACTGTTTCACGGCTGAATTTGGTTTGGTGACCTCGGATAACCGTCATGATTCATACTTTATTGTACAACAGAAAATACATGGCAAAAAGAAATACATTTAACACTACAACACATACAATGGGCGGCCTTTTCGCTTTCTACGAACTCTTCCAAGCAACCTTGGAATGGGCAGACAGATGATTATTATTAGCTCTCTAAACACAAATATTAATTTTATAGCCTAGAAAAACTATCCTGGAACTGAGTATGAGTAGGTCAACACCTATTGCAATGCAAAAGAATATTTTTTATAAAACCTTTTTTGTCATTAAAAAATACAAAATATGATATTATATTTAACAAAAATATGCTGCAGCTCAACGCATAAACCTGATCCGTATCGATCCTGCGACACACCTCAGGGGATCTGCAAATGTCCTGCTGCATTGAACCCAATATTTTCGTGTTACATCACACAATATACGTCGGGAACACTATTCGTAATGACGTGGGTGGACATCAGAATATATTGTTTGTAAAAATAGAAATGTGATACCTTTGTTTCAATTTAAATGACCTCCTTTTCATGTGTAACACAACACCACACGCCCAATATACCTCGGTATCATTCCTAAATACTTACCGCAGAAAGTTTTCAAAGATACTTACAATGGCTATGATTATAGGTAGGTACCCAATACCCATATTACAATAATACACGACTGAAGTAGTAGGGGGCTACCCCATTGACGTTAGTGTCAATGGGGTAGCCCCCATACTACCTACGAGCTTAAATAGAAACTACAGACTGCTACTAAGAATTTCCTAATGGAATCCTTAGCCCGAAAGTCGAAAATCGAATCCAGAATCCTGCGGTCAACCATTCGTCTGATCGACCAACGAGATTAGTCGTAAGAATCAATATGGACTATGTAGAATAGAATAGAATAGAATTCTCTTTATTATGTATACCTAGTTTCTAAAGTCTAAGTTTATGTAGCAATCAACTAGTCAACCAATGCGGTTTATGAAGATTCTATACATACTCGTTGTTTGATCACTAGTAATTGATACCAATATCAATACCTACATAAAATAAAATAGTAACAAAGTCTGTCATCGCTGTACATTAAGTAGTGTCAAACAGAACATTGTATATTTTTGAAAAAAAAAACTATTGTTACGAGGTGTAGGGAACGCACCGAAAATATATAATATTTTAATTTTGTTTCGTTTGTCTGTTTATCTGTCTCGATGTATGTTTCGGATTGGCGCAGAAACGGCTGAACGGATTTGGATGCATAGGTAGTTTATAACCTGGATTAACAAATAATGTAGTTTTGATCCCAATCATTGTACCTTTCCGTGAGATATATTTTCCCGACATCCACGCAGGTGAAGCCATGGCCAAAAGCTAGTTTCAACATAAAAATATTGTCCGAATATTGGCTTTCTGCTTGCTTATAACGACGTTCTTAGACATTATCCGTAAGACTACCAGAATTGTCGGATAAACGTGCTCTTTGAAGCATCGAGCGATCTTCATTTGTAAACGGGGATCCAGTATACAAGCCTTGATCCTTTCAACGTACTAGTTTATTATGAACTGTTGGTATGATAATATTCTACATTCGTCTTTCCAATGGCTGGGATGAAAAGCTTTATGTTTTATAATACCAGATAATAAGCCAGATAATATGAGTCTTTGCCATTCTGTAAATACGTTTTATTTTTAAAGAAGACTTTGTCTCTCACTATGTAATCTCTTGTATCGTGGATACGTTTACAGAAATATAAATCTTATATACCTGCACTAACACTGAGACCCTAAATAACTACTTTATTCAGTATTAAATGCACATAAATAACAACTTTCATTAATAAAATACCTTATAAAAATATTAATAACATTTTAGCTGTTCCGTGCGGCTAAGCCGTAACATAAAAGCCAGCAACTGCGACAACAGTGTCGTCATAACCTGAAGGAGACCATTTACGTTTCATACAACGTTGGGCCCATGTCGGCCAGCAAAAAAATTGTGTTACCCTGGTCGGAAAAGTCGTCCCAATCATTTTCCACTATGGCGCCGAATCTCTAAGACCATACCTTCAGCTGTTTTTTAAAGTTGAATAATCTAGTTACCCGGGCATCTATCGCGAATGGGAGGAACACTTTGGATTTTGGGCCCAATATGAATGGTCTCCTTTAACCAAACAAACAGACAAATCAAATTAAATCGTTTATTGCAATCCATAATGTACAAATTATAGCTGGTAAATAAAAAATAATAGAAACAATTATGGACCCTCCGTCATAGCAAATTTTTAAATAGGTAGAGAGCGGCCTCTTCCGCTCTCTACCTATTTAAAAATTTGCGCGCTTTACAAGTTTTTCTTGTTATTATGGTTTTTCTTGTCAATTTTTTTTTTTTTAGTAAGTATTTGTCATATTTGGGTTCCCTCTATCTGGCAGAATTTTGATGCTCCGAAATTTATTTGGCATAACACACTTGGCATAATCTTCTTTAAACGAATATATATATGGCATAAAAATCATTTAATATAATTATTGTTTGGCCGAATGTTCATATGTCCGAATTTACAAAGGCATACTTTTAAGATGACAGAATTTTATTTGGCATATTTACTTTTGGCAAAGCTTAATTTCGCATAATTTCGTTTCACATAACGTTTATTTAGAGCGACGATTATTTGGAATAATTTCACTTGGCATATTAAGAAGATGGCAGAACTTATCGCTGCAAAACCGACTCCACTCATTTTGAACTGAGTGAAATAGGTTAGGTTAGGTTAGGTTAAAACTGTGACCAACCGCGCGCGAGCCGAGCGAGCGTAGCGAGCGGTGCCGCGGCAGCGGCCGGCGAGCGCTACTTTCAAGTTGCTCGCAGAAATGATATGAAAAGTATGCCAAAAGATGATTCTAACTGTAAACTTTCTGAGATATGATAGTTCTACCTTTTAATGATTATCGATATGAAATGTATGCCAAAAGACGATTCTGACAGTGAACTTTCTGCAATATGATGGTTCTACTTTTTAATTATTATGGATATGAAATTTATGCATAAAGATGATTCTGAATTACAAAATTATGCGTTTTTAATGTATTATAAATGAGTGTATGCCAAACGATTTTCTGCGAAATGAAGTTTATGCTATGCGCTGTTATGCAAAATAATATTATGACATAAAAAGTTCTGCTATAAAGGGTAGACCCGTCATATTTGCCATCACAAACACCTCGACCTAATCGCGGCATTGTATTCTTAACAAACAAAGTTAATCTCAGAGACTTCCTCAATTTTCCATACACAAGTCAACCCTTTCGGCTAAGTAACAATACATAGCGGGTTAATGACCTATAAAGCCCCGCTGATTCGTTCCCTAATGTGTTTTTAATGGCGTACATTTTGCTATTGAACTGTCATTTAATATGGCTAACAGAATTTACGAGAACATACGAAGCTTTGTTAATATTTGCGGCGAGAATTTATGACGAGGTTTGGGTAATTATTGCCCGAATATTTTTCGCGGATTTTTTTTGTTTTACGTGGTGTTTTTTGCTGACAATAATGCGTGCCTACGAGGTGATGTATTGATACACACACAGAAAAATTGGCCAGCCAATTAGCAATACCTCTAAAATCAATTCATTTCCTGAATTCCCAGCTGTCATTAGCAATTCCTCTAATTTGACACAAAAGCAATTTATAATTTGTGGACCATTTTACGAATCTCCATAGAAAACTGTCAAACAGATAAATTATTTCATAATATGAATTGCACGCAGATCATATTATGAATTGTCAGTTTGTGACATTTTACGATGATCATAATATGTTTCTGCCAAAGGATATTTTAGAACCTTTGGTGTGATGTGTGAATCTGCTATCATTGGAACTGAAGTAGTGATGTGATGTTCGCCAAATATTGAATACCTACTGTTTATTTATTGTCAGGAAACCTAAGTTTTCGCAACAGAACAGCCATGTTTATGATAGTAAAGTCTTGCCCCGCTGGTTTGGTGACACCATCACAATAAACATGATCCAGAAGTTTAAATGTTGCCAATGATAGCTTAGTATGTCTAGAAGGTATTAACAACTATTTCATTTATATCAAAATAACAATTTTAATACAGTATGACGATCATGGAATGCTTCTTTCCAATACAGTGTGAATCAATGCAAGCAAGAAAAATTGTTGACATTTCTAGAAATTATTTATTTACATTTAGACACGTGCCTCCGCGAAAATAGATTCACAACTGGAAAAGACACGGTCCGATTCTATGTATTTATATACCAACAATCTTATTTTATTTTCGGTACTTGATATTTGATATACAATAACTCTGCATTTGACTTTGGAAAATAGAAATTCTTTTTCCATGAAGATTTTCTCAGAAATTCTTCTTTTCCTTCGAATTAGTATGTAAGTACCTACTTTATAGTATAAGATATTCTGATAGTGACATTTTATTTTTGTTCCACGATTTATGTTTATTTACGTATTTTCTTTCCTTTTAACATCTCTTGCATGCTGACAATTTGTGTTGTAAGTATGTATTTTACTCATGTTTGAGCAAATAAATGATTTTATCTTATCTTTATCTTTATCTTCGTCTTGTCCTGGATATGACAATCCGGCTATTAAATAGTGTAGGGTCAAACGAATTATTTGCTAAGGTTATGGGGTAGGCTAGAGAATGTCAATGTTGACGTCACTAATTCTTCATGTAGATACGTCCTACCTACAAAAAATTTAGTTATATTAGTGTAGCTTTCTGTCAACTCAAACAATTAAAGTATTTATTATCGTGATTGTGAGAAAACCTGTTCTTATTTAGCTATGAAAGAAAAAGAATGAAGAAACAGTATAAGCATAATCAGCCAGTAATCTTCCCAGTGCTGGGACACAGGCCTCTCTGTGAGAGGGCACTGGGCCGTTATCCACCACGCGGACAGTCCAGTGAAGGCCAGTGAAGGGCCAATCGGAGCGCCGAACGCGGTCGATGCGTAAAGTGAACATAGTTAAAAGAAACTCGCACTAAGGCCTCAGATTGCTGGTTTCCTCACGATGTTATCCTACGCCATTTTGAGAGCAGTGGTGATGAAATAATTTACATTAAGTGCCTACCTGGGTTCGAACTTACGACCGACCCGGAAAAGCTATGCATTCCAGAACGACTAGGTAATCTACAAATTAAAATAGCATAATCCTATTCTTTGTACAACTTCTTAAGGAAAACTCTCCTCACACACGGAGGGTCATCAGACGAAATGTAAATCTACCCTCAACATAAATTACTTTAAGGAAGTTGGTCTAACAAGCCGTCGAGTACATTTCTAGTGAATAAAGAGGGTAGTTATAAATCTTGGCGTTTGTTCTGCGGGTGAAAAGATGAAAAAAGTAGATTTGAGGGTACGTAGTCGGGTTTTTATTGTTATTACATGGTCAGTTAAGTTTTGGATTTGTTTTTGGGTTAATTTGTATAGATTGGAGAGGAAAAAAAGGAGACAAAAAAATAAAAAAATAAACAATGTGCTCATAATAACAACATCAATAATTACTCTTCATTAACCGATTTCTTCAAAAAGGAGGAGGTTCTCAATTCGTCTTGATGTTTTTTTTGTGTGTTACGTGATTACTCCGCCAATTATTTATCGATTTCGATGATTATTTTTTTTGTTTGGTAGGTCATGCTTCAGATGTGGTCCCATATAAATGATTCTGAAGAAAAAATCATTTTGAAGAATTATTTTTTTTATTTAGAAGAAAAAAAATCATTTTGAAGAATTCTTTTTTTTTTTATTCCTAGACTTTCGTAGGTACCTTATTATGCTTTTCAGTTTTAGCTCAGCCGAATACTTTAAAAACTATTGAAGAAATATGTAGATTGCATATTTTTAGTGATTAAATTGTCACTTGAAAACTTTTTGAAAGATATCAATTTCGACTAAGTGCAAAATATCTAAAATGATTTAATCCAAAAGCATCAAAATATTGCCGAAGTAATTATAAAAATATTGACAAAAACTTTGATGAGTTTGTAAACTGTGTATTAAAACTAATTTTGATGTCTAGACATCGTCAATTTCGATCAAAGGCATGTTAATATCACTTTTCTAAGAATTTGACTAAGTAGGTAATGGATTTTCGGACATCATTCACATTTTTACGCTATATTATGGAAACTCGCTTAGTAGACGAGAATGGTTGGAGATATTTTTTTTTAAACGAAGTCGCTGAATTCTCAAACTCAAAGCATTTATTTCAAACTAGCTGCGCCCCGCGGTTTTACCCGCGTAAGTCTCGATCCCGTGGGAATATCGGGATAAAAAGTACCTATGTGTTAATCCAGGTTATAAGCTATCTGTTTGTCAAATTTCATCCAAATCCATTCAGCCGTTTTTGCGTGATTGAGTAACAAACATCCAAACACACAAACACACAAACTTTCACATTTATAATATTAGTAGGATAAACCAATAACAGGCACTTTTGAATTGTCAATGGGTTGGTCAGTCAGAAAGATGAAGCTAGTTGCTCATTCTAAAGCGTAGTACTTCCTATGGAGAAGAACGGGAAGGAAACTACACGGACACTCTTTTAAATCAAAATATTGTTACAGTAGGTATATTGGTTACATCATTCATGTTGAAATTATACATGTGAGAACACTATAGAAAGACGTGCACAGTAAAAGCGTCCGTAATAAAACGATAAAAACTAAAACAATTCAAGAATTAAAATACATTAGAAATAAACCGTGGCAGCTCAGAGATAACCAGTGCCTACTGATGGTGCCCGTTCACGAACATGACGCTGATATAATTATGACACTACTTGACATTCGCATCGGCCTGGAAGTCGCAGGAATGTTCTGAATTTAGCCCTGTCATAAACCTAGCATGTTATATTTCTACATCTATTTATGTGTAATTTTATAGGTATACATAATAAAGAGTTTTCTCGGGTATACCCGATCTTCTGCTTGGGATGAAAAAATTGCCAGTCAGTTACATAAGGTCAACAAGATAGACAGACCAAGGATCTGCACCTATGCCACGACGTATTAATGCCACCATTTTTCCAGTATTAGTGAGAGACGGAGCTATACAAGGCCGCTAGCACCATCCTTTTTTCGCAGTGGAATAATGATGCCATTAATACTTCATAGTCAGCCCCCTGATCCACAAAAAGTTTCGAAATATCATGTCGGCTACTACGGTGCGGCGGTATACTCGGCTGTCATTAGTGGATCTTTGACATTCGTTACGGGTCGTCAGACGCTCGAAAGTCTGACAACCAGTCTTACCAAGGGGTATCGTATTACCCAGTTACTGGGTTGTGGAGGTCAGATAGGCAGTCGCTCCATGTAAAATACTGGTATTCAGCTGCATGCGGTTAGACTGGAAACCGACCCCAACATAGGCAGATGATGATGATGATGTTGTTACTCATAGTATTTTTATTGTATACCTTAGTCTTATCACTGTCATGAAAATCAAATTGAAAATAGGCAATTTTGATTACTTCCCCTCTTAATAAATTAACACATCATCACGCCTGTAATCCACAAAGAGTTAGAGGTGCACCTACAGTACACCCACATTTCGCCAGTATGTTTAGGTTCCATGTAATAAGGGGCGAGGCTTGCCATCCACTGGGCACAAATCCAGATTCCAGGCTGAATAATTTCTCATGTAAACACCCAATAAAACTTTTTCCAACCTGGAAATTGCTCAAGCTCAGCTACTAGCGAGCTACAGCTCAGCGCTTGCGACTACTAGACCAAAAAGGCAGCTTAAATGAAAAAATACCACACTATTAATATTTCTCGGTCCTGCTAACCTGTTTGCAAGCTGCATAATGCTATATAACCAAACCAAGCTCCACGCAAAATGTAATCAACTTTAGTTCTCAGCGTCTCTCCTATAAAATGCCTAGTTAAGTCTAAAATAGTCCTCCATTGTTATTCCAAGTCCTTCCGCAGTCTATATCAAAGCGAACAGTTCTAAGTGTGGGAGGTAAAGAACTTTCTAGACGACAGCGTGGGAGATCAAGTCCTTTACATTTTACCTGGAAGCTGAAATTATAATATTTTTAATGTTCTTAGAGATGATTGTCGTTTATAAACTTTAGTACGCTATCATCATTATCGGTAACTTTTTCATGGTTCATGGTTTTTTGGGTTCCGTACCCAAAGGGTAACACGGGACACTATTACTAAGACTCCTCTGTCCGTCCGTCTGTCTGTTATCTCATGAACTGTTATAGGCAGACAGTTGAAATTTTTACAGATGATGTATTTCTGTTGCCGCTATAACAAAAAATACTAAAAAACAGAATAAAATAAATATTTAAGGGTGCTCCCATACAACAAACGTGACTATCTTGCCGTTTTTATAGATAATGTTACGGAACCCTTCGTGCACGAGTCCGATTCGCACTTGGCCGGTTTTTATATATAGTTTTCAGGTTTAAAAAGTGTTTAGTTGCCCAAAACCATACAGTATTTCTCTGAAGGGTTAGGCAGAGGCATGACAAATTCTTTGATCCTTTAGCTATCGAGTGATGTAATTTAATTTTGGATGTAGATGATAGATAATTATGTAGCTGCAGTATTAAACAGTATCCCCCAATTTTTTTTTTATTGCCTCCCTCTTTGGAGCAAAATTAAAGACGTATTCACGTCAAAAAAAAGAAAGAATACAAACCATAAATGGCCGAATAGACAACAATACAAGGATGTATGTGAATTACTCCTTATAACATGTATTTTCTTTAGGAGCTCGTGGCTACGTATTAAGCCGCACGGGTCGATCCATCAGGATAAGCTACCCTTGCCGGGGTTGGTCCGTAGATGGGTGACCATCTTTACATACCGAGATTCCTCCATGCGTCGCAAAGCACGTTAAAGCCGTTGGTCCCGGCTGTCATTTGCGGATCTTTGACAGTCGTTACGTGTCGTCAGAAATCCGAAAGTCTGACAACCAGTCTAACCAAGGGGTATCGTATTACCGTGTTACTGGATTGTGGAGGTCAGATAGGCAGTCGCTCCATGTAAAATACTGGTATTCAGCGGCATCCGCCGCACCATACCGCATACCGCCGCAACATAGTTGGGAAAAGGCTAGACAGATGATGATTATATGTATTTTCTTTGCTAAACGTAGGCATAAGTAACAGATTCAGTGACCTAAAAAAGATTTGGCTAGCTTCATGTAATTCAGTCATATTCAACTATGCGTAATAATTTAAATGACTTCCTAAATGAACCTGTTTTTATTAAAACAACACAATTCAGAAATCAAATTAACAAAATTGCTTTAATTAAATGGCTTAAAATGTCAAAGACTTTTCCTCTTTCTTTGTTCTTCATTATGTAAAGAAAGAAATAAACGACCATTGTGATATTTTCATTTATTTGGTGTATTTGATGCCTTTTTGTGAGAGGTAGTTAACTACCTTTCAAGATGTTACTTACAAGGTTCCCACTGTAAATGTCAAGTAGGTAGTTGTTTTGTTTAGTAATATTTACTTGTATACTATTGTAAGTATAGTAACATGACAGACAGCTGTGCTGCGGCGGCTTTTGTTGCGCCACTTTTTTTTCTCATAGCTAGACTAGGAAGTGGTGAAGCGTGGCGGCGACTCGACGTGGCAGGACTTGACGTCAAGGCGACTCGACGTGGTGGGACTCGACATACAGGGAACAAATCGAGCATTTTGGGGGACTCTTTTATTTAATAATGACGTTAAAATAGTGCTAAATTCTCAGCCTAATTTCAATAAGATTTTTGATTTTTCAGCAAAACAGAAATAGCACGTCCCTACGTACCTTTTTAAATATTATTCCAAAACTACCGCATTTGTTTGCGTTAAAGTGGCAAAACATTGAAACGCAAACCTGGTGCTCTCTAGCATAAACTTCTTCGCTCTTCTCTTCTTTTCTTCATTTCAAATACAACCTGTCGGCGCATCACTTATGCGCGTGATTCACTGCGGGAAAAGCACGGGGTCCCGGGGTACCGAACGGGGTACCGAACCCGCTACCAACGACCGCTACGCGCCCGCCTGGACACTCGGCTCACAGACGCGCTCCATTACGGGCATTTATTTGTACTGTCTTCTATAAACGTTGTTCATGTAATTTTATGGTCAGCCCACTAATTATTTTATTATATAGTCCGATCGGGCCCATTCACTCTTATTTAAGAAAGACTAGTAGGAATATATGTTAATAGACTTTACAGGCATAGATATTCCGCTAAAGATATCCTTCCTACACAACGCTACCTAAAACAAACGACTATTATTTAAAAAAATACAGGAACTCCATTATTATTATGATTCAGGCCAATAAGCAAGCCAGCAATATGAGCACACGTAGGTACGTTACGTTGCCGTCAATAAAAACGTTGCGCCACGTAAATCTGTAATGTACGGAGATCCGCCCGTCACAAACAATAATCCTGTGAGCATGATATGGTGGGAGATATCGACAGAAAGAGCTATGAACTTGTCCTTACTTCGACGTTTTTCGTTCCTCATTATATTACCAATATTAAGCTATTCAGAGGCCCTAGAAAAAGTGATATTCTATCAGCAATAACGATGATGGAAAACGCCAAAATGTATAGGACTGACATAAGCTATCGAAAAGCTTATGTCAATTCTGTTGAAAGTCGTTGTAGAAATACGAAACGCTTTGGAAGCGATTGTCACTTGTCTAAGCCCTCTACTAACTTGCCTTGCCCCACAGCAGATAGCTGTCGGAAGAATGGTTATAGTCTCAATATAAATCTGCCTTGCCTTTTCCCAACCATGTTGGGGGTTGGCATCCAGTCTTAGCAGATAGCCGGTATTTTACATGGAACGACTGCCTATCTGACCTCCACAACTCGACAGACAGGTTGTTAGACTTTCGGGCTTCTGACGATCTGTAACGACGGTCGAAGATCCAAGAATGACAGCCGGGACCAACGGCTTAACGTGTTTTCCGAGGCACGGAGGAGGTTTAGTATGTAAAGATGGTTACCCATCCACGGACCGTTTAGCTTAACCTGATAGATCGACCCGTGCGGCTGTTATTACTTAGCCACGAGCTCCGATCGTCTATTTAATATAAACCGATAATATTGATTATTGATGTTCGATTCGGCACGAAAGCGTATCAAACGTTTATGAATAGCTATGCCTGTACCTACGTACTAAATCGTTCTCAAAAATGTATTTTGCTTCGATTTCTTGTTGGAATTTTGGGGACGCTTCCGATTTATCATATCATACATGGCATGGGGCTGTTCTTTCATAGTACTTCGTCGGGGACAGAAGACAATAAAACTTATACCTCATTTATCAATCTTGTGATCTTCAACTCAGAGTAAACCAATACTAATGAGGAATTCTGAAATGGAAAGCAGTTTATCTACGGACCAAAATCACGCGTTGAAATTCTTCGCACTATCACAGCAAAAACTTTTGTTGGGTATTTTGTATGACTGTATGTCACAAACCACCCTGCGCAGGTACGCAGGCATTATTATGTTCACTCGTAGTTAAGTTACCACCGCCAAAACAAATCATTGAACGTTATGAGGCGGAATATATTTATCTATAGGCTTTTTATGTTGAAAAGAAATCTGAAAGAAAACTATCTACAGCCATCATAATTTTATGAATGACATTATTTGCAGTAGTGGTAGAACTCCTTGTCTAGGGAATGTGTAACACCATGCTAATTTCTACAATTTTGGTTCGAATTTCAAACAGTTTTAATCGTTTTTTTTAATATAATTTTTAGAAACGCATGAAACAGATTCAGTAGGTAAACGATTCTGAAGAAACTATTTTAGGACTTTTGTATAACATGTTTGATGTTAACAAGGAGAAATCTTGCTGTTTGTCAACATATCACACAGAAAGAAGGTAATTTTAACTAGAAATGGTCACCAAAAACTTTTAATTTCACCTACATTAATAAGCTGTATATGAAAGCTCCCAAAAAAACATTTCTTTACTGCCTTTAATGGACTTTACCCATACACAAAATTCCCCTTTAAACAAATTTAATGGAACGAAAACCTATTAGCTGAAATTTATTTAAAACGAGGCCTTAATGACGTCAGAGACATGCGTGATAATGATAATAGATTTATCAATGCGCCCCATTGTAAAGTACTACGAGAAACGTAAACTTTTACGGCGCCTATTAAGAGGGATAACTGTCAAAATGTCGACGTAATGAACCTTGTGTGGTGTTGTTACAGAAGGCGTGCAGTACATGACATAAGCCAGATTTTAGGGGAAAATGGAGTTAAAAGTTCTGGAAAAGTTTATGTTATTGCCAAAGTAAGGAGCTTGTGCGGTTTAGGAGATTTGGCGATAGCAATGTGTGTAAGTACAACGGCCAACGAGACTTCAGCCACATAATTCTCTTTATTTGGCGTTAGCCCAAGACACACAACCTTTATTTAATTAAACACGATACGAACTCTCAGCGACTGGACTGCTAATCAGGTGGCATACCGGTGACCTGTAATAACTAAGCTCGGATTACTTGAATACTGATCGAAATGAAATGAAATTGTTTATTCTAGAAATAGGATATTGGAATCACTTTTACACGTCATGATAAAAAATTAAAAAGATGAGGTCGGCGTTTCCTATCTGACTACTTTGTGAAGAAAGGCCGAAACAAACTCAGAGGTCGCAGTCTCTTTTGAAGTCCTGACATAATCTTGGTTAGGCCTTAAGAAGATGTAGATTAGCGTCTGAAATGGTCTTTTGAGGAAAGAAAAACACATATTTGAGTGGACCTGTCCAGTCAGTGCAAGCATTTGTTAGTAATAGTGGAGCTCAACTCGGAACTTAAGGAGCTCAAATTCCTGATCAGAGGCCTTAGTGCGGTTTCTTTTAACTATCTTCACTTAACGCATCGACCGCGTTCGGCGCTCCAATTGGCCCTTCACTGGCCTTCACTGGTGAAGGGCCAATCGGAGCGCCGAGCGAGGTCGATGCGTAAAGTGAAGATAGTTAAAAGAGACTCGCAGTAAGACCTCTGTAGTGAAATCTCATTTCAGTTCACGGTTTTTTTCTAAAGGCCTTCAAGATGCCGATTTTGCTCTAGACGACACGTTCCAGCTAACCAAGAACACAACAGTTAGTCCTTACGTTATCCGCGATCCACCATATTTCTCGGATTTGAAAGGTACTGACGCCTACCGCGTCGTAGGTATAGTGATCGCAAGCGCTATTGTATGCGGCTGAAGTCCTGGGTTCGATTCCCAGGTAGGACAAAGTGTTATTGGGTTTTTCCATCAGGAATTTCTCATTAGCAGCCCAGTCTGGATTTGTGACATGGACTCAAACATAACTGGCGAAAGTGGGTGTTCTATAGGTAAGTACGAACACGAGACCTAAGGTTTTATAGCCACATTCCTCCCAGTAGCTTAATTAATTGTCGTCAGACGGCTAGCATTTCAATATGGTAACCGCGAAAGGTTTCCCACTAAAAACATCATAAATGCTCCCATTTGACCCCATACATCAGCAGCTGATCTGACTTACCGGTTTGCGTATATAACGGCTCTAATAAAAAGTGGGGTGGGTAGAGTTATGACAGTAATTTGTCTTGATAGGGGCCTTGGTGCTTTAAGTCTTATGGTTCCGCATTATGTTGTTTCATGCGAGGGTAAGGTAAGGGTTCAGAGGTCATATGGTAATGATTGTTGGAGACAACGCCGACTTATGAAATGTAAAGCATATCTTTATTGATAAGTATTTTAACTTTCCTTTAGGTAATTGATAATTAACGTTCTAAATAGACTAGAAACAAAAAATAAAAAAGGGTTAAGTTTCAAAAAAGTTCAACGACTTTTTTTAGCTAGCCATTAATTAATTCCATGTCTCTCAATGTGGTACTTCACCTCGTTACTTTTCTTAACCAATGTAAAATTACAACCAAAAAGCTCATTTAATTAACATTAAATTGTATTTTTTTAAATCAATAATTATTCAAGCACTGAAACGTATCGTGTTCAATTGTAACCCGTAATGAACTGAAACTGAATACTTTCAGTCTGAAATCCAGGTCATTCGAGCACACGATCCCGTATCTGCTAATTACGATAATTACATCCTTTGAACAGATTTCACGAATTTTCAGGGATTCGGGTTTCGTTTTTCGTGGAATCGGAAAACTGGTTCATTAACCCCTATAAATTTTCTCTGCCTATTTTTTATTATGGCTTTTCCCATAAATGATGATCTCAAAAACCTATAAACTAATTTTGGCCCTCATTATTCAGTATGTTAACTAACAAAGGGCGTTCCCGTAAACCCGCAATAGTTTAACATCCAACAACATGCTAAAAAAATAATAGCAACATTTTTTTTTAAATATGTATTGAAATATTTACAAAAATATTAAATTGATTAGTAAAAGAAACACTCTGTACACGCACACTTGTATTTCAACGTGGAAAGACAAGTATACCCACTAAAACATGAAATCCTGTCACATTTATTGTTAAACTAATAAATGGAGATTTTTCGTAACGTGTCACGTCGAGACATCGTTAATCACGTTTTTGTCAAAACAATTCTGCAAAATACGCCGTAAATCATTTCTTTAGTACAATAATTGTCACCAACAGATTTCATGAAACAATAAAATAATGGAAGTTCACTAAACAGAGTAACGTGTTTAAAGGGTCCATTCATAGGTATCCATCTATATACATCTATATAATACGAGTACACATTATAAACTAAAGTAGTTTTCCGTGTTTGTCTGTATGTTCGCGTTGTTCTTCTAAACCACGCAACAGATTTTAATGAGTTTTTCACCATCGTTTAGATAATTTATTCTTGAAATTTTATGTCTATAATTTACTATAAATAATATAATTATTCAACTAAAATTACTTAATCAATAAAAGAATCCAAACGGAGAGGAGTAATAAGCGACATTCCAGTACAAGAGAAAAATATAGAACACTTCAATAAAAATTACCGTGCGAATAAATCGTGTCAAAGGTCAGCGCTAGTTAGTATTATAGAAGCGGCCAATAAGGAGTAGTTATTGTCTATAATACTCAGGACTCATTTGTAGCAACCACAAGATCACACCCAAAACAAAACATAAGCTTCAGCGATTTAGCATTCACTATTTGAATGATTTCATCTGAAAAATAACGGTAAATTCGATTCAGAGATCTATGTCACACTTAAAGGTATATTTTGCCTTGAAAGCAAGTAAGCAGCACTGCAGGGCATCGTATGAACTATGTATTAAAAAAAATGCATGGTATATATTGAAGATTGAACTGACGTATTCCCAAAGATGGCCAACATGATTCATGGTCAACATAATAATGTTAGCTAGCTATGTAGTTACCGACATAGCTTGCAGAGTAAGTAAGTTGAAGTGTTGGCGGGCTGGCTATGTTGTCGAAAGACTGATGGCCGGGGGAGCTGATGAGTCCTGGAGTGGACGCCGCCTATCGACAAGTTTAGTGTAGTGTGGGACGCCCGCTTGCTAGAAGTACCCACGACCCACGACCTTAAAAGCTCCCACAAACAGGCGCGAAATCGCAGGCGCGACAAGGGTAGTCTGTGCTGAATAAATGTATTTTCTTTCTTTCTTTTCTTTCTTTAGCGTTGCCTATCGCGCTAGTTTTGGACGAGCTTTAAAAAGGTGGCTGGGACAGACTGGATGCGGAAGGCGGAGGATAGGGTGTTGTGGCGCAGCCAGGGAGAGTGCTATGTCCAGCAGTGGACTGCCAATAGGCTGATTTGAGCTATATTATACTTATTAGCTAGCTGATGCCCGCGGCTTCGCCCGCGTGGATGTCGGTTATTATATACTCAAACCTTCCTCGAGAACCACTCTATCCATTGGTGGAAACAGCATGAAAATCGGTGCAGTAGTTTTTAAGTTTATCGCGAACAGGACGACAGACAGACGCGGCGGAGGACTTTGTTTTAATATGTAAGGATAAGGATAAAGCTCAACAAAGAACAACCAGCCCGTCTGTTCATTCAAGATGACCATAAAAGAAATTGCGCAGAAAAAGTGCATACTCACCAGTATAACCGTTAACAGGCTGTTTCTGTAAGTAACGTGCGTAGTTACTTTTTAATTTCCGTCTAACCCGCGGCCGCTCGCGTCCGGGTCCGTAATACCAGTCAAATAAATTTTTGTGTAAGCCTCCATAACCGTTGGCTGGCTGTTCTAATTAATATCTGGGCTAATATTTAAGAGATATGGTATCGTCTTTCTGTCGACAAGATGAAGGTTTTATTGAGATGTAGATTTTGTAAGGCTATTTAAGTTAGTGGAGGTGCAATTATTGCTTTTCTTATTTAATGTTAATAGATGTTCATAAAAGCTTTGATTTTATAATATTTTACTTAATTTTATAATATTTTACTTAATTTTATAATATTTGACTTATTTATTTATTTATATACTTATACTTTATTGTACACCAGAAAATACATTGCGAAAATAAATAAATTTAACACTATAAAACATACAATGGGCGGCCTTATCGCTTTCTGTGATCTCTTCCAGGCAACCTTAGAATGGACAGTGATTACGTGGACATAAAAAAATGGGGTTGTCATTGGTGCAAAATAATAAGTAGGTACTTAAACTTACCAATAGATACAATATACTATAATAGATATATATATATATATTTACTTAATTGTATATTAATTTATTTTGATATACCTACATTTACTTTATTGTGTAAGCTGTGGCGCCCATTAGTTCTGAGTTTTTAGCAAGTAAACTGTAACATCGAAGTTTAAAATAACGATGTACTGTATTCATAAAGTTTAAAAGTACGATTTACGTGAGTATGCACGGTATGACGAATTTTCATATTGACTATCAGTAGGTACAATACCGCTGATTTCATTCTCTGGGTTATTTCGGGACGATAAATACTTTGTATCATCACCTTTCGCTATAAATCCCGTATCCAATTTCAAATGGCAACATTGGCTTCCATTTCATCATGCAAAACACTGCCTGTAAGCCTTACTACAAAGAGCCGTCATGTCCAATGCTCGAATATAATCACTTTGACAAACCAAAGGTAACATGACAAAGAGGAATATGGTCACATTTTGACCATATTCCTCTTTGTCATGTTACCTCCGTAACAGGAACTCCTTTTACTATACTAATGACGTCAAGTATAGCGGAAACTTTGCTAATAATGTGACGAACATAGCTCGTAATTAGAAACCACCAATTATAGCCAAGAATTAGTAATAGGCTGAAGCGATATCGTGAACCTTTTCAGTTAATTGAAGTTCCTAAACAATTAAAGGAGAATTATTTAAAAGTATTAGTAAAGTAGTAGTAGTATTACTTACTGTTCTTAAAATGGCAAAGGAAAACATCATGAGGAAACCAACAGGAACCAAAAATTCAAAGGCCTTCACATAAGAGGATTGATACCCAATAGTGGTGATACCCACTGGTGGTGTTAAATAAAGAGACTGGTGTTAAATAAAGAGAATATTCTAAATCAAATCAAATCAGTTTAAAAGTAGCGACAATTTTTCCAAAAGGAAGTCTCTCTAGGGTAAAGATTTCATAGAAACTTCTTTTCATAAACTATTATGAAAAAATGTTTGTCAACAAATCTCGTGTCTATGTCAACCAGGCGCCAAAAGAGCCTTGATAACACACTATTTTATTAAGGTGTACTGAGTTTTCGTGCTTTTATTCTATCATTCGCTGCCCTTAACACTATCACCGCGACCGCGGGTCGAATCGACCACAACCGAATAGTGTCCGACGTGTCCGTCAGTCCGTAATCCGTTATGTACCCACACTGGTCAATCAACTGAGAAATGATGTGGAAGATGTTATATCCAGTTCCGTATTTAGAGGATTAGATTTAAATGGAGACTAGATTGCTGACGTAACAATTAAGGCTGGATGGAATTTGATTGGCGGACAATGTGACTAATTATACTATTATGTTTAGATTTGTTACTAAGATGGACAGTTATTGATTTTGGGTGTTCAGAGATTACATTGATAATGTGCTGTTGAACATCAAACTAGACTGGTAATTAATTTGAATAAAATAAGGATTTTTTTTAATAGGCCAGGTGCATTGATAAACATTAATACATTTTGTATCAATTTAGTACGATTGATAGAAAATGATTTATCAATAAGATTATTTCCATGATTTTATTATCATTTATGTCATTAAAATTATTACCTGGCAAAAAAAAACAATACAACACAAACAATACAGAGCCGCTTTTAATATTCAAATCACAAAAACATTATGAAATGAAATTTTACTCTTGTAGTGCCAAGAAGCGAACCAAGAGTTACCTTCCCACAACATTAGTGTCTTGAATAAAATCTACTTTTATGAATTATTTCGTAGCTAGTTTTACTTTTACATTTTATAATATTTTCTCTTCATTTTCAACATTACCAAGGAAAATGTGAACGACACTTCTTCACAATAAACGAAAACCTTAATTTTCTTCTGATAATATTTGTCTAGGTACATCGTAAACAACGAAATAATATTATGCACAAATAAAAATGAAAATTATTAGCCATAACTTTTTGCTGGCGATACTCCGCGAAATTTTAAAAGTCTTCAAGTACTTTCAGAAGTCTTTAAACTCTGCAAGGTGAAAAACTATTAAAGCAAGTCTCGAATAAAAAGCAGCTGTACTTTATAGCCTTTTGAAGACATAAATTAATGTACATTACAGAACAAATAGATTTACAACTAAGCGATAAAGCACTCACAAAAATTAATGAGCGTACCTTTCCATATTTTGATTTTTGTAATATTCCAGATACAGTAATCGAACGGTAGACATCGAAAAAGAAATCTTTCTTTTCAAATAAAACAAGAACTTGAATGTTTACAAAAACATTTCACATAAAGCAGTAAACATAAAAAGAAATTGTTCATTTAAATTAACGATCACCATAATCAGAAAACGTATCATTAAACCTTAATATAAACATGTAAAAATATTCCCGAACAATGCTGAGGGTCTAACGGACCCATCAAGATTCCGTAATCAGAACGGGAATGTACCACGAATGTGACCGAGCATCGGAGGGTTAAGAGTAATTGAAAACAGGTGGGCAGTGCGAGTGTTAGTTTTGTTTTAGTGCGTGCTTTAGACCCGCATTGCGCACAATGACAACGTGGACAATATACGCTTTAGAGGGGTTATGTCATTTGCTTTTATTTGTTATTCTGACTTCCGCATGTGGTTTTAGGGATTTAGTAACTAAGAGAAATGTTTTTGAGTAAATTAAATAAGTTTAAGTTTTATGAGACACTATAATGCGCCTGGTAGATATTTTTTGAAAACCTTCTGTGCATGTCTCGTTTTCGTACTTTTTCCTTTGTTTCTTGTCTCACGATAGTACGATAAAAGGGAACGGCTTTTGCCATGGTGGGAATTACCCAGCCGCTAGGTTCATAGCGGGGAGCCTTCACCACAGTATAATAAAGTAACAGTATTATTTATCGGCAGTGACCTTGAAATAAATACCTACGGCCGTTCGGTTGATAAACCTTCGGTGTCCATGCGTAACTATAACTGTAACTTTCCATGCGTTCGAAGCGCGTAATTTCAGCCGTTTTCTATGAAAACATAATACTGTACCTCTTTTATACTGTGCCGATCTACTTAGAAGCTTTTTAAAGGCAGCCCATGTCCCTACAAAAAATCTTGAACGAAAATAAACTCCGCTCTTATATGCATTTACTGTTTAGGCGCCTTTTTAACAAAGAGGTAGCTCAAACGGTGCTTTGCATACATTTGCATGTTGCACGATGTAACTGAGTTTCAGACGAATATCCTGACACAATAGCTCCGTAGACCTGTTAGAGGAATATGTGGGACAGGATCTAGCGGGGTGCCCACAATTTTCACTGTAATTCCTGTCATGATCCTACATAAGACGACGTACGTAAATGCTGTGCTGAGTAACTTGTGTTTCTGCGTGCAGTTAGTAGAATTACACATCTTATATGTATTTGAAGCTGTATTAGAGTATTTTAAAGGAATTGTTTGGAACCTAACCGGAACTCTTAGCGAAACTTAACTGCACAGTGTGGGTACTTGCGCAGTAAATACTCTCGTGTATAATCTCTCTCGTGTATAAAACTCTCGTGTATAATCTCTCTCGTGTATAAAACTCTCGTGTATAATCTCTCTCGTGTATAATCTATCTCGTGTATAAAACTCTTGTGTATAATCTGTCTCGTGTATAAAACTCTTGTGTATAATCTCTCTCGTGTATAATCTCTCTCGTGTATAATCTATCTCGTGTATAAAACTCTCGTGTATAATCTCTCTCGTGTATAAAACTCTCGTGTATAATCTCTCTCGTGTATAAAACTCTCGTGTATAAAACTCTCGTGTATAATCTCTCTCGTGTATAAAACTCTCGTGTAGAATCTCTCTCGTGTATAATCTCTCTCGTGTATAATCTATCTCGTGTATAAAGCTCTCGTGTATAATCTCTCTCGTGTATAAAACTCTCGTGTATATTCTCTCTCGTGTATATTGTCTCTCGTGTAATTCTCAGTCCTGTTTACTCTCTCTTTTTTTCCACAATGGGGAAGCTCTGGGCCTGCATCTCACCTAATAGAAAGTGATGATCAAGCCTAAGGTGGAAGCGAGGTTCACCCGGATTCCTCAACCTCCTCTCTTGTGTATAATACTCTCGTGTCGTATAAGGATCGCCATTAAAATACCTATTACTATTGTGACATTCTGGCTACTCTTGATGATTTGATTTAAAAAAACGTAAGTAGTGTCGTGGGTCTAAATGTTAATTTTGACACAAAAAGCTATGACAGTACTTACTACAAAACAGTGCCAGTTAAAATATTATTTTACCATTGTAACAATCTCTCTTCCTGGCTATGTATCCCATATGGTGGTGGGGTCAACGTTACCTATTGGTTTTTAATCATTCAATTACCATTGTCACAATAATTATACTAAAAACAGCTTTTAGCGAAAAGGCAATTAGGCCTTCAATTCTATAACGTCTAGAAAATTATAGGAAGGCCATTAAAAGCAGGTACGATTAAATTATGAAGATTCTTTGTTTTACTACCATAATCCTGAATACGGAATTTAACGCTTAGAGAAGACCTCTTCACTTTAATGTTTATAGGCTAATGAATCTTGAAAACAACGCAGATCTTAAAAGTGTAAAAACTTTACACTTTTTACAATAAAAGAGCCTCTACAAGTTCCAGCACATTCGGGTTCCAGTTGAGCCCTTGAGCTCCTTAAGGGGGAGTAGTTTGACAGCAAAAAATCATATTTCACCCGCGCAACCCTTACCTACCCCTCTCATTAAACACGACGAAAACAAAACACAATGCCTTCCCGCCAGCAGAAACTTTTCGTCCGGCGTTTATAGAATTCGAATTTCAATCTTCTGTAGTTTATTTTGCTTATACGATACGCTAAGCTTGAATTCAGAACTATAGATCATGTTCATGTTTTGGAACTAGAAACTCAATGTTGACGTGAAAAAGTTCAAATTTATATGTTACCAAATTTTATTTAGGACCTTGTACAATTTGTACCTAATGACGTCTTTGTGGAAAACTGTGTTACCAAGTAATAAATATAATGCTATATCGTGGATTTCTCTCTTTGGAGGATCGTGCAAAGTGATACCCAAGTAAAAAATAATATTCGTATAATGAATTTTGCACTGTATTGTGCAACGAATATGGCATGTGTCATGAAAACCTTTCCTGCGCCAAACGCGAACAATCCCCTTCGAAAACATTTGAAACATGTGAAAAAGAGGCTTGTGTAGGATTGTCGGCTTCACCACTAAAAGAATTGACATCTATTCATCTATGTAAATGGGTGCCAAAGTACCAAAGGGACTAATTATAACAAAGGCCCGAGGTACGCGCTCAGTACCGGCGCTGTGTTTTGGGCGCGCGCCCGGCGCGTTTTGGACTCGTCAAACGCAACAAGATTTCCACATTTTGTTGTAACTTTTGAACCGTGATTGTGTGTTACGGAGACGCGAGGAGTCGCGCGTGGCTTTGGGCGGCGCGGCTCGCACTGAATTCAAACATATGGCGTTGTATGAGTGCGTTTACGGAAACGCGATTTTACACGCGTTTGTTTGAAATGGAGCGTTTTTTGCGGCGGAGCCCGCGAATGGCATAGCCGCGTCACTCGCGGCGTTCCATCACGGCGGCGCACGTAGCAGCAATGCCCGCGGCATACCTTCTCCCAGTCTTATTTGTAAATCGCACAACGGAGATGCAAGTTGAGAGTGGCAAGTTGCGACATGTGCAGGCCTAACGGCGCCATGGGCGCTCGAATTCATACAATTTTATTGAGCGCCCGAAACGCAGCGTACAAAATGCGCGTCTCGGGCGCTTGTTATAACTAGTCCCTTAGTAGAAAGTTTAGTATGGTCCCTCTTTGTAACTGTTGAAATTGTAGCTTTGAAAACATGCCAAGTTGCATTATAACTTTAGGCCTCATTTACTGAGACGCGGGGCGTGGCGCGTCGCGTGCAGTGTGGCGTCACGCGGCGCGTCTGACGTTTTTTCTGTTTACGGTGCGGCGGCGCGTGAAGCGGCAGTTATCATCCCACGCGTTAACATAAACATATGGCAATATACGTCTTGATTGTCGCGGTTTTTTTTAGGGTTATAATATATATTTTTGAAATGTGCTAATTAAAACCTTTCATTTGATACCCAACATGGTATGATTAAAAAATATTTTTTGTTGTTCATGATATGTCACCTAGAGGGCGCCATTTTCAATTTAATGTGTCTTCATATAGCCTATGACCAGCGGACGATCAAGAAGCTTCCAACGATACCTCATTTGTCAAATTGTGATGAGTCTTTTAGAAGATAATATGTGGGAACAGACATAGATAAATACATAGAAACCGGTCAAAATTATAACCCTCCTTTTTGCTTCGCCGTAGTCAGGTAAAAACTAAAACCCAACTACGACAAAAAGTCAACTAAAGAGATATAAACAAGACATCACGGACAGACAAATTAAAAATCCGGAGTCATACGGAATCTGTTCGAGTTCTAAAGGTATTATTCTAAACAAGTTTTATTTAGGGGCGGTCAGTCGCTCCAATTGTTCGTCTAAGGGTCACCTTACAAGAAGTTTGTCAAAAAAAGTGGGAGTAAACGAATTTGGATCCTGAGTATATCGCAATAAGATTTAATCTCCAGTGCGAACTTTCAAATGAACGTGGAATGGGCTCGTTGGCTATGTTGTAAATTTTCTCCGCAAGAAAATTCACCGCAATACAGAGCAATGGCGCTAGTTTTACCTACTTCTTTCTATACTCCGTGCTACTATACCAGTCAAAAATCTGTCAAATAAAATGTATGTCATCTTGAGTTTTCAAATATCAACATTGAATTTTATATGTTTATTTAGACTCGGTATTTATTTATTTATCAATCAATAATACTTGTAATATTCGTTTTGGAAGTGGTTTTAGTGTTTTTTTCATGTTTTCTATGTCTCAGTTTCTTTTGTGGAATGTGATAAATTACGAAAATATTATTTACGAAAATAAATAATATCTCAGCGCAGCTAAAAATTTGAGCGTAGTCCTCTCGTCTCAACAGAGCGACGCCGACTGATTTGTGAAACAAAAATATGCTTGAAGTTCCCGTAATGTGCGACGGAAGATGGCTTCTTCCACGAACTAAGAACGTCGTAAGTCCTACAAGCTTTGATTCGTAATAAAACCAAAAATAAAAGGAATAAAAAAAAAAGCCTACACAATATTTTTTGCCTTGTTTTAATACATATAATCATCTAATTTTTATCATAATAGGCATTAGCATTTTAAGTACAAATCGAAAATACGTGAAAATCAGAGGTAACTTCGTGATATTTTTTTATCGAGAAAATTTTAATATTTTGTGTTTCTGTTCCCCAAAAAGTTCGGAAATATCATGTAGTTACTCATACTATTTTTATTTTACACCTAAGTCTTATCAATTTCATGAAAAATCAAATTGAAGACAGGCAATTTTGCTTACTACCCGCCCTTAAGTTCTGAGTTGAGTTCCACGATTACTGACAGGATTGCTACAATGACTGGACAGGTCCACTCGAATCTGTTGTAGTTCTTTCCACACTGATCTACATGGTCCTCATAATGGGTATTGGTCTAACCAAGATTATGTCTGGACTTTAAAAGAGACTGCGACCTCTGAGGCCCTGAGTTTGTTTCGGCCTTTCCTCTCAGAGTAGTCAATAAGAGACGCCGACCTCATCTAGCTTATTTTTAATATTATTTAATATGACGTGTACAAGCGATTCCGATATCCTATTTACAAAATACAATAAAAATGATTTCAGTCAGTCGTCCTACTAACTTACTGATAGGCTAATCCTTTTACCAAACCAGAGAAGAGAAGAAGTTGGAGAAGATTTATAAAACATTGAGGTTTGTAAGCCATAACAGGGCAAAACAAGATTTTTTACGCAGCAGTAGGGTCTTACTAATTGTTTAATTAAAGTAACGATCTTTCTTACAAACACAGAAGTTAGGTTAAAACCCAGCCAGGCACTTTACTTAGTGTAAATTATTTCATCACCACTGCTCTCAAAACGGTGAAGGAAAACATGCATAGTGAAGTAACCGGCATGTTCTAGAACCAAAAATTCAAAGACATGTGACATCCACCTTCCTGTACTGGACTCGCGTGGTAGATTACGACCCACTCTCACAGAGAGGAGGCGTATGTCCCAGCAGTGGGAACATTATAGGCTAAGTATATACTACTAACTGCTGACCTGGGGATCTTGTTCTGTGATCTCTTTCTATCTCCGAGTCAGTAAAATTCTGGTTAGGTTTTTCTAATACGAATTTCGTAGAAGATGCCAGCTCAGGAGCCTGGGGGTGTGCCCAGGGGGCTGACTATGAAGTATTAATGCAATCATTATTCCACTGCGAAAAAAGGATGGTGCTAGCGGCCTTGTATAGCTCCGTCTCTCACTAGCACTGGAAAAATGATGGCATTAATACGTCGTGGTATAGGTGCAGAGCATAGCAACAGACTCGCTCCGTATTTCATGAGATTTAAATATGACTGTCGAAATTTGGGTATTCTATGTTTATACGCCGAAGGGTTAGGCAAAGGTGTTCTCCTCTGCCTATTAGCCCTTCAGAGAATAGAGGCGTGATGTTATGTTCATAGTCGTACATACGTGCAAGGACTATGAAGCCCCAACATAATTAGAGGACGGATAGCAACGTAGACTTAATAACTACAAAATTACAAAGACCGTAATTATTCAGGGAAGTACTCCCATCATATATAATTTTTTCCTGATTAAAATGAAGATTTTCTCCAGGTTTTCCAGTTTTAATGTTTTGTACAGGAATTAAGGGAAATGTTTTTGGTGTACGGAAGTGACTAAACCGTGTTTTAGTTTTTGTGACATTTTGTTTGTGTGTTTTTGTACCTATGACTATTTTCTGGTTTTTTAGGGTTAGAAACAAACGGACTCATGTGGAATATTTGAATATTTGTTACGGCTGCAATTTGCTGTCAGTATAATTATTGCCGAGCATATGGCCATCAACCGAGCACAAATCCAGACTCTGGGCTGCTACTGAGAAATCTAGATACAAAAACCCAATAACACTGCCCGATCTGGGAATCGAACTCCGGATGAACATGCTCAGCATTAGCGCTTGCAATTACTATGCCAATGAGGCAGACTGTATTTACATAACCATAGATTTTAAAATGCCTTAACAAATAGAACTGTTTCCGAATTGCTACGCTATACTTACTTACATTATTATTTCTTGAATCACTAAAGCCGTAAACAATAGACGTTATTTAGTAACCTATTCCGCTTAAGTATTCTTCAAGGATCATAAAAAACCTCTCACCGAGGCATCCTCATGATGACGATTGACCAATTGCAAACCAGAACACGACGTATTGCCACACCGAGCGCTGGATGCAGAGTGAATCAAATCGCCCGTAGTAAATCGAACTCAAACTCAAACTCAAACTCAAAGCATTTATTTCAATTAAACCATTTACAGGCACTTTTGAATTGTCAAAGAATCGGTCAGTTAGTCAAAAAGTTGAAGCTAGTTGCCCATTCCAAATCGTAGATCTCTATGGAGAAGAACGGGCAAGAAACTCCAAGGACACTCTTTTAAAAATGGATATAGATATTACAAAATCCTGGGTACAGTATTCTTGGTGCTTCTATATGTGAGAACAATGTCAAATGAAAAATAATCAAAAACAATTCAAAATATAAGATTAAAAATAAGCCCTGGCAGATGAGAGATGACCAGTCTCAACTGACAGCGCCCGTTCACGAACATGACACGTGGGTCAGCACCATCCAGCTCAACCATTTTGTAGGGAACCGAATGATCCAACACACGCGCCACCATCAGCGAGACATTTAAGTGAGTATGACATACTCTCATCAGCCATGCTCTTTCAAGTCAATATAAAACATGATACCATATTAAACGGCTCCATGGTACTCACATTTACAAAATTGAAAAAATGCTATGAATAGAATAGAATATATTTATTTGCTTTAAACATGGTACATTTAGGTCTTATTTATAAAGTTGTGATCTTACATGTTTTGCCATGGGCTGGCATACAAATATATAAACATGTTATTTACTTACATGTATAAATTTTTACAACACAAATATCTAAACATGTTAATTATCTACATGTATAAATTTTTTTACAACACGTTTATTTTAAATTACAATTATAACATGTCTAATAAAGGTTATTATGGTTTCGTACCTACTTGAACACTTAACAATAATATCATAACAGTAATTTTATATATAAAATTACTTAATTAAAACTCAGTATCATAATATCTTATATTTATCTGTTACTTTTTTATCAAAAAAATCTTTTAGACTATAAAAACAATTAATAATAAGCCATTTGTGTAGTTTGGATTTAAAGTGTTTTAGAGGGAGTTCCCTTATTTCTTTTGGAATATTATTGAAGATTTTAATTGCTGTGATAAAGCTATTTTTATGACATAATGTACTTTGGTGTGAAGGAATTCTTAGCCGTGTTGGGTCTCGACGGGTATATTTCGAATGCAAGTCGCATGTTATAAAAAATTTAGAGTGTTCTTTTACAAATACACCAGCTTGCATTATGAGAAGACCTGTTAGTGTTAAAAGTTTAAGATTTTTATATAAAGGTCTGCAGGATGTTAAAGGACTGATACCGCAGATTGCTCTTAGGCATTTTTTCTGCACTAGGAAGGCATCATTGATATTCGTCGAGTTCCCCCAGAGTAGGAGCCCATATCTAAGTAAAGAGGAAACATATCCGTGGTAAGCAGTAAGTGCAACAGCTTCACTCGCGGTACGTCGTAAACGTTTAAGAGCAAATACAAATTGATTTAGTTTCTTGCAGATATGCTCTATATGTAATTTCCAGTTACAATGCTGGTCTAGAATAAGTCCAAGAAATTTGTATTCACTAACTTCATTAATTTGTTGTCCTTGACAATTAACTTTATATGTTTTTTGTTTAGAATTGTAGTTTTGAAAATTTATATATTTAGTTTTATTAAGATTTGCACAGAGATAATTGTTTTCAAGCCATTTTAAAACTTGGTTTACTGTTTCATTAAGGTTTTTTTCATGATTTATTTCTGATTTACTTTCATTTGTAACAATTACCGATATGTCGTCTGCAAAAAGTATGCATTGTTGTTGTAAAGCTGTAGGTAAATCGTTGATGTAAATGAGGAAAAGCAATGGTCCAAGGATGCTTCCTTGCGGTACTCCTGATTTAGTTTGACTATATTCAGAACTATATGATGTGCTTCTAATTTATACAAAACTATAATTTGCAATGTACATGAAAGATTAAAATAATAGAATTTAAAGAAAAAAATAAATAAACTTAAGTTTGTAAAGTCAGAAAAAAAAAGGGGAAGCAACTCTTCCAAATATTAAAAATTTTAACTAGTAAGCCCTAGTGCCTGTGGAGCAGGACCAGCATTAAGCCAAGCATTTTTATCTACAATATAATCATCCAACTTATAATATGCATAGTGTGCGTTTAATGCATGTTTTAAATTTCTTCTCATTTAGTTGAAGAATAATGAGTGGTATTTTATTATAACATTTTACACAGTACCCCATAAAAGAAGTATGTACTTTAGACAATCTGAAACGTGGTTGATCTAATTTGTTCCTATTTCTAGTGTTAAAGTTATGCCTGTCACTTATCTTACTAAAAAGATGTAGATTTTTCCGAACATACATAATGTTTTCATATATGTACTGACAAGGAACCGTCATGATGTTAATTTTTTTAAACAGTTCCCTTAGAGATTCGCGTCTGTGGAGGTTGTAGATGGCTCGGACAGCCCTCTTTTGCAAAATAAAGATAGAATCAATATCTGCAGCCCGTCCCCACAGCAAAATACCGTAAGACATGATGCTATGAAAGTAACTAAAATAGACCAGTCTCGCGGTATCCACGTCTGTTAGTTGGCGGATTTTCCAAACAGCGTAAGCGGCTGAACTTAGTCGCCCTGCAAGTGATGTTATGTGAGGACCCCACTGTAGTTTTGAATCAAGCGTGATCCCCAGGAAAACTGTCTTTTCGACGAATTCTAGTATCTCCTCGTTCAGTACAACATGACATTCACTACTTCTTACATTCGGTAACGTGAATCTTATGCATTTAGTTTTCTTCTCATTTAATACCAAATTATTTATAGTAAACCAATTATGGACCTTGAACATAGCGTTATTTACGTCGTCAAGCTCCCGTGCATGTCTATTTACTTTAAAAATCAGTGATGTGTCATCAGCAAAACACCATTTGTGGTCGATTTTTCAGTAGTTGAGGTAAATCATTTATATATACTAAGAAGAGGAATGGACCCAATATCGAGCCCTGTGGTACACCCATTCTAACTTTTAAACCCAATGAGTTCACACCGTTTATTTGAACTTGCTGCATTCTATCATTCAAATATGATTTTACTAAGCTAAGCGCAAGTTTACCCAGTCCGTAATGCTCAAGTTTCAAGAGCAGCGTTTCGTGATTCACGCAATCAAAAGCCTTAGATAGGTCGCAAAAGATGCCTATTGCATCTTGTGCCTCTTCCCATGCCTTAAAGATGTGTTTTAACAAGGTGACACCGGCGTCAGTTGTGCAACGTCCTTTGGTGAAACCATACTGTTGATCGTGTAGGATGTTATTACGATTAAAATGATTGAGCATTTGATTTAACATTACTTTTTCAAACACCTTGCTGAAAACCGGCAAAACTGATACGGGTCTATAATTATTAGTGTCTTTGCTGTCCCCGGATTTGAAAAGTGGAATAACTTTACTGTACTTCATTAAATCTGGGAATACCCCTTGATCCACACACAAATTAAATATTAAAGCTAAGTAGGGTGCAATTGTCTCAATAATGGATTGACAAACTTTAGTAGACATGCCCCACAGATCTTCGGTAATTTTGATCTTGAGTTGCTTAAAAGCTTTTACAACGACCACAGGGTTTATATGTTTAAATTTAAATTCCACAGGACAGGCTGAAACATTCGCTCTTAATAAATCAATAGCAAGTGAGGGCGAGGAATTTAAAGTTTCCGTAGTTTTAATTGGAATATTGGTAAAAAAAGTTGCAAATTCCTGAGCAACATCGATGTTAGCGCTAATGAGACCGCGGGAAGTGTCCAGTGTGTAATCAGTATTATGCCTTTTGCTCTTATTAGTTTCATTGTTAATAATTTTCCAAACTGTCTTTATTTTATTGTCTGCTGATTTAACCTTGTTGCTAATGAAAGAAGCTTTAGCTACTTTGCACACTATTTTAAAAGTTTTAGAGTAAGTAGCAACATATTTATTAAAAGTTTCCGTGTTAATATACGGCTTAAGGCCATACAGTTCAAATAATCTTTCCCTACTTTTCCTGATGCCTTTAGTTGCCCAGTCACTGAATAAAAACTTAGTGCAAATAGTTTTCGTTTTTTTCTTAAAAGAGTTATTAAACTCTGTTTGCACTAATGAAAAGAATTCTTCATACAAAATATTACCATTGTTTATATTTAGGCCCTGAGTACTTAACTTACTAATTAAAGTGCTATTAAACCTATTTAAATTACCCGATGTTATCGGTCTAGTTTGTATTTGCACTTTTTGAAGTGGTGTGTTGGACTCAAAATTAACGGTTTGACCGCTGTGATCAGAAGGGAGATAATTTACAATGGCTTTATCTAAATAGTTGCAGCTACAAAAAACATTATCAATACATGTAGCAGTAGTCGTAGTAATTCGCGTTGGTTCCAAAAACACATTTGACAGATTGAATGATTTGAAGAGACTTAATAATCTACTGCTATTTGAATTATTTTCCAAAATATTAATATTAAAGTCACCACAAATGATTACTGATTTATTACCCGTTGCAAGTTTTGCCAAAACATCTTCCATTACTGACTCAAATATAGAGTAGTTTTGATAATTAGGAGGTCGGTATACGCACACTATATAATGCTTATCTAGCTCAACACAGGACAGTTCAATGCTATGTTCCACCGATAGTTCAACTATGTCTTTACGAGTCTTAGATTTTATACAATTTTTAATTAAGATTAGTGAACCTCCACGCAGCATGGATTTTCGGTTAAAACAACTGCCCACTTTATAATTCTCAAAATTAATTAGCATTTCATAATCTTTCAACCAGTGTTCAGTTATGCAGATAATATCAAACATTGTTTTTTCTAAAAACAATTCAATTTCCAATTGTTTGGAAGAATAACCCTGAATATTTTGATGAAACAATTTCAAGGTATTCTGCTTAGCCCCTTTTTTGCAATTAACTAATTGAATGCTAGAAGATACCATGTTGGTGGTGAGATTAACTACATTGTTACTGGTACCTTCTGTTGTCTTACTGACTAGTTTAAAATATTATTAGTATTATTACTAATTTTTGTGGTGCTAATTACATAAGACTTCGACATACTACTTATGTCTGAGTTTATATTAAAAGCTAATAGCCATGCTATTTGACGTCTAAAACTAATAGGCAGATACGCAGTATCCCTAGTCGATTTTAATTTCTCAACAAAAGTGTTGGTGTCAAAAAATATAAGTTTGTCACTATAGTGATTCGTTAGTAAATGCATATGGTTATTTAGCATATGTATATAATGATTTTGCCTACTTGACAAGTGCTCGAAGTATGGAAAAGCACACAATATTATTTTCTTACAATTAATCTTCAAGATTTCAGTGACACTGTCAGTGATGTCATCTATTTTTACATTAGTACTATTGCCCACAAATACAGAGATGATGGCTTTCGGATCATATTTATTCCCAGTTATTGATGACATTATCTCTTCGTAAGATTTTCCAGGCATACAATAATTAACAGCAGATTGACTCAAGTTGTTACTTAATAATTTACCTAACCCTCTCCCTAAACTATCTGAAAACATAACAGAACAATAACAAACTTTACTAGAACAAGCCTCTGTCTGTGCTACTTGAGATGAAGCTTGCACCACATGTGGTGTATCTTGATCGAGGATACAGTCCCGAGATCCCTCAGACTGGGACGGGTCCTCCGTTTGCTCTGGTTGAAGAGCCTCAAGGCTGGATTCCCTTTCACAAGAACATTGAGTGGTGCTGAGAGTCATAGGGACCACTCTGTCTGCCTCATCATTACACATTTCTACTAACTCGTTTGCAGCAAGGATGTGTTCCTTTATTTGTTTTTGAGAGCTCACATACTTAATATAAAGTGAATGTAGTGACTCTTCAAGGACCTCAATTTCACACTGTAATTGTTGGGTATCAATTTGATAAATGTTTTTACTGTCTTCTAATTTAATCTGATAGTTTTTTAATTTATTTATTAGAAAAACACGCTCTTTCCTTAGTTTAATATTGTTGGAATTGTGTCTTTGTTGTTTCCTGAATTTATTGCATTTATTTATGATTTTATTTAGTTTTTCATATTTTTTTATTTTATTTTGACTTACTTTATAACAACTATTATTATGTTTCAATAAAGAATCATCAGTAAGGTCTATTGTTACTAAAGAATGAGGGTTGCAATTAGTGTTAAATAATTCACCATATAAGTGATTAGTTTCCTTAGCCCGAGTACAATCTTTTTGTTTTTGTAACTTAGAAATTTGTACATTTGCATGAATTAGTTCTTCTTCTAGGTCCCTAACCTTACACAAAGCCTCCTCATATAAGTTACTGCAGTTACTAAAACCATCCGTAACCAGCCGCAGTTTGTCCCGTTCATCAATAACATCCAGGTATTGTTGGTGTAGGGTTACTAGCTCCTGCTTTAAGCTTGTATTTTTGTAAACGACCTTCTCGACTTCCTTCTCACTTTCTTGTAACAGCTGTTCACATTTACTGTTTGAAGCCTTAAGATCTTGAATGGTCGTTCTCAACTTAAGCTCCAACTCCTGAGCAGCAGCCTTACGGGTCATTACAGGCATGGTTTCAGGAATTAGTACTGAAAGTAGAATTAAATTAAATAATCGACCAATAAGGAACTGTTAGTACGAAATAGGAACTAGAAAACGATCTCGAAGTACGAAATAAGCGTTTTGTAAGTCACTCACATCGTAGAATTACCACAAAAAGGTGGACTATTCCATTCTTTACCCAGTCTGAACTATTATGAAGTCAGAATGGGCTTTCGGAAATAATATTTTCTATTTTATTATGATCTAGTTTCCTTCATTTTATAGTCATCTGTTGCTCCAGAGACGTGATCGAATTACTAATACGCAATCGACTGTTCTCTCTTTGAAATATGATTAACGAACTTCCAAGGAAGTTCTTTTGTTTTTTTTGTTATGGCCTGAGGATTTTCTTACAGACCCACTGCCTATGCTTACTGGTTTAAAAACTGGTTGGTTCTTATTTGTATTTTTATCTACACCCATGCTATAAATCCTCTCTAAAAGTTTGTGAAACAGTTAGCTTATTGCCAACATTAAAACAAGTCATAGTAACAATAATATCCTCGAAACAGGTGTTATAATGTTGTACTGAATTTCATAATACAACACATTTAAAAAAGAAGAACATTGTCATTCACGAGCGTTTCACTAACAAAGCACCGTAATTTAAAAACAAAACATACAATCGAATTTGAAAAATTCGAATTCGCGTCGTACCGCGCCATTTTTGTTCGATATTGGGGTTTAGTCCACATTCAACCCCTAGAATCTCAACCCCTGTCCACGTTCAACCCCTAAACGTTGTCCACGTTCAACCCCTGAGGGTTGAATCTGGATTTCAATACATTGGTCATCTTTTCTTTGTCCATATTCGACCCTTTGTTGCTAGGTAACTAATAATGACATTAAAGTAATACTGAGAGCAGAAGTGTATTTATTACCCGACTGCCCCAGAAGGAGGGTAATGTTTTTCGAGAGTATATAATTATTATGTATGTATGTCTATTTCTTTGGCACGCTCTGTAGTCTAAACGGCTTGATGGATTTTAACATAATTATGAGGTGTCGTTAGGTTTGTCTTAATTGTGGGAGTGACATAGGCTATATTTTTTTTATATATTTCATCTGCAAACAGAAAAAGAGGGAGGGTTGGATGTTTAAAAAAAAATACAATATTGGTATCTAATAAAAGCTACTAATGAGTTAATTCCAATATATATAGATTAATAAAACTAAAAAGCTTGAAATAAAACAAATTATTTAAAAAACAAAAAACCTGCCTGCAAATATACGTAACCTATAAGAGAAAAACAAGCATTATAATCTGTAGAATTTTGGTATAACAGGCGGGGGACAAACAAAAGTTACACAATATTTCAGGTTATTGGTTTGTTCTCCGCCTGTAATACCAAAATTCTATTATAATGCTTGTTTTTTCTTTTAGGCTATGCGTTTTTGCAGGTGGGTTTTTGTCTCTTTACAATTTATCTTTTACACACTTTTACAGGTATACCTATTAGTAGCTGTTGGGTAAAAAAACGGTTTAGGCGCAGAATGGCCAATTCTCAAAATGGCCAATTCGCAAAAGGCCAATTAGAAAAATGGCCAATTCTATACATAACTTATTTTACTGATAATCGAATAAATGAAAATTATAGAACGATCACCTTTTGACCTGTCAATCAAAATTGGATGCGCAAGTAAAAGTGGTTAAAGGCGATCTGAGATCGATAAATGATACTCGATTTTAACTCGAAATCAAAAAATAAAATCTAAATCATTTGACTACCTCGTTGGTCTAGTGGTCGTAAGCGCTACAGCTGAGCATGAGGTCCTGGGTGTGATTCCCGGGTCAGGCAAAGTGTTATTGAATTTGTTCATCTGGAATATCTCAGTAGCAGGCCGGAGTCCGGTTTTGTGCCCGGTTGATTAAGCAATAGGCTCGCGCCCGCACGGGACTTAAACTTAACTAGCGAAATGAGGGTAAATAGGTACACCTCTACCTAACCTTAAGGGATTACAGGCTTGATGTTATGCTATGTTATTATTAATCAAACACAGTTAAAAAGGATATTATAAAATATCAATTCAAAAATATATATTTTTTAAACTATTTTTCATGCTCGAATCGATTAATTAGGGACTTTATGAATAAGATTGCTACCTTATTACATATATTGTGCCTTTAGTCCCGCCACTAATGTCAGATGCATTGTCAAAGAAATAATATTCCTTTAAACACAGTGATTCCTTTAAAAGCGGAAGCAATATACATACTGTTTTTTCAGATATTTTTACCAGGGCTGTATTCGGAAAAATATATCCATGATAAATTAGATCTTTATTTTGAAATCTTAGTGTATCAACTGTAATCCTGCACATAGTGCACATGTTCCCGAATTCGAAGGCTGGAACTGGTCATGTCCTTTACTAAGTAACTTGATAGAAAAAATAAGAAAATAGCCAGATAGTTACTGAATGGGAAATTACTAAGTAAGTTTCTCGAAACTTACGCGGTAAGTTACTAGGAATATTGAGAAAACAGTGTATAAAATTCAAATTTTGGTTGCATTTAACCTAGAAGTGGTAGAAGTCTTATCGGACCACTCATAATCGCAAATTAAATTTAAGAAAAAAAAAATTTTTCCCTGTTAGCCTAAATTACTATTTTTGTAGAATGTTACTGGTAACGCTACTGGGAAAATACTCGACTGGAGTAAATTACTGGTAACGGCATATCACTAATTAAGATCGATCCCTGACCTCGCAGCAATTACTTTTTCAAAAATATTATGTGTATGTATGTATGTGTAGTTTTGACTTCGAGTAGGTAGCGAGGTAGGTATAGGTAGGTTGGTAGGTGCACCGTAGATAAGTACTTAGTGCTACCCGAGCGAAGCCGGGGCGGGCAGCTAGTTATGTATTGTTGAGTAAAACTTTTGTGTTTTACAGTCCATTGAGGGTTGAACGTGGATTAAAAACATTCAAAATTAAAAGTCCACGTTCAACCCCTCGGGGGTTGAACGTGGACACCATTTAGGGGTTGAACGTGGACAGGGGTTGAGATTCTAGGGGTTGAATGTGAACTAAACCGATATTGGTATTACAAAGAAACTTTTATAGAAGATTCATATCATGGGTGTAGATAAAGTCTTGTATGCAACTGTAAATAATTAGGTATTAAAACACTCATGTGATACTATTATCATGTTTTAATACCCCTTATTATATAACAGTTGCATAAATAACTATTACATAGTTATCTCATGACTGCGGCGCGGCGGTGGCCTAAGTGGTCGGTAAAATTATTGTTTTTTCTTTTTAACGGGTTTTTTAGCAGCACAGCTCTATCATGCAAAAATGTCTTTTACTTGAATTAAGAAGGCATTTCTTTCCCAAAAAGAAACTAGTTTTTTTTTGCTAACCCATCTCTTTATCCGAAGCGAAAAAACAAAAAGAAAATTAAGCCAATTTGCTTACATGTATCTTGAAGATTGGCTGTAAGGGACCGATCCAATGGCACTTTTATTTCGCTATTTATTTGTGGTGCTATTTTCCTTATACACTTTATTACCCAATATGTTTAGAAGAAGGAGTGCATGTCTTGGGGGATATTAACCCCATAAAGCCATAAACTGTATTGTTACAAAGGTAAAGGTGTAAATTACGATGACGTAGAGCCTAAAAAATGTTTTAGGTGGGTTGTAAAAACAACATAAACAACTAAATTCATTGTTTTATATGTTTGTAAGAGTCTGCTCGACAGCAAAAACAACACAATGTATACAGTTGAATTGTCATGATAGTTAATTAATACTAATCCATACTACATACTAATATTATAAATTCGGAAGTTACTCTGTCTGTCTGTCTGTATGTTACCTTTTCCTAACCACTGAACGGATTTTAACAACATTTGGCAAGGTATTCTGGGGAATGGCATAGGCTTCTTTTTGTTTCAAAAAGAATCCTACAGGGGGTGATATTGGGGATGAAATTTGGTATAGGAAACCCAGCATGTCTTAAGCATCCCGATAGTACGTTCCCGTGAGACGATATCCGACATCTACGCGGGCGAAGCCGCGGGCAAAGGCTAGTCCTAACTATAAACGTGAGTTTGTTTGTTTGTTACGCTTTCACGCTAAAACGGCTAAACAGATTTTGATGAAATTTAGCACATAGGTAGACCTGGATTAGGACACACAATAGTTTTTATCCCAATACTCCCACGGGATCGAGACTTAAGCGGGTGAAACCGCGGGTCATCTATATAGGGTGCAGGTTTCTGTAATTTTATGATATTTATTAATTGATTTATAAGTAGATATGGCTAAAGAGCATTTCACCATCTAGTTATGAAAATGCCTGTATTACTACCCAATGATTTTTCTTGTTAACTTATACAGCAGACAGTTTTTTTCATTTGATGTTTTAGATGTTGGCTATCTGTATAACTACTGTAAAACAGGCCTTCACACTATAGTAAAGTAATCTATATCAAGGTCACATTCTTCAGCAAACAAAAGTCAATAAAAAAAACTATAAACTTAACTAAACAACAAAAAAGCTATAACCACACAACACCAATCCGATCGCCCGCAAATCGACAATCCAAAACACCAGATGAGAAAATAAAACAATTAGAAGCAACAACTCTAACTGGATAGCTTTTTTATTACTTGGGGCTGGCAAAAAGGCTGACTTTTAACAGCGGTATCAAGGCTCAAGATTAGTAATTTTCGGTGTAACACCAATTAAGGGTAGACGCCGTTGAGGTTATGACTGCACTGGCGTGTAACGTGACTGCTTTAAAGACGGCACTTGAGTGAAATGAGTTGCGGTTTAATTTAACTTTTTTTTAACAAAAAAATGTATCCTAATAAAATTTTGCGAATTTCATAATGTTTTTTTTTCATAGGTCACTGACCTACAACTCAATGTCGTCTACAGTCTACTGAGTCTACTCCTCTCATTTATCCATTAATTGAAAAGATGAAATCACTTTTATCTTTTTTAATCGATCTGTCTTTTGCAAAACATGCATATTTCCTAACAACCAGCAGTTTTAATCCTTGGCGTTAAACCAAGGTTGGTGATTTGTTTGTTGGTCCTTCGTATATGACCAAGATTTTTAAATTTAAGTCTTAAATATTACTTTAGTTTACCAAACTTCAATGACTTGGCACACGCTCAAGCCAGAAACTTAAAATTCATGTTTTAATATTCAAACAAAACCACGAGTGTCCAAACCGCAGTCGACAAGCAACACGCCGCTTAGCAAATCCGCAAATTCTTGCAAAAATAAATTTAATTCACTATTAAGTTTTAGTAGCGGCAATCCAGTAGAGCAATTATTCTCGCCCTTGAGTTCTGTGGCCCGTCACGTTTCGCCAAGGAGGTGTTTTTATGAGCCCGTAAAACATGTTAGCATTAGGTGCTATTAAATTCTCAACATTATAAAGAGAAGAAAATATTTGGTGCTAGAAATATTAACTGGAATTACAGGGTGATTTATTTTTATTATCATTTTTAGAAGGCCCAAGAAATACAATTAGAGAATGGGTGAAATATTTACTTTATAATTATGCTGTTGGTTTGTTTGTTGTCCTGAATTTTCTGTTTGCAAAAATAGAGAAATACAGTAAAGTACAGCGAGATTATCAAGGCTTTAAGCAAGTGGAATTAAAAGGATGAACGACTGCACGCTCGCTGGCGATAATCACAACAAACTCCGATAACAAAGCGTTGTTGTAATAAATACCTATGTAAAAATATATTATACAAATATATACCATTTCCATTTCGGTGCAAGACCATCTGGCGATCTCAATCAAACTGCTTAGCCTTTTCCCAAGTATGTTGGGGTCGGCTTCCAGTTTAACCGGATGCAGATGCATACTAGTATTTTACATGGAGCCACTGCATCTAACCTCCACAACCCAGTTACTGAGTAACACGATACCCCTTGATAAGACTGGTTGTCAGACTTTTTGGGCTTGTATCTGCCCAAATATCAAAGATCTATGAATGATAGCATCAACGGCTGTACGTGCTTTCCAAGGCTTTGAGGTGTCTCAATATGTAATGGATGGACTCATCCACGTACCGACCGCGGCAAGCGTAGGTTTATCTTTGATCGACCCTTTCAGCTGTTAATATTTAGCGATCTATTTGAAGACCAGCACGCGAAGCATGAGTCATGACCACCGAAGAAACGGGTTTTGTCGTCGGAAGAATAGAAAAAATTACAGTTTGTGATTCTTGATCTGTGATTTTGTCTATTCTTCCGTCGACAAAACCAGTTTCTACGGTGATCATACTACGCGTGCAGCTGGAGACATTCATATTAGGCTATTATTAAAATATGTAGTTATAACAATACAGGGTTAACAAACGAACCAATGTTATTCCGTTATAACTAAAGCTACTTTAAAAACTATAATAGACTACAACTTTCCTCAAAAACTATCAAAGTAAAGTTAGAACTAAACCGATACAGCGCTTGGAAAATGCAAAATATAGATGTTATAAAGTTACAAAACAAGCAAGCCTTTGCATTTTATGGGCACAGCACATGTGCCGAGACAAAGCAATCGTTCGGCCCAAATCGAACCGAGAACGATTTCAAATTACATTTTTTACGAACAAGTTACAAGAGGAAGCGATATATACAGGCGACATATACAGCATGTAACAAAAACTCTGTCCGATCCAAAAGGGGCACACAATAAAAAATATTTTTTATTGAAAATTAAAAAAAATATTGCACCAAAATTACCCCAATTTCATTATAAATTAGCATATTTTCTGCAGAGGTCATGGTCAGTTGTAGACACCTGCTAGACGACTGCCGCTCTCTCCCCAAGTAATAAACACGTAAAATTCCCGATTGAAAAAAAAAATCCACTTATATAGACTCTCAGTATGATTTTTAACAACACCCTCACGGATCGGACAGGGTTTTTGTTACACGCTGTATAGGCGACATTTACACTTTCATTTGAATAAAGAATTTCTTACAAAAATGAGTGACTGAGTAGTCACTCATTTTTGTAAGAAATTCTGCTTACCAGATAAAGTATTTTCACATGGGGGGACGTCAATACGTCATTCGCGAGGTTTTTGCTGAAAATCAGCGCTGTTGACGATAGGTTCGTCTGAAGTCACGGCATTTAGCTGAGCAATGGCCTATTCTTGCACAGATGCGACGCACAGCTTTATTGTTCTAGTTATTGTTGTTTCAAAAATTGATAATTTTCCACTGTGATCGGCATTTCGTTTAATTTGTGATTGTTTTGTTTGTTTTTATTATCAAATGCGCAACAACACATACAACACATTACGCAACTAATTTGTTTTTGGCCTCTCATCCACAGATGTCTATCTACTAATAACACTATGCTCGCATCAAGCAATAGACAAAATTTGTCAAATTTTATAATTTTCTTATTATTAAATACGAGGCTTTTGGCTAATTTGTACTTCTAGTAAATGTCATTTTTTATGTTGTATTGTGCGTTTAGTTTGTGCAGAATAAACAATTTTTCTTTCTTTCTTTCTTTCTTTTAAGAGAATTTGGAGCCATTTCGACTTTTGGCGAAATAAAATACAGGACCTAGGTCGATAGATAAAATACTCTTTTCGAGATATGCACCATAAGGAGTAACCAAAACCACTATAACTTTGTTTTACAACCATCAATATGCTGCAGGGTGCTTTTCTCACTCCAAAGGATATGTTATTTAATAACTTTGTGTGGTATTATGACAAATATTTATAAAGCAATGATATTACAACTAATATTCATATAACAATGACAATATGTATATTTTGAGCTCAATAATATCTAGCATCTTGAATATATCGCTTTTGGAAACGACTACAACCCTTTTCCTTTACTTGATTGAAGTTCCGGAAGTAGATAAAAAAAGGAAAACATTTTTTCCCACGATACGATACCTCGCGAGCGTTCTAAGGGGATGCTAAGAGCAATGTCATGCTTACATGGGCTTCCTTACATTTTATAACAAACAATCGTTTTAGAAATGAATTAAAACGTTGTGAGAGTGAATTCTGGAAGTTGGCAACGTCGCAAATAAATCAATCTGCCTAGCCTTTCCCCAACTATGTTGGGGTCGGCTTCCAGTCTAACCGAATGCAGCTGAATTTTACATGGAGCGACTGCCTATCTGACCTCCACAACCCAGTAACTTGGTAATACGATACCCCTTGTCAAGACTGGTTGTCAGACTTTCGAGCTTCTGACGACCCGTAACGACTTTCAAAGATCCACGAATGACAGCCGGAGCCAACGGCTTAACTTCGCTTTTCTTTCCAAGGCACGAAGGAGGTTCGGTATGTAAAGATGGTTACCCATCCATGGACCAACTCCGAGAAGCGTAGCTTAACCTGATGGATCGACCCGTGTGGCTGTTATTACTTAGCAACGTCGCAAATAGCTATCAAATATTTCTATTAACTGTCATATAATATTAGGTGTTGTAATTTCATCATAATTCATCAATACTCTAATTCAGTGTTATTATTTAGTGCAATTCATAATAAATATTTTAGTGTTTTACAGAGCGGTATTTCATAATTACATTTATTAATATTGATAAATTATTCAAAATATCAAAATATTTTACAGCTATATATTTGCGACTTTGCCAACTTTCAGCATGCACACTCATAAACTTGTCTTTGATAAAATTAACGTCTGGCTCATCAAGACCGTTTTATTTATCAAGTTTTAATTTTAACGTATTATCAAATTAATAATACGATCTATTAAGATAATACGTTAAAAAAACTTCATAATACGATCTATAATACACATAATTTTAAATTCTATAGAAAAAAAAAAAAAAAAAACAATCTGCCTAGCCTTTTACCAACTATGTTGGGGTCGGCGTCCAGTCTAACCGGATGCAGCTGAATACCAGTATTTTACATGGAGCGACTGCCTATCTGACCTCCACAACCCAGTAACTGGGTAATACGATACCCCTTGGTTAGACTGGTTGTCAGACTTTCGTACTTCTGACGACTCGCAACGACTGTCAAAGATCCACAAATGACAGCCGGGACCAACGGCTTAACGTGCTTTCCGAGGCACGGAGGAGTCTTGATATGTGAAAATGGTCTCCCATCCACGGACCAACCCCGGCAAGCGTAGCTTAACCTGACGAATCGATCCGTGCGGCTGTTATTACTTAGCCACGATCTATAATACACATAATTCTAAATTCTTTAAAACAAAATATTGCAAAATATACAAGAGATAGGTAAGCATAAAAAGGGGCATTTTCAGAAAGTTAATTTTGATTAATTCTTTGATGAATTCTCAAGTTTATAACTGTTCTATTGTACAGTAATCTACAGTACCTTGTAAGTTCCTAACTGGTACCATACAGTTATGCATTCAATGCTTAAATGGAAGACGACGTACTTTGACTGGATTTATGGTTTCTTTGAGTGTCCTGTTCTTTGATGTGTCGTTACGTGTATCTAAAAGTGAATATTAATATTTTTGATAGGTTTTCAGTACGAAAGGTAACTACAGTAAAGTTTTGATGTTTTAGCTAGCTGAATGATCACTGAAATGTACCTATAGGTAATGAAGAAATTCTGTGCAACATTGTGTGAAATAGGTACGTATTTAGAAAAATACTCAGTTTATCACGCAATGCAGTGTTGCGAAAATTCAATGAATTGCAAAGTCTAGTTAATCTTGATTTTCTATACGTTTGTGTAATTCTGTTCGTCGTGTTTCTGTGACAAATAAACCTATTTTTCTTTCTTTCTTTTCTTTCTAATTGGGTCACAGACAAGAGACAAATTCTCTTGTCTTTCAACTAATTAAATTGTTGTGAGATTTTTATACTTTCACTAAAATATTTCACTATTCATAAACATGGTAGGACTGTGTTCATTATCAGGGGCGAGCGGGGCCCCACACCATTCCAGCCGAAAGACGTCCACTGCTGCACCGACCGGTTCTGTATCTCATAAACCGTGATAGTTAGACAGTTGAAATTTTCACAGATGATGTATTCGTATGTAAAAAAAAAAAAAAAAAATCTGTTGCTGCTATAACAACAAGTGTGAGTCGGACTCGCGCACGAAGGGTTCCGTACGATTATCTATAAAAACGGCAAAAAAATCAAGTTTGTTGTATGGGAGCCTCCTGAAATATGTATTGTATTCTGTGTTTTAGTATTTATTATAAATAGTATATAAAATAAATATTTAAGGGGGCTCATACAACAAACGTGATTTTTTTGCTCGTTTTTATGTACGGAACCCTTCGTGCGCGAGTCCGACTCGCACTTGGCCGCTTTTTTTTCCAATGCTGTGTTCAGTAGTGGAAATTCAGGCCTTAATGTGACTGTAACTATGTAAGTATTCAGTTGTTGACTTTCAAAAGATCACGTTGCCCATGCGCCGACCACTATCACGCCATTAAGAACTATACTTACCTAAACTCCACTTTGTACATTGGGCAAAACAAACAGGGTTATAAAGGGACGACGAACTTGTTTCGGCTAATTCCGTCGTCTCGGCCGTAAGTGCCTTTTATGCGTAACTATGAAAGTGTTAAGTAGGCACTGACTATGGTATTATAATAAGGGTGACCTTGAACCCCCTTTTAGTGAATGGTATTTTTAGCTGATAAAACTATTATGTGAGAGTGTTTTGAAGACTAACGTAAGTGTAACTAGAATCAGTTCTATTTCTATGTATTTGAAGTGCCTTTAATGTGCCTACTTGAAATAAATTATTTGACTTTGACTTTGACTTTGTATGACTGCCTCTCATTTTTTTTAAGGGTTATAAATAATTATTAACCTGTTATTTGAAAATGATACCATTTAGTGATTCTCTCTTTAGTTTTTACAGGACATGAACTAATGCATCTGTGCATTAATAGTGACGTATCTAATACAATAAAACTGAAACCCATACTGAAAGTTGTTCATAATGATGAGTACAATGACCCCTTAAGAGATTTCATGTATGAAAAGATACACCTTATTTATACGATAGAAAATAAATTCGGGGAATAAATCTTTAAGAAATTGACTACAACTTAAATTGTGTGCGTATTCAAATCACATCTGTCATTCTTATATTAATGAAATGAAATGTGAAATGACGGCTAATTGACGAAGTGTCAATTTAATAAACAATATTGTTTCTGGCTGTACAAAGGATGCATGCTGAAAATATAACAGAGGTCGAGAAGGTCATACGTAATGAAGACGTACAATGTCCCTAGATGCAGCTGAATCAATTGCTTACTCGAAAAGGTCACAAGGAGTAAGGTGGCCACGTGTTACCGGCAACTATCGTTTATTTCAATATCTTTCATTTGTTTCCAGATGAAAACATAAGAAGCCAAATTGCACGGAGTTGAATAGCTACATTTTCTTGCTCATATTTTGTTACTTCAAGATTGTATAAGAAATCTTCTTAAAATTGCAATGAGCCTCCTTGATCCTTTAATTGGTGATGTGGCGGCATCTACATCGCCACATGCGAACTACGCATCAAAGACCTGACGTCACACAAAAATCCTGACGTCACATAAATCCTGCATCACGCGATTAGAGTTACCGCGCGATGGACATATATACAAAAATCCAACATCAATCGTTGGGCAGTTGCCCGCCAGACACAACACCCGTCTGGTCGGAGGATCCTTTTCTATGGTGGATGAGTGAACTTTACACCCTGTTCCTGAAATGTACAGGTTTCTATAAACCGTTAAACTTTTTTCCAGCTACGGCCGGTTCGGTCCGGTCCAAATTTTAGTATCATCCGGTATAATCCGCTTTGGTGCAGCCCAGGCCGGTTTTGGCAAGTGCTATGCCGCCGGTACTGGATCAGAATTTTTGCTTTCCGAGGGTTGTATCCGGAAATCGTTGCGCAAAATCCGGAATATGTGCACTTGCAGTCAATGCGAATTAGGCTGTTGGCAGATGGAGCGGTTTTGGTTTAGTTTTATTCCAGTAGCTGAGGAAAATGCAGTCAATTTATGGAACTAAAGATTTTTTGCAGTTTATTGAAAAGTTAATATCGTCTTCCTGTTTGAATGAATTTGGGTAAGAGATAGGGGTTTTAAGACCTCAAAAAAAGCAATCAGTCTCTAAATCGTATTATCTCTTGAAGTTCGGTAATTTGCTAAATATTATTTGCACGTACAAGCGATTAATGATGAACATTATTAATGATCACAATCATTTTGTAAAAGGAATATGCCACCGATCAATATTTTTTAAACAGTGCAATAAAATGCCCAAATATCAGTTTTAATCCACATTTAATACTTACAGTCTCAACCCCCGACCATGTTCAACCCCAAAATGTTGTCCATATTCAACCCCCCAGGGGTTGAACGTGGACTTTTAATTTTGAATGTTTTTAAATCAAATATCAGTTTTTCCTGAAAAAACCGTCAAATCCTCTTCATTTCGAACCCAAAAACAAAAGACAGCCTCTAATATTAAAAAGTCATGTCTAATTCTATACAAAAGCGAGTATCACTGCGCTTCCCAACGGATATCAATCACGGAGGCTCAGAGCGTCGCTCCCAATTTGCCGAGGACATTTGCACGAAATAAGCCACGTTTTTAGCCTTAACATTGGCACAACGCCAGTACATTTGTATCTAGGAATATTGTGGAAATGCTCTAAATAAGAATGTAAAGTAAAATTGTTTGTCTTTTTGACGTATTTTTTTGGCGAGAATGAGTAGGGTAAATGATGTGGTATCTTGTGATAAATTCTGGTATTCAGCTGTATTCAAGTAGTCCAGAAGCTGACGCCAACAAAAGATGTAGATGATGAGGATGGAATGTTGTGTTGAAATGTATAGCAGTCATAAGTCTTGATCTGAAGATGGAAATGACGGTGTCGTTTATTGGGACGCCATTTATCGGGCATTATCTCATGGCAGCACTAAGACATCTCTTCTATTGGTCCGCTTTCCCAAGTCTATTGTAATCTGAGGCCAATTTTTTGCGCAGAAGTCACACTCATTTCAAATTGAATAGAATATTTACCAATTAATAACATAAAAGAGTGGAATAAGTATGGACAACATTGTCCAACTGTTATTGATTGAATACGAGGCTTTTGGCTCCTTTTCTATATGTTTATGTCTTTTTTGAAGTGAAAACTTCTTTAGGCGCGTTGAGCACTCTTTGGTTGAACAAAAATCATGGCACTCGCGTCATCGTCACGCTTGAAGTGATTTGTTTTTCTTAGCGCTATCTACCGTGTACCGTTTGAATTACGTTGAGGTTACGTATTTTTGCTTAGTTTTCATGTAATTTTTTTGTGTTTGTTTAGTATTTGTGCAGATTATACAATTTTTCTTTCTTTACACTATTTTCTTTTTGGCCTGAGTTTGTCAATTGCAGCTGTTTGAAACCCATTCTGTGCCTACTTTTGTATGCCATAGTCTCATCAGCCTGGCCACTCACCTGCCTGATGAGACTGGACAAACTTGAACCAAAAGTTCACCTTTCTCTAACCGGTACTTCGTCTTCCTATATGAACGTTTCCTACATAGGCTGAAATAAAGCCATTGTTTTGGACAGTAACACCGTGATTAAAGAGCCGCAAGCAAGAGCTATCAACGTGTCTAACATCTGAAATTAACTTGTCACTCGTGCACTGAGCTGCGATGTTCAACTGTTCAGCGCAGCCGGAACTGACAAGGGGTGCTGATGAAGTAACTGTAACATTTGAGACGGCGGATCACTTATATTGAAATACAAAACTTAGATGGTTTAGAAAAGAGAAATATTCTAAACTTATATTGTGTAATTCATTTAGTAATCAGTATATTTTCTCACTTCCAATCATAATCGGTAAGCAGTGATAGCCTAGTCGTGTGACAGTCGGTCTGCCAAGTCATAGGTCTCAAGTTCGAAGCCGAGGCACGCACCTCCGACTTTTCGGATTCATGTGCGTATTGTATAATTATCATGCTTTAAAAACGGTGAAGGAAAACATCGTGAGGAAGCCGGCATGCCTGAGAGATATTCCTGGACGGCATGTGAAGCCAAGTCAGAGGCCCTTGCGTGGCTTTAAAACTCTGACACCAGGTTAGTCCCTAAGCACACGAAAAGAAGAAGAAGATCATAATCGGTATTCATGCGTTAAGAGTGAGAGCAAAAATTACGTTTTTGTGCGGAATAATGACGTCCGTTGACTGCCTCGTTGGTCTAGTGGTAGCATGTGCTACTGCTGAGGGTTCGTTTAATAATACTTTGACCAACCTGGGTTCGATTCCCAGGTTGGTCAAAGTATTATTGGCTTTTTTCCAACAGCAGCAGTCTTAGTAGCAGCCCGGAGTGGATTTGGGCCAGGTTGATGGCAATAGCCCTCGCCCCCCTACATGGCCGCCCCTATTACATGGGTCTTTAAACATGTCTGGTGATTTTTGGGTGTAATACAAGTACACCTCTGCCTAGCCCTTCAGATAAATAAAGGCGTGATGTTATGTAATGACCGTATTTACTTATTTCATAATCACATTATGATGACGTAAAATAACAAATTTTCATCATACTAAAAGCTGGTCAGCAATATTTGTAGTTCATTTTAAAACTGCTACTTTCATAAAATAAGTACACAATTTTTCATTCTAACACAAAATTCTGCGAAAGCTCCTGAGAGCACATTAATTAAAATTCTATTCGCTCTTTACGAGAAATTGAGTGTGAAAACGTTAAAGTTACATTAATAAATTAATTCCTCATAAATTATATTAAAACAGCGCCATTTTAAACACAAGTCAGTCTGTAAACTGATTCACGGGGTATGGAAATATGGGTCAAGCATATTTACTTTTGCATAAGAATTAAAGTTGCTGAATGAGACGCATAACTAATTAAGTAACGTTCTATTATTTTATTCTTAAAAGCTATTTTTATAAGCTTCATTTTCTAGCCTTTCGATTGGAGCACATTAGCGTAAACAATCATTTTCTTATTCTAAATGAACAAGTTACCTAAACTCGTTAAGACAATCCATTTTTGTGCAACTAACTGTCACTATAATAAAGAAGAAATAATGTAGTTTTAACCGGCTCTGAAGTCTAGTGGTTAGACCACCTGTCTCAGACCCAGAGGTCCTGGGTTTGATGCCCAGTGACGGCCAAAATTTTCTGCTCAATTTAGTTGGTGGTAGAGCTTGTTCTAAGTTCACCTGGCTAGCTACTACCATTTTATCTAAGTCTGTCGCCATAACAACAATGTTAACAGCATTATTGTGTTTCGGCAGTTAGAAGTAAGATAGCCAGATCCTCTGTGTTTGAGTATTTCGGGTGAAGCTCGCTTCCACCTTCCTGATCATCACTTACCATCAGATGAGATGAAGGCCAAGAGCGTAAGCGTAGTAAAAAATAATGTAGTGATACCTGCAGCAAGTCAATTTAAGGATATTATATTATATTTTGATTTAAAAGAGTGTCCGTGGAGTTTCTTGCCCGTTCTTCTCCATAGGAACCTACTACGCTTTGGAATGAGCAACTAGCTTCATCTTTCTGACTGACCGACCCTTTGACAATTCAAAAGTGCCTGTAATTGGTTTATTTGAAATAAATGCTTTGAGTTTGAGTTTTTGAGTTTGATATCAAACAATTCTCAACATCAGACGTCCTAAACAAAGTGACATTCTAACAGCGATATCGATGATGGAAAAGTCAATAATGTGTGGAACTGGCATAACCTACCGACAAGCTATGTTAATCTTGTTGAAGGTCGCTTTAGAAATACGCTTTGGTAGCTATTGCCATCTTGTCTGGGCCCTCTGGATCTGATTAGCAGAAGACCAGAGGTTGAGGTGGACGCCAAGCAAAAGAGAGAAAGCGTAGGCCCAGAGCACAGATATTATAATACCCCAGAGTAATATGGAGGGTGAATATGTAGCTCGGCTTCCAGACTACCCGGATGCAGGTGAATACCAGTATTTTACAGGGAGCGACTGCCTATCTGACCTCCACAACCCAGGTACTGGGTAAACACGATACGAATGCAGTGCATAATTAGATTTTCTTTACCACTTCTAGTTTCTTAGTTCCCTAGTACCAAAGAGTCGCAGGTGCATCTGGAACCCTCGTCACAACGAAGCTACTAATCCCGTCAGTTTAGATCCCACTTAATTTCCTTGACGCAGCGACAGCCATTACTGCCCACGTTGATTTTAGTTGACACCCCGTTTTGTGAGGCCTGTTCCAAGTTTTGAAATATGGTTATGTGTGGGCAGGTTTTTAATTATAATTAGAGAGTGTGATGTGATTTATATTCTGAAAAATGGATGCAAAAGTACCTAGTCCTAGTTTTCTTGTTTTAGTACCTATGACATGTTTTGAACTTTCTTATCAAGGAGTATAATAATTAAATTATTGGCATTTATGATTTAGCATGAGACAAGAGCAGGCAGAAGAATTACCGTTGACAAAAATTACCACAACAGGAAGGAAACAGCAGTGCCATCGGTTACTGTGATCCACCCTAATTGTGAAACGCAAGATCGATCACAATCTGAATCATTTCGAAGGATATTGCGAAAACATTGCTCTATATGTTCGAAAAATTTGTCTACACAACAACGTAAATAACGCAATGAATTTTGATGAACTGTCAAAATGAAACGGATTGTGTTTCATTGTAAGTTATGCAATTACACGTCACGGTACTTTTAACACGGTGCAGTTGCTGGAATCGCACCGGAACGTCAACTTCAAGGCGTTCGTGGTGCGTGTACCAAACTGTTATCTGCCCCTCGTCATGGAAGAAGACTTTTGGCCGCAGGACGTGGTGTTCCGTCGCTTTCGCGGACAAGTGCCACAGGACAGCACAAAGTTAATCTAGTGCAAAGTGAAGTGCTACTAACATAGTCTTAAGCCTTATTTATTAACACAAGTTTTCATAAAAAGTATGTATGGGCCTGTGTCGCCTGAAATAAATGGTATTATTATATTATTATTTATATTTAAGTTGTCTGCAAAAGGAGACCTAACGTCGCTCAGGCCTGTAGAAAAATAACTGTGACTGCATTCGAAAACTCAAGCGAATTTGGAATTAGCTTTAAAATAAAATATTAGGTTTATTTTGGAAAAAACAAGAGTGATACTTATAGGTATATTATGTATATACAGGCTGTAAGGGTAAACAGTCTTGTCATTCAAACCATGGGTAGTTGACTTAAATATAAAAATAAATGACCGAACACAACAAAAAAAAAAACGTCATTTTCATTAAAAGATTTAAAAAAAATCTATCCGACACCGTGCTCTCTAGCGAAACAGCTGACTGACTGAGGGAGAGGTCGCGCTCGCGGCCGGTCAGGTCACATCCCGTACCCCCCGCCCGTGTTGAGACGGAAGTTCGTTGCCCTAGCACATAGGTCAACGAACTTGCGTCGCTTGTGGTAAAATGTAGATTAAAAAAAAAGAAAAAAAAAGTTGTAATTTTCCATTGATTTTACGTTCTTTAAATGAAACCAAACCACTGGTTGCAAGGATAACGGTGTTTACCCTAACACCCTGTATATTATATTCTGGACTGATTTTTTTTAAGACAACCCTTTTGCAATATATTTGTGGACATAATTATTTAATTGAAAATAAAATACTTTTCATACATTAATCAGCTCGGTGAAGGTCGTTCGTATGGTGGGATCTTAGACTAGTAGGTAATAGGTAATACGGGCTGATATCCGCAACTTCACGTAAATGCGCGTATTTTGCGTACGGAAGAGTGATATAATAGGCACGTAGAAGTGAATACGTTTTTATTTTTATTTATTAAACTTTATGCACAAGTAAAAAACTACTGTACAAAGGCGGACTTAATGCCTGAGGCATTTTCTACCAGTCAACCTTAGGGTGGTGCAGAGACAGACATGGCAGGTGCAACATAAGACAATACACGTAACTTGAATAAAAATGAATACTAATTAATACATACACATATACATACATAAATATAAACTAAAAAAAAAAAACTTAGTCAGGAGAAATAACGACAGGTAGAGGAGAAAACGAATCCAGCGAATTAGCGCCGGGATGATGATTTGTTTTTCTTGAAATAAGCGGAATAAATTATTTTATTTATTATTTACCACATAATTTTGCTCTACCTCAGCACTACTCTTATGCTGACAGTACACATGGAACGGGTAAATGTATGGTTACTGAGTCAGTATTTTGCGTAGATTTGTGGTACTTCGAACCTACCTAATATCGAGAATTTATTAAGAATAAAAGAAAAATGGTATGATTTCGTTAAAACATATTCGCAATCATCGTTCAAAACTTTGGTTACTTTTAAAAGTAACAACCCTTTTACCAATTTAACAGAAGTAACACGACGCCTACAAGATGATATTCTTTTCAAAAGATAAACATTGAAAAGGATTCAATTTGCAAAGTTTGATCAAACCCAAAATCGAATTATAAACTTTTATCAATTTTATAGTTTTAAATAGAATTTAGAAGAGTTTTGGTAGAATTTATTGTAGACTTAGATATCGAGGGTATCTAAGTGAAAATATATGTTTGATTTTAGAAAAATTATGAAACTAAGTTTATTTTGAACAAAACTTCTAATAATACAACACTTTGCTTTTCACTATATTTTCAAACTTTCATCCCATAATATCATTTACTAAAAGATATATTTATACTATTCAATAACTTTAAGAACTAATTTAAAGCAATCTAAATAACCTCTGTTTTTCTTGCCAAATCTATAGTAATATAATTCCTTTCAAGAAGAAATGTGTTACCTGCAGGTGTAGCATGGCGCTTTCTATCTCTACGAAGAATAGACATAGCTTTTTCTATACAAAGTGACAGTTCGTTTCTTCATTTTTGACATCCACCGTAGAAATGTTTCTACAATCTGTCATTTTGTCTTTCATTTCTAACGATATTTGTCTACGTCTTTTTTTATGTAGACTATTTCGGAAGAAAGTTTTCTATCAAAATCACACTGACAACCGATAAATCCTATGACAAAACCGACAAAACAAAGAATTCTGAGTCGAATTATGTAAAAAGAGTGAATTTCGTAAAAAGTGCAGTTGACTCTTTCTACTTTGCTGCCGTCGTACTGTCTACAGGAAACGTAATTTTTGTCTATTCTTCCGTCGACAAAACGGTGCTCATGCTACGCCTGCTGTAGGTAATATGTCAAAGAATCCTTTACGCTAGCATAACTTCCTACTCTTTGATATTTGATTGGCAAAGATACAACAGTATTACTTATCAACAGGGTTCAATAACACATCCGAATCTCTACCCACTGGTGACGCTCAATCACATTTAAAACAAAACACTCCCCGCAGACATTCATCCCCAATTTATCTTATCTCAAATTGCTGAACTCCATCACAAAGCAATCAGTAATTAAAACAAATAAACATCAAACTAATTGGCGTTAGACAAAGATCTATGAGATGACAGAACTGTCAGAGTAAATCGCTTCGGAGATCCTGTGGGCACGTCTCGAGCAGTGACGTGGTATCTTTAGTTATGGGTACATGAGTAGAGAAGCAACAGAGACACAGATTCAAACATTGGGCCAAGAAAATTCCTTAATACAGTCGAGTTTCATAGAAATAGTCAGCTGTTAAGCAAGGGTCGGACAATTCTTTGGACATGTATTACGACGGGGAAACGATTCCTTAAAACGTCTTGTAGTGCAGGGAAAGGTCGAAGGAGAGGCAAGAGCACGCGGTAGGTCGCCCATGCAATGGACCGACCAGATTAAATCCGCAGTGGGCGGCCCATTACATGAATGCACACATGTAATCGCCGACAGAGAGGGATGGCGTCGCATCGTCAGGCAAATCACAGTTGTCCGAAATCTTGATAATGTTTGGTAGGTCATAGTTCAGAAGTGGACTCATTTTCTATTTTGTTAAATACCTAGTACTTGTTGATAGGCCTGCACTGTCCTCCAAAATAAAAATAAGCTATTTTATTAATAAACTATTTTAAGGTATGACATCAGAAACTTGTGTGGTCTTCCGCTTCAAATTAATTATTTTTAGACTTAGGCAACAACAAATATATACCACTAGCGTATTTTTACGAAATCATGTCAATTTATAATCCTATTAGGTAAAGATAGAGCTCATTGGTAGTACTCCTATGTGTGTTATTTGGAAACATTGTAAAAGTCATTTATTTTAAAAAAGTAACCGTGATGTTACTTGCCGGATCTTCTCCATAGGAATCGACCAATTCGAACCGTGCACCTGGTTTAGGTGTAATGAAATGTTTTGAATTTTGTGCTTGTGGCATGTAGTAACAAATAGCGCAGCATGATTCTAATGAAGTGTGGTCTCTGTTGGATATCTACTCATATGTCCAGAGCACACATTCATAATAATATCTATTGTTATTGGTTAGCATTGTTTTGTTTGATAGCAATTGTTATACGATCAATATTGCTGCTAGACAGTGTTAACCGTAAGTTGCCTTTGAATCAGAATTACTATAAAGAAAGAAAGAAAAATAAGTTTATTCATAAAGAAAGAAAGAAAAATAAGTTTACTACATTTCTCTATTAATGGATTTATAATATTTTTTGTTTTATTCCCTATACTTTTGAGTTGGCTAATCTAAAACAGTATTACGGAAGTAGAGGATAAAAAAAATCAAGTAATAAAAACTAAAACCCAACTACGGAGTCACACGTAATCTGTTCGATTTATGCCCTAACACGTGTGACTCCGGATTTTTAATTTGTCTGTCTGTGGTGTCTTGTTTATACCTTTTTAGTCTTTTAGTTTTTATTACTTTAATTCTTTTGGGGTTACAATACTTATATATTTTTTCGAAATGTGCTCTTTAAGCCCTTTTATTTGATACCCAACATTTTTTTTTAGTTCCTTACTTTATTTCCTCTAGAGGGCGCCATTTTTAATGTGACGTCACATAGCCTATAACCAGCGGACGATCAAGACGCTTCCAACGATATCTCATTTGTCAAATTGTGATGAGTGGTTTAGAAGACACAAGGGAACAGATGAACATCCATACATACATACATACCGGTCAAAATCATAACCCTCCTTTTTTTTGCCGTAGTCGGGTAAAAAGGTAAAAACCAAGTCACTATGAAACAGCTTTTAAGATGCTTAAGGGCGATGTTTAAGCTAAAAACCACCGATAGTTGCTTGCCATACTTTAAACAGTATAAAATACTGACCCTACCATGATTATACATATTAGAAGTACCTGTGTTTGTTAAATTGAACCCAAATCGTTTTAAACGTCTGGCCGATGTAGGTTTACGTAATAGACGCGACAATACCCTACTATGTCGTCAGTCTGCTAAGACAGCACTAATGCGCAAGTGTCTATTGCCTGGCTCCGGTCATTTATGATAAAATACCAAAAAGTTGGAAAGAATTGCCGCTATCTCTATTTTAAAAAAGGCTTTAAAGCATCCTGACAGGTAAAGAATACTATGAAAAAAAATTTTTTTTTTTTTTTGTTCTGTTTGTTCAAATTTTGTAGATAGTTTAGTGGATTTAGTTTATTATTTTTTGTAACTTTTGCATGCCTACTGGTATAAATATATCTTTTTATCTTTTATGTTTAAAGAAATTTTCGTTTTCCAGCAGGGGTAGGCTAGTAAGTATAAACCTAAGGATAACATGACCAAACATTCCTTTAACGTAAACATTACAAACGCATACGTCACAAAATTCCATTACATCCGTAATCACGCGAAATCCAAATAAAATGCGTGTGAATAATATATGGCAACACATCACCCGTTCCGTGTTTGTCAAACACAAATATTACTGGAAATGTGTTCCAAAAATGCGATATTTCATTGAAATCGCTTATGAAATTATATTTTGATCTGTTAGAAGTCGCTTCACGTATAGTATGTTGAGTAAATTCAATGTATCAACGAATTTACAGCGTCTAGACACATTGGCGATGTAAAACTGTCACCTGTGTAGGGTGACTATGTGTTTGAGAATTGTGGAAATAATTATAAAACTCTCAGTGACAAAAGCGGCCACGCGGCACTGCGGGTAGACGCCCAATAAGACTAAAATTAAGGGCATGGAATACATTACATGAAATTTAATCTTACCTAATCTTACTAGCCTGTATTATCCTGCTCCAGGACTAAGGCCATCCTCTCCCTTTCCCAAACAATTCTGTATTTTGCTAGTGCCGGCCAGTCCTTTTATAGTAATAGTCCATCTATTTGTAAGAAAATTATTACAAAGAGATGTTACATAGTTTTTAAAGTACTTATTATTCTGCCGTTTCCGGCGTACAAATATATTTTCAGGGTTTTGGTTAGTTTTGTTGATCACACATTGATTAGGATAACATTAAAATTTGCTAATTAGTCAAATATTAGTTATAGAAATATAAGAAGGATTAAATTAGGTCAAAGAGATAATAAGAAGAAAATATTATAATATTATTTCCTAATATTTATGTCAACTTTTCATTCATAAAATCATTAGTCGGGTAGTAGCATTTACTTAGAAGATACCATTGATTATAGAAAATTGTATAATATATTTACTTTTAAATGTCCTAAAGTTTAGAGTTTTAAAACATTAAAACCGTCTGGTAGTTTATGTACTTTGGTCGCCATACAAAATACATTATTAGAAAATAGTTTATTATTTCGTCTCATGAAACATGTGAACTTTGCGGCTAGGTCTGGATACAATATCATTATGCAGACCAAATTATTTTTTTACACAAAAATACAGATTTCAAAAATATACAATGCTGGGAGTGGTAATATTTTAATATTCTTGAATAGTGGGACACAGCTGTCCAGTGGGTGCGCTTCACATATTGAGCGAATACATTGGTTTATGGTAGGAATCAAGGCTCGTTCCGTCATCTTCTGAGATGTAGTCAATGAAAAACGAAAAACTATATTATTTAAAAAAATCAGTCTTACCTTAACCATACCGGTCGTAATCAAAATGAAATAATTTTAATCATTGAAGATTTCACTAGTATTTAGTAACAATAGAAACCAAAAAGCTTGGTTTCCTTACTACTTCTCGGTAAAGTACGTGCCATAAAAAACTGGATTTTCTTGAGATACGTTTTATTATCATAGATCGTTTGATTCATTGGCTGATTTTATATTAGCTTTTGTTTCATACATAATTTTCAGATCAATTTGGTAAATGGAATGAATCCCTTGGGCATATGTACCTATTGCCTAAATGCCTACTATACCTATGTCGAATGATATCTATATCTATAAATAAAATTATTATATTGTCTAAGACGCAGTAGACATCTAGAGGTTTATTTATAAACTTAAGATAGGTGACGTCCATACGTCAAAAATGTATGGTTAAAGAGTCGTTAATCATTACGATTACGCAACGTTTTTATATAAACCCACAGATGTCTATCATATATAAACACAGGCTATACTATTTATCCGCATCTAAATAAAATAGGGTGCATACACTGTACGTCTTGTAATCACGCTCAAATTCAAAATACAACTAAAATCTCAGCAAATAATGCTTGTCAAGTTAAAAGAGCTCTTTTCCAACTCTCCTTTAGACTCTAATTACTCTGCTCCACCACATTTTCACACAATTTCATACAAAACACCTTTTCTTTTTAGTAAAACAAAGCTCATAACTAACTGTCCAGTTAAAAAATGTGACTTAATCTACGATTACGCTCACTAACAGGGTTCAAATGGGTTTGCATACATTTCGCTGACGTCCAAGAGCTCTGCTGGTAATATAATGAAAGAAGCAAATAATTTTCAGTGGCGGTTGTATTTAGACGCCTAATTGCACCCCGCGCACTACTCATCTGGTTAAGGGTATGTAGGAGAGTTGGAAAAAAATCTAGTTTTTTTTTTAACACAACTTCCTCTTTTTGATTTCCGTAAGACATCCTTTTCGACCAACTGTGTTTATTGCAAGTATCCTATCTATAATCCAATTTACCTAACTAAAAGTGTGTTTGCTACGCTTTCACGCTAAAACGGCTGAACGGATTTAGATAACATTTGGCACATGGGTAGACCATGACCACCTGAATTAGGGCATAGGATACTTTATCCCGATATTTCCACGGGATCAAGACTTACGTGGGTAAAACCGCGGAGCGCACTTAGTAATATTATAAATACGAAAGTGATTTTGTTCCGCTTTCACGCTAAAAACGGCTGAACGGATTCTGATGAAATTTGTCACATGGGGTAGACCATAACCTGGATGGATGTTCCCGTGGGATAATTTCCGAAGCCGGTGGCAAAAGTTCATATTTGCGAGATAAAACCTCGCCATATTTTTACCTCCACAAATACTCCTTTGTTTTCGTCAAGGCAAAACTCAAGGGGTATAACCCCACTTATATATAATTTAGATCCCTCACCACTGAACAAAGATAGTGAACCGCACCAAATCAGATTAGGTCAACTAGTAACCCTCCGTAATTGGAGGAATCCTTTGTAAATTGACTTGATTGATCTGATAATCGTTGAGGAGGTCTCAAGGAAGGAGGAGGTCTCGCTTTGAATAAAAAATGGACTTCGGACCATGAGGCTCCGTAAGCTTATTCATTTAAATGAACTCCAGCGTCTGGGGCCTGATATGTTTTACCTACGAGTAATGGTGATTTCATAATCTTGCCGAAAGGGTTTTTTTTATTAGCTTATAACCTTATAGTTATACACTCTTATCGAGTCGGTGGCACGTGCCAAAGTCACTGACGTCGGCTAAAGATAAGCAATTCAGCCAGTTTTGTAGCTTTTCGTAACAAGATCTTAGGGAAAAATATCATATTTTTAGGCCAATGCGGTCTAAAATAAACACTTCTGTAAATAGCGAAAGCTGCGAGAAATAAGGCCACTGTGAAACCACTTTGTTTTTTAATTTCGTATTATGTATTTCCCAAGTAACAACATATGAGACAACTTTTTAAGCGCATTAAAAATCTATTCCTGATTCTAACAAATGAAAGTTGCATAAAAGCTATTCTCAAAGCGAGCCTCCCCTTAAGCGTTGCGACATTGGTGCATATAAACAAGCTCTAACGCGGCCGCAGGACTCCAGCCCCTTAATTAAGTAGGAAATGCAAAACCTACAGTATTACAACGCAAACACATAATTATTGCAGCTATACATAAACCGTATTGCTGAAATAAGAGAGGTTTATTTTTAATTTGTACAGCTGACGGTAGACGGGTTTTGTAATTATGCGATCGTGTTCTTTTTATACTTGTGGTAGTTAATGCCCTGTTCGGTGTAGTGGTTAGAAGGGTGGCTAGTGAAAGTATGTCCTAGGTTTGATTCACAATTGAAGCAAATATTTTCTTTTGTTTTCTGATAATATAACGTCCTAAGTATTCTCACAACAGTCATTTTAGACTATAGTTGGTAAGTTTAACATGAATAACACACTATCAATCACAATCTGAATGACTTTGAAGGATATTGCTAACCCAATCTCCATACATGATCGAAACATTTGTCTGAACGTAAATAACGCAATGAATGTTGTTGAACTGTCAAAATGAAAGTCATTGCTACTATAAGTGTGTTACTCAATTACCCCGCTGGGTTCGATTCTCGGGTCGGACAAAGTGTTATTGGGTAACAGCTAACTAATCGAATCCGTTATTAACACATTTTATTTGCAGTCAGTTTAAAGACCTAGATTGAATGTATACTGCGTTCGCAATTTATTTGCCAAACATGTAAACAAACATGAGTTTTAGGAAAACCAACCGTAATGCCTACATATAAGGTTCAGTTTGCTCTACAACTATATATTTTTTATGACTTTTTCAACAGCACTAGTCAGTCTAAAATCAACTTTATTTACACTGTAATGAAGTTGATATTTGTTTAAGTGGACATAACATCAATTGGAAACAAGGATTTAAATAGAACATAGTCGTCGTTTTGTAAGTACTAAATCCTTGATCTAGTATCGAATAATATCCAAGTAAGCCTTAGTACTAACCTCTATTTTATTGCTTTAATTAAATTGAACTGTTCTACGAGTCAAGTTACTTACGAATAATTTGCTGTTTTGAGCGAAAAAAATAAAAACGGTGTTATTTCCTAGGCTGAAAAATCCGGTTAGACTGGAAGCCGACCCCAAATTGGTTGGGAAAAGGCTAGGCAGATGATGATGATGATTTCCCAGGCTGAAAAAACTCGCACTGAGAAAACTGTGTTTGAACTCGTATTAATTAATCAGGTCATATTTCGAAGTATTCGAAGTGGAGCTCGTGGCTAAGTATTAGCAGCTGCACGGGTCGATCCATCAGGTTAAGCTACGCTTGCCGGGGTTGGTCCGTGGATGGGTGGCCATATTTACGTACCGAGACCGAGACTCCTCCGTGCCTCGAAAAGCACGTTAAGCCGTTGGTCCTGGCTGTCATTCGTGTATCTTTGACAGTCGTTACGGGTCGTCAGAAGTCGTCGGGTCGTCTGACAACCAGTCTTACCAAGGAGTATCGTATTACCCAGTTACTGGGTTGTGGAGGTCAGATAGGCAGTCGCTCCATGTAAAATACTGGTATTCAGCTCAAAAAATCGAAAAATAAAACTAAGCTTCTAAAAATTTATAAATAAATTCATTTGCAAATCAACACAAAAGCAAAGGATAGCTACCAGTTGCAAATGTTAAAAACTCTGAATAATTATGCAAATTAAAAAACAGAGACTCAACGAATTACATTAAACAAAACACCAACTTCATTCGCCGCCAAAAACAAACGCTAATAAAACCACAGATGAAAAAAAAACTCGTTTTTTTCAACAACGTCGAAATCACGCCGTTCTATAATGAACTAATTACAAAACGGCCCACAACATGGGTCCACTCACTCGTTATCAAAATTAAAAACTTCCGGAACCACAAAGAAATCAAAGAAAGACTTCCATGGGGTTCTGAGAATAATGAAGGCGATTTAAATTAGCCAGAGGACTTGGTAAAAGTCTTCAAAGAGCAAATAATTACCCCTTTGTCTGATTCGGGGATGAAGTTTCGTCTTGGCTCGTAAATCATTGATGATAATGCCTTTTACCGCAGTTATGATTAGTTACTTAAGAGATTAAAGGGTGGACCACATTTTGGCAGTGCAATTTTAAACAGGAAATTATTTTTGGCCCCGTTTAAGGAGCGGAAGTCTCTTTATTCTAGATTGAGATACTTTCAATCCTCTTAGCATAATCAGCCCATAATGTTCCCACTACTGGGACACAGGCATCCCCTCTGTGAGAGGGTGTGGTCCGTAATCCACGACGCGGACCCAGTGCGGGTTGGTAGATGTCACATGTCTTCGAATTTTTGGTACCAGGACATCAATCATGCCGATTTCCTCACGATGTTTTCCTTCACCGTTTTGAGAGCAGTGGTGATGAAATAATTTACACAAAGTAAAGCGCCATTTTGGGCCGACCATATAAGCCGTAGAACCGATAACCGTTGGGGTAGACGTGTTCTTGCAAACGTAACCTAGGACGCCCTCAGGCTAGGTGGAGCGACGATCTTCGCAGGGTGGCTTGTAGCAGCTGGATGAGAGATGCCGAGAATCGCTGCAATTGGAGAGGCCTATGTCTTGCAGTGGACTGCTATAAGCTGATGATGATGAAAGCGCCTTTCAGGGTTCTAACCTACGACCTCAACTTAAATTGAGTCAAATGTTGTGCTTAGGGCTTCTACAAAACGCAGAATATGTCACATAATGGGCTAAAAACTACCAAATTCTTTGACAGAAAATTGGAAGCTTTTTTCTCTCTAGTTATATTTTGCCTCTTATATCTTTCATCAGGCATTATGGCTTCAAAAAGCGATAAAATGAAGTAGATAATACATTGTCCTAATTTACTTTCTTTAAGCAATTTTTTACGCATCCGTCAGTCAAAGTCAAGTGATGATACATTGCCTATTATAATGTAAATTGTTGCCATACAATAACGCTTTGAAAACGTAATCCATCATATAATGTGTTTTGTACACGTAATTACTCAGTCACACATTAGTGTCTAATGTGGTAAGTTTGTTGTTGGTATATGGCATTTTTTTACCGATCACACTTTTATCAAGTCCTCTGTCTAATTTAAATTGCCTTCATTATTCTCAGAACCCCATGGAAGTCTTTCTCTCGTGTCTGTTAGTAATGTCAAAATAACAGCCTTTTACTATAGTCTCAGACTAAATAAAATGAAAGTATAAACAGTAATTATAAGAAAAAATACTAGTTCATTGATTCAGGTGTGACTTGGCAGAAATCCATTATAAAAAATAATAAACGTAATATATTTAGTAACGTATTCCGCTTTCTCCAAGAGTCATGAAAAACTTCTCAACGAGGCATCCTCAGGATGACGATTGACCAGTCGCAAACCAGAACACCACGTGTCTCTGCGTCCAGCGATTTTTTACAGGTATTTTTATGGCTCGTGGAGAAAAGCGGAATAAGTTACTAAATATATCTACGTCTATTCTATTTTTAGGAAAAATATGATTGAAAAAAAACTGTATGTTTGTTTGTCCTGGCTAATCTCCGAAACAGCTGGACCGATTTGACGGGACTTTCACTGGCAGATAATAATTGATGTTTTATGGAATAACGTAGGCTACACTTGTAAAGTGCTCGCTGCGCCGCTGCCGGCCGTTGCTTTCCCGGTGTGAATTGAGCCGAAAAGCACTTGAGGTTTTTGGAAGACATCATTAATAAGGTCAGAAAGTCCAGTTTATTTTAAAAAAAACATTTTCTATATATAAAGTAGAATTGTACAACATTATTTCTAGAAACTCTCACCATTGGTGTTCCATATACCGTACGTCCGCAGGCATTAGACATTCAAAATCAAGTTTTTCTTGAAAACTTTCGTACTGAAACTTGGCTATATCTTCAGGAAGTGAAGCGGCGACTATATGAATTCTAAGAGCCGAAGAAGTTTTCACGTGGCTTCGTTAAAACGAGCTTTACTTTAGAATTGAACTTATATCTATGAATCACTTCGGTTTATTTAATTTTTATATCGTGGAGCTCATTGCTGTATCATCTTTTTCAAGTTTTGTTTACTCTTTATCATCAGTATCTACTACTGCGCTTATCCCAATTTAGTTTTGGTTGGAGAAATGTAATCATAATTTATCGTATTCGGGGTTCCCCTCGACCCCCGCCTGGGAGATCAGGGTACTCAATACTCATGGAATAATCCGGCGCACCATGGGTTCTTCTTCTTCTCTTCTTGTCGATGTCGCAACAATTACGAAATAGTGTCTTTGGTCTCTGGCCTTGACATCAACCAATGAACGAATGGCAGGGAGTCAATAATGTCAAACTTTGATTTTACTTTTATTGGATGAATACGAGGCTTTTGGCTACTTTTGTAACAGTCCTCATTTTGTCTTTTTCTATTGTGTGTGCGTTTTGTTTGTGCAGAATAAACAATTTTTCTTTCTTTCATTCTTTTTTTCTATTAGACGTCATCTCAGTAGTTACCCTCTTTCCATCCGTATTATCTTTCACATAATCCTTCTATAGACATTATAATGTCTGTCTTTTTTAAACTCCAACCACTATCATCATCACCATTATTTTCTATAGGTACTCCTCCTTTTTTTTTTGAGGATTTGAAATCATCAAATAACTTCAATATATATGAGGCTCCGTAAGCTTATTCATTTAAATGAACTCCAGCGTCTGGGGCCTGATATGTTTTACCTACGAGTAATGGTGATTTCATAATCTTGCCGAAAGGGTTTTTTTTATTAGCTTATAACCTTATAGTTATACACTCTTATCGAGTCGGTGGCACGTGCCAAAGTCACTGACGTCGGCTAAAGATAAGCAATTCAGCCAGTTTTGTAGCTTTTCGTAACAAGATCTTAGGGAAAAATATCATATTTTTAGGCCAATGCGGTCTAAAATAAACACTTCTGTAAATAGCGAAAGCTGCGAGAAATAAGGCCACTGTGAAACCACTTTGTTTTTTAATTTCGTATTATGTATTTCCCAAGTAACAACATATGAGACAACTTTTTAAGCGCATTAAAAATCTATTCCTGATTCTAACAAATGAAAGTTGCATAAAAGCTATTCTCAAAGCGAGCCTCCCCTTAAGCGTTGCGACATTGGTGCATATAAACAAGCTCTAACGCGGCCGCAGGACTCCAGCCCCTTAATTAAGTAGGAAATGCAAAACCTACAGTATTACAACGCAAACACATAATTATTGCAGCTATACATAAACCGTATTGCTGAAATAAGAGAGGTTTATTTTTAATTTGTACAGCTGACGGTAGACGGGTTTTGTAATTATGCGATCGTGTTCTTTTTATACTTGTGGTAGTTAATGCCCTGTTCGGTGTAGTGGTTAGAAGGGTGGCTAGTGAAAGTATGTCCTAGGTTTGATTCACAATTGAAGCAAATATTTTCTTTTGTTTTCTGATAATATAACGTCCTAAGTATTCTCACAACAGTCATTTTAGACTATAGTTGGTAAGTTTAACATGAATAACACACTATCAATCACAATCTGAATGACTTTGAAGGATATTGCTAACCCAATCTCCATACATGATCGAAACATTTGTCTGAACGTAAATAACGCAATGAATGTTGTTGAACTGTCAAAATGAAAGTCATTGCTACTATAAGTGTGTTACTCAATTACCCCGCTGGGTTCGATTCTCGGGTCGGACAAAGTGTTATTGGGTAACAGCTAACTAATCGAATCCGTTATTAACACATTTTATTTGCAGTCAGTTTAAAGACCTAGATTGAATGTATACTGCGTTCGCAATTTATTTGCCAAACATGTAAACAAACATGAGTTTTAGGAAAACCAACCGTAATGCCTACATATAAGGTTCAGTTTGCTCTACAACTATATATTTTTTATGACTTTTTCAACAGCACTAGTCAGTCTAAAATCAACTTTATTTACACTGTAATGAAGTTGATATTTGTTTAAGTGGACATAACATCAATTGGAAACAAGGATTTAAATAGAACATAGTCGTCGTTTTGTAAGTACTAAATCCTTGATCTAGTATCGAATAATATCCAAGTAAGCCTTAGTACTAACCTCTATTTTATTGCTTTAATTAAATTGAACTGTTCTACGAGTCAAGTTACTTACGAATAATTTGCTGTTTTGAGCGAAAAAAATAAAAACGGTGTTATTTCCTAGGCTGAAAAATCCGGTTAGACTGGAAGCCGACCCCAAATTGGTTGGGAAAAGGCTAGGCAGATGATGATGATGATTTCCCAGGCTGAAAAAACTCGCACTGAGAAAACTGTGTTTGAACTCGTATTAATTAATCAGGTCATATTTCGAAGTATTCGAAGTGGAGCTCGTGGCTAAGTATTAGCAGCTGCACGGGTCGATCCATCAGGTTAAGCTACGCTTGCCGGGGTTGGTCCGTGGATGGGTGGCCATATTTACGTACTGAGACCGAGACTCCTCCGTGCCTCGAAAAGCACGTTAAGCCGTTGGTCCTGGCTGTCATTCGTGTATCTTTGACAGTCGTTACGGGTCGTCAGAAGTCGTCGGGTCGTCTGACAACCAGTCTTACCAAGGAGTATCGTATTACCCAGTTACTGGGTTGTGGAGGTCAGATAGGCAGTCGCTCCATGTAAAATACTGGTATTCAGCTCAAAAAATCGAAAAATAAAACTAAGCTTCTAAAAATTTATAAATAAATTCATTTGCAAATCAACACAAAAGCAAAGGATAGCTACCAGTTGCAAATGTTAAAAACTCTGAATAATTATGCAAATTAAAAAACAGAGACTCAACGAATTACATTAAACAAAACACCAACTTCATTCGCCGCCAAAAACAAACGCTAATAAAACCACAGATGAAAAAAAAACTCGTTTTTTTCAACAACGTCGAAATCACGCCGTTCTATAATGAACTAATTACAAAACGGCCCACAACATGGGTCCACTCACTCGTTATCAAAATTAAAAACTTCCGGAACCACAAAGAAATCAAAGAAAGACTTCCATGGGGTTCTGAGAATAATGAAGGCGATTTAAATTAGCCAGAGGACTTGGTAAAAGTCTTCAAAGAGCAAATAATTACCCCTTTGTCTGATTCGGGGATGAAGTTTCGTCTTGGCTCGTAAATCATTGATGATAATGCCTTTTACCGCAGTTATGATTAGTTACTTAAGAGATTAAAGGGTGGACCACATTTTGGCAGTGCAATTTTAAACAGGAAATTATTTTTGGCCCCGTTTAAGGAGCGGAAGTCTCTTTATTCTAGATTGAGATACTTTCAATCCTCTTAGCATAATCAGCCCATAATGTTCCCACTACTGGGACACAGGCATCCCCTCTGTGAGAGGGTGTGGTCCGTAATCCACGACGCGGACCCAGTGCGGGTTGGTAGATGTCACATGTCTTCGAATTTTTGGTACCAGGACATCAATCATGCCGATTTCCTCACGATGTTTTCTTTCACCGTTTTGAGAGCAGTGGTGATGAAATAATTTACACAAAGTAAAGCGCCATTTTGGGCCGACCATATAAGCCGTAGAACCGATAACCGTTGGGGTAGACGTGTTCTTGCAAACGTAACCTAGGACGCCCTCAGGCTAGGTGGAGCGACGATCTTCGCAGGGTGGCTTGTAGCAGCTGGATGAGAGATGCCGAGAATCGATGCAATTGGAGAGGCCTATGTCTTGCAGTGGACTGCTATAAGCTGATGATGATGAAAGCGCCTTTCAGGGTTCTAACCTACGACCTCAACTTAAATTGAGTCAAATGTTGTGCTTAGGGCTTCTACAAAACGCAGAATATGTCACATAATGGGCTAAAAACTACCAAATTCTTTGACAGAAAATTGGAAGCTTTTTTCTCTCTAGTTATATTTTGCCTCTTATATCTTTCATCAGGCATTATGGCTTCAAAAAGCGATAAAATGAAGTAGATAATACATTGTCCTAATTTACTTTCTTTAAGCAATTTTTTACGCATCCGTCAGTCAAAGTCAAGTGATGATACATTGCCTATTATAATGTAAATTGTTGCCATACAATAACGCTTTGAAAACGTAATCCATCATATAATGTGTTTTGTACACGTAATTACTCAGTCACACATTAGTGTCTAATGTGGTAAGTTTGTTGTTGGTATATGGCATTTTTTTACCGATCACACTTTTATCAAGTCCTCTGTCTAATTTAAATTGCCTTCATTATTCTCAGAACCCCATGGAAGTCTTTCTCTCGTGTCTGTTAGTAATGTCAAAATAACAGCCTTTTACTATAGTCTCAGACTAAATAAAATGAAAGTATAAACAGTAATTATAAGAAAAAATACTAGTTCATTGATTCAGGTGTGACTTGGCAGAAATCCATTATAAAAAATAATAAACGTAATATATTTAGTAACGTATTCCGCTTTCTCCAAGAGTCATGAAAAACTTCTCAACGAGGCATCCTCAGGATGACGATTGACCAGTCGCAAACCAGAACACCACGTGTCTCTGCGTCCAGCGATTTTTTACAGGTATTTTTATGGCTCGTGGAGAAAAGCGGAATAAGTTACTAAATATATCTACGTCTATTCTATTTTTAGGAAAAATATGATTGAAAAAAAACTGTATGTTTGTTTGTCCTGGCTAATCTCCGAAACAGCTGGACCGATTTGACGGGACTTTCACTGGCAGATAATAATTGATGTTTTATGGAATAACGTAGGCTACACTTGTAAAGTGCTCGCTGCGCCGCTGCCGGCCGTTGCTTTCCCGGTGTGAATTGAGCCGAAAAGCACTTAAGGTTTTTGGAAGACATCATTAATAAGGTCAGAAAGTCCAGTTTATTTTAAAAAAAACATTTTCTATATATAAAGTAGAATTGTACAACATTATTTCTAGAAACTCTCACCATTGGTGTTCCATATACCGTACGTCCGCAGGCATTAGACATTCAAAATCAAGTTTTTCTTGAAAACTTTCGTACTGAAACTTGGCTATATCTTCAGGAAGTGAAGCGGCGACTATATGAATTCTAAGAGCCGAAGAAGTTTTCACGTGGCTTCGTTAAAACGAGCTTTACTTTAGAATTGAACTTATATCTATGAATCACTTCGGTTTATTTAATTTTTATATCGTGGAGCTCATTGCTGTATCATCTTTTTCAAGTTTTGTTTACTCTTTATCATCAGTATCTACTACTGCGCTTATCCCAATTTAGTTTTGGTTGGAGAAATGTAATCATAATTTATCGTATTCGGGGTTCCCCTCGACCCCCGCCTGGGAGATCAGGGTACTCAATACTCATGGAATAATCCGGCGCACCATGGGTTCTTCTTCTTCTCTTCTTGTCGATGTCGCAACAATTACGAAATAGTGTCTTTGGTCTCTGGCCTTGACATCAACCAATGAACGAATGGCAGGGAGTCAATAATGTCAAACTTTGATTTTACTTTTATTGGATGAATACGAGGCTTTTGGCTACTTTTGTAACAGTCCTCATTTTGTCTTTTTCTATTGTGTGTGCGTTTTGTTTGTGCAGAATAAACAATTTTTCTTTCTTTCATTCTTTTTTTCTATTAGACGTCATCTCAGTAGTTACCCTCTTTCCATCCGTATTATCTTTCACATAATCCTTCTATAGACATTATAATGTCTGTCTTTTTTAAACTCCAACCACTATCATCATCACCATTATTTTCTATAGGTACTCCTCCTTTTTTTTTTGAGGATTTGAAATCATCAAATAACTTCACCGCTCTGGGCGGAGCGGGAGGGTGTGTCAGACTTATACTGACTAAAACCCACCCGTGTTCCTTCAGCTGCCTGTTGCCAAGGTCCCGGCGGGCATCGGTCCTAACGAACCCCGTCAAATTATAGAATTTGACGGGGTCCGATGCCCGCCAGGGTTGCGGGAAGTCCGAAAGGGATACCGATACTCCTCTTATCTAATTTATCTTTACATTAATTCCGTACTTTTCGGTAGACGCGAGAACCAAACTCAAAATATTGTGAATAAAGTTACTAAATCCGTACTTCCAGAATGTTCATAACACTATTCCATCGATTGACAGAGACAATATTATGCTAACCGTTGTTTGCTAACTCATTGACGGACGGATCTTGAATTCATAATTGTTATTAGGCAGGGTCCAATCTCCATTCATATTTGTTGTTTAATTTGCGTAGGTACCCCTCGTCGTCGTTTATGCAAATGACATAATGTCAATATTCCAATATTGCTGGACTAATGTTTTCGATCACTTAATATTTTGGGTCCTATACTAACTAAAAAGCCTCTTTCGCAATAGGAACAGGTAGGGACCTTTAAAATTTTTGATCCGTTCCTGAGGCTTGGCCATTGACATTTTGACGTTTTGTAATACAAATAATATTTTTGACACCCTAGAACAGGCATCCAATGTGCTACATTCTTACCCAGAAGTCACATAGCGTTGACTTTTAGTCTTATATCTATTAAAAATGCGAAAGTGAGTTTGTTTGTTTGTTACGCTGAACGGCAGAACGGATTTGGCTGAAATTTTGCTCATGGATAGACCATGACCAGGGTTAGGACGTAGGATATTTTTATCCCGATATTTCTACGGAACGGGGCTTATGCGGGTGAAACTGCAGGGTGCAGCTAGTATACTATAAAATAAAGTTAATTTTCGTGTCTGTCTGTGTGACCGCGTAATTCTTCCAAACGTATCAATGGATGTTGATGCAGTTTCCACCATCATCATTGACAGAATTAATTCTGTAAAGTTTCTGGGTCATAGTAATCTCGATGTTTTGACATGACGCCACATGAGTATTTAGGGGTATGAGGAACAGGGTGTAAAGTTCACTCATCCACGATAGAAAAGGGTGCATCCTCCAACCAGACGGGTGTTGTGTCTGGCGGGCAACTGCCCAACGATTGATATTGGATTCTTGTATATATGTCCACTGCACGGTAAACTTTAATTGCGCGATGCAGGATTTATGTGACGTTAGGATTTTTGTGTGACGTCAGGTCTTTGATGCGTAATTCGCATGTGGCGATGTAGATGCCGCCACAAGTACATTCCACTCGTGTGAAGTAGGGGCGGGTTGCTAGTTAGCTAACAAAAGCTCTTCTGAAACAATACCGAAGAAAAGTAGACCCTCTCTGATAAAAGTCCAGCCAAGGGCGGCCAGGTCATCTAAAAATGAGTCTAGGTAGGCTAGACTTGACAACCCTTTTAGCGAGGCAGACTAAAACAGGTGCCAGCGACATGGGTCTACCGTACTTCAGCGTCCAATTGTTTTTAAAATATTATCTATACCATGTAGTTTATGTGGACCTTAAGTTTTTAAAGTTAAGGAAGGTTTTGCCATATTTTAGACCGAAATAAACTTGTAGCCTCCTCCCTATCTTTTAAAAAGGTCATTCAAAATGAAGTTGACACGGGACAGAGTATTGTATAAAAATAATAATTTGCTTTTATCTTTCTACATGAGTTGTTATGCAAATGAAAAGCCGAAACCAGAAAAAATGAATTCAAATCTTTTATCTTTTGTTCTAAAATTAACTGGAGTTTCGGATTTCACGGAATTTGGGATTTACGTTCTTTGCCTTTTTATAAAACCCTTTTTGTTTTATGACCGGTACTGGTACACTTTTAAAGTTGTCTTTCCTCGGGGAAAAACAGTAACAGAAGTGACACTTTACCAATAAAACAGGGTATTATCGGGGCAAAATATAAAATAAAAGAGTGTCTGTGGAGTTTCTTGCCCGTTCTTCTCCGTACGAACCTACTACGCTTTGGAATGGGCAACTAGCTTCATCTTTCTGACTGACCGACCCCTTGACGATTCAAAAGTGCCTGTAATTCGTTTATTTGAAATAAATGCTTTGAGTTTGAGTTGGAGTTTGCAATATAACCTATGCATATAGTCGTTCGTCAGTTCCATCTAAATGTCTGTATACTGTTTCGCAGCCATCTTTGAAACCATGGCTATTTTGTTTTGAACACAATTTTCTTTAAAAAACCGAAAAAAATATGTCGTACAAGACACGTCACCCCTGCGCGTCGTAATTATTTTCTTAATAGAAAAGTCATTGGAACTATTGAAGGCCCAGGCCATACAAATTAAAATAATTATTACACTGATCCGTAACATAAAGTAATTCCAGTTATTTCGTTAGATAACTTAATTTCAAAACTCTATTACTAAATTCTTCTGTTTTTACTTAGTTTTCATTTTTAAAAGATATCTTTCTCTCATTTCCACCGGCGACGTGGAAATAAAAATCTCGTTGGCACAATCCTCGAGTTTTAAGCTAAGCTAAAAAATTCAAGCTGAGGAAAAGTCCGTAAGTTTCATAAATTAAAACTCCTTTGTGTACAACACTATAAGCCACAACACTAAAAGGTAATAAAAACTATGTCTTTACTTGTTAAGGTGACATTCCAGTTACAGAGCTGCTTTTAATATCACAGAAGATGTATTTTTTTAAAGTTTTTGCAGGAGCACTAAGGCAAACTCTGTCTTAGGCACTCTCTATCGAAATAAGTTCATATTTTTTGCTTTTATATCATTACTAGTACTGTATGACATGAAACTGTAAACACCCAAAGTAATAGTGTATAGTTTTTCAGATAATAAGTCTTACCAAGAGGTATCGTGTTACCCAGTAACTGGGTTGTGGAGGTCAGATAGAGGTAGTCGCTTCTTATAAAATACTGGTATTCAACTGTATTCGGTTCGACTGAAAGCCGACCCCAACATAGTTGGGAAAAGGCTAGGCAGTTGAAGCCATAATAATTCGCGTGAAAAATCTTTTGAATAATCTATCCACTTCGAAATACTTTCCTTCTCTTTTTCAACAAACCGAACATCCACATTCAATGCGGTTAACATCCTGAGAACAGACCCAATAAATTCTTCGCTTTGTTCATTCTTCGCATATCATTCAATGGAAGTCTCCCACACGAGCATAACTTCAGCGACATTTTAATATTTCGCAACTTGAGGGTAAAAGATATTAAAAATTCCGTCCCACCTCTACTTTGCAGACCATACGGGTTGGGCAAGTCTGCTCAAATTATGAATGAAATTGTTCCAGTAAAAATACTTGTTGAGGTTTTAGGGCTCAGCCAGATAACCTGTCCGTCTGTATTTTCAGTTTCCCGCAAATCTAGTGAAGAATGTTTATGGGTGATAGAAAGGGATAAAGTTTTGGAGAAATTGGTCTGGTTTGACTCAGTCAGTATACAACAATCAGTCTGAAGCCAGGGCATTTTATAATAGAACTCTTCCCATGCAGAGAACAGAGCAGTATTGATCACTGTAACTGGCTATTTTCGACCCTCTAGGCTACCTCATGATGCTCTCAATCTAACCAAGATTATGTCTGGACTTTAAAAGAGACTGTGACCTCTGAGTTTGTTTCGGTCTATCTTCTAAGAGTAGTCAAACAGGAAAAGCCGACCTCATCTAGTTTAAAAATATGATTGACGTGTAAAAGTGTTTGCACAAGCCTACTTATATAAATAAAATCATGTATCATTTCTCTTTCGTCAAATTAATAGGCTCTAGTAAGTATTCTTAGCAACGAGAGATTTCTACAGATAAAAAATGCACAAATAAATTAAACATGTCCCCCCACAATTACTAACAATGTAACCAAGATAACCAACAGCTAAGCATTCAAAAACTTCACCGTCTAGTTCTCACAAAGCCTTCTGAATAAACCGAGATACCTTGATAAGTAAAGGTAACAACGTTTACACAACAGTCTAAAATTTCCCAGGATCAACCCCTTAGCTGAGCCATTTACATAAATATTGCATGAGACTAAGACTTGAATAGGTATTTAATTCTCATTCAGGCTGCAGCTTGGACCTTTTAAACCATCCGCATTTTTCCGTTCTAAAACCTCCTTTCCAATACATGTATCCTCTATCTCTTAAGCAGTAAAGGCTGTAATAGGTGAGAACATTTTTGGAGGCCCGAAAATGTAACATTGTCGACTTTCACACTACTATACCTAATTTGCATTTGGGTTTGGACTGGTTTGTCACAATGCGCTCTATTACGAAGTCGATAAGGACCAAAATTGTGGGGGTTATGTTTTTGCAGCAGCAAGGTTATCTTAGCAGACTTATTGTACTAGGAAGACGGACACAAATAGCGAATGCTGATAGTGTGGTGAAGCAAGATTGCAATGCGCTCGGGTCAAGTTTATTTTGGATCAATTTACATATTGAATCGAAGGGATTACCTAATAGAATTGGTCCAAAATTCTTGAATAATAGAACTTCAGAACTAGTTGGAAACAGTGTATCCAAGGTCCTTCGGAGTGCTTATTAGTATTGCCAACCTTATTCAATTTTTGAGACGTTTTCAGTTGACCTATTTTCCATTTTCTTTGTTTCGTTTTGTGGCGAAGGTAAAATTTGAATGCTCTCGAAATTGGAGGTATATGAATAAAACTATATCACTGGGAAAGGTGTAGGGGAAGTATATGAACGTAATACATATTTGTGTTCATTCCTATTGGCTTCATGCTTTTTGCCTGGATTGCAGAATTATTTTTAATACTTTCCATAAGAAAAGAATATTCCAGTTCCAGTTCATCTCAATCTTTTGGTTTCGATCAGAGATAACCCATTCTTATTATAATGTTGAGCAGAAATTATCAATAACGTTATTAAGTTAATCACAAACACAGGTTACATAACTTAGTATATCTACTTGTTATTATGAACCTGACAACTTCTCCAATTGAGAGGAATGTGGCTAAGGAATCAAGCGCCAGAGTTGAGCGTTGGGGCGTTCCATAAACCATAGTTACCACAACGCTAAATTCGGGCGCTTGAGTACAACCAACCATACAATTTGAAGAAGTGATGCCTAGACGCCTAAGATAGGCCTGGGGCCTGGGAGTTAGATTGGGTTCAATGCAACGGGTAGGGTCCGAAACCGAACTGATGCTCTCAGACTCGCCTATCTGACATCTAAACTGTTGGGCTATTGTAGGATTAAGTTCAACCGACTGCATTGCTTGTGTATCCACGCATACGAATACCTACCTAAGAAAAGGAGGCCAACCAATTCATGCAGACATCCATGCATGGAGCATAATGTGGTTTTCACTGTAGATACCAAGAAATAGTATTTGCAAGGAGCAAATACGCTCTAAAAGCCAATTTAAAGCCCAACCATACCACAAGCGAGGCTTGCCTGCATATTCCAATATACAATGTTACTTAACAGGCAGATTGTTGGTAAATACCATTATAGAAGACTAGCTTCTGCACCCGGCTTTGGCCGCGCGGTATGTCGATAAAAATTAGCCTATGTCCTTCCCCAGGGTGCCATCTATCCTGCCAGGGTTGCGGGAAAGTCCGAAGGGATAACGGGACCTTGGCAACAGGCAACTGAAGGAACACGGGTGGGTTTTAGTCAGTAAAATTCTGACGCCCTGCCGCTCCGCCCAGAGCTGGAGAATTCATTTGATGACTCACACTCAAAGAAAAAGAAAAGGGTGCCATCTATCTCCTTGCCAGATTTTGTCGAAATCCGTTCTATGGTGAAATGAAATGAAATGAAATTGTTTATTCTGTAAATAGGATATTGGAATCACTTTTACACGTCATATTAAAAAGTTGTAAAAATAAGCTAGATGAGGTCGGCGTTTCCTATCTGACTACTCTGAGAAGAAAGGCCGAAACAAACTCAGAGGTCACCGTCTCCTTTAAAGTCCAGACATAATCTTGGTCAGGCCATATGAGGACCATGTAGATTAGAGTCTGAAATGGTCTTTTGAGGAAAGAACCACACAGATTTGAGTGGACCTGTCCAGTCAGTGCAAGCATTTGTCAGTAATAGTGGAGCTCAACTCAGAACTTAAGGAGCTCAACGACTCGACGAACAATACCAAAGAAAGGACATTTGGGTAGGTCGCATAAAGTTCTCAAATTGCCAGACCTTCGCTAAAACTAACAGAACGAAAAATAAATATCCACATAGTCCTCACATTCACAATAAAACAATACTTTACAAGTAATCATCATGTCATTTTTTATATAATATTCAATAATGTCAATTTGTATATAAAACTGGTAGGTATATTTTTATGGTTTTCCATAATATTCAAAATGTCACAATGCTTAGCAGAGCGAGCAGCTCAATCCCATGCATTTTTGTCTTCTAAATAATCTGAGATTTTATAGTACCCTTTTTTACAAAGTTTGGTTTTAATACAGCTTTTAAATCGTTTAATGGGTAAGTTTCGAATGTCAATGGGAAGTTTGTTGTAAAAGCGTATACATTGACCCATGAACGAGTTGCCTACTCTGTGGAGACGAGTGCGATGTACAGCAAGATTGTGTTTATTCCTGGTATTTAAACTATGAATATCGGACATTTTCTTAAACTTTGATATGTTTTTGTGTATGTACAATAGGTTTTCAAATATATATTGTGAGGCTACAGTCAGAATATCTATTTCTCTGAATTTTTCTCGAAGGGAATCTCTTGGACCTAGGTTGTAAATGGCTCGAACAGCCCTTTTCTGTAAAACAAAGATAGCATTAATGTCCGCACAGGCTCCCCAGAGAAGAATCCCATAAGACAGAAGACTATGAAAATAACTAAAATAAACAATTCTGGCTGTATCTACGTCAGTTATCTGTCTAATTTTTTTAACGACATAGGCGGCCGAACTAAGCCTACCTGACAATTTTTCTATGTGTGGGCCCCATTGTAATTTACCGTCAATGGTTATTCCAAGAAAAACTGTCGATTCAACGGGGTCCAACTCTATTCCATTAACTTTAACATTGTTAGATAGCTGCCTGACATTTGGCGTTGAAAATTTAATGAGTTTAGTCTTTTTTTCATTCAAGAGAAGATTATTTACATTAAACCAATGCTTTTGCTTATGCAACTTTAGAGAGTGCATCGTTAACTTGTTCAAAGTTGACTAACCGACGTTTGATTTTAAAAATGAGGGATGTGTCATCTGCAAATAGAACGATCTTATGATTATCCCTTATGTGGTAAGGCAAGTCATTAATATAAATGAGAAATAAGAAAGGACCTAGAATTGAACCCTGCGGAACGCCCATGGTGACCGAAGATCCTGCAGATCTCTTGCCATTAACATCGACCCTCTGAATTCTGTTGTTCAGATAAGAAGTCAGAAGGTCGAGAGCCTTGTCCCTCATACCATAGTGGTACAGTTTCCTGATGAGAGTATCATGATGTACGCAATCGAAAGCCTTGGATAAGTCGCAGAAAATGCCAAGAGCATCCTGCGACTCCTCCCAGGCCTCGAAAATGCTTTTCAGTAATTCCACGCCCGCATCTGTAGTTGAACGACCCTTTGTAAAACCAAACTGTTTTAGATGGAGTAAATTATGTGCATTAAAATGTCCTAACATCTGTTTAAAAATTAATTTTTCAAAGATTTTGCTCAACGTAGGTAAAATCGAAATAGGCCGAAAATTCGAGGGATCAGTTGTGCTGCCAGACTTGAACAGTGGAATCACTTTGCTAAGTTTCATCAGATCAGGAAATACACCAGATGCAATACAAGAGTTAAAAACAATTGCCAAAAAGGGTGAAATAACATCAATTATTGAAGACATGGTATGTACTGATAATCCCCAAAGGTCAGCAGTTTTTTTTACATCGAGTTCTTTAAAAGATTCTATAATGTCTTTAGCAGTAGCAATTATGAATTCAAAAAGTTTGTCACATTCTGGTACACATTCTTTTATTATTGAATAAGCAGAAGTCGAGGATGACGATGACAGAGTTTTGGTTGTTAAAATTGGAATATTAGTGAAGAAATTTTCAAACTCAGTTGCCACCTCCACGTCTGCCTTAATATCTACATCATTGATTTTTAGATGGAAGTCACGATTCCGTACTGTCGTTCTTCCCGTTTCAGAATTAATAATATTCCAGGTTGTTTTAATTTTATTTCCAGAAGATTTTATTTTATTTTTAATGTGTATGGCTTTTGCTGAGGAACAGGCTCTTTTAAAAGTTTTAGAATATGTCTTAACAAATTCTTTAAAAGTTTCATCATGGTTATATGTTTTTTCATGATATAATTCAAATAACCTTTGCCTACTTTTGTAAATTCCTGGTGTTGCCCAATCACTAAATATAAAGCGGTTACAAACAGGCAATGTTTTTGTGGTGAAAACCTTCCCAAACTCACAATTGATGAGGTTAAATAGTGCGGTATAATCTTGATCCGGGTCGTTGTGATAAGGCAAACCGGGTAGTTTTTCCATTAAATTATTTTTAAATTGTTCTAAGCGACTTTTATTTACAGGAACAAAACTCACAAGTTTTCTTTGAGCTCTGAATATTTTCAGAGGGAAAGTGACTAACTGGCCACAGTGATCAGAGTCCAACTCATTTATAATTAAATGGCTAGAAGGTCTTAAGTTTGTAAAAATATTGTCAATACAGGTAGCACTAGTGGCAGTTATTCTAGTCAGCTCAGAGAATGTATTGTACAAGTTATACGACTTTAATAGAATTTACTGTGGCTGATTTTTCTAATATATTGATGTTGAAGTCTCCACAGACAACAACTGTTTTATTACTGCTACAGGTCTTTAATAATACTTCTTCCATAGATTTCTCAAAAATATCATATGAAGCACATGGGGGCCTGTACACGCTTATTACAATAAACTGCTCAAGCTCAATGCAAGCTATTTCAATAACTCGCTCAACAGAGAGGCTCACAATATCCTTACGTTCTTTAAATTTCATATTGTTACGAACAATTATTAGAGACCCACCGCGTATCATATTAACTCTGCTGAATGAGCTGGCAACCTGGTGGTTGTTAAAGCTGAACATGAACTGGTGGACTTTTAACCAATGTTCAGTTACACATAAGATATCAATAAAACTACAGTTCATGAACAGCTCCAATTCTAATTCCTTACCTATCACACCCTGTATATTCTGATGGACTATTTTTAGACAATTATTATTTATTAAATTACTACAATTTGATGGGTGAGAGGATATTAAAGAAGAACGTTTTGTAACATTTTGATGATTTAAACCAGTATTTATTAAGCAAGAGGTTTCCTCTATTGTCCTAATTTTTAATTTAAATTATAATCAATGTCATTAATTGTTGCCAAATTATTGGCAGAATTATTTAAAATTACATTGCATTGCTCAAAAGAAGCAAGTTGTTTAGCCAAATTTTTGGCTGAAATAGAAAAAAAATAGATAGCGACACAGCTATCTGTCTTTTAAAGTAGGTAGAAAGATAGTACATAAGAATATTATATCTATCTCTTGTCAAATGTAAATTATTACCAACATAATTGTTAGTATCAACTAGCAATTATGTTGTAAGCGTGAAAAGGAAACATACAGACTTAAATTATAAATTCGAAAGTAACCCTTACTTTCGAATTTATAATTTAAGTATGGATTTTCCAGTACGTAAAAGGCTTATTTTCATATAGTCCGTATTTGTGTAGTAAATTTTTAGCAAGGTTCGTTTATGCGAGAGTCCATTTTCCAGCTCAAAACTTTCTTCAACAACCTATTTTAGTTTCGCATCATTTTATGCACCAGAATATCTGCATCCAACAAAAAAGTCATTTCAAGCCTGACAGCACATTTGCACCACTATATTCAGAAACTCTACATTTAAAATGAAAATGAACACACAAATTTGAAACGAAAAACCAAAATTGGTCTATTTTCGTGCTCGTTGTGTAAGCACACAGCTGACGCAGGCCGCAACCGTTCATCCGATGTTAGGAAGCCGTTTTACAATTTGCACGACAGTGTAAATGTTGCAATTACACTGTCGAGCAGTATTAGCAAGATGCACGGAACCGCTGCAGTATCGTTATGACCGTTCCAGTAGTATTTGAGCACTATCGGCCAGTATAATGAGTGCAGTTTCGGTTTGCTAATAGTTTTGCTAGTCATCATCGGTTTATAGCCGCCGGTCTGGCTATACCGGATGGCGTCAGTCGTTGGCCGATTTTAGGTACAGTCCGGTCGGTTTAAAGTTACGCTTTAAAATCTGATAAAAGATTTTAATTCCTATACACAGTTCATTTGCAAGGCCGGAGTGTAACTATGGTTATATATACTATGTGAGTTGCATACTCGATTGGAATCCTTCACAAATGTATCAATCAATCAATTAACGATAGATTAATTAGGATGAAACAAGTGAAATGTACTTAGATGTACATAAGTACGTGTCCAAGCGCTCCGTAATAAGACATTATGAAAGACAATTAATTTGACTAAAGCGTTGAGGCATAGCAGACAACTGTGCTGCTAGGGAGTTTGTTGCGCCACTCTTCTTCCCATTTCAGGCACTATAAAGTGGTGAAAGGCTTACAGTGTCTTTATAAAAAGAATTGTCATAGAACGTCGAGTTAATCATCATCAGTAATCGCTATTTGTCACTTTTGTTTGCCCGAAACCGCTGTACCGGGCCTTAGGTAAGTACGCGGCGAGACGGGGGGCAGTGCAGGCCACTCATTCGTCAACGCTCACGGCGTTCCACCCCCCGCCTCATCGCGCATTCTTAAGGCGTGGTACAGCGGTTCCGGTCAAAACTATAGTAGACTAAAAGACACTAATGCAATACAAATCTTAACTCTAAATGAATTTAAACATTTTTAAGTTCTAATTAAATTACCAAATGTAGTAAAAAAAACAACGTTCCATATCTGTCAATAGTTTGAAAATAACATAGACAAACTAATGTTTTAAATACATTTAGTGTTACATGCCTAAATGGCCTTAAAGTTTAAAATTAAACAAGTTTGTTTAACATCTAAACTTGAAAGGTTACTGCACATTTATACTTTATTAAAGCACTAATTTACAAACGCAAACAAGTAATTTGTTAAACCACGGATTGTAATCAACAGCACTTGAAATTGATTTAAAATTAAAATGTTTATTTGGCACGTAATTTTCAAACAATTTAACACTATGAATACAGTTATAGTGAATGAAAATTAATTATCATTATGATTTATTATTAAATGGGAAAAATGTATAAAATATAAGAATATAGGTAAGTAGGTACAATAAATTAAACTTCTTTAAAAAAAAGGTGTTGTTTGTGTTATGTTCATGAAAACTGCCTACTGATAATAACAAATAAATCTGCCTAGCCTTTTCCCAACTATGTTGGGGTCGGCTTCCAGTCTAACCGGATGCAGCTGACAACCAGTCTTGCCAAGGGGTATCATATTACCCAGTTACTGGGTTGTGGAGGTCCGATAGGCAGTCGCTCCATGTAAAATACTATCATTCAGCTGCATCCAGTTAAACTGGAAGCCGACCACGATAGTTGGGAAAAGGCTAGGCAGATGATGAGTCTTATACAGGCCATAAAAGATCTATCTCAGTAGGAATACTTGACACTAATAAACACCCGTATACTTCCAACCAACAAACTGTAGTTATCTTTCCATAAAACATACGCACTTAGCTTTTACCACTCTTTACTGCCATGAAACATTGTCATACAATACTCATACAATGTTGAATGTCTTTTATTTATTATTTGATTTTATTCCCTTCTTAAGAGCAAAACAGTGTTCAACGCGGAAATACATAGTACGAGTTATGACACTTTATATTTTGTAACTGATATTCTAGATACAATAAAGAGGAATTAAAACTCAAATTTTATGATGTCGTAATACTCTCTCATCTCATAACGGAGACGAAATGTATTATAATCTGAGCGCATCGGTAATCCCGTGTGTTAGCGGGATAATAATAAAATTGTATAAATATAAATTATTAAAATTTTCCTTAAATAAAAATTAATAGTCTAAAAAGCGAGCGCGCCTTACAATAGTCGCCTAAGATGTGTAACATCTGACATCTTGGCTGACAGTACCAACCTCTCGGAAAATGGGTTGGTACCACCTGACGGCCAACTCTTGCACTGCGCGCGCTCATTGGTCAAATTAAAAAGCGCGCTTACCCGGCTTTCTGTTACACACTTCCGTCCCGTCCACGAAATTCTTCCACATATTGCAGACACAAAATCTGCGACATACAATAGTGCAACCCTACCCGATCAAAATGATTGGAAATCCCTTAAAGTATGTCCCTCGTTTAACCTAAGCCTGTTTATGAAAATAAGCCCAGTGGCAGATTCACACGACATTATTAGATACATTTGTGCTCGAAGCCAAATATTGTAATGTTGAAACACATACGAATAAAAGCAGAAACACGTATTGTTAGTTTCATCATAATATCTCCCCTAACCAAAAGCCCTTTCTCTCAAATATTCCTATAAGCACCTTCCTTATTTACCAAATAACAAACGCGTATTACACCACATCGCCAAAATATGACGTTTCCTCAAATATATTAGCCGCGCGTTGCCAAGCACAGAATATTAACTTGTAGGCCTTATGTGTAGATTTATTACGCCGCCATCTTGGATTGTAGCGGCAACATGGCGGTTATAATTAAAAATTGATGAAAGATTGTGTGAACTGATTTATGTTTTATTATTTAGTTTGTTGCGTTTGATTAGATTGGTTTGATACTTTTTACCTACTTATATCGATTTATGGTCTTCGGGATTTATTTCTTAACTTTTAAAAGCTTAGCTTATAGTCACGAGCAAAAATATGTATACACTAAGCATAAATTAATAACGATTTTCTCATGGAATAACGATTGCAACTTTGAGATGATACCTATTTCACAATAATATGGGTTCCAATTATACTATGTTCGTTATAAAATAAAATTACAATCAATACAGTAGGAGAAACTCACTTTTAAAAGTTGCTAAGTGTATACATATTGGTGCTTGTGACTGTACATGTTTAATGGCTGTGAATGGCACCGTTTTCTAGAGCCATTTCACACGATCACGCTTAGCAAACGGACTGGTCTAACTCTAAGACGTAAGAAGATTCTAATATCCATCCCTTTGACTTAACATATTGGCCAAGTCTTATACCAAAAACCACACAACAAATCTATATTCCCAAACTGCATTTGTATTATATTTATATATCATGTTCTTGATCTGTAAACATAAAGGTTGTACAGATCAGTATCGCTATTTTCGGACAACATCAATTTCTAAAATAACACCAGCTCCAAAGCCTGACAAAACCCAAGTAGTTTGAAGCTCAAAGTAAAAACCCATTGAGTTTTGCACACAACACCCTCAATTTTGCTCCGGTTTTAACCAGATCGTTCGAAGCCTCTCCATGTTCTGAAGAGATGACTAGAGGCTGACGGCGCAAGAGGCTCGTTTTATCGGCCCCTCGGGACGCAAAGAGCCCTTAGACCGCGTTAAGCCACCCATTAGGGATCGCGGTCTTGCCACTCAATGTTTTGAATACGCTTGACACATTTTTTGGCGTAAGGTGAGCTGAAGTTCGCCTAATTTTGGAAAATATTTTGTTAGGTAAGAAGCTTGCCAGAATTTTGGATGGAAAGCAATGATATTTAATATTACATAACACGCTGTGGTGGCTAGAGTTTCACCTAACCGGTGCGACGGGGGGCCCCCCGATTCAGAACCGTTTTATTCAGTATTCATATTGGTAAAATGAGAAATAATTTACCAAGGTCAAAGGGTGTACTAGGATAAACCTGTATGCCTGTAATTACCTGTATCACAGGCGGAATAACCAAATCGATACTAACATACTTTCGGAAAATGCTAACTTTTCTGAAGATCACTAACAAGGTCACAAATTATGTCTCTGTATCCGTGCGTTTCCACTCACATCTACCTTGTAAATACCTACCTTTTGTTAGTCGTCTTTCATTCATCCTCTCAATATGATCAAAAACTATATCTAAGCATACCTTTTGCTTTTTCCTCGCTGAAGTTAATTCATACTAGCCCATCCAAATTATAATACGTAATATTATTAATTCGAAAGTAACTCTGTCTGTCTGTCTGTATGTTAGCTTTTCACACCTAAACCACTGATCGGATTTCGACAAAATTTGGCAAGGAGATAGATAGCACTCTGGGGCAGGACAGATTTATTTCCGTTGGATCCCAGTTTTCGATCCCATTTTAATATTTTTGGCGTTGGATCCCACAAAACATCATACAAATATTTGTATTTTTTTTAGGTATATTTAATGTTTTTATGTAACACTAGGCTACTTTTTATCGACATACCACGCGGGCGAAGCCACGGGCGGAAGCTAGTGTATAATAATTAAATTTTAATTCCCTTCTTTTGAGACAAACTGTCCAAGCATTTCTTAAATCACATTTAGAATCACCCTCTTTATTTAAAAAAATACGAACCACAAAACTCATTCTTCCCCATCTAACATTTAAAGCCTTCTTTCCCATTTTTCCGGTTCATTACTCGCAACAAGCAAGATGTAGTTAATATTAAAGCGCTCGCAACCTATTAACAGTGAAATAGGCTTGTTCCCGACTGTTCTTAAGTACGAGCTATTTACTGCTGTACTTGTACCCTAGTTTTTAAGTAAAGCGCTGTAAGTGTTGTTAAGGATATGGTTTTATTTAGTTTTACAGTGGTTTTCAGTTTGAGAAGAGTAATGTTTTTTATTGTATTTGACACGGATAGGAACTTGTTTAAATACAATTTTAAAGTAACCTACTCAATTATAAAATGGTTTTCTTTGCGTTTCAATTTAGTGTATTTTCATAAATGTTGTTTTTTCATAGTAAGTTGCTATTTTCATCCCTCATCATTTGCCTAACCTTTTCCCGACTATGTTGGGGTTGGCTTCCAGTCTGACCAGATGCAGCTGAATACCAGTTTTTTACATGGAGCGACTGCTTATCTCATGATACCCCTTGGCAAGACTGGTTGTCAAACTTTCAGGCTTCTGACGACCCGTAACGACTGTCAAAGATCACTGTGCTATTTTCATCCTTCTGAAACGATATTACCAGCCAGCTAGAAGACTTGATGACAAGGCAATTTGAGGTTAATTTCTGAAAACAATTATGCGTTAAATATCACTTAATAAACCCCTCTTGTAGAGTGCTGCCTACCCACTCAACGACACTATCAACCGAGACTATAAATAGAGGGATGAAACTCCCAAGTTATTTTTACGCCCCCGAGCCACCGCAAATTAGATAGGGTTGAAATTGGAGTGAAATTTTAATCGAGTCGGTGTTAAAAACACTAGAATTACCCTCTTTGTTTACCAAGTATAAACAATTTTGGACAACCACTACTTTAGGAAAAACGCGCACAAAAAGCTACCATATTTGCAATAGTTTATTGATTCAGGCGTGACTTTGCAGAAATCCAATATAAAATACAATAGACATTGATATATTTAGTAACCTATTCCGCTTAACTATTCTTCAAGAGTAATAAAAAACCCTGTAAGAAATCGACACGTGTTCAAAACACTCTTGCCACACCGAGCGCTGGACGCAGAGAAACTCTCCCAAAACACGTCGTGTTCTGGTTTGCAATTGGTCAATCGTCATCATGAGGATGCCACGTTGAGACGTGAAACATGTGTCGATTTCTTACAGGGTTTTTTATGACTCTTGAAGAATAGTTAAGCGGAATAGGTTACTAAATATATCTACATCTATTGTACCCTATTTGCAATTAAACACCGAATACTCAACTTTACGCCTGTGATCCGCTTAGGGTCAAGCAGAGGCGTACCTATATTACACCCACATTTCATCACTCTTGTTTAAGTCCTATGTAATAGGGGACGAGCCTATTGCCATGAATCGGGCCCAAATCCAGACACCGGGCTGCTACTGCGAAATTCTTGATGGAAAAACCCCAATAACAATTTACACGACCTGGGCATCGAACCCACGACCTCATAACGACCGACAAAACAAAATAAATACGTGAAATTACTATCAATTAATTTCCCTTGTTTGTAATTCGAATACTCTTTATAATTATTCTAAGTGTTACAGTGAAGGAGCTAAAGCGAAACGATTATTCAATTAAGTAACTTTGTTTATCCGCTTATCTGCTGGAGTTATTCATGTAGCTTTTGAAACTTTCAGTCTTAGTTTGTCTCTGGCTGGGTCTTTTGAGGATACCTTACCCACTAAAGTTTCAAGAATTCCAATTACAGCTTTTCTAAGCGAATATTTAAGTAGAATAGTTATAAATCGATCGTCTCTTGAATAACTTTTGAATACAATAATTGATATTTTTATCTTATTCAAAATCAAAAGTGGCTGAGAATCAGCACTTTTCGAACGTTAAAATTCCATAAGACAGTCCCCCAAAACGCCCACCTTTCACTATTCAATTCGGAATTGGGGTTTTCCACTAGGAATTTCTCAAAAATAGCCCGAAATTAGAATTTATACCCGGTTGATGGCATTAAGCTCGCTCTACATGGACTTAAACATAACTGGCGATATGTGGGCGACAGAGTGTCCCCGCGTCCTTTTTAAAAGCGATCTTCGCGCAAATACGCGATCATCGCGGTCATTCTGTTTGTTCGGAAAACCGGAATCCGCCCTCTATCGGCGCGACTACGTGTTCAGGCTCAAAAAGTGACCGCGACTATCGCGTATTCGCGCGACGATCGAATTTAAATATGGCGCAGCATCAAGCTCCTAGATGTTTCATAAAAACTTGGAATAAAATATGTGTTTTTAAGTTGAAAAAATATTTCCACAAAACCACGTTTACTACAAAGAACAGGCGTATAAATAAAACATAACTTCATCCAATTTTAATAGATTGTTCGCGGTCAATTTCTTCCACTTATCTCCTCTGGTATTTCTCTCTTTAATCCCTGCCCGTACTGTTTCCTTTTCATTAATTAGTCAGCTCGATTCAGAACGTTCGCCATCTTGCTGTAAGTGAACACCATTAATACTTGAACGTTTTAATTGGATTTGTTTTTCTCGATTCAAGAAATAATAGGTTTTTAAATTATGTTTTAGTTTATAATATCGCCATGATCTCTTCTGAACAGAGGAAGAATGTCGAATTGACGCAAAGTGTCCAAGCATATTAAATGCTTGGACACTTTGCGTTATTTCATAAACAGACCGTACAGGTTTTCCAATGATTATTTCTTCCATTATGTTAGTTTTTATAATAACAGTGGCTTGTGGCTAGGTAATAACAGCCGCACGGGTCGATCCATCAGGTTAAGCTACGCTTGCCGGGGTTGCCGTGGATGGGACTATCCTTACATATCGAGACTCCTCCGTGCCTCGGAAAACACGTTAAGCCGTTGGTCCCGGCTGTCATTCATATCTCGCACCCGGTAGGCAGTCGCTTCATGTAAAATACTGGTATTCAGCTGCATCCGGTTAGACTGGAAGCCGACCCTATTATAGTTGGGAAAAGGCTAGACAGATTGATTGGCTTTCATGCCATCATTCGCAAAAGGACGGTATCGCTGATCGGTATGGCAGCAACAACGTAATCTTGAAGACTGTAGCAAATAGGATCTCATCCCTGCTTTACAACTCCTTTGTTAAAGCTGTCATATTATTATAATCTTAATTTATTTTTTTTGTAATCTTGATACAACGTATAGATGATGATACCCTTACATATTATAAAACAAGTCCTCCGCCGCGTCTGTCTGTCTGTCTGTTCGCGATAAACTCACAAACTACTGCACCGATTTCCATGCTGTTTTCACTAATGAATAGAGTGGTTCTCGAGGAAAGTTTTAGTATATAATATCCGATATCCACAGAGGCGAAGCTGCGGGCATTAGCTAGTCAGAAATAAAATAATTTATTTTTATTTTATATTTATTTCATTTTTGGCTATGTCGACAACATTCTTTTTGTCAAAAAAAAAAAATCTGCTGCTCCCTACATTTTGTCGATTTAAGTGAACACGAATGTATGGAACAGCTGATTTTTTTTCCCGATTTCAAGGTTGATCCCATAAAAAAAGTTGTTCAAAATGATGAGTACAATGGCCCCTTTTCGGGTTTAGCATAAACAAAAAATAATGTTGTATAGCTGGCATCCACACGTGGGTAAGTTTGTTCATAAGCTATTAAATGGTGATGCAGTGCCAATACAACTGAGATCTAGCAATAAAGCCCAGTTTATCTATTTAACTAGACACAAACAAACGCCAATTTTCTTTAAAGAATCTTTTTTCACAAGAACTTTAATAAGAGCAGTCAGCAAAACTAAGACCTTTGCGAGCAAAATTAAACCTGACCCAGACTTAAAATACAACTGACCTACAATTTACAATTCTAGAAATGTCGAGTCAGCCACTTACAGTTGCTAATAGTGTTCATTTAAATACCTAGTAGACTTCAAAGGATGAAAGACAGACACAGCTAAAAACTGGAGGAAATGAACGCTCAGCTTTTACAAGTATTTTATATTGTCTGGCTGTATTTTGTTGTACTGTAAAAGCAGTACAGCTTTACGGCTTATATTGTAATGATGTGTCACTGGGTAATACGATAAAATGTTTTTTTTTTATATGTTGAAATTACGATAGGTTTTGTTCATTAGTTAACACAGATTTAAAAAATCTAACATCAAGAAGAAAAAAACTAAGTTCACAGCACCCGGTATTCACTGCTTTCGTAGTTGGCCATTTTCTTAAGGGACCAGAGGCCCTAGACAAATTGACATTCTATCAGCGATAACGATGATGGAAAAGGCAAACATGTATAGGACTGACATAAGCTATTGAAAAGCTTATGTCAATCCTGTTGAAAGTCGTTGTAGAAATACGCAACGCTTTCGAAGTGATTGTCACTTGTCTAGGCCCTAAGAGGGCCTAAGCTTGTCGATAGCTTATGTCAGTCCTATACATTTTTGAAAGAAAGAAAGAAAAATAGGTTTAAATGTCACAGAAACACGTGCATATAAATAGAAAACAGTAATCAGCAATATTTACCACAATATATCTAAATACCATTAAAAATAAAAAAAACATGAGATCACGAGTATAGATAAATAATTTTGCCTTTTCCATCATCTTTATCGCTGATAGAATGTCACTTTGGCTAGGGCCTCTGACTTTAAACGCTGACTTCTCCGAAAAAAACTTATGTCCAAAAATCAGACATCATTGCTATCGGGATGTTATAGTTCTTCACCGACCTCATCTTGTTTTTTTAAATATTTTTGACGAGTTAAAGTTTTTATTTACAGAAGAAAATATCATTGACTCATCAAATGTTTTAAATAAGTTTATTAGCATCAAAGCTAAACAGCCAGAACTTTCTGTACCTTTCCAAACCAATTTCAAAAATAAATAAACAAAAGCAGTTATCTATTTAAATATAAACAAAACACTGCAAAGTGAGGGCTACGTTGAAAACCGTCTTCTGTAGTATCAAAATAGTAGGAGCATGAAATATAGTTTTGAAAGTAGTCTGAAATTAAAGCAAGCACAGGAAGTAGGAGTAGCGCAATTTTCTACAACGGATCCTGGACGGCGACCACAAAAAAGTGAAGGTGAGAATTTAGAAGATTTTGGATATGGCAAAATGTGTTTGAAAATATGCATGTCACTTTGAGGCAGTGGCTAAAAATGAAGTTATATTTTGATTGTGTGTTAATTAATGGATCTTGTTCGAAACACAATACTGCTGCTCAATTTAAACGGGATTGGGCAGGACACCTGTAGGCCCAAATAGCACCGAACTGCCCTGAGGCAGTAAGGCCAGGTCGCGGTAGACCACGTAGGAGATGGCGGTACGAGGTGGATAGGTTTCCGCAAAACTAAAGGTTTTTGGTTATTTGTATTATCTAATTACTATTATTGTAAGTTTTATTTTTAATAACGCTTACAACATTTTACACAACTTCACTGCCCTTTGCGTGAATTTATATTTTGTTACAGTCAAGTTAACCACATGGTGTATGATGATTCAATATATGTTTAATAATTTTCACATAGCCATATTTAAGTTCAGTTTACCAAAATAGAAAACCTAATGCTGGGTATAGATTGGTGAAAAGTTACTAGAATCATTATAAAACACGTTGAAAGAAATTCGCCTAGTTGTTGTGGTTCATTTAATGTTACGTTCCACCAATCTGTACCCGACAGGGCCATCATACCGGCGATTTGCGAGGGAGTTATCAGCGAGGCGATTGTTCAACGCGCTCGCTGCGTGTGCGTAGCGAGCACGCCACGTTGCGCAACGTGTTCGCCGCGTTTGCGTAATGAGAGCGATTGACGTGAGTTTACAAGGGAGAGTGAGAGGGCGAGTGGACACGCGGAGAACACGCTGCGTAGTTGCAGTTAGCTCGCTTCGCACCCGCGGAGAGCACGTTCACAGATCGCTTCGCCGGATGCTCTCCTCATGGGGGGTGTGAGGAACAGGTTGTAAAGTTCACTCATCCACCATAGAAAAGGGAGGATCTTCCGACCAGACGGGTCTTGTGTCTGGAGGGCAACTGCCCAACGATTGATATTGGATTCTTGTAAATATGTCCATATGTCCATCGCGCGGTAACCTCTAATCGCGTGATGCAGGATTTATGTGACGTCAGGATTTTTGTGTGACGTCAGGTCTTTGATGCGTAGTTCGCATATGGCGATGTAGATATTGCCGCCACACATTCAATCTCTACTAGTTCGGTTCGATATTAATGATGCTTTTAAACACCTCAAAGTGGCCATTACAGAGATCTCGCAGGGAAATTGCTTTCTTGCGCGCTCTTCATTTCTTGTGTAAATTTTATTTTTAACCGTTCGCCTTCCCTTGGCCCGTTTATGTAGCTGTTTACTCTTTTAAAAGCCTTTACGTGCTAATAATGCTTTGAATATGTAAAGGGAAGTTAGTGTCCTACCTATTGACGTGATGAAATGTGGGATGGTAATTATTTTTATAGGTATAACTTGGGATAGAAACCAGCCCAAAAATATTTGTTGGGCTGTCTTGAATGGACTACATTTCAGAAGGTTGGCGGTTGATCAACCAGCTATTATTAGGTACCTACTCTATTTACATGGAGCGACTGCCTATCTGACCTGCACAACCCAGTAACTGGGTAATACGATACCCCTTGGCAAGACTGGTTGTCAGACCTTCGGGCTTCTGACGACCCGTAACGACTGTCAAAGACTCACGAATGGCAGCCGGGACCAACGGCTTAACGTAGTTTTCGAGGCACGGAGGAGTATCGGTATGTAAAGATGGTCATCCATTCACGGACCAACCCCGGCAAGCGTAGTTTAACCTGATGGATCGACCCGTGCGGCAGTTATTACTTAGCCGCAAAGTCCTAGCTCACATCAATCTACTTAGCCTTTTCCCAACTATTTTGGGGTTGGTTTCACATATTAAATGAAAATAAAAGCTAAATATGTATAACTCAATAATGACCATATTTCTTATCATGGCTCTAGAATTACAAAATACAAACGCTAATTACGGGATGAGATCTCAAAAAGGCACACAGCCTATCCATGTAAAACGAGCGACTGCGCATACACCATTCATTTAGTACATTTATCACCCTTTGACTAGCATCTATACCTACGGGGCACAGAATAGTGAGTTAATAGAATGCTCATAATATATCCAGTAACTTAGAACAGTATTTTTAGATATATGATGATATTCCATGCAGTGTCCTTTAATTAGCAAATCCGCTAGTCTCTTGGGTACATTACCAGTCGACAGCGATGCAGAGGAATTTTTCGTTAATAATTTTAGTTAGGTTAGGATATTATATGTGTAAAAAAACTACTGAACCACTGAATAAACCAATAATTTCTTATGTCAAAATAAATAATATTAGCAAGCTCCAAGTTTCATGTCATATAATTATTCGTAAGCATTGGGGACATACGATTTGTTGTGTGAGTTGTTTTGTAGAATCTTATGTAACTACGAAAATATGCTGGATCGCCTTGAAATTCAAAGGACAATCAGTTAAGTGTTGTAATTCACCCACAAACGATACCAAAGAAGTTGCATATATACTAGATTGCCAGTATCCAGGTGAGATAGTAGACCAACGCATTAATGGTCCAGTCATCTGAGGCGCAAGTCTGTCACGCTATTACAAAGCATGTTATACCTCTGTTGCCTATCTACTCCGTGACACAGATCCTATTTCTAACTGTCGGAACTAACGTACCGTGGAAATGTGGCTGTCAGTTTGTTTCAGCGTTGTTTCGTTAAAACAGTGTGCTATGGAGTATAAGATTTGTTTTGCCGGAGATATTAGGTGTTACTTTGGCACGGTTTTGTTGGCATGGTGGTATATGAGATGACGTTCAGTTATTGAAATTTATAGATGATAATGTAAGTTTCACACACTAGGATTTCTGTTTCGGGTCAAAATGCCTGCACATACCATTTATCGGATCTGTTGGCTGGATGACAGCTGATGAACTGGATCTTGGATGAGATCTCGTGATCAATGGCGAAGCCTGGCTGGACTGGCTCTAGTAAATCGCTCAATTGCTTGTGTCAATTAAGCCGTCAAATCCTAACTAATAATAAAAAACTATCGTTACTAATATTATAAATGCGAAAGTAAGTTTGTTTGTCACGCTCTCACGCTAAAACGGCTGAATGGATTTGGATGAAATTTGGCACGTCGGTAGATTTTTCTAACCTTGATTGCAGACGAAGTCACGGGCAACACCTAGTTATTAATAATTAACATCATCAAACGACATCATTTTACGTCATGGCTTAGCTATAATTAACATAATTCGATCAGTGTTAGTATCTCTCCACAATTAATCTGTTTGCGGAAGCCACAAACCTTTTCGTAAATACATTTGCATAATAATAACCCTACGTTGCAAACGTATTATGATAAACATTTTGTTCGTGCACCTACAGGGTATTTTTGTACCCTCAGTAGCTCTATAACTATTTGGACCTTTAACAAAACCCAACATTTCCTTCTCCCTTCCCAGAACACCTGTAACGCCAACATTGTAGGCCCTAAAAATTTATAAAATCGTTAACACTTCGCTGTTTAGCGCGTAAACAAAGCCGCGTAAATTACGTATTTTTACGCGAAACTTTTAATGGAATAACATAGTAGGGACGGTTACAAAGTTTTATTACGCACACCTACGCACTCCGCTAAACACAATTGTTTGATTAAAAGCTGGGACTTGAAGATAGTTATGGTCTATTAGGATAGTCTTCAATGGGGTAAGCAGAACAGATATTGACCTGCAGAGGCTCCTGCAAAGAGCACGCTTAGCATGACCACAATAAATGTTTTATCTATCTATCAATAGAGGGGTTTTGTCGGGTTTTGTCGACGGAAGAATAGACAAAATGACAGATAAACAACTAAAATATGTCATTTTGTCTATTTTTCGGTCGACAAAACCCGTAGAAAACCCGTTTCTATGGTTGCTACGCGTCATAAAGATATTATATTACATAAAGTGGACATACAAGAGACACTTCAAATATCCCTTAAAAAATGATTGAATGTGCCAACACCTCAAAATAACATTTTGTACCGCTTCACTGTGGCATACAAATGAATGAATCTCGAACTGACCAGTGAGTGAGTGTGGTGAGGAACGTCGTGTTGTTCAAACCCGTGTCTACTGTTCATAGTTTGTTGCGCGCACTCTATACTATAATTATTATTATCTATATACTCGCACGTACACACACTCGTATGTAATACATAGAAAGAGACAGAGAGAGGGAAAGTCACATGGACCCCTCATGTCACTTTCTTTCTCTCTCTGTCATAACGGTTTTTCTTACATGATGAATTCTACCAGTCAACTCCTACCGCAAGCCGCGTTAAGGAACTTCGTTCCAAAAATATTTAAAAAAAATTTAATTCATGCAGCGCATATACTGATTTATTGATTCTTTTGCATAGTTCTTCAATCTGGGATTTCCATTTTAATTTGTTATCCACAGTAAGACCAAGAAATTTTGTTGATTGCACTTCAGATACTGGGGATCAAAGGTTTAAAAATAAAAATTGTCAGATAAATTCAAACAATCAACTAAAAATATTGGTCCAAATTAAAATATAACGTAAACGTAAACATAAAAAAATACATAATAAATTCTGCATAATAACTGAAGTGAAGACACGGTGCCACAAAGTGAGGCCCGTCTGTGGGCTATTTCCTTTGTTATAACAATGGTTTATCATCATCATCTTATACTCATCATATGTATAAGTTTTCTCCCTTTTGTGCCATGCTTCCTTGGTCTGAGCGATCTCAACCAAGTCTTACCCTTGATCATCTGAATGTCATCCACCCATCATGCTGTTCGTCTGTCAAAACTTTCTCTACCATCTTCGGCAATCATATATTTTTTTTGTATCAATTTTTTCATTTAAAAGAGTGTCCGTGGAGTTTCGTGCCCGTTCTTCTCCATAGGTACCTAATACGCTTTGGAATGGGCAACTAGCTTCATATTTCTGACTGACCGACTCCGTGACAATTCAAAAGTGCCTGTAAATGAGTTTGAGTTTGAGTTAGGGCTCTGCTCCACCCATCACCACGCCTAGCCAAGTACCTATATTTCAGAGTCACACACAGTACTATTATATTTTTTACACATCCATTAAATCTGCTTCCAGTCATTGATCACCTTAATGAACTTTTTAAATTAAAACAGGTCGTGGCTGTATTATCCTGTGGCACGCACCCCTCCTCAGAGACAGTAATTTAATTCGAAGCCCCGTTTTGTCAACCCTATGCGGTTCATTTGGGCCTACTTTTTGCGGTGCGTTCAGCCCTTTAGCATAATTAGGGTTGAGTTTCGAACTTTTTTGATGATACTTTATTGATAATATAATTGTCGAGGTTTTTAAGGAGGTGATTTTTTACAAATATACCTAATACTAGCGGGCGGGGAGAAGGCTCCAAGGCGCCAATAGTTTAGGTAATTTATTTTTACGGCGAAAATAATGGTAACAAAAAAACATAATTATCTGCTTTAAAGTTAGTTAAGTTATTATGCAAAGTTTAATGAACTAATTTGAAGTATTTTTTTTAATGCCGGTTTATTGTTCAGTTTGGAGGTAACCTTGGATTTTTTTCCGTCGATTTTTTTATGGAATCGTGTTTTCATCAAACAAAGTAAGTAAGTACTTACTATATTATAAATCCTCAACTTTGCCAAAAATATTTACTTCGAAATTAATGCTGCAGTATTTTCGATATAACGGAGGATCCTAAGCAATTTGAGACATTATTAAGAAGAGACTCTTCAAGGTTCCGTGCAGCTTGTTATGCGAATATCGGTTACCGAAGTTACAATAAAGTGTGACGAGGACTCACACACTATTAGCTAAATTATTATATAACTATAACTATAGTTTAATTATAAATACATTATCTTTACATGTTTTCCTGATAGAGGTGATAATAGTATTTATTTTCCAATCATAGCAATTTGGCGCACATTGATAATTTTCATAAACTATCGAAATAGTTCTATCTAGCTACTGCCGGCGGCTTCGCCCGCGTAGTCCCTTAATCTTTTTCTAAAATAAAAGTAACCTAAGTTACTCCATAAAGCATCAGTTATGGCTGTTACACATACTGGCGCGATTCGTCGCGCGACGCGAATTTTAACAAAACAATCTGAGAAAACTTTACGGCGAACAATGCGGCGGCGCCAGTATGTAATAGCCTTTATCTGCCAGTGAAAGTACCGTCAAAACCGGTCTAGCCGTTTCCGTATAATATGACCAAAAAATCGAACGACTGATACAGTACGAAGAATCTGGGTAATCATGTCTCTGTTCACTTATATTTTACTCGTATAATAGTGCAGGAAGTGTAGCAGTCTATTGTCAATAACACAGTTTTTGACCAGAGCATAATACTCTGGCTACTTTACAAAGATGGAGATGCTTATGTCCCTTGCCTTCCCGAATATATCCACTATTTTAAGTATGGCTGACGGCTGGCCTATTCTTCGGCCAAAGAATTAGCTGGAAAAAAGCTGGCAGCATTGCCACGTTGTATGGCAATCATACAACGTGGCTATGCTGCCAGCCTTTTGGGCACTTTTCCTGCTGACACCGATGCGGACGAATTTTTTGATGAACTATAGCGGTTATTTCCCCCCCCGCCCTTTTTATATACTTGTATTGTACATATTATTAGTATTGTAGTGTTAGATGTTACAATAATGTATATTATTGAATTAGGTACTGTACATAAATATACCACTTTCATATTAAGTATTGAAAGTGAAAAATTGGAGCAACGTTGCCATATCACTCGATTAATTGCTCATCTACCTCCAGTAATAGTTCCGGCAATCATTGCAGAAAGTGTATCAACACTTTCTATTTTGTACGGTAACTTGTAATAAAATATGAATATTATATTGCCAATATTGATAACATTCAGTCGTTCTATCGAAACATTGGCAGTGGGCGTTTCAGTATAATATGACAACGCATACTACCGACTGATATAGTCCACAGTATCGAGGGAACCATGGCCCTGCTCACTTATATCTTACTGCTACACTTCCTGAACTATTCTCTGGCCGAAAACTGTGTTACTGACAACACGCCAGACTACATCAACTGGGAAAAAGAACTCTTGGAGTATCTACAATCTGGCTACTTCTCATCCCATGCACCAAGTGCGAACACAACCGTGAATGTCACTTGCTTCATGCAATCCTTCATCTTCGATAGCAAAGAGGAAATGATGACAATACAAATGTGGATGAGCACCAAGTGGACAGACGAAAGACTGAAATGGGATCCCGAAAAGCATCACGGCATCAACGAGACAGATGTGTCGAAATTTTTTGATTTATGGACTCCATTCTATAGAGTATCTAACTCCTCGGACTTCCTTAATTTTTACCTAGCCTTCTATAGCTATGACATAAAGAGTACTGGAGACGTCCATGGCAAACATTTCATGCTGCAAGAGGCTTGGTGTAGAGTCAAACTCACAAACTGGCCATACGACGTGCAAGAATGCACTTATGAACTCGTGGCAAAGGAATCATTGGAAACAGGAAAATTTACAATTAACTACGATTTCATAGTCATGGAACCTTTTAGCGCTGAATGGATCTTGTACGATTATAAGCGCGTGGAAGACAACAGTACCAAAAGGCAGGCTAAGTTTACCTTTTTTCTGATGCGCGAAGCAGTGGGCTTGTCTGCGATTGTCATTTGTCCTGCATTCGTTTTAACCGTTCTCAGTATTTTATCGTTGTGTTTGGATGTGCGGCGTAAAGTACGGCTAGCAATCATCTGCTTCAGTTTACTGGGTCATTATTATTTCTTGACGGAGTTGTCTCACGATATACCGAAGGAATCTCCCTTCCCACCGACCTTATTGTTGTTCTATCGTGGGTCAGTTGTTTTATCTGGTATCATTATTCTTTCCACACTCTTTTTGGCTGCAATGTGTAGGTTAAAATCAACGCCACACAATTATATAAAACTAATCAATGATTTTGTGTATGAACATAAGTATAGAACGTATTTAGTGTTTCCTCGGTGGGATTTTGGTGATGTTACAGTTGATATCAAACCAAGCAGTGAAGATTGGGTGAAGTTTGCGAACATTGTGAACAGTGCTTTTATATTGTGTGTTGTTTTTGCTTACATTGTTTTATATGGCACAAGTATTCCTAAACGTACACATTACGATGTAAATAATGATTATTAAAATATTTTCTTACAAAATTAACCCTTTTCCCTTTCTTGCTCCGAGTCTTAACTGATTATTGAGTTCTCAGTAAAACGCCTTTCCGCGCGGAAGCGTGGAAACCAGTCGCCCCGTGCGGATACGCGTTTTTACTAAGTTTATATGAAAAAAAAAACATGCAGGTCCAGTGTGAAAGAAAGAAAAAGAAGGAAAAATTGTTTTATGTTTCAGTAAAGATTCTATCTTTAATTTACAATAGCCATCAGCCGAAAGACGTCCACTGCTGGACATAAGCCAAGCACCGCCACTTCGACCGGTTCTGTTCTTCCCGCATCCAGCGGATTCCTGCGGCCTTCACAAGATCATCGGTCCAACTTGTGGGAGGCCTGCCAATGTTACCTTTTCCGGTACGCGGTCGCCACTCCAGAACCTTTCGGCCCCATCGGTCATCTGTTCTGCGAGCAATGTACCGTGCTCATTGCCACTTAAGTTTGGCAATTATTCGGCCTATGTCGGTTACCTTGGTTCTCCTGCTGACAATAGTAAATGCGAAATATTATTTATAGTTACCTTAAGATCGGTCCCACATACATATTTTCATCAAATAATAATAGTTAGTTACACGAATGCCTGGCGTGTGATGTTCCACTAATGTGCTAATTAATCAGAGCAAGTGCGAACGTCTTGTCTTATAATCGCTTATATCGTTACGCACTTTGATTTTAACGATAATTGATGGCGCTGGGAATTAGCGGGAATTGCGCGAAATTCTTGCTGAACGTGATATTTGTGGGTAATTTGTAGTAAAATAGATAATTTGCTTTAAATAATTGGGGAATTTTGTAATGTTGAAGTATATGGTGTAATCATTGTGTAATGATTTTATTTATTTATTTTATTATTTATGTACACACAGTAAAATACATAGAGATACAACATAATTATAATATGAGTACAAAGGTACTGCTTATTTCTTGAGAAATTTCTTCCAGCAGACCTGCGAAAGGAGAAATGAGAAAGAAATGTAGACAATAGTGATAGAGATAGGTCAACTGTTGGAGTCCGAAACATACTTATAAGTAAAACTGTTAATAATAAATTTTCTGTTCCTAGTAGGTACCTAAGTTGCCCTGATAGCTGCACGTTGTAAGAAGCGATGAACGCAAATGCAAGCAAAGAAATCCCCTTTTACAAAATGTCTAGGATTTAAAAGAGATCAGGTTTGATACTACTAATGAAACTAGATGCTTAACGAAACCGATAGTAACATGTCATATACTCCCCGTCCTTGTGATATTTTTTTTGTACTGGATATTTTTTTTTTCATACCTGGAAACCTTCTAGTTACGAAGATAGTGAAGGTTTTTTTCACGAAAACAAGGTTAAATGTTATAAAATATCTTATAGTACGCCTGTACCGGTGCATGCACGCATAAACATAATGTTTCTCGTGCATTACATTGTCTGCTGTCGTGAAGAGCGATTTTTCGCACCAATAATAAAAGTAGTTTCCCAGTAATTTGTTCTATTTTACTTAATTTGATGAACAGAATGCGTAAATAACATGTGACGGGTATTTTTAAAATTATTTACTAGCTGTAGCCCGCGACTTCATCTGCAATCTAAAATGAAAATAGTCTATGTCGTTCTTCAGGTCATGGTCTATCTATGTACCAAATTTCATCCAAATACGTTCAGCCGTTTTACCGTGAAAGCGTAACAAACATACAAAAACAAAAAAATAAACAAACAAGCTCACTTCCGCATTTATAATAATAAATAAATAAGTTAAGATAGACAATGCTACTACAACAGGAAACAAACACAGTATATAATATTCAAGGTTACGACCTGATTTTATCCAAGGCATAATCGCTTTACAGAAATTAAAACAATTCCATCGGTTAATCAAAACACTATAATAAGGCATTAACATTCATAAAAAGGCCACAGAACTACACAAAAACTTGTCAAAAGTCCTTCATTTAGATTACTTTTGACGACTAGAGCGACAATCAACTTTTATGATTCCCACAGGAGGAGATAGTGACCATTAACCCTACTCTTTGGGCCACGCAAGGACAATGAAATTAACCTACCGTACCAGTTACACACAGGCTTGATTGTAAATCGAGGTTGAAGTAGCATAATCAGCCTATAACGTTCCCACTGCTGGGACACAGGACTCCTCTCGGTGAAAGGGCGTGAGCCGTAATCCACCTGGTGGGCCCAGTGCGGGTTGGTAGATGTCACATGTCTTCGAATTTTTGGTTCTAGGACATGCCGATTTCCTCACGATGTTTTCCTTCACCGTTTTGAGAGCAGTGGTGGTGAAATAATTTACACAAAGTAAAGCGCCTGTCTGGGTTCTATAAGTCGGATAAGATACAGTCAGAGAAATTAATTGATAACCATATTAACACCTTACATCTATCTGTCGTGTTATAGCCATTTCATACAATTGTCAATAATGACAGATGTTGTGATTTGAATATACGGACAATTTTACGTTGGTAGTGAATTTGCATAACAATTAATTTCCTTAGCCTTATTAATTGTAAGATGATTTGTGGGTAGAAAGGGGGTGGATTTTTATAGAGATGTATGGAAAAATAAACCATGATGCGCTTACCCCATATAAATTGGACTAACTGCAGTCTCCAGGAAAGTGAATAACTGGAAATCTCGAAGCTTGTGTGTTTAGCACCAACTACAAAAGAAACAACCAAATTCTATCAAAAATACCTGATTTTTAAGTAGGGAATTACCGACCCCACGAAAAAATAAAATTAAAAAGTTCATCCATTTTTTAATTCAATGAAAACAGCCCATATCACTGACCAACATACCAGAAAACCTTCATAATTATTATCATTACTTTTTACTACGCACTATTAATCTCTGCCGGTCCCCAAAGAGATACGTGGCGTGAAATTAATTAGTAAACTCAGTGCCATCACACCGTATATTTTATTCACTATGTTTTTAATTTAAAAGTTAATTATCGTACTCACAGGGGATCGCATGTGGTGAAAATTTCGCAAAGGGAAGTATCATTTATTTATAGTCGTCTGAAACGATTCACTAGGGACATGCTTGTGGGTTGTAGATGGTTTATCCGAGGTTCTGCTTGTGATAAAATCTTAATTAGGTCACTGCACAGCAGAAGAACGAGCGAAGATCTTCAATCAGTGCGTCCTGGCTGCTATGACTTACGCAGCCGAAACGTGGACACTCACGGTACGGCTGGACCATAAATTCAAGGTCACTTAGCCATGGAACGCGCTATACTTGGAGTCTCTCTCAGGGATCGAATCTGGAGCGAGGTGATCCGGAAGAGAAGATAAGCTGTCGACATAATTCACAGAATAATCAAGCTGAATTGGCAACGGGCCGGTCATATTAGCCGTAGAATCAATAACCGTTGGACAGACGTTTTCTTGAGCGGAGTTCGCGAATCGGCAAATGCAAGGCAGGACGCCCTCAGGCTAGGGGAGCGACGATCTTCGCAGGGTGGCTAGTAACGGCTGGATGAGAGTTGCCGATAATCAATCTGAATGGCGTGCAATTCGAGAAGACTATGTCCAACAGTGGACTGCTATAGGCTGATTATAATAATGACAGTAGAACATAAATAAGTAAGTAGAGGCACTGAAATTCGTTGTATGTCAAATTGACTCATTATTGCCTAGCCTTTCCCCAACTATGCTAGGGTCGGCTTCCAGTCTAAACAGATACAGCTGAATACCAGTATTTGACATGGGGCGGCTATCTATCTCCACAACCCAGTTACTGGATACCACGATAAACCTTGGCAAGACTGGTTAGCAGACTTACGAGATTCTGACGACTCGTAACGGCTATCAAATATCTACGAATGAGAGCTGGGACCAACTGCTCGTGCTTCCGGAGTCACAGAAAGATCTCGATAGATACTGGATTGTCTCCCATCCACGGTCCGAAGAGAAACGAAACGGTATGCTTTGAAAATAAATACGGCAAATAATTACAATAAAACAATTGTTTTACTATGACAACAAAGAAAAACAATTAAATTAAAACATTCGGTACCTTCAGAGCAACAACCCGAATATGAAAGGGTACAAAGATGCCGCCGACGAAACATCCAACATGGCCGCCGTATTAGGCGCCATTAATATTCTTGTAAAAGTTGACGTCACGTCAAATATTCTATGATTAATGACCAAGTATTGTTTGGTGACCTTATTGTCCGTCTATTCCACAAAAGGTTTGAACTAAAATGGCGGACAAGAGAAATTTTCGGTGGTTTTTTAATATCTCCGGTGAAATCCCGTCGCGTGTCACTTTTGCGTTGGCAGCAAAATGGGAAAGATATAAGCAAATATTTGTGCTCATTTTTCAGTAAGTGGCCACTAGGTGGGGCGGAGCGTGTTCTGTGGATATTAGTTTTAAAAGTGGCGCCAGTGACAGAAAAGGTAAAAAGTAATCATTTGGTATGGGCATGTAATGAGGAGGAAAGAAACGCATGTGACTAAAAGAGTGATGAATATTAAGAGTGATGTCGATGGATGGAGCGGGAGAGGAAGGCCTAAGAAAACATCGAATCGGATTGAGTGAGGAATGATATGAAAGAGAAGGGAGCGAATGATAGCGGGACGGTTGACAGGGGAGAGTGGAAAAAGAAAAAGTGTTGCACCGACCACAAGTACCATGGGACAAGGGTAGGAAGATTGATAGATCTATTTAGATTTTTTCGGTGTTTCTTCAACATTCTATAACCCTGTACTGTACAAATAAATGATTTGATTTGATATATTTTGCCTACATTACACCTGTCCTTCTCCGCTATTTCTACGGCCGTCCGCGGTCATGCCCATCATAAAAGTTGTCCTGGTGCCACAAATAGCCTTGAATGATAATACTGCATCGCCTTTCCGCGCGGAGGCGTGGAAACCGGTCGCCCCATGAGGATGCGCTTTTCAAGTAAGTTTATATGAAAAAAATGCGCAGGTGCAGTGTGAAGGAAAGAAAAAGAAGGAAAAAATTTTATAGTCACAGAAATACGTGCATGTAAAAAAGGTGCATCAAGGTGCTAATTGTAGTGTTTCAGTAAAGGGTTCTATCTTTAATTTACAAATAGTCATCATTATATAAAAAGACGTCCAAATATTTGGGAGATATTTCGAACGGTAACAGAATATTATATTGCCAATATTGATAACATTCAGTCGTTCTATCTAAACATTCGCAGTGGGCGTTTCAGTATAATATGACAACATTATTATGATACAGAACACAGTATCGAGGGAACCATGGCCCTGCTCACTTACATCATCTTACTGCTACTCTTCTTGAACTATTCTCTGACCGAAAACTGTGTTATTGACAACACGCCAGACTACATCAACTGGGAAAAAGAACTCTTGGAAGATCTAGGACACAGCTACAACCCATACCACGCAGCAAGTGAGAGTACAACAGTGAATATCACTTGCTTCATGCAAACCTTCAATTTCGATAGCAAAGAGGAAGTGATGACAATACAAATGTGGATGAGCACCAAGTGGACAGACGAAAGACTGAAATGGGATCCCGAAAAGCATCACGGCATCAACGAGACAGATGTGTCGTACGTTTTGTATTTATGGACTGCATTCTTTGGAATATCCAACTCCTCTGACTTCCTTCACCCTCACCAATCCTTCTATAGGTATAACTTAAAGAGTACTGGAGACGTCAGCGGCAAACATTTCATGCTGCAAGAGGCTTGGTGCAGAGTCAAACTCACAAACTGGCCATACGACGTGCAAGAATGCACTTATGAACTCATAGCGAAGGAATCGGCAGAGGAAATTAGAAACTTTACATTTAACTATGACTTCATAGTCATGGAACCTTTTAGCGCTGAATGGGTCTTGTACGATTATAAGCGCGTGGAGGACAACAGTACCAAGAGGCAGGCTAAGTTTACCTTTTTTCTGATGCGCGAAGCAGTGGGCTTGTCTGCGATTGTCATTTGTCCTGCCATCGTTTTAACCGTTCTCAGTATTTTATCGTTGTGTTTGGATGTGCGGCGTAAAGTACGGCTCGCAATCATCTGCTTCAGTTTACTGGGTCATTATTATTTCTTGACGGAGTTGTCTCACAATATACCGAAGGAATCTCCCTTCCCACCGACCTTATTGTTATACTATCGTGGTTCAGTTGTTTTATCTGTTATCATCCTTCTTTCCACATTATTTTTGGCTGCATTGTGTAAGTTAAAATCTACGCCACACAATTATATAAAACTAATCAATGATTTTGTGTATGAACATAAGTATAGAACGTATTTAGTGTTTCCTCGGTGGGATTTTGGTGATGTTACAGTTGATATCAAACCAAGCAGTGAAGATTGGGTGAAGTTTGCGAACATTGTGAACAGTGCTTTTATATTGTGTGTTGTTTTTGCTTATATTGGTTTGTATGGCACAAAGATTCCTAAACGTACACATTACGATGTACATAATGATTATTAAAGTATTTTCTTACGAAATTAACCCTTTTCTGAGTGTTAACTGATGTGTGTTGAGTTCTTTGAAATTAAGACTCAATAAAACACGTTTCTGCGCAGAAGCGTGGAGGCCGGTCGCCCCAAAAAAGAACCATGCGCAGGTGCAGTGTGAAATAAAGAAAAAGAAGGAAAATTTGTTTTATAGTCACAGAAACTAAACTAACTATACAATAGACCGAATTTTAGTGTTTCAGTAAAGATTCTGTTTTTTTATTTGATATGTTGTACCTACATTCCACGGAGGAGCTCGTGGCTAAGTAATAACAGCCGCACGGGTCGATCCATCAGGTTAAGCTACGCTTGCCGTGGTTGGTCTGTGGATAGGTGACCATCTTTACATACCGAGACTCCTCCGTGCCTCGAAAAGCACGTTAAGCCGTTGGTCTCGGCTGTCATTTGTAGAGCTTTGACAGTCGTTACGGGTCGTCAGAAGCCCGAAAGTCTGACAACCAGTCTTACCAAGGGGTATCGTGTTATCCAGTAACTGGGTTGTGGAGGTCAGATAGGCAATCGCTCCATGTAAAATACTGGTATTCAGCTGCATCCGGTTAGACTGGAAGCCGACCCCATCATTGTTGGGAAAAGGCTAGGCAGATGATGTTGTACCTACATTCCACATCTATGTTTCCGTCTCCGCTATTTCTAAGGCTGTCTGCGGTCATGGCCCTGATAAAAGCTATCTTGGTGCTACAAATAGCCTCCAATACTAATACTGGCATCACCCTTATTATCTGCTATTAACCGAATTTATCTTACTACTCATTTAAAGACTTTATGGCAAATTGAAAATTTAATTCGGTTTTCTTGTTTGTGCCATGAGATTTTATGTGAGAAGATTACATCTTTATGAAGAGGAAAAACAACAGTATTTTTGAATGAGTCACGACATTAATACATAGCTACATACTGCCCTTGGCTAGGAATCATTGACTAGCATACACGTGTATCGGCTTAGCGGATTTTTTCTTTGAAAGAAACAAAACAAATCGAAATACCCTAAAAATATGGGAATAGCTGCACCCCGCTGTTTCACCCGCGTAAGTCTCGATCCCGTAGGAATATCGGGATGAAAAGTATACTATGTCCTATTCCAGGTCATGGTCTACCCTTGTGCCAAATTCATCCAAATCCGCTCAGCCGTTTTAGCGCGAAAGCGGAACAAACAAACAAAAATTCACTTTCGCATGTTTAATCCTTACTAATATTATAAACGCGAAAGTAACTCTGTCTGTCTGTCTGTCTGTCGCGCTTTTACGAACTACTGAACCGATTTAAATGTTTGGTACACAGATAGTCTAGAGCCTGAGAAAGGACATAGGCTACTTTTTATCGACATACCACGCGGGCGAAGCCGCGGACGGAAGCTAGTATTATATGGTAGGATTAGGATATTTTTAGGATACTTTGATTTGATAGTGCCAGAAAATAGATAAGGCTTTCCCAACCACACCTACCTTGGTAGCCCGTCAGTAAAACCATCCAATTCCCCGCGGCACCTAATAAACCAACTGTGGCAACACAACGAAAAGATCAAACTGTCAACACTTCCAAGAATCAACGTGCAACTTAATCGAGCTCCCAACTATCTTAGACACATTTCGCGGCACGTCGCTTGGTTTCAAAGGGCACAAGACAAACATGTAGAAATTATTCCCCCAAACAAGTTGGAACAGTCTTACGGCGCGGCGGCGCATGGAACTAAACTAGCAACTCGTAACATTCATGTAAAATATGAGAGTGATGCGGAACGACGAGGATGTACGGATCAAGGAAGGGATAAGAAAGTCGGAGAGGAGTAGTGAGAGCAGATAGTAACTTGAAGATTTCAGCATACGAAAATGGAGATAAGGTAAACATGATCAGGACCGGATTTTTTTTTTTTTTTGAGGGTAGGATGTCATCAAATTACTTCTCCCGCTCTGGGTGGAGCGGAAGGACGTGTCAGACTTTTACTGAGTAAAACCCACCCGTGTTCCTTCAGTTGCCGGTAAGGGTCGGGTCCCGGTATCCCTTTCGGAGTTTCTCGCAACCCTGGCAGTATCACGATCGCCCTAAAAGCCCTTTGGTTATCTCGAATGTCCTCAGCGTAGTTTAAAGTTCCGGGTTTCCATTATTCAAGTCTCTTTCACTCCGAATTGTATTTTTTTTTGCAAATATCGTTATGCTGAGTTATGAGCCTTTTTTGATCTCGCATAGGTCTTCTTTTCTCTTTTAATGTTTTCACTATTTTAATGTTTTTTTTTAAATTGTTTTTATGTTTTTTTTAGTTTTAATGATTGATTTTTATTGTTGTTTTTCTTGAGCGTGTTCCAAATAAAATATTTTTCTTTCTTTCTTTATTATTTTCTGAAAATCTAAATCTTGAAAATATCTATGCAAATGCACCTAAAATCAAGATTATGCTAAAAAATATCTTGAAAATAACGACTCAATCCAAATCAAGAATTGACTAAAAAAAATATTACAGAATGTTTGTGTGTTTTCATAATATTTATTTATTTATAATAAACCACTTTTAAAAAACCTTCTATATCCAAGCATCTTCTGGCAAAATTAAATCTGTGGAACTCCAAACAAGTTTGCATACTTAGCTTGCAGATTTCACGCTCAACCGACGAAACGAACGGTAACCGCTGTACTTAGCCGCTGTACCGGTCGTCCTGCAAGTTGTACTACAACTTGCACAAGCTTGCACCGTTTTAGGTAATTAAGATGTGAGGTCGAGGTAATTAAATTGTTTTCCGTTTTAACTCTTGCTTGCGTCGCGACTTTGTGGTTCGTTAAATCTGATTTATCTTGTTTTCCGGTTTTGCTTTCGGCCATTACGTAATTAGTGATGGTTTTTATTTTTTTTGGGCTTTTGTTTTATATTTCAACGGAACTGATAAAAAAAGAGGATGGGGGATTTAAAAGAAGACAAAGTAACAGTAATGTAATTGATAAAATTCGGTCCAAAAAGGGAAAGCGACCGTACTAAGTGATATCATAATAATTTACACGAAGACTTTTATCAGAAGAAACGGTCCTCCATCAAATATAATGACCGCAGTGATCACCGAAAAATCCATCAAAACACTTTTATTGGGAGCCATCAATTTTGTTTTTACAACGAACCACGATGTCTTTTACAAATAAGACCAATTTATTATAGTCTTTCGACACAATTGGTTCAAACTTGAGAGAAATGCTGGCCATTTGATTGAGACAGCAACCGTTGAATCCAAGATGGTCGTCTGACAAATTGAACCATTAAAATATGTTCCATTATGATCTTAAGACGTTTCCGGGTTGAATTCTGGATTAAGAATTAATTGGACGAAGTAAGAGTTTAGAATTGAATGGTTTGTTTGATGTTTGAAGATTATTTAACACTTTACTCACAGATTTTCTTTGAGAAGAATTTTACTGAATCAGTTTTTCGAGGTGTGAATTTGCAAAAATACCTAATCGTTTTTGTGCTGCAGATCATAAAATGTTTCCAGACTAATTTGAATTTAAAGGAAGTTGTTTTTGAAAATAAACACCATTTTGTCGCTTTAAAATACATGGAGTCGTCATCGTTCCGTGCCAACACAATTTTAGAATCTAGATAGTCTTTGGATTCATCGATTACTGTCAAAATGTTTGCACTGAATGGATAAGTCCACTTAAATCGGTGTGATTATATCGTCAGAAGACTATGACACTTATCTACATGGTCTGCACATGATCTGACCGGGATTATGTCATCATCTGCCTAGCCTCTTCCCAACAATATTGGGGTCGTCTTCCAGTCTAACCGGATGCAGCTGAATACAAGTATTATCTGACCAAGATTATGTCTGGACTTTAAAAGAGACTGTGACCTCTGAGTTTATTTCGGTCTTTCTTTTCAAAGTAGTCAGATAAGAAACACCGAACTTATCTAGTTTTAAAACATAACAGCAGTAACTGGTAAACTTTTGTACGAATCTACTTACAGAAATAAAATCATTTAACGAATTTAAATATAACTTAAACTGCTAAGTAACTATTAGCTATTTAAATTTCTTAATATTAGCTAAAAGGCTAGATTGTAATGTGAATAAAGTATCACCAAACGTGATACTCTATAAAGGGAAAAAAAAAAAAAAATTAACGTTTTTGAAAATTACTTCCAGTTTTATAACAGCGTTCAGCCACGATAAACTATCAAAAACATAAATCCAACTACTTGAAGCAAGAGAAAACATTAAAAGAGGAACTTTATACCAAAGAAAAACGCGCCATGGTCTTTAATGAGCGCCCCGTGTAAACTAACAACGCTCATTGTTATATAAAGGAGTTTTGCATTTTTAAAATATCTCAGAAGAAAGCATAAAATTAGCTGGACTATTTAAAATGCCGCGCGACAACGGGAGGCGACATAAAGTGACTGAAAATGGGAAAAAAACGGTATTACTGCTCCCGGGGAGAGGTAATGGGGAATGCTGGATGGTGCAAGGTTTTTTGTAACATAAATTGCTATTGATCTTGGTATAACCCCTTTTCGGGTTATTCCACTAATCTCCATTGACAATCCCCATCAATGTCTCTTTTTTTTCTTTCGTTTTTTATTATTATTAGTCTTTTAGATAGATTCTTTTCTTTTCTATTTTGCGAATGTGAGAACGTTGTAGGCTTATTGGACTGTAGATTTATTGAACATCTACTATTTTGTTAAGTACCTGGTACTTACTTATTGAAAGGCCTACATTGTCCTCCCATGCCTACCAACACTTTAATTTGAAAATATTGTAAAAGCCAATTATTTTTAAAAGAGTAACCGTGGAGTTTCTTGTCGGCTCTTCTACATAGGAAACGACCAATTGGAACCGTGCACCTAGCTTTTGACGTGTCATAAGTGCCCATGTAGGTTTATGTGAAATAAATATTCTGATTTGATTTGGTTTTGAATGCGGATTCGAGGACAAGAGTTCACAAATCCCCATCGGTTTAACAATAGATTTGTGGACTAGAAACTTACAAGACCCCAATGATGGGGATTGACAATGGGGATTAGTGGAATAACAATTTTATCCGTGTGGTTATAGTGACTAAACGGGTGTCAGAGTTTTAAAGCCGCCCATGGGCCTCTGAATTGACTTCACATGCCGTTAACAAATACCTAACTTTCTCAGGAAATCCGGTTTCCTCACGATGTTTTCCTTCCCCGATTTCATCAAGTGATAATTATACAATACGCACATGAATCCGAAATATTTTTTTGAAGAATCCAGATATTTTATACTCTGTTCCAAGCGATTATCATTTCAAATTACTTTGGTACCGCGCTCTAACCCCATCTAGTAATCCTATCACAAAGTTAGTTACAACTGTTAAAGTTCTCCGAGAGGCTTTTTAAGCATTCTTCTCCATCCCCGCGAGAGTGGATGCAGAAAGTTAACACTTGCAATTTTAGACTCGCTTCACAAGTTTTTGGTAACTACAATTCACTTCTTCCAAGTTTTTTGCGACTTTTTGTTACTTTTCCAAGAGTTGCTCGTATTTTTGGCGACATGGTAACCTAATTTAATTGTATTTTTTTTGTGAATGCTTTTGCTTTATTTATTTGCTCTCATGCACATCACACATTTTACAATAAATCAGGTACTGTCGGTTTTTGTACATGAACCCTGTCAGGGCACTGCAAAGCACAATGTTGGTTAGCTGTTGAGTTTATGAACAATAAGGTATTAACATAAATTGAGTCAAACTTATCAAAAACACAATAAAATACATTTTAGAAAAAAGAAAAAAAATATGATTAGATGTCGATAAGAATTAAATAACTGAACTCTGTGTCATAAGCTTGAGAAGAAATGGCTTCGATTCTAACGACGCGTACATTTTCCATTAAATACATTCTAAACTGGTGAAATGAATGAGGAGCTCGTGGCTAAGTAATAACAGCCGCACGGGTCGATCCATCAGGTTAAGCTACGCTTGCCTGTACGGTTGGTCTGTAGATGGGTGACCATCTTTACATATAGAGACTTCTCCGTGCCTCGGAAAGCACTTTAAGCAGTTGGTCCCGGCTATCATTCGAGGATCTTTGACAGTCGTTACGGGTCGTCAGAAGCCCGAAAGTCTGACAAAACCAGTCTTACCAAGGGGTATCATATTACCCAGTTACTGGGTTGCGGTGGTCTGATAGGCAGTCGCTCCATGTAAAATACTGGTATTCAGCTGCATCCGGTTAGACTGGAAGCCGACCCCAAAATAGTTGGGAAAAGGCTAGGCAGATTGAAGCTGGTGAAATGACATGATGATGAAATGATATTTATTTCTGTAAGTAGATCAACGACATAATATTTTCAGCGTAAATTATTAGGTCAATATTTTAAACCAAGATGGCGCTGGCTGACTGATCCCAAGAAATGCCAAAACCAACTCAGCGGTCATTGTATTTTAAAGTCCAAACAGATGCACCTAGATGGTCCTGGATCGACTTAAATAGTTTGCAATAAGAAAGACCTATATCCAGCAGCTGACTGCTGCAGCTGTATGCTAACGATGATGATTTACAGTACCAGCAGACCTATGAACTGGAGCCTAAAACATGACATGGAAATTCGACATCTAAATCTATACAATAAAATAAAATTGAAGTGTCTGTTTGTAATGTTAAAATTTTCGGAAATCGGTGGCAAAAAACGAAAATAAGGGTTCAACGGGACCCTATTTTCTTTTTTTGTTGGTGTTTGGTACGGAAACTTTTTACTAAATGCATAAATATAAAAGTACAGCTACTTACGGTATTTAAAAAAAAAAACTTTGATTTTAATTTTTGTTTGCTTGTCTGTTTGTTCCGGCTAATCTCCGAAATTTATGGGCCTATTTTGACGGGACTTTCACTGGCAGCTGATATAATATTTTAAGAAAAGACCGAAGGCGGGCGAAGCCTCGGCCTGCAACTAAGATAAGACTGAAAACACTTATCAGTAAAATGTTTGCGTGCCGTCATGTATATTTATTTTTCTATTAGCATACAAAATAACGTGATCAAATTCTAAAGTAGTTAGAAGAAAATATTTATGAAAATGTTATTCATGACGAAAAATTACAATGTAGAAAAATTGGTTGGCCTGATTCGGTAATATCAACAAATTGAACTTATTATCATAATTTTGATCGTAAATAGTGAGTTGGGAAGTCGTTAAGGACTATTTATACATAACATTATTATCATTGTATATTAAAGCGGTAAAAAAACTGTTAGAAAATACTACGAGATATCACGAAACGACAATTGCTTATAATCTGCGACTTATTATCCAAGTTAATGAAAAATCCTATCTTCCTAACTTAATCCATACTAATATTATAAATTCGAAAGTAACTCTGTCTGTCTGTCGGACTGTCTGTATGTTACCTTTTCACGCCTAAACCACTGCACGGATTTCGACACATTGGCTGCTTTCTATCGTGCGAACGAAACCGCGGGCATCAACTATTTATTATAAATGCGAAATTGAGTTTGTTTGTTTGTTACGCTTTCACGCTAAAATGGTTGAACGGATTTGGATGAAATTTGGCACATGGGTAGACCATGCCCTGGAATAGAACATAAGAGCGCATGCTCGATAGACCAAGGAGGCAGTTCTATATTATCATTATTTTTGTAATTACATTAATACAAGGATACTTCTTGCTGTCTACAAGAACAATTAGTTTTCTTCAGTAGGAAGATAACCACAGAAATAACCACTCAAAATTCACATACTCATATAATTTAATCACCAAGAAGACACGCGGCCATAACCCGACAATTTGACGTCAATCTCGCCTCAACACTCAAATGACTGACAATTAACGTGTTATCTGAACAATTAGGTTCGTTTGAAAGGAGGCTATATGCTACCACATTACAAGGGTTTATAAAGATACAGGTTTATTACAAAGAGTTGATTTCTGACATCAGTGGTAGTACTCACAAATTGATATTAAACTTGAATCTCCATGGAATTAAACAAAATAAATAAGTAGATTCATACCTAACAAATTGAACAGTCAACTGTTCTTCCGCGCTATTGGATTTACAACCCTCGCCTGAGCGCCGAGGATTGAAAATACAACAGTGCAAAAGAACAGTTGACTGTTACTTTGGCTGTTACTTTTGATGAAGAAACTGGCCGTAAGTCAGAGAAGAGAGAAGAGCAGTGGTGGCGCAATGACAACATCCTTGACTTACGACTGGGGTCGGTCGTGGGTTCGAAACCAAGCAGGCACTTTACTTTTCGTAAATGATTTCATCACCACTGCTCACAAAACTGTGAAGGAAAATATCGTAAGATAACCGATATTTTCTAGAACCAAAAATTCGAAGACATGTGACATCCACCAACCCGTGTGGTGGATTTCGGCCAACTCCCTCTCACAGAAAGAGTACGTCTAGGTCCCAGCACTGGGAAAATTATTTGTTGATGCCTTCGTCGTTTATAAACCTGTAAATCCTAGGCCCTAAATAAGAAAAATGCGTTTATTGGCATTGTTACACAAAAAATACACCTTAAAACTAAAAAAAAAAAACAGAAAACAGTCATTACAATGCCAATGCTGAGGCCCTCAGCTCAGCATATTGTCAGATGGCAACACGTGTCATACGCTAGAAACATAATATACTTAATAAATTAAAAACTGATTGAAAAGAAAAAAGCATTTTTTGTCACATGGCTTTAAGTTTGGTTGGAGAAAAACCAAGATAATGAAGACTGTTGACTTACCTTATCACAACGATCACTCGTAGGTATATGAGCGACCGCTTTATGCCTTTTGTACGAAGTACAGTGTTTGTGGTATGTAATCTGTGACTTAGGCACCAGTTCAACCTACCTTTATGCATTAAGGTTTACAGCCGACTTTATAGCATACCTGTGAAAACTGGGGTCTTGTGATGTAACTTACTTTATCCTACTTAATATTATGAATGTGAAAGTTTGTTTGTTAGTTAATCACGCAAAAACTGCTGAATGGATTTGGATAAATTTTGTACACAGATAGTTTATAACCTGGATTTCCAGTGCGCGTCCCAAATAAAAAGAAAACTTTCTTTCTTTCCAGTATTTCAATGTCCGTACACACGGCTACACATCAAGCTATACATTTCCAGTTTATGCTGATCTCGCATTGTATAGGATTTACGTTCCATACGAGATCAACTTATACTGGAAATGTATAGCTTGATGTGTAGCCGTGTGTACAAGATAGGGATTACTAATGCGATATTAGCCAGTTTGTGACTGGGCGCGTCATGTACGAACCGCCATTACAATACTAGCGATATGACATTCTGGCTACTCTTTTGTGATTTCATAGGCTACGAGAACTAACCCATTTGAGTTAGTTTATTGTTTAAATATTGAATAAATAATAAATAGTAACAATGCTGTGCTATACATATGACACGTGAACAAAGTGTTTTTATCAATTATCAGAAAGAAATCCCTAAGAAAGTGCTACAAAATTGTGTAAAAGTGCAAATTGACACTATTCTTAGTTTTAAGTTACAACATATGTAATCTATCTCGTAAAATATTAAGTTAGAGTTAAATTACTTATTAGTGTATTAGGCTAGATTGTAATCTATTACTAAGAACTTAGTGCTTATTAATAAAAGAAAAAAATAATGTGATTTCAGTTATAACACGTTATTTTTGGACTATAGGCCTAAAGTTACAAATTAGGAGTCACTGGTAAGTTCACAAACACAGATTTCACTATCCACAAAACTCGTTACCAGGGAATCAGTCACCAAGTTTTTACAGACACTTTTCCTTTAAAAGCCTGATAAATTAATCTTATTTATTGTAATCGTTTAAGTGAAAATATAACGAAGTTTCTCTTTGCAATTAATTCCCGAGTTTGTAACTGGTAACTCGGGTCGCTTTTACGAAGATTGATGTACTGTCAAGTGTAACGTTTTATTCCAGGATTTATTGGGTAGAAGAACGAGTTGGTAAGATGGAAAGATGGACGGAGTTGTGTTTAGGATTGGGTTTGTAATCTTGATTTTTGGGAAGACATTACTATAGGAGTCAATTAAAACAGACTATAGCTAGAGATCATTATTGATTTTGTCTAAGATAATTATTTATTTTGTCTCTTATCGTGTCTAAGTAATAACAACCGATCTGATCAGGTTAAGCTACGCATGCCCCGGTCAATCCATGGATGGAAGACCATCTTAACATATCGAGACCCCTTCGTGCCTCCGAAAGCACGCTACGCCGTTGGTTCCGGCTGTCTTGGATCTTTGACAGTCTTGTCGTCAGAAGCCCGAAAGTCTGACAACTTGCAACAACTGTCACCCCTCCCGCACCGCGCAGCTACCTCAGGAGCAGTCTCAGTTAAGCGGTCGGTCTATATCTATTTTTAAAAGAAGTCACCCTCGACCTATCAACTTATCGTTATTACGTCATTAGATAACAATCAAAACGTTTGGGCTTAAAATAATCTATTTTAGTTAAAAGCACAGGCTGAATTTTTTACCAAAAAATAAATTATACTTAGGGTTGACCTTTTTTCCTACAGTCCCCTTCCATCGACGGATAACTTCATTTAAAACTTAAAGAAAACTTCCTTCTAATTACAATTCCTAAAATTCGTTACACCAAGGATATCCTCCAACGTTACAATTTGAATTTAATTCTGCACCTAACTTGTTAATTCTATCGAAACATGGACGACCAAAGTTTTCAGTTTCACTCGTTTCGTATTGAATAAGTTTCGGATTAGTTTCAAGTTTCCTCTTCGTTATGTACTTACTAGCGTAAAACTTGGTTATACATAATATCTATGGGTATCTAGGAAGTTTTGCACGTTCCATAAACCCGGTTGAGAGTACTTGTTGAAAGTGGTACCACGCGTCCTCCCCGCGTGAACCTAAACGCGTGATCGCGCCGACAGAGACAGCTTTCCGGTGTTCCATACAAAAAGTGACACCTGCACGCGATGATCGCGTATACGGGCGACGATCGGTTTTAAATAGGATGCAGCCGTATGACCTGTTGTATTAACAACAGAACCAATGGCTGCTGAGAAAGACATCGAAATCTAATACAACTTATCTGCAATGTCAAAGTAAGGAGTGCGTTACGTGACTTAGAAAAGTGTGACACCGAATAACACGTCCACGTAAGTTTACTAATACGAAACACTTAACAACGAATGCACGCTACCACGAAAAACTTAATACCGTAACCATGCAATCTCGAAAAACTAAATCTTTAATTCACTAATTCGAAATACTTAACAACGAATGTAGGTATGCTACCACGAAAAACTGATCGCCGAATCCACGCGTCCTCGCTTAACCAAACCTCTAACGAAAGAACATAAAAAAATGACATGATTTTATTGTACCCCTTTGCGTGACTAATGTATTTATACCCATACCAAATTACAGCTTTCTAGTAATAAGAGTAACTGAGTTAAGCCCCTAAAAACTTTTTTTTTTTTTAAAACGTTGCCCCACACTTAGAATTTCTTCCTGTATCGTGGGTGCGTTTACAAACATAGAAACTCACATACACTATCACCCAGACACGGAACAACTACTTGCAGATCATACATATATTTGTTCCGTGCGGGGATCGAACCCGCGACACGTTGCGCAGCAGTCCATCCAGTCCTTTGATGAACGCACTCCAAAGTAAGACAGCGTCCCAACAGTGCTGTGATGCTCGCAAGGAATCTGAAAGTTCATAAATAAAATGAAAATTCTGCTAATTGGATTTGAAGCAATTATGTTTTTTTGACAAGCTAGTAATGGCCGTCAACCTTTTCTCTTTGCCAATCGCGATCTTTTAGAAGAAATTCGTAATGAACTCGGGTCAAGTTCTCTATTAAAACCATTACCATAATAATAACTGGCAATAAATGTAAAGAATGGCACAAGATCCAGCTCAGTGGTGTACTATGTACTATTGGAAAGTCCTTTGTCCAGCAGTGAACTATAATTATGTTCTAAAATTATTGGATTACACACCCATACAGAAACAAGTTATGAAAAAGCCTCCCTAAGCAACATAACCCTTTCATCCTCCACCCACTCGATCAATATCCTGACACATGTCTCAGTGTGTCAGAGATACTCATCGTCTCGTCGACAAGCGTGTAATACAAGGCGAAGGAGACAGGTGGTAGATACCTGTTGCCTGTATATATCCAACCAAACACGATGGATTTTATTATGAGAGAAGATTATTTGTGAGGGGATGGATTTATTGGAGGCTACGAGTAGGTTGATGAAATCTTTCAGCACAGACCTGTAGGCTTTCATTATAATAGATAATTCTTTAATTACGAGACTGACAAAGCAAGAAGCGGTTATTTCTGTCGAAGGACTGCGGTAACCAAGGACTGCAGTAGCAGACGATTACTCGAGTAAATACCTCGTAGGTATATGCTACCGTAGTTTGTGATGTCCCCTGATGAGCTCGTGGCTAAGTAATAACAGCCGCACGAGTCGATTCATCAGGTTAAGAAGCTACGCTTGCCGGGTTGGTCCGTGGATGGATGACCATCTTTACATGTCAAGACTCCTCCGACTCTCTCTCTGACTCTTCTGTCATTCGTGTATCTTTGACAATCGTTACGGGTCGTCAGAAGCCTGAAAGTCTGACAACCAGTCTTACCAAGGGGTATCTTATTAACCAGTTACTGGGTTGTGGAGGTTAGATAGGTAGTCGCTCCATGTAAAATACTGGTATTCAGCTGCATCCGGTTAGACTGGAAGCTGACCCCAACATAGTTGGGAAAAGGTTAGGCAGATGAGTTGTGATGTCCCCCAGTAAGATGGACCCACGACCTTTAAACCTGGTGGTACAGACTGGTTGAAGAAGGTAGAAATATCCTGTTGTGAGAGAATTACCGTGGAGTTTCTTGCCGGCTCTTCTTCACAGGAACGACCAATTGGAACCGTGCACCTAGCTTCTGACGTTTCATAAGTGCCCCATGTACGTTTCTGTTTTCCTTCGTGTACCGATTTCCACTCAACATTTCGGTCACTGCAGCCACTTTCAAACTTCCTCATATATTATTTTTTCAGAATTATGCTAATCATATATTAAAATCCAAAAGGCTTAATGACCCATACGCAAAATAATAATTCAAGTGCCACATTTTGTAATCTGTGCCTTTCATATACTGATTGCCCATGGTCGCGTGACGTGACGCAATATCCGCACTTTATAGCCCGGACATTTCACTCGGGCAATATTTACGAGTTTAATGTACTACCTCATTTTAAATGGAAATCGTCCGTCTTTATTATAATTAGGGGTGATTGTATGCTCGTTTAAAGTAGGTGAATGTATGATTTTTATTTCATTTTGTAGTTACTGTTATGAAATTATGCTTTGTCAAAACGGTTTGTTAATTGCTTTATGGCTTTGACATAAATACTAGGAAAAAACATTTCAGTGCACAGTGCACTGTGCATGTTTATCTTTGTTTATTACTATATAAACAAAGATATTTTATTACTACCTGCGCCCCGCGGTTTCACTCGCATAAGTCTCGATCCCGTGGGAATATCGGAATAAAAGGTATCCTATGTCGTTCTCCAGTTCATGGTCTACCTATGTGCCAAATTTCATCCAAATCCATTTCATCAAAATTCACGCGTGATGGCGTGACCAAGGGAAATAGGGATTCATTTTTATAAATATAGATAGCCTTTATTTTGATATGACTGCCTCGTTGGTCTAGTAGTCGCAAGTGTTAGGGGTTGGATTCCCAGGTCGGGCACAGTGTTATTGGCCTTTTCCATCAGGAATTTTTGGATTTGTGCCCGGGTGATGGCAATAGGCTCGCCCCCTATTACATGGGACTTAAACATAACTGGCGAATTGTAGTGTGATACACCTCTGCCTTCGGGAATTAAAGGTGTAATTTTATGTTATATTGAGAATATAGATATAGAGAATACATCTATACAACACTTGGTTAAGTAAAGAAAGAAAGAAAGAAATAAGTTTATTTGCGGTCAACATGACGCAAAGAAAAAACACTAAAAAGAACAAGTTGGGGGAAAATATGCGATACATCCACGCAAAACGGCCATCGCTCAGCATAATGCTGCCATCCTATGTGAGACAGAGTCGTTGTGCGTAGGTGTGATGACGTCAACCGCTGCAGCGTACAATGAGATAAAAATAACAAAATAAAATGAAACAATACTTAGTTCTAAATGTATAGGTCAGTATGACATTATCGTATCGTCTGTCGTTAATGGTAACATTTGTATTTTATGTGAGATTAATAACCAATATGTTACAAGAAACACCTGTTTAGTAATTATCTTATTATTAACCCCTCACGAAAAATCTCCATCTCAAGAATGAAACTTCAAAAACAAGAAGCAAAATATAAAATCACTAAGTAAAGCACTGAAGAAAACATCTACATAATATCCAAAGAAAACTAAATGAGAAAGCCAGAGTGTATCGAGCAAAGGAAAGAAGTATAGTTTCAATATTTATTTCTAGTTATTATTGTTTGTGTTGCCAACTATTTCTATCCAAGTGAGCAAGACAAATCGCAACCGATTGCTGAACACGCACTGGGTGGAAGGAACGCCGTGGAAACGCAAAATAGTTTGACTGAAATCACCGTACCACGCCTCAGGTATGAGTGCGGCGAGACGAGGGAGTGCTGAGGGCCTAGACAAGTGACAATCGCTTCCAACGCGTTTCGTATTTCTACAACGATTTTCAACAGGATTGACTTAAGCTTTTCGATAGCTTATATCAGTCCTATACATTTTTGCCTTTTCCATCATCGTTATCGCTGATAGAATGTCACTTTGTCTAGGGCCTCAGGCCGCAGATTCGTCAACGCTCAGGGCGTCCCGCCACTAATACCTACATTCAGAACAATTTATTAATTTCATACACAGCTATAACAAATAGTTAATGTTCAAACAGTATTTCAAAAGTGATTAAAACCACAATAATATTTAGTTTTCCCGCTAAGCCGATTAAATGTTACAGATTTACAGACCTAATAGTTTGTGTAAACAATTGCAAATATAAACAACTGCATTTTATTTGTCTATTTCCCGAATTAAACTAAACTAAAACACAAATCTATCTAGACGATTTATTAACGGCCCATTTTGGTTTTAAAAACAATGCTGAATCGTTTGATTTCAAAGCATTAATCTAAAAAAACGCATTGCAGATGTACATAAAAATAAAGTACAATTGCCAAGATAATATGTTATTGTTGGCAGCAGAACAAATAATGCTTAAACAGTAATTTATGGAGTTGCCAATAAACTAGACATATTTTTTCTAAACTATGTGAGGCTGTTTTATCTTTTTGTGTGAAAATTCTGCTTGGACTCGCAAAATCGCATGGCCAAATCCAAAAAAATCTACAAAAAAAAAAACACATTGCTTTATTAATATTATAGATTTTATTGCGGTGTGGCTCTGAAGTATTTCATGATAATTTCATTCTCCAGAATCTTCAGTAGTTCAAAGCATCGGCTGTGTACACGGCACCGCCGCCGCGCCGCCATCACACCGCTAGTATAATATTGTTTTAACTGTTTTTTTTTATACCATCGCCGATCGCTTGAATAGGTGCACGCTTGGTACATACGCATACCAGCACTGCAGTGACTGGGCAGTCATTCTACTTTTCGCAATCGCGCACTCGCTCATAGTCCAGCGATAAAACTATCCAAACCACACACGTTGTTCCCCCGCTCGTTTCTAATTATAAGCTTTACTCGCTTTTTACTAATCGTAGGCGGTGGGACAGATGCCTTATACAATTTACAATGTACCACAATTCGACCGCAGAACTGATTACCGCATCGATCGCTGATTAGTCAATTGTCACCGTTCGAATGTGATCGACATACGTCACATTAGTCGCAATCAACTACTAAAGTCTGTTTTGTCTAATTTGACATTTCCAGTGATTGTTGTTTGTTTTTTTCAATTTTGTGTTGGACATTTGCACCTATCAAATTAGTCTACGAGATTAGAAAACAGACTATAAAAGGATCTTTTGGCGCACGAATGACGTTGACATGAGGGCGCTGTTGGTAAACTTTTGTGCAATTGACTTTTTTTAACATGGTAATTATTTCTTTGTCTTAAATTGTGTAGACGCATGAAAGAATATTTTTTAAAGATATAGTAGGTAAATATATTATCCCTTGAAAAGTTAGGAAAAATAAAAAAAAAAAATTATAAAGTACTCTTATCTCGCATCGCAATTAGGGACAATCTTCTGAATTTTTGTTTTAAATTCATTTATTGATTACAGCTCACGATAAGTACCGTTTTAACTATGGTATTAGGAGAAAGGTATATACGTATATAAATCACCTCTCAATTTTCAAGTCCTTTATCTTTTTCATTTTTTTCTGCTGTGCAGTTTGGCAGAGGTAAAAAAAAATCTTATAAAAAACGATTTCTGCGAATAAACACTTTATCATTTTCCTTTTTTTTATAGGTTCATTGGTGCACAGTACTAAGGCCGCACGTCAGTGTCAGTAACAAAACCAGTTTAAGCTGGCCTCTAATTCTATCGAAACTACGTATAACTCTAGTCCAGCCCAAAGTCAAAGTGTCCCACCGACATGCAGTCGACTCTACATACAATAAAAGTTACTGACAGCGTTTTTCAAAATTAGAATTAAAATATTTTATTTCACATAAATCTACATGTGCACTTAAGAAACGTCAGAAACTAGGTGCACGGTCCCAATTGGTCTTTTCCTATGGAAAAGAGCCGGCAAGAAACTCCACGGTTACTTTTTTTTAAATAATTAGCTTTTACAATATTTTCAAATTACAGTTTTAATAGGTATGGGAGGACAGTTTATTACGTTCAACCGCTGCATTTTTCCTACCCAGTGCGTCCCCACCGCTAATCTAAGACGTTTTACACAAACACCATCAATCAACCGCATGACAGAGCAATCGGAAACGGATTCTGAGCAACAAATTGAACGACGTCCCTCACGCAGCCTTCTGTTATCACTGCGTGAGGGACTGATATGAGGGTTTTTCGTTGACGAAGTTGGTGGGTTGTGTTAGACTTTGCTAGGACTTAAAGCCGATTCTGTGAACTGTGTTTTTGTCCGCGTGGAATTTAGGATTCCATAGGAAATATAGTCGCTAGTCGCTTATCGTTTAAAGTCAAGGCACGTGAACATATTCATAAGATGTTGGCAGAATCATCCCAGCGGTAATTCGCTGGATTCATTTTCTCCTCTACCTGTCGTTATGTCTCCTGTGTAACGTTGTGGGTTCACACCTGAACTTAGTCGAGTACTATACTACTAAGTGGTTGAGCACAACACTAAATTACATGCCCAACACTACCTACTTGACAGACTACTCATTCATTTCATCTGCAACCAGCCATACTAGCGGTTCATTATGTAGAACCCCTAGATTTACCATGTGCCCCGAGTCTAGGGTGAGTTCATCATTATTATAACTAATATACTGTACTGTGTGCTCCTTGTGCCATCTGCAATGGTTATGCCCTTTAAGCCTGGCTTGTCACTAACATAACCTAAAATCACCTGTCATTCTGCCACGCTGTGATTGCACTCTCTCTATCTCTGCCTGTAAGCCGCTGCGATGTATTATGCTTACCTATCCTGCTTCCCATACCGTTCTTGGTCGCTAAGGAGGCTGGCACATCGCACGCGGCTTACTGCTAACTGCACCGCATCTGACATGCGCTCCCTAACGCGCTTTCAGGGTTCTACATCTCGGATTCTACATCCCGGTTTCTACACGGCGATTCTACACGGCTGTTCTACATCCCGGCTTCTACACGGCTTCTACACCCCGGCTACTACTTCCCGGCTAAGGACAGGACGCGTTGGCATGCTGCCAATGCCCGCTACCAAGTCCTTGCCGAGGCCTGGCCTACCTGCGGCCTACCGCCGCGATCCACCTGCGGCCTACCGCCGCGATCTACCTGCGGCCCAACGCCGTCTACCACCTGCAGGCCTGTGCGGACAGGCCTCCTCGTTTGCCACGTGTCTACGACGTGTGCTACCCTACCGTTCCAGCTGAGCCTGCGCTGGCAGGCCCCTTCCTACTACCACGGATGACCAAGGACGGTACCCTTCTACCTACCTAAGTGTGCGAGTGCTCGGAAAGATCAGTGACCTTACCCGCGACCTAGCTGTGGATCTCCTTCCACTATTATTATTCTATTATATGTATTAAACTACCCAGCTGGTTTCACTCCTCTCTCTACCCTACCTACCTACCTATCTATCCGTTAACGGCCTGCGCAGCCTACCTGCAAAGCCCTAGCCGTTACACCTGACTAAGTATTTTTTTGTTTGTATTCATGTATGTATATATGTATGTATTAATTAGTATTCCTTTTTATTCAGGTTACATGTATTGTCTTATGTTGCACCTGGATTGTCTGTCTCTGCACCACCCTAAGGTTGACTGGTAGAAAATGCCTCAGGCATTAAGTCCGCCTTTGTACAGTAGTTTTTACTTGTGCATAAAGTTTAATAAATAAAATAAATAAATATCTTACTGAGATAAAAAATATAGTGTGTCAATCATCGTGCTTTGCAAACGACAACCCTAATCGTCTTAATCATGTAGCAGCGTGGATAGCCTAGTGGTGTGACCGTCGGACTGCCAAGTCATAGGTCTCGAGTTCAAACCCGAGTCACGCACCTCTGACTTTTCGGATTCATGGGCGTATTGTTTATTTATCACTTACTTCAAAAACGGTGAAGAAAAACATCGTGAGGAAACCGGCATGCCTGAGAGATAATTATATTTCTCGATGGCATGTGAAACCAAGTCAGAGGCCCATGGGTGGCCTCAAAACTCAAGACACCAGGTTAGTCACTAATTACATGAAAAAATAATAATAATAATGATCTACTTAAGCTCTCCGTTATTTCCCGTATGTGCCTATAATAATTCCTATGTTTAAACTCTAAAATCTGTTTCATTTATTACGTAGGATGCAAGCGTCATCGGCAATTCATTGTAGGACGCTCTAACAAGGAACCACCATCAACGGGAAGAAAATATCTCACTTTAGTAAAACAATTATCCAACATTTAGCTTTCCAAACGTATTGTAATCATCTGCCAGCCTTTTCCCAACTATGTTGGGCTTGGCTTCCAGTATAACCGGATGCAACTGAATACCAGTATTTTACATGGAGGGACTGCCTATCTGACCTCCACAACCGAGTAACTGGGTAATACGATACCCCTTGGTAAGACTTTCCAAACGTCTTGTAATATTTATAATTGAAACCAACCATATGGCATGTATGCACAAACCTGTATACTCAGTATGAATACAGTATCCACATAACAATCAGACAACACATTCACAAATCTTGGATAGCATTTAATAATATCTCGTAGCGAAGCAAACTCGCGCTAACTACATCTCTAGTTTACCTGCACGTTTCATATCTCAAGTAGTGTTGTGCCTGTGAGGTAGCATTATCACGAGATGTTCATGATTATTGTGATAGAGATGGGTAATCATTTTATTCATTCAAATATACATTTATAGCATTATGTGAGTATAAGCATCAATCAATCTGCCTAGCCTTTTCCCAAGTATGTTGGGGTCGGCTTCCAGTCTAACCGCATGCAGCTGAATACCCAAGCAAGCACACGCCAAATTAAGCATAAGCATAATCAGCCTATAATGTTCCCACTGCTGGGACACAGGCCTTCTCTCGTGAGAGGAAGTGAGCCGTAATCCACCACGTGGGCCCAATGCGGGTTGGTAGATGTCACATGCTTTCGAATTTTTGGTTCTAGGACATGCCGGTTTCCTCACGATGTTTTCCTTCACCGTTTTGAGAGCAGTGGTAATGAAATTATTTACTCAAAGTATAGCGCCTTTCAGGGTTTGAACCTACGACCTACAAACTCGTAAGACGCGGCCGATAGCACTGCTCCAAACAAATAGCCCGTTTAAAGAATTATTGTTTGTGTCACAAGTCGTGGACGATTTGTGTATAGATTTTTTTTTACATAATTTAAATTATATTCCGACTCATGAAACTATTGCGCTAATAATCACACAATACATTGTCTTTTTCAGTTTCTCCGATATCCAAGAACGATGTATTTTACTCTCTAGCAAAATTCAGCTCACACCAAGCCTATCACAAAAACACGACTCAAAAAGTTAAACTCAACATTCCAATATCTCGAACTATTCCCATCACTACTGTTCCACAAGATAGTGTTGCGCCGACATATTTCTCCAGAATGTGTAAACTTGTCCCGTGCTCGAATAGTTACGCACTTTACACAATGAAGGTGATTCTGGTCTGAGATTAATTAATTCAGAGCTGTGCGCGAGATAAATAGACGACCGTTGAGCCGTATGTGTAGGTGGGACGAGTTTGTTATTTTATCACCTACAACTAGTTTACTACGAGGATACTAAGGAAAATGAATTGGAACCATCTAAATCTATACTAATAATAAAGTTGAAGAAATTGTTGTCGGTTTAAAAAAAAAAAATTCTGAACTGACTGTTAGTTCCAGAACTACCAGTCAGTTTTGAAAAAATATTTTTTACATTTGATGGCCCAATGAAGGAAGGTTATAATGCTATTGCTATTTAACATCATCGTGCCTTTTTTTAAATAAAAAATCATAATGAATATTTAATAATGAACTAGTAAAACTGTTGGTTATATTGTAGAGAAAGTTATAACGGAAATCACATGATGGGGCGTATGGAATTGTTAGTGCTTTACATAAAACTAATGGCGACTTGTGTTGTCACCCCATAAAAGATTATTTTATGACTTGACACCATGTCATGGTTGCGTGTTAATGAGATGGCCCATATTTTTAAACGATCGACTAAACCTAACCGAGAACTTCAAAATGTAACATAAGATGATAACAAAAAATAGATATTATCTAATCGATCTGACAACGCTACCCTCGAGTCTCTGGCATGACAGTGATTAAAATTTTGTTGGCCCTAAAGTTTGCCACTACCACGGTATTTACCTACCTTGTAAGTATCCGACCGAACCGAGAACGCACACAGTACCTTAGATAGTTCAAAATGTAACATGAGATGATGATAACTGATGGATTCATTCAGTATGGAAGCGTTGTTATCAATAAAATCTGTTGTTTACTTATTTTATTTTATCCCAATTTCAGCCGAAACCGACACAAAAGACCTTCATGAAACGATCGGACCTGCACTGCCCGTATCCAGCAGATTGCCCCGAGCTTTACCAAGCGGCCATCTTTCTGGTTAGCGACTTTTATCCTAAGGTGTAAACGCTGGACTATGAATAAGGCCCCAAGATGCGTTCGTTTATACGAGCTTAAGTAAATTTTCAGTAGTACAGGCCCATCGGCTTAGCGGGAGGTGAAACGGCCTGCGAATATAGCAGTTTGGGTTCTGTTTTATATATCTTCACGCTACTTATCTGTTGGGGTGCGCAGAATATTGTGGATTTCAAAACTTGGTAGGTATAATGTTGAGTCCATAGTTAAATAGGATATTTTGTAACATTTTATCGTGCAATTACTGTAAAAGACTCGACATTAATAGATAGGAAAACTATTCACGCCAACTTACTCATTGAAAGAATGAAAGAAAAATATTTATTTAGGACACGCACAGGAAATACAACAATAAAAAAGTACATCGCAACTAGCAAAATCTTGAAAACAATAAAAAAAGAATATTATTATTAATCAGTTTATTTCAGATAAAAATTAATCCATACAATTACAGTGAATAATACAATACAATCATAAAATAAATCAATCAAATACAAATACAGTTAAATAAATTATTACAATTTTTACAATTACAATTTTTGTGTTAGTAAAATCTTATGCACTATGTTAGTCAAAACCCATCACAATACGCATCCATTTGTTCTGGATAGGGCAATCCGCACGAGATACAACCATCTGCAGAATACTGTTGCTACTGCCTCGCACGCGCTGCAACAAGGAGGCTACTTTCTTCCTTACAACCGCATGAAAGCCGTCCGTTCGCGCCTCCGCAAACATTCCGGACGCACTACAATAGCGAGGCAGCCGCATCAGCATCCTGAAGACGTTGTTGTATTGGACACGCAAAGCACTAGCAGCCCGGCGAGTAAAGGCTACCCACAGACTGCTTGAGTATAGCGATTGGCAGTACGCCTTGAAAATAGTAATTTTCACTGCCCTCGAGCAGCGAGCAAACCTGCGTGCAACCATATTCCCCCTGACTGCCAATGCTCAGCGCACCAGCCCGTCTCACCTGGTTTCTCTGACCCGTGTACCAATGGCGCAACACGGAGATGACTTCAGCCGGCACACCCGCTCCTTCCAATTTTGCCCACAGCTTATTATATAGCACCCTATCAAAGGCCTTCGACAGGTCCAAGAAGCACGCATACACCGGCGTCTTCCTCTCCGTGTAGTACCCAACAGCCCGCTTAAGACACAAGATTGCGCTCTCTGTTGAGAGCCCACTCCTGAACCCAAATTGGGCATCATTTAGTTTTATGTGCTGCAGGAGAATGTTGTTAAGCAAGCTGTCAAGCACCTTGGCCATTATTGTGGCCAGCGAGATGGGCCGATAGTTTTCTTTATCTGACATGTCACCAGTCTTATTCTTTACAATCGGTACCACAATTGTTTTCGTCAACTCTTCAGGCAAGTAACTATGACATAAACATAAATTATAAAACATGGAGAGCACACGCGGCAGGTGAGTAACAGCAAACTTTAGATGCTCAATGCTGAGGCCATCATGCCCAGGAGATTTTCCCCTCTGCATACCGCGTATCACTTTTTGCACGTCACGAGCAGTAAATTTAACAACTCTTTCCTGGTCGATAGCCCCAGCATCGTCACATCTGCTAGTGTCAGAATCTGACTGTGGCTGCACTTTAAAATAATCTTTAAAAAGATTAGCTATCATAGTATGATCACCAATACCATTTACACTCACAGGGAAGCCAGATTTTACAACTTGACTGACTTGACAACAACTTTTTTTTATATTAAAACTAAAAAAAAAAAAAAAAATGAAAAAAGAAGACCTGTGCGAGACCAAAAAGGCACCCAACTCAGCATGACGCTACGATAGTTGAAAAAAAAAAACGTACGGGGCAGTTTTTGTGGGGACTGCCGATAGAAGTGAAAACTAACCAACAATGCGTAACCTCAACGTAATCCAAACGGTACACGATAGATGGCGCTAAAAACATTTCTTCAAGCGTGACGGTGACGATGATTTTTTATTCCATGATTTTTGTTCACCCAAAAAGTGCTCAACGCGCTAAAGAATTTTTCACTTAAAAAACCAATACCACAGCGCAGCGCCCACAGGGCAGGGACTGTGATGTCACGGACGCACATACGGACGTAATATATATGCCACAAGAGGTGCATTGCATTTCATACATTATCATCATTATTCTCCTGCCCCTATTTTTGGTGTAAGCATATCGTCTGCTTCCATACTTCTATATTACCCGTCATCTCGGTAATTATCCCCTTTCTAGCCATATCTTTCCGATCTTCCTTAAATTAGGGCTAATTAATTCAGTAACTCAATCGTTACAAGTTTTTCAGAATACTCCACATGAGGCCTGGGTCTGTAATCGACAGGTATCCACGTTGTACGACATAAGGCAGGGCGCAAACGTGGACAGTTTTGTGTCTTGTGTCAGATACAAGCTACCGAATTTCTATAGAACCAGTATTTTGTGTCCAGTTGCTTCCACTTAACTAGACACAAAATAGATTAAAAAGTGTTCGGTGTCGGTAACTGGAAACAAAAAGTGTCTATGTTTGAGCAGTGCCTTAATCCTTCATTCACAATTAATACGCCTCACCCCTACTCTATCCATCCTTCACAGTACTTAAAGCCGTATGCACAAATAAAGCACGCGTGCATTTAAGCAAAAGAGTACACTAACGCGGCTGTTTGAACTATAAAATTGAGCCGGGTATTCACTGTTTGCGCGGTGACGGGTGGTTTAGTAGTGTGCACTCTGCTTTGTCACGGTGATAAAGATGTAGATTGTTACTAGAAATGCTTTTTAGCCGATTGTTACGTGATTACTCCACCAATTATGAATTGATTTTGATGAGTATTTTTGAAGTGAAAACTGGTCAAAACGTTGAGCACTTTTTGGGTGAACAAAAATCATGGAAATCGCGTCATCGTCACGTTTGAAGTGATTTGTTTTTTTAGCGCCATCTACCATCTACCGTTTGATTTACGTTGAGATTATGCATTGCTTAGTTTTCACTTCTATCGACGCTCCCCAAAGACTGCCCCGTTGTATACGTAAATTGATTTTTATGTTTTTTTTTTTTTGTAGGTCATCCTTCCATATAAATTTTATTAACTTCGCTTGCGTAGTTTTTGAGTTAGTTTCAATAATACGTATTTTTTCCACTTAGCTTATATGGATGATGTTTTAACGTCACTATTATTTACAAATTCGAATACCACTAGTACTCGAATTTGTGTGGGGTAGGTAGGTACCACAACTAAAAAGTGAAAAATAAAATTAAAAAAAAAAAAAAACAACCGACTTCCAAATGAAACACAAAAAAGTGAAAAATTACTTTAATTTCGGAATTCGGTGGCAAAAAACGAAAGTTATCGATAATATTAACCAGACTCCTTCGTTGGTCTATTTGGGTGATTGTTTATACAAATAACAAGTGTCGTACGCAGTTTTCATCGTTGATCGTTTCTATCAATTGTTTATTATCAACATAAAAAAGAAAATGAAACTTCGCTTAGTTTTAATAAATAACAGCGCAAATAAGATAAAACTCATTTACATCTGCACCGCCCACTTTGAAAATTACTTCGTTCGCACAGAAACTAGTTATAAGTACATACTAGCAAGTTTTTGAATTTAACTTTGTCGCTCGTTATGTTAGTGATAACCACGGCGATAACGACAGAACTAACTAAACTGAAATCTATGTGGTTTAGGTGTTTTAGGAAAGGCAACGACCCGGTATATAGACAACAAAGACGTTTTAGTATTTGTTAGACCAAATTAGATTAGAGAGAAGTGCAGTCCAATGAAAATTATTGTTTTTGGAGGAGCTCGTGGCTAAGTAATAACCGCCGCACGGGTCGATCCATCACCTTACGATACGCTTGCCGGGGTTTGTCTATGGATGGGTGACCATCTTTACATCCGGTACTCCTGCGTGACTCGGAAAGCACATTAGGCAGTTGATCCCGGCTGTCATTTTTGCCAATCGTTAAGGTATCGTATTGTCCAGTTACTGGATTGTGGAGAACAGATAGGCAGTCGCTCCATGTCTCCAAAATTCGACGACATGTGACATCTAGGTACCAACCGGGCCCGCGTGGTGGATTACGGCCCACTCCCTCTCAAAGAAAAGAGGCCTGTGTCCCAGCAGTGGGAACATTATAAGCTGATTATGCTATCCAGTACGCTAACGTCCACGTTCACCGTCACTTACCGTTAATTATATCAAGACTTGTCTGGCTAAACAAATTTTCGAAATAACTCAGTGCATTCACCTCGACGTCAGTGAAGCGAAACGCTTTCTGCTGTACAAGCATACATAAGTTAAAATGGAAAAGTTGAAGGGTTGTTTTATGTAAGTTACTTTAATCATACAGTAATTTTATTGGATTATCAGTTTAAACGATGCATAATTATATACCTTTTACCATAAACAAGGCACTAAACTAACGACTGACGTCAACATAATTCAGTTAGGTAGTGTTTGAAACCTCGCCAATGATAGAAACACTGGTGAACTCGTTAGAACTTGCATTAGAGAAGACAGAATAAATAATAATATTTTCCTCATTTTCAATAATTATTGCCTCAACAATTTAATTGAGACGATGAAGTGAGTAATTCGTCAACTCGTCCTACTTTGTAAACTGAAATCGACGACTTGCAGAAAATCAAAGGAAGGTCCTAAATGGGCTGTAGGCATGTAGTACGAGTTGATGAATTACTCGATGAAGTGCATAAAATAATAAAATTAAAAGCAAGCATTAGGGTGCAAACTCATCTGAGTGTTGTGGGGTTAAAACGCAACTGTTAGTAACGCCCGCCGTCTCCCAAAAAACATAGAAAGCACAGTCATGGTGCACGAAGTACCTCGTTATGTACGCCATTAAAGAGAACAACACATTACCGTTAAATGATCCACTGCAACGTGTTCTTGCCCGTAAAGCTACGGTTTGCTAGAAGAGCGGTGGCCGCCATAAAACGGCCGCCGTGACGGCTGTCATAAAAATTATGGCAACCCGGGGTTTGATTTTACGGTGTCAAACAAAACAGCTATCTAGGAAAACACACCAATTTACTGTCATTAATAAAGTTTCAGTGACGTAATTCGCCGGTAAATTGTGGATTGTATTTGGCGGCCACCGCTTTCCTTGGAACCGTAGCTTTAAAAATCAAGCATTAAACTGAATTATCAAAAGCTACATGCAATACCAAACAGTTCAGCCACTGACAAATGTAATTTAATAGCCTGTCTACGTCGCTTTCAAACCATTTCAAACTCAATCGTTGCGGCCCCGCACCGAACTATTGTGACTGCACCCTAACATATTAAGCGCTGTCGCATCACATTCTCAAAGAAACTGCACACGTCTTTTAGATCCCTTGCATAAACAGCTTCCACATCGCGAGGGAATATACATTATTTTTAATGGCCGTCGGGGTACATAGTAAAATCGATATTGACTATAAATGCTGTTATGTGTTCATTAAAGCGAAGCGCGCATAACCTTTTACGATGCTGTATACTTTGGATACGTTTCATTACGCCAATTTTATATTTTATTACGTTTTGTTTAAGAAAATATTGCTTTTTTATAGCATACCCCTTTTTTCTTGGGTTCTGGGAAAAGGTTGGGACCACACCTGTATATTGGTTATGGCTCTACAGGTGCGGAAGTGAGTATAGAATATTTTCTTTTAAATTCATTTAAAGCCAGTCAAACGCGATTTGTATATCAGCTGCGTTGATCGCGAGGCAGGTGACCACTTCTCCGCCTTTGGAAGACCACATCGACATACCATTGGTGATACAAATAACTATGAAAGCATGTGACAAAAAAACAGTCAATAGTAACACTGATAAGTAGATAATTTATTTGTCAGAATATTATTACAGAGTTGTTACATTTCCAGAGTTGTTCCTGGAATTACGAAACAAAAATTCAGTATTGTATAGTGTAATAATTGTATTACTAAAATAACTTGTACGAACGCACGAAGAACAAACGGAACTGAACGTAAGTGAGGCAAAAGGTGTAGGTAAGGATTGTAGCAGGTGACGGTCTGTAGTTTCTGACTACCCCCATGGGAAGAAAGCGTGAGTATATGTATATATCACTAACATAGTTATAAGTATAGCTATTTACTTATGTACACGAGGGCCAAGTGTCATTGGGTTTGTCCATCTGGAATTTTTCAGCTGCTCGGAGTCTGGATTTGTGCCCGGTTGATGGCAATAGGCTCGCCCTCTATTACATGGGACTTAAATATAACTGGCGAAATATGAGTGTAAGTGTGTTATGCTATGTAAGAAAAAGGATGAATGGATTGGGTGAAAGATAATAAGTTAGGACGGAAGTGAATGAAATGACAGTTGACAAGGTGTATTGAAAGAAAACCGGTACTATTCCAACCCCAAAAAAAACTGCCACATACTGGCCCCACTTACTAGTGTAGGAACTCTAAAGAAAGAAACCATTACACGCACAAAAAAAAAACAAAACACTACCAAATACCTATACATTACATAAGTGCTGCTAGTAGAAATATCGCAGATGTCAAATGATTTATACTCTAACAGATTGGGCCCAATATTTTTTACGGCTCCATTGACGTTTTGCAACATTATGTCCATTCGAATGGGTGTGACTGAATTATTCATTTTCCCTTGTCTTTTCAAGTAAGATTTGTTCATTTGAGTTTTTGTGAGGTCGTTTGACAAATGTCTCTGTCCAATCGAGGGTGAATTACTTTAAATCGTTTTGTATAATGAGGTGGAAGGTATTTGAGATTATGTTTATGGTGCGACTGCCTATCGGACCTCCACAGCCCAGTTACTGGGTAACACGATACTTATGAGAATTGGAGTCATTTAATAAAAGTTGATGTCGGTTTATGTGATATCAATATTGATGAAGCAGGTGGATATGAGGTAAACCAGATGAAATAAATCAGTCTTTGCATGGAGTTTGAGTATCGTTAATACACCTAAAGCCCCAGTACACGTAGGGCGAGCAAAATACACGCAAATCAAACGGCAAAACACGCAAATACGTTGGCCGAGCGACGGGCTTGCCCAACGGGTACTGGGGGCTTATAAAGTGGCGCAGTCAGAATATTTTGTATTTTGGAAAATTGATCAAATACACACGATAATTAAGTACTACTATGTATTTATAACCAATAAAGCAGTATTATAACCTAAATAAAATTAACTATACAAACACGTTATGTATTAACAATTATATGTATAATAAAATTAAAAAGAAAAAATAATGGGGAGGGTCCAGACCGTATTTTCGGCCACGGCGGCCAATCACAATGGAGACTAGCCTTCGGCGCGGGAGATATTATAGTGCACAAGTGTTTGCGCAGACACAAGTGCACTCTCTCTTCCCTCACTCTCATAGTCCGATGGGACGGCAATCCGACACGACCGGAGAGAGATCAGGCGTAGGACCAACGGCTTAACGTGCTTTACGAGGCACGGGGGTATCACACCGCCAACTTCCAAACTCCGGGCTGTTACTACGAAATTCCTAATGGAAAAATCCAATAACACTTTGCCCGACCCGGGCATCGAATCGTCCACATTACTGTCAATGGGAAAGGTGCCCAAAAGGCTGGCAGCATTGGCACGTTGAATGGCAATGCTGATTCTTTGGGCTAAAAATAGGCCAGCCCTCTGGTCACGTCGACTACTACTACACTACTCTACCACCACCTCCGCCACTACCAACCTAACTATACTTGTTATTTTCGTGTATTTGTCCTTTCTTAACGACATGATTGTTGTTTGCCGCATAAAAATATTTCTTTTCTTTTCTTTCATAATAGTTAGAAAAGAAAATACGCAAATTGAGAAAGTAATTAGTCTCAGATGTGCACCAATTCAACCCGAACAATGGAATCAGTATTGCCGCCGCCACGCCAGCGCCATTTTGCTGTAACAAAAATGAAGAAAATGCTACTTCAGGAAATGTTACATAACGGCTGTTTTCCTCGAAGGGTATACTATAGGACCTAAACCCACATTTCGCCAGTTATATTTAAATGCAATAGCATCCATATTGCCATCAATCTGGCACAAGTCCAGACTTCGCAATTTGACTTGATTATGTAAAAGGAAAATGTATTATCGTCACAGTCAGTTACGTATGTAGTTAGTAGTTATCGAAGTGAAGAACACATCAAAACTTCAGTATCGAATGTAATAATCATGTGCATATCTTGACATCTTGAATACTTAGAAACTAGTAATTCTAGTATTAGCCTTAGAATATCGGTGTTTGTCCGTCCGTACTGGTCAGCTCAGTTTCTGTTTACTTCAGATAATGATCTTTGCTCTACATCTAAAATATTGAAATTCGGGGAGGAAGTCAACACCAAAATAGTTGCAAATAGCCTTTTTTTTTTTTGAGGGTGGGAAATCATCCAGTGACTTCTCCCGGTCTGGGCGGAGCGAAAGGGCGTGTCAGACTTTTACTGACTAAAACCCCCCCGTGTTCCTTCAGTTGCCTGTTGCCAAGGTCCCAGTACCTATCCCTTTCGGTTTTTCCCGCAACCCTGACAGGAGTTGCAAATAGCCTAAGCTGGTGATGACAGTAGTTGACTCCTTTTTTCGTTAGAATAAACAACTGTTTTTCCCTTGTTTCCCTCCAAAAACAAACTCTCGCACGTCAAAACTCAACTCAAATAAACTGCCAACAAGATTCTCCGTCCTACAGTACACTGTATAGCACAAGAGTTGTACCAACAAAATGTTTAAACAGCAACTAAGAAAATAAAAGGGTGGAGTGTTAAACGTGCAATGGAGTATATTCCGTAGAGTGTAGAGCACAAACACAGGTGATCAAATGTATGTACACACTCGTATAAACAACGGTGTGCGTTTAAATTGAAGATTCTTGTCGCGTCTGACAAAGGATTTGGAAAGCTGGATAAGAATTTATAGGATCAAATGCGAAAATCACTCAAACTACTCGATTAAACAATTTACAGGAACTTTTGAATTGTCAATGAGTTGGTTTGTTAGTCTGAAAGTTGAAGCTAGTTGCCCATTCCAAAACGTAGATCTCACGTACTTACTTACAGTCCGCCCGTCGAGAGAGTGCGTTTTTAACACCTGTCAGCTTGTAACGAATATAATTATGTTTTTCGAATTTGATCCCTATTACTACTAGAAATTGTCCAACTGACAGGTGAATTAATTCTTAAACCAACAAAAAAAACAAATTTCTTATCCAGCGCACTTAGTTCTCGAACAACATGTAAGGCGATGTTTACAATGTTAGAGAGATGCAAATAAACTCTGGTGGCTTAAAATTGACGACGCAACATTCGCACTGTGCCTGTAGCCATTACTCTTGGCTGTAAGTGTTGTTTGAGAGCGGCTGTAAATCTTAATGTAGCTACGTACGAGGAAATTAAGGGAAAAATCTGAAATTAGTTAGAAAAAAGATAGATCCATTCTTATGGGTACTTTTGTCTCTACTGAACAGCAGGAGAATAGCTACCGTTATCAGCCGTAGCAATGATACGAGGACCCCGGGCAACAAGGCCCCTCTAACGAAAATTCGTAAAATGTTATCCACAACCTCAAATTCTGATTGATCGGAATTAATGAATAAGTACCTAATGAAAATATGAAAATTAATGCATTTGTGTATGGTTTACAAAGACTTCTTAGTAAAAGCACACAGAAAATCTAACGTACTCATCTAAGTCAAGGTGCTCAAATGTTGAGCTCGCTTCGCTCGCTCTTGGTGAAATCACAATAACAGCTTTGTTATTTCATTTATTTTTCATCACGCGGTGAAGTTACGAAAACATTTTTTTATCTGAAACTAGTTGTTGCCCGCGTCTTTGTCTTCGATTTAGGATGAAAAGTCTATGTCCTTCTCCAGGTCCAGATCCACCCCTGTGCCAAATTTCATTCAAATCCGTTCAGCCGTTTTAGCGTGAAAGCGTAACAAACTCACTTTCGAATTTATAATATTACTAGCTTCCGCCCGCGGCTTCGCCCGCGTCGTATGCCGATAAAAAGTAGTCTATGTCCTTCCCCGGGATGCCATCTATCTCCTTGCCAAATTTTATCGAAATCCGTTCAGTGGTTTAGGCGTGAAAAGGTAACATACAGATAGATAGACAGACAGACTAAGTTACTTTCGAATTTATAATAATTATGGATAAGTATGGATTAGGATAAATAGGAAGTAGGATAGGATATCTTGCCGTCTCAGACCTTCTATAAGGAAAGAACTTACACGTGAACTCTAAGGGGCCAACCCCTTTGTCAATACGTTAAGACCCATAAAGACAAGATTGAAAATTCTGTTATACCTGTAATTTCACTGGCAGCGCTACCTTTCAATTCAGAACAGCTTAGCTCTCCCAGGTACACTGTTTTTAATACACACATTTTTTTAAAGAGCAGGTAATTAATTTAGTTTTGCAGTGGCCTTTTAGAGGATGCAGTGTGCATAAAGTTTTAACACAACAATTTTTACTTTGAGCTAACAATTTCTACCTGAGCGAAACTATTTAGCTTTTAATTTTGGATTTTAGTATAAAACTTCTACTTCCAGATTAATGTACGTACCTAATATTTTCCGGAAGAGTATGCAGAGGTTTACATACAGTTTATACACATTTAGAATTCCAGAGGAGCTAGAGAGCTCGTGGCTAAGTAATAACAGCCGCACGGGTCGTTCCATCAGGTTAAGCTACGCAAGCCGGGGTTGATCCGTGGATGGGTGGTTGGTCCGTGGACCATATTTACATATCGAGACTCCTTCGTGTCTTGGAAAGCACGTTCCTGGCTGTCATTCGTGGATCTTTGACAGTCGTTACGGGTCGTCAGAAGCCCGAAAGTCTGACAACCAGTCTTACCAAGGGGTATCGTATTACCCAGTTACTAGGTTGTGGAGTTCAGATAGGCAGTCGCTCCATGTAAAATACTGGTATACTGGAAGCGGACCCCAACATAGTTGGCAGAATGGTCTAACAGGATTCCAGACTCCGAGTTGCTACTGAGAGACTCGTAGCTAAATGATAATGGACAGTTCAATAAGCCATTGGTCCCGGCTGTCATTCTTAGTTCTTTTAAGTCTATTCACGTATGTGTAAATATTGGCAAAGTGATACATACTAATAATATATATATAATAAATAATAATTAATTCAGGCGTGTCTTTGCGGAAATCCACTAGGTATAAAATACAATAGACGTAGATGATGACGTAGATGAACCTATTCCACTATCTAGAACTAACTAACTTTAGTTAGCGGAATAGATTACTAAATATATCAACGTCTATTGTTTTTTTTAAGTGATAATCCGATTCAGAAGAAGTATTTTGTTTGAGTTTCAATAAGAGGTTTTTGCCTAAAGCTATCGTTTAATTATTTTAAAAATAAGAGACTCGTAAATCATTCATCATTTTAAAGGCAGACACTTTTTAGATAACGCCTGAAAAAGCATATTTATCTAAGTTACAATAGAGTAAAGAACAACAATCAAGCGTCTTTGAAGAAGTTTAGCTAAAAAAGTTTTGTTTACGAAAACAAGGACAAAGGGGGTGAGCGGAGAGGTAAGGAGGGGGGGGGGGGGCGGCGCAAAATAAAGCAATCAGTTATCCGTTAGGTTTGTTTTTTGATAAAAACGTTGACTTTGCAATCTTGCGTCCGAAATTAAGCGTTGTGCGGTACAAAAGTTGAGGGGACGGCTTTTCTATCCTTCTTTTTGAATAGAAAATACTCAGAAAACCGACCATGACGTGTCAGACTACGCACAGTGAAGGGTTCCGTACTTGGGATGAATATTTACGCAAGCACAGCATTCATTTTGTCAACCGCAAAAATAAGTTTGTATTTTATGAAATCTAGATTTCTTTGAAAAAATTAAAGCAATAAAAAACTAAAACCCAACTACGACTAAAAAGGTATCTTGTCTGTCTGTGGTGTCTTGTTTATACCTTTTTAGTCGTAGTTGGGTTTTAGTTTTTATTACTTATTTTTTTTATTATTATTTTGGTATTATAATATTTTTTTTTTGAAATGTGCTCATTAAGCCCTTTCATTTGATACCCAACATGGTACGACTAAACGACATTTTTTTTTTAGTTCCTGAATTTATTTCCTCTAGAGGGCGCCATTTTTTATTTAATGTGACGTCATATAGCCTATAACCAGCGGACGATCAAGGCGCTTCCAACGGTACCTCATTTGTCAAATTGTGATGAGTGGTTTAGAAGATAGGAGGGAACAGATGAACATTCATACATACATACATACAGGTCAAAATCATAACCCTCCTTTTTTTTCGCCGTAGTCGGGTAAAAATAATGAAAAACAACGGTACTTCTGCTGTTGTAACCGAAAATATACCTGAACACAAAACTATTGTACAAAGATCAAAAAAAAAAAAAAAAAAAATGTACACAGAAATTAAATGAAATGGTTTATCCTGTAATTAGCTTTTACACGTCATAATAAAAAAAAGAGATTATTAAAGAAGCTAGGTGAGGTCGGCGTTTCCTATCTGACTACTCTGAGGAGAAAGGCCGAAACAAACTCAGAGGAGACATTTTCCTAGTAAATCCAGTATCCTAGTTCATATACAATCACCACATATTACGGACTCCCGTTTCATGTATTTACGTTGCGTTGATTGCGCGTTGTACTTTGATTACAACTCAAACCGAATAATCAGGACTGATATATTCAATCGGAAATAGTGAGGGAATTTGTGTTTGTGTTTGTTATTCAGGTACAGACGACAAAATAGTTAATTTACGCTGGAGTAAAAGAGGTATTTACCTGCATTAGCAAAAGGAGAACGGGACAATAAAGTAACGGCCTATTGGCGAACGAGGATTCAGTTCATTCAAAGATGCCATGCAATAAAAAAAAAACTTTAAACAGACTCCGAAGCGAAGCGAGGAGCTCGTGGCTAATTAATAACTGCCGCACGGGTCGATCCATCAAGTTAAGCTATGCTTGCCGGGGTTGGTCCGTAGATGGGTGACCATCTTTACATATCGAGACTCCTCCGTGCCTCTGAAAACACGCTAAGCCGTTAGTCCCGGCTGTCATTCGTAGATCTTTGACAGTCGTTACGGGTCGTCAAAAGCCCGGAAGTCTGACAACCAGTCTTACCAAGGGGTATCGCATTACCCAGTTACTGGGTTGTGGAGGTCAGATAGGCAGTCGCTCCATGTAAAATACTGGTATTCAGCTGCATCCGGTTAGACTGGAAACCGACCCCAACATAGTTAGGAAAAGGCTAGGTAGATTTTAGAAACAGACTCCGAAGATCGGCCGCACCAAAAACAATGTCCGTTGGTGGGATTCCTCGGATGGTTTCGATCCTCAATGTATATCCAACGTCTCCCTGCAGACCCCTACCCAGACATCCACATTTAATTTGGTACCGCATGCCCTGTCCGAGTCCCTATTAGATTTATGTTTTGTGTTGCGGAATGTACATGATTTTGCACACTTTTGTATAGAATCATTTTTTTCTAACTGAACAGACAGCTCTGCTGCTGGGGAGTTTGTGGCGCCACTACTTCATCCCAGCGAAAGCAGTAGGAAGCGGTGAAGGGTGGGAGTTTTGGGGGACTGTCTTATGTAATTTTGACGTATGTTTTCACTTGTACACGTAAAGACCGAGTCTGCATCAGGGTATGGTGTTAGCGTTGCTGATTTCTGGCCAAACAGGGAATCTAACTAGCAGGACTTCATCTTCAACTTCATTTTGTACGCATGGCCCTGTCACCCGTACGCGTAAAGACCTAATGTCTGCGTCATGCAGTGGTGTTAGCGTTGCTGGGCCAAACAGGTAATTTAACTTGCTGTGTGCCATTGACATGGTATAAAAACTTTTTACAAAAAAAAAAAAAACTTTTTGAAAAATAACTTTAATTTCGGAAGTCGGTGGCAAAAAACGAAAATTGAAAAGCAAAGACACCGACTTCCGAAATTAAAGTTATTTTTCACTTGTTTAGTGTTTTTTTTGGAAGTCGGATGTTTTTTTGTAAAAAGTTTTTATAGCGTTTTTATTTTTCTCTTTTAAGTTGTGGTACCTACCCCACAAAAATTCAAAATCCACAACCTGCTATGTAAATAACAGTGACGGAGTCAAATAAAATATCATCTACATAGACAGTGGGAAAAATATGTAATTATTGAAGCTAACTCAAAAACTACGCAAGCAAAGTTCATAAAAATTATATGGGACCACACGGGAAGCACCAGCTTCCATATAAAAAGAATCATCAAAATCGGTTCACTCAGTCGAAAGTTCTAAGATAACAAACATTAAAAAAAAACACAGCCGAATTGATAACCTCCTCTTTTTTTTACGCGGTTAAAAAGAGTTTTTATCCAAAGTGGTGAAGCAATTACTAGGTTGGCTATACTTGGTTGCTTGCACACTTAACTATTTTATCTACTATATAAAACACTATAACTTATTACATTGTGTTACATGATACGCTTCCCATGTTATGTCTAATGGAAGTGAATCGCTAGAGGGCGCGAATATTTTATCATGTAGGAAATATTATGTGAAGGCAATTTGTGTGGTTATGGCTTTTATATACTTGTGTATGTGTATGTTTGACTATCCTTGAGATAAAGGAAAAGTCATGGCAATCGAACCTCGAATAACTCCCATTTAGCGCACCAAAAAATATTATTGAATACTCTAATATAATGATTGCGCCTCTTATTGTGAACCTCTAATATTTCCCATTTTGTGCTCCTAAATATGTTATTGAACTCTTTAATATAATGACTGCGAGCTTCAAATAATTCCTATGTTGGGGTCCTAAAAATATTAAATAAATAATCATTGTTGGGAACATACTGCCTGCTGTCTTGTATGGATCAGAATGTTGGGCCACAAAAAGGATGAATGAAAGGCAATAGGGGAAGACCAAAGAAACGATGGATGGACTGTGTGAAAGATGATATGGCTAGAAAGGGGGGCGACTACCGAGATGACGGCTTATAGAGAAGTATAGAAGAAAGGGACTTGTTGCGCCGACTACAAGTAAATTGGGATAAGGGCAGGAGAATGATGATGTTGAGGACATATAAATAATAATGTCTCAACTTTAGAAAACAATGTAATGTAATGTGAGATTTCGCCCAGAAACATCGTTGCGCACACGTACGAGTAATAAATGATGATTACTGATTATGATTACTGAGTATATCTTTAATGTCTCGATCGCGAAATTTATTTCCCACCTGCCTCCTCAATTTTTGTGCCCCACTCGTTTTCTGAACACGGGACGAAAAGAAATTTACATTTTAATTTTGTTTCACGGTGACTGTTAGAAGTTTGAGACGGTCTCAGTAACGGATCTGTTTGCAGCGATACAAACTTTTTGTTTTGCATAATTAACTGGCGATAGAACCGTGTACCTAGTGGAATACTGGCTTTATAGTTAAGAAGAAAAAAGTAGGGTGATAGTGTTTCTGAGACGGGCTTTAGTTTGCTGGTGTTAAAGTATTCTTAAGAGGGATTTATGTCGTTTTTTTTGTAAAGAAAACTTTGTAAAAGGATAGGCAAGATGACTATCGGATTACGTGAAAGGAGAAGTCAAAAAGAGCCTGTTTGTCTGGTTCTATGTAAAAATGCTACGGCGTAGCGAGCGTAGCACGCACTGCTACGAGTGTGGGGTCTACGCGCCTGTGGAACATTTCGGATAGATTTTAATAAGTCATTAATAGGCGTGTTAGCTTTATAATTATAATTTTATTTTAGTGAGTTATTCAATCAATCTCAAGTGATTTAGATTATTTATACCATAAATAAGGAAATTAATGTGTATTTAATATACACTCCTGCAAGCACCTTCAGTTAATACAGGCGTGATGTTATAATATTGTTTTAATTACATAAATTCCGTATGGATAGTTCTGAGCACAGCGTCATATGACGACATATTGTGTCATATCCGATATGAAATTCCAAGGTGACAAGGATATCATTACATGTTACATTCAAAATTAGAATAATAATATCGATGGTGGAAAGGTAAAATGGCTAAAGCGCCATTTTGGTCGATATTGAGTTATATATATCACTGAACTGGATTTTTTTTTCTGCGTCGATTGGTCTACCTTTCGCGTCGATTTGAGCACTTTTTTGGCGCTTTAGCAGTACAAATTTTGTTGCTTGTTTCATGTAGTCATGGTTTAAAGCGACGTTTTTTTGATGATTCTGAAGTTTATGTCGCTTTAGTGATTGTGCTCACTGTACATTCATGTTTGACAATGTTTTAGCATTTTTGCGTTTCTCTATTTCATGTATAAATACCTTATTAGTAGTTTTACCTGAACTACATTATTACTTGTGTGGCAGTTTAGCAAAAGTCGTTTCTGTTTTATTTAGCGTTTTGGCGCTTTAGCAATCGTGCTCGTAAATATTTTCGTATAGAACGATAGTTCAGAGTTGTTTTAGATTCCAAATATTATTTAAAATTGTTTATTAGTCAGTAGTACATGCTTTAATGTTAGAAGGTATTGATTTTAGAACTAAAAACTTGCTTAATTTAAAGTAAGTGTACTTCGTAAATAAATTTTGTTAGCATTGCAAATCTAATCATAAGTCTTTGTTCTTGCGTGTAACGTAGAATATTAGTGATTTCTAGCAACGTCAACGGGGCAGACGGCTGCAGTTGCCTCTGTCGTTGGCAAAGTGCTGCTCGCGTATATGAGTACTAAGAGTATAAAGCAGTTAAAATTCTGTTATTTAAAAGATAATGCCCATTTTAAAGATGATGCCCATTTTGGTACCCCTCCAATAGCCATGATAGCTCTTTTTACTATTATTTTTACTTTCTTCTTACTTTTATGCAACTGTTTAGCTATTCGCATTCTGGACTCCGCCTTCGGTCAGGTTAGGTTAGGATAGTTCAGTCTTTCTTGTTGACTGCGGCTATCTCCTAAGGGGTTTTTATTGTTACCTGTTTCGTTTGAATAGTAGAAGAGCTTTTAGGTTTGAGGTTTGAGTTGAATTTCCCGAGCTATCACACTGATAAACAAGCCATCTAAGTTATATGTATTTGAGCACATACTAACATTTAACACAGTAGATCTTTGACAGTCGTATCGGGTAGTTAGAAGCCCGAAAGTCGAACATCCAGCTTATCAATGAGTATCCCAGTGCCTGTATTATAGAGGTCACATAGTAAATCGCTCCATGTAAAATACTGGTATTCAACTGTATCCAGTTAGATTCAAAGATAATCCTTACGTAGTTGGGAAAAAACTAGATAGATGATGAACGCCTTATTTAAAATAATTAATAGCAAACGTCGTAAAAGATCGGGGGTAAGATGATCGATCACTAAGAAATGTAGGTACTTACTTATGGGAAAAGTGATTTGTGACATTTCTAAGTACTCTTACCTCAGTTGATCCAAAAGAGTCTTTGAATCCTTATTCGAAACTGCATCGATTGCCATCATAAAAATAAGGTGTAAGAATTAACAATTTTTGAGCTGAATGTGCCATTTTTCCAATATCTATTAATACAGCTAGCAAGTACTCTAGATGTTAAGGACAGTCTCATAAGACCGTATTTCTATAGCTACAACACGGCGTCACAACTTCTACCCTGTACCTATTACTACGATCGGACAAAGGCCATTGAAATTCTTGAACTGAATTATTCAATATTAATATCTTTCTAATGATGTATCCTTTATTCTTATTGTAGCGGGTACCAGCTTCCATACATTTCCTGGCATCATCCTTCAAATGTGTATGTGTTCTAAGGACTATTTTGTTAAATTGTAACACGATGTTGTTGTGTGTGAGAAGATGGCAAGAAGATGGCACAATAAGCACAGAATTATTTTGAGTTTCAGAATCTTAGTGCCAATAACACCCCTCTTATTCCGTCGGGGGTTAAAAATGATCATTTATTATATATTAAATGTTGATTTATTTGTTTAAACTTATAACTAATTACTTACATTGAATATTTAGTGGTACTAACCATGATAAACAATGGTTTTTTGATTTTAGTTGATAATTAGTAACTCTACTTAACCTATCTAATTACCTACGTTATTTGACTTGATTCCAGTTGGCTAATAAAATAATTTACTTTATTTTTTGCTAAATATTAATTAATTAGTCTTCCCGCTAATATTCCGGACCTAATAGTAGGTAGTACACATTGATTGAGGTTACAGATTGATGCTAACGCCTCATAATCTAAATAATCTATTGACAAAAACTGTACACTAGCAATAATCAATATTTTAAATGAAAATAAAAGAAAACGACGAGTTTTAGAAGTTACGCCTCATTCCCATGATACATCCATCAATTTATTCGCTCTTCAGCTAGTTTTAGTTCAACGTCAGCAACTTTATTTCAAATGAACAGCTCGTTAGAATATTTTTATTTCACTCTATGATATTATTAATTGCATTAGCAAATTTCAGATAGCTAAATAATTGTAATTCTGACAGTAAGCGTAATTAATTATATGTTATACGCAAGTTTTTTGGATATTAGCAATTTTTGCTTATTGGAACTTTTTTAATTTCGATTTTTTTTTGCTAAAGCGACACCTATCTCCTAAAATAAAGGTTTTATAGAAACCATTTATAATACATATTACAGGAAAAAAAATATGATTCATGAAAATATAAGTAACTCAGAAATATTTCCATTAGAAAATTTTCAACGAATTTTTTTCGCAAAAAAAAAACTTTAAAATTCATTCCTGAGATTTCACGTTTTGGCGCTTTAGCCATTTTACCTTTCCACCATCGATATGTGTGTAAGACCCTTTTTGTTTTGAATTCAACTGTTTTTGATGAATGGAACAATTTTAGATTTAATATTCTTGCAGTGTTTTGTTTTTGTTGTGCCAATTCTCGTAATTGAAAACGTTCAAAATCGAATCGCAATCTCATCTCAATGACAAAGAGTGTCAAAAACTTGTTAAAAATGTGTCGAAATTAGAGGTATGTATTTTTGACAGATTATGACGGGCAGGTTGTTTCACGTCCACTTAACGCACGGGTAAACGTCAAAAATGGCACTAACTATCGTCAAATTAAAAAAAAGCGTTGTTTCACGAAATAATGGCCTTAACATACGTTAAAAAATAACGATTACAGTAACCGGTGCCATACTGGTTAACGTCATTTTACTCAAACATCTGCACATTTGCTTTTTACTGGCAGCCCGAATAACTTTGACAATCGGTTTTCTATGCAATGAAACAACGCTTTGTATTTAACGAACGTTAAACATCTCACGTAATCGTCATTATTTGACGTACGTATGTTACGTTAACCAACCGTTTGAAACAACCGGCCCTAAGCTTAGAATGCAATAGTTCTTAAAAATATAGGAATTGTCCCTCCGATCAGAGCCCCGAGCACGAACGCGAGACGTTTTGAACGATTTTTTAATCGAAAATATACATCAGATCTGTCCTATTAGGATTAATTTTGTGCGAGGAACCCTATTACTATTTACTCATATGTATAAGTAAAGTCTTGAAAAACTAAGTAAATATTATTTGCGAAACGAGTAGGTATTTTAAATTTTAAAATTGTTCGAATTTACGTTCCGCACGTTCGTGCTGGCCCACTGATGTCGGATAAAAAGTTGGTACACTGTAGGTTCTGATGCGTTATCAACCAAAGAATGAAACCTTTTGAATGTTGAGAAGTCTCAAATGCCTGTATTTTTGCGACATGGACACACAAACCTACTAAAATTCCATGTGTCAGCGAGGGTGAGGGGTGGGGTACTGCGCAGCTAGTAGCTACTTCCGAGCCGCCATTAAGTTTGAACCGAACTGTACTGCTTTTTACATCCAACATAGATAAGTATGGTTTAAATGCGTCAGGCATTAAGTCCGCCTTTGTACAGTAGCTTTTTACTTGTGCATAAAGTTTTAATAAATAAGTATGGCTATGGTACTTTTCCAAACAAGACCTTTTACTAGAAACTTTAGAAAACACGGATTTGCAATTAATACAAACCCATTTACTTACTTGAATCCAATTACTTGTACTTTGTCGAAGGGACAGAAAACTGTAAAGTAACTATTTTGATACAAGGAACGGCCATTTTGATTGAATTCATACTCTTCTGTCGCGGATTCTTGAGCTAATGTCTGATTCATGAGAGGAGCGAGTGTCTGTTGAAATAACATTGTTTCTCTATAGTAAATAGAACTTTCTGGTAGGTTTTTCTCGTGAAGAATATGCGCTATTCAGTTCCTGAATGATCAATATTTTCTTCGATCACCATACTTGGTATACGGGTTAGTGATCGCAGTTTCTTCGTGTAATCAAGCTGTGTACCACTGCCTTTTGCTTTGCCAGAACCACACTGAACTTCAAGATAATAAAGCATATTAATACAATGTCAGCCGCATGCATAGCGACCGCTGGGCTACAGTCTCCACACGGTGGGTACCTGAGGATGGACGGCGCCGCCGAGGCCGGCCCAGGAAGAGTTGGCGAAACGATCTAGAAGCGTACCGCACGGGTTGGATTGAGGTGGCCTTGGAAAAGGATGTTTAGAAAGATTTTGGGGAGGCCTTTGCTCAGCAGTGGGATAGTGTAGGCTAACATAAAAAAAATGTATATAATGCTTGCTTGTAAAATCTTTGACCGTATCATATTAATTCAATTCAAATCATTTAATTCGAGTAGCAAGACTCATAGAATGGACACATATTTACAAATACATTAAGTTAAAATCAAATTAAAAACAAAATTACATTTAAATAAAATTAAAAAGTTACAATGAAATTTAAATAAAATACAATCAAAATTAAAATTAAATAAAATCAAAATTAAATTAAATTAACATTACAACTACAATTAAAATAAAATTTACAAATTATTCAATTAATTAATTAGTTAGGGCGACACGTGGCGCGCCTGGGCGTATAAATGTTATACTTCTAAGCGCTTCTACTATTAAGATCGAGAAAAAAACGTCGAAAAATCCACGTTTCTTGTATGGGGACCCCTTTAAAACACAGTGGAGGCTTTAGGGTTCCGTTTGGCATCCTGCGGGTACCGAACCCTAAAAAGTAGATGTGCCATATTGTGTGATGTGCGCTGTGCTGTGGGTCCCCATAGCGCAGCATCCTGGAAGCCTTCTGGTCACAGTCATGACGTACAGCTGCCGATTATTTATCTGTATATTCGTGATCTCATATTGTTTTTTTTGTTATTGTATTTAGATCTATTTTGGTTAATATTGCTGATTACTGTTACCTTTTTGTATGCACGTGTTTCTGTGACAAATAAACCTATTTTTCTTTCTTCTTTCTTTCTGATATTCATAAGTGTGCGACATAATATTTAATACGAGGAGTATACTAACAGTTCACAATAATAACTTTATCTGATTATAAACTTTACATTTAATATGCGTTAAGCTCCGAAACTAAGCTGAAAATATAAATTGATTCGACTCCATAAGCTAATAGTTGTTGCAAAATGCAAATTGTAAACTGCTGTTCTGATAATAATGTATTTAGATAAATCTAATCAGCGGAAATCGGTTTGGAATTATGCTCTATTTCAAACTGTTTGTTGCGTTTAAATACAAAAGCTGTTTAATGAGTTATGCAATCATTTTGTCGGTAAAATTTTGATGTAACTAACGTGATTCTGATATATTATGTTTATAATTATTTATGTATTGTATTGCTCGGGCCATACTGTTACTGATTATTTGATGTATACGCTGATGAGAGCCGGCAGTGGTAGCCCAGTGATAATACCCTCGACTTAATGAAGAGTTGTAGGTCATGGGTTCAAACCCAGTCAGGCACTTTACCTACTTTGTGTAATTTATTGAATCACTGCTTTCAAAATGTCCTAGAACCAACTATTCGAAGAAGTGTTACATCCAACAACCCGCATTGGCCCCGCGTGGTGCTCTCACGAAGAGGAGGCCTGTTTCTCAGCAGTGCAAACGATAAAATGCTGATTATGCGGATGCTCATATCAGAGGGCCTAGACAAGTGACGATCGCTTCCAAAGCGTTTCGTATTTCTACAACCGACTTTCAACAGAATTGACATACGCTTTTCAATAGCTTCTGTCAGTTCTATACATTTTTGCCTTTTCCATCATCGTCATCGCTGATAGAATGTCACTTTGTCTAGGGGCTCTGGACTCTCACCGCTATCGCTTCCACTTGTCACCATGTCCCAGCCTAATCCGCCCACATACTTGTATCCGCAAAAGTTTGTGGCTTGTAAACTTTCCGCACAAGGATCTTTCATTAGACGAGTTGTTCTCAAGAATTTCGCCCAGTTTCCACTTAAAATGTAGGTAAGACAGAATTTTATTGGTAACTAGTTGCGCCCCGCGGTTTCACCCGCGTAAGTCTCGATCCCGTGGGAATATCGGGATAAAATTATGTGTTAAATCCAGGTTATAAACTATCTGTTAGCCTTTCATCCAAATACATTCAGTAGTTTTTACGTGAAAGAGTAACAAACATCCATCCATCCGTCCATCCATCCATACTTACAAACTTTCGCGTTTATAATATTAGTAGGATAGTTTTAGAAACATAATAACATTATCACCTTATCAACATCCTTTTCTAGGGTCATTGGGTCGCTAGGTCAAAAATAATTTGTGTTAATAGCCATGATAGCAAAGGGATTGTTGATCTGTGACAGCAAAATATAGTTATTAACAGACAAAAATCAATCTGCCTAGCCTTTTCTCAACTCTGTTGGCTTCAGTTATTGATTTGTTCAGCTGCATCCGGTTATGGGGTGTAATCCGACGATCGCCAATATTGCAGACCGACACGCACGGCAGACGACCACAGCCCGCCACACACCGCGCACCGAGGAACTTCCGATGTCTGCGCTACCCCGCACGTACGCCTTCCCACGGTCCGTCGTCCTCGTCGGTGTCCGTCAGCAAAATCGCAGATCGTGCGATTTCGGTAAAGGTGACCGCAACATATTTGGGAAAAGGCTACAGATTGAATAACTGATGCCAAATAAAATGCTGGTTGTTATAGTATCATTTATACTGAATTTATAGTAAAACATTGCGCGTCAATGCCTCTTACTCCCGTATACCTCTTACTAGTAGAATTGTAATCGTTTCCTCCGAACATCTCAATCTAAACCAACATTAAACATGCCATCAGCTGCTTACTTTCAATTCGCCATAGAGTACTAAGAGCTCTTTACATAGAGCACTGTCGGCGCACGCAAGCGCTCAGTTTATACTTCTGGGGTGGCTGGAGTTTATATGTCATTGTGGATACGGTAGTTTGTGAATTTGTCCTAAAAAAAACGATAAATTTTACGTTTTGTTAAATCAGATTTAGCGTTTTTACAGCGCGTAATCGTGCAAAAATGAGCCTTTTGACGAATCATGAAAGGCTCTAAGCCAGACTGGCAGAAGATGCCTGACATTAATGAACAAACATCAAGGAGTAGATACTGCCAGCCTTTTGGGCTCTTTTCCCAATGACAGCGATGCGGAAGAATATTTTGAAGCCCTATTTATTAGATTGTATATTTTATTTAAAGGAGTACATTATGTATGAACAATATTGTCAAAAATTTTAATTTTTATTGGTTGAATACAAGGCTTCCGTCTTGTATAAGTTTATTTTGTCTTTTGTTTTTGTTTTTTTTTCTTTCGTTTTCCTGCTTTCTCATTAATTACACTTTTACTTGCACATAAAGCGTTAAAATAGTTACTCACAAAGGCTATCCGTGGAGTGATTAATCTGAACGGCCTAATCGGCGCAAGATTGTTCTACGTGGATGCACACGTAACGATCACACTTTTTAGTTTCAACCACAGATATTATAATACTACGTAGTTTCAACATATTTCTTGTCATAACATCTGCACGTGTTATGGATTTTGATCAGATCAGACGGGTCTGAAGTTAAACGCAACCATGTAAGATAGTTTTAATAATATTTTGATTATGAGGAACAGGGTGTAAAGTTCACTCATCCACCATAAAAAAGGGAGGATCCTTCGACCAGACGGGTGTTGCGTCTGGCGGGCAACTGCCCATGCCTAACGCTTGATATGTCCATTGCACGGTAAACTTTACTTGCGCGATGCAGGATTTATGTGATGTGAGGATTTTTAAGTGACGTCAGGTCTTTGATGCGTAGTTCGTATGTGGCGATGTAGATACCGCCACAATAAACCCGCTCCACAAATATTCTGTGCTCCTAAACCACAAGCTGCAGAGCGGTAACGTTAGCAGAATAAATTGAAACGTCTTGCCACCAGGCGAGCGATCTCCTGAACATTACACCACGCGCTGTCTTACCCGCGTGAACTATGTACGTGAGTAGCTGGTACCAGTGTTTGTTCTAGTAGAGTAATCTTGAAACTAGTCTAGCTTTTAATACGTCTATCAAATGGATTGCATTCTACCAGAATGATATGTGCAAACGCCAATGGTGTATCGGCTTTTGCTAGCTGACATATATGGCTAATATTATGGAATATGCATGTGCTTCAAATAAGGGTCAAGTATTTTTTTATAAACTATATTACTTCAGAATTATGACTCCATCAATATTTTTGAATAATATTTCTTTTTGAGCGAGATTTCTTTTTTTAAGTATCAAAGAAGTGTGTAGATGTAAATCCACAGGAACACCTCTGTCTAACCCTTCGGGCGTTATGTTTTTCCAAACTCATGTTATATTACGTAATCCTAAGTAACATTTTATAAAGCAAATCTCAACATAACTTAGGTACTAACGGTATCCGTAGGTTAGTACTTGAATCAATATTTCTTATACCTCTTTAAACCCTAACTGAACTCAAGCGAAACGTACATAACATTCAAGTATGGCTGAAGTAACCTGAACGGTACTTAGCCAGTTCACGGCCAAACAAACATGAAACAGTTTTCATTCATTGTATACCTAGCACTCGAGTGCTCTTCAGCTACAACGAGCGGTTCAAACGTAGTGAAAGGAAATTTTCAGAATAGTATACTTTTTAGGGAAACGGAACCCTATTACTTATATACTTTTTAGGGTTCCGTAACAGAAGGGTGCCAAACGGAACCCTATTACTAAGCCGCCGCTGTCCGTCTATCTGTCAGCGGGCTGTATCTCATGAACCGTCTTAGATAGACAGTTGACATTTTTACAGATTGTGACAGAAGAAACAAACTCGTTCTTAAAGAGCTCTACTGGAAAATATATAAAAGTCACATAAAAACCCACCAACCTATAGTTCTTAAACCTTTCGAGTTCTTGAAGGTTTAGGCAACGTCACAACTCAAAAACCGGCCAAGTGCAAGTTGGATTTGCACACTAACCGCTTTACTAATTATCGTTGGATAGCGGCTGTATAGTTACACAACGCTTTGTCTTCTTCTTTCAAAAGTAATTTGACTTTTGAAAGAATAAGACAAAGCATTGTGTAACTATACAGGCGCTATACGTTTATTAGTAAGGCGGTGAGGGTTCCGTACTGTATTAAGATCAAGCAATAAACGCCAAAATAATCACGTTTCTTGTACTCCCCCATCCTACACCCTTTAATTATAAAAAAAACTACATAACACACATATCATATTATTAACTTTATTTCATTTTAATTATTATTAAACACACGATCTGTAAAAATTATTTCAACTGTCTACCTATAACGGTTCATGAGATACAGCCCGGTGACAGACAGAGATGTCATCAACTCTAAAACTCAATAAACATACGAATTTTCAATACCGTATGACAATAAACCGATTCAGTTCAATAAACTCGAATATATAATGACACAAAGGAATCTGTACGATCTAATAAACATAACTTGTGTCTCAATACTTGATTACGTCACTACAAAGGAGGGAGCGGAATTGATTTCCTTTTTTTTTGTTTGTTTTTTGTTTAGATTGTTTATTTAATTAGGGTATGGTTTCGGGATTAAGGGTTGATTTTTATCAAATTCAGCTATCTTTTTATGTGGAATAAAATTGTTGTCTAACAGTTTTTGTATGGAAAATTTGACAAGAATTCAAAATTTATTCGCTGGATAAAACTTATACGTATTAAAGTTTAGTAAAATTCGCCCGAAATGTGTTAACAAGCTAGATTTGAAATAAGTTAAATTCACCTGGCTACATTTTTCCGATATAAAAATGAAAATGATAAAAAAGTGAATCTCGATTTTGAAACAAAACTAAATCAAAGTATTTTTTGCATTCTATTTGTGTAGTGTATTTAATATTTTAGTAAAAGACGACACATTTTCATATTTGTCTACATCTCTTTTTCATATCTCGTTACACAAGGTCAGATACCTTTTTGTATTCGAATGTTAATTTCATCATCATCATCTGCCTAGCCTTTTCCCAACTATGTTGGGGTCGGCTTCCAGTCTAATCGGATGCAGCTGAATACCAGTACTTTCGAATGTTAATTTCATATCTCTATTTATTTTACCGTATAAATAATGAAATAAATAAAAATAAAGCAGCATTTAATTTTGTGTAAATAAATGCCTACATGATTCAATAATATCCGCATATCAGATTCCCCGTTACATAACAACCGTTTATTAAAACACTCGTTATAATTATGACAAAAAAACAAAAACTTTTAAAGTCTTATCATAGGATTACCAGCAACAATTCGTAGGCATTACCAGCCGTTATTACCCAGAAGTGGGCTTTACCCAGCACTAAATCGTTGAATACATTACTCTATCGCCCCCCATAAACCTTCCACACATGTTTTGAGTCAACACACAAAAACAAACTCCGCAAAAATGTCACGCAAAGCATCGTTAAAAAGCTAGTTAATACACATTTTAGTCATAAAGTTCCCGTCATAATATTAATATAGCGCTCCGAAATAATTTGAGGGAAGTCGTTACCTCCCCCTCTTTGCGCCACTACACATTTAGGCCGCCGCTTCTGAACTCTTAACTGGAACTACTGGGTGACTGTTACACCGAAGCGAATGATCGCATCAGAAGTTTTATTGAATCTTTAGTGTTTCATTCGAGTGTTAATGAAGACCAAGTAGATAGATATGTAATTTTGAATAGGTAAGTGAAAAGGGGAGGAGGCCTGTGTCCCAGCAGTGGGAACATTATAGACTGATTATGCTAAGTGAAAAGTTGTGTGTTTCGTGTCATTTACTGTTATGTTAACCAATTTACATGCTTGCGGATGCGAAATAAAAGGTCTCACTGGGTGTTTCGCAATTGATGATAGATTCTTACAATCTCCATATTTGCCAGAAAAATGAGAGGATATACTTCATAATATATAAAGGCATCATTTGCCATCATTTGCGCATGACTTGATAAGACCTACTACATATAATTTTGTATGTGTGTATAAATAGACAAAGGAAACCACTCGTTAATGGTTCGCAAATTATAATACTCGTGTTCTCGTTTTATTACTCGTTGAATACAAGGCTTTTGGCTACTTTTGCATTTTTTTTTCTGATGTGTGTTATTTTATTTGTGCAGAATAAACAATTTTTTTTTTTTTAATGGAAATACTTAATAATTATGTTAATTTCGGCATTCAAGAAAAGGTAAGGGTTAGTACCATTTTGCCTCACTATTACCACCTCGCCCCGGAAAGCACTTTAAGCCGTTGCTGGTCTCGGCTGTAATTTCTAGATCTTTGACAGTTGTTATGGGTAGTCAAAATACTGGCATTTAGTTGCAACCGACACCGTTACTTGAAGCCGACACCAACAAGATTTGAAAAGTCTGCGCAGATAATATTACCTTATGATTTAATCTCAGCAGGCGTAGCATGAGCACCGTTTTGTCGACAGAAGAGTAGACAAAAACGACGTTCCGTGTAGACAGTCCAACAGCAGCAAAGTAGAAAGAGCCATCTGCACTTTTTACAAAATTCACTCTTCTACATAATTCGACTCAGAATTCTTTGTTTTGTCATAGGATATTTTTCTGATGGTGATTTTGACAGTTGGAATAGAAAACTTTCTTCCGAAATTGTCTGCAATATAAAAAGACCTAGACAAAGATCGTTGGTCAGTGGGTCGTCTTAGGGTTAGAAACGAAAGACAAAATGACAGATTGTACAAGGATTTCTACGGTGCGATGTCAAAAATGAAGAAACGAAATGTCACTTTGTATAGAAAAAGCTATGTCTATTCTTCGTAGAAATAGAAAGCGTCATGCTATGCCTGCTGAACTCAAAACGACGAATTCAAGCATCCTAATGGCGCTACATCTCGGTTTGACAGTCACCTAGCCCCGGCAAAGGCCACTTCACGGGATCTTTATGGACATATTATGCAACATTATGCATCTCGCATGCAAAACATATCGCGCCCCATCTTATATAATTTTAGCTTAGAGTCTTTGAGATTTGAGAGCCTTTATGTAGCTTATTTTGTTGCCTTTATGAACCTCGTTTGTTTGTGTGGTTTAGTTTTGTTTATTGTTTTTGATAAGTGGAAGAGATAGGGCCTTACCACAAAAACTTAGACACTTGTTCAACGCGTGTTTCGTGTCAGTTTTATGTCAAACTCCATATAGAAATTTCATGTTTAAAAGGTTAAATTAAAATATTTAGATTTATGTTTTGTGTTGCGAAATGTGAATGATTTTGCATACTATTGTACAGAATCATTTTTTTCTAACTGAACTGTGCTGCTGGGAAGTTTGTTGCGCCACTTCTTCTTCCCAGCTAAAGCACTAGGAAATGGTGAAGGGTGGACGTTTTGGGGGACTGTCTGTAATTTTGACATTCGAAAAGTGCTAAATCTCAGCCTAGTTTGAATAAATGACTTTTGCTTTTGATTTTGAAGCGAAATGTTGCATTTGGACCAGAAATCAAGCCGCAAAGAAGCCATACCAAAATGGACCAGGAATTTCCAAGAAGGTTCTAACGACAGCCAGTTCATTCTATTACTTTTAGCAACCACAAACCCAGCAACCTTTAATTACCTGCATCTTTAATCAATTGAATTAACACAACACATCCAATTACGGTGCAACACGGGCGCATGTGCCGGTCAGAACCGGTTACAACTAGTTACGGCCGGTCGAAACCAGTAATATCCAGTCTAAACTGCCGGTAATGGTCCGGTTAATCGGCTTAAGTTGTATTTATCGCACGAATCCGTGTGTCTAGCCCGTTCGTGTGAGTTATCGGATATTGTGAATGGACAATAGGTATTGTGAGATGATTGTGTGGTGATAATAAATTGAGTTCAGCTAGAATCGGTTTCTGTGCTTGCGTAAATAATTTAGCTAGTATGTGAAAAGCTTTTCCGAGTATTAAATACATAGTAAATATACATTGCTGCAATGAAAACAAGACGGGCCAGTGCGGATTGGTAAATATTATGTTAAAGTTGAGGATTGATGCTAGGTACTATGTTTGACGAAAACACGATTCCATAAAATTTTCAAGATAGAAAAAAAAAAACAAAGTTACCTCTAAACCGAACTATAAACTGCTTGTTAAAATACATTACTTCAAATTAGATCATGAAACTTATGTAGTTTCATGAAATATAGCTAGTTAATTCAGTTATTATTATGTAATAATAACTGAATTAACTAGCTATGTTTTTTAAATTACCATTATTTTTACCGTAAAAAGCAATTACATAAACTATTCGAGCCTTGGAGCCGCCAGCACCCCACTCTGTCTCGCTCTCACTCAGCCCGCGAGTAGTATGGTGCGAGTGAGATAAAAAGGGAATTTGAGTTAAGGTAATATAGGGTCTTAAGTCCTTAAGTAATAGGGAGCGAGCCTATTGCAATTAACCGGGCACCAATCCAGACTCCGTGCTGCCGTATTAAGAAATTCTTTATGAAAAAAACCTCATGCTCTCAGCACTCGTATATGTGACCGCTAGACCGACGAGGTAGTCCTTTGAAAGAGGCCTTTTCTAATTAAATGTATGCCTAACTAAGCAAGAAAAGTCGTAAAAAAACTAAAATTAAAATTCTGTGCCAAGTACAGTCACAATCACCAATATGTATACACTTAGCAACTTTTATAAGTGATTTTCTCCTACTGTATTGATTGTTATTTTATGTTATAACGAACATAGTATTTTGGAACCTATCTATATATATATATATAAAAGAAAGTCGTGTTTGTTACAACACTTATAACTCGAGAACTGCTGGACCGATTTTGATGATCTTTGATTTGTTGGATTTGTCTTCGCCCAGAATAGCAGAATAACTATTAAAAAATTGGAAAAATTCACGAAAAAAAAAAATATGAAGAAAAATCGTTTTCTCATACATTCTGTATAGAATGGGTTTTTTGATAATATCTCGGTAGATAGGTAGGTAGGTGTAGGTAGGGTAGGTAGTTAGGGTAGGGTAGGTAGGTAGGTAGGTAGGGTAGGTAGGTAGGGTAGGGTAGGTAGGTAGGTAGGTAGGTAGGGTAGGTAGATAGGTAGGTAGGTAGGGTAGGGTAGGTAGGTAGGTAGGTAGGTAGGGTAGGGTAGGGTAGGTAGGTAGGGTAGGGTAGGTAGGTAGGGTAGGTAGGTATGGTAGGTAGGGTAAGTAGGTAGGGTAGGTAGGTAGGGTAGGTACCTACCTTTCCTATGGAGAAGAGCCGGCAAGAAACTTCATGGTTACTCTTTTAGCAAAATTCAATTATAAAAATCAAATCAAATCAACTTTATTTTTGCAGAAAACACTGTTACAATGTTACTAAAAGTAAATGTTTCAAGTGATTCTACCGATCCAAAGTGATTCTATTCAACGACGATTTTCTCTTGTACTAACGATTGCAACTTCGAAATCATACCTATTTTATAATAATACTAGCTGCTCGCCCCGGCTTCGCACGGGTAGCAAGTACATATCTACGGCGCACCTACCCTACCTACCTACCTACCCTACCTACCTACCCTACCTACCTACCCTACCTACCTACCCTACCTACTTACCCTACCTACCATACCTACCTACCCTACCTACCTACCCTACCCTACCTACCTACCCTACCTACCTACCCTACCCTACCATACCTACCTACCCTACCTACCTACCCTACCTACCTACCCTACCCTACCCTACCCTACCCTACCTACCTACCCTACCCTACCCTACCCTACCTACCTACCTAGGTAGGTAGGGTACCTACCCTACCTACCTACCTACCCTACCTACCTACCCTACCTACTTACCCTACCTACCATACCTACCTACCCTACCTACCTACCCTACCCTACCTACCTACCCTACCTACCTACCCTACCCTACCATACCTACCTACCCTACCTACCTACCCTACCCTACCTACCTACCCTACCCTACCCTACCTACCCTACCCTACCTACCTACCCTACCCTACCCTACCCTACCCTACCTACCTACCTAGGTAGGTAGGGTAGGGAACCTAGGTAGGTAGGGTAGGTAGGGTAGGGTAGGGTACCCTACCCTACCCTACCTACCTACCCTACCCTACCATACCTACCTACCCTACCTACCTACCCTACCCTACCTACCTAGGTAGGTAGGGTACCCTACCCTACCCTACCTACCCTACCTACCTAGGTTCCCTACCCTACCTACCTAGGTAGGTAGGTAGGGTAGGGTAGGGTAGGGTAGGTAGGTAGGGTAGGGTACCCTACCCTACCCTACCTACCCTACCTACCTAGGTTCCCTACCCTACCTACCTAGGTAGGTAGGTAGGGTAGGGTAGGGTAGGGTAGGTAGGTAGGGTAGGGTAGGTAGGTAAGGTAGGTAGGTATGGTAGGGTAGGGTAGGTAGGTAGGGTAGGTAGGTAGGGTAGGTAGGTAGTGTAGGGTAGGTAGGTAGGGTAGGGTAGGTAGGTAGGGTAGGTAGGTATGGTAGGTAGGGTAAGTAGGTAGGGTAGGTAGGTAGGGTAGGTACCTACCTTTCCTATGGAGAAGAGCCGGCAAGAAACTTCATGGTTACTCTTTTAGCAAAATTCAATTATAAAAATCAAATCAAATCAACTTTATTTTTGCAGAAAACACTGTTACAATGTTACTAAAAGTAAATGTTTCAAGTGATTCTACCGGTCCGAAGTGATTCTATTTAATGACGATTTTCTCGTGTACTAACGATTGCAACTTCGAAATCATACCTATTTTATAATAATACTAGCTGCTCGCCCCGGCTTCGCACGGGTAGCAAGTACATACCTACGGCGCACCTACCCTACCTACCTACCTACCCTACCTACCTACCCTACCTACTTACCCTACCTACCATACCTACCTACCCTACCTACCTACCCTACACTACCTACCTACCCTACCTACCTACCCTACCTACCTACCCTACCCTACCATACCTACCTACCTTACCTACCTACCCTACCCTACCTACCTACCCTACCCTACCCTACCCTACCTACCTACCTAGGTAGGTAGGGTAGGGAACCTAGGTAGGTAGGGTAGGTAGGGTAGGGTAGGGTACCCTACCTACCTAGGTAGGTAGGGTAGGGTAGGTAGGTAGGGTAGGTAGGTATGGTAGGGTAGGGTAGGTAGGTAGGGTAGGGTAGGGTACCCTACCCTACCCTACCTACCCTACCTACCTAGGTTCCCTACCCTACCTACCTAGGTAGGTAGGTAGGGTAGGGTAGGGTAGGGTAGGGTAGGTAGGTAGGGTAGGGTAGGTAGGGTAGGGTAGGGTAGGGTAGGGTAGGTAGGTAGGGTAGGGTAGGTAGGTAGGGTAGGTAGGTATGGTAGGGTAGGGTAGGTAGGTAGGGTAGGTAGGTAGGGTAGGGTAGGTAGGTAGGGTAGGTAGGTATGGTAGGTAGGGTAAGTAGGTAGGGTAGGTAGGTAGGGTAGGTAGGTAGGTAGGGTAGGTACCCTACCTACCTAGGTAGGTAGGTAGGGTAGGGTAGGGTAGGGTAGGTAGGTAGGGTAGGGTAGGGTAGGGTAGGGTAGGTAGGTAGGGTAGGTAGGTAGGGTAGGTAGGTATGGTAGGGTAGGGTAGGTAGGTAGGGTAGGTAGGTAGGGTAGGGTAGGTAGGTAGGGTAGGTAGGTATGGTAGGTAGGGTAAGTAGGTAGGGTAGGTAGGTAGGGTAGGTAGGTAGGGTAGGTAGGTAGGGTAGGTAGGTAGGTAGGGTAGGTGCGCCGTAGATATGTACTTGCTACCCGTGCGAAGCCGGGGCGAGCAGCTAGTATTATTATAAAATAGGTATGATTTCGAAGTTGCAATCGTTAGTACAAGAGAAAATCGTCGTTGAATAGAATCACTTTGGATCGGTAGAATCACTTGAAACATTTACTTTTAGTAATACCATTGTAACAGTGTTTTCTGCAAAAATAAAGTTGATTTGATTTGATTTTTATAATTTAATTTTGCTAAAAGAGTAACCATGGAGTTTCTTGCCGGCTCTTCTCCATAGGAAACGACCAATTGGAACCGTGCACCTAGCTTCTGACGTTTCATAAGTGCCCGTGTAGGTTTATGTGAAATAAAATATTTTGATTTTGATTTTGCAGAATGTATACATATTTTTGGTCGTGACGGTACATACCTAAGTAGAATGAACTGTATAATTAAACAAAGCTCCATCCACCCAAATATTTAATTACTCATACGCCTAAATGAAGGATACTACTTATATAACGTTTCAAATGTGTGTAAATTATGAATTTAATTAATGTATGTGTAAAACGTTGGGAATGTAGGTACCTACCTACATTAATTAGATTTTCAAGAAACTACCGAAGCCTGAACTGCCTATACGAACGGTGTTTGGCTACGTTTCAACTAATTGACATAATTCGTGGTGTGGAATGGGTGAAATATTAGACATTCTCTTTATTTATTGCCAACTAGCTTCTGCCCGTGACTTCGTTCGCGTTGAAATCGTCAGAGGCCATAAATATTAAAATAACAGTCACATTTTTATAAAACTACTAGCTGATGCCCGCGGCTTCGCCCGCGTGGATGTCGGTTATTATATACTAAATCCTATTGGTCAGTTCAGACCGCGACGTGAAGCGACGAGACGCTGCGCGTAGTCTTTAACAATTATGGAACTTATTTTCTCCACGAAAAGGTATAATATCAGTGCGAGGGTTGACACGTGTCAAAGTACGCTGAGATGCGCGGTGCTGCGCAGCGCGTGCACCTTAATGTGTAGTAAATAAATTAGATATTGTATTGGATCATAAAAAAGTGCGCGTCGCGTCGCGAACTGACCCTTACTCGAGAACCAGTCTATCCATTGGTGAAAACAGCATGAAAATCGGTGCAGTAGTTTTTGAGTTTATCGCGAACAGGACGACAGACAGACACGGCGAAGGACTTTTTTATAATATTTAAGGAAGGACTAGCTGCGCCCCGCGGTTTCACCCGTATAAGACTCGATCTCGTGGGAATATCTTATGTATGGATAGGTATCCTATGTCCTTCTCCAGGTCATGGTTTACCCATGTGCCAAATTTTATCCAATAAACAAACAAACAAACTCACTTTCGCATTTATAATACTCTTTACGATAGCATAAAAGGTTTATCTCTGTAAAGAAAAAATCTTGTTTTACACTATAGGCTTCCAATCAGTTTTGCAGTAAAATTCTGTTGTTCGCGAGTGCCATCACAAAAAAACCCACTTTCACAAACGTCCAGATTCAGGGCAAATATCTGTCGGCCGTTCAGATTTTTTCCGATAGGAAAATTGGTTCCAACACTCGACTTTCTGAACAAGAATATAAAAGCAATGCTTTTGTTGGCTCTATAAAATTGTTTTCATGCTTTGAAAAAACGACTTTTAAAACTGGCCAAGTGCGTGTCGAACCACGCACAATGAAGGGTTCCGTAGTTGGGATTAATTCAACCTAAGAACAAACTTAACATTGTAGTTGAAAAAATCATCAAATGTAAGTTGGTCGATTATTACTCGGTAACTTGTAGAGTCTACTTAACTGTGATGGTTTTCCTTTTCATTTCGTTATATACATTATACTACTGCCGTGAATTTTTCAAAACCAACCATTTCGCTGGCAGGGGGACACTTGACTCTATCAAAAATTAGCACTTTAAAACATAATATTTCGCAAACGGATCCTTGAATCTAAACAACACAATATTTTTAAAAACCCTTTCAAACGACACCATGGGATTGACGAGAAAAAAAAACATAACCACGTTAAGTTTAGGAGATAATCTAAAAAAAAATGTATTCATGATTTTTTTATACCTCTTTTTCGCCGTTATTTATAATTATGTATTCCCATACCAAATTACAGCTTTCTAGTACTAAGAGTCTCTGAGCTAAGCCACGGACAGACAGACAGACAGACGGACGGACATGTTGACTACGGAACCCTAAAAATGGAACCTATATTATGTACCTAATAATGATATATTAAGAGTCTGGATTTGTGCCCGGTTGATGGCAATAAGCTCGCCCCCTATTTCGCCAGCTATGTCGACTTAAACATAAGCTCTAAGGCCATAAACAAATGAAATAGTTAGAATAGAACAACGTTAAACTAAAATGGAGACTAGACTAGAGCATAAAGCTGAAATTAAAACAACACAATCTCAAAGGAATAGATATTTAATGCTCGCATTTAAACTTTTATTATAATTTTACTTTATGGTCGAAGTACGTTCACCGCTCATTGTTGGGAATAACCATAGATTTTATATAATAACGCACGGACATCAAACTTATATCTACTTTCTTTTTATTCATCTGAGTTTGTCAGAGTTTTTTTCGTTTCGAATTTATTTGTTGTACCGCACATTAGTAGTAACTCTTAGAAAGAAAGAAATAAAGAAAGAAAAATGAGTTTATTTGTCACAGAAAGATAATTAACTCGAGTAACAGAACAATAAAACACTAACCACATTACCACAAAACCGTGTTTATAAGTTTAGCCTAAACACCTTTTAAACATGACATTTCTGTATGTAGTTTGACATAAAACTGACATTAAACACAAAGTCAAAGTCAAAGATTTATTTGCAGATAAATATGGTTACAAAGTTCTCATAATGGTAGTTTATTAGTAGCTTATACTTAATCATAACATAATGACATGCAAAGATTATTTATGAATGCACAATGCACAGATTATTTAAATTTAAATTGAAGGAATTCTTTTAAATTGTAGAAGGAATTCTTGATTAACCAGCTGCGTAAAGCCCTACTGAAGCGGGCCATTGGAAGTTCTTTAATTTGGTTAGGAATCCTGTTATAAATTTTAATACACATAGGATAGCAACTTCGCCCATAAAGTTCCGTTTAACACGCGTTGAACAAGTAACTTAGTTTCTGTGGTAAGGCCCAATAGATCTAAAATAATCACAAGCACAAAACGGAAAAGGCCTTACCACTTAAAAAAATACTGGTATTCAGCTGTATCCGGTTAGACTGTAAGCCGACCCCAACATAGATGGAAAAAGGCTAGGCAGATTGAAATCGAAACTGTTGTCATAAATATAGATGGTTGCTGCACGCTGCAATTCGTTTCACGATAATTATTATTATAATCACAAGTAATCTAAGTCTTCGCACGATACCATTACAAAGGGGACTACCGAAACACCACCACCAACAAACATAAAGCAGAAAGTTGGACCTGCATTGCAGCTGTTAAACATTAATGAACGTAGCGACTAACACTGCAGTGAATACTAATCTACTTCGGCTGAATTTGCAGGTCCATATAGGGAAATTTATTATTTTTCTCAAACATCCTTGGAAATTCGAGCATTATTTAGACAAACTTCTTCGAGATAAATCGAAATTGCTGTACTGTTCAAAAACAAATGACGATGCGGCCGGCAAAGTAACCTGTCGTGTTTAGCGGCCAAATAAATTACTATGAAAACTCATATCTGTCGTGTTATTCAAAAATGGAACGAACTGTTTACTTCAACGCATCAAAGATTTTATTTAAATTTCGATTTGGCTTGCAATTAAAATAAAGAAGAAACAAATGAACATATTGGCGACAGTAATGTACTATAACTGTATGAAGGGTGCCAGCAAAGAATGCAAGTATTACTAAGGGTTAATAATGAGATAGACAGACCAACTGAAAACGCTCTTGTACGGTCAGGGAAATTTATTGGTTATCGACTTAACACTATGTCGATAAACGGTCAATGTAAGTAGGTCGAAAATTTTATTTTTTTAAAAGTCCCCGGGGGTTAAGCGGAGGTGTACCTATAGCACACCCACATTTCGCCAATTATGTTATGTGTTTGCGCACGCACTAGTGCACTACAATATCTCCTGCGTCGATGGCTAGTTTTCACCGAGATTGGCCGCCGTGACCGTAATTCAGTTAGGAGGACTGTATTATAATTATTATGATACCGAACTTACAACCAAAACATAGAATATAAGACACAGTCGCAGTCGAAAGTACTGGTTTAGACAAAAAAAATATGCAAAAATGAAGAATAATTTTTATACCAAAAAATTTTCTCCACACATAAAACTCTGCTGACCCAAAAACCTTAACAAATTAAACTGTGAAATTCCCGTCAACACCCTACAATGCTATTTAATGTTCGCACATAAAACAAGCGTAATTACGTACACGGTGCGATGCGAGAAAATTTCACCTTTTCATTAATATTACAGACTTCAGGGAGTTCTATTAATTATTTAAATTCATACGGAATCGTGTGAACGTATTGTAAGCCTGTTTAATGAAACTTTAGGGGAGGTTGTAGAAAGGGTTAGGGGTTGCTTATCAAGATTTCCAGCCGTCATGTGTCACACTCGTGACTTCCTTACTCACGAGTGTCCAGACACTGACCACCGTACTCACATGTTACCTAAATCTTCCTGTTAGGCAGATACTATATAATCAGAACAAAAATTTATTGATTTTTACTTTTATATAACACACTTACATCACATAATCAGCCTATAATGTTCCCACTGCTGGGACACAGGCCTCCTCTCGATGAGATGATCCGTAATCTACCACGCGGGCCCAGTGCGAGTTGGTAGATTTCACATGTCTTCGAATTTTTGGTTCTAGGACATGCCGATTTCCTCACGATGTTATCCTTCATTATTTTTGAAGCAAGTAATACCTAATTATACAATACGCACATGAATCTGAAAAGTCAGAGGTGCGTGCTTTGGGTTCGAACTCGAGACATATGACTTGGCAGGCTGACGGTCACACCTTTAGGCTATCACTGCTCTTACGTACCATAAATTAATGATATAATTATATTTATTTTTTTAAGTCGGCTATACGAACAGTTTAACGTGAATAATATAAATATTTTAAAACTACACAGTATAGGGTCGTTGTTTTCTATTCGAATACCCTTAGAAACAAACACTGAAAAAAACTCAGAGGCCAGGGTTTCTTTTAAAGTCCAGATCAATCATGTATCATGTACCTATCATGTTCTGATTACGTGAGGAACATGCAGATTAGTGTCTGAGATGGTCTTTTGAGGAGAGAACCATACAGATTTGCGTGGACCTATCCAGTCAGTCCACGCATGTGTCAGTAGGTAAACGTTTAGCTCCACTCAGAACTTAGGGAGCTCAAGAAGAAGCTCATAAAAAATCTAAAATAAATTCGATATTACAGAACATTATCTACAACAATAAATCAATGTTTAAAAACTTTTGACAATCCATCAGGTACTCAAAACGTCTCTTTACAAAACTTTAATCATTTTATGAATAACCAAAGACTTCTAAGAAATTTTAGAGGTTTTATTCTAGAATTATGCTTTGGACAATTGGAGAAGCTTTCGGAACTACGTTGGGACTAAATGGCGGATTTGAATTTGATGTTTATTATGGGGGTTTGAGGTTTATTATGGGGTACTGCGTTAAATGCTATAACAAAATACCTAGTGATATATTGCAATTAAATAAAAGAAAATTTAAAACTCATATTAAAGTACACTTTGTAAACAAGCATAATTATTACAAATTAGAACAAGCATATTACAAATTAGAGGATCATATCCAAGATAAGAATGCTTGGAAACATGCTGGTCTTGCTCCATAGGACAAATTCGAGTCTGGACAAAATCAAACTGGTTGCTAATCTAGTTGTATAATTTAATATTTGTATATCATACATTTTTTACATTTTATGATTATTACTCTCACACACTGTCCTATTAGTATTACTAGTAAGTTTGTAGGAATATTGTGATATCGTATACTTTTACAATGTTTGTAAATATGTGAGCACCATGTATCTATCACATACTTAATTAATTTATTTGTCATTGCTCCATTTTTAATTCTTTTTTTTTTACCTATTGTGGTACAGTAATTGTATTCTCGGTGCATCGTCTTCACATGTAATTATACGTATAATTGATGTATACCAATTATTGTAAGACATTTTTTTTAAAAGAGTAACGGTGGAATTTCTTGCCCATTCTTCTCCATACGAAAACTACCTTTTGGAAGGGGCAACTAGAATCAGTTCTATTTCTATGTATTTGACAAATGTGCCTAGTTGAAATAAATTATTTGACTTTCACTTTGATGAAAATGTACAGAATTGATACCTGGAAAAGAAAATAAAGTAGGTAACTTAGGAAATAGCCACTATTGCCTTTTGTAACTTGGATTTAGTACCTACTTCTATCAACAAATTAATTACCACCACTACAAGACCACTTCTCACACAGATACGCCTCCACATTTTAAAATAAGTAAAATGGCTCACACACTGGTGGCATATAAACTGGAAAGTTTCAATGGATAGCAATCACGCCATAAGCACTGAGCCGCGCTCATGATGCAGCCCGCATTATCTGCGTATTCACACCTATCATTGGGAAATGAATATTCACGATGCAACTAGTATTGGGACGAAATAAGGCAGATCTACTGCTATTAAAAATTCAGAATGGGCTGCAAATGCTGGGAATAAATTACTAGCAACTGAATTTAATGCGAGAAGCACAGAACCGGTCGAAGTTGCGATGGTTGGGGGAGGCTTATGTCCAGCAGTGGACGTCTTTCGGCTGAAATAATTATGATAAAATGACTTGTATGTCCGGCGCAACCTGGGCAGTCCTCTTATATTTTTAATTTTTAACTAAGTTTTTACAATAGCATAATCAATATACACTGTTCCCACTACTGGGACACAAGCCTCCTCTCTGTGAGAGGGAGTGGACCGTAATTCACCACGCGTGCCCAGTGCGGGTTGGTGGTTGTCACAATGTCTTCGGAGTTTTTGGTTTTAGCGGTTTTGAGAGCAGTGGTGATGAAATAATTTATTTATTAATTTCATTTTATTTTTATTTTTTACAAGCTTTATATTAGCTTGCTCTGTTCGTATGTGTTTCCGGTTACTCCAATTGTCATCCATCTTTCAAGCACTTCCTGCCATCCGATTGAGCTGAAACTTGGCATACTTACATAACTACCGAGACATTTTTAAAAAATGATACCATGGAGATGGAGCCGTTTGAAGTTGGAACTCCTCAAACAAACAAGATAGGAACATCGTGTTTGGACTCACTAGCTATGTACTAAAAACTGACTTTGAAACTAGATGGTGTTCAGGGTCTGATGATAGAGCCGGAAGGTGGCCATGTCAAAACCCTTTTTAGTTCATTGAAAGCTTGTTTTTAAAATGATTTTTACTTATATTTTTTTTTAGCCTCAAAATGTGTAGGTACGCACCAAGTGAAGTTGTTAGCCCCATTAATATATTCTCTGAAGCGTCCTGTAGTTTCATAAAATTAGGTATCTAATTAACAAACTCATCAAGGGACTAGTTCAAAACTGCGCACTCCAGAGGTCGAGGTAAAGTTGCTTTAAAACGCTAACAATAATTACATTTTTAATAAAAATTTGGTCTTAGCTATGAATTAAAAAATCCCTTTTTGATTCGCTGCTATACAAATGACCGCTATAATTGTAACCGGATGCAGCTAAATACCACTATTTACATGGAGCGACTGCCTATCGGGCCTCCACAACCCAGTAACTGGGTAATACGATACCCCTTGGTAAGACTGGTTGTCAGACTTTCGAGCTTCTGGCGACCCGTAACGACTGTCAAAGATCCACGAGTGACAGCCTGGACTAACGGCTTAACGTGCTTTCCGAGGCACACAGGAGTTTCGATATGTAAAGATGGTCATACATCCACGGACAAACCCCGGCAAGGGTAGATTAACCTGCGACCCGTGCGGCTGTTATTACTTAGCCACGAGCTCCTCTTTCTTTCAAACCAATCTTCAATCTAAAACGCCAAGCCAAGAAATGCAGGTTGAAAGCCAGGCAAAGCTCCCGATACGTATTTCACAGGCAGTTTGAATAGGCCCCGAGCTGCAATATGTGCTCCGGAATATAAGCCAGGGTATAAATCTGCATAGACGGATAATATCCGCAGAGATACTGCCACTAAGATTATTAGCTTGATATTAGGGGTAAATTGAAATTTTGGGTGCATATTGCATGTTTGAGATATGAGATTGGATGGAAAGATGGTTTGAGTGTCAAAGTCAAAGTCAAATAATTTGTTTCAAGTAGGCAAATTAAAGGCACTTTTGAACGTCAAATACATAGAAATAGAAATAGAACTGATTCTAGTTGTCCCTTCCAAAAGGTAGTTTTCGTATAGAGAAGAATGGACAAGAAACTCCACCGTTACTCAAATGTTTTACAATATTTGGTATACATCAATTATATAATTACATGTGAAGACGATGCACCGAGAATACAATTACTGTACCACAATAGGTAAAAAAGAATTAAAAATGTAGCAATGACAAATAAATTAATTAAGTATGTTAATTAATTAATATAAAGTGAATGTTTGTTTATCTTAGATTTCAAAAAGCATGTATAGTATACTCTCCTCTTCTATACATATTATAATACAAAGTCGTTTTTCGTGTTTGTTTATAAGTCCCCGTTCTAAACCACGCAACAGATTTTGATGAGGTTTTCACCATCGTTTAGAGAATTTATTCCGGAAGGTTTATGTGTATAATACGTTAATATTAAAGTTAAAATATAACTAAAAAATCTCAATGTTTTGTCAAGTCGTAAAAGCCGTGCGAAACAAGAGCGAGTCTCTAGTTGTATTAATATAATAATTTCATCAAGTTTACACAATTTTACTTAAATTATACATTAACTTAGCAAAGATTTTCTAAATTAAATAAGCCTTCCAAAATTACTAAAGTTATTACAAAGTGTTCTCTACATTATCTCATTTTAGACTGACTTCGTTATTAAATAACGTTAGTGACCTTTATGCATATTATGAGTCAAAATTGAGTGAACTTACATTACGAACTAAATTAGGTAGTTAATATCAATCTTGTATTTATAACAAATTGTCTTCCAGAACTTTTCCATAACAGATTTGTTCATATAGAACAAATCTATCTTAGAGAGATGTATTAATGATTCTAATGAGTATACGTCTTTAAATACATATCTTTATACTCGCGAATCCTAATTATTTAGATCAAGATACAACCTGACACTGATCAGCAAATTGCAACAAAAAAAGTAAACAAATTTGAATTTCGCGGGCTACAACTAGTAATTATTTTACAAAACATGTAATTTAGAATTCGCATATATCATCAATGAATATCTATTCATTGATATTATAATAGCATTTATATAATATAAATTGTTAACTAACCCAAAAAATATACTTTAGAAAACAAATCGGATATAATTCCCCAGTTATAAGCACTAACAGACATACAAACAGAGAGACCATTCGGATAGCATGCAAGGAAAGGTTAAAAGGTGTAAGCAAGAAGAGATTTATTTAAACCCAGTTTGTATTTCACACTAGCTGCTGCCCGCGGCTTCAGCCGCGTGGACCCTAATTATTTTTATGTAAAAGTCCCGTCAAAATCAGTCCAGGCGTTTCGGAGATTAAAGAACAAACAGACAGACAAACATTTCTAATAATTGTTTTTTGTATTTAGTAAAAAGCTGTTATTTTGAGATAACAAACATTTCAATTTTATTTATTTTTATGTATGTATATGTATAGAAGATGTATAGATTCACCGATATCCTCGCTACAAAAGGCGTTGTGATGTGTAACAAAGCATGCCCACCTAAAACTGTTGAGCGCCACAAGCACGCAAATCCCTCAAAGCTCGGAGGTATTGAAATGTTTGAGCTCTTGCGCGTTCCAACATGTTCTACTTATCGTGGAAATGCAGGATTCTACCTGTTTTTTACGCTGCTACCCTAGTACCTAAGTGTTTGAGTGTTACCAAACTGAAGTTATCTTAAAAAAACTTAAATTTAAAAAAAACCCTGACAAAAACAAAGCATCTAATAAAAAAAATTATAGCTAAGATCACTCTCGATCAAGTCACCTTTCAAACAAAACCAAAAAAATCAAAATCGGTTCAGCCGTTTGGCAGCTACGATGGCGCAGACGGACACACAGATACACACGTTAAACTTATTATAATACCTCTCTTTTTCTGTCGGGGGTTAACAAACTTTAAAAAGCTAAAAACTTATGATAAATGGCTCTGTATTAAAAAACAAAAATGTTTGACACTTGGAACTGACTTTTTCGGACATAACGCTTTTTCGTTACGTGACGATTTCAGTTTACTTCTACCGACAGTCGTTAAAGACGATACGTGACAATTTTTCTACCAGTTTACTCCTACCGACCGCGTTAAAGAACTTCGTTCCAAAAAGTAATTTTAACTATGCAAATGCTTATCTAGCATTAGGCAACACCTCTGAGTCAGATAGGAAACGCCGATCTCATCTAGATCATTTAAACAAAAAAATGACGTGTAAAAGTGATTTCAATATCCTATTTACAGAATAAACAATTTCATTTCATTTCATATCTTTTCACCATTAGGTAGATTTTATTTATTTATTTATTTATTTAGTAATAGGTAGCTTCACAGCTGACAGTAAGTATAACATTAATATTAATCAAAACATTACGCCAATTACGAAGTACACAGAAAAATAGAAAATACAGAGAGTGACATATTCTTAATATCTATAGTGTGTGCGTGTGTGTATCTGTGCGGTGTAGGTGCTGTAAGTGTGTGTGATGTGTGTATGTTTATATACGTATGACTAAACTGGCACTGCTGAGCACTACTAAGCTAGGCTAGCTGAGTATCCGGTGTTTGATGGAGGATTTGGATAATCTCCTTTTTAAAACTGTTTCGTGTGGTATTGAAGGGGTCCAATGTTGCAGCTACACACACTATCCGAAACTCAAAAATCAATAGAAGAATATAATCATAATAATAATCAACAAATTGATAAAAGACAGGGTAAAACAAAACTTCCGGATGTCAAACAAAAGGTTTGGCGCATTGCGGACATGCCACGTGCTTCCGATCGGTTTGGATCACAATAGTACATCTATTGTGATCCAAACGGATCGGAAGCAGGGTTCGTGGGACCTGAAAACCATAATAAAGGAACCATTGATTAAATAGTTTATGGCACATCAGTGTACCTTTTTGGTTGGTGGTAAGCTGGTACTGTAAAAAACCGGCGAAGATCGTGTCGTGCTCACACAATAAGGACGCTTGTACACGCTAAAAAAAGTCGCCGGGTCAAGAATTCGTGTCGTTTCTACACATGAACTGTGTAAGCTATACAAGCTATACATTTCCAGTTTATGCCGAACTTGCATTGTACTGGAAATGTATAGCTTGATGTGTAGCCGTGTATACACAGTTTAGGCGCTGACCAAGAAAAAAAAAATTTTGTCTGCGCTAGATCCGACGCGTGAAGTTGCTCCGGTACGAAAGGGGGACGGGGTAGGGGGGTGTTTTCATGCCTAGATCTGGCAAAATTCTTGTCGTGTACACACGGCTACACATCAAGCTATACATTTCCAGTTTATGCTGATCTCGCATTGTATAGGATTTCCGTACAATGCGAGGTCAGCTTATGTCATTAACTACACTCTTTAAATAACTAATTAAAGTACCAAATTTTTCAGTAATATAACAATAACTACTGATAACAGCAAACCCGAAGACAAGGGGAATCCTTTTACAAAGTGCCTAATACCGGCCGAACATAAGGGCAGAGACACTATATTTTAGCGTTGCTATTAATATGAAAAGTTTGATCAAAAGCGAAACTTTGCCAATCGCTGTCTGCCTTTTGTTTCCCGCTTAAATTAATGGCGGGTGGAAAACAAGAGCCTCTTACAATGTCGTACAGGAAGTATTGAGCTTCGTTGATAATGTTTTCACATAATTTTTTGTGGGACAGAGGAAGTCTATGATATTATTATGTTAAAGTTTTAAAAGATTGATGGTTACAATAAACTTAGGGAGGATCCTCCGACGAGACAGGTGTTGTGTCTGGCAGGCAACTGCCCAACGATTCATGTCGGATTCTTGTATACAGGGTTATTGGTACAACACCAACAACCTCTTGAGGAGTCATTGTACTCATCATTTTGAACAACTTTTACTATGGGAACAAATAAGAAATCGCGAAAAAAAAACAGTTGTTCCGTACATTTATGTTCGCATCGTCAAAATCGGATACGGAATACGGAACACCTGTTTTTTTTTTTCGCGATTTCATATTTAGTATTTAGTTCGTATGTGGCGATGTAGATGCCGCCACGGTACCTACTACGAGGTTATTTTGGCGCGTGGCCAAACGTGGAACTAACGTCGCCATCTTGTTTTTTTTAATACATTTCAAGTGACTTTTCACAAAACAACTGCAGAAATGTTGACCAACATCGCCACGCAAAAAAGCACTCTACCCTTAACGACTGTCAAAGATATACGAATGACAGCTGGGACCAACGGCAAAGCATGCATGCATTTAATATGTCCATTTTTTTGGACATATTAAAGAGTACTCTATTTTCTATATTACGCCTTTTGCACCTACATACGACATAAAGTAAAAAGGTCAGTTTTCTCCTCATCCTTATCCAATAGGAAAACTCCCACCAAATCCAAATTGATCGTACTAATAAAATATAATCTATAAATACTCATAATTCGATATATATCACAGTTGGGTAGTTATCACGCATTGGTGTAATGTCTCGGAAACAATGACCGTTCTTTCATTGTTGTTACATAGCGATCTTAGGGAGCGTTTAGACTTGCTAGGGAAGATCGTGTAGTATGTGGTCGAGTACAGGGCCCTGTTTATCAAAAGTTACAAGTCACACGTTCACAAGTTACCTAGAATGATAATTTCCGTTAAATTCATAGCGCATCTCCATATTCATAGTCTTAATGTTCCCACTGCTAGGACACGGGCATCAGGTCATTTCTCTATTTTGGCCACATTTTAAAAAAGAGAATCTAATTTAAACATTTATTGCGGTTTCTTAGTACCGCAATAAATGTTTAAATTAGATTCTCTAAGAACGACACTTGTAAACTTGTAAGACGGAATATTGAGTCGTCGGATACTCTCAGGATGTGTTATGATTTTCTACAAGATATAACTTATAAAAAAAAAAATGATAAACAAAATCACGAAAAAAGTGTCAAATTATAAGTACTTGTGAACTAAATAATGGCATTTGGCATTAATACAAGGCTTGTAAGTTTCGATAAACAGGGCACTGGTTTTTAGACACTGGCCACTGACCCTATCCATTGAATTAAAGCAGAAACCAGTATAGTGTGATAAACAGTTCAAGCCCGCACGCATGTTACGAGTTACACGGTTAATTTTCTGTTTTGATTTTAGAAATATGGGAAAACTACTATGCAACAATCACTTTAAGGTAACAAAGCACGGAAATGAAAGGGACCTTGAATGTCCCTGCTTTGTCTACTGTTCGTGCCTCAGCAAAAACAAAAGATTATCACCGTATTTGTAAGACCAACCTCACTAATTGCACAAATCGCAGCCCCGTGTAATAATCTGCAAGAGCGTAGTACAGTAGATACAACTCTAGTTAAGGCAGCCAATTTAGGAGCTTTATTCAAGATAACATCTAAGCTCTAAGCAGAGTATTTTCATAGCCGGTACTGTGACTACTACGAGGCTAATAATGGTATTTTCAGTAGGTACTCTACCTTCCTCCCAACTAGCCTACTTACTCGACCAATGTAAACATAGCACAGCGATCTAATGAGCGATAAAACTGTGTTTATCCTTATGTTTCTGTATTTTTCTTTCCAACTTTTATAGGTCGAGATAAAAACAAGATTATAGTTGTGGACTTAATAACGTTTGTGCTCTGATTTGTGGAAGTTGATGTTTCTTTGTATCTGTTAAGCACTGCTAAGCCTTTTTATCTAGGAATTTCTTTTTCTTCATAAGTCTTTTCAGCTTTGGTATCAGTCTTATTTTGTAAAACTTGAGCCCATAATAACTACCTGTCATATTCGTTTTGATCTATGTGGTTACAATTATTATTATAAATATTGTAGTTCATCTATTTATTAAATTAAGTAGGTATAGAACAATACTGTCGCGGCCTGCAATTGGCGCATTGATGGACGATCGTGAAAGTGTAGGCCGAGGCGAAGCCGAGGCACAAATACGTGAGTTCAACAATGCCTGGTTGCGGCCAAGATTTGTATGGTAGGTACTTTTCTCAAATAATGCGCGGAAATTCAAACTGAGTAAATTAATTATAAATTCCAGAATCAATGGCGGACAACGATAATTTTTTTTTACTTTAAACAGTTTCTTCTTTACTTTAAACAGCTCTATTTGCAGGCCAAATTGAAATTTAAATAGAATCTTTGGTTGCCATGTGACCTCCTTGGTTGCCATGTGTTGAAGTGAAAAGTTCGTTCAATTTTTAATAACACGACAGATATGAGTTTTCGTAGTAATTTATTTGGCCGCATCGTCACTTGTTTTTGACCAGTACAGTAATTTCGATGTATCACGAAGAAGGTTAGGTTTGAAATTCAAGCATTATTTTGATAATGCTTGAATTTCCAAACGTGTTTGAGAAAAACAGTAGCTCATGCTTCAGCTGAGGTAGCTGTAAAATATCGTGACATTTTATTTAACGTATGAAATACTAAATTCTAAACACAGTACTTACATTATGCTAATTTAGCCCCACATAAATATCCAACTGAACAATTGAGTGCAGAGAACGGTAATCCCACTCGAAGCCAGGTATGTATACCCGAGTCAGGTAGGTTCAATTTGCACCAACATGCACCTGTAACCGCGCGTAGAGTAGTGAAGTGAAACAGGGGCTTCTAATGTCTTCATTTATTTTAAAGTTACCATTCAAATGTTCTAGGTCGTGGCTAAGTAATATCAGCCGCACGGGTCGATCCGTCAGGTTAAGCTACGCTTGCCGGGGTTGGTCCGTGGATGGGTAACCATCTTTAAATACGAGACTCCTTCGTGCCTCGGAAAGCACGTTAAGCCCTTGGTCCCGGCTGTCATTTATGGATCTTTGTCGTCATAAGCCGAAAATCTGACAACTAGTCTTACCAAGGGGTATCGTATTACCCAGTTACTGGGTTGTGGAGGTCAGATAGGCAGTCGCTCCATGTAAAATACTGGTATTTAGCTGCATCCGGTTAGACTGGAAGCCGACCCCAATATAGTTGGGAAAAGGTTAGGTTGATTGATTGAAAAATCATCCTTTGATCTATAAACTTGAAACTTGGCCCGAATATTTATCGAAATAATAATGATTAACATCATAATCATTTATTTTCGAAAATTATCTTTAATAAATGTGGAAGGGGTGTTGTTTGTAGGGGAAAATACGAAATCCACTCGAAAAAAGTCACTGGCGAAGTGCTAGTTGGAAATAATACAGAAAATGAAATAGCTTTGGGAATCTAACAAACTCGTTCGATATTTTGTACATATCGTACAAAATGACGTGTCATGTTGAGGAATACATATGTTATAGAAAAAATATTCGAGATCCTAATAGCTAGCCCAGTGTATTGGTCCGTAAATGTACGCACGCAGACTTTTCCAATCAGAGTCTAGAATTCTGAGAGAAAGAAATGTAGCAAGTAGGTATATTTTTACGTTTATATAAAACATGAGATAGAAAGGTTTATATCAACTTACAGATTTTTTGGAACGAAGTTCTTTAATGCAGCTTGTGGTAAGAGTGAACTAGCAGTAATCGACACGCAAAAAAAAAGCGAAAGCGTTCATACTTGCGACTGTCTTCTTCTAACTTAAGGGTAATAAAGAGAGCAAGAGAGAGACAGAGAGAAAATGTGAATTTAGTCAAAATGAAAATCCAAAATGGCGGCTGCGTAAATTTTCTCATTTTTTGTCATGGGTGTCGTTTTCATAATTTTCGAGGTTGCTAAAGCCGACCGTGAGGTCAAAATGTAAATCCAAGGCGTCTGCGCAAACTTTTTTTTGTTTTAAATCTTACGTGAGAGGGAACTTCTTTCCTGCTGGGATTTCCCCCGACTGTGCGGTCGGGGGAAATCCCGGCAGGGAAGAAGTTTTTTTTTTTTTAAATTAAGTACATAAAAATAACTAGGTAAATTGTATCTACTTTTACTTGTGTTTACATTAATCATTTATTGGAAGACTATAGACTGATGTACGACCAATAATTCAAACACTATAGTCTAACATGGTCCTCACATGATATGACCAAGATTATGTCTGGACTTTAAAAGAGACTGTGACCTCTGAGTCAGCAGCCAAACGAGCTACTTTCGCATTTATATTATTAGTATGGATAAAGGTTTAATAAGCTAAAGTTGAGCTGCCTCTGTTTAATATAAACACCTTCCTACTCTATGCAAGGTACGTGCTAGAGACTATCCGGAATAACCATACGATTTTCTGCAGCGCCTCTTCTAATAAAAATATGGCTCGGATTCAATCGGCTCGACTCGTGGGCGTGGGCAAAATTATAATCAGCGCCGATATTGATACGGAAGTCATTCCAATCTCTACTTTGTTTTTGTAATGAGTAAAATATTTGGATTTTTGAGGTAAAATAAGATTACTTTGGGATGGAATACTGATTACCTAGTTGTTATGACAGAATTATAGATAGATCTTTAATTTGAGATTATAATCAATCTGCCTAGCCTTTTTCCAACTATGTTGGGGTCGCCTACCAGTCTTGCTGGATGTGGATGCAGCTGAATACCCGTATTTTACATGGAACGACTGCCTATCTGACCTCCTCAACCCAGTTCCTGGGTAATACGATACCCCTTTGTAAGACTAGTTGTCAGACTTCCGGGCTTTTGACAACCCGTCAAAGATCTACAAATGACAGCAAGGATCATAGCGGCAACGGCATAAACATATCTTAAAAAATATAAGTGATAAAATGAAACCATTATTTCTATTACGTAGGACCTTTATTTATAATAATCAAACGCACAAACAATTTGGGCTTACACTTTTTGGTATAAACGAAGAAAACTAAATTTTGGGCTGTTACCTTCTTTGGACCATGGGCACCTTCATTGAACCACCAGGTTGCCGTCAATGGACTTCGAGAAATTTGTTCTAGAGGTCCAATCAAGGTAACGAATTATAATTATCAATTATGATTAAATTATGGCATACGAGGAGAGATAAACAATACTCCTTCACTTACGACAAGCAAACAAACTATAGTTAGAGGCTACTTAGTTACTAATTAAATTTTACATTTGGCACATCAGGTCATCAAGTCTCACTGATTCTAGGGCGTGGTTCATGCTAGTTTTATTGCAAGTATTTTCTTTTATTCGGCGACATTCTGAAATTGTAAATTTATAATGATTTTTCAAGAGTTTTTTCCATAATTAGTGAAATACTCGGAGCCTACTCCAATAGTTATGACAAAAAAAATACAATAAAAAGTTGGTATGATTGGACCGGTCCAACGGTGGAACTCTCTTGAGGTCCATTGATGGCAACAAGGTACTCGTTAAGAAAAGGAAATCTTAAACATACATGGACATGATTAGACAAAATTGAATAACACTCATGGAATCACAATTAAATTATCTAATATTTCATACCCGTGCACACAAACAAATATGAATAGAATGATACTTACATCAAATTGTTCCGAGTCAAATAATAAGATTTTGACCGCCGCATACACAACCACTCAAGTCACTCCTCACCACGTGCAGCAGCTTCACTGAGGTAAGAGGGGGGTGCAACTGAGACGTCACGGACTCGTTTCGACTAGTTTGGGTGTTGCTAGCTTGGACAGTTTTGGAAATACCTTGGTGGTCCAATGAATGAGCTAGTCCAATGATCGCAACTTTCCCCTATATTTATATAGATAAGTATATGCTTTATGTATGTATGTATTTATTGTATATGGAAATGGTACACCACTGACTACCTGCAGTATTATCTCTCCTTCGCGCTTTAATCCATCCAAAGGTTGTCTGTAAAAGATCGCTCTTAGCGATAAGACCGCCCATTGTGTCACCCTATGTTAAATTTCTACATTTGTATCTTTATTTTTTTATGGTGTACATAATAAAGAGTATTCTATTCTATTCTATTCTTAATCTGATCGATCGTCTCTTGCGGCTAATTTTATAACTAAAAATGTTTGTTTCAGATCAAATCAACCCAGTGAATTCAGTTCATCACTCAACCACAACGATGAAAGATTAAAAGGAGAATCATCAGGAAGCATTGGCCATTGCAGAAGGACGCCAGTTACCACTACCTATGATCGGACGGGAAAAAAATTACTACCTCTTTGGTGTCGCAAGTGCTACTGTAGCAAAGTGTCAATTCCCGGGTCGGGCAAAGCGCTATTGTGTTTTTCCGTCAGGAATTTCTCAGTAGCAGCCTTTTTTTTTTCGATGGTGTGAAAGCTTCCAATGACTTCTCCCGCTCTGGGCGGAGCGGAAGGGCGTGCCAGACTTTATTGACTAAAACCCACCCGTGTTCCTTCAGTTGCCTGTTGCCAAGGTCCCGGTATCCCTTTCGGACTTTCCCGCATCAGTAGCAGCCTGGAGTCTGGATTTGTGCCCGGTTGATGGCAATAGGCTCGCCCCCTACATGGGACTTAAACTTAACTGGCGAAATGTGGGTGCAGTGTAGCTACGATATGATGATATATGATGTTATGTTATGAGAAAAAAAAACATAGGAATACACTTACCCTTGGTTTTCCTTACCCTTCACACCTTCATTTTCCCCTACACACCAACTATCCTGTATTCTAAGCAATCTATACATATACACCTATATACATAGAACCGAAGTTACGGAATCGCACCTATATACCCGATCAGAATAGATTGAACTGGAAAATATCCAATGCAAATATACTCTGGTGTTCTTCGTAAATAGGTATGGATTTATGGATGCGGTATTGCCAACATGGACGTATGAAGGATGGTCTTGGGATCTGAGCTTTATTTGTGGTCTAGCTTCAGGTAAATACTATGATTCTTATAATTTTGGCATACGTTGCTGACCGGTAATGTGATGCTAAGGTACTGTAGACTCCGAGAGAGTCTTCGGTACCGGTTCGAATAAAATACTTCTTGATAGTTTTACTAATTTTACTAATTATAATAACTCAAGAAAATCAAAGATACATTTTATATTAATCTCGCCCGCAAGCCAGCCGAGAGGTCAACTCACTGTTTCTTCCTATTCTCTTCTAAACACAAACTGCTACGAGTAGAACATTCGAATCAAGCCTTTCTTAACAGCCAGTACAATTGTATGTTGCCTATTGCATAAAACCTTACAGTACACATTCAGCCAATTTTAATTTATCTTTATTGCAATTTAAATTGAATAGAAAGCTATTGATATTGAGATTACTTCTGTAACCTCGCTCCGCTTAGCACTCGATTTGGATGTCAAGAATACGTTAATGCTCAAAATTTTTGTGACATCTAACATAGGAGATAACATAGGAGGATTAGTAGTCTGACTTGACTACTAATTAAATTCAACCAATCAATCAATCTGGCTAGCCTTTTCCCAAAATTAATTCGATTATCAGTCTGAAAAGAATGCTGAAGCTTAGTATTAATTTGGAGCTTTATAAACTATAGTTTCTACCAGAGATGGGGCCAGTTAGAGTGATCTTGAACTCTCACTCGAACAAGACGTTCTACTTGAAATTATTCTCCAAGTCTCCTTGGACGAGGCACTTTAGGTGCTCTCCTCTGAAAACTTTAACTAAATAATTTATCATCGCACCATCTCTTACCTTCCCAGTTTCGTAGCTCCGAAGTAATTGCGAGCTAGCGCCCTGGACGTATAGAAAGGGGTGAAATTTGAGTCACGCGCCAACTAAACGTAGGTACTCCTCATAAATATTGTAATCAGACCAACGCAGTATACCTTTCTGCTGAAATTTATTTAAATTCACCCACTTACGTATTCCTCAGTTTTTATAGAACCTATGCTAATCTTTCTTATAGATAATCGTAAGATTGCGGGTGGCCTTTTCAAGATTCCTTTTATTCCGAATCTATAATAAATTCTGACTGGTCTATCTTTTTTCCAGGTGTTGGACAAATGCCTCTTCTCATTTAAAAAGGAACAAGAACTTATCACCACACTTGGCTTTACACCATTATTTCCAACTTTCTTCAGAATATTTACCTTCACATCATCATCATTATTTCAGCCGAGACACGTCCGCTGCTGGACTTACCGCCTGGCCACGGGACATTTCGCTGCAGCGAATTTCCCCGCAGAGCGAACGGCGAAGCGTCTTGCGACTAAAACAAGTGAATAAAAATGTACTGCCCGCCGCACCGCCCGCGGCACTGCTGTTCGCGCCAGCCGTCCCGTGGCCAGGCGGATAGTCCTCCCCCAAGCACCGCCACTTCGGCCGGTTCTGTGCTTCTCGCATCCAGTGGATTCCTGCGGATTTATCTTCACACATAAATACTCCTAAGTGATGTTTTTGTAGGAGTCACAAGCACCAATTAATTAAGTCCTTTCCAAGTATTTTATACACATAATTTATAAGAAAGCTTGCTTAATCAAACCTGTTATCGTTTAATTAACAAAATTAAACACACCTCCTCATAAATCCAGGTTCTACACGAACACGCACTTAACATTTAAAATATACGACAGTGTACTGTGAAATATATTCTAAATTCATTAGTAACGTCGTTTGTGCTATTTTCCGTAGTTTATAATATCAAGTGCTTAGTTAAGGTGCGTCTACATAGCAGCTTACAATTCCTAATTTTTGGTGCATCAATTGTTACTTACTCGTACAGCGTGCGTAGCATGACCACCGCAAAAACGGGTTTTGTCAACGGAAGAATAGACAAAATGACAGATTGTGATTGTTTATCTGTCATTTTGTCTATTCTTCCGTCGATAAAATCCGTTTCTACGATGCGATGGTCAAGGTCATGCTACGCGTGGTCTCACATTCTAGTGACATCAACTCAAATTTATTTGAATTCTTTGCTACAGTTTCGCTTTATGCTTAGCACCGACTTTAAAAGAATTGAGATTGAGATTTATCTTGATAACAGGTTCGTAAAAGTAGATGACAAGTCACCTGTCAAGGCTTGGAAAACATTTCTAATAGCAACGAAGAGCAAAGGATAATAGGCCACAGGTACCTGGGTTTTCATATTTGAGCGTGCCGAATGATAAAAAAAAAAAAAATGCCCCCTGTTTCGGAAAGCACAGTTGGTCCCAGCTGTCATTTTTAGATCTTTGACAGTCCTAGGTACACACGGCTACACATCAAGCTATACATTTCCAGTACAAGCTAACCTCGCATTGTACGGAAATCCTATACAATGCGAGATCAGCATAAACTGGAAATGTACAGCTTGATGTGTAGCCGTGTGAACAGGTAGTCAACAAAAACCCGAAAGTTTGACAACCAGTCTTATAAAGAGACGTATTACCCACCCTGTTACTGTGTTGTGGAGGTCAAATAGGCAGTCGCTCCATGTAAAATACTGATATTCAACTGCATCTGGTAAGACTGGAAGCCGGCCCCAACATATTTGGGAAAAGGCTAGGCAGATGCTGCTGATGATAGAATGAAGAGAGGCATTCATGAACCACTATTTATTTGTGGCCTTGACTGCAACCGATTTGGGTCCGAAATCTACCTTTTCTGGTTAATGCCTTCTGAGGTAACCAGCAGTATTCTGTCTACAGCCTTACAGTGTGCCTCTCAGAAGCGTATTCTCAACATTGTTCGAGGAGTTCAACATACACGTTTATTGTATTTCAAACGTGTTTCGCGTAGTTTTCGAGATTCACACAAGTAGATTGGAGAACAAGCATTGTGACATGGAAGAGCGACGTTTTGCTTTGTTTTATTATAAGGGTATTTAACCTCTCTGCTCGACAAGACTTTGACACGTGACACATCAGCTAACTCGACAGGGTGTTGCGAATTCCGTCATAAAAATCAGGAATTTACATGAACTTTCAGCATTTGAATTTATTAAAAAAAGTATGTTACCGCATCTATTTTATACAATAAGTTTGTGGCAAATATCATAAATTATATGTCGAGGACGGTCAAACCGCGTCAGTCGACTGCATAAGTTGTTTAAAATAGGTATAAATACACCTATTCAAAAGGTAGGCAACTCAGATTCCCTGAAAATATGTACATAAACAATCTTCTCTCTTGCTGAAAATATGCAAAAGGACCAAATAAAGATATTATCATTCTTTCTGCATTCTTACTTTTACCATTATTCATACTTAAACTAGATAAAAAACACGATCAAATATGAACAAAAATTAACAAAAATTGTGGTGCGACGTAACACTTCTTAGTGCTTACCGTCACCCAATTTTTCGATTTCGATTCAAATGTTGCACTCAGCCTAATCGATATTCGATATAATCAAACTTGATTAAAAATTGTAGAAACTGAATAAAAACTCTTTGGTATATTTTTCATTAATTATTTTATTTTGAAAATTAATTTTAGTAATAAGTACATATACATACACTGTGGATAGTGGTGTAACGTTTTAGGGTTCCGTACGACCGAATGAAAAACTGAACCCATATAGGATCACTTGTGTCACACGAGTCAATTTGCTTCGCTTTGCTTTGCTTCGAGGCAATTTGCTTCGAATCTACTGGACCGATTAGGTTGAAATTTGGTACACATATACATTTTGGTGACCCAAACATGGAAATGTAACGTAAATAAATGGATTTCGCAAATAGTCACTTTTGGGGGGCCAAACCAGAAAATTGAAAAAAAAAGTTTTCGAAAAAGCGTTCATACCTGCGACGGTCTTCTTCTTATTTGATAGCAAGAGAGAAAGAGAGGGAAAGTGGGAATTTAGTCAAAATGAAAATCCAAGATGGTGGGTTCAATTTTTTTTAAATTTTTCCTCTTATCTTTCGTTTTCATTGTTTGCGATAATGCTAAAGTCAATAGTGAGGTCAAAATTTAAATCCAAGATGGCGGCTGCGACAAGTTTTTGTCATGTGTGTCGTGTGGTTTTCGGGTGATAGTGTCGATACCCAATAAGATGAAATTTTAATTATATTGTAAATAAATTATCATAGACATCAGTCGCTGTCGATTGTAAACTTGATAGCCAAAATCCCTAAAAAAGGACCTCTTAATTATTTCGTCACGTCCGTTCGTCCATTGGTTCGGATGTCATACAGGCATTTTACTCGGACACCTATTTATACTATAGGTACCTACCGTTGAAAATTTGGAAGAAGGTGTATTCTTTACACCGCCAAAAATCGTATAATAAAATTACCATAAACATAATTAGGGGTGTCATTCCCCATACATGCAATCGAGGGATGAAAAAAAGATGTATGTAAAGATGTATGACTCATAAGCAAGCATGTAGCATTGTTGGATCTTATAATTAAAATGATAAGATGCTTCTAAGTGACTGCTTTTTGAAGTGAATAACCCATTGTAACCGAAAATAACCCGTATTTCAACAATGAGTTACGGGTTATTTTCGGTTACAACTGTAGAATTAACTTTGTTTTTCGTAGTTTTTTCTAGAAATACAAACTTATTTTTGAAGTCGAAGAATTAATGCTGTGCAATGTGCATGCGTATATGTTCATCCCAACTACGGAACCCTTTTGTGCGTGGTCCGACAAAGACTTGGTCAGTTTCTTAAATTTCGTTGGGAAACTACCACAAAAAAAAACAATTTCTAGTACCTACTCAAGTAACCTAATAAAAACAAAAACTAGCAAGCTCATACAACTAACAAAACATATTGACGTTATGTAAAATTAATTTCTCACCATTATCAAACAAAATTTTGTTACGCCTACCTAAAAAGTATACTGGGCATTCTGTAGCAAACTATCAGAAAAGTTTAAAAAATAAAATCCACATTAAAATAATTTTGTCCAATATATTAAAATAATTTAGAACAGCGAGCGCATTCCATTTTTAAATTCAATTATAGAATCATTTCGGCGCGAAATTCAAAAGATGACCTAGCCCGGCCATAAGGTCCTGTCTATTGAGTTAATAGAATGTATAGGTTTCAATATAATGTCCGAAAAACGATTAAAATAACATTAGAAAAGTATAAATTATTAATGTATCCAGTGCTTAATGTATTTATTGTATAAAACAATTTTATTTCAATTTCCAAGTATCGATTTCTTATATTTGACATATTAATTTATCGAGAAGAACGAAATTTAAAAAATAATCGTTTGGCATAATCGTTTTCGGACATCATTACAATAAAAAAAAGTATAATGGACGGCGATTTTGAAAACAAATTCAGTAGTGGTAATGAATAATACGTGTTATTGGACCCGTGTTCGTATATTATGTTAAGATTTGGACATTTTCTAGTTGTATATAATATTTTGAATAATATTTGTCACATTTTAAATCGTATCTACATGTGTATGAGTGATATTCGTGAAAAGTAAAAATGAAAACACGCACGATTGGCGCGAAACTTCGTCTTTGGATAACACAAAACTTCATTACCACTATTTATTTAACTTGAACAATGGATGACTTCGTCAAATAATTAAATGATGTATTATTCACTGCCCCTGTGGTGGGGTTTGGATGTTCAAAATCACAAATTTTTATGTTTTTTAGCCTCGACCACCACTGTCATCAAAATGGCGATTATGGTATTTACAGTCTTGAATTTTATATAGGTGAATTAATTAACTTGCGCGCTGAATATGAAAGATTTAATGGCGTAAACATAATGAGTTTTTATCCAACTCTCATAATTAACGCACATTCATAAGATTTGATGGGTAGCATATTAAATATTTCCATAATCGAGACAGGGTGTCGTATGTGGTAATTCTGGGGTCCAATTGGATCCGCTACCGAGCCGGCGGAGGTTTTTGTGTTCGGGTCCAATTGGGGGCGCTTCCGAACTATACGGTTAAACATAATCTGTGGTATTGAGTTGAGTGGCTGGAAAATTGAATAAGCGTGAGATAAGTATTTCATATTATATAGGTATAGCATGTAAGCAGTTTGGGGTAGATAATTATGGTACCAAGAAGAGTGAGTGTGTAAGTGAGGTCTTACCAAGGGGTATCGTGGTATCCAGGTAGGTACTGTGTTGTGGAGGTCATAGGCAGTCGCTCCATGTAAAATACTGGTATTTAGCTGCATCCAGTTAGATTGGAAGCCGACCCCCCCGGGCCAACGTAGTTGGGAAAAGGCTAGGCAGATGATGATGGTAGATAATGGTACTGTAGAAATAGTAATCTGCTTTGTTGTACTATGCAGCCTACATAAATAATAAAAGTCATTTTAAAATAAACAGGGTGTAAGGGTAAACAGTCTTGTCATTCAAACCATGGGTAGGTGACTTAAATATAAAAATAAATGACCGAGTAACAACAAAAAAAAAACGTTATTTTCATTAAAAGATTCTATGCGACACCGTGCTCGCTAGCGAAACAGCTGACTGTCTGAGAGAGGTCGCGCTCACGGCCGGTCAGGTCACCTTCCACGCCCCCCACCCGTGTTGAGACGCAAGTTTGTTGCCTTAGCGAATGGGTGAAAGGGTGAAATACTGTAGTTGTAAAAAGTAATTTAAAAGCGTAATTTTTCATTGATTTTACGTTTGACACCAAACCATTGGTTTTAAGGATAACGGTGTTTACCCTAACACCCTGTATGACACTATACCATACCTATATTTTCAACGAAAAAGGTACCCAAAGTTACCCTTGCTACAATAGTAGAGAAATAACGTGGAAATCTTATTCGAAAAGTGTTTTCAGAACCAAAAAAAGTAATTTCTTTCTGAAAGTAACGAACCTACTTATGCAAAAAGGTCCAAAGATTCAAAGAGTCTAGAGAATCTAAAACCTTATTTTCAATTGAGGTAGGTACCGACATAGGTTAGATATATCAGACATACAGGCATAAAGGCATAAAGGCTACTGAAGACAGATGTTACGCGACGGTGCGACGTGATTCTACTAAGAACTTAGTACTTCACTATGAAGTTTTCATAGAAATTTTTATATGTACTAAAGCCACTTCGCGTCGCAGTGTCGCGTCGCACCTGTCTGTAAGTGCCTTAATCTTTAATAAGTATTCCTTAAAAATATAATGAAGTCTTATAATATTCTGCTCAAATAAGGTACACAGACCCTAGCCGTTCAATGTACCCGAAGGGACTACATGAAAGGAATTAATTCATATAATCACAAATTAATAGGTCACTCTCTATACCAAATGTCGGTAAAGCAGTCAAAAGTGGCTTTGGAAATTGGGACGGTCATAGCGGTAGAGGTCAAAATTTCATTTTCCCTAATGAATAATATCCTCGCAGTGCGGTCATATATCTCGGGATTCGAGAAATAATATCTACTTTGTGATCCGTTTGAACGGGCTAGTGGTTAGGCGAGTAGAGTGAAGGGAAGGCATGGCGTGGCGAGATAAAGGAATTAGTGTGGAATTAAATTAGTTCCTGACCGATAGATACCTAACTCATAAGTTTCAACACAAATTGCTCAAACTTTGAGCGAGTTTTAGCTCAGTCGATGTTTATTTGCTTTTCAACCTTAAGAATGAAACCAGTTTCACAGCACCCTTTTTTATAAAAGCGACTAGAATTTTTGAAGGGTGTTAGCTTAGAACATCTCTAAGGCCCTGTTCACACGGCGATGATCAGTACGATGTAGGTAATATTATTACGAGGATTAGTTGGGATAACACGTCATACGGTTACAAACAAAAATGCTATTTGAAACTGCCATGTGATCACAAAATTGTACAGTAAAATATCGTACCAATCATCGCTGGGCCTAAAGCACGTAGCAGCTGTTCGATAAAATCGTCCCCAAAAAGTTTTTATACCGTAGCAACAACCGTAAAATAATAATCTCCTCTATTTCAAATACACAGTACACATTTTTTTTTTTTTTACTTTTATAAAATATGGTTATTTATAGAAGTATACTGGTCTTTCCTTTATTTAATTAAGTACATATAAATAACATTTTGAAATATTAGAATAAAAAAATATATAAAAACATTTTAAAATAATAGTAGCTATCGGGAACAGGGTCCAAGCTACCGGCGCGCCGGTAGCTTGGACCCGGCGGTCAGGGCTCCAGAGAGAGGAACCTCCTAACAATGCGAGCCGTGTCCAGGAGTACCGTTTTCTGAATCAAGCTGCCCAACGAGAGCCCCCATAGGTTTTGGTCGAAGCAAGTTTATTTATTAATCTTTATTGATTCAGATTTTAAGGCTTCTTATAATGTGGTGTACGTGTCACGCACGTTAGTAACAAAATAGCTAGTCTAGCCTATGTTAGTAGGTAACTAATAACTAAACAGATCTCTATTTGCGTAACAACTTTTCGTAAACGTTTACAACATTACGTTTTTTACGTTCTTGAGCAGATTGTTTTTCGAACTAGCAATGGACAGCTATCTGTTTCAAAACGATTCAGATTGTGATTGATCGTGTATTTCGCAATTAGGGTGCGGGCGCGGTTATAAGGATGTAACAACTTGCTCACAGTATTTTTTATTGGGCAAGCACTAGCCTCGTCCAAACGGGCCTAAAGTGAGACTAATGTTTCGTATCTTAATAGGAATCTCGGTCTCATAATGTCCAAGTCATCAGCGTTTTCCGAAAATACCCTTCTTAAAGACCAACCACCCCAGTTTTTGCTGATTGCTTCATTTTTTTAATAACCTCACTTCGTTTCAATTTGAATTGAGTCCCGTAATTGGGTGAAAATGTTCAATTTTGGAATTTAAGTACCCTGTGGGGTGGTGTTTAGGGCTCCCCAGGTGTATTGACATAAATGCCTAATCAAAGTTAATAAAGACAAATTAATTATGTACCTACTTAAGTACCTTTACTTTTTCTTTTCTGTATTTATATGTGTGTGCATAAATGGTTAAATAAATAAATTAAGTTTCTTGGCTCAGAAATGAAATGATGATTAATATTTATTTCTGTGAGTAGAGATTTTTTGATGTGGGTACGTAGGTACGTTGCATTGATGGTCTGAAAATCATTCTTCCATAAACATAGGTAAGAAGTAGGTACCTACACTTTGAAAAATTGCAAGTTAAAAACCAATTGGCACCGAGTGGTCTCATCCCGCGGGGTATTCAGGGTTGTGGAATGAAAATTTCATTATATTATTGGTCATAAAATCTAATTAGACAAAGTCGTAAAAACCATTAAGATCAATCACCAACCCTTGGCCTACCGACTGACCGTAATGACATGACATCCGCAGGCGTAGGAACGGAAACGCAGGTACTTACCTTCCTCATTATCTACATTGGAAAATGTAAGTAGGTACCTAATTGATTCATTTTCGTAAAAGAAAAACGTAAGTATACTTTATGGGTAAAAAAAAGAACCAATTTATATAAAAAAATAAAAATTTCCAACACTACTATTTAAATCAATGCTCAGCACCATCTTTCAAATGTTGGCGCCAGTTTCAGTGTCCTTTGGATCCTTTCTTGTGAAAATGTTATCAATATCTGTTAATAGATGGCGTTTCAGGAACAATGGAATATTATTTCATAAAATAAATAACACGGTTTTAAATGAAAGTTATTATATTTGAATTATTTTTAATTTTACATTTAGATACTTTTTTATTCACATAAATATTATTTATTAGCAGCCACGTTTCTTTACTTTTTTATCTGTGGAAGTCGGTAAAACAGTGAATAAACGGTGTTTATTATTTGGACTAGTGACATCTATTGCATTTCAAAAAAACGTTTGAAACGACAATCCAAGAACAGCTGCTAGAAATAATGATTAGATACTATTGAGAAAACACAATGTTTTCTTAATTTTAGACACGTATGGAAATAATTATAGAAAGCACTGTAAGGAATTCACGATTTCCTAAAATTTTAAGAGGTAGTTTATGTTATTTCGCACCATTCTTTGAAATTATTCAACCGCTAGGAGCGACATCTTGCAATTCAGTTTCAAAGTTTTAGCTGTCATCTATCGGAAAAAGCTGTCAACAGTGGATTTAGTTCACATTCCATCCGGGGCGCTCACAACCCAAACAATGAATACCAACATGGTGGCAATGTGCTACACAGTTTGAAAATGCAGGTCGTGTCATGCTTTGAAAAAAATCATTTTATACTCGAATTTGGTGGAAAATGTCGGACCCTAAACGTGCTACTCTTATAACAGTGGGTGCTCCAAAAAGTGCAAAGAATAATGTGAACAAAACAGTGAGATTAACTATAAATTTGGATGAAAGCAACGAAAGTAAATATCCGGAGCTGAATTACAAGGAACTAGTCATTGCAGAAGAGGTAAGTTATAACAGAAAATCATAGCAATTTACGCAACCATACTGGTTTTCCAGCTCTTTGTAGTGCAGGGCTTCTGCTAAAAAAAAATTCAAAGCCTAAAGATTGACAGGGCATCGGCCACGGCCGGTTTCTTGGGGTCCAGTTGAAATCGTTTTAGGATATTTTTTGCTTACGTTACACGGTTTTGTATTAGGTTTGTGACATGAATTTGCGTCCACGGGTTGCTCGAGAAGCTCAGATAGCGGTCGCCATGTTTGCAACAATCATAGAAGTTCGTTGTCGGCTTAGAACATCATTTTACGAGAGCAATGTTTTGATCACTAACACGTTATGATTAAAGTTGTTTTTGCTCCAATATGAATAATTTTTACATTGTTATGCCATATAAATAACTTGTATAATGAGTGCTGACGATAATGCATTGCGTACGATATCATTATAGCACGCGAAAGTCTTGATTTCAATGACCTAGGATAACCTACCAATTGTATACGGTATCCGGTAAAAGCAAGGTACACTTTTAGGTTACATTTAGGATATAATTAAAATATAATGTAAAAATGAAAGTATGAACATATGTTTGCAATTTGAGTGTACATAAGCTGTATCTATATAGGTATGTTTATCATAATATGAGATAGAGGATGCGTGTAGTGAACAGCTATACTACGTTGCGTATCGTTGTACTGTTCTAACCCATTATTAGGATTATGAGATTAATTTTAACCGATAGAAAGGGTTATTTATTATGTATTGAATGCGTTTATAGAATGTTTGGTTATGTATTTGTTTGCAAACTTGATCTGCAATGTTGCCAAGTTGGTTTCGCTTGCAAAATGCACCCGTTGGCAGATTGTATCACGACCTTTGCTTCTTTGTGAGCTTTTTTTTATTTTCTTAGGCCTCTCGATCGATACACTGTTTTTGGAGTATATAACGTGCATAGGTTATGTACTGCGGGCGTCTTATATACATTCGCGCGTGTGAGTGTGCGTAAACATAATGTTTTGATTTGAGTGTATTGCAGTTTTTTAGAATGGTTTTATTTATTCATGTATTTTCATTGCGTGTGGGACGTACTTTGGTAGACATAGAGATAAATAGTTTCAGGTTTTTTTTTATGCGTTGCGGTATTGTTATTTTTAGTTGGCGGTAAGATGTATCATTTTATGAAACAGTGTTGATAATGACTATGTGGATAATAAGTTGGTTTTTTTTTTATAGCGCGCGTGCTCTTTGTCCCGCGCGCTTTCTGTCAATTATGGCGCGCTTTTATCGCCGTTATGTCAATGCAGTAATGTCTATTATTGAGTAACTATTAATTATTGACAGATGGTTGATGTAATGTTTTGTAAATAAACACTTTTCGAATGTTTTTCCTTGGTGTAAACTGTAAATGCAATGCTATTGCAGTTTCGTAGGTTTTATAGTAAAACGAATTATAGTAAATGTGAGTTTTAATATGTTATTGATTGTTTATTGATGTTGCTTTATGAAATATTTAATTTTTGGGCAGGTTTGTAAGGTTATAAGTAGACAGATAAGTGCCCGCCTAGATAATTTACATCATGATTGATGACGTAATCAATGATTCATAGGTATAAGTACCTACGTTCTTACGACGATAATAAATAACTTATCAGCGATTTTTTATGTAGATGAAAAATATTTTAACGTCTTCTTATTTCAAGGCTTTTTATCAAGTTTAACCTTTGCTGGGTATGATCTGCGTAGGTTTACTGGTGTCATTGTCATGGCCATTCTTAGGTTATTTAAATTAGGAATTCCGAATGACCATTTGAACAAGACTAATCCTTTGCTAAAAATAAATAATTCTAATTAAAAAAAGACTGGAAACAATACATAACATTGAAATATTATAAAAACGTACATATTGTTAAAGAAACATGTAGAAATTTCAATGTGAACTTTAGGCGGATGGTTGAATAATTATCAGTTTATTGATAAGTGCATTGTCTTGTGTTGTAAAAAACGTTTGAATCGCGAAATTCGCGAATTTCAATATTAGCTGTTAGTAAGTACACTTTCTCTTTCCAACTCAATATAATGATGGATAAAGCCAATAGCCTACTAAATTGGTGCCATGTTTGACTATCTACTTCCTTCACAAACATTGGTCATCCAACACTGGTCCTAGATGTCCCAATAATGTACCTAAAATCAAATAATAATACATGTTTATCTCCTAAACAAATAATATCGGACAAATAATCTAAGTCATGTCATGTCAAGATACCTAACATTAATCTTTAGCTTTCAATACTCTTGAAAATAGACCAAGGCGAAATCTTATGCAAATTTCGACCAATCAAAGCATGCTTATGGCCGTCACAAACATTCTCATTGGCTGACAATCATGTGACATCCATTGTTTTAAAATGTCTATAAAAAATAATTAGTCCATTGAAGAATTTTGAATAGAATTAAGGTTTAGATAAATTTGCAAATAGGTATAGATTGTAGACTATTTATTTTATTAGATAAGTTATCAATTGTTATCAGTAGGTATTTATGTAATTAAGTACCTCTATATGCCCATAAACTTAGGTGTGAAATGTTATTATTCTTTGACTGATTATACTTAAAAAACTTGAATATCTTTGTGTAAGTTTCAAGTTTTATAACAAAGGATGCAGAATTAACTTCCTTAAATATGTAAAATTACTCAAAGTAAAGTCTGTTTTTTAATCTCGAAGCGTAATTGGACTTAATAAACTGTTACCACGCAGCCCTCTGCGCGAAGTTCTGCCAAGTTATATCGACCGTATTGTATCAATTGATTCATAACCATTATCTACAAAGTAATGATAATATCCTCCTGAATCTATGTTAATATGTGATTCCCACGTCATTTACACTGCACATAATCTGTGTGTGCCTATGTGCATGTGTGTTGATAGTCATCGTAAATGACTGGGTTCTTGACCTACTAAGTTGTAACTGTATTATTATACATGCACTTAGTTTATGAATGATCAATGGGTATACTACCTATGGTATGGGTAGGTACTACTAGTATTACAAATTCGCTTTGTTAGAGACTGTTATCCTGATAATTTATGTAAAATGATTTTTTTTTCAAGCAGAGCTCATTATACAGGGTGTCCGGTAAATATTGGATAACCTTGAAATAGCATAATATAATAGAAGATAATAAAGGCCGTTAATTTTTTTTTAAATCCCAAGTAGTACTAGTGCCTTTTTAACTTAGGTACTTTTTTACCTTATTGTACATTCTTCGTCATCCTTTGTTTGGTCCAATTCATAAACTAGCTGAAACCTTGTATACTAACTGTGTTCCCATGACAATACATTTATTCGGCAGAGATGACCTGATGAATTTTATTTGTTTTTTTTTTTTTTTGTCTTTTATATTCAGATACTGATCGGGTGTTGTTTTAAAACTCATCTATTTATGTTTCAGAGAAAGAAAAGAGTAGAGAGGGAGAATGGCAAGACGGCAGGGCTGGACCCCTTCTCAGAGAATAATGATGATGTGCTGCGTGTTGCCAGGCAGTTTGAGCAGAAATATGTAAGTTTTATGGCTCTAATTATCATGCTTGAAGTTTTGGGCTACTAAAAATATCATGAACATAGGTTTTTTTTTATTTCTGTGGTCCATGATAATGGTAGGTTCACTGGCTGCGGTATCGTTTTGCCCTTCTACTTCTATACTTCGTGGTATCCATACTTTATATGATAATTATGAGATATATTTTTTATAAAATGATTCATATTAAATTAACTAGGTAAGGTACCTACTGACGTCAAACATCCTTTTCGAAAATGTTTTTTTTTATCAGTGAAGTTTTTGACAAATATTATCCTTATTAAAATGCATACCTGCCTAAATAATGAAGTAATTCTTCTTTCTACTTGATATTTTTTCCTTGTAATTTGTTGGATTCGTAACAAACCTAAAATGAGTACTTATTGCAAAGTTTATTTATTTATTCTTTCTTCATCGATATTAATATTATAAATTCGAAAGTAACTGTCCGTCTGTCTGTATGTTACCTATTCACGCCTAAACCACTGAACGGATTTCGGAAAAATTTGGCAAGGAGATAGATGGCATCCCGGGGGAGGACATATGCTACTTTTTATCGACATACCACACTGGCGAAGCCGCGGGCGGAAGCTAGTTAATATATAATTGAAATTTTCAAATAACATACTTCTAACGCCACTCTAGTTTTAACCCAACATTTTGATATAATGTTACCAACCTTGTTAGGTACTAACCAGCCTGAACTCAGCCCTCAGTCAGCCTTAGAACTTTCCATACAGGGAAGGAATGCCCATTGAACACCTCATGTTGGCGCTTTGATATCAACACTGGAACTTCATTAATTGAGGAGCTCGTGGCTAAGTAATAACAGCCGCACGGGTCGATCCATCAGGTTAAGCTACGCTTGCCGGAGTTGGTCCGTGGATGGGTGACCATCTTTACATATCGAGACTCCTTCGTGTATCCGAAAGCACGCTAAGCCGTTGGTCCCGGCTGTCATTCGTGGATCTTTGACAGTCGTTACGGGTCGTCAGAAGCCTGAAAGTCTGACAACCAGTTTTACCAAGGGGTATCTTCCTATCCTTTTACAACTATGTTGGAGTCGCCTTCCAGTCTAACCGGATACAGCAGAATACCAGTATTTTACAAGGAGCGACTGCCTATCTGACCTCCACAACCCAGTAATTGGGTAATACAATACCCTTGGTAAGACTTGTTGTCAGACTTCCGGGCTATCAGGGTATCGAAACCCATTTATTATGTCTATGAAGTTTCGCCAGTAATTTAACCTTGCATATTGGGTTAGGGACAATCAATGGTGAATTTTGTGACATTGTTTTTCACCTCAGTGTAAAACAAAATATCTAGCTTCCTTCCTTCCTTCCTTCATTATGATTTTCCTGTTTTATTTCAGGGCGGCAAGAGTACCTATGGCCGTAAAGGCAGGTCGAAACACGATGATTTCGCAGACATTGGTGCCGGGTACGATGAAAATGACTCCTTCATCGACAATACACATGGGGTAAGTCGTACATGTACCTAAATATGTATATTTCTATCAATTTCTTGGTTCTTCTCACCTGGAAAATAAAAACGGGGTAGTCTTTGGGAACTGCCGATAGAAGTCAAAACTAAGCAACAATGCGTAACCTCAACGTAATTCAAAGGTTAGACGGTAGATGGCGCTAAAAAAACATCACTTCAAGCGTGACGATGACGCGAGTTCCATGATTTTTGTTCACCCTAAAAGTGCTCAATGCGCCTAAAGAAGTTTTCACTTCAAAAACAGCTGACGAATATCTGGATTCTGGAAGGAAGGTAACCGAAGTATGCACACAGGGCCTCTTTATTTTCCTCTAGAAAGGTTCAGCACCTTATTTTATACTTCCACAACCGTTATAAATATTGCAAGAAGTGGCACTTACTGTTTGATTATACCTTTAAAGCTTACTAGATGATGCCCGCGGCTTCGCCCGCGTAGATGTAGCCTTCCTCGAGAACCGCTCTATCCATCGGTGCAGTAGTTTTTGAGTTTATCGCGAACAGACAGACAGACAGACGCGTCGGAGGACTTTGTTTTATAATAATGTAGTAAAGATTGCCTTTAACAACTCAGTTTGTCATTTAAAAACACCTGCTTTTTTTTAAGTTTTTAAAATATTAACAACATGGTCTGGAAACAATGCAATACAATTACCTTTTACCCGACTACGGTGAAGCCAAAAAGAAAGATGATTTTGACCGTTATGTAAGTATGTACACACGGCTACACATCAAGCTATACATTTCCAGTTTATGCTGATCTCGCTTTGTATAGGATTTCCGTACAATGCGAGGTCAGCTTATAATGGAAATGTATAGCTTGATGTGTAGCCGTGTGTACTTCTAAACTACTTATCATAATTTGACAAATGAGCTATCGTAATCCGGAGTCACACGTAATCTGTTTGATTGATGCCAGCACGTGTGACTCCGGATTTTTAATTTGTCTGTCTGTCTGTCGTATTTGGGATTTAGTTTATATAACTCTTATTTCTGGGCTTAAAAATGAAATACAATAACTTCAAAACTACTTTTGTTACTTCGCATTCACAACGCATGCTAGCTATGGCAATTATGTGCTAAGCCAAATCTGTAGTATCTGGGTCACACGGTATTTTAGAATAGGAACTGTCGCCGGAACACAATCGAATGTTTTCCAGAAGAACGGCCGTTTTAGCATTATGCCACAGTTTGAAAATAACTTCTTTGAATCGATACTGCTTGAGAACTGGTTGACCACATTAAAATTTAGTCAAATGTGGTGGAGAAAGTACTAAAGCCTACTTAGCCTACTACTTACTACTTAGTTTTGATAATTTTCCTTTTAATTTCGTTATTTATATACTACTACCGTGAAATTTTTCACATGTCCAAAACCAAGCATTTAGCTGGCAGGGGGGGGACACTTGACTCTAACAAAAATAGCACTTCAAAAGCTTAATATTTCGCAAACGGATCTTTGAATCCAAAAATGGTTATGGCAAACTCACAATATTTTTAAAACGACGGCAAAAAAGCAATTTAAAGTACTTAAAAAAAAGTTTAAAAATATCCAACCGATCCGGGCTATTTAAACGCCCTCCATTTGGCGCACTTGGTGTGGTGACGTGAAGACCGTGAAAACAAACAAGCAACTGTCAAGTCTACGTCAAACACTCCTTTTTGTATGAGCGTTTGACATTGACTTGACACTTGTTGATTGACTTGACATTGACATTTTGATTGTTATTTCGGATTGTTACGTCACATCCGCTCTTAGCTTTTCAAGTATTTGAATTATCCACGGTTTTTTGGGACTTTTTAAAAATTAATTTCTCGCTCAAAAAGAAATTTTATAAAAAAATATTGATGGAGGCATAATTCTGAAGTAATATAGTTTATAAAAAAAAATATTTTACCCATATTTGAATCACATGCATATTCCCTATTTTCACACATGATGTATATATCTGTTGCCGCTATAACAACAAATACTAAAAACCAGAATAAAATAAATATTTAACGGCAAAAAAATCACGTTTGTTGTATGGGGGCCCCCATACAACAAACGTGATTTTTTTGCCGTTTTTTATAGATAATGATACGGAACCCTTCGTGTGCGAGTCCGACTCGCACTTTTAAATACATTTTGTTTTGTTTTAACAGTTTACCTCCAGTGACTTAAAAGTTTTATTAATGTCTTCTGAACAACGCTGTGGGCTACATTATTGCTTACTTGAGTTATTTATGTTTGTAATATTTCAAAATGTAGCTGTTTATTGTTGCTATTTAATTAAATTAAATAAATTTAGTCTCGCCACTTTTAGATAGGCATTATAACCGTGGAGGACATATAAAGGTTCGCACGGTTTTTACGACTTGACAAAACATCGAAATTTCTTAGTTCAATGTAACTTTAATAGTAACGTATTAAAAACGTAACCTTTCCGGAATAAATTCTCTAATGTAAACGATGGTGAAAACCTCGTCAAAATCTGTTGCGTGGTTTAGAAGAACAACGCGGATATACAGACAAACACGAAAAGCGACTTTAATTTATACACCTCTCTCGCCTTAATATAATAAACTAATTCGTTTAATTCTGTTCAATAATCTGTCTATACTATACAAATGTCACGAAAAGCTCTAAAGTGGGTGTTAAAGGTGTGATAGACGTGCGAGCAAGTCCGCGTACTTATGGCTCGGCGAGCGTACTCGCCCGTGTGTCATGCTAAGTACGCGGACTTTAAAACCGCCGAGTAAGTTCGTCAGCGATCCAACAATGAAATTTTGAGCAATCTTAACGTGTGTCAACTGTCACCGAAGGCGAGCCGAGTAGGGTCGCGAACTTAAAAACCGCGTACTTTAAGTACGCACGTCTATCACCCACTTAAGAAGTATTTTGTGTTATTAAATACAAATGGTTTTTGTACGGTGAAACCATACTCTACCGATTAATAATTTCTACGTAACTTCATTTATTAATATTAATTGATCAATTAGTACATGATTAGCGGTCATCGCCTGTGCTCTCTCGCTCCTTTATAATTATAACCGTTGATCCGTTAAATACATTTATTTTACCTTAAACGCAGCAGTATCATTGAGTATCTTTCAATCTTCTACACATTTATTACAAGTAACTTGGCATGAAATTCTAATCAGAAAACTTAGACCGATTTAATAGCGGGTCCTTAACTAGGCACAGCCGTATCTTGGTGACCCAAACAGTGGTGGTGTGTTCTGCTAGCACAAGATTGTAATTCATAAATTCAAACTCAAAGCATTACTTTCAATTTAACCATTTACAGGCACTTTTGAATTGTCAAAGAGTCGGTCAGTTAGTCAGAAAGTTGAAGCTCGTTACCCATTCCAAAACGTAGATCTCTATAGAGAAGAACGGACTAGAAACCGGACAAGGACACTCTTTTAAATATAGATACTTATTACAAAATCCTGGGTACATTTATATTCATTCAACCTAACCTAACCCGGCCATATTAGCAATTCCTCTTAAAGCAGTTCATTTCCTGAATCTCAGCTGTCATTAACAATTACTCTAATTTGACATAAAAGCAATTCATAATTTGTGGACCATTTTACGAATCTCCATAGAAAACTGTCAAACAGATGAATTATTTCGTAATATAAATTACACGCAGATCATATTATGAATTGTCAGTTTGTGACATTTTACCATGATTTATTTATTTATTTATTTATTGATATGGCACCTCAACGACTTACTCACTAAGACATACACAAAAAATATTACATATAATTAGGTATCGTGAATTCGTCACTTACAGAAGTGCACAGCACTATATTAAGAGAACTTAATGATTATAGGGCGTTTTACGTAGGTATCGTTAGTTGAATCCTACAATACAAAACAAAAGAAAAACGAGCCAATATGATGGAACGTGCTTAAGTTAACCAAATAACAAAAAAAACAAAAAAGACCCAGAAAGAACGATATGGATGTGGATACGACTTTATAAAAAGACGGTTCGTGTCGTACAGGGGTCTCGTGAATCCGAGCTGTTTAAAAGTCTCGTACGGAATTGACGAAAGGGGTTAGAAAAGATGTCGATGCTATTGGTACGTGTAGCGATTTTATTATAGTTTCCCATTAGGCGGTTCATGGGTGCTGTGCTACCTAGGTTAGTACGACTTGCAGTTGTGGCAAAGGTAATGGTTACGCGACCAGATCTTATTATTTTCTGTCGAGGTACAGCTATATTTAATTCCGACAAAAGATCGGGGACATTTAGTAATCCGTTAACAATTTTATATAGAAGGATTTGGTCGGTCACGTCTCTTCGATGTTCAAGAGAACATATGTTAAAATGAGTAAGCCTTTGACCATAAGAAGAATCTCGTGGACAGCTAGAGCTTCTAAAACGAAGGTATCTGGTGAAGTTTCTTTGGATACGTTCAATCCTGTCTACGTGAACACGGTAACTCGGGTTCCAAACTGGAGATGCGTAGTCTAGTAGACTTCTCACAAGAGTATTGAAGAGCACCTTCAGGGTGGAGATGGACTGGAAATCCCGGCATATCCTTTTTATAAAGCCAGACATTTTTGCAGCTTTGGCAGTGATATTGTCAGTGTGGTTGACATATGTGAGTTTAGAGTCGAGCTGTACTCCCAGGTCACGAATTGTGTCCACTGTTTGAAGTGTTACCCCATTTATTGAGTACGACGTAGATAATGGTTTCCGTTTTTTGGTAAATGTTATGTGGTAACACTTTTTGACGTTGAGGGACATGCGGTTTTTTAAACACCAATCGTGAACCGCATCGAGGTCATCCTGGAGTAAGTGAACGTCGACGGATGAGTTTATCTCCTTATAGATCTTTAAGTCATCAGCGAAAATAGAGCAATTACTGTGCCTTACTGAGAGAACTATGTCATTGACGAACATTAGAAAAAGAATTGGGCCCAGGTGCGAACCTTGGGGGACGCCAGACGTGGAGAAATAAACGGGTGACTCATAGCCCTTTACCACCACTCTTTGCTTTCTATCTGTGAGATAAGATTTAAACCAAAGAAGCAACTGACCAAATATGCCGAAATTTTCAAGCTTGTTTAAGAGGATTTTATGGTCCACCCTGTCGAACGCACTGCTGAAATCAGTGCGTTCGACAGGGTGGACCATATTCATGATACGATACGATATACGATATTCATGATACGACCATATTCATGGTGGGTGATTCATAATATTTTCATGATACGATTCTGTTAAGTGACCGTTTTAATACCGCTGTTCATAACATAAATTAACAAAATTCACAAAAATGTGAGAAAAAGAAGCTAATTAACATACACTATAGACAATTATCTTAACTATATTGTATTGTTTCAGTATGATGAGATGATCCCGCCAGAATGCGACACCTTGCACGGCGGCTTCTACATCAACTGTGGCTCATTGGAGTTCAAGAGTGTGGCGGACAACCAGTCGGCGATATCTGATGCGGAGCCCGGCGGCAGTCGGAGGAATAAGGTGAGTTCTGTCGTGTCGACACGACAGAATACGATAAGCCCTCCTGATTTTAGCGTTAGCTTGATTACGTTTTAACCGACTTCTTCAAAAAGGAGGAGGTTCTATGTTCGTGTGTACGTTTTTTGTGTTTGCTTATATCGATATTTTCGCCAATTGTGAACCGATTTAAAAAAAAAACATTTTTAGTTCGAAAGGGGTATATTCCCGAGCCCCATATAAATTTTATTAACTTTGGAAGTCGGTGGCAAAAAATGAAAATTCAAAAGCAAAGCCACCGACTTCCGAAAATTAAAGTTATTTTTAAATTTTTTAGTGTTTTTTTTTTGGAAGTCGGTTTTTTTTTTGTAAAAAGTTTATTGCATTCCACATTGTTAGCAATTCGGATTCTTCCGCAACTCGGAAGTTCCCCACGACCGAGGGGTCGTGGGGAACTTCCGAAGCCGTTCCACAAACTGATTGCAAACGTCCACTTTTACAGCGGTCCCGTATATCATCGAGCGAAAGTAGCGAAGATGACTCCTCAGACGGCAGCTCTTCGGAATCCAGCCAAGATGAGAAGGAACCCAAAGCGATCGCGAATGGAGACGTCGATTTGCACAAGACTGAACACCGGAAGAAGGTAAAACATAAAATATACCTTTAATAATAAAACGTTGTTAACAGCGTGCATTCTAAAAGTTGGCAACATCACAAATAACCAAATATTTTCCTGTTTTATTAATTTACCTGCTGTCATTCGTGGATCTTTGACCGTCGTTACGGGTCGTCAGCAGCCCGAAAGTCTGACAACCAGTCTTACCAAGGGGTATCGTATTACCTAGTTACTGGGTTGTGGAGGTCAGATAGGCAGTCGCTCCATGTAAAATACTGGTATTCAGCTGCATCCGGTTAGACTGGAAGCCGACCCCAACATAGTTGGCAGATTGATTTGATTAATTTACCTGTTTTTATTAAATAAATTATATAATTTTTTTTTTTTTTTAATTAATAAAAATAATATTATTTCAATGAATCGGTTATGTTTTAAATACAGGCGTAAAAACCAACGGAATTAGTTCCTACTAATTCCATTGGCTTTTACGCCTGTATTTGAAATTAATGAATAATTAATTATATTTTCTGAAATTTTGGGCGTAAAAGCCAACGGAATTAGTTCCTACTAATTCCATTGGCTTTACGCCCACAATTTCAAACATAATCAATTCATTGAAATTGACATACAAGATAACACAATAGATAAGCAAGTCGGATTCCCTCCACAAAAGACATTGACTTTTGCTAGGCTTATTTAAAATACCTATACAATAAGGAGATAAAAATAAACTAAAATGCTGACGTACCTATGCAGATAAGATAAAACCCAATTTCCTTTGACAGAAAAACAAAAAGATTGATAAGAAAAAGGCTAAGAAGGTCCGGCGCACTGACTCATCAGCGGCGACGTCTGGGAAACAAACTTCTGATGGTATGTTATCTATCAACTTTGCTTATCGCTCATATGAACTACGAGGGTACTTGATCTGCCAGGGGTTGCGGGAAAGTCCGAAAGGGATACCGGGACCCTTGGCAACAGGCAAGTGAAGGAACACGGGTGGGTTTTAGTCAGTAAAAGTCTGACACGCCCTCCCGCTCCGCTCAGAGCGGGAGAAGTCATTTGGGGATTTCCCACCCTCAAAAAAAAAAGGTTCTTGAGTCATACAAAAAAAAAACGCATGCCCCAAATTCATTTCGTCCGCATGAGTCTTGATCCCGTGGGAATATCGAGATAAAAAGTATCCTATGTCCTAAACCAGGCTATGGTCTAGCGACGGGTATCCTGTAGGTACCACCGAAGAAGTTCATATCTATGCACCGTAAGGACTATTTCTGCTTGCAGCGCTCGGTCGTTATAGAACCGGGGCGGTAACAGATGTGGTCATCGTGTTCACGGGATTTTGTTTTCAAACTGCTAAGATATGAAGTTCTTCGATAGTACATATTTTCAGCTTAAAGGGGATGCGGTAGCCCTCGGAATTCAAATTTTATTGCAATACGTTATTAGCAGGACAGGTTCAATTCAAACTTAATGGCGGCTTGGAACATGAAGCGAGTCGCTGCGCAGTAGCTATTTCATGTGTTAGCGGGGGTGAGGGGTGGGGTGCTGCGCAGGAAGTAGCTAACTTCCGAGCCGCCATTAAGTTTGAATCGAACTGTATCGGGTTGGTTGATCAAATTATGATTCGTGAACGTAACAAATATAGTATTCATTACTTTCGCTCTTACTACTCTGACGCTTTCCCCTTAATTACCATTCAATTTGCCTCAAGATGCGTATCCGGTATTTTTGAGAATACATAGATACGTATGATATCTGCTACACCATTCTGTATTTCAGTGGAGATCAATGCCTGAGTTGCTCTATAGAATACGTGCTAAAGTCTCTAACGACATAAGGTTATATTTCTGTGAGAAGCATTAAACTTTTCTTTACCGTATCTTGAATTACCTAATTGATTCAGGCGTGACTGCGGAAATCCATTATAAAATACAATAGATTTAGATATAATTATTTAGTAACATATTCCGCTTAACTACTGAGGAGCTCGTGTCTAAGTAACAACAGCCGCTGGGGTCGATCCATCAGGTTAAGCTACGCTGCCTCGGAAAGCACGTTAAGCCGTTGGTCCCGGCTGTCATTCGAGGATCTTTGACAGTCGTTACGGGTCGTCAGAAGCCCGAAAGTCTGACAATCACTCTTACCAAGGGGTATCGTATTACCCATTTACTGGGTTGTGGAGGTCAGATAGGCAGTCGCTTCATGGAAAACACTGGTATTCAGCTGCATCCGGTTAAACTGGAAGCCGACCCCAACAAGTTGGGAAAAGGCTAGGCAGATGATGATTCCGCTTAACCCTAAAGAGAATAAAAATCCCTGTCCCTGGCCCCTGTCCCCCTGTGACCCTGTTTGTCCTTTCTTAGCGTCATGTTTGCCGCAAATAGACGTATTTTTTTTTCGTTCTTTCTTTTTTTTCTTCGTGTTTCACCTCTGAACGAGGCATACTCAGGATGACGATTGACCAGTCGCAAACCAGAACACGTCGTGTTGCCACGTGAGAACCAGTCGTTGAGAGGTGAACCCTGAAACCCGTATCGATTTCTTACAGGATTATTTATGACTCTTTAGAAAAAATTAAGCGGAATAGGTTACTTAATATAACTACGTTTATTGTATTGTCTTCTCTTCTTGAAGTTAATGTACTGAATTTTTTACCAGATAATGCTCACGGTGACGGCGAGAGCGTCGACTCGCGCACATCTCAGTCCGACTCGCTCACGTCCAAACCGACGCCCAGTTCCGAGAATGCTATCACTTCTGACAGCTCCAGGTAACGTATTATGTATCGCAGACTTTTTACAACCCCTTTTCAAAGGCGGATCTATGAGATGTCAAATACGATTTCCATGGAATTCTTGAAAATAAAGAACAGTCATCAAGTAATGTAGTGCAAACCTGTTTTTAATTATGCTCACGGATCAAATCAAATCGAATCAAAATGTTTTAGTTTACATAAACTTACATGGGCACTTATGAAACGTCAGAAGCTAGGTGCACCCAGGGTTGAGGGAAGGGAAAGTCCGAAAGGATACCGGAACCCTTGGCAACAGGCAACTGAAGGAACACGGGTGGGTTTTAGTCAGTAAGAGTCTGACACGCCCTCCCGCTCCGCCCAGAGCGGGAGAAGTCACATGATGAAGTATCACCCACAAAAAAAAAGAAGCTGGGTGCACGGATATTTTGGAATGCCTTTAACAAACCGAACACACAAAACAAAATTTGATTAAAATATATTTTTACTAGCTACGCGCCACGGTTTCACCCGCGTAATTCTCAATCCCGTGGGAATATCGGGACAAAAAGTATCCTCTGTCCTATGTCAGGTCATGGTCTACCCGTGAGCCAAATTTCGCCTAAATCCGTTCAGCCGTTTTAGCGTGAAAGCGTAACAAACAAATTCACTTTCACATTTATAATATTAGTTAGGATTATAATACATTTTTTTTCATCATGATGAAAATCAATGTATGAATACATTTCAAAATGTATGCTGGAATAATGTGTGAGTAGAGAACATTATACGAGTGTTGTTTATACCTTTTTAAAATGTCTTGGAAACTAAGAAAGGTTTTGTCGCATTAATAGTATATTCTTTCTCACAGAGATTTCGAAACAAAGATGGAAGTAAAGCTGCCGCCGCAAGTGATACAAGTGTTAGAGTCACTCGAACAGTTTGTGAGCCGACAGCTCAAACAGAACCCCAACACGCCGCGCAAGCAACTGTTGGCGCACACCGACGAGTACACTAGCAGGTAATTATAAATGTACTAGCTTCCGCCCGCAGTTTCGCCCGCGTGGTATGTTGATAAAAAGTAGCTTATGTCCTTTTCCAGGTCATGGTCTACCCATGTGCCAAATTTTATCTAAATCCGATCAGCCGATTCAGCGTAAAAGCGTAACAAACAAACAAATTCACTTTCGCATTTATAATATTTCAAAAGTTAGGATTTGTCACAAATGTATGCCGTGACCTGCCACTGTTAACTGTGATAAGTAAATGACACTGATACATTCTCATTAAAATACTATTCAAGAGGATTCATCACCCTCATCCTTTTTCTTGCTTGTTCATCTAACTGGATGCAGCTGAATAACAGTATTTTACATGGATAGACTGACGATCTGACCTCCACAACCCAGTAACTGGGTAACACGATAACTCTTAGTAAGACTGGTTGTTAGACGTTATTATTGTTAGTTGAATGCAAATAATTAATGAAATTAAATGTTAAGAAGTGTTGGTAATAAACTAAAAATTTAAAATAATGAAATCTTCAGTAGGCACAGTGATGTAAGTACTAAGACAGGGATAGCGAGCTTATGTGGTGGCACGACACGACGTCTGGTGACAACAGAAAACATTTGGCGTAGTATTAATTTTAATACGATTTTTTCTTCGATGGGTACCTTTGCAATCATTGTTAGTTTTGTTTTGCCACACGATTGTATAATTTTTTCTTCATTACTATTTCAATCATTGCCATTTACAAAATTATTATTTGTAAGAAGCCTGTACAGTGACATCACTGACAAACATTCCCGTCCGCAGACTGGAGCAGGCGCTGCAGCGCGCCCCGTGCGCGCCCCGCGCCGCGCGCGCCGCCTGGGCCCGCGCCGGCCGCGCGCTCGCCACCAGCCGCGCCAAGCTCAAGCAGCGCCTCAAGGGCCGCCCGGAGCGCGCGCCCGACGCACGTGAGCACTCGCTGTTGTTATATCCACCGTCTGAGACCAGGGGTGGGCCAGCGGCAAAGGCCACGACTTACGAGTTGTAGGTCGTAGGCCGAGCCCTAACGGGCCCTTTACTTTGTATAAATTATTTCATCACCACTGCTCTCAAAACGGCGAAGGATGACATCGTGAGAATGAGGAAACCGGCATGTTCTAGAACATAACACAAATTCGAAACCATGTGACATCTACCAACCCGCACTGGACCCGCGTGGTAAATTACGTCCCACTCCCTCTCACAGAGGAGGCCTGTGTCCCAGCAGTGGGAAAATTATAGGCTGATTATGCTATGTCGAAATCAAAGACACGATTAAAAATTCGCAAATGCCAACTCCTTATTTTTGGCTTTTATTACGCCAAATAGTTTCACAACCGGTGGATTACTATCACGGACTAATTTCCCACATAGATGATAATGTTTTATCAGAAAATTTTGTAGAGATGACCTATTCTTACACAAATTCTATGAAAAACGAATAACCCCTTAACTTCTTCAAATAGACACAATAAACATTCAAAAAATCTTTTCAATATTTGTAATTCAACATTCTAATTTAATAGAAAATGTTCACAGACGCGCCACCCACAACAATTGCTCAACCCACAACTGCCACAGCCTCCACTGCCAACCCAACAACAACATCAACATCAAGTAACAACAAACGCAAAGTTGACGATGATCTCGACGATATTGATCCTAATCAACTGAGTGCAGAGGAGAGAGAGGCTCTGATTGTTGAAACATTGCTCAGGTGAGGCTGTTTTAAAATAAGTGCTTATTTCACGATACAAACACTTTCACACGTCAATCACATTTTTTAAATAAAACTTTATGAGGTTGGCGTTTCCTATCAGAGGCCCTAGACAAAGTGACATTCTATCAGCGATAATGATGATGGAAAAAGAAAAAATGTATAGGACTGACATAAGCTATCGAAAAGCTTATGTCAATCCTGTTGAAAGTCGTTGTAGAAATACGAAACGCTTTCGAAGCGATTGTCACTTGTCTAGGCCCTCTGACTACTCTGAGAAGAAAGGCCGAAACAAATTCAGAGGTCGCAGTCTCTTTTAAAGTCCAGACATAATCTTGGTCAGATTATGTGAAGACCATGTAGATTGGTGTCTGAAATGGTCTTTTGAGGAAGGAACCACACAGATTGAGTGGACCTGTCCAGTCAATGCACGCATTTGTGAGTAATCGTGCAGCTCAACTCCGATTGGAGCTCAACGATTTGACGAACAATACCATAGAAAAGACATTTGGGTAGGCCGCATAAACTACTCAAACAGCCAGACCATGATTAATGAAAATGACCATGAAAATGTTACAGAATTGCAATAAAAAATACTAGATACTATAAAAGCTAACTGGAACTTGCGGAAGTGGTACGGAAGAATAAGAAGTACCACGCTTTTAAAAAAAAAAAAACAATTATTTGGACACGAAATTTTTAAGTAAATAGTGACAGACAAACAAAAGAAGAAAAAACTTCTACAGTAAAACACTAATATTGGTTTCAGGTTAAAAGCACTGATAGATGAACGTAAGCCTGGAATGATAGCTAACTACAATGCCGAGTGCGAAAGAGTACAAGAAGAGAGGTGAGTTGGATATAACATCATTACGCCTGTATTACCCGAAGAGTAAGACAGAGTTATACACACAGCTACACATCAAACTATACATTTCCAGTACAAGCTGACCTCGCATTGTACAAAAATTCTATACAATGCGAGATCGGCATAAACTGGAAATGTATAGGTTGATGTGTAGCCGTGTGTACCTACCAGTACACCCACATTTCGCCAGTTATGTTTAAGTCCCATATAATAGGGGGCGAGCCTATTGCCATCAACAGGGCACAAATCAGCAAAAAAAAACGAAACCCATGATAAAAAAAATCGCATTTTTTTATATATTTATGTTCGCATAACTCGTCAATATGTACGGAACAGCTGTTTTTTTCGCGATTTCTTATTTGTTCATAGTAAAAGTTGTTCATTATGATGAGTACAATGACTCCTTAAGAGGTTGTTGGTGTTTTACGAATAACCCTGTATATAACAGAAAGAGACAGAGAGAGGACGTCGCATGGAGGGGGAACGCTTTTTCGTTACGTGACGATTTTTACCAGTTTACTACGAACTTCGTCCCAAAAATACGTTTGCATGTGTGTTTGAGCTATTTCAACCCATTTGTTCCTAGTAGCAGTACTGTGTGTTAATACTAATAATGTCTATTGTTTTCTGGATGTGTCGGGGCTCCACATAGTCGTTATTTTAACCCACTGGTCATGGGCATACGGCAGACTCGGCAGCCTAGTTTCACTTCACTCATTAATCTGTGTTTTGGAGTGGAGTCATCATCCTAGCCTTTTCCCAACTATGTTGGGGTCGGCTTAGAGCGCAGTGTGGATTCTTTCCTAATATGTTCCCTTATCAATTTCCAGAAAAAAGCTGCAGCTCCTATCCGCCGCGGAGGGCGGGCCGCACGTAGAGAAGCGCCTCCCCAAGCGGCGCTTCCCGTGGTGCGCGCGCTCGCGGGCGCTGCTGGCGCGGGCCGCGCGGCTGGCGGGGCCGGCGGGGCCCGGCGGGGCCGGCGGGGCCGCGGGGCTGCTGCAGGCCAGGGTGCTGCCGCTGTTCCCGCAGGGCTTCGTGCGCATGCCCACGCTGCTGAGGCAGGCCGAGTGAGTGTGACGTGTCTAGCTATATCTGCCGGTCTAATCTGTTAAAATCTTAGTGTGAAGACATAGGTCGAGTGAGCTGTCAATTGTGTCAATCCCTAGCATCAGGTGACAACTCAAATCACCTAAGTTTTCACGGTGAGATTATCACAGAATAGAATTACTGCTTTCAAAAATCAATACTGCAAACTTGTATTCTTCTATTAGTTCTAGTATATCCTACAGAAATCATGTTAATGAATTCTCAATTTAAATTAATGACTAAACTTGTCTTTTGATTTCAGTCTCAGCAAAGAAATTAAAGTATCAGACCTGAAGCGACCGCGCCTGGGCTCATCGTCCCAGCCGCCCGGCGCGCGCCCCGAGCCTGCCGCGCCCCCGCCCGCGCCCCCCGCGCCCCCGCCGCGCGACCCTGCGCCCTCTGCGCCCTCTGCGCCCTCTGCGCCCCCCGCGCCCTCTGCGCCCCCCGCGCCCTCTGCGCCTGCGCCTTTCACTGAACCCATACAATTCCCGAGCTCGCTCACTGTCACCACGACCTCTAAACAGTCACCAGATAAAATTGAAGTGACAGAAGAACCAAAGGCTTCAAGCTATAAAACAAACTCCGTTTTCGGCTCAATCATGAACTTCACCCTCAGCAAAGACCTCATCGTAGAAAAACCAGACAAAAAAGACAGCGAAAAGAAAGAAGAACTATACATTCCCCCAAACAATATCGGCAGCATTACTATTACACCGGTCCCGAACAACCCCCCGAAAGCGGATAAAAAACACAATAACAACGTCCAAATACCGACTGATAAACAATCCGGGTTCATAAGGGTTAAGTCACCGGCAGCGTTGAACGAAATGGTGAAAAAAGACAAGCATAAGAAGCCAGAGAAGAGTCAAAAAGAGAAGACTCGAGTAGAGTCACCCTTACACATTGACACAAGTTACCAGCCCAGTAAGAAAGACCCCAGTCCGAAACTTAAAGAGGAAATCCCTCAAAAGCAAATTGAGAACATGAGAGTCGCTGAGAACAACATCCCTAGACCTGCCTTAGTTCCTGTACATCACTCCCCAACATTTGCGAAACCAGACAAACGACCACCCGAAGTAAAGAAGAAAAAGGACGTCGTCATTATCTCAGATGTTGATCCTTTAAGTGAGCAAGAACCGCTCGCAGTGGACGACAGTAGCAGTGATGTGGAGTTAGTTGAGGACAATAGGACTGATAAAAGTGAACCAAAACGTGATAAAAGTGAGAGTGTGCCTTCCAAGGACCGTGTGAATGACACGAACAAAAAAGTGAATAATGTGAAGTGTCGGAAGGATAAGGAAGTGCGTAAGAGTGAAAGTGAGGAGGCTACCAATGATGATATTGATACGCTCATGAGGAATCTTAGAGAGATGGAGGTAAGATCATTTTTATTTATAACTGACTGATGCATGGGGTGTGTTTTGCATCCTAATACAATAATAATCTTTACACTGTCACTAACAAAGAATCTGCTTTTTTACTGTATTTGGGCTTACCCTGGCCAGGAAATTGAGCAATTCTTGGCAATTATGATTTTCTGCATGGTCTATTGATGTCTATCTTGAAGCAATTGACAGCAATTCCAAGATTGAATGGGAATCAACGAGAATTGCGCAATTTTAGTTGCCTGCTATAGTATAGGTTAGGCTACATGGCATATTGTGTTCGAAAGTCCAGTAATTTTTGCGTGAATCTAAATTTACAAACATACATAAATGTTTTGTTATTTAAATGCAGTTCAGGCTAACTGCATCGAGCCGCAGCGTGTCGCAAACCAAATAAAAAAAGCCTGTCTCGGCGCGTCACACTGAGATAGCTATTACAAGACGTAGACGGTACGATATTCCCGATTCCGTCATAGTAGTATTACTTATCAGTAATTTTCCTTGGATTTAGAGTAGTGTAAAAAGTGTTAAGAAAGTGGAATTAACTTATGTAAAAGTACAATTAACACTATTCTACGTTTTAAAATAAGTATCACATAAAATTAAAGTTAGATTAGAATTGCTTACCTGTTAGTCATAGGCTAAATTGTAATTAATTATTCATTCTCTTAGTTGTAGACTTTCATTAATCATCATTATCATCCTTGGTTCACAATTCTGGTCTCAAGTCTCAACTGTTGGTACAACACAATGACTTGTTCCCACTTGTAGGATGTCGGACCCGACAAAATGTCACGTGGTATAGTGGCAGAACATTTTGCATGAAGCAGACATTTCACATAATATGCGACACCGTTTTTGTCGACTCCGATAAGTATGGTCCAGTTTGCCGGGACTGTACGCTCGACCAATAAACAGGCGCGATATCGCGGGCGCGACAAGTGTAGCGCTGCGTGTATATCTTCAATCGGGTCGACACCCAATGTAGTGTAAGCAGCGACTTCCGATAACCCGGATCCGACACCCGACAAGAGATAATGCGCTGTCAGTATGCACACTCCTAAACTTTGAAACAGTAGAAGCTGGTTATAGCTGTTCATTTATACAGGGTATAAGAGACAGCCCTCCGCAGACTGATGGGATGAGTTCAGCATATCATATCATAAGACGATTGGTACTTGAAATTATTTCAGGAACATTATGGGAATCCAATAAACCTGATTTTTATTATTTCCTCACGCGTAATGTATCGTTACCGTGGCACAACCCGCGTAGCTGCACTTCACGTGTCGGGGGGCGCGCTCGAGTATTTTAACATCCATTGCTGGTTTTTTTTTTATTTTAGCTGTTTTATTTACATAAATGGAGTGCTGCGTACAGAGAATCTAATTTTACATTGAAATAAAGGAATAGTAACTGAAAAAACGATAAAAAAATATGAAATCTTTCCTGAGAAAGTTTCCGGTGGAATACGATTCAAAATAAGGAGCTGAATGTTAATTTGCGGAGGGCCGCTGTCCCTTACACCCTGTATTCAGTATCCGGCAAAGGGTAGGCTTTATATTTTGTTGTGGTATGTTATTTTTGTAAATGGGTTGTAAATAACACATGCAAGTCCGCCATTTAACTAATATAAGTTGCACGAAATGTTTCAGCATTCCCAAGAGCCTACAAAGTTCAACAGTAATTCTTATGGAGGAGTGATAGCAAACGGTAATTATTATTTACACATTTCAGCCTTGCATAATATTACTAGTTAAATATACGGGAAATTGGGATATTACTGAGACAATATCGAATATACTCATACAATTAATATTGTAGTTCATAATATTTCATGGAATGCCAAAGTATGTATTGTATAGTTTGGTTTACACCACACATCGGGTTCTCAATCTTGACTCTAGCTTAATTTGGCTTCAGTACAAAAGACAATGATTATTTCATAGTGAATCTGTGACGCTATGACCTGACCCTTAACAGCTTGACAGACTTTAGGGGGTCAAAAACAACTCAATTTGTCACCGTTATGTTGCATGCTTACTGTATCACAGGTGTACTGTAGCGACAAATTATTTGTTCATTAAATTGAGATTCAGCAATCTAACTAACTTAGGGGATAGAGCACAGAGCACGGGTTCAACGCACTGCCAGCGACTAGAGACGTCAGTATTAATAATATTCGCCTACTAGAGATGTCAATATTAATAATATTCGCCTACTACAGATGTCAATGTTAATAATATTCGCCTACTATAGATGTCAATATTAATAATATTTGCCTACTAGAGATGTCAATGTTAATAATATTCGCCTGCTAGAGATGTCAATATTAATAATATTCGCGTACTAGAGATTTCAATATTAATAATGTTCGCCTGCTAGAGATGTCAATATTAATAATATCCGCCTACTACAGATGTCAATATTAATAATATTCGCCTACTAGAGATGCCAATATTAATAATATTCGCTTACTAGAGATGTCAATATTAATAATATTCGCCTGCCAGAGATGTCAATATTAATAATATTCGCCTACTAGAGATGTCAATAATAATAGTACCCCGCATTAGCGTTGACATGCTGTCAGTTGACATGTTGTCACGTTGTCGAGTAAACATAATCAAAAAAGCGATAAAAATGCCCACGCTGCAGCGGCCGCTGAGGCCTCTCCGTGCTCTGTGAGATAAAGGGTAAAAATCGGCTTGTTGGTACAAAACAGTGGGTAAGCGTAACATTGTATGTCAACTAGCGAAACACGAGAGGTCTTCCAGCCAGCCTGACTTCCCGAGGAGTGCCGTCTTCGGGGAGGCGCGGGACAGGGATAAGCTGTAAGTGCAGCTGATCGATACCGCAGAGTATGTAGGGAATGGAGTGTTAACTTACAACTAAAAAAGAAAAAAAAAAGAAAGTGAAGTTCGAAAATTTGGTGGACAAAACTGTGTACGCACTTCAAAACAATTTTTTGGGGTCAGTAAATTTCAGTTAGTAAAAGTAAAGGGAATGTGGTCATCAAAAGCAACAAACTGTACTGTAGTCTACTTTTGGATATTGTATCTTTCTCAATTTGGATCACAACATGTTATGTGGCTTGATGTTTATTCCCATAAATGTTACACACTAACGAACGAATATGAATAGGCGAAAGTGCGTACACGTTCCGACAAAGCAACAGTTGTCCATAATTAATTTGATCAGATGCACAAAGTGCATTTTACATTCTGAACAAGATTCGTTTGAGTACTCCATTTACTCACTACTCTGTGCTCGACATTGCTTGTACAGCTTCAAATTAGTTTGTAACGAGTTTTCCTACTTCCGTTTCGGGTGTAAGATAAAAATAAAAAGCCAAGGTTCCCATTGGTTTTGGGAATTTGTATGATTTTTGCCTCGAAATTAAGGATACATACGTAAATTCGTTACAACCTTTTTGCCTCGTCTTCATGATACCCTCTGCTTTGTTTCATAACGCTACGCTACCATCCTAGCACTGTAATCACATGATAATATATTCAAATAGTAGTATTTAACCTAAATGTGCCATGAATTCATAATAATCACTTATGTACACAGGTAAGAAATATAGCTTTTCATGTATATGTTTAGATTTATTATATAAACATATACGTTTAGATTATATAAACATATATGTTTAGATTTATTGAACGAAAACGCTCATCCAGTTATGGCAAAGGTATATTCGTGTTTTGACACTTATAAAATCCGCCACAGAGCATTTTGAACAGCTGAGTAAGACTGCAAAACGATATTTTTATCCATTACATTAATTCCATACTGTAACTAATATTATAATTTAATTTATCAACAAATCACTTGTAATTTTGAACAATTTATGTTAAACTAGCTTATGCCCGCGGTTTTGCCCGCGTGGAGGTCGGAAATTATACCACGGGAACGTACTACCGGGATAAAAATGATCGATATGTCCTGTTCCAGGTCATGGTCTACCCATGTGCCAAATTTTATCCAAATCCATTCAGCCGTTTAGCGTGAAAGCGTAACAAACTTTCGTTTTTTTTTTGTTAGCCTACACTCTCCCACTGCTGGGCTATGCCACCCCAAATCCGTCCAAGCATCCTTTTCCAGGACCACCTCGATCCATTTATTATATTAGTTAGGATAAATTACAATAGTAATTTTGTTTTTCTCCATAAACAAATTAGCCCAAAGGCGAAAAATATTTCTAAAATTGAATATTATTTCGTTTAATTGGGCTCCACATATGTAAAGTAACAAACAAATAATGTAATTTTAAAACACAAGGTGCAATCGATATCTAAAGATGATAAGGCAAAAATTGGAATAGTTGACGAAATAATTGGAAAAATTCGGGTAAATTTAAAGTGTGATTCCTATAGGAATTGAAATTTCGACAGTAAATAAGAATCATAATTTCATGTTAAAGTGATTCCTGTACCTTTCTCGCCCTTTCTTTCGTGTAACGAAACAATGCAAATGTCTATAGAAGGTTAATTTGTTTCAGTACAGAACGCACTTCTTTGAACAACATGGATGGATGTAATGCCATCACAGGTGAGAATATTACATTGAATATTTGAAAAATCATATTTTTTTATGTTCTTCGTTATTCCCTCAATGCTGAGGATCGCGACCACACATGACGCGTCTCCAAGGTCTATGCGGTTTTCTGCTGTGTGGACGTCTTGGTAGATGCTGCCTCCAAGAACCTTCTTGACCGCGTCTGACCATCTTACCGGTGCTCTGCCTTGAGCGCGTTTTCCTTCCACCCGGCCCAGTATCAAAACCCAAGCCAGTATAAAAAAGTGAACGCATAATATGTCCGAAAAACTGAGGGCACGCTCCTGGCATATAGTTGATAGCCGCTTGGTGATGTTGAGTTCCTCCAGTATGGATTTATTCGTTCTCATGTCCATGGTTTCGTTTGTGTACTTGTACATAATATTGGGTCCCCACCTATGAAATTGGCGTTTTTTCTCATATATAGAGAACCTTGTCTCTTCTATGATTTAAAATATTCATCAATTTCTTGTTAATATATCGAATAATGCGGATCATAGACAACTACCAATAGTAAAAAACTTTAGTACTTATAGTTTTCTAAACATAAAAAAATGTTATAAAAATATTACTATCAAAATTTTAAACTAAAATCTAAATTTACAATTGCATTCTTCAATTTTAATCTTTAATCACTAAATTTTGAAATACATTTCCGTTTCTTACTTATTTATCAATCCGTGGACAATAGTGTGGGTTATATGTTTACTTATTTATTTTAAGATCATGATTGTATCACTTTAACATGTAACTGTTTTTTTGTCCCTAATAAATAAAATAAAATAATTAATAAAATAAAAAATACCTTAATAATGACTCCTCATTTTGTTAGCAGAAATGACCACTATTTTTTTTTAACTTAGCCAAAACTTAGTTTGTCCCTTAATCTAAGTGGCTTACGTTATCTTAGTTTTTAAACATTAGTGCATAAAAGTTTTAAAACATTAGTGTTCACGGTTGTTATATAAATTAAGAAAATGTTAGTATGAAAAATGCAACTTCTTTAAAATTCCCCATAACAAAACGCTGATTTCATAGGTGGGGACCTAATATTTAAGATTCGGCAATCTCTCTACTGTCAACTAAATATATAACATTTCTAAGTGAATAAACTGACTTACAAATATGTTTCTCCTTCCAGGATGACACGAGAACAGCGCTGTTGAATCACAAGAATGTTGTAACAGTTACATGAAGATAGTATGTATATCACAACCGAACTAGCCACTGCCGGATTACTGAATTTATACTTTACACGTTATTATTTAAGTCGATAGATCCATTCCTTGATGGTGTATACGGATTTTGCAATGTCTCTATTTTGTCGATTTAAATAGCTCTGGAAAGAATTAATAGACAATTATGGGCGGGAACTGAAATTGCTTCTGTAAATAGGATATCGGAATCACATTGACAGGTAGTAATAAAAAATAAGCTAGATAAGGTCGGCCTTTCCTATCTGACTACTCTCAGAAGAAAGGTCATAAGAAACTCACAAGGTCGTAGTCTCTTTTAAAGTCCAGACATAATCTTGGTCAGGCCATATGAGGACCAGACCCGCTCATAATGCTCATGGTTATAACCCGGGCTATTCTTTTTTGGGATGGTCAATTACAAAAGTAGATTCCTCAACACAAGTCTAGTAAAAACATGCCACATGTTTTGTTATTTTTTTTTTTTTCGGAAATTTTTTCAAAATCTGTGGCATCATCTTTCAGCTCGTTATGAATTTACTTAGGTGTCAAATGATCAGCTTCAATAAGAAAACACGCTGTTTCTACTGCCTATAAAATATCCAACATATTTTCAAAGTTGTTGCGATTTTACATAACATAACATCTTGCCTGTATTCCCCGAACGGTTAGGCAGCGTGTACATACGGCTACACATCAAGCTATACATTTCCAGTTAATGCTGATCTCGCATTGTATAGAATTTCCTCACAATGCGAGGTCAGCTTATGCTGGAAATGTATAGCTTGATGTGTAGCAGTGTGTACCTTTAGTTTGTGTGTTATGTAGTAGTTAAGATTTTAATTTCGCATAATATTTGTACCAAAATCAGTTTAGATTTCAATAGTTCATACGTGTGCAATAATTTAATACAAATAGTGCCAAGAATTTCACCTTCAATTATAATAACAACGTTACCACAAGATATTTTTGTATAATATAATATTTTGTCAAATTCTCACACAGTGCACGAATGTTTCTAAATTATCAAGAAATACGATCTATCGACTTCGATAAATACGCGTTAGATGTCTAAGCACGTTATTGTGTCGATAACAAATATATCGACCGACAGAAATGTCGATTATTATCTGCATGTCGACATAATTGACCCTATAGTGTTGCGCTTATGAAGAGAATTGTCGATATCGACATTTTGAAGCTTTATGTCGGGTCCAGAGGGTATTTTGATATCTATTCTTAAATGTTATTTCTTGTTTTGCCTAACTATGTTTCTTATGAACGAAGTTGTAACAGATAAAGTATCCAATTTCTGTTATAGATAGTACCATCCTTCAAGACGCGTCCACCCTGCTCCGTACTAAAGTACACACGGCTACACATCAAGCCATACATTTCCAGTATAAGCTGACCTCGCATTGTACGGAAATCCTATACAATGCGAGATCAGTATAAACTGGAAATGTATAGCTTGATGTGTAGCCGTGTGTACAACTTACAGTACAGTAATCATGGAGTGAGGCGCGTCTTCGTGGATGGCACTATCTATGTATGTTTCATTTCATATTGTATTCACTCAAGGATGAAAATTTCGTATATTCTTTATTTTAGGCATTTATTTATCGATTTTTAAATTATATTATTATTATCATATTGATACCTTCTTTACGAGAAGATATTATACTCTTCAATTGAATTCTGTTTTTATGAATCTTTTTATTCGACTACTCTGGACCCACGTGCTGGACAATATTACAAGAAGTTTAATTTTATTGATACACTAAGTTTGTATAGAAACACACGTATTTTGTATAATAAAGCTATTAGTTATACGATAAACTTTTTAAACACCGGTGAATAGTACCTACTGCTCCACCCGTTCAAATGCCGTTTGCCTGTCGAAATAATGTAGAATGATAGATATTTTTTGTGTAAACAACACTGCGAACGGCTTTGACGTAGTTTCAAGAAGAAAATTACAAGTTCATTCATACATAATAACAATGATATTATTAAATAAAAAGACGTAGATACCTACTCAACATTCGATCTTCAAAAACGGCACAATGTCACACTATTTGCATGTGTGTTGTGGCTTTTGCATGGATAGATATAAACTATCAAAAATAATGGCCGCCTATAAAAAAATATCGATATAAAAATATCTTTATATCTATATTTTTTCACCGCACTATTATTTCAGTGGTACGTGGTGTAGAATATTAGCGGTGTTACCACGAGTCCGGACTCCAGGAAAATCATTGCTGTTGGTCATACTGGTATTACAACCTGATGTGACCACGAGTCCGCACCCGTTGCGGGTGCATTGTAAAACTCAGTTCTCCTTCACTGATGTAATGCTCGACTCCGTGACGTTACATTACAGGCGTATTTAGAAGACACGTGGTAATGGCATGTCGACATTTTCTGCGTCTTGACAAGACGAAAATGTGGCTAATTAGAGAAGTTTAGACGTGCGTGTATAACCAACCTATCGACCGCTTTTTACTTATAATATCATTGTTTATTAATGTAAAATAAATCTTAGGCTTAAAGATTGAGAAAAGCAAAATGTTAGTTGGCAACTAGGTGATGTTCATTGGCCTATTAAAATGTAAAATTGCTTAATCTAAATCATGATTGTATTAAAAATGAATGATGAATTAATTATACTATTTGTTATTTTTTCATGGTTACATAGTTGAAAGTTAGTTGTCATGTTGTATCTGCAAAATGCACTAAATCAACAGTGAATATTGTGGAGCAGTAAAATATTTTTACACGAACCCAGTTATGATATAGTTTTATTTTCGTTAAAATAAAACAATTAAAAAGTTCTTTTGTGATTGAGTGAGTTGAAATCCTAAATTCCAAATTATGCCCAATGTAACAATTATGAATAAATATTTATAATGAATACGATTTGTTTTTAATTTAAAAAAAATATTTAGTTTTAGCCTCACTTGCACCACAAATCACTAAGTATAAGGGTCAAATTAAATATCTAGCGAAACTCTGCAGCCGTGTTGGATATCAATAATTAAAAAGTACAAAAAAAAAGATTTGACGCTTTTTTTTTGGGTCAGCGACCTCTTTTAGTTTTGTTACTTGAAGAATCGGTTCGGAAATTGTTTTTTTATTTATTTATCGTGTTTAGATATCGATACCCATCGCATCTGTGAAGTTTCGCTGGCTAATTCAATTTGACCCTGTATACGTTTAGCCCTCAACGAATTTAAAAACATCGTTCTAAGTATTTCCGTCAATTGTTTGAAGTTGACAGAGACAGAATGATGATTTAATATGATTAGCGCTAAATGTAAAACATGTAAGGGTCTCCGCACATGGGCCACTGGACACATCCACAAAACGCCGCCAACGACATATTTCCTGTAGTTTTCATACAATTTATATGGACTCGCCACACGCGACAGCCTCAAACGCCGCGGCGCTTGTGACTGAAAACTACAGGAAATATGCCGGTGGCGGCGTTTTGTGGTTGTGGCCGGTGGCCCGTGTGCGGTGACCCTAAGGGGTTGTAAAAGGTGTTAAACAAACAAAACACATGTGTATGAATATTTTTTTATTAATTTCACAAAAGTATTCATTAAAAGCCACAGTTTGAAGGCTTTTAAGCTGTCAAAGCGATGACTGTATATAACATTATCTTTCCGATCGTTTATATTCAACAGTGAGCTAGAAAACAGGAATTCACAAGCTATCTAATAAACTACATAAACGTTTATTTTTATAGAAAATATTGACATATTATACTTCATCCGATAAAAGGCTGTGAAGCTTGCATTGTCACATGTATTGCGCGTAGAGAGCGTTCACATAGATAGGAACGGGTGGTCGGGTCCCGAAGCCCCGCCAAACGTCCCTCTATGAAAAACCACGCCCTTAAATATTTATATATTTTTGTATAAATAATGACTTTCACTTAGTATTAGAGTGTGAATAACACTATCTTTACGTATTACAGAACAGCTCAGTGTATCATTATATTTATATAAGTGTGAAGCGACACTGATTTTCTAATATTTGAAATATACTTTGAAGCTATTTTGTGATATTCTAAGTCGAATGCCTTAATCTATTGAGAGATGATGACCTTTAAATACGCTTTTTTACTGCTACAGGTCTTCCAAAGTCACTGTCAAGTTTAAATGTTTGAATCATCGTATGAAGTCGTAACTTATGACGTCTTTGACACACGTGCTCAGAGGTCATTTTCTCTCTTATTATATACTATTAAGTTACCTATATTTGTCGAAGTGTTACAGACACAAAAACACTTTTAATTAATAATACATTTCGAGTAACTTTGGAACTCATTTCACCTTCCACAGTTGAAACTACCGGTCTTTCAAAGTTTTTCTTACGACTTTGAACGTGAATAATCTTCAACTATGGTAAAGTCAAATTTAATTCAAAAATCTGTTTCATGGGTCCCAATTCCCTTTTTCCATTACGACTCTCCTTATGAAAATTCTAATCTACGTAAGCCGCCAACGGCAACTCGTCAGCCATTTTGTATTATATTTTAATGCATGTAAAATGGCCGAATTTAGGATTTGTTAATTTCTAGTTTAAATACGAGCGGATTTGAATATTACGTATAAATATATAATATTATTGAAAGCTCAATGTGTTTCGAACACCCTTGTAACAATGAGGTTAGCGATTTGAATGGGTTTAAATTATATTTTGATGGAAATGTTAGACCATCACTCAATATTTAAAGTCTAGTTTCAAGAGACATTCGACAATTTAAGTCTTCCATTTTGACAAAGGAAGTCATTGTCAAATTACCTTTTGGACTCAACTAATCGACTTTAAATTTGAGCCTTCAAAATAACTAAAGGGATAATTTACGCCCAAAAAGCTTAAGATTATATAAATATTATAAATACACAATGAGGTGATCATACAAAAAATATTTATCTTTAGCAATCGAAATCCTCAATATCTTAAAGCTTAAGCAAAAATAAACTCTTTATTTATACTCGTAGGGTCCTATATTCGTTATAATTATACTACGAACCAAAGTTTTTTTTTTGGAAACCATTGATGCCTTACTGTCTAGGTACATACCGTGCTCAACACCAATACTTTCCATACACACTGCCATTTTACATCTATTATAGTCAGCATACGATTGACTATCCATAGCGTGCTGCTAACAGGTCAGCCCTGACCAGAAACTGTCCAAAACACTATCAATCCATTATCTACCTTATATCTACTTCCATTAAGTTTACAATTATTTACAAAGAACTTCCACCATCCCAAACTAACCATTTACGAGTCTTACATTTAATTTTACACAAAAATCTATGTTAACATCAATAGTGTTCTGTGACGATATTGTGTCACAGATATAAATAGCGTTAAATTTACAAAAGCTTAACATACCTACTTCTATGGACTAGTAATTTATAAGGTAACCTTCAAGAGACCAAAAATTTGGTAAATCCTAACGGTAAATGTCAAACTAGATTGTCAAATTTGTCAAGACTGAAATTGTCGAGTCCAATTTGACAATTCAATTCGACAACACATCAATTATTATTATCAACATCAGCCCTAAATATTGGTTAATATTCGGACATCAGCATTTTTCTATTCTAAAACGTTAACCTAACAACTAGTAAATTTTAACTAAGTTTAAAAATCAAGCAATATTATTCTAAGTTTGTAGAACAAACGCATAGAAAATTGCCTGACTTTTTAACCATTAGTTAAAGTTAATTACAAGTAAAAGGTAACGTCTAACATCAAATTAAAAACAGGCTTTTTACAACTCGAGGTAATACATAGGTTTATTATTTTGTCTTTAACAGATTTTAAGCAAGGAAGGGGTTGGATTATAATGCTTAACAATTTCTCAGTGATATTTTTAATTTAATTAATGTTTTAGTAATACAGTCTGATTAAGTATTTTGTCGAACTTAGGGCGTAGAAGTCTAGAAATGGAAGAAGCTAGCTTGTCTAATTTGCAATTAATGTCTGTCATTAAAGGTAACACCAACTTACATTATGTAGGTACTCTAACATTAATTAAATTAATTTCATAACTCCATTCAATTTATTATTTTTTACTCCACATTTTGGTAGTTTTTATGATTTTTGCCTCCGACGCAAATGATACCATGGTCATTAACGCCATTTTTTATATGTGGAGTTTACAATTTAGCACATGCATGCATTCAACAGATTTATTTACAAGTTAATAATTTGAGAACAATGTAAAAAACAACGGATTTAAAGGAGACTGACTGACTGATTATATTTTCTTAACATATTAATAAAATCATACCTGTGTATTGCTATATGTCTGATAATAATGTTTATTTATATTTCCACTAAATATGACAGCCTATTAGCGTAAAAAAACTAATAGATATGTTCATTAATGCAGTCGAGTTTGTTTATTGAAATGTCAAATTCAAGTCCTGAATGTCAAATTAAGACTCTCGTTTGTCAAATTGTCATTTGACAAAGACTTGGGTGTTTGTAAGTCAATGTTAGGGTTAAGCAAAACTATGATGGCTAGTTTTCATTCTCAGTCAGCTTGTTGTGTTTTGTATCGTTTTAACGAGTACTAGGATGTTTTTCTTTTATAATTTTAGCGTTTCCCGCTCTTTCTCCTGTCATGTGATGGCGGACAAGCTCAACCAATCCAAATTTACCATTACTTATCATTCTCGTTACATCTGTTAGTAAAATGGTTTGTCTATTCCCAAAAAAATCGTCCCACCTTACCTACGCCCATTTTCTAAAAGGATTCTTAAAAAATTGGTGACAAATTGGTGACAAATTGGCAAACTTATCTCCAATGATTTGATTGGCTATTGTTATTCAAGTCAACCAATCACAGCAGTTTACATGAATTTGATAAACTGCCAGCAATTTTTTTTTCCTTTTCAGAAAACGGGGTGATTGTCATTGCATTTTCCCTCGTATTTTCTACGAGTCCTAGGTCCTATGAATTGACATAGCCCATATTACTCAGTTAAAACGATACAGAAGCGGTGAGTGGTGACGTCATGTAATGGCGGCAAGCTGTGGCGCTACGGCGCGTCGGCGGCGCCACTGTCGCCCTGCGCGCGCGCCGCCGGGCCGCACTCCTCTGGCGGTGGTGGCTCGTCTGGGGAGGGAACACATACAGATACATAGAGGGAGGTCAGGTACAGGGAAATAGATGAAGGACTATAAAACTGGTAAGGTTGACTATCTGCTAAGCAGGTAGTGTAGACTTGAATTAGGTCCATTTGGCTGGGTTTCCAGAACTTACTGACGTAGTTTCCCAATGGCGGTTCCTGAAGGTGGTTACATGAGGTAGGTATAGATCTGCTGGTTCTTGGAAAGTCTAAAGGTGACCAGCTTTGCCCACAGAAAGGTATCGGATTTTACTCTGCCGTCATACGCCTTTAACACGTCCCGGGAAAACAAAACTGTCATCGACCTGGGAAGCTGCATAGTCAACGGAGAATATCTAGTTCATGTCAGAAGCACCATCTGGGTAAGTAGTTAGTACCGTCGGAGTGCGGCTCGTGTAGTCCCGTTCAGGAGCCCCTGCGGCCGGTGAGCGAGCCCACCAGCGACTTGAGCGCGGCGCCCAGCGAGCCGCGCGCGCCCTCCGCGCAGGCGCCGCCCAGCGCCGCGTGCGCAGACCCGCCGTGCGCGTCCAGGCACTTCTGGTAGCGGAGCTGGAAGAGGTAGAGAAGGTTCAATTGCTGATGCTTTATTCTTCTTCTGGTGACCCACCAATTACTAAGAGTTTGCCATGAACTTTGAACATTTATTCTTATCGTTTGCGAGGTGGAACAGCTCAGTTACTTCCTGGTACATCTCTCTTGACACCTATCGCTTTGGAACAACATGGCAGCCTGGTCGAATTCACGTTGTATTCCTGCCTAATATTAATTCCGTAATTAGTAGCACAGAGTACTTTTTACTATGTAGCTCTATTGCGAGCTGAGAAGAAGATATTATTAGGTACTCTGTGCTATCTGCCACCAAGACCTAGCGTCGTTTTCTTTTTAAACAAAGTTTATTATGCATTTGGCTATAGCGCCACAGATGAATAAGCGCGGAGTGTGTGTTTGTTGAACATTTAACCAAAACCGGCTGAAAAAGAGAAAAAAGTTTCAAGGTTTACCTTGCAAGCCGCTTCAATAGTCTTGCAGAGCGCGCCTGAGGATGGCTCGGCGTGGAAGGCGTGCGCGACGAACAGATCCTGCGCGGTGTGCACGATGAAGGCGCAGCGTCGCACGTCGCGCCCGATGCCTAGGAACGAGAGGTAGCGCACGCGGCATTCAACTATGGGGGTTGTCTCCTGCAATGGCGGTGGAAATCAGGTTAGTATGGAAGAATGTAAACCTTGAAATATGTACATCCTTAATTTTGTTTTTCAACTTATTTAAACTTTCCCCAATCTGGGAATTTAACCCAGGTCCATGCTCAGCAATTGCACTTGCGACCGCTCTAATTTGTGCAATTTTGCTGAACTTCTTTTACATAGATAGTTTTGAGGTGTTCTCGAACATATCAGTCCTTGGCTACAATAAGTTAATTCATTAATTAGGTGCTCACCCCCTCATCAGTAATAGTGATCATGGACGGCGCCACGGCCACGGCGACGGGTCGCCAGGCGGAGGGCGGGCGCGCGGCGGCGAGGCGCTCGAGCGCGTCGTTGAGCACGCGCATGCCGGTCGCGCGCGCCACCTCCGCGCTGCCCAGGTACAGCGCGCGCACGGTCTTGCGCGGCTCCTCCATGGGCGTAGGGAAGGCGGCGCCTACTGGGGGAGGGGAACGGTTACTAACGCTCAAATTCAGTCAGGATATGAGGTTTCCCGCCCCGTAACAAGTAACGAGAACTGGCTTTACAGAATTGTAATCATTAGAATCAGCAATACAACTCCGTAAGTTAGAATAATCCTCAAATGTCATAATTTCATGAAATAGTCATGCAATAAGATTATATGAACTTAGAGAGTTGTATTGCTGACTCTAATGTTTATAATTCTGTGAGTAAATCCATATTTGTTACGGCTGCGTATCATATTTTAATCAACATACAACTTGATACTGACCTGCAAATTGCAAAAACCGTAAGAAAATTTTGAATTTCGCGGGCTACCCTGAAGCTTTCCCCTTAACAGCTTTCATCAATACTTACCAGAAAGCGGTCTAGGCCGCCTAGTAGCCGGTAGATCCGTGGGTCTTGGCGGAGGCTGCAGGGACCTCTCAATCATGATACGCTTGCAGATGTCCCTCAACGCGTTAGCGATGCTGCGCGCCGGCGCCTCGCAGCGGAACACGTGGCACATGTGCTTGCGCGTTGCGCGATCGCGGGCTACGTAGGCGAAGTCCCTGGGTAGAAAGATGGAAGGTTCTAGAAGATCTGGGAAGATTTGGGGATTACCTATAGGCGTGCAGATGAAGGTCGGAAGACATTGTGGATCGTTTTTGGTTTTCAACTTCTTTACGGTGCTGATTAGAACTGACGGACTAACACTTTCATTAAGTAATAGTTTCTCCGGTGACTAGATCCTTTTTTAATTCATTTTGCTTAGGTTTTACAGTAGTGACTGATAGGTATTGCCCAGAAAGGATGGTAGCCAAGTATTTCACCTTCACAGCAGGCTCGCATTACAAGAACCTCTTTCTACATTTTTCGGCAATTTCGAAACAGGTATTAAAATCATAGAATCGCCTCATATAATCTGAATTTGTTCCTTGTCTTTTTGTGATATAACTTACAGTTATTGGTAATATACCTATCGGCAATCCATTAAACCTACTATGCAAATGTCAACCATTTTCGACACTTGACAGTAAAACTTGAAAATAAAACTAAACATCATTAAATTACTCGAAAATGGTTGAAATTTGCATAGGGGTCGTATGGGGTCATTTGGTTACAAATGACCTCTCACTTATCCCTTTTGTGGATTGTTGACATATAACCAATAACCCTGTATATTAATATATCTCAAGAGGTTGTCATTTATTAGGTAGTATATTTACGGACATAAAATAATTAAGACGGCCTATGTTACATGTAACAGCGTGAAATGACACCACCAAAGACGGTTTGATCATGTTGCGTGTATCGAAGTAAGCCAAAATAGCACGTGAAATAAAGCTGAAGTATTTACACAAACACTAGAAAAGTAACAAAACGAGGCTTCGGATAACGCCATAGTGGATCCTGCCTAAATTAAAACCTTTTTGATTTGAAGCTCTTTCTACTGTAGTAAAAACTCTAATCGAAAACTAGATTTTAAAACATATTTTTTTAAACCAATTCACAATCACACCTAAAAATCTAAATATCTAGAAAAAAAACCTGTAATTTCGATTGTATTTACCTTTCACTATTCCGAGAATGCAAAGACAGAAAATTTTCAGATTTAGTTTAATTTTTACGAGTTTTTGTATCAAGAGGTAAGGGCGGTTACTCACCGGCCGTTGTCCCTGCCGACTCCCCACACGCGTATGGTGTGGATCGGCTGTGTGTGCAGTGTGTTCAGGCTTTCTGGGTCCATCAGCTTTAGGGCCCCATCGTCTAAGTCCATAAAGAGGTCCTTGCCCTTTAGGGAAAAGAAATTCGTAGGCTTTATTAGTGCCTAAGATTAAACAGAGTTAACTCAAGGGTGGATAGGAGAATAGCTCCAAAAGTTGAAGATTTTCGTGATTTCAGGTCCTCAAGAGACCAGTTTTGAAGATCCTGATTGATAGAATAATCTGGTTCTTCAAAGTGATCACTGGATTTACCACACAGAAGTTTGATTTCTCCTAGAACCTCTGTATTCTCGTAAAGGCACACGCCTTACGAGGACTTTCGTATCGTAATGAACAGCATAGTGAGTTACCAAGATTGGTAGCGGCACTGACTGTATAGGGTACGCCAGAGATACAGACTTTAGTATGAACAATCGAAGAAGTTATTATAACGCAAGCAGAGGACACCCTAGGCCTTTACTCAGCAGATGCAGGCTGACAGTAACCAGAAAACAAGGACTGGCGTTACAAAATTGTAACACAAAGGCAAATATATCAGAAGACATCATCATTCACAGCTGACTTCCCCCATTACTGGGCAGGCTCTCTCTTTTCTTGTGCCAATCCCTACGCTCCTGTGCCAGTCTCATCCAGATTTTTCCCGCGATGGCAACAATATCATCCACCTATCTTGCCTTCAGACGACCGACATCTCGTCGTCCAGTCCTTGGACGCCACTCCGACACAGCCTTACTCGACCTGTCATCACTGCGCGTTACCAGTTGTCCTACCCAACTCCATTTGAGTTCCTAATTACGCTATCCGATAGCGAAGACGTTCGAGCGTCTTCCGTTCTCGACGTTCGGAACTCGGTCTATTAGCCTGATGCCAAGGAGAAGACCCAATATCCAAAATCTGACAGTTACTCACATCACCCCAACGCCCGACTTGATCCAACAGATCATTGCGGCCCAAACTGAGGTCCACGATGCACTTGTTGACGGCACGGCTGGACCTCTCCGGAGTCAGGTCCGACTCAGCAATCTCCACCCAGCCGAGGGAACGGACGAAGAACCGGACGGCGCGGCCGTTGTCCGGCTCTGGACGGGCTGGGAAGCTGCGGCGTCTGGGGAAAGACACAATGACGGTTAATTAATGACACAGTAAGTGAGTAACCAACTTTTTATACTGCAAGTTTTGTTTGAAGTTCTTACAGAAAAAATAAAAAACAATAAAGTTTATTCGGGGAAGTTCTACTGACAAATTCTTTCACACGCGCAAAATTTTGTGATCTGGTCCAAAATAAGTTCCGGCACGGCTACGAGGTATTGCAATCTATTGTAATGGACAAAGGTTCTCGAATTTCACCGAGACCGTCATCATCCTCATCTGACCAGCCTTTTCCCAACTATGCTGGGGTCGGCTTCCAGTCTAACCGGATGCAGTTGATTTTCTCCGAGACCATCACATCTAAATAAAAAACCAGGCAAGTGCGAGTCGGACTTCCGCACCAATATTTAGCAAAAAACGCCGAAAAACACGTTTCTTGTATCCAGGGGTTTATAATTTTTTTTCTTTTTTTTGGCACCCTTCTGGACCGGGTCCATATAAATCAGATTGAATAAAAATGTTTTCTTTATAGGTCCATTTGACTCGATAGGACCAACACTTGTTTGCACCATTTCAAGTCTACCTGCAGCACTAACTGGTTTTAACACTTATTTTTGTATTTGCATTCGCTAGTGAGCACTAAAGTGTGTCAGTGCTATGCAAAACATAACGTGAAGGGTCAAAGATCAGCACGGTGCCATTTAGTGAGGTTTTCTTTAGACAGATTTCTCAACAAGATGTGGTTAAGTACATAAATAAATGTTTACAGGCCGCGCGCCTGATAGGATTTCCAATAGGCAAAAATGAAGAACTACCAATCAAACTTTCATCCCCTATTTAACCCTTTTAAATTGTATTTTTTTAAGAAACTCTTGGGCAAAAATTTATGCTTTTAGACCTAGCGGTTTAGTTTAGTGCATTGTTTGTCAGTTTATGAATGAATGAATTCAAGATTTTTATTATGTAAGGACCTACGTAGATAGCAGGAGAATGAAACTGTCTATCCTAAAAAATACAATAGACGTAGATATATTTAGTAACCTATTCCGCTTAACTATTCTTCAAGAGTCATAAAAAACCCTGTAAGAAATCGACACGTGTTTCACCTCTCAACGAGGCATCCTCAGGATGACGATTGACCAATTGCAAACCAGAACACGACGTGTTCCCAAAACGAGCGCTGAAGTTAGAAACCCAAATATTGATACCCAAACTTACTTGTAAGACATCTCCTCTTTCCGTTTCCTCTCGGCCTCCTGCCCATCATGATCCAGGGCTCCACTGGTGGTACTCCTGGTGACGGAGCTGGTCATCATACTGCCCTCATACTTGCTGACTTCCGACAGGTTCGAGCAATCCCTGACCATGGATATGCGGGACTCCTTGGCTTCAACCGGCGGCATTTTGGGGATCTCTCTTTGGATCGTACCGCTCTTTATATGCCAGTAGTAAGGGCCGTCGTTATCTGGTGAAGATGGTGGATGATTAGTGTGCGGGAAGTTCAGAGAAAACTTACTAGAGCTACGGCGGTACTTTGACACGACCGCAAAATAGGCGAACAATTAGGTTTGCTACATAATTGGCACATTCGATTTGGCAGTATTTGTTTAACAAAGCCGAATCAAAGCAATTACTTCATATTATTGGATTTTGCCGCCCGGCTGTACCGATTAATGTCCGAACGGTGTGTAGCGCACTACTTAGTAAATTTATATAGATTAGCTACCTAGCTAAGAAAACAAAACACAATCGATTAACTGTAGATTAGCTTTTAGTCAGTTAAGTTATGCTTATGAGGTTATTTTCTTAACGTCGCTCGGGTATTATCGCATTTCCGAATACAAACGAATACCTACTAATTTCCATGTCCATCAATTACTAGATTTATCGTATAAAATATTTGAATTCAGAACTAAGTAAGTACTTTATTGTGGTTTTGTTTTGATTTCCGTGTGAAACTGAAAAAAGAGCTGTAAACCTATTTTCCTTAAAAGATTTCCTCCCATTTTTTAAATAAATTACCTACATTAAATTAAAAGAGTATTAACTCTAAATACTTCTAACGTCAAAAAGAAACAAATTTAACCGTTTTTTTGGCTTTTTGACGTTACTTTTGATGAAGAAAATGGCCGTTAGTCGATTGAGAGCGTCCGGTCTGCACCAAGCGCAAAGAGCAACTGATAGAAATCCATTGACTTATAAATCTTATGGACTTGAAATGTTTGACTATAGAAAAAACAGTTATACAAATATGAGGCATATCGACGCCAAAATCATAAAAATATTGCCATCTCTTTTTAACTTACATAATTTTGCGTAAGTGAAAAAGGACAATAGTGTTTTTGACAGTTACTTTATTGGCAACCCTACATTTCTAGAGTCATTGAATACCTATTTGCGGCCGAGTCGCCATTTAATCCTCTCGCTGTTTGGTACCAAACTTGAGTACGTCAACTGTCAAATGCTCTTGAGCTGTGGTTATAATTGTAAATTTTGGAGTAATTTGCAGTGATAATGCGTTTAAACTCGGTCCTCTAGTAGAAATCGTCAATAGCAAGATGCCCAATTGCAATATAATCGGATGTGGCATCAAAAGAAGCGGAAATCTCCCGAACATAACTTTGCACCAGTACGTACATAATTTCAGCTGAAATATCTTAAGATTTATATGATAAACAAAAGATTCTGCATTTGTTGAAGAGCTTTAACAGTAAAGCATTCTTATTTTCCCTTTTGCCTTTATTTTTAATAGTTTTTCAACATGAAATGATTTTCTTGTTATTGAAGGGATAGAGTAGTGCATTTAGACATTTTTATATTTATCGATAATGCTATTTTATGATTCTTTATTGGTTTTATGTTTTATTTTCAAGGCTGCCTGATGAACGAAAAAGAAAATTTGGCTGGAAACGATCAGTGTTGAAAATTTAAAGATGTCAACAAAAACAATTCACATATTTTGTTCTCTTCACTTTGAAGAATCATGTTTTGGACACTGAATAAAGTAACATTACGTGACGATGCTTTACTATCACGAACCTTATTGGTAAGTAACATTGCATGTTATAAATTTTTCCAACATGATTGTGTAGTGGCTGATAAATGATGGTGATGTCCTCAATTGCAACAGTTGTCTAATGTACACAAAGAGTGATGTAAAGAATGTGTTGGAAGAATTAATATTAATTAAAAATCCTATTAATAAAATCAAGAAACATCAAGAATACTCATCATTTTATTGCTTGTTTACAGCCTAAGATTCGAACAAATATGTCTGGCCTTTTAATTGAGAATGATCAAAATCAGACAAACTCACAATCAATATCTGGATGTGGTGCTCCTAATACGGTAATTGATTTTTGTAATTATAAACAGTAGGATCATTACTGTTTTGAAAAGTCATAAATTTTTTAAGTATTTACTATTCAATTTTTATTAATATTTATGTTAATGATAAAGAGTGGTTTTCAGGTCCAAGCTGTTTATGTACCTACCACTCAAAATCAACCTGGAGAAATTTCAATGAGGATCGGCAGACATTTAGCCTCTAGCACATCCGCCACACTAGATTTAGTCTCCGTTGCGCTACATTTAGCTGCTAGCACCTACGTTGCGCCAGATTTAGCTGCTAGCACCTCCGCTACGCCAGATTTACCGGTATGACCAGTTCCGTTTTTTTTAATCTAATTGATAACATCTCATTGATTGAATTGAGACTGGCTGGGAGATATCTCTCGCTTCTTGTCTTCAATATATATTAAAGCTTAATTTTATTTGATTTCAGGTACACACATTTAAAATGATAAAGAAATTAAAGGACAAATGTCAAAAACAGTCCAAGAAGATAAAGAGACGGAGAAAGTTAGAAGACAGACGAAAGAAATTGCTCATTTTAGTAAAATTATTATCAAAGATTTTAAAGGATATAATAATATTTATTAATTAAAAGTGTAATAGAGGTATACATGAATTTGAGATGCAAATATTATGGGAATAAATCTACTGAGAGAATATCCCATAGAAATTACCCAAACTAAATTGTATTGTTCAGAAATGAATAAAATTGATTTCTTTAATATAACTTTATTATAATTATTGTTGATTTTTAATTAAATAATTAACCCTCGATCATTTTCCTTTTAGAAACTTAGCATCAAAAATATGAATTATGGTGAATAAAACCATTTAAAAAAAAGTTTTTCACTGGTTATCCGTGAAATTCAAATTTTCATACATTTTTTGCAAATTGCAGCTCTGTATTAAGGTCGATAGTGAAATCCGTTATAGAATACTACGTCGATATAAAGCAGCGTATATCTGTCCTCCAGTTCTACGGTTTAGCCTTGAAAGAAGGACGATCCAACAAACAACTTAACGGCGCGGTACTCCTATCGGTTAAATGAAAGACTCATGCATGTTAAAGAACTTGGGGTATTTTTACCCGTACATATTGTACCGTGACATTATGAAAACATTTCACAATCTTTTATCGATGTTATTTTAAAGAAGTATCGATAAGGGCTGCTCTAGTAACCGCCATTTTATCCTCTCAGTAGAGCGTAGGTATACACGTTTTTCTTGTAGGTATGCCAAGTCCATAGGATTTATTAGTCATTGTAGAAATCCGACGACTGACGAAACACGAAGTTTGCCGAGGGACATTAAGAAAACATTTGTACAGTACATAATTATTCTACCTACTTTTGATGAGAATTCTAAGTCGATAATTGCAGTTATCGACTTAGAATTCTCGTTCAAACATAATTGCAAATGTGAATGATGAATACGGGTATTTTTCGTAGCGGAATAGCTGAGTGTCAGCGTCATTCAAAGTGACGTAAAATACATCTTATCAAGCAAATGATGGGGTGCTTCGTGACTCTAAAACTGCTGATACGCAAGAGATTAACTGCTTTTCTTAAAGAACGTATTTAGTGTAAGTAATTATTAGTGTAAGCTCTTTGCAAAAGCCTGTCTCTTGATATTTTTTTGGCCATACTAATGAATCGACTAAAAAACTAAGAAGTAGGTATTTATTAGCTTAGAAGCTGTTAACATGCCAGACAATAACACAGTTGGAGAGCATTAGTTACCAAAAATCCCTCATTGACCTACCTATCTACCCTCACTAGAACTAATTCTAATACTCCAAATGGACATACATCTCCTACGAGTACCTTCGTGTTTCTCCCATCCAGGGGGCAACTGGGGCTCCTTCTTGGGCCGCAACTTGACAGGTATCGCGTACAGGTCGTCATTGGGCCCCTCTGCTGAGTGGGGCACTGGGGCCGAGTGACTTTTCTCCGAGTCCTCGCGGTCGGCCCGCTCTTTTTCTGGTGGGGGCGATTCCTCGCCGCCATTTTGTGGCGGTGTGATTAAACCGCTCTTGTCACTGTGGAAGATAAAGAAAATTATGTTAAAACCTCAGAAATCTAACGTAGATGAGAGTGTTAGTTAGTTCAGTCACAAAACTGACCTGAACCGTGGAGTAGAGTTCCAAAAAAAAAAATTATAATGTGAAAATTATAGAATGAAGAATTATTATGTAGAATGAATGAATTTGTGATTTTTCAAAATGTTTTTTTTTTTGGTGCGGTGAACGTCTGAATTCGTTTTGACAGCCATTAATGAAAACACAATTTAATCTAAAATACATATTTTTACCGATTAGATGCCATCTCATGTTTTTTTGTATAACGCGACTGGAAACTAGTTCAAGTTCATAATAATTCGTATGCTAAGTTAACATTAACCTACCGTATAACACAACTGTACAAATTATGTATTACTTCTTGAACCACACACAGCTATACCTAATGTTAATGTTCAAGATCACAATATGTTCATTATAACGTGTAAAGCCGGTATTACACATTGGCGGTAATAATGGAAACGTTATAGCGAAGTAGCTCGTGGCTAACTAATAATAACTGCACGGGTCAATCCATCAGGTTAAGCTACGCTTGCCGGGGTTGGTCTGTGGATGGGTGACCATCTTTACATACCGAGACTCCTCAGTGGTTCGGAAAGTACGTTAAGGCGTTAGTCCTGGCTGTCATTCGTGGATCTTTGACAGTCGTTACGGGTCGTCAGAAGCCCGAAAGACTGACAACCAGTCTTACCAAGGGGTATCGTATTCCCCAGTTACTGCGTTGTGGAGGTCAGATAGGCAGTCGATCCAATTAAAATACTGGTATTCAGCTGCATCTGGTTAGACTGGAAGCCGACCCCAACATAGTTGGGAAAACGCTGGGCAGATTGAATTGAAATGGTTTATCGGCTTGGATTCACAACATTCCCTACAACTTTTAGCGCTAAACATATTTAAAACATCACTCTGTCTCTGTCTATTTCAAACAACTGACAGAAACAGAACGATGTTTTTAATTCGTTTAATGCTAAATGTACACAACGTAGGTAACACAGAGAGTTGTATAATGGATAATTTACCTGTCGTGTCATCCTACTAATATTATAAAAGTGAAAGTTTGTGTGTTTGTGTGTTTGGATGTTTGTTACTCAATCAGGCAAAAACGGCTGAATGGATTTGGATGAAATTTGGCAAACAGATAGCTTATAACCTGGATTAACACATTAGGATACTTTTTATCCCGATATTCCCACGGGATCGAGACTTACGCGGGTGAAACCGCGGGGCGCAGCTAGTACCAAATAATTATAATCCACTTACTAGCTTCCTATGCTAATACGTTATTAGACTAAAATCAATATTGCTAATTGTTCACTAATAGCTTCGAACCAAAACGACAAAATGATAATCGGTTGTACTTATATTCAAATTTTCTTACGTTTTTTGCAATTTGCAGGTCATTTTCAGACCTTTTTGCACCTGTTCACCGCAGTGTAGCACCTGCTTTACGCCTTACAAGCCATATCCTTCATCGTGCAACTAGTTCGGCTAATGTGGCACATTGTTTATGAGTTAATAAAAACAAAACAAAGCGGTTTACGTGACTGCTCGCGCTGAGTGCGTCACTCACTGCCTTTATAACTTTATGAATCACGGATTGAGGGTGTGGACGTGGTGGTGAGAGAAGCGGGGAGAGCCACCTATTTTCTTTTAATATAGAATATTCATTTTGTAAGAAGTACCTATTTAATATCAACGAAATAACACCTGTGACAACACCACCGCGCCGGCTGTCGCTGAAAACCAGCACTGGGGCTCGGTCTCGCATTGGGTCGCAGCATTATGCTAAGCGATGGCCGTTTTGCGTGGATATGACGCATAATTTCCCCCAACTTGTTCTTTCTTTGCGTTATGTTTACCGCAATAATTTAATTATATTTGAATAAATAAATAATTCATATTCTTGTTCTTAGACTAAATAAACGTAAGTATTTTCTTTTTTTTTACCTGGTTAAATTTAGCTCTTTGGTCTACAACCAATATGGATGGGTACACGTTTACGATAGGAAGATTAGAAAAGAATATGCAAAAAAGGACCTGACAAATTATGATACATTGGCAAACAATAAAAACAGGTGTTGGGTATAATAAATATCTGTCTCATTGGCATATCGCAAAACTTACGATTAAATAGTTTTTTCACGCAGACAGTCTGACAAAGATTACGACTGTAGTCCATACCTATGCGACAGCGTTTACAATCCGCTCTCGCTACATCCTTTAAGTAAAACCTCTACCTAACCGCAAGGCCGCCGCCGCAGTCGCAGGCACGAACAATTACCTGATCATATTGACCGACCGCGCAACAAACTGTGTTTAACAAGAATTAAGTAGTGCTGTGTTTAATTTAACTATGCTACCTACTGCTACTTAACTGTAATGTGATGTTGTACCTACCAGTTACAAGAACGGTAAATATATACATATCATCACGACTGAATTCTCCGAAGGGCTAGGCAGAGGTGCACCTATAGTACACCCACATTTGGCGAAATGTGGGTGTAAAGTACAGTTATGTTTAAGTCCCATGTAATGAGGGGCGAGTGAAATACAGACTCCGGGCTGCCATTGAGATATTTGAACGGTACATTGTTGAGAATTCTGTGTAGCAATATTAAAAGGACTTTTTTGTGGTTTTTTGGACTTAAAACTACTTATACCCCATTTGAAATAAGATTAGACATTGAAACAAACCTTTATACAGTCCGTTCAACCGATTTTGACTTCTATACCGTAGGCATAAGGATGGCATTAAAAGCAAAAAAGATAACACAATACCAACTGTGTACTGCAGCTGCCATTTGTCATGCCACCAACGCAATAGAAGTCAAAATCGGTTGAACGGACTGTAAAAAAGGTTTATTTAAACGTCTAATCTTATTTCAAATGGAGTATAGAGTCCTATAGGCAGAAATGGATTCCTAGGGGATTATTAATTTCGGAGTATGAAGAAGAATTGCTGAATAAAGTATATTTTTGTTCGAAACACACTAAATTATTCAGTGTAATTCAGCGGTGAATCAAAGGTCAAAATTGATAACAATCAAATTACCCTTTAGGCTTCCCGCAGACAGGCGCGATGCGACACAGGTAGAACGATTTCCGTGAAGTTTTCATAGAAATTGATTCATGAGAGTCGCACCAGCCTGTTTTTCAGTGTATAGTCCACGATAAAGGAGTCTCTCCTAGTCTTATATGACAACTTAGTCAAGTTCCATGAAACATAATACACGACGTCGATATAATTATGACATAGCCACAGCATGACAGAGGCCCTAGACAAAGTAACATTATATCAGCGATAACGATAAAGGAAAAGGCGAAAATGTATAAGACTGACATAAGCTATGGAAAAGCTTATGTCAATGTTGAGTCGTTGTAGAAATACGAAACGCTTCGATACGATTGTCACTTGTCTTTGCCCTCCACCTATAACGAGGTATAAGTATATAATAAAAACATGAGGTAGGTAAATAGATAAGTACGAACCCAAGATAATAATATCTTCTTTTCCTGGCGAGCATTTTAAATTAACTTTAAAACGTCGTCAGAGTATCGCTAATTTGTCGAACGTAAGTTTAAAAACTGTGTTTTAGACACAAACGAAAAACACGGCCACTTCGTTAAACAATCAAATCAAAACTGTGCCAAAACCTACGGTTTTTAGGGTTCAGTAGCAAAATATGAAAAACCTTCAACCTGTCAGGTCCATAGATACCCGCTGGTCGTGTGTCTACGTCTATGCGCGTCCAACAGAAATTAGTACTTTTTCTGTAACTTTGCAATCTTAGAAATACAAAAACATTACAGACACTAACAACATTACTACCACATAGATACTTAATTAATTTAATTGTCATTGCTCCATTTTTAATTCTTTTTACCTATTGTGGTACAGTAATCTTATTCTATGCGCATCGTCTTCACAATTATACAATTGATGTATAAAAAATAGTGCAAAACATTCCATTTCAGCCCATTCTTCTCCATCCGAAAACTACCTGTTGGAACTAGACAACTAGAATCAGTTCTATTACTTTTGAAGTTATTACACTTGAAATAAATTACTTGACTTTGACTTTCTTCTCCGCTCCATCGGGCAGGCCACGGCTTCGGCTATTCATCTAATAAAACCCAGAGACAAGTCAGTTCGCTCCAAAAAAATTAATCATTAAGGAAAAATATAATTTTAGTGTCTTTGGAACCATAGTCCACTGACCGACACGCTCCTGGCAGATTTTTTTCCGAATAATGACTATAATAAAAACGCAATTAATATCAAGTCGGAGCTCAGACGTAACATGCACTTATAATTACCAATTAACTGGAATCGGGTTTCGGCTGTTACGTACTGATGCAACAATCAGATAAAAACAACAAAACTGGAATCTGGAATAATGTTTTTATTTTTCTCATTAACCTCTTAATTTTTTTATCCGACTAGGCCAAGTCAAAAGAAGGAAGGAGAAGAGAAGCCAGGCGCACATTATAGCGGCAACTGGCCGCAGCGCAACGCATCTTCATACAATAAAGTGCGGTGCGACCCGCCTGGTGGTCCTTGGTCGGGATGTTATGAATGTCATATTTTTCACATTCGCGAACGCAAATTATACGAATGCGAATGTGCGAATTCGAATGTTTAGGAATAATATTTGGAATGAACGGTTTTCAAATGTGTTTGTTTGTAGTGCGCCCAAATGTGGAATATTTTTTCTCAGAAACATTTCTTTTCGCGTAGTCTCGATCTATAGGCGTAAAAAAACGCAAAACACTTTCCATGGGAAAAACTGTCTGAGCTGATCTGAGCGTCAGCTGCTCGAGTAGTGGAGGAGACCAAAGCTTAAAAATGTCAAAATTGTAAAAAAATATAAGAAAGTGATGAAGGAAGATTTTTTGCAAAGCGTTGCGTTTAGGCGTGGCCCGCCCCAATCTGCGCAAACCTTATGCAAAATAAAAGAACTTCACGTTTTACATTAAATGATGAAAAGGTTTTCTATGTTAAGCTAAGCAGAGACTCATCATCATCTGCCTAGCCTTTTCCCAACTATGTTGGGATTGGCTTCCAGTCTAACCGGATGCAGCTGAATACCAGTATTTTACCTCCACAACCCAGTAACTGGGTAATACGATACCCCTTGGTAAGACTGGTTGTCAGACTTTCGAGCTTCTGACTACCCGTAACGACTGTCAAAGATCCACAAATGACAGCAGAAGCTAAGCAGAGACTGTGATTGATAATTGATTGATACAAAACACGATTGACCAAATCATTATCTTGTCTAGACAAGGAAGCCCTAAAATAATCATCTCAATTCAGTATTCTGCCACTGATCAAGAAAGTATGAAAATACCTACATACAGGCAAGAAAACAATGGTCCTAGCGATGCGAGATCAAGACATACCTAATAAATTAAACTTTTGTATGGCTTTGAATATTTCCCATGTCCTACGAAGCGCGAAAAACAGATGGCTTGATTAAAAACCAACGACAAAAGTGCAAGATAGTAAGTAGTAGGTAACTAAAAAGACATGGACAGAATACTTCCAGACGGATCTTTTTAAACCATTCATCATCTGCCTAGCCTTTTCCCAACTATGTTGGGGTCGGCTTCCAGTCTAACCGGATGCAGCTGAATACCAGTTAAAATACTGGTATTCAGCGTTTGTGGCATTGCTGGCATTCAAGAAGCGACTGCCTATCTGACCTCCACAACCCAGTAACTGGGTAATACGATACCCCTTGGTAAGACTGGTTGTCAGACTTTCGAGCTTCTGACGACCCGTAACGACTGTCAAAGATCCACAAATGATAGCCGGGACCAACAGCTTAACGTGCTTTCCCAAGCACGGAGGAGTCTCGGTATGTAAAGATGGTCGGGTGACCATCTTTACATACCGAGACTCCTCCGTGCCTCGACAGACGGACGGTGCCTTGCATCCACGGACAAACCCCGGCAAGCGTAGCTTTACCTGATGGATCGACCCGTACGGCTGTTATTACTTAGATCTTTTTAAACTATTATCAAGTCTATTTCGGTGCGCACTGCAGTGTTGGGCTAGACAGGCTGTAATTTGATATATTCTGTCTCGGCAGTTGTTCCTTCAGCCGTGTCACTAACAGCACGCGTAGCATGACAACCATAGACACGGGTTGTCTGCGGGTTTTGTCGACGGAAGAATAGACAAAATGATAGATTATGATTCTCATATTAATCCTAATCCGTACCTTCTAATATTATAAATTCGAATGTAACTCTGTTTGTCTGTCTGTTTGTTACCTTTTCACGCCTAAAGCACTGAACGAATTTCGACAGAATTTGGCAAGTAGATAGATGGGATCCTGGGGAAGGATATAGGCTACTTTTTATCGACATACCACGAGGGCGAAGCCGCGGGCGGAAGCTAGTGCTAACTATATATACAAATATATAATATAATATAATCTATCTATATATACAACCTGTAACGGAATAAACGCAAGAGCTCATACACCCCAATTAGAATATTAAATTATAAGACTAAAATAATATCTGTAATTTAATTTAATTAAACGACACCTAGTTTTTTTTTACAAAATAGACTTCCTGACTAAACATGAAACATAGGATAGCTATGAGCGTATTACAAATTTGTTTATGCATTTGAATATGCTTTATTCCTTTGAGATAAGGCTTAAATTTCCTTAAATAAAATATCTTATTACCTTGGTAAGACGCGGTGGTTCTAATTTCAGTTAAAGAAAAGATTTTTTTCATGAAAAATTAACACATATAAATAATGATGGAAATCGATTCAGAAGCCGATTCTGAGCAAACTACTTTCAGGTCTTGCGCTTATTCTGTTACATGTTGTATAAAAGGCCAACGACAAAATATATAGGTATATAATTATAAATGTGAAAGTGAGTTTGTTTATTTATTTGTTTGTTACGCTTTCACGCTAAAACGGCTGAACGGATTTAGATGAAACTTGGCACATGGGCAGACCATGACCTGGAATAGGATATAGGATACGTTTTACCCCGATATTCCCACGGGATCGAGTCTTACGAGGGTGAAACCGCAGGCGTAGGTAGTTTTTTTATCTATTCTTCCGTCAACAAAACCCGTTTCTATTGTGGTCGTATACTTACAAGCAGATATAGACTCGATAAGATCACACAGAAAGCTATCGAGAAATACTTCTCAGATAATTGTCATAATAGGTAAGTGCAGTTTCTATGCCTAACACTTTGAGGGGAATTCTTTGTACTTTGAAATTGATGAAGAAGAAATGGTTTTTATTAAGTAGGTAAGTACCTGCTGATGTTCAGGAAGCTATTCTTATAAATCATATTTTTGCCCCAAAAGGCAAAGGACCGTATTAACCACGATATTCAAAAAACTTACTAAGTAAGTTGCATTATTTCAAATGAAAGCGTCTACAGAACCCGAGAAGATGCATTTGAAGACCGCAATAGATTTAGAGAAAATAGTCGGACTCACACCGTTGTCTTGGCAGACAATTTATTGTTGACAAGATACAGATCGCGACTTCTTTTATCGACTTAAATTAAATCCCTAAACCACCTTTTAAAACAAGGCTAAAGAAAGGGCTCGTCTATTATTTTGCAATGGGAATTTTAGTACAGCCAAAAGGTTTTTTAAATACCTTGTTTTTGTTACAGGCGAAGCTGCCTCGTCTTCGACTCTGGAAAAGAGCAAAAAAAAAAACGTTAATTTAATCAAAATTCAATTAGAATTTTTCATTAACAAAGCGCCCTAGATTTTAATCATTCTTTGTAAAGTACAGAGAAAGTGTTGGCCCAGATTTAAATTGATCAAACGATTTTTTGTAATGAATATTCATTGTTATTTACTGTTATAATTAAAATAGGTATTGTTTGTTCAAATAATGTTGATAAAAATATAGCCTTTTTTGTTAAAGTTCATTATTAAATAAAATATGACTTTATTAAGATGTAAAGCCATACAAAATTAAACTCATTAGGACAACCAAACAAAAAAAATACGCTCATTTACAAGATAGCCACTAAAAAAAGATCGGCCAAGAACTTGGTCCCATTAACGTATCCAATGGCCAATTCAAACCACCTAATTTAGGCAAGGGGGACGCGGATTGAGTGCTAACAGCCAAGTTTTGGCCAAGTCCCCCAAACACGCCAAGTTGGGGGAATATGGCTTGAGTTTAAAGTAGGAATATAAGTTTGAGTTGGAGTTTGTATTGGTGAATAATGTTTTGTTTTTATACCGAAGAGTATTGGTTTGGTTTTGTTTGTATTAAGGGTAGATGATTGATTGCCTTTTGTGGGTGGTATATATTTCCATTGCAATTATATTGTGTCTATATCGGTAGGTATTGATTTTCCTGTAAGTTTGCCGGCTAATACTGGAAAATACCTTCATCTTTTTAGGATATTAACACTTAAAACTCCTTTCTTTGTTGATTTGCATTTCCTCAACTAACTTCACCTCATGCGTTCCATCGTTGAAGTAATGACTTGTTTATTTAAACTTTTCGCACTAAAAAAAAGAGGTACAAAGGCGGACTTAATGCCTTAGGCATTCTCTACCAGTCAACCAAGGGTGGTGAAGAGATTAGATCATCAGACTTGTTCATCATCTTTTTCGCATTTAAGCCAATTCATTTATAATAAACTAGCCCGGCTTCGCCCGCGGCTATCATCTCACTGGAAGTTACTATCGGGATACCTACTTAAGAAATGCTGGGTTTCCGATACAAACTTTCATTCTATATATCACCCCCTATAGGATTATTTTTTAAACAAAATGTTATGTCGTCCTATGTCCTTCCCCGGGATGCCATCTATCTCCATGCCAAATTTTTATCGAAATCCGTTCAGTGGTTTAGGCATGAAAAGGTAACATACAGAGAGACAGACAGAGTTACTTACGAATTTATAACATTAGCATGGATGCTACACATAGACTCTCTTTAACCACCTCTGTGGTCTCGTGGTACCCTGTCTGAGACCCAGAGGTCCCGGGTTCGCATCCCAGCTGGGGCAAATATTTTTGTTCGGTTTGGTTGGTAGTATGGCTTGTTCCAAGTCCGCCTAGCTAGCTACCACCATCTCATCTAAGTCTGTCGCCATAACAACAATGTTAACAGCATTGTTGTGTTTCGGCAGTTAGAGGTAAGATAGTCAATTCCTCTGTGGTTGAGGATTCCGGGTGAAGCTCGCTTCCACCTTCGGCCTAGTCTTCACTTACCATCAGGTGAGATGAAGTCCAAGACCTTCGCCGTTGCGGTAAAAAAAGGCTAATATTTAAATAAGAAACAACTTATACTAAAAACATACACGAAAATGTCCATAAAAACTGACGACACGACACAAGTCTCTCGAGAATTGCAGAGAACGATGTTATGTGCTATTTGCATGTACCAGGAGAACATGACTGCATAAGTGTCATGGTGGACAGTTTACGAGTCGTGTACATTCATACATAATATATAGTAGAACATCGGAGTATCGGACGTATATGTAGATGGATGGCTGAATAGTCTGTCTCCCATAGAATGGACAATGATCTTCGGGGTAATGGCAGAGATGACATTGCGATAATGGAAGTATGGCATGAAAACAGTGGTGCTTCTTTTTTACCCGACTACGGCGAAGAAAAAAGGAGGGTTATGATTTTGACCGGTATGTATGTATGTATGTTCATCTGTTCCCTCCTATCTTCCAAACCACTTATCACAATTTGACAAATGAGGTATCGTTAGAAGCGTCGTGATTGTCCGCTGGTTATAGGCTATGTGAAGTCACATTAAATTAAAAATGGCGCCCTCTAGAGGACATAAATGAGGAACTTAAAAAAAAAATGGTTTAATCGTACCATGTTGGGTATCAAATGAAAGGGCTTAATGAGCACATTTCAAAAATATATATATTATAACCCCAAAAGAATTAAAAAAAATATAATAATAAAAACTAAAACCCAACTACGACTTAAAAGGTATAAACAAGACACCACAGACAGACAAATTAACAATCCGGAGTCACACGTACTCTGTTCGATTTATGCCCTAACACGTGTGACTCCGGATTTTTAATTTGTCTGTCTGTGGTGTCTTGTTTATACCTTTTAAGTCGTAGTTGGGTTTTAGTTTTTACCCGACTACGGCGAAGAAAAAATAAGAAAAAAGGAGGGTTATGATTTTGACCGGTATGTATGTATGTATGTATATATGTATGTATGTATGTATGTATGTATGTTCATCTGTTCCCTCCTATCTTCCAAACCACTTATCACAATTTGACAAATGAGGTATCGTTAGAAGCGTCGTGATTGTCCGCTGGTTATAGGCTATGTGAAATCACATTAAATTAAAAATGGCGCCCTCTAGAGAACATAAAGTGAGGAACTTAAAAAAAAAAATGGTTTAATCGTACCATGTTGGGTATCAAATGAAAGGGCTTAATGAGCACATTTCAAAAATATATATATTATAACCCCAAAAGAATTAAAAAAAAAATCAAGTAACAAAAACTAAAACCCAACTACGACTTAAAAGGTATAAACAAGACACCACAGACAGACAAATTAAAAATCCGGAGTCACACGTAATCTGTTCGATTTATGCCCTAACACGTGTGACTCCGGATTTTTAATTTGTCTGTCTGTGGTGTCTTGTTTATACCTTTTAAGTCGTAGTTGGGTTTTAGTTTTTGTTACTTGATTTTTTATTACTATATTTTTTACTAGACTACGTTGAAGTCAAATGAAAGTCATTAGTCATCAATTCATCATATTTGATATTGTCGCTTTCATGGAAGACTTTCCCACACAGAATCAGGAAGACCCCCCTTTGGGTTTAGGTTGATTTTATACTATATACTTATAATATCATAAAAATGAAAGTAAATCGATTTTTAACTGTAATTTTGTAGTAAAACGGATTCTTAAAGAAAGTGCTTTCCGGCATAGAAACTTAGTATAATGTGTTAAAAATAATAATGAAAATCAAATAGACGAAAAATTTCACTTAAAGTTGACATATTCACAATCTTAGAATTTTAAAAGGGAATTTAGATCTTCTTCAGGAATATTCAATTATTTATCCACTATGTTCATTTATAAAATAAATACGACGAAGAATAAAACTTAGTAAAGGTCTAATAAAAGTCGCCGAGTGCTTCGTAGAGACATTTAAATGTGAAAATACGAAGCGAGCTCATTCTGCATGCAGAGTGTCCGCTACAAGGGACAATAATGAAACTACGCTGCGCAATACAAATACCAGATTTTACAGTTGCATTTTTGTGGAAATACCGAAGAATTTAAGACATTTTGATGTTACTTTTAGAGATTGTAAATAAATAAATGGACGTAGACAACTTAGGGTAGATTAGATAATGCAAATTAGGTGAAAAGTATGTGTCATGAGAGTTATTTCTTTTATTTCAATTAAAATACATACAATTATGCTCTAACTGTTCCATGAAATGAAATGGAATTGTTTATTCTGTAAATAGGATATTGGGAGCACTTTTACACGACATATTAAAAATAAGCTAGAAGAGGTCGGCGTTTCCTATCTGACTACTCTGAGAAGAAAGGCCGAAACAAACTCAGAGGTCGCAGTCTCTTTTAAAGTCCAGACATAATCTTGGTCAGGCCATATGAGGACCATGTAGATTAGCGTCTGAAATGGTCTTTTGGGGCAAGAAACACAACGATTTGAGTGGACCTGTCCAGTCAGTGCAAGCATTTGTCAGTAATAGTGGAGCTCAACTCAGAACTTAAGGAGCTCAACGACTCGACGAACAACAATAGGTCGCATAAAAAACTCAAATTGCCAGACCATCGTTAAAACTAACTGAGAACGAAAAAAATAAAATAAAATTAAAACGAAAATAAAAATGTATAAGTGTGCATGCATGCATGCATGTTTATGTAGATGGATGGAAGGCTGAATGGGTTCGGTAAGGGATCCTTGAAGGAAACAGGGGTTAATGATATGGTAACGATTGACAAGAATGGAAGAGAAAACCTGTTGCACCGAACAAAAGTAATTTGGGCAAGCTGAAGACGAAGAAAGTGATAAACCTACATCACCTGTTTAAGCAGCATAATCAGCGACTAATATTCCCCACTGCTGGGACACAGGCCTCCACTCGGTGAGAAGGAGTGGGCCTTGATCCACCACGCGAGCCCAGTGCGGGTTAGTGGATGACACATGTCTTCGAATATTTGGTTCTAGGACATGGCGGTTTCCTCACGATGTTTTCCTTCACCGTTTTGAGCAGTGGTGATACACAAAGTACAGCGCCTGTCTGGGTGGCTACAACTCGTAAGTCGCGGCCGTTACCACTGCGCTACCACTGCTCTGAATATCAGGCAGATGTCGATTCAAGATTAGGACAACACAGGACCTACAAGGAATTTAATCGCTTGATTATATGGAATTCAAAAGCAGTCTGATCATTACAGAAACCAATTAAGATGGAAAAGGCAGTGTTTTCACTTTCCTAAAACAGTAAAACATAATTTACTGCTATAACGGTTGCATGAAGGCATTTTAATAAGCGTATCAAATCATTCCATACGATTTGATACACATTTTTGTCTGCAGCCATTGTTAAAGTTTACCCTTGAACATTGACGAACAATAAGATCACTCTCTTAGCATTGCGTCATTTTCCTAAGTATAGCTGTGAATTAGGCAACTTCAGATTTTAATTGAATACGTTACCGACTTTGAAATTATAATTAATTGGAGTCTGGTGAAAAAAATGCTCTTTTTGTCTAAGGCCTGAATTCTAGAATGATCTTTAGTTTTTATCTTGTCTTAGAATGAACAGATTATATTAATTCAAATCTAAATTCATGGCTGGGTACTAAACGTTTGCATTATATTTTTTCAAACCGTTTGGTTCAATTTTAATGATTTCGACTAGCATTTTAACTAGTTTTAAAGTATGTAATAAGGTCCTTGTTACAATAATCGATGTTAAGGCAGACCCTGGCCATATAACAACATCAAGTGAACAAAAACAACATCGAAAACGAAGAAAAACAGCATTATAGAGAAACTGGTATTCCATTAGATACATCCAGATGCATCGTACGTGACCCCACTCCAATCTCGAGCTCAAATATTGAAGTCGCACGAGTCGACGACTTTCAAAGACAAAGACTTTTACTGCCATCGACGCGTTGGCGGCGACTTCAATCCGAACAAGTGGTTTTTTAGGAGTTAAAGATGAGGATTGGACACGAATGGGGGATGACATTTCTTTTGATGGGTTTGCACGTGCAGTTCAAAGGGAAATGGAACGGCGTAGGTAAGCGTTGCGAAACAGTTAGCTTTGATCAAAAGAATATTATGGTGCAGATGTAGGCTTACTTTTGGTGCTTTTGAGAGGTTAGGTTCGGCCGTATTTTGCCCCATTGTTATGAGCTCGTTACACAATCCACATGTACACACGGCTACACATCAAGCTATAAATTTCCAGTATAAGCTGACCTCGCATTGTACGGAAATCCTATACAATGCGGGATCAGTACAAACTGGAAATGTATAGCTCGATGCTATAATATAGCAGTTTTGAATTTGAAAAACTGTTGAATAGTTTTGTCTTGCCAAAACAAAACATTTCTGTGCAGTGCCATCATTGTTTACCTAGAGATTAGCCCTAACTAAAGATAGACCGGCCTCTGGTTTGCGCCTAAAATAATAATAAATTTGACTACACGTTACTTGTATCATTCATCACACTAAAAAACCCGGTTGTTGAACTGACACAGTAAATCAAAAGAAACAGAATACTATACAAACTCTATTTTTAGACCAGATTCAGAATAAAATCTCGACACATAGTTTACAAATACTAGTGCCGAGGAATCCTGGTTTAAAAGCAAGGAGTGGGCGGCGTCTATTTATATCTAGAACCAAACGACTTGACTAAGAAAACACAGACATAATTCTAGGATGAACCGCAAACAAGACCACTGTAATTCGAGATAAGACAGTTTTATTAGCTGTTTCTACTCGGCAAGGTTGCTATGTTCAGCCAAGAATATTGTATGTGCGAATGCAGTTTAGAAGAAATAAATGATTTCATTGCATGTGGTTTCAAAGTTAAAGATAAAAGATTTGATTTGTGTGTCGATGGTTGAGGCTACGTGTGAGGTAGGTATAAGAAGTTTATAAGGTTTAGCATCATCTTTTGTTTGAAGATTCATATTACCACCAGGATAGCCAGTCTGTCAACCAAGTTTGCTGATTATTACGTTACGATAAAGGTCTTATAACCTAAATATATAAAAGTGCCAATGGGCTTCTACAACAGAATTTTAATACAACATTCCAAATAGTTCCTGGAGTTTCTTGACCTTTCTTCTCCATAGAGATCTACGTTCTCGAATGGGCTACAGCTTTCTGATTAACTGATCTAGTCCTTGACAATTCTAAAGTAAATGGCTTTGACAAGACTTTACAAAAACTCAGTCACTTTTCGACGATTTAGCGTTTGATGCGTTTGACCTTCTAAATTCAACGCTTTAGAATTCAAAGACTGAACAAACGGCTATCATTGAAAACAAATTCATAATTCGTGCAACCGAACCGCGTAATATTATTACATATTAGATAAGAAACTCGAACACACCCAGTTTATTACCTTCACAAGGTTGAACCACTTCCGTTGTAAACAATTTGTAACTTGTTTGTGTTTCTGCACATTCAACGCGTGTGATTTTCTTCGTTACAATGTAGTTGAAAGGAAAATCCGATCACAAAGTGGTGGTCAATAAACAAGCTGGGATCTTGAACCGACCAGATTGCTTTTGCGTTGGATTTAGATTTTAGACTGAATGAAAGATTGTAAGATTCAGGGCATGGGGGTTCTAAAAAAATCAGCTCTTGTCAAAAATCACCTTATGTTATTACTATACAACTTTTGTTAGGATGTGATATGTAAACACCTAAACACGGTTTATAAACAACTAGCTTCCGCCCGCGGCTTCGCCCGCGTGGTATGTCGATAAAAAGTAGCCTATGTCCTTCCCTGGGATGCCGTCTATCTCCCTGCCAAATTTTATCGAAATCCGTTCAGTGGTTTAGGCGTGAAAAGGTAACATACAGACAGACAGACAGACAGACAGACGGACAGACAGACCGATAGACAGAGTTGCTTTCGAATTTTTAATATTAGTATGTATAACTTCCATCCATATTGAAATAATCCATCATCGATGGTAAAGTAAGTACTTTTATAAGCATACATTTCTCGTTCCAAATCTTCCATAGTTCCATACACTATCTGTAAAAAGTGTATATTATTTATTATTATTTGCTCCCATTATTTATTATTATTTGCTCCCATTCCCATGTAGCTTACCATAACTCATAACTAAGAAATATTTTAATGCACACCAAAAGCCACATTCAGCGCAATAATCCTTTAATTAGACTTACAGAAGCACAATACAACCCCCTCGAAATTCAACCTTTTGTTCAAGACAATAAGATTGAATATCACCCAGCAGAATGAATGCAATTTCCGACGCTAGGTGGCGCCACGTTCTCACGGATGCATTCTGATATTGAAGCCGGAACGTGATCGCAATAAAGTAGATGCTTCCCATAACTTGGAGGAGGATTTATTTTTGCTTTGTTTTTTTTTTGTCTGTTTTAAATTGAAAATGGTGGCGACATGCTATCTTAGTTTTTCAGAAAATTTTTTGGAGAAGCAAATCAGGTAAATTACGGGTAGCTATGTATACCTATGTTTCCATCGGTGTAATGCTTTAGTAATTATAAGGCTCTACTGGCAGTCAGACTGCTAACTAATCTTTTCATGAAAGCATTAAATAAATAAGCTATTCAGAGAGAAGTATTCCATTAAACTCTGAAATTTTCAGTAGGTAGGTATGTCGGAATAGTATACCTAGCCACTAAAAAGCCTGCAAGTATTTTGTACAAATGGGACTCAATCAGAACAAAATAATGGAAAGACGAAAATGACAAAAAACAGCTGTGGAATGCAGTCGTTACCACCAAAAATAATAAAATACAATAGACGTAGATATATTTAGTAACCTTTTCCGCTTAACTATTCTTCAAGAGTCATAAAAACCCTGTAAGAAATCGACACGTGTTTCACCTCTCAACGAGGCATCCTCAGGATGACGATTGACCAATTGCAAACCAGAACACGACGTGTTAGCACACCGAGCGCTGGACGCAAAACGCGCAAAGTCACGCCTGAATCAATTAACTAACCAAAAATAATTTTAATTGAATTAAAAATATTAATATTCACGTCGACATATCCAAAAATACATTTTAGTTTTCCGCAGCAGAATTAACCAAACCAGCAACAAAAACAGTGAGCTAAAAGTTTTTAATACAATTTTACGCGAACCTGACGATGCATCGTAAAATCCCGTGTAACGATGTTTGTAAACTGACGAAGTTTTCACGCTACAGTGCAGGATTTAGTTATACTGTGGCTCTGTCATTAATTGTTTAATAGAGAAATATGTTTTTGTGAGAGACTGTGAGTAAGTGAGAGCTCGTGGCTAAGTAATAACAGCCGCACGGGTTGATCCACTTAAGCTATGCTGGCCGCGGTTGGCCTGTGGATGGGTGACCATCTTTACATACCAAGACTCTTCCGTGACTCGGAAAGCAGTCGGTCCCGGCTGTCATTCGTGGATCCTTGACAGTCGTTACGGGTCGTCAGAAGCCCGAAAGTCGGACAACCAGTCTTACCGAGGGGCATTACCCAGCTACTGGGTTGTGGAGGTCAGATAGGCAGTCGCTCCACGTAAAATACTGGTATTCAGCTGCATCCGGTTAGACTGGAAGCCGCCCCAACATAGTTGGGGAAAGGCTAGGCAGATTGACTGTGGGGAGTGGACTATGTTTTGTACAAATAGCGCTATATGCTTGTATCTATAGTACCTACTTAATATCGTTAAAGATGACTACGAATCGAATTTATTAAGTTTTATAGGGCCTATTGTATTTTGTTTTTCAAATGAATTTACTTTATTTGCTATTAAGAACTAAGATTGTCGATAAAAAACCAATACATAACTTGGAGGCAGATGTAAATCAAGTCTAATACTTATTTTTATAATTTATGAAATTAAGAGCTACCTACCGAAATCTTTAATTAAATTTTGTAAATAATAAGCAAATTGAGCGTGAATTTAATTGAAATCTTAAAAACTATTGATACATTTTTTAATTAAAAAGAATTTTGAAATAAAATGCCAAAATTATTTTTAATTTCAAGCTTACAATCGGCTCTAGCTAGACTTTACCTATCTATATTAGTCAATTTATTGTAGACGAAAACTCAAGCTGACTGCCCAAAACAATAAAGTACCTACCTACCTTTAAAGACTGGGAAGATAAAATCGCTGAAAGCCTATATATTGTTCCATTGCAGCTTTATTATCTACGTTGACAACGGATGTTGTTTTCTCCGCCTTGCTAGCTGTTATGTCCATAGAACTAGCGATTTTATTATCGTCATGCAAAATCAAAAACCAACCCGCTCTATCCACCAACCCGCACTGGGCCCGCGTGGGGGATTACGGCCCACTCCCTCTAGAAGATAGGAGGCCTGTGTCCCAGAAGTGGGAACATTATAGGCTGATTAATTAAGCGAAATCAAAACCAGTGTATATTCGGCGAAAAGGGATTATGTCAAGAACGCAGATTACCATCAACATCATAATTTCATCTGAAAGACATCTACTGGACAGTATGCTCTATGCCAAAATTCTTTTCGTGTAAGTCTTTGAACTTATGTTTGGTAAACGAGCATTCACAAATAGGCCAGTCACCGTAGACACAAAAATCGCGTAAGGTCGCAAAAAAATTACAGTGTACTATTTTTTGAGAAGTTGTTATGATAGATAATAGTGTAAAACCATTTTGTCAAGGTTTTTCGAGGTTTATCGAGCATCGCGCAGTTAGCAGGTCTTTCGAAGCCGCAAACTTGTTATTACACTACAGGTGGGTATATATCCTCACAAACATTCCAAAAAATCAGTGCTGCTAAATTTTTTCGACCTACGACTTCTTAAAAGACTGGCCTAAAATATATTTCGGTGCATTTCGTGAGTCGACACCTAAATACTGTTCTTACGCCAAAATTCTTGTAATGTCTTTTGGTAGTCTTCTAGTAGGTAGTCAACTAAAAAGCCGGAATTATGGAAATCTTAAGTCATTCGTTTTCAGATTTCAGTGAATAGAAATACGCCGCACTGCAGCGTTATTATCTTTCAGAACGGATGTTGCTCTGTTCGCTAGTTGCGTGTGTACTGTGTAGTAAGGCCATAAAACCTAAGACTGCATAGCTAGAGCTGGTAAATTTTAGGTGATAACACTGTAAATAATTGTTATTATAATTATGTTATGAAACCTGTTATTTTATGTATAGACAGTTTTCATAAGAAAACTGTCTATACATAAAATAACAGTGTCTAGAGGACCTAGACAAGTGGCAATTGCTTTCAAAACGTTTCGTGTTTCTACAACAGCTTTTCGATAGCTTATGTCAATTCTTAGTAATGTCACTCCAATGCATTTTTTACTTGTCCATCATCGCTAGCGTTAATAACACTTTGTCTAGGTCCCCATTAAGTACAGTTTCTACATGAAACCTTAATACGGTTTTATGAGGTTTATTTGTAAGCGGATTTGAGGTCGCATTAAGTATATCAGAGAAAAAATTACCACTGCACACATCGTTGTAAAATTTTATTATTTCCTTTAAAGTTTTAAACCTTCTAACACTGTCAGGCAAAGAAGAGATAATTTGTTTTTGCGGATATTCATAATACTATAAGTATTAGCAAGATCTTTTGATTTTTAAACTGTCAAGTAGACGAATAGTAAATCCGCCATCTTGTTTTTTTCTATACATTTCACAAAACAATTGCATAAATGTTTAACGCCCCCCTGTCAACGTCTTTTGAGAGCCAAAATATTCTAGCACTGTTGCTGGCTTGGTCACTATAAAAATCTTGTGCATCGGTTGGTAAACCGCTGTAAGCTTATGCTTTGCGCCACACTGCACCGCTATTATCCACATTGGCAGCGGATGTTGCTCTGTTCGCTAGTTGCGTGTGCATCGTGAGGCCACTAGACAAACGTTTTTACAAACACACTAAGTATTTAGGAAAAAAATGTAATTGGCACAAATGTCTAGCTGATTTATCGAGTGTAATTGCTCGCTGTTTTGTTGTCATGTCAAAGATTTCATTGCAATGAATGACTGAAGTAGGTGAATGCTCGAAAGTATTAATATTTGTGGTAAGAACTGATAGGCACATCAACCTGTACATGTTTTTATCGTCAAACTAAAAAACGAATTGTGTTATTAATTATGAGAACGCTATCTTTAATATTGCTAGAATCTACACCTACTTAACAATGTAATATTTACGTAATAAAAATAATTTCAAATAATGTTTATCGAGAAGACAAAACAGAGCTAAAAGGAGAAGAACTACAGTCCAACGAAAAATAATTTGTCACAAAACATTTGTCGGACAAACATGAAATGCACTAGTCCTCAACTATGATAGCGAGGCACTCAGCCTCGAATGCACCGGATCGATGCAGCGGCTGCGCACTGCGCGGGTCGATGCACCCATCTCTGTGACGTAACAACGCACGTCACTCACACGAATTAGGACAGAAAGACCACTTGAACACAGATGATTGTGATACTAATGCAGTTATAATTGATATACTTAAAGCACATGTGCAGCTTTTAAAATTACAAAATGGGCGGCAAGATTGGCGATTAAAAAAAAAATACATACAGGCAGTTCCCAACAACCTAACCTGTAGCAGATCAAGACAGAGCCGGCAAGATTAACTTCAGTTCTTCAATTCAAAAGGCCCTATGCCTTTTAAAGAACTGAAGTTAATCTGTGCCATTGGAAAAGTGGTTTTTATAATTAAAATTCCGTTGTTGCAAGTTGTTATTAGTTTAGTTGATCGAGATGATTTGACTGTTAATCACAACATTGTAAGTTTAAATCGTTTTATCTAAGTATTTTTTTAATAATTATGCTATAGCAAAAAATACGTGTCAAATTTTTTTTTTATTATCTGACAGACGGGCTAAGTAGAATTTCTTTTTTTTTACCAAGGCATCATCCCAGTTGTCATAGGTGTATAGACTCGTCTGAGAACATACATATGTGAACCTGTTGCTTGCCCCAATTATCAAGCATGGTGAAACTTCGGCACTAATCCATATCGTGTCACTAGCCGAATGTTGAGTTAGGTTGGGAGTTTAGGAGTGATGTCTGATTGTTCCCCTCGCTCTGATGAAGTTATTACTACTTTGATGGGTTTACTCAGTATGCAATTGTGTTTCTATCTTTGTAGTTTATTCTTGGGGGATTTGCAGGGCTGGCAGTAGGTAGGGTAACACAAATAATACCTAATGAAAAAAAAAAAGTCTATCCGTACAAAATGTTTATAGATTTTTTGTGATTTCATAATACCTAAAAAAAAAATTAAGTAATAAAAACTAAAACTAGGCTCTATGTTGCCTCGCTGTCTCCGCTCTGTTTGAATGGAGTTCAGATAAAATACGCCACTACGGTTAAAAACCTGGGGGTGACCATGGACTCTTACTTATCGTGGACTGCCCATGTCGCTCAAGTCAGTCGCAAAGTGCACTACACGTTTCATTCGTTGAAATGCCTTCAGAGCTTCTTGCCCCTGAACACCAAAATCTCTCTTGCTCAAACTCTCATACAGCCCATCATAGACTACGCTGATTCCTGTTATTTGGATGCCACAGAGGAGCTTTTAAATAAACTTGAGCGTTTGCAAAATATCTGTATTCGTTTTGTTTTTAATCTTAAAAAGTATGATCACGTTTCTAACTTTCGCAAAATGCTCAAGTGGCTCCCTATTCGACTTCGCAGGAACTCTCGGATATTGTGTTTGCGTTTTAACGTCCTTCACAGCCCTAAAACCCCATCCTATTTGCGGGAACGCTTTTCCTACGCCCGTCCTTTTGATGCACCTTGCAGGTCGCATCTTAGACACCTCCTTAAATCCCCTCCCCACTCGACTGACTTTTACTCCTACTCCTTCACTGTGCACGCGGTTCGGTTGTGGAATTCACTTCCGCCTGACATTAGGGACTGCCAAACTGTTGCAGTATTTAAAAGAAGAGTGAAAGAACACTAGGTACCTATCCATTTCGTCATAGTTGCATAGTTATTTTAAATTATATTGTAATTGTATATTTTTAAGTGATATTTATTTTAGAAGTATGTATGTAAGTATATTCTCATAATGTATGTTTATATTTAATTTTTGAATTGTTTTTGATTTTTGTATTCTGTTTCTCTTCTACTCTTACACACGTTGTCTACATCTCTTTTATCTACTTTCCTATCGCAGGTATGCTGGAAGAGATTTCTTTAGAAATAAGCATTGCCTTTGTACGAATTTTTCTGTTCCTTTCTTCTTTTCTGTATTTATATGTGTGTGCATAAATGGTTAAATAAATAAATAATAATCATAATCATAAATCTTTATTTATCTCAACATCATATTACAGCCACAGGTTAATGAGATGCACAATCTTAAATAAAGAAAGGTGTCTGTTGTAGGAGGATCCTGAGTTACAGATCACCCGGCTCTCTTAGTAGAGTCAAGATAATGTATAAAAGTAGGTATCAAAAGATTGAATAATTAAAAAAAATTGAAACTGAATCTTAAATAAGAAAATAAAATAATAATGAGCTTCAAAGAAAAAAAAAAAAATTAATAATGGAAATGAATAATGAATGGATGATGAATAAGTGTAGTATTGAATGTTTGTAAGTGTAGGTGTGTGAGTGTTAGTGTGTGAGTGTTAGTGTATGGGTGTTAAGAAATTGGTTTTATTAAGTTTTTTGGCAATGTAGTCCAGATTTAATAGCCAAGAGCGTACTTTTCTTTTACAAATAGTTTTTGTATAAGTGTAGATGAAATTTTGTTATTAATTGAATTATAAAGAAAAGTGCCAAGAAAACAGAAAAACTTTTGGGAGAAACTAGTATTATAACGGATGATTGAACAAACATTTGTTGACCGTCTATTTTGTGTTGATAAATCGTGATCTAAGGGAAGTTCAATGTGTTTTTTTAGTACTGTCATGAGAATGAACAACTGCCGGACTGTTAGCACTTGGCAGTGTTGGTAAAGATCGAAGGTTGGATAGAGGATTGGGAAAAAGCAACTAACTTTTAATATAGCTCTTTGAGCTCTCTCTAAATTTATCAAAAAAGTTTTAGAGGTACCGCCCCAACTGGTAATGCAATATACAAGCAAAGACTGGCATAGTGCAAAGTAAACTGTCTTAATAACTGATGTGTCAGATATATGTCTTAATTTTTTTTAAATGTAGATTAATTTTCGGATTCTTTTAACCAGGGATTCAATGTGTTGTTGGAAACTGAGTCGATTATCTATGATTATACCAAGATATTTGATAGAATTAGTTTGAACTAATACAGGACAAGAACAATGGTTGATGAGTGAGTTGTAGAGTTGAGTACATGAGTGGACTTTAAAGTTGAAGTTTGGTTGATCCTGGGGTCTAAGGGAATATGTCATGAATTTTGTCTTATCCACATTGAGGGTAAGCAAGTTGGAATATAACCAGAGATAGACCTTATCAAGACCTTGTTGGGCATAAATTTTAAGCTCATCCCACGTGTTAGCATCGAAAATCAAGGCAGTATCATCGGCGAAACTGATGATTTTACCGTTATGCAGCTTGATGTCACATAAATCGTTTATATAAACTAGGAATAACGTTGGACCAAGAATGCTACCTTGTGGAACGCCGTACTGATTAGGAAGTTCGTCACTAATCCAATTATCTACTTTAGTAGTTTGAGTTCTGTCAGACAAATAGTCTATGAACAGTTGAAGTGGTAGACTTCTTACACCCATATTCTCTAATTTTTTAACCAAAATAGGAACAGATACTGTGTCAAATGCTTTAGCTAAATCTACGTAAATGGCTACGGTCTTTTTTTTATTATCTAGTTTGTTGACTATGTGATTTGTTAGTTCGTGGACGGCTTCAGCTGTTGACCTGCCAGATCGAAAGCCAAACTGTGATGGAGATAAAAGAGAATTTTGTTCAAGGAATTTAGTAAGTCTGGTGTTCATTAATCGTTCTAAAATTTTTGACAAAGTTGGTAGTATGGATATTGGTCTATAGTTATTGACACAGTATCTGTCTCCGGACTTGAATATGGGTACAATTTTTGATTTTTTTAAAGCCAGCGGAAATATTCCAGTAGAGAATGAGAGATTGCATATGTATGTAAGTGGAGGAACAATAATATCACAAAAACGTTTTAAAAATGATCCAGATATATCATCAACGCCAACTGCACACTCATTTTTTAAATTCATAATTAAGGCCCGTATTTCTTCAAACCCAACTACGACTGAAAAGGTATAAACAAGACACCACAGACAGACAAATTAAAAATCCGGAGTCACACGTGTTAGGGCGGCATAAATCGAACAGATTACGTGTGACTCCGGATTTTTAATTTGTCTGTCTGTGGTGTCTTGTTTATACCTTTTCAGTCGTAGTTGGGTTTTAGTTTTTATTACTTAATTTTTTTTAAACTTATTTTGGGGTTATAATATATATATTTTTGAAATGTGCTCATTAAGCCCTTTCATTTGATACCCAACATAGTACGATTAAACAATATTTTTTTTTTAGTTCCTGACTTAATTTCCTCTAGAGGGCGCCATTTTTAATTTAATGTGACGTCACATAGCCTATAACCAGCGGACAATCAAGACGCTTCTAACGATACCTTATTTGTCAAATTGTGATGAGTGGTTTAGAAGATACAAGGGAACAGATGAACATACATACATACATACATACATACATACATACCGGTCAAAATCATAACCCTCCTTTTTCTTCGCCGTAGTCGAGTAGTTAATTATCCATCATTTCCATCAAGATCTTTAGAATTATTTCTTCGAAAGAACGAATAATCCTTTATTGAATACGTACATACTTCGCGAAAATTAATGAAAGACGTTTTGCGCCACTAACTGCCCCACTGCGTGACCCGGCAATGTAAAGCATTTAATTCGGCTTACAGTTCCGGAAACCTTCATTCTTCGGCTTAGTCCCATCTCTTCCCCTTCCCATCTCTTCCTGTATGCGTTTTACTTACAAAAAAAATCCTGTGGGAAGAGATGGGAAGGGAAAAAGATGGGACTAAACCCATTCTTCTGCCTTTATTCTATTTAATTTAGTGTCAGTGCAGCATGTTCTATAATATCCTACATCATAATTGAGGGCTGTCTTGTTTAATAGGTTACTTGACGTTAAGATGTGGCTTCATAATCAGCGTTTATGGATACCACTCAGACTGCTGTAATGGGTTCCCTGAATGATGCCATTCACATCAAGCTTATATTATAACTGCTTATTAAAAAACATGATTTCTGTGACTCACCTCCTGTTATCCAGATAGCTGTCGTATTCATCTGGTGTGTTCTTGTCATCGTGCATGTCGTAGAGATCACTGTAGATGGCAGACTCCATCCGAGACGGATCCAAGTGGTAGTTCGGATTCTCGTATGAGAGGAGACCATTCTCTGTGGACAAAGTAGAAGGAGATTAGTTTGTGGGAATGTGGTACGTGGATTACAACATAAATTAATCCTATAATAAGGATCTCCTCTGAATCCATGGTAACAGGTTGCGCGTCGATATCTGTGCCGCCCTGTATCTCTCCTTTCCTCATTTTTAGGGTTCCGTACCCAAAGGGTAAAACGGCACCCTATTACTAAGGCTCCGCTGTCTGTCTGTCTATCTATCTGTCTGTCTGTCTGTCTGTCCGTCTGTCACCTGTCGGCTGTATTTCATGAACCGTGATAGCTAGATAGTTGAAATTTTCACAGATGATGTATACGAGTATCTGTTGCCGCTATAACAACAAATAGATACTAAAAACCAGAATAAAATAAATATTTAAGGGGGCTCGCATACAACAAACGTGATTTTTTTGCTCGATATTGAAAAAGACAATAGGTAGACGCTTAAAATATTTAGTTACTTATTCACTTTAATAATAAATAATTAAATTAAAATAAAACAAATATTTAAGGGAGGCTCCCATACAACAAACGTGATTTTTTTGGCGTTTTTTTAGTTAATGGTACGGAACCCTTCGTGCGCGTGTCCGACTCGCACTTGGCCGGTTCTATGTATGTTTAATGCCGCTTTTTTCAAAATGCAATCTACTTAAAACGTTTTTCGAAGATTTTTGCACCACAACCAATAGCTACCATTTATTTAAAAAAACACCTACCATTTACTTTAAAAAGCGTTGTCCTCTGATCGAAAGATCTGCTATCAGCTATCATTATAATACGTTGACTGTCTAGCTTGTGCTGGCTTCATTTTCTAGATAGCTTAGCTGTCTGAGACATCTGAACTCGTTTAAGAAATAAAACGACCGACAATGCTAGGAGATTATCCAATGTGATTGGGAATTTGGGATGTACTGTGTAGGAAATGACTTTGTTTATATTGTGTATGGTCGTTAGAAGGCCAAAAGTCTGACAACCAGTCTTACCAACTATCGTGTTACCCAGTTACTGGGTTGTGGAGGTCAGATAGGCAGCCGCTCCATGAAAAATACTGGTATTCAGCTGCATCCGGTTAGACTAGAAGCTGACCCGAACATAGTTGGGAAAACGCTAGGCAGATGATGATGTGATGTGCATTATACAGGGTTGTTTTAGGTATAATATAGGGGAGACAGGATGTGGCCTAAATAGTGACCATTTAGTTTGCGATGTAAAATACCACAATTTTAAATATTTCCATTAAGACTAAAGAAAAAGGGGGAATAAGATATAATTTTTTGCATCTGCTGATATACACTATATTTACGCCATTAAAAGTAGCTACCTACCGGTATTATTTGACTTTAATAATTTCCCTGGAATAGGATTTTCTTGAATTTTCTCTTACGCACGCATTCTGTTATCATAAATCCTTACATTATAATAATTTAGACTTAATACATGAAAAACATGTCATCCCGAAAAACTCCAACAGTTTCGTTCTAGGTCGCCGAGGGCCGCACTTGGCAGGCCTCATCGTAACCAGAGCCGAAGCCGTAATAATAGCTGACCATCACTCCCCCTACACCCCCTCCTTCGTCAACATGTGTCCGTGTAGATGTAGGTACGATGTAATTGCTGTCATCGCGATGTCACCATTATTTATTTATGTAAATGATACAGTAAATTGATGTGATAGTCCTTGGCATACACTGGCTAACTATACAAGGTGGAGACGACAATACAACAAAAAGTGAAACTCCGTATATCTAATGACGTTCTTGGTCTACAAACAAAAAATTAATCAAATATTTCCAGTAGTTTAGTTACGATAGCTAGTCAAAGATCGGCAAATCCCATAGTCGGCCCATCATTATTATTTAGTTTGTTTGAAAAAATGACTTTTTTAATTTCGATGTTAGGATTTATTTGTTAGTTCCAAAATACTCTTCATCATCTGCCTAGCCTTTTCCCAACTATGTTGGGGTCGGCTTCCAGTCTAACCGGATGCAGCTGAATACCAGTATTTTACATGGAGCGACTGCCTATCTGACCTCCACAACCCATTAACTGGGTAATACGATACCCCTTGGTTAGACTAGTTGTCAGACTTTCGTGCTTCTGACGACTCGTAACGACTGTCAAAGATCCACAAATGACAGCCGGGACCAACGGCTTAACGTGCTTTCCGAGGCACGGAGGAGTCTCGATATGTGGAAATGGTCACCCATCCACGGACCAAACCCGGCAAGCGTAGCTTAACCTGATGGATCGGCCCGAGCGGCTGTTATTACTTAGCCACGAGCTCCTCCAAAATACTCTTATGCATTAGTATTGCCAGTGTTTTCATTTATTGTTGTATTGTCGTCTCCACTTTGTATTTAGGTATCTAATAGGATTGGTCTTTATTACCTACTAGCTGCGCCCCGCGGTTTCACCCGCATAAGTCTCGATCTCGTGGAAATATCGGGATAAAAAGTATCCTATGTCCTATTCCAGATCATGGTCTACCCATGTGCCAAAATTCATCTAAATCCGTTCAGCCGTTTTAGCGTGAAAGCGTAACAAACAAACAAACTCACTTTCGCATTTGTAATATTAGTTAGGATTAGGATAGCGTTTACAGGTACCTTATGTAATCTGTTTAAGTTACAGGTTTTTTTGGAGCCAATTTTTTTAAGCTACAACCATATCATAATACGTTGATAACAAGCGTATAATCAGTCTATAATGTTCCCCCTACTTACAGGCCGGAGCGGGCGGTAATCCACCCCGCGGGCTTAGTGCGGGTTGGCAGATATCACCATGTCTTCGAATTTTTGGTTCTAGGACATGCCGGTTTCGTCACGATGTTTTCCTTCACCGTTTTGAGAGCAATGGTGATGAAACCAAATTCATAAAGTCACCAAAAAGGCACCCTAACTAAAACACCTAAATTGATTGCACTCAAAGCCTACAAAAGCCCGGATTCTCTTTGTAATAGATTGTAAGCGCCCCCTTAGGTAAATGTCTGACCCATTTAGCTAGCAGAATCTTGAAAACTATTAGCGAATCTAAACGTTTTAGTGACGCTTCGAAACGGTAGAGCATCATCCTGTAAGGCTGGGACCACACCGACGCGACGCGACTTTGCGATACTTATCTACCCTAAGTAGTTACAGAAATCTATTGTTCAGATGGTTTGACACACTAGGTAAATCCGAGTATATCCATGTCTTATTTCAGGAATGACAGCTGTGATTTGCATAAACGGACAATAGTTATTTAGTAACTTTGCTAAGCATTTGATTAGTGAACACTGATTACTGATTGTACATTTGATTTATTTTATGTACATACAAAGGCTTGACCAACTACATCCAACATACTACAATCGTTGAATAATTATTGTTTTACAATATATTAAATAAAATCCTGTAACACAATTTTATGTAGCAAAACAATCAATCAGTCTGCCTAGCCTTTTCCTACAACCAACTATTTACACTAGGTACTATATTGAATGAATAACTAAACAACTATATACAAATAAATGTAAAACCATTACACTCCTTTTTGGGCAGTCGTGCAAAAATAAACGGACGACAACAATCTTTGAAGTTACTATAGAAGAAGAAAAGAAGAAGCCACAGACGGAGAGAAATCGCGATTCCTGAAGAAATCGCGATGTGTCATGTCATGCGACAAGCCGCGCCTGTGTGGTGGGAGCCTTTTAGACTTAGTAGGTAACGTTAGAATCTTATCTGAGACTAACTTTATCGTTAGTATTTGTCGATTCAAGTTCGAGGCACTGCGGTCTAAGCCTGTAATAGTAAGTAAATGTAACTTATAAAGGTTCTATTCACATGAGGCATACCTAATGGTGTAGGTATAGATTTTGGAAATTAAGGCTTATAGGCAGTTCCTATAAAGATTATGTTATACAAATAATTTAAAAAATGGATCAGAATTTGTATGAAATGGTCCAAATTATCTGCAGTTATGTTAACCGAAACTTAAAAAAAGAAGGTGAAACAAGGTGTAAGCCTCTATTTTGATTATTTTGAGGTGTTCGCCATTAAATGAAATAGATAAAAATAAAATCAAATAGAAATCTGTTTTCCAACTCCACTTCAAGCAAAGCGCTGCTTCACCATATCGTAGTATTAATATCTATGACCATAATATAACCGAACCACTGACAAATTGCAATCCCACTAAATACGCTATAAAATCCCTACATTCCTATTAAATCCACCAATCGCGTTAACACGCAACGATTGCCTAAAGCCCCCATCCCCCACATAATCCGCTACATCCCGTAATAGGGGGATGAGTGGATGAGTACATCCCCGAACAACTTCCAATAGGCATTGAGAATAACCCGTGCAACGATATTACACGAACATTATGGTCTAATAGTTACATGAGAGTATCGGGTCATTGGGCTGTGGTGTAACTGACAAGTGACGGCGATTTAGAAAGGCTAATGACAAGGAGGATTTGACGCTTCAATGCCGTTGACAGGGTGTTGTTGGTAAAGCTTTGTATCATTGTTTGTGACATTTGTGCAATTGTTTTCTGAAATGTATTGAAAAAACAAGATGGCGGCGTTAGTTCCGATTTTGGCCACACGCATAGAGAACCTTGTACCTATAGATAATTGCTTAATTGCCTTACTTTCAATATTTGCAGCTCAAAATATGGCGAAATGTGTCATCGCACTCATCGCTCAAGAATACTATTTTATCTGCCACCTTTGTATTACCACATTTATAGCAAATAAGTGACTGACTTTGAGTTAATTGACGTTTTAAAACCATTTTTCTTTTAATTCGAGGGATTTGTGTTATGATATTGCAATATTGCAATTAAATGAAAGAAAATTTAAAACTCATATAAAAAGTACACTTTGTAAACAAGCTTATTACAAATTAGAGGATTATATCCAAGATAAGAATGCTTGGAAACATGCTGGTCTTGCTCCATAGGACGATTTAGTGTCTGGACAAAATCAAACTGATAGCTAATTTAGTTTTTTATTTTTTATTTATTATTTGTATGTCATAGACTTTTACACTCTGTCATTACTTAAACTCACGCACTGACTTATTAGTACTACTTGTAACAATGTTAGGACTATTGTAATATCGTATACTTTTACAATCTTTGTAAATATGTGAGCACCATGTATCTGGTAATTAATTTATTCATTATTGCTCCATTTATAATTCTTTTTACCTTTTGTGGTACAGTAATCTTATGGTAGGTGCATCGTCTTCACATATAATTATATAATTAATGTATACAAAATATTGTAAAACATTTTTAAAAGAGTAACGGTGGAGTTTCTTGCCCATTCTTCTCCATACGAAAACTACCTTTTGGAAGGGGCAACTAGAATCAATTCTATTTCTTTGTTTGACGTTCAAAAGTGCCATATATGTGCCTATTTGAAATAAATTATTTGACTTTGACTTTGACTTTGATAAGGTAGTGGTTTACAAAATAAATAATAATAAAATGACGATATTTAGTCACACTTTACTTCTTTTTATTGTGTTGTTGTAGTTTGTGAAGTTTAGTAAACAGAAGTGTTCCCAGTGGTCTAGGGCTACCGGACATACAACGACAATGGTATGTTCATATTCACTCGTAAAGGCTCCTTTTAGTTTCGACAGACATTTAGATACTATTTCAGATAGAGTGCACGCAACGTTTTAATCTTGTTCGTGATTGATGAGAAGCGATTATGACCAGTTATAAACTTTACGTGTAATTAATTACTAAATTTTATAAATACTTGGTTATTATCGAAACAAAGAAGGTAAAAAAATTAAGTAATAATAACTAAAACCCAACTACGACTGAAAAGGTATAAACAAGACACCACTCCGGAGTCACACGTGTTAGGGCGGCATAAATCGAACAGATTACGTGTGACTCCGGGTTTTTAATTTGTCTGTCTGTGGTGTCTTGTTTATACCTTACTTTTAAACTTATTTTGGGGTTATATATATTTTTGAAATGTGCTCATTAAGCCCTTTCATTTGATACCTAACATAGTACGATTAAACAATATTATTTTTTTAGTTTTTTTTACTTTATTTCCTCTAGAGGGCGCCATTTTTAATGTAATGTGACGTCACATCATAGCCTATAACCAGCGGACAATCAAGACGCTTCTAACGATACCTTATTTGTCAAATTGTGATGAGTGGTTTAGAAGATACAAGGGAACAGATGAACATACATACATACATACATACCGGTCAAAATCATAACCCTCCTTTTTCTTCGCCGTACTCGGGTAAATAGAATTTTTATTTGTCTTCATGAACTTTACAAAACAATATTGTTATGTTTTAATTGCCCACATTAATTAAACGTATACAATTCTATTACGTATATTGTATACCAATTACATAGTAGTTCACTACCGTATACAATAAAGTTATATAACCGTGAAAATCGATTATTAACGTATGCTACGATTTGCGATGCGTGTTTATATTTAATACGTAATACCGGAAGGAGTTTGAGGAAAATATTGAATAAATATTTGATTGAGATAGCGTGGGTGATTGACCTTTTCACCCAGAAGATGGCTTGACGGGGGCAACTCCAATTTGCTATGCTGAGGAATAAGTACCTGTAGGTTGAGATGGGTTTACTAAGGTTTACTTATTCTTACTAGTGTCTTTGGTTGTTCCTGTATTTATAGGAAGCTCTAAGAAAACTGTTTTGCTATTATTAATTTAAATATTAAAACATCAATCAATAAGCAGAACTGTCAAATTTTTACTGGTGGAGATCAAGGCTTTTGCCTAATTTGAATGTATGTTTTGTCTTTTTTTTAATAGTTGTAATGGTGTGCGTTAATGCGTTTTGTTTATGTAGAATAAACATTTTTTTTTCTTTTTTTCTTTCTAAAATAATAACAAGAAAACACTTAGAAAGATGTGGGGGATAGAGGTGTTAAGTTCGTTATCCTGTACGTTTTAATTGATTTAAATATAATATAAATTATACCATACTAATGTTACGTAAATAAATATACTAGTGAAAAAAAATCCAAAAGCATTGAAAAGTATTGATTTAATAAGCATTCTTTCTTAAGAAAAACCTAAATTCCTTGGCAACTAGTGTCAAAGAAAAGAATGTTTTATCGAAAAACATTTTCCTACAGAAATTCGTTTTTGGCGTGACTCCTTCGAAGAGGTTAAACGAATAAATCAGAAAACGCGTGAACTGTCTCCAGTTTAGTGTCATGAAGAGTAACGCTCGAGGAGTCAGGATTACATGGTGTTCTGATCACCCCTCTCTTGGGGTGGGCGGTAAAGCGTGGAGCGTAGCTGGGTCGGCTTCTAGTAGTAAACTAATTATAATATTGTTTTTAATGACGGAAATTGCTTGCAAATGTAACCATAATTGCTGTTTTAATATTGTTTTACGTTATAAATAGTTATATTTTCTGTTGAAAAAAAAAGGTTTTTTTTCTTCATTTATTTAGGTACGACAAGTAACTTACAGAACAGTAAAATAAATTTAATTTAAATGAAACCGAGTTTTTCCAATTCATTTAGAAGCAAACTTTAGCTATCAATTCAAAACATATAAATAAAAAAAGTACAGGTAGGTACCTACATCACGGCCAATTATCAAAATCCGCTACATCTCATCCTTTACACCATAAAATAAAGGCGTGTGTCCACGAACGTAACGGTCGCGCCCGCTTCCGGCCAACAATGGCCCCCGCTACATAATTGATACTTTTTGGTAATATCACTGTTGTTCTGAAATAATGCGTCGTGAATGTAGGCCTTTAGTGTGGGAACGATAGTGGAATAGATGTGTTTCGGTTGATCCTGGGAATGGATTTGGGGAGTGCCGATTGGCTAACATGTTTTTGACTATGTAAATTAGGTACTGAACTACAGGTCCACGAAAAAGATGTGGGTTCAATAAAGGAATAGGTCGACCAGGAATAGGGTATTTAGAATGCAAGTCGCATTCCAAATACCCTATTCCTGGTCGACCGAGCTCTAGGGGCTTAACAGCCACTTTGGCAGAATCATAATAGGAAAATATTATGAATCATCGTAAAATGTCACAAACTGACAATTTATACTATGATCTGCGTGGGATGTTTGACAGTTTTCTTCATTATTCAGTTATATGAATTGCTTTTGTTTCAAATTAGAGGAATTGCTAATGCGCCACCAATTTCCTTTTAGTACCTTATTCCATTTTTAAATATATTGTCTCCACAATTATTATATCCAAGAATTCAGAGCATTGTAACTAAGCCGGACCAGCGATTTTTTATAAGAAAAATGCACTCGAAACTATACTTAATATAGTCGTGAAAACCGTTGAGAACTTACGAGGAGACGGCTTCTAGTATTTCATCAGTCACTATCAAAACTAATAGGGATTGACACTATTGACAGCTCACTTCACCTAAGTTTTCACGGTAAGAATTTTAAATAAATTAGCTTTGATAGTAATTTTCAATGTTTGACGAACGAGTTTTATGAGAATTGTAGTATTGTGTAACATGTTTGAGAATGGTACTACATTATTTCTTGACCATATCAAACAAACTCTCATTAGTCCACATTGAATGCATTTCAAACAAATAAACGTTCGTGCTTGCTGCCATTACAGTGAGCTATGTCGAAGGAATGTGACATTTAGCTTATGAACACAAGGCCTGAGCTTTGAACTTGATATGAATCATGGAATCATAACGCTGTTTGAGGAGACAGAGGTCAGCAGGATTCTCCAGATAGAGGGTTCAGTTCAAAGCGTTGTATTGTGACCTTGATAAGGACGGAATGTTTAAAGCGGTCACGTGCTAACGCTAACGTGCATTAAGGCACGAACGATCACTAAACACGTTTCAAGGCACGACGCGTCACCGTTATAAAAAAATTCGTGAAGTTTTCATAGAAATTGTTCCACCAGAGTCGAATTTGAAAGATCGTCCTCATTTCTAGCAATCTTTTGAAGATAATAGAGACAGAATTATCTACACTAATATTATAAAGAGGAAAACTTTGTTTGTTTGGTTGTAATGAATAGGCTCAAAAACTACTGGACCGATTTAAAAAATTCTTTCACCATTCGAAAGCTACATTATCCACGAGTAACATAGGCTATATTTTATTTTGGAAAAAAATAGGGTTCCGTAAGATATTTGGGTTTTTCGGACACAAGGTGTAAAAAATCAACCAGAAAAGTTACTTATTTTGCGTACGCTGCCTAAACTATAAAAGACAGAACCATAAAATGTTCTAATTAATTGTAGATCTTATAAATACCTTCAAAAAAGTCCGCGACGCACTATACCTATCTATGTCGAGTGAGGCACAACAACTGTTTTTTATTTAAAAATCTTGAATTTTTTTTGGACTACATTTAAACGCGTTTATTTTACTCATGCTATTAATCCTTATCAAAATAAATTATTTCATCACTAAGTACAGTTTATGTAGATAATATTTGGTCTTTGAATGATTAAAATTGGACGTTTGGTTTTGAAGTTATGGCGAAATTAAAATATTACGATTTCTGCTGCACGGCCCGTTGCGAAGTGGGCGTCACCAAGGCGGGGGTGCGCGTGCGGGAGGGGAGTTTAGATCTATGAGTAAGGTATGCTCCCTACGCAGCGGTCGTGCGCGAAGTCTAATAATTTTCGTGCGATTTTTTTTAGATTTCGTTCTTAAAACTACACCTACGCAAAAGTTCTTCTCAGAGCTAAACAACAGTTCTTTTCTCCCAGGGCCAAACATTCAAATTAGTAGGAATTGATTTACGAAAAGAATGTTTTACGCATGGGCAAATTTACGTTGCCCTATCACGGGTCGGGGCTCCCGACCATCAGTATATTTTGTTACCTGAAAATAATTTAACGTCAAATGTTGTTTATAGAGAAGCTCTACAATAATCGCTTTAGTTATCTATCCTAAAACAACGGGTTGCGCTCCGGGACTGCCGGCAGATGTGAAAACTTAGTATTAATTACATTTAAATATTTTCATCATTAACAACTTTAACATACACAGAAAGACAATCTGTGCAGCCTGCGGATAATGACTGCGTCGTCGATGTTACTGTCGGTGTCTGTGAATTGACCTGGGAATCATTTTGCTGACCTTGTCTTTCCTGGGTAGGCTTTTTGCAGCGGTAACCGACATCCACGCGGGCGGAGCCGCGGGCGACCGCTAGTGTTAAATATTTAGCGTGGTTTAGGGCTAAATGTATTTTTAGTAATTGGCTATGCAAGTGGGCCTTAGAGAAAACTGTTTTACCTTAATTTTGGAAATAATATCTTTTTTTTTTGTAATGATCTCGTTTTTTCTGGTGTAATAAAGTTTACATTTCTAATAAAGAGGCACGACGATGAATTTTATAAGGCACCCTATAGGGTTATACCATGCGCTAAGCATGGCCAGAATGGGACATTTTAGGTAAGACTTTTCCTTACAGAGAGTCCATTTTCCATGGACAGAGAATCTATTAAAATAAGTCACATTCCACAAAACCATTTGAATATTAAGTAAATAGACTGGTAGGTTTTGAAACCTAGTTTACAATACCATATTCCTGATCGAAATTGGATTTAAAAAATAAATAATACACTAAGCTTTTTTGCCAAACCATACCTACAAAACCCAAATAAAATAAAACAATGCCCCATGATAGCCATATCAATCGAACTCAAATACCTATGAAAGAGTAAATTATTCACATACGCGTAGTACCAAGGCAGAGCGCGCGAGTATCGATTTTCAGACGACCTTCAGACAGCCCGACTGTTCGCTTTTAAAACTTGAAGAAAACCTAATTGAGGGCAGCTTGGTGACTGACACGTTTTGTGGAGGTACCGTTTGGTGTCATTGAGCTGGTGGGGTGGACATATACATATACATATACATTGCAGTTTGATGACGTGCCTGTTTGGAAGTGCTGATATTTATGGAAAAAACAGACCAGATTAGTTCATATCTTGGGAGTTTATTCAATGTTTAACTATGACCATGATTTATAGCGCAGTGCTTTTGGGTTTATAAACTTGTTTGAATGTAACTGCGTATGAGGATAATAAACATACTGTTTTTGTAACTGATTTAATTTTGACGAATATAAAGTGGGTATGAAAAAACTTAGACAAAAAAGAAGCTAAAATTACTGCAACAACAATTTTCTTAATAGCCGAATGTGAATGTGTGTTCTTTAAAACTTTATGATTGTATGTAGTGATCAAAATTTTGATGAGCATGTTAATATTTTCACCTGAACGGATTTTGATGAAAATTACGCACACAGCTAGACCATGAAACGGGTTAATTAAGACATATAGGATACTTTTTAACAAAGTCAAATAATTTATTTCAAAGTAGTAATAGTTTTTGATATTCAAAAGTGCTTTTTATGTGCCTAATAAAAAGCACTTTTGAATATCAAAAACTAAGAAATAGAACTGATTCTAGTTGCCCCTTCAAAAAGGTAGTTTTCGTATGGAGAAGAATGGGAAAGAAACTCCAGTCTTTTAAAAATATTTGACAATATTTAGTATATATCAATTATAATTATTATACAAGGTGGAGACGACAATACAACAAAAAATGAAACTCCGTATACCTAATGACGTTCTCGGTCTACATACAAAAAAATTAATCAAATATATCCAATAGTTTAGTTACGATAGCTAGTAAAAGAACGGCAAACCCCATAGTCGGCCCATCACTACTATTTAGTTTGTTTGAAAAAATGACTCTTTTAATTTCGATATTAGGATTTATTTGATAGTTTCAAAATACTCTTATGGATTAGTATTGCCAGTGTTTTCATTTATTGTTGTATTGTGGTCTCCTCAATGTTTGTGAAGACGATGCACCTAGAATAAGATTACTTATTCCGATAGTACTTTCACGTGGGACAATTAATTTCTGAATTTCACGTGGGCGAAACCACAGGCAAAAGCTAGGATAAAAATAAATATATAACCACGTCCAATTCGTAACAAGATTCTTACAAATAGAATAATATTCCAGAATTGTGATTTCTACCCAACAAGATTCGTACTTTACTTAATTGGTTTTCATATTGCCTATTCATCATACTGAATGGGATGAAATTTTGAAATGAATGTAATGATGCAGAAAATTGTGGTTTAAATAATTGTATATCATTTCACTTGATTAGATGTAGAAAGGAATGGTAGTTATATGAATTGGATATTTTAAAGCTACGTTAAATAGGTTACCATGTCAATTATGGAGAATTTGTGTGAAACGAATACAAAGTTGTATTTACTATAGGTCGATGTATCGACAGACTGAAACACTGCTTTATAAAGATCATCATGTTATCATCAAACTTGGTCACGGGGTGACTTCGGCGTGATGGCGATTTTAAACCGATTCTTACTCCAGATATGACTCTTTAGGGCTGCGGGAAAGTCCGAAAGGGATACCGGGGCCCTTGGCAACAGGCAACTGAAGGAACACGGCACGGGTGGGTTTTAGTCAGTAAAAGTCTGGATATGACTCTTTCAGCATTGTTCAATGTGCTTTCCAAATGCAAGCCGACATGTCTCAAATATCCATCTTACATTATGACTTATGAAAGCCCAGTTATCACAGATTAATTGATTTTCGAGGTTAGTAACAAATTCTTCTGAAAGTAAAAATATACTGATATCAAAGCCGCTTCTACCGTCAATTGCCACTTATCAAGAACTTCAAACCATGACCCATGTAATAGATTGGTACTTCAGCACCATCGAGAAATCGACGAACCGGTATCAATATTCGATGAATCCGCCAAAAGAGAGGGCATGAAGATATAAAGTACCTCTCAAAAACCAATCTGTTTAAACGGGCGGCCATTTTGGAGCATTACGCGGCAAAATTTGGCTTTTGACAGCAAACGTCATTATTTGACACTTATCTTCGAAGTTCGAAAGTGGTCAATGTTTGTCTGTCATGGGCATATAATGACGTAACTTGATTTGTTTATGTTTAATGACCATATTTTATGACTGTACGCTTATTATATTTAATGTTAGCTCTCTACGAGTGCCTTGTTTGTGCTTTTAACTTTAATATGCATAACTTTTCGTTGGCTTTTGCAATGCTTATGTATTTTGGATACTTGTTTTTTGCAACTGTTGAATTGGACACGGGAAAATCGTAATAGAAAAGTACGGTCCATTATATAATAGGTAGGTATTTTTCTTCGTCCTAATCCTAAGTAATATTATGAATGCGAAAGTGAGTTTGTTTGTTACGCTTTCACGCTAAAACGACCGAACTGATTTAGATGAAATTTGGCACATGGGTGGACCATGACCTGGAATAGGACATGGAATACTTTTTATCTCGATATTCCCACGGAATCGAGACTTATACGTTTGAAACCGCGGGGCGCAGCTAGTTCACAATAAAACTCAAGTTCAACATTCTCAAAAATGAATTCCACTAATCCCAAAAGGTTAAATGTATGACGATTCATATATGGCACAAAGTAAAATCCTCCGTATAATGAGTCAGACAATTACCCTGCCCGACTGAATAGCTTTCATTCGGTATGAATAAGGCCAATCTCCTCGTAATCAGTCTCACTGAGACCTTAGAATTGGCTCAGTGAATCACTGTGAAATTATGTCATATGGAATGGTTTATTTAGTTTTAGTGGTTTTGAGTGTTGATTCAAAATTCTGATGGAAATTGAGTTTTGTTGAAGATTTGAGTCAACATTTTTCCAGGCAATTTGCGTCGGCTTTTATCTATACTCTCTTACTCAATAGAATATTTCGTCGATTTAAGAAAAACCAAAAAGTTGTTACTTGATTGAGTAAAAATATAAAGTAGAGACGATTGACTTTAGAATAGCTAGCAAAAATAGGGAAAATATAAAGTTAAAAGACTATAAACGCTCGCAAAAAACCTTTGATGTTTTCTCACACGTTAAAATACAAAAACCTAAAATTAAAATCTTCATCGTTCTATATTATTTTAACACAAATGTGCTAAAACTCCGACGAATCCACACGTTCCTACCAAAGATCGTAACTCCATGTAAAGTAAACATTCGTCTAAACATAGACAGTTAACACTGACTTAACAAAACCAACACTAAAATTAAACTCAACATGCAATAATAACACTTTCGCGGTCAAGAAGCTTGGGTTATGAAAGTTGGTGAAAATTGAAGTGTGTATTTTCGACTTAAGAGTATAATTTTTGGATGAAGATCAAGGGGCCACTCGCACTACCAATCACTAAGCATTTAGCGCTTAACGTATTCTGTATCTGTCATTCAAACGAAATAAAAACGGCAAAAAAATCACATTTGTTGTATAGGAGCCCCCCTTAAATATTTATTTTATTCTGTTTTTGGTAGATATTTGTTGTTATAGCGGCAACAGAAATATATCATCTGTGAAACTATCACGGTTCATGAGATACAGCCTGGTGACAGACAGATAGACAGATAGACGGATGGACAGCGGAGTCTTAGTAATAGGGTCCCGTTTTACCCTTTGGGTAAATTAAACCCTAAAAATTAAATCCTAACTGATATTATAAATGCGAAAGTGAGTTTGTTTGTTTGTTTGTTACACTTTCACGCTTCTTCTTCTTCCTTTCGTGTGGTTAGTGACTAACCAGGTGACTGTGTGGTGGTTTTAAAGCCACGCAAGGGCTTCTTGGCTTCACTCAGGCATGCCGCTTCACGCTAAAACGGCTGAACGGATTTGGATGAAATTTGGCACAAGGGTAGACCAAGACCTGGAATAGGACATAGAATACTTTTTATCCCGGTATTCCCACGGGATCGAGACTTACGCGGGTAAAACCGCAGGACGCAGCTAGTAAGCAATAAAAAAAGATTTCGTGATTTGTAGTATAAAGGGCCTAAATGTTAGTAGATGGATGATATCATCTAAGGATGTTGATCAAGACTACCTTGGTAGCACGTCATGTTTGCTGACTGGCAATTTATTCATTTTTATATTTGACAGCATTGGTCCAAGGATTGGTAAAAAACTTAGCAAGGAAAATAATATTCAATTTAATTTAAAGCTGCCACCACAGCTAGCTACCTAACTGCAAAACGATTGCATAACACATTGTAAACCCTTTTAAAAGAGATTACAGCAATAAATATAGTTGACCTATTAAACTGAAAACTATTTCATTTCCAATAGTGTTACGTCTTATGGCTGATTGATCACTGTTTGGAAAATCCATCTTTTCGACAGCTGCAACGCATTGGTTGTAGTAACATAGAAAATTTAAAAAAAGTCTATTGGAAGCAGCTGTTGATCGATGATCGCGAGTGTTAAACTCCATTTACACGATGCAAGTTTCTTGCCTGTGGCATACCAGCAACAAATGACTTGCTTTAAACAGTGTTTAGACGTTTCGTCTTTTATTTCAAGAACTTATATTGTTGCTTCAACGTATGGTATGCCACAAACAATTAAATTGCCTTGTACATCCAAGGAAAGGGACTCCGGGATTGCTGCGTCCCAGCTGTTCAAAAATGACCCTTAAAAAAAAATACACATTAGAAATACCAAAATTTTGACGAATTCCGGGAGTTTGACCGCATGAAGACCTCCTAAAACGTTTAAAAAATTAAAGCTAGGTACTCACTTCCCCTTTTATGCAGTCCCATGTTTTCCGAGTTCACTTTTAAGAGACAGACGGACACATCACTAACTTTCTATCACTTTCGATCCATCACTATTCACAGTTCGTAGTTAGTACACCAGTGAGAGTAAAGCTGAGGACACACAGGATAAAATTACGTAAAATTACGCGACGACAATACAGTCTCGCGTAATTCCATGTAATTTTTTGTAAGAATTAAGTAAAACTACGAGGTTTGAATTTTGAGATGGTTTGCGCAGGTTTTAATATGCAACAGCGTAGGTTACCTAGGTAGAATAACATAGTGTTTGATGCGTACGTGAAAAGTTTACGGAATTAAGTTTAAGATTTCGAAAGAGGGAAAATTGTGTTTCTACTGGAAAGATTACGTAAAACTGACGAACCTGTTTTTATTTCGGAAAAAGCAAACATAAATAAGGATTAAGCGATAAAAAAAATCTTCAATACCTATTTGGAATATACGTATTAGTAGGTAAAATCCATATAACTTCCATTAACGGTAATAACCTTTTATTATAGTTTTCACTTGATAAGCTGCTTAATTCTTGTTTATGTTTGCTTTTTCCGAAATAAAAACAGGTTATTGAAAAGTCAAATTAAGTTGATAACAAAAATTATAAAGTAAGTAGGTATATTAAAAAAAAACTTTTCTTTTTACTTTATAATTCTTTTTATTTATTTTTCTAAATTAAAACGGTACTTGTAATTAGACCCAAGACGTAAAGTAAATATTTTTTTAAATATATGAAATCGTTTTTAAATAATCGATAATTTCAACAATATTCTAATTGTAATTCCTAACCAAATAGGTAATGTTAAAAGATAATAAAAACAATATGTTTGCTAATACTTTAATTGTTTGTTGTATAATAACCTAGAATATTTTTTCGTGGCGTAATAATTATTTGTATCGTTACTCCCACGTTTTCACTTTCGTCAAAACTCACACGGGTTTAAAGAAACAACAATAATTAAGTACCTATGGTTTATAATGAGATTTTTATTTAGTTTATGTTCGCAGACATAAACAACAGTTATTATTTAACCAGATGTTACTTGAAATGTATAACAGTCTGTTTTTTTTAATATTACAGAATATTTAAGACGTAATTTTATTGTTTTTAGGGTTCCGTACCTCGAAAGGAAAAAACGGAACCCTTATTATGAGATCACTTCGTTGTCCGTCTGTCTGTCTGTCAATACCCTTTTTCTCAGGAACGCGTGGGCGTATCCAGTTGAAATTAATACATAAACGTAGGTCTACGGTCCCTTGGAGCTCTAAAAAACCAAGCTGTCAATGCAATAAAAAATACGGCCATTTATGCGACATATTTCGATACTCGCAAATAAATCAAAACCTATGTACTTCCCGTTGACCTAGAATCATGAAATTTGGCAAGAAACGGTAAAACAAGTATAGGAAAAATACAAAAAATTTGTTAATTTATAGTTTTACGACATTTTTTTTGCGATTACAAAATTATATTTGCATCCGTGACGTGTTTCTATGGGATTTTTTTTCAACTACGAAGTTACGTTTGTTCTTGGGGTAAATTCATCCAAACTAAGGAACGCTTCATTGTGCGTGGTCCAACACGCACTTAGCGGGTTTTTTTGTGTTGAACACTAGGCTTTACAATGAAAGTATGTGAACCTTTTAGCATGCACTTCTTTTCAAGAAGTTTTTCAAAACGTTACGACTTGTTTGCCATTGTACGTGGAAAAGGGAAATTCCGGGTTCCACTGCTGTGAAGCAACAATAAGATAAAATAATTAGATTAAGTGACGGGTATTTAAGCAGTCCCAATGCCCAACTGAGAAACCAACTTGTAACTAAATGAATCAAAAGTATCAATCTAATAATCTACTCAGTTTATACTTTTTTTCATGGAATATCCCCTGGAACTTTCAGGGTTCTATCAGATTTTCTTTTATAGTAATAACTTTCTTAATTTCACAATAAAAAAAAAACTTTTTAGTAATGTTATTGCGGTACCTAGGCGCCCCCTTTCGGATCGGACATGGTTTTTGTTAAAGGCTGTATTAAGTTCTGAATGTACCAAGTCACTAGGAGTAATTATAAGACAATAGGAGTAGCTACAGACGCCTGAGAACGAATAAACACTAGTTAAGCTAAGCCTAATTACAACACCAATGAAAGTGGTTCATTTAACGCGTTTTTTCGTCTCACGCTGAGAGCCCTCGCTTTCGTTCAACGCGTGATTTTTGTTAATTAGGAAAATGTGACGTGTGCACGTTAATGACGTCTTAATTAGGTGCTTCGAGAAAATTCTTAAAGAAACAATGTATTTAGAATTGATGGTGGTACTTACTAAATGTAGTTAGGTGAAGTCTGGATTATTTTGTGATGTGTGGTCGGTTATAGGTTGATGACCTTTAAGGCAGAGGGCAGACGAGCTCAATTACGTTGCTCACCTACGATTATCATTGATTCTGAACCCGCTTAATTTTGAAGAGTATATGTAGATACATTGCTTTTGAAAAATTCCTCTTCGTAACGTATAGGTATAAATTACACAATGATTAAGGAATTTTCAAAATGAAACAACTTGTAAATACGATCCTATTTAAAACATCATTCTGTCTCTGCATCTTCAAACGATTGACAGAAATGGAATTACCTATATTTTAAATACTTTTAAGACTCCCGCAGACAGGCGCGACGCGACACTGGTAGAACAATTTCCGTGAAGTCTTCATAGAATTTGTTCCGCCAGAGTAGCGACGCAGCTGGCTGCTGGAGCCTTCAGCGCTAAATCCTGTGTGGTGCACAAGAATTTCTTGGCTGCTCGTAAAAATAAATTATTACAGGTTAAGATTTAAATATCTAGCCTAGTCAAAAATAATAATTGATTACATTGATTTATATTTCAATAATTTACGGAAAAGTTCTGTTGAAAGTTAGAAATTCCCCGTTCAAAAAGTTGTAACTTGTTAACAAATCTAAAATCATGTCTTTCGAAAGATCACGTCTCCACAAATGGTGATTGAGAAACTCCTCCAACATTATATCTAGTTAGAAAGCAATGAACAGATGACACAGCGTTTGTAACGCAATTTACTGCGCGTGAGTCTGTGGCAAATTGACAGATTATGATGATTATAGCGAACGTGTGATTGGTGGTGATAGATTTGGAATTGAGTAACTACTTGTGTGAGAAGTGCAGTGTATTCTGCCTGGTGGTGAAATGTAGCTTTGAGATTGGTGTTAACCAAATGTACTAAGTACCTACGTATCTTTCTTCAAAAGTCAAAAGTCAAATAATTTATTTCAATCAAAGTCAAAGTCAATGTCAAATAATTTATTTCAATTAGGCGAATAAAAGGCACTTTTGAGCGTCAAAAACCAAGTAGAACTGATTCTAGTTGCCCCTCCCAATAGGTAGTTTTCGTATGGAGAAGAATGGGCAAGAAACTCCAGAGTCACCTTCTGACTGGCTAATATAATATTTACTACGACTTGACAGTATATTAAAACAAAAATCCTTCCTCCCACTTTCGTTATTGCCATCCAAAGTGGCAATGCTCCAGCCTTTTGGGCACTTTTCCTGTTGACAGTGATGCGGACGCATTTTTTGATGCCCTATGATTATTTGCCCCCCATTTTTATAACTGCAGATATTATTTTAAGTCTGTAAGTTTTTTAACTTATGTAAATATGTGTCTTTATACAAATAAAATTATTATAAAAATAAGTCTTGTGCGCATGCTTCTAGTTCAAGGCTCAGGGTTGCGGAATAGTCCGAAAGGGATACCGGGACCCTGGCATCAGGCAACTGAAGGAACACGGGTGGGTTTTAGTCAGTAAGAGTCTGACACGCCCTTCCGCTCCGCCCAGAGCGGGAGCAGTCATTTGATGATTTCCCACCCAAAAAAAAAAAAAGGCGTTGTCTGTTAGTGAGAGAGTTTAAGATTTTTATTAGGTAAGATAGATAAAAGTACCTACCTACCTACATCAGGGGGCCTAAAATGGCCAAATTAGCAATTCCTTTAAAAGCAATTCATTTCCTGAATTTCCAGCTGTCATTTGCAATTCCTCTAATTTGACCAAAAAAACAATTCTGTTTGGACCATTTTACGAATCTCCATCCATAGAGAACTGTCAAACAGTTGAATTATTTCGTAATATGAATTGCACGCAGATCAATTTATGAATTTGTCAGTTTGTGACATTTTATGATGATTCACAATATTTATATATTATGATTCTGCCTAAGTGACTGTTTTAAGCCCCCAGAAATTCATGATAGAATTCATTCACTGTATTTATAATAAAAACAAAACTAGAAAAAATTGCACACAAGGACGTATTATGCCTACCTTTGATTATGTTCGAGCAATCCGTTTCCCCCGAGAGTAGATTTCTAGCGCCCAAACTAATGTTATATATCCTTTTAAACCAATTATTATCACATTACGTCCGAGGCAACGCATTAGTACCTAATATTTTTAAGGTTATTCTGGTACATAACCTTATGTATTGCAATGTTTATAAATAATAGCCGTATCATCAGTGACCCGTGAAAAGTAAACAATGCAGTATGAGATAAAAATAATAATAGAATTGACCTTTTTTCATGTTTTGTTTTGACGGTTGGCACCCACATTTTGCCATTATGGTGTCTATGTGATAGGTATAAGTGATACAGGTGTGACTGCGGAAATCCATTTTAAAATACAATAGGCGTAGATATTTAGTATATCGCTTCTGGCATGAAAGATTTTAACAATGATTTTTTTCATAAATTGAATAACAGATTCAATTATAATTTTCAATGAAGTGAATATAATGCATTATGGCTAGTAAAAACTCGCAAAGAACGATACTGCAAGCGTTTTTTTTATGGACAGAGGTCGCGGGCGTCTCAAGATGAATTGTAATAGGTACCTGGGTTTTTTTACTGAGACACTGGACTTTTTAGATTGTGCTTTTTGGCATTATAGAGTTTCATCATGCGTGAGACATTTAAATCTAATGTGATAGTTTGAATATTTTAAAGTATAAAATAAAATACTTAGGTATTATTTCTCACTACGATAGATGTTCATACCTCATAATTATCTTACAGATCGAGACTTTGATTATCACAAAGATAAATTTTAGGTACGGTTAAAGTATTTCTGTAAGGCAATTGTCAGAATCAGATCAATCATCTGCCTAGCTCTTTCCCAACTACATATATTGGGGTCTGCTTCCCCAGTCAATCCGGATACAGCTAGATACAGATCGATTGAAACTTAATGGCTGCTCGGAAGTTAGCTTTTAGCTGCGCAGTACCCCACCCCTCACACCCGCTGTCACATGACATTGTTACTGCGCAGCGACTCGCCTCATGTTCCGAGCCGCCATTAAGTTTGAATCGAACTGTACCAGTATTTTATATGGAGTGACTGCCTATCTAACTTCCACAGTCCAGTTACTGGGTAACACGATGATACCCCATGTTACGACTGTCAAAGTGTCAAATTTGACATTGCTAGCACCTGTCGTAGGTTAGGTGTTACCACTAACGTGCACAAAGTGTGATGTGCAATTACTTGGCTATACGGGCGATGCGCTTAGTAGCCCAAAAAATTCGAATTTTCTTACGTTTTTTGCAATTTGCAGGTCAGTGTCAGGTTGTATGTGGATCGCCCGGAGGACACGGTGGAGCATACGGTGGAGGTCTGCCCCGCTTGGGCGGAGCCCCGCCGTGTCCTCTTGGAGGCGATTGGCGGCGGTGACCTCTCGCGTCCGGCTCTGGTCCAGGCCATGGTACGGAGCGAGAGGGCATGGGAAGCAGTCACCTCCTTCTGCGAAGCAGTAATGCTCGCGAAGGAGGAGGCGGAACGCGTGAGGGAGAGGCAAAGTTTGCGCCCTCACGCCCCTAACCGCCGCCGCCGCTGGAGACGCCCTGGGCGTCGGGAATCCCAGGCGGATTCCCGGCCACCATAGGCGCGGGCTTGCGGACGGCGAGCAATGGGTAGCTCGCCGTCCGATCAGGACCAGGCCCGGGTTGATGGCGCGTCGTGTTCCACGCGCGCCTCAAAGAGATGTCAGCACAATTGGCGGGGTCCGCTAGGACCGATGCCTGCCAGGGTTGCGGGTTAGTCCGAAAGGGATACCGTAACCTTGGGAACAGGCAACTGAAGGAACACGGGTGGGTTTTAGTCAGTAGAAGTCTGACACGCCCTTCCGCTCCACCCAGAGCGGGAGAAGTCATTGGATGATTTCCCACACTCAAAAAAAAAAAAAAAGTGTCAGGTTGTATGTTGATGATTCGCCACCGTATCAAATATGGCTTTACAGAATTATAATCATTCGAATCAGCAATAGATACATGGTTTCTCCACAATAAATAAAATAAATTAAAAGTCACGTTTCCTCTGTCTGTGTGGCGTTGGTCTTCTAAACTACGCAACAGATTTTAATGCGATTTCACTATCATTTAGATAATTTATGTTCTATATTTTTTAAGCGGGTGAAACTGCGGGGCGAAGCTAGTAATAAAATAAAGGTAAAATAGAGAATTTTGCTGTTGTAGTAGTTGTTAAGCGTTGGGTTGGCAACAAGTTATCTCCAAGTGCAGTTTTGTCAACTTTAAATGCCTACCTATGCTTACCTTTGTGCCAAATGCGGTTTTCAGCAGCGCGTTGGCACAAAGTTGACATTATAATTACTTCATAATAACTGTGAAGTCATATGAAGCCTAGTTTTGTTTTGATTATAGGTTTCTATGCTTCGGCCCGCGACTACGTTCGCATGGAAGTCGTAAGATACAAAATATCTATAATAAAATAACAGACACATTTTTATAAAACTCCCTCGGCCCTACACACGGCGTCGCATCGCAACGCCCGCTCTATTACTTCGTTTTCGCTTAGCATCTAACTTTTTGTTTTGGTCGGCTTCTAAGGGTCGTAGTGTGACAGTTAAAATAATAATAAATAGCTTTCCATAACCTTCCTCAAGAATTGGGCTGTCAAACACAAAAAATATTTTTTCAAATCTGACTGGTAGTTCCAGCAGGCGTAGCATGGCGCTTTCTATCTCTACGAAGAATAGACATAGCTTTTTCTATACGAAGTGACAGTTCTTTTCTTCATTTTTGAAATCCACTGTAGAAATCTTTCTATAATCTGTCATTTTGTCTTTCATGTCTAACGATCTTTGTCTAGGTCTTTTTATACGTAGACTATTTCGGAAGAAAGTTTTCTATCCTTACTGTCAAAATCACATTGACAACCGATAAATCCTATGATAAAACGAAGAATTCTGAGTCGAATTATGTAAAAGAGTGAATTTCGTAAAAAGTGCAGTTGCCTCTTTCTATTTTGCTGCGGTCTCGTACTGTCTACAGGAAACGTCATTTTTGTCTACTCTTCCGTCGACAAAACGGTGCTCATGCTACGCCCGCAGAGATTAGCGCGTACAAACAAACAAACTCTTCAGCTTTATTTTATGAATTAATATTAGTATATAGCTGATAAAAATTCCAAGGCCAACATGTTCTATGTCGTCAGAGTTCTGATAAGCACCATCTTATACATATAGAATAGATTTTTTACCATCTGATTGGTACAAAAAAACTCAAATTCGTAAAAACCGGAGTTACTATTATTCACTTTTGAGCTAGAGAATGTATGAGGATCAGGTATATAAGTCCAACGCGATTTAGTTTACTAAATCGCAAACTTTTGTCATTTCAAGTAAGATTAAAGTCAGTTTAGAAGTTATAAACTTAGTTACTTTGCGAAAACAATTATGTAGATATTGTTTTGTATTTAATTGAAGTCTGACTTTGAAATGTACTTGTCTGGTTTGTTTTATAAAAAGCTTCGAGTGACTACGGGTAGAAACAACTTGGTAAGCAATAAAATAAATTGATGTTATTCGTTTTTCGATGAACAGAGTATTTAGAACTCAGACCAATTAAAAAAACCGGCCAAGTGCATGTCGAACCACGCACAATGAAGGGTTCCGTAGTTGGGATGAATTCATCCAACAAACTTAACATTGTCCCATACAATCTGTATGATAACATGTTTTTGCAACTGCAAATTTAAGTTGGTCGATTATTACTCGGTAACTTGTGGAGCCTACTTAGCTGTGATAGATTTCCTTTTAATTTTGTTATATTTACTACTGCCATGATTTTTTTCACTTATTCAAAACTAACCATTTAGCAGGGGGGACACTTTTAACTCTAACAAAAATGGGCACTTTAAAGCTTAATATTTCGCAAACGGATCCCTGAATCCAAAAATGGTTTTCATAAAGTAAAGTTTTAAACGACCTTTCCAACGATACCCCACACCATGGGATTGACAAGAAAAAAGAAACCATCCCCACTTTACGTGTAGGGGAGGTACCTTAAAAAAAATATTTTTTACGATTTTATTTTATCATTTTGTCGGCTAAATCTAATAACAGTCTCTGAGCTAAGCCGCGGACAGACAGACAGACGGACATGGCGAAACTATAAGGGTTCCTTGTTGACTACGGAACTCTAAAAAACGTTTCCAAATTTCGTAAGAAATAACGATTTTCGTCTATTATTAGCTGTACCTGTCTAAAATAATTAGATTGAAGCTGAAGACCACACAAGTTTCTGATGTCATGACATAATTAAAATAGTTTATGTCTTAACAATAATAATAAATGACCTTGCTCACAAATAAAATAAATATATTATTAATTTAGTTTATGCAAATTGTTCTTGACCTCTGACAAATGGCGATCTAGTCAAACGAATACTAATAAAATCATTATTTTTATTGATGTAGATATTAAATCTAGTTGATATTTGTATTGATGAGAGTATTCAATTAAGTTAGGCTCATCAATTTTATGTCTCATCTTTACCGAAATTCAATTAAACTTCGGAGTTGGTTTGATTGCTTCCTTATTCAGTTACTGGCAGCTTAATAACTCAATTTACAAGATTTTTCTGACAATTTAAAAGCGAAATACGTCATCAATATTTTCATGTTGGGAACCTCCTTGTTAATAATTGAGAATTTTTTTTAATTGTCGTGTTTCTTATGCTACGGCTACACTTCGCGTTATCGCGAACTTTTCTTCGTGCGCTCTCTGTTGCTCAGCGAGTAATCGAGGGGTGTGCGAGAGAGAGCACACGAAGAAAAAATCTCGATAACGCGAAGTGTAGCCGTAGCATTAGAGTTCTTGGACAAACAAAAAGAAACTTTGAAAGAAGGCTCTTTGGTCAAAAAGCGTTTTTTTCATCCCATTTTGAAAATAACTTGACTATTTTTCTATCTATTACCAATTCGTTAGAAATTATTGTCAGCAATATTTTCAGTTAACGACATTAAGGGATCTCTCACACTAGACGGCCACGACCACGGCCAGCGGTCGCGACGAGCAGGTAAACTATTGAAACGATACTAATCGCGTACTTGGTCGCAACGGCCAACTAGCCGCAGACCGGGCCACGGACCAGGATTGGTCGGAGTCGTGGCCGTCTAGTACGTAAGATTCCTAACAGCTTAATATAAACTGCTATAAATTAATAAGTCTCATTCAATTATCTTAATCTAGATGTTGTATTAATAGATAATTCAAACCGTGGCCTCGAGGAAAGCCAATCTCCATCAAGCAAATCTAATTAGGGACTCAAAATGTCATCAAGATAAATAAACTAGATGACGCGCAGCAAGTGGCGCCGTCTGGTTTTGTTATGAAGTAACTAGGAATCACCGGAGAGGTTAACATTGGCTGATTATCGTCACTCTAGCAGAGCGTCACATTGATGGTTGCGTGGCGGCTCTCTTCTAATGAGAGATGATGTCAGGAGAGCCGTTGTCACACCACGTTCACGATAAGGGATCTCGCGCACTAGACGACCACGACCACGACCAGTGGTCGCAGCCACCAGGTAAACTATAGAAATCGATACGAATCGCGCACTTGGTCGTAACGGCCAGCTAGCCGCAGACCATATAATACCACTAGACGGCCATGACTGGCCGGAGTTGTGGCCGTCTAGTGCGCGAGATCCCTAATGGCTATATTCCGGCACAATCCTGATGATATTCAAGGTGCTGAACCATACGAAGTACGATGACCAGTTCTGATAAAGGCTATCCTGCGTCGTTATAGATATTTCATACATGTTTCGACTTCTAGGTATATTCGCGTTACTCAAAATTTGAAGGCACCTTGACCCAAAGTGATTTTGCATCTGCATAATACTTAATTCTAATTTTAATGTTGCCGAGGTCATGTGCCATCATATTGAAGTGACATTTAATTTGCAACAAGACTTGACGCATTAATAAAAATCTGTTGCGAAAAAGTGACAAATCGAAGATCTTTATCATTTCATATTAATAAAAAGAGTTAAAAATAAATATTAAAGTGAAAGTAAATTGTAGGTAGGTAAGTATTTTGTAACATAGTAACTGCAAAACACCCGTATCGATTATGATGACTTCTCAAGGCAATAAATAAACGGATTTAGGACACAATTCTTACCATTTTTTTAAATAGTTTTATTTTAATTTTATGTGTTTAGTTATTTAAGTAGTTACTAGTTACAGTACATAAAGTTTTAACCTGAAGTCGAATCTGTTTCGGCATTTCCTCTCAGGGGTAGTTAGGTATGAAATGTCGACACCATCTAGCATTTTTTTTGTAGGACGTTTAAAAGTGATTCCTATATCCAATTTACAGAATAAAAAAAAATATTTTATTTAATTTCGAATGAATAAATGTTGTATTATTTACGCAGGCAAAGTCACGTGGTTATCTAATTAAGTAATAAATAAAAAAAATGTCGATATATCTGTATTTTACAGGTCATTCTCACCACAACTTAGAACTAGATTTTCCATCCGTTAAAAAGCTGTTTGAGTACAGTTTCATTTTCAGTTTTAATTTAACGGCAAACTCGGTAACACGTTGTTGGTCTAGAATTCCAGCTCTAAAAGTTTCGAGTAAATTCGTTCTATGAGCTTAACGACTACTTTTATGACTGCCTATAAAAATATCTGGGTATTTTTAAACTACATGGTGGATTAAGTGGGTTTCGGAATGGCCAACTTACTAATTCAGTGAAGAAGTAAGTATATTTTCGTTAAAAATACTTTGATTTAATTTTGAATTTCTTCATCTTATGCTCCTTTTAATCTAGGTCTCTTTAACATACAGACAGTCTCACATTCGCAACACTAATTGAATCTATTAAAAAATTCAATTTGTATCTTAATTAAGATAATAATTTAATACTCTAATACTCATCAATATCTAGGTTTTATGTTTATTATACAGGGTATTGATATATAAACATGAAAAAGCAAGAAATAAAAATTATAATTTTTTTTTGGTCATCAACCGCAAGGTACCTATTTGAAATATTAGTTATAAAAAACTTTTTTTTTGTGTAAACTTCATAGACGTGTTATGTTGAAACAACTAAACACGATAAAACAAAAGAAAAACATCTTTCTCAATTCATACTTCAAGAATTTCATACAAATCACGTTTGCGAAGTTTCGCTAGCAAAAATTTGACCCATTATATTGGTAAAGAAGATATTAACGTAATAATATCAATGTGTTTGTCAATAAAAGTTGTGAATAAGTCAATAAATTATCATTCATTTGCATTAATGAACACAAATAAAGGCGATAAAAACTTGCTACAGAATTGATGAACCAACTCTGTAAAGTTATCCTTACAAATTTTAAATTCGAAAGTAACTCTGTCTGTCTGTCTGTATGTTACCTTTTCACGCCTGAACCACTGAACGGATTTTGGCAAGAAGATAGATGGCATCCTGGGAAAGGACATAGGGTACTTTTTATCGACATAAGACGAAAATTCGAAAAATGTAGCGTTCCTAATAGTTCCATTAAAGTAGCATTGCACAGCCACGTAAGTTGCCTTTTCTATTAAAAATATTAAAATAAAAGTGTCAGTTTGTAATGTCAAAATAACCGCTTTGAAAGTATACACGGTACAGACCTACTTATAAAAGCAATTATTAAAGTTTATGTGTGTCTCTCTGTCTGTTTGTGTTCCGGCTAATCTCCAAAATGGCTGTACCGATTTTGACTGGACTTTCACTGGCAGATAGCTGATGTTATAATTAAAGAGAGTAACTTAATTTTAGAATAAGAAATAGGGTCCACCCAGGCGAAGCCGCAAGCAGCAGCTAGTCACTGATAAAATTGATGTCGAAAAGTGATTCAAACACCATCAAGCCATCGAAACAGAACAATACAAAAACTGACAACACTCAATGCAGTTGACAGATATTTGACCCATCCATCAATATCATTACCCATTGTTTCATTAACTGCTTGACAGATTTTACAATTTATTATAAACAACCAATCGTTGACAATGTTCATGTTTTCTTTGACGAGAATAAATGCCATTTCTTGTTTTCATGAGTTCTATGAGAATATATTGTTTTGTGGTGAAAATCATAGTCAGAACATGAGTTTCTTTATTTATAGGTACGGTTCCTTTTTATAACCGACTTCAAAAAAGGAGGATGTTAATATGTCCGTTTTTATGTTTTTATACGGTATGTTCATCGATATTGTCGTCAATATTGTGATATCAATTTAATTAACTTGCTTGTTGTAATTTGAATTCAAATAAGTCGGCGGCCCATCAGAAGGTAAGTGGTCACTCCCAAAAATGGATCTCTTCAATACTAGAGACATCATAGCTGCTTTGCCGGAGACGAAGCCGAATGTATGTCTGATGTATCTGTAAACCCACCCGTGTTCCTTCAGCTGCCTGTTGCCAAGGGTCCCGGTATCCCTTTCGGACTTTCCCGCTAAATCTATGAAATCTATCTACTACTAATACTACATAAGTAAAGATATATTACTTGCAAAATTAATTAAAAACAGAGTAGAAATGGTAAAGAGCAGTGGTGGCCCAGTGGTAACGCCCCCGACTAACGAGTTGTAGGTCCGCGGTTCGAACCCACACAGGCGCTTTACTTTGTGTATATAACTAATTTCATGACCACTGCACTCAAAACGGTGAAAGAAAGACATCGTGAGGAAACCGGCATGTCCTGGAACCAAAAATTCGAAGACATGTGGCATTACCTACCAACCCGCACTGGATCCGCGTGGATTATAGGTCCACTCCCTCATGAAGAGAGGAGGTCTGTGTCCCAGCAGTGGGAACATTATAGGCTAATTATCTTATTGTAACAATAATACTCTGATTTAAAAGAGTGTCCGTGGAGTTTCTTGCCCGTTCTTCTCCATAGGAACCTACTACGCTTTGGAATGGGCAATGGCTTCTGGCAATCTTTCTGACTGACCGACCCCTCGACAATTCAAAAGTGCCTGTAATTGTTTTATTTGAAATAAATGCTTTCAGATTGAGTTTATGGTAATTAAAACTTCAACTGACTTCCAAAACTATTCATAAAACTGAAAACCCCAGTCAAACAAGCCTCCAAACGAAACAAGCGAAGAATTCCCAAAAAAAACCCTCAGTATCATTTACATTGCACACAACAATTCTCATATTTGTTTTATGAATTCCATCCCTTTCAGAGCCAAATTGATACGCACTCACTATATACATGTATGTAATGTGCTGACTCAATGTGTTCCGAGGTCAATAACCCGCTTGTCCTATTTAGTACCCCAGTCCGAGACGTTATTATATCGTGAAGTATCGTTAGGCGGAAGAAAATGGTGTTTGACAAAAGAAAGCTGGTTTTTAGATAGCCTTTTTTGGAATTGAAAGCTTTCATTTTTATTTTGAATTTTGATTTATATCCATACAAATATTATAAATGCTACTTTTGCATTCTCGAATTTTGATGACGGACAGGATACTTTTTATTCAGATAGTAGGTTCCCGTGGGAAAATGGCCGACCTCAACGCGTCGGCAGTAAAGCAGCGGGGGAAAGTTAGTTTGATATAAAGCAGTTCCGTGAGTTACTAAATGACAGATGAACAGGAGGCCTACCACCAGCTCTTACAGCAGTATTATTTTAATATTACTTCAGTGTAGGAAAGAGATGAAGCTCTAGAGGACAAATAGCTCCATCTCTTTCCCCCACGAAGTAAGATTAAAATAATACTGGTGATGGTAGGCCTCCTGTACAGTCTAAATTACTGGTTAAAGAAACAAAAAAATCTGAAGAAATTAAGATTTCACTAATGAACCATCATTTATTTACTGAAAGTGAACATTAAATTGATGGAAACTCGGAAAGTCATCATCTGCCTAGCCTTTTCCCAACTATGTTGTCGGTTCGGTTTGGTCGGCTCCCAGTCTAACCGGATGCAGCTGAATACCAGTATTTTACAAGGAGCGACTGCGTATCTGACCTCCACAACCCAGTAACTGGGTAATACGATACCCCTTGGCTAGACTTTCGGGCTTCTGACGACCCGTAACGACTGTCAAAGATCCACAAATGACAGCCGGGACCAACGGCTTAACGTGCTGTCCGAGACACGGAGGAACTCTGAAAGTACCAATAGGTAAATAGTTTGTCAGGTAAATATAAAACTTATTAGATATTTCGGATTTAACAGAAGCCATTGTAGTGAAGTCGGTGAAGCCTTTTTTTGGCCTTCATTACCTTCCGGTTTGAATGTGGATGAATTGTATATCCGATAAAGGCAATAAATACACAAATAATGATTCTAATACCTTCGTTCATTAGAAATTAACAAACTAAAATTACCTACAAAAAAAAAACTACTTATGTAGTAATCCTAATCCTATGCGGAAGTGAGTTCGTTTGTTTGTTTGTTACAGTTACGCTTACGCTACGCACCGCTTTCTCGCTAAAACGGCTGAACGGATTTAGATGAAAAGCACATAAAAAAAAAAAAAAAAAAAAAAAAACAAAACAAAATAAAAAAGGTTTACAAATTAAAAACATATTAAAAGCATACTTTACCGTGGAAAAGTTTAGAATGGGGGAGGGGCCTACGTGTGGGTCCACTATCAGTCAAAGTCGCTTGTGAGTAACGCATTATGTCTTGATAACGCACATAATCTTTCTAAAAAAGATTAAGCGTTATTGTAATGTAAAAATATGTCTCTTTTATTTTGAAATAAATAGTTTGAAATTTTAATTTTTTTTTAATTTACATGGGTAGACCATGACCTAGAATAAGACATCCGACATAGAATACTTTTCATCCCGATATTCCCATGGGATCGAGATTTACGCGGGTGAAAACGCGAGGCGCAGCTAGTTTGAATCTATTTCTGAGTAAGTGAAATCCTTGTAATTTCATATTGAGAAATTTTCTTTATTAACCATAGTAGAACCTTTTAATGAATGTCCCAACCCTGATAATATTTTTTTAGGATTTATGAATGCTCTCCATATAATGACATCGGTATCTCGACAAATTAGGTAGGTATAGTGTAACTAATAGAAAAATTATTGTTTTAAAATTGGAAAAGTAAGTAACCTTCATTACAAAAAAAAATCATTTGCATTAACGTCAGAAATAAAAATAAAATTAATAGCTTCAAGCTATTGTTTTTAGATTTTTTTATTCCATGACCTTTTCACCAGTTTCATTCAACTGGTTTGATCGTCCTAAGATTTGGGTGTGACCATTGATTAATTAATGACGAAATGAATGGTGGTAAGACCGCGTATACAGAGATTTGTAACCTGACCTTTTCCAACAATAATTTATTCATGACGATAAAATAAGTTGTAGTTTGTAGTAAGACTTCTGATATAATTAATACAGGCGTGAAGTTATGTAATTTTCCAGATAGAACGTGCAGAAGAAAAACTGTGAGGCCAGTTTTTAGCGAAAATACGTTAAACAATACCTACGTTGTCAAGGAGACGTATTCTGTCAAACTGACGTAGGTACACACGGCTACACATGAAGCTATACATTTCCAATATCAGCTGACCTCGCATTGTACGGAAATCCTATAAAATGCGAGATCAGCAAAAATTGGAAATGTATAGCTTGATGTTTAGTCGTGTGTACATTCTCAATGTAATTCAAATAAAATTCATATTAGTGTCTCAACAATAAAGATGCACACTTTAATGTCTCGCTAGTTCTATCTGAGAAAACGTACATCGATGGTCTTCTTCAAGGAATTAGAAGGCTTTGAGGCTTTAATTTTCAGAATGCTGTGAACCCAGTCAAACTGTAATTTTATTCAAAAAGATCTTAGCCTGTTTCATGTTCATTTCTGTATAATAAAGACATCTTTGCCCTGTTGTAAGACAATTTCACAGGGTATTTTGTAGACATCTTTGCCCTGTAATAAGACAATTTTACAGGGTATTCTCTAGACATCTTTGCCCTGTTGTAAGACAATTTTACAGGCTATTAATACCACACATTAAGCACTACTCCTACATACCCCCTATTTCCTAAACAAAGCTACACATAGCGTGCACCATCCGATCTATAATGGTACCATTTAGTGAGGGCAACGCACTTTTCGAATCCAGGTCGGTTTTACCCGATCAATCATTGGCCGACCAAATGGCTCGGAGTACCAACGTGTGATCAATCATGTTACTTCCCTTTTCGATGTAGGTTAAGTAAGGTTGTTTTGAATTTCAATTGTTTTGTTTTGGGTCAATGTTTCCTTGGGTAGTTTATGTTATGTTATTAGGGGTAATGGGAAATTGTTTTATTTAACAGAATGAGCTGGTAAGGGGTGACTTGGTTGTCGGACTATACATGGTCAAAGTTAAATAATTTATTTCAAGTAGGACTTAAAAGGCACTTTTGAACGTTATATAGGTATAAATTAGGTATTAGGTAGGTTAGGTAGGTATTAGGTATAGGTTATAAATTATAATGCTATGTAAAGAGAAAACATTCTCAACAGCTCGGAATATTCTTAATCTTATCATAATATGTATAATATTATATCCTAATCCTAACTAATATTATAAATGCGAAAGTGAGTTTGTTTGTTGCGATTTTGATGCAATTTGGCACATGGGTAGACCATGACCTGGACAGGATACTTTTTATGCCGATATTCTCACGGGATCGAGATTTACGCGGGTGAAACCGCGGGGCGCAACTCGTCTCATATAAATCTATAGAAAATGTATGGGGACCAGTAGCGACGCGGCAGCACTGCTGCGGGCAACACTGCCGCTTGCTACGGGATTCCGAATCTACCATAAATAAACAAGAAAATTCAAAACAATGGGCACAAACAATAAAATACACTGAAGCTCATAAAATCTGTCAAAAACTAAATGAAAACTGATCGCGGTTAAGCCTAACAGCGGGTTTCACAACGAGCCCCTCTTAATCTCAGTTTAACCCGGGATTACCCTAATTAATTGAACAGATTTACTACGGAACCCGCGACGTGGTCGACATTATTTTATAAACAGTGGCATTGTTTGGAAAAATATGGTGGTGTTGTTACGAAATGTTTATTCATGAATTGTTTTATCAATGGTTTGTATGGAGCAGGTGTTTATTAAACTAGTGTTGTTATGAGTTCATTTGCATCGCATAAATAAACTTCAACCCTCTATTGACGCACTCAAAAATTCGCCTGGTTCTGTGCGCTCTCTGAAGTCTCAATTTTTATGATAAATATAATAATGAGAATACAGCTAAAATTCTTAGTTAATCATATAATTTCTATGTTCAGTGGCTGAGCTGTGTCGTTGAACTGTTTCATATTTTTTTGAAATACGAGTAGGTATCCATCCATACTAATATTATAAATTCGAAAGTAACTCTGTCTGTATGTTACTTTTTCTCTTTTTCACGCCTAAACCGCTGAACGGATTTCGATAAAATTTGGCAAGGAGATAGATGGCATCGCGGGGATGAACATAAGGCTACTTTTTATCGACATACGACGCGGGGGAAGCCGCGTGCGGCAACTAGTGTGATGTAAAATGGTTTCTTGCACAATTTGTGCATTTTTAATGTTACTTTGTTGCCAAAACTTGGAGTTTCTTGTCCATTCTTCTCCATAGAGATCTACGTTTCGGAATGGGCAACTAGTTTCAACTTTTTGACTAACTGAACGACTCTTTAACAATTCAAAAGTGCCTGTAAATGGTTTAATTGAAATAAATGCTTTGAGTTTGAGTTTGTCAAGCACTCAAATGACTGATGCAAAATGGGGTCGTAGTCGCAATACTTCCATGATGTTCACATATAAGTTGTTTTATGCACCTACAGAAATTTGCCGACTACATAATATATTATGAATATACTATTACAAATGTAATTTGTTGACACTGTGATACAAAAGTAACTGTAAAACCTAATTAGTGTCTGATACACACGAATGTAACATTGGAACGAAATAGTGGCCGGTGACTGTCCAGCCGTGACCATGAACATGTCGCCAATGTAGTCCATGTCACATTTTATTTATTTTTGTTTTATCTGTTTGCCGATTATCTATTAAAAAATAAACAACTTAGTTTCTGTTTAAATTAATAATTTGCTAATCCATTTACTTGCAATAAGTACTTACAATATTTTTTTGTACCTGTATTTCAGGAGCCAAAATAGGATTTTTTTACAAATAAGACAGTGCTACAAGAAAAAAAAGAGGGCACCGGTGACTGTAGGTAAATTAAAATCCATTTCAGAATATCTGCTTATTTTATTGTTTTAAACGTAATCCTTACATATTATAAAACAAAGACCTCCGCTGCGTCTGTCTGTCGTCCTGTTCGCAATAAACTCAAAAACTACTACACCGATTTTCATGCTTTTATCACCAATGTTTTAGTATATAATAACCGACATCCACGCGGGTCAAGCCGCGACCATAGATAGTAAATAATTAAACATAAAACTATCAATATGAATAAAGAAATAAAAATTAAAGCCATAATAGCTTGCAATCGTGACGAATCGAATAACACTTTCCTTATAAAATTCAAATAACAGTTTAAATAAACTTGATTATCGATATTTCTTTTGATATTTCCATTTTAGTACAACATTTCCAATTCTAGAATAGATAAATTAGGTTTCTATTTCGATCTAGATATAAAAAAAAACTGGCTGTCAAAAATGGCTACAGTGTGCTATTTGCATAAAATAAAAAACAAAAAAGTGCAGTGCCTTGCCTTGAATTTGTTAAAAAGTGAAGCTTGTTTTTTAATCTTTTTCTTTAGAGACGTTTATGGTTAAATCCATTGACACGGCCAGTATTTAAATTAGAACGCAAAGTGAAATAGGTTTTTTTTTTACTGATTTTCAACCACGTTCTTTAGTTATTTTATTTTAAACTGACAATTTTTGTTTGTTTGTCAAGGTGAGTGTTGTCAAACGTGATTTAAATGTTACAACAAAAATAAAATAAAGAAAAAAATGTGGTTAAAATATTTGTTTAAGTAACAAGACGACGATAGGAAAATCAAATATCGAACCCTTGGCTAAACATTGGATGGGTGCGTTACCTAAAAAAACATACCTAATCGAATAAAAACCAGTGGTTTCTCACCAGCTTGGCATTGATAGCTTAATAAGACGAAAATAATAACTGCTGATCCTCTAATAATACTAAACAATGAACTAAACAAAAACTATGCTTCAAGGCGATTCAACTCAGCTATTACGCATCAATTAAAAGGTTATTAAGTATTGAAGTAAGTACTAATTAATTCACTTAAACAAGGTAATAAAGATCTTAGAACACAAAAAAGAGGTAGCGAAGGAGGGTTTTCTGTAAATAATCGTTTTTTAAACAATAACCGTAAATAGAGATGCACCCCTGCCAAATTAAAACAGACGTATATTAAAAAAACGGTTTAGCATCGCATTCAACGTTATTAAACTCTCGACTAAAATTAACTGCACGGAAAACAAATTTCCTTCGAGCTCTATCCTAATAAATCCTCAATCCACACGCTATTACACATTACAAATTTACATCAATTAATTTTAAAAAACCTCATTAATTTTACTTTATATTAAAAATATTCAAAAAAACCTGTCAAAAACCTTAAAAATCCAAATGTCACTGTTGATTTTTTTATCGCACACCACTATTCACTTTATTTTTTCACGGGCGAAGGCACAGCGCGCGTTCAGCCTCGCATACGGCCGGTTGCAGACTGAACGGAGGGGGGTGGCCGCCCTACTGTTTAGACCGTGTACATACGATCCAGTTTTATTGAACAGAAACATGCTATTGAAGGAAAATATTGGATTTTTATTGCTGAAAGGATTGATTGTTTTACATGAAAATTTTAAAGAAAAGGGGTTTTTCTTTTTATACGCAGGAATTGTATGAAAACTAATTATTTTGCGTAAAATCATAACGTCATCGTTGGCCCATTTTCTTATACGGGTTTCGAGATTTTTCAGTGAACTTTTGACATTTTCAGCTCAAATGGCCTTCAAGAGTTACATGGAATTCGTTTAGTTAGTAGGTAATTAGAAAAACAAATAAAATACCTACTTTTCTATATACGGTTTATTTTCTTTGTATTGAAAAGGAAATGCTTTTACTGTAGGACATAAATGGATAGTTAAGACTACAGAGCCGTCTTCATAATTACTAATGCACGGTCACGTATGATCTCTGTTACCTCTAGTACCTATCATTATGTAACTTGTGCATGAGAGGGAAACCAAATTTTGTTGTGTTCATCTGCTAAACTAACAAGTGAAAACTACAGTTTTACATAGACTTGAGACCCTTGCATAGAAGCAGATTAAAAATAAAAACACGGGAAAATATGAAAATTAAAAAAAATCAGACGATCCCAAGCCTATTTCAGTTTATGCAATGAAATTAATCTCATCACTATCAAATAAATCTATTAATAACAAGATCAAATCAGAAATATAAAAAAATCAATCAATCTAATCTTCAATTTTTTTTTTTTACTACTTAATATTATATAAAAAAGTTTCTAGAATTTCTATTTTTTTTTAACAATTTGGTTTCTGACAGCTTAGGATATAATTTTAATGGCATTTTCTAATTTCGAATGGAATTCAATTAGGGCTGGTAAGGGAAATCACTATTCCGTCATAATCCCAATCTTCTATACTTAAGTCTATGGTCTGAACTCTGCACTGACCTATGCAACTGACTGCACATGTATTTGGAGCAGTTGCACTCGACGCCGATAGCCGGCAGAGCGTTACGATTGCACAATCACAACAATGTTGCGTCAAACATAATGTACCATGCGTCATTTTGTTCTATGTGTACCGAAGTTTATTTTGTAGGAATTCGTTCTAGAGTTTTCTTTTAGTTAAAGAGCTAGGGGCGAAATCTACTAACTTAAAAACGTTGTAATGGTCTCTCCATTCTGATTTTTTGACAGATTTTGTATATCAAATCTGAAAATTCTGACCATTACAACGTTTTTAAGTTAGTAGACTTAGGCCCTATAAGTGGTGGTAAAAAGATAGTACATTCAACTAAGCTGGTAGTGGAACTAATATAACATGTTTAGGGACTACGGGACATAGGTACTTAAATTGTCACCTTTCTAGAGTATATAACTGGGGGCCAAGTCTACTAATTTACAAACGTGTCAGTCTTACAATGATCAGTTTTTGACAGATATGCCATACAAAATTTGTCAAAAACTCATAATTGCGAAACCACTGACAAGTTTGTAAATTAGTAGACTTCGCCCCCTGGACGCGTGACACCATTGGTAGCACCCACCTTTTGCAGTTTTATAAGGATGCACTAGTCGACGGCCTGAACTCGTTGGTGCGCGTGGCTAATATGCATGCATGCTATTAAGTATAGGTACTAATTTATTTAGTTAAATTAGTGTTGAAATTTATGGAAGTTTCGACGCTCGTTACTTCCAAACCAATATATTTTTTCCAATCCTGCTTCCTTATAGGGCTAGATAATGACAAGACAAATTGATATAATTTTTAGTTTTGAACATACACCGCATATAATCGCCATACTACGTTTGTATGGAAGAATGACCGACTGGCGTAACCTTAACTTCATTATTAATAGAATTGAAAATGGCAACTGACTGAACAGGGGGCCTAAAACGGCCACATTAGCAATTCCTCTAAAAGCAATTCATTTCCTGAATTTCAAACTGTCATTAGAAATTCCTCTAATTTGACACAGAAGCAATTCATAATGTGTGGACCATTTTACGAATCTCCATAGAAAACTGTCAAACAGATGAATTATTTCGTAATATGAATCGCACGCAGATCATATTATGAATTGTCAGTTTGTGACACTTTACGATGATTCATAATATTTTCCTATTATGATTCTGCCAAAGTGGCTGTTTTAAGCCCCCATTACTACCACATGACTGCAGAATTCAATATCGCGTCACGGGTCAAGTTAAAATGAACGCACTATAGTCGACTTTTGATAGTTCAGAATTTGTGATATTATGGGTCTATTTAATTAATGGCACATTTGGCTATGGCGAATTGTCTTTCTACGCTAAAACGGATTTAATTCCTTGCCAAAATAAGTGACCTTCATTCAGATTCCAGAAAAGTACCTAACTATGATAATTCTGTTTTTTTTAAGCATTTTTTATAATATGTTGTCTTATAGATCGTACAGATGGCTATTTAAAAAAAATATAACGTTTTGGCAGAGACAGGTAGAATCAATCATAATTATGTTCTTGTTCATTTTGACGTTCAAATGTGCCTTTTATATGCCTATTTGAAATACAAAATAAAGCTAGATTTCACAACCGATTTAGGTAGGTAGGTACTTTTTCGACGAAGAAGTAGTGTACAGCAGGGAAGAGAGAGATGATGTAACCAATATATTGTAACAATATTTTGATTTAAAAGAGTGTCCGTGGAGTTTCTAGTCCGTTCTTTCCATAGGAACCTACTATGCTTTGGAATGGGCCACTAGCTTCATCTTTCTGATTGAGCGACCCCTTGACAATTCAAAAGTGCCTGTAATTGGTTTATTTGAAATAAATGCTTTGAGTTTGAGTTTGAGTTTCAAGGCGTGAATTCATGTATGTATGTAAGTAGTATACAATCTCGGGTTATAGCTACAGAATTTTTCTGGTGTTTGTAATACCAATCAAAATACTAATAATGATAAAACCTTATTGTTACATTTACGCATTATAATTCAACCGAAAAGCAGCCAGCCATTATTTTTGTATGACGCATGTGTCTCAAACCTAATGGAAAATCAATGGACGAGCTTCGTATTGACAGCAACATCAAATACATTATATCATATGGAATAACGTTATTTACTTAGTTACATTTAAGTTGGTTACTGTGACACTTTTGTTTGAAAAGAGGTTTCATTTTTCCTACTTAGCTTTGAACAGACAGGACGACGCTACCACCTTCCCCTACCCATTTTTTCATAATTCTTCATCCTAACTCTGTTTATTTTATGATTTTCAATAAGACCCATGAGTCGACAATTTATGCTGTTAAAAATAAAAACTTATAACACCCCTCTTTTTCCGTTGGGCGTTAAAAAGAACTGATTTTTATCGATGCGATTTTCTGATTGCCCTAGCATTGCAGGTATTATGACAGTAAAAGGTTATTTTCTTAAGTGTCTATAAACTGATTTTAAGAATTGTCTGCCCTTCACCTTATATGTATTTTGCTAATCAGTAATCACAGTTTTATTAAAATACTAGCTGACCTGACAGACGTTGCGCTGTCAATTTTTTTATAATTCATACAAAATTCCAATAGAAAACACTTTTTTTTTTTTGCTAATTTTCACATTTTTGTTTTCCTATGAACTTGATTCGGACTATTACGATCATTTTAAACAATAAATATCCAAATCAGTCCAGCCGTTCTGAAGTTTTGCGCTTACAAACGAACATCATTTCATTTTTAACCGGCTTCTTCAAAAATTCTATGTTTGTCTGTATGTATTTTTTTTTGTGTATTTTCATCGATATTTTCGCCAATTGTAAACCGATTTGAAACATTATTTTTTAGTTCCAAAGGGAATACTCCCGAGGTGATCCCATAAAAAATGTATTAACTTTGCTTGCGTAGTTTTTGAGTTAGCTTCAATATTTCGTATTTTTCCCACTTAGCACGACATCTTATTTGACTCAGTCACTGTTATTTAGATAACAGGTAGTGGTATTCGAATTTATGTGGGGTAGGTACCACAACTAAAAAGTGAAAAATAAAAACTTTTAACACTAAAAGACTAAAAAATAACTTTAATTTCGGAAGTCGGTTGTTTTTTTTTTTGTAAAAAGTTTTAATACATAAATAGATTTAAAATATAGATTTAAATAAAGCATAACCCTTCTTTGCGGTTATTTACGTTAAGTTTACCAACAAAAACATCAACACTTAGCACGAGCACATTCATCAAAATTGTATTATTCATCAATGGGCGTTGGAGTGTGACTAACTACGGCATTTGTGTAAATTGGTCATTACCTCACTACAAGTCAAACAGAATAAGGTCCAGATTTCTTTGACAAGAAACCAACGTGATTATAAAGAAAATTAAGAAAACAAAAGCGAATCTCAAGCTGAAATGCACATTTATGAAAAAAATACTGAACGACATTAATTATGCACATATAAAATCCGATAAATAAAGAATTGTTCATTATTTAATTATAAATTGATTAATACTATAATGCAAGTTTATAAACATCATTCATTTATAGAGAAATAGAAGAAAATAAGAGGAATAATCAAAAAACTCATGGGCATCAAACTTGAAAAAATCCGCAATAACAGCAATGAAAAGCAATGTGGGATACTCTTGTGCTTATGAAGGTAAGTAATATTTAGAAAAATAATAATTTATATATTAACTGATTATTATTATTATCCTAACGAATATAATAAATTCGAAAGTGATTTGTTTGTTTGTTACGCTTTCACGCTAAAACGGCTCAACGGATTTCGATGGGCACAGGGATAGACCTTGACTTGGAGAAGGAAATAGGCTACTTTTCATCCTGGATTGCAGACTAAGTCGCGGGCTAGCAACAGCTAGCATTATAGTAAAGAGATAAAATTTGAGAGTTTGTTTAGAGGGCAGTAGCCAACAAACAAATAAATCAAGAAAAATCATGTGTCTCACTTACTTCTCACAATTTTCACAGGTTTAATCTTCAAGACGTAACTGAATAAACCCGAAAATAATAAAAACCGGCACATCACAGTCTCATAACCCTAATTACCACTAATAACCTTATCTCAAACTAAAATAACGACCACTCACGCACACACTATGAATGAACTGAACGCAACGGGCCACTGAAAATTCACCCTTAAAATTCGTGAAGAAAATGAGAAAAACTGAAGTTTTATCTCAAAGGCTATTAGGTTGGGAATGGCGTGGCAGTTTTGGCGGAGTTATGACGTTTAGAGTTAACTGGCTTGGTTGGAAAATCCGTAGTAGTGAGTCATAGTACTGAAAACACGCCAGGGGAGGGGGTGGGGGGGTTTAAGGGGGTGGCATAACGGTGGCGCCTGAAACCCCATACATTTCTTATTAATCAGGTGTGAATAACGAAAAATGGGGATTCAGGGTGATTTTACATGGTGTTTTTTTTCGTTATGGGAATTTCATTAACCTTTCACCCGACACAGGTAAAATTAAATACAGGGTGTTTGAGTGTTTGTTATATGAGGTAACAAATTGTTGGTTATTTAGGAATCGTGTTTATAAGAAGTGGATAACTTCTGTGTTCTATAGGAAATGGTTTTAAGATTTCAATGAAATACATTATGATTGGTCTAAATTTTAGAGTACTTTTAACATAATTAGGCACTTACATAAAGGTCAATCCATTTAAAACAGTTAAAAATTAATCAATGCCAACAAATTCAGCTAGGAAAAATGCAATACTGACATGCTTACATCATAGCTCCAAAAATAAAATAAAAAATTGATCCTTGTTATGCCAATGACATCAACATTAGTAAAAAGGAAATGATCGAGTAAGTAACAAATAGGTATACTTAACAATGAGAAGTCGTGACCAGTGGTCATTGCGCAAGCTGACCGTCAAAACTGCCCTACATTATGGTCACTGGTTACACTTGCTCTCTATATGTAAAGTTTAATGAAACCTACTTAATAAAAATACTATTCACGTGACCAGAGGACTGGACTATTTTTTTGCTAAAGAATGAGCATTGCCATACAACGGGGCAAAGTGCCCAATAGGCTGGCAGCATTGCCCCTTTGTATGGCAATGCTGCCAGCACTTTGGGCACTTTTCCTGTTGACAGCGATGCGAAAGAATTTTTCTAAGTCCTATGATTATTTCCCCCCCTTTTTTATATACTTGTACGTAATTATATTATTTGAAGTCTGTAAGTTTTTAAATAATGTAAATACGTGTCCTTATATAAAAATTACTATCTTAATTAAAATCTTAAATTCACTTACAGACAACGCACAGCCAACCCGCTGGGTCGAGGAGCATGAAATGCACAAGGGTGCATCATATAACAAAAGTGACTATAATGGTAGAATATTTGAAAACTCACCCCCTAAAGGGGTTAAATTGGGGATGAAAGTTTTTATGGAAGTACTTAATTTTTTGCTGATGGGAAAATCGATGTGGAACAGCGCTTGTTAAAAGAGAATTGTGTAGAAGGCAAGGAACGTTTTGAGAATAATGTAGATGGATATAAGAAGAGAGGAAGATTAAGAAAATGATGCATAGATTGTGTGACAGATGACATGCGTGGAAAGGGGAATATATATTGAGAATCAGCTGATAAAGATGTATGGAGGACAAGAAATCCCGCGTCGACATCAATAGAGGAAACAAAGGAAATAAAGCATGGACTATTGTACTTATCAATCTGCCTAGCCTTTTCCCAACTATATTGAGGTCGGCTTCCAGTCTAACCGGATGCAGCTAAATACCAGTATTTTACATGGAGCGACTGCCTATCTGACCTCCACAACCCAGTAACTGGGTAATACGATACCCCTTGGTAAGACTGGTTGTCAGACTTTCGAGCTTCTGACGACCCGTAACGACTGACAAAGATCCACGAATGACAGTCGGGACCAACGGCTTAAAGTGCTTTCCGAGGCACGGAGGAGTCTCAGTATGTAAAGATGGTCACCCATCCACGGACCAAACCCGGCAAGCGTAGCTTAACCTGATGGATCGACCCGTGCGGCAGTTATTACTTAGCCACGAGCTCCTCCATAGACTATTATACTTATGAAAGATAATATGCCTAGAATAAAGGTGAATGGTGTACGTACTAAAATTATAGCAGATAGAGTTGACAATATAATATATGAAAGAGAAAGACATTGTGGAATCGATCCTTAATAAAATATAATAAATGTAGTACGATGATGAGTATAGAACAGTCTTCTGCCTAGCCTTTTCCCAACTATGTTGGGGTCGGCTTCCAGTCTAACCGGATGCAGCTGAATACCAGTATTTTACATGGAGCGACTGCCTATCTGACCTCCACAACCCAGTAACTGGGTAATACGATACCCTTTGGTTAGACTGGTTGTCAGACTTTCGTGCTTCTGACGACTCGTAACGACTGCCAAAGATCCACAAATGACAGCCGGGACCAACGGCTTAACGTGCTTTCCGAGGCGACGATGAGTATAGAACAGTGTGGAATAGAATAGAAAGTAGTTCACCTCTCTGTGAAAGAATTTTTCTATAATAATTATGCCGATGAAATTGCACAAGTATATCAGTAGGATTCATGGAATTACTAGGAAGCATGCATTATTATATTTCTATTCCCGGACAAATTACTACATCAACTAATCAGTAAAGTAAAGAGTGTATACCATTGATTAAAATAGTAATTAATGGTTACACGTAGGTACTCGTACAGTCACGGACTTTAATTGATGAGCCACCTTCAAAATTTCCATTTTGCAGTTTCATACATTCACGAGATTACACGATTAAACACGAACTCAAATCGCACGCTCGTAACAAGATGACAAATAAATTACTTTTAATCGGAAATAGTCTTATCCATAGAGGTTGACTAAGAAGTTCTCAATGATAAAAATAAATACAATGTAGCATTAAGTTTATCCAATCTATTTGATACCGACCTCCTTTCAATCATAGCTCATTAAGTCGATAATTCTGAAAACTTAACTGAAGACAGTGACAGTCGATGTCAGAGACGTTACTTTCGAACTTGTCGAAATGACTTTTAATAATTATCCGTACGCTAACGTTACTATCGCAACAGTAACCTAGCAACGATAAACAATCGTTGCTAGGTTACTGTTGCTAGACCTGCAATTGGTTGACTTTGGGTAGTCACTCTGCTGTCAAGTTTGTAGTTCTGGCTCTCAGGTTAGCGAACCGGTAAAGATATGAAATATAATTTTCTTCTTCTAATACGAAGACATGACTTTGCGTGTCGGGAATCGAAAAAACCCGATTTACATTACACGGCTAAAATACGAACAGTGCCAGGTGGCTCATCAATTAATGTCCGTGACTGTACATATACGGCGCCACACGTCACAACATTTTATGCGTTATGTCTCGCACTGTAAGTTTTTTCGTTGAGTGCATCCGCCTTAAATTACCGCCATAGGTTACTGCAGGATTATAAACCCTGTCACTACAAGTAAACATGGATCCGGGTACAATGGACTCGGATGAATCATGTTGTTTTGTCTGTCTGCTACGCCTTCACCGAAAAGAGCTAATAAAAGCCTCAGATCTTTTATTTGTCTTGTCTGCGAATGAAGTACTTCATTAACTTAGACCAAAACAACAGCCTTATTATTATACCTATATATAAATATATAACTATCCAGTTTCTTAGTTACTGATTGTTTATATTTAGTAAGTGATCCTCTGCTAACTATTTTCATCTAAAACTGCCCTAAAATCCTTCATTTGATAGGATTAACATAATATTAATATCACGCCTGATAGCCCCGTAGGCTTGGGCAAGAGGTGTACGTATAGTACTCCCCAGTTATGCTTGATAGGACTCCATCAATCAATCTGACTAGCCTTTTCCCAACTATGTTGGGGTCGACTTCCAGTCTAACCATATACAGCTGAATACCAGTACTTTACATGAAGCGACTGCCTGATCTGACCTCCAAACCCAGTAACTGGGTAATAATACCCCTTGGTAAGCCTGGTTGTCAGACTTTCGGGCTTCTAACGTCCCGTAACGACTGTCAAAGATCTATGTAGGACTACAAAACAAAATATTGTGAAAAATACTCACGCCTAACAGTATTGTTAGTTAAGTAGTTCTAATAACCACAACACAGTATAATTTGAAAAAAAAAACCATTCAACAATAACAAAAAGAAACACGTCTATGAATTAACAACAATGGCATGGAATCGTGACCCATAATAACAATATGTTTGATTGCGACACTCGGCCGCCAAAATAACGCGGTGCTCCACATACGGAGGTGGTCTTTACTCCAACTGAAGTAAGACCTTGATGGGAGTGGACGAAGTCTTACTAACAATGAGGTGTGATCAAGCAATAAATACTTTTTTATTTCAACATTAATAATGGTGCCGATTCTGTTGCTCACAAACTAAACTAAATTTAAGTTCAGTGCATCTTTTACTTTCTATTTCATCAAGAAAAGGACAGAAGATAAATTTTAGTTTAGTCCTGTCAAATTAATATTAGCCTAACGTAAATTGACGTGATTTTAGTAGGCAAGTTTTTAATCACGTCTAAACTTGTATGGAGTAGTGTCTTTTCTTAATGAAATAGAAAGAAAAAGATGCACTGAAATTAAATTTAGTTTAGTTTGTGAACAACAGAATCGGCACCAATGTCCGTTAAAATAAAATTTAAATTCGAATATATTTAACGAGTTTCAGTTACAGACAAGAAGAAGTGACCAATAAGCTCAGACTTAGTTAAAAGTGATAAGCTGTCATTAAATTATAAATTTCAATCAAATTCTTAATGATGTTATTGAAATGTAAATGGATGCAGAGGATAGAAAAGGGAAATTAGAATAGGATACGCATAGTATAACAACAGATACAAAAAATTGAGTCAACTTCAAAAATGGAGGCAAGTGACTAAATTACCCATATAATTTTCTTTTAGTAACCATATTTTCCCAGTGTTACAATGTGGACGGAATTCACAAGGGAACTAACGTGAGCCAGAAAAACGAGCTAAACCTAAAGCAAATAACAAAAAAGCTTTTCATTCCAAATATTTCGTGACCTTTGTTGACCTACCTGTGACGTACGAACTGAAAGAGACGGAAGATTTTACGCAGACAGACAGTCTTGAAATTACAATAAAGAAATGTAGACAGCTCCGCCAGGGACTAAAACGAAATTAAGTAAACCTTGAAATCTGTGTAAAAGAAAAAAAACTATAATAATTTGACCTTTTTACCTACTGATGACGTAAAAGAGACACGCGCAGTGACAAATTACCAGGAGTTCATAATGTGTAGGTGTAAGTCTATGAACTATGAATCAATGCACCAAGGCCGCATGAGTAACAAAGCTGCACTAGTTTTTAACATAGGGCAGAACCATGTGGGAGCGTTATGATGATAGAGACACTTCAAAATAAATATGAAGAGGAACTGAAAAGTAGCCAATTAGATCTAGACAGGTCGCACGATACAACCAATAAAGGAAAAATATAGGAAACCAACATCTTTCATTTCTAGGTTCCTTTGACGTTTTATAGGTGACGTACAAACAGAAAGACAAAAGCCCGTACGCAGCGAAGAGTGACTAAGTAAAAATTACAAATTACCAGGAGTACATAAAATGTAGGCGTTCAGAATCTATGAATCTACAATGCACCAAGGCTGCGTCAGACGATAGCGGGGGAGGGCGGGGCGCGGGCGCGGGCTGGCGCCAAGATGTCTGCTGATAGGGCTGCCTCGCGTGACTCCAGCGGACTATTTCGGGTGAAATACGAACAGGGCTGCCAGTTATTGGTATTTAGCCAGTTGATATAAATTTTCATAGATTTGGCATTCGAGGTACCAATGACTAATACTGTGTACCAATCGATCTGTTTATTAGCTTGTTTTTATTTGTTTTTGTTACGCAATACAGATGTTATGTAGGTAATTAGCTGTATGTACCTAATTAATGTAAGTAAAAGATTACAATGATTTCTATTTCCAGTGCTTATGTAAATTGGTTAGTCACACGACATCTTGGCATCGATAGAACGTAACTTACCTACGTTAATGCTGCAGACAAGAAAGTCTGGTTTACTTTGATAGGTTCTAAAAGGATTGCTTTCTAAAGTACTGTCAAATAGGAGAATTGAAACATAGGACGATCGTAATCTTCTAATCCTTCAGAGACATTGGTGCCAATTCTGTTGTTCACAAACTTAAGTTCAGTGCATCCTTTTCTTTCTATTTCAGTATGAAAAAGACAGAAGATAAATTTTAGTTTAATCCTGTCAAATTAATCAGCGCCTGCCACTACTCCATACAAGTTTAGACGTGATTAAAAACTTGCCTACTAAAATTACGTCAGGCGCTAATTAATTTGTCAGGACTAAACTAACATTTATTTTCTGTCCTTTTCTTAATGAAATAGAAAGAAAAAGATGCACTGAACTTAGATTTAGTTTAGTTTGTGAACAACAGAATCGGCACCATTAAATGTGAAGTTATTCCGAAGACTTATTAGAAAGGTCATTTTTTTTTAATTCTTCAAGACCTGTCATGTAAATCTCATAGAAATATACCCAAGAATAAAACCGTGTCTGAGTGCTTAAAACAGTTAACCTTTATGATGAAAGTCCTTTTTTTGCCATTACCGTGTCGCGACTGTAGCCGTCAAAACACTGACGTCATAAATATGGCGGGATTGGCCCGACTGTTGACACGACAGTCACCGAGAAATGGCGGAAACTAACGAAGAAAGGTAATGGAATAAAACAAGTATGCCTTTTTAGCTTTAGCACTTTAAGTTTAGATGAGATTCATCTGAGATCGAAGTAGTTTCGTGATGAATTAGGTTAATTTCAATAGATGAGTAGAGACAGTAAGAGGTACGGTTAACAAAAAGAGCTTTTCATTGTCTTGAAAATAATATTGAACTATCATTGGAGTACTTGTTATAAGTATTTGGGAACGTCATTCGGTAGGGCCCACAGGGCGAAAACGCCCCAGAAGCCAATGGCTTATTGCAACGATTTCTTTTTTTCCAAAATAGTTTTTGCTGTTGTTGTTTCAATCATGGACATCATGGTGCCTGCTCTATCGTTTGCATAGCCGTTTCTTAGGTTATCTGGATCCAAAAAGATTCAATCCTTTGATGCGGTTGTATATAGTACCTATTCATTTTGCCTAGTCTTTTCCCATCTATGTTGGGTTCGGCTTCCAGTCCAACCGGATGCAGCTGAATACCAGTATTTTACATGAATCGACTACCTATCTGACTTCCACAACCCAGTAACTCGGTAATACGATACCCCTGGGTAAGACTGTTTGTCAGACTTTCGGGCTTCTGACGACCCGTAACGACTGTCAAAGATCCACGAATGACAGCCGGGACCAACAGCGGCGGTTGTTTAAAGTACCTATTGTATCGCCAAATTATACATTGATCGCAGTAGGATCGTTGTCGTGGCAGTGTACGTCAGTGCATAACTACATGTTAATTTTTTGCCGTTGGCCCTATCAACAGGGTGAAATAGAAATACACCCATTGAACTTATATATTATATTATAATGCAATACGATACATTTTTTTTTTTCTCCTTGTTCCTCTCAATCAGAGCACCTGCCATTTAATCTCTTCACCACCCTTAGTTGACTGGTAGAGAATGCCTGAGGCATTAAGTCCGCCTTTGTACCTTTTTTCGAGTGCGAAAAGTTTAAATAAATAAATAACTGACGTCATTACCCCTTTACCTACCATAAAAATATTTATATTTTCTTGTTACCACACCGAAGGGTGAAGAGTCATTGACACTAGATGCTAAAGATAAGCCGAACCTTCGCGAAAGTCAGCTGATAACATCAGGTCACCGTCAACGCATGTTTGTTAGTGAACGAGGGTAGTTTGACATTGTTTTAATGAGGATTTGGTCGTAAAATGACCCCAAAATGGGGTGGGAATTGCTATCGTGTGTATGATAATGAGGTGACTAAAATATTTGGATTGGTTAATTTTTGGGGTTTCGAACCCGAAAGGTGGCAAACGGAACCCTATTTACTAAGCCTCCGTCTGTCTGTCAGAGGGCTGTATCTCATGAACCGTAATAATTAGACAGTTGAAATTTTCACATATTGTGTATTTCTTTGCCGCTCTAACAACATACATACATAACATACATAATCAGCCTATAATGTTCCCACTGCTGGGACACAGGCCTCCTCTCTATGAGAGGGAGTGGGCCGTAATCCACCACGCGGGCCCAGTGCGGGTTGGTAGATGTCACATGTCATGTCTTCGAATTTTTGGTTCTAAGACATGCCGGTTTCCTCACGGTGTTTTCCTTCACCATTTTGAGAGCAGTGGTGATGAAATTATTTACACAAAGTAAAGCGCCTGTCGGGGTTCGAACCTACGACCTACAACTCGTAAGTCACGGCCGTTACCACCGGGCCACCACTGCTCTAACAACAAATAATAAAAATAAAATAAAGTAAAAAAAAAAAAAAAGATTTTTTCGGCGTTTTTTGTTAAATAATGTACGGTGGTACGGAACCCTTCATGTGCGAGTCCGACTCGCACTTGACCGGATTTTTTAGGTAATTATTTTCCGAGGAATTATCATTCGAAAGGAATTTTTGTCCGTTGCAATTACTCTGATGGAAAGTCGATACCGTCGCGTCGTGCTGTAGAATAGGTACCTACCCAGAGGATTATTGATGCCTTTCTTCGACACAGTTGTAGTCTCACGTTTCTGAAGTTACACCGGCCTTCATGCCCTTCAAACTGGAGCGGAGTAAATAGCAATGCTGCCAGGCGGAACCAATAAGTAACATAGATGATTGAACCGGAATACGTTGTTTAACCTAAACACCTTTTTTTAATATGATATTTCCTTATGAAGTTTGATATAAAACTTCCGTCTTTGTCTAGTGAAACTATCATTTCAACAATGCCTTTTTTTTTTCAGGTTGGGAAATCATCTAATGACTTCTCCCGCTCTGGGCGGAGCGGAAGGGTGTCAGACTTTTACTGACTAAAACCCACCCTTGTTCCTTCAGTTGCCTGTTGCCAAGGTCCCGGTACTTTCGGACTTTCCCGCAACCCGGGCAGGTTTTCAACTATGCCAATCATTTCCATCGTTAAATTTAAAGAGTCAGAGGAAGTAGGTTTGTACGATTTCAAAATATCAGTGTAAAATACTTTGATTAGACACTTTGGGGAGGTGTCCCCTCGATAGCCAAAAAAAATATTTACCGAAGTTCACCATTACCAGGGGTAACGATAGCGTAATAATAATGTGCTTCACTCCTTGAAAGCACCCTCCAGTACCATATCAAGTATGTAATGTTTATCCATCACTTACCTGTGAAAGCTTTTAGAAGCACACTCAGTGCCACTCAGTAGAGTTCTTTACTTTTGTGAACCGAAGGTGGATTCAATTAATTTCTAATTGAATTAAACTAAGGTAGGAGACTAATGGATCTCGATGCAATTGCAGATAAATCAAAGAAAACCAATCTGCCTAGCCTTTTCCCAACTATGTTGGGGTCGGCTTCCTGTCTAACCGGATGCAGCTGAATACCAATATTTTACATGGAGCGACGATCTGACCTCCACAATCCAGTAACTGGTTATTACGGTACCCCTTGGTAAGATTGGTTTCCAGACTTTCGGGCTTCTGCCGACCCGTAACGACTATCAAAGATTCACGAATGACAGCCGGGACCAACGGCTTAACGTGCTTTCCGCGGTGCGGAGGAGTCGCGGTATGTAAAGATGGTCACCCAACCACGGATCAACCCCGGCAAGCGCAGCTTCATCTGATGGATCGACCCGTGCAGCTGTTATTACTTACCACGAGCTCCTCCGCAGATAAAACAAAGATATGGATGAAAATAAAAGAGATAAGATTTCATCCGTGTCTAACCGGGGTTTTTAGTTAGTAAAAACTTCACGAGTTCATGGAATTGGGTACTTACCTACCTTAAGATTTAAATCCAGTCTTCAGAAAAACCCTTTAAATACGATCCTTGGCGGTACTTAAATGTACGCCCAGTTGTCAGCGCAACGAGCTTCTTGGCTGGTCGATTCGTTACACCAGTTTGTGGCAAAATGAACATTTGAAACGTTCAATGGACAATGGCACAGCACTTACCTATGAAGCTGGCCTCGTCCTGGCGGTCGTGCAGCGCGTGCATGACGAGGGCGGCGAGTAGCGCGGGCCGCGCCGCTGGCAGGCCCGGGGCGAGCCCGCGCAGTGACACGGGCGCTGCGCTCAAGATCGCGCCGCTCAGCATTCCCTAACGCGCCACGTGGAGCATTCCTTGTGGCTGTTCCTGCTGGAGAAAAGACATGTTAAAAAGATAGTTCATCATCATTATCATTTTAGCCGAAAGACGTCCACTGTTGGACATAAGCACCGAACATCGCCATTTCGACAGGTTCCGTGCTTCTCGCATCCATGGGACAGATAAAAGATAGTTGGCATACTTTTAAGTTCGTCGAATGTCGAATACATATTTTATACCAAGATGTAAACGCGGGTATACTAACAGCCGTGTCGGCGAATCGTTCGCCGGTGACAGGTTCTATCGATTAAATTCTAAAAAGTGAATCGTTCAGTCGGCGAGCCATTCATCGGAGAAGCGAATGTCGGAGAACTGTTTTAACACAGAGCCTATTGTCGTCCGAATCCAGACTCTGGGGTAGCACCCCTGAGAAATTCTGGATGAAAAAACCCAATTACACTTTGCCCGATCCGGGAATCGAACCCAGGACCTCATGCTCTGCTGCAGCGCTTGCGATCACTCGACCAATTAGGTAGTCATACATACAAAAGTCTTATAATAAACTGCTCTCACGAAAGTGTTAACTGCTTACACGGAATGCTTCTGCAGATCCCTTTCATTCAGAGCCTCTCTCAACTTTACATAAAGCACAACCATCTGCCTAGCCTTTTCCCAACTATGTTGGGGTCGGCTTCCAGTCTAACCGGATGCAGCTGAATACCAGTATCATACATGGAGCGACTGCCTATCTGACCTCCACAACCCAGTAGCTGGGTAATACGATACCCCTTGGTAAGACTGATTGTCAGACTTTCGGGCTTCTGACGACCCGTAACGACTGTCAAAGATCCACAAATAACAGCCGGGACCAACGGCATAACGTGCTTTCCGAGGCACGGAGGAGTCTCGATATGTAAAGATGGTCACCCATCCACGGAACAACCCCGGCAAGCGTAGCTTAACCTGATGGATCGACCCGTGCGGCTGTTATTACTTAGCCACGAGCTCCTAAAGAATTCCTAAAGACATAAAGTTACACTCACAACCAACGTCAAAAAAATAATGTAGAATAGAAAAGTATTTTCAGCATTACCTATATCTCGAGCGAAAGGAAGCAAAACAACATATTTTAAACTTTATGTTTCCTCCCTTTGCGAAAATATTGGATACAAACAGAATTTAACGGGTCTTTTATTACTAAAATCTGTTAAAAACCCATTTAATGTTTGTCTGTCCCGGTAATCATTGCCTGTACACGTCCATGGCTAATTATGATTGACCTGTCCATTTCACTGGGACGCCAAAATGGAAAAATTAGTGTATATAGCATGTAACAACAACCCTGTCCGATTCGAAAGGTGCACATGGTACTGCTAACATTACCAGAAACAAAAATTCCTTGAAAATAAAAAAATATTGCAATTTTGTTATTCACATTTTTAGTACCTATTACACCAATTTCATTAGAAATTAGCATTTTTTTTATTTTATGACTTGTAGACACCCGCTAGACGACGGCTACCCGCGCCGCATGCAATAAATAACCCGGCAAAATTCCCCATTAAAAAAGAATGCGGCGATTTTTTTTTTCCAAAAGAAACAATTCAAACAAATAAATCCATTTACAATCCACAATACGCAATCAAAACCAATCAATAGGACATCGCCGGACACTTTCATCAATCACACTATTGTTTCAGACGCGGCGGCCATTTTCATTGTTTTGGAGGGAAACTCCATGGTTACCGCGGTAAAGGAAAGTTTCTTGTTTGATATTATATGTTGTTAAACAGACTTGTTGTTAGTAAATATACAGGGTTATTAGTTATACGTTGGCAATCCGTTAAGTGGATGTAGGAGAGGTCATTTGCAACCTAAGTCATTAGGTCATTATATCAAATGGTTGACATAGGGGTCATCAGGGCTCACCCTGATGACCCGGTTGACATAGGGGTCATTATGCATGGATTGCCAAAGTATGACCAATAACCCTGTATATGCTTGTACTTCTAAATCTATAACTGTTTTTTTTTTACTTTTGTATATGGAGAATGTGGCGCCCGGTTATAAAATAGATGTGACTTTTTACCCGACTGCCAAGGAAGGGTTATTTAACCAAGGCCCTAATTTTACACCATAATGCTATGCTAGACGGTTCTAGATTAATTTCTAAAAGAATACTGACATACGATGAAAGAGGACGTGTAAGGAACTCCATTTTATTTTTTACTAAATCGTCAATTAAGTTGGAAATCCTGCAGGTGATTAATGAACGCTCCTCCGCATGAGAATAAACTTTTTCTTGGCAGCAAGTCCCTTACAGCAGTCTAATTCAGATTCTTCTGTAGAAAACGTTTTGTTCAATGTTCTACGAGTACCGAACTAAATCACTAAAACTAACAAACACTGTTTCCACAATCTTCCAACTTCGCCACACTAACTGAACCTAGTGCCTAAACTTGTCCTAGCTTGACCTAGAAAGCCAAGACTCCCACACTCATTGTCTCAGACAAAAGATCAAGAGAATGCCGCTCTAATTAGTGTGCTTGACGCTCGTATTGTAATCTAAAGTCACAAAGAAAAGTAGACATCTTGAAAAACAAGAGGTTTTCGATAAAATCTGGGAATTGATTTGAAGATAGCAGGGTCTTGTGAGACGGAATCTGAGTTGGGGAGTTCAATCAGTTTAATTAAGAGTTGAAGTTTCGTAAATCCTATGAATTACTTTTCATCACGCTGGTAAGCCTGAAGGGGCAGGCGCTGTAGTAAGTGTATTGTTCACACACATTTCGCCAGATAGTAACTCCTATGAAATAGCCGGAAATAGTGACTCGGTCACCGGACTCTTACTATTAACCAGACACAAATCACTTTGCTAATCCTTTCTTATTAGAAAAAGTCCAGAAAAGCCATAAAAACGCGGAAAACAGCAATACACCTTGGCTCAACTTGGCTTCCGATAATAGGTGCATCAGGTACTTTTAATTAAAGGTTTTTTTGCAAATAAAAATATTAAAATGGCAACATGAAACTGTACTACGAAATACTTTTGACGATTTCCCTATTCATTTTATTTATTTTACGCTGCGTAGAAGTAACTTTCGCCTTTTGTAGGACCGTGTAGGATAATTATAATCTTTATGAAAAATTACTCAAAATTGCTTCGAAGCCGGTGCAAATAATATGTCGCTCAAGCGGCCCAAGATTTTTTAATTTCCGACTCCTCCGTGTCGTAATAACGGGGAATCCTTGCTAATCCTATTAGCTGGCTAGCTGGCCACCCTTTTGAGGGAGGGTGAATAAATCAATGTCCCCCCAATATTGGTACATACACCTTTTTGCATTTGCGTTCTACGTGAATCTGTCTCTGACGCAGATTTTCAGCTGCAGCCTAAGTGCCATAAAATATAATCTAAACAATATTTTTTAAACTTTATACCTAAATATTATAGTAATAGCTGCGCCCCGCGGTTTCACCCGCATAAGTCTCGATCCCGAGGGAATATCGGGATAAAAAGTATCCTATGTGTTAATGCAGGTTATAAACTATCTGTTTACCAAATTTCATCCAAATCCATTCAGTAGTTTTTACGTGAAAGAGTAACAAACATCCATCCATCCATCCATCAAGTAGAAAGTCATTAATTGATGATTTCCCAAACTAAAAAAAAAAAAAAGAATGGGACCTACTGTATGCTCTTTTCAAAATACAGGCATGTTGTATGTTCTGAAACTCTTTTGCTACATGGTTGACATTTAATTTAGTTTTATTTTACTTTTATACTCTCTCCCTTAATTAACGTAGGTAATAAAAACTTTAAGTTTTATTTAAAAAACGAAGCATGTTTTGTTTTTTATTGTGTTGAGAACCCGTTGAAGTTTTCTTCAAAACTTGGAGTTATTCACAACCAGTGGTGGAACCTTAAAGTAGTTAGAACGGAAAAGTTTTGTTGGAACGATTTTCTCTTTATATGTCGAGAGAATCCGTAGAGGGTTACATACAATATCTTTTATATACAAATCAACATGAAATAACGTTTGAGATTTTGAAAGGAAGTGGAAGTTTTATCGGGTTTTATTTTAACAATCTATTCGCACAAATAATTGACCAACGTCATAGGTTTTTTTTTAAATTTGATTTGTATTTAAATTTCTTTAAGTTAAATAAAAAACTACACACTTTCATTGAAATAAAAAAAATAATTAAAAAAAAATATATATATATTATTTTCATTGTATATTATGACAATTTTATATCAATTTTATCAGTGTTAGTTTTTTAAGTCTGATACAAAAAATGAAAAACCATTGTAGCGTAGTAGAGTCAAGGGCTAAACCAAAATTTTACTTAATTTCTGAGATCTGTTCAATGAACCAGTAAAAATTTATTAAACAGAAAAATGTCGCGACAATTCGACATATTTGTGAATTTTCCACCATGGCAATTTTGTCCCTTGTAAGTTTTATTAAACAGAAAAATTGTCAAATTGTATAATAATAAGTCGGACTTGTCGGATTGTCAGCTTTATTAAACAGGGCCCAGTGAGTTTTCTAACTGAATAATTCTTTTTCTTAATTATTCCCACAATAACACTTTTGCTGCTGATTGTACCTTTCTCATTTTGATAGCAACGTGTGACGACTTGCAGAATGAAAATATTATTTATTTTGATTTTCTTCAAGTCGGCCTAAATGGGCCGTAGGCATGTAGGACGAGTTGACGAATCACTCGTTTTAGCGGAAGCTGTATCATCTGCCTAGCTTTTTCCCAACTAGGTTGATGTCGGCTTGCAGTTCCAGACTATCCAGATGCAGCTGAACCAGTATTTAAACATGGAGTAGCTACCTATCTGACCTCCACAGTCCAGTTACTGGGTAACACCCCTTGAAAGCTGTTTTGGTTACGTAATAATAATGTAGCCATTTGAAAGAAAGAAAGAAAGAAAGAAAGAAAGAAAGAAAGAAAGAAAATACGTTTATTTGCGGTAAACATGACGCAAAAAAAAAGAAAGCAAACACAAAGAAAAAAATAAGAAAAGGTTGGGGGAAACATGCGTCACATCCACGCAAAACGGCTATCGCTCAGCATTATGCTGCGACCCTATGCAAGACAGAGCCCCAGCGCTGGTTTTCAGCGACAGCCGGCGCTGACGTAATGACGTCGACCGGTGCGGCACGGGTAAACTACTATTAGGACGCTGTACCAGTACAGCGCACTGTAATAAAAATAAAATAAAAAATATATTATATTATTATTAAGAAATCACAAGACGAACGGAAAACGCCTGGAAGAGCTATTTAAGGGTGAGTTGCCTATGGCACTGAAACGCAGGCTCATGGACATGTGTATTCTTCCCGTCTTTACCTATGGCGCACAGACTTGGTCTTTGACTAACATCCAGAAGTCCAAACTCAAGGTCTGCCAACGAGCAATGGAGCGCAGTATACTAGGCGTTAAATTAACGGATCGTGTTCGTAACACAGTACTGCGCTCCAAAACAAAGATAGCCGACGTGGCTCAAAAGGCTGCCCAACTTAAATGGGACTGGGCAGGACATGTGTGCCGCATGCCTGACAAACTCTGGGCCCAAATAGCGCAGAACTGGTGCCCTGAGACAGTGAGACGGGGTCGCGGCAGACCACGTAGGAGATGGCGGGACGAGCTGGATAGGTTCCATCAAAACTGGAAAGAAGACGCGCGGGCTCGTGAAAGATGGAAGGAGTGGAGGGAGGCCTTTGCCCAGGAGTGGGACAGAAAAGGCTAGGAGAAAAAAAAAAAAAAGTAGAATATACTATACATAAAAAAAAGATAAAAATAAAAATAAATAAAAGAAATGGGCAAAATGTGATCATTGTATAAAGTAATGTTTTATGTAACTCAAACGTACCTGTTTGCTAATGTTACTAAACAAACAAAAGTTCAAGCAACCCTTTGTGCCCCAAACGCTTGAATTATTAAGTAATCCCGGATTTCTGGATTATTAAGTTCTTACTTCCTCATTGTAAGGTAAAGAATAACAGAAAGTGTGTAGGGTTTGCCAACAAGGGCCTATGGAAAGGATATGGGTAGGTATATACGAGATGTTCTGTAGATAAAACAAAAACCTATTGTTGCTTAGACGATTGGAAAATGGGAAAAGGGGTATCGTGGTACCCAGATAAGATACTGAGTTGTGGAGGTAAGATAGACAGTCGCTCCTTGTAAAATACTGGTATTCTGGTGCATCCGGTTAGACTGGAAGCCGAACCTAATAATAGTCCTCCAGACCGTATTTTAGGCCACGGCGGCCAATCTCAACGGAGACTAGCCTTCGGCGCGGGAGATATTATAGTGCAAGAGTGTATGCGCAGACACAAGTGCACTCTCTCTTCCCTCACTCTCATAGTCCGATGGGACGGCAATCCGACACGACCGGAGAGAGATCAGGCGTAGGACCAACGGCTTAACGTGCACTCCGAGGCACGGGGGTATCACACCGCCAACTTCCAAACTCCGGGCTGTTACTACGAAATTCCTAATGGAAAAATCCAATAACACTTTGCCCGACCCGGGAATCGAACCCAGGACCCCACGCTCTGCAGTCGCGCTTGCGACCACAAGACCAACGGGGCAAGCCGAACCTAACATAGTAGGGAAAAGGCTTGGCAGATTTTGGAAAATGTATTGATTTGATTATAGAACGTGTAGGCATTTATTTCAGGCGTGTTTACATTTCATAAAAATAACAAGAAAGTTTTGGCTTATCCTACCTACTCGATCAATGGTGGCCGAAGCAAGAAAAATCTGTTCAGGTGGAGATTCATAGACGACTATGCCTTGGAGCGTAAATGTGGTGCTGTTCCACAAACGATGGGACACCTTAGTATCGTGTTCTGCGAGTCCTTTATTTACGTTTCAGGAGCTGATGGACGGTAGTGATGGCGCCAAACAGTTTTCCGGATTATGAGCCGAGTCCATTTAGATTTAGATTCATCAACACGCTAAGAAATAGATTACCTACTGTCTGCTGGTTATGTTTGCTGTGGTAGGTATGCTCCTATTGGTTACATTGTCTTACAATATTTTGTAATCTATTTAAAGTTAATGTAAGTAAATGAAAGGACGTTACACGAACTTTACTGGAGCGATGCTGCCACGTAATGTAATCTCAATCCAAAAAATGTACCTTTTTCGCTTGTCAAGCATTTCCAATAAAATCATACCTTACATGTATTTCAGTATTAAGAATAAATAAAATTGCTGTGGAAGCAGTCGATTTCCGACCTACATGAAGATACACGCACGCACGCGCATACACGCACGTACAACTCGTCACTTTTTGACGTTTTCTCCTAGGGAGGGAAAATGTCTGCCCTTATCGTGTTTCGACGTTCAGACGTAGAAAATCTTAATATGTTTTATATTGTGTCAATACTTATTACGTTTACAGAAGAAAATTGACAGAAATGAAATTAATGTAAAAGAAATTGTGGATCTTGAGTAAGGTACACTTCAATTATATCGAAGTTCCTTCCTCATTGATAAAATCCTGTTTTGAACAACCTATTTCCTGAAGAGTTCGTAACGTAGTGACTGTATATTAAAGTTCTCATATTAACCTCATCAAAGAATTAGTCAACCATTCCCCAAAGCGCTAAGGCAGAAAATAATAGTTTGTTGTAGGTAGTTTTTTATTTAGTGAAGAAAGATTCAGGGGGATCTTAGAAGATAATAAAACGAACAATCTGACTCTTTCTCTAGATTAGAACTTATAAATGTCGGTTTTATATGCATTAAATGAGGAAATAAATGCACCCCTGGGGGCCTAAAACGGATACATGAGCAATTCCTCTAAAAGCAATTCATTTCCTGAATTTCATAATGTTCTGTGGACCATTTTACGAATCTCCATAGAAAACTGTCAAACAGATTAATTATTTCGTAATATGAATCGCACGCAGATAATTATATGAATTGTCAGTTTGTGACATTTTACGATGATTCATTATATTTTCCTATTATGATTCTGCCAAAGTTACTGTTTTAAGCCCCCTGTTAATAAGTATCCTGAAAAGAACACAACTGACTATTCACACCGAACTATTTATTACTACACAAATTCACCGTTATTTACGTTATCGGGAGTTAAAACGACCTAATTTCGCCGGTACTCTTGCCCCCATAAAGCAGGGGTGGCCGCGGTTACCTTAACCGCACACGTCACTCAGACAAACTGTGCGGTCGAACTGCCCCACTATAGTTTTCCTTCAAGCTGATCCCATCGGTGTTTACAAGGACCGCTTTTGTAGTTAACGAGCTATATCTAGATTTAAGTGGATCGGCAATCGGTCAATCAAATAGGAAGAAGCAATTTTGTCTTAGTAATCACCGGAGGGCCTAGACAAGTAACAATCGCTTCCAAAGCGTTTCGTATTTCTGCAACCACTTTCAACAGGATTGACATATGCTTTTCGATAGCTTATGACAGTGCAGTGCACATTTTTGCTTTTTCCATCGTCGTTATCGCTGATAGAATGTCACTTTGTCCAGGGCCTCTGGTCAGTATTAGTTAAGTAACAACAACGCTAGCAAACGACACCGTAGTAGGCCCAGAAAGAGATGGCGTTATGAGCTGAACTCCTTTGGCCCAATGAACAAAATTGACAAACTTTTATTGGTTGAATACCAGGCTTTTGGCTACTTTGTATGCATGTATTTTGCCTTTTTTTATAATGTGTCTTTTGTTTGTGCAGAATAAAAAAAAATTCTTCTTTCTTTTTTTTTAAGGATTAGCCCCGAATTGCAGAAGATCAGGGAACGTCGAAAACAGAAAGCAAGACCTTTGTTTGTGATTGATAGTGTGTTACACAATGAAGGATATTAATTTTATCCATTGCTCCATCGAAAAATTTGTCTGGTCAAAAACGTAAATAACGCAATTAATGCTGTTGAACTGTCAAAATGAAAAATAAGTCATTTATTTCATAACAAAACACATTGTGTCGAAAATATTCAAGTAGACAATAAATTACATAATCACCCATATTGCATTTAAATTTAAAATTCATTATACAGTTTACAATTCATTATAATAATATGTATAAACAAAAATAATAATTAAAAATTCATTATAATAATATGTATAAACAAAAATATTAATTAACAATTCATTTAATAGTTACAGTCGCTTGTCATCTATGAACTCATCGATACTGTAATAGCCATTGCTACTGTAAGTGTGTTACTTAATTACCCCGCTGTCTTTGTTTCGAAGACAACTCGGGCAAAACCCTTGAACATTCTCTCAAATAAAATGGGAATCTATCGCTGATCGATATTGCGACTTACGAGTCACCTCTCGCAAGTCCTTTCACCTGAATTTTTAACGAAATTCTTCGACGAACTCCTATAAATTTGAATAAAGACAAAAATGATTATTGATGGACCCTCCTTATGCAAATTGGAGGGAAACTGGCCTCGCTAAGACACTCCTTTTTAATTTATGGTCGAGTTTGAGGGAAAAGTTTTCGTTCAATGCGGACCCAGTTATTAATTTAAGTTTTATAGTTGTATTAATAGGTGCAAGTCCGTTGTTTTATAAGTTTCGTTTTGGAAATTTCTCGTTAATTTTTGTCTCGAACTTCAATATGCCGATAAATCAAGGATATTATAGGAAGGTCATTCTAAATGTGGCGTCTTTGTAAAAGTCGCGTTACATTTTACAGTCCACAATCTTCTAGCGTGGGTCTAGTTGTCTGTAACTCAATTTATTTTATTTTATATACCTTGCATAATTCAGGTAGGTAGGTACCTAACTACAATATATACTGTCCATCTTTCTTGATATTGCCTACTGGTTCAAGACAAAGATTATTGTATATGTAGTTAAGTATCTAACCAATTTTCTGGTGCGTAATTTAATATAATATGTAAGTACTAGGTTCCTTGAACTAGGGTCTCGATATCCCGAAGACTCGATCACCATAGTGCATTCTATAGCAGTAAATAGATTACGAGTCCATTGCCATTAACCCCATAGAGAACGCACTTCCCCCGATCTAACCATAAAAGTAATTAAGGAACCCTCTTCTCCCCCTGCCACCCTGGTACCTACTCCTGGTAGCAAGCGACGCATTCCAAACAGAAAAACAAATAAATGTGGTAGGGACAGACCGACAGACTCCATAACGCTATTTTTATAAAAAGAAAAAGTATAGAGGGATGTTTTGATTGGTTCGCAAAAAGACGACTGACCATCGAATGGAAAATGGTAACTGTAGCCTTAGGAAATAGTCAATTTATGCCGCTGTCAGTTTGAAGTACGCGGCGGGATTTAAAATCCATAATTTCAAATAGTAAATAGTTTCATCTTTCTGACTGACCGACCTCTTGACAATTCAAAAGTGCCATTACTGAATTGGTTTATTTATCCTAATTTTAACTAATAATATTAAAAATGCGAACGTGAGTTTGTTTGTTACGGTTTCACACTAAAACGGCTGAACTTTGGCACATGTATGGACCATGCCCTGGAGAAGGACATAGGATACCTTTTATTCCGATATTCCCACAAGATCGAGACTTATGCGCATGAAACCGCGGGGCGCAGTTAGTTATAAATGCTTGAGTTTGAGTAAGAATCAGCACTTTTAGAACGCCAAAATTATTTATGATTGTCCCCAAATATATATGGCCGCATTTACATTGTGACTTGGCTGAAGAAATAAGAACAGTGGTATTATTTCTTCACCCAATTTCATTAGGTATTCGCGACTAAGTACTTCATAATGTGGATTAACATAATTGATTAATAAATTGATGTAGTTTGTGCAGAATACACAATTTTGCTTTCTTTTTATTTTAGACTTACTCCTTCTATACTCCATTTGAAATAAGATTAGGCGTTTAAATAAACCTTTTTTACAGTCCGTTCAACCGATTTTGACTTCTATTGCGTTGGTCACATGACAAATGGCAGCTGCAGTAGACAGTTGGTATTGTGTATTTTTTTTTGCTTTTAATGCCATCCTTATGCCTGGGGTATAGTTAGTCTCCTTCTTATTCTGTTGTTCTCTAAGTGAATTCACAAGGAATGCATTGTTTGTAATTAGATATAGATGTTATAGATATAGTTGTAATAAGTTAAGATAAGCGCTTTTATCAAATTTTCCTGTAATGGTAAATGTAAGTTGATGAATAAATAAATAAATAAATAGTTTCATATTAAAATATTATATTAGAGGTAGAAAATAGCTTCTTCTTATTCACTAATCATCCTTGTTGGAATTTCAATATCTTTAGTTTAATCTAGTCAACCATTCTGCTTCTTCTATCCGGTAAATGAAATTCTTCACTTGTGGAAAAAGCCAGGAGACACAGTACCATAATTTACATGGCCCACAGGCCTTCTCTCTTCGAGAGGGTGTGGGCTGTAATCTACCACGCTGACCCAGTGCGGGTTGATGTCACATGTCTTCGAATTTTTGGTTCTAGGACATGCCGGTTTCCTCACGATGTTTTCCTTCACCGTTTTGAGAGCAGTGGTGATGAAAATATACTTATACAGTAGAATGAGAGACTCACAACCTACAACTCGTAAGTTTGGGCTGTTACCACTGGGCCATCACTGGTCTAGACAGAGTAATTTTAAGAAATTACCTTTTAACATTATGTTGAAGTTCCATTGATTGTATTCTTGCTTTTAGTTTCGACTATATGCTCATGTCCATTACAGCCATGTCATTATAATTATGTCGGACGGACGGTGACTATCATTCAACTGACATTAACTACCTCCAATATTGATTCGTGATGGTAATAATAATTAGCGTCGACATGTCATTTTATTGTTTTAGTAGGTATGTATGTAGAGGATTAGCTATTAGTATGTTGGAAAATATTGGATCTTTTGAGTTTTCAATTGAAAGGAGAAGCGAGATTTTAGAATATCTTCTCTTCTTTCCGTGTGGTTATATAGTGACTAACCTGAGGGCCTAGACAAAGTGCCATTCTATCAGTGATATCGATGATGGAAAAGGCAAAAATGTATAGGATAAGCTATCGAAAAGCTTATGTCAAAGTCGTTCTAGAAATACGAAACGCTTTCGAAGCGATTATTGTCACTTGTCTAGGCCCTGTGGTGTGAGGAGCTCGTGGCTAAGGTAATAACAGCCGCACGGGTCGATCCATCAGGTTTAGCTACGCTTGCCAGGGTTAGTCCGTAGATGGGTGACCATCTTTACATACCGACACTCCTCCGTGCTTCGGAAAGCACGTTAAGCCGTTGGTACCGGCTGTCATTTGTAGATCTTTGACAGTTGTTACGGGTCGTCAGAAGCCCGAAAGTCTGATAACCAGTCTTACCAAGGTGTATTGTGTTACCCAGTAACTGGGTTGTGAAGGTCCGATAGGCAGGCGCTCCGTGTAAAATAGCCGACCCCAACATTGTTGGGAAAAGGATGGGTAGATAATTATATATTTCGTAAACACGAATGTTCTATATCGTACATAAGTACACGTGTATTTTTTGTCCCATCCTCTTTGAAGGGATCAGAAAAGAATCAACATAGGGTTCAGGGTCGTTTGTTTATTTCTTTTATTTGTCCCGACATACGCGTTGTTTATGTTTCAGCTTTTTTTGATCTTTTATCAAAATATTATTTTTATCTTTCTCGACCTTTTATTTCACTAGTGTGTTTTTATCGATCTTATACCTACCAAGTGACGCTCTATGTGGATTTCGTTCAGGGAGGCACTACATACCACCGTATCCATTTCTACCGATCCCTTCTGTAAACTTAGGTGAAATGAGCTGTCAATAGTGTCAATGCATAAGTGAAATGACGGCTTATTTCACCTAAGTTTTCACGGAGAGATTTTTACAGAACAGGGAAGGAAAGGTACCTAAATTCACTCCCAAGCTTGAACACCCTGGGCATCCAATAGAGAACCATTTATATATCATTATCTGCCTAGCCTTTTCCACACTATTTTGGGGTCGTCTTCCAGTCTATACAGATGCAGCTGAGTACCGGTATTTTACATGGAGAGACTCCCTATCATATAACCTCCACAACCCAGAAACTGGGTAATACGATACCCCTTGGTAAGACTGGTTGTGGTTGTCAGACTTTCGGACTACTGACAACCCCTAACGACTGTCAAAGATCTATAAATGACAGCTGGGACTAACGGTTTAACGTGATTTTCGAGATACGGAGGGATCTGGATTATGTAATGGATGGTCACCCATCCACGGACCGGCCTCGGCAAGCGTAACTTAGGCGTCGTCCTATTTGGCGAAGATCGTACGATCAAACGCATCGTACGATCGTAATTAAGCATTTCATGTGCTCGCACGATTACTGGCTGTTATTATTTAGATAGTTGAGACAAAGACTGTTTATTACTTAGGTAGGTAATTACATAAATAAATTTATCGTTGACATATATGCGAGCATCGTCGTAGGAGTTAGAACATTGCATTAAGGCTTACAAAATCACGTGGGTTTTAAATAAGACACAGTTGTTTAGGGCAATCATGGAATCATGTCACAAGTGTAGTCAACAGCGTCATTAAAACAAATAGATATTAAATAATTCAGCACACTAGAACTTTTTACTCTGACTGTACTTTAACGTGTGCGCAGTACGTAATATCTACAAACATCACCAATGTAAGTAAGTACCTAAGTAATCATTTATTTACCAAAAACAGCTTAGGTAACATCAATGTTGTTTCATTATGAGATGGTTATGGCTATTACAAATGAGTAAGACTGCCCTTCAAAGTAGGAAAATCCTGTATCTTGAAAGACACTGTTCTTTAATGTACCTATATGTAGAGATGCCAAACGGGAGCGTTGCCAGACGGTAGCAACCCACCCATTCTGTCTTCTTGGGACGACAGATGACAATCACCAATAATTTTGTCAAGTTTGGTGATTAAAAGGGAAAATCTCTCACCGTTCATTGAATGAGGCGTATGTTGGAATATCAGACATTAACATGCAGACATCATCATCTTCCACCCTTGTCCCATGTTAATTAGGCACGGTACATCACGTTTTCTTCTTCCATTCTCCCCTGTCAACCGCCACGCTATCATTCACTCCCTTTTTAACCGATTTCATATAGGAGGAGGTCCAAAATGTTTTTTTTTTGACGATGTCCTATAAGAGGAGGTCCTTAATGTTTTTTTATTTTTTATAAGTAATTCTTGTTTAATTTGGTACGTCATGCTTCAAAGGGTCCCATATTTTGATTAAATTTCGTTGCGTTGAAAATTCAAAACCAAGGGCACCGACTTCCGAAATTAAAATTAATTTTTTCACGTTGTACTTTTTTTTTTTGGAAGTCGGTTGTTTTTTTTGTATTTTTTTTTTCTTAACATTCCTCACACAATTCTGACATTAAATTAACATGCTGAAATAATCATAAAAAAACATAATACATACTTATAGAAATACTACGCAGTACAAGACTAAGTATGTACAGCTAGCACTTTTTCATATAAAGCTATAATAACCACGATCTATGATAATAACCCTAATACTTTCCTGCATATAAGAATGTTCATACAAATTGGTATTATTCCGTAATGTCTTGCATTCAATCTTCAGAACCCCATTTCGTATTCTAATACGTTTCCCGTTGGCTTATTGCCCTACATTATGTATAAAAAGGTACCTACATAAGTATACCACCATTTACTATTGGAAAACAGTCGTATACATAATAATAGTCTTATTTATTTGCAGGTTTAGAGACTTTATGGTGGTATGGCAGGCCTTTTATGTAATCGGATTGCTAGAAAACAAATTGCATTGCTCACTTGAAGACGCGAATGCTCACCTTACAAACGAAAAGGTCATCTTGACAATATCTCATACGAATCGACTCGAAAAATCTATTAAATTGAAAACTCTAGCCAAAAATGAACAAACTCATTTACTTTTTATTCGATTTATGAAAAATAAATGAAGTAAAAACACTTACCTTTGCCTTCAGAACACTTACACAATCTTGATTAAAGAAAAAAAATATTACGTAAGCACACGCTTGTTCGAATTGTCTTTGGATTCAAAATTCAAACGTGGAATCACTTTAGAACTTCGCACTTCATATAAATGTATGTATCGTTCATTACACGCGTTCACGAATGAATTTTTCGTTTTCGAAATATGAAATAAATGGAATAAAAATGGAGGATACGCTTTGTCGTATTGGGGTTAGTTAGTGGGTGTTCTACTGCGCATGCGTGGAATTCACCCCATCCCCCTGCTTCTATTGCGTTCCGAAATACACGCATTTTTAGGGGAGCATGTTTTGATAAAAGATAAAACTTGGATATAATTTCTGGGTATTGAAATGTCAGATTTTGTTTTGTTCTAAATTATCCGATGTTTTCAATGAGATTGACATGTTTTAACAATTACATGGCGAGCAGCTTCTGTCTGCTACAGAGTACCTAGACCAAATGCTGACATGTGCTACTCAATCAAGAATTGACAGTAGGTAGTAGAGGAACTGAATGTTAGAAAAACTGTCTCAAAATTCCCATTCTTATATGGAGGTAAGTCTATGCTGTAGTTAACTACACTCGTACGCGTACAGCATACAGGTTCCTAGCGTTAGTTACCTACCCAGATATATGCCTTTGCGCATGCCTCACCTTTTTGCATCCTGAAAACAAATGACTCCAGCGGAGACGCGAGCGCTAGGGGGTAGCGACTTGGAAATTATCAAAACAAATGTGCAGTTGACCTAAATGGGCCGTAGGCATGTAGGACGAGTTGACGAATTACTCTACTTCTGCCCAACCCTTCGGAGAAACAAGGCGTGATGATAATTTATGTGTCCAGTCCAGACCAGCATGCTTAATTTTAGCGTCAATTAACATCAAAATATTATGTTTGGAGGAGAAATCATAATAGGGATGTTAGATTTCTCAACTTATCAGCACATTAGCAGTCCACATTGACACCAGAATTTAGTGTTTATTTTTACCAACGAAAAAAAGGAAAAAGGTTCTCAAATCGACACGTATATAAGTATGACCACGCATACATAAATACGTGTCGACTTGAGAACCTCCTTTTTCATGTGTTCCTGCAATCTGTGGGAACCACCTTTTTCATGTGTTCCTGCAATCTGTGGGAGTGATTTCGTGAAAAGGGACGGAAGCGTGTTACAGGATGCCGGGAAGCGCGCGCTATTTGTTTTGACCAATGAACGCGCGCAGTGCTAGGAGCTGGCCGTCCGATGGTAGGTACCTACCAACCCATTTTCCGAGAGGGATGTTACACATCATATTAGTCTACTGTAATGATAAGTCCTTATTTTCCTTCATATCTGTTCACCTATCAAAAATGCACATGACACGAACATTTTATAGACTTACAAAGATGACCTTGATGTCACAGCGGTTACATATGCAACCAACAACTGTGCTCAGGGTCGTAGGATCGATCCTCGTGCTAGAAAGTATACAAGTGTATACAAGTGTAGTAAGTATAGTATACTAAAATAGTAATGTTGAGTTGCTAGGAAGGTAAATATGTTATCCATGTTATACCTACCTCCTAACCCTAAATAACATGGCATGGTATGTAAGTGATTTACATGGAATAATGCTTTGGAGAAGTCAAGGTATATTTCAACTTCTTCTTCTATACATTTATACCAGAATTTCGCAGTTTAGCAGTAAAACTCAAAATGAAGTAATTTTATTAAAATTAGGCCAATAATCAGAACATTTCGACAGTCAAATTACATAGTACAATCCCCCAAAACTCCAAATTAAATAATTTTCCATACAGTTGATTTGTAAACTCAGTTTAGTCTTATAATCTTTGAATTATCCCTTTATTAAAAGTAGGTATAAAAGTCTGGTTTGGTAAAGGTCTAGTTAGGAATTGATTCAATTTTATAATAAAACAAGCTGATGTTATTATATACTAAAACCTTCCTCGAGAACCACTCTATCCATTGGTGAAAACAGCATGAAAATCGGTGCAGGCGTTTTTGAGTTTATCGCGAACAGGACGACGCGGCCTTTGTTTTATTATAATGTAGGGATCAAAAATTCTGAAATTATTACAAAGGAATAGGTACCGAGGGATGGCTTTTGTTTCTAACTTCTTGTAAAAAGGAAATACAAGTAATCATTATGTAGGTATGTAGGTATAAATAAAACAACATCAAAACTATAGAATAAAATTTGTATTCCGTCATCAATACACGAATAGTGACCGGTTCAATACATTAATAGTGTTTGTTTAATAAAATAGAAACTATTTACTATATTATTATTGTAATAACGCTCAAAAATACATTGGCTTAACATCGGATAAACTATTAAATTAATACATCTCATTAACATTCGATATTTGCCGATTAGAATGTTCTAAGCTAGTTAAATCTATTTATTTATAATATTATATACTATGTGTAACGCGTTTTCTTACAGCATACTCCCCATCGTCCTGAAACATGAAAAAAACTTCAGAAACAACACACAAGATACCTACTAAGTTTTAATAGGAGATTAAACAAGTAATGACTTTGTGGCGGCATCTTCATCTCCACATGCGAACTACGCATCAAAGACCTGACGTCACACAAAAATCCTGTCGTCACATAAATCCTGCATCGCGCAATTAGAGTTTACCACGCGATGGACATTTATACAAGATGCCGAGATCAATCGTTGGGTAGTTGCCTACCAGACCAGACACGACACCCGTCTGGTCGGCTAGGATCCTCCCTTTTCTATAAAGGATGAGTGAACTTTACACTCTGTTCCTCATACCCCTAAAACTTTTCTCCATTTGAAGACTTAAGAAACGTAAGACATTTCATGCAGATAAATTATTGACAAATAAGAAGGCAGAACGTCCCTTGACTAGTCCACCTCTTTTGTACCAAGTCACATTCGAGTCAGGACAAAACGTTCACTGCTTCCATTCTCCCCTATAAGCTGTCACGTTATCATTTACTCCCTTTTAATTCAATCTTACACAATCCATTCACCATTTCTTTGGACTTCCTCTCCCTCTCCATCCATCAACATTTATATTCATTACTCTAGTAACATGCGTTTCAGAACAGAATTTTTAACAGAAATGTAAGTATGCAAACGAGTATTCATTATCATAATGTGAGAACGTTTACTTCTTAAGGAAATAGTATAAGTATATAAAATAGTGTTACCTTGTACCTAGCACCAGTATTATTTGGTCATGCCCTGTTTTGCTCGCCTCTCCCACTCGGCCCTCATCTGCAGAATCCCTTTAAACTGGGGAGACGCATCGGCTTCCCCTGAAGGCTCTCTCTCTTTCCCTCCTTCATCCTTCTCCAAATCTCCGTCCTTGTCTATCACAGCACTTTCTTTTCTATCTTTATCGACCGACAATCTGAACTTATCATCATTCTTCTGCCACGGCCTTTTCGTCAAAGTGTCGGCTTTATAAGCCATTGCTTCGCTTTTTGCTATGTTTTTAATGTCCTCTCTGTCATTTGATGGGTCAGGGAACGTCCTATTTCTAAGTCTCTTTTCAGGAGTTGAGTCTGATACTTCTTTTTTATACTTGTTTACTTCGCTTCTGTAAACGGGAGCGCTGTCTCTTTTAGGGTTAGACGATACATTGTTTACGATTACACTGTTGATGCTAACACTTCTTTGATAATGTGGAGCACCAAATTGACTTACACGGGCAGCAATGTCGACCAATCTCTTCTCCTCTTCCTTTATTACATCCTCATTTTCTTTGTCACTGTCCCTAGATTTTATAGAAGCGTTAAATTCGTTTTTTAGTATTTTACTTCTTGTGGGTGGTACGTCACCTTCTTCTTTTTCTTTGTTATTGTTGATCGCAGCTATTTCTTGGGCAATGCTGTCGGCTTCAGAATCTTTCAGTTTCAAAGATCTTCTTGCGAATACTTTCATCAGTTCTGGTTCGTCATCGTTTTTTCTGTCACCTCGGAGTTCTTTTGAAAGGATGCCAGGTTTCTTGCGATATACGACAGTTTCGTCATGTCTGTCAGGAGTTTTGATGTCATTGCTGTCCGTGCTCTGAATGGAACTCTTGCTTCCGAAGCTTGAATGGGATTTCTGATCAATAGATATGTTATCGTAAATTCTTTCTGTGCTTCCGTCAGTACTCATGGAGTTTGTTCGTGGTTTCTCTGGTCTATCCTGTAGTTCGACGCTCATTGCTTTTCTTTTGAAGAATGCTTTGGGTGTGGAAGGGCTTTGTGGTATAATAGGGATGACAGATTTCCTTCCACTAAGTGGGGAATTCTTGTCATCATTTTGAATATTCTCAATAATATTTTCAACGAATTTGTTGCTCTTGACAGATTCCCTTCTCACGGGTATATTCTGTGTCTTAGTTTCAGTGATTTGAAAACATTCTACATCTTGCTCTTTCTCTACTTGCGGATTATCAAGTTTCTTTGGCGTAACGTTAGCTGTCAAAACAATGTTTGTAGTCGGTTTAGCATCAACTTTGTTCAACTGAATGTTAAGAAACTCCGGGATTCCAGGTTTAGATCCGGATTTCTGTAATTTTTCATCACTTTTATTAATTTTAGGCGATTCCACCGTTTTGACTGGGGTTTGTTCTTTATTTATATGAGTAACTGATATAAAACTTTCAGATTCTGGTTTCAATTCTCTCTGCGCATTGGGTTTGGCACTTAAAGCGCTCTCGACCGAAATAGTTTTCCGTCTATCTTCCATCGGCTTCTCTGGGCTACTCTTAATGCTATCTAAAGAACTAGACTTGAGTATTGGGGCAATAATGGGCTTAGGCGAACTAATAATATCATCAATTTTAGCCTCTATTTGAGAGATATCGCTGTCGCGTTTATTATCCATCGTAATATGAATGCTATTGGTGAAGAGTTTCCTATCTTCGTTAGCATCAGTTTTGAGGCTATCCAAGTAACTGCTATCGGTACTCGGCAAGCTATCGTAGTTAGCTTCGGCACTGCCGTGCATTATACCGTAGTTTCTAGTTGAAATTCTTTTGGAGAAGTCGTTTCGTTCGCTCAGGTTCCTCCTGTAGTTGACTTCCCAGCTTTCTAGTAACGGTTCAGAAATGCCGACGATGGCCGGCAGACTAGGCATCTGATTCTCTTGGGAGCTTATAGAGGTCGTCTCTGACGCGTATCGGAAGCTGTGCGACTTGCCGATGCTGCTGCGAGTCTCCACATACTCATCGCCCAGAGACCTCATCGCGGAGGTGACGTAAGACTCCTCAGTTTTAGAAGCATGGCGGGCTGATTCACGTTTGCATTCGATCAATTTCTCAGTAAAATCGGAAACGTGCTCAGACGACCGGTGTTTGATGTTGTCGGAACTCTGATGCCTAATCGTTTTAGGGGGTGAACTTGACACCAGCATGCTTGGGTTGAAATAGGGTATGTTTTTCGGCATGCTACCACTTGTGAAAATGTTATAATCGTTGGGAACATTTTTGATGCGCATCGCTCTGATTGGAGGCTCGTCATCTGAAATCGCTGGAGACTCTTCCTGTGCTCTGTTCAACAGCTCATTACTAATAAATGCTTTAGAAGAAAATGGATCAACCAGTCGTTGGACTGACGCTGGTCTTTTGGTTTTATCAAGGTGCAGGTTAAACGATTCCCTCTTATCTTCAATTGCCTCTTTAGAAGAAGTCCGTTTGGTTCTCTCAATCTTTTCACAGAATTCTTCGCGTCTGCTGTAGCGACTTTTCATTTCTAGATTCAACATTTTGTCGGTTTCTTCAGCGATTTTGAGATCAGTAATGTTGTATTCTACACCGGGGACTTTGGCAGCGCTGTACACATCTTTGTACGCGCTGTCTTGGACGTAAGCGCCCTTGTTGTCCAACCTCTTGTGCATTTGGTTGGCGAAAGCTTTCTGTCCAGCGGATTTGTGGGTTCTTTCAGCGGGTACCGGCTTGTACCCTTGTCCTTCATGAAAATTTCTCTCTGTATCAACAGGTTTATACTGCGCAGCAGACTTCTCAGTTTTAGACTTTTTAATCTCTTGCTGACCATCTCCGTCCGTCTGGTCCTTTTTAGACTTCTTCCCGCTTTTTCTCAGAAGAAGTCTACTGAAGAACGATTCCTCTTTCTTTGAAGACTTTATCGCTTCGTTCTCTGACTTCTTGTCTGACTTAGATTTCTTCTCGAGGCAAGATTCATCGGCTTTCTTATCCATGCGGTACTTCGTCATCCTCTCTTCTGAATGGTAAGTTTGAATGGTCTCCTCATGTGTTCGCGATGAGCTCTCTCTAAGGGCCTGCCCTTGAGAGCTAGATTGGCTTCTTTTGATCGAGGACCTTGGGGTGTTGGACTCTGCTATGCTAAGCTTTGCAGGTGACTGGCCCACAAGATGACCAAGTGCCAACCCAGGAGGTAAGGATGAGGATTTTAGCTTAGTATCGCTCGGAGTCTCCAGAACTCTTGTTAGTTCCCTGTTCACATGCTGATGCTGTTCTTTAACGATCATATGATGCTTCGTAGTGGTCGATGAAGAGAATGATTCTGTAACGAGAAGGTTTGACCGTTAGACATGAGATCAAAGAATAACAAGCTTTATTTGAATGTTACAAGGTTTATAATCAAATGCTTACCAGTAACGACTTCTGAATGTTTGTGGCTGACTTCAGGAGTAGTGCTTCGTATCATTTCTTCGTTTAGTTCGGGCGTTATCGGCAAGGCTGATGCGGCAATCTGGAATTTGATGGATTCCATGGTTAACATTTGGTCAGGTTTGAAACTAGACACATAGACGTCGTGAGTGATTTGATGACTTCATGATAGAAAACCAAAGAACCCACTTAGCAGAAAGCTTATGTTTGAAGAGCAAAATTACGAACAACCATACACAAGCTGGGTTTAGAAAGCCGATAATGAACAAGCAGCATACCTAGAACCGAACTGGCACAAAAATAACAAAAGAAGTTCAATGCTGATCTGTTTTAGTTTTCAATTGACATGGGCAATTAAGTCCTCACTTGCAACGTTTAACCAGAAATAACTGAAATGAATGAATGAATGAATGAAATGATGAGAATGCTATAAACGTTTGTACACAAAATATCAGCAGTGCGTGGTGTGATGACACTGTGTTTTTGTCATACGATCAGGGGGCTAAGTCTACTTTACAAACGTGTCAGTGGTCTCACAATGATCCGTTTTTGACAGATTTTGTATGGCATATCTGTCAAAAACTAATCATTGTGAGACCACTGACACGTTTGTAAATTAGTAGACTTAGCCCCCTGCTCATCACAATGATTGATATCTCTAATTTGCCTTTACCTTAAAAATAAAGAATTAAGATGCCAGAAACACAGGACAAAATGTCATGTTTCAGACGAATCAACAAAGGTAAGTTAGCGCCACCTACCTTCAAAAATTAACACTTCAAGCAGAAAACACAGCGGAGGAAGCAAAGCGATAGGACAGTGACACCTACTTTAAAGTTCAATACTAACTGGGTTGTTTTTCTTGCGGCGAGGCGCGCCATGCGTGCGGCGGGGTCGCACCGCCATCTTGTGCTTTGCGGCCGAGTGCGACAGTGGCGCCACGCCGGAAGGTGGCTCGGACGTGTCTGGAACATGAGATGTTTGACATAAGTAAACTGTAGGGTTTTAACAATGTATTTTTGAAAATGAAAAGTATTCGGGGCACCCAGATTTACAAGATGGAAGTTATGAATCAGGTCGCCCGGAACAGGCAAGAGCCATTTAATAAAATTGAAGCAAAGTCGAAAAATTTCTCTGCTCAACAACGTAAATAACGCAATTAATGTTGATGAACTGTCAGAACGAAAGCCATTGCTACTGTGGGTTAAGCAATTACTCCGCAGGACATGGATTTCTCTATCAAAGGTGTCGCCATCTAGTCTGACCACAGATAAGACACAGACCTCTGGCTATGACACACTAGATAAACAAGATTAAGGCCTAAATCCAGCTTATTGCTGCAGGCTGAGTTTAGACAGGTTTAACCGAGACTGTTATTTTCGTGTGCATTTCCCGCACCGACGGCTTTTATGCAATTATACGCAAACAAAACTGCGTCACTACTGAGGAGAATGAGGGGCAGTCGTAACAGTATCCTGAAAACTGTGACTGAGGGGATGAGGGGCAGTCGTAACAGTATCCTGAAAACTGATTGTTCAGCAGTTTGTCTGGAGGTTGATTTATACAAACACTAGGCAATAAGTTATTTTGTTACTGACACTATATGAAAGAAAGAAAGAAGAAAGAAAATAAAGGACATGGCCAAAAATTGTTAGGACCTGTACCCCAGAATGTACAGATATGAAATCTATGTCTTTCAATAGGGCAGATCTTCAATCATTAAGAATTATAAGTTACATAAAGCTATGTAGTCGTGGAATAAAGTTATGAAGTTTTGAAAAAGTTGATTTTTTCACTCAGTTTTCATCATGATTTTACAATTTATTCATAATTTCCTGAACGTTAAATAGGTTGAGGTGTATATATTTATCTTAGGTGATTAGTATATCATATTATAACTTGGAAAAACTGGTACAGCAGTTACTTAACTTTTTTCTAGCATAGGTATATTGGTCAGAATAAAAACAAATAGATTATTTTATACATTTAATCATTCAATGTTACAAGTACGTTATCCAGAAATGAAGCTGGTGGAACAAATTCCGATAGAAGAACAGTCATATCAGGGGGTAATGATGATGTTTCATGCCGCCTGATGCGTTCTCTAATAGCGATACCACAGTTAACACACGATTGTACAAGGTCCATTTTCCTTACTTAATTACATTGTTTATTATAATTAGTGGAGCACTCGCGTCGACTACGACACAATAAAATAAACGTGAAATAAAATAATAACACAAATACGAAGCAAACGAATACCGTAAAGCAGCAACAGCGACGAGATTTGAAATGCCAATGACAGTTATTTGACATTTAACAGATTCATTGAGTGTTGCTAGTAATTAAGTCAAGTAATGTTACACTACACGACGTTACTGTATTTTATCTAAATAAAATATCCTATCCGTATGTATATTTTGACTTTTGATTTATAAAATCATTAAGAGAAGGTTGGTTTGATGGATTACTTTCCGTCAAAAATATAATACATAAATAATTTGTTACGAATATTTTAATTATTGCTACGTGCGTTTAGTTAACTTTTCCTCCAAGCATTGATATTACTAAGTGGCAACATTGAAGATACTTCAAAGTGAAATTGAACGTATAAAGTCGCATAAAATTCTTTTAATTTAGTATTTTTTTAAGAGACTGCTATGAAGAGATATTAGCTGCTATAAATTCTTCATTTATTTTAATTAAATTAATTGTATTACTTTTAATTATGTACAGCTTGGGGAAAATTTTGTCCATCTCCTTTATTTGACCCAGGTAACATATCGTAGACAGAGTATTCTATAACATATGGATATTTGTGTCCGAAATAAAGAGTGTCTATTCTATTCTATTACCCCGGAACAGGCGACAAAGATAACGTAGGTTTCGAGGTAGGTACTTCTAAACAAGTAACACACATACAATGCGTCTTCCTTTTCCATAGGGTCCAAACGACTAAATAGAAGAACAAAAATTATTTTAAAAGCCAATTATTTTGAAAAGAGTAACCGTGTAGTTTCTTCTCAGCTCTTCTCCATAGAAAACCATCATTTGTAACCGTGCACCTAACTTCTGATGTTTCATAAGCGCCCATGTCAAATAAAATATTTTGAATTTCTGAATACTCACTGTAGAAGTCGAACTGGTCACTCCTGGAGTGGTCATGCGAGTGGTGATGACCGCTGCTGCTGTCGTCATCCATCTCCGAGGAGCCGACGCTGAGGAGGGAGCCATCGCTGCAGGAAGACTGCGATATGCCTGCATGGTGCCGCTGGAAACACAAGATGAAGATGCTGTTAGTATGAGAAGATTTTGACATGGTGAACGACTTCTGGGGGCTTAAGACGGTCGCTTTAGCAGAATCTTAATATGAAAATATTATGAATCATCGTAAAATGTCACAGACTGAGAATTCATAAAATGATCTGCGTGTAATTCATATTACGATATAATTCATCTGTTTGACAGTGTTCTATGGTGATTCGTAAAATGGTCCCAAAATTATGAATTGCTTTTATGTCAAATTAGAGGAATTGCTAATGACAGCTGGGATTCAGGAAATGAACTGCTTTTAAAGGAATTGTTAATATGGCCGGTTTAGGCCCCCAGGTCAACAAATATGTCATGGTAAGTGGTACCCGCTGCGAATATATCTGCATACCAAAGGCATCGCAGGTGTGGCAAAGCCAAAATGTCTTATTATCCTGTCACTACTCCGGGAGGGACCTATACTTTTGAAACCGGAACGCAGACTGGACTGCTTGGCGGCAGAAATAGGTGTGGTTGTAGTCTGTGGTAGTAATACCCTGGACGAGATCTGCTATTAGGTACTAATATCCTAGTAATGAATATTTTGAATTGGATCGCCAAGGATGCAAACTGTCCGTATTCAGTTTGCATCCTACAATCTGAGTAGTCTTTCCCAACTATGTTGGGGTCGGCTTCCAGTCTAACCGAATGCAACTGAATACCAGTATTTAACATGGGGCGACTGCCTATCTGACCTCCACAACCCAGTTACTGGGTAACACGATACCCGTTGGTAAGACTTTTGCGCTTTCGACTAACCGTAACGACTGCTAAAGGTCTACGAATGACAGCCGGGGCCAATAGCCAAAGCTTAAACCCTAGGGAGTAATGAAGGGTTTTTTTTTGTATTCTATAACTTTTTACCAACAAAAAATCCTGAGTGTCAAACCAAATTGAATAAAATAATATTAACTTTGAATTTAATGAGCAAAAGCACAGGGCTTTATTTTTCCATAAAAAAAAACAGACATTACGTCCTAATTCACATAATAACGCAAAAAGATAAAAGATAATTTATTTAAGATATAAAAGTAAAAACCTGAGTACCTATAGGTATTGTTCAAATTGGATTTAGCAACATAACATTATTGTTTATTGGATTAAGCACACAGTATTGTTCCAAATAACGACCATTTTCCTACCATATACGTTAGAAATCAAGCTATCAGTACAGATAATCTTATAGAAATAAATCACACGCCGGATGCACGCTGCATTAGCATGTTTAGCTATTCAAGCCGTCTGTTCTACCGGCACGCCACGTAATACTAACTATTGCAGTTTCATAAAACAGTAATTACTATATTATATATATGGTTTATATTTGGTTTATTGTTAGATTAATGCGTGCGATAGTTCAGGAATTGGAGGAAATGGAAATGGCTTGCAGTAAAGTAACATTAGTAAAACTATCTCATATGTTAATAAAAGAAACAGGCTGTCCGACTGCTGTAAAAAAATAATAAAATATATCTGTATTATAGTGCAGCTTTTTACTTTGTAGAAATGAGTCATGACAATCGTCGATCAATCATCAAGTGATCTTCTCATCAACAGATCACCTCACTTTAATAATCTTTACTCCATTTGAGATAAGATTAGACATTTAAATAAGCCTTTTTTACAGTCCGTTCAACTGATTTTGACTTCTATTGCGTTGGTGGCACAAAAACTGGCAGCTGCAGTAGACAATTGGTAGTGTGTAACGTTTTTTGCTTTTAATGCCATCCTTATGCCTACGGTATAGAAGTCAAAATCGGTTTTTCAGTTCTAAGCTAGCTTTCTTCTCTTGCTTATGAAATATTCTGTTTCAATAAAATATAAATGACAAAGTTATTATTAACCTTAATGTTGGCACTAATACTCCTTCTCCTCGGCGGTCTCTTCGACACTTCCTCAGCTTTAGTGATGTACAACATCATGTTCACTATCGTTATCACCAATCTTATCGATACCGAACTTATCGACACACTCACATCACTATGTACGTCTGTACTTGTTTGTTACACTTCTTATTCATAATTTACACTTAATTACACATGAATAACTGTTTTTACGATGAAAATTACACACTGAAAATGATGTATTTGTTTAGTTGGAAATGTTTTTTCGTTTTTGTGAGATTTCGGGCTCATGGTCTATTTTGTTATAACTTGCGTTACGAAATGATACACCGTCGCGTCGTATAAATGTTAATTATTAGGTGTTTGCATTAATAATGTAATTTATTATGATTATGACATATATCATTAACTTTTGGCTAGTAGAAAGAGACGTAGAAATAAAAGAAGTACGTACACCGTTTTTTTTTTTAATTTAGTTTTAACACACAATCAAACATTTTTTGCTTATTTTTATTGAAGAAAACTCATGTAAAATAAAAATTAAAAAAAAAACTGGCGAAAGAAAAAAATACCTCTGCTGTAACAGGCTCCATCCATCTTCAGATATCTAATCCTATTTATTTCTAGAAAGTACTTATTTATTGCAGTACCTGGTTTGGATATCGCTCTGTTATCATCACACTTATCAGATATTCATAATACGTTATCTTATCGGAAACAATCGATGTGTTATGATTATGACGCCTTATTGTCATTCTATCTTTACTGATGCCTACATAAATTATTGTGATATATTTTGGTATCAATTTCATTTTTGATATGTCTTGAACGCTGGTTTCCGGCCAAATGTGACTTCACAAATGTTATAGATAACTACCAGGATTTAATTCAGATGGTGAATGTCCAGCTTTGAGAAAAGATTAGCCAGCAGTCTCATAAGCCTATGAAGTTCCCACTACTGGGACACAGGCCTCCTCTCTGTGAGAGGAAGTGAGCCGAAAACATCGTGGGTAAACCGGCATGCCCTAGAACCAAAAATTCGAAGACATTGTGACATCTACCAACCTGCACTGCGCCCGCGTGGATGTCGGATATCGTCTCACGGGAACGTACTACCGGGATACTTAAGAAATGTGGGGTTTTCTATACAAACTTTCATCACCTATAGAATTATTGAAACAAAAAAATTTTACAAAAAAAAACAACCGACTTCAAAAAAAAACACTAAATAAAAAGTGAAAAATAACTTTAATTTCGGAAGTCGGTGTCTTTGCTTTTTAATTTTCGTTTTTTGCCACCGACTTCCGAAATTAAAGTTATTTTTCATTTATTTTAACCTACCCCACACAAGTTACTACCTGCTATGTAAATAACAGTGAAGGAGTCTAATAATTATATCGTCTACATAGACTGTGGTATACATACGTAATATTGAAGCTAGCTCAAAAACTACAAAAGCAAACTTAATAAAATTTATATGGGACCATCTCGGGAGTATACCCTTTCGAACTAAAAAAGAATGTTTAAAATCGGTTCACAAACAGCGGAGTAATCGGTGAACATTCATCTGTTTTCTAAGACAAGGCTGAATTTGAGGTCGGCCTTTTAAATACTTTCCTTTCAAATTTCAGAACTGTAACCGGTAGGCGGTAGTTAAACATTTTATCGCGATCACCGATACAGTATGAAGTGCATGCACACAGATGATAACAAAGTATCGCAAGTAATACGGATTATCAATGCCAATGTTAGTGATAACGAACAATTGATATGATTATTATAATTTTAGAATATGTCCGAGTTCCTTATACTTTAAGATGACCTTGCAAAATCATTATGTGCAAATTCTTTGAATTTATCGGCTTGAATGCGCAAATGGACAATGTGTCAAAGACTTTTGAGACTGTTTTAATCTTGTGGACTACTTTGACATTCCAAGTGATTGTTGTTTGTTTTCAATTTAGAGTTTGACATTTGCACCTATAATGTAGTCGAGTTTTCACACCTCATAAAGTCTATACAAAACTAAATAATGATATCAACGAACGTGACCATAGACAGATAGTCCATTCATTACACCTTATAAATAAATTATCAATATCGCGGAAAAGCTAAACATTAATAGATAATTTCATCGACCTTAATTGTCACGTGGAACCGAAAATAAACGGATTCGCTAATTTCCTGAAACAACATTAGTATGGACTAATTAAGTATAATGGAATTATTCGTAATTAAATTAGGTATGAATTACTTTTGTTTAGTAATTGTGAAAAAGGTTACGCTGTGTGTCATTGAAACCGTATTTTAGAGGGTAATAATTAGTGTACACTTCAGGCCAAGACACACAACATTTATTTAGTTTATAATTTCGGGACATCGTCCAGCTGTTGGTCGACTCTTCACGTGACCAGAGGGCTGGGTCAATTTCTTGGTCAAAGAATCAGCATTGTCATCCAACGTGGCAATGCTGCCAGCATTTTGGGTACTTTTCCCACAGCGATGCGGAAGAATTTTTTGACGCTCTATGAGCCCTTCCTTTGTATAATAATTTATATTTCGCTTTGTATATAATTTTAGTATTAGATTGTATATAAAAAATTAAGATTTGTCAAGAAATTGTTAGTAAACGAAAATAAACAAGCTTAACCAAACAAAAAAAAAAAAAGTTTATAAATTAATATAAAATGACATTTCACAATTGGTTGCCTCAAAATTGTTTGTGGATACCTCTTAGACCATACCTTGCATGATTATTTTCGCATTTTGATTTGCGAAGGAAACCCACGTGAATATTATGAATTATGTCTAATTCCACAACTATTATGATTTCAATTATTATTCAGAAGTCTTTTCAATCAACTGATCAAAATATTTTATTTCACATATTATACCTAAATGGGCACTTATGAAACGTCAGAAGCTAGGTGCGCGGTTCCAATTGGTCGTTTCGTATGGAGAAGAGCTGGCAAGAAACTCCACTATTAGAAGCATTAGGTATTCGCGTCCGATCATGTGAACTCTTAACCTAAGTAACACTTGATTTGTCGGGCATTCACAACAATACACGTGATCGTCGACGAATGAACTGTGTGTTGTGTGAATGAGTTTGGCCACAAGTGCAAGGCGCGGCGAAAGTCCCGCGTGGTGTTCAGTTAGTGCGGGTGCTTGCAAAATTACACGCGCGCTGACGCAACCCGCCACGCCTCTGTGGAAAACTGCAGAATTTAACGTTAAATAGATCATTTTATACAAATCGCTTCATTTACCGTATTTTAAATATATAGGTATTAGAATTTATTGAGTACAGTACAGCATTTTGGGTAGTCCTGGGAAACTGGGGTCAACTCAAGGAAATTGGAAACTGAGAACCGATTCTTCATTTATGCTTCACGGAAAAGCTGCTGGATTCTTGGAAGATCTAGTACTTACGCAAAACGCGAAACCGCGGGGCGCAGCTAATACAAAATAAAGAAGAGAGTTCAAAAGAATTTCAAGTAGTCTGCAGCGCCTAAAACCCGAAGTACCAAACTAGTAAACTGTATACTCGTACTACGAGTGCTCATAGTCTGTTCAATGAAATCTCCAAACGGCTGTTTGACACATCCCGTGACCCAAGGGCTGGCTTTTACCTTGGTCAGGGTCTAAGCATTGCCATACAACGTGGCAATGCCGCCAGTCTCTTGAGTACATTACCAGCCGACAGCGATGCGGAGGAATTTTTCGACGCCATAAAACATAAAAATAATCAGCCTATAATGTTTCCACTGCTGGGACACAGGCCTCCTCTCTGTGAGAGGGAGTGAGCCGTAATCCACCACGCGGGCCCAGTGCGGGTTGGTAGATGTCATGTCTTCGAATTTTTGGTTCTAAGACATGCCGGTTTCCTCAGAGCAGTGGTGATGAAATTATTTACACAAAGTAAAGCGCCTGTCAGGGTTCGAACCTACGACCGTAAGACCGTAAACGTAACCATAGACCTCGTAAGTCGCGGCCGTTACCACTGGGCCACCACTGCTCGCCACCGGGCCACCACTGCTCCCGCCACATTTTCTTTTCACACCATTCGACGCCATATTTTAATTAATTGTTTAGTTTTAATCAGTCATTTATTATTTATTTAGTAACTACTCTCAATATCATTTCCACATATCACGATAATAACATTACACATCGCGCCACAAACACGGGCCACTCTCATTGTTACCGACATTAATGTCACAACAACTAATTGTGCCGCTCTGCCGGTTGCCGTGTGCCGTTGTGCCGGTGCCCAATGGGAAGCGGAAGAGGGGTGAGCTATCTCATCGAGCCGGATGTCATCTGTCTGCCGTTCGCGTAATTATGTAGTTTAGTGTTCAGCCATGTTGGTTTTGATCACAATCATGTTTATAACTACCATAAAATCTGGCTTATTAGTTTTTTTTCTTAGATAAATATTAAGCAACCGAAAAATGCGCAGGGAATTTGTCATGATAATATGCAGTAGAGTCGTCCCGTCTGCTAATTGGAGATCATAGACTCGGTAGGTATGACACTTTGAACTAACCCTGATTTAATTAAATTCAAAAACAAATGAGGAGGCCTAAATTCCGCTGATACAAGAATTCATAACATCGTCATCAGCCTATAGCAGTGGGACATAGGCCTCTCCAATTGCACGTCATTCAGCTCGATTCTCGGCAACTCTCATCCAGCTGCTACCAGCCACTCTTTTTTTTTTCTTGAGGCTGGGAAGTCATTTGATGACTTCTCCCGCTCTGGCGGGCTGTTGCCAAAGGGTCCGGTATCCCTTTCGGACTTTCCCGCAACCCTGGCAGGCCGATGCCTGCCAGGGTTCGGCATGCTCCGCTAGGGCATGCCACTCTGCGAAGATCGTCGCTTCACCTAATACCTTACGTTTGCCGATTCGCGGTCTCCACAAAGAACTACCTACTTACTACAATTATTTTGAGATTCAAACAAAATAAAAATAATACTTTAAAATGAAAACTGCACGTCATCTTGACGTCAAAACAATAAATAGAGGTACTAAAGCACTTCAAGTTTATCAAATAAAGCCTAGATTGTTTCATTAGCACTATTATTGATAGCACGCAAATTATACCTATTAATAAAGGTTTTACACCAACTTACTGATAACAGCTGGACACAATATGATATGTAAAGATAACAGATTTGGTACTTTATCAGTAGCAAGTACAAAGTAATCAGTAATCAGAATCACTCATTTGCGCATTTGCATACAAAAGTAATTTAGATAATATAGGTACATCCGCTGTGCAAATCCTCACTTTTATACAAAGATACGCGGTGTAATACATTTATAATAGACTCGGTATACAGGGTCAAATAAAATTAGCTAGCGAAACTTCACAGACGAGATGGGTATCGATATCTAAACATCAATCAATCTACCTAGCCTTTTCCCAATTATGTTGGGGTCGGCTTCCAGTCTAATCAGATGCAGCTGAATACCAGTATTTTACATGGACCGAATGCCTATCTGACCTCCACAACCCAGTAACTGGGTAATACGATACCCCTTGGTAAGAGTGGTTGTCAGACTTTCGGGCTTCTGACAACCCATAACGACTGCCAAAGATCCACGAATGACAGCCGGGACCAACTGCTTATCGTGCTTTCTGTGGCACGGAGGAGTCTCGGTATACAAAGATGGTCATCCATCCACGGATCTACCCCGACAAGTGTAGCTTAACCTAATGATAAAACAAAATAAATCAAACCTCAACTGACACTTCAAGTAACAACAATAACAGCAGTCGTTGACCCCCAAAAAAACTTCAAATACTTTTTATTTTATCGTGTTTAGATATCGATACCATAACGTGTGAAGAGTTTCGCTAGTTAATTTTATTTGATCCTGTATAGGTACCGAATAATGGAGGGATTTCGAAAAACAAATTTTGTTTTGAAAGGTATGGCAAGGTTGACCAAGCTTTGGAGTTCAGGATTCATATAAAACAATTACTACTGCCAGCTTTTTGGGCTCTTTTCCTGTTGACAGCGATGCAGACGAATTTTTTGATGCCCTTTGATAATTTTCCCTTGTACATAATTATTATTATAGATATTATAAGTATTTAAGTTAAATAAAAAATACTATCGACTTCTCATACGAGTATCTCACACAAAATAAACATTTTTGTGTCTACTTTCGTAAACATTTTCCTTTTGAAAACTTTCAGCCTTTGCCATTGAAAAACAGGAACATCTAACAGAGAGACAAAAGTGAGTTGACAAAAACACGACATGTTTTCAACAACACACACGTTTTCTTGAAGTGTTTACTGCAACAGGGAAGTCCTGAAAACAGTGGGTTTACTATCAAAGGTAGAAACATGTAGGCACTTACTATCAAATACTTGAGACCTATATTTAAATTATTACAACTAACAATACAACCTACTTGGATATCTAAGACTGAGTAATAGTATATGGTTGGGTTTCAACTCTTGGATAATGACCTGAAATTGTCAAGATGCAACGACTTTTCTCACATCATCATTTCAGCCGAAAGACGTCCACAGTTGGACAAACGTCTCCCCCATTTCGACCGGTTCGGTGATAGGAGGGCGTTTTGGGGGACTGTTATACGTAATTTTGACGTTCGAAAATGCTGATTCTCAGCCTAGTTTGAATAAATGACTTTTGATTTTGATTTCTTTGCTTCTCGCATCCAGCGGATTCGTGCGACCTTCACAAGGTCATCGGTCCACCTTGTGGGAGGCCTTCCAACTCTACTTCTTCCGGTACGCGGGCGTCAGTCCACAACCTTTCGGCCCCATCGGCCATCTGTTCTTGATCTTAGTCCAATAATTACTGAGGTGACGACTGATAGATAAATATGGAAGAAGAAGACAGCACTAGGGAGTGGTGAAGTGCGGGCGTTTTGGAGGACGGTCGTATGTTATTTTGACGTTCGAAAACTGCTGATTATCAGCCTAATTTGAATAAATGAATTTTGATTTTGACATGCGACAAGAGAGTGATGATTAGTCCAGGAATCATAGAATATTTCAATGTCTTCGTAAGACAATGATTTTGTAAATTATGTACCCACTTATTTGGGAAGTTATTTTGTAAAATCTGAAACGTGAAAACTCTTACCTACTAGTAATTAGTTAACTTCAACGAACTTAAAAGTTAGTACCAATTACTGCTTTTCTCTTCAAGTTTAACTTGCAGCAGAAATAGCTAGTTTACTGACATTTAACCGATACTTATAAGTTAAATACGACTATTCGTTAAATTATTACTAAACTGTGAAAACAATTGAACCATGGAAAGCGCTTAGAAAGCGTTCACAAGAGTCACTCAAGTATAACCAATGTACTATGACCCATGGAATCTAATAAAATGTAGTATTGTATGGTTCAACGTTAATTTGATGATGTAAACCCAGTTTGTGTAGGTCCCTTCATGTAGAAAAAATGTATCAAATGAGGGCTCTAGATAGATAGGGCATTATTTAAAAGAGAACAGAGTAAAATAAATGGTTGGTATTTCATTCGTTTCACTACAAATGGCGGAAATATTCTGATCCTATTGGGAAGTATGTATATGTTCGAATGTTCAAGCCATTTGGGGTTGAAACACTAGGGCTGTGGGGTCCGCGTGCCCACTTAAGTTTTTCGAGACATCGCCAAGCAATTGGTCGACTCTTCAAGTGACCAGAGGGCTGGCCTATGTCTTGGTCAAAGATTTAGCTATTTGACGTGGTAATGCTGCCAGCCTTTAGGTACTGTTTCTGTTGACAGGGATGAGGATGAACTTTTGAAGCTTTCCCTTTCTTTTTATAAACATTTATCATTTTTTCAAGACTGTTAGCTTATTATTAAATGTTCAACACTGTGAATAAAGTGTTCCAGGTAATAAACAAAGGTTTTGCGCAACTACGTAGGTACTTCTTGATTGATTGATTGCGAAATACCTATAAAAAGCAATCAGAACTGACGCGCTAATTGATTATCGATGGTCAATAAAATAAAAACAAAAACTTCGTCAAAAGCATTTTCCCTTTCGGACAAAAACATTTATTTTGCAATTGGAACTGGCAAGCTTCACTGAAACTTATGTAAAAAACTGACGCAGACAGTCGATTTTCTTCAAAAAAATTGCATCTATAACGTCATCTGTAAGTAATTCGTTTTTTTATTTTTATTTAGAAATTTTTGATTCTAGGGTTTCTAAAGTAATCACTTCTTTTTATACTGAAAACTACAAAACTACATACGTGGATAACTTAGTTTTAGGCATTTGATTTATACACCGATGTTATGCCAATTTTTTATCACAATCAATTCGGTAATTAACCGTAAAACGTGCCAAACATACTATCGTAACAACACAATTAGTAGAGTAGGTTTTGTTAGATTAGATAATGCATGAAAACAATTAGATAATAGCTATATCAGCATAATATTACAAGTACTTACCTACAAATACTTAATAGCTTATAAAATCGTTCTTCTATTCAACATTTTTAAATACAAATCTAAAGCGCAAAAGCGAACCTATTTACAGCGTAAACACCATTTTCATTTAGGCACTCGCCCATGAATATTGAAACAGTTTCAAATTGCGAACGGATTGGATTTTCAAACGCCCGCCGTTTCGCATTCGCCGGATGTACTTCCGACACTATAGTGATGCGCTTTCCAATATTACAACACTATTTTCGGCGATGTGAAAATTTTCATAAACGATTCTATTTCGTAACCGATTTTGATGCTTATGTTTTACATTATAAACTGGTTTTTTTATGGATTAAAATCGCGTATTGTGTAAGTTTGTTTTGTTGATTCTCTCAACCGTGACTATACGTTGAAAAGTGCTCTAAACGTCAGGAAATGTTACTGTGGAAAAGGTATTTCGATTTTCCTAATGTTATCACGCGAATGAATGCAAAAAGTATTTCATAATGAAGTAGGAATATGCTAACAACCTTTCTAATAAAAAAAGAGCAAGTACTAAAATAAATTATTGCATTTTTAACAAATAATTTAGTACCTAGTACCAAAATTACGATAAAATGGGTAAATACTCAAATTATCATGACACCAATCAAGAATAATAAAGGCTAGGCATCTATCTTAGACTAGATCTAATTACTTACGTAATTTGATTATCTTGTTTCAAATACTAACACCAGTAAACGTGCTTCCGATAAATAGTTAATATAAAAACAAACATGACTCATTTAAATTGCAAAATGGATGGTTGACTGGGTCAACTGATTACTAAATTCCGGATGTTTCCAATCCTCTATTATGGTAAACCACCAGTTCCCCATAAAAACAACGAAACGAAATCATAACACAACATTATATTTTTTAAGGAATCTACCACAATATAATAATTTATAGGCAGGATGCGTAGGAGTCGGTGTATCACGGATCTTCGCGTCACGAAACAATACAAGTGGGTCAATGACTTTGATATTTCGTAGTTTTCATAATATAATAATGACGATGTAAAAAACATAATTATCAGGGTTTTTTAGGGTTCTGCGTAACTGTATAATAACCGGGATTAGGTACATCCGTTTGTCTGTTTGTTTCTACGTTAGCATTCTGAGATGGGGAAAACCCCTGATTGTGAAACTGAACAGCATTATCAGAAGTAAATGCAGTTTCTTGTAAGAACCCACTTATTATTTAAATATGTTATTCAAATAACTCTTGGCACATAATAGGTTACTTCAGGAACTAGTGTTGTAGCTACAAATGTGAACAAGTAAACTTAAAGCAAACAATTTTATGTCAAAAATATAGGAATTGTAAATACATACAGGGTGGCGATTTAGTCACCTGCATCCGTCAAGGGGGTGATTGCACCCGTCGTACTAAATAACATTCGCTATGAAACTCATATATGTATTTACAAGTCGTAAAAAATGCTTTTTATACATGAGTCGAAATAGTAGTCTACGTTTAAATGAAAATGGTTTTTTTTTTCACGAATCGCTTCTGTGTCTTAACGAAAGTTGTATAGTATGACGGGTAGAAGGGTGATTCTTCCTTCCTTGAAGGATGTAGGTGACTAAATCGCCATCCTGTATATCAATGCCTTAAAACCTTTTTTTAAGTATGTTCTGTTCTCTTTATAAACCCCTTCAGATAAGTACATACCTATCTTGTTAAGAAGTGACTTCAAAATGAATGAAAAGATCAATGAATACTAGTCCAAAAGAATGAAAATAAAATCCAATGTCTGCTCCAAAAAACCACCACAACATAATCCTTATTGCACGCGACGTAACCCGCGTTTTTCAGCCAATCAGCCAGTAAACATATACCGTGATAGTATCGACACGCCACAGAAGGAACCGGCCGATTAGTAACGCTGCTTACCGCGAGAATGTGCTGGCATTGGCTGAACACAAGGCCCGCTTGTGTAACTACGGCTTTATTAGAGTTCGATTGTATTAGTGTTTTTCGTATTTGGCTCGTGTGTCTTATGTTTATATATTATTTATTTCCTACTGTGTAAAGTAACTTTCATTTATAATTAGCGTGTTGCCTTTTGTATGTTTATAGCGTAAATTTTACTTTAAGTCTAAACGTGAGGACTTGTTATTGGCTTTCAGGCGACTATGTATTCCTCTTTCTGTGTTTTTATTAGCTGTAAGTCCTCCATAAACTAAATAAATAAATCCTAACTAATATTATAAAGAAAGTTAGTTTGTTTGTTATACTGTCACGCTAAAACGGCTGAACGGATTTGGACGAAATTTGGCACGTGGGTAAATGACCTTTTTATCCCGATATTCGCAGATCAAGACTTATACTCGTAGATAGAAACCGCAGACAAAAGCTAGTTAATCATAAATACCTAGTGAATTTTGTAATCAAAATGTAATAGTTTTTTTTTTTTAACTACCTTTGAAAGGTGCTGTGTTCTTATAATATGAGGTGTAAGTAGGTATGTGTTTTGTGTCATGTCTACCAAAAACGTATTTAAAACTAGAAAATGTCGCGCAGAGCCTCAGCAGCCGAAAAGGATGAAAATAATGAAAGCTCTTATCATCGGGTCCGAAATGTACAAGAAACTGGTAAAAATCTCTGATTTGCTAGTTTACGAGAAAGCCTTTTTATTTATTAATCAAGCTATATTTTCTACGGAACCTCTATTCGAATTAAGCCGTGCTCTATTCTAATTAAAGCTGGCAACACTTTAACTTAATCGTTTAAGACAATGGCCACAATTAGTCTCACTCGTTTCGAAATTTAATTCGCTTTTGTAAATAAAGGTGGGGTCAGGGTCGTTTGACAGGTTTCTTTTATTTCAATATTTATTAATTAAGTGACATAAGTTTGTTTTTATTTGTAATTTTGGGAAAACAAACAATCATACATTGTATATTAAAACTAGATACCTACACAGTATGCTTTAAGAACAATCCACTACTTTTCCACATGTTACTAAGTTTATATTTGATTGTTTTGAAGAAAACTAGACGTTCCCTTCACTATTCATTGGATTCGCAAAGCAGCTTAGGATTAAGTAATTATCAACAGAACGGAAAATAGTCTACAGACAACGGTAATTTGCGTTATACCGATGAATTTTACGCTGTTTTTCGTATTTGCTTTTAATTTTTCGGTGAGGCTGGTGGCTCAGAGATCTTATTATTGCGGATAGGTTATTTTTTTTTAATAGGTGTTTTAATGGAGTCACGGAATATGAGTCAAAATGTTTTAAGAATATTTAAAACTATAAATCTGCAAGGCCGTCTTGGTTTGGCAGTTGCTTATCTACCTAAAAGAGGTCAGAGGTCGAAAATTAAAATTCATATCAAATTTTATTAAATGTCCATTTCTTTCAGTATGCAATCCAATATGTATGGGAACTTTGGTATCGCTGCGATACATTGTTTGGGAAATTCAAATGACTGAAAAGGCTGAATCAAATGACTGAAAACCCTTTTATGGTTAACTTGCAAGGGGCTAACTCATAGAAAAAGGGGGGTGGGGGTATAATCATTTGATTTACTTTATATGGAAAGAATTTAACAGCCAACACATAAAATACAACTACCTATACATCTAAGCTGACAAGAAATAAATACAATACATACTGGTACTCACAGTTATTCATGTACACGGTGTACACGAATGTTTTACTATTCCAAGCGAGCATTGTAATAGTTCAATGCTTATCGTGTACTTGTTGTACTCCCACGTTTTTGTTGCGAGGTTCACAAGTACACCGTTAGTCATGGGCAAACTGTCAAGTTTAGCTGTAAATGAGTAGCTATGGGACAGAGACCGAACTTTGTCAAAGCTCGTCGATAAATGCAACAGTCGGAACACGTTTGGTGCGTTAGTTCACAATGCGTGGAAACATTCAGGGTGTGTAAGTCGAATTGCTGCTAGTTTTACCAGCTAGATGTTCAAAAAAAGGGTTTGGTTATGTATTTGACACGACAAGGATGGCAGCCCTCTATGGTCATAGCACCTGAAAGCCTTGAACTTGAACAATTTTATTGTTATTGCATATTCATGTGCTCAGAAACTGTCGATGATGGACAAGTTAATGTTCGTGATGTAAACTTTCAGAACATACTGGCCAGTAAGTCTTGATTGAGGCGGGGAAGAAAAAAAAAATGTAGTCTTCAAAAACAAAAGGAACATTCCAAAAAAGAATGTATCGATGACACGTCACGTACACAATAACCAGTTCAAGAAGCCTAACTATCGAAGCTCTATCTATTGTGAAGTGTGGTCTCTGTTGACTGTCTACTCCTGCGTCTTAGCAGTGAATGTTGATATCGCATAACACACCGATATTATCAACCTTTGAGTAAACGCGATATGTTTGAAACGGTTCGATTTGCTTTTGTTAGAGAGCAAAAATAATGTGATATCGTAAAACGTGATTTTTTAAAGAAAACTCATTTTATATGCTATTGTTTGATATTACTTTCACTGACCATTATGGCGTTATGAAAAACGTTTTCTGCTACTAGACATCTCTCATCTTAGCTTCATTGTTGATAGATCACCCCGTCTGAATTGTTAATGGTGATCGCAGTATAGGGTTATTGGTATATTTTGATGACACTGCAATCTGCTCATACTCTTGACGATGTATGAGCGTTTCGTGATCATCATCGGCTTCCAGTATAACCGGATGCAGCTGAGTACCAGTATTTTACATGGAGCGACTGCCTATGTGACCTCCACAACCCAGTAATTGGGTAATACCTTGGCAAGACTGGTCGTCAGACTTTCGGGTTTCTGACGACCCGTAACAACTGTCAAAGATCCACAAATAACAGTGACAACGGCTTAACGTGCTTTCCGAGGCCCGGAGGAGTCTCGGAATGTAAAGATGGTCACCCAACCAGGGACTAACCCCGGCAAGCATAGCTGAATGATGGATCGACCCGTGCGGCTGTTATTACTTAGCCACGAGCTTCTCCGTGCGAGTACTAATTCGTGATAACCACAACTAAAAAGGAGTGCTTTATAACCACTAGTCTTATTCATAAAGTAACTTAAATAACTACTTGTGTAACAAAATACGTGTTAGTTTATTTATAGTAAAGTTGAACTTTCTCTGTGGAAGGATATGGAAAATGTTAACTTATCCGGGATGTGGCATATTAACAGTGCTAGGATTGAGAAATAACGCGCCATTTGTACCTACGTGAGGCAATGAGGGACAGGTTGTTTTAAATGGCTCGTTCACGGTGGAGTAGTTTATATATTTACTAGCGTCCGCCCGCGGCTTCGCCCGCGTGGTATGTCGATAAAAAGTAGCCTATGTCCTTCCCCGGGATGCCATCTATCTCCTTGCCAAATTTTATCGAAATCCGTTCAGTGGTTTAGGCGTGAAAAGGTAACATACAGACAGACAGAGTTACTTTCGAATTTATAATATTAGTATGGATTTATTCTTCAGAAAGCTTACAGTCCAATATCTTTAAAGGTAGGTTAACATTAGAATCAGTAATACAACTCTCTAATTCCATGTAAGTGCATTGAATGACTATTTCAGGAAATCATGACATTTGGCACATAAATGAACTGATTCTAATGATTATAATTCTGTAAATACATATTCGTTACGGCCGCAAATCATATTTAGATCAACATCTTGCAAATTAAAAAAATTGCAAAAAGTAAGAAAATTTAAATTTCGCGGGCTACCCTAGCGCACCTTAAGAAAATAAAAGGTCCATTGGAACCTAAACAATAACAATTAGAAGTATTTTATAATGATCGTTTTCGTACTATTAATGTGCCTTGTTAAGGCCAGAGAAAACAGCATTTTGTAGAACTCAATTAGCATACATAATGAGTTCATGCGTGTAAAACGATACTGTCATTGGTTAAGCAGTTAAAGTTAACTGCCTGTTACATAACAGTTACAGGCGCATTATGTCAAAGAATAATTAATAACTACGGTATCGATTTTAACTGTAAATCACTTTGTACTGTGTAAGGAAATGCAATCATAACTTGATTTCTATTGTGTCATTTAATTTTTCTGTTTTTGCTGGTTAGAATTGTTTAGTGCTTTATGTTTATGATATGATTTGATGGGTGAGTTCACGAATGGATAGAATAAGAAATGAGTATACAAGAGGACGTTTGAAGGTTGCATCGGTGACTAAAAAGTTGTGTGGAAATCTATTGTTATGGTATAGGTATGAGATGCGGAAGAGTGAGGAAAATTTTGAGGATGAATGTAGATAGCTTTGTGGCGGTATCTTCATCGCCACATGCGAACTACGCATCAATGACCTGACGTCACATAAATCCTGCATCGCGCAATTAGAGTTTACCGCGTGATGGACATTATTTACAAGAATCCAACATCAATCGTTGGGCAGTTGCCCGCCAGACACAATACCCGTCTGGTCGGAGGATCCTCCCTTTTCTATGGTGGATGAGTGAACTTAACACCCTGTTCCTCATACCCCTAAAGCTATAAGAAAAGGGGAAAACCTAAGAAACGGTGGATGGACTGTGTGAAAGATGATATGGCTAGAAAGGGGGTGAATACCGAGATGACGGTTAATAAAGAAGTATGGAAGAAAGGGACATGTTGCACCGACCCCAAATAAATTGTGATAACGGCAGTAGAATGATGATGGGTAAGTTAAATACATATTTTGTGATGAGGTATAGCGTGACTATGGAGCACCACCACATCACAAACGAAGCCATATCTCTTGTCCTGAGGGCCTAGACAAGTGACAATCGCTTCGAAAGCGTTTCGTATTTCTACAACGACTTTCAACAGGATTGACATAAGGTTTTCGATAGCTTATGTCAGTCCTATACATTTTTGCCTTTTCCATCATCGTTATCGCTGGTAGAATTTCACTTTATCTAGGGCCTCTGTTCTCTGTGCAATATTATAACACTGCACTATGGAAGTTCTTTGCGACGCCAATACCGCTGGCGACATGGCTGAATGTCGAAACTTATATAAAACAAGCTGCGCCCCGCGGTTTCAACCGCATAAATCTCGATCCCGTGGGAATATCGGGATAAAAAGTATCCTATATCCTAACCCAGGTCATGGTCTACCCCTGTGCCAAATTTCATTCAAATCCGATCAGCTGTTTTAGCGTGAAAGCGTAACAAACAAAACAACTAACAAAATCGCTATCGCATTTTATAATATTAAAGTTAGGATTTGAAAATGAAATCATTGACACGAAGAAGATTTTTTTGTCTGTGGTAAATGACGCAGTTTTTGTTTTTATCCATCGATCACTAATAGTAGTGATCGATGTTTTTATCTGATAATTAAACGTATCGGTAGTGTTTCATCAATCGAAGAGCCTTTTCTCACTTTATCATCACGTTTTTGCTCTCTATTTGTTATCTATGTTCATTTTTAATATACATAGATTTCCATATTTCGAGTCAGCACTTTTTAGTTAAAATTCAATAAATTATGGTTGATTTTATCGAAACTAGTGATGGGAACGTGAATGCGCAATAACTTATCTTTTAAATCTCGTAAAAGCGATAGAATCTCATTAGTGCAGAAATAAGTGTTTTTAAGGCTGAATAACAATTAGAGAACATCGTTCTTTATGTGAAAAATAAATAACAAATGTCATTTTCATTGAGTTTTATACGACATACGTAAGTTTCAGAAGTCATTTGATAGCATAATTGAGCTTCAGTTTCTTTCTTTACGGTATTCGCTGGTATAGTATAGTATAGTATAGTTAGTATAGTATAGTTCTTTATTTGCACAGAAAGTAGGTACAAGTTACAGATGTTAAGTTTAATTTTGATCCTTATACTAACTACCTTAACTAAGGCATGCAAACAGTTTTAAGCTATAGTAATAAAGACTCATTTCATATATTATTATTAACACATTAAATCAGATCAATACAAGTTTACCATGTCATGAAACTTAGTAAGTAATTTGAAATACAAAATAGAATACAAAATGTCAAGTTTAATAAAATGGGATTATAATTATGTAAATTCGTCAAGTTCAAGGTCAATACAGTTAAAAATAAATGAGTCAAAAAAACAGAGATGTCATATTATCAATTTAAACTCTTATCGGTCAGAAATTCGTCAATTGAGTAATAACATTTATTATATAATAGATCTGTGTAAATCTGGTGTAAATCTTTTCAATTGTCATGTCTTTTTTGTGCGACGCGTTTCTACTCTATGCGTCTGTCTGTTTGTCTGTTTATGTGACATTTTCCATAAGAGGCTAGTTTTCTTTTTCAGGGAAAGTAGAATTTATAACTTATTTTAAGCATAATGCTAAACATAATGTACCTACGTAATATCACCTATTTAGCTATCCTAGCCGTTAAAATAAACGTAGGTATTTTGATCCATTTATTTAACCATAAACCTTAAAATTTATTTTTGTTCATAAGTCGCAATTTCCTTTGCCTTTCGTGAACATTATATTTTTTTCATTAAAGAATAAATGTTTTACGGTAAATTAATTTCAATTTATAGGATATTAATAAAGCTAGATTAAATAATTAACGCGCTTAATTAACGGAAAATGTCGTAATAAATCTTTTAACTTTCGATTGTCATCTTTTCTGCTTATCTTTTTGCAATTTACCGTTTTCTTTTGTAATGTGTGAGTTTCGCTTATGTTTTAACTAAGGTGTGTGAATTTCTATTACGTGGAGTATAATATTTAACTTGGTTACGTGGACTGATATTTAAACTGTAGTAACTAAACCTAATAATTCTATAGTCTAGTTATTTAAAAATTAGGATAAAGTAGGTACTGTTTTGTATCCTACAGTTACAATAACTAAGAAAAACTTGTTAGTCATTTTCCAAAATATCTCAAGAGCCCCAAGTCTCACAAAATATATTTTTTCAACTTGAAGTTAAGTACAATTTTACACTTCAATAATCTCACCAATATTGTTAATTTACATACACTCAAAAATAAAATAAAAACACTAAAAACTTTTATCGATACACTTAAATAAACTTCACTATTAATAAAACCACCAACACTAAATTAAAACTATTTTGTTACTTCACTATTTCAAAAAAAGTACTCCACACTTCGAATGTCAAAAATCAAAAATTATAAGAAATCTCGCGGGAAATTAAACGTCAAAAAATCACAGACAATAAAATGTTAGTTTTTTTTATCGCGCGCGCAACGCTGTGTAAGTTCGCGTCGAGACTGGCACGTTTGTTAGTAGATAGGGGAAGCCTTAAATGGTAGTGTTGGTGTGTGACGTACAGATTAGAAGAGCTTTGTATTGGAATAGTGGCAGACTGGCAGTACATACATGGTGATACTGTTGGAGCATGTGGGTGTAGGCTGTGCCTTACAGGGTGAAGAGATGATGGGTAATGATGAAATATACAACCTGTAACGGAATAAACGCAAGAGCTCATACACCCCAATTAGAATATTAAATTATAAGACTAAAATAATATCTGTAATTTAATTTAATTAAACGACACCTAGTTTTTTTTTACAAAATAGACTTCCTGACTAAACATGAAACGTAGGATAGCTATAAGCGTATTACAAATTTGTTTATGCATTTGAATAGGCTTTATTCCTTTGAGATAAGGCTTAAATTTCCTTAAATAAAATATCTTTATTACCTTGGTAAGACGCGGTGGTTCTAATTTCAGTTAAAGAAAAGATTTTTTCATGAAAAATTAACACATATAAATAATGATGGAAATCGATTCAGAAGCCGATTCTGAGCAAACTACTTTCAGGTCTTGCGCTTATTCTGTTACACGTTGTATAAGGCTAATATTGACCCGGCTATTTTTTTCCGATTTGTTTGGGTGGTATAAAGTATATTATTATTTTCATTCGAATGGCGATTTAGGCTTCACAATCAATTTTAAATAATAGCCTGACAAGTTAAACGCATGAGTTTCGTAGATTTCGTACAAGAGTAGATATTCAAAAGGGTAATAGTTGGTTAGGGTAGGTAGTGAAGGTAGCTAGAACGATAATAGGCCTTATTGTATGGACTTTTCACGCATATATTGGAATTTTCACGAGATTTTTTATAGTAGGTACATTCTTTACATGTAGTTACAGTGTGTTGTGTGCCCTGACTGTGCTAAATAAATGCATTTTCTTTCTTCTTCTTTCTTCTTTCTTTTGCAATGTTCAATTTCCCAATTGACACAATACCCTCCTTTTTCCTGGCGCAACCTTCGCTGCCCATAAATAATCCCCAAGAGAGCACCATGAAAGTCGTCAAACCCCATGGCTCTGTGAAAGCCATACAAAGCTGAATATTTAATGCGACCGTGACGGTCAGGGTTCTCGCTTGCGTCACATGTCAAACTACTATTGATTATTTCTTTATCCTATTAGTACGTGATAGATTGGCGGCTACTTTTTTTTGTTGAACTGTCTAACTGAATAACATTCTAACTAAAATGGAAGATCAATCATAAACAATAACACGCGTTTTCTGAAAGCATACGCAAGTCTGATGTCGAATATCATGTATATTTTCATTTAGTACACTGAAAAATATCGCGACTAAAGGGAAAATCTGCCCGTAAGTAAGTTTTACGATAACAGAGCTACGGCTGAACCGATTTTTATGAAATTTTAAAGAAGAACGTTGTCCCCGGATTTAACACAGAAATTATACATGGGCAGTGCCACGGGCCCAGATTCATATTAGAAAACAGACACAGCAAAACCTACAATTAAAAACCTAACTTTACAGTTTTCAAAACAAACAATGTCAAAAGTGCTTTTCCATTCAAATGTCACTGTGTACGTTATTTAAAAACAAATGAACCATAGACGATGGTGCGTGGTTACCGTTGCAACGGTACTGATACAATGGGGGACTATAAAAGTAGCCATATGTCACAAGATACGCCTAGCTGTCTAGGTCTAGTACTTGTCTATGTTTCTTATGTTTGTTTTTGTCTTTCGCGATGTTTACAAAGTGTGTAAGGAATAACTACTCTGTTTAATAATTATATTTCAGTTCGTCATCATCTGCCTCGCCTTTTCCCAACTATGTTGGGGTCCAGTCCAGCCGGATGCAACTAAATATCAGTATTTTACATGGAGTGACTGCCTATCTGCCCTCTACAACCTAGTTACTGGTTACGATGATATCCCTTGGTAAGACTGGTTGTCAGACTTTCGGGCTTTTGACTACCCGTAACGACTGTCAAAGATCTACGAATGACAGCTGATTAACGTGCTTTACCGAGGGGCAATTATATTTCAGATCACCGCTCATACAATTTAGAATCAAGACTTTGCATAACGTTGAATTTCTCAGCATTTTTATTTTAGAAGCAGCACCGAGTCTTCATTTGTACTAGGATAACTAAGTTCAGGGAAAAAAGGCTTGCTTCCGATTGCATGGGACTTAAACATAACTGGCGAAATTTCGGTGTACCTACAATATACTTCTATTGCGTGGTCGTGCCGGATTGCCGTCCCATCGGACTATGAGAGTGAGGGAAGAGAGAGTGCACAAGTGTCTGCGCAAACACTTGTGCACTATAATATCTCCCGCGCCGAAGGCTAGTCTCCGTTGAGATTGGCCGCCGTGGCCGAAAGTACGGTCTGGAGGACTATTATATTATTATTGCGTGAAGTTGTGGAAGTTAAATTTTCAGGGATTTATATGGTTTTAAAAGGTTAAAGAGTAAGCTGGCTTGTTGTGGGTGTCGATAAGGAGATTAAAGGATTTCGTAAGCAATAGGTGTGCGCGGCAACGTCGTTATTTTAGCTTATAACATCAGACTGTAATCACCATCTACCGATGGTGAATCCCGACAATTTTTAGGTGGCCCTCTCCATGATCGCTTACTGTTGTTGTATTGAGGGAGTTATTTGCTGAGTTATAAGTTCTTCTAAAAGGTGGACGTGACTCAGTCAATGCTGTGATAAATATTAGATTTGCGGAAGCCACATTGCAGGTTGAAGACTTTCCATAAAGTAGGAGTGACAGGGTCCTACTCGAAATTCATTATTTGTAGGACCCTTTACTTTTACTTCGACTCTGGTTCACTAAAACAAAGTACACTAAATCAAGTTAGCCTTCTCTGGACACCCAGATATCTGGCAGATATGAAACCTCGAAATTGATCGTTATTTATAGAATTTATAATTAAAGCAAATCAATAAATAAAATGGGGAAATTTCATGCCGTTTGCCGTCACGGCATATGAGTAGGTTTTACTCACAAGGTCGGTTTCACGTCAAAAATGGACCATTTTGAAATTCAAAATGGAGTGACAATTGAATTCCCGTTGCCAATGAGGGTAAATTCCTATTATCTTGTTTCTGCTGTAAATTAACCAATACAGTATAACGGAAAACACTTTCTACCTGGAGCGTATTTCAATGAAAACCGATTTTCTCTTTTCACTTAGTTTTCAAGTCATACGGGCGTATGACAGTATGTATGACAGCTGGCAATCAATGACAAATGACAAGTGACTGACACTTTTACGCACCAACTGATTCTACATACTTCAGGGTATTATGTCATTCCTAGTTTAGTATTGAGGGACTGCCGCGTTGGTCGCTACTGCTGAACATGAGGTTCTAGTTTCGATTCCCGGGTCTGGGTTGGGTGTTTCCATCTGGAATTTCTCAGTAGCAGCCCGGAGTCTGGATATTACCCAGTTGTTGGCAATGGCTCGCCCCCTATTACATGGGACTCAAACATAACTGGCGAAGTGTGGGTGTACAGTCACGGACTTTAATTGATGAGCACCTTCAAACTTTTCAATTTTGCAGTTTCATACATTCACGAGATTACACGATTAAACACGAACTCAAATCGCAAGCTCGTAAACAAGATGACAAATAAATTACTTTTAATCGGAAATATCCATAGAGGTTGACTAATAAGTTCCTTCTCAATGATAAAAATAAATACAATGTTGCAAGTTTATCCAATCTATTTGATACTGATCTCCTTAGAATCATAGCTCATTAACTCAATAATTCTGAAAACTTAACAGTTGAAATATCGATGTCAGAGAATTTCTCCGTACGCTAACGTTACTATCGCAACAGTAACCTAGCAACAATTATTTATCGTTGCTAGGTTACTGTTGCTAGACCTGCAATTGGTTTACTTTGAGAAGTCACTCTGCTGTCAAGTTTGTAGTTCTGGCTCTCAGGTTAGTGTCAACCGGTATGAAATATAATTTTCTTCTTCTAATACGAAGACATATGACTTTGCGTGTCGGGAACCGAATAAACCCGATTTGCATTACACGGCTAAAATACGAACAGTGCCAGGTGGCTCATCAATTAAAGTCCGTGACTGTACTATAAGTACACCTTTGTCTAACCCTTCCGGGAATACAGGCGCGATGTTATGTGTTGTCTTTCGGATACAACAATGGTTGAAGGACTGAAGGATTGCTTCTGTAAACTCCTAGCTCAATATAAATGGAGGTTGGATAGCTTCTCTAGGGATTATTTTTCACGCCATGTCTCGGTCCCGTATAAACAGGATGAAAGCTTTCAGCTAATTTTATTTTATTGCTTACGTAGGTAGGTACCTGTCTCCCTTACAAAACCTTGGTGAGGTACCGAGATAATTTGACTAGAGTCTCTCTGTAAAATTAGTTAGCGATGGCGGTGTGATACCCCCGTGCCTCAGAAAGCACGTTAAGTCTTTGGTTCTGCGCCTGATCTCTCTCCGGTCGTGGCGGATTGCCGTCCCATCGGACTATGAGAGTGAGGGAAGAGAGAGTGCACTTGTGTCTGCGCACACAATTGTGCAATATAATATCTCCCCCGCCGAAGGCTAGTCTCCGTTGAGATTGGCCGCCGTGGTCGAAATATTTGATAAGCTTGTATACAAAGCTACGACATACCCCTAGTTAAGGCTACACACGTCACGACTCGAGGTGTCTTTGGTAGACTCGACTTAACTAAGATCTTTAGCTGTATCGTAAACGAGGCGCTATGTCAAAATAATAGGTATGACGTGTTGCGAGAAGGAAAACAATTGACAGTCATCATCTGCCTAGCCTTTTCCCAACTATATTGGGGTCGGCTTCCAGTCTAACCGGATGCAGCTGATTACCAGTATTTTACATGGAGCGACTGCCTATCTGACCTTCACAATCCAGTAACTGGGTAATACGATACCCCTTGGTATGACTGGTTGTCAGACTTTCGGGATTCTGACGACCCGTAACGACTGTCAAAGATCCACAAATCACAGTCGCTTTATAAAATTCCGAAACCAAGCATTTGGAACAAGGCTATATTATGTCAACTATCTCCCGAGGGACTCAACTCCTAAGGGGAACATTACACCAATAACAGGCTCATGTAACAACACAATATCGACCTCGACACCACTTTCACCGTTGCGCCTGCGTCCATTCTGCAACGCTCAATCAACTGCACTGATTTATAACATTATAACGCACACGATTTATTAGCTTTGTTCATGCAGGCTCCTTTTAAGGGTGAGCAGGATTCTTAGTTTAATTGCTTAAAGGAAGTATATACAGGACCAAATTGAATTAGCTAGCAAAACTCCAGACGTGATGGGTATCGATATCTAGAAAAGGCTCGTGTCAGCTGCATCTATTAGACTGAAAGCCGACCCCAACATATTATGTAATTGGGAAAAGGCGAGGCAGATTGATAGACTTAAAGTTCAAAAAATATACAACATTAGTTTTTGTTTATGCTAAACCCGAAAAGGGGTCATTGTACTCATCATTTTGAACAAGTTTTTCTATGGGACCAACCTTGAAATCGCGAAAAAAAAATCAGCTGTTCCATACATTTGTGTTCACTTAAATCGACAAATTGTATGGAACAGCTGTTTTTTTTATACTTATTCAAAAAGTAGGTACTTAAATCTTACTATCTTTACTAACACGTGTATTTAGTTTTATCATTGCGACAGTTTAGTTGTTATCTCGCTGTAAAACAATAATTGGTATTAGAAGATTAAACGATGTAATATCGAGTACTTTCCGATCGTAAACTGAAGTATATCAGAGAGGTATCGATAAGTAGGTACATACCTACAGGCTTTTGACGTCACTACTTAGGTATCTGAATCTGAAGAGGCACTCAAAAGAAAGGAAGATACAACTTAGGTACAGATAATAATATATTGACATAGTAGGCATCTATGTAGGTACACATAATAACATACTACTTAGGAGGTACTTAGAAAAAAAAAATGAAACTGAGAAACAAAAATGAAATGATACTTACAAAATATTCATTAATATTGGGTCCCCCCCACCTATGAAATTGTTGTTTTTTTCTCACTAATAGAGAACCTCGTCACTTCTATGATTAAAAATATTCATCAATTGCTTGGTATTAAGTATATCGAATAATGACCATCATAGACAACTACCAATAGTATAAAAACCTTATTACTTATAGTTTATTTAACATAAAAAATACCTTAAAAATGACTCCTCATTTTGTTAGCAGAAATTACCACTATTTTTTTTTAACTTAGCCAAAACTTATTGTTGTCGCTTGATCTAAGTGGCATACGTTATCTTAGTTTTTAAACAGTAGTGCATAAAAGTTTTAAAACAGTTGTGTTCATGGTTGTTATAAAAATTAAGAAAACGTTAGTATTAAAAATTGCAATTTCTTTAAAATTTCCCATACAAAACACCAATTTCATAGGTGGGAACCTAATAAAAAAACCTGAGCTAGCAACCATTATTATTTAAAGAGTCTGTTAGCTATTTTCATGAAATGCTGAAAAGCAATATAATATTTAAATCTAAGTGTATTAACAACACCAAAAAAGCATTTCTAATATTTACGACAACGTGTTAGTGATCCGTTCATGTGCGAGTCCGACTCGCACTTGGCCGGTTTTTAATTAAAATATGCCTACTATCTACTTTTTACACTCAACTCTTATATAAATAATCATAACTTATACAAATATCTATTAATTTTCCACAGCTCAGCTTATTTAATACTTTGCTATCTTTAATTCATTTATTTTTATTCAATAATCGCTCAGTTTACGTAAAAGGCGATTATGCAAATGTTCGTATAATAATCGTAATCCTATTAGGTATACTTTGGTTTTGTATTAGGAGAGACCTTCAGAGATTAGTCACATAATTATTTCCTCTTTATATAAATATTATTAGGAGTTTCATGAAATAGAAGGGATGGAATTAGAAGCCTTATCTAGGTAGAGCCTAGCCTTATCTATTAGTATGTGGTTTCGACAATAATATTATTTTGATTTTTCGACGGCGGTATTCTTCTGGTATTTTTTTTAAAGTATTTTCATGATAAGCATTCATGAGACAATCATGCTGAAATGTGTTAAGTAGCGACCTCTGTATTGCAGTTCTTGTACTATAACATTTGGAAAGGGTTGTAGTTCTTATTAACAAAAGTAGATGTCGCTACACACGTGGCTATTTTAAGCACATTTTCAACTTAAAATTAAAGCAGTACATAGGTACTGGTTTAATTCTAAGTTGACATAAGTTGAAATATTTTAAACTGTAATGTAGCGCAGTTTAAAATATTTTATTATATTTCAGGTTGGCCATTTCAAATAAATACTTAGCTACGATTGTCAGCAAACAATCGTTTGTAATAGTTCGCACGGGCACCAAAAGATGGCGCTGATCTCAAAAGAAAAACTATCAAGAAATCATCTTACCTTATCAACCTTGTCAGTAGGTGGTGATGCCGGTGGACTCTGCGGTAGACCCAGGTCTTCATCATCGTCGCTGCCGTCACCTCGCCCCCGCCGCCTCACTGCCGCCACTAGCTCCGCCTAGAGAGAAAAGGGGAACTATTAATTTTAATACTGTCACTTTGGTCTAGTTATCCCAGTCGAGAGTGCGGTGAATGTACGTGTAGGTATCTCCCGGGCTCCCGACACACATGGTAATGAAGGGAAACATTCGGGTTTTAGTCGGCAGGAGAGCGACATAACCCTAGATTCTCCCCAGACTGAGTACCCATCCATGAGGATTTGCCCAAAGAAAAAAAAAGAAATTGTCACAAGCGCGACTGTTGATCGTGGTGTCGACTCGATCCTTGAGTTGGGCAAAGTGTTTTTGGTTCAGTAGCAAGAGCAACCCGAATTTTGGATTTGTGACCGATTTATGACGGCAATAAGTACCTACGTACAATATAGGAATTAATATGATTATGGCAACCCCTGCTTATCTCTTCGAGGAATAAAGCCGCAATGTTATGTCGTAATAATTTAAATCCACAGCTGTTTATATCTAAGTGTACTGATTTGAGCATTGTTTAACTTTAAAGGATAATTAATATTTTATTTAGTGATGTCTACATAGGGAAACCACTAAGGAAAATCTGGTGCAGAGCAGCTAATGACAATGTGTTTGTTTAAGTGTAGTTTAAATTACCAGAGTTAAGCAAGTGAGTAGTTGCTAGTTCCAAAGCGTAGTATGCAAGATATTTGAAAGAAAGTAAGAAAAATATTTTATTTTGGACACACACAAGCAATGACTATAAAGCCATTTTTGCACACAGGAAAAAAATATACCTAGATATATAAACAAAATCATGAAAACATAAAGAAACTTTACTTCCCCCCTCTCCCACTATTTTAACCCAATATGATGAGAGAGAAAGACCCGAGCCTTGTGCTGATTCTCAGCCTAGTTTGAATAAATAAGTTTTGATTTTGATTTTGAATATCGGTTTTAGTCAACTACATTCCGCCAAAAAAAATGAACGTGGATGTCGAATCATGAAGTAAAACTTGTCAGGCGTAAAACCAAGGCTGAAATCAATGTAGGCAACTTATTAGTTCGGAGTGTCTTGCCCGTTCTTCTCCATAGGAACCTACTACGCATTGGAGTGAGCAACTAGCTTCATATTTCTGGCTGACCGACCTCTTGACAACGCAAAAGTGCCTGTAATTGGATTATTTCAAATAAATGGTTTGAGTTTAGAGTGAAAACCAAAACATATATCACTAGTGATCCGCCACTGGTTCGTGCGGTTTTTACGACTTGACAATCGAGATTTCTTTCTACTACCTAATGTATTATATAAATAAACCTACCGGAATAAATTCTCTAAATGATGGACACCGCTTACTGGCTGTTCCAACTTGCCGCACAGTTGCGCACTCCAAGTCACCCATCCCTCGGACATTAGGCGCTATTAACGCTCTCCTGGACTCAAACACAGATCTTGATATATTTGCGGATGAATGGAAGGTGATACTATCGGAATGTTTGAAGTTTTGTGAGAAGAATGCATGACTGAGTTGAATCAATTATATTTTATCTCAAATTATATTAAAAAGTGTAATTGGCTTCGGCCGTTCTGTTCTATTTAAATAAATAAATGGTGAAAACCGTGTCAAAATCCGTTGCGTAGTTTAGAAGAACAACACTGTCACACAGTCAGACACGAAAAGAGACTTTAATATGGTGGATAGATGAATGCACGTCACACTGCAAAATACTGCCATGTTTTTGACCCATTAAACATGATAATTAGGAGCGGACAGTGATAAAGATAACAGACGCAGCTTCCTTTACATGTTATCAATTCGTTACAGATACTTGTTATGTGGTACAATGTTATGTTATATCATATGAGAATGCTTTGTTTGGGGCAAAAGTAACATGGGCGAAATGTAACATGGGCGAAAAATGGCAAATATAGCGTAGTGCACTTACACGACTGACACAAAGAACTTGTGAACAAAATCAGTGCCAATAGGGATGTTGGCTGGGTAAAAAAAAACACGTATTTTTTGCTTATCATATTAATAAAAATGATTTAGATAAAACGCATTAAAGTTGGGGAGTCTACGTCACAAGTCAGTATAAGATCTACAATCTAAAAAAAAAAATTACTTTCCTATAAATAGGTAGCTTAAAAGTTGTTACATATTCCACTCTTGTTGCTAGGATTCCAAGAAGTGACAATATTTGTCCATTTACATAGGTTTGTGACAATGGATACAACATGGATAGTTTCCTTGTGCTAATTTCAAAATGACTCTTTTGTTATGAGATCAGAAAACAAATGAACACACTTTGAGATTTTGCACACTCGCCTAGAGTGCGTTTCATCAAATAGTTCCTATCAAAGTCTCCACTTTTGTAGGGCAAATACGAATACGCTAGGCCGCTACGGCGCTATCCAATAGGTTCGTTTTTTAAATAAAACAGAAACGCACTCTAGGCAGTTAGGTACCTAGGTACTCTGTTTGTCCATCGCTACCGTCAACGGTACGACAACGAGAAAAAAGATTATTTGAACCAAACGAGACGTCCCAGTTGACGGACCGTACGTGCGGTGGACTGGCGGCCATAGTAAATTTATGTAGTTAGCGCTCTCATCTCGTTCTCATTGACGTCCCGTTGACGTGCCGGTGGACAAACGGCCCTACAGCCTCGCTGACTGGCAAGGGGAAATATTTTTACTGCTTATCGCTCTTCTGCCAATTTGACAGAAGCTGAGGCGAAAAGAAGCATGAGTTTTTTTTTCTATGTAACGAAGTCTGTTGTTATATGCCTTATTACTTTTCTTTGCATTTAGGAACCGTGTCAGTAGTCTTTGATTGGTAAATAACAGTTTGGTAATTTTGATTTGGTTAATAATATATAACGAGCGATTAAACAAACAATATAATCCCATGTTTCATCAGGATATCGAACACATAGTTGTTATTTTCATGACAATTCAAATAAGTAGGGCAAACAGCTGCAAAATATAAAATAATATAATTCTGAACAAACCCATAATCGTGCTAGTTTTCCGTCTGTGATCCAACTGAATTTCCTTTTCCATCCTTGACTCATACCCACTGGTAACTTTAGCACTTATTTTTGGCACTTTTTCACTAACTTAGCATTGCACTACACTATTTATTTTACTACTTAAATAATATTCCACATTGGCACTATTATATTGTTCCTTGGTCTAAATAATCCCGTGTGTTTTTTCTTTAATATCTGTTGATAGAAAACCTTTTTTATAAAACTGACACTAGTTTGAAATTGGAACACGTTCGTTCTCAAAGTGTTCAATGTTGATAAGTTTTCTGGTATTGTTTAAATAATTTCATCAATTTTGTTGATTTAAACGTATATTCATACTGAAGTCTTGTGTCTAACTAATTGTAAAATAACTAAAATAAATATGAAACAATAACAGGCGTTAGTCATGTCATATTTAGTTGTAAAGTCGTGTTCAGTACTGGCAGATAACAACGGGAAGTCGAATTAATTTAATGTTTACCGTGAAACCATTAGCCATCTTCAGGCTTTTGGTTTATTAATAACCGGTTAGATATGTCAATAGTTTGCTAATATATTTAGCACTCATAGATCATTCAAATAAGCTTTGTTTTTTTTATGATCTTGTATGGATCGAAATAAACGATATTTGAATTTGAATTTACGCGGGAAGATTTTTTAGTAAAGCGAGAACGGAAGAGAGTATATTTTTTTTATTTTTTCCCTATGTCAGGCGGTATTATACTGCAATGGAAATATAATTTTAGACTTGTTCATGTTTTTCACAGAATTAATTATGAGTATTCTGAAGCTGTAGATTATGGCTATTTTTACCTTATATGATCATGTATCACACGATCCATCCGCCTAGCCTTTTCCCAACATGTTGGGGTCGGCTTCCAGTCTAACCAGATGCAGCATAAATACCAGTATTTTACATGGAGCGACTGCCTGTCTGGGGTATCCTATTATCCAGTTACTGGTCAAAGTTAGTCATTTATTTGCTTTAAATGTGGTAATACAAAGGCGGTAAGTAGTTATATTCTTGAGCGATGACACATTTCGCCATATTTTGGCATGCAAATACGATACCCCTTGGTAAGACTGGTTTTCAGACTTTCGGGCTTCTGACGACCCGTAACGACTGTCAAAGACACATGAATGACACCCGGGACCTTCCAAGACACGGAATGTATGGAGAACACGATATTAGATAAATGGATTTAAAAATAATTAGTTCTTATAGAAAAATAAAGATAATGAACCGAAATTCCAAAGCTTGACTTCCTCCATGGTTTTATCTAAGTCTACGTTCCATCCGCCGTACTAGGCAATCATATCTACATAGTGGTTTATGAATCAGCTCCTTACGTAGTCGTCGTTCCTATTTTAAAACAATCTACACGATAAGTCACTGATTCATTTTAATTTTTTACTTACTTAAGTTGAAGAGATAATTGCTGTAATCTCATCTATGATGCATAGTTATGTACTTACTTATCAATAATATTGAATAGACATTGACATTGTGAAAATATTATGATAGAATACTCATATACGCACATCATATTAGTTTATCTACACCCATGACATAAATCTTCTATAAAAGTTTCTTTGTACAATATCGAACAAAAATGGCGCGGTACGACGTGAATTCGAATTTTTCGAATTCGAATGTGTTTTGTTTTTAAATTACGGTGCTTTGTTAGTGAAACGCTCGTGAATGACAATGTTCTTTTTTTGAAATGAGTTGCATTATGAAATTCAGTACAACATTATAACACCCGTTTGGATGATATTATGGTTACTATGACACTGGTTGTTATAATGTTGACAATAAGCTAACTGTTTCAGAAACTTTTTGAGAGGATTTATAGCATTGGTGTAGATAAAAGTACATAAATATTACAAGTAGGGTAGCCCCCTATTATTTGGGACTTAGGTATACATAACTAGCGAAATGTGGGTGTGCTATAGGTACAGTCACGAGCACTAATATGTATACACTTAGCAACTTTTAAAAGTGATTTTCTCCTACTGTATTGATTGTAATTTTATTTTATAAGGATCATAGTATTTTGGAACCTATTACTCGTATGAAATAGGTATCATCTCAAAGTTGTAATCGTTATTCCACGAGAAAATCGTTATTGAATTTTGCTGAGTGTATACATACTTTTGCTCGTGACTGTACACCTATGCCTAACCTTTTGAGGAAATAAGGTGTGATGTAATGTAAGGTAAGGTAAGCCAAATTACTGTTTTTGGTAGAAAACTTCTTCATCAAAATTAACTTTGAAAGTATAACCGGACATCGAAAAGGCTAATGTATGGCACTCGTGCCTAATTTAGAAAAAAATTAGCAGTCTACCGAGCTATGACAAAAGTTTAAACGGATCTATAAATACCAGGGCACCAGGACATGAAAGAGATTGCATAGGTATATCATGTACATATAATAGCGGAGTGTGATATTTTGTAACTGTTATAACAATGGATAGGTTACTTATTAACAAACCAACTCATTGTTTGATATACTCACACATTTGAATTTAAATGTGCAAATGATACTGTGGTAAGCTTTTCGCTATAACAGATAGAACAACTCCCTTGAACTCCTTCATCCTGAAGAGGTTTGTTATAGCAAAATCCATACTCATAGAAAAAAAACAATCTGCCTAGCCTCTTCCCAACTGTGTTGGGGTCAGCTTCTAGTCTGACCAGGACCCTAATTTCCTAATACACGATCAATCACAATCTGAATCGGTTTGAAACAAATTGCTAAACCATTGCTTGATAAATTGGAAAAATAATCTGCTCAACAACGTAAATAACGCAATTAATGTTGTTGAACTGTCAAAATGAAACAGATTACTCTAAGGGCTGATATCATCAAAGTCAGATATCTTTTATCCGTGGAATAAATTTTGAATTTTTGAAACGGCGAATTTCACCAAACTTTTATACCGAGTATAAGTCTTATCCTGCGAATAAATTTTGAATTTTTGATAGTTTTTCCATACAAAAACTGTCTGACGACAATTTTATTCCATGGATAAAAGATATCTGACTTTGATGAAATCAGCCCTTAATCGGTTAAGTTACTCAATTAGATAGCGGATGCAGCTAAATACCAGTATTTTATCACAGCCCAGTTACTAGGTACGGTGCCCCTTGGTGGATAGACTTTCAGTTTTTATACAAAGAAAGAAAGAAAATACGTTTATTTGCGGCAAACATGACGCTAAAAAAGGACAAATACAAGAAAATTACAAATTGGGAGAAAATATGCGTCACAAAGAGGTAGTCTCACTTTAACGACAGACTTTGAGAGGATCAGATTTCACAACAGAACTTTTTCTGTTTAACTTTTAAAGAGTTCCGGTGGGACCTAAGGCCCTGGGCGTTCATGTCTGTATCTTATATACCCCTTTGCAAAAAAAAAAAACGGGCGGTTTTGATTTCTGTACATTATTGGTAATCATTTAGTTGTAAAGAGGTTTTAATAGCCAAACTATGTTACTGGCACTTAATAAAGAGTCTGGGTAAGAAAAAAAGTTAATTCCAAATTCGAAACTTTTGTTTAAAAACAATAATAATCCCGTTTTCCGTTTGTGACTTTTACTAACACTTTGCAGTTTTGCGGTTAGAAGGTTATCCTGGCAACTAAAACTAAGTTCTCGTTATTTTCAGTAGAATAATTAATGTTTGTCGCATAATCCAGCCTTATTGTGACTTAAAAGAAGTGATATCTTTGTGTTGATTGTAATGACAGAAAAAGCGATAAGAGCTAGTAAAATTGTAGCGCTGCTGGAAGAGAGGTGTAGCCAAAAAACTATATTCTTATTGATTATAACAAAATACTAGTCATTTATGCTAAAGACATAGTAAAAATATTAATATTATTCATAAAAAAGCCAATGACTGTTAAGGTGCCCGTTTCTTTTACTTCTTAAAAACCTTTCTTGACAAAACTCATCGAAAGTAGTATTTATTTAAATCAACCAGAAAAACTAACATTTAAAATAACAGATTTACATACTGAGATGGAAATCCCTAATAGCATAACATAATTTCAATCAAAAACCGACGGATTTTGATAAAATTGTCTGCTTGCTGTTACTGAATTATCAAAATGATGTAAGATGTAAGTATGTAACCCAATTACCCAGCGGCAGTTGAAAGTGTATATCCCTTGAATGGCCATAAACACACTTCTTGTTATACCACTTGTACTTTAATCTCTGCTAACCCCATAGCGGGACGGTGATACGGTAATGACACATATTTCTCGCTAACGAAGAATAATAGCTGAGTATCGGGTGATGATGGACAATGCCACCGCAGCCGCAGGAAAACCTTGTGTTAAACTAGAACACGTCAGTCCTACATTCATATTATTTTAGGGTTTGACGAACTTAACAAAAAAAAAAAAAGAATCTAAAAGTCATTTAAGAAAGTATGGAAATTAAGCTGGGAATCAGAAAGAAGAAAGGAAACGTTTGAAGTTCAAACGTTTCCTTTCTTCTTTCTGATTCCCGATTACTTACTTTTTACTGGGTGGGATGACATACCTAATAATATACTTAAAAGATTTAAATACGTACTGGCACCTCCGCTAACGCACATCTTTCAGCTATGTTTATCTACAGGAATATTCCCTAAATTGCTTAAAAAAGCTGTGGTCACACCAGTATTCAAAACAGGAGACAAAAACTGTGTGAATAACTACAGACCCATTTCAGTGTTAACAGGGCTTTCAAAAATTTTAGAAAAAATTATTAACTGTAGATTGATAAAATATCTGGAAGATAACAGACTTCTGTCAGATAGTCAATTCGGCTTTAGGCCCAAAAGATCAACTAGCCAAGCAGTACACAAATTGACTAATTATATAACTACCAATCTAGATAATGGTATGCACACAATTGGGATCTTTCTAGACCTCGCCAAGGCCTTCGACACTATTTCATGTACTTTACTTTTGCACAAGCTTGAAACACTTGGAATAAGAGGAGCACAACTGCAACTATTTTCGGACTACCTTAGTGATCGTCATCAATGTGTAAAAATTGATCAGTATACAAGTTCTGAAATTAAAAACAGTGGTTTTGGAATTCCACAAGGCAGCATTTTGGGCCCTACGTTATTTTTAATCTATATAAATGAACTGTGCAGCCTGTCACTTCAAAATGGTGTCATAATGTCTTATGCGGATGACACCGCTCTATTATTCACAGGTAAATCAAGAAGTGAGGTCTATGAACATGCTCAGAAGGGTTTTAACATTTTGTCTAATTGGCTTCATAATAATGTACTAACATTAAATATAGATAAAACTAAATACATTTTATTTTCAATGAGTAATACTAACATACCGTCTACTAATCTAAACATTTACGCACATAATTGTAGTCCGTACGCTGACACCGCATGTTCCTGCCCCACTTTAGCAAAAGCTGACCATTTAAAATATCTAGGTGTCACTATTGACTCCAATGTAAATTTTCGTAAACATATTGATTCTCTATGTACTAGAGTGCGCAAATTAATATATGTCTTTAAGAATTTACGGAGCATAGCCGACTATAAATTAATTAAACAGGTTTATTTAGCTTTGTGTCAATCCATTCTTACCTACTACATAACCTCTTGGGGTGGTGCTGCAAAAACAATTTTACTCCCTCTAGAGCGCGCTCAAAGAGCAATTCTAAAGGTTGCTACCTTCCGCCCTTTTAGATTTCCTACGCACCAGCTCTACATAGCATGCAATGTACTAACAGTACGGCAATTATTTATACTAAGCATAGTATTACACCAGCACACTGCACTTCCTTTTGACCCAGTACCCTCTGACAAGAGAAGGAAGGACTTGGTTTGCATGAAGCCACAAACTAAACATGCGTTTGCAAATCGATTTTATGTTTTTTTAGGACCTTTTCTGTATAATAGGCTCAACAAGTTACTTAACTTCTATAGTGTAAGTTACAAAAAATGTAGTAAACTGTTATCAGAATATTTAACGACACTCAATTACACAGACACAGAAAAACTTCTAGAAATTATGTCATGATCATAATTTATTTCCTCGTAAATATTTACTTTTGTATAATTACATAGGTTTAGTTTTAGACATGAATGTACCAATATGCTTTTTCTCATAGTTGTTAATTTAATTATTATTTTATATCAGTTTAACTTTAAATTTTAGGGTCCCAATTCAATTAAATGTAAAGTGATGGCCTGAAACACAGGTTTGAATTAACCTAGTTCGGGCGGGTCGCTATCAAAAATTTGAAATTCCAATCCATCACTACTTCTTGCCCCTGTAAACAAAATATTTTAGTTTATCTTTAGGTATCTACTTTAATTGTGTGGAAATTCTTACTGTTGTCGAAATGTACAATTTTTAAACGTTTTATATTCAATAAAATTATTTATTATTATTTATTATTATTATTATTGACTTAACTAGTTAATGGAAATAGAATCCCCTATACGTACCCCTATAATCCCCTTACAGTACTGCTGTGGAAGTGTGGTGTTACATAGTTAGTACTAGAAAGTGGTGAAGGGCGGGCGTTTTGGGGGACTGTCTTATGTAATTTTGACGTTCAAAGTTTGAACGTCAAAATTACATAAGACAGTCCCCCAATAGTAGTAGTCAATAAAAAGTAAGTAAGTACCTAATTAAAGAGCTTATGCCTACATAACAAAATCTCAAAAACAGCTGTAGATTTTAGACCAAGTGTGTTTCACAATAATAAGGTTTGAAATGTACTAGTGTTTTATTTTTTACCTCAATATTTTAGGTATCAAATTGAACTTAAAGAGCTTTTATTTAGAAAAACCAAATGTAAAATATTGGTTTAGTTTAGAGGATGAAAATAAGTCACTAAGTTCTGCAGTCTTAAAAATACATTTTGCTAAAGAATGAATAAATAACTAGTTTTCCACCCGCCAACACGAGTTTAAATAAATTCGTCATTCTACAAGGAATCCATAAAAATATGATAATTATGTACTTTATACGACTAAATCTTTAAATTATAAACATTTAACAAAGAAATATCACATTAAAGAACGTTTCATTATGGAGGTCAAATATTATGTAGTCATTAGTGAAATAACTGTGACGCAAAGAATACACGGTAGTCGCTTTCATTTTTATATCACCTCAATTGTATTGAGCTGTCAACAGAGTAGGTACCTAGATCTGTCAAAACGAATGCCATTGCGAAAGCGAGTGTAGATTAGAAGCAAATCAAAATGAACAATGACATTATATAAATAAATAGGTGACTGTAATATGAATACAGCTCATCATCATCATCTGCCTAGCCTTTTCCCAACTATGTTGGGGTCAGCTTCCAGTCTAACCGGATGCAGCTGAGTACCAGTATTTTACATGGAGCGACTGCCTATCTGACCTCCACAACCCAGTAACTGGGTAATACGATACCCCTTGGTTAGACTGGTTGTCAGACTTTCGTGCTTCTGACGACTAGTAACGACTGTCAAAGATCCACAAATGACAGCCGGGACCAACGGCTTAACGTGCTTTCCGAGGCACGGAGGAGTCTCGATATGTGAAAATGGTCACCCATCCACGGACCAACCCCGGCAAGCGTAGCTTAACCTGATGTATCGACCCGAGCGGCTGTTATTACTTAGCCACGAGCTCCTCTGCCGCTGTAATATGAATACAGCTGTTGTTCATAAAACAAAACATGCTAATAAAATGTTAACAATCGTTTGAAAAGAGGTAAAGCTTACAAAATCCGCGAGGTAACGTTAACTCTGAGATAAACATAAAAATATTAAATAATACGCGCCAGTTCACAGGTCGTATCCTCTTGTCTCGTGGCCCAAGTGACAAGATACTAGCGAGCATGAACTTAGCACTTCTCCATCTGACTGAAATCGACTACGAAACAAAAGAGAAATGAAATGTTTTTTTTCAAATCTAAATCGATAGCTAAGGATAACAACAAACGACGACCAAATAGGTAGATACATTGACGTGTCAAGTTAAGTTTTTGTTATATTAATATTAACCTCACTGTCAACTTGACTTGAGTGAAATGTGACGTAGGTACAAGGTTTCACCCAATTATTCACCCTGTAATTGAATCTGATCATTGCACTGTAATGAGTTATCCGCGGGTAAGCATAGCATAATTAGCCTATAACTAATGTTACCAGTGCTCAGACACACGCCTCTTCTCTGTGAGAGGGACTGAGCTGTAATCCACCACGCAGGCCCAGTGCGGGTCCGTGGATGTCATATATCTTCGTTTTGTTTTTATTTTATGACATGCCGGTTCTTTCTTTACAGCTAAGCATAGGACATTCCTATTTTATGCCAACTAGCTCCTAGAATCTTTGTCGACTCGCACACTACATTTGCATATTCGTGGCCTCGATTTAATATATCCAACCCGCTATACTCGTCTCCCTTGCACCATAACATCACAAAAGCGAGTGGAATTTCACTTTCGCGATGATAGAACAATAACACAATAGTAAGCTCGGAGGCAGCTCAGCACAGTTATTAAGTTATATAGGACATTGTGCTACTTCGACATTTCAACGATTTCCTCCTTGCAATGCTTGAAGGAAAATTGTTGCAGTATTTATTTGCTTCGAGCTATTTAAAGCTAATAAGGTAGATATGCACGTAGGTAGGCACCGATAGTATTTATTTTAAATTAATTAACATATATAAAGTCACGCGCCTTCTTCCCATGGGGGTAGGTAGAAACCAAATAACGTCACCAGCCTGCTACGCTCCTTACATAGATACTCCTTTGCCTCGTGTACGTTCATACATCAGGGGGCCTACCACCACGGCTTGCAGCAGTATTATTTTAATATTACTTCAGTATAGGAAAGAGATGAAGCTCTACAGGACGTGTAGCTCCATCTCTTTCCCCCACGAAGTAAGATTGCGATACGCCTGTTGCGAGTACTACGCATCTGACCTTTTTAAAGACCATCACAAATAAGGTCAATATTACATAATACTGACCTTATTTGTGATGGTCTAAGTGGAAACAGCGGGGACGCCCTAGGAGGACATCCTCCTAGGGCGTCCCCGGTGTTTCCACTGACATCTGCCTTGTAATGAATACTTTTTGTTAGTCGTCATTCATTCATCCTCTCAAATTAATTAAATCCATGCTTAGGATGTTTCAATTTGAATTAGTTATGAGACTGTATGAAAATAGGTAAATAATAAAAACTTTTTACAAAAAAAAAACAGCTGCCTTCCAAAAAAAACACTAAAAAAGTGAAAAATAACTTTAATTTTGGAAGTCGGTGTCTTTGCTTATCAATTTGCGTTTTTCGCCACCGACTTCCGAAATTAAAGCTATTTTTCACTTTTTTAGTGTTTTTTTTGGAAGGCAGTTGTTTTTTTTTTTGTAAAAAGTTTTTATTATTTACCTATTTTCATACAGTCTCATAACTAAGTTAATTGGCGGAGTAATCGCGTAACATATACATACAAAAGAACATACAGACGAATTGAGAACCTCCTCCTTTTTGAAGAAGTCGGTCAACAAAAATTAAAAGCACGTTTCCAGGAGGACAAAATGTTTGTGAAGTTGTTTCTGAAGAACGAAACGAAATAAAGTTTTTTATTTTTTTTAGTTTTCAAAATAATTTGGTAAGTACTTATAATTTTGGTTGTTCCGCTTGGTAACCAAACGAGGTAAAATTCAATGTAACTTAAATAAAATGATAACTGATCGCAATTTCTTTCATTTTGACAGTTCAGCCACGTTCATTGCGTTATTTACAGTGTAGAACAAACGAATTTACATGAAGCAATGGATTAGAAATATCCTTTACAACTCTCGTATTGTAGTTGCAACTCTCGTATTGTATTACTGTATTACGCAATTAGGGTACTGGTTTAAATAATTCATATTGAAGAGTCTTTACTAAAATGAAGATTTAATAATAGTGTTCACTAAAAGCGTTTATCATACACTTCTAATAAAGACTGTAATTATTTCTTCAGTTTTAGAGAGTTGGTAAGTGAATATATTACAAAGAAGCTCGTTAAACTTGTATTGCGCAAGTTTCGTTTTATTTTCTTCACTATAATTACTACATAGTTCTTGATTCTAAGAGAATAATACCGTTTATTTAGATCGCTTATATCTACAGTGTGTAACAATAACCCTGTCCGATGAGTGAGGGTGTAATTAAAAAAAAAAAAAAAAAATTCGCCGCATTTGTTTTCAATGGGGTAATTTTACCGGGTAGTTAGTGGATGTCTACAAGTCATAACATAACATATGACCTCTATGGAAAATTTGCTAATTTATAATGTAAGTAATTGGGGTAATTTTGGTACTAAAAACGTGAATTTCAAATTGCAGTAACTTTTTTATTTTCAATACTTAATAATTATATTTTTATTTATTTTTCTGGTAATGCTAATGAAGTACCTATGTGCCCCATTCGGATCGGACAGGGTTTTTTTACATATTGTACAGTCCTCGAAAAGTTTTGACAGGGACCTACGCTGATCACGCTGACTTATAGTCTCGTAAGTGGCGGCCCATTGGGAAACGGTCCCAATGGGCCGCCACTGCTCTCACTAGATTATTGGTGTACTGTGTGAAAAATGATATTGCTAGTATAAGGGAGCTACTGAGGTGACGAATTTTTGGAGAAGTATGGAAGAACAAGATAATGTTGCGTCGACCCCAAATAAATTGACCGTTAAAGACTTCAATGACAACAATGGCAAAAAAAAACAAAATAAAAATGAAAATGGGCGTACAGTATACGTACGCCCCGAAGTTTTTCTTTTTCTATGGCAGAAAGCAATAATTTTGTTAATATTTTATCTTTTAATTACGGGATATTAAAAGATATTAACAAAATTATTGCTAATAAACAATTAATTCAAATACAAAAGCCTTAATGAAGTCATCTTCCTAACCCAATTAAGAAAAGACAGATCGCCAGCAATCGCTCAGAAAGAGCGAATAAGTATACAAAATTAATAACGAAGGAGATAGAGTCCATTCAAATCCTTGTTTCCAATTGACGTTATTTCCATTTGAAGGAATATCAACTTAATGCTAAAGTCAATTAAGTTGATTTCAGAATGACAATAACTCATTAAAATGTTTGAAGTTAAAGCGTGAAATCCACTTTAAGATAGGGCATTAAAGTTGTTTTTACCAAAAACAAACATTTGTATATGTTCATAAACTAAATCGCGGTTCTTGATCGTATTAATTACTTACAGTCGAGTCGGCTTGATTTGTCGGAAAGTAAACAGCGTATCTTCACGATTTCAATAACAGAAATAATTATGTTACAGATTATTATTATTATTATTTTGATAATGAAACAAAATATTCGTGAGCGTTTTCCGTATTTTATTGTATGTAGGGAGAATTACTCACACAAAAAAAATCACCAGTTAAGTTTTGTCTTCAAAAAGAAAAAGTTCCATAACGATCATTTTATTTAAATATTTTAGTGATGCGTGGGTGATTGTAGTCACAGTATAAATAAGTACAGTATTCTATCTTCATAGAAAACGGCCAAAACGAAGCGCTTCGAAATCTCAGTTTAAATCAGTACGCAACATTCTCGAGAGCGCGGCAGTTACGTACGGACGCGGAAGGTTTATCTACCGAGAGGCCGTAGGTCATTATTTCAAGGTCACTGCCGAGACATAATACTGTTATTTTATTATACTGTGTCGTAGTAGAGGTTATTATCTCTAGCCTTATTACAAAAGCTTTGGACCGTGCACCATTACTTTATCGGCGGGGAAAAAGGTAGTAGGTATACAAAGATTAAGTACCTGTACATCTATCTTGAGATCTTCAAGGTATTCGCCGAGGTGAACTGGGGTATTCGATATTGTATGATCATGGTGGTTAAGTTTGTGGAATGTACCGTGAATGGAGGTGAGAAAACTTTATGTCCCTATCTTTAGGGACGCATTAATTAAACTGTCTCCAGCCATATTGCACCCAGCAGCAGTAGAGGTCTTTATCATTTAAAACTGGTATAAGGACCTAGACAAGTGACAATCGCTTCGAAAGCGTTTCATATTTCAACAGGATTGACATAAGGTTTTCAATAGCTTATGTCAGTCCTATACATTTTTGCCTTTTGACACAGGCCTCCTCTCTTTGAGAGGTAGTGGGGTGTCAAACTACCAGTGTGCGGCCCCAGTGCGGGTTGGTAGATGTCACATGTCTTCGAATTTTCGGTTCTAGGACATGCGGGTTTCCTCACGATGGCGATGTTTTCCTTCACCGTTTTGAGAGCAGTAGTGATGAAATAATTTACACAAAGTAAACTCACTAGACTTAAAAGAAGTATTTTGTTGAACAGTGGGACAATTAAATACTGCTTATAATACCGGCTAACTCAAGAATTTACATAACTAACAACCTGAATCACGAAGTTATTCGTTGCATAAAACTATTTTCTAGTATTTTATCCAGTTCATAAAATACAGCATTAAACAGACTGGTATATAAATAAGTACGTATGTTCCTACATCTTATATAAACATGTACAGGAAAATAGTGATGACATCACTCAATATAATTAATATTGTTTCCAATGCGTTTATCGTTCAGGTAGGTATAGAACTATAGACACAGTATAAACAAGTAGCAGTTGTGGTCGGGGTGGGTCTGATAAAAGGAAAAGAGCTTCCGTTGAAGGTATTTTTTTTTTCTCGTTTTTCTATTTAGCACAAGCACCGCGCGCCGGTAGGGCCTCTTGGCAAGCCCTCCCTGACGTCTCCCTAACGTCTTTCTTAGCCCGCCACAGAGCTCCGTGTCCACGGAGGAGTTCTTACACCGCCGGCTATATCTACAGTAATATAATCTTCATATAAAACGGCCGAAATGACGCTCTTCAAATCTCAGTGTTCAGCAGTACGCAACAGTTTCGAGTGCGCGGCAGTTACGCGGAAGGTTTATCTACCGAGCGGCCGTAAGTAATTATTTCACGGTTACAGCCGAGATATAATACTGTTACTTTACTATACTGTGGTATAGGATAAATCAGAAACTTTATAGGGAAAATCATTGTATTAAAATAAGGGTTAAATATAGTTTTGCAGTACCTATGTTACAGTAAGACCATGTATAGTTTTAGATGTCTAATATGCATACGCATAATCAGCCTATAAGTTCCCACTGGATCAGGCTGAGAGTGAGTGAGACGTAAACAATCACGCGGGCCTTTCAAAAAAAAAAATATTTTTTTCGCTTTCTGCATGTTTTTCAGGCAATGGCTTCGAATATGCTACATAAACCCATGTGATATAAAAAATTTGGCAACCCTAGTTGTAAACTATGACAGAGACAGAATGATGTTTTAAATACGTTTAGAGTTTAGCGTTATATGCACTAATGCTGGGGCTACACTGTCGCGTTATCGCGAACTATACTTCGTGCGCTCTCTGTTGCTCAGCGAGATGGCGAGCCGTGTGCGAGAGAGAGCGCACGAAGTATAGTTCGCGGTAACGCTACAATGTAGCCCCAGCATTAGTGATTTGTGGTGCTAGTGTGCCTTATTGTTACATAATCAGGCTGCCAAGAAACAAATGACAGAAATTATGTGCAATACACGTTTATAGTATGTATGTATGTCAAAGTTTCAGATGGACCAGTGAACTTTGACCAGGCACTATGACGTCGGTACCTAAAGGATTTGCAAAAAAGACCTTGTAATTAAATTAAATCTGGCCGGAATCACCTTAACACATTCCAAAGATTCAGACCGAATCTGCATAGGTATTTCACGTAAATATCAAGGCAACACAATTACCGTTTACAAAATATTACACAAACTATACAGCAAAAGCTTATCATATTTTATGGACAAAGAAATAAAAAATAATATTCACCAAAAAGACTTTAGTTGCCAACAGCCAGGCCATGTTCCAAATAGTTCGCATTGCCTCCGAAATTCGCGCCATTTTGTTACGTCACACTTCAAATATCCGAAATTCCAAATTTGAAAAGTATGATGCACATTCAATTTTTGTTTGAGTGACTAGAATGAAATTAATTTATTGTTGTTCCTTTGTTTTATTCTTATTCCATCGTTACGGAATTTATAAACATAAGATGTTATGGGCAAATAAATGAACAATATAGTGAAAATTTTGTTTGAAAAGAATACACAGCAGAGTGAGCAAAAAACATAATTGCTTCATCATTACATTCTCTATGACTTAACATAATCGTTGATGCTACTCGTACTCAAGTTTGAATACATTTGAAATTCAAAAGTTGACTACAGTTTGAGCAGTCATTTCGTACCTTTTTAGTTCTGAAGAGGCCTAAAAAGCTCTTTGACCCTCAAGACCTTTTATGCTTAGCATTTAATAAGCACATTTCCCGGGACCAAACAATAAGTAATTAAAAAGTAACTCAACAAACAAAATTACCAATTCAAATTCACTTTCCGTAACTCAAGAATGAGAACAACAAATTCCAAATTTGAAAATCCGCGCGAAAATTTTTGACAGCTATTTTTTTTATTAAAAAAGAGGTAAAATGTTGCACAGTGTTGCACGACAGAAAGAATCAAAACCACTGGAAGTAATTGTAAGACGTATAGTTTACTCTGTGAAGAGAATTTTGGAAAGTAGAAGCATCAAGCGAAACGGTACTGAGCATTGAAATTAATGTATCGTCGCTTGCGCCGCGTGCACAGTGGCGAATTACCGTGAAATGGTGGTATTTTTCTGTATTGTGATTTGTTTTTTTGACGAAACAATTAGATATTGTATCTGGTTATTATCATTCTGTAAATTGTTTGTCTGTAATCTAATGATTGGCTGAAAAGATTATTTGAATGAGAGGTTTAGAATTCTGAGCCCTATGTCTGACAACTTTGCTTAAATCAAAACCTAAATCTCTTAGTTGTGCTAAACACAATCCTTAATACCACAAAACCATGTTTATCAGTAGTTTAGCCTAAACACCTTTTAAACATGACATTTCTGTATGGAGTTTGACATAAAACTGACATTAGACACGCGTTGAACAAGTGTCTAAGTTTTTGTGGTAAGGCCCAATACCCATTTTTTTGCCCTTATTCTAGCGGATTTTTCTCATACGATACTATTGCACCCATGCAATAGTGTTTTTGGCTGATTAAACTTAGAATAGAATGTCATTCTCTTTTTTTGGTGTAATGTGTGTTTAGTTTGTGCAGAATAAACAATTTTTCTTTCTTCTTTCTTTCTTTGTCGTATTGAGAAAAAAATCGCATCCCTCCATAATATCTCCTACTGACCATTCCGGGTATCGAGAATATCAGCCAGCGACCAACCAACAATGTGTCCCGCTCCTAACGTGATTTACTGTCGTTAAATTAGAGGTAATAGATAAATTATTTGGAGAGAATTAGCAATGCGTGGCGGACTGGCGGCTGTAGCGTCCGCGTGTAACAAGACGCGGCATTCGTGAGTTGTTATCCACGAGACAACTTGACGAGATGATGCGGTCTGGCAGAGGAAAGCAGAGGAAAAACGGAATCACGGGCGAACTGACAGCAACCAAGTCTTATCAGTTCGCCCGTCTGTCTGTCACAGGCTACTTTTTAAGGTTCCGTACCCAAAGGGTAAAACGGGACTACTAAGGCTCCGCTGTCTGTCTGTCTGTCACCGGGCTCATGAACCGTGATAGTTAGACAGTTGAAATTTTCACAGATGATGTATTTTTGTTGCCGCTATAATAACAAATCCTAAAAAAACAGAATAAAATAAATATTTAAGGGGGCTCCCATGCAACAAACGTGATTTATTTGCCGATTTTGTAGATAATGGTACGGAATCCTTCGTGCGCGAGTCCGACTCGAACTTAGCCGGTTTTTTTTTTACTGCCAACTAGCCTATTAAATAACCACGGAGTTCTTAAGTTAAACACAATTTTACTTTGTACAACAGTGAACCAATATGCCTTGTACAATAAATACAGGCGAACAAAGTTCTTCGGCACGATATTACAAAACTTTTATAGGGTAACTATTTCATTTTCATGATCCCCGTCCGAAAACTCACGTAACTAATGAAACTTCGGCTAGTAATAACGAAACGATAGTTTAAGTTCTGATGACATAATAAAGAAGATGGCATGGTGAAGATAGTGTTGGAAATTAGAACACAGGCTCTGCGTGACCAGGGGGCCTACCACCACCGCTTATGCTACGGCTACACTTCGCGTTATCGCGAACTTTTCTTCGTGTGCTCTCTCTCGCACACCTCTCGATGTCTCGCTGAGCAACAGAGAGCGCACGAAGCGCGATAACGCGAAGTGTAGCCCTAGCATTACAGCAGTATTTAATCTTACTTCGTGGAGGAAAGAGATGGAGCTATACGTCCTGTAGAGCTTCATCTCTTTCCTATACTGAAGTAATATTAAAATCATACTGCTGTAAGCGGTGGGGGTAGGCCCCCTGATGGGTTCCGATGCCTTCCAGAGTCGCGGGAAAGTCCGAAAGGGTTACCGTGGCCTCTGGCAACACACAGGCAACTGAAGGAACACGGGTGGGGTTTAGTCAGTAAGAGTGACATGCCCTACGCTCCGCCCAGAGCGGAAGAAGTAAAAAAAAAAGGCTCTGCGTGGTACTCAAACCTGAGGGGCCATTCCCGTGTTTTTAAGAACGAACGTTCGCATTCTAATAACGACGGGGTGAAATTGATTTCAAGGGGTCATTATTGACCACTTTCAATATGGGACAAAACACTGAAATCGCGAAAAAAAAATCAGCTGTTCACATTTATGTTCGCATAGCTCATCATAACGTAGGAAACAACCCATTTTTTTTTCGCGATTTCTGGATTGGTCCCGGTCAGAGTGAAAGTTGTTCATAATAATGAGTACAATGACCCTTTATGAGGATGCCCAAGTATTAAATTTCACCCTGTATGCCTATTTGTTTTCATTCAAACTATGAGTAGTTGACATAAATATAAAAAAAAATGACCGAAAACAACAACAAAAAAAAACGTTATTTTCATTTAAAGATTTAAAAAAGTTTCTATCCGACACCGTGCTCGCTAGTGGCAACGAACTTACGTCCCGTGTGGTAAAGAGCAGTTTTAAAAAAAAAACTTGTAATTTTCCATTGCTTTTACAAAAAAAAAAAAAACAAAAAAAAAAAAAAAAAATATTAGCAAAAGAAAAAGGTGATGAAGGACATCGCTAATCGCTTTTACGTTCTATAAATGAAACCAACCCACTGGTTGCAAGGATAACGGTGTTTACCCTAACACCCTGTATATTCCATAGACATTCCATGTCATGTTTAAATAAATTATTATGTATCTTATTTGAATATTTGGAATGTCTAGACGATTATATACGTAACACTTAAATTCCAAATGCTATATAAATAGTTAAATATACCTACTCTTTATTACATAACCTGTTTCCTGATTCTGTTAACATTTATTGTTTTTTTTTAAACAAGAATTCCTAAGTCTATAGTCAGAAATTTCGGATCAACGGAATTCTATGAATTGTTTTTATACTATGCTTGACCTACGAAGTTTGGTAGTAAGTAGTTAGCAATAACTGCCTCGTTGGTCTAGCGGTCGCAAGCGCATGAGGTCTTGGTCTCGATTTCCGGGTCGGACAAAGTGTAATTGAGTTTTTCAGCCCGGAATCAGGTTTTTGGCAATACGCTCGCCCCCTGTTACATGGGAGCATAACTAGCGAAATGTAGGCGTCACCTCTGCCTAACCTTCGGGCAATACAGGCGTGATGTTATGATGTAGATAACTACACCACACTACTAAACTAGGTAAGTCTTATTTGGTGTCTTATGGATAGATAAGACACCAAATAAGACTTACCTAAGCATGAAGAATATATTGTTGATCAAGTGCTTAATAGACGTGTTTATCATTAATTGGTATCAAGCTGAGTCGAAAAGAAAATAACTGAACAATGACACACTCTATCTAAAGCTTGCCGGAATTCCCACTGGGATCTTTATTTATATGTGTCCTACGTTTATTTATAACAAGTGTGTTATAAAGGCTGGCCTATTTTTTGGCCAAAGAATCAGCATTGCTATTCAACGTGGCAATGCTGCCAGCCTTTTGGGCACTTTTCCTGTTGACAGCGATGCAGACGAATTTTTTGATGCCCTTTGATCATTTCCCCCCCTTTTTTTCTAGATTTATACATAATTATTATTATTAATTTAAGTCAGTAAGTAGTTGTATTACATTTTATATAGACAAAACTAAGATAGTTAATTGATTGAGGCGTGACTTTGCGGAAATCCATTATAAAATACAATAGACGCAGATATATTTAGTAACCTATTCCGCTTGACTATTCTTCAAGAGTCATAAAAACCCTGTAAGAAATCGACACGTATTTTACCTCTCAACGAGGCATCTTCAAGATGACGATTGACCAATTGCAAACCAGAACGCGACGTGTTACCACACCGAGCGCTGGACGCAAAGAACGCTCGGTGTGGTCACTCTTGAAGAATAGTCAAGCGGAATAGATTACTAAATATATCTGCGTCTATTGTATTAGACAAAATTAATTAACTAGATAATAAAGAGTAGGTAAACAAAATATTTGTATAGAACAGTGTTCAGACTTCGACAACTCCACAGATTCATCTCTGGTTTGACAGAATTTGCAAAAATTCTGACGCACATGGCGCCAAAACTCTTTAAGGCTATTATTTATAACAAGAGGAAAGAAATGAAACCTGCTTTAAGACAAATAAAAAACTGAAACAGCTGCTCATATTTCACACGAATTAATATTATGATGCTAAATATAAGCTGAAGTTTTGTTATTACGTAATAATCTTTTTATTTGTCTGCAGTCTTGTGTTAATGTAAGCAATTCTTTAACTTTCTAAGGGAACAGAAAAGGCTATTTTATAGCCACACTTACGGCACACATCATCATCATCATTTCAGCCGAAAGACGTCCACTGCTGGACATAGGCCAAGCCCCGCCACTTCGACCGGTTCTGTGCTTCTCGCATCCAGCGGATTCCCGCGGCCTTCACCAGGTCATCGGTCCACCTTGTGGGGGGCCTTCCAACGCTACGTCTTCCGGTACGCATAAGGCACTACTGCCTATGTATTAAAATACCGGTAAAATTAACTATTTTGGAACAAAACCTGGACATTCATGTGGATGGCTATAAGAGTTGAGAAAGGCGATGGAAGGACTGTGTGAAAGATGATGGCTAGAAAAGGGGGTGACTAGTGAGATGACGACTAATAAACAAGTATGGATGAATGAAGACATGTTGCGCCGACCACAAATAAATTGGGATAAGGGCAGGAGAATGATGACCCTTCAAGTAGATCTGATGACGACAGACGTGTCATGTCATTGTAGCAGCTGATCTAGGGGCAATTCCCGTAATTTTGACCCGGAACGTTCTCATTTGCAATCTGTCAAAAATACAATCAATTTCCTAACATTTTTTGACAAGTTTGACAGATTGCGACTTGAATGTGAAAGTGTTTTAAGTCTGAAAATTGGCCATGGCCCGTTGATGCAGGACTGCCATAAACATCAAATCCTTTTTTTTAAACGTAGTAAAGGCATCGGATCATAATATTGGTGTTAATCTAAAGCTTTATAAACAAAATACACTAGTTTATCGCGACCACCCACGGCCCACCTACACAACACACTGCCATGCCAGTACAACACGAATGAGTCAACTACATTGACTTAGGAATGTCAACTTTTATAAGATTACTCTTGCCAACTTTTGTATGGATTTTTCAGTATTTATACAAGTTTTGGTTCCTGTGCTATGTTAATAAAGTGTATCTTGGGCACTATTCAAGGTTATCGTTAGATTTGTATACTAAAAGTCATAGATATTCACGGTTTAAAAATACCTACTGATCAATGTAATCAGTCTGTGGTCATATCTCATGTAAAGTGATTTGATTGACTAAATAATAATTATGGTTCGTCATATCACAACATGTATCCATAGATTTGGCAGTAGGTATTTTTACAGCCGACCTAATCTGTAAAAATTTCACCGTGAAAACTTAGGTTAAGTCAGCTGTCAATAGTGTCAGCCCTAAGCATCAGGTGGGATTAGTCCACGTTCAACCCCAACAATCTCAATCCCCGACCACGTTCAACCCCTAAATGTTCTCCATATTCAACCCCTGGGGGTTGAATCAATGACGGTTCACTTCATTTCGGCTGGATTGGAGACTTGATCAGGCTTTAAAAACGGGGTGCAGGTACGTTGGCGTCACGGAATCACCCCCTTGTGACTAAAAACGGGCAGAAAAGTAATGGCCTTAGAATAATAACGCATGGCTATGTAAAATTGTGCTGGAAACAAGTCAAGGTCAATCGTTTTGTTTTTTATCTATACATACTTACAATATTTATACATATATCCATTCGATACAAATAAATAAAATTGAAGTGTCTGTTTGTAACGTCAAAATAACAGTTTTTTACTAAATGCTTATGAAAGTATAAGCGGTACTTATAAAAAAATAAAATATCTGTCCCTCTGTCTGACGGTTCCGGTTAATCTCCGAAACGGCTGGACCGATTTTGACGGGACGGACTTTGCTGGTAGATAGCTGATGTTATAAGGAGTTAATGAGGCTACTTTTATCTTAGAAAAAGAATTAGGGTATATTAGCTACATACAATTTAAAGAAAGGTCATTAGAGATAGGTCATCATTCATTAATTTATTCATTATTGCTCCATTTATAATTCTTTTTACCTTTTGTGGTACAGTAATCTTATTGTAGGTGCATCGTCTTCACATATAATTATATAATTAATGTATACAAAATATTGTAAAACATTTTTAAAAGAGTAACGGTGGAGTTTCTTGCCCATTCTTCTCCATACGAAAACTACCTTTTGGAAGGGGCAACTAGAATCAATTCTATTTCTTTGTTTGACGTTCAAAAGTGCCATATATGTGCCTATTTGAATTAAATTATTTGACTTTGACTTTGACTTTGAGGTAAATGAGTCCTTTTATCTTTGCGATCATGTATGTCACGAGTCACGTCTCTCTATAACTAGACATTTCTATCCCATAGCCAAAGATAATATTTTCTTTTCTTCCTATCAGAAGTGTGAAGAATGTTTACCAATATAAAGATTGACCTTGACTTATTTATAATATTTGCTTTACCTTGCTTTATATAGGTACGCTAACAAACTAGTCTTTTCGAGGGGTATAGTATTGCCCAGTATCTGGGATGTGAACGTCAGTTAGGCAGTCGCTCCGAGTAAAATACTGGTATACCTACAGCTGCATACGGTTAGCCTGGAAGCCGACCCCAACATAGTTTAGAAAAAGCTAGGCAGATGATAATGACCTTGCATTCTCATTATCTTCCTCCCATACTCCAATTGATTTTGGAGTCACATTTCACAAAATCCCTCCATCTGCCCTGTCTCTGTCTCATTCCTTCAAGAACACTAGACTTCTTCATCCACATTCAACTCAATACTCCAGAAACGGGTTTTCTACGGAAGAATAGACAAAATGACAGATAAACCTGTGATCTGTCATTTTGTCTATTCTTCCGTCGACAAAACCCGTTTCTATTGTGCTCATGCTGAGCGTGCTGGATGAGCAGAAAAATCATTTCATTACTTGAAATGATTACAGTAACTTATTCGTTAAAAATATTTGCATTACCGACAGCAGTGCTGTCGATCTTACTTCTTTTTGTTTAAGTTTTTACAGTAGGTAACCTAACACGAAGAGGTTGGCTATGGTTTTTGTGAGTACATCGCGTGTCATAAGAATGTGTAGTATTCTGAAAAGAATACGATACGAAATACATATTGATGTATTTCACTAATAAGTCTTGTTTTGATAACAATTATTATTAATTGTATAAATTATATTTTTGATTACTCGTTCCTTTTTATGGAACGCATAGTTTGTATTAATTGACGGCTTAATTAATATTTTTTTGTATAGTTGGAAATGATAAACTTAATGTTTAATTAATTTAATAAATATATTACTTAATTGGTTTCTTTCAGTATTTTTACTTAAATTATTTAGCAGCCTGCGCTTCCACGATTCGCAAAATCTAGTAATTTAGCTTGAAATTCTATTTAAAATCATCATTTACTTAGAGTTTTGGCTTGGAATTAACATTTACTGAAAACACATCCTCACTTATATTTAATTGAGTGTTTACTTCGCACACCCCAAGTAAATATTGGGTAGGTACTTACTTAACACAACTTCGAACAAAAACAAAAGAATTACGTCATACAAAAATTCGAAAAACAAACGAATACCAAAAACACAGGCATAAAAGTTTATCGATCAGTAGTCGTATGACTCAGAGTCAGACCGAACCCAGTTTCCATATTTGAAAGGCAGACGTAAAACATTAATTAGCTTGAAATTAGTGTTCCTATTTTAAACTTATAGCTGTCAAGGGTGGCGAGACTAAATAAGGTGACATCATAATTTATGATTTTTTATTTATATAAGTGTCTATGGTTACGGCAACAGTTTAATTTAATAAAACATGATTATGAAAGCTGTTTAAAGTTAGACAACCAACTTAACGGTTTTAAGATTATTCTTGGCGACCTAGCCAAACGATTCACCAAGGCTAGAGCTTAATAAAGCACAGGTCAATGTCATGTAATAAAAGTATGACCATCAAACGATCATTAAAGAGATTCAACGGACTAAGTTATAACTTGTATCGCCTAGATATAAACTTGCACTACACCGACGGTATATTACAACTTAAAACTAACTTAACACCAGAAAACTTAACAACACGATAAACTTTACACACTTTTCACACAATCCAATCACGCATTAATTTTTTGGACACTAAACACAACACACATTGTATTTTTTAAATTTTAAATATCGAAGCTCTAATAGTACGCCGGGCGTAGTCGCGCGTTCGGTTCAGACTGGGTGATTCATCCCATTCGATGGAAGAAAAAAAAAACTATAACTTGAATTTTATTAGGACCGCAACACACGCGCGGAACACAACTGTGACTGTGTTCGAGAGAGCATAACTGAGCAACGGAACTCGATCTTGTATAGGATTTCGCGTTACTACATGGTATGTATTGTGTAGGACATCTGCAGAAGGTTTGTTTTGTTGCTAAGATGGGATTTATGAAATGAAAAACTGCACTGCTGTCTTGTTTCGCAGTTTCGTTTTTGGACAGAAAGTAGATGGACGCTATTAAATTGTTATCTGACTGTTAGTAATAAAACAGCTTCAATATCGATCATGCAGATGCCATAGTTGAAATTTTTGATTGAGTAGAACAGTTTTGTTCATTGTGGCTTGGCATAGGTCCAATTAGATGCCTCCGGCCCGGGGAGACGGAAGAAAAATACAATTGTAAGCGAATCTTCGCCAAAACTAGAGCTAGAAAAAAGTAAACACAGGGTGACCTGTATCTCGCCATGGGATCTGGAGGCGAAGGTCCTCGCGCACATATGGGAGTGGCGCGAGGAGATGAAGCGCCGGGGCGTAACTCCGCTGCCGCGAGAAATCACGGCTCAGCGGACAGAGCTCCGGCAGGATCTCATGGCGGCATGGAGAGTGCGATTGTCGCAACCCAGTGCTGGGCACGCCACAATTGCGGCGATAAGTCCCCTCTTTGAGGAGTGGCTAGAGAGGCGCCACGGCGTCCTCACCTTCCGCCTGACGCAGGTCCTCACCGGACACGGTTGCTTCGGGAGGTTCCTGTTTCGTATAAGGCGGGAGGAAACGCCCGGGTGTCACCACTGTGTGGATCGCCCGGAGGACACGGTGGAGCATACGGTGGAGGTCTGCCCCGCTTGGGCGGAGCCCCGCCGTGTCCTCTTGGAGGCGATTGGCGGCGGTGACCTCTCGCGTCCGGCTCTGGTCCAGGCCATGGTACGGAGCGAGAGGGCATGGGAAGCAGTCACCTCCTTCTGCGAAGCAGTAATACTCGCGAAGGAGGAGGCGGTACGCGTGAGGGAGAGGCAAAGTTTGCGCCCTCACGCCCCTAACCGCCGCCGCCGCTGGAGACGCCCTGGGCGTCGGGAATCCCAGGCGGATTCCCGGCCACCATAGGCGCGGGCTTGCGGACGGCGAGCAATGGGTAGCTCGCCGTCCGACCAGGACCAGGCCCGGGTCGATGGCGCGTCGTGTTCCACGCGCGCCTCAAAGAGATGTCAGCACAATTGGCGGGGTCCGCTAGGACCGATGCCTGCCAGGGTTGCGGGTTAGTCCGAAAGGGATACCGGGACCTTGGCAACAGGCAACTGAAGGAACACGGGTGGGTTTTAGTCAGTAAAAGTCTGACACGCCCTCCCGCTCCACCCAGAGCGGGAGAAGTCATTGGATGATTTCCCACCCTCAAAAAAAAAAAAAAAAAGGGTGACCTGTATCTACAGAGAGGCTTTGCCTTTTTGCTTTTCTCGGGAGTTCGCGAGGCCGTGTTGCCTCAAGTTTAGCCGTCAACTCCTCCGTTCCGTTCCTTAATGACCCCAATTTCCATGTGTGGTTACAATTGTTTAGTGGCCGCGGTATGAGAATGGAACCACAGCCCCCTACATTAAGGCCACACCACACGCCGATTACTTAATTCGACGCGTGTGTTTGAATAAATGTGAATGTGTTGAATGTATTTATGTTATTAAATTATAACGTTATCTATATGTGTATTTATTGAAAATTGTACGTGGATTTTATTATATCTGGAATAAAAGATTTGATTTCATTAGCTAGAGCCGATTTACAGTCCGAATGAATATACATCTTCTGGGTGCGTTCAATTAATTTTAAACTGATTTGATGAACCATCGCTTTTCATCACACGAGACTGAAATCAAACTTTGCTCACGAAGTAAATCAGAGGGCGTAGACAAAGTAACATTCTATCAGCGATAACGATGATGGAAAGGGAAAAAATGTATAGGACTGACGTAAGCTATCGAAAAGCTTACGTCAATCCTGTTGAAAGTCGTTCTAGAAAACGAAACGCTTTTGAAACGATTGTCACTTGTTCCTCTGAGGGCCTAGACAAGTGACAATCGCTTCCAAAGCGATTCGTATTTCCACAACGACTTTCAACAGGATTGACATAAGCTTTTCGATGGCTTATGTCAGTCCTATACATTTTTGCCTTTTCCATCATCGTTATCGCTGATAGAATGTCACTTTGTCAGGCCCTCTGTTCGTATACAAGTTAGTTTTCAGTGGGTGAGGCTCTTAAATTCAAATCTAACTTGCCTTGTACGCGTATGCGATCTTGTACGGAGTGGGCCTACTGCTTACATATCTGTTTGGCATTATTATGGTTGAATTATCACGGCTCCTACGTGATGTTGTTATGTGGTATTAATAAATGTATTAATTAATCGCGTCTGGGCGTGTCCAGGTTTCAGTATTACGAAACTTTTGTTTGCTTTTATTCTGGCCATTTTGTTTTTACGATTGGAATAAATGCGTTTTTGTTTCTCTAGGAATTAGCAATAAGGTTCGAGGTTTCTGGTGGTAACAGATAACCAGCACATTATTAATAGGTATTTTTATAAATATGTACCTAGGTCTTGTTGGGAAGGTAAATAATATTAGTGGCATTATTTCACAGAGTAAACATGGGTTTTTCCTTTTTTCTACAGGAGTTAAAATTGCATGAATTATATCTGAACTAAACGAATTTTATTTTATTTAAATCCGTACGTTCTGACTTTAATGACAGTTGCAAGTTATTATAATAAATATCACAATAAATTATAGCCTATGTTACTCAGTGATAATAATACAGCATTCTACTGGCGAAATAATTTTTATAATTAGTCGTATAGTTTTGAGATTTTTCATTACAAACAAAAATACAAATCTTTTCTCTATAAAATATTAGCATATTAGTGTGGATACATTGTGATTTTGAGTAGTTAAAAGCCACGTACGTATATGATATGTATATGAATTTCCAGAGGTGAGTAGGCTTTGGTAGGTAACTCTTTATAAAATCTTGTTTTTTTTAAACAAGATCTCGGTATTTCTTATAACCTTGACCTAATTTACATACAGGTCAAATTTTGTATCCCTTAATCTGAGTCAGCTCTATCCAAGGTCGGACTTTATACAAAAATAAACCTTTTAAATCTATATTATGGGTTTAACGTGCTCTCTTACGTGAAATCCATAATATAGATTTAAAAGGTTTATTTTTTGACCAGGAGATTTTCAGTAGGTAATCTAGATTGATATCAGTTCCGTGCGTCGGAAAGCACGCTAAGCCATCGGTCCCGGCTGTCATTGTTAGATCACTGACAATTTACGGGTAGTGAGAATCCCGAAAGTCTGGACAGACAGCCTTACAAAGGGGTATCGTTTTACCTAGTAACTGGGTCGTGGAGGTCAGACATCTAGTTTCTATGTAGAATACTGGTATTTAGCTGAATCTAGTTGGAGGTTTTCCTACTATCGCTATTTAGCATATTGTAGCATTAACCGGTAAAGATCACACTATACAAGTAAGTAGGTATACTACTTAGTATGAGAGAGCACAAAATACCAGAGCATAGAAACAAATTTCTAAAACAGTAGGTATTAGCAAAATGCAAAGATTTAAATCTTAGATTCGCCCTAACGCGTCAAAATATGGTCGCGTTTCTGTTTCGTTTCACACCTCTGACACACACAATGTCGCAGAGACTTCACGGTCATGGAAACGATTATTGTGTGAGCTTCTCAGTATGGACACTTTTGCGCGCGAATTAGTACGGTGCGGACAAATCTAACGATTTAAATCTTTGTTAAAATATTATCTACTTAGCCAAATACTTCAAAACAATCATTTACTACAAGCAAAAAGCGCAGTTTGGTGAAAACTTCTGCAACTCATTGAAGAGCGCACAATGACTGGCATTTCGGAAAGTTGTGTAAGAGTTTATAAGATGACATGGTACTATTTATATACTTTCTATTTGTATAGGTACAACTAAAATCCTCGCATAATTATGATAGTTTTTAGGTGGTCATCCGAAACGCGCATGAAATCGTGTACCTCGCGTGTTAAGTACTACCTATACTTATTCAATAAGTGCAGGAAAGGTAAAACCTTTAAAATATCGCCAAATATCCAAATAGTTATTTGACCTCCAAAATTAAACTGTTGGTTAGAATATCCATTCTCTGAAAAACCCTCCAACCAATCCACCAAAGCTTAAGTTTCCTAGGTCAATTCAATCTGCCTAGTCTTGTCCCAACTGGGGTCGGCGTCTAGTTTAACCGGATGCAGCTGAATACCAGTATTTTACATGGAGCAACTGCCTATCTGACCTCCACAACCCAGTAACTGGGTAATACGATACACCTTGGTAAGACTGGTTGTCAGACTTTAGGGCTTCTCACGACGCATAACGACTGTCAAAGATCCCAAAAGACAGCCGGGACTAACGGCTTTACGTGCTTTCCGAGGCATGGGAGTATTTTCGGTTTGTAAGATGGTCAACCATCCACGGACCAACCCCGCCAAGCGTAGCTTAACCCGATGGATCGATCCGTCGATCCGTGCGGCTGTCATTACTTAGCCACGATCTCTTCCTTGGTCATCTACATGTAATCAATGCGACTAAAGGGTTTCGCTCACCATTTTGGTTTCTAAATAATGGGTGACATTCAAAATCTGGATCAGTTTCATTGTCATTTCATCGGTACTGTCTAAACAACTACACGCTTGTTTCTTAAAGGACCTCTGCGTCTTGCGCTCAGCGTGGCAACACGTCGTCGTCAATCATCATCCTAATAATACCTCGTTGAGAGGTAAAACACGTGTCGATTTCTTACCGGGTTTTTATGACTCTTTAAGAATAGTTAAGCTGAATAGGTTACAAATATATCTACGTCTATTGTATTGTAGTTAATTCACCACATTTGGCCAGTTTAATCCGATGTTATTGGAAGCAATCGGACACAGATACCTACAACAACCGACTTTGAGAGAAAGGAAACGAATACAGCTCCTTCCGGGGCAGAACAATAGTGTATCGGCGCTGTATCACAAACACTGATGTGTCTTTATAACACATTCTCATAACCTATGAGAACTACAAGGCTAGCCCCGGCTGGTATTACATTCTGGTCAAAGATTTCCAGAAACGCAGTAGACAAAATAGATAACCGAAAATAAGTACCTAATAAAGCCTTGCCAGTATAATAATAATATAATGGTATTCAGCTGCATCCGGCTAGATTGAAAGCCAACCCAACAGAGTAAGGAAAAGGCTAGGCAGATAGATTGATTGATATAATAATATAATACAGGTCTATTATTTCCCCACTGCAAGGCATGGGGCTCTTATACAGAGAACGCACGAGCATTGATCACCTCTCTTGCTCAAGACGGGTTAACTATAAGTACTTTTCGGATTGGTCATGACAGTTATTATTAGCAGATGTCACGATGTTTTCCTTTATCAATGTCACTAATGGTCAAATTCAACTCAGAAAGTACAATTCAAAAGTACACATTGGGCCTTGCGGATATTAACCCACAATCTCGTGGATAAGAGGCTGGGGATTTACGATAGTTTTCCCAGTGGTTCCCTGTAATTCCCGTTTGATCCCTGGGCGCAGTAAAAAGTGGCTAAAAGATGACGTCATCAAGAGTATCTCAATCTGCTAATAATAACTGTGATGACCAATCCGAAAAGCGAGCGATTAAGGCAAGACAGGCGATGATGTTGGTTATTATTTTCCCTTGAAAATAAATCTAATTACTTGATTAGATGAAAATCTATGCATAAGACAGGGGCTCGTGGCTTAGTTACCGCTTAGCCACGACATCACCACTCGCGTGATCTGAGTCTTGCGTCTTGCGACCGTGGCAACAACGAAAATGTTAGAAGTTATTTAGAGCATGCTATGAGTCGCCGCGGTGCAACTTGCGGTGCATCTTGCATCGCGGGAACATTCGAGCGCCGCCCGGCGTCGCAAGACGCATTGCTCTATGACGTGGCCTAACTAACAGTGGCACGGATCGATCGATCAGGGTTAAGCTACACTAGCAACGGTCGGTCCATGGATGGGGCTCGATTGCATACCGAGACCCGTTCGTGACTCGGAAACCACGCTAAGTCGCTGTTCCAGGCTGTCATATGTAGACCTTTGACAGTCGTTACGGATAGTTAGAACTCCGAAAAACTGATACTGACTGGGTTGAGGAGGTCAGATAAGCAGTCGCTCCATGTGAAATATTCAGCATCCAGTTATTCTGGAAGGCGACTCCAACAAAGTTGGTAAGACGCTAGCCAGAAGAAGAAGAATCCAGATGTAGAAAGTCATACGATGTCGTGTGCGATTATGTCTACCATCAAGTATTATAACACTCAATATTATAAGTAGCTAGAGTGACGTCTTAAACGTAAATAAGCTTATGTAACCGCGTTAAGAGTCACGCCTCATACATAATCTCATTTGAAACGACATGCAACATGTGTTATTTTTATCAGAAAATCAATGTTTTCTTTGTACAGGCTCTTCCGGTTTCTGAAAAGCATTTGAATTCACGAGATGATACTTAGAAACTCAACAGCAAAGTTTTTGTAGGCTTTAAAAAATCAGAAAATAGCCTCTTAAGAAAAGGCTACGCTGGGCTGTTTTGAGAAAGTTATATTCAAATCAAATCTTTACTGCATATCTCATGTGTGTACAAGCTCTTAAAATGATAGCTACAAAGTTCACATGGATTGTCGGGCACAACAATTTACCATAATTATGAAAAGGAGCATGTTTTATAAAAAAATATAAATAGAAATTAATTTTACGTCATATTAATTTAAAAATATTTAGAGTTCATTTTTTTTCGAAAACCGTTGGGTCATTCGTCGAAAACGTTATTTTTTTTGCAAAATTTGTAAAAGCGATTACACATCGCTTTTTAAAAAAAAATGATGATGTCGGTAATAGTGCAATAGGGCAGTTATTATTTGGATCTCATGATTATATCAGTTAATACTAATGGCAGATTTCATTTATTGGATAAGTACCTAAAACTTGTCAGTCGGTCAGGCAAATAGCCTTCATGACAAGTTCCCAACATATCTAAGTTTTGCTTGACAACAGATTTAATTGTTTTAAAAGTATGATAGGCTTTAAAATCCGCATGCTTAGCTTTAATCTGAATCGAGATTAGATTCGTGCTGGACCATCGTTCTAGATTGGCCTTCATCTCAACTGATAGTAAGTGATGACCAGACGAGAGGTGGAAGCAAGCTTCACCCGGAATCCTCCATCACAGAGGAACTGGCTATCTTACCTCCAACTGCCGAAATACAAAAATGCTGTTAACATTGTTGTTATGTCGACAGACTTAGATAAGATGGTAGTAGCTAGCCAGGTGGAATTAGATCAAACCCTACCACCAACTAAACCGAGCAGGAAATTATGCCTCCGCTGGGATAGAACCAGGGACCTCTGGGTCTGAGACAGGTAGTCTTACCACTAGACCACAGAGGCGGTTACAATATCGCTCGCCTCGCGATCGCCTATCCTCTTCCAATATAAACCTGCTAGTCATGAATGCCGTGTTGGGATTCCCCTCTTCATCTTTATCTAGCTATGGGCATTATATTCTTAGATAAAGTGTACTTACCCGGTGCGATGTGGCGACATGCCCCAATCCGTGCGCAGGAGTGGGTCGCTCGTCGCTCGACTCGTCGCCTGATCTTTCGCCCGTGAACACCGAGTCGTGGGATACGGACAGCCCGCTGCCGTAGGCGCCCTCCCTTAGGAAACAAAGAAAAAGTAAGCCTATTAATAACAATTGTAATGCCAAGTATTGACATACCATGTCGTCACAAAAAAACTTTTTTCATGTCAAAATCGAAGTATTCCTCCCCACCACCACATACATCGGCTGCTACTGAAACAATTTCCAATTAAACTCCATATTTTTAATAATTTAACTTTAAATAAATTAACAAAATAACCCGGTTCTTGAACCCTAATTGAAAGCAAAACAGTTTGTAACTTTTGTAACTTAGAAGTACTGCCGCCAAATCATAGATGGCGCCACTTGGTGAGTAACTTACTATCTAAGTTATTATAGAAATAAATATGTTCGTCAAATGTTATTTCGTGTAGTGAAGGGTTTAAGACCATCTTTAAGCCTAATCCCAAATTATTTCAATGTTTCTTTCTCTCTTCTCTCATCTTTCTCATTCGTGCTGTCGTTTCTACCAACCCCAATAGAAAAGAGGCGTTAGTTTATTCTTAAGAATGTATTCTCTTACTTTCTTCTAGCATGTCGATCAGCATCCAGCAGTTCGGAGGTGGAACTACTCTTGGGGTCGGGCGAGGCATCTGTGCGGGCGCCACTGCCGCGACGCTTGAACATGCGCCGGAGGCCCCGCAGAAAGCGTCCTGTGCGCCCTTCGCCTGAAAAATAGACGAATGGAGTTAGGAAGATCAAAACCATCAACGCAATTTCAAGATCAGAAGGCCAAGCACAATGTTGACATAACGTAAAAAATCTAGTCGCAATGTCACCTGAACGTCCCCATTCAAAGCTCAGCCTCAATTTGCCAAAAATACCTCGTAATTCCCAATATTTTTGACATATTTTTGACATTGAATAACAGAAAGCGGACGTTTTTAGGGTTCCGCACCCAAAGGGTAAAACGGGACCCTATTACTAAGGCTCCGCTGTCTGTCCGTCCGTCTGTCACCAGGCTGTATTTCATGAACCGTGATTTAAGGGGGCTCCCATACAACAGTCGTGATTTTTTTGCTCGATATTGAAAATGACAACAGGTAGACGCTTGAAATATTCACAGAATATTAAACGGGCGGTTTTGAAAAATACGGGAATGCACCTCTCTTTTTTTTTTTTTTTGGGTGGGAAATCATCAAATGACTTCTCCCGGTCTGGGCGGAGCGGAAGGGCGTGTCAGACTCTTACTGACTAAAACCCACCCGTGTTCCTTCAGTTGCCTGTTGCCAGGGTCACGGTATCCCTTTCGGACTATTCCGCAACCCCGGCAGGCGGGAATGCACCTCTAGGATTTCATTTTCTATTTATCGTTTTTTACGTAGACTTGAAGAAAGTTTCCCGACTTTCCTATTATTGGATGACTAATATTTTGACGAACGATTATCATGAGAATTTATTATAACTTTTGTAAACAATCAGTATGTTTTTGACTTATGCGAGCTCAATCTAGGGGAGCAATTTTATTTATTTTCTTTAATAGGTTTCGAAGTTTCTTAATCTTTTGGGGAAGATCAATGGCCTAATAAACGTACCGCCCTAATCAAATTTTATACCACGGCTATGTGTTATTTAAAGCTGATCCCCCATCCCCCTTAATAATTATTTCCTTACACACTTTTTATGACACCAACAAAAACATTTGGGGTGGAACCCCCAAGCCGCGAATTATACGATAGATTACGATTATAGATCGTTCGTTAAATCTGGGGTCAGCGTGCAGAATTCTTTTGTTACTAGTTATTTACTTGAGGGGAGACCACCCTTCGTCAATTGTCGCGGATTTGTCAGTTTCAACAATCAATAGATCAAATAATTTGGAGTGGCGACAGAACATGTATGTAGTTTTGGCAAGCCGTTCGATGTTGAATTGAAATCATGGAAAATATTGTCAATTATGTCTATTCTAGTATTTGCCATTGCTAGCTGCTTGTGTCTATTATTGGTAAAGTTAGTAGTTTTGGTAGATAAGTAAGTAATTAGGTAAGATTTCTGTCAACTAACTTATGAGTGGAATGCACGCTGCGCGAGTTCAAACATTTCTAATAGGTAATCTATGCGATCTTGATATTCAACCTGGTTGCTTATATTGATGGCGCCCCAGCTAGCCCTCATATACCTCCAACTGTCACTAATGAGGCACAATAGAATTTTAATTGTTATCCGCCTTCAAAGGCCAATCAACAGTTAAGCGGCAAAGACCTTGAATTTCACCTATTATTACCCTTATCACCTGTTATTTCGACATGGCAAGAGTCAAGTATCTTAGACTGTTATGTTACCCTAGTAATCACCATGGTAGTATGCGGCTAAAAGACACTCGCAATCATGCTACCTTCTTAGGCACCCGTGGTGGGTCTAGTAAATGAAATATTTTGAATATGACCTCTAAGTATCTAATGACGCCCTGGTACTCACCATGGTTGTGTGTGTCGGTGATGGGCGGTCGGTATGGCGGCTCCAGCGAGCCCTCGCGCACACACGACATGAGGCCGCCGCCGCCGCCGCCCGACATTCGAGCCCGCTCCTGTAAAATACAAGTAAGAAATTATAGAAAGGTACTAGAAGGGAAATATCAGCCCCATCTTGAACTTAACATAAGATGGGGAGGGTGGATGGCATTCAGAAGATCGCAGGTAAGATCTGGTTGAGACACGCACACACCAGGGAAGCACGGCACAAAAAGGATGAACGCCTATGTGGGTGGAAAAGGGGTGACGATGATGAAGTTGTAGAATCCGGTCAGCCGTTTAGCCAATAACAGAGAATTCTATATTTGTTTCATGAAAGGACAGATTTAAATAACTTTACAAACAAGGGGTAACGGTAGTCGAAAGCAGAAATTAAAATTTTGAGGGATTTAAAACTTTAAGCCTGTTCCCGTAGGCCTTCCTTAATCAACATGTTAATTTGGGGCGTCCCTAATTTGCTTATTTATGATGATTTAATTAACATAGGAAGTTATTTAGGACCGCCACAAATTACCGCTAGTGTTTAATTAAAACGTTTAAAACACGCACCCACCCCAGATTTTTTTATATTTTTTACATGAAATCGTAAAATTACGCTTGTATTATCCGAAGAGGCAGATAGAGGTGCCAAGTATACTGTATGATCGTTACATTTTGTTTAAGTCCCATATAAAGAAAGAAAGAAAAAAAAATCATTTGACTCAGGTAAGGCACACAAAATTTACACAAAAAACAAAGAACATAAAAATAGTGTTGTGCGCCTCACGGCTGCGCCAAACAGGCCCAGTCCAGTCCAGCATGAATGCCAGAAAACTAGTGCCTGACGCTTGTTTTCAACTGGACCATATGTTACGAGGACGTCTTACAGATGTAAATCAGTTTTATAGTGTGTGTAGATGTTTAAATAAAAAATAGACAGATATGTGTTGCAAATAATAATAGTAAACTCGATTAGATATTATCATATGGAATAGGGGGCTAGCTTATTGCCATCAACCAAGCACAAAATCCAGACTCCGGGATGCAACTGACATATCCCCGACGGAGTAGCCCATAAGGAATCCAACTAGGACCTACGTTCAGGAGTTGTGCTTGACACCAAAGAAAAACAATGAAAGAAGTTAATAGCTCTTTAACTATTAACTTTTTCTTTCAACCTGTAGGTATGGTCCCACTGCTGGGCTCCAATAGCTTTCCACTGTTCCCTGTACTTAGCTTTCTCCTGGCCGGATCTTAAAAAATCAACAGGAATTGATTTTACCTTCACAATTTTTTTTTTCTAAGTATTAGGTAAGTACTGAATGAAAAGGGAAGCTGATAAAGACGAAGTAATTGATGTGTCAGTCTTCATTTACAGAAGATACGGGTCTAATAGAGCCTTGGATCTTATAAAGCACTTTTCTAAGGAAGAAAACGGCATCAACGTCAAATCATTTATATCAATCAGAGTATTACAGGTACTTTTGGAAGAAAAGTATTGTCCGTGGGAAAGTATGTTTTGGTAATGAAGTTAAGGGGTTAAAAGTTCGAGAACTGTCGGTCTAACTGATGTACTGACCCTTTTTTTTTTTTTTTTGAGGTTGGTAAATCGTCCAATGACTTCTCTCGCTCTGGGCGGAGCGGAAGGGCGTGTCAGACTTTTACTGACTAAAACCCACCCGTGTTCCTTCAGTTGCCTGTTGCCAAGGTCCCGGTATCCCTTTCGGACTAACCCGCAACCCTGGCAGGCATCGGTCCTAGCGGACCCTGCCAATTGTGCTGACATCTCTATGAGGCGCGCGTGGAACACGACGCGCCATCGACCCGGGCCTGGTCCTAATCGGACGGCGAGCTACCCATTGCTCGCCGTCCGCAAGCCCGCGCCTATGGTGGCCGGGAATCCGCCTGGGATTCCCGTCGCCCAGGGCGTCTCCAACGGCGGCAATTAGGGGCGTGAGGGCGCAAACTTTGCCTCTCCCTCACGCGTTACGCCTCCTCCTTCGCGAGCATTACTGCTTCGCAGAAGGAGGTGACTGCTTCCCATGCCCTCTCGCTCCGTACCATGGCCTGGACCAGAGCCGGACGCGAGAGGTCACCGCCGCCAATCGCCTCCAAGAGGACACGGCGGGGCTCCGCCCAAGTGATGAACTGACCCTAAGGTAACTAAAGTAGGCAAAATTATTGTATCTCTGTGAACCATTTTTTGGGTTAATGCAGCTAAACAGAGGGTTTTAGATAGGTACTTTTAATGACAAACATGGGAACAAAATTAGCAACAGTGAATGAACTCAGGAGTGTAGAGATTATTGCAATACGTATGAGAACGGCCATGAAGCAAAATGTGTTTTAAAACCGGCCAAGTGCGAGTTGAACTCGCGCACGAAGGGTTCCGTACCATTATCTATAAAAACGCCACAAAACTCACGTTTGTTGTATGGGAGCCCCCTTAAATATGTATTTTATTTTATATAGTTAACGAACCGTTTCTTATTTTCATATACACTGGTGACTGAAAAGTTGTGCGTAAATCGGTTGTCATATCATGTGATGCGGAGAAATGAGGAAAATGTCGTCAGGAAAGTTGTGAGTATGAATGTCGATGGCTATAGGAGTAGCGGAAGACCAAAGAAACGATGGATGGACTGTGTGAAAGATGATTTGGCTGGAAAGGGAAGTAACTACCGAAATGACAACTGATAGAGAAGTATGGAAGAAAAAGCGAGTTACACAGACCTCAAATAAATTGGGCTAAGGGGAGGAGAATGCACCTACCCCAAATAAATTCGGTAAGAGAATGATTATGAGGCACCTAAGCAGTGCAATAATCAAAACTCTGCCTGTATTAGTTTACACGATCTTATCTACACATTGATTCACCACATTATAGCTAAATATTTACATTATTGTTACAAGGCATCCAATAGCTACATGAACGTTGAACACGGGTTCACGAGGTAATTATTATGTTTGAGCTTATCTTTACACAAACCCCTTTAGGGTTTACCCGTAATTACGTTAAACCCTTGTGGAATTATTTGTTCAATATCGTATTTGTACTAGTCATTATTTATCCTTTATCACTATGTGGTCTGAGTCCTCCAGTAGGAAGAGTTTAGGCACACACAGAGGGCCCAACAGTGGGAACGTTATGAGCCGATTAAGAAATCGTTTCCCGCTGTACCGGATCTAACTGGGGTGCGATGGACGGATTGGCGTTAAAAATGATCACCAGAAACCATAAAAACCTTGAATTACTCAAAGGTTTTTTTAGGTTTTTAGGTATTTCACATAAACCTACATGGGCACTTATGAAACGTCAGAAGCTAGGTGCACGGTTCCAATTGGTCGTTTCCTATGGAGAAGAGCCGGCAAGAAACTCCATGGTTACTCTTTTAATCAACTTCATTGTTGTGTTTCGGCAGTTAGAGGTAAGGCCAGTTCCTCTGTGGTTGAGGATTCCGGGTGAAGCTCGCTTCCAGCTTCTGCCTGATCCCTTACCATCAGGTGAGATGCAGGCCAAGAACTTCCCCGTTGTGGGTGGAAAAAAACTGACTTTCTGCGGGAAGGGCGGAAGTGGTGAAGGGCGGGCGTTTTGGGTGACTGTCTTACGTAATTTTGACGTTAGAATAGTGCTGATTCTCAGCCTAGTTTGTTAGAATAAATGAATTTTGATTTTACCATGAAAATGTTTATTAAGAATAGGAATCATTCTGACATATTTAAATCAATGTTCTGAATCATCAATAATAAGCCTGCCTTTGCTCAAAACGTTGCACACGCATGAATTTTTGATGTAAGTAGATCTCGTAAATTGAAACATCCCTGAGGTTGAAACTTTATCTAAGTGTCACATTGATCTTAAAGAAAAAGTACACCTTGATATTCTATGACGTGCAAATGACATTCAGCCTTAAGGAGGTTAAGTAATTACCAGGTCGACAATACCTACGTTATGTTTATAACGCACAGAAGAACGGTACTTCTCATCCTCTTAAACATACTATTTAGATCAATAAACGTAAATATAATGTACCGTGCGTCCATCTCGAGCAAACGTCTAATAAACCTCTATTACGACGCAATAAATCGAGCGGGAAATATTGCCCGGTGTAGGCAAACACTCCCTGAAGTAACGTTACTTGGAACACACAATATAGCCCGGGTACTATGTACCTATGTGTATGTCCAGATATGTAGGAAGGTACACAATGGTTTGAAGGCTTCGATTGACGAAATTTGCCTAGGCAAAGGTTGCCTTGCCATCAGTCCTTTAGATGAGTCCAGTTCATATTGTCACGTACTGGTTCTGCCGCGAAGTCGCTTGCTGCTGTTTTAGTTACTTTTTGGGTTTTCAATAGCAGCTAACATGCTTTGTATCCGCAAGAGGTTATTTCAGGTTTATTCATCTCATATCCACAGGATATACAGAACAATATGCTTCCGTAAACGCACGTGGAACACCTTAAACGAAGAAATTTCCCGTATCGTGTAAAAGTTTAACTTTGAACAGCACTCTAATTGCGCATTTTTTTCAATTTCTTCTTCAGTTTCAATCTCTTTCAAAAAACACTCATCACAATCTAAATTTTGAAAGAGATTTATCTTACCCATTGCTCGATATGTTCGAAAAATATGTCTGCTGAACAACATAAATAACGCAATGAATGTTGTTGAACTTTCAAAATGAAAGCCTATTGGAGGACTGTTTATATTTATATAATAATATTTTTTTTTTATAATAATTAATAGGTATCGTATCTTTGCGTGCCTTTTGTGAAGCGTCAACAAGCCATGGGCTAAGCTATTGTATAATATATTCATAACCGGCGATAATTCTATAAATATACCCGTAATAATAATCGTATTATATTATGTCGTGTTGTATGTGTGTATAGTCGTACTATTACTACGTCGTAGAGAAGCCAAACATCCGCTTTGAATGCGTTCAAAATCGCGCTACTATTCAGCTGCATCCGGTTAGACTGGAAGCCGACCCCAACATAGTTGGGAAAAGGCTGAGCAAATTGATTTTGCCTTTGTATTTAAACTTTGATGATCAATTTCATTAAGTTGATCCGAAAATGCCCTCCAATTAAAGTTTCTATAACTCTGTTTCAACCCTATATGACTTCATTGAAATCCTTTCAAACACTATTAAAATTAACTCTAAACTCATATTAATCAGATGAGTAAACGCTCCCAAGTTTCTTGACCTCAATCCTAAATAATCTTACAGAATATAAGTTGGTATAGCAAGTAGGTATCTTACTTACTACAGTTGAAAGATTAGTTTGTCCTATTTTGTATTGAGCCCTTTCAAATAATCCTGAATTGGCGTATCGGAAGAAGGATTGCTCTATTAACAAAATGAACTTATACAATAGAAAGGACATTTATAAAAAAAAATAGGGGTACTCCAGGTAATGGTAAATGGCAGTCCAAGAGCACATAAATAAATGGACCTACTAATGTATAGGACGACGCAAAAAGATGTAAGCGTCGGCACGTATCGGTCTATATTTTCTGCCTGTTTTAAATTGTGTGTCAAATTGAATTTATTCAACGATTTATTTTATATTTTATCATGCTTAGGTATCGATCGTCTTCGGAGTTTAGCTAACTTATTTAATTTGACCCTTTAAGCACGGCTGAATAGGGCAAAATACTGCTTTGATCGTCTAAGATCGTCTTAAGACGAATCCTTCATAATCCTTCTCAACATTATCCTGTAGTTCGACTAATACAATTGATGTGACGATTTCCTGATGGAAGACACACTGGACACGTGTAATCATTTTTATTTCCTGGAATGAGCATTTTCCGTATATGAGCTGGAAAAATCCCTGAAAACATCCCTCCCCCGTACTAGATCCCTGATTTATTAGGTATTCAGAAACTTAGATGATGTGTAAACTCTGACCCTCTTATTCATAAACATTTCTTAAAGTTAAAGAGTCGTATATACGTCGAAAAGGTTTGGTTAAACAGTTGCTAATTCATAACTTAACTTTAAGCAGCGTTTATGAAGGCTATACTTCATTTTGTCTTGGTTCTCATGTCGTTATGATTTTCCAGTCATAAAAATTCGTAGTGGGGCTAATTGCCAGTGCGCCAGACATTCTTTGCTATCGCCTTCACCTCGCAACCAGGCCGAAAAATCCGTACATATACAGGATAACATTACTAAACACCAGACGCCATTTTCTACGTGAAAGCTGAAACACGTGTAAGGGTACACGTGTTGTATCCGGCTGTCAGATATATGTAACAGTAGGTATATACCGTTAACCGGTGTATATTGTGACGGTAGGCACGTGTGAAAGTTTTCATAGACATCGATACAATTTGCCACCCGGACCACCACAGACTAACTGGACCCGGAGATGTGAAAACTCTGTAGTATTCCCGGTGTTCGTAAACCCTATAAAAACTCGAAACACTACCCAATTATTGTAAAGAGTATGCTTAGATGGTTTGCCATGTGGAGATGATGAATGGAAGGCGAGTAACAAAAGGTATTTACATGACATGGCAGATGTGAGTGGAAACGACGGGAGGGGACGCCCCAGAAGGACATAGTGAATTAGTGACCTTATTGGTGATGTTCTTCAGAAGGTCAGGTGCATAGTACTCGCAACCGGCGTGCGTGTCTAACCAGAGGCCCTAGACAAACTGACATTCTTTCAACGATAACGATGATAGAAAAGGCAAAAATGTATAGGACTGACATAGGCTATCGAAAAGCTTATGTCAATCCTGTTGAAAGTCGTTGTCGAAATCGTTTCGTATTTCTCATTTATATCGATAGCTTATGTTGTCAGTCCTATACATTTTTGCCTTTTCCATCATCTTTATCGCTGATAGAATGTCACTTTATCTAGGGCCTCTGATGTATGAACGTAAACGAAGCAAAAGTATGTGTAAGTTGCGTAGCAGGTGGTGTTCTATAGATTCTGCCTACCCCCATGGGAATGCGTGAGTTTATGTATCTATGTACTCTAAACACAAGCCACAATTCGAGAGACATCCGTAAACAATAGCATTATAGCAATCATCAGGGCTTTATCGGGATCAAACCGGTACTAGGACAATTTTGCGACCACCATTATCGCTCACAAAATCGCTCTCTCTCCCCCAGTTTCATGGTACAAGGTCGGGAACACGGGACATTGTATGCCCCTCTAGCAAGGTCAAGGTCGTCAGCCCGATCGATACGGATGCTGTGGTGAAGAGAGACGGAGGTATTACAAATGCGTAAGTGCAAAAGAGAGGGTGTATTAGAGTAAGAGCTATGAGGTTAGTGTTTTCCTATTACGACACTGTGTAAGGATGTCCTTATTGTGTAGAAATTTTAATTGGTGAAAGGTCATTGCTTCGAGAGTAATGGGTTTTAACAATGGGAGTTATGTTGAAGAGAGAATGAGTTGGAATTCTAGTGGAGTACCATTGAAATTGGTACAGAAGTTTCAAAGATTAATAAGAAAATGTTTACTGAATTAATAAGTTCTTCAGCAAATTTTGTAAATGTGTTATTTTCTCTTTGTTTTTCTACTATGAAGGCCGGGTCTTACTTTCATTACCCGGTTTTTCAGCTAGAGCTTTTCTACTAGTCTCTTGAGAAAACTTCTAATTACATGACTATCAAGAATAACGCTTGGTAGGTAAGATTGAACTTTTTAGGGTTCCGTACCCAAAGGGTAAAATGGGCCCCTATTACTAAGACTCCGCTGTCCGTCCGTCTGTCTGTCTTTCCGTCTGTCACCAGGTTGTATCTCATGAACCGTGATAGTTAGATAGTTGAAATTTTCACAGATGATGTATTTCTGTTGCCGCTATAACAACAATTATTAAAAAACAGAATAAAATAAATATTTAAGGGGGCTCCCATACTACAAACGTGATTTTTTTGCTGTTTTTATAAATAATGCTACGGAACCCTTCGTGCGCGAGTCCGACTCACACTTGGCCGGTTTTTGTATTGTTATCGTCGTCTTTGAGTAATCACAAAATAAATCCGATCCAATACGTCTATCTATAGCGAGCCTTCGACTAGAAAAACGCCTCTCCCAAAAATTGGTTTTCACAACAACTGATATTCTGCTATATTAAGCTTTTATTACTATTTATTTATTAAACTTTATGAACAAGTAAAAAAAGATATTGTACAAAGGCGGACTTAATGCCTGAGGCATTTTCTATCAGTCAACCTCAGGTTGATGCAGAGACAGACATGGCAGGTGCAACATAAGATAATACATGTAACTTGAATAAAAATGAATACTAATATTACATAACACACATATTCAACTATTAATTTCTTGTAAAATATTTAACCCAACTAACTATATTTATATATTATTTTGGTCTTCCCTAAGAGCCTTCTCTAAGTCATCTTCTCAGTCTGTCTGTCTAGATTTTTTTTTTACTTGAAAAATCTCTACAGCCCTTCTGAAAACAAGACCAGAAATTAAGGTCATGGAACCCTGTATGAGATTATAATAGGATTATAAATCCGCGACCTTCTGTCCAATCTCCGCAGTACATAAATTATAGTACGAAACACGTACAAAGGGAAATAATAAAATATAAAGGAAGAGCTCATAGGGCATCAAAAAATTCTTCCGCATCGCTGTCAGTGGGAAAAGTGCCCAAAAGTCTGGCAGCATAGCCACGTTGGAAGGCAATGCTGATTCTTTGACCTAAAAATTGGCTAGCCCTCGTCACGTGAAGACCGCTGGGCGATGTCCCGAAATACTCGATGAGTATTCGGAGCCCACGGCCCTAGTGTTTCAACCCCAAATGGCTCAAAAATATTTATTAATTTATTCAATATCGTCTTGTTTACTTCAAATTCGATCCCACCATCAATTCTAGCGTACTATTTACTAAAGAAAAACTAACCATTCAACCTTAAAAAAAGAGGACGCTTCAAAATGTTGCCACTACACAAAACGCATCACGGAGGATATTCTCGTTTACCCATTTCTTTTATTTATTTTTATATATTTTTTTTTTTTATTTAATTTTTTTTATACTATTAGATATTAATATAATATATTTTATTTTTTATTACAGTGCGCTGTACCGGTACAGCGTTCTGATAATGGTTTGCCGCACCGATCGACGTCATTACGTCAGCGCCGGCTGTCGCTGAAAACCAGCGCTGGGGCTCTGTTTTGCATAGGGTCGCAGCATAATGCTGAGCGATAGCCGTTTTGCGTGGATGTGACGCATGTTTCCCCCAACCTTTTTTATTTTTAACTTGTTACATTGTTTTTTTTTTTTTTGCGTCATATTTACCGCAAATAAACGTATTTTCTTTCTTTCTTCTTAAAAAAAATACACCGGATTTTTCCGTGTTGACTCTCAAGGGGTAACTATGAGCACAGTGTCTCTCTGTGTCTTCAGTTGAAACACCCCTCGTTCAGGGGTACATGTCGTCAAGCGGTCATTTATTAGGGCAGGCTTACGCATATGATGTGAGAGAAAAACCGGGTGATTGATGGCAGTGATATGCGTTAGCGCTGTTTTTGTAAAAGGGGTGATTAAGAGTACTGGTGCCCCTGTAGATCACATAAGATAGAAGAAAGAAAGAAAGAAAGAAAATTTGTTTATTCTGCACAAACCAAACGCTCATTACAACAATAAAAAAAATAAAAAATCCACATTCAAATTCAGCCTTTTGGGCACCTTTCCCATTGACAGCGATGCGGACGAATTCTTTGATGCTCAATGAGACCCCCCCTTTATTTTATTTTTTTATATAATTGTACATACGTAACGTGTTTGTATAGTTAGATTGTATATTTTATATTGTAAATAACAGCAAAGTTAATAAATATAAAAAAAACATTAAAATTAGCCAAAAGCCTCGCATTCAACCAATCTAAGTTTGATAGTTCTGCTCATTGGTTGATGTCAAGGACAGGGACCAGAGCAGTGGTAGCCCAGTGGCAACGGCCGTGACTTACGAGTTGTAGGTCGTAGATTCGAACCCAGCCAGGCGCTTTACTTTTTGTAAATTACGTATTTCATCACCACTGCTCACAAAACGGTGAAGGAAAACATCGTGAGGAAACCGGCATGTCCTAGAACCAAAAAATCGAAGACATGTGACATCTACCAACCCGCACTGGGCCCGCGTGGTGGATTACGGCCCACTCCCTCTTACAGAGAGGAGGCCTGTGTCCCAGCAGTGGGAACATTATAGGCTGATTATGTAAGGACAGGGACCAAAGACAATACTGCATAATATACTGATATTACTGTTGTTGCAACATTGGCGAATGACAACAAACAACAAAACAAACAGCCGAATGCAGTTACCTACTTCAAAATAACAAGAATAATGAAGCTGTGCGTCGCATCTGTGCAAGAAATAGGCATTGCTCAGCAAAATGCTGTGACATCGGACTACTAAGTATTGCTCTTGTTTTGTAGGCTGGAGATTGGAATTTATCAATTGTGACGTACGCAAGAGAACTTATGAGACCCAAAATATAGAATTCAAGGTTTTACTTTACGAAAATATGGCAGTGATAGCCTAGTGGTGTGACCTTCGGACTGCCAAGTCATAGGTCTCCAGTTCGAACCCAAGACACGCACCTCAGACTTTTTGAATTCATCGTATTGTATAGTTTTATTATCACTTGCTTTAAAAACGGTAAAGGAAAACATCGTGAGGAATCCGGCACGCCTGAGAGATATTTCTCGATGGCATGCGAAGCCAAGTCCATGGGCGGCATAAAAACTCAGGTTAGTTCCTAACCACAAGAAGAAGAAGAAGAAGGAAGACTTTAGGAAACGCATAATAATTATATCAATAACGTACAAAATTCCTATCAGAAGCTGAAGCACACAACTGCGTCGGAAAGGTTATCTGAGAATTTTATTGGAAATTAATCCAAGTTAATGAAGACTTACTGGAAATGAAAACAAAGTGAGGGAATTCAAGACTTAATGACACGAAATCACCAAAACCTGACTGCGTTTACAAGTATTTCATTCCCACCAAAGGCTTTTCATTGCTGACTATGAAGTATTAATGCCATCATTATTCCACTGCGAAAAAAGGATGGTGCTAGCGGCCTTGTATAGCTCCGTCTCTCACTAACACTGGAAAAATGGTGGCATTAATACGTCGTGGGGTTTCCGTGATTTCTACCCTCTTGACAAACACTCTTAGCAACTAACTATATTACGACACACTCAGCCATATAACTTCAAACTACCCACATTATCAACCGCGATGAATACATGGCCTAACCCGAAAGTTTCGCCGTGTACAATTATAACGTTGCTTCATACCCTGAGAACTGGGTTGACGACCATAATGTTACGACATTACTGTTGTGGTCATACTGACATACAGTGCAGTAATATGCTTTATTGTCAATTTGGGAGCCGTGGTTTTGATTAATAAAGAAAATTGGAGAAAGGGCTCGAGATTGGTCTTCTTTTGTCTGTTTTAAATGTAGATTTGAAAGGTTTTCTTTTGTAACACGATCTTTGTAATAATTTTGAATTTGGGATCATTTTTGCATTGAATTTTTTTTTGTAACATCACGCCTTGTTCCCCTGAAGGATTGGGCTGAGGTGTACCTAAAGTAAACCTAAATATAGGCTTACTTTAGGTTAGGTTAGGTCGCCAGTTATGTTTAGGTCCTATGTAATAGGGGGCGAGCCTATTGCCATCAACCGGGCACAACTCAAGACTCCAGGAAACTACTGAGAAATTCTAGATGGAAAAACCCAATAATACTTTGCCCGACTCAGGAATCGAACCCAGAGGCCCTAGACAAAGTGACATTCTATCAGCGATAACGATGATGGAAAAGGCACAAATGTCAATCCTGTTGAAAGTCGTTGTAGAAATACGAAACGCTTTCGAAGCGATTTTCACTTGTCTAGGCCCTCAGAGGCTATAGACAAAATCCCTTTTCTGTAAGCGTTAACGCCAACGGAAAGATCAAATTGTATGGAGTTGACATTAGCTTTAGTGATGTCACGTGACTGCTGCTGTCAACTCCATACAATTTGATCTTTCCGTTGGCGTTAACGCTTACAGAAAAGGGATTTTGTCTAGGCCCCCTTGACCTTCTTTCTCTCTTTCATGCTCAGTAGTAACGCTTGTGACCACTAGACAAACGACAGGCAGTCATTCTTTTTTTCTTGCGTTGAAAATGGTTTTCCACTCTTTTATCTACTATTGAAGGTTTATAATAGTTAGCCAATTAAACAAGCGATATATTAATATGTATATTTTCAGCCAGATGTTTACCTAATGATGAATGAATTCGCGTTTTACTTGTCATATTGGTTGCCAATTTTACTGCTTTATAAGATATCTTGCAAAGTCCTATTTCTGTATATCTTTACATCCAAAACTTTTCTCCTAATATTATATTAACAGCGATAATAACGAGACTCTTTAAACCTCTTAAAATATTGACGAAATGTCTACTTGGAGGCTTAAACTAAGTACCAAAGACACCTCTAAAAGGTTTTCCGAATTAGAATCAATAATTACGATGGTTAATTGATTCAGGCGTGACTTTGCGGAAATCCATTATAAAATACAAAAGACGTAGATATTATATTTAGTAACCTATTCCACTTAATTATTCTTCAAGAGTCATAAAAAACCCTGTAAGAAAATCGACACGTGTTTCACCTCTCAAAGAAGTAACCTCAGGATAACGGTTGACCAGTTGCAAACCAGAACACGAGGTTTTGTCACACCGAGCGCTGGACGCAGCAGAGACAAGGGTCATAAAAAACCCTGCAAGAAATCGACACGTGTTTCACCTCTCAACGAGGCATCCTAAAGATAACGATTGACCAGTTGCAAACCAGAACACGACGTGTTGCGACACCGAACGCTGGACGCAGAGAACGTTTCTCTCAATCGTCATCCTAAGGATGCCTCGTTGAGAGGTGAAACACGTGTCGATTTCTTTCAGGGTTTTTATGACTCTTGAAGAATAGTTAAGCGGAATAGTAGGTTACTAAATATATCTACGCCTATTGTGTTTTATCAATTTTTACGACAGACTGGCCTTCAAAAATTATAAGGTAAGGCCTGTTTAATTATTTTCTCTAAAGGCTCAGGTGTCCTTGAGTCTTTCTAACTCAAACCAAATAATTTATCGGCGACCTATTAAAAACCTTAAAGTGGGAAACTGGGGATGGAATTGCTTTGTGCCAAATGCTTTATTAAAATAGTAATTTATTTTAGTTGAAGACTTGTTTTGTTAGGGAAACCTCTGGGTGCTAGCTGAATAGAATTCCTTCTAATTGATTGTTGTTGCCATGGTGACGAGTTGTTGAGGTCCAATTAGTGGGCGAGTGTTGGAATGATAATGATACATATGAGATTTTGATATTCAATTGTTTATTGCTACTGATTTGAATGTTATTAAGGTTTTCTTGAAAACAATAAGTAAGATTAATGGATGTCCTACAGCTTGGCAAAAAAGAGTATGATGCGGTGACAAAATATTTTACTCAGACCTATAATGTTGGCACTACTTTGCCGACAAGTGCTAGTAGGTTTTTGAGTCAGTACAAGCAGCGTTTTTAACTATTTGTTTAAATTATTTTACTCATTTCCCATTTGAAGTGACTATATGCAGTAGTGGCGCCCTCATTTTTTCCAAACTCTTTTTGCCAAGATGTAACTTAGTAATGACTTATTGAGGATACAAGTTTATAGCAGCAGCTTGTCGTTTCGTCTGCCTAGCCTTTTCCCAACTAGGTTGGAGTCGGCTTCCAGTCTAACCGGATGCAGCTGAGTACCAGTATTTTACTTGAAGCGACTGCCTATCTGACCTCCAAAACCCAGTTGTTAATACGATACCCCTTTGGTAAGTAAGTCTGACAACCAGTTGTCAGACTTTCAGGCTTCTGACGACCCGTAACGACTGTAAAATATTGACAAATGACAGCCGGGACCAACGGCTTAACGTGGTTTCCGAGCCACGAAAGGGTATGTAAAGATGATCACCCATCCACGGACCAATCGCGGCAAGCATTGCTTTACCTGATCGATCGACCCGTACGGCTGTTATTACTTAGCCACGAGCGTCTCAAGCAAAAGCAGCAGTATACCAGAAGCTTGTTTAAGTCATACAAATAAACAAACAAATACATAAAAAAACTACGCAAAACTCCTGCGCAATGTGATCTCGTAGGAACAGTCTCCAGCGATCCAACGATCAGTGATGGAAAGAAAAGAGTATAATCGCGTTGATTCCTGTAAAGTATTTCCTATTGAAGGTATACATACTAAATACTGGTAAAATACTGGTATTCAGCTGCATCCGGTTGGACTGGAAGCCGACCCCAACATAGTTGGGCAAAGGCTAGGCAGATGATGATGTCATACTATAGAAAATTTCGTAGAATTTTCTGAAATACTTCTAAATACACTATTGAAAACTTTATTTATTCAGTTGTATGAACGGCATTGCTAGGACGCGGCCTCATTTCAGTTGTGTGTGTGTGTGCAAATATTATTATCTGTGGTCTATTGCCACAAGTGTCAGGAGTTGGTCAATCGTATGGATCTGGAATGTGGTGGAGAAAAGACATAGACTTTGTATTGTATTGAATTGACGTACAGTACTACAATTTTCAAATTCAAATTCAAATTCAAATATTTTATTTGTAGAACATAGGTAAACAAAAATACAGATGTCAATATTAATAAATGAGCGCTATGTCTTGCCGTCAACGGCGTACAAATATTTCTAATTATAATTTTTTATGAATAATTCGTAAAAACATAATAAAGACAGTCAAATTAATAATGAACTCAACTATAACAATAATTAATTAATTAAAATAACAATAAATTTAAGCAGATAATAGTACATTAAAATTAAATAGATTAAATAAAACAATTAAGTTATTGACAAATAAAATGGAAATAAATAAAATGTCATTAAATTACAATTTGTCTTCTAGGTACTCATTGACTGTGTAGTAAGCTTTTTGGCCTAATAAATTAAGAAGAGCCTTTTTGAAATGGTGTATGCTGTCAAGACCTTTTATACAATTGGGTAACTTATTATATAATTTTTTTAATATCCCTCGTCAAACTTACTATAAACATAACAAACGTGCTACAAGGATGAATATATCCGATATGTCGTAATCGTAATCCAAGCTCGTGGTCTACCCGTGTGCTAAACATCCAAATCCGTTCAGCTGTTCCATTTGTTATGTTTGCCGAGGGACATTAAGAAAATAGTTGTATTGTACGTAGTATTATTGTTTGGTAACTCTTTAGGTTATGGTGTAGGCGAATTTTCTTTAAGGTGTTACAGGAAGCCCTTGGAATTCCTTTCAATCTAAAGGTTGGCATTCAGCTTTGTGATAAAAAATCACTATTGTACATGAAGTTTTAAATAAATTCTCAGTTAATGGTTTTATCTACTAGCTTGCTATTAGTTCTCATCAGTGGCAGCCCTGTTCCACCCACTGCTGAGAATACGCCTCCTCCTTTTTGTGCCATGCTGTCCAGGGTGCCTAAAACGGCCACATTAGCAATTCCTCTAAAATCAATTCATTTCCTGAATTTCCAGCTGTCATTAGCAATTCCTCTAATTTGACACAATTCTTAATGTGTGGACCATTTTACGAATTTCCATAGAAACTGTCAAACAGATGAATTATTTTGTAATATGACTCGCACGCAGATCATATTATGAATTGTAAGTCTGTGACATTTTACGATGATTCATAATACTTTCCTATTATGATTCTGCCAAAGTGACTGTTATAAGCCCCGTGGTCTGTTTGTCTTAACCAAATCTCGCCCCTTATGACTTTAACATAAATGCCGCAATGTTGGTGCACCTGGAACTTCTACATACCTCTTCAGGGAATAAGGGCGTGATGTTTTGTTTGTAATGAGAAGCGAACTCTGTTACTAAAAGGGTTCTGCTGAATAGAGGGAGTCACTTAGTGACGGACTTTTAATAGGAGGTTTTAGGAATTGTAAATTGGTCCTCCTATTTGTACTTTTGTCGATGAGATACCACGCGGTCCAGTAACGGGGCGTTTTCCACCTTGATAGCAGCGCTAGTTGCGTATACGCCTGTTGCCGTAAAACGCCACGTGCATGACGTGCAATTGTGCAGATTTACAAAATAGTTAAATATTGGAAATTGCCTATCAACAGGCCTAGCTAGATTATCTGAATACTAGTCCTACCTATCCTAACTAATATTATGCAATGTATATTATTACTAATTAAATGCGAAAGTGAGTTTGTTTGTTTGTTTGTCACGCTTCCACGCGAAAACGGCTGAACGGATTTAGCTGGGGTAGACCTGGTATGCTGTTCATCTGGTATTTTAGGAATCTGGGATAGAGAGAAAAAAGGATGCGACCATGCATACGATACTTTTTATCCCGATATTCCCACGGGATCGAGACTTACGCGGGTGAAACCGCGGGGCGCAGCTAGTTTCTCATAATCATAATAACATATTAGATAATTATGTCTTCGAGTTCTATTAAACACAAAATTTATGTTCAATCCATTGCGACAATATCAAACAATACGCAATTCAATTTACTTAATCTCTTACGTTGTCAAAATGATGACCATTTTGAATTTCAAATCGTCTATGAAATTATTCGTTTTCTCTCGCTCTACTTGGAAATCTCTTGAATTAATGATCTTGGAATAAAATTGCTTAAGAATATATTAAGGGAGGGCAGATAAGCGTTCTCCAGCGAGCATTTATGAGTTGAGAACTTACTTTCGAACTAGCAAATATTGATCGATTGTATAAAATTGATTGCAACGTTACTACTGCTACTCATTTTCGGTGGAGCAAATTACACTGGGGTAAAGATAATTAAAGAATATTAAAAAAAATCTTATTTTTATTGATTTCTAACATATCCATACTTACTTCATATTATAAATTCGAAAGTAACTCTGTCTGTACCTTTGCACGCCTAAACCACTCGGATTTCGACAAAATTTGGCAAGGAGATAGATGGCACCCAGCACGCGTAGCATGATCACCGTAGAAACTGGTTTTTTCGACGGAAGAATAGACAACAGGACAGATAAACAATCAAAAACTGTCATTTTGTCTATTCTTCCGTCGACAAAACCCATTTCTTCGGTGGTCATGCTGCGCGTGCTGGGGAAGGACGTTACGGACGGACGTACGAGTTACTTTCGAATTTATAATATTAGTATGGATAGCGTATGTATTCCTAGGAAGAGTAGGCAGAGATGTAACAGAAACCCCATGTAACAGAGGGCCAGCTTTTGCCACCAACCTTGCACTAATCGAGACTAAATCTATAAGAACCCAAGCCACTGCTGTCATTGCACATTGTAAGGATAATTCTTAAGTCCTTGTGTTTCTTGAGAAATAATTCTACAGTGCATTGAGACGCAGTTTAGCAATTCCTTTGACGGGCGTGGGTGTACAAGATAAAGTGGAATGTATTTTGATTCCATTCGATAATTAAACATCCCACACTGCTTCTAAAAGTCAATTGAGACAAGTTGTTATTATTTGTCTGATAGTTCTGCCGGTTCTTACCCATAAAGTTGATATGAAAAATAATGAAAAAACAGCTGTTCCATACTAAACACTTTGACCGTGTAAGTACACTATGAAATAGTTACAGTCCAGCACATTCCTATTGTGAGATCTTTTCGTAGTAGTATTTTAACAAAATTTTAATTTTCACGCATTTTTGTAGAAAAGTACTGTACAAGCCTTGGCCGCAACCAGGCATTGCTGGACTCACGTATGAGTGCCTCGGCCCACATATTCACATTTATTCATGAATGCCTCTTTTGCAGGCTTCTGTAGTAATGTACCTACTATTATTATGAAACTATTGTAGTAGGAAAGTAAGCCTCTTTGAGGTCCTGAGGCAAAGACAATAAATCCTTGAGTAAATCGATCAGTCTGTTTTTCTTTATCAAGTTACGAAAGTCTTTTACGTATTACTTTTTGCCGAGTTGATCTTAGTACCTTATTTCCTTCATAAAGGCACTTACATACTGGCGCGATTCGCCGCGTGACGCGAATTTTAACAAAACAATTTCTGAGAAAACTTCACTGCGAACAATGCAGTGGCGTAGCGTCGCGCGACGAATCGCCCGAGTATGTAAGAGCCTTAATTATTTTTATTATATTATCAGGACCGTTGTAAATGGGTACAATAAAGCGCTTCAAGCAATCATCCATCACTAACCGATTAAAACTTCTCCTTTACAACTTTCACCCCTCTAGCGCCACTTCCGCTTGATTTTCACCTTCACCCCTACCCTTTGTGTTACATCTAGGTTAGGTCGTGAACTCACCCGTTAGTTTCAGGGGTTTGTTTCAGTAGCTGTTGCCATGGTAACCGGTCGCCCCGACGAGACCTGTAAAAGAGGTAATTATTAGCTTTGTGAAGGTAACTTTTTTTACGATTTGTGGGAATTATACACGTGTGTTACTTGGATATAGTTTTACGAAATAATGTTGTGTTTGTTGTTTTTTTTTTCTAAGAGATTTGTAAATATTGGAAAAACAATATTGACCATGGATTCAAACTCTACATCATCATCATCTGCCTAGCCTTTTCCCAACTATGTTGGGGTCGGCTTCCAGTCTGACCGGATGCAGCTGAATACCAGTATTTTACATGGAGCGACTGCCTATCTGACCTCCACAACCCAGTAACTGGGTAATACGATACCCCTTGGTAAGACTGGTTGTCAGACTTTCGGGCTTCTGACGACCCGTAACGACTGTCAAAGATCCACAAATGACAGCTGGAACCAACGGCTTAACGTGCTTTCCGAGGCACGGAGGAGTCTCTTTATGTAAAGATGGTCACCCATCCACGGACCAACCCCGGCAAGCGTAGCTTAACCTGATGGATCGACCCGTGCGGCTGTTATTACTTAGCCACGACCTCCTCAAACTCAAAGTCAACAGATTCAAACTCTACAGCCGATCTATTATTCTTTAAAAATCTTAGCGTGAATACTTGGGTGAAATGAGCTGTCATTTCTGACACTATTGACAGCTCACTACACCTAAGTTTTCAAGGTGTGATTGGTACGGAATAGATCAGCTGGTTTCAGGAGAATCATGATGGTGAATGAAGATGGCAATAATCAGTAAACTATTTGATAGAAGGCAGTAGCTTTTCGTCTTGGCACATAAGAAAAAAAACCGGCCAAGAGCGAGTTGGACTCGCATACACTCGGTTCCGTACCACCGTACAATAATAGCAAAAAACTACGGAAAAAAAAACAGTTTTCTTGAATAACCCCTATAATTTTTTACTTTTTAATTTTTATTATTATTTTTTGTTATAGCGAATTAAATACACAATCTTTGAAAATTTCAGCTGTCTACCTATTACGGTTTATGAGATACAGCCTGCTGACACACGGACAGACAGCGCGGAGGGTTCCGTTCGGCACTCTTCGGGTACGGAACCCTAAAAATTATTCTGCTGTAAAACAACAACCTCGGAAATGTGTAACCGTCGCCGTCATCATCAGTAAAGTATTCCAAAACAAAGTTACATATAAAACCGTTTCTAAACACGAGTGGTCCTTCTAAAAGTCAAGTAATACCTTACCTCGTAAATAATCGGATCCTGCTACTCGTATAATTGCTGCTTGAATTTTTAATCTAACCTTAACCACTCATACATTGTTTGTAACCGACTTTAAAAAGGAGGAGGTTCATAATTTGGCTGTATATTTCTTCTTACTGTTGCCTGCGACTTCTACTGCGATCCAGGATGAAAAGTAGCCTTTGATATCTTTCATATAAACAGTTTTTTTGTCATTTCTGAAAAATTAGGTTTTTTGAGTTGTCGGAGTCTTCATCTAGGGATGCGATATGTCCTTCTCTAGGTCATGGTCTACCCATCGAAATCCGTTAACCCGTTTTAGCGTGAAAGTGTAACAAACAAATACAAACTCACTTTCGCATTTATGATATTGGTTAGAATGTCGATAAGTTCTGCGACAAATAATAACTGAATCGGATTAGGGTTGTATATTTCTTTTATTTAATCTATTTATGTGACGACCAAACGCCCAAAAGATTCTCAGTTCAATTTTGTGAAGATCTAATGAAGAACGGAGGAATTTTACGACGCCATATTTTAGTCAATTGTTTATATTTTTTATAGTTAGTTTTAATCAGTAATTTATTTAATTTAATGTAAATAGTTAGTATAGTTTTACAGCTGATGTAAAATATCACAGTGATTCCATACAAAAATAAAATAATAAAAATCTTATAACTTAAAAAAATGAAGAACTGGAGATAGAGATTGGAACTTAATAGCACTGCCCGACCTGTGAACCCAGACCGCCTACTCAGCAGAACTCACACTTACGACCTCTTGCCTAACGAGGTTTATTAAAACCAGTTTGAAAAAGATATCATTACGCTAACTCCCCTTGTGGGTAAGGAGGTCGTTAATTGAGATGTTGAAGTGGCTTTAGACTCAGACGTTTCCGTTTTTAAGACCAATTTGTTTGATTTACATAACCCTCCATTCGTGTACCTAATTGTTTTTGCGATCTGTTGCAACGTCCTAACTTATGTTGGTTTAAAACAGACATACTGTTATTCAAACTTGCTTTTTTTTTTCGAAAATAATATCTTTACGTATAAACCTCTTGGTTTAATTTAGACGCTGTTAATTTATAGCACCTGGCTTGTAGACTAGGATTATGGAAAATAAATCATAGACACCAAACAGTGTGAGTCATACTATTTGAGCTCTATGATTTTATGACTGTTTGAGAGGGCATCAGTTTTTGAAGTATGGTTATATACAGTGTCTACTGTCCTAGTGTTCCGCCGTTATAATACCAACCAGGCCTAATAGACAAGTGACAATCGCTTCGAAAGCGTTTCGTATTTCTACAACGACTTTCTACAGGATTGACATAAGCTTTTCGATAGCTTATGTCAGTCATTTTTGCCTTTTCCATCATCGATAACGCTGATAGAATGTCACTTTGTCTAGGGCCTCAGGGGGCTGACTATGAAGTATTAATGCCATCATTATTCCACTGCCAAAAAAAGGATGGTGCTAGCGGCCTTGTATAGCGCCGTCTCTCACTAACACTGGAAAAATGGTAGCATTAATACGTCGTAGTACTGTTACTGTTCCCCTGCAGGGTCACTTCTCACACAGAGAAGGCATGACTGCATGAGCATTGATAACCACTCTTTTTCAAGGCGTGTCTCTGCAATATTCATTCCGCTTCCCTTTCTAAAAAGTGCCCTATAACTATGATCATTTTATGATACTTTTCTCACATTTTGAGCCGTTTCGCCCTAGTACTAGTTAGCCCACAATCCTTACACCAAATAAAAAACCAAGACAGCACTGTCAACAGTGACGTGAGGCCGGTGTCGTAAACATGTGTGCACGTAGTGAGGTGTAGTTTTGTCATGTTTCACTGTGTTGTTCGCAGCGCTCTGTCCACAACCATAATCGATAATATTCCACAATTCCCTCAGAAAACGATACCTTAAAAAAACCAACAAAGACCAATAACTTATGTTCCAAGAATTTCTAACTTAAACTAACAAACAGACAGACAAAAACTGAACTAGAAGTAGAACTAAAACGTTAACAATAAATAATAAAAAAATAAAGTATATTGAAACAATACAAGTTGCAATAAGTTGCGTGACGGAACCCACGGTATGGCATACTACTTTTTTACTCAAGCCATTGAACTATTTACCACAATACAAAGGCATTTACCATCACTCTTATTGTAGAGATAATAAGTCATATTTTATCTTGATTAAAACGTCATTGTTAGTGTGTCGATCTATAATAAAACTGGTCTTGTCTTTACAGTTGTAATCACTCTTATTGCTGTTTTAAATAAAGTAGATTTTACCTTGAATTAAGTGTTGGTATAAAGTTGGCATAAACTTGTCTTGCTCTAAGTTCAAGGTTTTGCGGTGTTTCCGGATGATACTGTTCGCGGTTGCTTGTGGGGATAATTCACTTTTAATTGGTCGTGTTTAGCTGATGGTTAATGGTAGAAAGTAAGGGACATTTGTATTTGTCAAGTTTTTGAGAGGTAAGCCTCGCTTACGAGTTACGACATACATTGTAGCGTTAACGATGATACTAATTGGACCAGTTTAATAAACTGATCATCATCCATCAAAACTTTGGGTTTTGTACCCAAAACACGCTAAAACGTCTTCGTACGAATTTTTTATAACATAAAACATCACGCCTTATTTCCTTGAAGAGTTTGGCAGACCCCATCTATTTACCGTTTATGTTTAAGTCTCATGCACCCTAATAAGAAGCGAGTCTTTAGACATCATTCGGCACCAAAATCTAGACTCATGGCTGCTACTGAGAAATTCCAGATAGAAAACCCAATAACACTTTGCCCAGTAACTGGGTAATGGAGGTCAAAACTCAGTTGTTCTATGTAAAATAGTGGTACTAGCTGCATCCGGTTAGACAAGCAATCGACCACAACTTAGTTGGAAAAGGGCTAGCCAGGTTATGATTGGATGGCAAACAAGTATAAGGCCCATCTATAACCTAGGAACATCTGCAATACAAGAACCATCGCAGATCATCAAATCTATGATATCAGTCTGTCTGTCACAAGTTTGTCGCAGGTAGAGACTTACATTCACTTCATTGTTATGGTATATGAAGAGTATTCAAAAATCTATTGTGCGTTGCCTAGTCGATGAATCTCACTCAACTAAAATAAAAACATACAAATCTTAGCGAGAGCAAATCTATCATGTTTTAAAATAGAACTGTCCAGGTTTAATATTTCGGATAAAAATAACATGTTCCACTAGGGATGTGCAACGGTCCGGACTTCGGAGCGCGGGATCCGATGCGCTCCTTCGAGGCGGATACGAAAATAGAAATTCTCACATTAGGTATTTGATATTCCAGCAGCATGAATTTAATATGGATTTTACAATTTACGTATGTATTTTCTTAGATTCTACTAAATAAAACGTTCTTTTTTTATATCCTGCATAATCTATCGCCATATCTTTAAATCTATTTTCGGTTAACCTCATTTCTTCATTGGTTATATCAAATTGTGTTTTTGGGTGACACAATAAAATGTATACTGGAAATGAGGCAAATTACTTTACAACATATCCTCATAACCTAAACATCATCATTTCATCCTTTTCGAAGTATCTGAGATTCGACTTCTAATCAAACGATTCACCTGAAAACAAGTATACTACGAATGTTCCCAGGAACCACGTCAAACTTCTCCTATACTAAGGCCGCTTGTAAACGCCGTTTTTTCCATCGGACCACGGACCGTATTTTTCATATTTGTATGAGTTGGAAACCGGTCCGGGGTCCGGTGCCTGTACATCACATCGTTAATCAATTTAATCATACACTACCGCGAATACGGCGAAAAAACAGTCCGTTGTCCGGTAAAATAAACGGGCGTCTACAACCGGCCTGAGTCTCATGCTCAACGCGTCACTTCACATACAATCCCTCTTGGTTTAGCAACGCTACTCGTATAGCAACATCTCAGGAGGCAGCAAGACGATTTCCTTGCTAAAATAGGACTCGGTTCCGTTCCCAGGAGATATGATTTACAGAACGGCCACAAATGGAAAAACCGCCGCTTTCCCAGATGGTTATGGCTTAATAATGCATCATGTGGTTCGTAATACGAGGCGAATTAATGTTGGATTATCCCATTATTGTTTCTTTTTGTTTTCTGTGTTTGTGCGGATGGAGGAATAATTTAGCGTGGTTGCTTAATGTTTGATAAATACAATACTTGGGATCCAAGTTTAGTCAATTCGTATTTTTTCTAGAATATTTACTGGAGCATAGATAAGAAATAGGAATTTTAATCTCGTCTTTCAGATAGTTCAATGCGTCATCTGTTGGATTAGCTTTGTATTGTAGTTTTGTCACCACATTTTTTGCATAAGACTTCTAGGAAACAATTTGACAGGACAAGGCTCCTGTCATCTAATTTTCTACTAGAATTATGATCTGATAAAATATCTTTTGTAAAAGCCAAAGGTCACTTTAACATGGATTCATCATCATCTCAGCAAAAAGACGTCTGGACAAAGGCCTCACCCATTGCATCCAGCATTGCTGTTTCAACCGAACCTGATTGAAGACAACTGCAATCAACAACTGTCTCAACCAACCCACTACCTACAGGACATCTCAACTTGTTTAATATGTTACCAAGACGTTATTCTTCTTCCATTTTTTTACCAACGCATCATCATTGTGAAAGTGACCTTACAAAAAATTCGTGAGTGAGCGTACCACCAAGTGCTCTGAGGTCACGACAATACAATTATATCCCACAATGGATTGCGACATCACTATTATGAGTTTTTGTAATTTTGGGAACATGCATGAGAATTAGAACAAGGTATTTAGTACTCATTGATTTTGAGATTATTATCTTGTGGAGTACGATAAGAAATGATTCATTTCGAGAATACAATCTCGATTAAAAAAATGTGTACGAATGGTCATGATTTAAAATTGGTTCACGAATAATGTAATCTAATACCGAAATCCCACGATCCGCGATTTTGCGGAAGTTCCTCGGTGCAATGTGCGTGGCGGTCTGTGGTCGTCTGTCGTGCGTGTCCGTCTGCAATATTGCCGATCGTCGGATTCCACCATAAGGTATTCAATTCTTGGTGTTGTCAATTGGGCAAAAGCACGAAGATAATTATAAACCTGTAGGTACCTTGGCTACAATTTACAGAAGATAGACCACAGGTTTGTTACCTTCAGTCAAAGTCAGATCAATCCTCATCAAATAATACTGGACCATAACCAATAATAATGAGTACCATAGCAATCAGTTCAAATTATCCTAACGACCATCATTATCCACAACTCCATGCAAATCAGCTCAAATTCCATCACGATGCCAAATAATTGTCCGCAAATAATTCCGAGTCAGTACGGTACCGGAGAAATGAGGACGAAGATATAATTCAATGCAGTTTAAAATTGCGATCGCATCGTGTTCGGAAAGTGTAGTTATGTGATGTTTATCATTCTTCGATGATGTCAGTTTGTAGGGAAACCGTTGTTTCTTGGAATAATTTTGGTGATAATTTTCTCTTTGATCGTTTCTCTCGTTTTTAGGGTTCCGTACTCAAAGGGTAAAACGGGACCCTATTACTAAGACTCCGCTGTCCGTCCGTAAGTCTATCTGTCTGTCTGTCCGTCTATCACCAGGCTGTATCTCATGAACCGTGATAGTTAGACAGTTGAAATTTTCACAGATGATGTGTTTTTGTTGCCACTATAACAACAAATACTAAAAGATAGAATAAAATAAATATGTAAGGTTCCCATACAACAAACGTGATTTTTTTGCCGTGTTTATTGATAATGGTACGGAACCCTTCGTGCGCGAGTCCGACTTTTGATCTTGCAGGAGCCTCCTATAATTTAGTAAAAACCAAATAATGAATCTTTAACTAGCGATCGTTTCTAACCCATGGATTTAGAGCCATATAACAATTGATATCTAATCCCTTTAGCACACTTGATCCATTAAAGTGTGGTTTCTTTATTGAACTCTAGAAGAATTAAACAAAGTCATAAGTACTCAGTAAAGTAAAAGTGTGCCTACTATCAATGTCTCATAAGACTTCACCAAAAACTATTTATATCCTGTCTCGTAACCCATCCTTACCAACCTCCCACCTTACAAACTTTTTACAGGTATCACAATTGATATAACATCAAAAATAAATCTACTTGAAAAATAACCTTGATCTACAAGCTAGATATCTGCTTACCCCGCAGCGAGCGAACCAATCCAATCAGTCTCGGAGGTAGATATTCGGGAAATGGCGACGATCCTCGCCGATTCAATTTCCTTATTGTGATGCCATCCGAATATGAATATATTACACGTTAGACGTCAGGTCTTCAGACATCCATTTTAGGTTATATATCTTATGGCTTAGATGAACAGAATATCTGTTTTGGATGTGAGATAAACCGGAACTTTTTTTTACCACAACGGCTTAGCTCTTTGCCTGCATCTCACCTGATGGTAAGTGATGATCAGGCTGAAGGTGGAAGCGAGCTTCACCCGGAATCCTCAACCACAGAGGAACTGGCTATCTTACGTCTAATTCTCCTCGTCTCTCCTCGTCTAACTCCTACCAGACTCAGATTATATGGTGGTAGCTAGCCAGGCGGATTTAGAAGAAAGCCTACCACCAACCAAGCCAAGCAGAAAATTTTGCGACCACTGTAAATCGAACCCGAGAAGTACTGAACCCGAATACTGGTATTCAGCTGCATCCGGTTAGACTGGAAGCTGACCCCAAAATAGTTGGGAAAAGGCTAGGCAGATGATGATGATGATGATGATGGAAATCGAACCCGAGACTTCTGGGTCCGAGACAGGTGGTCTAACCACATAGACAACAGAGGCAGCTAAAAACTTTAGGAGAGAAAGGATTACTTCTAAGAAAGGCAACCATAGACTACCGCACCATTACTTCATTACCATCTCTCTACCCTTTTCCCAACAATGGGACGGCCTCCATTCTAGCCCGATGCATCAATATTTTACATGGAGCGCCTACGGCGACTGCCTATACGATCTCCACAACCCAGTTGACGCATCATTACTTCATATTTGTAGTTGATAAATGAGAAAAATGAAAATAATTTAGTAAAGCTTCTTGTAAAAGAGGTTATCAATAAGTATGCTAACATTAAAAGCTAGAGAGGAAGTGAAAATCACTTAGCTAAATATTCCTAATTTCCAAGTCGGCTTTCGTGAATTCCATTTAGCATAAAATGATAAACCCTAGGGCTCCGTTTAGATTTTCCGGAGGCTTTACTAACCTATTTGGCTAAATGTATCTAATTTCCGGATTTTCCTGCTGGATGGATATTTTATGAATGTTTTATTATAAACAGGAATACAATTTTAGGATTCGCAGCCTCGTTGTGATCGTCTAGATTTTCCTTGATTTTCATATTTAGTTTATCTAATTTCCTCATCGGATTTACAGTATACAGTCTGCTGTACTTTTATTAGATTTCAAATTACGTTACATTCAAGATATTATTGTATTTTAGTCTGGATTTAATGCCTTTCATCTCCATGTATTTTATCTGTCCTCATAAAGATTTTACTACTTAAGTACATTAATTACTTAAATAAAATATACGTAGTATATATCTCTCGTATATATGTATCTCTTTGCTCCTTAAATATTTTATGATCTCAAGTAGCTTCAGTTTGTTTCCTTTCCCACAATTTATCGAGTAAGACCTAATGTTATGTTTAGACATTGTCTAGTCTATTATGTTTTTCTCTAATGTCTGCAATTTCCTTTCTTGTGACATTCTCCTGAATTTATTGTCTTTAACTTCTCTTATTATTACAGTTTAGTGTGTAACTTTAGTACAATTTATAGTTTCCTTTAGTTCTTGTGTGGTAGCAACTAAAACGACATTTTGGGGTATATTTATTTTTAAGTATAAGAATAAAGGGTCTTCGTTCTTAAATATTGAATTTTTCAGTAAAGGTCGTCGTAAGTCCAAGTAAATTATCAATAGTCGTAAGTATGTTACTTACAAGTGTGCAGTTGCCCTGGTATGACTAATTTAAGCTTAACTTAGTATAACTTGATACGTATCAGTCACGATTGGCCTACTATTAGCACCTACGTACAAATTTTACAATATACATATTATAAATTAAAGTCGCTTTTCGTGTTTGTCTGTATGACCGCGTTACTTCTAAACCTCGCAACAGATTTTGATGAAGTTTTCACCATCATCGTTTAGAGAATTTACTCCGGAAGGTTTATATATATTAAACGTTACTATTAAAGTTACATATAACTAAGAAATCTCGATGTTTTGTCAAGTCCAAAAGCAGTGCGAAGCAGGAGCGGTTCGCTAGGAAGCTTATACATATTATAATCTATGCTGTTTAAAAATGAGAAACAATTTTGGGAAAGAACTCAACATGTAAACATTTGGAATTATTTAGCAAGATATTATTAATAACCGCAGTTTCCAAAGGGAAGTACTATTGCAGAAATACACGTATTCCGCAAATAACATTAACAGGTTCCAGGTGCCAGGAAACAAGCCTATAATCATACAATTCTACTTTCTCCAGCTCGTTGCGAACTGTCAATGTTTTCAAACATCGTATTTCCTCTCCTAAGTATAGAATCTACTGCACGCATTCCTCACAATGCCGTAAATAGATAGAGCCCTCTTCACTAACTTCACCCAGAGCTCAACATCCATCGAACAAAACGATGTGGTTTTATAGATTGCTGACTTTATTTTAACTCTAGAAGTGCGAGCTCTGTTTGAACGGGTAATGTATTAGAGATTGAATTAGGTCGAGTTAGTGCAGTTTTGAAGGATGACGCAGCTAAAACTTAGATAGGATTTTGTGCTGCGCTGTTCTTTGACTATGCTGTGTACTTTTGTTCGGAAGTTTTGAAGCCATACCTATATGTTTGTTTTCGATTGAATGGCTTTCATATTTCTATACTAGCGGGTTCTTCGCATGTGTGAAATTGATATACATATAGGCAGGTTAACAGCAAGAAGAATAAATCAAAATTAAAGTAATATAAACTACGAGTAAAACCCAACTACGACTAAAAAGCTATAAACAAGACACCACAGACAGACATATATGTTAAGTTACTGTTAGAAAATGGAACAGTTGAACCAAGAAACAAATTCAAGTTTCAATTTTAAGCACGCCATCATTAATTACTGATTTTAAATAAAAATAAGTCATATATTTGAAAGTGGTCTAAAGCTTTTCTGATCAATGCCATAAAATACTATTCCAAGATTGAAATAATCTTAAACCAAGCACTTGAAAGCTTGCATCATTCTTGCACACATACATTTCAATGCATTTAGTTTATAGCCTAGCCCATCAGCTGAATCTGCCTGCATTACTTCGTTATCTCCGACACTATCCAGTCTGCGATCAAGGTTTATTTATAAAGGATCTGTCTGTTTGTCTGTTTCAACTGGAGTTGTATTAACATCTGCGGAGTGAGTCAGATTATTAGAAATACATTTTAATATTTATTGTTTTGATGGACATCTTGTTTATTGCAGCTGCTACTGGACTTTAAATTATCGTTTGGGCACGTGGGTACTATGTAAAATATACTACTGTTATTTATTTTCTTTTATATAATTTTATCATTGTGGGGCCCGTGGCTAAATATTATCAGCTGAATGGGTGGCTTGGGTACCATGTAAAATATACTCCCTTATGTTTCTTATTTTCTTTTATATAATTTTATCATTGTGGGGCCCGTGGCTAAATAAACACTTTTCTAATTAGGTTATCTTTACTTGGACAAGGTTACTGAAATACAATTATCGTTTTAAAGGATAAGCTGGTATTCATTTAACAAATGAAGAAAACATGTATAATATACGGTTATAAACAAAATGTTTTACCACCGTCTCACTGTGTTGTTGAGTGGGTCTTTGAAGTAACAAGAAAAAATCATATGAAAAACTTGTTTTTATTATGACTAAGTGGCTTCACTTTCTAAGTAACTATGACAGATAATCATGAATGTTCTTGAGAGTTTTTCAAATTAAAATTATAATCTCAAAAAAGTTTTGTTGGATATTTCCACCAAGATGTTATAATATCTTGATTTAAAAGAGTGTCCATGGAGTTTCTTGCCCGTTCTTCTCCATAGAGAGAGATATACGTTTAGGAATGGGCAACTTTTTAACTGACCGATTCCTTGATAATTCTCAAGTTCCTGTAAATGGTTTTATTATAATAAATTCTTTGCGTTGAGTTTAAAAAAAAGTTTTTATGCACCGAACGGAAATCAATAAATGAATTCAGGAAATATTCATTCCTGAATGCCATTTCCAGTCATAGAACAAACGATATTGAGCGTCATTAAAATGGGAATAAAAAAGAGATTCCCAGAGAGGCGCCAGAAACGTCCGGTAATAGGAATTCCTAAGCCGAGGTAGGAATTCTTAGGAACTTATATTTGCGAGCTTCATAATAAAGTCTGCGAGTTGAGTTTTATATTTGTTGAGCCTTTTATAGCTTTCCTGTGATGGTCATAGTAGAGCTGCCATTCAAATTAAAAAGATTTATAACTAGGTAAATTGGTGTCAAAGCTGAAATGTCAACTTTACTTGAAGTTATATCTGAACCGACACCCTTCACACTGGAACATAACCACGTAGCTTGACAGCAGAATTTACTGTATAACTACGGTATTAGGTACTTTAAAAACCGGCCAAGTGCGAGTCGGACTCGCGCACGAAGGGTTCCGTACCATTATCTATAAAAACGGCAAAAAAAAAGTCACGTTTGTTGTATGGTAGCCCCCTTTAATATTAATTTTATTCTGATTTTTTTGGTATTTGTTGTTAGAGCGGCAATAGAAATACATCATCTGTGAAAATTTCAAATGTCTAACTATTACGGTTCATGAGATACAGCCTGGTGACAGACGGACAGACAGACAGACAGCGGTGTCTTAGTAATAGGGTCCCGTTTTACCCTTTGGCTACGGAATCCTAAAAATCTTCACTTATTGTTAAGTTAATCAATTTAGTACCTACCCCGGATATCTATAACCTACCCTGTTCGGGACGAGACGTTATCTTGTCGTATTGAAAAAATTCACCACAGTCATTGGGAAAAGGCTTGGCAGATGCAGATGATGGTCATTGTTTATGAGCTTACCAGACAACTTGCAACAAAACTGTTTAGGTACCTACACGTTTTTATAAAAGTCGTCGCACTGCCTAACAAGCTGGTTTTCACTCGGTCATCACACTACCAACTCATTACTAAGACTGCACGCCGTGACGAATAAAGCCGGCGACATTACACTAGCGTGACAAATTATGATAAACTACTTATTAATAAAACTTTATCATAATTTATTGATTAGTGGAGCAACTAGTGAAAGAGTTCATCGGAAAACAAAAAATCGCAAAGCAGCAATTTTCTGTTTCGGATTAAAGGGTGAAACTGAAGGCTGTTAAGGGCTGGTCTCCGCTTTTCTTATAGTTGCTGAATCAACGATGCGTAGAGCACATCCTAGGTGGACCAAAGGTTACCTACAAGGTTAGACCAAACATTCAGTCAGAACCATTCTCAAATAAAGAAGATAAAGGTCTCAAATGGAGACGAATATAAAAGACTGAAGAGAACCGAAAGTAAGATGGAAAGATGCTTCTCTTGCAAAGACAGACGGATGCTAGACTTGACTGGACTCTAAAATATCTACTTCGTCTGCGATCCAGGATGAAAAGTAGCCTATGTCCATCTCCGGGTCATGGTCTACCCAAATTTCATCCAAATCGGTATAGCCGTTTTAGCGTGAAAGCATAAAAGACAAACAAATAAACTCACTTTCGCATTTATAATATTAGTAAGGTTTTCTCATCACTAGGTTCTGCCCGTGACTTCCATCCACCTGAAAGTGCGCGTCCCATAATACATTTCGTATGGCACTTGTACCTTTCTATCTGTGAATAAATTTTTGTAATAGGATCAGTACTATAATAGGATTACCTATTACTAACAAACAAATGTACCTCTTTACAATATTAGTTTAGATTAGATGGAAATTATTTTGATTCACCACAAGAGTTTGATACGCTTTAGATATGTACTAGCTGCGCCCCACGGCTTCACGGAGTCGTTGAGCTCCTTAAGTTCTGAGTTGAGCTCCACTATTACTGACAAATGCTTGCACTGACTGGACAGGTCCACTCAAATCTGTATGGTTCTTTCCTAAAAAGACCATTTCAGACTCTTATCTACATGGTCCTCATATGGCCTGACCAAGATTATGTCTGGACTTTAAAGGAGACGGTGACCTCTGAGTTTGTTTCGGCCTTTCTTCTCAGAGTAGTCAGATAGGAAACGCCGACCTCATCTAGCTTATTTTTACAACTTTTTAATATGACGTGTAAAAGTGATTCCAATATCCTATTTACAGAATAAACAATTTCATTTCATTTCACCCGTCTCGATCCAGTTGCAATATCGGGATAAAAAGTACCCTATGTCCTATTCCAGGTCATGATCTACCCCTGCACCTTCATCCAAATCCGTTCTCCCGTTTTAGCGTGAAAGCGTAACAAACAAACTCACTTTCGCATTATTTATAATAGTAGGATGGTTTGATCTAACACAACTCGAAACACAACAATTTTTAAACGTAATTCACAATTTGTCTTTAGTTTCTCTTGGTCATCACTCCGCTACAATTAATTCGTGTAAACTCCGTGAAGCGAACTGTTGGTAACGACAAATCATGCGCAGGTTTTTGTCGCCTGTAATCTATTGTCATTTTCGTAATAGCTTATTACTATTTATGGTTTTTGTTGCATTAAAGATGTATACTAGAGTTCGTTGGTACGTTTGTAACTTATTAGCAATTGTTATGTGATTGGAGTTATTGGAAACAGGTAATCGTTCGTCGAATATTCTGCTTGGATTAGTTTTTTATAATTGTATGTTGATTTTTTGATGCACGATTTAATTATTTAGTAGCTTATCTTCATAATTCTACACGATTCTCTTTTTTTTAGATTCGTTTTCTTACACACAGTTGACTAGAATTGATTTCCACTGTGAAATGGCAAATACCGGGGTGACCATAATGGACTGCATAAGTTTAGGTCCCCACCTATGAAATCAGCGTTTTGTATGGGGAATTTTAAAGAAGGTTGCATTTTTCATATACATTTTCTTAATTTATAATTATAACAACCATGAACACTAATGTTTTAAAACTAAGATAACGTATGCCACTTAGATTAAGTGACAAAAATAAGATTTGGCTAAGTTAAAAAAAGGAGTCATTTTTAAAGTATTTTTTATGTTAAATAAACTATAAGTAATAAGGTTTTTTACTATTAGTAGTTGTCTATGACGGTCATTATTCGATATAATACCAGGAAATTGATGAATATTTTAAATCATAGAAGTGACGAGATTCTCTATTTGTGAACATAAATAAAAATAAATGCTATCCCAATGAAATCGAGTAATGTAAGATTTTCCAATTTCTCAAGGAAATGGCCTAAAAATCTGGATTATTCCGCTGAAAACAAGGTTATGTAAAACACGTACATAGCGGTGTATCGTATAATATCGTTCAGATTCACGCGTCGCCTACCGTGAATATTGCCAGAAACGGTAGCCATGAATTTAGGATGGCTGGAACTTACATTGACCTAGTTTACCAGATTCTAGAATGAACTTTGTTAGGGAAACCGATTTGCGACTTTATGTTTTGAATTTAGGGTTGTTGATCCAAGTCAAAGTCCTCAAGTTGGTGATTTGGGAGTTATGAAAATGCTGGTCCCATTTAGCAGTCTTCATTGATGGTTTAAAAATCATAATAATACACGTACAGTCAATTAGAAAGTAGCTGTCTGTCTGTAACTCTTTTCACGCCTAAACGGCTCGAGTGATTACGCGGGGTCGCACACAGGACGACTTCACTAACAGGACTTTTTATCCTGGTAGTACGTTCCCGATAATTTCCGACCTACGCGCTGGCAAAGCCGCGGGAAAAAGTTAGTACAATCCGGCCGTCGAGAGAATGCCTTTCTCACACCTGTCAGTTTCATACAAACGAATATGTGTTTTGCGAATTTGATCCCTATTACTACTAGAAAGTATTGTCCAACTGACAGGACGGTAGATTATAATATTTTTACATTGGTCGTCTTTTTTCTGCTGTTACCAATAATTTCTTGCTATACTTGAAAAATGTGACGCATGGTTACCCATTGGGAGGCCTCGAGCGCTTACCAAGCGAAATCCCACATTAGCTCGCAAACTGAACCGTAAACGGACATATCGACTAGGAATACTTTAGGTACTGAATAGTGCCTACATATTTTGATATAATAATATTTATATTTTAGAAGATATCAGTCGCCAGGTGAAGGAAATAATCAACCATAGGGTATATATTTGGAATTCGAATCCAAAACTAGTCGAACCAGATCTCAATAGTATGATGCTGTGTCAATCTGATTGATACCTAAGTATTTTCTTGCAATTCTTTGGAGATGTGAATAGTTTTCCATGGCATAATTTAGAGGCAATAAGTTTTTCTTAATGAAATGCTGTTCGTTGATGGACCGATTTGGCTATTTCTTGTTTTAATAGGGTTCCGAATAAGGCTATAGTATTATAATATCTGTGCTAATAGGGAACGAAAAATTATGAAAAAATCCTGGAAAATTGAAAAATAGGGAAAACTGAAAGTCTAATTTTCTATGGGATTTTTGTATAAACTCTTGTTTAGACAGGACAAAGTCGTCGGGTTAGCTAGTTTATCATTAACTAGCTGACCCGACAGACGTTGTCCTGTCTTAAATTTTCTAATTTTCTGCGCAATTTTCTTAATTTTTTCTTTCATAAGAACCTTCTCCTGACAATAACAAACACAACAGAAAAAGAATTAGCGAAATCGGTCTAGCCGTTCACGCGTGATGGCGTGACCAAGGGAAATAGGGATTTATTTTTATATATATAATCCACAGGGTGGAGTAGGGTTTCATTTCTGTGCTATCACTCTTCGGGGAAAAGGCATGATTTAGCACACGAGGTTGTCGACATGTGGGACGTGGACTCTGCAATCATTGTACCGATAATCGTTACGGTCAATGGCCTAATAGCGAAGAGCCTCGACCAACATCTCAGGAGGCTCTCATTGCACGGCTGGGTCAAGGGCTTGATTCAGAAAGCAGTACTCCTGGACACGGCACGCATAGTGAGGAGGTTTCTTTCTCTAGAGCCCTGACCACCGGAAGCTTGGACCCTGATCCTGATGCCGATGGGCTACTGTTATGTTGTATCATGTTATGTTACATCCTATCAAAATACCCTCAGCATCATCTCTCTAACGCCCAGTACTCCAACAACACTGGCTAAAAACCAGCTGCTCTGTGGCACCGCGTCGAATGCTCGCTTTCTCTCACGGTCGGCTGACACAGGCAGATGTCACAGCTGAGCGAACATTCGCAGTACGCTTTGATAGGCTCTCGGATTTTAAATAACACGCCTATTATAACTCTAAGGTCAAGTTTAATACGGATTTTATTTGATATTTGCACCTAGTTGCCGATGAATAGGTATCATTTTTGAGAGTCTGGGGGCCAAGTCTACTAATTTACAAACGTGTCAATGGTCTCGCAATTATGAGTTGAGTATTAGTGAGTAGTCTTGGCCCCCTGGGCATTTGATTTTGGTAATTCTTTTTTAAAGATGGCCTGCATCTCACCTGATGTTAGGTAAGTGATAATCAGGTCGAAGGTGGAAGCGAGCTTCCCCCGGAATCCTCAACCAGACGAACTGGCTATTTTACCTATAACTGCCCAAACACAACAATGATGTTAACATTGTTGTTATAGCAACAGACTTAGATAAGATGGTGATAGCTAGCGTGGACTTGGAACAAGCCCTACCACCAGCCAAACCGAGCAGAAAATACCCGCACTGAGGGCCTAGACAAGTGACAATCGCTTCTAAAGCGACTAATATTTCTACAACGACTTTCAACAGGATTGACATAAGCTTTTCGATAGCTAATGTCAGTTCTATAAATTTTTGCCTTTTTCATCGTCGTTATCGCTGGTAGAATGTCACTTCGTCTAGGGTCTGGATTTGTTAAGACTGCGGCGTGCGTGACGTCAAGATTTATGAACGTAAACGAAAAAAAGGAGTATGTATGGAGTGGTGATCTCTAGTTTCTGCGTAATGGGCAGAAGGCATGAGTTTATTTATGTATGTACCTCGGCTAAACCAAAGGCTAAGGCTAAACGCTAGGCTAGGCTATCAGTTTATGCGGGAAAAGTCCGAAAGGAATACCGGGACCTTGGCAACAGGCAACTGAAGGAACACGGATTTAGTCTGTAAAAGTCTGACACGCCCTTCCGCTCCGCACAGAGCGGGAGAAGTCATTGGATGATTTCCCACCCTCATAAAAAAAAGGCTAGGCTGGTTAACAGACTGTAAATGTTTTGTTTGGCTCTTATCAAAATGTACTATTATAGTTTGATTCCAATCATTTGTTTTCATAGAGCAAAAACTTTGCGGCATACCTAATTATTATGCCTCAAAGTTGAAAATATTTTGTGGATGAACAATCAAATTAATTATTATTTCAGAAAATAATTAGAGTATTTGTTCTATGTCTGCGTTTGTCCAACACAAACTGAGGTCTGATGTCTGTGTTTGTACTGAGGTCTGAATAAATTGCATTGAGCTTTATGAAATACTTCGTTCACTATCAGGGTTGAGACATCGATAAAATTCCATGTGAGAAATTCCAATATCTACATAGCGAACACAGGAGATCAACAACCTTAGTTACACAATAAAAACAAGGTGCAGATTGCACTAATTATTTGCATGCAATCGAACTGGCAATCTCACATAATGGAACATAACATTTTAGTGGTATGAGGATGTTGATCGCGCGGTAAACTCTAATTGCGCGATGCAGGATTTATGTGACGTCAGGTCTTTGATGCGTAGTTCGCATGTGACGATGTAGATTGCCGCCCAACAGATTATCCGCACATATAAAACAAACTAAATCGTTATTCCTACTGCGCATATTTTTCCTAGCATTGATCACCAGCTGCAGCGAGTTACATTTTGACAATTCAACAACATTCATTGCATCATTTACGTTGTCGAGCAGACGGATTTTTCAAACATGAGAAGCAATGGATTTGAAATTTCCTTAAAAATCCTTCGGATTGTGATTGAGAGTGTGTTACGTAGCATTATGCTGAGATAGCATGTTGGCCTCGCACAGGTCTTCTTTTCGTCTTACACTTTGTTTTTTTTTTGAACTAGTTTGTTAAGCCTTAATGTTATATTTTAATTTTTATATTACTTGTTTTCACGATTTTGCTAGTTTTAATGCTTGTTTTTATTGTTTTTTTTCCTGTGCGTGTCCCAAATAAAATATTTTTCTTTCTTTTTTTACGATATTGGGGTGCAGTTTCTCACAATATTTTAATACACCGTAAGCCGTAAGTCAATGATGTTAAGATTAACTTAGATAGTTTATTATCTGGTCTTGTCAGGTAGGAACTCGCTACCTAGATTATTCAGTCTATCCACCTTACTAATAAACGTTGTATAGCGCCTGTATAGTTACACAACGCTTTGTCTTCTTCTTTCAAAAGTAATTTGACTTTTGAAAGAAGAACACAAAGCGTTCTGTAACTATACAGGCGCCATACAACGTTTATTAGTAAGGCGGATAAGTATAGATCCTACCTACTACAGTGTTTCAGGCCTTCCTCGAGTTGGTGCCCACCTCGGGGCCATCACACCAGTTTTACAGCAAAAAAATAAACAGTGAAAGATAACATCATGAATCACAGTGATTTCTGCGCACGATTCCTTGTTACTTCGTTATTTTGTTCCAAGAACGCGACACTATTGTGTTCTCTTATCAGTGTGTGCATAGCTTATGTTTACATAATGTACTATTTAGCTTATGTATTTAGTGGCGATCGAAGGTCGACATTGTAGGACGAGATAAGGGGCTGGTGCATGTTGTACTAGATTATGTTGGTCTTTATAATTTGGAAGGACTGAAGGAAAAGTTCTATAAACTTACAATATATTGGGGCCAAAATAAACACATAACATCACGGTAAAATTAGGCAGAGGTGTACGTGTACATAGTACAGCTACATTAATTCAGTTATGTTTAATTCCCATGTTATAGTACTCATACTATTATGTATTCTGTTAATAGGAGGCAAGCCTATTGCCATGAACCGGGCACAAAAGACTAAAATGAAGACAAATAAATTATGCAAAGCGAAGCACAGTCCTTCAGTTTGGTGTCCATGCAAGACATAGGCGATTTATTCAGTTCTAATACTAATACCACTGGTATTGTATGGTATGTGTGTTCGCAAGAATCAAGAATCATTTATTTGCTTTTGTTACTTAATGGGCCCCATATTAAACGGATTTTTTGGTACAAAAGCAGATAAGTACAGCAGACGCAAACCATCCTTTTAAAAATACTACACATTGTAGGTACATGAAATTATCGAGTGGGTTTTCCTTGTAAGTCTCCTGAAAACACAATGATAAAGACACATAACAACAAGTAGCAAAGCACCTAAAAATACCAGCCACAGATACCAGTGAATCATCCTCCGACTCCTGCGCATACAGTACGCTCTGTTCCGAGAAACTACACTAATTGCATTCACTTATCGTTGTTACAATAACATACTGAGGTTACGTCACGGCGTGTGATGTCACGATGCAGATGTTGTATGTAGACAACAAAGGTTGCAGGTTTTTTTAATAAAACACCTTTCCACCTACTTCGTCTGATTGATTTTTACGACTTACTGTAATGTTACTAGCGACATAACAAACATTTTAGTTGTCCAAGTTTACTAGAAAAAGGGTAAATAAGTAAGCGAGTATCGCAGACGCGAAAAATTTGATATATACGTATGTTAACTAACAAAGGGCGTTCCCGTTAACCTGCAACAGTATAGCGTGTATACATGGCAAAAAAAATATTAACACTAAAAAAAAAAAAAAAAATCTTTTATTTGTGTCGTGAAATGTTCACAAAACGATTAAATTTAAACGTAAAAGAAACACTCTGTACACGCACACTTGTATTTCAACGTAAAAAAACAAGTGTGACAAGTGGGCGTGTACAGAGAGTTTATTTTACGTTTAAATTTAATATTTTTTGTGAATATTTTACTATACAAAAACAAAATTTTTTTTTTTTTTGGATTGTAATATTTTTTTTAGCATGTATAGACGCTATACTATTGCAGGTTAACGGGAACGCCCTTTGTTAGTTAACATACTGTATTATGAATTTATGATATACGATTACAGGTAATATGTTACCTGTAACAAAAATGTCAGACATTTTGTAATCGACGGAATTGCTACTACTTATGCGGGTAAAACCGCGGGCGCAATTATTATTAATGTAGGTATAAATCTGAATGGCTTTTGTAGCGGAACCGAACATAATACCATCTGTCATTGGAGTAGTAGCGCATAAGCAAACGCACAATGACACATGGATATCTAATATTTTCGTTTGCTTTCTTGATTAAAAAGAAACATCTAGTCTAGAATATCCCGGGTGCCATTGAGTTCATTCAGCCCGGTGACGTCATCTAAAAACAAAGCGTAAGCTAAAACTGTACGTGCTTCTAACATTGCACACAGTTCAAATGCAATAAAGATTCCCATGCACCGTGCGTTCGAGGACAAAACCAGTACGCAAGTAATTGTCTTGACATGAACAGATAACGAACTTCCTCGTACATAATGGCGTGGCACATATTTTTTGCTTTTATCTGCGCATTTTATCTGTGTGCGAAGTTTCACCGTGTTTACTTTTCTACTATGTTTATATATTATTTTAGTGTGAGTTGCGTGGAATTTTAACATTGAAAACAATGCAAAGTGTATTTTTTTTTTAGCTTTATTATCAGTAGGTATAGCATTATTTTAATTTTAAAAGTAAAAACCGATGCTTTTGATAAGGGGCCTAAATAATATTTGTTTAAAAAAAAATGTCTACTTATCACAACGGCTTTTAATACCCAAAACTCAGGAATTTAACTTACAGTAAAAACATACCACTTTCTAAACGACTCTTATCTAAACCTCATTACACAAAATTCAAGACACACATCGTTCAGTACTCCAGTCGTATTATGAATGCGACGCCTTACAACTGCGGATGAGTCACTCAATGAACTTGCCTGCCGCAACTCGCAAGTTCAACGATTGTCGTAGGGGAGGTCGCTCTATCGATTGTTTGTACGTGCAGTGAATAGGCGGCTTTAATTACTACTTCTTACGAATCTTATGTAATTTTATATTTCCTTTTATTCGAAATGGTTACTTAGGTAGGTACTCGTACTTGAATGCATCGGGAATAGGTAGTGGTCCAAAGGTTAAGGCGTGGAACTTGCGAACGTAAGGTTATGACTTTGAATCCCGACTGACGCTCTTTTTAATGCCTTCAAGTCATTCTTAAGTTCTTAAAAGAATAGGGAGGTTTTAACTTTGAACCGCTACTAAGAATACTAAAAATGTGCAATAACGATCTTAATTACATGTTAATTATGTTTAAAAAATGTATTCTTAGATAATTAGGAGCGAAAATATTGACACTCAAACTGGGTGCCCTTCAGCCAAGAAGAATGCCACTTCATTGGCTGTTCCCAAAAGTATCATGAGAGGCCACTTAAAGAGAAAAACTCTCGCCTAAGAAGTGGCTATATCGTGGCCTTTTGGGTACTATAAGAGAAATCTTCAAGTTGGGTAGCTACCATGTCTATGCATAAACTTCGCGATACTGAGAAAAAACTTTGTTTTCCCTGTAGTACCTAAAGCTAAAAACAGTCAACATTTTATACTCTTTTCATTTTCAAAGACGATGACGCTCTCCGAGTTCAGATCAAGGGTAGTATTATGAAGTATCAATGCCATCATTATTCCACTGCGAAAACGGGACGGTGCTAGCGGACTTGTCTAGCTCCGTCTCTCTCGCACTGGAAAAATGGTGGCATTCATAATTTTATTTTATTTTTATATTGCCACCATTGACCACACTGACATTTTTAATACATTTAAATTTATTTTATTTTATATAAACTACAATTGTCTGCCACATATTTTTTTAAACTTTTAATTGTAAACCTTTGCATGCCCACGTGACGGTAAAATATGGAGATCTTTATTATAAAAAACACCTATGTACCAACTATACCCATGTTTGCAAAGAAATAAATGATTTGATTGATTTGATTTGATTTGGCAACAATAACGCGTTTAGGATGCTGGTGGGGCTGCCCCATTTCTGTAGTGCGTCGGGGATGTTCGTGGATGCGCATGTAGGTTGTTTCTACGCAACCATGCGCAAAAGGTGCGCTTCCATGGTGCGCAGGGTGTGGAGCAGCTCCAACAGTATCCTAAGCATGAGCATCTTTTGAGTCATGATACTCGAATAAAGTTTAAAAAAAAGTTTAAAAATTCTATTATATTTTTCATAATCGTTTGCGTGACATTGTAAAATAAACTGTAACACTTACTTAAGTTAATTTAAACAGTAAAATAAATATCGATTAGAGGTAAACAATTATAATCGAACATCCAACTTAAGATTTACATAAATATCAATCCAAATAAAATGTCAAGTTAAATAAACATATATCATCATTCATTATCAGGCTGTCATTTGTGGATCTTTGACAGTCGTTACGGGTCGTCAGAAGCCCGAAAGTCTGACAACCAGTCTTACCAAGGGGTATCGTATTACCCAGTTACTGGGTTGTGGAGGTCAGATAGGCAGTCGCTACATGTAAAATACTGGGTATTCAGCTGCATCCGGTTAGACTGGAAGCCGACCCCAACTTGATTGGGAAAAAGCTAGGCAGATGATGATGAAATACACATTTATTTGATACAATAATCCATTTTCTTCATGAAAACTCTTCTGACACGGAAACGCCAAACAATAAACAAGCGAAGTGCTATTTATGAAAAGCACAATAAATCAATCTCTTGTCAGTCATAAGTTCACAACGTTGTTTACTTTTTCTAAAGTTAACTGTAAACTGTACTGTAAACAGTTTCCCATCATTAAAGCGAACTATCATGACACAAAGGTGACTTGTTGCAACAGAGCTCCCGATATGGTGGGGACACAGAATAGGAAACACATGGAGTGCTAACTTTGTATCTAAGTTGTGTGTCTGACGTTATCTTTGCTAATTAGGAGATCCCAGTGATGTCCGTTTTGACGGTCTGAAATGCGTGTTAAAGACAGAGTAAGATTGAGGTCTTCTCTCTAGGAAAACTATTCTGCTGTATGTACAATCTCCGGTGGCGCATCGCAGATAGTTCTCGCAGCGGCTCTTCTGTGACTGTCAAAAATTCTTCTTTAAAACTATGGTGTAGATAGCGAAAGATAGTTAATCAGAAAACTACCTTAAGACGAAAAAGAGAACCTCAGATTGGTCTCAATATGATATGAAATAAAGAGATGCTACATAAAAACAGGCACTTGAGCTACTTTAGGTCAGCCAAAGGCTTGAATCTATCTTTAGTCCGCACTTATGACATGAATTTGTTTATTCTGTAAATAGGATATTGGAATCACTTTTACACTTTAAATTAAAAAATAAAAGAAATGTGCTAGATGAGGTCGGCGTTTCTTATCCGACTACTCTGAGAAGAAAGGCCGAAATAAACTCAAGAGTTTGCAGTCTCTTTTAAAGTCCAGACATAATCTTGGTCAGACCATCTGACCATGTAAGATTAGTGTTTGAAATGGTATTTTGAGGAAAGAACCACATACCTGTCCAGTCAGTGCAAGCATTTGTCAGTAATCGTGGAGCTCAACTCAGAACTTAAGGGGAACTTAACACTCCATTGGCCTACGACTCCATGTCACAGCCCGATACGGCCCGTTCCGGCCCGTTCCGGCCTGTCTTGTTACACCCACAGAACAAGTTGCTTGATAGACGTGCGTCCTAGAACCCATTATTAAGTTTTGTGTTGTCTATGTAAAGTTTGCTGAGCAGCTTTGTGCGCACGATTATTAGCCCGTTAGCTTTGGGATTGATAAACTGACTTCTGGTCCCGACTTTGCGCGGAAGTCGTAACACACCACAATATACTAAAATTACAGCCACATTTTCCGCCTTGTTAATTCGTTTTCGCTTATCGTTCTTTCTCACTTTTTTTTTTTCGACTCCTAATGGTCTTAGATAATAAATAATAAGTATATATCCTTTTTCAAGAATTGGGCTACTAAGGGTGATTTTCACCAAACTTTTATACCGAGTATAAGTCTTATCCTGCGAATAAATTTTGAATTTTTGACAGTTTTTCTTTACAAAAACTGTCAGACGCCATTTTTATTTCACGTATAAAAGATATCTGACTGGTAAAATCAGCCCAATTTTTTTTTTCAAACAGTCTTTTAGTTCCAGAGATTAGCGCATTCGAACAAACTTTCCAGCTTTATTTTTAGTATAGATTTAGTATATATATTATTATGTAGATTGTGACTATATGGATTGAATGAATTTCGCTGATTTTCAATTACAACTTGTTCGAAGTTGAGGTAAGGCCGTGTTTAGCCGTCTGGTGTGGCAGCTGTGGACGAATTTCGGCTATTATTAATCCATCTATGAATTTGAGATTGATCTGACTTAATTTATTGAATCACCCTACTATGGAATGATACATCGACTGATTATCAAAATATATAGTTTCATAAGATCTTTTCGTTACAAATGATGGTAGAGTCACAATCAGCCTATAAAGTTCTCACTGCTGGGACGCAGGCCTCCTCTCTGTGAGAGGGAGTGGGCGGTAATCCACTACGCGGGCCCAGTGCGGGTTGGTAGATGTCACATGTCTTTGAATTTTGGTTCTAGGAGAGATACCATGTGCACGGAATAAAATCGGTCGAGAAATTCTCTATACGTCATCAATTCAATCTCAAAATATCACCTAAAGTTCATGGCTTCATTTAATTACCTTTCAGCAAGATATTAATATTCATAAACCTCATAAACCGACTATAACTTCGCGTCGGCGAAACTTGATATTTGGTTTCCGTTTAGCGTAAATTGTGTACAATGTTCTGTATTCTCATATTACAATTTGATTTATTATAGTTGTCGCTTTTTAGCAAGACAATAGCGGTCATTGACCCACCTACATTTTCTAACATTTTTATTTAAAAAACGGTTTAAAAAAAGTCCGTCAACGACCTGAATCAATATCTAACGTGTTCTTCAACATGTTCCAAAAACGAAAAACCATACATAGTTTATTGTTTGGGTTCCTACAGAGAGATATTAGGGAAAGGGTAATTGACCGCTATTGCCACGCTAAAACGCGACAACTATAATAGTAATCGGTTCATAAACGCGATGTTTTTGCAATAGCAGAATTTCAGAATTTAAACTCCAACGTGAGTGTGTTTGATAAATATTGTTATTGAGTTATATTCGGGAATAATGAAGAAAATTAAGGCTGCATTTACATTGACATTAACGACATTTTAATTGAGAATATTGAGCTTTGAAATAAGGCGTATATAAAGAAGGCTAGACAGAACATAGGTATAATTAACACAAATATCACGCCCTGTATGTGGTGCGGTGTACCAATATTTCACCAGTTATGCTAGTCCTATGTAACAGGGGGCGAGCCTATTGTCATCAACAGGGCACTCATCTACTGAAAAATTCCAGGAACTATACTTGGCGCTTATCTCTTTTTTATAATTTAGGTAAATATGAACTGGATTGTAATGTCTTCGGACATTGGCGAACTCTACTTTTATAAATTCTTTGAACATAATCCCGTTTTGCCCGATTGTTATCACAAATGCGTACTTTTAGTCGCTTGGATGTTTGTTCATCAATCAAGTCCACCGGGAAACCGATACGGTCAACGGATGCCTAAACAGAATTACTTTTCATCCCGGAAAACTTAATAGGTACTTGTCCCACGTCCAGAAGCCCCAAACCCAGCTAGTATTACAAAATTGTACCAAGAATCAATTAAAACCCCGAAATTCTTGTAACATCGAAATACGGATCTAATTCCGAACAGCCGGTAACATTTCGACATGTGTCACCATCGGCGGATAACCGGGTTTCTGTCGCTGGCATGCTGCCAACCGCCCGGCTGTGCACGTTGCATCAAATGTAGTGTTGTTATGTTGGTAAGAGATCGGCCGTCCCGTGACATAGGCAGTTTTTGAGTTTTTTTATCGTCGTTGTAAGTATGATGCAGTTTTATTGAACTAAAATGAACTATCTTAACAACCTTTAAAAGTCCATGAAGAGATTCTCGGAGTCACTAAACGGAGTCATAAAGTTTCAAAACAACAATAGTACGTACATTTTGATGTGTGCCGTCGAGGTGAGTGCAATGACAAACTTCTATTAAGGCGCTGACAACGGCAAATGGTAAAAGTAGGTTTGACTTAAACAAAAAAAATGCCAAATCTATACAGTTTGTGGTAGCGGAAAAAATATATGTTAATCTTGAACATATTTCTCAGAACTTGGTTGTTACCAAAACACGTTTTGAAAAAAAATCTTGATACAAATTAACGGTAAACTAACCTTTTACCTTGAACAGAGACCAGACTTTGAGACCAGAACTTGGTTGTTTTTAATTTTCGAATATACAACTCATTTTTAAATAAATCGATAATTGCCTTATATTTTGCAATAAATTACAAGCGTTATGTCATCGCGCTTCTCTTTCTTTTCTATGCAATCCGACAGTGACCGCGGTTTATCTGTTGTCAGCGTCTTAAGTATAATATTTTAATGTCTTCAAGGACAAAGGACATCATTCAGGTTTCGATATTTTTTTACTTACCCACAAAATAAAAATAAATCTTATGGGATTTTTTTTGGGTACGAAATGAATGATGTCCTTTTTAATGTTTATTTATAATATGTACATGTGTAATAAGACTCATAACCTTATTGGTGAGCTAATGACACGAACGTTGAGAATATGAATATAAACTGCATCATTACTACTTTCTATTTTTGTATACAAACAGTAGCAACTCCAAAGTCCAATGCAAAATCATGTACCTACTTACAAGATTTTGAAAAACCCTGTTTTTCTTATTGTAACACTCACTCTACTTTATACCTTAACTACCGAAGTATGTAACAACACATTTTCTTAATTTTTCCTCATTCTCAAAAACTTCTTATCTGGGCAATATTAGCGAAACATTCATGCAAATAAACAGTAAAACGCCAGTAGAACACAAGTTAACAAACTAACATACAGCTATCTAGGTTCAGCCAGGTCACGCGATACGGCCGACAGACCACAGCACTAAACTTAGATGCAAAAACACGTGGCTACAGACGTAATTACTTAAGGCGCTGTAAATAGAATGATGATGATGATGTTGCCTTTGTACGAATTTTTCTGTTCCTTTCTTCTTTTCTGTATTTATATGTGTGTGCATAAATGGTTAAATAAATAGAGAAATAGGCTTGTCTTAAACAATTTTTTCGCGCTAGGTTATCGGAGAAATAGTGGGCGGGGCTAAACATACCTAAACGTCGAAGCCCTGTTGCGGCTTTCAGCGTCTTAATCCTTACATTTTATAAAACAAAGTGCTCCGCCGCGTCTGTCTGTGGTCCTGTTCGCGATAAACTCAAAAACTACTGCACCGATTTTCATGCTGTTTTCACCAATGGATAGAGTGGTTCTTGAGTAAGGTTTTAGTATATAACAACCGACATTCAGGCGGGCGAAGCCGCGGGAATAAGCTAGTAATGAATAAATTGCTCATTTTGTTTATTGGCTGTGTCATAATTGGCTGCTTTTTAGGGTTCAGTTACAGTATTACTAAACCTCCGTTGTCCGTCTGTCTATCTGTCAGCGAGCTGTTCTCATGAACCGTAGTACTTCCAGTTCTGCCTAACCGTTCGGGGAATACAGGCGTTGTGTTAAGTAATAAGAACTGCTAAGTTATTCGTCGCACTAATCTAATAAATGTTTACCACCTAATTCCAAATTCCACTCAATTTACATACCTTCCTATTTGCCTTGAACTTAGGAAGACTTAACATCTACACATTTAGCACCTAGCGAGTTGTATAACCGAAACCTTATTGTGGTAGACTACGCAAAATTTCGCCGCCATAATTGAATTTATGGCGATCAGTTTAGTGAGCCAAACATTGGATTATGTTTATATTAGCGTTACAAGGTCTTTATTACGTCATTAGGGAGCAATTGGGATAATCATATTGGATCGTTTACATACATTGAAGATTTTGAAGGGAGAGTGCTCTTGGATAGCGAGATTCGCGGATTAAGAGGGATTTTTCGTGTATTTCGTTTCATCATAAGTAATAAAGGAATCATGTAGGAATTCCTAAGTGAGGAGCTCGTGGCTAAGTAATAACAGCCGCATGGGTCGATCTATCAGGTTAAGCTACGCTTGCTAGGGTTGGTCCGTGGATCATCTTTACACACCGAGACTCCTCCGTGCTTCTGAATGTTGGTCCCGGCTGTCATTCGTGGATCTTTGACAGTCGTTCGGGTCGTGAAGCTCGAAAGTCAGACAACCAGTCTTAACAAGGGGTATCGTATTACCCAGGTTACTGGGTTGTAGAGGTCAGATAGGCAGTGGCTCCGTGCAAAATACTGGTATAAAGCTGCATCCTGTAAGACTGGAACCCGACCCCAACATCATCATCATCATCTGGCTAGCCTGCCTTCCTGCAATCAATTTGCCTAGCCTTTTCCCAGCTATGTTGGGGTCAGCTTCCAACATAGTTGGGAAAAGGCTAGGCTGATTGATTGTAGGAATTCCTGATGACATGATGTAGCCTATAAACACCAGTATTACTAAGAGGATAAACAATATATGATATGTAACTTAGAGACAAAGAAAACATTCTGTGTGCCTGCAGTAACTGATACCTTTCAAACTGCAGCTGGTTGGTTTGTAATCTTACCGATTTTCTAGCTTGTTTATACTTCCAAGGTTCGTGTTTTATAAGTTCCTGCAATGTGTTACTATTAACAGACGCTCATTATTACCAACTCGTGATCGTGAGCCTAATCACGTGTAGATTGTAAATAAACAAATACATTTGCAACAGCATTAGCATCTGCTAATGATGCAGGAAAATAGCGTAATAATATGCATATTATATGCTGTAAATAAATATAAAACACGCGTAAACATAATGCAATGTTGAAATTGGTAGGTACTACTTTGTATGATTGAAATAAACAATTAGAAAATGCATACAGCCAAGGCAGATAATTTGCAAATCGTCATTTATTTCACTTTAGAGGCACAAACATAATATGTGTAGCCCAATTTTTTTTTTTATGTGGGAAATCAACAAATGACTTCTCCCGCTCTGGGCGGAGCGGTATGGCCAGTGTCAGACTTTTACTGACTAAAACCCACCCGTGTTCCTTCAGTTGCCTGTTGGCCAAGGGCCCCGGTATCCCTTTCGAACTTTCCCGCAACCCTGGCAGACATAGTTCCTAGCGGACCCCGCTAATTGTGCTGACATCTCTTTGAGGCGAGGGTGGAACACGACGCGCCATCGACCCGGGCCTAGTCCTTAGAATTCCTGTACCACAAGAGCCAAGAAGTCCATCATTCATTAAAGATTCTTTATGTTTCCATTGCTTTTATCTTAGAACTCTCTTAAGTCATAACTTATCTATCCTAAAAGTTATACTTAAACTCCATCGACGAAACATTGGCGCGAAAGTTAAGCTTATCTCGTTCCAAGTGAGTTGCTACAGCGAGCGTAAAAACAATTGCTTATCATGCTACATATAGCAATATTTGTAACTGGGGAAGTGCTTCCGACCGACACGCTTTCTTCAGAAGCATAGCTAAATTATTACGTGTCGGTTATGTAAACAAAATAATTGTTGCTATGTGTGTTTGAAAGTGTTATTGGATTTTCCATTACGAAATTCTGAGTAGCATCGCGGGGTATGAAGTTGTGGCCGTTAATGAAATAGGCTCACCCCCTGTTATAGGTTCTCATAACTATGCTCTTGTTTTCCTCATTTTACCTAGTCATCATCATCTGCCTAGCCTGTTGAGGTCGGCTTCCAGTCTAACCGGACGCAACTGGTTAACAGTATTTTACATGGAACGACTGCCTATCTGACCTCTAAAACCCAATAACTGGGGAACATGATACCCCTTGGTGAGGTACTGGTTTTAAGACTTTCGGGCGTCTGTGGACCCGTAACAACTGTCAAAGATCTACACAGCCGGGACCAACGGCTTTACTGGCTTTCCGAGATACGGAGCTGTCTTGGTATGTAAAGATTGTCACCCATCCACGGACCAACAGCGGCAAGCGTAGATTAACCTGATCGATCGACCCGTACGGCTGTCTTAGCCACAAGCTCTTTTTCCTCATGTTACTATTTTTACGAAAATGGGCTCAAAACACATCACACATCGAAGTTCTGCACGACTAAATCTCTTCACCACCACCGCCTTCTTATTGACGAATGAGACCGCCCATAGTGAAACACTTTATGTAAATTTTTTACATTTATATCTGTTATTTATATGGTGTACATAATGAAAAGTATTCTATTCAATGTAGGCTAGCTAGGAGTCCGTAGAGGTCGTAGGTTCGAACCCTGACAGGCGCTTTACTTGGTTAAATTATTTCTTCACCACTGCTCTCAAAAACCGTGAAGGAAAACCACGCGGCATGTCCTAGAACCAAAAATTCCAAGACATGTGACATCTACCAACCCGCATTGGGCCCGCGTGGTGGATTACGGCCTGCTCCCTCTCACAGAGAGGAGGCCTGTGTCCCAGCAGTGGGAACATTACTGCTTGCGTGGGAACTTTGCTGCTATTATGCTGATTATGTATGTATGTAGCTAGGAGTCAGCTTCGATTCCGAATATTCTCTTTGTCTTTATGAGACGAAAAATTCGGCCAACATTCAAGACTTCAGTCTCTCCGAACCCCGCCATTCTCCCACGGCAAACATACCTTAAATTCCATATATAATTACAAAATCACAAGCAGGTAAGTAGGTGCAGAAACACATTATGCTCTCCAATACAAATGCAACAAACTAATCAGCGTATCCCCCACACCTTCAACTACAACAAAGCGATCAGATGATTTACGAGCATGCGCGCGCGCTTCCTGCCGACCTTGACTGATCGTCTGCATGACACGTTCGTGCGTGATCGGTTAACGAGTTAGTTTATTGTTCGAAAAGTTTGAATTAAGAACATCGTTATATTGCAAGGTGATATTAGAATACGATGATGAGCATAGACTTTGCTAACCATGATGGTTGTGAGAGACCTACTGTTAAGTGGTGATTAATTGATTATTTAAATTAAATACCAGATAAGAACGGTCATTGAGAGACTGACAATTAATCCTTACTTAATATTATAAATGCGAAAATAACTCTGTTGCGCTTTCACGCCAAAACTACTGAACTAATTTAAATGAAATTTGGTACACAGATAGTCTAGAGCCTGAGAAAGGAGAGAGCTAGGCTTTTTATCGACATACCACGGGCGGAAGCTAGTGAGTTGATAAATGATTTCGTCCAATACTGATACCTTGATACCAAATTGCTAACAAGAGACAGTAAATTTTCTTTCACGTTTTGTAAATTTCTTTCAATGTTTGGTACAATACAGCCTTACCCCTCAGGGAAGACAGGCGAGATGGTATGTTAGGTGAACCTCACAGATTGGAACCTTTTTCTTCACCAGAAACTCAACTACAAGAACACTTATTTAATAAGCTTAGTAGAGTTAAGCAGTCAGTGACGTATTCAACTAATGTCCAGCCACAACCACAAACCCGTAAAATTAAAACAGAAATACAATACCAACCATATTCCATTACATTTAATTTCCTGAAAGGTAACTTTGAAATAGATTTTCCGAGTTGCCCATTATGAAATATAATACAGTCGTAAGTAGAAAGCTACACGGGGTATTACGGCTTCTCTATCTGGAGTGCAAAGCCGCTGTAAGCCGGCTAGTCCATGTCACTTCGTAAAGCCGCTTCCATTTTTATTTTGGGGCCATGCAAACAGCGGGTAAGGTTACCCCGCGAAATTAAAATTTTCTTACGTTTTTTTGCAATTTTCAGGCAGGTTGTATGTTTATCAAAATATGATTTGCGACCGTAACTAAATAAGATTTGGAACTTATGTATTTCACAAATGAGCATGTACCTTTTTAGAAATCCCATCCTGCTAGGGTTACGGGTTAGTCCGAAAGAGATACCGGGACCTTGGCAACAGGCAACTGAAGGAACACGGGTGGGTTTTAGTCAGTAAAAGTCGACACGCCCTTCCACTCCGCCCAGAGCGGGAGAAGCCATTGGATGATTTCCCACGCTTAAAAATAAATTCAAATTCAAATCATTTAATTCGAGTAGCAAGACTCATAGAATGGGCACATATTTACAAACACATTAAATTAAAATCAAATTAAACACAAAATTACAATTAAATTAAATTAAAAAGTAACAATAAAATAAAATAAAATACAATCAAAATTAAATAAAATCAAAATTAAATTAAATTAACAATACAACTACAATTAAAATACAATTTACGAATTATTCACTCAATTAATTAGTTAGGGGGGGGGGGGGGGGGGGGGATAAAGGCCATGGTCCCATGTCACGTGAGGTCGATGCAAAAGCTTGTGAAAAAATGTTATACATTAAAAATATCCGATTTTTTTTAGAAAAAATCTTTTGCATTTTATTCTGTCTGAATTTAATTTGTGAGCGAATCATTCGTATCAGTCTGGAATTTATAAAACCCGCTTTACATAATAGATTTCGTGAAATCCAATTTTTTCAACTAATTTTCCTTATATCGTCATGTTGAATATATTATGTATGGTTGAAAAGTTTTCAATAATAATATGCTAGCAAATAATATAGCACATAATATGGTACTAGATGTATTTGTAATTAAATGTCGCAGTTGACTAAATTCCAATTTGCTAGTTGTAATTAAGTTTAAATTGGATTCTAACTAATAAATACGCGGTCAAAGGTAATGTTCTAGACTCGGCAGTTTAGTGACAGAAATTCAAATAGTTTTAGACAATGTATAATGAATATCAATTGGATGGAAGAAGGCATAAATAGCTTCTTAAAGAAAGTAGGACAAATCTTCCGCAGCAGCTATAAAAAAAAGAAACGGAAAGTTAATTTAAAAAAAAAACATAAATCGCCCTGGATTACAAAAGGAATTAAGGTATCTAGTAAAATGAAGCGATTCATTCTTCAAAACATAAATGAGGTGACTTGCAGTGATAAAATAAGGACGTATACAAAAACATATATTAGAATATATAGACTAGTCTTAAAAAAAGCCAGGCGCATAACGGTTAGAAAAGAACTTGATAAAGCAAAGGAATCTTCAAAAGCTATATGGCAGGTTATAAATAAACATAGAAACACGAAATCAAAAAGTGAAAATAATAAGGACATACTTCTTAAAATAAATAATAAAATCATATCAAATCCCCAGGAGATAGTTGACATTTTCTCGAATACTTTTGACAAAGCCGGGATAGCTGACGATTTAAATACTTTCGAACAAGCCATACAAACTATGCAAGATAGCGTAAATAGAGTAGATGTAGAAATGTCCTGCGAACGAGTAACTGCTTGTGAAATTAACAAAATAGTCAATGCAATGGCTAACAAAAAATCGTCTGGTCATGATGAAATACCAATACGGATAATCAAAGATAATATTGACTTATTGGCAGAACCTCTGGCGCATCTCATAAATATGTGCATAAACATGAGTGTGTTCCCCGAACAGCTTAAGATAGCAAGAATCTTACCAATTTATAAAAAAGGGTGCAAATCAGATCCCAATAATTATAGGCCGATTTCTCTGTTACCTATAATTTCGAAACTTTTTGAGAAAATACTTAAAGTAAGGCTTCTAAGACATTTAAATCGCAACAAAATTCTTAATTATAGACAATTCGGGTATCAGAAAAATGTGGGAACAAATGACGCAATTAATACTTTAATGGATGGGGTAGTAAATAGAGTTAATGAGAAATTAAAAGTCGTAGGATTATTCCTGGATCTAAGCTCTGCATTTGACACAGTTAATCATAAGCTACTATTAGCCAAAATGGAACATTATGGAGTTAGAGGACCAGTTTTAAGTCTATTTAAATCTTACTTAGGAAATCGGCAGCAATATGTAGAAATTAAAGTGGAAGAAGAAAAATGCGAAAAAGTATATAAATCGGGACTAAAACTAATTAAACAAGGGGTTCCACAAGGTTCAATATTAGGGCCAATCTTCTTCATTTTGTTTATTAATGATCTAATTAACTACATCCTAAAACATATTGATACAGACCTTGTTCTTTTTGCTGATGATACGAATGCTATTATAGCCGCAGAAGATATAGAAACTCTAAGAATTAAGGTTAATAAGGCTCTGGCTCTCTTTCATTCTTGGTTTACCATCAACAATCTTAACTTAAATACAAATAAAACGAATGCCATGTTATTTAGAACAACGTCGAGAAGCAAAGATTCAGTTGACATAACTTTGAATGATAATAAAATAATCCTAGTGGACAGTGTGAAATTTTTAGGTATTCATATTGACGAAAGCTTAAACTGGAAAAAGGAACTGACAGCCATAGAAAGTTCAATTAGTTCAGCTTGCTATGCCCTTCGAAGCCTTCGAGATGAGATCTCTATTAAACAGTTAAAAATAGTATATTATTCACTCGTTGAGTCAAGGCTTAGGTACAGTATTGCTCTATGGGGAGGTAGTTATGCATACAATGTGAATACTGCTTTTGTCATACAAAAAAGGGCCATAAGAACCATGGTGAGAATTCCACAATGGGAATCGTGTAAGGAGCACTTTAAAGAACTGCAGATATTAACGGTACCTTGCTTATATATTTTAGTCTTACTCACAGACCTCATGAAAAATCTACACAATTTCGAATCACTTGAGGAAAGAAATAAACGGGAAGCTACAAGACGTAAGGACTTACATTATAGGATACAACCGCATTTGAAAGTAGTTAGTCATGCAGCAAGCTATCAGTCAATTAAATTGTATAATAAACTACCTGTAGAATTAAAGTCCATTTACAATATAAATAAGTTTAAGAATCAGCTAAAGTCATTTCTGATAGAAAAATGCTATTATACACTTGATGAGTTTCTCAGTGATGTGTAGTTACTGTGTCTGGGGAACTGTCAACACATGATTGTTTTCCTAACTTTTTATTTTTCTTTGCTTTATAATTTTTTTTTGACATTATGGAATTTTTGCACTTTTATATCGGTTAATGTACCAAAATTTATTTTAATGAAATGTGTATCTTCTTGACTTTTAGTTTTTTTTTTTTTTAAATCTATGTTAATTTATATGTCGTGTTGTGTTAGTTTATAATTACTTAAGACATTTCGACACAATGTAAAAATTGTTAATGAAATAAATAAATAAATAAATAATAAATAAATAAATAAATTGAGTGACATACGACCTGTTCTGTGATTGTTTCATTAGTTTACTTACTACCACATTAATTGGAAGAATTAATTTATGGGGCAGACCCTAAATTACATAAATCATAGGCCTACTGAACGCCTAAACTATAAAATAGTAGCACACGCACTTTTCAAAGTTTGTCTTCGCCGTCTGAAGTCAAGTTTTAAGTCAAGTTCTTGAAACGCGCGTCGTCTGCGCATTTAAAATACGCCGTGTGCTAGGGGCTTATGTATCTTAGTATATTTTATGTAGCGACAATCGTATAAAAGTCGTTAGGAAGAATATCTAAACATCTATCTATACGTATTATAAATCAAAGTCGCTTTTCGTGTTTGTCAGTATGTCCGCGTTGTTCTTCTCAACCACGCAACAGATTTTGATGACGTTTTCACCATCGTTTAGAGAATTTATTTCGGAAGGTGTTTAATACGATAATATTAAAGTTACATAATAACTAAAAAATCTTGATGTTTTGTCAAGTTGTAAAAACCGTGCGAAGCAATCAGCGGGGACTGCAAAATATTGCTATTTAGTTGCCTTTTAACATAATAATAAATTAATAATAAAACAAGACCTCGTCACTCCCATTAGTTATATTGCTCCTAATAACCAACGCATTGCCGACGATCGCGGTTTTCCTAGCCCCACATGTCATCCGCCTTGACACCCAGTTGATCTCAGTTTAATTGCATCCGAGCTAACGATAAAAATCAAGGGGACACTGTTTCACGACCAATATTAATTTAGGAGCTAAACACTGGCTGGCAACTTTTTAAAAGGATTCCCCTGTTCGTGGTTTTGGTTGACATTTTGTTTTGAATTTTATGATTGCGATCGCTTTTTATTTTTTCGGAAAAGGTTTATTGCAAGAGTTTTTATGAAGAATGAGGGAATTTTATGTAAAATTTTATGTAAGGTAAATGCTGAGGAAAGAGGGACAGTTTTTTAGTAAGTATGAATATGGGAAGTGAGAGAAGGCCGAAGTACAGGTGAATCTGTTGAATTTTTACTAGCCATATCCAACAGAAATGAATGGAAGAAGAAAACACGTTGCATCAACCCCAAATAAATTCAGATAAGAGCAGATGGATAATGGCGAGAACTTAAAGCTAATGTTATTGTTGAGGGGTTCGTGGCTAACTAATAATAGCAGTACGGGTGGATAATCAGGTTAAGCTACGCTTGCCGCGGTTGGTCCGTGGATGGGTGACCATCTTTACATACCAAGACCGCCCATTGTATCATCGGGTGTTAAATTTCTACATTCATTCTGTATTTTTTATGGTGTACATAATAAAGAGTATTCTATTCCACGCGGCTGTCATTTGTAGATCTTTTACAGTTGTTACGGGTCGTAGCCCAAAAGTCTGACAACCAGCCTTACCAAGGGGTATCGTATTACCCAGTAATTGGGTTGTGGAAGTCCGATAGGCAGTCGCTCCATGGAAAATACTGGTATCTATTCAGCTGCATCCGGTTAGACTGGAAGCCGACCCCAAAATAGATGGAAAAAGGCTAGGAAGATGATGAATTGTTGAGGAAACCAACAAAAGCGTTCTTCCTTTACTGTTGATCTTCTCAAGTAACGTATGTAGCTGCAACTTTGTAATATAAATTATTAACAAAAATGGAATGTATTGTAAAGCATTTCAGCTTCGTGCATTTCCCATTCCCTGACATTTTAATCTTATGTCATCTCCCCAGCACTACACCTGCCAACGAAATGTTTCCAGTATTGGAAAATGTACCGTCTACCTCTACAATGCAATTCACGAATCGCCTGTCGTTTTTCAGGTCCATTTCAATCTGTATAAGAGTGGACCTGAATTTTGCCATATTTTATGCTTGACAGCGATACATTTGATATCATTCTCGCAAACACATACCCTTTATTCCTAATCATACGTCAATCTGCTATCTAATCCCAAGTGACCTATGATTGGTTCACAAACTACAAGGTAATTCATCCAGGAGGCCAATGCTACTAATTTTCGTTGCGTTGCAATGGTCTCGCCATTGACAGTTTTTTTTACAGATTTTTTATGGCAAATCTGACAGAATCTGACAAATTCTACGATATGTGACACTGACATCTACCAACCCGCACTGGGCCAGCATGGTGGATAGCCCACTCCCTCTCATCGAGAGGAGGCCTGTGTCCCAGCTGTTGGAACATTATAGGCGGATTATGATGATGATGAAATCTGACAGACTTAGGCCCCTGAAAACCTCTTAAGGGGTCATTGTTCTAATCAGAATAACTATTACTATGGGACCAACCCTGAAATCATGAAAAGAAAATAGCTGTCGAGTTATGCGAACAATGTATGGAACCACTGATTTTATTTCGCAATCAGAGTTGGTCCTACACCAAAATTGGTTCATAAGGTACCTGAAGTGGTTTCAGTTATTTCAATTACACCATGTATGTAAGTTGATCTGAGATTTAACAAACCGATGAATGACTACCTACTATTACAAATTACTACGTGAAAAGCAAGCTGCAAATAAGAGGAAACAGATGAACATACATACATACCGGTCGAAGTCATAACCATTTGATTCGCCGTAGTCGGGTAAAAAACAACCCATCAAGAACCATTTAAACCAGTGTTTTTCAACCTGTGGGTCGCGACCCCTTGGGAGGTCGCGAAGCCTTACTCAGGGGGTCCGGGACAAAAGAAAAGGCAAGTATTTCTAGGTCCTACACTTCACACTAAAAATACAATTTCAGTCAGAAGGATGACCGTCTAAAGGGGTAGCGTATTCAAAAAGATTCATAAACACTGATTTAAATAACCTCTTATTTTTTACACCCCGATTCTCGTGAAAGTGTAACGCACCAACTACCTATATGTAATACAGGTTTAATCAACCAATCATGATCGAAGGCCGTCCGTCCCTCGCCGACCTACTCCGACATCTTATTAACGTTGGCGGGAATCTATTTGGGCATAATCAACGCTGTGATGCCAGTATTTATGCGAAAATTGAAATGTAAATCGAAAAATGGGGTTGGATTTTTACGTAAATGAAATTTATAAAGCAAAGGCTTGGCTTATAAATTGTTATCTTACTAATATTAAAACAGGTAGACGGACGGACATGGCGAAATAATAAAGGGTCATTGTTGCCACTGCTCTCAAAAACGGTGAAGGAAAACATCGTGAGGAAACCGGCATGTCCTAGAACCAAAAATTCGAAGACATGTGACATCTACCAACCCGCACTGGGCTCGCGTGGTGGATTACGGCCCACTCCCTCTCATAGAGAGGAGGCCTGTGTCCCAGCAGTGGGAACATTATAGGCTGATTATGTTATGTTATGTGTTGAAAACAGAACCCTAAAAATGTGAAAGTTTAGTATGTTTGGATGTTTGTTACTCAATCACGCAAAAACGGCAGAACGAATTCAGATAAAAATGAAGGATACTTTTTATCCCGATATTGCCACAAGATCGAGACCATAGATATCCGTGATAGAGACTTATGCGGTTGAAACCGCGGGGCTCTGCTCAGTAAGTATATAATGCCACAAAGAGACAATACCTGCTATTACTCTATCTTTCCGTGTATAGACGGAGATTGTGTTGTCGACATTTATAGAGACAAACCCTCTTATTCATAAACGTTTCTTAAAGTTAAAGAGTCGTATAAACGTCAAAAATGTATGTTTAAACAGTTGCTAATTCATAACTTAACTTTAAGCAGCGTTTATGAATAAGGCGGAAAGAGTTTTCTGTGCCTATAATTTCACCGACACTACTAAAACCGAAACACACCAATGCTACGTGGTCGCAGAAAAAAGTTGACTCCTTTCGCAGACGAAGTTTTTAAAAGCTCGTAATTACTCGATAAAATAACGTTTATTACAAGAAGTGACGGCGTATCCTTTGGATGAGGGATGCAACTTCTCAAGTGATATGAATGAGATACCTTTTAGCTGTTCCGATGCAAAAGACAAGTAAGGCCGGGCACATACATATGGAAATCCGAAACGGAGTTCCGTTTCGAAATATCGATTCGGAATTTCAAAGGCAGCAAATCCGTAGTCCGTCCGTAGTTCCCCGTTTGAAATTTTTATTCGAAATACCGAAACGGAATTTCAATATGAAGGATAAAGAGGAGATACCTTTTAGCCGTTCCAGACCAGAAAAAGACCAAGTCCTAAATCTGATATCTGGTGGTGTAGCTTTCAAATCTTGCTAATCTTCAGTAAAGCTTTCAACTTGAATTACCTGAAACAAAAATACGCTTTGATTAGTACAGAATACATTTTTAATTCAACGGATATTAAGGAAAATGGCCGCCTTATTACTTCAACTGGAAATCTTAAGGCGATTAAGGGATTATGTCAGATGGGCACTTGGGCAGCTGCTTTATATTATGCGCTAGTCACTGGTAGACGTGGAGATTATGACTATATTCCGCAAAGATAGGTTTTTGTATGACGTATTTATATTAGGTAGACTCTAGGTTTAGTAGTGCTTATAATAACGCTGGTAAAGCTAGAAATGCAATCATGAAAATCTAACTAAAGTCTTCGAAGTCGTCAATTTCATAAGGATTCAAGTTTCAATGCAGTTCATGAAAGCCAAAATGACATATAAAGCACGTCTTTTTCGTACAAGTATGGGGGCCGGCTGACCGCCTGGCGGGAGCGTCAGACGCTCGCCCGCGTGAACCATGGGACTGTCAGCAACGAAAAAGTCGCCCTAAACTCATTTCGTAAAGTAATTCCGAACTTTGAACTTATAATCGTAAAGCTTATTTCCGACTACGCTATAATATAATAGCATATAGCCTAAAGTTCATAGCACAACAATATCGCTCGCCATACATTTATTTAGAACACGTTCACTCTTTGCTATACTATATATTATTGGAAATGTATGGCGAGCTATATTGTTGTGCTATGAACTATATGCTATATATTATAGCGTAGTCTGAAATGAGCTTTACCGCCTCCAAGCGTGGCGATGACTCTTGAGTTGAAGTTGTAGGTACGTCACCACGTTCACCGATACCAATTCACCTTCTGTTTTCAAAAGCTCATCTTCTTCGACAGTAATTTGTTCTACGCCTAATATTACCGGACTAACCAGCCCTTTGCCACTTCAGCTTGCTTATTCTTTATTCAAACATATTTCTCCATAAACATAAATGAACATGTACTACAACTGCAGTTTCGCCGTGCATGCTAATGGCTGTGTTTCGCGGCGCGTTAATGTAAGTGCCGCAGTTTGCCGAGCTAATGCTAATGACGGGCCACACTGACGCGGTTTTAAGTTTTAATAGTAAGGTGCTCTAATCGCTGCTGTTGGTTTTGTGCTTGTTCTTGAAGCGTGAGTTTCGCGGAGGTGTGTTGATGAATGTAGATGGTATTATGTATGTTACGGGAAAGAAAATATTAGTGAAATCCATCAAATGCGCTGGCAATTTTGATCTATTGGTACTCCGAAAAGGCAGTTTGCTCTGCACCCTAATTTCGTAATCACAATCTGTTGAAGGATATTGCTTATTTATTTACAGTTCGAAAACAACGGACTTGCAAAAATAAAACTATAAAAGGGAAAAATAATTTTAATTTCGTAAGTTGGTGTCTTTGCTTTTCAATTTTCGTTTATTGCCAGCGACTTCCAAATCGAAAATAAAGTTACCTCTGAAGCATGACCTACCAAACAAAAAAAGGATCATCAAAATCGATTCATAGTTGGCGAAGTAATCGAGTAACATAAAACAAAAAAAAAATAAAGACATACAGACGAATTGAGAACCTCCTCCTTTTTGATGAAGTCGGTTAAAAAGAGTTCATAATGTTATGTTTGAAATGCAATAGATCAGCAATTTCCTAATTCTCATTTCCAAATTCTTTCAGATTGTGATTGAAATTGTGTTACGCAATTAAAGTGCTGGTTTTTCCAGTTGCACAACACCCGATTCTCTTCCGCATCTAGTTTCTTTGGAGGTATCAAACTCAAACTCAAAGCGTTTATTTCAATTAAACCATTTACAGGCACTTTTGAATTGTCAAGGAGTCGGTCAGTCAGAAATATGAAGCCAGTTGCCCATTCCAAAGCGTAGTAGGTTCCTATGGAGAAGAACGGGCAAGAAACTCCACGGACACTCTTTTAAATCAAAATATTGTTACAATATAACATAAAGCATTTGTGCGCTTATAAATTCCTAGATATTTTTGGACCAAGTTTCTGTGGTTAGAGCGAATTTCACCAATGAAACTGAACTAGCGAAATTCATCCTTAATGATCTAACTTTCATATTTCCCGCTTTTCATTTCACTTTTCAATTAGCGATGAAAACGCCAGTTCGCATCCTATTTCACACATACAGTCGTCGAGTCGTGCTCGTGCGGTATCGCGACGCGCTAAGTGCATCGCGTTATGTGCATTGACACTTACATTTTAGCACTTAGTAACGTATAACCTTAATAGCCAGGATGCCTGTCTTATGCACTTATTACGCGTAGAACTTCGTGACTTGGAAACTGAAACGAAATTGTGGTAAAAAGTATATTAGTATTGTTATGAACAAACATTGTAAGGAAACTCCTTGCGGAAAAAGGTATAGTTGCAAAGGTACCAGTTAAAAAACTAAGTTTGAACTTGGATTTGGGCTAAATTAGGAACCCGTTTTGAAAAGAGGACAGTTAGGTGCGGGCCACACAGAAGATACGTGAGACGGGACGAAGACTTCATCTGGCACAAATCGTATAGAAAAGACAAGACGCAGTGCGTCGCTTTTTCATCTGCATACTATTGCCGCGTCTGCGTCCCGTCCTCGTCTCACGTCTCTTCTGTGTGGCCAACTCCTTAAAGTACTGTAAGATCTGGTTTAAATCGTGGAGCGCCTAAAATCACATAAACTTCTAGCTTTACAAACTTACAGCTTTGATTGCATAATAAAAACAAAGTCATAATAAAATTCATAGATAGAACTCGAGACTCGGAAGTTTCTGTTGATCGGGAAAACCCGAAATAAAATCGTCAGTAACCGTACCTGCAGTGGTGGCCCAGTGGTAAGGGCCACGACTTACGAGTTGTAGGTCGTAGGTTCGAACCCTGACAGGTGCTTTACTTTGTGTAAATTATTTCATCGCCACTGCTCTCAAAACGGTGAAGGAAAACATCGTGAGGAAACCGGCATGTCCTAGAACCAAAAATTCGAAGACATGTGACATCTACCAACCCGCACTGGGCCCGCGTGGTAGATTACGGCCTACTCCCTCTCACAGAGAGGAGGCCTGTGTCCCAGCAGTGGGAACATTATAGGCTGATTATGATGAACCGTACCTAAACATTAATAACCATAGATGCTCTGCTCCCGAAATAACCTCTTAGAATATTGAAACACTGATTTAAATAAATCAACTAGTATTTCAATATTTCATACAATATTTTCGGTTTCACATACCTATTGAAATTGGAGTTTAAACTTTTATAGCTGCACTTGACATCTCCCAAGATACATTCAAAGAGCGGTTTATTCATATAAACACCGATTTTGAACCGTAACTTAGCAAAATAACCGAGGATCTCACACTAGCTACCCGGAACCAGGCACCAGACAGGTATTGCTGACATTCCTACATCTTATAGGTAGTATTTGTGAATACGTTGGTATTTACTTAGCATTTTGTGCATTGCGTACCTATGTTCTTATGTAAAATAGTTTATGGTATTATGTCTGCATTCCTGGAGAGGCGCAGGCTGCATTTGAAATTGATATGCTTTAGTGCATTTACATGGTATTATGTAAGTGTGTTTTGATAATCTTATGGCGGGTTATGTGCGGCTAAGGGTCAACAATACGATTCATTTGGTTTCCTTTTCTTATTGTATAAATAAAATTAGTTGTTTTTACGGTTCCGTACCCAAAGCGTAAAACGGGACCCTATTACTAAGACTCCGCTGTCCGTCTCTTCTGTCTGTCCGTCTGTCACCAGGTAACTCATGAATCGTGATATGTACACCGTTGAAATTTTCACAGATGATGTATTTCTGTTGCCGCTATAACAACAAATACTAAAAAACAGAATAAAATAAATAGTTAAAGGGGCTCCCATACAACAAACGTGATTTATTTGCCATTTTTAGAGATAATGTTACGGAACCCTTCGCCCGCGAGTCCGACTCGCAATTGGCCGGTTTTTGAATTTTGTGCTCATTTTTTAACCGGCTGCCTTTTTGATTATTTTCACAATTTGCCACTAAACATTGTGTGTGCTGTTTATATTTTATTGAAAGTTAGCACCCATAAATAATACTGCAGAAGCAATTCTGAAGCACAATCTCGATTTATGACAGTAAATAAGTCGATGGACGATTTATGTGCACTGAAGATCCTTTTACGACGAAATAAATAATATTAAGTCACCTACAATTTACCTGCAATGAAACGTTCTAGGGGAGTATTACGTATAGTAATTAATTATTACGTAGCAGTGGTGTTCTGTTGGTCTAGTGGTCGCAAGGGACTGCTGAGTAGGGGTCCTAGGTTCGGTTCCCTCTCTGGGCCGGGTATTTTTTCACAAGAAAATTCTCAGTAGTACCCAGGAGACTGTCTTTATAACGTGTATTTGTTCATATACGAAATCTCTTAATGGATCATTGTACCTACTCATCATAGCATTTATGTTCGCAAGGTTCGTCAAAATGTAGGCAACAGCAGATTTTTTTCGGGATTTCAGTGTTGGTACCATTGTGAAAGTTGTTCATAATGCTGAGTACAATGACCCTTTAAGAGATTTCGTGTATGAAAAGATACACCCGAGGCCCTAGACAAAGGGACATTCTATCAGCGATAACGATGATGGAAAAGGCAAATATGTATAGGACTGACGTAAGCTATCGAAAAACTTATGTCAATCTTGCTGAAAGTCGTTGTAGGAAGCGATTGTCACTTGTCTAGGTCCTCAGGTTGATGGCAATAGACATGGAACTCGAACATAATTAGCAATTCGCTAACCGTACCCTACACACATCTATTGCGCCTTCGAGAAATACATGTGTGATTTAATATGTAATCAATTTAATTAAGCCTTTCAATTAATTGATAGCTTAGAAGTGACAGGAGCCATATTTTACTCAAACGCAACGTAAACTTAGCGTGGACAATTAAGATTTATCAAGTTTTTTTTACTGACTTGTCATTAACACAATTAGCGAGAAATCAGTAATTACTTATATTTTGTTGTTTCTATGTCTCGTCAAACTTTTACTGATTGTGTGGAGTGAGAATTGAAAGTGTAAGAAGTAATTTGTGAATAAATTGTAGACAGGTAGGTAATAATCGTTGTCTTCTTCAGTGTCATTTTTACAAGCTTTTATTTAACTTGCCTTGTTAGTATGTTTAAGTTAAATCTTGCAAGCTGAATTAAAACCACTTCCTCATATCCTAAGGAGTTGAAATTTTACAAGTTGGTTCAGTTCCGATGACAATGCATTTTTTTATGATGCATGACTTGATTCTACACCCAGGATTGGCTCCAGACGAAGGAACTCTACAATTGTCTACGGTACGAACACGAAATTTAATACAAATGCATTTAATTATGATAGTCCGTTCTAAAGTCTACCATGACCTGACTGCTACACCCAGAATCGTCTCGTAACTTTTAGTTCATTAAAAGCTTGTCTTTAAAAAGGTTTTTACTTAATTTTTAGGCATCGTTTTTTAATGTGACATCACAAAATATCTTCTCCAGTGCCATAAATTAACATAACATCACGCCTGTATTTCCCCGAAGGGTTGGGCAGAGGTGTCCCTATAGAACACCCCCATTTCGTCCCTTATGTGTAAGTCCCATGTATGGGGCGAGCCTATTGTCATCAATAGGGCACAAATCCAGACTCCGGGCTGCTACTGAGAAATTCCAAATAAAAAAATCAATCAATCTGCCTAGCCTTTTCCCAATTATGTTGGGGTTGGCTTCCACTCTAACCGGATGCAGCTGAATACCAGTATTTTACATGGAGCGACTGCCTATTTGACCTCCACAACCCAGTAACTGGGTAATACGATACCCCTTGGTAAGACTGGTTGTCAGACTTGCTTCTGACGACCCGTAACGACTGTCAAAGATCCACTAATGACAGCCGGGAGTGCCGGGACCAACGGCTTAACGTACTTTCCGAGACACGGAGGAGTCTCGATATGTAAACATGGTCACCAATCCACGGAGCAACTCCGGCAAGAGTAGCTTAACCTGATGGGTCGAGTCGTGCGGCTGTTATTATTACTTAGGCACGAGCTCATCCTTCCGCAACATTATTTACCCTAAAGAATATTTAAAATACGTATTAAAAGTAGAGTCTAAAATAAGTCTTCTAAAATTTTACATTATCTTTTCGCGTCAAAGACTTTGTCGCACAAAACTGCGACGGAAATAGTCACAACTATTCCATCTTTGGGGGTCCATCTCTGCATCACCATATAAAAAAAACGATTTTTCCTTTATTTTGTACCTCAAAAAATCTTTGCCACAAGATCACTTTTGTATCATGTAATAGTCCAGCCGTAGAGAATTGACACCTGTCAGTTACGAAAGAATATGTGTTTTGCGAATTTGATCCTTATTACTACTAGAAATTGTCCAACTGACAGGACGGTGTCAGGAATGCATTCTCTCGACGGCCGGACTGTGAGTAATTATTTTTGTTCGGTTTACCTGAAATATTTAAAAAAATATTCGAACTTATCCGAGACATTCAAGTATCATTATTTATTTTCAAATAACGCCCGTAAATACAACAGCCGTAAATTATGTTATCTTTCAGATGTCAGCTATCATGCGGGTGCTCGATTGCACGCAAAATGTGAAAACAGTTTTATAAAATAAATATGAATTTACTAGCTTTTTCCGTGACTCTACTCACATGTAGGTAATCAAGAACTCTCATTTTCCGAGCTGAAAAGAAGGACACCTATCGTATTGGTATCCAGGTTCGTTTAAGAGTGCTATCACACTGACGATTTGCGTGTTACTAACTAGGCGATCTGTGAACGTGCTATTCGCGGATTCGAAGCGAGCTAACCGCGACCACGCGACGTATACGCCGCGTTCTCACAATATTGTACACTCGCTTGTCTCGCTCCCTCTTGAAGTTCACGTCAATCGCTCTGATTACGCAAACGTGCCGTGCTCAGAAATCAGAAAATCAGAAATCATTTATTTTGCAAAGACTGTCGGTACAAAATAAGGTGTTCACATTTTAACAAATAGTTCTTCCACACTCTACCTTACGGCATGCAAAAGTAGGTATAAAAGTATCTAGATCCACTCTGTTGAACAAAAAACAGCTCGCTACACACGCATTGAGCGTATTGAACAATGACTCGCTAATAAACTCGCTCGCAAATCGCCATTGTGATAACAACCTTTTAACCCAAAATTACCTATTATTATGAGCTCTTGTACACTTTTAATCATTAACCTCTTAGCCTAAGCGTAACGACACCAAAACATAATTTCTTATCTAGACATTTTACTACTACTAGTTGTCGTGAGTAACATGAAACTTATAAATCGTGTTTGTTGTCAATCACAAATTCCATCAAATAATTGTTTAGTTAGAGTTTAAACCTTTGCAATTACAGTGAATTAAATACTTACATAAATCAAGATTACAATCTTAAACGACTGAAATGATTACTCGTCAATTCTATTACGACATTAGCGAGTGATTTAGAACATCGCCCCCTCGCCCCGTTTCTTCGGGCGAGTTATTTCGTTTTATAATGACAATGGCTGGAGACGGAGTACACTTCTTAGTTCAAGAATAGCGCTCATTTGTACAAGAGTTTAACTTGCGGCGAGTTTTGGAATAAAGCCAATAGGAATTATTTACTAACGGTTTAATATTTAATAAATTAATAAATGATACCTAAGAATCAGCTAACGAGATAAGTAACTGATTGTACCATTCCAACATGAATGATTGACCAATATTTTGTAACAATTTTTGATTTAAAAGACCGTCCATGGAGTTTCTTGCGTGTTCTTCTCCATAGGAAGGAACCGTCCACGCTTTGGAATGGGCAATGAGCTTTATCTTGCTGACTGACTGATTGACTGCATGACAATTCAAAAGTACTTACCTATAAGTAAATGGTTTGATTATAATGAATACTTGAGTTTTGAAGACTATTTACTAAACCCATTGTTATAAAGTAAATTGTCAGTTCCAATTAAAACCTTTTTTAGGGTTCCGTACCCAAAGGGTAAATCGGGACCCTATTACTAAGGCTCCGCTGTCTGTCGGTCTGTCACCAGGCTGTATCTCATGAACCGTGATAGCTAGACAGTTGTTTTCACAGATGATGTATATATGTTGCGCGCTGTGATCTTACGAATTAGAAACGATTGTAGGTCTCTATATTCATTTCCTCTCCATCACCAAGTTCTTCACGTGGAAATAATCAAAAAAGTACCATAAGCTGGCACAAAACGACAAAAATTACGTCACTATTCCAAGTCGCATTTCATTCCAACTCAAAGGATGACTTCAAACTTCAAACGTGTTTCAAAAGATCTCAGCCTCACATTCTGATTTAATCCTTTATCTTTCAGTTATAAAGTTTAATCTGGCCTGGCAAGATTAAATGAGTGAATGGAGGGTAGGTAACAAAATCAGGTTAAGTGTACTTGCCTACAGGTGGCATGGTCTTTTTACATTTTGTGCTTGTTACTTGATGGGGCTTAACGTAGGGAAAAACGTCAAGTCCTAGATCCAGGTTCCCTGGCCAAGTTTCATCCTTTGCGCTACGAATTTTAAGCACTATCTAAAGCACTTTAGCTATTGGAAAATATGAGAGTTATTTTTTATGGAAGGTTTTAATTTAATTAGAATTACAGTTGGTGAAAAGATGTCTGAAGATGTTGAAAATTAATTTAGAAAAGTGGGAACAGGATTTTGATTTTAGATTTGGTTAATGCTTAGCACACAAGGAATCTGTGTCAATGAGGCCTGTTGACATAATTTATGAAGATAAACTATTGTTTTCATGGAAACTTTGGAAAACTTGACATTACAGAAGTTCCTATTAAGAGCCTATACTATCTCAACTCAAACTCACTTTTTATCTCGCTCACACCATACTACTCACGGACTGAGTGAGAACGAGACGGATAGTTCTAGATTTTTTATAAAAAGCTCATTGTGCTGGACAGAACCCAGATTGTTTTGTTACCAATGGTTGCTTAGCTACCTCTCTAAAAATGTTTCCCTTCCTCCATATTCATGAATTCTTACTTATAATTCTGCCTGTTCCACAAAGGAACACATAGCTGTAGCTACACGTGCTCGTCTACGGCTGACGTAAGCGACTGACAATGCAACCTTTAATGACGTCACGCATACATATGCACACCAGTCAGCACATCATAATATGTTTAAATGCATTGCATTGAATGAAATTCTTGAACTGCGGAAGATATGAAAGACATTCTTATGCTGTTATACTGAATAACAATAAATAAATGAGACTATTACAGGAATACTTTATTAAAATGCCTATGTTTATTAGTTTTTTATTAAAAAATAAGGAAAATTGACATAATCTTTACACTGAGACTTGGCGGTTTGACTACCGAAATCACGGTTAACCTTGAACCTGAAAAACTGATACAACATCGGCCATATTTCAAATTGCTTATAAAAACGACAATAATTGAATTCACCCAAACATTCCGTCCCAATGATATAATAACGTTTTTTTTTGCTATCATAACAATATCTCAGCGGTCAAGCTTTCTGAGACAGTTTTTCTGCTGAAGATAAGGATCAAAAAACTATATAATCAATGAAGCAAAACATCGCGTGAAGGCATCTTTACGTTTCGCTTCGCATCACAAAATGTTGAGAGTTCAAGGCAATGAAGATACGCGACGCACTGAGCGAGAGGGATGGAGATAGGGAAGTACGCGTGTTAGAGTGAGACAGATAGTGATGTCGCAGAAGGTAAACATTTTATGAAAGTGTACTTAATTATCGTGTCTTGACTGAGTCTGAATGTTTGGATTATGCAGTGTGATATTGTTTTACTTTTAAGTGGAATTGTTTGGTTTAACTTGTGAAGTGGGCCATTCGGTTTATTGTTTAGGATTTTGAAGATGTCAAGTGTATACTCGAACTGACTGTTGCAAAGAATTATTTATTATCTTCTTATTTATTTTTGTTGGAAGAATTAAAACATTTTACAAAGCTATTTTAATACAGTTCTTTGAAGCGAAATATCAGTTCTAGAAGATTTGTTATGTCCTCTCCACCTTACAAATCTTCTAAAAGTGATCCTATTTTCGTATATGCTTTTATCCTTCCCGGAATCCTGGGTATTGTAGAAATAGAACGACATCTTCGAAATAGCTAAACAAAACAACAAAGACGCGAAAACCAACAAAAACCAACCATATTTATTTATAACTCATCCATCACAAACATTGCAAAAACCAGTCTCAAACGACAAAAATCTTCTTAACATTTTTCGTCTCGCTATAAAAAAGAAGTTCGCATCTCATTTAACGGTACTTGCTGAGGCTTCTGCCTGACGTCACGAGGGGTGTAGTGAAGAGGGGGGGGAGGTCAAGGGTCAACGTTTATGGAGTTAGCATCAATTAAAATTGAGTTTGAAGATGACACAGATGTAGTGGCAGAGGTTGTAAATTGCCGACATATAACGCACCCTGTGTTTATGGCGTCGGCGTCAAGTTAAACCATATGCCGCTAAATGAGTAATATTCTATCGCAGATATTCAAAATATATGCAAGAATAAAAAGCTAAAATTAATCTGAAGTTTCATTAACTTTGACAAGGAAAGGATTACATTGAAACGAAACCGAAGTAATCAACATCAGAGCGAAGGAAAGATGAGACGAAATGAAAACGAAGGCGGACAACGAACATTGAAATGAAAGATCTCAACGAACTGTGTACTTAGCAGTATTTGTGGAACAAAAGATTATTTTGTTGGTTACTGAGAATAACTTGAGGAGTTTTGATAATTAAATTACGGTATTGTTTTAGATTCGGTAGCGTTTTGTAATTAGTTTGATTTCTTGAAGCTCTTTACGATGAAATTGAGCTTGTTCTTGAGTAAGTAACAGAAGTAGATGGATGACATCTTGGAATAAGTAATTGTACGCATTAGTCAAGCAATTTGCTGTAAGTGATTCGTTATATTTTTTTCGTAACCTTTAAATTTTTTATATTTTTTTAATATCTATTATAAATTTAGGGACTTTTTGTCACAATACGACCATGCCAGCCCTATCATAACCGAATTCAATATGCTTTACACTATTCGGATTTCGTAACCTTATATACTATTTTATAAAGTAAGATAGCTGCATTCAAGACAGGCTCTGATAATATGCTTTGAACAAAACCAACATCTATCAAATTAATTTTGAGTAACCTTTAATAGATCTTAGAACGAAAGTAGATACTGAAAACCCTGGGAAACTTGTAGAACGAATAACCCTTAACTCACTTCGTAAAGGATCTAAATCCCTAAATGTATCTTTCATATATTTTGTCTTCACTCGACCTTGACCATTTATCCAATTTTTTGTTTTCTGATGTACCAGGTTTTACTAATTGAGGTTGCCACCGTCAAGAAAAAAATAAATTAGAATAATAATAAGGATTAAACATAATTAGAGTTAGTGTGTTTGAGTGTGCCGGACAGATATGTATGGCGGCGACGGCGGCCTCAGCTGCTGGCTGTACCTCGTGGCCGCACTAATATGGTAAATGAGGCGCCCCTGACGCGGGCACTTCGCACCCTTAACCTTGTAGCAGAGGAGATCGACATTTTTGCTTGTACACTGAGTGAATTCACAAGGATAACATTGTATAAAATAAGTTTTAGAAAATAAGTTGGTATTATTAAGTCTGATTCACTATTGCATTGGGTTGTACCTGTAATAATAGTTGTAAGTGATTATATAAAAATAAATAAATAAATAAATAATTTAAAAATGTTTCTCTCCTATCCTATACCAGTTTCATCTTCAAACGAACGAGTATCATCACAAAAAAATACGGTATTTTCGCAACTAAACCTCACAGTCATTAACAGTTGTGCATCAGTGACTCAATAACCTAAAAACTGGCAACATTAATGTGCAGACAAAGGAGGATCGTTAGTGTGTGTCACCGAAATGTTGTAACACTCGTCAGTTGCGACATTGAGGTAGGGTTAGCAGTTTCATATCCTTTCTTTAAATTAGATAATATTTCGTGACTACCAGATTGATGGAGCCGTTTCGATGTTGGTTCAAAATCTGACAAGAACCAAAGTGAGTGTGGAGTTTCTTGCTCCTTTTTCTCCAAAGATACCTTTGGAATGGACGACTAGCTTCGTATTGCTACTGACCGACTCATTGACAATTGTCAAAAGTGTTTGTAAATGGTTTAATAATTAAAATAAATGCTTTGGAAACGTGGCACAGTGAAGAGAAGCATCGTAAACCTGGACTTAATGGTCTGATTATGGTAAAGAAGTGGGCAAGCCTAGTATTCAATGCTCGTTCATTGTCAGTACCAGAAGTAGTTGTAGAGGCCTTTGCCCCGCTGTGGGATTGATACCTACCGCTGAAGCAAGAGGAGATCGACGTTGGTATAAACCAGAGAACAAGAACCAGAAACGATGCGACAAAAAAAGGCAAAAAAGCAAGAGATGAGAAATCTATTTATTTTGCGTATTAGCCAAATAAAAACACAGCATCAAATGTAGACCCAAGCCTGTGTTTGGGACTTAATAACGTACGCCCTTGATTGCTATTGTTTTTAACTTTTACAATGACTAGGAGAGAATCATAAAGTTGATGGTTTTTCTTGATAAAGTACCTAACAAACCAGTGTCACTTTTGCACTATACTGCGCGGGAAACTCTTGACACCTGACGTTAGTGATGTTGACAGTCTTGACAACGTCAATTGGCAAGTAGCAGCGCCAACAGTCTGCCTAGCCTTTTCCCAACTATGATGGGGTCAGCTTCCAGTCTAACCGAATGCAACTGAATACCAATATTTTACATGGAGCGACTGCCTATCTGACCTCCACAACCCAGTAACTAGGTAATGCGATACCCCTTGGTAAGACTGGTTGTCAGACTTTCGGGCTTCTGACGACCCGTAACGACTGTCAAAGATCCACGAATGACAGCCGGGACCAACGGCTTAACTTGTGTTCCGAGGCACGGAGGAGTCTCGGTATGTTAACATGGTCACCTATACACGGCAAGCGTAGCTTTAGCTTAACCTCATGGATCGACCCGTTGCAGCGGCTGTTATTACTTAGCCACGAGCTCCTGTTGATACTAAACATAATATGGAAAGGTCTACTGGCGACCCTAAACACAGGTGACACGTATCCGGGTCGCTGATGTGCTCTGACCTACTCCACTTGGGCACAATGACCAATTTATTGACCATAACAATCGATGGAACTAATTCATGCAGCTCAATTATATGAATGAGCATTATATGTGGAGGATCGTTGACATGTTGTTCAACTGGTTCGGTTTGGGCATTATTTTTGTACAAAGAACAGTCTTTTGCTAAATATATTTTGGTCTTAACGGGATTCTTCGTTTCTTGGGATATTGGTAGGTAGCTAAGCAAATCCATGAAACATCGGCCGGTCTGTGACATGATAAGGCTTTCTGTTACTGTTTCTCCGAATATAAATATCAACATTTAAGGGAAAATTCCACTTCACTACATATTATAGAACAAAGTCCTCCACTGCGTCTGCCTGTCGTCCTCTTCGCGATAAACTCAAAAACTACCGCACCGATTTTCATGCTGTTTTCACCAATGGATTTTCATAATGTTTGTGCAGAATAAACAATTTTTCTTTCTTTCTTTCTTCTTTCTTTTTTCTTTCTTTCTTTCTTTCTTCTTTCTTTCTAGAGTAGTTCTCGTGTGAGGTTTTAGTATATAATAACCGACATCCACGCGGGCATCAGCTAGTCTTCAATGAAAGAACAGTGATGACCAATCCTTAACACGTTTGCTTACTTATAGCTCCTTATTTAGTCATGTGCTTATATCCATGATTCCTCACCAAGTTTATTTTATCAATCTTCTATTCATAAGCTACACCACCCCACTTTATAAAAAAACCATATAAATAAACCCAAATACTTCAAATAAATACCCGATCTTGCAATATTTGTATATTTTTGTTATTTGTATTTTGTGTTTCACGAACTGTGTCCAAATAAACGTTATTCTTTCTTTCTTTCTTTCTTTCAATAAATACCTCCAGTAATCTTGTTTAAAATTAACATAACTTGACATAGGCAACCCGTAACTCTCTGGTGGGTAACATTGTACAATTAAATGGCCGCAGAAGACATCAATCGATGCCGACATCAGTATTCACATCGTGTGCGCCAAGTCGATGGATATTTCATACATAATGTTAGTAACTTATTGTAGAACAAGGCATAGGATACAGCGGGTTTTCGATGTACCACTGTACCTTCTCATAACGACTTTGCCAGAGTCTACCAAATTTGGTTTTCAGCTGGTCCTGATTCTATTCAGTCAGTATTGGCTTTTTTCGACAGCATACATTTTTTCTACACATTTACCTCATGTGTGTCAACTAGGATTGTCAGATTTGCATTGTGCATACGTATTATTTTAGCTGGTGTTCGTTAACTTACATAATATTGCATTATAAGCACCTGAACCCATTAGAAATCTTCCAACACTTCCACACCTCTAATCTCGCTATCAGTGCCATTCTTACAACCTCATCTAGTTTTTCCACTACAAATGCAAAAGCACCTACGAACTCTCTATCACCACAGTATAATAATGTAACAGTATTATGTCTCGGTAGTGACCTTTAAATAATTGTCTACGGCCACTCGGTAGACAAACCTTCCGCATTCGAGCGTAACTGCCACACTGAGATTTTGAAGCGCGTCGTTTCGCCCGTTTTCTATGAAGACAATACTTATACTTATTTATACTGTGCACTCATCAAGGCTGGTATAAATTGGGAAGTACGGAAATTCTTACCAGATCATTTCCTATACTCTATCTACTGACCTTCAGACTTCTACTGGAAAGACAAGTACAAGTCATATTAATTAGCAAACAGGTTTTATTTGAAGCAGTTCATTTACATATGAGTATGGATGGATCGTGTGAACCTGGGCTTAAAATAGCCGATGGTGTTTCTGAGTGAATGCATGACAGTTGGATGGTATTGTGCGTCTGATTATTGTTTTATTTCGTAGTTGATGTTGTGAAGGAATATCTGAAGACAACATTAATCTTTTTCTCATATCAAGTCATCATGTTTGTTGTCTAGCTCGATTTTGATATCATCGGTGGTACTATTTTAGGTATATTTGGGTTCACTACAAATCGTTTTGATGCCAAATTCTTGAAAAATTCTAACAATTTCGTTAGAAATCGTGACCAGAAAACCACTCATTCTAATATGGATATAAAATTGAGTTCATCTAAATAGAAAATCTGCCTGATAGCTATTATCAGACACACAGCGTTAAGCTCTACACGCTAACGTGGCGCTTGAAGCCAGAAGCCTACGCCGTCAGATTTGAGCCTGCGGACTGACGGTGTGGCATTGTGCTGCCGGCTTATGTGCAGCTTTGCACCGGGCAGTCGGCATGCCGGCTTTACAGCCGACCAATTCTGATAGGCGCGCTATTATTCGGACTTGCGAAGCCGAATAAACTGCAGCAGGCAATTCTGCTCGTGAGTCAATGATGTTAAGGTGACTTAAATTTTTTTGACAACGTCACATGATTCTTCTTAATCAATTAGGAAAGTAATATGTTAAACAGTCAAGTTGCTGTCTGATGTGAGAGGAATTTTCACGGATAACATTTGATGTTATTGGAGTTGGTTCAAAATTAAAGGTATGATGCTCCATCGTAAGCACGATACATTCTGTAACCATAAACAACACAACAGTTGGTGGTTTTTTTGGAAAGATGTCTGATACAAGTTTCTTTATGCACTTGTTTTTCTCATCCTCGACGTTATAATGAACTGTTCAAATAATAAACGGTTACTTTCCAAAGACGCACCAAGAGTCTAAGACAGTATATCAACAACATACCCTAAACTATAAATAACTCCGATCACTAATCATCCTAAAAACAAACTAACGATGACGGTCCTAAACTCCTAAAGCTATAATAAATAGCTGTCATCTCTTCAGAACTTCAGACGTAGGTGAATAACCTCAGCTATATCGGGATTGTCTCGGACTGCAGTTAAATCTTCGGATAGTGTCCCCACGATTTCTTGGGACAGGATTAGACGAAAGTGTAGTTAGCGGCGATTTGTTCTGGTTGTTAAAATGTGGCAGGTATGAAAAGGATTCAAATTCAAAGCATTTATTTCAAATAAACCAATTACAGGCACTTTTGAATTGTCAAGGGGTCGGTCAGTCAGAAAGATGAAGCTAGTTGCCCATTCCAAAGCGTAGTAGGTTCCTATGGAGAAGAACGGGCAAGAAACTCCACGGGCACTCTTTTAAATCAGAATATTGAAATATAGATTGGAAAAAAGGAAGAGGGGGAGGGGGCGGGAGGGAGTTTTGATTGGATTGGATTGGATTGGTATTTGGATGACTTAATCACGCCTGGAGTGGTGATTATGGAAAAGAATGGCTGCTCAGCAGTGGACACTGATGATGATTTCGGCGTCGATGCCGGTAAGGTGTTATTCAATAATAAGCTATGTCCCCCTAACTTTTAATTAATTTCCCCCATAAAACGTTTTTTGTGCCCAACAAATTAACTAGAAGTCACTTGATTTGATGGACATCAATAAAATGAGTAGGAGCATCAACCGAAATTCTGATTTTACTGTATTTTGAGTACCTACAGCGTCTTTCAACTTAGTAATGACCATCATGAGAAAGATCTACTTCAAGAAAAACTCATGTTAGAGTCTGGCAAACGAAAGTTGATCCTGAAAACACGCGCGAAATTTAAAAAAACAAGACTGTTTATCCCTGCACATAGTGCGAGAACACGTGTTGATAATTGAAACTTAATTTCATTTAAATAAAATAAAAAATCAAGTATCAACACGTCATATCGCATTATGTACAGAGATAAACAGTCTTGTTTTTTTAAATTTCGCGCGTATTTTCAGGATCAACTTTCGTTTGCCAGACTCTAACACATACGAACCGTATTTTGTTTATTTTATCTTAACCCCTTAAACTCAACCCCACAATATTTCCTCTCCACAAACATTCATGGCTACCACAGGGGCATTGACAGTGATCCAGGGGTTAGACAGATAAATCCTGGCTCTAAACAATTTACGACAGTTCACTGTCGTATCGTGTCGTATCCGATTCGTCTTGCAGCTTTTTATAATGTCGTCTTTATTACTTGTGCTGGGTTTAAAGGGACTTCAGGGAGGTTCGGTGTATCTATTGGATTAGGTTTAGAAAGATACATGGTTTCAGTTTCAGTTATTAGTGGTGTAAGGGCATTCATTTTGATTTGGTGTATGTGGTCGGCGGGTCTTTGTTAGTTAAGACACAAATCTTGGATACTAATATATTTTTTAAATGAAAGCGGCAGGGTAGCTCGCGAAATTTAAATTCTCTTACGTTTTTACAATTTGCAGGTCAGTATCAGGTTGTATGTTGATCTAAATAAATAATTATGCCATATCAAATAATTATTTATAGAATTATATTCTAAAAATCATCAATACAACTCTCTAAGTTCATATAATCCTACTGAATAACTATTTTTTAAAGTGCTTAAATTATAGAAACGCGCTAACTTTGTAAATTACCTTGTCAACTTCTTCATTTATAAATGTACTAAGTAATTACTCAAACTAATTACTAAGAACACTTTGTTTTAGGTCCTTTTCTCTCGTCAGTGGTTCTACTAAACAAAATTATTCCGAGAATTGAACGATCTAGGTAATCTAACAAGGTCTAACATAAAAAAGGAGCGAAAAGCTAGGCAGATAGGCACGACGTGACACCGGTGAAATTTACGTGAAGTTTTCATAGAAATGGTTCCATCTGAGTCGCGTCGCGCCGTCATGTTGCGCCTGTCTGCGGGAGCCTTAACAAGTTTCAAGTGTGTGTAGTAAAGGCAATGACAATGACATATCAGACTTTCGAAGTGTCTAAGGACACTACTTTTTCATGAACAAGTGGAAGTCACCCCCTTATCCATAAGAACTTGACAACAATAAATCTTATCTATCACTTTCAAAACAAGAGAGAAAGTATTATAAAGTTATTGAACCCTTCATAGTTAACTTATAGACAGGGTGACATGTAACTTTAAACTATTAAACTGACTTTCTGACATAACATAGCGCCTCTATTCTCGGAAGGTGTAGGCAGCGAAGAGTCCAATGCTACATGTGTCAAGCCGACGCAGGCTCCAGGCTGCTACTTAAAAAAACCGTAATGAATAATAACATGTATGCCCGTTTTTGCCAACACTAAGCTACACCTTTTCAGCCACAATAAAAGCGCGCTGATTTTCAACGCTCGGCTCAGCGCCGAAAGTTGAAAATCCAACAGCTTGGCATTAATTTAGCAGTCGCCTAGTACAACAATCCGTTCAATCACTAAAATAACTGATGTCAGTCGGAAAGCCGCCACCCTCAAATGGAATTGGGCTGGACACATCTGCCGCATGTCAGACGACTAATGGGCCAAACTTACGACCAAGTGGGTCCCGCTTAATGGCAAACGACATCGTGGCAGGCCCAGACGTGGTGGGATGAGCTGGACTCCTTCAATGAAGATTAGTCCTTGGCAGCTCTGGATAGAGAGAGGTGGAAAGAGAGTAGGGAGGTCTTTAGTAGTGCCCACCAGTGGGACAGTAATGACAAAAAAAAATAGTTTTAGCGAAAATGGGCAAAATTCCCACCTGACAAAATTCAAGACCGCTGAGTCACCTTACTTATCAAACACAACAAACTACTGGGTGACAAATAATGTAACATTTAACAACTTTCAACGTGGCAATGCTGCCAGCCTTTTGGGCACCTTTCCCATTGACAGCGATGCGGACGAATTCTTCGATGCCCAATGAGCCCCTCTCCTTTATTTTTTCTTTTTAATTTTGTTATATTGTACATACATAACTTGTTTGTATAGTTAATTTTATCTAGGAATTAATTTATATTATTAGTTAGTATTAATTAAATTATACCAGTGTCTTTAATAAATACAACTTTCAACAACAGTAGTTCGAATCATATACTGAAGTTTACTGTCTTCTAAACTTAGCGTCCTCAGTTCCAAGGCACTGAACTGGAAATAGACAGACAAAACAACAAGTTCAGTTAGGCTGAAATAAGACAAGGAACGAACTGAAGGTACTTCGGACTTGTCTATAAGGATAGCTTCTGTAGCTGAAGGATTCAGGCTAGTTTATTTTTATATGATACTATTTTAAGATTTTCTTGGGGCTGTCTTGTTTGTGAAGGAGGGACTGAGATTATAACAGGATACGGCATAAAATACAATAGACGTAGATATATTTATTTAGCAACCTATTCCGCTTAAATATTCCTCAAGAGTCATAAAAACCCTGTAAGAAATCGGCACGTGTTTCACCTCTAACACTACGGCTACACTTCGCGTTATCGCGAACTTTTCTTCGTGCGCTCTCTCTCGCACACCCCTCGATTACTGGCTGAGCAACAGAGAGCGCACGAAGAAAAGTTCGCGATAACGCGAAGTGTAGCCGTAGCATAAACGAGGCTTTCTCAGGATGTCGATTGACCAGTCGCGAACCCGAACACGAATCGTTCTCCAAAATCTTTTTTTTTCTTCTCTGTGTTCTATTCTTCGATATATTAGATACTGGTGATCATAATCTGTCTAGCCTTTTCCCAACTATGTTGGGGTCGGGGTCGGCTTCCAGTCCTAACCGGACTGGAAGCAGGAAGGGATGCAGCTGAACACCAGTATTTAACATGGAGCGACCGCCTATCTGACCTCCACAAACCAATTACTAGGTAACACGATACCCCTTGGTAAAACTGATACAGGTGAGACAACATTTCAATTCTTATAATCGTTTCATATCTGTTCTACATAAACGATTATCCTCTTCCACTCCAAATGGGCACCTAATCCGACTTTTGGCACCCAACATATTAACCCACTCGACGTGTGCCCACTGGGGCGTTAAATTGGTCCCATTTATCAGCTCAGTAAACACGACTAGCCTAGATCCGAAATCTGTTTACTACTATACAACAATGTAAATAATGTACTTGTAGTAATGTTGTATGTGATTCATCTAACATAGTTGATTGTCTGCGCATTCGGTTTTTCAAAACTACTCGATGGATCTTGATACGGTTTTTGTTTTCACCATGATTTGGAGAATGTTTTAAGAACTACAACAGTACTGGGGGCCCAAACCGGCCACATTAGCAATTCCTCTTAAAGCAGTTAATTTCCTGAATCCCAGCTGTCATTAGCAATTCCTCTAATTTGATATAGAAGCAATTCATAATTTGTGGACCATTTTACAAATCTCCATAGAAAACTGTCAAACAGATGAATTTTTTCGTAATATGAATTACACGCAGATTATATTATGAATTGTCAGTTTGTGACATTTTACGATGATTCATAATATTTTCTTCATATTATGATTCTACTAAAGTGACCGGTTTAAGCTCCCATGTCCTACAACGGCAGAGCCAACATTACGGCATAGGAACTAATTGATGAAACGCACTCTAGCATGAAAATAAAAACAGTTCACGCCAGATATAATCATATGAAAGTAAGTATGATCGATAAAAAGTGTTTTAAGGTCTCAAGAAACGATTTTTCGTAGATCCCGTATATCAAATCAAAACAATCTTGTGAAGGTTTGAATTTAATACAAGTAAACATTAAAGTTTCATACATTCTCTAGGGGACCTCGTCTTGAAAGTAACAAACACTATAAGGTTGCGAGAATTGCTAAAAGTATAAAACTTTTGAAGTTTTGAAGTTAAAATACAAGTTGTCTATACTTTATATCCCGCGAGAAATAAAACTTGGAAGTCAAGAGAATTATATGAATAAGTTAGTATTCATTTAAAGTTTAAAATAAAATAACAACAACAGCAAGGTATGGTTTCATGATAGGGTTATGTTAGCTAGGATCTGGGGCACGGTAGTGCACTCGCCAAGACGAGCCAAAAACAAAAAAACTGCACTACCTACCTTGTCTCCGAAGCGTTTCATCGTATCGCTTCACTCTCCCGGCTCGCGCGCGGTTTGTCACGGTTCTAACCTAACCTTTTCACCCAGTTTTTCACCATTTTCTAATTACCCGGGTTTTCGCAATCCCTAGGGTTTTCGCGAAAATACGATATCAAATCACTCTGCGACATAAGTATATAAAATAAATCCTCTAGGGTAATTCCCAAAATCGTAGAAAGCTGAAGTTTTCGGCTAGGATTTGCACACAAACAACAACAAAAAAAGTTTGTAACTCTCACCCTCTAAAAGCGTTAAAACGAGAGCGTTTTGTATTTCTACAACGACTTTCATCAGGATTGACAGTTTTTCAGAATCTTATGTCAATCCAGTACCTACATTTTTTACTTTTCCATCATCATAAATGATTTGATTTGATTTTGATATTCGATATCGCTGAAAGAATACCACTATATCTAGCCTCTCTGAACCTGGTACGGTTAGAGGTGTTAAACAGTTCTTTTTTTGCAAAAAAAATAATGGTTGTAGTTCAAATGACATGGTCGACTGTTCATCATGAACTAGATAGCTATCCAAATGTGGCGCCTCCTTTAATAAATAAACATTTAAGCTACGGAAGGCATTTCCGATAGCCTTGGCATTCGCTAAATGTTACTTTTAAATGCTAATTACTTTGTTTAATGTAATAGCTAAATGATGAGTTAATGGATGGTATATTTATTTGCTTGAGACTGTGTTCACACCATACGGTGTGGTGAAAAGATTTGTATTTTTGTTTGTAACGAGTATACCTACTCAAAAACTACTGGACCAATTTTAAAAATTCCTTCACCAGTAGAATTCTATATGTATCACTGAGTAACTAGGCTATATTTTTTAAAAGAGATCACGCTGCAATATTTTGTTGTAACATGATTAGTTACACTAAAATATTCCTTGGCCTTAATTAAGCATTAGTTAAGTAACAAAATAAGATAATGTCATTGTCACCACAGATTGCAACGTATATATAACCTTACAAGAACAACAAGTCAACAATTTCAAAATTACTAAAATTAGAAATGTCAAAATACAATAAACATTTTCATTTTGCAAGTCATAAAAATGCATCATCTATGCAATCTGCATGACAACTATAAAATATGATTGGCTATCAATTTAGAAATTTGTGAAATCGTTAATATTTGATTGTAAAATAAATATAGGCAAGTCTTTGTTCAGACGGTCACGCATTGTCGCGTGATTAGAAGTCTGCCTCTGCAGTGCTATTCTGTAAATCACCGTGAAAACTTATGTGAAGTGAGCTGCCAATATTGTCAATCCCTAGCATATGGTGGAGTAACAGCTAACTTCACCGACGTTTTCACAGTGAGATTTTTACAGAATAGCCCGAGGTGTACATGATGGAGCAGTGGTGGCCCAGTGGTAACGGCCACGACTAAAGAGTTGTAGATCGTAGGTTCGAACTCTGACAGGCGCTTTACTTTGTGTAAATTATTTTATCGCCACTCCTCTCAAATCGGTGAAGGAAAATATCGTGAGGAAACCGGCGGATCCTGGAACCAAAAATTCGAAGACATGTGACATCTACCAACCCGCACTGGGCCCGCGCGGAGGATTACGGCCCGCTCCCTCTCACAGAAAGGAGGCCAGCAGTGGGAACATTATAGGCTGATTATGCATGTACATGATGTGCGCTTAAATGATTAAATAAATAATAAGTGTTGAGGAACGATCCAATGAATTAACGCACGGCAAACCATGTCACAGCTTTGTCAAATCGTATTAACGGAGGCCTAAGTGACTAAGTGCTCCACGCGACATACATAAGTTAAAGACAAACTTTCAGTCAGGATAAAATGGAACTTTACTCATTTTCTTTTGTTAACGCTTTCATATACCGAGTTATATGAACGACAAAAATAGGTCGGGTTACCATGTGGGATGACATGCCTTGACATGCTTGCTTTTGCATATAATAGTCACACTTGCAACTTGTACACTCTGCATCATTAGAAACCGGAAACTATCGCCGAGTACAAAGACTTACGGCGAAATTAAACCGCGTTTAAGTCAGTGTCAACATTCCGTAGCAATGATGACACTGACAGCTCTTAAACGCAGTTTAGATGTGCAGATCGCGTTCAGTTTCATTTAGAAATTCGCACTTAGCATGTCCAAGTGGAAAAAAAAAATCTACTGAAAGCGCGCGTGAATCGCCTCATCTAAACAAGCTCTTAGTTGCATTATATTAAACTGCAAAAACTACTGTCTATCCATCTCTAATGGGTCTCCTGACCTTAATGATGCACGGACATTGCCTCACAAGGCGAATATTGTTAACTATGTGTTTCAATACTCGCATAATTTGGCATGCATGACTTTTGCTTGCGTACCTATTTACATAGATCACGTATACACTTTGAAACAGGAAGGAAGTCTTTTAGTTAAGTTACTGGGTAATAAAGAGCCAATAATGCTACCATAAATGTCGTAAGAGGTGATTAAAAATCATTAGAACAGTGGGCTTATTCTACTAATTAGAAACGTTGCAATGGTGTCGCCATTGTGAGTTTTTGTCATACAAGTTCTGACAAAAACTCACAATGGACCATTGCAACATTTGTCAATTAATAGACTTAGGCCTGGGGCCTAAGTCTATGATGAGTGTTAGCATACATACATTATTATTCGACTATTTAATTAATATTATCTGTGGGTTGCAACTTTATTATTTTATAGATATTTTATGTTTTTTAGTTGTGGCAACCCATAGACGCCATAGATGACTTTTGTAAAAACTAGAAAAAAGGCGCGGGGAATTAAAATGTTCCATTTAAAAGCGACGAAAGTGGTGTCGAGTACAATTTAAGGTGTTAAGTACCAATAAAGCGATTTGTACAAGTATTCGAGTGTATAATTCTTTCACCAGGTATGAGAAAAGATTTCACAAGTGATGGCGGTGGACCAGGAGAGATGGAAGAAGTGTTGGCAGACCACCAGCTACTGTGAATGGCCTCCAAAGGACCGCGGATTTGGAAGAGGATCGTACTGACCAGGGAAGCAACGCACACAATGATAATGATGAGGGAAGAAGCATCTATCACTAGTAATGAAATAAAATAGACGCAGATAATTATATTTAGTAACCTATTCCGCTCGACTATTCTTCAAGAGTCATAAAAACCCTGTCTGAAATCGACACGTGTTTCACCTCTCAACGAGGCATCTTGAGAGGTGAAACACGTGTCGATTGATTCGTCTATTGTATTTTATAATGGATTTCCGCAAAGTCACGCCTGAATCAATTAACACTAATAATGAAACAAAATATTTCAGAAATAATTATTTCAGAAATATTTTGTTTCATTATTAATTAACGCATCGCTTAGAATTCTTAGAGATAGGTATGCGATATCTATGGGTATTGCATGAAAATTGGATATCCTTAGTCTTCTTCTTTTGAAGTACAGCATGTCGGAATAGAGTATGTCGAAATTGAATAATGTCGACTAGCATTATTGTCGAAGTAGTATGTCGTCGCAGTCACATAATTTCGTAGTTAAGTCATGTCGAAGAAACGTTTTGTCGGAGTAGAGTAGTGTCGGACTTAAGGCATGTCGAACTAAAGTATTGTCGAAGTAAAGACGTGTCGGAGTTCCGTAATGTCGAAGTAAAATCATGTCGTAGTACCGTTTGTCGAAGTTCAGTTTAGTAGTCGTGACTAACCCTGGTGTCGAGAGTTTTAAAGCTGCCCAAGGGCCTCTGACTTGGCTTCACATGCCGTTGAGAAATATCTCTCAGGTACGCCGGTTTCCTCACGATGTTTTCCTTCACCGTTTTTAAAGCAAGTGATAATTATACAATACGCACATGAATCCGAAAAAGTCAGAGATGCGTGCGTTGGGTCCGAACTCGAGACCCATGACTTGGTAGTCCGACGGTCACACCACTAGGCTATCATTAGTGATAATTAGAATTATCCACTCAGCAGTATTTGTCAGTGTTGAACTTTTCACTAATTCATTACGTTAATTTAGAAGGTTCATAACGTTAACGAGCATTAATTAATTTTAGCTATTCTCATTTTAAGAGACTGATCCTTATTATATTTTAGTATTGAAGAGATGACAGGCATCTTGTTAACTTAAGACTTCCATTAACGTTCATCGAAGAACTTAATCAAACAGTTGAGTGATAGCTTTGATGGGAACATTAAATTAAATCGAGGTTCTGATGATTTATCAGTAACTTTTAGTAATTGGATCAGTCTAATTCTCGTCAAAAAAATAATAATGATGATACACCTAATCCTCCCATAGGTGATGTAAAAGCTAAAAAATATCGAAATAAAAACCAACTTTGATCACCAATTTCGTCTGCCATATATTCTGCCGACCCTTTTCCCAACTATTATGGGGTCGGCTAACCAGATGCCACGGAATACCAGTATTTTACATGGAGCGACTGCGAATCTGACCTCCACAACCCAGATACTGGGTAATACGATACCCACTAACACTTTTTTTTTTTTGGCTGGGAAATCATTTAATGACTTCTCCCGCTCTGGGCGGAGCGGAAGGGCGTGTCAGACTTTTACTGACTAAAACCCACCCGTGTTCCTTCAGTTGCCTGTTGCCAAGGTCCCGGTATCCCTTTCGGAGTAACCCGCAACCCTGGCAGGCCTCGGTCCTAGCGGACCCCGCCAATTGTGCTGACATTGACATCTTTGAGGCGCGCGTGGAACACGACGCGCCATCGACCCGGGCCTGGTCCTAATCGGACGGCGAGCTACCCATTGCTCGCCGTCCGCAAGCCCGCGCCTATGGTGGCCGGGAATCCGCCTGGGATTCCCGACGCCCAGGGCGTCTCCAACGGCGGCGGTTAGGGGCGTGAGGGCGCAAACTTTGCCTTTCCCTCACGCGTTCCGCCTCCTCCTTCGCGAGCATTACTGCTTCGCAGAAGGAGGTGACTGCTTCCCATGCCCTCTCGCTCCGTACCATGGCCTGGACCAGAGCCGGACGTGAGAGGTCACCGCCGCCAATCGCCTCCAAGAGGACACGGCGGGGCTCCGCCCAAGCAGGGCAGACCTCCACCGTATGCTCCACCGTGTCCTCCGGACGATCCACACAGATACCCACTACCCCTATCAAGACTGGTTGTCAGGCGTTTGAGGTTCAATTGTCCTTTTATCTGCGACTGTCAAAATTTCTACCTACTTAGAACCAATTGAGTATTCTTAAAATACTACTTAGGTATACCAGAAGTCCATGATTAGCTTGCAATGTTGCGAAGTAACTGACGAGTCTTACCTGGAAAGAAATAAAAACAAACATGAATTATATTGCAATTAAAAACATATTAATGCACATCAATTACTTTAGTCATGTAATCAAATTACTTGATAGTGCAATATGTAATGGCGAAGGTATTAAATGTACGCCTACTGACAACCTTGGCAGGCGTAGGCACATAAGTGAATGCAGATAAATTGCAGTATATTATGAACTATGATGTTAGAGTATCTAATAAACTTAGAAAAATAAACTATTCTACTGATGGCAGTTTCAAATTAACACTCAATAGTAACCGGTCACTTGAACGTCATAAAACGTCAAGATCAGCGGGTCGGTGAAACGTCATAAAACGTCAAGATCAGCGGGTCGGTGAAACGTCATACAACGTCACGCGGTCGGTGAAAACTTAGGTGAAGTGAGCTGTCATTCCACCTGGCACTCATTCACTTCAAGCTCACCTCACCTAAGTTTTCACGGTGATATTTAAACAGAATGGACCGGCTGTTTTTGCTCCAGACCAATGTGACAGTTACATTGTTTCAATTTCCTGAGAGTTTTTATCAAAAGTGTAAAGCAATAACGAGTTCGACTATACAGACAAACTACTTGGCCCATTTTGATTAAAATCATTAATCTGGGAAATGAAGTTAGAAGATCGGGGACTTTACAAGATACTTCGATACACGAGGAAGAAATCCGGGGAACCCCGGATAAAGCTATGATAGTCCTAAAACAAATATCTACACTATTTACACCTAGTAAGATACGATAAACGTACAGTGATTGATACAGATTGATAGTCAAAGGTAGTATACATTTGTATAGTGATATAAGAAAATGGCGAGGCTTGCTATATCCCGCAGAAGACGAATTCCAGCTGAAATGAAGTTGATGAGGAGTTGAAACAATTTATTGAGTTTACTGACGAAGCTCTATCTTCAAGTTCTGATAAAGAAAGTAAAATACAGACAGACAGTATTACAACGTAAGGGATAATACCTTCCTCGACCAATTCCCTGAAAGACAGTCTAATTAACAGACGCAATCTAGGCGCTAGACAATATCAAAGATCATTTGTCTCGAATGTTCCGATCGAGTCTCCCCAGAGTCTGGAGGCTGGACCCTCGATCCAAATAATCAATGCAACCTTGAATCAATAGATCATAGTGGCCCACATGTCAGTAGTTAGCGAGCATGATGACGTTAGATAGTTATTGGATGACTTTGATTATATTTAGATACACATCATAAAATAAATGAAGATGATGAAGATAGACTTTTCTTTATTACGTACACCATTATAAATTACAGATATTAAATTGTGAAATTGTACATAGGGTGACACAATGGGCGGTCTTATATGTATCGCTCGCGGGCGCTGTATATGTTTCAAGATGATGAAAGTGGTATTTTAAGATTGTGAGCACACATATTCTTCACATTACTTGCATCCAACTTTTAGCTTGCTAGTTTAAAAGTGTTGCTTTACGGGTTACACTTATTTGATGAAGCTATTCCATTTCAAGCTAATCAAGAATGGCTAGAGTTTACATTATAGTCTATGTTTCACCAAATAATTCTTCCACAAGTTTATTGCTAAGATCCGCACCACCCAAAGCACCAATTTCCTACTCATCTATTCTGATCCTTATTATTCTCACTACGAGCAACGAGCTCGTGGCTAAGTTTTAACAGCCGCACGGGTCGATCCATCAGGTTAAGCGACGCTTGCTGGGTTTGGTCCGTGGATGGGTGGCCATTTTTACATGCCGGGACTCCTTCGTGCCTCGGAAAGTACGATAAGCCTTTGGTCCCGGCTGTCAATCGTGGATCTTTGACAATCGTTACGGGTCGTCAAAAGCCAGAACGTCTAACAAACAGTCTTACGAAGGGATAGCGTATTACCCAGTTACTGGGTTGTGGAGGTCTGATAGGCAGTCGCTCCATGTAAAATACTGGTATTCAGCTGCATCCGATTAAACTGGAAGCCGACCCAAATATAGTTTCTCAATATAGTTAGTAGTAATCTTTCTCCCAGATCTACAAATTCTTTATACTCCTTACAATAATCTACTTCTAACACGATTAATAAATAATCAACAACAACACTAACATATAGTCTGTTACGTGCTTTGCATACAATAGAACACGTGTCGAACATTGATACTACTAACACGTACGGAGCCCATATTCAGCATGTAAGTGACAATGTAGGTGTTAAACTTAGGTGGTAAATAATAAGATGTAAGAAAAGTGGATAGGTATCGTATAGACAAGGGAACCATGGCACAAAAGGTAGCAGGACTATAAACAGCAGTGGGTGGAACAATGCTGTCAATGATGATGATGAAGAAGATTAAGATGAGTACTTTAAAGATGCAGGTACTGATAATGAAAGAGTAGAGAAGCACGTAGTTACAGAAACAGGTAAAGATCTAGTGTATGAACAATAGGGCAATTGGCCAATGACCATGTATGATGTAAGAACATGCACGAATCAAATAAAGATGTCTGTAGTTTGAAGAACAAAAGTTTTATTTATTTTAAAATATCGTCATGCACGTAGGCAAGGTCTTAAAAATAAACGTTAAAGACATAACAGCAATCAACTAAAACATTACACACAAAAAAATGTCATAACACATAATATTAGTCATTCCAAAATGGTCAACGTTTATCACATGTTTCCTTGAGAACAGAGCAAGGTTAAAAACGCAATAACTCGTACAAACGAAGGACATTTTCATCGCATTAGTTTCGTCACTACTTGAACGGTCAGCTACAACAATTCAGTTCACTGAGAAAAATATTCATAAAAACTAGCCAAGTGTGAGAGACAAATAAATCACGTTTGTTGTATGGGAGCCCCCTTAAATATTAATTTTTATTCTGTTTTTTTAGTATTTGTTGTTATAGCGGCAACAGAAATACATCATCTGTGAAAATTTCAACTGTCAACTATCACGGTTCATGAGATACAGCCTGGTGACAGATGGACAGACAGACACCGGAGTCTTAGTAATAGGGTCCCGTTTTACACTTTGGGTACGGAGAACCCTAAAAATCAGACGTTATATAAAATTTAAAGAGATAGAACTCTTACACCCGGTTTCTGATTTGAGAAGAGTATGTGCTTAAGCTTTTTACGTTTCACAAGTTATTTTCAGAAACGCAACTGACGACTGTTAATCCTGCTATCTGTCAAATTTGAGTAAATGATGTTATATTACTCAAATCTTGATTAAAGTTTAAAAAACCTTATTCAGAAACGAAAGTACAGATTAGGACGTTTTCTAATTCTAATTCAGAAACCGGGTGTTAGTTATTACGTAAAATACTGAAAACAATGTATCAAATCATCTTGTATCAATTTAGATGATAATATTATGTTAAAGTACTAGTGTCAATCGGATTTTGTTGCTGACTGTATCACTGTGTTACGTTATATCAGCATAATATTCCTAAACAAAATGTATTAGTTTGAAAAGCGTGCTCAAAACAAAGGAGGTTTGAACAATGCAGAGAGATTACAATGGTATGATCTCTGGAGTTTTCTCAGAACAAAACAGCTGTCAATTCCATTCAGAATTACATAATATTGAACTTCTCATGTTGGAGATTTCCTGTTTGTGTCTGTTTTTCATCTATAGGCAAGGATAAGGTTGTTGTTAACCATTAAAATGAAATCTAACTATTAAGTAAGAGTAATTTAGTTACCAATTAAAAATCAATTAATAACCAACTTGGCAACGATTTCATGTACAAATAAATAATGCTAAGATTCGTTTTTTCGACCTAATAGAAACCGTAGAAGATTATTCAAGCGGAAACACCTGTGTAAAACTATTCGAGAATTTTACGATTATTTTCCCGCTTAGTGTAAACAAAGCACTGAACGACACTTTGCTTGTAGAAGCACTTACTAGCTACTAAACTCAAGTTCTTTAAATTATGAAAGAAAAGCGTCAACTTAGGTAAATAACCGTTTTGAAAGCCTTTAAAAACTTAAAGTCTCTTGTCTTCAAATTCTCTTAAAAGCGTTTTAGAAACCCGTCCACTATAATATCAGAGAACAAGTTAATGTTCGTGCTTTTAAAATGTTCTAGAGGAAATAGGAAAGTGACGTGTATTTCCTGTGACATTTTAAACGAGTTTCAGATGGAAGATTGTACTTGAAACATATTTATTATATCTAGTTGTAATATAGATAGGCAGAAAGATTACATAGGAGGATATAAGGAAATGGTGACTGCTATTCACGAGTCTGTTATTCATGAATAGGATAGTTCATAGCACCATAAGCATAAGCATAGCACTTTCTTCTTGTTTGATTATATGTGTGTAAGATAAATAAAATAAGAAGTCGCCAGGTCAATTTTCCTGACTTATTAAGGCTGCACGGAAGACCGATTTCAGAGTGGTTCATAATTTGACTCATTTAGGCATATAGAATAGAATACTCGTACAAGACATATTATGACTTTTAACCATGCAGAACGGAAAAAATATAGCGAGGATGATGCGAGAATCAATCAATCTGCCTAGCCTTTTCCCAACTATTTTGGGGTCGGCTTCCAGTCTAACCAAATGCAGCTGAATATGCAAGCTGATGATGCAAAAATCATATACTTAATTTATTTGATTAATTTATTGTAGTGTCCTTTAAGAAAGCTAAACACATTATACTCAAAGAACCACACATGACATCTCCAAGCATGACTCACATTACTACTAATGAACACAAAACAAATACCTATTGCGTTCACTCTAAAAAGCCAGTAGTAAATGATATCAATGATTTACAACCCGAGCTAATATATGCCGTGACTGATGATCGTAGCAAGTGACATAAGAACGTCGTAACTCACGGAACAGACTGTCCAGTTACAACGCGGAACTGTTGTCGTGGAGACATTATTAGGTAGGACCATTTCCCAACTATTTTTATAATTTATTGTATTGTAGATGAAGCAGAGGCTATGTTAGGTAAACTAAGCATGGCAACTAGGCTAAGTAATTAAGATTCATCGTCTAATTTTGTGATCAACAATGGCGATTAAATCTGGTTAACAAGGACTAGTGGGGTTTCTGCTATAAATAGCAAGTACGCACTTCTAAAAATAAAGAAAACGGTAACGTCGCACAATCACTCAATCCAATACTGAAAGTAGCACAAAACGGACAGTTTGATGGATTTTATGAACAACTATGTAGCGCAGTAGTGTTAGTGCAAGAGATATAGTGCTAAACCAACCCTAAACAAATTGTTATGATGATAAGCACAACAAAGGAGAAGACTTGTAGATTACAAATAATAAATCCAATCATAAATACTTTGTAAAACATGTGTCAGAATTTCCCATAAATATGGCACGATAACCCGTTACTCCTTGTACTGTCACCGCAATCAACACTTTTATAGCAGATCGTTAGCTCTATATACGACGTTTTTATGTTCCAATGCCGATACGCGGTAGTTTGCCGCGTTCTTGTATTTCTTGTAACTTTCGTACTCGTAAAACATTGTGTTTAAAGGTAATTTGGTGACGCATTAGCTACATAATTGTGTTCTTAATTTAGTTGGTAATGTAACTAAAACCTTGAGGTTTTCTAAAGGTTTTTTACTGGTTGCCGTTTCATTATGTATGGGAAAAAAAGGCTTGTATATGAGTACTAAAATTACAGCCATGAAATATGGCAGTTCCTGATATTATAACATACTAGCTGCGGCCCGCGGTTTCACCCGCTTAAGTTTCGATGCCGTGGGAATATCGGGATGAAAAGTATCCTATGTCCTATTCCAGGTTATGGTCTACCCATGTGCCAAATTTCATCCAAATCCGTTCAACCGTTTGAGCGTGAAAGCGGAACAAACAAACAAACAAACTCACTTTCGTATTTATAATATTAGTTAGGAAGTTAGGATACTCGGCCACATTGCAAGGTAAGCTCCAAAGAGTATCTATCGAGTTAGAACACAGTACTTACATCAACAATCTACTGGTGCAAGTGATGACGTCTGTTACTTACTGTTACACTTGACAGTGTCATCATCGTGGTCAAAACAATGCAGCAAAATCCTCTAATATATTTCTACTCGACATTTTATCAGCGTTAACGATAATGGAATAGGCAAAAATGCATAGGACTGTAATACCCCTTCGTAAGACTGTTTGTCAGACTTTCGGGCATCTGACGACCCGTAACGACTGTGAAATCATTTTATTATAGTGTTATCAGAGAGGAAGCTGAACTGATTCCAGTTTAATACTTAATACTCAAACAACAAACGGATACTCGGTTGAAGCTTACACAACCAGTCCTCGAGTTATATCATCCCATTGCACTCTCCACTCAATCTGTTGTTCAAATAAACGTTTATACGCGTAAAGTGCATTCGTTTTATCCACCATATAATAAAAATCTTCTCTAGAACAAACGACTGTGACGTAAGAAGTACATTGTCGGGCGAATGCACTGGCCTTAACTAGAGTTCACGTCACTAGTGGAATAGGGTTGGTGATTTGACAGAAATTCGTGAAATCCTTTTTGACGAACTGATTCGTTTTTCTTCGTGAATCTACAAAAAGTCAGTCCTTTTGGAACGAGTTCTACAAAAAATTAGAGGACGCGATTCAAAACCCAATTACTGGGTAATACTTACCCTTTGGTAAAACTGGTTGGGAGACTTCCGGGTTTTTGAAGACCCGTAACCACTGTCAAAGATCCGAATAAGATATGGTTCGCAATGTGGTTCTCAATTTGTCTCTAGTTGATTATTTTAATCGTTACTATTCCCTTGTTGTTCACATCTTATTTACTGTACCTGCAATCTATGCAAATAAATGATTACTTTACTTTACTTTGTAAAATTGCCTTCATTTGGTCTCTTAGCATCAAATGGGCGCTACCAAATGTTACGATTGTACTGTACTAGCTTTTGCATGATCTACGACTTACTAAATTGGTGTATTTACAAATTAGGAATCAATTAGGAATCTTTATACCTTACAGATTAATTTGAAGGGAAGGAAAACAAACATCATCAGTATACACATTTAGCGTTTATTCATTTTGCATTTTCTACATCTTCGATATTTCCTTTCCCTTCTTTGGCAGCCCTGTCATAGGGAGAGATCGTTGCACCATAATATTGCACTATCCTCACTCCTCAGCGAAACGGATCTTAAGTGGACCGTGCCAGATATTTATTGCAAATTGTTTTACGTACATAATATGTTAGCCCACGTTGTAACACTTCAAATTCAATAGGAATTTGTTTGAGGATTTACGTCAATAGATCAGCAGATTAGGCAGGTTTTTAGACTAGGTCATGTGGAAAGGTTTTCAGCCAGTTACAGCCATGTTTTTTGTCGAAGTAGTAGTAAACTTGTACATAATTGGTGTTTAGTTAAGCGTTTCATTATTAAAGTAAACTAATAATTGCTATTTAGTAAAGATTTCTAAGTAGTAATTAAATAAGACTAGCAAGATTAAACAGAGGGACAGGGCTTAAAAGTTTTTAAAGTAAAAGATAAAGAAAAGCCTAATTTCTAATCCAAAAAACGTTATTCAACTCGAAATGCCCTCGACTGCACCTATAACAAATATCGATAACGCATCAAATTCCTGGTCATCATCATCATCATAATTTCAGCCGAAAGACGTCCACTGCTGGACATAGGCCTCCCCCAAGCACCGCCACTTCGACCGGTTCTGTGCTTCTCGCATCCAGCGGATTTCCGCGGCCTACTAGATCATCGGTTCACCTTCTGAGGGGCCTCCCTACGCTACGTCTTCCGGTACGCGGTCGCCACTCCAGAACCTTTCGGCTCCATCGACCGATCGATCGATCGATTTCTGCGAAATTCCTGCAAATGAATCGAAAAGTTTCAAGCTCCACATATACAAAATGCAACACTCATCCCGCTTTTAAACCAAACCCTATAGTTCTATCTCAAATCACATAGCTCGGGTTCGGACAAATAACAAGTTCGGAAGGAGGGAAAAAAATAACCAGACGGACATGTCCGAAGGAAATCGTGACGGATGGTAAACCACACACACACACACACACACACACACACACAACACCACAACTCTCACCACACGAACCCATCAGCCGTGACGTCACCCAGCATTATCAATAAATCTAGCAATTGCAACAGATAGCGACGGTTGCACAAGCGCTTCTTTACGACGCATTGTCTACAGAATTGGTAATTGCTCGCGTGAAATTGACCGATCGAGTATCTTATGGTAAGTTAGTTATGTCATGGTTGAAAAGTAGGATGGGTTAGTTTTGTGTATTTGAACTACTGTGAGTGCTTATTGTTAAAAGAAAGGAACGTGGCATGATAAAACTTCTATATCTTCTTCTCTATGAAGAAAAAGAGATATTTCTTTTCGCACCGCAGAACTCTTTCTTCGATCTTTAGTTTGTTTTTCCTTTGTTCCGTTTCTACAGGAGTTCTGCTGCGCTACGGTGCTGGTTATTCAAAATGATGAGGCATTTTGAAACGGGTGTGAATGTAATAGAAATTGATTTTGTAGTCTTGGCTTTTCAGTTCCAATTTTGTAGTTTGGTATTTTTTTGTGCAATCTGAAAGACTCTTTATTTAAGGTTCAGAAGATCTGAATTCAGCTGTTTTCTGTTTGACCTATTCATCATGTACCTAGCCTTTTCCCAACCAAGTTGGGGTCGGCTTCCAGTCTAACCGGGTGCAGCTGAATACCAATATTTTACATTTTATTTTACATGGAGCGACTACCTACCTGACCTCCACAACCCAGTAACTGGGTAATACGATACCCCTTGGCAAGACTGGTTGTCAGACTTTCGGGCTTCTGACGACCCGTAACGACTGTCAAAGATACACAAATGACAGCTGGGACCAACGGCTTAACGTGCTTTCCGAGGCACGGAGGAGTCTCGATATGTAAAGATGGTCACCCATCCTCGGACCAGTCCCGGCAAGCGTAGCTTAACCTGATGGATTGACCCGTGCGGCTGTTATTACTTAGTCACGAGCTCCTCCTTTCTGTTTGACCTATTGTATTATTACAATGGATGGCTTACGGCATCAGCATCAAAATGCAATACGTTAATAACGTAGACATATCTGTCATCATCAATCACGAATGTCATGTCTGTATTTACATTGCATCGGTAGTCACTGCCCTTTCGTCTCTGCCATTTGAAGGTGAGCTAACACCCTTCAATACAATAGAGCACTATAAGGTATCTTATCGTTTTTTTGGTAGATATAAAAATATGACTCATACATATAAATTAGGAATTTGTGATATTTAGATTATGATTTTGTTCACTTTTTCTTCGTCTATTTCTTTTCCCTACTGATGCTTTGAAAAACCACCACTAGACATCCATAATGGATACCTAGTGGTGGTTTCTTAATCTTCAGCCTGTACTCTTGCATGCTTTTCTTGTGCTTTTATTGATTGTTCATTGATTGTTCATCCCCCTAGTCGCTCTTAGTTCCTGTTGTATTCTCTTCTTCATCATCATCATTTCTGCCCAAACTCACTCACTGCTGGGTACAGGCCTCCCCTTTCTTCTGCCATACTTCCCGGTTCCATGCGCCTCTCATCCAGGTGTTTCCTATACTATTATTCTCTTACGACTATTCACTACCGAGGGTTTTATAAAGAGACCTGAATTCATCAGTTTACCTACTTCTTCTGACGAGTCGTTCTAAGACTATTTTAAAACCTCGCATCGTTAGGCTCCAAACTTGAGCAACGACCAACTAAAGAGTATATAAAATAGTTGCAATCTATTGTTGATTATCTCGGCATCTGCCTGGCGTACCGTAAAGGGGCCCACACTATTGCATCCGCGGTTCAGACGCTTTACAACACTATTGTTAAAGACGCACTTTACGCGTTGCGATAGATTCAAGTAATCTGTTTGGTTATGTGGAAAAAACTGTTTTAGATTAATGCTGTAGCCAACAACAAAACCTCTCTTTCTGTTTGTGTTTCAGCCTGGAATCTTCCACTGCTGGATATAGACATTCTTTCCTTTCTGCCAGAATTCCCGGTACCCTGTGTACCTCATTCAAGTATTTCCCGCGACTTTGATAATACCATCTCATTGATGTTATTCAATGACGATATTTCTTTTTTGTCCATTCAAGAAGGGGTATTCGCTTTTACAGGAAAAATGAGCTCAAAAGGAACAATTCAATACTATGACGTCGAGATCTCCTTGATGTTTGCCTTTACATTATGTAAGTTCAAACTCTAGGAAAACCTCCTAAAAGTAAACTTGATCTTTTTTAGCATATAACTTTGCCCTTTGTGTGGCAAGTAACCTTCAAAATATTGTAACATTAAAATCCAGTTGTTTCTAGTAGATTACATCATTTCTTATCAAAGTTGTTGCATTGCGCCTACCCATTGATTGTCACGCTTTTTTCTAGTACTGAATGAAGTAAATTCCAAGAATGTGCATTAGAATCGCTTAATGCCACATTACGACTGTTAGTACTAGTATCTACAGTTGGATAGTTATTGGTTTGATGTCTCTATTGGCGATTAACAGCTGCTGGGACATAATGTCCGGTAATTTGTTTTAGGCCTATGCTATTTGGGCCATCTTCGTCTTGATCTTTAGTTATTCAAACTCAGGTTTGAAAAACCGTTTGCTCTCACTCAAACTCTTAAAAACTAGAACAGACTCAAGCTACACTTCATTGTTAACTTTTTTTATTACAAAGTAACCGATGCATAGGCGAATTGAACCCATGTGAAACCCGTTATAATTAAATAACGACTCAGTGACAACAAAACACTATTTGTTTAACAACTTTCCATTAAATTCGACGCTTTAATTTAATAGTTTCTTAGTCCATAAACAATCACAGTTCACACCCAGCCAACATAACTCAATTGTCGTCAAAATTTAATGCAAATCTGACCTTATTTCCACTGCACTTGATACCTAACCTTACCTTTTCAGCATAAGGTTGAAAATCCCTTATATAGTAGTCAGAACTGAATACGGAGTAACCGAATCATGAGTGTCAGCGATTTAATTCGTCAGTTACGAAACGCATGCGACTCGATTCGTTTGAATAGGGATTTACTATCATTGTGTGCAGCCAGTGCCACTAGACCTGCGGTGAAGTTGGGAATTGAGAGTTTATTCAAATCTTTGTTTCCAATTCAAGTTAGTTCCAGAACTTTATGTAAGCGTAATTAACTTCATTTTAGAATGACTAGAACTTACTATTTATAACGTTATAAAAATGCTTAAAGCTATCGTAAACTGAACTCTATAAGTGAGTAATGAAGTTGTTTTTCCAAAAACACATAATTTGTTCACATGTTTGGAAACTAAATCGCAAAGCAGTATATCTTCGATGTAGTGTATGTTAGATAGTGGTATTTTAAACGAGCGGCGCTGTAATGTGTCAGGTTATACCGGGTGGTTGTGTTGAAATTTGTGTGGGTTTGTTGATGGCACTTTGTTTGTGGTTAGAGAATAAAAGTAAACATAATTTATGTCAGCTGATTATATGCCCACGCATGTTGTCGTTGTAATGGAGTGTTCTGAGTGAAAACCAAGGATTAGAGCCTTTTGAAAGAACTTGCGAACAAATAATGACAAGCCACATAGGTTTGACACATAGATGATAAATTAAAATGAGATGTTGCAAGTGTACTTAGATATTAATGCTGCAAAAGAAGCAGTACCTATACTTGCAACCCGGCCAATACCTCAAGCTAATTAAAAGACTAGAAACTCATTGCGATTAAGGGCGGATTTCACTTAACTTTTATACCGAGTATAAGTCTAATCCTGCGAATAAATTTTGAATTTTTGACAGGTTTTCCATACAAAATCTGTCAGACGACAATTTTATTCCAAGGATAAAAGATATCTGACTTTGATAAAATCAACCCTAAATAAGAGATTATTAAGTTAGAGGTAAGATAGCCAGTTCCTCTGTGGCTGAAGATTCCGGGTGAAGCTCGCGTCCACCTTCGATCTGATCATCACTTACCATCAGGTGAGATGAAGTTCTATCGATTACCAGATCAGATCGATCTTAGAGAGCCTTAGCTCAACCCAAAATGAGAGAGGAAACTCCAAAATTCCATATGTCTGTTTCATTATCGTCATGTTCAATGCACAGATTTTCGGCAACTTCGACATAACCTCGGGCTTCAAAGGCCCGTAAAATACAAAAACATACAGCAAAACTTTACCCCGGCCCTGATTGTGAACAAACAGAGTTTCATTCGTGATCCGACCCATATGGCAGGATTGCAATTACTCTGAATTTTCATACCAATCAGAGCGGATAAATTATTGTGATTGTGCGACTACATGCCCGTAACTGCTTAATAGGTAAGGTATAATATTTTGTGATTTTATGCTATAGGTACACACGGCTACACATCAAGGTATACATTTCTTTTCATATCTCGCGATTTTCGTACAATGCAAGGTCAGCTTATACTGGAAATGTATAGCTTAATGTGTAGCCATGTGTACTATACATAGGATCCGGAAAAATCCCAAGAGATGTTTTCGTAAGCATACCGATATATTATTATGTATTAACTTGTAAAAAGTTTCAGATAAAAAGGACACCCTTAAAAAGTTATCAGTTTATTGATACGGAAACCAATGGAAAGTCACTCAGCGACTAGGTTGAGAAGTTTTAATATTTTATGGATGTAAAAAGGTCACACGTCTCTTTTATGAATTACTAGCTTCCGTCCGCGGCTTCGCCCGCGTGGTATGTTGATAAAATAAGCCTATGTCCTTCCCCGGGAGGCCATATCTCCTTGCCAAATTTTATCGAAATCCGTTCAGTGGTTTAGGCGTGAAAATGAGACAGATAGAGTTACTTTCGAATTTATAATATTAGTATGGATAAGATTAAAAACATGACATAACAAGAAAGTATTTAAAAATCAGAAGGAATGACGAGGTCTCCAATTTTTATGGAACTTCATCATAAAAGTGATACAATCATTTCCATATTGTCCACCATCAGGTGTTAACTCAGTTCACATTTAATAAAAAGAAACACTTTCACTCCACAAAAATACAAGTTCTAAAGGAGTGAAACTTGAATGTATTTTGCATACAAATTAGTATCACAATTCCAATAGAGCATTGATACACAAATCCGAATATTGGTCTGCAGTTTACAAAGGAGCTAGTTACGTCTGCCAACAAGTACTTTTCCCAAGTATGTTGGGGTCGGCTTCCAGTCTAACCGGATGCAGCTGAATACCGGTATTTTACATGGAGTGACTGCCTATCTGACCTCCACAACCCAGTAACTGTGTAATACGATACCCCTTGGGAAGACTGGTCGGTATACCTTGTAAAAATTATAGGTACACACTTCTTAATCTTTCTTTTTATATTTTATCTTTTTTTTTATATCTGGCCTAGTACGTACCCACTGAGTACACGTCACGTAAATTCCAACTATTTTAAAATTTAAAATACTCGTTTCGCATACCTGCTTTTAATATTTATTTAGTTTTAAAACCTAGCGGCTACATAATTATGTATTTAACTTAATGAGAATGGAACTACGGCTCATAAATCACCTAATTATATTGGGTGCATTAATTTATAAATATTCATATCAACGCCAATTATTTTAATTTTAACTGTGCTGCCGAGTTTAATTACTTATTTACTATTACGTGTGGGTAATCATAATATTAGGGTCAAAGTAAGTACAAGGTAGATCTTTAGGTAGGTATATTAGTCTCGCAGCAACATTGATTTCGGGTGAAGTCTATTCAAGTGTTTCCAATTGATGGTATTTCCATATAAACGAATACTACCTTTATTCTAGTGTAAATTAAGTCGATTTCGAAATGACTACCTAGTACTATTGAAGGAGTCTTAAAAATATTTGAAGAAGTAGCGCAAATTGAACTTTATACCATGTGTGGGTTTTAGTCTTTTCAAAAAAAAAAAAAAATTGTGTTCATTTTTGGAAGCTAAATCGCGAACGCAGTATAATGCATGGTGATTTGAAATTTGAGACTATTATTAAGTTATTATTTTCTTGCCACTTCTGCTGTTCCTATCTACCTAATTAGGCTTATTATAGTCTAGTCTAGACCAGTTGAGTCTTCTATGGCATAAGTAGTCAATTGAAATGAATCATTTAACTAAATATAGTTGTGCTCATTGAAACAGGCCTTTTAGTCTCTAGTGTCAATTAAAATACCAATTACTTGCCATATAAATATAAAGGCATTGAAGCTTCATAACTGTCAAACATACTTATCATTTATGGATAGTCAGGGATATTTATGGTTAAACAAATTGACTACCAACTTAAATTTTCCGTATATACTCATATCACAACTTTTATACTTTGACAATTGTATAAAAATGGCACGAAAAATTTGCATATAGTGACAATTTGTTTAAAAATTATTTTGTCCTGACTTTAATTACTTACATCTTTGATACTTTCTCACACACACTTGAATTAATTGGAACACATCACTTTAATCAAAACTTTTCATTCAAAAATACAATTTAATCTTTCCTCCTCGTCTATTGAAAACTCATAAACATAAAGTTCAGAGTTCACACCAGGGTAGGGGTATATTTGTGTGCCATTAATAAAACACGCCGTGTCCTTTTACGGGCCTTGACAAATTTAGCAATATTTAGAAAATGGCGGCATATTATTTATATCTTTTATCGGTGAAATGTCGGAGGTTATCGTTACGTGGTCGTGGTATTTTCAACTTTGTATACGTCTGGTTGTGTTATTTTAGAAAATATTCCACACACATTGTCAATAACAATTAAATAAAATACTGGACTACTACTTTTTATATTTTTAAATGTTTTTTTTATGGTTTTATAAAAATATTTAAAAATGTAAATATATAAGATACAAAATAAATAATCGAAATAAAATACAATAGACGTTGATATATTTAGTAACCTATTTCCGTCGTGTTCGTGTTCCCGACTGGTCAATCGTCATCCTGAGGATACCTAGTTGAGAGGTGAAACACGTTTCGATTTCTTACAGGGTTTTTTATGACTCTTGAGGAATAATTGAGCGGGATAGGTTACTAAATATATCTACATCTATTGTATTTTAAGATGGATTTTCGCAAAGTCACATCATCATCAGCCTATAGCAGTCCACTGCTGGACATAGGCCTCTCCAATTGCACGCCATTCAGCTCGATTCTCGGCAGCTCTCATCCAGTTGCTACCAGCCACCCTGCGAAGATCGTCGCTCCACCTGCCTGAGGGCGTCCTACCTTACGTTTTCCGATTCGCGGTCTCCACTCAAGAACACGTCTATCCCAGCGGTCATCGGTTCTACGGCTAATATGGCCGGCCCATTGCCACTTAAGCTTGCTTATTCTGTGAGCTATGTCGACAACTTTGGTTCTCTGCCGGATTACCTCATTCCGGATTCTATCTCTCAGAGATACTCCAAGCATAGCACGTTCCATAGCTCGCTGAGCGACCTTGAATTTATGGACCAGCCGTACCGTGAGTGTCCACGTGTTCACAAAGTCACGCCTGAATCAAATAACTAACAACAATTAAATAGAAAATGTTAATTCCGTTTTAAAAAGAGTGGTTTTATTCGGTTCAAGATATGTCGTAACCACTTATTGTGACTAATTTTGTTTTACACCATAATTATCATCATCATCATCTGCCTAGCCTTTACCCAACTATGTTCGGGTCAGTTTCCAACCTAACCCGAAACAGTCGAATACCAAATTTTTTTTTACACAGAGAGCCTGCTTGTCTGACCTCCCCATCCCCAACCCAGTTACTTGCCTACAGGGTAACACGATATCCCTTGTTACGACAGTTTTTCATCAAAGCATGGGATATAATGTCGCCCCGCTCCCTGTAAAGGAAAGGAGACCAAAAATTGAAGAAAAAGTGGCAGTCCAAGCTATAGACTTCTTAAGTTGATCACCTATTATTTCCTTAAGTGGATATGTACATCTCTTGCCCACATGGGAGAATCATAGTTATTTTAATTATTTTTCAACATCTCATCCATCTTAACAATACAATAATGTATTAGCAGTTTTCGTGTGAACCTGTCATAGAAACAAACAAAATTCATAATCATTTGCTTCCACTAAGATTCATCTCGTTGTTTTACGGTAAATAATTACCCGTTAATCATTTTCACGCGTAGGTAAATTACCTCTTTAAACGAAGATTTATCAAGCCATTGAGTGTAAAAAGCTTAACATCCGGTGTATTCACGATATTGTCTGTAATGATCTCACAAATTATCCCATTTTAAAAATCGCTGCTCGATCATTCGATAGTTCTTATAATAGCGACTAACGCAATGCTCAAAAATATATTTTACAATAATGAGAGTTTCTGGCTTCTAAAAGCAGGTTTTTAGAAAACACTTAAATTGTAGGATCATAGACTAAATTCCCGTAAGTACTATACAGATAAAGTGTCTAAAATCTCATTGTTTTGTTCTGTTTACATAACATACATGCGTAAATAAAGCATGATTTATATGTTCATAAAAATTCACCATAAAAAATGTCTCATTGTCCCACAAACTGTGAAGTGTGCATTAAAACTATTAAAATAATTTACGACACCAATGTCAAGGGCGCATGATAAGGGGCTAACATTTAAGCCAATATTAGCCCCTTATCTCTTTGTAGCCACACATTCATCAGACACAGTTTTATGGGTCTTGTGGGATGAATATGAGGTAACTAGATCACGCTCTACGGCCGATTTTTAGACGCATTTTTTAAAAGCATTCAGTCGTGTTTGGAAATTTTATTTTTAGAGAACGTTGATATAAGCTCGTTTACAAATTCTTGTATGTAGGTAAACAACTGAATAAGTCAAATAATTATGGTTGTCATATTATAGGTGGATATGGATTCACGTCATAATATTTCGGATTTGAACACAACTACAAAGCATCTCCAATCGGCAGTCGGAGACCTACATAATCTTCCAGCTTATTTCTCTCTCGTTGTGGTTTTAAAGACTTTTAAATCCCAGGAAAAACAGCGCAAAAAAATCTAAACTCGCAATTTCTTCAATATTACTACAAAATCCCATTTCACAATACAAATGAACCGCATTGAGCCTTGAACTGCTAGCGGCCATAACTTGGTCATAAAACCGAATGACTCACACCTCGGGATGTATTCTTAGAACCAATGGAAGCCATGTATGTGTGACGCACGGACTTCCCGGGAAAGCCTTGGATACGATGCCGGGATTGAGGCGGGACTCAAGAGCTGTTGTTTTATTTTTGAAAGTGTGATTCACTGATCCTGTTGCCATCTATGTGCTGTTGCTAGGGCAAAAATTAAGGTTTTGGTGGAATTACTCAGGTACCTTTTTGGTTTCTATGTTATGACAATGTAGAGTAGGTATAAACTTGAATTGGGACTCAATTTCTTAACTTCCCTATTTTCTTTTATCCTTATCAGAGGACAAATTGTATGCTGCTACAGAAGATTTATAAATAACGAGGAATTAGACTGTATAAGTATATATTCGTCTCTTTTAGGTCATCTTGTTCTCCTACATCAGAAAACAAGGTCAATAAAACTTAGCAGCTGAATAAATATAACTATAGAAGTAGATAGGTACTATCGAAGAACTATCAAAATAGATAGGTACTAACACAGAAGAAAAATAAATAATAATCGCAATGAGTTCTCAAATTAATAAAGTCATCACTCCATTGAAGCGTGTAGAAAGAATTCCAAATACCGATACGATATCAATCTCAATAAAAACGTAAATTCAATACTGAACATCGCATCGATGACTTGCGAAAAACTAAAACTGCTAATTCACAACATTCCACACACGATTCCCTCAAAGTAGTAATTACTTACAACTGACAAGATGACAAGAAACAAACAGATGCTCAGATGTTTTATCTACCATCTCTAAAAGGAAATAAATTCCTCGACTACATGATGTTTATAGCAACTCTTGCAACGTAGTGTGACATTGCAATGGATGGCAGCAGAATATCCACTGCGCGAAAACATGCATTCATCTGGGTGTCACGTGGAACGGAATTATGGTTGAACAAATCAAGTGGACGGGTTTTTAATATAGAGGGAGATACTTTCTTACTGTAGGTACGATTTAGAAGATACGTGAGTAGGGTGGGTAGTTGTTTCCTTGCTGTTGCATCAGTAGTAGTTGCTTTTTGTGTGGTTATTGCCTAACCAGGTGTCTTAGGAAATTATGACGTTCAAAAAGTGCTGATTCTCAGCTTATTTTGAATAAATGACTATTTATCGCGTTTTTACTAATTGTGCTTCTGTTTCTCTCTCATTATTTTGGCCTACTAATGTGTCGACAAATGAATCTGAATCAGCTATCACCCACAATGATGCGATATAAATAAGTGGCGCTAGTGGACCGCGACCGAACCAATGACCGTGTTAGTGGGGAAACTCGGCTAATTTCTAATGGATAGTGTAGTAAGGTATATTGACGATAGTATTATGTCATTGGTAGAGTGTTATCGTTGGTTAATTTATTGGGAATTTCGACAGTCTTTTCGAATATTTTGTACAAGTAGCTAATGTTATAGTAATTTGTGGTTATTTTTTATATTTCTGATTCCTTTCTATAAGCACGCGTGGTAGCTGGCGAGTGCTTTTCAGTACCATCTTTTATTTATAATTCTGTTGTGAGATGAGAAAGTGCTTCACTGGTTTTTGCCCAGTTTATTTCAGGGAACATAATTAGGTTATTTTTCTAAGACAGGGTTGATAACCATCTAATCTGCAATTCATTCAATTTGCACACTCATACGCTGACACTCATAAGATCTCAAAACATTTTCAAATGGCGTTCGAAATCGTTGCTCCAATCACGACATAACAACAACAAAACTACCCACAATTCACAAACTCACTCACTATTCCCCAAAGTGACTACTAAATGAGTTTCTTCACTCGTAGTAGTGCTAGTTAGCGTGATGGCACGCTTACTACACCATCACGATTTACTAGTCAAGTCATCAAGTTTCAGACAGAAGATATATATCAAGCTTGGTGAAAATTAGCTCAGTTTTATGTGGTATGAGGAATTTTCATTAGATTTTATATGTAGTCGGTGTGAAGTAGATTCATGACGTTCTTGCTCTGTTTACCGACACGTATTGGTAACGTTTAGTAATACGAGGTTTGAATTATGCTGTAAATTCAGGAGTTTATTTGCATTCGATTTTGTTGTTATATTTTGAGAACATAATATTGGAGTACATGGATTAATCGGGATAATAATATATTCACTTTGTTAAAATCAGCACATGCTGAAGTTACCTCACAGGAAGACATCTTCCTATCCTAATTTTATTCACAATGTACCTACTCAATCCTGCGTTGTTTTCGTGACTAAAAATAAATATAGTACTCAGACGGATATGCGTACAAAGGAAGCATATTAATAAGTTAATCTTTAGTACTTTTCCGATACGTACTCTTAATACGGATCCTTGCAACATGTTTGTCACCCTTTTTTTTTTTTTTTTGTGGGTGGGAAATCATCCAATGACTTCTCCCGCTCTGGGTGGAGCGGTAGGGCGTGTCAGACTTCTACTGACTAAAACCCACCCGTGTTCCTTCAGTTGCCTGTTGCCAAGGTCCCGGTATCCCTTTCGGACTAACCCGCAACCCTGGCAGGCATCGGTCCTAGCGGACCCCGCCAATTGTGCTGACATCTCTTTGAGGCGCGCGTGGAACACGACGCGCCATCGACCCGGGCCTGGTCCTGATCGGACGGCGAGCTACCCATTGCTCGCCGTCCGCAAGCCCGCGCCTATGGTGGCCGGGAATCCGCCTGGGATTCCCGACGCCCAGGGCGTCTCCAGCGGCGGCGGCGGTTAGGGGCGTGAGGGCGCAAACTTTGCCTCTCCCTCACGCGTTCCGCCTCCTCCTTCGCGAGCATTACTGCTTCGCAGAAGGAGGTGACTGCTTCCCATGCCCTCTCGCTCCGTACCATGGCCTGGACCAGAGCCGGACGCGAGAGGTCACCGCCGCCAATCGCCTCCAAGAGGACACGGCGGGGCTCCGCCCAAGCGGGGCAGACCTCCACCGTATGCTCCACCGTGTCCTCCGGGTGATCCACACAGTGGTGACACCCGGGCGTTTCCTCCCGCCTTATACGAAACAGGAACCTCCCGAAGCAACCGTGTCCGGTGAGGACCTGCGTCAGGCGGAAGGTGAGGACGCCGTGGCGCCTCTCTAGCCACTCCTCAAAGAGGGGACTTATCGCCGCAATTGTGGCGTGCCCATGTTTGTCACCCTGAGACTTGATTGTGGAATTGTAAATAGCTAGGATGACGATGGTCCAGTCACGATATGGCTCACTCTGCGTCCGGCTCTCGGTGTGGCATCGCGTCGTGTTCGGGTTCGCGACTGGTCAATCGTCATCCTTAGGATGCCTCGTTAAGAGGTGAAACACGTGTCGATTTCTTACAGCGTTTTTTATGACTCTTGAAGAATAGTTAAGCGGAATAGGTTAAATATATTATATCTACGTCTATTGTATTTTTAGGAACAAAAACATCTACGGGTTCATAGTTCTGTAAGGAGTTGAGAGTAGGAATGTTGACTTGTGGATGACAGGATGAAACAAGGGTTTTTGGAAAGCCAGTGAGGAAAATGGCATAGGAAGGAGCTGCCATCTTAGATTGTAATCAAAGAAAGGCTGTCAGAACTAAACCTCAGTTATGTATACCGTGATTGTTACAAAAATGCCAACTACAATGCCATTACACATTGTGTTAAGCAGTCAAGGTTGTACAGAACGTAAACAAGCAACAAGTTGTCGTTCTTGATCTTGGTTGGCTGCTATCCACAAGAACGAGGGAAATGAATAAGAAAACCATCAAGTTTTAACATAAGTTTATTTATCTGCATTACGTTGAGAGTTCTATTGTCTGAGTTGATACTAAAGAAGACTCTTAGTTTGGTACCCAATACTCGAATAAAACGGAAAGAAAGGAAAGAAGGAAAAGAAATAAAGGAAAGAAAGGAAAGAAAGGAAAGAAAGGAAAGAAAGGAAAGAAAGGAAAGATAGGAAAGAAAGGAAAGAAAGTAAATAAAGGAAAGAAAGAAAGGAAAGAAAGGAAAGAAAGGAAAGAAAGGAAAGAAAGGAAAGAAAGGAAAGAAAGGAAAGAAAGGAAAGAAAGGAAAGAAAGGAAAGAAAGGAAAGAAAGGAAAGAAAGGAAAGAAAGGAAAGAAAGGAAAGAAAGGAAAGAAAGAAATAATAAATAAAATAAGAAATAATTGAAGCAGCTTCTTCGTATTAGTAAAACAAAACTAGGTAATCATTTCAAGTTTTATCGAGTCCAACTTCCGCCATACCCTCGAATAGAAATGCCTACTAAACATTTTTCCTCTCGTCACGTAAATTCATAAATAAATAAAAATTAACGCGAAACAATCCGTCTAGTTGCTTGTAACAGTTATATAAAAACAATGTTCAATGTAATAAAATATAACTTGTTCGTTGATTGAGTTTAACGAACTGTGAAGGATGGTATAGAACTATAAACTATCTATTTAGTATTATGAAACTGAGTGTAATAAAAATAAGAAAATACCTGAAGAGACTATTCAGCTGCATCCGGTTAGACTGGAAGCCGACCCCAACATAGTTGGGAAAAGGCTAGGCAGATGATGATGACCTGAAGAGTCTATTTCAAATATTGTACAGAAATAAATTGGAGATAGCGAGATTCTGTTTGTCAGTGATCAAAAATCGATCAATGGAATTAAATTGTCGCATTTACTTGGCAGACAAGTTCATTGAAACATTTACCTGGTGAATAGGTATTGCCTAACTGGTACAGCCCGACCGAAAAGGGTTTTGTTTCGGCCGAAAACGAACATTTGCATTTTCGCTAGAACCCAGAACCGAGAAATTCAGTCGGACTTTACTAACTAGTTAATATACAACATATATTATCTGGAAATAGACCCTGTCAAGGTATTATTCCCAAAACGCACTGAAAGAAGGGAGAAAAGGAAGAAAAATTGTTTATTTTGCACAAATAAGACGCATTGTGGGCGCGTGGCGGATTATGGCCCGCCCCCTCTCATAAAAGACCTGTGTCCCAGCAGTGGGAACGTTACAGGCTGATTATTGTAAGTTATTATTCTAGGGGTGAGGTTTTTATGCGAATCGGCAAACGTAAGGTAGGACGCCCTCAGGTTAGGTGGAGAGACGATCTTCACAGGGTGGCTGGTAGCAGCTGGATGAGAGCTGCCGAGAATCGAGGTGAATGGCGTGCAATTAGAGAGACTATATCCAGCAGTGGACTGCTATAGGCTGATGATGATGAGGTATTTAAATCACTCCAGAAAAAATAAAGATATGACCTGAGACAGAGAGACCACAGACAAACAAATCGCTTATCTACGACAACAAAGACATCAAGAACAAGAAAGAATGAACAGAATTCTACATCATTTGTAAATTAAAACGAGAGACGGTTTTCAAGAACACAGCCGTCGTCATCTGTCCTCACATAATCTAAAGACTAACAAAGTAGACTCAACTGTGCCCACATTAGCATAGTGCACAGAAAATATTCACGCGCTCTGTATGAATATGTGCATGTCTGAGGACACTCTGACTCACACGCTGAATATTTAAATGTTATGTGGCAACTATGTATTACGAATGGGTGATACTGAGACTATATTACTATGTTTTGCTTTTAAGACGGAGCAATAGACGGTAGACCGTATCACTCTATCATTCTTGTAGGTACGACATGTGCGCAAAAATAGAAGCTAAGTTGCTGAAAGTGTTCCTCATGCCTTTGTATATAGAACGTCTATAGATGATGCAGATTCAATCTTACAAAGTAAAATGGCGCAAAGGTATACATTACCGTTAAAAAAAAATTGTTTCCATAATAAAAACAGGTTCATATACCCGGAAATGTCAGTATGTCGCCAATAAGTCTAAGTTATGTATGACACTAACCAAAACACATACATTATGGAACACAACCAACTCCCAAATAAAACATGTCCACCAAATAGGACAACAAAACACGGGTAAAGAAAAGATTATCAGTAAGCCATTACTGCCGTGAACGGTAGTCGTTAACTCGTTACCGAAGTGTAGTTTAAACTAATTGACGAAACAATCGGACATGGCTTAGTGTTAGGATGGTTACACATCTGTGAATTTGTAGCGCAATTTAGAAGCAATGTTGAGACGCGTCAATATTTTCGCCGTTAAGACTGCCGGTGATCACGCGGCTTCACAAGCGGCTTAGGCGGTCTTACGTGGTCGGATGTAGAATCTTAGAAATGTTCTTTCGCCATATTTTTGTAACAAATGATTCAAAATTTATTTGATACTAGCTGCACCCCGCGGTTTCACCCGCATAAGTCTTGATCCCGTGGGAATATCGCCATGATCGTAATCCTATCCTAACTTTAATATTATAAATCGAAAGTGATTTTGTTTGTTACGCTTTCACGCTAAAACGGCTGAACAGATTTGGATGAAATTAGCACATGGGTAGACTACGACCTATGGGTGGATTAGGACATAGGATATTTTTTATCCCGATATTCCCACGGGATCCAGACTTACGCGGGTGAAACCGCGGGGCGCAGCTAGTAACCCATAAATGTGAAACCTCCTTTAACAAAATACCTCGATTGCTACGACAATTTGGTTAAACTATCGATTGGACAATGGCGTACAATGGTTTTGTTACTACCCACACAAGTAATTCATGTTAGTTTAAAGTAATGGCGATGTTAGCTATTAGTGTGTGTTGCTTGCTTTACAAAATGGTGTCCGGTCTATGTTTGTTGAGGAAATGCTGTACTTTTGCGGTGTTCGATTCTACTACAACTAAACAGCATGTAGTGCTTTTTGAATATAAAGGCTCGAGACCTACTGGTACGATTTTACGATTTTCAGGACGTAAATATTTCAAATCCAATATATTTTGCCGAAAGTGCGATTTTGTTCGACTTTAGTGAGAAAACCCTTAATCTAGTTTGAACGTAACATAACATCACGCCTATACGAAGGGCTAAGCTGAGCTGGGGTCTACCTCTAGTACTTAAACCAATATTTCGCCAGTTATGTTTAAGTCCCATGAAATAGGGGGCGAGCCTATTGCCATCAACCGAGCATAAAACCAAACTCCGGCCATCTACGATCGTTTACCCACTATCTCTATGCCCAAATTAGACTTCAAAAATACTCAACACTTATTTACCTACCTTTTTGAGCTGAAGTAGCACACATATCGACAAAAGTGACGTAGGATTCTATTTATCGGTAAGTAAAAGTGAATACTGAGCTGAATACACGAAAAGCACTTTGGAAGGACCGCAAATAAATTGTGAGCCTAGTAAGGCCATGTTTGGGGCTAGATTGATTCTGAAACGGGTCGCAATTTGCTAAGGTTTTTCGTGGAAGACATAACGAGTATTTGAAAGGTCTTGTTTCGACTACGCATCACACTGACGTCACGCGTAATCCTGCATCGCGCAAGCAGAGTTTACCGCTCGACCAGCTTGTATATAACTTCCCGACATTAACCGTGGGGCAGTTGCCTACCATACAACACCCTGGTTCTGGTCTGGTCGGAGGATTCTCTCTTGTCTATAGAGGATGAGTGAACTTTACCCCCTGTTCCTAATACCTCTAAATATATAGACTATTTAAATCTTTGTCTATTTATATGATTGGTTGTTGGTGCTTTTAGCAACTAATTGAATGGGCTAACTACTCTATATCTTTTGAACAACTTAGGATTTTTTGACTTCAGAATCAGAAAGTATAACCTCACTCAAATAGGTAATAAGATCCTTCAAAGTCAGTTTTTTCCTCACTTAGAGTTTATAAACTTTAGCTTTAAGATATAATGTCCCTACCTAACTTCCTTGATTTACAAACTTGACCGACATAAAATTATAACAGTTTTTTTTATGTTAGCCTACACTGTCCCATTGCTGAGCATGAGCAAAGGCCTCCCCCAAATCCTTCCAAACCTCCTTTTCCAGGGCCACCTCGATCCAACCCTTGCGGTACGCGTCTAGATCGTCTCACCATCTCTTTCTGGGCCGGCCTCGGCTGCGTAATAGTTAATAAATGAAAATCATAATTTGAAATTTCCCATGATACAACCTTGTAAAATATAATTTATACCTAAAAATCTGTTTAACTCTTCAAAATGCCAGACAGTGTGACCTTCATGTTGAAAAGTTAATTAATTCTAATTAACATGGTAACTGGGTCATTTCATAATATATTACAAGTTTTGAACAATACGTACTTTGTTACAACATTGAGAATATGAATAAAATACTTAACACTATCTTGTAAGTAGGTGCAAACATGTACAGTCAACCACACGTCGTGTCGGTTGTAAACTTGTAACACTTTACCTTTGAGCTGCCCCAGCGTAGTATGGAGTTTAAAAGAACATTAGCCCAGTTTACACTGGATTTGTCTCTACCGACGAACGGCTGTAAGTACTTACAAAGAATGAATCTCAAAGACCCTAGGAAGACCGATGGCAAAATGGCGGAAAAAAAAGAACAACGTCAAGCTTCTTGGGCAGAACAGGAAAATATTGTGACAGAGTCAAGAAGAATGGTTTAATAGGGCCCTTTGACACCATTGTTCACTAAAGTCAAATTCAAATAATTTATTTCAAATAGGCACATAAAAGGCACTTTTGAACGTCAAAAACAAAGAAATAGGTTTATAACGTAGGCTAAGTTCATACTAACACTATATGGATGTCATGGTCTGAATTAAAATATTTGTACCTATTTGAATTTATAGTACGTCACCCGTAGTAGACAGCAGAAAATATGATGAATATGCACTTTTAATACGTCGAGCAACATTGTACCAGTTTACTGAGGACCAACCCGATTTTTCCCCTTTGAAAGTGTTCCCATTTCGGTTTCCAACCACCTCTCATTACAGATATTGGTATCGAACTTGTGTGTTCTAAATAGTCCACTGTTAGATATTACTTTTGTTTCACGACCAATCGACCTGAGTAGTTCATTGTCAGAATCTGGAGCTCGTAGTGCAAATACAGATACCTACAGAGACCATAGTGTTCGAATTTCTCATGAAAACTAATATGTACTAAAAAACTGGTTTTCTCGCCTGCATTATGACTAGACCGGTTTGAGGTAAAAAAAAATTCCTCAAGTTACCTTGCGAACATGAACCAGAGGCCCTAGACAAAGTGACATTCTATCAGCGATAACGATGATGAAAAATGCAAAAAGGACTAACATCATCATCTGCCTGCTGCATAGTTGGGAAAAGGCTAGGCAGATGATGAGATGATGATCATCATCTGCCTAGCCTTTTCCCAACTATGTTGGGGTCGGCTTCCAGTCTAACCGGATGCAGCTGAAAAACCAGTATTTTACATGGAGCGACTGCCTATCTGACCTCTACAACCCAGTAACTGGGTAATACGATACCCCTTGGCAAGACTGGTTTCAGACTTTCGGGCTTCTGACGACCCGTAACGACTGTCAAAGCTCCATGTATCCATCCATCCATCCTATATCCACATGTATAGGACTAACATAAGCTATAGCGAAAACCTTACGATAATCCTGTTGAAAGTCTTTGTAGAAATACGAAACGCTTTCGAAGCGATTGTCACTTGTCTAGGCCCTCTGGCTACTGCCGAGCTTATGCTCAGTAGTACCCAGGTCGAGCCAAGTGTAATCAGTTAGCGCGGAGTCTCGATAATTATGTGTCCGGTTGGCAATAGGCTTAGACTAGGACTTCAACATAAGTGGCGAAATGTGGGTGCTATAGAGTACACTTCTGCCTAACTATTTAGGGAATACAAGCGTAATGTTATGTGTTCAGTAATATAATGACAATGTCTACTCCGTTTCCAGTTATTGAAATAACAATAAAGCATAAATCAAGGGTCCTTTCTCTACATTGATGATATACAGCTGAACAATTGCATCCTCGGCGCCATAACTTTGCATAACACTCGGCCAATGTAAATATGAATCACTATTAGTACTAAAACAATAGGGTTCAATCATAACAGCAGATGTTAGTGCGAAGTTGTTATAACATGCTTGTTTGACGTACGTTGGTAGGTTAGTTGAAAATGTTAATGGTTTTAGGAATTTTGACCTAGAGTAAGATCCTCATGGTTCAAGTCCTAAGTAGCGTAGGTCCCCTATGAAGCTCGTGCAGTGGGGTTTCGAACTCAAACATAAAGCTAAAGACGACGCGACGTGTTCCGGTTCCTAGACAATATCTCACGTTTTGTCAAATTATCTCAGACTGTAACATTTATTAGCAAGCCTGACCTATCTTCGCTCACACAAACCATAAGAAATCTGAAATACCGCTGCATATAAAATAAATCTATCGCAGGAAAGAAGTTTCGAAAAAATCGAGATGAGATAAACGACAACGATAAATCTAGACACGTTAGTTTTCCAGCTAATTGACTTTTTATCCACTAACACATTAGACTAGTTTAATAAATTATTCATTAACATACTAACGCATTTAAAATGGTAATTTTCTGTATAAAGTATAAACAGTACGCAGAGATGTACATTATGAACACGGGTTCTATACGCCGATATAGTTTATGATCCGAGATCACCAGCAAAGTTGTGAGAGGTATTGGTCACCACAGTTCCTTCAAATTCTCCTCCACATTTTTTATGCGCACGGCCAAAGTGTGGAGCTCTCTGCCAATATCTGTGTTTCCATCCATGTGTAACCCGTCAGCCTTCAAAGCTAGAGGGAACAGGCATCTTCTGGGCGCACTTGTTCCATTGTAGACCTTATCCATCGCTTTTCTTGACTCCACTATAAATGGTGTTGGTAAAACGATAAACAGCGGGCTTTGGAAGCGTATTGACTTATTTGTGGTTCCAGAACATATTCTTAAAAAAAAATCTAACACAAAGATCTTGAGTTGCTCAATGATCAGCCTCGCCATAACTTTGGATTGCTTAGGTTATATTGGGTTGGGTCTATAAATCATTGTTCGCCGTCTACAAAACAAATAAACTGAAAATTCTCATCCAGGGATTACTTACATAGGGCGTACTACCACATTAATCTGTGGTACTAGGTACCTGCATATATGTACTTTGAAACAACTTTTTTGTACCCAAATATCGATGAAAAAACGTTCCGAATAGTTTGGAGTTTATCCTAAAACTTTTTCATGATTTATTCAGACCTTTTTTGTTTGTAATATCGATAAAGTATACAAAGGGCTATATTCAAAACTACTTTATGAAAACTGTTAATAACAATTGGGTATATAAATTGTTTGCGGGTAAGGGGAATAAAACGGAGGGTGTAACGCGGAAAGAGGGTTGCGTTGAGACCTGAGTACTAGCATTTTTATGTAAATGTTAGGTTAATTTAGCTCTCAAGTTAAGGAATAGTACGCAAATGCTACGCCCTAGGTTTTATGGAGCTAGGCTAAAGAGAAGTAAATATAGCCTTGCACAAAGCTCCACAACCCAACTTTTCCGAAATCCGGTGCCTCCCAAAGGAAGTGATAAAGACTACAGCTGCAAATTCAGTTCGATGTCTCTAATTAAACATCAATAATCAACGCTATGCTTAGCTAATTAGTACCATGAAATCAACACGTTTAAACAGGAAGACGGCGTAACATAAACTAACTGCGGATATTAGTAATATGTGCTAAATGTAAACTTGAATATGTTCGTAGGAAATTGATGCCTTGAACTGGCTGTACATACTTGGTAGTTGAACCTTGCGGGAGGCCGAGGAATGCAGGTTGAATTAAAAGCCTTGTTTTAAAGGCATTATAAAATAGCATAGTGCATTGGAAGAATAACGATTCTAGGATGGACTGCAATTTTACCGGGACCCTTGGCAACAGGCAACTGAAGGAACATGGGTGGGTTTTGGTCAGTAAAAGTCATTTGATGATTTCCAACCTCAAGAAAAAAAAAGGATGGACTGCAATAAACGAGTCAAAGGCGATGGTACTAAGACATTTTCCTGGCTATCGGCTGACGCTACCAATTTGCTTACTGGCAAATCTTATTACCGGGTCATGAGCTAATATTCTAAATAGTAGGTAACGCTTGTACCGAACCAAGAGAAGAAAATAAACAGCTTTAGAAGTTGATGAAAAAAAAATGCTAAAGTACTAAAAATTGGCAGATGACACTGAAAATGCTCAGACTTCTTGGCAGATAATTTGTGTTCCAGGTTGTGCAGCTGAAAGATGTTCCTTGTATTATATCGTTACACAATTTTCTCGACTTCCAACAACCGATTTATCAGTGTTTGCCCTCAGACCAAATAAAAAACCTGTTCGCCATATTTACTCGATTTTCGACGATTCGATCGACAGTAATCGAGCTTGAAAGCACGTATTGCCGTTAACGCGACAGTCATATTTTAGGAGAGTGGAGTTAAATTCCTCAGAAGGGAATTTGCCTCAGTCGGTGCTTAGATAGACAAAGAATATTGAAAGTAAAAGAGATTTAAAACACCAAAACGATGCGATTAACCGAAAAATAGATTTGAACTTCTCGCCATTTTGTAAAGTTTTCGTTCGCTTTTAGCTGTCAAACTAATTTCAATAGACTGTCATGGATTTTTTTTTACACAACACATTGCATCACGCCTGCATTCCCCGAAGGTTTAGGTAGAGTTAGACCTATACTGACCTATATTACCTACCTACTGAGTGTAGTTAGGTAATATAGGTCATTCCGCCAGTTATGAAAATGAATGTTTTTTTTTTTTTTTATTGAATTAAAAATCAAATCAAATCGTTTATCGCAAACAATAATGTACAAATTAGGTGGTAGATAAAAAAATAATAGAAACAATTATAGACCCTGTCGGGCGCAGCAAATTTTAAAATAGGAAGAGAGCGGAAGAGCGCTTTACAAGTTTTTCTTGTTATTAGTATAATAATTGGAAAAAAATCCTAACTAATATTAGAAATGTGAAAGTGAGTTTGTTTGATACGGTTTCACCCTAAAACGACTGAACGGATTTGGATTAAATTTGGCACATGGGTAGACCTGACCTGGAGGAGGACATAAGATACCTTTTATTCCGATATTCCATCGAGACTTACTTATGCGGGTGAAACCGCTGGGCGTAGCTACTACCTACAGAATACAACCGCATCGCATTCTAGGTCAGTTATATACTTTGATACCATCTGTATTGTATACAATGTAAATCACGCAAAATAGCACTAATAAATCAATCGATTTACCTACTACAACGCATAGCTACCTAGTTCTGCATGACTCAATCCTAACACCAGCATGTGAAGATCGGTATCAAAGTGAAATAACACACTACACACTCGATACAAACGCGACGCAACGTCACGACATGTTTTGAATCGATAATCACTTACTTGTACGTCATTTCACTTTAACTTTCTAAAATGTTACTACGTAGAATGCAATTTAAGGAACGTTTTGGTGTAATGTGGATAGAAATGTCAACTGCAAAGCTTGTTGATTGCTTATGGCTGAATTTTAGATGGCGCGTAACATCATCAGCCTACGGACTGCAGTCCAGTGCTGCGCTGACAAGTCAATGAACTGGTTCGTAAATTAAATTGTTGTGTTTCTATAAACTTAAGGAGGAGCTCGTGGCTAAGTAATAACAGCGGCACGGGTCGATCCATCAGGTTAAGCTACGCTTGCCGGGGTTGGTCCGTGGATGGGTGACCATTTTTACTCGAGATTCCTCCGTGCCTCGGAAAGCACGTTAAGCCGTTGGTCCCGGCTGTCATTCGTGGATCTTTGACAGTCGTTACGGGTCGTCAGAAGCCCGAACTTACCAAGGGGTATCGTATTACCCAGTTACTAGGTTGTGGAGGTCAGATAGTCAGTAGTAAAATACTGGTATTCAGCTGCATCCGGTTAGACTGGAAGCCGACGCCAACATAGTTGAGAAAAGGCTAGGCAGATTCGAGTGTTTCTATATACTTACAGGAACAGGGTGACTTAATAATTCAATTAAGATACCTTGTGTGTTTTTTTTTTACAAAACACATACAACTTGTACCTATTTGCTCTAATCCCTTTGATTTTCTTTTGGGCTATAGGTTTATTATGGGGTACTACTGCTATATTTTTGCACATGGGTCACATTTTCATATCCTGGAAGACATATTCATACAAGTCACTCCGTATTATCTTCTTTTACAGCTAACAGAATAATCTATTATTTATTTATCTTGGCATAATTAATAGGAAAACTTGGGAGATATTTATAAACAGCTATTTATCTTATTTTCTTTTGTTTTCAGATCATCGACGAGGATTCACATAATTATAAGAGAAGCCAATATTTATTATGTTGTGAATGTTTATTAAATATAAACTTGATTTTATAATGGAGACTGGACACAAAGGAAAACTTTGAAACGGTGTTTTTCCTATGTCATAAGTTGTTTATTTCAAATAAACAATTATAATGGTTTATAAAGAAAAATAATAAGTTAATACATTGGTATGTAGGTAATTTAAAAACAATACCTACGTAAGTTATTGCAGTTAATAGAAAAACATACACGTTTATTACTTAGATGTTCTTACATAGGGTGTTCTATGTACGAGTACATAAATACGAGGGATAAATAATGCTTTGCGTTCTTTTAACCACGAAACAAATTTTTATTGGATAATTCAAATGCAGTTATGGTTTTTATGGCTTATGACTTTATACACGGCAGTAAACTGCTCATACCTCTCCATAACATCTTGCTTTACTGTTTACTGATAAGGAGATCGATAAAGATTTTATGAAGACTGTGACGACGCCAATCTCAGAATTCAGTTCCTATAGCGTGTAGACAACAGAGGCCCTAGACAACAATAACGATGATGGAAAAGGCAAAAATGTATAGAACTGACATAAGCTATCGAAAAGCTTGTGTCAAAGTCGTTGTAGAAATACGAAACGCTTTCGAAGCGATTGTCACTTGCCTTCAGGACTCTCTAGACAAGATTGTTTATGGAACAGCATCACACCACATTTACACTCCAGGGCGGAGTCATCTGCAAATCTCCACCTGAGATTCCCTTGCTTCGGCCAACCCCGGTCTGGAGTCTATTCAAAGACTTCCAGGTAAACCAAGGCAAGTCATGTCCAGGTGAGAGATTTTCTTGCTAAAGTTAAAACATCAGACTACCGTCCATGTAAAAAAATCGATAAATGTCTGCTAAACACAGTTAGGTCAACACAATTAGGTTGTGTATAGGTACAATGAATACCGAGTGGTTTGCAAAAGGATCTTGGTTTGAACAGGCAGGAATGCCACACTCGTGACGTAGTGCCGTGCTCCGCAGTTTATGAATCGAGACCATTGTTCCGAACCAACATCTGTTGTAATACGTAAATGTATTGCCAACACTTGTAATGTACATAAGTAGATTGGAAGTAGTTGGTTCCTAGGTACGCGAAGAAACTAAACCTACGTGGAATATATTTTGAGCACACTCAAAGCCAAAAAGCTGAAGTGTGACTGGGCTGGCCACGTCTGACGTATGCTCAATGAATTGTGGACTTACATAACCACTATGTTGGTTGAGCCTTCACACAGTTAGAAGGCGTAGCACCAGACCATGTAGAAGATGGCGATGGCGGGATGAGCTGGACAAAACCAACCAACAATGGTGAATATTGGCGCTCGGAGATGAAAAAGGGTTTTATTTGCTGGTGTTAAAATTATCTGTGAGCTACGATAACACATAGTATATTTTTAACAATACCAAGGCGTTAAAAGCTATGAAAAAGATAATAATTCTGCATTGAGCATCGAGCTAAAAATTGATGTAATGTTAAAGCCTACCTACAACATTAAACTTTTTGTAGGTAAATAAAACGATAAAATATTATAGAAAACATCGTAAATTTTTATCGTACCTAATATCTTTAGTGTACCTACGTGTTTCATGCTCACATATGAAATTGAAGAAAATATTTGCTCTTTCTAAGAAGCTCTAGTGATATCTTAGCTTGATGCCAAGATTACTTTTTCTTCTTAGTAGGTCTAAAGACAAAAGTGAGATTTAGGGCGAATTTCTCCGATGAAACTGAACGCTTTTAGCTCATCTAAACCGCATTCAAGAGCTGTCACTGTCAGTGTCAAAATTGTTATGGATTATTGACACTGACAGCTCCTGAGTGCGGTTTAAAGGTGCTGATCGCGTTCAATTTCATTGGTGAAATCCGCACATACTATTAAATAATAATAGTCTGGTATTGGTTGATGAAGTCAGAAATTACGAGTTGTCTAGATGTCTAGAATATAAAGCTGAAGTAGGAAATATTTGACTTCTCGACGATTTAAATTGGAAAACATAATTTTAATTCAAGGAATCATTTTGTTAAGGGTTTGCTTAACTCACTATAATTGCCAACCTATTAAAGTCAAAAAAGTCAAAAGTCAAATAATTTATTTCAAATAGGCACATAATATGGCACTTTTGAACGTCAAACAAAGAAATAGAATTGATTCTAGTTGCCCCTTCCAAAAGGTAGTTTTCGTATGGAGAAGAATGGGCAAGAAACTCCACCGTTACTCTTTTAAAAATGTTTTACAATATTTTGTATACATTAATTATATAATTATATGTGAAGACGATGCACCTATAATAAGATTACTGTACCACAAAAGGTAAAAAGAATTATAAATGGAGCAATAATGAATAAATTAATTACCAGATACATGGTGCTCACATATTTACAAAGATTGTAAAAGTATACGATATTACAATAGTCCTAACATTGTTACAAGTAGTACATACAAATAATAAATAAAAAAACTAAATTAGCTATCAGTTTGATTTTGTCCAGACACTAAATCGTCCTATGGAGCAAGACCAGCATGTTTCCAAGCATTCTTATCTTGGATATAATCCTCTAATTTGTAATAAGCTTGTTTACAAAGTGTACTTTTTATATGAGTTTTAAATTTTCTTTCATTTAATTGCAATATATCACAAGGTATTTTATTATAGCATTTAACGCAGTACCCCATAAAAGATGTTTGTACTTTAGCTAATCTGAAAAATGGTTGATCTATTTTATCTTTATTTCTAGTATTAAAATTATGTCTATCACTTATTTTATTAAAAAGATTTAGATTTTTTCTTACATACATAATATTCTCATAAATGAATTGGCAAGGTACCGTCATGATATTAATCTTTTTAAATAGTTCCCTGAGAGATTCGCGGTGACATAGATTATAAATCGCTCTAACAGCTCTTTTTTGCAAAATAAAAATGGATTCAATATCAGCAGCCCGACCCCACAGTAAAATGCCATACGACATAATGCTGTGGAAGTAACTGAAATAGACCAAACGAGCGGTTTCTACATCTGTTAACTGTCTTATCTTTCTAACAGCATAAGCGGCCGAGCTTAACCGCCCCGCAAGAGATTTTATATGAGGTCCCCATTGTAATTTCTCGTCTAGCGTGATTCCCAAGAAAACTGTTTGATTAATAAACTCCAGTTTTTCTCCATTCAATATGATGTCACATTCGCTACTTCTAACATTAGGTAATTTAAATCGAATGCATTTGGTTTTTTTTTCATTTAGTACCAAATTATTTACCGTAAACCAATCTTGTACCTGAAGAATAGAGCTATTCACGTCGTCAAAATTTTGTGAACGTCGATTTATTTTAAAAATCAATGATGTGTCATCTGCAAATAACACCATCTTCGGTTGATTTAGAAGTAATTGGGGTAAATCATTAATATAAACTAAAAAGAGGAATGGACCTAATATCGAGCCTTGAGGAACGCCCATTGCCATTTCAGACCCCAATGAGTTTACGCCGTTTACTTGAACTTTAACTTTTCTTTCTTTCAGATATGATCTTAGTAAATCAAGAGCTGTATTCCTAACCCCATAGTGCTCTAGTTTCAACAGAAGTGTATCATGGTCGACGCAATCGAACGCCTTCGAGAGGTCGCAAAAGATTCCAATGGCATCTTGTGCTTCCTCCCAGGCGTTAAAAATGTTCTTTATGAGGGTGACACCGGCGTCAGTGGTACAACGCCCTTTGGTGAAACCGTACTGATGTTCATGAAAGATGGAATTTTTATTAAAGTGACGTAACATTTGATTGAGCATCAACTTTTCAAACACCTTACTGAGAACTGGCAGAATTGACACAGGCCTATAATTGTTGGGTTCCTTACTATCACCAGATTTGAACAAAGGAACTACTTTACTGTGTTTCATGAGATCCGGAAAGACTCCTTGGTCTACACTGGTGTTAAATATGAAAGCTAAATAGGGCGCAATGGTTTCGATGATAGATCTACAGACTTTTACAGACATTCCCCATAGATCTTCTGTTGATTTAATTTTAAGATCTTTAAAAGCTTTTATAACCGCTTGGGGGTTTGTATGCTGAAACCTAAACTCCAAAGGGCATGCCTTTACATTCTTTCTAAGTAATGCAGCAGAAAGCGCGGGTGAGGAATTTAGAGCTTCAGTAGTTTTAACTGGAATATTTCCAAAAAAGTTTTCAAATTCCTGAGCTATTTCTACATTTGAGTTGATTGGGCCATGTGCAGTCTCTAAATTAAATTTAGTACTACGCTGTTTTTTCCTACCTGTTTCATTATTTATTATTTGCCAGGTAGTTTTTATTTTGTCATCAGCTGATTTTATTTTATTGCTAATGTAAAGAGCTTTAGCTAATTTACACACATTTTTAAAAGTTTTAGAATATTTTGCAACATACTGATGAAAGGTTGTATTATTCATATGTTGCTTTAGGCCATAAAGTTCAAAAAGATTTTCCCTGCTTTTACGAATACCTGGAGTAGCCCAATCACTAAATAAGAACTTTGTGTAAATAGTTTTAGTCTTTAGTGGAAAAGTTTCATTAAAGTGTTTGTTTATTAGTGAAAAGAAATCGGCGTAGAACTCATTTGGGTCACATACATTATTAAAACTCTGAACACATAATTTACTGGCCAACGAATTATTTAATTTTTCTAAGTTTTTACATGTAATTGGCCTAAAACTTATTTGAATTTTTTGTAAAGGTATGTAGGCGCAAAAAGTTATTGTTTGTCCACTGTGATCAGATGGCAATTTATTTACAATTTCTTTATGTAAGTAATCACAATTACAAAAAATATTATCTATACAAGTGGCAGAAGAAGCTGTCACTCGGGTTGGTTCAATAAAAACATTTGACAAATCAAATGACCTAAAAAGACTTAATAATCGGACAGTATTCGAGTTATTTTCTAATAAATTAATGTTAAAATCACCACATATGATTATTGACTTACTATTAGCACTAAGTTTCTTTAGCACCTCTTCCATTACAGAATCAAATATAGGTAGATTCTGGTAGCTTGGAGGTCTATATACGCATACTATAACATGCTTATCAAGCTCAACACAGGACAATTCAATGGTGTGTTCAACAGACAGTCCAATGATGTCTTTCCGTTCTTTTGATTTAATAGAATTTTTTACTAATATTAATGAACCGCCATGTATCATACATTTTCGACTAAAATGGCTAACTACACAATAATTTTCATAATTAATTGACATTACTTGATGGTCTTTTAACCAATGTTCTGTTAAACAAATGACATCAAACTTGGTATTTTCTAAAAACAATTCTATTTCCAGTAATTTGGAAGAGCAACCTTGGATATTTTGATTGAATAATTTTAACGTATGTTGCCCCCCCTTTGGTTTCTTATTTTTGTGTATAATATTGCCAGAAGATACCTTTTTATTATTCTCTAATAATAATAATTGTTTATTTGAAGGGGTAACTTCTGTTGTCTTACTTACTAGTTTAAAACATTATCCGGAGTGACCTCCACACCTACAACTGAAGCGTCCAGAATGCCCGTCGCAGTTCCAGCAGGAAGAGAATACCTTATCTGACTGGTAGTGGCCTCCAAAGATGTTGGTATTATAGGTGGATCCTCCTTCGTACAACATGATGATTTATAATTATTACTCACTATGCTGTTAGTATAACTAGACAACACAGACTCGTCACTAATACTACCATTTGTTATATTAGCTATAACCCCATTAATATTATATGCTATCAACATAGCAATCAAATGTCAACCCGTTAGTTTTGTATGGCTTAACACGTGCTTAGCTGTTAATCCGTAAGTTTGTTAGAAAAATTGAGCCCAAACCGGTTTCCATACAAAAGTGACAAATAACCCGTTACTTATACATAACAACACGTAACAAGTAGTAGAAGTAGTCTTTCAAGGGGCATCGAAATGCTTGCTTGAACTTCTGCTCACTGGTAATTAAGCGAAAATACTCCAATCAATCTGCCTAGCCTTTTCCCAACTATGTTGGGGTCGGCTTCCAGTCTAACCGGATGCAGCTGAATACCAGTATTTTACATGAAGCGACTGTACTGACTAAGCGAAAATATTCCAAAGATAATAATTTGTCTTGCATAAGTATTTGTACATTCTCATAAATGGCGGTCCAAACTATAGAAAATAACACGTTACGTTACCTCAAACGTGATGATACGATTAAAATAACACATCGACAGGTCGATAGTAGGTATTGAAAGGAGTTGACTGGGTTACTGACTTTCTCCGAACCAGTTAGCAAGTGCTACAGTATCCTCATATATACCTACGCTATCAAAGACAGTATCATATTACAAAAAACCCCAGCCCGCATCCTGCTCTCGAAATAAACCCTCTAACTTCACAAACTTATATTATTCTTGCTTCTATTATTTAGTAGGCATAGACAATATTTTTCTTTTCAAAAATAGAACGTGTTAAAGAGTTCGAACCTTTTTGTTTGAACTGTTAGAACAACACTGAGTCGAAAACTAAACAAATGAACCTACGAGATGGGCCAAGGCCGAAACAAATAAATATTTGGAGTAAAACGAAGGCTGAATAATGTAATGAACTTCGGGAAAGGGAGACAACTTACTGAACTAATTTTAATGGACTTACTAAAATAGGTAGGTACCTAATAAAGAATTGGTTTGGTAATTTATAAACTGGTAATCTCCAATTATGATTGGCAGGAATGTCAATCTTTTTGACACATTAGAATATTTCATGGCTCAAATCGCTGATGTTATAGGCTTGATTTGTGAATAAATTCATTCTGAAAATATGAAACAGACACCTGTAATCAGCTTGTCCTCAAATAAACCATCGAATAAGCTTGATTATAATAAAATAACCAACCAGGGAAGTATGAAAAAGAGGATTAAAATAGCTTTCCGAGTATGAAGTTATTCGAGAGTTTCGTGCCAAATGTAGGACTGGATTCAAATCCAATGCACACTTGTATTTGACACACGTTCTGAAAGTTGAGTTCCAAAATGTCAAATAGAAAGTTCAAATTGAATTGTCGCTCACACTGAAATGAGTGGTTCACATTTAAATAAAGCCTAACATACCTAGTATTTAGGGAAAAGGTTGAACACCTGGCGTAGGATTTATGTTCGATTTCGGATCAAAACTTATATTTCCTGAAGTTCGAATCTATCCCAACTTCAAGTCATAAATTATGCACGTTGTGCTCAGTCATTTGTTCGTCCAAAGCTGCTTGCGATCTCTTTGGAAAGTTTATTTCTAGCGTTTGATTAAAGGCGGCCTATACTTCTAGTTCTGTAATCTTATTTCTATTTAATGCTCGTTGATTGTCGCGCCCCGTTAGCACCATTATCGTTTTGTTTAGAAACGGCTTGGAAGGAATTTAATACATGTGTTGGGATAAAAAATAACGGCGCTTCAGCACTTAGTGTGTCTCGCAGGTGGCTTGGATCAACAAAAACTATTTGTCGAAGAAGTTTGATGCTCCCTAAATTTTTAAACACTCTTTAATCTAACCAACGCTCTTTAGAAGCAAATTTTGAGATGTAGGTATTTGTAAAATTTTAAGTTTATGATAAAATTTCTTAAACCCCATTTGTGAACCTAGTTCAATTTCGATAGCAAAATCCGAATGAATGATTAGGTACCTATTAATAATTGCATATTACTTTTTTAGATCAATAAAATTGCTATTAAAAAGCAATTTGGTAGGTACCCGTCTTATTGTATCATTCGATAACATCTGGCCATCCTATTGTATTATACTCAGTTGGTGGTAATTGTGTTCGGAACCTCGGACTAATTACGCACTGACTGGTCATGCATGTGTGAAAATAACTGTGTAATTGCTAAACCACTAAAGAAATTTACATAGTACACTATCTATCACCATGTTGTTACTAATCTTTTGGCGGGAAAAAGATCATTATCTTATGTAATTTCCTGTTTCTCTAGCTTTAATTGCCCAAAAACGTTTAAATTATCAGTAGACATCTTGCGCCAAAGTCCACAGCGAAAGATTCTTCGAGATGTTTATCCAATTTCTTTTTCTTTTGCCAGTAATGACTTCGATGATAAAGGGTGCCAATTTCGTTTGCTTATCTATCGGCAAGAGAAAGTTGCTAACTTTGTTCGCATGATTATAATCTTCGAAATTGTTGAACCGATTTAGATCACTTCTTGTTACGTTTCGATAACTTTTCATTTCACAAAAAGAATTAAGTTCTTAAGAATATGTTAATTTAGGTAACGCCGAGGTTTTTTTATCCAAAGAGGCAGAAAAAAACCGTTAGGTAATTGAGCCAGGTCTCCGAGTACCTAAGTTACTTCATTTAGAAGCAGCCCTCATACAGTTGTTCCCTCTTTTCTTTGTTTTTTGCACGCGAGTCAAGTCATCTGTTACTCAACATGTTTTTCTATCGAAACCAGTTGAAACCATCGATTTATTATTCAATGTCAGTTGAAACCCGACGTTTTTTTCAGTGAGCCGTTGGTGTAGGAGAACCGGCTCGACAGGGAGTGCCGAGTCAACAGGTAGGCTATAGGGCACTGACCTACAGTTGCGCTGCATGAATGGCATCGAAGTCGTTCAGCTGGCTGCCATTCTTAATGAACTATCGATTTTTGAAAATAGAAGCAATTACAACCACAGGGGTTCAAATTACATGGAAAAAAGGAACAGACAGGCATAGTGGGAGAGGTTCCATTTTACAATAAAATAAAATAAACTTGTACCTCCTCCATGCTCTGTTAGATTGGTACCCAGGTGGTGTTTACGAAGTATGTTCAAGTTGAGAATGTGAGCATGTGATGTAGGTAAGAATAATAACTACGCTCATTAGCAGCATGTAGACTAAGTAAACCAACTGATATCAAGTCAAATAACGGCACATATCTAACTAATTCCAAAGTAAAAGAAATAGTATTTTGAATGCAACGATAAAAAAAAACTCTCGTTGTAAAGATAACTGTAGTTTGAAGAGTAACTAAGTAGGTAATTCATGCCGCTCACCTTCTACGGCGAAACGTGTCGTTTCGAGCCAGTTGCACGCCAGTGTCCTTTTGAACTTAACAAAGGTCTACTTTCACCGACGCCAGCCCCCGAGATTCAACTATACCATATACGGCCCTCTCGACGAATATTGCAACTTTGCTTACGCGCTTTTTTATCGAACAAAACAGTAAAGTACAATTGAAACGGTAAATTACGATCGCATAAAAAAACCGTAGTCGCACTTCACAGACACTCGTCAAGATTGACCACTTTTATTTCACCGCACTGCTGATTCTGGAGAAAAAAGTGTTGTATCATGGGCCCGTTTAAAAAGTTGGGAAACTTTTCGACTGTTTTCGTTGATCGAACGTGGTAGCACGTTCGTCGTGGGGCGATGCCGCCGCGCGAATGGCGGCTGGCCCGGCTCGCCGCGACGAGAACAAAACGAGTCGAGAGAAGCGGAGCGTGCGCCGCGATGCAAAATACACCGGGCGTACGAGAGCGAAAGAGACAACCACTCAGAACCGTTTAGCAACCCCCCTAGCCCCGCATGCCAAATTTAAGGGGAAGTAAAACACCTGCCTGTAATAACACATTATTTTATTGAACATTATCGACCCAGATATTTTTGCAAAAATTGTTGATTAATTACAAAGAATTTTATTGACTTAGTTGGAAGTTATCTGAGTCAATTTGACGTCACAAGGACTACTTTTACAAAGTTATTGTTTGTAGGAGTGTCATTCTTCAGTCTTATAAAATTTACAGTAAGTATGGAAGAAAAAAAGGAACACATGACACAATAATATTGTAAATAATGTATTCACTTAAGAGAGAATAATATAAAGAATACAGAAAAACAATACATGTAAAATATAAAAAAATATATTACTTATAATTATTATTCAGACCGTAGTTATTGTATAAAATAAACCATAAATAGTAGAAATAATCTCAATGAATATAAAATTGTATAAAAGGTGTTTGTTTACATATCAGTTATCACCAATCTTAGTTAATAGTGGAGTGAAATAATTGAAGTCAATAAAAGTAGAAAGAACAATAAATATTAATTTCATTCATATTAGATTTCAATACTTATAAAAATCTCTATATACAATACAAAATTAGGTAAATAATAATACTTAGTACTAATTTATATTTGCTATCATGGTCTTACAAGTTCTACGGGAACACTTAAATCTGGTGTCACTAACAATGGATTAGTCTGCGGACGAATCTTAGCATCATAAGCTTGTTTGTATGCAACTGCAGTAGGTGCAACTTTCTTGAAAAAGTTTGTTCTTATAGCTAAAACTATAGTACTCATAAATCCAATCACGATGTAAATGCCACCGATGATTGAAAACAGTCTCAACATAAATTGAAGTACATTTTCCCTTTCTTGGTATACTTTGACTTTTAACGCAGCCATGTCATACTTGACAAAGACACCGGGGACTCCGTGGGATCCTTTAGTATGACTGATTGGTCTTTCAAGCTCTTTGACAGCATATTGGAAAGTTTTTATCGTTTCAAATGTGGTATCTACATCAGTTGGAACAACTTCTATAAAATATTGGTATAGCATATTTTCTTCTTTCGTAATTTTAAGGTCACCTTCCAGTGGGTATATTATTCCATTTGCTGGACTACCGAAGCTGAGACGGTGTATTCTATGACTGAAGTTTTGGGGTGTGTCATCAAACAACATGTTTAAATGTATGTGTCCTCTTGGTAAATGTAAACTTTTTCCTGCTGTTACATGGAAGTTGCCAGCAACTTTGTTAAGTGTTAGAACACCATGAAGTCTGCATGCGTCTGGTCGACGGTTAGGCTTTGTTTTTCTCGCCGGTATCGTAGCGCGAACAGACCCATGGCCTTTTTTCCATAATAATTGCCAAACAGAGTGGTACTCTTCTCTGAGGTAAGAATTTAGGTATTTTACAGCATCAAAGGCGTCTTGTTGCTCCTGTGTGAGCTCGAACCATGTGTCCTCCTCTTGTAGCTCACCAAAACCGAACACGCTTTGTGAAGTGGAGTCCAGAATATCAGCCCCAATGTTAGAGCAGGGCATAGCAACAGTCATATCTATGTTTATTCGGAGCTTTTCGTCCATATCAATATCTGGCATGAATTTGAAAACTAAATTACTGTCTAGATAGTAAGTTACTTCGCTATATATCAGCCACATAATTATAAAAAATGCGATAACTGAAAAAGTGCCGCCTACCGGTGTGCTGTCCACGTACTCTTCCGGCACTTTGGGGAAGGCGTCCAACTCCTTCACTCTGTCTATTACTTTCTTTTTACCTCTATATCTTAACATTTTTAATTAAAACTATCCGTAGCTAAACGTAAACTTTTCAGTCGACGTGTTTTTGACTTTTTGTGATTTTTAGTATTTTGCTTCCACTTGACAATGACAAGTTGACACTTGAAAAATATGAGTTTGACAGCAAAGCAAGGAGTCAATAAGGGTGCGTTCAATTATTACGCTCGACAATAAATGCGATGTGGAACAAAACAATTGAACATTAGCCGTTCATTCAGCACAAATACCAGCCAAAGTACGCTCCGTGCGCTGCGTCGCCGACGTCTTCGAGCGAAATAATTTATTTATTTAAAGACTTTGGAAGATTAACAGCTAAATACAATGGTGATAAATAACAGTATGATAATCTGACAGCCAATAACAATTACAATTACATAATGGAACGCACTCCTTATTACGTGGAGCCGTAGACAGAGATACTCTGTCTACGCGTGGAGCGTTTTATTTACACCTACAGCATAAACATACAAAATAATTAGGAAAGGTACCTACTGCTAATTTGAATACACAAATTATAGCCTTTCAGAAATACATTTATTAATTGGTAAACCAGTAATTGCTACAGTTATAAGATTCATCAAACAAAAAGTGATAATCAAATAGCAATAGTTAGGTTTATTTTAATGGCTACAATCTGAAAAAACTCCGAATCGATTCCTCAACGAATTGATGTCATTTGACAATGACATTTCATGTTTTCTGTGTGTCATACTCACTCATGTCATCATCTGTCATTTTTGCTTGCCGAGTTTCGCCCGCTGCGAACTAAGGAATTTTCTATTTTTATCCGCATCGGGAGACAATAAATACAAACATTTATGCAGTCCGACGACGAAGACACGTCGTTGCATTCATGCTTCGACTCGCTGAAAACCGCCGTCATGGGGTGCTGCTATAGTATTTGCCACAAAGACACGGATCCACAGGTAAATTTGACGCTATTTTTACGTGTAAATTAGTTCTATAGCGTGTGTATGTTACATAGAGGTTTGTAAATGCCTATAATATGTTTCGAGCGTGAAATATGGGTGGATATGGAAACATTTGTTCCATTTCCCGTTTCCTAACTTTGACACTGACATACAATCGTTATCTATAGAGTCTAATTTCCAGTTGACTGACATTTTATCTAATTAAATACATAAACAGCATGGTTTAGTAATTAGACCTTCTAGATAGCGAGAGTTTACAAATACCTCAATGTTTTAGGAAGTTGTATGGAGGTCTTTGTCCTAATGTTTGTGTAATACATCCATTGTGCACCATCATTATACCTGAGCAACCTTTGTTTATGATAGTGATTAGAAATGCTTTTTAACCAATATTGTAGTAGAAAAAGAATCCAATAAGATTGAAATAACAAGTTTACATAAATACATAATTAACCTCGTTTTGCAACCTGTTTTTGCATTTAAAAAACTCTTTCTTGTAGTTCAACAGACAGATTATGTTTGTTTTTGAAAATTTTTGTTTAGTAGACTGATAGAATATCACCTACGTTTCCCAGAAGTACTAGTAAATCAATAACTATCATCTCTTTATGATTCCCTTGTATCCATCCACCCACTTCTTAGTTGGTATAGTGTGTCATTCATTGTAAACATTTATGACATATTGGTGTTATTTGACTTATTTGACTCAGCGTAATCTATTTAAATTTTACTTCAGCTGAATTGAGAAGACAGTATCACAGTTTAAAACTCACAATATGCAACAAGTAAATTTAATTTGATGTCATAAAAAAATATTTTTCCTATTGTTAAAATGGCAGTTATAGAATAAAATATAAACAAACAAATGCGTAAAAAAAAAAAGTGTCTTTTGGTAAAACATGTACAGGTTAACAATTTTTTGATTGGATCCTCCTTTTAGGCAGATAGTACCTGTATTAGGATATTCCGCTCTTCCATAGCAAGACGTGTTATATATGTATCTATTAACTCTTCAATAGGCATTGATATTCAGATAGCATGCCTTATCATTGATAGCATTCAAAATAATGTTGGTCACAATCACAATAAGTCAATAATATATTATTGTCTGCATATCACCAATTTACTATGTAAATGGATACACACATTTTGCTTCCTTATTATGTAAGTTCAATCCTTGATGAATAAAATAAAAAGGAATTTGAAATATGTATTTATACATGTACGGAACCCTAACAATGCGAAATCAGCTTATACTTGAAGTGTTATAGCTTGATGTGTGTGAACTGCGTGCGCAATTTATTTGCCAAACATGTAAACAAACACAAGTTTTAGGAAAACCTACTGTAATGCCTACATAAGGTTCAGTTTGCGCTAAAACTTCATAATTTTTATGACTTTTTCAACAGTACTAGTCAGTCTAAAATCAGCTTTATTTACACTGTCATAAAGTTGATGTTTGTTTAAGTGATAGTAACATCAATTGGAAACAAGGATTTAAATAGACCTTATATACAGAATGAGTCAGAAAAACATATTTCAAATGTGAATAAATTGAGGAAAAGCAGTTCAATGCAGATAAAGGGGTTTATTTATAAACGTTGATATAATTTAAGTAATGATTAGAAACTGTTTAACCATACAATTTAGATGTTTAAATGTCTCTTAACTTTAAGCAACATTAATAAATAAAGGGGCATATTTTGAAGCAATATGATAAGTACTGCAGTTGCAACATGAGCTTGGTTTAGAGTTACATTTATCTGTAACAACTTGGGTTACTGATTTTGTGTTGTTATGAACTAAATAAAGACTGTTTATTACTTTATTAAATCTACTGGATATTTTTAAAGTTCAATGTTTTCCAATATATACCATACATAATATATTTTCACATACATACACATACATAATCAGCTTTGTAAAAACGAATGCAGATTCAACTAAAATAATTGTTTATTAAATCTACTATAGTATGAAGTTCAATGTTGTCTGTCATACACACAATCATTTAAAAACGCATTTGTATTGAGTGTAAATTTGGTGCTGTTCCGTAAACAATATATACAGATACACTTAGTATTGTGACCTGCGAGTCGTCTGCTCAGTACAAGAACTGATGCGCTACTGACGGCCCCAAACTCGTAGCCTATTTCTGGATCGACTCAATTTAAATTGCCACAGACATGCTGCGGCATGGTGGTGGGCAGGGTGCCGGGCCTTCTACTGACGTGAAAACTGTAGCACAATGCTTATCAGACAAATTACTACAGCTGTAGTGTAAACATTGATAAAAACAATTGGTGAGCTGTTTTTTTTTTTATTTTAGTCATGTTTATTAACAGTACTTATAACTTAAAAACTATTATTCATTCAAAGAGTTCTTACAACTATCAACTTAAAAATAAACAACCATAAATATCCACCCTAGATATTTATTTATGAAACATTTATTAATAAACTTGCAATTAAATTATTAATTGATTGCAACATTAACCTATCAACCTTCTGATTGAATAATAAAAACAACACATCATTATTAAGTATTATGTATTCATTCACTGTAGAATAGTAGTTTTTATGTAGAAGAATCTCTAAACAGTTTATTATTTTAACTTTTCGCGAAAAACTTTCTTTCTTTTTTCGACAAATCAAAAGCGCCTGTAATTGGTTTATTTTAAATATGTAAATGCTTTGAGTTTGGGTCTAAGGCGATAAGACTGCGTGCAGTAGTTAAGGAGTAGTCGGAAGCCCAAAAGTCAGACAACCAGTCTTACCAAGGGGTTTCTACTTTCTTGCCCGTTCTTCTCCATAGGAACCTACTACGCTTTGGAATGGACAACTAGCTTCATCTTTCTGACTGGCCGACCCTTTCACAGTGCAAAAGTGCCTATAATTAGAAAGAAAGAAGAAAGAAAGTACATTTATTTAGCACAGACAGGACAAATCAAAAGCGCCTGTAATTGGTTTATTTAAAATAAATGCTTTGAGTTTGAGTTGGGTATCGTATCCAGTAACAGTTGCGAAGGACAATCGGCAGATACTTCATTAAAAAAATAAAACTGGTATTCAGCTGAAGCCGATGTTGGAAAAGGGCTGATGATGACAATGAACATTTTTTTTCTAAACTGTTCTTCCAGGATAACACAGTAAATGAACGGACACACCTCCTCGAAGTGACGGAACAACAGCAGGAGACGCCGGTGCCTGCAGCGTCGGCGTCCACTCCGCCCCGCAAGCCTGACGAGCAGAGCGCGCTCAACAGGATACTGCACGAGACTGCCACGTGAGTGTTATTACTACTGCTACACATAGCACTACAGAACACAGCAGCAGACACCGGCGCCTGCCACCCCGTCCCGCATGCCTAACCTAGCCTAGTCTGATGAAATAAACATTTTTGTTTTATTTTTTATTATTGTCGACTCACTCCATAGATTCTTTAGCTAAGTCCTGAGATTCGAACAGATTCTTTTTTTGGCACTCTGGAATCAAGGGACCTGTTGTGCTATTCTGTAAAAATCTCACCGTGAAGACATAGGTGAAGTGAGCTTAGAGTGAACTGTCACTGCCTTAGCATTAGTAGGTATCGATGACAATGACAGCTCACTCCACGCTCACTTCACCTAAGTTTTCACGGTGAGATGGTTACAGAATAGCAATGCTGGATTTCATTATGACTGTCGATTTCAAGAGCTGTTGTTTTTAGCTCTTAAACTTTGCTCATGTTTTAATAATAAGGTCGAATTTCACCAATGTAACTGAATGCGCTGTAGTTGGTAGCTCCATTCCCATCATAAATATTGATATTCCTTAGCTGTAGTTTTGGTAGGTCATTTGTGAAAAATATCTTTTGGGGCACTGGGGCAGTACATTCAGTCATTTAACAATAATTAAAATTATATTTAAATGGATTATCATTTAACAATATATAAAAATATTTGGATGGATTAAAAGTAGAAGGAAAAACAATAGTGCATGTAGTCTGTGGTCTGCCATTTACATACCTATATACAATATACATTAAATACGTACATACTTAAGCATATACTTATAAAGCCCATTTTTCCGCACTTTCCAGCAATGTAATAGACGTAGGCGCTCTCGGTCCGTACGCACTCGAAGCGGGCGCGTACTCGGAGCGCGTGCGCGTGTACAGCGCGCGCGTGGCGGGGCTGGGCGCGGCGCCGGCGCCGCCGCCGCGCCTGCTGGCTGACCTGCCGCATTCCGAGCGAGCTGCTCTGCTGGCGAGGCCGGCGTTAGCGGCTGAGGATAAAGACTTTGTGAGTGGATTTAATTTTTTTGCTTGCTTGATTTATAGGCATTATAAAATAATGGGCATTGACATTTTTTTTTTACACGGGCTTCTGTCTGTCCCACTGCTGGGCAAAGGCCCCTTCTCATACAGAGAAGGCATTGATCACCACGCTTGCTCAAGGTGGATTGGCGATTTCAGACTCATATTCTGTACTAGCGACCTACCCCTGCTCCGCACGGTTTTTATGACTTGACAAAACATCTAAGTGAAATATTAATGTATATTATCTAAACAATGTTGGAAACCGCATCAATATTCATAGCGTAGTTTATAGTATAGTAATATAATATGTATACTTAGATAAGGTCCAGGTTTCCTCACGATGTATTTTTGCTTTACCGAGGTCGTCAATCCGCCTAGCATTTCCCTTTACTATGTTGGGAATTGGTGGGGTTTTGTAAAGAAGGTCACCCATCCATGGACGAACCCCGGCAAGCTTGGCTTCACCTGATGAATCTACTTGCCACGACGTGACTTAGCCACGAGCTCCTCCCTTTACCAAGGTCTTAATAACAATAAATAATATTAATATTTAAGAAATAAATATTTGAGTAACTCATAACTCATAATAGCCTCATTATGAGGTGACGTATTTTGTTGCGACGCCGTCGGCTAATTGGAGGGTAAGCTGGATAAAGGCTCCCGCAGACAGGCGCGACGCGACCGTTTGACGTGTCTGTAGTAGAACAATTTCCATAAAAACTTCATGGGAATTGTTCTAAGTACCAGAATTGCGTCGCACCGTTGTCGCGTCGCACCTGTCTGTGGGAGCCTTAAGACACAATAATAATTATAAAACTTGTAATAACACTTTCTTGGTAGTCGGGTAAAAAGAAACTATAATTATGATTGTATGCTCGAAGATATTGTAATACCTATTGTCACCAATACCACCTGTTTCAAAACCACACCATACGTCATTAAAAATATGTTTTGGTCTCGCTAATCTTAACACTAAACAGACATCGAAATGACCTTCAAAGTAAATCGTGTCTACATCGTGTGATAGGGAAGCCATATTATGTAGGTATATTAAGAAGCCCTAAATCCACATTGAGTGTGTAAAAAAAAACAGATAATCTTTAGCGAAATATCTCTCCTGCAAGACAACAAGAAAAAGCTGGCCTAGTGCGAGTCGAAACCGCACACGAAGCGTTCCGTACCACCGTAAAATATTTGGCAAAAAAAACGCATTTCTTGTATGGTCCCCATTAATTAATAACCTACTTCAAAAAGCAGGAGGTTCTCAATTCCTCTGCATATATTTTTATCGCAATTAATTTATTTCGGAAGTCGATGAAAAAAAATGATAGTTGAAAACCAAAGACACCGACTTCCGAAATTCAAGTTATTTTTTTACCTTTTTAGTGTTTTTTTTGGAAGTCGGTTGTTTTTTTTTTAACTTTATATATTTCGCGGGGTACCTTAGCAACGTTCCCCCTTAAAAACTTTCCACTAAGATAAACATTATCCATTTCAGATAACGAACGCAGTAAAGAAAGCCGCGGCCGCCATTTCTGAGCTCCGAGTTGAACACCACGAGGACTTAGTGGTGCCTTTCAGGGTGCCATAGCAACGGCGGACCGCGTCGTACTGCGAGGACGAGCGGCCTTACTGACGCGAAAACATGGCCGGGACACACAGTAAGAACTTTATGTAGATAGGGCAATTAGGACAAAGAAAATAATGAAGCTAAAAGAATTGTAAACAAAAATCACTCGTTTGTTGCGCGTGAAGCAGATGTCAGACGCCCTTTTTATTTTTAGTTTTTGCGGAACACTAATCGCCCCCAGCACGCGTAGCATGACAGATTGTGATTATGCATCTGTCATTTTTAAATCTAGTAGACGTAGATTTATGTAATAACGTATTCCGCTCTACTATTCCTCATGAGTCATTCCCTGTAAGGAATCGACACGTGTTTCACCTCTCAACGACGATAATGTTCCGAACTTCAAAGAAAACGGTACCTTTATAATCTCACTTTCTAGTCCATCTGTCACAGAGGTTCATCTCGAGCTATGAATTTTAATTTTGGCAATAATGTTTTTGTCTTACAAAATGAATCAAAAGTGAAAAATGATTTTTTAATGAACCGATTCAACGATGTTGGATTTCGGCACTCACACTCGGCAACTTTCCCTGGCCTACCGTATAATAGAAAAATATAATGGGCAGGTGGACCTTTGTTATTTTGTTGGTGCCGTGTAAACGATTCATTCGAGTCTGAAGCGTCTGATATCAGCTTTAGTTGCGCAACAGTCGGGCGACTTTTTTGTATGGTATGTTGGTTTGGTGCGAGGTTAGTCGGCCTTCAAATTGAATTTCGAAGGACTATTGAAAGTGGTCTTTATACTTGTTTGTAAATTGGTTTGTTGTGCCGGTCACAAAATATTATTTGAAAAGAAAGGTAGAAAAACAAGAAACTATGATTGACATTCCGTAAGCATAATGAGAATGCAAATTAAAGATCAAGAATAAACATAGGTTTGTTAACTTGTCTGCCTTTTTCTTTTATTAAAATCAAAATATACCCAGTGTTGTGTAAAAATCTTGCAAGAAAGGACTAGTCCCGCCATTTTTTATTGCAGTCAAGTAACTGCTAGACTTTCATAAACTACTAAGATTTAATTAATATAGAACTGCTTAATGTAAAAGTAAAGTATAATTATTTCACGTTTTTTTTATATTATTCTCCATTATCATTTTGCGTGCCATGGCTGGCTATAGTTTGTGCCAGGGTAGAATCAGCCTTTAATTTTGGTGGCAATACTTATGTTTTTGTATAGTAAATTATCTATTTATTTAAATATAAATTCAACGAAATTGTAAATAATTCGCAGAATATAAATGTATATAATTATTTTCGCTGTTATATTGTATATTGGATTCTAAAAGAAAAAAGTGTTATTAATTTGTACAACGATTTTATTATTCAATGCTAAATCGAAATATTTATATGTAGGTATTATTACTTATTTATAACACAAAGCAGGTACCTAAATATAAGGCCAATGACCGCCGATTCAACCTAAAGGCGTATGTATATAATATCTATATATATTCTAAATCTCGACACCAAAATTAATTTAAAAAATGAAATAGGACCATTATCATATCATTTATTGAGAATATTCAATAGATTTAAGTTGTATGGTAACCAGTATTCATTCTGTGTGATAATTTCATTACTCATGTTTCACTGTTTCTTTAAACGTTGAACATTTTCACCAAGTAATAGGATATTTAGCCTGAAGAGTAACTTACATCTTGATGTTCATTATTTTAAGGCAAAGTGTTGAAGACATTCACGCCGGTAGCACACCTCTGACGCGAAACCATAGCAGCGAAACCACAGTAGTTCAATTCAATTGGTTCGTGTCATGTTCCGCTACTCGAATCTTATGCGACATGACGCGAGTCAGTTCAATTGAACTGCTACAGTTTCGCGGCGGAGGTGTGCTACCCGCCTCAAGGATCAATTTAAGCGACAGATTGCGACAATCGCGCAACATTTGCGCTACAAACGCGCAACTAATTTTTAATTAAAATAACATTGAACGCTTGCCACGCGCTGCTGCAGTCTGCAGTTTAAACTGAATAGAGTACAATAATTTTACAATTAAACAGCTCATGTAATGCAATTTTGCCTAATTATAAAATTCCAATTGCGATCAGTGGTAACGACCGCGACTTACGAGCTGTAGGTCGTAGGTTGGAACCCTGACAGGCTACTTTCTGTAAATTATTTAATGACCACTGCTCTCAAAATGGTGAAGAAAAACATCGTGAGGAAACCGGCATGTCTTAATGTCTTAGAACTAAAAATTCGAGGACATGTGACATCTTCTAACCCGCAGTGGGCCCGCGTGGTGGATTGCGGCCCACCTCCTCTCACAGAAGGAGGCCTGTGTCCCAGCAGTGGGAACATTATAGGCTGATTATGCTAAATGCTATCAAGATAGACATCAAGACACCTGTCAATAGAATCGGTATTTTTCAACGTTTCTGGAAACAGTGACACATTGTTAGTCAGTAAAGCGCAATTAATATCTTATTGTGTAACTAGTTATTTTATCTAAACAGTTTTCGCTATATTCTAGACTAATTTCATGATATTATATTCAAGACCTTTATGATAATTGACAGATAATAAGAAAAACTAATCATTATTGAATATTGTTCTAAGAGATACAACAATATCGACTAATATATTAAAATGATGTTACTTGGAGTTACTGCAGTCATTTTTTAGTTTATTTGTATGTGTAAACTAAAATTTTGACTAGCATCCTAAATTAGAACCAAAAATATCTTAATTGTATAATGTAGACCAGTGTTTTTAACCTGTGGGTCGCGACCCCTTGGGGGGTCACGAAGCCTTACTCAGGGGGTCCGGGACAAAAGAAAAAGGCAAGTGTTTCTAGGTCCTACACTTCACACTAAAAATACAATTTCAGTCAGAAGGATGACCCTAGGGCCTTGGGGGTCACTAGAATTTGTTAACTTCTAAAGGGGTCGCGTTTCAAAAAGATTGAAAAACACTGATGTAGACAAATTGTAACGACTTAACCTTTTAGAGAAACAAATGCATCGCAAACCCATCCAGTTTTGTGACAATAGCGGGGAATATTACACTATCCTGATGTATCTAGGATCATATCATTTATCTTACAAGAAATATACACCTTCTCTGCCTAACCCTTCGGTGATTACAGGCGTGATGTTTATTTTTTATTTAATTGATTTTAAAACGAATTAAATAAAAATATAAAATGTCAAATTACTCGAAAATGCATAAGAGTCCTTAATGACTTCTCCCGCTCTGGGCGGAGCGGAAGGGCGTGTCAGACTTTTACTGACTAAAACCCACCCGTGTTCCTTCAGTTGCCTATTCCCAAGGTCCCGGTACCCCTTTCGGACTTTCCCGCAGCCCTGGCAGGCATCGATCCTAGCGGACCCCGCCAATTGTGCTGACATCTCTTTGAGGCGCGCGTGGAACACGACGCGCCATCGACCCGGGCCTGGTCCTTATCGAACGGCGAGCTACCCATTGCTCGCCGCCCGCAAGCCCACGCCTATGGTGCCTGGGATTCCCGACGCCCAGGGCGTCTCCTGCGGCGGATGCATAGGAGTCCTAAGAAGTCATTTGGTTGTAAATTACCTCTCCTACATCCCCTTTAATGTATTGCCGACATATTACCAATAACCCTGTATTTAAATGATACCGAAGCACACAAATGATTCATATGTCTTTATTACATGTCATATTTCTATGCTTCATAGATCTATGATCATAGATATTATTATATGATAGTGTAATATCCCCTGTACTCATTAATTTGTCTCTCTGAATAAGGTAGTCTACATACTTGCGACTAGTCTTGCATATCTGCGATTAATCGCAGGTTTTCGGCGTCTATTTATTAACGTTGTGTAAATAACCAAGGAATCTGTGATGCAGATTTTTTTATATGATATAATATTGCAGGCTTAATAATGTGTCTGATAAAAATATAATTATAGACTGCTTTGATTTTGCAACTTTAAAGGGAATTCCTTATTAATATAATTTGTATAATCTACTATCTTTGCCATTTTACTTGAAATATTAAATATTTGTAAAACAAAATACCTTTCTTTTGGACTTCAAAGCAGTCTAATAAATGTGTAGATATTAAACGATCATTTTGAAACTAAAACAAGACGACTGACTGAATGTAGTTAGTTTTATTGTAATGTATAGAAAACTTATTAATAAAGCGTGTAAGAATATCTATAGGTTCCTTAAACTGTCGTTCTCATCAAATATTATGTACCAAAAAATGCCTCGACACTGACGCAACATATTGCCATCTTGTACTAACAAGCAAAGTAAGAAGGAGAGAGAGAAAAACCTGCCAAATAAATCGTGTCAGTAAAAAAAAAATGCATCTTCTTTACGTTATTATTTACGTCGTCTCTCTTCTGCTTATCCCGTATCATCCAAGGGGTCTTGTGATAGATATATTTTTTTAATCATCTGATTGAATTTAGTTACAATTCTCATAAAAAACATTATTAATTTAAAAATACCTAAAGATATTCTAAAACGCTAATTGTCGTGTATAGAATTTTGCTACATATTAAAAGAGCTTAGTCTTGATTTAAATCGATGCCATTTTTACATGTTTTTGTAAAGACGCGACATGTAAGCGTCTTGCGATATTTGTAGCGATCGTACGTTCGTGCGGAACCACCCTATGAAGTTATTTTAAGTTTATGTTTGGAATGATAAAGATGTATGTGGACGGTGCGATTTTTAATCGAGAATAGCATGTGCTGGTCGTGACTTACTATGTATTTAGAACTTGGACGAACCTGCCGACAAATGGAGTTTTCTGGTTTTCCGAACAAAAAGTAACAACTGCACGCGACAGATCGCGTATTTGCGCGAAGATCGCTTTTAATTAGGACGCGGCCTTAGGTTCCAAGTTCTATTATATTCATATTATTATTAAGGTCGAGTCGCTGTTGCGACTAAAAATCGCACTTTTTGAATGTTGCTGTCGCGTCGTGTTGACAACGACGCGTAGAAAGAATGTAATTAAGAAAATACATAATTATTATTATAGAATACCAGTTATTTTGTTATGCACACCATTAATGTATAGTGATAAAAGTGATTATAATAAAATTTCTATTTAAATATTCTGTGCTTTTATTTACTTCGTTGAAGTAGTTAAATAGACAAGACTTCTCCGTACCTCGGAAAGGACACATTAGGCCATTAGTTCCGGATGTCATTCGTGGATCAGCAGTCGTTACGGGTATTCAAAACCCCGAAAGTCTGACAACCAGTTCTAGACCAAGTTGTACCGTGTTACCTAGCCAGTCACTCCATGTGAAATACTGGTATTCAGCTGCATCCGGTTACACTGGAAGCTTAAAGAAAACTCGACAAAATAACTACTCAATATTTCAAGTAGGTCAATAGTAGGTACTTACCTAAAGTTCAAAATTAATTACAGATGTATCTTGAAGTAAAAGAGAAAAATTGCTCTAATATTTTTAAGTAGTTAGGGCGAATTTCACCAAACTATTATACCTAGTGTCTTATCCTGCGAATAAATTTTGAATTTTTGACAGTTTTTCCATACAAAACTGTCAGACGACAATTTTATTCCACGGACAAAAGATATCTGACTGATGAAATCAGCCCTTAATAAGGTAAACGAATGGTTTTCTCAGTGCCATTAAAGGTTCCATTAAAATAGTTTTTGGTTATAGGTAACAGGTATTTAAACATGAAAACTTTGTGGTAAATAAACAAGAAAACGAAAATACAACTGTCAGAACAAAACAAAACCAAAATATAAAACGTCAATTCGTGCTGTCAAAAACAAACTAAAATCAAGTACTTATTTATTTAAGTTTTTTTTACATTATAATTTACAAAATGTCTGTCTTCGACGGCGAAATCGAATACCGGTCGGTTTATATGGTAGATTTTGACAGAAAGATCAAACCGTAAGTGTCTACCTATATACATACATAAATAACCTAACCTCGCCTACCAGACGTCGGGTGTTTTCTTCCCGCCTATGACGCTACCACCTGCTTAGGACCTCGAGACCCACCGGCCTCTGATAGGATCCCACCCCAGCGATAGTGTGCATAATCAGCCTATAATGTTCCCACTGCTGGAACACAGGCCTCCTCTCTGTGAGAGGGAGCGAGCCGTAATTTACCACGCGGGCCCAGTGCGGGTTGGTAGATGTCACATGTCTTCGAATTTTTGGTTCTAGGACATGCCGGTTGCCTCACGATGTTTTCCTTCACAGTTTTGATTGAGAGCAGTGGCGATGAAATAATTTACACAAAGTAAAGCGCCTGTCAGGGTTCGTACCTACGACCTACAACTCGGTAAGTCGTGGCCATTACCACTGGGCCACCACTGCTCTCTAGTGTGCAATGGTCACAATCCATCAATGAAAACGTCATGCGCTCATAATACAGGGCTACAGGAGGGCGGAAACCATCTGACCACGTACCGTGTTCGGATGCTCTCTCTATTCCCTACCTAGTATTACAGGGTCACTTTAAATTAGCTAGCGAAACCTCCACAGACGTGATGGGTATCCATATTGAAACACGATTTAAAAAAAAGATTTCATGAGTTTAAGCCTCTTAAAGATCACGTCTGCGGAGTTTACCTAGACAATTTAATTAGACCCTATATGTAACTATCCCTTTTACCGACACGGGACGTACATCTATTGTACGTTTCTTGAGCACGAAAATTCAATAGATAGCCAGCCACTTCATCATCGGGCGGCGGTGGAATAATAGCCAAAGATTAATTATTAGAAACCCTGAAACACTGGTGACGGGCCAACCATATCCACGGCATTTTATACTCTGTTCGCAGCAAGAGTGCTCGTCGCAAGCGCATCGACGATGACTGTCTGATAGTAGGTCTGAGCCGCGACGTGCTGAAGGCTAAACCTGAAATGCAAAAGTACCCCGATATGCTCTGTCCATTGAATAAAGAATACTACAAGGAAGCTGTCAAGAGGGTAAATAATGTTTCTATAACACCAACTGGTCCCTATTTGACACGATTTCATAAATGATTCCTCGGAAAGTACTTCGGTAAAGTCAGGAGAGCATTGGTTCGCCTCTTCTAAACATCTATGAATGAGAAGATTATTTCCCTTATAAAAATAACGGTAAAAAAATCATGATCTCTTGAGATTTGACTTAATTCCTAACACATTTTTGATAGTTTGCAGAAGACTATCCAAAACTCACAAAGATATACATGACGAAGGACATTGACCCCAAGCCAATTGAGAATGAGGTCAAGGATCTGAAGAGGACAGAGTATTTGAATAAGTACTGTTCTAGAGGTAAAGTTAGAATTAGAAATAGAACTGTTTTTGTGCTTATAAACTTACAATTGCAGTTGGAATTTATGGGACAATATGTATTTCAACTACAATGTTAAGTTTGTTCTTGGGATAATTCATCCCGATTACGGAACCCTTCATTGTGGTTGGTCCGACACGGACTTAGCCGGATTTTTTGTCATAGCTGTTGTTATAGAACCTGTGAAACTATGTAGGCTTCAATAAATATGTAGTTAATATGATTTTGTAAAATTTTGGTTTCATCATATTGCATTTTCACTTTCCTTTCGGTGTGGTCAAACTTATATTTTTGTTGTACCACCCTAAGATTTGAATCTTTCCTCACTTGCAAGTTATAAAACGAAGAAGTCTATTTGTCTATGAGACAAAGGAGATCATTCACCGTCCATACATTAGCTTTAGAGATGTCACGTGACTGCTGCTGTCAACTCCATACAATTTGATCTTTCCGTTGGCGATAACGCATACAGAAAAGGGATTTTGTCTAGGCCCCCTGGGAATTGCCGTACAGGTTTGGTTTGGTGAAAAATGAAGAGAATAACATGTTCTAACGGAATATATTGTTTTTTTTATTTAGCCGGCACTTTCATAATTTAGCCCAAAATGAATTATCTCATTTGATAGTTTCAACCTTAGTGAGGTTTTAATTGAATGGGACAAGGGACGATAGCATAACATTTTTTTTGGTCGTCAGATTATTACAAAATATTGGACACATATTTTTTACCTATCAAAGATTACAGCGATGCGATGATCCTTGCGAAAAATAGACTGGCATTAAGGGAACTACATATCCTACATATTTGTTTAAATATACAACGTGTAACAGAATAAGCGCAAGACCTGAAAGTAGTTTGCTCAGAATCGGCTTCTGAATCGATTTCCATCATTATTTATATGTGTTAATTTTTCATGAAAAAAATCTTTTCTTTAACTGAAATTAGAACCACCGCGTCTTACCAAGGTAATAAGATATTTTATTTAAGGAAATGTAAGCCTTATCTCAAAGGAATAAAGCCTATTCAAATGCATAAACAAATTTGTAATACGCTCATAGCTATCCTATGTTTCATGTTTAGTCAGGAAGTCTATTTTGTAAAAAAAAACTAGGTGTCGTTTAATTAAATTAAATTACAGATATTATTTTAGTCTTATAATTTAATATTCTAATTGGGGTGTATGAGCTCTTGCGTTTATTCCGTTACAGGTTGTATATTATATTTTCTTATTAATTATTTTACATTTAAATTACCTACAGATGGTATGTAACAATATTACAAGGCCAGCAGCAAAGGTGACCCAGACTTGTGTTTTCCCACAGCAAACCTCAGTGCGACAGCGAAATTTCCAAATAAATAAGGATATTAACACAATAAAAAAATAAAAAATGGGTCGACTTGAGAACCTCCTCCTTTTTTTTTCGTCGGTTAATTACTATTATACTATATTCCATCTACCTTTCCACAGACCTGCCTTTCATGTCCGTCAACCTAGCCCGCCGTGCGCGTGCGCTGCAAACCCTGCGTCTGCCGGACGACGTGCTCATACCGGACACCACTCAGACGGGCTCCTACCGCCATCCCAGGCCAGAGAAATACGCGGACCCACCTTCCTCTATGTCTATGAGGCCGAAATTCGACGATTCTTTGACGAGTTAGTATTTTTTATTTTTTAAATACATTAAGAAGGAAAGAAAGTGAGAGCACAAAGTGATTTTTTTAGAGGAATTGATAGCCTTTTCTTTCCTATGATGATGTATAGCCTCACCATTTATGATTCGATACAATATCGAATTTGTTTACTACATAATAAGGTACACGCGCTGCTCCACCACCACGCATCTCAGCGTACTTTGACACGTGTCAATGCTCGCACTGAAATTATACCTTTTCGTGAAGAAAATACGTTCAATAATTGTTAAAAAAAATACGCGCAGCGTCGCGTCGCTTCTCGCCGCGGTCCTTACGACGGAATAAGCTAAAAATTCAATATAATTAACATCCAAATAAAGCATTTCAGTAAGTTGCAGGTTGCCAAAGGTCCCGGTATCCCTTTCGGACTTTCCCGCAACCCTTTTCCGACTTTCCCGCAACCCTAGCACAAGGAACCTTGATAACAACATATTATTCCGTTTGACAGAGGAGCTCCGTCGCATCCTGCGTGTCAACACAGGTGACACAACGTACGGCGTGTGTCACGGCCTCCTGGCCAAGGTCGTGTTGGAGAAGAATCCGTTCGGCAAACCCCGGAAGGAGCCCAGATACGGCCGCTGGAAGAATCCATACATGTTTACTTATAGAATTTGACTGGTTTTGTTGATGATTAAAATTGTTTGTTAAGAACAAGCGTCTATTTTATTGACTGTAATAAATGTATTTGGAGAGGGTTTGTGTTGTCCTTCTTGACACACTGGTCATCATGATTATTGCTGAAAAGAACTAAATTAACTAGCAGATCTACATTGAATGCATTAAGTAATAAAACATAGTGATACGAGACACGACGCAATTTGTAAGGCCTGTATGGCTTAAAGCCGATCATCCACCGCCAGCTAGCCAGAGTTTTTCATACATGCGGACACTCCGGACCCGGTCCACCATACCCTGGCCATACCCCTAGGGGTAGGGTGAGACTGAACCATACCACCATATGACAGTAGGTAATGTTAGGATTTGAAAAATTGTAAAACAATATCGATCCAATACAAAATTATTATTTAACTACTTACCACAGCTTTAAATTCTCAACAAAAGATTAGCAGGTCGGACGACAAAAGACCCAAATAGCCTGGATGTTATGGTCCAAGCTTTGTGTGATGAAAGTGGCAAAGTTGGATTAACAATGAATACAACCAAAATAAAAACTACTTAAAAAGAATAATAAAAAAGTTAGGTATAGGAAAGCAATACACCATACGGCTCGTAAACTAAAACCATTTCCAAATACTTATAATAAGTGCTTCTTCTGCCTAGCCTTTTCTAACTATGTTGGGGTCGTTAACTATGTTGGGGTCGGCTTCCAGTCTAACCGGATGCAGCTGAATACCAGTATTTTACATGGAGCGACTGCCTATCTGTCCACCACAACCCAGTATCTGGGTAATACGATACCCCTTGGTTAGACTGGTTGTCAGACTTTCGTGCTTCTGACGACTCGTAACGACTGTCAAAGATCCACAAATGACAGCCGGGACCAACGGCTTAACGTGCTTTCCGAGGCACGGAGGAGTCTCGATATGTGAAAATGGTCACCCATCCACGGACCAACCCCGGCAAGCGTAGCTTAACCTGATGGATCGACCCGAGCGGCTGTTATTACTTAGCCACGAGCTCCTCAAATATAATAAGTATGTTCTTAATTTTTCTAATGCATGCTATGGGGATTTCATCGTGCAATAACTGCATTTGGACTTCTCTAATAAAATCATCATTAATCATTTGTGACGAATTCCGACTACGGCGAAGCAAAAAGGAGGGTTATGATTTTGACCGGTATGTATGTAAGTATGTATGTATGTTCATCTGTTCCCCCATAACTACATAGGCCAACTAAATTAGTTAAGCTGGTGGTGGACCGGTGGACGATTGGCTTAATTGTCGTTGTGGGAGGGCCATGTGAAGGCAAACCATAGGTGAGTATAATTATGTTCCTTGAGGCAAACTAGACAGAAAAATGGCAGCCTACCTGTCACATAAAGAGTAAATGATATAACAAAACAGAGATGATGATGGATCAGAACCAGAACCATCATATCAGAACTAACCTTGCTACCAAAAACATCCGTGATACGGAATAAAACCTTCACGAAGGTTCTCCTACTTCGACAGTAAACCAAATAAAAAAAAACAAATCAAGTCACCATCTTTTTGTCAATCCTGTCATTTTGGCAACAAGTCATTTGATAAATTCTAAATTCTAGTGTGGTAAATATTATGTAAAAATATGCAAACCCTTTAGACCTGATCACAAAATTGCCAGTGGGAACGAGATGAGATAGCGGGGACTATTTTGACGCTATGGATCACTATCTGACTACTTACAGGAAGGACTACCTATGGCCCAACTTGCCTGGATCCGGATCTGCTGCAGGGCCTGGGTCAGGCGGTGAAGGAGGACAATTCGCAGAGTGAGCGTATTTCCAAAATCTTGATGTATGACAGGATTTTGCCAAATATAGGAAAGGTAGTTGTTGATTTTGAATAACTTGGCGCAAAAATCTTGGGGTCTAAGTTTTTTATGACTTAGACCCGATTTTCGTGAAAGGCCTGTCCAGTTGAGGATGTTTATTCATCCTTCAAAGGCTTAAAACACTCATGACCAGAAGAGGCTTCTCAAAACACTAAACATAAACCTGGTAGTTAGTTACTAAGGTACTACTCTTACAAGCATACGACAATGTCGACGATACTGAGTGATGCTGATGAATGAATGAGACTGTAACACCGTATAGAAGTGGACCTTGAACGTTTTTAATATTTTTCAAGCTAGCTCCATTTATGCCCGGTATTATGTTAAAGTTTAGCTCAAGTAATTAAAGTCGTCGAAAGCAAAACACGCCTAGGCTGTTTTTGACCATAATTTTGACTGACTTCTGACTTCTCACATTCGTAGTGTGCCGAAACTCTCAGGCCAGGAGTTAGCCTTCTATCAAGCATGCATGCAACACACGCGGCCACCGGACTGCCGGTGTCCCCAAAACTCTGGCGGGGAGATGCCACAACTGCCGCCCGGGAAAGAAGGCGGGTGGAGCCGAAACGAGGTAGACTACCTTGCTATATATATCGGAAAATAGTAACATAGAAGTAAGAAATCTATTTGGAAATGAAACTTATGCATACCTTTGTGTTTGCACCTTCTGATGCTGCCGAAATAATCAACTAGTAAGTACCGCTCCATCACTGTACGTCTCGCGCGGTCAGATGTTCCAAAACGGTGCACTATGATAAAATATGTAGAATTTTTTCGAGAACTAGTGGGATGAGGGAGTAGTAGGGATCACCACGAGACACTCCCAAGGTCAATAGCCTTGACCCTGTGGCGACCCTTAAGTCAATGACCTTTATCTCAGGGTCAAGGTTAATGACCATAGGGTTAGACAAAGGTCAGTGATGACCTTAAATGACCTTAGGGTCCTCTGCAATCGAGCGGGACGTTGGGCGTCCCTCGATGCACGCGAGTGTCTGGCGGAGAGAGCGTGCGGGGCGGGGGCGCGGGCGCAAGCGCCCGAGACGAGGCAGCGGCGCTTTCACGAAGAATGGCCGCCGTTCGATTTTTGAAACTCCTTTGTTATCGACCGCGCAGGCCGCTTCCGCCACTGCCACCGCCGCCGCCCTGTTTAGTCTGGTACCTATTCGAATATTTAACTAATTTTATGGAAATACGTAGAAATTCTGGAAGATTGCTTAAACTTTGAGCGTAACGTTCGCACTGCTTGGACACAGGCCTCGTCTCTGTGGGAAGGACTAGGCTATGATTACCAAACATAGCTTGATATTTAATATTTTCTTTCTCGTCATCCAAGAGGATCGGGACTAACGTTACAATTCCTAAACCAACAAACGACCTGTTTGATTAATTGATTGTCAAATCGCAAGCGAATTCGCGGACTGCTAGTTTCTCTCTATATGATCAAATATTCTTGCTAAAATTTCACTTTTCCAGATAATGGGACCAATGTTGGATCCAAAACTGTACCCGGTGCGGGTAGCAGCAGCGCCAGAAACACCCACGTCACGTTACGACCAGCCAAATGCATTCTTGGACAAGGTAAATAACTGTCGTTATCTTTATCATTCAAATTGTTAGTAGCGGATTGACACTTTATTCAAGTGTCAATCCGGTACTAACAATTTGAAGAGAAGGCTGTCGTCTTTGCATGCTTTCCGGTTTTCAGACACTCGAATATAAAGTCAGACACAACCAGATAGTTGATAAAGTACAAAATGCTGGTGGTTCACATCGCCAAAAATGGTAGTCAGTCTGTGGCATCTTTCTTGCCCAGAATTTATTGAGATACAAAAATTTTGAGTCACCGTACCTAATCAAGCGTTTTCTTCCATTCATCTCTATTAACCGTAATTTCAGAGTTCATTCCTTCCCAACCGTAACACGTTCACAATTCATCCACTTTTGTCATTATTTTTGATATTCTTTAATTTACTTAATACTACCTTAAGCTTTTCTTTCCTCATGCCCTTTACTATCAACAGTACGAGTATATTAAGCATAATTATGTTCTTCTCCGTCCAGTTACAATCGAAGTACCCGATGCTGTACAGTATCCTGCAGAACGAGGCGTCTCCAGAACTGAAGCAGAGGATAGACAGGGACCGGAACAAAACGACGTACCAGGCCGATTTCTGCGAAGCAGGTAGATTTTACCAGTTACATTTTAGTCCCACGTAATGAGGGGCGTTCCTATTGGTTTCAACAGGATACCAGTCCAGACTCAGGGTTGCTAGCGAGAGATTCCTAATCGAAAAACTTTAAGCCTACGCTCCGCCGTTGCGCTAATAGGTACTTGACGAACGAGGTAGATTAACAAACGTGAGACATTTTGCTCCAAGGAATATATTAAAAATTTTACCAGCTTTTATTTTCCATACAAAAATTACAAGACTACATGCAGTAGATGCTGCCTCTCCTTCTCTCTTTTAATCGATCCAAAAGTTGTCTTTAAAAGATCGCTTTTGACGATAAGATCGTCCATCGTGTTTAAAATGTCTACATTTTATTATATTTATAATTCTTATGGTATACCTATTAGTAACAGTATTTTATTCTAAACATCAATTTTATTCCACGGATAGAAGTTTTCACGTTTTTCCACTAGGTCCTGGCGCCAAACTTAACACGTTTTTCCACCAGGTCCTGGCGCCAAGTTCGAAGGTCTACAACGCGCAGCAGACGAGAGCGGTACAGGTCCGTGTGCCCAACCGATGCGTCTGCCGGGCGACCCGTGTCGCGTCGGACCCAAACCGGGACAGAAGTCTGCGCCCAAGACCATCTCCAAGCAAGCTGGCGCCGGTGCTGCGAGCGATCCGAGGGCAAAATGCGGTAAGACAGATATTTGCTACGGTATCTTTGATATAAAATAAACTTATGTTAACAAATGTGGCCATGGTCCAAGAACAAAGACGTCAGACATTCAATTCAAGGATTTTTGTCAAGAAGATGATATCAAAGCTTAGCTAATTAATTTCTTAGAAGGCTCCTCACGTTGTACAGTTCCAGCCATTTAACCTCAACCTCAAGGTGTAACTTGCAATTTTGAGAATAACTTTAAATTAAATCTATTTCAATTGAATTCAGAATGTTGGGCCACAAAAGGGATGAATGAAAGGCAATTGCATGCAGTTGAGATGAGAATGTTAAGAGGGATGTGTGGACACGAATGGATAGAATAAGAAATGAGTACATAAGAGGAAGTCTGAAAGTGGCACCGGTGACTGAAAAATTGTGCGGAAATCGGTTGTCATGGTATGGGCACGTGATTCGAAGGAATGAGGAAAATGTTGTGAGGAAAGTTTTGGGTATGAATGTCGATGGCTATAAGAGTAGGGGAAGACCAAAGAAACGATGGATGGACTGTGTGAAAGATGATATGGCTAGAAAGGGGGTGACTATCGAGATGACGGCTAATAGAGAAGTATGGAAGAAAGGGACATGTTGCGCCGACCCCAAATAAATTGGGATAAGGGCAGGAGAATGATGATATTTCAATTGAATTCAAACTTAAGGTATATCTTGAAATCTTTAGATTAAACGGCTGAATTAACTTAATGATGTAGATGGACGTCATCAGCCAGTTCAGATCGATCGAAGTGGTGCATGCCAGCTGGATCGTAATCATCGATTGACCATCTGTTTTGAGGCGATCAATATCGATTGGTCGACGTTAATCGATCACAATCTATAGTTGCACCTTTAAAAACATTTTAACTTCCCAAAGAGTAGTAAATCTAATTTAAATGCAATAATAATCTCGATGATGATAATCTTGGCAGAGACAACTGCGGCGGTGCCACCTCTCGGACGGACGGAGTACCAAGACGGTGTGTCGAAACTGGGAGGCATCATCATGCGAGACAAACTGCATCGAAAATAGATCACAACATCATAGAAAATATTATGGGCTACAAGAGCAATCATGGAATAAATCATTTGGACGAATTACTTCTTGGTGTTATTATTTTCATTTCTTTCTGTTTAATAACTTGCGTCTCTAGATCGAACATTACAACGATAATATTCTGAGCTTAGAATTCAACTAAGACTGCTGCTTGCTAGCCCAGGTCCACCTAAGGTATTATGTTTCGACCATAGTGATATAAGAATATATTCCGTGTGCACCTTTTCACCCACTAACCAATATTATAACCGTATACATCAGTTTTCCTTTTTTCGTTGATCATGAGGCTACACTTGATACACGAATTTGTGACTGCAGTATATCCTTAAAACTCATATTGTCACCTTTTACGACACCCCGGAGTTAAGAAACGGCTTATTCCAAAACGATCAACCACTAATATAAAGGGTAACTAACACCAGGACATTATACTCCAATAAAACGCTCGCCAAACTGATAAATATTAGTGTATGTATGTAAAGTCATATGTATATTGTCACGTGGAGGGCCTAGCGCTGGATATCAGCTCGCCTCTCTTGTACAGCGTGCCCGACGCCGGCGCCGGACTGATGGCGCCGGGGGCTGACGTCGCTGACGTCACGGAGGCGGCGGACTCCTTGCGGCCCGCGCTGCTAGAGCTGGAGCTCTCTTGTCGCGACGAGCTGCGCGTGCGCACGGTGGTCTCGTCGTGCTGACGCAGCATGACTGCGCGAGCGTCTGAAGTGTTGCGCTCTCTGAGGGGAGAAAAATTGGGAGCGGATGATTCAAAGATCGTGATACTGGTAAAAGATTTAAAAGAGTTGTCCGTTCTCCTCCATAGGAAGCTACTACGGTTTGAGTTTGAACTGACCTGCTTAGCGCCATAAGTCTGTCAAGATCAGGTGAGGGGCGCCTCAACTCCGCCGCCGACGTCAGCGTCACGCGCAGAGGCGTGGGCGCCGGCGCCGGGCCCCCGGGGGGCGGGGCCGCCGGCGCGGGGCCCGCGGGGCCCGCGGGGGGCGGGGACGCGGGGGGGGACGACGTCGCGGACGCAGACGCCGGCGAGGACGAGCCGACCGCCGAGTCGCGCTTGTTGGACGACTTGTTGGAGGACTTGTTAGAGGACTTGTTGGACGACTCGGAGCCCGACGTGGAGCGGCGCCGGGGGGCCGAGCGCGGGCCCCGCCGGCCCCCGCCGCGGCTGAAGGCGGCCGGTATGTGCAGGGAGGCCGTTATGACGCAGCTGTCGTCGTCTGACCCGCCTAGCGTCTTTAGAAGTACGGAAAAAGTAAATGAATAAGAAAGCAACATCACCCGAATTTGCAACATCACAAGCATCGTAGATTACTTCTTTTAGAATAGAACACCTATGTATTCTAGCTGCTGCATCCAATAATAACCTACATATAGCAGTCCAATGCTGGTCTCAGTTTCTTCAACTACCACTAGTCGTCATCCAATGCCTCATTATTGGGTTGCCCACAATGGCAACCAGGCTGTTGGAGCTATTGCAGATTCGCCACATCAGTGACACCATACGTGTCCGCGCGTAAAAATTAAGCACGCCAATCTTCGCGAACATCCCTGACTGACCCTGACGCATTGCAAAAGCGCGGTAGCCCCAGAATAACCCAGAAGGTCTTGTTATTCGTAGAACATTGTACGAGCTTTAAATTAGTAGGTACTCGTATGTACCTCATTGTAGTCGCTAGCGGAGTCATTGGAGTCGTTGCTGTCGGTGCGCGCGGCCGGCGTGCTGCCGCCGCACACCACGCCGCTACTGCCGCACTCTTCACTGCTTCGTACCCTGGAAACAAGGATCACGGAACATTTTCATTTCTGATATCGTTGTTAGGAGAAATCCTGTGTTGTGGTTAGGTAGACACGAGTCTCAAAGCCACAAATTCGAAAAAAAAAACTGGAGAAAGTGCTTATCAATCTTGCATCACCTTTTACGTCTGCTATCCATTTCGTCAACTGGACTAAACTGGGGATCATACAACATCCGCAATTAAAAACTCTGGTAATGGATCTCTCATCTGTAACCCCTTACCTATTTGCAAAGTTATTTGCACGTAATCAAAAATAAAGGCCTACGTAGTGCAAATATTATAAGTAATATCTTGGCTGTAAAATTACGAACCTGGTAACAATAGTCATGGCAGACGACAGGGATCCAGACGAGGTGTCCGAAGCAGCCGTCTCTCTCGTCCTTCTGCTGCGCGAGTAGCTCTTCTCACTGCGCCTGCCGAGGGAAAAGCAGGGGGATTAACAGGGTGCAGTTCATTGAAAGATATGGTTGTAGACCCTAGCCGGTGACTAAATATGTTATGTCTACTGGCTTGGATTGGTCGACAACCAGTTTTGCCAAGGGGTATCGTGTTACCTAGTAACTGGGTTGTATAGGTTAGATAAGAAGTCGCTTCATGTAAAATACTGATTCAACTGCTTCTGGTTAGACGGGAAGCCAACCCCAAGATACCTGGAAAAGAGCAAGGAGATGATGGGCTTGGCTACCACTTAGTTACAGAATAACAGCGTGCAGTAGCATCATTGCATATAGCTACGATTTACAATTGTAGATGGCGCTGTGCGTGTGTTGACCTACGTATCTTGCCCTCTGTAAACTTTAATTTATAAAAATAGAAAAGTCTGTTATTATCGTGTTTATTCGCCATAATTGGTAGAGACAAGACTTCAGACGAGTCCATAGTTGGAGTGAACTAAGTTTATTGTGTGTGAACTGTGTTTGAGTACGTGATAAACAGTGCTTTTTACGCCGTTAATAACTAAATAATTGAGCCTGTCAAGTATCGTAAATCCTTATTTAGATCATTTAACATAATCTTTAAATCAGTGTGTGACACAAGTAATTTAAATCCTTATCTTCTAAAGTTCTGGGGACTATAATCAGTTATTTGAAGGACTTCGATTTCGCGTTGTCATGCTACATCACCCATACAAACTAACGCCATCTGTGACTAATCGCCAGGACTGCTTTGGTTCCTCATTGGCGTACTCATTAGCTCAGTACTACTAATTTGCTATCTACGTGCGAGCGTTGCATTCGATCGAGTATTGACACCATACTTCAATTCAATCTTCAACACGGCGGTAGGTGGCGCTACATGTCATCTGGCCAACAATCTTTTGCTTTGTAAACAAACACCAAGTGATAGGCGTAATTGGGTGGCACGATCATTCGAAATTGCTGAGTGCTACACACCTGCTGCGCGGCGACGACGTCATCCGCTTGTGCTGTGTGGGCGCTACGAGATCGTCTTCGAAACCTGTATAGGCTGCGTCAGCGCTTGTGACCTCGGAACGGGCGATTGGGTGCGAATGTACCGGATAGTATTGGATAATACAGTATCGAACAGAAACAACTGATACAAATTAAGATGGCAGGTGTTCAAAGAACCCCTCCTAAGATGCAAAATACTAGTCTGACTCAGATCCAGTCTGAGCCTAATATCAACACAGTGTCTGAGGGTTGTGACAAAGTTACAACTCGTAGGCACCAGCCGAGACAGGATCGATTGCCTGGAGGTCAGAATGAAGTGCAGGAGGATTTAGTCGCTAGTTGCAAAACAAGAGCTAATAAGAGGCCTGCTTTGAATTCTCCTCCTGGAATTATACCGGCGCTCACTGGCGAGGACGTGCGTTCTATAGTACAAGATGTTATAAAAACAGAGTTCGCTGTTATGTTTCAACAGATAAATAGTACGATTGTTAGCATCGTTGGTAGGGAGTTGGCCCCGATTCGCAAGGATTTTGAGGAACTTAAAGTTTCTTTGAATTTCCACACGAATGAATTTGATAAGATTCAGTCGGAGCACGTAGAGTTTAAAAGTACTACGAGGGAACTTAAGGACGAGAATATTAGATTGCAAAACATAGTAACAGATCTTAGTCAACGACTTAATTATCTGGAGCAACAAGCACGGGCCAACAACCTGGAGTTGCAGTGTCTACCAGAAGATAAACGGGAAAATCTATATACTGTCGTCAAGCAGTTAGGTTCAGTGGTCGGTTGTGAGATTAAGGATAGTGATATTTCACACTGCACGCGGATTGCGAAGCTTAACGCCAGTAATTCTCGCCCTCGGTCTATCGTAATCCAGCTTGCCTCGCCAAGAATCCGCGATCAGCTGCTGGCCGGTGTAATTGTTTATAACAAAGATAAAACTCATGACAAACTCAATACTGCGGATTTTGGCATAGCTGGCAACAGATCCCCTGTCTTTATTGCAGAGCATTTATCACCAGCTTACAAAGCTCTGCATGCTGCAACAAGGATTAAGGCAAAAGAAAAGGGATATAAATATGTCTGGGTGAGGAACGGGAGGATATTTGTCAGGAAGACGGACGGTGATGATCATATTTTCATTAAAAGTTTGTACATTTTGAACAACTTAAAGTAATATTTTAATTAAAATAAATAACAGTATTATTACTTTTGCATGCACTTATAAACTAATTAAATAAATTCAATACTTTGCGAATATACTATCAGAACAGCAGAGGTTTAAGAACAAAGACACATACTGTATATTGTAACATTTCCTGCAATAATTACGACATAATTGTTCTGTCCGAAACCTGGTTAAATGACTCTGTACTGAGCAGCGAGCTATTCGATGATCGATACGTGGTTTATAGGAGAGATAGAGAAAGTTCTCATTTTCAGTGCGCGAAAGATGGGGGGGGTGTTTTAATAGCCGTTAAGAAACAAATAAAATCTAAGCGTATTAAGTGTTGGGAAAGTGGGTGTGAAGACCTATGGGTGAGTATTGATTTGCCAATGTCGTGTGCTGCTCGTCGAATGGTTCTATGCGCAGTATACCTGCCTCCTCCTATAAGCCGTTCTTCTCTGGAGCACTATTTGGATCGCTGTAATGCTGTTTTTGACCAATGTATTGATTCGGGAGTTTTTATTGTGGGCGACTTTAACTTGAGCAACATTGACTGGAGTCTGGCAGGGAGTTCGGCTAATAAGTTTGGCTCGACTAGTACTAGCGAAACTTTAATTGATTTCACAATTGTTAACAGGCTTAACCAACTGAACCACGTTAGAAACAATGCGGGTCGTATATTGGATCTGGTTTTAACAACACATTCATCGTGTAGTGTCAGTGAAAGTACAAGTCCAATAAGTAATGTCGACAAACAGCATCCGCCTCTTGATATTGTTGTTTCCTTGAGTAAAGAAGCAAGACTACCTTACAATAATGTCATGCTAAGGCCTAACTTTCGTACCGCGAATTATGCACCAATTAGGACGTTTTTAAAGCAAATTGATTGGGATGATATATTTAAGGGGCAGTATGATGTGAATGAGATGTTGGATGCTTTTTACATGACACTTGATCATATTATACATGAATTTATTCCCTCTCGGGCACCAAAGAAACAAAAATTTCCACCGTGGTTTAACCGTAATTTAATCCGAATGCTTAACTCAAGGAACAACATTAGAATGAGATATCGTAAATATAAAAACCCAATTGACTTAATTGAATTAAAACTGCTGGGTAAGCGCTGCGATGCCTTGGTCACTCAATGTTACAACAACTATATCAGAAATCTAGAAAAAAGGGTTAAAACCTGCCCTAAGTTATTCTGGACGCATGTAAAAAATAAAAGAGGGGGGTCTAGTGCCTACCCCATGACCATGACAGACGGATCAGTGGTCACGTCTGATGGTACGAGAATATGTGAGATGTTTGCTTCCAGCTTCTCGTCTGTGTATAGCCCCGATCAAGTATCTAGTGATGAGTTTAATGCAACGTTATTTTCAACGTCTCTTGGGAATACCAGTCTTTGCCTAATAAGTCCAAATATAAGCAGTGAGACCCTACTTAAGAAATTAAAAAGCTTGGACATTAACAAAGGTGCTGGTCCAGATGGCATACCGCCAATATTTATTTCGGCTTGTGCTGAGGAGTTGGTGCATCCTCTCATGGCCATATACAGCAAATCTTTGATTTCTGGTGTATTCCCTACGAAATGGAAAATGGCAAAGGTGGTGCCTGTACATAAATCGAATAGCAATGACAACATTTCTAACTATAGGCCCATCTCAATCCTCTCAACGTTTGCCAAAGTGTTTGAATCACTACTATGCCCGCATTTCCAGAACCATCTCAAGCAATTCATAAGCGATCATCAGCATGGGTTTGTAGGATCACGGTCCACGAGCACTAACCTAGTTGCATTCACTGAGTACTTGATTGGGGCTGTTGACTCTGGTCACCAGGCGGACGTCATTTACACTGATTTTAGCAAAGCCTTTGATAAAGTTTCCCATAAAATCCTATGTCATAAGTTGCATGCGTATGGTATCACTGGCAGCTTGCTTAAATGGGCTATTTCGTATTTGGCAGAAAGATCTTTCTTTGTTGTGGTGAACGGTCACCAATCTGGTATATATAAAATCTCCTCTGGAGTCCCGCAAGGCTCACATCTGGGGCCAATATTGTTCATCTACTTTATTAACGACATTCCCAGCTGTTTGCAGCACTCCGTGATTTTTATGTATGCGGATGACCTGAAGTTTCTTAGAATGATTAAGTCTGATGGTGACTCCTCGCTTTTACAGAAGGACCTTGATAGTCTCATCCGATGGTGCAAAAAAAATGAAATGCATTTGAACTCAAAGAAATGTTACCATGTCAAGTATACTAGAAAAAATAATCTTAGAGAGACAGTATATTACATTAATGAAGACAGGGTTAATGAAGTAGACACTATACGTGACCTTGGAGTTTTTTTTTGACCAAAAATTGACGTTTGTACCACACTTAGATCATGTTGTTAAAAAAGCGTCAAAAATGTTGGGATTTGTCATAAGACAATGTAAAGGTTTTCGTCATATTAAAACGAAAGTTTTACTTTACTATAGCTTGGTACGCAGCATATTAGAGTATTGTAGTGTTGTGTGGCGGCCGCACTATGCTACTCATAGTTTGCGTCTTGAACGCGTCCAAAAACGCTTCGCTTGGCATTTGGCGTTTTCTGTCGGGTTAGCTAAAAAAATACCCTCTTACAAGGACAGATTAAAAGTCTTCGACATGCACACCTTGGAAGAGCGTAGACGTTTAAATGACGCAATGTTTGCCTGTAAAATCTTGAAAGGAAATATTGACTCGCCACCGCTGCTCGCACTTATGAACTTTCGTGCTCCTGCAAGAATTCCACGTAAACCCATAACTCCACTTCGTCCTCCACAGAGAAGAACGGTGTTGGGATCTAACTCACCATGTGCTAGGTTCTGTACGGTTCTGAATAGTTGTAGCGATCTACTCGATGTCAACTTTGATTCTCTGATTAAGCTAAAATATAAAATCTCGAGTTCTTTAGCTAATTTGTTGTGAGGTATTTATTTATGCATCATTTTATGTTATACAATACGCATACACATTTGTTCTTTTGTTTAATGTTGGCTGTAAACTGTACATGTGCTTAGGCTTACAATTAACAAAATTTAGTTTAATTTAGTAAATGTGGTGTTTACCTTTAAGTAATTGTTACACTGTGCAAAGTTTTTAAAGACATGTTTTTTATTTATTTGTCAAGTTGTTAGTGTAAACAATTGTTGGTGAACCAAATAAATAAATAAATAAATAAATAAATTTGTATGGTGAGTGATGACTATCGTAGTCCCTAACCCCGAGAATATTCTGGCTACGCATCATCGTTTGCTCTGGTGTGGGGGATGATTATGGGTGAATTGCGTCAGGGGATATTATAATAACAAATAAACAACAAAAAAAACACTCTCAAAACAAACCTAGACAATTTTGCACAATCAAATCGGAGCCCCAACTTCTAACCTTCGAAGATATTCGATGTCCAGTTTTGGACATTAACTATTGAAGCAGCTTCACCAACAAAGGGCAAAGACCTGATGCTTCATGATTGTGAAGCAATGAGCAGTTGCTTCGTGTAAACTGGAAGGTGTTTACCTAGGCATGTTGCCGGGCCCACCGGTGGCGGCTGCTCCATGTAGGAACTGTTCCCTGGACCACACTTGTCTCATGCTGTTCTCATTGTTCTCCGCGTTCGCTTCAGCAGCACACCTGGGGAAGGACGGTGAGGTGAGGGAGGAAACACACACTCTCAATCATAATGTATTGTACAAATGGTATTTTGGATCCCACAGTAATTTGTGGTCTTTTGATCCGGTTATTTACATGGGGTAGGTAGGTATATGACGTAGTGATTCATCAAATGATTACCAAAATCAAAATCAGGTGGGGCAAAGTTCCATAGCTCGTTTGTATTTTACATACTTCCTTGACATTAGCTAGACCAGCGAATGAGTTTCACTGTTTCTATGGCCTGATGCTGATGGGCCTTTTATCCAACATTAACATTTAAAACAAGTTTTTTTGTATGCGACAATGATCTTTAAGTTAACAACACACCTTATTAGTCCACATTTTGATTTTCATTTCCACTAACACACACAACTTCTACTTACCATAGTATTAGAGTGTAGCAGACACTTTATCTTCGATGCACAGTTCCGCTAACTGCCAAACCTGACATACATAGATAACCCGATAACCTTCCAGTGTACCAACCTGATTCCTGGGGTCGGGTCATGGCCAGCAGCGCCCTCGGTGCACGAAAGTTTGATTCCACCTCTAACAAACAGCATTCCAGGGACAGGTCTTATGTTCTTGAAGACTAAGACTCTGTGACACCAATTCTGTCGTGCTGGTAATTTAGCACTACTCCTAGCAGGTGGTACTTACTCAGCTCTCCTCAGTAGCAAGGAGTCAAGGTGTGTAGGCGCGGTATGAGCCAGGTGGATGTATGCCTCGTGCAGGAGTTCTGCGGGTAAGGTCCACAGCTCCCCTTGTTTCTCTACCAGCTGCCGGACGACGTTGATGACGTCAGCGCGTTCTGAGAGCTGTTCCACGCTGGAAATTAAGATAAAACAATTGAAATACACGTTATGTATTTGAATTTGAACTGCTTGCGCCAAAGTTATCTGCCACAGATTTCCAACAATGTTCTCGATTCCAGTTCCGATTTCTGTATCTTACCACAATGATAATGGACAATAATGGATAATGGATGATAATGTATGACTGAAGAATGGCAAAATATTGATAATAGCACTAACATCGGAAATCCATTTACGAAAAAGTGGTGCCCTTGCTCATTACTTTGCGTGCTCTTGGTGGGGCAATACCGTGCCCCCAGATTCCAGTTCCTCAGTGTTACAAATCAGCAGTTCGTCTCTTAAGCGGGACATAAGACGTTCAAGTAATTTGATTAAATAGGCTGGCTGTTTGATAAAATTACTTGAACGTCTATAGCCCGAACAGCTCTTAAAACAGAACAACCTTTATATTCCTCTCAAAAACCACCAAAACCCCCACCTGGCAGGCTCATTAGGTTTATTCCTATGTAGTATATTGGGCGCGAAGATTGTCGCCAAATTAGCGGCGTCCATCTTGTTGCCGGGCTCGTGATGGTCATCCTCGGAGTGCGCGGCCAGCTGCGCCAGGAACGACAGCAGCGCGTTCAGCGTGTCCCTGTGTGCTGCTGGCAGCAGCTGCACGATCAGGCGCAGGGCTTCCCATTGGAAGCGACGGTTGTGGATTTCTGGAATTAAAAGCAGCTTTTTAAAGACCAGGTTTTGGAGAGATCTTCAAACTAGTTTTGAGATTATGCCTCCCCTTTTTCTTCTAGATTTATTGATTACAATTTTAAATTAATTAACTCTTGCAGACCCTTCAATAATGAAAGACGGAACAGCACCTAAAAACTGTGGCTTAAAATTAAACTGAGGAAAAAAAGGTGTGAAAACTTCCGAGCAATTTCAAAATAGTTAAGTAAATTTTAAAAATTTGATAAAATCGTAAAACCGAGTTTTAAGAAAGCGTAAGTTTCAAGGACCCATAAGAAACTCACTTTGCGTGTGCAAAAATGCGGGGTACAGGTCCCTGCAAAGTAGAGGATCGGGCAGGTCTCGGAGGAACTCCTTCAGCAACGTGGCCACGTCATGTGGACATACTGCCGAGTCCAGCGCCGCCTCCTGACTCCGCTCCCAATCCTCGCGTAACTGGAAAGGTAGGGTATATCTGTTAGTGCTTATTGTCGATCAGATTAACGTGTAGAGGGTTCATCATCGCAATCCTGCGCATTTAGAATTTCTGTGGTGGTAATACTATCTTCAGACTACAGAGATGATCGAGTTTATCTAATACAGAATATTACGTACAGCAAACAGCCAACGGTGCCTGCATATTTTTGTGCATCCTAAAACTGTCTGCTATATTTCACTTTTCGCTATAACATCTCATTGTTCAGTTTTAAAAACAAACATTTGGATATCCAAATCTTTGGTTACAAAAGAGGGCGGTCAAACTTAATAACTGTAGTTCTTAGATAAAGATTTTAAAAGCAGCAAACATTGCAAAATTTAGGTACTATTACCATCGTAAGTTAATAACACTTTCAAATTATTCGCTCACTTCACAAACAAGTCTATCTTCGTCTCTCAACAATGTACCAGCAATCAGCACGAAACATAATACTTAGCACTACAAATCCATAATAGATGTAGCAACTAGGCCACGGAACTACTCGGCAATACCTTGCCGTTTGGGAAAACATCTAATTCCGTCGATCAGTGTTATATTCTCAAGGAGCATGTTGACTCGGGAGTGTAAACAAGGGACTCCAGGAGATTGAGTGCCGTTAATTCTGTCATAGCGGGCATACTTAGTTGGTGCGCTGATTGGGAGATAGACTTTGGAAGCTAACTTTTATGGTAGTTTTGGACAATCAAATATATTTTTAATGACTTTATCTAGAATAACAGCTTACTCGTACTAACTCAGACGACGGATGATTTCATAAAGGTCGAGCAAAGTGTAATGCCTTTAAAAAACTTTGTAATGCTTAAAAAAAACTTAAATTAGAAAATATTGATCTTCCCTCCCGACAATTATTTACACGAAATCAATTTCGAATCATATTCGAGGATAGACTGTTCCAACCACGCTTATATGATCATCAGAGGAGACGTAGTCAGTGAGCTCACCGAATCAAATGACATCCACTTTTAGATCTAAGACCAAAGCCAGAATGTGGGGTTATCTTGCCAATCAAGGGTGTGCTGTTTCCTTAATTAAGATCTTCAGCTGATTAGCCACCAGATGCATCACATGCTATTATTGAGACGTTCGAAATAGACTGCAATTGCAGTCTTAATGATAGCTCTATTAAAGGATTGGGCTATGTTTAGAAAAGTGCCGAGACCGTCACTTAGAGATACTGCTACCTATTGCTGTATCTTCAGATTTGATAGTGTAGCTATGAGTATACTAAAGGCCTCATTGTTTCGAACGAAATAAGATATTCTCATTTATAATATAAGATATGATACATTGTCATACTTCTCACCCTCCTGCTATTTATTGAGTTGTATTTTTAAATTTCCTAGATCTTCTAATACCCCTATGAGATATACCATACCAAACGTCATCATATAGGTGTCAAACTTTCTGACATCAGAAAATTGGACTACGAACACGAGTTTTAGAAATTTTCGACACTTTAGTAGTCCAAGATAAACTTCTTCTCTTACCTGTCTCACTCTTTTCTTACCTGTCTCACTCTTTTCTTGGAGGCGGATACCCTGAACAGTCCGAGGGTGTGTATGCCATGCCTCCTCAGGTGTGAGAGGCAGGCGGACACAATCCCCGGCACCTTGGGGCCTCCCAGACCGGCTTCCTCCAGGCCTGCCCAGCCCCATTCTCCTGAGTCACAGGATTCACTCTGGAATGGCGAAAAAAGATGGGTTAATTTTACACAACATTACGCTTGTAATCTCCGAAGGGTTTGGCAGAGTGTATATAGCTATTGTACCTACACTCACATTTCGCCAGTTACGTTTAAATCCCATGAACAGTCCCATGTAAGCGGAGGTAGAGGGTATTGTAATACAATCATCATCTGCCTAGCCGTTTCCCAACTATGTTGGGGTCGTCTTCCAGTCTAACCGGATGCAGCTGAATACCAGTATTTTAAATGGAGCGACTGCCTATCTGATCTCCACAACCCAGTAACTGGGTAATACGATACCCCTTGGTAAGACTGATTGTCAGACTTTGGAGCTTCTGACGACCCGTAACGAATGTCAAAGATCCACAAATGACAGCCGGGACCAATTGGGCTTAACGTGCTTTCCGAGGCACGGAGGAGTCATACTGTAATGCAATATGAACTCTATTAACTGTCGGTCAGAAAGATTACATGCTATCGTGTTCACTCCAAAATAAAAATATGGTGACGCCCTCGCTTGCCAGTCAAATGCCGCTGCGCTGTTGCCTCTTTTAGGTTTTACTTCATCATGTTATTTGTCACCCCATCCTCTATCAAACCCATTTATATAGTCGCAGCAGTCACGTCTGTGATGCCCGCACTCATCGCATCAAGCTTATCATAGTTTTGATCTCAACCTTCTCAAGCTTGCACGTGGACCGTCAAACCACATCGAAAAGTTGACTAGAGTCTCATCGAATCATCGAAAAGTTGGCAATTTAAAAAATCAAGCTTGCTGCAACTCGATATTATTTATTATTCAAGACATATTATGCGATACTTAAATCAGTACTTCATTATTTGTATAATAATTAGACATGTAATAATGTTACTTAGAAGTGAAGTAAAATATTCAACAGATAATAATTCGTGGACAGCTTTCGTTGGTCAGACTCTAACGAGATCGCCGAACTTCGAAAAAATTAGGAACATATTAATGGCAAATCCTTATTCAGTTACGTCCTTAACCATCCGTTCTAACTAAACCTATTGTGGTTTTTGTATTTCCAGAAATTCTGATTCTTAATCTTTCTGAAACATAATACAATCAATCAGCCGTCCAATCACATTCTCTTCCTTTTGTAAGTCAGCACTCCGTTCCCACAAGGTAAGTAATTTCATCGGATTTATTATAGACTTAGTTATTTTAGTACAGGGTATATATACACGGTGCGTCGGCGCGTCATACGATAATTTTATCGCGGCCTTAATGATCGAGATGTGAGGCCAGGTAACCGGATACCTATGACGACATGTGACGTCACAAACGACCTATTGACACTGTAACACAAGGTTCGTTCTTAATTACAAAGTATTTTCAGACAGCTTAAAATAAACTAGGAAGCTTTTTCATGTTCTGTAAAGTTTATTTTTATAGATTACGTGGAGAAATTACTCAATGTTACGCTGAACATTGTTGGTTGAGCTTTGGCGAGTTTTTGCGAATCTAAATTAAAATATTTCTGCGTATTATATTAACCGTTGACATTCATGATCATCACAACATGTTATCGCGTGTTACATTTTGTTTACATTTGATTTGAAATGTTACTATAGTGCCGTTCAAAATATCTGTGTTTATACAATGTATTACATAATTTTATTATGGAATTGCCAAATATGGCAATTCCATAATAAAATTCGATGGTAGTGAAATTGTCTTTCCTTCCTTTTTTTATACCGGTAATGTTTTGTAACAATGCTACGATATTTTAAAGCATAATGTTGGCTGCGCTACATTATTATAGTCGACATAGAAACTCAACGAGTTTGTCCTTGCTACTATGCTACCAGTATTACCTATAACCACTTTATGATAAAAAAAATTAAGCACGTAGGGGCTCCATACTTGATTGGATGTAGTTGCTAAGCTGTAAGCTGCTCAGTCAGAAGTCTAATGATGTGTAAGCACTTGATGCTGTGAGGAGAGTTCTGTAGGTATAGCGCATAACCATCACCGTAATAAATAGGAATGCTGGATCAAACATACTGTACCAAATGATGAAAGCGCGAAGAATGGACATTATCCCACAACCAAATATCGCGCGATCTATCAAAAAGCACGGTACATTAGGACAACGCCTTACGAGTTATAAATCTCCAACATCAAAGACTTGAAATAAACGCTACATAAATATAATATGACGTGCTGTTTGTCACGATCAATATAAACTAACGACGCATCGCACATACTTCGGATGCCAAACACTCGGTGTAATGACTGGCATCTGATTGAGTACTAAATATTTACTGGTTGTGACTCAGTTAAGACAAGTCTATAATGGTTACTGCTATGCATCCATAACAAGTGGTAACGATGAAAGCAAACAAATAAGAAAGATAGTGGGGTGATAATGGCCCCGATGTAATGAGGTATTTAGTCAAAGACTTAACAACTCTAAAAACCGTTGGTATGTCTAGAAAATAAAACAAGATAAAAACACAAAAATAGGAGAACTGATGTTTTAAGAATATCCGGCGAAATCGGTCCTGGAAAGGGATAGAGATTTCAACAACTACTCAATCAATCTGCCTAGCCTTTTTCCAACTATATTGGGCTCGGCTTCCAGTCTAACCGGATGCAGCTGAATACCAATATTTTACATGGAGCGACTGCCTATCTGACCTCCACAACCCAGTAACTGGGTAATACGATACCCCTTGGTAAGACTGGTTGTCAGACTTTCGGGCTTCTGACGACCCGTAACGACTGCCAAAGATCCACGAATGACAGCCGGGACCAACGGCTTATCGTGCTTTCCGAGGCACGGAGGAGTCTCGGTATGTGAAGATGGTTACCCATCCACGGAGCGACCCCGGCAAACCTTAAAGATTGACCCGCTTAACCTGAAGGATTGACCCGTGCGGCTGTTATTACTTCGCCACGAGCTCGAGTAGTTTAACAACTACTCGCTTAACAGTATGAGAAAACTGTCTTCAGAGATCCTACAAAGGACCAGTAAAACTAAAATCAACGATTGGTAAACACAACGGTCCATAACTGACCTAGCAACCAGATTGAAACTAGCAACTAAACTGTTAAAACGGCTATCATTAACCCATTACATAAACCAAACCGCAAAGTGCAATAAATCGAAATCACCTCACAACAATGTTGTTAACTGCATCATACCACAAACACGAAAGCCACGATATTAAGACACATCTCGTACAAACAACGGATGTCTATCATAAGGAATGTCTTGAATTTTAACCAGGGATTCCAGAACATACAATACATGTTTATTCGTCAATCCAGCGAGTAAACATGCAGTCGAGAAGCTGTCATTGCATGGTTAATGATTGATATTATGATTAAATGATCTGTTTGACTGACTTTCTGCTGAATTTCATCCTTGTACGGAATTCCATATTTTTTATTATTTAAAAAAGTACAGCCACATCATATACATTAAACTTATGATAGAAATAATCTTAATAACTAAAGGACTATTAAGATTTTTCTTCTTAGTTCCTTGTACTGATGCGAAATGTCCAGTAGCGGACGTCTTTCAGCTGAAATGATGATGATGACGATGTGAAATCTCACAGTTACTTTAGCTCTGTAGAGCTACAGCTTAACCTGTTCCATAAATGTACATATATGTGCGATAGTTGCTCTAGTGTCAAAACAATGTTGATTTTAAATTCAAGCTATTTTGCTTTGAAACACTCAGTAAACTCTGGGCGTTCAGCCCAACTAACTGCACAGATTTTATAATGGCCCGGAATGCCGTGCAAAACAACGTACGACAGCTGCTGCTGACATTTAAAAAAAAGTTTCGGTAATTCCCTATAGTTATAAAAAGATTCCAAATTCCAGTACAAAATTCTTGCTATCTACCATACAATTTGAAACGTTTATCTCCAAACCGCTCCCACATTAACCTAGACGGTATGTTTACCCGTCACATAGACGTAAATCTTAAACAAGACGATGCTCTGTCATTACAGGGATTTATTGACTCGTTAGCTGTGATCTGCGTTGTCATAGCAACGCCTACGTTATCGCCGTCTGCGCAACTGTCTGGGCCCTATTTCTGAAGGATTAGTTTACTAGGGTAGACCTACTAGTGTAAACTCCACGTCAATGTTTCGTAAATTCTGTTTCGTTTTACTAGTAATATTAACGTGTGGATTAATTTCCGATATTCTCAAGTTGGTTGTAACTCTTCATCGTCTACTGGCCCTTAAACTCGCGACAATCTAAGAAGTCCATTTTGACGTTTTGTTCTCGTACTTGTAATAAAACGTTATGCCTTGAGAATCAGTTTTATGCAATGTAGATAAGTCGTCGATTACAAACTCTCTAAGTATGTTTAATAGATATGTCTCGAGAATCAGTATATAAGAAACCAATTTTTTTTTCATCGTAACACAACGGATTTTTATAGCTGTCAAAACGGACTTCTTAGATTGTCGCGAGTCTAGTCCAATTTTTTAGGCTCGGCGCAAAATGGCTTATTTATTCAACCATCTGTACCAGCCGTTATCTCAGTGCCTGGTCACCTTCTTAATATTCATTTCATACTTGGGTGAATATTTGAAGATAGACATATTCAGGATTCGAAAATTAAGTTCAAATAATGCTTCCAATTACAACTTTTATGAATTTAACGTAAAGTTTATAGTGCAGATTAGCTAAATAAATCAAACGCACAGTATTTGAACTTCAATATAGGTCTGAATCTGAAGCTGAAAATTTTCGTCGAACGGTGATGAGATATGGAACACACGGTAATTAGTGTTTAAAAATGGTAATTATACTTCGTGATTGGTAATTTTAAATAAAATGAATAATTTACTTAAATCACATACTTTATTTATTATTTAGGTTACTTATTAAATGGCATCAAACTTAGCTATTATATCGACTTGACTGTATAAAAAAAAACTCAAAAATCAACCGGTTTTCCTAAAATTCAATAATATTATTTGTCTAGTAATTTAAATAAAATCAACTAGAACACTGGTTCAAAACTTAGTGTAAATAGAATTCAGACCTACATATACAAGTTCAATCTAAGATATTTCTTAAACTCGATGAGATCTTATACAAAAACTTGAGAATATTTAGGTATGCTTAAATCCGAATCGGTCTCACTTTCATGACCAGAAACCGCGCATGTAGGTAGGTACTTAATCATAAAAGTAGTAGATCTACACACATAACATAAACAGACTAAAAACTTTTTACAAAAAAAAAAACAACCGACTTCCAAAAAAAACACTAAAAAAGTGAAATATAACTTTAATTTCGGACGTCGGTGTCTTTGCTTTTCAATTGACTTAATTTAAAAAAATAAGTAAAATATCAATAATATAAACAAGTTTTCAAAATAAAAACAATACCTAATAATTATCTTTCTAGTAGGTAATCTAAATAAAATCAACTAAAACATTGCTTCAAAACTCTGTGTAAATAGAACTCAGTCAGCTTCATACAAATGTAATATTTCCTCCTTCGATTGCTAATTTTTCCGAAACAACAGCAACATTTTTCACTCTGAAAAAAAAATAAGTAAGTGGCTCAGACCAAATGTTAGTGGTAGGTGGGTAGTCAGTATGTAAGTTTATTTTATTGCGGAGGTGTCAGTTCACATCGAACGATAAACAATCGATCACTTCGCCCTTGGGCTGGCCTAGCGAAGTAAGAAGTTTCAGTATTAATAAGAAGCCAGCTTATACTGGTGCTAATTACCATTTTCAATTTCTCATTACCGTTCGCCAAAATACGAACGGGAAAAATGGTAATTATATAAACGGTAATTAGATTTTTGTACACTCTCTCACATTATACGTTCTTTCTGGAACTTAATAACTTGGGAACTTAATCAAAGCAAAGAGTATCCTATGGCGACTATAACAGTGCATAAAAAGGATAAATAAGAATAATAGACTTACCACGGGCAACTCGAACGGTAAGGAGATTTTTGTTTGCCAAACACGATTTCTGGGCGATTAAGGTACGCTACAGTTGGCGCCAAAACACTCTTTGACGCGAGACCTGCACCAGTCGTGACGTGGAACAGAGCGCGACCGCTGAGTTACTCTTTCAGATACCAATAAACTACGCGGTACAAAATAATCCTGCGACTATTTGAACAAATGGTAGTGAGCATGAAGTGTTGGGACAATTTTCAAAGTCGTTAAAACTTACCTAAAAGTGTTCTTTAATGTGTATAGTTTTGCTAATTGGTAAAACATGTCGTGTACTATCTAAAATACTACAAAAAAATACGATCTTTAGGGTTTATTTATAACCTTTCGAGCATGAACTGCTAAAATTTGGAAATTGGGACACGAATGGTGATGAGATTTGAGGAACGTTTATGAATATAACATATTTGTTTATAACAATAGGAATATGTTATGTCCATCTGTATATAGTGCTGGACCTATGTTTTACGGGAAGTAAACAAAAACATAACTTTATATCTCACTAAGTAGTTATTTGGGGAGGGCCGTAATATGCATATGTTCAAAGAATCACCCACTTACCACAATCCATCCATCATCTCCTCGGACTTCATCTTTCCTTGCCATCCATATCACGCTCAAAACTTTCACTCGCAACATGTCCCTTTCTTCCATAATTCTCTATTAGCCGTCATCTCGGTTGTCACTCCCTTTCTAGCCATATCATCTTTCACACAGTCCATCCATCGTTTCTTTGGTCTTCCCCTACTCTTATAGCCATCGACATTCATACTCAAAACTTTCCTCATTCCTTCATCGCATCACGTGCACATGACAACCGATTTCCGCACAATTTTTCAGTCACCGGTGCCACTTTCAGACTTCCTCTTATGTACTCATTTCTTATTTCAGACTTCCTCTTATGTACACACATTAACATTCTCTTAACATTCTCGTCTCAGCTGCATGCAATATGCAACATGTCCCTCATATCAACTCGAAATAATAATCAGCAATAGTAGTACAGCATCTAGAGACGTTAACTAAGATTCCTGCTCTTACCCCATTTTATTTGGGGAGGTATAGGATTTCTTCCTCGCTCATACATATCTATAACCCGTCGTCGCATTATTCACCCCTTTTCTAACATCAGTTACGAGAGTTTATCGACTCAAAAGCAAATGTCTAATGAAGTCTTAATCAAATAAAACCGGTGATTAGCACAAGATTCGATGTCTTACATAATGATATCGTTCTATTTGCGGTATGTGTTTAAGAATTACAGGTAAATGTTGACTCAGGTAAATGCTGTTGCAATTATTGGGTTATTGGTTTCAGCATCATGTGTATTGTTCTTTGATAAACATTTATCTTTTACTAATGAATCTACTTTCGATTTTGTTGGATGTTATTGAGATTTTCTTTTTACTTTTGGTGTACGTGACCAGGGCTTTGTTAGTCATCGCCTACATGTATATTCATCATTCTAGTCATTATTTTGATCTTTTAGGAATTTGATTTATTTTTAAGGAAGTGACCACACTAAACTTATCGACGTGAAATCTGCTTGAGCCGATCACGTATCACCATAATTTTCGGTTACTTCAGGCGATCGGAATTTTAGCAAGACGCCGATCGGCGTTGAGACGCGTCGTCCAAACAGAAATGAGACGACTGACTTCTTTTTCGCTTTATTGCATGAACATAAAGCTTTTTTTGACCGGCACAAGCTTATTCCGCGTCAATAAGTGTGTCACTCCCTGATACCGCTTAGCAACTAAGCGGTATCAGGAATTGACCACACTGTACACACACTGACTAAGCCTTAGCCAATACAAGATGCAAAAAATGGTAAAGATTCTTCTCAGTAAGTCTCTGCCGTAAGCAGAACGACAAAAGGCTGAGCTAACTAGTCTAATATCCAACAGATTACATTTTGTACACTAAAGACTAATATTGAAACCTTAGTAAAAAGCCCAGATAAAACTCCTAGAAAAACCATTTGTCACATTAAAATGTAACAGTTCACATGAAATATAATGTATCCAACTAAAAACACAAAACATAAAAGCGTCGGTCACAAATATAATGGAGCACAAAGTAATGGCCATTTACCACTTAGTTTCAAGCCAGTTTTCTGCTAAACGTGGCTAATGCAGCGAATGCGGCGTGGAAAATTTTCTAGTTCACACAAATATATGTTAAATTTTTTTAGTAGTTGCATATTTTGCTTTTTAATGCAAAAAGAAACTTATATTAAAACTTCCTTTTTGAATTAATTCAGAAGAGTTCTTGACTAGGTGAGCGAGTGTATCTATGGCAAGAGGAATGGACAATTTTTCCTTGTCTAAAGTATCTGAAACTGGTCCGTACCTAATTTGGCCATTGTTTCTCATAGTCAATGTTATCCGTAAAACTATGAAAAATTAAGAAACTACAATACTATTGCACGATTATTGGTATTGTAGCCATTCCTGTTCAAGATCTTTAGAGTTTAGACAAGATGCGGTTGTGTACATTTTTTCTTGTCATATTTTAAGCAAATATCTCAGCGTGGCTCAAAACGGTCAATTCGGATCTGGCATCATGACGAATTAAATGAATCAACAAAGCGAATCCATACAATTATCCAAATTCTATACCCCATGCCTCTTCAAAGAGTGAGTAAACTGATTTGCATGGCTGATAGTCCCAGGTGCACCGCCACGTCACACATTACGTGTCTTGGCGACCAATCTAGAACTATTTCTGAGCGCTCAAATGGCGAATGACGAACAGTAGCATTTACATGACCAGTCTTCTATGACCCTCCTGACCCCTCTCTATTGTAACACTTACTGGTTCGGAAGGGGATTTGAGTGGGGAGCATAGGGGTCTACGAATATTGGTTGGTTGAACCTAGACGGGACTGGGTTGCATTACAAAATAGATGTCAATTGTATTATAGATTGATCGATTGATGCATCTTTAATTCATCGAACAGTTCTATTGTTAGTTTTTGTGATCTATTTTTGGATGTAGTGTTTAGTTATCGAACTTTGTGGTTATGACTCAATGGAAATGTAAAATTCTTACATCTGTATTCAGCGTTGCCGGTAGACAGGCGATATTTGATGGAAATCTTCAAACTAGTCATAATTTTAATTCTGTTGCAATTGCTATGTTCGATAGCTTTTCACTCACACTTACATAATCATCATCTGTCTAGCTTTTTGCCAACTTTGTCTACGTGTTCTACTCTACTTATTTTACGTATTGTAGTGAATTTTTTTATAGAAAACCATCGACGTTTCTAGCTTTTTGGGCTTCCACTGACAGCAGCGTCAACAGGACAAAAAACATGAAACTTTTATTTTTTCCGGGCTCTTAAAAACCATTGCCTCCATAAAGATATCATCATCCATCATAATGTTTTGGGGTCGGCTCATTACATTATTCTCTTTATCACCTAATATTTAGTCTATCTCACACTAATGATAATACTTGACAATTTCTTGTTACATATATACTTTATTCGCTTATTCTTGCGAATCACATGTCTTTAGCACAAAATACGAACACGACTACGGCCGATAACAAGTTACCGCGGCCTTTTGTGAATGGTATCACTTGGGTTTCTTGGACTATTCAAAAATGACGAGGCATTTTACAAAACGGCGAGAGTTTGCATCCGCACGTCGCCGTTTTTATAATGACAAATCATGAAATATACCGACAGATACAAGACATTATCAACTTAATATAAGACTTACATCATCGCCCTTCTCCAGGGCTCCTAGAGAGGCGAGCGACGCCCGGGAGCCGCCATGCTGCTGCCGTCGCAACGCCCGCTCGCTCTCTACGCACTGCGCCAGAGGAACTCCGAAGACACTGCCACCCGTGGACTCTGGAGAAAGAACAGAAAGAGTGTTAAGAAATAAAACAACATCAAAAGAAAGAAAAACAAAAGCAGATCGTAACGCCTTTATAGGTCGGAACATAAAACTAGAGTATTTTTTAAAACTGGAAAAGTGTCGGGGGTTTTAAAGTGTTTTTATCTAAGATACAATGGACTCAGTTGAATAGACGCTTCTGTTTATCGAGGTGGAAACAACTTATTTACCATAGGTACCCAGGCACTGGGAGCAGAACTAAGAATAATGAAGAACGGTAAACGTATAGCCGACAAATTCTTGTTTAAGAACCAAATTCCTACAGTGAAACCAGACATCCGTATCGTAGGCATTTCGTGGAAACCTAAGACGGGCTTCCCCGAAAGGGGTAGGCGATAGTGCATTGTCCTACACCCACCACATGTCTGTATTTGTTGACGGTATTTGGTTCCCGTGTCAGGGGGCGAGTCTATCATTAAGACAAAATGCGCTAATTGAATATGTTTTTCTCTTTTTACTTCTTGCATCACTATTTTCAGATCTTAATTTAAACGTCAAATTAATTAAAAAAAAACGTCATTTCTTCTGATTCTACGGTGGTCAAGCCGAGCGTGCAGAACTTGGAAGAAACAATGAAACGTCATGAAGGAATAGTTTAAACTAGCTTCTCCTCCCCATCAACGTTATCCTTTAAGCCTACCTCAAATTTTATCTCGCTCGCACCATACTACTCGCGGCCTGAGTGAGAGCGAGACGGAATGGGGTACTGACGGCTCTCAAGCCTCGAATATTTTAGGTAATTGCTTTTTATGGTTAAAATAGTAATTAAAAAAAAAAACAAGGTTGCTTTATAGTTAGTTCAGTTACTATGCAAAGTTTCATGATCTAAGTTGTATTTTTTGAATAACAATCATGAATCTTCAACTTTAACAATATATTTATTTCAAAATTAAGGCTGCAGTATTTTCGGCATAACGGAGGATCATGGTAAGCAATTTGAGGTAGGGTAGGGCCTTAAGCTTTAAAGGATAACGCCAATCAGTACGCTGGGCAGACACGTATTTTATTTTATTTTATTTTATTTTTTACGTAGATGACTACTGCCTAATCTCATGAAGCAAATCCCTGCGAGCCACCTCTCAGGACATCCACCGATCTATTCTATGCTAGGAACTAAATGCCATGTTAATATTAGCCAGTCTATTTGCACCGTGGTATTAATATGATGCTAAACGCTTCATAAAGTTAAGAACGGTCGCAGACGGGCGGGTAACAACTGCGACAAAGGTCGCGTCTATTCCGAGCGCCGCATGCGCAGCGGTACGTCGCTAATGCGGTAGCTGTGCATTTTTGTTATCATCATCATCATCATATTTTTGAGCTTATTCCCTAGGAATTATATTATGTATGCTAAGTATCAGTTCAATCTGATGCCAGGAAGTGCTGGAAAAATATATGAACGAATTAGTGACTAAAAAGCTTATAAAAAAAAGTATACAAAAACTAACTAAACTGCCAGCTGTAAGCTAACTACGGTTTACAAGAGTTAAGACAATCAGCACAACATATCAGTCACGATTCTCAAATCAGATCCACCGCTAGTTAAAGGGCCAGTGGATCAGGGGGCCAAGTCTAATAATGTACAAACGTGTCAGTGGTCTCACAATGATGAGTTTTTGACAGATTTTGTATGGCATATCTGTCAAAAACTGATCATTGTGAGACCACTGACACGTTTGTAAATTAGTAGACTTGGCCCCCTGATCCACTGGCCCTTTAACTAGCGGTGGATCTGATTTGATTTGATTTGATCAGATTTAAATCAGCATACTAGGAATACTCGCATTTAGTTACCTCGAGCAGAAACCGACTTCAACGTTGTTAGGAAAAGGCTGAGCGGAAAACAGGAAAGATGTTCCTATTCTTTTCTGAGCTTCGAAACATTTATAAAGATTTGTACAAACATTTGTCAGCTGGAAGTAGTCGGACTAGCCTAATTATAAAGCAAAAACCAACAAAAAAATCCTAGACAATACACGACCATGTGTTTTTCATCACATCTTTAACTTTTTTACTTCGATGATGGATGCTCCAAAGAACGAGTTAGCCACTACATTTCCCATCATATTTGTGTGATGACTAACTTTTTCTATTTAAAACAAAACAATAATAGAGAACTTAGTCATTGTCCGTGAGGAAGCGTGTTTACACACAGAACAAAGTGTATCAGCCTCATACAAGTCATACAATTGGTATTTTGACGAAAAACATACAAAGTTATATTTTAAGGCGATCGTTACCATGTTGCTTGAATTATAGACAAATATACATACATCAGTTATGATTGATAAAGATGTGGGCTGATAGTTGAAAACAGTGGATGTGCTTTTTATTTGATAGGTTGGCACACAGACCGACATACCGCCTGATTCGAAGTGGTTACACCTGAAATACCAGAGTTATTGCGCATGCGTTGCTGCAAAAAGTGACAACGTTGAAAATACTTATATGCTAAAGTCAAAGACAAAGACAAAGTCAAAGTCAAAGACAAAGACAAAGTCAAAGTCAAAGGCTAAGTCAAAGACAAAGTCAAAGACAAAGAAACGGTTCAGGGACAGAAGCAGGCCTGTGATGATATCTTTGTTAGTTTTAAACTGTATATGATGAAGACCACACACGTGAAACCGCTACTACTACACTTTCACACATCTGCACCAATTTTCCCATCATCCAAGGCCGACCTAACTAAACAAAACTATTTGCAGGTTCCCAAGAAAATCGCAATAAAAGCGCGGTTGGGCCTATCAAAAATGTGTATGTATGTGGGTAGTCAAACAATATAGGCGCGCGTTGACGGACACTTCTCAAAAGCGTAGTCTGCTTCTATTTTTAAATCTGTACTACGGCAGAGTTGGCGCTTACGATATTTTAAAATTCATATTTCTTTTTTTTTCTTCGTGTTCGATTTTTGTATCATAGATGAGTCAGTTTGTTTTTTTTTCTAATCGATTGGCGTTCTATTGTTTGTGCTTTCTGTCGATTGGTTTTGCAAGGAATTCTTTTGGGTTAGAGTTTGTGGTGAGCAGTGGATGAGCAATTGCATAGGTATTCATGTCTAAACGTATAGATTTTTGGCAACTTGTTTCAATTTCAAATAAAAAAGGCAGTTTTCCATGGGATTTTCATAGAAAATGATAAATTTTTGGACTGGATATCATAATATTTTCAAGATTTTGTATAACATTCTCCTACCATTAATATTAACGATTCCAATTTCTTTTTTTATTGCTGTGTTAAATATTTTACACTTGACCTACTTCTCATTTTTACACAAATTAGAATTTTCGATATTTCACTCGCTTTTGTCTACATTGAAACCCTCTCTTTAAACAGGGACTGACTTGTAATTTGACAATAACAAAAATAAGTTCAAGATATTTCAGAATCGTTTAACGTTTACACAAACTTCCTATAAAAACTGGGGCGTGTCTGAACGTTGCAAAAACACTGTCCAGACGCATCTCTTACAAGACGGTATTGTTACATCTTATATATTAAGGCCGTGATATCAATGTAACTTCCTTCAGGGTCATAATAAATTAAAGTTTGATTTATTAAACGAAAATTACAATCGGTTTCATTTTAAAATTATAAGTCTTTATGTTAAATAAAAATACGTACAAAAATTACTTTTATTTTAAAACATATAACTTAATATCATATAACGACTATACATAGTGTATTCAGCAGTATTGACGAACTGCAGGGGGCCTAAACCCTCCACATTAGCAATTTCTCTTTCATTTCCTGAATCCCAGCTGTCATTAGCAATTCCTCTAATTTGACATAAAAGCAATACATAGTTTCAGGAATCTCCATAGAAAACTGTCAAACAGATGGATAATTTCGCAACATGAATTACACGCAGATCATATTATGAATTATCAGTTGGTGACATTTTACGATGGTTCATAATATTTTCATATTATGATTCTGCTAAAGTGACCGTTTTAAGCCCCGGACTATAATCTCTTCAGTTCAGCCCGATATTATGAACCTTAACATAATGATCGATTGCAAAGTTCAAAATATAAAGGAACTCGCAAAAAGCACATAGCTTATTAAGCATAAGCAATAATCCGCCTATAATGTTCCCAATACTGGGACACGGGCCTCCTCTCTATGAGAGGGACTGGGCCATATCCACCACGCGGGCCCAATGCGGGTTGGTGGATAAGGAAAAGCACATAAGGAAAATTAATTCAATCAAACGCAACCAGTTCAACATTTTCTTTCTGTAACCTAACAGTTTACACACAATTATAAACACAGGTGAATTTTGTAACAACCTTGAAATGGAAGCCGACAAAGTTAAGAAACTGGCCCAGAAAATACCGTTGTTACGGTTTATTTTAGCGGTAAATGTAAATATTAAACATTCGGTAATAAGACTGTTTACATAATAGTAGTGACCCCTGCGAATTAGTTCTCGTATCATGTTATTTGTTTTTGCATTTCATGCAACAATCTACTTAGATTCTGAGAGCTAATTTTGATTATGATTAAGCTTAAGCGATCTGGTTAAGCTACGCATGCCGAGGTCGGGCCGTGGGTGGGTGACTATCTATTTTGTACCGAAACTCCACCGTTCCTCGGAAAGCACGATAAGCGGTATAACCCGGCTGTCATTTGTAGATATTTGACAGTCGTTACGGGTAGTCAGAAGCCTGATAGTATGACAACCTGTCTTGCCGGATTTCGTGTTACCCAGTAACTGGGTGATGGAGGTCAGATAGGCAGTCGCTCCATGTGAAATACTAGAAATCAGCTGCATCCGGTTAGACTCGAAGCCGACCCCAACATAGTTGGGAAAAGGCTAGACAGATGATGAATGAGTTTTGCGGATACAGTTATCAATCTCAATATATCACAATAATGTTGTATTACAAATTAATATTGTGGTGTATTCAGCTGAATATTTTCCTTAAGCATTAGAAAGCGCGCGTTATTTTTATCATGCCACAGCTATTCGCTCAGCATTCGCGGAATTCGCCCCGTCATATAGGTAGGTAGGTAGGTAGGTAAATGCAGCTGATTCTACGTTCACGAATTCTAATGAACGTGAATGTAAGTAGAGTTTAGTTGCTAAGGCGAAAAGAGAGACCGCTACGAGGCTTTTATTGTAAGCAAAGTGGAAACATTTTAGTTGGACACATTGTGATCTATGGACCGCACGCATAGAGTACAGAGAGTACATAAACCACCAGCAACATACTTGCTGATTTGAGGGACACTAAACGCCCTTAGGTGTAAAAACAATTGCGGGAAAGTCCGAAAAGGATACCGGGCAACAGGCAACTGAAGGAACACGGGTGGGTTTTAGTCAGTAAAAGTCGGACACGCCCTTCCGCTCCGCACAGAGCGGGAGAAGTCATTTGATGATACCGAAACTTCAAAATATTCAATAAATTAAGACATAGCTTCTACATAAGCTGTTCTCAGTATGCTGTTGTCTAAACCAGAGAAGAAGAGTCATTCAAGCGGTTTAGATTGAAGTGATCAGCTATCATTTTAGTTGATGACAGCTTGACGAAAAATCTTTACGTTGTTTTTTTTAGGGATTCCCCGAGTTTAATGTCTCCGTCTTTAGACGTTGACAAATACGCGTTTTAAATTATGTGTCATTGACGTAGGGTTAATTACCATTATATTGGAAGTAAACACTCTAAGTGGCCGCTGCTACATACTTGTTCTTTACCCCTTTAACTTTGGTTAATTGAGTTTTCTAAAAACATTAAAAATCAGTACAAAAATGTACATGGAGATTTTCTTTCTAAATCGAGATCATTTTTTCAACAGAACAAAAAAACAGTATTTTGTTATCCAATCAAATCTGTCATTTCACACGTGTCTCTTCCAAAAAGATGTCATAACTCAGTAGATGGCGATCGATAGTGATTTGATAGTGGAGTGTTGATAAAGCGACGCGGGTAAACGGCGTGATTTAGTCTCGACTCACTCTTGGCACGGGTTCAGATTGCCGGAATATTTCACTAGTCGCCAGCCCCCGCAGTAACCATGTTTTAAGGAACTTTTTGCGCTAAAATGCGATTTAAATTACTAGGTTTAGGGTTCCGTTTTAAAAAGCATAATTAAAATAACTTGCCCGAAAGAATTCAAAATGTGACTTAATAAATCAATAAAATAGGTTGAAACTCGTATAAAAAGGCACTTTTGAATAAAATACAAAAGACGCTGATATATTTAGTAACCTATTCCGCTTGACTATTCTTCAAGAGTCATAAAAACTCTGTAAGAAAACCACATCGCGCGCTGGACGCAGAGACTCTGCGTCCAGCGCTCGATGTGGTAACACGTCGCGTTCTGGTTTGCAATTGGTCAATCGTCATCCTGAAGATGCCTCGTTGAGAGGTGAAACACGTGTCGATTTCTTACAGAGTTTTTATGACTCTTGAAGAATAGTCAAGCGGAATAGGTTACTAAATATATCAGCGTCTATTGTATTTTATAATGGATTTCCGCAAAGTCACGCCTGAATCAATTAACTAGCACTTTTGAATATCAAAATTTATAAGACAAAAGTAAAATTGAATGCCTTGCAAAAGTTGGTTTCTTATGGAAAAGAAATTAATGGATGAGAAACTCAATAATTTCACAATAAGAACAGTACCCTTGGGAATCCCTTCCCCCTTGCACAATTTGATTCGGAAAACCTAAAGTAAAAGGCATACTGAGCCTTTACTGCAAAATATCATGCCTTGCCCTGTTAGCTGCAAAAAAAAAACTCGTCGAAAAGAGAGCCTCATCCTTTTCTGAAGACGATTTAAATAATATATTAACAACGACGTGTGCGCCCAAAACTTTTCACGAAAAGATTTATTTTGGCATATTTGAAAAATTTATATTCTAACTGGAAGGTAGATTTTTCTAGAATTTAAATTTCATTGACTTTGTGATAACTTAAACTGTGTTATTATTTTTTGTTTTGTTTGTATTTTGCATGCCGAAAGGTAAAATAATAATATGGTGATAACATACATCTTGTTATCACACACAAATTTCACCGTTGTACCTTGTATCATTGGTACATGGTTGTATGACATCTACATATTGTTTACCCGTAATATTTGCAAATAAATTATTTTGAATTTTAATTATATCAGTGCATTCAGACAAACCTAACTACTACGGAACCCTTTTTGCGTGGACCGATATTGTCTTAGCCATTTGCTTTTGCAAGATAAATTCGCTTGGCGCGTCTCTTGACAATCTAGGTAAACAATGGCTGGACAGGGTCCATTCGGCTAGCCTAATATATCAATAAGTCTAGTCTAGAGACATGCTTTATTGCGCCAAGTCATAGCGTTTGTATTAATTTGTGTAATCAAATAATTATGTGTGTTTATTGGGTGTAATATTTATTTTTGGTTTCTATGCTGGGTTAGTCGTGACGTTATTAGATGGAATATGTGGTTTCGTGGTTAAATGGAACAGGGATCTTTCGATTTCATCTTGGAACCATAACTAAGTCGCTCAAATAATCAGCATCGCCATTTTGCATTAGCTGAACTTAATTATACAATAATTATAAGACAACTTGGTCATTAGAAAATAGAAACACTGTGATACGTCAAATATTTCTTTAAATAAACTAGAAAGGTCGTTATTTCCTATCCGACTGCAGCTGAATTGAAACCTCGAAGCAAACTCAAGACATCTAGATTTTTCCAAAGTCCAGACATTTCGTATAAGGGTTAGGTTATTTTTAAACCATGCAGATTAATGTCTGAATGTGTCTGGATAATATCGATCTCTTCAGAAAATTAACATCAGTTTCTGAAAGACCTTCAAAAGCGCAACAGCAATTTGGTATGCAAAAAGTTATGTTTCATCACCTGGCTGGCCTTTCCCCAACGACGTTAGGGTCGGCTACCAGTCTAACCGGATACAGCTGAATACCAGTATTTTACATGGAACGACTCCCTATCTGACCTCCACAACCCAGTTACTGAGTAACACGATACCCTTGGTAAGACTGATTATATTAGACTTTTGGGCTTCTGGCCACCTGTAACAACTGTCAAGGATCATAAATGACAGCCGGAACCAACGGCTTAAAACGTGTTTTCCGAGGTACGGATGGGTCTGGGTATGTAAAGATGGTCACCCATTCACGAATCAACAGCGGCAAGCGTAGCTTAACTTCATCGATCGACCCGTGCGGCTGTTGCTACAAGCCCCCTATACAAAAAACTATGTTTATCTATTAAAAATTCATTGCATGGCAGTGGGAACGTGTGAAAACGCACGTAGCACATTGGACCAGTGTTTAACAATCGCAAGTGAACATTGAAATACCTTTCTTTTGCTAGCAAACATTTCTGAATAGTTCGCACTATAAACTTTTTTGGATAAACAATGAACAGATGAATTGTAAATATTAGGAGATGAGGCGTTCCTGGGAGCTGGCGGAGATACGAGAGGTATGCGATTGTATGAGCTGTAATGTGCCACGTGTTCATGTGCTGTTGTACTCTGTCTTTGTTACAAGCCTTCGGCAGTAGGTTACGGTACAAATGTACGGACTGTGTGAAAGGTGATATATGGCTATAAAGGGGGTGACTTTCGAGATGACCACTATTAGAGAAGTATGGAAAAAAGATGTTGCGCCGACCGCTAATAAATTGGGATTAGGGTAAAACAATGATGTTAAATCATATGTGTCCAGTTTTAAGGAATGTCACCAAAATGTTTAGGAAGTGAAAGTTCACATCTCTACAGAGGTGATGACGAAACTTTAAACTTCAGTACAAACTTCAAAAGGTAGATTATTTATCTACAACTGTCTTAAAGACGTTTATGAGGTAGCATTTAATGTATGTATGGATGCGTCTACAAATAAAACAAAACCAAACAGAGAAAATAAAGTAAGAAAATAAATATTTTGGCCCCCCACGGGTAACAAATAATAATCTGAAAACTGTTGAAAACCTACTATCTAACTATCTGCCTTTTCCCAACAATGTTGGGGTCGGCTTTCAGTCTAATCGAATGCTGCTGAATAACAGTATTTTACATAGAGCGACTGACTATCTGACATCCACAACCTAGTTACAGGATAACACGATTACACGATACCCGTTGCTTAGACTGGTTGTAAGACGACTGTCCATATTTACGAATAACAGCCGGGATCAACGGCTTCCCGAGATACGAAGGGGCCTTGATATGTAACGGGTGGTCATCCATCCACGAGCCGACCGCTGCAAACGTAGCTTAACTTTCGAAAGACCCGTGCCACTGTTATCTTTTAGACACGACCTATTCGGCAAAAACAGAATGTCGTTACATCAGTACCCAACACTGTATCTAATATGGTGGAAGTTAGAATATAAACCAGTAGCGCCAGTCATAAAAACCATATAAAATAAAGTCTAGATTTATTAAAAACATTTATGGTTCCCGGTGGATTAATACATTCATTGCCTTCTTGACTTTTACGACTCTACGACTAATACATGGGTTTTCCCCGAGAAAAGATAAATAACAGTCTGATCTTCATAGAAAACCAATAAAGTATTTCAATTTGAAACGTGTTTTTTCCTGTTTATCGAAGTCAATATAAATATAATTCAAGCTTATTATTTTCCGGTTGGATAGCATTACAAAATATGTTTAAATCATTATCATCAACTAACCGAACTCATATGTGCTTTTCAAAAAAAGGCTTTCGGGTTCCGAGTATTTGTACATGTGAGATCTTAAATCATCAACAATTAACATCAACCAAGATCAATGAATTTATAATTATTTATTTGACTAAATAATTGATTTACATAAAAAATAACTCAGGAATTCACATATATTACTGAATCTCAATAAAACTGCACAACAAAAGATTCGCTTACAACTTAATTATTGACTGACAAGTTGTAAATCTTAACCCGAGGTCTTAAATTCAGATCAAACCGAATTTTACGATATTCTGGTTTACATCTCAATTAAATAACCGTATCGTTTACACAGGCTTACATTTATATTCGAGATTTCATTGTTCTGAGAATTTCAGACAAAAAATAACTAAAGAATAGTAGTAACTATCGACTTGTCATAATCATAATCATTTTGTTAACATAGGTACAATAAAATAGATGTTATAAAAAAAATTACAAGCGCGCTATGTTATACCAGAAGGCGTACAAATATTCATGGACGTCATTGATACTAAAAATGGATAACATAATTACAATAATCGAACGATATTAATTGATTTTCTCAAAAATAAAAAACAAGAACATGATACATGACTAAAAAGAAAAAAATAAATAAATAATAAGTCGTAGTCGTTTGTCGTAGCTATTTTGTATTTTACTGTGTGCACATAAATAATAAAATAAATAAATAAATAAGTTTACTACGTCAAATATTCAAAAAAGTTTAAACAAATAGAAGAAATGATACAAAAATCACACATGCAATGTTAAATGGACTTCAACTAAAACGGTACCAAGCTAAGGTAAAAAAAAACAGTATTTGCATCGTTGTATGCCATACAAGTTTTGATCATCCTTCACAGCTCTACAGTTTCTCAATTAACACATCTTGCAGATTTATATGTTTACCAAACTTGTGATTATAAAGAATTTAATACGAAATATATCGTCGGATATTTACGAGCGCGATTTAAAGAGATTTCGTAACAGCTGCTTGTGTTCTGACGAACGAGAAAGTTAGTTGGAGAAGTTCGATTTTGTTACAGAATCTCCAACAAATGGATGGGGCCACAGTCTGACAACCAGTCTGCCAAGGGGTATCGTATTACCCAGTTCCTGGGTTGTGGAGGTCAGATAGGCAATCGCCCCATGTAAAATACTGGTATTCAGCTAGATACGGTTAGACTGGAAGCTGACCCCAACATAGTTGGGAAAAGGCTAGGCAGATGATGATGATGGTTGGTTCCACAGTTTTAACCAAGAATGTAAAGAGGGCCATTCTATCTTTACTTAGATATTCTTTGTTTTTTTTGTAACGATTTGTTAAACTACCACCGGGTTTTGGAGGTGAGAAGAACTAGCTCTAAAATACTGGTATTCCGCTGCATCAGGTTAGATTGGAAGCCGACCCCCACATAGTTCTGAAATGACTAGACAGAACTACAAACGTAGCAAAGTCGAAGTAACAACTCACACTCAAACTGAAAGCATTTATTTCAATTAAACCATTTACAGGTACTTGTTGAATTGTCGAAGAGTCGGTCAGTAATTCAGAAATTTGAAGCTAGTTGTCCATTCCAAAACGTAGATCTCTATGGAGAAGAATGGGCAAGAAACTCCAAGGACGCACTTTTAAATATAGATATTACAAAATCCTGGGTACATTAATTAATATATATGTGAGAGCAAAAAAATCAAAAACAATTCAACTTTTGAAATAGAGTTGACATCCTATTTATTGATACAGATTTCCTAGTAATTATAAAATATACTGATTAAAATGTATTCTACTAAAACCTATTAATTCTGATATCAACAATACTTTTCAATTTTATTTTTAAGAAAAATATAGTTAAAATATCGTTCGTTCTTACAACGGAATGACCATAAAGCATGACGTAGTTACAATTAACCTGTCTACGACATCTGCTACGGCGTAGGCGTCTACGGAATGCCTACGATTACGGGCTACATCAAAGTTCGGTTACGTAGCAGCGTAGCAGTTAGTTTAAACATGTAAATCTATATTTGGAAACCGTTGTTTGTAAAAATAGTTTATAGTCACTAGCTCAGAAATACTTTAATGTTTTAGTTTGTGGATAAATGAGTTCTTTAGATGACAACTTTAATTTTGGCAATGTAAACGCCGGTTTCACGATCACGTTGATAAAAATTTAAAAATAAAAGTGATGAATTCGGTTTTTGGTCCTTAGCACCTACAACCAAATAGGTTATTCCTAAACCCTCTGTTTGTATTTTACGATTGAGGAAGTAAATATAGCACAAAGATTTATTATTTGCGATTGCTATTTTTCTTCTCCAGTGTCGGCGCGTGTAGATATGTTAATTAGTTAGTCAACAAGATTCACTTAATTTAATACTACGAACAATGTTGCCAGCGGAGAAAAATACTAGGAAGTGGTGAAGGGTTTTTGGGCAGTTTTTTGTAACTTATGTTCAAAAAGTGCTGTGTCCTAATTTAAGTTAATGATTTTTGTGAGTGCGCAGGACCTATATAATTAATTTATAGTCCTAAAGAAAGAATTTCGGCCATGGCAGCCAATCTCAGCGTAGACTAGCCATCTACGCGGGAGTTATTATGGATCTTCCTCAGTAACTATATATTACCTACTCATAATAAAATATTATAATTCGATAGCTACAGTAACAATAATTATTTATTCTATTGATTTGAACCAGCTTTGTTTTATATTTTGTAACAATGACATAATTTATGATGAAAAATGTAATGTATTATTGCAATGTAATTTATTAATTTTTGTTTTGTTTTGCAGTGGCTTTACAATGCATGTTTGAAACTTACAATCTTATTCCAACCTCTGTACAACTTGTTTGCAATAAACTGATTTGATTTGATTTGTAATGAGACGGTGGTCTTAATATACAGCCTTAAATTGCATTAAAATAGTACTAAAGCAGTGGTCGGACTCACCCTTATCCTTGTCGGCGTCCTTGGCGCGGCTCTGGTCGAAGAAGCCGGTGGTGAGCGCCTTCCGCTTCAGAAGGTAGGCGCGGCGCTTTGGCTTCGTCGCTGCCACTGCATTCTCTGAAAAACATACATTAATGTGAGGCTTCTGGGTTAAAACATGAATGGCTATAATATAATGTCTTCACTTTTTATTCATTTCTGTTTTGCATTCGGCATCTTTTACTCGAAGTGGAACGTTGGAACACAAAATCATCAAAAGTGAAAAATGAATTCATTAGTGAACCAATACAAAGCTTTTGGATTTCGGCATCTTTCACCAAATGATCGAAAAATGAAATGAGGAGATGAACGTATATTGTCGGAGTTGTGTGAACGTGGAATTATATACAAAACTCGCGTCGCAAAAAGCATCTTAAATCAGAATAAATCATTTTAACTGCAGTCAGGCTGCATATCATATCTCCTCTTTATTTTTGTCATAAACCAACTGTGGTTACCGAGAGTTAACTCCGCAATTTCTACAGTTTACTGTAGCAGTTATAAGGCAGGGAGATTTCCGTGAGATAAAAGTCTTTTCCTAGAACCACACTTTTCTTTTTTATTACTAAAGTGACAAAAAACTTAGATAAACACCAGTATTCTGTTAACATTTTTATTATATTTCTAAATGGAACATCAATTTTAAATGGGTTTGTGAAGAAAAAGCTTAATTCAAATAAATGTCGAACGGAATAACAATGTAAATACAAGAAGATATTGTAATATCTCATGGGTAGTCAGAGAAATTAATTGTATAGCCATTTCATACACTGTCAAACTACAAAATATACATTATTTCCCTTACTATCCCTATCCATAAATTGCGCGATCAAAATGTAAATCTTCAAATTAAACATCTCGTAATGGAAACATTTCTTCACAGTAGATATCATGATTTATTTCGGCCACAATATCTCATGTCGTAAGCTCAATTATTTAAGATGATGGATAGTTGCAATAGTTCCAATTGTTAGACAGCGGTATTGTACTACATTATTTTAGACTTGGCTGTCGTCCCCACTTTGTAATAATAGAATGATAATTATAGCCGCTAATCAGCTGATTCCTTTACGTCAATATTGATCAAATATTTTTAAATACTTTGTGATACAAGTCTAGACTGCTTCTGTCTGTGTTTTTGCACTTATCTCAAAAACTGTTTGGTGCACTTTGGAAAGTTTTCTTCAAATCGATTAAGGTTACTTTTTCATTGCACGTAAACGTCAAAATACAGTAAATTGCATTGTAGAGGGCAGGAATATTGTGTAATAAAATTACAAAATAATGATGGCCATCCTGGTAGACACAGTATTGTATACGTACGTAATCGAAAGTCTGCCAACTCGTCTATCAAAGTTAGTTAAATTAAAGACAAAATTATATGGGTTTTATTAAAATTTTATGGGCATTAATTGGATCCTGATCGTAAGTAAAGACTTCATAAAAGAAAATACAGATGCACGTTTATATTGCTTAGTTTTAAAATTACCTCATCAACATACTCATTCAAAAATACTCCGTCAAAACAAAACATCTCAACAGAACTATTTGATAAACAAGTATGTAACTCGAGTGGTGTACCCGACACTAGTACGACTCGTGAACCCGACACTTGTTGTGATAGAACTGCAGGTCACAGTCCCTCGCACTATGCCAATACCTAACGTTAAATTATTATGTATAGGTATTGAAAACAAATCTATGGATACCTATACATATTTGTGGTGTAAAAACACCCTTAACGAAGCCGACTGTCACTTGTTCTTTCCGTTATTATGATCTTTTTTTTTGCACTGTACCATACCTGGGAACCTTCTGGTTACGGAGATATTGAAAGTCAAAGGTCCATCTTTTTTACGTAAACAAGTTTTAAATATTATAAGTTATCTTTATTTACTCTCACGATCCCTGTATTGCTGCATGTGCACCCATAAGCACAATGTTTTGCATGCGTCACATTGCGCACTACAGTAAACATCGAATTTTCACACTAAAAATAAAAGTCGTTTCTCAGCCATTATTTTTGCACAAAGTTACTTAGTTTGATGTACAGAATACGTAGATGACGGCTTCGTTCTGGGTGTTTTTACATCCTGGTAATTGTGAGAAAAGGTTTTGTGTAAACAAACCAAGTGTTGTCAAAGAAAACTAATATTTTGTGGGCAAAATATACCATGGATTGTGGATTTATTGTTTAAAGATCGAAAAACCTGAAAAGGATCTTTTAGTTAGTTTTTATTAGTTCTGGTAAACGAGGTATAGTCGTAATACGTCTAAACAAACAGGAGAAACTTCAATGCTAACTATTCGATACTATAGCGGGTACTAGTGGCTAATTTCTGGGCTGATACGATTTGTATTGCTACGGGTTCGCTTGGCAGAGAAAGACAAACAAAAGGAAAAATGTCTCAAATACTCAATATATCGAAATATCAACACAAACAAAACCGCGGTAAAGTCATAAAATTAACACGTGTACACAACAACGGATGAGAGGAATTCTAACAACGCCACGAATGCAAGTTCCATTAAAATAATACGCACTAATAGTGCTGGCCAGCGACCACGCTTATGTCATACAGGATGCGTGAAAACAAAGAAAATTTTAAATATCAGAAAATCTGTAAAAACAATCGGGGCTGATGTCTTTCTAAAATTAGCTACCCGACGTTTTTCTTTAAGTATTTGACTTTAATCAAGTAGTTTATTTTATTTTATTTTTATTTTTTATTGAGAGGACCAGCAAACAGTTACATTATAAGGACTTACAACTAGTTTCACAAAATAGCAATTTGGTTATAAAGTAACCAACAACGCTGTCCACAAGTAGGCATAGAAGTTTAAGAAAAAAAAGAGCTAATCGCTAGGAACATTAATAGCATTACGTGTGGCAAATAATTAAGGTTAGTTAATTGGTTCAGGCGTGACTTTGCGGAAATCCATTATAAATCACAATAGACGCAGATATATTTAGTAACCTATTCCGCTTAACTATTCCCCATGAGTCATAAAAAACCCTATAAGAAATCGAAACGTGGCACGGCGAGCTCTGGAGAGAGAGTCTCTGCGTGCAGCGCTCGGCGTGGCAGCCAGTCGTGTTCAGGTTCGCGACTGGTCAATTGTCATCCTGAGGATGCCTCGTTGAGAATGAAACACGTGTCGATTTCTTGCAGGGTTATTTATGACCCTTGAGCAATAATAGTTTACTAATATCTACGTCTATTGTATTTTTTAATCAATTAAATAACAGTCAACAGCTAGTTAAATCATTTCTCAACATAAATCAACGACAAATAGTTTTCATAACATTTTATTATATTTCTTTCGAGAACTTCACAACTGACATGACAAAACATAAAAACACAACTCCAATCAAAAGATGAATTCGAATCACACCTAAGATTTTCCCGTTTTATTGCAAACAAAAATAGAACTAGGTTAACAGTGTTGCCACTAACCACCCTAACTATAACCCTAATACTAAAAATACCCGTGTATTTCTGACGCAGCACAATGATGCAGTTCTAAATGATTCACTGTAGAGTCGCGCGTGTGATCCGAAGTGTCAGACAATGCAGTTTGCCCCGTTGCGCATACCGCGGATATTTGGGGCTATTTATAAAAACGCATTAGTGAGCCATCATGTGATCACCTGGTCTAAAGTCGCACGTGGTGTGCTCACAATGGGTGAACTTTACTTCAGACACATACAAATATTATGTAAATACATAGTACTAATATGATGTGTTATTGTTTTTGTTGGATGAAGTATTGTTTCTCCGTATGTATGTATTTAAAAGTTTATAGACTTCTGGGCTGGTTTTTGTAGACCTTATCTTTGGATTACCACTTTATATTATGACTAACTTTTGCCCGCGATTTCGTCTCCGATCCAAGATGAAATAAGTAGCCTATGTCCTTTTCCAGGTCAAGGTCTACCCCTGTGCCAAATTTCATCCAAATCCGTTCAGCCGTTATAGCGCAGCTATAATATTAGTAAGGATTATCCCTAGAATTTCCTTCCTTTATTATTATTTATTGGTTAAAATTATTCTCACAAATAAATGGACTATTACTATTAAAAAAAGTGACCGCCGCTGGTCAACCAGTAACTTCGTTTTTTTTTTCAAAACCCATCTTTCTGTTTTAAACTTTTCCAGTCTACTTCTAGACTACACCCGCAGCTTATATATATTAATAATAAGACATGCCTGCCTATCCATAAGACGTTCGCGGACATAGCGTATCGTGTGAACTGACAAGGTGGGCAGGAAAGTAAATAACCGGAACGGATGGCGCCCCGCACTAGACTGTACCTAGGGTTGAACCAGTTGAACGCTTAGTATGTACATGTGTGTAATGTTGTAGGAATTGCCTGCTTCTTTAGTCTAATGGTCGTAAGCGAGACTGGTGAGGTTGGAGTCCTGGGCTCAATCACCAGGTCGGACAGCGTTATTGAGTTATTTCGATTTTCCGTAGCAGCTCAGAGTCTGGATTTATATATGACTACTGAGGAGCTTGAGGCTAAGTAACAACAGCCGCACGGGTCGATCCAACAGGTTAAACGTTTGCCGGGATAGGTCCGTGGATGGGTGACCATCTTTAAATACAGAGAGTCCGCCGTACATCGGAAAGCACGTTAAGCCGTTAGTCTCGGCTGTCATTCATGGATCTTTGACAGTCGGTACAGGTCGTCAGAAGCCCGAAAGTCTGACAACCAGTCTTACCAAGGGGTATTGTTTTACCTGGGGGGTTGTGGAGGTCAGATCGTTGTCAAGCAGTCGCTCCATGTAAAAAACTGGTATTCAACTGTATCCGGTTGGAATGGAAGCCAACCCCAACATAGTTGGGAAAAGGCTAGGCAGATTGATTTTTAGTGGCAATGGACCTACCCCTATTATGTGTCGTAGGTATAACATATCTGGCTAAATGTGGGTTACTGGCCGAATACTAGCATACTGGAATTTAAAATGGTATGGTGAATTTCGATACAGCTAGTCTTGTAAACGTTGGAGAAAGGTACCTACAGCAAAAGACAATTTTGAATTAATGATTCACATAAAAAGGATTCAGTATCAATCAAAAAGTTTGAGATACACTTGAAATACGTAAAGTTGAAGAGTAGTGAAGGAGTATTTTAGCACTAAAATTAACGTAAATAATTAAGAGCATTTGGCAGCCCTGCTGCCGTCGCCGGCGCCCGCGCGTACTAATACTCTTAATAAAGATTTATTTGACAACAAAAACGAAGACGACACTAAAACACCCCGTGTAATAATATTTAAAGCTAAACTCTTCAAACTCATCGTAAACACTTTAGTTTCAAATGCAAATTGTTTTGCCACTAGTTCTATATGTACCTTCTTATAAGAACAGGAAGTTCATAGTTTTATATGTTGTAAACATATTACTCCTAGTACCTACATAATTAATTTCTTTGTCACCCTTTGGTTGACTGGCAGAAAATACTAAAGGTACAAAAATATTTCATTAACTCCGCCGATATCCTTTTCTACAAAATTTTAATTAATAAATAACTACATTTCATATAAATAATAATCTTGTAGTAATATAATACGTGTTTTAACTTAATATTTAGTTGGTCTATAAATTATGCGTAGTCAGTCATATTTAGTATATATCAAAATGTCTAGTAAAATGACGTAAAAAAATGTTACAGCGTTTTCCCAGAACTATTTGAATGTATGAAAATTCGCAGAAGCTTTTTAAAACTTCAAGGAGAGCCAATGCATTACATTGAATCAGGTGTTAGTTCATAGAAATGGCTTTTTATCGCAAAAATGTGATAATTTTAGAAATGTCGTTTGTGAAATTCATGCCAAACTCACAAAATTTTACTAACGTGGTCATAGTGAAACTTTATACTATTTTACGAAACTATAACTAGTACAGAACAAATCCTTGGTAATTGTAAAATTCGTAAATATTACTCGGATGAAGCAGTGATATCTGGGGCAGCGCATTATAGAGAAAACTTATATAATTAATAAAAAATTATTACACGCGTTCGAATAAGATTTTCGATTTTCTCAATTTCGTGCGTAGATTCAATTTATATTCCGTTATGCTTTTGTTTTACACAGTAAAATTTAAAGTCAGTACTAATTACATTCTGTAAATATACATACATTTGAGCCTTAGCTCGATAATTTTTATAACAAACCTTCGACTTTTAAAACAAAAATATTCTGATTTAAAAGAGTGTCCGTGGAGTTTCTTGCCCGTTCTTCTCCATAGGTACCTACTACGCTTTGAATGGGCAACTAGCTTCATCTTTTTGACTGACCGATCCCTTGACAATTCAAAAGTGCCTGTAATGGGTTTATTTGAAATAAATGCTTTGAGTAAACGAATATTCTATCTGTGATAAACAACGGCCATACAAACTTTCTTATTGTAATTGTATTCTCGGTGCATCGTCTTCACATGTAATTATATAATTGATGTATACCAAATATTGTAAAACATTTTCTTTAAAGAGTAACGGTGGAGTTTCTTGCCCATTCTTCTCCATACGAAAACTACCTTTTGGAAGGAGCAACTAGAATCAAATTCAAAAGTGCCTTTAATGTGCCTACTTGAAATAAATTATTTGACTTTGCCTTTGACTTTGACTTATCATAATGTATCTCCGTTCTATCCGTTCCGAAAACAATCACACAAGAACAAGACCCTCCTTTAGTTAAAATGATTGCATTTTGAAACCACAAGAAAACACTCTCTGCGGGGTCCGCTAGGACCGATGCCTGCCAGGATTGCGGGTTAGTCCGAAAGGGATACCGGAACCTTGGCAACAGGCAAGGAACACGGGTGGGTTTTACTCAGTAAAAGTCTGACACGCGCTTCCGCTCCGCCCAGAGCGGGAGAAGTCATTGGACGACTTCCCAACCACAAAAAAAAAAAGTCAACACTCTCTGACCTACCTATACATCAAAATAAAACCACGCCCAGGTACCAAACTAGTGATGTAACACCTAAAATTAATGAAACCGATATTAATCAAAGATATTTTTGTAACCACCTCGCGTAAGAAATAATTAATAGTGCTGGAAATTATTTACAACATTGTGTATAAAATAGTGTTCATCTGCCCACAGAATGGCATTAAAACTAATTAGGTACGACCACGGCTACTTTTGAAGCGACCACAAATAAATGTGGTGGTGACAATTTGCAGTTTGAAAAGATAATTATTTACATTTATTATTATTTTTAGTATATCTTTAATTACTTTCTTGTAATGTAGTGTTTTTAATGGAAGGTAAAATGTAGCTTTTCATACGGTGCATTGACTTTGGGAGTGGCAAAAACCTGTTCAGTTTAATTAATTTCAGTGGTCCTATGATTAGAAGGTGCAAATCACTCAATTTATGTCGAGCATTAATTTTAGTAGTTACTGATTTATATTATACCAAAATATTACGTAAAAAAAGCAAAAACCTTTGATCTTGATAATTCATAACAGTTGCTTACGCGGATCACGCCCACTTTAATTTATGGTATTTTTCTAAAATAGCAACACCCATAGAACATAGTTTAATGTTCTGTTGTCACAGCACTATTTTTATTATAAGTTCTGTAGTCACAGTAATCTTTTTATAGCAATCTTATAGTAATATTTTCTTCTGTAAGTACCGTATTATGCTTGAAAACTTTATAATTATAGTTCTACTGCTATCTTCGTTATCCCTGAAAGAATTTAATGATTGTTGAGTTGAAAGTAAATTATTGTCGCTGGCAATCCATCTTATTTTCAAATTGATCCTTTACTGGTTGATAACAATGGTTTAGTTTTAGGGCTATTCTCAGGCACATAACGAAACTGATACTACCTTCATGGTTCTAAAATACCACATTTTTCTCTCACTAATCAACACGGCAATTAATAGCGATAATTCTATTTAGATCTTTGTTTACATTCTCCTTTGAAGTGGACCTTGAAGGATACTCGATTTACATGTCAGCAACACTACAGGTCCATTATTTAGTGATGGGCACACCGAAGAATCGTGTCGACAGAGCGAGACTACGCTATACGAAAACTGTATGCAAAAAAGAGAGAGAACGTCTCTTAGCTGTCAGAAATGTCACTAAATAATCTACCTGCGTAATAAAGTTATCGTGAATGTCGAAAGACATCGTATGTCTGTCTGTCACAGGGTTATAACTCGCGACTGATTGAAGGCAGATGTCAAATGGATGTCGCGTCAGTTTGGAATGGAACAAAATAGTGTTATTTGCAAACTTCTCGTTTAATAACGGGTGAACTGGTGATTTGTTGGTGATTAGTATAGATTGGCTGTTTTATGGTGTCTAGTAAATAATGGGGCAGCTATATGGCCACCACTGTCAACGGGTTGCGTAAGACTCGATAAAAACATGCCAAGCTAGAGTATTCAGCTTTCAATCTGTCTGGCAAATTATAATCATAGACATTCGATTTTGATCGGAAAACTATTGTAGGACGTGAGACTCCTGTCACACGAGACCATGACAATGACCAAAAAACAATCCTTTGTTTTTTGGTCATTAATCTATCATTGAACGCCGGAGTGGAGGAAAAACAATAGATGATAATAGCGAATGAAACAATTCTTGCACTTTAAAACAAAGTTATTATATTAATTAAGTTTAAATTTATGTGCAATAGGGTTGGTTTTTGTTAAATTTGCATACAATTATAGTTAGAAAGAAAGCCTGATAAAAGAGAACAAAATCGAGGGTCCAGAACTTTCTTCGCTGTGTGTGGTTTATATAAAAATAGATCAATCAGATAACTCTACGCATCATCTCAAAATTATTGTTTAAATTATTCTCAGACGACGTGGCTCATTTGCAACCTTTGAATGTAATAGACTAATAGTATATAGCTGTTACGTAAATAAATATACATAACTAACACTAAATTGTTCGGAAAGACGTTTTCATAGAAATAGAAAGTAAATTGTGAACTTTTACATCCGAAGATTACGTGATTTCTTTAATTTAGAAAAAGTTTTTCTTCCATTAATTTTCTTAGCATCGCTGAACTTAGCCTCACTGTCAAGTGGTACTTCTGGTCAGGGGTGTGTGTCGGATAGCAGAAATTTCAAAAAGGCAAACGTTGTTATAATAAAATACTATCTCCTGGTACATTTTCGAAAGTGAACAAATCTTTGGCCTACAGCTACGTTCTCAAACTTTTCAGCTCATTACAGTCTTACGATAAACAAAATTATAGAAAATCAAGTTCTAAATTCTACTGTATTATAATGCAAGATTGAAACAAAACACGCTCTGGATCTATCCCTGTTGCATCTGAGAGCCGAACCTATCCACACATGCAACTTAACTAACAAGACATAGTATCTTCATCGAAAACTGATAAATATAGTCAAATTCGTCATAACCAGTCGAACGTCTACAGAATCCACTACAAAACACAATCATAGCGCTTACTCCGAGCTGTCGGTTGTATAAAAAGAATGATTTATTTCAGCCGTCATCTCATCTGGGGATCTTATTAATAGATTTATTGACTGCTTATCATTTTTGCGGGCTGAGAGACATTCGCGTTGCTATGGCAACGCTTTTTGAGTTACACGTGGTGTTGTGGGCAGTCAAGGACATACTAACATGCTCACATAATAAAGAAACGAACACTGTCTCACTGCTTTTATATCTCGTAAACCACTTATCCGATTTGCTTACGTGATGTTGTTTTACTTCATAGACATTTTCTTTAGCAATAGAAAATAGTTGCATAATGCATAATCAGCCTATAACGTTCCCACTGCTGGGACACATGCCTCTCTGTGAGAGGGAGTGGGCCTAATCTACCACGGGGGCCCAGTGCAGATTGTTAGATGTCACATATCTTCGAGTTTTTGGTTCTAGGACATGCCAGTTTCCTCACGATGTTTTCCTTCACCGTTTTGAAAACAGTCGTAATGAAATAATTTACACAAAGTAAAGCACCTGTCTGGGTTTGAACCTACAACCTACAACTCGCGGCCGCTAGCACTGGGCCACCACTGCTCTCGGCAAAATAGTTAATCAAGCCAAAATAAACACATGAGGGACACTGCATTTGTGTTTATTCTGTAAACTCCTGCATGTATTCTGTAAGCAAGCTGAAGTGGCAGTGGCGGCGATCGGTCCTTCGATAAACATGGCCAGCCCATGTTTATCGAAGGACCGATCGCCGGTGGAGCAAACGAGTTCTAGAGTGGAGACCGCGTATCGGCAAGCGTAGTGTAGGACGTCCCCAGCTAGATGGATCGACGACCTTAAAAAGTTGGCTGGGACAGACTGGATACGGAAGGCGGAGGACAGAGTATTGTGGCGCAGCCTGGGAGAGGTCTATGTCCAGCAGTGGACTGCGATAGTCTGAGTTGATTGAAGCTCTTGTATTAGTTATAGGTCTTTAACGGCAACATTATTTTCACTGAGACTAGTTTTAGACAATAGCAACATTGGCAGTGTTGCACCGGACTCAAGTAATATGGAGCCTCCTTGCGTTACCCACAGTAAATCGGTACTCATAAAGACACTTTTATTGCATTAGCATCATAACGACACAAGTACCACATTGCCCCATATTCTTATTTACCCAACAGAACTTAGGTAGTTCTTACTGACTCATGTTCTTAACTTAACTGCAACCCACATACCTAAGTTCACGTGAGCATTCCTACAGTGACACATGGACGTACAGATAATGCGCGCGAGATTCCTGAACTAAATATAGCTTAACCTGGTTGTAAGTGATCGCGGATTGGCAGCTACGTATGTGTACGTAATACCCGATGCGTTTGCGCCGGTGACGACTGAAGAACGATTGATTGGAGGTATGTACTGTCGGTCAACGGATGTATTTGTCTAATTGGTGGAGATGAAATGTGTATTAACTGAGTGATGTGTGGTGATTTTGATGTCTGTAATGCTTTCATGACTTTGGGGAAATTTGTGAATTAATTTTGGTCTTGTATAATACAGACATAACATAAATAATAAACATTAAAGGTAACATTGACTGACGACTAGATTTAGAACAGAAGTTAAGTTTTGAAGGAGAATGAATAGGTACTTGAAAAATGGCTTATTTTTCTCCTCACATGTTTTTTTTATATTACGATCTTTGAATAAACAATGGCTATGTTCAGGTTTAATTCAGAATTTCTTAAATAAAATTAGTAGTAGTGTTATGAAACCTGTGGTAGTGTTCAAGTAGTCAAAAGAAATGCCCCAACACTAATTCAGAAACGCCACTGAGACAGAAAGCATCAGGTAATTAATCTAAAATTAAAACACATTAAAATAGAATCACAAAATACGAGTTGTATACGAAATAGTAGACGGCCAAGATTATTTCGCAACAACAATTATTTGTAATAATTTATCTCGTGCACGCACGAACAATAAAATCCCATAAATACCTATCCACAATTATTTGTGGATTAGGTACCAGGTCCCACTTCACCTTTCAAAAACTAATCATAATTTCTTAAAATATCTGTCTTAACGAGAAACAATGGCACACATTTCATGAAAAAGAAACAATGAAACAGACGTTTATTAGTAAGATTTAAATATGTAGAAACAAGTGACGGTTGTGAAGTAAAAATTACAAAACACGTTAAAACTAAGGCTCTGTGCAAACGTAGACACTTTGGTATCTTATGTTGGCTACAAGCAACATGAGAGATGCAGCAAAAATACAAAATGAAACACGTGTGAAGTGCTAATTAACCAAAATTAAACGGATTCGAATCGAAGATCCTTCCCTAAACATACATTGAGTCCTTTCAGAAATCGGTTTAAAATCGTTTGGAGTTTTTTGTGGAAGAACGAGCTACGATAAAAGGGTGATCCTGCCATCTCCAACAGGCATTGACTCAGTTGCTTATGTCGTTTTGGCGATCTATCCCGACGAAGAATAAGCCCCGCCATATTTCATGGCCATCGAGATTCTGTCGGTGTCTTATGAAAGCAACCAGCAACTGTTTCAGTAAAGGTGTGTCCAAAAATGGCGCGGCAAGAGCGCAGCAGCAACACGCGACATTTGCAGGACACATTTCTGCCACGCTCTAGTGTGGACTAAACCGACGAATGATTGTGCGGCAGTACTGCGCGGCATATCGGAACACGCCGCGCACAGCCTTTGCGTGTATCGTAGCTCTGCTTATTATTCGTCCAAACACAATTACTGAAGATTGTTTGCTAGAAATGTGTGTGCGCGGCTGGTAGACAGAAGCGTTCGCGCGCGGGTCCAAACACAGCGCTGCACGCCGCGCGCGGCAGCCGCACTCGATTGCCGCGCAATGTTTGGACACACCTTTACAAAAAGTGTAGGTACTCAGTCCGCAGTCTTTTACTATGACAATACTCGCGACAGTGATTTAAATCCCACCTACACCTACATTCCTAATCAAAAATAATCTAACAAAGAGACCATGTGATAGCTCGTAAGAGGTAATTTTCTCGAGCTGCCAAGTACAGTGCTGAACACAAGTATTTATTTATTTGGTACTCCAACAGCAGCTGATACACATAACAATAAGAAAAAAGTACTATGCCTATTACAGGTATACACAGCATTCACGATGAAGACACCAACGTAATTATCTAAGAAAAAATGAAATTACAACTTAGGTACAATTAGAATTCAATATAAAGTGGATATCACTGAGTTAGAGGCAATAATAAAGGGCTTTCTTAATGATGAGTATTTTAATTGTCATCTGGTGTTCTGCCAAATGAAGATAACGGGTCAAGGTGACGTTTAATCGAAGTTTTCTTGTTATTGACTTTGTTAATTTGCGTATTTGTTGGGTATTTCAGCCCACTCAAGAGCTGAATCAGAAAATGATCTGTCAAAATATTAATATTATCTGGGAGCCTAAACAGGCCACATTAGCAATTCCTCTAAAAACAGTTAATTTCCTGAATCCCCGCTGATATTAGCAATTCCTCTAATTTGACATAAAAGGAATTCATAATATATGTGGAAGCTTGTAATTAGCCATTGTCAGCTGTTTACTAATTCGTTACCATAAGCTTTCTTAAAATTGTAAAAATAAAATAAAATAAGATATCAGATTACGAGTATATTATGAATTGTCAATTTGTGACATTTTACGATGATTCATATATTATGATTCTGCTAAAGTGACCGTTTTAAGCTGAATTTCTTAATTTTCTCCGGGACGAAGTGCCTATCTTATATTCTCTTAAGAAGGGTATTAACAGTTAAGAAAAGTACGGATTATGACGGTATGAAGACCAAATTGTAGCAGTTAATTATACAAAATACATAGTACCTACAGAGATAGGTATAATCAAAAAGTTATTTTCAACCGCAAAATAAATATGAAATTAGCATGTCCGTTATCGACCACCAAATAACCAGAAAAAAATATTCCAACAAATTGTGAAAAAGCGTTCCCCGTCACAACAAGTTAAAATATCATTTCTCCCTTCGAATATTTAATACTAAAATACTTTGCACTTCATTACAACTATCACGATTCTCGATTGTCATTCTCAAAAAAACAACATGGACGCATAAATAAAACAATTTAATTTCGATATAAGCGTACACATGTATATCAACACGCTGTATAATGTCCCGCCGTGACGTCAGAGCACGTCACGTTTGCGTAACGGCGCCCGCGCATACGACTACAACGTATTTGTAGCCAACAGATAGTTGTAGAAGTTCCACTTTGAATATAGCGAGTAAACGCTGAATTTGTTTTTTTTTCTAAAAGCTGGTTTCCGAAGATAGGATAAGAAAAAAGTAACAAAATCTGTCATGTATGACAAATTAATAGCATAATCAGCCTATAATGTTCCCATTGCTGGGACACAGGCGGGAGAAAATGGGCCGTAATCCACCACACGGGCCTAGAGCTACGCAATGCAAGACAATATGGCCTTTGCGCAGCAGTAGTATACCAGTATCAGGAACCCAATGGTAAAAGTGCGCAACTCATAACAACTCAAAAAAAACACAGAAACTCATAACAAAACAACTCATAACAAGCCCAGCCTAGGAAGTTGTTATGATGAGTCGGAGCCAGCATAGTTAGGGCGATGCCCCATTAGTGCGTTGCGTTGCGTCGTCGCAACGGATCAAAGCATTCAGTCTCCATAATAATGAATCGGAACCATAGCGATTGAACCACTGCGACGACGCAACGCAGCGCAACGCACTAATGGGGCCTCGCCCTTACGATAACACTTATAGCCATTGACGTCTTACAGCCATTATTTTTCAATTGAGAAAAAGGGACGCTATTCGTCAAGTACAGCTCCTTCTCTCTTTTGCATTGGAACAACGATGATTCTAATAACGTGTTAGAGTCAAATGGCACTCTGAAGTTCGAAAAAGCATGCTACGTACTTCGTAGACCTTCGTAGCCCTTCGTAGAACTTCGTAGCGCTCGTAGACGTCACACTCCGTTATCACAACTAAACCTTCTGTCCCTTTCTTGCACGTATACGTATTTGTTAGCCGGCCATTTTGAGAATAGCACATGTCTTGTATGTGTCAGATATTAATAGCCGGGACTGGGTCACCTGTAGCGGCACTTCAATATTTACAGGTGCCTGCTCGTCATACTTACACACGTAGGACTGAAAGTACCAATAGATTTGCGAGTGTATTTGATAATAGAAGGGTTTTTTAAAGATTTGTCCATAGGTTTGTAGTCGTTATAATAAATGTCATTTTATATCACTGTGCTCTTTGCAGAATTAAAAGGATTATTGAAATCTTACTGGAAGTTTAGTTTTACATAAGTTGCAGCAAAGTCGGACTTTGGGTAAAGCCTGTGTAGATTTTTTATTACGGTCTATTAATTACCTATTTCTATGTACACATAGTAGTTAATTTGAATGAGAAACAGAAAAAAAAAACGAGTAATTCATATTCATATTCGAGACAAGAAATATTCGTAAAATACTAATTAGTAGATACTAATTATTAGTAGTTCAGTATAAAGCTCTCAAAGTTTTATTTTAGAGTTTTCAGTCCGATAAAAATTCGTAAGAACAATAAAATCTCACACAAATATTTTCAGTACAGATCATACCCGAGTAATCCGAGCAGTGTGCGGTAAACAGGAGCGCGCTAGTTCGCTTCACGTTGCAAGCTGGTTAGAAGCCAGGTGGAGTACCCGTGACAATACAACATACATATATGTTTGATGAGGGTATTTAATAACTATGCTGCCAATAAGGGTCGATACAGATGCTGCATTAATATTTGACGGAATACTCCAAAATGGACGCATTTATTTCCTTTATTCTTAATTAAACTTAAACCATGTGATCGGTTGTTACATTTATTATTTTTGTTGTAATGTATGAAGATGCAATAAAGCATAATTTAAAATAAAATTACTTTGATTTCGTTTATCTAATTATTTAGTAGACTGTCTTGGATTTATCTAAAAAAGTTATAAAGTAACTTTGAAATAAAATGTTTTGCATTCCTGCTTCTTCAAGCCTCTTTTTTCTAATGCTATAATAAATAGAGTATAGCTCCTTATCTCCAAACCTATTCCTGCTTTCTAATACTAATCCCCTAATCTATAACACTTATAATAATCGTCACGATATGTGTAGACACCCGCGCGATCAACAAACAAAACGACTGGCATTCGACCAAGTTTCGCAATAGTCCCCACTCTCGCTACTCCCGACACTCGCCGAACAGTTAATCTTAACTCATATCCCGGAATGTTACGAGGAGAATACAATAACAGAAAGGGAAATTATTCGGTTAATATAATCCATACTTTAATAAATCTAACTCCTGTCTGTCTATCTTTTACCATATCACACCCGACCGGCTGAACGGATTTGGATGAATTTTGGCACAGGTATAAACCATGACTTGGGTTAGGATAAAGGATATTCTTTTTATCCTGATAGTACGTTCTCGTGGGATAATCGACGACCTCCACGCGGGCGATGCTGCTCTGTAAAAGCTAGTAAATTATGTTCTCACAGTTGGGAGACAGGACTCCTCTCTGTGAGAGGAATTCCGGTTATACCACGCGATTGGATGAATCTCCGAGGTTAAACTGCACTTGTTGCGGTCATTTAGTAAATAGGTGAATATTTTTTACGCTATGGCAGCATGGTGAAATCATCGAGCCAGCAGGCGTAGCATGAGCACTGTTTTGTCGACGGTAGAGTAGACAAAAATGACGTTTCCTGTAGACAGTAGACAGTACGAGACGGCAACAAAATAGAAAGAGTCAACTGCACTTTTTACGAAATTCACTGTTTTACTTAATTCAACTCAGAATTCTTTGTTTTATCATAGGATTTATCGGTTGTCAGTGTGATTTTGACAGTAAGGATAGAAAACTTTCTTCCGAAATAGTCTACATATAAAAAGACCTAGACAAAGATCGTTAGAAATGAAAGACAAAATGACAGATTGTAGAAAGATTTCTACGGTGGATGTCAAAAATGAAGAAACGAACTGTCACTTTTGTTATATTGAAAATAATTATGTTAATTTTTGTAATTTAAATCTGTAAGAGGAAGGCGCTGATGTCCGTCACACAGTTTATACTAGCACGGACATCTTCGTTTACTCTATCTTTTAAATGTTAATCATTTTTACACTGTTTTTAAAAAGGATAGATGATTTTGTACTCACCTTTTTGATAATAAATTTTATTTTATTTTTTATTATTATTTTTATTTTTACTTTGTATAGAAAAAGCTATGTCTTTTTTTCGTAGAGATAGAAAGCGCCATGCTACGCCTGCTGTTTGTCATATAAATACTGAAATTTGTTGTAGCTACTGAGGATCCGAAAGCCTGACAAATTGGTTTCATTTTAGGATAGTGGGTAGGTATCAGAAATCAGATATAAACACGTCTTACAAAACACCGAATAATAGTGTACATCTGGATAGAGAACCACAACCACAAATAATTTGGAAACATGGTTTGGCTACCTAGAAACTTCAGCAATTTCGCAGCCAATGTACCCATTACCTAACTCAGAAACACATCAACCTCTTAACAGCCAACTAGAGACTATTACTCAGCTCCTAAACACCTCAGAAACCCATTTATCACCTCGTAAACTCTACAGGTGCAAAGGGATTTACTGAAAAATCACTTTCTAACCACCCTTTGAACTTCAGACATGCTTTGAAGATCGCCCAATTAATAAATTTGATTTTATATGACAGGTAAGAATTAGTTTGAGTTGGCTTCGGCGTGCTTTCATAATGTTTCTTTATGATGTGTTATTTAAAGAAGATTATTTAAATAAAAATGATATTATTACAGTTTTATAAACATGAAGGATAGTTATGAAAATTAAGTCCAGTGTGATTGTTACAAAATGAAACCCTGAAACCAGTCCCGGCCAGGCTAGATCCAGTTAAAACCATCGTTAGGTACTAGTTGTCTGGCATTTATGATAAACTGGGGCCTATTTGGCATAAGATTTGAAACTGAACTGAACACAGTAGTGCTCATACTGCTATAACATAAGTTTTCAAGCTCAATGGGGGAGGCAACTGTCAAAATGGCGCTGTCGTAGCTAGTTCCCAAATCAAGCTAAAAATACAAGGCGTGAGGTGGTTATATTTTATTTTTTGCGAAAATGACGCTTCGTTGTTTTCGTAAGTAGGTACTCCGAAATGGGTGTACATCATTTCCCGAAAGACCCTTAAATTAAAAGATTGTTCCTCAAAGCTATTTGTGGAGTTTTTTTTTAAATTACATAGAGTTTGAGGTTAGGTCGGAAACATTTTGAAGAAAGTGATTACGAGGAAGTATTTAAAGTTTTAAATTCTGACACGTTCCATGTCAAATACTTGATTTAAATTATTGAAATCACCGAACACAACGCATTAAAACTAAACTCATGAATGAACGAAATGTCAAAATGTCTGTTTTATTGTCTATTTATGAGGACCCAGCTATGATCACGCCATCTACAATTAGCTTTGCGTGACCATCCCCATTGATGTGTATTCGATGTCTATAAACAAATAAAATTAAGTAAGTACTTATAATCTAGAACTCACCCTCCGGTATTTTGATAGCAGTGCCAAGGTTGATCTGCTGCAACCTGGCGAGCGCGGCCTGCTGCAGCGCCCTTCGCTCCACCTCGCTGAGGGTCAGCAGAGAGGTGTCCGTCAAGCGCACGCACCGCCCACTGCCGTCTGCCCAGCAACAGCTGCCCTGCACATAACGCGTGACGTCATCATACCACACACAGGGAATCTTACTGCATTTGGAGTAGCACAGAGTCATACGTTATATGATCATAGGTCTATTAACACAAGCAACATGCAACGCATACGAGCTAGCACTGTCACTGAATGAACTGACTTTGAATGATCTCAAAGATAGAGAGGAAAGATCAGAAAAAGCCAAGCCAAGGAAGAGAGAGACAGGGGCAGTGCGTATGAGCCAAATCAATAATGTTTGATAGATTCCATTTAGGTTTGCTCATAACATGTCTTAAATATTCAGTACCTACCAATGAATGGTCAAAGGAAAACTGCCATAATCATGTTTGGCAAACGGTTTGGTATTTGTTTGTTGTTATTTATTATTATCAAAGAAGAAGGGAGTTTATAACCTATTTATGTACTTTTGTACCTATTTTAGTTATAATTCAATAAGATATATTTTTAATAATATTTTTTTTCTTTGTTCCTCTCAAACAGAGCACCTGCCATCTCTTCGCCACCCTTAGTTGACTGGTACAGAATGCCTAAGGCATTAAGTTCACCTTTGTTACTTTTTTAAGTGCAAAAAGTTTAAATAAATAAATAAGACACTCCTGTCCATAGACAGATTTTTTTTCAGGATGGGATTAAGGCACTCTATAGAAGAAAAATACACAAAGGATACGGAGAAAAATTCGGAGTTGATGGCCAACCTTCATTAATCGGAGAGGCACCTAGAGAAGAAGAAAAGAGTTATTATCAGGAAAAGCATTCTCAAGAAATCTACCGAAAAACTTCAAAGTCAAACGAAGCTTCCTACTACGACTAGACGCGACAAAATAGATATGAAAGTAACTAATAGGAGTAAAGAACCCGTAAAGTGTTATCTCAATGAATAGTACCACGTTAATGTCACAAATATACGCAGTAAATTACCAACAGGTGTCCGTATGGCCGTAAACATGACGTTTATATAGAGACCCACGCTTTTATATCAAGAAGTGTTTACGATATCTGAGTGGTTTTTCTGACTGACAGGCTATAGCGGGATAACTGTCTTACTTGGCAGTTTATACCCATATGCCATGCTGATGAAAATATGCAAACTGATACGTCTGAAAAGTATATACCCTGAACCCAAACAAAAAACATCTACATATTCATACTTCATATGTTATAAACCCCGCTGCAGTGAGGTCAGATAAATTTATTATTTGCGTCACTGATCTAGGAAAATACTTATACTTACTTAACTGACGAAAAAAGACATAGCCTACTTCACGATAAGTTCTAGTCTTGCATCTGTAGATGGGCAAGCGGTAGTGGGACAAGATACTACTAAGGTGCATATTACACTTATATTCTGAGCTAAACAGACTGAGACTTAAACATAACTGGTGAAATGTGCGTGTACTAAGATACTCCTCTGCCTAACCCTTCGGGGATTAATGGCGTGATGTTATGTTATGTTATTATAAGCTAAAGTAAGATTGCATTACAACACTACAACAAAATGGTAACTATAAAGCTCAAGGCACAAACAGGAGGCAGCAAAAAAAAATATTCTAGAATTTACACAAAATCGTAACTAACACATGCATGTATCTACAATATTATGTGACTCATTCTTCGTAACACAATGTGCTGAATTATTCTAAAAGAAGGAAATCTAACAATTCTATACAAGAAAGTTGACGAACAGAAGTATTTTTTCACAGCCTTGTTAGAGGTCATTAAAATGGATACAAATAAACAGAATATTCAACGCAACAGATGTTAAAAACAGTCCAATGTGGGTCACTTGTCAAAATTAGCAATACAATCAGAAAAAACAGGAAAAAGCGAATAAATAGCAGAAAAAAATCACACGTTTTCAAGGTAAAACAGAGAAATTTTTGTCATACAGAATCTTGTTTTAATATCACACTTTCAAGCCAAGGTGACAATTAGGAGGAAACATAAAAATATAAACACAAGAAAACAAGCGTATAAAATTGAATAATATTATGTTGGATACGTTATACATCTAACAGATTAAAGCTAAGAACTAATAATCTAGATTAATAATTATGAAAACGACGAGTTTTCACATTCAAAATGAAATATAATCATAGTTAATTATAATTCATTTTAAACAGGAACTAGTGTGTAGATATTTACCTACACAGTAATTTCTGTTCACATCTACGCACGTGTGAAATATTACGTAAGAAATTAAAAAGTATAAAGTATCAAAGGCAAAAGAGAATTCACATGCCACTCTTTGCTGAAACATTGTGCAAACTTATGAAGTTTAGTTAAGTAGATAGTATTGAAGAAACAGTTCTATACAGAAAAACAAAAGTCATACAAAAATAACGGAATTATAGCCATAAACAAATTCAGTTCATAAATTGCTGTATCGAAACTAACTCTAAAACTACCAATGGGACCACCGCGCAAGCTTTTTCTAGCAAATGGAAAATAATTTCTAAAATCGGTCCACAATTGACGAAACATCCATGAAAATACATTTAAAAAATAAGTACATACGAACATAATATCCTCCTCCTTTTTTGAAGCCGGTCATAAAAAACATCAAATTGAATACTTAATAAAAGAAGAAAGACAAAAAACATTAAATGAAAACTTAAAAGGCTTGTATGTAGGTAGTTCTAGAATATATTTTACAGCCAAACATAGTTCATGCAAGACCAAAAAAACGATGACTTGTGTGAAACATGATAATTATGGCTTTATGAAGGGTGAATTCTGAGATGTTGACGAAAAGAACAAACAAGCTCAAACAAATATCAAAAGTAAAAAAGTAGTTGGATTACGCGTAGAGGGAGCCTTAAGAAAAGATGGATGGACTGTGTGTGTGAGATGATATGACTGAAAAGGCAGTGCATAGAGCATTTGCACCGACCCCAAGTAACATGGGACAAGGTCAGGCAGAAGATTACCAACAAATTACCTCTTACACGCAACCCAATACTATAGTGATAAACGACAAGTTTATCCGTCCGTCTGTCACTGACTCGATATTAGAGAGAAGCTGATAGTGAGTCAGGCAGCGCTAATAAATGTGTTGTGTCTCATATACGCCTACGATACTCTTTGATAGTCCGCTTTTAAACGACCAGCGGACTTGGACGCGGCATATGTGTATATTTTTTGTTATATTATGTAATTTGAATGTTGAGATGGGTGTGAAAGACGGACTGTATATCAAGATTGTAGTGCATCTAGATTTAAGAGGTGAAGTGTTGATGGATGGAGTACGTCTGGCTTGCAATGAAAATGCAGAGCTGAAATTAGAATTTGGTTTTTATGACGATGAAAACAGGAGAACTATTGGCATTGAGGTTTTAAGAAGACAACTGCAACTTTTCATTATAATATTTATGCAAACACCGTATAGTGGTGTTTATTAATTAGATTAAATGCTTTTCAGATATTTGAATGCCCTATTATTTTTACTTCATTTCAAAGAATTTTACAAGATTTTTAACTCGACCTAAAAATCATAAGGGATCATCATCACTTTAGATTTAATGTCTTGAATATTTTCAGTAGCTATAAACCTAAGACAGTAACCATTATCATCTAGCCTCTTTATCATATACGTAATAAGCTCCAACTTTTACATGGTGTCATCCATTGACTGACGCTAATACTGACGCACAAAATCAACACGTCTTTTTTTGATCATTTTTATTTTATTTTAATCAACTAAACACATTAGTTAGACGAACTAGTTGAAGGTCAATGTTCTGTAATGATTATTTTACTGCTAATAGTTTATACAGATGAGTAACCGCAGGCTGTGGTTGATTAAACGTCAAACGACGGAGACGAAATAAGTGCTACAGAAATATGACTGATTGATGACAAAAATAACTCAAAATGACTAACGAAATTCAGAAATAAATAGAAAAACTAATGCACCATGTGATTCAGTACCAGGGAAGCAGAAAAACTGACAGGTGGATTTTTTAACTTGCCTGGCATCGGATCTACGATGACTTAGCCTGTATTCAATTCGCTCAGACAAAATATATAAACAGTGAAGCAAAAAGGTTTTCCGTATAAATGTATTGGGATAAATATAAAAGGTTATTTCTGTATGTGTAAATATATTCGGGTATATTTAGAATGACACGAGTTATCTGAATTTCAAGCGTTTCAACACAGGTGCATCGGCACCTCTCATCGGTTTGTAGCCCCAATATAAACGTGCGAATTTATATGAAAGCATGTCCGAAAATAACAAGCAAGTACAAACAACATCAAAAACAAAGTTATGTAGAATAAAACATGGTAGATTATTTATGACTGATAACATGTCTATAAAATATTACAGAAAGCAGCTCAACGGAAATGAATAAAAAAATGTTTTAAGGGCACTAACAACAAATAAAATACAATGACAGCCAAAGTTATACACGAATTGAGAAATTGATGTACGATCCAAATCAAGACAAGAGATACGGATGGCAACAAGCCTGATGCTGTTGAAACAACCAAGAGCCTGAACCTGTATATAAAAAAAATACTGCAATTATGCGGTTTATTAGAGAAACGGTTACCACTCATAAGGATATTGCAGTAGATAGAATTAAGAATAGACAGAATCTGTTAACCCTCATCAAAGAAGAAAATGTCCCAACTGATCCTCATGAAAAAGTAAAAGCATCCAATCATACTCTCGAAGCAGACATACTTGAAGAACTCAAGCCTACGCGTCTCGTTGAAACCGAACGTCGACGCGACTGGAGAGTGCAGTACAGACGCAATTTATGATCCTCCACAAATTATTAGTGTAGTAGGCAAGTAATGTGGTATGCAGCTTCGCGAATCATGTGATACTCGTTGATCGACTGGAATGGATTGAATGGGAGTGGTAAGAGAAAGGAGTCTTTGATAGTTAAAGTATATTATTGGAATAGGTTTGAAAACATATATTTTCAGCAGTTATAGTACTTGTACATATGGACCATTGTTAAATGGCACAGATTTTTATTATTTTCAGAAAAAGCTAGTTGGATAAGATAATTAGATGAAAAAATAAGAAAAATGGAGTGATTAAGAAAGACCTTTGCGTATTGTTTATGAAAGCGTAACTTAAAAACACGTGTTGGAAGATCATCAGTAAGTCCCATTATTCCTTTACATATCAATAGTCTTCAAATCGTAATGCGTGACGTTTGAATAAAATTTCAGGACACTACATTGAAAACTTTGTATACAAGGGGCATATATAACTAATTGGCGCCAGGAATTCCATAACAATTTGGAAATAGTGCAGGAAGGCCGGAAGTCATAAATTGTGAAAGTCAATACTTATGTGCACCTGTAGTACTGGACTAATATAATCGTGCATAGTTGCAGAGAACACGTTTTGATTTACAACGCCGAAAATATGACGTGAATGGAGACTGGAGAAATGTTTGAATTGAAGGTTTTAGTCAATGGCTGCAGATACCTAAAAGAAACTGTGCATCAACTAACGATCGGTTGCTAAAAACCTAAAATCTTCAGTAGTCCTTATGGAGGAGTGATAACGACAAACTATGTATTCTTTATCATCAAAAGAAATAGGAAAGGGTTTTTTATTGTAACCATATCACTTCAAATTTCTCATAATGTAGCAATTACGGTCTTCTAAGAACACAAATAATAACGCTCAATTAATTAGTCGCTAGAGTGCACAAGTATTCTAATTAGTAATAATGCATTCTTAATTACACAGTTTTTGAAACATTCTTAGGAAGTGAAAACAAAATCATGTAATGGAAAAGCTGCACAAAATCAATTCTCAAATATACACAGTACAATGCTTAACAATATTAAAAATATACGGAAAATCCCAGCAATATATTTATCGGGAATTCCCGGTAGAATGCAAATATTACACAAAGTACAGGTGCACAAACATTCGGACACAGAATACATATTAGTGGTCCTAATGAGAGGAAATAACTTGACCAAACGGAGATATACAGTATCAAAGCATGCAGGTAACTATCGTACAGAATCACTCCCCTTTTATGGAATGGACATGAATTTATGGGAACCTTGTGTATTCGGTGATTATTTGATTTGTGGATTGATTGATGGAGATGATACGAATGAAGCAGTATTTACTATCAATGGTAAGCATATTTCACAGCACGTGAAACATTATTTAAGAAAAATATGAATCAGAGTATTCTTTTAGGACATAGCTAAAACCGATAAACAGTGCGATGACGGACATGATATGACAAAGGCATTTCTCCTGATTAAGGTATGAGATTGTTTACTATTTGTTTGTATACAGAAAAATACGATGACGTCACCAATACACATGCACACAAAAGCGACAAAAACGACACATAACACAAACCAGCATGCTAAATACAACACACACTATAACGCGATAAACAACACAGTCTATAATTTGATACACCACACAGGCTATAGTGTTATACACAACACAGACTAGATGCGACACACAACATAGATCAGAATGCGACATACAACACAGATTTGCAAACAACAGAGACTATAATGCGACTGACCTGAGGCGTCCATGTGGCGGCGACGCGCGACGAGCTCCGGCTCCTCGTGCGCCACAGCTTCTTGCTGACACTCTGCACTACGCTGCTCGAAGACCGCGACTTCTGCATGCCACCTGCAGGAGGAGCCACAGTCGGAGCACTTCTACCAAGCAGCGTTGACAAGAACGAATGCGACTGTGTAGGGGACGCCGGCGACGGCGGCGACGACGGCGTCGACGCGACCGAAGCGAACCTTAACTCCCGATACGTCAAAATCCATCCTTCTTCTGTCTGGCAGCCTTTGTGAGGACCATCGTCGTCTACGTCACTCGGCATACGAGGTTTAATGTTTCGCAAATTCTTATCATAATTGATGCGCTTGAAGCGGTCCGCTTTATCAGCGTCCACGCTCTTCTTGCGCGCCATCCTCAGGTAACGCTTGATGGTGTCGCTGACGGACTGCGACACATCGTCGTGATCTACGCTGGAGCGCCGTCGCGCTGGCTTGGGCCGGTCGGGTGGGCCCCCCGTAGGACTCGTCGGCGCCGTCTGCAGGTCCAACTTCTCTCGGTACGCACGCTCCTGCTCCAATAACTCTTCTTCTGGAATAGCATGTGTCTGCGTTCCACAGTCCACGTACTTATCCTCCAGCGACTCGTGAAATACCTCAATGAGTGGCGGCGGGGACATCGGCGGCGATCTATAAGGGTCATCGTCATCTTTAAAACGCGTAACACCAACAGTTCGAATCCGCGGAACACTTCTAGAGTTAGAGCTAAGGGCACTGACGAATCCACTAGGTCCATAGCCTCCGGCGCCACTACCACCGCTACCACCACTACCACCACTTCTACCGCCTCTGTAGGGCTTGGTCTTGCGAAGATCATGATACAGTCTTTTCAATAAATTCCTATCGGTTAACAGGTCCTGCACTATATTATCCCTGTTCGGGGATCGTACGTAGTACCTGCTGAGGTTCTCCAGCAGGGTCCTTTCCCGAGAGGGATTAGAGTCGGCGTCGGTAGGGATCCGCTCCGACTGCTGCTTAAGATATTTCCTTAACGAGCGAACTAGCTCTTCCGTGTCCGAGTGCCTCGTCGGACAGGAATCATCCTCTACTTTCAGGTACGTGCGCAATAAATCAACTAGACAACTCTCTTCTTCCTCGGGCACGGTCCGGCTCACATCACCGAACGCCGCGGCCGTGCGCGCCTGAGACGCGGCGCGAGCCGACGACGCTGCGTTCAACTTTGAGGTGGAGGCGGCTGGGCTTGGGGATGCGAAGAAATCACGCCGGAGCTTGGCAATGTCGAAGCGGCCGCCAGAGGTGTGGCCGATGTAGAGATCGGTGGGTCGCGCCGGTGGCGCAGGCACTTCGTCGATGGGTGAGCGCGCACGCACCGAACCGCCTCGCGCACGCTTCTTGCGGCGCGGGCGGGGCAGCGCGCCCGGGTACGAGCTCTTGCGCCACAGCAGGAAGCGCGGCTCCTTGGCGCACACTTCCTGGAAATAGGCCTCGAGGCGCGGGACGTCCTCGGGCCGGTTCTGCGCGCCGTCCGGGACGAGCCGGCGGCCGGCGTCGGACATGTACTTCCATGTCTTGCGCGTGAGCAGCCAGCGCTCGCGCGGCTTTTCACGGCGGCGCGCCACCTTCGTCATGGGGTCGGGCGCGGGCTCGAGGCGGCGGCGGCGCTCCATGGCCGCGGGTCACATGGGGTCAGGCGGGCTTGCGGCGCGGCATGTCCGACCTCGGCCCGCGCACCTGCCTGCGCGAAACTGAACACTACTCCGCACGGTGCGGTATATTATGCGCCGAAATAGCCGTCCGGTTATAGAGCGGCCGTGAACTGGATAGGGTGCGCTCGCGCACGACGGACCGGCGCTGGCGGCGGCTCGGCACGGGACTGCCGCCCGCCCGTAAACAAACCGCGCCCGCCCACGCGCCCCCCGCGCTCGCTCCCGCCCCGCGCGCCTTGACCTATGTGGTGACATGCCCTAGCAGCCGTGATTGACGATGGTCATGGCTCATACTTCCGATGCGCTTCATTCATGAATGCACTCGTGGACGTCCCAGGAGTGCCCAGGACTCAAATTCCAAATTGCGAAGTCAAGTTGTCAGCTGGTCAAATTTTTTCGTTGCAAAATCTCCTAAATGTTTACTTCCTTTTTTCGTTTTTATCTTCTTAAAGAAAGATGACTGTCCAGATCATCAGTAGATCTACGTAAAAAGCTGCGGCTTCATTCATTTCTTTATTTATTTTTTAACACCTGTGAGCTTCACCCACCTGTTTTTGTTTTTATAACAGCCTGTGAGTGCTTTCATTTTGATTCTTTAATTTTACGTATTTAAATAGTGCAAGTACTGAATCCACAACAACTGAACACTGAATGATCAAGGTAAATGATTCTCATATTTCATTAAATGACGAACATATTTTTGAAATAAATATGATAAGTGTTTTTGCCAAGTTTTAATAATAACTTTCTAGGTACAATAGTTTAGCCAAAACACGGACGATAGAGATTTAAATCTTTAATTAGAGCTTTAAGTGAAGAAATTACTCGGAAAAAGATTAAAAATAACCAAAAGGCGATAATGACCAATCCATAGCTGTAACAGCTGGACAAAATGAAGTAGATTGTCATAAAGAAGTTTAGAAATTTAAAATGAAAAAGCAAACTTTTATACGTGAAGGTATATTTTTATACTTCTTGATTTACCAGTAATTTACAAAATGTCTCTCAAATGAGCCAAGATATTCATAGCTGCTAATTATGTTAATGAGGCAGTGACCGCGATAATCACAATTAATTTCAGTATGGTCATCAAATCATTTGGAATATTTGCACAAATATCCGTATTAACATTCATTTCATATTGTCATGTACATTATTGTACATGTCATTTCATACCAGCATTTCATGACAGTTGACATAAAAATTGGTCATGGGTTGATGATACTACAAAACTTAGCGTGGGAAAACTATATATTCATATGATATTGACCTGTAAACGTGCACTGTTGAACAAAAGGCCTTTCAATGATATATGTCAGTATATTCATTGGGTAGCCATGTAGTCCATAGACGATGAAGACCTTTTTCTTATCTTTAACTATAAGTCATCTTCGGCCGAATCAAATAACTTATCTTCAGTGAACGATGATTTTTGAATTTTTACTTTGCCATCTCGTATCTTTGCTGCTTGCACCACCATGTCAAATGAGTATGGTTTTTGGGCGCCATTTTGTCAATAAGCCGGCGTGAAGGGCTGAGAAACGAGGTGGCAAAGTGGAAATTCGAAGAAACCACGTCGAAATCAATGAAATCACCTATTTACATAACTCTTGGAAATCTTTCCAGTTAAAACTACAAAATTGCTGGATTAAAACTCTGTTATGATTTCAAAATCACTGCCACTTTGTGTACTTTCACTTGAATCAGACATTTTTTTATTTTTTTAAAAGTAAATATTACTTATTTGTTTATTTATTTTACAAATTAGGTACAAGTTCCTTAAACAAAGCACACAATTAGAACTCTGGGGTCTGTCTTAGCATGCCATAGCCTGAGATTTGATCAACGGGATAAGTTATAATCGAGTTGATGTAATGGTCTTTCAACTTACGCTTTATATTTTTAGGTATTTGTTTAAGTAAATTGGCTATTATGTATGAAAGTCATAAAAGTTGTTTCTGCGTAGCACTTGAAGTGATTTTAATTTGGCTTGTCGTGTATTCACATCATATTTAACTGGAATTTGATTACCAGTGTTATCAAAGTGATCTATGAGGAACTGAGCCTATACTACACACTAGCCTATATGATAATTAGACTTATCTGTCTACAAAATAGCCGTCAACATTTGACTGGGACGCATAATCTGGCTTTTTTATACAAATAGCTAACCGTAGTAAGCGATAGACCATCTCCCATCTACAGATAGCGTGGGCCTGTAAGATTCCTCAATCTCTCATATATTATTGACACGTTAAAACCAGAGATAGATAGGTTTTTCTATCTCCAGTACGCTAAAATTGGTGATAGACTATACGTTATTGGGTTCGGCCGTAAGATAAGCAAGAAAGTTGTCTTTACTAGAGCCTCAGATGACAAAACTGGGTGGAAATCTAAAGGAACGGTATCTTTATAAGGAGGATGCGCTAGGGTGGCCCGCTCTCTAAGCTCATGAAAGTGTATTGAATGACTATTTCATGAAATCATGACATTTGGCACTTTCATGAACTTAGAGAGTTGTATTGCTGATTCTAATGTTTATAATTCTATAAATTCATATTTGTTACGAGCGCTAACAATATTTAGATCAACATACAACCTGATACTGACCTGCAAATTGCAAAAAACTTAAGAAAATTTGAATTTCGCGGGCCACCCTAGCGCATCAACCTTAAGAAGAATGGTACAACCGAAGTGATCTACCCTCAGAATTTACAAGCACTAACAAAGATGCAAAAGAAAGATTCTTCTGTCTATTTATCTTTTCCTCTCTATCTATATACCTACTTCAATAATTTGTAAGGTAAATCGAAACCAGGTCAAAAAATTAAACAGGGTTGGCCATAGGAAAAGAGGGACATCAAAACATACAAAGGTCGTGACATGGAAGAGCTTCAATCAAATGCTGAGAAAAATATATTCTGCGAAATGTTCTTCTTGTTAATAATTGTATGATTACATGATGATTGTATGAAATCGGGATAGCAAAAATTATCACTTTAATTTTTATTAAAATAAATAAGATTTGATTGCTTTTAAAATAGACAAGTACAAGTTAATATAAGTTTGATGATGTATAGGCAATCTATTTTATTTTCTCATGGTCCAAAGATCATCTAGGAAAATTCTCGTAAGTTAGGTACAGACAAAGTTATGCTAATAGGATCGAAGCTATTACAGGTCGTCTGCCCGTCTGGCTATAAAGTCTACATCACAATTATTACCCAATTCATTGAAGAATTCTTAAGCCTACACTCTAAAACAAATTCTTCAGTATCAGTGGCCTACAATTCTAAATTCTTTCCCTGTTGCAGCACTACTGTTGCCAACTAAATGACTTTTGTATTACAAAAAAGATACGCCTACCAGCTCATCTAATCCCAAAACAACAACGGACTCAAAACTTTCCCACCGTTGAGCGTCAAAACAGACTGAAAAACGTTTTATTGCCTCAGTGAAATCAATAAAAATTCAACGTAAAGTGTTCGTAGCGTGAAATCGTCTCGGCACTGCACCACCAGCGCCACATTCTGCACAGCCGCGGCATACATAACTTCCTAGGCCACTTATAAAACGCTCCGATTTAAAAATAAACCCACGACATAACATAAACAAAATAATTTGGAAGCTCTCCTCGAAGACTGCTAGCGCCATCTAGCGGGCGCGGTGTAAACGAGGAAAATTGAAAGCTTGCCAAATTAGTCTCGAATAAATTCGGGTTTGAATCGGGATTTTCTTATGCTTTGAGTTCAGGCATAGAGCGCTAGATGTCGGCACTATTAAATCAATTTTGAATCAGACAATAAATATATAAAGCATGTATGTATTTATATGAATTAGACACTACGAATATATCTTACGCAATAAAATGTATTTTAGTAAGTTTGCTGCGTTCCAATGAAATTAATGTTCTTATTATGACAGAGTGAAATGCAGATGACGTAGTTGCCGATACTTCTAAAGCTACATTTTGCTACAAATTCGTGCAAACGTAATATCGATCGTTAGTTGAGTTAACGAACCGATAACAATTGGTTTGTAATGAAGTTTTGGCATGCTCCCGCGCATTGTATCACGCGTTCCAATTTTTGCGATTCCATAATTGATATTGCATTGTGATGGGCTACAATGGCAATGGTCACCTGCCAACATACCGGGGTACCTACATTTCGAGGAGCATTTTGCGTCACTGATAAGAAACAATAGAAGAATACGTAAGCGAATACAAATTACGTTTTGGGGTCAAATCTATAAATGATTGGGTAAAAAAACTCAAACATCGCTTTCTCAACGTAAACATCTATAGGAATCCAGAATTAGTAAAATTGACAGCTATATAATAGAGGAAAACGGAGATGTTGGTATAATTAACATAAAGTATGTCACTGATAGTGAAGCAAGCTATATTTAGAATAGAAAACATTGAAATAATGTCAAAAAAACAAATTTTAACAACGCAGAAATCTTTTGAGTCCATAGTTTATTAGACATCAGTGCAAAATAGGCCAGCGATAATGTAGGGGATTATAGAAATCGAAAAATCACTTAAGTTCAATTTTAAGATTTCCAAGATTGATATGCAATCGGTATAAATTAACAATGAACTTACCAAAAAGATATAGAGACTAAGAGATGACTTGGACTCAATAAAATTAAGGAAACACAGGGGAGCCATTTCTTTGAATAAAAACAGTTGACCACGTAAACAGTGAAAAGCATCTATATATTTATTTTTTGAGGAAAACCGACAAACAGTTGTTGATACGATCAACGCAAAATAGGCCACTGATGATGACGATAGCCATTTTACTCAGAAAAGTCTATAAATCAAGCCGTGTTTCAGTTTCACTCTAGGGTACATTATTTGTGTATCTCTTCGAATTATGCCACATGCTGGCAACACTGGCATTGAAATATTATTTAATCAATTAAATCACACAACATCATAATGATGTAGAAACGGATAAATGAATTTGAGTAGAAATTGTTTCAAACAGAAGTTGGTCTTGGGAAGACGATTTTCATGAAGTGTTTTTTTTAAGATAGTGATGAAGAAAGTCTTTTAGTCGTCCATGACAAATTATATCCAAAATGAGGTGCAATACTAGTTAATAATGATAAGCAGGAAATGTACATTTGGGATAAACCAGCCCATCAGAAATTTTTCCTTTTAGATGTGGCAAGTTTTCAAGTGGATTATGCAAACGCCAGACCATGATAACCGATACGAGTATATGTGTGGTCACAAACATTACACGCATCTTGTATGAATGAAACATTAATTACTCTACATACGTATGAAATCCTAATCTAATCAAATGAACTCTAAAGAAAAAGGGCTTGAAATCCCAAACACTACAAAAAAAAAACCACTTTCCAATTCGCATACAGAAGATTAAAAATAATCAACTGAAATAAAACTCCTAAAAGAGCCAGAAAAAGAAAAGTATATTTAGAAAGAGTAAGATATATTTGCAAAAGAAAAAGATAAATGATTCTGGCGCAATTATTTTGTCGGGAAGGAATATTTTTTTAGTGAATTTCATCTCGCGGTAGTCGACCTGACGAGGTCTAATGAACTTTTGAATTAGTACATTATATCTGTTGGGCATCCACTGTAACACTTATTACACGAATTACTTTACGATGAAGAAGGACAATCACAATTTTAACTAAGGTGTACCAGATTTTCTCCTTTCGAGGTAAACTTTTTAAACGAGGGAACATTTCCTCTCTTCCGTTATCGCAGTAGTCAAAAGCTGGGACTTAGTTTAGGACTGTGCAGTTCGCATGGATGACATGGATTTTATTGATACCTATAGCTAGTTTCAAAGTAGCAATGCTTCAAGTTATATTAAACATTATTTGAGCTTTGAATGTAGGTTTTTCATCTCCTGTACCTACTGTACAAGCAAACCATAATGTGACATTCGTAATAGCAATAAATGAATATGCAAGTGAATCCCACGTAAAAGACTAAATTTTTTTGCAAATGTACCTTCACAGGACATTTTATCCAGCACCATAATACTTAATCAAGTTTTCTTTTGGCATTAACTAAAGATCGATCGATTGCCGTCTTAGTAATGAGAAACAGAGAAAATAAATGGCGGAAACACTTCGAAATCTTATAGTAAACGGATCCGTAAATCTTGCATCACTTAACTAATCATAAATATCTTCATTTTGCTTGTTCGTTATTTTGTATTATTTCTGTTCAAGTTAGTCACTTTTCTGAAGAGAGTGCAACTGCGTCGGTCGATGTTCTTTTTGGATGTTTGTGTTTTTTTTTTTAATTTCCTCTATAGCAGCTGTTTTGCTTTCGACTTGGGTCCTTAAAATTATCCTTTTCTTCATTAGTATTGCAATACTTTCATTGGTATTTGCTGTTTATGTAACTTTTCATAAAGATGGTCCCCTAGAATGTAAATATGTGTGTCAGCTACTTCTGTTTCTTAATCCCTTGCTATTTATAATCAGTCTAGTTCTTTTACCTTATCACCATTGTTCTGGTAATTGTTATCTCTACGCATTGTAAAAACGATGACTCATGCAAATAGAGCTTCCAAAATGTAGAACAAAACGGTTATTTATAATTGTTTGTCATAATTTTTAACTTCAATTAACGTCCAGAAGCACTCACAATATTTCCACTGTTTTGACATCAAGGTCTGATCCATCACGAATTGGGGTCATCAATGGGTTCCCAAAATTACGCAATTAATGTGTCTGTCATATCATATCGACAACTGTTTTGTTTTGACGTTCGTTAGCTTTATAGCGAAAACTGTGCGCAGACGCCGAAGTACAACCGACATTCCAAATACAAAAATATAATTTATCGCCAGTATTTCTGAGTTAGTCGCATTCGTTCGTTCTAGGCCGTACGTTTGACATTGAACTTAAACTAAAATTATAAAATAAAAATATTTGAAGACACAGAATAGAAATCATGACTTTTTAGAGGACAAGGATGAATGTTTCCTGTTGCTTTGCTTCGATAGCAGATTTAGTGTGTTCTAAATTGGTCTGTGCAAATAAACGAATGCAATACGAGAATTTCTCGCAAAAATGGTTATTTAGGAGTTCTTTTACATAACCTGAAGTTGAAACCAGGCTTAAAGTGTTTAGTTGTATTTTTAAACTTTGGTGTTGCTACGTTTTTCTTTAATGTATTTTCTCTAGACTCAATAGATGTGTCACGGCTTAATAAATATAACACATATATGTATGACATAATCATACTAATTTTGCTAAATATTTTCGCTATTGGTTAGGGTTGAACACTGAAACGATTTATGCGATTGACATGATTTTATTTTTATTATTTTTTCTTGACTAAAGCGGTTTTCTGACCTGTTTTACATTAGAACTAGGTATTATCTACTTTTAGATCTGTAAATGCTCCGCAACTAACGTAAACTTTTGTTAAAAGTTTTATAAGTAACGATAGCAAAGAAACATTACTTTGAAGAAGCAATAATTTCTGATTGTAAAACATAAGTGATACTGTATTAATATAAATTAAACTGAAAGCGTTGCACTTACTTATTTTTGTAAAATTATGATTAGAGCTCTTGTTGATATCGTATCGTACGTTATATTTATGTTTTTTAATTAAATATACACGTATTATTTTAATAAATCTACACTTATATTATAAAGAGGAAAGATTTGTATTTTTGTGTGTATGTTTGTAATGAATAAACTCAAAAACTACTGCGCCGATTTCAAAAATTCTTTCACCATTAGAAAGCTACATTCACCCTGAGTAGCATAGGCTATAATTTATAAAGATTACACGCGGGCGAAGCCGCTGGCGGCAGCTAGTTAAATATATACGTATTATTATAATAAGTATGATAGAAGTAATCTTCGGAACTTCTGTACCGATTCCAATAATTCTTTTTCTAATGGGAAACTACAGTATTGCCAAGTATCATAGGATATACTTTATGCTAAAACAAGAAATTTTGCGCAGACGAAGTCGCTGACAGAAACTAATTATATTGTTATATCCTGTCATATTATTTAGTTCTTTAAGGATAGTACAGCTAAACACATATTTATGGTTGTTTTAAAATGGTGTTCCACTTTCAAATCACCGATGTGAATTCTGTCTCGAAGGACCAAACATTTAAAGTACCTAGAAAAAAAAAATACTAGTAAATTTTATTTTTCTACAGATTTCGTAAATTATTTATTTAGTGTAGTCAGGCTACTAAGACATTTTCCAAAAGTAAACGTCAACAAGCCTTCCTTAAGTGTTTAAAAGCAATTCATCTATGAATATCGCTTCAATTTCCTTTCTGCGTATGCCTGATTTCTTCCTCACGAGTAAAGACCTCATCAATCACTTCATTATTCTAGTTTTTATACCTTAGAAACATTCAACCTGTCCCGTAATGCAAAGGTACTTTCTTTCATATTGCCAAAAATTTGAAAAATGCTCAATCAAAAATGCTCTTAACCTGAATGTCGTAACTATGTTTTTTTTACAGTGCAATGGTTAACAACTCTTTATAAGTAATTTATGTAGCATTCCATAGAGCCTTTTTGTTTACATTTTTGGCGACATAAAATAAAGTTGACACTATCATCATTTTCTAGTTTTAAATCTATAATACCCATATTGATTTAAAACTTTCTTGACATTCTGAATACGCACTCAGAAACTTATGTTAACTGTTCCGATACATCATACAAAAACAATCATGATTTTCACAATGTGCACTTTTTATTATGTGGGTAAGCAGATGAATCAAAGATTTGTTTTGGACATTTGAATCTGACAGTTTCAAAAACAGCAGTTTATAGTGAATCTTTACTTACTACCAAGAGTAACACCGTCAACCTTGATTGATTCTACGGGTCCTTGCGCACCGATACGACACGGGCCATCTCTGAGTCAGTCAATGTTGCCGTGGATCCGTCATCAATTAATGCGTTCGAGTCATATGTTCCACTAGGGCCGGTTACTTCCACAGGCACGATTTTGAGAAACACACGGGATTGAAATATGTTTTTACCCAATAAAACAGACTCAGTAGGTAGTAAGTAAAGATTCACTTTAAACTTTTGTTTTTGAAACATCATGTATATCAGAGTATAAATAAGTTAAGTAACTCAACTTACATGAGTTACTGTTATAGTTCACAGAATTCTCCACTTGTATGCCCATGGTGCTCACACCATGCTTTTCCAGTGATCCTCAACCGAACCACGATGCACTTCATCCGAGCACTAGGCACTTTACATCTTACACTAGTGATGCACTTTGCACTTTCACTTCACTTTTTGGGGACGTTTCATTGTTTTTGCATTCACATTGATCTTTGACTGTGGAAAAATTATACGATTTAGTCATGTTCTTTTAAAAAATGGTCTTTAGTTTAGTCAAAATTTTAAAATTAAACTTTCTGATCGTATTTCGAAATTAAAAGAAAAACAAAGTCTTCATTAAAATTATTGTAAGAATTACGAAAAAATCAATATGAATGCAAGATATAACGGCGCACATGAAAAACTGGAATGTTTAGTATGTAGCTGCGTTGCGTGCGGGGAGCGCGCGCGCACGACCGAAGCTGGCATGTCACTGCGCCGGCGTCTGAAACCAACACAAAAATCCCTTTATTTTCGTTATGTTCGGAAACAGAATGCGGAAACTAATGGCAGATTTCTTTTGACAACCGTCATTTTTTCGGTCTTTAGGGGGGGTAAAAATTGTTTCCTGTGTGTCCTTTTTTTCTGGAAATCTGCTTCATATTGGTATATATCCTCCGTACTTGCACATATAGTTTGTGCTTAAAAAGCCAGTTCAATAATTACTCATTTTCTTTTTGAGCTAATCTTCCACACAAATGAAACGATCAACCAATATTATTATTCTTTTAAAAGCCTGAAATGCTGATCAAAGACTTCCGAATTAATTTCCAGTCTTTTGATTTAGACAAACAATAGATGCTTACAAATATCTACTTATTAGTGTTTCATGGATACACAGAAACTAAACGCGGAAATAGTGACAGTATTTTTCTTTTCTAAATAGGTTAGAGGAGTAATGTAAGCAATATTTGTATGTGTCGCCCTCTTAACGATTTGACAGAAGTGTTGAAATACTTGTGTCGTATACCTAATAAATCTTGCGAGAGAACTTTCAGTGTTCTATTTAGAAAAATAATAGAAGAGTACCTTTATTAAGTATTGAATAAATTAACTGCTAACATAAATATAATCATAATCAAGATTTATTATCAACTATCTGACCAGACAGACGTTGTTCTGTCTAAATCCTGTAGAAATAAGCAGTTTCAGTTTTTCCGAATCTTCCAATTTCCTGGGTCACTTTTCGAATTTTTCTTTTCATAAAAATCTAAAACGGACTATTAACAACATTTTAAAACAAAAAAATGTCAAATCGATCCAGTTGTTCTCAAGTGATGCGCTAACGAATAACATTTCATTTTTATTTATTTACAAAATAGGTTATTATTTGTGAAGTTTACGATATGACATAACACAGTGTTTGGTATTGGCAGGTATTACATTAAGTTCCTTAAAAGCTGGTCTTGATTTATTGTGTACTAAGAAAGCTGACGTTATAACATACGAGTACCTCTCAATCTAAATACATACTGTCGAAAAAGTACTTAAAGATAACTATACGAATCAACCAAGTATACGAATCAATAGAATTCTCTGAGAACTCGAGAAATAGATGAACGTATCTTAATATCTCTTAATAGAACAATAAAAGGCCACGTAAACTTAATAAGCGTTTTACATCTATTCTGCGAAGTACTAAAATAAAACCAATGTATTTCTTGCAAACTGCAGGCGTCTATAAATTCCAGCATTTTCTCCTCGGAATTTAACGATAATAAAGTTTGTGGAACACGAGTGGCTATCATAAAATTGTAACTGTTTAAAGTCTCGATTGTAGAGAAATAAGAAGAAGAACTTTAAATTAATGAAGAAATTACAGTATTAAGTAATCAGTATTTAGTAATTACAGTATTTTAGAATTACAATGAAGAGCGTAAGACCTAAACAAGTGGGTAGGCCCCTCACAAGAAAACTGAATAGAATCCGTAAAAGTATCTAAGTATCAGTAAAAGTAGTAGTAAAAGTATTAATAAAAGTATTAGTAAAAATATTCGTTCATTTGCAAAGAATGTGGTAGTACACAGTTACATTTCAAGTTAGATTGATGACCTGATAAAGGTCGCAGGAATCCACTGAATGCGGATAACACAGGAGCCGTCTTTGTAGCTACGCTTGGGGTAGGCCTAAGTCCAGCAGTGGACACCTTACAGCCGAAAGATGAATGACGGTGATGATTGCAGTTGCTATCTAGGCATGTTTTTTCCCATTGGCCCTCCATTTAAGCTGGTACATTCATGAATCTCACCAAAATCTGACAAATTCCAACACACCTAGGGTTTCCAGGAACTCAGTAATTATAACTATGTATTCGCATTTCTAAAACAACTGCTTCACATCCTAATCAATCAACCCTCAACAAACTGCCTACTAACGATGACCGAACATTGCACAATCACTCACTACACGAAAGAAATCATCTCACTGACTGATTCGCAGTTACTAGAAACGTATAAATAGCCGCGTCCATCAACCAGGCTGTTAGGAAAGCAGAAGAGCTATCTGTTCCAATGAAAAACGCATCCATCTTGTTCCAAAACTGTTTCAAGTTCCGACCCTAATGATTAATAGATTTCAATTTTTCTTTGACAAGAAATTAGTAGAGAATTGTTGGTGATATTAGTTTATTTCGTGTTAAAAACAAATGCAAGGTTATTGTGTGTCGTGGGTATTACGATATACATTTGAATCAAATTAATAATATTTCTTTAAGGCCATACTGTTCGATGCAGGAATAGAATATGAGTTGACAAACTACGGTAATTTGTTAAAGCTTGTTGATCGCCCGAGTATCATTTGTTTATTTTTTGGTTGGATCCTTTAGAATCTGACAAAAAATATTGTTATTGGGTTGGATACTTTGCTACTACCTAGAACACAGACGCAAATATAGCTACTACCAAGTAACAACAATAAAACAAATACACATGTACTTATGAGGAAATAGGAGTTCGGAGACTCCTCAAATTATGAGTTATTTCTTCCTCCAATATTGGACCAATTTGAAAGATATTTCATAAATTGATTAAGAAGGATATACCCCCCGCCCCCCCTTAAACTTTGCCCCTATTTTTTTCTTTTTCATTAATAGTTGTCAAATTTGTACTATAGGCCTCCGATGACAGCGGTCTAAACAGGCAATTTTGAGCATTTTCTGAGGGTTCTAGTGCTTCTACAGATAATGTATCATCAAAACGGAAAACATAGGGGCATAGAACTAGTTGATATTTATTTTACTGTAAAAATTCATTGCTCTAAGGTCATAAACCAGAGAGAAAACATGCGAGAGCGTTTGTATGGAGAGGGGATCGACCCTATTTCCTCTTATGGACCAACATCGGTGCATCTTCGGACGTTCAAGGTGGTTGGTTTACATGAAAAAGTTGACTGCAACATACAGATGGCTTCAAGAGCCGTCCTCATCTGTGTTCAAAACTGTTGACAATCACCAATCTGTCAACAAATTATGGTGCTAATGCTGATACCCATAGACACTCATGTTAAGATAAGAGACAAAAATCAGTGAACTATTCTGCCGTCCACTAACTAAAAGGCCGCTAAGCCACAGTTGGTCGTTTTTCACTTTGTAATGTAGTCTTATACAACTTTCGATGCTCTATCTTTTGGTGTAAGAATCATTTTTCTATGATTTATAGTTTTAGAGATACAAAACATTGCTGAGCAGTTAAACCACATAAATTTCGTTACTCCCTTAATTAAAAAGCGGCTAAGCCACAATACTTCTCTAGAAAGACGTCAACATACTTTAACGGCAAATTGATGTATCATTTTTTTCTAAATTTACTTAACTAAAAGTACGTTATCTAGTCATGCTTGACTAAATAGCAGCTAAGCGTCTTTAACTACCTTCATGTATTGTGTCACAAATAACCATCTGAACATCGTGCCTTAACTATAAAGCAGTTATACGCCAATAGCGGCTTTTAAGTTATGTATTGAAATTAGTATTAGCTAAATATCAATCGCTAGAGAGCAGCTAAACGACAATACTAGACTAAAAAGCAGTTAAACGCTCGTGATTTGCGTTTGCGTTTGACCAGCTCAGGCTATAATTCCTGCCTTTTCACTTCGGGTGCTCGTTAGCGGACCGAGACGTGTGGCGCGTCTCTTGATTTTTGGCGCCACAATTACGAGAATGGCGCAAAATATGCAAAGGTAAGCTGACATTATTATTTCATTTATTGTAATAAATAGCTATTTGTAATATTATTATAAATACGAAAGTATGTTTGGATGTTTGTAAATCTTTTAAGCAAAAACGAATGAATTGTTTTTAATTTATCTAACTTTATAAATGCCTGTTTTTGTTACCATATATTTTTCTGTATTCCGCAATACCTGCACAGGTAAAACGCGTGCTGCTAGTTTTCATTATGTACCTACCTATTGCAAGAGGGTTTTAAAGTACCTACTGTTTCTAAGTTCATCGTAATTGTTGTTGTAGGTATCTGTTTCGATTGCTGATTGTTTTATACCTAATAGTGCGCAAGAGATGTGTCGTATAATTGGTTCATTAATTAACTGATTATACCTAGTAACACTCGTGTAGTATTATCAAAATTAAGTAATAAAGTAAAGAAGAAGTAAGATGTACGTCTTTTCTTAGGTAACCGATGTCCAATAATCTCTTCTGTTCTTGTAAATTCTTGAGTATGTCGTCGCGTTATTAATTTTTTGGGAAACGTTTAAGTTATTGATGTTTTCCTTTTCAATATTGGTTTACTTTTAGGGTTTGATACTGTATTTTGTCTTTGCATGTCATAACCATATTCAGTATCATCACTAAAAACTTCTTCACATGGTTGGTAGTCCTTATCCTTAACAGAGTCATTACTGTCATAATCTAATATTTCTGGTATAATGCAGTGAAAAGAAGATGGTATCGGGGAAGGAGGGGGCATCGATTCGTGGCAGTATATGGAATGTGTTTCACGCTGTTGATTTAATGTTTCTATTGTAAGCTTCAGAGTTTCTTCTGGTTGGCTATAATTATATGTGATTTGTGTTTCATTGAATTTTTGAAACACTTTTGATGTCATCGAGTAAGATTCTTGGTAGAGAAGATTAACTAAATCGTGATTGTTCATGCGGGGGTACTTTGATTCTTTTTGGCTAATATTAGAGCAAGTGGAAATGCGTATAGATGGCATGCTGTTAGTGTAAAGGCGTTGTGCAGTTGGAAATTCCTGGTCCACCAACACACTATTCATCATAGTTTGGATCCTTGATGATACACCGGAACGTCTAAAATACAATGAAATATAATTGCTTATTTACCTAATCTGATTTACTCATTTTGTTAAAGTTTTAAATTAATATTTAAGCATAAAAAATGGCCGAATTTATAGTTTTTTATATAAAGTCTAATATTTAATTGATTATGACGTTATGTGTTACGCACAATTATATTATTTCAACTTGGCAATTATTGATCTCTGATTGTGATATGTTTCATGTGCCATAAAGCTTTCAACAACGATACTTACATGTTTTGGGTATTTTTATAAAATAATTATAATATAATTTTTCCTATGGTTTCGCGAATACCGATTATTATTAAAGATGTAATTGTGATCTCATTACTGAATAAGATTTGTAAAAGTTTGATTAAACTTGTTTTTTTATTATTTTATATTGTTTAATTAAATAATAAGCTATTTGTTAAGTTCCTACACAATTTAATTAGACGTACTGATTGTCTTTTATTTTTTATTAATAAATAAAGTTCTGATTTTCATAAAATAGTTTTTAACTTTTCAACTTTTTACCCGCAAGTGCTTATTTAAAAGGCAGTTAATTGCAAGCGAGATGTCTTTAACTGCCTTCTAGTTAAGCAATAGGAGAACCAGTATAAAATATGATTTACAATACCGAGCTTAAAAGCGTTTAAAATCCCATAACTGCTTTCTAAGTAAGCGAAGTTAGTCTTCCAAGTGTTAGTTACTAGGCTATAAGTCTGTTAAAATCCTTTAACTGCTTTATAACTAAGTATATTTTGATAACTTTTACTATAAGTACAAGACGTGGCGGCTACAAGAAATTGCTTCACTATAAAGCAGTTAAGGTATGGTTAGCGGCCTTATAGTGCAGTATATTATGTAAAAATGAAAAAAAATTGCTTAGCTAAAAGTTAGAAAATGAATTTAAATAAAATGTGATTAATATAAATGAATGAACTAAATCACATATTTTGCAAAAAGACTGTGCCTACGTATATAACTTGCAACCTTGTTCCTAGGTAGCATACTTTTCAAGAGACATCAATTCCCACTTATTTTTGCGTTTTCTCGAAAACTACTTTTTGCACTTAGCGGCTTTTTAGTTAGTGGACGGCAGTATTGTGAAGATTATAAAATGTAAGATGCTGTATGTTTTTCCTCTTTTCATAAATTTTACATTTTCTTATACAATCATTCTGTCACTGAAAAGTTTAGAATCAATGAACAACAAAGTGGGTGTAACATAGCATGGGCACATTAGGTTGGAACTAGAAACGTATTATGAAGTATTTTCGTTGAAAGTTATGACAGAAAATCATCTTCGCGGCTTTTAAATAGCTTTGTCTATCAACTAATAGATGAAAAGATAAATAAAATAAAATGAAATAAAGAAAATAAAAATAATTTTATGTAAAAAATACTTGAGCACGCGTTATTTAGCGACGTTGACACTAGATATAAAAGTGCACTAAATTATTGTTACATGCAGTTTTTTTAAAGATCGTATTTCATATTTTATTGCAGCATAAGGTTGCTAGACACTAAATGTTTTCGTTACTTTTTCGGAAACTAAATAAAGTTACGGCGTTTAGGAATAGCAATTAAAATCATATAACCTAAGCTAAGCCATAGAAGGACCAAAACTTTTTGGTCCTAGGAGTCGGTAAATTCGCTACCTCTCGCTGATTTTTTGAAAACTCATTGTTAAATATAAATTAATTCACAAAACATAATCCAAAGACAACATTTGATCTTAAGAGCATGTTTCCAAGAAAAATATATTATCGTTCCTGACCTCACACTGCCATCAATTCTCAGCAGATAGCCAAATGTCAAATCTCAGATTATCAAAATTATCCATCAACATCACCACAATAGCTGTCACGTGCGCTTTATTTGTGTCACCATCAACAGGTGCTCAACCCTACGATAAAACATCCCACTCTACATCATTCACTAAATAGTCGTGCAATTTTCCACTATCGGCCAACATAATATGATCTTTCACTACGGCGCCACTTTGCAAAGACCCCTGTCTTTAGAACCATTTTAACTTAGTTCTTCATTTTCCCGCGTGTCAAGATATAACGGTGGGGAAGCTATAAAATATAATAGAGATGTCATCAGTCGCAGACATTCTCGATCCGATGTCAGAAATTGTATTATTTATTAATCATATTTTATCATTTGGGTCAGAGCCCATTCGTCCCCTAAGATTCGCACCCTGTGCCCACTCGTCCCCTGGAACTTTTGAGGGGCCCATTCGTCCCCTGAAGAATATTTATTTTTATTCATTCTTCTAATATAAGTACATGTATATGTGTATACTGCAGCTTGGTAGTCCTGGTACAGTCGCGCAGAAAAGGCTTAAATAAAAAATATAGTAATTCGGTAGATATCATCTTTATTTCAAATAAGATTAACACATACAAAATCACAATGTCCTAGAAACTAACAAAATACAACTCTTTTACAAAAATCAAATAATTAAATTTAATAAGTAATCCTACAGGATACGCTAATGAGTAAACTTTCACTCGAGACAGTATAAAAATCAGTACGCTTGGATTTGCAACTATAAGTAAACTAAATGTAGTAACACATTCCTGGAATAAATACGCCGAAGTTGTCTAGTACTGGTGTTAGCCAATCAGGTGCAAGTCCTTTCATCGAGCGTCTATTGTTTTGGGCTACGCCTTTGTTATTTGCTCGCGCGCAGATACTCTGGCTAAGATTACCCCTCCCGCTTCGGCATTCCACACCCCGCGCACATCTGGAGAGAGAGGGGACGAATGGGTACCTTAAAAATAATATTTTTTATTAAAATATTAATTGGTCCCCTACCAGGAGACCAATGGGCACCTATATAGGGGCCGAATCTACAACTTTTATGCTGGGGGACGAATTTTAGGGGACGAATGGGCTCTGACCCTATCATTTTGACGTCATTGGCTACTCAGAATTCAGGTGATATGATACCCAAATAGATACTGAGAACTGTCATCATGAAAGCCATGTTTATCCAGAATTATACTTTTAGCAATTGGAGTCAAAGCTAACCTTTTTGCAGCTCAAAGTCGCGACTCGCGATTTAAAACTATCTGCCGACCTATTCTGTAAAAATCTCTCCGTGAAAACTTAGGTAAAGTGAACTTGAAGTGAGCTGTCAAAAGTACCAATCACAATCATCAGGTAGAATGACAGTTCACTTCACGCTGTCATTCCACCTAATGCTTGGGAATGACACTAATATGACGTTCCGTTCCGTTCTGCTATTGTTTTAATTTGATAGGGTCATTATGATCACATCACCTGAAGATAAGCTGCTTATGTTTACTTAGCCCCAACATTGCCAGATCAAAAAAAATGTTGCCAACACCAAAAACCAATGTTCTTACCATATGTACCTTTAAAATCCATAATATTAATTCGAAAGTAACTCTGTCTGTCTGTCTGTCTATCTGTCTGTATGTATGTTACCTTTTCACGCCTAAACCACAGAATGGAATTCGATAAAATTTTGCCAGGAGATAGATGGCATCCCGTAGAAGGACATAGGCTACTTTTTATCGACATATCACGCGGGCGAAGCCGCGGGCGGAAGCTAGTAAAAAATATATCGTCTTGTCATAGAATGGTTTCAAACGAAAACGTCTGGAAAACATACAAGATCCTCTCGTTACTTCAATAACTCAGCTTTAAATAATCAGCGTCATATAGTCTCAGCCTAACAGCCACTACCCACACTCAACCCTCGTAATCTCACCACAACAATGACTAGACCGTGCGCCATTCGCCAACATCCTTACCACTTACAATCCAAAACAAAACGAACTGTTGGCTCGTCTCCCAGTCAGGTGTTACTGTAAACTAGCCGAGTGCTATTAATTGAGGGCTAATGATGCTATGCAGAGGCCGTTGTGTGACGTACCTGTGACGTCAGGTGACGTCAGTGAATGCAAGCCAATTGTTGGCCTGCATAAGTTGTGGAGCGTCCTAAGGATGCCCATCAGTCAGTCATTTGTTTTTTAAACATTGCGCCACAGTAGGGTTTTTCGTATAATGTGCGTTTATACGGTTTAAATATCATTTATTTCTCAAAGATTTACATAATCACTTAATGAGAAACAAAGTTTTAATAATTACATGTAGGTAATACTAAAAATAGTCCAGAGCGCTCGTCATGCAGATATCTAGTAGGTACACATTAAAAAAAATTGTTTTTATTAAATCTGGTTTGTGGGTACATCGCAGTAAATAACTCAGAACGCGCGCATCGTTGTACACATCGAGCGCGCTATTCTTATCAGTACTGTTATAAAGCACCGTGCATACTACACAATACATATAAAAATAATAAATAAAAAATGTTTTATTGACATAAAAAGGTGTACATACAATACTAGATAATATAATATTATATTTTATTTATTTATCTTGGAGCCTTCGAAGATGTGTTTCTTTAACATTTTTTTAAAATATAAAAGCGTTTTAGATTCTTTAATGTTTTTTGGTAATGAATTGTATAGTTGCACTCCCTCATATTTAATATTTTTCTTTCCGTGACTTGTTCTAGGCCTGTGTAATAGTACTAGGTCATTTGCCCGACGTGATGATCGTGTTTGCACTTCATTATTCCTTTTATATGTAATTTCTGAGTGTATTTCTTTTGTTAGGATTTTTCTTATTAGTATACAGGTATTATATTGATGAGTATTGGTGATATTAAAAAGCTTAGTGTCGTTATAGATTTTATTTGTGGATGTTAAGTAGGGATATTGAAAGAGGGCTTTAATAATTTTATTTTGTGCTATTTGAAGTTTGTGTATGTTTGTTTTTGTTGTCAATCCCCAGACCTCAATTAGATATTCAATGTGTGGCTTTACTAATGCATTGTACACAGTATACCGAATTTTTGATGGTAGACATCTAGCTATTCCACGTAACGCACCCGTAAGACTTGACAACTTAGAACAAATCCTTTTAATGTGTGGTTGCCACGTCAAGTGACTGTCAAGTGTAAGACCCAAGTACTTTTCTGTGTTAACCTTATTAAGGACATCTCCATTTATTGACAGAGGCTTGTGATTGTGAATTTTTTTGTTCTTGGCCGAGAAGATTATGTAGTTCGTTTTGGATGTATTAATTGTTAATAGGTTGTCCAAGAACCACCTTTCCAAAATAACTAGGTCATCTTGTGCGTCTTGTATAATTGTTTCAATGGAGTTACCGAAGTAAAACAAACAAGTGTCATCAGCATAGAGTGTTATATGTCCTTTTAATCCTAATTCGTGTACATTGTTGATATAGATAAGGAACAAAAGAGGACCCAGTATTGATCCTTGAGGCACACCACATTTTATCAACTTGGGGCTACTGATGTTGTTTCCTATTTTAACGACTTGCAAACGATTTTCTAGGTAAGTTTCGAACATTCTGAAAAAGCTTCCTGTTATTTTTATAGACGCTAATTTTTGCAGGAGTACATTATGACTTACGGTATCGAAAGCCTTTTTTAAATCTATAAAGACTCCCAGAGCTATTTGCTTTTGATCTATTTTAGTCCTAAGTTTCGTGACCAAATCAGTCGCAGCAGCTAGTGCATTGGACTTAGGTCTAAATCCATATTGCCGTTCAAAAAGAAAACCGAAAGAATTCAGATAGTCCATAAGTCTAGAATGAATTAATTTCTCCAGTATTTTAGACATCACTGGCAATACCGAAATGGGTCTGTAATTTCCCGGGTCTGATTTCGAGCCTGACTTAAAAATGGGAGTAACTTTTGCGATTTTAAGTGTTTCTGGAAAATAGCCTTCGAGTAAACATTTATTCATGCATTGCACTAAATATGGCAGTATTAGTAATTTTATATGTTTAATGGCTTTCACGGTGATGCCGTCCACGCCAGCGCTGGTGTTTGGTTTTAGACTATCAATAATTTTTACGATTTCTCGTACGTTTGTTGGTGACATTTGTGAGAGACCCGGAGCATTGGTGTGTAATGAAGTAGTGTTAATGTTAGTATTGTGGTGTTTCGGAGCTATTTTATCTGCGAGGACAATACCTATACTGGCAAAGTAGGTGTTGAAGTGTTCACAGATTTCTTTGTCTTCTGTGATGAGGCCTGAGGGGGTTTGTAATTTAGGGGGAATACAACTATCTTTAATTTTGTTGTTAGACAGATTACTTATAAGTTTCCACATCTTCAAAGGCTTACCTTTGCATTCTTCAAATGATTTAATGAAGTATTTACTTTTAACAGCCTGCATATGCGTGAATACTCTGTTTCTCTCATTTTTAAACTTCTCTTCAAACTCCAAGTTATTCGGATTAGTTTTGTGTTGCTTCCACAATATGTTCCTTGCGTTTATTTTGCCAATTATATCTTTCGTGATCCATTCTGTTCTAGGTGGGTTCAGAATCTTAATTTTCGTAGTTTGATTCTTGCTGATTGCCAATTTTATTGCTTCTTCTAACTTTGTAAAGTCTTCACCCACCGTGGCATAGTCAATACCTTCTATAGTTTTATGCAGTTTGGCGAATGATAGTGTTTTTATTTGCAATTTTTTAATTGGTTCTGGTTTGTACTGTTTGACCTCTAGGAAAATCTGTTTGTGATCGGACATGCTTGATTCAATTATTACTAAATTAAAATCATGGCCCCGTAGGTTTGTACAAATATGGTCCAAGATAGTACGTGTAGTAGATGTTTCACGAGTACAGTGTTTTGCATCAATTTTGTTTAATACTGTATAGCCATTTTCCGAGAGTGTATCTTTATATTCCTTAGTGTTGCGATCAGAGCCAAGTAGATTAAAATTAAAATCTCCGAATAGTATTGTCCTTTTCTTATTTTGTAGTTCATTTGTTAAGGTTTCGAGGAATTTATTTGTGTTAGTTCTTTCCGGTTTATATATTCCACAAATGTCCAAAGAAAATTTTTGGAGATGAACCCACAGGAAATGGTTATCTTCTTCCCATTTCTGGCTTATAAACTCGTGTTTCATGTTGCTTTTAATAAAAATTGATACACCACCTCCCCTGCTGTTAGTTCTAAAATTGTAATAATGTGTGTAATTTGGCAGTTGTAATCTCTGTGCCTCTGCGTCTGATTTAATCCATGTTTCGACCAGTATCACCACATGAACATCTTGTATTGATGTTAGTATACACCTCAGCTCGTCAATCTTTCCGGGTTTGACTAAACTTCGTATGTTTGAATAAAAAAACTTTAGGGAATTTGTTGTTGTACAAAGGCTATCGTATTTGTTGGTGATTGTATATGTTATGTTTTTATTTTTACTAGTTGGTTGGTCTATCACTTGCTGGCTTAGTTTTTTGACGATTTTTTTATTATTTTTGGAGTGCCATTTATATACTTTATTGTAAGGTCTGTTTCACCATTCTCTGTGCGTAGATGCATTTCTTGTTTAAGGTTTTTAATGAAATTCCGTTGGTAAGGAGTTTGATCTGAGAAAATTTTGTATGGCTCAAGACTCATTTTTGCTTTGTTTCGTAGAATTGTTGTTGCCAGATCTGAAGATGGTAGAAACACCTTGATGTGCCGAACTGCTTCGGGTTTATAGTTACCAAGGCGACGTATCATATTTGGTTCCGGACATTCATGCTGTATTAGCTTTAGGATATTAGTAACTTCGCGAGTGTCAGACTTAATTCTGTCTTCTTTTTTTAATTCTTTAGCTTCCGGAATGCCCACTATGATTATGTTTTTGCTTCTTGATTGCCTTTCCTGAAGTTCAGCCACGGCATTTTCACAAGTGATATTATTTTCTGGATTTTGTGTTGGAATAGTTGCTTTTATATTTTCAAGTTCGGTTTCAAGAGCAGAGACCTTAGTGTTTGTAGCAGTATTGGAAATTTTCAATTCAGCTATCTCAGATTTAATTTTAGTTTGTTCTGTAGCCAGGTTTTTTATCTCCTTCCTAATTGATGATACGTCATCAGAAATGCTTTTCATTATCTGTTTTTGACTTTCAACAAATCCGTTCAAAGTAGACATTACCTCCTTGCGAAAATTTTCGAGGTCTTGCTTAAGATCATCTTGTTCAGGGTTTTTCCGTTTACGGAACGTCACCTGCAGCGGAATCGTATTATCTTCCGTATTAAGGGTGGATAAATCTGGTTGCGAGCTTCCGCGCGTGTTTGTTCCTGACGGAGATCGTAGCATACTCATTTTAAGATATTAATAAGTGTGTAAGCTCCTTTATAATGCTACGTAATTGGCTACGTTTGTCAGCTTACCGATGGCGGCGCTGCCGCAGGCCGGTCGAAAGAAGTGAGATGAATTATAGGAACCTGTCTCGCTTGCACTTGAGGTTTGCGGGGGACAGGGCCGCGCTCCGCTTGCGCCGGCGTTGTCGTAAAGTAGTATTGATATGATTTAAAGCACAAGTACTTTATCAAGAAGAAAGATATTTGCACTAATAGACATAGAATTGAGAGTTCAATGACTTATATTTTTATTTGTTTTAGGTAAATTTTATAACACGTCCGCACTCCGCGCTCTCTGGACGACGATTTCATCATTTTATCAATCAATCTACCTAGCCTTTTCCCAACTATGTTGGGGTCGGCTTCCAGTCTAACCGGATGCAGCTGGATACCAGTATTTTACATGGAGCAACTGCCTATCTGACCTCCACAACGAATGATAGCCGGCACCAACAGCATAACGTGCTTTCAGCGGCATGGACCAACCCCGGCAAGCGTAGCTTAACCTGTTGGATCGACCCGTGCGGCTGTTAATACTTAGCCACGAGCTCCTCCGAGTATAATGTGCGTTTATAAACATTCAGAAAGTCTGTAGGTAATCTTATAAATTAAAATGTGCGAAAATAGAACAATACAACCCGTATCGCAGGACCAAATTCCTTAGGTGACTAAGCGATTAGCGTAAGCAGTGCCGTCAAATAAATGTCACTCTATTCAAAATACTTACACCTAAATATTTGTGAGCGCGCAACTACAACCTGACAAGGTGGAATTCATGAAATAACAGATTACGTTTAGGCAAAAGTGGCATATTTACATCAGTGGCATATGGCATCATTAAGGGTCTTCTTAAACGTCTAATGACCAAATATAATAAGGTTGACGATAATTTAGAGCATTTCCTCTCAACTGCCTAGTAGTATTTATATATCCATAATAGAAAATATAGTATTGAAGTATGGATATACTTCCATACTATATTTTCTATACAGGGTTATGTAAAACACCAACAACCTCTTGAGGAGTTATTGTACTCATCATTATGAACAACTTTTACTATGGGAACAAATATGAAATAGAAAAAAAAAACAGCGGTTCCGTACATTTATGTTCTCATAACTCGTCAAAAGGTACGGAACAGCTGATTTTTTTTTCGCGAGTATGAGTACCATGACTCCTGAAGAGGTTGTTGGTGTTTTACCAATAACCCTGTATATACTACCCACCAAAAACATTTTCATGTAAAATGTTGCCAAGACGAGACCATATGGCTAGCACTGTCAAAAATTTATCAGATCTCATGTAGAGCCAAGCTTCTAACTCTACAAGCCCTAACGTTACAAACTCTACACCTTAGTCAAAATATGTGGCTGGTATAGGACATAGGATACTTTTATCGCGGTAGTACGTTCCCGTGGGATAATTTTCGACGTCCACGCGGGCGAAGCCGCGGGCCAAAAGCTAGTAAATCATCATCAGCTTTTCCCAACTATATTAGGGTCGGCTTCCAGTCTAACCGGATGCAGCTGAATACCAGTATTTTACATGGAGCGACTGCCTATCTGACCTCCACAACCCAGTAACTGGGTAATACAATACCCCTTGGTAAGACTGGTTATCAGACTTCGGGCTTCTGACGAAACGTAACGACTGTCAAAGATCCCCAAATGACAGCCGGGACCAACGGCTTAACGTGCTTTCCGAGGCACGGAGGAGTCTCGGTATGTAAAGATGTTCACCCATCCACGGACCAACCCCGTGTAAAGCGTAGCTTAACCTGAGCTAGTAAATAATAAATTAAATAAATTAGTTACTCAGGTGAAGAGCTTTTCTTGTGGTGTAAAGAGATAAAATGCTCATTCATTTCTTTTAAGATGGAAAGGACCGCTTACTTTACTGAAATAACTGACTGTGAAAATCTTCCAAAATGTTTAAAGATGCTTTCGTTATACCTCTTTGTTTCAGCGCCCAATTCTGAGTGACCTCAGTCAGTCAGTCATAAATCACTCAGTCAATCAGCAATAAACAACGTTACGTTATGCACCGCTGTGACAAGCCATGACGTCGGCTGACGTCATCAAGGTCTACACTGACAAGGTAGTGAAAGATCATTTGAGTACCACTTAACATACCTAATTATTATTGTAATACGACTACATTACTAATTTCGTACCGAAACTAAACAATGTTTAAAAACCCTTTTTTTTATTCATCCAACTTCATGTGACGAGGTGACACTATAATTTTTGAAATGACAGATTTTATTCTTTGATTTCTGAATTTTATGAGTCATGCAATAATAAAATAGTTTTAAGACCTTTGTAACTAACAAATATGGACAAATTAATTAGTCCTTTTAGTTTTTTTAGTTAATTTATTTAGTATAATACCTAATGAAAATGTACGGATTAAATTTATAAGTGTAGATTAATAAATGACATGTAATTAGTCTGAAGTAATATCAAAATCAAAATCAAAATATTTTATTTCACATAAACCTACATGGGCACTTATGAAACGTCAGAAGCTAGGTGCACGGTTCCAATTGGTCGTTTACTCCAAGTAAATTAATTAAATAAAATTAAATAAATAATATGCATCTATGTGATGTGAATAATCCTCTACCATAACTATTATTAAAGTTCTTGACAACATCATCTAAGAACCCTAAATAATAATGAAAACTATGCAAAAAATACTTTTTACGCAACCTCAAAAGTATTTTATGTTTCCTGTATCGCCTCATTCCAGCCAATACATCTTAAACTATACATTTTATAACACTCGAGTTCAAACAACGCCTACCAAAATAAAACATACAAAAAATATAAACAAGAAAAAACATTATTCTTTACGTCAAAATAACACTAGTATCCCCTGTGTATTATAAAATAGCTTCGGCCCGCTACTTTGTTCGCGTAAAAATTCTTGTTCCCCCATCTAGGCTTGAAGAAAAAATATCAATATTTTTGTTCGATATATCGATATTTATTATTTCGATATATCGATATAAAATATCAAATACCTATCGAAAATGTTTCAAATATTTCCAATACACCACCAACAAACACCGTTGTCGCCACTGACTAAAACCGCTGGAATTCAGAACCGTAAAAAGTGTACGTTTTTATTTTCTAGTTTGGTATTTGTATGAATAAAAAACTTGAACTTCACAAGAAATTTTTTTTTTAGAAAACACCGATTTATCGATATTTTTTATACGATATATCGAAATCGATATTGATTTTTATTGAAATATCTATACGATATATATCGATACTTTTTGGCACTTCTTACATCCCTACCCCATCCCACCGCGTCGCATCGCATCGCTGGTCAGCGCTATCACTTCGTTTTCACACGTTATTTCTGCCTTTTTTTTCTTTTTACGCGGCTCATATATTTATTTGTATTTAAACATGATACAATAATGGTTTTAATGATAGGGTTATGATCTACATGTCTCGCCATGGACAGGCATACACATATTTTAAAGAAACTATATATATTAAATTGCAAATATTTTAAATTGCCTGTATAACCTTCCTCAAGATTTTTTTCAAATCACGACTGCTAGTTCCAAAAATTACCGTGTTCAAACAAAAAACCAGACATTTCAGCTTTATTATAATTATTAGTATAGATAAAGAAAAATAGGTAACAAGACAAGGCCACGCAGTTTTTCATCTTACAAATAAATACAGAAAGATACGCAGTGTCTACAGAAGTTGGAATAAAGAATACTTAGGAGTATTCGCAAATATATGAAGAAGTATATTGGATATACGTATGTATATTTAGTTATCTTTCGACGTCATGATTTCATGAATCTAATTTGACTCAGACGCATCGTAAAGTCAGGTTACCTTGCAAGCGGAAAAGCACTGTGGTATAAAATAATTTTGATTGCAGTTAGCAGTTCCATAAGCAGTAAAAAATATTCTTAATGGTTAGATTACTGATTAATGTCATTATTATTACCCAAGGACCAAAACCAACAATGTATTTCTTCGTTGAAATAGAAAAAAATGTAAGTTAGTTTTAACTACACGAGTGACGATTATAAGAGTACTAGCTTTATCCGGCCTGCAGGCGTAGCATGGCGCTTTCTATCTCTACGAAGAATAGACATAGCTTTTTCTATACAAAGTGACAGTTCGTTTCTTCATTTTTGACATCCACCATAGAAATCTTTCTACAATCTGTCATTTTGTCTTTCATTTCTAACGATCTTTGTCTAGGTCTTTTTGTAGGTAGACTATTTCGGAAGAAAGTTTTCTATCCTTACTGTCAAAATCACACTGACAACCGATAAATCCTATGAAAAAACAAAGAATTCTGAGTTGAATTACGTAAAAGAGTGAATTTCGTAAAAACTGCAGTTGACTCTTTCTACTTTGCTGCCGTCTCGTACTCTCTACTGTCTACAGGAAACGTCATTTTTGTCTACTCTTCCGTCGACAAAACGTTGCTCATGCTACGCCTGCTGGATTCGCACCGGTAGGTAACAGTACTTATCTACGGTACACCTACCTACCTAACGTACCTAATTAATTCATTAATTGCGATTTTTTTCGGTGTTTTTATAATTATTCTACTATTCAGGGCGGAGCCAAATCCAAGATCATAAAAATCGGTCCAGCTGTTCTTGAATGGAATGTAATAAATGATATAACTAACCCGACTTTGTTTTATAGTTATAGATTATCATGTTTCTATATCGGTTTAAATTCTTGAAAATGACAACACACAATTAACTGTAACACTCACAACAAAAAATTACAGAAAACCTACATGAGTCAGACATTTTTCATATTGAAAATCAATTCTCAACATACTATTAACATTCCGATCAAATGACACTTAATTTCTTCCCTAAAGCGTTTATGACGTGGGAAAAACGCCCCCGCTCCGTCTACCGCTGACAGTGCGACCCACGCCTTATACTCATCGGTATATATTTAAATTTAAATCACGATAAACCATTATTAGTCAGTGAACTCTTCCATACGGCGAGTGGTAGCATTTTTGTTACTTCGTGACTAAGATATTCGTTAGATAGACTAATAAACGAGTCTATTTAGATTAGTTGAGAATGAGGTTTTATTCAGACAGTAAGGAACTCCGACACGTCTTTATTTCGACAATACTTAAGTTCGAAATACCTTAAGTCCGACACTACTCCGAAACTACGACACGTTTTTATTTCGTACTTCGTAGTACACGAAGTACGAAATAAAAACGTGTCGTAGTTCCGAACTGTCGAAATAAAATCTTGTGGTAGTACGGTTTGTCAAAGTTCAGTTTGATAGTCTTGTTAATTATGAACTTGTGGCTTCTTGTTTATCGATGATCTGAGGTGTTTATTTAATATTAATAAAAATAATTATGTCTTTATAGAACGGACTTCATTAATAGTTTATAATTTATTTACTAATAATAAAGCTGAAGAGTTTTATTTTTTGTTCGTTTGTTTGAATGAGCTAATATCTGGAACTGCCTGTCGGAATTGCATATGATAGCCAAGTTCTTGAGGAAGGTTATAGGCTTATATATTATATTTAACATCACGCTACGACAGTTAGGGTCGAGCAAAAACCAAAAAAAGTCGGAAAGAACGCTAAGATAAAAAATAAGTAATAGCGCGGGCGGACGCTGTGATGCGATGCGTTGCACCCACTGAGAAATTCCCCCCCCCCCCCCGTAATTTCACGCGGAGTAAAGCTAGTCTCATATAAATATTTAACAATCAGAATAAAAACACTAGGTTCCGTGTGACGTATCTGTCTGTGCGTAGTCTTATAGTACAGTTATAATGAATAGGAGTCACTCAAATTGAGTGTACACATGACTCATGAGTGTTCGTCTAGTCCATTGTTTTTAGTACACATACAATACACAATGAATGTATTGTGAATGTTGAGTTTCTGTATTCAAAAGTGATATGTTATGTAGAGAAGTTGTGAACTTTAAACAATATCATTCCTTTTGGTTGGGTGGAAAGAGAGATTTAATAATCCTATTAAATCATTAAAAAGTCACATAAAGTAATTAAGTACATAATAATCCTATTATGTGCGTTATTATTTTATTAATCGTTATATCGATGAAGTTATTTATATTTAAACCGACTGTGAAAGTGTTGTCCAAAACATTTATATTATATTTTTGACAGTGGCCATTTTTGTCCCCTGCTACGTTGCTACGAGCTACGAGCTACATGCTACGTGCTACGGGCTACGCGCTACGCCAAAGCCTACAACAAACTAATGGGATCCGATCTAAGCCTACGACAATGGCTGTCTCGTTCGTAGTAACGGTAAAGCTTTGGTTCACGTAGAAAGCGGTGTACGGTCACACAGCAAAGGCTGTCCAAAAACAGAACGTTTCTTGACACCTTAATGTCAAATACTGGTGAAAATTACTGATTACCACGATGATTGTTATAATATGACGGAACCACTCTTTTAGGAAATCGTAGTTTAAGAGAAATTCAACCGAGAAATTAAGCAGTAAGCAAATACACGGTCCATAGCAGTTTTTAAAACTACTGAGCAGTCCCTTTATTCAATTTTTAGGGACAATTTTTTTTTAACCAATTTTTCGAACCAAAATGTTTGCCTTTGAGATAGTTTTATCCTAAACTATAAAAAATCGCTGAACATACATGAAGTATTTAAGAAAACTTTTAGTTAAGTTAACTAAAGTTTCTAAAAAATCGTTTAAAACAGGACACCCTGAATTAAAACTTTGAATTTGAAATTGCGGAACAATTTTCGACATAAATTCCCTTACCTTTCTATTACGCTACTACGCATAATAATTATTAATAGAGCAATATCAAGCCGTAACAGCTGCTTGTCTATTATTGATTATTAAATAATAATAGTTGGCAGTTTCCCCGACACATCAGGCGCCTTTGGTCTTGGCGCAAGCGTGGACGCATCCAAATCATTACGTATGCGAACTTATCATCAGACCATGTGATACATTCCAACTTGTAACGAGTAAACAGCTGCAGCTAGATATTAGTGGGTATAGTATGTAGTAGCTGCTTAAGGACTCTTCATTACTCACTCGACAAATCATTGGACACGTGTTTTGTTTATTGGATTGAAGCTGTAAATGTAACTGTTTGCACAATTCAAGTTACAAATTGTTAACCAGAGTACAATAGGAGCCTCAATTTAGTTTAGTATGGGGCTATGGCAGTGATTAGTTCTCAGTCATTGATTGTTTACACGTTTTAAGTGACAAAGTGAAATCAATAGAAGTCTATGGTTTGTTCCAAAAAGTATGCGATGAAAATATCAACCAATGGATTAGAAAACGGAAGTACCTGTCGATGCCATTTTGTACGTAGTGCAAGTTATAAATTGAAGGCTTTGATTGTATTATTCGAATACTTACTTATGATACACTTAATTATGATTTTAAATAACCTTAAAGATGTATTTCATTTGACAATTGATTTGATTTTAATTTTGTAACCTCAATTTTCATCGATGATTTTTCAATTACGATTTAATTGTTATTAAATCGTAACAATCGTAAAATAATGTTTTATACAAACAATAATTGAAAGAAAAAGAGTATTTTTTTTAAATACAGATGAACTACACGTGTTTCCCCTCTCAACTAGGCATCCTCAGTATGACGATTGACCAGTCGCGAACCCGAACACGACGTGTTGCCACGCCGAGCGCTGGACGCAGAGCTCGCCGTGGCAACTCGTCGTGTTCGGGTCGGCGCGTCTATTGTATTTTATATTGGATTTCCGCAAAGTCACGCCTGAATTAATTAACTATCTTAGGATTTCTTTACCCTTCAATCGATGACACAGTATTATTTATTTATTTATTTATTTATTTATTTGATTTACACGGCTTTAACAACCAATTACATAAATCAGAATATATATGGTAAGTACAAACATAACACATAAAGGAATCACAACAATTAAATACAATTATTTTCACAAAAATTTAGGCACGTAACCATTAAATTGGCGAATCTTTGATGGAACAGATCACAGTCCGGGTTGGCTTCCAGGAGCTTGTTTAATGCGGTCAACACGCGCGGCAGGGGAGACGCAGCACGGGCCACAGTCCGACACGAAGGCACGCTTAGCAGTCGATGACTTCTGCCACGGAGATAATTATTCGGTGTGTAGAGTCGAATCAGCTCATTATGGATGTCAGGCGCATCTGTCATACCCTTCCACACTTTGAGCATAACGCCTACCTGGCCACATGCCCTTCTGGTCTCCAGTGAATGATATCCCAGACATCTTAAGAGGAACCTGGTGGACAGTACAGTATAGACGACAACAGCTGCAAATCCTAGTTTTAACCTTGCAATACTCCTCAAAACTAATAAACGCAATGTCCAAAAGAAACCGTGGTTGGTACTATCATCATTCTACCAATTGCCTGCCAGAAATTGTTGGCACGGAAAGGTGTGTTGGCCGAAAATATTTTTTCTCGCACACGCTACTACATTTGTAAACTATATAAAATGTTAGTCGTATATGTGTCAACGGTCATCATATTCGCATCGGCAAAGAACAATGTTGCTGCTTTTTTATTTGACATGTAGCGTTTGATACCTACTAGGAAAAAGAGAGATATTTGTTAATTGATTTATTTTATAATCAGTTTATAGTACTCATAAAGTCAAAGACAAAGTCAACTTTGACTTTGACTTTGACTTTAATAAATCGGTCAATCAGTAATTTGTCGGGCGCGAGCAGAATACACTGCATGCAGGTGTGCTTAACATATGAAAAAGCATGTCAAGTGAGTCCTCTTACACCTCCCCGCCATATAGATAAACATTTTCTCCTACTTTAGAACGTATATTATGTAATCCCTTCCAAAATGGCGCTAAGAAGTCAATTTAAATATATAAACAAATAATATTCATAAGCTAATTGGCGTTCATAGCGTGCTGACGCAGATTTCCTCCCCCTTTTATCTTACGAAGCCATAAATAAGCCACTTTGAACTTGTCACGGCGGATCATATTCTGTGACAGCTTTAATTAGCTATAATTAGGTCGAATGAAATCGGAATGTCTATATTAACTACTAGCAACCCACCCCTGCTTCGCGCGGTTGTAACGACTTGACAAAACATGAAGATTTATTTTTAAATCTAATTTAAAATATCTATATCAATACATAATTATAAATTAAAGTCGCTTTTCGTGTTTTTCTGGATGTCCGCGTTGTTCTCGTAAACGCAGCAGATTTTGATGAGATTTTCACCATCGTTTAGAGAATTTATTCCGAAAGGTTTATGTGTATAAAACGTTACTATTTAAGTTACATATAACTAAGAAATCTTTATGTTTTGTCAAGTCGTAAAAACCGTGCGAAACAGTAGCTGGTCGCTAGGTAAATAATAAATCACATAAACCAGCCGGAATACAATTATCTAAATGATGTAATGATGTTGAAAACCGTATCAAAATCTGATAAGTAATTTATTTGTCAGAATTACGGTATATAGACCTTCCTATGTACAGACAGACGAAAAGCGACGTCAATTTAAAATATGTATTAATTAACTATTATGGAAATGACTTGCGCATTACGTCATTTTCTTCGGTTTAGAGCAACCGTGTTGAACAATAACGTGGTTTTTATAGATGTCGTTAAAACTACGGTTGGTGCTATGTTTAGGAATGAAGATTGTAATGGTTCAAGCAGTTTTTGCATAATGTGAGTTTTGTATAGAATAATAACCAAAAACTTAGTTTCATTTGTAGGTAGGTAATGGATGCAGAAAACTCCAAACGGCGCAAATACCAAACCAATCTTCCTGGGACTTATATATTCGAATCGTTTGGGGTTGAAACACTAAGTCCATAGTCCAAAGTCAAAGTCAAAGTCAAAGTCAAATAATTTATTTCAAATAGGCACATAAAAGGCACTTTTTAACGTCAAAAAAGAAATGGAACTGATTCTAGTTGCCCCTTCCGAGTGTCCACTTAGTTTTTCGAGACATCGATCGACTCTTCAGGTGACCAGAAGGCTGGCCTTTTTCTTGGCCAAACAATCAGGATTGCCATACTACGTGGCAATGCTGTCAGCCTTTTGGGCACTTTTCCTGTTAACAGCAGAATTTTTTGATGCCCGTTGATTTTTTCCCCTCCCTTTTTTATATACTTGCAAATATTATTATTTTAAGACTGTTGGCTGGCAATGGATTAAATTATGTTATTTTTGAAGTTGTTTAGCTTATAATGCCCTTGTTTGTTAGCTATTATTTTGTCAGAAATAAGAGCAATAAGAACTTCCGTCTCCGAGGACCAAGTATCTACAAGTTCCTTTCCAATAATGATACTATGAAAAAGTCCATCCAGTTTTGAAATTGGTATAGGTACGCACTCATATAGAAAATACATAAAAACCATAATAATATTATCTTGGCAGCAAAATCAAGACAAAAAATATCATCAACGCTCTCAATTTCATATCTTATTACAGACACGTATGATGACGTGTTTTGACGTGCATCATGACACGTGACGTCAGTCGTCTAGCGTCAGTTACCTTCCAAACTGTCAGTTTTAGTTAGGAAAGCAATGATATCACCTCAGGAATATTTCCACATAGATTGAGGTAAATACTTGGCATTGACGGTAAAAAACACCGGTTGGATGTGATTTGATGGCTAGATTCCGGTCTGGCGTTTTAAGCGTGTAAAACGTGTAACTTGCGTGAAATTATTTATACTTTGATGTATTCTTTTTTAAGTTTATTTATTTGAAGACTATCATCTATCATCATCTGCCTAGCCTTTTCCCAACTATGTTGGGGTCGGCTTCCAGTCTAACCGGATGCAGCTGAATACCAGTATTTTACATGGAGCGACTGCCCAGCCCAGACTTGACAGCAGTCTCACTTGGAAACCTCATGCTGAAGACGTTTGCAATAAACTGAGCAGGTCAGCATATGTGCTGTATAACTTATCGCCTTAAGTAAGCAATGACATACTCTTGATAGCTTACCGCGGACTTGTTGCGCCAATATTAAGGTTTGGAGTAATTTTTTGGGGCAACTGTAGTCATAGGGAAGAGATTTTTAAAGCCCAAAAACGGTGCATAAGATCAATGTCGAATCTGAAAACTACAGATACCTGTGAGCCTATGTTTAAGTCTCTGAAAATACTGACGTTCCCGTCGTTGTATATTTTGGAAGTTGCAATCTTTATTAAATTGAATTTAAATTTATTTCCATCATTAGCCGATATTAGGACTCGTTCAGGTCCCATGAGAACGCAATATAAAAATTTATTACATACAGGCAATTACAAAACAGCACTTCTTAGAAAAAATATTATGGTAATGGGGCCTATAATATACAATAACATTCCGAACAATTTTAAAGAACATCCTATACGAGTATTTAAATCTAAGCTGACTGCATTATTATTAGAAAAATGTTATTAGTGTATAAAAGACTTTTTAAATGATAAAAATATATAAGAATTAAGAAATTAAAATGACATACGAGAATTTATATTATTATATTAGACTGACTTAATTAATAATTGTTATTAGACTGACTTAATTAATAATTGTTAATCTAGATGAAGATTGTATCGTTGGTTTCTAAGACTGCATGATTTATATTTAAATTCTATTTTTGTTTTAATTTGCATGACTTTGCATGCCGTAAGGTAGAATGTAGCGGAAACACCTAGTAATGTACCATCTTATATCTGTACCTACATTGTTTGCAAATAAATCTGAATCTGAATCTGAATCTGCCTATCTGACCTCCACAACCCAGTAACTGGGTAATACGATACCCGTTGGTTAGACTAGTTGTCAGACTTTCGTGCTTCTGACGACTCGTTACGACTGTCAAAGATCCACAAATGACAGCCGGGACCAACGGCTTAACGTGCTTTCCGAGGCACGGAGGAGTCTCGATATATGAAAATGGTCACCCATCCACGGACCAACCCCGGCAAGCGTAGCTTAACCTGATGGATCGGCCCGAGCGGCTGTTATTACTTAGCCACGAGCTCCTTTATTTATTTGAAGACATGCTGTAATATTTCCAATGATCGGATATCCTCACGAAATTACGCGGAAACTACGCGGAAATCTCTGAAACTTATTTTTATAGTCCTAGTAGTTAAACAAAGATTGCCATAAATGCCACAGTAACAAGTCGGTATACATCGCATTTATTGCAACTGCGATGTAATTTAATAATCCTCAAAAAATTAAACGATATCCAAAATAAATAAAATACACAAAAAATATGTATTTTCTGCCGACCGTGTGACGCAAATTAGTTTAAATTATTAATGTGATCGGTGTGCGCGCGCGCGGTCAGACGATTCACACAACATAATGATATTATTATTTATAGTGACTCATTCATGGTCCACACATCACCTGAGACATATTGAGGGACCTCGCCATCATTCTCAAGTTTTATATTCACACCTTTCAATGTTGAGTGGGAAATAGGCCTGAATTATTTACTGAATAGTTTCTTTTGATCAGACTTTTTTCGGGAAATTGGCAGTTTTTATGGGTGACCAACATCTGTAAGTTTGAGTAGGTAGGCAGGATTGCTTTTAAAAACCACCGGCGATTCCTTCTTCTTGAGAGCCTAGGTTTGTTCCCAGATAAATCTAGGCTCATAAGAACGATTCATCCATTCATTCATTTATTTTCAGACCTACATAGTACACATTACATTAAATTAAAATTGATATTTAAAACGCATTTATTTAAACACTATAAAATGATGACATTCAAATCAAATACAATTAAAATACATACACATGTTCATTAAATCGAAAAAATATAAAATATATACAGTTATCATTCAAACAAATATATTATGATTGCCTGTTCCGATTCTAAATCATGTTTATTTTAATTGGCTGAGTTGTCCAGCAGTTGGGAATGTTCTGCCAAATTCAGGGAAGCGAGGATCTAATACAAAATAATGCGCTTCTTGACTGATATACGAGTTATGAGGAACACAGTGGCGTTATTTATATTAGGTACTGACAAACTGACGTGTATTTAGTAACTACAATATATTGGTATTAGGTATGTAGGAAGAGCTTTACAGATGCTCAAGTAAGGTTACTCGAAAAAAGTTTGGTGTTTACGTATTTTTTTTAATGCAAAAACTGACAAATTATTAAAAAAAAATCTGCATTTTTCTAGGGTGCTCACTAAAGGTTCCGTACCAATAGGTACCTCAGTCATCATGACACTAATCTGAAAAAAATACAGTTCCGTTAGCTCTTTGTGAATGCGGATCTCAAAAAAGTTCTCAATCATCCATTTTGAAACACTTGCTGTAAGCTGAGCTTTATTAATAACATCGAAATACAATTTAATGAATCCCCGTTTTATGTTTTCAATACAAAGTAATAACATTTTCCGCAAGCCCTTTGTCAAGTTCAACAACGAAGTAACAGTAGTGACTCATGTAGGTACCTAATTTATTTCTGATTTGGCTCGTCTTTAATTAATCCCTTTAGGGCCGGTCGAGTTTCAGGAGAAATGGAACAAAAGCGCACAGGAAACGAACTGCCCAATAAAACGGTGGCACGATTTGTTTCAGTTATTTCAGGGCATAAAACAAAGATATGTTCAGTTTATTTATTGCCTTTCTTAGAAATAAACTGATGTGTGAATGTAAACACAACAAGTAACTCTTTTTGACTGATCCATCACAAGTCACCGATTTATTTTACATAGGTATTTCAATTTTATTGTTTATCCAAAGGCGTTCTTTTCGGTCAAACTCGTCGTTTTTTTAAACAGTTGAATTAATAGCCGTTGATTTAGAAAAACTTTTATTTTATTCTTTTGTTTGGATGTTTTTTTTGCGATATCCATGGGGATATCGCAAAAAAAACATGGATACACAATGTTGATAACAGGATGATGGAATTCCTATACGATTAACTATGATAACAAGTAATGAATAGCCTTCAACATTGGTTACATGATTGTAGTACCTACGAATCGAACTAGAAACTCATATATCTATAGGAATATTATAAAGAGGTATTGTGAATTTCGAGGTGAAATGATCGAGGTGGCCCTGGAGAAGGATGATTGGAAGGATTTGGGGAGGCCTTTGCCCAGCAGTGGGACATAGTAAGATAACAAAAAAATAAAGTGAATATATATGTAGGGGGTAATCTTCGAAACTATACTGATCTGATTCCGAAAATCCATTCACTAATGGAAGCTACAGTATTGTCGAGTGTCGTAGTATATTATATTTTATGTTAAAACAAGAAATTTCACGCGAACAAAGTCGCGGGCAGAAGCTGTAGATTACTTATTTCAGTTCATTAACCAACAAAAATGTTAAAAAACCCACTCATTTCCACTAAAATCGGAACTAACCATCATTATTTCCCTGAAAAAAATAAGACCTTGACCTTGGGGCCCTGAACTACTCATTTACTATGATCGAGTAATTACCATTGAGCTGTCATAACAACAAATATTATAAGAAGTGTTGGGTGTTGGGCCACTAGATCAGCGAGGACATTACCGACCGAACGGACAAGACTCAGTTTTATGGCCCCATGGGTATGGCTGTGGCGTTAGCGGGTGATGAGGCGAGAGCGGAATTAATTTTGTGAGTAGAAGATATGCACTCACTAAAATATTAGCGGTACACTCTAAGGCCAGCTTGAACCATAAATCACTAAATGCTTTTAAGGAAATACATATTTAAAACATCATTCCGTATCTGTCATCTTCAAATGATTGACAGGAAAAAATGATAATATAAGTACATTTAACGCTAAACGTATTTAGTGACTGACTATGTTCTTATGGGCCGGCAAGAAAGAAAACCAATTTTACTTTGATTTTTTTTAAATGACAGATGGATTCCTCGTACCCACTTGGGTAGACGGAATACGGTAGCAATTTGGTCCTAAGGTCCTGTTTATAGCCTTTAGGTCTTTGGGCCCATAACCTTGAAAATCTACCTTCAAATTCGAATAGACTGTCTAACCCGCTCAAAATGTAGCCCCACATCATAGGGGCCAATAGTCACAAGTGATTCACGGACATGAGTGAGTTAATAACGTGTCTCGTCGTTCACCCGTGCGTACCACGCCTTATTTCAGCTCATACACCTTGTATATTAGTTCTTATTTACTTTACAAAACGATCCAAGGCTTCACAATGTTTGATGTAACGTTTCAAGATTTATGTTCATTTCCGTGTCATAAATAAACAAAATGTACATTTTATAACTAAGTAAACATGATTGTTTTTGTGTTAATTAAATAATATTTGAAATGTTGTAATACATTTTGATTATGCATGTCATTAGCATCTGCCTAGCCTATTCCCAACTATGTTGGGGTCGGCTTCCAGTCTAACCGGATTTGATTATGCATGGTACTAGCATAACAAATGCAGGAAACTCGATTGAACTACATAATTCAATCAACGATTCTTTCATATAATGCTGGTGTACAGAGGCCCTAGACAAAGTGACATTCTATCAGCAATAACGATGATGGAAAAGGCAAAAATGTATAGGACTGACATAAGCTATCGAAAAGCTTATGTCAATCCTGTTGAAAGTCGTTGTTAAGTACGAAACGCTTTCGAAGCGATTGTCACTTGTCTGGGCCCTCTGTACAGTATATTCTATCATTTTGTCTATCATCAGCATAATCTTCATCATTGACAGCCTCGTTTCACCCGCTGCTGAGTACAGGCCTTTTATGCCATGCTTCCCTGGTCAATGCAGTTATATTGGGTCCCCCCACCTATGAATTTGACCTAATATGTATAAGTTTATATAATTATTCAATAATGCCATTCCCATGCCGTTGGAAAACGAAAATGAGCGAAATTATTTTCCTTTGGCAAAGGAAAAATTAAGAAGGAAAACCGTACGTTTTTACGTTTATATCAACCACGTTTTTGTAGTCACCGTCCAATGACTGCAAGCTATTTATAGAACGGATACATTTTTTACAACAGCGCGAACATAAACGTTGTAATTTGATGAAAACCCGGATTTAAGGTGACAACTACTCATGCGTTCCTGTTAGCACAGAGGGTGGTGAGCTAATGACAGCGTATATTTCACATTTATGGGATGATATTCTTTGATATTTTGCGGAAATTAAAGTATTTAACAGAACATTGTTGAAGGAAGACTTCGTGAGGAAATTACCTACAGGTTCGCGTCATCAAAGCAACCCTATTAATTTCTTCTCTGTATGATAAGTTCGTAAAAGTTAATTTGGGTCTACTGCAGAAAATCCTTACATATTATAAAACAAAGTCCTCGGCCGCGTCTGTCTGTCGTCCTGTTCGCGATAAACTCAAAAACGACTGCACCGATTTTGATGCTGTTTTCACCAATGGATAGAGTGGTTCTCGAGTAAGGTTTTATTATATAATAATCGACAACCACGCGGGCGAATCCGCGGGCATCAGCTAGTTATTTATAAATAAGCTGCCAGCACCCCAATTACGTAACACAGTTTTAATCACAATCCAACGAATTTTGAAGGAAATTGGTAATCCATTGCTCGACATCGAACCTAAATCACGCAATGAATGTTGTTGAACTGTCAAAATAAGAAGATTATTTATATATTTATAGGTCAATTAGAGATGGTTATTATTATTTAAGACTGGGGGAAGCTTACCGCCTCTTACAAATGAAATGAATTGAAATAAAATAAAAATATGAATAGTTTATCTAATCCACACAGAATTCTGTTACTGAATGATAATCTAAGCTTTGCATTTATAATATGTATGTATATACGGCGCGGCCACGGCAGCCAATCTCAACGGAGACTAGCCTTCGGCGCGGGAGTTACTATAGTGCAAGTGTGTGCGCAGACACAGGTGCACTCTCTCTTCCCTCACTCTCATAGTCCGATGGGATGGCAATCCGACACGACCGGAGAAAGATCAGGCGCAGGACCTACGGCTTAACCTGCTTTCCGAGGCACGTGGGTATCACACCGCCTACTTCCAAACTCCGGGCTGTCAAAAAAAATCCTAATGGAAAAACCCAATAACACTTTGCCCGACCCGGGAATCGAACCCAGGACCCCACGCTCAGCAGTCTCGCTTGTGACCACGAGACCAACTAGGACGCCAAACGCAGTCAGTGTCAATTCAAGCCGGCAAGTCACCTGATGGTAGATACATAAGTTGTACCCGTCGCTTATGGACACCTAAACTTACCAGGGGTACAACTGGTGCGTTGCGTGCCCTTGTCGAAGAGGATTATTTCCAACTTTGATTGAAGCTGTCCATATCGTAGATCCACGGAAAGACCTCATGAGGCAGCCCTTTCCAAAGCAGGTACGTAGTAGAAACAATCATGTAAAACGATTTGAGTGAGACGACCACGTATCTATAATGTGTGGGTGGACTTTCTCGCAATGGCGGGACGATCTGTGGTAGAAGCGCGAAGATAAACAAAGATAATTCGCTACTCCCAATCTCACCTAATTCCAAGTTCCTGGTCCTCCCCCTGACCCCATTCCTCGCATGCCAGTAACTGAGGCGTTGGCGCCCCACCATTAGACACTGTCCTCAGTTGTCCCAAACATTATAAACGACAAACGATTTTTTGTACGACATTCAACTTATATCTTGTTGTCATAACCGGAGATAAATGTGGAAATCCATTTGTTTTTTTTTTCAGTGGAAGTTTCCCCAGATGTGTTTAGGTTTAGACCAAACGAATATTGAACCAGAGCAAGAATGAAAGCATTCTTTTCTCCATGATGTTTTAGTATACACCTAAATAGAACTAGAGTTTGCTCTTTACCTGTATAAAAAGAATTTGGTAGAATAGGTTGAGATTATGCAAACCGACCAGACAAAGGAAAATGTTAGAATTTATACCAAACTAGCTGCGCCACGCGGTTTCACCCGCGTAAATCTCGATCCCGTGTGAATATCTGTATAAAAGGTATCCTATGTCCTATTCCAGGTCAAGGTCTATCTCTGTGCCAAATTTCATCCAAATCCGTTCAGCCGTTTTAGCGTGAAAGCGAAAACACACTCACTTTCGCATTTATAATATTAGTAAGGACGCAGTGCGGAGAGACTTAAAACTAGTTCATTATCTTATTTGGATAAGGATCCTAATTTTTTTATTTGCGTTTCGGGTGTGAAGAAAATAAGTTTGCAATCTTGTTATTAAAACTTCCACGAAAAGGGGGACACTGGACAAGAGCTTTATCTTTTCGGCAAAAATATATGATAATTACAAGTTCAAAGCTCTAATGATCAAAATTGTGTGATACTCGTATTAAAACCTTTATATTTCCTTCAATATCATTAAGTACAACTTTAATTATTATTTTAGTATATTAATCTGGATATAAAAATGCCGATCACGCATCAATCAAAATGGCGACTAGGATCAGACATACAGACATACACAACGCATCACTCCTGACGCAACGCACCAAACGTTCAACTTTTGTGTAAACGTTCGATAATGTTAAAAGCTTCTGAATCAGAAGCTTGCGTACGTGACAGCTTGCACGTACTGAAGGTAAACATGCTGTGGGCTTCGGTTGAGAGGTAATGGAGGTCGATGTTAAGAGCTATATATTCTTTTTGTATAGAAAGAAAGAAAGCCTCATATGTATACTGTAAAACCTGTCTTATCTATGCATTATGATATAACATAATAAGCGATAAGACCACCCATGTTAAATTTCTACATTTGTATCTGTATTTTTTATGGTGTACATAATAAAGAGTATTCTATTCTATACTATATTTTGTTTTTGTCTGTTTGTTCGTCACAATCAGAGCACCTGCCATCTAATCTCTTCACCACCCTTGGTTGACTGGTAGAGAATGCCTAAGGCATTAAGTCCGCCTTTGTACCTACCTCTTTTTTGAGTGCGAAATGTTAAAATAAATAAATAAAGAAAGAAAGATACTTTTAGGACACAGTTCGAGAAACACAAAATACAAATAACAAAATATAAAGTCAAAAATAGTGTTTTAATAATAATAGTGTGCGCATCATGGCTGCGCCTGTATGAAATAGGCATCGTAAAAAGTTGGGTTGGAGATGAAACGCACCCACATGTTGATACGGGGAAAACCCTAATGCCGTGTAATATTTAAAAATAACAAAATGTTGTAAAACTCAATAAGAAAATGGTCGCTTGTCTTTGGCCGTGCCATGATGTAGCCGTTTCAGTGACGGATAAAAATTACTAAAACTCTGCTTATGTACTACTTGAATGGCCCCCCGTAATAATCGTACTATGTTGGGTATCAAATGCACATTTCAAAAATATATATAACCCCAAAAGAATTAAAAAAAAATCTAGTAATAAAAACTAACACCCAACTAACAAGACACCAAAGACAGACAAATTAAAAATCCGGAGTCACACGTAATCTGTTCGATTTATTCCCTAACACGTGTGACTCCGGATTTTTAATTTGTCTGTCTGTGGTGTCTTGTTTATACCTTTTCAGTCGTAGTTGGGTTTTAGTTTTTATTACTTAATTTTCTAATATTAGTTTTCTTTCGCATAAACATGTTTTTCTCTTCTTGTTCTCACACACTATTTTCTACATTTCTTTCTCATTTCTCCTTTCGCAGGTCTGCTGGAAGAAATTTCTTAAGAAATAAGCAGTACCTTTGTACTCATGTTATAATTGTGTCGTATCTCTATGTATTTTACTGTGTGTACCTACATAAATAATAAAATAAATAAAAAAGTCATGCCATCCACATTTTCACATGTAGGTACCTACAATTGTACAAATATCAAACAAACAAACTACCGTTTAAACAAAGCTATGAGTAGAAGTGCTCATTAAAAATGCTCAACACGAGCATAAATAATATTCTTGTCATAGTTCAGCTTTGTTGTATATTCACGGCGGCTATAAACTGAGCAACGGCTGTGATCGTAAACCGCGGTTATCGTGACGTCAGATGACGTAGGTTCGTACAATCATGCGCATGGTCCGTGACGGCATGGCAGCACGTTTCAATGGTGAAATATATCTTGAAACCACATCATGAAACAGGTCAACTTCTTATACAGCCCGATGCAAACTTTATGGGGGTGAACACGAGGCGAGTAGCTGCGCAGTAACAAACTAATATGACTGCGGGATTATGGGTCATTGTTGTACTGCAGAGTAGCCCACTTGATAACCGCCATACAATTTGAAGCTCACTGTAGATATCAACCCAATGCTGCAAAGAATCCTCATTTTTACCCGACTATGGCGAAGAAAAAAGGAGGGTTATGATTTTGACCGGTATGTATGTATGTATGTATGTATGTATGTTCATCTGTTCCCTCCTATCTTCCAAACCACTTATCACAATTTGACAAATGAGGTATCGTTAGAAGCGTCGTGATTGTCCGCTGGTTATAGGCTATGTGAAGAGATTATGACTCTAATGATCGTCCACTTCAGTACCTAAAAAAATCAAGTAATAAAAACTAAAACCCAACTACGACTTAAAAGGTATAAACAAGACACCACACACAGACAAATTAAAAATCCGGAGTCACACGTAATCTGTTCGATTTATGCCCTAACACGTGTGACTCCGGATTTTTAATTTGTCTTTGTGTGGTGTCTTGTTTATACCTTTTAAGTCGTAGTTGGGTTTTAGTTTTTATTTCTTGATTTTTTTAGGTACTGAAGTGGACGATCATTAGAGCCATAATTATACTGGTTAAATGGAAAACTGACACTAACATACATAGAGAAAAGGCCAGGCTGATAAATGAGAGACAAGAAGTAGAAAAAAATAAAAATGCGTTTTTCCAAATGACAAACATAGCTAGGTACCTTCAATTCGGATAACCTTTGTCCCCAAAAGGTTTTGATAGTAACTCGATCTTAAACTGACAAGCCTGTGTGTCCTTGGATGAAAAAAGGCAGAATAATAATAATGAGGCCCTGAGTCCCGAGAGAATGAGGGCCTAGAGACAAACTGATACTCTATCTCTATCAGATCAGCGATAATTTATTATTTATTTATACTTTAATTCAGACTTGGTTGTCCATAGAGTGTTAGTAATATAATGAAACTTATGAACTACTCGTATGTTAGTAATACAGACATACAAAAACAAACTAAATCAACTATCCTATATGTAGGCTAACCCAGTGCTTCCAGATAGGACTCTCAATGTGTTCAGCAATGACCTTCAGGTACCATTAGGACTGTCTCTCACTCTACGCATCAACGATGCTGCTCTTTTTCTAATTATGGCATAATATCCATTACATGAGATTCTGCAAACATCGCTGATGCACTGCAATAGCGACGCAGCCCCATCAACACCCTGAAGGCATGGTTGATAAGCTGGATGATGGAAAAGTCAAAAATGTACGTATATAAAGGCTCTTACATACTGGCGCGATTCGTCGCGCAACGCGACGCCGCCGCATTGTTCGCCGTGAAGTTTTCTCAGAAATTGTTTGCCAGTATGTAAGAGCCTTTAATAACTAGGCTACAGAAAAGCTTAGGTATGTCAATCTGTGTGGTACCTAAATTCCTAAATTCTTTCCGTTTTGTTTTTATCTTTTTTTATGAATTATGTAAAAAAAAACATGTACCTATTGTATACCCTAAGGGCGGGACATAGCTGATCACAATTTAGTTTATTTTAGATAGTATTATGTACCTACCTATGATCCACAATAAAGATAGATTGATTGATTGAATCTTTTTGAAAGTTGTTGAAGAAATACGAAACGCTTTGAAAGTAATTGTCACAGACCCTCAGAGGAGAGGGAGAAACTAAATAGTTGACTAAAATAACACTATGTGGGTAAGTGGTGATGGATTGGGTTTGCCGTTAGATAACCCACCCTTTCCCTGTCTCGATTCCCAACACTTAATTAGAAATGAAAACCTATTAATATTGTTTTGTGTTACATGTAACTCTGATCCCGATGACAGGACTTGACGTCACAGCAAGGTATTTCGTCACTTCCGCCATTTTATGCGCAAGAGTTTAGTTTTAGAGCTTCGTAAGCTTGTCGTTATTTATCGCCAGTTCGACCTCATAAAACTTTTTTTAATTTCAGTGATGTCACTAGGGGTATATAAATCTTTAGCTGATGAAATAACTTGGATTCCTATAGTTTTACTAGCGTGTCCGTTTGACAGATGGATGGGTCATATAAAAGTGTTAATTCTTGTCCGTTTTTACAGGGTGTTGAAACTTGACAAACAGGTACTGTACCTACTAGATGAAAGCTATAGCCGAATCGCTTTAGCGTGGCAATAGTGGTCATTGACCCACCTACATTTTCTAGCATACTTTATTTCAAAAACTGAAGTAAAGTCCGATAACGTCCTGAATCCATATCTATCGTGATCTTCAACATATTCCAATAACGAAAAACCCTACATAGTTTATTGTTTGGGTTCAGGAGACGATGGAGAGGAGGCGTTTGGTTTGGGAGACATATTATGGAAAGGGCAATGACCGCTATTGCCACGCTAAAGCGATTCGAGTATAGAAGGTATCAAGGATACCATTGATATTTTTTTTGTTTTGATTCTTTTGTTTTTTTCGACTCTTTCAGTAGTACGTTATTGTAATCATTTTGTCAATTGGATTGATAACTTCATTAGTTTTCACTTATTACGAACACTTTTTTATCTTCTCCCTATTATCCGCCTTTATACCTTCTGCTTTAGGAATCCCATTCAAAAAAACCTTTCGTTGATCATGGCTGTCATTCCTAGATCTTTGACAGCCAATCCCAACATACTTCGGAAAAGGCTAGGCAGTAGATTGACATGGTTTTATTAGTCGGCGAAAATTCACAGAAGTAATGGCTGTCTATCGATGTTTTTAATCATGATAAAGCAATAAAAAATAAGAATTTCAAAACTATCAGGATGTGAGCTCAAACCTTGAACGAAAAAGTTTTCACATGCAATGATTTTACTTTTGTTATTTGAATGTGCGAAGATGAACGTTCTCATAAATTGCTTTCGTTGGTAAACACTTCACCGCTACTCCTAAATCTTTATATATTTCTGCGGTAATAATGTATTTATACGAAATATAAAGAAGCCAACTTGTAATTACCATAGTACTAAACAGATTTGTTTAATTTCATTTGGCGGAAATCAGTAAACGAAATGATTTCAATTAAATGATTTGCTTTTCACTTCTCAAAGGACATGGTTGGAATACCAAGAATAAAATTAACCTTATTATGGATGAACCAACCACATTCCTTCCCCATTATTTTCTATTCTATTAATCATTAAGTTATTATACTATAGTTCCAAATCTAGATTTGTTACATCTGGACTCAGGGGTAAAGATCTTTAACCATAAAATGATCAATACATTTCAATGATCAAAGCATTTATTTCAATTAAACCATTTACTTTTGAATTGTCAAAGGAGACGGTCATTCAGAAATGTAAAGCTAATTCCAACTGAAAACACCCACAATTCTGAAAACACTGCTTAGCTAACATTTACACGTAATATTTATTTGTGGATCCTTCAATAAGAGTAACATATCGCAGTTATCAACTGTAATTGCGTCAGACCGATCTTAGAGCTTGTCCAGACAAAATGTCTCAACTATACGTAAAACAAGACAAGTTAACGAATATATGTATATTCAATATCATCATTATATTAAGTACTAGCTGCCGCCAGCGGCTTCGCCCGCGTGTAATCTTTATAAATTATAGCCTATGTTACTCAGGGTGAATGTAGCTTTTGTTAGGGTTCGCTAATTTACATGTTTATTTAATTATATTGAAACGCAAAAAGGCTAGTTTCCAGGCCAATTACTATTTCATTCGAGTATTTTGTACTGGCAACACTTTAGTTTGACAGTTGGTCGTTGGATGCCTCTGATTGGCTGACCAATCAGAGGCCAGCACAAATCTCGATTCTACCGCGCAATTTTATCGGAAACCCGGGAGGCGGGAAAAGGTCAGTTGAAGTTGAACATTCAGACTCGAGCTGTTGGACGAGAAGGTTGTGTTGTGATTAAGAATAAAGTTCTGTTTCCTGTTACCTGGATTTTCTTCAGTACTTCACCTAGGCATCCTGAAAGTCTAAATTTAGCCCATAGTCAGTTATTCGTATAGTTCAAAACTTTCTAATGGTGAAAGAATTTTTCAAATCGGTTTAGTAGTTTCGGAGCCTATTCAATGCAAACAAAAAAACAATCAAATCTTTCCTCTTTATAATATTAGTAGGTATAGATATAGACAAGACCGTGTAGAAATACTCACAGAAACTGAAAAATCGCCAAAACGGTTTTGTGGGGTTTAGTTTAAGACTTTTATAAATTTTTGTTTAATAAAGAAACATGATACCTAAATACTAATACCACAGTATAAATATGGACAGTAAAGAAACTACTTATTAAACTTTCGAAACGGCACTCACACCGACGCGTTCATTGACGAGACCCCAAGCGATTGTCGCGGTGCTGTCAGTAGCAGGTCCCGTGTCGAGAAGAGTGGTCGCTGCGATCTTTTTAAAAATGGAGCGTAGGTAATTATTTCAATAAATATGCCTAGTTTCCATACTGCCCATATACTGTGCTAATACTCAGCATTGGGGTGATCAAAGTCTGAAAAAGAGGAAGAATAATAAATAACCTTCCGCTAAAAATACTTAGGTATGTCTTCTGAAGACATGTTGGATTAACTCCTTTTTAATGCCATGGTTTCATGATTTATGTTCCTAAAATAAATCACAGCTTTAAACAATGACGTCACGAATACACGAATACGTATGCTCGGTTACAAATGAGGCGACTCACACGTAAATGACACATCTTTTTGTAGATATATCGTTTGACACCCGAAACGATTCGATGCAAGCAAAAGTGTAATTCAGCTTCAGGTTGAGACCAAAGATCTTTATACAAATAATTCACATGATCAGATCACTAGATCTTCACAAGTTTCGGGGTTTGAGGCTAAATTATAACAGCCGCACTGGTCGATTTCAAGGATAAGCAACGCTTGCTGAGTTCGTTCCGTGGATGGGTGAACATCCATTACACATCGAGACCCCTCCGTGTGTCGAAAAGTAGGTATATTTAGCCGTCGGTACCGGCTGGCATTCGGATCTTAAGGCAGTTACGGGTATTTAGAAGACCGAAAGCCTGATAACCAGTCTTGTTAAGGGGTACTGGGTTACGGAGGTCAGGGGGCCTAAAACGGCCACATTTGCCTTCCTCTAAAAGCAATTCCTTTTCTGAATTCCCGGCAGATCATTAGCAATTCCTCTTATTTGACACATATTAGCTGAATCATATAATATGTGCAATTGTATGCATATAAAATATGCAATTCATATTCGAATCATATTTGGTGTAAATTTTGCTGCATAAAAATGAAGTAATTAGTAATAAAATGACCGTAATTTTAATTTAACATTAAACTTCACCATAGTAATTCATAATTTGTGGATCATATTACGAATCTCCATACAAAACAAGTCAAACACATGAATTGCGTAATAAGAATTGCACGCAGATAATATTATGAATTGTCAGTTTGTGACATTTTACGATGATTCATAATATTATCCTATTATGGTAAAATATCTAAGTATCAAGCAGCATTCCAACATAGATTGGGAATAGTCTAGGCAGAAGATGATGATTTTCACAAGTTCGAAATAACACATAGCACTCATCTCATGTAGGTACTGTTTTTCTCGTATTTCCGAACAGTATTTATAGAAACTACTTACTACAGTTAGATGTACGCGGAAGTTTCATAATCTTGTTTCCAACACTGAATTGCTCAAGGTTGAATCTTTTTATCTGTGAACCCGTAAAATTGACCGCGAAATTGTTTTTTCACAGGCGACTTTTACGACTGATGTGGAATAAGCCATCGTTATATTCTTCTTTAATTGTATAAACAAGATATCATGCCAGCCGGCAGTTCGCAGCACCTGCAATTTCTTTATAAACACACATACTTTTACGCCTGATTCCCCAAAGGGTTCGTTCGGTATCAAAATGCCTGTTTAGTCGACCATCCACAGAGAGGTCTGCCACATTAACTGCGCGTTTCATTTGTTTGTCGGGCATGTATCGGTGCGTAGCGTGGCCATAGGTCGCATTACTCGCAGTGGTCGATTTTTCCTACATTTTTGAGTACACAAGTAGCTAAGCCGTGGGCTGCGCCTTTACTGCACCTACCAAAATTTAATCTACAGTGGACTTATGGCCGATTTTTCCAACCCTGGATATCTTTATCCGAGGAATAATTTTGAATTTCGGATAGTTTTTCCATACAAAAACTGTCAGACGTCAATTTTATTCCACGGATAAAAGATATCTGACGTTGCTAAAATCAGCCCTTAGAGCAAGTAAACAAACCAACAAACCATCTTCTCGAAACCTTGAAGCATAATTTTAGTAATATATATAACCTCTTTCTTATTGCGTGCATGGCGTCCATGATGTATCACGCACGCCTATAGCAGACGTTCTCTACGTAAACTAACATATACAATAACCACAATATCATTTACTACATCGATAACACATATTATAAGGGTTCCAAATACTATGTTCGTCTCAACATAAAATTACAAATTTCTATTACACTAGGAGAAAATTACATTCAAATGTTTCTAAGCGTATTCATTTTAGCTTGCTTGTGACTGTATATAACACATTTTTATCGAGTTACAACAGTTTACATCGAACGCTCGCCAATTGTCTGTTTTTACTTTTATAAACCGTTTTAAAATAAATACAAACTTCTCGCTATTACATGATTTACTCGTGTTCATTCTAAATTGATTCAATTTCTGTTCTATTTTGTGACTAGTACGATAAATAGCTTCGTCATGTTCCGTGGGTGTGGCAAGGGACTGGATCAAGATGGGCAGCTCAAGTGTGCTCAAAACATCGCTACGATTTACTCTTGGCATCGTGACTCAGAAACACGGCCGTATAGCAAGCAGTGAACCCTTACTACTATTTCTAAATGCGAAAATGATAGATTGTAAATTCGAATCGAAGTTTGTACCTATGTGGGTTCTTGCATATCTGACAAATCCCAGAAAATTGCTAATTCTAACCATTTTCCTTATCCCTCCGCACCAAGTGCTCTCATCGTCCAACACTTGTGTTACAACTTCCTGATGGGCGGACGTCTGCCGTCAACATTGATTCACACAAACAGATTTGCGCCGGATTTAATAACAACACGAATAGCCATTTCGGCAGGTAGGGCTGCCGAACTGAAAATATATAGACTACTAGCCATCGACGAGGGAGATATTATAGTGCACAAAGATGCTCTTTGTCTTCGTTCACTCTCATAATCCGATGGGACGGTAATCCGACACGAGCGGACAGATATCAGGCGCAGGACTAACGCCTTAACAAGTTGCAAAGGTGAAATAAGATCGTTTTGGTAACTAATGATTGATTGCACAGGAGATCATTAGTTACCAAAAACCATCTTTTTTTCCCAAAGGAGGCGTGGAAAAGCTGCAAGAGGAGACAGAGAACCGAGCATTGTGTCACAAATCACAACGTAGGAGACGCCTATTATGACTAGCCAGTGGCTACACATAGGCCTCGGTGACTCCGATGGATGACTGTGAAATGCCGAGTTGATTAATTGTTACTGGAAACATGTCGTATGCATTGGTGTAAACGGTCTTGTAGATTCCGTTCCCTACAAGAGTAGTCACCGTGTTATGAACTGAGTCGTCGAGCTATACTTAATGTAAACAAATCCCGCTGGCCTGAGGTCAGCGGGCATCGGGTATTCAGGTGTGACTCTATTAGTCTGAACTAGATTGTTTATGAATAATTTAAGTTTACAAATGATTAAATAGAGTGATAAGAAAGATTATCTTTCATTGCAAGACACGTAGTAGAGTGACTATTATAAAAAGGATAGCCTGACCGATAAGTAGCTTTCAGTAGGGCCAAAAATCATTGTTATTAGTTTCGCTCGCATTTATGGAGCTTATGGAGCAGTTTACAAACTATCGATAAGACGCAAGGCGCTGCATATTGCACATTTTTATTTCTACTGACATTTATAACCCGAAGACACAGTTCATAACGCGAGTACTATGCTTATTTTAAGTCTACAGCTAACATACACTAAGAACACTAAATTGCACGCTATTTAAAAATAAATTGTATGAATGGCTGAATAAAATTCTTCTCAATGAGGAGTTTCTTGAACATAAATTATAACATATACAACTTTGCATTGCTTTAGTTTTTAAGCAAACCACGCATGATCTTATACCACCTTCGTATACCATGCTTCACGCAAATAAATATATTCTATTCTAAGTAAACTAGGTATTATGTTTGTATTAAAATAACATCGAGAACAGTACCCTCTGTTCACATTTAGCGATGCGTGTATCATTGATCAACTGAACAGGAGTATTTGTAGTATTAATAGATATTATACCTACTGTACGCTCCCGTTTGACACCCAAGGTGATTCTCATAACACTTTGATATTCTTAACTAGACAAATTAAATAATATATTATTGTTTTGATACATTTACATTATTTTTATTAAAATGTTGTTAGGAATTTAAAAAGATTGTTCAACAAAACATTATTTATAAGGAACTCCTTAAAAAATAATCCAACTCCTTAAAATTTTCATCATCAATATCGTCAAAAGGAACTCTTTTGACGATATTGATGATGAAAATTTTAATTGGTGACTGTGTAAGTTCAGGTCTAATTGTTGCCTATACTTATTACAAGTATGATATACTAGCTGTTGCCCGTGACTTCGTCTGCGTTATAGAATAAAACGTAGCCTTCTCCAGGTCATGGTCTACCCATGTGCCGAATTTCATACAAATCCGTTCAGCTGTTTGAGCGTGAAAGCGTAACAAACAAACTCACTTTCGCATTTACTAGCTGCGCCCGGCGGTTTCACCCCCGTAAGTCTCGATCCCGTGAGAATATCGGGATAAAAAGTATCTTATGTCCTATTCCAGGTCATGATCTACCCATGTGCCAAATTCTAAATCTGTTCCGCCGTTTTAGCGTGAAAGCGTAACAAACAAACTCACTTTTGCATTTATAATATTATTAAATATTAATATATAGTTAGGAAGTTAGGATAGTAAGGATTGATTGCAAATGCTGATGGTAAACCCTTATTGGCGAAGTGGTCATATTGTTCCAAGAACCTTTGAACGGTACCGGAAGAACTATTAACAATAAAAGTTTTTCTCATTCTGAAAAATCTAAAAATCCAAAAATCAGCCAAGGACACTCCAAGACCAAGACAGGAAAGGTCAGAGAATGTTAAAGAAGTGGGTCGTTCACTTTGTTAAAGCACTTAAAACAAAGCGGATCTTAGCAATCACTTGGAAATCAAAATACATTTAAAACAGAATATGAAAATCAATTCACAGATATGAATGAAAGATGAAACAATACAATCACGCGTTTATACACTCGCGGAAAGAAAAAGTTAGGTTAGGTAAAATTTCTTCTTTTACACGTATCGTCCTTTCCCACCCTCTCCAACTGCCATTTTCATTTATTTGTATTGGCAGTACCTACGTATTCCAAAAAATACATCTCGTGTCGCTAACAGCGAGTTGCAGAAACGAACTTTAACTTTTAAAGCTGTCATTAAATACAAATCTTCCATTAACTTGTTTTTAGTTGCTGCAGAAAGCAATATTAGACTCAATTTTATTGGATCTTTGATGAAATTAACATAATCATTAGCGTTAATGATCCATTACGTAATGGGGCATTAATGTTTGTCTTTGAATTGGGTTGTATTACCCTGTTTATCCCGCGACTGTACATTTGGCTACCAACACATCATCATAAAAACGAATCGATTCCTAACTTTTCTTATTGTTTGTTTTGAAAACAAAGTGGTTTACAAGCACGGATCATCGATCACACTTTTATTAAAAAAACAAATTTTCATATGAATTGAGATATATTTCACTCAACGGAAACGCCTCGGCTTACTTCTGCCATTCAGGAGATTTTTGAACAATTCCTAGAAGCTAAACTAAGATTAGATCTAGACAGATCTTGGCTTACGACAGATAAATCTGTTTCACTTTATTTTCCTCCTTTTCAAAAAATTAGCCAAAAAGTACCGCTTTTGCCCTTTAAATAAAGAAAATTATGGAAATTTTGAAAAAAAAAATCCCTTTATTATACATTATGTACTGTACATAATAAGAACTGAAGGAATTAGTGTAGTATTGTATCCTACAAATGTGTAACAAATATAAAAAAAAATACGATTGATTAATACCAAAGACAATTGATTTTCTTTCGTTTTGACCGCGATTTACAAGCGAGACATCCTCGTGCAACACGTCGTGTTCGGGTTCGCGACAAGTCAATCGTCATCCTGAGGATGCATGGATGAGAGATGAAACACGTCTCGATTTCTTACAGGGATTTTTATGACTCTTTAGGAATAGTGAAGCGGAATAGGTTACTAAATATATTTACGTCTGTTATATTTTATAATGGATTCCCTCAAAGTCGCGCCTGAAATAATTAACTAGATTGAAACTGTGTTACGCAATGCTGTTCAATGTTAGGACTCGAAGCAATTCCATCAAGTAACTTATGCAACAAGGGGTATACCCCAAATACAGGGTGTTATGGTAAACACCGTTATCCTTGCAACCAGTGGTTTGGTTTCATTTATAGAACGTAAAATCAATGGAAAATTACAACGTTTTTTTTTTAATTTTCTTAGATCAAAATTTTACCACAAGAGACGCAAGTTCGTTGCCCTATGCGCTAGGGCAACGAACTTGCGTCTCAACACGGGCGGGGGGTACGGGATGTGACCTGACCGGCAGCGAGCGCGATCCCTCCCTTAGTCAGTCAGCTGTTTCGCTAGCAAGCACGGTGTCAGATAGTAACTTTTTAAAATCTTTTAATGAAAATAACGTTTTTTTTTTTGTTGTGTTCGGACATTTATTTTTATATTTAAGTCAACTACCCATGGTTTGAATGACAAGAGTGTTTACCCTTACATCCTGTATAAGTGAAAGATCAGAAACTATGTACACATAGTAAACATTATTATAAGAAGAACCATGAACGATCAGTACCAATACAAGTAAAGCACATACCCACAGTTCATAAATATATTAACCAGAAGGAACCTAAGACTAATCATCAAATACCAATTCAACAACACACGCATAATCAAAACACTTCCAACTAGTACGTTTATGTTGAACACACAGCATAATGTTGAACATAACATAATGTTGAACAGATAGTGCTCGAAGGTCTCTCGGGCAATATTCTTGAAATGGGTTTACGATCGCTAATAAACGTTCGATGCAACAAATATTTGTGGGGTTCCAGTGGAAGCGATGAAAATCCGCGAGCAATTTACGAAAAATCGCTTTTTTTGTTTAATTTAGCTGATGCCCGCGTAGATGTCGGTTATTATATACTAAAGCCTTCCTCGAGAACCACTCTATCCATTGGTGAAAACAGCATGAAAATCGGTGCAGAAGTTTTTGAATTTATCGTGAACAGAGAGACAGACAGACGAGGCGGAGGACTTTGTTTTATAATATGTAAGGATAAGGATTTATTGTGCGGCGTGTCTGCTAAGCTCAGTTCACCATACTATTCACGGTGAGATTTTCAAAGAATCGATCGAGTAAACGAACCAAAAGGAGTATGTAAGGATCATAGCAGTCGTGACTTGATGTCCTTATGTAATTATTATAACTTAGTACATTATCTAATTTATCTATACTTTCTACGCACTTGTAGCATGTGAAAGTGTAACTATTAAAAGACATAACAGAAAATATTTTGAAACACAATTCAATTGAACTCCACTCACAATTAACAATGCCATTGTATTAATTACATGTACATCGACCGTCTAAACTCTGTAATGTAGGGACTTCTGGCAAACACACACCTTTGGTTTTTCCATCTTTGTGTTGATATTGTCCAGGAATTTATTTTTCTTGGTTTTTTTACTACCTATTCTGTTTTCTAAACTTTGAGATTAAGTGAAAGTCGTACAAAAAGCACCCCAAACTAATCACCATCGTCATAGGCAGGCTTGTTCCACACATTGCTTGTGTGATGTGTTCTCGTTCGTGCCATTCAAAGTCAAAGTCAAAGTATTTGTGTGATTTTTGGTGATACAGTAGGTCTTGTAATTAGGTTATGGTAACTCAAAAAACTACATACACTATTTAACAATATAAGAATTGAAAATCGATATTAGGTACATACAATTTAACAAAAACTGCAATAGTTAGAATAGGTACTACAATTTTAAAAATATTTAAACATTAAAATACAATTAATTATTATAATAAATATGCAGTAAACAACACAATAAACAATATGTCAAGTGTTTGAATTTTCAAGCATAAATACATAATTATCATATAAGTTATAATATTCATTATCAGTAAAATTGGTACTATCTTACAAAGCTCTCACTCTCCGCTACCACAGGCACCGTACTACCTCAGCCATCACACCGCCACTCGCTGCCATCGTCTTTGACGTCATACCCTCATTTGCTAGTTCACTACTAATGCAGTGCCCAGCTCCACAGGTTTGCCTAAATGATTTGTTACCTCCTCGTAGTTTACTGTTCCATTGTGTTCGGTTTCGGATTTAGACTTAAGAGTGTTGGAGATTCAGGATTTGTAAGCGATTCCTACGAATTTCTATTTTTTGATCAGATTGAATCAAATGATTTGGTTTTTGTTGTTTACTCTACTATAAAAACCGCGGCTTGTCCCGGAGGCCGGAAGTGATGTTTCAGAAACGCTAATTGAGTTTTTTTATGAGCCTAGAATGTCTTTCGATTTTACCACGTCTTCGTTATTTACCAGACCTTTTCATCCCGTCAGTCCAGAAAATATAATTTAACACTTTGGCGGACAGTAAACGCACATAGACGTAATAACAATAAAACTTCAATTGTGTCTCATTCACTGTCCGCCAAAGTGTTAAAGTTGGTTTCTGGCTTGACTTAGCAGCTAATGTCAGTCATATTTACAGTTACAGTATAAGTAATAATGACCGAATTTCTGACATACTAAAGGCCTTTTCTTGAAAACGAAAACTAACTAACACTGTTTTCATTGCGATCACCCAGAGGAGTTACAGCGTAACGCATAAAAAGACAATTGATCGCAATGGGTTTCATTTTAACAATCGTTATCAATCGTTTAGCAATATCCATCAAAACTCTTGGATTGTGATTGAAAGTGTATTCCGCAATTAGGGTTCTGGATTCAGTCTATGCTCTTTGAGACCAGAATTTGAGCCGTAAACATAGCACTTAAAGCCTTAAAAACATCTTCCCACCTCGTACATCGATCGTCATGCCCACGATGCATATGCCTCGAGCCCTTCACATTGGCACCATGGCGCACGCGTCACATGATCGTTTACACCGTGTATATATACAGTGTTATGTGTCGTTTATAAATATGTGGGTTGCATCTAATACACGGCGTTCAATTAGCGGCCCGCTCGTAGTTGGCCAGGCGCCCGCCACTCTGCTTAACGTTGGGTTCACAAGGGGTTTGTTACTGGGTCGTGCTACTGGTCTTTGATACTGGTCATAAATTCGCCAAATCCATAGAAAAACTTTGGACATCGAAGCAATTCCCAGTGTAATATACCTTTCCCATTCTTTTCCAATTACTATTTAGTTTGATACAGCAATAGGACCTACGCCTTCTTTTTCTTTGGTCCTAGATTCAATAAACTTTGGAACTGATCTGCGGGCCTAAAACGGCCACAGTAGCAATTCCTCTAAAAGCAATTCATTTCCTGAATGTCCAGCTGTCATTAGCAATTCCTCTAATATGACACAAAAACAATTCTTAATGTGTGAACCATTTTACGAATCTCCGTAGAAAACTGTCAAACAGATGAATTAATCCGTAATATGAATCGCACGCAAATCATTATTATGTATTGTCAGTTTGTGACATTTTACGATGATTCATAATATTTTCCTATTATGTTTCTGCCAAAGTGACTGTTTTAAGCCCCCTGAGCTACTCTTAATTAACTGTATTCATTCAATATACAGCAGCATATAATAATATATTGTGTACTAGCTTTTGCCCGCGACTTCGTTCGCGTGGAATAGTGACTTCCGACAGATTTTTGGTTTTACCCGCATGGCGCATAGTTCCCGATGACGCGGGATCTCTTCAAAAATGAACGGAACCAATTTAAAATTTACGAAACGATTAATCCTCAATTCTACGACAGTACCGAAGCGCTCGGCCGATACCCAACCAAATGCGTGTAACGAAACCATAGCGCGATCTATTTCGATCCCAACGCCATCTATCGAGCATAGTGACAACTCGGATTATTTATCTATACTCCGTTCGGGCATTTTCTTTGTACTAAAAGTTTTATTATATTGATATTATTTTTTTCATACCTTTTTACTATTTATTTACTTTTTTCCGTGAATTAAAACAATAACATGAACCGAACTCGTGTAACGATCGACACCATTGCGCGATCACCAACTCGACATATAGTACTAATAGAATTATCTATACTCCGTTAGAGCATTTTCTATGTACTAAAAGTTGTATTATATTATATTTTTCATACCTTTTTACTATTTATTTACATTTTTCCGATGAATTTTCAGTACTGAATTGATGCCGACTCTTGACCAATAGATGGCGCTGTATGTCCGGAATAAATTTTATTTTTTATTTTATTTTTTGTAATAAAAACTATCCTATGTCCTTTCTCAAGTTCCAAACTATGACTGTACCAAATTTCACACAAATCGGTTCAGTAGTTTAGGCGTGAAGCAAAGACAGACAGACAGACAGAAAGACAGACAGACAGACAGAGTTACTTTCGCATTTATAATAGTTTAGATTTAACCTATGCAGGAAGTTGCCATATCACAGTTAGAGTAAAACTGACCTAGAGGAATGAATCCTGACAACACCCTGGCCAAATTAGAGATCTCTACCATCCATGAAGTAACAAACATCGCTTAGCTAATGCTCGGTTCCTATAAACAAAACCGAAACGTCTTGCTTACCAATGGTAGCATTTTTATTGCCAAAATGGGCACATGAATAGATCCGTAAGCAAATTTTACCTGTGATAGCTACTCCCATGTACTATGTAAAGCTATGAGGTCTTTGCTTCATTATTGGTAAAGATACAAGAGTCTTAATTTTAATTATAACGGTTCATAAGTTATAGGAATCGGCCATAAACCAACTTGCCAAGTGTCACTATGAGCATGTGCGCCCGCCGTTACGGCAGCGCATCGGTATCGCCCGTGTGCCGTGTTTGGATTCCGTCAAACAAGAATAGCTCGCGATCTTTTTATAGTCAGTGTCGCGTTGGAAGAACAAATATAGCAAGTGTTATTATCTGCACGGATGAGTGACCTTCGCAGCCATACTGTTGCTGCAGTTTCATATTTGGCTTGTGATTAAGTTCCGAGTCTTTGGTATGTTTTATCCTATCATGACGACTACTAATGAGACACAATAAATTATTTAGGTTGTTTTACCCCTCAACCTGGGGGTCCAACGCATATATGTTACGCGACATCGGTAGAACAATTTCCGTAAAGTTTTCATAGAAATTGTTCCACCAGGGTCGCGTCGCACCTGCCTGCGGGAGCCTTAATACGTCGTACCTAGAATATGACTTGATGGATTTTCGTGATTTTTGGAGTTTACTCCGTAAGAATCGATTTTCATATATGAGCCCCGGTATGGAGATATTATGAGAACCGTTTATTTATACCAGCGTAACACTTAACGTTTTTCTGACCCCGATCGTTTTTCTGACATCGTATTGTATTGTGTTTTTAATTCGTAAATAACATGGATTTAAACCATCGTTTAGTCTCTTTGGGAAAGTAATTTGGTGGTCACAAAGCCTTTATCTTTGTCCCTTGTCCAAACCACCGACCTTACTTGACTATACCTTATTCATTTAGTTAAAACAACTACTGTTTAGTAAACACTTATTACACGAGTAACCGATGGTTCTCGTCATATTACCAGTGGCAATGTTGTCATCGCCGACAACTGATGTAATGTTAGCCGCGTTTGGCAGACTGCAGTCATACCACACGAGGTGTCAGATGTAACAATAGCCCACCAACGGAGCGTTGACAGACTATCAACGGCTGGGTTGGGTTTGCAAAAATTACGAATTGTTGGTTTTGTTGGAGTACTAGCTATACCCCGCGGTTTCACCCGCATACGTCTCCATTCCGTGGGAACTTGGGATAAAAAGTATCCTATGTCTTAATCCAGGTCATGGTCCCATGTACCTCATCCAAATCTGTTCAGCCGTTTTAGCGTGAAAGCGTAACAAACAGACTCACTTTCTCATCCTTATCCTTACACATATTATAAAACAAAGTCCTCCGCCGCGTCTGTCTGTCGTCCTGTTCGCGATAAACTCAAAAACCTAATTAAAACTTTAAGTTTAGTCTTCACAACTTGATTCAGGTGTAAACCATAAACGGAAATAGGTCTACATGTCGAATGTTTTACACCCCAGGGGTAGACGAACATTTTTGTGCGAATCGTTCGACGATGAAAGGTTCCATCGGAAATAATGAAAAGTGAATCGTTCGGTAGGTGATCCCTTCAACGGCGAAACAAATGTCGGAGAAATGTTTCAGATTCTGACGATCTGAACAACACTATGACGCCGCAATATTCGAGGCCATCTACTGAGCTAAGTATAATATAGGACTACCGTTATAATAAAAGAAGAAGGGGCTAATTATGTGACGCACAAGATTAGAATTAGAAAACATTGTAATAAAACTTGTACTAATTACAAGAAAAAATATCAGTAACAGCCCTCAACAAGCATCACATTTTGGCACTAAGAGTACCTATCTTTGTTACACCCATAACAAATCTCAACCATGTCCACATATAATACCGTAAAGAAACATAAATCACCAAAATCCACTCCGTCTCGAGCAGCTCACTTTACGTCTTCCACAGTCAATATACTCACCAGGCCCATCCGTGCGTCTATCCCATATAACTGAGGCTATAAAGCTGGGTCATTAATCGTATTTGCATGCGAGCCCTGGCCACAGTCCGGTCTATATAAATACACGATACGACAGACTTCTTCGAAGCGTCAAGTGTACGACAGAAATAGAAACGCATCATGCAGTCGGATGGGCAGAGATTACAGTAAGTCAGCTGTTTGTGTGTGTTGGTTATGGCTGTGTGGTAAAGATTTTGTGCATTAAACTGGCTACTAGAGCATTGTTAGTCATAGTTCGAAAATACAAAAGAGACCCAAATACTGTCTAGTAATAAATAATAGGTAATAATGTTTTTACGAAGGGTACTACCCTTCGTCATCATCTACACTAATATTATAAAGAGGAAAGATTTGTATTTTTGTGTGTATGTTTGTAATGAATAAACTAAAAACGACTGCTAAATTCTTTCACTATTAGAAAGCTACATTCACCCTGAGTAACATAGGCTATAATTTATAAAGATTACACGCGGGCGAAGCCGCTGGCGGCAGCTAGTCTCTAATATGTTGTTTTCAGAAAAATATTTTGCTTTGCTCTTAAAAAAAGCTTAAAAGCTCTTAAAAAGCTAGGTAGAGTAACCATATACTTTTATTACCTTAACCAGGAAATAAGGAAAGGAAAAAAAAACTAACTCAAAGCATCTAACAGTTCATTTAATTGTCAAATTACACGTAGTAGGTACAAATGCCCTAAAGATGCCAAAAACTGCAAGGCGTGCATAGAACAACAATGTGTCATGGAGTGTCGACAGATGCGACAGATCATAACATTCGTGTCGCGCCGCGCGATGTGCCTACACATTTGTATCACCTCGCGTATCCGCATACTGTGTAGTTGGAGGCAGTAGGTCAAGTTCAAGGTTTAAGAGATGTTACGTAAGCGTAATATTCTCAAAAAAAAAATTGATATCTGTATCTGTAACTCTCCAATTCCTATGCTAATCACAATTCGTTTAGTTATCTAGTAGAAGGATTACAGTTACGACAGGATGGGTCAGAGCCCATTCGTCCCCTAAAATTCGTCCCCCAGCATAAAAGTTGTAGATTCGGCCCCTATATAGGTGCCCATTGGTCTCCTGGTAGGGGACCAATTAATATTTTAATAAAAAATATTATTTTTAAGGTACCCATTCGTCCCCTCTAATAAATATACAATATAAGTTAAAGATTCGGCACCTATACAGGTGCCTATTGGTCCCCTGAGATAAAATTAGCTATATTTTACATAAGAAACGGTTAACATAGTACACTTGTGAACAGTTTATTAACGGAATTAATTTAATAAATCATAACAGATCATTGAAAAAAGAGCTATGATGAATGATAATCCGTCATGATAATAATATAACCTGTCGATAGGCTTACGATGCAAAATTGTCTCACTACGAATGGCTTGTTAAAAAAAAACGGGTTACAAATAATAGATAAGGTGTTTAAAATTGGTAAGTACTCTCCAGATGTGCGCGGGGTGTGGAATGCCGAAGCGGGAGGGGTAATCTTAGCCAGAGTATCTGCGCGCGAGCAAATAACAAAGGCGTAGCCCAAAACAATAGCACCTGATTGGCTAACACCAGTACTAGACAACTTCGGCGTATTTATTCCAGGAATGTGTTACTACATTTAGTTTACTTATAGTTGCAAATCCAAGCGTACTGATTTTTATACTGTCTGTAAGGTAAGGTAGGTAAAGTTAGGTAAATATACAAAAAAATAAGAAGTGATTATTTGCTGTTGATATGTGTTCTATTTTTTTTTGCATCTTTTATATTTAATGTTGATTTATATGATGGTCAATCAAGGCTGATTTTTGTAAAAGAGTTGTATTTTGTTAGTTTCTAGGACATTGTGATTTTGTATGTGTTAATCTTATTTGAAATAAAGATGATATCTACCGAATTACTATATTTTTTATTTAAGCCTTTTCTGCGCGACTGTACCAGGACTACCAAGCTGCAGTATACACATATACATGTACTTATATTAGAAGAATGAATAAAAATAAATATTCTTCAGGGGACGAATGGGCCCCTCAAAAGTTCCAGGGGACGAGTGGGCACAGGGTGCGAATCTTAGGGGACGAATGGGCTCTGACCCGACAGGATGTTTGTATTATAATACTCGAGAAATGATCATTATTAGAGAAGCTACCATGTATTCGCGAGTCCGAAAGTGAGATGGGAGTGCGTGGGAGAGAGACAGACAGATGACCCTAAACTGATGGCAGAGACAGACTGGATGCGGAAGGTAGTTGGTTGTAGCACTTGTGGCTCACTTGTGTGCTTGGAAAAGGACTATTTTCAGCATAGGACTCCGATAGGCTGAGTATAAATATAATAAACGTAAATATATTTAGTAACCTATTCCGCTTAACTATTCCTCAAGAGTCATAAAAAATGCTGTACATAAGAATGTTTCACCTCTCAACGAGGCATCCTCAGGATGACGATTGACCAGTCGCAGACTTAAAAAGAGTGAGTTCCAGAGAAGCGTGTGCTTCTGAGCAACGCAGGAGTGTCCGGGAATAGGTGCAACTTTATTTGTCGAAAGACGTGATAGTACATAGTACAGTCGAACAAGCTATTTGGTATACAGGCAAAATATATTCATTTTCCTCTACACTGCCAAAATTCGTTTTGATTGTGTGTGTAATTTTACTTTTTGAGCTTTTGGCTTAGAAGAGTGACGTAAAAGCATTGTTGACAAAATTGTTTAAAGTAGTTGCAAGTTATCTGCCTGTTTATCAAATAGCTTGTTCGACTATACATAGGTAAACAGTGGTGATTCAAGCATATTGGGTCTCAGTCAAGCTGAATGACTTCTGCAGTTCATGCTCATTCCTCTAATTAGCTACAGAACCGTTTGTCACACGTTTTCGTCATAATTGTATTAGCCGCACGAGACGTTTCGTCTGAACTCTCTATTAAGTTTACAAGTTTGGCTAATTCGTAACAGCTATTTACTCAATAGACCGTAACTGTACTATGTTGCTACACATTATGGCTTATGACTGATTCCAATATCAATCCATTAATCTGCATTTGCCTCAGTTTAGTAACTGGCAAAATGAATACCTAGCAAAGTTACCAAATTAATCCAGTCCATTAGAGAGATTGAGATTCTCTCAATTGAATTTTGAATATTTCTGGGGCTTAGACAAGTGACAATCGCTTCGAAAGCGTTTCGTATTTCTACAACGACTTTCAACAGGATTGACATAAACTTTTCCATAGCTTATGTCAGTCCTAAACATTTTGCCTTTTCCATAATCGTTATCGCGGATAGAATGTCACTTTGTCTAAGGCCTCAGTAGTGTACGTAATGTACTACTAAAAGGGACACAGCTGAGAAAAGAAAGATGGACAGTCTACAAGATAAGTTAGCAAAGAAGTTATTAAACAATGAGATTAACAGGTAACGCAAGAAGCTAGTAAGTACTCTTTCTTAAAAGAAAAATGTTTTGAAGACGTAACAAAGTTAAACTACTCTTCAACGCATTATTAGTGTTTGTTGTCGTAAGCTGCGCGCGCGACGCTCTGTTGGCGTGTCCACAAGGGCATTACTAACTAGCGGTGTATCGTTGTATTAGTAGATCTTTCGTTTGGCGACAAAGCTTCGCATTTGTTATATCATTCATTAGTCACTGAACTTCCCTGAAGTGAGTAAACTGAAAGGCGTCAATATGGACGTTCTAGATACCCACGTATAATTGCATTTCCATTTTTCTTTCTTCTTCTTTTGTGCGCTTGAGCTATATGAACTAATATACCGTTGGCAAAAAGATTAGCGCATCAACTGCCGTTATTAAATTTCGCAGGTTGGTAGCGGGCTGACTGCTCAGTGCCCAGTTCGAACGCTAGTACTCGAAAAGCTCTTTAAATATGCACTCCATAAAAACTGATATTTATGTATGCCTATCATGGATGTTTGACCATTTACTGTGTCTCATCACTCTTCACAACCCCAATTTCGTGTAAAAGGAGAATGGGGCAAAGGACATGATGGGGATAGCTGGATAGAGCTAGAAAAGTATAGAGTGGTGGTGAAAACTCCTTAACTCACTAATTGCCGAAAGCAAGCTGAAAAGAATAAAAGTACCATTCCGTAGCTGACCTGCTGCTGAGCTACGGAAGGTATCTCATAGGAATTCGTAGAAACCAGTCGTGTCGCGGCAATACGTCGTCTGCTGATCATGATCAATGAAGCCAAAATTACCTACTTATATCTGCATGGACGATATCAGAAGATGCATACATTACAGTCAGGATTTATAGTAGAGAACAAGCAGACTTGAAATTGAAATGATTTACAGTATCAAATGTGGCACAAACTAATACAACAAACGTTAAATAATGAGTTTCAGACTGAAAGCTAAAAGTGTCGTTGTCTAGTCACTGAAGATGATTCACCTCGTTTACGTAAAATAAAGATATATCTAGAAGTCCTATCTAGATGACAAATGAAAGACCAGAAAGAAAAATAAAGCCAAAATAATGATGGTACACTGTCAGGCCAAAGAAAGAACCTAAGTATTCGAAGGAAAGGCAATCTGAGGCCCTAGACAAAGTGATTCTATCAGCGATAACGATGATGGAAAAGGCAAAAATGTATAGTACTGACATAAGCTATCGAAAAGCTTAATATGTCAATCCTTTTGAAAGTCGTTGTAGAAATACGACACGCTTTCGAACCGATTGTCACTTGTCAAGGCCGTCTGAAAGAAGATAACACGATGGAAAATGAGCTACTTCATACAGATCAAAGACGAAATGAAGATAAAAGATATAAGAACTCTTCAGTTAGCAGCGAAAACCACGATCTGACTTTCAACACCTTCGAGTTCTAAATTGATTCAAATTATTGCGAAAGTGACATTAATTTTAAACAATTAATAGATGTCAAATTCGAATCAAATTCGATTAGATTCAACCTCGAGGAAATCTGGAGTAAACCAGCTGTTCCCATTATACTCCTGCGACTGATGATCTCAGAACCATTTCTTACTGAAACACAGATCCATTCCAATTATACTTATGTCAAACGCTCGACATTGACAACGCGGACATAGGAACATAATTATATACACGACTCCCACGCGTACTACGGGATGAAAAAATCATAAATCTGTATAAAAAGTACGGGAATATAGCGACAAATAAATGTAGCCGGAACGAATTGTGCCCGGATTTTAATGAGGTAAAACAAATAATACTGATAATTTTTTGAGATTTGTATTTATTTATTTCGGCAGGTCTTCTCTGGCTGCACTTGTGGTGAAAAAATTAACCAGTCAGCGAAGTAGTGGAACTGAGTGCAAAAAGAATAAACGCAAGACGTACGGTCACGAGCACTAATATGTATACACTTAGCAACTTTTAAAAGTGATTTTCTCCTACTGTATTGATTGTAACTTTATGATATTACGAATATAGTATTTTGGAACCCCTATTATTATGAAAAAATTATCATCTCAAAGTTACAATTTTAATTCCACGAGAAAATCGTTATTGAATTTTGCTGAGTGTATACATATTTTTGCTCGTGACTGTACCTACTCAAGTATCGCCACTAATAGTTGTTAAAGTTTTTAGTATAATCGTACTGGCTACACAGTTTTCTATGGTTTTCAAATATGTACTTTTGTAAATGACGTGTCACTGAATCCTTTCTAAGTACTGAATAATAAAAAATTCTTCCAATCGTAACTATAACAACAATTTGGTTATGGGCCCAGCCACGCCCAGAGTACATCTTGTATTATAATTATAGTTGTTTCTTGGTTGTTTTCTGTTGTTGGTGCGTAGGTAAATATATTTAAATAGATAGAAAATATTTTTTTCGCGTAATGTCAGCCGGATACGGTAATAACGTCATAAGTTCTGGGGCTTCGCTGATTTCCATCAATAGTTCCATATTTGAACCATGTTTCACGAAAAATGACGATAATGAATGATATCCTGCTCTTGACATTGATATGGTCATATTCGTCACTTCATTTTTATTACACATAGATACCTCAGACCATTATCTGAGATAGATACACGCAAAGTGTAGCTGGATAATTGAGAGTCAGACTTGACAGTAAACTCAGCCGTAATTGGTATAAATTAGAAGCATTTTTTCAATTTTGTAAATGTGAGTACCATGGAGCCGTTTAATATGGTATCATGTTTTATATTGACTTGAAAGAGCATGGCAGATGAGAGTATGTCATACTCACTTAAATGTCTCGCTGATGGTGGCGCGTGTGTTGGATCATTCGGTTCCCTACAAAATGGTTGAGCTGGATGGTGCTGACCCACGTGTCATGTTCGTGAACGGGCGCTATCAGTTGAGACTGGTCATCTCTCATCTGCCAGGGCTTATTTTTAATCTTATATTTTGAATTGTTTTTGATTATTTTTCATTTGACATTGTTCTCACATATAGAAGCACCAAGAATACTGTACCCAGGATTTTGTAATATCTATATCCATTTTTAAAAGAGTGTCCTTGGAGTTTCTTGCCCGTTCTTCTCCATAGAGATCTACGATTTGGAATGGGCAACTAGCTTCAACTTTTTGACTAAGTGACCGATTCTTTGACAATTCAAAAGTGCCTGTAAATGGTTTAATTGAAATAAATGCTTTGAGTTTGAGTTTGAGCAGAACAAGAAAATATCTTCCGCTTTTCCGGATGAAACGCAAACCACAAAACACAAAACCAGTAGAGCATTTCAGTATCACTATGTACACTGTGGGTAAAATTAGAACGTTTGCAGGCACAAATAGGTACAAGTCGTACGTTGCCCCAATAGGTGCTAAATCATAGAAGTCTAAACCTCCAGCTTTCAAACAAAGCTTAAATACGAAGTTCGTTACAATTACAACCATTTTGACGAACTTACTATACTTGGATTCAAGGAATCCAACGCATACACCGCTTATTACAGAATCATGCTGTAAATAGTGCCTCGTTTGACAAGCAAATTGGTGTTCAGAGCAAACAGGAACATGCTAAAAATAATACTCCACACACTCCACACCTACAGAAAAAGTCAAAATGACCTGATGAGAGAAGGTCTCACCTCTGACCATAGAAATTCAACCTTCTTACGAATAAGAAGTTCGGAGAAGCCCTGAAATTACCATTGTTATTTTCCCTTGAGAATTCAGTATGCTTAGTAACAATACATTAGTCAAAATCCATGTATTTTCCCAACACCTGGCCACTTGAGATGCTTCACTTAATTAGACCATTACGTCAACAAACCGTCGTTCTAGAGTTAATGACCAGTGCGAACTAATAAACAGCTCGGCTCAGCTATAACATCCAAACACCTGTCAAGTACTAGATGTACACCTGGATCAGAGACACACAGCTGGAAACAAGTGAAACAACTCTTGTTATAACAGTTACTGTTTTACGCCCACATGATCAGTCACATAGAAATACTGGCAATGAAACACACATGACATGTATTATGGCAGGTAAGTATGAATACTCGTGAATTATAAACAATCAATAAATCTGCCTAGACTTTTCCCAACTATATTGGGGTCGGCTTCCAGTCTAACCGGATGCAGCTGGATAACAGTATTTTACATGGAGCGACTCCTGGATCTGACCTCCACAACCCAGTAACGTAACTGGGTAATAAGATACCCCTTGGTAATACTGGTTGTCAGACTTTCGGGCTTCTGACGACCCGTAACGACTGTCAAAGATCCACACGAATTACAGGCGGGACCAACAGCTTAACGTGCTTTCCGAGGCACGGAGGAGTTTCGATAATTATGTAAAGGTGGTCACCCAACCAGGGACCAGCCCCGGCAACCGTAGCTTAACCTGATGGATTGACCCGTACGGCTGTTATTACTTAGCCACGAGCTCCTAACAAATCGTGAAATATAAACACCATTATTATTAATAAAAGCAAAATTAATTGAATGCGAACTGTGGTTCAGAATCGTTGGCTTTAACAGTGGCGATTGAAGGCGTCTCTTAGATTTCCGAAGGCGATACTGAATAGTGATTACTTGCAGCTTGATACCAACTCACTCGCCGCGGGAGGAAGACCTGGAGTCCTGAAATACAGGGCTGCCCTAGTTTAGGCTCCAGTCCACTCCATTTTAATAATGACTGTAATGTGTTTTTAATTAGTGTGGAAAATATATGAATTTTTACTTTTGATGCCATGACAGAAAACAACCTTCTCCAGACATGTGCTATCGGCACAGGATAAGCCTATTTTCGTTTTGCTCAGACTCTAAGAAAAATCCACATGCACGCTCAAGCTTTTAATAAAGCATCTTGACAACTAACCAAAAGTAAGGGAAGCTAGCGGGGTAGTTGCGTAACACACATACAATAGCTATGCCTGTCACTTTGGCAGTTCAACAACATTCTATGCGTGAGCAGACGAATTTGTCAAACCTATGGAGCAATAGATTAGGCATTTCCTTAAAAATCCTTCGGATATTGATTGAAAGTGCAAAAAAAGGATAGTACTATCGTCCTTGTATAGCTCCGTCTCCGTCTCTCACTCACACTGGAAAAAAGTTGGCATTAATACATCATAATACGCCCCCAGGATGGATGGTAGCCTTAACCATAGTTAACACACATGCACTTCGAAGCATTGTTACGCACACATATACAACTTCCGTACTTCCCATTACGTACCGACACACATACACATACAAGCTGACATTAACAAGTAGGTACACATTAACACGGTCGCATTTAGCGACCGCCTGTAAACAATGCGCAGGCGCTCGTCCGGTCGTTTCAGGGCGCTTACTCTTGATTTTAATTCCGATCTATCGACATTGGAATTTTCACGTTTCGTACTCTTGAGTTCGACGCTAGCGCCAAATTGTATTCGAATTGCGTGTCCATTTTGGGAACTAAGTGGAATCGGGATCGGGCTTGGGGTGCTACTCTTGACTTACTTTGACAGCCGTCTATTGCGCCAGTATTGCGTTGGGATTGTTTGTTGATTGGGATTTTTCCAATAACAAAAGTGTAACTTTTTAGAAATTGTTTTGCGTTTTATGAGGTTTTCAGCAATTAATAAGTACATAACATGGCAGGGTTGGCATTAATATACAGTGTTTTACGTAATTCCCATAAAAAACAATTAAAACAAAGACGAGATGAGCGTCGGATGATGCGTTTTAAGGACGAAGCGTTTTCTATGAATGAAGACGAATTTAAAGCAAATTATAGAGTGAGCAAGGATTTTTTTGAGAAAATTTATGAAAACATTAAGAGAAGAAGTGATACATCACCATAAGGTACTTACGTATGTTGTTTTTGATACATTAGTTTTATCCCGTGGTTTTATCAATGATATTATTATCATGACTTTTGTTTGGAAGATCTTATAACTTTATTAATACTTGTATAATTCTTGCAGGTTTTAGTGGCACTGTCTTTTTATGCGACTGCGAGTTACCAAAATCTAATTGGAGGAACATATGGTTGCTATGTTGTTTATTTACTTAGGTACCACTTGTATAAAACTTTAATATTAGTAACTTAACGGAAAATAAATAATTGTTACTAAAAAAGAACCACACGCGATCGATATCTTTACGCTAATGAACTTAGCTAAACAAACTTGCATTTCGAATTCACTTTTTCTAAAACCACTTGACTTGACTTTGTTTTTGAAATTGGAGAACTCTCACGCCGCCTAATTTTTTTTGTAGTAGTTATAAGCAACGACCCTACCGCATGCAGCCAAAGTCATGGTAAATTTTATGATTTTAATCATATTCTTACGCCCAAATGAATTTAATATGTTACAATCAATCAATTAAACAACTGTTTATATCATATTTATTTATTAGCATTCTTATTTAAAGGATAAAGCATTTTAAAGCCCTATTAGCGGTTTATCGTAATGAGTTGAACACCACTATTGCGGGCCGTAACATAGCTAACTTCACGTGTAACAAAATAATCGCGGGGCAATCCCAATTTCAATCCAATGTTGACAATATTGTTTTCAAGAGTACCGAATCACGTGACTGCAGAACGAACATTGGAATCGTATTGGCTTTAGATTGGAATTAAAATTAGTTTGAAGAGTAAGCCCCCAGGTCGGCGTGCTATCCCCGCGACAGAAGTCTGAAAATGTCTGAGCTTATAACACCATCGTTTCTAACTGCAGAATAATCTCACATTAACTATTTAACTCAACATCAATCTGCCTTGCCTTTTCCCAACTAAGTTGCGGTCGGCTTCCAATCTAACCGGATGCAGCTGAATACCAGAATTTTACATGGAGCATGGGATTGCCTATCCGACCTCCACAACCCGTGTTTTCCAGTTTCTAGGTAACACGATACACCATGGTAAGACTAGTTGTCAGACTTTAAGGCCTCTGACTACCCGTAACGGCTGTTATAGATCTACGAATGACCGCCGGAACCAACGGCTTAACGTGCTTTCCGAGGACGGACGGTTCATATTGAAGATGGTCACGCATGCACGGAGCGACCTCTGCAAATACACAGAGGTACAAACGAACTATCGACGTAAATTGGGTTCCAAAACCCCAGTCAAAGCTCTTTAGACGAGGAACTCGTCAAGACTGCGTAGACAAGAAAGGAGGCTCAGGTAGATGACAATTTGCGGGAATGTCCGAAAGGGATACCGGGACCTTGGCAACAGGCAACTGAAGGAACACGGGTGGGTTTTAGTCAGTAAAAGTCTGACACGCCCTTCCGCTCCGCCCAGAGCGGGAGAAGTCATTGGAAGATTTCCCAAGCTAAAAAAAAAAAGGCAAAGGTAGAGGACAATTCAGAACTGAAATGAATGATGATAAATCAAATCTCTGATTAGTAAATCTGTTTTCAAAATTGACTTTGTTAATTCGTTCACAATTACCTACTGACGTGGGAAATGACCAAAAATAACTGGCGTTTCAAACGCCAGTGGTAGGTACTGATCGCGATAATAATTCATTCTAGAATTAGAATTTTGGATACTGCACTCCAACATATCATCATCTATTTTAAAATTAAACTGCGTAGATACCTAGTTGATATTTTTTTTTATTGTATTATTTTACTTTACAAAAACATAATGCAACAAAAAGATAAAATTTTGTTTTTAACATACATTTATGGTTTTCTAGTGTGTGTCATAAGTATTTAACAAGTGAATTTGTTTTTTCCTATATAAAAATTACAAATTAGGTATTAATATAAAATTAATTTGCATGTAATAAACTGGCAAAATATGAACTGTAGATTCATAACCAACTTTCACAACTGATAACACCAGAGTTAGGGCCTTCACTGGCCTTCACTGGTGAAGGGCCAATCGGAGCGCCGAACGCGGTCGATGCGTAAAGTCGAGATAGTTAAAAGAAACTCACACTAGGGCCTCTGTTTTTCTTGAAAATAAACGATTCCTGATTCATTTCACAGCCTGACATACAATACTATGACGTCATGTAACAGCAGCTAATCGGTTCAGCTACGCGACCGACACCATGTTTTGTAAACACACGCCGGTCATTGGTGCTGCTGACAATATGACACGATGGCCACATTCTACACGGTACCTAGTGGCTTTTAACTTGCCTGTCTCGGATATGTATTCAAACTCAAACCATTTATTTCAGTTATTAAACCATTTACAAGCACTTTTGAACTGTCAAGAAGTCGGTCAGTCAGAAAGATGAAGCTAGTTGCCCGTTTCAAAGAGTAATAGGTTACTATTTTAAATCAAAATATTGTTATTGTATTTAGTAAAAGCTCTTCGGCCGGAAAATATTCCACGGAAACGTACTACCGGGATGAGAAGTACCCTATGTATGGCATCATTACATCAAAATCCGTTGAGCCCTTTATGCGCCAATCCTGAACATTATATCCAGACAGACTAACGGACAAAAATTCCAAAAACTATATTTTCGGTATCAGACGGTGATTGACGTTACTGATGGCGAAGAGAGATTTGTCTCCGATTGAAGTCAGACAGAACGGTAAGACACAGGGCCCATCTTCCAGGTTCAAAGATATTCAAGATATGAAATGTCCATGATAAGGGTGTATTCATGTAGAACGGTGGTACCCGCGCCGATTTGCCATCGCTTGTCGACGCCAACATGCGCTGGCACATCGGCGCCGGTTACCAGACTCCTATATTGCCAGACTCTCCATACCTATTACGCCAGACTCGAAATTACTCACTTCCCATAACGACTGCTGAACTGCTGTATGTTTTTGTCTGACAAACGGGACAACGGAAACTGAAATCTCTATTTCAGTTCGTTGAGCTAATAAATAAAACAGAATTATTTGATTGTTACAGGATAATAAACACACTAACTGTCTCATTCAGTTACGTGTTTTTTTAATAATTATGTTGAATTTCTCACTTGTGTTTTCGCTTTATTTAATTTATTTTGTTCACAATTATTTAGTGACGCAAGAGAAACGCTAACTCAATCTCAACGAGGTAAATTAATAAAGAAAAGTATTTTATTATTTATTTATTCTTCCCGGCCCACTCCTTCTCGAAGAGAGGAGACCTGTGTCCCAGCAGTGGGAACATTATAGGCTGATTAGGTAGTTTGCTCAACAACGTAAATAACGCAATGAATCGTTGAACTGTCAAAATGAAAGCCATTGCTACTGTTAGTATGTTACGCATTTACCCCGCAGATCTTAAAACCTATTACAAACACACACTATCGTAACAGTGTTGCGCATAACATATCGATAATATTACATCGATTCTCGATTCGCTCGTAAAATTGGCGGATCGCGTCGACTCGAGATCAAAGAGTGACGGAACGGAACACCAGATGGCGCTGCTATCGCTGATGCGTTTGTGTAACCCACATTCAGCCAACAATATTAAATTGTGTGATTTACTGAGGGAATCCTACAATACCGCCACAGAATACCGCATACCTTCAAGTAATAGACACCCATCATGGCCACGGCTAATATTTTGATTTAAAAGGGTGTCCACGAAGTTGCTTGCTCGTTCTTCTCCATAGGAACTTACTACGCTTTGGAATGAGCAACTAGCTTTATTTTTCTGACTGACAGACTCCTTGAAAATTCAAAAGTGGCTGTAATTTGTTTATTTGAAACTAGCTGCGCCCTGCGGTTTCACCCGCGTAAGTCTCGATCCCGTGGGAATATCGGAATAAAAATTATCCTATGTGTTAATCCAGGTTATAAATTATCTGTTTGCCAAATTTCATCCAAATCGGTTTAGTAGTTTTTGCGTGAAAGAGTAACAAACATCCATCCATCCATACTAACAAACTTTCGCGTTTATAATATTAGTTAGATTAGATTTGATTACAAACTTTCGCGTTTATAATATTAGTTAGACTAGTTATATAAGGTTACATATATGCTGAGTATAATCAAGTCACAGAAAAGCAATCGTCATCATCTGAGCTGAAAGACCTCTACTGCTCGATATAGGCATCCCCCACAACGACCAGTTCCGCACTTCCCTTTGGTAACTAAAGAGCAAGAATTCTAGAGCATTGTCTTCGTTTCACTAACATTTAAATTACTTATAACAACAACATAGTAAACCATAACTTTCGGAAAACTTAGGTGCATTACTCACCGACGCGTCGAGTCTGTAATGTGTACCTATTGTCTAAATCTGTATTTAACAGCATCATAATCGATTTAATGATAGTAATAATGCACTTTTCAAGCACATTGGAAGCCAACCTCCAATATAGCTGCTAGGTAGGTAATATTACATTTTAGAGGTTAGTGTGCTCTATCGTCAATCAGACGTTACATTCCTTATATTTTTAACCCAAAATTAAAATTAGTTTCTTCATTATGTATCTGTTTAGAATCACAAGCTGTTACGAAATCAACTTCAACGGATCCATTCAATCAGCATTATTTTAACATCGACGTGCGACGTGCAACATGTCTATCAATTCGAATGTATCAAAAAATTCTAGAATTCCCACACTCCAGCGCATCTTATTTTTAGATAATCAATGACAGATGACGAAAGAGCGAGTGAGAGGTAGATAGAGCCGTCTCTCTTTATAATGGACGTAATTTATAATAACTTCATTTGCTATTTTGTGTATTGGCGCAAGTCACATGTGAACGCACGGATTCTCAATAAAACAAAATCGTTGGATAAGAAGATTTAACATTATCAAGCAATCATCCAGTCTTGTTACGCCATTTGGGAGAGGCCTGTTTTTGTCTGTGATGGACGGATCACAATATGATTTTTTGTGACTACGGTCATCAGTAGCCCGGGTAAACAATAATTTAACGTCATTGGCCGAAACAATAGAAAAATATTCCGATGAGGATCTATAATAGTTCGTTATACAATGACAGCTTGCAACTTAATCAAATCTATGTTAGGTACCTGAATACTATCTAATATGTTTTGACAGCTGCCGTAGTACGACAAACATCAGTGGAATTAATACAAATTATTTTTTCAGTTAATTATAACAAAAATAGTTTAACCATTCAAATTGAATTGCTACAAAACTATCTTTCACAAATGGATTTCAAAACAAAAGCACAGATACAAAAATAAATTCTTAATATGAAAATAATATGTTATTTTTATAATCAATACGCACTATCTAAATAGGAAAGTCCATCAATATAATCCATCGACAATATTTTATTAAACATCGATTAAAGTGATGCGTTACCGATTTATACATCGATACTATCGCGTAGGGATTAGAGGGTAATAAAATACGTACTCACGCGCATTGCGGAGTAAATCACTCACTATCTCTTCAAATACAGAGCAATAAATTATTTGACGGACTTTATCTGCTCGCGTTTGATCTACATTATGTTTAGTTGTTAAAAGAACGGAACAAAGATCTTTTCTGTGCGTTTTACGCAATGGCAGTAAAGGTGTATGGTTTTCTTTAACTTTTGGTATCTGTGAAGTTTATTTCCTGCTATACTTAGTTTCGGTGGTTTTGGGTTATTTGATTGATGTAGACTCGTGACAATCTAAGAAGTCCGTTTTGACAGCTATAAAAATCCTATGTGTAGTAATGAAAAAAAAAATAGTTTCTAAAATACTGATTCTCGAGACATATCGATTAAACATACTTAGAGAGTTTGGAATCGACGACTTATCTACATTGCTTAAAACTGATTCTCAAGGCATATCGTTTAATTACAAGTACGAGAACGAAACGTCAAAACGGACTTCTTAGATTGTCGCGAGTGTAGTAAATGTTGGTCTGTATGACGATGTAAGAAGGTTTGAAGTGTCATGAAAAAAAATCCACAATTCAATATTCCGAAGGCGTTTCTTAAACAAAATTCTGAATGCTGTAGATATCTCCGATTTGATTAACGTCTATAAAGGTTTACTGTTCCTCTTTCTCTAAATATTTAGATAGACAAGTCTATTGAATATACCCAGTCCAAGAGATAAACATAGAATTAAGAAAATAATAAAAAAAATACAATGGGCAGTGTTTAAATACCGAGTCGAAAGTATTATGACTTCACTTTAAAAACCAACCTGAACGTTCCTTGTGGGCGACCAAATGTGATTAGGATTGATATTACTATCGGGAAAGTGTGTATCTCGACCAATATGCCGACATTTCTGAATGATTGAAGTTTTCTAGGAGGTTGTCAGCTACCTAACCGGGCTATCCTGTGAATGCCTTAAAAAATTAAGGCCAGCCTGGATCGGATCAAAGAAGATGAAAACGGTCGAGGGAAGGTTTTATTCGTATGCCTCCTAGATGCAATGCCTACTTTAATTTGTGGATAATAATTACGCTGATTTTGATAATTAGTATTCGCGTAGGTATAACAGAGTCTGTCGATTCTTCATTTCAGTAGATTCGTTATTGGTATCATTTCAATACGTAAACGACCGTAACATTGCATAAATGCGCAAAAGGTGCGCTTCCATGATGCGCAGGGTGTGGAGCAGCTCGCAACAGTATCCTAAGCATGATTTCGAGTCGCCAAGACTGTGTTTTCGTGGGTCACTGTTGTGCTATCTCACATGGGTTGCCACAACGGTGATCCTATTTGTTTGTTTTTAATTTTTGTTTTCTGAATTGTGAGTTCTTACTAACCATTTTTGAGTCATGATACTCTAATAAAGAAAAATTCTATTCTATTCTATAAAACATTCAAGTTCAGTCAAGTTTATTAGGTCCCAAATAGATGGCTCAATGGCAGAATATAATTTGATATGATATGTATTTTTTCATAAATCAAATAAAAACTTTTTAAACGTCACACTAACGTGTCATCAACTTGTTGACGACTCCAATAAAATCAGCATGCATCGCCCAGTTGGTCGCACAACTAATAAAACTTATAAATAAGTATTAAGGCTTAAGGTCTTTGCACCAGTCGAGGATGGTAAGCCAGATTTACGACTAGATTTAATAATAATGCATTCACAAATAAATGAAAGATATTACCATGGCGTCCGTGCAAAATCTTCCGCGGATGAGGAAACCAGACACTAGTGAAAACAAATCAATCGTATCCAGTCACAGGACAGTATCGCTGGATCTATTAAACTTGATCATAATCACTTGTACAACACTGACTGTTTTAAGTAAACCACTGTGGTACTCCAAACTGTTTCGAACACGGAAAATCGATTTTCAAAAAAATTCAAATGTCACTCGCGGTTGCTTAGGCGGGAAAACTGGAGGGCGGTCCGGCCGGCGCACGCGCGGTTGCCACTGAAACTGGCCGCTACGTGCAAACTGGTGCCAGCCTACGTCACCACCACCAACATTTGGCAAACACGCCAACATTCTAGCCGAACCATTTCGATACACCACAGATTGTTTACATAGCGGTTCATATTGGTGGTATTGTATTTTGTCGCGTTGTTGGTGTCACAGAGTTGAGCCAACGTTGTTTTGGCTTGAGTTAATGACACATAAAATCGTGTTATTTTGATGTTGGTCTTATAATACGGTTGATATCGATGCTAAACAACGCTTATGAAGGTTTATACGGAATTGGAGTGAGGACAATGGTCGAGAGCGGCCGCCATGGTCGAGAGCGGCCGCCGTCATCGCTCCGCTAGACGATGCGACGATACGACGTGGATATTTGTGTTGACACGCTTGTCGGCGGGTTCTGTGAAAATGTATCTAAAATAGTATCACAATAATTATCCGTTTGAGAGCAGAGAGAATGGCTAATCAAGAAACTGGATCGTAGACGATGAACCTAGTTTCAGGATGACGTCGAAGCTCTGGTTTTCGAGTTATTTAACTGACAAGGGGATTAGTTTCAGTCATTCTGGTGGAATCTTTTATTTTCATGACTATATTTTCGACTCAAATATTTGACAATCCTATAATAATTCAAGCCAATAAGATAAATTGGTTTCGTATAAAATCTATTTCATTCCTGAGCATTAATTTTCATACAGAGGAAATCCGTGGACAATAGCGAGTTTAGTAAATTAAAATATCAGCGTTAGGCGGAATGTCGTAGGTTACTGTCTACAAACACATTACTAACTGGTTTTCTTCCGTTGACTCATGTATGCGCAGGAGTGAGTTCAAGTGGCGTCATTGCAGAAAAACAAGAGGCGTCAAAGAAAATAAGAAGACACTTTTGAACTACGCTGCTAAATTCATTTGATTTAAAATGTAGTGTCCTAATTAGAAAAGCGACTAAGTAGAAAAATTATATATTATTATGTAGTTAATTGATTCAGGCGTGGCTGCGGAAATCCATTATACAATACAATAGACGTAGATATATTTAGTAACCTATTCCGCTTCACTATTCCTCAAGAGTCTTAAAAAACCCTGTAAAAGCGTGTTGCCACGCCGAGCGCTGCAAGGGCTGGTGCTCTGCGTACAGTGCTCGGCGTGGCAACACGTCGTGTTCGGGTTTACAACTGGTCAATCGTCATCCTGAGGATGCCTCGATGAGAGGTGAAACACGTGTCGATTTCTTACAGAGTTTTTTATGACTCTTGAGGAATATTAAGCGGAATAGGTTACTAAATATATTTACGTCTATTGTATTTTTTTGAAAAATTATTTAGTATTATTACAATTAAGTACCTACAGTTGTTATACTTCATCTCTTTCCATAAACAAAATTTCTTTACAGCTCCTGTAATGCATTATCTTACATCAAAGTCCACTTTGATCCCTCAACCCGAATGATAACATGTCGCTTACTCCCAGTTGATATGATACAACTCTCAGAGTTTGATACAAAACATTTGGACGATAATAAACAACAACACGACGTGTCCTCGACTGAGGACAGGGCCGACCGTGTCCTCGGCCGAGGACAGGGCCGGTGAGATCAGTTTCATTTGAAGTCTCTCAATGTCAATGTAATTTCGGAAGTAGAGATTAAAGAAGCAGAGTTATTGCTCGTGTTGATGTTAAAAAAATGTGTTCATTTAACTGTTTGTTATTTCAAGGTTTATAGCAAGAGAGTCTTGAGTCGTTTTACTCCAATCCAGGAAACTTAAAGAGTACTGGCAGATTCAGGAGTGTATGTATCTAGAAAAAGGCAGGATTCAGATTTCTTATCCATCATCTGCCTAGCCTTTTCCCAACTATGTTAGGATCGGCTTCCAGTCTAACCGGATGCAGCTGAATACCAGTATTTTACATGGAGCGACTGCCTATTTGACCTCCACAACCCAGTAACTGGGTATTACGATACCCTATCCAAATAGATTTCCTATCCAAATATTAGATTTTTTTAAGTTGAATCAAAGACGTATATGATTCATGAACATAAAAAACTGCCCCGAAATGCATTATTTTTATTCAGTCACACAATACAAATAACTTAAGCAGAAATAAGCTTCATCTAAACTCAAACAGAAACAATCTTCATTTAGAAATTCAAAAGAAACGACCTCACAGAAGTTCAGTCGACTGCGTTCATTTTATTTTATATATTTTTACAACTTATTTCCTCGAAAGCTGCTTACGTAATGCGCTTCCTAAAACTATGTGACATCATCTTCTTTGTCGCAAATGCTAAGAACACTCAATTTATCATTCCAACCATCTTATTTGGGATGATTTAAAGCCGTCACATTACATTTTCTCTTAAACATAGCAACAAATCTTGGGAACATTCTCAAAAATGTTAAGTTGATTGAAATGTTCTGGGAACGCAATGATATAGAACAGAGGTTGTTCGACGAAATGAGAATCACCTCTTCCTCAGTAAATTGAGTTAGTAATGTTCTGATGAAATGATTTTAGTTTACTTTGGCTTTGTCTGACCTAGGAACGATAGTGAAACAAACATAGGTACAATTTATGTGGATTTCAGAAAAAAAATTTTGAAAAATCTGAAAAAAGTTGCTAATTAGTGATTTGGACGAGGTAGCCGATCGTCTGCAAAATAATAGTAGGTAGGTATATAGCTTGTAGATATATCCAATTAATTACAACGGATTCATAAATTCAAAGCTTTTGAATGCGGTTTCTAGAATAGAATACTCTTTGATACACCATGTTCCTGTTGAGCAGAGTACTTAGAATAAGAGTGAAAATTAATTCATGGTCATCATTAATTCGGTAAAACGCTACAGAACCTAGTCTACCACCTACAACCTGTAGGGAGGCTTACCTAGGTATCTCGGTAGGTAACCAACCTAAAATTTTTAGCACAACTTTTCTTTGATCATTCTCAAAAAAAAAGTCGTTTATAAGATTTCAAATTCTGAAAAAAAAATGCACAGTACTTACCTACGTAGCGTCTTCTATTGTTTTCTCCCTTTGTTACCATCATCTTATCGTATCACTAGATTTTTCATCATTATCATATACATCGAAAGCCAATATCGTGTTAGAATGTGACGTCAATTTGCTGCTAAGAACTTATCATTAGATTGCCAACAAATTAATTAGCATTTACCGTGTAGTAGTAATAAATTCTACATTCCAAGTTTCCTCTAGAGTTTCCTCTCCAAGTGTCCGATTTTAGGATAGACTGGAAAGTCTATCCTAAAATCTGTTGTTCTAAAATGTGTTGTTGTTAAATAAATGTTGGAAAAATAATATTCAGGCGCACCGAAGAGCAGGCTATTACAAACTGTCAAAATAAACACATCTACATTGTTTTTTGAATACTAACAACCTGAATCACAATCCCAAAAACAATTCCTTTAAGCACTTTTACGATGTCAAACCAAATAATCCTGGGTTTTCCAATCGACAGGTCAATGGGTTTTCCTGAATTCCAGCGACAACAGCTGCAGTAATGCGATATCTAGGTACTCGAGTTCGACGGGATATACAAGATGTTAAATCCCATTACATCCTGTCTGTCTTTAAGCATTATATTCGTGACTGACCTATACCTAATCTCAACATGTTTTAGGGAAACGAAAAGTAGTTTCCAAAGATTGTAGATGATCCTTACATACTACTTTTGCTTCGTTTGCGTTCATATACTTTGGCTAAATAATAACGGCTGCACGATCAAGGCTAAGGTACGCTTGCTTAGGTCAGTCCGTGGATGGGTGACCATCAATTGCATATCGAGACCCCTCCGTACCTCGGAAAGGAAGTTAAATCCCGGCTGTCATTTGTAGATGTTTGATAGTCATTACGGGTAGTCAGCAGAAGCCCGAAGTCTGACAACCAGTCTTGCGAAGGGGTATCGTCGTAACTGGATTGTGGAGTTCAGCTAAGCAGTCGCTCCATGTTAAATTCAGCTGCATCCGGTTACAGTGGAAGTCGACCCCAACATAGTTGGGTAAAGGCAGGCAGATGTTTTCATATTTGCAGCCACAAGATGTTTACTGATAATAATATAAGTGATATAGCTAATTTTCTCTGAAATTACGCGCCACACTACCGCATTACCGTGTACGTAAATGCGGTAGTGTGGTGCGTCATTTCTGATTGGACAAGCTTCTTTTTAATAAATTTAAATATGCATATACATAAGATTCCTGCCCAGCCCAGCGCCGCTTGCTTCCAAATTCTACCTTTATACCTTTATATTCCTGAAATAAACATTTTCATCCGTTATAAATAAACATGCACCTCCCGTAATAGAATATTGTTGTTATTTTTAGCTTTTTGTTCTCGCTACCGTGTAGATGTGTCAGTGAGGAAAATTGGACGCTCGGTGAGGAAACAAGAGGCCCAGAGGGCCTAGACAAATGACAATCGCTTCGAAAGCGTTTCGTATTTCTTTAACGACTTCGACGCCAGTGGGACGAACGGGAATACACGCTTTCAATAGGGTGGACATAAGCTTTTCGATAGCTTATGTCAATCCTATACATTTTTGCAATTTCCATCATCGTTATCTCCGATAGAAAGTCACTTTGTCTAGGGCCTCAGACAAAATCCCTTTTCTGTAAGCGTTAACGCCAACGGAAAGATCAAATTGTATGGAGTTGACAGCAGCAGTCACGTGACATCTCTAAAGCTAATGTCAACTCCATACAATTTGATCTTTCCGTTGGCGTTAACTTTTACAGAAAAGGGATTTTGTCTATAGCCTCTGTTGAGAAAAGGAAGACGCACCTTGACGATTTTGCCCACATGACATATAGTTACATACATATGTTGTCATCGTCTTTTCATCAGTACACAACTAGATAGAAAAAATAGATAGGTAGGTACATAGTAATAGAACCAGTCCATTTATTTGTCAGAATTATGTTACAGAGATAGATGGCTGATGGTTGTTGTTTGTGGCTGTTAGTATTGGTTGGTTGGGGGTTGCTAGATTTCTACTATCTGAAAAAATATAAGAGTTCAAAATGTCTTTCTGCAGGTCATCCTTGTACCAACCGCAAAATGTAAGGAACACACAGTTTTATACCAGGTCATCGAAGTACACGTGAAACGTCTACTCGCCAAAATTCAAACTCAACATTTTATTTTACAAATAGATGCAATAAATGCATCGCGACAAACACATCTGACTGCTGTTGTAACTTCAAGCAGAAACTTAATAGAGCGACACTCATTTCTTCATGATTCAGATCTTTCATTTAATTTACCAACTAGTAGGTCATTTAAATTATATTTCTATTTCATCATCATGCAATATTATGTAATATTTAAATAACATTTCTGTAATCCAGTATCAAATTAATGATTATGTATGACAGTGAAATACAAAGATCGGATTTCAGAGAGCTATTTCTAAACTCTTGCAACTGTCACAAAAAATGGATTTCTTAAAGAAATTTACTTCAAAGACATTTAAAATTAAATATTGCATGGTAACAAAAGTCCTCAGTCTCTCTTATGATGTTCTTTTATAGGTTTTCTAAAAAGCTTAGTCAATTTACTTTCATCTTCGCAAATAGAAAAGTTCATGAATATAATTATTTTCACGGTCTAATAATACTTTTATATCAATTTTATTATTTCGCCGTACAAGAATCAACGGAGTTTGATTCAAAAACTGTAAATTTGTATTTCGATGACAGATGACTAATATTTTGGTGAGACTTATGAATCTTTCGGGGCGAAGTCTACAGATCTATCACAAACATACAACATACATACGTCTGATATCGGATTATTATTTCAACTGGATATAATGTTATTCAAGAGCAGGTTTATTTGAACAATAAAACAATGCACTTTTGGCATCCTGCGTCCGTATGAAGAGATCAAACGTCATGCACTGTTAAATTCGTTTTGATGTGGTTTAAGTACTTACAGCTTTTTACTGAAATCTATAAAATGGCTGTAAATAAAATGCATTAAAATGTTTGAAGAAATACCTAAATGATTGCCTTTTATGAATACCACCGATTGTAGATCTTTATAGGGATCCTACAGACGTTATTTCAAATTCAAAAGCTTTACAACGGCACTGAACAATATACTTTCCGGATGAGCGTGATTATGCCCAGAAAATCTTCGGTAAAGACCAGAATATTATTGTTTTCAATCAACGAAAGACAGCGATCTTTATCTAAAATCATCTCACGTTTAGGTAAGTACTATTATGACATGAAAATATATCTGAGTCGATTAAAATTCACAATTATATTGAACTAGCTGTTGCCCGCGACTTCGTATGCGATCCAGGATGAAAAGTAGACTATGTCCTTGTCCGGGTCATGATCTACCCATGTGCCAAATTTCATACAAATCCGTTCAGCCGTTTTAGCTTGAAAGCGTAACAAACAAACAAAGAAACTCACTTTCGCATTTATAATATTAGTTAGGATTACTTATTTACAGTTTCTAGAGGTTAATTAATAAACCTCAAAAGTAGTAGTAACCGCCACGACTTACGAATTGTAGGTCGTGGGTTCGAACCCAGCCAGACGCGTTATTTTGTGTAAATCATTTCATCACTACTGCTCTCAAAATGATAAATAAAATCGTGAGGAAACCGCATGTCCTAGAACCAAACATTCGAAGACATGTGACATCTACCAACCCGCACTGAGCGTGGTAGATTACAGATCACTCCCTCTCGAAGATAGGAGGCCTGTATCCCAGTAGTGGAACATTATAAGCTGATTACCGTTATGTTTAAAAGCTATCTTAAAATAGACCCACAACCCCCCAAGACTAGTCCTGACTCAGAAACTAAATAAAGACAACGACTTAACACCAAAAAGACCATACGACAAGCTAGGCCAATGACAGATAAGACGAGCAAAACAAACGAACGTGACGCGGTCGACGCGGGCGCATCGTGTCTCCTATAAGAACTAACAATGGAAGTGCACTTGGCAACAGTCCAGAACAATCAACTCAGCTGTGTTCAGACTCTGGAGTGTAGCTTAAGAGCTGGGGACACCAGAAAGTGGATGACTGAATGATTAAACGTTCGAATGCCCCTCCAAAGAGCGGCAGTCAAATAGATTTCGCTGCATTTTGAAAGGCACTACCTGCGCTTTCTGAGGGTGATGCATTTCTTTCTTTCGGATAATGCAAAACCTATTAAAACGGGGCAGCCTTGGGGACTGCCGATAAAAGTAAAAAATAAGCAACAATGCGTAACCTCAACGTAATTCGAACGGTAGATGGCGCTAACAACATTTCTTCAAGCGTGACGGTGACGATGACGCGAGTCCCATGATTTTTGTTTAACCAAAAACTGCTCAACGCGCCTAAAGAAGTTTTCACTTAAATAAAGAACCACACTACTAAGCCTCTTCTTCTTCGTCGTCCCCTCAAAGCTGAGGATGGCAACCATGTACGACGCGTCACCAAGTTATACGGTCTTCCACAGTGTGGACCGCTCGGTACATGCTGCCTCCAACAGCCTTCTTGATCGCGTCTAACCAACTATAAGCTTACGTATCATTATAGAAAAAACTCTACTTGCAATGTAAGGGCACGCTTACGTTGCAACGAATACACTTCGTCTGTATAAAATAATAGGTGTGTGGCGGTATCTTCATCGCCACATGCGAACTACGCATCAAATAAATCCTGCATCGCGCAATTGGAGTTTACCGCGCGATGGACATAATATACAAGAATCCATAACATCTATCGTCGGGCAGTTGCCCGCCAAACACACCCGTCTGGTCGGAAGATCCTCACTTTTCTATGATGGATGGCGGTGGAACTTTACACCCTGTTCCTCATACCCCTAAAGTTTATGCCGTGATAAAAGGTTGGACAGCCAGTTAGCATGAGCAAGTGCGGGACTTACAGTCAAATCAGTGAGTCACAGTAAGCCGTGCCAACTGCCTAGGTTACCTACGTCACCCTTGGATGCTTGGAAGAAACAATATTCCTATATCTGGATAAGAAGTAGGTATTGCTCACAAGCTCCCTGACAATCCCCACAATACATAAACACGTGGCTCAAGCATCCCTTTGTCAGATATTTCCTTGTTTTCAAACAAACGCAATACATTTTCTACATCTTTAAGTCTTCAACAATATCCTCTTTTTCTCAAAACTCGTAATACTCTGTTTATTGTGCGTTGAAAGATTGATTTTTTTCAACACCTTTTTATTTTTTGCAGAATCGGTTGAACAAAAATTAGCTTTGCAATTTTGATGTTTCACTCGGGGATCGTAAACGTCAATTTATCAGTAAGTATCATTAAAATTACTTAGAAACACGAATATCAAAGAAAGCTAGTGAAAGGAGATCAAAAAACTTTTTTTAACTACCTACGTGTATGAGGTGAATCTCTTGGAAAATGGAACTTAAATGTACCTTTTTATTATAAGTACAGTGTGAACAAGTATCATATATGAATTAATTATCGTAAGACAGAACAAATCTCTCTGGTAAGCCATTCGCATCCGTTTTACGTAAACTCGTTTTGATTGTTTTAAATAATTCTAACAGCTCTTTATGTATCGCCCACTCTGAATCTGGTGAATGACGTGATAGGTAAGTATACCATTACTGACAAATGCTTGCACTGGCTGGACAGGTCCACTCAAATCTGTGTGGTTCTTTCCTCAAAAGACCATTTTAGAGGCTAATCTACATGGTCCTCATATGGCATGACCAAGATTTTGTCTGAACTTTAACAGAGACTGCAACCTCGGAGTTTATTTCGGCCTTTCTTCTAAGAGTAGTCAGATAGGAAACGCCCGACCACATCTAGCTTATTTTTTAATATTCCATTGCATTTTTTAACACACATGGATTCAAAACTCCGGACAATAATATGTGTCTCCAACATTTTCCATATCAGCGCGTCCATTATTATCTACTGTTTATTAATTGAAGTTAATAGATAAAACTTATTTATTATTAAAGTTATTGCTTATACATAAACAAGATTTGTAGGAAGCAACAAGGAATCCGCGTACAACCTACAAGCGTAGGAATTTGCTACGACAAATCTACGGGTACTTGCTACGAACTGTAAATATGTCGTAACTAGGGCCTACGAACTAGAGGTTGAGCATGTTTCGCTACAGTGAACATACACCTATTAATAAAACAAGCGCTCCTGGTACACAAACTGTCTAATAACGTATTAAAATGCTAATATTGCTGTTATAAATAAATTTCTTGAGTGTTTCATATTATGAAAATGTAAACACGATCATCAAAACTTCTTACTGTTTTTTTTTTAAATTAATTATGTTGTTTCATGTTTTGAAGTTTTTTTTACTAGATTATATTATTTTTATTTTCTGCACAAAGACATTTCGACTTTCGGCTTTTGAGGCACTCAGCTTCGATAAAAGACGAAAATGCAGCTTATACTTATGGTCGTATGTCATACATGTCATAAAAAGATTTTAATTCATTGAAACAATCATGTTATTGTACTGGCTTAAGATAATTTACTGTTAAAAACAAAGGTATACAAAAAAAATACAACACAAGTAGAAAATATCACTTCACTTACAATTTCAACTAAAAAAATATCGAATAAACTTCAAAAAACCCATGCAATATGTACCAGCTGCTTAAAAAGTGAAGTTAAAATTATTCACGTTCTCATATAACACATTATTTGCTTTGGCTGTATCGATTAAAATTTTGCAAGTTTAAATTTTAAAAGCTTTTTGGCTATGCGAGGTCCACTGAATATTTCAACGTAAAGTTTCTTCAGTCAAACCAAAGTTGTTTGCAACCAATTTTGTACAATCAGAAACTAGATGGACAAGAACTAATCCATATCCAAACGGACAGACATAATTATGCGTAGTGGCACCATACATAAGGGTTGCGACTTCGCAGGTCTGTCCGTAGGTAACCCTATACAGACATACAGGACAGTCCGAAACTACGCTCCAGCAGGCCAATTTTTTTTCTAACACCCAACTCATAATGGCTCAAAATTAAACGCCCGCGCCGGCTAAAAACGGCGGCAAACCTTTTCTTAATTTTCTTTTTTTCCTAGAAAATACTAAGAAGATTATTTTATACTTAAAACAGCCTCTCTCCATCAAAGGGCGCTCCGTCCAGCTCAGGTTGCCTCTCTCCCTCCGGCGGCAGGCCCCACCTGGGCCGGCAGCCGTTGTGGGCGTAGTACCGCGGGATGCGATCGTCGCGGATCATCTCGAACGCTAACCGAGCTATGCCTCCCTGGTAGTCACTGATACCGGTGTGCCATACTTGTGGGCGGACGTAACCGTATACTGTGGATAGGACACGCATATTGTTATTTTGTCAGTAATGGAAATAATGAAAGCGTAGGTACATGACGCAATAAAGTACTAAGTCATGCTATGTTGGTACGAGTAGTACTGCTAATGCAGGTTGCCGATAAATAGCATAACATCACGCCTATAATGCCCGAAGGGTTAGGCAGAGGTGTGCCTATCGTACATCCTCATTTCACCAGTTATGTTTAAGTTTCGCGTGCCGGCCCATCGCCGTCAATCGGGCACAAATTCAGACGCGGCTGCTACTGAGAAATTCCTAATGGAAAAACCCAATAACACTTTGTCCAACCTGGGAATCGAACCCAGGACCTTATTTTCAGCAGTAGCGCCTGCGTCCACTGGACTAACGAAGCATAGATTGCAGATTCAAATCCATATTAGGTAGGTACGTTTTAGTTCCTTGAAAACGGAACAGACTGAGTACATAACAGCCAACTTGTTGACACGGCATCAACTAAAGCCCGCCAGTGATAATACAGCGGCGCAGGCGCGTGCAGGGCTACTACACTCTTGTTTATGTTGCTGTGACACCGAGCAATAACAAAAACGCTTACATAGAAACAAGGAATTACAATATTCAAACTGAGAAAATAAACCAAGAAAATCAAGGCAATGGGACAACTGTATAAAATACTCTTTGCTACTTTCATACTTACAAAATACTAAGTTACTTTCTACTACATGCTACAATCTATATAATTCACACACGAGTCAAATCTTATTATATCCAAAACACACTCTCAGAATATCGTTAACGAAATGAAAACATCAAATAATTAGTAAAACAAACATTGTAAAAGGAAGTGCGATGGAATTAGCCGCGTGTTGTGTTAACAAAAATATCAGAGCATGTGTTGTTTGTTTGTTAATAACAATTATATACTCACTTGCGTCAATGGTCCGTCCGTTTGCAAAACAAAACATTTTGTTAGACTTTGTATATAGTGCATTCTTTAGAGATCAGATAATATGGAGAAAATATCTCTGCTGGGGAGTTTGTTGCGCCACTTCTTCTTCCCAGCTAAAGCACTAGGAAGTGCCGAAGGGCGGGCGTCTAAGGGGATCGTCTTATGTAATTTTGACGTTAAAAATTGGTAATTCTCAGCCTAATTGGAATAAATGACTTGTGATTTTGATTTTATTACTGTATCCAATCAACTCTTTGGCAATTGAGGTATTTGTGTATCCATGATCATAGGGGCTCTCCTATGATCTCACTACCCATAACACTAGATTTCTCTTCCATTAGTACGCATTCGTGACTTTAGCCCAGTTACCTTACTTCGATCATCAATAAATCTAGACGAAAACTTGGTAGGATACATTAAGTGATGTCGGAAAACATTACAGTGGCCAGTTTTGGCTACAGACACACGAACGTAATGTCATTGTAAAACAACATTAAATAAGTTTGCTGAATTTACCTAAACAATTTTAAATGCTTATTATGGGGCTTTTATAACGACTTCGAATCACGTCTGACATTGAAAGTTGTTATAAACTTGTTTACTTGATACTACTGCCAAGACAGCTTTCTCACGACTTTTGTCATTTCCAACGTAGAATGCAAACATAAGTTTACGAATATAAGTTATTTAATCATTTGAAACTTAGTAAAATAGCGAAGTAACTGGCTACTAGCTAGCTAGCTTAGCAATATTAGATATTAGTTTCTAAAACAATATCAACTAGGTATTAATTATTGCACTTCATTACAACCTCATCTTTACAACAATGCTTATTTATTAACGACACAATTACAATACTTATAGGTACCTATTCTATGCCTTTTTAATCTTATCTAAATAGTTAACAACATCTACCTACAAATTACCTTTGTCAACGATATATCGTATAAAATTACACGCCAGCTCACCTTTGAACGAAAAAGCTAATTAAACCTAGAAACGGCAACCTATTTTAAATCCGACTTACTCCTCAAATGTGTCGGGAGAGGCTGCAGCGTGGGTTTGTCCTTGTCGTACTCATACAGTTCCTTGGCCACTTTCATAAGCTCCGTGTCTTTCATGGCCAGTTTCTGGGGCTGTGGTAACACCACCTCCTCTTCTTTCTTCTCGACCAGCTCTGAACACGGCCGGAGCTTCTTAACGCGAGGTACGAAGGGACGGTGCTTAAAGTCTGGTGGAGAAAGAAAGACAGAATTACATTTACTTATTTGGCAAGACTTCATAAAACACAAAATTAAATAAGTGAAATGTTTTAACAACAACAGTGTGAGCCTCACGGCTGCGCCAAAAACCATCTGTTTTACGGTCGCGAATTATATTTTAATCAACCTATAACCTGACAGTGACCTGCAAATTGCAAAAAACGTAAGAACATTTGAATTTGTCGGGCTAACTTGGCGCATCCCCCTTGAGTAGCCAGTACGGACGCCAGTAAGTAATACCATGGCTAAGTAGTAACAGCCGCACGGGTCGATCTATCAGGTTAAGCTACGCTTGCCGGGGTTGGCCGTGGATGGGTGACCATCTTTACATACCGAGATTCCTCCGTGCTTCGGAAAGAGCGTTAAGCCGTTGCTCCCGGCTGTCAACCGTGGATATTTGACAGTCGTTACGGATCGTCAGAAGGCCGAAAGTCTGACAACCGGTCTTACCGAGGGGTATCGTATTACCCATTACTGGGTTGTGGAGATTAGATAGGCAGTCGCTCCATGTAAAATACTGGTATTCAGCTGCAACCGGTTAGACTGGAAGCTGACCCAGCATAGTTGGGAAAAGGCTAGGTAGATTTAATTAAAATATGTTAAGTTACCTTCTGTATGATGAGCACAGTAGGAATTGTAGTAGGTGGACTGTCCTCGGAGGCTTCTCATCGTCTCCTTGATGAAGGCTTTGACCTCGTCGTCTGTCCATTGTTTCTATTATAATACAAGTCTTATTAAAAATAACCCTTCCTTTTCGCTTTGCCGTTGTCGGGTAATAAATAGAAAGAACTAAAAATAAACAATTCTAGACCCCTTTGCGACTTTGCCACTTCTAGGTACAGCGACCCCATGAGGTTATTCTTAAAATCATGGTTAGCAGTTGGAAACCTATGTACATTACTGACATCTTTATAATATGCTCAATAGAAAGATTATCATTAAATACTTCAATCATGTAAAATTATGGACCACTCTCCTTTAGAGTCACAAACTTACGTCTTGTGTTCCAACTTTTGGGTCCAGCCATTTTCCTTCCAATTTCGCCCATCTAAGCTCTGGTCGACACCTGAAGGAATTAAATAAAATCCCTATAAGCATCAGGGCCTTAAGGGCGGCGTTTAAGAATTTAAGGCACACCGGTAGAACAATTTCCGTAAAGTTTTCATAGAAATTGTTCCAACAGTCGCGTAACACCTGTCTGCGGAAGAGCCTTTAGAACTATGCACATGAAGTTGTTTATGTACAGGTACACAAACGTTAACAATGCCCTAAAAAATTACAAAGTTATCGTTAAGAAATAATAGGGACCTACATAATTATTATAAAGTGTGCAAATAGTCTCAAAAAGGAACATAGATCGGAGACCAGGGCCGTAGGCAGCCAGGGTTGCGGGTTAGTCCGAAAGGGATACCGGGACCTTGGCAACAGGCAACTGAAGGTACACGGGTGGGTTTTAGTCAGTAGAAGTCTGACACGCCCTTCCGCTCCACCCAGAGCGGGTGAAGTCATTGGATGATTTCCCACCCAAAAAAAAAAAAAAAAAAAAAAAAAAAAAAAAAAAAAAAAAAAAAAAAAAAAAAAAGGGCCGTAGGCAGGGGGGGCAGGTTTGGGGGTTCCACCCCCCCCCCCCCTCCGAAATGCGAGAAACCAGAATCTCAATCCAGAGATTGACCCCCTAGGGTACCCCTGTAATATTCCGTATACAGACAATTGTTGTGTATTTCGCATAGGCGACTAGGCGTACTTTATAATCTACAACAGCAGTAAGAGTCCGCTTAAATACTCTATTTTTATCGACTCTGTCTTTGTATTGAATAAATTCCTACAACTTCCGCATTCTCTGAGATATTCCAGGCGGGGTGCTAAAATTTTCGATCTCGCTCCGCTCGCTCTTGCATCCTGTCTGCGTAAGTCGATAAAGTTACTTCTATTTTCTGTATGAACGGTCCAAGAGAAAGAAAACCTAACTTATTCGAAGTGGGATGCTAAAAATTTCGAGCTCGCTTCGCTCGCAATATTTGATATTAGATTTTCCGCAAAAAGGACAAGGTCAAATAAAGGTAGCAATCCTAACCCCCCCGAAATGAATTCCTGGCTACGGCCCTGCCGGAGACGGTCATTGAGGTAGAAAATACGTAATAGGTAACTCCTAAGAATAGTCCTACTCAATAAGTTGGGGTGGAAAAAACTGCATTATGCGCTTATCTAGATTTTTTCTCTATCTGGCGGCTATCTAGTAGCCAGGCTCATCACAGAGTTAGGTAGATATCTATGTATTTGATGATAGCCTTGAGAGGCTAAGTACAAATAGGCTAGATGCATAAGGAAGAATTCCGCTAACAAAACTGAACGCGATCCACATCGTTTCATTGGTGAAATTCACCGTAAGTATATTGTTTTTCAGTTTACGTTCTATCTTAAAACTAGCAACATACAGCCTATAGCATAATAGCATAAAGCCTACTAGGTAAAATACATATAGAACTGAAAAAGTTGCACAACTTTATAGTGCAATCCTGAGGTGCAATCGTATATTTTCAAAACTTACATTTTTGTTTTCCTGATGGGCTTCTGTCGGTACTCGTCGAAATATTCCGTTAGAAACGACATGATTCACTCTTTAATTTATATTTTTATCAAAAATTTCGCTAAAATTATCTAAAATTATTTACGTATTGCTCACATCAATCCATTGCATCAATCACAAATTTAAAAAAAAAATTCGCCCAAGTAGGTAAGAAGTTTCAAATAGAATTTGAAAAAAGGTTTTACAAAAAAGTATTTTATGTTAGTTCTCCTGCGGTAGGTCGTAGGTTTTCTAATCAACTGAACTTGTAATTTTTCTTTGTAAGTTTCTTTCATAATAAGGTTAGAGTTATTGCGGTTTTGCATGTTGAGCTCGACTTTTTTATGGGGTCGCCAACGGTTTGACTTTGATTCAAAGTAACTTTTACAAACAATAAAATTATTTTCCTTTTCAACTTTTATGTTTTTTAGAACATAAATAAACGTTAACCTAAATCATATTTTGAAAAGCGAAGGAAAAACAACATTAAAAATTGTTTAGCATAATTTATTTTTCTGGATATTGTGAGTTACGATCATTATAAAACGCTCAATCACTCGCTAAGGCCACAAGTCACAGCCGGCACGACTCTTCTCTCTCAGGGTATGGCAGAGAGTAGCAGAGACAAATCCAGAGTATTGTATAGTCGACCTCGTAATTGCTTAACTCCCTAGCCACTTTTTCCAGTAAATTAAAACTTGACTAAGGTTGAAACTTTTTGGGGCACGGCACTAGTCTGTATTTCTAGGAAGTTATACATACAAAAAGAAAAATAAATTATACCAAAAAAAAAATCATGTAAAGTAGTTACCAAGACTCACATAAAACTTTCACTGTTAAAAAGTTATCACATCTAACACATCTAATGTGGGTCTACATTAGATGTGATAACTTTTTAACAGTGAAAGTTTTAAGCTCGCTCTCTACAAACCTTACATCGTGGTCAAAATGTATGGCTTGGCCGCTCCTTTGAACTATTATAACCTATCACAACACCGCTCAACTGTCGATTGGCCTTCTAATGGCCGATAACAATTAAAATTCTATTGTGTCTCGTTAATGACAGTTGGAGGTATAGCGGCGCGGATCTTCCGACTTAATTTCTTACCTAAGCCCATAGCTAAGAAAGACCTACTTTACATGAAAAATATTTTTTGGTGGAATCTAAGTAACTGTCAATTAACCAAATACCTACTTACTTGTCGTTCTGACGTGCAAGTGACATGCAACCTTATCGCACCTATACCTGTATCACACAATAGGTAAATAGACTCAATCGCAAATTCGAACTGATGATGATGTTACTACAGATAAACATAGGACATGATCGTAGGAGTCTCAATAGTCCTTTTTTTTTTCCGAGTGTGGTAATCATCCAATGACTTTTCCCACTATGGGCGGAGCGGGAGGGCAGTGTCAGACTTTTACTGACTAAAACCCACCCGTGTTCCTTCAGTTGCCTGTTGCCAAGGTCCCGGTATCCCTTTCGGACTTTCCCGCAGCCCTGCCAGGATCTCAATAGTCCTGTGCAGTCCTTATGTCGCCGTGCAGTGGAAACCTCGTAAAGAAAAAATAATTGTTTTTCTTTTACTTTAAGAGCCTTCAAACTTCCAGTTCTACTTCATCCATGTAGGAATAGATGCCATATCCTGCGTGGGCGCAGTTCCCTTCACTTACCCTATAAAAATGACGTGTAAAAGCAGTGACACGGCGCCGCGGCGTGATCTTCGAATCATAACGGATTTCCGTGACGTGTTGGTGAAAACATGCGTAACCGCAGCGTGATGCACGATCTATAACCGTCTAGCCAGCGAGGCGCCTACTACACGACCTCTATGTGCCTTGTAACCCTATTACAATTATCTATATATCTGCCACCTCTTTTTTTTTTCTTTTTTTAGGGTGGGAAATCATCCAATGACTTCTCCCGCTCTGGGTGGAGCGGAAGGGCGTGTCAGACTTTTACTGACTAAAACCCACCCGTGTTCCTTCAGTTGCCTGTTGCCAAGGTCCCGGTATTCCTTTCGGACTAACCCGCAACCCTGGCAGGCATCGGTCCTAGCGGACCCCGCCAATTGTGCTGACATCTCTTTGAGGCGCGCGTGGAACACGACGCGCCATCGACCCGGGCCTGGTCCTGATCGGACGGCGAGCTACCCATTGCTCGCCGTCCGCAAGCCCGCGCCTATGTTGAGTTACAGTGAATTATGGATACAAAATAGTAAACTGATAAAAATATCAAATGGATAACAGCCCCTTTAACCCAAGGGGGCCAGTGCACCCATCCGCCTCGCCGTCTAATATGACGACGCAAATCTCAGCGGGTGATGTTGTTTCAACTCCCGAGATTCAAAAATGGATGTCAGCCATCGACCAACACTTAAACGAAGTTTGTTCTATTGCCGCGGAAGGAAAACTCAACTCGGACCAAAAAATGAAAATATCTAACCTATGCCGTAAAGTTGGATCTGGAACCTCTCAACTGGCAGTCTTATATCAGTCGCTTAAGCAGAAAGCCATTCACGCGTATAACGCGGTTGATACTCTTCAAGAAAAGCGAGACCTGACAGAACATATTTCGGAGCTCAAACAGACGATTAAGGACTCTGGTTCTGCGGGAATTGTTTCGTTTGCCGATATGGTGAAGAAGGGGGCAAATGATTTCATTCGACCGAACAATTTCAGCTCAATAGCTATTTATCCCAACGATAAATTAAAGTCTAGTGACGAAACTAAAGACCTCGTGCAAAAAATCATTCGCCCTGATCAAATGAAGCTGCATGTGCGTGGTGTCCGCAAGACCAAAAATGGAGGCGTTATTGTTAGTACAGAGACGAAACACGACGCTGATAAACTCAAGCACGCAGTCCAGCTCTCTACATCCGGACTTACCGCCGACGAACCCAACAAGCGCAAACCTCGGATCGTGGTTGTAGGTGTGCCGACTACTTTGGCTGAAACTGAAGTCTTTAAGTGCATTTACGAACAGAACGTAGCCGATAAGTTGCCAGCACTGCCTATGGAGTCCTTTTTGAGCTTGGTTAAATTAAGCCACAAATCTGGGAAGAAAGATGCGTCGACCTGTAACTATATCATTGAAGTTACAGCGATTATACGCAAAGCCTTATTATCTCAATCAAGGCTCTTTATAAATTGGACGTCCTGCCCTATCAGGGACTTCACCCTGGTTACGAGATGCTACAAATGCCAACAATATGGTCATGCAGCAAAAACATGCAGAGAGCTGAAATCTACGTGTGGTTACTGCGGAGAAGAAGGACACTCGATGTCAGAGTGCCCGAAGAAAGCTGACACCCCGAAATGTGCTACTTGCTCACGCTTTAAAAAGCCCAATAACCATAAAACGGGAGACGCTGATTGCCCTGCTAGAAAAATAGCAGAGTACAGGTACATCAACTCTATCGACTACGAGGGCGCCTAGAGCGTCATTATCAAGGCCAGACTTCCGTGTTTATTGCTTACTCAACAAAACACTGGACTGCCCTACATATCCTCGATTTTGTTGATGTCTAAGCACATTAGTCGCCCGCAAAAAAATCGAATAATCAAATCTCGAACGTTATTTAATTTTGTGCAACATTTACTTTAGCCCACTTACAAATTCTGCTGACGGAAAATCATAATTATGTGTTTAACTAAGTTATAAAGTGCAAGAAACTATTTTACGCAAACTAAATAAGAAATTATGTATTTAAGACTCTTTTTAGGTCTTTTTATTTTTAAGGTAAATAGTATATAAGTAAGCAAGGTTTATAAAAATATGATTAGGTAATAAATTAGATTATTAAATTTTGTCATTATTTCAAGACTTGTTAAATATTGTTAAGAATTTTATTGTCCTTATAACTACCATAAAGTGTGAACTCATGCCGCCTGTGATACAGGTTTATCCTAGTACAGGCATCTAACATTATAATACCTTTGTAAATTATTTCTAAGATTTTATGTTAATATTTTACCAATTTTATACTGAATAAATATATTCTATATTCTATATGGTGGCTGGGAATCCGCCTGGGATTCCCGACGCCCAGGGCGTCTCCAGCGGCGGCGGCGGTTAGGGGCGTGAGGGCGCAAACTTTGCCTCTCCCTCACGCGTTCCACCTCCTCCTTCGCGAGCATTACTGCTTCGCAGAAGGAGGTGACTGCTTCCCATGCCCTCTCGCTCCGTACCATGGCCTGGACCAGAGCCGGACGCGAGAGGTCACCACCGCCAATCGCCTCCAAGAGGACACGGCGGGGCTCCGCCCAAGCAGGGCAGACCTCCACCGTATGCTCCACCGTGTCCTCCGGACGATTCACACAGTGGTGACACCCGGGCGTTTCCTCCCGCCTTATCCGAAACAGGAACCTCCCGAAGCAACCGTGTCCGGTGAGGACCTGCGTCAGGCGGAAGGTGAGGACGCCGTGGCGCCTCTCTAGCCACTCCTCAAAGAGGGGACTTATCGCCGCAATTGTGGCGTGCCCAGATATCTGCCACCTCTAGCTCGCTTTTTCAGGTGCTGTGGCCACTTTCTTACTAACTTCATATCACTACTAACTTACTATAATTCGTCAAATTTGAGGGGGGTTATGAACATAACACCACGCCTTGTTTCCCCGAAGGGTTGGGCAGAGGTGTACTAATAGGGGGCGAACCTATTGCCATCAACCGGCCACAAATCGGGAGAAATTCCATATGAAAAAACCCAATAACACTTTGTCTAACCTGGGAATCGAACCCAGGACCTCATGCTTAGAAGTAGCGCTTGCGACCACCAGACCAAAAGGGCACTCCAAGAATAGCGGTCGTCTGTTTGGTTTAAACTGTCAAAATTTTCGGGTGTCAGATTTTGTGAACAGCGTTTAACGAACTGCTTCGATAACGTTGATAGTGTTGCTTGCCTGTCGGACTGTACTTCGGAGTGTGCGCAAGGCTCCACAACCTGATCCCACCATCTCTATCGGACCGCCAGACATACTGCGGCGTAGTATACGCACTTGGCCGATATACCGTCTACTCGTCTAGTCGTCACTACCTACTAAGCGCTTTTCCTCCACATCTAATATGCGCACGGTCAAAGTATGGAACTCTCTGCCAGCGTCTGTGTTCCCTCCCTTCCACATATAACCGTCCGCCTTCAAAGCAAGAGTGAACAGGCATCTTCTGGGCTTGTTCGTTTCATCATAGGCCTCATCTATCGCTTTTCATCAGGCGAGATCGAGACCAAGCGCTGTCCCATAACTCAATAAAAAATTAAACAAAATTGATTGATGTTCAATTCGGCACGGAAGCTAATCGGATGGTCGTGAATGGATATTATGCTGGTCACTATAAAACTTGAACTAGGTTCAAGATCTTCCATTCGAGTAGAGGAATGATGAACTAGAAGAAATTAGGTATTCTTCACTCGATAGGAAAAAAAATCTTGCTTCTAAACCCAGCCTGAAGTTGCGATCCCCTACCTTGTAGCGACCTTTCATCGGCTCACGATTTTTATGCTCGCTCGCTACTTCGGGTGGCGTGACCAGCCGGCTTAAATCATGAGATCGCACTATTTTTAGACGAATACTTTGTCGTAAAATCGTATCTGCAAACCGAAGCATATATTGAAGGTCAGCATCGATCAAAATAATGTGTGTTCCGTTCAATTTGTCGGGTCTTCGAGTCGCTTTGAGTGAGGAACCGATTACAGGCGAGAGGGGTGATTTGTACATTGTGGGCCACATCATAACATCAGGTAGTTAATTGATTCAGGCGAAAACCCTGTAAGAAATCGACACGTATTTCATCTCTCAACGAGGCATCCTCAGGATGACGATTGACCAGTCGCGAACCCGAACACGGCGTGGCAACCCGCCTTGTGATAGTTCAGCGGAATAGGTTACTAAATATAATCTACGTCTATTGTATACCATAACACCACGGTCCACGCCTGTAGTATCCCTGAAGGGGCGGCACAAGTACACTACAACCATATGATGTTGTGTTTTTTTGCAGCAAAAATAAAAGACATTTATCAAATATTTTTGAAGACAGTTATCAGTTTCTACATCGAAGTACGCCTACAGAAAACTAAAATCCAATGTTCCGTTGGCCATACAAATTGATTATTATGTGCGGGAATCAAACCCGCAACCCATAGCACAAAATTCAGTCACTGATTCACTGCGACTACGAGATCTGTCAACAGTAATTGTGTCAGACAAGCAAGCAGAGCATTTTCTTTGTTGTTCTCACAAATGAAGTCACTGAAATTCATTGTAAAGCACATAGACTCAATCTGCCTGCCTTTCCTTACTATGTTGGGGTCGGCTTCCAGTCTTAACCAGTGCAGCCAAATACCAATATTTTACATGGAGCGACTGCCTACCTGACCTCCACAACCCAGTTACTGGGTAATATGATACCCCTTGGTAGGCCTGGTTGTCAGACTTTCGGGCATCTGGCTACCCGTAATGATTATCAAAGATCTATGAATGACAGCCGGGACCAACTGCTTAACGTGCTTTCCAAGGCACGGAGGGGTATCGGTATGTTATGGATGGCCACCAGATCGACCCGTGCGGCCCGAACTCGAACCCCTGACTGTCCACCCAGTCTGTTTGTGAATATTGACTGAGTGATTGTGATTGATAAAGGGCATTGATTGGTAAAGATCGTCTAATTTAAAACTGCACACCCCTCCAATAAAACTTCTTTACAAACATCTGAATGTGTATGCAAGCTGTGCAGGGGCGTGCAATTTTAAATTAATCGATCTCTATTGCCATATCATGCTAAGTGTTAGCAGGTCACTGCAGACTATAAAAATAATTCGTGTAGGATAATGTAGGAATATGTAAATAATCAAAATAAATAATATATTAATCATAGTTTATTTATTGTAGCTTATCATAGGATGACAATAATTTGAGAGATACGTAACATAACGCAACATTCACCACTTTGGAACATACCAACATAAAACTCTTAACCCAATGTGGTCACCATTTACACTACGCTAATATTAAAATTATTCTCAAATTTAATTACGTCATTAACTAAATCATCTTAAACTATATAAAACCAAGGGGAGGGCTTTTGAGGAATACTCTCAAACTTTAGTTTACTACTCTTTACAATTCATTAAAAAATCATCAAATGTCGTCATGCTTTAAAAATGTTGATATAATAATAGTGAAAAGTTCCCCTTTTCAAGTTGTAAATACATATTTTGATTTTCCATTCTTGCAACACTACAATAAAATGAGAAAGTATTAGTGTAAACCGTTTATTCAAGTAAACAAACGTTGCATTGTGACTTAACTAATAAATTGTCTTATATTAACATTTCCACAATCAAGTTAATTAAATGTTTCTATGCGGGACACTCACGGTTCTGTGAAAGCAAACATGTACCACTACACAATGATATATTGAAGTTACCTCAAACTTATTCTCTGTTATTACAACATACAGACAATTTAAGCCTGCTAATGTAATCTTAAAACTGTCTAATACAACAATGAAGTTTAAAAATGTGTTACATCTCGATTGCTGGGTCAGTCACGAGCTACCGACAATATTTGATGTGAAAATGCAACACATTGTGCCGATGCTCGTCCTAAAGTAGTCGTACCTATTACTATATTTATTAAAACATTTGCACATAAGGTATTATGAGTAATTGCACAGTTTAGAGAGAATAGCTGCCTCATGAAAAGCGACATCTATGATATATTTTCAGAACACACCGCGTATACTTTTCGACGCTGCGCCAGAGTTGGTCCAGCTACGTCTGTTGGTCGCGTCTTAATAGTAAGGTAATTAGTTATTCTCTTTATACTGTTATAACTTACTTATATTAACACGCGCTGATTCAAAACAACGCTTTAAAGTCCATCTCGAATTACTGGGAACAATACGCCTCGGACACACGATTCTCACCTTTATTCACTTTTGTATTTAAGTCCATATTCGCACACAGAAAGATACACATGAGAATTCTTGTAATGAAAGTAAACAATATAGATTGAAAGTCTAATATAAAAATATAGAAAACCATCGATAAAGCGAGAAGAGATTGGTCATTCGATATTTTATTCACAAAATTATTATTAATATAAATATATCTTTTGATTGCAACATTTTAGAGCCTAGATTATGATTTTTTTTTCAGTAAAATCTCAAGGTAATGTTTATTTACTCATAATCAACTAATTTAATCAAAAAACATACCCTGTGATTTTCCTTGATTTTAAATGCACGAATCACTCAAAGATTACTAATATTTTGAGCCGAATACATGAACCCAATTTCAATTTAAAATGATATCGCCAAACATGGTTTGATGACCTAGCAAAACGAATTATTTGATAGTCGAATGAAGTAACTTTTACAGAATAGTACCATGACGTCCGATCTCTGATCGGTTGAAGAACTGAATTGCGCGAGCTAATCTTTTTTCGTGAAAATACGGAGAATACGAATTTTCCCAGATATGGGACCTAGCTAGATCGATTTTTCGCTTCCGTAAATCCCTATAAAGCGATTCATCGAAATCGTTAAAGCCGTTTTCGAGAATGTGATTACAAACATAATATAAAAACGAATCTTTATTTCCCTTGGTCACGCCATTACTTGAGAACGGCTACACCAAATTGTATAATTCTTTCTTTGTAGTGTTCGTTATTCTCAGGGCAAGGTTAGTAGGATAGGTAGGTTTGGGTAGGTAGGTAGGTAGGTAGGTAGTAGGTAGGTATATAGGTAAGTGTAGGTAAGTAGGTAGAGTAGATAGGTAGGTACGTATCGTAGGGTAGGGAGATAGGGTAGGTAGATAGGTATATAAATATTGCTAATTTTAATAGTATAGGATGTAATTAACTTCAAATTGTTTAGAGTTAGATCGACAGTTTCTTAACCGGTAAACATCTTTGTTAAACAACTATTTAGTTAATTGGTTGCGCACGCGCTCCGGCCATTTGTTTAGAGGCTTAAAGCTAGTTTAAAGGCCCTTCAAAATCATGTCTTAGCACAGCTTTACTTTACATCTCTAGGCGAAGGGATTCATAGCCTTCCACATCCTTCTTTATGTTGTTTATTTCGGCTATTTCGTCATAAAGAAATATAAAGTTACCTTGGTCCTCATATGGCCTGACCAAGATTATGTCTGGACATTAAAAGAGACTTTGACCATTGAGTTTATTTTGCCACTTCTCAGAGTTAGTCAGACGGGAAATGTAGACTCTTTCTAGTTTTTTTTTAAACAAATGAAATGTAAAAGTGATTCCGATATCCTATTTACAAAATAAACCATTTCCTTAATTTTTATTTCTACAGAACATATTTCCGTAGGGTCCCTCTCACAGAGAGGAGGCCTGAGTCCCAGCAGTGGGAACATTATAGGCTGATAAATTGTTTGTTATGTATATTCCATAAAAGTCACTCCAATCTAACGAACAAAACAGAAGAAAAAAATACAAAGTTATTCTGTTGCCTTCTCAGTAATGTTAGCACTATCGGTAGTTTGATCACTATTGTTGGTAGCGATAACTATGTCATCGTCGGGAGTGATAGCATAATAAATTATAGCACTCTCGCCATCGTTGGAAGCGGTGGCAAAACCGCCACCATTAGAAGTGGTGGCAATATCACCATCCCTGGAAGTAGTGGCAATATCGCCACCGCTGAGAGTGGTCACAATATCGCCCACACTGGAAGTGGTGGCAGTGGTGGCAATATCGCCATAGTCCGTAACGAAAACAAAGTCTCCAACATTGGAAGTGGTGGCAATATCGCCATAGTTCATAACGACAGTATTATCTCCTACATTAGAAGCGGTAACACCGTCAACTTGAGTAGTGGTAGCGTTCGCGGGCTGTCGGCTCACAGAAGCACGCGCTGCCTCGCGCGGTACGTCGCGCGCCGCCTCGCGCGGCACTTCGAGCGCCGCCTCGCGCGGCACGTCGAGCGCCGCCTCGCGCGGCACGTCGCGCGCCGCCTCGCGCGGCACGTCGAACGCTGCCTCGCGCGGCACGTCGAGCGCCACCTCGCGCGGCACGTCACGCGCCGCCTCGCGCGGCACGTCGAGCGCCGCCTCGCGCGGCACGTCGAGCGCCGCCTCGCGCGGCACGTCGAGCACCGCCTCGCGCGGCACGTCGCGCGCCGCCTCGAGCGGCACGTCACGCGCCGCCTCGCGCGGCACGTCGCGCGCTCGCTCGCTGGTGTCGGATCAGAAGCGCGCGCGGATATAGACGGCGGCGACGTCGTGGTTGGCGTACCCGAGCCGCTTGGCGTGCTTGAAGATCTCGTTGGTGGTGGCGGTGAGCGGCAAGCTCTGCTCCAGCGCGTCGCCCAGGCCCAGCGCCAGCTTCAGGTCCTTCTGCATGTGCATCAGCGGCTGGTGCGTGGAGTACGACGACTCTATCATCGCTGGAATTGGAAGTAGGTTGGGTTCATTATTTATTATGATAATAACGATTTGTTTGACATTTGGATGACCAAACACCATGTAATGACGAGATAGGAGATAATTAAGTCAACTAGGTATAACATAATTAGTATATAACTTCATAGTGGTGTTTAGAGGATCGCCGGGGTCGGAGAGACACTTTTTTCGGCCGTGGTTATTATTAGTGGCGGGATGTAGGAAAAAGGACTTCATAGACGCCGCCGGCAGCAATGCCCATATAGATATGCCGCAATGCACATATAGATATGTAGAGACGGTAGTACTTATACCGCCGAGACGTCACCGTGCTTCGTGATTCGATTTTGAATGTCTAGAAGAGTACAATTTTTTTAACACAAAAATTGTTATGTTCCATAAAAAATACTTTTTTTTATCAGCCTGTACTCTTTATTTACTCAAATACTTCATTGAAAAAAAGGTGGTATCCCTCTGTACATACCGCGGCCCTTGAGTATGAGGTGCGGCGAGGCGAGCGGCGTGAGCGCCAGCACGTCGAGCAGGTCGGCCTGGTTCAGTCCCGCGCGGTCGGCCAGCGCCAGCCCCTCGGCCAGCGCCGCCAGCGACACGCCGCCCACCACCTGCAGCACGGAGTTCATCTTCGACGCGTTGCCGATGTCGCCTGGGGACGCGCCCGAATGTTCAATAACGAATTGTAGGGGGGACATGAGCTTTTTACAAAGGCATTGAGGAGAAACTTAAGCTAACTACACTTTTTTCATCATCGATTGACCATAGATAGAAAACGTCAGTGATACAACGGCACAAGGATTTTTTGGCGCGTGGCCTAAATTGGAACTAAAGGCGCCAACTTGTTTTTTCAATACATGTCACAAAACATTTGCACCAAATGTTAACAACAACGCCACCCTGTTAAAAGCTTTTACGCTGAAAGTGGGCAACATCGCAAATAGATGTCAAATATTTCTAGTTGTAGAAAAAGGATTTGGAAACTTTCCAAATGCCTTTTTACACCTAAAACTAAATATTCGGTGTTACGATATTATTAATTGCATTTCATAATCAATATTTTAAACAGTTAGGTATGGTTGCCGGACAAATTACAGACACAAGTAAGACTTGATATAAAAACTATGCCCTCAGTAAAGGCTGCCTATTTTATCATTTAAAAGCTGTAATTAAATAATGGGGAGAACAATTTTCTTCTTAAATTCAACAAATTACGCTAATAGCTTTCTTCCTGTAAAAAACTTATAATATATTATTGATTAGTGAATGAGTGATTAAAGCGACTAAGAAAGTATGATAGCTGCATCACTAATCTATTTGTTAAGCGTGGTGATAATTTCCAAAACTGAATTTGGTAGCAAGCATATACGGTCTAAAACGCTATGAAGAACATGAATTCAACCCTTCACTTAGCAATGAAGTGTGTGATTGTTAATAATTATGATAAATATTTTTTTTAAAGGACGCTCAGATTAAGACGTTGACAGTTAACAAAATATAAAATCGAAGTCAACAGAAAATAAAATATAAAAATGCAAAATAAAAAACTAACTAGCCCGCGATGTCAATCACCGTCATCCGAATAGATAAATTAAAATGAGGTTGTCGGCTGCTTAACCGGGCTTTCCTGTGGATGCCTTAAATAAATGAAAGCCAGGGTCACCAAATTAAGACAGGACTTTAACGACTTTACACATGTCTTTTTCTGCCTGTCAGTTCAGTAAGCGCTACAAGATTATTTTAGCGCGTGGTCAAAATCGGAACTGACGCCACCATCTTGTTTTTTGAATACATTTCAAGTGACATTTCAAAAAACAATTGCACAAATGTTCACCAACGCGCCCCGTTAACGTCATACGAGCGTAAATAGATGCTTGCAACAGTGTAAAGGCAACTCGTAGTTTACAAATCCCTGCATTTTCTACACAATTTTTTTTCCTTATTAATTGTACCACATCGCGGGCCATAACAAACATAAATGTCAACGTCCAAGGTTCTGTACATCCGCAACCGGAGCAGCTGACTACTACCAAGGTAGAAGGAGTTCTTGCTCATGGCCTTGAAGCACGACTGGCAGTCGTCGAACAGCGAGCGGTCGCCGGCCGCCAGGATGATGAGCGTGCCTTCCTCTGCTTGCGTTTTTGAGCCTTGGATCTAGAAATTGAGATAGAGAAGTTATTAGTTTAATGCCTCATTTACATTCAGCCGAAGTGAGCAGGGAAGTGGGCAGGACGAGTGTGTAAGCACATACTTCTCATGCCACTGCCATTGCCACTCGCGCTGCCCGGCGCTCCCCTAAAAGGCGGTTTTTTGTGCGGAAGTCAAAGGACCGGCAGCGCGACCGGCAGTGCGTGTTTACACTCTGCTCCGTCGCTCAGTGCTATGGATAGATATCATCCACCATCGTCTACGACGAACTTTCTTTTTCTGTATTCGATATCTTTTTAAATATCGAACATAATTATGTATCGCAAAAAGACACAGCGCGGTCGCTGTTATTATTTCGACGTCTGCCATTGCCGAAACTTCAAAGCGAAGTGATTGGTAGGGCAGTATGTAAACACACACTCCTCTCGGTCCTGCTGCGGCAGTGTTTAGGGATTATTTCCGGCAGCGCGAGGGGCAGTGGCAGAGGCTGAATGTAAATGAGGTATAACTTAAAATTACAGTAAAGCGTTCGGTTATTTATAACCAACTAGCGTCCGCGGCTTCGCCCGCGGGGTCTACCCTTTATAGCAGAACTTTTTATGTCATAATATTATTTTGCATAACAGCGCATAGCATAAACTTCATTTCGCAGAAAATCGTTTGGCATACACTCATTTAAAATACATTAAAAACGCATAATTTTGTAATTCAGAATCATCTTTAGGCATAAATTTCATATCCATAATAATTAAAAAGTAGAACCATCATATTGCAGAAAGTTCACTGTCAGAATCGTCTTTTGGCATACATTTCATATCGATAATCATTAAAAGGTAGAACTATCATATCTCAGAAAGTTTACAGTTAGAATCATCTTTTGGCATACTTTTCATATCATTTCTGCGAGCAACTTGAAAGTAGCGCTCGCCGGCCGCTGCCGCGGCACCGCTCGCTACGCTCGCTCGGCTCGCGCGCGGTTGGTCACAGTTTTAACCTAACCTAACCTAACCTATTTCACTCAGTTCAAAATGAGTGGAGTCGGTTTTGCAGCGATAAGTTTCTCTCACGCCAGAAGCCAGGAGCCAGAAGGATGTCCAATTATGTACTTATCAGATTGGCATTGTAAGTGTATCATATCTCAGAAAGTTTACAGTTAGAATCATCTTTTGGCATACTTTTCATATCATTTCTGCGAGCAACTTGAAAGTAGCGCTCGCCGGCCGCTGCCGCGGCACCGCTCGCTACGCTCGCTCGGCTCGCGCGCGGTTGGTCACAGTTTTAACCTAACCTAACCTATTTCCAAAAATTATTCCAAATGAAATTCTGCCATCTTCTTAATATGCCAAGTGAAATTATTCCAAATAATCGTCGCTCTAAATAAACGTTATGTGAAACGAAATTATGCGAAATTAAGCTTTGCCAAAAGTAATTATGCCAAATAAAATTCTGTCATCTTAAAAGTATGCCTTTGTAAATTCGGACATATAAACATTCGGCCAAACAATAATTATATTAAATGATTTTTATGCCATATATATATTCGTTTAAAGAAGATTATGCCAAGTGTGTTATGCCAAATAAATTTCGGAGCATCAAAATTCTGCCAGATAGAGGGAACCCTCGCCCGCGTGGATGTCGGTTATTATATACTTAAACATTCCTCGAGAACCACTCTATCCAATATCCATTGGTAAAAACAGCATGAAAATCGGTGCAGTCGTTTGAGTTTATGGCGAACAGACAGACAGACGCGGCGGAGGACTTTGTTTTATAATATGTAGTGATGTACTCTGTTGTTGAGGTAATTTAGAGATTATATTCAGAAGATAGATAGCAGTATATTGTAATATCAAGTAGAAAATATTAGGTATGTTCTACTTGATATTACAATATACTGCTGTCACCATTTCTAATGATTAGTAATCAATGACATTTTTTTATTGATATTTGATTGACCATTAGCATATTGCCCCAAGATATGATATAGAAGTGATCATTGGGAGTTGAGAGGACTTTTGCAGCAATATTTTATTAGCAACCTATGAAAATTACTTATTTCAAGAGGTGATAGTTCTCTATTTAGCGAATAATCAACCAAAGTGGCTGAAGAAGCAGCGTCTTTCATGGAGCAACTGCCTTCAAACCAATAAAAAGACTAAATACTCTATTAATGGTTTTAATTGTTTCTGCAGTACAGAAAAAGTGCAAAGGGCGTGCCCAGAGACAAGATTCAATTAATTGTAACAATAAAAATTTCATGACAGCACTAAAACTTAATGAAAGACATCAACCAGGGTACGTTTTGAGTATAACATAAAATGCACCGCTCGTGACACTAAATTTTACTGTGCCTGACCTCGAAGCTTCAAATAAAAACCATTCCGTAGAATTAAAAAAGAAATGACTAAAAAAATGTCTAGTGTAGTGTTCTGTAGGGCCTGCAAGACAGTTTCACCATGCTGTGAACACGTAGGAGACCACCTGTTTGTGTATGAAAAAATTCTCTTCATCAGCAGTCACTATCTATATTATAGTCACTAACTTATGGACTGAGTTAAGTCTGAAATAAAGATATATTATTTTCTTTATTTCATTTTGAGTACATATACATTATATTTTTAAATATTAGAATAAAGAAATATATAAAAACATTTAAAAATATAAAAAATAGTAGCCGGTATCGGGAACAGGGTCCAAGCTACCGGTTTAGGGCTCCAGAGAGAGGAACCTCCTAACAATGCGAGCCGTGTCCAGGAGTACCGCTTTCTGAATCAAGCCCTTAATCCAGCTGCCCAACGAGAGCCTCCTTAGGTATTGGCAATTAAGCCATTGGCTGATACGACTATCGGCACAATGATCGCAGAGTCCACATCCCACATGTCGACAACTTCGTGAGCCAAGTCAAGATACTTTTATTTTATTATTATTTATTTATTTATATTGAGAATTTTCTTTCCACAGAACAGTCATAGAGATCTTTTCATCTCGGAACATCAACAACTCCACTCAGCTCGCTCACTCAGCGATTAGATTAAGTTACCTGAGCTTCCAGATATCGTCCGCCCTTCCCGCTGATAGCCTCGACAATGTCATGCGACGTGTCGGAGTCTATCGACGTCATCTCGACGTAACCCTTTGACTCCAGCGAGGGGCAGTGCAGCACGCCGCAGTTGCCGAACACCATCTGAATGATTAAAAAAAGATTATTGAAAGACTTGTCAGGTGTTTGCACTACAATCTTAGATTCTTCGGAGTAAAAAATAATTGTCGGTCCAAGAGTGATTTCTAAAAAGGAGGACTTTCTAAAAAGTTGGACCATCATCATCTTTTCCTTTTAAAAACCACCCAAATCGAAAAAAATCGAGAAGTATCGAAACTCAAGTTGCGACTTAAATTTTAGGCAACAAATTTCACGTACATTACGCGTTTTTGTGGGCGGTACCTTTAATTTCACCAGATTATTGGATATTTTCTTTCACACTAGTACCTACTCCCGTTAACCTTTCCACATACGTGGGTTTACGAGTGGGTGCAACATACAGTGATATGAACCGCACAACCGTTGCTACGGAACACAATGGGATGTAAGGCATTTTAATACGAGAACTGTGCTATTGTCGAGTGTTCCTTACAATGGAGATACTATGTGCACTGCACCACAGCAGCTATTTTAGAAAATCTGTGTTTATTCCGTATCAAACAGTTCTTTAAATCTTTTTTCTTTAAATTCGTTTAAACATTGAATTCAAAATGTAAAGGCTTTTGTAAAAAAATAAATGCATTGCGTAAAATTCTAAGACTAAATAATAAACATACTTCTTTTTATTTCATTATTTATTTGTTTTTATTAAAATATTCATCTTTGAATTTTATTTTACCCTAGGGCAGCCCATACTAAAGAAACTCCCAGGTAATACGTATTTTGACAACAACCTCCCAGGTTTAGTAAGAAGGATAGTCCACCCCAAAGTGGAATATTCCTCGTCCCAAACTTCACAGTAACAGAATATTTGTCCATGCATTTGAGCAATCCCTTCCGGCTCAGTTCGCTGTTCATCCCTCCGTAACGCATAAAGATTCCCAGTAAAGGTCGGATCAGGGTCGCGACCATGACTCCCGCCTGACCTTTGTGCAAACACATCTACCCGTGAAATCAGGTTTTATTTATATTATTTTATTATGATTTCTTTACAGGACCTACAACTGGAATAAAACTTGACCGTTGTACGTGCTTATATTCAAATTCATTATAGAACTCCTGCATTACAGAACTTTTACTCATTTCCAGTCTGTGATTGTAAGAAATTATCTAAAGGGCATCCCTTCCCACTTTGAAAAAAAAAACAGACAATAGGTAGGTACGGTACCTAGATTACAGGAAAACCTATAAAGAAAAAGGTAAGGTAGGTAAGGTCTGGTTTAGAATAACATGGTAAATCTTCCACTATTGTTTATTTATTTTTTTAATTGTATGTACTATCTTACATTTGCAGCTGGAATGTATATAATCACAATACTATCAGTGCTTACCTCTTTAGCTGCTTGAGGGTCTGCGACGCAAGAGAATGTGATGTCTGCCTCCTCCACCACGTCGCACGGTGTCACCGCCAGAGTCGCACCCACCTTCTCGAAGTCTTTGCACTGGAGACAATAAAAATTATTAGTAGGTACATACATTCATAATTTTGTTTGATAAATAATAAAATTAAAGTGAAATTTCGCTAAGATTTTTCTAAAATAATGATTTTATACAGAGCCACAATCAAACAGATCTCTTTACAACCCTATATTACATGAGGTAGTAAAAAAAAAGTTATTAATTTCTCAAATAATATCGCATTGTAAATAAATCTTAACAATTTTCTTCTATAAAACTTCGCACTCGTAGCGCCAGCTATCATCAGAAATTGAACTACGAGCTTCTGCTTAATGCAACTAGATGTCGCTGTATGTCGGCGGGCTGGTACCTAAACGCAATCAATATCCGCGCCACGCCATCGCCAGCGACCGAGCCGCGTCAACGACCGCGGCGCGCAATGGCCGACGCCACGCGCCGCCATTTTGACGGCGATAACGGCGCCTCTCTAGCTACCATGCACGCAGCGACACCGGCGAATACCGTGCCGATTCTTAAACGAAAGTGTCGGCCGTTTCATACTATGAACACGACACTGTGTCCGTTTGAAGAGTTACTGGAAAACGGAGAACGCATCGATGCCTTTCTAGCAAAAGCAAATCTGCAGCTTGTCTTTTTTGCAGTATTTGTAAATTTTAAGCAATAATTATTGACAAAACTCAATACATCGCGATGTATTGAGTCATTTCTATCGTATTCACCATTTGTTTAGGGAAAAAAGCACCGGCGATGCTCTTTTATTTTTAGATGAACTCCCAGGCATTGACAAAAAACGCATACAAAAATAGTTTACAATATTTAGGCTGTGACATTTCGAAAAAGGTCAGGCACTACCCGGTCTGCACCTATACTAATGTGGCAGATGTTGATTTAGAAGGGAACGTAAATATTTGCATATAGTTAGCTGGAGAAAAAGGACAGACAAAAGTCCCTGCCTAAGGTAAGAATTCCAACTTTCAATGCGAAGACATTGAATTGAAGGCATTGAATTCAATACTATTGATTTTTACTACAGACAGAACCGAACAGATGAACAAAATAATAAATAAAAGATGCGACACTGGTGAAAAAACGATTCTCAAATTCATTCTAATGTTTATAGCTATCATCAAAGCGTCAAGGTGTTTATAATAAAAGGTTCGCAAAGTATTGATGGTTCGCGACATACAACTGTAGCTGCGAAGGTCAATATCAATGTTTGCACAGATGGCGCCAGTCTCGCATCCTGGCTACATACACTAGTATAGGATAACACCCACGTAGATAGATATCTATTCTTACATACCTACATATAGTAGACCAGACCTGTGCAGATATTCACAATGTTCTTTCCCAGAATGTAGCTGAAGGTATAACAACTTTAACAAATAATGGAGATATGAATGGGTCAGAGTAGGTCACGTGTGAAGCGCACTTATTTTGTTTTTCCGTGACGTCAGTATTTTGTAATTATACAATGATATATGCAGGACATCTATCTAACTCAAAATATATGTAAAGTAAATTACATCAAATATTCCGCTTGCTATGTTCTGAGCGTTTCAAGCAATCATAATAAAAGATGCCACTGTTTTATCTACATCCTTTATGCAATATCCGCATCGCAGTACCTAACATTCTGTTGCGCAATCGTTTAAATATTGAGATGATAGTGGATTTGGCACGAGTGCAGCTGTACTTGGATTCATAATCTGAATCACAGGGCATCTGCTAACGGAAATTAATCGCTTATCTCTCGGATCTGCTGTAGCTTTTATGTAAACTGTTTCGTTTATTTTCGGGAGCCCGTTTCGTAGACGTCTTATGGGTGTATCGTGCGTGCAAACTGTAAATGACCGGTCTACGGGCTTCCCCACAAAGGTGTCATTCACAGTTGTTGCTGTAGCTCCAAGCGCTGGCATTTCAAAGCGGTATTTCAACAATTTCCTTCGAGACTCGCTCGTAATTACTTTACAAAGTGCATTTGTGCCGTATTGGTACAGCGTTGTAACGTGTTGAACTAAAAGATAAGAGAGTGCATTCGTGATAAGATTATTAGGACCTGTGGCACTTTCTACAGATGTTAATTTAAAACAGAAAGTAAAAAACATGTGTGCATTTGACGTGCATTATCGAAAAAATCCGAGTTAGCAACGCCAAATCTCATACATCATTCTTTTGACCTTTCTTTACACTTTTACTGACTTTGTAGAAACCGACTTTCATCTGCAGACTCAGTTTCTACATTCCCACCCACGACGAACATATTTTCTCAAGAAAATCCATTGCTCAAGTTACCTAACGCTTTCTTTAGAGTAGATAGTCTAAAAAGGAATTAATCTAGAAGAGTGCATTCCGCCCACATTCCGGCACTAGGTGATTAATATTGCTTAATTTCCTCCTTGGTCAGCTAAAGGCTCAAAACCGATCCTACAATTTTCTGAATTCATAGTTTTGAGTCATTTTGAGTAAAGCCAAAGCCGTCTTGATGTTTGTCAATATTATCGTCAATGTGAGAACCTATCTCGTTTCAAACGATACTGAAAATTCCACCTACAATAGGAACTGACACCGAATTCCTGCGAAATTAAAAACCTTACTCAACATTTTTCTTCCATTCAATATCATAACATAAATTCCATCAACTGGATTAAAATTATTATAACAAACTTCGTTAATGCCACTTGTTTATCTGAGTTCAGTTCTATATTAAGCCTTATCGCGTATAGAGTGAGTGTAAATTAGTTTGTGATATACGTACCTATTGCTAGAGCTGTCTGTGGCAATGTCTGTATTTAAATATTATGGCACAGCGTAGAAAGGTGTTCGGTAAATAGATTGGTCGATACTTCTTCTACAAATGGAACACCTATCAGCACGGAAAATTCTTCGAACTGTTTATCGGTGGGTATACATATTCGGTCAAGGTCGCTTCCATTCCATTTTCAAGATGCCTTTCGCTTCCTTCGGCGATAAATTCTCGCAGTTTGAAAACTGGAAAAGTGTTTGTTGCAAAGTTTCATGCTGCTATACTGAATTCGTTAATCTCTTTGCAGAGTGCTCTTGGCTGCGAATCGATACTTTCATAACATCTTCCATTGTTCTTATTATTAGAAAGATGAGTAAAGCCATATGGATGTTTTAAAACCGCGTGTGGTCGCTAATAGGTCTGTCGAGAGTGGTACTGTAAATCTACTAGGGTTATTTATTATTCTACATTGTACTCCTTTGTGGCTCTCCACTCAGGCTTGAGTTGATCCGATGGACATTTACTAAAGTAGGCATAATCGCTATATGAATATGATTATATGATTTTGAGACTCAATCTAAACTCACCCCAAGACTAAGATTTATTTATTTAATTGTGTTTATTTCCCTAAAGTTTATATAACTAAGCCGAACATTGTAAAAAGACTGGGCACATCAAAATCGATATAATTTGTTCCACTATTGTGGATAATTCGTACACTTACGTTCCAATTTGTTTCAGTCTGCTTAACTGTAGCTCTGCCTACATATTTTATCAGTTAAGTACTTCCCTCATAGATAAATTCTACATTTGCGCAGTAACCCCAATCATTTAGAATATATTTCCGTTTTCTGGACTGTTACTTTTTGCAGTCGTGGTGACCTCTAACTTACATATCTCCTAGTTGCGTTGGCTCTAGATATAACTCGCCTGTTCCCATCCACATTTCAATAAAGGTCAATCCAATCGGGTACTCTCATCCAACTGCTACCAACCATACTGCAAAGATGCATCCCTATGTTTGCCGACTTACAGTCTACACTCAAGAACACCATTTTCATAGGTTCAAGCAGTACTACAACAGACGAACAATGGTGATAATTAAAGTTCAAAATGTCGGACGGAACCGCTTCGTCGATTATTTAGTAAGTAGGTCGTACGTGTTCTTTCAACGTACTGTCTATGGTTGCCAAACAATATTATATCATAATATTATACGCGTCATGAAATTGAGCGTATTGAACGTTCAATGTTGCTTTGCTATGCTGACATAATTACGTGTCTGCGTTTATTATTGTATAAATCTTTGTATAAGCTAGAACTGAGATATTGGCCACAGACGGCTGTACATTGTACATAAGGATAACTGCTGGCGTAGCATGGCGCTTTTTATCTCTACGAAGAATAGACATAGCTTTTTCTATACAAAGTGACAGTTCGTTTCTTCATTTTTGACATCCACCGTAGAAATCTTTCTACAATCTGTCATTTTGTCTTTCATTTCTAACGATCTTTGTCTAGGTCTTTATAGATGTAGACTATTTCGGAAGAAAGTTTTCTACCCTTACTGTCAAAATCACACTGACAACCGATAAATCCTATGATAAAACAAAGAATTCTGAGTCGAATTATGTAAAAGAGTGAATTTCGTAAAAAGTGCAGTTGTCTCTTTCTATTTTGCTGCCGTCTCGTACTGTCTACTGTCTTCCGGAAATGTCATTTTTGTCTACTCTTCCGTCGACAAAACGGTGCTCATGCTACGCCTGCTGGAAGAAAGGAAGAGTGGCCTTTGCCCTGCAGTAGGCATACAAAAGGCACCAATAATTATTAGTACTTAAATATCATTAGTGATCGATGTTAAATTATGAAGTACTTAAACTGTTTATTTGTCTTCAAGTGCGTTAGGTAGGTAGGCACATTTCATATCCATATAATTGAGGATAATTTGTTTGAGTTATAAACCTACAGGAAAAATTAAGAAATATTATATGATTTTTCAATCATTTAATATTCAAAGTTCATAAGTTCATAACCATTCATTAGTCACCAAATTCATTATTTTATATTAATTCATTGATTAGGATAGTATATAACGGTAGCCTGTCTATAGAAAATTAACTGAATCAAAGTAAGGTTTCGACGTTATTGTCGAAACCTTACTTTGATTCAGTTAATTTTAAGTTCGTGTAAAATGTAAATATAAACAGTTTCAATAAAAGCCGGCCAAGTGGGAGTCGGACTCGCGCACGAAGGGTTCCGTACCATTATCTACAAAAACGGCAAAAAAAACACGTTTGTTGTATGGGAGCTCCCCTTAAATATTTGTTTTATTTTAATTTAAATATTTATTTTTAAATTGAACATAAAATATAACTAAATATTCTGTGAATATATCAAGCGTCTACCTGTTGCCGTTATCAATATCGAGCAAAAAAATCACGTTTGTTGTATAGGAGCCCCCTTAAATATTTATTTTATTCTGCTTTTAGTATTTGTTGTTATAGCGGCAACAGAAATACATCATCTGTGAAAATTTCAACTGTTTATCACAGTTCATGAGATATAGCCTGGTGACAGACGGACAGACAGAGAGACAGCGGGATCCCGTTTTACGGAACCCTAAAAACGATGTACACGGAAGTGAGCAACCCTGTATCCGAAACGAATGGTTAAACAATGGTTCGACCACTACACAACAGAAAGAATATTACAAGTACTAGAACAAGTCAACAAAACTCAATGTAATTTTTACATCATGTCTGTACGAAACTGGGTTTGATTTCAACAGTTATTGAACTCACTCATTGTTCAAACTTCCGACTTCCGACACCGGACGAAAAATTCAATAAGAGTATTTCATCATTTTTAACCGACGACTTAAAAAAGGAGGTTGTCAATTCGTCTGTATATAAGTATACAAAAGAAAATAAGGGTAGGATAGAAATATTGTATGTATTTTCATCGATATTTTCGTATGTTGTGGACTGATTTTGAAAATTCTTTTTCATTTGGCAGAGGAAGCTTGCGCGGTGGTCTCATAATAAATTTTATTAACATTGCTTAGATAGTTTTTGAGTTAGCTTCATTCAATAGTATGTATTTTTCCACTTAGTGTATGTTGATGATATTATAATAACTTCCTGTCACTGATATTTACAAAGCAAGTAGTGGTATACGACTTTGTGTGGAGTTACCACAACTAAAAACAGTCACAACTAGAAAGTCGCGGCTTCCGAAATTAAAGTTATTTTTCAGTGTTTTTTTTTTGGAAGTCGCTTTTTTATAAAGTACCGTTCCATCCTATTCATATCAAACATATCTGGCATAGGTCTGATTAAATGGCAATTGTCTCAACAACGCTAAACACCTCTTAGATAGATATGTTTGGACTCAATAACGTAAATATCAGCAGGTGACTAAATAATTAGTCATCCCAAGAAAACTACTAGGGCGACAGTGAAAAGTGAAGGTGCGGCGCGGACAGGATAGCAATAGCGTCAAACTGATATAGGAAAATACTAGCATCAGAGAATAGATAGCGTCCCCCTTAATACCCATGAAACATATACTGATAATGTGAGTAACGCTAGCAAACAGTTCAATGCCTATCAACTGATCCACCTAAAAGCATTCTCCATAGCAAACTAAATGATATTACTTATCAACCAAGGTTATATAGTCAAATAAAATATTAGATACTGAAGTAATGAATTCACGGAAATATGCTTATCGGACGGCGAACAACACGTGTCGACCCCGGACGGAATAATAAACATCCCAATGAGATCGCACTAAATTATCCGAATCTGAGGACACTTGCACTGATTTTTTGGCGGCAGTCCATAGAAAGAGGAAGTTATTGCTGTGGGGACAGGTGCTGAAGCTGGAATCATTGAAAAAGTAGATATTTTAAGATTCAACTATTTTAAAGCGACTGTGCCAAAACTAAAACAATGGGATATTAATTTTGATGCAAATTATGACCAAGACGAAAGACAAATATGAAGGAGCGAAGTTCCTGTTACCAAATCATTTCATAAACAAGAATAGAGAAACGTATTTATTGTGTGCGAATACAATTGTTATGGTTAATGGACCAGCCATTGTCTTAAAACATAAACAATGGATAACCAGGTAGGAATTTCTTTCTCAGAAACTAAGCATTGTTAGGCATGATTTCTAGCTGTTTTAAGACAGCTATTTAGCTGATTATATTAAAAATGCCTAATAAAGATACTGAAGTAGATTTGATCGACCAAATACAGGATGTTATGTAAAAGAGCTATAATACAAACAGACAACGGTAAATATACAACAGAACTGTTCCACAACGTTCAACCAGGCACCCTTTGAAGATTAGCGTTGTAAAAAGTAAAACGAACGCGATGCACGTTATAAAAATTCGTTTCATATACACGATCTTAAAATAAAAATCGCGATTCTCTTCGAGTTTATTTTGATAAGTGTGACCAACGTGGTTCAAAATAAACGGTTCAATATGGCTGAAGATCGTCTCCAGACTAATCTAATAAGCGAGCAGGAAAACCGGGAAATTCCGGTAGGTAATATCCGTTGCCTCGGAACCCGACACCGATTAGTGGTTCATCGATCACTGCTATTAAAACCCACGTATCATTTGCTATATCCATCCAAACTAATATTATAAATGCGAAAGTAACTCTGTCTGTCTGTCTGTCTTTCTGTCTGTCTGTCTGTCTGTCTTTGCTTCACGCCTAAACTACTGAACCGATTTGTGTGAAATTTGGTACAGTCATAGTTTGGAACTTGAGAAAGGACATAGGATAGTTTTTATTACAAAAAATAAAATAAAAAATAAAATTTATTCCGGACATACAGCGCCATCTATTGGTCAAGAGTCGGCATCAATTCAGTACTGAAAATTCATCGGAAAAATGTAAATAAATAGTAAAAAGGTATGAAAAATATAATATAATACAACTTTTAGTACATAGAAAATGCTCTAACGGAGTATAGATAATTCTATTAGTACTATATGTCGAGTTGGTGATCGCGCAATGGTGTCGATCGTTACACGAGTTCGGTTCATGTTATTGTTTTAATTCACGGAAAAAAGTAAATAAATAGTAAAAAGGTATGAAAAAAATAATATCAATATAATAAAACTTTTAGTACAAAGAAAATGCCCGAACGGAGTATAGATAAATAATCCGAGTTGTCACTATGCTCGATAGATGGCGTTGGGATCGAAATAGATCGCGCTATGGTTTCGTTACACGCATTTGGTTGGGTATCGGCCGAGCGCTTCGGTACTGTCGTAGAATTGAGGATTGATCGTTTCGTAAATTAAAATTGGTACCGTTCATTTTTGAAGAGATCCCGCGTGATCGGGAACTATGCGCCATGCGGGTAAAACCAAAAATCTGTCGGAAGTCACTATTCCACGCGAACGAAGTCGCGGGCAAAAGCTAGTACTATATATAGCTTACTGACGCTACTATAAATAGCTAGCTAACTGACTAAATAACAGCACGATTACACCCATCATTAGCAATTGTAGTGTTCCACGTAACGAGGCTTCCCAGACCTTGATGTGTATCGATAATTGAGCTATTTAGCTTCATCATACTATATTTGTCAAAACAACCCGGTTATGAAACGTCTTGGCAATGTTCGTGCACATCTTCGTTGTTCCGATTCTTATCATTATCAAATAACTTACATTGAATTTTGGTTGATTAGTCTTTAACTAATCAAGGTTAGGCTCGGGAAATAAACAAGATGTCTCGAAAATATGACGTATACCGTATACGTACGATATTTCAAGGATTTATTTTGCATTTTAATGAACGTTGTTTCTGTCAAAATATTCAAAATAATGAGTAGGACAGGCATGTCAGCAAGATAAAATTGTACAAAGAAACAAAACGTGGACACGTACACATAACAAAACCAGTGCAATAGAGATTAACAAAGAGGCGTGAAGTGTCGTTAGTGAAGATTTGAGAATACGTCCGTACTTATGGTGGGCGTCGAATAGTCGCGTGTGGAGCATAGCCACGTGAAAAGAAACACCCGCCATTAAATGAAAAGCTTTCTTGTTTTATTAATGGAACCGGAACTTGTCTTGCTTAACTGACGCTTTGTTCTCATAAAAAGAAATATATACTTGAGTCAGTCACAGTTAAGAATTTGATTAGCTCCAAGATTGCAAAAACTCTGCTTAAATAATTCCAAAATGGAGGTTGAATAAAAGTGAATAATTAATGTACAGCTTTGTCGAGTCCTTCATGAATTTTAACACTGGGAAAATAACTATGAGAGTTTATTACACACAAATCTACACGTTCAAACCATTCAGTAAATGTAATAAATCATTAGATTTTCATGTAAATGTTATTGTTCTATGATATTATAAACACGATAACTGATAATCGTAAACACTGAATGTAAATATTTTGATAAGAAATCCTAAAATAACGTGATACATTCAGCAATATTTGTGAAGAGAACGGAAAACGTGTCTATGCCAGAGCCGGCCAATAAAGCGGTCAGAGTCTAGAAAATCCGGTCGCGGTCCACATAAATGAAAATGTATAAGCATGAGTATTACGAAAGTGTAGCACAAGACGGATAAAGAAGGTCCACTGTTGAACTTGAACCTTTAACTGACACACATTAACAGCTAGGTGAGCATAATCATCAAGCTTGGTAAATGGATTGGTGATAGTGTGAGATAACAAGCCTTAAGAAGCAAACATAGATGCAGAATGGAAAATAAATATGCGAAGCTACTTGAGACTTCTGCACTAACTCTCGTGGCACAAAACGTACGTATAAGCAGTATTCATGTACGCACGAAGTTGCAGACAGGATGGGTTATAAATATAGAACACCTGGGCATCGGAACGAAGCAAGCAGGTCACCTCGCGACTACTGAGTAACCGCAGCGGTAACTGTACCGTTTATAGAACTGCAGGTTTTCCGGCTATTGGCGAAAAGGCACAAATATTTTGACGAATGTACTAACTTTGCATTTTATTGGAATCCATTGGAATAAAACATGATCTAAACATGACCTTTGTTATCCCCACTTCTCTAAATTCATTAATCTCCGTCTAATATTTTTGGCATGGTTCATCGGTGTTCATTTCTCTGATCTTTCCAAATCTAAATACGAGTGCCGTGCATATTTCGCAAGGCTTTTACAATGGCATCAGCAAGAGGCTAGAATGCGGAGGCGTACACTAAGCCCCTTGAGAACAATAGGGCTGCAACTACACAATGGCACCAAGGGCAGGTACAAGACTGGAGCCCCTTGAAAGTAAGATGGTGAAACGCCTCGTAAATGTTCATTTTGTAGAGAGATAGCTTGAACAGTATGCTACGCGCAGTCATTTGTGCGTTGACTCATTAAAAGTACTAATGGATATCCCGATACGGTGACCATATCCGAACAACACAATGGTAAGCCGTCCAATCCAACGCTGGAGTCGTTCACGTCAAAAGACTTGGTGGGTTTATCATAAACTATAGTTAGCTGATATGGCTGGAAACATTGCAAAACTATTCACTTGGGCTTGACCAGATTTAGTCAATCATACGTCAATCACAGTCGAAAACGCAGGATCGATTGTATCTACTCATGAAACGGAAACGCGACGCAATGATTAATATGTTTAAGCGCTTTGGGTTAATTGATGCGACTTGTTTTGCGTCATCAGCGAACAATTCGCGGCGCGTGCTCGTTGCGTGTCTTTGTTCTTGAGTCTTGACATAATGTTCGACTCATGCACATGTGTTCAAGACAAACACCTGGATGTATGCACATGTAAAATATCTATTCCGTTTTATATGATCTTGCTTTAGTTTCTACGTAATTTAGAAACAAAAACACTATTATAAAAGTTAAAACATCAATTGAAGTAGGTAGTAATCGTAAAGACAGGGAAACTGCTGTTTTATGAAGAAATGGAAAAAAAAATGGCTGTCAGGCCTTAGCATTCTTGCTTTGATACGTATGTATGTTTGTTTTGGCCGCTCCGTTTCAACTTGCGAATAAAAAACTAAACATGGCGATTTATGCGGCTTATAAACAGACCTATCTTAAAGCAATCTTTTCAGCCAGTTTCCAGAATGTTCCAGATTATTCGTACGTTACACGTTTCAATTTAAAGTTGTGACATCGCAATCAAGGCTTGGTTTATGACCTAAATTCGAGGAGTTAGTTACTGTGAACCGTTTGACAATAATTGACGTGCGCTAGCATACATTTAGATGTCCCAACTGTTGTTGGAGTATAATTTTAAAGACCGTACAACTACTTACAAAGGACGGACATAAATGATGAAACCAACAAAAAAACAGAAACGTAAGCAACGAAACTGTGCAGGTGATGTTATGAACGGTAAACAATCAAAGGTCAGAAGCTATGAACCGTGTAAAAAAGGTTTTGACTTGAATCAGTATGTACAATTCGGTGATAGGATTATAGGATATGAGCTGTCGTCCGGAACGGAACAGATTCGGCTCAGACTTCAGTGACACTGTAACACGGTTATCCAATTTGTATCCAATTCATTGAGAATATATACAAGAATATTGGTTGCTTGTTAGCTTTGGAGGGCCTATATTAACACTTGGTCGATGTGCTCCCGATTAAGGCCCTAAGAAGTACGCTGATATTGGAGTATCTTAAGAAGCCTCAATAATTTTTCTGTTGATAAATCAATGATAGTTGATAGAAATTGAAGTCATTTTCTCGGCTGTCAATTAATTTGTCGATATCTTTTTTTAGTTTGGCACGAATTCATTGTTCGATATTGAAATAGTTAATCACCAGAAATGTTTGATGAATTTTATGAAGTAGTATACCTTCAATGGAAGGAAAATTTATGAATACGATCAGCCGTTATAAATTACAACCTGTGGCTTCCAATTAATTCAGTCACAAGAAGATGGAACTATCCTCAGTTAGTGATTAGGATATAATTGTTTGTAGTTATAACATGCGACGAAGGTAGAAATACCGGTTATATCTAAAGATTAAAGTTCAACACTGTATCCGCAATTAGTTGAGTTATTCTCAGATTTCATCTAAGTGGAAATTAACCTATTTGGAGATCAATTACATAATTATATTCTAGAAAATACAATTTATTGAAAACCAGGAAGAGATTTTCAGTTAAAGACTCGTTAACAGTTTTGGCAATTAGACACAGTTCCTATTCCTAATCAGCAGTTTTCATACACATAAAAAGGAAACCCATAAAATCTGTCCATTCACCATAAAACTGAATGTTTCCATAGATGCTGGTCGTAAAGCAATAACGCTATAACCTCGTGAGCCTAGACCGCCTGGCTTGCTGGCCGTGACCTTCTAGAACAAACTGCATGATAACGTTGATAGACACGTAACATGCCTAAAATATGCGGCGATCAATCCTATGTGTACCGTTTTCTTTTATCTTTGTGAACTATATTATTTTTGATGAGCATGAGTTGTCAGTAACTGACATATCCAAAACAATGGTTGAGAATGAATGACAGTGCGATACCGAAGACAATGTCGGGGTCATAATAAAAGCTGATCAAGCTGTAAGTTTGCTAAAAAAGATTAAAGGTAGCATATATTCGTAGAAGCATCATTTAACGCTAATAAAGAGTGAAAGTCACATGATTTAATCCAAATTCATGAATAACTTTACTATCTAAAATTATTATGTGGATACAAAATAACATATTCACATATAACTCCAAAACCTTTCCACATCGATCACTTTTGGCGTTATTCATAAGTAATTGTCATAATTTATCATCAAGGCGTCTGGTGCGATTAATTCTATCGCGCTGAACTCCAAGGGTACCGCTTTGTACACATGTAGGTCAGGCTGCCTGTATCGCGAGGTAAAGGAAATCTTGTTTCCAGCCAGTTTTCGCGCTTTCTTACATTATCTGTTTCATTTGCAAATACTTCGACAAGTTTTCCTTTCAGTAATTTCAATTTCGAGAAATTAAAGTTTGCTGACCTTGTTTCGGTAAGGAAATTCATTATTTTGGATATATTATTCTGCGTAGCATGTTTTACAGCAAAATTGTGTTGTGTTGGGTTTTTAGAATATATTACTAATACTTCGCTTTTGATAGGATATTCAATATTCGTACTTGAATAAAGTGAGACTCCTTTGTTTATAAATTCTGGAATAAATCAAATAATTTTCCCTGTTTCATGTTTGTGTGGAAACGAACAAAATGTGTGAAAACGGCCTACCACTCATTGACGTCATCAGCTATATTGCAGACTGTTTTATTTTAATAACATTCAAAATTGTATTCAGTCATTGGACTTCTGAGAAAAAGTTACTGCTGTTTCATACTTCGGACTAGTCAGTGCTTTGGAGAACCAGGCCAAGGCCTGGGTCTAAGAAACTTAGGTTGTTCACTCCTGAATCCTACCTACAGCACAAAACAATACAAGTTTGAAGTGACGAACGGAATGTTACAGAGCGGTCTACGTCACTATGTTGCCAAGTCAACGATCAGAGGCTGTCAGATGATTGGGGCCATCTTTATCTCTACATTATCCATTTCTTGTACACCCCCCTAACTATGGCGGGTCTATAGTGTGTTGTCCACCTAATCGCCTTTAATTCAGACAGACATCCGTCTCTCCATCGATCATTCTCTGTAAGTTTCCTCGTGTTAAGGACTACATCCGCCCTCCCATGTCTACCATACCGTTTTGAACAAATATTGCATTTAACTACTAAATGCACTTTTGTACCCAAACTCCGGATATGAATCCCTCATTTCTTTACCTTAGAGATTGTCCACGCTAAAATCGCTTTGCGTACCAATTTTAGCAACTTTGCATTTTTTATTACGAAAGGGGGCCTATAAATAGTCTCGCAAGCTAATTTTAGCTGTGTGACGACAGTTTACTATACAAAGCTATTAGGAGTTTGTTTCATTATAATTAGCGAGTTTGTGTCTTTATTTAGATAATAATAGAGAGTTGGAAAAGTCGATCTATAATCTTTAGCAGTTTGTTCCCCTATGCTTAAATTTTTATCCTTCTGCACTGAAGCACTATAACGTACTTCTTCGGTGTATTTTTGACTCGAGTGTGAAACCTAAAAAAACATGGGTTCCAAGATTACCGTGCAGTTATAATGTGTTCCGAACATGATTTCTTGCTAAACTTGTTTATAGCGTGTATCTCATAAAACATTATATTTGTTTATGAAACTATCGCCAATATGATATTATTTCCTAGTATCAACGTCGCGGAACGTGGATATTAATGTAATCAAGTTTTTGTTATTACAGTGCCGTTAACATACTTTAAGCCTGCGTTACACTAGGTATTAGGTATTGTAGAATAGCCTATAGGAACTAACATGTCTACAACTGTATTACTTGACATGCCATTGTAATCAAACAATTCTTCACCTTCATTTTAAAGGACACTCGATTCCAGTCAATCGATGTTACCGATCATACCTACATAGTCAATACGTCAAGGCAATTGTCAACAATTTGATTAAACATCCATCAATTAATCTAATAAGATGACATCGTCGTTCAGACTAAGGCCCGACCTCTAAATGAATAAGACGAGCTGTTGATAAAACATTTTTTGACTACTCTCATCCACCTATTACCAGTGTCCCGGCAAAGATCTTTCAGAGGGCCTAGACAAGTGATAGTCGTATTTCTACAACGACTTTCAATAGGATTGACATAAGCTTTTCCATAGCTTATGTCAGTCCTATACATTTCCTTTCTATCATCGTTATCGCTAACAGAATGTCACTTTGTCTAGGGCCTCTGATCTAAGCTTGAAACTTCAGTTTGTCTTGTCAGTCTGAAATCGCCAATCCGCCTTGAGCAAGCGTCATGCCTTCTTTTTATGAGAAGTAGGACAGGTAGGTGCAGTGGGACATTAATAGATTGGTATTTTACTATGATTTATGATGAGGTTCAAGAATCTGATTATGCCCAGCACCGGACATGGATGTTAATTTGAAGTCCTTTAGTAGGTGGGCGCTGTATTGTAATTTGTATACCCAGCAATGAACAGTTGAACACTAATGCGAGTGCTAATAGTTCCTGCTGTATATTGTGCGATAAAGATCCCATACGTGCGTGTGTGCATGGGTCGTGACGTAACCTAATGTGCTATGTACAGCTATCACAACGTGCAAAAACCAAACGGCCTTGTCAAAATTTCACTAGCCACGCACACAGATGCAGTTTAGAGTGTGTAGGTGTAAGTTAGTGTTAGGCAATGCTTGTTCGATGTAATCCTTTAGTGACTGTGTTATAGTACTCTATTGGTAACTTTATGTATGGCTGACGGACTTATGGAGTTGTAGATAATAGATAGCTGCTATCACGGAGATTATTTGATAATGAATATTCGATTTTGATTACATCCACATCGTTGTTTTCGTAAACAACGTGCTGATAAAACCACAATATTGTGTGGACAAAATGATGGGACAGAAGAGCCAAATGTTGAATGATATATTTCTGATTTAATCTTTGGTAAACATTTCATAATTTGTTCCAACGTTTAAATAAATCATTATATACTTAGCTACACTATCTACTTACGCACGTCATTTACGCAAGTTTGCATAAATAAGGATAAAAATTATAATACCGTTAGAGTACCTATTTATATCCCACGATTTCGAGAGGTACAAAAATAGCCTTTAATCGTAACTTTTCCATACACATGCATGAGGCAGGCCTATTTGTTCAATCAATGAACAAGTACCTAAGATTTACAATACATGCTCGTAGGTATAGTCACAGGGTCAACATAATATGACCGTGACTATGTGGGTTACGATACAATCTATACTCCAATTATATATTATAACATTATACAAACAAGACCACGTTTAGCAAGGAAATGTCTAGAAATAAATTACGTGTTTGCTTCCAGCAGGTTCAACACAATGTAATACATTTATGAACCTGAAATGTCAAGCAAGACGAGCTGAAACTTGAAGAAATGTTTCAAAATAGATTCGCGTCTGCCCCGCTTTTGTCTGAATGTTACAGAGATCAAGAGTAAACTAATTTAATAATACAATAAAACGTTGAAACAATTCTAGAAGCCATCGGAACAGAAGCCCTTCAGGTGGTTCTTCGTTTCAGACTCACGTGCCAGTCGAACTAGTTCCTCTATCTTCTTCTATTGTCGTACGTGGAAACGGGACAGATATGTTTTAGTCGCGGGTCTGGGGTTACAGTTCAAAGCAAGCTGTAATATAATAAGTTCTAGACGAAGAAAAATGCACGTGTATAGCGGAAAGTGAATGTAAGTAAGTCTTTGTACGTTATTATGTGATATGCGATCTTTGAACTCTGTAATGATCGTGTTGGCATCTCTTCCATGTATATTATATCGCCTAGATCGTTTCATATTCACGAAGTGGCCTGTAGTTTTGTTTACTTTGAAGCAGAGGGATCGTTAATACAAAGTCAGGGCCGTAATACTATTTCGGCACGTGACCGAGATTCTGCTGCAGCGATTAGGGAGACAGCGAATTTATGACCATGAACGGTATGAACTGACATTAATATCCACAGGAACTCGAGAATATATCCCAGCCGCATTACAAATTGCATCCGAACATAAGTAGGAAGTCTCCCGCAATGCATCACGGAATGAAAACTCACGTGTGAATTATTTATAGCCCAGCTTATAACCAATTGTCCCTTTCATACTTGATGTTTTCGAGTGAGAGGGAAAACCACGTGAATTCAGCGAACGGTAACGCTGACGATCATTTCGGACATCGGCCCTTAATTATACTGATGGAGCAATTGCTTTGATAAATGGGAAGAGCCTCGTCTAGTAATTCACAAATGGATAAGCTTGATGCTAAGTTGATGTTCCTCGTGCACTCTATTTTTGTCTCTATTATATTTAAATACCACCCAAATCGGCATGGAGTTTGTTTAACAGTATCAGTATGTATTTTGCAAATATTTAAAACGTATACATTCGAAAATAATGGTAATCTATTCGCAGAAACATTCGCAACATTCAAGTGAAATTAGTTTAGCTAAGTTCGACACGAAATCAGAAATTAAAACACCGCCTGTTTCGTATATATACATTTATCGTGTATTTCCAAAATTTTTGTGAAAAAAAGAACAAAATCCTATGTGTATAATTGGCTGAAAATATTATCGCTAACTACATATATTCATCCTTATCGCTGTGACTGAATCAAGTGGCCAATTAAATTAGACTTTTGTATAAATACGCGATAAAATGTGGAGGTTGCCAAACCAATGACGTCTGTATCCTAATTCTAATTGGATTTCCTAAATTTAGTTATGTCCTCTATTAAGACTTACCTACAACATCAGTGGACACACTACGTAAGTCTTGCTACATTACACTTACATAACATAAGTAATCTCCTACTCTTTCATCAAGAGAGTCCCTAATATCCTAACTATAATCTTACTCAATCTGCCTAGCCTTTTCCCAACTATGTTAGGGTCGGCTTCCAGTCTAACCGGATGCAGCTGAATACCAGTATTTTACATGGAGCGACTGCTTATCTGACCTCCACAACCCAGTAACCAGGTAATACGATACCCCTTGGCAAGACTGGTTGTCAGACTTTCTGGCTTCTGACGACCCGTAACGACTGTCAAAGATCCACAAATGACAGCCGGGACCAACGGCTTAACGTGCTTTCCGAGGCACGGAGGAGTCTCGGTATGTAAAGATGGTCACCCATCCACGGATCAACCCCGGCAAGCGTAGCTTAACCTGATTGATCGACCCGTGCGGCTGAACTATAATCTTACTAACTAATATTATAAATGCGAAAGTGAGTTTGCTTGTTTGTGTGCTTGTTTGTTATGCTTTCACGTTAAAACGGCAGAACGGATTTAGATGAAATTGGGCAAATGAGTAGACCATGACCTGGATTAGGACATAGGACACTTTTCATCCCGGTAATACGTTCCCGTGGAATTATTTACCGACATCCACGCGGGTGTAGCCGCGAGCAAAAGCTAGTAACCTCATAAATACTTCATGCTATGCTTCTATGAATGCCTAGTACAATTTCTGTGTCTTCGAAATATATAATTCCGGAGTTCGGCAGATGCGTTTCACTACATTAGGTCTCATTGATACAGAAATAAGCCTATGTAAACATGCGCCAGACATTGGCAATCCAATAAAGACAGTCAATTCAATACTCCCTAAATCTATTCACGTGTATATCTGCCGTAATCTGAATATCAAACTTCAGTCTTGCTGTATGTTTGTTTTGTCTAACAGAGTCCATTCACTCAGCGTAACAAGGTCGTATCCATATCCTCCGAGTTATTTACTGTTCAATAGATTTACTATAGCGTTCCTAGAATAGAATTTAGTGAATTCAAGTAGTGCGTGTCTCTAACCAATGAATTTTACATCATAATAATATGCGTAAAGGTAAGATATGAGGAGCTCGTGGCTATACATCAGGTTAAGTTACGCTTACCGGGGCTGGTCCATGGATGGGTGACCATCTTTACATATCGAGATTCCTCTGTGCCTCGGAAAGCACATTAAGCCGTTGGTCCCGGCTGTTACGGGTCGTCAGAAGGCCGAAAGTCTGACAACCAGTCTTGCCAAGGGGTATCGTATTACCGAGTTACTGGGTTGTGGAGGTCAGATAGGCAGTCGCTCCATGTAAAATACTGGTATTCAGCTGCATCCGGTTAGACTGGAAGCCGACCCCAACTTGGTTGGAAAAGGCTAGGCAGATGATGATGAATAATATGCGTAAATATTTGGGCATTAAATATTCAAGAGGTTGGTCGCAAACATGTGCGGCAAACTGAAGGAATATTTAATTTAAAGTTACATGAATGAAACCGAGTAGTCGCTGTATGCTTCCTGTCTGCCGGGTAATAATACTCTGAAATCTTATCCTTTCAAGATCTCATGTTCTTATATCACCTACAAAGATAAAATAAAATAATGATTAGATATGATTAGTGTATCCATTCCTAAGGTGGCGTTATTTGCAGCCGGTAAATATGGTGACTTTCAAAAGTTATCGAAATGGCACCATGTCGTGACTGTGACATATAAAATTTTAAAATGCCCATTCATATGAGTCCATAGGTACACGTTCACTGTAAACCATGGGCTTTCTATTGCCAAAATGAAGGTCGTCCAGGTATATTGCCATTATGACGAAGCTAAAGAAGGCTGCAGTTACTATCTTCTTGCGGATAAATGATAAATGATGGTGATGATAAATGAAAAGACGTTTACACGTCAAAATTAAATAAGGACATCTTCGTCTCTTTTGTCAACTTGTCATACTAATTTGCCAATTTTGCCAGGACATATATTGCTTTTCAGTACAACTTACACGACAAATTCTATAGAATGGCTAGTAGTCCTATCCGCTCGTTATGTAGAACATAATACTTTATTTAATGCTCAGCGACATCAGCGCGGATATTCATTGTAAATGGGAGCTCTTTATGAGGCGGCGTGTAATGACAAGTATAATGTAACACAATCAAATGAATACTGCTAACAACTTCGAAGTGACACTTTAATGGATGGAGCAAGGGCGAGTGTTGTTTAATTGAAGAGTACCTATAGAAGTTGATCTATGTTTAGCTGAAGAATCAAAATCTATAGCTGGAAAAAGGCTTCCTACTGAAAACAGAGCCTTAGAGTTGTCAAAAATTAAAACAACAGTACAGGCAGTGCCTAAACAATAACCTAGTGACAGACGGGGGGGACCTAAATAAATCCGTCCAGGTCCAAAACAACCCATAAATGTGATTAGACAAAACGGCAGCACGCGTTGCTCATTTAGCACTCCTATCAATCCCAAACTCTGCAGGAACTAACACGATAATCGCTATTCTCGTCCAAAGCCGTCCAATATACGTAATACTGAATACAGGCGCGACATTTATGACTCACAAATTAAGAGGCGCTTACTTATTATGATTGGCGAAACTTTTAGGTGAGATGTACACGTGATTCGCTTGGCAACGGCTCCACACACGCGACTACGACGCACGAATCTTCTACATTATAAAATTATTGTTGTGCATCAAATGCTAAGACAATTACTCTACGGACTTTGATCATACAATGCGACATTATATTGCGGTAGAATTGTATGTAATTTGCATATCTGGGCAATAAGGAAGACTGCTGCGATAGTTTGAGTGCTGCCAATATTGTGTGTTTAGAAGCGTTCGAAACTACACAATTATTTGTAATGTTTCAAAGTTTATGAACACCTAAAACAGGCCATTCGCACATAATTTGATACCCAAACACCTACGTCAAAGGCGAGTCAACCAGAAGTAATTTGGTAACAGAACTATTTCGGTGGATTACAGTTGTATTGAGGATTTTTCTGGAAAATCTGACCTCGGACGGAATCAAAGGACATCCAAGGCCGGACGGAAGCAGTACTAGCCACAGTCGCCACTAAAGCGGCTATCAATTTGGTAAATTGATACTAATCTACTAGCATACGACCGCACGAGCGTAATTGGGACCTATTCTTATCAATTGAATATTACTGCTTTTTTTTATTAGTATAAGAACATGTCTAGCGTCAGCGTCACAGATGAACAATTTTGGCCGCGGCGAACAAAATCTCCCTTTTAGGAGGACTTTTTTCTAACGTTCATCTCCATTAGGCCGTTCCAAATGACCGAAAGATTCCAAACACGTGTGTGGCACTGATAGGTCCCTCGGCGCTAAATGATAAGGATAACGATGATGACGCATAATACTTAAACAGTAAATCTGTCTGCACACAGAGATATTGAAGTAAGCATGCTAAGTCGCCAGCTTAAACAAATAAATGTGTTTGATTCGCGATTAACCACGTCCTTCACGGAACATAGCTCTGATTTGAGGCGAGTCTATAACTAATTTTGTAAAGTGTTCTGCAGGTAGGCAAGTGTTCTCCATTTTAGATTTTAGCCAAATCTGGAGAGCTAAGTAAATCAAATCCCGAATGTTTGTTTTAGGATTAAAGTTCAGAGAGCTACTGACGCTGTTGACCATCCTCTTGATAAATTATATAATTTCAGAGTCATGCGTTTACTCATGAATACACAATCAGCTTTTTTAGGCATATCACACTTGGCAATATGCCAGGATAACACCATAACAATACAGAGTTATACAATGTCATTATGTATTCTTATTGTGTCGGCCAACAAATAAAGGGAATTCCTTATTGACTTGTGTGTAGGTATAGCTAGTCTCTCTGACTAACCGTCTCGTAAGATCCTTTATGGGGACTTTGTCACTTCGTAACTGTACTGTGTTTATTGCAATCACAAACAACGTAAACACTTCAGTCGTTAATCAAGGTCCGTGATTTAAAGCTAACTTTCCTGCGGACTGTTCTTCAACATTCGACATTTATCGCGCGTTTGAAGTTGCGTAAGTTTATGGAAAATCCCAGAAATTGGTCCAGATATCAAGTAGTATTGTTTCCCTAAACTCCTAGTTTGGTAGGTAGTTACGCTAATATGGCACGTGCTGAAATAATAACATACACCTATAATAGGCTCGAATTACTTCGTAAATATTTGACGAACGCATGCCACTGAATTAGGAGCTGAAATTACTTCAACATGTAACAGTTTGTATCGGTCACGCTTCGTTACGTAATGCTAGAAGTTTTGCAATTAATGTAATTATAGTAAACATACAATGAGGCCAAGAATGGAAATGCCAATTATAACGTATGGATTATACGGCTTTAATTACCAAGGGCCGTTTCGCTGAACCGATTAAATTCAAAGTTGGTTGAAAATTTGAAACCCTATTAGTGTAGGATTGGATATTTGTTCGACATCGGACAAATGCCAGCATAGCCTTGGAACGCTCAGGGAAGTGGGTGGATAATATAGGATTACAGGCGCGAGTTGTGACGTAAGCTTAGCCTGCGAAGTGGAGAATTTATCTGCATTTTCTGAACTTATGTAAGATGACACCACGACTACTTTTCCTGAGGGGGAAGGCAGACTTGTAAGTTTCTCCAGTTTTAAAGTCCTGTGTAGTAAGAGGGCAGTCCTTGAGCTGCTACTGATGATTAATGGAAATGCCCAAAACCACTTGACTTGAATTAAGATACAAAATCAATAACATACTTTCTATTTTGATGGTCCCAGATGTGACCGGATTTCTGACCTCCGCTTTCTTCAGCCACATATCAATATTCTATTTCCTCTGCTAAGATTAGATCATAGTTTCAGGTATCTTTGAAAATTAGTTCATATTACGAAACAAAGATAAGTATAAAGGTACCTGAAGAGACGACTCATTATCTCCTGCACACAGCTTATCTGTTCGAGTTATAGCAGTATTCGTTTAACGGCGCCAACCTTTATGTCCAACATTAAGTTTATCACGTAGTACGACGGTATTTACCGCCAATAAACGAGTGTTTTAGATATTTTCTCGTAACATAAAAGAGCGTGGAATAGATAAGTATTCACGGTGAAGTATCTAGGTATATTTTTTTCTCAAATGGTCTTCATTGTTATCATTGGCCGCCTTGACCCACCCACTACTGAGTATCAGGCCTCTTCTATATGTGCCATGCTTCCCTGGTCTTTGCGAGTTCCAATCGGAATGTCATCCACGTATCCATATGACTGTTGGTCTACCAAAACTCCTACCAAAGCGTCTTACTGTTACTCAGTAGATATATCACAAACATCAATAGGGTCTCCACTATAATCCGAGGTGATACTGCCCACTAGGGCAAGTTTATCAAAACGCAATGTGTCAAATTCTTTATTTCTTATTCCAGCACCAGTATCTCGCAATTAAAAAATGGGCTTGTGGAAAAGTTAGTCGGTGTCTTACGGAACCACGGACCCTATGCTGTGAATGTTTTCATATCACAATGACATAAGTTCATTCATTGCTTGTCAGTAGTTATAAACTGTCATTGTTTTCAGTCCACAATCATTTTATCGATTCGATATCCGTTATAGCATCAATTGGGACTAATGGTTTTTATATAACGAGGGTTCATTCGATGAATTTTAAATATAACGACACAATGAGTTGTTTCTATGAGTGTATAAACAAACAGACCCAAAACAATGCTCTATTAAATATTTTATAATAAACAAGGTCGACCAGAACACTTAGGTACAACTCAAAATAATAATATAGCTGACAGCGTTCAAGAAAACCTTTGACGAAGTCTCCTCGTGACACGCGGCCGTCAATTTTCTTTTTGTTTCGTATCATTCAATCGGCGAGCCGTCTTAATTATTTTCGCGTCGTGTTTCTAACCGGTTTTCTGTATTATTTAGTAGTCTATTTGATAACATCTCAACATTTTGCAATGTCCCCTCGTGCAAGTCGTGACCATGAGAACTACATGGCAGTCAAAACTAGTTTTGGTTTCAAAAAGCATCAGAATTATGTAGCGTATTCCGTATTGGATCACGGACAAAAATACAAATCAATCAAACATTTGTTTAACCAAAGAAAGGAAGTTAAAAATTAACAGACCCCGTCGAAATGAACAATAATATTCTATGGCCATGATTTCCTGTGATTTTAGTCAGCTCGTTTAAATGATAAACGATATAATGGCGATAATGTCACAATGTAACAGGTTTATCTATATACGTAATCTAACTAATATTATAAACGCGAAAGTTTGCGAGTATGGATGGATGGATAGATGTTTGTTACTCTTTCACGTAAAAACTACTGAATGGATTTGGATGAAATTTGGCAAACAGATCAAACTCAAACTCAAAGCATTTATTATTTTATTTCAAATAAACCAATTACAGGCACTTTTAAATAAATAAATAAACGTTTATTTAAGATAACTAAGATCCAATTTGTTAGTAGTACAATAACTTATAACTAGTGTTAGTAATACAACATTAAGCTACTTGCCCCCTGCCTGACCCATGAGTCGAAGTATCAATACTTATGTGAGCATTAATACATCGACCAATGTGTACATTGGTCGATGTATTAATGCTCACATAAGTCAAGTCTACTGGCTATCATACATAAAACGCTGTAACTTTTGAATTGTCAAGGGGTCGGTCAGTCAGAAAGATGAAGCTAGTTGCCCATTCCAAAGCGTAGTAGGTTCCTATGAAGAAGAACGGGCAAGAAACTCCACGGACACTCTTTTAAATCAAAATATTGTTTACATCATTCATGTTGGAATTATACATTGTACATGTGAGTACAATGTAGAAAAACGTGCAGGTTAAAAGCGTCCGTAAATATTAGTTAAAAAAGATACAAAACAATTCAAAAACTAAAATAAATTATAATAAGCCGTGGCAGCTAAGAGATGACCAGTCCCTACTGATGGCGCCCGTTCACGAACATGACGCATGGATCAGCACCATTCAGCTCAACCATTTTGAAGGGAACTTAATGATCCAACACACACGCCACCACCAGCGAGACATTAAAGTGAGGATGAAAGACGTATAGATAGTTTATACATAGATTTTTATCCCGATATTCCCACGGGATCGAGCCTTATGCGAGTGAAACCGCGGGGCGCAGCTAGTAATATAATATTATCAAAGCATCCAATTGAGAGGACTTTCCCACTGCCTATTTCCAATAGCATTAGCGCGCAAGCTGTTAGTTTTGAACAGTCTCCTTTTCCAAGCTTGATTTGTAACTAGCTTTAAACTTTTAATTACTGCTGTCGTAATCAATGCCTTTACTAATTCCGAAAATTATTTCGTACATTGTATGACTTCTGCGTGCGTTTATATAATAACCGTAATTTTTTCCATAAACATAATTAGGTATTTCATAATTAATTCTATGGCGACCATTGGCGTCATTGTAAAAGTAATGACCGTGCCGACTGCCGACGTATTTGAATGTCAAACATCTGCTGTTAGGGAACAAAAAGTAACAAAAAAACTCCATGGCATAATACGCGGTATTGCTTGTTAGCTAACGATTATAACAGCGTATCTTTATTTTGGCAAACGACACTACCTAATTTTCGGTTTCATGTCTGGGTTACAAGTTACAACGATGAATGATTCATAAAAAATTAAATAAAAACCTATGTATGAACGTTATTACTACGGTGCCGGTGGTAGGTCGAGGGAGTACTAAGGTATTTGACCTTTGAACTTGAGGATTTAATAATTAATTTTTACCCCAGCTGCTAAAATACGTAATAATAAAATACTGAATACGTAATCACGCGCGTAAACGCACGCGCCTTATACTAAATCGCTATATTTGATTAAATAATACGCTCCCCATATCCTTTACAAAACGTAATAGGCAAATACTAGCTTTAGAATAAGGAAAACCGTTATAAAATTCCACTACCTACAAAATTATTTATTTTATATTAAGTACATTGCAGGTGTAAAATGAATAAGCGAACGTTTTTCACAACTGCCAGAAGGATCCCTAATAAATAGACTTGTCCCCTCGGAGCCAAGAAATACTTGCAAGAATGCGTCGGTGTTCGGACACACGGCGCGCTTCCGAAAGCACTTTCGCCTACGTTCGGAATCGCTCGGCAAACTCCGCACCCCACAGCTGACTGGGCCAAGGTGGAAGCGAGAAGAGCATGCGCGGCCCGACCGCGCGCGACAAGGACCGCGCGCCGCGCAACTCGCAGCGCCGCCATTTACTTCTTTTCAGTGCTCGGCCCCCGTCGTAGTGACAGTGTATTTCTTTTATCACTAAGCGCAGAGCTCATTCGTTTTAATTGTGAAATTCCTATATAAAATTGTTTACAAAAGTTTGGAAATGTGTAATTTGTGAATGTGCAATGGAGTTAAAGTTAAACAGGTGAAGATACGAGCCATTCGTTCGAGCATGGCTGGCTTCATCGCATCTGTTGTCAACATAAAATAACGTGGATTATGCAAGTTGGAGTAAAATGTGGACGAGTGTTAGGTGAATTATGTGTTTTTATTACGTTAAACGTGTCAATGGCTATAATTGTGTGTGAGTTTTAGTTACAAGTGTCCCGTAGTACCGTATAATTGAGTTGGTGTAGGTACATACGGCAGACGTCGGCTGACTATTGTATGGAGCACGTACGTAGTGGAACCTAGTGTAAAAGACGAACACAGTGCACACGGTGCAATTAGATTATCTTCAATTGCGATACATAATACGAATGTGGCAATAAAGACATACTAATGAGCCGCTCATGCCCGGCTCGTGTTTTTCTAATGAAAACCTTCCACGAGCGGTCGACTGGATCGTTTCCACTCGACATTATTAGTAAGTAATAAACTCACAAATTACAAAACATACTAAATAAAGTGACTATGCCACAGAAAAAATAAGCGGTGATAAATGCACAGTGAACATCACGTATTTGGACAGTAATTATAAATAAATTAGGGAAGTGTTCTAGTTGCCTTTACAGTAAGTTGATTACGGTTTAAAACCTTGAAATCTAGGTCTAGGCGGGCAACTATTTATTACACTAACATGCAATGTAACAGTATCGAAACCGGATGCTGCTATAAAAAATGTGATAGCACCGTTAAATACTTACTTTATTGAAAACAAAGCATGAACTCATTCGTTACTATTTACGATCACGAACAATCGTGTTTATCCTTTTATTCCATGCATACATTCTATTAGTTGTCATAATGTGCCAAAAATTAAATACCAAAATGTAAACTACATAACAGAATATAAAAAAGTAAAATATTCATTACTCTAAGTTGTTCATTCGCTTCTATGCTTTGAACAAGAGTGAATAGTTAGGTCACAATAAACACAGTCAGTACAATAGATAACAAAGCAGGAACTTGAGCAAACAATTTTCTATTGTTACAGTAAATAAGACTATGAGGGTTGTAATATAATGCAGCGGCTGCACAAAGTTTTAGCGCTGGCAATAATTTGCGCAGCGGTGAGGGCGCAGGACTGCCCCCCGGCCTGCTTGTGCAACAGCACCCGGCTGGCGTGTGACGCCGCCGCGGCCCCGCAGGACCGGCTCGCACGGGACTACTTCTCAGCTACCTACGGCAACCACCTCCAGGACCTCTCCTGGACCAACTCCAAAGTGAACACCCTAGAAATACACGTCTTTGACGGACTCAACGACTTGGAGTACATCGACTTGAGCAGAAACGAAATCACAAGAACCGAACACGGCCTGTTCGGCGGACTGGGCCGACTCAAATCTCTCAACCTGTCGCGGAACTTCATCGACGATATTCCCCGGTACACGTTCGCCGATTTAGAAAATCTAGAAGTCCTAGATGTGTCCCACAACCGGCTCCACGTTATACCATTCCAGGTCTTCGGACCGATAATCAAACTCCAATATTTGGATATATCGCATAATAAGATAGCTACTTTCTTAGATTACTACTTTAATCCTAATAGACAACTGAAAGCACTGTTCCTAAATAATAATAGCCTAGTCAAAATTACGTCTAATGCTCTAGTCAACCTTAAGGAGTTGGAAACGCTGGACATCTCTAGCAACAAACTAGAATACATACCCAAATCCATATTCGACAACTTCGAACAGTTGAGAGTGCTGAATCTAAGCTTCAACCAGTTCCAGAACATATCACAAGATGTTTATAAGAATCTTAAGAACTTAAGGTGGTTAAGCATGGGTGGCAACAGACTGCGAACATTGCCGTCGACTCTCTTCCAACATAACGAAAATCTTAAAACGGTCTACCTCGATCACACAGAACTAGGAGTTATACAAAACACTAATTTCAAAGGCTTAAGTACTCTACAGCAATTATACATAAGAAATAACGAATTTTTAAGAGAAATAGAAATGTATGTATTCCAAGACACACCAACCATCACGCATCTGGATCTGAGTTCCAACGCGCTACTGTCCCTGCCTCAGTCTTTGACAATGTTGACCGACTTGAAAGAACTGAGGCTGGCCAACAACCCATGGGCGTGCGACTGTCGGATGGCGTGGTTCGCGGGTTGGGCCGACAGGAGGAAAGAAATTATCAAGTCGGACTTGAGTTGCCCGCTCACCTACCCCAATGATATGATAAGAATATTGAACCACACCAATTGTAAACCTCCGACGTTGGTATCTAGTAGTCCTCTAACACTGTACAGTTTGCAAAAGGACGCTCTACTAGAGTGCAAATTCGCGGGAAACCCCATGCCGTCCATCACTTGGATCACGCCTACGAGGATGGTGTTCCACTGGAATCCCGAGCCGGTGGTCCAGGACATATTCCACAAGCATGGCGTCGCCCATGACCAGTACTACCACGCCATAGATAATTCCAAGTCGAGAGTGAGAGTGCTAGACGACGGATCACTGTTCATAGGGGATATACATAGAGAAGACTGTGGAACTTACTTATGCTTTGCAACGAACCCCTCGGCCAACCTCACGGCGGAGGTCGTGCTCAACATAGATCCGATGACTATGTTCGAGATTAAAATGTACAGTTTATTGTGCGGCGCGCTATGCGCCGCTGGATTCTTAGGACTTACACTGCTTGTGCAGTTCTTGCGCTACATATTTTTCAGGTGAGTTAATTATATTACTGAGATGTTAAGTTTGTGTGTGAGGCTATGTCAGTCTAACGTTGCAATGTATTTTTGTTTCCAGATTCCGTCTGATGGAGACGTGTTGCAGTTGCTGCACGTGTGTGAGCCGCGACGCGCCGCGGTCGCGACAGATATTCAGCATGCTGGACAACATCGAACAATACAAGAGACAACAATTAGAGAAACTACGAGAAAATTACGCAGTTCAAGTGAGTTTATCAAATTAATTAGTTACGTCTCGTCACGTGGTTCCCGCGTAGGTACCTATTCTAAGCCGATAATGTTGTTACAGGTTCATCGCATCAAAGAGAACTGTACGCAACAGATGGACTGGATACAGAGCAGTTACTCCTCACAAGCAAGCCATTTACGAAATATTAGAGACATCGGCAGCAACCACTTGAGTGCCATGAAAGACCAGTATTACGACCAGGTATTAACATAAATTTTTAGAGTTAAATTTTCTCATAACTACATCTGTGTTCAGTATAGTTGTTAACAATTATGGAATCAACTAATTTGAATATAATTGATCGCACAGGTGAAGCGGGTGCGCGAGTACTCCACGTGCCAGCTGAACTGGGTGCGTGAGAACTACGTGTTCCAGAGGAACAAGATCCGCAAGTTCAGCGCGCACCAGGTGCTGCGGTTGCGCGAGTCGTACAAGTACCAGCAGCAGACGCTCAACAAGGTGCTAGAGAACCTGCCCAGCCTGTACTTCGAGAACTGTCGCAGCGGCTCCTGCGGCCGAAGCGACTCCATGGCCTTCGACCCCGACGTGGAGGTCATCGACATGTACCTTAAAACGAAGATCGAGAAGCTCTCGAACCTGCCCAACCCGATATTCGACGAGGAGAGCAAGATATCAGTGTACTACACGCCGACGGAGCGGTCGGTGAACTCGCGAAGGAACTCGCCGGTCTCGGAGGAGCACATCCACATCAACATGATCGAGAAGGGTCCGCCGCGGCTGCTGGCGATGATCAAGCCGCTGCCGACGGAGCCGCCGCCGAGCGAGGAGGGCTCGCCGTCGCCCACGACGTCGAAGGCGCGGCCGGGCCGGCGGCGCACGCGCGAGGAGCCCAAGCCGTCCAGCGAGCCGCTGCTGGGCCGCGACGTGGTGACGTACTCGCGCGGGCGGCGGCGCGTCACGCTGCCGGCCAGCGCGTCGTCGCCCGAGCTGAGCGCGCGCGCGGCCGACGCGCACGTGGCGGCGCGCGTGCTGCTGGCCGTGGAGCTGGGCGCGCCCGCGTGCGCGCGCCGCCACGCGCCCGGCCAGCTGCTGTGCGGCGAGTGCGCGGCGCTGTGCCCGCGCGAGCCCTTGTAGTACCGGCTGCTGACGCGCGTCTTCAAGATCTACGCCGTCTCCCGCGCGCCCGACGTGCAACTCTGTGATTTCAGCGGCGAATCCCCTTCCTACGTATGATTGTGTTCGTGAATAGGAACATATCTTGCCGGATGTCAATAATAATGTAAGGTTAGCATAGTGCGAAGGGACCTTTGGACTCGGGCGACGTCGCCGCTGCCGATGCCGCTTGTACTTCTAAGTAAGCTGTGATAGACTAGATTTGAATTTAGCGACAATTTAATTTCGTACTGTCTCTAGTGGTAGGGGATAAGCAGTATACTGAAACGATCTGTTCGTAATCGTTCGTAGTAGTGAATCGAATGAACCTGTATAATTAAGCATTCTGTGGGTATTAGAACTTGTAAATAACTTCTGTTTGTTTCAATATTTTTTCCATTTTGATGTACGATTAGGGTAACAAACTCTTAGAGTTATGCATTTTATATTGTTCAACTTAAAGTGAGGTATAAGAGAGTTGTTACTGTATTGTTGTAATTGTTGCGCGGTCATTGTACATGGTGTATCTACTCGGGAGGGGATCCTGCGACCCTCTGATCTCAACTCACTGCACATACCATCGTCACACATCACATCGTCCACGTTACTATAAACGCGTGTCAACAAATTAAACTGTCTGTAATTATAAACTATTCCTTATAATATTTATATATTTTGTGACTGTCCTACAGAGTGTATAGAGTCTTGCAGTGATATGCCAAAAATACAATCCAGCAATGATTATTATATAACGTTTCTTAATATAAATATACAAATATTGTTGAAAATTTTCTAAATATATAACAAGAGTAAAACCGCTAATCATGGAGAATAAATTATTTTTCAATGTACACTTTTAGTCTTATTTGTGTGGCATTTAAATTGCAGTAAACTTACTGAACAATCCCAAAACACTACATAACAAATTATTTACTAATAATACTTGTGATGGCATGTTATTTAATGTTATCTTCTACATCCATCAGATAGTCACAATATAAAAAAACTAACATTGAACAGTAATGTTCTACGGACTAATAACTTTCCATTAATTTATAAAATCAACTCATTCAAACAACACTAATATCATTTTAACAACTTCCTTACACAACAATAATTACAAAGTACTTTTTATGTCTTTCGATAATTACTTTAAATGATTGCAATATTTTAATGTGTGGAGTGTGCCTATGCCTAATAATTTCGATTATTGAGGTTATATTCTAGACCAGATTCAGATATTGTGTTTCTTTAGGCACAAGACTATAATAAAATAGCATAGCGCCATTTTGTGTACATAAAAAAAAATACATGAATGTTCTTTAAAAATAGAATTTTCATATACCAACAAATTCGTGTACAAATAGTAGAAGCACACAAAATTAAAATGTCAATGACCGCATTATTGCAGTAGCTTCAAAATGGCGGACATAACGCGACTGCGAATAAATTGAAGCCGCACAAATAAAACACTTTGTTCTCATATCAAAGTTTATTTGACACGACGTATCTTGCATAACAAAAGCAATTCAAACTCCAATGTTTTCACAAAAATATTATAATAATGACGAACACACAAACTTACATAATATTATTAATGATAAAGAAACTGACAAACAGCTAGATAAATAAAGTATAGAGGTACAAAGTAAAGAAAAACATGAAGAATATCAATAATTTTGTTTTGAAATATCACGCGACGTTTTCTATTCGAACTTGACAAATATGACGAGCCTTTCTAAAAAATATCTAAAGTAAATAAAGATTATACTTATTCAATTTTCCATACTTGGGATATAAGAGCTATTATGGCACTTGTGTATGCTAACTATTACCCTGTCACGCATCAACACCATCAACCCTAGTTCAATATACCTACATCATGAATTAATATACCATTTAGATTGTAATGAATATTTAATATCATGTCCAACTATCTATTCTAGTATTGATCTGTAATACTATTGTAGGTCTACTCCAAGATATTTCTCTATGATAAAGTAACTATAGTTTATAATTAGTCCTTGCTATTTTAATATCTGTGTCCATAATATAACTTTAAAAAAACATTCTACGGCCAAGCCGAACTTTTAACTAAAATATCAATTAAATACTTTTGAAATATTATATCTGACAAGCCTACTAACTAAATTTTTTTAAATAATCTGTGCTTTAAATCCTATTTTATTCACCTATGTAATTTGTCCGCCTGTATATTTTAAAATACTATTGGCCTTATATGTCGCAGCCAAATAGCTTAGTTAGCCGTTTCGTTAACAGCCTAGCCTTTGGGAGTAGCGCTCGCCGGCCGCTGACGCGGCACCGCTCGGCTCGCTTCGCTCATTCGGCTCGCGCGCGGTTGGTAATCGTTCTAACCTAATCCGTTTGGTCGACGTGCCCTGGCTTAGTTAATGCACCCAATTCGGCTCGAGCGTAGTTGGTCACAGTTTCAACCTAACCTGTATTAGATATCTTTCAGGTCACTAGTTGAACGGCGCCTTTTAGTAAAAATGCTAGGCTGTTAACTGAAAGGCAAATTAAGCTAGTTGGCTGCGACACATACACAAACTCATGGGGGTAGGCAGGAACTATCGAATGCTTTGTGCTACGATCAGTATTATACGCCGTCTCCAAGCTAAAATTTAAACTAGCCTATCTGAACACAAACGAGACTGCTTGCTCAGTGCCCTGCAAACACCGTGAAAGCCGACACCGAGGGCAGCACAAAGCGCAGTTGGTGTTCAGTGGCATCAAGTTACGCTACATTAGCTAAATTATCGGATTACTTAAACATGGCGTTTTTAATTTACTGCATAGTACTTATACTGTATTTTATGTATAATACTGGTATTCAGCTGTTTCCGGTTAAAATTAGTTGACCCCAACATAGTTGGGAAAAGGCTAGGCTTAATGGTTGACTAAGAATACTGTGTTCTTTAGTTAAGGTCAGTTTTGATCAAATATTTTTCTATATGCAGAATGCTGTCCTTTGGTTAGTCTATATAACCTCTGGAGCCGTATTATGGCGTGTTAAAGCCACCATTTTTCCAGTGTGAGTGAGAGACGGAGCTATACAAGGCCGATAGCAACATCCTTTTTTCGCAGTGGAAAAATTATGACATTATCCATACTAATATTATAAATTCGAAAGTAACTCTGTCTGTCTGTATGTTACCTTTTCACGCCTAAACTACTGAACGGATTTCGATAATTTTGGCAAGGAGATAGATGGCATGCCGGGGACGAACATAGCCTACTTTTTATCAACATACCACGCGGGCGAAGCCGCGGGTGGAAGCTAGTACTTCATAATACGGCCCGTAGTACTGGTTTTTTTTAGTTCGACCTTCAGACAAAGACATCTTTAGGTGGATGTAGAGTTAGACCAAACAAGTGAATACTGACTCTATCCCCACTCTACCAAGTTATCTTTGCGTAAATAGAGATAGAGCATTCTTTTATTGTTTTATGTTCATACAAGCAAGGAACGAGGGTTGAGCGCTTAGTAATGATAGATAACCATCACGCTTGTATTCCTCGAAGGATTACGCAGAAGTGTGAAGTACATCCACATTTCATCAGTTGATATCTTATATGCGTGATAAATTATAGCCTATGTTGCTCAGTGATAATTCAATTGGTGAAAGAATTTTTTAAATCGGTCCAGTCGTTTTTGAGTTTATTCATTACAAACAAAAATACAAATCTTTTCTCTTTATAATATTAGTCTAGACTGATAAGAGTATGGTGTACTATCTAACTTTTTATTTCTTTCGATAATTAGTAAGTTAAGTAGGTATCCAGTAAAGGGTGGGCGTTTTTGGGGGACTTTCTTATGTAATTTTGACGTTCGAAAAGTGCTGAGCTCAGCCTAGTTTGAATAAATGACTTTGGATTATAGGTACTTTCATACTATTTATGGCCGTATTGTCAAATAGGCCATCGACCTACAGCTTAAGATTGGTTACCACCGCATTGGCCTGCAGCCCTATCCTATGTCACTGGGACAAGTATCCTCCCCAGAAAGAGCAAAGAATATTGCCAATAATCGACCGTAATACCTTATGGCTTCCAGGGACATGTTCTTTCAGCAATGGAACCTAGAACCTTCAGGCCCGGCGACCATTGGCGGCACGGAATGGCAAGTTATTTTTAGGCGACGAATAAAAATATAACCTCATTGTATGGAAATAAAGTTGAAATTTCAATGGTGATGCCTAAGGACGTCGCGACATGCCTAAGGATACCGCTGCATGGTTGCCGTTGAAATTTCAATGTTATTGTCATACTATTAAGTTACATTTCTATTCGTCGCATAGAAAATCCCTTGCCGCGTTGAGCCGCCTGTGGGCGCCGGCCCCAAGTCTGACAGTCTAGCTTGCAAGGGGACAGGTCAATAACACCATCACTATCGGTACATAATTCTAAATTATATTCGTACCCTGACTTATTTAAAAGTAATATTGCCAATGGTATCATTATGCATGTTTATCTCCTATTAAATCTATTGAAATTGACTGCATAAGTAAAGACATGTCATTTCTAAACTATAAATTTCCGTAGGGAGCGTCACATATTTGAATTAAGCAGGCAAATTACAAAATTACATCATTACAACGTAATTATATTAGCCCTAATTAATTAAATAGCTAATTAAATTAAATTAAGATTAGTAATTATTAAATGTCCTTGTGTGACGAGGGCATTATTATAGAATTAATCATGGCTTGAATATTCAAAATGAAATATGTTTAAATAATAGGTCTAAATTACATGGTAATTCAAACTGTTCCATATAAATATGCTTAGGTAATAATGTAGTTCATGATTTTCATTTTGTAATATGAAAATTATTTATCATAAGACGAAACTGAAAAAATATAATAAATGGCTGAATTTCAAACGTAATTTCGAACCTATTTCATGAATCCTGAAACGTGAATCCTGATCAAGTCCGTGAACAGAGAACCTTCGGTTAATCTCAAGATGGCTAATAACAATAAACAGTCATCTATGAGATTTCACAACACATAATTGAGAGTTCACAACTATGTAACCACAAATTAAATAGGACAAAGTGAGGAAGAAATAATCTTAAAAACCCTTACGGATTACTACTGCATAGAACAACAATTCATTCAGTATTGAGTAACCCTATCAAAATAGATAGCCCTAACCACAACAACCAAAAATCGAATCCAAGACTTTTCTATACAATCCCTGAAAATGGTCTGTTAAAATCAGTTCCTTGCAGCAAAACCTCCAACATTCAAGTGACACCAAGCATCCCACTTACCTTGGCTGCAGTCCTGTTCCAGATGACGACCTTGTGCCCAGAGTTAAGCAGGTTCTTGACGACGCCGCTACCCATGATGCCCAGGCCGAGGAAGCCGAATTTCATCTGGCTGGCTTGGATGTTCTTCTCCAGCAGGGTCTCGGAGACGTTCTCCAGGTCCAGCGGGGGAGTGTCCTGCGGAAGGAGGAAAAGGAGAATGGTTTATTTTGATAGTCAGTACTAATTTATCGTGGGCAAATATTTGTACCGTGTGGGAATCGAAACCGCGAGCAAAAGCCCTTTTGTTCTGTTAAAGGCCAACTTTTGAAGCCCGGGGCTGCGGATTTCAAACACTGATAAATAATTATCTGAGATTTTCAATGTTCTTCTATTGAGTTGGAGGCTCCAAGCTTAAACTTGGACACCACTTTCTTGCGATGAAATAAAATATTGAGAGAATTTACTTCGCCAATCTTCATCACAGAGTTTTCTTTATTAACACATAATTATTTTAAAACGCATCTTCGGGTTTTTGAATGGAATTATGTGTACCGATTACGCGGCGCCGGAACGGCTTATCAAAATCGCCAAAATGCAGTGAACATGATCCTTCTTTGTTTCTGAGGCTATTGTCTAGCTGAGGAACAATGACAGGCTATCAAAATTAACAATGGCATTATCTGGCGCATCCTAGGGAGGCCAAATCTACTAATCTTGTTTACTGGCCAGGATTTCCACTAAGTAAGATATTCAATCCTGTTGCTGAGTTTGATGAAAACTAGGTTTTGCTACTGATGCACTAGATAGTTACTTTATTTCTTACAACTGATAACTAAATGCTGGAAGAGATTTCTTTAGAAATAAGCATTGCCTTTGTACGAATTTTTCTGTTCCTTTCTTCTTTTCTGCATTTATATGTGTGTGCATAAATGGTTAAATAAAATAAATAAATAAATACCTAATTTAGCAGACTTTTAAAAAATTCCGCTTAAATTATTGCCACCGGCAATCATAGAACGGTTATGAGTATGACACGGTCTAGCGAGCGAGAGGTCTGAGGGCCTAGACAAACTGACATTCTATCAGCGAAAACGATGATGGAAAAGGCAAAAATGTGTAGGACTGACTTATGCTATCGAAAAGCTTATGTCAATCCTGTTGAAAGTGGTTGTAGAAATACGAAACGCTTTGGAAGCGATTGTCAAGGCCCTCTGAGGTGACTTCGGACACTATCCCTTGACATGACACATTTACTGATCAGTTGAGAGGGCCCCCACGAATGTGCAACTCTCATTACTAGTAGTATTTAAAGTAAGACTTGTTAAGAAATATCAAAATTAATGTCTTTTCGCTGTCTTATCCTCGTACCGAACTTTATAAGCTCTAGGCTACATGCCGTGTTAGAAATAGAAACAAACTAGCTGTGCCCCGCGGTTCCACCCGCGTACGTCTCGATCCCGTGGGAATATCGGGGTAAAAGTACCCATGTCCTATTCCAGGTATGGGTCTACCCATGTGCCACATTTCATCAAAATCCGTTCAGCCGTTTTAGCATGCGTTGGGGGAACAAGAAATTTCACACGAAGTCGCAGACAGAACAGAAATAAAATAGAACACCCGCTTCTGTGAAAACCCTTTATTAATTAGCGAGTGCAACAATGTTTTCCAATAAATGCAATCACGGAAAATTATATTACCTACACTGAAAATTCAATCATAATAATAACACAATAAGTTTGAAATTCGTGTATGATTGATGTTACAAAGGTAGGCGTAATCCGAGTGCGGATTGACTGAATATGCTGTATGCTACATGTATACATGTCCCGGAATTAACGCACACAATCAAACACTTCAATTAGAATATTATGTTATAATCATAATACATACACTGAATTTTTACTATTATGTATAAAACATTGTCTATGTATTTATTGAACTAGTTATACTAATTGTGGGAGAAAATTGTGGTCACATTACAAATCTACGCACGCACACGTATTACGTAAGGGTCTAGCGTAGTGGGTACTTCGTCAATTTTGGTTTGTTGGAAGTGTGACTGTAATTTACGTAGCTTTAATTATTTTCGGGATAAAAAATGATTATACTAAAAATGTCAGAAATCGATTCAACAAACTACTTTTGTAAATGAACTCAGTTACACATTGTGTGTACGATTGGGTGATGCACTCTCCCCCAGTTCCCAGAACTGAGATTTTATAACTGAAATCTATACCTGGGTCTGCTCGGACATGCAAGCATCGCTGTCATAATCAAGATGCTGGTGATTTATTGCGTATCTTGATCAACTACAAAATTATTTTAATATCCTTATGTCGAACGTACACACGGCTACACATCAAGCTATACATTTCCAGTTTATGCTGATCTCGCATTGTATAGGATTTCCGTATAATTCGAGGTCAGCTTATACTGGAAATGTACAGCTTGATGTGTAGCCGTGTGTACGTATGATATTAATTACTGATATTGAATTGGGGGAAATCAGTGAAAACTTAGGCACTATTTGAGTGGTTTTCTTTTGTTATACAGGATGTTAATGGATTTCAGTTGGAGGCAGTAAGAGCAGCCATCCTTTTCTATGATCAGTGCAATAATCGCCCAACTATTAATTTTGTTGTGCTCTAAGATGCATCTGAGAAGTATACGGAAGCGGTAATAGTGGTCCAAAACCTGAATGGATCATCCACCACCCCGCACTGGGTCCGAGTAGTGGAATATGGCCCACTCCCTCACAGAGGTCTGTGTCTCAGTAGTGGGAACATTATAGGCCGATTATGCTAGGCCTATTTACACGAAAAATACAGACAGAATTTAAAACAATTAAAAAAAGAAAAGTCTTGACTCACTCACAGACTGATTAATCAACGTCCAACCCAAACCTATGGACCTAGAAACCATGATATTTTGCACTGAGTTTCCGTTGATGATGTAAGTAGGCATAAGCGCGGATTGTTCGAAATATTCATGGAATTTGTAATAAGATAGTTGGCAAAATGCTTGTCAAAACGTTTACATGTTTTGTATGAAACGCTGTTCGTTCAAATTCAAATTCAAATTCATTTATTGTTTGTCACAGGTAAATAGTCAGATCTTACAATAGTATTCATGAATCACTGTAACATACCCATGGGGTGTACAATATTTATATTAATAAGTAGGTAGGTATATCAATGTTGTTGGTTATATTACTGTTTTAGTCAACCTCATTTTACATTAATTCTTGCACAATTATTAGGGACATACAATTTAGTTTAATAAGTCAAAAAATAAAAATAGAAAAATAAGTTTACCATGTCAATTTTGCGTCAACATCATCAGACATTATTAATAGACATAATTATTTTGGTCATGCGATTTACATTAGATAAGTACAAAAAGTAAATTAAATAAATAAAATACGTTTAACATGTCAAGTTTTAGTCAACCTCATACTAACATTCATTAGAAGACATAATTATTACGGTTGTATATTTCACATTAAATAAGTCAAAACAAGTTTAGTCAATAATTCGGTCTGTTAGAAATTCATTAATTGAATAATATGTATTACTTAGGAGAAATTCTTTAAGCTTTAATTTAAAAACTTTTAATGAAGAGATATTCTTGATACACTTTGGTAGCTTGTTATAGATTTTAACTCCAACACCAAATACACTCGATTTAAATTTAACTGTTCTACATTGAATGCCTTGTCGTATGTAGCGCATCACTTGAGAACGGTCGGAACAATTTGGCAATTTTTTACCATCTCGGTCCACCCGTTCTCAAATCCAAGTCCGTTCAATAGTCCGAATTAAGTTTTAATGGAGAGAAAAATTGGAAATTTCCCGGAAAATTTACAAATTCGAAAAAAAACGAAAGTCTTCTTTTCTACGGGTGTTTTGTAAGTTAAGGGGCCGCCTAAGGCTGGCAATCGTGACTACCTTCGTTCGAACCCTAATCAATGCACAAGTGCCATATTGACTCACAACACAAGCATATTCTTATCAGCTTAGTTGAAGGGGGAGTCCTGTGGCAACAGTCATGGGGGTCGCACATGTTGGTTTTTCACGGAAATACCCTTTTTTATACGTAGGGCATGGTATTTCTGCAATACTTTCAAATAAATAAATGAAGTTTTATTCAATTAGGTCGTAGTTATGACGTTTCTAAACTGTACTAAGGCAAAATATATATTTCAGGATTATATTGCATAGTGTAAATCATTAATAAAAGGTAATTTTGTAACTAAAATTGTATGATAATATAAAACTTGAGATTACTTAACTATATCGAAATGTCGATGTTTTTAATTGATTAAAAGTATTTTTTAAATCATTTCAATGATTCTTTGCCAGATCCTCCTACAACTCTGCTCATAGTTGCCCAAACTGATTGCTGGGTCTAGCCATACCTATACATGTATAGAATAATAAACCGCTATTCGAGTCAGTCTGTGACTGCTCTTCTAAACTATTCAATGGACTTTGGATGCGGTTTTCACCATAATTTAGACAATTTTTCCGGAAGGTTTATGTGTATAATACAATAATATTTATCTTAGATAAAGCTCAGAAATATCGATTTTTAGCATGTCGCCATAGCAGTATATTGCTCCCGTGCCGTGTGAAGCAGCGGGCAGTAAGCGAATACAAAAAACTTTTTTTAATGGGATTTTCTGCAATATCTTATTCTTTCGATATTGTGTCCACCTTCCAGTATAATAATGTCGTACTCTTTATTTTATCAGAACATACTATGATGATGACCTGCGCTAGGTCATCAGCAGTAGGTATACTACTGCCTGTGCCGCCAGAAGATAGAATGTCGCATAGATTTCCAAAAGTTTCGTCCACATGCGATTTCTATGAGCCTTTATTTAGCGTGTTTCATCAAATTAGCTTCCACGTTTGGCGATACAGAGAACATTTGCTACCATACCGCCTTGCTGACTTGCATATTTGGCTAGGCATGAGACGTTTTCAAATATTACGAATTTTACGAGAAAAAATAAAAATCTAAAGCAAAATATTTTTTTCGTATAAACCTACATGGGCACTTATGAAACGTCAGAAGCTAGGTGCACGGTTCGAATTGGTCGTTTCCTATGGAGTCAGTTCAAATTACAGTGTCATCAAGTACCAGAAGAACGATTGTTAGTCGAAAACAAATCCACTGATTTCCGAAACTGTTTCCCTGCTTCGTGCCATTGCAGCATGTTCTTGTGGTCCATTGTTCAACCACCTTCGCTGAATCGGCCAGCCAGGGTTTAAGTTAGAAAACATACTACAATATTTATTGTGTTTATGGCACATTTCTCCACCTTGTCCTCTCGATCGTTATCCACCGGAGGAGATTCTTCCCATTCTACTTAATAATCTGATCATCTGCTGACTGCTAGACCCAGGCCTCCAAAATGTGGTCAACACAGTCATGTTGGGATCCGGCAACTGCCACGTTCAAACGCTCTGCCCACCGCGCGCCTTGGAAGTGATGACTGGTGCTTTTAATTAAAAATGAAACACTAAATTATAACCAAATCTATGATTTATTTGTAAATAAAACAACAATGATAATTTACATATAAAATATTGAAACTCAATTCCGAAGGTGACCGCTGACTGGATACGGAATCGGTTAGTTACATACAAGTTGTAACAAGACACATCACATAGCCGATATTAGCCACGCATTCTGTTCATGTTCATGTAAGTTACATTAACCAATTTTTTCTGCTGGGAAGCGACTTTTATTTTTGGTGTCAAAAAATGCTGTCTACGGCAGCGCGCAATTTAACGCACGCAAAAAATCGTGGTTATGGGTGCATGTACAGGAGTTGTGGGGGTATTTTAACGTTAAGTTATAACAACTGAAACTATTTTCGTGAAAAATAAGTTGGATCTTTGACCTTCAATAAACAGTAAGCAGAAGGTTCCAGATATAGTCCAGTACAACATGGCGAAACTATATGGGCTCCTTGTTGTCTACGGAACCCTAAAAATTGATCGCAATGACGGGAAGAACAAGTGACTCTCAGCCCCGTAATGCGTCTTTTTACAGCCGTTAGAAACCTGTAGTGTCGCTGCGGTCATTGCGATTGAGCGGCTTTGCCGTTGCGGTTTGCCTTCGGAATTGTACCTTGAACATCCATCAAATCCAATGATTGTACCGTTAGCAACGAAAGTCTATGAACATTATTGACATCTAAATAGACACAAAATAATTAAATGCACTGCTTTTCAGCATTTCATGTAGTTTGAGATTATGTTAGCTTAAAATTATACATCAGTTCCATTTTATTTTTATTATAAGTATTGTACTCAATAATTCTGTACTATGAAACTGTAAATCGACTTGCGTTGCTGACCGTGGCGCGACAATTATATTATTTTATACAAAATTCTATGATCTTTGGTCTACTTAAGAATGACATAGTACAATGATTTAATATATTTAAACACACAATATGATCAAAGGACTACACTTACCTTGCTTCGCTTTCAGCAATAAAAACGACAATTTCTTTAATTCTTACACTTCACAATAAGTACTTTAGCATTCTTTATTTAAAAAACGCGCGCGCACGACTCGACCGCGTGTTACGCGTGGGAAGCGTTTTGCTGTGTGAACGTTTTGGTTTGCGGCCCGCTGCAGCTTGTGTCTTGGCCGCCTCTCCGGGCGGGTTGCGATTAACGCGAGTGCTTGACCGAGTGGAGGCCTGGTGCAAAAGAAACTGTATTCGCAACTCTTCTTAACTAAACGCTGCTATTTAAACTCCAAATTGAATTTTACCAAAAAAGGATCAACGCTGACCAAAAAAAATTTTTTTTTTTATTACTTTGTAAAACAAATATTTTGGTGAAAGGTGTAATTATAATGTACAAGGCATGTGCCCAATGGGACTTTCCATCGTCAAAAATTATGAATTTCCATAGAAACTTTCATCCCCTATTTAACCCCTTTAGGGGATAAATTTTCTAAAATCCTTCCTTACTGCTCACTTTCGTTATTTATAGTACTCTTGTGCAAAATTTCATGTTTCTTGACCCAGCGGTTTAGGCTATGCGTTGTCAGTCAATGAACGAATGAATGAATTCAAGATTTTTATTAAGTACAATATAAAAGTTACTCACTGGGCGCAGAATGTTGGATGGACGATGCAGCAAGCTGGACTTCTTGGAGAAGGAATGGTTGAGCATCGAGGGCTTCTCATTGGCTGCGTCGATATCGGTGTAAGAGCGAGACACCTTACTCTTCTTGCGAGGAGTGGACTTGCCCGCCGACGACGACCGTTTTATAGGCTTCACCTTTGAAATGCCCAAACGTATCTATAAATATTGAGAATGGTCATTTGTGAAGTAGTGAATTTGCCGCTATGCCAAAACCACATATGTTATCATGCTTTTTACCAAGTGCATAGACATTCTTAGATAATAACCAAGATATACATGAGCAGCGTGCATAATATTCCCACAGCTGGGACTCAGGCCTCCTGTCTGTGCGAGGCAATGAGGTTTAATCCACCTCGCGGGTTTGGTAAAGAAATAATGGTGGCATGCAACCATGCATGAAGGTGAGTCATGCTAAGAAATCCTGAAGAGTTTAGACCGAAGAGAATTGTAGATGGAAAGGATAGAAGAAATGTTGTAAAATCATAACAACTCAGATTGGATGTTAATTTTATCAACCAATTACTAAGCTGAACATTTAAACAGGAAATTTAGGCAAAGTTCCCATGCAAATATTTAAATATTTGGAATAGTTTTATGGTTCACAGAGTGTTCTCTCTCAGATTTTTGTTATGGGAACTGGCTTTCACTGATCAGTCTTTCAACGTTCAAACCTTTTTACATTCATCATTATAGTCATTAGATTAGTCAGGAAAGATAGGTTTAGTCAGTCAAAAGTACGTCTTATTCCCTCACCTTAGGAGTAGAGCTCTTCTTCTTGGAACTGCTGGCAGCAGGCTCAGCGGCGGCTGGTGCAGCCTCTTCCTCCTCAGCTGGCTTCTCATCCTGGCTCTCTTCTTCCTCCATTACATCCTTTAGCTTGTCAAAGTCTTCTTCTGTATTGCGGACGTGTTCATCTAGGTCACCGAATTTCTGAACAGAGTTTAGGATTAGTTAATTGTTCACTTTGTTGAGGTGTTTAGAGTGAGAGGAACTATGGGACCATGTAGAAGGACCATGCTTGAATAGTTTATTGTGCCAGAGCTGAATTCGAAAGTTGCAATATCTTGAATGTGAGGAAGTTGGCTCAAACAAGGAATAAAGAGGACGAATACAAAACTTTCTCATTTATGATTATTTTGAGCCTGCTGTGACCCACAGCAGGGCAAAGGCAGCCCCTTCCGTCTTTGAATTTGAGCCCAATCCTTTCAACATAAAACTTAATTAATTTTTCTTTGAATACAAGACTGCATTGACACGGTGCAACACAATGCTGCCATAAGTTGTTATTTGTTGACTAGATGAATTGCCAGCTCATAGAACATTACATTGTACCTGATGTCGATCAATATTTATTATTTAGACCATGACTTGTAATACATTTCAAAGTAATTTATGAATGCTTTCAGAAATTACATACTGGAATAGAAACTTTATTGACATAAATTCCTGCACATTCTACTAGCCGTTTCATCACTACTATTTGTGTGTATAATTGATGTATGCATGTAAGGAACGTAGCAGGTGACGTTTTGTAGTTCCTGCATACCCCCATAGGAAAATGGCGTGAATTTGTGTCACACTCATCATCACTGACAGCCTGCTGAGTAGGTAGGTAGGTAGTAGGTCTTCACCCCTTTATACCATGGATTCCCTGGTCCGTGTGAGTCTCATCCAGGTGTTCCCCGCAATCTCCTGAAGGTCGTCCACCCACCTGGCCACTAGTCTGCTACCGCAAGTTTATGTATGTTTATAATTCTATACACACAAATACTAGGAATGAAACAGGCACCCCTAAAATCTGCCTAGCCTTTTCCCAGGCTTTCCCTAAAATAGGTTAAATATTTATTTAATAAACCTACCTCCGGGTTGACAATGAACTCTTCGATCTGGTTGACGGCCTCCTTGAAGGCGGCAGTCTTGCAGGACTTGATCAGCTGTTCTTTGAATTCATGGTACGGCTTAATGTTGTTGTCTTCGATCCAGGCACTGTTGACAACAAGCGGTCATCAGTTTCTAGGTCAGGTGCCCCACTTTTATCATTTGCATGGGAAATCAAGCCGACAGTTAACAGTTGCACCGCATATGGTTTAAAATAGCTTGACTCTTCAGTTTTATTAAGAAGAGACAAAACAGTAGGAAGAAATAAAACAAATAAGCTGTAGTATTCAACATTTATTATTCGAGTAGAGCTGCAGTCTATTCTTCTCAGGATAGGGGGAAGCCAGAATGACGCAGCTAACGTTCAAGTGTTCACCGAATCAAGGAATGCTGCCTATACTCGCTCTATGAACGATGCCGTTTGAAAAGGTACCTGCACTACCTAAATTTGATCTACGAGAGGAGCAACGAGCATGACGCATCCAACTATGTAAAAGAAAATATATAGACACATACTATGTTCCCATATTGTTGACTTGCAACGTTATGATTATGAACTCCCGACGAAATCCTCGTATTAGGTCGTACCACACATGCGCATCACCTATTTAGTATTTACCCTTTCAAAACCGAAGGGAAAGTTCGTCATTCCATATTTTACGCAAAAACATCAAATAAAACATAACTTTATAGAATCCTCTCATAAGAATCTCATTTTCCTAGGACATCACTTCACAAACATGCAGGCTTAATTTATTATCAGTTTCTGAAAAACAGTATTTTGCGCGAAATATAATTGAGTTCAGAGTATTCCTCTCAAAAGAATTCCCAAAAATACTAGCCTCATATTCAAAACTAGGTCATGCAAAGGGTGGAGGTGGATATATATTACGGCATACACTAATTGCTTCAATATGAAACGAGGTCGCCCGGGGATTCGGCAGAAACAGCTCTAGCTTCGGTCAGGCACCCTAGAATGGGGACCACTGATAAATACATCCCCCATATACAGTGCATAGTAACGGATATCCAATTATGCGTTCGCCAGAACCCGGTCGATACTCGGGACACGTGATTATGAAGATAAACCTTGATTGACATCTGCGGATTGCGTCTTCAACGTCATGGTATAAAACACATTGGGGTGCCCCTTACTCCGAAGCCACAAAATTTTAGGTTTTGTTGGCTATTGTGAAATACGAAAAGCGCTCTTACTTCTTCATAAAAGCACTCTCAATGTAAAATTATTTCCATGGATGTGCAAGTTGTCCATAACTAATAATCGTTTCGACGTGCTTCTACTAAAGGATGGCTCAAAATTCGCCTCTGGAGTATTATACTATACAATAACAAGCCAGTTGTCATCCGAAATATGAACACATAATTCGTCTTCAGACCCCGAAAAGTTAATGTTAAAATCCTAAGATTGTGTACCAGCGTAATCCCATGCTTCAGTCTAAAGCAGCTTCATCACTCTTTAAAGACCTCGGATGTCTATTAACTATTAACCATTATCCTCTCGGTATCGTGTTAAGCAGAGGCCAACAAAAGATTGGCACAAATTGCCTTAGTAGATTGCAGGGGAATGCTAAGTGCATAATGCATTTCGTAACTCCTGTCTTACGACTCGATATGTGGGTCCCTATATATTTCTTCGCAATCTGGGTTCGATTCATGGCTAATATTTGTACCGAGTGGTTAACGATATTATGATTACTAATAAAAAAGCCATACAAAAAACGTCACTAGGGTGCCTGCGCTACTCTAGAAAAAAGTCTGGCTCTATCCATCGACACACGTGAACGATAAATGTAACGTGGATGACGTAACGGAGCTTTAGAGACATAACAGATTCGCACTGCTACACACTTTGTTGCGTCCTAATATCTTCGCGATCGCTACAAAGTAAGATAGAGCAACAGTTAGTTAGAACGATATTGGAATGTTGTATATGTCGCAGGTTGATCATTCGTATTTTCGCGAAAACCATAGGGATATTGCGGATAATTAGAAAATGATGAAAAAAAAATGGGAGCATCTTGGAAGTAGCGGTTGGTCACAGTTCTAACCTAACCTATTTCACCCAGTTTTTCACTATTTTCTAATTATCCGGGTTTTCGCAATATCCCTATGGTTTTCGCGAAAATACGAATGATCAAATCACTCTGCGACATAAACACCTCTGTCTATCCCTTCGGGAAATGTTAGATTCTACTACGTATCGACAGTTAGTTTTATGAGCATTATAGCTTTGTCACTCATGTAGGACGGTACACGTAGGTATGTCAGTAACGACTTAGCCTTCGTCGGGCAAGCGCTACATTCCATGGGGTTCGAAAGCTGAACGAGCATTTAAGCGTTTACCCGATTAACTTTAGCGATTTTGCATGACGGACTAACGATTTTTAGTAGAAAAACCTTTCTGTCACATCCCGTACGATACGTTCAACTATTTCAACCCGGCAGAGTCCCGCAACTGGCCCGTCAAATGCGCTGAATAAAGTTGTAAAGCAATAGCGCCATTTTTAACGCGTTGGGAGCGGCGTATGGCTGTCTTACGAAGTTTTTTCCGTCTATGTCAGTAGAACGATGATATCGAAAGCATTTTCCCCCCCTCCCCCCTTATTGTCACTAGACACGGTGCGTTTCTTCAATGCTGGATTCTTTGCGACTACATGGTTCAATGCATAGGTACCTACAGTTATGGTTTGGACTAGATACCAATGCAGCATTGATGACAAAGTCCTTAAAAGTCTTATAAATGCTGACTTACTTTATGATCAAGTTATTGGTAATTACTATGATAATTGAATAGGGTTAATACAATCTATGTTTCAATATAACTGATTTTACTTCAATATGAATTATTTTATTATTTACGAAAGCATTGCTTCTTCTATTTTTTATAAAAGAAAATATAAAACAAGCAATTAGTAAGAACCGTTCCATGGTTCGCAGCTTTCCTCGAAGCCAGATCAATACAAATCAACACAGTGCATTCTAGGTTTTATAAAAATGGCGCCGATCTCGTTCAGCGCGTACTGATAACTAGCTACAGATGCTATCTCTGTATATATTGTGTTGTGAGTAAGGAAATATCAGAAACGATGGCTGGATTGTGAAAAATATGATATGGCCAGAAAGGGTTAGACTACTGAGATGACGGCTGATAAAGTTACATAACATCACGCCGTAATCCCCGAAGAGTTAGGCGAGTACTCGTAGTACACCTACATTTTTTTTTGCTTGACTCCGGGCTGCTACAGAAAAAGTCCAGATTGATAGTCTGGCAAACGAAAGTTGAACCTGAAAACATGCGCGCAATTTAAAAAAACAAGACTGTTTATCCCTGCACATAGTGCAAGAACACGTGTTCATAATTGAAACTTAATTTCATTTAAATAAATTAAAAATTCAAGTATCATCACGTCATATCGCACTATGTACAGGGATAAACAGTCTTGTTTGTTTAAATTTCGCGCGTGTTTTCAGGTTCAACTTTCGTTTGCCAGACTCTAAACCCAATAACACCTTACCCGTCCCGGGAATCGTATCCAGGAACTCATGCCCAGAAGAAGCGCTTGCGAGCACTAGACCAAAGAGGCAGTACACATTCATCCCCTATTTAAACCCTTTTTAGAGGAAGATTTTTCAAAAATCCTCACTCAGTGCTCACTTTCATTATAAAAGGAACTTCATGCTTCTAGGCCCAGCAGTTTAGCGTGGGTTGTCTGCCAGTGAATATATAGAGGTACTAGCTAAAAGTAGCCTATGTCCTTTCTCAGGCTCTAGACTCTAGAGCCTCTGAGAGAGATCTGTGTACCAAATTTCATTGCAATCGGTTCAGTAGTTTTGGCGTGAAAGCGCGACAGACAGACAGAGGTACTTTCGCATTTATAATATTAGTATGATAGTAAGGATGAGGGAGGACACAGGGTGTAAAGTTCACTCATTCTCCATAGCAGAGGGAGAACCCTGTGGAATGTATGTATGTTGTCTGTTGTGAACGGCATCAAACTTTTTATTATATTTTACTCGTTAAATACGAGGCTTTTGGCTATTTTTTTTTCTGATGTGTGTGCGTTTCGTTTGTGCAGAATAAACAATTTTTCTTTGTTTTTTATCTTATGGTGTACATAATAAAGAGTATTCCATCTATCTACCAGACGGGTGTCGTGTATTTCGCATCATCAGTTATGTTAAATAGGACCCACAGCACTGGGACATTAATGGCTATAAAAAAACCGGCCAAGTTTGTATCGGACCACGCACAATGAAGGGTTCCGTAGCTGGGATGAATTTATGCCAAGAACAAACTTACTATTGTAGAAAAACATGTTCTCCCATAAGAAATGTATGGGAGAACATGATTTTGCAACTGCAAATTTAAGTAGGTCGATTTTTACTCGTTAACTTGTAGAGCCTACTTAGCTGTGATAGTTTTCCTTTTAATTTGGTTATATATACTACTGCCGTGAAATTTTTCACATATCCAAAACTAACTATTTATTGACTAACAAAAATTAGCACTAGCGTAATATTTCGCAAACGGATCCCTAAATCCAAAAATGGGGTTCACAAACTCTCAGTATTTTTTTAAACGACCTTTCCAAGGATATCCCACACCATGAGCTAGACGAGAAAAAATTAAACGATCCCCACTATAGGTGCAGGGGAGGTACCCTAAGAAATTTCTTTTCATGATTTTATTATACCACTTTGTCGGTGTTATTTATATGTATACCCATCCCAAATAACAGTTTTCTAGTACTAAGAGTCTCTAAGCTAAGCTAAGCTGCGGACAGACAGACAGACGGACATGGCGAAACTATAAGGGTTCCTTCATTCCTTGTCTACGGAACCCTAAAAACGTGGGGGTGTTACTGAACCCTTGTTTATAAGGCGGTTCTTTTTTTACTCCCTCTTAGTGAGTAAAAATAAAATCATAAAAAAAACTCCAGTCTCGTAGCGCGCGTGCAATTTTTTCACGATGACGTCAGCTTAGTTATCTCTATCTAGCAAACAATTACACAAACTACGCTTGTGTAACTGAAGCACTTTTTAAAATATTTTATTCGCTATTATTTCCCAAGATCATTTTTATATTAATTAAAAGAAAATCTCAATAATGTTTGAATAGTTTTAAAATTCTTCTCCATACAAAAATATTGTATCAAATTAAAATGAGTTCGACCAAATTCGCAAAATAGTTGAATTTTCGGAATTGCAAAATCGAAAACGCTGCTTAAATTCAGTAAGAAAAAAAAACTTTAAAAAAAATATTAAGATCTGAGTATCTGGTTAGAAGTTGTTGTGACGTCACTAGACGAAGTGTCACATTCACATCGAAATCATAAAAATAATTCAATACACAAAATAATTATATCGGGCGCACCTGTTTAAGTAGTACAGGCGCCTGGCGACTGGCGGCAACTTGAAGGCCTCTTGTACCAACATAAACAACTCTACAGTCTGTCAAATCAACGCCAGCGGACCAATCGTGAGCGGAGTTGCGGGGGGAGGGAGGGGAATTGCGGGGGAGGGAGTGAAGTTGCCATATTGCAATTTGGAACATGGTCTAGATGTCTGTTTCCTTTGACTGGATTAATCAAGTCCTACGTAAGTAACTAACCAAATCCTAATTCACAAACTCAAAGCATCTATTCCAAATAAATCAAATATAGGCACTTTTGAATTATCAAGGAGTAAGTCAGTGAGAAAGATGAAGCTTTTGCCTGCCTCCTACATTTATCCTATTTGAATATAATTAAATCTTATCAGGTAACTATTGTAAGGTCAGCAAAAAATAAATGTAATATTTTGATTTTTGTATGGAAAAGAAATGAATACTTATTTCATTTTTATAGCAGTGACTTATGAATAAAATTTGGGGCAATGTAATCAGTAATGACATTGAAAATTATTTTTTATGGAAATTCTCTTTTGGAACATGGTTATTTTCTTGTTTATCTACAAATATGCATTTCATCTAAAAGCATTTGTATTTCATTTAAGACAATGTTAAGTAGATTCTTAGCATGTTTTGTCCAGGGTCCCAAGGCACACCACATTAGCAAGATGATTGATTACCTCTGAAATATGTAACTTATTCTCTGATACCATAGATCTAGCATGCAGTAAGCATTTATTCAAAAGTAGATCATATGGGCAAAAAATCTGTGATACTAAGTTGTGTGGCCAATTATATCAAACTAGGCATGGCGCTCGCTAAAATTGTCTAATCCAAGAACAAGGATTTTGGCCACCCTACAATATCCTTTTCCTACTGTAAGAATGGCATGTTTTTTGTTTTATTTTGTAAGTGTTGTGTGCCTTATAGCTTGTGCTGAATAAATGTATATCTTCTTTCATTATTTCTTCAGAAATGTTGATGTCCAAATGATGTGCTTATAACAATACATTCCAGAAACTTAGAACTCTTTAAGAAAATATCCTAATGTTCCACTGGAAATAAATATGGTACTGGTGTATGTCTGTCATCAAGACAATGTTCTGATTGCTTCAATAAATGCTTAAAGCATTGCCAATTATAGTTTGTCACCTATTTCCAGAGGTCTCTTAGCATCTAGTCCAGTATAAAGTAAGACACACATAAGATTCACATAAAAATGCAACTTGTGAGTGACCTGGTCCCTGTAGACCAGTACTAATAGTTGACTAAACTAGTTGTTATAATATATTTAATGGCAGTGCTTGTGGGAGGCCTATGTCCAGGGGGCCAAGTCTACTAATTTACAAATGTGTCAGTGGTCTCACAATGATCAGTTTTTGACAGATATGCCATACAAAATCTGTCAAAAACTCATCATTGCGAGACCACTGACACATTTGTAAATTAGTAGACTTGGCCCCCAGGACATCTGTCGGCTGAAATGATGATGATGATAATATTTAATGGCAACATTCAGTAGTGTTATGTTGCTGTGTTATTTATTTCTATAACTACATATTCCAATTTTCTCTTGTCCATTAAGAATCTGATTTCTTCGAGAAAATCTATAGCATGCATTACCTCATTGGTACTTATAAAACACAAACATTGTTCACTACTTGGACAAAGTACTAATGGGTGTTGCTATTGAAAAAATAATCTCTTACCTCTTACCACCAAAAATTTAAAATTACTCCATGATGAAACAAAAGCATTTGTTTCATTTGTGAGCACTGTCCTTTATTAGATACCTATGACACTTATGGCAAACATAAAGCTAACCCAACAAGACAAACTTTATCAATTATTGTTTACTTAAATAAAACTGGGTACTTACTAGTTATTAGTTCCGAAGAAGTAAATGCATTGTACGTTCATCGCCTTCTTAGGAGGCTTTAGCTCCGGAGTAGGAATGGCTACCTGAAAACCATCACAAACCAGAATTAGGGTCAATGTTTTCCTTCACTATTATGACATTTCTCAACTTGTTTATCAACTCTGACAGCTTCGGTTACGATACTATGAGATATTTATAGTGTTTCTCCGGCCAATACCCTAGCCACGCAGCATTATAGCCAAGCACTCCTAATTATCAAGAAATTTTCCCGCCCATAATTGCGTGAATCTAATCTGTCAATTTCATCAACAAATGCTCCAACAGTTGTTTACAATTTTGATTAATGGTATTTACTGATAGAAAATAAGAGTTTTATTATTTTTAACTTCAAAAGTAATAATGAGGCGTCTTACCCGGCCGGGCCAAGGGCTGAATCCCTTCATCTTGGCCCTGAAACAAACGTAAGTTATGTATTACCAACACTGGAATCGAGTAAGCAACACAAAAAACTTCAAATAGCTCCAAATTTCAATACATACCACACAAGATCACCAAGTTTAAAACTTTCAGCCATCGTACACGACTGCTTTATTCGGCTTTCCACGACGAACTAACCAAAGAGAAAATGTATTCCATCGTAGAACAGAATAGCCTTCCGCGTCTTTTGGTTTGTCTATGGTCGTTGCGAAAACCGTTATTTTCCGGTAACACATTGTTACTATTAGGCCGGCCACATACATACGGAAAAATTCCGAACGGAATGTGTGATAGATCCTTGATTTTGTATGAATTGCTTTTCCTTACACGATTTGCACTTGCCGCAAACTATAACAAACCTGTGAATGCATCACATGATTCACATCACAAGCGCTAGGCACAGACTTCCTTTAATTTGTGATTGTGCACAAAAAAGGCTGCTCGGTCGGATCGGCAAATTAGGCAAAAATACTGACTACTGGTGGCCATTAGCATTCGTATAAGCTTACCGTGCGTTTACACTGGCGAAACATTACAACAAAACATGTTTAAATCTCTAGTTCCTGCCAAAAGTTGTATGGAACATTGACAGAATAAAGAGATTTCAACATGTTTTGTCGCAAATGTTTCGCCAGTGCAAACGCACGGTTAGTCAAACACATCCACACGTTTGAATTTCCGATGGCAGTGTTGTATTTTAGCTGCCTAAAAGACAGTGTTCCAATCTCATATTTTAACCTTGTTTTACGTATTTGACAGTTTCTCAATTTTTTTATCTGTGTTATACTATTTTCGTTTTCAGTTTGCAAGGGCGGACGTACCGCCAAAATTAAATTTTTACTTTGTTTTGGAATGATTTTTACATAAAAATGTCCAAAAGATTTTATCCGCAACATCAAGGTGAACGAAAAAAGGCGAAACTTGACATTAGCATATCTGATCACAACTTTCCATTGAGTCAAAACAATGAATTTAACAAAGGTAAACTTCCCAAATTGTAGATTTACTGCTTATTTTATTAGTATTCACGTGTAAAATATCAAAAAAACCTGCCAGTGTCTTTAAACTGTAAGTATAAGCACAAAACACAATGGATAATATTTCAAGTTAGGTTATGTACAAACTTTTATGCCTTAGAATCTATTGATGACAACTGGGGAGACGACAATGATGACGAGATCCTACTTCTCGCCAGCCAGGCTTGCGAGCAGGCCTACAATACCAGTGACATCAGCCAACTGGCAGACTACAGTATGTGTATGAAACCAGGCTCAACTAGCACTCAGCTTAATTTCGAGCCTACTCCTAGCACTAGCTCGTCAAAAGCCGAATTCACGTTCAAAAAACCTTCAACATTCAACACACCCACTTCCATATCAACTCACTTAAAAGAAAAATGCCACCGAATATCCTCACCATTACCAGGAATTTCATCAAAAGTAATACCTAATGCTAATGGACAAGTCAACATGTCAGATGACTTGATATTTAATGACAAGGTGTTCAAAAGTCATGATTCGGACCAAGTGTACCGGCAACTACTTCAGATGCAGGAGGAGAATGCTAAACTGAAGTCAGAAAACGGTAAATTGTTGGAAAAATGTGTGACAAAAGAAGGTGAGGCATCCATACTGCGCACTCAGCTGAAGAGTTGTCAGTCAGCTGTGGATAATGCCAGGTTGGAGAAGATTAAGGCTCAGGAGAAAGTACAAATGGAGTGGACAGAGAAGCTTAGTGCTGCTAACTGTCAGATGCATGATCTGAGGACACAGTTGGATTTCAAGGTTATTGTTTACTTTTTTACATGATTTAATAAGTAAATGATATGCAGTGCTGTAACTAGGGCGGTGCCAGCGGTGCCCAGGCACAGGGCGCAGAAATGACCAGACCAGGGCCACTAACAATACCTTTTATTTATTTTTATAGCAGCTCGCACCGGGCGCGTATAAGGCTAATTACGGCACTGATGATTATTTGGTGCTATTTGGTGTACAGGCAGATAACTTGCAATTATACAATTTAACAATTTTGTAAGTGTTTTCAGTAGCCAACAATCCTTTTACATCACTCTCCTAAGCCATAAGCTCAAAAAGTTAAATTACACACAATCAAAACGAATTTTGTGAGTGTAGCAGAAAATTAATCTATTTGTCTGTATACCAAATAGCTTGTTTGACTGTACTGTTAATTACTTGCAAGTCTGAGGGTCTGTATAGTTTGTGAAAGAACACCAGCACAGCTAGTAATCTAATAAATGTGTTAATACTGTAATTATCTTAAACAGGCACTTGCAATTGGAGTTTAACACTTCAAAATAGATAATTAAAGTAAAGGATAAAGAAATCACTAGCCTCCTTATACTATGAATATCCATTGTCAAGCAAGTATTTTCAAGTAATAATAACCCAGTGTACTATTACAGAATCTGGAAATAATAAGTGTAAAGGAAAAATGTAAGAAACTGGAATCTTCAAAAGTGAGACTAACACAAGTTACTGTTGGAGGAAATGACATATCACAAAGGTATGAAAACTTTGAAAATTAACTCCAAATTATGAAATGCTCTGGGAAAAATTAAATTACAGAGGAATGGCCTTTACATTGGCTGAAGAATGAAACTAGTTAACTACCTATGACCATAGATTACTATTGTATATAGCCTACAACTAGTTAAGTAGTTCTGGAGTAGGCTGAATATGGAGAAGGCCTAGTTCCATCGCACACTTTAAAAAATCTGGTATGAATGATCATCATCAATTAATTAGCATAATATACAGTATGTTGATGTGGTGTCTTGACTCCTAAGCTTCCCTAGTAATATAATTTTTTTAATATTACTAGGGAAGCTCAGGAGGTAACGAAACTTTGTCTCTCTGTCGGGCTAGTTACCTTTTGACGACTTATTGGCTGACAGGATTTCAATGAAATTTGACACACAGGTAGACCATGACCTGAGTTAGGACTTAATATATTTTAATCCCGGAAGTTTGTTTCCATGGGATAATGTCCGGCCTCCTTGCGGGCGAAGCTAAAGCTTAAAGATAATGTAGAATTTTTATTGAAAAAATAATTAATTCTATTCACAGGCATTACAACAACTCGCTACAGAATGATACACTTGTAAACCAAATTAAGAGAGTGAAGACAGCTTCCAACGCAGTGCAAACTGATGACAAGGCTCACATGCTGAAATTGAACAAAACATGTAAAGCAGGTACAGTTTTGTTATAGACAGTTGTTACTTTTGAGTTCAACTGTTTTATTAATGACTGGTCTTAGTATGGCTTTATCGGAAGCAAGTGGGTTTTGTTTTGATTTAAAAAATAATAGTCCAAACTGGACCCGTGTAAAATGTAAAGAATCTTTATAAAAATACATCTGTATCTACTCTATTCAATTAATCAAAATCATCCAAGTTATAAATCATATCTTAGAAGATCTGATTGCTGGTTCAATTTGCTGAAAAAATCAATCTACCTAACCATTTCCCAACTATGTTGGGGTCGGCTTCCAGTCAAACCGGATGCAGCTGAATACCAGTATCTTACATAGAGTGACTGCCTATCTGACCTCCACAACCCAGTAACTGGGTAATACGGGTTGTTAGACTTTCGGGCTTCTGACGACCCGTGACGACTGTCAAAGATCCACGAATGACAGCCGGGACCAACGGCTTAACGTGCTTTGCTTTCCGAGGCACGGGGGAGTCTCAATATGTAAAGATGGTCACCCATCCAAGGACCAACCCGGCCAACTTGATGCATCGACCCGCGGGGCTATTATTACCTAGCCACGAGTTATTTTTTATTTCCTGTTCACAATTACAGAACCAACAACCGACACATCAATACTCCCCTACATACTAGAACCGTGCACAAACCAGCAGCATTCCATACTAGACTACAACGAGAAGCTACAGAAGACTACAGACCTATCACAGAACAAGTGCAGGATATACAGCACGTTCCACCGACTGCCCACCACGCCGGTGCCCAAAGAGACGGGCAAGAACAAAGTGGTGATGAGCTGCGTTTATGAAGATGTTACAAGTGTGTTTACGGGGGATAGTGATAGGATTGAGGAGAGGTATTTTAATGTAAGTATGTGGGTTTTTTATATTCAAACTAGCTTCCACCCGCGGCTTCGCCCGTGTCAGAAGAAGCGGTAAGCATTATAAGTATTTATATAGGTATTACCCAAACTAGTAAGACTTTTATTGTCAGAATGATTACTGGTTACTTTTGTGTATGAAAGTTATGTTTAATATGTTTTGTAGGGAAAGGATTTCATAAATTAAAGCACAGACAGACAAGGCTGGACATTTATTTAATTAGGCTTGTCAGTATTTTATCAGAAAGCTACTTGTCCGTTCACAAAACTAGGTCTTCATGGAGAAGAAGGACAAGAAACTCCATGGAAACAGTATTACAGTTTTCTATCGGAATAATAGCAATAATATAAAAGTAGCAAGGAGAAGAACATGAATATTCCGTTATATAATTTACACATTATCAGTATTAAACCATACACAACAACATAATAACAAACAATCAGCCATAATTACAGTATAATATCAAATTACTTAACTTACGTGACACCTGCCGGTCTATTCCAAACAACAACGGCACTAGAACCAACCAACTGGACTTCTACCGAGCAACTGACCCGATAACGTCCTTACAATTCTTTTTATATCCTACAAACGTCACTTTATATCAAACATCTACCGTCATTTTATACTAATCATAGATGATCATATATTTTGGTTTAATAACTTCCATTAAAGGTAAATTAACAAATCTAATGTATTATAATAGTTTTAAAACATCATAAGGTAATGAGGCAATTTAATTAAAGCTAATTCGTTATTCTTAAATAAAATTCAATAGAATATCAACATCAACTGACAGTATTGTAACAATCGTTGAAACGGTTTATTATAATAAAATAGCAATATAACATCTAAGATATGCTACAAGTATCATTAAATATTACGTAATAATTTATAGTTATAACATCTATATTATTTTTAGGTAAACAATACTTAGTCAAATTAGGTACTTCTACATTGGTCCCAAGCTTCGTAAATGTGACAGATGTCAAAATTGAACAACAATATTTTACCATTATCATAGCCTCTCAAAGAATAATCTAACACGGCCATACTGACAAGTACTTCGTTCTCGAAGTACCTATAAATTTATTTTTAGGATCTCCAACAAAAGAGACATACACATCGAGTATAAATTAAAATAACAAAACCGGTTCTTTCAAAATGACAATAATCTCATAATGAATTATCTAACACGGTCAGACTGACAAGTACTTCGTTCTCGAAGTACCTAGTATCCACCGTCTCATAAAAACGACATCACCTGAACCAATTGTTATATAACCAAAGTTAAACCTTATTATGTAAGTTATAAAGTTGTATCTTGCTTTAGGTGCTCAGAGCAAATGGCAACTAATTTCTTCCAATATATTATATAACGTCTTTGTGACTTCTGCTAATGTTATAGAAAAACGCCAAGTTCTTAACTATTTAACGAGTAACTTTTCAATATAATTAGTTTACAAAACAATTGGGAAGTATTAATTCAGTACCTAAGTCATATAAATTCAATTGCTGTTTAATCAGCACTTAACCAGCGATCATAAAAGTAATTCAAATCATTCATCGCTCGGTCAATCTGACACTATTTTTGAAACCTGTATTCAACAAACACTTTTGCTTTTTACAATTTCACAAATTTTTACTTGGCTACTCTGACTGCTCTTTACTTTGGAAGTAAACACTTTAAATAATATATAACAACAAAACCAAAGTAAAATCAATTATTTCACAGACCAATAATACAAGTAAAAAAATGACAGGGAAAATAGTAATAAAAGATTAAAATAACTGTTATTAACTCCGATACTTAATGCTATTTATTTCCTTCAAAACAAGAAATTGTCTTGGTGAAACAACTTGTAAACATTAGAGTCTAATTCAAGTAATTATTAGATACTGTGAACACTTGGTTGTATTTAAATCATTCTCATTTGTGATCATTTAAAAAGTATGGATTGGATGTGGCTGTACAAAGAGTCGTATCCAAATTAAGTTCGTTAATTTTTATTCATCAATAATTTTTCATTTCACGATAGAATCTTACTTTACCGATTCAGCATTTTATATTTCGTCATCATGGTCTATAGCGCAGAATGACATTCAGCCATCATCTTTACATGTTAGACCGAATAAATAATGTGAAACTGATAGACTTTAATATTTATTTGATGTTTATACTTTATTTTAAATTTCATAAAATGGTAATTCCATTAAAATAAAAGTTTCAGCTTTATGTCAACTTGACATTGGTCAAAGGTATATACTATTTTGATCTGCGTTATCAAGTGATTAAATATAATTTTCCATGTAGATAACAGTCTGCTTAGCACCGTAGTTTTTAAAAGGTATTATGTATTTTGACTTGTTATAGGAAAGATTTTGAGAACTGAAGAAGATATAAAACCGCACTTACAAATTGTAAAAATATATTTCAACTGTTAGAATGTAAATTCATAAAATACATAGTTACGTTAAACACACTACGTTATTGCTTGTGTCATATATTATTATTATTTATTTATACCACAAATAATAATAAGTAGGTAATCTTTTTTTGGTTTTATATTGTTTTATATACCTGAGTTTTATTTTTATATTAAGTATCCTTTTAGTTTAAGAAGTATTTAAAAAGGTAACAAGAAAGAAGGAAAATAAATAAATGAAATTATAGTATCACAAATATCTAATTTTCGCCAATATATTTTTAGAATGTTATGTTAAACTGAAATGTACCAAAATTATCATCAAATATGGTAACAAGGAGGAACATTTATATTTTAGTAATAGTCCCTGACCTTAGACATGTTAGGGCTCCCACCTGCTGTACATGAGATCCAGACTAACAATAGGCCAGTGACTAACCAGCAGTAATTTATCAGAAGCCCCTGACCTTTAGACATGTTAGGGCTCCCACCTGCTGTACATGAGATCCAGACTAACAATAGGCCAGTGACTAACCAGCAGTAATTTATCAGAAGCCCCTGACCTTTAGACATGTTAGGGCTCCCACCTGCTGTACATGAGATCCAGACTAACAATAGGCCAGTGACTAACCAGCAGTAAATTATCAGAAGCCCCTGACCTTTAGACATGTTAGGGCTCCCACCTGCTGTACATGAGATCCAGACTAACAATAGGCCAGTGACCAACCAGCAGTATATATAATTTTTTTTTTTTCTTTTTTTTTTTGTCTATAGAACTGGATCATTTCAGTTCAACTAAATTTAATCAATTGAGTTTAGTCTATCAATTTTGCATTGTAAAGTGCAAACCTCTAAAGCTTATCTTTGTAAGCACTGGAAATTCCAATCGAATACGACACGTATTTTCATAATTATGTCATAATAAAAAGCTCAGAAGCTAATTTTAATTATCTACTAACTAATCCAATCGGCTAAAACAACAATTAAAATAAAATCTATCTACTTAATCATTCATTTTCATTATTATTATGTTTTTTTTCTTTGAAGCTCATTATTATTTTATTTTCTTATTTAAGATTCAGTTTCAATTTTTTTTATTTTATTATTCAATCTTTTGATAATACCTACATTTATACATTATCTTGACTCTAATAAGAGAGCCGGGTGATCTGTAACTCAGGATCCTCCTACAACAGACACCTTTCTCTATTTAAGATTGTGCATCTCATTAACCTGTGCCTGTAATATGATGTTGAGATAAATAAAGATTTATGATTATGATTATGATTATCACATTAAACAAAGTATAAACTATAAATTGTGACCAGAGTTGAAAAGGGAACTTTTTTATTTATTTATTTTTTTACGAAAACAACTGTCGAAAATGTCTCAAACAAGGATTGTTTTTTTTTTTTTTTTTCTTTGAGGGACTTATCAAATTTATTATCAACAAATCGACCAGACCTATTATAATTTATTACTAGACTATTCAATGTTCTCTTTTTTTTTTTCTTTTTTTTTATCAATCCAAACAAGTTTGTAACAGATACTGAAACAATCGCATAAACCCTGTAAATTGCGAATTCCGATGTTCGTTCTAAGACGGGAAATTACCTTATCTAAAAGTATAATTAAATAAGAATCTCCAAAACAATTGCGAGGAATTACTTCGTAATAAATATGCCAATTAGATCTAATCTAATATACTGTCTAACCCTTTTAATTTCTTTTCGAGCTATTTCAAGTTCTAAACATTTATAACTTTTCATTTATTTAAAACCCCTAAAATAGGTACACGTTTTAAAACAACTGGTTTGTTTTATGCCAACACTGATTCCGACTCTTTACTAGATTGTTTTCTTTTCCTTCAAAATCAACATTATGCCGATTTTCGTTTTTTTTTTTTTTTTTTTTTACCTTCTTAAAATTTATTTCTTAACTGATTTTGTAACCTAATCCACTATTAATTCCATTAATTCCACGGTAAATAAAAACTTTATCTATCCTAATTCCGTGACAATTTTAGCTAAGTATGTACAAGGACGTAAAGTGACTGTTCTTATTTGAATGATTAAAGATTGTTTTAGTTAAACTGAACGAACCGATTCATTTAACCATTTTTTTTTTTTATTGGTTTATGGTTTATGTTAGCAGAACTTTTTTTTTTTTGTTTTAATCGGTAGGTACTTCATTATGTGTTTTATCACGAGGTGACTTTACTTCGGAAAATAATTGATTTATGCAATATAGCTTAACATTTGGATTATCATGGATTGTCTATACATAAATATTTTTTAAATATTTTAAAGTACTTGTGACAATGATTAGCAAGTAATTAACATTGTCCAGCCATCCTCATTTTCATCCTTTGTAAGCCAAGAATGAACCAAATGCTTACACAATAATGACCCAAAATGATTTCGCAGTACCTTTGAATTTCATCATAGTATTATTTGTATTTCGTTTTAATGTAAAAGAGCCTCTAAGGGCCTTACCGACTTTAGCTACTTCTTATTGCTGGAAGGCTTCCTGATATCCTTACAGCAGATGGAGACTCCGTAATCCGATGTCAGAGTTGGCAGCGTGATTTCATTATTATGGTGCGAGTGAAGTCATTGAACCACCGACCAACCAACGTTTCAAAATGGTCATCAATAGCTCCATCGTCGATCATGAAAATAACGAAATAACATTCATTAGTAAGCAGTTTTAAAAGGCCAGAGAACTATCCCACTTCTGATGTCAGAAGAAGCGGTAAGCATTATAAGTATTTATATAGGTATTACCCAAACTAGTAAGACTTTTATTGTCAGAATGATTACTGGTTACTTTTGTGTATGAAAGTTATGTTTAATATGTTTTGTAGGGAAAGGATTTCATAAATTAAAGCACAGACAGACAAGGCTGGACATTTATTTAATTAGGCTTGTCAGTATTTTATCAGAAAGCTACTTGTCCGTTCACAAAACTAGGTCTTCATGGAGAAGAAGGACAAGAAACTCCATGGAAACAGTATTACAGTTTTCTATCGGAATAATAGCAATAATATAAAAGTAGCAAGGAGAAGAACATGAATATTCCGTTATATAATTTACACATTATCAGTATTAAACCATACACAACAACATAATAACAAACAATCAGCCATAATTACAGTATAATATCAAATTACTTAACTTACGTGACACCTGCCGGTCTATTCCAAACAACAACGGCACTAGAACCAACCAACTGGACTTCTACCGAGCAACTGACCCGATAACGTCCTTACAATTCTTTTTACCCGACTACGGCGAAGAAAAAAGGAGGGTTATGATTTTGACCGGTATGTATGTATGTATGTATGTATGTATGTATGTATGTATGTTCATCTGTTCCCTCCTATCTTCCAAACCACTTATCACAATTTGACAAATGAGGTATCGTTAGAAGCGTCGTGATTGTCCGCTGGTTATAGGCTATGTGAAGTCACATTAAATTAAAAATGGCGCCCTCTAGAGGACATAAAGTGAGGAACTTAAAAAAAAAAATGGTTTAATCGAACCATGTTGGGTATCAAATGAAAGGGCTTAATGAGCACATTTCAAAAATATATATATTATAACGCCAAAAGAATTAAAAAAAAATCAAGTAATAAAAACTAAAACCCAACTACGACTTAAAAGGTATAAACAAGACACCACAGACAGACAAATTAAAAATCCGGAGTCACACGTAATCTGTTCGATTTATGCCCTAACACGTGTGACTCCGGATTTTTAATTTGTCTGTCTGTGGTGTCTTGTTTATACCTTTTAAGTCGTAGTTGGGTTTTAGTTTTTATTACTTGATTTTTTTATATCCTACAAACGTCACTTTATATCAAACATCTACCGTCATTTTATACTAATCATAGATGATCATATATTTTGGTTTAATAACTTCCATTAAAGGTAAATTAACAAATCTAATGTATTATAATAGTTTTAAAACATCATAAGGTAATGAGGCAATTTAATTAAAGCTAATTCGTTATTCTTAAATAAAATTCAATAGAATATCAACATCAACTGACAGTATTGTAACAATCGTTGAAACGGTTTATTATAATAAAATAGCAATATAACATCTAAGATATGCTACAAGTATCATTAAATATTACGTAATAATTTATAGTTATAACATCTATATTATTTTTAGGTAAACAATACTTAGTCAAATTAGGTACTTCTACATTGGTCCCAAGCTTCGTAAATGTGACAGATGTCAAAATTGAACAACAATATTTTACCATTATCATAGCCTCTCAAAGAATAATCTAACACCCGCGTGGCGTGTCGATAAAATTATGTCCTTTCTCAGGCTCTAGACTGTCTGTGTACCAAATTTCATTTAAATTGGTTCAGTAGTTTTGTTGTGAAAGCGCGACAGACAGACAGCGTTACTTTCGCATTTATAATATTACTCGCTGCGCCCCGCGGTTTCACCTACGTAAGTCTCGATCCCGTGAGAATATCGGGATAAAAAGTATCCTATGTCCTATTCCAGGTCATGGTCTACCCATGTGCCAAATTTTATCAAAATCCGTTCAGCCGTTTTAGCGTGAAAGCGTAACAAACAAACAAACTCACTTTCGTATTTATAATATTAGTAAGTAAGGATATGTAAGGGCTAGTAAGGATTTTGCGTATAATTGGACAAAGACGCCAAGTGAAGTGATATATATTGATTTTGTTACACTGTAACTTTCCCTCGGTGCAAAAACTTACAAACCGCGCCGGGCATATTGTATTTTTGCTAATTTCTCAACTTATTGCTTCACAAAACTGTGTTGTTAAAATGAACATAACTTTGTATTCCATATTCCAGATCTTTAGCTCAATAAAATCCATACTGAATGAAACTCGCAGTAGACTGGAGACGGTATGTCAGCGAGTGACGACCTCCTTCCAGAAGGAAATGGACGAGAAGTACATGGACGTCACCTCTAGTTACCAGTATGTTAGCAAACAGGATCTGTTGAGAGGCAGGTTGGTAAAGTTTCATTTGTCACTGGTCTTCATTGCAGAAACACATGTTGATAATTCATTCAATATTTTTTTGAGTTTTCTCTGCCTTAGACCCATGCCACACGATGCGGTGCGGCGGCGGCGCGGCGCCGGAGCGGTGTCAAAAATGTATGGTGCCGCAGCACCGCATCGTGTGGCATGGGTCTTATCCATAAGTACAGGGCAAAGGGGTATCTACATGGGTGAAAACAACTTTATTGTGCCGTTCTCACGTATAACGGAGAACATGTTTTCAACGACAATGTTAAGTTTGTGCTTGGGATAAATTCATCCCAACCACGGAACTACGTAGTTTCTCTTCATTGAGCGTGGCGGGCCGATGCGTACTTGGCTAGTTTTAAAACAGAGCCATCTAGTATAAGTTTTTAGAAGCTCTCATAAAGTTACCTCACACAAGTGTGTATTAAATACGCAAACCTGGGTAGGTAAAACGGTCCATGCAAGATCTTAAAAAAGAAATAGTCTGTTTCAAGGTCTTTAGGAACTTCGTTCCTAAAGGGGATACCCGGACAGCACATGTTAAAAAAAAAAAGTTATTTGTTCTTATTTCAGTGCACTATACAAAGAAGAACAAGAGATCCTATCCAGAAGAATGGTTGCGACACTAGCGTATGTGCTAGATTCTTCTAGAGGAGTGCACTGGTTCTTCAAACATGAACAAATGCCTGAAGAGGGCGCAGAGAAGAGAGGACCGTTTATTGACATTATCAGCAGGATATGTGTGTTACTTGACAACGCTGTGAGTAGTAATTCTGTTTTCTTTTTACTGTGCGAAAATATTTCAAAATTAATGTGTAAATTTTGGAAATTAGATTATTTTCATGACAGTAAAGTAAGGTTCCGCACGTTGTCAAAGCTGGGATTTTCTGAAGACCTTCAATATTGCACTTTATTATTAGTACGGAAAACTGCAAAGTTGTACAAACATAGACACAGATCTCAAGCGGGATTATATTATGCACTTTACGTCACTAATAATAAAGACCAAAATATGATCTTAATAAATTCTTAAATTATCTTTCCCAGTCCTGCGCCACACTGTATAGCGGCCTACTACTATCAATAACATCCCTCATCGAAGCCCTAACATCTTCCGAGATCAACAAATCAAAAGTCCTGGACATTATAAAGACAATACTGACTTCTAGACCAATGCCATTTGTGGTCAGTCATGTACTTAACTTATTGAAGACTGTGGCACTATGGGACGGGTTCATGAAGATGTTCTGCCCTGGAAATGGGACGGGGAATCTGAAGACTGATTATGACCAAGGGGTTCTGTTGTATAAAAAAGGTAAGACATAATCAAAAGTCATTTAAGGCCAACGCAGACCGGGACGGGATGGCAAAGGATTTTGCCGTCAGTCAGCGCACACTAGCCGCTTAGATACCGCGGCATTCCTGCGCCTTGCCGCGGCGCCCCTCGGTATGTCACAACCAGCGCCGGCGTCCCCGGCATGCCGTTGCCTACCGCAGTACGTCGCGGCATCCCGCCGCGGGAGCCCGTGGCGCGTCTTTCAATGCCGCGCAACGAAATCCCTTTCGATGCCATGGCATCATTTTAAAGCATAGCAATTTATGCCATATTTCTATATCGATACGTTTGAATGTCCATTGGTAAAAAATTAAATCCCTTGCCATGGGCTGAGACTCAGCACTTCTCGAACGTCAAAATCACATAAGACAGTCCCCCAAAACGCCCTTCACCACTTCCTAGTGCTCTAGCTGGGAGAAGAAGTGGCGCAACAAACTCCTAGCAATATTTTGTTTTCCACTTTCATCACAAGTTGTTGTTTTTTTTTCAAGATTCATGTTTTGTACAAGTGCTTCTAAAACAAATAGAAGCATGTCTGAAATGTATGGAGAAACAGAAGCTTGCAGACAAGACAGTGGAGACCACACAAAACCTTATCATATTGTATAGCAATATCAATGACAATTCTATCAGCAGTTTGGCAAGAGAAAAATCCAGGTATGTAGTATAGGAGCTATGAGGAACGGGGTGTAAAGTTCACTCATTATCTATAGAAAAGGTAGGATCCTGTGACCAGACGGGTGTTGTGTCTGTTCGGCAACTGCTCAAAGATCAATCTTTGGGCAGTTGCCAAACAAACACAACACGAGACTATCTGTGTGTATACAACGTCCCGACATCAATGTCGGGACGTTGTATATTTAACTATTTACTATTCTGTTGTTGGTCGCGCGGTAAACTCTGCTTGCGCGATGCAGGATTTGGCGTGACGTCAGTGTGATGCGTAGTTCGCATGTGGCCATGTAGATGCCGCCACAGTAGTAAATACAGGGCTCAAGGAAATAAGGCTTACCAAACCACTTAGTATAAGAATATAGTGTTTCTGAAGTGAACACAACATTGAGCGATTTTTGGTAGAAACTTATGGATTCTGTAGTGCTTCACTTTTGAATATAGATGGCGCTAATACAAGTTTTAAGTTTTCACTTCTGTCGGTAGTCTCCATGCTTTTTTAGTCCTGACTCCTGAGTTTTAGCTACATAAAATAAAATTTTGTTCCAGATGTGATTGCCACCTCGTTCTAGTCCAAATCATAGTATACGCTTTAAGGATATGTGCTGTAATGTTGGAGAATTTTAAACATAGTTTTATTGGTAAGTCACAAATCTTTCACTATGACTGTTGGTTACGAAGCGTACTTGGCAATACACCTCAAATAGTGATCGTTTCTTTAGTGCTAAAACTATTAGATCCGTTTTAACCGTAATAATACGGGCTGGTGTCCTCAACTCCACGTCAATGCGTGTTTTTTTCGTACGAGTGAGATAATCGATTATTCGATCCACCCATTTACAGTACATACTGTATGTACTGTACCTATCTCCTCAAGAAAGACTAAAGACGCTTTGCCGGTATTTATTCGTGTTTATTCGGCAATAGTGTAGCTTTCTATCAGTGAAAAAAAAATTGGATCAGTACTTCTAGATTATTACCTCTTACTGGCAAATAATAAATTGAAACCTAGCTAGGCACAGAATAATACAGAAGGCGCACTCCGCGGTTTAGGTATGAAGCTACAAGTACGCGGCTGGCCCGTCTTGTCGGGTTAATTAGAGAGTGACGTAGTCAGAAGATATAAGAGTTCGCTATAGAAAGAGAGGCAACTTCTAGGTGAAAACTGTAGTTAATTAGAGCTGTGCGACCTGAATTGCACTGTATTGTGTCGCAGCAAGAGTCGCTCTTTAGGGTTCTGTACCCAAAGGGTAAAACGGGACCCTATTACTAAGGCCGCTGTCCGTCCGTCTGTCTGTCTGTCACCAGGCTGAATCTCATGAACCGTGATAGTTAGACAGTTGAAATTTTCACAGGTGTAATACTGTTGCCGCTACTGCAACAAATACTAAAAAACAGAATAAAATAAATATTCAAGGGGGCTACCATACAACAAACGTGACTTTTTTGCCGTTTTTATAGATAATGGTACGGAACCCTTCGTGCGCGAGTCCGACTCGCACTTGGCCGGTTCTTATTTAAATGATTTTGCGAAGTAAACCTTCTGTGCTAGGTAATATTTAAGCTATTCATATCGCCTCAACTTGGTGTGAACCTGCTTACTGTACAATAAAACATTTTCTATTTCTTTATAATATTAGACAAATATAATAATCGGTTTGTTTGTTTTATTCTAGGTGATAAACCAACAAACCAGTCTGAATTACTGTCAGTGTGCCGCTGCGGTATACAGCTGCTGTACCAGTGTGCCGTCCGCGACGTGGAGTTCAGTACGCAGCTGTCGCACAACGAGGGACATCTCATCGAGTTCTGTGAACTTATGAGGGGCTTCGAGCATAGTGAAGCGACCAGTGAGTATTTTATGTTATTTGGTGGCATAGTACTGGTGGTAAATAGTCACCGCGCCGCTGCCTAAAGACATCGGCATATTAAGGGCCGCACACGACGTATTTTAAACGCGCAGATGACGCGCGTATACGCGTTTCAAACAAGATTTGAACGCAACCTAAGCACACGGGTCGGTCGTGAAACGCGCTTCTACTGTGCGTATACACGCAGATACAGCGATACATACGCGCTGTAGGCGCTCATAGCTTCCGCGTTTTGATCAGAGGCTCTCATCAGTTGTACAATCAGGGTCCGTCAACTTTGTTCGCTAATCATGCGGCAAGGGGACGGGAAAATAATGCTACCATTACAATACATTACAACTAACAAATAACTATTGCAACTGCGGCGCGGTGGCGTGAGCGCGCGCCACTTCTGTACCCCTCCTCCGACCCTTTGTACTTTCCTTCACACGCGCGTTTGTATCGTGTTCCACGCGCGTTGGAATCTATAAAATCGGCATATACGGCGCAGAAACGCGCGTTCTTGAAATCTGCGCGTTTAAAATACGCCGTGTGCTACCGCTCTAAAGGTATCTTAAGCAGTATATTGCAGTCCCACAGACAAATCTGCATTGAATCTGGACAATCTGTCAGGAACCTACCTATACCTTTTTATTTTCAGCAAACATGCTATCGGAACTTGCCGGTACCCTGCAGTCTTCACCAGAGGATATGCCACCGTCATTCCATAGACAACCGTGGCTGAAAAGTTTCCAATCATTCTCTCTGGTCGACTAAACTCGAATACATAGTGATTACATGCTTTTTGTATGATATATTCTATTTTTAGAATAATAATGTAAATATTGTAAATAATCGAAATGATTTTGTATGTTTCTATGATTATTTAAGAAAGAATACAATTATTATTTATTTTAAACATTTTATTTGTTTCGTTTACATAAATATAAGACTTTTTACATTAGGAATGTGGAAATCAAAAAATACTTAGGTTATAATAATTTTATAAATCCATAAAGTACCTATTAATATAAGTTTTACACCGAACAAGTGAGAGGTGACTTAGCAAAATATACAATATGCATGATTTTCAGTTCTCTCTTATAATTTCGTGGACATGTAATTAATTAGTATTACACATACATAATATGATTTACAACAAACAAACACTGATGATATTTACTTACAGATTTTCAAATTTGCGTTTACAAAGAGAATGTGCGTCAACATGTATTGTTTTAACTTATCTGCTACTTGAAGTGAATGTTATACATCGAGAAAAACTTAAATATAACCAATACTACAATAAAATGGCAAAAAGTAAACAGGCTGTGACATTCACAAACACCCATCACAAAATCCATAGTGCCTATTATAAATGACTATCCTTGAGCCTAAAACTCGATGCAAGCCTATCCATAAATAATGATACCATTTTTTTTTATAATAGTGTCAAATTACTTCAATTTAGCGGTAAGACTGCTTTGCCCCAGTACTCCTGACATTGAGGACATTAAGTGAAAAAGAGCACACAATATCTGCTGTCTCGCTCTCACATTTTATCAACAAGTTTTTGGCCCAAATCTAAAAAATATATATATACAAGTTAAGGGGTCAAAGGCTTCATAGTCGACATAACAATATCATCAGGTGTATACGGCTGATGAAAGAAGTACAACATGAAACCAGCTGCTAAAAGAAAATGGAAACCTAGAATGCATCCGGTAAGAATTAGAAAGTATTTTGATTTTCTTAGGGCAGGCATGAGCCAGAATATGAGAACTGCGCCGGATACAAAAGCTGCCATCAGCACAAAGAGCCACTGGAGCCAAAATACTTGGATCGTCCATAATACAGCCACTGGTATGTATATCGAGAGTGAGTATCCATAGAGGCAGAATAGGGACATCATTGTTGGTGATTTTGCATCCTGGAAAGAGAAAAGTTTTGTTAGTATCGAGTATTAGGACCACCTGCACAACAAATTTGGTAATTTACGGTTCAAGTGTGCCTTACCCCTTGTCCTGACCGAAAGCGAACAATTTTCTGGATTAAGCCCTTGATCCAGCCGCCTAACGAGAGCCTCCTCAGGTGTTGGTTGTTAATATTTTAATTATTATCATGTGCTGGGCATACAGAGCATTTGGCACATGCTCCTAAAGGCAAGTGTTTAGTAGCATTTTTGTCCATTTAAAAATTAATATGCCACTAAATACTCTCTTGTTGATACAACTCTACTGTAACATCACTAAATTTTGGTCATATAGCTATGTATAGATCCCGTACTAAAGTATCGCTTACAGTACTGTACGGTGAAACCATACACTATTGACGACTAAGCATTTTTACGTTACCTCATTAATGAATATTAATTGAGCAAGTAGTACTCGATTAGCGGTCATCGCGTGTGCTCCCTCGCTCCTTTATATTATATCCTTTGGTCCGTTAAATACATTTATTGTACCTTAAAACGCAGCAGTATCATTGACTATCTTACAACCTTCTACATGGTCCTTCGAGCTATCGGGCGGGACCTCGCGAGTTATAGTATTCGTTCATTCTTTGGGGAGTTACGGGTATTTAGAATCTTGTGAGTAATCTCGTTCGGAAATCAGCATATCGGATAACAGTGATACGTGTGAACTGGGTGGACATAGTTTCGCAACCGCAGAACTTGAGCAAAGTAGTTTCAACAAAACCCTATAGCAGCACAGGGTGGAATTGCAATACTTAGAGTACACGAGCAACCTTCCTGAACATCCCGAGCAACGGAAAAACAGCGCTTCAAGCACAAAGCAATCAGCATCCGGAGTAACAAGCAGCAAATCGGTATTTACAGCAGCAGGACGACAGTGTCCAGATATAGCAGAGCATCAGCATTCCGAGTGGGACAGCAGCAAACCAGCGGCAGTCAAAAGCCAGTATTGTTCAAGTAAGATCTTTCCTTTTTTACTTCAAAAACTAACTAGCAGCAAAATGGAGGATCTTTACTATCAACAAATTGAACTTAGCGAATTAATCCGGAAAATACCGATAAATATAAAAAAGGATAGCATCGATAGGAAATCTGACGATTATTTCAAAAGGCGATTAGAGATGTTGGAAAAGTATTGGTCAGACTATCAGAACAATCATTTAGGTATGTGTGAATACGGGGTCAAGGAGCATACGTACTTTACAAACTCCGAGCATGAACAGGTTAGCAAGCATTATACAGCCGCCAAAACTCTAATCAGCGAACAACGCCTGCAGTTATCTAGTAAGCTAACACCTTTAAGAACCGTTAGGAGTACTCCAGCGATCCAAGAGGAGAAAAAAGAAGCCGAACAAGAAGCAGGGCCATCGGGTTATGAGCAACCAAGAAAAGTGAGCAGTTTACGTACCATGGAAACAAGAGGGTCAGCTAGCAAATTGGATGACCAGATACGTAAGCAAGCAGCTAATTTCAAAGCGTTCAAGAGATCAGCGGGTTTTATCGACCTAGACTCCATGTCAGAAAAATGGGAAATGGAGGACGCACTACGAACTCTACAAGCGCGCTGGTCACAAATCGACTCACTGCATTGGGAGATCGATAGCGAGATAGGTGGAGAGGACGATGACTACGAGGCAGTCTATACACAGCATGAGCGAGCATATATTCATTTGAAGAGAATGATCAACAAAAAGCTTTGGAGTGTATCACATAGAGAGCACTCCACACCCAAAATGGACATCCCTGTATTTTCCGGAAATTATCAGCATTGGACGTCATTCAAAGACCTCTTTACCGAAGCTATTCACAGCAATCCAACCTTGTCGCAAGCGCAAAAAATGCAATTTTTGAAAGGAAAGGTCAAGGGTGAGGCAGAAAGACTCATTCAGCATCTTCCGATAAGTTCCAGTAACTATGATACATGTTGGGAAATCTTAAATCATCGGTATAACAATAAAAAGCTCATCTTTACATCCATCATAAATACTATGTTAGGTTTATCAAACATGCAACATCAAACAGTAGGTCATATTAAAAAACTGCATGACGTAGCGCAAGAAAGCTTACATGCTATACGGAACTTAGGGATTGATATAAGCACCTGGGATCCGCTTCTCGTGCATTTATTGGCACAGAAGCTTGATAGCGAAACCTACGGAGACTACATAGACTCCCTTAAAAATTCCAGAGATCTACCGGTTTTGCAAGATTTCTTGGACTACTTAGAAAGTAAATTTACGAGCCTGGAAACATCCCGCAGGAAGCTAGATCAAGCATCACCGAAATCAAACAATCATACAAATAACGATTTTCCTGAAAATCAAAAAGCAAGACGATACAACTTTGCTAATAAATTTAACAAGCCGCATTCAAAAGCATTACACGTGTCAACGAGCAAATGTCAATTTTGCGGTCAACAACATGCCATGTTCAATTGCGAAAAATTTTTGCAGTTGCCTAATGAAGCAAAATTGAAAACAGCCGCAAAACTGAAATTATGCCAAAATTGTTTATTTGATCACAATGGCAAGCAATGCATTTCCGTTAGGCGATGTCGCAAATGTGACGGAAATCACCACTCCGTTTTACATGACGCCTGCTCAAAAAGTATATCGCAATCGAATAGCGTTGCAACAACAACAACTGACCCTAATCCACAAGAAGCTGTCGCAATGACTGTGCATGTGTCACAAAATGATCCAGGAACGAATGAAGTTTTGTTAGCAACAGCCTTGATTAAAGTTACAGCGATCGATGGATCTTACCATGTCTTAAGGGCTCTTATTGACCCTGGATCACAAGTTTCTCTGATCAGAGAAAGTGCAGCGAAGAAGTTAGGATTACGAAGATCTAAATTCAACGGATTGGTATTCGGAGTAGGGGAAGTCAAAAACAACTGTAACGGTGTGGTCACACTAAGTTGCTTCTCTACACATAATGACTTTTCGTTCAACACCGACGTACTTATCATGAAAAACCTACTAAAAGATATCCCGTACAAATCCTTTGACACATCGAAGTGGTCTTACATAGAAAATCTTAAATTAGCTGATCCATATTTTAACCATAGCCGTCCAGTGGACTTATTACTAAGCGCTCAAGTTAATGGCTTGATATTATTAGGAGGATTGATCAAAGGAGAGAGTTTATCGCAACCTGTGTTACAAGAAACACAGCTTGGGTGGATCATATACGGCGGTGGTCAAATGTCATCACTTCAATGCAACGTCGTCATGAATAATATTCACGATATTCAGCAGTTTTGGGAGATCGAGGATATAAGCGAAGATACAAACTTAACGTTGGAAGATCAAGAATGTGTCAACTTCTATTCATCTACAACAAAACGTCGCGAGGACGGGCGGTACGAAGTAAGATTGCCATTAAAGGCTGATATAAATGAAAAACTTGGTTCATCGAAAGAGATGGCCATAGCGCAGTTCCAAAATATGGAACGAAAATTTAGCAAACAACCCATTGTAGCAGAACAATACAAAGCATTCATTAGTGAGTACATTGCCTTAGGACATATGGTACTTAGTAACAGCAAAAATAGCAAACAAGCACTATCATGTTACTTACCGCACCATTCCGTGCAACGAGCAGAATCAGCAACTACGAAGCTACGGGTAGTGTTTAACGCGTCGGCAAGGACGTCAAGCGGATATAGTGTGAATGACCTGATGAATAAAGGTCCAAATTTACAACAGGACCTACAAGAACTGATTTTGAAGTGGCGTCAATACCGTTTTGCTTATACATCGGATATCGAGAAGATGTACAGGCAGATATTGGTGAGTGAAGAAGATCAGCAATATCAGCAAATAGTATGGAGGTACGCATCAGATCAACCTCTGCAAACGTACAAACTTAATACCGTCACTTACGGAACTAAATCAGCACCATTTCTAGCAATGATGACTCTGAAACGTCTAGCCTCGGATGAACGAAGAAACTATCCGGAAGCTGCGAAGATATTAGAAGAGTCATTTTATATGGATGACCTGGTCCATGGATCACACACCATCGAAAAAGGAAAGCAACTTATCGATGATCTCAACAGATTATTAAAATTAGGAGGATTTACACTAAGAAAATGGTCTGCAAATCATTCAGAACTCCTTCAAAATATAGAAAAAAGCAGCAGCAGCAACGGCGATATAATTTTTAACTTTAAATCAGAAAGTACAGCAAAAACATTGGGTCTTCGTTGGAATTCTGATAATGACATGTTTACTTTCAAATACAGCATAGCTAAAACAAACGCAAAAGTAACGAAACGGCTACTTTTATCGGAAATATCAAAAGTATTCGACCCGTTGGGATGGTTGTCACCACTCACCACAAAGCTAAAGCTGATATTCCAAAGGCTCTGGATAACCAAAATGCATTGGGATGAAGAAGTTCCTGTAAACATCAAAGCAGAATGGGTAGCCATTCAAGCGGACATGGAATACTTAAATCAATGCAAAATACCGCGCTGGATAGGGTATCAACCTAATGACGTCATAGAACTGCATGGTTATTGTGACGCATCGACTAAAGCCTACGCAGCAGTAATTTACGCACGATTACGGAAAGAAAATGAGACATCGGTAGTACTAGTTGTTGCTAAGGCTCGCTTGGTACCTGTTTGTAAGAGCACATCTTTACCGAGATTAGAATTAAGCGGTGCGTATTTGTTAGCAAAGTTAATGAACAAAGTCATTAGTTGTTATAGTGAGTTAAATATTAGGATCTATGGATGGACGGATTCTATGGTGGTTCTAGGGTGGCTGCAAGGAGAATCCAGCCGATGGAAACCCTTTGTTGCGAATAGGACCAAAATTATAACAACAGTCATGAAACCAAGCTGCTGGCGATATGTTAAGTCTGAGGATAATCCAGCAGATGCAGCCAGCAGAGGCATCTCAGCTTCACAATTAAAGAATCAAACGCTGTGGTGGCAAGGACCACAGTTGTTGAAAACGTTTGACGAAAAATTAGAAGCCAAGCAAATTATTTTTACCACCGATCAAGAAATCAAAGGAAAATCAGCAGCAAGCAAAGTAAATGCCGTCCAAAATGATAGCAAGGATGACATTATATTACAACTATTACTCAAGTTCAGCTCAATCAATAAAATAACTAAAATAATAGCATGGCTTTTACGAGCAATCAAAACATTACAATTTAACAAGAATGCAGCCATAGCAAGTAAGCATAGTAGCTTACCCGAATTTCTTACCTTGTATGAATTGAGAAAATCAAAATTACTCATTATAAAATACATACAACGAACTGAATTCGCAGCGGAAATTATGTCATTACGGAAACACAGTACATTAAGTAGCAGAAGTAATCTATTAAAGCTTAATCCTTTTATTGATCGCGAAGGGATTCTACGAGTTAAAGGCCGGCTGAGTAAAGCAAACATGAGTATGGAAATGAAGCATCCTGCAATATTGCCTCATAACAGTCGGCTGACTACTCTAGTAATTCAACAAGCTCATCAGCTCACCTTTCATGGTGGACCGCGATTAACTTTATTTAACCTTAGACAGAAATACTGGATCATCGCTGGAAATAATGCTGTAAGGAAAGAAGTAAGAAACTGCGTTATATGTAGAAAATATGAGCCCAAAATACAGCATCAACTGATGGGAGAGTTACCCGTAGCAAGAAGCAACCCCGCCCCACCATTCTATCACACTGGAGTGGATTATACAGGTTATGTAGATGTTAAAAGTAACAAGGGACGTGGAATTAAGACCACTAAAGGATACATTGCGCTGTTTATTTGTCTAGCAACCAAAGCTGTCCATTTAGAGCTTGTATCCGACTTAAGCAGTTCGGGGTTCTTAGCAGCATTACGACGAATGGCAGCCAGAAGAGGAGCGCCTCGTCATCTTTACAGCGATAATGGAACGAATTTTGTGGGTGCTAATAGAATGCTACAGGAAAGCTATCACGATTTCGAAAGTGTATATGATCGTAACTTTTTTGCGGAGCTAGCAGATCTAAATATAGAATGGCACTTCAATGCCCCATCTTGGCCTAGTGCCGGGGGTCTATGGGAGCGGGCCATTAGAAGCTTAAAACATCACCTCAAGCGCGTAATAGGAGAGCAAAAGTTAACCTTTGAAGAGTTCAGCACTATCTTAGCACAGGTGGAGGCTTGTATGAACTCTAGGCCTTTATGTGCCTTATCGGAAGATATCGAAGATTTGAATGTTCTGACTCCGGCTCACTTTTTGACCGGAAGGTGCGGAACTACCATAATGGAAACTGAAACAGATGCTCGAACTAGATGGTATTTATCAGCTAAAATAGTAAACGACTTATGGAAGAAATGGAGAGCGGAGTATCTAACTCAGTTATCCATAAGAAGCAAATGGCGAAGCATTGAACGGAATATTAGTCTCGATGAGTTAGTAACCATCCAGGACGATAATCTGCCACCTGGAAAATGGATGATGGGCAGAGTTATAGAAACTCATCCAGGTCAAGACGGATTAGTTCGGGTAGTAACTCTAAAAACAAAAAGCGGAATAATTAAAAGGCCTGTTGTGAAACTGTCAATCTTGCCAATTCCTTTTACTTCAAGTAACACGGTAGATAAAAATGTTACTCAAGCAAATAACGTCACCTCAGAAGAGCCTAACGTACGGATTAGAAACAGCAAAATTAAATCTAAATTCATATCGTTAGCAATGTCGTTAATCTTTTTTATTTCAATGATAACATCGTCTCACGCAGCTTTTAACATATCAGCGTTGCCTAGCAACAATTCGCTGTATTTTGAGTCAGTAGACAACATGCAAGTTATTCGAGACAAATGGAATTTAATTGTTTATTACGATATGAGCCCTTATTGGGAAGGAAATACTGCCGCCACGAAGTTCTTGGACTATTTAGAAAGGCTCTGTGCATCCCTAAACGACAAGAGTCACTGTAATATGATAACGCTTCAATTAAATCACGACTTCAAAGAAATACAGCACTATAATCAACTTATGATTAACCAGCACTTTGATGTGCGCTCCAGACAGCGTCGCGGGCTAATTAATGGAATTGGTTACGTGGCCAATAGCTTGTTCGGAGTATTAGACGAACGATTCGCCGAACGGTATATAAAAGATATACAGCTTGTAAAACAAAACGAGGGGCATCTTAATAACTTGTTAAGAAATCAGACCTCTATCATTGAGGCAGAATACAACGTATTAAAAAGAACCGAGCAAACTATCCAATTACAACATAAAACAATAAACAAACACTTAAACCAATTGGATAATGCTGCCTTTGCCATTAAGCAAGAAGTTGAAGGTTTAGCTAAAACGCAAGATTTTGCTCTATCAGCAGTCACAACTATCAACTTGCTTCAAAATCTCAAAAGGATCCAGGATACTCTGTTAGATATCATCACGGATATTTACCACGGGAAATTCAACGCTCACCTCTTAACTCCAGATCAGCTGCAGCAGGAGTTACAATTCATTTCTGGACAACTAACAAAGGATACTACCCTGCCCGTGGACAACCTTCAGTCCGACCTAAAACATGTTTACAGTATGTTGAAAGTAAAAGCGAGAATGATGGAAGAATACTTCATATTTGAGATAACTTTTCCATTGACTAGCAGAGACAGCTACAAGATTTATAAAATTATACCAGTTCCTCAGCAAGCTCAAAATGATATGATTAGTGTACTACCAGTTGCGGAGTTCGTAGCTATTAGTTTGAAAAAAGATGCGTTCTTCACAATGTCGTTTATGGAGCTCCAATTATGCCTGCATAATTATCACTCCTATTTGTGTCAAGTCAACAAACCGATTAATCATTTAAGCATCGACGAAAAATTCTGCAAACTGGACAACAAATTAAAACAATGCGGTGTAATTAAATCCCCTTGTCAAGACAGCTGGCTCGAACTGAATGATCCGTCGAGGTATATGTATTTTTGCTGCAATACCTACTCAGTGAGGATTATATGTCACGATCAAGTTTCCTTTAAACAGATGACTGGAGTCGGAATTATTGACCTAGGTCCGAAATGCATAATAAAAAGTAAAGATTTTACTTTATATTCTCATGCTATATCAGCAAATACACTTAAATCAAACTCTGAAATTCCGACCCCTCAGATAGCAGAATTAAATCATATGGTTAATATATCATTATCTCACTACATCGCATACGAAGATCCACTGAACAGCACATTAGTGGATCTGGGAGAACGAATAGAACAACTGAAGTCTGCCAATACTAACTTACAAGATTACACTCTGTCTACACATGACATTCATCAGTATATTATTTGCTACGGCCTGCTGGGTGTAGCCGTTTTATTGGCGTCATACTTCTTATGGAGGAGGTGCCGTGCAGTTTCTTCAGTGGAGCTATCACCAAGTGTGGCAAATAGTGTTGTGTTCTCGCGAAAGCAGAGTACGGCTGACCGTCAGCCTAGTGAAGTGAATATAACTAGTGAGGACACTAACCCTAAACGAGACGTATCTACGTCACCTCTGTCTAAAACATGTCGCTTTAGACTAGAAGATGTGTAACTTTTGGCCCGGGAGCATGTACGGTGAAACCATACACTATTGACGACTAAGCATTTTTACGTTACCTCATTAATGAATATTAATTGAGCAAGTAGTACTCGATTAGCGGTCATCGCGTGTGCTCCCTCGCTCCTTTATATTATATCCTTTGGTCCGTTAAATACATTTATTGTACCTTAAAACGCAGCAGTATCATTGACTATCTTACAACCTTCTACATGGTCCTTCGAGCTATCGGGCGGGACCTCGCGAGTTATAGTATTCGTTCATTCTTTGGGGAGTTACGGGTATTTAGAATCTTGTGAGTAATCTCGTTCGGAAATCAGCATATCGGATAACAGTGATACGTGTGAACTGGGTGGACATAGTTTCGCAACCGCAGAACTTGAGCAAAGTAGTTTCAACAAAACCCTATAGCAGCACAGGGTGGAATTGCAATACTTAGAGTACACGAGCAACCTTCCTGAACATCCCGAGCAACGGAAAAACAGCGCTTCAAGCACAAAGCAATCAGCATCCGGAGTAACAAGCAGCAAATCGGTATTTACAGCAGCAGGACGACAGTGTCCAGATATAGCAGAGCATCAGCATTCCGAGTGGGACAGCAGCAAACCAGCGGCAGTCAAAAGCCAGTATTGTTCAAGTAAGATCTTTCCTTTTTTACTTCAAAAACTAACTAGCAGCAAAATGGAGGATCTTTACTATCAACAAATTGAACTTAGCGAATTAATCCGGAAAATACCGATAAATATAAAAAAGGATAGCATCGATAGGAAATCTGACGATTATTTCAAAAGGCGATTAGAGATGTTGGAAAAGTATTGGTCAGACTATCAGAACAATCATTTAGGTATGTGTGAATACGGGGTCAAGGAGCATACGTACTTTACAAACTCCGAGCATGAACAGGTTAGCAAGCATTATACAGCCGCCAAAACTCTAATCAGCGAACAACGCCTGCAGTTATCTAGTAAGCTAACACCTTTAAGAACCGTTAGGAGTACTCCAGCGATCCAAGAGGAGAAAAAAGAAGCCGAACAAGAAGCAGGGCCATCGGGTTATGAGCAACCAAGAAAAGTGAGCAGTTTACGTACCATGGAATCAAGAGGGTCAGCTAGCAAATTGGATGACCAGATACGTAAGCAAGCAGCTAATTTCAAAGCGTTCAAGAGATCAGCGGGTTTTATCGACCTAGACTCCATGTCAGAAAAATGGGAAATGGAGGACGCACTACGAACTCTACAAGCGGTAAAGTAAGTAATCGCGGAGTGGGGCGCGTCTTCGTGAATGGCACTATTTGTAAGAACTGATTGAGGTCAGATAAATGACATATTATTACTCATAATTACCTGGTTCTCTATCTCATCATGTCCATCAGTATTCGTAGTCCACTTCAATGCTGCCCACAACGCAAGTGGCACGAGCCACACGTAGCATGTGATGGCTGTTGCTGCGATGGATACTAAATGGAAGTCATAGCGCCATATGAAGCCTTCCTTTGTATTCGCATTGTGCAAATAACTTGCTATGTTACCGCTCACTGCTATTGTGAATATCTGGAATTGTTAGGAGGCAATTGTTAGTTATGTCTATATTCTCCAATTTTAGTAAATAATAGGGTGTATTATAAGGAAAAAAAAATCTATTCAGTTAGTTGAGAAATTAGACATGATAGGGTTCGAAATTCTCAATGAAGTCATACCATAGTTCAATCAGTTCAGCACATCAGTCTAATGCTGAACAATATGACTCTCCCAAGCTGCACCACATAACCCAAGCCATAGATTATTCATCAAACATTTATCTACATCATTAAACATTTGCACATGTAGCTACTGAAAAATAGAACCCTATCTCAGCTTGAGTATTGCTGAATTTCATATTAACAAGTACTCTACAACACTTACCAGGGTAACAGAAATCCAAACAGGTCCATATAAATCTGGCTTTCCCTTGATTCTTTCATCAAAGTAGTTGCGTGACACCTTCTGTGGCAGCACAGAGGATATGATCCTCTCCACAACCTCATTTGTGTGGACATCAAAGTACTTCTGGTAATACTCTATAGTCCAGAAGTTGTGGTTTGCTGAAAAATAAGGGATATTAACATAATGATTAACTGATGTTTTTGCTTATATACAATACACATAATACATAAAGATACAAATTATAATTTATTAAATAAAGCTGAATTTTACATAAATCAGAAAGGAATTAAATGTTACCCTGCGGATGATAGATACTAGAGTAATGATGCATGATGGTCGTATGGCCAAAAAAACCACTGACATGTTAAATAAAAATACTAAGCAAACCCTTTTACCAAAAAAAATACACAATCACTTTACAATTACTCAGAAAACGGTAAATTTAAACTAGTGTTATTATTACAGTGATTAGATTAGAATCTAGTTAAAATCTACACTAATTGGTAGATAAACTTAATTGTTTACAAGACCAGACCAATAAGTAGTAAAATACGTGATAGGTACTAGAATCTTTTTAGAATCAAAAGTATTATATTTATTTAATTATAGGTCCTTACTTTGTGGCGCAGCCTCTGGTTCATCAATCGCTTTAGGTTCTTCAAAACTATAGTTTGGATTAGACATAGTGTTATTGTATTGATTTGTGTGCACTGCCTCCACGTCGATGCGTGCACTTCGATTATTGTGGTCAGGGGAATAGTCCTGGAAGTCCAAAAGTTCACCCGTGTTTACGTTCGCCATAATTGTTTACTTCATTTAACGCCAAAGTAATTAAAATCCACGCAATTTTAACAAATTTGTAAGTTTTTCGAGAAACCGTCACATTAGTCACCCATTGCCCCTTAAAAACTGTCAATTTTGACAGTACATTTTTTCTGTGTTTTCAACAAAAGTGTACGTCACCAATTTTGAAAGGCAGATATTCTCGACTTATACGAAAACGCAAATAACCGGTTTTTAGTCAACGCGACAACAAAGCCCAAAGTGACAACAACTAACTGGAACTATGATAAAATTGAACACGTAATGACTGTTTTATTTTCAAAATCCATTTATTCAAACTGGGCTGAGAATCAGCACTATTTAAACGTCAAAGTTACATAAGACAGTCCCCCAAAAGAAAGGCCCGCCCTTCATCAATTCATCACTTCCTAGTGCTTTTGCGAGGTTCCCTATCCATTTGCATAAAATTTTAAGACCTAATATAACTTAGCATAATTTTGTTTGGCATAATTATATTTCCGCATAATATAAATACGCATAACAGCTTACGCATAATTTTTTTAAGCATAATTTCACCAATCATAATAGTGCATAAGCATAACATTCAAAAGCATAAATATATTTACGCATAATGACATTAAAACATAATTTTTAAAGGCATAAGAAATACGCATAATAATTAACTGCAACAGAATAGATACACGTTAATAGATTCTAGTCGTTTCTGGCACTTCGCCGGCCGCTGCCGCGGCACCGCTCGCTTCGCTCGCTCGGCTCGTGCGTAGGGGGTCACAGTTCTAACCTAACCTAACCTAAACTACCAAACATTATTTTTGTAATAAATACGTAAAAACAACTTAACTTTGTTTCGAATATTTTTTAATGGGATCCCTTCTTTTCGCATAATGTTCTTTGTCCTAATATACTTCGGCATAACGATTTTGGCACAATTTGTTTTGGCATAATAATACTTTGGCATAATTTTTTTAGACATACATTTTGTTTTGGCATAATCGGCAAATCGGCTCGTGCGTAGGGGGTCACAGTTCTAACCTAACCTAACCTAAACTACCAAACATTATTTTTGTAATAAATACGTAAAAACAACTTAACTTTGTTTCGAATATTTTTTAATGCCTGAACACTATTATGCTAATAGTCATTAGGCCTACTAACGTTATGCTAATCATTTTTATGCCAAAACAAATTAGTCTTTAAGATGATAATGCCAACACAAAATGTATGTCTAAAAAAATTATGCCAAAGTATTATTATGCCAAAACAAATTGTGCCAAAATCGTTATGCCGAAGTATATTAGGACAAAGAACATTATGCGAAAAGAAGGGATCCCCTTTTGCGAGTAAGCAAAACCGAGTTCCCCATTGATCTTTCCCAATCCAGTCTTGTGTACTTCTCCCCGATTTTAATAGCTAATCTTTTGAACTGCTGCCAGACGCATCTATAAAGTCTTATTTATTTAATTTTGCAAAATTGGTAGGATTGTGTGAAATTAATGGTGACAACACTTATTATTTTCCCACCAATTGCCGTTTTTCATAAAGATGAGAAACGGCAATTCGTGGATAATTTTGGCATTTGTTGGTAGATTGCAACATTATCAATACAACTCCCTTACATTATTAATTCATAGACATCGGAAACGGTGTCGAATTTTCGTACATGAAAGTCGACGTTGTTGTCGGAGGAGTCTTATCTAGCTGTACTCAGTAAATGTTCAGCGGCTCAGTTTAGTAAATACATACATATATGGTAGATGCTTAGGATTAGATAAAATAACGCAAAAGGGGTAGGTATTAGTAATTCGGATCACGATTTTGGGGTTGTTTAGGGTTCTTTTTTATAGAGGTTGGTTCCCCTTTTAAACAACACCTCTCTCACCCCGTGGGGACGCGTATTTTTTTTTCCGCGCTTGATTTATTTCGGGGGAACCAGCCTACCAGCCCTGCCTCTCCCCGCCCTTTAGAATGATCTGAATTTCAAATACATGACTCAAAAACCTTTCCTTAACTCTAAAGGACATGGTTGCTTAGAACTTTATTTAAAATTTGTCCATACTGACCTAGATCATTCTATAAACAGACGAAATGTGAAACCTCCTCCATTTTTGAAGTAGGGCAAAAATGCTACTAATTTAGATGGCAGTCTTGTGCAAACTACAATGGCAACCCTTGAACTCCCACTTTTCACGTCGCATTAATGAAGTCGTCGTCGCGTGGTCGCCATTTTGTTTTCAACAGGACTTCGTTACGTCAACACGTATTTTCTGTCCGGTCAAAGAAAACTTAGCTGTACGTGATTTAGTATTATTAAATGTATTCATTCCATTTGTACGTGAGGTGATTGCAGTAATTACGTGTGTTTATCGTCCGCAGTGCTGTGATATACGCGATAACGTAAGTTCACTACGTGTTCATTTCTAAAATCTCGCCATATTGGTTATCCACGTAACGTATAGTTAAAAGCGTAGTATTTTGTTATTTACAGTGATGTGCAGTTGAAGATTGTGCTTGGCATGGTGACATCAGCGACTACGGTCGTCATTCAAGATGTCAAAAGAAGTAGCGGAAGAGTATGCGTCGAGTTTGGCGGACCTAACCGTCAACAGCAAGCCGCTGATAAATATGTTGACAATCCTCGCGGAAGAGAACATCGACCACGCCGGGGTTATCGTTGAAACAGTGGAGAAGCATTTGGAGAAGGTGAATTTCAATTTTTAAAAATTAACGCGTGTGAGGTGCCGCGGAATTTATGCCACAGTCACGTGAGATTCGGGGGAATAATGGGAAAGTGTTCTCGATAAATGATGACGCGCGCTCCTCGTTGCGTGCTTTACGTGTTTACAATGACAAGTGTGACTAATTCGGCCTCGTTGTAACCAATCGAAGCTCTAACAGGTATCTCCTACCAGATGTTCCTATTTCACAATATTACCTCAAACATTATGACAGCATTGGCCATCTATACATTTCTGTAAACTGTTCTTAACAAATCAATAGTAGCTTACAAAAAAACAACCTTGTTTTGAGACAATTGGCTGCTTATCATATCTTTGATGTTTGCACAAGTATTACCATACATTTCTAGTTGCAATGCTGCTTGGCTCATTGTTCCAATACTGTGTTATTGATTCATAAAAAATATATTCAAGTTGTAAGACAACCTTTGAGTTCTACTTTCGGCAGCACTTGAACTACTTTATATATGTTGCATAATTTGACATACATCCATTTGCCTTGTTGTCTTCAAGCCAAGTCTGAAAACCTTACAAAGTGCTAACTATAATAGTTTTATCACATTGTAGCTAATCTTGATAAAAGGCACATAATATTAGCTAAGTATGAAACTCACCTAGATTACAGTATTTCCTTGTAGACCTGGCAAATGTCCAAATTACGAAACTTTGTAAAAGATGAAGATAATATTACTTTGAAACAGAGTTTAGATAACATTTATGAGTTACAAATCAATAGCAATCATGTTATTTCTTGTTGCAAACTTACAATAAACAATTAGGAGATACCTGTATCAAAAGATAATACCAGATAACACAATCTGCCTTCAAGGGTATGTAATCCTTATCTTTTTCAGTTGTATATTCAAGAAATTGTTCACAATAAAGCTTTTTGAAACTGAATTCTTATTTATTTTTCACGTATTAATGATTAAAAAGGTTGATAAAGCAAATTCTTGTCTTATTCTATCCCGTACCATTATAAACAGTGGGTGCCAACCTTTGAGGGAGGAGGTCAAGTACGTACTTGGCCAGCCTGGGGCTTGGGACTAGAAGTTGTTTTTCCTCTACACAGGTACAACCCGACATCAAGCTGCCTGTACTGTATTTAGTTGATTCCATAATCAAGAATGTTGGCGGAGCCTACACTTCGAAGTTTTCACAGAGCATTGTCAATATGTTTACAAGGACATTCAAACAGGTAATTGTGAGTTAAATTGTCATATTTAAATGCTTTGTGAATTTATTGTTGATTTTGTGGCAGTCTCTAATATCAAATGTTTTCGCAGGTTGATGAGAAAATAAGGTCACAAATGTTTAAGTTACGGGAGACTTGGCATGATGTGTTCCCTGCGACAAAGCTGTATCAGCTGGATGTGAAAGTGAACTTGATCGATCCGGCATGGCCGATACAAGCACAGCCGCAGCAGTCTAACATCCATGTAAATCCAAATTTTCTGAAAAAGGTGTTTTTTAGTTGATTATTGTTTTGATGTTGATTTAGTTTAATGTTCTAGCTTTGGGCAATGGCCGCCGTTGGTATGAGGCTATAATAACTGCTACTTGCATAATATTATGTCCATTAGTAATCAGTATATTATAATTTTGTATGCTGTAATGCCCACTGCAGTATTTCCATTTGTCAGTAGTCTGGGATCTCATGCTTGAGTATACTGCCTATTTTCCACCTTGTATTTACAACCCAGCATGAATTTGACCCATACCATACATTCCCATTACTCAATACAACTGTTTGAGATAGGTATTCAAAACATCTATCATGTGAAAATATGGTCACAGCTATTATATGGAAGCCATAATAGCATTTTCATGAATGTCGGTGACAAGACTGAATGGCTTTAAAATTCAACAAATATGTAGGTGTAGGGAGACCTTTGCCCAGCCATGGCACAGGTTACAAGAAAAAAAACGAAAGACAAATACTAACATAACTACAGCCTAAAACAATCCCAAGATGCCTCTTCATCTTTCTAATCACGATATCTCTCCACAGAATCAACAGAATGTGCCTACCACCAGTACAACGGTGACACCAGTCCCCTCAGTTCCGCCTGAGGAGGACGAAAAGATGAGGAGCATCCTCGCGAAGAAGGAGCAAGAGCTCCTAATGTTGCAGAGAAAGAAGGTGGAAATGGAGCTCGAACAGATGCGGCGGCAGGTCGAGATTGCTGAGAAAACAGTGGTTAAAAAGGTAAGATTTATTTTCTCCCTAGTTTTTACTTGCGGCGTCACTCCCGTGGTCTTTCCCACAGGAACTGTGCAATTTTGTGGTGTATTATGTAGTTAATGTTTCCAGTCCATAAACTATTCCTAAGCAAAAAAAAAACACGTTGATATTGTTTTTGATGTGTGAAAGAATAAACAAACAAACACACCTTTAATAATATATTTTAAACCTTAGTCATTACAAGGCGCGATCTTCAATATCCATTCTATTTTTTATTTTAATTTCATTTAATTCTATTATTTAGCTATTTCTCGTAACTTATATTACATAAAACAATGGGCGTCTGTGTTGAATTGAATGGAAATGATATTTTTATACGTAACATCAAAGTCAAAGTCAAATAATTTATTTCAAATAGGCACATAATATGGCACTTTTGAACGTCAAACAAAGAAATAGAATTGATTCTAGTTGCCCCTTCCAAAAGGTAGTTTTCGTATGGAGAAGAATGGGCAAGAAACTCCACCGTTACTCTTTTAAAAATGTTTTACAATATTTTGTATACATTAATTATATAATTATATGTGAAGACGATGCACCTATAATAAGATTACTGTACCACAAAAGGTAAAAAGAATTATAAATGGAGCAATAATGAATAAATTAATTACCAGATACATGGTGCTCACATATTTACAAAGATTGTAAAAGTATACGATATTACAATAGTCCTAACATTGTTACAAGTAGTACATACAAATAGTAAATAAAAAAACTAAATTAGCTATCAGTTTGATTTTGTCCAGACACTAAATCGTCCTATGGAGCAAGACCAGCATGTTTCCAAGCATTCTTATCTTGGATATAATCCTCTAATTTGTAATAAGCTTGTTTACAAAGTGTACTTTTTATATGAGTTTTAAATTTTCTTTCATTTAATTGCAATATATCACAAGGTATTTTGTTATAGCATTTAACGCAGTACCCCATAAAAGATGTTTGTACTTTAGCTAATCTGAAAAATGGTTGATCTATTTTATCTTTATTTCTAGTATTAAAATTATGTCTATCACTTATTTTATTAAAAAGATTTAGATTTTTTCTTACATACATAATATTCTCATAAATGAATTGGCAAGGTACCGTCATGATATTAATCTTTTTAAATAGTTCCCTGAGAGATTCGCGGTGACATAGATTATAAATGGCTCTGACAGCTCTTTTTTGCAAAATAAATCACGCTTGCAATCCCAGAAGGGTTTGGCAGAGGTGGACCTAAAGTTCACTCACATTTCGCCAGTTACGGTTAAGTCCCATGTAATAGGCGGCGAGGAGGCGAGGCTATTGCCAAAAAATTACACGAAAATGACATTTTTTTTAATGATGTGATTAATTTGAAAATATCCATCTGAATTGCATTCTAAATTAATATAGTATAAAAAAAATTAAATAAAAAAAGAAAAAATAAGTAATAAAAATAATTTGGCTAATATAGGTGCATTTAGAGTTGTATATTCCTAGCCCTTCCAAACCTTGAATAATCTAAATTATTGAGGTAGGATCCAAAGAGAAACAATAGATTTTTTTTTCTGGGAAGTCAATAATGAATACTTAAATAATGAGAATGACTGAAAACATTATATTACAAATAAATATAGGGATAAATTTTTATAAATATAGATTACATTGATAATCACATGAAACATATGTACACAAAAACATAAAATTGTCTCTCAATTTAGATAATTACTTTCTACATTAGCACTAATACCGCTCTATGGTTCCATTGTTCAATTTATATTTAGACCAACATATTAGGCATTAAAGTCATTACCATAATTTACGCGGAATATAATAATTATTCCATAAATAACTATTGCAATCTGTGTTTCTTCCCGCACGTAATTTACTGTGTTAATAAATCGTATTTCCGATGTATATTACTCATAAATATAATAAAACTAGCTGCGCCCCGTGGTTTCACCCGCGTAAATCTCGATCCCGTGGGAATATCGGCATAAAAAGCATCCTATGTCCTATTCCAGGTCTACCCCTGTGCCAAATTTCATCCAAATCCGTTCAGCCGTTCACGCGTGATAGCGTGACCAAGGGAAATAGGGATACATTTTTATAAATATAGATTAACGTAAATGCATTGCCTATTTGCAATTGCAATCATGTAAAGCCAGAAAAACATAGGGCAAGATTCACACTTCGACTTTACTCAGCATAGTAAGTTAGCGTTTCATACGAAAAGTGTGCTTATACGAATATGAACATTATTTTCTCAAGCATAAGGTTTATATTCGTATGAAACTCTAACCTGCCATTCTAGTAGTACAAAACTGTTGGCACTACAGGCTATTTGCTAGCATCAGACCTTTAGGTACATGGCACACACTGTTTAACTTTGAAATGTTAAGATGTTGGTCTGCAGCCTCATTACTATGCTAATGCATTAGTTAGTTAACACCATTTCTTTGTCATTAATAATTGAAGGGTTAAGGGGACAAAGGTGTTATCAGTTAAAACCTATGTTCATGCAAAAAATAGGATTTGTTAATTTTCTCTACCTTCACCCACGGTCCACGGTCCTTCAATTACGTGCTATACTAATATGCTATATTCGATTAGTTTTCAATGGTAAATATTCAAATTTTACAAAACTTATATTAAGTCTATACTATAGACATATATTATACTATCTATTGGCGTTTTGACTGAGTGATTGGAAAGCATTACAAATATTTATACCGGCGACTCGTGTATACTACGAGTATAAATATTTGGATAGCCTTCGCGACAACATGCTCACTACTTGCTTGTAATTGATTGACCTTGAATAAGAACCCGAGAAGGCCCACTTTAAAAAGTTGACTGGATTATCCACATTATAAAGGCTCTTACATACTGGGGCGACACGTCGCGCGAGCCTTAAAATAGGTACTTCAACTTCTTTCGTCTGGATTCCGGTATTTCCCATAGAAACTTCAAGACGCCATTTCACTTTTTTAAGAGGTCGATATTAAAAAGGAAACCTATGTCCTATCTCAGTGTTCAAGCCATAGATCTATGATAGGGTTAAAGCTGTCTCTATAGTACCCTATAGAGACAGCTTATAGAGAGCATAGAGGCAGCAGCTACGATTATAGGTATATAATCGTAGGACCGATTTAATGTTTGGTAGGTATAGAGTATACCAAACAATAAATCGGTCATATCTTAGCAGACAGAGGCACTTTCTAATTTATTGTAGACATGCATTTCAGCCGTGACTGACGAATTTTTGGATTTTTTGGTCGTATGTTCGAACACAGACAAGCACTATCTAAATTGTCTGATCACCACTGCTCTCAAAACGGTGAAGGAAAACATCATGAGGAAACCGCCATGTCCGAGAACCAAAAATGCGAAGACATGTGACATCAATCAACCCGCGCTGGGCCCGCGTGGTGGATTACGGTCCATTACCTCTCACAGAGAGGAGGCCTGTTCCCAGCAGTGGGAAAATTATAGGCTGAATAAATTCATTTCAGATTCGTTTCGAAACTGTCAACAGCTTGTCTAGTTTATAAATGGAATACAATACTCAGTAATAGTCAGCCTATTCTTCTGCAAATTCAAAGCGTCGTGTTTATGATTCCTAATCATTGTTTTCTTGAAACCCTGAATGAACGTTAATGTTATCTTGGTGGTATGTACCTATATGAAGCAGATAAGACACGTGTTATTACACAGTCCTGTCTCGGCTAAGATAATGAGACGTGCTATGCTAGTGCACAGTTCATTGGGCTTAATACCGCAGATTGATTATACATATTACACTTTATCAACTGATTTAGGGTTCCGTGTCCAAAGGGTAAAACGGGACACTATTACTAAGACTCCGCTGTCCGTCCATCTGTCACCAGGCTGTATTTCATAAACCGTGATAGTTAGACAGTTGAAATTTTCACAGATGATGTATTTCTGTTGCCGCTATAACAACAAATACAAAAAACAATAAAATAAATATTTAAGGGGGCTCCCATAAAATAAACGTGATTTTTTTGCCGTTTTTATATATAACTAGCGGTCGCCCGCGGCTCCGCCCGCGTGGATGTCGGTTACCGCTGCAAAAAGCCTACCCAGGAAAGACACGGTCAGCAAAATGATTCCCAGGTCAATTCACAGACACCGACAGTAACATCGACGACGCAGTCATTATCCGCAGGCTGCACAGATTGTCTTTCTGTGTATGTTAAAGTTGTTAATGATGAAAATATTTAAATGTAATTAATACTAAGTTTTCACATCTGCCGGCAGTCCCGGAGCGCAACCCGTTGTTTTAGGATAGATAACTAAAGCGATTATTGTAGAGCTTCTCTATAAACAACATTTGACGTTAAATTATTTTCAGGTAACAAAATATACTGATGGTCGGGAGCCCCGACCCGTGATAGGGCAACGTAAATTTGCCCATGCGTAAAACATTCTTTTCGTAAATCAATTCCTACTAATTTGAATGTTTGACCCTGGGAGAAAAGAACTGTTGTTTAGCTCTGAGAAGAACTTTTGCGTAGGTGTAGTTTTAAGAACGAAATCTAAAAAAAATCGCACGAAAATTATTAGACTTCGCGCACGACCGCTGCGTAGGGAGCATACCTTACTCATAGATCTAAACTCCCCTCCCGCACGCGCACCCCCGCCTTGGTGACGCCCACTTCGCAACGGGCCGTGCAGCAGAAATCGTAATATTTTAATTTCGCCATAACTTCAAAACCAAACGTCCAATTTTAATCATTCAAAGACCAAATATTATCTACATAAACTGTACTTAGTGATGAAATAATTTATTTTGATAAGGATTAATAGCATGAGTAAAATAAACGCGTTTAAATGTAGTCCAAAAAAAATTCAAGATTTTTAAATAAAAAACAGTTGTTGTGCCTCACTCGACATAGATAGGTATAGTGCGTCGCGGACTTTTTTGAAGGTATTTATAAGATCTACAATTAATTAGAACATTTTATGGTTCTGTCTTTTATAGTTTAGGCAGCGTACGCAAAATAAGTAACTTTTCTGGTTGATTTTTTACACCTTGTGTCCGAAAAACCCAAATATCTTACGGAACCCTATTTTTTTCCAAAATAAAATATAGCCTATGTTACTCGTGGATAATGTAGCTTTCGAATGGTGAAAGAATTTTTAAAATCGGTCCAGTAGTTTTTGAGCCTATTCATTACAACCAAACAAACAAAGTTTTCCTCTTTATAATATTAGTGTAGATGGTATGGAACCCTTCGTGCGCGAGTCCGACTCGAACTTAACCGGTTTTTTTACTCTGAAGTAGTAATGACTTGCTTTTATACATTTTCGGGGCGATAAACTAGCGGTATTCAATTCTATCGTTTGTTCCAAAAGTATCTGATGAAAATGAAAAAACTTACCCTGTGCAGTGTGGGTGCCAATGTTTAGCGCCACTTACAAATTCTAATTCCTTTGATTTGATTATTTGAAAACGTAAATCCGGAATTCTAATTTTTAAATCACCTTTAAATTATGTTTTTCATTTGACAATAAATTGAGGTTAATTTTATAACCAATTAAATGGAAAATCCCAATCAGCAGATCATTGTAGGCGAAGTTGGATTTTTGCTCAATTTCCAATATAACTCAAACATAAAATTGCGTGGTTTTTTCATAATTATTCCTTTTTATTGTACTAAGAATTTCCTATAATTGACCGAGGTCGTTTTAACCAAAAACGATGCCTTCAGTTTCTATGCCAATGATTATTTTAACGGCAACTCGGCAACACAAGTAAATATATGAAATTGACTTTTATACTGATTAATTTACTTTTATTTATACCACTAGATCAATAAAATAATAATTTATAAGTGGCCTTGGGAATGCCCACTACGTATATATTTCTGTAAATAATTTATGTCCTACAACTGTCACAAAGTAATACAAATAAAGTCTACCTATAATGTATAGACATACTTATTTTCGCGTTTATAATATTAGCGTTGGTTGCGAAGTTGCTGGTTGAAGATAATATTATTCATGCAATGTTTTCCTTAATCGATTACTTGGAAGGCAAACTGGTATTTGGTTTTCCATCACAATTTTATTGTAAGTGGCAAGAATATGTATATGATTATTATGTGCTGAGAGATTGACTTTGTACACACTTTATAATGTTGGCAAAGATGCTAGTTATTTTGTCTGAAAAGTAAAGGTAAGTTGTTAGTGTTGCATTTCAGGACCGTAATTTAAACCTTAGCATAATCAATCAGCCTATAATGTTCCCACTGCTGGGACACAGGCCTCCTCTCTGTGAGAGGGAGCGGGCCGTAATCTACCACGCGGGCCCAGTGCGGGTTGGTAGATGTCACATGTCTTCGAATTTTTGGTTCTAGGACATGCCGGTTTCCTCACGATGTTTTCCTTCAACGTTTTGAGAGCAGTGGCGATGAATAAATTTATACAAAGTAAAGCGCCTGTCAGGGTTCGAACCTACGACCTACAACTCGTAAGTCGTGGCTGTTACCACTGGGCCACCACTGCTCTCGAGTTAAACCTTATGTCAATGTTTATAAAACACATAACAATAGGTATCTAGAAAATTCGTAAAAACTATTCAGCCCCGAATAATTAAAATCTTATCACGATTGGAAAGTAATTTCCAAAGACTGTTTATTACTATCGTCATTTAAGTTGGCTACTTACGTGATTCGTGTTTTATCAATTTATCACCTGTCGTAAAACAGAGTAGGTACGCTTGATAGGACAAACGATAATAATTAATCGATATTATTTCTCAACCTTGTACGAAATCTAACAAAAAATTTAAATAATTAAACTAGTACATCTTTCGAAAAACTTAAAACATTTTTATAAGTAAATTAATTTCTAGAAAATAAAAAAAAGATAATAGGGCAGCATTGTTTACAGAGCCAGAGGCGGCGCTAAGTTGAATCCGGCACTGTAGAGTGTACATGTATAAAAAGTCTCTTTTCGTGTCTCTCTGTGTAACCCCTTAGTGAAATTAAATGAAATTGTTTATTCTGTAAATATGATATCGAAATCACTTTTAAACGTCATATTAAAAAATATTAAAAAGAAGCTAGATGAGATCGGCGTTTCCTATCTGACTACTCTTTGAAGAACAAACTCAGATGGTCGCAGTCTCTTTTAAAGTCCAGACATAATTTTGGTTAGGCATATGAGGACCATGTAGATAAGCGTCTGAAAGCATTAGGTACACCACACCATCTATGCACCTATTCTTCTTTCTTTTTCTTCTTTCATTTGTCAGTAGTTGTTCTTTTCGACTACACAATTTTGTATTTATTCCGGAAGGTTTTTGTGTGATATTTACCCCAGTTAAAGCATATTTCTAGATGTCGCCACATCCGTACACGTACGCAATCATTCACACCAGTAAATTGTTCACGTGCGAAGCGGGGGCGGGTCTCTCTATTAATGATATAATAGTCATAGGTAAATGAGCAAGAACTAGGTACAAAGTGAAATGTCTATACTACCTTTCTGTCAATAGGTCCTGCCGACTAATCGTGAAAGTTGTTTACGACTGGTACCAATATGTTAATCAATTTTATTAGTATAGCCGGTTTTTGTTGCACAATATAACGCAATTAACATAAATGATTGACATTTCTTATCTTAAAAAAATATAAGCTGCTTATGTGAGAATGACTGGTATAAATAAGATTATTAAAAAACGTCAAGTGCATTCAGTCAACGCAGGTTGAAGGGTTCCGCAGTTGGGATTAATATTTACGCATGCACACGGTACACTATTGAATTTATCGACCGCGATAATATTTGTATTTCATAGTATTTCTCAAAAAACTTATAAAAACAAAAATGCGGTAGTAACCGAAAATATCGCATATGTCAAAAAATATTGACTTTCATCCCTCAGTTAAATGTATGGGTTCTGTGTAGCCACCATTTTCATCGATATAGTGCCAATGATACCAATAGTTTCTGAGTAAAATAACTGGGTCATCCGGACAGACAGATAATAATAAACGAAATTATAAGGGTTCCGTTTTTGTCATTTGGCTACGGAACCCTAAAAAGTAGATTTTATCTACATCTAACAAATATGACAGCTCCAAATTATCCATTCTAACGAACTCTCACCGTTTTTATTACGTATTAAGTTTGTCCGACAGAAATCACTTAGATCGATAAAACTGCACATTGTAAATTTCTGTTTTTATTTTCCTTGAACACTTGATATTTAATTAGTTAGAAATGACATGGATTCGAAAATTATTGCTGCCATTCATATGTGTTCACATAAATCAACATAATGTATGAGCGTATCATAATTATGAATACAATGACCCCTTAAGAGGTTAAGGGTGTACAAAAATTGAGCCTGTATAATATTTAAGACGTGATAATTTTACTAACAGCCAGCTGCATTGTTGTTACAGGTGCCATCAATACCAGCAACAAACAACATCTCTAACAGTGCGCCGGCGCCACCCGTACAGCCTGTGGCGCCCGAGGTGTCCAGCATATCCGTCAAACAGCGGCTTGGACCGGTGAGTTCACCTTAACATTACCACAGTCATCATCTGCCTAACCTTTTGATTTCTGACTACCCGTCCTGACGGTCAAAGTTCTACAAATGAAAGCCAGAATCGATGGTTTAACGTGCTTTCCGAAGCATGGAGGGGTCTTAGTATAATTGCCGACCATCTATTCCATCATGGACCGACCTCGGGGAGCGTAGCCTAATCGATCGATCGACCCGTGCGGTCGTTCTTTTAAAGCCACGAACCCCTCTACATTAAACAAGTTAGGGATCGAAAGTTTTATGTCGTTAAGCAAGTTTGCATCATTGTTGTCTCTATTTACAGCCTGTGAACAAGCCGGCGGGTCGCATCGCACCTGTCAGCGCCGCGCTCGTGGCCGCGCGCCGCGACCCGCGCTTGGCGCGCCAACCGCCGGCCGCGCGCGCCGCCCTGCCCGCCGGCCCGCCCGCCGGCCCGCCCGCGCGCGGCCCGCCCGCGCCGCCACCTGTCGCCGTCGTGGCCCCCGCGGCCCCTGCGGCCCCCGCCGCGCCCACAGCCGCCATCGCGCCCAATGTCTTCGACATCAAACCGCTCGAGCGCGTCACCAAACGGAAGAACGTCATCACCATAGACGTCAGACCGGACGGCGAGGCCGCCAGACCTAGAGACCCGCGGCGGAATGACCCGCGCCTCGACAAGCGAGACCCGCGCCGCACGCGCGAGCGCAGGCGCGAAGAGATGCGCCGCGCTGAGATAGAGCGCATCTCAAACAAACCCGAGCCCGAGCGCGGTCCCATGCCGGCGTACGTGGACAAGATGCCCGACGCCAAAAAGATAAGCAAAATGCCGCCGATACCCAAAATCTCTCGGCCCCAGGCGAAGCGAGACGGCGATGCCGTGCCGGCGAAGCGCAAGCGAGACTTAATACGTGCCGAGCGCAGGCGGCGGCGCGACGAGGAGGCTCAGAAGGAGCGCGCGCCGGCGCCGGAGCCGGGCGAGGTGGTGACGTTCAAGGAGCTGCGCAACTACAACAAGGAGCACTACATGCGCCGCAACCGCCAGAAGTCCGACAGCCCGGAGCCGGCCGCCGCGCCCGTCCCAAGTAAGATATCCCTCTCTGTAGCCGCGAGCGCCCAGACCTCTGTGATACTAGATATAAGCCGGAGCGTGCATACGCTTGTTGTGTGGAAAATAAAATGTTTTTTAACTCTTGGAGTATTCATATTGACGTGTTTTCTACGGCGCTTCTTTCTGTACCCTACTTTACACCAGTCGACTTCGAATCCTAAGTTATCTGTGTTGACTATCGAGAGTAATTAGTTCAACTTTAATTGGTTATTCAGTATTCATTGCACTTAAGTTTTACTCTAGTCATTGATCAATAACATTGCGTAAACTGATCAGAGGACTCAATGCACAATCACATTTTCTTCTTGGTGTGAGACAATGATTTAACATGATTTTATTCACTCTTGCAACTTTTCAATCGCTAACCACACGAATAGAACTTATCAATGAACTAGCATTTCATTTTCCTTAATGAAATGGCATACATCACGAAAATATTGGAGAGCCTTGAACAAACAACATTGGAACCTCATTATCTACGTTGAAGTATTTTGGACAATATTCATGGACTGTGAACACACTCGAAAACTGAGGACATCGTTGGACTCTGGAGCAGCTGAACTATAATTTGTTAAAGGACGTAAAAATGGACAGTGCTATGCGTAAGCGCCAGCATAAAGTGATAAAAAACTCAAAACTTGTAGCCGTCACATTTTTCGAAGGACTTCTTAGGTTTATAATTTAATCTGGCTCAAAAAAAAAAACTAACGAAAAAGTCTGTTGTATTTTTGGGGATTTGTTGTTTTTTATCATGAATGACATGAAAAATAATTAAAAAAAAACAACAGCGAACGGTAGGAAACTAAGTGAAATACGTGAAAAAATAATGTTTACCGTAAGTATATTCATTAAATGCTAACTAATTTTAATTACTGGTGAGTTTTGTAACTTTTCTTTATATCTAAAAAAGTTTTTTGTCACAGAGTATTGAGCAAACGGAGTGCATGCTTCGCTCAATCTGTGATACGGTACATCATGGAAAGTTTAAGATGACAACCATTCAATTAAATAAATCTCCATACAATTCTTTCAAGTCAGCATTTCAAACGGTAAGCGGAGCCATACAATTAGGTATTTCATGGGAGTGGCTGTGAATTTTGTAAAAGATTGTTATTTGGATAACCTCCGCGGCGGTTGGATGTAGACTTTTGCGGCGAACGTGTATTTCTGGAGACGTAGCCTTAACACGTTCATCTAAACATGAGCACTCCATTTGTTTGCTTCTCTGTGGTCCATCCAGTCAGTTCCTAAATCTTACTTCATTCTGAATGAACTCTGCCCTTTTCTAATCTGTCCAAGACTTCTTCTTATCTACTAGATTTAGCCTGAGGTTTTATTCGCATTGCGAAATCTAAATAATTAGTTTATAAACTTAATTCAAATATAAATTGTTTACTAGCTTACTATTTACTAGCTGCTGCCCGCGGTTTCACTTGCCTAGGGGCAAAAACTATACACTCGGATAAAAAGTAAAGTAATCTATTATGTTATTCCAAGAAATATTTTGTCTGTCTGAGTGTCAAAAGGGTTTGAATTTTCTTCCGAGGAAACTGGCGGCATAGGCCAAAAAAAGTTGTGACGCACGTTGAAAATACTTGAACAAACAAAAAAATGCTTAGTAGCAATTATGTGTGCCCAAATAGGGAATATGCATGTGATTCAAATATGGGTCAAATATTTTTTTTTATAAACTATGTTACTTCAGAATTATGCCTCCATCAATATTTTTGAACAAAATTTCTTTTTGAGCGAGAAATTAATTTTTTTAAAGTACCAAAAAACTGTGGGTAATTCAAATACTTGAAAAGGCTAAGAGCGGATGTGACGTAACAATCCGGAATAGCAATCAAAATGTCAGTGTCAAGTCAATGTCAAACGTTCTTAGAAAAAGGAGTATTTGACGTTGACTTGACAGTTGCTTGTCTGTTTTCACTGAGTGTGACGTCACCACACCAAGCGCGCCAAATGGAGGGCGTTTAAATAGCCCGGATCGGTTGGATATTTTTAAACATTTTTTTAAATACTTTAAATTGCTTTTTTGCCGTCGAATTTTTTTTTACTATTATTTGACGCTAAAAACTATCGAATAAAAAAATTAAAAAAATACATGCATATTCCCTATTGTCTCGTCGCCGAGATATTTGAAGGTAAGGATCGCCACATGAGAACAGTACCACCTTTAGCCTTAAATATCTCGGAAACATGGTACTGTAGGGGGCACATTTTACAAAACATAAAAAAAACAACATTAGTAATTGATTCAGGCGTGACTTTACGGAAATCCATACTAATATTATAAATTCGAAAGTAACTTTGTCTGTCTGTCGGAATGTTACCTTTTCACGCCTAAACCACTGAACGGATTTCGATAAAATTTGGCATGGAGATAGATGGCATCTCGGGGAAGGACATAGGCTACTTTTTAACGACATACCACGCGAGCGAAGCCGCGGGCGGAAGCTAGTCCATTATAAAATACAATAGACGTAGATATATTTAGTAACCTATTCTTCAACAGTCATTAAAAACCCTGTAAGAAATCAACACGTGTTTCACCACTCAACGAGGCATCCTTGATTACTTGGGGAGCGTTCAAGTATTACGTAACGAATTTGGGGGTGTGGGGGTCTTGTAAAACGTTACGATGCGTTACAGGGGCGGGAGGGGGTTTGGGGGGGTTGAACTACGCGTTGCGTAACATTGTATCACTCCAAAAATGCGTAAATACTTGAACGCTCCCTTAGCCGATTTACAGGATGCTTTGTTATTGTGGTGGTCCCAAGTAGTTTATGAGTTAGCCTCAATAATATGCTTTTAATCCAGGTCATCGTTAAAATTTTTGCCAAGCAAGTAGGTACCCGCCACTGCTATAAAAAGTGAAAAATAAAAACAGTTTTCAAAGTGTGAAACAATACTATTCTGCCTTATCCAGAGACGTCAAATTCAAATCATTTTACTATACCAATTAAGGCACATAAAAGGCAGTATGTAAAAATTTCCAAAAAAATGATAATTGATTCTAGTTGTTCATTCCAAAAGTTTCTTCGTATGAGAAGAATGGGCAAGAAACTCCATAGTGACTCTTTTAAAATGTTCATTGACAATTTTCCGTTTAATAAATGATGAATCAGATTCTGAATTAAAGTAATCACAGAAATTATTGACATAAAAATAGAAAAATATACATATAAGTGGCTTCCATCCGCGGCTTCGTCCGCGTGGTAGGTCGATAAAAAGTAGCCTATGTCCTTCCCCGGGATGCCATCTATCTCCTTGCCAAATTTTATCCAAATCCGTTCAGCGGTTTAGGCGTGAAAAGGTAACATACAGACAGACAGAGTTACTTTCGAATTTAAATATTAGTATGGATTAAATCAGCAACCAGTTGGATATTATAATCTTCTAATTTGTACCTAATATGCTGGTTTACGAAGTGTACTTCAAATATGGCTTTCATTTCATCATCATCATCATTTCAGCCGAAAGACGTCCACTGGACATAGGCCTCCCCCTTCTTTCATTTAAATGTAATGTATTACAAAGTATTTTGTTGTTAGATTTAACTAATCTGATTCTAGTATTAAGTATAAAATGCTGTCTATCGCTGATTTTATTAAGATGATAATTGTAGATTTTTTCTTATTTTCATAAATGAATTGACAAGGGACCGTCATAATAACTTATATTCAGCATTTCAATGTATATGATTGAGATCGGAATATTGAAACGGATACTCGAGTACGGTTACTGGATAGTGGCTAAATATCCGGCCGGATACGGATGGAAAAAAAACATCTTTGTCTGGATGGCAACGCACCTGGGATGTCGGTGCTCCACAAATATCTTTAAAAAAAATGTTACGTTTTATTTTTTAATGCATAAAAAGGAGGAGGTGAGTGTTTTTTATACGACACGTTATTAAATGTATTTGCACTGATTTATTTAAGATTTCTGGGCCAAATTTATTTACACATGCGAATGTGTAAATAAATGAAAACACATTTTTTTTTAAAGTTTTCTATATAAGCTGGATTATATAGCTGAAGGGAGTAGGTACTTCATGTTTCCGTTGTTTTCCGCCAAGATTGCCAGATTGTCTATTTCCGTGATTGTCGTCATGAATCCATAAATACAACAGACGGAAAAGCATTTACAAATTTTTAATAGTGAGAGTATTTGGCTGAAAATAATCTGCGGTTATAAAGAAGTGGCACCGGCACAATATTTTCTAAATTTTGAACCGACTCAAAAAGGAGGAAGGTTATGTTTTCGAAAACTGTTTGTTTACTGGTCTTGGATGTTTCATATACAACACCATCAACTTTGAAAGTGATTTAGTTTGTAAGGTGTACCCACACAGGAACAGTTTCTCATTAACCTACACTGTTTATTACTGAATAACTAATTCTTACTACTCTCGATTGTCACTGGATATTCTTTTGATTTTGCGATATTTCATACAATAACTGGTCAAAAATGCTGGCACCTGATGATAGCCACTGCAAACTTGAATTTAACTTTGTTGAGATTTAAGAAAAGTAGAACAATTTTATTATAAATACCTTTAGTGCTCATATACACGGGCGGCACGCGCCAACGGCAGAGGCAACTGCAGCCGTCGACGCGTTTCGATGGCTGCAGTTGCCGCATACACGCGGTGACGTGTCGCCGTCGATACTGCCGTTGGTGCGAGCCGCTCGTGGATATGAGATGAGCACGTGAACATGAGTGTAGTATTGTTACTGCATATTGTAAGTAATCTTTTTAAGTGTTTAGTTTATAGAATAGAAAAACAAAAAAATTCGCTAATGTTCAATTATGATTTATGCTGAATTTAACCAAGCTTATTGTGATGGGGACCTACATCATATTAAGTAACACATGCTGCAAAAATACGGGCTTTAGTATTTGATACTTTACTAATTCTTTTCATTCTGAAAAAAAAAAACCATATTAAATCTAGTCTGAAAAAAAATATATAATCCATTCTGAAAAAAAAAAACAAATTAAGTCAGCTTGAAGTTTACTTTTATTTTGGTTTCAATTTCATACCTACTTAGGCGATCTTCACACTGCCCCGCATGATGCAGCGTAGCGCGTGGATGCGCGTTCTTCCGTTGCTTGTAAGTATCTCCGTTTGTATAGAAAACAGCGTGTATGCGCGTGATCCGCATGAACGCGCGTGGATGCATTTTCTGTGTGTTGGACTGTGCGTGTTTTCTATACAAACGGAGATACTTACAAGCAACGGAAGAACACGCATCCACGCGCTACGCTGCATCATGCGGGGCAGTGTGATAATCGCCTTAGTCTCCTTTAGAACAGTAGACGACATTTTTTTTACTAATATTATTGCAGCTATTTAAATTTTAATAGTGTAACCTAGGTATGGGGGCAATTGGGCATGGCTTGCAGAATATCCGGATGGAAAATGGCTGTCCGTAAACAAAAAAAAAAAATTGTAACTGACTGTTTTTTTCTTTTTTGTTATATATACCTGCTATGATTATGTAGATATCATTTGAATGTCGCCACTAATACAGAAACACAATTATTCAAGTTGTTACCAGATTAAGTATAATTAAGTAGATATCTATTTAAATGTAACTAGATAATAATAAATAATGATATATTTATAAAATCTCAACAAGGTTACTTACAATGCACGCAGTTTGCTTATCACTTTTTCAAAGCACAAAACACTCAAACAAACAATCTATATAACAGAAGATCGCATCTTTATTCTGAACAAAAATATTACAACGCAAACGAATAACTGGAATGACCCAAATACTTCAGCAAGATACTGTATACTAAAGTGACCTACAACGGCATTCATATGCAACTGTTTCAATAAATGGATATACAAACACATTTTATAATAGACCTTCAGTATTAACTTCACACAAGTGCATTTAACAAACTACTACAAGAGATGTCGCTTCTTGCATCGCATGGACCGTCATATCTCGCCTTGTCGAAAGCCAGGTCAACAGGTAAAAAAGGTTAAACGGTACAAGGCAAAATAGACCCTAAACACATCATTAACCATAGTCATAAAGATAAAGTCGTATTTGCAGGTGCTCCAGAAGTCGTGACAGAGACTAAGGATGTAGATCTTAGGGTTTTACCGGCAGTGGTGACTGAGGCAAAAGCCGCCACAGTTGCGCAGAAACGACCTTCCACTGAAGCGGTTGAGGTTAAATCCAAGAAGAATAAACTGGATAAGTTTGATGTGTAAGTATCTCTGGTCTTGCAAATTCCTTCTTATTTTTTCTAAGTTTGCTATACTTAGTTCATATTTTTGACTTATTCAAAGACGCCCTTACTTTCGTTCAAACTCATTTCTTCATCCATTTTAACATGAGTCGCCCTCTTTCTAATTAAGAATTAGGCAATCTAGTTAACCGCTGTTTCCTATCCGCCCGCAACCATGCCCCACTGGACACACTCTCGTCCAACTTGCTCTGCTAGTCTTCACCCAAATTTTACCTACTGCTGGGTACAGGGTACCTTGTCAGGTTTTTCGCCGTCATCACTGTAACAAATATCTCCTCACTAAAAAACCACATGCTTCACACAATTTATTGCTTACCAATAACCACCAGTCAAGACAACTAACACATGACACATTACAGACTATTCGGCAACGAAGACGTGGACTTACGTCAACTTCCCCAAGTGGACGAGCTCAACGCTCCCCCGCCCCCCTCCATCACTTCCTCACCGAAATCTGACAGCAAGCCTGATGATGTCGACATGGCGATGACGTCACCGCCCAAGGGCTCCCCCAAGAGAGACTGGAATGAGGTCAAGAAGAGAGATGATAAGAAAACTCCTTCGAAGCTAGACCTCGTGAGGGCCAAGTTTGCTGAAGTGACGAAGGGCAAACAGACTGATAGACTGGGGAGGCCGCTGCTGTTTAGTAAATCACCTAGTAAGTACTGTTTATTTATTTATTTATTGTCGTGATACCGAAGTTATTAATTATTTTAATAGGGCTGTAATCGTGACTTATAAATATAGTACAACTCGTGCGCTACCCGCGCCGCGCCCCACAGTCGCCGTGCGGAGAAGCGGGGGGAGGTACAAACGTCACTGAGACAGGTGCCATGTTATTGCGCACGGGTTGTAGTTATATTGCTGGATATTTTATATGATACTTAAAACAATTTTAATGTTCACGGTGTTAAATTATCGTCTATTATTCCAGGTGTAGAAAGAGAAAGACGTCGCACTATGAGTAGCGATGACACAGACCTCAGAGAAGAAGATGAACAAGGCTTCGTTGAAAATAAGAAATCCATCTCAATCATCATGTCACAAGCCAAGGAACACTTCACGGACGGACAACTAGACAAGAACCAATACAACACACTCATGTACCAGATAATACAGCTCAACGAAAAGCTCAAACTGAAGGAAGCCAAACAGAGAGAGTCCCTAGAAATATCCAAGAGAAGGCTCAAGACACACATGTTGGAGGAAAACCATAATAACAAAGTTGCCAGCCCGAAGTCGTCGCCAACTGAACGAAATAGATTCGGAGATATCGATGAAAGAATCACCCCGTCTGTGTTCCTAGACACGCCGCCTGACAGCCAGGGATTGTTACCGACAGGCGCTGATTTAGATATGAGAGTCAATTCTGACGGCGTAGATGGGGGGGTTAAGAAAGGATTGCTACCTCTCCCGCCTGTCATGCCAATGTTCCCTTACCAACAAATGTGGCGAGGACCAAGGCCGAGGGGTGAAGAGTACGGACCCAGGAGGTTCAGAGGTCCAGCACCACAGTTCTACAGAGGAAAATTCGATAAGAGAGGCCCTAGAGCCTCCTTCGAACCTCGAATGCCTATGCCTCCTTTACCTACACCCAAACTTGGAATGTGTCAAGGAGAATATCCCTTACCACCTTATGAACGAAGCGTGTCCCCACCGCCTTTAGGAGCCCCGGGCTTCGCCATCCCACCGACAGACTTCAAAGTCATAGAATACATAGACCAGGATCCCTTCAAAACTATCCAAATTGATGGCGTCCCGAGAGAAATCAGGTTCTACGGTGATACGGGTGTTATAATGTTAGATTGGGATGATCCCAGGGAAATCAAGTTCTTGCCTGGATGTAGGAGAATTACGTTCGATAATAAAGACTCAATAGTTCTTAATTTTAATGAAAATTATAAGCAAGTAGAAATAGATGATCAAGTGTTTGAAATTAAATTCGGTGCGCCGACTAGAGAACTGTACATCAACGGTAGATGGTACGAGTGTTTCTTTGGGGGGCAGCCTTTAGGAGTTATTATAGACGGGAAGCCGAGACTGGTACATTTGGAAGGTCCGATGCCGCAAGTTGACATCGGTAAAGCAAAACGTACAGATCTAGTCGCCGGGAAAATCAATCTTATTGTGAACGCCACACAAATGCACCCCGTATACCTAGACGCGAAAGTGCAAAAGATCCTAGTTAACGGACAATTCTTGACAGTTCGCTTCGTCGATTCCTTTCGAACTGTTTTAATAAATGAACAGCCTTTCAAAGTTGAATTTGGTGATCTTCCGAAGCCGATAGTGGTCGGCAATGAGAAGTATTTCATCAGGTTCTCTGCCTTGCCTCGGAACATCAAGCCTGGTCACATTCAGATAACGAACATGGAAGGCGTGGGCTTGCCTTTGGTGTCGCACGTGAAGAAGTTCGAAGATGTAAAGGAAGAAGATGTGAATAATATGGAGGTTGATCAACAGGAGCCACTCGACAGACCCGTCAAGACGCCCAGCCCGGAGATCAATCCAGAGAGCTTAGGTGAGCATTTTTAATTGTTTATTTTTTGTCGCAGTTGGACTCTAATAAAAAATGTTCAATGATGTTACAACAACTTGGTTATATTCATGTTCTAAAGATCCGTTCTTTCAGAGCATACAAAATATTATTTGTGGCCAATGTTTACTTTTGTTCAAATAAAAATAATCAAGTAATAAAAACTAAAACCCAACTACGACTTAAAAGGTATAAACAAGACACCACAGACAGACAAATTAAAAATCCGGAGTCACACGTTTTAGGACATAAATCGAACAGATTACGTGTGACTCCGGTTTTTATTACTTGATTTTTTTTTAAATTCTTTTGTGGTTATAATATATATATTTTTGAAAATGTGCTCATTAAGCCCTTTCATTTGATACCCAACATGGTACGATTAAACCATTTTTTTTTTAAATTCCTCACTTTATGTCCTCTAGAGGGCGCCATTTTTAATTTAATGTGACTTCACATAGCCAATAACCAGCGGACAATCACGACGCTTCTAACGATACCTCATTTGTCAAATTGTGATAAGTGGTTTGGAAGATAGGAGGGAACAGATGAACATACATACATACATACATACATACCGGTCAAAATCATAATCCTCCTTTTTTATTCGCCGTAGTTGGGTAAAAAGAACTTATTACTTTGGGATACAGTAGGTTACATCACCTAGTAAAACCGTCGAAAATAAAACAACTACCGACATCAGAAAATTGCATTTATTGAGTACTAGCTTCCGCCCGAGGCTTCGCCCGCGTGGTCCTTTCTCAGGCTCTAGACTATATGTGTACCAAATTTAATTGAAATCTGTTCATTAGTTTTGGCGTGAAAGCGCGACAGACAGACTATTAAGTAAGGATATATGGCTCACATTAAAATACCGTAGAAAATTTGGTAAACAATATAGATCCATCTACATACTCTCAAAATAGTAGTAAACAGTAGAAATAAAGATTTTATTTTCCCATATTTTAAAACACTGTTCTCCTTGTTCAGGTCTCGACATGCTAGCAAGCGTGATGCCTTCAAGCACAGTAGAGGCTTCTGGTTCAGACTACAGCGTCGCCGAGCCTCTATTCTCCAAACCGGAGAAGATTCCTGGCTTAGAAACACCTTCAGATGAAAAACCACCTGCCCTGCCGCTTCCAGTACTACCTAACATTAATGTCAAGGATTTATTTGCGAAACTAGTGGCCACAGGGATAGTGCAAGTGAAAGATGCGAAGGATCAGAATGGTCAGGAGGACGCCAAGGTGGAGGAAAAGACTAAGCCGAGAGAAGATAGGAATGTTATTCATAGAGTTGACTTTATGAGGATCGAGACGTTCAGAGTGTGAGTACTGTTTTATTTTATACTAGCTGCCGCCAGCGGCTTCGCCCGCGTGTAATCTTTATAAATTATAGCCTATGTTACTCAGGGTGAATGTAGCTTTCTAATGGTGAAAGAATTTTTAAAATCGGCGCAGTATTTTTTGAGTTTATTCATTACAAACATACACACAAAAATACAAATCTTTCCTTTTTATAATATTAGTATAGATTAGAATTATATTATTTGAATACTAGCTGCGGCCTGCGGTTTCACTCGCATAAATCTCGATCCCGTGGAAGTATCCCAGTCCAGGTCATGGTCTACCCATGTGCCAAATCTCATCAAAATCCGTTCAGCCGTTTTAGAGTGAAAAACCAAACTCACTTTTGCATTTATAATATTAGTTAGGATTAGGTAGATAGGGGTGCTCCTTAAACCTTCAACGCGAGAACACGTAGTTGTCCTACAATCAAGTCCTATTATAAAACAGGACTTGATTGTAGTGTTGTAGAATGATTACTGAAACGTGCGGTGCACCGAAAAACACTTTCTGAACGTAAAATAACTTTTTTTTTCTTCTCTAGACTATTTTATATGATGTGTTGATGAAGCACATCAATATTCAACAATGAACGCCTACAGGTCAATTTATTTCAATTAGGGCATTGGAAATGCATTTTATACTGACAAAGAGCTCCGTAAGGTAGCCAAAAAATTTTTAGTACTTTTTATTTAACAGTATAAGCAATATAATAGACAAGAAGAAAGGAACAGAAAAATACGTACTTTAGTTTATACTTACAATATCAATAACCTCCCTTACAGCAAACAACCCGGCCTGGTCGCCCGTCTGTACGGCGGCATGCAGTGCTCGGGCTGCGGCGCGCGCTTCCCGCCCGAGCATACCGTGCGGTACTCGCAGCATCTCGACTGGCACTTCCGACAGAACAGGAGAGATCGGGACTCGGCACGGAGGGCGCATTCGAGGCACTGGCATTACGATCTGTCGGACTGGGTGCAGTATGAGGAAGTTGAGGATTTGGAGGAGAGAGGTGAGATTCATCATCATTTATTTTTAACTAGCCACCCGCCTCTACTTTGCACGGCTTTTACGACTTGACAAAACATCCAGATTTCTTTATTTAATTTAAGTTTAACACAAAAACCTTTTGGAATACATTTTCCAAATGATTGAGAAAACCGAATCAAAATCAAGAAATAGCGATTTCGTTTTATAATTTGTTAGATTAAGTAAAACAATCAATTTATTGGCAAGAAATTAGATAAAAGTCAAGTTAACAATAAAATTCCAAAAATAATTGTTTAGTTCTGGCTTTCCATTGAAAAGTTGCAAACGTAACGTAGGACGCCTTCAGGTTAGGTGGATCTTCGCAGGGTAGCTGGTAGCAGCTGCATTACAGTAACCAAGGATTGCACAAAATGGCATGTTATAAGAGAGATGGATAGCAAGGAGTGGACTGAAATACATATATAGCTGTAGACTGATGATGATGGTGACAAAATAAATAAGAGAATTAATAAAGGTTATGTTTCGGACTCACTCGTAACTTTATCACTTAAAACTCTCCTAAACATTCTCCATCCCTTCCCACAGAAAAGAGTTGGTTCGAGACGGGCGGTCTGGCGCCCGGGCCGGCCGAGGGCGCGGGCGAGGCGCCGGCGCCCGCGCCGCCCCCGGCGCCCTCGGCCGCGGCGCCGGCGCCCGCGCGTCACGCCTGCGCGCTGTGCGGGGACTCCTTCCAGCAGTTCTACAACGAGGACAAGGAGGAGTGGCATCTCAGGAACTCCGTCAAGCACGAAGAGGATTACTACCATCCGCTGTGCTTTGATGATTATAAGGTAGGTTGTTTGGAGCTTGTGCTCATTTCATTAATGTTGTTAAAGTGTCAATTAGTATGTTAGGCGTGCTACGCTCTTGTTCGAATCGGCATGTTCAGCACAGCCGGGCCGCAGAATATACATTATAATTTGCCGCTGGGACTGCGCCGCATCATGCCGCCCCGAACATGTCTGTAGCACCCTTTACTCAAACTTCTGAAATTGGTTACATGGTTAACAAACAAAAAAACCCCATCATAAAAGTATCGGCTTATATTTCATGTGATAGCCATCACCTAATATTTTCTTTTTTAATTATAATTTTTGCAGTTCTAATTCAGAACTGCTTACTAAAATACGTACAGATTTACTTTCTGATATTACAAAATATGTTTATCATACCTAAGACTTTTTTTATCCAAGAATAAGTACTTACATCCACAAAATATTTTTTATAATCCGATAAATAATAACCAACTCTTTCCCTCCAGGCATCTCTAACCAAAGCAGAAGAAGAGGAACACACACAAGAGTCACAAGAGTCGTCCGATGACGTCACACCCATAGAGAAGGCAGAGGAAGAGGCCATAGAGATCAAAGACGTGGAGGACGAACCGGCGGAGCAGTCCGACAACGAGTCTGTGGTCGAGGTTGTGGAGGATGCCAAGGATTTAGATCCAGTTGAAGTGAGTACTTGTGCATGTTATTATTAGGTGTATAGTAGGGGAAAGCTTCAAGGCGACCAGCTGTAATGGCGAAAACACGTGACGTGTGTGAACAAAATGCCTTGACCATTCGTGTGTTAGGAGCAGTGGTAGCCCAGTGGTAACGGCCACGACTTACGAGTTGTAGGTCGTAGGTGCGAACCCTGCCAGGCGATTTACTTTGTGTAAATCAGTTCATCACCACTGCTCTCAAAAAGGTGAAGGAAAACATCGTGAGGAAACCGGCATGTCCTAGAACCAAAAATTCGAAGACATGTGACATCTACCCACACGTACTGGGCCCGAGTAGTGGATTACGGCCTGCTCCCTCTCACAGAGAGGAGGCGTGTGTCCCAGCAGTGGGAACATTATAGTCTGATTATGCTATACGTGTTCAAATGTTTATCAGACAGTTTCACGCATAGAGGAACAATCCAAGCTTCATCTCTGAATATGTACTATCTATACTGGTACTTCCACTGCACAATTACCTCCAAGCTTTACAACTCTGATCTACTCTCAAGTGGTGAAACCACTGTCAATCCTTATGCAAGCTATTACGACGGCTAACCAAAATAACAACTTGTTGACATATATGTTTTCAAGCTTTTATTTACTAGTTGCGCCCCGCGGTTTTACCCGCGTAAGTCTCGATTCATCAATCCTCCATTCCTCTGTTACTAATGTATATTCCCCTCCACCCACAGATCGACGAAGGCGAAGAAGACGACGTCGTCTTCAAAGCGGAGCCCGTTGACGAAGTAGTTGTGGACGACGAAGTGGACACGGACGACGAGACGGCCGCCGAGCGCAAGGAGCGCGACCGACTCGCGGACATTGACTTCAGCAACATCAAGGTCAAACAGGAGCCGGTTGATCCTGGTGAGTCACTTGTTCTTATTGAACAAGCCGTGCGCTAGCTCAATGGGTTTTGCCATCGCCAAAAAATTCCATACAAACTTTCATCCCATATCCCCTTTAGGGCATGAATTTTCAAAAACCCTTCCTCAGGCCGCTTGTACACGCTAAGATATTTCACCGTGTCTGCTGCAGATAGGACCAATATTCATCATGTACACACGGCTACACATCAAGCTGTACATTTCCAGTTTATGCTGATCTCGCATTGTATAAGATTTCCGTACAAGGCGAGTCCAGCTTATACTGGAAATGTATAGCTTGATGTGTAGTCGTGTGTACATGACAAGAATTTTGTCGGATCTAGGCACTAAAACCCCCCGCCTCCCTTCCGCACCGCAGCAACTTCGCGCGTCGGGTCTGGCGCAGACAAGATTTTTTTCTTGGTCAGCGCCGAAGCAGTGTACACAGTTCTTGTGTAGAAATGACACAAATTCTTGCATAAGCCCGGCGATTTATCTTAGCGGCCTTAGTGCTCACCTTCGTTACAAGAGGAAATCTCGTGCCAAATTTCATGCATCTAGACCCAGAATTTAAGAATTTTTTTAAGTAGAAAAAGTTAAATGTATAATAAACCTACGTAAATAGCCCCACGTGCCTATTGTTGGCAGTTTGCCAAACACAAATGGATCGAGGCAATCAACCGACAAGAGACTAAAAGCAATGCACGTGTTAATATGTACTACAGTTCGATTCAAACTTAATGGCGGCTCGGAACACGGGGCAAGTCGCTGCGCAGTAACAGTTTCTTATGTCAGCGGGGGTGAGGAGTGCGGGTACTGCGCAGCGAAAAGCTAACTTCCGAGCCGCCATTAAGTTTGAATCGAACTGTACTAGTAGTATTTTAAAATTAGTTATGTCTCAGTTAGAACGGAAACCGTAGTACGACTAGTACTTTTCGTAACTGCTGTGCAAATATTGAAATGGATGTTATGTTGATAGGTGTTGTTAAAATCCTGCTATAACCATATTCATGATTTATTTCACCATTTTTTTTACATTATTATTTTCTTATCCACAGACGACGAACCAATAGTAACAGCCGAGGAAGAGTCCATCCAAGCGCGAATAGACAGCACGCACGCCACAGTAGAGTCCTCTATCGACGGCAACTTACAACTCGACGCGGCCAACGCGCCGGCCACAGCCATTCCTCTCGGCGGCATACGGATCAACATCTCCAAATCTTTACCAACCTTCGTTAACAACCAGGAAGATAAGATGCTAGAGGATATTAGCGCTGATGATGAACCCTTACCACCTGGTGAGGAACCTGAGATGGAGTATAGTCTAAAACCTGGATTAGAAGGTGTGCAGTTCAGCAGGCAGCCACCGGTGAATAGAGGCAATGAGCTGTCTGGGTTGTGTTCTATTATGTAAAGTGATGCTAGTGCTTGTATCCAGTCTTTAGCAGAGTTACAACTGTTTATATGTTGCCATTAACAAATGGTTAGTGATTAATAGCAGCTAAATTGACTGTTACTACATTTTAGTATTTAAATACTCGCTAATGACTGGACACGTCTGATTGAGCGTCTTAGGAAAAGGTAAAACCAACTAATTTAATCAAGAAATGTTTGGCGTTACCTACCACATAAGGCATGTTTCAGATTTAAAAGCATGCTGAACGGTAATCCATTGACTGATAATAATTATGTTTAAATTAAGTTTAGCATAAATAAAAACCCGGATAAAGAAACGCGCAATAAATAGATTTAAATGAATTAATCGTTTTGTGTATACACCAATCAAATTGAATCGATTGTTATAATTAATCAGATGACTGAATTAGTTGGTTTATTGTTGATTATGATTATGTATCGATAGTGTAGGTTATCATTAAATAGGGCTCTATGGTTCTAATTTCCTATTACAGTAAGTTGGGGTAAGATGAACTTGTTTAGTGCATTCATTGTTGAACAAAATAGGGGGGATTAGTTTGATTGCAGTATGGAACAAAACTGTTTCTGTATATGGCCTAAAGATAGTTGTTCCGAGTTTAGGTGCACATTTGTGTTTGTAAATACACTAAGATACAGGGAAGGAGTCCTAGAGTAGGGCAACATTTTTTGTCCTATGATTTATATTGCTTACAATGGATGCATTTAAAAAGTTTATTACCTCTCAAAGTCTACGTAAAACTGACGAAAACTTTTTATTACCACGTTATTGTTGATTTTTACTTTAACTCTACAGTCATAAAGTCTATTTTATGTCATAAATAGCTGTTCTACTTTTCGTCAGTATTGCGCTGGCTTCATTCGAGATTAACGAGGCTCAGAAATGTATGAATATCTATCGAATACATCACGTAAATGATTGTATGTATATAAAGATTTAATTAATTACCTCTGATAGTTTTAAATTGCTTTTAATATGTAGCAAATTGTAATGAAACAGAGTTTCAATTGTAACTTGTGGGATAAATATGGAAAGGTGTTGGCATTGAGTGTTGCTGATGGTATATAAAATGTCTTTGTATTATTAATCTATGCAATATATCCATAAAACTGCCACTTTATGTAATAATGTATCCTTATCTTCCTATATCTCAGTGAACTAGTTTATTTAACGTAAATACCTGATAGTTGGTGTCTACCTTCCATATGAAGCCACGAAAGAATTGTTAAAACGAAATGTGATATTAAACTTAAGTTTACGACTTATTTAACTACGAACGTGCGTTTTGTTTGACGAATTAATTGTGTATATCTTGTAGTAAAATGTAAATATTTGGTCAACCTGTGTATGACTGTATATGTAAATATTTAGGAGTATTTGTAAGGGTACAAATTGTAACTGCGTTTGTATGAATTTGTATAACTGATGAATGTGTACATATTTAAATATAGAGAATCTCTGCGTTTGAAGGGTTTTTATTACCTTAAGATATTTTTCTTTGCCACATCAGTGGATTTTCCCTTTTATTAAAAAATCTTTGAAAAATAACTACAAAAAATTGAATAAATATTGATAATATAAAAAAAGGTGTTAGTTTAATTTTATTCTTATAATTTATGGTAATCGGAAAGCACGAATCTTTTGCCTAATCTTTTCTCAATCAACTTTCCTTTCACTATCGCAATGGTGAAACTTGGATCACAATTGTTTGTTTGTTTAGTTTACAACTTGTAAATAAATGTTTACATCAACTATATTTTGTGTTTACTTTAACTCAACCCTACACTGAAAGAATTGAAACTTAAATCATTTGTACTGGATCTCTGCTAGAGAAGAACACAGTTTCAGCACATAGTACAAAAAAATGCTCAAAAATAGCACAATGATTTTTATTATATTTATAACTTTTATTTTATATACAATAAGCTTTAGCTCCATAATTTACTTCATAATCAATTATAGAATCCCAAAATATATGAATTTTTTTTTACCTATCAATGTTTACAGAGATATCACAAAAAAAAAACTCCAGCATGTTGCAACATCAGTTTATCCGCCCATACTACTGAATAATGACATCAATTTGTAGGATACTGCACTTAACACTTAGTACAAACAATATTATCTACACAACAACCTTATCATGCATGTTAGTCTATTGTAGGTGATCCCCCAGAACATAAGAAAATATAACACAACAGAACAAAATTTTCCTACATATCACAATTATGTGGCCATCTTGGAAAGGGCAAAGTATCCTTAATATTATTGATATTGCAGATAACTTGTAGTAATCTCTCTAGCCCGAGACCATACCCTCCAGTGGGTATATTACCGAACTTCCTCAGCTCCAGGTACCAGTTCAGTCTTTCTGATGGTAGTTTTGACTTGAGCTTCTCAAAGTTGTCTTCTCTAAGGCTTCCACCCACGACTTCACCTGTGATAGGAGTTAGAAGGTCTAGAGCATCCACCTAAAAAAGAAATGTGAGACATTGAGTTTAATTTGGTGCTGCTGGGGAGTTTGTTGCGCCACTTCTTCTTCCCAGCTAAAGCACTAGGAAGTGGTGAAGGGTGGGCGTTTTGGGGGACTGAGAGATGGGTTGTAACAGGTGAAACACGATATCTGTGATCACTGTGACTGTGACAAAAAAATTACAGATCCAAATATCTGTTATTAAATCACAGCCTGTGATTTTTGATAAATACGTATCTCAATCGAATATCATCTTTATTTCTTTTGATTTAAAGTCGAAAATCGTATCTATCTGTTATAAAATCACAGCCTGTGATTTTAAGTAACAGATATTTTTTATCGTTAGGAGCAATTGCTGTCTGCTATTTTATAATATCTGTGATTTCTATCTGTGACGATAAATACGCCTCACTCCTAGGACTGTCTTATTTAATTTTTGACATTCGAAAAGTGCTGATTCTCAGCCTAGTTTGAATAAATGACTTTTGATTTTTTATTTTTATTATTAAATTGATATAGGTAACATTGCATAATCCTCCTTATTACACTATCTGTAAGGAGGAGAACTGTATTGAAACATCTCTATTATAAAAACTATCAACAAATTGAAAAGCTATCATGTACCTTGGTTGGATCTCCAGAACATTCCTTCATATAAAAGGACTTCATATCCTTAGGCCATTTCACTACAAATACTGGAACACCATTGCAATGTTCCACCAGGGTCAGCTCCTGTTCCTTATTTATACCCTCATCTGTTAATGTTGACCCCTTCTTCTGCAGAATCTGTCTAGCTTCATCATAAGTTAGTGTTACAAACTCCTTGGTGACCCAACTAGGAGCTTTGTTCTCTTTGTCAATCAAGAATAGATCAGCCTCATTAGTGTTTCTCGTCTCAATGAACACATATTTCAGTAAGTCTTCTATTGCTCCCTGTAACTGGTGTAGGGTTTCACAGAATGCTAGTTCAGCTTCTAGCATGTAGAATTCTGATAAATGGAGCCTGGATCTGGAGTTTTCTGCTCTGAAGGTAGGACCAAAGGTGTAGACATTACCCATACCTCTACAGACTGCTTCTAAATGCAACTGTCCAGATACTGTTAGGAATGTTTTAGAGCCGAAATACACAGAATCTCTATCTTTACTCTCCTGCATCATAGCTTTGACTGTTTCTTCACTGTCTGGCTGTATTTTGAATACTTCCCCAGCACCTTCACAGTCATTTGAAGTTAATATAGGAGTGTGAATATTTGTATAATTATTTGCAGCAAAGTAGTCATAAATGTGCTTGGTTACAGCACTTCGTATTCGTAAAATGGCAGAGGTATAGTTCGTTCTGGAACGTAAATGAAGGTACTGGCGAGTGTATTCTGGTGGATGTGTAGTTCTTGGGTTAAATGGGTAACCATCCAGCACGACACAGGTACCTAGCACTTTCACATCGTCTGCGACAAGTTCTAATTGCCCTCTCGGGCTTTTTGACAGTTTACCAGTAATATGGACCGAGGAACCATAAGATAATGAGTCTGTTGTAAGGTTTTTCGGAATAACTATCTGTAGTTTCTGTGCGCAAGATCCATCGCTAACGTCCGCGAATATAAGGTCTTTCTGTTTTCGCAAATTCTTCACCCAACCCTAAAACACAAGAATAAACTTAGCCTTGTAATTCTTTCATTCAGATTATAGATTTTGAGTACAATAACAGTTAATAGGTTACCTTTATTTCGGTAACTTTGCCGACATTCGGCTTTTCTAAAACAGCGGCTATGACGCTGTATTTTCTGAGAATCTCATTACTTCTTATAAAGTTTTTCAGTTTACTATAATAACAACTTCTGTACATCATACTAAATATTTTAGTTGAGAATTAATAAATATTTTTTGGTTATAAAATCAACAACAACAGCTGACTGACACTGACACACACACAGACTAAGTAGGACACACAGTAACACTGAGCCACAGACTATATGTCTGTACAGTGTACAAGCTATACTGGAAATGTAAAGCTTGATGTGTAGCCATGTGTACTTGGCAGTCCGGGTAAAAGGGGCAGAATTAAGAAAAAAAATAACTTCAAGGTGTTCAAGGTATGCATACAAATACGAGATTTTTGCTATCGGCGGGTACTTGAATGCGGTACTTGTTAGGTGAAGTATAGGTACCCGTCTGGAACCGGGTAGGTAAGAGTGCCGAAATGGTAAGAATACCACCACCACCATAAGTCCACCGGTACTTACCGGTACAGAACCTTTTGGTACCGGTTCCAAACCCTGCTCCAAACTAGTGTCGCAAAACATCGGTTTTCTCAACTCGTAGGCAGTATAGTATGCGTAGCTGGCAAGTTTTTGATTTCTATGATTCTATCTGTCAAATGTCATTCGGCAAATCATGCATGTTCGATTTGTTGCGTTGTGAGCATTTTGTGAAATTTAATTTAAATATTATATTTATCTGTGTTTTAAGTAATTAGTGTAGAACGTAAGTATACCAGAGAAAATATTTTCTATAAAAGTTTGATATTTTTCCATGAAAACGATGATGACACTACTAAAGTACTATTGTAATAATTTTGTTAATAATTGATGATTGAAACTGGTTTTCCGAGTTATTGCGTCCTTGGTCGTCGCGTTATGTTAATACGGACACAGAGCCCTGAGGTTTTACTCTATTTTTAATATTTTAATTTGAGTGAAGTGTCCAAAAATTTCATGCATGGCCTACTGTTCCACTTTTTTTCCTCAAAAAAGTCTATATAATGGCACTTTCTACTTTGGTCGTGGTCACGTAAATGCATTAAGTCAGCGTTTAATTGTGGTTTCGTTGTGCGACTGTAGCCAATATGAGAATGTGTAACTGGATTTTTATCTATTGTTATCTGATAACATTAGGCTGAGTGAAACTACTAGTTTTTCATGAATTTCATAACTCCTTGATAGTGACACAGCAACTTTGTGGTTACTATTTTCCTTATACCTACGTTTTATTATGAGTTTGTGTTCTATTTCCACTCCTGTTATTAATTAAAGTATCAGTTTTTCAATTACTTTAAAATACCTACACTAAATTAAAAAATCGGTTACTGCATGACATTTATTTAAGTACTTGAAAGATCATAAAAGTCATCTAATCTGAATAAGTAGGTAATAAAAAATTTGCATGTGTTTCCAAAACAAAACTTTTCAAAATAACTTTATGCACTTAAACATTTAAATAGCTATTCAAAACAAGAAGCTTTCGACATTTCATATACCATATTATTTTTTAGAAAATGGCAGAAACAGAACCCCAAGCCGGAGATGCAGGACCCCCCAAGGGAATTCCCGCCCTGAAAGCCCATGTAAACGCCAACAAAATAGATGTAGCCCTATGGGCTATCCGAGTACTGACTGTACTCTTTACCATAGGATATGTACTGCCTTTGTTTAACAAGTAAGTGAGAGCTTTCATTTTATTTATTTTTTAGATGATTTTACTACTATTTATTCATTTTAATTTTTTTGATTCTTTCTCTTGTTATCATCAGGAAAAGATTGTTTTTTTTTTAATTACATATACATAGTATAAAATTGTGCAATAAAAGCTGTGACAACAGGTAATTAATGTAATAGGATGTTATTTAAAAATATATAATAAAAGGCTAAATCTACAATAAACAATATCTGTTTCAACTTGGCAAGGTTTTTATGAATTAATTGTTTTTATAACAATGGATGTTCAGGTGTAATGTTTCTGCGTATTCTGTTGAATCAAGGTTACCTTTGTTCAGTAATTAAGACAATAAGGATTAAAATAACACTGAAGACCTTGAACTCTTTGTAACTATATTTGCTGTTCAAAGATTTCAGTTTTCATTAAAATAGCACATTAAAAAAAAATTGCTTTAAATTATGTTAGAAAAGGTCAATATAATAATATAATACCTTTTGTTTCTTACTGTTAGGCCATTTACCTTATTACCACAAAACCATGTTTAACAGTTGTTTAGCCTAAACACCTTTTTAAACATGACATTTCTCTATGGAGTTTGACGTAAAACTGACACTAAACACGCGTTGAACAAGTGTCTAAGTTTTTGTGGTAAGGCCCATAATGTTTAGAAAAAGCTTCCCATCTTAATGCATTGCTTATTCACGATTTGTCAGCTCAATTGCAGAAAAAAAAAGTTTAATTAAATTAAAATGCATATTCAGTGGTAACCAGAAAAAGATCAGATAAGTAATCTCTGAGATAACATAGTAGGTACATTACTGACATCAGGAGAAGGATTTACTATTGGAATGCAGTGATATATAATCCTAACTACTTTACATCAATATTATGCCCTTTTGAATCTTTGTCAACAATTTTAAAACACCTAATAAATATATTACTAGCTGCGCCCCGCGGTTTCACCCGCGTAATTCTCGATCCCGTGGGAATATCGGGATGAAAAGTATCCTATGTGTTAATCCAGGTTCATGTTCATCCAAACTATGTTTGCCTTTCATCCAAATCCATTCTGCCGTTTTTGCGTGATTGAGTAACAAACATCCAAACACACAAACTTACACATTTATAATATTAGTAGGATTATCATATATTATATTACCTATTTATATATTTTTTTTAAATTATCAATAATGCTAACAGAACCTTGAAACATATTTAGCTACTGTAAAAAGTAAATACATACCTACTTGCATTGCTCAGTAATGATTTCAAAATGATTTGTTTAGTATTTTACTCACAAAAAATTAACATAACCCTGAGTAAAGTGTTTGTCATCATTGAATATTGATCAATGATTATAACCTTTGATTTTTGATGTTGGAAATGGTTTTAAAGATGATTTGACCTGTAACAACACATACATTGGAAGTTTAAATTTACAACTAAGTAAGGTAAGTATAAAAAATAGGTACTTATATAGTAGTAGTTTAGAAAACAGTTAATTATTTTTAAAAGAAGCTCATTTCTAGTACCAGTACATTGTTTTATTTATATAGTTGAAACAAGTTCCTAATCATGCAGATTCTTGCTTTGTTTTATTTCTATGTGAGAATCATGAAAGAATTGATTAGGTACAATATTCTGCAAAATGTTATCTAAAACAATATCTACTCAACTTTGTCTTTTCTTAAGCAAACAAAAGTCAATGACATTAAATACAGATTGAGAGAACATCATAGTGTTCTTTTATTCAGCTGTCTGTATGACGAGGCTATGAGGCCACATTGAGTTATTTCGCCCGATTTGTTGATGTTGCAAAATTAAAAGGCCACAACTCATTTTTAGTAAGTTGACTAAGTTGTATTACTGTATAAAAGTAAACACAAAAGACCGGTGCACATGCAGACTGCGAGTGCATTTTACGAGACAAAGGCACGCGGATAAGTTTATTTATTTTCGACTTTATTCCAACACGTATTAGGTTGATGTTTATATGGCAGGTTTTATTCGCGCTTTACCAGCACCCTAATGCGTAATGTCTAATCCATTGATTCATAAGTTCGAATAAAAATCTGCTCAACAACTTTACTTACGAAACAATGGATTAAACAGTTGTTTCGAACCGATTCCAATAGGGAATATGCATGTATTTTTTTAATATTTTTATTTGATAGTTTACATCGTCAAATAATAGTAAAAAAAAATTCGACGGCAAAAAAGCAATTTAAAGTACTTAATTTTTTTTTTTTAAATATCCAACCGATCCGGGCTATTTAAACGCCCTCCATTTGGCGCGCTTGGTGTGGTGACGTCACAGACCGTGAAAACAGACAAGCAACTGTCAGGTCAACGTCAAACGCTCCTTTTTGTAGGAGCGTTTGACGTTGACTTGACACTTGTTGATTGACTTGACATTGACATTTTGATTGTTGTCCCGGATTGTTACGTCACATCCGCTCATAGCTTTTCAAGTAGGTATTTGAATTACCCACCACCAGATTTTTGGGACTTTTTAATTTCTCGCTCAAAAATAAATTTTATTCAAAAATATTGATGGAGGCATAACTCTGAAGTAATATAGTTTATAAAAAAAATTATTTGACCCATATTTGAATCACATGCATATTCCCTATTCTGACCGATCGTGCATTACGCAACTAGGGTGCAGATTTGAACCCGTTCTTTTATTACATACGAAATGCAAGATCTGTAAAATGTTGTTGCTCTGTCGACATCATCTAGCTTATTAATTTTTTAAATATGACGTGTAAAAGTGATTCCGATATCCTATTTACAGAATAAACAATTTTATTTCATTTGTTGGGTAAAATTTGGTTCTTTTCTGGACCTGCTTAACGAACGCGCTTGCCTAACCCCAACTTTCCCTCACAGCCCAGTATCAGCCTTCTACAAGGCGCTGCTGGCGAACGCGGCCACGTCAGCGCTCCGCCTGCACCAGAGGATCCCGGCGCGTGAGATCTCCATCTCGCGAGAGTTCCTGGCGAGGTTCTTTTTAGAAGACAGCGCGCACTACCTCTTCTACTCGCTCATATTCATGAATGTGGTGCCTAACTTGTGTATCCTTTTTAAATATGGTCAACCGTATGCAAAATACGCGCTTGAACGTGGAGAGAACGTGGAAAAATATGGTTAATTACATTCATAACAATTATAAACATTACACCTCTTATGAAAAAGTAAATATCGTAAATTAGGCTTCAAAAAATAATCAGCTGCTCGATACATATTGGGTCGAGCGTACTCGACCCTAAAATGCCTCTATACAGACAAACTTGTCTGGTATAGAGGCATTGGATATGCGACGGATGTAACTGACGGATGACTGACGGATGACTGACGGATGTACGGACTGTAAGTACCTAACTACATAAAACGGTAAAAGTCACTCTTGAATTACGGAAACTGTTACCATAGACGTGGGGTTTTGCGGTAATCTACAACTCTACAAGACAAGGGTAGCGTCGGATTGAAGGAAAGATTGAGGGTTCAATGTAGTAGAACCTTTTGCCGGCACTGTTTATGTAGCTAGAAGGCTGGTTTTGCAATTGAGAGGTCGTGAGTTTAAAACCTCATCTGTAGCACTGGAGTGTAGAATAAATTATGAGCGAAAGACGATGTAGCCTAGTGGACGACTCTAAGAATAAAGACTTAATGAAATATACAAAATTCCAAAAAAATATAAGTACCTATGTTATTATTATGCTAAATAAGTAAATACCTTCTTAAAAATACATTTAAATATTTTTTTCTCAAGGTTTTCATAAAAAGTGTCATTGTTCCGACACTAATTTATCTCGTAGCGGTAGTAGCTTGTAGTGTAACAGATATTTATTATTTATTCACTGTTAAGTAGTTTGTCCACCTCAAGGTGAGCGCCTACGTCATCATTTTCATTTATCTGTGCATTCTAATTACTCTATTATTACGTAAAAAGCTTACCTTATTAAGTAGGTATTTGCCAAAATACGCATCGAATACTCAGCCTCTTTTTTTTATTGAAATCGGTTATCAACACCATTAAAGTAATACAATAGAACATCAATAGGCCAGCTTAGCTAAGTTCCTACGTGAGGGAACTTAATTTGTTTATTTTGGATTTTGCGTTTGGAGTTTGTCTTACCTGATGCGAAGCGATGATGCAACCACTAGTAATTCTACATAAGTAGGTACAATTAAGTATTAAGTACTACATTTTATTATTCAAACTTTTATTCACAAATATGCTAGAGACCTGTCAATAGTGCAACAGGTGGGATTCAAAATCACGACCCTTTGTCGGCCTGTCTGGCACTAATATATGCCATTGTCCGCTTTTATAATTCATTACGTGACGATATCAACGTGTGGACGTCCACGTTGATATCGTCCACGTCACGGCATCACGATAACAGGGAAATATTTTTTTAATTTTTATTTAGTTGCAATGGAATATTCACAAACCTATTAAATAGATACGTAAAAGAAACACTCTGTACACGCACACTTGTATTTCAACGTAGAAAGACAAGTGTGCATGTACAGAGTGTTTCTTTTCAGCTGCATCCGGTTAGACTGGAAGCCGACCTCAACATAACTGGGAAAAGGCTAGGCAGATTGTTCTCTTAGATTCGACCTTCCACCTTTGGTTAATTGTAATTGGAAACAGGTTTCCTTACATAAATAGGATCAATTAATTAATTCTACATATTTTTATTCAAGCCATTATCATGTCTGATAGAATGAGTAGATTAGTAACTTGAATATAATTTTATTTAATGGGATTCGCGTTCAAATAATGTAATATTTAAATAATTAAGGTCCCATTAACTTAGCCATTCTACTGGTGCCTTGTTAGTTCGCATACGAACAACATATTTTTTTTTTAAACTAGTTTTTCATTCTGCCCTTGTCACATAATGTAGGTATAACTTGAGGTCGGCGCCAAATGTTTTTGTTTTGATCGTAAAATGTAAAAAAAAACACAATAAAAAAATGTAGCAGTAGAAGCAAGTTTTTGAAGTCGATAATTTTTGTTTTAAATAGTCTCGTACTTTTGTATAATAATCTAAATTAGAATCAGTTAAAGATATGCTAAAGAAATGGGAAATCATTTCCAATATATCACATATTTACCGAGGGGATTGAGTTAATTTTTAAGTAGGCAGGGCAACATTCCCTATGGTTGTATTGTAGAGGATTTCTCCATAACTGTCATGTTTGTGCAAATATAATACCTTGACCAGCACACAGTGATCCTGACGCCAATATTCCTGTTCGCGCTACTGCATGCCGCGTCCTACTCGCTCACCATTCTCGATGTAAGTACACAAAATTATTACAATTATATTTAATTGTTTACTTCCTCCATATATAGTTTGTAAGTGAAATGTTAGGGGACAGCGTGTTGGAAAGTGACAGCTGTTTATGTTTTAACGACTGATTTTGATTGGCGCCATAACAATTTTGTATGATTCCAATGACGCACTCCGAGTCGAAAATTGTTATGGTTTGCGGTTTCTTTTCAAGGCCGAGTGTTCTAGATTTTGCTTGGAAGATTATAGAAAATCTATCTTTATAACAAGCGTTAAATACTTAGTAAATGCTACCGACTATAATCGGCCGTCGAACGTGATTTTCTTAAGTTTGGATTTCCGGTCGAGTATGGATATTATGAATGGACTTCTATTTTTTGTAATAGCCCAGAATTTGGAGTTGTGGCTGGTAAATATCAACTAGTGCACCCCATATTATATAGAGCTGAAATCCATCAGATAATTGGCATATTGTGAACTAGCTGCGCCCAGCGGTTCCTCCCGCATAAGTCTCGATCCCGTGGATAAGATAAGTCTCGATCTCGATCGGGATAAAAGTATTCTATGTCCTAACACAGGTCATGGTCGACCTATGTGCCAAATTTCATCCAAATTCGTTCGGTAGTTTTAGCGCGAAAACGTAACAAAGAAACTCACTTTCGCATTAGTTAGGACTAGTTAGGATTATTTACGATGTATTGTATATCCTGGGCTGTTACCTGCCTACGCCTGCCAACATTATTATGCGGGTAGTCGTAATAGGCGTTACATTTATCACAATGATCACTATCGCGACCAGACGCTAGACATTGATTTTCAACCATATAGTCACATAATAGGTATAATTATAGATTCGCCAGACATTGATTTTTATCAAAGCATTATCGCACTGTACTATGAATAGAGATTTAATAGATTTTCCTTCCATTTATATTGTGCTTTTTCCTATAATACATTGTTTCGATATTTATGTTTAATTGTGTTTGCAGCAGTAAACCTTGAAGTAGAAAAACAGTTAACTATGCTAACAATGATACTCACATAAGTACAAAGGTTCTCTATTTAATAAGGACTAATAATAATAATATGAATTTTAATGAGTATTTTTATATGTTTACTTATTTTTTATATTTATGTAGGAAAAACTATTAAGAGGAAATTAATAGGGTCGGTCCCCTCTCCATACAAACGCTCTCGCCTGTCTGTTTTATCTCTGGTGTATGACCTTAGAGCAACGATTTTTTACAGTAAATAAATATCAACTAGTTCTATGCCCCTATGTTTTCCGTTTTGATGATACATTATCTTTACAAGCACAGCAAACAGGCAATTTTGAGCATTTTCTGAGGGTTCTAACCCTCAGAAAATGCTCAAAATTGCCTGTTTAGACCGCTGGCATCTGAGGCCTATTGTACAAATTTGACAACTATTAATGAAAAAGAAAAACATAGAGGCACAGTAAATATCCTTCTTATTCAATTTATAAAATAAATATCAAATTGGTCCAATATTGGAAGAGGACATAGACAAGAACCGAACCTCGAATTATGACTTTTTGTATGGAGAAAAGACCGACCTTAAGTATTTAAATAAATTATTTATGTTGAGGCACAGAACAGTAAATAATGGAATTCGCGGTTTTTCATCACAAAATTCTTAGGATTCGTAAAATATATTATTGAGAACAGACAAAGTATTGAAGACATAGCGATAGTGTAGCTGAATAGCTTTTTATTGACTGATACTCAATCAATCAATCAATGAATCATTTAAATAAATAGAATGAATTTGACCCGTTATTCAGTGAACCAGACAAAGGCAATTTATGAGTCTTATAAAGATGCATGCGTGTAACATGTAGTGAATCATCTGATTTGTGAGTTGTATATGCAAAATAACTTTGTATTTTGTTGTCGAAAATGGAAAACGAAAGTGTTAGGTATGTTCTTTCTTTTGTTATTGTTTATTTATTCATTTATTTAATTTTGTTTTTAACACACTTGCTCGTAACGGGGCTCTTATTGAAGCGGTTTTAGGTTCATAATGCAGTTTAGAAGCACGCGTCCTTTTTACTTTATATTACCGCACTAGACCTGCCAAGTTATATCGGCCTTATTGTATAGGGTGCTTCTGTAATAGAATAAAAACTGAATTATAAGAACAACAGTAAGTAACATTGATAATTAAATTTTCTTACGTAAACTGGAATCTTCTTACCAGTACTTACGTACAGTCACATCGACAAGAACTCATATCTCTACAATTTGTGTTCCATAATACTGTATCAACGTGGCATCATCATAGTCATTTCAGCCGGAAGACGTCCATTGCTGGACATAGGCCTCCCCCAAGCACCGCCACTTCGACCGGTTCTGTGCTTCCCGCATCCAGCGGATACCTGCGGCCTTCACCAGGTCATTAGTCCACCTTGTGGGAGGCATTCCAACGCTACGTCTGCTGGTACATGGTCGCCACATCGGCCATCTGTTCTGGGAGCAATGCCCACTGCCAAATAGTTTGGCAATTATTCGGGCTATGTCGTTTATAAATCTTATTATATGGTTCTCCTGAAGATATTTTCATTTCTTATTCGATCACTTGGGGAAACTCCAAGCCCTCTCTCTCTTCAAACCCTTTGGGTGACTTTCAGCCTTCTAATGAGGCCCATTGTGAGCGACCACGTTTCAGTGCCATAGGGACTGGCAACACGCATTGATCAAAAACTTTCGTATTGAGACACTAGTATATATTATGAGACGAGAAGATAGTACGTAATACGTAGCTTCCCGAACGCTGCCCAGCCGAGTCGGATTCGACTATTGACCACTTTCTCGAAGTTGGACCTACCTTACTGGACAGTTTGTCCTAGGTTAACATAATCGTCCATAACTTCTAGTGTAGAGTATCAATGTGAAGGTACAATTAAATGCCCAATGTGTAATGTATTGTGAGTATACATTGATACATTATTATGGAGCAAAGCAAAGATTGATGACAGTAAATGAATTATTCTTGTCGGTATATACATGTTTTTGAAGCTGACTGTACCTACATTGTTCTTAGTAGACTAATAGACTTCTCATACTTGACCTTTCCATGGCTCGCTTTGGCGTCTAGTGCAAACGATTAAAACTGTGCTGCATACAGATGCCGCCGCCGCCTGTAATGACACTGTACTTACCTAGTTACTATAGTATACTATAATAAGATTTATAATTGACATAAATGTATGTTTTGTCTGTATCTTTGTATATTCAAGTAATGTTGACGCGAGTAGAACCTTAAGTAGCTTATGATTCCTTTATAATTTACTTAACTACCTTACTACTACTTACTTAACTTACTTTAAACTTTATTTTTATACAAACTAGCTGCAAAATCCGACTGGCAGTTCCAGGGATTAGCGCGTTCAAACAAAATAATAAAATATAAGTAAAAATCTTTTTAAAAACAAGCTTTTAATAAACTAAAAAGGGTTTTCCCATGGCCACCTTCCGGCTCCGTCATCGGACCCTGAACACCACCTAGTGTCAAAGCACTTGTTAATACATAGCTAATGAGTCCAAACACGATGGTGCTATTTTGTTTGATTGAGGAGTTCCTATGACCAACTTCCGGCTCCATCATCAGACCAGCTCCATGGTATATCGGATCAATCGAATGCCAGGAAGTGCTTGAAAAATTGATGACAATTGGAGTAACCGGAAACACATACGAACAGAGCAAGATAATATAAAGCTTGTAAAATCAAACTCTTCAGCTTTATTATTAGTTTAGTACCTATAGATTCGTAGTTCTTGTTTTTCTGACCGTACTGAAAAGACAGACACACAGACAGACAGATTATTCGATATCAGTGTCAGAAATATTTGCTCTTCCACTATTATTGTCATGCTTTTTAGTAAAGAAAATTCCCTACTTAAATTATACCTCCGTCACTAAAACTGACTTGTTCATGTCTGACCACAAGTGTTGATCGACAGAAAACAACGTCACCGTGCACAAACATCTGAGGACAAGACAGGTTCAAAGTTCAAGCACAGTAATTGTTATACTTATGAATTAACAATGAATGTTAAGATTAAAACCTTGTTCTGTGAGAGAAACCTACATTCAATATATATTTTACCCGACTGTGTGACAGCAAATACAGAGTTATGTTTTCACAGTCACAATGGTAACATAAACATGGAAATTGTAAGTAGTTAATTATAAAAAGAAAGTTTTACTTATGAAAGTTAGTTATAACTACTGTGTTACACTTTTTAAATATTCCTTACCAGATGCTGCGATAGTGTAGTTATGTAAATTACAATCTAAAAATGTACACTTACATAATGTCTGTCTGTTTGCTACATTTTCACTGCTAAACTGCCAGACATTTTTTCATGAATCTTGGCAAAGAGGTAGCTTGCTTGATAGCGACTTGTGTGCAAATGATAGAATAGCACAAAATGATCCTCTACTAACGAGTGTAGGTACACACGGCTACACATCAAGCTATACATTTCCAGTTTATGCTGATCTCGCATTGTATAGGATTTCCGTACGATGCGAGGTCGGCTTATACTGGAAATGTATAGCTTGATGTGTAGCCGTGTGTACAGTTTAGTTTACCTGCACCTACAATGTAAATACTTATCGTGCACAATCTATACCTACCTACCGAAAGTCCATTGGACCATGTAGGACGCGGGTACAGGATTCCTGATAAGAAAAAAACAACAACAATTGTATTAGTAAAATCTGTGGGAAAATGTAACACTCGACACTTCGCTCTACATGTCCTCATCCTAAACTGTTCTTCTAGAGATGCATGTCTCGAAGAGCATAGATATTAAGTAAAAGTATCCTTGTAATAAAACAGTCGGCAATGCCATTTATTATGGGTAGGTAGAATCTCAAAATTTGACGTCAGAATTTCGTATTTGAATTACCTAATAGGAATATGCATGTATTTTTTTTATATTTTTATTCGATAGTTTACATCGTCAAATAATAGTTAAAAAAAATACGACGGCAAAAAAGCAATTTAAAGTAGTTAAAAAAATGTTTAAAAATATCCAACCGATCCGGGCTATTTAAACGCCCTCCATTTGGCGCGCTTGGTGTGGTGACGTCACAGTTCGTGAAAACAGACAAGCAACTGTCAAGTCAACGTCAAAAACTCCTTTTTCTATGAGCGTTTGACATTGACTTGACACTTGTTGATTGACTTGACATTGACATTTTGATTGTTATTCCGGATTGTTACGTCACATCCGCTCTTAGCCTTTTCAAGTATTTGAATTACTCACAGTTTTTTGGGACTTTTTAAAAATTAATTTCTCGCTCAAAAAGAAATTTTATTCAAAAATATTGATGGAGGCATAATTCTGAAGTAACATAGTTTATAGAAAAAAATATTTGACCCATATTTGAATCACATGCATATTCCCTATTAGTAATTAAAATGCGTAATTCGGATGGCAATAAGTATAGTTAGCTATAGATTGATAGTTAGTAAGTTATAGGTTGATATCAGCCACTTTTGTGCCGGAGTGGCAGCGCGCAAACCCCAGGATAGGAAATACGGTGATGCTAACCGCGTACAATACTTATTCTGATTCCAGCATTGTAGGAGAAATATAAAGCCCCGTGTTCATTAGGCAACATTTGTTAATAAACTGTTTATGACGTGTTTATTAACAAGTTTACCGTAAACACTGTTTCTGAAACTTGGCAGTGACACCTGTTGATTTTTGCTTATAAACTAGATGTTTCATCTTGCTCTCCGCTCGATGTGGGGAACACGGCAACTTTCGTCACCTTTTTTATAAACTGTTTTCAGAGATGATGAAACATAGTGAAACACTGTTTATAAACAGTGTTTATTAACAAATTTTCCCTAATGAATACGGGGCTTTATGTAACCTTACTGATTCTCTTCTGTCATCTTCTCCACAGACCCTCGGCCAGAACTCCATGTGGGTGGCGCGCCTGCTCATCTCGCTGGTGGAGTTCCAGTCGCGCAACATCCTGCGCGCCGCTGCGCTCGCCGAGATCATTCTGTTCCCGCTCGTCGCCATCATGGCGCTCTTGTGAGTATACTTATTACTTTTAAGCGATGCCAACGAAACTATTAAAGGAACCGGGTTTTAAAAGGGTGCATTCTTAAAGTTAGTAACGTCGCAAATAGTTATCAAATATTTCGCTGTTAAAATTGTTTTTTTGTCTTTGTCTATGCCGAAATTTTTCTAATACTCTGTATGCCCTTAGTCGTGTACTGTTGCATCGAGCATCTGAGGATTATTATAAGATCCCTTGTATACCTAGACTAGGGACCAGAGATAACATAATAGCTAGTTGTTTGGTATGCCAAACAATAAGCTATTAGCAATTAAGTATAAATACTTACCTAATTGGTCAGTGCATGACATACTTTATCTATAGTTATCATTTTAGAACGAGCAAATATCATGAATATGTGATGAATGAATGACTAGATGAACTAGAATCATTATTAACGTTATAAAGATAAGTATGAACATGACATTAATAATACAATCAATTCAATAATTAACTGGTTAGATAACAATAATCTAAAAATCAATCTAGATAAAACCAAGATAATGTTCTTCAGTCAACGTTTAGAAGCACCAAATATTAATGTTCAGCACAAATTAACGGTTATAAAAAAGGTAGATACTGCAAAATTTTTAGGTGTAACTATTGACAAACGTCTAAACTGGAAAGCTCACACAGAAGAATTAAATAAAAAGGTATGTTCTTCTGCCTATGCCCTCTATAAATTAAAACCTATTATAAGTACCAATGCGCTAATAACTGCCTACCATGGTATGGTCGGCTCCTTATTGAGGTTTGGAGTTATATTTTGGGGAAACTCTACCAATAAGGAAATCGTTTTCAAGTCACAAAAAAGGTGTATTAGGGCTATGTTTGGATTGAAAATAACTGATAGTTGCAAACAGTATTTTATTAAATATAAAATTTTAAGTCTGCCTTCCTTATTTATTTATGAAATCGCTAATTTTATACTAAACAATCCTAAACGATTTAAAAAACTATCAGACGTTTCTATTCGTAATCGACGGGATTATAATAAATTATGCGTACCACAATCGACCACGGCGTTGATGCGAAAAAGTATTTTTTGTTTAGCACCAATCATTTATAATAAAATCCCAAAACCTATTAGACAAATGCCTACTGCTCTGTTTACTCTAATACATTTAAAAAAATATCTCATAGCCAAATGCTATTATACCCTATCGGAATTTTTAAATGACCGCAATTAATTAAATGGATTCCTATAATTACGACATTTTCACAATTTTAGCCTCGAAATTGTAAAAACAAATTAGCATTAGGAATAATATCTCATAGTTTGTTGTGTAAACTCAATTTTTACTTTTTATGGTTTATTCTAAACCAAAAATTATGTTGTTTTGTACGCCATAAATGGCAAAACATGCAGATCTACCTGTTATTTTAAGACCTCGCACATATTATTTGATGTGTACACTCATGTTTTACAATAAATATATTCTATTCTATTCTATTCTACGCACTTGGAATGACAATCCTTATAATTTTAACTATACAATAAAATTCATTGATTCCTATTGGTACCTTGGTACCTACGGTCTTTTCAGTTATTTTTTTGACCTCATATTTTGCATCACAGTGATGTTTATTCTTTTCTTATTGCTATCAGACGTCCAATAACTGCGAATGAAAAATGTTCATGTTGTTGTGTTATATATTATATTTCAAATATACAGTCTAAAATAAATCTGATCAATAGCAAACTAATGCTCGATAGATAGGTAAAATCGTCAAAAAATCAAATGGATTCACTTATTGTCATTACTTCTAATAAAGTTGAGGAATGTGTCAAGAAAACTACTTTTAAATTGGGTGGCACTGCCCTTGCCATTTCTAGTATTTAACCTTTGCGACTTGTTCATAATCTTCTATCCGACCGTCCACAGCGGCTACTGCGGGCTCCTGACGCCCTTCGTGTACTACTACTTCGTGACGTGGCGCTACGCGTCGCGGCGGAACCCGTACACGCGCAACACGTTCCGCGAGCTGCGCGTGGCGGCGGAGCGCGCGGCCGACAAGCCCGCGCTGCCGGCCGCGCTGCGCTCCGCGGTCGCGTCGGCCGTGCAGCTCGTGTGTCGCATGGCGCCGCCCATGGAGCATGTGCAGCAGCAGTGAGTACAGCTGTAAAAGGATCACTTGCCGCGTGGCCAAAATCGGAACTAATGCCGTCATCTTCCCTTATTCATTTGTTCGGATTTTACGAGTTCAGGAATTTTATTAGATGAATATGTATGAATTTAAATAATGTTAACAAAACTGTACTGTGGAGACTTGCAAATGTCGCCCGAGCCACTAATAAGTTTTATGATAACTTGATTTTAATACATGTTTTGTGTGTTTTCAGGTAAATATTTCGTACGTAAGGTCAGTTATGGTGAACAGAAAACTTTCTACATCACTGTCGTTCTTTTATATCAAAACTACGCAAGTGTGCAGTCTACACGTCTGGATGTGTATAATAATATGATTTAGTGTACTTCAGTTGCAAATTATTTGACGAATAAACGGATTAACTACAAAATTTTAAAATAAAGGTCAATTTAGAGCATATTTTTCTGTATGTATTTAAAAGCATTTCTAACTGATTGCTTAATGTCAAGAAAATCTAATTTTAAAAATTGACAGTTTTTTACTATAAAATTTGACAGCTGGATAAAATATTATTTGTCAAAAAAAAACCACTGCGAAGGTCAACATCCATTTAAAGGCGAACAAAAAACCGTCCTTTTGGACATCACTAAATGTAAGAACAAACTATCCAAACCATTGCAGTACAAAAATTCTACTTAACAGGCACATTATTTAGCTATGGCAACCCTGAAATGAAGGAGTGAGATAACGCTTTATCACAGCTGAACGCTAAAAAGAGACGACATGCTTGAGAAGACTGCCATCGCTGAATAATCCACCCGTACAATGTATTCCAATGCATTTCATAGCATAATCTTTTGGTTGTTTAACAAATCAGTATATTATTATATTGTAGTTAGAAGATGAACTTTATGTATTTAAGTTTAATTATTATTTAATGTCGGTCCAATTTTATTTAAGACATAAGGAATGTTGAATGATTAAGTTAGACTGATAAGTGATTTATTCAATGTAGGTTTTTATTATAAAAACGGTCTGTCAGTATTTTTTGTCACAATGGAATTAGTCGTTGGGCTGAGGTCGGAATTGACTCGTGTTTGCTAAGAGCTATTAAAAAATAACAGTGATTTCGAGCTCTTTCACGGGTATGCTAATATGCCTGTTATATGCGCAATGTTCACGGATCATTCCATTTGTCTCTAGTTCCATTTTTTTCCAATCATGGTCTGTTAATAATTCTCATTAATAATTAAAATCTATCAGACATCGCACGGAGCACATACCTCTTTGTGAATTGAAGCTGGTTATAAATATTTAAAGTTACATTATTTTTGTGAATCGTGTATTCCTTATTATTTTGGTTATGTTGTGTATCGCCAGCGACATTTTTGTATTTAGCAATAATTTTAATGCACTTGGTTTGGGGTGAATGTAGTCAGGTTTTTAAATAAATGTTGGTATAAACGGTTGTCTTATTTTTTTCCTTTCAATTATCTCCATATTCCTTATGGTATTTTCCTTTTCTGGTAAGCGTTTCCTGTTGACACGTGAGGCTAGCCTGTCACGTTGGGACGCTGTGATGCGAGCCTGCGTTGTCACGTTGTGAGGGTAGCTAGCACTGCTGCGAGGCTGGGATAAACAGTCGACTGGCATACTTTAGCCAAATCTTTAAAATCCAATCTACTCAACCTCATAATAATATTACGTCCTAACATATTCATGAATTATTGTGTAACACCACGAGGCGTACCACAGGAGGATACAAAATTTCCATTTGATTTTTTACCTAGGATTACTTTTCTAGCCTTCACTCATATCTGAGGCTTCAACCATTCAGACCCTCATAATGTCTATTTGCAATGAACAAGTAAAAAGGAGTAGGTGCCTAAAAGATGGAAGAAAGCCAGGTTACGCATGTTGCAGCTTCTACAGGGATTGATGTCGTATGCAAAAAAAGAGATGTTTTGTTAGATTTTTTTATTAATTATTAGCTTAAGACCTAAGCCACGGGTGGTACGGGCTGGGGCAGGGGCGCAGGCGCAAGGGAACGCACGTCACTTGTTGGCTCCAGAGGAACAGGCTCGTCCTTGGGCTCAGTCACCAGGATGTGGTCAGGCTGTGGCTTCTTGGGACCGTTCTTGCCTGCTTGATCCCATGGCAACATGATCTTGACCTGTAGAAGAAAATAAATGGGTTACTAAGATATCTCATGGAATGGAGACTTCCCACATTTTGCTGACAGATCTTAATATCACTCTTTGTGTTCACATTGCATTAATGTTTTCAGTCTGTTTAAGATTTATCTACCAAGTACAATTTTAGAAAGTGAGGTCTACTTGATGAAAGAACAAGAGCTGATCTTCAGATAGCTTTAGTATAGAAAATGCTATCTAAGCTTTAGATAAAAGTTATCTGACAATATTGAAGGAAACATTTAACATTTTCTTTCATGATTTCCATGGTAAAAAGAACATAATTTAAATACAGTAATTAAATTTAAATGTCCAGCTTGCACCGTACCAGAGCCTGTACAGACAAGCCCTCCAATAAACAAGCTGATTCAATCTGCCACAAATATTAGACCTCTAGCCATTGAGGGGCTGGAAATCCCTGATATTGTGGCGCAAACAATAAAGCACAACAACATACGAATTATTTATTAGATTTTCTCTTAAATCTATAAAAGCATACATTACAGATTTATTTAAATATTATATACAGTAAGTCACGTATAACACGAGCTTTGCCTACTATTTAATACTACTTTCAGATAAACTCCCGTCACGCGAGAGCATTCTAAGCACAGTTCAAAATTCAAAGACTACATCTAATCAAAGTTCAACGAAACTGCAACTGAACCGCAACTTGATCGGCGCAGCATGAAATAACGTGAATAATAATTAGCCTACAGGTTTTGTTCTCACCTTGATTCCGAGTACTCCTTGCCTGAGCAGCACGTGTCGTGTGGCTGTGTTGACGTAGTCATTGCATGGGTCACCAGAGTGGATCATGAGGCCATCAACGAACTTCATGGACTTGGCACGCTGACCACGCAGCTTGCCAGAGACCACCACCTCGCAACCACGGGCACCAGACTCCATGATGAAACGGAGGACACCGTAGCACGCACGACGCACGGCAAGACCTGGCGAAAGTTGACAATGTTGATTAAATGAAAATTGAAAAAAATAAAATATGGTAAAAAATATCTAGGTTTTCAAAATTTTGCACATGGCAACGGAAAAATGTGGAGGATTAAACCCAAGGTTTTAAGGTAGAAAGCATTTTCATATCAGGAAAGAATCAGTAGCAGTCTGGATTTGTGCCTGGGCAATAGTTCCTGACAAAATATTGGTGTACTAATAATCGTCTGTTTGGCATAACTTACGAAAATACAGCTTGATCCTAAGTTTAATGATAATTTAACATGTTAGTAATGTAACCTTGCATAGTATAGACAAGCCCAAGCTAGTTAGCAAACTGTGGATACAATACAAAGGCGATGATGTGTCCCCATTGAAAAACAAGACCACCATGAGTGGTGGAGATGTCAGGTTTAGGGCATGCGGTTAGTGTGGTAATAATGATAAGAATTGATGTTGATGATGGCAGACCGTCATGATTTATTTGTAGTACTAGCCACCGGCATGCATGTGTAACCAGATGTATGAATGTAAATAAGGCAAAAGGAGTATGTAAGGATTGTAGCAGGTGGCATTCTGTAGTTTCTGCCTCCCCCCATGGGCAGAAGGCGCGAGTTTAAGCATGTATGATTTATTTACTGAACTGTCTTGGTTGGGCATTCAGAAACTGGGGGTAAGATCTGTAAATTGTCATGAAAGTGTTAAGATTTGTGGTAAAAATTTTAAACTCATTGTCACTATGCACTGACAGCGCAAGAGCATCAAACATAAGCAAGAAACAAAAGGGCATCACTGAATTATTAGAGGTTAAAGATGCTTAGATTTTATTATTATTCTTGAATTGTACAATTCTAAAACAAATTAGTTTATCGATTTATAAACTACACTTAAAACTAAGTTTGATATTTTGCACAGGGTAAAACAGCCAAAACATGAGCGAAAGTAAAGAAACTAACCTCCAATGAGTTTGTATCTGAGCGACTCAGCCTGCGCGATGGCGCACAGACCACGGGTGGCCACCTTCTCAGCGTACAGCTCCACCGACTGCTCGGGGATGTTGAACCTCTTCTGGACCACCGAGGTCAGCTCACGGATTCTGCGGCCCTTCTCTCCGAGCACGCTCTGTGTCCTCGTCGCCATAATGATGATCTCCGAGCGAGTCGGAGTGACGCGAACCTCCACACCGGAGTAGCCATCCTCAGCAAGCTCCCTGGTCAAGAACTCATTGAGTTCCGCCTTGAAAACTCCGTCTCCGACGAACTGCAAATTCACCGAGAGGTTATGTTTTGGTCATCGCATTTATTAACGAAAACTTTCCGTACACACCGCTGGTACTTTGGCCACATGATTACTTAACAGATTCGGCGCAAATACGTTACGGTAAAACAAAGCACAAGAGAAACATAACAATCCCAGTGCAGGTGACAAGTACTGAAATATCCACTAACATCACAAGTTTCACAAATATATAAGACCAACTATTTAGCTTTATAGGTTTGTCAGTTATCGTTTAACGATTTGTATTATGTATTTCAGCAATAAACACTCATTTCAACGTACTTTTCGCTTTTTAGAAATGTTGGTCACCGCCATGTTTGCAACGGGGGAGCGAAGGAAAAGGCCGGAAACAGATTATACAAACGTCAATGTCAATTTAAAGCTACGTTCGGAAATTCATTGCAAGAGTTTAGAAATCGATTGGTATTGAATCGAATATATCAATTAAACAAAAAAAATTGACTTTGAGTAAATAGAGTAATAACTAAATGGATAAAATATAATTTATACCATTCCCCCTCTAAAAAGCTTATTTTATTCACTGAAAACAGTGAATGTGTTTTGGTGTTTGAATTTAGAACACACCAATATATTCGAACTCCATCTCCTAAATGCTATACAAACTCTCTTTTCGAACAGGAGTTTAGCGTTAGAATAAAACCTGTTTTGTATTCTTTGCTGTCATTAGTAAATTGGCGCTATTTTAAATATTGTAAGTTGTACGAACAAAAAGTTTACCTAGTGTTACTTAATAATAAATCGATTGAAAATGTATTCAAGTGATGAAGAAGATGTGTTAACACCTGAGTTTATGAAAGAGAGGGCGGCCGATATAGTAGAAAACTAACAAATCACGGCTAGTTTACATCAAAGCAAATGCAATGAGTTTTGCAAATGAAAAAATGAAAATCAAGCTTCTGGCACATTTTCAGTCTGTTTTCTTAACTTATTTTAATGAGTTGTCGAAGAAAAAGAAATTATGGACATTATGGAGTATGTATTCTATGCTACGGTGTAGGTACTATAAAACCAAGGCATAACATTGACATAACAACATACTCGAAGTTCTTTTTCTCGTAGTCATGGTATAAAGTATAGTATGCAACTCTTGAATAAAACGGATTTATATCGAGGGCCATGTATAACTCGCGTTGCTCAGGATTCTAACACTTGGATCACTCGCTGTGCTCGTGATTCAATCATCATGAATCACTCCCGACGGTCGTGATTCAGCCATAAGAATCCTTCACTTGCTCGTGATTCATCTATGACCCTCGCTTTAAATCCGTCTTTTATTCACTAATTGCATAATATACTATTATAGTAATATGATTCACCGTGGTTTATAAACAAAACCCACAAACATGAATTTTTTGTATCGTGATTTTACCATCTACTAAAAACATAAGTGTAAAACTTATGTATCGTGATTTTACCATCTATTATAAACATAAGTGTAAAACTTATGTTTTTTTTCACACTTTACCTGTAATTATCGTACAGATACGTTTGTACATAATATGGTCATTACGTTTACGGTGTATAAGGTGTAGCTTTTCAAACAAGAAATATTTTAAGGGGTCATTGTACTCATCATTATGAACAACTTTCATAATGAGACCAAAACCGCAATCGCGAAAAAAAAATCATCCGTGTAGATCGGTCTGCGGTGTTTGTTTTACCATAATTTTCCCAGTTACTATTACAATCCCATCAGGTTTTGGTGAATCGGTAGTATTACTTTGAGTGATGAGGCCGCTTTAATAAAGCTAAATACTATTTTATTCTAATTAGTTGTTATTTACCATGTACGAAAGTACCCATATTGTATTGAAAGTAGACGAACCTTCCGGTACCTACTTAGAGCTGAACATTTATTTTATTTTAAAACTAACTGAGTAACTGTAACCCATCAGACCCAATACCTAAGTAGGTCGAAAATAATTACTAGGTAGTAGCGATAGGTTTTAGAGCGTTCGCAGACGGCATACAATCGGTGGCGAATTTTTTATAGGAGCTAAATGAAACAGTAGAAGTATTAAATAAACACACACGTCCTACAAAATAAAATCAGACCGATTGTAGGACCTACAAAAAGGATGCCGTGCGTGTGCGAGCGCTCTTATGGTGTGTCCAAACATTGAGCGGTAAGAGCGCGGCAGCAACACGCGGCGTTTGCAGGATACATTTCTGCCGCGCTCTAGTAAGGTAAAAATATTTGTGCGCGCCAGGTAGACAGAAGCGTTCGCGCGCGGCAGTCATACAATCACAGGGCGGCAGGCCGCGCGCGATTGCCGCTTTATGTTTGATACATCTTTAGGAAAGTGGGAAATAAATAACAATACTTTTATTTAATGCAATTTATTCATTACTCAAGATCTTTTCATTACATACAAACGCACCATATACTTAGCATAACAATAATTTATTTATGGACTTTATTGCCCTAATGTGTAAAGTATTGAAAGAAGACATATCATGCAAATTAATAATCCTGCACAACAAATATTTAATAATACAAATAACATTTAATAAGTTTAGTCAGTGGTAAGTTGAAATAAGCATGTGCACAATATATAATTACAATTTAAGGATCGTGAAACATTAACTAATGATCTAATAACAATATTAATCATGTTTAACGAATCTTTTATCTACGTTAGATTACTTATCTGTGGCCTAGCGCGGGAAATCAAATTGTTCATGGATTGAATTCGTTCTACGTTCAAAACATAAAAATTAAACATTGATGTAAAACAAATAACGATCTCACAATATTGTTAAAAACCGATTAATATTGTGTCTAAATTCTACAACAAATTGCACCATGTTTATTTCTAGGTGCTAAAAGAACAAACACTTACTAAAACTTAACGTTTTCCTATTCACTTCAAACTCTACTGGAACTATCAAGGAGAGAATTTCAAGCAAGCTAAGCAGGACACGTGGTCTGTAGCACTTGAATTACATTTACTTACTCACCAAAACAATAGGGATACTCTAATCCTTTCAAAATACTTATTAGAAATGCCGATCGCGTTCACCAAACTAAGCCTACTGCGAAACTACAATTCTACAAGTTCTAAGTCTATTTATTTACTATCGTACGCTCAACAACTTTTATAGTGTTAATTATAAGGTAATAAGTTCATTACACTAGGCGATACTTTTGTAAGGGCGACGGCAGTTGGTTTATTTTTGTTATGTACCTATGTATGGTTGACGCAAGGACTATAATGCAAAAAAAAAGCTTAAAGCAGGTATTTTATAAAAGGAAATCCTAAAAATATTGTTATTATGTAAGTAACAGTATTTGACAAAAATGAGAATTTTCTGTTTTTAACGCGGGTAAAGCGTGAATATTGACTATGCATTTTGAAAATAGATGCGATTAAAATTAAGGTTTTCATTCAAATTGAATAATTTAGCAACTTTTACAAATTACAATGCTTACACTTGATGTAGCTTACATTTAAATGGACAGTGATAATTATCATACAAGGTGTACTTATCCTACTAAATAAAAACGTTATTTTTTTATTCTAATCCAACATCCGACCTATACCTAATTAATCTTATTAATAATGGACAGAATTGCGTGTAGCGTGTTTTTGATACAAACATAAATTTTGGGTGAGGCGTGATTTTGGTTTGTGAAGGATTTATAAAGTGATAGTGCCAGGGATAGTAATATTTAGATTTTTTAAGTTGGTCACACTGAATTTTTGGTAAATTCCATTTCTGTACAGGTGGTGCGAAAAGTGTTTTCTACAATTAATTTCCGCTTACCAAATCTAATATGTGCTAGATTATTATAAGATTATAACTGAATCGCACTGGTAGTGGGTGATAGATAAGGACTAATGCTCCGGAACTGAAAAGATAGTCTAAATTGCATCTAAAACAAAATTATTTGTCTACGATAAGCATAGATAGCTAGTGGACTATATTATAATAAATAGAAGGTACAATCTATGTGTAACTGGGTACACTACGACTACAGAGGGACGTGAGTTCAAGGGTTCAAGAGTCATTTGTACAATTATCTATTACTACGTGAATAATTCAACTATAGAATTTTTCTAGAAAAACATTTTTATCTAAGACTAGAAGAATCCTCTTTACCACGAAGTTCTGTTTTCTTGTTCATGGTAAGTACAATGCGATAAATTACCGTTGTTTGAGTGAATCTAGCTGGTAAGGAGGAAGTTCGGCTTAATATTGAAGCAAGTTATGAATGAACTATTAGTAGTTTCATATTATATAATCACTGATCTGTCTCTCATATTGTTAACCTTAGTTTTGGCACAGAGATAGGAAAACGACGAGAAGAATAAACTTTCGTATGTCTAGGAGTGCATTTAAGCCTAAATCACAGAACGGAAGGAGCGGTGCCTGCGTAGTGATGCAAAAATATAGTTTATAATTGATTGTATATTAAATACAATGTTACACGACGTATGCGTAAAAAACTATGTTTTTTGTAACGTATATCTGACGTCACTTAGCCGTAACACAACTTTATTTAGCATTACATTACATTAATATAGTCTAAACTCGTCCTAACGTTATATTGACATAGTTTAATTAGCGAAAATGACTACAGTATTGGCACTTTCGCGCTGTTGTCCAACATCATCGAGTACAATAATGCTTTATCGATATTAAATGCTCCCAACAAAGCATGTAGAGAAGCGCAAAGCAAGTCGTAGAAATTTGCATTAAAATTAAATAATAGGCGTCTTAGGTGCAAAATCCGAACTACTAAAATCATAGCAATCAATGGTAAAAGGGCAAAATAAAAGAAACAAAATAATTCGCTATAACCATTTAATAAAAACCAAAAATTAATTACAACAACGTCAATTATTTATCATAATATTCCAAATTAAGTACTTGTTTACCCACCACCATTAAAATAGCACAAGATTGAAAAGTAGGAATGATTCTAATAATATCTAATTCTGAAATGGTACAAAGAGAAAGCACATTGGTTAATTTAAATATAAATTGAAAATATAGGTATAAGGATTTTGATAGTGATTCATGATCAAGAAATTATTGCACTTGTAAAATCAATGAATAAATAACATAGAATTAATCTCAAAATAATACATTGGAAAAATTAAAATGGACGTAATTTGAAAGGAGATCTTAGTTACATAAATAAAATCATAAAGACACTATAATGTTAAATTAATAAACTTTCCCTATGGCACTACATAAATAATTTATTGTAAACTAATTGCTTCATTTAATAAGAATAAACTTTTATAATACATAGAATACTATTGGTGGATCCGGGTTTGAAAGAATAAGATAAAAGCAATGAAAAGAACCTCTTTTGATTGAATTTACTAATAATATTCCTTCAAACCATGGTCCTACACTCTGCTACAACATCAGAAAAAAACTTCTACAGTAGCATTTTTATATTCCACATTGGCAACACTAAAGTGGTACAGACAAGGCCAGAAGTGTGGCAGAGTGCTTTACTGAAATATTAATATAGGTCAATGGTACGACTTCGTTTTTCTTTTACTTAAATAAATAACAATTGATTAAGTACCGATAAAATATAATTATTTATAACTACGTTATCTTCATCTTAGAAAAAATCTTAAAAAAAAAGATCTTATTGTAATAGTAATTTGGTAGTAAATTGTATGGAATGTTTTGAAGTCGTCTCATTTTAATGTCTTAGCATTTTAATACAGTTAAATGTTACTGAATGAATAATAATAAAAATCAATGGAATGTCAATGCAACTTAAAAACTAATTAAGTACTTACTTGCCGGTTGCCTAATACTTTTATCATCCAATATAGCATTAATGTATCGAAATTTTACAACCCAACAAGATTTTTAATAATTTTAAATTTTGACAAGTGTGGTAGTTTAAACTCTAGCTGACTTTAGCTTCCATTTAATTTAAAATATCACACTTTTTAATATTAATCGCACTGTTCCTTACAATTAAATAACATTGTTTTGCTGATAAATAGATGATCATCAACGCATCGAGAATACAATCCCGTTTAATAAAATTAGTTCGCCAGCATAGATGGCACTGTACAAGAGCCTCATACTATTCGTAGATAGGATGTTTTAGTGTAAATTGTAAAGAACAGCGACTTTTTAATCGTAATAGCAGCCAAATTACGTTCTATCGCCTACTCTGAGCGTAATATCGATACCTAGATGCGAACGGTAAAGCCGGAGACAGACTTGTAACACCCAACATGACGTGACACTACGGTTCGGGTCGGGTATTGCAAGTGTGTGGGGCTGGTAATTGAATTATGTGTCGTAATAATAATTAAGGTACCGCGGGGCTCAGTACCGCTGCTGGTACTCGTGGTGCCATCTGTTGAAGTCTATGTGGAACACAACCAGGGACCCGTTCTCCAGACCCGCTAACAGGAACCTGGAATGAGTAGTTTGCAATCATTATTACGGGCACAGATAAGAACTTAGTTTTGCACAGATGGTGCAAATAGAACAACTTTCTCATGGGGATGTATGGAAGAAGGAGACAGGGTTCAACGTTCACAAATATGTTGACAAGGACGGGAGGACGATTGAATGTGAAAGAGGCCAACTGATATAGCATTTTAATGGATGGGTGTAACTGTGACTTGTCCGGGTAGTTTGGAGGCCTGGAGACCTGTAACACAGGTATTCCTAGTACAGGCTCCAGTCTCCACAACATTCAGGGTATTTTCTATTACCTACACATTTGTGTATTGTACAGTCACGGACTTTAATTGATGAGCCACCTTCAAACTTTTCAATTTTGCAGTTTCATACATTCACGAGATTACACGATTAAACACGAACTCTAATCGCACGCTCGTAAACAAGATGAAAAATAAATTACTTTTAATCAGAAATAGTCTCATCCATAGAGGTTGACTAATAAGTTCTCAATGATAAAAAATTAAAAATAATACAATGTTGCATTTAAGATTGTCAAATCTATTTGATACCGACCTCCTTTGAATCATAGCTCATTAACTCGTTATTTCTGAAAACTTAACTGAAGACAGTGACAGTTGAAATATCATTGTCAGAGACGTTACTTTCGAACTTGTCGAAATGACTATTATTATTTCTCCGTACGCTAACGTTACTATCGCAACAGTAACCTAGCCACGATTGTTTATCGTTGCTAGGTTACTGTTGCTAGACCTGCAATTGGTCGACTTTGGGCAGTCACTCCGCTGTCAAGTTTGTAGTTCTGGCTCTCAGGTTAGCCAACCGGTAAAGATATGAAATATAATTTTCTTCTTCTAATACGAAGACATATGACTTTGCGTGTCGGGAACCGAATACACCCGATTTGCATTACACGGCTAAAATACGAACAGTGCCAGGTAGCTCATCAATTAAAGTCCGTGACTGTACACGCGTAATGTTTTGTGGAGAAAATAAACGTTATTTTATTATTAATTCAAGTTTCAACATTTTCGCCAAACTAAATTATGCTACTACTAAAAAACAACATTTTGGTAAAGAGAGAAGTTCTCCTACAACTACAGTTAACTACTACTAGTTCCGCAATACATACTTCTGGTCGTGCGACAGCGCGAGTGACGTCACGGGCGCGCCGGCGGGCGGGAAGGCGTACAGCGGCGCCAGCGTGAAGGCGCGCCACACCTCCACCACGCCCGCGTCGCCGCCGCACACCAGGTACTCGCCGCAGCGGGACAGCGCCAGGCACTGCAGGGGAGCAGGTGGACGACTCATACACACGTAAAAAAAACATTTAATCCATCCCATAAAATCTTTTTGATAAAAAAAAAATGCTTTGTGTTTACCATACATACGGAACCGAGGTAAACACCCTGTGGCATTCCATTACTGGCTATCCAAATAAAGTAGGAGAGCGACATGTTTTTTCTAATATTTTTAATTTCAGTTGTAAAGGAATTATACAATTAATAACACATTGCCATTAATTCAAAAAACTTACGTCAAAAGTTGCAATATAATAAAAAAATTACATGATCCACTTTATCGAAGGCTCTGCCGAAATCTAACGAAGTAAATTAAAGTGTGATCTTTTATGATAATTTGCGAAAGACTTTTCAGTTAATTACATCTCCCATTCTATATCTAATCGAGCACAAACCTGGAAGTTATCATTATGCGTCTCGTGTCTGAGCCTCCTCCCGTTGAGCGTGAAGGCCGCGAGGTGTCCCTTGGCGTACGCCACCACGACCACGCCCTCGCGCGACAGCGCCAGCTGCTGCGGCGCGCACACGCCCTCGGCCGCGCTCAGCGCGCGCAGCACTTCGCCGAACGTCGTGTGGATTAGGACGGGGCCGTCTGGAATGAAATAATATAATGGTGATACAACAATAAATCACAGAAATTCAATCAAAAGATTGTCTTTACAAGTTTCCATAACTAGTAAAAGGATCAGAAATCTGACAGAAAGACTGGCGGTAAGAATCGCGTACATAAATTGGGGATATGTTATTCTTAGCTTTGTGACTGATACGTACTACGCCTTTAAAAAAGCTTTTCGAAGTAAAATCAATACTCACTGACTGACGAGGATATAACCAAGCCCAGTTCGGCGGACACTAGCACTCCGTTGATGGGCGCGTCGTGTCCCGTCAGCGTGACGCGCGGCGCGGGCGTCTCACCCTCACCTACGATCCCGCCGTGACGTGCAGACCTATGGAAACAAATATTTCGTTCAGTCGGGACAACTTACATATTAACTAATGTAAGTGGTAAGTAAATAAATAAATAAATAAATAAATATTACAGGAAATACACTTTCTTTCCAATTTTCATCGACATAGACACATAGTGCAAATAGTCTCTGAGTAAAATGGCTGTGTCACATCCGGATATACGAACACCGACATGACGAAATTATAGGAGTTCTAATTTTGCCATTTTACTACGAACCCTAAAACGCAATAAATTATAACAAGATGATTCCTCAAAATGAAACATGTCAATTGAATTCAAATGTCAGTATAGCCTGCATTACGTATTGCACTAAGATGAAATCTTTTGGAGAATATTCCATTCAACTTCCCACTATAACCAAATGCCTTGACTAGTTTTTTGGCCCCCAAAACTGATGTCCAACGTTATATACCTTTTTTGCATTATGAATAATATATGGTGTCTTGTCATTAAACTTACCAATGCCAGAGCAAGACGGTGCAGTCCTCAGACCCTGAAGCGATGTAACAGTCAGACGTAATGTTGCATTCAGAGCGACACACGCACGTCACCACGCCGTAGTGACCGAAGATTATTTGTACTATTTTAGCTGTTGGAACCAAAAAAAATTATTATAGAGGGCCGTTAGAGATTGCAGGTTTTGTATAAAAAGCCGATTAAATTAGATTGTTTTCAATTACCATAATGATCGTATATCTTCATGGTTGCGGATCGCAAGACCAAAATTTTACAGGATCACAACTATCTCAAGTTTAGGAGTTAGAGTAGGAGAGAAAGTGAGATATCGAGATACAGATAAAACTCTTGGTCACGTTAATAAATCAAAGTTTATAATTTACCCTTTTAGGTACAAACATCCTCCCCTTTATTTTGTTGAGAGATTACTCACCAGTCTCCGTGCTGAACACTCGGAAGCTGTTATCCCAGAAGCCGGCCGCGATGAGGAACCGCGAGTCCACGGTGGTGACGAAGCAGTTGCTGCGCGCGCGCACGCGCTGCGAGAAGTTGTCGCCCAGCTGACGACGGGTCAGGGCCTGGGCACCTCCGGCGGCTGGAAATAAAAATATTGTTTAGAATAAGTTTTCTAAAACATAATAAAAAAATAGATTAGAATAAAATTATACTACATCCAAAATCGATCCTTGTAGTAGTTCTTATCGCTTCTGCTACATCGCGTTGTCTTTGACGTGTAATACAAGCTGGGCGATCAGTCGAGATTTTGCTGCCATCAATTTTCTACCGAATTGCACAGATAGAAGCGTTTCTCCATAAATGTTCAAAATGTCAGAAAGAACAATCTATTGGTTTTTTTGACTTGTCAATCGATTATTCCTCAAGGGCTAGGCCAGTTGTATTTTCGTTCCCCGTACCTAATAGGTGGCGAACAAAGGTTATTTTACTGCTATGCTTCAGTATAGTAAAAAATTAATCGTACCCCACACGGGGTCCATGAGTAGCGGATGGTGCGGGTGGTGCGCGTGCTCGGGCGCGTGGCGCGCGGCGTGCGGCGCGTGCGGCGCGTGCGCACAGCCGCCGCCCGCCCAGCGGTGCGCCGCGAAGGCGCGCGCCGCGCTCACCTGGGGCAGATATATTAGTCGCATGTTAGTTAGGATATACAATGGCTGGAAAATCACCAGTCGACAAAAATATATCAGGTCTAAAAGATAAGAATTATGCTAATCTATGTACTTCAATACTACACTCGCAACTTACCGTAACAACAGCAGGCATTGCCAATTGCGGATAAGTATTTGCAGACACATGTACCACGGCCGCGTTGGAGGGTAATTTCAGCCTCAAGCACACGTCGTCAGGAGCGGCCGCGAACATCAGAGGCGCGAGGTGCATGGTGGAGGCGCGGGGCGGGTGCGGTTCGCTCAGGAGCTGCGCAGGAGTCTGTCCGAAGCTTCGGATCTGGTCTTCGATGGCTGCGCGGGTCACAGGCTCTGTGATCTGGTCGAGACGGACCCCGCCTTCATAGGTGAGGTAGTAGAATACGTTCGTCGCGCGGACCGCCTCGGGACCTGCGAGGAATGTGAGATGTGAAACTTTATAAAAGCCATTTAAAAAAAAAAAAGATTAATTTAATGCAGAGCCAATGCAATGGGATCTTTACAAAACCTTCACCGAAGCACTTACCTCTCTGCTTATATCCGAATATGAGATCGATCCACTGATGCAGCTGACAGCTGACGAACTCAGACTCCAGCGCCATGCGGTTGATGCGCACGAACTCCTCGGCGGAGGAGGCCCAGGGCGGCAGGATCACGTCACCCGACGGCGACTCCGGGATGCCCAGTCGGAAGCCCGAGCTGTTCACTAGCATCTCCGGCAGGAAGAACAGCTCTGGTATTAGTTCCTGCACAGTTAAAATAATATTTGCCAATTCATGAGTGAAAAGAGTGCGAAAATATAACGCCGCCATCTTTTTATTTAAATACATTTCAAGTAACAGTTTACAAAACATCCTGTCAATGTCATTCGAGCTTTCGACCGCCAACCAAGCCAAAACATCCATATAATAGTGCAGTCCTTTGGTGAAAGCAAATACAGGAACAACATTATGGTCACGGGTCATGAATTCACATTTCTTTTTTTTATTTCTATCGTCTCGCTTACCGTAGTTACGAAAGCTAAATGCAACAAGAAGTTTGGCATTCACAGGGAGGGCAGGCTGATCATTGAAATACCATAGATGTCTTTCCGAGGCCATCCGTGATTAGTCCACCCAATTATACAGATGTTTTGACTGTGAATTGTAGTAAGTAATCTGTAAAGTTTTTATGGTTTACCTTGACGTCTGAGGTGTCTCGCTGGCAGTTCTTCCACGACATGGCGATAGATGAGAATAGTCTGTTGGGGTGGTCAAATTTCCCGCCTTGCAGCGCTAGGAACATCGTCGTCATCGGCTCCTGGGGAGGACAGAAACATTCGTTTTGTCTCATGATGTAACCGTAAGCTTGCAAATTGCAGATTTGATATAAAGGAGGAAGCGACGAGGGAATGGTCCTTAAAGAATAAATAGGCCCAAATAAGCTCATCTCGTTGGATGACCCTTTTTTCATTTAATAGTTTAATATATTTTTAGAGTACAGGTTAAATGCAATCTTTCTGAAGTATTTTTACCCTCTGAAAGAATGCCAATTAACTGAAAGTCAACCTGTATATTTTCCCCTAGCGACACCAAAAAACACATTCTATTTCGATCTCCTTTTAACAGTTTTTTACCTTTTTCTCGTCACATACAGTCGAGCACCCGAAGTGCATCTGTCGCGGCGCGTCTACTTCGTACGTTGTTTTGACGCGCACGCTTTTAGTGCAGACGACTTAATGTACTCACTAATTTACTATGATCGGTAGCAAAGCGATGCTCTTTGAAGATGTCCTTTACAGCACCCACAAGACCATTGTTCAAAGACTTAGTGACTCCTATTTGAAATAACTAGTCAGCGACTTGTAAATTTACGTGTTCAAGATAGATGGATCCATTAGAATTTCGTGCGATTGAAGTGAACGATGTATGGTTATAGCATTCTTGTGTTTGTGAAGTCCTAGTACCTAAATATTCTACTAAGACTTCAATTAGTTTTGCAAGCGCTGTTTAAAAAGCAGATAATTCATTTAATTCCCTGATGTATTTTAAATATTCCAGTTTTAAATGTTCTAAGGGGACACGATGCTTTTATCATCGATTTTGCAATTGCGTTTTGGCATAAAGCTTCCGAAACGCGACTTTACAGCAAATTGTAAGTTATTTGTTGCTATAAGAATTAAGTTTGTTGGTAAAAAGATTAACATCAGATACCACAGACATGTGATGCAAATAAATTTAATTACAATACAAACAAACAGTCGGTCAATACGGAATGATAACCAGCCGTTAATTACTCAGCAATTTACGCATCAAATAGACCGTGAACTGTACGAGATAAATCAATTATTACATTGTTAGAATACTATTAATCTAAGATTGAAGACTAATCGTTGACACGGAGGCTAATTAATGGTGTCGCTCGCTATTATAATGGCGTCCTAGAGATGCACCTACCTACTTACAATATTGATAATCATCTGATAATTTCAGATTGAAATAGTAAAGTAGAAATGGCTCTTATAATATAATGAAACAACGTAGTGCTTAGGTAGAACGTGCTTGGATAATTTCTGATTCAGATATTTATATTGCAGGGATAAATAGGGATAAGTTTGTGATATTACCTATACCAATGACTATACAATATTTTATAGCAATCTATCAATGGAATGACCATGCTATCTATTACTGACATCGGTGAAGGAAAACATCGTGAGGAAACCTGAACTTATAGTTGATATAAGTCTGAAATCGCCAACCCATCTTGAGCAAGCGTGGTGATCAATGCTCGTGCTTTCTCCGTATGAGAAGGGCTCCTGCAGTGGAGCAATAAAAGGCTGGTATTTTTATCACACCTACAGTGAATCCTAACTTTCCATACTAATACTAATATTATAAATTTGTAAGTAACTCTGTATGTTACCTTTTCACGCCTAAACCACTGAACGGATTTCGATAAAATTTGGCAAGGAGATAGATGGCATCCTGGGGAAGGACATAGGCTACTTTTTATTGACATACCAAGCGGGCGACACCGCGGGCGTAAGCTTGTTTCTAATACTTTGCTATCAAACTCGAAGCCAAGTAATTGCTTGAGAAACCACCCAATTAATTAGGTAGGTAAATCTGGTACATTATTCTTGTCTGTTTAAAAATACCAAAATTTCTGCAAAAAAGTGCATAGGTCTTTCTTTCTTTCTTTCTTTAATATTTAAATCTTTATTTATTTCAACATCATATTACAGGCACAGGTTAATGAGATGCACAATCTTAAATAGAGAAAGGTGTCTGTTGTAGGAGGATCCTGAGTTACAGATCACCCGGCTCTCTTAGTAGAGTCAAGATAATGTATAAATGTAGGTATCAAAAGATTGAAAAATTAAAAAAAAATTGAAACTGATTCCTAAGAAAATAAAATAATAATGAGCTTCAAAGAAAAAAATTAATAATGGAAATGAATAATGAATGAATGATGAATAAGTGTATTCAATGTTTGTAAGTGTAGGTGTGTGAGTGTTAGTGTATGGGTGTTAAGAAATTGGTTTTATTAAGTTTTCAGTGGCAATGTAGTCCAGATTTAATAGCCAAGAGCGTACTTTTCTTTTACAAATAGTTTTTGTATGAGTGTAGATATATATTTTGTTATTAATTGAATTATAAAGAAAAGTGCCAAGAAAACAGAAAAACTTTTGGGAGAAACTAGTATTATAACGGATGATTGAACAAATATTTGTTGACCGTCTATTTTGTGTTGATAAATCGTGATCTAAGGGAAGTTCAGTGTGTTTTTTTAGTACTGTCATGAGAATGAACAACTGCCGGACTGTTAGCACTTGGCAGTGTTGGTAAAGATCGAAGGTTGGATAGAGGATTGTGAAAAAGCAACTAACTTTAAATATAGCTCTTTGAGCTCTCTCTAAATTTATCAAAAAAGTTTTAGATACCGCCCCAACTGGTAATGCAATATACAAGCAAAGACTGGCATAGTGCAAAGTAAACTGTCTTAATAACTGATGTGTCAGATATATGTCTTAATTAAAAAAAAAATTAGATTAATTTTCGGATTCTTTTAACCAGGGATTCAATGTGTTGTTGGAAACTGAGTCGATTATCTATGATTATACCAAGATATTTGATAGAATTAGTTTGAACTAATACAGGACAAGAACAATGGTTGATGAGTGAGTTGGAGAGTTGAGTACATGAGTGGACTTTAAAGTTGAAGTTTGGTTGATCCTGGGGTCTAAGGGATTACATCGTTTATATAAACTAAGAATAACGTTGGACCAAGAATGCTACCTTGTGGAACGCCGTACTGATTAGGAAGTTCGTCGCTAATCCAATTATCTACTTTAGTAGTTTGAGTTCTGCCAGACAAATACTCTATGAACAGTTGAAGTGGTAGACTTCTTACACCCATATTCTCTAAGTTTTTAACCAAAATAGGAACAGATACTGTGTCAAATCCATTAGCTAAATCTAGGTAAATGGCTACGGTCTTTTCTTTATTATCTAGTTTGTTGACTATGTGATTTGTTAGTTCGTGGTCGGCTTCAGCTGTTGACCTGCCAGATCGAAAGCCAAACTGTGATGGAGATAAAAGAGAATTTTGTTCAAGGAATTTAGTAAGTCTGGTGTTCATTAATCGTTCTAAAATTTTTGACAAAGTTGGTAGTATGGATATTGGTCTATAGTTATTGACACAGTATCTGTCTCCGGACTTGAATATGGGTACAATTTTTGATTTTTTTAAAGCAAGCGGAAATATTCCAGTAGAGAATGAGAGATTGCATATGTATGTAAGTGGAGGAACAATAATATCACAAAAACGTTTTAAAAATGATCCAGATATATCATCAACGCCAACTGCACACTCATTTTTTAAATTCATAATTAAGGCCCGTATTTCTTCTTCATCAGTAGGAAGAAGAACAAAGGAATTTTGAAATGAATTAGTTGGTTGACTATCGGGTTCTACATTAGGAAAATTAATATTTTGTGAGAGTAATTTTTCTGACAATGTTTTACCTACGTTTGCAAAAAATGAATTTAATAAGTAACAATGTTTATGAAAACAATTCAAGCACGAAACTGTAATTAGATCCGCACGGGTGACATTTAATTCTGTCGCCAAATGTCGGGTGAAGCATCAAAATTTATGTGCCGTTTATTTGCCATAAATCATACACGCGCTGTTACTGGCAACACTCAATTAGTATTTAATTTTACATGCAAATGTGTTGCCATACTGAGAGGAGACGCGTTTCGATTTCAGTGCACGTAATTTAATATGTTGATTGAGTTCTGCCCTTCTATAGGTTTATTTGTTTTAACCATACATGGATGCTCTGGTTGTACATAAATAAATAACTAGACAGTGTTTAGACTTTTCACTCAACCCGTAATACAGGGGAACGATTGCCTCCTAGGCTATGCATATCCTTTTTATGAATTAGGTACTGCATCGAATACCAATACGGGTTGGTATTCGATACATAATCAACCCACTATTGGGACTCGTCTGGGCCACAATCCACCGATTGTGGCCCGATTGTGGGTTCGTTATGTATCGAGTAGGTCATCATCTACTTAGTCTTGTCCCAACTATGTTGGGGTCGGCTACCAGTCTAACCGGATACAGCTGAATACCAGTATTTTACATGCAGCGACAAGTAGGTACCAACCAAGGTAATTTTTAATTATTTCTACAGTGTACTCACAATGCGAACTAGCCAGTTGAGCACGAAGGCAGCGGTGGAGTAGTGAGTCCCGTAGTGGAAGGGAGGCGTCGACTCATGCTCCCAAGTGTTGTACCGCTCCTCGAAGTACGCGCGACGACTTGGATTCAAGGCTCCGATAGGCTAAAGAAAAACGAGAGATAGTAGAGCTATGAAATTATTGAAAAGGGGTTCTCGAACATAGGTACTGGTAGGTAAATGTCACCACATTAGATAACGATATTGACGTCTTTTCACCATAAATTACATTGGCGACGGCTCCAGTAAAATCAAACTACTTATATCCGGCTCTGAACATCAATAAATTGCCGAAGTGACAATCGTGTGTTAAAAATTATGAAGCTTCTCATTTTGTATTTTAATTAACTCAAATTAGTTTTTGTAAGTTGCTGTTCTGTTGATTTCTCTTAGTATTACTATAAAGTAAATTAATTATTTTTGTCACTTAATACTTTAATTTACAGTCACTCGTTTAAATACTACCCAAATTCAATCAATTTTAATCTCGATTGAATGCATCACTTATTAGTGCTGTCTTTACGCTGAAGGTTCTGTGTGCACCAGTTAAGAAAAGATCTTGTCATTTAATTAATTTGCACAGCGACCACGAGGTTCCCTTGGAGACGAAATCCCTTTAGAATATTTCGTCATATCTCGTGCAGGCAATGTACCAGGCAATCAAAGGGCGTCAAGGCGTTAAAATTATGTTTACCTTGGAGAGATCCCTGTAGTTGGAAGGCTGGCTCAAGTCCAACTCCTCGCTCTCGTAGTTTGTCAGGATCCATGGGAACACCGGGTATTGGTTGAGGTCATTGTATGTGCGTCCTGTGGACAATAAACATTATTTAGTATCATGTTGAAATAACAGTTGTTAGAGGGTGAGTAACTACATGCATACATTTAATATTTAGGTTTTAGGCAAAAATTAATCATTTTTGCATTTTGATTACAATTTATTATTCGTGGATAATTCTATGACAAGAATATAGGGTTTTAATAATTTAATTATTAAAACAGAGGGCACAGGAAGGATGTAGTTCCACAATGATTAAAAGCTAATAACTTTATATTAACAAGATTATGAAATTACCTAAGGCTAGTCATAAAAAAGATGTTATCTGAAGTAATTACAGTTAACTATCCAGTACTAGGACACCAGCCAGATAGGGCGCTTACAGCAAACAATAATTGAAACGCGCAAAACTTTCTAATAATTTTCGGCAACGTCACTAGGCCGAGTTTCCCCTTTGACAATGGGTTCAAACCATGGCGCTGACCTCGCGCCACAGTTGCGCAACAGTTTGCCAATCATCCTTCGCAAATAATTTGTCGATGTGACACTTGAATGATTAAGGTATTGACACTGTTTATGCTGACTTGTATTTCGTACTCATGTTATTGTTTTAAGTGACGCTGATGACGAAATGATAACAATCAAATTGTTTGCGCCGAAAGCTACGCAAGTTCGCAGTGAACCGAAGCGGTCAATGTTTACAGCATTTTTCACGCGTAAAACAATCAAATCTGAGAATTGAAATATTTAGGACAGATGTCTCAACACTATTGTTTTTAGTATTTTGGTACGAACATTTTTTCTGAAGTTAAGTATTTATCAAATAAAACTGTAATAGTTAAAATGAGTGTGGATAAAACAATGAACATTGAAAAATATGTTGGTTCCGAACCTCATAGATATCTGATGCAATCTCATATCCATAACTCATGTAGGTACCTAAGCAATTAGGGGTTTATTCATAAACGATGGTTAAAGTTAAGTAATGATTAGCGACTGTATAACCATACATTTTTGACGTTTGAACGTCACTTAACTTTAATCATCGATAAGCCCCTTAAACTGAAAGATATCTCTGGAATAAAATACTCGAATAAATATGAAGTTTGGTTCAAGTTAAGTAAGATTTCAGCCAACAATTAAGATACACACTAACCAAATACAGTTTATGCAAATACAATAACTAGGTATTTATTCTACAGTTTTTCATGTAATAGCAAGTACGTTGACGTGACGTTTTTTATCAAATTTTTTACTGATTATAATTAAAACAACGTATGAAGACATCTTAAATAATAATACTAGAATCACATAAAGAAACATGTATGACGTACATGCAACGTTCCACGTTTGAAAAACAACAAGAACTATTCAAGATGGCAGTATATCTCTGACAGGAGTATTTAAGCAGCAAACCCACTCCATATGAACATAAAGAGGGTTCTGTCAATAGATAGGTTAATTACTAATTAGTAATTTATCTCGATATCAGGAAATAGGTAAACAGTGCGTGTCTCTCATGTGAAGGTAATCAGACTCATTTATTGTGATTTTAATGGTTTGTTTACTGGAATCTGTACAATAAGTATCGGTGTTTTAATAGTTCTTCATATTTTCATACATGTATAGTTGTTTTTTTTATCCCAGATACCTAAATAGGTGCAAAGCTTCACAGGTGCAAATGTCAAATCCCAAATTGAAAAAAAAAACAATTATCAAGGATTTCAAATGTCAAATTACTAAGTACCTATCTCGGATTAAAAAAACGAACATAGTAATATGATACCTACTATGGCGCAATCAAATATATATCGTAATTTGTATAAAGTTCCATCAAAATAGGTGTGCTATATTATCTTTAGCGCCTATTTTGGTGGGCCCTAATCTTAGGCCGTAATCTGTTTGATCGAAGAAGCTAGCCCTATAAAGGATCACACTGATCCTTCACATGGTGTTATGCCATAAATCTCGAGTCACAATAACCGCAGTTAACAATGTCGGTTAACGGCTCGTTATCGGGTGAGAGTGGCTATAAATATCAATAGAGTAACAATTGCAGTGAGGAAAGAGTTATTTCATCTCTAAATAGGAAATTATCATGACTGCAGTAGCCGGGCTACCTCCTCACAATCACAACTGGTGTTTCTGAGATTGTGGACTAAGTAAGAAGATTAGACTCGCGACAATCTAAGAAGTCCGTTTTGACAGCTATAAAAATGATTTGTGAAGGGATGAAAAGAAAATTGGTTTCTTATAAACTGATTCTCGAGACATATCGATTTATCATACTTAGAGAGTTTGTAATCGACGACTTATCTAAATTGCTTAAAACTGATTCTCAAGGCATAACGTTTTATTACATGTACGGGAACGAAACGTCAAAACGGATTTCATAGATTGTCGCGAGTAGGTAAAGTACCATTTCGGTATCAGCATTTTAATGAAACAAAGGATCTAATTGAGAGTTCTAAATAAGGTCAACTTTTTGCAACCGTGCAAGTAGAAAAATCCATGAAAAGCAGTCCATGAATTCGAGAAATAACGAACGATTTGATTAGGTAAGTACCTACATGATGCTAGGTGTGTTGGTAATCTTTTCCTGAAAGGATAGAAGCTTATTTTGGCATGAAGTTAGCACATTTTGTGTAGGTAATCGGTATTCATCGATATTCGTTGAACTGTACCTAATCAATCGCATGCAGCGCTAACCACAAAGTCAGGAATTAGTGTTTTGTTTTAGAATTATCTGTGATGCCTATGAACAGATTAATCGGAGCAATGATCGGAATGAACCTTAAAACAAAGTGATTATTGAATTTGATTAAAGTGTTAATTGAAACAAGTCACTTCTTTCAAGTATCTGGGCCACTGGGTTTCTGACGACCTCAAAGACAGTCTGGATATTGAGCGTGAGCGCAGGGCGTTGGCTGTCCGCTGCAATATGTTGGCTCGCAGATTTGCAAAATGCACGACTGAAGTAAAAGTTACGCTATTTACAGCGTACTGTCAGTCGTTCTACACATGCAGTCTGTGGGTCAACTACACGCAGAGGGCATACAGCGTCCTGCGCGTTCAATACAATAATGCTTTCAGGGTGTTGATGGGGTTGCCGCGCTACTGCAGTGCTTCTGGCATGTTCGCAGAGGCGAGGATAGATGGTTTCCACGCTATCATGCGCAAGCGTTGCGCTTCCATTATGCGCAGGGTACGCGCCAGCCCCAACAGCATCCTGAAAACGATAGCTTATAGGTGGTACAGCCCCATACTGGGACATTGGATACGCCTACATGCCACTGTGGCGTAATAATTAATAGTTTGTATTGTTTTTCTGGTAGATGTAAGTACTAACACTAGTTTCTTAGTCGTGTGTATACTAACCAAATGGACTACAAGGTCCGAAAATAAAAGATTTAATTTAATTTAATTTAATTAATGCCATCGTTATTCCATCGCGAAAAAAGGATGGTGCTAGCGGCCTTGTGTAGCTCCGTCTCTCTCTAATACTGGAAAAATGGTGGCATTAATATGTCGTAATATGTGTGAAGTGCAGGATCCAGGTCCTCATTCAGATCCTGTGTTGACGACTAAAGGACTCATGGTACCATCAATCATGGACCTTCAACGGTAGGCACAAAGCATCTTGTAACGATTGAAATCCTCTCTCGAACAAACAAAGTGAAACAAACGAACAAAGTGTGATTCTATGTTTGTTTGGAAACTTTTGCGGACAGAGTGCGCCAATCCATAATGTAGGTGCACCTGTACTACCAGTCAAGTAGACCATAGTAGCAAGGCTTTATGCATTTAAAAATAAAAACAAAGTAAACCGCATCAAATTGCAACAAATTAAATTCGTGTTTGCAAAATTTTATGATTCAACTTGCGAGGAACTAGCCAGTAGCCACAATTTAAATTTAGGTGGGTATGTCCAAATTATATTCGGTTTGACTGCGGGGAAATATGAATTGTCTAGGTAGACTGGTACACAAACGTTATTTATATTCTACACGCCTTTCTAAAGGTCGTTTGTAACTATCCCTGTATCAAATAAAACACATCAAAGATCTGGATGTAAATATGTATCGACGATCGCTTATCAGTGGCCTGTGACCCCATCGTACAATTATCATTATATGCGTGTCCGTTGCTATTGTTGTAGTCACGTGGTCACTTTTCCCGTCTGCCAGGCAAGTCGGCTAGTTAGTTCAAACGCCTGCCAACTTTCGTGACAACCGCATCTCTGAACAATGATACTTGAATATAACCACGAAAATAAAAGGAAAAGTTTGCAATACCGTTGAACAGTGACACAGTGGAGTGAGAGTTGGTTCCGCGAGTGAATTATTACCGTTATAGATAACAATGGTACAGTGAGTGAACAAGACTGAACTAACTGTCAACATGTTGCGGAATAAGGCTGTGGAGCTTCTGAAAAGGTTGGTGGCCCCCTTCCTTTCATGGTATCCTGGTAGTTTGACTAAAGGTCGCACTTATATGGCGCGAATAATCAAATTGTATAACAAGAAAATAGTAGAGTTTTATTTAGAAACAAAAACAATAAGTCATGGAAGGAAAACTTAAATTAAACAATAAACGATTATGTCATGAACTCTGACATAATGAGTGTGTCATGGTGTACTAAGACAAAATACCATCTGCAATTCATAGAAGGAAAAACAATATCAATGAACGATATCCTTGAGTAATTTTGGCACACTGGTATTTACCTTATTAGGAATTTAGGATGTTAGGAAGTCAATGATAAGCTGTAGCTTTACATTTTTAGCTATCGTTTCAGTCGAGCTGACTAAAATAAGAAGATAAGCCTTCAAAAACCGGTGTAGATAATAATGTTTGAAATTGCAGCAAGCTCAATGAAAATCATGAACCTACACATTACGATGTATACATTATTTCTATAAGCAGATAATGTTTCTATATAGATCAAAATTCGCGAAAAAACAATTCTAAATAGATGCTTCGTGGAGTACATTTTATTCATGAAGATTTAATGAAAGATCTTTTCAACCTGCGGTCAATAACCTTATCTATTTGACTGCTGTAAAAAGGAATCTAACAGTATCACAATTATCTCTATCAAATCTTGTTAATAAGCTCATGTAATTATAATAATCATGTTGTTTTACCAAATGAACGCTGAACACATCACTAATTCCACGATGTTGAATGTCCGTAATCACCGCTCCTGCTACCGGTGAGGAATCTTATCAGCTAACAAGTAACGGATAATTGCAGGGACTTGCATAAACATTTGCAATAAGAACCAGTTATCACATTAGGTTAACCATACTTTAACGAGAACAAATTAGGATAGTTAGCTAACTAATAATTATCTACGGTTCCTAAATTGTTGCTAAGTAAAGATAAGTTGGAAGCATCAAAAAGGAAGGAACCAGGATGGCATACTTTGCAAGATGAATGAAATTCATTCGCAACAACCACAAAAGAGATTGTTATAATTATGTAAGCAAATTGCAAGTGAAAGTGAAGTCATACAAAAGACGGTGTTGTGTGACGCTTTTGATACCTCTGCTATCCATAGACTAATGATCAACGTTTCGTTTGATCTTACTTGAATATACGTATGACATGAACCTTCAATGAATAAGTGTTGTCAGTATTCGAAGTTTAGCGCCTGATAACCCAAAACACAAGCGGTCTACGGCGGCGTGGTCTAAAGAGATCTATGAAGATGAAGACCCAAAAAGTTATACAACTAAGCGAGTTGGCTTTGCACGCGAAGTTTTCCCTTTCAAGGAAAACGATAAATCTAGCTTGAAATATTTATTTTTAACAAGCTTTTAAAAATTCTGCCCGCGGCTTCGCTCATGTGGTGTACTACTAGGATAAAAAGTATCCTATGTCCTAACCTAGGTCATGGTCTACCCGTTCTCACACGTATAATTTCAACATGAATGATGTAACCAACATTTTGAAACAATAGATTGATTTAATAGAGTGTTCACAGAGTTTCTTACCCGTTCTTCTCTAACTAGTTTCATCTTTTAGACTGACCGACTCCTTGACAAATCAAAAGTGGCTGTAAATAGTTCAACTGAAATAAATGCTGAGTTTGTGTGTATTGGATGAATATTCTCCATTAGGCACCTGTAGATTACACCCTATATCCAGTGCATTTGCACAAACCACTCAGGCAGTACTTACTTTACCAGTAGTCTTTCAATTACAAAACACGGAGGTATAGATTACGTTTATTACGGTGTTGTAAACAGGCTCTACGGGCGACTGCTGAAGTAATCAGGTGCTAACAGCTACGGTCAATCGGCGGCATAATACTTGCACGATTCTGATGAAAACTGTAGTGGTATGGGACTGTAATTTAAGTGATTTTGAGGAAAAAAATAATTTAAATTAATTATTAGCAACTAATTGTCTCTCTGGAGGATAAAACCCGTTTTATTGGTCACACTCTTATTCACTTTGTTTCGGCAGTTTTAGACCTACCTAAGACTAGGATTCCTCAATATTTTCCTTTACCACATTCTTACGTCCAATATTAACTTGGAAAGTCGAAATGACATTGAAAAAGTCATTGATACTTTTCCTTTTTGAAACCCTGGCCCCATGGCCTGCTTTATCCCTACAATTATTACAGATTATTAAATATTTTTTGAAGTTGTAATTCGATAATTGTAATTTCGTACAAATTACCTACCTACAGTACCACCATACCTTGTGATTACATAATTATCGGTAAGTACTGAATAAGTGAACATTGTTATTAACTTGACGTATATAAAAGTAACTGCATAATATATGAATTAACAATGACTGTTGATAACGTGTCCAGCTGTCAACCAGCTAATTAGTTGAGGGATTAGACATACATGCTTCTATGCAGCGTGAGACACGGGCGTATTATGTATGTTCAAGATTATGTATATGATAAGTAATAATAATACTGAAGGAGATTAGAGAATATCGGGAGAAAATATTGATGAAATGATATCAACCGATGACCTGCAGAGTTCAGCCTTCCAACCGTTTGACTCTATCTATATCGTGAACATAAACTGTTCCAATAGTTTAGCAAATTCTCATACTGTAATAATGCTCTACAATTAAAAACAGTAGATGATTGAAATAGATGGTCAAACTCGCAGATGTCTTAGATGCGGAAACCAGGTGGCTTCCAAACCAATAAGATCAATTTTCAAAATAAACCAATCAATATTACAATCATAATTCAATAGGATTTCCTATACTTAACTAAACATAGATACAAATACATAAATTGGAGCAAATACATCTGTAGGTCATACAAATATTTGCGTCAATACGGAACTGACTCGCGGCCCTTAGGTACGGAAAGATGGAACCTTGGGCCACTGTGTTAATTAGGACCTAAGGTTCTGGGTATCCACAGGGCACAAAGGGTACAATGGAAAGCGGAACTAAAGACGTGTGTTTACAGGTTCCAATGTAAGGCGGGTAAACCCGTAAGCATGATTGGAGAATGAGATAAATCTTGGTTTTCCTTTAACAAAGAAGGGTATATTACCATAATCACGAGGCATAGCCAAGATTGGTGCCTGCAGTACGTCTTCGTTACTACACTAGATAAAAGGTGCAAAAGTGTATACATGGGACTAATAAACAAATAACTGGCTGTTGTTTGAGGTACATTACAATGGCCCTGTTCGCGAATACAGCACGAGATTCTTGCGTAGTGACACAGTATCGTGATATTGTGTTACTATAGCTTCTCCTGCCCAACGACTCATTAGAAAAGAACCTCATAGTTAATTTTTCAACAGTTCTAAGTGAATATGATGTAAATACAAACAACACGGTGGTCTGTCCACGACAAACAGTAGTAATTTAGTATGCACACGTAACAGTAATCGTGACGACGCGCGGTAATTGATGCGCCTGCGTTTACAAACGAGGAATTCCTGCTCATCTAGCCGTGGCAGGCAGATTGCCCATCTTGAACATTATTGTATGCTAATGAAGTACACTCGGGACTATTTATTATACTTTGTGAGGTATTGATTAATTTATTTGTCGATTGTTATTTACGAATATTGTTTCCCAGAGAACAACAGCATTCTTACAACAACAAAGAAAATGTGGGTCGAATTTTCGAGTAGTTACGCCAAATTGTTTTTAGCCGTCTTCAAAAAAAGGAGGAGGTTCTCAGTTAGTCGGAATCTCTTATTTTTTAAATGTATGTTCCCCGATTCCCTACTCGAAAACGGCTGTACCGATTGGAAAAAAAATAAAAAGTTTTTTATCTTATTAGCACAATGAACTTTTGTTGAGCTTCTATTCAATTTGTTCATCTTTTCATATTTATATTTCTTTTTACCTACGACCTCTTTATAGCACGTGGTACCAGGAAAGCATAACACATGAGTCAGTGGCTGAGTACGGTCACTATCGGTGTGCATGTGACCGATAAATTGGGTTATTTGTACCGTTTGCACCGACAACTCATTTTCTAATAAACGCTATAGTTATTGCGCAAGTATTGTTTATTCAGTCAGTCGGATAGCAACGCTTGTTCCATTGCCACAATTTAACATGATAGGACATCCTTGATGGCGAAGAAGGCTATAATCAATAAATTGTTACCAGGGGTATGGAAATGGGAAGAGATTTGACATACTTTTAATGAAATTCCAAGGGTTTTGGATTGAACTGGTCCTAATGATCTAGTCCATAAGTATAGGGAGCAAGGACATTAACATAGCGCAGAAAGATATTCTGCAGATAAAGCGACGTCCTAAAGAATAATGTTGGGAAAAACTAAATTCGGAAAACAGTTTTTCTTTCATGAGTTTTGTGTAACTTGGCTTGGTCCAGAGAGGACTTCACTGAAAATATAAAAAAACAGGACAGTCGTGTTTTATGCACACGAAGAGAGATTAAGAAATATTTTCTTACGCGATTTCTTTTTACAAATGTCATGTCCGTTTGCTATTAAATTCAAATAACATAATGTGGTCATTGCCACCTTCTAAACGTCTAAATCGCTCGCGAATGCTTTTAAGTTTGCACAATGGTTGGTTTTTATTCGTTTTTCTATACAATTGGTGTTAAGTTGAAGTTACATGAGCGGTTTGTTCACGTTATGTCATGGGGGCTGAGAAGTTCTGGCATAACAGCCAGGATCTTATGTAAAACGTATGTAATAGGAGTAAAAAATAAATGATGTTTCTACGACAGACGTTGCTCAAAAAGCCGCAAAGTTGAAGTGTGACGGCTGGCCACGTCTGCCGTATGCCCAATCTGTTGTGGGCCAAAATAAACACTATGTGGGGCCCATTTATTTTTTTAATTGATTATTGGGAATCATCAAATGTCTTCTTCCGCTCATGGCGGAGCGGCAGGGCGTGTTAGACTTTTACTGACTAAAACCCACCCGTGTTCCTTCAGTTGCCTGTTGCCAAGGGTTCCGGTATCCCATTAGGACTTTCCCGCAACTCTGGCAGACTATGTGGGGCCCTGAGACGGCTAGAAGGCGTCGCGGCAGACCCCGTACAGGATGGACAAGCTGGACAATACATATACAATCGACCAGTGGTCCACATTAGCTCTGGATCGCAAGCACTGGAAGTCCTGGACCTTCGCCCAGCTTTGGGATGACACAGGCTAACAGTAACAATAACGACTGAAACTTGCTGAGTCAGATTTCATTGGCGTTTAATAAATCATTGTTTATTTACAATCTACCTATTCAATAGGAGGTAAAAGAAGCAAAAACACAATATCTCTTGAAACACAGCAATTATAAAAAATAATTATTGAACAAATTCTGAAATATGTATTATCTACTTAATAGTTTAATGTTCCGGACTATGTCTAAACGTATGATTAAAACTAGTTTCTATCCGTTAGATATGGTCAATTGGCTACCTCCTCAGCAAGCATGCCTACTTAGTACCTCTTACTTGAGTGTAAACGTGACGTAGGTAAACCGAATTAAAATTTAAAATAGTAACCCTGTTTGTCTTTGACAAAAATTACTATACTATATAAAATTACTATATTATATATATTAAATTACATTTTTGAAGGACAGTAAAATAACAATCCTTATCAAATGAAAAGGGCACAGTGTGGTACAATCTACAACCAAACACATACGCAAAACATTAGACAAAATGATTTTCAAAGATCCTCAATTAAACTATGTGGAAAAAATCGTCCGAAAAATTAAGAAGGTCACATCATTCAAAGGATCAGTTACATAAATGTTGTAATTAGTCTGTCACGTCTCCAAGAGAGATATTTTTTGCACTATTACTGGGCTTAATGCCAAGGTCTTGACAAAATATACTAAATTAACAGTAGGACAATACTTTTATTTGCGTATTAGCATAAGTATTATGACAGGCGTTTTAATAGTACAAGTAGCGCCATCTAGGGAGAGCCATTGGAACTATATTAGACGGAGGTTTACGAAAATAGCTTGTTAAAAGAGCTTGAATCCACCAGATAAATTAAGAAATGGAATAGAATGATTGGGAAACTATGTGTTACATAAGCTAAGCGGAGCTTTATCCCATTCAGAGATGGTGATACAGGACGTGAGAATTTAAAAAAGGATCTATCACACTAAAGTTATTTATTCATTTAAATGGGCATTATTATTGAAAATACTTTTACGAAAAATCCATCTTAGGGCTGATTTCATCAAAGTCAGATATCTTTTATCCGTGGAATAAAGTTATCGCCTGACAGTTTTTGTATGGAAAAACTGTCAAAAATTCAAAATTTATTCGCAGGATAAGACTTATACTCGGTATAAAAGTTTGGTGAAATTCGACCTTAGTCAGATATTATAACTGCTCTTAAACTTTAACTTTTTAAATAACAAAGAAAAATGGCGGGTTAATAAGACATCTATCAAAAGCTGTCAAAATATTATTGCACAATAATAATTTAATTCAAGTATAATTCATTAGATACAAATCTATGAAAAGTTGTCCTGTGAAAAACATTATGTAAGATCAATCAAGGTCAATCAAGGAGATCAATGCGCTGCAGGCAGATAAATATTAAGAAATATTATGTTAGTCTGAAGTCTGAAATGACTTACGTTGACATTTCTGTAATTACCGCAAGTGGATATCAGGTTGTTAACTAGTTGTTAGCTTGCTTGGCTGCAGTGATGAGATGATGTATGGGTTTTCCTTTATCATGGTTTATAATAACGGTCACGTAACTGTGCGGGTCTGAAGTTCAAAGAACGGGCCGTGTCTGGACTACGACCGGCCCGTGGTGGCCAATCTATTTCCGTCTTTTTCTGCCATGACCCGTGTAGAACCTTAACGACCACCAAAAATAGGTTGGTAAACGCCTATTTCATTTTTGATTTTCAATTCTTTTAGGTAACCGGTTCCTTTCTCCTTTTTTCGTGTGGTATAGTGACTAACCTGCACGCGTAGCATGACCACCATAGAAACAGATTTTGTCAAATCAAAAACAAAATGACAGATTGTGATTGTTTAAGTAATTTTGTCTACTCTTCCGTCGACAAAATCTGTTTCTATGGTGTTCATGCTACGCGTGCTAGTATCAGAGTTTTTATGTGGCCCATGGACCTCTGACTTGGCTTCACATACCGTCGAGAAACATCTCTCAGGCATGCCGGTTTCTTCACGATATCTCTTCATCGTTTTGGAAACAAGTGACAATTATACAATAGACACATGAATCCGTAAAGTCAAAGATACGTCTCTTGGGTTCGAACTGGAGACTATGACTTGGTAGTCCGACGGTCACACCACTAGGCTGTCAATGACCGAGGTAAGTAACTGGTAGGTAAAGCTAGGGGTTTAGTAAATCTATATTTCGTAGGTTACAGGAAAAGTGGAAAATGTTGTTAACCAAAATAAGCGTTTTCCGTCAACCATGGAAATCTTAGATCCTTTGCGATCATAAAGTATTTCCCGTGCTATGTTACTACAACTGACCTGCAATAGTGTTGAGGAACATGAGATATTCGAAGTTAGAGATCTCGCGGCGCTGCCACTTCTGCGTCATGTTGGAGTTGCGCATGAGCTGCCGCGGCGACATCATCGACGCCCGTCTGAAACAAAACAAGTAATGATAATTAACCAACATAGAAATAGAATCCACCCAAAGAGTAGTACACTGTTGGTAAGGCACATGGAGTCACATAGGTATGTATGTATGACAGAGAAGATACTATAATAAGTAGTTTTTTTACTAAAGCTCCGTGTACCATGTCAACAGCCACGAACGACAAAGTTTATGGTATTTTAATCTTAGTTTTTTTGTGTGAAATATTTATAATCCTAATATTAGAACAATGAATAAACATGAAACACTTTAAAATTTTGCATGCGCTACTTGTAAAGTTATGTCTTATATCTTCTATATTTTTAGACTGGCGAACATTAAACTAGATAATTAAAACTTCACGTGTTTTAACCATAGTTTTACATGTTTTAAGGGGATTTATGATCACTTTGTAGGCGTAGGTCCATCAAAAGGTACTTTGTCTCGGTTCGGTGGATAGCCACAGCACAGCCGTGATTTAAAGATGGCTCACAAAAACTATGTTATCATAGAAATTGCAAACGATTATGTTGGTTAGGTTTTTTTGCCAATTCCTTGATACTATCTTGCGTGAATGTAACTAGATGAATTTCGGACAGAGACAGCAGGTTTTCCGGCATTAAAAACTACACAAGCAAAGTTAATGACATTTATATGGGAAAAACGCGCACGATTCATATACCAAAAAAAAAAATCAGTCCACAACTGACGAAAATATCGAGGAACATACAAACGAACATAATAACTTCCTTTTTTGAAGTCCTTCCGCAGCTGTGGCTGTGGTTGTAGGCAACAATCTAACCGTGAAAACGTAGGTGAGGTGAGGTGAGCTTGGAGTGAACTGTCACTGCCTTTGCATCAGTAGGTATCGATGACAATGACAGCTCACTCCACTCTCACTTCACCTAAGTTTTCAGGGTGAGATGGTTACAGAATAGCAATGCAGGATAGGCAGGAGCGTTCTATAGACTGCTTTACCAAGTTAGCATTCTCAAGGCTGCTTTACTGCGAACCTTTACAGAATTTGTTTCGTTTCGCGCTATCCTGTGCAATTTTTATCGCAATGTGAAAGCATTCCACAAATATATCATTACGATCGATCTTTATCACTTTGTCAAAGAGACTTGATTATAGACATGCGTTTGAGGTCTTTCGGGCTAGCCGGTTATTCGAATTTATTCTAGGTAAACCCCAAAATAGAACATCAAATTATCTGCATTAAACTGGTCAACAAATCATGGAAATTTTTGTATAATTTGCTTACGTTCGAGTCGATTTTAATTCAACACTTTTTGTGCATTTCGCTTATTTTTTATCTGTCCTGCTGCTGAGATAACTTGAGATTGCATCATGTTATACAACATGTGGTTAATTATATTAAATCGGTTGTTGTGCACAATTTTGCAGAGAATTCCAAGAAAATACAGAATAAATTGTTGTGTTATGTCGCTGTGTGTCCAGCTATGATGACGACCATTTTTTTTCTAGCAATGCTTTTATGTTGTAAAGTCGAATATTAATGGGTATGGTAGGCAGGCAAATCAATGTGGACAGCTTCACCAATTAATTATTCAGCTTTTAGGGTTCCGTAATTAAGCTTTAAAGTGCATATTTTTGTTAGAGTCAAGTGTACACAAGCTAAATGGTTGTTTCAGGATATCTGAAAACAAATTACGGCCGTAGTAGGTATATATAAAGAAGATAAAAGGAAAACTATCACAGCTAAGTAGGCTTTACAAGTTAACGCGTAATAGTCGACCAACTTGCATTTGCAGTTGGAATGTATGGGAGACCATGTTTTTCAACTACAATGTTAAGTTCTCCTTCACTGGATGGATCGACACGCCCTTGGCTGGTTTTAGACTTTTAACTTAACAGTGAATAAAAAAGCAAGTTGTTTTACCAGTGCGAATATACTACAGTGACCTTCCCTCGATGCGAAAAGATTAATTAGTTTATACCTAAGTATTCTATTTCAATTCAATATAGTTTATAGCACACCTTGTCTGGTTGTCACACATAGACGAGCAACAGCCGTGCAGCTAGCAACACTAACTAGTTAACATTGTGTAGTATTACAAAAAGCTTTTTAGGGTTCTCCATACCCGAAGGGTGTCAAACGGAACCCTTTTACTAAGCCTTCGCTGTCTGTCTGTCTGTCAGCAGGCTGTATTTCATAAACCGTAATAGTTAGACAGTTGAAATTTTCACAGATTGTGTATTTATATTGCCGCTATAATATCAAATAAAAAAATAAAAAAAAGTTAAAAGAAACGTGTTGTTTCGGCGTTTTCTGCTAAATATTGTGCGGTAGTGCGGAACGATTTGTGTGTGAGTCCGAATCGCACTTGGCCGGTTTTCGAATAATGAATTTCACAGTTCCTTTGTTTTTCTGTTCGATCTCTTTGAAGGTGGTTTGAAGGTCGTTAGCTGTTACATAATTTATCCAAAATGTGGATAAATTATGTAACAACTAACGACGACCAGGTGCTCATTTGTTGTAAAATACCTATCTTTTACGATTAATCTCATAATTTCTGCGTAACTTAATTGGAACACATTAGCTCGAGATTATTTTTTTTAACATTGTGTTCTTAATTTTTTCGAGTGCGGTTTTTGTACTGATTGGAGTTTTTATAGTCTGTCGTAATTACTGTTTTGTGAGATACTTAAAATCATGTAATAATTTAAATCTGAATATGGGTAGGTATGTACTTCTTGCGTGCCGTTGACCCAGTGATCTTGACCATGGGCATATCCAAATAATACCAATAACACAAGGAAGTTAAAACGAACTGCATCGTAAACAGTTTGAGTCATACGTTGAGTAAAAGTTACGAGTAACGCACAGTCGATGGTCGGTCACTTCCGTATTATGTCGGTTAGCTGCGCGGGCGATGCTCTAGTATTGAACTGTCTGTCAAATTGTTTGTTAAGAGCTGTTCTAAGAATCTTTGTCTGATTTGGTTGTTAGAGTTGGATACGAATCTTGTTAATGGTTTTAGTTTATAAGATCTTCTTCTGATCTAAAGGTGGCAACTGATGTATTTGCCTACTTCATTAAGCTGATATTCAGAAGTCAGATTGTCGTCTGTCAGTTTCATTTTATACCTAACTAATTAGTCAAGACTTCTGTGCCCAATCCTAAAGTATTTAAAGTAATTGAAAGGTATTTTGAATACTTGCTGTCACGTGACTAGCCAGTTTTCTAGCATAATGCGATTACCAAATACCAATTAAACAAATCGGCAATAATCTCCAATTGTTACAACTCGTAAGGCGGTGGTGTATGACAATTTTGCGTGTAAACAAACTAATGCCGCGTTCACACCCACCGAACGTAACGCTAACTTACAGTCAGCTGTCACAATCGGCAGTCAGTCGGTGACTGGTGTTGTTCTATCATACATTTTGAACTTGATGCTAAAAGTTAGCGGCTGACTATGCGTTTGGTGTGAACGTGGCTTAATACTGCGGGTGGCGCCGCGTGTTCGCGCTAGTATGTGAGATCGGTGTCAGGGTCGACGCGGTTGTCGACCCGCGCCGCTGCGTCTGCGGCTGTTCTGTGCGGCCTGCGCGCACGCATGTGCAGTGAGGCTTTCTTGACTGTCACTTTAAAGACTATGACCCAGTAAGTTTCTGAATTGAGAATTATAATAATTACACTGATTCCTTCAATGTAGCCCGAAAATTCAAAATTTCTTACGCGTTTTGCAAATAATATTTCCAATTCTCAACTACAAATTCTCAATTCGGAAACCGGGTGTAAGTTGTTAATATCGCAGTTTATGGATAATAAAGCTGTCAATGTTGGAAAATAAGGTAAATGAAAACAGCTGTTTAATGCTGTGTTAATTTGTAAGATATTGTAATATGATGTTGTATTGGAGGACAGAGGGGTGTAGAACTGTTTTTGATAAATATTTCCGCTTGAGTAGGTTCAGTGGTGTCTTAAGGTAAAATTCCGTAGCTGACCGCAGGTGGCAGTTGCAGGCGAGGAGACGCCGCGACACGACTGGTTTCTATGTATTTCTATGAGACCGACGTGTCGCTAGCTACGGAAGGTATATCATAGATATTCATACAAACCAGTCGTGTCGCAGCGAAACGTCACCTGCAGTCGGCGTCTGCAGTCGGCTACAGAATGGTACATTTATGATAGTTTTTCACGATTGCAATTCAATAACATGAAAATTAGGATCAAAATTAAATAAATATTATTTGAGTATTTGACTAATTTATTTATACGCACCTACTAACAACAAAATGTTCCATGAGCTTTGCTTAAAAAGCTTTTACGACTTATTAATTAAATATTAATAAAACAAAACTAATAAAACAGTTACCTACACCCAATAAGCTTCTGAATATTTAAATACCATTCATCCAATTAGCAATATCCAAATACAGACAAAATTGCAAGCAAAGGCCAGCCTCGAGAGGTCAAAAGCCCACTAGATACATAAATACTGAACAATAATATAAATTATAAATAGCGCTGAGACCGATACCGAGATCGGTGAGTGGGTGACCAAGTGATCTCGATACCAGAGTACCGGAAGCGGATGGGAGGCTATAAGGCCTTATCTTGTAAGTAAACAAACAATTATCTACTAGGAACTAAGAGTTACCTAATCTGTTTTATTCGCGATTTTATAAATTATTCAAGCGGTTGATCATATTTTGGCGTCATCCAGAGTAATTTGTCATTTCTTTATGAACTTCTGAAACTGAATCTGGTTAAAAAAATAACACTTTCTTGGTAAGATTTAAAACATTATAATTTTTCAGATTTTATAGGTTTAATCTAAGTAAAGTAAAACAATTATATCGTTGCAAAAGTGTGTAAATAATTCGTACTATTTCTGCGCAGTAGAGCGCCATTGCAATACATTTCCCTAATCTGTCTCGCATCTAGCGGGAAATTGAGTAACAAACATTAACGTTGTCTCTCAATCTCCCGTTAGCACACCAATAATAAAAGCATTACATTGCAACATTAATAATACACGGTTTCCAACTTTTACGAATGCCAATAATAACCATTTAAAAAATCTTACGAGGTGAGGTAAACCTCTGTGGTACCTTGTGACCCACGCCTGACCATACTTTTGTTCCGAGTTCAATTTCTGACCAATCAGGGAAGGTCACAGATGATATAAAGACTACCGACCTCTACAGTGAGCAGTCCATTGATTTGTTGCGAAATTTACTACGTAGAGTTATTGTTTTTGGTCAAAAATGGCTTCTCAATGGCGAGTGAGCAGCATATTCACTTAGTGTTGTATGGGCAAAGTTTATGATCATATAAATTATTGTATAACTTATTTTATTGACAAAAACACCATTGAAGTTTTATTTGTATGTGTGAAATGCCATAAAAATAAGGTACCAAGATATTTTGGATGTTAAACTCCTTTTTAGATTTCTATAAGTTTAAAATCATCAGGCATGACAATACTATCCTGTAATCTCTACCTACACGTTATGTAATACTATACGTTTTAATTATAGACAATGGACCATGTATTTATTACCCGCTAAACTGTCGATTTGCTTTTAAAATTCGATAACAATAATAATTCTACTGTGTCTCGTTAGTGACAGTTAGTCAAGGTAGTCCTCATACAGTTAAGCTCATAATGTAGCCATTAATAGACAGGCATGCGAAATTGAAGACACAGAGCGGAAAAAATTGACAAAACATTGAAAGAATTCTCTCGAAGATGCCTACATCGAAAACAATGTTTAACGATACGGAAACTTCTCATCACATATTATCTTGAATCATTCTCGCACTTAGTTTTGTCAAAAATGTTTCCCTGTCAAGATACATGACCCCAGAAGTACTTACCTACATAAATAATCAGGTTCAGACATTAATTCGCATAAATAAGGTCAAAACAGATCCATGAATTTCATGAAATATGTGCGTTCTGCTATCGTCCTAAAACGTCATACAAGATTGGGTGGCGGAAGCCTTTTACTAAGATGTTGTCTCTTTTAATATACTGTGATTCAGAAACAGAAAGGTCATTTTAGTTTAATTCCTCGTTAGTCGGTCCTCGTTGGTCTAGTGGCCACAACGCTACAGCTGAGTATGATTCTCAGCTCGGGCAAAGTGTTATTGAGAATTTCTCAGTAGCAGTCCGGAGTCTGGATTTGTGCCCGGTTGATGGTAATCGGCTTGCCCCTTACACGGGACTTAAAAATTACTGGCGAATTGGGGGTGAACTATATGGTACAGCTCTGCCTTACCTTTCGGGGAATATAGGCGTGATGTTATGTCTTAGATGTTTGATGACTGCTGTTATTTATATTAACCCACCAAAGCTAACATGCGATTCGACAGCTGATTAATAAAATTAAACAGCCTTCCCGAATTCAGGGCTCTACCGCCAGCTCGTACAGCAGTATTATTTTAATATAATTTCAGTGTAGGAAAGAGATGAAACTTTACAGGACGTATAGCAGCTCTATCTCTTTTACCCACTGAATAAGATTAAAATAATACTACTGTAAGCGGTGGTGGTAGGTCCCCAGAGCGCTCCTCAAATAATTGACCTCAACCTCATACAATAACGTTATCCTTCATTCCCATTTAATAGGCCCTTCCTTCAAGATAGTACAGTACTGTACAAAAATGAGGCAGGTTAGATTAGAAGCCAGTTCCAACAATTACATGAAATAATTGCTTGATAATGACGTCTTAATAGGGGCAAAGAAGCCGCGGTTGTCAATCATTCAATTTCGAATAGAAACAGCATTTTCGCACTGTAATTCTACATAATTCTGGTAATCATGTCATCATAGACAATCATGATGAGAGTGAGATGGGGAGGGGGGGGGGGAGCACGTCATCGCATGATTGTCTCATCCACCATCATTGTTTACTTTCGTACATGCGCTTAACGATTTTTTTTAAACCAGTTTTATCAGAAAATTGTAGCATTGTCAACCATGAGAAGCAATTTTCGCGAGACAAAAAGTTGATAGCAGGCTGCTTAAATCATTTTAGCGATTCAAGATGATGAATATTTTTAGAATTTTGGTCAAATCGATTAAACTGACAGAAAGGGTGACTGTAGGTGGGCTGTAGTTGCTCTATAAATAAGACGTAATAAAGCACTTATAAGTCTAGTAGGAAATAATAACACTTCCTATCGAAAAGCGGTCATTTATCTTCCGAGCGGAAACTTACAAGTTCGACTCGGTGCGCATTCGCGACAAATTATGTTGCGAAAGACGGATAACAAGACTTCAAGTAGCATTTTAAATAAATTTTCTTACAAATCTACAGTACATTTATGTAGATATTTAAATAAGCGTGTGTTGCTCTTTATTTTATCTAAATTTTAACTGCAATATTCTTTGACATTGATAGAGCTCGATCTAATTATACAATTTTGTACGGTTGAACTGAATAAAGGTGAATGACCGTTTATAACCGTTAACTGTTATTATTTCAGTTTGAACGGATTGCGAATAGTTAATTATGGACATACTAATTTAATTACCTACCTTTATAAGATATGACTAACGGCGAATGAACGTACCTATGCGTATAATTCTAAAGTGTAACAAACGAGTTAGTATTCTCGTGGACTCGTGTATCAAACTAGTTTTAATTACATTAATGACTGAAGTAATTAGTAGTCAACTATTCATCTTTAATACGAGTATTTTCTATGTTGAATTTAATTCAGGAAATCATTAATGTACTGACAACGATTCATTTAATCTTCATTCAATTGTTTTAAGACTATGAATGTTCTCAAAAGACGCGACAAAGTCGTGAAGTCGCGAGTGTGCGCGAGTCGTTAGTCTGTGAGGCACACATTGGCCGAGCGATATGTCACACATGTCCGGTAAACATTGACATTGGCAACTGTACGCTCGCGCACACAAATCATAACGTGTTTACATAATTTGAATATTGTTTTTTTTACTAGGTATTTATTTCATATTTCTTAGGAAATAGATATTTTAATATATAAACGTATAAACATTACTATACTTCTAATGCTAGAAAAGATGCATTTTTGCTAAGTTAATGTGCCCAAAAAATTCAACGTTATTTAGAGAAGGAAAAAGGCTAAGAATGCTTTTCAAACACGGAAAATAAAAACTTTCCTACGCTCAGATAGAGTTGCAATTACCGCTAGTTTACAAAACGTATTTACAAAATATAGCTGATAGAACTGTTCCCACGAGTAATTAGACACGTCTTAATTAATTGTTATTGACTTGTTTAACTTTAACGCGTTTATAATCATCTGTTTGTTTTCATAGTTTTAATGGATTTAATTATTACAAATTAGCAATGTTATGTATGATAAATGTTTTAATTTACAATGTGTTTTTGGCAATTTAATGAATGCTTTTTATATACTTAATTATGTTTAGTAACTTAAACCAGAGGTTAACTTTGACTGTGATTAATGAACTATTCTGTATCAATTTCAAATATTTTGGTAGTAAATTATAATTAAAATAAATAGCTGTTATTAATTATATTCATTAATTAGCGACTAAAATTAAGTAATTGCTCAGACAGGAAACGAATGGCCATTGTTTATTTCATCTAGTGAGATAATATTGTTGTGTTTTGCCCACCGGAACAGATAAGAAACACAACTTTAGGGCAAAGAAGCTGTTTAGTTAAACTGTCTGTACTTGAGCATCTTTGTTTTTATAAATACTACTGTTTTTGTATTTACTATTCAAATAACACAATAGGTATCTGAAGAATCGCCATTTATTTTGTAATAAACAAATATTTCATGAATCGTTTAATTTTTCCTTTTGCATAAATTTATAAGTTCCTCTAGAACATTATAATTTAAATTACAACAAAACTAACTCTTAAAGAAGAAAATTACAGTAGTTAAAGGGTTGTTTCCACGGAACCGACTGTTTTTTCTGTTCCGTGGTTGTTTCATACAATTGTTCGTTTTTTTCATTTATCATTTTTTCTAATGAAAGATTCCTGTACACAACAGTACACAAGTCAACATTTACATATTATAAGCAATCAAGTATCTTTGATGTAAGATCAACGCACTTCTACATGTCATTAACGGACACGGTCTATTGTTTATCACGACCTATGTCAGGGGAACCTTCAATATCACCCCAGACGATAACTATAATATAACCAGTGATCGAATTAAACGGGAATTACGAAGCAAAGATAAACTTTACGATTCCGGTAGGAAATTGTCCTATTTATGGGCTTGTAATTAACGTAATAGGTAATTCTTGGTAGTTGTGAAGGTGGTAATAGGTAATGAAGTGCATGAATAGTTTTGTGGCATGTCATTTGTGATTAATTGTTTGATGTTTTTGAGATATTTTCAGTACGGCGGCGGCGGTGAGAGAGTAGAGAAGAGGATAAAAAACATGGTATATTTTCATTTGACGATAGAAAAAATGGTAAAAAAAAGTTGTTCTTGCTTTTATTAATAGACATTTTCATCATAACTATCTTGTAAAATTTTACCAAAGAAAGATCGAACGGTCAAGAGTGCTATATCGCCCCCTTTTGAATTCCACCGGAACTAGGAAACTTCATGTTCTGCACACTTTACACTAATTACAGACACTTCATCCCAAGCGATTACGTCTTATTAACCCATACATATTGTATTATCAGCTGTCCAAGGCGAGCTATCGACCCGGCAGGTACTGGGCAGTTCCTACTTTTACCAACTTCACTTAATATATCGGGTCAGGAGATACTAACTGAGAGTTGTGACCTATTGTACCGGCGGATTATGTGGCTCAATTGTTTTTGTTTATATGGCAGTTTGATTTTTTTATGGGTGATATGAACAATTAAATTGTCATTTGTGGATCTTTGAGTCGTTACGGGTCGTCAGAAGCCCGAAAGTCTGACAACCAGTCTTACCAAGGGGCATCGTATTACCCAGTTACTGGGTTGTGGAGGTCAGACAGGCAGTCGCGCCATGAAAAATACTGGTATTGATGATGATGATGAACAATTAAGATGCTTATACTACCACAGAAGATCAGCGCTGTGCTGTGGTTTCCAATAGCACAGCATCATGCTGAGGAAACCTTCTTGTCACAGTCATAACATGCAGCTGCCGACTATTTCTGATGAGTGCTTGTGATTGTTTTTTCTGTCTGTTTTTTTTTTGTTCTGATCTGATCTTGTTTTTTTTATTCCAATTAACGTACTTATCTTTTATGCATGTTTCTGTGACAAATAAAACAATTTTCTTTTCTTTACTTTCTATTAAAACTCAATAATTAAAATATTTGGGGGTGTAGTTAATAACAATATGTGCTTTTAATATTATACATTTTAATGTCTCAATGCTAAAGCATGAAGCATATACTTCGTTGTAATTTGTTGTATTGTACAAATAAATAATGTCTTCTTATGACTCAATTATAATAAATGACCTGTTGCGAACATGTCATCATATTCGCCTGTATTACATAAAAGGCAAGAAATACAAAACTTCAGCGTCATTTTAGATTGCATGTTGGTAACTAAAGCTTTTGAAAATTGAGTCATCATAAGAAACTGAATTGTCCCATTATCGTAAAAAAATATTAACACAATGTGAAAAGAAATAAATTAAGAAAATTGATAACGCAAATAACAGATACTATTTGACCACATCACTACTCCAAATGGTTATTTTATTTTATTTTATTAGTTTGGAACAACAAACAGCTATATTATGGGATATTACAACATGATAACATAAATAACTTAAATAATAATATAGCCCACAGCGCTGTTCACAGATTACCATTAATGACTAAACTTTAATATTGCTAGGAAATAAGCTGTTCATGCAATAAAACACATTATAAAAATAATTAAATTAAAAATTTAAAAAACCCCCGACAAAAACAAAGCGTCTAAAAAGTAAAAAAATAATATCATAAAAGTTGTAGGTAATATTTTGATCCAAGCGTCGTCGTGTCGGGGGACGGCTAATGCAAACGCCAACACACACTAGGCATAATGAATGTATGCTGTTGTAGAAAGGATAGCTGCTGTTAACTTCCTATTTTCATTAGCCGTCCCCCGACACGACGACGCTTGGATCAAAATATTACCTACAACTTTTATGATATTATTTTTTTACTTTTTAGACGCTTTGTTTTTGTCGGGGGTTTTTTAAATTTTTAATTTAATTTTTATTTCCAGCTTTTTAAATTTTATATTATATTACTAGTAGAAACGCTACGATCAAGACGCAGCTCGCCGAAATCTGCGTAGCTGTACGTTTTTTGCCACAGTGAAGCTTGTTACCTACTAATTCACTCTCATTTATCTTTCCTACTCCATCATCAGACTTTGATCACCATCTATCTGTAACCTATGTGTTGAGACCTTTCCAATGAGTCCAAACGCGATACCTCTGCTGTAAGTTCGTGAGGGAGTTGGGTATCCTGCAAATTCCAGGCGATGCTGCAGCATCAGCTCAAGGTTACTACATATATTCTTTTCATATAATTGAAATAAGAGAATTCTAAATTTTCAATCGATTAGACCTATGGAAGATGCTCACATCCATTCATCAACTAGAAAAGAGCTCATAATTTTCAAACGGCTGAACCGATTTTCTTGAATCATAGCTAAGAACACTCTCGATTAAGTCACCTTTCAAACAAAACCAAAAAAATCAAAATCGGTTCAGCCGTTTGGCAGCTACGATGGCGCAGACAGACACACAGATACACAGATACACAGATACACAGACACACAGATACACAGATACACACGTTAAACTTATAACACCCCTCTTTTTCCGTCGGGGGTTAAAAAGAGGAGAAGTTAAGAGTTATACCTACTAATTATGAAATTACAAAATCAGTGTCTCATACAAAAGTCTGCGAAACTTTAACATGGAGCACGTAAATATGTCCAAGTGGTCGAATTCTGCATTGTATGATGCTGCCATTCGCCGAATTGGTGAACGCTCGCCAGCATTAGATCGGCAGGTACCTATTGCAAATAGTGTACCTGCACGCACCTGGCGTCTATGAACAGTTCTGGGGACTGCATAACACAATACATTATTAATGTCGATACAGTCAAATTTGCCATTAACAATATTATACAAAGTCATTGCTTCTAATTGTTTGCGTCTGGAGCTCAGCGTCAGAAGTTTGTATTTATTGAGCAACTGGTAATACGGCAGATACGTTCTGTGACATCTGTAATACATTGCACGAAGGAATTTTCGTTGTACATTTTCCAACATATCCATATATTTTTTATAGTACGGGTTCCAGATGGGCACGGCGTATTCAAGCTGTGAGCGGACTAGAGTTTTATATAGGCAGAGGTACGAGGAGGTCCGTTTAAAGTCGTGAGTTGATCTCATTATAAACCCATACATCTTGTATGCTTTATTAATGATTTTTTCGACATGTAAATCCAAGCAGAGCTTGGAATCAAGCAATATACCCAGATCACGTACCGAATTTACTTTGTTCAGTGGGATACCACATAAAGAGTACACAAACCTAATAATATTTTTATTTTTGGTGAAATTAATATAGTTGCACTTGGGGATGCTTAGAAGAAGCTTACTTGTGTAACAATAGTCCGTCAGTCTGTCCAAGTCCTCCTGTAGAAGATAGCAATCCTGTATATTACGAATAGGTCTGAATATCTTAAGGTCATCTGCATATAACAAAAATTTTGAGTTGCGAAAGCAGTTACCAATATCATTTATAAAGATAATGAACAAAAGAGGACCGAGAATAGAGCCTTGAGGGACGCCAGAGGTAACCTGAATTGCATCAGAGTGGTAACCGTTGATTACAACCCGTTGATCAGCTAAAGGCAAGAAGTGTCATAATTTACTTTGTGACGCCGGCTCAGTTTTCCCAAAACTGAGTGAAAACAAACAGTAGGTACCTAAATTACATTTTGTCATGATAGACAATATTTTTAATAGTATCCGTATTTTCCGAATTTAGTGTTGTCACCTAAGTTGATAAGTTTATGTGCAAACATTGTTTCGCTTTGTGTATCGTTACAATTTATTAACTTCTTGTGGTTATTCTCCTTACTATTTTAGATTTCGGGTACCCGATAATATTTGTAAATGCTTGCTAAATATTGGGCTACAATGCAACGTCTTGTTTACTATTAATTCGTCTAACTACCAAGAAGGTACTTAATTAAGGCGACTTGCAGTAAAGCTTAGCAAAATGTACATGAACAGGGATATGACAGAAAATGTTCACAAATGTCTCCTATATTTTACATAATATGTAAAGTCAACCTAGCTACTCGTATAAATCCATGTACAGGGTGACAGGGTTTAAAACTGCTGAATCACATACGACCGCAAACCGCGTGTCGAGCTTTAAAATCAATTGTTACCAGCCAGTGACGAACGCTTGATTCTGTGCAATGCATAATTAATAAGTCATGAATCGGCAAATATACGCAAAACATATTCGTAAAAAGATTTATGACTTGTAAGTAGGAAAAACCTGGTTTTTCGTCATACAGGTAAATTGTATTAGGTATTTTTCAATTCAGCCCTATAATATTTTGCATAGTAAGCTATGAATAATACACGCTTTTTTCCTTGTATAAAATAAAATAGCTAAATACTGTTCTACTAATGTAATCCGTTCAATTTAATTCAATTAAAATTACAACGCTATTTTATAAACTGAATCATGATTTATAATACCAGGACCGCAAAACAAAACAAGAACGTAGAGAGATTTGTAAAATATATATGTCATATCATACATAGGCTATAATAGCCGAGCTATTTATATTATTTTAATAACAGTATTGCTCCGCATTCTCCAAGTTACGTGTACAACCCGTAACTTCCGATTTCCGCGTACAGTTATAAATTCTGTTCGTGACTGTACTCGTTCAGATTGTTCACAGTTTACACTCTCTTGTTTGTAAACAAAAACATTGTGTGTCACTTACAAATAATTATATTAATTACAAAATGGTGATGTGATATAAAAGATCGGATCAACGATTTTATTGACCACCTATCAAGACTTTGGGACGATAGAAAATCCTTTTATTTCGATTCTTTCAGTAGGTACTCAAACTGCCCAGTTTTTTTTTTCCTAACTTTGTTGGTGTCGGCTTCCGAATGCAGCTGAATACCAGTATTTTATATGGAGCGACTGCCTATCTGACCTCCACAACCCAGTTACTCTACCCAAAAGTACCACCCATAAGTCTGGCAACCAATGTTACACACATGATACCCCTTGGTTGCCAGACTTTTGGGCTTCTAACTACCCATAACGACTGCCAAAGATCTACGAATGACAGCTGGGATCAACGAATGATCAATGAATGCGAAAACAGTGACATAGTTATGACAGCAGTTAGTTCATTAGTTAATTAGCGTTGCTCCTTAGCTATTAATAAGCCTCAATTAGGTATTAGGTAACAATAAATCACAAGCAAGTCGGCGCGTGCGTCATATTGAGATTTGATCCGATTCGCTGACCAGCAAAAACATCGTAGTAAATGCAGTAATTAAATATTAATAGTTTTGTGACCTGAGGGTTATTTATTTAATAAATAACGTGTACGATGATTAATGTAGATTTAAATGGACAGTATAAAGATAATAATTATTTTAATAATTTAACATATATATATATAATATATATAATGAGAGCAGTGGTGGCCCAGTGGTAACGGCCACGACTTACGAGTTGTAGGTCGTAGGTTTGAACCTTGAGAGGCGCTTTACTTTGTGTAAATTATTTTCATCGCCACCGCTCTCAAAACGGTGAAGGAAAACATCGTGAGGAAACCGGCATGTCCTAGAACCAAAAATTCGAAGACATGTGACATCTACCAACCCGCACTGGGCCCGCGTGGTAGATTACGGCCCGCTCCCTCTCACAGAGAGGAGGCCTGTGTCCCAGCAGTGGGAACATAATAGGCTGATTATGATGATTTATGATATATATAAAAGTTTGTGTAGTTTATAATAGAAAAATGGAATCTTCACCATTTGGCAATAGATAGAATATTTTAATATAATATCCCAAAATAATTAATCATAATATTTTACAGCCTTTTTATAAAGCGTGAGATAAATAGGTATTGATACATTTTAGGAAGGTATTTACTTATTTGGGGTTTGTAAAATCTCTACAAAACTGGGAAATCTATGTCAAAAAAACCCAAGTTTGGCTTAACAATTAGAACCTATCGAACATTTATCGAACATCTACATTGTACTCACATGTATGATTCCAACATGAATGATGTAAACAACATATTGTAACAATATTCTGATTTAAAAGAGTGTCCGTGGAGTTTCCTGCCCGTTCTTCTCCATAGGAACCTACTACGCTTTGGAATGGGCAACTAGCTTCATATTTTCTGACTGACCGACCCTTTGACAATTCAAAAGTGCCTGTAATTGGTTTATTTGAAATAAATGCTTTGAGTTTAAGTGATTAGATGTGATAGCAATTTAGAAAACTTGTTTTCAATTTAATGTCTATACATAAATTAAAGACGTTTTTCGTGTCGATCTGTGTGACTGCGTTGTTCCTCTAAACTTCTCAACGGATTTTGATACGTTTTTCAAAACATTATTTCGGAAGATTTACATATAAAAAAAAAAAAAAGTTTAGTTTAGTGCCCATAAAATATTAGATATTATGAAAAAATAATGCCTTTATTGTAATCAGGGGTTCGTTTCCCAGGTTTTCTAAAGTGTACATGTTATGGCCGGAGTCCCATACAAAAATGAAACGTCTCCTTTAAATATAACAAAGAAATCTCGATATTTTGAACCGAGCGAAAGAGGGGCTGTATGGTATGCGGCTATTCTTTTAGTAATAGAGGCTCGAGACGCTGGGTAGGACCTTCACGAGAGACGTAGGTTTTTTTTTCTAGCTTCGTAAATTATGTTTTAAATAATAAATATGCCCAAAGGTATAAATCGCGGAAATCATTAGCTACTGCCCGCGGTTTCACCCGCGTCGACCCTGATTCTTTTTTCTAAAATAAGAGTAGTACAAGTTATTCCTTATAACGTCAGCTGTCTGCCAGTGAAAGTCCTGTGAAAATCCAGCCATTTCGGAGATAAGCCGGAACAAACTGACAGACAGAAAGACCCAAAAAATATATATTTGCCGTATATAATAATATATACTTTCATATGCATTCAGTAAAAAGCTGTTATCTTGATATTACAAACAGACACTTCCATTTTATTTATTTGTAGTTCTATAAGTATAGATTATGAAAGAATTGATTGCAATTATTGGTAATACATCAATTACCAGTAATACATTAGGCATCATTAATTTATTGAAGAAAACCTGTACTAATGAAGCGAATATTTTAAATTAAACAATGTTATGTAATAAAGATGAACTCGGAATGGGTGTAGACGTTAACTGTAGCGAAACGACGCAGTATCGCCATATCTGTTCATTATAAAAAATCTTTTCTTTTTCTAGACAAATGACTTTTAAAACATGGGACTGATGAAATACTAATTAGCATTATTTGCTAATATTAATGACATTTTACCCTAATCAGGCAAATGAATTATTCCAAAATATTGTGCGATGTTAGTGTCGCACCATCATTTGGTTGTTTATTTTAATATTTAGATTAATTAATTCTGTAACATGTTGCAACTTGAGATTTATAGTCTCCTGTTTAAAAAAAAAACCGGCCAAGTGCGAGTCGGACTCGTGCACGAAGGGTTCCGTACCATTATCTATAAAAACGGAAAAAAAACACGTTTGTTGTATAGGAGCCCCCCTTAAATATTTGTTTTATTTTAATTTAATTATTTATTTTTAAAGTGAATATGTACTAAATATTCTGTGAATATTTCAAGTGTCTACCTGTTGTCGTTTTCAATATCATGATCAATATCATGAGATACAGCCTGGTGACAGACGGACAGACAGACAGACAGACAGACAGACAGACAGATAGACAGACAGACAGACAGACAGACGGACAGACAGACAGACAGACAGACCGTGGAGCCTTAGTAATAGGGTCCCGTTTTACCCGTTGGGTACGGAACCCTAAAAATGGTTTCTATCTATTTTTATGAAATTCCTTAGCTAGCGACACGCGTTTACCGGGAAATTCCAGATGGAAAAACCCAAACACTTTGCCCGACCAGGGAATCGAACCAAAAAAAAAGGCCTCTGCCTCGTTGGTCTAATGCCAACGAGGCAGTCTTTATAAATTTAAATATATTTTTTTTTTTTTGTGAGTGGGGGAACAGAGAGTGCACTTGTGTCTGCGCAAACACTTGTGCACTATAATATCTCCCGCGCCGATGGCTAGTCTCCGTTGAGATTGGCCGCCGTGGCCGAAAATACGGTCTGGAGGACTATTATTATTATTATTACATTTAAAATCAAATAATTAGTGTACTCACTTATTATTTAATTCGGACCAGCAGCGTCCGCTACCGTACTCAGACATACGATAGTGATATCCACTGAATTTGATCTGTTTATCCATCCTATGTCAAGAAACGCAGTATTTCATTTCGCAGTCAAAAGTGCCTTTATTCTCCGACACGTGTACAATATTTATGAACAGACGGACATTTATTTATTTAATTGCGTATCTATGCAATACCGATAGAGAACTCAGTGTAAGATAAAATTATTTAACATAAGAGATGCATTTATTCAAGAGGCCCTGAAAACAGGCTGCTACTGATAAACAAAAAAAAAGGAACGAAATTTTGAACTTATTGTTTCGTTGAAAATATGGATAGCCCTTCTACAGAAAGTTACCTTGATTATCTATACTAATATTATAAAGCTGAAGAGTTTGTTTGTTTGAACGCGCTAATCTCAGGAACTACTGGTTGGAATTGAAAAATTCTTTTTGTGTTGGATAGTCCATTTATACTAGATAATATTCATTGCCTTATTGGAACGTAGTTCTTTTACGCGGCTTGCGGTAAGAGTAAACTGGCAGAAATGCGCATGTAACGAAAACGCGCTATGCTCGAAAAGTCCAAGTCAAGTGTCAAAAATGTTGTTTTTGTTATCTAGAGCCATCTATAAATAAGTTTTTAGCTAAACTACACTAGATGGTTCTGTATTAAAAAACAAAGTCACATTTTTTTGACTTGAAACTTGAGACCGTACTAGATGGCTCTGATTAGTACATAATATACAAACTTGTGAAACAAACTTCATTCCAACCGGGTGTCACACGACACCTCCCGTATAACCCAGTTACTGGGTTGTGGAGGTCAGATAGGCAGTCGCTTCAGCTGCATCCGGTTAGACTAGAGGCCAACCCCAACATAGTTGAGAAAAGGCTAGGCAGATTTATTGCTTGGTTGAACCGTTGGTTCAAAAGAAAGTTCACGCACGCTTCCTCCTAAATCTCACAAGGGGTTCCTCAAAAAGAAAGTGCCCACAAAATGTCAAGCAAAATTCCAGTAAATTGATTAACATAACAACCAGTGAGTGATAATCACGATCGCGACAGATCGCATAAATTGTCGACCCTATCAGACAGACGGAATACATTGTCGCTCGGATCAGAGGCACGCATTGTTCTCGCCCTACTAAGCAAACAATGGAGACGGTACGTCTGTCAAGTGCGTAGAAAGTAGCCTTGATTCCTCAGTGTTGATCTCGAGTGGGTGGGGATGGTGTTATCTTGTGGGTGACGTACTTGTAGCTGTTGATTACAGTGTAAATATTGCAAGAAATGTTGATATTTTGAATCGATTAAGGTCCTTGTAAAGAACAGTACCCCATTTGCTCCCTGCCAGGCTGCGAGAAAGTCCGAAAGGGATACCGGGGCCCTTGGCAACAGGCAACTGAAGGAACACGGGTGGGTTTTAGTCCGTAAAAGTCTGACACGCCCTCCCGCTCCGCCCAGGAGAAGACAATTGATGATTTGCCACCCTCAAAAAAAAAAAAAACTCATTTATTTAAAACACTTTCAATCACAATCTAAAAGATTTTAAAGGAAACTGCAAATCCAAAAGATTCGTCTGTTGGACAACGATTCTTTTTAACACATTCACTTTGTTAATGAAGCAATGAATGTTGTTGAATTGTCAAGATGAAAGGCATTGCCATTGTAAGCGTGATACGCATTTACCCCCCAGCCCAAGGTATCCCCATTTCTTCTAGCAATGTCAAGCTGATAAAAATCATAACCCATTTTGCAGTCGGGCGATTGAGTTCTCAACACGAAATAATAATCTGTTTGCTTTTTTTAGACTTTAATGGGCTTGTGGTTGCCACGAAATATATTTTTATCTATTAGCGACCCATCTTGTCGAGTGTTTTGTTACCTGGTATGGTATACATTACATAACACATAGTTAGTGACATTACTGTCGCGTGCTCACTTCCTGTGAAGAACAATCACGAATGGTATAAACTGCTCATTTTCTCCGCTGTATCACAATTATGTAGGTAGGTACTAGGTACAAGCGCAACGTATCATAATTAAACATTTGCTTGCCATGGGTTTTTCCTTTAACATGTTTTTGTATGGTTTTCTTCCTGTTCATATAAAATTTAAGGTTCTGTTCTTGGACCATAAGCTGTGCAAAAGAAATGCATCCAAATTGCGACTCTGATTATTCTGCTAAAGGCATGCGGCAATTTTTTAATTTTTATTTCTTAATATTGTTACTCTAATGTAGAACTATATTCTGCATACAAAGAAATTAATACAAAACAACCGTTGTTTCCTAAGCGTGTGAGCATCGCATTACAAACCGCAACACTGCACCTGGACCGATCTTTTACATAACATGCGGATGCGGAATTCATATCAGGTTGGCTCCAGAAAATACTGTAAAATGATAGTCGGAAAATGTTGCGTAGGACCGCTACGGTGCTACGACGTAGCTGTTCCCGTGAAGCATCGGCTACGAAGGTGCTACGCGCGTAGCTCACCCAAGGAAGCTTGCTACGACGTTTTCTGAAGGACTAAAGAGATGTATCTTTGGTCCTTCGTGGCATTCGTTGTCAAAAGACCAGAAGAATGTAAGAAGACAAGAAGCTAATCAATACCGTATGCAAGATTTTATTGTCTCTAATGATGTGAAGATATTGTAACTCTCGATTGTATTAAGAGAATTTGTGCAAATCGTCAATTTTGCTCAGTAGGAGAGAAAAGTAGAAAAAATGTTTTAGGAGTTCCAAAGAAAACAAACTGCAAAGTGATTTGGTAGGTAAAAAGCGCGAAACTATCGGGCACACCCGATAATTTTATCGTGAGGCGGAAATACTTCGAAATAAAAATCGCAAATATTTATCAGATGAAGGTAATTAGGAAGATTGTTAAGAGTCATTTGTTTTGTGTAATATTGACCTCATTTTCATTCGCATTTGATACAAATCTAGATTAGATGGTCTATTAAATAGCAGATTATCATTCTTGATGATCTGCGTATTTTAGGGCGAGCGTTATTTTGTTGTACCTGTCTCGTGACTACGATTTACAAATTATTTAATTTTGCAAAACCAGGACGAATTGTGTGCTTTAGTGGATTAGTAACGATACCATATTTATATTATTAAAAAAATAACCTAAAAGGATGTGACAGATTTGGTTTTGATTTTTGGTCTGCTAAGACAATTTGACAAAATCAAAAATAACTACTTGAAATTCCTTCGTAGTCTTGTAAACGGGTTCGCTGACTTTTTCAGGAAATGTCTACATCATGGTCGCTGCGACATATGTCAAACTGACATTCCTAGAATTCATTTGAGTCCAATTCGATTGAATTCAAAATCAATCTAAATCAAGATGATCACAACCATTCAAATGGGTAATTGATTTGATTTGAGTCTTTGTTTCATTTTACTGACAGCTGTCGCAGAGATCAAGCTATCTTTTATGAAGTATAGATCTTCATATTAAGATATAATCAATGTCTATAATGCTAGTCATTTAACAAATAGTATTTTTGACCTCTCTCACAAGGAAAATGAGCACGAGGACTAGGTCTCTTTCAATACATTTCGCAATAAAAAATAGTTACAAATGATTTATTTTTGAGGAAGCTAACTAATTTTGGTTATGACTGTACCTCAAGTATACTTTACTTATAATGCGTAAAGTTTTTGACAGCTGTCATTCTTGAAAGCATAGTGATGGGACTACATAAATCAAAACAAAATTATATCGATAATTTTATTTTGATTTAAGGTTTTTTTGCGTTCATTTTTTGTGGATTTTTTCACACTTTCTTTGGATAACTTCCAGTGTTATATAGTATTGATCATTCGGACCGAGATCGTTATTTAATTTGCCTTTTCGCTAACCTTGTTACACACAATTAAGTACATACTAAACATGTGACGAAATACTAGTTCCTTGAAGTCTCGACAAGGATTTGCGATCTAGGTTCAGTTGCACTACGCATTTTTTATTGGCTTCTTAAAGTAAGACTGGTAGGATCTGCTTATTGCCATCTGCCGCTTACATCGGCAAATAACAAACCCGTTTAAGACGACTGGGATGAGAAAATGAGCTCCGTTGAGTGTAGTTCCAATGTACTTCAATGTAACCTACCTACTTACCATGAAAACACATGAAGGATGATTTATGATGGGGATACCTACTATGGGTATACCTCTGCCTAGCCCTTTGGGGAAACAAGGCGTAATGTTATGGTATAAACCAAACATTTCTTTACATTTGGTCTGTCAGGTCAGGAAGCCCATGGTTTACTCGTTGTTAACGTTTTTGATTATGAGCGATTATGTACCTGCACGCATTTTATGCCAGTTTTAAAGGGCGCCCTAATATTAGAAGTGACTTTGTTATGTGAAATATATATTATGGGAAAATCCCGTCGATTCGGAATTTGGCTGACGTGAATAGATACACATCGATTTACATTTAGAACTGTTAACTAATGCATTGTTTAATTAATGATGTTTATGATACCGAACTATTCTAGATGCAGACTACAAAGTAGGATTCCTGGCAAAACAAATGTTTGAAAACGTCATGGAAACGAAATATTGAATCTTAATTTATGTACATTCATAGCAAATAAATTTCTGATTCTGATTCTGAATTGTTCAGAGAACCACCATGCATATAATATGTAGGTAGACACCACGTCGTCAGTCAATTCAACAGGAAGGCTAATTATAACAATCAATACGCGTTTTGTTGAATTTATTTATAAACATCTTGTTAATTTCCTATATTTCGTTCTGACACATCGATCAATTCGTTTCCGGAGCACCCACAACACAGCTCGTCAGCGAGTCCGCGACACTATCAGCATTTGGCTTTGGCGCACACAGTAAAAGTTATGACAACAATAATGCGTTATAAAACACGCGGCGTCAACGAAAAGTCGCTTCAGTTGGTCCGAGCAGCCGCAAGGTCAAGAGCACATGGACTATTTCGAAAACAGTCGATCGCCGGCCTGAATCGCGATGTGACATACCCACTAGTAAAAAACAAATAATAAAAAAATAAACCATTAACATATTATTAAAAAAATAACACTGACAGTTCTTATTTTAAAAACTTGTAACGTTGAAGCGTGTGTAAGCGCACGTGCGGGTAAAATTAAAACTGAGCTTCGCGCGGAAATAGTTTTTCACGCACAACGGCTGTGTTCGGAGAAAGGGAGTTTTTGTGGAAATATATTTTGTTAACAAGAAAAAAATAATATTATAAACTGTATCAAGTGTGCTGGAAAAACGGAATTCAAGGAGCTTCGAGTAATCGGGCTTTCACTAAGATACGGAGTAAGTACTTTACGTGGAACTTATTAAAATACGCAGAAATAAAAATTATTCGTTTACTTCTCTGAATTTAACACCATCTGTCGTCAAGTAGCAGAAATAGGCAAACACATCGTTATTTATTTTTATGTGTTCATGGTATTTATCTCGCACGTTAGTGAAGAATATATTTAATATTTAAAAAAAATACAGTAATTTGTGAAAAGTTTCCGGAATATTAAATTCTTTAGAAAATTAAACTGCCGAACGAAAAACTTGGGTTATTGAATAAAATAACTCGATACAGGCAATTCTGTAAATTCTCAGTGTATCTACACAAATTAGACAAATGCACTCATTGATGATGTCAAAGAAATAATAGACATGCAAGTGCATTGTCAACTGTGCCAACAAAATGCTGTGACAAACCTATTTATTTTAAAATAATTGAAACAAAAGAATCTGCGTACAAAACATTGTTACTGAACTTTGAGTTGAGTCTTGTAAAATGTAGTAAGCAGCTTTACCCCGCGAAACTCCGCAGATTTATATGTATATATATTTATATATTTTAATTCATACTCTTTATAGCTATCAGAATATTAAAAAAAAATTGGCCTATTTCTTAAGGGGAAGGCGTGAAAATTGATTCGACTGGAATGGATACCTTTAATACAGAATATTTTTATTTTGAGTTTGAAACACCGCAACACGCGCATTGCGGTGCGCAAGCGCGGTTAGATTTTGACAAGTGCGTTCATACTTTTCATAGTTTCAAAGATTGGGGGAATAACAGTGATGAAAACATTTTTTTTTGAGAATATTTTTCCGATATTTGTACATTTTTCATTCTTCTTATTCATGATTCAAAAAAGAAAATAATGATCGAAGCATGTAGGTACTGTAGGTACAGTTGTTCAGTGAGTGTATGAAGCAATTTCATTTGGAACGATTCATCACGCACAAGTCACCAGTCACGGGTACTTGATCAGAGGACGATAAACAACCATTTTCATTTATTATTATTGTTTTTATATTCCATTTCTATTTCAAGATAACCTTTTGTGACGCCTTTTTCCGGTTTCAGCGATATTTTGGGATACACTGATCTAGAAACGATTTGCAGTGCGTGTGATTATGAAAACGGGAAAGTTAATTTCAACCTAAGCGCATTCTTCAATCAATTCAATTACAAACAAAAATGCAAATCTTTATAGTGTAGATACTATGATTGACTAACTTGTGAAACTCATTTATTGACATGTGATATATTTTATTAAGTTAAGTGTTATTTTGTGTAGTTAGCTCTTCTAACGAAGACAATTTTTTAACTTTATGGAGCTTTGAGAAATAAAAGAGTTGTCATGGTCATACTAATTTCATTTTAGAGCGAAATAGTATTATTCTAATCGAAATACACCCGAAAATTTTGAAAACCTTTTATAATAATTATGTTTAGGTAGCACACCTAAACATAATTATTTTTAGCTGATCCAAAATCTCGATAATTTAAATTTATCATATTTTTAATCAGTTCCGATCATTCCTATTTATTTCCAACACTAAAAACTAGATATAAACATTTAATTAATTGAACGCAATTAATTAATTGCTCCACTTTATCTTTTCCTGGTACCCTAGTGGGGTCGATAGAAAGTTGATATAGGTACAAGAAGATAATACAAATATATAAGTAATATGTATTATGATATCATTGAGTACATCGCTCGTAGATATACGATAAGCAACAATATAATAATAATCTTGGTATGTAAATAGCATAAACTAGAGCATTCGATACGTCTTATTTATGCTACGTCTATTTTAAAATTATGTACGTATGTTTGGTACGAGTTTTTGCTCAGAACCTGCTAAACATTTGCCAAAGTGGTGTTGAATGTCAGAGGACCAAAGCTACCGCAGACAAGTATCATGGAAATTGTAATTAATCAACAATGAACCGGTTAGTTGAGAATACCTATTTGAAGTTCACATATACAAATATTGAAAAACAATACAAAATGTTAAAAAACTTCCTATACCTACATGTTTTAAAAATAACCTTCATTCACAGAGCCATGTCTTACTCACGAATGAATTTCACTTTATTCATGAACTCGTAAAACAATGCTACTTACGTTTGTTTTCATTTGCTTAGCATATCTTAAAGTAAATCTCATGTAAGTCAGGCGGTCAGTAGGTGCTTGACTGATAAGAGCTTGATAATCTAGGACGACTGTGTCAAAAATTAGGTAAATTATCGTAAAAACTAAGATAGGTACTGTTTACTGGAGAATTAAGTATTAAATATTTCGATACGATCTATGTACAGAAGACTAGAGTGGTGGCCCCGTGGTAACGGCCCCGACTCACGAGTTGTAGGTCGTGGGTTCGAACTTAGCCAGGCGCTTTACTTTGCGTAACTTATTTCATCAACACTGCTCTAAACAGGGTGAACGAAAACATCGTGAAGAAACGGGCATGTCCTAGAACCAAAAAAAATCGAAGACGTGACATCTACCAACCCACACCTGGCCTGTGTAAGTGTGTACTATATTACAGCCCTCGAAGAGAGGTGGTCTGTGTCCCAGCAGTGGGAGCATTATAGGCTGATTATGCTGTAATTAAACTTTCGATATTCACTTTGATAAAGTGTGAACGAGTCTTCTCATTATTTCCTAAGATGACTGTTATATACTATTCAATAAGAAACTGACTTTAGAATAATTCTATTTCATAGATAGTTCATTGATTTAATTCAGCAAGATTGGCAAGATCCCAAATTGGTTCCGGAAAAAGAATATCTGGCCGAAATAATGTAACGATGGAATCGGTTGGATATCGTTTATTAATTCGAATAGGAATACCAACACCCCACATATTTACCATTGCAAAAATCAATTCAAAAAATACAATTGAGACTTTCAGATTAAAGAATAAAACATTTTGTAAAAAAATTAAGTCAGATAGGTAACTAATAAAATAATTTTCCTACAGTAACTCATTCATAGAACATTATTTCCCTATAGTAACAAACATGTTGTTGTAGCCATGTATCTAATAATTAACTTTACGATAATTTTCACAGTTTATCATACAGTAATGTTCTTTGGAAACTTTATGTAACAACTATAATACTTAACAATACGTTAATAAACCAAGCCTATATACAAAGGATGACAATGTCAAACGTTAAATTATTCCAAAGACAAGTCGGAGTTATTTAGTGAAATAATATCAAACTGCGCATAATATCGACAGAATCACGCAACTTGCGTCGTAACATGGAAAAGTAGTTGCGTATTTTCCGAAGCAATGATAATTCTCAGGGGCAGCCTGGAGTCTGCATTACTGACTTTAGGGTCGTTCCTTAATATTGAACTTCTCACAAAACTGGTTAAATGTAGATGTAGTATCCTACCAGTCTGTTCCAAAAAATTGTGTGTGTGTGTGTCTGAGTGTGTGAAATGTGTACAACTGGATCAGGAAGGAAACCTGTGGATGCCATTTGTAGTGCTTCTTACAAATTGAGTGCTTAGATTGGATTATTGTTTGATTGCTAAGGGTTTGTTTACAATTTCATCAAATACTTTTCGAACAGACCATACTCTACCCTCGTGCCTACCCTTCTCGGGAATACAGACGTAACACGTTCAGTTCAGTTACGAACATCCATGTCAAATAAAAGGAACACTTGGAGTTTGACTAAAATGTGTGGTTACAAACGCACACGTTTGTAACCACACATAAATCGGACAAGCATCCGTTATCTATCAAATTACAGAATTGATTGGATCAAAGCCTAAATAGAATAATTCTGATAACCCAGATTCCATGCCTCGCCTACGTTTTTGGTCTATAATTATCCACCATTGGCCAATTCGCCCATAGGTCAGTAGTTTAAAATGCCTATAATGTAGTGGCAAGCATCCCAGATGCAGTTATCTAAATAATATTTACTGTTACGAGTCGAACAATAGTGAATGGTGATTGTCCGTAGTCAGCTGATCATTTATATTTCATACGTTGCATTTTGATAAACATCATGTTTTAAGTACTAAATATCGTTCCTTTAATGACGACATACAATTTTATACAAACATTTGAAAATAATAAATTATTGGAAAAATTACTGAACTAACCAGTGGAGGTTAAGTAATTTTACCATTAATTTATAGGTTAGGTATAAAACTCGCGTAGATACCTAATTAACACGGATCAAAATTAAAAAGAACACTACAATGTTCATTAACATGCTCTGTTTTGTGTTTATATAATTTTTAATATATAGTTAAATATTTTGCTTCGTGTGGCGCTGATACGACATGTCTGGCTGATTCACTCGTACACCGCATTCAGTTATTTTTCGTTGTTATCAATACATTTTATAATAATATAAACACTCTTTAATCAGTGCACACTTGTAACAATTGTTACAAATACTTCTACACTGACGTTTCTAAGAAAATCGAATTGTACAAAAAGGCCCGTGAAACAATGTAGTGCATTGTCCTTTTAGTGTTTGCAGTAAGTAATATATCGGTATCGAGTCGCTCGATTTAATTTTTAATCGAAGAAAAACTGGCAAAGCAATAATCGATATTTTCAATCGAAGAGTGTAGTGCAGTGTGGGACTCTCGAAAATTCAGGAAATTAGTACAGAGAGAGGACCAAAAATAGTAAATAATGACGTTTCATGTATCAAAGCAAATCCACCTTTGACAGTGATCCTTCACTCGTAAAATGCGTTCAGCAAACACATTGCGAACTAACGATCTACACGGGGATCGTTAGTTCGCAATGTGTTTGTTCCTCAGTATATGTTCATCCATGCGATATTTTATTTCAATCATACATATCAGTAAGTATAGGTACTTTATCGAGATGAAAAGTTTTCTATTTGTAATGCTGACACATTTGACGTATTATGGCTTACAGCCATTTATGACCAGGAAATTAAGGTGTATTCGGGTTATGTGTATTTCATTTCTCCATAGTTATAAAGCGTGATCAGACAGACCATCAAACTGAACAATTTTTTCAATGGGACCAACAGCGTAATCGAAATCGAGTGGATATTGAAGCTTTTTATGGGAGAAATGCAGCGAAAACTTATTTTTAAATACCTGCAGTCAATGATATTATATTAACAGATATGTTATACACTCACAAAACAACCGAAAAGTGTTCCGCGCAGCAGCGGCACACATACCCACGTTTCATTTCACTACAAGTAAAAACGTTACAATTGGAATGTTTTCGAGTCTTCACGATTGCGCGCTTATAATATATCTGTTAATTTAATATCATTGCCTGCAGTGTTCTAGAAATTAAAATCATTCACATTAATTTATAAATATCTTACGTGACTCAATATTTTAACAGTCCGTTGGTTTTATTATAAATTCATTGTCGAAAACACGAATATCATAACACTTTTAGCAAAATCTCGAAAGATAAAGTAATCTCAACAGTTTTTTGGACGAAGTGTTTTTCTGATACCTTAAACTGAACAGCGTAAAATAATGGCGACTAGAAGCAGAATTTTAATATGCGTATTGATCGCATTTAAGATAAGAGTAATGTTTTGACGAGATAAAAAAAGATTTATTGAGCTGTTTGCATACAAGTGGTCCAGACAGAGATTAATACTACAAAAAGTCTACCACGAGTTTCATCTCATGCGTCTATCGTATCAATAATCGATAAACGGAGAAAAGCTATCTGTTTACGATCTGAAATCAATCATCCAGTGATTGATTCGTCAGTTGTTTACATGTGACGTTTGTACATACACCGTTATGTACCCGGACGAGTACTTGTGACATAATCACTTTTAATACAGATAGGAAGTACCTAATGACATTCTCTCCGTGTCGCCCGCGCAGTTCAACAATCTTATCAAAAAGAATACAATAATAAGAAAATTTCCTTTGAAACAGTTTGAACAGTGGATCAGTGATGAATGTTTTAATATTGCTATTGGGTGTCTTATTATAAATGTGTCAAGTTCCAGTTGAAAATCAGTTCCTAGTTGGTTGAGACTAGATCGAGTGTTTGTGCGTTGTTGTAAACATATTCAATGTGGTAAGAATTCTCTCGCCGACCATTGTTTGAAACTTATCCTACTGGCACTGTTCCTTGTGTAAATGTGTAATTTATTGGAAACAATGTCATTTACCAACGTGAGCATGACGTAAATAAAAGATTACTAAACTCTAGTATGTGACCATGTCGGTTTAGGCTGGGCGTCTCATTTATTTAGAACAAAGAGTTAGTTTTAGTATATTATGACGGTCTAGTTAGTATGAGAGTCAGGCGTCGCAGGCGCTTATTGCATTGTAATGGAACTATTAAAATAAAACGATTTGCGGAAAAACTGCGGTTTTTAACACGCAGGCAAGGCAATGTTTACAAATTACGACTGAATTCGGTAGTCTAGTTCGTCTATTGTTAATGAACAATGATAATGGGCGCAGTTAACCAAACACAAGTAGCTACTCACAACATACATACAAAGAACTAAAGAGAACGAAACAGTTCGGACCAAAAAAGGGTTTGGGCACAGGATTTTATGTACAAGCTAAATCACAGAACAAGGCAGTCACTAGTGATCCATGGCTAATCGAATGAAAAACAAAAACTAACGCCATTATTGTTGATAAGAACAAGGAAAATGCATTTTGTAGACTACAGATGTTTAAAAGCAATTTTAGACAGTCACTAGTGATCCATGACTAATCGAATGAAAAACAAAAACTAACGCCATTATTGTTGATAAGAACAAGGAAAATGCATTTTGTAGACTACAGATGTTTAAAAGCAATTTTAGAAAATGTTCAGCGACGTGTCCGCGTTTTTGTGTACTATTCGCGGTTATTCGTCATTAAATAACATATTATTTTGTACAAACTGCGTAGTAACCTGAAAAATAAGTGTAAAAACATAGACAATCAATGATCATCTTTTTCAGCAAGAGGTACTTATGATAGAACGACCATAGACTTGTGGTGTACATACCTCCATGCTTATGTATCAAGCAACCTTTACAGACAATAAAAAGAAAAATAGTTGTCAAAAATTGAATGTCATGTTAATTACCTATATTATTTCGTCGTATTTTAGTTTTTCTCTATATTTTTAATTTATTCGTAAACCTACAACTTGGTGTGCTTTATTCTCCTTCTGAACAGTAAATACAATACCATAGACTAATGTCGGATTCCTAATCATCCTTAATCATCATAAAATCTATTTTCTTGGGACTTTTTCTACTGTCTTTTGTCGAGGGAATAGAAATATCTTTCGAATAACATTACTACCTATACTCCATTTGAAATAAGATTAGACACTTAAATAAGCCTTTTTTACAGTCCGTTCAACTGATTTTGACTTCCATTGCGTTGGTGGCATGACAAATGGCAGCTGCAGTAGACAGTTGGTATTGTGTAAAGTTTTTTGCTTTTATGCCATCCTTATAGCTACGGTATAGAAGTTAAATCGGTTGAACGGACTGTAAAAAGGTTTGATTAAATTTCTAATCTTATTTCAAATGGAGTATAGATCATGCCTGTTTTCCCAAAGTCCATTTCACTCGCGTTATGTTGTAAGGTCCATGTAGTAGGGGCATATTATCTAACAATTCTGTTGTATTGTTCCAGGGGCGCTCGTGGAGCGCGAGCGGCGGCAGGCGCGGGCGCGGCGTGTTGGGGCGAGCGACGCGCGCGCAGCATGCTCACCAGCATCAAGGGCTTCTGGAAGGTGTGCCGCTATGGCGACCTCTACATGGTAACGTATCTTTCTAGCTACATTACTAAGCCTAAGTAGTTTTGTTACCCTTTACAAAAGAAAATGAACAAGGTTTAGTTTTTTGGAAGTACAAGAGAATGCTATCAGTATAGCATCCTCCATCTAAATATCATGACTGTTGTCAGTGAAGATAAAAGTCATGATTTTTTACAATAACATAAAAATAATATCGCGCCTGTCCTATTCCCCCAACGTGTACACGTTCACCCACATTTTTATTTTTTTCTACTACTGTCATAAGTTCATAACATAACTGGCAATATGAAATACCTTCTCAACGTACCTATTATTGGAAAATATTATCAATAGAAAACAACATAGCAACGTGTCATTGTAATGAATCCCGCATAGCTGTCAATTAGCCGACCGCTCGTGTCAATTGTATTTTTTATTGATATTTAAGGGCTGAAGCGAATATTTTTTTAATAAAAATATAAGAGTATCTTATGCCTCCGACTCCTTGTGTTGGCTTTATGCCTCGATCCTGGCCTTAGCCCCAGGGTCCTTTCTGAAAGTGTGGCGAGTCGTGATGACCCGCTACATCTCGATATCCTTTCAAATATCATGTTCTAGTTTCGTTTACGTCCGTGTCAAGGGCAAGGTGAAATAAATTTATTTGAAAACACTGAATTTTGCAATTCAATAGTCGTTGGGTTTGGCAAGAATAATCGTAAAAGGCAATTATATAATTCAAACGCCCACCGAGTATCGTGTGTATTGCGCTCGACGACGCAGTTTTACTTAAAATACTTTGATACTAAAATACTGTTTCAGAGGGTTCATAAAATTAGCCGATAATTGCACGACAGGTTATACAAAGTAAAGATTTTAATTAAGATAAATGTTGCAGGATACAAATAATGTCAACTGAAATATCGTAATGATAATATTTAAATTCACATTCATTTCATGATTATACAGGTAGTGCAAACAACTTTTATTCTACATATTTCTATTTTTTATTGCTTATCGAAAATAATTTATTTATCTGGGGATTTAGACTAGGTACCTATACCAAACTACTTTGCATAAATTGGCACAATAGTTTCTTTGGTTAATAAGTCAATAGGGAAATATCGAAAATAGACAAATCGGCCAACTTTATAATTATTGAGTTCATTACGGAAATCAGGACCGGTTGTGTTCCGGAACTATATAGTAAAACTTATTAAACTTTTGAGATAATAATAGCGACAGAATAAACTTTAGATTCATTTCGGATACGACTACCAGGAAATCATGAACATGAAACGGTTCGCACTCGTGCTTTACATAATGTTAGATCATCGGCCTACAATTAGTGCCGCAGCCACGGATAACTAACTGAACGACCAGTAGGTAATCCTCACGAGACTTGGACGTGACGTGAACAAAACAGCTTTCAAAAATGTTCTAGAAATAAATTAAAATAATCTGACTACAGACTTAATTACGAACAAAGTTAAAAAAAAAGTAAATAGTTCTAATACATAAGAGTTTTTAAACTTGTTTGCTAATATTTTCCTGTATCGATAAAGAATAATGTTTAATTAAGATATGTAAATTAAATAAAAGGGAATATTTAACAGATTGTTTTTTCTAAGATTGACAAACAAATGATGAAACTCTAGACATAATTTCAGACTTTTCAAAAACGTCTGTCTTTAACGTTTGTCGTTTGTTTTTCGTTGTTTGTTTCGGTAGCAGATAATGTCAGCCTATCAGGATAGTTATGTTTTTATTCTGATACTGCTATCCATTCTACAGACAAGAAGTTAAACCGAAAAACAAACTATAATAAAAACGACCAGTCATGTCGACAGGTGACAAAGTATAAACAATAGCACGATATTAACTTACAGATTGAAATGACATAATTTTTTACGATCTAGACGACGTTTTTTTGGAGTCCCCATTAGGTATCTGTGAGAAGATTTTGAGGTGTAGACAAAATTAAATCGAACCTGTTCAAGACCACTGACCTTTTTAATTATAATAAATAAATTTATTGCTACAGTTTGATTGAGAGTATCAAATGAATAATTAAATCTGAATCTGAGTGCGACAGAGATGTGTTGCTGGGCAGTTTGTTGCGCCACTTCTTCCCAGCTTAAAGCATTAGGAAGTGTTGAAGGGCGGGCGTTTCAAGAGCTGTCTTTTGTAACTGTTGACGTTCAAAAAGTGCTGATTTCCATTCCTAATTTGAATCTAAATTATTTTTTATCTAGAGCATAGTCATCTAACTGACATAATATAAAGAATTTCCTATATTTATACACGAAATTATCATAACCAAAAAAGTAACACGATGTTGCACAGCAGTTTAGCATACTCGTATATCATAATAATAATTGCAGATACTAACACTGTGGTTACATAAGAGTGTGGCCGTGAGGCGGTCAAACCGACGAGGTTTGAGGCTGTCCGTTCAAGTTCAATAACGCGATTCGTAAACGAATGACCGCCGACAATGGTGCGCCTGCGCACCGAAATATATTATAATTATGCACCTATGTAACTTTGAATAACGTCATAATAGATAATGGGCTGCTCTTGCTAATGAGGTATGTCAAGTAGATGAAAAAAAAAGCAGTTTTGAAGAAGTTACGTCTCTCAAAATTATTATTTTCTTAGACTTATTTGTAGGACAGCAGATTACTAATATGAATGGGACAACAATTGTTATAATAGCAAAATGATTGCTTCCTGTTATCAAAATGGTGACGGAAAAACTAAAATATTTTAGTGTACTTCCTAATTGTGAGTAGATGGACATAATACCGATATAAATATACCTACGTTTATGCAGTACATATACTACGTGTATGTAGTAAACAAAACGTCAATGAAAGTATATAAGTAAACTATAATCAAGGTGATTTAAATCTGTCTTTATTATTTAATTGACGGAACGGAAGCGGAAGGAGAAACGGCGACATTTTATGCCACACAAGAAACTGTGTGTGTTGAGAATAACTTTGTAGACAGAACAAACGAGAAACGTCGGGTTGAATAGGTTACTTGTGAACTACCTAAATTAAATAAACTATTGTATACAACGGAGAGGGTGTCTCCTTCGATTTTATCAGTAATATGTGTACTATGGGTAGTGTTTGTTGTTGCGCAATAGAAAAACCATTTGCACTTCATATCAAATTATAATAAATGTTCTAATTAATCACAGTAGCAATTCAAACACAACTTTAAGGAACGCGCGACACTTTCTAAACGTGTTCACTACTCGACAGCCACCTACAAACTCTGTTGGGGTCGAGCGTTACGTTGTAGACTCTGGCGAACGCCGCTAGACGGCGCCGATTAGTCAACTCAGTAACGTATTTCCGACGTATATTATTTAATAAAGAAAATAACATTTTTGTTAGTCAAATTGTTTCGATAATGGACAATGTACATATTTGAATATTCTCATCAACATGTCTGTATGTATTTTATTGACATTGACATGAAATTTTCTTATGTCATGGAATCTTGTCACCATTAGTATCCTTAATAAAACAAAGTCCTCCGCCGCGTCTGTCTGTCTGTCGAACAGACAGACGTTAAACTCAAAAACTCCTGCACCGATTTTTATGTTGTTTTCACCAAAGGATAGAGTGGTTCTCGAGGAAGGTTTTAGTATATAATTTGTCAAGCGGGCGAGGCCACGGGCATCAGCTAGTCTATGATAAAATGTATTGGACACTAATGCTTTCGGAAATAACCTACAGAACTCGTAGATTTTATACTTTGTTTTATGGGGCAATCTTAATAGCTGCTACTATCGTTCTAGATCACTGGGCACCCGATGACAGAAATAGTTCATTCATTGAGGTGAAACACTATTTTATGTTCTTACTATCGAGAAATTGTTAACTTTATCTACAGAGTTTTTAAATTTGATGTAATTGAATTATTTACAACTAGCTGTCGGTTATTATACGTATACTAAAACCTTCCTCGAGAACCACTCTATCAATTGGTGAAAACAGCATGAAAATCGGTGTAGGAGTTTATGAGTTTATCGCGAACAGACAGACGAGGCGGAGGACTTTGTTTTATAATATGTAGTGATGTAGTGATTCGAAACAATTTGTTTTGATTAAACCAGTATGTTCTGATTATTTATAAATTATTTACGCTTGAAAAAGCGCACGTGGACAATGTATAAATGCATTACCTACATAAATAAACTGATGTTCTTAAGAAAAGAAAATGTTATGTTATGCAATTGTAAGCGAATATAAACAGCTATATTATTTTTTGCTAGCTTGTTTATATAAATATATATATATATTATATATATTATATATATATATATATATATATATTATTGAATAATCTAGAAAGATATGTCGTTCCTATTTATTAATTAGCATACTATCAACAAAAAAGCTTATTACACCATCCATGTATCCAAGAGACTTTTTGTGACATCCGAGAGCGACCCTGTACGAGTCGCTGACCTGTTCACATGCCAAATCATTTGAGAACGTGGGTACGAATTATAACAGATTATTTTAGGTTCACTGCCACTGAAATTACCCACCCCTCTTAACTACGTACCTAATTGGTTGAAACCGCTGTGTGAACACAAAATCGCTGTTACAAGTAAATTACAAAATAAACGTGGTTTATTAAAAACAATGACCAGAATGGCATCGCTAGTAGCCTAAGTCATAGGACTTATCTGATTTCCTTTGCAAACGTTTCAGCTTTTGTTTACCTAAATTATTCAAATTTACTGAAAAACATGCAAGTGGAAACTATACAAGTATACATGTTTTTGTTTTCAATAAAGCAATAGATGAAAAGCTTTTAGATAAATAGAAGCTCGCAATTAGTTCACAAGTACCAGGCACACATAAGCTTCCAAGAAGTACAACTAGAGCTCTGAGTAGTCGGAGTGAAGGCAATACAGTATCGGCACGGTCAAGGTTGCCTACATGCGGGTTACTACTCTACCTCGGTATCTTTGTCCACATCCTTCCGATATTATGTGAGCCTGGTAGATGTATTGTCGAATTATAGATTGATTGATTACATAATAATTATTTGAGTAAGTCAGAGTGGATTGGTATTTTTATAAAAAAAATGCATTATTTGACATTGATTCAAAAGAATAATATAATTGAATTGCATACAACAAGATAGTTTCTATTTATCTTTTTTTTTGAATACAAACATCATTATGCAAATATGCGGTGTTTTTATAAAGAAACACCTGGTTACTCATGCTTGTATGTAAATTAGCATTAGCAGAATAACCTACAGTATTAATTTTTTTCAAAAGCTAGAGACCATACAATTTCTAGAATTCACGAGAAGCCTGTGCATAATGTCACATATAAGTGGAAAATGTCACTCGATAAACAGTATGTGAAAAACATACATGGCCTTACGTTCACCTAGTCTGTTGACGAGTTAGAGTAACTAGAAGTGTCATTACAGGATTGATAGCACTGCGGAATAAAAATTATTGACAGATTTTCAAGCAAGTGGGATGCCGGTCAAACTTTGCAACCTGCTTTAAATATTCAGATAAAAACTCCTAATCACTAACTGGTTTACTAAATAAACACTGTTGCACAATATTTACATTAGAAAAAATACCAGACATAAAAAACAAAATATAAAGAATTTTGATTCGGAAAGGATAACACGTTTTCTGTTCTATTTCTGTTATTCTAGACGGGTTTGTTACGCTAAAACTAAATTTAAACATAATTTATTATGTGTGTGTTTAATAAAAATGCATGTGAATTCCTGACCGAAGAACGGCTCTTCCATATCTTTTTCAGTATGGTGGGTATAAATATAATATAAATGAACCGCGGATCGCCCGCAGAGGCCAGTACATACAAGGCAGGCATTAGGTACAATAGCCAGTGCCAATGTACACTGATACAGACAAGTATTTCGATTCCATCGGAGTTTCCCTCACTGTGAGTATGTTTAAAATCGGTTGAAAAGTTAGTCCTAAAATAAATTAGGTACCTAAACTAAGGCAATCTGCAAGCTATACAGTATTCTTTGGGATCGCTTAGAAGGTCTTAGTTTTACAAAAATGATATCTTCTTTTCCCTTTCAATTAAACTGTAATAAGTCAGCATTGTTTAGTTTGTATCGATCTGTATCTCATTAGAAACAGCGAAATATTAGGTTGGTACCTAAGTCCTTCATTCTAAAAATAGTGTTCTTTCATAGGCACGCTTCCAATGTTCCAACACGCGTGTAAAACACGTGCACAATAGTAATATTAATACTAAACTCGAGACCGCGGAAAACGTGTGGAAATGTGTGATCAATCATTTAACAGACAAGTTTTCAGCAATAGTAGATACGTCATTCATTGAGTGATTTAACTCAAGTTAGAGTTTACACGTCACGATATTATACAGCAGTAGGTACTGTTCGTGTAAATGTAACAGCAATTCAATGCGGGATTTAGTTTTAGTAGTCATGTGTCAGATATTTATCTCATTTTTTTTTTCTGCTGTTCTTCAACTTATTACGCATAATTTTATAATTAAAATTTAAAAATCAAAATTAAATTAAATTATATATAATTATAAATTTATATGATTATTATAACATTTTAATTCCGGGCATGCTGTGAATTATCACACTTACATAAGTGCATACTATGTATCTACATAATATGGACTACGTTTAGGTTTCATGACTTACTTACCTACCAGTAATTTAAACAGTTGTTTTAATATTTTCACACAATAAAATTGCAAAAACATCGCGAATCACGCGAAACAATCAGCGAGTATTTAGTTATTTACGGTAATTAGGGTCCGTACACATACCACAGAGTACTGGTCGTTAGCACAATCATAAGAATCGTTCGCCAGTTATATTGTTCCGGTAGTTGACCGCCATTTATGGACCACTTACACGCATGTAAAGTAATTTTAATGTGCTTTGACATTACAGGAAAAAAATCACAACTTTGCACACGAAAAAGCCAAAAAAACAAAAACACGTGTTTTGTAAAATGAAATAAGTATCAACATTTAATGATATCAAATGCTAAGCGTTTATGAAATACGAAAATTGATATTGAAAATTTGCTTTTTTTCACATTTTATTCTAATTAGGTTCGTAAACTTTTTGTATAAGTTACTACCTACCTACCTACAATTTATAGTCTTGCAACTTTTTTTATAGAACAGAAAACAAAGCAGCAAATAAAGTCTTCATTTTATTATGAAGGCGCCTATCTACAGCAGACAATAGAAACATTACGACAAAAAGTACAAAAATAGACTTATACTTTAAGATTGGTAACCATTCGATAATTAATTAGTGTAATGAGTGTTCATCTACCAGGGAGACATAAGAATGTATGTACTGCCTAGTGGAGCACGTGGCCACAGGTAGTGGACTATAATTTTCCTTTCAGTGCACGTTTTAAGATAAACATCGGTTTAGACGATTACCTAGTCACTGTTGATGTTTTGTCGCGTTCGTTTGGGACTATTTCAATGTTTATTTTTCTTAGTTTCATTATTTTTTATGATACATCGTATTTACAGAGATTTTTAATTCTGTAATTTTTTCACTTTTCTTTCACTCACCACTTGTACCAGTTTTCACGAAAAATCCTGCTTGATCGTTTTTTTTCCACAATTTAATAACGTTATGTGATTTTTAATTTCGTGAACATCGTCGAGTTTTCAGTCTCACGAACAGTTAAAAAAGTTAGTTTCCTCATGTCCCAATACCAGTATTGGGACAGTCAGTGGTCTTAACGCTCTAATTATTTGATTGCTTGTCTATTACCACAAATGGGATGGCCTCCGAACCGGATTCTGTGACTTCCTAGTTAATAGCATTTGTGCCATTTTATCGACTGAATAATGTCGTTGACCGAAAAGGTAATTATCAGAAATGTTCACTAAAATTTCAGTAAGTTTGTGTGAATGTAGATGTGACTTCTTAGTTTATTTGAGTCGTTAATGTGGAAATTGTATAGGAACGGATTGACGTTAGCGCTACCTTCTGCGATAATTTGATATTATTACAGAAGTATGTAATAAAGTTATTATGACGGACGGTACGACTGTGACAAATTAGCCAGTTGAGTTAAGAGCTGTGCGATACTGACTTGCATGTTGGGTTGTATTAATTTTACCTTTCCGTTAATTACAATCAAATCAAATCAAATTATTTATTTGCTTAATACAGGTAGGTATAAATAAACAATACAATAAACAGATGTTACAAATTAACGCACACACTAGGTACTTTAACTAAATCTATGTTATCCTTGCGAACACATTTTTTTTATGTAGCACATAAATGAATAGCTGGTACCACAAGCTGTAAATGAACTTTCTCAATCTTTCATCTTATCAGTCTAATGGATGTACCTACTAGCCGTTCAAAAGCGTATTTAGATTACTAATAGACGAGAGATTGAACATATGACGCGATGTTATGATTTATATCGATAATATTTTCCTACGTTTTGTTTTAATTACTTTACAACTCGGTCTTAAAGTATGTTATGAAATTAAGGCCCTAAGAATCACCCTTAGTTTTACATAGGTATCCATTACTGTTGACTTTTACTTTACCAGGAGTTCATATATTCCAGGTGCTGGCGGCACTGGCCGCGCAGTCCATCAACATATCGGTGGGGTTCTGCCAAGGCTTCTCAGCAGTCCTGCTGCCCCAGTACACACATGAACACCCGACGATTTCATATGAGCAGAGTTCATGGATCGGTAAGTCACATTTTTGCATATTAAAATGGATAAAATCTATAAATTTGCGAAAATTAATTGTTACTGAAAAGTTAAACCCTTGTCATCCTATGACATTGTCAAGGCATTATTTATCTAACAGTATTTGTCATTAAGTAAATAGTGTTTGTTTCCTAAACAAATGTCTTGTATTTATAGAGTGCAGTAAGCGTGATCGTCTGAATACTATTGTGGTTACAATGAGTTTGATTAATTACACAAACTACATCCACAATGGTTTGTGAATATGTGTTAATTCTTAGCTATCTGTCAACTTTGTTTTACAATATCACATGATATCGAAAGATAAAGCACACGTCTGCTATGTAAAAGAAAAAAAGTTTTGCTATGTAGAACTAAATTTAATTTACGCGAAACGATCATCTTCCCGAACCTATCTCAGTATCCACCTAAAATTATGCTAATCATGGCTTAGTTTAAGAGCTCCTTAGCATAGTACCTTTCTGAATATAAATAACAACGTAAACAAAGAGATGGAAAGTGATGCTACCGGACAAACTGAATGGGCACTGCTAAAACAATGTTTACGTTTTATTTCGGGAGCGGCGGCCGATGCCAGGGCGACACGTGAGCTAGCGCAATGAGGCCGCTAAAAATAATGTTCTGTCACACAGCCACGTTTTTATGAAAGTGAGTCGGTAGCTACTTACTGTCGGTGTCCGTAACAACTTCAGACAATGATTAGAAATATAAAAATAACAATGTTTTTGATAATAAGGACCAAAGTACCAACTTCAAATTAATTCTGGTCCTTCATTCCTACAACATACCAAATACAGTAGACAGATATCAATACAAACAAAGCAACATTTGTTGACATCGCAAAATTAAATATTGACGCGAACTGCCGACGTGCGCAAACGAGATAGTGTAGTCAAACACATCATTTGTACTAGGAGATAAGTTACACGAGGAGCTGGTAGGGTCGTAAGCTTAGCGCCTTATGGCGGAGCACGCACAACGTGAGGGTATGGGAAGTTACGATTATGACGCGTTCAAGGAGCTGTTCCTGATAAGCTTAAGCTTAACATGAGGTTGAGGGTCTAATCTTCCAAGATTTAGATAGAATTGGTAGTAGAGCGTGGTTTAGACCAGCTAAGCTACCTTGACTATTGATATGGAAAAGTCAAAAGTCTAGAAATAATAATATTAAAAATTCTTGCAAAAATATTTTGATCTATCATAGTATTTCTTTTGAAACGATAACAGAAGGTTTCAACATCAGCATTCGTCATTAACATCTCCATCTAACCGCTATTGTTTCTCTTGCAGCAAGTTTGGGTGTGATATCAAACCCTATCGGGGCCCTGTTGGGCGGCATGATGGTGGATGCTGTGGGCAGAAGACTACTGCTGCAGTCCATTGTGCTGCCCAACCTGGTCGGGTGGCTCGTCATCGCCTTCTCGGAGACCTACATCTTCCTATGTATTGGGAGGTTCATCACCGGATTTACCATAGGTGAGTCGCAATTTTTTGATCAGAAATAACGTACTTCTATGAAAATGATTTCTTTGTCACTAAGACTAGGAAAGAAAATGTCTTGAATAGAATTTCCGTGTCGTTAGAGCATTTCATATTTAGATTGGTCACAGATTGTAGCGTCACGAAAATTTATTGGAATAAATAGTGACATAAATAAGAGTCGGCTTATCTGAAAATGCAATGACGAAACTCAACGACTGGTGAAAATTGGATGACTCACTAATTGAATCCTAAACAAACGAACCGTGGCAACTTTTCACGCTATAAACAGTATAATGAGATTAACTGTTCACATTGCAGGCATGTCAACGGTCTCCTATATCTACGTGGCAGAGATCACGACACCAGAGAAACGAGGAGTACTCAGTGCCTTAGGACCTGGCCTGGTGTCCACGGGCATTTTCATCGTCTACTCACTGGGAGCCTTCATCCACTGGAGGAAAGTCGCGGCCATTTGTGCAGGAGTGTCCCTTCTAACACCTTTCCTAATGTATTTCGTCCCAGAGTCACCTCTCTGGCTAGCCTCTAAAGGACAGATGAAAGAAGCCTACAACGCAATGTTCTGGCTCCGACAAAACAACAGCACAGCACAACAAGAACTCATGGAGTTTACCAAAGATAGAAAAGTAGGAGAAACTATGACATTCAAACAGAAACTAAATCTTTTCAAGAGGAGAAGTGTCGTCAAACCGTTCCTTCTGCTCATCATCTTCTTTATATTCCAAGAGATGTCGGGCATCTACGTCATTTTGTACTACGCTGTCGACTTCTTCAAGTCTGTGGGGACAAGTGTCAATGAGTTCACGGCTTCTATCATTGTCGGTGGAGTGCGAGTGTTCATGGGCGCTGTGGGAGCGTGTTTGATCAACAGCTTCAGAAGAAAAACCCTAGCGGCTACCTCAGGACTGTTGCTAGGCGTTGCTATGCTCGGTGCAGCGGTCTGTGACAGTGTTAACGGGCCTCCTTTAGTTAAACTTGCGTGCGTGTTACTGCACGTGTCATTCAGCATGGTCGGGTTCCTACAGCTACCGTGGATAATGTCCGGGGAGCTGTACCCACATGACATACGAGGAGTCATGTCCGGCGCTACGTCGTGCTGCGCATACGTTCTCATATTCTTTAACATTAAGACTTACCCTCAGTTAGAAAAAATGTTAACAAGTAACGGGACATTGTACCTCTTTGGGTTCTGTGCGCTCCTGGGTGCGGCATATTGTTACTTTTTCCTACCAGAAACTAAAGGAAAAACGTTGACTGAAATTATGAGGCAATTTGATGATGAGAAGAAAGAAATCGACCCAGAAGTAGGGTTCACGGCGGAGAAGCCGTGTACAATAGAAGGAAAACCAGTACAAAGGCGACACAGCGCTGGGGCTACAGTATCTTTAGAAAAGAATTGGTCGCAAGATGAATGCAAGAAGACTTCAGAGCACCGCGAGTGAACTTGAACGTCTTATGCTAGCCTAGTACTTTTAGGTTTAAAGAATAAGTTACCAATGAATTTGTATAGTTAACTATTTTTAATATTATTTTATTGTTTGTGAAGTTTTGTGATCAGTATTAATTAGGACGATTTTTGACGTTTTGATGATGTTACATTCCACTAGTGATAAATAATTTTAATACAAGGTGACGACATAGGTATTTAAAGTTTTGCCTAGTTTTAAGTACAAATATTGGTGTAACAAAATCGAGGCACTGAAGTGATTAATAAAGTAACTACTATTTTTATACCGTGTAGGTAGGGAATATTTATATAGGTTTGTTATACTGCAATAAGCATTACTATTTATTCCTCATAGAAGATCTAGCTGTACCAATTAATATTTAAGAGCAAGAGCTGTATACAGGATGAGTGATTGTATTTTAATATAACAAAAGGGAGGACTTACATTATATAAATAAAGATAAATGCTGTGATGAAGTGTGAATAAAGGAGTGAGTTGTTTACAATGTTTGTTTCATTTCAATAACTGTTGGCCTGGATATGATAACATAAATGCTGGAAAGAAATGCGGTCAACGTTCAAGTGCACAGATAGTTTGCAGAGAGAGTTAACATAAACAGAGTATCATTCATCTGTATATATTGTAGATGGCAAGATAAATAATTATATTATACATAATTATATAATATATACTACACCTCCTTAGTACTTGGTTAAACATGAATGTTAACTAATAGATTACAAAAATGTTCGTTATACTGGTCTCAGAAAATATAGCTCCTAGTAAATCTTATTTCGTACTACGAGTTATTATGAAACATGTTTAAACAAATAAATGTTTCTTATCATAGATTAAAGCGATTGAATTTATTAAGAAGGCCAATACTCTAAAATAAGTGTAGTAAGTACCTACAGGTAAAATGGTAAATATGATATATTCAAAGGACATAATTAAAATAAACAAGAATTTTCTGAAGGATGACATTATTTTTAGCATAAATGGATTGTAATTGAAGACGGATAAAAATATTGAGAATATAATTAATTAATTAATTCTATTCCAATAAGTGTTTCGAAGAGGAACAGATCTTATTTATATGAGATCACTGGCATTGCTAAAGTCGATATTTTTCCACAACATGATATAAGTAGCGCCATCTATACTACAAACAGAAAACAAGAATCGAGTTTTTCTCCACCAACATAGAAGGTCGCATCAAAGCCTTTTAATACGCTATGCGTTCACTAGATGGCACTTCATGAAATTGATTGTCTAGGTTTATAGAATAGACTTTCTCAAGAAAAAGAAAATAGCGATGATTTTGGAATAACTGTTACGTCTGAGCACGTATTTTGCGTGAAGAAAATAGTTACTCTTTTTAACAGTAACTAAACGATATTTTTAAAGAAAGTCATTTCGATAAGTATACAAAATGTTGTCTACTTATCAGTTTTTTGATGTGAAACATCTAATGCGGCGAGACAGACAGGGACGGCAACAGCTGGCGAAGCGTCACCAAGAACTCGGAACTCTGTTCTTTAAAAAATATCTGAATATTTTGTTTTTGATTATGTCATATTTTTAGATTTCCTATAATAAACCATCCTTTCATGAATATTTTCTATACAAAATAGTTTCAATGTTTCACATCTGCCAGCCCGCGATGGCTCATTTTTTTTAATAAGTAGTTAAGTATATCTTGTGGAAGAATATAATTAAAAATTCGGTATAGTTAATCATTCGTTGAAAACCCTGAAAAACGAAATGATATCACTAACCTGGACTGCGGTATGCCATACTTGATGCCGACGCCGACCCTCGGCAGTGCCTTGATGACCTTCTTCACCGTCGCCTGGTCGGGGAACGCGAAGAATATGGACGCTGAAACATGGAGGACACCTTATATTTTACGTGTAATCATACTTGTGGCTAGGCACCGGAGACGGGCAGCTGCGTCACCGGTGGGAGCGGATGGGTCTGCGATCACTAATCCGATAGACCTACTATGACAATAGGTTCCTCGCTACTTGAGTGGTCTATGCTCAGCACTGGACTGCGATGGGCTGTCCGTAAAGGTTATGATAACAGTGATGATAATTTTGAAGCGGTTGTAGAATTGGTCCATAATTATAAAATTATGCGATGTCTGTACAGTCTTGAGCCTAATAGCAGAGAATATTTGGAAGTTTCTAGGTTGTCTATTGCCTATAGAATAGTAACAGGAGCTACAGTCTAGCCAACGAAAGTTGATCCTGAAAACACGCGCGAAATTTAAGAAAAACAAGGTTGTTTATGATATTTTTTTGTCAACAACACGTGTTATGGCACTATTACAGGGATAAACAGTCTTGTTTTTTTTTTTAATTTCGCGCGTGTTTTCAGGATCAGCTTTCGTTTGCCAGACTCTATGCTTATTTTTTTCTTCCAATTTTGTCTCCTCGCGAGCCTCACCAATAAGGTGGACTAAGAAACGAGAACTTCGCAAGTTATATTATTTGCGTGCAGTGGGGGGACGCTGCCGCGTGCAGTTACACTCGCGTGCATACATGACATGCCAATTTTTTTTGTTCTTGTTCAGGTGAAGGCTGGGTGAGATAGCAGTTGCTTCGTGTAAAATAGGTACTGAAACTCTCGAATACTCCATAAGCTTTTAGGAAAGGTCGAAATGATACTAAAAAGAAAAGACATTGCATGCTTAGAAAATTTTGGCCGTAATAGAATACGAATGAAATTTTCGAATAGTCCAACAACAGTAACTTAAATTAAGTAGGCTGCACACCGAACTAACATACAGCGAGCACCCAGCAAATGTAACTTTTAATGGTTTCCAAAGGATTCAGTTTATGAACAATTCCATCGTCTTTAGCGCATTACACGTCGTTCAACCGAGATGGTGGTGTGCGCGGACTTATGTCAGACAGTACCACTGATGACAATTAAATGTAGGTACATCAAGCTACCCGAAACTGTCAAACTATCGCAATCAACCTTGAACATAATGCTTTAGCGATACTTAAAGTTTAAAATCTACTAAAGTTTGACAGATTGTAGTAGCTTGATGTGCTGGCGACTGTACCTATTGTCTAACATAAGTCTGCACCCGCCATCGCTTCAGTTTCAACGGCGCATTAAAGATGTCCTGGAATCTCCAGTGCAGGACATTCTGAAACTGGCTTGTTGTATGTTTCATAAATGTGCAGCCTACAATGTATTAATATGTGTGTATACTTACTCCTGCTGGCGAGGAACATCTCGATGGCGACATTCTGCAGCAGGTATCGGCGCGAGAAGATCGCGCGGATCTCGCTGAAGTACCATTTGCCGTGCAGGTGCTCGCAGTACTTCAACACCTGGAATAATGGAAAGAGAAATGTTGTAAATCAAGCTTATATAAAAAAACAAACAGTTTTAGGGGGTCGTAATACGTATTTTCACAGCTTTTTTTCAGTTTTAGTGCTTCATGTGTTTTCAGATGCTAAGGAATAATGCACACTAATCAGATTTAGGAATATTTGTCTAAAATACGGTTTGTCGATTTGTTAAATGTAGGAATTCAATGCACGTGCAATGTTCGTTCAAACTTGAGACACTGCACCAAGAGTTAGAAACTTAGGCTTTGGAAACTCATTACATTAACACCACAAACCCTGAACAAACAAACTGACAATTAAAATAACACAGTCACATATCAACATTAAGACAAACACAAGTACCTATATGTTAGTCATAAACTCGTCCGCAAGATGGCGTTGAAAAACGAAAATAGCCGAGAGTTTCCGAATACCGTCGTAAACGTAAGAACACGTCCAGTCGTAAAAAGTTCGTTAGTTTTAATTTATACGTACAATAATTGTGTAAATCAAGTGAGAGTACGTCTGTTATATTGTTTTAATGTGTGTTCAAGCGTTTTAAATAATGTCGTCGCATGTTGATTTAGACTTCTGTATATTAAGTATGTTTTTATGTACATACAAAGGTTTTTTTCAACACGCAAAGATTTATGAAATAGAATGGCGCATTACTTATCTAAAAGTTACGGTTGGAAAAAACTTTTGCAAGCACGACGAGTGACATTTCTTCCCGTGACTGAATATAATAATGCTCTGAGTAGGCACCTAGGCTATGAGTCAGAGACCTACTCTGCCTATAACTATTGGCTCCCCACCGTCCTGTTTGATCGTAAATCTAAATATCAGCAGAAGTGCAGACTTGGCAAGACGCCGACATATTAGACTCAAGCTGACATGATGGTTGCAAGGAACTATCATCACCTGTCAGATTGTCTTACCCAGGTCTAAAGTGTTAAGTGTCTAAACCGGCCAAGCAGACTAATTAATTACTGAATACTTTGAGGTGATTACAGATTTATTACCTTATGTTGATTGAGAACTATCTGTATGTAGTGTGAGTCAATGAAGAGGAACCTAACAGCTCCGTTAGCAATTTAAGGCAATAGTGTTTGTAGACACGGTTGGATACTAGGGTAACATAAGATACTATTTGTTAATTTTTAAAGAAGCAAGTTTTTGGTCCTTACCGTCGACTTTTAAAGTTCTAAACCCTAGTAGGGTAACTCAGAATGCGCGGAGATATTTAATGAGAAGTGTTTGTCCTACCACCGACGATATTATGTTATTGAAAACAACCGACTCCTTAACCTAGAAAACCTCAACACAACCACAAATGAATACAACATCCGATACTCCATTGTAAATACACAACAAAACAAAAAAGCGCATTCACGTAAAAAGCACCCACGTGTCAGTTCCCCATACAAAGAGCATGCACCATGCATGGGGTCGCTAATTGGCACGCGAGATGGATTGGCGAGAGAGCTACACTGATTCTTATGGTGTTGTCTATGGGGCGGCCATTGTGTGAATGAGAAACGACATGTGGTACTAATGTATGTACTGATTTGGTTGTGTTCTGTTCATTGAAGATGTTGTGTTGTGGAAGAGGTTTGTTTGATTTTTGAAAAATAATTAATGGAGCTTATTGCGAATAATATTTGTAAAAAAAAAACAGAGTAATATAATGTTGAGTCTTCTACTGTTGCTGAAAGACTTATCAAGTTATTCAAGTAGTTTTACTCCGGAGCTAGAAACTGTAATTAAAAAAAATAAAAATAATGAGTGGAGGACCACTCATTATTAAACTGAAAACGTAACTGAAAACGTAAACTGAATTTTGAGGCGTACCTTAGGAAAGGTACGCCTCAAAATTCAGTTTACGTTTCAAATTGCTCTGATTTCTCGATCTGTGCAATTTTGTCGACTCGCTATTATTGTCCTGTAATAGGCCCAATAGTTCCCAACATATCCTACACTCAAGTAAGTACTTACTACAATATACAATATTATACACTACAAAACTCCTTCAACAAACAAACATCCCATTATCCCTTTTGTCCAGTGATGACTCTCGTATCAAGAGCACTTTAGCGCCCCCTGCCACACTATATCGTGAACTAACGGCAATACAATATGACAATGGGACACCCTCTGAGTATCCTTGTCCACACCATAATGCATAAGCATGAATTTGTATTAAACTAAACTGCGTATGCATGAATTTGTATTTAACTGTGTTATTCAGTGGGCAGGCCAATATGCAAATTGGTAGACGATAAAATTTAGTCATTCTGAAATATGTATTGCAATTTTCAGTAAGTTTTTCCTATAAGATCTTCTATTGTTTATACCTGTTCGTAGATCTGGGAGTTGACGGCAAAGTAAGTATTACAATATAAGTTTAAACACCAAAGAAGGGATTACAAAACAGCAAAAAACAAAAACTACAAACTCAAAAGATTTCGTAGTGAACCATATTAATACTAGGGTAGCAGAAACGCATAGAGGGTGCGGGTGCAAACGTCCACTTCAATTGTATCGCAATTTGTCAACCACCCCTCGAACATCGAATTTTATTCTGACGTTTCAAAAGTGCCCATGTAGTTTTATGTGAAATAAAATATTTTGATTTTGAGTTTAAAACACCTATAATCATAAACAATGGGTCTATTTTTTTATTTCAGTTTGTTTTAATGAATAAAAACAAATGAAAATCCTCACAGGTTTTCTGATTCTTCCTTAATCCAGTTGTTGTGTTAAGACTTTGCATGCTGATTTATTTTGTTGAAAAACATTAAAATGTTGATAGTCTCTAATCAATTCCTAAATCCGCATGAGAAACTTCCATCCCCTATTTATTAAATCTCTACAAGTTATGCGCCAAGGTTACTAAGCCACCCCTGACAAACGACGCCATTATCACCAAGTTCCCATAACTGAGGAGAGATGAATAGATCAAACATTCAGTTTTAGATAGATCACGCCCGCGAGCGTCCAAGTGATCGTGCGAATGTTTAGAAGGGCGCGGTTAATTTGTCCATATATTTGGATACTCCAAACTATAATATAAAACGCTCGTCGAAAATGGAAGGCAATGGAAAAACAAGGTTTACTTGTAAAGTTGGACACTGACGTTAGTTAGGTGAAAATAATAAAAGACATATTCCTTGCAGCGTAATTGCACGAGCCTGAATCTGATCGAGGCACACTACTCCGTTCCAAAAGCTTTGAAATTCAAATGTAGGGACTGGTGATGAGAATTACTGTAAATCGCCCTGCTCTTAACCAGGGAAGATTTTTTCTGTTTTCAATTCAATGACAAGGGACCACACGCCCTAACGAATGCATGTTTCTATATTATAATTATATACAAAAACAAATCCTAACATATTCGTACATGTATTTAAAGCATCCTATTCAGCGGGATGCATCATGCAGTAACATCATTAGATCATAATGGCTGCTTGTCACGACACCGAGGGATGCAGGGCGCCGTCCCGCGCGGTGGGAAGCGGACATATGTATTCCTTACTTGATTTATTTGCTATAATACCATTATAAGAGCATTAAGCGAAATGGTAGATGAAATGATGTAGCACTTAATGTTTTTTTGGTTTTGTTCCAAAATTGTGTGATTCCTCGAAACAGGAACCCTCTTGGTTCGTTTGTTTTACTTTCGTTTAATTAGAAATCAGTCAGGTAGGTACTACAATAGAGAGGTTCAAATCGTTGTCAATTTATTATCTAAGCTTTGTGCACTAACTTATTTTATTATCAGATATTATTAATCGTTTTATTGGCGTCTATAGGAACATAAAGGCGGTAAACCCTAGATTTATTGCAAGATAAGCAGTAATATTTTATAAAAATAAATAAACGTAGAGTAATTACAAGACACATTTTATAAAACCTAAGTACTAATAAAAAGACGCACCAATGCAGAACCGATTGCACTAACAATTAACATCTATTCCAAATAAATCTTAAAGAGAATAACCTCATAAACTTAATTTAGTTCTCTGCGGACGTTTTTGTGGATGTGGACTAAGCAGCAGGTTGGGCATGCGATGGTTATCGGGCCCCGTAAATAAGGGCCCGGGCGCGTGACAAGCTCGGCCATTAAGGGCCGCGGTGACGGCCCCAGTTGCGGCAAGACGCGAAAAAACGCCGCGCCCTTGCCTTGCGCCGTGTACTGGGTGCATAATAATGCGCGTTTTTATTTTAATTAAAGTTGCAAAAAAATGTGGGAGTGAAACGTAGGTGTTGCGGCTAGGGTACTTTGTAGTGCCATCGTTGAATGGAATTTACAGTCTCATTATTAAATTGTTTTAAGTTGATCAGAGATAGAGAGTTAATAGGTTTTTAATAAGATTTGAATGTAATTATATTTTATCTACAAAAGTTCTTGCTTTTTTTGAACTTTCAGAAAAACTATCTTACACAAGTCAAATCAATCGACAAACACTGACGTTTCTTCTATCCCTACTATAAACAAGGTGCGTCAAAAGATAGGAAATGTAAATAGCAGGCTGTCACAACAGGTCCTTACGTCCGGAGTCGGACGAGTCGCTCCGATACAGTGTGTATTATCTCTAACAGGCGAAAGGTGGCGAACAACTGCCAACTCGTCCCATAAACTATCAATTAACTACAAAAGGACATTTCTCAAACATGTTGAATTGGATTTTAATTCTATTATTGTTTTTTGTTCTATGTTAACGTAGATAAAGTTTACTATAAACTACTTTTTCCCTTTATAACGCTTCAGTTTTTTGGTTTTAACGATGGGCGCTTAAGTTTATGTAAAATAATAATATTATTGGACTAATTAAAATAAATGAAAAAGGCGGCGACCGGTGGTGAGACAGATAATTTGCATAAATAATGAGCCGTCAGTTTATTATCAGTTTGCATCTTAAATCATGCTCTCATGTAGAGTACAAGAGCGCAAGTTTATGATGCTAACTGTAATGGCGTTCTGGTTGCCGAGTTTCGTAAATAATTGTTTAAAACAACAATAGTAGGTACCTACATTTTATGAAGATATCGAGTATATCAGCTTTGGTATGTTTCTGGGAAAGCATGGTGTAATTCGAATAAATATTTACATCGATGAATAAAAATTCAATTTTATGTTATGAAAGAGCTTTGAAATTAAATTCTATACTTACCTATATCAACTTAGGTACTGACTCTTAGAAATATCAAACGGGATCAAGGGGATTTTATTTGGGAACTTCGGATCTGAGGACCAAGATAAAGCTGTTCCTTTTTAGATCACCTTTGCCAACAAATAATGTAATATAATGTAATAGCTTTAATAAGATATTTTTCGTGAAATCAAGCTGTATATTATTCGAGGCTCGCCTGCTTCTAATTAACATCAATCCAATTAGTAAGTAACTAGTGTTTATATCTGTGTGTCTGTTGTAAAAAACTCTAATTAAACGTGTAACAATGTTTTGCTGTACACATAGGTATTTGTTTGGGAAACTAATTTCTTTGTCTATTCACAAAAGACTTACTTTGTACGAGTGATGTTATACAAATTATTTTCTTTGGTAATCATTGAAAGAATAAGAATGATTTGGAGGACACACTGGCACAGTTATTGGACAGCGTAGATTGGCTTCAGTCAACGATAACTCGACATTTAGAGACCAGTAAAGAGCATTGTAAGTCTCTATGATTTTGATGCTAGATGATCAAATAATTCAATTAAATGAAGTTGATTTGAAACCCAATCAATAAGTACCTTATGATCGCTAGAAAAAGACATTCCTGGCCAATCGTAGTTTCGCATTACATCGCTTTAAAATGTTAAAGTTATATGCAGGTATACCAGGGAAGCAGGACCTCCAAGGGTAGTGAAGGTATCTGGTTTATATTTATAGCGTGGGTACACCCCCGACTCGTCGCTTCCACGAATCCGTTGGGACCTTACCGCGCATCCGTACCGAAGGACCAACGTATTCAAATTACACGTGAAAAACGATGTCGTTAACATCTTGTGGAAGGAGAAGCTTCCTCTTAGATGGGAGAGATATGGGAGATTTGTTACCAAGTTAAACATTTCAGGGTCTGCTTTAAATCTAGTCTTATTAAAATCGTTTTTCAAGGGAGATGCTACGTTACATTATTGATGTTTGCAAATAAGCGCTCAAAGGTTTTCACGATTATATTTACTGTCGTTTCGAATGTATTTTTCTTATGAACAATCGCTGGTTCATACGGTATTTTGTCGGGTTAAGTACCTACATTTTAAGATAGTTAATTGATTCAGGCGTGGCTTTCCGGAAATCTATTATAAAATACAATAGACGTAGATATATTTAGTAAACTATTCCGCTTAACTATTCTTCAAGAGTCATAAAAACCCCTGTAAGAAATCGACACGTGTTCCACCTTTCAACGAGGCATCCTCAGGATGACGATTTACCAATTGCAAACCAGAACACGAAGTTTTACCACACCGAGCGCTGGACGCAAAGAAACCTACATTTTGACAGAACCTCATGAGATTCTGATCACACACATGTGCCATGAGGACAAAGGAACATCAGCCATCAGCATCATTGGGGTCTGAAATGGCAATGGGCGTTCCTCAAGGCTCGATATTAGGTCCATTCCTCTTTTTAGTTTATATTAATGATTTACCCCAATTACTTCTAAATCAACCGAAGATGGTGTTATTTGCAGATGACACATCATTGATTTTTAAAATAAATCGACGTTCACAAAATCTTGACGACGTGAATAGCTCTATTCTTCAGGTACAAGATTGGTTTACGGTAAATAATTTGGTACTAAATGAAAAAAAAACCAAATGCATTCGATTTAAATTACCTAATGTTAGAAGTAGCGAATGTGACATCATATTGAATGGAGAAAAACTGGGGTTTATTAATCAAACAGTTTTCTTGGGAATCACGCTAGACGAGAAATTACAATGGGGACCTCATATAAAATCTCTTGCGGGGCGGTTAAGCTCGGCCGCTTATGCTGTTAGAAAGATAAGACAGTTAACAGATGTAGAAACCGCGCGTTTGGTCTATTGCAGTTACTTCCACAGCATTATGTCGTATGGCATTTTACTGTGGGGTCGGGCTGCTGATATTGAATCCATTTTTATTTTGCAAAAAAGAGCTGTCAGAGCCATTTATAATCTATGTCACCGCGAATCTCTCAGGGAACTATTTAAAAAGATTAATATCATGACGGTACCTTGCCAATTCATTTATGAGAATATTATGTATGTAAGAAAAAACTTAAATCTTTTTAATAAAATAAGTGATAGACATAATTTTAATACTAGAAATAAAGATAAAATAGATCAACCATTTTTCAGATTAGCTAAAGTACAAACATCTTTTATGGGGTACTGCGTTAAATGCTATAACAAAATACCTTGTGATATATTGCAATTAAATGAAAGAAAATTTAAAACTCATATAAAAAGTACACTTTGTAAACAAGCTTATTACAAATTAGAGGATTATATCCAAGATAAGAATGCTTGGAAACATGCTGGTCTTGCTCCATAGGACGATTTAGTGTCTGGACAAAATCAAACTGATAGCTAATTTAGTTTTTTATTTTTTATTTATTAGTTGTATGTCATAGACTTTTACACTCTGTCATTACTTAAACTCACGCACTGACTTATTAGTACTACTTGTAACAATGTTAGGACTATTGTAATATCGTATACTTTTACAATCTTTGTAAATATGTGAGCACCATGTATCTGGTAATTAATTTATTCATTATTACTCCATTTATAATTCTTTTTAACTTTTGTGGTACAGTAATCTTATGGTAGGTGCATCGTCTTCACATATAATTATATAATTAATGTATACAAAATATTGTAAAACATTTTTAAAAGAGTAACGGTGGAGTTTCTTGCCAATTCTTCTCCATACGAAAACTACCTTTTGGAAGGGGCAACTAGAATCAATTCTATTTCTTTGTTTGACGTTCAAAAGTGCCATATATGTGCCTATTTGAAATAAATTATTTGACTTTGACTTTGAGCCAAAACTAGGCCCAACTTTGAAAATGTCAGGTATAATATAAATAAAAAGAAAGAGGACGCGCGGGCTCGCGAAAGATGGAAGGAGTGGAGGGAGGCCTTTTCTCAGGCGTGGGACAGCAAAGGCTAGGAAAAAAAAAAAAATATACCAACGTAATTTAAGATCACTCCATTCGACAAGAACCAAGCCCACATTTCAGGCACAATAGTCGCAGATCTTAGACAGATATTCATTTGATGATCCACAAACAATATCTAAATACCAACTAAATCAGTATTTCTCACAATATTTTCTAGGAACTTCCTTTGATCTTATCTTCATTACGGTTATTTTATTTTTAACTGAAAGCTCACGTAGTCTTACAGTTGATAGTATAATGCGGTGTTCGGGTGTCGGCGTCGAGTGAGGAAGTCCTAATTAAAACACCATACATCACCCTCGTGTGAGGCGAGCATGCACCTCTATTACTGCTGCTACTACTATGGTGAGTCGATGGTGTGGTAAAACATTGTGCTAGATGAAAATATATCTAACTAATATTATAAACGCGAAAGTTTGTAAGTATGGATGGATGGATGGATGGATGTTTGTTACTCTTTCACGTAAAAACTACTGAATGGATTTGGATGAAATTTAGCAAACAGATAGTTTATAACCTGGATTAACACATAGAATACTTTTTATCCTGATATTCCCATCGAGACTTACGCGGGTGAAACCGCGGGGCGCAGCTAGTTTATTGATAAGTTAAGGATAATTTTTTAAACATCCTTAAAGTTACCGGGGGGCCTACCACCTTACAGCAGTATTATTATAATATTACTTCAGTGTAGGAATGAGATGGAGCTCTACAGAACGTTTAGTGTCATCTCTTTCCCCCACGAAGTAAGATTAAAATAATACTTCTGTAAGCGGTGGTGGTAGGCCTTCTCGTAGAGAATGCGTATGGTGTTAAGTCTGCCCATGTACTGTTCACATAAAGTTTAAATGAAGGAATAAGAGCTTTAAGAGTTAAACTATAACTATTAACTGTAACCTAATGGCCAAGAAAAGCATTATTATAATAAGCCTATCACTATTATAGGCTTATTATCAATGTAGATTTATTTAATTGCTGACTAAACCACTATTTAAACTAACAAAACCTTCTGTTGGCCGATTGTACTCGTATATGAGTGAAAACCTATTAAAACTCATTACCTTTCAATATCTCACTTTTGTCTCGTTCCCCGTGAGTCGTAATCTCGTGGTAATCCGTCGGTTCCCTATTTCGCAGTTAGTCATCCCGAATGGTTAATAAATTCCCTGTCATCGCATCTCTACGCTTCACATACTATTTCTGGAGTTATGGTTTTTTTTAAGATCCTCGTTTTTTTTCTTTAGAAGATTTTGAGGATAAATCTCCGGTGTCTTGTGTTAGCGGTGAAAGAAACTGAATATTTATGTGTTTTAAATTTTTTGGTTGTGTAGGAAATAATTTTGTTAAGTTTACCTTGGAAATGGTCCTTAGATCCGATTAGTACACTTTTTATTATGCACATTAAGCACACATTAAGCATCCTTATTATTTAGATTTGGATAACTTTACACATAACGCATAAAATCACGCCTATATTTCCCTGAAGGGTACCCACCCTATAGTACAATTTTTTATTCGTAAATTTTCTAACTACCTACCCATAGATAATATCAAATTAAAACTGCTTCAAATCGGATATACATAATAAAGGCCGTACAATGATAATGAAAATGTTCCGTTATAAACGAAGGATGGACAGGCGTTTAGTTTCACAAGCTACAGCGGCTGTCAGTGCAAGGATTATCAGCTTAGAGGCTGAGGCGACATTATTATGTTAGAATCGCATACTTAAATATATAACGAGTGTCGCATGCGGTGAGCCGATAATGGATGTGTGACATGTGGGACTTGATCATTAGCTATCATGTTTAAAGTATCGATTACTAGAAACAGTAAGCTTAGGTGTAGGGTTTTCCGCGGCAGACGGTCTCGATTAATGCACTTGCTGATTTGTGTCCCAGGTTTTTAATAGCTGAACACTGAAAAAATTTGTGTGCCTTAAGTATCCAAGATTTGATTTGTGTTGTCACACACACACGATCAGGCGAAATCATATCCTGATTCCTGAACAACATTTATATTATGTATTTGCTGGTATTATAAAGTAAACAGTGTTATGAGCAAACTAGCTCGCATGCTGTGAACTTTTTAGACGTAAATAAGACATTGCATTTATTTTCAAACCGAGTAAAGACTGAATAACCCATAACAGAAGCAAATGATACACTTTCATCTCATTTGAAGTCAGAAACGTAACATTCAATTTACTGACGATCAAACCTACAAACGAAGATTCATACAAAAATAAACCTCAACGCCCACTGGATCGTACCAACAAAACAAGATACAATTAGATCTGTCTCCTGTGAGCGTCACGTTCGATTACAGTTCGCGTTCGCGCGTAATTCGCGCCACGTGCGTCTGCGCAGCGGAAGTGCGCCATCTGCAGACAGTTAGTGGCGCCACAGTCGCACGCGCTTCCGGATTACCGCGAATTTTGAATAAAGAAGGGTGGCTCAGTGTCTAGGAATTAGTTAAGTGGTCTTTGGAGTTGTCTGAACAACTGACACATTGTATTAAAAGATGGAAATGATAAAGAAGTGGATAAATTGTCTTTTTGATGTTGGTTTGATGTGGTAGTCTAGTCAGTAATGATATTCTGATGCAGTGGAGGATTAAAGTACCATGAGGATAGTTGTCAGAAGCTGCCTTCAAGGGTCTTATTACTTACCTACTGTTTTAAACAATGTTCACTTATTCATGGTGTATAGCTTTAACCCCCAAAATCATGTCAGTAAGACAAAACTGTTTTTATTTTAATCTGTGAATACCTCATTTCCTTAAAGGGACTTTAATGAATTACCTGCCTACATGAAAACATCTCAAACTAAATTAAAAGACACTAAAAGAGCCGCATCTTCTCCCAGTTACCGAGCAATAAATAAGGCAGCCGCCCATAGACAATCAACAACAAGTAGTCATAGATAAGAGCGCAGTAAAACGCGCGCTACGACCGCGTTATCTGACCGGCGCACGCGCACGCACCATAGACAAACCTTCTACAAATTTTACGTTTCGTTAACATAGTGTAGGACTGTTTGTGATAACGATGGAAACTGGGCTATTACCGACTACCGTGAACTTAGAAGGTAGGGTAATGAGTTTGAGATTTTTTCGTAGGTGAGCTATTAGTTATGAAGGGAGTTGTAGTGGCGATCTGGTTTTGTATTTAATCGCTGAAGATTTGGCATATCAACCTACTCATAAAGCAATACGACACGCTTTATAAGATAACATTACCTATAGCTGAAAACAAGTTCCTCGCTAACAAATTACATTAATTTGAAAGACGCGAATACTTTTAAAAACTTTTTACTTCAAATACAATTTTGAAGAACATCTTAATCATTACGCGCGGCCATGCACAGAGCACGTTCGCAGAAACAATTCGTTAATGATACAAAACCGGCGCAGGAACCGCGACAAAACAAAGAGATCCGAATATTATCTCAAATCTTTATAATAATTACAAGAGACAAGTGTACGTCTCAATCCAAGGACGAAGCCGATCTCCACGCATGCTGAATCCAATTACCGAGGGCAGGCGACCGAAATATCTTTGCATTCGAGAAAAATAATCGTTAAAAAAACACATGACTTGTTTTGTACAACCCTAACTTTATACATTCAAACTGAAAGCTAACTTTCAAGGCTGTTACATAGAGTCGAGTTTCAAACGTAACGTACAAAGTTCTTGGTACGTTGTATTCCTCCATAGGTATCCCTGATTGGGCGGAGCATCTCCCCACTTCGCGGTCACAGAAGGGTGGGACAAACGTCAGTCGTGCGCCAGCAGTGGGGGATGACAGATGTCTGTCTGTAAGCATCGTTCATATCTCAACACGATAGCGAATTCAATTCTCAATAAATAATAAGGTTCTGCCACCGACGTGTTGGCTGTACAATGCTGTCTGTCACTATGTTTGCACACGCGTGGTGATAGAACGGTGACGGAATCCAGCGCGACGTTTCAACTGTTATTATTAAATCGAGTGACTCCTCAAATCCAAACATTTGATTTAACAGTGCTATTAACAAACTAAATGCTGTTTGTCATTATGATAGTTATAAATTCTGGTCCTCTCAGCCAAATGAGCGGCGCTAGTATATTCGTACGTGATTGCAATAACGTCTTGTTGTGAATTAACAATTGTTTTTTGTTGAATAAAGCGTATTGGTATGTAGAGCTGAAATATTCGATCGTGTGAATATATTTTATCGAACAAATAGTAGATATCATCAACATTAATTTGTCTGATCTTAATATCTATCTACAAGAACATTCAATTATGTATTCGTTTTGTGAAATAAAAAGATCTGAAATTGCTCTAATAATCACCGCGAAAATGTGAAACAATATGTTTTCATAGAATTTCACGTATTATTTTGTTAAGCAAGTTGTTTTTATAACAAGGCATCGGACATAGTGAAAACTACTAACATTTTCACGGTTGGGCGAGGAATAAGTGTCTGCAACTGTACTCAATTATGTCAAACTTGCTGCAACACAAGTCTGATGCACAGGTTTAATGAAATGTTTAATCCAAACTCTTAAAAATGCGGCCTAATTTCTTGGATATTGTTTGTGTGCGTATTTGTGAGCAAACTAACGATCTAAACACTACAGAGTTCATAAAAAAGAACTGGGAAACTTATATGCGCTCAAGAAAAAAAATGGTCATTCGAAACTAAAATTGGTCCTTTCATTCGAAATATTTTTTCTATTTATCGCCGTCTCGGTCAACATTTAACAATATAAAAGCAGTTTCAATTTAATTATATCTACAATTATTATATAAAATTATATAATAAATATAAAATAAAATTCCTGATGAGATATTCGGCCTTTAGCTTTGGGAATAAACGAAGCTCTATATCTTTTTAATCTTGCTTAGCTTTATAATACCCATTAAAATTGCAACATGAAAACTGCAATAGCTTGGTCACTAAATTACATAATAAATACATTGCAGACAAATAAATATTATTCGGTATTAAATTGCATAAAGCCACAACATGTGGCTCAACCAATTATATTAAATTTTCTTTTGCGGGTCCTAAATATACCAAGTAGGTTATAAATAAAAAATGTAGTTACCTACATACTGTATAAAAAATAAGGTAATTCAATAGAAGGGTGGCTTCATCCGTCTGGGCGTAAGTACAGCCAGCGGACATCCGGCGGAAGTAGGTGGGGCATAGCGGCCGCCATTTTGCGTCGCGCGCGCGTGCGCTCTGCCGACGGACGGCTTCATAAAATAATAAACAAAGTAGAATTACGAAGCGAGGCGAATTTTGGGATCTTTTTATATTCCTCAGAGACTTATGTTAAAAAATATGGTGAATATTCTCACAAGGCTGGTGTGGGATTACCGTATGTTGTACAGGAAAGGTTCATAGCATTATAAATTAGTTCCTTGTGTGAGAAACATTAATATATCGTGTATGCGAAAAGCATTTATGAATATCATTAAGTCGCATCTTGGTAATATTTATACCGTGTTCATGTTTCAAATAACGAAAACATGTAATATTTTATGTTCAGTGTTATTGCAGAATTTGTGAACCTATCACCATTTAAGAATGAAGTAGCGACTACACTACCTATCAATTTGCAAAATGAGAAAAGGACCAGCTTAAAATAAAAGCTATTGCAAATATGAACAGAATTTGGTAGTTTTTCATAGACTATGTCTGGCACACAAGCCGTGTTTTTATTTTGGTTGATCATGGAAGGTGTTTTTTCGCGTTTTGTTGTTACTACATAAAATATGCCGCTAATTAGTGAATTAGTGGCATATTTTTCATCTGGAAAACTCATTAAAAGACATCTCAACCTATATTGAGAACATAATCCTTCGCCTGTGAAGATTTATTTCCAAAACAAAAACCGAGCCACAAAAATAGCAACCGTTATGGTTTAATTTAATAAAATTATTACAGCGATTAAAATTCCTTGTTATTCCAAGTTTATTTCCTTTTCCGTCTCCCGAACTATCCCGTCCCTATACCAGGCTCGCATGAATCGTCAGGAGTGAGCCGGGACGTAAATCAAGCCGCGTCGTCCCATCCATCACGCGACTCCGTCCCATCAATCGCGATGCGACCGAAATAGCCGCGCGGTGTATAGCTAAACTTGGACATCTTCTCACCTAAGGGACGCGGAGAGCATATCTAAGAGGATTGTTAGCTAGGCATGCTACAGTTTATGAAGCCCTAGAGAATGCACAAGTTATTTAGATGAGTTTGTTTATTGGTATTCAACGTTCTTGCTGGTCTTGGTGTTTATGTTAGGAGAGCATTCGATCAGTAGGTAGGTAATACGGGGATAGGTAAAATTTGTAGAAGTGTGTTCAGGGCCGAAGGCACGAATTCATTTCTGGGGGGGTTACGGTTGTCAACATTTTTTAGAAGAAATAAAGTATCTGAATTCACAAAGAGAGTAAATAAAGAGTATGTGGATTACGGTTCGTACCCCCTCATCGAGAGGTCTGAGTTCCAGCAGTGGTAACATTATAGGCTGATTATACCTGGAAAAGTTTAGACTATCTTAGAGAATGCTGAAGGTGCAGGAATTCATTCAATACAAAGTCAGAGTCGATAAAAATTCAGTATTTAAACGTAAGTACCCTTACTGCTTTTGTAGATTATAAAGTACGCCTATACGAAATAGATGATAATTATCTGTATTAGAGTACGGAGGTACCCTTGTGGTCGATCTCTGGATTGAGGCTCTAGTTTCTCAATTATTTCGGGGGGCTTGAACTCCCAAACCCCCCCTGCCTACGGCCCTGAGTGTTTTTATTGTTTTAAAATCATACATATTACTTAGTAAGTCGGTGGTTATGTCAAGAAATCAATAGCTTAACTATAACTAATCAATAGCTTAACTATAACTTTTGCACTAGAACTTAGCCTAACAGGCAGGCAGTTTTGAACAATGCTTGGACGGTTTACTATTTAATATTTTGAGATTATTGAACACACTTCGGTATAGTTTTAACCAGTATCTTCTAGATCTAAATATCTCAAAGACTAAGACTTCATAGTACCTCTACCTACTATGAAGTTTAACATTTATGTCGCTAAGGAAAGAAGCGAGGCAGCCCGAACTCAAGTAGGAACATTTTATGTCTTACTGGGGTTACCTCTGTCTCTGTTCTGCAGTTTAATGTATGAGATACTAGCTGCGCCCCGCCGTTTCACCCGCGTTACTTTCGATCCCGTAGGAATGCCGGTATAATAAATATCCCATATTTCCTAAGTATCCTATATGTATAAAAAGTATCCTATGTGTTTGACGTTCAAAAATGCCATTTTTGTGCCTAATTGAAATAAACTTTGAGTTAATCCAGGTTACCCATGTGACAAATTTCATCCAAATATATTCAGCCGTTTTAGAGTGAGACATACAAACTCACTTCAGCATTTATAATACCTATTAGTTAGGAATAGGATAACATTTTTTTTTTGTTATTTGAATTTCTGGTTGAAGTCGAAAGTTGACGCGACACCCCGGTAGAACAAGGAGAAGTTTTCATAGAAATTGTTCCACCAGGGTCGTGCCGCGCCGTTGCATCGAACATTTCTGCGAGCCTTAGCCTTAAAAAAAACATTTTTGAATTGGGTACCATACCATACGTTTAAGTGTGGGTCGGAACTGGGCGATGGTGGTGTCGCTAGTAATATTACTATTGGTGTAAGCATTATTCATTTGAAATAAGTAGATACCTACTTAGATGTACATGTTCTATCAAAAATACACTTTAACTGCAAAGGGTTATCATCCCCAAAAACTGTGTCTTTTCTTTTAACAGTGAAAAAGTTTTTATCAAATGAAGAAATTTCAAATGTTTTGCAGAAAATCTATACCTACCCCTCTTCCTTCCCAAAAGATAGTGTACTAAAATAACTAGGTATACAAACATCTCATCTGCCCCTATACAAGAACTGAAAAAACGTATTACTCTAAACATAGAAAATCCATATTTGGTGTGCCGCAGGGCAGTATTCTTGCTCCTTTACTATTCATTATATATATTAATGACATGCCTAAAAGTATTAATAATCCTATGATTTTATTCGCTGACGACAGTACAATTCTATTCAAAAGTAAGGAGGATGAAGTGACATTCGAAAATAAAATAAACGACAACGTAAAGGATATAATAACTTGGCTGACCGAAAATAACTTAAAAATAAATCTTGACAAAACAAATTATATTTCATTTGAACAACGAACAAACAATAAAAAACCTGATATTCATTACGGTCAGAAAACTATCAGTGAAGCAGAACACACTAAATTCTTAGGTATTTGGATAAATAAAAACATGACCTGGAAAACACACGTTGAAAATACATGCAAAAAACTTAGCCAGTATTCGTATGCTCTCTATAATCTCAGAAAAGTGTCAAACCGGGCAACATTACTGATGGCGTATCATGGGTATGTTGCATCTACTTTACGCTATGGGCTTATATTTTGGGGGAACTCACCAGACAGAGAAATGGCGTTCAAAGCCCAGAAACAATGCTTAAGGGCAATGTGTGGCATACAACGCACAGAAAGTTGTAAGCCACATTTTCAACAGTTCCAAATATTGACATTCCCGTGTCTTTATATATATGAAGTGGCGATTTTCGTCAAAGCTAATCTACATCTCTATACACATCCAAAAAGCACACGACACAAACATAAAATATGCGTAAGACGTCATAAAAAAGCAGTATTTAATAAAAACATTTTGGGCATGGCACCCAAAATATACAATAAGTTGCCAAAAACTATCACTGACCTACACAAAATAGACCAATTCAAATTAGGTTTGCACAAATTCCTAGTTGAAAAATGTTACTATTCTATTAATGATTATTTAAATGAAAGATGACTGATTTATCTGAAATGACCACAAATATCCAATAATTAATATTGTAATTCTGATTTGACTTATATACTTTTATTTTGACATTCTATTTTTAATGTAATGTTATTCTGTGTATTTAATGTTGCTATTAGTACCTAATATATTAATTTGCACACCTCATTAGGTTATAATACAATGTACCTTATATACCTGTAACACCTTTTTGACATGTATTATGCAAATAAATGATTTGATTTGATTTGATTTGATTTGATTTGAAACAAAGTAGTACCGAAAAAAACGGGAATGTGAGTAGGTACTCTGTAACTTAGGAATCGAACACAAGGACCAAAAAATAATACTATAGAAAATGTTAGTTTTTTCCTGGAAATATTGCTTGTGCAAATGATACTTACAAACGTCCCTCCTTCCATTGAAAGCTGACTTTTAATCCGTACACACGGCTACACATCAAGCTATACATTTCCAGCATAAGCTGACCTTGCATTGTACGGAAATTCTATACAATGCGAGATCAGCATAAACTGGAAATGTATAGCTTGATGTGTAGCCGTGTGTACAGGGTGTACTATGTTACAGTTAAAAATGGACTGGATTGAAGAAAAGTTAATTTAAAAAAGAAAAATATCGGTATTCTACTAATAAAAAAAATACTGAGTTATGAATGCATAAAAATCTGTGTGTCTAATAAGTTGCAGGCAGCATGAACTTTAGTAAACAAAAAACTTAATTTACAGCGACCATTCTTCCATGTAATTCACAATTTAGGAAATCACTCAATTATCTTGTTAGGTTGCCTATTCACAACATCCTGGCCCGCCTAAAATTGAATTAATAGGCCCAATTAGAATCAAGATAACAAGCGGCTATAAAAAATATCCTCATTAATAGAGCCAAACTTGTTACTGCTACCGAATTAACGAGCGCCGAACTAACGCAATCATGTAATTACGAACACCTCGGCTACACAGCCAGCCAACACCAGTGGGATACCTACAGCCTCGCGGAGAGGCGGGGCCTCCGACCGATCAATACGAGCGCAACGCGTTAATGTTACCGAAGGGAAATAGCTGTGTCCCTTTCCGACACGCCTCACACTACCTCCGGAGTGAACGAGACGGAATCCGACCACCTCATTCGTTGAGACGAATCCCGATGGGCGTTCTCCGGCCTTTACACTCGGGTAATCCGACATGGCTCAGTCGGTAAAGAACCGCGTGCCGTGCGCGTGCGTGCCCGCCGCCGGCGTACGATGCACTCCGCGTAGAGACAACACATAGTCACCATGCTCGTGCCACCTGAGATGATGGCGGCGCAATCCAAGCTAGTCTACCAGATGAACAAGTACTACAACGAGCGGGTCGCCAACCGCAAGGCGCAGATCACCAAGACGATCCACGAAGTGTGCAGGATAGTTCAGGATGTTCTCAAAGAGGTGGAACTTCAGGAGCCAAGGTTCATATCCTCGCTTACGGACTACAATGGACGTTTTGACGGTTTGGAAGTGGTTTCGCCTCATGAGTTTGAGATAGTAATTTACTTAAATCAAATGGGTGTGCTGAATTTCGTGGATGACGGCTCCCTGCCCGGCTGCGCTGTGCTGAAGCTGAGTGACGGCAGGAAGCGCTCCATGTCCCTGTGGGTGGAGTTCATCACCGCGTCAGGATACCTGTCCGCGAGGAAGATCCGCTCGAGGTTCCAGACCCTGGTAGCGCAGGCGTGTGACAAATGTTCCTACAGAGATTGTGTGAAAATGATCGCCGAGACGACAGAAGTGAAACTACGGATTCGGGAGAGGTACATTGTGCAAATAACGCCAGCGTTCAAATGCGCCGGCTTGTGGCCGCGCTCGGCGGCTCACTGGCCGCTGCCCGCGATACCATGGCCGCACCCTAATATTGTCGCTGAAGTGAAAACTGAAGGCTTTGACTTACTATCGAAAGAATGTCTCGCGTTACAAGGAAAGAACTCTGCAATGGAAGGTGACGCGTGGGTGTTGAGCTTTTTTGAGGCTGAGAACCGTCTCCTACAAGGTGGGTGTCGGCGAAAGTGCTTAAGTATCTTAAAGACGATTCGGGACAGGCATTTAGACTTGCCCGGAAACCCTGTGACGTGCTATCACATGAAGACATTACTGTTGTACGAATGTGAGAAACACCCGAGGGAGCATGAATGGGACGAAGTTGCAATCGGGGACAGGATCAACGGCATCTTCCTGCAGCTGATATCCTCGCTGCAGTGTCGCCGGTGTCCGCACTACTTCCTGCCTCATGTGGACTTGTTCAAGGGCAAGTCCCCGACGGCCCTCGAGAACGCCGCCAAGCAGGTGTGGAGGCTGACGCGGGAGATGCTCACCAACTCCAGAGCATTCGAGAAGCTGTGAGCGAACACTTGATGAGTGATTGTGAACGTGGAGTGGTGTACCGCTTGTTTATTGGTCCTCCAGTCATTTTCAGTAGTTTAGCGAAGCATTTCGTGTTGATAGGCAATGTGTTTGAAGACGCACAGTGTAAAGTATACGGTTGTAGTATGTGAGCTATCTGAAATATTCCATTCGGATCGGACAGACTGTAAGTAGACGTGATACTAATATACGCTAGGGACGCAGTTTCGATATAATATTTTTGTGATATACTGTAAATAGCTTAAACGTTGTACAATTTTAGTGATATATTTAATTTAAAATCATCGTGTATTTATTTGACTGAAATCTTATAAAGTAGGCGCATAATCTACTTATAGTTAAAAATAAATAATTTGAAACTATAACTCTTACTTTGATTTGTAGACATTTTCCCACACTAACATACACACATCATTATAAAGACATAGGTATTCATGTAATCCGTTCGAGAAAAGGATTAACATATTGCATTTTTCATTGTGCAAAGTAGGCCTACTGCTGCCATGGCGGAATGAGCACGGTTGGTTTTGCAAGCAACTATCTGTGTAACCTAAATAACCAATCATATGCATGCACATTCCGATAATGTCTGTTTTGTGCAAGCGTTCATATTCTGCACAATTTGCATAGGCTAATGATCACAGATTAATATAAATCGTTGATCGTATGAGTAGATCTTTACATCGAATATAATCTTAGCAGTTTATACCTACCTACTTCAGATTTCGCAAGACCGCTAACTGAAACATATTATGACAACACATTAAGAAAAACTACTCCCGTTTTTCATTAAAAAATCAAGAACCTTTTTACGACCGCATCTAAGATGACAGGCTTATCTAAACGACCGCAGTTTACACTGAAACGACTAACCTAGAGCGTAGTGACATTCAAATAACGATATGTAAATTTTATGGATAGGTATAACACAAACTTGTATGGAAGGCCAAACTTTAAATCCTATCAGATATCATGTGTCCGAGCCTACTCGGAGACACAGCCTATTGAATACCTCGGCTACAGTACTACATAAAGTAACAAAAAACGTTGTCAAGTAACAGCGTTTGGTACGTCCTACGTAGACAGTATCAGGTTACAAGTCGATATTTTACATGTAAGAGCCCGTGGGCCGAGTCCGGGCATGACTCCGCGAGCCTACGGATAGTCGGCGACCATTAATTTATACAGTGATATCTAGACGCGATACTCGCGCGAATATACGATGGAAAAATTGTGTGTAAAGGATTTTAGATGTGAGATAAAACTTGGATAAGTTACTGACGGTCTGCAAGCTTGTCGCGTCGGAGATAGGGAACTTATTGATGGAAGGATAAGGGCCGCGATGAAAATGGAATTGATTGGGGAATTACATGCAAGCACTCGAGCAGATGCAAGTACATAAATTATAATTATGTATAAATTTAAGCGATAATCAGCTGCATATCTTGATGGTCGAGGTTTGAGTTCGCATAAATACGAGTTTACAGCCTCTGTATGGTATTTGAGATGTCAATCTGATGTTTGCATAACGTTGTAGGTACTTACGTACATCGCATCTAGTTAAACTAGACCCTACCTAGCTGGAAAAAGGCTAAGTTGATTGCACAAGATAAAATCTATAAAATATTCCCATACGCTTCTAAAAGTACGAATACCGATACATTGAAACTGAACATGTATTGAGAAGGAAATGTAAACGAACTCGCATCAATACCTACACTACTGTGCCTAAAAAAGGGGTAATAACAATAAAATCAATAACCTCAGAACATGACATTATTAAAACAAACATTAATATAAACAATGCCATATCAAACATACCCGGAGCGGTCGCTAAGTGTCCACAAACCAGTTTGTCAGTTGGTCACCCTACGCCGACCGACGCCTACACTCGCATTTGTTTTTAGTTTTTACTTGGCCGTACAACCAGACGGACGAACACATTTATTAATAATAAAACCTTAGAATACAGAAATAAAGTGAACTTACAAGCCTGTGACACATGAGAAACAGGCTCAAATGTAGCTTATCAACCCAAACCTCAGTTTTTAGATGACAAATAAGGTCTTAGCAATTTATCGGGAACACACAAGTAATCCCTATTTTCTTTATTATATGGCTCTATGAATGGCAAAGGCCTGCAATAGGCTACTGTTGATGAATAAAATCTAACTTGACTACTGCACTTGGAGAATATGAATAAGGTCCTTTAGATCCGAAAACTGCGTTAAATTCGAGTAGATGTGAAAAGATCAATGTACCGAAGGACCAATGTGCCTTATAAATTATAATGTAGTCAGAAAATGATATAATGGAGAGCACTTAGAGGAACGAATACATCTGGTATTTGATGGAGTTACAAAAATACGTGCAAGGGTTTTTTATTGGCCGTTGAGTGGTGATACTTAATAAGCTGTTGATGACATTTCTATTACATTATAATTAACGGACTAGATTAGTTAAGTACTGAATGAGCTGATAAAATACAAGTCGATTATCACTAACACACTACATGTTATAAAACAAAGTCTGCCAGGCACATCTTTTTGCCCCCCAGAACGCGATAACCTCAAAAACTACCGAACGGATTTTCATACGCTTTTCACCAATGGACAGAGTGATTCATGAGGAAAGTTTAAGTGTATAATTCAGTAAAGGTTTTGTGTAAATTGGCTGAAATATGACGATGATTGTTGAAGATGTCGGAAATATCATGCCGACTGGGAGCTTTACTGGCGTCCGCCGCGTAAACCAGTGGAGTTACATGAAAAGCATATATCTATACGTATATTACGGGATTATTCCTCTTAAAAAAGATCTATTTAACTATAGCATGCTATATGTCTATCTGCATTGTTCATATCTCTCTGGACCCAATTCTGAAGTCCACGCAGATGAAGTCGCCGCCAGAAGCTGGTTAATCATAATTTAATTCTTTCCTCGATACGGGTTACCTACTATGATATGTTAGATACGAAAAATCTGAACGGCGGACTTCATTGCCAGAAAGGAAACAGCTATAATATTAGATTGTATGGTAGAGTCGGTCTGAAAAAATACTCGCTGGACCAAAGCTGTTTTTTGCTGGACTCGAGCTGTTCAGCGAAGTCCAAAGCCTTTTAGGGCTGATAGTAGTGAATTAATTTCTGAATATTTATCAGAACACTCGTCGTCTACTCCATTTGTTATAGAAAACGACATTTATTTATTTTTAGCATCAGGTTCCTTTTCTCCACTTGTGTCTTTTAAATATTAAACTTAATGATCCCTTAAGGCATTGTTAAACAAAGCAAAAAACGGCATTCTATTCAATGCAAATAAAAAAGGAAACATTTATGAAAAAATAAAAAAGCGAAGTTCTTTATAACATCCTAGGTGTGAGGTGAGATTAATAATTAAAACTTGCTATGAAGCATTAGCGAGAATGTTTGCAATTGAAATTGTTCTATTACCCTGTAATTTATTGCCTCTATTTATCTTTAGCTATAGTTATTATCATTTTCTACAAGGTGATAGTCGTACATTGTTGTAGTAATTAGACATAGAACTATCCCGCAATAAATACCGATCTAAATTGTAATAAAATAGTTAACTAATTATAATAAATTGTAACCTAGATAGTTACAGTTGGTGAAACTCAAGTTATTATTATAGTCCGTCTAAGGTTTTAAATGTTGTTATTTTTTGCAATACTTTATTAATTTGCCAGTTACATAATGTGCCCTTTATGGAATAATTACAATAATAAGGGGCTTTTATCCTGATAAGGGGTGGTCTCTTAGTTAATAGAGATGCAATCAATCCATTAGGTGTAGTTTGTGCCAATTATTTTGACACCTTGGTATTTTAAATTGAGCAAAGTATGTAACTACTCGACAACTAGAGAGAAAAACATAATTATATGTTCTAAAATGTCGACAGAGCGTTAATTTATGTTAACAAAAATAAAAATATCTTTTGGAAAATTAAGTTTAAGTAGGTATTTTAATTCAGTAGATTCCGAAACTGTTCACGAACTCGGCTCAACTTTTTACTCATACATTTTTTACTACATTATATCCGTGCAGCTTTATAAATTACTGTGGGCGTTTAGTTTTCAATAAAACACGCATTATAGTTATAATGAGGAAGCAAAAGGGGGCGTCACAAGCGCCGCGGACGACCAAACAAATATTGACGTAGGCCCATTGTGATTAGCGCAGGAAAAAATGGTCCTTACAGTAGGAAATATTGGAGAGAATAAAAAATATAGTATTTATGATAAATGTTATTGGTTTGCTACGTGTAAGATTTAGTTTGTGTAAGAGAAAGATGGTGAAGGTATTTACTCCTACTACTTTAGGTATTGCAGTTTTGTTGTTGCACAAAATATGTCAAATTTTATTTGTATAGTATTTTTTTAATACTAGCTGTGTTGCTGCGTTTCATCCGCATAAGTCTCGATCCCGTGGGAATATAATCCAGGTCTACCCGTGTACCAAATTTCATCGAAATCTGTTCAGCCGTTTTAGCGTGAAAGCATAACAAACAGACAAATAAACAAGCAAACTCACTTTCGCATTTATAATATTAAGTTAGAATTTATTAAAACTTTATGTCATTTTCTACCAGTCAACCTTAGTGATGGAAAATTTAGCTCCTAGTGTAAATACTTAAATAGTTAGTCGTGACAAAACAGAAGAGAAATAAACTAAATTCAAAAAGAGGATTAGTTCTTTTTGCAGCTTTTTTCAGGCTACCTTCATGTGCAAATCTGGTCTTTCAAGAGAACTGTCTAACCTCTGCGGCTCTTAGAACCATTTTTATTTACTAACTATCTCAAGGTCTCTTTCTGTTTTTGATGATATTACGAGCTTTAACATAAACCGACTGAATTTAAAACGATTCGTAATTAAATACTTGCCCGATAATTCAATATTTTTTATAAATACATTATACTTATACTATATTATTGAAAAGAATATAAATCTCAGTTTTATAATGTAATATCAATTTCAATACTTAAAGGATCTTCATTCTTCACGTATCGGAAGGATAACTCACGATTTAACTATCGAGTACTTCAGAGCTGCTAGTTGAAGCCACTCGACGTCAATAATTGCCTATTAAGTACCAATTAAAGATACCAGGAGAGCATAGGATCGTTGGTGATCGATTACCGAGGATTTATAGCGCTATTAACGCAGCACAAGGAAATATGGGCACACTGCCGATTTATTGTAAAGGTTTTGAATATTTAAATTGTGGGAATTCAATTAGGGAAATTCTTGAAGATTCTGAAAGCCGTGTGTTTGTTGGCAGGGTTTATGTAAAATTGGCGACAAAAGTGTAGTTTTGCACAGATTGATTCGGAAAAACCTGTGTTTTTCCGAATCAATCTGTGCAAAACTTTACCTGTGTAAATACCTACTTTGCAACCATTTAGTACTTACCTCTTTAAACTGTTTTGGGAATAGGCTAGGCAGATTGATTGACTTAAAACTGTTTTGCCTACAAAAACCTGAAATGTTTGTTAATCTTCAAGAACTAATGCCTGATGTATCTTGGTCAAAAATTTATTACTTGGGACTTAGGACGCATTCTATACGACGATTATATAGGACGCTTCAACTGTACTTATGCAGCGTCAACTCAGGTGGTGTGGACATGTCCTTCGCATGGAGGACCACCGTTTACCCAAAGCGGTCTTCTACTCTGAGATGGCGGAAGGTAAACGAAAGCATGGCGGTCAACATTTCCGCTATAAGGATGTGTTCAAGAGGCATCTAACCGCTTGCGCTATTGATCCAACAGGTTGGGAGAGGCTCGCTTCACATAGGTCGTCTTGGCGCTCTACTATTTACGAAAATGTAAAAACTTTCGAGAAAAAGCGAATCGATACACTAACCGAAAAACGCAAAATACGTAAAGAGAGACCGAAGCCCTCCTATACCTATACCTTGAACTCTGCCGGCCAACTCTATTGCATTAGTTGTGACCGGGTATTCAAAACTAAATTCGGTCTAGCGAGTCATATTAGGGCACACGCTAGGAAATAATAGTTTTAAAGGGTCGCCGTTATCGAAATCGATAAGGAGGACTATATATATTTTGGTTGTTGCTAGGATCTGGTCAATACATCTTAGAGATTGGTCAGCGGCTTTTAATCAGGACCATGACTGTTTTGAATGCTATCTGATTATTGAAATTCCCTGACTCAGTGAGGGCCACACCATTTGGTAAACCGTGTAGGTTTATCACACTGAAGCTTTCGATCGGAACAGTGTCAATGTCAATATTATACAGCGAGGGGAATCGGCTGGTTAAACCTCACTAAATGCTGGTTGCCGGCTGAAATCGTTATCCGTATTTTAATATTCTACGCTACCCCGTAACAGTGTCATACAATTAACACTTTCTACTTACCGACAAACCATGGCTCCATAATAAACAGTCTCCTCTATTTTCCCTAAAAACATTGGGTAGCTTTTATAACAAAAATGTGCATCAAAAAGTTGTCGAAGATTAGTATGCAACGCGACACAACGCGGCGACGCGCGGCGCCACCTCTCGACACACGACAATCATTCAAACAATACCGCTACAATACGTGACTTTCACAGTACACTATCTATTAATATGCATTAATATGCGTCATAATCATACAATATAATGAAGCCTATGTATTCTGCCAGAGTGTTGTCTAAGCGTTTCTTGTTAACTATTTCCTATGTAAATGTGGTAAGAAATGTGGCGTCTTGTGCGAGTACGCGGTGTGGTCTACTGTTGTCGGCTTGTCGTAAGTTCATCTGATAGTGATCATGGTGGAGTATGGACTACAAAGTGATTTTGGCATAACAAGATAAGCAAGCTGAGGGTGGGAACTTTTCTATAGAGGAAGATTGAACACATAGGGCTATTTCATCACCAGCTCACGAGAACTTCTGGTTAAATTCTGTTCCATTTTAAATTTATCAATTGGACAGAGATTTTCCAAATTAGGGACTGAGGCTTTTGAGTCTAATTTCCCAGAATAATTTCCCAGTATTTTTTTATTCATATCGGACGCAGAAAAGTTTACGAAACTATGCTGATAAAGTTTATGAACAGAAAATTCCTTGAAAAAGGATAAAAGCTCTCAACAACACCTAGAATTCACACTAGTGTCCAGCGATATATTAACATCGGTCTCGTAGCAGTTTGCATATTATTGTGTTAGATAGTGTAACGGCTCACTGAGATGCAATATTGTACACAGATAGTGATCAGAGATGAGAATTGTATGTTGCTGTCTTTCGATTCTCGTCTATTTAATTATTAAGCGGACCGCAATAGTCCGCTTAATAATATAAAAAAAAGGTTTTAGGGAAAGTATTGTAATGGGCAGTTAGCTTCATATTTTTGACTGACCGACACCTTGGAAATGCTCTGAGTTTGTATTAATTGTAAAAGTTTATTTAATTATCCGTATTAGAAAAAAGTTCATCTTCGACGTCAGAAGACCTAATAGTTGTCCTATTAGGTCTTTGGACTTAGAAGATGAACTTTTTCCTTCACATTGGCAAAAAGTTCATTAGACACAACTTTCAAATAAGTACGCCTAAATTATCATATGATATTAAATCTTTCAGCTTCACTAAACATACGTAGTTCACCTGTATTTCATAAAAAGCTGGAGGTAGAATGTTATTTAATAAAAGGTTGTTGTAATAAGGAAAATAGGAAAAGCTAGCGGTGTGAGTTTTCCATACATACATGGCTAAAGCGCCGTTTATGAAAGCTAATATACTGAAAAAATGCTACAGTTGAACCATAAGCCTATTATAGCATCGTATCTACTGGAAAAATGGGTGTAGATCAAAACGCACTCTACCCCAAGTAACATAATGATGAAAGAAGAATGGCAGGCTAGTATGGAAGTTTAGTACCGCTGTTAATTTTCGTGTTTTGTATAGTTTTTATATTTAGTCGATAGATAATATCATCAATAAATAGATTATAAATTATCCGATTTTTAGAAGTTAGGGTTCAAAAGTTATTTTACTTTATTTTATGTATGAGAGGTTACATTTTGAGGTAGATAAGTAGGTATATTGTAAGATGACAGTTGATTGTCAAATGTGGTTGTTTACAAACTTAAACCTACTTTCACTATTATTCCTTTTATTCCTCATATTTAGTCTGTGTTCCTGTCGACGTTAAGAACAGCCAAGATGCTCACCGAGTTTTATAGACTATTGCTAATAATCCCTTATTATTCATGGGTACCTCGAAAATGCATTCATATTTTACGTAAATAAGGTGCATACTATCTAAACCTTTTTTTAATAATATGTTGTATAGTTTTCAGTAAAATAAAACAATAGTTTTGTTTAAAAAAGCTTTTATTTTAATGCATTCAAAATGTTCGCAAAATCACTTCATCTAAGAAGGGAGCAGGTCGCGTCATACCCTCATGGCGAGCATAACTCAAGTACCAAATGATACTCAGTACATGCGAGCAGCACCCCACAGTTCTTAAGCCAACGATACAATTACAGCAATAACTTAATATTGCTTCCCGACCATTCATATTATTTCCACAATCGGATAGTGTTGACCAGGCCCTCACTCTCGTCTCCTAGAGCGTGCCGTCTCATGCGAGACAAACTCAGGTTGCAATTAATGCACTGTACACTCGACATCTCGTCGAAATCCAACACACTATGCACAAGAATGAAATTGAGCGTCCTTTCACAATTGTCACAACAACCAACAATATCAATCGCTACGGAGGAAAAATGCTCAACTCAGCGTATCAACGTAATCAAAAAGACTTAAAAATGCATAAACGGATTCACACACAGCAATTCAATAAAACAGCAAAGAAGCCATTGACAAGTGACAGATGATTTTCTTGAAATATCATTTCATCAACCATTATATGGTTTTATTTTACACATGGCTAGTTTTGAAAATGTGCATTGCGTTTCGTTGTCAATAAATTAACGTTTAGTTATTTTATTGTTATCATTTTTAAAATCCCTTTTTTTAAACGTTTCCAAAGTTCTAAAAATATAATAAATACGTAAAAAGAATTACTTTAAGGTCCTTTATAAGTGCTGAATGTCTTATAGCGAAACACCAACTAAAGTTGGCGGTACCAAATCTGCCGTTCTTCTTAGAAGTTGAATACAAGAGATTGGCGCCTGACACGTGGTAAAAGAAGAGTCGGAGAAAATATGTAAATAATGAGGATCTACTAGGAGTCTAGGATGCAAAAGAGTTAGCGGAAAACGGATGACCCGGACCTGGAGCCGGTATACATAGCAGTATAAAGCGGCTCTGTTCCACGAACACGGTAATTCCTAACAGTACTATCTACTTGCATATTACAACGGCCTATCTTTTCGTCTAATCCGCGACTCGCAGCACAAGGAGCCCAGGACTCGTGCGAAACGCAAAATTTTCACGTTGCGATTGCATAACGAATGCGCAAACGCGTTCACGGCGACAAATTTCAATGTAATCTGTATAATATTACAATTTGCTGGATGAATTATTCAATATGGCGGACGGGGCACGATGTTTATTCGATTATAGCGAGATTTACATACATATTTATAGGTAGGATATGTGCGAGGCTGTAACCTGTTGTCATATCCATAATTTGAGCTACCGTGCTCACTGACCTGCGGGGTGAGCTTGAGTCAGGCGCCATGTTTGATCAGCTGAGGGTTATAAGGAGCAGGAGCTGGAAATTAAACAGTTTGTATGCGGCTGGTAATGTTCTGTAATCACGCGATGTATGTTTCGCCGATTCAAATTGAAGGTTTATCTATTGGATAAACCTGGTTGGTTGGATTTTATTTGACTGGTCGTTAGGTACATTCTAAAGTAATCATGTACAAAGGATAATGGCAAAAGGTTCGTATAGGCTTCCCAATTCCCACTTTAGCTCTAATTATGTTTAGCCCTTGTTATATGTTTGGCCTTATATCAGCACTATGATAAATGTTATCTTCAGCCGGTTACGATTCAATACCATTATATAATATTCATGAAACTTATTTTCTACATTTCAGAACATTGCAAGTAATTGGGTGGCCTACCCACAAACGGGGACATTACGACCAGAGTTATCAGAAAGGACCATTTAAATGTGCTAAATATCTAAATATTGCAATAGTTCACAAGCTCTGACAGACAAACCCACGTTTATTAGCACCCGAGCAATTTATTTACCTGAGCCATTTCCTATGACATTTATAGCGATACCGAGTTATTTAATAAACTCTGACATTTGCGTGTTTTGCAGTTAGACTGTTACTTATTTTACTAGGTAGGTAACTAGATATTAGGTATTAGGACATTGTGTATCTAAGGACCAAGACATGATTGTTGCAAATATCCTGAGAATATAAAAAGCTTAGATAAACAGCACATGCTTTTTCGTCAAATTCAAATACTTTGAATATTGGTAATCATAGGAATTTATTATTGTCATAATTTTCTTTATGTTTTTCTCCTACAAATATAGGTTTGCTGTAATTAGTTTATTATCAATTGAGAGCTCACAACTAAGTGTATAAATTATTGTAATTCATTCAGGTTTATGGTCTACGTTCTGCTTTGCTTGCACCTTGTACTTCAACTTCAAGGTCCTAGAGCAAACAGACGGAAGCCCTATTTAGCCTTCATCATACATATACCTTGGTAATAGACTAGGTAATTTAAGTTTAGTCTGTAGGTACTGATACTTGGCTATCCTCATAATTTCACCAAAAAAAGTATGTTGGGGTCTTTCAGTCTAACCGGATGCAGCTGAATAGTATTTTACATGGAGCGACTGCCTATCTGACCTCCATAATCCAGTTACTGAGTAACACGATACTCCTTGGTAAGACTGGTTGTCAGACTTGGGCTTCTGACTACCCGTAACGACTGTCAAGATCTAAGAATTACAGTCCAACGGGTTAAAGTGCATTCCGAGGCCAGGAGGGGTCTTGGAACCTGTGTAAAGATGGTTACCCATGCACAGATCAACCGCGGCAAGCGTAGCTTTACCTGATCGATCGACCCGTGCGACTGTTCTTATTATACTTACCCACAATTTCACCAAGGCAGCCAATTATTTACAGTAATATCGCAACACATAGCAACGATTATTGTCGTGTAAAAGTGTTTTACAAACCTATTTACAGTAAATAAAATCATTTCATCACAAACAAATATTTCAATAGGTAATCTCAATGTCTAGACAGCCAAATGTATTCTAGTATTTGTAATACAATGACTGAACACTAAATCAGCTTCAGACTTCACCAGAAACCTAGGTTTTGAATACTGATGTCACCTCAGCGATCAGCCTTCGACATAGTGAGGCAAAGAACTGGAGCAGTACGTATATAGGTATATGGTTTAATCAGCATCATTAAGAGACATAAATATGTCTTTAAATAGGCATCAGCCTCATGAACATGCAAATAAAATCGTTAAACGCAGCTGCGTTACTTAATTAACTTAAATCGGTACATTTTATGGCTAAAATGGACATTTCAACTTTGTAACTTTCATTCGTATTTAAAGATGGAGAATGCCTTCATTGCTTAATTTTAAATGACGGGTAATTCTATAAAATATAAAGAATTATAACCCTGTAATTAAGTACACAATATACGATATTTCCTATCGTTATGTTCTCAGGCGGCTGAGTAACAAAAACTGTGCAGTAAGGAACATCAAAGAGTACGACCGGGCAAATAGTGCTGTAACCGAACGCTGCATACATCGCTTGATATTAAATAATTCATCCGAACAGTGTGGCCGGTCGGGCGTGTAATGCGTTGCGACGCGTGTGGCGCACGTGCAGCGGGGAGCGATAAGCGATGAGCATAAGCTGAGCGGGTTAAACAGTGCAGACTATTTTAAAGATGGGCCAAAATTAGTTAGTAGTAGGCACAAAAGTGAAAGTGCATTATTTTTATAAGAAAAAGTTAATTGTCCTTCCTGTAAGGAAACTAGTAAAGGGGAAACCGCGTAACATTAGTTATGAGTGTTCTGGACCTCAAGCTAAGTGTAGAAAGATGCCTCAGAGATACATTTTATAAACTTGTTAAAGAGTGTCCGTGGTGTTTCATGCCCGTTCTTCTCCATAGCTTCTTACCTACTACGCTTTGCAATGGGCTTCATCTTTTTGACTGACCAACCCCTTGACAATTCAAAAGTACCCGTAATTGGTTTATTTGAAATAAATGCTACTTTGTTTTCTACAATCGCTGTCAGTCGAGCCATACACAACTCATTGGTGTGTAAAATATAGAATTTTGTACAAAAACGGTTCTCTTTCAAGATGTTATTACGGTCTATTATTAATAGAGAATAATGTTTATTTCTATAAAGACCGTCAAGCCAAGCATGTGATACACAATACAAATATGTTATTATTCATAATTATTATACATACATCAGCGACTTCCTTGATGTATCGGACTGACATTTATGTACCGACGGAGATTATACGGGGTGAGTCGTTGAGAAGATATTAAAAATATTGGGGGCAGAGACCGATATGGACCTAACCAAATTTTTAAACTTGCTTCACTGCGAAAATGACTAAGCTATACCCCAATCGCTTTAGCGTGGCAATAGCGGTCATTGCTGTTTCCACTCATATCTCTCCGTAGGAAACCAAAAGTTGTTTGAGTTTTATCATCCACTAGCTGCGCTCCCGCATAAATCTCGATCCCGTGAGAATATCGGGATAAAAAGTCCTATGTCCTATCCAAGGTCTACCCCTGTGAATATCTGTGCCATGTGCCAAATTTCATCCAAATCCATTTAGCCGCTTTTCGCGTGAAAGCGTAACAAACAAACAATCTTACTTTCACATTTATAATAATTATAGTCAGGAAGTTGGATGACACTAACTTCTTAAACCTACAAACATGAATCAAGAAAGACAGTGAGACGGGGTCGTGGCAGACCACGTAGGAGATGGCGGGACGAGCTGGATAGGTTCCATCGAAACTAGAAAGAGGACGCGCGGGCTCGCGAAAGATGGAAGGAGTGGACTTTGCCTAGGAGTGGGAAAGCGTAGGCAAGGAAAAAAAATGTAGGCAATGAAATTATTATGAAACCGATGAAATAAACATATTTTGTACCAAAGGACCAATTTTTATAAAAAGTGTCGTCGGCTTGTACAGTTATCTGAGTCCACTGTGTACTTAAAAGGTTAAGTGCTAGTTAATGAGAGTTATGTCCTTTTAATACTGATGTGTTTTAAAACATGGGTTACGATAACAGTTTCCCGATGTTCGCAACTTCGCATAGGACGCCATTATGTGATGTTTTATTTATTTCGCGATATTTAATTAATATCTGATGCAATGTTACCTATATGTAAATAAGGCGATAAATGTCCTACTCAATTATTGCTCAGGTGTTGTTTACTTACATCCATACTTAATATAATAATATAAATTCGAAAGTGACTCTGTCTGTATGTTACGTTTTCACACTTAAACCACTGAACGGATTTCGACAAAATTTGCCAAGGAGATAGATGGCATCCTGGGGAAGGACAGGCTTTTTATCGACATACCACGCGGGCGAAGCCGCGGGCGGAAGTTAGTTACACATAAGTAAGTGTACCTACGGTTTTTTATGTGAAAGTATTTGTGTAGGTACTGTGCGTGTGCGCCTGTCGGTTATATTTTTTATGAGCTCTACATTATACAAATTCTACACTACAATGTAAGTTGGAGATTGGAGATAAGTCTTATTTACACTATCCTATTCCGTATCAACTGATAAGCAGTTGAACTTTTCACGGCATTTCAAAGGAATCTGTTAATTCCTAAGTATTTATTTGTAAAGCCTTTTGAACTTGAAAACACGCTCGTTAGTAAATGACTAAACGACATGCGAAAAAATTGTGAAACGATTTGCATAATTAGCTTATAATGTTCCCACTGCTGAGATCGTGGGCCATAATCCACTATGCGGTGTCCAGTGCGGGTTTGTAGGTGGTTCTAAGACATGCCGGTTTCCTCACGATGTTTTCCTTCACCGTTTTGAGAGCAGTGGTGATGAAATAATTGACACAAAATAAAGCGCCTGTCAGGGTTTCGAACCTACGACCTTACAACTCGTAAGTCGCGGCCGTTACCGCTGGGCCACCATTGCTTTTTGAAACGATTAGGACTGGTTATTTTTAACGTATTTCTATATTCGCGAAAACGGCTGTCGTTAGTAATTTGTTCATGCCAGTAGTTGACAGAATTCAGAACAAATTACCTACATATTAATAGTTCGCTGAAGTTTACTCACAAAATTATTTATAAGTACCTAGGAACTTATCGTTTCGAACATGCAGCTGAATACCAGTATTTTACATGGAGCGACTGCCTATCTGACCTCCATAACCTAGTAACTGGGTAATACGATACACATTGGTAAGATTGGTTGTCAGACTTTCGAGCATCTGACGACCCGTAACGACTGTCAAAGATCCACAAATGACAGCCGGGACCAACGGCTTAACGTGCTTTCCAAGGCACGAAGGAGTCTCGATAGGTAAAGATGGTCACCCATCCACGGACCAACCCCGGCAAGCATAGCTTAACCTGATGGATCGACCCGTGCGACTGATATTAACTATCCTGAATATACGAAATCAAAACAAACCCCAGACGTTATTTATATTGTTTTAGCGAACATTTCGGCAATTTGAATACAAAGTCGATGTTGTAAGCCGTTCGCAAACTTTTTGCACCGCACGATAACGCACGTCACACAAAAAGCTTTTCTGTGTCATTCGGTGAAAAAAATATGTAAAAAAACTCGCAGGCAGTCAGTGATGCATCCGACGACATTTTTCAATATTGAAACAAAAAATCGGTAGAAATTAAGGTAAAAATAAATGCTATCTCATACCGGACGGAGGAGCTTTTATCGAAGGGACAACTTTTTGAATTTTCGCAAAAGTGAACCGGTGTTTTTACTTAAAAAAATGTCTTACAATATTAGATGTTTCTATATCAGGAGATCGGATGGAAATAATTTTAGTGAAGTTATTTTTATATTAATTCGATTTTAAAACACGAATCGATGCAAAAGAGTAGTGTAAGAGATAGTCCCATCACTATTCAAATAAGGTTCGAATTTCAAAAATAAACGTGATTGTTTCAAGCTATTCACGCATGGCTAGCAAGAAAGAGAGAGTTAGAATGCCGCCAAGTGCGAAAGGGACGGGATGCGCTATGATGGACGGGCACCGTCCACTGCTGGGACACCGATCGTAGCTCACGACGTCCCGCATACTTTCTCATCGCCGTACACCAAAATAAACTCTAAACTTTTTATGCGTTCCTGGTATATTTAGATGATATTGTCGCTGCGTTTTCAGTTTAAAAAAAGTGTTAAGTGGATGATTTATATTAAGTGCGGCCCGTTATGGGCGGCTTCCGGCGTAATTATTTACTAAAAGAGTACGACAGTGGCGTTCTGAAACGTGTGACCTCTATTATGACGATGCACTGACAGAATAATTCATGTATTCTGGATGCAATGCGCCCTTTGTCGGTGACTGCGGTGCAGCGTGGTAGCAAAGGGCTATGTGAGAAGAGTTCCTAAGTAAACAACCAGAGTCTTGATAAACGGCAGCCATTAAACGCAGCGGCTAAGGTTTACGCGCACGCGCATAGTATTAAAATCGTGTGACAGCTAGCAGTGTTATATTTAAAACGTTTAGTATGCACATACATGTTTCCTGTATTAGGCGTTGAAAAATTAATAAGAAAACAATAATCGTATTAACTGTTTAATTTCATTATTTATGGTAAAACTATTACAATTTTGGGTGTTTTCCTGACATTCAATTCAGCTTGAAATTAAATCAACATTCACCTGTAAACGATCAATAAAATTGGTCAGCATAAGTCTCTCTGGTCTTCATAATAATCTTTAGGATTTTTTTATCTATAAAATCACTGCAAATTAAATAACCATCGATTATTGCATATAAACTCGTATATACGCAGTTATTGAACGAGACAAGCGTTTGCGCTGATTAATTACGCATTATAGACGCATGACTGCACACGCATGCATATGCATTGCTCTGCGCAAATACTTACGTTAAAAATATGCATAATGTAAGTACTGTGTATTATGGGGTTTATTCTAATAGGTTTTTTTTAGCACCCGATAAGTCAAGAATTAATGGAGCATTTAGTAGATTTGTTGATTCCGATTAGATTAGATAAAGGAAAATCTTGCAAATGTGCTGGTTTTTTTTTCCTTCAGACTAAATTACACAAGTAGGCTCTCATAGAAAATGTTATGTTTCAACGGTAGCTATTAGTATCTTCCTATATTTCTTATCGTTACTGAAAAAATTGGTCTGTTTGTAAGGACCGTAGCATTTTGAGCACAATTTTTTGCTGTTGCTGTACTGATTTATTGTCAAAATCTATTCCAATATTAAGTAAAATTAATGGAATAGATTTTGATTTTTGATTAATGTAAAAAAATCTTAATCGAAAAGTGATTACCTAACCTTTCTAAAACACTGAAATGTTAGCACAATACACAACTAGAATGCTTCGGTTTTTCACAAATTTTGTGAAAAATCTATCTACCTATTTTTTCAATATATTATGCAACAAATTCAGTTAAATTATACATACTCCCATAACAAGAAATTATGTGAATTGTGAATAATGAATCGAGATCCGAAATAGGATCCAAATCAAAGATCGTTATTTATTGAAATTCATATTAAATTGGCCTCTCCTCAGCTACTACAACCAGACGCCACTTATGAAACACTATAGCTAATATTTTATAAACACGTGACGTCTAATTCTAAATTAATTCATACAGGTACAGGAAAAATAACGAATGTCTATCTCAAGCTTATTTACTTGGAATTAAAACAGCCGTTTAAAGAACATGGCTATTTTATCACCGATCCCAGTGTTAAGATAAGAATTATTAACAAAATGGCAACTCCAAGACATTAACCTTAGTTCAGAAGAGCGAAAAATCGCCTCCTTATCATTTAATTATTCATTAAAGTTATATGACTGAATATTTTTACGAGCTTAAAGTGCGTATCCTAAGGGTTTTATTATTTTTTACTGCCGTTTTTATGATTTTATTTTCTTTTCAGTAGAATCTTATATATAGGAGTTTATAATATGGACAATGACGCATGACACGTAACAATATTATCATCATGCATTAAACATGGCTATTGTAAGCACATACATTATTTGTCATTTGTTATAAGGAAAGACATAAATTATTTATTTATTTATTTATTTATTTAATAAACAACCAACTTATATTTACAGTTGCACCACACATATAAGTTAACGGTCAGTATCTGTTAGGAATAATAGGATAATAATAGGAATAATAATAAACTAGACAAAATTCGATGAAATACAATTATTGAAATTAATGAATTATCATTCATCCTATCAGCAACACGATGCAGAATAACTGTGAGCTACATTTTTGTAGAGCACCGCCATTACCGTTCTAATCTATCTTCATTTCCTAGTCGTCTAACACCTGATTATCTTCAAACTTTTCACACAGACATCACTTCAGATGTTGAGGGCTTTTAGAAAATCATCGCTTAGGTTACTGCGACTGCGAATTTACGATTAGATGAGTTGCACATCCTTTAGCAATGATTTCGTAATCGATGAAAATTCGACTGTGTAGTGTAGACTATGCTTTACTTTTCCTCCATGTGTTTGAATAAAATGCTCATGTACGGAATAGACAGATATTTTAAAATGTAAAATATACCTACCTAGTAAGTTTTTTTAAACAAATTATAGTGGGTCGTCCAACATTTGATTTGATTTGTGTAAAACTATAATTGGGTACATTGGTTTGGCACTTTAAATGACCGCCTATTACATACAATTGGATAGGTTTTTGTATTTATAGATTAGTTAATCTTAAAAAGTAAGTAAGTAAGTTGCGGAATTCTAAAATAACAATAATACCTTTACACGGAAGTCAAATAAATGGAAAAGTATTTAGCCAACTTGCAGTGCTAGAGTTTTTCAATAAATTATCGATAATCAAAATGAGAAAAATTCTCTATTTTGAATCAATGTTTTATCATCACGCTGCACGCTAGCAGCGTGTTTCTAAGATTGTTGTGCCATCTGTCATGTACTGTTAGTGTACCGGGCTACCAGCAGTGTGTAGGCGTAATGAGAATTATAGTGGACTGCATTATCCATAAATTCGGTGTATCAACTGATAGGAACTGACGATCGTCTGCTTAATTAGTAGTGTGATGAATGAGGAAAAACTGGCCAAGTGCGAGTCGGACTCGCGCACGAAGGGTTCCGTACTATTATCTGTTAAAATATTTTGTCTGTGGTAAACTTCGCGCCTTTGTCATAGGTTATCTGCGGTCTTCTCTTCTCTGTGAACATCACGAACTGTTGTTTTGTACTCCGTAATTATTTTATTAAATATAAAAGTAATCTCAAGCAATCTGCTTTTCATTGCATTAGTGTAATAGGTTATGGCCCAGAAAGCCTGTTAAATGTGGACACAGTGTAAAAACAGTGTAATATGTAAAACATTACATGCCGGTGAAAAAAAAACAAGTGAGCATCGGTTTTACAGACTGTGAATTTATCATCCTGTTCGTCAAATTATAGCTTTAAAATGTCGTCAAGCAATCCTCTAGTCATGATCGAAAAGTTAACTGGTCGGGAAAACTATTCCACATGGAGATTCGCTCTCAAAACATATCTCCAACATGAGGAACTGTGGGACTGTGTTGAGCCTGTGCCCGGCGTAGCTGTCGACTCCAAACGTGACATTAAAGCAAAATCGAAAATTATTTTGCTTGTGGACTCTGTAAACTATGTCCACATACAGGATGCAACGTCTGCAAAGGAGGTATGGGAGTGCTTGGCAAATGCTTTTTACGACTCGGGGCTTACACGCCGTGTGGGTTTGCTTCGAGACTTATGTACAACAAATCTCGCTGGATGTTCTAATGTCGAAGAATATGTGAGTAAGATCATGACCACGGCACACAAACTTCGCAATATCGGCTTCAAAGTAGATGATGAGTGGCTTGGGACTCTGCTCCTCTCTGGTCTACCAGAAGTATATAAGCCAATGATCATGGCAATAGAAAGTTCAGGCATGAAGATAACTGCTGACTCTGTCAAATCGAAAATCCTACAAGATGTCAAAATGTGTGAAAGTGCTTCAGTAGACACATCTGCTTTTGCTGCAAACTATAAAAAAGGGAACACAGGTTCCAAGAAACAAAAAAAGGGACCTCGCTGCTATAATTGTAATAAATATGGCCATGTTGCTGTAGAGTGCAAGTCACACCTTAAAAAGAAAAGTCAGGAGAGCTCGAGCTATGCGGCTGCTTTCATAGCCTCTACAATGACTCCTTGTGAAGATCCGTGGTACATTGACTCAGGTGCTTCAGTGCACATGACCAAACATAAGAGTTTGTTACAAAATGAGAAAGTTCCACTTATTAAGACAGTAAAAGTAGCGAATGACAAGTCGCTATCTGTTCATAGCACTGGACAGTTAAGTTTAGAAGTGTGCAATGATAAAGGTCAGTACAGTAAAATTCTGTTCCAAAATGTACTCTATGTACCAGAGCTGGCAACCAATCTGTTGTCTGTCAGTCAGATCATAAAAAACGGAGGCCAGGTAAAATTCAACAGTAAAGGCTGTTTGATATTAAATAAAAATAATGTGGTTGTTGCAACGGCAAGCTTGATCAACAACATGTACAGGCTGAATGTAAAAAGCGAACATGCATACATAACTGATGTTGACAAGCAAGATGTTTACCTCTGGCATCAACGCATGGGCCATATGAATTTTCAGGATCTTGGAAAATTAGCAGACAACACTGAAGGTGTAAAATTATCTATGAAAAATGATAAATTAACTTGTATAACGTGCTTACAAGGCAAACAAACACGCTTACCTCTGAAACAAAGTGTAACTCAGTCTTCTAAACTACTTGAACTGGTGCATTCTGATATCTGTGGTCCAATGGAGACAAGTTCGCTGGGTGGTGCAAAATACTTTATGACTCTGATTGATGACTACTCAAAGAAAGTTTTTGTTTACTTTTTACAGAAGAAATCTGATGCTCTAGAAAAATTCAAAGAATACAAAAGCCAAGTGGAGAAACAACTAGAATGCAACATAAAGTCTCTTCGCTCTGACAATGGCCTTGAGTATGTTAACTCCAATTTTTCTGAGTTATTAAAAGCTGCTGGAATAGTTCATCAAACCACCACTCCATACACTCCTGAACAAAATGGAGTTGCCGAGCGAATGAACAGAACATTGGTAGAAAAAGCAAAGTGTCTGTTAATTAACGCCAACTTACCTAAACAATACTGGGCTGAATCTGTACACACTGCTGCTTATCTTATCAACAGAACTCCAACTGGATCACTGAAATACAAGACACCAGAAGAGATGTGGTCCGGGCGGAAACCAAATGTCAATCACTTAAGAGTATTTGGGTGTGAAGCAATGATTCATCTTCCCAAAGAAAAGAGAAGAAAATGGGATGCAAAAGCACAGAAAGCAATATTTGTTGGCTATTGTGATCATACAAAAGGATTCAGATTTGTTATTTCTGGTTCCAGAACAGTAATAAAGAGTAGGGATGCAGTCTTCCTTGAATCTACAGTTAAAAGAAATTATGTTCCGGTGGACTTGATACAAGAAAGCTCAATGTGTGACTCATCATCTGAACCAATTGACAAGCATACATCTGACAGCTCTGATGCTAATGACACGTTACAATCCACAAACACTGATGATTACTCTGAACCAGATAACAGTACAGACAGTGAATACTTACCAAGTGAAAACATTATAATGCCATCTCCCTCAAACATAACTCTGAGACCTAGAAATAAAGACAAGTTTTCAAAGTCAAAAGTTAATCAAGGAAAAGGTTACCTGTGCTGCAGTGAAGATACTCCTGTACCATTGAATTACAATGAGGCAATCTCATCAGCTGACTCTGAAAAATGGAAAATATCAATAGAGAAAGAACTGGAATCTCATCATAAAAATGGAACTTGGATATTGGTAGAAAAACCTCAGAATGCAAAGCCAATTGGAAGCAAATGGGTTTTCCGGATCAAAGACGAACCAACAGGTCCTCGTTACAAAGCCCGACTGTGTGCAAAAGGTTATGCACAAAAAGAAGGAATTGACTATGATGAGACATTCTCACCAACAGTAAGGTACGACTCTATTCGCGTTTTATTGTCCATTTCAGCACAAGAAAATTTGGAAATAATTCAATTTGATGTAACCACTGCTTTTCTGTATGGTGAATTAAAGGAAAACATATTGATGACAGCACCTGAAGGACTAGACTGCAAGCCTAACATGGTATGTAAACTTGTTAAATCATTGTATGGACTAAAACAGGCACCCAGGTGTTGGAACACCAAATTTAGTTCTGTCCTTAATAAATTTGGCTTTGAGAAAAGTAAAGCAGATCAGTGTGTTTATATTGGATTAGTAAATGGTTTCAAATGTTATCTGTGCCTCTATGTTGATGACGGTCTTTTGCTTTGCAAAGATAAATCCACCATGATGGAAGTAATTAATGATCTGCAAGCAAACTTTGATCTAAAAGTATTTCCTGTATTAACTAATTATGTTGGTATGCAAATTGAAAAGTATGAAAACTGTATTTTCATACATCAGACCAAATACATAGATCAGTTGCTGAGGAAATTTAATATGCAGGATGCTAACCCCAACTGTGTTCCTGCTGATCCAAATGTGAAGTTGCAGAAGGCTGATGATGCACTAAAGAAAAACTATCCTTACCGAGAAGCAGTAGGATCACTAATCCATGCAGCTACTGTAAGCAGACCTGACATTATGTTTGCTGTGAGCCAGGTGAGTCGATACTTACATTCTTATGATGACTCCCACTGGAATGCTGTAAAGAAAATATTAAAATACCTGAAAGAGACAAAAAGTTATGGATTATGCTACACATCTCACTCTGACAGCACTGATTTAATTGGATACAGCGATGCTGATTTTGCAAATGACATAGTAACCAGACGTTCGATAACTGGCTATGTATTCCTTAAAAATGGAGCTGCTGTCACTTGGTCATCTCAACGTCAGCAAACTGTAGCCTTATCCACGACAGAGGCAGAGTTTATGGCTGCCTGCGCAGCTACTAAGGAAGCTATGTGGTTAAGACAGCTACTCAGTGATATCAGTGAATTTAACAAAAAACCTGTGTGTATTAACATTGACAATCAAAGTGCTATAAATGTGATTAAAAATAGTGAATTTCATAAACGATGTAAACACATAGATATCAAGTACAATTTTGTTAAAGAAAAATACCATGAAAATATTATTAGTTTGAACTATGTACACACTGATAATCAGTATGCTGATATTTTTACTAAGGCTTTGCCTAGAGACAAATTTAGATTTCTAAGAAATAACATTGGGATGTCAAAACTTGTTATCTAATTTGTATTTTAGTTTGTATTCATGTAGAAGTACATAGTTTATTTAGTAGAGGTTTGAAGTAGGTATACTAAATGTTTTTATTATACTAATATTTAATTTCAATTTGAACTTTAGTGTTAAAGTGAAGGCTCGAATTTGGTAGGAGTGTTAAAATATTTTGTCTGTGGTAAACTTCGCGCCTTTGTCATAGGTTATCTGCGGTCTTCTCTTCTCTGTGAACATCACGAACTGTTGTTTTGTACTCCGTAATTATTTTATTAAATATAAAAGTAATCTCAAGCAATCTGCTTTTCATTGCATTAGTGTAATATTATCTATAAAAACGGCAAAAAAATCACGTTTGTTGTATGGGAGTCTTAAATATTTATTATATTCTGTTTTTTAGTATTTATTGTTAAAGCGGCAACAGAAATACATCATATGTGAAGATTTCAACTATCTAACTATCAAGGTTCATGAGATACTGCCTGGTGACAGACGGACAGACAGACAGACGCACGGACAGCGGAGTTTTAGTAATAGGGTCTTAGTAGTAGGTAACCCTAAAAATCAATAAAATAACGCTTGCTATCTTTAGTTAATTAATCAGTTCTTTGGGCGTCGAATAACTATGCCTGAATCAACACAGGACAATATTGTATGTGAATTTAGGATTACATGCAGAAAACATAGGTTTACAATTTGTTTGTCAGAATTGCGAAAATAACAAAAAGCTTTCATATTTCTTTATTTGTTTTCCTCATATAACCTAAACAATAATTGTCATCTAAGTCGACACTTCATTTACTAGGAATCCAGGAAATCAAAGATCATGCATTAATTATGACGACACATCTAAACAAAGACGATACGATGATAGGTGCAATATTTATTTCTGTATTCATTTAACTTGTTTTACAAATGGCACTTTATTAATCAATGCGACATTAGATGCGGCTGAATCATGGCCGGCCTTCGACTCGGTAAACATGCCAATACTGTCCAGATGCTAGCTCAGATGAGTATATAATGCAATTAGTATCGACTTACTCGTGTGTTAGCAGACGGTTAGACGTTTCATCTCTAATTGGTTTATGTTATCCTATTCAGAGTGTAGCATTTTCGCTATATTTTCTGTTCTTGTTTTACAATATTTTCAAAGGATTTTTGAAGCTTTATTAAAAACAGCAATACATCTTACTCTCACAAAACATTTTTAGTATGAAATTCATAAGGAAATTCATTAATAGCGTCCCATCAAAACTAAGTTGTCCAATATTATTTCACTAACGAGCTTTTTACAAATAATAAACTAGGTACATGTAGGTCATGTAAGAGATCAAAGTGTGTGATAGGAACACTAATAATTTACTATCTTCATATTTCCTCAGGTCAAGGTAATCTACAGAAGGTAATAAATGAAATATTCCACAGTGATGTCTATCTCCATTTCATAACATGGCGTCGCCGGAGGGATTGTGTCAATTACTATAAAGATCATCATGTATTCATCGTAAAGCGCTCCGTTAGAAATGTAACAATGTTCACAGCGTTGTGGGAGTGAGTAATATCTTAGAAACATGATCTAACAGAGAGCATTACCAGTGAGCAGTAAGTGAGCCGGTACTATGGGACTCGTACGTTGTTATGGGATCTCGCGGGAAGGCCGCCCGGCATGGGGCAGGCGCCAGCCGTACGGGGGTCCACTCCACCGTTTCTCTCTAAACACAAATATTATATTTTTATTCGTTTCCTATCTAATCTTAAGTCGTAAATCTTGACATTTTGTTTATACGAGATTGTGTCGTGAAGTTTTTTTAATTATCGCCCCAATAAAATGTTGATAAAAGCCTCTAATGTGACGTTTTGTTTCTGCGAATTCATTTTCGGCGGTTATTTTTTTTTAATGTGTTTCGTGTGTGTTTAGACAGCTGGAAAATAAGAACAATGCTGGTTTTACTCGTATATTGTAAGAGTTATGGTTGATTATGATTGGAACAGTAAATTCAGTTAACTAAGTATACTAATAACATATGAAACACCCCGAAGAATACATTATATTCATAGGCATTGTTTTATATTGTGACAAAAGTGAAAATGTAAAATCATAATAAGCGCCAGAAACAGTTTTATCATTTACCTTTTTTCTATTATTTCTTTGAGATTGAGAGCAAAATATACGAATGTTATGAATTCGGCGCGACTGTAGTCATTAGTGGTGATAATCACCCGGCAGCTAACTATTTATTGTGCTGGGTCTACCATAAACTTGAGATTCCTCTATGTTTGCTTACATTTTTGTTTTACAAATTCCAAATGATTTTCTGATTATTTTGATAATACTGTATTAACTACATAGGTTTGGCACATGGTCAAGTTAATAGTAATTTGTTTAGAAGTAACAAGTAGGCGGGTTAGTTTAGGAATATTTAAAAAAGTGGCAATAAATGAAGTTGTATGGAGATACAGAGGGTTTAAAACAAAACCCACTTGACTTACTTTAAGTGGACGACAATATAACTATTAGACCAACAGGTGTTTTCCAAAGATAATGAAAATCGTGATTTTCTAAATAGCTTTGCATAGACATATCTACTTAATTCACAAGCATCACGAATAAAAGAAATTAGACTACCACCATGCATAAAATATGAGGCGAACAATATCCAAGGCATTCCGAATTCCATTCGGAAAATAAAGATAAAGATTATTAGCTAATATCTCAAAATGTTAGCGCTATTAACGTCACTAGTTCCGTCCGCATAATAATAACATTTAAATCAAGATGTACTGGATCTACGTACGGACCGCTAGAATTATTGTGATCTCGTCAGCGTAGGCATACAAACTTTTTTCTTGAGGGGTGAAGCGTAATGAAAACAAATGACAGAGACCCACCCGCGTCCCATAAAAAATTCAATTCATGGTTGCACGAAAATAGTAGCACTGTATTGAATTTAATATCTGAGAGCATTTTAGGGTTTTTTTTTGACGTCACAGCGGCAGCGGTTAGCTGCGTGAAATACGACTGTTTAGATTGAATTTGAATCTTTTAGAATCAGCTGGTTTTTAATACATTGACGGCTCGTCGTCTAATTTTAAAGGGAGCTTTTTCTCGTAGTTTTTCCACGGGTGTCTTTATACAAGATAGAGCTACTATATCAATCGGAAGACATAACTCACCCACACAGCACACTATTAGCCGGTGTTTGACAAAAATCCCATGAATATGTCTCATTTACAGCAGTGGCGAAAGTACCAGGAACTCATAGATCTAAAGTGGATATAATTTACAACGTCGCCTAATGGAAGGAGCACATTAAGCGAGCATCTTTAAGCGTTTACGTATTAATAGAATAGAAGCAGTGTACCGGGAGCCAGGTGCTACACTTGGGAGGTAATTGCTTAATAGCCAGCGACTCATTAGAGGGACGATATTTTTAAAGAAAGCCCTCCGGGTATGATACAGTTTGTTGATATAAGTTAGTCAATTTTTTAATGAAGTAAAAACTGTTCCATTATTTAGTCGACGTTATGACATTCATTGCTGTCGCTTAATTGGTATGGAGACTGTAATCTAGTATCGAGTAAAATCAAAATTCATTTATCTACACCCATTCTACAAATCCTCTATAAAAGTTTCTGAAACAGTTAGCTTATATCCAACATTAAAACATCCAGTGTCATAGAAACCATAATATCATCCAAACGGGTGTTATAATGTTATACTGAATTTCATAATGCAACTCATTTCAAAAAAAGAACATTATCATTCACGAGCGTTTCACTAACAAAGCACCGTAATTTAAAAACAAAACATCCGAATTCGAAAAATTCGAATTCACGTCATACCGCGCCATTTTTGTTCGATATTATAATATATATAATAAACTTTATTTCAGACCAATGTCCATACATAATTACAAAATTACAAAAAACAAAATACACCCGCAAAAAGAAAAAGATTATAAAATTTGAGCACGAATAAATGCTTTCAGGATGTTTGAGTCCTGCTTTTCCGCAATAACCTGTAGGATGCTGTTGGTGCTGCTCCTGACTCTGCTCAGCAATGATGCGAGCCGCTTGCGCATTACCGCATGGAAGCCGTCTACCCTGGCTTCCGCAAACATACCGGAGGCACTGCAAAAACGGGGCAACCCCAACAACATCCTAAATCCGTTCTTATATTGGACACGTAAGGCATTGAGCGTCCTTTGTGTATATCTGAACCACAGGCTGCACGTGTAGAAAGTCTGGCAGTAGGCTTTAAATAGTGTGACTTTAACTTGTTCACTACAACGCACAAACCTGCGGGTCAGCATATTACTTCTAACCGCCAATGCCCTACGTTCCCTTTCAATGTCAACTTGGTCCCCAAGGTCCTCAGTAACATAATGTCCAAGATATTTGAACTTTTCTACCCGCTTTAGTTCAATGCCGTTGAGCTTTATTGCGGGGACATTTAGTGTACATTTACCGGGGGCCTTGAAAACCATGTACTCGCTCTTTTTAGCATTGTATATCAAACCATGCTGAATGCTATATCTTTCACATATTGCGAGCAACTGCCTCATTGCACTTACAGTTGGGGTCAGCAGCACCATGTCGTCCGCGTAACTAAAGTTGTTCATACAAACGTTGTCAATCCAGCATCCCACTCGTGTGCTGCTGAGCCCAACTATAAGCTCATTAACGTACAAGTTGAAGAGCTTAGGAGAACTCAAACCACCTTGTCTCACCCCACACTCCAACCTGTACGTGTCTGAGAAGGTGTTTGCCCATCTTACATAATTACTCTGGTTTTGGTACCAGAAATGAAAAATCCGTTGCAACTGTGTAGGCACGCCAGTTTTCTTGAGTTTCTCCCATAACAAGTCATACGACACAAGGTCGAATGCTTTGGAGAGGTCAAGAAAGCATGCATACACAGGTGTACTTCTTTCCGTATAGTATTGAACAGTGTGTTTCAGACTCAGAATTGCGCTTTCAGTGGAAAGTCCCGCGCGAAAACCAAACTGAGCATCATGAATATTGAGATGTTTATCAAGTTCTGAGTCGAGCACACCGTCCAACACCTTGGCTACGATATACACTATTGGTATTGCAAAGAAACTTTTATAGAAGATTCATATAATGGGTGTAGATAAAATCTTGTATGCAACTGTATATAATTAGGTATTAAAACACTCATGTGATACTATTATCACACTCGGCTTCGTGTTTTAATACCCCTTATTATATATCAGTAGCATAAATAACTACTTATTACATTATTTCAGCAAACATGAGTGGCAAGATGTCTGCAGTTTAGCAATTCGCTTCACATCTAACCGATTGTAACGCATACATTAATCGTTTCTAGGTGTTTATGGACTCCTAGTAATCCCGCCCTAAATTCATCAAAGTACAAAGCAAAAGGGAAAGCAAAAGGGTTGCTAGTACACATAGAACACTGCAACCCCCAAATTATTTTCTGAAAACAAATTAAAAAGCATAAAACATGATTCAGTGTTCACCTCACTTAACCCTTTGCTGCGTCGCAATAAAATTACTCTCGTGAATTAACCCTTCCCCCTTTGGAGTAAAACACATTTACTTGCAAAACGACCCCCGAGCTTTTAAATTATGATAGATTGGCGGCTAGTGACAGGAATCATTTGGGTTTTCGTTTAGTAAGCACAGAATGGGTGATAGAAAACATTTTTGCCAATTATCAGAAATTATTCTCTAGACATGGGAAAATATTGTTGAAAGTATGTTTATCACTAGGTACATTTTATAAATTAAGGTCGCTCTTGTCTGCCTGTGACCGCTTAGTTCTTCTAAACTACGCAACAGGTTTTGATGCGGTTTTCACTATCATTTAGAGAATTTATCCCGGGGCTTGTATTTATAAATAATACATTGATATTAAACTTATGTACATATAATAAAGACATATTGATGTATAAGAAGTCGTAAAAACCGTGCGAAGCATGTTTCGCTAGTATATCTCTAAAAATGTTGTTACATTAGAGAAAAGACAGTTTGAGGAAACTATTTTCATTTGACTGTTCGTATCGAAAGACCAACATTTAGATAACCGCACAAGCTGTCCTAAGGCACTTGAAATACGCACAGTCTTACGGGACTGTGCGTATTTCAAGTGTCTTACACCTGTACCTTAGATAATATTTTTTCGTTAGGAAGCCGATACAAAAACCTACATCCGCTTACGGTAATGTAGAGAGCCCTCGAGATGAGATCTACATCCCAGGGGGACGCGCTTCTGATCTCTCATGCATCTTCCCCAAATGAGAACTGTAGTATAGGGCTGTCCGGAAATAATAGTCTGTCTGATGTACAATTTTATGCTAAGGGTACGAAAGTTGAAGTAGGAAAATGATGTCATGTGAAATTTTGATGACGAATAGTTTAGGTATTTTAACCCCAACTTACACATTTCTTTGTATAATGCTTTTTTTGACAAAATCATACGAAAAAACACGAAAGTTCGTAAAGGAATATTGTGAATACTATTAAGCTGTTATAACCACTACACACTTTTATCTGTAGCACAATCATTGTTAAAGTGTGAAAAATTGTAATCACTAGCATTTGTACTGTATATCTTTACAATTGCTCATGAAAGTCATAAGTGAAAAAGTGAATAAAAATGCGCATCTTGATAACCCTACAAAGCAGGCGGGTTGCACACCGAGCGCGCTCACCCTGTATGTTTTGACTCCGCCGTTTCCCGCGTATAAATCACTTGCTTAATGTATCGAAATGACGCACCAGTGCACAGACACCACTGTGTGTTGCCATCCTTATTATGCAGCATACGAAATTGCACCCTGTGTCTTAGACTGTACAATAGAATTTGCAAGTTCTCGTTTAAGATTTGGAATGCAAGGATGGTATTTGGATTTTAAACCAAATGTTCAGGGGGTAAGGTCTCAAACACATTATTCAAGGAGACAATTGCAGTTTTATAGAGCGAACGTCTAAGTACATTGGGAGAAAGTCCACCAAGGGGACAAAACATACCGCAGTTTTAGCAAAGAATAAAGTTGAAAATAGCTTGAACAATAGATTTTTAATCGCAAATGTGACCTGGTATCCATGTAATCCACATGAAAGCTTTCGGATTAGTGTTTGATGACATCATTATTTTTCAAATGACGATCGTGTTGCGATTTTCTCTGCCCTTAAGGGATCGGAGGGTGGAAAAAATTCGTAGTGATTTATTATCAAAACGTAAATTTGGGTAAATTTTGGTATTTCTTGAAAAATTGTTTAAGCTATTATGAAATTCGTTTTTGATGTTTTAAAGTACTTGCTTAACTAGTAATGAATGTGCGAAAACAAGCTTTAAAAGCTTTATTTTAGCGTTTTGTAAATGAGGTAACTTTGAGACTAAAATGAACTACTACAATTTTTTGATAGTTAGTAATATTGTGTAAATAATCTTTAACAAAAATGAATATCGCACGAATCCCAATACCCCATCAAACAGCAAACATAAATACAAAACACCGGTCGAATTATTTCCTAATAATTCTCTTAAATCCTTAAAATCGCATGGGACGTGCCAGCCCTACGGCTACCCTACCCATAACACTATTTTCAACCTTATCCACAATTAAATAGAGGTTTTACTATATGCAAAGTAATGTTGGTTTATTGTACAGTTCCCTTGTTTCAATTTTCCGGATCAGCGGTCCCTGTCGGCCTGAGATTGGGATTTGTGCGGACAGAAGCGCACATGTTGGGATGTGCGCGTTTTTGATCATCAACATGTTGAAAATAAGTGCCAGGGGAATACTTTTTACTTCATTTTATACGCGAACAGGTACTACGACTTTGACAAGACGAAATTATAACACATTTTTTTTATAAATAAATGGGCTCACCCGTTCTTTTCCGCGATCTCTCATTATCTTTTTTTTTTTTTAACTACCTACCTTCCTGAAACTTTTTGAAAGGCCTACACTGTCCTAACTATTAACACTGTAATTCGAAAATATTGTAAGAGCCAATTATCTTTTAAAAGAGTAACCATGGAGTTTCTTGCCGGCTCTTCTCCATAGGAAACGACCAATTGGAACCGTGCACCTTGCTTCTGACGTTTCATAAGTAGGCTTATGTGAAATAAAATATTTTGATTTTTTTGATTTTGTTTTTTTTTATTTTGATCTTAACGATTTAAGCATTTCTGATTAAGTAAGGCACTTAAGCCTTATAAAGTTATAAACAATAAAAAGAAAACGAAAATGTTCAATTCACTATGGAAAGTCCATAATAAACCGAAGTTTAATATCCAGTAGAAGTGTCCTAATTTATTAACAAAGCAATACACAGCGGGTTTATCTATGCCCACCGGTACATTACGTATCCCGGGGGGCAGTATCCCGGGCATCCCGGGTAATCCCTGGGTCCCGCGGGACTCGTAACACGAGCGCACGGACAAATAGATACATTTGTACACATACATTACAATATGTTAAGAGGCAACCCTATTGCGACGTGCTTGCAAATATGTTATCCTAGTTATGCGTACACTGGGTAAGATTTCCCAGGCGAATTGAATAAAACTTAGAAACTTTTTTTAAATGTCTGCTATCTGTTCATGGGTGCCGCCTAATTTTCATTATTTATTGAACTCTGGAAGTTTATACTTTACAATTTTCTGGGTAACCAAATAACCTGTTTGCTTTTCCGTCGTATCTAAATATTTTTTAAATTTTAATCAGTGTATGTCACCTAACTGCGCTAAAGAGTTCATGGTCCTTCGAGCCGGATAATGATGATTTATCGATGTAAGTCGATAACAAATAATTATTACTTTATGGTCATGGGAACTACTACCCTTTCTCTACATCTACATATTACAGAGTAAGTCCCTTCTCAAGGCAATATCTTCCAAAACAAAGAATTCGGTTTACATACGGGCCTCACCAAAATCTCGAATCATAAAAATAATATCACTTACCTCCCGTCAGCGTTATCGCCCCATCTTTCTTCCATACATACTACTATCAGCGATCATCTTACTAAGTCGAGTGTATGTCTGTACGTCTGTAGTGAACAAACTCTCGGGTTACATCAACACTTACCTGCAAAGATACAAACAGATAGGTTACACACCGTTGGGAAAAAATACGAGGAATTTATGTATGGGAATGGCGAATTTTTTTGTAATGTATTTTAGTGGCGTTCGTGATCTTTGTCGAGATAATATTGTTTTGTCATATCATTATAGTTATTTTTTGTAGTATCCTACATTTTGGTCTAACCTCCATTGGACATTGGACTTTTACTAATCTAGCGATTACTCCATAAGCGCTTGGGAAGACATAGAAATGAAGTCATGAGTTTCTTAGGACGGTCAAAATTAAATTGCATTTTGGCATATAATTCGTAGCTGTCTTGGGTTGCACAGGAACTGCTCGATGAAAGTACATGTGAGAAAATTGCTGAAAAACTGGCGAATATTCAAGTTAGACGAACAGGGGAGCACAAACCTGAGAACGTAAATAAAACACCTATTTTACAACTAAGTTTGACACGAACAATGTCGTTTCTTGAAGTCGATAAACATCGCGTTACTATGTAAACAATTCCACTATCTCCTGCCTCTGTTACCCTGGTACCTAACAAGCTAATTCAAAAACGTCTAATAAATAACACGATTACATTAATTGTAGCTAGTTATCTACACGAGCTACTATAAACACACAGCTTTATGATCTGAAGGAGGCTGCATTCAAATGTGTGAGTATTTCTGTGTTATCTTCCTAACATTGAATCTTTAATTGATGACAATTAAGTTAAACTTTAACGACGAGTTGGGTTGTGTCGAGGTATCAATAATCTAATGTTGGATATTTATGACTGTCTGCTTAATAAACTTGAAATATAACAAACAAAACAAGCATCAATAACAAACACTGATATGAGATGAGAGATGAGTTCTCTGCGGATATTATTCAAGATCTTTCTCAATACCGCTAGATAAGATAAATCTCGGACGCTTATAGGTACTTCATTATCTTCGTCTAACAATCACCGCTGAAAAGACAATAAAATTATTTGGACATCTCAAAGTTCCCCGACTGAGTTAATCTCCATACAAACTACACGAGCAAGAGAGGTAGCCGTCACTCTCCTAGACGTCCCCGAGTCACCCACATAAATAATGTCAACAGTCGGTGATTCAGAACAATCGATGATCCATGATACCGCGTCACCGGCCACTCACCGCTTCCACGATCAAAAAAATACATTGGAAACACCACTCCCGAGAACACAGCGCATAAATATATCAAATGAAAACAATAGGGCGACATCAGAGATATCGCATCACACACCACGGACCCACGGACATATTTCAAAAACCGGAGATAAAATAAAAACAAAACGAAAAAAAACAGTTGAAAAACCAACATCGAAAAAAATACGTGACGGGCATTAATTAAAACGGACCCACGACCAGGAATTCAGAAAAACAAAGAGGTTAAACAAACCTTCGCAGTGGGATCCCTCGCAATGATCATCATCTCACATTTTTAATCATCGAACATAAAATCTTTTTTGTCGATGGAAAACTGACCGTGCGCGGACGGATTAGAGATGGGAGTGGTGTCATGGCCGATACCACATTTATCGACATAAAGAGCTGTTGAAAATTATTTTTTGGTTGGATTGTCACCGTTGTTTTAATGGTATTACGCATTGAAGAAGGGTTATCTCTTCGATCCGATCTCTGGGTTCAGGTATAAGACCAAGATTGATTGGACACGACCCGACATTTTTATGTCCGTGCTCTCGGGTGTCGTCGACTCCGTTGTTAAGGAATAGGTTATTAAATTAGTGGTATCGATCGAACAAAAACTCGTAATTATCGCGGCTATTTAATCGAATATGCATCATCATTCTTTTTGACGTTTTGTTGTTGGGTTAAGTGAATGATATATCAAGATAATTGATTTAGACGCTGATTGTGGGCTGGCTCATGAGTTCATGACATAATCGTGTTTTGGCAAATTAGGTAACAGTTTTTATTAAGTTACCTTCAGAACTTGCAATAAGAAGTGATTTTTACGCTAGATTCATTTATAATTTCCACAAAAATTATAAAAACTTTTTTTAAAGTTTTAAAAGGACCATAACATTTTAAAACTCTAAAAAAAGTTTTTATAAAATTTTTGTGCAATTCATTCCACAAAAAGTCCGCCCATTACATTTATTACGATCACTTAAAGTGGGATTTATAAAAGGATTGTAGATCATTATGCGGGGCGATAGGATCGCGTCGCAGGCGCAACGCACAATGGTTGTCAACACAATGTCAGGGGACAGCCAGGGGATTATGACAAACGCGCACAAAAGCACAACGGCGCTTAGCGGTTGTTCAGGGGAACCTAACGTACTTCTATGCTTTGTGAGGGCTATAGAGTACTTGAATGTTTAATAGAGCTTTGGAGTATGAATATTTAAGTATTTGAAAGTAGGTTGTTGGGGAAACACGATGACACAATCTGAAATCTAATAATAAGAAACATGTAAATACATACATAGGTTCGAACCCTATGTAGGAGCCATGTAAAAGGCACAATGTACCTCATAAAGTAGAGTTAATAAAAAGTAAAATCACTTAAAGTGCTATGTATAAACCTTATATGCAAAATATATAGAGGTTAAATTAAATAAAGATGACTTTAGCTTTATATACTTATCAGTGAACCTCGTACAATTAATAATCCGATTTGGAAAAATGAGAAAAGTATGTAAAACCTCTATATATCAACAAAAATGTGAATAACTTCTTATATAGAGCAGGTACATAATTGTAATTACTGACAATCAACTAGTTTGATTAAAATACATCGACCTAGTCAATTTACATAAAGAAAATGGGGCGCGATGTACGGTTTGCGAACAATTCTATTGTTTCCTTATGTAACGCAAACGTAAACACTGTTAGGTAAAGATAAGGAATCCCTTTACCGACATACCCCTTGCCTCTCCTTCACCCTTGGCCGACAAAATTGAGCCGTACCCCGCAGACACCCGATCCCCTTCAACACCCCCTGCCTGATCGAGGTGCCCAGATTTATTGGATAGGCAATTAAAATTGATACGTGACTCACACGCTACTTGTACCTATGTAACTAGTTTACAAATATTTCAATCTTCACTAGATTGAGTCAGTCGTCTCAGAATCTCCAACGTAGCAGCACCTTTGTCGCGTTCCGTGTTTCTGCTGCTTCGTATCGCGCTCAGCCATTAGGACATCTAGTTTCCCTAGATCTAGTTCTATTTAATAGTTTTGCTTCTTATATTTCTATTTTCTCTGTAAAGTCGTGTTTTAAATCGTAGTTTGTTATTATATTAGTAGTAATTATAGTGTTAAGTTTTTCATGTACACTTTTGTGACATAACTGTGATTATCGTGTAACGTGTGATGCAATATACATATTAAGCTGACAAGTGGTTTTTTTGGTGAATAAAGCCTTCCGACACCCCCGCCTAACAGACTGAGCTCTCGGCTGTTACATTTTGGTCCTTCAGTCGCCGGATAAGGTCGTAGTAACCATGAGTCAGAAGAGCAGCATCACGACTAGAAGCAAACTACGGAGGTTGGCAGAGGAACAAAGTGCTCGTCGACGTGAAGAAATTGTGTCGGACTCCGGTATGCATTCTGAACGAGTGCCGGGTTCGCCATCCGTCGCGCCGACTATGGCGTCGACGTCTGCCCTCAATATCCCTCTGACGGGTGGTCGAGTGATCGACTACAGTGCTAGAAGTACGTCAGAGGGACCCCTGGGAGGACAGGCGCCTGGAAGAGGTCGCCATACGTCGCCACGGAGCAGAGCGTCTTCAAAGAATAGCCGCAAGAGCGTCGAGCACATTAAGAAGCGCATCGAGTACGAAGCTGAGCGTGAGCTAGTACAGCTCAAGGAAAACCTCTTGAAGAAGAGGATGGAAGCTGACATCGCTGAGATTGAAGCAGCTGCTGAGAGTGACGACTCAGCCTCGGACGTGGGTACAGCACAACGAGTGGAGCAGTGGATCGACACGACGCCTCAAGCTGGCAATAAGGAAACAGTGCGTGTGTCTAGCCCGGTGTTGTGCGATAAGGATGCAGTGCCCAGTGATAAGGATGCAGTGTTGTGTACCCCGTCCGTGGGGCGCGGGCCTATTGAAGCGGCCGCGCCTCGCAACATAGCTGGGAATCGCCACAATGTGAGTACGCTTACCGATTACCGTAATAATATTGTGTCGCATGTGTTAGGGACGCCTGTGTCGGGGCCGTTTTCGAATGTAACGGTACCTATGTCACAGGCGCGCACGCCAGTCGGTGAAAGAGTTTCATTCCGTCTGCCTGCCACGTACCCAGTGACTACCACGCCGGCCGCAGGTGCACCTTCCGGTTCGACCCGGGAGTCGGATGCACGGCGGACTACATACGGTGCGGATGAAAGAGAGTCACGAAGGGGGGCGTCTGGCGACAGAGACAGTAAGATAGACCGACTGGCGGATGCAATTACAAGCATGGCTCGACCACGGCCGGTACCTAGACAGGCGTACGAATTACCTAATTTTAATGGTGACCCAGCTGATTGGATATCTTATAAGAATATGTATTGGGACACGACTGAGATGTATAATTTTAGACCTTTTGAAAATCTAGCCCGGCTTAAAACCTCGTTGCATGGAGAGGCTAAGATATCGGTGGAGGATCTATTGCGGTCGGGTACGGATCCCAATGAAATAATGCGTGCTTTAGAGGAAGAATACGGTCATCCGACTTTGATATTACAAGGCGCATTAAAGAAAATACGGGAACTACCGCGTGTTACGGAAAACGGCCGCGAATTAAGAAAGTTTGCATCAACAGTCAGGAACGTTGTGTCCCTATTTAAAAATATTAGAGCCGACGGATATTTAAATAACCCGCAAATTGTTAGCGAGATATTGCAAAAGCTAACTTCAATACAGCGGGCACAGTACGGTGACTTTGCAATGGGGTTAGAAAGCGCGCAGGGGGTGGACTTAAGGGTATCTCCAGACTTACATATCATATCGCAATTCCTAAATCACTTGACACGTGCAACGTCGTATTACGTGCAAGCTAGTATGTTTGAACCCGGTCCTTCTAAGCCTCCTGTAAGGCAACAGAAAGCGGTCGCGCGCCCCTTTAATAGTAGAGCACCGCCGGCTCAAAAAGTCAACATACAGAGTGACGAATCAATGGTACCGGCCGAATGTGTAGTATGCAATAAAGAGCATGCTATAGAAAACTGCGACACATTCGGTAAACTTAGCGTTCAAGATAGATGGGCTACGATTAAAGCCAAGAACACGTGTTTCAAATGTCTAATAAGAAAACACCCTAAGAGGTTTTGCCGCGCAAAACGTTGCGACAAGTGTGGATATAGCCACCACTCGTTGTTGCATGCTGATAAAGCATCGGGCTCAAACAATAGTAGCAAGCCGGTCAAAGAAAAGACCGAAAGCGTCACTAATATAGGTGAATGGAGAGCGACGGCTCTCCTGAAAATCGTGCCAGTAACAATAACTGATGACAAACAAATTGAAAGTAATTGTTACGCATTACTAGACGACGGCGCGACAGTCTCACTTATAGACAGCTCAATCGCTGCTAACTTAGAAGGCCCGCGCATCCCGCTCACTTTAAAGACGGCGGGTGGCTACGGGGTCAGCGACTTGACCTCAAAGGCCGTAGAGGTCAGCATTAGAGGGCCGAACGGACTGCAACATAAAATCAAATGCCGAACGATGTATAATATGAACCTACCTACACAAACGGTGTCCGCTGCCATGCTGAGCGACAATGCCCACCTTCGCGACTTGGGTTGCGTAGAGATGACGGGCGCTAAGCCGCTGCTGCTACTGGGGCAGGACAACTGGCAGCTGTTGGTCAGCCAGGACATCCGCCAAGGGCGATCCGGTAAGCCGGTTGCCTCACTGACCAAATTAGGTTGGGTGGTTCATGGGCCATTTGATAATAGTAATAATGATAATGGTGAACAATCCATTAATTGTATGGCAGTCTCCCTCCCTGACCTGCATGATCTAGTCAAAGCGCAATTTGAACTAGAAGCGATCGGTATATCGCAGAATGCTCGCAAACACAAAAATAACGAAAGAGCACTTAAGGTATTAGATGACACCAGTAAACGTGTGTCAAACGGTAGTCAATGGGAAGTTGGGTTGCTATGGAAGCACGACCAAGTAGAGCTACCTGATAACTACCATCAGGCCCGGCAACGGTTACACGGTATTGAGAGGCGCATGCGGAAGGATGCCGGTTACGCGGAAGCTTACTCAAAGCAAATAGACCGGCTCCTTGAGGAAGGCTATGCGAGGAAGTTAGAAGGGGAAGTGGATCAAACACCAATTTGGTACTTGCCACACTTTGGTGTGGTAAACCCAAACAAACCCGGAAAACTTCGCCTAGTCTTCGACGCGGCCGCTGCGTCTCACGGTACATGTCTCAATGACAATTTGTTAACCGGACCGGACCTTTTAAACTCACTTCCAGGCATTCTAATTAGATTCCGAATAGGTCCAATAGGATTCACAGGGGACATTGCGGACATGTTTATGCGAATTAGAATAAGGGCCGAGGATCAAGGCGCACAATTATTCTTATGGAGAGGCGCGGATCAGACCCGAGAGCCGAGCGTGTTCGCAATGAACTCGATGATTTTTGGAGCAACCTCATCTCCGACAACGGCAATTTACATATTGAACAAGAATGCCAGTGAGTTCGAGGATAAGTTTCCAGAGGCCGTAGAGGCCATCAAAACCAAACACTATATGGACGATTATTTAGATAGTGCTTGGACAGAGCAGCAAGCTAATAAGCTCATAGAGGAAGTGACCCATATTCACGCGTCCGGTGGATTTAATATACGGGGGTGGGTCACCAACTCATCAGAACTGATGAATAAGCTCAAAGTAGACATGCCAGAAAAGGTGGCCCTCGAGAAGGGTCTAGGCATTATGGAAAGAACGCTAGGTTTAATTTGGGCACCTAGAGAGGATGAGTTAGGATTTGATTTATCCTTTAAAAGACTACCCGAAGAGATAAAGAATGGTAGCATAGTGCCCACTAAACGGCAATTCTTAAGCTTTATTATGTCGATATATGACCCCTTAGGTTTCTTATATCCGTGTGTAATCCAGTTAAGGATACTAATGCAGGCTATTTGGAAGTCAGGCATCCAATGGGACGAGCCACTGAAAGATAAGGAAGCCAAGGTGTGGTTCGCCTGGCTTAATAACTTGGAAAAGCTTAATGAGGTAAAGATACCACGGTGGTATGGGCTCAACCTCATTGACCTTGAATTGCATGTGTTCGGTGACGCTAGCGAACTAGCCTACGCTGCCGTAGCATATTTAGTAGGGTATGACGCCATCGGGAATAGGGAGGTTGTCATGCTAGCCGGAAAAGCCCGGGTTGCACCACAAAAAGTGGTGTCAATCCCACGTCTCGAGTTGCAAGCGGCCTTGTTGGCCTGCCGACTTGCAAACACGGTGGAGACAGAACTAGGGCTACCAATCAAATTAAAAACTTACTGGACTGACAGTAAGACGGTTCTAAAATGGATAAATTCCGATGCCCAAGAATTCCAACGGTTTGTGTCTCATAGATTAGCGGAGATCGATAAACTATCGGACCGAGGCAATTGGCGCTGGGTGCCTTCGGAGGAGAACTCCGCAGACGTAGCGACCCGATTGTCTTGGCCCGATAACCACGCAGCTTGGCTGCGTGGCCCCTTGTTTCTTCGTGATCCACAGGAGCGGTGGCCGGTGTGTCGCGAAGCAGAAGCAGCGGAGGCGGACCTCGAGCGCATTCAACGGGTCCACGCTACAGCAGAGCCAGCGGCACCACTCCTCCAGTACGAGCGCTACTCGTCGTGGGTGCGCGTGAAGCGCGTCATGATTCGAGTTCTCATCTTCATCGGCCTGTGTCGCAAGCGTCGGTCCTCTCCGGAGATACAGCGGCGCGACCATGAAGAAGCGCATGGCCACTTAATGCGGTTGTGCCAAGAAGACAGCTTTAAAGGCGAACGGGCCGCCATCCTTAAAGGCCTGCCTGTTCCCAAAGATAGCAGTATTAAAGCTTTAGATCCAATGATAACAGACGACGGGCTGCTACGGGTCAGGGGACGCCTGAGTGCCTGCGAGGTGCTCTCTTTCGATGAGAGGCACCCAATTATTTTAGATGGACGACACCCTCTGACCCGAAAACTCATAGCCTTCTATCATGGGACGGCCCTACACGCCAACCATGAGACCGTCGTTAATAATCTCAGAGAGAAGTACTGGGTAATAAAAGCAAGGACCTCCGTTAAAACAGTTGTATCTAATTGCCAATTATGTAAAAATTGCAGAGCGAAACCATCACCACCCAAAATGGGTGACCTACCACTCGCAAGGGTGACCACGTCCAGGCGAGCCTTCGTCCGAGTGGGCGTGGACTACTTCGGCCCAATGGAGGTGTCGATCGGGCGGCGTCGCGAGAAGAGGTGGGGTGCACTGTTCACCTGCCTCACGACGCGAGCCGTTCACCTCGAGCTGGCTGCCTCGCTGAGCGCCGACTCAGCGATACTCGCCCTGCGGCGCCTCATTGCGCGCCGCGGGCAGCCGGCGCACATGTACTCAGACCAGGGTACGAACTTCATCGGGGCAAATTCCGAACTACGTGCGGCCCTGAAAGACCTAAATCAGGGTCAAGTCAGGGCCGAAGCCATCAATCGCGGCATCGAGTGGCACTTCAATCCCCCGGCGGCCCCACACATGGGTGGCTGCTGGGAAAGACTCGTGCGCTCGGTTAAGAACGCCCTACGCAGCACGCTCAAGGAGCGTGCACCTCGTGAGGAGGTCCTCTACACCCTCCTCGCAGAGGCCGAGCTAATCATCAACAGCCGGCCTCTAAGTTACGTCCACGACGACCACGACCAGCCCATGGTCCTGACGCCCAATCATCTGCTCCTGGGCACTGCGTCCGGGAGCACTCCGTTCGCACCAGCAGACAGCGAGGACGTCGATTCCCGGCGGCAGTGGCGGCGCGTGAGCGCGCTAGCCGACATGTTCTGGCGGCGCTGGCTGCGGGAATATCTCCCGACTCTGCAACGACGAGAAAAGTGGGCCAATAACGTGCCAAATGTGCGGGTTGGTGATGTTGTTGTGATCGCGGACAACAACAAAGAACGTAGTGCGTGGACAAAAGGTGTTATAAAAGCAGTGTACGCCGGCAACGATGGCATCATCCGTGTCGTCGACGTAAAGACACTAAGTGGGGTCCTGCGTCGGCCCGTAGCTAAGATTGTCGTGCTTCCCACAGACCAAGATGTAATGCGGTGGAACCCTGTTACAGGGGGTGGAATGTTGGGGAAACACGATGACACAATCTGAAATCTAATAATAAGAAACATGTAAATACATACATAGGTTCGAACCCTATGTAGGAGCCATGTAAAAGGCACAATGTACCTCATAAAGTAGAGTTAATAAAAAGTAAAATCACTTAAAGTGCTATGTATAAACCTTATATGCAAAATATATAGAGGTTAAATTAAATAAAGATGACTTTAGCTTTATATACTTATCAGTGAACCTCGTACAATTAATAATCCGATTTGGAAAAATGAGAAAAGTATGTAAAACCTCTATATATCAACAAAAATGTGAATAACTTCTTATATAGAGCAGGTACATAATTGTAATTACTGACAATCAACTAGTTTGATTAAAATACATCGACCTAGTCAATTTACATAAAGAAAATGGGGCGCGATGTACGGTTTGCGAACAATTCTATTGTTTCCTTATGTAACGCAAACGTAAACACTGTTAGGTAAAGATAAGGAATCCCTTTACCGACATACCCCTTGCCTCTCCTTCACCCTTGGCCGACAAAATTGAGCCGTACCCCGCAGACACCCGATCCCCTTCAACACCCCCTGCCTGATCGAGGTGCCCAGATTTATTGGATAGGCAATTAAAATTGATACGTGACTCACACGCTACTTGTACCTATGTAACTAGTTTACAAATATTTCAATCTTCACTAGATTGAGTCAGTCGTCTCAGAATCTCCAACGTAGCAGCACCTTTGTCGCGTTCCGTGTTTCTGCTGCTTCGTATCGCGCTCAGCCATTAGGACATCTAGTTTCCCTAGATCTAGTTCTATTTAATAGTTTTGCTTCTTATATTTCTATTTTCTCTGTAAAGTCGTGTTTTAAATCGTAGTTTGTTATTATATTAGTAGTAATTATAGTGTTAAGTTTTTCATGTACACTTTTGTGACATAACTGTGATTATCGTGTAACGTGTGATGCAATATACATATTAAGCTGACAAGTGGTTTTTTTGGTGAATAAAGCCTTCCGACACCCCCGCCTAACAGACTGAGCTCTCGGCTGTTACATAGGTACTGCAATTTGCTCAAGATATTTTATTGGCACAGTACCTACTATTCACTGTAACGATAATTTAAAAAAAAGCAAACAAGCGTTCAACGTAATAATAGTAGGTATCTACCAGTCATGACTAAATCAGTTGACCGAATAAAAATATTAATTTTAGAAGCATTTGATCGAACATTCGACAATAAGTCAAAGAAAAGCTTGGTAGATGAAACTACAAAACATGAAAACAAAAACCTACTAAAAAGTCCTTGATATCCAGGTGTCATCATCGAAACTAGACAAATAATAAAAAAACATAACAAACAAGAGACCAGATGATCCGACACTCGATCCCGTCTGGATAAAGCAACAATGCCATATTACATTACCGACGTTTATCTATACAAAAACTGTACCAAAAACGGCATTGCTGAAGGACTAACAATACTGAATAGAGATTTAAGAAGGGATTTGGATTCAAAGGGCCGTCGAGAGCGCGCTTTGTTTCTCGAGAGCCTTTTAAATTTCACGTCTTGAGGTAACTGGACCGTGGTGAGGTGGGGTGCCGATGTGAGGAGTGAGCGCTGCTGGGTTTAGTTTTGGTTTTAGAATGTAAGTGAGGGCAAAGAAGCGATGGACGGATGGTGGTGAAGATGATATGGCTAGAAAGCGGTTGATAGAGATAATATATGGAAGGAGGATGATGAGAAAGAATATAACTATAATGTAATAGAAGCAGGCACCACAGTATCAGAATCAATAACGGACAGTCAGTTTAAGATAACACCCTAAATTATAATAGACAGGATGCTTGAACGGAATATTATCAAACAATATAAAGATCTGAAATAGTCGTTCTTTTCTCATAATTATCACTTTCCGCTAACAGTACCACTCAACCTTTTCATTGGATTTAGCGTACTCGGAAGGCTGCAGCGGCGTCGCTTTGTGCAAGCCCTAAAAGGGCGTGTGATTGTAGTGTCGAGTAATGGCCACTTTTTGCGCTTGTGCTATAAAAAGGCGGCGCTGCATGGAGCGCGCGCGCATCGCCACAATTCGGATAGCGCAATTCTGCTTAAAGGATTATGGTAGAATTTCTGCGTATATTTAGAGTAATATTATGTATTTGACGTATTGATTATTAAGCTATAGTTTATTTATTTACAAAACGTGGAAATTTTATATAAAATTTCACCCCCTTTAAGGGATATATAATGGAACTCTTGTGCAAAATTTCATGTTTAGGCTGCGAATGCGCATTGTCAGTCAGTGAATTTAAGATTTTTATTAAGTAAATGCCTTAATTATTGCAAACAAAACCTGTCCAGCATAATTTTAGTTTTGGAAAGGACTTGTACCTAGATTCTGTTCTTAGATAAGAAGACTTACTAATTTGCTTTTCGTGATATTTCTCGAAGGGTTGCTCACGCGCATAAGCGCATAAAGGAGTGTTCGTAAACTAGAAGTCAGTCACGATTGGTGTTCGATTACTATCGTACACTTGATAAGTTGTTGCAACGCATTGCTTTTTGATTCCAACATAGTTGATAATAGTTGATACAACACAACGCAAGTAATGTTCCATGCTACTGCGGGTGAAGTTTACTGCGTGTTGATTGATATCCATACTAATATTATAAATTCAAAAGTAACTCGGTGTGATAACACGTCGCGTAATGGTTTGCAATTGGTCAATCGTCATCCTGAAGATGCCTCGTTGAGAGGTGAAACACGTGTCGATTTCTTACAGGGTTTTTATGACTCTTGAAGAATAGTCAAGCGGAATAGGTTACTAAATATATCAGCGTCTATTGTATTTTATAATAAGCGCTTGTTCTTACATCATCAATGCATAAGGTGGCTGCTGCCATATCCTGAATTCTGAACACTCGGCATTGGCAATATTGTCTTGTATAAAAACGGTCTATTTAGTAGTCAAGTACACAGTAAGTGGTGACCAATTAGGTACTACATTTTCCGTTCTTACGGGTGGCCTATCCAAACCAGAGACCACACGCCATCATAGAAACCATAGTCATATATGAAACCCGATACCAGGAACACATGAGTGAGATGAGTGTCTCAAATGATGAAATTCACTCATTCGTAATAAAATGTGCACTTTAGCATAATAGTGTTGTTCATCGGCGCGTAGCTCTCGATAGTCGAGTCGATAAGTGACGTGACAAAGGTTGGCTCAGACAAAGCGGTGTAATCAAGATATCAGACGTTGTTTTAACAAGTCATAAACCAATAGCGGAATATTTTGATATATTCATCGATATACGCGTCCTAAACAACCTGTGCTGAGATTGATCATATCCTCTTTTCCTTTGAAAATATGTTGAGGTAGGGTTAAAGTTGTTACAGTGTGATAAGATTTGGCGGACATTGAAAATTTTATAACGCTGTCTAATCTTATTGCAATTTCTCTGGGTTTAGAAGCATTAAATTTTACACAAGCGTTTCTTCTATAATGAAAATGAGCACTGAGGAAGCATTTTTGAGAATACAACCCCGAAAAAGGTTACATAGGGGATGAAAGTTTGTATGGAAGTTCGTCATTTTTGCCGATAGAAAATCTCATCGAGCACACGGCTTGGAATACCTGATAATAAAATTAGTAGTTACCAGAAACCCATAAGGAGATCTCGGCGGTACAAATCATCGTCATTTATTTCGCTTACTTAGTTGAGTACCTAATGATTATTTTAGGAAGAGATGAATTACAATTATTGTAACATCCTACAAAGTTAAGTAACCTCATCTCGCTGACTGTTCATCTATTGTACCTCTAACTATAAAGTTAACGTGCATGCGTCTGCGCAGCGGATTAGTGCAATGCAGCGGAGCGCACGCGCGCACCAGACCCGATGTAATGCGCCCGGCGCCAACCGGCCACCAATCATTTACATTTAGCCTTTTTTAGTCTAAAACCACACAAAATCTTAATCTCCCTATTTTATGGATCCGCTCAACCATAAACGGAGACGTCTGGGCCTGTACCTTATAATGACTGTATTAGTTTTGCAACATTATCAAGTCTGCGAAAATTAGTGATTCTGATTTCTTGAGTAAACAGGATTGTCTTTCTTTTTGTTTTTAATTTCCAGAATTTCTTCACGTTATAAAGATTTGTTTACTTAGCCGTACCTACTTCTTTTTGATGGTCTACGTCATCATAGTTATATTTTTTTCCTCTAAAAGAAATAGATGAACGCAAGTTGTAAAATTACGTATCTATTTTTTGTAGCACAAGCAACTCCATAGTTTACCGTGTCGCACTTCAAATCTTTGTCAAAGTATCATGTGAAGATAGTGGCGTTTTATTTTATACGTTTTGGAAGACATTAACGTTACGTATCGAGTTACTCGCCGGTATAATAGAGCGTGGCCCGTGTTTGTGTATTATAGTAAGTATAGTTACTACTCTGGTGGCCGTCGGTTGCTGCAGGTCACACTGTGGGCGGATGTCTGTACTGTCTCCGTTTCTTCTTATTTTTGGATAGTACATTTAATTACTGTCACAGTGGGTTGGATAGGTTAATGAGTTATATTTTTTTTAAATAAAGTTGTTATTCCAATTGCGACAACACATACTTACATAGGTACCTAATTATTGAATAAGATGTGATATAATATCTCTGATTAGATGAGGATCTATAGATTAATTTATAAAACGATGTGAAGTCGAGAAACTATTAAAAAGGTTTTATAGAGAATAATGTAAATTCCTAAATTAATTAAACTTCTGGCTACTTAATCATTGCCGTAGGCAAAACATGCGCTTGGTCGTGGAGTTGCGGACACCAGCGCCTTATACAATACGAGACTTAATAATTTAATTTCTAGTAATATAAACAGCGGAAAGGTGATAAAGATCAGGGCATAAAGACAGCGCCTAATTAAAGAAACCAAACAAAACTGAACACCAGAATTAATTACCTAGGTTTAGTTTCCCACATCCACTATACTCCACAAACCTCCTCCGAGATCTAAGTAAACGGCATCCGCATATAAATTAAAGCTCCCCATACATAAATAATTTACAGTCTATGTTCTAATTAAAATCTTGTACTATTATAGAAACTTGCGACGCCGGGTAATTTCTGCTACAGAAAAGCGCCCCGTTGTGATTTTAACGTTTGAGAGTTCCAGCCCTTTATCATTAATCTAGATACCAGTCGATAAAACCGTAGACGTACGAGGCGGTAAAATCCATCGACAAATTTTATGTGACATCACTACTCGCCGTAGGGCGTCGTAAGCCCCGCCCACATGCGTACGTAGCTCTGTAATGAGAGTGCGTCCCTTTCACTCACTTCTAATGCATGACTTACATCATTGATTAAATACTGTTTTACTTTTAATTGAGTTATAACTTAATGTAATGTCAAAAACTGTGACGTATTGAAATCTAAAATGAAGAATTAAAGTAGAAAAACATGTTATGTTTAATTTGCAACATTAATTTCAGGCCCGATGATATGGTTGATGTTTATCATTTATATAATTTTTCAATTTCCATAATGAATTGTGTCAGTGAATCTAATTAAGTTATACAATGTACTGGTACCCAGTCTACTTGCTGGGTTAATATTTTAACTTGGTGCAGTGACAATTTATTTATCAGCATCCTAAGAAAAAAATAACCTCTAGAGATTATCTAACTAATATTATAAACGCGAAAGTTTGTAAGTATGGATGGATGGATGTTTGTTACTCTTTCACGTAAAAACGGCTGAATGGATTTGGATACAATTTGGCAAACAGATAGTTTATAACCTGGATTAACGCATAGGATACTTTTTATCCCGATATTTCCACGGGATCGAGACTTACGCGGGTGAAACCGCGGGGCGCAGCTAGTGCTACATAAATTATTTGGATTGAGTCATGAAAAAGGTTATAGAAAGATAAAGTTCAAGCCTAATAAACTTCATGAAATAAATGAAATTAAAATCAATTTATGTTACAGATTTTTAGGAAGACAGCTGCAATCTTTTTTTTCTTTTGTACCGTTTAGGCGTTGACAGCTGTGGTTATTAAATCATGTTTTGTGGAGTAATCCCTGGGATTAGTGCACGCTCAGTGGAATCCATGTGACATGACAATTTGTGGCGCAGTCTGCGAGGTTAAGCAGAAAGATTATTTTAACATGACACAAGACACATTTTGTCAAATGTTACTTCCTTTTTATTGAGAATGATGTAGATTTGATGAGCCGTTCTGGATAAAATTTACTTTTTTAACTTGATAGATGGACTGACAGAAACGTACGGATGTAGAGTATGAACCAAGGCTTTAGAGCCCTTCCTAAGCATACAAAATACTGGCAAGCCCCATCGATCGTTATGTAAAATATTTGAAAGAATATTCTTGTTCACTGGGCTATTTTCTGGCTGTGTGTTCACGCATTTACAACGAACCTTTTTTCCCTAGCCAATAAATTCAGAAGGACAAACCGACAGACCGGCAAACTATGCATAATATTAATCGGAAAGGCATCAAAATCCTATTTCACGCACCAAGAGAGCAGCCAAGTGCAGGAGTATTCGCGGGCGTGTCGGATGACGGCGCGTGGCGACGCGTGGCCAGTCTTGCCAATTCTGCTGCCCTGGTGAAGTTACACAATGGAAGCTGGAGTCATTTGCCATTAAATATAATGACTAATCTAATGATGTCATGATTAAGGGGTAACTTAACACTATCCAAATCTCCGTGTCGGTTTTGGGAATGTTCTGTTTGTTTTCGTTCACGTTAGACTCATGTAATGTCTATGGACTCATCAGATATTCTTCATTCATTCATTCATTGCTTCATGCATTAATGTCTTTTGAGATTAGGTTATCTTTAAAATCGTGACCTATTTCAAATTCTTCGAGGTTTAGTGAAACGGGTAAAACCTAAGCCCCTGGGGCAGTTTTAAAAACACATAAATTTTTAACTTTGCCACTAATGCCTTGAAGCCATCAGCAAATCTGTTTGAAACTCAAACAATACCTCCTTTTCATAGTAACTTGAAAAACAACAACGGATAACATTCCACAGACAAATACTGCCAAGAATGCACTTGGCAAGTTAATTCGATAAGTATAATGTAATAAAGTTCAAATGAAAACTAATGTCAGTGCGGGAGGCGGTCAGGCGGAAACTTCCGAGCACAATCTAATTTGTGTCCCCCTTGCAACTGTGGTGGATGCTGCAAGGGGGTACAGATAGAGTTTTTGCACTTTAGTTTAGTTTTATAAGTGTTATTTTTTGTATTGAAGGAAGAATTGCAATCAGACTGCAAGCAGCATACAGCAGCTGCGGGTGCAAAATCATGCGGAAAAGTTTTCTGTGCCATGTTTTAGTGATTGGATCTGTATTCACATTGGTAAGTTCTTCACTTAAGACTAATATATCATTATAGAGTTCAGCTATAAACGCGGTGACAGACAAAGTTAACAACAATTAGTTTAGGATAAACACCAAAGATTTTCAAAATCTCAGTGAGCACCAAAATGGTCTGAAGTAATATGAAAACAATGAATCTTTTACAAATCCAATTACAAAAAGCTCTCGAAATAGAACAATAAGAAAGAAGTGCAAGAATTCAAACAAACAATCACCAGGGGTGCAGCAGTAATGAAATCCGAACTCGATTAGTTGGGGGGCTAATGAGGCAGGGGTCGTAACGAGATTACACCTCCGGAGAGCTAAAGTGATTACAAGACAACCCTACCGGCCTGCCCTCGACGCAGCGTGATGATTTGTGAGCCAACACAAGACAGGGATGGTGAATTAGGTATTATAATACATGTTTGCTTTTGATATTTCTCTCAAAAACTGGTAGTATACCTGAATAGCCTTTGCACTGCAGTGGGATAATACCTGAATGATGTTAAGCCATAAACCCAAGAAAGGCATAGATCCAGAAAGTTACACAAAATGCTTTGCCAGAAAATACGTTCCCAGCCACTTAAGACCTGTGCCCTGTTTATCAAAACTTACAAGCCTTGTATTACCAAATGTCATTATTTAGTTCACAAGTACTTATATTTTGACAGTTTTGTTCGTGATTTTGTTTATCAAAAAATTATTTATAAGTTACAACTTGTAGAAAATCATAACAAATCCAAAGAGTGTCCGGCGACTCTCTAGTCCGTCTTACAAGTTTACAAGTGTCGTGCTTAGTACCGCAATAAATGTTTAAATTCGATTTTCTTTTTTAAAATGTGGTCAAAAGAGAGAGATGGCCTGATGCCCGTGTCCTAGCAGTGGGAACATTAAGGCTGATTATGAATACGGAGATGAGCTATGAATTTAACGAAAATTAACATTCTAGGTAACTTGTGAGCGTGTAGACTTGTAACTTTTGATAAACAGGGCCCAGATACACATTTCATCTGTTCACTGCCATTTTCCCGAGTTTCGTTAAATTTCTGTTCTTACTTAATTATTGTTGGCTACCACGAATTTACAAGAGCCATCTTACTCTCTAGCCTCGATGACTAACTCCTATGGACCCTTCTGCAAATAAAGCAGATATAAAAATATTGTTGGACAGTCTATCTTAAAAATAATCCTACGAGCTCTATCCTACCCTGCTTCCAATACTTACCTATCTACCTACCCCCATATAGCGATGTTGATGGATGGTAATAGTGTCATAAGTAGCGACGGGAGGCGATCGTTTGCGGGCACAGCGGTACGCAATGTAATGTACTTCCTTAATAGAATTAAAACGTGACTTAAAATGCATGTATGCAACATTTACACCTGAGTTCAGGTGCCTGAAGAGGCACTAGTGTGAGTAATTGGTAAAGCTATCCTACTGGAGTGACATTCTATCAGCGATAACGATGATGGAAAAGGCAAAAATGTATAGGACTGACATAAGCTATCGAAAAGATGTCAATCCTGTTGAAAGTGAAAGTCGTTGTAGAAATACGAACCCCTTTGGAGCGAGTGTCACTTGTCTAGGCCCTCTAAAATAGATTTTATGCAAAGGATAGGGCTGTCAACATTGTCTCTTTGTCCAACTTTGGCGATGAGCAGACATTCAAACGCATTCAGATACCGATAGGACCAAATATTCGCTTTATCGCGAATGACTGATTGATACTAATTAACAAGGATGTAGGTATGTTACTTATGACTATGAAAGTTGATGACATTAGTAACGAGGCATAGGTATAGGTTACCTATGCCTCGTTACTAATGTCATCAACTTTCCCTACTGGAATTTTAATCCAACGAGCTAACCCAAATCTTGCAAAAAAACCTGCCAATATGGTACCGACTTTGTTCCTAATTTAAAATTCAAGAAGACCTTTAAACAGATACCCTAAATTATTAAAACAAACAGTGCCTCAGTTGCGGCACACCACAAAGGGTCGTATGCGCTCGCGCAACTTGGCCGCGTTGATTTATCAATCAATTGCGCGCATCGTTAGTGCGCCGCGGGCTGTGCGCCTTTTGCTCAGCCGCCGATACATGCGCGTTATGTATCCCTAGTACCTATATAGGTACAATGGAATATTGATCAATGGGTTCATAGCATTGTATTTATGCAAACGCTCATGGGCATATGTGTACCTGGCAGATGAAGTGGTACGAAATGCATAGCGATTTGAATGAAGACTCTTGGATTTGAACTAAATCTTCCGCAGGATATGTTGCATGCAGACGAGGTGGAACTGAAGCTCCCAATTAGGTGATGACATAGGGATGGTTGTTGATAGGGCATAAATACAGAAAGGATAGTTTATTCACCTATTTCAACTAAGACACTAAAATACACCGAGTTGCTCAATAAATCACAGAACATTCAGCAACCCACAGCTTTTGTTTCACATCGTACGGATCTTCTTCAAAGCAGCTCGAGAATGGATAACAAATGATGGTGGCACAATTCTGAGAAATAGAAAAATGATGATAAGTTGATGTTTGATGTTGATCCAAGCTCTAAAACAAACGTAGTAACATTAGACGACTATGATCGTTGACGCTGCGGTCACGCACAACTCTCGGCCATGATTTATCGACGACCTGCGCGCGCGCCGCTCACTGCCCTTACCTACTATAAATTATTATCGGTAATGATCAATACGAGTGATTTATTATTACGATAAATAAATCGATACGCGCCCGAATAAAATATATATCGATGCGATTGAAATCGATAAAAAATATACGATTTAGCATAGACAGCTTAATGACGATCACATGTTTACTTGGAGTATGCGCAAGACTGGTTGAATAAATCATTAATCACCACATATTGGAAAAATATCGAGAGAAAAATAAAGATTAAGTCACAAAAAAAATGGACTTACTCGTACCTACCCTCTTACCGCATCTAGACACGTGTATAGATCTACCGCATGCATGATCTAGAATTTTAACATCAATGGTAGGGCAGCACTGCGATTTGGCTGCAATTATTGCTCCATTGATGTTCGATAGGAGATGTCTAAACAAAATTCGAAGTAACTAACTATGAAAACCTCCTTAAAAAACACCGTTACAGAATTTATCAAGATCAAACAGACATACATACAGTCAGAGCCGACTGTTATGAAAGAAGTTTAAATACTAACAATTAATTTCACATAGCTGGACCACCATTAAAATTTCCGTGACGTAAGATCTTAATTTTTCACGAAGCTAACCTTGGTATCCGCAATCATTCCTATTTCGGGGTCCAAAAGAAACCACATTGTGATGGTGGTCGTTTGTTCAACCAAGGTATTTTAACGAGCTGGACGCTGGCAGGTCGCGGACGCGACAATGAAGCGATTACAGCCCGCACCTGGTTTTTGTACCATTTGGGAACAAGCGTGATGATAATAGGGAAGACTTAAATAAATGTTAAAATATTTTTCGTGATGAATTTTCCGTTTGTTTTTGCTTCCGAGAGTTTGAATCCAACCCGTGGTCGGAAATTGCGAGTAAAAGCAATTTCCGGTCTACCCTCGTCAGTATTTCCCAAGATGTTAACGTTAAATTCAGTTACAAAATACAATTGCTACTTATATAAGACGTCATGCGCCATTTTGCTGTAAGAAACGCAATAACATAAACCCCGTGTTTAATTTTCCGTGTAACACTACCGACCATGGAGGTTTTTCCACTGAGTGAGCGCGGGTCCAAACTTAAAAGTAGTAAATAGTGGTAACCCAGCAACCGTTGCGCGGGTCTCCATCTCCAGAGCCTCGTAAAATAAATCGTAAGACGCTCGAGATACCATCTACATCCCGTACGTTTCTATGGTAAAAATGCAATGTTTTAATTCCGAGGAGCTTCGCCGGGAAACACTCCGATGCTGAGGACAGATAAACGTCCGAGAATATTCCAACTTTTTATTTTTCGAAATATTCGAGGGACGGCCTTTTTTAGTTCCTGAGTTATGTGGACGGGCGCGGTAGTAAAATTTCATTGGCTATTCGAAAATTCCGAGATGGTGAAGATTCGAGGGTTTCAACGGTGAAATGAAGCCACTGCGCTTCTTTATTGTAGTTTTAATTATCGTTGAAATTGTAATATAAATTATCGTTTTAAGTTATTGCTGTTAACTTAGGCGAGATAGTTAACGAGTGATATATTAATTCAAAGAAAGCGTCGGCTGGTAACTCTTTTACTGCTGGTAAGGTACAAATACCTTACCAGCAGTAAAAGAGCCAAGGTAAACCATTGAACAAATTCTTTGATAACTTGTTTCAAAAACATTTAAACTTTTCAAACTCAGTATGCGTTAATTGCAACAAATTCCACAAACTACAAATCATACATTCAATTGAATCTATCGAACGCGGAATAGCATGTTATCTACAACATCAAACGAGTAGTAACAATCTCCCCGACAGCCATGATACTAAACACTAAACACATGTAAAAGATAAGAGCACATACAAGTGATGCTGTATGCTCTGCTGATGATGTTAATTACAAGGAACATGACTGGAGATAAGCTTGTTAGAAGCCGACGATGATGCGGTGGTTTTAGTAATTGAAGAGCATGTTGGAATTTATGAATGACTGTTTGTTAAGTCAAAATGTTAGTTTATTGCAATGTAAAGGTTTGTGAGTCCACAACAATATGAACTTTAAAATCCAAAAGTATTTATGCAAAACCAGTATTGTTCAGCTCACTAAACTTGAAGCTTGTCGAAAGCTTCATGATCTTTGATCTTAATCTTATCAGGAAAGCCCTTCATCAATGTTCTTCATTATTTTTAAGTCTTGATATTAAAGAGACTTTGAAGCGCAGTAACGCGGAGAACAGAAACCCTCGGGTCACCCAGATCTTTCACAGATGTTCTGTACAGACCAGGAGATTTAATTAACTTCTGGAGGGAGGTGGGCTGGTTGCAATAACCACCGATGGCCGCCATGGCCCACGCACAATGGTGGACCATTGTGCTGAAGGACTAATTGTGGAAACCAAACCCCATAACATTCCTATATATACACATCTACCGTTATTTTTTTTGGGTGGGAAATCTTCAAATGACTTCTCCCGCTCTGGGTGGAGCGGAAGGGCGTGTCAGACTCTTACTGACTAAAACCCACCCGTGTTCCTTCAGTTGCCTGTTGCCAGGGTCCCGGTATCCCTTTCGGACTATTCCGCAACCCTGGCAGGAATCGGTCCTAAGGGACCCCGCCAGGTGTGCTGACATCTCTTTGAGGCATAACATCTCTTTGAGGCATACATATACCTACCCCTGATCATTAACCATTGAATGATCAATTGGAAGGTACCTATCCCTACCCTTATTCCAGAATATTCAGACAATATTAGAGTTGCAATAATTTTATCTAGCTAGACTTGCAAATACCGTGTCGCACGGTTGTATATTCTCCACATATTCCCAGCCCATAAACATGAAATATCAAACAAATATGACAACAAAAACATGTCTGCAGTCCTATCCACAACTCATAACACATTACTTCTCAAGATTAAGATGCAGCAACTACTAATAGATTCAACACGACATACGAGTGTTGCCAGAGAGAAAAAAACTGTTGGAGAATAAAAATCCGAGTGTAGTGGAGTAGTTGTTGAGACTTGAGTCCATACATAATACATGACCATGTGTCGTGGTGATTGGCTTGCAGCTTGCAACACCGAGCGGCTGTTTTTACTGAAGACACAGCGAATTCCTAAACCGCGTTATTTTCTTGTGACGCGGCATTTGAGATGAGAGAGAGAGAGCAAAAACAACTGCAATATCACTTAGCAACAGGGTGAGAAGGCCTACTCGAACGAAGATCAGAAACTATCATGTGTACAGACAGATATCTATTGTAGATGCAAGCGAGGCTCTGCTACATACCATAACGACTAAATACAAAATTTGGAATAGCTCTCCAGTTAACTAGACCTATTTCATTGACCTAATCATGGGCAGCCTCGTTACCCGGGTGTAAGGACTGCTTCTATGGTTTTCGACTTGGTGGCAAAGGCAAAGCGTTGTGGAAATTACTAATTTGATTGCGATTACTGACCATGATCAACATACTAACGATATCAATCAATATACCTATCTACAATCGACTGAGCTGATTTACTCAATACAGCATCAGATGGAATTGAGTTTAGTTGGAAAAGATAGACAGACGATGAATTAAGAGTCGCTATTAGACTTGACTTACGAGTTGTAAGTCGTGAGTTCGATCCCAGGCATGCATTTTACTTTGTGTATTTAATTTCATCACCACTGCTCTTAAAACGGTAAAGAAAAACATCGCCATCGTGAGGAACCTGACATGTCCAAGACCCAAAAATATTCCAAGACATTCACCAACCCGCACTGGGCCCGCGTGGATTATAGCCCACTCCCTCTCACAGAGAGGAGGCCTGTGTCCAAGCAGTGGGAACGTTATATGATTATGTATTGGATAGTTGACCAGTGTCAATATGAGAAATCGCAGACTTTTATGAGGGTTTTATGGCGAAAACCATGAAACTTCTGTACTTATAATTTTAGTGTAAATAAGAAGAGAAACACAATGGTCCATAAATCATAGGAAACTTGTCACCGCAACCATTGTGTGTACTCAAGGGTTCCATTAGTGAGCCGCTAATTATATCGTGTTCGTTTAATTGTGCAGCCATACTTTTAATACTAAAGTGTTGGATTCAGCGAACGGAAGAGGAATCCGTTTTTGCACTGCTTTTGTATCGGTAGTTGGAATCAGAGTGGAATGAATTCTAAGGGTCTGTATAAAAGTTTCTTATTTGTATAGGTTAGCTGTGGTTTCTTCGAGGCAACTGATGAGATTACCAACATCGTAGCTTCTTGACCGTTTATTATTTCATGATAAATGGTGTCGAAACATATCTGTCTACTATTGAAAAGCAAACTTATGTCGTATTGGAACTATTGGACCAATTCGTATCTATAAGTTTTGGCTGGGGCATACGCATTAACCAAGAAGTAAGGTTAAGCGAAGACCTAGCCGTTCTGCTGAATATTGACTAATATTACATCAAACCAAAGCAGTGTTTGATAAGTCTTTCCCCAAATATTTGCTACGCTGGTTCCTGATAATTATGGACGCCTAGTAATGCAACACTATCCAAGCTTTCGCAATATGACTTAAAATAAGTGTAACTGTAGCACCAACATGAGACCACAGCAGTCCCTACCTACCCCATCATTTGCAAGCCATAACCTCACTCCACAGTTACCGAGTCTTGCCGCGTAGGCCCTCATTTGGGGCGTGCCATATAAGGCAGTGTGCGGAGCGACGTCTCGGGCGCGCGTCACCTGCGACCGAGCCCTTTTTGTGCGCCCGCGCCGCCATCCGACACACTGCAGATTTACTGCCAGGGTACAGCGAAGATGTGGAGCTACTGGATTATCCGGGTTAAGGCCTATATCGAGGCCGTGCAGTGAAAACCTCATGATTGCAATAAACGTTATTTTACAGAAGAAGACATAAACTGCCTGAAAAATTACCATCTCTGACGTTCTCCGAGGTTCTTATTTATTTATTTATTTAACCATTTATGCACACACATATAAATACAGAAAAGAAGAAAGGAACAGAAAAATTCGTACAAAGGCAATGCTTATTTCTAAAGAAATCTCTTCCAGCATACCTGCGATATTCATTCTCATCAATAAAAGGGTTAAGCAGCATCTTAAAGAACAACATCTAACTTTATAAATTTTCTCTGTACGCTATTGTCTGGTCTGCATACAGCTGAGAAAAGATAGGATAATAAAGTATCTTCAGAAATTATTCGTAAAGCTCCTATCAAAACCATAACTATTATACTAGATAGACATTACTTAAACTATTCATGGCAATTTCCATTAAATCAAATGAGGGCATTTCCAGAAAGTTTAACTCTATCCCTGTGAGTCCACGTGCCGCCTCACTACGCCGAATATGGTCTCGTTGAAACAACAGATTTTCTTTATGGTTCATTGTGACATTTTTGTCAAAATTTTAATACGACGAATAAAATTGCTTAACGGTTTATAAATATCAGCTTGTGAATTTGTATTCAATCTTAAGAATTGTGATGCTGTACAAAGAAGCGCTGCATAAGGCATATCGTGAAGGTATAATTTTATTGGCGAGCGAAACTCAAAGTTGAAACTCAAGTTGTTTTTGCTAATGCATTGTTTTTCCGCAGCTCGCTTTAATCGCATGATAGTTCCATGATTTAAATAGATTCCTTGACCGGTAAGTATGACAAAAACAAATATCACCCTTCAATAAGGCTACCTACTTAAAACAATTTAAAACTCTCCTCTATAAATAGCCATAAGTAATTGCAGCTATTGCCGAGTCAAATCCATATTTCAACGCGAATTCAATAAGCAAACGCAAGTGATTCACAGCCAGCCATAAAAAGAGGCCATAAATCCATAGTTTGTATGAGATCGCGTGATCGCCCAGTATTTAACTTAGGGCGCCATGATAATTACAATCAATAATCGCTTACACGATATATAAACTGAATAGCAACTATTAATCTGATGATTTCGATGTGCTCGGAGCATTCCTTTCGCATTCCGATTACCATACAACGGATTTGTTGTTCAAGTGAAATCCGTTCTTAAAGTTAGTGCCGTAAAACATGGTATTGTTTGGTATTTTTTTTAATTTGAGGCGTTTGGTTCAATGGAAAGTATCGAGAGCTAACTGTGATAAATAAACTTTAAGTAGCTCAACTGCGGCGCGGGGGAGAGGGACGGTCATATCGGGTTGGGTGTGAGAGTGAGTGAGATGGGGTATTCTTGAAGAGTTAAGGGGGTGAACAAAACAAACACTGGGCGGCAATTACAAGCGCCCGCGGTGAGCACGTCGCCGAAGACACGCGCCGCTCGCCTACGCCGAATGTTTACCGAACGCAGACACGATTAAATAAATTTTATAAATGTTTTTTTTGTACAAAAAAACATTCACTTGATGTGGACAATCAACGGAAACCGGACGAAGTCCTCATGATATAAAATTAATATGCAAGCGACATTACACGGTGCTTAACTTTTCTTTGAAACCGCTGAAGGCAGGTTGTAGCCGTTGTAGATACTCGAAACAGCGAACCTACATATTGTATTTTGCTGGTAGTTGTACCTAGGACAAGGTGGTACTTTTCAATATGATATATAAGTATGTACTTAAAACTGGCTTGTACCAAACCAGTCATTAATTTGATAAATTACCCAGTGTAGTATAATATCAGCTAAAAATAAAAGGCAGTGGAGTAGTTCTGAGCATTACTCACAAATGTATTAGGAGTACAGCGCGGGTCAGAGGTGAGCATTAATATTCAATGAGGCTAATATCTAACATGAGTGACCGATCGACCGGCTCCCAGTGTTGGACATACGTGGGACGTGTATCTAGTTAATGAATTAGGCCTTTCACGTTTAAATGTTCATATGATCTAGAAGTCTATTGCTCCTATAAAAACACGATCAAGATCACTGCGGCTGGAACGATCGTAGAGGATGTTAGGTAAACCAAACCGTAATGTAGTTCAAGCATTTTGCATGCAAGGTAAGGTTATAACAATAACAAATGTTAATCCTATACAACAGAACAAAAATGCAACATTTCCGTATTCAATGCTAATGAAAACCAATTAACTTCTCTGGAAATCCAGTTTTGTGCATTTCAAGATGAAATTAAGCTATTATTCTCCATCAAAAAAGTAGCCAGGCTTTCAGAAATTCACAGCTCGTCCCGTCCGCCAATTAGGAGCGCAGCGCTACTAAGAAGTGGTTTAGTAAAAAATAGTGGGACAGTAAAGAGGTTGAATTTAAAAACAATACCCACGATTTGCGAGGGCAACAGCCGGGGAACGCTGTACAAGGCATTAATCGTCGCCTGCGAGCGGATTCCGCGAAAACGGCCGATATCGCACGAACCATCTCTCCGGGACACGGACCAAGCACGCCAAAAAGTTAAATTAAGGGGGAGTAGTTTGACAGCAAAAAATCATATTTCACCCGCGCAACCCTTACCTACCCCTCTCATTAAACACGACGAAAACAAAACACAATGCCTTCCCGCCAGCAGAAACTTTTCGTCTGGCGTTTATAGAATTCGAATTTCAATCTTCTGTAGTTTATTTTGCTTATACGATACGCTAAGCTTGAATTCAGAACTATAGATCATGTTCATGTTTTGGAACTAGAAACTCAATGTTGACGTGAAAAAGTTCAAATTTAAATGTTACCAAATTTTATTTAGGACCTTGTACAATTTGTACCTAATGACGTCTTTGTAGAAAACTGTGTTACCAAGTAATAAATATAATGCTATATCGTGGATTTCTCTCTTTGGAGGATCGTGCAAAGTGATACCCAAGTAAAAAATAATATTCGTATAATGAATTTTGCACTGTATTGTGCAACGAATATGGCATGTGTCATGAAAACCTTTCCTGCGCCAAACGCGAACAATCCCCTTCGAAAACATTTGAAACATGTGAAAAAGAGGCCGAGTTCTGTACAAAAGAAATAAATGTAGGATTGTCGGGTTCACCACTAAAAGAATTGACATCTATTCATCTATGTAAATGGGTGCCAAAGTACCAAAGGGACTAATTATAACAAAAGCCCGAGGTACGCGCTCAGTACCGGCGCTGTTTTTTGGGCGCGCGCCCGGCGCGTTTTGGACTCGTCAAACGCAACAAGATTTCCACATTTTGTTGTAACTTTTGAACCGTGTTTCTTTTAAGTTTATTACTAATGCGGAGAAAATGACAAGGAAAAATAGTGAAAAAGGAACTCGCGTCCAAGCGTCAAGGGCACGGTTAGGCTTCATTTACGGAGACGCGAGGAGTCGCGCGTGGCTTTGGGCGGCGCGGCTCGCACTGAATTCAAACATATGGCGTTGTATGAGTGCGTTTACGGAAACGCGATTTTACACGCGTTTGTTTGAAATGGAGCGTTTTTTGCGGCGGAGCCCGCGAATGGCATAGCCGCGTCACACGCGGCGTTTCATCACGGCAGCGCACGTAGCAGCAATGCCCGCGGCATACCTTCTCCCAGTCTTATTTGTAAATCGCACAACGGAGATGCAAGTTGAGAGTGGCAAGTTGCGACATGTGCAGGCCTAACGGCGCCATGGGCGCTCGCTTAGACTGCAGCGCTTGATATAATTCGTTACATAGGAATTCATACAATTTTATTGAGCGCCCGAAACGCAGCGTACAAAATGCGCGTCTCGGGCGCTTGTTATAACTAGTCCCTTAGTAGAAAGTTTAGTATGGTCCCTCTTTGTAACTGTTGAAATTGTAGCTTTGAAAACATGCCAAGTTGCATTATAACTTTAGGCCTCATTTACGGAGACGCGGGGCGTGGCGCGTCGCGGCAGTGTGGCGTCACGCGGCGCGTCTGACGTTTTTTCTGTTTACGGTGCGGCGGCGCGTGAAGCGGCAGTTATCATCCCACGCGTTAACATAAACATATGGCAATATACGTCTTGATTGTCGCGGTTTTTTTTGGGGTTATAATATATATTTTTGAAATGTGCTAATTAAAACCTTTCATTTGATACCCAACATGGTATGATTAAAAAATATTTTTTGTTGTTCATGATATGTCACCTAGAGGGCGCCATTTTCAATTGAATGTGTCTTCATATGCCTATAACCAGCGGACGATCAAGAAGCTTCCAACGATACCTCATTTGTCAAATTGTGATGAGTCTTTTAGAAGATAATATGTGGGAACAGACATAGATAAATACATAGAAACCGGTCAAAATTATAACCCTCCTTTTTGCTTCGCCGTAGTCAGGTAAAAACTAAAACCCAACTACGACAAAAAGACAACTAAAGAGATAAGGACATCACGGACAGACAAATTAAAAATCCGGAGTCATACGGAATCTGTTCGAGTTCGTTCGTTATACCAATAACCGAAGAATAAAGGTATTATTCTAAACAAGTTTTATTTAGGGGCGGTCAGTCGCTCCAATTGTTCGTCTAAGGGTCACCTTACAAGAAGTTTGTCAAAAAAAGTGGGAGTAAACGAATTTGGATCCTGAGTATATCGCAATAAGATTTAATCTCCAGTGCGAACTTTCAAATGAACGTGGAATGGGCTCGTTGGCTATGTTGTAAATTTTCTCCGCAAGAAAATTCACCGCAATACAGAGCAATGGCGCTAGTTTTACCTACTTCTTTCTATACTCCTTGCTACTATACCAGTCAAAAATCTGTCAAATAAAATGTATGTCATCTTGAGTTTTCAAATATCAACATTGAATTTTATATGTTTATTTAGACTCGGTATTAATTTATTTATCAATCAATAACACTTGTAATATTCGTTTTGGAAGTGGTTTTAGTGTTTTTTTCATGTTTTCTATGTCTCAGTTTCTTTTGTGGAATGTGATAAATTACGAAAATATTATTTACGAAAATAAATAATATCTCAGCGCAGCTAAAAATTTGAGCGTAGTCCTCTCGTCTCAACAGAGCGACGCCGACTGATTTGTGAAACAAAAATATGCTTGAAGTTGTAATGTGCGACGGAAGATGGCTTCTTCCACGAACTAAGAACGTCGTAAGTCCTACAAGCTTTGATTCGTAATAAAACCAAAAATAAAAGGAATAAAAAAAAAAGCCTACACAATTTTTTTTGCCTTGTTTTAATACATATAATCATCTAATTTTTATCATAATAGGCATTAGCATTTTAAGTACAAATCGAAAATACGTGAAAATTAGAGGTAACTTCGTGATATTTTTTTATCGAGAAAATTTTAATATTTTGTGTTTCTGTTCCACAAAAAGTTTGGAAATATCATGTAGTTACTCATACTATTTTTATTTTACACCTAAGTCTTATCAATTTCATGAAAAATCAAATTGAAGACAGGCAATTTTGCTTACTACCCGCCCTTAATTATAACACCGCGTGGGTAGAATCATGGTCACGTAGGTTTACAGGACCAAGGAATCAAGGCCACAAGCTTTTTTCTAAAATATCAATAACGATAATTTCGAAAGTACAACTTTCCTACCAAAAATCTTTTAGAGCTTCACTCATTCCAAGAATCAAGAAAACAGGACAAAGTTTCAAAAATCCAACCAACTTCAAACAAATTTATCTTACGACTGTATATGGAATGATTAGCACACTAATTGAATGTTATCCATATGTTTAACGTATTCTAATCGAAGTCTGGTCCGAGTATAACTGACCTCTTACTGTGCAGGGATCGACGCAGCATGTCGTCAACCTACGCCTGTAGTTTTTAACCAACCCTAAAGAAGCAAGTTTAAATAATTACCGGCGAATTAGAACGATCTTACATTTATTCGTTGCCATACCGCTTAACTTTTTGCGAACCATTCATTAGACGGTTCACGTAGAATCGAACACCGATTCACATTCAGACAACATAGCTCGTCTGCTTCACTTATCGACTTCCCACGACTTGTTCTAGCTACTTTTTATAAAACAATGCTTTCACGCAATGTAATAGAATCAGCGAATATGTGTAATAGGGCATCTCGATATTACGAACACGTTTCGGATACGTTCGTGACATTCCGATGCGGTTTGATTGGCCAGCATTCGATATAAATCAGCGGTTTCACGTCAGACAGAGCTAGTATGTTAGTAGATATCGACGGATGCACATTTGTATACACTTTCTGCATAGTTAACGTTGGAGATGTCGGCTGCAGCCTGCACTGCACGCGAGCTGTTGCTCTGACCACGTATTTGTTATTATTTGCATCGTCTTTTGTTTTCTATTTACTGCTACTGCTGTGTTTCACAAAAAAATATTATGCATTTATGGAATTTTATTGGAGTTTTCCCACCTGGAGTTATGCTATTATATCAATCAGATGTTTAATTTAATCGCATTCCTATGAGCACTCAAAGGCGTCCCGCACACGATTATTCAATAGCTGCGCACGGGCCGCTCACACACGACGAATCACGCAAAAACTATAATTATGAAGATGCACGTTCATTTGTTTCTTATACCACTTCCTGTTAAGGCACAGCTCATAGGGAAGGTTTTCTAGACGATTTAGTTGATGTTTTTGATTTACTTTTATTTTGAAATTAAGACTTATTATTAAACATTTACACATATAGCATACAGGGAAATTAATTTAGGTTTTTATGTTTAAAATTTTCTTTAATTATGCAGTTTGACCTTATTATTAGAAAAAATAACTTAAGTCCTGTAAGATTACAGATATATTAAATCGATCAATCAACAGACCATGGAATTTCTTTAGCGAGTTTTAAAACTTGCCCTTAACAGAGCCGTTATAAAAATAATTTCTAATCATTGTCTATAATTAATTAATCACTATAATTATGTTTCTTGTCGACAGATGTATTATTATTTCATCATAAAACCATTTTATTTATTAATGGTCATAACTAATACGATTATTTTTATAGGATTTACATTTTTCTTTATTTCATTTTTCATACTTATAAATTATATTTTTAAATATTAGACTAAAAAATTATATAAAACATTTAAAAATATAAAAAATAGTAGCCCACCGGTATCGGATTTACATTATTATTTTATATAAATAAAAACTATCCCTGCCCATTTTAACTGATTAGGTAGGTACCCATTTAGTAATTTAATCAATCAATGCTATTCAAGCGTTGTTTATCATAGTCCAATGGGCTAGCCCAATAGCCTGAGTAAAAATTAGGCAACCAACTTTATAATTTTAGAAATTTTATTAGAAATATGAGTTTTATTTCAAATTTCTCATCATCATACAATGGAGTTCTTTGAAATATTTTCTCAATTCAATTATAAAAGCCCTAAATTCTATTTCATTCGACTACAATTTAATAGGGTAGGATATTAAATTACCATAAATTAAAATGCCGAAAAACAAAAGCGGAACAAACGCGAATGCACCAGGCAGGCATAAAACAAAAGGGGTTCGGATGGTGGCATAAATCAAAATGCGACCGTTTGTGAGGAGGAAGCGGTCAATCATCCCCCTTCTTATAAAACACACAATGTGCTATGCTAGTTACCGGGTCCGGCTGGGTTATGAAGTAAGCGAGAAATAGACTGAGTTTTTTTTAAATTATGCACGAAAATATTATAAAACGAGTAAGTAGACATGCACCGTACGCAAAATAAGCGCTTTGACGTGGAGTTGCGGACACCAACCCGTATTATCTAATTAGACAGGCAACGTCATTACCTTTTTATCAATTTCTGGAAGCACTGAAAGAAAACCTGAACCTTTCCATAAAATAAGTTATTTGCTACAATAAAATTGATAAGTATTCACACTTACAAACTAAAAGCTTATCTTTTAACGATACAGGTACATATCGTGAGTCGTAACATAAAGAGGCCGTATCTCCCCGCTAATCTAATGGCCCTATTTGACATTATTATGGTACACCACAATGACATACAAAACACCTTTTGTGGTTAAAAAAAAAATGCTCTTTCTTAAATAAACGTTTGATTAGTATTAATAAGGAAAAAAACTTTTATTTTATTTACGTTTAACGAGGTGAGGCGGTAAGGCGGACACGTTTTGCAGTAAGCCTCAAGTTTCCAACGTTCAAATAAGGTAATATGATAATTTTCATTAGACTTAGTTGCAAAACTACATCCACTCTGGCGCACACAGTAAGGGCAAAAGGGTTAATGAATACAATGATAATAACCTACGTTATACTCATGCAAATTGACTTCGTGGCCCATAAAAGGATATTCTATTTAAAGTTTACCTTTACTTAACACAAATATGCCATAAATTTAGTTTTAATTCAATTACATGGGCTGGAAACGTACCAGGATGTTATATGGAGTGAAGAGTTGTTAAAAACCCATCAAGCGTCTGTTTACTGGGCACTTAGACTAATCGACTTTTCGAAAATGTTCTACCGCTTAACGAGCTTAGTACTCCCAGCCCATCTGTAATTATATATATTGGAACAAGTGATATCATTCATTAACATGATCAGGTAAACTACCTAACGACTTGTTTGTGTTAATAAAGTAAATTGAAAACCCTTTTATTAGAAAGGTGGATTCATACTACAGTTTAATAGAGCATTCACATGATACGATTTGGATCTATGTACTTGTTGAAGAGTCAATAGAAAACCAGCATCTGATAGTTTCATTATAAACTCGTCAATACTCTGTGCAAATTCCTTGATCGATGTCGGAAACATTTTATGGACTGATGGACCAATGCTCCTGTCTGTGACCAAACTGGCTATTTCCCCACTATGTTCAAATATTCAGCATACTGGCTATTTCCCCACTATATTCAAATATTCAGCATGTATGACGGGTAAATGTAAATACGCGAGTGACATAAGGACTACGCAGGTTCAGTCTGGCTCATTAGCAACGTTATCAAACAGGCGCGGGCCGCGGGCGCTGCGCATAAAATTATGCCGATGCATTAGTATGAGGACTGGCTTATATGGTGATGTGGAGTTGCATTTGGATATTACTTATTTATAAGGACATAACATTTGAGAAAACACTAACATACATTCTGAAAGCCTTTTATTCAGCGAATAAAATAAACGAATAAGTCAAAGAGAACAAATACTTACACTCCAGAGTAGTTACAATGTTATCAGATGTTTTTAGTAATATCAAAGTTTCAGTAATGTATGTGTACGCTAGGGTGGAGTGAAACCGACAAAAAAAATATTTTTATTTTTTTTCGTTTCTCCTGTATCGTTAATAGTTGACCCTTTAGCATAGAATTAAGTGTAAAAAATATCAGGAGCGTAGGACTTCATCTTCAGGTGGCGCACGGAGGATAGATAAACATAAAAGTCAGGTTATACTACATACTACAACCCGCTATTAAGAAGTGTTTTAACTATTTTCACTGTCATTATGTGTTTTTATTGCGTTCATAATAGCTTACAACTACATGGATACTTGTTATTTACCCATAATTTCGATCAGATTTTTCACAGAAAAGCTTCAAATTCAAGCCAATTTCACGAAAATTCGAATCTACTATACAAAGTTTTGTGGCTAGGTAAACCTGTGAAATGCCTAAATTACGGAAAGATTTATGTTGTCCATTAATTGGTCTACCTAAAAAAATAAGTGATAATGTGTTGCCGACGTATTTTGATGCAATCAAATACTATTTGTGGATACGGTGTGATTTAATTAAATTATGCAACGAAAAGATCCTGCAGTTGCGAAATAATTGCGACCGACATCGAAAAAATATGGAACAAACATCTATTCCTATTATCAGCCATCAAAAAGTTGTTGCGAGATTGATTTGATATTACAACAAGTCCAAAAATATTAAAAAAATACGTAATGAAAACAAAAAAACAAGATTTCTACGAAAAATCTTTGAAAAAGTTATTCGTTAATGCTACATGCAAGTTTTGTACTTGAGAGACGATCTAAAACAATTGTCTTAAATATACAACATAATTCATTCTTTGTGCATCCAGAAAATGTATTGCTTTGTTACAAGATGATGCACCAGAAATAAGAGACTTAGCTCTTCGAACAATTTTGAAGGCTATGGTACAGACCAAAGGCAAGAAAATACGTCAGTTTCAGCACACTGAATTCAGATTGAAGCGTCACAGTGGTACGATTTAATAGACTGGTCAAAAAAACAAGTTACCGAGTCATCAATGACAATGAAATACAGTGACGGCCAAATCAAAGAGATGATGTCATCTGGAGGCAATTTATTGTATTTCCAGAAGTTCCCTTGTCACACCCAGGCTGTAGAGCGATGTGTTAAGCTTGTAACAGAAGCTTCTTCATTCGTTTGCGGACCAGAGGCAACAGATGGGTTCCTAAGATCAAGAATAAAACCTAGACAAGACTTACCAGTTTATGACACAAAATCACAATATTTCGTTCAAAAACAAAGACCAACGACTCCTGAAGAAGGCCCTGAATGCTCTTTATAAAAGTGTATTTTGTTAAAATGTATATTATTCATTCAATATCGTCAATAAAAAATTATAAAACATTCGTTTTTCATTATGAATACCTAATATTTGTAACTCGAGTTTTAGCTATTAAACTGAAATTTTGAAATATGGTGCGCCACCTGAAGATGCTCACTGAGCAGGCTGATATTTTGCGAACATGTATCTTACTTCCCGGGTCAGTGATTGGTAATACAGGAAAATCAAAATTAAAAAAAAAAAAATTTCGCTCCACCCTAGTGTACGCTATGTAGGTATATATTGTAACAATATTCTGATTTAAAAGAGTGTCCGTGGAGTTTCCTGCCCGTTCTTCTTCATAGGAAGGTTCCTATGAGCGTAGTAGGTACTACGCTTTGGAATGGGCAACTAGCTTCATCTCTCTGACTGACCGACAATTCAAAAGTGCCTGTAATTGGTTTATTTGAAATAAATGCTTTGAGTTTGAGTTTGATACCATGATAGCTGTCTAGTAAAGTAAGTCTACTATTTACTTTTTTTTACAAAACTTGCGCAGTTTCTTTTTAAGTCTTGCCAGTCATGTAAACCCTGCCCGGTACAATCGCATACAGCGTTGCACCGGATGGATGTATGCTTTTAGCGAGGACCGCGATACCGACGAGTTTCGGCGACATCAGTCGATAACACACGACTTACGGCCACGGCGACACGTACGGCGGATATATTTAAACCATTGCGCGATAAAAGTCCCGGCTCAGAGCAAATATCTTGTTTTTATTGCCGACTGTACTTGTTTATTTGCACTCTACGTTTTTTTACAGGGAATTTTAATGTGGGTATTATTTCACTCAGAGGAACGTCCAAACTCTGCGCCGGCGCCGTTTATAGTACCTACTATTCTGGTAATAATTTTAACATTTAATAAACCTTTCTGAATGACCCTTATATAGGGCCTTAATATGATTGTTCGATACATTAAGTAATTTAAATGTTTATGAAAGTAAATAGAGTTTCTGAATTGAATTACAAGTTGTAATAACAGCAATAAATTCAATTGAAATATTAATAATTATAAAAAGGTTTCTGCTCATGTAAATCTATAGATCCATAGGCCTTTGGAACAGAAATGACAAATGGATATTGGATTCTTAAACAAATAAAATCTCCCCAATCTTTTTTTTTTAATATTTGATTATCAGGGCATCTCTCATTTTGAAATTGGTAATATCCATAGTTTTCCCAAAATTGCGCAATTTACTTCAAAGCACTAAAAATACTCTCACACAACCAAATTCAACCCATTAAAAAATAATCAGCCCTCACAGAATTACCTTAAACCTCAAAAAAATTAACCCTTCCTCCGCCACGCTATCACTACTCCTTAAAACAATAAAGCATGTATTACTGCGCGCCCGCGGCTGGCAATATTCCGTGCCTGATTTATCGGGCCTTCCTTTTGTTTACTCAGTCTCATTGGCGGGCCGCACCGTGTAATTAATATCAACGTTAAACGCAAACGTTTATTTGTTCGATGTGCGCAAGAGTCGATCGCGAGGGCTATTGTAATAGACGCTGAGAGGTTTGTTTGGTCGGTTTTTATGAGGGATATTTATGATTGTGAAAGTTCAAAGTATGATTGCCCAGTACATTTGAGTAGGTACTTGAGTATTTTAATGAACGTTGGCATTGTAATCTCAGTCTCAATCTTCCAAAACACAAAACACCTCTAATTTACCTACTTATTCCATTGCCTACATAAGGATGCATATCCGGTACGGCTCTAATAATCCTTCCATATCCTAAGGGCACGTCTGCCCTACCATTACCGCGACCTCCAGTCTACTCCTTGATATGCAATGGTCACTGTAGCCCCATGAAACATCTTTGGGTTCATTCAAGTAATCGAGTCTGGTCAACCAAGTCGGTTCATTTCATTCATTTTTTGACATTGATAGTCGCTGAGACGAAATTGCGACTTGAATTTGAATGTTTTTAAGTGCGATATTTGGGTTTCAGATATATTGGATCTCGAACCTTGAAACCAGCTAAGTCTTATAACATTTTTATCTCGTGCTTTACAGGTGACCCAAAGAGCAATCACCCTTCAAAGTAGTGCTGGGCTGGGTTAAGACCCCTACATTTCGCCTACCAGTATCGTTGCCTGATGTACCAGGTGAACTCAAAAGGTTCCGGGACCTGCCCTGTTAGACTATGTATATGACACTTGTCAGTTAGTATACCAGCATGACAACACCCAGTTCGATCAAGCTAAAGTTCAAGTACGTTTCTTAAGCAGTAATGTATTCTGATGGGCCTTCAAGGCTTGCTCATTTGATGTATCCCTACGCTGCCCTTTTCAAACAACAACAACATCTGAAGAGCAAAGTCCCGTTGCACAATTACCGCCCACCTCGCGATCCATCACCGCATCCTTGGCTCGGCAATTAATATCAATGTATACAGCGGTATACTGGCGAATATCTCGATAGTTGGGAACCAGCCGAGTCAACAACCTGCGCACACGTCACTTCGCTCGTTTGCCCATCACTCAGAATGTTTATTTTTCAATTTAACCCGTCAGTGGCGAGGCCGGGAGGGCCCCGCTGAGTTAGGGCCGCCACACACAGCGTCGACAGATTACCGCGTGCACAGCGCCGCCTACCGGCTCCGCCCGCAACTGCACCAACCCTGAACCACTTGGCCCACTTGCTATTAATTGCTGGTTGTGGTTATTAGTTGATTAGTACGTTGGGTTATTTATTAGATTTGTGTTAATGTTAATATGTTGTTTGAACATCAATTTAAAAGCAACGATTATGGTTTATACGATATTAATCTTATTTTATTATTGTTTTCATGACAGCAGCTGTTTAAAGGAAAGAAGTGTATAATTATAGACATTAATGAAACGGACACTATTTACTTAGTGCTTGCTAGTTTGTATCACTCACCATCCTGTTATTAGCACATAATTATTATGCCAGAGAAAAATAGCAAGCAGTCAACACAAAAGTAAAACCTGTATTTACTATTTCTATCACTCGACCTCGATTAACTCGCCTGCTGAATCATCAAGATATACAAACTCTATCAACAACGCGAACCAAATAAAATACATAAGGTCACACAAAAGTCGGTGCTATCGCGGGCAGCCCTACAAACAACCCGTGGCATACAGGCGTCGAGACCTACAATTAGGGCCGGCCAACAAGACCACGACCGACCGCCGCTAATACGCACTCCACCAACTAGTTACACACACGCCAATCTTATTAGCACACAACATGCGCGAAAATGTTCCTTTACCGCCACGGAACATGGCCGTATACATCGCAGACAGAAGTTTGAGGGTTAAAACATCACTATGATGCTTTACAACTGTATCTTTGCTACCCGTATTACCGAAAACTGCTTTTATGCGACTGGTAATAGGGGTGATGTCGAGTGTAGAGGGGCCTTGGTAAGTAAGGTATGGGAAAATTGTTCTTTATTGTTTATTGGCTCAACCATTCATCAATGAGTTATTACACCGTGAGTAAAGTAAAAATATTGGGTGAAAATTGATTTTTCTCAAGACGGATTGCACGAGACGTGCTTAAATCATCAGGTTCTTGGTTAAAACTCGTGTATGTGTTGTGGAGTTAATTAGAATTGATAGGATAGAATTCTCGGGAGTCGGCATTAGTGGAGAAAAGGCATAGCGCCTAGAAAGCTTGGAAATACTGAGATATGTTTACATCCTACTAGTAATTGCAATATATGGGTATTCGAATTGCTGTGTGAGGAAATTAAGACATTTGAAAGCTATGAAGACAAAAGTGAGAAAAGGTACTAGAGATATGGTACCATTCTGCAAATCAGGACCACATTATGCGTATTTTGAATCTTCTGGTACATCATCACTCCATTCGAGTCACACCTCCTTAATAAAGTAGACCACGGATGATTTGTGTGGACCACACGTGTGCCTGGCGCCGTGTTGTGTACCAGGACCACACAGGCGGCAGGCGGTAGCCACCACTCTGTGGTTAACGTAGCGGAGGACAGCCGCAGGCGATGTCTACGGTGGACTGCTGGAGCGGGTCGCTCTTAGTTGGGCAGCTTTTATTGGGTCCAGTTTGCTTTTTGAATAATTGGACACATAGGTCAGCCCGAATTCGACAAGCGTTACTGCGAAACACACCGACTTGTTCCGCTAGTAGCTGCAGTATTCGCTAGTGATTTAAATGATCGTCATTCAGTTGAATATTAAAGAACTACATGTCCACGAATAACACAATATACAAATACGCCTATTTAGTCTGTTGCCCCTACAATTTTCAGCAGAGTTAGAAACTGAAAACCGTCAAAAGTTTAAATACTAACTAAATCCTGTTTTATTTCCCAAACGTCTTTCTCCCTAACTTGTAACACATCGCGGGTCGCAAGCAATCATTTTCACAAGATATACGGGTTTCTGACGCGATGATCGCGATTACAGTGATTATATAGCTCCGTGCGTGGTGGTACACCGGCCTATTATCCAAAGCGCGCTTTATTGAAAAATTAATTTACTTCACTTATATCGCTGACATTTTTATAGGTAATTAATAGCAACCTAACGGGGTTCGTTTCGCTTGATGGTTAATTACCGTGCGCCTTCATGTTTGCCTGGTACTAAAACTTTTAGAATGCCTATTATGACGATAATTATTGCTAGGTCCCAACCTAGCAATTAACGTTAAAGTGCTATGATTAAATCTTCTATCGTCAATCATAAGTAGATCCTGACTATTCTAACACATGGATTCAAAAGAGGAACTGGTTCAGCTTCCAGAACAAAACTAAAATCCATGCAATAACACACTTAAAAGTTATATAGAGTAGGACAATTTATTCTTATTTGTCATTCTATCCAGTCAACTTTGGTCGTCAACTTATCCCCACCTAAGGTTTCCATCACTTCCATATTTGTGGGCGCCAAGTGTAATGATTTCCTAACTGTCAGTCTGACAGTAAGTACCAACATCAGGGCTTCAAACCACGTCGGTGGGTACGTGCCCGAAAACTACGTGACGATGCATATTCAATGCATTATACAAGTTATGGATTTTTGGGGGAACAACTTCAAAATGTTCATTGTAAGTTTAATCATCAGATTGATGAAATACTTACGTTACCTTTTTTATATTGGACTTGCAATTATGATAGAGTCGGGAGGCATCATCACCATGAAAATCTGCTGGACGGTGGACATCCGTACAAACGATCTCGAACGGTTACAAACGCGATCTTTTAAAAGTGCATTTAACTTTGTAATGTTCAAAAATAGCTCAGCAGTCTTAAAGACAATTCAACAATAAATCCATAAAATCCTTTGTGGTGACAGAACTGGGCATCAAGACCACTGTTTACAAAATAAAACGTTATTTAAAATATCTTTAGCGAAAATTAAGAGCACTGTATAAGTGTATAGTGGGTAATTAAAACTATAAATATAAGGAGAGAGCCACAAGACCATTTAAAAGTAAAATGGCGCCTGCCAAGGAATGTTGAAACAATAATTGTGTCAGTGTTAATTACTTGTTTGTGGTTAACGCGCAATAATTGCTCCCGCTCGAGAGAAATTATTGTTTGTAGTCTTGGAATCATGACCCAAAGTGTTCTGATTACTTCCTACTCCAATTTCTATGTTAATTTAAAAGTGAAACTTTTACATATTATATCCCTCCACACATAGAGTTCCGCAACGCCGTCGACACCATCGACGGCGTTGCGGGCAAGTTGCAGACAAAAGATCCAAAACTCACTGAATTTCACTGAGACGGTTTTAGAAGAACCACTTTACAAGAAACGGCATGTTGGAAGTAAAAATGCTGTTGGACATTTAAAAATAACTACTAGTTCTGATCAAATAGTTTAAGCAGTTCATGTATTTTGTACTGAACACCTCTCGTTTTGGTTGCTACGCCCGGCTAGTTATTATGCGTGGCGACGAAGCTCGACTTCAGGTTATAAGTATTTACATTTATTTTAAAGGGCCTGAAGACAAGAGGTATATTGGATAGGACACCTGGCGTTGTACTCTTTCTCAATTTCAGAGCCACTATGGTGTCTTTTAATTTTCCAATATTGTCTTGATTCAGTACAGTACAGTTGTTGAGCTCCTTAAGTTCCGAGTTGAGCTCCACTATTACTGACAAATGCTTGCACTGACTGGACAGGTCCACTCAAATCGTTGTGGTTCTTTCCTCAAAAGACCATTTCAGACGCTAATCCACATGGTCCTCATATGGCCTGACCAAGATTATGTCTGGACATTAAAAGAGACTGCCTCTGAGTTTGTTTCGGCCTTTCTTCTTAGAGTAGTCAGATAGGAAACGCAGACCTCATCTAGCTTATTTCTAATATGACGTGTAAAAGTGATTCCAATATCCTATTTACTGAATAAACAATTTCATTTCATTTCATGTTCTTACTTCTCCGCCAAACCATCATCTTCGTCTTAGATGTGTGATGCAGCGTTTCCTTTTAAACTTCCCACCGTAATATTTTTCATAAATGCATTTTAATTTAACGTTCAAGTTATCAATAAAATTAAAACAACAGTACCAAGACAGCTGCCTCTCATGACACCCCGTGAGATTATTGTATCTTTTCTATAAACTGTTTACAACGTATCATTATTAACGCGATTTTAATTACGATAGCTATAAGTACCTTTAATTTAACACTTCCATTATCATGTTTATGGCATGTGATATTGTTAATTCACTTATCCTAGGTACTTAATATTAATAAAAACTAGCTATTTGTGGCGATCATTAATACACTATTAACAGCTGGATAACAAACGTAAGTCTTCGATTGATCACACTGCATCTGCATTTCTAAATCTTACATCATTGTCACTGGACTATCTACTATTAGCTTTTCAGCAAAATCATCATCATGAATAGCCTTGTCCCACACAAAGCCTTCCCTTTCTGCCATGGTACCCTGGTATAAGCAAGTCTCATCCAGCTCTTACCTGCGATCTTTTGTAGGTCCAAACTGCAGGCGAATCCGTGAAATCATCATATCGTCTGACATATACATAAAAAGTAGCCCTGTCAGTTCATACGACGTTGTATACAGTTACAACTCAGTTGAGCTAAATTATTTGTTTACCTCTTCAGTCGGAATTATAACCTCGTTTTAACACATTACACGCTTTTTTGGACGTTTGTAGAGATTTATTAGTATTTTCTCTGAATCAGCAGAAATGTAAAGTTAAACACTCTTGCATTTTATTTATTATCCGTATGTTTTAAACCGCAGTAAAGGAAGTCAAGAAACTTTATTTTACCTTAATGGCGACAAGGACTTATGAAATAAACTTACCTGATTACTAGAAGCTCAACATTTTTCAGGGAAATGGTGATGAAAACAGTTAACTTACCTGAAAAAGGAAAAATCATCGTAAAGATACGTTGAATGGTTTCAGAAGTCTCTTTAAAGCATGAACTTTCAAACTTAATCGCTTGATTGGAAGACGTTTTGTTACCAACACATGTACCTACTTAAATGTCGTAACAATATGTAGTTCGATGGATAAAGTTTTTATTACAAACAAACGTGTGAGAATAAATCCGTGTCAATCATAAAGAAACTCCAACAGTCATATCCTTTTAGTGCCGACGCTTAACAAACTCGTGTCTCAAGCAAATATCCACGGAAACTGTTGTTAGATGCCATAAACGAGAACTATGTGAGAATGTCGTGACTCCGGCCTATTGCCGAGGTACTACGGACCTTACACACGCACAGCTAAGAAAGGTAACCAAGACGCACGTGTTACTCATCAATTAAAATCAAATTAACAATTTACCTGTCAAAGGCAATTTGCATTGTCCAAACTAGGATAGATACACCTATTTTTGCGCCAACTGATTTTGAACTTTGTGAGTTAAAAATAAGATGCAAATTCTTTCATCAGTGAGTCAGTAGTCTTATAAAGATGAGTGGCTAAGTCAACAAATTGCGTTGGACACTGGCCGCCTATGCCTTATTGTTTTTTAATGGCTCGTCCCGCCCCCGCCGTGCCTTCATCATCCATCATCCTCCTTGAACATCCACTTTTGACGTTTTTTCTTAAAGTTGTTCAAATAAAAAAGAGTCGAATTCCCCGCGGCGTTCACTGACATTCCTTAGAAAGTTAAAACAACATATAAATTAATAAACGATCGTAAGGGTTAATGTTGTTGGTATAGTTAGGATAGCGTTTATTCGATACCGATTAAAACACGATTTAAAGTAGAATTAAGTCTGATGCCATATTATAATAAAATATGTCTGGAGTGATCGTGCTCAAGGAACGAATAACTTTGTTTTCAAACTTATGCAGTTTGCTAAACGTGGTAGTCACTCAGTTTTTTTAATAAGATGGATGGCGATACCGTACGAGTCGTCAGAAGCACGAAAGTCTGACAACCAGTCTAACCAAGGGGTATCGTAATACCCAGTTACTGGGTTGTGGAGGTCAGATAGGCAGTCGCTCCATGTAAAATACTGGTATTCAGGTGCATCCGGTTAGACTGGAAGCCGACCCCAACATAGTTGGGAAAAGGCTAGGCAGATTGATTGGATGGCGATACCGTATCTATCTCTCCATCGTGCGCTGGATTAGTTAAACATCTCCTATTCACAGTTATTATACATATTTATAGTCACATTTAAAAATAATATAAGTACCAATATTTGTCATCCCTCATTGAACCAGTACAAAGGTGACCTAATAAATATTCCACCCAGGGCAAGTGTCCCATAAACTTGCTATCAGTAATACAATCGCGGACAGTTCGACCGACCCATCTGCCGTCAATACCACATAGTACCTATACGTCATGGGCTCCTGGTAATAACTTACGGGTCTTTAATAGTAACCTATGTAAATTCATGTCACCCTAATGAGACGTATGGGGCGTTCAGTTGGGTTTTTGAAGGGATATCTAAATGAGTGAATATTTTAAATGCAGAGAAGTTTTGGCTTGTGTTTATAGTTCGTGCATACAATATACAAATGAAAGGTCAAACAATTGCTTAATTTTTTTCTCTTCTTGTTCATGAAACCTTCATATTGACTAAGACTATGCATGATTGGAATTGGAACGAAGCTCTTTAACGCGGCTTGCAGTAGAAGTGAACTGGTAGAAATCGTCACATAACGAAATGCGTTATCCCCTCCAGCGAGAGAGAAAGTGTGTATGGTCAAAATGAAAATCCAAGGTGGCGGCTGCGAAAATTTTCAAATTTTTCATCATCGGTGTGAGTTTCATGGTTTTCAAGGGGGCTTATGCCAATCGTGCAGTCAAATGTAATTCAAAGATTGCGGCTCCAAAGATATTTCTTTCTTGCTTTCATTATCACCATCCTTGGAAAATGAACTAGTGTCACAAGAGGGCGGCACAGCCCCACCCCCACTGGTAACCATCTAGCCATATAAATACCTTACTAGTCGCTATTCTCAGTTTTCTTGAGTTGGTACATAATCTTTTCCTAAAAGTAGACGATACGGCAAAACAAAAAAATTAAATGAAGCCAGAATGTAAAAGAACAATTTTGTCGAAGTAAAACAGCTTGTCAATTCAGGAAGTGCGACATACCTATAAGAAAGGGTTCCGCGTGGCTCACTTCTCATAAGCAAAGAAATTCCCACTAGATCGTTCGCTGGAAGCGTCACAATAAAAAAACTAAACGCTCAAAAGCACGCTAACTAACGAGATCCCAGCAAAGTTTTATTATTGTTGTATAGCGGCCATAAAAATGGCGCCTGTCGAGCTTTTATTGATCCGTGAATGGTCGACGAATGGCCCAAGAGACCTCTGTTACGACCAATTTAACCGATATCAATTAGCGATGTTTGATATATTTGAAAGGCAATAAATTAGTTTTCAATTTGCGTGGTATCCTTAAAGTATTTGTAATTGACCCTTTAAGAACTAGGAGACCATGACTCAGAAGAGAATTTTAGCAATTCCAGTATTTCGCCAATTCATGAATTCATTAATTGGTCACGGTGTAAATTACACTTGGACTTATGGGGGTCGGAGGAATTGCAATGGATGTTGGAATGTTAAAACAATGACTGTCCAAGGGCTTCCACTACTGGCTTTGGTATTTTTTGTATTGAAATAAGTTACATATTTACACGGTTCAAAAGTAACAAGATATGTTTTATTTGTTTGTCATTAATCGCGCTGCGCTCACGCATGCCGTATGATTGACGCACACCGCCGCCCGCGCAACGTTTTACATATAAATTACCAATTACAGACCCCTCACAGATTTCACAGAGTAGCAGAGGTGGCATTTTTAAGATATTTATAATGTGTATTTATTCATACAACATGTTTATTTAAAAAATGCCTATTAAATTAGATATTTTTGTAGGCGTAGATAATGAAGACCGGATTTTTAATCGACGTGGATTGCATTGATTTGTGTATTTTATCGATAAACTAGCATCGGTTGCCTAATTGGGCTCACACGCTCTGTGTAGGAATGCATCGACCAAACAGAGATGTATTAAAATAAATGACATAATTCATAATTACCAAATCTTAAGACAGTTGTTATTCAGTATACCTATCAGTTTTGGTAACCAACATTATTAAGTGATTTACTTCAAAAGTTCTTCGTAAAAATTCAAGTCATTCTAATTTCTTCTAAAAGTTTCATAACTAATACTTGTTAGATTATATTTTCTAGAGGCAAGCAAACACAAATACTTACACTATCAGAATCGATATACCTACATAGCATAAATCAGTGGTAATCTATACATTGTAAAGCCGCCTCCGCAGTAACGGTAGCCACTTCTAATAATGAGTAATGAGGTAGAAAGAATGCAGGATAACAACTGACGGGCAATTGATGGGAAGCATACCGCCGCATCGCTTCTGCCCGCCTGGTAACATTGTGCATTAAATAGACACCGCTCATTAAATTCCATGATTGATTTTGTGGCAAAACCAATACAGTAGTCGCTACCGGTATGATTAGTAATTAAAATACGTCTAATAAGACTGAGATAGGCAAACAAGTTGCTCACGACTGAACAGTCCGTTTTAATGAGTTGACATTGATAAATGACTACCGAATTGTGAATTAGCATGTGATTCGAATAAGTTTCAAGATCAAGATTCATTCATATCGGAATTTACAAACTGATTCGCAAAGCTTTTAGAATTTAGATTGTTTATTATAATCAGAGAGGACGCGGTAGAATTGGAAAGATAAATTGCATGATGTGCAGCTAGAGAAACTAAACTGCTTGACTACGTAATGTGGAGCTATTTCATTTTAATGTTCTTAACAACAGCAAATCTTTCAATCAGATACCAAGCAATCATAGGATAGCAGGTATGGTGAGTAGGCAAGCAGAGGCCCAACCGCCGCGCGGCCGCGGGCACGCACGCGCTCTCGCCAAATTGCCCAACTGATGCAAAATACCCCCTTGAGGTTACAAGGTCTCTAACGGTTCCTTTCATGATAGAGCCTCTTGTATCACACATTTCCTGAGAATCATCGCAAAATGTTGCTAACGGTTGGCACTCATTTATTTTGTTATCTTTACTTGAAGCTGTCTCATTTTCATATTGGTTACACGGACAATGTTCTGTGAATTCAAACATAACGATAGCTTTATTTCCACGTGCATCGAAATTGATTGTGAGAACATTACGCACGCAAGAATGTCACACCGCCACATAGTACCAGTTCCCATATTCCAGCGACAATTTCCTGGAACATTTAGCATTACACTTATAATATCGTATTGCTTTCCTATCACGTTCAGAGATGACTTTATTTTGATATTGCACGCTTGTACTTTATCACCCATTGTCTTTTTTATTCACACTCCTACGTGCCTCAATGTCGGCGCCTGAAGTTTGTACATATTTCACTAATGTTACATTGTCATTCGGAAGAGGTGTATGAACTGTGAAAGTGCGCTTTGAATGAGTATCACTCGAGCTGACGGCCTGGGTCGACGTCATCCTAACGGGCTGACGCCTGACAGCTCCGGACGTTGAGCAAACTTTAATGGATTTTGCATCAATAGGTAACGAAAAGTTTGATGGAAATGCTAGCGCTCTATCTCTAAGTATACACGGCATGCAAACAATGCAAAGTTTCCCTTTTGATATTTGTGACGAGTTATCAATTGAATGAGAATCTTATCTAGCATTTCTGGCATGAGCCAGGTTCATTGTGCCATAACAAAATATCACAGCGAAGAGAATGTCCGCATCATGCATACTTCCCCGATTCAATTTTATAAAATAAACAGAGAAGTGTCACGGAGCAGGCCATAACGATTCTGTTTTACGGAGCTAGCGTGTTCCACTCGAATAATGTACAGCAGATAGGGCGCTTTTTGTTTTGCTAAACGGGCAAAGTTGCTCGCGTGCCGTCGACGTCCTGCGGTCGGGATATTTTTATCCTTACTTGCTTTATGTGTCAGTACCTAATCGATAGAGTAACCTTGGGAACCAGAAGGTCATCGTGACGAAATATAATAAACCATGAAGTGACAAAGACTTAAACGTAGAGACTATTAAGCAAATCTCTTCAATTTACATGTCGTCGAACCTAAGAATTTAATTTATAAATATTCAAAAATCTGTTAGAAATATTAAGCATTCTTGTTGAACATTGTTTGAATTAATGTGACATCCAATAAATATCTCGAAACCCGTCAATACATGCATGTTTAGAAAATATTATTACCAGCTAACACAAATTATGAAACGAAATCCCAAGAGACACATTTTAAGTTAATCGATTTCTAGGGTAACCAGGAACATATGAGGATTTTTTTTCGAATAGTTTTTCAGTGTAGTATCAATTAGGAAACGTTCTGTGAGATCCGCCTCGACGTTAGCGCTCCGATGGCGGCAATTAGAGCTGCTATGGCGCCCGCGGGACACCGCCGGATGCCCGGAATGTCTGAACTCCTGGCGCGGTATGCGACCCTGGTAATTATCCTCGGGTGATGCACGGTCTATTGCTCCTGGTGACTAATTAAAAACAATTTCCGTGATTTATTTATTAGTGGTCCGTTATTTATGAGTCACCCCAAATATAGCATAAGTTATAAACATATTTGAAATAAGTTGCATGTTATGCTATGCGAGTAGTAAACTCGATTTAGTTCCTAACTGAGATAGAACCGAGGATTAAATTTTATATGTATAGGCATTTATGATTTACTTTACAAGGAATAAATTTGTTTCTAAGTCATCTTCCCACCTACCGGCACCGAGCTTATTACATGGCAAACTGAAAGCTTCTGCATCAGAGTAAGTACATTGGTTCAACGATGCAATGTAAGTAAATAGATGCGTGATATTTAAGTGATAATCTAAGCATCACTCTCACAATATCAAGTAACAAGATACTGTCCCATACAATTAAACATGAAAATCATAGGAACGCAAGATATTTCATATAGTAACGACTAGTGATGAGCAACGCTATCTATCGATAAATCGGAGACGCGCAGCGGGGGCTGGCTTATCGACTCGACATCTGGCGCCTAAATTCTTACATGCAACGTACACCGGCTGTAAATAAGGCAGGAATCGCCACTGACAGACAGACCAACGGAACAATATACGACTATAGCTATGCTAGTATGGATATGGCCAGGCCAATTTATAATCAATAAACGGTTTATAATAAATCACATGTTAAAACGTTGAATAAATCAAAATACTATCTGAGCCAATTAAAATGAGCATGCTGTTTTCAATTTCTACGTTTTTGTAAAATTGAATAATTATGTATTTAAACCCGAAGAGCTGAAACAAAAAAATATGAAAAGATCGACAAACTCGGATCTCCCACTATGAATTATCAGCGTTTTAAAAAGTGACACGACACAGATAATCATATCCTTTTTTTTAAATATGTCGCTTTGTATAACACGGTTTAGATTGAGATTTGCAAATAAACAGCAAATCTCTAAAGTCCTAACGTCAGCAAATCCTTATCAGTTTTCATAATCATACATTGAATAGAATGTTGGAACGACAGGTAAACACTGAGATACAAAACCTGCACTTTTCCACACCTTCCAAATATCGACTCTAATCGCTTAGCATCAAAGTTCAAAGTGCTTTTGACATAAGAATAATAAATTTGAGGAGTATCATGACACGTGTCAGTTTCGCTGCGAGCTGTCAGAGCGGAGTAATATATTTATTTATGTGCTGCCGGCCGTAGCTGCTGGCTGCCGTGTAGCCTCTGTCAATTATGACGTGAGAACGGTACCGGAATACTTCTTGAGAACCTATGATGCGCTGATACTTCCGTCTATTGGGCGATGTGAATCAATAGAAATCAAATCAAAAAAAAAAATAGAAATGTGAATCATTATTGTTAAAATTGGATGTTTATTCAAAACCCCACAGTTCTATCAGAGATAATTTCCATTGAAATAAGATTTCCTTTACTAAATAATTTAAAATACTAAAAAATAAGAACATACATACTACAATAAATAATTTGTCACTTATTAGAATGAATGAGAAAAACACACGCCATAAAATCAGGACTTATTTTGCAAGAAAAGGGTAACAAACATACAATCAGATACGAGTCAAAGTTGAATATTGTTAACTTATGTGCATACTAGGCTATTCGATCGGTATGTTACTGCAAATTAAACTTCCCAGAGCGCCAGCTCATCATATACGACGCATATAATAATGTTATGTATTTAATTAGGTACTCGTAATTATGTGGATCAATGGCTCACTAACTATGCTAGTGTATTGGGTTCGTATGTTTGTTTGCCACTCTGTACTCAAATAAATAAAGTAGATGTTGTATCAATGGAATTTTTCATGAATGAAAAAATGGAATGTTATCAGCTAAGTATGCTCATTTAAACTATGCTCATATAAACAGGATTTTATTAAATTCAGAGTTTAGCAAAGCAAACATGTTATTGTCTCCAATGCTGATTTTAATATTCTAATAGACTAAAAAAAATATCCAAAAAAAAAAACTTTTCTATAAAACATCTGAATCTATTTTTATATAAAAATCGGAGACGAAATTATTCACCACATTTTTCCATTGCCACCCAGAACACAATTTCCATTTACAAAAAATATGAACTAAAAAAGCAACCATTAATTTATCAAAAGTTTAATTATGAAATATGCACCAATAAATCGTTGTCGTTTGTACGGACGACAGGCATAGTCGGGATTCCGACTGTGTACGTATTTTTTGTCCCTCTCGCACCGACTATAAACACGACACGGTTAATTAAAACGGTATATTAGCATAAACAAATAAAATGCCCCATTACGAATTCAATTTACAATCTTTGAAATCGGTTAAATTAGTCGCAGTAAATAATATCTCGGATACAGTTTCGATAATAGCGCTGGGGCACAAGCCACGAGCGGAACCCGCGCCGCTCCGATTAAACACCACCGAAGTACTTATTATATGCATTGACCATTCAAGATCATCTTCAGTTTATGAAGCTAACGGTGCTTCTATACCACGACGTATTAATGCCACCATTTGTCCAGTATTAGTGAGAGACGGAGCTATACGAGGCCACTAGCACCATCCTTTTTTCGCAGTAGAATAAGGCATTAATACTTCATAGTCAGGCCCCAGTTCTTGTCTTAAACATCATTTTGAAAGGATGCGCTTTTAGCGAGGGAAGCAGCCTCTTTGTTTTTGTCAATACTGGTTCTTAGTTTATTTTTGAGGAAATAAGTTATGGTTTTTTAAAGTAACTGTGAAACTGTCCCTTCGATTTTTATATTTATTAAGGCCATTAAAGCCATTTAGGACAGTGTTCCTACTATATAAATCTTTGTTACTATGTTTTTACTAAAGTATCGCTTGGTACAAAACATTGAGATGTCTCTATACCTTCTTGGGAAAAAAAAATCGCTATATCTTGTAACTTAAAGCAGATAACATGTGGTGTAACGTCGCCCGAGTGGATCGATGCCTTCATTTAAATTTGGTGCGTTGAATATGGTAAATAGTGCAAATTATTAATTATACGCTTATTTTATACAATTAATGTTATATTTGATTGATTCACTACCAGTCTGATAAATAATTTAATATTTTATCTGGTGCAGTGAAATCTGAATGTCCTTTTTATGGATACTGGTTTCTTATGGTACCTTCATTACCAGATATAGGTAATATCTGAAACTCAGACGAAGAATCATGAAATAATAATATCTTCGTGCGCCTGAAAAACACTAATATCCAAGTAAATGGTGGAAATTCACCACCGGTCTACCATCACAGATGTAACGTCAATCACAATCCCAACTACGAATTAACAGTAATTACACGCGTCCAAATCATAAGCGTGCACAGGTATGCTGCCCCCCCTGCCTTCCCCTCTGGGTGCGCACGCGGCGCTCGACGGGGTGCCATTGTCCCGCTGTCAGGCACGAAAGGCGCCCCACACAACGACTCGGTAGGCACGACCTGGCTGCCGCGGTATCGATAGCATTAAGCCAAGTGAACATTTATATATATAAAAGTGCGGTGCGGCCGCCTGTAGAGTGCGTTGGTTAAAAAAATATGTACGGAGAATTTTTGGCGCGGCAGACTTGATTCTGCTGCCTTTGTGTTCAGGTCCATGCCTCGACTAGCTAGGATTATTCTGTGTTCATAGCAGAACTCAATGGCAACGTTATAGGTACAGATCATAGATGAGGTACATGGATTAACACAATGTACGCGATAAGTGAAAGTTCAAAACAAATGAGATCAGTCACCACATTATCGTGTCATGTTAAGCAAAATCCTGTCGTATCATGAAAGCTACTGGAACTTCGATTCCTGGGCACTTTCTAAACAAAAATGACTATTGTAAATATAAATAATTCAAATGTATATTTAAAGCTTCCTCAAGTATGTTTTTCAAAATCTACGACTTATTGTTTGCTGATGGCATACAAATATGAGAAAACACACGCAATAGTGTTTAAATGCACGGAATTAACATGTTATCATAACACCACCTATTTTACTGTTCTTGTCAACATGTACGTTATTAGTTTTAATTATATGTAAATTAACTAACTATAAATATTAACATAAAATTATCGACAGCGGGCAACACTATCGTGGCGCCTGTTCGACAGCGCACCACGGGGTCGCATTGTCCGCGCGTCTAAGTGCCTCATATTCGGTTACCCAACTATATTACACGGCTATATGCAATATCGATATCTCACACAAAACAATCATGAACATCCTTACTCCTAACCAACACAATCAATTTTAAACTTTAGTTTTTGGAACTAAAGGCCCATTTTTGTGTGTATGCAAATTGGGTGATTATGCCAGTTAGTTCGAAATATAAAACGATATAATTTTCATTTTACTACTCCTTGAATACACAAGAGGTTTAATAAATAACGAAACAAAGCTCTCACGTCGCACCTTATTTGAAGGCAGTTTTGTCAAGCGATTGTCTCAGCTTCACAAATAATTTATATTATTGTATAATAGATTTGGAAGAAAAAGATATATTTTTATAGCGGTTTTATCAGACGATTTATCGTATAGTTTTAGTTAATAAGTTATAAAGTTAATTTATATTATAATTATTATAATTTGTTAAGGTATGTTATTAAATCACTTTTATGTTTTGTTTGTGTGGGTTAAGTTGGTGAAATGTAGAAAAACTACGATTAAATTAGCAATAAACATTAGTTTTTCAACATTACTTCTGAGAAAGCTACGTGGAATGCCTGCTTGAAACATTACATATTGGGTAGTAGGAGTGAGTAGACGATAGCAGAGGCATACTATATGCGGATAATGGGTAAGGCATTATTTATGTTGGGATTCGCCTGAGCACTTTAATTTTCAAAAGTTTCTTAAGGATCCAAATCTTTAAGAAACTTTTGAAAATTATGCAAGCATCATTAATAAATAACTTTCAAAGCTCTTTTCGTGCACTTAATGTGTCCCACAAAACTGTGCAAAACATCAACTTTCTTAATTTGTTGATATTGCAATCCTGTTTACCGTATTGCACTTACCTAATTTCTTATATTCAATTCTCCGATTACTTTTCTGAATGGACACCACCCGTTTCGGATCAATAAACATTATAATGGACATCTTACAATTATTGTAAACAAGTCGCGAACAATGTTGCAGTACTCTTTATTATATTTGATTGGAAGTATCGGGTAACAAGCAATCTTTTTTATCGAGGAATTGCCTATATCAATTATTTAAAATGTATGACTAAAGTTCTACTTTGCGAATAATGTGACAATTTCTTTGCCCTAGGCTAAACATTCTCGTAATGCTGCACCTAGTTAAGACTGGAAGCCAACCCCAACATATTTGGGAAAAGGCTAGGCAGATGTTGAGTCACTTCCGAACAATAATAGTGAACCGTTATTCTCAACACACAAAATCTTCCAACGAAATCACAATTAGGAACCTACCTCAGGGTCAATCTTCTTATACTCGGGATCCTCTTCATCCACCTCAAAGTACAGTTCCGTGGAAGTCAGCGACACGGTTCCCGGCGCCATCAGCCCTGGTGCCACCAGTCGTGCCTTCGTGCTTATGTTCACTGGACCTGCGGCGTACCAAGAGTTAATAATACCAGCCGTCAGCCGAACTATTTTGAATACATAGATCGATTGATCAGGTACCTAGATGTTTGTTGAAAATTTACTGCGACTATTCAAACCAGTTCATTTCTCAGTATATTAATTTTTCAAATCGTATCAATACACCATCACACACGACCAACCTACGTAGTAACCGCGCGTTTGCACTGGCGAAACATTCAAGACAAAACATATTGAAATCTCTATTTTCTCTCAATGTTCCTTACAATTATTGACAGGAACTATAGATTTCAACATTTTTTGTCTTGAATGTTTTGCCAGTGGAAACGCACGGTAACGTTTACAAATATTTATACGCCTGACGTAGTATTGAATGCAACGCAGACAAACGATACTGCTCAAGTATTTTGGTCAGGCGTTGAAAGCCTGTTAGAATCAGTAGTCAGGTAGGATCCACCGATAAATAAAATAAAACTGTGAGACATTGAAAAGAAGACTTCTTATTTAATTGAAATACTACCATGGGTTATATATTCAATTAAATTAATCCGATGATATGGGCCATTTTAGTTTTATTCGATACTAGGAGAACATAAAAAGAAGGAGATCCCCCAACACATAGTTCCGTATAAACGGTCTGCTTACCAGTAAGGTCGGCATCGATTTCTCTGTCATCTACCAGGAGCTCAGCGTCATCTAGGAGTTCTGCGGCCGCGGGCGTAGGTAACTGCGCCCCGCGACCCGCACCGCCCGCCGCTATCCTAGAGTGCAATTCTTCCGTTGCCTGTGATTGAAAAATGTATAAATTAGAAAATCTTAAATTTTTAGAAAGAGAAAAAAAATATTCAGCTCTCTAATTGCGTAATACGATTTAAATCACAATCCGAGCGTTTTGAAATATAATACTAATCCACTGCTAAGTAGGTTTGAAAAATTAGTCTGCTCAACAACGTAAATACCGCAATGAATGTATGTACATCAACTGTCAAAATTAAAAAGATTGTGATTGATCGTCTGATCAAATAGTGCCCCTTGTTAGCCCCGCGACAGAAATCGTAGGTCCCATACTGCGAACGGTTTTGAAATGTTACCAGGCTACCATCTATAGTAAGAGAATCATTTTACCTGTAGGATGGCGTCGTGGTGATGCGTGCTAGGGTGTGGCCTGGCCAACGCAGCGGCCACGTGTCTTCTCCCTCTCGCGTCAGGGACCAGTCTTCGTCGTCGACGCGCGTCGTCTTCCCAAGAGTCTAGCTTCCAGAATTGACTGCCACTGCTGAATATCATAGAAAGGTAATAAATAGAAAATAATCGAAGCTTAATCGAAACTTATTCTAGTTGATTACCATGAACCAATTTTAGAAAACATAATCGCATTTTTAGAAAACAATAAGACCATAAAAAAACTATCGACTCCCCTAATGCCTGCAAAAAAAATGTCTTATTGGAACAAATGCGTTGACTTTGATTTAGCGGTTGCAATCTCATACCCTGGCTCTTATGTTCACCTAGTACAGTTTGCAAAAAGAAATGCAACAAAGCGACCGTTCTTCAGTTTCCGGCCAAATATTGGCACATCTATCGACCGATGCGTTCATAGCCGATATTGCACAATTTTAAGTTTAATCGAAATACATGATTTATTTACCCAGGATGTGGCGTGGCATGTGAGGCGGCGTGTCGCAACTTGTCAAGCAGACGCGCGGCGGCCGCGTGATCGCGTCTCCGCGCGGCTGCGATCAGTCGCTCGCACGTTCGCTCTTCTTCCGCTCGTTCGGCGCTACTTGTTGCGCATAAGCACTGCAAAAAGATTTTTTTTTAACCACTGATTGAAATTTGAAAACATTTTTGCATTGCGTCTTATTGGTAAACTAGCTGATGCCCGCGGCTTCGCCCGCGTGGATGTCGGTTATTATATACTAAAACCTTCCTCGAGAACCTTTTATTTATTTATTTATTTATTTAACCACTCTATCCATTGGTGAAAACAGCATGAAAATCGGGGCAGTTTTTTTTTAGTTTATCACAAGGGGACGACAGGCAAACGCGGCGGAGGACTTAGTCACTCCATCCCTCATAACTACATCGATGAAGTAAATATAATTTTCTTTTATGTTATTTATAAAACCTTACCTCAAAATCAGCATGTTTCAGTACATCATCAGCCCTCATCCTGTTCAGAATGAACTCTGCTTCATTGGCGACCCTCACGATATGATCTCTCATCGCATGCGACAGCAGCCGCCCCTCATTGATCAGCTCAATGAACGCCAGCCCCGCATGCTTCTGTAAGGAGTTCTGCCACTCCTGGGAGCAGAGCAGCATCACCAGTTCTACCACTGATGTACTGGATTTGAAGGTTTGAAGACCTGGGGGAAGTTAATTAGTTGGAGTAGTTCAATAGTTATCGCGGTCTCGACAACGCGTTAGTGTGTTTATCTATCCCATTACATACCACCATTACTTTAAAAGAGCTGTTTGTTAGAACCACATCCAAAGCCCATCTAATTCTAATAGCTTCTACATTGCCAGCTACATAGTTAAAGCTTTGAGAAACACCATCAGTTATTAGAATTACACCTTTACATGTTATGTTACTTAGCGATGACGAATGGCCAACCACCGAAAGACATTTGCACTCTCTAGCGATTAGCTGTCAAATAACGTACTTCGTATTTATATTTGCTTTATAGCAAAGTAAATAACTAAAACCCAGTTTGTTAATTTAAATGTCACTAGTCAGCTAGTTAGTTATTTTCTAACAAAATTTCCTCAAATTTTTCTAAAGCTAAGCAACTTCTCCATTAAAAAGTAGTCGGTAAGTAAAGAATCAAGCATGATAAGCGCACTACCATGCCTAATACCGGTCTACCTTTACCCTCCATTAGCAGCTCCTGTCCGTGGCTGCCCACCAGGGTCTTAGAGAGAAAAGGAGCAAAGTCCAGCATGATCTCTCTGAGTAGTGGACACACGGGCCCGAGCGCTGTCTCCAACTTGTGAGTGAGTGACGCCTCGCGGGAGACGCCGTCCGCAGACATTGTGGTGTTCATCGCGCTTAGACCTGCGAGAGTCTCATTGTCCTGGGGAGAACGGTTGTTGATTAGGACTGGATATAACATATTGAATGGCATATTTAAAATAATGAAATTAAATTAAATTCCGCAGTTAGGCTTTTCTTAACTTTTACATAGCCTTCTTGCGAGACTGTTCATTTATGTTGGTAAATTGTAATGGTAATTATGTCGTTAGCCGATGAAGTAAGTTTTAAGAAAATCATGGTCTTTTTATCAATATTTCTGCTATCTCAAATATATTTCTGGTCTGAATCGAAATGGAACCATTTTCTAGTCTATATTTCCAGTTAGAACTTGCTGCTTCTGATGGAAATTTTAAACGAATAAGAATTGTCATAACTTACGGGATGTAAATGCCTCTGCGCCGCTTGAAGGTTTCTGTTCTGATGCCTCTGCGTGAGGTGGTGATGTGAGTCAGAGTTCCTCATGTGAATTTGTTTGTCTATATCTGAAATTAAAGAAAACACAAATCTTGTAGTGTTTGCTATTTATCAAAGTGAATAAACATTAGTCACAACTTTCAAATGTAACTCTTTTATTATGGTAACTTTTTTTACTAAAATCCTGTGCTTTGCCTTCCTGCTGTGCTATTCCTCAAATTCCTTTCTTTACGAGAATTTCACCCACATTTCGTCTTACTAAGACATCATAAAGTGTAATAAGTATTAAAGTCATAATTACCTTCATGTATATTTCCTTCATGGTCTCGCGTCCTGCCAGTGATAGTGGCGGGTCCACGCTCTCCGTCCTCGTTCAGGTTCACGTCAGTCCATGATTCATCGTTGCTCACCTAGAAATGTAAAGTAATATTGGTTTTAACTACGTACTTCTTTTATTTATCTGTCTACTTATTAGAATCCTGGATTTAAAGGATCAAGTACTGTGTGTGTAGGTACTGGTCTCAATCGAGGCAACCCAAGGCTTCCACAAGGCTGTCCTTGTATGTTTAGTACTTTCTTGGTTTAGAGTTGTGCTACAAGTGTTAAAATCCTTTACTTTATGAATACAATATTTTTGAATCAATGAAACTAATGATACTGATGACGTAGTTAGTATAATATCTGAATCAGAATATTTTCTAAATTAAAACCCATACGTACCGGATGCTTATTATCATCGAGCGCGATCTCGCTGGAGGTCTCAGGGTCGTTGTTGGTGGTCTCGTTGGAGTTCAGATGGAACGAGCCGGCGTCCTCGATCGAGTCCACGCTCTGCAGACACACACGCGTGATACACACAGTCGTACGACACGTCTACGAGACTCCTAGCTAACTGAGCTAGACATATAGAGGGACAAACTAGCGATAGATTGCTTAGGGCAATCTTTTAGACTATTTCACGTAAGGAAAGTCTAAACAATTAACTGATAAGTCTAACATTGGAATATACTAAGGGCTGATTTCATCAAAGTCAGAGTCAGAGACCTTTTATCCGTGGAATAAAATTGTCGTCTGACAGTTTTTGTATGGAAAAACTGTCAAAAATTCAAAATTTATTCGGAGGATAACACTTATACTCGGTATAAAAGTTTGGTGAAATTCGCCCTAAATGAGTTAGGAACTAGTTAATTACTCTCACACGAGAAACACTATTTTTGTTAATGAACAACTAACTTGGGAGTTGATCTAATGAAACTTCGCTGATAGGATTTTTGTTTCTCAATTTATTGAGATCTTACCATCTAAAACTGTTTTAAAATTAAAATTCAGTGTAAATTATCTACAATGTGGTGAAAAGAGAATGATAAAAGGTGGACAATACAGTGAACACCATGCTTTAAAAGAATCCAGTGAAAAAGCAAGCATAGCACACACATGCTGGAAACAAACTTATATTACAAAGTGGAAAACATTTGGAAAGAACACACGAAACATTTTTTTTGACAATAGAATCAAAAATGTCAAATTCCCATCCCAGTATTGATTTTATACATAAATAATTATATTTGTCAACCATGTTTCTTCTAAATAATTACATTATTTATAGATTTACATTACACGTATTACTATAGTGACTAGTGCTTAGTGCTTTAATATTTTGTGATTTCTTTGTCAAGAATATCAAACAAGTGAGCGTAGCTAGCTTATTGTGTGTCATTTCATTTAAATTATACATGTATGTATGTATTGTGGCAAGCCTGTGTAAATCTGTGTAATGATTGGAACTGGAACGACAGGTCACCATTTTATAAATTCTTCGTCAGAATAAATGAAATGGTATAAAGATCAAAGCAGTTTTAACAACAGTTTCGACATTAGACGACAGAAACATAATATTTTATAACAATAATAAAAGTACCAGGATTTCAGAACCAATCAGGAGTGTCAACACTAAATTTCATGTTCACACAAAGTCAGAATGTGTACAAACCAAATTGACCACCGACACCGTTATCCCAGACAATGTTTTGGACCTTGCGGTTGGAGGCTTACAAAAGGACAATAACATTTATTTATTACATTAAATTATATACCAGATACAAGATAGATAAACTGAGAATATATTGCTAGATCTTGGTTTTATATAACCCATCTTGCACCAGATTAATCTAGCAGAATTTAAATTCACCCTTGAATATTAGTAAAATATTTAAACTAAACAGCACGAAGGGACCCCAAAGATCACAGTTAAGGAGACGCAGAAACTAATAGAAAGAGATAGAGCATTGGCCGACTCCCCACAGATCTACTAACCTTGGGTTTGAGCTGGCTTTTGATTCGAAGGCTCGACTTGAATAGCGGCTCTTCCTTTTCTGAGGCCGGGGACAATTCCGGCTTATCGCTAGGCTTTGCTTTCTCTCCAGTACTAGGCTTCAGTTCGTCAGTAGTCGTTTCTATTTTCGCAACACCCTCTTCTTTCCCATCCGTCTCCTTTATTAATTTTATTGCAAAAGCAAAACAAAACGAATATAATGAAGCGTCCACGTATTACATAAAATCTTCCACATTTAATGTTTCATTCAACATATATTTTATAGCGACATTGAAAACGAAAACCAATCGGCAAACAGCAAATGAATTTGCCAAACACAATGAAACTGATGTCTAAACTCGAACAGAAGGGACGGAGTTCTGAATAGCATGCGCATGACGCTAAGTAAATCCTAGATCTAGAACTAATCTTATACTCAAGATCACTCTACGCTACTTACAATATAATTTTCTTACTTTTCATGTAGTACACCTAAATTGGAAGAGTTCGAGAATATATTGGAAAAACATGCTATGGAAAGAGAAATTTAGAATAGGTCAATGTCATCAAAACTATTAATAAGGAGGCTAAAAATAAAAGCTTTAAAATAAATTTTGAAAGTTACTAATGTTGGTATTAAAACATGGATTTGATGAGATACAAATTAGCTTTTATGTTTAGCGTCAATGGACTACGAGTAATGTTACTGCCTACTGTATTTAATTCAATACTCTCAAAAGTAGAAAAAGAAAGACAGGGGTCTATCAAAATTCTTACATGCAATTATGATCCGTACACAAACACAATTAGGTCTATATTCGCATACGAAATCATCCACTCAGTATGAAAAGTTCTAATGATCTTACCTTCATTGATGGAGAATCCAGTTCGTTAATGGTAGAGTTATTCTCATCGACCACAATCATGGCATACTCCACATCATCTCCATTGTGTTCTATGGGGGACATAGAAATATCATTGGTCAGTTGTGTATAATAATATGTTGCGTCTTAAGAGACAACATCGACAAAGCTTTGCCTTAATAAAGCGAGGGGTCAGGTATCCTACTTAATATGTTACTATTTCTGGGATTTATACTTCTATATTTACATGGAATTCTGTACAAAGCAGATTATTTTCTTACTAGTTACTTTTATATCTGAAGCGCATAATGTATTCTATTGGCAGTTTAATTTAACAATACAATTCAACGCCAAAACTACAAATACAAGAATTTCATGCATTGTCCACAGTAGAGGATCGCACAGAATTCCGGACGGTTACTACAACCAATTATTATAATTTTATCTTAAATCTTATACATGCTTCTTAAAATTTATGGATTTCTCAATATCTACTTCAAAATGATGACGCAACTAAAAGAAAAATGGAAAATAAACGAAGCGGTGCCTCAGCGGTGCAAAGATTTACATTGCTTTGTCTTTGACGACGAGAACATTGAACATACGAACAACGATTTCGAAGCTTTCAGATATAAAGACATTGATTTTACATGTAATTCAAAAGACAAAACATTGTACGCGAACATCGACCACATATTATAGTATTTTGGGCGTCCACATCACAAGTCTATTTGAATATTTGTGACATTTTTGAACGCACGAGAGAGCAACCGAAACCACTATGAAGCGTGTAAGCGAAATTGAAGCACGGAGAGAAAATAGTGTTGTTGCTCTGTCGTGCATTCCTATTTATATTTTTGTTACTGATTTTCGATAACATTCGAATAGTACTGAGTGTTCAAACGAAGATATTACGAGAATGAACAGATTCTGTATGATTCCGATTGTTGTGTGCCACAAGGGTCCTTTCTAGGACATCTCTTATTTTTTAATCCTTTTTAGTACATTTATATTTCGCGATTTTTATAACTTTTTCTGTTCGTAATGCGAACGCCAATAGTCGTCGGCCGCGTTACCTGCGTGAGCGCGGTGGTAACTAGCGATGCGTGTGTGTGCGAGCGTATTATTGTTAACGTGTTGGCCGCATTCGAGCTTGCAGTGCGAGTGTGGGTGGCGGTGCGCCGGGTGCCCACCGGGCAGGAACTGCGGGTACACGTGGTGCGACCACTGCGGGAACAGCGGCCGCGACCCTGAGGCCGGCGTGGGACGGTACCAGGGTAGCAGGAGTAAGGGAGATATGGGTAGATAGGAATACACGGGATAAAGATTAGTGCCACCAGACGATGCCAGGATATAAGAAAACAAGACGTAAGTGTAGGAATCGTTGAAAACATAAAGTGCAATAGACAGATTATTCAAGTCACATGATGGTATCAGGGAAACAGGACACGGAAGAAGTCGAGACGCGCGATAAGATTTGTATGAAAATACAACATTAGAGCGAGAATAATAAGATATTGAGATTAATAAAAGAGGTAATACGTAAGGCGAAATAGAAAGATTTGCGTAGAGTTGTGTACAATGTAGAAAGTTTCAAGAAGATAGGAAAATATATACAGTTGGAAGGAGAAAGGATGAGAGGAAGCGGTAAGAAAGTTAAAATACGAATTTTGTTTGCAAAAGTAAGAAATTCGATCGTTAGACATCGCGATGTTTACAATAGCAAAGTGATGTGCGGATACAATCGAACGATCGATGCAAGTCAACGAGTGGCAGTGCCGCAGTGTAGTAAATGTAGACGATTTTACCAGTGTCCCAAATCGTGACGCGTATATCAAGCGGCGTGAAAAAAGGAGAAACGACACAATTCAGATATACAGTCTATTAGTATCCTTTGAACTGTCGCTCTCGAAAGTATCTACATGTTCTATGTGGCAAAGTTTGTAATATCACCAGTTTGGTCTATAATCTTTATGAACCAAAATGGTAACTGTTCGCTCGACTATTGATCAACTAACTTTTGTTACTCTGTGTGCTATTATTTATACTTCCGACAGCGACAACACACTGATGATGACTGAGACATTTTAGTTTCATAACCAATATATTTGATATAAATGTTTTATATTGAGTGCGGTAAAGCATATAAAAGAAGCAAAAATAAATAGCATACAATTAATCCATATCTAATAAACAAACCCGTTATGTCTATAGTAAGAAGAAAGTATAGTTTTAATAATATTTCATACTCAAAATATTATATCAAGACAGATATTTCTACATACACAAATACAGTTTATTTTCGTTCATATTTTAATCAATTTTGATTAATTTTTAACTTTTTGGAGGTTTTCTGGTTTAAAGATCAAACAAAATTGGTAAAGTTATAAATAATAAGGTCATATTATATATAGAAGGTAGATATAATTGATAGTCTACTACACAGAACAGTGAATGCTGACATAACAGTGCCACTACGTTCGTAAGTTATGTGGAAAAGAATAATAAGGGTAGGTATTGGTATGTACAGAGAAGATATGTAATTAGAAAGACAAGAATAACTATAATTGACTTGATATTGATAGAACTGGAAAGATCAGAGATAATGAAAGGGAAAATAAAAGAGATTCTCAGACCCCCAAAAGAATGTGATTATTTTGAATATACAGAATTGAAACTGACGTAAATGAATTGGACTTTCATTCATTATATTTTGTTGTCGAATTCACTCGAAAGTAACTCTCACAAATACAAGTACTTATATTTAAAAAAGCGTGCATAAATTATAATTATATTTCTTTTAGCAAGTCCATTAGTGTGTGAATGTGTGTTAAGTAATTAATTAAATGATATTATAGTCTAATTGGTCTTGTATGTCCTTTAGCCGCTAGAGTGACATACCGTGGTGATCGTGCGCATGGTGTGCGCGGCGCGTGCAGTCGGGCGGCGCGTGCGCAGGCGGCTCCAGGATGTCGCGGTACTTTGACACCATTAGCACCGAGATGAAGTACACGATGGCCAGCGACAGGAACTGTGCCTGCTTCGTCTCCTCCTGCCAAACCGATAGCATACAGATCATTTGCTACCTCTTGTAACACCCAACACCATGAATTAATGAATATAGTCATCATACCTCACGCATAACATAATATTTATTTATTCATTCAGATAAGCTTTATTTTTAGAAGAAAGAAAGAAAATATGTTTATTTGCGGTAAACATGACTAGACTAAATATAAAGTAGAAACCAATGCAATGCTAGCATTTCTCTATAAATAATTATGTAACAGACATCATTCTCTTTCGCATGAACGCTACTAGTTTTATGGAAATATCCAAAATGGTGTATGCAGACTAGTTTCAACTTACCACGTCTCTATAAATCACAGCTCGAAGTCTATTGACATCCATGTCTTGAAGGAGTCTTTCCGGGTCCTTAACTGGACTTGATGCGTCTGCTAAACTCGCCACCACGCTCTGGAGTTATAAAGGAAGACAAAATACGTTATATCTATCAAATAACAACAAAAAATCAACACCAAAAAGGGTCGGTGCCAGAATGAATAATCAAGTTGGCAAAGTGTAACAAAGTACTAGGAGACTAGAACCGTTGCAGAGGTCTTTATGGTAAAAGTTGTAGTAAATTGAAAAATCAAGTAGAAAATAAGTACATCGGTAACATGCAATAGAAAAACTTGTGAAAGTAAAAATGTTGAAGCGTGTTCTACGTTATTTTCTTTTAACATGCAATGTGCTCGAATCTAATTTATTTCAACGCAGTGTGTTTGTGTATCATTTATCATAAAATGTTATTTACCAAATACTTTTTTTGTGAGCAGTGCAAGGTGTTGAAAGCTGTCATTAATATCGGTTACAATTTTTATACCAGGATATTAAAAGGGACAAGGAAGTTCTCAAGTTAAATAAGTACAAGTCACCAAGCTAATAAAAACTCCTTTTGTTGAAAGGCCCTTTGTGAGCGTCTTACAAGTTACAAGTTCATGATTGGCTGTTAACATGAACAGTGTAGCTTGCTCTCTGGCGATTGGACGAATACTAACATTGGTTCATGGTGTAAGAATTAAGTTAAGAAGTTTTAAATTGTTACCGAGGAAGTGGGTGGATCAATTAACTAAGTTTGGTGTACTAGCAGATCATAAATGTCAAAGGTTAGAGTCAACCAAAGACTGTCAAAAATTGAGAGTTTAATTTTGACTTTATTCTTAGCAAAACTATTCAACATATGAGGGAGAAACGGTAATTCACCAAAAAAGGACTAGGGGCCCCGAAACGTGAGAAGGTGTATGGTTTATGTGTCTCGTATTGTTTACCTTGGGCTCGGGCGAGTCGGCGGCGCGCGCGGCGCTGCGTGCGGCGGCGTAGCGCTGGCGCTCCTTGCACTCGAGGCAATTGCGCACGGCACACGTGCACACCTACGCACACACACACTCGCGATCTACGCCTACGCCGCTACGACTCGCTAGAGACTAGGAAGTGGTAGCCGTACACGACATCGACCGTACTCCAGCATTTTATGATACCTTAGTATTTTCGTATTGAAGGGTGCACTTGAGTTCATTTTAGACCACATCTTTTTTTAATGTTTTTCTATTGATGATCAGTGTTGCGCTATGGTCTCAAAACTGACAATTTAAAGCACTTTTTAGAAATTAGGGCGTACAGGTAGTCAGGGGTACGTATGGGGGAGGAGTTCCCCATTCGTTATTAATAAAGTAGCACGTTCATAAAAATCAAGAGTACGGCCAAGAAAAATAGAACTAAACTATAATAAGAAGGAATAGAATCTACATAAACTTGATCTAAGACAGAATATTCAATAAGCCTATAATAAGAGACTATAGTATGATTTAAGAAGTCATAATTTCTATACGGTCTATGTATTATGAAGATGGAAAAACATTACTAATTCTGTCACAAGAAATCTAAGTATTATCTTGGAATACATACTAAAACTGAAGATTCTCATAAAGTGACACAGATAAAAATAAAGTAAAATTAAAAAATAAACTTTTAGAAGTCGTGTTATTTTTTGACAATTTTTTGCACCATTTCATTCACTGCAATAGATTCAAATATTGGAGAAACAAATGGATAATCTTCGCTAATTAATTCTCACTATGCACCGAAATTGAAACTTATCTCAACAAAAGTCAACCTAACGCCAAAAAACAACACGACTTACGTCCCCCCCATTCCCATACATCCCCCCCTCTACTCACCAGTCTGAGACACTGTCTCAGGATCCCCCCACTGGACATGTTTTTCTCGGCCTCGAGTTCAGCGAAGTTGAGCGCGCTGGCGAAGATCAGCACGTCGGCCATGCTGACCAGCCGCTGCAGGAACGTCACTGCCACCTCCACGGGCATGCCTTGTGTGGGCTCTATTACGTCTAGTTCATTCTGAAAAGTTAACATTATTATGAAGTAACTAAACGAGAATAGCATGGATTTACAGCGCAATTTTTTCGTAGATATTGCGAAGCAGTTGTTGGTACAAAACACAGTGAACCTTTTGAGAATCCAATAAGAACATGCAGTGTTCTAAGAATCTAACAGGATTCATAACTGTTGAATCCCATAAGCCTACAACTAACAAAAATATTCAAAAAGATCCAGAATAAATAACAGACACAACCTAAAAATTTCATTGACAGCAACAGTGCCACCAATATAAGTAATGTCTTTCATCCATGTCTGTCTTCAATGTGCTTTCCCAGCTCACAGTAAAAGAGAAAAAGAGTCCTTATAAGTAGCAGTAGACAAGTAGAGTCCGTACATTAGGCGAGGTCGCGGACGCCAGCAGAGGCAGCAGCCCTCCGCAGGCGATGATGAGGTTGTCGGCCAGCTGGCTGATGAGGTGCACCGTGTTCACTACGAAGATCGCGTTCTCGCTGCTGTTCACGAAGTCTATCACCGACTTCGTCGAGTGACTTCTCCATACCTGTAATTTACAATTGTAATTTTAATAAAAAAAGGTCCATTCATAAATTATATCTTTCACTGTTTTTTTTTAAATCAAGCAAAATAATTATCCGTGATAAAATGTGGAGAAAAACGTTGTTGACGACTGCAACGTTCAAAGAGGTATATTTCTCTGTAATTATGTAAACATCATGATGTTGTTGTATTTAAACCACAAATGAATGAAGTATAAGTTATTTACAGAAGACTTACTTGGATATCAGTTTCCAAGGAGAACAGAACATCTGAGAGTAATCTTTGGTGTATGTAGGACCAACGGAATTCCGGTATTCTGAACGGAGGCCGCGTGGGGCCTGGCGAGAACATCGGGCGCGAACACTTTGAAGGGCGCTTCGTTTCTGTAACAGTGCGAAATTCAATAAAGTATCGACTGATTTACCAAAATTAAAAAAAAGCTGTTTTTTCATTAAATTATAATTAAGTAAGTTCTGTATTTCATCTAATTCCTGAACATGGATTCTGCAAGCCTGAAAAACGCGCATGGTTGACCAAAATAACAAAAACTGATCCCAATTCATTGAAGTGAGATTTGACTATACGTAAATAATCTATCAAACACCCCGTGGGGGAGACATCGCAAAATAATAATAACGAGTAATAAGGCGAGCACTTGGCAATCCATTAGAGGTAATGAAGCGTGGCACTTACCAAAATGATTAGAATCCACTTGTGTGCTAGTCGAAGCACTGCGCGGCCTCTTAGGGGATGATGAAGTGTTGGTACCTTGCGTGGCGACACCCTCGCCCCTATTGCTATCCTGCTTCATCTCACTGTCACCAGGCAAGCTTACACGTCTTTTGTCCTTCTCACTCTCGTGACTATCGTCTTCACTATCAGCTTCTTTGTCAGCTAAGAGTATGCTTTCACTGATCGTTGAAATTGGAGGAATCTCTGGTACTTTCTCTTCTTCTTCCTCTGTTGTCGGCATGTCGACTCTTTGGCTATCATTTTTCTCATTTTCTTCCGTCACTTCGTCTTTTCTCTCTATATCTAGTTTCTCAGCCTCTTCTGTTCTAGAATTGACTAAAAATTCACCATCAAGAGGCAGTACATTGCCCTCATGCGGGTGATCGGAGGGGATGACCCTCTGCGGACTGTTATCGTCCGTCGTAATATTTTCACTATCTTGCTCAATATCTTTACTATCTGTTTCAACATTTATACTGTCTGGTTCAACGTTTTTACTATCTGACTCAACGTTTTTACTATCTGACTCAACGTTTTTACTATCTGACTCAACATTTTTACTATCTGGCTCAACAATTTCACTATCAGCCACCACATTCTCACTACTACTTTCAGCAAATTCAACATTCTCACTTTTAGTCACAACCGATGAAATTAAATCCGTTACTAAATCGTTAGCGATCGTCTCTGCCATTCGCTTCTCATCTACAATCTCTTCGATTTCTTGTTCGAAGTCATCTCGGCCGTTAGGAGTATTTCCTTCAGAGTGTAGTCCTCCGGATATCGCTCCCGAGTCCGTATCATCATCAGTCTTTAACCTCACAGTTTCGAGCGCGATGCTCAGTACATCGTTGACGATGTTGATGGCGACTCGTTTCGGGTCGTCGGGGTCATCGTCTGATTTATCTAATGATTTCTTCGGACTTGTGGCTTCACTAGGAGTTAAGTATAAGTCTGAGCGGTCCGACAGTTCGGATTCCCGTTCTGTGACAATGTTTAGTTCTGCGACGCGTTCTGGACTTGCCGTCTCACTAGCAGATAGACTTGAAGGGATGCCTTCACTGCGGTCAGTAGCGTCGTCTTTCGAAACACCATCACCAACATCTCGTACAGGGATATAATCTAGGCTACCTTGCCTCGTTAAAGGCTCATCACTTTTCTCAAGCGTACCAACACCGGATTCCGGATCTTCTAAAAGCTTAGTATCTTCAATGATAGATCGGACGAGTTCATTTTCGGGCGGGACTTCACTCGGCGACACTACACGTTCTACGTCATCAGTAGGGGTTTCAACTTCATCGATAGCATGTTCTGTTTCACCGTCCACACAGCGCACACCTTCACTCGCGTCTGTGGCATCACGTTTGGGAGAATGCACTTTACACACTTCACTGTACACTGCGTTGTTAGTCCTGTCTGCACTGTCGTTCTGCGTGTTACAGCGGCAATGGTCGAGGTCCCTCAGCGACAGTCCGGCGCCGATCTCGGTCTGCGCGGCGTGGTGCAGGGGCGCCGCGTGCGCATGCGCGGGCGCGTCGCGCCGCTCCCAGCCGCAGATGGTGGAGATCGGGCGCTGTTGCCGCTCCGCCGGGTCTGTGATGTTGTCAGCTCGCCGCTGCTCGTAGTGCTCGTACATTTGAGCGAATTGGAGCTTGAATTCTTCGTATGATACCTGAAGGAGACTTGGAGTTAGATATGTCAATAATAAGAATAGTTACAGTTTTTCTAAAACTATAATAATTATTCCACATTTATGGCCGCGTTTTATATGTATTGTGCGCCAAATTCAGGTCCACATTATGCCCCATCGCAGCCCCATATTGTAGCCCCATCGCAGTAGGTACCTTAGAGTGCACGATGGCCAACGTGTCGACCCACACGCGCCAGCCGCCGTACTCGTGCTTGATGGCGTGGTGCAGCAGCATCCGGAACAGAGAGTACACCATGTCGGATATCTTCTGTTCTTCCGCGTTCTTCGGGTGGATGTATGCCATCGCTATCAGCCATTCCTGAAACAGATAGTATTATCATTAGTTGCATCACATTGTTAACACAGAAAAAAACAATAGAAAACGCATGTTTTGGTAATCTAGTTGATACTCGCGATTTCATTTACATCCAAGGGAACAAACAATATGCGTTTATCCAAAATCCACACAATTTGAATTGAGGTTATACAATTAACCCCAATTGTCAAACATCTCATCAACAATTATTTCAAATTAGAATTTTGGGTATATGTATTCAAGTAATCAAATCAAAGTACTCCAAGTGGCACTACCATCCATTGAAGTTTTCTGATCCATTGTTTACATTTTTATCAAATACTTTTGGAATAGACCATACATAAACTAGGGTAGCATGAGTCATGAGGGAACTGACCTGCCACACAGACATCTGTAGCACCGTCCTCCTGTTCTCCCGGTTGTTGCTGCAGAGTAACGTCATGTCTGATAGGAAAAGCTTCTTCACTTCTAGAAGTTGTTCTGTTTGCTTTGATTGTCTGATTAACGTCGCCACCACTTTGAGGATCACTGTAAAATAACATTTGTTTCTCATAAACGTTTTATCATGTCTGCTAGTACTGCATTGCGGTCATTAAATCAGTTACTTAATGTTCAATTTAACTAACTGGTAGATGATATTCTCCATTATAATTTGTCCTGGTATATCAAAGCTCTTTGTATGATAGTGGACGTTTTAAGTTGACATAAAGTAACAGAAAATATTGTTGTAGAAATATACAATAGTACGAAGGAACGGTAAACTCCACTCAGTAGTAAAACTCGTAAAAAGACGTTATCAAAGTCAACCGAATGCCTTGCCATAGTCGCGCCAGTGACTGTTAGTACCACATTTTTAAAAACAACAAAAAATAAGTTTTTTTTTAATGCTTCTCAACTGAACGTACCCTTTCTCTAGGTTCAGTACGATGTAATGGAACGCCCCCTTTAGATGTTACGTCATTTATAGTTATTAAAGAAGAATTCTCACTAGGATTCTCCAGCCGAAAATGTGGCTGCGGTTCAGGATGACTTGTGTACAGTATCTGCTGGCCCACGTGCTCGGTCAGCAGCTCGTACAGCGCGTTGTACACCGGCAGCGCCAGCCCCTCGCCGCACGCGCCCAGCCGCGTCGCCAGCAGCGTGTACAAGTTGTGAGGTGACATCACGTCGTACTTGCGTCTGAAAAGCAGAGACCAACCATAGACGGAAGAAGATATATGAGAACGATGTTGACTTTTCACTTATAATATAATTTTATTTTCTTTATAATTTTAGCGTAAGCTAAAGTATATCCTATAAAGTTGGGAGAAAACGATAAATATGTTGTACCCTACTCAATATTCAATAAAATAAAAATAAATCTCGTATCGGTATGAACTAAGTAAGAAAACCTTATGTCGTGGTGGAAATTATAAGCCGGTTGGTACCAGGTGGTGGAAAACACGCGGTCCAGTGTCCAGGCTATTTCAATTTACCCAGTTAAATTGATATTTTGGGGTATTCCCCAAACGCAAAAGATAGCTCTTTTGCGTTGAAAATATTACGAAACGTTGAAAATTTTACGGAAAGATGAAATTGTTGTTAAGAAAATTACAACTACGGTTCAGAAAATCTCCATTAATGAAAATAACATGTACTTACTTGTGTGTGCTTCTACTGAGGAAGAATCCTAATAGTTTCAGTGCTTGTAGTCTGATTAGTTGACTTTCTGATGACAAGAGTTTAAAGATTGTCCTAACTCCACCCTGAAATTAGTAAAATATCGGATGTAGGACTTGTAAACATTTCCGTAAAAAGTTGCATGAATTAATTGAAACATTAATGTTTACCTTAGCATCAAAAGCAGGCACCATAGAGCTAGGGTGTTCCGACATCAGTGATATTAACATTTGTAAGACGTCGTGCAAGTTTTCATCCTGAAAAGAAACATGATTACAAATGTCAAAGTTATAGCCCGTTATAGCCGTCCCAAACTTAATGAAAATATAGAAAAAGACAGCACTGGTTATAAACGATAATTAAAAATAACTGCTGTTTTTAGCAGGAAAGGGAAAATTATATACATAAGGCTCTTAAACATTGCTATTCGTCTTCACATTGTATCCATTCTAATTGGAAAATTATGCCTTATTTCTGTATTTTTTCCAATTCGTTCAACGTTTCAATTTCGCACAAAAGTACTAGGAGCACATACCTCGTGCATAGTTGTCAGATAGTTGAGAATGGATTGTAGTTCGTCTTCTTTGACTCCGTTGCCGATCATTATCAGTTGTTTTAGGAACAGCAGAATGTATGCTCGGATCGTGAGAATATCTTTGTGGGCTGGCCGAGGTCCTTCTGAAATGAAAAATTATAAATTAATAACAGTCTTTTTCAAATTGTTGGAAAAATTAAGAAAATCCGGTTCCTCAAACGACTTATTTCAATATTTTTCTCGTTATTGACCCCAGGGAAGCATGACCTTCGCAACCCTCGGAATATTTAAATAGATTAAATGTTTGCGTATAATTATGCTCCGTCATGTCATTGTAATTAGAACGGTTAAATTTGAATAAGACGGATTTGTTTAATTTCCAGAACGAGAATTATTTGCCAACATTACTCATTCTTTCATTTCACAGAATTAGTATTACCAGGTTGATTTATTACTGAAACATAATTTATGGATAACTTCCATAAGGCTTCATTCATAATAAAGACCGGTCCGGAAGAGTTCATCTTTAATCATTCATACTCTGCCAAAAAGTCTAATCTAATTACGTAGTCTCCTTGAGGTACCTGCATTATAAATGGCGGGAGCGTAATATCCTACTTTGTACTTACCTAATCCCTTAGGCGTGATTCCGCTCTTAGCTCTTGGGTTTACAACCCAGTAGTAGAACTTTAGCGTGTGTACGGTTTGCAGAACAGTACTGACTCGCCTCACACTGCCGTATATGTGTGCATCGGCTAGGAAATCCGTGGCCAAGTAGCAATATAGCCTGGCCTGGACCGCCGCCGGCGTGTGGATCCAGAGAGCGGGGTTGAACAGAATGTGGTCCAACAGCTGCCAAGTGAGAAAAGATTGGCAGAAAGACTGCGGTTAGCATAGACCTTTAGCTGTCCGATGGTTGAAAGCGTATTCTCTCTTGCTTGTTTGCCTAGTACAGGGATTATGCCTACGTATGTCAATTCTAAATATGTACCTACATAATATTTAGCAGTATATTTAGTATTTGTTGCAAGGTCACGGTCTACGTAATAAATAACATAGAAGCTCTTGGAAAAAAATAAAATACAGTTTATTCGAAATACGGCTACAATTATTGCTTTGTCATCTGAAAAATAAGGTTGAGATATTTAAAATAATGGACGTTACTTGGCTGTGACAGGGTTTCATTTTTCACTGTAAAAGCATTCGTGCAGAATAAGCTAAGGTAAAATAAATATTATTTGAAATAATATTTAGTTCCATTGTGTTCATAATATAGCTATTGTGTCAACTAACTAACCCTCAGAATGCTTTACTTGTATAATATAAATATTAAAGTAAGTATAAAATGAGGTAAACCATACGTGTAAATAATATAAACTAAAATTGCAAGCGCTGCCAGGGTTCATAGATCTGGTAAAGCACTAATTTTACAAGGAATGTGTCAAGTGTGGGATCAGGGCTAAATATAAATAAAATACTCAAAGGCTTCAAATCCGCAAATTAATACAGTTTTATACTTATTTGAAGAATTACACTATTTACATTAATGTATAATGAACTTTCTGAATAACCTTCAACAATAATCCTGAATTGCCTTGCATCTTTATTTTATTTACAGAATTGTGAATTAGAAGCCAAAACTCGGGTACCATCAAACTACATAAATATATATCAGAGTTGATATATCCCTGGATGACAGTGGGTGTGCAGAAACAACTGTAGTAAACAGTAGAGGTGAAGGAAGCAAGAGGAACATGCGCTAACAACCATCGAACAAATCAGTTGGGAAACACATCGTGACCACGTGCGGTAAGGTGTTCTATTCCGTCTCGATTGGAAATATTCCACAGTACAAAATAGTACAAAGGATCTCTTTGTATTGTTTGCAGGCCTGGTACTCGCAAAGAGATTATGCTTGCAAATCGACTTCTCAAAGTCCTTTGTGCAAGTCATTAAATATGTAACAATAAACAAATCGAATAAATATTTCCAATCGAGAAAAAATCCAGTACAAAATTTACATAAAGGACGGGGCACCAGTCACACTTAAAATAAACCTGCCGATACAAAAGTGGGAGTGATTGATTGTTGGTTTTATACAAATTGGAATCCGAATTTAGCCTGTACAACATGTTTGAATAACACTTTTTCAATGCCTTGACTTTTAAAAATACAAAAGCTATTTTCCGAAGAGGCGATGAATTGATGTACTTACTTAGAAGTAAATTAATGATGCATCTTACTACAAAATGTATAAACAAAAGGCGTATTAGCTTCCCGCTACAACCTATTAGAACAAGCATGTTAACCCAAGCGTATTGACAGGTTCGTTCGTTACCACTAGCGCAGTAGCGTAGTGTACGAGGCACTAAACTGTACAAAGGGAACCCAGCCGCTTATCGCGTGTTTGTTCCATTATCTAATTGATTTGTTTAATTCAATTACACATGTTTACAAGCCGCCAAAGCTATGTTGTATATGGCGTCGCGTAGTTTCGATTTAGTGCAAAATTGAAATTGATAAATTTGTTTGCAAAAACTCGCTATCTAAAGTAGTAGCAGAGAAAAATAAAATAAAGTTTTAGTTTTATTATTGATACTGGCCGCCTCTATTTGTGTTGTTTTGTTAAATATATTTCAATGAAAGTCAAGAAAACATCTGTTTGTAACGAATAGACGAGCTAAACAACGGCCCGATATAAATTACCTTATGAAGGCAATTTTCTTACTTATTTATGGGTTGTTGTACCTTTGTAGCGCGTTTTAAACGAGCTGTATTATGGTAATATCCGACGAATTAATCTTGATGTTTCGGTAAAACGATAAAAACAAAATTTATTGCATTAATTTCGAGAACAAACGAACTTGGACAAAATACAAAATTAGTTTCGTTCAATTTGGGAACTTTTATAAAGTAACTTGATCAAAATAACAAGATATATTTTCAACTCTTTTACTAAAATTACCTACTTTGATAAAATCTTACGAAACAAAAAAGAGTTCGTTTAGATAGGTACCAATAAGAGTGCTGAACAAAAAATATTAAAAACATACCTGTTTTAGTAGCAAATCGGAATTAGGGGAGCAGCAAGTGACAAGATGTTTTGTGAGATGTAGGAAGGAGGCGAGTGTGTCGGGCGTGAGATGGTCGCGGCTGCAGCGTTGCAGCATGTGTGAGATGACCAGGAACCCACGACACTGCAGCATGTGCTGCTGCACCGTGCTGCACGACTCAACCAGCGAACACACGAACCCCAGCAGTTTTGAACTGAAGAAACACGACACAATAGTTATAACATTTTGCAGGCTCTGTGATCTTGGTCACAAAGCCTGTAATTGCAAAGTGCTATCTACATTCCTCTGAGTTTATAAATAGGTAATAGACGGTAACACATGGAAATATGAATAATATGATAACAAATGAAAAATTTAAAACAATTCTCCAGCACTTTTCGGGAATAGATTGCGGCATGAAAAATTTACTCCTATAAAGACGTATTCCAAAAAGCGATGAATCTAGTTTTGAGTCTATAAATAATACATGTACTCTGGGATAATGTCCCAGCAATTTCCACGGAATAATGACGCAATTCGGGAGGAAATTCTGTCCTAAAATATATTTCGAATTATCTTTGTGGAAATTCCGTCGAGAGGATCATGAGATGTCTTATTAGATATCACAAGAACAGCAAGCCCAAGTGACTTATGTGCATAAATGTAATCCGTTGTACCTTTGATGTGTTGGTATAATTTTGATGCGTATGGTGTTATTTATCCGGATCCATCCGGCCGTGACGCGGGTCGTCGAAGGCACCGCTTTGAACTGTCAGCGCGGCTGTTATCATACGCTTCAACCTACGTCAATATTAAACATGTGCCACCAACGACAGCAAATAGCCACTGTATACCTTAGCACAGATTTATGTATTCATGTGCTTTAGAAGTTTCCCAGTGAGACCATTTTGTATAAAAAATAGCATCAAAATTATGCAAAGGTTTTTGAATCAATACCTATTCCGCAGCGTATACCTACTTGTTTTTATTTCTCTAAGGAAAAATAAGCTTAGTATCGCTAAATAAGCTGGCACTGGCATAGTCACTAAATGGATTACGTTTAATTAAACGCTAAAAACTCACGAAGGGAGACTTTGATTTAATTAAAAATGTTTTCTATTCAAGACTTTGACGCAGAACCACAAGCATAATTTCAGAAAAGGTGAATAATATACATGTAAGCTGACTTACATAATAAATTGATCTATTATCCGGTCTATTAACAGTGGGTTCGTTAGGGCGTACTATCAAATAAATCCGATGTTTGCGTAACCCTTTAATATTTCATAAATTTTAAGGTCTCCTCATTAAAATTTATGTCACGCCTGATAATTTAATAACCGCCCTTCGTAACCCTATGCTAATATAAATTGTCGCCGCAAAATGTCGCTCATAAATCTATTCCGTTAAGCGGAGTAGACACCAGGCAATTAGGAGTTGCTAGGAGTTAGTTCCCGATTCGTATTACAGAGTCGCTTCTGGCCGGTATGGAGTTGGAGAGCCGACTACCGGCGGACAGTGAAAGTGCATTTAGTCAACTAACGCGCCCGAAGCCACTAGGAATATTAATGAGTGGCTTTGGCACTAGCAAACGCTCGCTAAGCCAATGCCAGTGATTTAGTTCTGGAATTCCGCCCAACTTTATTTCGAGGCCTAACTAATGTGCCCAAACTATGGAGTAACTAGGAGCCGAGGTAGCAATTTGTTCTGGGAGACGTTCAACACTTCCTTTGTTTCAGTAGCGCACTGAATCAATTCACGCAAAGTTTTGTAATAACATTTTAGGCAGTTAGGTTTGCTGTCAACTTACTCAAGTTTGGAGACATCTACTTACGGGAACTTTCAGCATTTCATTAGCAGGAACATTGTCTCACTTAGCTTATTACAATGAAGTACTACCAGGATCACATACCATAGCATGGGGTCTCTCTTGGGGTCTGTGGCGGGCGCATCGTGTGGCAGGTCCAACTGTGCGAACAGCGGGAACAGAACCTGCACCCCGCCGATGGAGTTTAACGCACTGTGTATTGAATGTGTGACCACTGCTTTCACCTCCTGTGAACACATAAAAGCAAGTTATCATCAGCTTCAGTGCAGATGACGTCTGTCTATGTAAAAGCAGGGTAGCCTCTGCCAACAGAGAGCCTAACCATGGTTGATGTGGGGATGCACCGCGAGATCCTCTACCACCACCCTCTCAGTTGGCTACGGTTCCTTTTTTGCAAGTTATTAGGAAGGATCGCAAAACTGGAACTGAGATAATTTCAGACCACAACTTAGTAGGGTGTAATCGAATGCTAAGCGAATCTCGCTATATTGGAACATCGATCGGATGCGCGGTCAGACAGACAAAACTATAGATAACTTTGCATAATTCGAAGTTACAAAGTTACGTTTCATAGCTTATTTACATTCCACTGGCTAAGATTAGTTCATAACTTTCTCGACCACTCCACATCAACAGTTCACGCTGGTGTTCGGTGGATCAATCTATTTTGCAGTGAAGAAAGACTACAATAATAATTTACATAATATAGCATCACGCCTATAATTCCGAAGGGTTAGGCAGAGGTATATAAACCCACATTTCGCCAGTTAAGTTTAAGTCCCATGTAATAGGGGGCGAGGTTATTGCCATCAACCGGGCACAAATCCAGCCTCCGAGCAGCTACCGAAAAATTCCTGATGGAAAAACCCAATAACACTTTGCCGAACTGGGAACCGAACCCAGGAGCTTATGTTCAGCAATAGCACTTGCGACCATTAGACCAACGAGATAGTAAATAATAATTTATATTGTAGTACAGTTCGATTCAAACTAAATGGCGGCTCGGAACATGAGGCGAGTCGCCGTACAGTAACAATTTCGTGTGTCAACGTGGGGTACTGTGCAGCGAGTAGCTAACGTCCGAGCAGCCATTAAGTTTGAATCGAACTGTAGCTAACACGACAGAGTTCACTACACTTTCTGTTTCTCGGCAACTTATACAATTTTTATTTCGTCCTTTAATTTACTGTTAGCATTATATAATCAAAGAGTGTTAGATTATACTGTAAGTAGGTTTATAAGATTAAATGTAAAATATACTTACTTACTTTAATATACATATGGAACGACTGAGAAAAAAAAAATCTCACTAGTTCCATCGAACTAGTTGTGGTGGAACTAGTGAGAATGATCCAACAAAACTATGTTTCTTTCCGTAAAACGAATGAACATCATTTCAATTTTATTATAAAAAAAATATTTTTTAAATAATAAGTAATGATGTTACTAGCTGGCTGAAAACGTGTGCAAAAGTTCGTAGACGCTAGTAATAGCAATTTTTAGAAAGGAAAGTCGTAAGGAATTGTACGATAATAGGCTGTTCACGGAGTGGTTCAGTAAACGGGTTAGGTAACATAATCGTTATGAAACGTGGCGGGTCTAATTGGATGGATGTGGCTGAAATCTATCGCGTGCCGCAGTCGTTTCATCTCGATATAAGCCCATTGTGAGGGTAGCGTAGAGTAATGAACCTCTTTATAGGAATGTAGGTGGAAAGAAAACTTTGGATAAGGACCTTGTCACGACGTTTCTGATAAATCTTAGCAAAATGACAATTTAGGAAAGTCTTCGCAAAATAACGTACTTCACTATAAGTTTAATGCATTGGATATGGACACTGTTCATTTGTTAAGTACCTGGTACTTACTTGTTGAAAGGCCTACATTGTCCTCCCATGCCTACCAACACTGTAATTTGAAAGTATTGTAAAAGCCAATTATTTTTAAAAGAGTAACCATGGAGTTTCTTGCCGGCTCTTCTCCATAGGAAACGACCAATTGGAACCGTGCACCTAGCTTCTGACGTTTCATAAGTGCCCATGTAGGTTTATGTGAAATAAAATATTTTGATTTTGATTTTGATTTTCAATAGATTTGACGACTTACGGCCAGTTTCTTCATCAAAAGTAACAGTCAACTGTTCTTCCGCGCTGTTGGATTTACAACCCTCGCCTCAGCGCCGTGGATTGAAAATACAACAGTACAAAAGAACAGCTGACTGTTACTTTGGCTGTTACTTTTGATGAAGAAACTGGCCGTTAGAGCGAATTTCACCAATGACTCTGAACACGATCAGCACAACTAAACCGCGTTCAAGAGCTGTCAGTGTCGATATTCCCCAGCAACTATGACACTGACAGCTCATTGGTGAAATTCTAATGTGTGGCAAAAAGCTGTCCAGGATCGTTGGTACTTCTCAGAAGACTATCTCTTTTCGCCAAATAATATTTTCTTTTTTTTTGCTCCAATATACATGATGTGACTTATACAAATAATTTCTAAGTGTGATATCATTTACCTGTAGCATCAGTGCATGCGGCGTATGTACGAAGTACGAGACGTTTCCTTTCGGAGCAGACTGGAGACACAACTGTCCGTCAGTAGCTACCGGGTTGTACATGAACACTATCCCTGACGACAGCTTGCCGTCGTATAGGACCTGGTAACATAGGGAATGTATTAGATATCTTATCGTTAGTCACGTCCGTTATAGACATGTACACGCAGTGCATTTGTGAAAAGGTAAGGATGTTAACTCATTTAATTGTAAATGTGTTATTTTTCTACTTCTAAAGCAAACTATACACTTTAAGTACATAGGTTACTCTTGAAACTGAATCAGATCTATTGAGGCGAATTTGATCAAGCATCAGGTAATGAAAATTATCTTAAATAGCTTGCTTTAGTAAAATTTATATAATAAAGTTTAAGGAATGATATTAAAACTAGTTTACAAACAAACTTAAACCATTCATAAACATTCAGAAGACCCAATAAAACATGCAAAGCTTTATAGCAGCACTATTAGCCTGCTATTACCAGGATAGCATCAACCACACGAAGTTCACAACAAAACCACACCAAACCTTAATATATTTTCTTTATAAAACCTGTTTTCCAAATACGAAAATTGTAGAAAATTCTCGCAAAAATTATTAGAAGACGCGTGTAGAAAATTAATATTGTGCGTCGCACAATATACTCGACGTATAACGTTACAGCTAATGCGTTTACTTCCGTATACCAGGAAAACAGCCATTATGAGAAGTAAGTCCGTAATAATGCACATAAAACACAATAACGATCACATTACTGAAAGAAACATGGGTTAGATACAAAACCCGCCAGGTTTTGTAAGTTACAAGTTTCTTCAAAAATAAGAAACAATATACCAAACTATTACTATTACTATTATATTACCCCCAGGTGAGTACAGTTAAGTCCCATCAAAAACATCACATCAACTTTAATGTTAGCAGAAAAAGTACCAGAAAAAACATCTACAAAAACACTAGGACAGCATAAGCTTAAAATGAAAGCGTCGACCGCAGAGTAGTGTCACCGTGGATATTAACGAGAGGATGTCACCTCTCGAAAGATGTGACCACTAAAAGCTATTCAGAATGTAACCCTCACTAGACCGACGATGTGTGACACGTCGATAGATTCGAAACAAGTTTAATTAATGGAAAACCTATCAAAATGTTTTATCTCAGCGCTATGTAGACTAAAATATTTTGGAAAATAAATGACAACGTTGGCCCGTTAGGTTTAGTTTTCATAATTTTCCGTGAAAAAATAGGAATATAAAACGACTCGCATATACGTACAGACTTAAAATATTTAAAGCGCACTAGGTAAAGTTTCCATTTTATGAACATAAGGCCACTAAACCACATTTACCGAAAACTCGTTAATGCCACCTAAAACTAATTTTAAGTAATTCTCGGACAGTGGGATTTGAAGTCGCACGTGCTATTGGTTCCGGTGGGTATCTAAAGTGAATCCTAGCTGGAAAGTTTGCACAGTGCACAGACGTGCATTACCGGGCTAATCTAAGTCCCGTCTCACCGGGAGTGCACTTAAGCTTTCGCTACTTTCTGGGCGCCTGGTGCGCGTAATGAGATTACGTGTGTTGCGTTAACAAGTCACTGGGTTGACTATAATTTATACGGTGATCATTATTTGACGACCACAATAAAATGAATCAGAAAATGTGTAAGTGTACAGGCCGTAAGGGTAAACACTCTTGTCATTCAAACCATGGGTAGTTGACTTAAATACAAAAATAAATGGCCGAACACAACAAAAAAAAAACGTTATTTTCATTAAAATATTTTAAAAAGTTTATATCCGACACCGTGCTCTCTAGCGAAATAGCTGACTGACTGAGGGAGAGGTCGCGCTCGCGGCCGGTCAGGTCACATCCCGCACCCCCCGCCCGTGTTGAGACGCAAGTTCGTTGCCCTAGCGCATAGGGCAACGAACTTGCGTCTCTTGTGGTTAAATGTAGGTTTAAAAAAAAGAAAAAAAAAGTTGTAATTTTCCATTGATTTTACGTTCTATAAATGAAACCAAACCACTGGTTGCAAGGATAACGGTGTTCACCCTAACACCCTGTATAATGTAAATAGTTAGTATAGTTTGTTAGTTTATGTTTAATATTCCTAGTTATTCATTATTTGTTGAAAATATAGTACATTACTGTCGCGGCCTGCAACTGGGCTATTGATGGATGACCGTGAAATTGTGTGCCTCGGTTCTGGTTGCGGTTAAGGCTTGTATAGTACTTTCCTCAAACAATGCGCGGAAATTCAAGTAAATTAATTATAATTTCCAGAATCAATGACGAACAACGATAATTTTTCACGCGCCACTACGTTCATTTGTTTCTTCTTTATTTTAAACAGCTCTATTTGCAAGCCAAATCGAAATTTAAATAAAATTTAAATTCTTTGATACGCTGAAGTCTGAAGTAAAAAGTTCGTTCCATTTTTAAATAACACAATAGATATGAGTTTTCATAGTAATTTATTTGGCCGCTAAACACGACAGATATGGATTTTCATGCTTACTTTGCCGGCCGCATCGTCATTTGTTTTTAAACAGTACGGCAATTTCGATTTATCTTGAAGAAGGTTGTCAAAATAATGTTCGAATTTCCAAGCATGTTTGAGAAAAATAAATATAACCTATCAGAAAATTGTTTATCATTTTGCTCAATTATGTACACATTCAATAAAAGTTGTGTTACTTTGGGTACTTGAAAAGGTATCCCCTCCCACAAGTCTTTTATAAGTGCTTTTTGCTCATCTTTAATAAGATAAAAATGACATGCACTTTAAAAAGTTTTAAAATTAAATAGCATTTTAATTTATTCAACAGAGTAGGTATCATAGCATTTCTATTAGCTTTTACAGGCGACTCTTTCGCGTGGTACTTGAGTTTTCTGCTATCTCGCAGAACGGAACGTGCTTACTGGGGTTTAAAAGAGTACAAAGCAAAACTTTCGAGCTAATTCCTTTATCATTACTGCTCCGGTAAAAGTGGTAAATATTCTAAATCTGTCTGGCGTTCGGAATAGATGTTCAACTGTTTACATTAAATAGGTAAGCTTATTAGAGTGAACCAACCCGTGAAAATTCAATGACAAAAGGTTACATATCTATTAAACCCAACCCAGTGGTAATTAGTAGATTTCAAGTAAAAACATAAAGTTAAAGGCCCCCCATAAGTAACTAGTTGAATAATCAAGAGTATCGACCCTTCTAAATGGCAGACGTAACTTAGTTTTAAAACTGAAGCCTCAATTAAAACTTGTAATCGTCTTAACACCTCCAGACGGCATTGGCAACCCTCGATTATCCTAAACTTGTCCCGAGAGGAATAAACCGAGATGTCACTTTACAAAGTCAACGACAGCTATCCATTACAAATGTTTGACTTAGAAGGAATAAGCACCGACCGTTCATAGTCTCCGAGTCGTTAATTATAAACTATTTGCGAAAGACAATAAACGTAGCAGTAACAGTGCAATGAACTTGCGTAGTTACAGCTGCAGTATCCGGGTTTATCGCACAACTTGCAAGTTATGACGTCCTGGTTCGCAAGTGAAAAGTTTTACACTTAACAGAGTGTCTTTGACTTAGTTAACATGAATTATGTCTCTGTAAGAACTTTAAGTGCTAGAGCGTTCTTTTATAAAGTTCATGTTTGAAAACAGTTCGCGAGGCGGTGAGTAAAATTTGATGTGGCAACTATTTCGACAACGGTTTTTAGTGAAGAGGGGAAGATTTTTGTCTAATCGATTTAATGATATTTTGCTCTTTCTCTTCACTTGCCCTTGCAGTATCTGATGTACGTAATCTTCATCAATTATTTAGGTATACTTTGATCTTATCCTAGTAACCCATTGCTGCTCTTTGTTTGCGCCTTCAATAAACAAACAACATACTTAGATATTATCCTTACACCAACTTTGTAAGTTAAAGTAAATTCTGCGAGGAGCGTACAAGAGCAATTTCATATTAAAATACATAAGACAAGGCAAAACAATGTCAGACTGCCGCAGACATCTCGTTACACAAGATTGTTTTACTTTAAAATGCACTAGCGCTATGAGATGCACGCGAATACCTGACAGCTGGCTGGATGCGAAATCCTTTAAATTGTTCGTGCCTAGTACGTTGATAAAATACTTACAATTTGCAGTGTTATTGCAAGAGAATTTGCGTTGAGTAATTGGTTGTTTGCCCATTGGCAAGCGAATTTGTTTTCGCGATTATTTTTTGAGGAAACACGCCTTTTTCACTGCTCTAAAATATGATTTACTTTACAATAGACGCAGATATATTTAGTAACCTATTCCGCTTGACTATTCTTCAAGAGGCATAAAAAACTTTGACTTTTGCGTCCAGCGCTCGGTGTGGTAACACGTCGCGTTCTGGTTTGCAATTGGTCAATCGTCATCCTGAAGATGCCTCGGTGAAAGGTGAAACAGGTGTCGATTTTTTACAGGGTTTTATGACTCTTGAAGAATAGTCAAGCGGAATAGGTTACTAAATATATCTGCGTCTATTGTATTTTATAATGGATTTCCGCAAAGTCACGCCTGAATCAATTAACTATGATTTACTTTATAACATGCAAGCTTTTATAACTATAGTGTAACATACAGATCTAAACGAGTTACACAATCAACATTGCTTGGTTAGAATCCCAAAAACATTATGCATTTTACCACAACAATCGTAATTTTGTTGGCTTTCCATCCGCATCATTATTATCACTAATCGATTAGATAAACTAGAAGCAGCGAGTACTGTACATCATAATGAATTTCTAAGCATCTGCACACCAATTGATGCGCAATTTGATGTGATTAATTGATAGCCGCGGAGAAATCAACGGCTTAATTTCACATTCAATTAGTACGGCACGGGTCAGTGAGGTCATTATTTGGTTAGGTTACCGTAAGTGCATGACATTTGATCCCAATTAGCATGATTATGCTTTGAAAGGGTCTAGCTTTATTACGTACTGGATTTTATTAGCGTCGGGTGGTTGGTTTAGAGTAGATTCCTCATTGCTCGTTACGAAAACAGACTTAGCTTATGCATGCTTATTGTATAGTTGACTTCGAAATTCTTTTACCTAAGGTTGTATGTCACTTGGTCGACTATACTTTGACGGTGTCCGCCAGGGAAGGATATTAAAACATTCAATGCATAGCTACACTGAGACTAAACTTATGATTCATCTGATAACATTGGAACATACTTAATTGTGAAAAGACTGTCCGAAAAGAACGGAACTAATTCAATTCCTTTTACAAAATTGTACACCAACTTCCCATCTTGAACAACAAAATAATTCCGTGAACAACGAGTGTCGTGGAGAACTTTACATCCTTGTCGGAGCCGCCATTGTGCTGCTGGTGTCACAAGTTAGTTCCGCTTCTTAATAAAACTTGTAGAATACTGGGCCAGGCTCGAGCATGCCCCCTCGACCCCCCTATATCAAAACTATACGGTTCATAACTAGCACAGAATAAGATGAGGCAGAAGGTAAACAGTACAATCTCGAGCGTAAATAACTTACTTACTCTAAAGTATTGATATAAAGATGGTGTTACGAACATAATATTCTGGAAACTATAGTACTATGAAAGACCTCTTTTCTCATAGTTGCAATAGTTATTTCACGAAAAGCTCGCTCTTAAATGTTGCGTTTGGTATTTACGCTTGATATTTATTGAACAGTTACGTAAGTAAGTAAGATATCTGTGGACAATCACTTCTGAGATCGTTAATCTTTAAATGTTATAAGTTTTTATTAAGATCTCAGGAGTATGTTATAGGAGAATGTATAATTTCCTTTTCCTGCATAGTGAAGATTTTCTACATACTATATCTATACTCCCTTGTGCCCTGCCTTCGGTTACACGACGTCTATGAGTACAAGTGCAAGTATTATGGCTATGTAGCGAGCTTCATTAAAAAGTTATAATCAACATGTACCTAAGTATGGAACAAAGAGAAACTTAAGTAAATAATTAAGTTACAGAAAGTTAGTAGTGTTCTTGTCATTAAAAACTTTCACTAACAAAGAATTTATTTGTTTTTATGAGACAGTCCGTAATGAATAGGTATTAATATTAGTTTACAGTCTTATTGAATCTCATTTTATGCTCCAGAGGACAGAAATGATAGAGAACTTCATCCCAATTGTATTGCTTCTAGAAATTGGAGACACAAGCCTTAGTTAGGTTTGGCTTAATACAGACAATCATAAAGAGGTCCCCGTTGAGTCGAGATGCGAACTGAATAACTTATTATTTTCTTTTTAACTAAGAAAGAAAAACAATGAGACGTCCACATCTGACTAATTAGGAATGCCAAATGCGCGCCACAAAATATACAGACTTAATCAAACATTAATTTGCGTTATGATTAAAATTCTGTCAGTAGACTTTTTACTAAATTAAAAACATTTTCTCTTCATTTTGAAAGACAATAGGTATAAATAATTACAAAATTAATTTCAGTTGGCATATTTCATTTTCTCATATGAAGTTGGCAAAAATACGTGAACTGTGTACTAAGATAGCACAGACTGAGATAAACGACCTGTAAGTCGCAGACATAAAAAATACAGATTATATTGCATCGTGCCCCTCCCTACAAAAACACGAGGTAACAAATACCCACATAAAGTTAAAGCCTTCAAATGAAGTCTGTTTACTGAAGACAGGGTTTTCAAAATCAACCTTCCGTCAAAATTGCACATAAAATTCGTTTTACTGCCCCTAAATTTTACGTGCCAAGTACATTCTCATTACGCAAGTTGTTTTATGACGTCACACTAGAAAAGTTATATGGCTCAGTGCGGACCATAAAGCTGTGACGTGAAACGCAAGGAGGTTGAAAGGTTACACTGGCCCCGCCAATAAAGTGTTCGTTCGCTGCCTGTAACTTTCCTTAACTTACGAACCGTGTGCAAATATGCGCTCCTGGTAAAAGTATTTGCTGAACGCTTGAATATTTGCAACATTTTTGTGGATGATACAATACGGCCGATATAACTTGGCAGTTCCGAACTTCGCGCAGCGGGCTGCGCAGTAACATTTTTTAACCAAATGGTGACATGAGACGAGTGTAAGTGAGAACATGCGCGAAAGTTACTATGTTAAAACCTGCCAAGTTAAAACTCAACTACGACAACAAAGCCAACTAAAAAGGTATAAACAAGACATCACAGACAGACAAATTAAAAATCTGGAGTCACACAGGGCATAAATCCTACGGATTACGTGTGACTCCGGATTTTTAATTCGTCTGTCTGTGATGTCTTGTAACTTGTTTAAGTATACCTATTGAGTTGACTTTTTAAAATTAAAAATTGAATTAAAAGAACCCTGCAATAATGTATATTGCACATCGACTATGTCAAATGCAGATCAATAATTATAGTTCAGCTATGTTGAAATGGCTTCATTGTTGAACTCACGACCTTCCCATCACTTACGCAGTGGGCAATGTCAGTTTAAATTACAATGGTTATGTTGTCAGTCGCCGGTCGTCGTCGGTCTGTCTAAATAAACGTTCAAAATAAACATTTTGTTGCCGCCTCGCAATTACGGCTCCCTGACTAAATTTAACACAATTTTCTTAATTAATTTCGAGCAAAAAAGCGAGATACTCTTAAAATATTCATGAAGTTACGTTTTCAAGTAGCAGTGTGACGGAACGCGTGAATATTAGTCAAATTAGTACGCCAAGAACGATGGCGAAGCTCTCCAAACTCATTATTATCCCTAACTCTGTCATAATTAATAAAAAAATCAATTAGGAAAGTTTTAATTGCATTCCGGCAGCGGCAACACTTGTATTTTTTTTTTCGCACAACTTTTTCATAATGACTTTTTGAATACCTATCACGGTCAGCGGAAAATAGGATTCCACCAGTAAGAATTTAAGTAAGCAGGTATTTTCCATTTTTCCCGTTTTACTCTTGTATAACGATTATTTGTTAATATATAATGCACAACATAAATTCAATTAAAATACTATAATAATTTATCCTATGACCGAGTTACGTCGTCGTCAAGAAGTTTTCATTGCTAATCAAAAGAGATCTTCTACAACGATTACAGATAAATTGAGAAACCTTCCTAAACATTTAAAGCCATTTAAAAAGTAGTTATAAGCGGGGAAAGTTACTTCAAAAGGCATACAAAGTACTCCATTATCAGAAACACGAACACGACGTCTGAAAGACTCAAAAACTCATTACAGATTATCTTGATAATAAATATAAGCCGAAGTATTTAAATATCTTTAAGGTTTAATATCTGGAATTCTTAAACATAATTGGGATAAAGGTATTTTCAAGTTCATCTTTGTAATAGTAGGACGAACGACTTTATTGTACAAATTCTGTTTACAAAGACGAACGACGTTGGCTTAAGTGAAACAGAATTATTCACTAAAGGTCTTATAAAGATTATGTATATAAAAAATACCTGAAGTTACAGTAATAACGACCGAATAAATAATGACAAGACGAAACGCGAGCTTACCTACGTGGATGTACTTCATAAGCTCTCTCTGAAGAGTGTAATAACATCATAGATAGTACCTACCTAAGTAATTTTAAACAAAGCTCTATTCGAAGCTAACTGAAGAGTGAACAAACACGCCATTTACAAAGTATTTATTCACTGAAAGGCCAGATCAGATTATCCGCTTCAAGAAAGTTTTTCCGAGCAATGTCCTCAAAGACCGTAAACGATTCAAAAGCTAAGTAAACCTGGAAATTTTCCGGAGAATTCTACTATAAATAAGTCGTACCTTTCACTAGAACTGGAGAACATTTCTTCAAGTCGAATTATAATGAAACCGCAAGAAGAGGGCGGCCATTACGAGTCGTATCAAATGGCTGACCCTTTGGGTTCCTCCTCTCTTAGTGAGGCGTGCGGTAAGTGCGAGCCCCAAAACTTGCTATACTCGTGAATGAGGTGAAACTTGTTCGAACGACCGTGGACAACGGCCTGTTTGCTGTTGTCCCCTTACGTGGCCATACTGCGGGGCACACTTAACTAAAATTGCTCATTTGCAGTCATTCTGAATGTTTGTTAATTGATATTAGATGCGATGCAAATGGAGATTGTGTTATCAGTTTGATAGTACCTACCTTTTAAGCCAGTTTCCCATCTATATTAGGGGTTAATTTAAGGAAACTATAATTTGCATGCTACGTAGGTTTTTATTTCCGATAACATTAGTTAGATTGCATGCTCATCTATAGTATCTACCCACAAAAATCGATTTACAAAGTGAGCAGTAATCGATCGCAATGTAATCCTAAATCTGTGTCCGTTTGACATATATAAATATTACATAACAGTAAGTAGGTACTAGTAGATCCGAACCCTTATGTATTCAGGACTAATGAAGCCCTGAATGTTACCTGAAACTTTTACAATCCGGGGCCAATAAATAACTTTTGAGTCGAGTTTAGATTTAGCGGAGCGTGTAGACATGCCAACAAAACCGATACGTCCGTCCGTATGTACACAGAGCGATCTACTTAATCCACACAGTTGTACAGAGTTCTAACTTTAGATTAATATCAAACTCAAGTTTAAAGTAACGTCGGATTAAATCTATTGATTTAACGAATGACTTGTAAGAAACTAAAATGTTCGCAAAGGTCCGAGTAAAGCAAAGGAAATATAAGGGCATAATTTGGAACTCATTTTAAATTCATTTTCATTAAATATTAATCGCACAAACACTGCGACATCATTAAAGTTGCAAATGGATTTACTTTGTGAGTTAAGATAAAATATTTGAGCAAATCATTTAAAATATAAAGCCGAAAATCTTTTGATAAATCGAGCGATTTAGCTAATTTCCTCAGAACATCGCATTACTTTAGCAATTTCTAACAATCGAAGAAATTAACTCGCCTTCTGTCGGTTCGTTACCTTTTGTGCATTCATTTTAGGAATCTGTTTCTAAGCGAAACAGATGCGGAGACTAAAAGTAATTATGGTTTAATATGTCTCTAATCTGTTTACCACAAGAACTTATTAAAGTTAGGTTGAGTTATATCATTCCATGCAGTTTCTTGGTTAATCTGTAAACCCAAGACACCATCAAGTTAGTAGAAAATGTAGAAATGTAGATCCCGGAATTCCTTTTACAAACAAGATTAAACCCGTCTAGAACACATTCATCAGCGGAGCGTCTTACGTCATGAACGTTCTGTGTCGGATCGTGAATGAGGTCGCCGTAGCGGTCCACGCGGACCTCCATGGACGGCAGCGGCGTGTGGCACTCGGCGTCGAAACGAAACTGACCCTGGCACCACACATAAACAGCAAATGGACATTACACAGTGACACTTTGTACAGGAAGTGCTCAGTGAACGTGGCGATTAAACATATTCACAAAAGCAGGACAAAACAAAAAACTGAATATATGGGCAAGCGGCGCGACATGCTTACACGCTTGCATGCTTCAATATCTACGAGCATGGAGGCATGCGCGGCGGCCACTTCGCGCGCCTCATCGGCCATTCGGCGTCCTCGAGGAGTCGCGTCTTCTTTCAGAACTACGCATGCTTCTTCTTTTTCCGCGGGCTTAGTATCTTCTTCAGCGGAAGCTACATCAGGCGGCTCAATCTCGGGAGTTTGGGGGGATGTTTCGGGATCGGGAGGAGGAGGCACATCAGCGTTCTCAAGCTTGGGAGCGGTCGTCTCGCTCACCCTTTTATGATTCTCCGGCAAACTGATGTTGCATTCGTTGTCGAAACGGAATTGACTCTGTTTCCGTGGTAAGCAAGAAACAAATGGAAACATGATAATATATTAAATTATGTGTTCAAAAAATCTTTAAACAATATACATTTTTATATTATTTAATTTAACACGATGTTATTTAGACGGATCATTTAGACAAGAAATCCTCTAGATAAACAACCGTGACTTAAAGAGGACTCACCTTATACCCGGGCCCCAGCCTGTGCATTGCGCAGATCTGATGCGTGGTAAGCGCCTCTCCGAACAGATAGATGGCGGCCATCTGTCCGCAGAACACTCGCTCCTCGTCCAGCTCTGCCGTCGCGCCGATATAGCACTTGTCGAAAGGCTGTCGAAAAGTCAACACATTTTATTTTACAGGCTTAACTTTTCTTCAGTCATTTTCGGTGGGTTTTAAGATGGCAATGTTAAAATTTTGTTATTACTCGCATAAATAATACAACGTGACAGGAAGTTTTTATATTATCTACAATTTTCGCAACCTAAAAGTTGGACGAAGACAAAGAATTCCGTAGGTAGTCCTTATATTGCACAAATACCAAATCAAACCTATAGTTTGATGTTATTAAAATTGAAGCGGAAGATACTTTAAGTAAACTCATTTTATCGAAGTAACTTCGACAGCTGCTCTTGAACTACAAAATTAGTTTAGAAGCACAAATTACTTCAATAAACTAATTTTCTTTACCAATTATTCGGCAAAGGCGTTTGAGATTGGGAAGGCTTTTCATATTCGCCGATATTTTAGCAAAGACCTAAATAAGGTCGGAATTGAATCAAAACTTATTGGTGGACCAAATTCCTATTAGAGTAAGCTATGCAAACATTTGTGGCAAAAGTTGTTTAATACAAAATGAAGAATACGCTTACCGCGAAGTATTTATCGGAGGAATTCCGGGCCAATAAAGTGAAGCAAGTTTACCCTGATTGGAACCTACGGTCAGACTGTTTATGTAATACATGTTCATACATGAGACAACTAAAAACATAATGTTGGTCCTATATTTAATGAAAACGTAGCTACCATATACCATAATGAAACTAAATTAGTTTCATAATGAGAACACGATCGAACTGATTAAACTATTTGCCAGTAATGAAAATGATTTAATTGAGTTTTTGGAAAACACATTTTTCATTGGGTCGGTTTAATTATACACAAATTGCTTTGGTGATTATGATGGTGTTTATCAAATGTTTAATTAATATGATTCCAAACAGTTTCTTGTTTAAAATGAACTGAACCAGTAGGTATTTCAGAGCAATGGGGTTAGAAAATTGTGAACGTAAAATGAATGTTGGCCAAACTTTTGTTTTTTTTTAAGATTTTTAGAAGGTCACAGCCAATACCAGCTTCAGCAACCTTTTGCTGAGAGTTACTTACACCTGTGACTCTATGGTACTCTATGGTTTATAAAGATGTTTCTGAATTCATAAACCTATTATCAGTCAGTAATTACTTGACATTTAGAACGGTGTAGGCGTTCACATGTAAATAAATCCGTCAATATTGTACGAGGATATTATTGCTAAACGAAACTTTTAAAAGGAATGTGCTGCTAAATGTTTCGGGTTTGATGAACTTCTATAACAATTACACCTCCGTATAAAAAATAAAAATCAAGTATTGAAGTAATAACCAATACCTACTTACAAAAGACGAATGACATAAAATACATAAACTTATGTTATTTCGGCGTGTTTTGGATAAGAGGTTAATGAGGAGTTGAACACATTGCGCCTTACAACAATGACGTACACACGGCTACACATCAAGCTATACATTTCCAGTATAAGCTGACCTAGCATTGTACGGAAATCCTATACAATGCGAGACCAGCATAAACTGGAAATGTATAGCTTGATGTGTAGCCGTGAGTACTAATATTATTTAATGATTTTCTGCTCAGGATAAGTCCAGCACTCCGTAGTTCATCCAAACAAGTAGTCAGGAACATTATTATAGCTGATTCAATACCTACAAAGTGATTATCGTGCGCGCAGCCTATCGTTAGGGGCGTCGCACACGCCGCGTTATCCCCAGCTCTGTGCACAGTAATGGCATGTAAATTCACATTTACAGCTAAAACACTCGTGTTTAGTCACAAATGGTATTTTTAAGCGGCACGTGGGGGTTTAGCGCTCCCGATTTTCCCAATATCGTTTGAAAGCGCGTTGCTCAAACCTCTTTTACGTGTCAAATTGTATTTCAGGAATTTTATAAAAGCTCTTTCATTTTAATTTTTATTTCCCTACAATCCTATTTTTGTAGGCCAAACCTACAATAATATTTTTGTAGGTTTTATTTAATTAAGACATTATTTTATACGCAAATTCAAAGTGATTAAATTATAAACTTTACTTCGACGCCATTATTAGTTCACAGTCTGACCATTATTCAAAGGGCCTAAGTTCAATTAATTAATTCAGTTCTTTTTAAGGCGGAATTTTCATCACAGAGATTTTTTTCTAACAACCCTTGGTTTCAGAATACCGAACTGATAAAATAATTCAACCCGCTGTAATGCCGAGCCATAGAATATAAACTTGCGGGTATTAAATTCAGCTTTTGTTTTAATTAAATTTAAATTTAATAACTCGATGCCTAAGTAAATTCTTTTTCATTGGCTAAAAAATAAAATTTTGTATGAACGTGACCTCTGATTTTAATGCTCTTTCATAAAGGTCTTTCAACTATTGAAATGTTTTACTGGACTCTGCAATTATTTACTCCTTAGAAAGTCAATAGGTCATAGAGGTCGTCTCGTGATCTCGTCTGACAGGGGCAGGCAGGTATATTATAGTCTCTAATAATTAGTTTGTCTTCATAACGCTAGACAAGTTCATTTTGCAGCAACTATGCGTGACCACGTCCGAGCCTCAGTGAATATTCATAGAGGCATGCATGAACTAACGCCAACTTAATCCCTCGAGCGGGAAAGAGTATACCAGGAGAACACGAACTAAATGGAGCTTCACAAAACAAATAAAGGAAGAATCCCAATCAAAACAATACTACAACACTGGCTGTACGAATTCGTGTGCATTTTCAGTCTAATTGGCTGCGTATTTTTTTTATCGGATTACTCGCAGCTTGTAGCTTTTGTAACGGCAACACAACATAACTAATTAATGTAGCGGAACGAAAATTGACGTGAAGGTATTGATAGATGATTCTGATGAAATGGATGTTCGTTTCCACAATCATAATAACAAGGTTTAAGGCCAACGTCGGTCATTTGGGTCACAATTGTTATAATATTCGGGACTCAATCCCTTGCGGCAAGCGGGCACATTGGCAATCGTTCGACGATTTTCATTTGATTAGAGTATTAATACAAATTCCAAATTAGCTAATTATGTTTCGATGTTGATTATCTGTTGTTTATAGAAAATACTATCATTATGTGACCGTACTTAAACTTATTATGATTAAGTAAAGTAAGAAATCAATGTCTTCACGACGACGGTAGAAGTTTCACCAAACTCGTAAAACTTGTATTACTATGAAGTCCGCGTACATCCACAGGAATTTGCATGGCATTACTTGTAATAAATTGCTGCTAACGACACGTACGTGACGACTCGAACGCACAACTTGTCGCAAAGGGGGTGTTCGCCGTAGATAACCGAATGTATTATGCTAAGCTGCTATAGAGTTATGAGCACTTGGTACTTGAGACTGGATTAGGGATACAATTTAACTACTTGAGAAACGACAGGATTACACGTAAAAAATGTCTAGCTTCGAAGCTAAGGTCCGTATTACAGAACGTTCCTCAAGTCCAGTTTGATCTGCAATCAGTTGATCACTGTTTGAGTATAGAATCAGTACTTGAGCATCGGTCTTATTCCAGAACGGCAATCAATCTATACTCAGCTGAATCGAGACTCAAATCGAGCCTCAAGCAGAGATGTGTATTGTCTATGAATCAGCCTGTTTTCGTTTACGATTTATTATAATAACCGACTTTGATCCGATCTTCATTGGATTAGAAATATTAAAATACACCATAGAACCCCAGTTATTTAGGAAATCAGCGTTATTATTTCATTCCTGAATAGTAAAAAGCCCCATTTATTGAAGAAGTGATGTATAGTAATTTTGTAAGCAAAATTGTCAAGCTTAAAAGACTTGTATTTGTGGCCTTATATAAGTAAATTATGCTATTTAAAATGTCAGTATGTCAAAACATCAACATCAGTGTGAAAAATATTCGTTTGTTGTTTGTCTATTTTAATTATTTGTTTAGCTGATTTTATTCACGGATCATCCCCACATTCACCCACATCTCATCACATTGGGAATCGATCGGTTTAACACTTTTAAAATACAAGGACGGAAGAAAAAATTTAGTAGTTTGGAAAAAGTTCAACCTTTTAATAGAATTATCGTTAAATAAGTTATTATAATTATCTACCTCTTCAAATATATCGATTATGATTTTGATAGTAGGTACCAAATTTAAAACTATACAATCTATGCTCAAGCGCGGTCTCGACCACACTTGGGTGATTACAGATTTGATCACTGCTTGGGTTCGATTGAGTAACTGAGTAGCGATGTAAAATAAAGCCAAACTCAGTTGAACTAAGATCAATAAAACTATACTTGAGCAACGTTCTAAAATTAAAAGCGGACTTAAAACTAGTTTTAAACAGAGATCAATACTTGAGTTTCCTTCTGTAATACGGACCTAAGATCGCAATAATTTCATTCGAATCCATAGCTAAAAGTTTGGAAAATTTGTATCAGTTAGTTTGACCGCGGTGGCCTAATTGTCGAGATATCTTTTAAATTATATCACCAAAGATTTGGATACTTATTCGATTAATAAGTATAGGACTTACGTCGTTGGTAGAGACGAACCACGCCATTTCTGTGCTGGACGCTAGCTGGCCGTTCACCAAGCATTTGATCTCGCTCTTCGTCCATCTGTTGTATATGTACACCACCGCTATTGCGTACCATCTGCACGGAAAATAAAACTTTATCATTATAGGTCAAGAGGTTATTGTTGACCATCAAAAATTCGTTTAGCTAAGAGTCACAAATCATGACATTCTTTCGTTTCATCATCATTTAACTTCGTCATAACGATGGAAGTGGGAACGATGGATGGTAGTTAGTAAACTAAAAATAGTCTCTTCTATTCATTTATCAATCATAATCCAATTAGGTATCATTTGTTAGGATTTGGATCATTCAGTTCAGTACTAAATAGACTAATTTGTCAAATTAAGACCCCATTCCTCTCTCCTACATTGCTGAGCGGGACATGGTACACAATGATCATGCAATAAATATATTGAATATTGAAATTAGGGTACTTAGGTTTGAAGAGAAAGGTTTGAGATGAAGATTTGCCAAACATGTTTGTAACACACATTAAAATAAAGAAGCATTCTTTATTTCATATAATGAAATGTAGTGGAGTGTGTAATGTTCAGTCTACTGAAATGCTGTGTTCAAAGAGTTCAAACATCCATGTTAAACATCCTCTCAAACAAATAAAATGTACAAAACTTTTTTACGCGAGTTAAGCTAATTCCACATAAAAGTTCATGCACTTTGCGTATCAACGTACGCAGAGGAAAATCTATACATATCCTTACCTAATAAATAAAGTAGTAACATAGTCAAAACTGTAGATTGAATATTTTTGAAAAAAAGTAATTGCTACCAGGTAGGGAACGAGTCCGATGTCGAAAACATCGTTTTTAGTTTTTTTTTGTTCGTTTGTCTCTTTGTCTGGATATAGGTATGTTTCAGATTGCCGTAACAACGGCTGAACGGATTCGGCATATTTGGCACACAGATAGTTTATAACCTGGCGCGGGTAAAGCCGCGGGCAAAAGCTAGTAATGAAATAAAAGTAAGTGGATAATTTTTGGGGCAACTTTTCGCACGAATGCCGACCGTCGCGCGACGTCATAAACTGACTACACAGGAAAGTTTATTTATACTGCTGCAACTTTTTTACTGCCCTGATTTAGTGTTCGGAACAAAGTTTTAAAATTTGGTAGAAGCACGTCCAAAATTAACTGCACCTAGCTTTAAATAAAGCACCAGCTTTAAATAATTTCGATTTTTAACGATATGTAGTATGTCAGACCCTGCTTTGTGCCTCCTGCCCTTAAAGGCAGACAGACTCGTAACAATCGTACTGAACTATCCCTAAACTGTTGCAAACAGCAGATATACCAATTTGCTACAAGAAGAATGGCTATGCTTGATGAGAGTAGTGAGTGACTGACTATTGTATATCCTATTGCGGCCTATTTAAGGAAAAACAACCAATCTATTGCAGTAGTTTGTATAGAGGGAGTGAACTTACCTTCTTGGCTGAAATTCGTATTTGACACAATGTTGAAACCCCTTGCCCCGCACCTTCATTGATGTGAGAACGAGACAGTTGCCGACGAAGTGTGCCGTGTAGCCCACGCCTTTACTCGTTTTGAAGCTGTCGGACAAATTTACAATGTTAGTTAATTAAATAATGTGCACTTTGATAATCTTATTCAACCACTATCCATCATGAAAAGCAAAAGTCATAATCGCATTATAAACTCTGGATAGAGCTTATTAAGAAACACTATTGTAGAATCATAAGAGTCAGCATATCATGATCTTCAAACTAGACGTGGCGTGTGGCGAACTCGCAATTCAATTATCCCCGGACACAAACCGAAAATGATTTAGCTTAGTACCAGGATAGCAGAGCACAACCGAAACTACACTTGAAACGTCCGAGCTCCACTCAAATCAAATGAAAAGTTGGGAACACAGGTGCAACCGCGGTCTGTGGCTACACGCGATTTACGGAATACATTTGGCATTCGCACTGTAATACGCTTTTAGTACAAATTGACTTGATATTGCCTGTCTAACTTTTCCCAAATTAAATTGTTCTGGAATTATTAAATGTTTTCACCCCAGTAGCTGTGTTTATTGCTTCGAATATTATAATACCAAGAAGAGTGTTAACGTGTTACGAGTACTGAGAAGACGACGACGTCGTGTATGTTATTTTCGCGTGGGATTGTTGGAAGGTTTAAAGACGGTAGTTTGATTTTCAAAAGAACATTATTTTGAGAATGTCTTTGGACACTAACATCACCAGATCTCACATAGACAGTCTTGGCTAATCAACTGACTATAATTAATCTACATTTGAAGATAGTTATATCCATACCAACAGTTTTATTATTTTTCCTTGTTGCCATAATACGTCACAATCTCACTAAAAATCATTTAAACTTGAAGTTCTCGTTATGCCTGTGCGAACTATACCTATACCTGTTCATTTCACTAGGTCACTAGTTTCACAATTACCAGGAGACAATAGAGAGTTAATAGTGACATAGTTACCAGTATAGATATGGTTTCTCCCTCTCGATGTTGACGGAGTTGATGGGGTCGAGCCGGAACCACGTAGTGAAGGTAAACCCATTCTCGTAGGGCCACCTAGCGAGCGGGGGCAGAACTACCGCCTGCAATATAAGAACATCTTATAGTGGGGAGTATTAATTATTTTGAAATTACTAAATAGAGAAAACTTAAGGTTAAATTATAACAGGTAACAAAACATTAGTTGCCCAACCTGTGGGACATCATAGAGGTCGACAGAAAATTTAAATAGTTTGATTGAATTACGCTAATGAACTGATTGCCTATAACGGTGATGGAGTGCAAACGTCTGGATCTTTTTTTGCTTTCAGAGTACAGTCCACCACGTGGTGTTTCCATCAAAGTTGTAAAGCAGGTTCATCAAAACTTTGAATGAGATTAGGTTCCATCTTAATACATAAAAAGCATTATTGTTACCCTCTCTCTCCTATATACCTATTCAGAAAACTGATTTTCTAAAAATCGCACATAAAAATGTGGAATCCAAAAGAGCGAAACTTGGCAAGTGGTGCGGCACTCAGCAGTAAAAACTTATTTTATGCTCCGATGGAAGGCCAACACAGGGATCTCTTGTAAAGGTTCCTATCGAGATATCGTCTCAATAAAATCTACATAATATAAGCTCCTTTTATCGTCACTCCAATCTTCCATTTCGTATATATTCCAGTATAATATACAAATGTTCACCAACAAAATAAATAAGTTATTTCCACCTTTTCCACGAATTACAATATTATTCGTAAAGATTAGTATCACGACATGTTATTAGGCCTTAGTTGAGAAGATTTACCGACCAGGATAAAAGAAGTGGGACGGAGATTACATGAGGCTCGGATCTTTAGTGGCAATAAGCTAGAAGACGCCTGATACGAACAAATAAATGGGTTCATACGACACTGATTAAACTAACTAGGTAGGTATGTCGTTCTAGCTTAGGTCCTTTATAAGTAAGCTACATTAATTTAGCTTTCCAAGTTATCATTGAGGAACGGGTAATAAGAACATATTATATGAAGACAGGCACGTTGAATATGTAGCTGTAGAGAAACCTTTAAATGATTCGCAAAATGTAAAATAGTTTTCTAAACTTGTAATGGATCCCACCGGACGCGGGCCAGTTGTCAATATCACTTGTGCGCACACAACGCTAACGCGTACATGACAATAGGCGCGTCAATGTGTGCGACGAAGCGAGCAAGCAACGCAGCTGCGCAACTGGTTCGATATGCGTCACTAGCGTCACCGACCGGTTGGAAATCAGTAGCGCGGGGCCCGCCGCAGAGATCACTTGTGGGTTGCGTACCGGTCCGTGATCATGACTCGCGATAATATGAGCGAGCAAAACATTAATATCCGATTCGTGAAGGAGGTACAGAAATATCCGTCGCTGTACAACTTTGAGTTGCCTACATACACTCGGAGGGACGTCAGCGACGAGGCTTGGGATAATGTGGGCAAAACTATGAACATGACACGTAAGTGAGGCTATTAGTACGTATTTACGCCGCAGCGGCGCTAGTTGTATCGAACATTCGAGACCGAAACGTCCTTCGCAACGTCTCGTGAACGGTGCGCGGTAGAAGTCAATGTTTATCAACGTTATGGCCGCGCATATAATTATCATGATATCATAAGAGAATTTTCTTTTGTACAAGAATGTCCCGTTCGTGTTTATTTTGTTACATTCTTATGTTTGAAGTACGTTCCTGACACATTTTATTCCTTATGCAAAAGAGACGTCTTCAAACAAACGCTGTTATCTCGTTGACACAATAACATCGATAGTGTGATATCACCGCGCGGCGCCACGCGCTCGCAATGTTGTTTGTTGTGAATGCTACGCTCACATTTGGCGTGCCGCTCAGCGTGCATCAAATAGACCGGTAGTGACATTGAACCCCGCCGCTCTGTGACGTCGCTTGTAATGCTAATAATATCAATAACATTTATATATAGTGGGATTTATCTTTATCCGTGTTTTGATATAATCCTTACACAATGTTATAACGAGTGTTTTTACATATCAATGATTCACAGGTATATTGAATTAGTTAACATAGTATTTCCAAATGAGTAGGTTAATGTTTAGTACCTAATATCACGAGTTATGATAGAAGTCCAAGATTATCTTATAAAAGCCCAGCTTTACTTTTAACATTCGGAACTTAGTTCGACTGACTGCTGAGTAGTGCTGAGACACTATTCGTATGTTCGATGCCCGGTACATACGAATAGTGTCTCAGCACTACTCAGCAGTCGCTTGCAAGTCTTGCGATATCGAGACAATTTTACGAGGAAATACATTAAGTATAACATTTTGTTTCCAGCTTCAGCATGCAGAGAAAGATGGAGGAATCTGCGAGCCGTCTTCATGAGAACCATAAAAGCTCCTCCGAGAAGCTCCACGGGAAAGAAGAAACCATACTACCTATCAGAAGTGATGCAGTTCGTAGTACCGTTCATGAGACCCATCGCCAAGGTTAACATACAGGCGGCCAACGAGAGACGGAAACAACAGGCAAAGGAAAGAGAAGACAGTAGAAATCCCGTACAATTAGAAGTTGATCAAATTAAAGTAGAGGTGCCAGACGATGACTCAGATGAGTCGAGCGAACAGAGTATTGAGGAAGAGAAGGAAATGACAGTCACAAGAAAACGGCCAGTGCAGGAGGACGTACCTCACCAAAGTATAAAAGCAGCTAAGATAGCGCAGCCCTCATCATCATCAATGGCACTTGGCAGCGACCATGTCAGGTCCTTCATTAACAGTCTCTTACCTGAACTAAACGAAATGAACTCTGTACAGTTCAAGAACTTTAAAAGGCGAGTGTTACTACTAATTGATGATATTGTAACGGAAATACCGGGGACTCCGAGAAGAGCCACCGATGATGAATTTATTATGTAAAGAATATAATTGTTCAACTACCTACTTAGATGATTAAGGTAATTTAGAAGGGCGTTGAAGTCCTGTCCAGTTAGATTTAATATTTTCATTATAAAAAGACTTGGAGAAATACAAAAGTTATTTTTACGGAATTGATTATTTTATTTTCCTCATCTGAATACATCATGTAGCATATATTGGAACTTGTGAATCTGACTTATATTATTTAAAATATCAAGTAACTTCATGCATCCATAATATTAATAACCAGAACCAGACATGTTTTGATAAATTTTTCACGAATTGACCCTTATATTTTGTACTTTAGTGTCTTGCTGCTTCTGTTTTTGTCTCCTCGTCTAAAATTTAAATATTCATGTGAGAGGAGTCAAGCAGGCAATTGCGAGGGCTAACTAAAACAAAACGCTATGCTGGCATAGTTCCAAAAGTTCTCGTTTCAGTTTCATCCGCGCATTCACATGAAATTGCAAACCAGTTAAAAACTTTAGAGAGATGTTTGTAAATCGACTTTATAACAATGATAGACAAGGTAGTAAATCACAGACAGAGCATCTTAATTGAAACTGTTATTAAGGACTTACCGATAATATATTAATTCATTCAAAAGAATACTCAAACACAAATAATTCACTATTTTAACAAAGAAATGTAACTTTTTCACTAATGATTATTAAGAATGTCAATTTATCGTTTCGATACAGTCATCATTAAATACGAATGAACAACAATTAATATTTTATTTTCCGAGAACAATATTGCCAGGATTCCATAAGCGACAATAGTTGAACACGACATTTTTTGCCGGCACATGACATTAATTATACCCGTAGCACACGCTCGGCCAAGTAAAAAAAGGCTTTTTTTATTTTTGACGCGTAAGTATACTTAATTAAAAGGATATTTTTGTCATGTTTATCGAATGTCCTACATGTTTGGGTAAAAAAAAATGGGAATGCATTGTTTTGACAAAGGTTGCAGTGAAAATTGATTGGTGTTCGTGTTCATATACCTCGGCTTTTACATTTTTGAAAGACCGTACCAAAGGTTACGCCTGAAAACATCGCTCAAGTACCTCCTTTATCATCATATTTTTCTAGATATTTATGATCTACAATTTCATCTTGAAATTATAAGATCTGCAGAGGTGAATTATAAGGCAAGTTCTCCTTGACAGGTCAGCGTTACCTACGTGAATTTGGCTTTGCTTAGCGTGGAGGATAAATGAAAATTCTCTTTCATGAACAGATTAAATTTTACGTAAAATACGCGCTTTGACGTCAAGTAACGGACACCAGCCCATATAACCTATTAATATCAACATTATCATACACTATCAAAATAAAAATACATCTTAGCTTGAATCTCACACCTTTCAGATCATGTAAAGTACTCGTTCAACAGCTACAAGCCAATAAAATGTAAATATACCTCGCTTTCTGAATAAATTCATACAAGTTACATATTTATGTGTGTCAGTGGTGCACAATATAAATGAAATGATTTCATTTCGCCGCGTCGAGGGTTTAGCTTCAGCAACCTTGCCTCAAGAAAACTATTTTCCAACGGCTGGAAATGTTTCCTTAGATTTTAAGCGGCTTCTACCGCGCTCGGGAAGCAATGTAGCTTGCACTTTGTATTTGTTTCGTTTGGCCTCAGCTTTGTGATGTTTTTACTTTTTGTGAATTGTATTTTCTAGGAAACAAATTACATTTATACCATGCCCCCTCTAAAAAGCTTATTTTATTCACTGAAAACAGTGAATAAAAAGCACTTTTAATCACTGTTTTGGTGTTTGAATTTAGAACATCAATTTGTTCGAACTCCATCTCAATGATATCCAAACTCCTATTCGATTTGATTTTCGAACAGGAGTTTAGCATTAGAATTAAAACTGTTTTGTGTTCTTTGCTGTCATTAGTAAATGGGCGCTATTTTAAATATTGTAAGTTGTACGAACAAAAAGTTTAGGGTTACTTAATAATAAATCGATTGAAAATGTTTTCAAGTGATGAAGATGTGTTAACACCTGAGTTTATGAAAGAGAGGGCGGCCGATATAGTAGAAAGCTTGCTAACCAACAAATCACGGCTGGTTTACATCAAAGCCTACGATGAGTTTGAGTGTGAGTTTGTTTGTTTGTTTGAGTAAATGGAAAAATGAAAATCAAGCTGACCAAATTTTCAGAGTCTGTTTTCCTATTTTAATGAGTTGTCGAAGAAAAAGAAGTCATCGACCTTATGGAGTATGTATTCTATGCTACGGTGTAGGTACTATAAAAACAAGGCATAAAATTGACATAACAACATACTCGAAGTTGCATGTTTTTTTTCTCGTAGTCATGGTATAAAGTATAGTATGCAACTCTTGAATAAAACGGATTTATATCGAGGGCCTTGAATCGCTCGCGTCGTTCAGGATTCTAACACTTGACGGTCGTGATTCAATCATCATGAATCGCTCCCTACGGTCGTGATTCAGTCGTTAGAATCCTTCACTTGCTCGTGATTCACCTATGGCCCTCGCTTTAAATCCGTCCTTTATTCACTAATTGTATAATATACTATTATACCATGCCCCCTCTAAAAAGCTTATTTTAATCACTGAAAACAGTGAATAAAAAGCACTTTTAATCACTGTTTTGGTGTGTGAATTTAGAACACCAATTGGTTCGAACTCCATCTCAATGTTAGACAAACTCCTATTTGATTTGATTTTCGAACAGCAGTTTAGGATTAGAATTAAAAACTGTTTTGTGTTCTTTGCTGTCATTAGTAAATGGGCGCTATTTTAAATATTGTAAGTTGTACGAACAAAAAGTTTAGGGTTACTTAATAATAAATCGATTGAAAATGTTTTCAAGTGATGAAGATGTGTTAACACCTGAGTTTATGAAAGAGAGGGCGGCCGATATAGTAGAAAGCTTGCTAACCAACAAATCACGGCTGGTTTACATCAAAGCCTACGATGAGTTTGAGTGTGAGTTTGTTTGTTAGAGTAAATGGAAAAATGAAAATCAAGCTGACCACATTTTCAGAGTCTGTTTTCTTAACTTATTTTAATGAGTTGTCGAAGAAAAAGAAGTCATCGACCTTATGGAGTATGTATTTTATGCTGCGGTGTAGGTACTATAAAAACAAGGCATAAAATTGACATAACAACATACTCGAAGTTGCATGTTTTTTTTCTCGTAGTCATGGTATAAAGTATAGTATGCAACTCTTGAATAAAACGGATTTATATCGAGGGCCATGAATCGCTCGCGTCGTTCAGGATTCTAACACTTGAATCACTCCCTACGGTCGTGATTCAATCATCATGAATCACTCCCTACGGTCGTGATTCAGTCGTTAGAATCCTTCACTTGCTCGAGATTCACCTATGGCCCTCGCTTTAAATCCGTCTTTTATTCACTAATTGCATAATATACTATTCATTCATATCTATAAATACCGCAGTAATAGACCCTGCCTTGTTAACTTACCTGCTTGTCGTCGAGCGCATTCAGCGTATTCACACAAAGCTTATTTTTTATAACATGAAATCACGCTTGTATTCCCCGAAGGGTTGGGCAGAAGTGTACCTATAATACCACGCACCACCCATTTCGCCAGTTATTTTTATTGACACACATAAATCATGCTTACCACATATTTATCTAGTATTAACCTACCAAGCAAGCAGAAGCGGCTAAGAAGCGTCAGTTTGCCGTCAGATCTCCGGATAAGTACGACAGAGAGAAATGGACCGGCCCCGGGCGGGACGGCGATAAATAAGGAAAAAACGGACACACAGATAGCCCAGTATGTCACGCGGATTACGCCGCCGGCCCGTATTTGAATAAGAATTGCCAATAAGGAGGGGAGGGGACGCTTAAACTGCGCTCCTCAAGTGTCCTACTACCCTAGTATCGATCTGTTTAAGCGGTGAGGTTTTCAGCAATGCTGGAAAAGAATGAAGTGACGATTTGCTTAGTACTTGGATGATGTTATGATCAAAGTTAGGGACGGATAAAAGAATTTTGTTGAAGATGAATAGTGTTTTTGAAGAAAAATCAATAGGCTTTTCCTTACATGTTATGTTTTTCTGATGCACTTTGCTGTTCTGCAATAACGACAATTTTGACTCCATGATTCTAATTAGAGACTATTGAAGCTGAGATGTAAAAGGTACAATTCAATGCCATAAACTGGCTTAATAAAAAGGCATTCTCCTTTCACGGTAGCTTCTCTTCTTCTTCGCAAAATCAAAATCAAAAGTCATTTATTCAAACTAGGCTGAGAATCAGCACTTTTCGAACGTCAAAATCACATAAGACAGTCGCCCAAAAACGCCCACCCTTCACCACTTTCTAGTGCTTTAGCTGGGAAGAAGAAGTGGCGCAACAAACTCCCCAGCAGCACAGCTGTTTGTTCAGTTAGAAAAAAATGATTCTATACAAAAGTATGCACAATCATTTACAAGCAAGCAAGCAAGCAAGATCAGAAATATTCGGTTACCGCAAAAATCTTAAGTTATTTTTCCTTCGAGGGGTATTTCATCAAACCGAGTTACAAATATGGCTTTATTCCAAGAAATTTATGGCAAGGAAGTTCAAATTAGTTAAAAATCTCCCGAGGAAATTCTTACACAATACAATTTTTCCTGGCTTCAGAATGCCGCTCGGAGGCTTCTCCATTACCAAAATGATTTCATTAATGCTCTTTAAAAAATCTCCGAGTCTGTTGTTTAAATAATTACCGGGTGAAAGGTCGAATCTTAATTTGCTCTCTTCTCGATCCGAAAAAATTACGTCAGAAATAATAAAACGCCCTTTATTTCGTGGGCAGATGGATGAGAATCCCGTCAAAAACATTTTGCATTGTAGAATAATGGACAAATCAGGGTCTGAGGCAGGGCGCAGCTGGGGAAGGTCCTTTGAAATATGAGCTCTGTTTATAAATAAAAAGCGGTCGGTAATAGCTGGCCGTTTCTCTTCATTTTGTTTGAAATATATTGTAGGTTCGGTAAAATGGGCCGTCAGGTGGAGCCGCGGTGCACCGGCCAGGCCGCCACAGGAGGCCAACTTGTGAACTTAGAACATTTCAACCGGTATTAGAAGTTACGCTTTATTATTAGATCAATAAATTGTATTCTTGTTCCTGTTCTGCCTTCTGTTCGCGGTGAGTGAATGAATGAATCTAGTTAGGTTAGGGAATAGGAAGGGTGCACCTTGCTTGTTCAAGTTTGAAGAAACAATATTTTGATACATTATCGATTCAGTATTATGTATGGAGTTTGATTAAACTTTGAACGATAATAAGGGTATATTGACAGGTTAGGTAAATACGGCAGTATTTGCCTTTACAACTTCAACTAGTCTCGGTACCCGTGTGTAATTTAGCAGCAATAGGTGTGTTTGAAATCTCTGGATAGGTTTTATAGAAAAGTGAACATCTACAATGGATTCCAAACCTATATCATACCCAAAGAAAATTAAGTTCATTAAATAATAAAATATTCCAAACACAAAAATACCTACAGCAGTGGGCCGTTTGAGAACTTCAAACTCGTGTTTCAGAAGTCTGATGTAAAGTTCGTCAAGTGCGTTCGTTCTGATTTCGTCTGCTAGCATTATTCCGAACATATTTGAGTTTACAGAACTCGGTGAGATTCGCCTCGAGTCACGTTTCAAACTTCACGACAATAAAGATTGGAGGAATATACAGAACGCAAAAAAAATCTTGAATAAGTTAGGTATTTGTTGAAAAGTTCCTGAATGAGTAGGTAGATGTTGAGTGAAGAATTGTTAATTTTACTCGTGTTCTGCCATGCCACCTGTGTGGTTTGGTGGACGCTGGCGGGGCTGCTAGCATTAATTAAGGTTCTAATGTTATTGCATGCTTCTACAAGAAACCATTTATTTCAGAGAACAAGGAACTCTCGAGTCAGACAAGAGTATAAATTAGTAACACAGCTATCACATCGCCTGAGTGATCAGTTTCAAACATTGGACTGAACACCATCGTCATCAAACTAATAATGCAAAGTTTCACGTAAAGTCACGATATAAATAAGTACCTTAAACATATGCAACATTCAAAAAACGATTTTCTCCTGAAATAACGATTGGAACTTTGAGAAAAGACATAATATTTCGAGAATCGAGAAATTAGATGTTACGTTTCTTACGTAATCGTAAGTGGAAGGCTCGTGACGTAGGCACACAATTCAATGTAATCAATTTCTATTTAACATTGCAGTTGTATTGTTGTTCCGGTCAACATTATAGGTATCTAATGTGGCTTACGTTGCGATTAGGTAATGTAAGCGCAGTAAATACTGACGCCGCGTGCCAGTGAAAGGTAGGTATATATATAACACATTACCGATAAATCCTTGGCGAAGGCAATGCTGCTGGTAATTTACAATGCAAACTGTACTTTCGACTTGTGCTACAACGGGGGCGTAGCTCAGATGGTAGAGCGCTCGCTTAGCATGCGAGAGGTACCGGGATCGATACCCGGCGCCTCCAATTATTTTTATTTTTTGTACCATTCTCACAAATTGAAACCACCTTGCCAATTATCAACGTAAACGCCGAATGTTCCAATAACACAAAGAGCAGCAATAATAAATAAAAATGTGTAAATAACTGATGTGCAAATTACCATCGGCGCTGCCTCCAATTACCATATCGAGATTGTTTTAATTGGATGCAGATTTACACGCTCAAATAAATACACAAAAATAATGTTTCGGGTAAACTCTGTAAATGACACTTATTGAGCAGTCATTTCCGTACGTTAATATTGAATTTATTTGCTTGTTTTGTTTCGGTACGCGGAGGGTTAATTAAAAAAACGTCTGCGATAATGAATACCTATTGGAAAACGCGACTTTCCATTGGCACTAACAATACTTTCAAATGGGTATATGATTCCCGTAATCCCACAGGTATAAATCGGTACAGTATAAACCTCTTCGGTTTTATGCCATCCTCATTCACGAGCGCTCCTGGTCATTTTCAATAAGTCGAGTCACACAGTCCCCAGGCGATGGGCGATGGGTGATTCCATTATAAATAACAATGTGAACGTACCGATCCTTTCCGTCCGGGGAAGCTGAAGAACACGTCCGGTCCGTTCCGGTGCGGCATCTGCCGGAGCACGTTCAGCAGCTTAGCAGAATGCCGGGGCTGCAACACACACAAATGTTATTGATTCAAATAGGTACAATAGAAGGCATTCAGAAAAGAATGAATGGATAAAATATTATACTATTATGTGCGATAAAAAACCTCAGAAAACACGGACCTTTTTAAGCATTGGAGGTATTAAACGTTTTACATGGCCATTTCTTTATTTAATAAGCCATTCAATTTTCGCTTATTACCAACGAAATGGGTTCGAATAGAAGCCACATTTTAAAATTTCACAGATAACAAAGAAAAATCCCTTTCAACTAAAAAGTTTTAAAATACTACGACATAAACCCTCTCGATATTGGCAGTAATGGCGCCGATAAAGGAAGCCTTGCCAACTCAGAAATAAAAGGAGAAAATATTTTAAAGCTGCCAGACAGACTTTATCTTACAAAAAATATTTTAAATCTTGACTAGTTCGTTGCTAATGACTTGCTTTAAGTAAAACCTAAGGGACTACTTAGGAATAGACTAAATGTGAGCTGGGAAAGGACAAGCGATTCCCATTCCCAAGCAACCATAAACACAAAGTAACTGGGCCGCTTGTGCCGGCTAATTAGCGTTTCACCGCACTGTCTGTAAAACGATGCAAATTTCAAAAGCATTGGCGGTGCGGCTAATTGCACGTTTGGCCGTAGCCTTCCCCATTTGTCCGCGTTCTTCTCGTATCCCTCTAGTTTATGTTGCCCTGGTCGAATTAGACGGTTTTTGCGGGGGCGGTAGCCAGGAATTTGCGTCAGGAACGCTTTCAGTTCGGAGTGGAACTTTGTAATGACATTTTTAAATGTCAAAAGAGATAGGAATGTTGTGTGTAAAGCAATAAATTGATTGACAAAATAAAATTTCAAAGCTGTGATTTTTACACGAGTTGCGGGATAACCCCTTCCGCATACTACACTAGTAGTTCTGCGAACAGTAGACCTCGCGAGCACAAATGTTCTTGAAACAATTAATATACCATTAAAGTTATTTGGCAAAGGTAGCGCTGCAGCCTAGTTTTGTGATGAGAAGTAGAAATCTAAAAGTAAGCAATTTACTGCATTTTGAGGAGCTATTCTGCTCATCATGCCGAAGATCCTTATCAGATCTTTTTCACTCACAACTCAAGGCATTTACTTCAATTAAACCATTTACAGGCACTTTTGAATTGTCAAGGAATCGGATCTCATAAGGCGGAGATATCCAGTAAGGGTTACTGGATATCTCTGCCTTATGAGATCCGATTTCGATTGGCTTTTGGCTCCTTTTTGCAGGAAGTAGTAGGTACCCTCCAGTCAAAAATCTTCGACGACAAAAAATTCTATATATTCGTTAAACCTGTATGCAAAGTTCCGTCCAGATCGATCGTAAAATACAAACTGTCGAGGAGTACCAACAAACTGAAACACGAACGCAAACTTTGCCAGAATTGAAGCTTCGCTCTTTCGGTGTATAAATTTAAAGGATATCCAGCATGCGGCTATTCATTAATGCTATCACTAAAACTTCCTTATTTATTTATCTCTTGAAGTAGAAAGCGGTAACTTGACTTTGTAACCTAGAAGTAAGTTTGAGAGGCAATAAAAGCCGTTGTTTCTCTCTCTGGCGGTGTTGAGGAAAGCGTTGTCTCGAGTAGCCGCTCAAGCGTGGACGCTCCCGACTCCCGAGCATACTTGAGCCGAGATGCCCCGGAAACTATCACTTATTTCGTAGGCATCTTTTCTTCGAAACGAGTATAAAGTTACACTGTTTATGTCAGGAAAACGTGCTGTGTGAGAAAAGGAACATCGTTAGATGTAGTTTTAAATTAGCGCTAGATTTTTATTTTTGGCGTTGTTGAAGTCTGTTCCAAGTTAATAATACGTGATTACCCCGTAAAGGTCACCATGTAAGCTGACCTCATTTTACAATACCTTTATTATAGTAATATTAGTGCGCAAATAATGGTTCTCCTCACCCATTTGCCGTTGATCGCTTTCATGGCACTGAACAGCTGTTTGAGCTCCTTGACTGTGACGCTGTAGCTGGCCAGGACTCCCAGCATCTCGATGAGCAGGTCTGCAACAAAGGACAACCACATTATAATGCGTTACTACAGACTAGGAATACATAAGCCTAGAACTACGTTCACAACTGGCGGCGGTTCTGAAAAGGTTCATTGATGCGAAAGGGATTTACTACTACGTATAAACGCTGTGGTAGTCCATAATTTCTTGCTACCCTAGTGAAGGAATAACTGTGTTACTCAGTATGCATGTAAGTCTGTGAATAATCTAATTTGGCATACCTACCAAAACATCTATTCTATACTTCTAGTCCAAATGGATATTTATTTCTGCAAAAGAGCCGACTATATTATGACATCAGATTATGGAAAAACTGGGCAACTTATTTGGTCCAGTCTTAATTCCAAGTCATCACTACTACGAGATCATAACACAGATGGCCACATAGTGAACAGTACTCAACGTTTTATTCTGAGCTAGCAAACATGACTTAAAAGTAGGTCAGTCAATAGTATTCCCCATTTTAAAGTTCGATAGCACAACCCGTGACACGATATCTACTGCCAATCACGATGGCCTTATTCAGCGTTCAAATTTTCTTTGAAATCATTAGACACAACAAGAGTACAAGTGAAAAAACAACCAAACACACGCTGTCAGAGTGTCCATACCTAAAAGCTGTTTCAAATAGTTTTTATATTATCAATATGTATTTACTGCTGAGCGTCAAACACACTGTCAAATGCAGCACTCGCTCCATTGTAAAATATACAAGCAAATTGAAATGTTTAGTAATTAATTCAAATTCACATTATAAATTCAAACGAGAGCGACCGAAACAATGCAGTCCATATTGTGTATAGTACTACTGTAGCTACTAATAGCTCGCTATACTCATGTGAATAATGAATCACTAATTAAGATTAGTCTGCAATCGACCCCAACTCCACACTAGTTCGATTCTAAATAGTTCGTGAATACCTACATAACTCTGGATTTCAGTTGCGAACTTTCTATAGCTGATATTATCACCAATTTGTTATCCCCGAGACAGATTAAATTGATAGATTACACTCATTTATCAGAACACTGAAAATATTTCTAAGGAAATTCGACATAAACTTGTTTGTGCCAAGTTTCTAATAAGTAGTTCATATATTGTTAAGATAAAATTAAAAGGCATTTTCATTGTCAATAAACATACAAGTACGCATGTTTGTTGTCATCAACCAGGGTGCGATACATATAAGGCTATGTCAATTAATTTTTAACAAGAGCCGATAACAAACAATAAAATACAGCGAGGCTTAGCACTAGTTCATGTTTCAGCGGTGTACGCTCCGTGGGCTACGATCTGGTTCATTGAAAATAAAATTTCATTTACTAGTGGAATCCAGAGCTTTTGATGAAAAAAGAAAACTGTTTTTTTATCTACACCGATACTGCTTAATAAAATATTGCGTTATAAACATTATTCTTTATAGCGGTACGCGATAAAATATCTGCAACTTTTCAGCTCAATTTATTGCCCATTGGTGTACGCTCCATTAACTTAATCAAACCAACGATATTAATATGTATCTACTTTATCTAATTGAACTCAAAAACGATCGTTACTCTTGATTCTTTTATTGTCAATAATTTAAAAATATGTCTTGAAAGCAGTTTTTCTAATAGTAGTCATTAATTATTACAGTCCGCATCAACAATGTATTGGAAACCTCCGTATAACCCATGGGAGCCTGGTAATTATATTGCGAAATCGTCTTACAACACCCACGGGAGATGATGGGGGATGGTCCTATCTATGGGACCGCACGCACGGCAAAGTATTGAATATTAATTTGCAGGAAATTGGCGAAACCACAGCCCCTTGGCGCACACTTAAGTTTAAGTCGCTTGCCTGTTTAATAAATAAATAGCTTACCGCTAAATATCTTCGTAGTTACGTAATTGTTCGGGACTGCTACAATCAATATTTGAGCAGGTATTTGAATTATTCGAATTACTTTGTGAATCAACTGTAACTTTAAAAGTGAAATGGGGTATCCATTTTGAATTAAACTGGTATACTTTTTCGTCAGACATTTTATTTTTGGACAGATTTGCCATTTGCAGCAAGTCAAGAGATTCGCAAGGGGAAAAGATGTTGATATTACGTTCATTACGCCTCTTTACATGCTACGAAATGGAACATTAAGCTCTAGTGCATGACGTTTAAATAAAATCATTTAGAGGCATCTCATCTCGCTGGCTGCGGCTGGTGGCAATCATGTAAATTATTCCGCTTGAAAATACCGCGAGGGATGCATTTACTTCTCCTTCCGTCATGACTCATGTTTTACCTGCACTGATGGATAAAACTACTACAATTTTAGTAAGCACTTTATTTTTTAGGGTTACGTACGTCCGAATGAAAAAAAAGGAACTCTTATAGCATCACTTGTGTCTATCTGTATGAATCTAATGCGAGAGAGGTAAATATGAAAACTAAATTTAAAAAAAATGCAAACTGTACCTTGTGACATATCAAATGAAAGGATTTACTGTAAGGGGCTGTTTTTTTTCTATAATGTTAAAGCAAACAGTTTTTAAAGTTATTTAATTCTATATGTTTCTATTTTTTTTCAATGTTTTTTTTTCTTTACTTAGGTTACAGAAAACTTATAAGAAGTCTATGGTCTTAAAATAAAATGGTAAATCTCTCAATATTGTGCGTACAAACTCACATTAGTTGGAATGTATGGGAGGACATGTTTTTCAACTACTTTGTTCTTGGGATAAATTCATTTTAACTACTGAACCCTTTATTGTGCGTGGTGTATACGTAAGTTACTTTTAATAGCAAATACGATAAGTTTTCCGTAACTGGCTTGAAATATTTTTGCAAAAGGTTTAATTTGCCTAGATGTCGGCGTTGTCTTCTATATGGGGCCATCCTAGGATTTATAATAAACTGCAGATATTAATCTGTTTCGTTCCTAGAACTCCACGTTTACAATCAGGCATTTTCATAACACAACGTCACATAATTCTGCGTTGTCGTCATCACCCTGTTTCTAAACGTGTCCCCGGACCCCAACTCGTATCAATCACGCTCCCTTTGAATTCAGTTTTCATCATTCAGGTAAGTCACACGAGCTTTTTAAAAATCACCTAACAAAATAACAATGCGGAAAGTCCATCTGTCACGTAATGGTCGGCGCATTGTTCTCTGGTTAATCCCGGGCCGCGTCGTTGGCTAATCCTGGCGTAATTCCGGCACAGTCCGGGATTCGCGCTTCCCGGTATCCAGGCGGGCGGCGGCGTCCCGAAGCTCGCTACGCTTTTGCCCCGGTTAATGCTATCCTCGGGATATTAAAATACTTCTCGCGATTATGCTTTCGAAATATTAATGGAGATTTTTCGCACCAGTTCTCGGTGGAAAGTCATGTTTATGTTACTTTTATGACCTCAGTTTAGTTTATTGCTAAGTAGGGCTTCGCTTGGGGGGTACTGTTTATGGTATGTCTTGGGAATAAAATATTATTAATAAATGAACGTTGAATACTTAAGTATTTCCCGTTTTATAATAAACCAAAATATGTACCTACAGTAAGTACATAGCTAGTGTCAAATAGAACGGATGGAATTAATGTCAATACACAATGCAACATGGGCTAATAAACGATTTTATTCACGCACGCTAAATATGTAAAAGCATATGGATTTTTCGACGCAGGTATTATGGTAGCCCTACACGTTATGATATACTTGCGCAAGTAAGCATGACGCCGGTATTGACCACACACGGCTCATGTTTGCTTGTAACGATATCATTTCTGTAAGTGACCGGGTGTGTTGTGTTGCGCAATAAAGGCATCCATTGGTGACGCTTTGGCAATATGTTTTTGACTTAATGCTACAAAAAAAAACAGAAAAGACGTAATTCAGTTTAAACTTTTTTAAATTGTTATATTAATTAATTATAAGCATCTGTTTTTTTACATGGTTCACTTCTGTAAATATTTATACATAATTCCTCCAAATTCTCTCGAACTCCACGTATCTCACTCGCAATTTTGCGAGTGCGATCCATGCGATCAGGTGGATAACTTCTGAAACTTGAACGCGACATGCCACACACACACACACACACACGTTCAAGTAAACTTGCGTAAACGCAAATTTGCACAAGTTCGGAATCGAAAATTGAAAATCACACAAGTGTAGTTGCGCAAAAATCTTCTAACAGACGTTACTGTATACTTGCGCAAGTCTAAACTTGCATAAGTATATCGTCACGTGTATGGCTACTATACAAAAAATAGACATCACACATCCATGCTTAATTAAGTCAAATAATAAATTAATAAAACAAATAAAACGCACGACAGACCCAAAGCCTCAATTTGCACCAGTCAAACATAATACGGCAGGAGCTTTAGTGGTACTACCTGGCTCTAGCTAGTGGAATACTTAGTGGCTGTGAACAAACCGTTCAAATGCTCTCAAACGCACGCTTGTGCGCACCCATGAATGCACCTATTAATTTGTAGACCAATGTCGGACCGCGCAGCGCAAATGTCGATAATAATGGAGCTTTCGTACTTAATTAAATATTTCCCTTCAACCAATTTAATTTGGATATTTCACGAACTTCGTGATATTAAATCTGAAACTGTATCAGGCAGAATGGATATGATTTTACGAAGTGCTTTACTGGAAATATGTAACTTGTTAATTGAAAAACGTTAATATTCCGAATTCCTGTTAAAAATTTAAATCTGCACTCATGAAAATAACGCAGCGCGTTCCAACTTTCAACTTTAATTTTGGCACTGGTTCCCTAATATGAAATACCGGCCATATTTGAGTGGTGCAAAAATATACTAACTATTACGAACATTGAAGAGTCATTTCTATTTCTCATCAAAAATATTAATTCTAAAACCTTCAGAAACAATACGACAATTTATTGCCTCCACGAGTTACAAAGATGGTATATTTTTAACTTTCAAGGCAAGTCTAGTTTATTTAAGGTAGCTAACAACAACTTGGTATGATACATGGGTTTGTTTTATAGGGATAAAGGCATGACTAACTGACAGCTAACCGAAACGGAAAGGGCAACAAAGGTGACATGGAACAGTCGTGTACTAAGAGCCCAGGAGTAGGACAGAGGTTATGATAACGAGAGATATAAAGCCACAACAGCAACATGGATGTATAAAAATGTATGTGCAGAGTCTTTAGCAATAAAGTGTTAATTTTAGAAAATGAAAATGCAGGTCAGATGGCTAATAGACGATTCATATTAACTAAATAAGCTTTAAAGAAGTAATGTCATAAAATCCTATGCAAAAATCATAAAAATTAAGTCCTGGAGGCGCCGGGTATCGATCCCGGTACCTCTCGCATGCTAAGCGAGCGCTCTACCATCTGAGCTACGCCCCCTGATACTATGTTATCGAATCTCACATTCTGATCGTTCCAGCATTGCTACTTACTCAAGGCAATATTTCGTGACTTGAGAAAGTCACGTATAAATTACTAAATAAATTCAAAAAGATTCCAGTTGGAGGCGCCGGGTATCGATCCCGGTACCTCTCGCATGCTAAGCGAGCGCTCTACCATCTGAGCTACGCCCCCTGTTGACAACTACCGCCAAGTTACCGTTGTATATTCTCCAACGCACACAGCACGTATGCCCAAGGCAATATAATCTAGACCACCGAGACCCAGACGTGACATTTCGTCACACGCATTATTATTCGACGCACGCGCACGTGCCTTTCACTTAGGAGTTAGTACAACCAAGCAACTTAAAACAATGAAGTAAATGCTCGATTCATGTAGTTTTGATTACATTGAATGATTGCTGACCTGATAGCATTGCCACAACATAATAATATTTGGTCAATCACAGAAGGAATATGTCACACGCATATTTTCATCTTCAAAATAAACTTGATCAACCTTGAAGAAAGGAAACATTATTGGTTCTAACTGACTTCTGTTCGATTGTCTTCTCTGCGAGATGATAAATGCTACCTCTTAGCAATCATGGTTTCCTGGCACCAATTTACCATCTACTTACTACACTTAAAACTAGGAAGGGCCCTACGACCGTTAAAATAATCTAATCAGGGCGAGGTTTCCTTCATTTTTACCCAAGTTTAGGTTGTTTACGGCCTGAGTAAGTGATTGCAAACGCCACCCATAAAGATGAATAGGTCCTTAGGGTAGCCTACTGCCCAAAAGGTCACGGGCCAAATTGTACAGCGCTGTAAATTATGAGGAAGGCTTGTCTAAAACGAAACCGTTCCTCTTTGGGGTTTCACTGGTGCTAAATTCGATATTCTTAGTTAGGTATACGATATAATAAATGTTTTATCTATCTATCTTATCTATCTATCTATCTATCTATCTATATTGGATGAAAAAAACAAGAATTGTTCAGATTATTAAAAATGTGTTGGAGGCGCCGGTATCGATCCCGGTACCTCTCGCATGCTAAGCGAGCGCTCTACCATCTGAACTACGCCCCCTGCGTTCCAGTCACTTATAAAAACATTCGTACATTTCAGTTCAAGTTCTTGCATTACATGAAATTTGACGGCATGTCACCTTTATAAAGCAGTCGTGGTGCAAAAATTTTTTTTTTCCGTTAGTAATATTTAGAGGCACGCGTTTAGATAAGATATATTATACTGTTGTTCGTCTTGTACACGAGCTTTCCAACGTCTTATTAAAAATGTATAAATAAAAAGTCTTGCCTTAGTACTGTTGCGCCCTCCGCCTTCACAGCGCGAGGGTTACGAACATCTGTCAGCTGTCATGTTAAGCCAATAAAACTCCATGGGATTATGATATCCTGGTATCCCTGAGAACGTTATTCAACCCTTTTTGAGTTTCAGTGAAACGAAAAAATAAACAGGTCTATGTTATCAAATCTAAAAAAAAACACTATTTATTTTTGCAGGAACGATATACATACCTACCTGCTTACTTGCCAAAAAAAAAGTTAACCGTCATATTTAAGTTGCTCCTTTTTTGTGCAGGGGTTGGGCCACATTAACCACCCCTACTTCCCGTAGGTGTGTGGTGGTACAACACCAATTAACGCGTGCCATTGAAGCCGTATGGTGACTGAAACCCTGGTATCTATGAGAAACTACTGGAACCCTACACCCCGTAGGAATGCCGACAGACATCCTCGTTTGTTCTGTTAACCCAGTTGTAGGAATAATAAGATTGATAAAATTTCTTAAGATCTAATCTAAGTAGCCTGTATTGTCCCACTGCAGGGCAAAGGCCTCCTTTTCCTTTTTTCACACAATTCTATTGCTTGTATCGACTAGTCCTTTCGGTAAGGTGTTAGGCTCGTCCCGCCATCTTGAATGAAATGAAAATATTTAATCTTCTAAGAATTTAAACCGTCATCTACTTGGCCGGATTGAAGGCCTTTTGAAAAAAAAACTTTACTTGAGAACTTGAACAGAGTTGTGTTCTCCTGGCACGCGTGAGAATTTAAGAAGTTCTCTGCGAATATATACGTTTACATGGTGCGCACCTATAAGCGTAAAATCCCAGGGAGCTTCTCAAAAACATTCCCAATGGGAGTGGTACAATATCATTTAACGCGTGCCATTGGACCACTATGGAGACTCTGAAACCCTGGTATCTATGGGAAACGATTGAAACCCGTTACCCCATAGGTAGTTAACATCCCCAATTTAAAACCAAATGAATGCCAACAGACATCCTGATTTGTTCTGATATCCCAGTGACGATGGGAATAGTAAGATTGATAATATTTCTAAAGATGAAAATATTAATCTTCTAAGAATTTAACCGTCATCTACCTACACAAGAACTTTTGAAAAAAACTTTACTTGAGAACTTCAACAGGGTTGTGATTTCCTGGTTCGCGTGAGAATTTAAGAAGCTTCTTGAGATTTTACGCTTATATGCACGCACCGAAAAACCCGTGCAATGAGTGCAGAACTTTGTAAGGGTTTTGAAAGTTTATGTTTGCGATGTAAGAACGAACAAATTAAACAACGTTCAGGTTGTCGAAGCACATATTTAGTATCCCAGATGAAGTCATGAAAACTATAGAAAATACATTCTACTCAACCCCAAATCATCACAGACTTTGTCATAAACTATTGGAAAATGAACCTTGAAACTGCGGATTTTCCCAAACATTTGAACATCAGAGACATAAAAATATTTAATTTCAAGCCTTTACCGCGTCAACCCATGGTAACAGCCAGACATTGCACCTGCAGCGATGTACGGCGCATTTAATTAAAACTTTTCCACTTAAATATCCGGAACAAGTTGTTAAACATTTTTTATTTGACGTGAAGGCAAAGAACTCTTTATTTTTAACAAAAACTTTCTGAAGTATTTAGGAATCTGATTAATTTAGCGTTATCTTTGGGCAATCCTTATTTTTAAAGGGAAGCTGCAGAGTTTGGTATACCTACTTGTAACTTATGTTTGGCCAATTTTTTAATGACATTCCTTATTTTTGTTGGGCTTCCGTCAGCATGTGCCATAAAAACAACCCTTATGGACCCATGGTGTCTTGGTAACTGTGAGAAACTATTTAAAAGCTCACACCCAAGGAACGTTTTAATTTTGCACTAAAATAAAACCTGGACGACTTCTTAATTCCTTATGAGACTCCAGTTTTCTTAGGAATTGTAAGATTGAACAGATTTGTAACAGAGTCTTCTTTTCTAAAGGTTTTATTACAAAAAAAGCCGTCTTTTATATTCGTAGAGCGTTCTCAAGCATCCCTCAGGTTCTTACAAACATTTTTAAACGTCTACCTTAGGGGTTATGGCTTCCTGGTACGCGTGAGAAATAAACACACCCCGTGCGATTTAACGCTTGAGGGAGAGATCTCGGCTTCCCCGTTACTTTCTTTAAAAGATGTGAATGAATCCCACAGATAAGTATAAACAACACAGAGGGATGTTTAATTAAAATTCCTTTGGCTACAGAAATGATTAAAAATTACCTTCCTTATGCGCTTTTGCGCTCGCCGATGGGTAAAAACAAATAATGCAGTGCTAAATACAGTGAACCTAAAATAAAACTTTGGAGGCGCCGGGTATCGATCCCGGTACCTCTCGCATGCTAAGCGAGCGCTCTACCATCTGAGCTACGCCCCCTGTTATAAACTCTAGTCAATATCACGTTCTTAAAGTCCACTACTGCAGTAGGTACGCAATGCCTCAAGCTATTAAAACTGGATCAAGACCACATTCAGTAATACTTTCACGCACATTTTAAACGACGCGCAACGCATAATGTTCTCCATTAAGCCGTAGACAAGTTTAGAGTACTTTAAATCGGTCCAATTACCAATCTTATCTGGTTTTCTCTTATTAACCCGATTTTCCAGTACCTGGCCAACAGGTCGATAGAATTTCTAATGACTGGGACACACAGACCACACTCTGTTTTAGTCACAATTATCATAATGTTTGTGTTTGTACTGAATCAATTACCTGCATTCCCTTGATAGAGTGAGCCCGGTTTTCCCTCAAATTAAATTCGTAACATTAATTTCTGTGGGTACTTGTGTGAAAATAAACTGCATTTCGAGCTCTGAGCATAATTTCTTCGAACGCCACCAGCAGCCTGCACCTGCTTCTAGTTCAAGTAGTTTGATAGTTGCGTTTAATTAAAACTTTCCTATACGTTAACCATTTCTGGATACAGGTATTTACTTAAAGGGGAGTAGAACATGTAATTAATTACTGTTGTCGAGCTTAGAAGTGGTATGAATAAAACGAATTCGGAGGGAATCAATCCTGTTTCTGCTTTTTCAAGACATACAAAAAGTTTTTTTACAACACTTTGCATTGATTGTCCATGGCTACATTATCTTTGGCAGTTCTAGTTGATTTACTTTAAATTACTTTGTCCACGGAGTTTCAAAATGTTTATCAAGAGCAACATGCCTAAAGTTTCCTTTAAAAACAGTAATCCATTAGTTTTAAATGTTACACCTAAAGATCAATAGATTCAACAAGTGAATCCCAAGAGCCACTGAAAATACTTCTTTAGTGCTGAAACATGTGAAAACAGTTAGCAAAAAGTTTCCAATTCGAAATAAAGTGGCCTGTCTGTAACTTATAAATAAATAGGGCAGGGGACGAACATTTTATAAAAAAAATCTTATTGGAGGCGCCGGGTATCGATCCCGGTACCTCTCGCATGCTAAGCGAGCGCTCTACCATCTGAGCTACGCCCCCTGATAGAAATCGAATCTAATACCACGTTCAGATCGTTCAATGCAACGTTACGTATTGCTCAAAGCACTATTAATTGGGTATCATACGTGAGGTTTGTTTCTTTAGCTAGTCTGATTGGCTAACGCTGTGATTACGAACTTTACCGTCCAATCAGAAGCGCTTCAGTGTCCTGCTGCAATGGCCAGCACATTAAGCTCAATAGAGGATTCGTTCCCTTCTAGCATTTCTGAACGCCTGGTTCCTGGATAGTTCCTAATAAACTGAAGAGAAACAGTCAGTAATTTTCTTTTTCTTTAAAATGTGTGTAACGGTTATTTTGTAAAAATAGTAGAAACACTGTTTCTCAGATATTATCCTCAAAAACTATGAATATACAGATTTTACAATAATATTCGAATTCAAATTTCTTGCTATCAAATTTTCTGTTCAGAATCTACAAGTTCCTTATGTTTTTTCAAGTGAAACTTGTAGAGAAACTATGTTCAAGTTGGGTAAACTAAACTGCGGTCTGATGATTTCAAATGTAACGCGAAGATGAACAGCTCCCAGGAGTTACTCCCTGGAGTTTGTGGGCTGAGTTAATATGGTGTGAATGTAAAATATACAAATAATAAAGGAACTTTACACTTAGACAATTGACGCGTGCATAACGATGTGTGTTAGACATTTTGCGATCGAATATCGTTAATGTCGGGAAAGTTCGGCTTCCAGGTTTTCCATCTACAACTCCACATGCAAACTACGCATCACGCTGTCGTCCCGCCAAATCCTGCATCGCGCAAGCAAAGTTTGACGGCCGACTAACATAAACAACATTATTTTTGTTTATGCTAAACCCGAAAAGGGGTCATTGTACTCATCATTTTGAACAACTTTTTCTATGGGACCAACGCTAAAATCGCGAAAAAAAATCAGCTGTTCCATACATTTTGTCAATTTAAGTGAACACAAATGTAGGGAACAGCAGATTTTTTTTTTGCATTTTTTTTAGCTTTTCGGGTTTAGCATAAACAAAAAATAATGTTGTATACAATATACCTACATCAACGCGTCAAGCAGTTAGCCCACCAGACACAACACCCGGTTGGTCGGAGGATCCTCCCTTTCGTATGGAGTATAACAAGCTTTACACCCAGTTCCTCATACATTTATAGATATAGTCAATAAAAAAATTGTCTAACGCTCAGTCACCAATATGTTTCATTTTTTACTGTTACTTGGTCCGCCTAAAATAGGTCAGCGGTCCGCTATCTGAAGACTCCTGCGGTATCTTACGTATCCCGTCATATAAGGTAAGTTGAAAGTTGTTGTAGCCCCAAGTTAATTCTGTTTTAAATATTACCTTTCGTTTTCACAGCTGTTCAATATCCAATCAAGTAAGAAACACTAAACTATAGGAATACATCGAAATTCAGAACCAACCTTCTAGGAGAAGGAAACTTCGGTCTAGTTTCAAAAGTAAATAATAAGTTTACAATGAGAAAATATACCTGTTTCAAAAAGATTCTTATTGGAGGCGCCGGGTATCGATCCCGGTACCTCTCGCATGCTAAGCGAGCGCTCTACCATCTGAGCTACGCCCCCTGTTGAAGAAATAAACGAATATCATCTCTAGATTGCCGATATATTACTCGATTTACATAGGTATAGCACAGGGTGAAATTAAAAGCATTGCTTCATTGCCACCCATCATTCCTAACATTGGTCTCTCCCAAAGGAAATGTTACAACCGATATTCGAAGATTTTTTTTTTTTATCGTGCAAAAATTTTCCAAAAAGATTCCAGTTGGAGGCGCCGGGTATCGATCCCGGTACCTCTCGCATGCTAAGCGAGCGCTCTACCATCTGAGCTACGCCCCCTGATACTACAGACACCCAAATAATCAACTACATTCTGATCAGATAGTAGGTAGCCTTGTTTTAACGCAAGTACATTGCAAGCAATTTCGAACATTAATGCTATCCTTTCACTTCGCACAAAGGCACGTTTTCGGCTGGCCACACAAGTGTGTTATCTCACGTACTATAAATTACTCTGATATGCCGCCGGTATTAAATCGGGTTGTAAAACACTACACAATCCCAGTAATAAAGATTTTAGTTAAGATCAATGATGTTTGTGAGCAGAGTTGATTGCTATCAAACGTTGCTCGTTGGATATATATGTATGTTTAAGTACACGTCGAATTAAATACTATTCAAATATTTGCCATGTCAAGGAAATGAATAATTAGTTATCAATCAATACAACGATTTTTGCTACATTATAACGCCGGTAGCACACTTCCACTATACTCGCGAGTAAGTACAATTGAACTACAGCGGTTTCGCTGCTATGGTTTAGCGGCGGAGGTGTGCTACCGGCTGTCTTTTTTCGACATCTACTAGGTCAAATTACATTAGTTTGCGAAACTCCGCAGACGTGAAGAGTATGGTATGGATATCTAAACATAAAAAAACGTGTGCGGTCGGTGGAACGAGGAACGAAGTTCCTTGTCACGTATGATTTCAAACAAAAACAAAATTTTCGCAGTAGCCATCTTGGATTTTCATTTTGACATCACTAACGAGAGTGCGGAGAGGCGGCGGCGGCGGCGGCGGCGGCGGTGGCGACGCGAAACACGAAGCGAATGACGAACCATCGTTTACATATTCGTGCTCGTGCTTCGACTTGCCGCTCGCTCGCCTCGTCTCTCGCGCGAATGTGTAATCACGACTTTAGATATTTATTACTTTTACTTGATGAAACCTCGATAGCTCGTGTTGTAAGTGCAGTAGGTACTGATCGACCGTAATGCAGTTGTAAAACACGTTCAACCACTGATTACGTAGCATTAAAAAACCAAATAAATATTTTGATACTAATGCTATCAGGGGGCGTAGCTCAGATGGTAGAGCGCTCGCTTAGCATGCGAGAGGTACCGGGATCGATACCCGGCGCCTCCAATATTTTTAAACTAGCTTAATTTCCATTTAAATAGATATGTAGTGAATCTAAATAGCATATCTTTACATTTATACTTGTTGCTAGTTAGTGTATAGTTTTTACTATTATAAGTTTTGTGATGTTTTTGCTTTTCGCAAACTGGCGTTTGCGAAGCATTTTGCGGGCTTCGCTTCGCAGAATGCTCTCTTTATATTTGAAAATCTTTAAATTTTCAAAAACCTGTTCAAAAAGGTTTCCCACAATATGCATTTATAGTATGACTTCATTACTGAACCTTCAATAATTGTTGCGACCTTTTTATATAATATTCTTTATGGTTTTTATTATTTATACTTTTTTATGTTCCATGTCAAAATTAAATAGTTGTGTCAGAAAATCGTAATTTTATTGATCGCTTAAAAATACAGTCCACATATTTGCCCACATTTTTGGTCCTATCTCGCCTGAAAATGAACACGCGATCCAAAACTAAGCAGTTGGCACAGCTCCGGGCTACTGGCGAAGTGCTTTCGGAGTCAGATTCACCCGCCGTGGGTGGGCTCGGTCGGTCCCCTGAATTGGACCCCTTTTCGACCGAAGCCACGAGTATACCCGCGGCTGTCGATCCGGTCTCCGGAGCATCTCGCCAGAATCCCACTCTTAGCACTAAACCTGCTAAATCATATTCAAAATCTAGTGTGTCAGGTTCCTCACGGTCATCAGCCACTATGAAGGCACGTAAGTTGACCGCAGAGGCACTTTTGGCTAGAAGATCACTGGAAAGGGAACAACAACTGCTGCTACGTGAGCAGCAGCTCGCCGAACAGCGCCGTGAGCAGCAGCTCGCCGAACAGCGGCGTGAGCAACAGTTCGCCGAACAGCGGCGTGAGCAGCAACTCGCGGAGGAGCGGCTAGCTCGGGACCGCAAGCTCCTCCAGCAGGTAACACGAGTGGAAGAGCTCGAGTTATTAGCGAATCTGGCGTCGCAGGAGGCTGATGAAAAGTCAATTCGGTCGGTGAGTCATTCCCGTACGCAATCTTGGGTTCACGACAGTCGTCAATTCCCACAAAATGACCCACCGCGAAAGGACATGTTGATCCCACGATCACCCTATTTTGACTGGAGAAACTCATTTCATGGAACCAAATCATGATATTCATGCAACAATTAGGCCTGTTGAAATGTCACACCAACAATTGACCATGAATCCTACAAACATTAATTCACACAGGTTTTCTCATAAGTATATAGAATTAATGACATTTAGCGGAAAGGCTACTGAATGGTTAATGTTTAAACGTACTTATCACGACACTCAACATTTTTTTACGCCTACAGAAAATCTCGCTCGCTTACGCTGTGCGCTACGCGGGCGCGCCCTTGAAAGCGTGTCTGCATTGCTGTACACTGCCGAGCGTCCTGAAGTAGTGCTGGACATGCTGGAGCAGACGTTCGCGCTACCCGAGACTATTGTGTTACATGAGATTTCGCTCGTCCGGAATTTACCTAAGATAAGCAATGACCAAAGAGAGCTTAATTCTTTTGCATGTAGGTTGCGTAACTGCATAGCTGTCATTAATAGTTTGAACCAAAAAGAATATCTGTATTCTATTGAAATATTCCATACTGTACTCAGTAAATTAACTCCAATATTGTACAGTCAGTGGAAAGATTTTGCTTACCGTAGCGACCGATCCTTACCAAAACTACAAGTGTTGTCTACGTTTCTTAATATTGAAGCCGATAAACAGAATAGGTTCGGTTTAGTTCCGGATTACGCCAAACGTCCTAATGCTCACCACGGCGACAGCGATTTTGTTCGACGTGAAAGCACGCACGTCACGTCAACTCGTAGCACTAGTACAGGGATTTGCCGTTACTGTAAGAATAAGCACGAATTGAGTGAATGTAGTGATTTCAAGGCTCTACCTTTAGATGATAAGTGGCGTTGGCTGAGAGATGTTAAGATTTGTTATAAGTGTCTTAAATCCAAGGCTCATCGGTGGAAAGCGTGCAGGATTTCTCGATGTGGCGTCGACGGCTGCGAACGCTTTCATAATCCGCTTCTGCATTCAGCGTCACCTATGCATGCGACCCATACTGTCAAAGAGGCCCCCACTAGTTCAAATTGCATTTCATCCGATGCTGATGATAGAGCTCGAATCGTAACCATTTCCAACACTACTGAGTCTGGTTTATTGGGTAAAAATATATCTCAATCCCGTGTGTTTCTCAAAATTGTGCCTGTTGAAGTAACTGGCCCTAGTGGAACTTATGACACTTACGCATTACTTGATGACGGATCCACGGCAACCTTGATTGACTCAGAGGTGGCACGTCGTATCGGTGCGACAGGACCCGTAGAATCAATCAAGGTTGACGGTGTTGCTGGAATGTCGACGCACAAACCTATCCAACATGTTAGCTTTTATATCAAAGGAAAAAATTGTAGTGATATATTTTCCATCACTAACGCTAAAGCTATGGACACACTATCCTTATTCACACAAACTATTACCCGTGACGATTTATATCAGTATTCTCATTTAACAGATTTAGTTGATCAGCTCACTCTCGTTGATGCGACACCCAAAATTCTTCTGGGTGCTGAACATTGGTATTTGACAGTTAGTCGTGATGTGAGAGAGGGTTCTAAAAAACAACCTGTAGCAACCCGCACAGCTTTAGGATGGGTATTGCATGGGAAATGTAGCAGTTGGACCAAGCCTGTCCATTTCGTGAACCACATTTCACTCGATGACAGTTCCAACTTAGATAGTCTTATCAAAAACTATTTTCGTCTTGATGCTATAGGAATCTCAAACTTAGAAACTTCGTGTTCCAAACAGGATAAATATGCTCTACAAATATTAGAATCTACAGCCAAGCGTTTGCCATCTGGTAGATTCGAAGTTGGTTTATTATGGCGTAACGATATTCCAGATGTACCTGACAGCTACCCTCACGCGCTGTCAAGATTTTTAGGTTTAGAAAAACGTATGGCACGTGACGACAATTTTAAAAAGGGGTACTGCACTTTCATTAATAACATGTTGGAAAAAGGATACGCTGAAGAGTGCCCCAAGGACACGTACCACAACGCAATGAATTTACCAAATCATATGAATAAAGTTGTTTGGTATTTACCACATTTTCCGGTTGTACATCCGCAGAAAAAGAAATTACGAGTAGTCCATGATGCAGCTGCAAGGACCTCCGGGGTTAGCCTTAATTCCCTTCTTTTTCCGGGACCTGACTTGCTACAATCCCTTCTCCATATTTTGTTTCGATTTCGCGAAGGTCGTATTGCTTTGACTGCTGACATAAAGGAGATGTTTCCTCAGATCAAAATGAGAGAACATGACCGAGATGCCTTGCGTTTTCTTTGGAGAGAGGATCGTAGTAGTGAATTGAAAGAGTTTAGAATGACCTCTGTAATTTTTGGTGCTGTATGCAGCCCTTGCACGGCTCTTTATATTAAAAATCGCAACGCACGAGAATTACAGATGTTGTACCCTGCGGCAGCAAAAGCTATCATCAATGATCATTACATGGACGATTTTTTAGGCAGTATGGATGACACACAAGAGGCTTCGCAGCTTGCAGCTGACATTATCTCAGTTCACAAGTCAGCAGGAATGGAGATGCGTGGTTGGGTTTCAAACGAGCCCGCCGCACTCACTGGCGTTCCTGAAGACCTGCGTGCTGCAACTCCCAAAAATATTCTCGTAGGCCCTGAGGACGTCGTTAGAACGTTAGGTCTTATTTGGCATCCTCAGAGCGACACCTTCAATTTTCGGAACGGGTCCCAAATTAATAGTAATGACATATTAACTAAACGCAAAGTTCTATCTTATTTAATGTGCGTTTATGACCCCCTTGGTCTCTTAACTCCCTTTGTTATTCAAGGACGTATATTATTTCAACAAACATGGAGAACAGGGATTGACTGGGACACCGAGTTGCAACCAGACATTGTTCAGAAATGGCTATTTTGGTCGCGGCAGCTAGCCAATATTTCAAAAATCAAATTTCCCAGATGGTATAGATGTGGTTTTAAAGATGAAACAATTAGTGACAGACAGCTCCATGTCCTTGCTGATGCAAGTGAGCAAGCGTATTCCTGTGTTGCATATTGGCGATTCACTTTTTTAGACGGTTCAGTGAAGCTGTCACTCATTGGTGGAAAGGCGCGCTTAGCCCCTCTAAAACCCATATCTATACCACGATTGGAGCTGCAAGCAGCGCTAATTGCTGCTCGTTTTGCTAATACAGTCATTACCAGTCACGACGTTCAAGTTGACCATATATACTTTTGGTCGGATTCAACCACCGTTTTGAGTTGGATCCGAAGTGATGCTCGAACTTTCAAACCATTTGTAGCCAACCGTGTCGGTGAGATAACCGAGTCAACAAATATAAATAGTTGGAGATATGTGCCCGGTAGTTTGAACGTAGCAGATGATGCGACGAGGTTAAAAGACCGTGACACTAACTTAAACCGTTGGCTATCCGGACCAGAGTATCTCTTACACCCACAGTCTGAATGGCCTAAACCACCAACAACTTTTGAGACTTCAATCGGTTCAGAGGAACTGAAACCCTCTAAAGCGATTGTGGGTCTCACAAGTTGCGAGCAGGTTCTTTCGCCGGTAATCCCAAATCCCTTACGATTTAGCAAGTGGAATCGATTGGTGCGTGCAACCGCGCGCGTTTACCAATGCGCGTATAAATTTCGATCTCTTTTAAAACGTTTTAAAGGTCAAAATTCTAAATTGAACACTAATAACTCTTCTTCCAAGTTTTCACCATTGACCGGTTCAGATATGCAGAAAGCAGAAACCGCCATTTTAAAGAGGACTCAGATGGACAGTTTTGGCCTAGAATTGACCGTTTTGCACGACCCCAAACAATCCAAGATACCTAAAACGAGCAAACTGCAATCCTTGGCTTTGGTACTAGACGGAGAAGGCTTACTTAGGTTGGACAGCCGGGTAAAATACATGAAAAATATGGACTACAACACCACGTCTCCGATTATACTTGATGGTCGTCATCCAGCTGTTCGCCTCCTAATACAGTTCTACCACATTAAAGCTGCTCACGCCTTCAATGAACTAGTCTGCAATGAGCTAAAACAACGTTTTTGGATTTTGAGATGCCGTAGTGAGGTTCGGAAGTTATCAAGAGATTGCACATTTTGCTTGAAACGAAAAGCAACTTCTCAAACGCCAGCTACAGGTGATTTGCCTGATGTTAGACTCGATTGTCACAATCGTCCATTTACCAACGTTGGTTTAGACTACTTTGGCCCTGTCGATGTGTCTATTGGTCGTCGTAGAGAGAAGCGATGGGTGGCACTGTTTACATGTTTGACGACGCGAGCAGTGCACCTAGAGATTGTAGCAAACCTTTCGGCTGACTCCGCCATCTCCAGCTTACGTCGGTTTATGGCACGTCGTGGAGTGCCACAAAAAATCTTATCAGATAACGGCACTGCTTTTATTGGGGCAAACCGCCAACTAAATGAATTTATAAGCGACGCTGTGCAAGATTTTGTTGTAAATAATAAAATTGAATGGAGCTTCATTCCACCTGCGTCACCTTTTATGGGTGGCTGTTGGGAGAGGCTGATACGTTCTGTGAAGACAGCCCTTCAGGTGACTTTAAGAGAAAAAGCCCCACGAGAAGAACTGCTACATACGCTTCTATTGGAAGCCGAAGCAATTGTTAATTCGAGACCTTTGACATATGTTGCAGCTAGTAACGAATATCAAAGCCTCACACCTTTTCATTTTTTAATAGGCAGCTCATCAAATCAGCAGTTACCTATACCTCTGGACGACGGAGTGTTCTCTTTAAGAAAGGAGTGGAAAAAGGCTCTTCGCCTCTCTGAAATTTTTTGGTGTAGGTGGCTCAAAGAATATTTACCCCTTCTCAAGACGAAGAGGCAGCAAGGAGAAAAATATCGGAATTTGGCTGTTGATGACGTTGTCCTAGTTGTGGACCCTGACCTACCCCGAGGAGTGTGGCCAATGGGACGTGTGACCAAAGTGTACCCGGGAAAAGATGGGGTCGTGCGCGTAGCTGACGTGGTCACTAAAGGCGGAACACTGAAGAGGCCCGCTAGAAAGTTAGCTCTACTAGGACTCCAGTAGCTGTGCAGCATTGCTACACGGGGGGGATGGTGTTGCGACCTTTTTATATAATATTCTTTATGGTTTTTATTATTTATACTTTTTTATGTTCCATGTCAAAATTAAATAGTTGTGTCAGAAAATCGTAATTTTATTGATCGCTTAAAAATACAGTCCACATATTTGCCCACAATAATAAAATTAAGTCCTCGCCAAAGGTCGTTCGTATGTCCAATGTTCGATCGGGGCCCACTACAAACTATACGGTTACAAGGAAATCTGCCAACAACGTACGCGCACTGCGAACTGGGAATTAGAAGTCAGCAGGATTAATACCTTTTTTTATGAGTTATTACTACAGTAAACAAATATTCTTCTTGTATGGAAATATACTGGAGAGTTACCTATATACGGATAATTTCTTAGAGCAACTAGGGCATCGAGGTACGCAAAGGGCAAAATGGAACATGAAATCACAAAAAAAACCCACGATAAGGTGCCTGCATGGGGAGAGATGGAACTCTATTAAAACACGTGTTGCTAACCAAAACTGGCACATCAGAAGTCACTGTTCTCATAGATACTAGAGTACCATAGGTGGAAAGGAGGGTTCCGTTTCCGATCATTTGTCTCCAATGGCCAAACTATTTGATTTCATGCAAAACATTGTCTGCAGGATATTCAATTTAGATTAGATAGCGGTGTAAATAATTATTCTCATTGACAATTTTGGAACAATATGAGATCATATTGTACCAGAGCATCATACATCATAGGTGACTTTGTGATTATTAAACGCGGCTTTTTCCCACGAAGAAGCATAATTTCTCACGGCATGTATTGTATGGCGATTACTTTTTTTTATCCAACTGTGTAAATATGAATTCGTTCACACCTAAACTAGGACATCAGAAAAATTCAGAAGGATTCAACGTAATAAAAAGTCAGGTAAAGTCAGGAAAACGGAATAGAAACAAATAAAAAATCTATTGATCTCGGCAAGATATAAATCAGTGTTCTCACAGTTACTAGAGCATCATACTTGACCAAGTGATGTAACAATGCAAGTTTTTATTAACAACCTACTTACACCGTTCCGTTCGTATATTGTAATTTCCACCAAGAGGCATACTTTCTCACGACGGTGACGACGGCGTTGTAGTTGGACAGATTATTACAAACTGAACAAATGTACAATGTTGTATATACGTACTCCATGCAGTTACCAAAAAACTAGGATACCAGAGATAACTGTTCTATTCTAACACAAATAAATGAGGTAACGTAAAAAGCCAGAGAAACTCTTTAGGTAAAAAAACATCTTGGAATCTTGGCGGAATTTGGAATAGTTTTCTCACAGTTACCAGAGTATCATATTTTACAGAGGTTTTACTACCCCACATTTTGTTTTGACAGCTTCCAACAAAATATTATTTACCGTCAAAATTTTCATTCGTCTCTTTCTCACAAAGGAATAACTACTGATCAAATAGTTGTTTTTAATAGTTCACACCTTAACTGGGACATCATAAATCAGCAGAGGGTGCAACGAGGCACTCACTTTATGGAAATGGGTCTAAACATCAGGATAGTAAAGGAACATGGATCACTGTTCCCACCGTTACTGGGGAATCATAGTTTACTACAATGTGATATTAGGGAACTGCATGGTAATATCTAAACAATGTGGTGTGTTACGACTGCAGCAACTATACGGAAGTTTAATTGTAATAGTTGTTCTGATATTAGTTCAGTTAGCGCACAACACAGTCACGTCATGGACATTGTTTTGCAATGTCTTTGATGCTGGTAATATATGAGTACTTACTTTAGAAATCATGCATGTCTGACGTCTGTACATATCTCTTGTACTTTGAGGTACGATTGGTTAAAGGATGGTTGGGCAAGAATATATGGGAGCTGGTCCCACGAGGGCCACAGATAAAACCACTGAAGTTTTGAAGGTCTAACCTCAGTGTTATCTGCTCTTTTAAGTAATTCACACGTGGTGGCTGACCACTCTCACCCACCGTCCTTTGTGACACCATGTTGATACTTTAAAAAAAATCTTGCTTGCTATTTTAGTCATAAACCGATAAAAATGAGCTACATAAACCTGGCTGCAATAAAACATGATATTATCATAGTCAGCCTAACCTGGCATTGTGGATCTCGATGTTAGTGCATAACTTTTAAATGTTATCAGAATGTATTATTATTTCATCCGCGGATGACCCCTGCCAAATTCTTAACGAACGAAAAACTTTGAATACAGATATAGGTAAGTACCTACCTATATCAAACAGGCTCAGACTCTCAGACACAACATTTCTTTTCTAATAGCCACTTTTTAACGGAAGTGTTGTTTTCGAAAAGATCATAAGCAATGGGTAATTGGGAATTAATCAGGTACGGGAGAGGTTCTATACAGAATAGTCACTTTTCAGCGTGACTACCAAGTATGTATTTCAGTAAATTCTAGGTTCTTGAGGAAAGTTTGTGTGTGGGGGAACTCCCATGTTACTCTTCGTTCTCATAATCAGCCACTGCGTGTTTTGTAGACGCAATGTGATTCAACACTGACAAGTTGAGTAAGGTCTTGGTCAGTAAGTCACGTTCAGTAGATTGGCTGACCTTGCATAAAAAAACTACTGTTACTTGGTTGTACTTACTAATATGAGCGTTTTTTTGTTGTATTCGTATCAGGGGGCGTAGCTCAGATGGTAGAGCGCTCGCTTAGCATGCGAGAGGTACCGGGATCGATACCCGGCGCCTCCAATCTTTTTCTTTATTATATTTTACATCTTTGGTGAGGTACATCATTTTGTAGACAATTAATAAGTCTTAGCCGTAATTTTATTCACCAGTGCATTGCAGTTCTTATTTTTTATTTTAATGATACTTCTTATACTTCTAGAAGAGCGGTAGCCGACACAGCGTCTGCAATTTACCGGCGAATGACGTTACTAAAAACGTTATTTATGAAAGTAAGTTGGTGAGTTTTCCTAAGAGCGTCTTCGACACCATAAAGTCAAACCCCGCTGCCCAAAGATTTAAATCACCAGATTTGCCCTCACCGAAGGTACTTAGTTGCGAAAGTGTCCAAGAGAAGAGCGAGCTCACACATTATTCATTAGCGTTTCCATGACCATCAAGTCCAGTCACTGCGTCATTGTTTGCCGCTGCCGTCATTTTCATGACAGCCGTCACTACTTACAGCCCTTAGTGGCGGCCACCGCTCATCTAGGAAACCGTAGCTTTCTATACGAAAAGAATACGTCGGATTCAGTTTCAAGAAAAAAAACCCATAGTGTCTCATAATTCCAAAGGAGAATAGGGTATCAGAAGTTACAAGGAAGGTTTCAAGGTGTCACCGTGCATAGGGAATGTGAACCTGTACAAAAAATCCTTTGAACTCAAAGGGTTTTAAAAGGGTTGCGATAGATTTCTCACAGTTCCTAGGGCGACACAGTACCCATGGAGTCATGGGACTTGCCACGTGAGCTTCCACAGTGGAATTGGAAGACTGTTGTGCCATGTTGTTGGTTGGGTTTTCTGACAATATCAGGTGGTTATCCATACAAGAAATTAGATAGTTTATATTTGATATAATATATTATATAGATTAGTCATGGCAGATAGAGAAATAAATATGTTATGCTCCGTCAATGTATTGGATTATGGTTTAACGATCCACCCAGAAGCCCTGCAATGGCTGCAAGCCTGCAATGTCCATCTGTGTTGATAACATGACATGAGTGACACAAAATAATTACTTTTCAGTAACGATACACAAATGTCTGCATCACCCCAATACACACTCATTTCAAGCTCGGGACACATTGACACCGTTTCCATGTAAAGGTAACATGGAAAATAAAGACCGAGCGAAATGAAGGGAGAGTGGTACTGGGTGAGCATAGGAATACAATAGGTGGCGTGCACTGAACAGAGTACGTGGAAAAGACGTGTCCCTTTTATACGTGTTTTGCAAGCATTATGACCTGCGCTTTTGAGGGCATTGTGAGATACGTCTTACTGAAAATACTTACGCTGAAAATGCAAAATTGAAATTGATCTGAACTTAGAAACGGTTTAGTAGTAGTAAGACGCAACTCCACATGCAAACGCGTATTTTGCGTACGGTAGAAAGGGTTTCACCTCAAGTCCAGTCTAAGTTATGCTTTTTGAGATTATTATAGTATTTAAATGAACGTGCTTAAACTTACTTCTAAAATGAATCATCGTGACAGATATTTTTTAACTGCCAAAAACCAGTTGTACCTGCCCGAGTTCTTTTTTAATTAGGTATGAACTCTGTAATCATAATTATATTTAGTACAAGTCAAAAGTATGCGCGTAAAAAATGACTGTATGAAAGGAAACATTATAAAATAATCTTAAAAGATGGGATAACAAAACAAATAAGACGCCGTAAATATAAGAATAGGCGGCTACGTATCCGAGGAGCACTTTAACTACGCATGAGGGTCTGATATTATTAGACACGAGTCGTTCAAGAGTTTACCATAACGGATATTGTTGAGAATAACGAGTTTTTTACACAAGGGGAAAAATTCATAAGGAAAAATAAGTCGCGAATCAAATTATTTCTGATTTTTCACTACGTTGAACCTTGTGATTTTTTTCAACACAAAATAAAATAATAATTATAGATGACCATTTTAAAAGACTTTTAAAAAGCACATTTTTCCAACGTGATTTTTATGATTCATTTTGTTAGAAGTTGCAATGATTGTGATGCCCAATGTGCACATATTTTTAAATAAGAAGACGTACTTTTCTCAAATTATTCTTATAATTTCTTGGTGTACCAAGGCATTAGCATGTCACAAGAGGTGTTCAAACGTCGCAAGAATTCTTTCCGACCCTTGCTTTTTTACTAAATAACAACAGGTGCCGCAGAAGTCGTAACATAAACTAGAATAACATGAAAATAGACCTTAAAGTAAAGGGGAGAACGCATACTGGGGCCGACCATTCTGTTGGGATGTTTATCATAAATAAGAAGGGCATGGAGCAATGGAGGGTTAAAATTAATTAAGTGGAATGGGTGGAGTCAAGGATTTTTTCATTAGAGGCCCTTTTATAATACGGGAGCACCAGTTGTGAACTATGCTATTTAACTTCTCACCTTTACTAGGGCAACATAATAGTAGAGAATGTAAAGGGAGTTACATACCAGCGACGACTGTCTCAGCTCGGGGTAGCCTCTGCAGGACATGGTGTATGAGGCCGACGTCGGTACAGGCTTGAAGGTTTCGCACACTCTTGCGCAGAATTGCGATAAAGACAGACCATATTTCCGCCTGCAACAATTATAATTTATCAATAATAATTGCATTATGGGCATACAACAAGCAAAATTGTTTTTACACATTGAATAGAGTTAGCTTTAGTATGCCACTTAACGCCCATAAATGAAAGAAAAACGATAATAAATATAACATGAAAATAAAGTGGATGATGTTAGAAACAATCCGGGGGAGTTAAAAAGTTTGAGTAAGCCAACAGAAGCTGGCTAGCGTATTAAAGCATAATCCACTTGCCGCGTTTATTCGTCCATACTAACGGCGCGCATCAAGGCAGAAATTTTCAATTTCAAAGCTTTCTGTTTAATAGAGCCTGCAGTGTAACGACGCAGCGACGGCATGCGAAATATTTTTAATGAAATTCTTTTCTGTTTGCGCTCTCGCGGTCTGCAGTGCTGGTAATTTTAATTTTACACAACACTATGTGCGCGCGGCTTAATTTGCTCTAATTTACGCTAATGTAACAGGGATGTTGAGTTGCACGGCTGGGGAAGCACGAAAACATTAGCCGGACCTTTGTTATTTCAGTTAATGTTTAAAATTAACCATTCCGTTTTTACTTTCATTAGCAACCGCAAATGAAATTCAAACAAGTTATTTGATGAAAATGATTGAATCGACTGATAAATTGACGTTATTTTAATTAAATAAATTTTCATTAAAACAATGGAATCGACTAATTTACAACCTTGTTCACACGCGCTGGAAAAGGGTTGCGTTTAATTCCCATCGGTACTAGGGCAGCATAAATACGTGAGCGGTATACAAAATTCTAAGAAGTCCACAAATTCACATAAGCATAATTTTGTTCCCAGATGTATCAGCGCAACATGAGCGTAGTGGCGGTAGTCGTTACACACATGGTATTGTTTTTTTTTAAATGGGAACTGATGCTTTCTGTATTATTAAAAGTAAATTGATTTCCGCCCCTGCTTCGCGCGGCTTTTACGAATTGACAAAATAACTAATAATAAGATATCTTTAATATTTGTAAGTTTAATATTAAAGTATAATAGTACATTACGTATTTATTGGATACAACAGGAAATCTGTTTACAAAAACATGTAATTTCGAAAAAATCAATTTATTAGACAAATAAGAGAAGTTGCCAAGTGAGCAAACACTTGTTGGAATACTTCGATTACTAAGAATAATAGATTGTTCTTTTTATCGTTATTACTATGTTCACGTGCATAGTTCCCATTGTTCAGTTCATCCTTTTGCATGCGAGAACAAAACAAACCCAACATTGGGGTACGGGGGCAGCAGAAAGCGTAGTGTACTTGTATTACAAAAGCCGCTCGTAGTTAACGAGACCGGTTGTAATTATATTACATTCTTCAGCCATTAGCAGAACAATCTCAGCAAAATTACAAGTTCACGGAGAATTCTCGCAATTCACTGTGCGAAGCGGGGAGGTATTTTTATTTCTGCAATTTCTTAGGCCGGTCACTTCATTATTTTGATTTCGGCCCTGATTATGCATAATTAAGAGGAATATGAATTCATTTAATGAACCCGCTTCCATTTTGTAAATGGTTTTTCTTTTGGCTGTTGGAAAAGTTTTGATTCGAGAAATCAAGATACAGTAATTGACCATTTATGTTTTTTTAAGTCTTTTTTTAGGATTTCCCTGACAGTTTTTTATGACCGTCTGTCCGTCCTTCCGGATGACACAGCCATTTTACTCGGAGACTATTGGCACTATGTAGATGGAATAACGACAAATCACTATCAATAAATCAATGCAAATAAGCGTGTGGGTTTTCGATGGATCCCATAATTCAAAAGATGATAACGTGTAAGTGACCTTTTTAAATAAGTCAATAGTTTGTGAGATAAGTATGGGAAGTTTTCGGTTACAATCGCTGGACTAACTTTGTCTTTTACGGTATCTTTCATAATTACTATGAAACAAAAACTAATTTTGCGTCGATAACTTCACTGCGTGTGGTCCGATCCGACAAGCACTTGGTTTTTTACCGACTTCAAAAAAGGAGGAGGTACTACGTTCGGATGATTGTTTTTTTTTTTTTTTTTTTTTTTTTTTTATGTATGTTCACCGATTACTCCGCCGTTTGTGAACCGATTTTAAAAATTATTTTTTAGTTCGAAAGGGTATACTCCCGAGATGGTCCCATATAAATTTTATTAAGTTTGCTTGCGTAGTTCTTGCGCTAGCTTCAATATTACGTATTTTTCCCACAGTCTATGTAGACGATATCATTATTAGACTCCTTCACTGTTATTTACATAGCAGGTAGTAACTTGTATGGGGTAGGTACCACCACTAAAAAGTGAAAAATAAAAACTTTTTCCAAAAAAAACAACCGACTTCAAAAAAAAACACTAAAAAAGTGAAAAATAACTTTAATTTCGGAAGTCGGTGGCAAAAAACGAAAATTAAAAAGCAAAGACACCGACTTCCGAAATTAAAGTTATTTTTCACTTTTTTAGTGTTTTTTTTTGAAGTCGGTTGTTTTTTTTGGAAAAAGTTTTTTTACTGACTTCAAAAAAGGAGAAGTTTTTTTTTTTTTTTTATGTATGTTCACCGATTACTCCGCCGTTTGTGAACCGATTTTAAAAATTATTTTTTAGTTCGAAAGGGTATACTCCCGAGATGGTCCCATATAAATTTTATTAAGTTTGCTTGCGTAGTTCTTGCGCTAGCTTCAATATTACGTATTTTTCCCACAGTCTATGTAGACGATATCATTATTAGACTCCTTCACTGTTATTTACATAGCAGGTAGTAACTTGTATGGGGTAGGTACCACCACTAAAAAGTGAAAAATAAAAACTTTTTCCAAAAAAAACAACCGACTTCAAAAAAAAACACTAAAAAAGTGAAAAATAACTTTAATTTCGGAAGTCGGTGGCAAAAAACGAAAATTAAAAAGCAAAGACACCGACTTCCGAAATTAAAGTTATTTTTCACTTTTTTTGTGTTTTTTTTTGAAGTCGGAAAAGTTTTAGCACGCTTTTATTAGCTTTACCTGGGGGCCTACTACCACCGCTTACAGCAGTATTATTTTAATCTTATACTCAGTGGGGGAAAGAGATGGAGCTACGTCCTGTAGAGCTTCATCTCTTTCCTACACTGAAGTAATATTTAAAAAATACTGCTGCAAGAGCTGGTGGTATCCCTTAGGTACCTGTATCTATCTGGTTATCTATGTAACGGAATCTTTCAACGAAATTTTCACCAACTTCAAAACGACCGATTAACCTGAAAATTTGCACGTAACTAGGACCGAACACAAAATTTCATAATTTTGGCCGCTGATCTGATGATGGAGCCAGGCGGTGGATAGTGGAACTCTTCAGTGGCTATAAGCCCCGTGAGTTTGGGCTAATATGATTCATTTTGACGAGTCTAATAGATTGAGCTCGGTAGCGAGCTACTGATACTGGAGCCAGGAGGTGAATAGTGGAATTCGAATGGAAAAAAAAAAGGAGGTGAATAGTGGAATTCTTCAGTGGCTCCTAGTAAACCACTCGAGTTTGGGGTCATATGATTCGTTTGATGAGTCCAACATAATGCACTTGGTATCGAGGGTCTGATTATGGAGCCACGAGGTGAATAGTGGAATTCTTCAGTGGTTACCTTTCGACTGACAAAATAATTAATTAAATTGTAAAAAAAGCGTGGTGTGCTAGACATCAAATGTTACAAATAGTTAATTGGTAGCTATTTATAAAAGTAGAGTTATTATAAAAATATTGTAAAAAGCACAACACGCATTTTTTTACAATCTTTTTAATTAATTTGTTATTAACTTAAATCTTAGGTATATTAAACGTATTAGAACTGTTTAAATTATTATGAACCAGTGAATTTTATATAACATTTTAAATACGAAGAGTTGGTTCTATATCCAACTCTTCGTATTTAAAATGTTTAGTTCGGCTTGCTTTTATAGCGTGTTAGTTTTGTTTTTTTTTTTACTATAATTTTATTTGTCCTTCATTGGACCTTCCACATACCTACTGAAAAAATTGTAGGGTCTCATTAAAAAGGCATACATGATAGTTCCAGTTTGCAGGTCTTTGGTGCCTCTATGTTTACAAATCAAATGAAAATACATCCATAAAATATTCAAATTATTGACAAACTCGCAAGTTTCAACTTCGCTTGTACCATACATATTGTTTCGAAATTAATAAAGCATTTGTATTTGATACAAACATTTGTAAAGGAAAACAAAGTTTCCTTAAAACATGTCGCACAATAATGAAGTCCCGTCGGACGAACAAAGTTTTCACTCACTTAGCGCGCGCGACAAACTCACACAATGAGTACGTACGGGGTGGCTGTATGTAATGATATCCGTAGCCGTACTTCATTATCAGATGAAACTCGCAACACGCCTCATCAACGTCGCGCGTCTCATGTTTGCCGAGTAACGAAAGAACTTACAGACTAGAGAAAGAACCAAGGAATCTTCATAATTATTGTGCGAAAACGTTCTTTATATTTTATACTAGTACTTCGCCCGCGACTTCGTACGCGTGGATTCCGAACTTTCCAAGTAACACGCAGCTTTAAAGGAAGTTAAAAAAAAAAAAATACAATCTTATCAATTCTTTAGATAAGCATTCAGACCAATTTGCAAGTTGGTCTTACTTTATCCTCCCTTCTACCCGCCATGGGGTTATTTTTTTTGCCTTTTCCTTTATTTTATTGACAAAAAAAAAGAAATTTACATATAATACATTGTCCGCCTCTGTACCAACGCCTGGGCGGACGAGTACCCCCTCCAGGTCGGCAGCCTGGTCGTCATCATCGACTCATCACTCCCGAGAGGAACCTGGCCTCGAGGCGTCGTGGAAGCAGTCTACTACGGTCCAGACGGCAAGGTGCGGTCAGCTGACATCCGAACTACAGCGGACAACCTACGACGTCCAGTCACGAAGCTCGCCGTCCTCTGCGTGGAAGATAAGGCTACGGTAGCCCTGCGCCGGGGGGAGAATGTTACGGACGACGGAGTAATTAAGGATTTATTTGTGTGCTTAATTAAAGTATTAAAAAAAAATACGTTTAATTCTATCTACAATCTACATGATGTGTAATTGCGAAAATTCATTAATTATAATTTACATGAGCAATTTGGGTTATTAAGTGCGTTTAGGTTTTTCAAAGGCAACTAATAACGAATATTGCTCGAAGAACATGAAAAGCTATTAATTTCCCAACATGACTGCCACAAAAAGTCTAATAACAAGGCTAATAAAATCGTTGTGGAACGCAAGTGTTGCCTAAAAACCATCGTCTGAGTCTAACAGGGCCGGTGGTTCCCTCACGTCCCTAAAGAAAAACTTCTCATAAGATGACTCGGCGGGTTCCCGCCACTCGGCGCGGCGCGTCGTTCATCACGGCATAAGTGGCAGGCGCGCTCTGAGATCCTGGTAGTGTGAGCTGCGTATACAAGTGATGTATCATTTCATTACACTGTGTGTTGAAAAACATACTCCTCAGTCTGCCTAAGAGCCTGGTGAAGAGTGCACAGGGGCGGAAAATTTAAATACAAACAATGGGATTGTTTGGCGCTAACATGATCTGTTGTTATTTTCTTTCCTTCCATTGAGTTGCTATACTATACACAATCCTTTTACTTATTTATAAATTATAAATAGGATTAGGAACGGCAGCGGCGCAAACGCCAATACACTGGTACAGTCCTACCAACTTATATCTGTGAACTGAAAGAGGACGGCACCGTCGATTCAGTGTTGCTAATTGATTGATTATACAAATTAATTCTAACATTCTAACATCAGAATGAATGAATTCATCTACATTCTAATAATGATAATAATTTTATTGTGCACTGAATGTAGTACCTAGTAGGAACTGACAATCGAATGACTGTTTACATGACGGCCGTAGTTCCAATTTTCGCCATTTCACAGATAAGTTGGTAGGAGTGTATTTGTTATTTTTGGTTCATTTTAGACTTTGAGCTGGAAGCCAATCAATAATAATTGTAGAGCCGTCATTTCTTTCCCGTTCTACTAAGTCGAGCACTTGTTCTTCTGAATGTGACTGTCAAAGTGTCAAGTGTCTGAAAGTAAGAAAGGTGACAGTGTGTCAAAATTACGCTAACAAAATGAATTCAACGAAAAACATAAAAACTTGTAAACTTCCAATCATATTAAGAGCCACAAATAGTCCAATGAGAATATTCATTCACACACAACACACACGAAAAAAATACGTGAGTTGCCTGGTTGCGGCCAAGGCTTGTATAGTCCTTTTCTCAAATAATGCGCGGAAATTCAAACTAAGTAAATTAATTATAAATTCCAGAATCAATAACGAACAACGATAATTTTTCACGGGCCAATATATTTGTTTCTTCTTTACTTTAAACAGCGCTATTTGAAAGCCAAATCTAAATTTAAATGAAATCTTTGATAAGTTACCTCCTTGGTTGCCAAAGTTCGTTCCATTTTTAAATAACACGAGAGTTTTCATAGTAATTTATTCGGCCGCTTAACACGACAGATATGGATTTTTACACAAACATTGCCGGCCGGGCGCTCGCATGTATTCGACCAGTACAGCATTTTCGAATTATCTGGAAGAAGGTTGTCAAATTAATGCTCGAATTTCTAAGCATGTTTGAGAAAAATAATAATTTCGAGATCAGATATCCTACTAATATTATAAATGTGAAAGTTTGTGTGTTTGGGTGTTTGTTACTCAATCACGCAAAAACGGCCGAATGGATTTGAATAAAATTTGGCAAACAGATATAACCTGCAGGCGTAGCATGAGCACCGTTTTGTCGACGGAAGAGTAGACAAAAATGACGTTTCCTGTAGACAGTACAAAGGCAGCAAAGTAGAAAGAGTCAACTGCACTTTTTAAGAATTTCACTCATTTACATAATTCGACTCAGCATTCTTTGTTTTGTCATAGGATTTATCGGTTGTCAGTGTCATTTTGACAGGAAGGATAGAAAACTTTCTTCCGAAATAGTCTACCTACAAAAAGACCTAGACAAAGATTGTTAGAAATGAAAGACAAAATGACAGATTGTAGAAAGATTTCTACGGTGGATGTCAAAAATGAAGAAACTGTTACTTTGTATAGAAAAAGCTATGTCTATTCTTCGTAGAGCCTGCTGGAGTAACACATTAGATATTTTTATCCCGATATTCCCACGGGATGGAGCCCTACGCGGGTGAAACCGCGGGGCGCAGCTAGTATCTAATAAAACAGCTTCCTGTGCCATAACCACAATACAATCATGGTGAAGAATTATTATTATTTTCAATCGCAAACAGAGTTCTCTTCAGTACAATCGTATTGGATTCCATTCAAAAGAAATCTACTGAGGAAGATAAACAAATACACAAAACGAGTTTACTTTTTCTTTTCCGAGACTTCTATGAGCAACAAACGATTTTAGAAAAATATTCAGTAACAGCTTTCTTTTGTGGAGGAGTTTGAATATATACAAGCAGAAATACATATGAAAAGGTTGACAAGCGGCAGACGGGCTGGTAGAAGTCCTAGGATCAATCAGCTTGTCCTTTTGCTTTACGATATAGTAAAACCACAGCGTACAAAGATAAAGGGGTTACAGGAATACAGGTAAAAGTAATCAAACAATACCTACAGTAACAAGAAAAGAAATCCAAGAGGTAACTACAAACTTTTACGAGAGTTTTTGCTATTGGGATGGTTCGAGCAATTGCCTAGGTCAAGAAAGTTAACTAACATAGACATCAAAAAGTAACTGAACCGATCAAAATGTTAACGTAAATGACTTTTCACTGAAAAGTCATTTTTCTGAAACATGCTTGGAAATTCGAGATAGTTGTTATAAGTAAAGAAGAAACAAATGAACATTTATTGGCGAGTAAAAAATTATCGTTGTCCGTCATTGATTCTGGAATTAATAATTAATTTACTCAATTTGAATTTTCGCGCATTATTTGAGAAAAGTACTATACATGCCATGGCCACATCCAGGCATTCATGGACTTACGTATGCGCTTCCATCAATGCACCAGTTGCAGGAAGCGACAGTAATGTACTATACTAATAACTGAAAAGTTTTCAGTTTGACACACACCAATCGGTATTACCAGGAGTTTATGTTGCATGAGCAGGCTTCGAACACAACACGCGGCGCTGATCCATATTTATGCGATCACGATATCAGTTGCGGTGGCCAACTGCTATTACACCAAGCTAGCCTTTGTGAGTTGGCTTTATTACAGCCGTTACATCATACAAATCATAATTTTCTACAGACTTATTTAGATAGGTATAACACCATAAAAATAAATCAAATAATTCTAGGAACCAAAAAAAAGAATTCAATTACTGTTCAAAAAACAAGCAAAATAATAAATATTTGTTTCCGCCCGGGATCGAACCGGGGGCCTTGTGCGTGTGAAGCACACGTGATAACCGCTACACTACGGAAACGTTACAGCTTAAGCCAAAATAACCAATCAGTTTGAATTAATTTTAGAGCAACTCAAGACAGTTGCTAAATGAATGTAACTTAACCAGTTTAATGAATATAGAGTAACTTTCACTCCAATCACGACCTTGAAGTTAGGTCACTATTATTATCATAGAAATTTAATGGCTTTGACGTGTTCGAGGAATACCAAGTTCCTAAACGTAGATAAGTTAGGTTATTTTGATTAACACCCTATTTCAAACAATGAGAGTCACTTTTCGTGTTTGTTTCAAGACGGGACTACCTTTTGATTTTATAGAAAGGGAAATAAAAGTGAACAGTCTCTAGTAACAGTCGAAGTACGTAATCTTGTAAACGACCACGCACGCCAGTCAAAAGCATGCCCTTCTTTTCTGGCGTTTCATTTGAACTGCGCAGCTGCGGTTCAAATGAAGTTAACTGCGGCGAAGAGTTAAAGAAAAGGAGAGTTAAAATGTAGACCCAGGTTCAAACATGATGTATCTTCTACTTTACGTAGCGTAGTAGTCAAACTAACTTTAAGTGTTAACTTTACGTTTAAGATAGAATGCAGAAATAATATTTTCGTTTTCTCCGGAATGTTGTATGCTTTCAGCTGTTAAGTGTCAGTGCTGTGTCAGTTAGTGTTTTCTGTTAGCTGGATGTCTAAAGGGATAATTTATTGGAGAAAATATATTGAAACACCCCAGGGAAAAGGTTTTGTTTTTATCCCAGATCCCTTGTTAGTTACATTTTTAAGGGACCTAAATAAGTCCATCGTAGTAACATAGGTTACCGTATATAAATGTGACATGGGTTTAACAAACAAATACCTCCTTTGGGAACGTCATTAATTTAACATCTTTTTTAGCTCAAACGGTTGGTTATCTAAAAGTTTACCCTTTCAATAAGATCGTCCGCGTTACCAAGATCGCATAGCTAGCGAGGAGATTGAACCCTGTTAAGATGCGCCGAGGGGACGATGACTCACGGATTGTGCTCCCTTTACCGCGTTGCTATCTTCTATCGTACCCATCCTACCTCTAATAAGACGCTTATTAATTCTTTCTGCAGATAAAACTTTGAATATTTAAGTTTTCATACACGTGGACTTTATTTCGTAATTTTAAAAAATGAATCCGACGTAGCAGCTTTAGATTTTTGCGATAATATAACAATGCTAGGTAGATTGGAATACCTACTTTACCCAAGCCCTTACGTGAAAGATTAACAAAAAAAAAACACAAGATGCAAAACAAGTAAAGGGTTAAACTTGATCTAAATTCATACTAAGACGACATATATCTTAGAGGGAGGCCTGTCTTATGGAATTATTATAAAAAAAGAAACGCAAAGGAAGGATCTTCGTTTCAACAAAAAGTTCTACAAAAAATGCATTCTATCTCCTGTCCCTTTCAGGGTTAGGAATAAGCCGTGTTATAAAAACTGTTGTCCTTTGCACACAATCTCAGGATACAGAGGTGCTTTCTGCCTACTGTCCTAGTATTTAAAGGACGTTCAATTTTAGCCTCCTCGCCCCATAAAATGGCGCATATTTTTAACAACATACAAAATGCCATCCGCCATCTTTGGGCGGAGTTTCTTTGCTCGGTACTAATTTATGATGCAAATAATAATAAAATATTTACCTGTAAGCTGGGTGGACAGTGGTCTAGGAGTTCTAACATGTGTTGAATATTCTGCGCGTCCTGTATCACGAAATTCAACTCCATGTCGAACTCGCCCCCCACGAGCTGCGAACAAAAAGAAACATTATTCATAAACAGACAAAACACATTTCTCGTTGTCAGAGGGTTCATCGCTAAATAACGCTGTGGGATATGGTGCTGATAGTCGACTTCCTGACAAGTTAATTATCATGAACCATTTATATTTATATGTAATATTTAATATTCACTATTCAGTACTATGACCACAAAAAAAACTATTTCTACGGAAAACGAGTCATTTCCCGTAGAGGTTCCCGTAGGATTTCACGTCGCATTATTAATCGGCTTTGCCGCTCCGGTTTAACAGGTCGGTAAGTTTTGCCTGGTTCAGGGCCGGGGGCTACCTACATGGCAATGGAAATCTGCACTCCGACCAGTTAGGTACCTATTGGTAATACGCTCGTGTTCGAGCTTTTACGTAGCAAGCTTTGTTTCAGTTGTGAAGAAAGGACCAATAATTCTTTAGACATGAAATTTTACGTAAGCTTACCAGTATGAAAATACTTGTCTCAAAAAGGTTAATAATAAATTCTATCATTTGAATTAATGATCTAAAGAAAGATTTCAAAACAGAATCCTTACCAGAACAGTTGGTATACGTAACTTTTATTCAATACGTACTTACAAAGTAATAAAATTACTTCTACTTGACCTATTAAAGCACGGCTGAGTGCTCGTGAAAGGACATTGTACGTGTCTTTTGGTTTCACCCATTTTTTCTATCGGTAGATCATTTTGTGACCGAGTGAAATATTGGCTGTATCTTGAAAAGCTCGGCACAATGGGTGTTGTCCCCGTCGTGTTCGACGGACATTCAATTTGCGCGATCGGTCAATCGGTGTATAGCTTCTACTAGCCTGGTGCCCGGGCCTTTTGTTTTCCGCACAATGGTGTAAGAAAAGAACATGAAAAATATAGTCGACTAACAAGCTCTGTTCCTATGGGTTTTCGTATTTTTTTTTTCATTGTAAACGCATTATTTAGGTAAAATAATAAAACACTTTTCACGTCATAAAAATGTATCTCTGTCTCACTCGCTTTAAAAACGCCATGAATGAATGTTGTAGCAGCACCTTGCGCGGGGCGGGGCAAAAGGGCAATTTACACATGATTCTATCCCGTTCTATCGTTAGCTGTCACGGCATGGTATTTCTATTTGTTATGGTATTCAGCGCCCTACTTGCAAAGTCATTACCAATGGCGTTTCACCCCTATGGTGTTGTGGTACTAGGCGATCATAAAAATAAAGAAGTTGTTTTTACCATGGGGTTGCCACTTGTCACTTGATCAAAATAGTGTTGCTGCATAGGGGCGCCTGACGAGTGCCGCTTTTGCATGTTTTTGGAAGGTCTTTCAAGGCATTTTCAGAAGGTCTGTAGATCACGCAGAAAACCGTTAATCTATCCGTAATCCGTAAGTATTCAGTTAAGTAAACTCTAAACCTACGGCAAAACAATCACGACTCAATGGCCGATATTACCCAATTTGCCCACACGCTCGAATGAACACTAGTACCTGTTAGCTTGCATTATTCACAGTAGGAAATGATTGTCGTACTATGTAAGTTTCAGTATCAATAAAATTAAAAACAGTAGTTATAGAGAGTATTTCGCCATCCAACCGCACTGAACATTAATTTCGTTCAGCAAAATTCACGTCGTTTAAAATCACAATTAATTTCAGTAGAACATCCAATGCAGACATTAATCATGTTATTTTAATATTCAAACTACACTGAATTAGTTTCCATGTAATTTTATTCAAATTTTGAAACAACACGAATTTGGACGGAAGATTTTAAATCACTTCGCTCTCGTGGAAGAGAAAACAACATTTTATGTAAGTATACCTACCTAAATAATTATTTAGACGTAACTAACTTTTCGTGTATTACCTACTTAAAGTAAATAGAAATGTGTTATTTTACTAAGTGACGATACTTACGTTGCTATAAGCGCCTAAACAAATGTTGACAACACGTCAAACGCCAGAAACCGCGAAAGCTAGATGAAAAAAACCTTATTGAGATTGGGACCTGAGGTACGCGGAGTAATATTATAAAGAGTCTTGATCCTGCAGAATGGCATATCATAAACTCCCTCGAGGAAATCATCCGACAAATCTCTGAACTTTCCAACGGGGAGAAACCACTCCACTTAACCCTAAAGTGCTGATGTTAAAAATTATGACGTCGATAAAAAGTGTGCGATCTGTGCCGCCGGCGCGCGGCGGTGTAATCGCATAGTCCGGTAACGGGCGGCGACTGTCACTTATAAACGTGATTATTGCCGGTAGCCGGTCGGCACGGCTGCAGCGGCAGTAGGGCCGGTAATTTGATTGCTTGCCCGCCGGTTATTATTGCCGGCAACCCTATATCCGGACAGATCCGGTTATGGTGTCTAATAATAACGCGGGCACTCGTCTCTTGTTATTTCATTAGTATCTGTTGGGACTGTCACGGCGAGCCTGTCACGCAGGTAGGCACGACGAGGGTACGTTTGGGATACTTCTAAGCTTATTATGTTTAGGTACGATCTGCTTTGCTTTTAGATTTAACGCTTCTAAAACCGACTAAGAGAAAGTTGCTTAACCGTGTTGCTGACGTTTTAATTTAATTCCTAAATAAAGTTTCATGCGTAGCTTTTGTAGTGTTAAATAATATGTAACAGTTCGAATGTAACTACAACTTTATGAAACGAAATTCGCTGAACACTTCTGACGCACACTCAAACAAAAACGTTCCTTAAAGCTTTCCTAATGTGACGACACTAAGCGGTTAGTTTGCGAAAACAGTTACCTAACCCGTGTCCGCATGAGTTCACTGGTAGGAAAATATTCGCGGGTTATCCGTGCGGGCGGCCAGTCGGGTAGAAAGTCAGAACATAAAGCTGTAGGTAAGGTAACTCGAACACTCGCATTAACATTCGCTACGGTGTAATTACGCGGAGTGGACGTCTCCTCACGGTGCGAGGAGCGCGCCCGTAGGGAAATATTCCGGACTGCTGTATTAAAATGCGATGACATCACGTATCGCTGCCGACGCCTATGCACGTTTATTTTTCCCTTACATTTCTAAATGAGAGAAGCTCTAAATAATTATTAGGGATTTATTAGTTCTGATTGCAGTTCCCGCGATATTGCAATTAGATTCTCAAATGAGTTGTATTGGGGTTTCATTATCAGTTTAATGAAAATAATTAAATCGCTGCCGCTGTAATAGACTTAGCCAAGTTATTAAAAACCCTCCTTTTCAACCAATGTCCACCGAAAACGAGAAGCATAAAGGGCCATGGAGCGAGCCATGCTTGGCATAACCCAACTAGACCGAGTGCGTAACACCGTAATCCAAGTCGGTCGAAAGTCTAGGACGTCGGGGACAGGGCGATGCGCCTCAAGTGTAGTTGTGCAGGACCAGTAGACGCGGAGATGGCCGATGGAGTAAAGCTGTGACCGAATGGTGGCCAAGGTTAGGCCAAAGAAACCGGGGCCGTCCAAAAGCGCGTTGGGTTGATGAAATCGTCAAAGTTGTGGGAAACACCTGGATGAGGGACGCACGGAGCCGGGAAGTATAGCGGGAAAAAGGGGAGGCTATATTCCGGGCTGAAATGATGACCGATACCTACCTACTTTATATTTTGCAAATGCAAAGCTTTCATATTTGTCACCCACTTGCATAACATCTGAATTGATAGATTTATAGACCAAACCAATCATATTAAACATTCTGGATAAGTGCATATGATACTTTTCATCTCGGCCAAGTAAGATATTTCCAGGCTAGCGTAGTCACGTGCACAGCTAGTAAATAATAAATGCGAGACCGTAAAAGCTGTCAAATAAGCTAAATGTGGGGTAAACACGAGAGCTCAAAAAGGCGTGCGCACACGGCATTAGTTACGGGAGACAAAGTGGCCGTAAAATCTCACGCAGAACAGCCCTGTGATAAATTGTACGGGACAGACTTCAGACACGGTGCAAGTTACACTGCTGAAGCTGTGTTACGTTTACCTCCTAATAATAAGAATCTGAAATGAAAAACGAGCAATAGAATCTGTACCTATATCAATAGGGAAACGCGTAACTATTACATTTTTGTTTTCACAATAATGATCGGACATTAAACCTGCTGAGTTAGTGAAATTAAAAAAATCAAGTAATAAAAACTAAAACCCAACTACGACTTAAAAGGTATAAACAAGACACCACAGACAGACAAATTAAAAATCCGGAGTCACACGTGTTAGGGCATAAATCGAACAGATTACGTGTGACTCCGGATTTTTAATTTGTCTGTCTGTGGTGTCTTGTTTATACCTTTTAAGTCGTAGTTGGGTTTTAGTTTTTATTACTTGTTTTTTTTTTTTATTCTTTTGGGTTTATAATATATATATTTTTGAAATGTGCTCATTAAGCCCTTTCATTTGATACCCAACATGGTACGATTAAACCATTTTTTTTTAAGTTCCTCACTTTATGTCCTCTAGAGGGCGCCATTTTTAATTTAACGTGACTTCACATAGCCTGTAACCAGCGGACAATCACGACGCGGCGACGCTTCTAATGATACCTCATTTGTCAAATTGTGATAAGTGGTTTGGAAGATAGGAGGGAACAGATGCACATACATACATACATACATACATACCGGTCAAAATCATAACCCTCCTTTTTTCTTCGCCGTAATCGGGTAAAAACAACAATTACATTTATTGTTGTGTATAAGTAAAAAAAAAATGTTGTTTTTAATAATAAAAAAATTTAGGTATTTATCAAGTCAAAATATGCAAAAACACCGTTATTTTAAGAAATCTCACTTGTTAGTTTTTGAAATAGCACAGCCGAAGTGCATACCTTTTTTTATAATCTGGTGCATCTATAAAATAGGTGACACATACAAAATAACTTGGTGACTTGGACCAGGCAACTATAAACTGTTACGATCCAAATGGGACGCAAACCTTTCTGCGTCCGTTCGTGAAACGGCCGCATAAACAAATAAACGTCCCGACATACACGATGACGTACGGTGGCGTCGTACTTTACTAAACCAAAGTATAACGCGATTGTCGTAAAAGCCTCAATAGAATTGCCAGTGGATTATATCAGAAGCCTAAACAATGCGAGATTTCGAGAACCGTTTTCGGTGAACGAGTCTCAATTACCGGAAATTCCGCGTTTAACTGGCCTCCGCCGGATTTAGCCATTGGACTTCCTTTGGGATTTTCGAAGAAAAAGGTTTGCGTCTATAAAACGGGACGATTATTTTGCAACAGTATAATATCCCACGAGAGAAAAACAAGTGAAAATTCAAAGATCTTTTTAAAAGATTAGACAACCCTCACAATCTTATATATCTTTTTTGCCCCATGTAGTACCATGAATAAACATGACCTGTAATGGTTTAACATTGGCAAGAAATCTGATATAACAATACAACGGGATAAACTACCAACTACCAATGGCATAAAAAGGAACCAGTTTTGGGGCGTATGCTTTTCAAAACCCCTTTATAAACATCAGTCAAAAGTTCTAAACGCAGGCGTTTATTTTACCTTACTGTTCCGTTATGGAATCCTGGTACAGGGATTAGATGTTGCTATTTAGAATTCACAGAAATAAATGCGGGATAGCGGGACTGGACCGGGTATAAAATAAGGAATTACGCATGCATGATTGTCAGTCTGAAATGCAAACAGGAAAGTAAAACTATTCAGGTAATTTTTTTATTTAATTTAATTTACCACCAACAGGTGGTAAATTAAATTAAATAAAAAAATTACAACGATTAGGCCCATTCTTTCCCGAAGGACCGTAAAGGGTTAAATGGGTGATCACTTTTACTAGGCGCACAGAAAAGCAAAGATACATACAACATCCCGGCATTCCCGGCTGTTTTTCTCAATAGGGCGAGAATGAGTTCCCTCGGGATTATCCTAAAGCATTATCGATTTACATGGACATTAGGCGCGCAGTTGTACGAAGGAGGTTTAATGTTTATTCCACGTTTTATTTTTTAGAACTCTAGACCCTTTGAACGACGCATTTTAAAACAATATAGAGATTGATGCTTCGAACTGCGTAGAATTACCTAGATGGTTAACTAGAGGTTTTAACTTTTAAATATTACCTAATAAAATTTCCATTCTTATTTACAGTCGACGTATAAAACTTATTAGACTTGTGCTAAGGCGAGCACTACAATATTGAACTAATTTTCCAGTGACGTTTAATAATTTTTACGTTGTGTAAATTAAGTACTGTAATTTAATCCAATTTACATGTACATAAATAACAACTTATACCTAACCTAACTTAATAAATAAAACTTAACATACTTACCGTATATCAAAAAGATTTTAACAGGCAATAGCGAATTACTATTGCTTTTGATTAGTATTTCGATAATTTCCTTGAGAAAATCTATAGTTTCTTGAAAGCTAACAGAACTTGTTTTACTTTAAGTTACAAACAAACAAATACAGTATAAATATATAAACACAAAACTGAGCAGCTTCCATACCAACACAATATAAATAAAAGCTACCTCTTCACATCCCAGATATTAAAAGAACCCTTGATCTCTAGCGCCGCCACTCACAAAATGTTTGCGAAAACTTAAAAGGGCCATGAATATGCAATAAAAGTACCAGGTTGACATAGAACGCCGAGGATGGCAGTTCGCAACAAGGGAAGCTGCACTAACCCCTGCGGTTAGGGACGGGGAGTCCCTTGAATGGAGCGTGGGGTGCAGATTTATCCTTGATGTCAACGTCAGAGGACGTCGGGGCTCGTTAAACATTTTCCTGCCGAGTATTTTAATAAGTTGTGTGCATACAAACGAGTCCTATGAACTTTCGAAGCGATTAGTTTCAATGGATTCCCTGTTTAATCGTTTGTATAAATATTTGACATTGCAAAAAAGTTTTCAATTCAATTGATAACTCAAGAACAGAGCACAGAGTTGAAAGTGCATAATATACAAACGAAAAGTTATCAACCGCTTAGTATTCTTTAATTTCATAACTAGCAATGGATTTTTTAAGAAGCTTTTCCGAAACCCACCCCTCGCCAACAAACTACAGGCAACGCAACGCTGTCTTATGTCGATTACCACTCAATTTGTGTCTCAATTACTCGCCATGAGTACGCCAAAGTGATTAAAAACATAAAAACAAGTGCCTCTTGCCTATAACAATTTCTTCCGTGTCGTTATGGGGATGATTGAGTTGAAGGGCAGCCCGGTAACCCTTCAACTGCGCCCGTTAACACCAGGTCAATGGGTTCCGTCGTTTGTTAAACGACTTTGATGTCAGTTCTGCTATAGGTAGCAAGTTCCCACGGTTTAGTGTAATTTGATTAAAAATTATGGCATTAGTAAACACTGTATGTTTGTTAGTAGAGTATTCTCTAAAATGAAAATTTAAATATTTTCATATACCTACATAATTCTAAGTCGTGACGTGACTGACATGTTTACCTAAATAAGATCATATTTATTTTTGTTTCCCTACAGTTCGCTTTCCCTTGTAAATAGCTGCCGGCCGTTCTAAAAATACGATATAATATTTATGACAACAGAACCATCAATCCCCCTGTGGGCAAAAAGTAGCTCCGCCCTATTAGTTTCACATCACTTTGCCGCTTATGTTAGCCTGGTACTTTTAAACGAATGCGTGACGTAATATTCAGGGGTATCAACCTAGGGGTAGAACATTTAAAATTCCACGCAGTATTTTACAAAAATACCCAAAAATACAGAAGTCCCAAATTCCCAACATGGCAACATACAAACAGGAATAAATAATAAATTCCCTGAACGCTACACAAAGTAGAAATGTATGTACGAGCGCCATTACGTAGATAAACAGGATCACGGGCTATTAGGTCGAAACGCTTTCAACCAAAATGTCAACTGACAGCTAAGCTGAACATACCTTCTGTACGCGTACTTTACTGTTTCCTGTTATCCTTATCTTTTAGCAACATCGAAATTATATTTTGCATTGAGTGTCAGAAATAAAATAACATCATGTTTTCTCGGTAATGGAGAGATGACTAAAATCTTGTACATCCTTTGTAACTGCTGCGCTTGCGGGCAAAACTGACAATCTTCTCCACAGTAACTGCTATGCGGCACTTCTCTTTTGTATCATGCTTTTTAGGGTTCCGTAGTCAACAAGGAACCCTTATAGTTTCGCCATGTCTGTCTGTCCGCGGCTTAGCACAGAGACTGTTGGTACTAGAAAGCTATAATTTGGTATGGGTGGGTATTTTAGTATTTTTTAATTCAGGGATCCGTTTGCGAAATATTAAGCTTTAAAGTGCTAATTTTGGTTAGAGTCAAGTGTCTCCCCCCCTGCCAGCAAATGGTTGGTTTTGGATACCTATGTGAAAAAATTCTCGACAGTAGTATATATAACAAAATTACAAGGAAAACTATCACCGCTACGTAGGCTCGACAAGTTACCGAGTAAAATAATCGACCAACTTAAATTTGTAGTTGTAAAAACATGTTCTCAACAGAACAAGTTTTTCAACTACAATGATAAGTTTATTTGATAAATTCATCCCAACTACGGAACCCTTCACTGTGCGTGGTCCGACACGCACTTGGCCGGTTTATTTATCTTGGTTACGACTATTTTCGAAGAACGACAACAATTGGAACTTTCCAATCACATCATACCTTTCGATTCGCTTTAATCAATGTAGATGTTAGTAGTCGTCGTAACGTGGACGTCAACGGTATCGTGTAGGAGCGGCCCCGGCGGAGGCGGGAAACAGCCGGCCGGCCCGATAAATATCTCATGAATAAGAATATTGCATTACGTATTCGCTACGAGTGTCCCCACGTACGGCGACTGAAAACTAATTTACTTTAAAGCGCATGTTTATAGGCGTCCGATTCCCTATTTACAGTATCAAGGAAAAATCAAAACCTGCAATATTTCATGTACCTAGTTTGGTAATACTTTTTAAGAAACACGAGTTTAACGAGCTACGCATTACTTGGTAAGTTGATCATTTTCAAAGACAACAGTAAGCTTGCCAATTTTTCCGATCCGCCATATTGTGTTGTTCATTGAATACTGAACTCGACTAAGCATAATTCATGAACATAAAAATATACTGAATAGCCAAAAAAACTAATAACTAATACCAAAGAAACTCAAAATTAAATAATGAAAATAACCAAGGGGCAAGTTTGTTCAGCACTACAACGTTGTTTTTTATCGCAGATTTTATTTATTACACGTTATATTAAAAAGACTCTACGCTGAATGGAGTCACAAAGTGCTCTTCACGGCAGCCCCATTCAGTTTATCATTGTGGAATGGTATTGGGAAGTCACACTAAAAGCTCTAAAGGAGTCGCGAAAAATCGTTTATTTTTATCTCTACAAATAGATTCTCGCTGAACACTCGAACAGACTAGAAGAGTACTTGACTAACTCTATAATATACATGCCGAAACTTTTGAACAACCATTTATCAATAGATAAGTCGGTTCTCTAGCGTCTATTAGCAGAGAGCGCAAATTAATTATTTCATTTGTAAGCGTTCCGCGTATTATTATTCGCAGAACATTATAACTGCGAGGAGCTTACAACAATGCGTGGTGAAACTAACATTAGTACGAATTAGTTTCATGATTCTAAATTATATGATGAAGAAAATAACAGGCAAAAGTCCCACCGTGTGTCTAATTTACGTCATTATAATAGGGCAAAAAGTAGCCTCGCTGTGGAGAGCTCAATGGCTGTTGTAGTTTTTGCAGGATAAACTTTTGGTGAAGATGAATAGGGCGCTTAATGTAAAGAGCCCGAGCTATTTCATGATGTTTGCACATCTGGTGTCCGACTACAGACGCACGTAAAAAGGATTTTTTTTATGTACTTTGGAATATATTGCAAGAATTTCAGCTTCTACCAAGGGATCATAAGTCTAAAGGGTTGTAAGTTTCCTAAGTTTCTAACTCATTAATAAAGTAGGTACTTACTACAGGATCCGGTCCTTGTATACGAGGTGTTGCTTAACTCCCTAAATGTCTAATAATTAAACGGGTTGCCCTGTTATGAGCCCCTGGTGGTACCCTGAACGGGATAACGGCCTGATATGGTTGTTGTAACAATAAGATAACAATCGACTGAGGATCATTCAAGTAAAGCTGATAGTAAGGGACAAGGGATTATTATTAGCAAGTAGGTATACGTATCAGACATCGCGGCTAACAGCCAATAAACGAACTAAACACAGTTGATGGTTCAGAAGCACCGTGATAAAACTATGAACGTAACAAATTACAGTATAGAAATAAGAATCGTAAGTAGTTGTTAGTTGGCATAATCTATTGATTTCCAATTATGTATAATTATCGATTCTATTCACATTTTTTATGACAGCTCAACTATCTAAATAGCTGGGCTGACATAAAAACTGAACAATCAGCTCAGCTGCTAGTTTGCTAGCAAGTAACAAATCTCTTTGAATTTCTTGTAATACATTTGTTTTTATTTGCTATTCCGCCCTCAGGAACATTGTCGGCCCACTTTTTCGGTTGTTTTCATTTCCTAAAATTTCAGTGAGAATATGAACAAAAGAGATTTTTTTTTTGCCTTTCTTTTATTTTGTGAATAAATGAACCTTTACAAGTCAGTCTGTTTCTACAAAAACATTCAGCACAAAAATTAAAATACCATGGAAAATGGAACCAGCAACACAGATATGCCTTTGAAAAGAAAACTCTTTTCACTATTGTAGTCTATTCCAGATATTTCAGATATCGTAGATAGGGGGTCTACGAAGAAGCATCCTTTTACAAAGCGAATGTACTTAGTACCTAAAATATTCAACAATACAAATGCCTATTTGTTATCGCTTTCGCGCGACGAATCGCCCCAGTATGTAAGAGCCTTTATGTATTGATTTACAAACTTTTTCCAACATATTCAGACTTCATGATAGAGATGCGCCGAATGTTCGGCCGAATATTCGTATTCGGTACAGTCGGCATATTTTTTCATTGTTCGTATTCGGCCGAATATTCGTATTCGGTACAGTCGGCATATTTTTTCATTGTTCGTATTCGGCCGAATATTCGGTTGGTTTGCCGAATAATTACCGAATATTTAAATTATTGTTAATATTTAAAAAAAGAACATTTTATTAAACGGTACGGTTAACTAATTACTAAATAAGTGTGGTTTATTTCGAAATTTGTACATAGTTTTTTGTAAATGAAAGAGACAGTACTTTTTGTATCAATTATTTATTGATAAAATAAAAAAGATTAACATTAACAATCAATTTAAACAAAATTTTAATCAAATCTAAACACTTCAAAACTTCTGCTTTTTTGTTACTAATGATACATTAAGCTAAATAAATTTTCTATGAAATTAACCATTATAAAAGCACTGCTTTGAGTAACAACTTTTTTCAGAAATCAAAAACGTTCATCAACGTTATATAATAAACTTCAATGAAAGTATGCAGTTCCAAGATAATTTTTAAACAATATTATGTGGGAACTGCAATATGTAACCGAAAGAGTGATGCATCGACTAAGCGAGCCGTGCTAGCGCGAGGTGCGGTGATTGCTGATTGCGCGGGGGTCAGAAGCAAACGCCGCCCGGCTCTTGCAGAGCGCCGTACCGACGTATACAACCTGTTTACCGCGCAGAATTGAACCAAATGATTCGGCCGAATATTCGGTTCGGTAGATTTTGGACCGAATATTCGGCCGAACATTCGTATTCGGTGGAACCTACATTCGCACCAGAGATTTACGAACATAACTTATGCTGAGACGAGAAGCTTTGCTAGGAGTACTTGGCCAGTAGAAATATAGCAGGGATGACTGCTATTAATATCCATGTTACAGTTTTTATACACACATAGATAATGCAAACACGGATCATGTTAATTAGTCATTAGCTTAATTAGCATGATCTGTGCAAACGTTCATGGATATTCATCGCCAAATCAGTCATCAGCCAAAATATCGTTTAGTTATCAATATCTAATGAAGGAAGTAACTTGACAAATTACGTAAACTAGTTAGAACATTCTGTTAAGTTAGTAACCGTTTTAATAACTTTAATTATAATTAAACAAAGACTTACGGAAGCCAGGTCACCAGGTGGCACGGCCGCCATTTTTAACACAACTTCGACCAAGTTTCGGCGACATTTTCGGTATAAAAGGAGGAATAATAAAGAGTTAAGGATACAACGGACTGAGAAGACGTTTGAGACGTTTTGAGAAGTTTTTGAAAGTAAAAGGTTAAATTCCAATAGAAAAGATGGCAATCAGTGAGTAATTAGAAGCTTTTAAGATTTAAAGGCGTTTTCCAATTGGATAGACTGCTAATACTACAACATGCCGAATTGCTGATGTAACGATGTGATGAAATTCAGTTTGAAACAACTCACAATTTTAGTTGTATTAGATTAAATGGAAAGTGTAAAGGAAAACTGAAGCGAAAATAGTAATACTTTCAGTGATAGTAATTTTCATCTTGTTGTTACACAAACAGCCTACCCCGGCCAGTTTCCACGAACCTATTTCCAATTTCCAGCGAGTTGATGAGCGCCACGAGAGCACACGAGACACAGCTTAGTCGGAACACGCCTGTTTACCGGCCGCCAGCGGAAGCTCTCCCCAGACGAATCTCCTGAACATTTCTTACAGCCTCATGTAATTAAATGGCCTTAAACACGCTTTGAATATATTATTGTTTAGATTAATTTTGTTGGGCCTCTGAAACTGATATTTTAAGTCGAGGCAAAAGGGATATTTTTTGAAAAAGAAGATTATCCAAATGACAAAGCAATAAATACTTATTTTGTAAATTCTTATAGGACTCGACGTTCTTCGACCCTATTAAAAGGCTTAAAACAGAACTAATGCAATCGTCAAATCAGAGACAATTCAGAAGCAGTCACAAAATTAATTATATATTTAATAGAACTTCACCAAAACTGTCGTATTTCGGCGACCCAAATCATAAACAGATAGACAAGTGGGCAAATAAAGTGGCTCGGTGTACTGAACAAAAGGGAGGTAGCAGCCCTTAGCGCCACTCCCGACAGATATTATGAGACCTTCATTATTAACGACAACGCACAATTTACTCCCGCAGATTTCGACCCGCCACTATTGCCGTAATCTCAGTAAAATACCGACTTTTGTTTATGAGTTCCTGGTAAAGATGATTGTATAATGTCTTTGTCTGTTATTATAATAACGTCGGAAGTAAGTACCTACTATAGTTACTCGTTTAGCTACCTTGTTTTTCTTCCTTTTAACGAAAAAGGTTTTGACGTAATAAGGCGGACGGAATCTGCATGAAGTAGGACCAGTGAGAAGTGCATCTATGAAACAAAATCAAATGTAAATCAAATATGACATACTTAACAAGATATAACAAAGAGGCAATAAATAAAGACTAAATCAATTATCTACAGAAGAGTCCTCATAACCCGACTAGCCGGTTCGGTTAAAAGTAAGAACCAACAAGGAAGGCTAACTTATTCGGGTTATGAAGGAAATACAAATAAATAAATAAATACGACATGAGCAAGTTTAAAATATGAATAGAGAACTAAGAGTGAAGCTAATTACGACAAAACAATCATTGGTTCACAACTCAACATTAGACAATTAATAATAACATTCAGGAATTAAATCAATTAACTATAGCTACCAAAACCGTCTACTTAATTATCAGTGTGACAATTTTTTTTTCTATCATGATGTTACATGTTTTGAATTAGATATTCTATTATTCTACTCCCTAGGCAAACAATCTACACTATTCAAAAATTAAAATTTGTCAAACAGTGAAAACTCGTGAGTGTACTCAGTTGATCGTCACGGATCTTGTAAAAATAAACTAAAAAGCGTTATTGAGTTGAAATTGATTATAAGAAAAAATGTAGAGCATGGGGTCTATTAGCATGATATGAATGTGTTACAATAACAGGAATTTTGGTAGAACATTGCCCGAGACTTTAGAATCAGAGCCCTTCCTATTGGCTTGGCCAAAATCGGGTAAACATGAGCAAGTCATGCAAAAATGTTCACCACAATGCGTTTTAGCTGTATACTAGGGTAGCAAAAGCTAACAAGAGTCAATTGTAGGCGGCTGGGACAGCTTCAACAATGGCGTTAAATCGCGCCAAGAGAATTAGTTCGAGAGGCCGCACGTCCCGGCCACTTTGTTGCAATTTGCGGCAATTTGCTGCTACTATTTCGTAACTAGGATTGCCCGGGACTTCATAAAAGCTATGTTTTAAGTCGTGGGATGATGTGGATCAACATATAATAATAATATGATTAAGCACATTTCCTTTTGAAACATTTTATCCAAACTTAAATGTTAAATAAAATATTATGCATCCTTTATACACTGATCATTTAACTTACATCAAATTAGTCTGCTGATTTTAAGTAAACAACAAAGTATAAAACTTTTTCATAGTCTTGGTAAAATATAAAAAAACAACGACTCGTACAAGTCCTGATTACGATGTTTTTCTGAGATTTTCCCGTAGTGAATACCTAATGAAATAGAATATGTATGAGGGATTTACGTTAAAAAGCTAATCTGTTAGAGTCGTTGTTCAAATTAGCGCGACCAGTAAAACGTCGCGCGTTACAATATCTCAGCAAATTATTGTGTAATTTGTGCACAGTATTTGGTCGTTAGTAGTGATTTATTGTGCTAAATAATAATTGCATTACCTCCGCGGAACGGGGAAGCTAAACTGACTAGATTGAGGAATTAAAACAAAGTTCCAATGTAATAAAAGTTTAGTCGGCGCCCGCGAGAGAAATCCGTTAATTAGTCGCGATCTGTAATTAGTGGATGGTCCGGCGCAAAGAGTTGTTTGCTGCTAAAGAGCCGCTGTCATCCGCTCGTAAACGTATAATCTCGGCCAATGAGTCGGGATTTACGATAATTTAATTTGGGGAGCAAACGAGAGCCCCTATGAGGTCGGGATAACAAAGGTGTTTAATTAGAGCACCTGGTGTTGCCACTACAAGTTAAGGACGTAATTGGTGGAGACCATGTCTGCGGGGCCAGGCGACCTGCTGCATACATAAGACGCGTGTATTTTCTAAAATCAGGTTACGCACATGTTGTAGTTTAAATTGAGTGTTAATTATAACTTTTAACTAATCTCAAGTAAAAAACAATTAATTTTATACACGGTGGGGCTGTTTGAGTTGTATGATTTAATTAATCACGTTATATTTAAGTAACAAACGTAAGAGGAAAAAAAAAATGCGAGACAAGGATTATTACGTTAGTAGATGTTTTTTTTTTAATTATGCGTTTATCGGCAGGTACAATAATATAATATTTAATATATAAACTAAAACTTCATAACCCCCAGTAATAAAAACAATGATCCATGTTTCTTGTAAATAATGTTGGTACTTCACGTGTGTTAAAATAAATCACACACGAAAGTCTTGGTAATGAAAATTGCGAAAGAAAAAAGTAAAGAGGAGACCACAGAGACAAAAAGTTAACGAGCCAAAAATTATGAAACAAAAGAGTTATGATGACATTTCGTACGGGGTACTAGGACACCATAAGCTAAAGGAGGTCGTTAATAAAGTAAGGGCTATGGAACAGATGCATGTCAAGTTTTTTGTTATGACGAAGAGCAGGAGGCGGGGCGACAAGGACAGAAACAACAAATAAAATAGTATTCTACATAAACGGGTACGCCTTAAAAAAAGAAGCCCTACTTGCATTATTCATACGGATGCTAATGGAAATGGCAGGTCTTAAAACTGTAGACGTAAACAATGCCCAACTTTATTGTTTTTGAGACTCAAGGAACTGAGAGGACAATGTTCCCTGATGAAAAATTTGCGACACAAAATGAAAAGGGAGTGTTTATAATCAATTAACAAATCCATTTGCGCATTTTATGACGAGCCGGGGCAATGGGGAAAGCCGTGATGTTTTTCATTGAGTGTTTACTTTGAACACTGACAATATCGTGCTGTTTTATTAACAAACTGGTAGACAAAAGTTGTCGAGTTTTGCACTGGAATTGATATGAGCAGCTGCAGTATAACATGAGAGTAGAAGGGTGAATTTACCAGCAAATTAATGGAATGTCATCATCATTCTCCTGCCCTTATCCCAATTTCTTTGGACATGTCTTTTTCTTCCATACTTGTCGATGATTCGATTAGTCAGATACACCCGCCATTTTGACTCTCACCTTTCTAGTTGATTGTTATTTTTGAAATATCAACCGAATTTCCAAGAATTTGCGAGTTAGATATAATTCAAATTACCATGCCCGATAGAATGGACGTGCGGAGGACCGCAAATTGGTTGAGGTCTAACTCCTGCATCGGACTGTTTGTCAGTAAATTGATTGATTGAACCATTTCGGTGTATCTATGTATCTTCGTACACATACTGAATGTAGGTAATTAGAGTAACAAGGTTGACTGCGGTAGTAACAATGACATCTACAGTAGAACACGGCATATACAATGTACCGATATGAGATCGTCTATCTAGTATGTACAGGGCGATTTTATCGCGTCAATGAACCGACACTATCATTTGTCGTGCGTGCGATTAATGGCGTTCATTGTTAGTTGATTTGTTGCACAAAGCTTGAATAAACAATTCTATATAGCTGCCAATTAACGATAGACGCATTAAAACTATAAACACCAAGTAATTAGCATGGTTGAGTTTTTCATTTTTAACTCCCCGGGAAAGTCTAATATCCTCTTAACTATGCTCGCCCGAGCGCATCCCCCAGTGGGCACTTAAATGCCTTCACAGAAGGGTATTTAAATGTCTGCCTGTAAAATCCTCTTCCAAGGAAAAGCGCCTCTACTTAAATTTCTTTTTTATTTTATACGTTAAATATGGTTATGGAAAAAAATATTTTCATTCCAGCGATCCTAAGCTGCCATTCCTTAATGAAATATTGGTAACTTACTAACTATATTATAATTAGTTCAACTTGCCACGTTATACTCTTGTCTCAAAACCACCAATTCAGTACCTAACTACCAAGTACAAGTTCCGACGCTCAAACAAAACGTTATTAAAATAACAATTTCCACCATTGCGATTGACATTTAGGTATTGCAAAAAGATATTGGTGCACCAGGCGCGCAGTAATAAGAAGCGTTGACACCATGCAATATTGATGTGGCAGGAACGGATGGCCGGTGCACGCGGAACAAACGGGTATGCGCGGTAGACATTATAGACGTCAGGTGACGGCCTGTTTTATATTGTACCAGGCACCTACGTAACCTGAGGATTTTTTCCTGTGCCATCGACTAATGAAGTTGGTTTGTAAATATAGAGGGGAATCCAATATTGGTCTGTCTCAATGGAAATGGTTTTTTGGAAATATTGTAGTGTGGTGTGACTGTGTGAGATATTACATAAATGAGGTGGTTATTATATGATATAGCGATAGTAGTCTTTGGTAGGAACTTGTAAAGTGGTACTATCATTCTAATGTAGCCGGGTTATACTTTCCAAAGATAGCGTACTATGACAGCTATTTTACTGGGCCTCAGGTGCTGGCCAACATCTGGGGCCTCACAAAAAGATTACATACGCGACAGAGATTGAAAAAATAGGATCCTGTCTCGTTTGCTAGTTCTGGATCTAACAAGTGTGTTGTTGTATTTTGTGACTTGTCTATTGCATGCTCTGTCTTCGGGATATAATTATGAAGAAGGAACAAGTAGCTTGAAGATTTTAGAGGTGTGAAATTCTCCTTGACTTTGACTTTTTACAGACTTCACAGCATCTAGAAAAGTAAATTGGCTACTGCATCTACAATATGAAGGGGAACCAGAACAAAATTGACTACGAGTCATTGCTTTGAACTTTCATCTCACTCAGGTATACAACGTGTAACAGAATAAGCGCAAGACCTGAAAGTAGTTTGCTCAGAATCGGCTTCTGAATCGATTTCCATCATTATTTATATGTGTTAATTTTTCATGAAAAAAATCTTTTCTTTAACTGAAATTAGAACCACCGCGTCTTACCAAGGTAATAAGATATTTTATTTAAGGAAATTTAAGCCTTATCTCAAAGGAATAAAGCCTATTCAAATGCATAAACAAATTTGTAATACGCTCATAGTTATCCTATGTTTCATGTTTAGTCAGGAAGTCTATTTTGTAAAAAAAAACTAGGTGTCGTTTAATTAAATTAAATTACAGATATTATTTTAGTCTTATAATTTAATATTCTAATTGGGGTGTATGAGCTCTTGCGTTTATTCCGTTACAGGTTGTATAAGTAGGTCAACATGCAATATATATATATATTTTAGTAGCAATATATTTCAGACAACAGTCATACATCAGTGAGTGGGGCATATTCACAGCTCGTAGGAGCTCCGATGCATACCTTCCATATTAAATAAGCGAGTGCGCGAACAAAGGATTCCGCATTGTCGTGCAATATTGACGGAGCCAACAATAGTTCAGTAAATAATGCGTCCACTGCACTGCGGTCGCTGATAAACTGCTTTTTAAGTCGCACAATACGAGCTATCCCGGCGCGAGTCGCGAGCGCCTGACAACCACAGAAACACAACTAATGAACTACTATTAAAGAAGGTTACGAGAAAAATTGGATTTTATATAAGTTAATTTTTTTTATTGTTCTTGTTTTGTAATGAAAGGAGGCAGAGATTGCTTTTATCCCTGAAAATAAACAATGAACGCTAGGAAGTGACAATCTCCTTTCTAAACCTTGCTTAATTATTGTATCCTCAAGATCTTGCAGTGCGCCACAAACGCGATAGATAAAGCTCGTCTGACAGAGACCTCCGTCAACATCCTCTTATTTCTGCGATCCCGGTAGTTGTCAGCCACAAACGCGCACAAGGCGGAGCGAGCACAGTGGCGCATCCGGGCCCGCGGCCGTCCACCTCCGGCCATCAATAAGGGCGGCTCGTATCCGGCCCGGACGGTAAACACCATCGTGTGGAAGGCGTTTCTGGATTGCAAGAACAAAATGTGCAGAAGTTTCAATTTTGATCTGGCGACACTGACTAAAATGATATTTTATTATCAGTAGTTCTCAGACGCACTATTTCAGCGACGTCACTAATGGAACAAGACAATATGCTGCGCCGAGATGGCCAAGGGCAGAAGACGAGGATGCTGAGTGTAAATTTTCAAACACAAGAGTGACATAAGCAGTAGGCAGGGCCTAAACATTCCACAAGTTTCGAAGGGTTAGATAGAACGAATTCCATGAACCCATTGTATTTGCATAGCACGTTAAGAGTGGATCTTTTGTAGTTATCTTGTTTGTACCTCTACCCAGTATTACTGTTTTAATGAGGGTCCTACTTCCCAGGATAATGATAAGCAGGTACCTTTGATGATACCGAGATAGCTCTGACGACTAATATACATAGCCCATGTAGTCCTGCCAAATTGTTTGACTACTTCAGTACCTATATATAAGCCTCCAATTATGATCATTAAACGAAATTCTACGTAAACTAATAAAGCTGCCAGCAAAATGGCGCCGTTTATAATTCCTGGAACCGTTTTCAATGACTTAATGGAATTCAAAGGCTCTGAGAGTAAAAATATTATTCTCGGCGAGTACAGGGAATAATAAAAGGATATAATTACCAAGAAATTGGTTAACAGTAACTGTTTTATTTGTGCTCACAGTCCACTGAATGGCAATTCATGTTGTTTTTAAACTTTCAGGAAAAACATCTGTGTCATTCACAGCAGTTCTACAACGAAAATTTAAACAAAGCAAACTCATGCTTATTTCAAACTCCTCGCCCTACAAGCACAGGAGTTTAAAATTTTGCGTCTGAACGGCAGCTATTAGACGAGGAAGTCGTCGCCGGCGCCAGCACCGCGACCGGCACAGCGGCACAATGGCGGCAGGACCGTTTCCCCTTCCGTCGTGCACACATACGTCAGTTTCCGCCCATCAATAGAGCCTCCGACAAAGATCCGCTGTTATGTCTTTACAGAACACGGGATTTATCTCTTCGGTAGATCACCTACGATTAAAGAAAAAAAAGTGTGTTATATATTTTACGTTAGGTATGTAAATCTGGTTTAAGTCATTTGGCTAATAATAAAGATATATAATACCGGCGTTTTCGAAGCACTAATAAAAGTAGCTTCCTTCGTCCTGCGAAGTTTCAGCTGTCACATTACGTAAAAAGTTTGCCTCAGAATATAATAAATATCTCCTTGTGTTGAAGTATTCACAGAATCAAAGCCTAGGTAGGTTTCATCTCTGACGGGGTCCGTTAGGACCGATGCCTGCCAGGGTTGCGGAATAGTCCAAAAGGGATACCGGGACCCTGGCAACAGGCAACTGAAGGAACACGGGTGGGTTTTAGTCAGTAAGAGTCTGACACGCCCTTCCGCTCCGCCCAGAGCGGGAGAAGTCATTTGATGATTTCCCACCCAAAAAAAAAAAAAAGGTAGGTTTCATCTAGGCTTTGAGCACCGGATAAGATTGGTTTATAGATAGTTTGTTAGAACTTAACCAATTTTTGTGAGCGTCGAAAAAAGGCTAGGATTAAGTGTACTTTAGGGGTCGTCCTCAGGATTGTGTTAGATATTTTCATCTGCAATATTATCGGCCAGGGTCACATTTATACAAAAAGAAACACTCCCTTCATTTCACCACTATCAACAGCCACATGTGCTAGATAGCTGTAGGTCGTCCCTGGACCACACCAATAAAATTTAATACTAACTATGAAAATAAAAGAAGGGTTCCATAACTATAACAGAAATGATCCACATAAAATAGAAATCCTGATGACAGACCAGTTGTTTCGCCCCGTGAGTTAACTCTGCTTTATTGCCACAATCGTAACTTTTACAACTGGATTGCCGCGATACATAAAACACCAGTGAAGTCACAAAATCCATCAGGATCGCACAAGCGTTGTCGGCACAAAATCCATTTGGCCACCAAAGGATAAAAATAAAGCAATAACGGTGTCACAGTTATAGAAAATAACGCAAGCCGGAATGTTCGGGGATGTTTTCAGATGTGACCGGTATAGCCACTAGGCATTCAACCGCTGAAAGCCGGACGCACCTGTGATACGACTCGCGGCCTTTTGACACGGGAATCCTGTTGGATTGTCGAGTAGGTACGTGAAACCAGTGCGAGCTTCTACTCTCCTGGTCGTAAAAGTTTTACATTCCGCAACACCGATAGATTTTGTAGGGATAGTGGTCCTCTGAATATTTTGCACTTTGACTGGATTACAATTTATTATTCTTAAAATCAATTAATTAGTGCTGTACGAGTATAACTGGTTTCATCTCGTTTTCTTTGTTTGACGTTCAAAAGTGCCATATATGTGCCTATTTGAAATAAATTATTTGACTTTGACTTTGACTTTGACATCTCGAACAGACTCTCAGAGCTTAGAAGTTTTATTGAACCAGCCAAATTGGTTCAGCTGCATCCGGTTAGACTGGAAGCCGACCCCAACATAGTTGGGAAAAGGCTAGGCAGATGATGACAGCGTTTTGGGGGACTGTCTTATGTAATTTTGACGTTCGAAAAGTGCTGATTCTCAGCCTAGTTTGAATTAATGACTTTTGATTTTGATTGGTCCATCTAAATCAAAATAGTTAAATCAACCGTGTCATTCTCACAAAGCAGTTCAAAGCACGTTTAGTAAACGAGGGCCACGAAATTACTATCAGACATTGTTTACGATAAAGCGATCCAGTAATAACAGCTCATTCCGTACGTTCCGAAACTATCAAGTTGCAACTATTCAGTTGAGAAACTCCATTAGGGGAGGGGGCCCGACTAAGATGACATTGTTTGCGCTCCGATCGAAAATCGATAGAGTCCGGTTTAACACCGTGCGATTGTCGAAGATGGACGGCGGTATTAGTCGGGAGGACCAGGCATGCATGACGTGGCCGCAGGTTGTCTGTGCCGGCCCTAAGATTTGATTGCCATCGAGATTGTAACCTATTTGTATCATAGTTACTGCTGATTGTTGATGATTTATTCATATGCAAACGCAGTAAATACTAAAGAGAAACAAAGTAAAATAACATCAAGCTTTTAAAATCAAAATAAACTGGCGACCTTTATGTTAATGTGGCGCCAAGGGAATAATAGTTCTTGTAAAAAACTTGTATTATATCTCTAGAGAAAATATGCTAAGTATGGAAGACTAGTAGTAGTACTTAGCATATTATCTCAAGAGATAGTTAAAATCCGTTTGCCCCTGAGTGAACCTTTGCCGATCTGTTTTCCAATAAGTCAGGACGGACTCCAATCCCAGACGATATTAATCTTTTCATACATCTGAATCTGTAGTTAGATCTATTTGAAGAGCACTACTTCGAGTACATTCCAAAGAGCTTTTAATAAAAATATTGAGGCTGCCTTAAGTGAGACAGATTTATGATAAATGTATCTTACTTAAGGCAGATTAATGCGGCGATGATACGAGGATAAAAGATTAAATAAGAGCTGAAATGAATCTGTTTCGGAGCTCATTTAGCTGTCAGCTGTCACTGCTATCGTATTGTAAACTAAGTGATAAATGATAATTTCCTTGGGCAAGCTGGTTATGGAGGTGCGGATGGCCTGTGGTCGATTTGGACATCAGGCAGAATAAGATTGAGTCTATGTGTTAGAAATTTCTTAGCTAGCAGCCCATAGACAAAGAAGTTTGCCTGAATGTAGGGCATCAGGAAAGGATGAAGACCAATCTGGATTCTGAAGTGTATATTAGGAAATTAATACACGTATCTACCAGTGGCGAGGCTTTACATTTCGTAGGACAGCCGAAGAAGAAAATGTTCAGTTCTATAAATAGGCATACAACTACATCAACATTTAATTTACGCAGAAATAAAAATTATTCGTTTACTTTTCTGAATTTAACACCATCTGTCGTCAAGCAGCAGAACCAAAGAGACGCTATCAATAAAAAAAAGAAAAAAAAATAAACTCAACTTCTAATTTTACTAATGATTTTAAAATTATTAAAATAAATAATATGGTGAAAATAAAATAAAATGCGTAATATTCCTCTAACTCGTTCTCGCCGACGCGTGTTTCTGTCTGTCTCGGTCATAACCCGATATATAGATAATATAAGTTACATAAACTGTCCATATCAAGCCGTGTCACGTGACCTTAAGGTTGCGGGCACGAAACCAGCGGCGACAAGCGAGGGCCGAGCGGGGCGGTGGCGGTGGAACAATTTTGTACCGTGTGTCGCCACCACCGCCCCGCTCGGCCATCCCCCTTCGCTGTTGCCGCGCTGGTTTCGTACCCGCAGCTTCAATGACGTCATGACGGGATCACTATTTTATGATTTTTTAATTCGCGATCACATCGTGGCGTCGTCGGCTTATTTAGGACAATTTAAACAAATGACAACAAGATGTCTATATGTATTATGTTGGAATTCTAAACTTAGTTCTTTGTTGTTTGAATATTATGGTCTATTCAATACCTGTAGTATAATTGTCGACACTACTGAATGTGCTATTTTTCAAAGGTGAAGTTGCTCTTCGAATCGTCCGCAGGGAAGCTGGCAGGACTGGAGTTGTTAGCGCGCTACTCCTCTGGTATGTACTGAGTGCAATGACTACTAATGAAACGAACTCCCGAGGAAGATGACTTCTAACAGCAGTCGATAAAACAAGATACACGATCTATACCGACGAGCTTTAAGGAAAGCATATCAGTGAAGGGAGCGATATTAGTGCTTAACGCCAGTCGGGCAGTAGCTACGTCAAGGCTCGGATTTTTCAAACCGGTATGATTTACTTGACGCAAAAACCTTTACATTAGGTTTCGTTCGCATACACCGGTTTTTTTAAACCGGCATTTGGAAGAGTATTATATAAATATATTTTCTAATTTAACGGTTTAGAGCAATAAAAACTGGTTAAAGGCATACTGGCGCGAAACGTCGCGCGACGCGACGCCGCCGCATTGTTCTGTCGTGAAGTTTCTCAGAATTTTTTTCGTTAAAAGTCGCGTCGCGCGACAAGTCGCTCCAGTATGTAAGAGCCTTAATACTTCAGTTTTTATTCAACGCGGCATCCACACAAGTAGTCACAAGTTGCAACGCTTTTACCGACATTCCGCTCGACGAATAAACCGGTTAATTTAGGTTAAAATAAAGTTCACTAACTAAACGGTTGCGTTCTTTAGAAAAGTTCGAAGGAAAACCGAAATAAACCGGTATTAAACGGTATTTTTTAAACCGGTTCCGAGGCTTGGCTTGGTAGTAGCTCGCGCAACCTAAGGAGACGTGACGTGACCTGACGTCACTATCTAAGGAGTTGCTCACTAACGTTCATTTGCACTTTAGTTAGTCGCGCTTCTGTAGTGTATTTAGTCGTGTTTGTTAGGCTGTATTAACAATTTGTAAACATTTTACAGCTTTGTCTGAAATGCGTTGCTATTAAAATTCCGATTACTCAGGAAAGATTTACTTAACTCTGAAAAACTCCGTGGCTTAGTTCAAGTAGGCACCAAATTATGTAACTTTTGTTTCAAGCGCAGACACTTCTTTGAACTTTTCTCTTTGAAATAAAGACTTTTACAAACAAGTGAAAGCTTTTTAACCGAAACTTAATAACCGTTGAACGAAAGCAACGCTCTGTTTAGTCTTAAGATATTCTTCTGGTCGAGAAATATACAACCTTTGCTCTTGTAAACAAAGCGATCTAGGCAAGTGGATTTAATAAACTTGAACAACAAAGTTAGTAAAATCTCTAATTCCTACTGGCGTAATTACTTGTTATTATCCATATAATATGAAGTCCCGTAGTTAACTTACGATCCAACAACCGCATTGTGCTTACCTGAAAACAAAACAAAAAACATTTTAGATCATAATGTCATATAACGACGGTATTAAGATTTTCAGCTGAATACTTTTTTATTCTGTCAGATATAATCCGTGTAAAACATACGGGGCACCAGGCCAGCACGACTGCAGGGGATCATCCGGATTGTCCCAGAGTCGTGTTTTCTGGAAAACTTCCAACGTATGGCACGAAGTGCAGGCCTCGAACCTGGATAATATCGTCCAAATAGCACTATAAAACACATAATATACAGAGCTTATGCGATTTGAGAAAATACTAGGTTACTGACTTGCTTTTGAAAGTGGAATCCTTTGCGAATTGCAGTTTAATAACATGATACAATCAAACTATTTATTACGTGAAAGCCCTTGCGTATGCTCTATATGTAAAAGAAAATCTCCGTGTAACCGCAAGCCATATTGAAAACGTCGATTACCGCATGATTTCATCGGCATAACCCTCTAAGATTCTCATTTCAATAAACTTTAAGCAAGGGATTCTGCGAACCGATCTCGTTCTCTAATACGCAATCCGGCCGCGGGGCATCTGTAATAATGCACCATATAAAAAGGCATTAGCATTTTAAATGACGCCGTTACGCACCCTAGGGCGGAGGATTTTTATGTAAAAATCTTTTTCGTTTTTCCCTAGAAAATAAGTGATGGGGAGATCATTTTTCTAGATTATTTTGAGTTTTCTTACAAATTAATTAGGGAAATATTAAAAGACAATCTCAGTACAGGGGAGGAAACAAGGAAAGGTAAGGAATGTGTTTGTGAGGTTTATAGCACAATTATCAAAGAGCTCGACTAATTTAACAAGCGTCTCGTACCCACAGCGGAGCCGCAATTTACCAGGAGCCAATAAACGCGGCAGAGGCGTGACAAGCGCTGTGAATTATGCAGCCTGGTATAGAAGACTCCTCCGCGGAATGTCATGTTAATTTAATTTAGCTGCGTAGTCAACCACCGCGTAATGCCGACGATATTGGCTCAATCAACCCTTGGTTGCTACGACTCAATTATTCAGATAATTCTATGTGTGTTTGTCTGCAACTAGGGATTAATTTGTAATTGATACGTAGATTATTTGGTGACTTTGACGATATGTAGATTAGTTTAAGGGTAAACATGTTGTCTTAGTTTAATTGCTAAATGTCATGACGCATGACGCTTTGATCCTAGACCGATGGTAATTATTATTCATGTATTTATGTGTATTTATTTGTGCTCATATTTATATATAATTAGGTTTATATGTTATATTTAAATTTAATAAACCTAACCTAACATATAACATAGAACAAAATATATTTAATTAATGTCTCAACAATTAGCAAGTTTATTCATGGAATGCCTCGGGATTCGGGGAGGACAGTCGCTCGGTCTATCGTTCCATATACCTATTTGGATATTCCACAATTTTCTTTATTGCACCTACCACTGTTTGATCACCCAAAGGTTGACTGGTAGAAAATGCCGATGGCATCCAGTCCGCCGCTGTACATTTGTGTGCTTAAAGTATTAAATAATAATATTAAATCTAAACTTAATTACTTTATTAACTTGACCCTTGACCGTTTAGAATGGCTCGCGGCCCATTTTCTAAAAAAGTGGGCTTTTCCATACCAACCAACTCATTAATGAAAACGAACATTAATTAAATCAACAGCAGCATTAAATCAACGTGGTGTACAAATGACGCGCGGCACAAACAGTTCGGTTTCATTAACTGTCCATTGTCAGGTCCGGCAAGTCGTGCGAGTGACTACACTACCCACATCCTTACAGACACCATTTTAAGTAGATTAAACATTAACTTTTTCGACCACAGTACGTTTACTTTTTTCCCCGACATCACTCGGAAGAATCTTAATGAGTCGACGAAACTTTTAATTAATTCTGCGAGTTAAGTATGCTTTAAGGCTTTCCTTTAATGTAGGTAGGTTATAAAACTATCTTTTATGGAACTAAGTTACCTTTTCGGCCTTTGGTGGTTGAGGAGCGGACATAATTCGAAAAACAGTGAAATTAAAGTATGCAGACCGTAAATCATCTGGATGTATTTAAATAAATTACTTATTCAAAATCATAACCGGTGTTTTGGGGAGCTTAGAACTGGGCTCAACCAAAAAGTTTGCTTGCAATTTTTATCAATTTAACCATATACGCTGTGCTACTTAGAGTCTTGAAATTCATTATGGACACAACAGTTCTAGTGTTAACTTTTTTCATCATTTAATTAATGAAATCTCTCCCTAGGGTGAGATCTTTCAGGAATTTTCATATTTCGGTAAAAAATCGTTGTTTTAATACATTAATTTTATGATCATGATTACACATTAGATTTTGCATGTCATCTACCGCTTTTAGGACTAGACAAAGACTTACAGACCTGAAATCTAAGTACAAAGAGCACTTAAAGCTAGCTCAGTGCCACCGCACTGATACACACACGTGCTCAGTGACAATATGCTACGCAATCATCTTACTGTTATTAGGAGTATTGTATAATGAGCAGGTAAACTACCTAACTTAAAATTACAAGAATAAAATCAAAACAAATACGTATCTAATCAACTTAATTATTAGCCTCATCACCAAGCTGAAATGCCTGATTTACTACTGGTTATGACCGTGTCCCAATGTACAGTAAATACAATGTTTCTAAACGATTACACATAAAAATCTACTTCAAATAACATCTAAGAAAACAACGATAAGTGAACATAATTCAAACAAAAATTTTACAAAACAATCACTGTAAGGGCGTGTGGGGCGGCTCAGTAGTGGCGCGATCCGCAAATATCAGTCAAAGAGTGAGGCCCTTTGATGTCGCATCAGGTATTCATGCAGGTGGCTCGGTTGACTACCATTGTACCCACTGTGGGATAATTTGCTTTGCCACGGGCCATTACGGCTGCGGACTAGTATTTGTGCTACGCAGTCATTTTCGTGGGGCGCCGGGCGGTTGGAACTGACAATTGTTTGAAAATTGGTTCATGATGAAAAATTGACTGCTAGAGTCTGACCAACGATAGCTGTCCACGAATTATTATCCTGGTCAGTATCAGTAGCAACACACCGTATCCTATCTCATATAAAACTGCAAGAAGCTTGAATCAAGTGGTCGACTAAAAAGTCAGTATTATTCTTATAAAAACGTAGGCCTTTCCTTCGCAGGTTGCGTGGCCCTACATCTACCTCTTTTCTTTAAGACGTTGTGCGTAGGATTGTACATTTTACTGTAAATAGGTACGTATTTCTTGTCGCAGGCGACATGTGTCACACATGACGCGACACTTGTCTCGGGGGTCGACAGAGTGCACGTGCCACTTTACTTATTACGGTTTATAAATCATCTAGGTACAGATTGTATTTTCAGACCAAAGAAAAACCTTAAGAACTATAATATTTAGTTTGAGGCATGTCATACGAACAAGAGACGTTGACGCGTTATGTAGGTACCAATTTTACTAGGCGACACGTGTTAGTTCATCTATAGGTACTTATTTCATCAATTCTTTCATATTTTGGAACGAAGTTCTTTAACGCAGCTTGCAGTAGGAGTTGTCTGGTAGACATCGTCACGTAAGGAAAAAAGCGTTTCGCCCGAAAAAGTTTTTGTTTGACTCGACACGACTTTTTTTCATGAATGTGGCAGTCGTTACTGTTTACATCAATTCATATCAAATTCAAAAAGTAAAATATACAAAATATGTTTTAGGAATGAGATATCACTTAGTGATGATTACACTTTTCTGATTTCACAATAAATATAAGCCTACAAGCCTAGAAGTTACATCCACAACTAGGTAATATCATGAACATCAGTTATATCTATATAATAAGCAAGTTAGTTTCTATCTCTCGTATCTAATCTACGAGTCGTCGATCTGACTCTCACTAGACCTCCGACACGTATTAATTTCTGTGACAAAAACATAGACACTTGGAGCAAAGACAAGAAGTTTGCTAACTACCCTCAAACTTGAGGCTAACGAGGGAATCGGGTTACTATGTTGCGGGAATTCGATCTGCGATAGCTATTCATATAATAACTACGTAGGTTTATCATAGTTTCCACTGAGAGGGTAGGTACTTAGCTACGATCAGATTTGCTACCAAATAAAAACTTATGATGGCTGCCTGCTCCGGATTTATTGTTGTTGAGAAAATAAAAGCGTAGTAGCGTAGTTTACCCATTTACTGGGTTGTGGAGGTCAGATAGGCAGTCGCTCCATGTAAAAGACTGGCTGGTATTCAGCTGCATCCGGTTAGACTGGAAGCTGACCCCAACATAGTTGGGAAATGGCAGGCAGATGATGATGATGAGAAAATAAAAGCGTAATCGGAATACAATTGGTAAAACTTATATTACACTATACATACAACTGTAAAGAAAAATATGTCAGAGTCACCCACCATCATATTTGGTTAAAAGTACGGTGCCTGTAAAATAACTGACACACGTGACATTTTAACTTTGACTCCATTTGGCAACACATCGGCAACCCTTTGTGTTGCAGGCATCTGTCACTTTTCATCAGATGGGCCGCTCGCGTGTTTCAAAACGCCACTATATGATAAAATACGATAAAGTACTATGTTCCCAGGAAATGAATCGTAATCTACACTGAATATTTGCTGATACAAAGCCTAATAACGAACAATAACAGTCTAAATACAAAATTATGTCCTTTCACTAATATCAACAAAAATATTCATAAGGCAACATTTTAATTAAAAGAGTCCTCTTACAACAGATTCCTATCAATGTTATTAATGAAAAAAGTATGTGTAACTTTATAAAAAGTTTCGCGCCAACCATTAATATGGCGTCCGATGAGACTGTTTAACTTTGTGGGCATTATCGTTACCTACATGCTGGAATGTGGGGTCTGTGAGATTATACTGATCCTATATTGGTAAAGGATTGATTGTTTTCAGTTTTCGCTGGGAATTATTGTCTAATAAATATTAGGTATGTTTTTTTGTAAACAGAACCTACTTTACTTTCGTGTCGCTGCTACAGGGATCTTTTGGCGCTCAAATAACGTTGACAGTTGGTAAACATTTGTGCAATAATTGTTTTGTGAAAATGTAACGCGAAATTTATTCAAAAAACAAAATCGCGGCGTTAGTTCCGATTTTGGTCATGCGCCGAAATATCTTTGACACGCTATAGTTAGGAATTCATTAGTTGTTAAGAACGCGGTATTGAATAAAATCGAAATAAATAAATGTTTTGTTTTAATGTTTTTATTATTTTATATAAAAAAAAATGTAAATAATATGTATTCAGACTGAAATAAAAGAAAGTAAATAATAAAAAATATATAAGTATAGAAGACGTAGGAGCCTGGTGAATGAGTTCGATCTCCTGGAATCATTTGCCTGTCACTCCTAAGCAAATAATTACAATGAATCAACTATATACCCATAGCAAATCATATGGAATAAAAACATAAGATACATGACATTATTAATAAGTCCCCTACATCTGATACCGAAGTGTTTATTCGGTTAGCTAATTAAAATGATTGAGGTCAGCCTATCTCTCAGGGTAATAGCCTACGTGAGAATTAAGATAGATAGATAGATAAAACGTTTATTTGGTGCACACAAAAGACAGCACAACGTACAAAAACACGGTTAAATAATAACTAATTACATTAATAAATATCTACAAGGTGCCAATATACAAAAAAAAAAACAAATTAAAAACAATAAAAGAAAACTTGACTTGAATTTGTTTAACTTAACGAGGAGTAGATCTTACTAAATAAATGGAACAACGACTGTATGGCGCATTTGACTCCTAAATCAAACAAGATTTGATACGAATATAGAATGATTGGATGTAGTGAATAAGTGCCCTGCGCTTTATTAAAAAGTAAATCGAAAACGAAGACTACTGAAATCACAACCAAATAAATCATATTGTCATAGTGATATTTGTATAGAGAACGTCACAAACTGACGTAAAGTACTGTCAATAATGAGCGGTATGTTTCACTCTAGTGATATATTGACGCAGCCGCGGAGTGCAGAGCACATACAGGCCGATATTTTGCGCAAACAGTCAACTGCGCGATACCGTGACTGTTTGTACCGCCGCATTATCTGATGCCACCGTGTTTCAGTTATTAAAAGATAAGTCGGGATTTGTCGTTGAATTGTTCTGTGGTATGTTAATAAAATGGTTAACGTAACGTTGAACTAGATTTTTTTTTTTGGAATTCTTTGTTTTAAGTTTCTTAAGTTTCCTTGTTGTTAGATGTTAAGTAAAACAAAGGATTAAGTAATAGAAAGGAACAGGCCACTAGGTACTTGATAGCACTGTCCAAAATTCTTAAACCAGGAAAAAAAAATATCCAATTGATGAATTTACAGACTAATTCTCCTTGTAATACATACTTTGCGCGAAGTGTTTGTAAAAATTACTTTTAGTCGTAAAAGCACACGAGTGGGACTAGGGGAGCAGAAGAGGCGAGGATGGAAGGACCTTGAGGAAGAATTTGTTGGTGTATTGTTCGCGACGCGCCCCATTCCGAGCGGATTATAAAGTTTAAATTGGTTTACGTAGGCATGCCTGGGAAGGAAACAATCTCCGTGCATCGCCTTGACGTGTCACAATAGGGTGAGACCGAATCACTGAACCTTTCATAAAAGTAGACATGAAACATCTTACCGTAAAGCTACAAAAAACTGCGAAAACATTATTGAAATAATAGTCTTTACATGATTTCTATATTAATTGTACAGATACAACAAATTCATTAAAAAATCAAGTACCTACACACTACCCCTGAAATCAGATATACAGTTTCTGCGAAAAATTAATACATTCATATCAAATCTGAACGCAAATGGTATTCATAGAAGTGGAATACATCGCGTTTTATTCGTCTATCAGTGTGTTTCACAGCAACATTTGGAAAAATTTGAAGATGTATTATTCATGTTATGGGCTATACATGAAAAAGATAGCTAGGGCCTATGCCCAATGAGGGTCCGAAGAGTTAGTGGTGATGGGGAGGTGGACAACAAGCTGCTAATTGAGTAAAAAGTAACCGCCCGCCGCGCCCTGCACGCACCTGTATCAAACGCCGGAGAGTTTGCCGATACAATGCTGTCGCTATAGACAAAGTAGGAAAAGTTTTCAAGAAACTCTGCAATGTTACTTGGCGTTAGGATTTGGTAAAAAATCGTTCTTTCACAATGAGCTCTACTGATACTATGGGAACGTCAAGGATGGGATGCTCTTTAACTTCAGTTTCAGTTACGGAAATATAAAACAACAGTCATCCAATCACATTCACGTCACATCTCATGCTACCTGCCGTGATTGGACATAACCGATCACAGATAAAGAAATCAGATTTGACAACAGATTAAACTGAATGAACAATTCGGATGGTTCTTTTTTCGTTCTAGAATCTATACGTTTTGGCACTTAGCCTTGTGTCACAACGAATATCGTTGCGTCAAATTTGCGTCTGCAAGAATTATGTGGCGAACGTGTGACGTGCTCCACCACCTACAAAGGAGGGGGAACAGGGGAACACCGTCTTACCCCTGCGACAACTCGACAAGGATGTCACTGCTTGTGAAATGACACGTTGTCTTTCCACGTAAACGTTCATGTGGTTTCTCATTTAGCCGTATTAAATTGCTTGTTTGCGGTTTTAAACCTTGTTTTTGGAAGGATTAATATTTTGTTTTTGTATTAGGATGGTGTTTATGTTTCGGATTTGTAATTTTAACTACGTGGAAACAGGTGTAGCTGCCAGCGGTGACACCCTTGAAATAACTCTCAAGTTGGAATCAGTTTATTTTTCGTCATCGTTAATATCCTCTTTCTAACTATTGAAAAGGCTTGTCCGCTTTGGATTCATGCTTCCTTGGTCTAAGCTAATCGTATTCAGAGCTTACTCGTGATAATTGTAAGTAACTGTTATTATTGGGTGGAGTTAATTTAAAAAGGTGTAATGTAGAAGGCGCAAAAAGCTAGACACGGCCCCTAGATGTACACAACTCCTAGCTCTGTCGATGACAGGAGTGTCCACAAACGTTTGTTTTCACCTGCTGATCCCTCCGTCTACGAAGGGTTGACTACACTTGACGGTTTACGATATTTTTGTTATGGGCCATTTATCAGTGCAAGCTTAGTGCTGAGACATGTAGGTCCGTTATAGATAGTTTGAAGAAGGTTGACAGTAGCTACGAAATAAAAAAAGTCGGGAGGTATCGTGGGACACCCGGTTGGAACGAAGTATCTTTCGCTGTAAATTATGTATTAATACAGAGCGTAGTATACGTTTGTAGTTTTGAAAAACATTAACTTTTGGCACTTGAAACTTGAGAACTTGAAACTGACGTTATCTAGCATAACGCTTTTTCCTTACGAGACGATTTCTACTACTCACCTCCGCAAGCTGCGTTAAAGAACTTCGTTCCAAAAACAACTTTATATCGCGATTGCCTCATAAATAATTCGCACGTTCTATACGTATATGTAATTCCTGGAACCTTGATATTGATACAAAAATTGATATTGATACAAAAAACTCAATTTTTTGCTATAGCAGCTGCTTTTAATATAAACGCAATAACGATGTGGCGGCCAGCACCGGGGCTGGGAGACATTTCGTTCCACCACGTCTAAAAGGAAAATCGTTTGAAGACGTGTTCTGAGAAAAGCTCCAAATATAACTTTTATCGCGGAAACAAAGTAATATGTCATACTACGTAGGTATGTGATTATTATAACTTAGAATAAAGTTACTACGACACACTATATGCGATGATTACACTTGGTACCCAGCTTTGTAATTTCAGATTTCACAGGCTCGCAGAAGACTCAAATACGTTAACTGAGACCCATACCAGCAAAAAAACTACTTAGTTAAGATCTGAAATTACCAACTCTTTAAATTTCGTAGACAACTAGAAACTCCGCGTATCCGTACTCCGTAGCAATACTCGTAGCTTGCCAGCGTAGCGGTGATCGTAGCACAGCGCTACGACTGCTACGAGGGAGGAAGGTGCTCGGTGACGTCACGCGACGCCGCGACGTCTGGGCGCCGCCCGCGCCTTCGACTACGAACTACATACTGAAATACCGTTACCGATGCTGAGTTTAACAGATTTTGGGAGATTATGGATAGGTGTGTATTGAATGTCTATGTTTCGTAATATAAGTAAAAACCATTTTTACTAGATACATATTCGAATAAGAAAAACTAAGAAATATTCAGCAGTTCGCGTGATAAAATAATAAACTTATTTGTAGTTAAAATCGTGTGCATGTAACTAGCTTCTGCGACACCACAACATACTACAATAACCACCACATTTTTATCAAACCTCCCGGTATACTAAGTTTGTAGTTTTGGTCTCGGCAGCCAAAAGATATGGAGTCAGGACTAGTGACGCGGGCAAGCGACGTACAGATGTCCGTGTGAGAAGCAGCTCGTCTCGAGGTCGACACCCGCACAGCAGTAGGATTTCAGCAGAAGGAGGGAAAAGGATCGATAGAGTTATCAAAAAAAATGATTGATGTTGATGTTTTCCTGTAGCTACAACGGCTAGAATACCAACCCTTACCGCCTCGTCTCAAAAATCCACCCACCCTGTACAAGTGTACATGTCATGATTGTTTTTCTCCATAAAAATATAGCATGATGATAATCATTTCTATGGTTAAATCTGTAATCATCGGCAATATTCTAATCTAACATTTTGGCTCGTCTTTTTACAATTTGCGGTAAACTATAGAAGTTTACGAACATAATGCAATATTGCTCATCCCCATAGTAAATAGCGTAATAACTATAGCCTGAGACTGACCAGACTTATAGAGAATATCTGGTCGTATTTGCGTGATACTGGAACATACATTCAGATAAACATATACAAAAATTCCTAAAAACTATATTTTCGGCATAAGACGTCGTTCCCACATCATTTCATGTCAAATTACTTTTTTTCAAAAATATTCCATGTGTAGTTTTGGCTTCGGTACGATTTCATTATGTGTACAGACTCAACCATCAGCATTTTTTCAATTCCTTTTTAAATTTCATGGAACAATAAAATCTAATAAGTTGTTTGAATGACCCTCAGTAGATCGGAATCTTATGATTTATCCGAGATCTGCAATAAATCGAGATAAAGAGAGTTCTAACCTTGGAAAAAGAATTAACACCGAACAGATGCCATTTAATGGTTAAATTGTGAATAACTTGCAAAGACAAAGCACACATATTCTGGGTTTAGTAACAAAATAGGTTTATTTTAAAAACCGGCCAAGTGAGAGACGGACTCGCGCACGAAGGGTTCCTTAAAAAAATCACGTTTGTTGTATGGGAGCCCCCTTAAATATTTATTTTGTTCTGTTTTTTAGTAGTTGTTGTTATAGCGGCACATCATCGGTGAAAATTTCAACTGTTTAACTATCACGGTTCATGAGATACAGCCTGGTGACAGATGGACAGACAGACAGGCAGACGGACGGACAGCGGAGTCTTAGTAATAGGGTTCCTTTGGGTACGGAACCCTCAAAAACAGTCGATGTAGCTTATGCCATGCCCAAGCTCACACGAAAAACATGAGATAATAATTATTTTATTGGCACTCCTTCCTGTCTAATTGTTTCGCTTCGAGATTGATTGGCGCGAATAATTTTACTAATGAAAAAGTTTAACGACCGCGAACGCTCACGATGAGCAACCTCAAGCTGACGAGTTGCTGGGGTTTGAACAATTATTAACAAATTATATGGATTCAACCCAATATCAAGGATTCCTCTGACAGTAGAGAGAAGGAAAATACTTGCAAATGTGTTTTTAGAGTTGATACTCTAAAAACACATTTGACACACATTTGAAAAACACATTTCTATTTTAAATAGTCGTATAAAAAAAGTTCGTATTTGTGCGAAACACAATGTGAAAGGATGATTCCTTTCACATTGTGTTTCGCACAAATACGAACTTTTTTTATACGACTATTTAAAATATGGTGTAGTTTCATGTCCTAATATGGATTAATTTCAAACACTTTGAAAACTCTGCCAAGTATAAAAACTAAAATAATAAAGATGATATCATTTTAGTTTTTCATGTAGGTAACTAAACCACTATACAAGAAAATAAAACGAACCTTAGTCACCAGGGCGACATAAATGCGCAGCGCTTATCCAATATGCATTGTCGACGACCGGGGCAAGGTAACGATCGTCTCGGCAAAAACGTTCACACCTGCCAGTGCCACGTGACATCCGAGATGTTGCCATGGAAATCTACCCCATAAAAACGTTTTCCATAAATAAACCCTTTCAACGCTCCGTTTTTGCGATGCTTTTCGTGTTACTAGTAACGGTATTATAAGTGGGTAAGTATGCATTCCGTATGGGAAAAGCTCTGATAAAACATCGTGGCAACTTGAGGCGCTTTGCGTATTTATCGTTTCTAAGTTTTGGCGATCTATACAATACCAATCGAGTACTGTATAAATGTTGTTACCTATTACCCAGCTGACATCTCAAAGTTAGGGACCTATACAAACGGTAACGTCTCGTGACGAACGTGTCTGTAGCCCAACGGCTTAACTTAATCCCCTCCTTGCGTCATGTCGCCCTGGTACCCGGTGCACTGAACCGTGTTATTCGCTGTACAGATTAATTCAAACTCATTTCAGGAAACGAGAAAAGGATCAACAGAAATTAGATCTGTGAGATTTATTTTAATATCTGCGAGACTTGTTGTTTGTTATTCAGCTTGCTTGTCGTTGTTTGAGAGTTTACGTAATAACTAGATATCTAATTAGATATTAATCTTACTGGAATAACACAACCCACTGCCTTGTCTGTTTCAGTATTATCATAATATGTGACCGGGTATGAAATAGAGGTGTAGGCGGAGCGGTTCGTGGGAGAGCCAATTTATAATACAAAAATAAATGTCGCCGAACACCGCTCGTATGACAGAACTGCCTGCAAATAGCTTTCCACGATTCGACACACGTTCGAGCCGCACATCATATGAATTGGGTATGAAACGCTCTTAATCTTATCGCTGGACTAAACGGTAGCTGAAAAGGATTCTTTATTTAATGGAAGCATGTTTTTCCGTAAAAGCAAAAATCATTACAATACTGGATTTAGCTAAACAGTATAAATCTTTGTAAACCGGGTTCTATGCATTATTTACACCAGGGAAACAAAAGCGTAAAGTATTCAAGCTTTCGAGTTTGGAAGGGTTTCCCGAAACAAACAAAACCTTGTTTGTTCTGCAAAACTCATAGGAACTGAAACATCTATCTATCATTAGGGGTGGGACCCGGGCCCGAAACTGTTTTACATTGGTTAATGTGTTATGGGGTCCTGGTAGTTTGTGTGAATATACCACAGTTCCGCAACTAAAATGTTGCTTAAAGTGAAAAGTGAGGCTGGATGCTTGTTTTGTGCATCCATGAGAAATACAAAAAAAACATAGAAAAAAAGTTGGCCTTAAAGAATTTATAATGAAAGAAAACCAATAAATATGTGGATAAAAACATGCGGAGCAGTCTTTGGGGACTGCCGATAGAAGTGAAAATTAAGTAACATATCATTCATTTCTTCAAGCGTTGGGTGACCATGACGCGAGTCAGTTTTACACCAAAGGCGCGCCTCTTCACATCAAAAAGCGTACATCGTTAGACGGTCAATAAGTTTTCAGAGGATCAGTTAAATATTTCCCGTCCCTATCAAAATCCTTTCGAACATAACAAAAAGAGAATTTGAATCAATTTTTGAAGTGAAAGCTTCTTTAGGCGCGTTGAGCACTTTTTGGGTGAACAAAAATCATGGAACTCGCGTCATCGTCACCGAAAATAGTTTTCACTTCTATCGGCAGTCCCCAAAAACTACCGCGCACGTTTTTTTTTTCTTTTGTTTGCCTGTTTTTAAAAGTAGAACATGTGTCAACATCACAGTTTATGTCCATTTTTGTATACGGAAAGCTGGTAAAAGTAAGTTTCCTATCAAATTGCATCAATAGTAATAAAAGTTGGAATGGTTTTTCAACTGTTTCTCACAAACGGGGAGTTGTTCAACAAAAGACTCAATTCAATAAAACCCAACACCTAAAATCTCCATGGAACAATAAAAGCTCAACTTTGTATTCTTACGAATATACAGTACAATTTCCTCAAATAGCCCAAGTTTTTGTAAACGTACGTGGGAATCGTACACACGGTGGGATGGCTGGAGGAGATTGCTAATGAAAATAATCTTGAAAGTTTTTTAATTATCGCGACGCGTGTGTAGGGTTGGGCCACTGTGTGTACACGTCTGAACCACGCTCAGATGAGCGCTCAGAGCGATAGTTCCGGGGCCCGGTCCTCTCACTAAATGAAACGATCTACCTGTTACTGCGCCCTGAACTCTTGGTATTTGTCAAGATTGAGTTACGAGCAGGCATAATGTTGTAAACATACACACCACAACACACATTTTATGAGCGGCCGATGAAAATCTACTCGGCCATAAATTCGTAAGATAGTCAATATAAAAAAATATACGCGTCGACTTGAGAAGACAACGACATTAATATCATTAATGTCATCGAGATATAAGTACTAACGTACGTTAGTACTTATATCTCGATGATTAATGTCGTCTTTTATTATAACACATTTTTATTGATCACACACACACACATCATTTAAAATAAGTAATCATGGTTACATAAAAAAATATAAGGAATTAAAGGCATTGATGACCGTGGTATATACCGCGTGATATTTACAATTTTTATTACATGTCATGTTTTAGTATAACGGATTTTACTCAAATAATTACAAAAGCAAAACAAAACCATCAAGATTTGACGATGTTTTCTTTGAACTTAAAGGACGGAAAACATCTTGAGGAAAACCTGAACTATACGGTTTTGACGCCAAAATAACTGTAAGCTACCGATCATGCTCTTAGCAAGCTGATAATACATTATACGATCAGTCGATCATCAACATCTACCGTCCAAACTTTTCTAATACATCAAACATGGACGGATATAGGGCAAACATTCTTCTCGTATAGATTATTGAAACTAAATTCATCACTTTAAGTTGTGTTCAACAATATTATTCGCCTGTTTCTATGATACGACATCAGACTTGCCATACGTTAAGATTACATAGTACCAAAGCGTTCGATTTAAAAAAAAAGGTATCTGTGTTTATTTGCGACGATGTTGATGTACTCAAACTATTCTTTAGTGAGTACGAATCTAGAAATAGACATACATTGTGATCTTACTGCGAGCTAAAACTTCTTTAGAATTTTATTAAATTGTGCTAAATCGTAGTCGTAGTAACTTTTATAAATTCCAAAGAAAATGTTAAGATGCATTTTGAGTAAAATGTATCGATATCGTAATGGAGCTAATAAATGAAATGGTCCCACTCTACTATACTTATAAAATCTCCGTCGCAGCAACTAAAAGGAACTTTCTATTTCCAAGTAAAGTAATGGAAAATAAATGAAGTATTACAACCACATTTTCGATCTAGATATACCTAGTTACAAGAACGGTATCACGTAACTATAGAAAATGCAGTTGTAATTCCTTTATACCAGGAGTTCAAAGGTCATTAGGAGGTCTTAGTTGTAAGTCTTGAACGCCAATTCACTAGCGCTAATTGAAAGCTACCCGACCAGTCTGGCGGGCAACGGCAAACAACTTTAAAGTTGAAACTGTTAGACTCGGAGGCAGATAAATGTTCCCCGATCCGAGTGCGATTGCCAACGGCTAAGAGCATACAGAAATTGATAGTTTCGGTTTCAAGTGAGCTTTAGTTTGAAATTTATTTATACTAGACGCATGTATGTCTGCCGCGTAGTCTTCAGCTAAGGCCAAGTCGTACTATCATTTACATACGAGTAGTTTACATTGCGGATTGTATTGCATTCGTTATTATATTCTTGCGATCTTTTAGAAGACTTTTTGATACCATTACGAAGTAAGGACTGTTAATAAGCCCTCTTATCTGGTAATATTATGATCCTAAGGTACTCAGGTAATTTTAATATGGAAGTAACATTGTGTAATCAAATATACATTATACTGTCCTATTGCTAAGTGAACGTAGGTCGGTAAAAAAATAGACATTATTTTAAGTCTGAATTCGTCAATATCCCACCGGGTATTTTACTTGTAGTGCTTCTTTGTGGTGAATAATTTAAGATTCAAAGGATGTTGTTTACTTTTGAACCAATAATACAGGCAGGTCATAATAAATTAACAGCACAAATGGAGAATGGGTTTCGGTAAATCCATACATAATTTAATCAGCAACAAAGAAATGGACCCTAACGTTTCTCTTTAATGTGCAATATGAAAGCGCGGGTATTGTGTCACAAAAACTTTTATACCAGGATAGAATAAGTGTGACGGGTATAAGATCACGCACGACTATTGTTTGCGAGCCACATAAACTGCGCACAACAACAATGGAACTCCTTAAAAAGCCCGTAAATCTGTGTTGATGCGTGCGCCGCGTTAAATAAAGACTAAAGATACTTATAGCACGTGAACACCTCATAAAAATGGTGATTTTATTGGGGTCGCACGTGTTGCGAGGAGGTGAAAACTTACTAGCCAGGTGGATGGCACGCGATAAATAATAACGGTCAACATACTTATATGAAATTTCTGAAAGCATGGCTTCGTTTAACACATAAAAGTCATCATTTCCTAACCTAATTGGATTTACAGAAGAAACATCTAAGCGTGTTTTCAGGTAAAATTCGAATCACTTAATTTCATTTAAAAAACTCATTTAATTACTGGAATGTAGCTTCACTAAGATAGGTTGAAAGAATTCGTTAAGTTGCAGTTTCAAAGAAATAAGAAAGAAGAGAAAGTAAGACACTAAACGCCGATTCACGCGCCCTAATTGAAACAAACTCAGCTCAAAGTTGTTCGTTCACAAAAGCGACTGCCGACTGCGACTCAGCAAAAAGCGGCGCGGCGTGGTTCCACGTAAACCTTAATTTTGCCGCGTTATACCCGCGATGATTTAGTGGAGCGAATTTTTCGCGCCCACGATCCCACTTCGTCTCGTCTAGTAGTTGCTGAATCGAATATTACACTCAGATGCCAACGCGGATCGGACCCACTTTGTCTGCCGCGGTGCGATCTCGCCCTTATGAAGGAGACCGCTCAAATTACACTGACCGACCGAGCTCGTCGCGACAGTGGAAAATAAAAGAAAATTCAAAGTCAAAGTCAAAGTCAAATAATTTATTTCAACTAGACACATTAAAGGTACTTTTGAACGTCAAATACATAGAAATAGAACTGATTCTAGTTGCCCCTTCCAAAAGGTAGTTTTCGTATGGAGAAGAATGGGCAAGAAACTCCACCGTTACTCTTTTAAAAAAAATGTTTTACAATATTTGGTATACATCAATTATATAATAGCATGTGAAGACGATTTATTTCGACGAAATTATCATCAATCTCCGAAATGATTACTCGGGACGGAGTAGTAGTGAATTATCTCCATAAATAGTGTCAGAGGATGATTTACACAGGTTGACACAGTTTGAGAGGCCGCAACGTGACAAATAAGGTCCCGGCCGCAGCACGCGGTAATCACAATTTGACACTTATCGTTGGCGGCGCGGCGACTGTGGGGGCTCCTCTCGGAGCACCATGCAGGTACATTTTTATTATCCTTCACGCAAACAACTTGGTACGTCATTAATGTGCGGGGTGAGAGACGCCCGATATTGAAATACTTGTTTTTGTAGGTGAAATTGTTCGACGGGGGCAGATGTTACCAAAAGTAGGTATCTCCCTTAAGAATTTCGGTGAAACGGAGGGCGTGCGCACTCAGCTGTCAAAATTATTACTCGCACATGTCGGTAGGTGAGTCTAAGTTCAAGCAATATTGTTTTGTTCATTCACACGAGAAAATCTAGAGAAAATTACTATTATCGAGCGACGCGCGATTTGAACCGAATATCTTATTATTGTGTTCACCTTCTTAATATGTGACCCCTTAAATATGTGTTTGACGTATCTTTTAAATAGCATCTGTAGCGCTTGAACACAGATTGGGTGGTTATCACAATTATACCAAGCGGATGTTAAATAAATCCTGAAATCATTAAATCAAACGGCATTACATTACGCCCACCACCTAATCCCAAACTTCTTTTCATCTCATATACTCGTACAGTGGTGGTCGATAAAATATTCGCGACACACACAGCCGGCACTGCAGCACAGCTGCGAGCTACTTTCAGTACATTAGAGTCCAGGTGCCGACAACCTTCATATTCTCCCAATTGGGAGTATTTCACAAATAACTAATTTAGTTTTTTTTTTAGTTAAGCAGATTTAGTTATTATTTGGTAAATTTTAGAAAGCAATTGACTTAAGAGAAACAATATAAGTTTTATTCGATTTGTTATTTATTTATATAAACTTCTCGCACATATTAGGTACAAAGGCGGACTAATGCCTTTCTCCACGAGTCAATCAAGGGTGGTGAAGCGATAAGATGACAGGTGCTCTGTTTGAAATGAGACGATAATAATAACACTAATATTTTTTTTTTAATTCTAATATTTATAAATATAATTTATATGTATGAAAAATGAAATAAAGAACACTAATATTAAAATGATATCATAAATAAAATAGGTACTCACACTCTCACTCTCAAATTGGCGCTAATGTTCCTTCCTTGAATTTCAAGATGGATGTTGACGCTACTACACTTTATTTAATGAGAGTAAATTTTTATTATATATTATGAATATATTTTGTGTGGCCGCTTCAACGCAATAATTCTCACGTTAAATCCCTTTGATGTGCCAAAAAATACCGCCACACTCGTTGTCGCCTAACGTCAAACGGTAATGTGAAAGCCGTTGTCGAATTATCGCGATAAGTAGTGGCTACAACTACGGTTAACGTCCATCATCGCGATAATCAACGGCGTTTCACGCTGGTGTGAACTCAGGATAAAAACTAAAAAAATAAGCCAATACACCAAACGTATGTAGCTCAACACGAAAACACGACCAGAGTTAAAAATTCTGCAATTAGTCGACGAAAAAAAATGGACACAATTTTGGATGGAAAGTCCACTGATATTTTAAATCTAATATTTGTTGTCAGGTGAGATAGGAAATTAATTAAATTTTTTGACGTTTTGCCAAACAGTACCTATTATAAAGATAATGGAATGGAGTACACCTTAAAAATGCAATTACATTTAAAGTCAAATTCATAGTGATCACTCTTCAAGTAACGGGTGGATAAATATTTTGAGTCTACTCAGACATAACAGTGTTTTGAGCTTTTAATGTTCCAGACATCTGAAAGCAGTCTGGAATTAAGGTATTAAAAAAAAAAAAAAAACCTTTGATGAGTGATGTTTTAAATTATGACGTTAATAGCTGACGATTAATTAATCACAGTCGCTTTTTAAAAGTCACTGAGCTCAATCTTAATTACGAGGATGATTATCCAAATCCGATTTATAAACATGTTTTTGAAATGAATTGGCAGAAATGTGTATTCCGAGTAAAAACTATTCTAGTACCTGATATCCCATTAATTATTTTAGGATTTATTAACTTTAACTTGGAACGTGAAAACTTATTTTACGCTTTGGGTCAGTTCGAAATTGAGCATTGACTGTTGGCGAATCTTAACATATTTTTATACCACAATGTTTAAGCTGTTGCTTCAAGTAATTTCCCCTCCGGAACACATAGAAAATCGGTCTGTTTTGTTAAACTTACTAATTTTTTTCAAGGTTTCAAACAAATCTTTGCTTATGCCTTTACCCGAAGTAGTTGTTGACCTTAGCCGTACAAGAGTATTGATTCGCGCCTAATCTGCACAAGTTATGGTCTGTCACGAGTGTGGCTTAGCAAAAATGTTGCGGCACACGCTAAGTCACCGGAACGAGACTACGACCTTCTACATCTGTCTGCATCCTTAGTACTCTGTTTCTTATAGTTAACTTACACGTGTTTAGAAGATTTATGAATCTACACACAGGAATGGGGTTGTGTTGTTTGTATTTAAATTAATCGAATTTCATGTCTCCCAATATACATTTATTAGATAAGTTGATACATGTTTAAGTCGAATTAATTAAAATGGCGTTGATTAATATCTTGTCTTAGCATTTCGATTAAAGCATTTTCCAAAAGTGTACGGCTGCTTTTCCAACAGAGATGTGCGAGGATGCGTAGCGAGGGATGTGTTTGTAAATAACCAATAGAATAGCTTCATTTACCTCGCCTCGGTCAGCACAGCTCTGGTGCAAGCGGCTCAGCGGAGCTAGATTTTTGCGCATACAAAACAAGCGAGGGATGTGTGCGAGGGATGTGTACGAGGGATGTGTGCGAGGGATGTATTGCGAGGAATGTGTGTTGAGAAGGATGTGTTGCGAGGTTTGCGCATACTGTACCAGCCAGTCGATCCATCCTCGCACCACACATTATTGCGCATTTTCACAGCTCCGCTACACATCCTCGTAGGCACATTTTCATCGCACAGCTTTGGTGGAAACCCCCACACATTTTCACAGCACAGCTAGACATCCTCGCACGACACATTTCCATCGCACATCTCTGGTGGAACCGCAGCCTTAGCCTTGTCACGTGTTAAGTAAATTACGGGACGTAAATTGCATGTTCGGTAGATAGTTTGCAAACAAGACAAAGCGTAAGACAACAAAAATAGGCCACCATCTCAAAACTCCAACTACCTACAGAATTCTGTGCTCATAAATAGTATGAAACTCGAAGCGACCTGACATGCGGAGTGCGGTTAACAATTTATACGGAATGCAGTGTAGTGTTGCATGTGCGGTACGCTGTATGCAAGAAGTTGCGGCGGCATCGCGCAACATCTCGCGACGCCTTGTGACGTCGCGTGTCCATCGGGCTCGATTTCACGAGCCAGCGAATGCAATTCCCGGGATCCGATATGGAATGGAACGACACGTCGGTGCGGATGACGATCGCTAAACGGCTTTGAAGAATATGAGGATATTTGCCACGGACCGGCTCTCAATTTAGCATTATTCTTCGCGCGGAATTCACCCGATATTGTATCGTACGGAATGCGATGCGGACTGCTGATAAATTGACTTTTTCGTATTTCAGAAAATGTATTAAACGTTGATGTCAGATTTCCTAACAACTCCATATTTTCAGTTTGAAAAGTACTTACCTCGTTAATAAAATATGAAACGTTTATAAGAGCAACGATTTAATGTTACCTCCAAATACCCGCCAGCAAGAATAGTATGTACAATGTTCAGAGCGATTTTGTGAGAATAATAATTTTAAAAGTATAATAATTAAAAAAAACCTACGTAATGCTTGTTAATTTCGGAAACGCAATACATTCAAACCTAGTCTGAAAGATCGCATTATATAATTTTAGCACCTGTCAAGAGAATTATGTCATAGAGTAATACTATACGCTCGCAGCAATGGAAGCGTTGTCTCTTATTTCGAGACATTCGACACAATATTGTGTTGACAGAAAAATATTTAACAAAAAACGTAATTATCTAAACGAGATGATAATTTGTCAGCTCATTTTACACAATTCAGATATTACATTGTAAATATTGAAATAAGGTTTTTTTCACGTAATCAGTATTTTATAACGAAGGGAAAAATCACGATATTGAAACAAGAAACCAATTAATTTCCGATGATTGGCAACGATTTGAATATCCTGCTAACAAGCTCCGACGAATAAAAACAAAAAGTAGCAAGGGAAGGATTCTTTATAAAAAAAGTTTATCTGAAATACATTCCATTTGACTGACTCTCATTCAGAAGATTTATACAAACCTGTAGGTATATTTAAGATTTTCTTGTTTAATAAAGCGTTCAATCACGTCCTCTGGCGGCGATGCGGAGGTGAATTGAAACAAAATAACGTAAACTTATATCCATAAAGTAACGATAGATTATATCTGTAAAATAGACATAGTAGTCGGGAAGCGGCCCGAGCGTATCATTCCGTAAAACTATGTAAGTGTTGCTCCTCCGCGGGACCGTTTAGAGACAATTGCGGGCCGGTATCGCGCACTCCCGTCGCGATATCGCTTCGCGTTTATTACGTCATGATATTCCCTTTATATCGGCCGTCTCGTTACGAACGCGATCCACTTACGATACGACAATCGCGAGTTCCTTCGCAACAATTCACATTATCGTAAATTTAAAGTACAGACATTTGCAATTTATGAGATGCGAATTCCGAAATCGTCGCTAATGTGAACATTACTCCATTGTAGTCGGGACTATTGTGCCTCAGAATTGGTCTACAGCTAATTCCAAATTAATGTTCTTCTTAAATGTAATTATCATGTGTCTCGAGTACATAATGGGCAATATTCAGAACTTACAGCTGTGTGGGAGATTCACAGACCACTTTCATAAGATACAAATCTTATAAAAGTGAGTCGTTTTATAAGATTTGTAAACTTTAAAGAAACAAAGGGAGGTTCGGCTGTAACTTTTTTCGTTTTCTTTTCCTTTCTGCACCATGGCAATCTGTCCTAGAACATTAAGCCACTGTGTTGACCAACTTCAAGTATATTTTTATTGTTTTTTTTTGCTGTATCTGACGAAGAAAAATCCGAATAATTTGTGCAAAACTACGTTGATTTATAAATTCCAAACAACATACAGTTCGATTCAAACTTAATGGCGGCGCGGAACATGAGACGAGTCGCTGCGCAGTAACAATTTCGTGTGTCAGCGGGTGTGAGGGGTGTGGTACTGCGCAGCGAAATGATAACTTCCGAGCCGCCATTAAGTTTGAATCGAACTGTACCTTGCCGTTGAAAAAACAAGCCGTCCTTTCGTCAGGAGGTTTTCCAGATTCTGAATTGTTTTTTAATTTTATATCTGTATGTTTTTTCAAGTAACACGTGCGTGCATTTACTAAGGCAGATTCTTCTCAGAGGAACACACACCAGGCTCCCATGAGACCGCAGCAAACACATTTACCAAAAGGCACAGTTTACATAGGATCTCGGATCGCTAAATTAAGCAAAAGGTCGGTCGAACAAAAACAAGAATTTGATTAGCATTTCAACCAGTTGGACCAAAGTTAAGTTCAGAATACAGATGAGACGCGCTGTTTGTTCATAAGAATATTTCTGGTAAAATAGACAACAAGAAAATACAAAGGCGAGAGTTTAGATCTATCAGAAAAACTTAATTTATAAACATAATAATTATCGATTAATGGACGTTCTAAATCCCTGATTCCTGGGGCTATACTTGTCCCAAAATAGATTGTTAACATGTTTACCCCAACAACTAAACAAGGTACACAATGGAACGTGATTGAAAATGTGTTTGAGATAATTTTGGGTTTTGGTTCAAAGACCCAGCTCAGTAGCGTCGTTAGATAGCTATGATAAAACAATAAAATAAAATAATGAGAAAAAACTGTTATGTAAAACGGTTACCTGCCCCGTTGGTCTAGTGGTCGCAAGCGCTACTGCTGAGCATGGGGATCTGAGTTTGATTTCCAGGTCTTTCCATCGGGAATTTCTCAATAGCAGCTGGAGTCTGGATAATGGATATGTGCCCGGCTAAGGCAATAGACGCCTCCATTACTATAAGGTACGCATCTGCCTATTCCTTTGGAGAAAACAGGCAATATGTTATGTTATTAGAACGAAGATCCTCATTGCAGCTTGCGGTAGGAGTTGAATGGTAGGAATCGTCACGTAAAGCCGTGATCCGACGGTGCGCCATATTGCGGACGGACACAGACGAGCCCGCACGACGCACCGTGGGAAGGTGTACGTGCGGGGTATCGCAGACATCCGAAGTTCCTCGGTGCGCGGTGCGTGGCGGTCTGTGGTCGTCTGCCGTGCGTGTCCGCCCGCAAAATCGCGGATCGTCGGATCTCGGCATAAGGAAAAAGCGTTATGCACCTGCATGTGACTCTCTTCCTCCCTCGTGTTTTTCTGTTATATACGAGTGTGTATCGCGTAAGGAACTTCGTTCCTGACGGACCCCGACCGCATACGTTTTTAAGTGGACCCGAGAAGCTAGCCCGCGAAACTATTTTAAGTTTACGTTTCTTACAATTTGCAGGTGAGTGTCAGGTTGTATCCTTGATCAAAATATGATTAGCGACCGTAAAAAATATGTATTTACAGATTTTTTATCATGAGCATTATTAATACATCTTTCTAAGATAGGTTTGTTCTATTGAATGACTTATTCATGAAAAATGATTCTGATGAATGATAATGATTCGACATTTGAGAATAAATCTAATTTAGAGAGATGTATTAATGATTCTAATGACTATAATTCTGTTAATACACATTTTTTACGGTCGCGAATCATATTTTAGTCAAGATAGAGTAAGAAAATTAAATTTCGCTGGCTACATTGCAGATCCACCTTAACGGTATTTCTGTGTCGGGTTAGTCCCCGGAGAGCATGAACGGGGGAAGGTAAGAGAGCACTTAAAATAACACTTGTCAAAGTCAATCAATTGACGCCAACACCGCCGTGTGTAGATAACATAGGAAGGCAAAAACAAAATTTTGCACGTTGACAATCTTTAGCATAATCATAATGTTCCCACTGCTGGAACACAGGCCTCCTCTCGGTGAAAGGGAGTGGGCCGTAACCCACTACGCGGGCCCAGTGCGGGTTGGTAGATGTCACATGTCTTCGAATTTTTGGTTTTAGGACATACCGTTTTCCACACGATGTTTTCCTTCACCGTTTTGAGAGCAGTGGTGATGAAATAATTTACACAAATTAAAGCACCTGGGGTCGAACCTACGACCTACAAGTTTTAAGTCGCGACCGTTACCACAGAGCCACCACTGCTCTCTAACAATCTTTACTACGATACAATTCCGCAGGCGACGGCAGACCGCAGACTGCACCTGCATTGCCTTTACGTTTTTAATATAATCAAAGCCTGTGCCTGTTTCATAAACAATGTTGGTCATAGGAAAAAGTTTTAACTGTTTCTATTTAATTCGAAATACAAAATGTCACGCTACGCGCCGAGCTACGGGGCGTAGCTATGTGTCGAGCTACGGCGTAGCTCAGGCGTCTACGGAATGTTGTAGATGAGTTTACTATAATTTTATGAATTACTATATCTCATGCTAAATTACATACATTTAGTAGTTATGTCTCCAATTAACAATGCGGTTAGATCCGTGAACAAGCCAGTTAAAGATAAAAAATAACATGTGTTTTAAACGCAGTCTCTTTTCAAAACTCGTCGTAAAACTGCCTTCAATTCTCACTGAAATCGAGTATCGCATTCAAAGTTATTTTCGTTTTTCGCCATGTTACTGTTAACTTCGATCGCCTAAGTTTGCACTGCGATAGACTCGCTGCACATTGTTATCTGACTTATCTGACTGTACAGTGTTCAGTCGTGTAGGATTCCCGCTGTAAAACTCTGAAAATTCTGAACATGGTAAGTTTGTATCTCAATGTGTTCTGATGTGACAACAACTTGCACATGTTTTCAGCTGTAAACATCATTTATAAAGTGTACCATGCTGGTCCAAGAAGACTTGACTTATTTTGTATAAGTGTGCGTCGACAGTATTTGACGTTTATTTTTTAACTCTACGAGTACTCAGACTCACATTCGGTATTTTGAATGACTTTATGTAGCTCCAAAATAATAGTTAATCAATCAAATAAAAAATCTGTACACAAATGCAAATTTAAATTGCCCTCATCCGAGTCAATAATCACACGTATTCACAAAGGCTACAGAACGTAAAACGCTTTATTTACCTAAATCCATTTACACGCAGTAAATAACCGATGAAAATAAACATACAAACATGTCAGTACTCGTTTGGCTCTCGTTTATAAAACATATTTTTTTCCATAGTGAACAAAAGGGTACGGTTCCATTGATATTAATAAATTTCCTTTTAAGCCGCGTGACACGTGCCCACCCGTGTGCCCACCTATAGGTAACTGCGTGTGTATGTACTTGTCATCATCGGAGACGTATTAAGTCAGGTGCTGCCTTACCGCCCTCCCCCCCCCCTCAGCCTCACCATCCCTCCTCGAATGCTCACAAATTAGCCACGAGCCACTGGGTCCCGATGGGAATCCGCCGGCTCGCAGCCCCTCAGAAACGACAGTGAAATAATAAAATTATTCATTACTGTGTATTTTATTCGTCAGAATACGGTCTTACATAAAATATTAAGCAATTTTTGTGGTAGTATTAAAATTTTAAATGGGATGGTGGTATTAGGCGTTTTTATTATTAGAGAAGACCAAAAAAACGCAATTCTTTGTTATTTTCGAGACAAATGTAGAAAAGAAAAAAAACAAGGGTAGGTACTGCTGAGTGTTCGAGTGATTTTGAAAAGGGATTTCAGTCTTTTGTATTGCATGTGGGAGTTCTATAGTAACTTGTTGCCCTTTGTTGAACTCCTTCAAGTTGTTGAGAGCCTGGTACAATGGGTTGATACGCACCCTAGGGAGATCCCAAGTTTGCTTTGGACCTCATTTTGGGCTTAATTCAGTCAATTGTTTTATTACAAGTAAAAGCTCCTAAATCAACACTGTAATATCGATAAAAGGGACTTATTTTATTATTTACTAGCTGTGCCCGCGACTTCGTTCGCATGGATGTCGGAAAACAATAATATGTCGCTTAGAAAAGTTGTACCTTCATTTAAAAAGGGGGAATCTTTCGACCAGGCCTGGTGATTTTTCCTAGTAAGAAACTGCCAAAAAACATGTGTTTTTATTTAAGAAAAATGCTTCTCTTTATAAAATATTAGCGGTGGAACCACCTGGAGCGTACACAAAAAAGTTGCTAGGGTTGCTCACACGCGAAAAAGCTACATAAAGTTGGCCGTGGGAAAAGCAACCAATACTAAGATCCACCCCCGCAACGGATAATGTCTGGCCCTGAGCTTTGTTAATGGTCATGGCGTAACACAGGCTGACGGGGAATTGCACACGCTTAAAACTAAACGGGAAATTATTGGGAATGAGAGGAATTCTTGGAATAAAAACAACATCACCGGCGCCGCAACCTGTTAAGATTTCGGCTTCGATGACGTTTTGTTGGTGATTGGTGACTATGAGCCGAGTGCCGTTGCAAAGTTTGGGAGGACTTAAATTTCTGAGAAGAATTATTGGCACTCCGACTTTTAAACAAATTTTGTGTGCTGAAAGACCGGGTGTGTTAAGGGATTCTAAGAACTCTACTGGATAGTGTGTGGCATCTTCTTCTTCGGGAACCGTATTTATCGATGTATATTGTCGACTTTCCCCAGAAACGTGCCAATATTTGTGTATTTATTGCTGTCCGATAGTCGAACAAATCAAATCAACCATAAGGCCTCTGCCTCGAATCTTGCGGGCAGCGGGGCGGCGGCGGCGGCAGCGCGGGCGCGGCAGGATCTTATGCGTAAAATCAAATGGACCGGTTCTCGAAAACAGCGGCGCGGCAGCGGCGAGGCGGCGGGCAGCGAGCGGTGCACTCCATTCAAGCGGTGACCGCCCGCGCGTCTGCATTGCAGTGTTGTTGCCCACAATAAATTGAGCGTTAGGAATAAATTTGAATCAAAAAGATGTTGCCGCCATTGTTCAGACATTTCTTTCGCGAATAAAAACAAATATCTCGACGACAAAATCGTGAAAACAACACTACGCGGCTATAGTGACGCCCGATCTGCCCGCTAGTTTCGAGAACGGGTCTTTGATGCCCGCACCGCTCCCGCGCCGCCGCCGCCGCCGCCCCGCTGCCCGCAAGATTCGAGGCCGAGGCCTTACACATACACACGCCAACAACGATCGAATCGAATGAGCGGTGGTCACGAATCATACGAACAAATTACGAAGTATAGTACAGTTCGATTCAAACTTAATGGCGGCTCGGAACATGAGGCGAGTCGCTGCGCAGTAACAATTTCATGTGACAGCGGGGGTGAGGGGTGGGGTACTGCGCAGCTAAAAGTTAACTTCCGAGCCGCCATCCGCCCCGCTGCCCGCAAGATTCGAGGCCGAGGCCTTACACTCGCCAACAACGATCGAATCGAATGAGCGGCGGTCACGAATCATACGAACAAATCGGCCATGAGGCGAGTCGCTGCGCAGTAACAATTTCATGTGACAGCGGGGGTGAGGGGTGGGGTACTGCGCAGCTAAAAGCTAACTTCCGTGCCGCCATTAAGTTTAAATCGATCTGTAACGACTCGTTTCTTGACTTCTTAATTTGAACCTAATGAACGAAACCAACCAAAATAACAAATCAAAACCAATCAGATCGTAGGAGTGAGGCGTATTTATCGTCACAGATAGAAATCACAGATATTATAAAATAGCAGATAGCAATTGCTCCTAACGATAAAAAATATCTGTTACTTAAAATCACAGATCCTCAAGACTGTAACTGTTAAAACTTCGGATACGATTTTCGACTTTAACGAAAAGAAATAAAGAAGATATTCAATTGAGTCAATACGTATTTATCGTCTGTACAAAAATCACAGGCTGTGATTTTAAAAATCGTATCTATCTGAGATACGATTTTCGACTTTAAATCAAAAGAAATAAAGATGATATTCGATTGAGATACGTATTTATCAAAAATCACAGGCTGTGATTTAATAACAGATATTTGGATCTGTTATTTTTTTGTCACAGTCACAGTGATCACAGATATCGTGTTTCACCTGTTACAACCCATCTCTAAGATCAATACTTTCAACGAATGACAACCCAACCAACAATTTATTATTTATTTATTATTATTTATTATCGACACTAAAGAAGGCAAAAACAAAGATACCTACACTAAAAATTATTTGAAATATCTGGGCGAAAGTCATTCTTCGACGGAAACTCTTAACACCGCGATTCAGAAAATGACATTAAACGAACAACGCCATCTATCGAGCACGAAATGATACTGTCAAAATATATGGGAAAACGTTCGAACACTCCGTAAGCTAAATAAACTATGTAGAAAAGTGAAAAATTAAAGAATAAATACCTATATTTTTTAAGAAATTAACATTTGTCACTATTCTTTCATGATTATCTAGATTTGAAAGATAGGTAGCGCCACCTATCGCACTAATACTAAACTAATAAATAAACAACGCATCTGGAAAATTTTAATTAATCTAACTTTAGAGTTATATTCTATACACAATGTATCGCGTTAAGTTTCCGCGCAAAGAAAATGACGGTCATATAACAACACACGATCTCACAAACCTAGTAATTAAGAAGTAAGTATCATTTCGCGTCAATAGATGTCGTTACGTGTATGTACATTACGTAATGAAAATTCCTTCTTGAACACTTTAAATTCATATATCTTTTGATATTTTGAAGCGATTGCGATGAAACAAAAACTAATTGAAACATCGAGTTACACACAATATTTGAGTATAAAAGTTAACCATATTGATTTCGTACTTTTTACGTCAAAGTGGAACAATCAAACTAAAGAACATACAAACAGACAAACAGACAAAAATTCCAAAAATGGTAGAAATGGAATCTGTTGGTTATTCTTGGACAACCCACCAACTTTTTTTTTTTTTTTTTTCATTGTACAGAAACGCCTCGTCTACAGATTTATTATATGTATAGATATAGATAGATAAAAAAATGAGGCCATGAGAACTATAGTGGCCTACTATTTTTTTTTACAATATTGAGTCTTGAGTTAAAGTTGAGTCTATGATTTTTTCCAGTTAAGTTAATTAAAATATAAAAATCAAGTAATAAATACCTTTTAAGTCGTAATTGGGTTTTAGTTTTTATTACTTTTTTTTGTCAAATTGTGATAAGTGGTTTGGAAGATAGGAGGGAACAGATGAACATACATACATACATACATACCGGTCAAAATCATAACCCTCCTTTTTTCTTCGCCGTAGTCGGGTAAAAAGTAATAAAAGCATGTACTCTGAAGAGTGCTAGCTGATAAAACAAAAACTTTTTTTGTTTTCTATGGTTTTCAAAAGGCTTGCCCATTGAATTAGGCCATTATGGTTCTCATGGCCTCAAATATGTATTTTATTCACATTATAATAAGAAACAGCGGAGATAGAGCAAGAAGCCAAACCAAATAGTAATTCATGGATATTTGGTCTAAATATCCACGAATTTAGTAAAGCAAACTTTTCAAAATATAAATATCTCGGCAAGCTTATCGAATTTGCGTCAGTGTCGATTGGTATATAACCGAGGTTTCCGAAAGAGAGCGGATCCGTCGCCTTTACCGGGAATCGAATTTAGGACCCTGAGCTACCTAAATTGATTTACCTTACCCTTCCAACCGCGAGGTTAAGCGGGTTTCACAAAATCTTAACACAAATCTAACTCTTCGAGTTGGGATACAAACATACGGTCAAGATTTTTGTGGTTTGACATCAAAAGTATTTTGCATCGTTTAAGCATTTCAAACTCCGAGGAATGTTTGAGGTGATCTGCATCACCACTCAAGAAATAGTTTCTACTTATGACAAATTCCCAAAGTTGTTCAAACTACACTAACACAAACTCAAAACGGTTATTAAGTACATTCACTACTAATATAGCACTGCACGTCGGCAACACTAACAAGAACATTAACATTCATGCTCTCCTAATCCTCACGCTCTTTACTCACAAAGGATTCAACCAGAATCCGCTGAATCGTTAATTTTAAAATTCAAACGTAATTTCATTGCGACGTAGTTAAAGATTGGTGTCAGGAGTGTAATTATTATTCACACCAAAATCTTTAATTACGTCGCAAAGCTATTTGAAAGTAAACCACTCCACATTCAGCTAAAAGCCTGGTACTGTCAGATGTGTTGAGCACATCAATAATGATGTGCATTGACTACTATTGTAAATGTATTTGCCTTGTTTCAGCTTCCGGCAGCGAACGATCATCGCATTGTTTGTCCGATGCTGCGCGCTTCCTAATTACAAACATGCATAATATTGCATACGAGCGCGAATTGCAATTCCAAGAGCGTTTGTATACAGGAAGATTTTTTAGTCACCGTCCAAATTTTCTCTAGGCATTATGTATCACTAACTCCATTTTTGAAAAAAAATCGATACGTAAAATTTTCATATTAAATCATTTTCTCGATGGTGCAGCGCGCACCCCGCTTGCCCCCCGCCCCGCTACACCTGCGCAAAACATCTATCGTTATCCCCAGTCGGCCCCGCGCACCCTTTCGCGGCGCAAGCGCTTACTTCCGTGTTCCCGCGCATCCCGCCGGCGCCCCGCGCTATCGTGAATTTGCATAAAATGTATTCCCACCGCGAGTATTACGAAATGGTGCGATCTTATACTAAAAGAAAAAACACGTATTCAATGGTTTTCGCCAAAGATTAATATATCAAAATTTGGACGGTGACTAAAAAATCTTCCCGTATTACGGTAGTTTAGTTCATTGAGGTACCTGATCAGATATTTTAATTAAGACTAGATGACCCGGTGATCTTCGTACCTTGTGGGACAACATTTCGATTTTTTGGCTGTTCCTTTGGGTTTTTCCTAATTTTCTTTTTCCTAAACCACCCCAGTAATCCGACAAAACATTTATAATAAAAACATTCAAATCGGTCGAGCCATTTTCGAGTTTTTGCGAGACTAACGCATGCCAATTGATTTTTACAAGCTTTATATTAACTTGCTCTGTTCGTATGTGTTTCCGGTTACTCCTTTTATTATTATTATCTTTATTTCAATCAACCTTGGATCATACAATTAAAATTACAAATTAAAATAAACATACTTAAAACAAAATTAAATTAAATTAAATTAAAATAATATCTTAACGTTAGTCAGTACGTGAACCATACAGCAGTGGTTCACGTACTGACAATCGAAACGTTCAGAAAAAAGGTTCAGGATACTGTTGCGGCTGACCCGCACCCTGCGCACCAGGGATGTACACCGCTTGCGCATGATTGTGTGGAAACAATCGACATGCGCCTCGGCAAACATCCCCGACGCGCTACAGAAGCGAGGCAGCCTCAAGAGCACCCTGAACGCGTTGTTGTATTGGACGCGTAGAGCGCTGTACTGTTTCTGCGAATAATCCACCCACAGACTGCCAGTATAAAAGGACGTACAAAATGCCCTAAATAAAGCTATTTTGACGCCTCTCAAACACCGAGCAAATCTGCGGGCAATCATATTCGCACGAACAGACAGCGCCCTACGTTCCCTTTCGATGTGATGTCTTTTGTCATCAAATTTTCAAGCACTTCCTGGCATCCGATTGAGCTGAAACTTGGCATACTTATACAACTACCGAGACATTTTGAAAAAATGATACCATGGAGCTGGTCTGATGATGGAGCCGGAAGTTGGGCATAGGAACTCCTCAATCAAACAAGATAGCTCTATCGTGTTTGGACTCGTTGGTTATGTATTGACAAGTGCTTTGACACTAGGTGGTGTTCAGGGCCTGATGATGGAGCCGGAAGGTGGCCATGGGAAAACCTAATTCGTTGGATCTGTGATAGAACAGATATTTAAGCAAATCCTAATGCTAAAAAGGAGAAAATAAAATAAAAGTAATAATTAAAAGCTTGTTTTTAAAAAGATTTTTACTTTTATTTTATTATATTATGTATAGATTCATTATTAACTATATTGTAATGAGATCAAAAATGCGTCTGCAGATCATAATAAGCGATAAATGACGTAACACTCAGTTTATCTACAATTACGTTTTTGGGCATCAAACTCAAAGCATTTATTTCAAATAAACCAATTACAAGCACTTTTCAATTGGCAAAGGGGTCGGTCAGTCAGAAAGATGAAGCTAGTTGTCCATTTCAAAGCGTAGTAGTCATCTAAACTGAAAGTAAAATCAGTTTAATCCACAGACAGCAATATGAAAACACGCGAGTTAATCGTTCGTCCCGGTACAAAACATCCTGTAACACTTTATCAAGCAGTCTTCCTGTTTACCGCGAGGGTAGAAAGAGCTATGTTACAATACATTTAACAATCGCCGTGTGTTACAGCCGGAGAGTTAGCAAAGAATGCGTTTTATGTGAGCCTTTCCGACCGATTGACCCCAGTCGATCAGACTGGACGATCGATGGCTATGATCGATGTTACGATCGACCGGTCAGGCTAAACGATTGCGTTTGTACGTGCCCGAAGCTCGAGGCGAGAATTTATAACAACTCTGTGCCAGTACAATCACGCGTGCCGGTGTAACAAATCTGTTCGAGGGAATCAATTTCATTTCCCTTATTTTTCAGGAATTAATAAAAATACACTCAAAAATACTTGGTTCAAGATAAAATCGTATTGCATGTTACTCGATTGGCAAGTGCATGTATTTATAGCACATTATTTCATGTTTTCCTTTGCATGTTTCTAAACGAATATGTTCCGTGCTATTTCCTCTCACAGGACTGGTAAAATGTAAATTCCGAGTTGTCTCATAAATAAACGGTTCTATTACCAGATAGATCCGTATTTGGTCCCGAAATTCAATCAGATATTCTCCAGTAAATAATGAGAGAGCAGGAGTCGCCAGGCGGTGTGGGGCCAGAGCGTCGCGTGTCGCGTCACAACGTACAGCGATCGTGGCACATTCGTTAGGAAGGGACACCGAGAAACTAAATTATGTTCCTGCTCAAATCAGTTGAGCTGACAAAGATATGAAATGCAAGATTTTGCTGACAAGCCACGGTTCGTAATATTCTGCTATAAGCAGTCTGGTAGGTACTGCAGCTATATTGTTTTGGTTTATTAATCGTTTATTATTCGTTTACAGCGCATCATCCGCCGATTTAGTGTCGGTATCTCAATAAAGAACGTTTGTCATTGGTGGCAACCAGCGCCACCCGGCCGAAAGGAACCCTTTGTTTTCTAAATGAACTGTTGCCACCCACGGCACCCTGTCTCGGACTCTGATAAAATACTTTGCCCGATTTAAATGCGGGCAGCCGCCACGAGAGCCGCATTCGGACCGCGACGGATGCCAGATCGACGAGCAAAACTGATAAATTGTAAGAAATCTACCAGTTTGGTTGTTTAATTCCAAACAGAGTCGTTAATCAAAGGATGAAAGAACAAAAATAGTCGGCAAGTGGTCCAGCCAGGCAGAACTAAAAGGGAATTTAATCACCCTTCAAGTTGCTGAATTTGAATTTCTATTTGTTTAACGGTGTTAAATCGATAAAACTGTTTCAAATCTCACTACTACTGGAGGCTTTAAATATTTAAATCATGCCGACCTACATAATTTCAGATAATTGATGTGCAAAATGAAATAAAAGATAATTGTAGCGGATTACACGGTGGCTTGTAGATCACGTCGGTCGTGTGTCGTCCGCGATAGCTCCCGTTTTACGGGCACACGCTGGGGGCTGAATTTTAATGTTTTCCAACTCACCCGACCGCCCAATACTGGGTAAAATTTAAACATTATGGTCGTTACTGTGCCGTGCGTAGCGGTGCCATGTTCTATGCTAAGGATAGATAACCTGTTCACAAAGGGTCTCATACTTTACTTTACTTTTTTACTTTTATTTTTTTTATTCTTTTACATGTAGTTACAGTGTGTTGTGTGCCCTGACTGTGCTAAATAAATGCATTTTCTTTCTTTTCATAAAAACAATTCGGGTCTCGCTTGCTCTTCGCAATTTCCTGGCAAATTCGGTTTAAGTCTTATTTGATTAAACGAAGCTTTTAAATATATGTGAAGTTGAGATTGTTGAGAGAGAACAAACATTTGTGTATTTTTTATTACTTTAGCATTTTACAATTACAAAATAAATACGAACCCGTAGCCTAAACCTGAATGGCTCCTTAACAATCTAATTCCTTTTGTAATCTTAGCAATTATTTGTCTGGATTTCATCTGACAGGTAATTACGTCATCTCTCCACTTGATAAGAATCGAGCAAATTTTTAGGCGCAGCTTTTACGAGTGGTTATATTTCACCGGCGTGCGTCTGTCCGGACAAATCGCAGCATTCGCAGCTACCATTCATTGTCCGGATTAATATGTCCGTGGACCGCGCCTTTATTTTATTACATTTTTATTATGAAGATATATGGCACGGCCAGCGGAATGGATTGGGCAAACAATTCAGCAGAACGCGATGATTGCTTGTGAATTTTATTATTGGCTGTATTCATTTTCACACAATTTATTTTAATGAAATTAAGCCTTTATGCAAGCCTTTCAAGTAATGAATGAACTAATCTAAAATCATCTAAAAATAGTATATTATGCAATTAGTGAATAAAGGACGCATTCAAAGCGAGGGCCATAGGTGAATCACGAGCAAGTGAAGGATTCTAACGACTGAATTCATGATGATTGAATCACGACTGTAGGGAGTGATTCAAGTGTTAGAATCCTGAACGACGCGAGCGATTCATGGCCCTCGACATAAATCCGTTTTATTCAAGATTTGCATACTATACTTTATACCATGACTACGAGAAAAAGAACTTGCAACTTCGAGTATGTTGTTATGTCAATGTTATGCCTTGTTTTTTATAGTAACTACACCGAAGCATAGAATACATACTCCATAATGTCGATCAGTCGATGACTTCTTTTTCGACAACTCATTAAAATAAGTTAGGAAAACAGACTCTGAAAATGTGCTCAGCTTGATTTTCATTTTTCCATTTGCAAAACTCATCGTAGGCTTTGATGTAAACCAGCTGTGATTTGTTAGGTACCAAATGTTCTACTATATCGGCCCTCTCTTTCATAAACTCAGGTGTTAAACACATCTTCTTCATCACTTGAAAACATGAAACTTTTTGTTCGTACAACTTACAATATTTAAAATAGCGCCAATTTACTAATGACAGCAAAGAACACAAAACAGTTTTTATTCTAATGCTAAACTCCTGTTCGAAAATCAAATCAAATAGGAGTTTGTATAGCATTGAGATGGATTTCGATGTTCGGTGTGTTCTAAATTCAAACACCAAATCAGTGATTAAAAGTGCTTTTTATTCACTGTTTTCAGTGAATAAAATAAGCTTTTTAGAGGGGAAATGGTATATACACTTCTCATCAGAAAAATCGAAACACCTTGCAAGTTTATGTTTTGTAAGGATTACCAGAAAAATGTGTATATTTAGGAATATAATTATGACAAATGTCGTTTAATAGTGAATAATATGAGGTTTTCAAATCCTAATGTTAATGTTCTTAATTCAAATCACATTTTCATAGGTTTCGTTTTTTTTATAACAAGTTATTTTTACCCTGTATGGAGTATGAAGGAAATTGATAAAACAACACAAGTAAATGAAAAAAAAAGCTAAGAAACGTTTATTTAATAACTTGTATTACTCCGTTTACGTTAACGTTTATTTAATAACTTGTATTACCCCGAGCTCTTATTACTGCTTCCATACGGTTCTTCATCGATCGGATGAGAGTCACGATCAAATGTTGTGGCATTCCATTACATTCCTCTTGGATTGCATTTTGCAGCTGGCTAAGAGTTTCTGAGGCAGGATCTCTTGCACGAATTCGTCTCTTTAGTTCATCCCATAGATGTTCAATCGGATTCATGTCCGGGCTTCTTGCTGGCCATAATGGAGATACTGACTTCGGTAACATAATCTCGTACGACCCTCGCGGTGTGAGCCCTAGCATTGTCGTGCATGAATATGAAACCGTTGCCAATAAAATGTGCATAGGGCATCACGTGAGGCTCAAGGCACTGTTCGATGTACCGATGACTGTTTAGTGCAGGCAGACGTGGCCCAGATACAAAGACAAGCTCTGTCTTACCGTCGCCGCTGATTCCTCCCCAAACCGTCCACGAACCGCCACCATAGCTGACCCTTTCTTCAATGCAGCATTGTGCGAAGCGTTCTCCATCTCTTCTGTAGACCTTGTTCCTTCCGTCGTTACCATACAGCATAATTTTACACTCATCAGAAAAGAGGACTTTGTTCCACTGGAGGTATGACCAATTTAGGTGCTCACGTGCAAAGTTAAGCCGCGCTCTTCGATGGTCTGCAGTTAATTTCGGCCCATGTGCTGGCTTGTGCGGTACCAGTCCACGTTCCTTCAACCTTCTTCTAATTGTAGAGTCACTTACAGCTACCCTACGTCTAACATGAAGCTGCTGCTGCAGTTGAAAACCATTAAGGCGTCGATTTCGTAAAGAAGTTGTTGCAATAAATCGATCATCTCGATCCGAAGTGACCCGATTCCTGCCAGATCCTGAACGGCGTGTAAACAAACCAGTCTCCCGATAGCGTTTGTAGACTCTATGAACAGACGACAGGCTTAGATGCAATCTTTCAGCCACAACACGCTGACTAAGTCCAGAATCCAGCAATGCCACCACTTGGGCGGCTTCTGCGGGCGAAGTATCCATATTTTCTAGAAAAAAGACGTCCCACAGTCACAGTACACACACACAGTATACAGAACACAGAACAAAAAGTTTTAAGATAAGCGCTAATTTTTAGTTTTCAAAGGTGAAATGTACTCCAACTTTAAACACACATTTGTCTCAAAACAGTGAATCATTTCATTTATAGGATAAACAAATGAAATTCTAATTTTGAATTTTTGCTTATCACTGTAATGGCCAAACTGCCAGCTATACAATCATGTGATTTTACTCATGGAATGGAAACTTTTTTGTGTTAAATTAGGACAGAAACCATAACAACTGAAGTGTTTCGATTTTTCTGATGAGAAGTGTATTATGTTGTTTTGCCGTCAACTAGTCTATTTCTATTATGTCCCAGCTTTATTGGGTAAGAAGATGTAGGGTGATGTAGGGTAGGGGAAATAATATATCATAAGATGGTTCCTGTTAATATACAGGCGGCGCTTTTTAACTTTGTCTCACCCGCTGCCGCGGCTCTTGCTATCTAGCAATCTCTAAAAGCTTTTGATTTAAAAGCGATTTATTTTAAATCTTTCATTCATTTCATCTCACGTAAATATAATAAAAGTAGATATCGTTAACGCGTGCCCGTTAAATTAACTCGATAGATACCAGGGGCGGTGAAGCGCTGAAGCGGTGAAGATACGGCAATTCAATCACGCGGCCATTACGCCACACGTCGTCTCTAGTTCGCTCCTCCCGCCCCTCGGGCGATACAAGCCGGAGGGTGCTGAGCCCTTGCGAAATTGCGAATGCATCTCCGTACGGCTATGGTGTTCTGGTACATTTATTGCATATTTTTGACTTTTGATTTTAGGGTCCGATAATGTTGGCAATTCACTTATATTAAAAATGGGTTATATTGATTTGCAACATAATAGTAAGAAAAAATACCTACTTCCTGACTTCTTTTCCCTGTTGATAATACTAAACACTCCAACAAACAGGCGCGACATCGCGGGCGCGACATGCGCATGCATTGCCTGTCGCGCCCGCGATATCGCGCCAGTTTGCACGAGTCGTTAAGCTGTAATCCGTTGGATCTATCTTTATTTGGATTCCATTTTAAGACTCAGTGTGTAGATATGGTTCTTACCTGAAAAGAAAAAAAATTGGATTCAATACATATTTCGCACTTCACACATCTAAAGAGGCAAGTAATTAGGTAGCTACCACTTTCAAACTACCTAGGTAAATCTACTTATAAAAGTTAAACATTGGACATAGCATTGGCTGACTTAGTTCGCAAATCACAGTTGCTAATGCTTTAGAAAACTTTATGTTTGACATGTCGCCAAATTAGTGTATTGCAAATACAACATAATAATACAATAAAACCAATCCAAAGCAAGGGCGGATCACCAGTTTCCTTTCACGAGTAGCGCGTTCTTTGTTTCCAGATATGAAATGGGTGCCCTACATAATATAGCAAGTGATAGTGAATCATAAAATGTTTCGGATGTATTGGTACCAGGGCAGTAGTATCACGTAACAATACCGCAGTGCAGGCGGCGGGCGCGGGCGCGGCATGTGCGCTGCTGGACTGCACAAAACTGTCCCGGGAATGCAACTTTCTTTTTTCTTCTCACAAAAAATTGCTCTTTCATAGTTTCTTCTTTTATATTGTTTCGAAACTTAATTAAAAATTCTTTGTTGAGGTAACTGCAGTGAACTGAAATGAGTTGCTTTGAGTTAAACAAATTTTGTCTAGCACAATAAAGTTTGTAGGCAAGCAACTTTTCTTAGGCATGGAAAACTGTCGCTGTTGTTCTAACGACAAAAAAATTCATTTGAGTAAAATATTCAAACATACTTCGACAAACAAAGGAATAAAATGTTTAGATAGGCGCGGGGTCAGAGGCTGAATTTAAATGAAACCCTGCGGACGTCACTTGTTAAATAGAACATTGAAGGAACGCTCTAAATGTCACTGATCCTGCGAGTGCAATATAGCGACTGTCATAAAAATGTTGTAAACAGCCCGAGGGCGGCGGCGAAAATGAAAAAGAAGCATTTAGACGAGCTGTAAACTGCCGACTTATTAATTTAAAGATCGTAAAATAAAGGCGTTCTCTACAGACTGTTATTAATAACGTTTGTAATGAGGGACCAGTTCCTCTCACAAAAAACCTTATGTAATAAAAACTGGCTTCAATATGTAATCTCGACGAACAGACTGTCAAAAGACGACCCTTACATTGTACGGGGTCGCCAGTTTCGCTAGGAAACATACAGAAACAAGTAGGTAGGTAAAAATAAAGTTACGATTTCGGAACTTCGCGTACTTCGCATTGAAATCACTAATAGCTACCACACCTTCGTTAATAAAAAAAAAGGGAACAGGGGCTTGTGGCTAAGAAATAACAGCCGCACAGTTCGATCAATAGGTTAAGCTACGCTTGCCGCGGTTGGTCCATAGATGGGTGACCATCTTTACATACCAAGACCCCTCCGTGCCTCGGAAAGCACGTTAAGCCGTTGGTCCCGGCTGTCATTTGTAGATCTTTGACAGTTGTTACGGGTCGTCAGAAGCCCGAAAGTCTGACAACAGGTCTTACCAAGGGGTATCGTGTTACCCAGTAACTGGGTTGTGGAGGTCAGATAGGCAGTCGCTCCATGTAAAATACTGGCTGGTATTCAGCTGCATCCGGTTAGACTGAAAGCCGAACCCATTATAGTTGGGAAAAGGCTAGACAGATGATGATCTTCGTTAATAACTAATCATAAGTAAGTCTTATTTATGTTTGTGTTCTCAATAGACGTTCATATATCATTAATGAGTGAGGAATGTTCGTAAACGACTTATGAAACTCTTTTCCGTGTTTTTGTGTCACTTATGGCACGTTGTGTTGAGAAGGCCACAAGACGCGTGCGCCGCGCGGGCGTCATGCGGTGTGACGAGGGTTGACGACGTGCCCACTGCTAAATTGCGAGCAATCTCTGTTTCGCCCCTGATTTCCTGGTGCGACCAATCATGTTAAATTACACTCATGTTGATTTTCCTCGTATAAATCAAAGATACAATAGAAAATAGAACTAGTGATAAAACGTTGTTTAACGTTATATCATACGATTCAGTCGAAACCGACTATTAACTTATTTGAATATTTTGAATTCGCGCTGTAACAAAATGTATTAGCAAGTTAATAGTCAAATAAACGCAGCAAAGTAGGTACCTACAGATAAGTGAACACGCTGTAGTCGGTAGTGTAGGGCCGCGAATAAAACAAACAGGTTCCCGCGTTTCTGTTTCCAATTATTCAGAGTCGGCGTCGTATCACGACAAAACTCATCTAACTTTCTGCCGCGGCGCGAACGCCGCGTGCAGATGTGAATAATTCTACGAATTTCGGTGAAATTTCGCGAAAACTCCTCACGTTATGAGGCGAGAAGTTTTTTCGCTTCTATAGAATCTCTGGTGTGTGAAGAGGGTTTAATTTTGTGTTATCTCGAGTCGAGTGTTATCGCAGTAATTCATTCGTTCTACATTGGGAGTGTTTGTTTTGATTATATTTCGCGAAAAGCAAATTTGTAATTGGGTTGAAAATAAAAAGAAAAAGAAATAGCAAAGCTGTTTTCCCGCGCAACGAATGAGAAAGCTAAGCGATTTGTAGTTAGGAAAAGTGAACGAGAAAACGTTTTGATGAAAACTGCAGCAAACGGAGTAGAGAATACACAGGAAGTATTAGGTGTTTGTGAGTACAGGGCGACAGTTAAAATATCAGCAGCTTGTCGTGGAGCAGATATTTATTTTGGGGAAGGAGCATCCGGCGGGAGCCGCCAGCCGCCGCCGACGACGAGATTGAAAACAATTTCCTCTACGACAGATGTCTACGATTCTATCAATACATTGATATATTTATTTACGTTACCTCCCATTTATTGCTTCTTTTCTTTTTTCCCAACATTAATCTTTTTTTTCCACTAACGAACGATACTTTCCGTCGCAGTCGGAACTTTTAAACGGGGAGTCAGTTCCACGCTTCATTTCCAAGTTTTCTTACTTATTTGTTTTGTTTTGAATTACCGATGTTACTTTCGTTCACTTTGAAATCACGAAATACGGAAAGATGACCGATTGCGACTACTTATCAACACTCGTTATATTATTGTGAGTGTCATGCATCAAATACAATAGAATTAATTCTGGGGCTAATGTTATTACGTGGAGGACCAACAGTACAAGAAGAAAGATGTCTGCCTGCTCGAAGGCGCGTTTCTCGTTGGCGCATAATAATTCTGCCGCTAAATGAAATTAAGACGGTGTCGGTCGAGTGGCTCTGTAGCCGAGTGTAGCCGTCGGTACTTGTACAGTTATACACAAAATACACAAGCTCGTTTGTTGGCGACTCCTTTTCATGCTAATTTAATTTGTCCCCAACGTTCAGAACATTTTTGGCATGACTTTATATTGCTCCAATGTAAAAAACAAGGAAAATATATTATTTGTACGCACCCTTCTTTGTGGCAGTCGGAAATTAAGAATATAATTAGAATTTTGTTTCTATATCCTTATAGGGATGCGTTTGTAACTTTTTAGTTACAGATTACCTATCCCTTCAGATTGTCTATGAAAAAGAAAAACCGTTTTATAATTCGCCGATTGTAAAACGGACAATGTTAATCAGAATTCTATTAAAAAGTTTTATAATAAAAAGCTTATCAAAAATCTAGCTTGTTATTAAAGTGTGTGGAGTTGGAGGGCAATGAAAAGCATCGTTATGTCTACGATAAACGGTACTTCATGGAGCATTTGGCCCCGAACGACCGACTTGGAGAAACTTTTCCAATTTCCAAAAAAGTTTTAAATGTTGCAGCATTCCCTTGGTGTTGGTTGTTGCAGCATTCCCAGGTGTTGTGCCGCGGATCTAATCGGATGAATGACAATTAAGTCGGACAACATGACTGACACGAAGATTAAACTAAACAAATTAAAAAGACAAAGTTTAAACTTCTAAAATGACTTATATAATTATTGTTATGAAGTAGGTATTCAGGGAAAGTATCGAATGAATTAGCTATCACAATTTTAAAAAAAACCTCGATCCGCATGTGATTACATCAGGATAACGAACCTAACTTCGGTATTCTATTAATATACATGTCACGTTCGGTTCTACGCAAAAATTAGCTGTGTGAAAAACGAACAAACCCAAAAAAAGGAATAGGTGTTGCTAACGCGTGTGCCGCGACAACATGAAGCCGAGAGCAAAATAAACCGAAAAATATACAAAATACGTTGCGGTGAACGTGATGATATTAAAAAAGCGAAATATAAAAAGTAAAGGCTTGAATTTGTTTGTTGTTTTTGTATTATTTTTCTTTCATGAACCGAAACGCTTCCGGTGGTAATACCTTTGTATGCATTACGGACTGAAACAATGAACATGTCCGAATTTCGTGGAAAAATGTTTAACTTCGCTATACTCGTACCGCACCGAACAAAATAAGGAAAACGTGTGAACAATGCAATCCGACATTGATTGTCTTCTTTTTTTTACAAAGTGAGTGGAATTTTACAAATTTTAAGATACACCGATACACCGATACACCCTCGATACACCGTTGTTAGCAAAAATAATAAACTTTAAACACCAAAATTTTAAAGTTAATTTCATTATGCTAGTAAAAAATGCACATGTCGGAATTTCAAACTATCGCAAGGATCGTGTTCTATCATTAGTGATAATAATGAGAACGAGGATGTCCACTTTGGAACACATTACTGAATGAATCCGATGGCTCTCGGAGCTCTTGTTAAGCCAGTCCTCGATCCAGCGAAATATCCGAATATACGTTTGATACTCCTTTTTGTGAACGCTTCTCGGCTTCTGGATAAGCGAAAACGTAAAAGGAACGAAGTGTTTTGTTTGAACTTAGGTCTGTGTACGTCAGACTGTGAAAATTATTGTAAAGAAATCTTTTGTTGTTATTGCCTAAACTGGATTCAGACAATCCGAATTAGAGCTGGAGTCGTTAGATTCTACGACGCCATAAAAGTAATACAATTTTACGATAGCTTCAACAATTTTCATTGTCGACGACCTTTGTTATCAATGACAAAGGCATTGTCAGGACCAAAATAAACATATACCTTTCTCATTTGTAAAAAATACAGTGGACTCTCTAAATTAGAATTGAAGACTTCTCGTCGGTTTCTCAGATGTCACGATAAGTCTGGGAGCGGCGCGCGGAGGTCTCGTCCCTTTCTTGTCTCGGCCCTCGTTACGGATATTGCTCCGTAATGTAATGACGATCGATTATTCAGATTCCAACTTTAATCTCGCCAATATGTCGACAGATCGAATCACTATTGAGAAGGGATAATCTTTACATTAGGAACAAAGGCACTATATTTAGCAAACATTAATTCAATAGAAGTATATTTAGAATGTATTGTGTGCCTGTTATGTTGCTCCTATTGTACTGGTAGCATTTTCATGTTTTCGAGTAAGCTCTTCTCTTTTTCGCCACGTTATTTCGCGAAAAACATTTTTTTATCACCCTTTCACGGATTATTATCTGTGCATAGTAGATAATTACTGTGTTGTAAAAAGAAGGCACAAACAAATAGGCTTGTTTTAAGGGATTACATTCAAAAAGCTTTTGCTTCGTATCGCACAATTTCCGCAAAAAAAAGTTTTTCAACGAGATTATTTACTGCGAGAGGCTAATTATATTAAAATGTTAAGTTTGTTCTTGGCATGAATTTATCCCAAAAACAAAATTACTTACTTTGTACTTATTTTAAAAACATGTTCTCCCGCACGTTCCAACTGCAAATGTAAGTTTGTTCGCACAATATTGGGAGATTTACCATGTTTTTTAAGACCATAGACTTCTTATATGTTTTCCTGTAATCTATACGTAAAGAACCTTTGTCTGTTATTTTTTTTTAAATTTTACAGCTGATCTGGAAGCATGATTACTTTTCATCTATTCTTTTAAATATCTTTAAAAGTATTTATTCTGAATTTATAAACAATATTTGAGATTCTCACAACAAACCCTTTCATTCGAGTCAAACGGTACAGTTTGCAAAACTTTTATTTTTATTTTCCAATTTGCCCCCGAAAAGTGACCCCAATTCAAAATTCATTTATTTACGTTAAACGTCCGTATTTGGGTCACAGAAATTCATATGTGTACCAAATTTCAACTAAATTGGTCCAGTAGATTCGGAGCAAATTGGCTGTGACAGACGGACAACCAGCCAGACAGACACCTATAAGGGTTCCGTTTTTCCTTTTTGGGTACGGACCCCCAAAAAACCCTAATACATAAATAAACTCTTATTTATTTAGTTGTAAGATTGTCAACTGATTAAATAATTCATTTCAGAGTGTAACATCTAAGAGAGGCATGTGAGACCCGGTGAGCAGTGCGGTACATTTAAGAGTGGTCCATTAATCCCGCATGGACGTCCCGGAGCCCGAGACGTGTGTCCTTATGCATAATTACATTGGATCCCATCCGTCTCCGTCTCTTCGTCCGCGGCCGCCGCACTCCTCACCACAGCCGCAGGTGTACACGATCCTACACACGTACATATGTGCCGAGATAAAGGACATGTTCTGCACTCAATTAAATGAATCTAGTTAGATCTGGGACGGGTGTAACACTGGAATATTCTGCTTTATTTTATTAGGCTTTCGGTACGAATAGGAATGTGGATTTCGTACCTAAAGGTTATAGTATCTTGATTCAGTAGAGGTACACTACACAATGTGTCACCAAATCTTTCCTTCTTCATATCGACTATTTCTGTATGTATCTAACTATGCCTACATCTATATCAATTACTGTGTGCATACTCATGTTTCGGACAAATAAATAATCTATTCTATTCCACTACAGTTACTATAATGCAGAATTATGACGGTCACATTTGCAAGTGAATTATTTAAATGTCGAGTTAAAATTTCCATGTGACCCTGTAATCGCGGCTCAGCGGTCTGTCATTACAGTGTAATGAAGCCTGTCGTATGAATTAATGTTACCACGCACTCTTACGTCATCGTTATGACAAGTTGAGTGACGTCACCGACCCTGGAACGCTTTCAGATTAAATTAAAACACAATCAAGTAAATGACTCCAAGCTTTTAAAGTAACAGCGCTTAATCTAATAATACACGAATACATTTGATACAATCCAGTTCTACTGACGGTGATTGTTGAAAAATACTGTTTGGTAATTAAATCAAAAGTTTTTAGGTTAAGCGGAATGCTTTGTTTTTGAACAAACTTTGAATGAACGCCTTATTGGTTCAACCATGGTCGGAAAAGTGGGATATTCAATTTGACTGTTATTTTTTCTATTCACGTTGACACGATTTGCCTGTAATGCTCGTTCGAGGACAAACTGCCAAAATACAAACCCTGGCTTAGTTTGGGAATCAGTTTAAGTTCCTAAAGCAAAAAATAAATAATACTGTAGCTATGCACCAAATTCTTGTGAATGCTCTCATTATTTTGTGACATTTAACTGTTTTTTACTTTACATTTTTTTTCACTTGTAGTTTTAACTATAAAATTACCTCACAGTTAACGTTCAGTATTTAAATGCTCGCTATATGAAAACCACTACCTACCCCGTGAAGCGAGTTCGAATAGATTGTACCAGATATTATTATATTATACTACCGTACTAATATCCCTGTGGTCGTACCTTGTAATACGACGAGACTGTTTATGTATCTCACGAGTGTATTAACCAGCTGTTTCTTAGTATTATGGACGATGAATTCCAGCTTACGAGTACAACATCACGAAAAGGTCACTAGCATATAACATGGTCAGTAGTGGTGACTATGGCGTCCATACAACTGCGCATAGATATACAACAATAATAGTGGGTAGCATTGGCATTAGGGGTGCAATAACACTAAACCAACACGACCTAGTTGGAGTAGCAAAGCACAATTAAACTAAAAGACGTTTCGAAAAACAAACAGCCGAAAAACGTAACGAAGCAATTACTGGCGGCAAACGAGCGCCATTTTGTCGATGGAAACAGAGAAAAGAAATGGCTTCATTAAAATCTTCCTCTTTTTTGCGAGTGGACAAACAACATGTAAGTGCGTACCTATCTAATATTCATTTCAATGCGTTTTTGGTTGGCAATGGGCTCAAACAGAAAAGCTCGCTCCATACCTCCTGTATGGAGCGAGTGTTTTGGGAACCAAGCTTTTAAATAGGGATATCTAAAGATAATTAATAATTTATTCGATGCAGATGTGATCACTAACACAGTCTTCAACTTCTGTGCACACAGATACATTTCATTACTTAAAATTAGACACGACCATGAATGAAACAGCACAAGAAGCTATAAAACTTTGCCAAGTGGATCCTCAGTTTAAAGGGACTTAGCTACAACTGTAAGGCGGAGTTAGGAATTAGGTAAACCGCTGCCAGACATCTGTAGCGGAGACGTGAGCCAGCTAATGTACGCGAGTTAATTCCACCGCAGATAACGTTACCACGCCATGTCTCATGCAACTTTAGTGAACAGAGATACGGATCTAATCGAGTTTGTCACAGTCATAATTGTATCGCTGCGTGAGCTAAACGTAACATGCACATGGTGTTTATTTAATTAATCAACCGAATGGGCGCCTCGTTGGTTTAACTCCCATTGCACCACTAATCACCAAAAAAGCTTAGCGATAAAAAAAAAACCATTATTCTGTTTGTGTCAACCGTTTCAAGATGATAGAGATAGAATGATGTTACAAATAATATTTTAACGCTAAGCGCATTAGTGATTTGTGCTGCAAGTGGCCCTGTCTACGGGTTAAGTAAATCCAATATGCTACATGACACTAATGTAATTCAAGAATGCCATGTAGTTTTACACCCACTATACTTAGGCAAATACCCAAAACATCGCCTTAATTCGCCGTAAAACGATTTTGCGGACGGACACGCACGGCAGACGACCACAGACCGCCACGCACCGCGCACCAAGGAACTTCAGATGTCTGCGATACCCCGCACGTACACCTTCCCACGGTGCGTCGTACGGGCTCGTCTGTGTCAGTCCGCAATATGGCGCACCGTCGGATCTCGGCAATCCGACGATCCGCGATTTTGCGGACGGACACGCACGGCAGACGACCACAGACCGCCACGCACCGCGCACCAAGGAACTTCAGATGCCTGCGATACCCCGCACGTACACCTTCCCACGGTGCATCGTACGGGCTCGTCTGTGTCCGTCCGCAATATGGCGCACCGTCGGATCTCGGCATATAAGACAGCATTAATAATGAAATATTCATGCGGAAACAATCTGCTGATGTCGGGCGGATGGACAGGCTCGATGGACCCGTCCAACTGAACCCTGCACGTTACAATATAACTTCTATACATTTAGACGTAAAGTTTAATCCGTACGCAAAGTTAAAGTAGAATGGTGGAATGTTACAAATAAGGGCGGCCCATATCGACGTAACGCGGGCCCCATAACAATAAGCATAATCTAAATGGCTCGGATTTGTTCGACATGTGAGCTTATGGGGCTGCGAGGGCGCCCACTCGTGCGGTTGTGCTGATTGCGAGGTTTTACCCACGCTTCAGAGACGAACGAGGTTCTTTTCAGAGTCTTTTGATGCTGGAAATTGCTGAAGTTTAATAAATCAGCTTCCATTTTTATTATTTTTATATCTGACGTTTGAGGAAGTATCAACGTTGACTCAAAGATATTAAGTAAAGTTAATTCAACAGATTTGAGAGTTTCGATGTCTTCATTCGATACAGATAATAGAATACGATACATTCGATATACTATCATTACCCACGCCTGAACAGCACTCCATGACAATACTTCACATTTACAACATTATTACGCACATGACACAAATGGCACTCGTGAAACAACTGTGCGCCTTCGTTAGTGACTATGGAAATACTGGTGGTGATATAAAGCGAGTGTATCAAACACGAGGGCTCGTGGCACTCACGTGGAGGGCCGCATCGAGCGCTCGGGCCAATTAGGGCTCCAGCCAGCGCGAGAGGCTCTTCACTTGGCCGCTTAGCCTCCAAGCTTCTCCAGACGTGTACACTTAATCGCCAAGTTTATTATACTAAAACAAGTGAGCGTTCTCATAACATTGTTTGACGTCCACAAACTTTTGGAAAATATTTTCTTTGCTAGTCGGACATTTCATGACGTGGATGGATCGTTAATCTAAAATGCTAGGGATTTTTTTGATTCGGCTCCCTTTCGGCCGTGACAGTAATTTCAGACATCTACTTTATATTGTCTACGGCTTCGTGAAATATTCATCGCACTCTCGTGTTTACACATCATGTTTTTATTGTCTAATCTTGTCCCGTTTCTAGGTGAGCCAAAATGGGGACCTAAATCGGGATATATTTTCTAATAAAATATTGACTAAACAAATAAACCTAATATTCTGTACAGGGTAGTGTGTTAGGGCCTTTGTACACACACGTTTTTCTTGCTGTGAAAAACTACGGGTTAATCGACATGTGTAGGCATGGTCGACGGTGTTGTAGGTATGGATCACTATGGAAGCTTGTTGACAGACACGTTTTTCCTGCCGTTAAGAAACCGGGCCTTGACATATCCATTGTATCGTAGACATTCTTGAATATTTTATTGTTAGAGTTATTAAACAAACAATTAAGAATATATGATAAGCGTAAGCAGCAGTAAACAGCACACTTGATACGATCTTTGCTTATGTATTATTTAATGAATGCAAGCTCCATTGCTGCCTTTGACCCCGTTCTAAATAGTTTAATTCTAAATAGTTTATAATGTTCATCACAAAATTCTCCACATTTGTAAATATCAAGAATAATTAATGAATAATAAATGATGCATTGAAATACATTACATTAAGCCTATTAAATGAAGATGATGATGATGCATGATTCTTTATGAAAAATAGTATGAGGAAAATAGAGTGAGGAAATATGATTTATTGTATGAAATAAAATCAAAGAAAGGCCCGTCACCGCGAATTACATACTCATGAAGATGGAGCCGAGGTCGTCAGTAGGCCTAACATGACACACGCGACAACTACTCACGCGAGAGTGAGTAATTTTTGTCTATTTCGTCACTTTTCTCGTTTTTTGACAGCGCTGCCATACAAAATACTCGACTCGTTGACAGAACGAGTCGAGAACTTGATGTTTTCTCTACAAACCCTAACATGACACCCAAGATATCTCGACTTTTGACAATTAAACAAGAGATAATCTCCGATTCTTCTGTCATTTACTCGTCGTCGATTTTTACGAGGAGATGAGTAGACAAAATTATTAGGTATACAAAAAAAAAAAAAAAATCTCCATAATAACATGGCAATTTCTTAAAATGTTCTTATTTTAGTCATAATTTTATTTTGCAATATAATATGTAATATATAATAATGAAAACACTTAGTTTTAAACTACTAGCTATATTGGAACGAATGTTCCTTTCAGCAGCCACGAGAGAAACTGTGGCGGAGTGGAGCACTATTAAGTAGATGAGCATCACTTTCAGTAATAACCAGTCACTTTGGCAATTATGGTGATTAGTGAAGTCTAGGGATTATCGCTGTATGGCAGTATCGTACCTTCGCAACAGAATAGGATGGTGATTAAGTACGTTTAGTATTTTGTGGTTATAATAGCGAAATCAACTCCAGCTGCATATTTAACTGAACATCAGTCCTTTTGGCAAGTGTGGTGATTAACAAAATTTGCAATAACACGGGTTGTATACCTTCGCTTTATCAAATGGCGATCATCGGCCCCTTTGTCATTTGTGGTGATTATTTAGTAAGTATACAGGGTGAAATTTAATTCATTGGCATTATTATCCACGTATTCTAACCGTATCGGAATCTATTCTTTTTCATTTATGACAACAATACTTATCGAAAAAGAAATGATATTCAAACAATTGTGCCACTAATTTTCATTTCCGTCATTTTGTATTTTAATTTCGGCATGCCAAAGAAAAATATTTAATTTTAGTAAAAAAAGTCGTTTATAAAAGAGGTGGACGTAAAATTAATATAGTACATACTAATTCCATGCGTAAAATCGAATGAATGAAACCGAACCTTAAGCTGATGTTGCTATCAACAAAATGATTTGTTTTTAATAATTTGCTACATCGGTATCTCGTCACGAGATAGAGAAGTGTCAAAGTGCCTTTTTCGATTATACTCGTGCATAACGGTCATGTTAGGGATTAGAATGACGTCATAATCGACGACAAATTTCGACAAAACGAGAAAAAGAGCGTTCTCGCGCTTGTCATGTTAGCCCTGCAGGAGAGCCTACTGGAGACAATTCGCACGAGATGGAGACGAGCTTCAAATATTTCAACGGTATCGCATTGCACATAAATTGACATTAGGACGCCCTATGTTTAGCAATTAGATGAGACAGCTACGAGCATTTATTAACTTGTAATAACACCGTTATCTTCCCGTTCTACGCAAAAAGACGAAGTCGCTTGAATTACCAAAAAGTTGAGTAAACTTTGCTAATATCGTGTTATCGTAAAATAATTTGGATAAGCTGTTAAGCCATTGCTGCATTGAATTGCATGTGTATGTGGTGACGTGGATGGTTATACATATTATTATTATAGATTTAGACAATATTTTATGTCACGACTGCCCCGTTGGTCTAGCGGTCGCAAGCGCTACTGCTGAGCATGAGGTCCCGGGTTCGATTCTTGGGTCGGGCAAAGTGTTATTGCGTTTTTAGGGCTCCGTAGTCAACAAGGAATCCTTACCTATAGCTGCGCCATGTCCGTCTGTCTGACCGCAGCTTAGCTCATTGACTCTGAGTACTATAAAGCTGTAATTTGGCACGGGTGTACATATTAATCACGCGGAGTGGTTAATATGTACACCTACAATAAAATCATGAAAAATATTTATTTTTAGGGTACCTCCCCTACACATAAATTTTGTATGTTTATTTTTTCTGGCCTTCCCATGGTGTGTCGTTGGAAAGGTCGTTCAAAAATATTGCGAATGTGTGAACACCATTTTTGGATTCATGGATCTGTTTGCGTAATATTAAACTTTGAAGTGCTAATTTTTATTAGAGTCAAGTGTTGAGGCCCCACTTTTTTTTTTTTTTTTTTTTGGGTGGGACATCATCCAATGACTTCTCCCGCTCTGGGTGGAGCGGAAGGGCGTGTCAGACTTTTACTGACTAAAACCCACCCGTGTTCCTTCAGTTGCCTGTTGCCAAGGTCCCGGTATCCCTTTCGGACTAACCCGCAACCCTGGCAGGCATCGGTCCTAGCGGACCCCGCCAATTGTGCTGACATCTCTTTGAGGCGCGCGTGGAACACGACGCGCCATCGACCCGGGCCTGGTCCTGATCGGACGGCGAGCTACCCATTGCTCGCCGTCCGCAAGCCCGCGCCTATGGTGGCCGGGAATCCGCCTGGGATTCCCGACGCCCAGGGCGTCTCCAGCGGCGGCGGCGGTTAGGGGCGTGAGGGCGCAAACTTTGCCTCTCCCGCACGCGTTCCGCCTCCTCCTTCGCGAGCATTACTGCTTCGCAGAAGGAGGTGACTGCTTCCCATGCCCTCTCGCTCCGTACCATGGCCTGGACCAGAGCCGGACGCGAGAGGTCACCGCCGCCAATCGCCTCCAAGAGGACACGGCGGGGCTCCGCCCAAGCGGGGCAGACCTCCACCGTATGCTCCACCGTGTCCTCCGGGCGATCCACACAGTGGTGACACCCGGGCGTTTCCTCCCGCCTTATACGAAACAGGAACCTCCCGAAGCAACCGTGTCCGGTGAGGACCTGCGTCAGGCGGAAGGTGAGGACGCCGTGGCGCCTCTCTAGCCACTCCTCAAAGAGGGGACTTATCGCCGCAATTGTGGCGTGCCCAGCACTGGGTTGCGACAATCGCACTCTCCATGCCGCCATGAGATCCTGCCGGAGCTCTGTCCGCTGAGCCGCGATTTCTCGCGGCAGCGGAGTTACGCCCCGGAATGAGTTGAGGCCCCCCTGGCAACTAAATGGTTGGTTTTGGATATGTGAAAAAATTCACGGCAGTAGTAGGTATATATTATAACGAAATTAAAAGAAAAACTATCACAGCTAAATAGGCTCTACAAGATAACGAGTAATAATCTACCAAATTAAATTTGCATCAATGTTGAGTTTGTTCTTGCAATAAATTCATCTCAACTACGGAACCCTTCATTTTGTGTGGTCCGACACGCACTTGGCCGGTTTTTACATCTGGAATTGCTCAGTAGCAGCCCGGAGTCTGGATTTGTGCCTGGTTGATGGCAATAGGCTCGCCCCTATTACATAGGACTTATCTGGCGAAATGTGAGTGTACTAACTAAAGGTACATCTCTGCCGAACCCTTCGGGGAATACAGGCGTGATGTTATGTTAGATTTTATATTTACATTTTTTTTGGTTTACTTATATTGTAAATTGTTGATTTGTATGTAAATTTTGTCAACGTAAATAAAAAAACTATTTTATAAGTGATTGCACATAAAAAAAAAACTCAACGATAAAGCGCCTACGCGCAGAATTGAATTGGGCTCTCTGCAGCGAGCTAGTCTATAAAGGCACATTGATACAATTCGTACGTAAATATTTGCACTAATACACGCAAACGCGCGTAGTCGGTCCATAGCCGGGGCGGAGCAGCGAGCGACACAGCCGTCCCGTCTCAATGCTCACGCGCGACTGCCGCCTAGGCTTGCAGAAAAAATATCGAAATATCGATATTTTTTGTTCGATATATCGATATTTTCAGGCGATATTTATTATTTCGATATATCGATGTATCGATATAAAATATCAAGTATCGAAAATGTATCAAAAACGATATATTTGCAATAGCAACACCGTTGTCACCACTGACTAAAACCGCTTGAATTCAGAGCCGTAAAAAGCATACTTTTTTCCCAGTTTGGCGTTAAAATAAATACAAAACTTGAACAACATAAAGTAAAAAAAAAGTTTGAAAATCCCACCGATATATCGATATATTTTTTTCGATATATCGAAATCGATATTGATATTTTTATAAATATCGATACGATATATATCGATACTTTTTGATACTTCTTGCATCCCTACTGCCGCCCGCGCCCGCGCAGAGCACCTCTGATCTGAACCTCTATCTCTAAGTGGGGTCATTATCTTTGCAAATATTGATTGATTTAAAAACGCTCTTTCAATTCCTTCTAACCATCAATTTTTCAGTGTAAAAATATTTCCAAACATCAAAGCCGTTTAGAAGTAGTAGGGAATATTAGCCAAAAATAGCGCAAAAACCCCTTTTCAAAAATGTTGTACGTGAATCTATGGCAAACATATATTTTTTTCAGATCTTTTAACCCAGCCGTTAATGAGGAGTAGGCTTTTTAATGTGACCGGAAGTAGCTGTCTTTGGATTTGTATTTTAGTTTTTTGCCACAGACGTCCGAAATTGTTATTTTTCACTTTGGTTTTTTAAGTGGGTTGTTTTTTTTCTGTGAATTTATTTTTTATTTTTCACCTTTTAATTATGATTCCTACCAATTCACAATAGGTAGGTAGGTAGGTAGGGTAGGGTTCTTAGGGTAGGTAGGTGGGATAGGTGGATAAGTAGGTGCGCCGTAGATAAGCACTTAGTGCTACCCGTGCCAAGCCGGGGCGGGCAGCTATAATGTCGTTGTGTAGTGCAGCTATAGTGACGCTATAAATCTCAGTATATAAAGATACTAGGTATCTAGAATTTTAGGGATCATTGTGAAAGTCGGCGGGGCGAGGGCGCGGGACGCGGCTAACTAATCCCCGGCTTACATATCTCGATAAATTGTCACATGGAGCTCTGCGGACGTCATGATGAGTCGCCGGGTTTATCGGAGCGAGTCTGGTGGAAGAATTGATTGAAAGTTAACGCGCCATGATTAGTGTGGGACCACTGAGACCCACGCTGAAATAATGCCCGACGTTGGTTTATGAGCCCAAATCTATCATTTAGAAAGATGGGTTTGCGATGTGACGTGACTTAAAGAGCTTTAGATAGAGTGGATTTAAGAACAAAATCTAACAAAACATTCTGTACGCAGTGTTTCTGTGACAAATTCGATATTCATCGAGTTGTCGAGGTGCTGCTTAAAATTCTGTCCAAATACAACTAATCAATAGAGTACCTTCCAGTTTGCTTCTACATTTTTTATAAAGATAAAGTACAAAATTTCAATAAACTCCTGTGTAAATTTTCAATGTAATTGAATTAATTACGTTAATTGAACGCCAAAATGGATCACCGTCTACCTGAACCGCTATAGATGCGTTATTCCTCGATTGAGCGCACAATTCATAGTGGCTACATTGAGTTCAAGTATTTATATGAAAAATACACATCTTTTCTTCAATACATGTTTACAGAGGAGTTCCTTCTCACGTAGGATGTAAAACAAAAACAACATTTTCGCAGCCGCCATCTTGGATTATATTTTAGTGTTACTTTACCTATTTATTGGCTTTAGCACCCTCGAAAAGTACGAAATCGATACCTATGACGAAAAATTTATAAAAAAGCCGCCTTCTTGGATTTACTTACATTTTGACCTCACTATCGGATTTAGCACCCTCGAAAACCATGAAAACTATATCCATGATGACCAGAAATGAGAAAAAATCAGATCCGACATCTTGGATTTACATTTGACCAAATTCATACTTTCTCTCTCTCTGGGCATGCAGTGTATGCATGAGGGTACAACATAAATGTACAATTTTATCCCACGACACTGCAATTAATCTTTCTCTTTGAATTAGAAGAAGACAGTCGTACGAGTAAGTATAAACGCTTTTAGCGTTACATTTTCTGAAAGTTTACAAGCCGTGTAAAGAAACTTCGACCCAAATGGCTTTCATAATAATTCCACAAAGGCACATTAATTATTTAATTGTGTTATTAAGTCACTACGCCCACCTGATCAGATACCAGGACATTAGGAAGCTGAGGCAGATTACGGAACGAATTATAATAGGTACATACAGCGCTACACGCCGTCCTTTATCAAAAAACCCTCATCACCCGGCACAAAACCGACCAAATAATCCGAGACCACTTGTGGTTATAATAAATATGATATTCTGCGTGTTTTATGTGTACCTAGTAACCAGACATGATAAAGGTTTAGGGTTTGCGTGGACCGTAATGAATCATAAACAAAATTACCTTTGGACGACAATGAGATTTGATTATTTCAATTTTATTCGGAGGCAATAAAAACAAATCATGCCTTTGTGTAGGTTCGCGACGAAGGAACAAACAAAATAAATTGGCTTGCGGTTCCACATCCTCGCATTATATGATTAAAATGTAAAATAGGTTCCTCTTAGTAAAAATGTTCGCATAAAACATAGAAAATCAGATTTAGATTTAAAAGTTTGAGCATGTTGACGCAGACGTCTCGGGGCACGTAAACTTCACATGTTGTTGCTTCTGGGCTCCGCGGAGCGCGCAGCTAACGAGAGTTCAATACAACATAAGTATGAATCAATTTATCAACATCCTGCTGACGGGAGATTTTTGCGAAACTGCCGAACACGAGCGAGAGGAGCTGAGCGGCTAAGTTTGTGACATAATAAAAGGTCGAGTGAGCCGATAATAAAGTATTCTTATTTTTACGCCATTAAACCGCTCGTGTGTGGATGATGATAAAAAGTTACTTAAGCATCATTCAAAAGCGATTTTTAAGTGTTATAACGATAATATACAGGGGATGGTGAAAGCTCTACGCTATTCAGAGGTCATAAAGAGCCTAAGTAGGTAAGTAGCTGGAATCTTTACAAACATATTTCATGTACTTATTATGGTTTTGTATTATAAAAGTAAGCTCTCACGGATACTATTTCTGGTTTTATTTAAACTGGCAGAACACACATTTCGCTAGTTGGAGTACTCAGTAGTTCAACAACCCCGCTTTATCTCGCCCGTCCCGCAGTATTGCTGACTGTATAGACATATCGACATATCGACTGTGGTATAGACAGTATCGACATGGCAGTACTAATGGTATTGCTACAGGCCACTCCTGCCAGCCAGTGGGCTAGCGTTGTGCCATACACAAAGTTAGCGGGGTGCACAAGTGATGTGACAGAGTGATAGATGTGTTCCGTCCGTATGCACCGGTGGTAACAGGCGAGCTCATGAGTTTATGCGCACAGACATATTGACGTGGATTTAAGAGTGATGATGAGTTTTCAAACGAAATACAATTTCTATGTTCCAGTTCCAATTATTCCCAAGTCGCCAATGAGATCGTTAATCTTTCCCCTATGAATTATCTATCAGATTAAAGTAAATGATGTGCCTGAAGCAATAAATGTAGGTATAACAGATTCGTCAACCTAACTCAATAAATTCACGTGAATAATTTGTTTAATAGTGATACAGGTTGAAATCGAGGACGTTTCCATAGAACTTGTCTTGTGTCGGGCGGTTCATTTGGCTAGATTTATCTTCTGCCCAATACGCCCAGTACCACCGCAGAGCAATTACAGTCATTTTGCGAATTTCCTGACACTTGGTGTGATATGTAGCTGCAGTGTGAAATATAGAGCTGTCATTATTTTGTGAAACATCTGGCCATGGAATATGTCATTATCTAGTGAAATACTAACTTATAGTACCTACATAATCCTAGGCTTTGAATAGACAAATACTACCCTACTAACAAATAATACGGGAACAAGACGCAGTGACAAACATTCAAATAAACGGAATTCACTCCACAATGTGATGATGTCTAGGCAATCCCGCAAAATCCGAGCGGCGTCACACAAATCCTTCAATAAACAAGTGCCAAACAAAAAGTGCGCTCGTCGAGAAACAAACAATTGTAATGGCAGACAGCGCGCACAAAAACAGAATTAACACGAAGTGGCGCAGCGAGCCTCGTCAATCACCACAAGCGAGACAGAAGAACTTACTACTTTTGTCAATTCACTCGCTTGTCACTACTCACTACGTCAGCTGACTTACTACTATCAAGAACAAGACTATGATATAGATTGCATTTTCTGGCCCTTCCGACAACAGCCATAATACTTAATTTACTAACAAGTTTCGAACCATAATTCAGCGAAACGATTAACATTACTCTGTCACCAACATAATCCTCTGAATAAGTGAGCTTGATGCTTTGAATGTAACAACACTGTTCTTGTGGACGTTAGACAACACATTTAAGTCGTACATGTCTTTTACTTTACGTTGTTAACGAAGGCACACAAGTAGCTAATTATGTTTGTAGTGCAGTTGTTTACAACTAAGTACGTGTCACGAACTAAAGGTAATTAAGGCATCATAAGGAGTAGGAGCGGTGCGCGCCGCTAAGGCGACAGTTACTGTTATGAATGTCAATTACGGAAAGTTTCGCAATATGGTGCGAGACGTGGGCGCCGCCTACTAGTCGATAATGAAAACTTGCCATCACCTACCACCGCGTTATGAGTTCCTGGTATCGATACGAGGTAGTTTATATGCTAAAAAGAAACAGCAGTAACTTTAAACTTGTAATATTCTCCACACAGACACAGGGTTCAATAGGAGACTACGTTCAAAGGTTGAATGAAAATATTAAAGCAATGGTGATTAATACTCGAAACCCCATAAAACGGTGGGTTAGTGAAGGCGATCTATCACGGGAACCGTTCCTCAATTACACGGGACACCATGACTGATGGCGTACCCCGGGAACTAGCTAATAGAGACGAAAAATATACGCTGGAAACTGAAAAGTTGACAAAATAACTAGAAAAATATTTAACGGAGATTGATTAAGAAATATTACTAGTTACAGGAAGGTCTTTTAACGATATTTTTTTAAATAAACGAAGTTGTGAAAGAGGCTAAACAGCCTTTGCCCAGCAGTGTGATGTTATTAGCTAGTGCAGGGTAGAACAGAATAGTGAAACTACATATACTAGATGAAAACATTGATGGACTTAAAACCTACACTTTTACTTTTCGCTAAAGATGTTCATCAGACTATTTATCAAGATGATAAAAAATAAAATAAAGATCTGAAAATGTGAGATATTTCATAAATAAATTTATTTTACCACCAGACAAGTATTAATGAACTGAATATCTAAAAATCACCGGCGCGAATTAAGCGTCTCACTGGAGCGACGTTTTCCAGCTAACCTAATTTCATTTATACCAAATCAGCCTGTCAAGTTTAATCTCTATTTGCGTACCACTAGAACTGCGGTCTAGATTTTGCTAAACGATTTTGATATAATATTTGACGTTGATGCTTTTAGTTTTTCAATCAGCGAGGGACATCGTCGGAGTAAATGGATGCTTTTGCCATGACAAATTGGCATATAGATAACCGTTGTTTCAGAGAGTTTTACTAACAGGCGAGTATGTGAATTCGGAACTCGAAATAATTGAAATTCAATCAATCACCTACAAGGGCATGCCTCCAATCCGCGTTTGATCGTGTCAGAAGCGCTCGGATCCTAGGCCTTGATGCACGCCGGAAGGCTCCGGCAAGCCGCCAAAATAACGACGAGCCGGCGCCAAGATTCAATTTGCAGTGCACTCCTGCCGCCCTGGTAGCCAGCCGGTTAAAACTTGCCAAATTGGACAATCGCCGTATGAAAACTGAACTGGGTTTTTATGCCATTTGTGAATTTTACTCAATTCTGCTAACTAACTGAGCTCCCTAGGCAAAGTTTACGGGGATTTAATTTTTTTTTTTAGTTTAGATTCGGATTGCGCCTATAAATACATCATAGGCTACATATTATTATATTACCTACGTAGATTGTTTGTTTCAGATAAAAATTGACCTTGCATTATTACATAAGAATAATGTTATGCTGGATTAATAAGTCAGAGAGGAGGCCTGTGTCCCGGCAATTGGAAAATTATAGGCTGATTATGCTAAGTTTAGATAAGTTTTAAAAATCAATCGCAGACATATAATAGAAATCTAATATTAACTTTCTGAAATAGGTAACAGGTAACATTTAATTTAGTTTTATGTGGAAGTTAAAAATTAAAAATTCATTTCTAAACGAGTATATAAGGAACAATAACAATGCATGAGGCTTTTAATTTATACAAGCACCGGCAGATGGAAAATTATAAGATTGTCAAACGAAAGTTATTATATATAAACCTTAAAATTTAATAACCACCCGCAAAATACGTAAACAATAAACATAGGTACTTCCTAAATATTTGATATTAACTTACGCAAAATATAAACCAGTTATTACAGTCACTCTGGAGCTACTTTCATCGAAGAGCCGAAATTATTAATATCCGAATGGTGCCAAAATGATACCCGGAGGAACAATAAAGTGAATCCAAAGTTAATGGCAGTAAGATTCATTTTGGAGGAACCATTTTCAAACAGGCCGCATTTAATTTTGAAGTAGGAGCTTTAATTTCAATAGTCTCGTAATATTGCAATCCGATTTTAATTGCGGAGATACGAACGCGGTTCTCGAGTTTATAACAAATATTGTTCACTGCGAAACAACATAAATTAGAATCCTAAAACAAGTTCCAGTTTAGGATTCGATCTGCAGGGTGTCTTGTAATTTGACGTACGAGTATTCCTGCTTCCCCGACGTGATATGGCAACAATTAAGTAGCCCATAAAGCCTAGGCGAAATTTCATGGGATTCCAGAAAACTTTAAATACAATATTTATGTTTTTTTTTAAATATCCCAGAATTCGTCACTAGATATCACGCTCCCTTTATATGTCTGTTCTTTATTTACCCATTGGGTATGTGGCAGGAAAAGCAAACGTTGGACGTTATGTGCGCAGTCATGAAACATAATAGTTCCACACAGAGCGATGCAAATACTTGTCGTGTCAATACAATCGCGGCGTAACAATACGATGCCAATGCAATGTCGTCGATGCAGCGCGACAAAAGCATTCTCACACATCATTAACAATCGATGTAATTCGCATGAACCCACCTATTTGTACCTATAGCGAAAAGGAATCTCATTTAAAAGGCATACGTACTGTAAATGTGTCATAATAAAGTATGATAAACATTCTGTGTTTTTAGAGGATTGAGGAAAAAGTACAGGAAAACTGTATGGAGATAAGAAATGTCATCAATCTTGTCCCTTTTCACGTAGTTGTACTGTTTTGTAAAGACGGTGTGTTTGGCTGCGCTAGTGACCCCGAGGCGAGCAAACCGGTCGCATCCCGCCAAAGTATCCAGCCACTGCCTGGATTGCACCAAATTCGATTGTAACGATCCATTATAAATTTTATTACATGGACAATGGAGCTCCTTGTGTGCTGGTACTGAATTAACAATTCAAAAGGTTCTATTGCGCACGATCGAATTGAGCGAGGGATGATTTCATTACAAGAAAGTACCCACGTCTCATCAGGTATCTAATTTCCGGGATGAAGTAGGAAAACGTTCGGTAAACAATGAGTTAACCGTCGCGTTATGCTCGCAGACGAATCAAGTGGAGGCTCTCGGAGCTCGGTGGACAGCGGTCCTTGGTGCTGGCTGTGGCGGGAGAACGAGAGCCACTCGAGGTCAGTTAATAAACACTCGTCACAGCGCTCGCTCGCTCGGCTTTTTCCAATTTGTTCGACAAATAAAAGTTTCATGCTTGCATTTAGGAAGTAACCGCGTACGTCCATTCTACACCTGATACGTATTTTTTTTATTTTGGTTACAATCAAATTGCAAGTTTACACTGTCTGGTGTCTGTTGGGCGAGGCCTAGTTTTCTACCTGCAATGTTTTCCGTATGGTGCATCTCTGATTTGTTGGATTTGTCGCCGCCCCGAATAGCAGAATTTAAAACATCGGAAAAATTGACAAATAAAATCTTGATTGATTTATAAGTAAGTAGGGTATGTATGTAGGAAGGCAAGGTAGGTAGTTATGTAGGTAGGTAGGTGCGCCGCAGATAATAAGTACCTACTTAGTGCTACCCGTGGGAAGACGGGCCGGGTAAAGGGCTAGTTAGTATTATTAAATAGCTTTACCCTATTTTTAACTAGATATTATTATTAACTAGATTTACACCATAGTATCGCACAAATATTAAGCATTATGGATGTGTTTAAAAAAAATGCTTTAATTGCCTTATCCAAATTGCAATGTGGTTCTGAAACTAAAATAGTATATTATGCAATTAGTGAATAAAGGACGCATTTAAAGCGAGGGCCATAGGTGAATCACGAGCAAGTGAAGGATTCTAACGACTGAATTCATGATGATTGAATCACGACTGTAGGGAGTGATTCAAGTGTTAGAATCCTGAACGACGCGAGCGATTCATGGCCCTCGACATAAATCCGTTTTATTCAAGAATTGCATACTATACTTTATACCATGACTACGAGAAAAAGAACTTGCAACTTCGAGTATGTTGTTATGTCAATGTTATGCCTTGTTTTTTTATAGTAACTACACCGAAGCATAGAATACATACTCCATAATGTCGATCAGTCGATGACTTCTTTTTCGACAACTCATTAAAATAAGTTAGGAAAACAGACTCTGAAAATGTGCTCAGCTTGATTTTCATTTTACCATTTGCAAAACTCATCGTAGGCTTTGATGTAAACCAGCTGTGATTTGTTAGGTACCAAATGTTCTACTATATCGGCCCTCTCTTTCATAAACTCGGGTGTTAAACACAACTTCTTCATCACTTGAAAACATTAAAGTTTTTGTTCGTACAACTTACAATATTTAAAATAGCGCCCATTTACTAATGACAGCAAAGAACACAAAACAGTTTTAATTCTAATAGTGGAATCCGACGGTGCGCCATATCGCGGACGGACACGGACGAGCCCGCACGACGCACCGTGGGAAGGGGTACGTGCGGGGTATCGCAGACACGTCTGTCGCCGTGCGTTCGAGATTGGGTACATTCCCCTTGAAATTATCGACTGGCCGCGGACGCACGCGGATCAGCCCGGACCATGGGAATCGTATCGTGCGTGGTAGCGCAGACACGTGCGCCGCGGTCCGGCCGATCCGCGGCGAGTCGGTAAACTTCAAAGGTGCGCCGTGCGGTGCGAGCCGCGAGGTATGCTCGGTTCCTGTAAAACAAAAACGAATCGTTTTCTTTACCAATGGTAGCTTTTTAATTCGACTATTATGTTTTTTTTTTTGTATGTTCTTTACGCCATTACTCCGCCAATTATGAATTGATTTGATGATTCTTTTTTTGTTTAGTAGGTCATAGGTACTTCAGAGGTGGTCCAATATAAATTTTATTAAGTTTGCTTGGCTAGTTTTTGAGCTAGCTTCAATAGTACGGATTTTGCCACTTAGCCTATGTTGATGCATGATGTTATAATAAGTTCCTGTCACTGTTATTTACATTTTCAGGTAAAGGTATTCGAATTTGTGTGGGGTAGGTACTACAACTAAAAAGAGAAAAAAAGCCAAAAAAAAACAACCAACTTCTAAAAAAAACAATTTTTTGACATGGGCATTTTTGGATTTTTACACAAACTGTTAAATATCTCCTCTGTGTTCTAGTGGTAAGACATCTCAGACCCAGAGGTCCCGGGTTCGATTCCAAACAAATTAATTAGGTAGGTACTTATTAATTACAGCGTAGGTATAATGGTAGCTTGATGAATCTTCGTTCAATGTGTGTTCGGCGCCGCCTCAAAATTTGTTACATCAATTAGTTTAGGAGCTTTTACTAAGAGGTTTATTTTTTATTTTTCGCTTTTGAGTTACCATTTATTAATGTGGCTCAAATCTACTACCTACCTAATTAAGCTCAAACACGATGAAACTGCTGAAGGAGCTTTCGCGACTGTCTTCCGTCTCCATCATCAGATCAACTCCAGGTCTGGTTGTGTCATCAGAATTATGTATGTGTGCGAAATTTCAACAGAAACGGTTCACAGTTGAAAATTCAGTAGGTGAAAAATCGATCAACCCCATTTTTTCTACGGGGTGGATTTTTTTTACACGGTGGAGCATATAACACGTTGGAGCATACGGTGGAGGTCTGCCCTGCTTGGGCGGAGCACCGCTCTTGGAGGCGATTGGTGGCAATGACCTCTCGCTTCCGGCCCTGGTCCAGGCCATGGTACGGAGAGAGAGGGCATGGGAAGCCGTCACCTCGTTCTGCGAAGCAGTAATGCTCGCGGAGGAGGAGGCGGAACGCGTGAAGGAGACGCAAGGTAAGCGCCCTCACGCCGCTAACCGCTGCCGCAGGAGACACCCTGGGCGTCGGGAATCCCAGGTGGATTCTCGGCCACCGTAGGCGCGGGCTTGCGGACGGCGAGCAATAGGTAGCTCGCCGTCCGATAAGGACCAGGCCGGGGTCGACGTCGTGTCGTGTTCCAGGCGCGCCTCAAAGAGATGTCAGCCCACTTGACGGGTTCCGTTAGGACCGATGCCTGCCAGGGTTGCGGAAATGTCCGAAAGGGATACCGGGACCTTGGCAATAGGCAACTGTAGAAACACGGGTGGGTTTTAGTCAGTAAAAGTCTGACACGCCCTCCCGTCTGTCCACCCAGAGCGGGAAATGTCAATTGATGATAACCCAACATAAAAAAGGGGGTGGATTTTAGTTTTCTATTTAAAATGGGAACAGTTATCCGTGGTCATAATTTAAAAAAAATGTATATACGGGTCGACTTGAGAACCTCCTTTTTTTTCGTCGGTTAAAAAGTCGTGCCAGTATGTAAGAGCCTTTACAGTGACGTATGTCGTATGATAAGTTTATGACGTATTGTGTCGGAGACGAGCCTATTGTTGAATTGGCTCGTCCGATGTGATCCGAAGTATTCCGAAGCGAGCCGAAAGAACTGTTAGGTCGGTGAATTGGTCGTTGACTTTGGTTCACTTTGGTGTCTCGCTCGCTCCTCGGTGAGTGAGACGTCTGCCGAGACCTGAATCCGAGGCCGACTAAAGGATTGATTATTACGTTCATTAATTAATGAACGTAATAATCAATCCTTTAGTCATTTGGGCATTTGATTAATTTGACAATATTACTGTATGCAAATATGAAATATCGCTAACTAGTGAACTAAAATACGATACGCCTAAAACGCCACGTAATTACGTGAGGCGTTTCGGGGGGTATGGGGGGTTGAGTCTCGTATTTTAGTTCACTAGTTAGCGATATTTCATATTTCCATACAGTAATATTGTCAAATTAATCAAATGCCCCGTTGGCATACATGTATCCCACTCGCTTCATGCGGCTTAAATCTCTATTTTTACCCGACTGCCCCAGAAGGAGGGTAATGTTTTTCGCGAGTATGTATGTATGTTTGTATGTATGTATGTCTATTTCTTTGGCACGCTCTGTAGCCTAAACGGCTAGATGGATTTTAACATTTGAGGTGTCGTTAGATTCGTCTTAATTGTGCGAGTGACATAGGCTATATAAAATTTATATATTGCAGCTAAAAATACAAAAAAAAGTGAGAAAGTTTAAAACAAAAAAATACAACAATATTAGTATTATCAAATAAAAACTAGTAATGACTCAATCCCAAATCGAGTGAAACCGCGGGGCACAGCTAGTAATCTATATCTATACTAATATTATAAAGCTGAAGAGTTTGTTTGTTTGTTTGAACGCGCTAATCTTAGGAACTACTGGTTGGAATTGAAAAAATATTTTTGTGTTAGATAGTCCATTTATCGAGGAAGGTTAAAGGCTATATAACATCACGCTACGGCCAATAGGAGCGGAGCATAAGTGAAAAATGTTGTAAAAACGGGAAAAAATATTCCTATTTAAGAGCTTCCGTTGCCTGCGCTGCGTAAACGGTTAAAGTTACGCAAATATCATGTATGATGGAATTGTTCCTCTTTAAAATTTCTAAAAAAAAGTCCGCGACAGCATATGTCTATCTTTTATGATAGACTCACTATAACCTTTTTTATGGTAATCAAATTTGTTCGAAATTATTGCATTATATTTGCGAAGGGGTTTTATCAACATAGTATTAATTATTATTCAAATAAATAGTTTTAACACCAAGGGTATTTATGTAGCAGTAAAATACTTTTTAATTCATTGGAATTGGACATTTAATTTCGAAGTTATTACGAGTATAAAAATGCAATAAGCGAACCGTTCGACGCCGGCGCCGCGCCTCCACGACTTTCCCTACTTTAGAAAGGAGAGGATGGGCACACGGGTAGACCATGATCTGGAATAGGACATAGGATACGTTTTATCCCTACATTCCCACGGGATCGAGACCTACGCGGGTGAAACCGCGGGGCACAGCTGAAGTGCTTAATCATCAATACCAATTATTGAATGAGCCGAAACAGATACATCTGCTGTTAGTTATCTCATAATATATGTTTGTATGTATGTATGTCTATTTCTTTGGCGCGCTCTGTAGCCTAAACGGCTTGACGGATTGTAACATACGAGGTGTCGTAAGGTTCGTCTTAATTGTGGGAGTGACATAGGCAATAGATTTTTTTAAATTTCATCTGCAATAAAAAAAAGGGAGGGGAAGGTTATTTAAAAAAAAAAATTACATTATTGGTATCAAATAAAAGCTAGTAATGAGTTAATTCCAAATATATAAATTTATAAAACTAAAAAGCTTGAAATAAAACAAATTATTTAATAAAAAACCCGCCTGCAAAAACGCATAACTTAAAAGAGAAAAACAAGCATTATAATCTGTAGAATTTTGGTATTCTCTTTTAAGTTATGCGTTTTTGCAGGCGGGTTTTTTGTTTTTTAAATAATTTGTTTTATTAACAGACTTATTCAAAAAGGAGGAGGTTACTTTACAGGCAACAAACGAAAATTGAAAAGCAAAGATACCGATTTCCGAAATTGAAGTTATTTTTCACTTTTTAGTGTTTTTTTGGAAGCAGTTTTTTTTTTTTTTTAAGTTTTTATTACTGTTATATGAGGGCTACATCTGTGGGCAGTTTCAGTCACACAGATAGATAACGTCAACTAAATTAAAAAAATATTCTGGGAACTAAATCATTCAAAACGAAACATATCGTTATTGCAACATTTATTTCGCTGAAAGCGCGTACAGTGAACTAGTGAAGTTTTCTTGTTCGGCTAGTGTGAATAATGGAGTGGACGACCGAGCTTGTTTATGATTTTTTAAATCTATATCTATATCTCTAAATATATCTACAGTATGTTAACTAACAAATGGCGTTCCCGTTAACCTGCAATAGTATAGCGCCTATACATGCAAACAAAAATATTACCATAAATGTTTTTTTTTGTTTTTGTATAGTAAAATATTCACAAAAAATATTAAATTGTTACGGATAAACTCTCTCTACACGCCCACTTGTCACACTTATTTTTCTACGTTGAAATACAAGTGTGCGTGTACAGAGTGTTTCTTTTACGTTTAAATTTAATCGTTTTGTGAACATTTCACGACACAAATTATATTTTTTTTAGCTTGTATACACGCTATACTATTGCAGGTTAACGGGAACGCCCTTTGTTAGTTAACATACTGTATATATATATCTATATAGCTGCAGCGATACGTTTCCTTTCGCTATGCATTTTGGAGTGACAAAATGACTTCTAATCTCAAAGCCTACACAGACCGACACGCACCGTTGGAAGAGCATTGGTGTGCGTAGGCTTGTCCGCGTGCGTGCGTCCGCAATATCACGCACCGTCGGAAGCGCCTCGGTGCGCGGTGCGTGGCGATCTGTGGTCGTCTGCCGTCCGGGCTCGTCTGTGTCCGTCCGTGATATGGCGCACCGTCGGATTCCACCTTAATGCTAAACTCCTGTTCGAAAATCAAATCAAATAGGAGTTGTGTATCATTGAGATGGAGTTCGAACAAATTGGTGTTCTAAATTCAAACACCAAAAGAATGATTAAAAGTGCTTTTTATTCACTGTTTTCAGTGATTATAATAAGCTTTTTAGAGGGGGCATGGTATAAAACAAATTCTACCTATGCGAATTTCAAACTGATAAATCGGGAGCAAGTACCAAGGTAACATAGCAAACAAGATGTATTATGTGGATAACATTGGGGAAGTTTGACAACTTATGATAAGTTTATGTTCCGCGTCGGATTCTGCCCGGTCATCATAACAATCTATTGACCGGAGATTGGAGGTCGGGATTGAGATTTTCTTGCAACCCGCCGGCCGACCCTTACATTTGTGTAGTATAGTTATGCAATGACCCATACAAATTCCGATATTATGTTGGTATCTTTATACTGGTAACTCGAATATTAGGTATATTTTTGGTTAACTTGTCGTTGACGTAAAATTCAACCATCAAATGCTAATCTTTAAGATGGAAAATATAAAACAAATCAGAGAATACAAGGATTTAATCGACCGCCATCGGGAGCTGAAAATTGGTCCAAAGGAAATTATATCGAGGCTTTTAATTATTTATACAAGAAGGGTGGGTCGGTTTGGACCAGGACTCCATAAGATTTGGCACGTCGCGTCGCGTCGTTATAAAGACGAGCAGAATCAATACGCAATCAAACTGTCGGTCGCAGAGTTAGCTGCAAATATTTTCCCATTCACAATTGTGGAAGTTAGTGAGGCCGCGGGGCGACGTAATTTGATTTCGAGTAACGCCCTAAATTATTTACCATTTCCATTTCTGGCTCCAACGCCTCCACCTTGATTAGAGTTTGCACTTTTTACTATTGTGAGCTGCTTAATTTAGATACATCCTCTTTGATCTTATTTCGATTAAATTCAGTGACCTTTGATCTGACCACGATAGCTTTTAGGTTGTATTAGATTGCCACATACCTATTGGTTTTGCCCGACGAAGTTGAGTATAAACTCAATGTACTTATAAATATATTTATTTCCAAATAATCATCTAGAATTCACGGTCATACTTCAATTTTGCTTATAAAATGAGATGTGAATTCGAGAAAGAATGTAAAATAGTTTCAGTGTACATTGGAACACAACTATTCCATTCTAATCAAAGCAAAGAGGCTGGCGCGAGCTCATTGATTGACATTGAGCGCGGGCACTGAGGATCTATACGGGAAAAACAGATTTTTTTCAATTCCATGCATAAAACATGAGCTTGATTACCTCACAACCTATTGCTCGGTTCTTAGAACTTGCTTCATACATGTATGTATTGTATATGCTATCTTAATCCTTTATCGAAACACGAGAACTCAACAATTCGATCAGCCTTAAAAATAACATAATTAGTTACTTACGGAGCACCTACATAAAACTAATAAATAATCGAATATTAAGGTAAGTATTTCTTGAAGATATAAGCAAAGCCAGCATTACTTTCCTAAGTTCTAACTTGGTCCTTTGACGCGAGACTTTTTGTAATTTTAACTTTTTCAACGATACGATCTGAAGGAGCTCATAATTTTTTTCTCGTTTTATTAAGTAGTTACACGCGTGACTGTGTGTGTACCGAGAGTTTCTTCCAAGAAGTAAATAGAGCTTGCTAAGGCTTGTATGGAGCTCAAAGAAGAGTAGATCCTTTTGAACGAACAAATCCGAATTATAAAACTAAACAGGGTTATGGAATATAAACATATTGTGGTGGTTAATTGCTAGTCGGTACATGGGTACCGGAGCAGCATGAAGCAGCAGAGCACAATTACTGGGAACAAAGGGACAAACATTTGTAAACAGTATAAATGGAGGCGGAAGCAGAGCTCTAATGTCACCTATTTATTTACTTCGGCGTCTCGAGGCGCTCCCTGTGTCGCCAGCGCTGCTGCTCGGATTTCCCATGGGTCCCCATTATTAATACTTCGATTCGAAATGGATTTATTTTCAATATAATGGGGATTGAATGCAATATGCTAGGACACGACTTATATGGCATTGGAAATAAATTCTTAATGTTTATGGTAGTCTTTATAATATTTGCCTAATAATATGGTCATATGGTCATAAATAATATGTTCAGAATATGTTTGGGATGTCAACACGATGATGACGTCATGACATTTCACACACATAACCAAGCAAACATTGACAATAGTAGGCTAAAACTACATCATCTATTTAAAGGAACGTAAAACGTCCGGAATCACAATTTCTTTGTTGAACCACTAGTAGTATATCTTCAGTATTTTTGATCGGAAGCCTCTTTTGCAAAAGTTTTATTATCTGCGACTATTGTTATTTGTAGTTATATTTTACAATCAAAACAGTTCCCAGAACTTCATGCCAGCACAGAGCTTCAAGGGAATTGAATGCAATCAATGAAACGATAAATAAAACCGCGTTTTGTCACAATACTATAATAATTTTGCAGCAAGAATAAAAGCTCTTACATGCTGGCGCGATTCGCCGCGCGACGCGAATTTTAACAAAACAATTTCTGAGAAAACTTCACGGCGAACAATGCGGCGGCGTCGCGTCGCGCGACGAAGCGCCCCAGTATGTAAGACCTTTAACACTAAAAAAAACCGGCCAAGTGCGTGTCGGACCACGCACAATGAAAAGTTCCGTAGTTGGGATAAATTTAATTTAAGAAGAAAGACTTCTTATAGGTTTTCTTGTAATCTATAAGTATAGTACTAGGTATATTCTGTATTTTTTTCAAAATTTTAGGCTCCTTAGTTTCGGATATAATGGGGAGAATGGTCAATTTTCATTAATTTTCTTAAATATCTTTAAAAGCATTTATTTTAAAATTATAAAAAATACTACATTACTGTCGCGGCCTGCAACTAGCACACCATACGTGAGTCCATCAATGCTTGGTTGCGGCCAAGCCTTGTATAGTACTTTTCTCAAATAATGCGCGGAATTTCAAACTAAGTAAATTAATTATAAATTCCAGAATCAATGATGGACAACGATAATATGTTTGAATAAAATCTTTGTTAAGTTACCTCCTTGGTTGCCATGTGTTCAAGTAAAAAGTTCATTCGAAGAAGCATTTTTTTTTAAATTGGCCCCCTAAAGTGTGGCTCCATTTTTCGTTACAAATCCGTGTTTGGGTCACAGATATACATTTGTGTACCAAACTTCAACTTAATCGGTTCATTGGATTCGGAGCAAATTGGCTGTGACAGACGGACAGACAGGCAGACACACGAGTGATCCTATAAGGGTTCCGTTTTTCCTTTTGAGGTACGGAACCGTGAAAAGGCACCAATCAATCAATCAATCTGCCTAGCCTTTTCCCAACTGTGTTGGGGTCGGCTTCCAGTCTAACCGGATGCAGCTGAATACCAGTATTTTACATGGAGCGACTGCCTATCTGACCTCCACAACCCAATAACTGGGTAATACGATACCCCTTGGTAAGACCGTGAAAAGGCATCACGGAATGAATAAGTCCTAAAAATACCGAGCATAGAAATCATAACCTACATACATATAGCACATTTGGCAATTCTTTGAAAAGCCTTTAAGGGCTGTTATTCTCAAGTAGATTAAAAGGGCAAAAAGTTTTCGCGGAGTCACACCCTAGACACAGCCTTGGGCTAAGTTTCTGCTTCAAAAGAAAATGAAAACGCCAAATCATTCGATGTACCTTCTAAAGAACAACAATTTGTTTGACATTTGATCCACAGGGAGGTGAGCGTGGCTCCTTCATCGGAAATATATAATCCGTAATTACTTTTTTCTTAAGTATACAAGAAGATTTCAGATAATCCTTAATGAAAAGTATCGGATGTGTTCAGCGAAGATTCTCGAGGAACTTTAATTGATTTTAGTACCTACATCTAGATACTTTTATGTAGGAGTTAAGAAATATCTTGACTTGAAACAAAAAATTCATTATTTTGCAGTCAGCCCAACAGCTTCTACGCCGACCTGTATAGTTGTAACAACACCATGTCATCGTATTTAGACTTAATCTTGCCAAATGTAGGAGCAGTGGTTGCCCAGTGGTAACGCCCACGACTTACGAGTTGTAGGTCTTAGGTTCGAACCCTGACAGGCGCTTTACTTTGTGTAAATTATTTCATCGCCACTGCTCTCAAAACGGTGAAGGAAAACATCGTGAGGAAGCCGGCATGTCTTAGAACCAAAAATTCGAAGACATTTGACATCTACCAACCCGCACTGGGCCCGCGTGGTGGATTACGGCCCGCTCTCTCTCACAGAGAGGAGGCCTGTGTCCCAGCAGTGGGAACATTATATATATTATGCTTATGCTTGCAAAATGTATGTGGACTGGCTAACGATAAACACGTTACAGCATCGACACGTAGATCTAAGAGTAAATACTGCACTATTTCACGAATAAAATAGCACATCTTGATGTTCGATCCTCTCATGTGCAACAACACCAGACTGCTCAATCGACATTCCTGCTCAGTCTACGAAGACAACATAATAATTGATGAAACTATGAAGGACATATTCTGAAGATCCCAGTAAGACATGCCGTTTGGAGAGGGAGGCGGCTCGACTTGGCACAACTAATGAACATTCCACGAATACCTTGTCATAACATAACTACCGCGGGATGAAGACCCTCCGGCGCCGGCGCAACTTTGTAGAAATATTTGTTTACTTCGCGAGCTGGGTTAGAAAGAGCTGAGTTCGTAATAATTGTGTGTGTTTTGGACTATTCAAGCCAAACTTTTACCAGTTTGTGACTTAATGCTTAATTTGCATGTAAACGCGTGTTATCACTAACTATTATAAAACGCAATCCCCTCGCCGCGTTTATTTGTCGGTCTGAACGTGATAAACTCAAAAACTACCGAACGGATTTTCATGCGATTTTCACCAACAGTCAGTCATTCATGAGGTTCAGGTGAATAATTAGTTAAGGTTTTGTGTAAATTGGCTGAAATATGACGATGTAGTACTCCAAGTAGGATGAACATCAGTTACATTTTAAATGCTCTAAGAAACAGGCTGATACGACACTACGACAGAAAATAAAGGCGTATATGCTCTGCTAGCCGTGCGAATCCGGGCTAACATTAATTAGTATAATTTTAGTCAAAGCGATGTGCAATGGGACATTTATAATTTTGTTCGCAAAAAAATAATACATTTATGTTCACGTATCTCGTCAAAATGTAGGGAACAGCTGATTTATTTTTCAGGATTTCAGGGTTGGTCTCATAGTGAAAGTTGTTCATAATGATGAGCACAATGACCCCTTAAAAGGAAGCAAACGAATTCAATTTCACCCTGTATACAGCCATAGCCAAGCCGAATCGTTAAGCCACTGCTTCAATTGATCCGCCTACAATTTAGATACAGCCACTGGCGAAATAACCGCCCGCGGCTACCCGTGCGAAGTGGATGTATCTCCATATTTAGTTAAGAAACATTAATAGAACAAAGCTATACAGGATGTAAGGGTAAACAATCTTGTCATTCAAACCATGAGTAGTTGACTTAAATATAAAAATAAATGACCGAACACAACAAATAAAAACGTTATTTTCATTAAAAGATTTTAAAAAGTTTCTATCTGACACCGTGCTTGCTAGCGAAACAGCTGACTGACTAAGGGAGGGATCGCGCTCGCTGCCGGTCAGGTCACATCCCGTACCCTCCGCCCGTGTTGAGACGCAAGTTTGTTGCCCTAGCGCATAGGGCAACGAACTTGCGTCTCTTGTAGTAAAATTAAGATATAAAAAAATAAAAAATAAAGATGTAATTTTCCATTGATTTTACGTTCTATAAATGAAACCAAACCACTGGTTTGAATGACAAGAGTGTTTACCCTAACACCCTGTATAGCGCGAACTAATTTAAAATACCTATATTCTGGCATAAATTAACAACATTGAAGGGATATGGAAGCTACTGTAAATTCGCTATGAATAAAATTAAGAGTCGACCTTTCGTAACAATAACGTTTACGTGACGTGTTTACGGTCTGTCAGAGCAATTACCTAGGAGGCTGGTTATAGAGCCGAGCGGCAGAAGGGTTGCCAGTAATGGGAAATGAAAAGAAAACACCGGAGATTGTCGCAAGTGGGTGTGCTAATGGAGGGCAACCCTTTTGTCGCCGACACAAAGAGTAGGCACACGAGAGTGGCAGAGCATTGTAATGTGACGGACTCATCGACGCCTTCCACCGTCCATAGTGCCACCAAATTGACGTGTCACGAACGAAATGTTTGGCTATTAGTCAATTTGTTCCGATCGAAAAATTCCATGCCACCGAGTGAAACAAAATTCTTTAAATTATGATCGGAAATAGACGAGGAAGACTTGTATGTTTTCAAATATCACAAACTCGGGGCGAGCTCAGTTATTCTCACTTCCCCTTGATAAACTTTGCCTGTCTTAATCGTCAAGGAAAATTCCGACAAAGTGTAAAATTAACCGTCATTAATAAAGTTACCATGAAATCTTCCTAAATCACGATCTTGAGAGTGTTACTTTAAAATATTATCGACTTGAAGATGTTAAATATTTTGGTTGATTTCTTAAGTTGGGATACACGGGGTAACAGTCGCTTCCGGCAGTTGCTACCCCCCTCCCACCCTAGACACAATGTTTTATTCATAATCTAAGTAAGAACTCCCAAAACACCGATTTGGCTGGAGTCCATTAAAATCCCGTTGGAGTGAATTTAAATTGTGTCGAGCCAGTATCACCCGCTTGCTCCAGACGTAGGTGCGATACCATTCAATTGGCCAGTTTCTTTTTTATTTTTCGTAGCGTTTTGTTAAAAATCAGAATTGCTAATTTGCTTCGGAGTATCTCTTACGTACCGTTCTCTTTAATACATATTTTCCAGGGTGTACTAGTTGGTATAATGTCTGCGTCACCCAGATATTGCAGTCAGCTACATACTACCCGACTGTAAAGAATACTAAATACACAATGATTGTGTAATAGGCTAGTTAAAAGTAAGAAAAATGCCTTATGCATTTTGTTTTGTAGAATAGTTCTGAGCGAGAGAGAATATAAAAAATAAACTTAATTCTGTAAATGTTTTGGGATTAACTAATATTTTTGAGAAACTATTGCGTAAAAATAAAGCGTTGGTCACGTGACATTGAAAATTACAATCATAAATTGTAAATAACTACGAGCTATGTAAGATATTATAAAGTTTATTTTGCGTTACCAATAGACGTACGAAAGGAATGGTGTTGTAAGCAACAACACTGATTGTGTAGTAGTGTGTCCCTCTCGTACAACTTGGCAGTGTTCATTAATAACTACTAAATTCAGTAACATTTTGTGTAGGCACATTAAACATTTGGAAATGGAAATGATATACCTACGACTGTCAAATTAAACATGAACACAAATCATTATTTTTCTGCTTTGAATATCATTTTTAAATATTTAAAAACGTTGTTAATGAAGACAACCGAATATTATAATATTGATTCCGACAGAAATAATAAGTAAAGTTAGTGTGCAATCAACAATGTAAAAAAAATCGCGGATTTGTCAGAATTTAAGAAGAGAATTAAGGAAGAAGTCACTAGCCGCCATTACAGAATGCTCTGTTGAGACAATCAAAATTAAATTACTTTATACAAATTAAAAATGAGTTCTGTTAACGTTTCGCTGAAGTATTCATATGTTCAGAAAATAAACCACAAACATTACTAATTGTATTGGTTTCTCAAAAACTGTTAACTAGCCTATTAAATCCTCTTTCATCAAACAGCTTCGTTCGTCTATGTCATTTTACTTTGTAAATCAACGCTTCCTTGCAATCATTTATGTAAAATCTGAAGTAATTTGAACAACCCTTATTACGACACCATTATGGTATCAAATATAAATAATACTTGTTTCAATTAAAGCCTAATTCATTTAAATCAAAGAGCTTTACCGTTACAGACTTTTTACAGCCCCGTTACTTACTTGAGACGTTAAAACATGGCGGCTCTCGTTAAATATGTACCAAGGAATCATGAAGAGAGAGGAACAATGAAATATTCAAGTATTCCAGCTTACGGACCCCCATTTGGAATAATACAAAGTATGAGGCAACAGCAGTCCAAACCGTAATTACTTTTAGGTCTCATCATGTTTCTTAATGAATTCCTAACGAACGCTACTTATTGTTTACGAATTCTGTATTTCTATTAGTTTTAAGCCTGACGTTTGTTTGGAGGGCAAAGAGAAGATCTTTTAGAATGTTAATTATCTTTTCCTTTACGTAAAACTTTGAGATATAGGTAAAGGTTTTATGCAAGAGGCCATTCGAAATTTTACATCACAAGTTTTATTAAAAATTCAACTCATAAAAGTTGTCAATCATAACTACCACGGTTGAAGCGTAAGCAAATAAGTGCGGAATCATTAGGTCTAAATAAAATAAAAACTTCCATTCTAAGTGAAAAGCGGGTGTCTACCGTAAATTAATGAGGCGGCCTTCGCAGTGGCAACTTTGTCGATAAATCAACTAAGTTCACTCGTATCTCATAGCAGTTACTGAGCGCTAAATATACAGACATACTTGTGTCGGTCGAAACAAACGGATTTGTACTGAAGAACAGCGCTGCTAAGTTGTTTAGGAACCTTTTAGGTATCCACAGAATAATAAAAATGAAATGATGTTCGTTGATGCTTGATAACTTGAGAACGGCTGGACCTATTTGGCTATTTAATGTTTTAAAATGTCCGTAATAGTCCGGATCAGGTTCTTAAGGAAAGAAAAAATTTTGTTACATGGGAATTTTGTATGAAATATTAAAATTTGGACAGGACTACGTCTGTCGGGTCAGCTAGTAGGCTATAAATGTATGTAGTACTTTCTGTATGATTTTCCGTAATATATCGCCAATCCCTAAGATAAAGATGATACTTTGTCTTTCTGCAACCCTAATAAATTAATGTAATGGTGAGAACGTTTAGCACGTGACCACTTTACCGTATTTAATCGACCCTGTTAAGTACACATCGATAACACGTGTTTTTTTCCAACGGACCGAGATATCTACCTGTTCAGACTAGTGAAACTTTATCACCTCTTTGCCAGAACCCTTATTAAATAATTATATTTGCAATGAACACTGAAGAGATAGGTAACAGTACAAGAGTAACATATCTTTTCATTCCGAAATCATGAAAATGTATGAACTCTAATAAGAAAAAGGTTACATTATTATTTATTGATAAGCTCCAGAGCTAATAAATATGAGTACGTGAGCTTGACTTAGATCTCAGAAATATTTTAGTGCAATACGGTAAGAGCAAACATAAATATTATTCCGCATAAAGGGAAGTACATACATAATGCCATTCATATTAGAAAAACATCTCGTGAGATGTTCGGATGTCTGTCAAGTAATATTATGCTTTTAATATTTCACAATGTTGTTGAGGCACATTTCATCCGATGCTTGCGTAGCGCGGCCTCCGACAGAGTTCATATTTGAGAAGACTTTTTGGATTCCTTTGACTGTTCATTTGAAAGGAATGCGCCAGTAATTCATATTACCCATTCCAGATACTAACTTCGTTCGACGTATTCAGCTTTCAATATATGTTAATCAGAAATATAGGTATATCATTGGGACAGCCTGAAATAGCGTTATGAGTACCTCCTGTGCTTGTAGTAATGATATAGCGCTGATTTCTTTCAATCCTGTAATCTCTTTTATCTTTCTGTAGCATAAAAGTTGGCTTCTACTCTTAAACCTATGCCCGTTCTTCCGCATAACGCCCGTCAATTGTACCTACAGGAAAACTAAGATTTTGCTCTGCCGTTGATTTTCGAACCCTAGCACACGGTTTAACTGCTGTTTGTGGTCAGCCACGTGAGCCCCTCCTACTACGTTGCCCGCACATTACGATTCGCCATTAGGACTCCAGTCTCCAGCCAGCATCACATTTTTCGCTGATTTATAATATTTTTCCACAAATACAAAACACATGGCTGCTAAAAGCATTATGAAAATATACTGGCAGTCGTAAAATGACGTGTTACGGTATTTCGCAATTTACAGCAAAATACGAATAATAATGAATGTCTTGTTATCATGTACACGGATTTCGCGCAAAGATTTTTTATTATAATTATGTAAGTATTCCATTTCTTGGAACCGTGGACAGAATCAGAATATACAAGATCAAACCTTTAAAATATTCTTAAAACATAGACAGATAAGTAAATACATAAAGACAGTTAAAAAATATCATCAAAACAGGTTTTCTCATTTTCCAGCAGGTTTTTGCTAATTGAAAACTAGCCAATAGACGTAAAATGTACATACATAGGTGTACGTGTGTCCGAACAGCCAACTTTTGTCCGAGGTTTTTGATCGAGTCGTCGGTCCAACACCGAAACAAGCTGTCATTCAACAAACCGTTTGATCCGGTAGTTGGCCGTACATTTTTGATACATATTCGTTCGCAGTGCCGAAAAAGCGTCCGATTGAAAAATCAACAGCACTGCACGAAATTTCACAATCGTGACAACTTTGAGCGAACTTTGACGGTGGGATTTTAAAACATTTTATCGTGCAGTATTTAAATATGACAAAGAATGAAAATGAATGAAAGAAATGTAGGAGAAAATGTCAAGAGAACGTTGAGCGAGTACCAGGTGAACAGGAACTTAAAAAGCTTAACTCAATTATGGCCGTTTGGAACGCGTCGAAACGCTTGTGGCTTCACGCTTACTTTTTCAAGAACCTCTTTGCACATTTATAATGTTCAGGCTATTCGTCTTTATTCTGCACTTCTTTGAGATTTCTTGTCCTCTATTTAATATAAAATGTTAATGTAGTAGCATTTACTCGGAGAGTGAATTTTCTGATTCCAAGATAACGGTACAGATTTATTTATAAGGTACATTTAGGTAATTTCGTAAAGATGCAGTATTTTAAGATACGCATGGTAGTATAGTAATGCTACATTTTTTACTTTGGTTTGAGAATATTCTTCTATTTATAATAATAATAACATATACTTTATTTCGGCCTACACATACTTACAAGTACACACAATGATCTATCGTGAAATTGTCTGTTTGCGTTTGGACGTATACATTCTTCTAGCATGTTAAGCTATCAGAATCAAGAATATTCTTAAAGATGCTGGACGGGCGAAAACGTTCAGAATTTTACCTTAGAGAGGAGTTCCGTGCTTTTGTTAGAATGAATTCAGTTTGCAACGCGGTGCTCATGAATAAGGCAGGCGGAAACAACGTGTAGAATTCGCATTCACCGATTTCCTCTACATGTAGCTAGTGTAGGTACCTACTTATACAGTAGGTAAAACGTAAGTATCTTCATAACAAAGCCTTGAAAACTCTCCTATAATTAAGATTTTTGGAAGAAAAGAGAGGCAAAGTAATATTCCCAAGTCCCAGGTTGATATTATATGGATATGGACAGAAGCGCATTGAACACCCGCGACACAAAGGGAAGGGTCTAATATGATAAAATAATCCAATTCGAGACAAAATAGACGTGTAGTTACTGTCGAAGGATTACTTGTGATATAAATCGATACTATTACTCTAGTTAATAACGAGATATTATTGGAAGCTCGCTCCAATGAATACACGTGATTCCTGACATCGACGGATGTAATTAACGATATTTAGTTGTCGGCCTCCGTCTGCGCTCGACAGAAGGTGTTGATATGAAATAATAAATGTTATTTAATACGTGTTCTTATAGAACTTTGAACGGAAACAATGAAGTCGTTTCAGGTTTTATTATGTGGAAAGTACCTACTCTCTTTATGAGTCCTTCACAGATTAATAAACCTTCAGCGAAGTAGTTACTTTATATTGCTTTTGGAAAACGTCCAGAAATGTGTTTAACTTTTAATTATAGCCAAAGACAAAGCTTACATAGTCACCGTCCATTATCTCTGCAGTCCAGGGACACTCACAGTGCTCTGCAGTCCAGGGACACTCACACAGTGCAAACACCGCGTATTATCCTAAAAACAATATTATCTAAATAGGCGGAGTTAATACCTCGAGTAATTTCTTCGTTCATTAATAACTGACAAAGTTGCTCGCCTCTGCTAAGCCCCTTGTCTCGCGTACTAGCCTGTGCTGGGGGCTCGGGGCGCGGTTCCCGGTGAAATTGGACTCAATTCAGCTAAACTTAAAGCTCTAGGTTGGAAGTCTGTTTAAGCACATAATCCTATTTCCAAGCCATTTTCTTAGGAATACGTAAAATTAATACCCTACACGGTTTGAAATCGTTTTCAATTATGAATTGATCGCTTGTGTCACCTTGAGATCCGACGAGAACGGATCATTAGGCTTCAAAGCAAGCGTTACAGAATTATCGTCATATCTGATTAATCGAAATTATGATTAACGATAACTATCAAGGTATCCCATTCTTTTCTGAGAGCTTTATAATGCTTCCAAAAGTAGAGTTATTGTCTTATCTTTGGTATGTCAGTGGGTGACAGCAGTCAAAGTTCCAAAGTTTCGTAACGCCACGCTGCTGTCGGTGTATTTGGGGATGTCACAATTTGCTACTCACCGAAAAAGCCTTGAGGAAAACGAGGCACTGTATGATGCCCTCCATGGTGTCTCCGGTGAGGCAGAATGTGCCGGTCAGGTGCCTGCCCTTCTTGTCCCCTATAGCGGGTGCGGCAGCGAGGCTGGCATGCACCAGGGCGCCACGCGGGCGAGCGTCCCTCGTAGCCCCCAGCACGCCCGGCAGCGGAGCGCCTTCCATGAGCCTCGCCAGCGGGTCCATGCCCGCGAGCTAACAAACCATCGCACTGGCTGCACTTTAGCACTTATTATTTTAGTAACTATTCACTCTTTATTGTTGAAATGTCACAAACCTTTTTTGGCTTTTAGTGGATAAAACAACTTTTATTTCATGATCCGTGATTTTTTGTAACTGAATAAAAGTACCAGGTTAACAGAATGACAAAGGAGGTTTACGGACGTGTAATGACGTCGATGCGCGATGACACGGACATGACCGACGGAGTGATGGTGCGGGCAGCACCGCAGAGGCTCTTGCACTCCTCGCACTGACACTTCTGGTGCTCCGGGTTCCAGCACTCACTGTTCAACAGTAACGTGGCGAACGTGTAGATCAACACGGCCATTCCAACGATTATGTATACTTCCATGCTGCACTTACACTTTTTTGGCACACTATTTGGCACGAGATTTACCTGTAATGACGTATAATTGTGGTACAACAGTTAAACATCAGTGGTGTTTGCCGTCCGTATTCGTATGTATCCCAAATTAAATGTAGTTAAACGGAATATATTAATAAAATCGAATTGGGGGTTGCTCATTTATCATTTTTAACGGCATTTGTAGGAAACAAACGGCGTGCGGCGTCCAGCCAGCATTTATATGTTGGCGCTCCGATGATTTACATACGACGCGTGGCGCCGCGCTGCCATTTAAATAGAATCATTCCAAACATCGGTGACTGTTTTGCATACAAAAACTGTTCAAAACATTTTACACACGAATAACACAACAACACGTTTTAAATTGATCAAACAATTTACCGTAATTTGTTTCCAAATCCTTTCTATCATTATATTTTTTCTGTTCAGAATTTATATTCAGAAAGGCTGTTGAAAATTAATGGCACTTCACCAAATACACCTTCATTCTAGCATCAAATAAATAAAATTATTCGCTCGTGCGAGTCGCGAGCTTCCAGCAAACAAAATCCATCCTAATTATGTACAGCCACAAAAGCTCTCAGCGATAATGATCATATAGATGTAACCGTGTATTGACGTCGGGTCACAAGCGTGTCCGGCGAGAGGTACCTACTACCTATGTACTCGGCGGTATAACAACAAACTCATTCCCGACTGATTGGCGTCATTGTGAGACGGGGTTGCGGGATTTTATCTCGTCGCGTGACGGCGTTCAATCACGTCGTATTCAATCGAACGACACACACACACACGCACATACCTACCATTGTGTTATATATTAGCTCGTAGTCGTGGGCACGACGTGGACGATTTCTCAAAATATGTTTCGGAAAACCGACGTGACACGATTTTCAAGTTTATTTGTTGATACAGCTACGTTTTAGTTATTTCAGCGTGTTGAATTACGCGCTCGAAGAAATAATAACATTTGAGAGAATGCCGAATAAGATTAACATTATTGGTAGTTATTATGAATACCAATAAAAAAAAAAATGGTAAGTAAATTTTTTTTTTTATTTTATTAATCGGAAATGTTGGAAAATACTGGACTGATGATGTTTTATCCTATGTACGGGTGACTATTACGTTTCGTTATTTTCAGGATCAGAATTGACAATAATTGAATTATTATTGAAAAAATTACTTTTTTTTTGTTTTATTTACTAACAATTTAATCCAATACTTATTTCAATGAATAATAACGAACTACTATTTACTCGATAATTAATATAATTACTCATTGTAAACAATTAATGGGTGCTATTTGCTAATTATATTTAGCGCGATATTTTTCACCAAGCCCTTTTAAAAGCGGTAATAGAAAGATATAATAATAGAGATATGTATTTCCGTCCTGTTTCATTAGTACCTACAGGTAGGTAATTGACTTCTACTGTGTCATTGATATTTAGAAGCAAAAGGGTTTCTCCCAAAAATAGTATTTAAAATGTCATTAAAGTGGTTTATTTCGCTCAGACCGTTAAAAAGTTTATTTTTGGTTTGCATAAAAATGTGAACGAGAAATACATATTGTAGGTAGGTATCTATTATTGCATGTAAATACTGGGTAAGTAGCTATATCCGGTTAGACTGGACGCCGACCCCAACATAGTTAAGAAAATACGTAACAATATTCTTATTGCAGAATTTTTCAATAAACTAGATAATATATAGATAGATCAAAGATATTTTTCCAGATATATCTTTTCCAGCAATAAATATGATTCCGATTGCTATCGGATATTCTAGTCACAATTCCTAGAACTTCGTTTCGCCCTAAATAGACATTGAAACGCAGATCCAAACCACTCAACATCTGAAACTGCAATCATATAGGTACTTCTACCTACGTGTCTACCCACGCATTCCTTGAAAACCAGAGTATCGGTAACAAATGAATAGCAGTCCACGTGAAGACGGGGGTGTCGTATGTTCATGTGTGGTGTAGTGTAGTTCAATTCCTACTCGCAATTAAACTGAGAAAGAGGCCAATTTTAAATTTAATAATACATTAAGTTTGTGTTTTTTTAAATAAAGTTAAGTCAACTGACGTTATTATTGTTTTATGTAAAATACTACTAAAATGACGGTTACAATCGGTAATTTCTTTCATAACCCGGTATGTCCATTGCCAAGCGTTTATCAAAGTCAAGCACGTCCGCGACGATCAATCAGCGTAAAGTATGAGGTCTAAGATGACTGCCATTTCCATGAGTTATCGGGAGTGAAGTCGGCAAGTTCAGTGATTTTTTTCAAACTCCGGTTTCGTTACTTTATATCAAACCAATGGTATTTCCATACCTTCTTTTAACCTGATTTTTTGCTTAAGGGGGCGTGTATTGACAACAAAAAAACATATTTCAGCCGCGCAACCCTTACCTACCCCTCTCATTAAACACGACGAAAACAAAACACAATGCCTTCCCGCCAGCAGAAACTTTTCGTCTGGCGTTTATAGAATTCGAATTTCAATCTTCTGTAGTTTATTTTGCTTATACGATACGCTAAGCTTGAATTCAGAACTATGGATCATGTTCATGTTTTGGAACTAGAAACTCAATGTTGACGTGAAAAAGTTCAAATTTAAATGTTACCAAATTTTATTTAGGACCTTGTACAATTTGTACCTAATGACGTCTTTGTGGAAAACTGTGTTACCAAGTAATAAATATAATGCTATATCGCGGATTTCTCTCTTTGGAGGATCGTGCAAAGTGATACCCAAGTAAAAAATTATATTCGTATAATGAATTTTGCACAGTATTGTGCAACGAATATGGCATGTGTCATGAAAACCTTTCTTGCGCCAAACGCGAACGATCCCCTTCGAAAACATTTGAAACATGTGAAAAAGAGGCCGAGTTCTGTACAAAAGAAATAAATGTAGGATTGTCGGCTTCACCACTAAAAGAATTGACATCTATTCATCTATGTAAATGGGTGCCAAAGTACCAAAGGGACTAATTATAACAAGGGCCCGAGGTACGCGGCTCAGTACCTGCACTGTGTTATGGGCGCGCGTCCGGCGCGTTTTGGACGCTCGTCAAACGCAACAAGATTTCCACATTTTGTTGTAACTTTTGAACCGTGTTTCTTTTAAGTTTATTACTAATGCGGAGAAAATGACAAGGAAAAATAGTGAAAAAGGAACTCGCGTCCAAGCGTCAAGGGCACGGTTAGGCTTCATTTACGGAGACGCGAGGAGTCGCGCGTGGCTTTGGGCGGCACGGCCCGCACTGAATTCAAACATATGGCGTTGTATGAGTGCGTTTACGGAGACGCGATTTTACACGCGTTTGTTTGAAATGGAGCGTTTTTTGCGGCGGAGCCCGCGTCACACGCGGTGTTTCATCACGGCGGCGCACACAGCAGCAATTCTCGATGAAGCGATGCCCGCGGCATACCTTCTCCCAGTCTTATTTGTAAATCGCACAATGGAGATGCAAGTTGAGAGTGGCAAGTTGCGACTTGTGCAGGCCTAACGGCGCCCGGCATGGGCGCTCGGTTAGACTGCAGCGCTTGATAAAATTCGTTACATAGGAATTCATACAATTTTATTGAACGCCCGAAACGCAGCGTACAAAATGCGCGTCTCGGGCGCTTGTTATAACTAGTCCCTTAGTAGAAAAATTAGTATGGTCCCTCTTTCTAACTGTTGAAATTGTAGCTTTGAAAACATGCCAAGTTGCATTTTAACTTTAGGCCTCATTTACGGAGACGCGGGGCGTGGCGCGTCGCGTGCAGTGTGGCGTCACGCGGCGCGTCTGACGTTTTTTCTGTTTACGGTGCGGCGGCGCGTGAAGTGGCACTTATCATCCCACGCGTTAACATAAACATATGGCAGTATACGTCTTGATTGTCGCTGCTTTTTTTTGGGGCTATAATATATATTTTTTAAATGTGCTAATTAAAACCTTTCATTTGGTATCCTACATGGTATGATTCAAAAATATTTTTTGTTGTTCATGATACGAGTATGTCACCTAGAGGGCGCCATTTTCAATTTAATGTGTCTTCATATAGCCGATGACCAGCGGACGATCAAGAAGCTTCCAACGATACCTCATTTGTCAAATTATGATGAGTCTTTTAGAAGATAATATGAGGGAACAGACATAGATAAATACATAGAAACCGGTCAAAATCATAACACTCCTTTTTGCTTCGCCGTAGTCCGGTAAAAACTAAAACCCAACTACGACAAAAAAGTCAAATAAAGAGATATAAACAAGACATCACGGACAGACCAATAAAAAATCCGGAGTCTTACGTAATCTGTTCGAGTTCGTTCATTATGCCAATAACCGAAGAATAAAGATATTATTCTAAACAAGTTTTATTTAGGGGCGGTTAGTCGCTCCAATTGTTCGTCTAGGGTCACCTTACAAGAAGTTTGTCAAAAAAAGTGGGAGTAAACGAATTTGGATCCTGAGTAAATCGCAATAAGATTTAATCTCCAGTGCGAACTTTCAAATGAACGTGGAATGGGATCGTTGGCTATGTTGTAAATTTTCTCCGCAAGAAAATTCACCGCAATACAGAGCAATGGCGCTAGTTGTACCTACTTCTTTCTATACTCCGTGCTACTATATCAGTCAAAAATCTGTCAAATAAAATGTATGTCATCTTGAGTTTTCAAATATCAACATTGAATTTTATATGTTTATTTAGACTCGGTATTTATTTATTTATCAATCAATAACACTTGTTATATTCGTTTTGGAAGTGGTTTTAGTGTTTATTTCATGTTTTCTATGTCTCAGTTTCTTTTGTGGAATGTAATAAATTACGAAAATATTATTTACGAAAATAAATAATATCTCCGCGCACCTAAAAATTTGAGCGTAGTCCTCTCGTCTCAACAGAGCGACGCCGACTGATTTGTGAAACAAAAATATGCTTGAAGTTCCCGTAATGTGCGACGGAAGATGGCTTCTTCCACGAACTAAGAACGTCGTACAAGCTTTGATTCGTAATAAAACCAAAAATAAAAGGAATAAAAAAAAAGCCTACTTTTTCGCCTTGTTTTAATACATATAATCATCTAATTTTTATCATAATAGGCATTAGCATTTTAAGTACAAATCGAAAATACGTGAAAATTAGAGGTAACTTCGTGATATTTTTTTATCGAGAAAATTTTAATATTTTGTGTTTCTGTTACACAAAAAGTTTGGAAATATCATGTAGTTACTCATACTATTTTTATTTTATACCTAAGTCTTATCAATTTTATGAAAAATCAAATTGAAGACAGGCAATTTTGGTTACGTCCCGGCCTTAATCCGTTATTTTTATAATATTTATATTTATACTTCTATTCTAATAAACTCAATATTCAACACGAGTGATCGTTTAATATAAAACCTCATAGTACTATACCGGGACATACCAGATTTTGATATTTTACTAAACAATTTGACATTGATAGTCTTTATAGCGTAGTAATAAGGGCGTTTTTCGCTGTTCAAGTGATGGTATGTGCGTATGACTGTACGTATCACATGAGCGTCTGTAAACGTGAGCGACTCGGCACAGGCGACACGTGTCGCATTCATTACTACTGCTAAATAGCTACGTGGGAGTGTGCACATGACATTGGTCGAGACGATCATATTTCATTAATTGTTTCAATGAATAAATGTGATGAGGATGACTATTGATTTCTCTCTCTTGTTTTCATTCATAACGAACTTTTGCAGCTCTGTTTAAATAAACATAGGTTAAATGTCTCCTGAGAATTTTAACACTGATTAGCTCAATTCTTTAGCAACGCAATGTCATTAAATACACAATCTCCTATCTATGTCTCTATATAATAATAAAAATGAAATGCTGTTCGTTGCGCAGTATAGTTGAAAACAACTGAAAAACTGAACGTCCTTTTTTCTATGGTATTTTTGTGAGTTATTGAAAATTGGGCAGGACAGCATCTGTCGGGTCAGCTAGTAATTAATACAAATGAATTAATTTGGGAACGAAACTGAACAAAGACATAAAACGGTAGCGCAACTTATTTCGGAAATCGGACCTCAAAGCTATACGATAATATTAACAAGACGCTGGATCTTTCATCTCTTTTATAAATATATCTTCTGTAAGATTTAAAGCCGTTTAATCTTGTAATGTAACCCTTTACAAATTTAACTTTAGCCAACTTTGACACAAGTAAGGTCAAATGCTGTTTACATTTTGAATCTCATAGTCCTGGCCGTCCCGGCCTGAATAATATTTACACTCAGGAACATTTGCACAGTCAGCCATCTTAGTTTGTTTATACATCCGAGCACTTCGGCAAAGCTAATTCTACGTGGAATTACAAGAAAAAAACCAATTTAACTAAAACCGGGCAATAAAGAGCTTAGACAATAGGTTCCAAGAATTTCCCCTAATCACCCCCGTGCCGAGCCATCCGACAATCTTTGCAAATCGTGCAATTACGGAATTTCAATCAAACATCTTACCGTACCGAAAGAAGTTCAAAATCCGACTCTATTATTGTACGACAGGGTTGACATTGAGTTGTTGTGGTAATATAGGGTAGGTAGTCCGAGTTAAGCGCGTTAAGTTGGGGTACTTTATGAGTACAATGTTAATGTGGTGTAAGCCGCGCCACTGTGATGTAGATTAGTAGTAATGCTCGCTGGGCGGCGCTCGGCGGTACTCACCGTGATACGAGATAATTAATGTAGTTGCGGCGCACATCGATGTGATAAATAGCGTTCGTTTTGTGTGAGGCGAGCGATCCGTCACGGCGCATGGCGGCTCGTCTCCGCTACCATTAAGTATTTATCTCACACGCCCGCGGCGCCGCGCTCTTAACCTACAAACGCCAGGCGTACGCCGCGTTGGCGTAAAATAAAATATGTATAACTAATACTCCCCGGATGGGAAATATTGTTACACGCTTGAATAATGAAATTTACAACAAAAAAGTGAGCGTGAAGCAGAATGTTGAAATTCAAAAATAGTTTAAATTCGGTAGATACACGTGTCAGTGTCTGAATATAGGAATGTCATCGTACAAAAAAAATATAGAGATTAGTATAAAATGAGTGATGGTACTTTTCCATAGGTAGTTGATTTTGTGTAGATATTTTTAAGTTAGAATAAAATTGAAAAATTATTAACCCGTGACAGACGTGTTAGTGCATCTTTCACGTATAAAATTTATGCAGCCCATTCTCAAGTCGCGTTGAGTGTGTATTAAAAACAGCTTGGTAAGCGCGCGTAAAACTGAAGTGATCGTAAAATGATATTATTTGCTTTGATAATGCTAACGACGCCGACGCCGGCCCGGCGGCCCCCGCGACCTGTTCCTGTAACCAACGGCTATACCTATAGCCAGGAAACATCGGGATCGGGTCGCGGGATTAGCAAACAGACGGACTCGCATTAACATTTTAGTGGGATTACGTTTCTTGGGTTGTGCACGCGCAAATAACGCAAACTGCTCGCAACGTGTTTGTTAACGATCCCATAATGATAATTATTAAGGTTGTATATTTCTAAGATTAATTGTTCTGTTAACAGAGTAAAAAAAAACTCACTCTTGTCGTGTCCGTATAGCAGTCGTAAACTGTTTGTAAAACCTAAAACGAACCTAGTTTCTTCTACAAGACAATAATGGAAGAATACAAGCGCTCGGCATCAGATAAAATAACAAAGACAAACAAACATGGTAGTCCTAAGCAAACGCCGGTGGTTGCGGGGCGCGTCACCGGCGGCGCCTGCGTCAACATCAACACTGCTATTGTGCCACGCCAAATTAACTGTATTATGCCTTTAAGAAAACCAACGGCAAAAACATGACAACCGCTGACATTTTCGGTCTTGGAATATAAGTCGTAAAGAAGTCGCATGAAAGTATTAGGCGAATATGAATTCAAAAAAGTGTGACATAAACAACCTTATTTCTTTACTACTTCTTGTAAACATACCCGTGATCGAGGTGATCTTCGCCGTGATCTTCAAAGAATGAGGCGGCAGAACATTATCGTTAACCTTAATTACAAATTTTAGTAGTTTTATGCGCCATTTAATTGAGACGCCATCCAGGCAGGCAATCAAATCGCGGACTTTATGTTACCTGTCAGAAATGGCCGTCATAAAAGTATCAAACAAAGCCATTCAAATGGTTGATTTTATTAAATCTATAAACAGTTCACTTTATTAAGACCCATCCATAAAAGTAGTCACTTTATCTAGAAAATATCTTGAAGATAGAAAGTATTTTCAACAAGTAAATGTTTCGCTCGCTGAATCAGCCCAACAAAAGGTAATCTGTCTGATCATCAATCCAAGCGACTCCTTGTTTTATCACCGAGCGAGAAAATAGTGAAATAACGACATCGTTTACTATAATAGTGTCTCAAGTCTTAAGAAATAGGTGCTTTTTAACTTTTATACTAAAAGTGTCACAAGGATTTAGGACTTAGTTCTTATACAAAACTTTATGTTAAGCCGAATGATTAATTTTGACATTAAATAGGTATAAAGAGAAAGTTAGTATCTTTAAATTAGACTTTTCACAGAAACTCTTTCGTTACAAGATTGTATCTAATATTTTGTCCTTCCAAACGTACCTTCGTTGGGAAGGACGTAGTCAAAATATTAAAGCACTCAAAACCTATTCACTCAACCACAAGATGTAGACGAAACCAAATATAAGATATCTGTTTACTAGACTCTAGAAATAAACTAATACAAAAGCTATCTAACATCGAAATCTAAGTTGAAAGCTGGAATTTAATCCGTAGTGAAATTTTGTAATCTCTCAAGTACGCCTTTAAAGTCGAAGCAAAATTCAAGTTTTGCAGCCTTCAGCGACTGCGAGATATCGGGTCATCCCACCAGCAGCCTAATTTCATAACACTTTCAATCACCGAATGATTTTGAAGGGTAATCGTAATACATTGCTTCATATGTTCAAAAAAATTATCTGTTCAACAACGAAAATAACGCAATGAATGTTGTTAAACTGTCAAAATGAAAGCCACTGCTACTGCTTGTGTGTTACGCAATTACCCCACTGATCTATAAATCATTATACTTCAAAATGCACGCAGTAACTTTAGGTATACACTAGACTTTTGAAAATACAGCCTGTATATCAAGAGGTAGGTACTTTTGTTAATTTACATATTGTGCTGAAAGCCTTTCATAATGTTCATTAGAAAATAAATGAGCTAGAACCAGCCGTATCTTAGTAAATATAGCTCTTAACTTCTATTGGCTTTCAAAGTTGACCAAACCTATAAAAGCCCTCATCCCAGTGGTAATTATATAAATATTTCTAAAGTCGGTTACCCTCAGCGCACCCAAGTACGTCCCCAATTACGAGCTAATCTTCAACCGAAGTACTCGAAATCGATTTAATTCAAATCTCCATACTTAATTGCCGTCCGAAAAATTCAATCCGTTCTTTGTTCGTCATTAATTGTGCGAGCCACGAGCCCCGAGGCCCGAGGCCCGAGCCCCGAGCCCCCGCGGCACCCATCCTCTCGACCTAGTTCTGCTGGAACACATAATTAAAGGCAGGAACCCTAAAAATCTCCCACAAAGAGCACAAAGGCGCAGTTTTAAAACCTCCAAATGACGATCGGCGATGTATGCAGTGACGTCATGCTAATCAACGTCAATACTACACGTCATAGGAGGCAGAATAACGGAGAGGAATTTTTAGACATTGATGTTTGAATTGTTATGATACGACTACACGAGCCACACAATGCCCACTTAGCTTGTCGCCGACCTTTGGGTGTGTATTTGTTACTAAAATAAGCGTTATCGGCTGAACGGATTTGGTTGTTTAGTTAAATGAAGCCTGCTTGTACCAATTCACTAAATAATATGTTTAGCACTAAAGATATTTAAATCATCAGTCTGTCTCTTATGGAAGATAGTTTCCGGAAAATGAAAGAATTATAATTATCCATACTTATTATTCAGGGCATTCTCTAATTCGTATTCGCTATATCATTTCTATATAATTAAGGTATAGGCATAACAATTGAATTTGTTCATTATCAATTTATGACATTAACCGACTGAAACCGTACCTTATAATCCGTTTACTCGTTTAATTAATTCGTTAATAATTTATCAAAACAGCGTTCATTTCTGAGAACTCCCCTTATTTTATATGAGTTAATATTTTATAAGACGCTTCAGGTGCGCTGCCAGCCTGGTAGGAAGTAGGAACTCGGCGAAAATAACGGTTATTTGCACTTACGTGAATGTTTCAAGTGTGTAAAACGGTGTAAAATAGACTTGTATTATTTGTTCCCCTCATAACCTATGTCTGCCATTGTATTATTGATCAGATCAGTATCCCTTGTTTGAGTTAAACTTTCACAACGAAACTTTACTCATATACTAGAGTAGGTACGTACACAGCGACGCTTACAACTTTTCCATCTCGCTGTTTCTCACCTCTCATCACCTCTTTGTATCTCATCATATCTCGGTCCTAAAACTTCTCAAAACTTCTTATATCGCTCATCGAGATTCTCATATATTTTTAAGGGATCACTTGCGGCTGTTCAGGGGTATTTTCACTTTGTGTGGGAAAGGTTTTTGCATGGCGAGTTTTATCGTTATGGTTGCGACGCCGGCTTCCCGGCACTTGCCAGGATATTGCGTCGAGCCACGTGTGTGGAAGTGCTCCATCTTGGCCGCAGTCAACTATTTCTAGCACATGTAGCCGACCCGGCGCTGTGGTCGTAATCTGTCGTGTTACTTTTACTTGAAATTAGTTCCATGTTTCTATTCAAAGTTAAAGATATTCTATTAAGAGTTCGTTTAATCACGAGAAGTATGTACAGGAATGCATACCAAGCTGTGGATGACATAATATTTGGAAAAGCTGGCGGCGCCTGCTCCTGTCCTACTTATGATCCGAGCAGCGATATGGAGCACAAACACAAACTTACACCCGAGCAATAACACGAGGTGTGTTTGCGTCGCGGCACAACAACACGCTGTTTTCCATAAACATAACGTTCCCCTTTAGCAGCGAGTTGAGCAGCCACTTTAGTTTATTTTCCGACTGAAGACCTTCAGCTATAAAGGAAATGGCGCTCGCAACTAACACGCTACATTCTATTCCTGAGTTTTAATTCTTTGTAGACTAAACATAATATAAAGCCGTGCGTTCCTCCGCTCAAGTCTAAAACATTCGTTTTATTTACGGAGTCTGATCCGCAAATAAAATAGGAATCACTAGAATAAAATAACAATCTCACAACAACATTAGTGCCAAGCGATTTTGTTCCGAAAAACATTTGAATTGAATATATATATGTATGTAGTTTGATCAAGACAGCTTTGTGTAGGCGTCAGATTACGAACACATTTTTTATCTACAAGTAACTTGAACAAGATTTACCTCCTAGAGTTTAATATTAAATGCTCTAATATTAGACTTGACGAAACGTCGCCACAGCGCCATGTATTTCTGTAAACCCTAGTAGCAGGTGAATTTGCGTAGACGTCTGAATAAAATATTTTAAGTTCTTTTTCACTTGGCGTAATGACGATGCTCAAAGCTATTTTCATATTCTTTTTCTCATCATGAATATTGTGTAGTACTCTTCCTATATCTCTGCTTTCATGAATATATTCATGTAGATGCATGAATTGAAGTCGATACGAAAGTACTTGACACAGTAGTATATATAGAGGACTAATAGTTGGTGTAGTTCTGACAAGTTGGATTTGTTCGACATGTCTTATTACTAAGTGTAGGCTTGTAAACGTGTACTAGGGTTGGTTGAAGACAGTGATACGGGGCGTAAGTTATAGACGAAACAAAGTTAGATTACAGATTTCAGTACCTATTTACGAAGCCGTAGCAATGGTGTTACATATCTCCTACGAGAAGTATACAGAGAAACTTATCTATATGAGATAAACGAGATGATTAGTAGTATTTGTCACGAACATTATTTTGTTAACTATAACGCTACCAATTTTCTGACTTACAATGTTGTCATATCACGTATTAGTTTTTTGTACTTTCTTACTGAGTTAGAACTAAGTTGTTGATGACTATTATATCTTTACCCTTGGCAGCAGCAAAATCGCGAGTAATATAAGTCTCACGCCGCGTCGTGACACATGTCGACATGATCGCGACACAAACATTGACTCCTTGATGTCACCCACCACGCCGTGATGCCAGTGAGTGACTGAGTGGTAAGTGCTGACTAACGATCATTCACGTACTACTCACTAGGTCAGGGAGTCGAACCTCACTTCAAGTATTCATAAGACACGCTGAAGGGCGGAATAATCAGGTGTGACGAGTGCCAGGAGGAGGAAACAAACAGTAAGCATGTTTGTGCTATCATTACGTAACGTAAACACGAAGCCTACTGAGGGACATTAAAAACATTTGCGATGATTTTTTTAACTTCACATTATTAAAAGTCTGATATATAAATACAAGACAATATTTTGCTATACAACAAGCGTACATTACAATGGACAAGAAAGAACAATTTAAGTTCCAAACTAAACAGATTTACATGATCTATTAGAAGTTTTAAGCTTAATAAGTTCCTATAAATTGAAAATTAATCTTGTACAGTCTTCAATCTTTTACGTTGAGTTGAAATATTAATTTTCCAAGATGAAAATCGTATAATCTGTTTTAAATCACAAAATTTGTCTACCTACACATAAAATAACCAACTTTCAAACGGTACTACAGAACAAACTTGAGTCGGGTAGGTACACATACGAACGAATGAAAACCTCAATCAAAGACTTGGAATAAGTTTATGAATACGTGGGAATATAATGGCAATCTCTGTACCCGAGTGGGGAGTACTTCATGGTTTCATGACTAGGATATCAGCAGGGGGTCGAAAGTGGAATGTTTTGAACGCTAGTGTATCGTATCATTAAAACTAGTACTTTCAAGGATGTACTCGAAAGATTACAAAGCTAAAGAAGGTTGGCCCTACTCAGGAGGTATTAGGTCATTGTTTGACTGTGAACCTCGTTTGAAGCTATGAAATTAAGTAAAGGGTGAAATCAACACGGCAAATAAGCACGAGCTTTGTATACACTGACAATAGTGTAACGATAGTATATCTAGGCTATCTCGCCCAGATATAATTATTGTGGATTTCCGACTCAAACCTATGTGTGGGTACGTGACATTATGTATATATAAGAAATCTCAACCGCTCATAGTTGTTGTGGTCATAAATGACTTATTTTGTCAATGTTAACCGAACACTGTGGTGTTTGCAAGTAATTACACCGAGGTGTATTAGTGAACGTGCCACTATTCTGTTCGGCAGGTGCACGCTCTTTGTAGCGCGGCCTTTGCAGGCGACCGTGTAATAGCCACATTGTACTTGCTACGTACTGCGAACGAGACATTCAGGTTTATATTAACCGAAGTAGCACAGCAATGCAGGTGTGTCCTGTTTCAGTAGAGTTCCAATTAGTGCTGCTTGATCCATTTTACAAAGCAGACGGATTCTATTCCCTTGCCTACGCAACACTATCTATCAATCAGTATAAACTGCATACGATTTGATATTGATAATATAACTGCTACGAGATTCATAATTGGTCCTACGTAGCAGTAGCTACGCGTCCGGTACGAGAATGCTACGCCTAGCGCGGCGTAGCACAGATGCGCTACGCCGTAGCAACTTTTCGGTCTCTACAGCTTTTCTACGACTACTACACCCGCTTGGCAGTATCATTGTATAAAACTGATAATAGTTTTCAGTGAACTCAATTGAAAGGCTTCAATACAACGCCCGTCTGGCTTAACAATGCAAAAGTAACAGAATGAAAATCGACGAGTTCTTTACAAATTCAAAAGAACTTTAAACAATTAGTATTCTTTTTTCCATCGTTTTGCAATCACCGCAAAGTCTAGCGTTTTCAATTAGACGCTAGCTATTGGAATCTATTTAGTGCGGCGAGGCGGCGAAGTTCAACTCTTTTGTTTCATTTTATTTCTGAACAGTATTCGAAGAAGCTAGCTCATTTGTAAATATGTAATAAGAACGGTGAAATCTTCATCCCGCCTACGCATTGCCAGGCTAGACTACGCATCGGTTCCTCTGTCAAAATTGACTTCAATACTCATACGTGTTATTGGAAATATTTGTGGAAGTCATATTTTTGGTCGAAAAAATTATGTTCATGACAGATATTTAAGTGGATTCCTTTTTACATGAACAAAACTATATTTACAAAACTTTTTCTGACCTACTGACAAACAAAATGAGGAAAACTCTGTCAGATTAGAATAAGAGACATTATATCCGTTTTCACAGTATTATTGTTGTTCTACAGTTATTCATTATTTCACGTGTATCGTGTTTCGTGTGTTTACCTATATTGTGTTTGCTTACCACCATGCAACGCCATAATAAAGTATAGTTAGTGTGAAGTTACGAACACATCGATCCTTTTGACAAGCGTAATGCTGCGTATAGGAGCTCACCTACATGCCAACAAAATCGTACATTTAACGATAGATTGTTGCCATTTGTTAATTTGCATCCGCACTACATTTATTGCACCATCCATCACCCTCGATAAAACATTCGCTGGCTTGTTGAAATACTGCAATCCGATAGAACTAGTGTCTGTTAGATACATAAATTTAGCTACCTATACAAAACTCAGTATCTAATCTAATGTACAAAAAGAAATTAAACAACTTTGTAGAATGGTCTAAAATTAAAAATTGAATCAGCAAATACTTGTTCACGTTACACAGTTGCAATCAATACGTTTTCACGCTAAAACGGCTACAAGACCATGACCTGGAATAGGACAGGATACTTTTTATCCCGATATTCTTACGTGATCGAGACTAACGCGTGGGACACCGCGCGGCGCAGCTAGTGTTTGAATAAGTCGTCTTCTCAACAACGTAAATAAAGCAATGAATGTTGTTGAACTGTCAAAATGAAAGGTATTACCATAGTATGTGTGTTACGTCATTACACCGCTGGATGAGCTGGAGTCTGTTTGTGATCACAGAGTTACCTCCAGACTGGAGCACAAATATTTGTACAGTCATTAACGTCAATAATATTACAAATCTTTTCAGTCTCGATTTAGTCTGGAAAACTAAAGAATGTTGACTTTTGCAAACGCTCTGTGATTTATTTCGGTAGAAATACTCCATCACTAAGACACCTACTCGGATTATTCTTGTGACTCATATTCAACATCTAAGCTAAGAATTTCTGTGAACTTTGGCATAAATCATATTCTGCTGTTTAGAGATCAGAAACGATACTTCACTAACTCTTCTAAATTAAAATTTTATCGACGTTTTTTCTATGTATTTTAACTAATTGGGAACAAATAATATATTGCAAATGCCCACAACAGGAGATAGGTAGAACGAAAAAACGATATTAATCATTATTTTTATTTGATGTTATTTCGACATCGCCCTCGGGCGTACAAAATAAAGGTATATTTTCAGGTAAATTTTTCGCCTTTGATGAAGCGTTGCTTTTGACAAATTAAAACGTTTGTTTTTACTGGAAATGACTGCACATACATATTTTTGCAACATGTTTGTGTATTTCATGTTTGTACATTGATTAAAAATACTTTATAAAAATGGCAATTAACATGAATGGAGAAACTATTATGTGTAACTGTAAATTATCATGTAAAAGAGAGAGGGATTTCTAAAATTTTCGCTAATTAAATACATGATACAATGTCGATAAATGCAGAAGCATAAAACGATAAACAAATATATGCCATTTAATATCTCCGGCTTTCAATAAATGTGGCAACGTGATTAACGCGAACATTTTTGATGATTACAACGAATGTTTTAATTAAGTACTAAATTAATGAGATCTGTGATTTACCTGTATATACTTTATTAAAACCCTATTTAATTTGATAATTATCGTTACCTATTACAATTCGTTGTACGTTACGTTAACTATTCCGTTTTTTCGTCTGGATAGGTATAACTGTTATAAATAGGTAATAACTTACGTATTTACCAGCCAAAAAGTAATGTATCTATCTACGGTCATACTTACGGTCGTACTCAAATAACTCACCGATTTGGGCTTCAATATTTTCTACCTAAGAAACGTATAAACTTTGTTCAGCAAATATCTTTATGTTTTTTATACAGTAGGCTTTTAGCTCATTTTTAAGTTTGATGGTACGTAAAAGCTAGCATTTACGAAGAAATTATCTCAGTGTCCGCGCGAAGTTTTAACGAGTAAACGGCAAAACACTTTACTGTTATAATCCTGACTCAGGGCGGAAATGCAGAGGCACGGAGCCGTCAACCTTTGGCACGTGAACCCAGACAAGGGCAGGCACTAGTTTCAAGTTAAAACAGTCCACTTTTCAAGGATTCCTTTTAGTCATACTTAAGCTATGAAAGCGCTCAATAAGAACTGAACATTTGAGCTTTAAAATCGAAGGATTTTTAAGGAGAAAAATTACGAGAATGAGATCCTACTTGAGTCAAATAAAAAACTTAAGCACGAGGATTAAAGAGGGTTATTAACAATATCTTATAGCGGCGATATTAGCGAGAGGTCTCGACCTCGGGTCGGAGGGCCCGAGGTCAGCGGCTACATTGATGGAATCCCACAACATTACAGAGAGCGGACGATACTAAGATAAAAAAGATCCCTTGATTACAACGCGCCGACAAATGTGGGGCATAACTCTTGCAGCGGGACGCCGACTGATTGCACACCAATAAAATACGTGACGCCCTGGTAATACAGCTCAGAATCGATTGAAGCCGCTAATGTAGAAAACGATTACGGCGGATTTAAAAATGGTTAGTGGTGAACCAAAACCCATTTGTGATGTATTGGATTGAAATTCTATTAACGTTTGTGACGGTCCACTTTGATTTGCTATTCGCAATTTTCATTTATCTTGCCTTTTACAATTGTTCAGTGGACTAGAACTCGATTGACCGGTCTAATATCCGATGCGCTTTGTAAGTCATCTAGATAGGTTTTTTGCATAATAAATTAAATGACAAAACATTTTCATTGTGTCGAGCCTTTTCAAGAGTAGTAGGTACATAAAATCTTCAAAATTGGGACCTAATTCCTGATCTTGATGTCACACACCATAAAGGGTGGGCAATTTGCGTGAAATCTATAGATATCAATAAATTCCCCTCATCTTGTGTGCTTGTTTGAAACGCGGCCGCTCAACGGGTTTCTAAGGATATCTTGATTTTAGACGACGCAGAATTGATTAATCTATTGCAACAAGCAACATTAGAACTCCATGACATACATTAAATTCTTGTCAATTTTCTCTGCGTAAGCATGAAGATTCTGTACATTTTATGGGAAATCTTCTGAAGCAAAATAAATAAAGCTAGCGACACGTTTTGTATTCATACCGTTTAAATCTGTTCGCCCTTCATCAAAGGAAGTGCTTTGTTAAGGATATATTTATATGTAGGACAGTTACTGAACTGACTTGATTTAAAAGAGGAGGACAAATACAAATTCTTGTTAGATAAATGATTACATGTCATTAGGAGCGAGCTAATGACAAGCTTAGACCGACTACTCTTGTAGGTACCACTATAATGCTTCAAGTACAGCAATCGCTACAAATATGCGCATAAAGACGTCGTCGGGAGCGTATGATCGTATCGAGAACTAATGGCGCCGCTCTCTCACACGAGTGAGCGACACTTTGACACACTACCGGCTTATTAACAACTTGCTAATTAGTCAAAGTCACACCTATGTTCTGCGGGACTCGGGACAAGTTTCCGGGGACTGTAAAGCCCCGAGTTCGGAAATTAGCAAGATTCGATACAGAGCCGGGTCTGTGCTGTGTCAGCGGAGCAAGTTTCAGATCTAATACTAGTCCTGATTTGTATGGAGCTAACAAATCGACACGTGGTAAGCTAAGTTTATCATGACTAATGGTCTATTTGCTTGTTTATTACTTAGTACAACAAATTGTACTACAATGTTAGGAGATATTAAGTCAAAGACAAATACGACTCTTTTGAACCGAGAAATCTAGTGCTCTTGTACGTCGCCGTCGTTCAAACATTTCTCGCTGAATTTCAAGATGAAACATGTTATTTCTTACAAAGTCAAGCACCCTTACAAAATATTTATATATATACGTTTGAATGCCAAAATGACAAATGAAATTCACGAAACGTCTTTCCTAGAAGCTGCGCTGCGAAATATGTTTAATCTGTCAGTGATTGACAGCTGAAGCTTGTTTTTCTTCATCAAATACTTTGTCAGAATACGAATAAGAAATTCCATAATAATGTTGAGCTTCCAAGTCCTAAATCAATACAAATAATGTATCTAAACATGTATAGAAATATTGAAGTAGGTATCAATGCGAAGAGTTCGGGCGCCATCTTCATCAAAGTTATCCAATAAATTATGTGAGATATACGCAACATAACACAAACACTATACACGGATATCATAATCAATCGAAGGTAACACGATAGGATGATCTGTGTTACGTGTCCTCCACAGTATCACAGTATCGCCCGGTATGGAGCGCGCGAGTTAGGCGAACGTAAACACCGCTGATGTTTGGAATAAATTAATCACTGTTATGGTACCCTGGTAGTGAACATTCAACATACATGACGTGGAGGTGTCGGGGGCCGCGGGAACGCGAGACGCGTACAGGCGCCGGGGCGGGCGGCCGATCACTGAAACGTCCCGGGCGCGCGACGCCCCGCGCTCCCGGCCGCCCCCGCTACTGAAACTCTCAATTATTTTATTGGGAAAGCTAATGAGACGAGAGCCATCCACAGGACTGCTGTCCGTTATTCCCACGGTTACCGGCAAATAAAACATCGTTAGGATTACACGGTAATTCGCTCGTATTCGTGGCGTAGTCAATTTCGAAGCTACAAGTATATTTAAATGATATTTGAGTTCACAGACTGCGGATTAACGAACTTGCTACGTATGTATGAATGTACATAAAAGGCAGCGATGAATTTTAAACAAACATCAAAGCCCCGGTGTTATTGGAGTAGACATTTCATAAGACACGGAATGTCTTTTCAATCGGCGGCGTCTGTCGCAGTCGGGGTGTTCTTTTAAAAGTCCCGAAGTTATTCAGTGTCCTTCGACGGCGCTTTCCTCCTTATTTGCGTAATGTGGACGTGTGCCGGGAATAACAATCTTGTTCTAATTGATAGTCCGCGCCCGACGACACGGGGATACGAGGACATCAGCAACATGTGTAGGTGTCGCTATAGACATCCCTTTTCTTAGTAGAACAACTATTTAAGTAAGATCAAAATTCCATATACTCATAATGTTTGCAGCTGAACGAGATAGAACGAGACCTTCAGCTTTTTGGTGGCCTCTCAGTATCAATTTACAATCAAATTGGTTTACTTTTTGTAAGAATCCTATTTACTCTCTAAAAGCCTTCGCCGAAGTCATTCAATTGTGATGTGACGAATTTTTGACTTTAGCAGGAACGATTGCCATTTGACCTCGGCAGCCCGCAGGGAAATCAGATGCTCGCAATACGCGCAATCAATGCACGGGTGGACGGTGATTCTGTTCTATTACGAGCTATGTTTCGGGTCTGATGTAATCTCTGCTTCGTCTCTTGGATTCACATCTCGGGGTTTGCGGTAGTCTCTTCTCAAACCCACATAATCCAACCCAACTACTACTATTCCAATTATCTGAACATTATTTGTTAATGGCACCATTTAGAAGTTACGGCTCCTCCTATCCGGATGAGTTTACAATTGATTTCTGTCGGATGTCTGCTCACCCTCGCCTAAGGGGCGTGGGGAGTTTAGATAAGACAAGGAAGTACAATAAACAGTGAGTCAAATTATACACAAAACATTCACAGAGCTCGGACAATCTAAATTGTTCGGGGACATCCGAGGAATTCAGGGTTTCGCAGTCAGCGAATAAAAAAGAAATTTGGGTAGACAACAAAAGACAATAGCAAATGGTCACTCCTGCGAGAGAACATGTTTGAAGTAGGGTAGGCTGGCAGAAAATAAGGCCCTCGGGTCGCTCCCATTCAGCTACTATTTAGTTTCGGACCACGTATAACATATTGGCTATACCTGGATATATCTGGCAGATGACGAACCTACTTTTCTAGTGACCTGAGTGATGTTTATTTCTATAATATTTTAAAAACTAAAAGAGGTTGGTACATCGGTACATCATACAATTTTAATTCCTATAATTCTGATACACGTAAGTATACAATAATCCTTCCTAATCCTAACTAATATTATAAAGAAAGTGAGTTTGTTTGTTTCATTGTTTGTTAGGTTTAAAGAATCTTTATTTTCTGATATGAACAAGAAAGATACAGTTCACTTAAATGAGATTTAACTTTTAGCTTAAATAATCATCGTTACGCTTCGTTAGTCGTTTGTTACGCTTTCACGCTAAACGGCACATGGGTAGACCATGACCTGGATTAGGACATAGGACACTTTTATCCCGATATTCCCACAGGATCGAGACTTATGCGGGTGAAACCATGGGGCGCAGCTAGTCTGCTATAAAACTTTTGAGAGTGACAATAAGCTTTGTGCCAAACATAAGACATCAGTCAACTGAGGATTACAGAAGCACACAGTAGCTTACCCTTGCAGGAGGAACACAGGTGTGACAATATATTGCCACAGAAGATACAGTAACCACATGCCAACAACGTTACAATCCATCACACCACAGTAGTAAGAAGGCAGCGTGGGCCGAGCCTTAATCAATGAAGACAAACACTACTCTCATTTGTGAATCAGGTCGAGTTGGTTTAGCTAAGTCATCACTCATTATCTTGAGTCTGTCTTTAACCTAAATACATGATGCGCTCCAGCTTACTTAGAAAGGAAAAACAATAAAGGTAATGCTCTGTTTGGTTTATGGCGGCATCGTAAAATTTCTATGGCACTACTCTATCTTTTTTTAAATATCTCCGTCAAAACGTTCAAGATACTTCTAGGAAAGTTATCTTAAATTTCATCCACAAACTATAAAATCCAGCAAGCGCATCATAAAACGCAAAAAATCTGGTTTATATCCGCGTTTTTTAATGAAAGTTAAAAGAATGAAGTATACTTATTATGGTTATGGGAAATAGAATGAAAATTCAATATCTCAATAAAAGGGGTTGAAACCCGATCAGATTCCGGTAATATCAGGAAGTCGTATAAAGTCTACAGTCTACCTTTTCGCGAAGATCAAAACAAAGTTAAATCAATCTTCCGCCTGGAAGTTCATCCGACGTTTCGTCTTCAACAACAATAATTAATTCAGTTGTAAGATGTCCACTGTCTTATATTCCCGACATATTATTATATACTTATCGAATATTTACTTTCAGCTGTTGTCTTTTACGAGCCCCATGTGAAATAAAGGGCGTGGGGCTACTCTTTACCGAATAACATGCGGAGTGAGGTACCTACAAATAATGATAAATAGTAAATAATGAGTACAACAATCATGGGTGATGTGGCAATTATTCACGCGGTGCAGGGCAGGAGGCAGGCCGGTGCTACACTGGTGGATTAATTGACTAAGGAGAAACAATTCTTGTATAGTGTAATTACACCTTACATCGCAACGGACCAAGTAGCTTAGTGGATGATAGATCAAACACCTACTGATATAGTTTTAATGGTGAATGAGGTAACCAGTAGATAATGTAACGTGTATGGTTGGATTGTGTATGGTTGATCGTAGTCGCTTTACTACTTTTGACAACAATTCGCGATATACTGAAACTTCCCATAGGTTTAAATGATCTAACTGTCAGAAAGTTCCATAGACTTTGTCGTTTTATGACGTGCAAGTGACAATCAAGCTTAGGATGGTAAAAGGCTAATAAAAGCTATTTCAAGAGCATAGGTATTGGAACTCAAATCGACCAGCTTATCGTCATTTACTAGACAAAGCTTCTATCACAAGTCCAGTTATAGACGACTGATTAATACGATGAACAGCTTCTTGACCTTCTCCCTAAATAAAAACATTGGTAGATTCTTACATCACTTACCTGCGACTGGCATCCCTAAAAGATTTTCGTGCACCTTCTTTAATTTTTACCAGCATTACGAAGCGACGTCCAGGATATCGAATAATTTACAGCACTTGTACTACTCAGAACACATATAATATAACTGCAACTGTTCGCAGAATGTATGTGGAGCATAGCTAGAGTAGCTACTGCGTAGGTACATTGCCGGCCGGCGACAATGGGGCACAAAGCCAAAGGAGGAATTATGTGAAGGATTACGTGGGGCGGAGGACACACCACTGACACACTGCCCACACAAACACACACACTCCAATACACACACATACATACCACGACCGAATAGCTGGACACCTCCGTACTATGAGTGGCTGAATTATGTACGTAATCAAATGGAAACTGTTTCAAATTGTTCTACAGGTAATGAAGAACACGACCCAATGTCATGCCAGCTTAACTCTGAAGTATAAAAAAACTACGTTTTAGGTAGGTACTTTCAACATATGTGTCTATTAGGCGTTCAAAATTTTATATTTACGTATCGCGTGATGTAGACACATTTGTCGATATATCACATCATCATCTCATAACATATTCTCACACATTTCCTCCGTAATCGATAACTTGATAACATAATCTGCTTTACTTGTCGTGCACACCAGCGCTGATCAGCTTACCTTTGTGTCACCCTTTTGTGATACGGATACGACCTGAACTTGCATGAATGAATCCATTTTCAATTTAACAACAATTTCAATATCGTACATGTATACAAGTGTATATTCAAAGAGGACTAAAGAAATCTTCGCTTTTTCAGTTCAATGGAGCAGAGAGGACGCATCACAATCGTAAAGACGCGCCCTATAAAATAGTTTCTGCGTATTGTAGGTACCGGCTGTACGTCAGACATGAAAAGAGATTTGGATCCAATAGATTGTACATGTATTAATGTAAATAACATAAGATCAAAGGAACTTTCGTATGTGAAGGAGCGTTTGACATACTTGCCAAGTTTTATTAAGTTTCAGTGAAACCGCAAACGAAGTTAGAAATGAAAATGAAAGGGCGGATGCAAAAGTAATTTATATCAAAGTGCCCATAATAAGGTGTTTCAGAAGAAAAGTCAGTTCTGAACGGTTGTAGACCTCGTCGTAACTAATCAAGAGCGCCCACTTTTCACGGCCTCGTGGAGTTTAGAAAGTTCGGTTCACAAAGCTCGTCTATTTAACTGACACATTTCTGCAACGAACACCGCGCCCCTCACCCCGCGCCCCGCATCTCCCGACAAAGTTATATTTTACACCAAAAAATACCCTCATTTAGCCACTTCCAAGAAGATTAAATACAAATTGATTCACGATTGATTTCGGGTCCGCAGATTTAAGTTTGATAGGAAGTTAATTCGACGTCTAATTGCAGGCTCGAGTCAGTTCTCTGGAGTTGTTTAACTTGACCGTTATGGGAAATAGCGGATCATGAATTCGGTTTTACTTTAGTTGAGCTTTAATGTGTCTGAGACAAATATGTAACTAATTGGATGGAAGGTAAACTAAACGGTTGGTTTTAATTAAATAAAAAGAGTCCACGTCGGCGGCGACTATCGTGTGAGACTTGCGGAACTTTAATCTGTCAGTCAAGTGGTGGTCGGAATTTGAAACGTCTTCCACAGTTCGCGAAAGATCCTTCATTTTAAATATGAAGGCTCCCCGAGTGCCTCTACACAATTTATCTACGTGAGTGAATTTTATAAATTCGTTCATAACTCATAACTTTCGAGGGGTGTTACGGGTACTCCGCGGCGCCTTTATGTGACTGCTAAAAGATACGCCCACTTGGTTTAGTTTCCATTTCGCAATAAAATTCGTATGCATAATAAAACGAATTCGTTAATTTTACATAAGCTCTTCTCAGAATATTTTAACAAGAGTATTTAATTTAAATAATTGATGTAATACTTATAGCTAGGTAACTAGTTTTCAGCGCAATTCTGGCAACAAGCAATAAAGATATTTCAAACAATATGAGCTCAAATTAAATTCTTAAATACAAGTTTTTGTTAACAGTGATTAGTTCAGCACGTCTGAAACGTTAGTAGTCATACCTAATTACCTACTATTGTTTCATAGAGCTTATATTTCTACTGTACCACTAAATTAAAGTAGGTATAGTCTTTATTAAGGAAATTAAACAAGATGTCACGTAGGTGTTCCTCTAAAATTCAACACGTAAAATATGATAATACCATCTCAGAATTTCTATTAGGTAGGTACCTATCTGTACTGCGTCGTGGGCCCGCGTCCTTGTTGCCGGGTGGTTTAAACCCCAGAGACTGGACTACAAAGACACCGGCGGGCGACCACACGCGGCCCTTGGGCATAAAGGACGCCTAATCCACTTAGGGCATCCTGGCGCGTCTCACAGGCCGGTTCATTATGCGCCATAATTTATTTATTAAATAATCCTTTTTGCTTTACAAACCTGGTAACTTTGCCGATGTTATCCACATTTACCAAAAGGAATACATAATGAGGATACATTATAATTATATTTAATGTTTAAAATAAGGATTGTAACAGCTTCAAAACCAGCATCGCATACTGTGTACATTTAATCAAAGAATAGCCCGCGAAATCCTCCCGAGATGGCTGATCCTTACTTTGTATTAATTAAGTACATACTTACGACTATTTCCTTTGTACTTCCGACATTTAATTACAATTTCTTTGAATGTTAACCTTGATTGGATAACGTGGTACATATTTCCATTTTTATTATTATGTTAGGTATACATAAAACATGTAATTAAAGAAGAAATATGTACTACGTTATCCATTCTTATGAACTAGATGAAAAATAATTTAATGAAAAATAAAGGCATGTTGGAACTGCAGAAGTAAAATTAAAACTTGGATTGAATTTCGATTCCTAACAATGGGTGGGTCGTTTCTTCCGCTACGACGCAAACCAATGTGCGATGGTTGAAAAGAATCGGCCGCGCACCGGTGTGCTGTGGCCGAAGTGACGAGCGGCCGAGGAAGTGAGCGTCTTACTGAGATCATATTACACTCGTGTATTTTAATTAAATGATAGTGTCTAACCTAACCCTTCGGGAAAAACAATGTTTTGTATTATATGTGTATGTATGGTTTGATTAATAAATGCCTCATGTTGTAATAAGTTTTTAACCATTATTAAATACTTAGGTGCTCCTAGCCTGTAAAAGTTTTGTTATTAATATTAGTTACTTTATTTGTGAGTACTACAGCTACGTATATTTTTATAATAAATATTTTTTTTCTAAACTAACATTCGTAGAAACGCTCTTAAATTACACCAAATAGTAAAGTCGAAGCTAAAGTCGCCAAAAGCTGAGCAAACTTAAATTGGATCTCTCAAGTCCGTACTTCGTTTACGATCGACCAGGAGAGCAGAAAAACTGTACAATTAATGCACAGCTGGAAAATTGGATATTGATTCCAAGAAACGAATAGGTAACTTAGATATTATTACGAGATGAGAAGTGTGTTCATTGAAGTAGAAATTATTATAGATTTATCTCATACCAGAGGAAGTATAAAATAATCACAATTCAATGTCATTAAATCACCAAGAATTGCAAATCACAAAATCGAAGAAATGCGGATTTTTTTTGTTACCTCTCCAAACTGAATTCTCTCTCTTCTCCAAACTGAATTCTCTCCCTTCTCCAAACTGAATTAACTCTCTTCTCCAAACTGAATTCGCTCCTCCAAAATTCGCGACTCAAGTACTAAGTAAACATGGAATCGAGGAAGTGCTGATCCAAAGGACGTCTACACTCTGTTACCCGTTCCGTTTCGCAAAACCCATGTGCAGCGACCACGTCGAGTTCGGGACACAAAGGACTGTCAACCATGTATCTAAAAACTAGTGCTAGCACGAGACCGATCCTACTATCTGCAAATGTGCGGACAATTGCCTGTCACAGACAAGACAGCCGAGTTTCTTGACTGCAGTGCAATCTACTTAATTAATTAAACTTAATAACTGGGTCCTATTTTGTTTTTGTACGACTAGCACTGGATGGAGCTTTGTGGTGAGAAGTAACTTCAGTGTTTATTTTCTCATTTCATTTTGTAGGTCCAGGATGTTGCCAGTGGCACTCAAAAGCTAGTGCAATAGTAACGGGTGCCAGTCAAAGGCTCAATCTGCATTATTTTGTAGTGACTTAGTGAGGGAGATATTTTGTGTGGTAATCCACAGACGGTAATCTCTTTGTTCATAATTCTACTAAAATCTGCAATATATTAGTTATTTAGGTTACACGAAAATTAGGCAAGTGTGTTGTTTAAATAATTAGATTCAATGAATAACATTATTTTGATAAACTCCATCAGTAATTTCATACTAATTACGATTCAAATGTGAACTTTTGTGAACAAGCCACCGACCAACGAGGCCCCTGTTAATTTTTTCAATAGGAAGCTTCGTTACTCAATCTTGTTTGTTTTCCTCATCCCAATGTAGGTACTCCTCACTGCAAAAATTAAGGGGTAATTTAAAGGGTCTCTTAAATATACATAGTGTCGAAGAGAACCACAAAAGATTTGCTAAGAAAAGAAATTAATTAGGCGACGTTATTAAACCTCGGATTTGAGATCCTTTTACGACTAGGTACCCAGCGAATACCGAGCCGCCAATACCGGGGGAGAAGGAATTCGAGGCGTTTATAATAGACAAGGCTTACAAGGCTGCCGATCGGATTTAATGAACAATTTCTTAAGAACCAAGTCACTTTTTATTTCTAATAGGGTTGAGGGCGTAGTGAATAATAGATCTTCTACTTCAAATCTAGATATTTCCCCTCGTAAACAGTACGTTGTGACAGGCCCTGGCGACAAAAGAATTAACCTTTGCACTGCAAACCTTTGCACAGCGCTTGCCAACTGGGGCAGAAGCGTCGTGATCAAAGGAAACACTAGGTAGGCTCACCTCCTGCCGTGCTCTGAATGCCTGGTACGCAGGGCGAGAGGTCGCGCGTACTGTATGCATGTAGTACGTCATCGTATATGGGTCACAGGGCCTCAGGGCACGTGCCATAATATGCGGTAGGGTATCCATCGTGGGAAATATCTTACTTTTTTGACATTCTGCCTGATCGCCATCCTCAATAAAAAGGAATTTGATGGTTGAATATCCCCCGTATTTTCGAAAAAATGTGGTTACCGAAAATCACGCTGTAGAAATACCACACATAGTACAGGAAACAGCTAGCAAGCCTACACACATATATCGTTCATTTACGTCATTTTTTTTCCGCTGACTATATTGATTTCCGTGCAATGTGTGATTGCAAATCCGACAAATTAGTATTTAATTAATACTAACACATAGGCATGACTAATTTTAGATTGATAGTGGACCAGTTTGGAAGAAACGAGAATGAGCTTTATAAATTGGTACACCTAACAAGCGATTAATAGGTGGGGTTTCACTTAATAATTTCAATATTTTAGAATAGAAAACCAATGCGAAAGATACCAAAACGATATCTAGCGCCACCAACCTTTTGTAACTTTTTTACATCCTATATTATTCCAAAATATATTCCAAATATATTCTATTGCATTTTTATTGTCCCTCCGTTTAACTGGAGGATATACAACACAAAACTTGTTCGGCAAGGTCGGTTATCAAAGTACAGTCTACACCCGGGAGGCCATTTAATAAAGTCGCCTGTCCTCGCCCGAGGCAATGTGACTTGAATTTATTACTATCTGTACAAAAGTAAACCTAGTATTCGAACATTCAGCCAACGGGGGCGTAGCTAAGATGGTAGTGCGCTCGCTTAGCATGCGAGAGGTACCGGGATCGGCGCCTCCATGTTTATGTTACCAGACTGTGTATTATTTAGAGTCATTACAGCATCAGACATTATAGAAATGAGGACTTTTCATAAAGCACTGAAAACAAATGGTTAATGAAGAATGGTGATTGCATCATCATAACAATTTGATCCACTATGTATCCTTCGAAATCGATATCAATTTGGCAATGCATTCAAGTTGCAAAATCAAACTTGGTGTAAAATGTTATTATGTAATTATTTTGAATATGACCTCGTTCCCGGGTTTCTTGTTCTCTGCGTTTAATTAAAACATAATTATACCGGGAGACCATAATTTGAAAGCAGCGCAGTCGCTAGTGAAACTTACTTGAGTTTTGAAAAGCGTCGCTAACAAAGCGTCTCGCTACAAGAAGGCTTGACTCTCCTCCACGTCATGACATCCTGGTGTCGCGTAATAATCCCTACTGTATTCGTGATTACGGCGCAAATACAACACACGTAAAATTTAATTTCAGTAAACTGGCTTAGTTTTTTATAGTTTATCTTGGATACGTGATAAACATAATGTAGGTAATAATGTGACCATGACAAACAAGCAAAAGTAGACGATTAAATATGGGTACACGAGTTACTTTTCTAGTAAGGGCTGATCTTTTAATCGCCAGAAATCTTTCATGCCCGGTTCACATTATTCTAGTCCAGTAATCCAGCGAGTCAATCCAGCCTAGAGAAAGTCAAAGACGATATGATCCAGTGCTAGACTGGATCATAATATCCTTTACACTATTCCAGTCATTCAATCAGTCAGACAAAAAACAACAATGCGTGTTTACTATTCAACGTTTAATCCAGCACTGGGTTTCCCGTCTACACTTTCCCAGTGGCGCTGGAATGGGCGAGCTGGAATGAAAAGTACACTGTCTAACCAGTCACTGGACTGGATTGAGTCCGGTTCACATTATTCCAGTGGCATTCTAGCACTGGTTTCGATCGCTGGACTGTAGTGCTACTGGAATAATGTAAACCGAGAATTATCGGGTGAATAAAATTGACGCCTGACGTTTTTGTATGGAAAAACTGTCAGCCATAAGTAGTCTCAAATAATAATCGTTAACTACACAACATTCAGTTACCCCTGGTACTGCGATGAGTGGTGACAAGCTTATCAATTACCTCTTTACCATAAGTCAGTCTTTTTTACGACAAGGAAAAACAAAGGTTCACCCTCATGGGGCGTTCCGGGGTGAAATAGAATCCTGCCTGGGAAACTAATTTTAATGGTCGCAAAGGGTCTCGGGCGCATATTTGTCGGAAAAACGGGAGGGACACGAAGTCTGAAGTCCGACAAAACCGCGGCATGACATATTTGCTCAATCCTGTATGGGTTAAAACGAGGCCATGGAAGGAATTTCACAGACGTTAATTATTTATATATAACAAGAACATTATTCAACTAACTGACAAAACAAACAACCAACTAATGCGTACAAGCTCGATAGGTTTACTATTAGCCATTTAGACTTCCGTAGCCCACCTTCCACCCAATAACATTGTCATTGGAATTACATACATTTACAAAGGTTCAAACACCACCAAAAGTGGTTGAAATAAGATTTTTAGATTTTCGTATAACACACATTCAAGTCGACCTAAGTAAGTGTTAATAAATGAAAATGATTACAATGTTAACTGGGTTTCTATCTACTAATGACATAAGACACAACATTTAATCAACTAACCGACACTTGGTTAATTGGCTTCAAATAGTATGTATGGTGCTTTTAGTGATCATTTCACATGTAACTATGATGAAACTGTTTAATGCTTATTGAATGATAAGGAAAAATTATGGTCACAATGTTTAAGTACTAAGAATGCAACTCATAACAAAATTATACTTGATGAGCACTCACAACAAGTTTACAAAAAAAATTGCAACAATGGCCACAGGCAAACAAGAAAACAAAGTAACTAGTGCTGGTGTAGCATGCATAAGTACCAGGGCACCAGAGATGACAAAGAGAACAAAATACACGCCAACTCTTGAGTGTCCTTTCATACTGTTTCGTTTGTAACTAGCGGCTACTTCATGTTTTACATGTGCTAACTTTTTATGCAATAAAACTGAGGCGAGAAGAAATGTCTCCCTCAATTTTAATTTAGAAAAGCTTTAATTGGTAAAGCTTAAGGGTCGGTTACTGGAAATCGAAACCGTGTTATGGATTTTGGACAAGTTCATGCAGAAAACTAAAGGTAATAGCCGCGAAAAAAAAAAACGATTAGCTCAAGTGTTTCAGCAGTCAGTGAAAAAATCGGATTGAGGATAAACCACGCGCGCCTCAAAGAGATGTCAGCACAAGTGACGGGGTCCGCTAGGGCCGATGCCTGCCAGGGTTGCGGGAAAGTCCGAAAGGGATACCGTGGGCCGTGGCCTCTGGCAACACACAGGCAACTGAAGGAACACGGGTGGGTTTTAGTCAGTAAGAGTCTGACACGCCCGCCCGCTCCGCCCAGAGCGGGAGAAGTAATTTGATAATTTTCAACCCAAAAAAAAAAAAAATTTTTGGCAAGGTGGACAATGTGTATTAAAAATCCGACTTTTTTCGATAAACGTAAGTTTTAACTGTTAAAATAATCAATCTTATCTAAGTATTGGTACTAATATTGTATTTTAAAACTTTATGCTTTAATAGCTTAGTTCATTTGATTATTTATTATTTTCAATCGCTCATTACTCATTTAGAACTATTTGCAACTTTGCCGACTTAAAAATTCGTTGTTAAAAAAATTGAATATCAGTAAAAACGTGCAAGAAGCAATGCCGTATTTTGATAGCCAGACGTTTTTCGACGCTACTACTTTAAGTTTTCTATAAACTTATCCAACACCCATAACACGATTTCAAGTAACCGACCCTTATTAAGTGGCAGGATAAGAAAAATGTGTTCAAATAAATTCTTCATCTACGTCTACGCCCATGCTATAAATCGTCTATAAAAATTCCTAAAACAGTTAGCATATTGCCAACATTAAAACAACCAGTGTCATAGTAACCATAATATCATCCAAACGGGTGTTATAATGTTGTACAAAATTTCATAATGGAACTCATTTAAAAAAAAGAACATTGTCATGCAGGCGCGTTTCACGAAATTATTACGACGTAATTTAAAAGAACGACTGATATTCGAATTCGAAAAATTAGAATTCACGTGCGTCGTATCCCTCCATTTTTCTTCGATATTCATGGGTGTAGATAAAGTCTTGTATACAACTGTAAATAATTAGTTATTAAAACACTCATGTGATACTATACTAAACCCACTTTCGTGTTTTAATACCCCTTATATAATAAGGGGTTTAACAGTTGCAAAAATAACTATTATTACACGGTACACATACTTAAATTAATAATGATTTTTGCCATAATCTGCCTACATAAGATACGTCTAGTTGATTTCTTTTCTTGAAAGAATCTTGTACACCCTGATTTTCTTCAAAATTAGAAATCTAGATACAAGACCTACTTAGTTCAAACAATGTGATGGAAACTCTTTTCTACTCTTACTGTCTTCTACAATTTGGAACCAGGCTTCCTAAAGACTTGGTGTTTCATAAACGAGCGCCTGAAAAACGATAATAATTAAATGCTGTTCAGCCGTTCTCAAGTGATGCGCCTACTAAGCTCATCACTTGAGAACGGCTCAACCAATTTGGCTATTTTTTGTTCTAAAATGTTTGAAATACTCTGAATTTGATTTTTATGGAAAGAAAAGTTTGCCCGGGAAATCGGAAAATGCAGTGAAAACTGAAATTGCTTTTTTCTATGGGATTTTTGTAAGAACAAAAGACGATTAGGGCGTTTGCGCACTTATCTGTATCCAGTTCGTATTCTACTCGTGTTCGTTTCTGATCCGGTTTGGTCATCCTTGGACGTTTGTGCACTAATACGTACGCACATATATTTCGTATTGGGTACCTGTTCGATTCGTAAATTCTCAATTCGAGTCGTTTTTTGACGGATCAAAACCGAGTATATCGAACAAAACGAATCAAATACGGATGTGGGCGCAAACACTAGGTCGTGACTTTCCTGTCCGTCTTTTTCATGTATCGAACACGAATCGAATAAGAACCGGATACAGACGACACAGAAGTGCGCAAACGCCCTTTTTGTAATTTTGGCAGAACAACGTTCGTCGGGTCAGAAATATGCAACTGAATATTTTTTTACGTTAAATACTTGATTTTTATGAATCCCTAGATAAAAAAATTATGTGTCAAAGTTCTTTTTACAGGGTGCAAGTTTATTGCCTGTGGCATACCTACCATAAAATTAAAGCAACAATTGACTGGCACCGTCTAAACAACACGTACAATATTGATGCACGATGCGGGCGAAACGTTCAATAAAAAATGAAATATTTGGTACCTAGTGCAAATACTGGCAATTCTTTCATCAATTTTACAAGGTCGTACAAATATTAGTTCAACTGTCATTAACGAGACACAATAGAATTTTAATTGTAATATATCTTAAAAGACCTTTCGACAGTCGGAAGGCTATGCAGATAAAATTGGTGTAAACAGAAGTCGCATGCAATTATTGAATTGCAAAAGTTGCATAATTATTGTATGCCATTTTATGAACACTTGCACATGCAATTCTTGAATGGCAATAATTGAATGTGCCATAGCCTAGGCATACGATTATTGTTCTTGAAAGTTATAGAAACTTGCACAGTGTAAATGGGCTTTAAATTGAACGTTTTCCTTTGAAATAATATACTCTTATGGGTATAACAATATGATGGGTGTAGCTAAAAATAAAGAAGTCTATCATTCTGAGAGAGGGCGCAGAATGATTTTCACCACAAAATTTAAATGCTTCTTAATTAAAAGCGTCTATACTGTTTTCCGATTTTTATAAACTTTGCATTTAATTCTTTATAATTACCCCGCACGGGTTTTACAGTGACCTCTGGTAACACGATTGCGCCCTCCCTTTGCAGAGACCTCTAGTAACAGTATTATGCCCTAACTGTGCAGAGACCTCTAGTAACCGTATTATGCTCTGTGTTGAGCCCTCGAGTAACAGTATTATACTCTTCCTTTGCAGTGCCCTCTAGTACCAGTACCATACCCTCGCAAGTCTGTTTTTTACAAAGCTCCACCAGCGCCATCTTCGTACCGGGCCGCGAGTTACTCAGTGAAAGTAGAAAGGTTCGTTTCATTGAAGTACCTCTCTTCGCCGCGAGGGGAGCAGAGCGCAGCCTCTTTCAAACGCTCACTTACTAAGTAATACGACAGGCTTCACAGAGATGGCGCTAGTCGAATGAAAAACGAACGAAGTGTTGAAAAAACTCCTTGCAACAACCAATTTTTGATTATTATTTTTACTCTTTTAGGTAAAATCGTTGTTATTGTCGCGTTTCCCTTATGAAAGCAGCATATTTATAGGAAGTTCATATATGAATATTTACATAGTTTTAGCGCCCTCCACCTTGAAGCGGACGTGGAAAATCGCCGCAAGGGACTTACCTGAAAAAGAAAAACATCATTAAAAACAGTCTACACTTATTTTTAAATCAACTTTTACTGTGTTTCACGACAACAATGCAATGAATCATGAGCTAGAAGTAGTACATCCTAACTATCAACTGTTTATTGTCTCACACGAGTAATAATAAAAATCGGGTAAATGATGCGATAAACTAATGCAAAGATAAGAAAGTGAGACAGTTAGTGTGTGTAAATAAACTCGTAAATTTCAGTTATGTATCATTTTGTGACGTTAATATGAAAACTTAGCAAACTAAGCATGAATGTACAATGTGGAGACGACAATACAACAATAAATGAAAACACTGGCAATACTAATGCATAAGACAATTTTGGAATTATCAAATAAATCCTAACATCGAAATTAAAAAAGTAATTTTTTCAAACAAACTAAATAGTAGTGTTGGGCCGACTATGGGGTTTGCCGATATTTGACTAGCTATCGTAACTAAACTATTGGATATATTTGATTAATTTTTTGTAGGTAGGCCGAGATCGATTTTTGTTGTATTGTCGTCTCCACCTTGTACGAGCTCGTATACGCTAGCCTTATGATTTAAAACATAAAATGTATTTCATACTTAGTTACAATTAACGTAGAAACAAATAGTTTAGACTTTAGATTCAATCATTTTCGATTCTATAGGGTTTTTAAGAATCGTCAAAACATTGAGATTTCTGTATTATATTCAATATTAACCTTAAAAATAATTAAAAAAAACTGTGAATGTATTATGTGTAACTAGCAATAAATTCTCCATCAAAATTTGTTGCGTGGATTAGAAGAGCGACTTTAATTTATTATATACATTTTTAAATGATCGTGAAAACCGCATCAAACTCCTTTACCTACTTAGTTTAGAAAAACAACTCGGTCAGGCTAAAGGTGACTTTGTTTTATAGATGAAAAAACACAAATACGGCTCGGCGCGGCGCCTATCAAACCGCTGCAAATAATACAACGACAAGGTATCACTCATTCATCCTTCCCTAGTATATAGCCAATGATCGGAACCCGGAACTGAATAGCAGAACCAATTGCTACCTCTGCAACAAGTAAACAGTGATCTCATAAAGCTGTCCTTTAAACTCAAACATGCTGAAATTAATCTTAATGAAAACGCATTACAGTGCAAAATTAGTCGCCGGTCATGCCGGTGGTATTCCCTTGAAATACAGTTGTCTTTGAGATAAACCTAAATACTGAATGGGTCCCCTCGTAGTGTCGTGGCATTACCTGGATTAACGAATACGTATGGCATAATACACTTTAACCAAGTTACGTAAAGTCTAGTTTAAGTTAACGCTAGGACGTGTTGGGGAAATGTCAGCGTATTTTGCTCAGTGGAGTTTGAACGTTATGCCGATTTGTTTAAGGTTCAGTGGTGTTAGCACGAATGTGGTAAGGTAAACGTGTGAGTTGTTTGCATAATCGCAGCGTTCCATCGGGGCAGGACAATAGCATCCATGTTTAGACCGCACTCGGCTCAAATATGAGTACGGAAATCGCTGCACGCAACCGACAATCTGCATATATATTCCATAATGTTCACAAAGCTGAACATTCCGTCGACAAAAGATATTTAATAAAAATTGTGTAATTTACATTTGTTTCAAAGGTTCTTCACAGCGGAGCGGTATTAAAGTTATTTTGATAAACAAACAATAAAACAACGAAAGTAACATTTCATTTACATAAAAGCATCATCAAGTTTAACCGCTTAATATCAGAGTATTTAGAGCAAGGGAATGGTGCGCAGAATGAAAATAGTATATTTTTCAATAGGTACAGGGACTTCGCATGTGAATTGGTAATAATGAACTTCATTATTGAAAGCCTCTTCCAGAAATGGGCTAAGCGAATTGCAAATGAAATTACAGTCGAGATTTGGGGAAAATATCGAGTCTGTAACACCAATCCGGCTAAAAGATTTTTACAGCCTAACAATAGGACTCGGACCATTACATTCAGAGACCCTCAATCCATAATATCTTCTGATCAATCAGTTTACTTTGAATAGATGGGTATTAAGTTCTTACTGAGTGCCATCGAAGCATACAAGATTCCGTTCCGTGAATCGTCCAAAAGCATTGCAAGAACATGATGATGTGAAAAGAGCATTATTAACAAATAAAAATGTAACTCTGCTGACCTAAAGCACGAAGACCGACTCCATCACCATGCTGGAGGTCGTCAAAAGTTACCGTATATGTTTTGAGGTCTTGAAAAGCTTTGAAAATTTCAACCAGCTCAACTATATTCCCTATTTTAAGCGGGATGATACAAAATATAATTGGGTAGTGTAACAAAGTCATCGGCCGGACGCGGCGGACTCGTCGGGGGCTTGGGGGCTCGTGGTAATGAGGCGCTCGTTAGCGGCCTACCAGCGTCAGTTAGTGCCTGCATGATTAACACGTAGCCTTTCACTTGTCTACTTGTTCCGGACTTGGGGTTAATTGATCTCCTGATCGACCGCTAGTAGAGAAAAGATGTTACAGAGTGCAAGAGTCTACTGTCTTACTGTATTTTGATGTTTCAAGGTTTTTGGTAAGACTGGATACCAAATACAGCAAATTTTGGGGGTATTAAGGGGGACGCGCCAAGGTAACCCGCAAAATTCAAATTTTCTTACGTTTTTTGGAATTTGCAAGTCAGTGTCAAGTAGTACGTTGATTAAAATATGATTCGCGACCGTAGCAAATGGCTTTACAGAATTATTATCATTAGATTCAGTAATACAACTCCTTAAATTAGAATAATCCAAAAATGTCATATCATGAAATAGTTATTCAATAGGATTATATGAACTTAGGAGAGCTGTATTGATGATTTTTATGTTTATGATTCTCTAAATAAATATTTGAGACAGCCGTGAATCATATTTAGATCAACATACAACCTAATACTGACCTGCAAATAGCAAAAAACGTAAGAAAATTTGAATTTTGCGGGCTACCCTAAGCTTTCGCCTTCAGTTGAAAGAAAAACGCTATATTTTTATTTATCTATTTACATACATACGCTACCATTACATTGTCCCAATTCGGTAGTGTAGTTAATTAACAATTTATGAAATAAATTACAACACATTAATATTAATCTATGCCATAGAAAATTCACAAATTAAAAACAGAACACGTGTAACGTTACCCTTATTTTATAACAACACAGCTTTAAAGGGACATTCATTTCATCAGTCGTGTTCATCTGACGACAGTATTAAATAAGTTCTCTTAGTAACTATTTTTGACACAACAAAGTTGAACCAATAGTAATACTTGTGGGGTTTAATTTATAGGCCTCAGTAACTATTCTGGAATTCTGAGCATTATGTATTTGTAGTCGTACTTTAATCAAGTCGGGACGATTTGGGGAAGGCAGGAATAGCTGAGAAACGCGTAGGTGTGTGAAGCCACGGAGCGGGCGGCGAGTGGGCGCCAGGGCAGGGGTCCGCCGCGCTGGCAATATACCAGCCGTTCAAACTCCACTGATTTATGTAGAACGAAACTTTTCGACGCGCGATTGCCATTCAGAATTTTAAAAGGGAATAAAGGTAGGATAGCTCGAAACGAGAATGTATATTCATGTGAAAGTTACAAAGCAGAAAATGATTAAGGTTACAAAGCTATTTTTGTTATCCTTCAAAACTGAGAAGGGTCCGATTCAGATATAAATTCGGATAAAATGTGCGAATTGAGGTCGATGTTTTCTGAAATCCCTGCAGGGTTTTATAAAATAAATAAATAAAAGGCATGCCAATATTTTAAAAAGGATAGGCTAAGGTGTGCATGCACTAGATTAGCCCGGATGTTGATAAAATTAAGTTGTAGGCAGCGACATTGGCATCGATTGAAAATATAAATAGGTAATGTTAAAAGTTGCTCCAGCCTCCTCTTCGAAGTACTTACTTGTAATAAATGTTAATGTACCAACAAGCAGTTTGAATCAGGACTCAGGAGTCCGGCACGTCCCGCGCCACATCTCTGGTTACACGGTTCGCGGAACAAACTTAAATTATTTATGAACGCGACCCTTAGGATCGAGCCGCTGGGGACCGAATGATATTGTTCTTATCTTAAAGTGCCGTCTACTCTATGCGATCCTGGTATGTAGATACGTGAGCGATGGGCACTGCGGAAGCCATGCGGGACGTAAGATCGGTTGAATTCAAGTGATACGATATGAGTAAAAAGGTTCGTCATAGTGATTTGAATTTGCATGTTTTTTTGTGGGTGGCATGCTCATGAGATATACGTAGATATTCATAGAATAGAAAGCAAATATGCAAATAGGTGAGCTATGCTTTTAAAAAAAAAACATGCAACGATAGATAGCAATCTCAGGTTAGTAGACGATTATAAAAAAATCCACTTTCTCCATTTTCCAGCTAGGAAATTATTCATACAAAAGCTGTGTATCTACTTAAGCCAGTCATTTTACCATGACAGTGAGTGGGCCCGGTATGCAAATGGCTGGGAACTGGCAGCGGCGGGAAATTCTTCATGGACAAGCATTTGCAGCAGCAACTTCACACGGCAGACAATGACAGATTGCTGTGCTCCTAGTCGTGCTCCTGTTCCCATCAGTTCTAAAAGCGTAATTTTGTGTGCTCTCTAAGCGGACTTTATAAATTAGATTGCTAATAAGCGAAAATTATCCATAATTCGATATTATTATGAGGAATCCTGAAATATGAAAGTTGAATACATAAATCTAATAGGACGCCCGGCCACTGTCAGATTGGCTTTATAGTTAATAAATAATTATCTAATAAAATTATAATTCACTACTAACGTAGGTTTGAGCATAGAACATGAACTATGACTGTGGGTGTTTATCTATCGTGAAACAAGAGTCGGACTGTTGTACCTACTCAACGAATATTTCAACGCAGAACACAAAGAACTTCATCTGGGTAAGAAAAAGTCCCGGAAAACAATTCCTTTGAAGCGTGATATTTAATTCGTATCGCAATCCGTCTGGTTGATAAATGTTCTTAGTAGAAACAAATACAGAATAAAGGCCATACATCACAACAACGGGGCAGGGTAGGCAGGGTAATGACTCGTGACAAGGAGCGCAGACAGGTGTCCCTAAATCATAAGCGTCCATTACCAAGATATTGCGGACGCAAGATGCTACCGAGAGCGGTAGCGGATATGCTATCGCTTATAATTCTCACTCAGTATAAAATTTAAACTGTGCATTAATTGCGTACTTACAATATGAAGTCCTATCTAGGCTACTGGCCACTCTAGATTAAAGGACCATGCGTCATTTTGGGCCCACTTTTCAACATTGTTCAACATTGATGAATTTTATGTCATAGATATGAAAGCTCTTGAAGTTTACTTTATTTCATCCATGGCAGCTAAGTTCAAATCCAGCGCAAAAATGGTGTTTTGGTGCTGTTGCAACATTATTGTGACAAGAAGAAAATAAAACAGATATTATAAGATCTGGTCATTGAAATGATTAGCGAGACGAGCCACCCTGTAGGCTTGGTAAACAATACTACTTCTCCACTTCAAAATACACGTAACAAAAGACAATTGCTTGACAAGTGCACCACCCCGCTACACGCTTGACAACATTAGTCAGTCCGCAGACTAGTAGAAGCGCAATCAAATAAATCGTCGGTAGTTGCACGACGGTCCCTATTATTCCGGGCGGGTAGTGTAATCGCCCGCCATCCGTCACTTGCGCCCGGACGAGCCGAGCCGCGCTGTTTTATTGTCTCGTAAAATCCCTCTAGTCTGCAAGATAGCAACTTGTTTGCTTTTGGTTTAGATTACCTGTAATCGCTTTCAGCTTTCATCAATTGCAATCTCGGGATTGTGTTTCGTGGCGTTTGAATTTTGTTTTTCAACTGTGATGCGCTGTTTACACAAAGCTAACTTCTGGACACTATTTACTATTCATAAATGACTCATTTGGCAAATAAATAATAGTAAACTATACATACATTCAATTTGTGAAGCACAGACAAGAAAGTATCCTTAATGTATTATCTAGTAGATAGTAGACTACAATTATTAACATGGTCTACATACAACAAGTGACGTAGACTGATAATAATTATACCTATCTTTAATTTAATTGACACACATTTTCAGTACCATGAAAAGTTTCTCCGGTTATAACAGTTTGACACAAAACGAAAATAATTTTGAAAAAGACTCAAATCAAGTACGTTATGTTTTCTATTGCACCTTGTAAAGATGTTGAGACACACACAGCTTCCAAACACCGTGAGATGAGCGAGTGCTGAAAAAATCATACATGTGTTTTTAACATTCATAATTATGTAAGATGGTTGAAGCCGTGATATATAGTTATATCCCTAGGGATATAGCTATATACCGTAATATAGTTATATGAAAGCGGTTCATAACCGTCCGAGTGCTCTAATTTTGTTACTGCAACCAATTTCGACGTAGCGCTCGTTGGCTCGCGCGAAGTTGGTCACAATTCTAATCTAAATCTTACCTATTTGGTCGGAGTGCCCTAATAGTATTGTGCGAACGTAGGCCGTATAAATGTTGTGTTGAAATGTTGTATAGGGTTAATGTTACACAATTATTTTCTGGACTAACTAAGGTGACATCGTAATTCGTACGGTGGTTTGCCTTCGCTTCGCTAAGTACTAAAGAACGTGCCGACCTTACCCGGCCTTAGGGATTACACCTATAAAACACAATGCGAGAACCAATTCGTATTACTTCCCGCATCAAAAATTCAACGACAAATCTAAGTGTCAAATAATGGTATAAAATTGCCTGTATACGTCGAGAATTCGGTCCCTGCAAGTTGTTTAGTAGGCCATTCTTGTTGATGATATCATTAATCCCGCAGAATTGCGATCCCGGCACGCCTGTGACGTCACTCGCCCATACAACTGGTACCAGGGTATCATGACAACTGGACGGTGTTGCTTTCATTTCCGCAACGTCAGTGAGATGCCTCTTTCGAAGTTGAAGGGTCTCGATGGAAAGAGTAATAAAAATATATTTTTAAAGAGACCATTTCGATTTAAGTATGTCCTTGCCACCGAATAAATTCTTGTGACTTTTCTGTTACAAAACCAAGCTACGGTAAGTTATAAGTAACTTACAAAAAATACCGTTTCAACTGTATTTCATGAATAATAATAATTCAAACAATTTTTACTAAGCGAAATAAAAATTATTATAGAAAGTAGGGCTCATAGGGCGTCAAAACATTCTTCCGCATCGCTGTCAGTGGGAAAAGTGCCCAAAAGGCTGGCAGCATTGCCACGTTGGATGGCAATGCTGATTCTTTGACCTAGAAATTGACCAGCCCTCTGATCACGTGAAGAGTCGCCCTATGAGCAGGGGCGTTCTTTCCATAGAAGCGGATAAGCCCGGCTTGCCTTCAAAACAGAGCCAATAAATTAAAAAAAAAAACTTCTATAAACTTCCAAGTCAATATTTCATGTCACAAGAATTGATAAGAATAATAACATTTAAACTTCGCGCTGCACCCGCCGCGCGCTATAAGTACAAGCTACGATGCCAAACCGTCTCGGACGTATGCAACAGTTGCGACCTCGCTCTAACACTATAGCGTTAGGCGAGATGGCATCCATGAATGAAGACGTCAATTCTGTAGTACATTGCATCTTTCTCGCTCACACAAGCTGACATAAACGCAGCAAAAGCCCGCTTCTGGACCTCTCATTTTTGCATAGAAAATTTTTACGATTTGGATACTATTAGTATGTACTTATTTTGCAAAATGTTCTAATATTTAAGCCCGGCTTTTGAGATTTTATGAATGGAACGAATCGTATGTTTGCCGCGATGTTGACCCGCGTAAAGTGAGTTGCAAGTCCGCGACGCGACTCAATTTGTTATTGTTTTGAAATAATTTGAGATCAGTATTTTATTTTCCAACTGTGGCTAAGAAAGTACCTAGTTTTATTATTTAAAATGATGTGATAGATATTGTGGCTATGTCATTGCATAAGCTTAGTAAGTGGTTATAGTGTGGTTTTTATCATCAAAATGTGAATTTCGAAACTGTGTTCGAAAAGTTATGTAAATACATTAAGTTTTCTGACAGTAAGTAACTCTTTACTTCACCGTAATCAACCCCAATTATTAATTTGTACCTACCTATTACTCGGAAATAAAGACAATTTTTGTCAATCGAAGAATATATTGAAATTGGCATTCGATTGTTTAGATATGAGTTGAGTATGACAAACTTAGGTAGTCTGGTGTCATGAAAGACACCAGACTCTGTGATGTCTGGTGTCGTGGTAGTGTTTTTTGTATGGCAATTGTTGTTTTGGTAAACCACTGAAAAACAAACCATCTTATTTTAATACATCTCATCAAGATCACAAAACACAATTTATTTTCGTATCGAAGATATTCTCCATACCTAGGCGTTTTGAAATGAAGATTAGAGTTGGCTATTGTCATTATGATTAATTATAAAATGTTATATACCTAATGTAATATCTCATTTAACATTTTCAACAAATCGATAATTTGGGGGCCATCTAGCGGATTTTAATAGAATAATTTTGCATGTGACAAGCGAATATGAATTTATTATGGTGAAAAGGTCCTACTAAGCGGTGTGGTTTACACGCATACGTTATTATAGATGGCGCTTACGAAAATTACGTACTGATGCTTGAAATATGTAGAACTCTTCGCATTTTAAAGGTTTTCTAACCAAAATTATAATATGGTGTTACCATGAACAACAAAGAAAATCCATAAATCGCTCACATGGCTGTATTATCGTAAAAAATCTGTGGGCTTGCCCTGATTTTGAACCCTAGGCCCGCCACTGCCTATGAGCCCTACTTTCTATAATAATTTTTATTTCGCTTTGTATATAATTTTAGTGTTAGATTGTATATAAAAACATATGATTATTTTTACTGCGTAAATCCTTGTCAAAAACCAAAAACCTAGAAAGAATAAGTGAACATATCTAAATACGTATTTACAAAATTCTAGAAACTCTGAACACCGACTTTCTTTTTGTTTATTATGAAAAACGAACGTATAAGGCTCTTACATACATACAAGTCTTTTAACAAAACAATTTCTGAGATACTTCAAGGCAGAACAATACCGGCGGCGTCGCGTCGCGCGACAAGTCGTCGTAAGAGCCTCGATACAAAATTTTCACTCTCGTGTTGGGATCAAAGCCCCGCTAAACTATTTTTAGATAGATCCAAAGATTCGTTTCCACGGTTTTGTTCAATTTACTAAGAAGGCCAAAGGACCATTTAACATAGAAACACAAAATGAGAACGCGGTCTGGTGACAGTTACCTCGCCAGCCCTGACAAAGATCCCTCGGTTCCAGACGCGGGCAGCTCCACAAAATGCCACTCTTCATTATGGCGGCCGAGACAAAGGATCTCTTCGACCGTGAAACGCTCAACACATCGGACGCTCACCGAGACACCAATGGCCGAAACTTCTCTTTGAAACGATTAAAAAAGGTAAATATGTATGGAGGCCTTGCTATATTCTATTTTGAATCCCCAAGTCTATTTATATACGGTTAACCTCCGTCGGGTAATAAAAGAACTTGATACCTGTTTGCCTACGATCAAATGATCTAAGATTATTAGAAGAGTCAATCGGAATATTTAGTAAAATTATGAAATCCTTCAGGCGTCTCAAAACATTGATTTCAGAAGTTACTTGATACTTTAGATCCGGATCAAAGTTACTGAATGAGTTAATTTAATTTACTAAGTTTAATTTTCAATTTGTATAAGTTTTAAGTTTTTTTTTTTCAGTTTGGCCTATGTCAGAGTTATTTTTACTGATAGTTTCAGTTACAAATTATATGCTCGCGTTTATCCGTTACAGTAAGTTTAGTTGGTCCTTTAAGACTTTCTTAAGCTTATCCAATATTGCTCACATTGAAAAGCTTTCCGACACAACTGAATCTTGTGTATACAAACAACATATTGTGTGTGTTAATTAGAAGACAAACGCTGTTAATTCTAAAACAATAATGAAATTCATAACCGAGGCTTCGGTAAACCGATACAATGGGTTAATGTTTATGTACCCACTTACTTACCACCTCAGCTAAGATTAAGCCTTTAGCAAATTAATACATACATTGTTATCGATCTCCGCCGATAAACTAATATAGTTCTGTTCTGTACCGAAAGACACTAAAATCCATTTGATGTATTTATTTATCTTTTTGCCAAAGCATTCATTTATTTTAACAATATTTTCAATAAAAACTTCGAAAATCAACATTTGATTTTCAAATGAGATTCACAATTCAACTTTATGAAACGAAAGACATCTAACCGTTCGTATCGTGAACTTCATTCATATATTTTCAATTGGCTGGCATGTAAGTGGCTGCGCAATCGCGCAATAAGCCCTTTGCTTGCTTGATAAAAAGCAATAAGCGTTGAGCGGCGGCGGGGATTTGCGCGCCAAACTCCGTACACACTAATGGTCTCAACAACAGCGCCGAATCGGTTCACTTTGCTGCTTTATGAAAATCTTTTTTCATAACATGTATAATGAAACGAAATCACGATATATGAGAAGGGAAAATTTGGGAAACATGCCTGAAACTAATACTATTCATCAGCATCATAGCATACTTTTGTTCCGATTCTGAATACTATGTAAAAAGTAAAAAAGAATGGCTGCTGTTGCTACAACTTCATCCTGACTTTTCCGTCACTTCCGTGCAGCGTTGCCAATAACGTCAATGTTTTTCTTCTCTCATAAGTAAACAGGGAAGCTCCTCGATGGTATATGAAAGTTATGATACGAGCTTGTTTGTTTATTATATTACGTTAAATGTTTACGTAGGAATTAGCGAGGCAATAACTTGCGTAATTGAACGAGGGGCTGATGGCGCGGGGCTTAAGTCGCTTCATCACACTTCATTGGAGATAACTTTGTGTTCCAACGATATCGAATTATATCGTAATTGATCTCAGGTTTTGACACCAAGTCCTCAACATTAATTAATTTGTATCAATGACTGGAAAAGGTTTTAAATTAATTTAGTTAAGTCAATATAAGTTTCAATATTAGTTCTTATAATACATTGACAGCAATTTTACATAGTTTACAAAATATGACCTTACAAGTTATTGCACAGAGTACACAACACAGTTGCCGTAGCGCGAACACTCGTCAAAGTTATATTTACGTTTAAAACTTGTAGTAACACCGAGCAGAGCCAACAACAAACATGGAATAAATCTTTACAGCATATGTCGTGTGCGATGGAGCGGCAAAAACATATCTAAGGCGGTGCATTCGCCGCAGTTCGACGCGTTTAGCCCAATAAATATTATGTAGACAGAAGGACCACAGAATCATCATCAGTTTCTTTAGGGTTCAATCCTATCATTGCGTTTTTTGCTTGTCCATTTTCTTTTTTCGGTTTGAAGCCTACCGTTACCTCATTCGGAATCACACTGTATATAAATAAATATCTCCACGCAAGCGATACACTTTCAGCAACTAACCCCTAAGGTAACTCACTAAACCCCCCTGTGTTTCCACTGAGCCTTCGGTGCCTCGTAATTTAGTGAAAGTATCATAGAAATCGCAGCAAGACCCAAGCCTGCTTTGACTTTGACGGCAGGAGGCGGTTAGCGGTTTGTTGACTGAGGCGAAACTAACTGAGACGTGTGTGAATGATTAAAACCGCCCCGGGGCGGTCAATGAATGCTGGTCTGAGTGCCAGACGTGGACACACGTGCACAAGTACACACAGGCACGTGTACTTACGCTTCATATGCCTAAGTGTATGCATGAGTATGTATATACACTTATACAGGTAGACTACGAGTGTGTGCTGTAAGTGGGAAAGTACCAGGAGCACATATGTAAGTAACAAGGAACATGGTTGGAGTATCAAACTGTACCATAATTTAAGTAACTATTTTATACGCAAACATAACATAATTATGTTGCCTGTAATCCCCGAAGGGTTAGGCAGAGGTGTACCTATAGTACAGTGTACACCCTCATTTCGCCAATTTTGTTTAAGTCCCATGTAATAGGGGGCGAGCCTATTGCCATCAAGCGTCCCGTTGGAAAAACCAAATAACGCTTTGTCCGATCCGAGAATCCCAGGACATCATGCTCAGCAGTAGCGCTTGCGACCACCAGGCCAACGAGGCAGTTAAATTATAATAAAAGGAGGTATTATACAGGCTGTAAGGGTAAACACTCTTGTCATTCAAACCATGGGTAGTTGACTTAAATATAAAAATAATAAATGACCGAAAACAACAACAAAAAAAAAATATTTTCTTTAAAAGATTTTAAAAAGTTTCTATCCGACACCGTGCTCTCTAGCGAAACAGCTGACTGACTGAGGGAGAGGTCACGCTCGCGGTCGGTCAGGTCACTTCCCGCACCCCCCGCCCGTGTTGAGACGCAAGCCCTAGCGCATAGGGCAACGAACTTGCGTCTCTTGTGGTAAAATGTAGATTTAAAAAAAAAGAAAAAAAAGTTGTAATTTTCCAATTTTCCATTGATTTCCGTTCTGTAAATGAAACCAAACCACTGGTTGCAAGGATAACGGTGTTCACCCTAACACCCTGTATACTCAAATTATAATAAAATTAAACTTTACAACTAATGAAGAATATCTAAATTAATTTAGTTACTCACATTGTAGTGTGGCAGGAAGTACTCCCAACTGTACCATCACAATTTCTCGGAAGGTACAACAACATTCCCGCACAGCAAGATAATCTTTCTTCGTCTGAGTCCTAAACAACTTCGCTGTAGTTAGTGCGCGGTGAAATTATCTCAACCGAGCCATGAGCCATAACTTTTTACCAACACTGAGTAAAACAACCCCGCTCTTGTTTTGTGGTTCCGTTTCAGGTTCACTAAGAATTTTTAACGACTGCCATACAATGTAATTGTTTCAGAAATGGCTGTTTTGGTCAGATGAAGATTTTCTCGCGCAGTGATGTTATGAAAATCAGTTTAGTGGTTCGGAAAATATTTCCAAACACTTGCAGAGCTGACGAACATCAAAAGCTACGCAGGATCCAGTGATATAATTATTTATGAGCGTATTATGCGGTGAAATATTCATCTGACTAAATGGCTCCCGGTATACCACGTAACTGGAAGACTAGCAGTCGTTTTGCCGTCGAGTGCAATCGCCGTGGCCTCAAGACCGCTTGTTAAATAGTGCCCGCACCACCACAAAATCACCTCTATTGCCAACCAACAGAATACAATTCCTCTCGCTTCTTTTTAAAAGCTATACGGACTACAGCTGAGAACTTTCAGATTAAAGTGCTTTATTCCATTTTAACTTTCATGTAATTGTTTGAACGGAATGCTTGTCAAAAACTCATTGCAGGTATAGTACCGATTAGGTAGAAGAAGGTTAGAGTATTGAACTTTATCAATTAGGAAGTAGAAAATTCTACAAGATAATATTCAGACATCAAATAAGACTTCATTTATTCAAAATAATTGTACAACGTCTTTTCTTGCTCCATAGGAGTTGTCTCGTTAAACGCGTTTAACCACAGTACAAATATGTATCCAGTATGGAAAGTAGGCATATTTGTTGAAATAATAACCTACCATTCATTTGCGGCGACCTCTCGTCTCGACACGGGTATTGGCCAAATATGGTACTCCATTTATACTGTGGCATAACTTTCCATTACGGTCTTCAGAACTCGACTACTAGGACCACATAAACAGTTTAGCAGTGGTCTCGTCGGCGGAACGTGACCACTTCCACCATTTGCCGTTCCATTCATCGGTTTACCCTTTCTGAAAGATCTGCAATCAATCCCATGGGCATTTGTCAGGATTTCGCCGAGGTCTGACCTTTATACACAGAAGGATGTAAATAGGGCCACATAAACGTCATTTGCAGGCTTGTTCAATTTATTACGTGTCACGGGTTGCCGCGTCACTCTCTTGATCGCTCTCTCCCGTGAGTAACACGCTACATTTAATACTTTTCAGGTTTATTGTTGAAAAAGTTAAGTTTTTTATCGAGTACTTAATTGCTTTAATATTTAACGATTGAGAGAATCTACGGATTCCCCAAGTAGCATGCCTCGTTAAATACGCCGAGTTTAAGAAAAGATAAGCTCACTATTAAATCAGCTGAAAACTTTTAAGATAAGAAAATTAAATATTCAGTCTTATGCTAAAAATGATACCTTAAGTACACTCGAGACAAAGTCAGTTTTAAAATACACAGGATTCGCTAATCTGTTCTTAAAGCAGAGAGAAAATGTCTTAAGTAAATTAAAATGGAGTTTAATAAGGAGTAGGATGCAAAGCCACAGCTTTTATCAAAGAGAATTGAAGGGAAGAAGAGAAAAGAGTACAAAAACACGAGCACATCGCCAGGTTATTGGCTCCCTAATGAAATATTGATGAAGTTACAGAGGGCGGATATAAATGCTCGGTCTTTATCCGAAGAACCCCGATCAATTATGGCACCGTTCCACTTTAAAGACATATTAAAATTTTACAGTTCAGACTTGCAGTTATTGTTAGCTTACATTTTATTTTTTTAATACATGTATAATTAATTGTAATGTATAATTAATTTACAGCTTTAGGGTCACTGTTAAAATAAGGTTTCCTAGTAAAATAAGATGAAACAAAAAGTTGACTTCCAAAACAGCAACAAAACAAAAAAAATGACCAGACATCGCAATAAGAAATATATCCTCTTCCTTTGGCCTCTGTCTAAGCACACGCAACTACATGATCCTAATCCAATCAATATGTAGTGTACGTCTTGTAGACACGTACCTACGCACAACACATCAGTCAACATCAGCCCAGAGTTAATATGAACAGTTGAGCGTCGATGCGAAATAAATCGGTGTTTCACCCACGCCAGTGTACAGGCTCTCCGCTCTCTCAATTCAGCTCATATGTTATTTATCTGGCATCAGGCCGTGACGTCATCCATCACGTAAAAACGGCTCGACGTTGAGTTCCACGCCAGGCTACATAGGTACCTATCACACAGTTCTAATATAACAGGCTCATACGAATGGGTTGAGTTCTAAAATTAGAGTTTCAGAAATCGATGCATGATAACCTAAGGAGCTTCTACGCGCGCCGCGCCGTATTCCTTTTGATGTCCCATAATTTTAAGGTTAAAATAATACAAAAAGTCCTAGAACAAGTGTTCCAAAAATACGTAGTTTCGAAGAAAACATAACACTAGACTTAAAATGTGTGTATCTAAGTTTCATTGATAAGTACGAGTAAATGATTTTCATTCGAACCAATCTTTCATATTTAAAGCTAAGAAAATGCGACGTGGTCATATCTTTTCTTTTGTGCAGAAAAATAGTCAGAATTTTTTTTAAAGTATATTTCATGTAAATAGTACTGACTTTGTCGAATTATTTTGTATGACATGTGAAAACGAAAAAAAAAATTGAAAATTAATTCATATGTCACCTGATTCTTTGCCATGGTCTCATGAAAACCCTAGAGTTAAGGGTTATCAAAAGGAACACGTTGTATATCCAGCATTAGCTTCTGCTCGGTATAAATAAACGTTTTAAAAGTAAAGAACTGTTAGGTATTGTTCTGTTGCCAATCCTATTCATGCCCTAAATTCGTTCTAAAATGTACAATCGAATGTTTAGTTACTATTACAATAAATAAAATCTGACCTGAAGCTAGTCAACCTTATCTAACTGAATATATCGAGGGATAGTGAGGAAGGACGCGAGCAGATGAGAACACCGGACAAAGGAGAGAAGATTAATCCGGAAGGCGGCGGCAAAAGCCGGGATTAATCACGCCAGGTAAAAGATAGCCAATATTTATCAACCATCTGGAGATCAAAATGGCTGCCTAAGGACTGCTATACACGTAGCTACAAGTTTAAGAGATGCACCGAACAGGTATTTCATTGTGTGCTCTGGCAAATGTTTCGTCTTCCACTAAAGAAATCTACCACCATTCCTTTAATTCCCTTGGAAGCCTCAAAAGGCAAGTTAGTAAGAGTAGATGTGCAGTATCAACATTGCGCCTATCTTCACTAATTAATACGTCGATGAATTAACTAAATAACGCACTCAGGATACTGTTGGGGCTGCCATGGCGATGCAGCGCGTCAAGGATGTTTGCGGAAAGGCATATAGATGGTTTTGCGGCCATCATACGAAAAAGAAGCGCTTCTCTGCTTGCTCGTCTTCGTGGCAGTACTAACGCTATCTTGAGTTTATTCGCAGATAGATGGGAGTCTCCAATGCTGCGACATTGGATGAAACTCCACACCAATATATAAAACTTGTATGTTGACTAACACTAGCTTTTAAGACCATTGTTACTAACACTATGGGCGTAGCCTGAAATAAATGATATAATAATTATGGTAATAATTCTCGATAATTGAGCAATTTATTACTATGCCTTCGACTAGCCACCTCGTCGTGTAATAAGCTGATGGATAAAAGGCTCAATTTAAGTACAGAACAAGTCCCAATGCAAAAAAATGCAAGTGAGCTCACCCACACTTAAAATTTATATTCTTCAGCTGAACACAAACTCAATTTTGTCTACTAATTTGCAAACTGGGTACTTTTATGGCCGCTATGTGTGTTCAGAATTTAAAAACATCAAATGGAAGAGTCACCAATCTAGTTCTGTCGCAGAACGAATCGAATAAACATGGGGCTTGTATATGGAAATTGGATCCACGTAATTTTTGTTTGCAGTATTTTATTTTGACAAACGTCAAAACGCACCCAATTTTGAGAGCGAATTGGGAACGGAACAGTGGGATTTATGCATGTGCAATATGAATAGATACATGTTGAATCGTACTTTTTATTATTCATATATTGCCAGGTTGTATGCGCGTTTGTATTAGCTCTATAAGACCACGTTCGATTCCAGTGTTATATCTGAAAAGTTCCCTCTCTCTGATTGGGATTATTTCATTTTTCAGTGCAAAAAATACTCGATGCATACCTTTATTTTATTCACAAAATTTCTAACAAAAGAATTAAATATTCGTGCTCGATTTTCTTATCGCTGAAAATGTTTGCAGTTCTCTCTGCTTAGGACAGCATTGTTCAATACATTTGGTTAAGTTTTAGTTACTTCCTACTTATGTAGGTACTCCGATATTTATTGATCGCAAACTAATCGATATAACCAATGCAGGTGCTTTTTATCCGCAAATACTCGTAAAGGCCTATATTTTTGTTTCTCTCTTATCTAATTTGTATATCGTTCCACTAACAATTATAATAGAGAATTTACAGACATAGACCTTTTCAACATTTCTCTTAATAGCCTTAAACTAAAACTTAAAAATAGATTATCACTTAATTGAAACTTACCTTTTCACTTTGTCCACCTTCACTTTACTCTGTACACTTTGGATATAAATATACATACCTATTTCAGTTAAAGTAGGTTTTGAAAAAAAAAAAAAAAAAAATCCTTTTCGTGCGTCTTTCCTTGTTAGGAACTGATTATACTTACTTTAATTATATCACATTGTCGGCACTATAGGACTATTGTAAGAAACCAATTGTATGAAGAATTGTATTGTTTGTATATGACTGTTTGATGCCAAAATAAAATAAAATAAATAAAGATTGAAGGATTTCCGTAAAATGAGGGCTCTGATGGTAAGCGGTAGCCAACATGTTATTGAGATTTACAATTTGGTAAATTATTCAAATACTTCCCTAAATGTTCCAAATTGAAAAAAATAAGATAACTGTAAACCTTCGTAGGAACTCTCAGATGAAATTAGCTTCGTATATACTTTTACAGTATTGTTCGCTCGCAGACAGAATTCCGAAGCAATTTTCTTTAGTAAATGGAAAAACAAAGCACATTAAAGGTCTCCAGCGAGTTCTAACGACTGAATGGCTTAGTAGCGAATGTTTTATAGCGACCACTTACCACAACGAGCGCAGTTACAATCGATTGAACCTTTACTGAAAGTTTTGCAAGTATTCTACAATAGCTATTGCACGTTTGAAGTAAAACTAATGTCATAAAAGTGTGCATGCTGTTCGTGCGCGTTCGGCTGAGGTCGGCAATGTTCGTGTAAAAATAACAGAGCAAGTTCGCAGAGATGGCAATGACGTAAGTTGTTCAAAGCCTTATTAATGACTAGTGGACAAATCGGGTGTGGTACAAAGTAGTGGCAATGTGTGCAAAATGTTCGCAATATTTTGGACATCCAAACGTGACGGAGAGAAATGCGACCAACAAAAAGTCTATTTAGAAACTAAACACAGGTCTTGTTGGTCGTCGATTTAAACTTAGAAGCTCAAGTAAAATATAAAAATAGTTGCAAATGTTAATAAAGAATCAAAATTTGGGTTAGATTTGATTAGACCATTGTAATTAAGCAATCTACCAATAGTAATTTTCTCTCGCCCGTCACAGACATTCAGCAAACTAATTGAAATTAATTAAAAAGCTACACGGTGTAACGCACCGGCAAAGCAACGCTATAATGGCCGCTATTCACCGCAAGTGACGCGGGAGTTGATTGCCTAATCTGGGCTTATTCCCCTGTGGACGTATAGTCATTATTACCACAATATATTATATGCATCCGCATCCAATTTGATCGCGTGGTGTAGTCCTAACTAAACATATTATGTAGGTTAAATATTTACATTTATATTTAAACAATTTGCACAAGAATGTGCAGAACCTTCGACCTACGTATTACACGTAGGTTAACATAATTTATAGCATTCATTATCAATCGATTTTATTTCAATTTTCCTGATGAATCTTTACGTAATTCAATTGATCTTATAATATTTTAACAACATGTTTTGTTTTTGAGTCCAAAACAACATGCTTTGTCGTAATAGCCCAGTGGTTAAGCCCTCGCCTCTCATGCACGAGGTTTTGGGTTCAAATCCGAGAAAGTATCAATGTGACTTTTTCAATTTATATGTACTTTCTGAATTTATGTTGGAAATTACTGACATCGGTGAAGGAAAACCTCGTGAGGAAACCTGAACTTATAGTCAATATAAGTCAGAAATCGCCAACCCGGCTTGAGCAAGCGTGCTGATCAATGTTCGTGCCTTCTCTGTAGGACAAGAGTCTTTGCCCTGCAGTGGGACAGAGTGGTAGGATTTGTTTTGAGTAAGTACACAATGACTACAGGACCCTCTTAACTATCATGTCCGGCAAGAGTTTACAGCAATGACTATGTATATGGTCTGTTCCGAAAATGTAAACAAAACATAAGTTCACATAACATACATAAACTCACGTCTCTTCCCATGAGAGTAAGCACAAACTACAGACCGCCACAAGAAAAAAGGAGGGTTATGATTTTGACCGGTATGTATGTATCCTATCTTCCAAACCACTTATCACAATTTGGCAAATGAGGTATCGTTAGAAGCGTCGTGATTGTCCGCTGGTTATAGGCTATGTGAAGTCACATTAAATTAAAAATGGCGCCCTCTAGAGGACATAAAGTGAGGAACTTAAAAAATGGTTTAATCGTACCATGTTGGGTATCAAATGAAAGGGCTTAATGAGCACATTTCAAAAATATATATATCTGTTCGATTTATGCCCTAACACGTGTGACTCCGGATTTTTAATTTGTCTGTCTGTGGTGTCTTGTTTATATCTTTTAAGTCGTAGTTGGGTTTTAGTTTTTGTTACTTGATTTTTTAAATAAATCGTTCCTTCCTTTTAAATGTAAACTCTTATAACCTCAATTTTCGTCGTGATGATTTTTCAATTAAATACAATTTAATAATGTTATTCACACAATAATTGTTGGAATAAGTCATCTTCTTCTAAAAAACCTTCTAAATACAGATGAATCTGTTACTAATTCCCTTAGTGAATGATTGCGTACGAATGTGCCCTGAACATGGTTTACTTACACTTTCATCAGATACTTTAGGATCAGACGTTAGCCTGTGGTGGGACAGTGATGAATAGGGAATATGCATGTATTTTTTTATTCGATAGTTTACATCGTCAAATAATAGTTTTAAAAAAATCGGCGGCAAAAAAGCAATTTAAAGTACTTAAAAAAAATGTTAAAAATATCCACGCGATCCGGGCTATTTAAATGCCCTCCATTTGGCGCGCTTGGTGTGGTGACGTCACAATTCATGAAAACAAACAAGTTAATGTCAAACACTCCTTTTTGTAGGAGTGTTTGACATTTGACTTGACACTTGTTGATTGACCTGACATTGTTACGTCACATCCGCTCTTAGCTTTCAAGTATTTGAATTACCCACAGTTTTTTGGGACTTTACAAAAATTAATTTCTCGCTCAAAAATAAATTTAATTCAAAAATATTGATGGAGGCATAATTCTGAACTTAATATAGTTTATAAAAAAAATTCTTGACCCTTATTTGAATCACATGCATATTCCCTATTGCGTCGCAAGACGAGGTTCTACCTTCCTGGTTTCTAATCAAAAAGCTGTGTTCGTATAATTGATTTATGCAACTAATCTGTTAACGCGCCCGCATTCCCCCCGAGTGCCGCCCCAAAAACAATACACCAGAGAAAAACCTAAGATTAAGATAATATCAACGACCAACTCGTTTACTAATTAATTGCTTGCATTTTTTAATATCTATTCTTTTATACACTCGTACGAAATCTCTTGAAAATGATTATAAAACATTGGCCTGATCTTTTTAAAATTGCTAGCAACACTCATACGTTTCTGGTTCATATTTAATATTCTGTTACAATGAATATATTGATGATACACATTTCCATACCCTTCCACATTTTTTACGAAATACATTATCTGTCCGCCGCCTCCCATGCTAAGGACCACAACTAAACAAGCCCCTATTGTATAGAATTAAAACTTGCGCGTCGCTAACTACTTCGGCCTCTCGCCTGCGGTTAAACAAAACAAAGCGACAATTAATAACCCTCCGACGAGATAAACCGTCTTCTAAAACCTAACATCTAAGCTCACATAAAAATACAGATAGCTCAACAATAGAACAAGTTTTTGCAATGAAAAACTCTTCGTAGCGGGCGCTCTGAAACTTTCATCATTAATCATATTCTTTGAAAGACAACTAACATAAGACTTCTGTTATTTGTTTTAAGTTTTAAACGCGAGAGTTTGTGAAAACTAAAAAATAGACGCCAAAGTTATTGTTTTGTATCTGTGCGGAATTTTTATTAGTTTTGAACTGAGTATGTTCTAAATACAGTGTATTTTAGTAGCAAGTACTTACGTATTGAAACAGCAGAACTGCATTAATGCAGTACAACTATAATAATTCAAAACAAACCCGACACCAGCATTAAACTTACACCGTCCGTAGACGATGCTACGCCATTGCTACGGCGTAGCACACAACTCCCACTAAAGCATTCAATTGTATAACGCACGTTGAGATTGTACACGCTAGAATAGCCTCTATATGTCGGTAGTAATGTCATATAATTGCATACAATGTGCATCGTTGATACATGACTTGTATTTCAGTACATCCGTAGCGTCGTAGCGTCGTAGGATAAGCCCGTCGTAGCACATTGACGTAGAGGCGAGAGACGTAGCAACGTAGCGCCCGTCGAGCGGAAAATGCAATCTGGCGGGAATTAGGATAGACGTTCAGTGATATACATGAACCTAACTACACAACAATATGCCGAGGTGAGTGTTCGAGCTAAGTGGATGGATTTATAAGCGAATTAAGTCGTTACATAGGTACGTATGAGCTAATGTCGGAATAATTGAAGATCAGAGTGGGTTTACTTGCATTCCGTCTTAATGGATGACGAACTAAAAGGAGAGGGGAGGATAATTAGTTACCATACTAAATGATGACATGTAATTAAAGCCCTACCCTGGTATCAAATATTTTCCCATTTATATGAAACGTAGTTACGGGTTATCTCGAGGCCTGTAGCGCATTAGAGAAATATCATTTACAAGGCGTAATTCACAGTTGAATAAAGTTATAAGGTTCATTCGCAACTGGAGTAATATTTCAGCGGCACTTGGCGTGTTGTCACGTGACGTCATTAAATATTAAGATGGCTGCTAGTTGTTTAATGTCATTCCCACGCCTGCTCTGTTCGCATTGTCTGATTGAACTGAACGTCATTAATCTTGTAGAAGGCGAACGATGTTTAATTCGTGGAAAATGACTTATTTCGTGTGGAAATAAAAATTCAATGATATTCTCGTATAACAAGGAATTCTTAAATGATTTTAAATCATTGTGTTGACTGTAATGTTTCATTTGTTTTACAACAAAAAAGTGTTTATCTCTAGAGTGGTCTTCCTACTAATATTATAAATGTGAAAGTTTGTGTGTTTGGATGTTTGTTACTCAATCACGCAAAAACGGCTGAATGGATTTGGATGACATTTGGCAAACAGATAGTTTATAACCTGGATTAACAAATAGGATACTTTTTATCCCGATATTCCCCGGGATCGAGACCTACGCGGGTGAAACCGCGGGGCGCAGCTAGTAGTTCATAAACATGAAAATTACAAGACAGAAATATGTATCATTATCATCAGTTCACCCTGAGTTATAGTCAGTCAAGTAGACTCTTGCATTTTTGAAATATTATAAATTACAGTTTCACTCTCTTTCATATCACGATAGCATTTCAGATTACCAGCTTTTCTTTCTTTTTCATACATATTAATTTAAATTATAATGCAAGCGACGCGACGTCTAGCGTTGAAAGACATATACGACAGTTACCCTCAAGCATCGCATTTTCTGAAACTCACATTTTAGCTAGTTTGCTAACACGTCATATTTGTACCATTGCTAACGTTCCACAAGTTTTCAGTGCCCCAGTCAAATGTTGTTCATAGATTTCCATCTAATTTGAGGCGTGCAGGACTGGCGAGCCCGCCACGGCCGTGTTATGACGTCATCGCGATACACGCCTAAAAGTTCTCGGGTTTTTAGCAAAGTCTCGCAAATTGATGCCTTTATCATGAGTTTGGGGTAACGAGATTCAAACACGTGGCCCGGTTTAAATTACACTGAAACTTTCCTTATTGTGTGACGACATCCGCCGCCTGCCTCACATTGTATTGATTTTTCCTCTAATTAAAACCGCGGTTCGTGTCGATGCGCCACAAATAACAAACATAATATTCCATGCACTTTATAAGGGACGTGCCGATGCATGGCTGTGTTCACCAATAAGGTATTTTTATTCTACGGTAAGTAGTTACTGAACGTGCCGTAAAATCAATGAACAATACGAAGGCCATATAAGTGGGACCGTCACTATTTTATAGAGGTCGACAGATAAAATTATAGTATAATTCAGATCATATATCTTCCAAGCTTTTCAGCAGCACCAAGACTGATTGCAGTTTTATTACTCTACTAACCTCTGCCCCCGAACTTCGTCCGCGTGTAATTTCTTGTTTTAACATAAAATACAGCAGCTATAGCATCGCATCGCCCGCGAAATTAATTCGTTTCGGTAAGCGTTATTTCTGACTTTTTTTCCTCTTTGCTCGTCTCCTAAGGGCCGTTAGTCTATTGACTATAACCTTACTCAAGAATTGGGCTACCAAATGCAAAAATATTTTTTCAAATCCGATGGGTAGTTCCACAGATTAGTGCGTTAAAACAAACAAACTCTTCAGTTTTATTATATTATTATAGATTTACTTTTATCTCACGAAAGGGACACCTTTAGATAAAACTTTGCGCTACGCTAAATAAAGCTTTACTTGCAAAGTTCTTTGCAAGTCAAAAGCTAATGCGTAGATTAAAAGCGAGCCGACGCCGCGCGATTTCTTTTAGCAAGTAAACAAAGAACAAAAGAGTGCCTGGAATGTAACAAGTTTTCTACATAGGGCTGATTTCATCAAAGTCAGGTATCTTTTATCCGTGGAATAAAATTGTTGTCTGACAGTTTTTGTATTGAAAAACTGTCAAAAATTCAAAATTTATTCGCAGGAAAAGACTTATACTCGGTGTAAAGGTTTGGTGAAATTCGCCCTTTTTAGATTGATTGCATTTTTTTACTGTTTGCACTTAGGGCCCGTTCACATGTACCACAACCACACCACCACATCGCAGCGACAAAATGTGGGCAAGCAGTGGTTACGTGTGAATAGTGTCGCTGCAACTTCTTGCAGTTGCGTAATGGTTGCGTTGTCGCAAGTAGTTGCGATGTGGTTACGTTGTGGATAGTGTTTGCAGACAGAGAGATCGTTGTGCTTGCGGCGTGGCCGGCCGCTAGTGCACGATCTCGCTGGTGGTTGCAACGTGGCCTTGATGTGGTCAGTATCTCCAACAAGGTCAATTTGGACGGCCAAATGTCCGGTCCGTGTGAATAAACTATTCATTTTCATACAAATTAGCCCTGTCCATGTGGTGTCGTTATGGCGTGGTTGTGGTACGTGTGAACGGCCCCTTAAATTCACAACATGTTTTGGTCAATAGTGGCCTAAAGTCTACAATACACGATTCCTTTGACTAGTCCAAACTGCCCTGTTGCAAACACTTTTGCACTTTATTTGGTTTAAAAAAAACATACAAGTATCAACGAACCTCAATCAGGTGGAATAATATTATAGAATGTTATTAGTTGCTGTTTTCGAAGAAGGTAGGTAAATATAGGTAATAGTAATTTTATTAAACTAAGTACTACTCTAATTTCGTACTTTTTGTGTTTCCTATTTATTGTAAAGTGAAAAGCGAGCGCAGTTTGTTTCCAGTCGCGAGTAAACAAACAGTTAGAGCAGCGTGTGAACAAAAGCACGGCTAGAACAAGTGTATTATTTAAACAGGAGGTGTCGAGTGCCGCCACGCCGCTGTGTCGATGCAGTGTTTGACGTGTATGTCAGTTATGAGAGCCTGGTACTATTCGTGTCAAGTGGGAAACGTTATAACCGGGAACTGTATTGTTTGCTGTATGGGTAATATTATGTTTTATTGATGCAAAATAATTAATTCATGAACCAATTATTTTCAAAATGCATCCAAAAGTAATCGAAGTTCAATAAAGAACGTTTTATCGAAATCTATTAAATCTTGCCTTGTATAAACGAGTTACTTGAAAAACTAGTAAAACGATAAGTTTTGTCAGAATGTAAATAAAATAGGTACTAAAATCATTATTTCACTCAACTGCTGCAACACTTAAATAACCGTTGTCAGTAAATAATGTTGTGAAACTTTATAAAACTAGTTAAAAGTTGAGGACTTGATCGAATGATATTGAGTATCGATAACACAACCCTACAGACGTTAGGTGAGGCGAGTTTAGCAACTGTCCGAGCATTTAACGACCATCTGACAGATTCCAATAAACTATCGTTAAAAACCGGCCAAGTGCGAGTTTGACTCGCTCGCGAACCGTATCAAGATAACGCGTTTTTTTCAACGTTTTTTACGTTGAAAAAAAAACACATTTCTTGTATGGGGAACTTTGTTTCTTTATTTCTTTTTAAATACATATTTGTTACATTTTTAAATATTTTTATAAAAAACATTATAACAAAACATTTAAAAATAGTAGCCCATCGGCATCAGGATTAGGGTCCAAGCTGCCGGTGGTCAGGGCTCTAGAGAGAGGAACCTCCTCACTATGCGTGCCGTGTCCAGGAGTACTGCTTTCTGAATCAAGCCCTTGACCCAGCCGTGCAATGAGAGCCTCCTGAGATGTTGGGTATGGGGAACTTTTATTATTAACTTTTTTATTTTTTAATATTTCTTGTTATAGCGGCAATAGACACAATCTATAAAATGTTCAACTGTCTACCTAATACGATTCATGAGATAGACGGACGGACAGCTTACAGAGGCAATAAGGTTCCGTTTGGCACACTTCGGGTGCGGAACCCTAAAAAGCAAATTATAATTTTGGTACATAAAATTAATAAGTAGTATTAATTTTATGTAACAAAATTATAATTTGCTTCCTTTATATAAGGAGAAAGTAAATGAAAAATGGTAGCGCCGCTTCGACTAATCTAATTAGGATAAATTTCCTGTCCCTGAAAAATTACAGGAAATATTTCAAATAAAATAATAAGAGGTATATTTTACGGCTATCGGCTACGTTAACGTGATATGGCGGGGTATCAGAAACTGGGCTCTGATTTCGACGTGGAACCGCTTGTAATGATATCAAGTAGAACTCACAGTGAAAACAAACACCACGAGCGCTCTCTGCGACTGTACCCGCATTACTTGTGTGAATTTACCTCAGAAGGGAGTCATAGAATTTAAACGACAAATAAATCAACGCAATAACAATATTTATTATCAATCGTTCCACATAAGTCAGTACATTTCACATTATTTTACTAACCTTAAAACTTGTCACTCTGGTGGCTCGTTCAAGACTGAATCCTGTCGGTAACTTTATAAACTGACAATTCACTTCAATGTCAAAATGATTTTATAACTGACAGTGACTTTTGAACGATTCAAAATGACACCAACGTAACTCGACTATATCAAAACTTATCCATGGACTGTTCACTATAATATTACTAATATAAATCTACCCTCACATAGGTAAGTCTTGTTACAGTCGGCCATCCTTCCAGAACGAGTCCCTTCGTTCCTTATTTATTATTGCATAAAAGTTATGTTACAGTTGGTGAGTATCTTCTGTCAATCAAACAATTATCTGTCACTTATACATATCTATACTTAATTAGATTAGGTATTATTTAACACAAAAAAGTAATAAATCAGTTTTGTCTCAATTCTTACAAATAAAATATTCTATATGAATCATGAGTTTCGTTTATCTTACTATACAGCTTGAGCGATATGAAAGCGACTTCCTTCACTCTCACATCGCTTCAGCCGCAATGTCTTGAACTACTCTTGGGCGGCGAGTTCATACGCCAATCCTGCCCAGTTCAAACATTGTCGCTCAATCTATTGTCACGTTTATTGCCAAGCGAAGTGAGGCTACTTCCTTCGCCGTCACTTCGACATCAGCAGCGGTACTTGAGCCAATCATGGGCGGCGAATCCCAACGCCAATCCTGCCCGACTCAAAGTACCCTCACTTATCTCTATGGGACTGGCAAGTTCATATGCCAGACACCATCTACATAACTAGTACATCGCAATTATACCAAATCATCACAAAATATCATGTATAATATTAAGTTACAAATCACTTAATTCATAAAAATTACCAACATTTAATTATCAATGTTATTTGTTTTAATTCCTATCACTCTCATTATCATTGTCATCGCTGGACGAGCAAGCAGGGGCATTAAAACTTAACCATGGATAAATTTTATCAATTGCAACAATTGATTCGTACTTTGCCCCTTTTCTAGTCAAAGGGGTGTCTACAACGAGGAATCGATCATTTGGTAAGACTTTCTTTATCCTGTATGGACCCTGACACTTCGCTTCTAACTTTTTAGATTGACCCGGCGCCGAAACTACCGCCCTCGCTATCCTAACCAGATCGCCCTCCCTATAATTCGTGGCCTTTTTCCTGTGTGTGTCATACCGATTCTTATTTGCCTCCTGATTTCTTTTAATTCGTTCACTTGCTTCCGACCTAATTTCTTCCAAAGTTTGATTACTATTCTGTCCTATATCATCAATTACATTGTTTAATATGCCATGGCCCGGGTTCGCGACCGTCCTACCTAACAAAAGCTCAGTAGGTGTTTTTCTTGTTACGTCATGAACTGTAGTGTTAAGTCCTAGCTGAATGTCTGGCAGAAGTTCGTCCCACAAATTTTTGTTCTTACCGTGAACCATAGAACCCAGGGATGCCAGAATCGTCCGGTTATACCGTTCGACCTGCCCATTTGCTCTTGGTGTGGCGACGGAATTGAGGATGTGTTTCGCACCGATCGACTGCACGAACGTCTTAAACTTTTTGCTTGTGAAGCTCGTACCTCTGTCCGTTATGAGCCGCGAGGGCGACCCAAAGTAACTAAAGAGAGTCTTAAATACTTTTATACTTTCTTTGGTTTTCGTACTTCGAACTGGTGTAACGCTAACATACTTCGTAAAGGCGTCGACTATCACAAGTATATAACTATTACGTCGTTTACTTCGTGGAAAAGGACCCAGGTGGTCTGCATGTAAAGTGTGGAAAGGTATCTCTATTTTTGGAATCGGGTGAAGGAATCCCTCTTTGCTTCCTGATGGCAGTTTGTGGTAAGCACACTCAAGGCATGCAGCTACATATTTTTTTACGAACTTCCGCATCTTCGGGAACCAAAAGAGTGATTTTATTCTGTCCAATGTCTTTTCGAAGCCAAAATGACCTACGTCATCATGGTTGGATTTCAAGAGTTGCCAACGTACGCCTTTTGGGACCACCCATCTGGCAACACCCTCACCAAGAGTCCTAAAGACTCGTCCGTTTTTAATTGTGTATTCTTTATGGATACCTGCAATCTTGGATGTTTCCGGGTCTTCCAGAACATCCTTAATACGTCTAACTTCTTCGTCAGACGACTGCACCGTAGAAATCCAGTCTTCCGTACTAACCGACATAATGTCTAGAATGTGAATGTCTTCAGATGGTACTGATACTGGGCCCCTACTGAGTGCGTCTACATGTGACATTCTTTCACCAGGACGAAACTCAATTTCGCAATCGAATTCTAAGAATTGAATCCACCATCTAGATATGCGAGGTATGAGATCCCTCTTGGTGAAAGTAGAGCGTAACGCGTTGCAGTCGGTTATAATAGTGAACTTCATACCAATGAGGTATGTGCGGAATTTGTTCAAGGCACAAACGACTGCAAGCGTCTCTAGCTCGAATGAATGCAATTTCATCTCATCCGCTGACGTTTGGCGACTAAAATATGCTATTGGCCGCCAGGGATCGGAATCTTTTCTCTGTAATAAGATGCCTGCAACTCCAAATTTGCTCGCATCAGTGTGTAATTGTGTTTCGGCGTTGGGGTTGTACAGGGCCAGGACAGGTCTCTCGGTTAGGAGCTTTTTAATGGATTTGAAAGATTCCGTTTGTATATCTCCCCAGTTCCAAGGTGTTTCCTTTTTCAAAAGGTTTGTCAAAGGCCTAGCAATTAATGCAAATCCTTTCACAAACCTTCGAAAAAAACTAGCAAGTCCGAGAAACCTCCTAACCTCATGTTGATTTCGGGGAGCAGGAAACCTGGACACCGCTTCAATCTTTTGGGTTCCAGGTCTGATACCATCTTTATCTATTTCGAATCCAAGAAAATCGATTCGTTCTTGAAAAAAATGGCATTTTTCCATCTTAAGAGTTAACCCTGCCTCACGTAAAAGGTCTAGAACTTCTCCGAGGCGTGACAGTCCTTCCTCAAAATTTATGGATGGTATCATAATATCATCCATATATATAACTATATATCCGACTTTAGCCTTACTGAGGACTTTGTGGATTGCTCTCTGGAAAACTGCTGGAGCATTTGCCAACCCGAAGGGCATACGATTATACTCATACTGTCCATCGGGTGTGACAAATGCAGTTCTCTCTCTTGATTGCTCGGCTATTGCAATTTGGTGATAGCCTGAGGCCAAATCAAGTGACGTGAACAATGATTGTCCTGACAGCTGATCCAACAAGTCGTCAATTCTTGGCAGAGGATAGTGATCTCTTTTGGTGCGGCTGTTCAGAGCGCGATAGTCAACGCAGAGACGCTTTTCGCCTGATTTCTTTTTAACTAGGACAATTGGACTAGCGTATGGGGAGTTAGACTCTCGCACGATACCATGGTCGATCATATCGCCGACCATGTCCTGAACTAGTTTACGCTCAGAGTAAGGTAACCGGTACGGCCTATAAACGACAGGGTCGGAATCCTTAAGGTGAATTTCCATTTCCGTAACGTTAGTAAATCCCAAGTCGTGCATACCAGTGGAGAAACAGTCCTTATATTTTTCCAACAATTTCACGCATTGACGGTTTTGATCTTCCGATAGCTGTTTTCCGCAATTCGGAGTGACAACACCGTGATTATTCAAATCATTCGTAATTCTTAAAACATGTAAGTCTAAATGGCTTGATCCTACTAACTGAGTGCGTGTAATGAGGGTGTTCTCTTTGAAGCGCACTGGGTTCGAACCAACATTTTGAACTAATAAATGACATTCGGAATTATGAATTTCATATTCTCCCGGTAATAGGTAGTATTCATGACCCGCGCAGCCCCTTACCGATCCGCTTATATAGGCATTTCCGGTACAAGTAACGTTTGACTTTACAGGGACTGATACCATCTCACCGATGTCCACTGTAACATCACAAGTTGTATAAAGATGTAGTTTAGGATAACCATCTTGTCCTACCCGTTCAAATATTAGATCTGTTGGTGTTTTAATAATCTTAAGTGTAGGTCTTTCAGTAAAACTATGTCCAAGTAACACGTCATAATTAATTAAGTGGTCATCTACAATAAACACCTCGACATCCCTTTCCGAAATACCTTGCACAGCTATATTCACCAAAGTACGTCCTAGTGGTAAGTATGGTACGTTCCCTAATCCTCTTAAATATGGGCCATTTACGGTTTCCCAGTTCAATCCTAATTTTGAAGCATTATTTTTACGAATTAATGTTGCCTCACTACCTAAATCTAATTGGCACACTGTAGCGATTCCGTTAATATTTGTCATAACCTTGTACTTGTCGCTACTATTTTCAGAGAAGGAGACCTCAAGGACCTCTTTATCTTTTGAAGGATTCTTTTGATCCTTTAATCTAGGACAGCGGGAACTGTCGTGTCCCATAAAATTACAGTTAGTGCACTTCACGATCGGTTTAGGGCATTTAAAGCTTGGGTGACCGACACCCTGACAGTTAAAGCATTTAATCGACCCTCTCACACTACTATTTTTATTTGACGCCGTATTATCTGTGTTTTTTGTCGAGTTATTACTTCCTGATGTACTGCTAGGACGCTTATCTTTGTTAAAATCTTTGTTAAAGTCTGACTGATTTCTATTATGATATTTAATGGTTTTAAAGAATTCAAGTACATCTTCTGGTTTATCGAATTTTGCTGCTTGAGCACCTACACGAACTCCCCTGTCTTCGACCCCATAAAGTAAACAATCCACTGCTTGCTTTCCAAATATCTTACATCTATTCAGTAAATTAATTTTCGCAAAATAATAAAGTTCATAAGATTCTCCAGAGCGTACCCGTCTATTAAGCATATCCGTCAAAAGTTCCGCATAATTTTCGGTTGCAGGAAATGATTCCTTAAGCATCAACTTCCATTCAAGCCAAGTATGCTTAATAGAGGGCAGACCCTGGAACCATGTCTTAGCCAGTCCGGTGAGTTTAGGCAGGGCATAGTGAACCGTTTGCTTATCGTTCCAGTTATAAATCTCAGAACATTCATCTACTTTATCGAGCCAAATATTAATAGTCTGTTCTTTGGACATGGGATCAAAGTCTGGAATGACGTTATTCAAAGTTGAACTCGAAAACGATTCACGATCCCCTGCTTTAGATTTAAGAAGTTTTAAAAAAAAGTCCTCAAACAGGTCTGTAGTCATAATTTTAGTTTTCTTGCAGTCTTGTGCTTCATGTGTTTCAATACTGGGTGTGCGTTTTGCGGGAGTGATTAAGGAACGGTACCGAGTTGAGTTTTTATTGCCAGCTTTTGTCTGCCCACGATTGCTCGGGCCAGGCTCAGGCGTTTCGAAACGCCTACGTGATCTGTTCCTTTCCGTTAATCTCTCCCTTTCATTACGTACCTGGTTTTCAAGGGTTCTTAATTTTTCCCTCTCCCTGGACAGCTCACGTTCTTGCTCGAGTAGCGTTCGAGTGGTGCTTATGCTTCGGCTTCTCAGCTGATGATGCGTTGCGATGCTCTGCCGACGATCACGAGCTGGACTCCTTCCTCGAGATCCTTGCTTTTGTTGTTGGCCACAATCATCCCGATTACTGCGACTGCGGCTACGACTGCGCCTCTCGATTTCCCCTAGGTCTCGCTTTCGACTACGGGATGCTTCACTATATTTCCTCCGTCTTTCGTAGTTGCAAGAAGGGTTGCTGCTGCGTCGATAATCCGCATTGTGTTCTTTGTCGCTCATTTTCCTGGAACTCAGAACATTTTGTTAATGTATTATGTAAAATCTTCCAAAACAAAGTAACCGAATTAAATGTAACGTGGGTATTTATATTTTTATTCTGTATGCATCACAAAAATGGCGACCCATTTTGGGGTTCTATATTTATTTCTAGATTTTCAATATATTTCTCTGATAACCTTGTATTTTTTTTGTACTCCTACCATACTACCTCCAAAGACGACACCACGAGGGTACACAAATGTATAAATTATAGGAAGGCAAATAATTCACCTTTGTTTCTAATCTGTATTCATCACGAAAACTGTTGATAATTATAAAAAGATTTTATCATTCCTTGACGATAAATAAACTCAATCGCTATTTTAGACTAATATTTCTAATATTTCTATCCATCCAGCAACAAAAATTATTTTTCAAATATAAACTGTTGAACGCATCCGCTTCAATCGGCCAAATCGGGGTTCACAATGTTATCATGTAATGTTAATCCACACCTATTCTTATTTTTCTTCTTGTAATTGCGTTGATTTTTCTGTTTTAAAACGAATATAGTTTTGATTATCGACGGTCGAGCTCATGGGGTGGTTCACCACAAAACAAAATGTCTTGCGAATCCCACTTCTGAGATGTGAATTTACCTCAGAAGGGAGTCATAGAATTTAAACGACAAATAAATCAACGCAATAACAATATTTATTATCAATCGTTCCACATAAGTCAGTACATTTCACATTATTTTACTAACCTTAAAACTTGTCACTCTGGTGGCTCGTTCAAGACTGAATCCTGTCGGTAACTTTATAAACTGACAATTCACTTCAATGTCAAAATGATTTTATAACTGACAGTGACTTTTGAACGATTCAAAATGACACCAACGTAACTCGACTATATCAAAACTTATCCATGGACTGTTCACTATAATATTACTAATATAAATCTACCCTCACATAGGTAAGTCTTGTTACACTTGAGTACACCCAAACGACACGTTTACGCCACCGCGACGCATTGCTCAAAGCACACCGTGCGACTGTGTGAATAATTACGAGATTCATACTCCTCTACGGTGTGAATAATTTACGAGTCGTTTCTCTGGCTGCTCCGGACTGAACTTACAATCGTGCGATTCACATTAAAGTCGGGTCTCAGTTAATTAAAGTTGTACTATAGATGGCAGGCGCAGTACTGCGCAGAGTCATGAATGGGCCGATACGCAAGCCTCAAGCACGTCATAAGTATAGTTAGATAGTACATTTGTCATGCATAGATGTCATTCGCCTTCAACTACATATTCAACTATCCTACACGATGTTCTACCGTTTTGTCAGTTGAGTATGGGTCGGATTCTAGTCTCGATGGTTTTGAGTAAGATTTTCTATATATTTTTTCATGAACAAAATTCACGTAAGGATTGAAAATGAAAACCTCTGAAGCCTTAAAGTCTTCATCTGAGATTAAATCTGGAAACGTTTTTCTTTGCGAACTTTGAGCTGCGGTTTAAACTTTTCAACAATATTTTCAGTAAAAATTATTCCTTACTAAAGGAAAACCTATAAACTTGTAAAGGGTGGAGGCAGGAGGCTAAGCACCGCTTGTCACGTCACAACTTGGAAAAGACTTAAGTATGCTAATATGAAACTTTTTAAAAACAATTCCTTTTCCTCAAAGCTTATTAAATAATTTAATGACAGCTCAAGCTACATATCTCTTGTGCAGCCAGCCAGTTATAATGTCGTACCTTAAGCTTGCAATTCCCGAGGCGGCCGATAAACGTAGGTCGATGGAGATATCGACGTAACTTACGACCGGGCCGCGTATAAATTTACATTAGTTACCTCCCTGATCGCCGAGTTAATGTGCTGCTCACCGAGAGTAATGAGACGACCTACCATTGACGCTGATCACCGCTCAATACACTAAAGACTTGTTAGGATTGGACTTAGCAAAGTTATTTGCCAGTCATACGGGAATACGAAATAGAACCATTTTTTTTCTATCGCCTCATTGTCATGGAATCCTGGTAAGTACCAGGTTCCACTCGCATGTTAACTCGTACTTAATTAACAGACAATATACTTTTCTAACATGAATAAGTTACAGCGCTGCCGCATGTCAAAGTTTTGGCATCTTATAAATATAGAAATCAAGAAAAGTTTAAGATTATTAGAAAACGATGAGCGGTAATAGTTTATCCACGCTCCAGTGAGTAGTGTCACATCACATCAACACATCCCATAGTGTACGATGCCAGCAAAATGCATCAGCCGTAAACATTTTATCGTCGACATGATAACAAACGTTTGCCTTCGCTCAGTAGCGTGGGAAAATATCAGCAACTGCATCTTGTTCCACGTTTATATCCCTAGTACAGTACGAAATCATGCGTTATGAAATAATCGAATTGTTCGAACAAGCATTAACTGCTGAAAATATTGAAAAACAGGCTGTATTTTTAATCTCGATTACCGCGGCAGTGCACACAACAATAATCTCGTTAAATATTGGCCGCGTTTAAAAATACATTCGACGAGTTTTTGTAGAAAAGAGGGCGCGATAAGGTTTGTTTTTAGGTGACAGACAAACGGGTAGTTAACAAAAGGTCGTTTAGGTGTTTTGTGGGTTGAGCCTTAAATAAAGTAGAGTTGGTAACAAAGTTTGACAGCGTAAATTACACACGGGGTTACGGTCCCGCGGCCGATCTGATAACCTCGCAAGGCTGACAGTTTTCCACAGCCCCGACGAAGCCACGCAGCCCACGCAAGTACTACGACCGTTCAGACCAGACACGACAGCGACATAAGTGGGCGGACGCTTACTAGTTTCGAAACGGTTCGTATTAGTCAAACGGAATAGTACCTACATTATGTAGAACATATTGATAATAGCATTATTGCAATAAGCTTGTTCCCTATTATGGGACTTAAATACTACTAGTGTACTATAAGTATACCTCTGTTTAACCCTTCGGCGAAAACAGGCGTGATTTTATGTTGGAAAACTACGAGAAAAACGGCAGATTATCAGAAACCCGTTTCAATATTGGCACTACTTTCACTACTATGAGGTTGAATCGTTTCCCACCTTATCTACGTACGAAACTTATATCATTATATCAAGTGACTCATATATGTACGATAGGTACTAACACCCCGGTTTTATAGCTGCAGAATTGTGAACCATACTTTTATATTTACATTTTGAAGCTTAATAAAAATGCATGGAAATAAATTGTAGGTAACCTCTCGGGGCACATTGCAAGGAAGTTTAGAGGAAATTTAGCAAGAAACATCTCGTTTGCTATTTAAAACATGTTGCATACATTTTTCCTTACTAAGCTATGTTGTGAATGTGATGAATCTTTTTACTACTTTTGACTTTTTAAAAGATGGTTTTGGCTTATTTAATCCGGAACTTGTCGAATATATTCTGTCTGTTACAATGTTCATCAGTCTATTTGTGCTTGAAATTGCACAAGTAACCTGCCTGTCTCACATGCCGATCATGTATTGTTGAAAAGCACAGGTGGCTACGTTCGGCGTTCCTATTGGTGTAAAGCCCTCTATTATCTTTCCGATATGTCCCTCCGTGCACGATGCACTACGCAAAATGATAGTGTGTAGACATGTTGGCAGCACACCATCGTGCATATCTACTGCGCTTACGTCCGTTGGATGCTGTACAAGATGCACCTCTGTCCTTTACAGATAAGGGACCCAGTTGAGGCTCAAAAATCATGAAATTTAAGAATACAACCACGATGAATACAACCGTCGTTCTGTCATCTCAAAACGCATCCATTGCTGCACAAAACTGTTTTTATTTCACAACTGTTCTTATTCCAAGCTATTACACTACTTACAACAATACACAAAACTTTTCCGTACCTACAGCGGCAACTACAAATCGGAGTAAGAAGCAAAGATACTCGTACATTATTCCGGACTTGTAAAAAGTAAGTAATAAATCACCCGGCTGTTCCACGTCGGCTCGCACAGCCTCTGACATGTTTATGGAGCCCTGGTATCTGTTTCACTGAGAATGTTTGAAGATAATTGAAATCTCATTTTTGGATGAAGTTTATATGATTGAGCCAGGTTGTGATTGGCTGGCATGGTGTTTGATAGGGGTACAAAGTTAAACCTCAGCCCGCCATTACAGGGAATACATGCATGCCGAAGAGAAACTTAGTTCGCATTTAGCATGCTCAAACCTTCCGTCCGACATGAATACATAAATGTCTGTTGGAAAATGAATCACCGCATACATTAGTAATATGAGAATTTCCACCATCAAACCACTGTAAATATGTTGAGACCTTGACCTTTATACAGTAAATATTCCAATGAAACACTATAATACGTTAAATAAAGATTACAATAGGAATTAAGGGCATTATCTTTAGCTTACAATTTAAAGGTGACTAAACAAATCGGACGGCCCATTCATAAAAGTTCCACTTGTCGCAACAAACCATAGTTATTTATGTCTATTTTCATAATCAATCTCCTCATAGTCTTCAGGAGTCGCGACAGCTTGACATTTCGCTAATGACGCCTAAACACTAGCCCTTCCTGCTCGGCAAGAATCGACGCTATAGGAAAGGAATAAAGTTATGTTTTGTTTGTCGATCAGACGAGGTGCGTTGTGGCGGGTATAGGGTTGTCCCAACGTCCGGCTAACGGGTTTGTTTTTAACAGCCTCGTCCGGTCTGAAATGAATACGTCCGGTTGGGCCAGGTTTTGTTCATATAGTAGGTTTAACATAGACGTGCAGAACAGTTTTATTTAAAAGTGGGTATCGCGCTTTTAGGGTATTGCTTCAATCTTAATATTTGAATATTGATAGCGACCATTCCATGGACTCTGTCAACCCTAACCGTGTCGAAGGCGAAAGTTGACGCGAGTCCGCGACATTAATCCAGCAGCAAACGCGACAATCTGCGGACTCACCCTCGTAACGAACGACAGCCTGTCAGTGCAAATCGTTATTCTTAGTAGTTCTACTTGCTGACAATATTGATTTTAAATTTTAATTAGTAAAGGGGTGTTGTTATTAGATTTAACGCTGAGTTCGAAAACCAATGTCTTTATAAAACTACTACGAGTTGCATTTATTCATTTTTTCTCGTCTTCCATCTACTAGTCCCAGGAGTGAGCGCTCTAGCTAAACTATTTTGATGCTCAATTTGCCCAATCTAATCTTTTGCTAGCATTTGCAAATATCTTTGTTTTGAGATAAATATAAAGGTGGAATCCAACGATCGGCAATATTGCAGACTCGCACCGAGGAACTTCCGATGTCTGCGATACCCTGCACGTACAGGTTCCCACGGTACGTCGTCCAGCCTCGTCGGTGTCCGTCCGCAAAATCGAAGATCGTGGGATTTCGGTATAATGCCGAGATCCGACGATCCGTGATTTTGGGGACGGACACGCACGGCAGACGACCACAGACCGTTCCGCACCGCGCGCCGAGGAACTTCTGATGTCTGCGATACCCCCCGCACATACACCTTCCCACGGTGCGTCGTGCGGGCTCGTCTGTCCATCTGCAATATGGCGCACCGTTTCACATTGTGTAAGCCAAACATGAGAGCCAGGAATTTGCAATACTTTAACAAACTATGGACAGTTGCAGACCAATGTTCATAAAGCACAGAATTTTAACACTTCCGTCACTCTACATATTAGAAATAGCTGTGTTTGTAAAAAGTAATTCTCAATGGTTCCCTCTTTTGTCAAACAATTCTAATAGAAACAGACGTGAGAAGTATAGACTTTGGGTGCAGTCACACCCAGCTAAACCAGCACTTAGGAAAAAGGAAAAGTAGGAAAAAGTGTGGTTTGCATGGCCCCATTAATATACAATAACATTCCGAATGACATTAAGCAATTGAATTTTAATTTGTTTAAGAAAACACTGAAAAAGCTGCTTACTGATAAGTGCTACTATAATATTGTTGATTTTCTAAATGATAAATTTTGAATTTTATTTTTGACTTAATTTTATAATTTTTTTGACATATTTTGTTTGTTTTATTTGTTTTGAATATTGTATTGACTACATTTTGTACTGACTCTAATTGTAAACTGAATTATTGACTATATTTTGCACAGACTCTAATTTCATATTTGAACCTTACATTAATAATTAATCTATAATTGCCTACCTATTTAATTAATATCATTTATGAACATTTTGTACGCCGAGTGAGGCAAAACATGTTGGTCCGCTAAAATTATGTTTCCACCTATATGTGCATATTTTTGTATCATGTAACACATGTTTGAACAAATAAATTTATCTTTATCTTAATTAATATTTGAATAATATTGAAGAATATCCAAGACTGAGGTAGGTATCGAATCACGGGTATTATTGGACCGAAGTTCTTTAACGCAGCTTGCGGTGGAAGTTGACTGGTAGAAACTGTCAAGTAAGGAAGAAGCGTTATGCACATGCATGCGACTTTCTCTCTCTTTCTCTCTCTTTCTAATAATAGTGTGTATGTGTGCGTGCGGGTATCGAGATGCGAGAAGACGTGCAATTTGCGCGGCTGATTATATTAAGTTGTATAACCTCAATACTGAACTGAACTTAGTTCCTCACGGGGGTCCCCCGACCGCACATGTTTTATTTTTTTATTTTGGGACTTTGCGAATCTCTTCTCGACACACTTTCCTATTACTTCTTGGGAAACTTTGTTTAAAATTTTTGGATTGAGAGATAGGAATCAATTGTAACTCGGTAAAAATTATAATTTTAAATACTCTTCTTGGTCTTACAGTTTTTGCGCCAACTTATTCTTATAAGATCGAGAATGGTCATGAAAATATATTGCCAATCCAACTAAGGAAAATAACGACCAGGCAGTGACCCATTTCAATTTAAACGAAAAACAGAAATAAAAAGATCAAACACAAACAGACTGCTCACCGCATTTTCCCAGCGACTAAAGCCGACCGTCAAACGGAAAAAACTCCGGTATAATGTCATACAAACAAGATCACATTACAAAATATTCAATTTTTCCATGTCAATGTACACAGGCTTAGCTCCGGGCCGATCCTCTCAACATAATGGCTTGTACACACTCCTCTCGCGCCGATCAATCCACAAATATTAGCTTTAATACTCCCGGGATGTGCAATAATAACTTGCAACCCTTTTGTGTCATAAACTATCGACTGTGGCTAAATGGCTACTGAACTAATTTATTGAAGGATACGGCTATATAAACTAGCCGCGGTGGAATATTGGACGAGTCCTTGCAGAACAAATTTTCTATATCGTATATGTTGTGGTAAGATGGTCTTCGAAAACAGTCCATAGGGTTAACATAAAAAGTTTTACATCAGGATCTTCTATTCTTTACGAGTCGATGGTCGAAGTTGGTTGAACTACTACTAGAGGTCGCGAGTCGTGCGTGTAATTAGTTTTTTTTTTTTTTAATTTATTCCAAAATCTGTATTCACAATAACATACCTAAAGTCTGCCAAACTGCATAACAGTTTGTCGGCAGTTGTTCTCGTATAACAATGGATTACAAATTTTGAGTTTTGAAAATTACTGTGCTAATAATCACTTAATGCTAAGTAAACTATACAATAATATTCTTACTATGGACACAATGAGAGATAGTGTTTTTGAAGAATTCTTTTAAGTTGGTCCTTGGACTTGACATGCGATATCAGTTTTGAGGGTAGCTCATTCACTAATGTTGGTACTATGTACCTTCTTGTGCGCTTACCAAAGTAATTTGTTACTTTTGGAACAGCAAGTGTCTTCTTCTTAGATAAACGGGTTGGGTACATATGCCTACGTTCCACCTTGTGGTATTGATTATCGAATTGTTCAGTCAAGATATTTAACTTACTTTTAAGATGGATCGGAAGTACTTTACAAATTGAGAATAGTTTTTCATAATTATTATTTAATTTTTTCTTTGTATTTTTATCTATAAGTAGTTTTAGTAACCTTATCTGTAAGATGTTGATTTTATTTAAGTGTGTGGGGAACGCAAGACCATATCCACCCAAGCCATAACCAATAATTGAGTCAGCTAGTGCGTAATATAAGGTATACAGTACTTTCCTGCTGACAACATATTTTAGATTTTTCAATTTACCCAAAATTGAACGTAGCCTATTGCAAACGTTATTAACATGTAGATTCCATGAGAATGTATTATCTATTACAAGTCCTAGGTATTTATAAGAGGTAACTGTTTCTAAATATACACACTGACAAAATTGCTTGTTGCTATGCAGACATTCGTACGAATGACCTTTAACTTGCATTAGTAATAAGCCATTTTTATTTTTATGGTACGGCGAGTGAATAAGCATGCACTTCGTTTTACTTATATTTATTATAATGCCATTATCATGTGCCCACTGAACTACATTGTCAAAATCGTTTTGCATTGCATGCTGTATGAGATCGATATTATTATCACTAAAAACCAGGCAGGTATCATCAGCGTACATAAATGCCTTACATTTTTTCAATACATTAGACATGCAATTGACGTGCATTATGTATCCTAATGGGCCACATACTGAACCGGTCGGAACTCCGAATTTAATGTCGCCCCGTTCACTTTCTGTCCCACTGACACAGACTCTGAGTGATCTGTTCTCTAGGTACTTGCTAAACCATGCGTTCATGGGGCCCCTTATGCCACATTCATTCATAGCCTGCAACAAGCCGTCGTGGTCCAATGTATCAAAAGCTTTTTTAAAGTCTATAAATATAACCATAACTATCTTTTTTTCATCAAGACGATTATTGACTTCGTCTGTGAATTTCTCTAGCGCAGTTGCAGTGCTTCTTAAGTCTCAGCTAAGGAGAAGGAAACCTTAAACTACCAGGAGGACATAGGCAGTAAGAGATCCAGCTCACATCCAAGGTTCTTTGAACCGGTAAAGTAAACGATCACGCATACATGGCTATCATCGGCATGATTTGTTTTGTGTGTAATACTATAACCCATGTCTATTTCCAAATTGAAACTATGTATAAAAACCTTTCTTTACTATCCCATAAAAATCATTTCTTTATCCTATGTTTGCTTAATCTAGGATAATATGTTCATGTCCAAAAGATTCAACAAAACAACAGTAGGACCAAAAATTTCTGTAAACCACAATTCTCTAATTCTAAACAAAATAAACCTGTAGAAACGACAAAACTTCGTTGACAATGTAAGTCAAAAGCGAATTTCACAAGGCTATTTTTAGAGATTTCAATCAGGATCGAATTTAAACATTTCGTATCGGATATTTTCATTATTTTATTACAATTTGTATCGGAAATAAGCTACGAAATATTATATATAATATAAAAGCCATTTTTCTCCCACGACTAAAAATAAATATAAAAATTGATATCTAATTTCTTTAACTTGTTTTTCTTTTAGCTTGTTTGATATTACACAACGCCTAGACGAATAAGTAAATGATAATAATCTGGCTTTGTAGGCAGGCACTGTATTTGTCGAACAACCTCACAAGTAGACATTCCAGTCAGTAGCTTAGTAGATCAGTGTGAGGCGAGTTCGTTTGTGAACTACTCCATAGTTTAGCGGATACGCCCTAACTGTTTATTAATTAGGGTAGGGTCCGTCTGGAGGCCACTTGGCATAATCAAAAAACAATCCGGGCAACATCTAGCCCCCTCCCCCTTACCGCACAGTTCCCACGCACCTCACCCCCGCGGTAGTCACGCGAACCGAACAATTCGCTTAATTAAAATACTTTTGCACACATCCATACGTAAATTATTTACATATTACACCTTTACATCACACGGGTTAGCTAGTACGGAATCCCCCGACTGCGGCCGAGCTTGCCCGAGAGCCATTTATCTAAATTAAACGGCATTTTCTTTTGTCTGTACGAAAAGGCCTTTATTTTGTATTGCATGTCAGATAAATTAAAATGAGGGTAAGAATGGTAAAAAGACGGGAAACTCCCTTTAGCGACATCCGACGAGAGCGGATCTTGAAGATCTTAATTAAAACTTGGAATTAACCTCACGAAGGCTTTTAAACTGGACGACTACGTGTTCTCGCTTAGGAGGTTGAAGGAGCACCCCTATGTCCCCTATCCTAATCCTAACTAATGTTATGAATGAGAAAGCGAGTTTTTTTGTTACGCTTTCATGCTAAAACAGCTGAACGGATTTGGATAAAATTTGGCATGAGTGACCATGACCTGGGTTAGGACATAAGATACTTTTCATCCTGATATTCCCACGGGATCGAGACTTATGCGGTTGAAACCGCGGGGCGCAGCTAGTGTTCCGGAGCTCAAGCTCACGATTATTAAGACTAATGAGGTAAGTGGGTATGTGTCGTTTTCATACGCTCGTGTTACCTAATTAACTAACATGGTTATTTACCTATATAGTATCGTAAAATACTTACAAAAAAAATATTTCGTATTAGGCGATATAAGATTTTCGTACCAATTCAGCAATTCGCGTACTGTATTGGTCGTTAAGTCATACGCCTAAACGCAATATTTCTGATAACTGTTTAGCTGGCTTTCCTTGAATTCACCGTTGAATTGCGTTGTTTTCTGACTTACCTGTAACAAAAATGATAATTCGATTAAAAACGTGTTAAAAATAGATGATCTCATTATTTTAGTAACTGTCGAGATTATAAGAATGTTTGGGCTATCAAAAGGCAGCAGCTACCGTTGAAAAATACTTCATCCTTTACAAGAAAATATGAAAGAATAGAAAAAATCTAAATAAACCACCGCTCGTTATTCCGCACATAGGTTTTATTTTCATGTAGTTTGTTTTTACAATAAAATGGCGGGAGTATCCGCTATTATTCTGCTCAAATGGTGGCATGGTGGCAGACTGTCTAGGGGGATGTTACCGCAGGATACAAGCAGAAGGTACACTATATGTATAATAAAATAATAATGAATACTTGTACTTATATATAGTCATATTCATAATTTTATTGGTCACGGATCTTTCATCCAATTGTATGCATGGCTATCGTTCAATTAGTTTAAGGGTTGAGTGTCTCACGTGCAGATGTCTCCACGCAGAGGGGAATGAGGTTGTTCAATTTTTTACGAGACATTGCTTTAATGCAAAAACCCTTGTTCTTGGCTGACCTAGGTGATTAATCTCCAAAATAATACTCTAGGCTCCTCGGACCCAATTTTACACAATTTCTGTTGGTAAGAAAGCATCTCTCTGAAAAACTCAACCTGTTTGCGAAATCGAAACAGCCTTTGTGAAACATAGAAACTAACGGTTCAGACAGGGTCCTTCTGAGCCTACTTACTATGTGCAGTCACTGGGTGCTCTTAGCTTAAGACCATTGCCTAGCAACCTTTGTCTATTCAACATTCCACTATGATCCCTTCAAAGAATAAATGAAAACTTGACAAATGGAAATAATAGAAAATACGGTTTAATTTGAGCAATATTACTCAGTCTCAAACGTTCTTGAAACTCAAGAACTATATCTGTTTTCATTGAAATGCGACATAATGAGCTCCCGAATGACTGAACCTCGTGTAGTATTATTATATCTGTGACGTCGTCCAGAGACAATATATGTCAGGCAAACAAACAGTACAGACATTATTGATGATATATCGTAAAATGAACAGCTCTGTACACTTAAAAGAAATCTATGAGGCGTCGAGTACTCGTGAGTGGAGTACAGTTGAAGTAAACGCCATCCCAGTTTTACGGTACTCATAAACACGGGTTACGATCCAAGGGGTTACGTGCGCAGGTATCACTCAATTCAGACTGTCTCGTTCCCCGTACACATGATACAAAATCACATAAATCTTGAGGGATCAGAAAGTAGTACACTCATAGATAACAGTAATCTTTTTATAGATCCTTCAATAATAGTCTTTCTTGAAAAGAGATAACAAAATTGTGAGTAGTTTACTGATATTTAATTTAAAACGCGTGGGTGGAGTCTTCAAACGTCTTACGTACAACGTATTTGCCTGCCTTAAAATCAACATTACATTCACTACACATTACTTATGAATGTACATAACCACGTCAAATTACTTGCACATTATAAAGACCACAAATCTGCCACAAATTGGGTGGTGTAAACTGAGGCAGTCAACGCGAGATGGTGGTCAATACTGACAATAGATCAATCACTGTTTTGTCGCTGCCTACCAGGTAATCGCAAAGTTAGTGTTAGTGTTGGTTAGTGTGGCTCACACCACAACCACAAAGTTGGTTCTCAAGTGCTGGACAATCAACAAGCCCTTTAACACAACAGGAGACCAGGGGTGCAGAACAATCAGGCAGTAAGTTAGCAGAGCGCACTATACCTATCCGTCGCCATCGGTAGTAATTATTGTTTCCGATCGCAATCACTGTCGAACCAACAGTCGGGGCACCGCAGCTGTCGAACTTAACTGCACATTGATGTTCATTTAGACACATTGTGGATCACTCGTCAAATAGTTCAACTATTGGTGAGTGGGTCGTCTTAGGGGCGGAGTTAGAACTGAACCTTTGAACTTTGGGATTCAGCTCAATTGCGAACTTAAATTCTCGTTACGATGTGTGTGTTGCCCCAGAAAGATGCTCGTACCTTTCAATCCTCTTTTATTATATTTTATTAATGGCGTACTTCCTGTACGCCAGAATGTTCAACGAAACCTCAAATTACGAGAAACCGAACATAAAACACATTCAAAAGATAAATGCAACAGTGTCTAACCTAATTTCATAACTGAAACGAGATTTTCCCGGAGCAAATCTCGTTTTCACAATGAGTTCAAGGTATAAAATTGCGAGCTTCCACTTTAATTTGTTCAAGTGTATTTTGTGAAATATTACAAACGAGTTGCGAGTTGTCAACAGGTTGGGAAGTAATGAAATTAGGCCGAAGCTGGCTTGTCAGAGGTATGTTAACTGCGGCGAGGAAAACTGACAATTAAGACACGGATACAGAACGATGACCGTTTTATTTTCCAGAATAATATCTGCACGCGCATCTGTCAATTTGTCTATTCTTCCGTCGATTAAATCCATTTTTAAGGTATTCATGCTATCCGTGCTGGGTAGTTTAAGGACCCACTTATGTAGGCGAGACTTATAATTTGAAATGTTGCAAGTCATAAATGTTGAATAATTAAATTTAAAGGTGTTGTAAACGCATCAGTATCAGTTAGTTTCGTTTTTAGCCGTGGGTGGCGTTGTTTTGTCTTTGAATGTCAACCGAATTATAGAAGTCATGTTTTAGAAGGAATAAAATTTTATTTTTCATTTTCAAGAAATCTTACGTCTTTTACTGAAATATCGCCAAACTCCAATAGGTTATGCGCCCAGGCATTGCGATAATTGATAATTTCAGTATAAAGTGAAGTAAAGAGCAAGATTATTATCGGTGTAAAATCGACCTACAAAATGGAGGTTACCAATGCGATGAAAATGGAAAAATTCGATGGCAGAAACTTTAAGCAATGGAAGTTTCAAGTTAAATGTGCATTAAAAGCAAAAGGATTAAACATAGATTCGGTAAGACCCAACGAATCCAGTTCGCAAGTGCAATGGGATAAAGATGATGGCATGGCCATGTTCATCTTGACGACGTCAATGGATTTGAACCAGATATCATTGATAGAAAACTGCGAGACTGCGAAAGAGGTCATGAAAAAATTAGAAGCTATCTATGAGCATAAATCTGAATATAGTAAAATGATGATTCATGAGAAATTTTACCAGTATTCTTATTGTGCTAGTGATACAATGGGACAACATGTGTCCAAAGTGGAAAGTTTGGCAAAGCAGCTGCGAGAAACTGGTGAGAAAATCAGTGACACAGCAATAATGACAAAGATTCTAAGCACACTTCCATCAACATATCGTTCGCTTAGACAAGCTTGGTTGTCACTCGATGAAGATAGTCAAACTATACAAAATCTCACATCACGTTTAGTAGATGAGGAAGCGAGTCTTGCCAATGAAGCAACATGTAATGAGACTGCATTAGTAACCACTAAAGGGAATTCCAAGCCAAGAATTGGAGGTAATCAGAATAGTATAAATGAACAAAGAAGTTCTAATCATAGATTTGTATGTTATAATTGCAATAAAAGAGGACATTTTGCAAAGGACTGTAGAATGCCAAAGAAAACATACAGTAAAAGTCAGAAGCCTTACAATATGTTAGCATTCAGTGCGGAAGGATGTTATTTATCTGAACATGGTGAAGAAGCATGGATATTAGATAGTGGAGCATCCATGCATATGTCATTCAGACATGATTATTTCTATGAACTGAATGAGTCTCAAGGCTATGATATGAATAAAGTGGTTAAATTAGGGAATAAACAAAACATTAAAGTATGTGGAGAAGGTACCATTTTGATAAATAAACTAGTAAAAGGAAGATGGGAACAATGTAAACTTGAGAATGTCCTGTATGTACCAGACTTACGAAGAAACCTGTTTTCTGAAGGAGCTGCCACTAGAAAAGGTTATGTCATTGTGAAAAATAATGAAAAAGCAATGATAATGAAGAATAATATAGTCGTAATGTGTGCACAATTAACAGAAAACAATTTATATGAGTTGGAAATTAAAACGATTAAACAAGAAAATTGTAACATTGTACAAACAGATATTAAGGTCTGGCATGAGAGATTAGGACACTTGAATATTAAAGAAATTAAAAATATGAGTATAAGTGGTGCAATTCCAGTTAAACTGACTGGGAATGAGAATTTTGTTTGTGAAGCGTGCCAATATGGTAAGCAAGCAAGATTTCCCTTTATGAAATCTACTAGAGGCCCGTCACAACCTGGTCAAATTGTGTATAGTGATGTATGTGGCCCTATTGAAGAACCTTCTGTGTCAGGTATGAAGTACTTTGTTTTATTTAAAGATGGAGCAACAAGTTATCGTCATGTTTACTCTATGAGGCATAAGAGCGAAGTGTTAAGCTATTTCATAAAGTACAATGCAATTGTGAAAAATAGATTTCAACATGACGTGAACATTCTTCATACAGATAATGGTTGTGAATATGTAAACCAAGAATTTAAGACATTTTTAGAAGGTAATGGAATAACTCATGAGCGTACGGCCCCATATACCCCACAACAAAATGGAAGGGCAGAAAGAGAACTGCGTACTATTATGGAAAGTGCAAGAACGATGTTATATGCGAAAGACATTCCCTTAAACTTGTGGGCAGAAGCTGTCAATTGTGCAGTATACTTATTGAATAGAAACACATCAAGTCAAACGGGAAATGTCTCATCATTTGAACTCTGGTATGGTGAAAAACCTAACCTTCAACATATAAGAATATTTGGTTCCGTTGGATATGTTCACCTTCCAAAAGAGAAGAGAAAGAAATTGGATAAGAAAAGTGTGAAGATGTTGTTAGTTGGGTATGATCGTGATAATTATCGTATGTATGATCAGAATAAAAGAAGAATTACAGTATCACGGGATGTAAAATTTGAAGAATGCAGTATACCAGAAGAAAGAAAAAATTATACAGAAATAAAGTTAGATAAAGAAGAAAAAGAACAGTTAATATCACTATCCCCACAAAATGAGGTTCAGGACCAATATATTGTATCTCAAGAAATCTCTTCTGACGAAGATAGTATGAAGAGTACTGTAGACACAGATGACTCCTATCACCCTCCAAGAGGTATTCGTTTTGAGCAAGAAGAACAGAGAAATATCACATTACGTCCTCGACGAAATAATAAACTGGAAGTGAATTTAACTGAAGTAGAAATACCCAATACTTATGAAGAGGCCATAAATAGTGTCAATTGTCTTCAGTGGAAGAAAGCTATAGCTGAAGAGCTTGATTCACATGAAAATAACAAAACTTGGATAATAACTGATAGAACTGAGAAGAAGCCTATTACTTCTAAATGGGTGTTCAGCACAAAGAAGAATACAAGTGGAGAAATTGAAAGATACAAAGCAAGACTTTGTGCTCGAGGTTTTACCCAAGTTAAAGGTTTGGACTATCACGAGACTTTTTCACCCACTAGCAGGTATGACTCCATCAGGTTAATACTAAGTATAGCTGCAAGAGATGACCTACAAGTAGAGCAGTTCGATGTGAAGACAGCCTTTTTGTATGGTGAGCTATCTGAGGAGCTGTACATGGAGGTGCCAGAAGGGGTGGAAGCCCAGCCTTCAAAAGTATGTAAGTTAATAAAATCTATTTATGGACTTAAACAAGCCTCTAGATGTTGGAACAAGAAGTTTTGTTCATTTTTGAATTTGTGGAGAGTTCATGCCAACTGGCAGATTTTCTGACGAAAGCTCTGCCTGTAGGGAAGTTTATAGGTATTAGAGATAAGATCTTGAATTTGTACCTTAGATTCTTATAGTTAATGATTGAGTTGATTCATAAAGTTATATTTCTGGATGTAATACCTAGATTTAAAGTTTATAATGATGTCACCTTGTAAGTTTAAGTGGGAGTGTTGAATAATTAAATTTAAAGGTGTTGTAAACGCATCAGTATCAGTTAGTTTCGTTTTTAGCCGTGGGTGGCGTTGTTTTGTCTTTGAATGTCAACCGAATTATAGAAGTCATGTTTTAGAAGGAATAAAATTTTATTTTTCATTTTCAAGAAATCTTACGTCTTTTACTGAAATATCGCCAAACTCCAATAATAAATACCTGCTATCAAAAATGTTCCTCTCTTACCAATTACTTGAACTCCACACAGTCAGCTAAAATATCAAATTGTTTCCTCATAAAAGGCAATATTAAAACAAGAAGTAAAGTGTAACTTAATGGCGCTGTTATATTCTTTAACAATTCTTGTTAACAAACGGAAACTACGTAGAAGCCTCGGGGACGCGGGAACCAAATTTTTTTATACTCTCTAATTTATTTACCAAGTTGTTGAGTTAATTTAGGTGCGCACCCTTGAGCCGCCAACAAATCTAAAAGGACACAGGAGTGAGGAAGTCCAAAAAGTTTTAAAAGTATCCACGTTTTATCTTAGTGTTATTGCAGTTCTTTGAAAACTACGATCTCAAATTGTCGTCATGCTTCGTAAGTTAAACTAAGAACTTTGCTTTTATAGAACAGCCTTTTTGGGTTAAACTAAGGATTATGAATGACTATTCTACGCACTAGTGGTTCTTAACAAGCTTCGCAGAATGAGCGCAGACTCCGCAAGTATTGAATCACTTTATTTCGCGCCAAGTGACGTCTGGGAGAGCCCTCTGCTGAAGCGCTAAAGTCAAGGTAATCCCCGCGCGGACTGATAGAGCACACAAATTCACTCATTTGCTCAGAGTGTGCTCGGAGGGCTTTGTAGCTGTTCAACACGACGCTAACGAACGAACGTTCACTATATTTGTATCACTAAAGAAATAAAGTCTCGAGAAAAATCCAGTAAGTGATATGTCTCAGTTGCGTAAAGACCGGCCCTACTTGTTAACCGTTGCGTAAATTCAGTCAGCCTACTCTCGTTAATATATTTTCGTCACGCACTTGCTAATTACTGCTATGGGCCAGCTCAACACAGCCAGAAAAATAAATCGGCGTTCAACTAGAATTCTCATTGAGATTCGCACAGCGAAAATACTAGGACGACATGATAAATGTGGACATTAAATCCAATTTTGTGAGCTATGTAAAAGAATAAGTGGGACAGTGTAGTTTATGTATGGAATCAAGCGGCCACGTCTGCCGCCTATGATGGCCGGGTGTACGTAATAGCCTGGGCGTGCCTTTCAATTCAATGCCACCGGGACTGCTTTAAGCGCTGGCCAATCTCGGGAGATCCGATATTATGTACTTAACGTGAGTTTGAATTGACTATGTACCGCTTAAAATTAAATCCGGTTCAACGACAGGTATACATTGTAACAAGACTAATCCATTTAAAAATCATGTCATTCAAATTATTATCATTGTACAGATAATGTTATTGGATTCGCTATCAAATAGACACAATACAATTGATAGCCGAGTGTAGGTCGTCGCACAAATCACGAGCTTGTCATTAGAAATCAATTTTTACGATCGTTTGAAACGTTAAAGGGATTCTAACGGCATGAAATGTAACTAGAAGATAGATACAAAAAAGATCAAAATATCGTGTGAAACTGATATGTTTATCTCATACCTTTCGGATCATGTATTATCTCTGTGAAATCGAAATATTGAAGAAACGTGCCAAAACAAGGAGCTCCCTGGGAATTATTAAAATAACCTTTGAAGTCTTTGAACAGCGCAAGGTTTTAGTTATTGGATAATGAATTCAGTAGTCCGAGCTTGACAGAATCCAAGCGGTAATTACAAATCGTCTTTCTTGGGAAAGTCAACAAAGGCATGAAGATTTTAATACTCAGGAATATAATAGGTATAAATATCAAAAAAAAATCTGTGATTCTAAAACATTTTCATAAAATTATAAATTCGATTTATCAAAGTCTAAAAGAAAATAAAAAAGTAAGTGGTGCAGAAACTGCAAGTGTTGTAGAGGATCGTTTGTCAGCCGCGGCCCGCGATGTCCATGCAATGCAACTGAAAAGTTGTTGCAAGTTTCAACAGAATTAAATTAAAAATACCAGTGACAATTTTAGTTGTTTGTTTTAGATGTGTTGCTAAAATATTACAGCATGGTGTACTGGGGATAACAAAGGCAATTATCAGGCTTACTGCGTCGTAAAAGATGGAATAAATTTAAGAAAATGTAACGTTCAAATATTGCCGCCAGTACAAATGTCCAAAAACGGTAACAAATATTTTGCTGCAGCAATTATTTCTCGAATGTCCTTTCTAGTAGTTAAACTGACAAACATGGCGGCAACGAATGAGTGTTACCAACAGAGTGGTACAAAAACCGCGCATATGTGATGCGATGCGACGCAGCGAGACATGTTTTATGTACGAGCGCTGCGAACGTTTGTTTATGAGCACAGGGGATGAGCGCTCTGGAGTGATTGCGTCGTTTACGGTCTTATCATCATTTCATAATTTAAGTATCTTTGTCTGAATAGAATTCACGATGAACGTGAGCTGTCGCATACTTTATCCAAGATATTTTAAATTTAACATTCATGATTGTGTATTGTTAACAGAGGAGGAGGAGGCTACGTAATAACAGCCGCACGGGTCAATCCATCTGGTTAAGCTACGCTTGCCGGGGTTGGTCTGTGGATAGGTGACCATCTTTACATACCGAGACTCCTCCGTGCCTCGGAAAGCTTGTTAAGCCGTTGGTCCCGGCTGTCATTTGTGGATCTTTGACAGTCGTTACGAGTCGTCAGAAGCCCGAAAGTCTGACAACCAATCTTACCAAGGGGTATCGTATTACCCAATTACTGGGTTGTGGAGGTCAGATAGGCAGTCGCTCCATGTAAAATACTGGTATTCAGCTGCATCCGGTTAGACTGGAAGCCGACCCCAATATAGTTGGGAAAAGGCTAGGCAGATGATGATGATGATTGTGTATTGTTAACCGTATTTGCGTTCCATGATAGGCTGGCTTATTGCTTCTTGAGTACCGTTAATTTCTTGAGTACCTACCGTTTTAATCATTGGGATAGTGAAAAAGTCAAAATGCCAATCCATAAATCGAATCCAGGATCTCGAAGGCTCAAACTTATCCGCGCTTGTTAACGAACAAGACAGGTTAACTCGAAGTAACTGTATAGAAAAGGTATACTTATTACAGTTTTGTCAGGTGGTCACAATGTTGTAATCAGCGCATTCATTAGCAAGCATGAATTCCGAGATTAAAAGTTTGTACGTGCTGAGTTTTAATTCCCTCAAAAACTCCCAAGTGCGATTAACTTTTGCGTGTACTAAGAAAAAGTTAAGAATATAAATATAATATAATGGCTAATTGAAATTTATCAATTGCAGTTTCACGAACATTACAAGCGTTTTATTATGGTTACCGAACCCTTGCAATGCTTTCTTTTTACAAGCTTTATATTAGCTTGCTCTGTTCGTATGTCGTTCCGGTTACTCCTTTTGTCATCAATTTTTCAAGCACTTCCTAGCATCCGATTGAGCTGAAACTTGGCATAATTATACTACTACCGAGACATTTTGAAAAAATGATACCATGGAGCTGGTCTGATGATGGAGCCGGAAGTTGGGCATAGGAACTCCTCAATCAAGCAAGATAGCAACATCGTGTTTGGACTCATTGGTCATGTATTAACAAGTGCTTTGACACTAGGTGGTGGTCAGGGCCTGTTGATGGAGCCGGAAGATGGCCATGGGAAAACCTAATTCGTTGGATTTGTTTTGTTTGGATAGAACAGATATTTAAATAAATTCTAATGCTAAAAAGTAGAAAATAAAATATAAGTAAAAACCTTTTTGAAAACAAGCTTTTATTTAACTAAAAAGTACTAAATAAAACTGTCGTAAACATAGAACTTTAATATTTTCTTAAAAGCTTGAGGCGTAAATGTCCTTCTTACACTAAACTTGAAGATAAGCCTCAAGGTTTTAAGAAAATAATAAAGTTCTATGTTTACATCAGTTTTATTTTGTACTTTGTAGTTAATTAAAAGCTTGTTTTTAAAAAGATTTTTACTTATATTTTATTCATTTGAAAGTACTAACACAAAAATGTATATTTAATTTGATATCTTTCCTCGAGTTTTCTTGGATTATTTACATTAGTTTCCGTTCTCACAATTCGAGCCGTTTCCTCTTCCAATAAAGCACATTACCATAAATTCAAAACAGACCTATTTTCAGGGCATAAAAGCCAGCCACAAAATATGATAACGCGGCGTTCCACCATTTACACAAAATAGACATGTCACTAAAACTGCCAAAATGGCTGACAATAAAGTGACGTGTGAAAAACAAAACGCGAACAAATAAGCCACATTGTTACCGGCAACCGAGGAAAATAAATACGCTTAATGTTCACACAGGAAGTTCAGAAGGCTAACTCATAGCAACTGGCTTAATGGAGTATGAGGCTCCTGTTGCGCTTGTGGCTTGAATAGCCGTCCAGCAAGTTTACCGCCGACACCTTCTGAATCCAATCCAATCGAAGACCTCGGTCCAGACTAGCTTGCCGTTTAGGCGAATGAATCATCAGATCACCATTCGTGAATAATTTTTTCTCATTTAGTTTTTATGATAATCTAGCAGTTTGAGTAATCGATGAAATATCCTTTCTTTGGTATTGTTCGTCGAGTCGTTGAGGTCCTTAAGTTCTGAGTTGAGCTACACGATTACTGACAAATGCGTGCACTGACTGGACACTGGACAGGTCCACTAAAATCTTTTTGGTTCTTTCTTGAAAATACCATCTTGAGACATTAATCTGCATGTTCTTCATGGCCTGGCCAAGATTATGTCTGGGCTTTAAGAGACTGTGACCTCTGTGTTTGTTTCGGTCTCTCTTTTCAGAGCATAGTCGGATACGAAACAGCTCATCTCATCTAAGTTTTAAAACATAAGTTATTTTTAACGTGTAAAAGTGTTCTTTGAACCAATTTACAGAAATTAATATAATTTACCACTTGCGTTAAAATAAATAATGCGGATCCCAGTATTCCTAAAACCTAAATTCAACTGGATGCCATTTGCTTCTACTACTGAGGAACCACAAACAACAGCCAGTCAAAGTTCTGTGTCAGTGGACTTTTCATTACACATTGCTAGTGGAACTTCTGCCCACACATATAAGTGGGTGACCCAGGTGTATCTACACTACACTACAGCTACACATTTCAAGTAATAACGAAGTAAAATAACTTGAATTGACACTCGGGAAGTTCTCTATCGACAGCGGGTGTTCGACTAAAAGGCTTTGTTGACTATCAAAGTTACTAGTTCACAACTAAGCGGAGTTCGATCGGCTCCCGTTTACACTAGTTACTGTACTGTGAAGCCTCTAGTTACACTTATTGATTATGGAGTTGGACGTCACGGTCGCAGACGCAGGACAATTGACTGATTTTCAATTTGGTGTTCTAGCCAGATAAGGATTCGAGTCTTCTATTTTTTTAACGTTTCGACCAGACACTGGTTTACTCTTTAACTATGCTCGTAGCCTGCATTAGGTTCCCCTGGAAACAGTTAATGTTTTCAAAACCAATTTTATAACTATGGTCATTTTTCATTGTACCTATTCTAAATGCCCATTTTCTCCTGCTTGAGACTTCTTGTCAAAGGACTGCTTCGTCGTTCTCGCATTAGCATGCTTATTAAGGACTACGTAGACTCTTATAGTAACCACACTTTCGTTAACACTGGAGCGAATACAAGTAACTTTAACTATCACCCAACCCTGTGTGCATCCGTCACACAAAGAGGAGCGAGTGGCCACTCCGTCCCGCTTAGCGCCGTCCGCCGAGGCACGCACTCACGGCGCCGCCAGGGAAATTACCGCGTTGTAGACTACAAGCTTATAACAACACTTGTTTATTAACTTAACCCTCGCGTTGACAGTTACTGCGCATATGACGCGAAATAAAAACGTGATTATGATTAATGTTTGGCACCAAGGTATTTGTTTTAGGTTTTAAAATGAGGGACAGTGCAGCAACACCTGTGTGGATCTACTCTGCGGTCACTGCGCCCTACTTCGGTAGAGTAGGTCTTATTCCAGCTACTTCAAAGGGCTTAGCTTCATTTTGAATGGTTTATGTTTGTCCAACTGTGCAAAATTAATACTCTGAATTGAGAGAAGTAAAGAAATATCAAAGATAAAACGAAGCCCCTCTCCATTCAGGGTGCATTTTCCAAATAGTTTTCGTTTAAAGGGTCCTTCACTCGCAAAGCCTCTGTCCACTCATTACTCTGCGGCACCCCCACATCCCCACAGCCCCACAGCCTCACACAGCCCCAGGGCGGAACGGCTTAACTTTGTATCGATACAACTTGTACAATACACGCTGATACAAAGTTATCTCACTCTAAACACACTGCTATTGACTTCCGAACGAAATAACACTATTATAAAGGAAGAAGTTTACTTGTTCGTACCATTTCGATTGGATTTGGGCGTGTTTTGTTGTTCAATTTTGACTGTGCAGAGAAGCGTAGATATTGTATGAAAGTCAGAGGCAAAACATCGATGAAACTTGCTTGCAACCTTTACTAAAAATATTTCCAATGGTGCATTCAAAGGCATTTACGATACAAGTCCATGTTTGGGTCACAGAAATTCATGTGAACCAATTTTCAACTTAATCGGTCCGCTCGATTCGGGGTAAAATGGCTGTGACAGACGGATAGACAGACAGACACACGACTGATCGATCCTATAAGTGTTCCGTTTTTTAATTACAGTACCTGGAACTACGGGAAAAGTAACTCTTCAAAGGATAATCGAAAGGCTTAATCTCTATACCGTGGAATTACCAGCACTTCAGTGGAAAGAACTTCTGTTGGATACATTTTAGCTAAACGAGCAATCTGTCTCTCAAAGAATCACCAAAGAGCACTGGAACGGACACTTATTTAAACGAGCGTCCATTCGGGCGAGTCATTCTGATAAATCTTGATCACAGCTGTTATCTGGCTGCACTGATTGCGCCTTTGAAGGTTCTCTTTCGGTGTAAAAAGGGATTTACACCACAAGCGTGGATCAATGGGAACCAGAAAGGGGAATATTTGGTATAGACTGGATATAATAGAAATGCCTAGTTATACCGAGTTCAGAATCAATCATTAAGAAAGTCGTGCCTAATATCAAACCTTTTTCCCTTTGAACACGTTACACATACAGATTTACACAAACTTGTTAGGACATCTGACTGATCATAAATCACCACACCGGCCGATAGCAAAAACGGCCCCCAACTTTAGCTAGCGTGGTCTCCATCTTCACTCTCCCAGATCGGGCAAGTAGATTACGTAGAAGTCGATAAAATAACACGAGCGACGCGTAATAAGCTTCAACAAACTTCCAGTTGGCAAACCAATTAATTTAACTTAAGTATTAAAATTCACGTGCATTAAAATTTAGAGCGCTGCTAAAAGCCCTGAGTAGTTTATATGCGCCTAGTTGACAATGCGATATGGCTCCGCGCCGCCGCGCGCCGCACCGCTGCAGCGCTGCAAAACTGGCAGAGTGCACTAATAACACGAGGCGACAATTTCCGTGCACCGGGCGCAGATTACCTCCTTGGTAATTGGACTGGCTGCGCTGATAGGAAAGCGCTGGAAATGCTGTTAGTTACAATCACATGTGCACGCCGTTTATAATGTGTACACATCGCTCAGGCTTCTGTTCCCCTGGTACATAATCACGCCCCCCAAAGGTTACACACATTAGGGTGATGTGGGTACTCGTTACCTATGTCTTGTACGCTGTGTACTTTAATTGAGCGAGATAACAAGCTAAAGCAAAATGGTCACGAAATTGTGAAATTACGTCACCGTTTTCAAAAGAATTTACCAGATGACGTTTTTGTTGTATTTGTTTAGCTAAACCAGCAAAAAGTTTAGGTAAGTTAATCATGCGTAACTTCTATGAGAAACTTGTTTACCTACTTGGATATGCATATATATTTGTTGCGGGAATTTCCCTGACCTTGACATTTGGGAGACTGAAGTAAGAAAAATTACTTTAGCTTTCGCTGCGCAATAAAAGAAAGTAAATAGCCTCTTACACCAGCAGCAAACATTATACATAATGTTGTCTTATGTTGGTACTAAGTACGCCATTTGTTCTAGGTTATTAATTATCTAGGAACCAGTCGAAAACACACCTATCATTTATTAACTTCAACCAAAAGTTTCACGCTTACATGTAGCGCTTAAAATAATTTTCACTAAAATAACAGCTGATCGAGAAATTATAAGAAGGGATTAGAGAATATAGGGTGTAAAACCCCCCTTTTTTCCGTCGGGGGTTTAAAAGACCCATCACATAGGTACTACTACGCATTCTGTACATCAAATTAAGTAACATTGCACAAAAATAATTGCTGGAACACGACTTTTATTTTTGGTAGGAACAATCGCTGTTTACGGTAGTGCGCAACGTAACGCACTCAAAACATTGTTTATGGGTGCATGTGTTCAAGGTTTATAGGGATAGGTAAAATAAGTTATAACATTTAAAGCTTGATTTCTTTAAAAAACGTCTGAAAAAGTTGGAATTTTAACCTTCAATATCTATGTAACCAGAAGGATTATCAGGAATAACAAGTGACTTTCGGCTTCGTTAAGTGTCTTTTTACACCCGTTATACTTAGCTAATGAAGTTACTTAAACTAATGTTGCCAGCCCTAATAGAAAAATACGGGGAAGGGAGATGTTCACGGGAGTTTGTTGCGCCACTTCTTCTTCGCAGCGAAAGAACTAGAGAGTGGTGAAAGGTGACTTGGGGAACTGTTTTATGTAATTCGGACGTTCAAAAGGTACTGATTCTCAGCCTAATTTGAATAAATGACTTTTGATTGATATTTGATTTGAATCCCGTAGATAGCAAAACTGAAAACCTGTCGAATTCGTCGTTAGACATAGGGCTGTGGCAGTTTATCCCGGAAAATTGCTCGGATGACGATGATACGAACAAGACCATAATCGGAGTAAAAATATACCCAGTGAGATAATAACCGTTAAAGCTACGAGCCGTGATGCTAGCACATTGTTGTTCATACGAATATCACCGCGATTTACGCAATGTCGTACTCGTCCCTTTACGCGGATATCGGTCGCAGGGAGCGATCAGCAATTTATTGAGGATCGCCGCGTTATTGCTAAGTGTGAACCAATGTTCCACTGATTTACATTTTGCATTACATACGCGGATTTATTGAGTTGTACGCCAAGTGCGTCACAGGATTTTCTTTTTGATATTTGACTTGTTCAATAATGTTCTTGTTATATTCAGTCAGAGAACTTGATTGTTGAGCACGTTGTTACACTACAACAAATTCCAATTTGTCGACTGACAGTATTGATTTGCCTTTACTTACTTTCAGCCATATTATGTTTAATAGTCAATTATGCTCGCCATTCAAGTTTCCTGATTTAACAAAATACCTAAACGAATCTATAGTAAATTACTGTCACGGCCTGCAACTGGCGCATTGATGGACGATCGTAAAAATATGGGCCGAGGCGAAGCCGACGCACACATGCGTGAGTCCATGAATGCCCGGTTGCGGCCAAGGCTTGTATAGATAGTACTTTTCTCAAATAATGCGCGGAAATTCAAACTGAGTAAATTAAATTCCAGAATCAATGACGGACAACGATAATTTTTCACGCGCCAACATGTTAATTTGTTTATTTTAAATAGCTCTATTTGCAAGAAATTTAAATAAAATCTTTGATATACCTCTCTGGTTGCCATGTGTTGAAGTAAATAGTTTGTTCTATTTTTAAATAACACGACAGATAAATAAAAATCTTTGATATACCTCTCTGGTTGCCATGTGTTGTAGTAAAAAGTTTGTTCTATTTTTAAATAACACGACAGATAAATATGAGTTTTCATAGTAATTTATTTGACCGCTAAACGAAGATATGGATTTTAATAGTGACATTGCCAGCCGCATCGTTACTTGTTTTTGACCAGTACAGCAATTGCGATTTATCTCGAAAAAGGTTGTCAAAATAATGCTCCAATTTGAACTCATTTCCAAACATGTTGAGAAAAAAGATTTTTGTTACAAAAAACACATACAACACTACCGAAATGTCGTTAAAATATTATTCTGAATTTAATTGTATAAACTATAAACTCCAATTGACATCCGACATTTCACGTCAACATCCACTCTCACGGTACAAATAAAGCCGCATATTGAATTAAGAATTTTATTCTGGAACATAAAAACGTGCGTTTTGCGTGTTTTCACCTTTATCGGTGTAGTGACGTCATAATTATACGTGTGACGAAATAAAGCCTCTCCCTGGTTCGTAAAGCGTTATACTCGAGCTCGAGCCAACCACGCGACTAACCTTTGTGGATAAATAGCTATAGCTATAATTAGGTGGGTGTGTAAAGGCGAAGCGTTACTTTACTAAATGCTACACCCGTTTGAACCGAGCTTATTCCATATTTTGAGTGGCAATAAGAAAGGAGGTCGCAGTTTAATTTGCCAACAACCGAATTTGGGTACTGTATTTTTTTTTTAATAGCACTCTAACAAGCCAGAATAGAACACTGCAAGTGGTTAGTACTTCAAAAGCACTTAATCAAAGTTTTGTTCAATTCAAACTTCACGCACGATTTAACCTGTCACATAAATAGGTAACAGGGTAACAGATCACGGCAGGCGGTGGATATTGAACGTGGTTCTTACTCAGCGAGATGAAGCAGTCACGTGACGGATGACCGAGCGCGGCTACCGTATAATGGGACTGTCAGATTGCCCTCGCAGTGATAATCTCGCTTACGGTTGGTACACCTAGGAGGTATTAAAGATAATTGAAAGTAAATAAAGATTATTTGGGAAAATAATAAGCTGGGGAACCGCAATTAGAATGAGCTTCATTACGGTATTGCTCCCCTCAGTCCTGAATTCTCTACTGTTTCTCTGTTTACTGAAGTTTACGAGTATCTAGCTTAAAGTCTACTCACAGGAATGGTCAGTTCTATTCTACCTGCAGATCGGTCTGAAATCCGCACTCATCAAAATCCGTGTGTGGCTGTAACGGCCACAAGATCAATGCCCCAAGGCCTACGACGACCGTAACATCCACTACCTGAAGCGAATAATTGAAACTGATGGGATCGTTTCGAGTATCCGCATTCGATCAACGTCAGACTGATCAGGCGCAGTTACGTCGGTTCAGATTTATGTATCTATGGTACCTAGTTGGTAGCCTTTAGTGTTTCAATAGTATAGCCACTGCTAGACAACATCGTAGAACCGAATCATAGCACAACAAAGCCTTGTCTGCGGCAACCCAATAAAGCATAATATGGATCGAATACGATTAACTACCTATATTGTGTAATTATGTTATTCGCTGATCTCTCTCGGGACATGGAATTATAAACATGGCACAAAGAGCCTGGCGTGCTATGTTTGCCTAGTACACCAGACGCCAGGCCGCTTTTATTATGACCGTGTTCTGCGGTTCCGTATGTCACGTGACCGACGACAAAGCCCGAACCTGAAATAACCAAGACGTATTAAAACGTAAGAAGTTCTCATGCAGAACTTTAGTGTGTTTTGGTTCTTTTGATTGAAGAGTGTTTTATTGTGGTCAATATGGGGCCTCCTGTTTCTAACTGAAACAATATTAAATCCAATGAATTTCGTGACTTGCTTTGAACTAAATAATATAAAATAAAGTTATGACCATTTTCATTGTGCTTTTGAAGTAAAATACTAGGTCTCCGTAATGGAATACGGCTATGAATCAAGAGGATTTATTTGAAACCATTTATCAGACTCATCCCGACTTTTATGTGCAATGTAGAAATGTTGAAATTAACATATTTTTATTTAACCAGTGCATGTTTCACTGTACATGTAACAGACGGAATAACAATCTGATGCATGAGCCTGAGAATCTGAGGGATAAGTGTAGGTTATGATACGGCTTTTTTTACCATAATGTTTTAAAAAACTACGCTGATAAAACCGTATCATACCCATAAGTCATAATCATGATTGTAATTCTGTGATATTACGTATAATCAAAGTCCAATCCTATGCAGTTTTGGGGCTAATACCCCAGCATTGTTCTAGTAACCTACTAGTAGTAGTTGTGTCGGTAGTAAAGGGCGCCGCGTCCGTCGGGGCCGGCCCGTCCTCGTAAAACTACACCCTCCTCTACAACAGTGTACAGACTACACCATGTATAGTGTGTACGTCACGTCAGGGGTGCCGTGCCGTATTGTTTGTTTCCGCAGCACTCGAATCAAATAATAAATGTTATTCCGTTGTTTCTTGGTCGTAACTAGACGTTTTCTTCTCTTTTTACCCGACTACGGCGAAGAAAAAAGGAGGGTTATGATTTTGACCGGTATGTATGTATGTATGTATGTTCATCTGTTCCCTCCTATCTTCCAAACCACTTATCACAATTTAACAAATGAGGTTCGTTCGTTAGAAGCGTCCTGATTGTCCGCTGGTTATAGGCTATGTGAAGTCACATTAAATTAAAAATGGCGCCCTCTAGATGACATAAAGTGAGGAACTTAAAAAAAAAAATGGTTTAATCGTACCATGTTGGGTATCAAATGAAAGGGCTTAATGAGCACATTTTAAAAATATATATATTATAACCCCAAAACAACTTTAAAAAAAATCAAGTAATAAAAAAAATCAAGTAATAAAAACTAAAACCCAACTACGACTTAAAAGGTATAAACAAGACACCACAGACAGACAAATTAAAAATCCGGAGTCACACGTGTTAGGGCATAAATCGAACAGATTACGTGTGACTCCGGATTTTTAATTTGTCTGTCTGTGGTGTCTTGTTTATACCTTTTAAGTCGTAGTTGGGTTTTAGTTTTTATTACTTGATTTTTTGTTTAATTCTTTTGTGGTTATAATATATATATTTTTTAAATGTGCTCATTAAGCCCTTTCATTTGATACCCAACATGGTACGATTAAACCATTTTTTTTTTTAAGTTCCTCACTTTATGTCCTCTAGAGGGCGCCATTTTTAATTTAATGTGACTTCACATAGCCTATAACCAGCGGACAATCACGACGCTTCTAACGATACCTCATTTGTCAAATTGTGATAAGTTGTTTGGAAGATAGGAGGGAACAGATGAACATACATACATACATACATACATACATACATACATACATACATACATACATACCGGTCAAAATCATAACCCTCCTTTTTGCTTCGCCGTAGTCGGGTAAAAACTAAAACCCAACTACGACTTAAAAGGTATAAACAAGACACCACAGACAGACAAATTAAAAATCCGGAGTCACACGTAATCTGTTCGATTTATGCCCTAACACGTAACACGTTAAATAAATAAATAAATAATCAGCGACTCACTAATTGCCAGAGACTGTAGTTTTACAACGCCATCAGGAGTCTTGCCTAGATACTACGCAAGACTCCTTTTTTACGTTTTTTCTTCCTAGGTTTTCAATTTTTATATTTCTACGTAAAGTAGTAGATTTAAAAAAAATGTTGTTTGATTTTCCTTAATGAGACGACTTTAAACGCAAGTTTAAAGTGACCCTGTCATCACTTGAGTAAAACGCCATCTATTGCAAAGAGCTCTCGAGTCTCGACCAAATGATTAATTGATGGCTACTTTATCATTCTAAGGGTTCGAATTGAAGTAAACGGCTTAATTTAAGTTTTTTGTTGAAAATACGAGATTTATGAGTGTAAATACATAAATCAACATTAAACAAATTTATTTATTTTGATTTTTACTAATATTACCTCGGCCAAAATTTGCCGTATAACGCTTTGTAGTGATTGTTAATTTCATAAATTGTTACTTATGCTGCCATCTATGATTTTTTTTCAAGGCTAATTCTAATTTGTTCGAGTTGAGACCCCATGCTCTAGCTATCGACTGCTCCCGTTAAGATTTCCCCCTAAAAACCTGCATCCGAATTGTCAACTGCTGCAGTGGTTGACTGCTCAAACGCTCCGTGTACGTTGCCCAAAGATAAACTGCTCCAGCTGCTTATATACAGCCGGCCGGCCTAATTAGTCCAGGAAAATTAGGGAGAGATAGTCAGCTATAAAATTGTATAAACCTTTATTTTGACAGCCTAAAACTTGTCTCAAAACCTACTTATTGTAGGGTGTCCGCGTCAACAAATATTCCAAGGTCAAAGGTCAAAAAAACGATTTTATACACATTTATTGCAAATATCTCGTTTCCTGTGGGTTTTATGCTATTTGTAGGTTTATAAATATTGTTGAGGATTAAATTCTCAACAACTTTTGTCTAAACATTTTTTTTATATCTTGAACCATTTTCGAGATAGAGGGCAGAGCGCGCGCAGTGTTGAACTATTAAGTGTATCATTCGAGGTCAACCTGTAGTCCCGATTAAAAACATGCCGTATAAAGTTTATAAATTATTGATAAATATATAATTCAAATTCAAAAACTTTAATTCGAGCCAAGACTCATATAGGGTTAGTAACATCTTCCTTAAAACTACGTGTTAGTAAACAATACAATATGGTGACACATGCAACTGACAGCAATGGATTATATAAGGACAATCCACTCTGCCAGCTATAATTTTCAGAACCCTGTTGGGGCTGGCCATGACTCGTGCCACCGTTGATGCAGCGCGCTTGCGCATTATTGTATAAAAACAATCTACACGCGCCGCCGCAAACATCCCTGATGCACTGCAACGCCATGGCAACCCCATCAGTTTTCTGAACGCATTATTAAATTGGACACGAAGGGCTCCATACGATGCCCGCGAATACTTCTCCCACAAGCTGCATGTGTAGAAGGTGGTACAGAATGCTCTAAAGAGCGTCACCTTAACGTCCGCAGTACAAAGTGCAAACCTGCGGGCTATCATATTCGCACGAACGGCCAGAGCCCTCCGTTCCCTTTCAATATCCGCATTGTCTTTAAGGTCAGCGGTGACCAAGTGACCTAGGTATTTAAATTGTTCCACCCGCTCAAGAGGAACACCGTTTAGCCATATGGGAGGCACATCAAGATGGTACTTGGTCCCCGCTTCAAAAACAATGTACTGACTCTACAGAACGTTATACAATAACCCATGTTCTGTTGCGTAACGCTCACATGTGGCCAATAGCGTCCTAATACCACCGAAGGACGCCGATTTTAATAATTTGCATTTTTTTAATAACTATTACGTTATAATTAATTTTAAAAAAACAATAATTATGGATCTATTCATTTATGAACACTTACAACTCGTGTAATTATAAAGTTATTCAGGGAAATACTTTAATTATATTTTAATTCTAATCTTATTGATACTAATTACTTCCTAACTAAATAAAAAGAAAATAATTAAATTCTTAAGTAACGTTTTTATTGAAAAATACCATTTTAATTTCATACATTGTGAAAAGTCATTTGACTTTTGAAAGAAGAAGACAAATCGTTGTGTAACTATACAGGCGCTATACAACGAAAAGTCAAATGACTTTTGAAAGAAGAAGACAAATTGTTGTGTAACTATACAGGCTCTATACAACGTTTATTAGTAAGGCGGCAAATGTATACAGGGATGAGCAACATCCGAAAAAAGAATTTCATTTTGTTAGTTAAACGAGGTAAACCGAGTCACGTAAAATTTAAGTACCTACACGAAAAGCGAACCTCATTTTCTACTGGCACAAATATAAAGTTAAAATATATGGGATTCATATTTTCACTTCCACAAATCCTCGCCGTCCATGTACTAGGATTACATAAGAATGAATCATGTCGTGCGCCGAAGATTCGTTGCGAGGATTGTGAGCGGAAAATATTCAGAGTTCAATGAACTTTACTACAGATATGGTGGGAAGATTCCGGATTCCTGGAAGTACTGATGTAGGAAAAACTGATACCTTCTGTGCTCATCATCATCTACTACTTCTACCCTTTGAAAACTTACTTTAATAAGTACATTAATCTAGGTACCAGTATCAGAATGCCGCAAGTTTAATAAGTATATCGTTATATTCACTGTGACGAGTAGTTATTCCACGAATGCAGTGCGGTAGTACAATTAATATAAATGTGTGGGGCGGTAATTAGCGGTGGGCAGTAACTGTCTCATTACATTTTGGATACCTACATTCCTGTTACATGATAACGATTCACTGCAGTTCTGTGTGCCTGTTACGTTCGATTGTGACATAACGCACTTTTATGTTTTCAGTTTGAAAGTTGGGCAAATGCCTGTTTTTACTTTAATTGACTCAATAATAAAAAACGGTCGGGAGGTATCACCAAGTTCCTTTCGCAGTATATTATGTATTCATACGGAGCCATCTAGTATGGTCTAATGTTTCAAGTGATACTTGAAACTGACTTTTAGGGCATAGCGCTTTTTCGTTACGTGACGATTTCTGCCAGTCTACTCCTACCGCAAGCTGCGTTAAAGAACTTCGTTCCTAACATTTTGCGAGTTAATGCGTTAACATTTGGGAGGCGAAATGGAACTTCACTTAAACAACGATCAGTCGTGGCCTCTCGCAAGGACCGACAACTTGTGTAATGTTTGTCCGACTGTTTAGCGACTGGCAATATTGACCGACCTTCACACTTAAGTACCACATTTCCGAAAACTAAATAACTAAACAGTACCACTCAACTCGTCAAGATTGAAATCTAGGCACAGAGAGAACGTGACGGGGCCGGCTTGGTAAGTTTATTCTACATCCACATAATATTTTCTTCGTGTGTATCTAATCTAACTGAATCACTTTATTCAGTGCAGAAAAGCATAAAAGAATAAAGCCTTCACCCACACAGGCGCAAAACGTCACGTCGCGTCGACTTTGAGAAACTGAGATTCTTTTTTCAGTCGCGTCTCGCGTGTATGTAGATTTTCGCGCGACTTCATAGAAACTAGTAAGAAAAGATATCGCACATGACGCGTCTCTTCCATGTGGAAGAGCTATAGGTAAAGTAGAACTTTAGTAAATGTAATTTTTTCAAGAACACGAAAGCTAGATTAGGTTAACCCAATAGTTATAAAAGTTTAATGTGTTCTATTAATATTGAAATTGAGAAGCAAAGAAAGCGCGTTTGTACCGCCGTTACTGGAGGGTGGTTCTATTCGTCTTAACGAATGAAGACAAAGGCGGGCTGACAGACGCTACGCATCAATCAGGCTACAGATTACAGATCGCACGCAACACGTCATTACGAGCCACCACAATGCCCGGTAATTGGGCGCAACCACAGAGCGCCATTATCCCGCTGAAAATGTTCAGAATATAGCTGTACTCACGACCAGTGTTTCGACATCCCTTACACAATGTAAACATAGGTTTACTTGCCTACACTTTGTGAAAACGTTTTCAATGTGCGGTAAGATACCTAGTAAGTAATATAGCCACTTAAATATTACCATTTTACCACAATTTATTAAAACACTAGCTGACCTGCTACTACCACTAGCTGACTAGCTGACGTTCAGTTTTTCCCGAAATCGAATATTTTCCGGGAAACTTTTTAAATTTTTCTTTCCCTAAAGGCTTAATTCCGATTATTACGAACATTTTAAAACACAAAATAGCGAAATCAGTCCAGTCGTTCTCAAGTGATACGCTTACCAACGACCAGCATTTAATTTTTATTTACATAGAGAACATCATAAACCATAAACCAAGTATGAACTGTCAATTATGAAACTTTTCTCATTACCACAACTTTTAGTTCCCATGTTTATTTTTCATAGTAACCAGAGATTAGTCAAGTTATAGTAAGTACACCTGAAATGTATCTACCATAGCTCAGTAGAAAGGGTGAAAACCATACAGTGTATAAATTAATATACCAACAGTATGAAGATAAGATGTAAAAACATGAACAAGCTCGGCTTTTATCCTGCAAAATGTAGATTTTATCGCGCAGTACGCTGCCGCGGCAGTGTCGGTGTAAGTCAGCTATCATGAATATTTATTTATATCAAGGGAGTGATCCCTTTCCTTGAAATGTGTAATAACTCAATTCACTACTTCCGTGAATTTAATAAAAACCTGTTTCCATCGCTGCCAAAACTACAATCGAATTGCATTTCAGCGAAGTACTATTTCGTAATTCTGTGCTTTCGGTCTCTTTATCAGAATATTTTAATTGCACTTTTCGAACTGAATTTCACAACAACAATATCGTCAGTCCATACAAGCCAGTAAGTAACGTAACACAAATCCGTTCAAACAAATATTTCCAACATCTTGACGCAAAGTGTCGCCGATGGGTTCGCGTAGCTGTCACACCGCCCGAACACTCCAGTACTTAAAGTGTCTCAAATATTCAACTGAAGACAGTATTCAGCAAGTTTTCTTCATTTAAGCTATTCGAGAACATTAAATAAAAGGCTACGAGCGTCAAAGCGAGTTTAAAGTTAGCTCCAGGTTTTTGAACACAAAGATTTTGTTTGAGAACCTAATAAATATTGTCTTTGAAAGATACGTTTTAAATTTTAAATTTTGGTCTGATTGAAACGATATTTCTAAAAATATAATTTTTGAGGTCTATCGCTTTTACGCAATTCGTCACGTCCTCAGCTTAAAATAGATCGTCTCGTCATGTTTCATGATGTAAAAAGAGAGTAAAGTCAAAGAATAGCATCTCCTGAGCATATCTAATGATTTCAATCACATAGTAGTAGTCTGTAGTAGAATTCAAAATAAGAAGCCCTGAATTCATATAATATTCTACAAATATATGTGTAACTAAAGGTCAGGCAATAGGGGGAATAGAAAAAAAAGCTCTACACCGCAAAAGCATAAACCAACGTAACAGAAAGTCTGTTGCACGATTTTACGACATCAAAATGTCAACCAAACAACACAACAAAAACAATATAGCGTAAGCGGTAAAATTACACTCCCAGCACTAAACCGTTTGGGTGTTTGAATACGGAACCGTCTCGGTCACAAACAGAGCCCGGACGTTCACCGTCTCACCAACCCCTGCAGTTTCGGACGACAAATATTATAAATCAGCTGATATTATTAAATATTTTTGTTTCCGAACTAGTATTTGTTGAGACAGTAGTTGTATGTTATGGAACCAAATTCCATTAATATTCAATATTGTTCCTTTCAAACTTTAAATCCACAATAGGTATTGATTGTTCAGTTCAGAATAGTCGTCAGATCAACGACCTCTCGTCTCAGAGCCAGAGCAAGTTGCTAAAATTACCAAAGAAGCAAAAATAAATGTAGGGTTGTTATCAAAAGCGTGGCTCGCGACCCCTGCAGATTATATGAAGGGTTATACTTATAATATTGTAATCCATAAACGTCGACGAAGTGTGAAAAGAGGGGCCCAGGGGCCCGAGGGAACGCCTGCAGTCTCCGTTGTGTGGAGAGGAAATAACACTCATCATACACGCCATTATTGGCTAATGAGTGACTCGACTACTTTTGTAAGAGGATTACGAAGAAAATGGGTGTCAGAAACAGGAAGCAAGTAAATTATTGCTATCGAAATAAATGTGGGTGGGGTCACAGCAGTAGCAACGGAATAAATCACATTGAAAGTGATTAAATTATGAATATGATGTGGCGAATTGTCAAAGCAAATTGGGAAGTAGGAAGCTGTTCAAGAAATCCTAATAATCTTTTAACGACCATCGCCCATCTCTCAATAAACAACAACGCAACAATAAAACACTTAGCACAATACAGTTTGCTCATAAAGAAACGCTTATTTAACATCAAAAGAAGATAAATTAAAAATCCCACCATCCACTTTTTACAAACGTTTTTATATTGTGCAAATCTTCCTGAAAGCATCCCGCAGCACATTGAGACCGAGCGCTCATTAACAAAACGACTAGGTGCACATAGAACGAAGGCGCCCCACTCAAGTGCAACCTGCAAATATGGCTGGAACAAAAGCGCAGCGGCGACGACCTACAAAATTATTGGACTTATTTCATAATACAATGGAATTTCGTGAGCCGGCGACTGTCTACGTCTGTCTCGAGTCTGGACGACTGAACAAAACGTTTTGTATTCCGAATTGTGGGGTCGGAATTCCTCTTCTAACACGACTGTTGTTAAAAAGAAAAACAGTTTGTAGCAAAAATATAGCGATATGTGTGTACGCTTTTATGAAAAGAGATTCATAAGAATTTCAAGGGAACGTATCCATTTCCCACCTTGCCAGCGCGCTACGAATATACGTAGCTCGTAACGCCTACGCCGTAGTCGTACGTATGCGACGTAGCCGTAGGCACGTAGCGTCAAAAGCATCAGCTTTCCCTGTAAATGTTTGAATACCGTTGTATTTCCGCCAGCCAATCCTTGAAGTGGCACTAAAAAGTCACTGAAAAAGCGCTCCATTTTAATGAGCTTACAAAAGGATCTTGAATTCGTTTCGTTGAGAATTTTTCCAAGTTCTACTATTTTATACGAGCGGGCGATTAACTGTGTAAATATATTTCGGAGTGACGAGCTGAGCGACCTCTATTCATGTTCTAAATGAGACCACTAAATATACTCGTCAAGTATTTTAAGTAAACGTTGTTTGTTTGTACTTACTACACTTGTTTGATGTTCAAGTAAAACCTTTTAGGTTAAGTTCTATCTCAATTGGGTTCAATTTTATGTGGAAGTGTCGTCGTAGCGTAAACATCCTGTTTTGTGATACTTAAGTAAAATAGTTTCCAAACTAAACGTAAGATGTCGTATGGAAATCCAACGAAAGTAAGGAGTTCTCCATAAGTATAACAATTTCTTAAAGAATATCAACTATACATTGTACCAGCGGATCAATTTTCACGCCTCCCCTTAAGACCTAAGCCAAATGTTTTTTTGATATTCGGGTAGCTCATGACCTAAAGAGCTGCCATAAAGAGTATGAATAAAAAATCTCGACTAATTAAACAGTTAGGCAACAACGCGAAATCTCGCGGGTACAGCTATTAAACATACAATACAGAACGTTACGAGTTCAATGTGGGTATTCTTTTCTATTATTAGAATACATAGATCACCCACCTAAAACCGCAAAATTTTCTCGACATAACCGGAGCCAAGGAGACGACATATAATCTCTGGGTAGAGTTAAATGATCCAAACTCCCGGGAGCGATTTCTTTCATTTACGGAGATCGTTATAATATAGCCCAATTTTCTTTTTCTATACTCTGCATCGTTTGTTTCCATCACAGATATTATTGGCGATAAATAACGTGAAGATTCGATTACAAGTCGATCACTGCTCAGAATTAGGAAGGTATTGTTGATTTATGTTGACGATTAATAAAGTAACAATTGTTTTTGGAAATAGGTGTTAAAATAATATAATATCTATGATCACAACATTTTACCAGCGGCTATGGCCATGTCGAGTATAAATACCGTTATCGCGTCAAATCCGCCAATGCTGCAGTTTCCCGCGCCGGTGTATATTTTATATTTACGATCTGTTCGGTAGGTCAGTGTACATTTATTTTGGCGCCCAACTGGGACTTTATTTTATAAGTGTAATTTTAGTCCGACATAACATCCATTAGGATTTCCCCACGGAAAAAAAGAAAAAAAGAAGGTTAGGTTAGTTAAAAAAAAAAGGATTATAACGGGAAACTTGTACCTACCCCCCGCAACAAAGCCTCAGACTCTTTGTTCACACTTTAAGGAAAAATAAAGATGAACATTATACAAATAAAGCTAAATACTCATTAAGGCAATTTAAATTCAGAATGGGAACGAAAAAATCCTGTCAGTCCATTTAAGGGTAATGTAGCTTCAGCACTCCCTGAAAATGAGATTCTTAAATCGCTATTGTTGAATGTTACTCGTCGGGTCGGCGATATCGTTTACGAATTATTAACAAACATAAAACAGCGTTAAAACGTCTTTAAACCCGCGTTTACCTTGAGGTAACGGATATTAAACTCGCTGTAACTGAATAATCGACGAAAAATGTTAAACAAAGCATCGTCCTTCGTCTTATTAACGATACTTAATAACGTTTCTCTTAAGTCAACAAAGTAAGTATTAAATTCAAATCTATGCCTCATTAGGGTAGTATTTTAGTGGTTAGTTAGTAAAATTTTGTTAATAATTCTTTGTGAATGGGTTGTGATAGTGCGCGTCAACACTCGAGTCGTGTAGTGCCCTGTGCCATGGCTCGGACGTGTAGTGGGTGACGCGCGATCCGCCAATATCCAGTTAATTGAAGGACCATAGCCACAGCACTATGCCAGTAATGACCGCCACTCGCCGACTCAATTACACTACTCTCTTACATGATGATCAAGCTAGATAATAGTTCTATTTTTTAAATAACAGAATTTAATGAGTTTGTAATAAAGTGCGCGTTTGCGACGTTTTATATTTTAAATAAAACATTAGTTCTACCTACCTACAAATAAATAATACTTTCTGTTCAAGAAAATAAATTATTTGATTTGATTTGATTTGAAAAACAAAGCATGTTATTTGTTAAAACATGATTGTAATGTTTGATTTTCTTGTAATACATAATTATATTAATTATACACCCTAAGTACTTACCTAAAAATTACGAAACATGAAAAAAAGTACGTTCAAACTGCAATTCTCAGTAGCAGATACCTAGCACCTACATACCTACATCCAACTGGTCCCTAATGAATTCAATCCGGTTATAATCAAGAGCTCGCAATAAATTACCGTTAGCACAAAAACCGCAGCATTTGACTAATTGCAGCATAATCCTCAACGTATACATGCAAGCGGAACGAGCGGAAAAATAAAAGATGGCGTAAAAAGGGTTGACGAGGCAAATTGGCACCGCGTTCATTAACCGATCTCTCTCCGGCAGGGCTTTGTCCTCAACCCCTCACTGGGTCCATCCGCTAAATAACATTTACCTGATACAATGCTTGTTCCGATTAAACGCCGGTGTGCGCTGAGCACACGTTGAAAGCGATAAATATTTCACTGCCGTCAATTTCGGCAGCCAGCCGGAAAATAGCGGGAATAAAGTGGCTTGAACGGTAATTAAATGACCGTCTGTGTAAAATATTAAAATAGATAGCTATTCGAAACTTTATTGCTTTAAAATGTTTGTTAATAAACTGTCCACTTTTCGAATTTTCAGTAAATATTTCAGGGTAATTAATCAGTCATTCCCCAGTTGAAACAAATTATTGCACTTGACGAGTAATTTAATTACTTACACAAATTCCGCCATATTTATGAACGCTGTAGCACAAGGCACAACATTTTCTCGGCAGCACGTTATTGAGCGAGTCGGGCGGTACAAGTTAACAGCTCTATTGCCACGCCGAAGAGGATTAGCCATAAGCGCGGTAGAAACAGCCAAGCGTTGTATTTACGACAGTTCGCCGCTTACATAAAATATTCATTTAACGCCGGGTTAGGGTTCGAAGGGATACACCCAATAACCACAAATAAATTAATACTTTATGCCCAAATTGTACCGGACGCGTTAATGTTGCAGCGACCGCTATTAGCGTTATCTATATCGACTACGTTACATTTTGTTAATTGTTATAGTAGAGGGAAATTCGTATTGCATGTATAAAACACCGCTCAAGTCGAAAATAGAATCTCTAATTGGCTTCTGCGTTCATTTCATTCATCAGATGATACGCATTGAAATAGCTCTGCCGCCGTGTCTGGCTGGTCCGACTTCCCTTTGAAGGTTAAAGGCGACTTAGGGATTTTACTAAGCTGTGAGCAGCAGCATCCAACTGTAACTTGATAATTCCTCGGGACTCATCCCGAGTTGGGTTGTTTAACCTGATAAGATAATTTTATTATTTAAAGAAGTCACAGGGGCCAGGTTGTTAAGAAATACATTATGTATGTACTTAAAATAGATCAAAATATGATTTCGTACATAGCGTAGCAACTGATATCACACGAACTAATGATATGATTCTAAGATTCTAACTCTTCAGAAGTACGAAACAGCTGAGCAGTTTTGTTAAGTTACTAACTTCAATTAACTTCGAGAGGACTGTTATTAATCCGGATTATACGAAATGAAGACAGATCCTGAAATACCAGATTTGGAACGAGAAAACGTTTTCAGAATTAACATTATTTAACAGGGAACCCGAAAAACAAGGACATGTGTTGCCATTTTGAGCACTCCACACCATCCAGATGTTAGATAGAAATAGAACGCCACCAATAAATTACCAGCAGTTGAAATAGAACATTTAATTATTTACCCTGTTTGCACATTGTTGCTTAGCGTGTCTTATACTATTTAATACATTTTGTTCTGTATTCCTGCGCTTTACGTTTGATTTTTATTTCAAAGCCAGACAGAATTCTATCGAACAGTGAGAAGTGGAAAACTTATGCTGCAAGCAAAACAGTTGAGGAAAATCCTCGTTCCTCCAGCCTCCAACTACCCGTACAAGATTGGCGACTGACACAAATTGCCCCCGGCGATTGGTTGGCACGTTCGCACCAAATATAAAAAGTTCCTCTCACCTCAACGTTTATTTTTTCTCAGCTAGTGTCTGTAGGGAGGTTTTGTTTTTTCGGATATAACGGATCACTGTGCTGAGATGTTTGATCCACGCAAATACGGTTTTTGTTGACGCATGGGGCGACTTTTTCCATCGCAGTAAGTATAATTAGCGGCGTCAATATCGGTCGATATGATTGTATAGGCATGTGGGAGGTGCAGCCGCGGTGTCCACGATGCTCGCCCGGTATCGATCCCGCACACACGTGGCCACACACACACCACAACATCGCTGCGCTCATTTGCATAGTTAGTGTATTCATGTCTTGCTATTGTATCGGCCGTCCTCAGACACCTAGACTCTGTCAGTTAATTAGGGCTATTCATATTCAAATCATTCAAGTCATAGATGTAATTACAGAAGGGTATTGGCGTGTTTGTGTTCATTTTTCCTTTCGTATTGAATAACTTTTCAGTACATTCAGGGCATGTCAGGTAGTCGTCTGAAATTACGTTAATTTAAGCATTTAAAACAATAATGAAGCCAACATCGAATGAGCTTTCTGGAAAACCGCCACATTTAAATTCGTAGATAGTTCGTATGTTATTCGAAATTGGACATTTTTAAAATTGGGCCGTAATACGAGGACTTTCGAGTTTCCTCGTTCAACCAGTTGTTTTTTTTTTGGGAACAAGGTGGGGTAAATTCATTTGACGTTCAAAAGTGCCTTTAATGTGCCTACTTGAAATAAATTATTTGAATTTGACTTTAAGGAGGTTTGATGCTACGTGCCACGAAGTCTTGCCAAGAAGTTCAAACACGTTGACCGTAAACAAACCAATTATCCGAGCCGCTGTGTTTGAGACTAGTGTTTCGCGAGCCGAGGGCCTGTGACCACACCCGCCAGTGCCACATCAATCAATCGCTGACCACTGCTGTACAAACGGCGATACTGCCGCCACAGTCACGCCATAGTAACCAAGGCCATAGCAGATCGATTTCCACCTTTATGACGTCTAAATAGCGTATTTTATTGAATCATTCGGATTGATATCTTGACAAATAACAGCCTTATTTTTTGACACCTCAAGTGAAACAATAATAGATGTAGCCAGTTTTAAAAGTTTAGCACTACTTGAGAAACTGCTAGCGGTACTTCACTGAAAGAAATATTTACAATCTGCATTTGTCTGGGAACAAAAATATACTCGTATTTGGGAAGCACTGAAGGAGTATTTTACGCGGACCAGCGGGGTAATTGCGTAACACACATAAAATGACAATTGATCGCATTCTTTCATTTTGACAGTTCAGCCACGTTCATTGCGTTATTTACGAGATTGATTAGGAATATCATTCAAAACCCTCGGGTTGTGATTCAGAATATGTTACAAAATTAGGTACTGAATTAAAGTGTGAAACGGCATAACTCCTCTTCCATGTTTTAATCGATATTTGCCAAACGAACAACCGACTTCAGACAACATTATAAGGGTAGCACTTGTAAAAGGCGAAGTAAGCAAGTTACCTCAGATTTAGCTCTAAAAAGTTTACCTTTTAAGGGACTAATTTAATCTTTGTGGCGTTAATTGTGGAATAAGTGCAGCTAATGAATGTAATGAACGCTCTCAACAGCGTAATTAATGAGCCATCGCAGACGTCATATCGACCCGCCTGCCCCGCCATCTACCACCAGACTATGGCGGATGGCCTAAACGGAATGCTCGCAGCAGCTCATAGGAGTTCCCGATAGGAATTGCTCTTTTTACTGAATCGCTCAAATATATATAAAGTGCTTTGAACCAATTGAGGGAGGAGGAGGGATTTTTTCTTCAAAATATTATTGAAGGTTATACAAATATTTCTGTCCCCAACCCTCTCTTGAGTAACTCCGGGATTTCGCTTTTTCCGAGGGACTTATATCCAAACTTGCTGATGCCCGCGGCTTCGCCCGCGTGGATGTCGGTTATTATTGTCGGTTAAAATCAGCGTCAGGTGGTACACTGTGTGTTGCCATCTGACAATATGCTGAGTTGAGGCCCTTTTGGCACTGTAATGACTGTTTTCTGTTTTTTTTTAGTATTAAGGTGTACTTTTCTGTGACAATGACAATAAACGCATTTTTCTTTCTTTCTTCATATACTAAAACCTTCCTCGAGAACCACTCTATCCATTGGTGAAAACAGCATGAAAATCGGTGCAGACAGACGCGGCGGAGGACTTTGTTTTATAATATGTAAGGAATTGGAAGATATTTTCAAAAATCGAGCTTTTAAATTATATTTTTTAGATACTGCAACATAGTCAGAATCTAATTCCCAGTGCTCGGTTTTCGCCCAAATAAAGTTAGGTACAAAACGGCTTCATTAGATGGTACATTTTCCAGTATATTTCAGTGCAGCCCGCTCGTCCCGTGTGGCATGTGCCGCAGAGAGCCCATTACATGTCCAGACACTCCACTATCGGATATTGTTAATTAATGCATCGGAGAGAGCACTTTTCGCATGTTTCTGCTTACATGCATTCATTGAGTTTTTATCACGATGTTCATTAAAATAAGAGGGTTTCGTTACAGAACTTCGTAATTTTTTGTTTTTGTTTTGCAGAGATATTGATTGCTTTAAGTACTCAGCTTCGATACTGTATTTGGCGAGTTTAAAGGGAGCTTGTCAAACGCTTAATACCATTCGAAACTACGTCTCACTCTAAAAGGGGTCTGGGAGATACATTCTTCGGATCGGATTCAGTGGTCGCATATTACAAAGTTACGGGACTTTGCTACATGAGCAAAGGTGGGGAATAAACCTCGGATGACTTTGGAATCCAATAGCGGAGTCATTCCATTGTGACCGAATTTTGAGCACCTACTTTGAAGTAGACATTCGTCCGCAATCGACCGTACACTCATCCAGCTTCATAGCATTAGAATTTACTCACTGAAATCTTAGAAGCACAACAATAACTTCCAATTTTTTATCTTACAAAAATCAAAAAGCACTAGATCCAAATCTGACTTTCTTAAAAAGTCCTTACTTTGAAATAAAATCAGAAGATTAACAAAGAACTTTGGAATTTTAAAAGTTTGCCTAACATTTTTGTTTAAGGCCCCAAATGACTACTTATCTTGACATTTCTCGTGTATTTTCAACTTATTATTTCCTGAGAATTTATCGTCGCAAAATTAACTCGACTTATTTTCCTCGTCTCGGATTTTCTTGCTTGAAGGATCAAATTTTAGGCTAATTAACAAGTTGCCGATATTTTTTTTTGTCTATACCGGATATTTAAATTTTGCCGTGGCGTGTGGCTTTCAGAGCCTTTCGGGAGACACAATATAACATAGGATATATTATTTAATGACCTGAAACTTTTTATGACATTATTAAAATGAAACAACATAAACATTTTACTTTTATCTTGTGGTTGTGGCGAAACACATTGAATCAAGTTGGCATAATGAGTAATGAGAACGATAGCTTAAATAAACCCGTCTTTTTACAATAACTACTATTGGAAGCATTGCAAAATCTTGTTTTTACATTTATTGAAAAAAATATGTTATTCCATGAAACATGTTTACGCTAAGTTACAATGTGCTGGAAAACCGGTAAATTACTTAACATCGTTTGTTTTGGATGACCAAGGCCACGCACGCGCTAATACTTTCATAAAACCGGTAACAATAACCCCGACGGGCATAAACAATCCGTTGCCAGGTGGATGCGCACACGCAATGCACCGGCTGCGCTGCCTCGAGACAGGTAGCGCCACCTGTTAGTGAAATCTATCCGCGATTACACACCTACAAATTATCGAGTTAAATTTCATGTCAAAGTTTCAAAGTGCGCCGTTTAACAAGCAATTATATTATTGTATTGTATTCTATTCAATTCGTTCAGCGCATCGAGTCTGACTTTACGATAAACGAAGAAGAGTTTCTTCTCAGCTTCGATATTAAAGAATAATGAGTTCAAAACATCATAAAGGAATGAATGTACAAAGACGATGACGATAGATTCTTCCACAGCATTCGAGTTCGAATTCCTTTACGTCTGTCGAATCTATTGAATTACAAACAAAAAATTGTGTTCCTTTCATAACTGATACTCTAGCTAGTAGTCGATGAAAGTTTCGGTTCGTTTCAGCAGAGCGCACTGACATCAAGATCTTTCGCTTACGTAAGCACCGAGCTGGCACTGGGAAGGGTTGTTTCCATGAAATGTTTAGCGATTTTACAGCAAAATTTTCGAATGGAAGTGCTGTCAATTTCATATTTAGAATAATTGCTGCGTAAACTGCTCTAGCAAGGGAGACCTCAAGTCCCAAATCATCATCATTTTTCGATTTTGCTAATAAGAATCACGTGTTGCGATCTTATTCCATAATAGAGCAGCCTATGTGATTGATGAGATACATGATTTTATTCAAATATCAAAATGGAAGCCAGTATCTTCATCTTCGTCCTTAATAATAAAAGGTAATTCAAAATCGCCTTCTGAAACACTAAAAGTAAGCAAATGTGTTTCATGGTACAGTAAATGAGACTACATTAATTGGTATAAACTGCTTTCTATAAGGTACCTTAACCATCTTGAACGGATTAAAGCGTTATCGTTTTCTTTGCGTCTAAACAGACTTCGTAAACGCTATTTGTTCATGAATATCTATTAAGATTCCGGGTGTTACAGCACGTTCACTAAGTATTCGTAATTAATCGTCGATCCATTTGGTGACACAGAATTTTCAACCACCGGTCGGCTTTCCTCTAGCTGGCCGTACGTACTATACTTGTAACTTATATGTATAGATATAGTCCCACTTCTAGGCATTGCATTGTTTGCACAGCACTAGGTGGATCGAACGAACAGAATTTTTCAATTTCCTGTCAGTGTTAGGACCGCGATCGACAGCGTTATTCAAAAATTGACATTATTTCCACGCTGCTGGTGAAATTCATTCACATTTAGCGGTAGCACATTTTGCGGCTTCCGTAAGTTTGTGAAAATTGCGTGTTCTTCTAAGTTCATTTTTAGACGGTGGGTTTATATCACCAATTTTAGTTTTAGGCTTTGTGTCAGTATACTTCCAAGCAATACGCACACGTCCTTGATGAATACCAAATTATGCCAGCGTTAGTTTGTAGATGCACTGTCGATATAAAAAGTTACTAGAACGCTGCATCGTTTTTAAAATGGAATTTAGCTGTACCACGTATTTATTAATCAGGCAAGTCTCGTGTGCCGTGCCATTAACCCGTTGCGGATGGAGATTACTTATATTCCGGGCTCGGGTCACATTTAATTGGTTTTGAGCGACGCCATTCCGAGCGGAATTATTTCCGGACCACGCTAGTTCACCTGTTTCTAACCACCTTTGATTACTAGAGTTACCGTATTAGTATCCGTTTGAAAAACCTTTGTTTAATTAGGTATATATACCATTGTGATTATCCAGATTGAAAAGATAAGAAAGGACTAGAACGGTAGTCAGATATATATACATATTTAACGGTATTTTAACAGAACCATTGTTATCTCATCTCTGAAACCCAACAAGTGGGAAACCGGTAACCGGAACTAACCTTAAAACTGGTTTAACAAGATTCAGGGTCATCAAAGGTTATTTAATAATAAAATTAATGATGTAAAGGTGCGGTTCAGCCAGTTATAAAATAAAGAAACGGTCTCTATAGATCGATGTCGCCGAAGCCGCCAGACTGGTTGGAAAAAACACTGGTTCTTGGCTGCATAGAGCAAGGTCGCGGTCAAGTACGAACGGAGAAATTATGTCGCTACAATTAGGTAGGTAGGTCTAAGAAATATTCAAATAAAAAGTCAGCAGCTATAATTAATTTTAACGGGTTTTGGACGGATGCCTGGACTGGAGTCGTATTTAATCTGCTCGTGGTGTGATTGAGTCTTCATGGGTGCATTTTTGGGAATTTTTGTTCTTGTTAGTTCAACATACTGCCGTATTTTTGGTTATCAGCAGATAAGTTACAAAAAGAACAAATACAAACATAATACCTACACACCAACCTAACAGTAAGCGTGCCGCAGTTTATGCAATACAGACGTATAGAAACTGTCGCAGTTCTTTCTGCAGAAACCTTATCGGGCATTTTCCTTTCCCCTCAAAGACTTTGGTTAACGCGAATGCTGCTCGCTCGTTTTTTTTTAAATTTTTCATTGATTGTTGTAACAAACGTGGGCAAACCCGGTGTAATCGATAGACTGAATTATGAAGCAGACAGGTAACAACTGGTTGGATAGTTCGTAGATTACTTAATCATGATAAAAGTACACGTTGTATGTGAATGACTGGCCGGTTTTACCTCAACTAGTAGCAAACACAAAACATTAAAACCGTATTGTTCTGCAATTTGCGCAATTATAGTAAGATGTTGCGTAAAAAACCATGAGGCTTACTTATCGAGTTGTCTTTCAGGAAAAACGTACGTTTTATGTAGGTTATCATGTGGATACAAGAGTAGGTACAAGGAGAAGTCTCAAATCGACTCAAATGGATGATATGACGAAGCACATTATTTGCAGTCGGCCCTTTAATGACTTTCCACATGATCCACTACACCGAGTTTATTTTGGGGGATACCATTCTAGGTATTATCGCCAACCTAGATAAACTGAAGTGGTAACAATAGTAAATAGATACTATGCTAAGGGCTTGATGGCCGCTTAAATACCTATTACTGAATTGACGAAGCATGACCGTTGGAGGTAAAATTTAAATCGTGTGTTTACGGCAAAACACCGGTGCAGTTTTTTGCGCCGAGTCGTCACATAAATTGTAGGTATTTGACCATCAAATTATACCTACTACAAAATGAGTAATGTCGACGTCACTGCGGTTTGGTGATCTACGATACAATCAAATTATTGATAATCGATAACATTTTTAATGGACACATAGGTATAACCAAATAGATAAGTGCAATTGTACCTACCCACAATGTAATTGTACCGGCCTCTATTATTGTCATTTTTATAAAGATTGAATGTCAACACAATCGTAACTTAAGGAGCTACCTCCTTAAGTTAAGTAAGTACCTACCTACAGGACATTGTTATGAGCGATTCTTCGTATGCGTTTGAGTATGTGCCGTGCATAATTTATCAGTTTATCCAATGAGTTTATCACCGTTCTTTGCAACTTCCAACTTTGCAACAGCGTTCTAGAACTCGGAACGAAGTTTCAAAGATTTGCAACTATCAGATTCGACTATTGAAATGCGCAGGATTGTGGGTAGGTTGTAGTGATGCGACTTCGATTCCTCGGCAGTATTTTCATAGTCAAGATTGCTACTAAGTTAAATATTCAAGGTAAAACACGTCATTATTTTACGCATCATATACCATGGTAAATGTTTAGGTTTATAACAATACGGCTCTATACGTAATGCACGCGCTAGCCTTCTGGAGCCTCGCCGTGAAAGTATGCTCGGCCGGCAGTGAAATATCAAAACAAACATAGATCGGTTGCCGGCCGCTGCCGCGGAGCTGGCCGCGCGATCCTGCGATTCACGACCAAACGCGATCGATAAAAACAATGAAAATAGACGCGGCTCTCGGCCGACTCCACGCTACTGCATAATCGCCAAGGTAATAATTAATCCGCATTAATGATAAAATACACAATTATTCGCTTCACCAATGAGGTACGAATAAAAACTTCTAAATACACAGTGTCTAATCCAATAACCTTTCTAAGACGAATCTAATAAGATTTCACTTAGATGCACTTAGGCAATTATGGTGCAGCGGTGGAGGAAAGTGACGCGACGACTTACCAGATGCAGGACGGTGTTCACTACCTCCCGGTTGGTCACCTGTCCGACTTCAATCAGCCCGATAAGAACAGCGAATTTCAGGCTATCGTTCGTCGTCATCCTGACCACTTCTTCAGGTCTCTTGATATCACTAAACGGCGGCGATTTCAAGTCCGCCATAGTTTAATTTGTCACAATTCACTGATACACAATTTTAAAATCCACTCACGACCATAAAATTCAAGAAAACATTATTCCTTCGGCTCACATGATAACACACCAAAGTCGCATTCTGCCATTTTGGATTTTGGAGATGTTGCCCTATTTGATTTTCGAGTTAGTACCCTAACAATTTCTACTAAAATGTCTGTCATTTTTAAAATGGTAGAACCGTGAAAACAGCACCCCAAAAATTATTTTTACGTGACTTGGCTTAAATTACTCACAAAAAAACATAAATTACTTTCAAGCAAAAAAAACTTCTTTTCAAAAATGCCAATTAAGGTAATAAAGGGGATGTTTTAATTTTTGAAAAATTACTGGTAATGTGACACATTTCTCTCAATGATTATTTTACGAAAAATTGGAATAGAGGATGGAGAGGGATTTTATTTATTGGCAATAACTTCAGGTAGGATAGTGGATCAGTCTGACTGATCCACTATCCTACCTGATTGATGGTCATACTGACTGATTCAGTCAGTATGACCAACGTTAATAATACGTCTGTGTTGCTTATTTTACGAGTTATGTTAGGTCTTTATTTAACAATTCACTGAATCAAAAAGAGCCTGAATTTATTGCATATTTTATTTTATTGATTGCACACAATGACATTGTGCTTATTGATTTTTATCTTGTCTGCCGTGAAGTTGGCTACAAATGCTAATGCAAAATGAATTGAAGTTTACTTCAGGTCACTTCGTTGAAATCAGTCAAAAAGTAAACATGGCGGCGATCGACGTTGAGCCTCAAAAAGTGAGTGAAATTATGTGTATTTCTGTTTAAAACTAATAATTTAGTTTATGTTTTTGTAAATTTTGTAAAAATAAATATGAGCAACCAACCAAAAACTAGTTCAAGGCTGTATGTTCACATTTTAATAAAGAAAATTGAAGCCTAAGGGCGTTGCTCTTCCGACAAAAAAATGATTATTGAATCCGTTGCTGTGTTTATTATCGTTACAGAATAGTAAATAAAACATTCCTTTAGACCGGTGAACAAACAACAAACATTGCGTTTACGTTCGTCAATTGCGTCTATTACGTTTAAGTACCTAATATGCGAATGCGTCGGGTCGAGTCACTTGTGCGAATTCGGTCAGTGTGATGAGATAAGAAATGAATTTTAGATGGAGACGCTGCTGCGCACCCTCAAGCTGTCGGGGCACGTCGGGTTCGACAGCCTGCCTGACCAGCTGGTGAACAAGAGCGTGCAGAACGGCTTCGTTTTCAACATCCTGTGCATAGGTGAGCAATGACTAATTGTTGTAGTTGAGTTAATCACCGTCACCCACCTACGTTATCGCTGCCATGGTTAGCGTACGACCTCGTTCATTTACTACTGTTAATGTAGGTTTACTAATTAATGAGTTGTACAGGAAAATTATTGATGTTGTATTGAATTCTATGAAGGAAGTAAAAAGTATGTTATTCACCATGCAGGTGAGACTGGGTTGGGGAAGTCAACCCTGATGGACTCGCTGTTCAACACCAACTTTGAGTCAGTGCCAAGCCCACACAACCTGCCCACAGTTAAGTTGAAGGCACACACATATGAGCTGCAGGAGAGTAGTGTTAGACTGAAGGTATGATGAACATTGTTATTATCATTTTTACTCTTATAAACATTAGCCCTTTTTTCATCTTGATAACATTTAAAATGTTTTCAAGTGGCTAAGGTCCTTTAAACAACAAGCATTTGTATTCTCTCTAATAAACTCTTATAAAAAAAATTGCCAGTAATTGTTTCAGTACAGCACAGAAAAGGTGCAAAGACCTTATAAGAAAGGATAAATTGATGTCAATTAACTTTAAAAACCTGAATGTGTTACTTCTGGAAATGTGTAAGATTTAATACAAATTTTAAACTTGGCAGCTAACTATCTGTGACACCGTCGGTTATGGTGACCAAGTCAACAAGGAGGACAGTTTTAAAGCAGTAGTGGACTACATCGATGCCCAGTTTGAGGCATACCTACAAGAGGAGCTCAAAATCAAGCGAGCATTGCCCACATACCATGACAGTCGACTACATGTCTGTCTGTACTTCATTTGCCCCACAGGTGAGTCAAAAGTTTTGTTTTTATGCCTGAAAACAAATTTTCACAGGTTGATAATATACTATATTATAATGTACACCAAATTACAGATCAACAGTGACTCTTCAACAGTGACTTACACTATTCAATTGTACATTGCAAACTTAAGTCTAAGCGCCCCATTACTTACAAGAGCACCTATGAGCTGTAAACAGATAGATATTGAATATTATTACAGATATTGGACATTCTAACATTTAAAACTTTGTAAGTTTTAGGACTTATTTGCTACATTAAAGGACACGAAAAATCTAGTTAGATTTATTATTATTAGTTTGTGTAGAAAATAAGTGAGACTTATCAAATTTTGATAGTGAGACCTCATAGATGTAACATCACTACCAAAATGTAAGAAAAAGTACCTGTGCTTAAAAAACCGTATAATTGAAAATAAGTGTTTAAAATGTTCTGTAGTTTCTGCCTACCCACATAGGAAGAAGGCGTGAATTTATGTATGTATGTAAAAACCCAAAGTCCAATGTACTATTATCACTTTTAAATAAAATTAAACCTAATTACAAGTGTTTAATCTATCTAATTAGAATCAAAGTAAATAATGTGAGTAGCATTCTGTTTATAAATATATTTATCCTGTGTGATATTTGATTTGCATAGCCACGAAAATAATCCCACGAAAAGTGAGTTATTGGTTTTTAAGGGAAAAAATAAAAGTCCCTCAAATGTCCCACCCGTAGAACTGAACGGGTTACCTTTGAACAGGATGTCACAATTTAAATATCTGGGCCATATTGTGACAGAGGATTTAAAAGATGACCTAGATATGGAAAGGGAGCGCAGGGCACTGGCTGTGAGGGGAAACATGTTGGCACGCAGGTTTGCTGGTTGTTCAGCACCGGTTAAAATAACACTTTTTAAGGCGTTTTGTCAAATATTTTACTCCAGCAGTCTGTGGGCTAATCATACCCAAAAAGCTGACAGCGCACTGCGCATTCAATATAATAACGCCTTCAGGGCGCTGTTGCGGCTTCCACCTTACTGTAGGGCGTCAGGGATGTTCGCGGATGCGCACACTGACGATTATTTCGCGATCATGCGCAAAAAAGTGGCATCAGTGGTACGCAGATTGAGGGGAAGCAGCAATAGCATTCTGAAGGTATTTGCAGAAAGGCTAGATGGGCCTACAATGGACAGATTTATCAAGCTGCATGTCAGACATGGGACTTGATAAATCTTCCTATAATCTTTGCTTTATGTTGTGTTGTATCTGTGTATTATTTTATTTTTGTACTCGTGTGTTACTACTAACATAGTTTTTAAGTTTGTACTGATTACTAACATGCTATGGGCCGTCGACGCCTGATAATAAACGATTTGATTTGATTTGATTTGATAGCATACATAGTACATACACAATCAGGAGCTGACAGTTTCGAGTCGACAGATTTAGATTAAATTTTGCAATAAAGTAACTTATTTATAACTTAAGAAAGACATGGGTAATTTTTAATCTGCAAAATATTTTGTCATTTGGGGCTTACTTACGCAGACAGAGCAACTTTTTATTTTATTTTATTTGTAATTTTTCTTACATCCGTAATGTTATCAGTTTTCTGTGTTACTATATCAATAAAAACTTTCACTACATATTGGTCTAGTGCAGTAGGCAGATAGCCCACTGGGTGACATTTTTACGAGCTGTCCTTGACACGCGGACGCTCACAAACGTAGGATTTATTCAGGGCGCGCGCGGCATACTATATGCTGCCCTCGAATTCTCCACAGTCCCCATAGAGCCGGTAACGGGGCTTCTGTTACATATAGGTACACGAGATTAAAATGAGTATTGTAACTTTTTATTTAACTATGATTAAGGAAAATTGTGATATATTTCTGTTGTCTTTCTAATTTTTTTTTGTTGTTGAGTTACTTATCTTACACGTTTACATCTCATTTATTTAAATATACTAAAAGAATCCCTGCAAAATAGTATTTACTGAATACTTCCAATCCAATGGTCAATGGTGGTCAAAGGTCATAATCCCATCCCCCCAGCATGAAATGCCTCTCGCCAACAAAGTAGCTGTATCATCAACCTGTTTATCAAATTACCTTCGCTTGCTCCAAATGTGAGTGACAATGTGGGACAAAGATAAAGGAAGCGCTTCGAATTCCTCTCCACTGATTGTGTAGTACACATACTGTTCGAATGTAAACACATCAAGTGCAGCGGCGCGGGCGCATACATCGCGTCGTGGCGACGCCGACGTATGCGTGATACCGGCGCGTAACTCCACACTTAATTGACGTCCACTTGTCTTACTTGATGTTAACTAAACAGTACTCACTTGTTGATTAGATAATTAACTTTGATTTAGTATCGGTGCACCCATGACTTTATTTACTCTTGGCAGTTTGAGGAAAAATAAATAGTCGTATTTCAAGTCACATTTAAAGCTGTTGGAATGTAGACATAGACATGACTACAAAACTGAAGAATTGGCGTTTCTTCTACGGTATACATGCCCAAATATTACTCAAAAGTCAAAATGCTTCAGCATAAAACCATGTAGGTATAGTTCTGATCATACAAATTCAGGTAGTCTTTACTTTCCATTATAAGTAGTAAGGTGTCATGTATTTGGTAGGGAAATGGCTCATAAACGTCATAAGGAGCGGTGATAACGGAATTTAACGCGTGTGTAGTTCTCGGCTTTGTCACAAACAGCAGTTAGATTAGATTTCATTTATCATTCGGAACTACGTAGGGACACCATAACAATCCTCTAACAACTTTAAATTAAATTACGAAGAGAGTTGATAATACTCAAGTGTGCAACAACTGTAACTAATAATTATCGTAGCTATCCAACTTGACGATATATACCCCCGAGCAGGTGGACAAACGCTCTGGTAACCTGGTCGCTAAATGTCGCTGGTCGTCAATAGATGCAGTCAAGCAGCCCAGAATAATTATATCGTTGTAGAAATCTATGGGGGCCACCTCCTGCCAACTTCATCCGGCCGATATGACGATGACCCGAGTTATGTAATGGTATCTATTTCATTAGAATCTATTTCCTTTATTTCCAGGTCATGGGCTCAAGTCCATCGACCTGGTGTGCATGAAGAAACTGGACACAAAAGTGAACATCATTCCCATCATCGCGAAGGCGGATACCATCTCCAAGACAGAGCTGCAGAAGTTCAAGGTATGCTATCCTGGTATCCATGAGCTTAGGCAGCTTTATTTTATCGTCGTCTTTAGAACGTCAGGAACTTGTTTACCATGTTTATTTTTGTTAGTAAAATGTTCAGTAAATTCTTTAAAGTGTGTCACCTGTAGGCTCTGGTGGTCTTTTATTTCCAATATCGTTGGGTTCCAATGGTTATGGTCGTGTGAGCCCTATTGTTCTTAATTAATTAATACTGCGATGCAACGTAAACGTCAACAGTCACGCCATTGTGTATTCTTTCCGTGTTTTCTTACAAGAGCCAGTATTCACAGACCATTATCAACTAGCAACACACGCAGGGCACATGTAGGAACATCATCTGTGTATATTCACATCTTTACTATGTAATTCATATCCGACTGTCCAGTGATTCATTCTAACTTACAATGTATTATTGCACTATGACTCAGTACTACGATCATAAATTACTATACAATATTTTACTCATGTTTATTGGTCATAACTTTCTCTACTTTATTTAAATAAAGTATAGTTTGTACCAGTTGTGGGAAATAATAATATGTTATTAATTTGTGAGTAGCGTTACTAGTATCGCAATGTCGAGTTACTCCAGTATATTTGCAAGTATAATCGTAATCTACTTCCCTTACTTACTTGCCTTTCACTATATTGCCAGCTATTTCTGTTTACAATGAGCAAACAAAAATTACTAAAGTCTGTTTTTTAATCTCATAGACAATTCAAGGGACTATTCAGAGATAATTTGACATTTCAAGGGATTATTGTTTGTTTTTTTCAATTTGGAGTTTGACATTTGCATTGTTTGTCAGCGAATGAATATCTTCTTCTACTTAATAAAAATCTTAAATAGCGGTGGAATTTTGGCTGTAATGGGATTAACAAACCTTTGAACTCCAAAAACTGATCATTCTAAACCTCCAATTCCAGTCCAAAATAATGCAAGAGCTGCAAGCGAACTCGGTGGAGATCTACCAGTTCCCGGTGGACGACGAGTCGGTGACGGAGGTGAACAGCGTGATGAACTCGCACATCCCCTTCGCCGTGGTGGGCTCCACAGATTTCGTCAAGATCGGCAACAAGACGGTGCGCGCGCGGCAGTACCCGTGGGGGACCGTGCAAGGTAGGTTCACGCGCCATCATATTAGTGTGAGGTCCACTGCTGTACAAGGAGCGCCGGAGAAGGAACAAAGGTTCAACCTTTATTTCAGACCACAAAGAATCCATACAAAAGAAAATTCAAAACTAATGCTAGTAATCAAAAAATAATATTATGTTAGTTGCAGCACTACAGGTACGATGTAGATAAATATAGCTTGTGTCATGGTGAGATGTTACCTTGATAACTGGGCTGACTGGCCACGGTGAGCGCCACGATTTAGTACTGTAAAGGTTGTCAGAACATTGCAAAGTTGAGGTCACACCTATATACCTACTTTGCAGAACATAATTTCTGTGTTATTACAATTAACTGATTTCAGTTTAACTGTTAACAGTGAATTTTTACTTTGCGGTTTGATGTGATATAAGCAATGCTAATATGTGATGCTTAATTATGCTATACTATCGTCGTGTTTGGTAAAATGTGACCAATGGTCAAATAATAAATAGTATTTGTTAAATACTTTGTTTAATAATTTACAATCACACATATTATAATACTACGTTTTATAACCAACCACTCTGCTCCTATTTTCCAGTTGAGAACGAGTCTCACTGCGACTTCGTGAAGCTGCGCGAGATGCTGATCCGCACCAACATGGAGGACCTGCGCGAGAAGACGCACGCGCGACACTACGAGCTGTACCGGCGCCGGCGCCTGCAGCAGATGGGCTTCACTGACGTAGACGCTGATAATAAGCCCGTATGTATCTAGTCAGGCTTGCTGATCCATTGAGTAGGATGCTGGTATATGAATGTCGCAAATTTTGGAAATAAAAGAAAGCTGGTGTCTATCGACTTGTCTAGGTCTATCGAGGTGTTTATCGCCATCGCAATGGTCATAGGCTAGGTTTTATTTTTATAAAATCAAAACAGTGGATTCAAGTCTCTTGGAACAGAGACTTCAATAAGTAATGTGTTGAAAAACTATGGGTTTTACGAGGCGATTCCAAAAAAATATTTATATTATATAAAATACACAATAAAAGGCAGAAAATAAAAGTCTGAAGCAGTTGATTGCATCTAATTGAGGTGGAGCTTGAACTAAATTAACTGCATCAAAATCAAAATCAAAAGTCATTTATTCAAACTAGGCTGAGAATCAGCACTTTTCGAACGTCAAAATTACATAAGACAGTTCCCCAAAACGCCCACCCTTCACTACTTCCTAGTGCTTTAGCTGGGAAGAAGAAGTGGCGCAACAAACTCCCCAGCAGCACAGCTGTCTGTTCAGTTAGAAAAATTTGATTCTATACAAAAGTTTGCAAAATCATTTACATTACGCAACATAAAACATAAATCTAATTAGCCATTATGTCAGCTAGCACACGCCAATATACCAACCAAAAAAAAAAAAGAATAATATAAAGAAAAACGAGAACTATATGTACTCAAGCAGAAATTAGTAGTAAATATAAACATAAACATAGATTAACTAAATAAAAGCCTCCAGGCACAAAGGGCGTGCCCGCTTACATATAGCTATTTATAGCTGCAACTGGAAGTTATAAATGATAAACTAGGACCATCGAAGTAAATAAATAAATAAATAAAAATGAATTACTAATAACATTAACAAAACCGAGATCAGCAAGACGACCAGTCACCACAAGCAGCACCCGTTCAGCATAACGCAAAGATCAGCCATCACCCCCCTCGCCATATGTGAGGGAAGGAGACAACCCGACCTCCGACGCTACCGCAAGCAGTGACATCCAAGGGAGCATGACGAACCTGCTGCCGGTTGCTCAGGCAAAAATAATAATTATCCATTGTTGAGGTCGCTAGCTAACCACATATTGCAATACAACTCATATAGAAAACATTGTAATGAGTCATCAATAAATTAAATTAAAAACAATATTAAAATAAAATTGACTATAGGGACAGTCCAAATAAAAATAATAAAAAATTTATATGAACTCATATCATCAGACGGCTTGAAAGAGCTTGTTTTGAAGTTTCTAGTTGCAGTCGGGTTTTGTATTTCATTGTTTGTTACGTTTGTATAAGGAACAATTTGCACTCAGCGCCTATTATGAGACAAGACCATTTCACTTTGCCACACACAACTTCTGTTCTTGATTTGACTTACTTGCGATAATTCGTAACTTTCATTACAGGTATCGTTCCAACAAACATTCGAGCAGAAGCGCAGCGCCCACTTGGCTGAGCTGCAGCAGAAGGAGGACGAGATGCGGCAGATGTTCGTGCAGCGAGTGAAGGAGAAGGAGGCTGAACTTAAGGAGGCCGAGAAAGAGGTACAACCCTTACGTTCGCCCGTAAATATGGCACATCTACAGAGACAGTGTCGGTCAAAATCTATGTTGCCGGCGACAAAGCACGTGACAACTATGGATGATGCGTTAATTTATGAGCAGAAACGCCACCCCAGTTATTTTTGAGATTGTTTACTTCTCGTTTAGGTAATATGTAATTGAAAATACTGCACTCATTTTACTTCGGTAATTCTACTAAATCTGATTATTATCTTAACAATATCGAAATTATCTTTCCAGTTACACGCCAAATTTGACAAACTAAAAAAAGACCACACTGACGAGAAAAAACGCCTTGAAGAGGTACGCAAGAAGATCGAGGACGATGCGATCGAATTCAATCGTCGCAAGCAGCAGTCGGCGCAGGCGCATCACACGCTCACGCTCGGCAAGAGCAAGAAGAAGTAACGCCGACACACGCTGCCGCGACACCTGTAACGTGTGGCGCGACATGCGACTGCTACAGCAACACATGCGGTAACACGATATGCAACATGATACTACACCTTGTTGTACAGTCAGGAGACGTTGTTGATAAGCAAATTTACTGTCAACTCAAATTGTCCGTTAATTCTTTCACCTGTCAGTTGTTGACAGTCTTATGAAATGGCAAGTTGACGTAGTGTGTCAGTCTGTTGAACAATTAATTTCCTTGGCTGTACATTCATACAGTAATATTGATGTAAGTTTCAAGATAATCAGTTTATAATAAGACTATATCAGTAGTTTTAATGCATTATAATGTATTTTAAATAGCATTGCTTAGTAATAATAGTGTGACAGTGTGGAGTGCAGATTTTTACATTTTATCGCGTAAAATGCAGATTTAATAACTCAATATTCATAAGTTTCTACAATGATAATATCAAAGATTATATTTTAGATCTAGCTGCTGCAGTGTTTGCTAGCCGCGAAGTTGCATATCGTGTAATCGTTCGTAGTTCCAATAATATTTAAAGTTAAAATCGTACGAAAATCACTTATAGGTCAGTTTGACTTAGTTTATATTTACGCGCTCATGTATTCCTCTTTTTATTTATATCATTTATTAAATACTTTTCTCCATGTAATGTTAATCGACTTGGCGGGGCACTACCGTGCCCCCAGATACTATAATAATGATTAATTTATAACTCATGCGCAAATTGACATAAAATGTAGATATGTAAGAGCTGCCTGCTTTGATTGGGATATTTACCTAATGTGTTGTTTTTAAATACAGTAGGTACAAACAGTTTTAAACATAGATATCATAATAAATTAATTTAAAATGCCTAAATCATGCACTGTTAGTGTTAATACTCAAGTTTTAATCAAATCTCAATCGACGCATGGATTGATGAAGTGATGACGCGATCATCAAATAGTTCTATAATAAGTAAGGTATATTTAAGTTTAATTGGCCAAATGATCTAATCAACTATGCGGAGTGACTTTACCAAAATGTATTAAATGAGATACTAATAATACTTTTATTTACAATTTGTAGTGTAGCAGTAACGAATACTCGAATATGATGGAACTTTCTTCGCTGCCTTTCATTGGCAGACGAGTCGTTTAACTTTCGTGCTTGTCTTGACCATTGATTTGGTTAATTTAGTAACAGTATGCATGAAGATCCAAAGTGTTGAGTAATGAATGAATGTTTGTCCTTCGCAGTGTGTTGAAGCATCATATTCGAGTATGCAGATGCGCGTAGTGTTTAGTTTTTATATAATAATAATAAACATAGTTATGTTTATATAGTTTATTATGTAGTGACGTAACACCGCGTGTAATTAATAGCCTATTTACCGTAGACTAAGGAAATAGCTAGACGTAATAAATTATATTTACTGTTGCCTGTAAACGATTCGCACGCACTTGACGTTACTTAGACTTAACATTCTTCAACCATTCTTATTGTGTAGAATGCAGAACACTCGAGCGCAAGTTACAGATAAGTTTAAATAAATATGTACCACAACGCGTCCCGAACGCTGTACTTTTAAAAAGTATACTTGAAATCATAGCTCTCTAGTTCATAAATAACTTATAAAATAGCGAGTTCCAAATATGCGAATATATAAAACTATTCTCATGGCATTTATTCAGTCATTCCTACTTTAAATTAATTTTATACTTAATTTTGAATTATTTTGTATTACCTGATTGGGGTATTTAATAAATAAAGTTTAAAATCGTAATATATTTTTATTTTATAATTAAATACATAGAATAAAAACAGAAACGGTGATGGTCGTCTTGTCACACCAGTAGCTACCTGCGTCACTTCCGTGGCCGGAAGTGAAGAAGCTCAAAGGATGTCTGATTAGCGACCTACTCATGTAGGCGAATTGATAATGTAATCTTGCTGTGTATCACAAGTTATTGAATAATTCTTTCCTACATAGCTAATAGTAAACAATGCAATCATAATTATAACCTAAAAATTACTAGAATCAAGTGGACAAACTTATTTACTATTTAGTAATATCAATTTAGAATCTTGTGAGCCAGTCTTGCTCACCACTCATGTCAAGTTTCATTTAATTTTGAGCTTGTCCCGCACACTTAGGCCCGCTGTACCAAAAATCACTAATTGCGTTTAGCGACACACTCATTTAAAACATCGTTCTGTCCTGTTAGTGCTAAACGTATATTTTTTAATTTAATTACGCATGCAGGCCTTAGCGGATACCATTATTATCAACATGTGAACGTCCACTGCTGCCCACAATGTCTGTAATGTTTGTGAACCTATTTTTTTGCTAGATTATAGGTGGTTACACTGGGTACTTGCAGTTTATACTACCATCATCAGTCACCTTAATATCAACAAATATTCCAGCGACTTCTGCAATGGTTACACAAGTGAGATCGTGAACGGTCTGGGCAGCTCGTAGCACATGGGCTTGTACATCTTGTTGTAGTAGGTGTAGCGACGCTTGTGCGGCGTCACGGACGAGCGCACCGGCACCAGCACGCGCGCTCGGGGAGTCGTCGGCGCCATCTTGCGGCACTGGAGACAAGGGCGGGGGAATTTCAAGACTGCGGTTGAAATGCGTAAATGTGGGCTGAGAGCAGCCCTGAATCTTTGCTATTTCGTGGTATTGTTTATCATTACCACCTCATTTGCCTTTTTGGGCAAATGTGTTGCAGTAGCAAACTCGTGCAGTCACGAAAACATCTTTCCAATGTCATCGCATCGCTCTGGAAGTTATTTTTATATTGGGACAAATTCGAATCATTTCTGCCCCACCTCTTAACCATAGTCCCCCTGGATTGAACCTTGACATGACTATTGAGTTAGACAGCTGGCAGAACTTACCATTGCAACACAAATGTGTGTATACGAAACAAAACTCATACAAGTTCATAACAAAAGCTTTATGCGTATTTATAGTGGCTTTATGTGATCATCAACCAGTCTTACGAAGCACTAAGATCAACATTACTGTGTATATTAGGATGTTACTGTTGTGTCGCGGTGCGTGGATGAAAGTGCACAAATGAAACAACTACATATGAATATCAAAAGTTTATTATCAACCATACATAATTAAACGTTGGCACAGTATTGCAGATAGGTAGATCGGCAGTAACATGTATATCACCTGTGTATATGTATATGCTAAGCTCGGATTATAATTATCATTCAAAATTCTCACCAAATCTAATACTACTCTAGTGGTCAATAGGACTAATAAAACGATTTAATAATTTATTGCAGTGATATTATTTAACATATGTGATTGTTTTGGCAGGGCCATATTCTACGGTATAAACCCACTGTAAAAGTTGAAAGTTTCCAATTTACATACTTACTGTTTCTGTATACATTGCTTTAGTCTTTCTGTAAATAACAGTTTTGTCTCTCGTTCATTATGGACCATCAATTTATTATTGTCAGTATGCTGTGTCTCATTCATTAACATTCGTACATAATACGGTTGTGAGCTATGTTTATCTGATGCATATGAAGCCATCTCCCCGCGCTCCATACACATCAATACCGATGCTTTAAGAGCTTCTCGTTGGAATCCATCATTTGATACAGCATAACTTGGAAGACTATTGACTCCCCAAAACCTATCTAATGTTTTAATCCTAAAGTTCACACGATGCGGTTTCATGAGAAATGAACACCGACCCAACATCACTAAGATTTGAAGTGTTCTCCCAAATATCGTAGGAAGTCTTCTTTAATAATATCTATTAATTCTAGATAAGAAAAAGCGAATTTTAAATAGTTTAATTGAACGATTAATAGGTCAGTATTCATACCCACTAAGACTATCACTACACTCGTAGAGCTATGATTATGAACACAGTGTTCCATGTTTAGTGTTGGCGGACTCAAATAGTGTCTATCTAGTGCTTGTATAACTACCGTCACTTCGTCAGTGCAAAAATATCTTCTATCGATTCGTATGAAAATATACCTTGTGTGGATTAAACAACATTATTTGTACCGTGGAGGTCGCATGAGCGTGAGGCCACAATTGTGTCGCTACCCTAACTAAGTATATCGACTACCGTGCATCACTGAATCCAAACAATTATGTATCAAGAAATTTAAATAAACAAAACAATATTCAAAACCAAATTGTACAATAATCACTAACTTTAGGAATTGTCAAATGAAAGAAATGCGAAATTCAAAAAATTATAACACACAAATCAAGTAAAATAAAACTAAAATAATTTTCAGAAATAATAAAGATTTAAAACACAATTAATAATAATTATCAAGATAAATCAGATATCATAATTATTGCAATTGGAAATTATCATAAAACTAAATCGTAGCGTATCATTATAATTACAATAACAAATTCATTATGACTAGGTCTCCCGTACAGATGGAGTGCATGAATGTGTGAATTAAATTAGAGCGACTACTTAATACTAGGAGATGATAAAGATGAGATTGCTTAGTTAAGAGATCTAAATAATGCTTACGAGTTACCGAAACTAATTGAACTTTATAACGATGCCTTAGTTAAGTGTCAAACTTTAAAACTAATGGAATGAACAGTACGCGCGGGCACTCATTATCTGGGGGGCACCTCTCGCGGGGGAGGACTTCTGTATTTGGCTTTGATGTGCAAGAAGGGCTTCTTGGAGGAGTTGTCGTCGGCGATGCTGGCGGCCAGCGACAGTCTGATGCTCTCCTCGATGGCGGCCTGCGTCATCGCTCCGCTCACAGAGATGCTTTTGTTCAGCGGTTTGAAGTCGACGGCAGTTGCCAGACTCATACTTCTGGTCTTTTTAGCGTAGCCATTAGTCACGTTGAACGTCTTCTTGGGCTCATTGACGGGAGTGGAGGCGAGGCTCTGACTGCGCGTCTTCCTGGCGGCGGTGGTGTCGGTGGGTGTGGTGGCCGCGCTCGTGCTCCTGTTCTTCTTCACCTGGTTTAGTCTGTCCGTACCACAGAACGCCCTCTTTTCGTCCTTCTGCACGTGAGCTAGACTCATGCTGCGGGACTTCTTAGGTGCATTAGCCAAAGTGGTGGATGTGAGTGATTTCCTATGCTCTACAGGAGGCGTTCTAACAGATCTACCGGTCGGCGTGTTGGGAGTGCTGAAGCTGGAGGGTGCGGACTGCTTCCTGCTGCGCGGGGTGGCGGGGGACTTGGGGGAGCGACCGTCCACTGAGTCCGCTCGCAGGGGGAGTGTTAAAGCGGACTTCAAGCTTCTGGCAGATGTTGGCTTGACAGGCGTGGAAGTGCGGCGTGGGTCGGGGAGTGGTGAGCTCTTGCCGCTGCTGGCTTTACTGGAGGCGCGCGTGGAGCGGCCACTGCGGAGCTCGACTGGGGAGGTCTTGCCGCTGATGGAGGAAGCTTTACTATCGACAGGTGAAACGGTGCCGGCCACTGAGGGCTCCTTGGTGAATGAGGCGCGACTGCTGGCGGGTGAGAGCGGGGCGTGCGCGGGTGTGGCGGGCGGCGAGTCGGCGAGCGGCACGGGCAGCACGTCGCGCCGGCCCTGCGTCACCAGGCGCACCTGGCAGGGCTCGTGGCGCGACAGGAAGTGCTCCAGCGTGTCCCAGCCGCCGCCCACGCGCACCATCATGTGGCGACCCTTCAGCAACTGGAACAGAACATTGAGACATCGGTAAGTCGCAATGTCGAATTGATTTCATTATAGGTTATTTAGTACTTAAGTATTGTATTTTATTAGTAGCATTCAAAGTCTTTACTGTATTTTATTTACTATCATATTATTAGGTTATCTTTCTCTCCTTAATTTTCCCGAGAACCTGAACTTCCTGTTATAACTTGTGATAAACAGTTCAGTCAACTTACCCTGATGAAGACATTCCTGCCGGCGATGTTGTAGCGGCCCTCGCCGACCTTCTTGACCTTTAGCAGCTTGGAGCACTTGCCGGAACTGCAGCTGCAGCCGCGCTCCATCAGCCGGGTTACCAACTGCACCTGAACATAAAAAGTAATATTGTTAAAAACTCCTCTCGGGCAAAAGGAACTTCTATCTAGCCTCGCTTTTTGGGAATATCCATCCAGAAGACGAAGACTGGAGCACTCATTTGCTGATTTAGAAATGATTTAGGTAAGACCTTCACAGGGAAGTTTGTCAGAAATTGGCAATCCGAGTAAATGCCGTCTAACTTTCTAAATCAAACTGTGTTCTTTGCGTTTACTGATCTTTAACCGTAAATTCATAACATTAGTTAAGAAGCATGAATACGTAAGTACCCTCTTATCAAGTTCATTGGTAGGTTTGAGCGGCACATCGGAGTCAGTGCTGGCGACTGTTCCCTCCGACTTGGTGCTCTCGGCGTCTGCGTTGTCCACCGCTAGTTGCGCTGCAAATGGTAATCACTTATTTTTATTTTATTTGTAAGAGCGACAATTCTTCAATAAAATGCACTGTTGCACTGTTTAGATTCTTTCAAGAAACGTAACTATAAAAACGAGTGGTATAATGTAGTAATTACTTACAGTCGTTGGGGTCTGGTGTCTTTGGCGTTACTTCAATAGTAGATCTGCTGAATAAACAAAGGTGCTCATTTTAGCCGGATCAAACATTGACAGATTAGAGAAAACATTCAATGACGCAGTTATTTCACTGTTGGAATTAGGATCAGTTGTATTGGTGAATTTCAAAGAATTAAGAACTTACTTTTCATCCCGTGGTGGCGGCGATGAGTCTCTGAACTGCCACGCGGTCGCTGACATAGCGGAGTCAAGTCCTGAATCCCGTTCTTCCAGCGCGATCTCCTTCTCCAGCTGCACCAACCCCGGAGGCTCCACGTTGAACTTGGTGGCGAGGCGAGCCACCTCCAGCAGGCACAGGATGACCTGCCGCGGCTGGTTGTGCAGCACTGTTATACCAGGGATACATATGTAACTTAAGAGGAATCTATATCTTTCTTGGAGTTGGTTGCGAGACGAGCCACCTCCAGCAGCCACGTTACGTGACGACAAACAAGAAAAGGATTAAAAAAATCAAAGATGTTCCCCTGATTCTTGTACACAACAAGTCAATATCTCACCAAGATCATCGCTTTCGAATAGTAAGTTCTCGTGCACGCCGAGCTCTCTGCAGAAGGTGATGAAGTTCTCTGTGTTGTCCCGAGAGAAAAAGCTGCGCCGCGCCGCGCGCTGCCAGCAGCGCCCGCGGATCTGAGGCACCGGCTAGGAAGATGAAACCTTAGTTATTATTTCTTAAGGGAATTTTGAATCAAAACCAAAATATCAGAAAAATGAACAAGAAATCTATAGTAGGCCAAACTGTAGTGGCCACTGGCCGTTTCGACAAAATTGGTCTAGTAGGTAGCAGTCTAAAGCATCTACTAGATATCCAAATCGATGCCCAGGTGGAGCGAGTCGTAATATTGCTATTTCAATTCGGTCAAAACAGCCAAAGCGTCACAGGACAAAAAATCTGTTTGTATATTGCTTATAACTGTGTACTCACGCCAACTATGAGTCCCTGGTCCAGCGCCTCGCGCGCCCGCTCGTGTATGACGGCGGCCAGCTGACACAGCTCCGCGCCGTTGTCCAGCACATCCAGGAAGTTCTCACCGGACAGATACGTTATACCTGGAACAACAAACAGCCGGACATTAGCCACTTCCCCCAGCTACAATCATGATGGAAATTGTTACTCCTCAACGAATCTTGGGTGCAAGGCTCTGTTCTGCAGTTTTTGGCTTAGCAGGATGGCAAGAAATATCTTATCTCTTGGGTTTCCTTTTTAGGCAATGTAATGTACAGCAAGCAGTCACTAATTGGACCTCTGCGTCTATCTGTCCCGGATAATTTAGTAAGGGGTATTAGATCACCTATAGCCTTTTTAGGTAAATCTTAGTGGTGTACAGCGATAGCGATAGCTAAGTGGAGCGAGCAATAATTTCCAGTGGGCTAAGTTTGTTATAAAAGATAAGTGCAATCTCGTCATTTAGTAAAGTTACAACTTAATTCTTGCACAACTCGTTTAATAAAACTTATCTCTACAGTGTAAACGATTGACACACTTAAATCTTGCTGCTATCGAAGATATCGTAAAACATAGTCGTCGTCGTGTCGCCGACCGAGCCTGACCTACGAGAGACCAGTATATGCTGAACCTTCATGGCTTCACGATGGCAAGAAAATTTCCAATTCATTTCTACATTAAAAAGATCCTCTTATAGCCGCCTGTCAATACATATAATATGCTGGACGAACGCATCTTACTACAAGAATAATATTCTTAATTAGATACCTGCAGCATTTGCTTGTCTGTCAATGTTCATCAAAAGGCATCAACAAAATAAAGTGCTTGATAGATATTCTTATTCATGTAGCTCATGTTAAATGCATTTTGCATCATTGTGAAATTCGTGAGACTCGTCAACTAAGTAGTGGGACCGTAGTGTAGCAAGTTTACGACTTTGTGAGTAAGTTGCATGACTGCAGGGTGCAGGAGCGCGGGCGCAGCCAATGAACCTAGATTTTACGACAAAAAAAAACTAGCTATGCAACGCCTTCACGGTATCGAATCAAAACGATGAATAGTAATTAATTAATAGGCACTCACATAATAATAGAATGGTCACAGCATAGCTCCTTAGATTCATGTTTCCTGACTACCTACACAGTTTTCTAGTTTTTATTTGCAGCTTTTCTTTTATCCTTCCAAAGCATAATCAGCCTGTAATGTTCCTACTGCTGGGACACAGCAGGCCTCCTCTCTGTGAGCTCTTTGAGAGGAAGTGGGTCGTAGGTAATGTACCACGCGGGCCCAGTGCGGGTTGGTAGTATTATACAGGGTGTTAGTGTAAACACCGTTATCCTTGAAACCAGTGGTTTGGTTTCATTTATAGAACGTAAAATCAATGGAAAAAAACAACTTTTTGTTTTTTAAGAAAATCTACATTTTTCCACAAGAATATTTCACCCTATACGCAAGGGCAACGAACTTGCGTCTCAACACGGCGGCCGGCGATTGGCGGGGGCGGGCGGGGCGCGCGGGGCGTTACATGACCGCGTGGCCCCTCTTCAGTCAGCTGTTTCGCAGCGTATCCATGAGTATCGGGACAGAGTCGGATATTTACTTTTTTAAATCTTTTAATGATAATAAGGTTTTTTTTAGTTGTTACTGGGTCATTTATTATTATATTTAAGTCAACTACCCATGGTTTGAGTGACAACGGTGTTTACCCTTGCATACTGTATAGGACATGTCGGTTTCCTCACGATGTTTTTCTTCACCGTTTGAATTTTCAAAACGATTAATATTAATTCACAAGAAGTATTCAGGAAGTAGGGATCCCCTTTGCAGAATCATGAACAAAACAGCTAAAAAAAACAAATGCACTAACGGCTGCGGCCGAGCCGTTACTGATGATTATCTATTGACTGAAGACTTAAGGCGTGAGTTTATGTATGTATGACTTTTTACTGATCTCGCATTTTCAGCCTCTTGCATGTCTGCGTGCCGCGGAGCGTGCCACGTGCGTGCCTGCCCGCCATTGCGCACGTAAACAATGTGATTTAAGATCTAGAAATACGTGAAACAGCAAATAATTCGGAATTATGAAGCGATGAGTAATAAAACATTGAATATTGTGCACAATCCAAGAAATAGCAGTCTGAGAGTAGAAAATATAACAAGTTGGAAAGACAGGTTGTTTGAATTTCTTTTATTTTTATTAACGAACTGCTTTATCTGCCTCCTCTCATTCAGGTTAACTTGGTTTTAGGTATTTTTGCCACACCATCATCATCATCTCATCTGCCTAGCCTTTTCCCAACTATGTTGGGGTCGGCTTCCAGTCTAACCGGATGCAGCTGAATACCAGTATTTTACATGGAGCGACTGCCTATCGGACCTCCACAACACAGTAACTGGGTAATACGATACCCCTTGGTAAGACTGGTTGTCAGACTTTCGGGCTTCTGACGACCCGTAACGACTGTCAAAGATCCACAAATGACAGCCGGGACCAACGGCTTAACGTGCTGTCCGAGGCACGGAGGAGTCTCGATATGTAAAGATGGTCACCCATCTATGGACCAACCCCGGCAATCGTAGCTTAACCTGACGAATCGATCCGTGCGGCTGTTATTACTTAGCCACGAGCTCCTCCCCATATTTGCCACACCATATTTGCAAATACAATATTGAGTGTGTAATTCCAACAATAATTACGAACCGCCTAACCTAGACGGTGCAGCGGTGAACTTTCACGACGGACATAAGGCAGGGATCGAACGAAACCGATCGCATTCTCATGACTCATGACCCTATCGCTGCAGATCTTGCCGACCGCCGCGGTTCGCTGCTACCCTGGTACCACGGGGGCTTATTAATCGTCGACCTTTGGCCCTGTGGAACTGCTTGCAGATTTATTTTACTATCGGGACCGATATTACCGACATAGTGCTTGGAATGGAGGTGGATAAATAGTGGGTATTGCTGGAATATAAACTTGCCTGGTGACTGAACAATATCCGCTGCAAGCTTGCCATATTGGGAAATATCGATCTAACCTATAGTAACATAATTCTTCAAATTGAATGACGAATAAGTTTGCTAATGGTATCGGTTCAGGGCAATCCGCATGTTCATGAATTATTGATATACGCAACGCAATATATAATATATCGAAGTCTAAGCTGGTAACAACATGATTTATCACTTCGTTAGCTGCACGCTTGCTTCTTCAAACTAATTAATTTATGAGGGAAAAGAAATCACCGTGTCTAATTAAATATAACACCTTTGGATCGGATGATTTTCCTTTCAATAAAAAATAATGAAAGGACAACAAAAGAAAAGTTTCCTGAAATTATCTAACATGACATGGCTAATAATATTGTGACACCTACACGGTGTAACATTAGTACTTAGTTCAATTATTACAGGTATTTTTCATATACCTATAAAATACAAGCAGAAATTGCATTGCAGCAGCAGATAGTTGGCAATGAAGTAATTACTATGTGCGGCCTGCAATCTGTTGGTGGAAGAATGCAAGCCTACGCAAGGAACCGGCTTTTGGATGGCCGATACATGTGAGCAAAAGATAAATAATATCGGTACGATTGTGTGGGACCACCCAGGCACTAGGAGCACAGATTTGCATGGGATATTACTAGGATTTCATAGCGCTGAGATAGTTCGCGACTATTTTAAGTTGAAAGATAATTATGCAAACATTTGCATGGAGTGGAGTCTGCACTTCCATGCTGATTGTGTTGTGATTTTAATACCTTTGTCTCTTGATGAAACAGTTTTGATAAATTGTTACCTAAGCTAAGGACAATACAGAAAATAAGGCGCATTCCAAGACATGAAATTGAAGACGTGCTTCAATAAATCAGCAGATTGCAGCTGTAGTACCCGGCTCTGTTATCAATAGTAATCAGTAACGTTACGCGCTCGCCGTAGGTGAGATGTTCCTTGGTTACGCTATATCTTCGAGCAATATTTATCGTCCATACGAAAACAATAGACCTCCTTGTACTGTATCGTAGATCAAGATTACGCTCACATCACGTCCTCGAAACGCTATTGAAATGATTTAATTGAAAATCGATTCGATTATAATCGGCATCAATCCAGTGTGTGGCGCGACCACCGAGAGAACGAGGTAGTCCAGTGATGCATACTCTCAGCACAGATGATTGGCTATTATCTTATTTAATTATTCATCATGTAGGTAAGGTTGCCAATTATTTCACTGTTCGATCAAGAGCATGGACAAGCAGACCAATCGAGTAATGATTGAAACAGTCATGTAGGAAGAAGTCCACATTTAAGATCTGGGTTGTTGTTTAACGTTTGCAGATGATAAACAGCAGTAGCTTCGAAAAAGAAAAACTTATGCTATGTTCAATTAAGGCCCAAAAGAACATAAATACCTACAATGAGGACACAGGCATGTGATTGATAACCCTACGTTATCACATGACATTTAAATCTCAAATCTGCGAAAACAAACTATGGCTCGAAATTACCCTAAAAATATAATCAGTTGAGTTGAAATTGTTTGCCCATTCACAATGCAACAAAATTAGTGTTGTGCTACCAATTACGAGTACAATTCAATAAAATTAGTATAGTTGTCCAACCATTTTTTACTTACGAATGTAAAAGTTGATTTTTATTCAGGAATGTCAGATAATTGTGTAAACGGTCGGTTTGATTTTTTTTGGCACAATTAATAATTAACTACGGTTAAGTTTAATTTCAATTCGGCGAGGGCGGCGGCACCACTCATGTGACCGGTCCTCATGAACGCATAGGAGGTTTTTCGTCCGTAATTAGCGTGATAGTAATGTAAGCTGACAGCGTCTTGCATAATAAATAAATTTGTGATAAATAACAACGTCGCCGCACTCGCCGGAGACGCAGCAAGGACGCACGTACTTGTATGTTGTAGCTACAGAATTAAATGCCATTTTGGTCAGATATGAGAGGACACACCGAGGTGATGAGCAGCAATTGTTAATTACGACATTCATCCACTTTAACACTATTCACTAACTCACACCTTCTTCCCACGCGTACATACTCCTTTTCGCTTCGTTTACGTTCATACATAAACGAAGCAAAATTACTATAGGACAACAACGGTTGTGATATACTAATGTCAATTTGCTGTTTCGCACATAATATTTATATTATGTACCTACAAGTACATGAAGGAAAAACGTGTGCGGTCGGGGGATCCCCGTCAGGAACGAAGTTGCTTCTCACGTGTGATTTAAAACAAAAACAAAATTTTCGCAGCCGCCATCTTGGATTTACATTTTGGCCTAGCTTTTGCACCCTCGAAAACTATGAAAACGACAAAAAACTTAAAAATAAATCGCAGCCGATCTTGGATTTACATTTTGACATTCACAATTTCTTCTTCTAATTCCAATAGAAAGAAAAATAGAGGGAGATAGTGTGAAATTAGTCTCTCTCTGTCTTTCTCTTTGAATTAGAACAACACAGTATGAACGCTTTTTCGCGTGACGATTTCTGCCAGTGCACTCCTACCGTTCGAAGAGCTCATTAGACATCGAAAAATTCGCTGTCAGTGGGAAAACTGCCCAAAAGGCAGGCCTGGCCTTCTATCAATTTCCTATTCATTTTGCTTGCAACCAGACCCACTGGAAAACAAGCAAAAATGTATGCAGAAAACTGAATATGTATGGGCAATTAGAATTTAAATGAAAAGCTGCGTCCCACACTCGTTAGCTTAGTCGCAGCATGTCATTTTGATGCCGCATTGAGTGCTCCTTTATTACAGACAGATTTGCATTTTGTCAAAGCATGAGCAAACATAAATTGGACATTGGACACAATCTTTTTTCCGACACGATCAATTCGTAATTTTTTTTCCCACAATATAGAACAATAAGTTATTAAAGAAATAAATTCATGAATCAATAAGATTCATATCGCGACTTTATAGTCTAATGAAAAATATAGTTAGGTAGGTAGTGGTGCCGATTCTCTTGTCACAAATTCTCTAAACTAAACAAAAAACACTAAAATTTAGTTTATTCCTGTCAAACGAAGATTTCCCATTCTGAAAATAGATTAAAATGACACAACTTAACTATAATTTAGTTTGACAGCACTAAGATGGCACTGAGTTATTTAGTGAAAATGCTATTCTGAATTTGACGTTTTAACCAAAATTTTTGTTCTCTCCCTAAAATCCTCTAACTAACTCTGACTATTCTTAATCACGATTAAAAATGTGTGGAATAAAATTAGATGTCATGAACTAAAATGCAAACCAACACCTCGAATTCAGTTGCAAAACGGTACTGTACCTTTTTTTTCTTTTCTTTTGCTTATATCTCGAAAATGGTGTGTCCTATCGGAAAAATAATGAAAATTTTGACCCCCTTTGCAACCCGCAAACCTGTAATACTCAACATGTTGGTATTTTTTTGTTTGTTTTCTTCCAAAAAGTGAAAAATTTCATATAAAAATACGTCGAGACGGCCAAATTGCGCGCCTCTCCGGCTCAAAAAAAATCACGTGGTAGGCAAACAAGTAGGTACCAAGTGGAGTCGCGATTGTCAAATTCGATTTTAGTTGTGTCAAAATAATTTTTAAATTTAGAATTTTTTTTTTGGCAGAATAGCTCTAAGATTCTCATAGTAAAAAGTAAGGAATTTTAGTGATAGTTTAGTCCGTTTAGTTCGGTGTACAAGAGAATCGGCACCATTATCGACATAACGAGTATTTGCGTCAAGTTGGTGAGAAAAATATAATTCAATCCGTCGCTGTCGTCTCGATTTGGTGATTACTCATCAAGACGACTTATTAAATCGAATTTGTAATGCATTTAACCTTAATTATTAATTTTCGCATACCAATAACGGTATCATAAGGATGTCAATGCCTGACCAATCGGGCCGGCGATGTACACTGCGCCCGCGCCGATTAACGGGCCGCCAACGGAACTTCGATATTGCAATAATAACTCCATAATTTATAAGGTGTTACTTGGCATGCCGTAACAATTTAAGGCAAGGGATTACGCGTGGCATTGAAGTTCAAGGACGTCTGTAAGTTTTATACTGAAACCCCGATGGTCTGGATGGTGGTGGATATAACAACAACTTAACGAGAAAAGTTTAACTGAGAACCTGATAACATTATAAGAAGATATCTATCCACCTGAAAATCAATGTAGAAATAATGCATTTTCAAACGATTTCAAATGATCAACGACGCTAACAAGAAAAATGGACAGTACGGGTAGGGCAAGCAAATTCCTCATTAACTACAATACATAACAGCTCAAAGATAACAAAACGCTTAATCCGTTGACTTACACCAAACGCAACATAGTATTTAAATATTCATAACAACGCGTCTAGGCAGCGCAGTTCATACTGTAGATACGAGTAGACACCCTAAACAGCCTAATATACCATTTAGCATTTTATGCACGCCTGGTACTCTGTACACTTTTACTGTAATTAGGTAAATTGCTGCCTGCGTAATTTAATTAAACTTGTTCTTGTTCAATTAGGTAGTTTTAGTAACGATAGCAATTACTAAACTACCCATAACTTTATATTAACTGAACTTTCATTGAAAATATGATTACTAACGATTGCCTGCCATCTTATCCCATGGGTTTTCTACTAAACACATAGGTAATTCGTATCGTCGTTAATTAACACAAAAGGCACGACATTTTTTGAGACAGAATTGACAGAAGCTTTTGATTGTGTTGATCACAAATATCACGATCCATTTATGTTATGTTACAACTCTATTATAGGTAACACACTGGCGAGCCTTCGATCTTGTCTTATCATGGCAATCAAAGATATGCCCAAAACCAATCAGAACAGATTAATATCTTAGAAAGGTTGTGTTACGAGTATACGCGGTGGGTATGCTACAGGGTTCAACCCTGAGTTCGGCAATGAAAACGAATTAATTACAACAACAAACAATAGACAAACACACATACTAGCTGATGGTGTAAATGTTGAGGCATTCATAATTATGTTACAATTACAACACAGTTGTGTGGTCATGTGTCGCCAGCTATTACATCGACCCGCGGCGTCACCCACCCGAGACAGCCGATCATGCGTTGCACTAATTACTATTTACTAATCACTTGCCTTACTTATGTTACGGTATCGCTCATTTATGCCCTACATTCGTGACGTTTTTTGTATAAATTCATCCGCCATCGCTTGCACGGAGAATTCATGAGTTCAATGAAGCATAAAACAAACAATATGCGAATCAATTAATTTTTTGCTTACATGCTAATGTGGAAACTATCTCTGGCGTATAAAGTTCATATTGGTTTGATTGGGGATGTAATAGTGATGATCTTCTGACAGACAATTAATTGAGAAGACGTGTATGTGAACGTAATGGCTGTCTCGTGCGAGTCATGTTGGTTTAAGACACTAATCTGCCATAATGCCACTATTAAGAACATTATCGTAAATTATATCGTCAGTACGTCAGGGTAAGAGTTTTCCCAAATAGATGATAATGCTGTAACATAATGGAAGTTTTCAGGGGACCACCCGACGTGGTCGCCATTTACAAAGTATCGTAATAAACACGGAGATTAACACAATGTAGATAGGAAGTAGTGGCGTTCGTTTAACGAACCACATTTAATAGCGATCACGATCAATACAAATCGTCGATTTTTTATGACAAGATAAGAATACCCTTCATCCATAAGGGACACGATGTTTTATAGCTGTCATGATGATAACAATCAAGGAAAGACTGCAGGAAATAATACATTACACACGAATACTTAAATGCCAGCGTCGCCTTACAATGCACAGGATTTCAGTGGTTAGCAAATATGAAAATGCAGATATTGAATAACTAGGACTACGAGAACTAGAGTAGTTAAGTCGGAAAGCAAATGAAGCAGCGCACCAAACTCAGAATAATTTTAAAAGAAGCTTGAATTCCTTTGAATCTGATTTGTATTGTTCATTTCAAGACCGAACAAAGGTTCTATCTGATATGAATTGCTAGTTAAACAGAATTGCGCCACCTAGGAGTGAGAGTCGTCGTAAATCTGCGCGTTTGTCTTCGCACGTGTGTGTCTGCTCGTGACTCGCCTGTCATGTAGGCGGCGTGAAGTGTCCACCCATCGCGCAATACCACTCCTTGAGGCTTGCTTGATAGACCTCCAAATTATATGTGCGGCCCTAGTAAGACCCAAACATTTACTATGCCAAAATAAATCAATCAAAAAGCAGAATTCTGTACAATCATGGTTTTATTTATTTATTTTAACAATTCATGTACCTACAAGAATAATATTGACAGACAAAAAGAAAACAACCTATAATACGTACAAAGGTGATGCACATTTCTAAAGAAATCTCTTTAAGCATACCTGCGATAGGAAAATAGATAAACGAGATACAAACACCGTAGAAGAGGAAATATTATCCATAAAATCAAAAGCAATTCACTTAATAAAGTCTGACAACCAGTCTTACTAAGGGGTATCGTATTACCCAGTTACTGGTTTATTGAGATCAGATAGGCAGTCGCTCCATGTAAAATAGTTAGCAGCATCCATTCAGAACATTGGTGGCCTAGTGGTAACGGCCACGAGTTCCAAGTTTAGTGCAGACAGGTGTTCCAAGTTTACTTTGTGTAAACTGTAGAAATAAACGAAGAAGTGAAGAAACCGGCATGCCCTAGAACCAAAAATTCGAAGTCATGTGACATCTACCAACCCGCAGTGGGCCCGCGTGGTGGATTACGGCCTACTCCCTCTCACCGAGAGGAGGCCTGTGTCCCAGCAGAGGGAACGTAAATAGGCTGATTATGCTTATGCAACTGCATCCGGTTAGACTGGAAGCCGACCCCAACATAGTGGGGAAAGGCTAGGCTAGATGATGACGTATACCTATATGCTATATTTTGTACATTTTGCTTTATTTGGAAACTGAAGAAAACAAATGAATAAAATAATGAATTTCAACTACGGATTTCAGCACTGTAAAGTGAAAAGTACAGAAATTTATTTATGTTCCATCCATGCAGTTATTGTAAACACACTTAAATATATAATATTTTATTTCTTTTTCAACTAGACCCAGTGTGTTAAAATAAAATATATTCTATCATAACCAAATCGGTAAGGAAAAATACTCACAAATATTTTATTAGTAAACGCCTATACATAAGCTTTTAATAAATTACGGAAGTAAAAAAATAATTGATATTGCTTCTTATACAACATTTTTATTTATGTTGATTCCATATCCACCTACATCGAAGCGTGAACTTGTCATGCAAGTAGTAAAGTTTAGCTGCTAATTATCAGCACATCTTATAACGTTGTCCGGTGGCTGCCCACGCGGCGGCGCGCAGGCCGGCTCCTCGTCGGCAACTACTTACACAAAACCCCGTGCAAGCTTATATGGCAGCGATGATACAATCACTTGTCGTACAAATTGTGTTTTATTATTACGATTCCTTGGCCCTGTGTACTATAAATACATAAATATTTCAAGAATTTGGAGTGAACTTAATCGCAAGTTGATTTGAATTTATTGATATTATTACCTTTTATTAATTTGCAAAACATTATTTTAAAAACATCTAAAGTCACTTCTGTTGATCTTTGATTAGAATAACAAATGGCAATAATAGATGTATAAGTAGTCTAGTTTACGGCGTGCTTCTAAATAAAGAATATAATAATATGTAACTACAACCAACCCTCGATTCAGAACTTGAGGTTGATGATAACATCCGCTGAGCTAAGGAATATCCCGTGTAAGCATATGATGCCGGATGTAATGTCGTAATTCAGTGCAGCATTCAAACATTTCTAACATCGAAAAAGTTTTATCTTTGACCAATTTTGATTTGCAACATTTCTTTTGGCAACTCACATGGCATTTGCAAGTCGGAGAAACTCGTAAAATTGCAATTTTTCACGGCACTCGCTCCGAATTATATAACTCATACAACGGTATTGTTCACTGCAGACCAACAGGCCGCGGGTTTGTATACACTGCTTTCTTTCGTCCATTTTTCTACTTGTTTACCCGTTTCCTAGTCTAATAATGACAACTACTGTCAAGATATCTGAATGGTGATGGTTTCATTGGTATCATTCGCGTCATTTCCACAATAAAAATGTTGTTTACTCACCTATAGTTTTATTGATCCAGTCCGCCAGGTCCTCCTGAAGGGGGAACAGCTGCCTCGCCTGCGAGTACAGTATCTTCTCCCTGTAGAAGTCCTCATCTTCGGAGCAAGGCGTCTGCGCCGCCAGCGCACAGTCCGCGCGCTCGAAGCTGCTGCTCATCTTCCTATTTACTACTATATCCCCATGACCGATATGGCGTTCCTCTTCTTCTTTCCCCCCTTCGAAGGAGCTCCGGATGTACTCGAAGGCATTGGTCCTCTCAAAAGCATTAAAAATTCTATCAAAGTTGCCACTTAACGGCCTGTCGAAGCTCTTAGGCTCCACAGAGGTCGGCGAGGTTACCGGACCCCACGACGTGCGGCTCCCGATGGCAGTCGGTCCGCACCGGTAATATGCCATTGTCAAGGCTTCCCTGCAACAAGGACAATACAACAGTGAACATCGATTTAATTTCAGATAAGACTCAACCAATGCATCTACTTTCAACTGAACAGAAAACTTGAAATGTATAAATAAGCGAGTGATGACAAGTAAACATGAACACATTAAGTTGTAGCGACGGATATTATTCATAACGAGAATTTTGATGAGCGTCATTCCGCCGCATAAATGGCCTTTTCAACATTCATATTGAATTAGATAATAAAAGAAGTTTAAAGAGAACGTTTGGCAACCAATTTTCTGCACGAGACTAATTTGCATGTCTGACAAGACAAGGGCTGTGTTCGGTAAAAACTAACTAATGATGAGGCGAAGGTCGCCGGCACTCTGACAGACAGTAATTATGACACAAAGTGATCGCTGACAAAGAGATATGAACACTGACAGCTGGTAATTTACCGACAGATTTAGGTGAATTCGTTAAAGTAATAACAATGATTTTGTTTTGATTGGATGCGCACACATCTCATCCGGTAATTCGTACCTTTATAGTCTGTTAGATTAGCTACACACGAGATGATAATCTTCAAATTCAAATCTTTATTGCATATGTGTGTACAATATCTTAAAAAAGTAGTTACAACGCCAACGTTCACATGGATTGTCGGGCATAGCAATTTAGTAACATATAAAAAAGTAGCAAATAACTTGGTTTCGTAAAGAAGATAGCCAATGTGGGAATGAAGAGTGATTCCAGTCAGTTTCGATGTATGCAAAATTGCTTGGTATCATCGGTTTATTAACAAAGGAGTGAGACAATGACACTGTTGAATGTTTATCTTCGTTGTTACGCTGAATCACACACTATCACAACCACGTTCAAAAGTAAACCTTCTTCTTCATGGGAATGCTAGTTTCAAGACTTGAGTGCTCACGACCGTAGCGATGGCGCCGAAGTTTGGTCGATCGTCGGCAAAAAGACAAACGGCAGGAGTCGCGGGTAGATCAACCGGTGTCCATGTTTCCCATATATGTGCCGGTCGTGATGCGAGTACCAAGGTACGTGACGCGACTCCCGACACAACGATAGTCGGTATTGTTTCAGTTTGGGCCATGATTCCACCACTACTTAATAGTGGAAGGCGATTAAGCATTAATAACTTCTTGGTCACTATTTGAGCGACTTCTAAAACATAAATCCACCACCAAAGATTGCCTAAACCGTTTGAAACATGTCACCGGAATTCATAAACCCTAAAGCAAAAGGGCATACAAGCTGTGACATAGATTCCAATGATCATACCTCATAGAACATAACATTTCGCAATAACTATAAATTATTCCTTCCGTTCCTATTCGCATGGCGGATATTAAACTGCGTTTAAAGTACAATGAGTGTCACATGCAGGAGCATGCGTTAGTTATGAAGGGAAGCCCGTAAGCTGTATACACGAGCGGGAAAAAGAACAGAAATGTAACACACAAACATGTACTATTTTTATAGAACTACATATTTGTGTAGTTCACTGAGTAAGAAGTTCGTGTCGCTCGTGTGCACCTGGGTTTATGTGGGTGTCGTGCCGCGGCTTCCATTGTGCGCGGTGGTCCTTGTATACGCGTGTTCACGTCCTGGGAGCACAGATTGGACATACTCGTTCACCGTGAGGTATTGTCCAAAATATGAAAAAAATGTAACAGCATTGAGCCGAGGTAAAGAACCCGAAAATTCTGGAATTAATGAGAGTACATTAAAAGCAACATTATCCTTGAGGAATGTCAAAACAAATAGATGAGCGTTTATGTTCAGATTCCAGTTAAACTGAATGGAACAATTTTCTAGCACTAACACGCAAGAATAAAATAACATTCTCAATAATAGTTTAAACTTATTCAAATGACGTTTTCCCATGGCAGTTAATTTATGTGAATGGGAGCAATTGGGACGAGCCGGCACCGCGCCCGTTCGGGCCGTCCCAACGGCGATGCGACACGGAAACCACGGGAAAATCGATTCCGAATTGGGACAATATTTTTGCATGCCATTACTTTATTTATATTTCAAATGGTACCCTTTTCCAAAAACTTAGAGTACAATTTTCTTTGTTTCCTCTTTTGATGGAAGATAGCACGTGAGACCGGGTGTAGGTGACTTGCGGTTTTATTCAGAAAAACGTGATTTTATAAGGAAAAGTTTGGTCGAAGCACACCTTATAACATGTAAAAATGCAGTTGAAGTTTCGATTCAGACCACTTTGTAGGCCGTTTTCCACACATGAATATGTATGGACCTAATAAAAATTTGAAAACTGAATGCATTATGAAAAGAAAATGTTTCGTGCTTTGTGTCATCAATACAGACGAAAACATCATAAAAAGCCTCTTTGTTTTTACGACTTTGCCCTTTAGTTTGAAGCAAAAACATTTTAGTGTAGGTCGGCTGGTACGACGTTGTCAGTCGATGACGAAATGAACGCGAGCCTTGCTACGCAGTCACAGCAGTGAGCCTAGCATCAATCAACATAAAGTGGTTGGACCTATGTTGTGTTGCCCACGCGCACCGGGCCTACGATACGATGCAGGGCTTGCAGGGCTGCCCGATCTGAAGAATGTAATTTTACAAATCAGTCACATTCTTTGCAAGGTGCCCAATATTAAAATAAGGTTGTCATCAATAACTAACAATTAACATGAGATTCTGATGTTCATGGAAGAAGAGCAATAGAATGCTCATGATCTTTATGTTACTTCTCCAAATGTTGTTCTGTGTGTCAGTCTGTCTTTTTCACTTTCAGCTATGCTAAGCCCTTAGACTATAATTCTAATTGCGTCTCTGCACAATATATCTCCAACTATACAGCTGTCAGCCCTACACCGTATAGGTCAAGTTGAGCGGGCCGGTCGCGTCGTTCAAGAAAATCGTCCATTTACGCAAATTACACGCAGACTCGAAGGTCTGAGCAATCCCGGCAGCTTTTTCATTACGACGCTCTTGAGCCCGTTTACACGGTCGTTTGTGTGAAAAATGTCCACACGTTCTCTTGAAGATGGGTAAGGATGAGCAACCAATGACAAAGTTACGGCAATTTGTTGATATCTTATTACTGCATGAAGCAATTTCAGAGAAGTCGTTATTAAAGGTATTGTGTTGATCCGAGAAATTGAAGAGGTCGAAATAAATTGCATATCATTACAAACAACTCAGATACTTAACGACCAATTCAACTTTGAAAAGGAAGAGCCAATCTGATTGAATAATGCGAAAAAGAAATGTCCATAAGTGACTAGGGCAACTGGAATACTGGAGACATCTCTCAGTGAGTGGTTGGTCCTCGAGCGGCGGTGCGTTGACTCCCGTGCGTTCCTTAATTGGATAATCATATTCACTCCCGCCCGCTCAGAGCCGAGTATAATGTACTCTGTGGAGCCGAGTTACCAATGCAACTCGCACATTGTCCGCATTGCATACATTCTTGCACATCTAAGATTTCAGGGCGATATAGTGTAGATACACTGAATGTTAAATACTTGTACCTAAAGAGAGCTTTAGGTACAAGTATTTAACATTCACTTGATAAGCCGGTTGTCTCATAGTCTTTCGTCTCTCGCGTTTTAAGAAGGTAGGAAAATGCGTTAGCCTATATTTTACATTAATATTTGTCAATTACAGATTTTTCTGCAAAAAAATTACAAAGGGTCACTTTGTAGTCAAAACAAATCCTGGATCGAGTAAAAAGTGCATTATCGATGGTGCATTCGTAGTGCATCGCGGTTGCGAGCCGACGGCGACGGTATAGTGTTACCGCTCCATTGTGCGGGGACCCATAAAAACTCGGTAACCATATAGCAGTCCCTGATGAGGTCGATAGTCTTCAGAGATTATGTTTGCCTGGTACTGCGGAGTTCAAGTATGGACATAACGGCATTATGGCATTATGCACAAAGGATTCTCTAATTTTGGTATCTATCTGATGGATAGTCCTCACTTGCGAAAGGAACGATGTCTTACAATTCAGAACCAAAAAAATACAATGACAAAGAGCTCTAAAGGAACACCAAGTGATCACTACTTAGAACCAGAGAGCTCGGACTGTAGTAGCATGATATCAGTCGTAGCAGCTGGCTCACTTGTTTTGTACCGCGCTTTGCAATGATTTGAAAATGTAAAACATGCATGTAAGTACTAAGTTGGTATGTACAAGCCGACCCAACATGTCTGAGGACTGGTCGTCTGCGATAGCCGCGCATGAGCTATCTGCCGCGTGTCATCGACCCGGGAAGGGACGGCTATCGACGCGGATTCATGTCAAGAGATCGCAGATACTTCTATTGATCCTGTCGCACTGAGAAAGCAAAGCCAAAGAAAACGGTACTTATGCTTAATTGTACCGGATTTTGCTTTGGCTTGGCTCGTTGAGTCAGCTTGTTGTATTTCTCTGGGAACTCCTTGGTCTGTAGGAATGCGTTTGTGCTTACCGCGGAACTCGACTCAAAAGAGCAGCGTCTGCTGCTGGCGCGAGCAGTTTTGTCTCAAGAAATGTTAGCACAGTTCATTCGTAAAACAAAATGTTTTCGCATTAGGCAGTCTTTGAATATTGGGGTCAGTCCTAAAAGGTCGGCTTTTACGAAAGGTAAAGTAAATTCACGATTGCTGAGTAATGTGGTAATGTAATTGGTCACCCCTTCAACTGCATGTTCACAAGATTACGCACGTAGCAAGTCAGTGTTGTACTCTTATCTCCAATTCGTTAAGTATTAGCTTATGGCCCAAAATAATGAAGAGGAGAACGAAGTGGTATAATATAATATGAAATGTCCACTTACTCGTACAACTCCACGAGCAAAACTAATTAAATTTTTGAGAAGAAATAGATTAATTGAAGAAATATGTAGTCGTAAAAGATCTCCCAATGTTTATACCAATTATTGTAGGAGATGTATTATTATAGTTGCTTCTACTTTTCATTAAATTGCTCGTAAATACCAGGACGGCATGGAATGGTGGTGTTTTTAATAAAAAACGTGCGGAAACCAATTCAATTTCACAATGTTCAGGTATCGGTGTCAGAGTTACCGCATCTTAGCGGTATGCCGCGCAGTACCGCACTCGGTTTCTAGGCGGCTTTACCGCAAGACACATATACTCGCTTTCGACAGGCGGAGTCGGTTAACTCTGTGGTTCACTCACAGTTCTCCAGTTTAGACTGTTATGTGTTATGTATGATGAAATGAAATACAATACGTTTTTTATGTAAAGTTTACATTTCCATTTCCAGTGGATCGCAATCACAAGTTATTTGAAGAAGAAACTTTAGCCAAAATATCTATTTTCGTGTAGACCAATTTCTCCACATCCCAGGATGTTCAAATCATTCACGCGTGCCAGCGTGTCTAGACTCGGTTATCATTTTCACCCAATCCGAGTGGCTCTCTCTCTCGAACACTCAAATTCCTTACATTTGCAGGCATTGCGTTGCGTTGCAGCGAGCGATCTATCACGTTCGTCCACTCGACGTTGACGCAGCGGAACAGCGCCGATCACGTCAGTGGACGTCAACACTTACACTAATTTTTAAGGCAGTGTACACATTGCTTTTTTTTTGCCTGAAAGTGGGACATCGTGGACGCAGCGCGTTTATATGCATGTGTTGCAAGATGAAGAGAGCGGTCTCCTAAAACCTACAATTACAGTCTCAGTTCCACCGCATGCACATTGATTGTTAGAGTTAGTTAAGTTGTAGTTGTACTGCGTATATAGTACATTTTGGGAAACTAATTTATGTTCGCAGTGTTTATCTGCAGAAGGAATGAAAAGAATGATTGGATACTGGTTTTCGACGACTACATTTATTACACATGCGCCCAGTTAGTCAACACACAGGACCAACACGCTGCTTCTTGTAACCTCACTAAAATAGAAACAAAAAGGGCAGGCTCTGGTTACCGTCGCTCGACGCACTTCCACGTAAAAATATAAATTGCATTCACAAACAAACCGTGTGTAAATACCTGAATAGTAGACTTTAACACGACGGAATAGAGTTCTTTTTGTTTGTTTATATTTAATGGTTTCAATAGGGCAGCGAAGAGGGGAGTGTAGTACAAGTCAAAAGTTACGAGAGTTCTTGAAATGTTATGTTTTATTCCGATTATCGATACTGATCAAGTAATGCAAAGGCTAATCGATCATTTCTTTAAATCAATAAATCAAATCGTTCGACACGTGTCTGCGAAAGGTCGACCATTGAATATTAGAATGACATTCACATCTCATCGATTTAATAACAATGCGATACAATATTGCAACAGTGCAAAACCAGTATTAATTTCATTCACAAACATCTTGCGAAATTCAATTTGCAAACTTTAGTTAAGCAATTGAATTTCGCAACTTTAGATAAGCACGGAAATTAATTGTTAAGCAAATTGACACTCCGCGTCAATTCGCTGGGTTATAGCCATGTCATACAACTGTCAGTGCATGACAGTAGTGATTTGAATATAATTATTGACAATATAAGTAGGTAGGCAATTTGGTTAACAATTAATTTCTCTGACTTTATAATGTGTTTGTTGCAGATCTTTAGCTCTTCATCGCCATCTCTTATAAACTTGAGTGCACACTGAAGGGCGTCGCAGCACTCGCAGCGGAAGCCCCCGCGCTGCGCCTCTGCGCGCTGTTCTTTATGTGTTCATTGATGAATTGAGTGCACTCGATCACTGTGTACCTCACAATACTACTCAACGTATGAGCTGTAGAAGAGCCACTTCATACGATGGAATCAACCAAGTCTGGCAAATAATGTACGAACTTTACTGTAGGTGGCAAAAATGAAATGACACATTTGTATGAAGAAAAGTAGATAAGTATATTCTATTCTATCGTAGAACTCCATAATGTAGCAGAACTACCCCTAACCCAAAAACAACGATCTTCAATCATTCGATCAATGATTGAAATTTCGGTACTTACGTAGGTAAAACATGCAATCAGCAGTTCAGTAGTAAGCGTAACCACAGATCATGTGTGGCGTAAGCGCTTACCTATATCTTCACTTCACCATAATAAAGTTGCGCGATCCACGCCCGTGTGCACGCAGCTTTGTGTTGGACTGTGAGCTTTAGCAACGCATCGTTAGCAATGTTCGACAGATCGACGAGTGCTCGAAGAAAGATCGCTCCATATTCACTGATGATTTATTTATATTCATAGCACCGAGTGATTTCGACATCTCGACTAAATCGTAACAGTAACAGTTTAGAAGTATTGTTTGAGAACGTTCTGTTTCTACTTGCTCAAGTGACTCAAGGCAATGTATGATGTACTAATTTACTAAATTAATTAAGTGAAATAGTAAAATGACGGCGAAGACAAAAATAAGGAAGCCAAATTCAAATAAAGAAGAGCAAACACCTGAAATGTGTCTAAAACAAGGTGATTATTTTATAATCGCTGTGGTAACGGTAAGCTGCATTGTGTTTCAACCACATAAACTATAAAACATTTCTTCAGCAGTCACAGGATATTTTAAGCACACAGTTCACACACAAGATGCAGAAACCACATCACATCGTTACAATAGTTTACATATCAATTCCTCTCTACACTCACAGAATCATGTAAACATAGGACAGGACTTCAAACACCAACGCGTACGGCGCGTACGCAGCTTCAGTCGCAGCACTCGCAGCGCAACGCAAGCACATCCGCCTGGCCGTCGGTCGTCGGTCGCGTCGTGGAGTGCACGTCAATGTTTACGACCCGATATACGAGCGTTTGAACCCAAACCCACGCGCACTATTTAATGTTCCTGCAGGAACGGTAGTAATATCATAAGAGTAGTAAATACTTGCAGTATGCACAAGAATGGACTAAACGAAAGATTTATATTGTCTGATTGGTCGTTTTAAACAAAGTATCCATCATTTAGGTAGCATCCCTGATATTTAGTGCGTTGTATTTAATTCATTGTTTTTTAGGGGTATGAGGAACAGGGTGTAAAGTTCACTCATCCCCCATAGAAAAGGGAGGATCCTCCAACCAGACGGGTGTTGTGTCTGGCGGGCAACTGCCCAATGATTGATATTGGGTTTTTGTATATATGTTCACTGCACGGTAAACTCTAATTGTGCGATTCAGGATTTATGTGACGTCAGGATTTTTGTGTGACGTCAGGTCTTCGATGCGTAGTTCGCATGTGGCGATGTAGATACCGCCACATCACTCCCCTCCGGAGACCGGAGGTCGATAGTGGGCTGAGTCTTGTATCTTGCGATGCTTGCCAGTGCCAGTTGTGGTTTCAGTGAGTCGGAACCGGGTGCCGCATTGTTCGCGGTGGGTCGGAACTGTTTGCGGCGATTGTGGTGATTCCCCAGTGGCTCATGGTGATGAGGTTGAGGTGATTGAGGTGATTCCCCAGTGGGTCGGGGTGATGAGGCTGAGGGTGATGACCAGGAATGCGCGTTCGCTGCATGCTGGTGGTCAGGATACCCGTTGACGCCTCGGGTGTTGGCTTGGCTGTGTGACTCGCCTCACTGAACGCTTGCGGGAGTGATGATGATGACGTCACGCTGGAGTAGTTGCACGAAGGCTGCGTTGACGTTCATATTCGGGGCCACCAATTTAGGGGTATGAGGAACAGGGTGTAAAGTTCACTCATCCCCCATAGAAAAGGGAGGATCCTCCAACCAGACGGGTGTTGTGTCTGGCGGGCAACTGCCCAATGATTGATATTGGGTTTTTGTATATATGTTCACTGCACGGTAAACTCTAATTGTGCGATGCAGGATTTATGTGACGTCAGGATTTTTGTGTGACGTCAGGTCTTCGATGCGTAGTTCGCATGTGGCGATGTAGATACCGCCACAGTTTCATCTTTTTCATCTTAACCATTTTCATGCTGCATATAATAATAGGTCACCTCTTCTCATAGTATTTCCTATTTCATACAACCACATTGCTGCCGCCGCTTCATCAAAGCACCACCAAGTTCTAGGCGCTCCAGTGAACGGCTAGTAATGTGCACGCTGCATGACATCTCGACGAGTCCTAACAGTTTGCCATGTCGTATGCCATACGGTCGTAGGTCGACGGTAATTAGTGTGTAGGACACGTTTGGTAATAAGTGTTACAATAAATAAAGTAGAATTGTTGTTGCAGGTATAATCATTGAACGTTTTAAAGATGTTTTATGTAGTCGGCCAGTTGAATTGTCAATTTGATTTGTATGCGCGTGCAGTGCAGACTATACAATCGCATACGCATAGTATGGTGCGGATTGATGACAAAGATTTCGTATGACTTATTCTATGAGAGCTTCAGTTTTATTAGGGTTACGTTAATCCTACTAATGCTGTAAGTATACCCAATAAGCTTTTCCTCAAGTATCCACTTGAATTAGTTTCAATAATCTCTTTACGCTGGTTGAACAGTTAACGATTAACAACCTACTCTGTCGGGGACTTGTGTAAACAAGTTGATATGCACGTCTGTGCTCACACATTGTGCTTACTGAGTGTCAGTAACGAGGGAAATAGTCCACCGCCAGAGATTACCATACGAACTACTCTCGAAATACGGTAATTTAGTACAGATACGTGATATACTTGTAGCGTGTAGTGTAGATAGTTATTAGTGTTGTCAAAAAGTTATTGGTACCTACTGCGGTTGTTACGCACAATGACTCGGCAGTTTGTTATGCAAATATGAGCGCTACAAAATTAAATGGCTTTGAATGCGGTTATATACCCACTATAGCTGTTGTAAAGTTACCATGGATTTATGATATACCGATTAACAAAGACAACATGTCTTACCAAAGAGGTAGGTAAGCAGACGCTTTTTCTTCACTTCTATGATTCAACTGCGGTTACCCACTGGCTTCAGCATAAATATTATCTTTGCTTCAGCGCCTTCAGCCACATTCCTAATAGACTCTACTAATACGTACCTCATAAAAGCGGCAATCTAAATTATGGACACCTGTTCCATCCAGCACGATTAACAGCTGATCTTGTGACGAGCAGCCATTATTTTTAACCGATTCATAAAATTGTGCCAGCTGCGTAAATTGTTAACTCGAGTGCACTCACAATGGAGGGTAACATCAGTTCACAGATCATCGAGCAGCGACGGTTTTGTACAATCAGTGGCTGGTCGAGTGATTTTGGTGTTGAAAGTGAACGTGATACCTCCTACCGTTCCTGGTCTTCTGGTAACTTGTGCCAGGATGTGGACCGACTGGAAAACCAGTTTTTTCCGAGAGTGGATGAAAATTTGCCCATTCCTATTCAATCAGCATTTTCTTCTTCAGCCTTTTTTAAACTAGTATTTGCTGTTACATCTATTGTCCACATATATTTCTAGGATGACTAAATCTTATAATCCCACTTTCCCAAATCCCCGTTTTTTTTGCCCCGTTTTTCATAAAATCACAGAGAGTTCTGACTCCTGAGTGACAAAACTGAATGTGACACCTCTGCCTGCGCTTGTACGCCTGGTACTTGCTACCTGCATAAACCGATAACCTATTGGCCTCGCCGTTTAGTACCCGACGCGGCTATTGTTTTGCAAGTCAATGCTATTAAAATGGAGATTCTGCGCTGCAAACCTACTCTTGATGGAAACTATGGTTTGCGGTGAGGCGAAGTTACATTTGCACTCATGTGTTTCATTCGGGCAATGCATACATACGATGCATGTTGGGTATCATAAGGTCCTCTTGAATTTAGTTTTACCGTACTTTTTCTTCGGTTTATAGTTTTCACGTATAGGTTTTAGTTTTACGATTCCTTTTGAGCAAAGTTTATTTCTGTAAGTAATGGTAGGGTAGCCCCCTGGAAGACATATGTGCGGCCAGATGTCCGACAAGGCTATCTTTAGAAACAATTGGACTAATCATTATACACATGCGTTTTTGTTCCATCAGGTACGCGGTACGTCGTATGACACTCCAACACATGTTTTTTTCTTATTGTCGCCATTTTTTGTACGAGATATTGGTCGAGGAATAATTAAGCTGTTTTTCGACCTTGTTACTAGATGAATCAGGGTCACATACCAGATACCTAGACATTATTTGATATTAATCCTCTTAAACATGCACGGACGTGATAGTCATTCAAATGCAACGCAATGCAATCACCAAACTTAAACAATGTTAATCGTGATTTACTGATTATGTCCGAAATCACAGAGTATATTTTTCTTCTTAATTCAAGGCAAATTATTTCAGGTCCATTCGTATCCTACAAATTGGGAAACTAAAACATGGGTTGACTTGACTGGCACCAACCCACATAAAATCCTGATTGTAATTAGATAGCCATTGACTTCCTACTGCATGATGATATTCTAGTCCTACCTATATCAGTAAACACGCGAATTACTAATCAATGTGGTTGACTTGATTGTTGAACTGCACAATGCAAGCTCTAACTTAGACAGATGACTGTTTTATTGGCCATTGATATTATGATCATCGCGAAACTGGAGCGCTACATAGTGGTGCTAATTAGAACTTATTGTTCACTAATTGATGTGGGAGCACTCCGTCCTACTACTAGCTTGATGAAAACATTGTCAACCATATACCTACACGACAATCTTTGGCGCGACCAATCCAGAACGGAACGAAGAAAACGCCTTTAGATTCAAACATGATTGCTCTTGTTAGTAGTTGATAGAACAATTTTCTAGCCTATTATGATAATTGAATAAGAGCAAGTATCGCTTATAAAGACATGACCACTTGTCCAGCAGTATTTATTGCATTGAAATTAGCTAATTGAATTTAATGCTTACAAACGGTACCGCTCTTGAACTATAAAATAGCGTCATAAATATTTGCCGTACAAGGCAGCGAAGCGCGCGCATTGATCCATATCGTCGCCGTCGCGTCGGTCGATTCGACACATCGCAGATGAAATGCATTTGTACTTTGTAGTAAACTCAGCCTTCCCCGCGGTCACGTTTAAATTAAATATTCAATGTTGGTTATATTGTCTAAGTTAATCGGATTATAGTCCTAATCACGCCTTTTAAATTAGATCTCGCCTTGTAACATAAATGGTAATCAGCGGATTGTAATGCAATTAGCAATGAATAAATTGTCATCAATATTGGTGTGTTCACTACGTGCAGTCACACAGATGCTGGTTAACTAAGATTAAGCTTAAGATATCATTGGGCAATAACTGTTGGCTGAATTTAATCAGTTATTCGAGTAACTTAGCATACTTAATCGTCGTGGGACTCTCCACACATTGCTCCCTAGCCAGGTTTCGTCACCGACTTTGGTGTAGACTCCTTCAATGCTTTCAGTTTTCAACCCCAGAATCATTTGCTTCGTTAGTCTTTTAACTACAATGGCGTCTCTTAGTCTTGAATAGAATAAGAATATTTTTATTTGCATTACTTATAGCTTAAGCTTGAACAAAAATGTGAGCTATTCCCACATCCTTTATTCTTATTGTTTCATGATTTAAAAAATGAAATCACTTTGCATTAAAAACAGTGTGAATAACATCACTATTAATGACTACATTTATTTACACCAGCGTCCACAAATCACTCTTGTCCAACTAGAAAGCCGTGGATGTTTTCAACACTTTTTCACGGCTCTAATTGTTAAGAAAGTACGTAACGTGTGGCATTATCTGTAATATCGACTGTCCACTGTCCATCCACATCCACTCTCTACTGAGAGAGGGTGTTTTCTAATAGCCGTGACTCTGTGACGACACACCGGACAGAATTGGAAACGAGACAGATTTCGCGCTAAACGTCGTAAATATAGGCATATGTTTATAGCATAGTGGGTATTTATGTACCATCTAATAGGCGGGTCCGGTCCGCATGCATGTGCTCTCGCTACTTCTTGTCACAGCATCACTTTTCTCGAGTGCACACATTAGGCTTTTCACTTGTTGTTTATAGCTGCCGTGGATGGTGTTTAGATTTCTGACGCGCTTCAAGTCGAGTAGCTGCAATGGCAATTTGCGATTGTACCTAGGTCCTAGGCTCCTGAAATTTTTGTGCCATGAAAGAAGTTGTAAATCTGGATTATATGATACAAAAACCGAAGGCAAAACAGAGCTCTCATATTTTCCCTCGAAAATGATATGATAAAGATTCACATTAATTAGGTGATTTTTTATCATAAATCAGTCCAATGATAACAGTTTCAAAGCACCTTGCAGTGCAGATGTGCTGCGCGCGGTGCGATGCGTGTGCGCCGAGAAAGTGCAGCAGTAATTAAATTGGGCGGCATCGCAGCCGCAGCACACTTAGCACGGAAAGCGGAACTGATGATTGCGTCACACGCCACAACATCTGCTCACACTGGGTAGGGTTGCAAAACATTGCTTAGATGTTCTCGTGATCTTCATTATCACACGAGGCTAAATAGATGTAAATAGATTTTGGGCACGTTAAGTAGGTAATCTCGAAGGTGCTACAAGTGCTATTAGAAAAAGTTTTGTGGGTGGACTAAGGAAGTTATGATTATTCAGACGCAATAAAAAATATAAGCCAGTAATTACTTTCAAGTTCTTTAGGCCACTCTTGAACTTTCCCAAAAGTTGAAGCTAACACGAGAATGAAAGTAGAGCGTCAGCCCTACACTATCACCGAGTGAGCCGCTCTTGATAACAATGAGGGAATAGTGAGCATCGAGGGAGTGGGTCGACGAACAACGTGCACTTACCTCGGATTCACTGATCAACACGCCAATATCGAATGGAAGCAAATAACGCTGCATTTGTGTGCCCTTCATCTACGTCCTTCCTTAGAAGATTCGAGATCTCTAAGAAAAAAAAAAGAGTGTAGAATAAAGAATGTGAGAAACGTTTTCCAATAGGCCAAGAAAACAATCAAATCGGTAAATTCACTAATAAGACGGTCACGTCACAATCAGGCACTGTGACATGATGACATAACATTCGTCTGTCTCCCGGAGGAGTTACGTCACTCCTGCCACCGGCGCTACGCCGGCACCGCTGACACTTTGATCCCGCTGACAGCCGTGAAGCGGCTTTCAATCACATCGCGAGTAATGGACCAGAGTTAATGAGGTGGCCGATTCGCTTCTATCAATACAATGGAGACAGGACGCGACCATTGAGAAATTTGCGAGTAATGAAATGTAGGGCAATTAAGGATTGATACGCGATTTAGTATAAAAGGGACCAATGAGTCGAGGACAAGCAAGACAGAAGTAGAAGAAGTTAGGACAAAGAATCAGCACGTGGAGGTAAACGAATAGACATATAGCGGTACTAAACTAACGAAAACGTCGAGACCGAAATCTGAGAAAAAGATGAATACGAAACCTTTGTAACAGTAATAACTACTTAAGAATATTGAAAGCGCCCAGTAACTACATATGTTTGGTTCGGAAATTAATGAAGCGGAACTAAGCCATCAAGGAACATAAATGAAGACGTTTGTAGACGTTTTATTGCAACGATTTCCAATCTTAGACAGTAAGGTAAGTAGAAGTACATAGGTAATCGTAAACAGTGAGACGTGCGCGCGCGCGTGCTGAAGTATTTATGACAACAAGTGAGAGCGATACTGAACTACCATAGATCAAGAGGAGCAAAAGGTCAGCAGACCATAATGTTATATAGTATCTGCCACTAATCTAATGTTCTATACCGCAGCTATTCTGAATCGACTGTCTGTATCTGAATCGTATCCCCAATCAATATAAAGCAACGGCTAAATAGACCCGGGCGGAGAAAATGTTCGTAGAAAAAACTTTACAAATTTTACGATCAACCCGCCGACGCGCCTTCGGCTAGGAAATAAAGAAAGGTTTTACGTCTTTCTCTGTAAATTCAGAGTAAATATAGGGAGCAGGGACGCAGAATGCAAATGAGCCTCTTTACAAAATCGCTGTTCTGTACCTTTTTATTGTATGGTAAGTGGCAGTAATCCCTCAGTAGGAGTTGGTCGGAGCGTCGTCGCTCGAGTGCCCAAAATGGCGCGGACGCCCATTGCGGCAGCGATAAGCGGATAAACTCAGCATTACCGTATTCAGGGCGCGTGTAGAAAGCTGCCCAATACACTGTGCCATTAGAATAGGACTCTCGACTCTAAACACAAAGGTTTAGAGTACCGACCAACTATTCGCGTTCAGTTCCGTAATAAGATCCAATTCCGCTCCCAATGGGCGCAGTACATAGTGCGCTAGGTTAGTTACGTAAGCGTCCTTTTTAAGTTTAATTGCAGTAAATGCAGCCGTTTGTCGCAAATTGTGGATGTTGTCGCACTGTGCACTGTCCCCATTCCCACCGTGTGGAGCAGCAGTGAACCAGGTATTTTTGTTCGACTAGCCATAAAGGAATGGTTTATGACTTTATAACAGTTATGTATGTATGTAGGTGAGTGTGAATAGGTTCCGTTTGTACCATATTCGTTACATATTGTTATAATAAAAGAAATTGCTCTGAGGAGAGGAGTGAACATCTGAACATACAACAAAGCCTGGGGGGTCGATAGCAAAACCAGGATTCGACAAAGAATTCTTTTCGATTTTGATTATATTTTTTCGAAATAAATAATGTTGAAAAATTTCAGAAACTGATCGAAACTAAATCAGTTTTTAAGGATGTAATTTTGCGTCTTGACCCTACTGACTTCGTTCTTAATTTATCAGTTCCAAATCATATCACCGTATATGAGTCACCTCTACTCTAGATCTACGCTGCTATTGTTCCATTGTCAGGTAAATAGTGAACAGCACGATTATCTAACATTATCTCAACGGTGGCGAGGTCGCATTCCGAGAAGGGTTCTGCTGGCCTCGACTGACCATAGCGAGATAGTACCTAATAGTAAGCGTGGTAGCGGCTACCGTCGCACGCGCCACTCATTAGGTAATTGATTACGATTAGACCTTACTTTGTATTGAGTACTTAAAGTTAAATGGCCTTTAATCTAATATTCCCATTGTTTCTTTATTGTGGTTGGTAACTTTAAGGTCATTGAAGGGAAGCAATCATTTTAGGAAGGAAATTATCTGCATGAAAGGCAGCACGATTTTCAAGTACCAAAAGTATGACATGATGATGAACCGATGACATCCCACATCGTAGACTCGTAGTACTTATAAGTTTGACAAATGCATCTCATGAGTTCTACTGTCTACAATCTTAATGTTGTCACAATCATCCTGCAGTGAACGATCAAAATTCACACTGCATTTGTGTAAACACTGTAATGAACAAGATTCTGTAGCTATTGCTATTCCTTTACTCGACTGTATTTAACTCCTCTCTCAATTGCCCCATATTCTCCGCTATTTTCTCCTCAAGTGGGGCAATATAGCTCGGAACACCACTTTCCCGCAGTCGGCACTGTGTCTAATTCCTAATGGCTCGCTTGGGGAAAATCTTCTTGCAGTCCGATCAACACCTTGCGTGAAGAAAATGGATTAGGTACTTAATTGTTTTACTAACATATTCTTATAGTCTGTCTGTAACATATTCTTACAGTCTGCCTGTAACATTTGTTTAAGTATAATAATTATTAATTAAAATAGGTACTTACCTAACACTTATTAATTAAAATATCTGTCTCATCCTAGGTATATTCAACGGTGACCTGTAACAAAAAGAAAATATCCGTTGTTTATTTTGAGTGCTTACTAACAAATTACCTACATTCATACAAAACACAAGTTTATCACAATAATTTTGCGCAGATATCAAAAGCGTTTATTCTTCTGAAATCAAAGCAAGCCACCAATCATCTACCAGGGAACCAAGAATTTATAAGGAGCAGCTCTGATATTGATGATCAATTTTGAATCAGAGCAACCCGTGTTCCGGGGCGGGTGACCGGGGTGCCCCAGCCGGGCCGGGCGTGGTACCGCAACGTAAATCAAACCGGAGGAACCGCGACTTTCTCCGGTCAATGCCTGCTGCAGACATATTCACTAACCACTAATACTAATACCACTACCGATCTCGTTTACACTGATAATACCTACCTACTCACGACCATACTCTGCAGTGCATCTGATTTTCATAAATTGTTTGAAAATACAGACGTGTCATATTTAACGATTCCTGCGGTTAGTTACGATGGTTTAGGAAAACCTAATGAAAGTCAAGCAAGGTTTCTTGGCACCTACACCTCACATAATTGATTCGACACCTGCTAAGGCAATTATTAATTATGTTCTGACGTCAATCTGCACAAATGGAATGTAATCATTCAAATCGCGGTGTTGTTGAGAATATAGCATACAATTTTTGTCCAATTGTCCATTTGCTGACGGAATTTGGTCAATTTTATTTGCACTTACGATTTACAATAAAATATCGATTCATTATTAGGATTTATATAGCGTATGAAATGTCTTTTATAGGAAAATTAAGAGCTCAAAACACGAACAATACACGTGTAAGGCCGTTCCATATTTCCACAGACAACCGGTCTCGGCAGTCAAGTAAAAAATTTAAATAATGATTAAATTCTGACTCTTCTACTGCTACTCTGGTTCATGAGCATTCATTATACTTACTCATTTCGTGTAACCAACTCACTTCCTCGTGCGACGATAAGCCTGGCCCGGACGGGAAACATACAGGATTATGGAAATGTTTATTGCAATCGGAAAACTCGATCACTGTTAGATAACGAGTCGATATCGATTGCTCGCTATTACATACCACTGTTACCACTGTTACGAGTGCTTCCGATCTCATTTACGGTGTTTATTCGTCTCATAACCAATTTGTTTCTATTATTTTATTTAAGTACCTACTTAGCAATGTTTTTGTCTGCAATTTATTAAACTAAGTACATATTATACAATTTCTGAGAGTTTTAAAACTTTAAAGCCATTAATTTACATCTAAAATGGAGATTTCGTTATTAATTTGATGCCATGACAGGATATTTTTCTGGTTTTAAAAAAACTTTACTTTGAACTGAATTAAGCAATTAGTTATCATAAATATCGTTATATTATGTAAAGTTTGCTCAATGACCGGAAGCTCTCTCTACTCTAACGTAACTTTATTTACTATCTGTCCTTTTTGCAACAAAGTATTATGTAATTAATTAGTATTAATGTCAGATAATAATACCAAATTAACATACTTCATTTTAATTTGGTGCATTTTATTAAATATAAAGTACAGTCGGTGTCAAAAGTTAACTAACACCATTTTTATATTTGACGAAATTCAGTACTGAAACAATCTTATTTGTAGGTAAGTAACGATGATGCAAACTCGTTAAGTAGGCACATGAACGTTTGCATAATGTTAATAGTAAACAATTGTAGGTAACAATAATTTACTTTCAACGCTTTTTACAAAATTATAATAATGTTGACACTAATATGCTTGATAATTTAAAAGAATTTCCATAACGCCGAAATTCCCATTATATCAAAGAGCCAATTTTTCAGTCAAAATCCTTTAGTTCAGCTTTCTAACATTTAAACTTTCTTCTCTACACCTGTACGCTTACTTAACTGTTGACATTGAAGTTATTAGCGACCACATAATATGCTATCTCAAACATAAAATAAACTTTAATATGCCATGTTTAAACAATAATTTGCATAGTGATTGGTCGGAAGCTGTGATAAATGTCGAGTGACCCGGCGCGCGCGCCGCTGCCAGACAAATAACTAAACAAACATGCACCGTGTCCACTGCTGCGCACGATACGATCACTAATATTTGTTCTGCTTCAAAGTGCCACTCTGTCGGATGCACGGCCGAGTGTTTGTGCCAGTTGAATACATAGGTAACTGCAGTTGAAATTATACCGTTAATGACTTTTGGAATTGCGAATTTTATTGAATTTTAATGACAGATGTCATAACAGAAAAAAGTTTTCCTGAAGCGTTCATAGATTGGAATAGCAAACATATAAATTAGATTTGACCGAGAAGAAACTTAAGACCAGCCATCATTCAGCCAAGCATCGAATACAAATCCAAGAGCTTTCAAGACAGTTTCACCTTCCTGGCGCTGCTTGAGTACTCTATTTTTCCTATCGCTAAGTAAATTCTTGAAAACAACAATTCAATCTTACTTTTATAATAGTTCACCGTACGAGGGGCACAGTTATCTAAATCGGTTGTATTGTAATGGACACAGGTACAATCGCCGACAGCAGTGCTCGCCTTGACCGTGACGGCGCGCGTCGAGAGTGAAACCGTTGTACAGTCGCGGCCGCCACTGACACGCACCGCGCTGCTCTGTACCGTTTCACCGGAGCCGATAGACTTTGTTGTGCCATTAAAACAGTGCTGATGCAGTCATGCAGAACTGAAGTGATTTCGCAAGAATGGATGAAGGAGCCATAGGGTAGACCGCAGTTCCACAATACATTACAGATCGTAAGAAACGAGAGATTCTTATAACCAGTGCACCTGTCAATATCGTAATTAGATAACCGTTCTTGTTCTTTGATCTACTTGTATTGATTCATAGTCTCATACACATCACAGACTTCATCAAAATACCTTGTTCTAGCCATGAACCAATGATATTTTTAAGGATATTTTCTTAAAGTGGTCCAATGAAATCTTGCAACACAGTTAAAATAGGTAGGTACAACGCGATTAGCGTTCCTTGCTTCGAGTCACTTAAAATTTCGCAACATGCATTATGGCCCGTGCTCACCATAGACCACACAGTCATAGCTTTTAATGAGTCTCCCTGTGTTAAAGATCATGACCAGCAGATACTTGTGGCGCTAATTGTAGACAACTCCTATTAACATGAATCACGCAGGCGTTTGAGATAACATCGAGAGATCAATTACAATAATAAAAGTTTGGAAGACAAATGAAAAAGAGTATTTAGCATAAGCACAAAAGATGCACATATCTAACAAGCTACGAGCTATGTTACATGTGAGATGAAGGAAAGTGCGACACGGAAGGAAATATGGATGAATAATTATGTATGAATATGAGGCCACTTCCATTTTAGTACTTAGATAGTGAGGTACCTACATGAAGTTTAGAAAAGTGAGGAAAAGTTAGACTGTTTTCTCCGCTGCTGAAAATATTGAAAGGACAGAAAATATTGAACTATTTTAAGATTACAGGCACTGGATGTTAATCCTTCTAACTAGTGGTGTATTCTCGTCGATTATAGTGCAACAGGTGGGATTCCAATTTTCCATAACGAATTTTCCAGATTAGATTCGAATAGTTCCGTGTCGGGTCGGGCCCAAGTGCAGGAAAAAGGTGGGTAACTGATAGATTCTCACAGGCCATAGACTTTACATCAAACCAAAACGATCTCCACAGGCCAATCTCAAGGATCACCAATTATGGTCGGACTATGTGTAGGTACTCTCATCCGACCATAATTGATGAGTTTCTCGTTGTCTTATTTGAAGTTAATAGGTATTATGCCTAAATGCTGTATTCCATAATTATGATTCAGTCTTATGAGGGATCACTTCTCAATCATACTCATTAGTTCCTATTGTGATTAATTCCAGACAAAGTAACACTGTCTATGAGCAACGTCTTACATTCGGTAAGAGTCACATTTTGCGTGTCACGCTTTGTATTCGTGGCCATTGAACGCGAAATGACCATACGATTACCATACGAGGCATATTAATGACGCGCATTGAATACAATGTATTTACTACTTACTAGTACTCACTACATTGTTGTTTGTAGCAATGCCCTCATTTAACATTTGCGTGCAAACAAATAAATAGTTAAATAGTTCTGTCTAGGACTGTACTTTTCTGCTAAAGCAACATTAATTTGGCAAATTGTTACGCGTTTGACGAATTGTTTTTGAGAGTTTGTTATGTTTAGCAAACAACTTAGGGTTTTTTTTTAATAAACGTAACTTAAAGTTATAACTTAAGTGACGGTCAAACGTCAAAAATGTATGGTTAATCAGTCGCTAATCATTACTTAACTACAGGCTGTAAGGGTAAACAGTCTTGTCATTCAAACCATGGGTAGCTGTCTTAAATATAAAAATAAATGACCGAAAACAACAAAAAAAAACCTTATTTTCATTAAAAGATTTTAAAAAGTTTCTATCCGACACCGTGCTCGCTAGCGAAACAGCTGACTAATTGACGGAGGGGTCGCGCTCGCGGCCGGTCAGGTCGCGTCCCTCACCTCCCGCCCGTGTTGAGACGCAAGTTCGTTGCCCTAGCGCATGGGGCAACGGACTTGCGTCTTTTGTGGAAAAATGTAGTTTAAAAAAAATGAAAAAAAAAGTTGTAATTTTCCATTGATTTTACGTTCTATAAATGAAACCAAACCACTGGTTGCAAGGATAACGGTGTTTACCCTAACACCCCGTATAAGCAACGTTTATACATAAACACCTGATTGATTTTTGCAAACTAAATGAATTGAGGTTTCGCATTCCTAATATTTTTTTCTCTCATTGAAATAGACATTTCTCGAATGGCATTTTCAATCATACCTTTATACATACTTTAATTCAATTAGTACTATAGTAGCAGGTATCAGAAAGGGATGCGTCGTCATTCGTCTAACGTGGTCTAACCTGAAAGTTGGACCCGCGCCGCGGCAGACTAGGACCGCATAAGTAGGTAGATATGCAAGTTTCCTGCATATCGAAACTTCCTTCATCTTTGTCACAGCATGAAATGATGAAGTATTTTCTAACTTACATAACCGGCAGTAATTTTCTATAGAATTCACATTAATTGACCCTCAAGGTCCACAGACTATACAACCGCATGCTCTTGATGTATGTTAAGAAGTTTTCACTTTCCCCGCACGTGCTTGATGACTTGAATTTTATAAGCATACATTTACCATCATTGATATAATGATCACAATATGCTGCACGTGACGTACGAGCTTGAGCTGACTATGATACAGTGATGTTCTCTAGAGAATAAGATACAGAAAGTTATTAGGAGTCGTTAGTACTTTTAATGAAGCATTTAGTCTAATTAAAGAAAAATCTACTCTTCAAAGGATAAAACTAATATAACAAAAAAAAAACATTTTATTTGACGTCTCAGGCTTATCCACTTAGGTATCAATCAATAATTATTGCAAAATGCTAAGTTTGAGATATATTATTATCTCAAACTTAGCATTTTGCGTGACACAGAAGCACAATGTAAGGAAAAACATGAGGAAAGTGACTTTTTAGAAAACCAGTAGCCACGATATCGTTTTGTTATCCCTGTTGGTTGTAAATAAAAGATAGTCAATTTGTCATCCTTCTCACGTGGCTAGAGCAAATAAAGAAAACGCATCGTTCATCGCCGACGATGGTTATACCTAACGTAAAATGAATGTTTGCTACAGCCTGCTCTACAGAAACACGCTAAATATTAAATTGGTTTTGAAATTGAATATTGTTGACTTTATTTTGAACCTGGATGTGTGAGGCACACGACCAAATCTTTACATGCGTTTTGCGAATCAGATTTAGCGCTGCCATATGCATCTATGATATAGTTGGTACTTATTCTGTACATTCTCATTTCGTGCTGTGATCCAGTTATGCTGCGCTTGCGCTTGATAATGTCACTGGCGTCAAGGGCATCGCCCCCCGCACTAATAAGGTTAATTACTATCTTAAAAATGCTTGTAGTAGCGCCACATTGGAGGTTGTTGCGAAATTATTGGAAACGAGAATGTGCTAAATGGACAGTTGTTCTCTGCAATCATGTCAATATTCGAGGTATTGACGAAATATTTTATGGAGCTTAAGAAATAATTGAGACAGACGCCTTTAACTTTAAAAAATAATAAAATTACGTGTAATTCAGATAATTACTTTTTTTTTAATTTAGTTGTGAAGTCTGCAAAAATACAATAATAGGTACTTATATGTACCAGTTACAGAAAATACGAAATTACAATTACAGTTAGAAAAATAGGTCGATTTTATTAATGAAAACTCGCCAATTTCAATTCTCTCTCTGTTATTCTCTTTTTTCACTTCCCAATTATTTTTTCTTTTTTTCTTATAAGTTTTTTTTCTTTTCTGTTACGAAATATTTACCTGTATTGTAAACTAGTATTGTAATAACTATTTATAGGTAATTAAAACGATAATTATTAGGTTCTATGAATATATAACCAAAATCAAAATAAACTTCTACTGAGCTGCCGCTGACTATACCTACCTACTAACATAAAAGTGTGACTTTGGAGTTTTGCAATTCATATAATAAATGGATTACAATAATTCTATTGCGCGTAATGATCTGAGAAAAGTTAAAGTACCATAAAAGAAAAAGACAATTTATTCACCTAATATTACGAAGGTGAAACAAATAAATAATAAAAAAACACATCAACAAACGTAGCTGTAGATCGAATTACCGCAGATCCATAGAAACGAGAAAAGGGAAACAAAAAATAGAATGTACTAGTCCATTTTACATTAGATACCAGTGTTATACGCACGCAGTACATAATTCATTATGTTTATTTATGTAATTTACGTAATCGCTCAGAAAGTGGAAATCGTAGCGAAAGCGAATGATACCGCCTGTCACAAAGTTCGGAGACATTCAAACATTGGTAATACATTCATTAAAATAATCCAAGATTCAATCAATTTATTTAACTTAAAGACTTATAATATCTACTAGCTATTCGTGCCCGGCGTCGCCTGGGTGTAATTCCGACTTTTCCGGTGGATTAACAAAAACATTTTTTCATACAAACCTTGTCCAGATACGAATACAACAAAAAAAGTCAGCCAAATCGGTCGAGCCATTCTCTAGTGATGAACTTTCTTTCATACAGGCGACAATTGATTTTTATTTATGTACTTAAAATAATCTAAACGTTAATTCATGCAAGCCTAGTACTTTTTTTTAGTTAAATCCTATTAGTTATTACTATCGTGAATTCATGCGACCCTAGTACTTTTTGTTAGGTTACAGCTCGGAAACTGCACAATTTCTTGTAAACATATTATGTTTTGACGGTATTATTAATACCGTCAAGCATGCACCACGTAATACGTGGATAAAAAAAAAAATCATAAGTGTTAAATCCATAATATCTTTTGATTCTGCAGGTCGATTTTGATGAAATAAAGACTAAATGTTACCCACAATAAAGCTTCTTATTGTTCAGTAATTCAATTTGGAATCCAATGAGTGGCCTTTACGTGATGCGCTCACAAACGAACAAACAAACAGACAAAAATTTCAAAAAATGTTTTTTTACTTTCTATTACTTATTTTTCGCGGCTTCCAGTACGTTTTTTTGCAAAAATCTTTAATGTTAAAATTAAAATAAAAATCTTTTACACGGACCGTTTACGATTTTATTATATGTATAGATAACAATAATGATGTACAAGAGAAAATTATCTAAGGGCATCAATATTGTTAAAATAAAAAAAAGTAAAAACTGAATTAAAACTCTTTGGTATATTAAAATAGTTTTTGTATTTGATTAAAGAAAATTACACAGCATGTCCAAATATTTCATGAAAATAAATACATTGAGGATAAGATATATGTTTATCATAGTAAAAAGAGAGTGCGTGGAGTTTCTTGCCCGTTCTTCCTTCTTTTGACAATTTAAAAGTTCCTGTAAATGGTTTAATTGAAATAAGTGCTTTGAGTATGATTGTATGAAGTAATAGAAGAAGGTTTTCAAATTGGCTGTTGCTGAAGAGTGTACATCCTTACTAATAATATTATAAATGCGAAATTAACTCTGTCTGTCTGTCTGTTGCGCTTTCACGACAAAACGACTGATGGAAGTAGGTATAGGTATATGTCCCTACCCTAGGGATATTGGGAAAACCCGGATAATTAATTTTAATTTATGATTTTAATCAAATTTTAATTTAATTTGTGATTGATTTATGATCGTATATGGATTGAAATAAATATTTTTTTTAATTTGAATTTGAATGATAAAATGATGAAAAACTGGGTGAAATAGGTTAGGTTAAAACTGTGACAACCGCTATTTCCAACTAAATCGCAGAAACTTTTTCCCCATTTTCGCGAAACTACGAATTATCAAATCACCTTGCGACACATATACATCAAAAACAAATGAAAGTGCAAAGCATTACCGGTGCGATGGTACGACCCACTGCCGATGAGGAAATCCTAAACATTTCACGTTTCACTACAACTGCTTGCAATTAAAGTTAACCTAAAAAAGTCAGGAAGCACAGAAATAACTCGTCAAATATGTAACGCGTTGAAAACCGCTGAAACTTTTACATAACTGAATGTGTATACAATAAGGTTTAAAGAATTACATGCTTATTATGTGTTCTTTGTTCTTCCGCTGCACCGATAGGTACCAAGGCCTCATGACTAGCAGTCAGGTGTTTTTCTTTCCAGTGAAAGGTATGAACATTTTCTTTTACCGTCGTACATTTACCATTGTAGTCGATATTATGACAGTAAACATCTATACGAACTTTATGAAAAAAATAAAATTATGATGCAGTTGTCAAAGCCATCGTTATTGCAATACAGTTTTCCTCGTAAAGTTTTAAGAGGAACGGGCGAGAATAAAAGAAAATTGTTGGAATTCTCTAAGGTTTCATTCGTGTCATGGGAATCGGCAAGAAAATTGGTATTTAGATGTTGTTAGTTAGCATGGTTACCCACCCTAATGGTCTGTAAAGGTTGTCTATGTGATTATTCCATGGGTAACAAAATGGTAACTAACAATACGGTTAAGTTTACGTTATATTCACGTAACTATACGATAGCAACGGGTTGTGATCGGCTCACAGTAATTAATGAGCAGGCTCACCGGATTGATTCACCGTGACGTGAATTATGCTAAACCCGATTTACTAGTAATATGAATATGAAGCAGTCGATTATGGTGATTTTGTTATTATTAACTGCTGGAAATGGGCCTCTCACAGTTTGTACTGTGGCTTTGTTACGGAATTAGACAGATAGTACATAGGAAGTTAGTAAATATTAGTCAAAAACAAAGCGGAAAATACAATGCAAGCGCCAGTTAGGTTAGGTGCCCTCTGATCAGTTTGAAACTTTGACAGTCATCATCTTCATAACACTAGAGCAGCTAATAATAATAAAATAATGCTCTAGTTAATAATAACTGATAATGGTGTTACACATGCGCTAACGGTAACTTGAGACGTGCGTAACTTACTGCTTTTCCAGGTTAATTGTGTGCGATAATTGAAATCACTGATGCAGATTTTCTTAATTCCAATCGTACGATTGACGCGCGTCAGTAAACCAATTAATTATCTCTGTTACAAATTAATGAGTCAATAATTCGTTAATTACTTATTTTACATAATAAATAGTTTAGTAATCAATAACTCATTTATTGCTTAACAGTTTAATTGATTACTGGTCAATGTGAATCATTATTAGTAAATTGAAATAGATAATTAGTTGTCAATCCTAACTTTGAAGTTGTATTTAACTGAATAAATCTTACTTTAATAGCTGTGTGCTGTGTTTAAACTCATTCGCGCTCTACTAAAGAAAATTCCTTGACTAAGAGCTCTCAAGAATCTGCCAGACTTTATCCAAAGAATTCACCAATTAAAACGTCGGAATCACAATCATAATTATGTGGTGGTTACTCAACGCGGAGCCCAGTACCGCGTCATGATTGGCTGCTTTCTTCTTGTTATTCTTCCGAATTTCATGCTCTATGCTCACAATTTCTACGTTTGCGCCTGCGCATTCTAACTTTTTGTTTGATGTTTATAAACAAAGGTGGTCAACGGTGAAAAGCTGAAATTGTCTCGTTATGTACGACGACGCGGCGCTAACCCAGAGCAAATAGAGCATGGAAATTATTTAGATTTAAAACTATTACGAATTTACGATGTTTCATTTGGGTTGAATCATGAATCATGCTATAATTTCCCTTTTTAAAGCGGAAAACTTAGAATTAATGAAAAACTGTAAAAGTAAGTAGGTACAAAACATCTGATAAAATCTGGAGGCTCTTAGATCTTCGCTGTTTTATAAAAAAAGCACAAGATAATTAAGCATACCCATCTCATTAATACATAAAGAAGACAGTTGCCATTCTAACACAGGAAATGATACTTACTCAATTTAATTTAAAATATAAGTACCTAAGTACCTACTTAGGTATCAATTTTTGAAACCTTAAAATGAACAAAAGGATGACAATGACATCGTGGGAATATGAAAAGTTACAATAAAATAATATCGTATGGGCAGTTAATTAGTCACACGAACATTTTAGTACAAGTTGACCGGTTAACGACCCTGCACAATCGAGATTTTCTATCGATATGAATCGAGTTAGTATCCGTTACGCGTGGCGAATGATACTGCTCTAAGAAACAAAACGGTTTTACTGTATGGATAATGTCGTTGAGGTCATGCCAGGGTTGACACGTGATTTTGTAAAAATAAGTTTGATGTAAAATATTGTATTAACGTTTTTCCATTCCTCCATTACTCATTTAAAGATATGGAGGCTAAGGATGAAGACGATAAGCAAGGTCAATCACACTGATTTCTCATATTTGCTTTCGCAACATTCAGAATTAGGTACGATTCATCTTTATGCAATTAAAAACAACAATAATAATATAAAAAATCACAATGTTGTTATCAATTTGACATACCACGATACCAAGGTGTATGGTGTTGTGTAAACCTGTGAGTATGATCTAGCATGCATACATCTCACCTCGTGCCAGCCCTACACGCCACGTTTAGTTGCAGCCCAGTCACCTCCTCGGTTGTTTCGCTCTCATACAATCGATACGATTCGATTCATCACGCCTGTCGCGGCTTCTCGTCAATTATTCTCCGTCGGGTCGCGTCCGTGTTGAGAAATGTTAATTAACCTTAATGTGCGTGCGTCGCGTGGGTGTTGCACATTTACAAAAATATTAGTGATATTGCTTTACAAAGTTACAAACGGCATTAGGAACGATGTTTTGAAATCGATTGATATTGATTTAAATCGTTTGTGTAGTCGCGGTGCGCGGGCGCCCTTAATGGCGTTTTTTAGTTTTTATTCTCATTTGTTAATTAATTGAGATACAAGAATTAATTAGCTTTGTAGGTTTGTTTGCCTGTTCAATATCTACGAAGAATTCTCACATAAAACAGCGTATTTGCGTCTTCAACATTATTATCATCGTATATTTTCTGACAAGACATTATATAAAAAAAAAAAAATTAAGATAAAATTTATTTAAACATTGTTACAATTATTACCTTAGATTATTAATAACATAGTAATTCTATCTGTAACTGTTGGTAACATTCATTTTGTTAAAGCGATGGTCCCCAAACTAGGCAGTGCCTGTATCTTGGGGACCTGAGTTGTGATACATAATTTAATTATTGCGTGATACGGGAACACGTAATTAATTGCAAAAAAATATAAAAAAATCTTAATTAAAGTTTGAGATGAGATCAAAGATATAACATTAAACTTAGGTTGTTTTAAACAAAATACAGATTTTAAATTATGTTATACAAGATAGGAACTTATTAACTAGTATTTATTGGTCAAGACTTAAAACTAAAGAATATCAAAATAAGGTATGGGTGTATGTGTGTGTGGAGTGTAGTGAGTAAATAAGTGGGTGTGAGTGAGTGTGAGAGTGTGTCGTGTTAGTGTGATTCCGAGTGTGAGTTGTTATGAGAAAGCTTTCGGATTCATCATATGAAAGGCCTAAGAGCCATTTTTTTACCACTTTTTTACATGCAGACAGGGTGAGATCTTTTGGGTCAATAGGTAAGTTACCAGTAACTTTGTTGTATACGAAAGTGTGTAGGTACTACTATTTGTATTCGGAAGATGTGTATTACAAGATGCAGAAAGACAAGACACGTTACTGTAATGCGGTAGAACAAATGACTACCTATACCCATTTATTAATAAAAGGAACACTGAAAAAATATTCGTTATTTCGTAAAGTTAGTAACAATAATGACAGCATTGTTCTTGTTCAATACATAACTGTAGTGTGATTGGAACCGTTTGTGATACTTAAATACAATGCAGTGGGTACAATAGTTTAATTATTTCTTGAAGAACAACACTCGCTTCCAATCCGGTTCGGCTACTCTTACACGTTACAAGCAAACTTATTTGTGGCTGTACGTACTTTTGCTTGCATTGGTTTTTTAAAGCCCAGAATTCGAAGTTATTTGCAAGTTGAGTATAAGAACATTAAACATTCGTTTGCTTTAAAAAAACACGCTCGAGAAAATAGGAACTTATTATTATGCAACACAAATGCACAAAATTATTCAAATGCAGTAAGTACCAGGCGATCAGAAATAGTAGAAGCTGTCTCTAGCAAATGCATCTATGCAACTTTCTTGATTATTAAACTAAGCTAACCTACTAGTTTCAAGATTATCTCATTATCTTCGACGATATACTCTCCTAATACAGCATTCTGAACACAGACCATAAATAAGTGTTAATTAATGATGTTCTTCTATTATTGAATAATTTATAGCGTGTCAATTAATAACTTGTTATAAAAATAAATCACAGAGGTGACAAAGTAGATGGAGTTTTAATGTTCAGCAATCCATTATTGAGCAATAGCTGAGATAGCTTTGATGGACTTCTTCATCTTGTAAATCCGAGTACGTAGGTAGGTTAAGTAATGACTAATGTTAAAGTTAACTGCTGGAGTTATGTAAGTAAAACAAGAATGACGATATTACTCTTCTCGTGTAAGACATTTGATACTGCGTCGTTAATACAAATCCGTGCGTTGTTACCCAATGGCTGTAACACGAGTGCTGCTTGTTTAATACATTTCGACAGTAAATCTATCAGTTTTATCGGCGGCCATTGTTTCCATATATTATTTACTGCCGTGACTTGAGCTGCGAGCACGCTCAGCGTCGACCTTCAAAACTTAACATACAATACAATCAACATTTCTCCCAGAGCGCCTTGATTTAGCATACGCTCCCTTATTTTATAAACAGTTGCTTATACAACCAAGGTAAATCTTAAACAAGGCAAGAATTAATAACATCACGACCCATGTTCTGTTCTTCCGTTACTACCATCCTGGTTCCCACCACCTGGACTGAAATATTCTTTGAAGGTGATATTCTACTGGCGCTTAATTCTGAACTCTCAATAAAGTAAGAGCGTGGTTCCTATAAACTGTCAGCAATATGACGAAATCGTCGTACAATATACATTCCGTGCCTGTTCAGTTATAATATGCTGTTTATGTTATCAGTAAGATCTCGCCACATTATGTTAACTCGCGTTTAATGTGGCAGGAGGTTTATTGTTATTAACTCCGCATATCTACTGTTACTTGCTGATTTATTTCATGTTTTGACATTTGCAAACGATTTCATATATACTCTACCGAGATGAAGCAATAGATCATCAATGAAATAGACAAAAGACTATCTCAAATCGAAATGAAAATAAAAATAAAATTATAAATCTAGACTATAATGAAATGTTTTATGTGAATTATGATCAAAATGATATCCAGAATTAAAAGATCCGAAGAAAGACTGAGCATAAGTGAACATAATAATACAACTTAAAAGCAAATACCTATAGAGAGTGACGTCGGCGACACTTCGTCTGCCAGCACAGCAGCTTGGGAGTTATGACGCAGCTGATGCACAGCTGTTGTCTGCGCTACTCAACGACTATTGTATAGCCTCTACTTGTGGGAACCAAGAACCAACGCATCTACACTGGCCATAAAAGTCCAGACATAAACCAAATGTCTGCAAACTATACCTATACAACTATACATATATTAGTGGAATGTAGACGCCAATGCGGCAATTTTATCAAACATCAAAGATTTAGACAGTTAAAAGCAATTTTACAGGTTTTGATTAGGCAATTAATTACTTATAGAACATAATCATAATAATCATAATCATAATCATTTATTAATTTGCGCAACACATAACAACGTGTAACATGCTGGGCTTAAACCCTGAAAATAGACAGAACTGCCCAAAACAGCCAAGAAAAGAGACCGAAAAGTCAATCATATTTTTAGTATATCGTTTACTTGTGGAGTGTGTGTATAGCGGGGCAACTCGCGAGTCGCGAATTCGCGATGTTATCGGCGCGTGCGTCACTCTCCGCCACAACTGACTGGATATTAACTCTGATAACAACGCTCTTATCAGCTGCACTCCTAATCTGCTTTCTTATATTGTTTACTGGAAATTCTTTCGCAGAAAATATTTAATTTTTTTCTCGGCATACTGCAGGTTCTTGGTTTTTGTTTCAGAAGCACCAACGTTCAAGGTCGCTCAGTGCGCTATGGAGCGGGTTATGCTCGGAGTTTCTTTGAAGGATAATAAAATCAGGAATGAAAATTTCCGAAGAAGAACCGGAGCTACCGACATACATAGCCTGCAGAGAAAGCAAGCTGAAGTGGCAGTGGGCTGGCCATGTTTGTCGAAGGACTGTTGGCCAGTGCAAGTGTGTCCTGGAGTGGAGACCACGTATCGGAAGCGTAGTGTGTGACGGAGATAATGGGATGCAGTGCAATGGGATACAGTGTTGTGGCGCGGCCTGGGAGAGTCTTATGCCCCTGAGTTGATGAGCAACAGCAAACATATTGTTTTTCAGAATCTTAAAAGTAGCCATCGTGGCAATATAAGATTATTCAACAGAAGCTATGGATTCGTTCGGCATCGGACGTTTTATTTGTAGCTATGATTATACTTCTTGAACCTATCTAAGGAGGAGGCCTATCTTCAGCATTAGATTTTTCACAAGCTGACGGAACTAGTTCTACTATATCGATAACAGCACACTAGTTTGTCTTGTCGCCCCACGCTACATTTTCCGGTTCGCGGTCGCTATTTGAGAACCTGTCTTCCTCCTCGGATATATTGATTAGAATACCAGGGTATCATATAATGCAAACTACTTCTTAGATACTTGTAAACTTAGGAACATTGTAATGGGACAAAATATGGTAAAGACATTGTTATTTTGAACCCCGGAGAAGGCCAAAGTTGCAAGCGTCATGATAATATAAAGGAAAGATCATTCTGTTAACCTCTAGTATATTTATATCTTCCCATCCTTATTGATAAGAGTGACACTTGAAAAGGGAAGTAAGCGTGGTCTGCCACAAAAAAAAAAGTAAGATGGAAGAATCTTGGGACATTTCTTGTTTTTTATTTTTATTTTTGTTTATCTTGTAGTGCATCATACTATTATCTTGTTGTTATTAAAGTATTATGATATCACAAAAGAGTCAGCATTAGTGTATGTACTTTTACAACAGTACCTCTACCTACCTACATTATACTTGTTGTATCCCGGTATCCCTCATCGAATCTCTAGTCTTCACCGTCAAGTCTGAATGGAAACTGCTTCAGCAGTGTCTACTGATTGGTCTACCTTTCGTTAAGCTCCTATTGGAATCTGATTTTCTAGTAAAAAAATATGGAAACAGGCCCTAGTGAAACTTCCTTCCCCTCCTCTGGTTATCTTATCTATCTCTTAAACTTCATCTCGTCGATCTCTTATACTTTCTGCGATTGAATTTTATTTGTGAATTTGTGATACTTAATTTAGATCAGCAATGGACTAACATCTACCTATGTAGGGTATTCTATCTAAACGTAATGTTTACTGTTACAAGATGCTAGATTTAGCATTGGACAACAATAAACATGATTGGATATCAATCACATTGTAATTCTGTGCAAACTGGGGCATGAGACACATGTGCGCGTGTTATCAAACAAATTACTCAGAATTTTCCTACGATTATATTGTTCTTAGTGGAATTATGACCGATTCCTATCCTATCTAATTATGTATGTGTAGGTACCAATCTACTGTACGAATTCAAGTGGCTAATACCCTGAACCCGGTTTCATTAATTTACTTACCTACCTGTAGGGGTTGGTGGCTAAGTAATAAGAGCGTTATGGGTCAATCGATCAGGTACGCATGCCGCGGTTGGTCAATGGATGGGTGACCATCTTTACATACCAAGACCCCTCTCTGACTCGGAAAGCACATAAAGCCGTTGATCCCGGCTGTCATTTGACAGTCGTTACGGGTCGTCAGAATCCCCGAAAGTCTGACAACCAGTCTTACCAAGGGGTATCGTGTACTGGATTGTGAGGGTCAGATAGGCAGTCGCTCCATATAAAATACTGTTAGACTGGAAGCCAAGCCCAACATAGTTGGGAAAAGGCTAGGCAGATGATGATACCTATACACCGGACCCACTAAAAGAGGTTGTTTTGCGTCTCCTTCGTCCTTCTTGTGTCGAGTTCCTTGAACTTTGTGCACGGTTTTTGTTAAAACAATAGAACTTAAGTTTATCCAGTTTTAGTTAAGTACTTAAAACATAATAAAATTCTACATTGTATTAGCTAAAATCATTGTTAATAAAAAAAATACTCACCGTTGATAAAATTACGATGTATAGTTACAGGTGCTAGTCTACGATAAAATTCGTTGTACTATATAAATCTTAGAACACATCACTAACCACATAACAGCCGTGTTAATTTAAGGCGAGTTCACACTAACATTCTATTTGTGAGCATCCCCCGAAAGGATATAAATATTGCGGAGGATGGCGCGCGGTACGGAGCCAGCGACGGCGCGGCGCGCACTGTGCGGCTGTGCCCGAGTGCCGAGTGCCGCTGTGCCGTACCGATACTACGAGCGACACATCTGGGAAAGTGGCCGCCGATATGCAGGAGCTAGCCAGCGGAAGGTCAAGTTCAGATACGATTTTAAGGCCAGACATTCAGGTTACGTACGACACAGGCTGCATAACAATTGCTGCGCCCTTTACGCTGCCATTTACTTACAACTTTGGTTGTTGAGCATTTAAATTGCCTTCGTTAGTATTGACAACTACATTGGCCTGCTTTATGCCTTCCAAAGTCGTCACGATATCGTGATGACTTTAAAGTTATAGTGTGCACGCAACTAACTACCGTACAACTAATTAATACGAATAAATCTGGATCATAGTCAGAGTTTCTAGCTTCGACCAATCCTTCTTAACCAGCTAAACCCTTAATATAGCATTTTTAGCGAATTGTCTTGTAACTCTACGTCGTCGTGGGAATCTGCTTGGAATATAGATCTATCCCATTTTCCTCTCTGTGTGTAAAATAATCTAATAAGATCCAGAGAACATGTAAATCAACTAGATAAAGCAAACATTGTTCAAAAAACTACTCCTTTTTAAACTGCACCAAAATTGGTTCCGTTCAACATTCGTCATCCGCAGCATCTGCAGCATGTGAATCAATCTCGCTATTTCTCCTCTCACTTGCACCTTTCCTTTTTGCACTGAAAGTAAGAGAGACAAAACACATCCGCAGCGCGCAAGCCCTCACCCCTAGAGTTGGCAGACGAATAATTGCCAGGTTTGGACAATCAATATGGAGTAATGGCGGGATGAATGGAATCATGGCGGACTTACCGCGCCATAAACATTTAAAATTATGTGCATTTCATACGGCGGTATTTCGCAGTGACTGTGAATATTTTATGGTGTTTTATTGTCGGATATTATATGAGGTTTTCATGCTATTCTTTTGTTCTCGTGTCCGTGCGCCATAACTCGTGTTTCTGACGTCTATAACTATTTTCAAACAGATTGCTTTACTGTTGCATAATCTCTTTCTCTTTTCAAGGTAACGCCTGATTGAAATTGCATATCAAGGTTAATTCGACTTTTACTTTCCCAAAAAACCCTTATTTACCTATTTAATTAAATATGACATGACATCTTAAGTATCTTAACTATGTAAAAGTAACAATATATTACAAGTATGTAAAGGAAAAAATACATTTATTTTTTATTTACCTTGCTGTACAACAACTATACGTATAACTCTTTCAATACCATCTCCAACCCCCATCTTCTTGGTCACGCTTGTCGCCCTAGTAACTCGACGTCAAAGAGGCTTTACAGTCATTGCTCGACATCATCAAACTATCGACCCTCGCTCTCACGAAACAAAATACCAATTTAATGAGACAAGCGTGGGCTTCAGCCAACTAATCTTATTAGAGACATCCCCTAGGAACTATAAATAGCTGTAACTTGCTTGATAACGAATGACCCCCGGGAACATTCGAGTGGTTTTCCCACGAAACTCTGAAGAACGTTAGACAAAGTTATCGTTCAAACTTCAAGTGCTTGGTATTTGTTATTGATGCGATAAATCAAAGCTGTTAATAACATTATCTGATAGATACTAAGTACACTTTGTTATGGGTTAGTGCTATGCTATCTACTGAGTACCTATCTAACCAAATACATAATTATTTTTAAGGTTTTCATAACAAATGACATCAGAAAATCCTGCTTTCATAAGCTACTTTGTGCGTCATAAACAACACCCGAAAAGGGGTCATTGTACGCATCATTTTCAACAACTTTTTCTATGGAACCAACCATGGAATCGCGAAAAAAAATCAGCTGTTCCATACATTTTTTGTTCACTTAAATCGACAAAATGTAGGGAACAGCTGTTTTTTTTTTCGCGATTCCATGGTTGGTCCCATAGAAAAAGTTGTTCAAAATGATGAGTACAATGACCCCTTTTCGGGTTTAGCATAAACAAAAAATAATGTTGTATACCCAGTATAAATATAAAATTCTAAATCTGACCTTCGATAGGTAAAATGCTGACATGAAAAGTTTCGAGTCAACAAAGCAAGAAAATAAATAAAACTTTTTATTGAGTTTATTAATCATATATTTACTATTAAAACTAGCTCAATAAACACTACCGCAAGCATACTGTTATGAGAGAATGACAGAACAGTGTAGTAAATTCTAATTGTCTCAGATTAACTTAATAACGAACGACGAGAGAATTAGAACGGTGAACGCAAACGACTCAACAGTGAGATCATGTCTCAAGATATAATTTTATTATTTTTACAGAAATATGAAACTATCTCAAAATATTTTTATTTTAGAAAAGAAGACGTTGTTATTGGTGTAAGAAAAGCTTCATTTGCATAACATTCATCCCAAGTATACAGCAATGTTTTATCAATAGCCCGGTTAAATACTTTAATTTTTAATGATCAGTTAGTTACCATAATATTATTCTCTGAAATACAATAGGCCAAAGGTAACGACGACATTGTAAAAACAATTGAAGACACTGAAGACAATCAGAAAACTACGCACACGTAGGTTATAGAAATAAATTGAATCGAGTAGCGACTGCACATGTGTTGTTTAGCACAATAGCCGCTCATGACGCACGTGCTAAGTAAATAACATCTATCACTTGATTGTGAAAGATACGACATACTACTAACATTTGAATATAGAGACACACTGCTTTCTGTTTAATTAAGAAATTTAACACATAATATTACACCATTAAATAGAAATGTGTGCTGATATTTCACAATGTTTAACTTTAATGAGTGTAATGACCTAATCGCACATATTACCCGGGTTATCTATCTATCAAGGTACTTTGGTACAGAATACAATAGTTAGTACGTATTTATAGAACGTGTAGAAAAACTGACAACGAACATGGGCTTGATTTCCCGGGAGACCTAGCGTCTAAATTCGAAGCAATTGCGATAAATTGATTGTCCTGTAAAGGCAGCCGGAATAGACTGAATCCAGATGGCATAGGACCGGGTTGTAAGAATACTGTGTCCAGGGATGGTTACAAACTATAACTATGAAAAAACTGTACAATAAAGGACACTCTGACCACAAACAATACAGCTCATCAACGACTCCTGTGCAATTAAGGCGTTAGCGCTATGGTAATAACAATTGCTGATCATATGGGACCATTTAATTAATCGCCACAAGTGTCAGCACATGATATCACTGATATTTCCATAACTCCCATATTTACTGAGGCTACACACATGTTCCATGATTACCACGTCGTGGTGAATCATTCGTCAAAAGAAACAATACGGTGGCAACGACATCAAATTGTTGATCAAATACACGACAAAGATACTATTGTCATTAATATCTGTTAATTACCATAATAATTGATGCTTTGAAAAACATGGAAATAATTTTCATTTTAGTCATCATATTTTGTAATGGCGATGATGACGACGATACAGGATATTTTTGCAGTTCCAACATAATTTTGAATAAATATTTTGTTCTTCCGTCTTTACTTTATTTCTAAGACGTCATTTCATTTTCGATTTCGAACGACGCATACCTATTGTATATTATACACACGGTTGGTTCCCAAAAACATTTACCCACAACATCAACATCTCAAAAACATCGCAAAACTCACGAAGAGTTTAAAGTAAAAGCTTAGAGCAGCGACTCAGCGAAGCAGACGAGGGTGGGACTAGCTCGAGAGATCCTCGACACAGGTGCGGCACCTTGGCACGCTGCCAGACACCGCGGCTACAGGAAATAATGCTTCGGAGAATACCTAGACTACCTCAGCATTCGACAAGCCATTCGAAGCTTTCTACATTGTGCTTTATGAATTTATAATTATACTCGTTATTGCCTCGTCCTCAATGATGATAGAAAACAAGTGTAGTAGGCGTTTAGTCGAGTCTCTCGTCACATAATTTTGAAGAAATCTAAAAAATGAACGCGTCCCAACGTGTGCTGTCAACGGCCTTCTGCAACTATATTCATTCGGTTTTTATGTCAAGTAATGGCGTCACATATTTCCGCTTATTTTAGAGTATTTTGTGCAAAATTCACCTAAAAATGGAAAAGAGGAAGTCAAAAAGGATAACAAAAGGATCACATTTATTGAGAAAGATTAAGAAACTCGAAAAACATCAAACGAATTTTCAATTCGGAAGGCGAACGTAAAAAGTTACCGCGTGGTGTGATATTTTCTGCTATTACCTACTGTTTATGGCATTGGTGTTTATAAATACATGAAAGAGTATAATCGCCTTCAAGAGTATAATCGCTAACCTAATCCAAAACATCGGGTGTGATATTGTGTTTTGTGACTTTACACATGTTTGCAAATGTTGCAAGTAAACTTTCTAGTATTTCTGAGCCTTAAAATGGCTTCAATACAACTTGCCTGGCCTGTGGGGCGTTCTGCGGGAGCGCACGTGGTTAAAAATGGCTATGTTGTAAGCTAAACAACCTGAGGGGTGTTCTGAAAGGACACACATGGTTGACTTTTTTATAACCTATACTGAAGCTCTGCCTGACCTGTGGGGCGTTCTGCGGGAACGCACGTGGTTGAATATGGCTAAAATGTGAGCGATTTGCCTGACCTTGGGGCGTTCTGCGGGAACGCACGTGGTTGAATATGGCTATAATTTAAGCGAATTGCCTGACCTTGGGGCGTTCTGCGGGAACGCACGTGGTTGAATATGGCTATAATGTAAGCGAATTGCCTAACCTTGGGGTGTTCTGTGGGAACGCACGTGGTTGAATATGGCTATAATGTAAGCGATTTGCCTAACCTTGGGGTGTTCTGTGGGAACGCACGTGGTTGAATATGGCTATAATGTAAGCTATTTGCCTAACCTTGGGGTGTTCTGCGGGAACGCACGTGGTTGAATATGGCTATAATGTAAGCGAATTGCCTAACCTTGGGGTGTTCTGTGGGAACGCACGTGGTTGAATATGGCTATAATGTAAGCGATTTGCCTGACCTTGGGGCGTTCCGTGGTTTACAATGGCTGTGTTTGTGTTTGTGAGCTAAACAACCTATGGTTTACTTTTTTCCATAAAGGGGAGTTCTGTTGGAACTTACATGGTTATTTGATGTGTTGCCCTTTACAGCATGCATAAAGTATAATTGTTCCAGATATTGTAATATTCCCCAGTAAGCAACTCATTTGACCTACATGATAGTAATATAATGAGATTGTCCATCCGGAGTTGATATATAATACTCAACCAGATCAAAATCACAGTGGCAGCTTGAGAAAACTGATTAACAGATCAAGATGGGATGTTATACTTCAAAAAGGCTTAGCAAAAGCGAAGATAATTCTTCATTTACCAAAGATCATTCAGATATACCTCACCCGTAGGGGTGGTGAACATTGAGAACAATATTAATATGAAAGGTATGACCTTTATTTAATCTGTATCAAAATATATTTTTTAATCTGAATCAAACAAAAGTTTGACAGTTCAAGAAATGTCAAGAAAGTATGGTTTTTTGTGTTTGTTGCTTAATCCTGACACAAAAGGACATTTATATCCTACTATCTGTAATGCTTAGGAAAGATAGTTTCTTCTGGAACAATCAGAGACGGAAAGTTACCTCTCTACCTACCTAACTTAGTGAAAATCTCTGACTGTAAAGTCATTGCTTTCATCAAACAATTAACAAATAAAGCTTTAAACTGGCGGGGCCCTCCTTGCTCAAACGCGAAAAAGGGGGGGGGGGCGTGTGTCTCCTGGAGCACCAGCTGTGGATGGGAACTGGAAGACAAGAGGAACCACTAACATTGCAAGTAAACCCACAGGTGGGGGCACATTTTGTTCTCATAGTTTTGTGAAATGAAACTAATCACGAGAGATCTTGTTTTATTGATCGCTTAGTGGGTATACAAACCCCAATAAGTCACACCAGAATAAGATTAAACTCCTACTGAATGACAAATTCTGTAAGAGTTCCCTGCTAATGATTTTTTCTATAAATACTTAGTTATTTTTATAACTATTCAAAACAAACTTTGTTTGTTACTTAATTATTTCTTGTTTAAAAGTCCAATGGGGCATTAATTCTTACTTTGGATTGGAAGATGTTAATACTATTATTAAAATAATACATGTCAAGTTAAAAAAACTAACAAACTACTGTTCGTTAGAAAATTACAGAAATCAACTTTCTTGTAACCATAGAATGTACAAGATGCGGTTACAAAACCAACATTAACATACATACTGGTATATACTTGATGCATTATTTACTGTATGCCTTTTCTTTTGGCTCCGGTAACATTTACATGATGATATGAAACCTGTGTTAAGGTTAAGGTACTTAAAAGAAAGAGACTTGATCTTTCTTGAATAGAAAACATTCACATACCTTCAGTGTTTTGGAAAGTACAGTCTACTCTAGATGCACTGGAAAAGTTAGATTTTATTCCAAAACAGCAGCAAACTTTCTAGGTCTAATTGTTTACAATAATAGTTTATGTAACTTTGACATTGTAATTATTGAATCGAATAACAACTTGAAGTCTATGCATCTAATTTATATTATATTTTTTAGCCTTATTGGTTAAAATAAATTCAAATTTAGTTTAGATTTCATGATCATGATAGGTAATGGAATTTTAATGTCTAGTTTTATTACAAGTAGGTAAAGAATTTAATTTATTATGAACAATTTTGATAGCCAAGTATATTGAATTGTGCACACACAATGATCTGCAATGGTGGTCTATAACTTGGCCACATTGGAAGAATTCATTTTGAAAGGTTAATTCAAGTTCTAAGTAGAGATATCTACTGATGCCTCTTCACATGGTGTGGAATATCATGTACTTACTTAGCTATCAGACTGCACATCTATAATGGACTCAGTTTCACATTAATTCCCTGTATTAAATTGCTATTTTGGGATAAAAACATTCTAATAGTTTATGAAATTGCTGAATCTTGTTAAAAATGTTGTTTCATATTATTATATTACTCAGTGTCACACAACAATGGTGTGAGTCAAGACATCTGTTATATTTTGATACCTAGGTATATAGGTATATAGGTACCTACATAATAATATAATTATATAACAATATAATTATGCACCTCATACAGAAGTATGGAAGATAAGACTTGTTGCACCAACTCTAAATAGATTGGGATAAGGGTAAAATAATGAAGATAGAGGTATTCTACTTAAATACTAAAAATATAATAAGGTACCTACGTTAATGGTTTTGTGAGTCTTAAAAGGAGGCTTGCAGATTAGGAACTGAATGATATTTTATATTTATTATTACCTATCAAAAGATTAGATACTTTTTTAATTGGTGATGATCACAGACCAACACATTGTGTCAATGGGTACTCAGATCCAGGGTCTGTGGCAGTAATTACTTTACATTATATAGGTCTCAAGATTTATCATCTATTGTGATTTTTCCCTTCTATTCTCTATGGTTCTTAAAACCATAGAAAACCATACCAACCATACATTACCAAAGTAACCATAAAATATAATTATAAACAGAGCAACAGTAGAATATGCATACCTTTTTTCATCAAAAATTGAAATGGAAGGAAAGAATCCGTGATGTAACAGTAGAAATGATGATAAAAATCAGCATCTAAATGTACCTAGGTACTTTGAATTAAAGTACTTACTCACCTGCATTTGTAGCATGGGCTAATACTGTGAATTACAAAATATTTTCACTCAGAGTTTTTCCAAGAAGGAATTTTCCGTAAGCTTAAATTTCATTAAATCAAATCTAGCTTTAATTAATATCTAGCTACAGTTAATGAAGTCAAAAGATTATTCAGAGGTTTTCTATTAATGAAGTAGTTATATAAAGTCCTTCAAAACCTATCTATAGGTTCTTAATACTAATAAGGATCTATCTTGTTTACAATAACTATTTTCACCAAAATTATTTTTAAAACTGCTACCCGTAAACAGTGACTATAGATGTTAGCTACAAGCCAAAAGGGAACTAAATATAATCTTAATACAATCTTATTTAAAAAAAAAAAAAAAAAAACAACCTTATTTTTTATTTATCTTTAGAAGTTATTTTATTATAGGTACATAATAGAATAAGAGCACACCAAGTTACAGCAGGCTGTAGTGAACTCTTTAGAAGTCCTAAATGTCTGTGAGACTGTGCTAACTTGCTTATTATATAAACAAGAAACCCCAAAAATAGCTGTGAGCTAAAGTACCTATAATTAGTTTTACAGTTGGAAAGTGTGGAGTAATATTGACATTAGTACATTCTCTTACAATTATTATTTAATCATTCTATCCAATGCCCTCCTGGTTTGGACCGAGTCAAACAGCAGTTTGATTTGATAAAAGACCTTAATATTTTTAAGTTATTGTTGATAATCAACTAATAATTGTTGTCTAATATTATTATAAAGCTCGTATTTTTGCTGATCTATCACTTTTCAATAATCTCAATATAAACTTTTCTGAATCAATTTTTTAGTGTTTGTGAATGATTTAGTACAATTTTAATTAGGTTATTATACCTATTTTTGCTCCTTATGCAATGATAAAGTATTAATACCTGTACAAGTACAGGTGAATGCTAATCTAATAAGTACCTACCTATGTTAAAAATAGCAAATACTGGCTATTTTTATTGTTTTTATTATGATTTATTGTTTTTACAACTAGTCTTTGAACATCTACACTTGTTTTCTATCATCATTGAGGACGAGGCAATAACGAGTATAATTGAATAGTCAAACGAACTTACCTGTAAGTGAAGTTCGACGGTAATTATACGAAGTTATTGCCTCGTCCGAAGATGATGAGTCCCACCCGACCCAAGCATTCCATGCTTTATAGTTATATGAGCATGGACCCTATGTTGTAAAACCATAAATCGCTATGAACTTAATGAATATAGTTGCAGAAGGCCGTTGACAGCACACGTTGGGACGCGTTCATTTTTTAGATTTCTTCAAAATTATGTGACGAGAGACTCGACTAAACGCCTACTACACTTGTTTTCTATCATCATCTTCGGACGAGGCAATAACTTCGTATAATTACCGTCGAACTTCACTTACAGGTAAGTTCGTTTGACTATTCAATAACTTTGAGTTGGTTTAGTGCAGCTGCGGCCTTTAGTTCCACCCCAAGTTAGAAGAATTTTAAATGGGGAATAATAATTTCATTAGCAACATTATGTTATTATGTGTCGTGAAAAGTTTACCCCAGGGTGTAATAATATGTCCTATTTCGTGCTGAGTCATCAGTTTATATATGTAATACACACACACCTCATATCCAAATACATAATGGGTTGTGGTCAGACTTGCAGGTACGGCTAAACAGCATAATGTAATTATATATTTATTTTAATGATTAAGTATCTGTATCGATGATGTGTTCATCTTATCAATTGCCCCACACGATCCGGAAGTGCTGTTTTGAACAATTAACTTCTCTACCTGTGTCAAACTCAGTTTTCAGTCAGTTATTAATAGCTAGGAGTATTTTAGTTTCTACGTGGGCGGTGTCAAATGCGACGTGTCCCGACATATCGGTGACAAAACAAACGAATGTGATTAATGTGGTGAAAGCTATCGACGAATCGGTCTCTCCCCAAACACACAAATATTTGTAAATTACACAGTCTAATGTGAGAACACACTTTCCTACACAACAAGTGATTTAGCGGGTACATACAAATATTAGTCATCCCAGTTTAAATAAACTTTTAAATAATTAAATAAGGATACCCATACGTTTCATTTTTAAACAACAATGGTAAACTTATAGTTGGGAAAGACAGAGCGAGTCAACAAATCTTTATTATGAAGCTTATACATATATTAAATACTAGCGAAAGCGACCCGACATGCTTCGTCTTGACAAGTTATTGTAATTTAATAAATGATGGTGAAACCGCATCAAAACCCGATGCGTAATTTAGAAAAACAGCGCGGTCATACAGACAGACACGAAAAGCGACTTTAATTTATAATATGTATAGATCTATATAATACATATTAAATTAGATGTGCCACAGAACTTCGATGAACTTCTTGATCGACGCTACAGAAACTCACTTTACCGGAACCTACCGTTTCCTGGGTTAAAATCCACATTTCCCATTTCCACGAAAAACTAAACGGAACAGCGACCATTTCCGCGAAATGTTGTACCAGTATCAGGCTTCCAGACTGCGGTGGAGGTGCAGTTAAAAGCTAATAAAATGCAGGAGGCAGTTAAACCGGGTCCACACTGTGCTGTGTAGTGTACATAGTTGCATAGAGTAATAGTCTGTCTAGACATGCGTGAGCAGTAGCTTAGATACGGCATTGCCAATGCGCCAACCACCGCGCTTATACCGTAGTTCTGCGAAGTGCAAGTTTACCAAAACGACCGTACGTTTTACGCTACACTTCTCGTTATTAGCTTGTTTTGTAGTACCTAGTTATTTAGCTTCATAAGAAATTAATCATTTTAGGCGGTGAGGGCGGATGTTTGCCTTTCTTGATGGGCGTTCTAAATATTTTCTAGGTAATACTTAATACCTACATATTATTTAAGTTACATTATCTTTAAAACAACTACTTTATCTAGCTAAAGACATATTCTGTTATGGATGAGAATGACGATGTTAGGAAAAATGAGCGCTATTTTACCGCATTCATTTCATCAAAACCAAATCAGCCATTAAAGTAAAAACATTTTGTAGTCAAACTACTCGGAAACCATATCCCGACGTCCATCTTTGATCTCACTGATGCATTTGACGTGTTGACTGATGTTTGCTGGTGTAAGCTCCGGTTCAAAACGTACGCCTTATAAATCTATTTGCTGGCACGTAGTTCTATTTCTGTTGTTATGTTTATCAATTTTTTTAACGCCACATGCGATGCAGTTGCTTTCATGTTACGCACTTGAAAGTAAGTACTGTCTTTTAAGTTTTGTGTAGGCATGGAGAATAGAACCCTCGCACCGACAAAGTGGATCGTGAGGACGATAAACAGAAGCCAGTTTTAATATCACTCTTTGTAGAGAAGCTGCCAAGATTACCACTTGTTTTAGAAGCGCGAGTGTTGAATATGATGAGCCTTTTTGCTTTGAACAAAGAATTAGACGGTATATTATCGAGTAAGATACGCCTCGGTATGCAAATTGTTCAAGAAAATGTAGAAATTGTTTGCTCGGTTTTATTTTCTTAAGTGTCGGTCGGAAATCCTGAAAAGATCCAAAGCTGACAACTGAACCTGAAAAAGAAATAGAAAACATTTGTGTTTCGTAGAAAACGTTCAATTTGTGTGCAGTGTGTCTGCTTAAGTGTTTGGTTTTCTGAATTACAATTTCGGACTAATGTTTGCAATAGAACAACTAAGCAAGTACATCTTGACTCACGCTTGCACAGCTGTGGCCGCTCTGTTTTTCAGCCTTCACGAGTTCAGGTATACGCTTGTCATTATTATAATTTGTAATTTATTCGCTGTACGCCATTGTGGAGTTACTAAGCGATGTTTTTTCGTGTCAAGAGCGAACGTAGCACTTGATCAAACACACACGTGTACATACAATGTAGGTACGTATGGGAAATGGGATGCCGAGGATGTTACGAGAAACAATGGAATTGAACGATTAGCGAGAATACAAGAACATAAGCGAGTGCCCGTATGTCCGTATACACTGATGAATGTTGATACATTTTGAGTGACATGATCAAATAATTGTAAGGGGTGAATATGTGATTGATCATAAAGGACGTTGGACATATTGGTTGGTATTATAGGGGACCGAACCTTATTATGCACTTAAGCTCGACACAAAATAGTTCAACTTTTAAATAAAACTTACGACAGCATTTTGCAAACAATTATTGAATTTGAACTGAATTGTTTTGTTGGTAAGATTTACCAAAACACTTTAAGTATTTTGATCCAGCCAGACGTCTTGACAAAAGCCACCGCGCCACAACAAAGATTAACAAGCATCTTCCTACGTAACCCTGGGGATTACGACTCGCATACAAAGGGCTGGGCTGAGCAATAGCACCGTGATTGCTATGCGGCGTGGGCGGCGGCGAGTGCGTGCTCGTCCTTACGACGACGTCGCAGACCGAGTGGCCACACATTCATGCACACACTGCACACGTCACGAATATGAGAACTTTGGAGTTTAGTGGACGCATCCGCCAATTGTGTGCTAAGGATGATAAAGGATGTTGAGCATTTTGAGTAAATTGATCTCCTAATAAAGCTGTTGTCCGAGTGTTATCATCCGCTACCATGACTGGCGCTATTTGATGAGTTGCCTCTTTGAGGTGAAAAATATCTCCTTAAGAAAGTTCTGTAGAAAACGTCGTTACACCAACCATTCTTTATTCGCAATGGCAAGGTCTATTGTAATATCAAATCAGCACGATACGTGTGCAATATATCACGTAAAGTGTAACACGCAGCTGGAGCTCAGCATGTGAGATGTATATTTGAATCGAAATATGGTAAGCAGTGACGTAGCCTCGCCATTTACAATCAGAATAAATCAAACAGGCCGTGTCAAGCAAAAAAAGTGTTACATTATAGGTACTCGGTAATTTAGAACACTGCCTGTAACTAACCATTTAGTGAAGACGCTGAGGAAAGATGTTTTAATGAGTACGACGCGTCCGGAGTCCGGGCACTCTTTCATGTCATGTCGTTGGCAAAATACGACGCTTTTTTAATAGCTAGAGTGTGAACCCTCCCCCCCCCCCCCTCCCTTGGTCCGCTCACCGCATGTTGCTAAGCCATCTGAGCCGCAGAATTAAAGATATTATTTATCAATTTCGTCGTCATCAAAAGATGGAATTAAAAGCCAATTTAATTCAACATTTTCTTTTGATGAAGTAAATTGCGCATTTCACTGTTGGATTTTTTTGTTATTTTCCATTACTGATTGCATTAAACATAATTTACGGTTGAGCCTATCGAGGCGTTAAGAATCATACACATGCAGCATAAGCACCGGGAATATCGGGATCGATTCGCAGTTTCTGCAGACGTAAACCACAGCTCCCGGCTCGGCGGGCCACACGCGAGGTTTTATAGCCTAACTATAAATAAGTGTAAGGGTTCGACCAGTAGCTATAGCTATAGCATACCATGCTTCATAGCTCGCACTATAAAGCCACAGGAATACTGAGTTAGATGATCCCGTAAAAGTCATAACTCAAGTCATAACGTATAGTCAGTCTGGAGGCAGGACGTATTTAAATAATTTACGATGGTAAAGCATCTGCAATATACGTAGTTGAGGGATTGTTCAACATATCCTTGTTATAAAATAGGAAAAACAGTTGAATCAAAGAACACAAAATAAAAAAAGCTTGTTAGGACTTCCCCTATTTCAAAGGACCTCTTCATTAAGTGCAGTCTCAATTACTGGGAGCGCATGGACGTGGCGGTAACAATGCAATAAAATCGTTGAGTGGTGTATAGGATGACGAGGTAATTGCAGCAGGATGCGGGCGAGCCCCGAGGGTGCTCTGCGTCGCGTCTGCCGCCCTAGTCCTTCGCCTGCAGCCGGCCACTTCATCGCTCAACACTTAAAACTTTTGTTTATATTGTGGGTATTTTAAAACAGACCATATAACTCGAGTCAGAGTGTATGGTTACCTTCTCCTAATGGTTTATAAAGTAATTTATTTATCGCACCATCGTAACGTTTGTTCACGGAATGTTCTAAGAACTTAATAAACCGTTGAAAATTAAGCTAGATGGTTTTTAGTGAAAACAGATAAACGAGGTTCCTCTTTTATCTGTTCTGTTCCAGCCCCTCCGTGCCTCATCTTTGACAGTCGTTACGGGTCGTCAGAAGCCCGAAACCAGTCTTACCAAGGGGTAGCGTTTTACCCAGTAACTGAGTTGAGTACTGGTAAACAGCATCCGGTTAGACTGGAAGCCGACACTACAATACTACAGTAGTTGGGAAAAGGCTAGGCAGATAATGTTAAAAGTACTTAGTTCAGCTTCGGCTCTTAGTTATAGGTTAAATAAATAAACACCCTCACGTAAACATAAACACCCACACCTTGCGTAGACTTAAGGATTTGTAGAATATTAATTTTATAATCGCAAACGGGTGTCGTGTCGAATTGAATGGCCAAGATCCGTTATGAACCATGTTAATTGTCAAATAATATAAACGAATCCTCGGATCGTGGCGGAAGTCTTCGTGATCGAGTTCTTTAAACCAGAACACGATTTTAGAGGAAGGTTTATTGACAAATCTGTTTGATATGTTTGTGTCGCTAATGTCACCTAATGTGCACTGCTGTCAACAGAATTATATCGCCTGTGTAGTGGCGGCGGCCCTGGAAATATCGCTTATTTCAGTAAGTACTTAACATATTATTCCGGCAGAGGTGTACTTTACTTACCAAGTACATCCACATTTCGCCAGTTATGTATAAATATATGTCCCATGTTATCGGGGGCGGGCTATTGCCATCAACCGGGTACAAATCCAGACTCCAGGCTGAGATAATTAAATCTATTCATACATTTTTTAGGCTTAGTCCTTAGGTATATTATACTTGTTAAAGGGAGTTAAAAATATAAAATTGCAGCAATATTATAAAATACAAAACATTTTTATGGAAGGTAAACCGCATTGAGCTTCATTTAGGTTCGAAAGCAATAAGGCTTTTTTTGTAATTTGTGTGAGCCATGATCCACTGTTCCATCCATAACAGGCGACTGGGCGAAATAGAGCGTTCAATGAATACAAGCATGTTTATATGCAGTTCAGTTGTATGTGAGGAGTGAAAATAGACGAGACTCAGTCGTTTCATAACTCTACTACTAGGTACTTGACTACAACATAATGTTTCAGGGGTGACGAACACTTTGTGGTACGTTTTATTATATTACAGTAAAAAATAACTTTTACTTAATTTACGTAGTTTTTCGTCTGCGCAGTGTGTTCATTCATGAAGTGATAATATGCGAATAAATTAGCGGGTGACATAATGAGGACCAAACAGAGATCGCCATATCTGATAAGGAGTTGCAAAAAAACTGGTTTTTACTTCATGAGCTCCTAATACAATTTTAATTTACAGACAAGTGAATACGCTATACGAGCTAATTAGTATTCAAACTGTTTGAACAATTTAAAATGAACATAATTAACTTAAGGACTTGTTTGAAATTTGAGTAGGTTATCCCAATTCTATGTAAATTATAAAAGAAAATAAACCATCAAGTCGTTCTATTTGTGTTGTAGTGCGACTAATTCACGGTCCGCCTGCATCGGGGAGGAAGTCCATGCCGGCGCATAGGTAGTTGCCCCGACAAAAATATCAATATTTGAGCTCCTCTGGCCGCTGCGCTCCGTGTACGCGAGGCAGTGAGCTATAGAAATACTGGAAGGAGTATGAGGACCTGAGGTAAATATCATTAATATTTAGAACCTTCATGTAACTTTCTTGTACATAACAATATTATAAAATTGAATAGCTGTGCGTAGTATTATAATATCTGTGGCTGTGCTCTTTTTGTTCGTCTGGATATTTTAAAACTCTCCGCCAATGGGGATCTTTTTATCAGACTAAAACGACAACGGGGCCTAATCCATACCATAGATATAGCGATATCACTGTCGCGCTCGGTAGTAACCAGCGGACCAGTAGGTCCAAAGTGTCTAACCAGAAGGCGGACCAGTGTCGCTCGCTCGCTACCCAGCGCGACAGCGATAGGCTCAGTATATTATCTGAATAGGCCTTGAACGAGGGGAAGAGGTCTCGGTAGAACGCATCGGACTTGATCGGACCAAACAAACAGATGCCCGAAGAAGAACACATTAATACTCATGCAAGTATGTATGTATCTAAAAAGAAAGTAAGAGGGTGTGATATTTATTTTCTTGTTGTATTTCTACTATACACTCGTAACGCTGTTGTAATCTGCTTTTTGCGTCAAAATTAGCAAGTTTATTAGCAAGGTCCCTGGGCAACTCGCGCGGAAGGACCTGATGACTCAAAGTCGACACCGATTGTCCAAGCATTCAAAACAACTAAAGCCAAACAGCACTAACATGTAGTAAAAGCGTAAATTGACAAAAATATGATAAAGTCTATTCCAGTAAAAGATACTGATACACATCTCCCGTGTTCGCATAGCGGTGCGCGCGTATCCACTCCGACCGGTCCAATGCGACTCCTTTTTGTCGCAGTCTTCGTGCACTGGACTGCCCCGAGACAATGCGGTACAGTACAAAGAAAGTATGATATAACAAGAACACGTGGACCACAAATGTTTTGAGAATAGAGAGAAAGTATCTGATAGTTAAAATCATGAAGAGAAAAATAATAATTTCGCGATTTGGGAAGACTTCAAAGGAGTGAAGAAGCATGAAGCAGTACGTGAACTATAGTACAATGATAATGATCACAAACCCAACAAAATGCACCCCATTATATACATAATAATATATTCAGTACCTACTCGTCTTTAATTTGGTTATCTGCAATTGTTCCTCTTGTGCAAGTTATCATCTGCGCTAGAATTCTAAAATGTATCTGCAATGAATCTATATTCTGCCACGTTGTTGCGAACACCGACCCCTGTGCTGTGCCGAGTGCTCTGTTCTCTCTCTCTGTTGCAATTAATGTTAACCATGTACAGCACTGCATAACACCAGAATTAATGATTGCGCAACGAGAAAGCCTAATTAATTAGTCATATGTTCGCTTAAAAAGTTAAAGCAGCGGTCGGTGGCGTATCGCAGAACAGCGAAAGTGAACAAATACGAACACATTAGTGATGGCACGTAATGAGCGAAAATAATATGAAGTTACAGACGTTATTATACCAGTTTAATGTTTTGGAAAACTTTCCTTCTTTAACAAGAAGCGATAAAGTGAGCTGAGATACTGTCGTGCTCAAATACCGCGGAACGACAGATTTTTTATTGAATCAATGGCTGGAGTCGGCTGTGACTGTCAGAATGAAAAATAATCTGCAAAAGGTGAATCGTAAAAAGTTCAATGAAACTTTTCCCATAAACCACTCGAAACAAAAACTGCAATAAAGGTAAAAGTGAGCACAATCGTTTTACTGTAGCCACTAACTTCTCTAATCCACTTGCCACATGAGGTGTGAACCATTTTATGTTTGAATTTATGAATATCATTATAGGAGCAACTGTTCTTATCGGATCATTTGCATTTGATTGCGGAGTTTGTTCTGTGACTAGTCTGGTGAGGAAAGTAAATAAATGATACACTAAACACACAATTACACAATTTACTGGCGCAGAACTATCATTACATCGAGACATTTGCAAATATCACAACACCGAATATAGAAGCGGTAACAAAACAGTTGCTAAACGAACTACCCTAGTTATTAATAACGCACTCCAAAACACTGATCAGATTAGCCAAGTTATTATATTTACGGTTGGTGAACTTGAAAGTGGTGCTTGTAGAAGAGCCAGTAGGTATAGTTGGTAGTGTTAGTACATCGACACTTTTTCGGTTTCGTTGTGATGGACACAATGGCTGCGCAGTGGGTGTGTAGCCGCTTACGCAGGTCGAGTGGGCGGTGAAGAAGATATTACGTGGTGTTACGAGAGCAGGCAATCGTGCCGATGATTGATGATCAGAGTACTGTAGTCTGTAGCTGATCATTATAGTTCACTTTTGTTTGGAGTTATTGTAGGGCTTTACACTATTTATTTATTTATTTATTAGGATCTCCAACAAAAGATGTACACAGGACATGACAAATATTATGATAAGTACCATAGGTATTACGTAAGTGTACTCCCTCATTTACAGGAGACCACAGCATGCAAAGCAATAAAGTACAACTAAGCTAACACGGTTAACATTTACATATAAAATATTAAAAGATAAACAATTATGGTAAAAATAAAAATTAAAAAGTTAAAAATTAAATATGAAGGAAGTTAAACTTAGTTTTAAAATGCGTTAGATACCTACTAATCTAGTTCCAATAACTTGTCGTTGCACAAAAAATCTATAAAATGCATGTTATCAAAGGTAACGGGCTTAAGTCTTAATTGTTCTAAAATCCGACTAACGGTCAATACTCGCATATAAAATACAAATTAAACAAATATTTGACTATGCAAATATTTTCTATCTGTGAACTGCTGTCAATTTTATTAATCTATTGTTTAAACTTTGCAATCAACATGGCATGCGCTGACGCAACGATAGAGTTAGAATACACCGCGAAGCTAATCGATAAAAAGGTTTTTAGTAAACACGTGCACTGTGATCCAAGTGTTTGCATAGTTACCAACAATTACAAATAACAATATTTAATTGATCGTTTTGTAACACGAACGCACTCACTATTGGAGAAAACGGAATTTTCGACAGTGCAGTCAAATGCATCAGAGTTTCTGATAGTTTAGCAGATAACACATAGTAATAAGAGAGAAGTGAAGATATTTACAAGATAACAAGCCTGATAGAACTACTTAGAAACTCCTGTATCACATTCACGGATGAAAGAGTTAGCGGTATGAATCGAATATGCTGTACTAATCGATGCAACAGCGTTACAGTAAGAATCCAATAATTCTGACTACGTTTCATCATGCATACGATGCAACGATGGATTGCCTGTTGCACCGTGCACGTAACTACAATGCAATAACGACACCAAACAAGCATTGTCTCTGCTAATCTGTACATGTTTGTGCCACAAGTGTCAAAACTGACGATATTTACAAAAGTAATGTTAAAACAGCGGCTGTTATTACAACAATGAGTAAAACTGTGTCGATGAGCCGATATCGCTTGCAACAACAACGGGTGTCGAACTACAGACGGTGAAATAACCTGTCAGGCTGCCACAGACATAACCTGGCAGGCTCCCACAGAGATAACCTGGCAGGGTGCCACAGATATAACCTGGCAGGGTGCCATAGATATAACCTGGCAGGCTGCCATAGATATAACCTGCCAGACTGCCACAGATATAACCTGTCAGGCTGCCACAGATATAACCTGTCAGGCTGCCACAGATATAACCTGCCAGGCTGCCACAGATATAACCTGCCAGGCCGCCACAGATATAACCTGCCAGGCTGCCACAAATATAACGTGGCAGGCTGCCACAGATATCATCATCTTACCGTTGTTGTTATTTAGTACCACCGGCTAATTCATAGCAACTATACGAACTATGATTAGCATATTTTAAAATTAATTGCATCATTGGTCAATTGGTGGAAAGGCAGGCAGATTGGAGACTTGATCATCTATGTATGTAGTAGCCATTTAGAGGTTTATAGTTTTCCCCGAATTCTTCCAATTTTACATTTCCGTTGAGTCATATAATCGAAAATGTAAAAATCCAGGATTGGGGAAAACATGTAATGCTTTTCAAGTTCATAACGACTGAAATAAGTAAATTGGCAGAGAAATCCCTCCTAATTTAGTACGAAAACCAGATCTGATCCTCAATTTCTTGGAAGTCTACGCAGAATTAAAGCAGTGCGTAGTTAAATTCCTGACATTGCTGAACTTCTAGTACTTGTCGTCTCTAGTTAACATATAAAGGGCGTCGATGCTATCGCCGCCGGCGCCGCCCGCCTGCGCTTTGTTCTCTACATAGTCAGACGAAGCGCCACTCATTCACTACATTCTATTAGGAAAGCTCTGATTATTCATCCCTTTATCATTATTTGTTTTAATTAAAAGGAAAACTATGTCCGAAAGACTCTCTTTGTATAAAAGGGTGTTCATTCATTCATGGAAATGAATTAACATTCATTCCGCTCCTCTGAATTGCTCTGCTCGCTCGCTGAGTTTGCAGTCATTAAATTCCTACTGCTACGGCTACACTTCGCGTTATCGCGAACTTGTCTTCGTGCGCTCTCTCTCGCACACCCCTCGATTACTCGCTGAGCAACAGAGAGCGCACGAAGAAAAGTTCGCGATAACGCGAAGTGTAGCCGTAGCATTCGTGTCGAAGAGAGCTGCTATGTGACTGACTGGCCAGATATTTGGATGGCAATGTCATACACCCTTGTATAGAACAATAATATCCTGAGGATTCCTCTAGGTAATAATTCTATCAGAGACCGATGTTCCCTCCCTCGTAAACGTTGGAGGGTCCAACGTTTAAGGGAACATCGGAATCAGAACACAAATAAAATAGTAAAGTTTAAATATGAACGGCAAAGCCATAAATAAATTTATTAAAAAGATATGATTTTAACTGTGCGCTGTAGAGAACACAATATTTTATGTATTCATAGCTTTGATCCCCATGTTTGGAGGACACTTCAGGCTAGACAGCTGTATTTGGCAATAAAATATCTGCCGAATACGATCGCAGGTCAGATCGACACAGCCTTGCCAAAACTACTTTTAGATGTGATATTTGCTTACCAATTATATCTAGACCACAAATGGTAGGTTGTTTGCGTTTATTTATTACTATAAGTCTTTTACAAGCTGCCGACATTCATGTATCGTATATCGTTTCTGTTTTAGAGCTTACACGTTGGTAGTCCAATAACATTAGCATGAAACAAGTGAGAGATGATTAAACACTTATTTTTTTTTTTTGTTTCATTATCCTTTTAGCTAGTGCTACATGTATAAATGTAATTTGTATGATCTACATAATAAAGAGTATTCTATCTATCTATAGTGCAATGCATCCAACATCTAAAGGAATCATTTCGTCATGTCTGACACCTCAACCATGTACTGTAGTTGTAGGCTCATGATAGTCACGACTAACGAGTTGACAAGTGTCACGACTCACGATCCACTTGAACTAGCGACAGTTATCCACTTTAAAAGAGTGTGCTCGTTGTCTAATCTGCTAGGCAGTTGAGATAACCACCGCGCGCGGGTCAGACCTGTCCCTTTATTGTCCCTCCCACGCCCGTGTCGTTGGTCTCCTCCAGTCGCGACCACACGGAGGATATGTCCATAGGAGTTAAAGAGGCTAAATATGTGGTATGTTATTCGTATCAGTTACAACATCATTCGTTGGGAATTTGTTGTTCTTATGAGATAGCCCAAAGAGGTTAAAATTTAGAATGTAAAGCATTCATATTTAATGACAGTTGGTGGTTCAGATTCTTTAGAGACGTTTCCACCGGTAAGATGAGTTCTGTGAACAAGAGTCATCAAATTGGGATCAAGAAGAAACCATTATAGAGTAAAGACTCTAAAAGACTGATGTTGAAGGTGGTAATCAGACTGCGTACTTATCATTAGAAATTGAGTATCGATCGATCGTGCAACAATAAAAATGAAAGTCGCAATTTCTCAACATAAAAGCCCTTAAAGGATTCCCTTCATCAGAGTTGGTAATCCGCTCATCCTACTTCCCGCTAGTTTCACAAACAGTGAGGATGACGGATGTGTCATATGTCACCGTCACACCACACTGACCCAAATCTGCTAATATACTTGTGGGACAACGTCTCGGGCGATGAACCGCACTTGTTCTTAGATAATATTATCTCTCCCTCTCACGCGATACACAAAGCTCTATCACCATCCTTTTCTCTTATTAATATTTAAATAGAGTACTACTACTTACCACTTACACTGTTACAGTTTCACCTGGTATCTTGCGGAAAAAAAAACAAACAAATGAAGGTGTGAAACTATGCAAACTGATGCGGAGGAAAGTCGAATCCACACATCTTAGTCATCATCGTACGCTTTAAATATTCAGGGGACTGGCGTGGCGTGCACTCTATTGATTAGTTGACATACCAATAGTTTTATTTTTCTTTCAACTTCTCTATATGCTAATATTGGCTTTCAAAACATTCGCGCGGATTTAAAGGATTTCTAATCGGTCCGCTGTCTATCATTGAGGTACGTTTCTTATATAATTATTTTTTCATGCTCATCATTTTGTCAAAGTAGGCGGAGTACTGGCTGGTATAAAATGCGCGGAACTGTCGACGTTCGGTTGTTGTTGGTTGGTTCGGACCGCCGCCGACCCGCCGCGCCGTAACGACTTCCGCTCCTCGCCCGTAGGGAGGCACGTGTCTCAAATTTATTATAATGTGCCTTTTTAACAACTTACATTTAGTTAATAATAAGTTTAATTCGGCTGACGGTGCTGGGCTGGGTCAAGAGCCTGATACAGAAGCTTGTGATTGCAAGCATTGTGCAGAAGTTCCTCACCCATTAGATATAGACCGTTTCTAAGCTAAGTTTTTGATCGTCAAGGTGTAACCTCACTGCGGATGGAGCAACATTGAATAATTATGTATTTTATTGAAATTCATATAACCATGGTCAGATAGGCAGTCGCTCCATGTAAAATACTGGTATTCAGCTGCATCCGGTTAGACTGGAAGCCGACCCCAACATAGTTGGGAAAAGGCTAGGCAGGTGATGATGATGATAACCAACAAAGAAAATGTAGTGTCAGAAGATTACCTATTGTCCTCACACAAAAACGTATTTCAACGAACACAGTATGGCGTCATTAAAATTAGCAAAAAATAAAAATCTCATAAAAAGAACGAAGATGACACTAACTTTGATAATTAATTCGAGTTAAACAAAGAAGCAACAAAAATATTCGCATGAGCAGCTCGTCCGCCATGACAGTTAACAGTAGAGAGATAATGAATGTATTAACTAGCTGCTGCCCGCAGCTACGCCCGACCGCGTGGATCCTAATTCTTTATTTAAAATAAAAGTAGTTTAGGTTAATTCTTATAACATCGGCTATCTGCCAGTGAAATTTCCGTCAAAATCGGTGCAGCCGTTTTGGAGATTAGCCGGAACAAACTTAAAATTTAAAAATTGTTTTTTTTCGATAAGCACCGTTCAACGTTCATATTATATTTTCATATACATTTAGTTAAAAAAATCCAGTAATAAAAACTAAAACCGAACTACGACTTAAAAGGTATAAACAAGACACCACAGACAGACAAATTAAAATCCGGAGTCACACGTGTTAGGGCATAAATCGAACAGATTACGTGTGACTCCGGATTTTTAATTTGTCTGTCTGTGGTCTTTTTTATACCTTTTAAGTCGTAGTTGGGTTTTAGTTTTTATTACTGGTTTTTTTTTTTTAATTCTTTTGGGGTTATAATATATATATTTTTGAAATGTGCTCATTAAGCCCTTTCATTTGATACGATTAAACCATTTTTTTTTTAAGTTCCTCACTTTATGTCCTCTAGAGGGCGCCATTTTTAATTTAATGTGACTTCACATAGCCTATGACCAGCGGACAATCACGAAGCTTCTAACGATACCTCATTTGTCAAATTGTGATAAGTGGTTTGGAAGATAGGAGGGAACAGATGAACATACATACATACATAATTATATACATACATATACATACATACATACATACCGGTCAAAATCATAACCCTCCTGTTTTCTTCGCCGTAGTCGGGCAAAAAGGCTGTTATTTTGACTGTACAAACGGACACTTCAATTTGATGAACCTATTTGTATAAAGTTGTATGTATAGATAATGTCTGCATGTGATTGTCTCCCACGGCTGAAGGTCGTGATGTCCAATGCCACATGACAATCAGCTCGTCATGAGAGAAACTGTTGCTTCCGAAAACTATTAGTGTCCGGAAGTGCGCGTGCGCTGATCGCATTGGATAATACGCGCCAATCATTAGGTTCGCAGCCTGCGCAGGCGCATTATTATAATCATTTTAATAGTTTAAAGTCAATGTTGAATGTTTTGTTGAGTTTCATAGCAGATAATACCCGTTCAATTGCGAAGTTATCTCTAAAACGGATATTCGGTATTGAGATATCTTTTTCAGAGCTCATACCTAAACAATTCCATCACATCCTAGATGTTTAATAGTAATTGGACCCACCACATAGTCTACATATGAACCATAGGGCTATGAATAAAGGATTTAAGTCACGAATGAACGATCACCAGTCATCTCCATAACCATTGAAGCATTTGAACGATCAGTTTCCTAAAATAATCTAAAATTCTAACTAGCCATGTTTTACAAATTCGATGCTATAAATGCTGAAGTAATTGGCCACTACGTGCCAAGCATCCGTATGACCGATTCAATACAATTCTAGAGAATTAAAAAACTACAGGAAACATGGAGTGTTCCATGTTTGAAATCACTAATCGATTTGGGATAGTGTGGGGGCACGCAGGGGACAACAGGTGGCATCGACAGCATGGCTGAATGATATCATGTTGTGTTACTAATGTGAAGTGATAAAAACTAGTCCATTGATGAGTTCACAATAGCTTGTTTATTATGTGTGTATGTTGCGGTACGACTTATTAACTCGAAATCTGGCAAAATGCCTACAAGCCCTAGGCGCTAGCCGATCGTTTGGTCAACAATCTACCATATTTTCTATAGGGTTTTGGTCTTGCCCTTGGTGGCCATAAATGCTGTAAGCTTGAAGAATCTGGCCAGATTCTGAGGCATGTGGCATCTTGTAGAGTAAGCATGTTTTTAATAAAGACACAGATCAACAGTAAAGACCAGAAGCTATTAAGAAGGCAGTGTGATGGACGAACTGGATGGCGGATGGCACCAGCACTGGGGTAGTATTATGATGTATTAATGCCATCATTACTTATTCCATTACAAAAACGGGATGGAACTAGCGGCCTTGTCTAGCCACGTCTCTCTCACTCACTGGAAAAATGGTGGCATTAATACTTCATAATACGGCGCCTGAACTAGCATATTTCGGTGTTATGCGCGTTTTCTTAGCTTCGCTATGTATCTGCGACATGTATCGGCGTGGGAGTGTGTGGGTGAGGTGTTGCATATTCATTATGGTGTGCCACGTGCTGCTGGTGCTGGATGGCCCATGGGCGATGGACTCCGATGTGTACACATAGCCATGAGAGCCATCGCCTATATGGAAGAATTGGCTCAACAATAACACAAATAGTTGACGTTACTGAAGATAAATACCACCAGAGCGAGGTTGTATTGAGCTGCATTTTTTTGCAAATAATTTACATAAAGAAAAAGACGTCGTGTGCATATATCATAATCATAAGTCATAACATTCATAACTCATTGGCTAATTTGTGTAAGTGCGCGCACTTGCGGTGTGTCGAAGGTGTAAGGACAGCCTTGTAGCTTGAGCTTATGTTACTGAAACTAAATAAAATCGAGATTTTCATGTAAAGTTTTGTAGCAAATAAAATTTGGCATTAATGACGTTATACGTACCATATTTTTTCCGTATGCTGTCTTTTACAGGATCCATAACCTTCACTAAGCTAAGAGTATCCCCTTAATAAGTTTTTTGTGTTGGTTTTTTCTCTGATATTAATTAAGCGGTTATGTATTATTTTTTATTAACAAACCCATATAATGTTAGTACGGGTACATCATTGAATGAAAAACAACTCCACTTTTAACAGCGCGTGACCTCAGCCCGCGCGCCGTACGAAATCGTAACTACTAATACCGATCGATATAAATCAACGTATCATTATCCAGCTCTAGTTTTTGTCACGATCAATCTTATTGCTAATGGACAAAAAATAAAACATTGCTATTTTCAATAATTAAGTCATAAGTTCATCATAGCAGATATTTAGTAATTGGATAAGTAAAAGTTTCAACACAACCCAAGTATGTTATCCCGAAGGTTTATATTATAGCAACTAACCAGAATGAACTATGAAACCAACTAGGTAACTCACCACAAATGGGATCGAATCCAGACTTAGCACTATTTTTAATATAATTTAATATTCTGTATCTAAACCCCGGTATATCGATGCACTTACAACTTTAATTGCAGGCAAACCCCAGTAATAAATAAACCAAGTAATCAGTTTTCCAAGAAATGGATTTCTATTTCTATTATCACAGTCTTCACAGTACTGAAAACGAACGTAAATCTGAAATTCAATTTGTAGTTATTAGGACTTGTCTTTACCGGCGCTGAAGGCACTCAGAGCAACACAATGACAATCGTTTTAGATACAATACAAGTTTTTGCTATGTATGTGCTACCAGGCTCTTAGACTTAATGAAGAGGTGCTTCCGCTTGTCCAGCGGAATACGGGCCAACAATGATGAATGGCATAAAAACACCGAGGTCGACTGCCACCGGTTGTCGACATTTTAATGAAAATAATTCTTCACACTACCTGTTGCCTTAGTACATATCACTGGTTAATTTTTAGGAAATTAAAACCTTGCTTGCCTAATTGAGCAAACTAATCACTATATTACATGATGTAATTGGATAATTAAGCGTTTTGTAAAAAGTTAAATATTCCTAATCGCAGTGAGAATGCAGTGATGCAGATTCAATTGAAACTGTGTAATGATTTGTTTCGCGATTTGTGTTGTGTCCGCAAATACTTTCCTGATTGTGGGCATTTGTGGAAGATCATGCACAAAACGAGCAAAGGAATTTGCCGCGTGATGCATTGCCGTGTGGGGAGCGCTGAAATAGTTAACACGTCACATTGTAATGTAGCAATCAACATTGTAAAATCGACATAAATCTGTTAATTTGGACTTGGGTTGTAATTTTGACATGTATCTTTCAAATTTGACATACATTTTTAAACTTTGACATTGTTCTTGTATTTGTGATTTATTTTTTCAATCTGAATGTTGACATGATGATATAATAATAATTTCGAATTAACAGGTCTCTAAGTTAAAAATTTTGTATTTGCAATTCTGGGTACCTTTCTTTCTTTTTGTGAAATTTTATAATAATATAACTCATAACTTTCTTTCTTTTTGTGAAATTTTATAATTTTTTAGTTGTCAATAAAAAGAATAATAGTTTTCAATATTATAGAAATATTTGTACGCCGATACTTACGGCTAAACATGACTGGACTTAAACAATTGATTTTAATCTTGCATGCTCTTGTATGTATACCATGTTTAGACAAATAAAGAATATCTTATCTTATCTTATCTTATCTTATCACGAAGAAACACTACGATTAATTTAATTGAAGAAAAGGAAATTAATGACGAAGAAATGGTAAAGGATTACGGAAAGGTTTCGATTTACTATTCTTGTATGATACTCTTTCTAATTTAATGCTACAGAAGTTTAATTGTATACTTGAGAATTAGGTAAAAAGTAAAAAGTGCCAGATTGGATTGTATTCTTCTTTGACTGTAAAATACAATTAGGTTCTTCCCTGTAAATGTAAATGTTAAATCCTAATAGGTCGTAAAAGGGACCAATAAATCCAAAAATAAAATCCGCCCTGTAACCTGATTCACTTGCTCGTTACAAGTTATGACTGAAGTTACAAAAATTACACTATTGTTTTCAATTCCGTAACCCTAAGTCAGTCAGAGAGTAAAATGTTGGCTCTGTAACTTGATGATAACGAGTGTATGAAGTTGACGTCAGTTATGTACTCGTTGTCACGTACATTATCGTACACAATAACACTTAGTGACATAATAATACACCCATTACAGTAATTATAGTTTGTTAGAAAGAATAAAAACCTTGCCCGAGGCGATGACTCGCTAAAAGTGATGTCTTGTCGTCTCAACTTCTCAAGCAGTCATTATAACTTACACATCGTTGCTCATTATTAATTACTAGTAATTATTACATCTAATTACTTGCTAATTGCTGCATTACCTAATCAATCAATCAATATCAGTCATATTGTCAAATTAAGAAAGTGTTGACGACTTGACTACACTTTACTCACATCACATTGCGAGTGACATGATCGTTGAATGATTCATCAAAAGTAATACAGAGTTTTTCTGTTTAGACAGGCGAGAGAAAGACGGGCATAGAGCCATGGTTCAGCAACCAATTCTATTCATAGCAGTCTTCATGTAATGCAAAGCAAATTGCATTGTAGTACCTAATTAATTTGTGAAACTAATCACAATGAACGTTTCATACGTTTGAAAATGCCAACTCTGCCGAAGTTTAACGTCTATCATATCATAAATAGCGACGGCTAACACGCAGACTGTAGACTGCATAGCGGCACGGCATATCCTCATTCGTCGTGCTCCTGCGGCTTGGGCTTGCAGCCGCTTTGGAGCCTAATGGCTTGGCAAGTTGGCACGTGACGATGGAAGGACATCAAACTTGTTTGGCATGGCAAATTAGACGGCTTTTGTAGTTTAAAGGAATCGTAAAGCTAACTGGTCGATACTTCGCTTAAAGGTGCAGGGACGAAGAATTTGTAATATTTCCGACGAGTCAAAAGTTCAACACCACTGTTGTAATGTAATGGACAAATTCCAGGCAAACCGCAAATTGCATTAAGATTGCCAGTTAAGGAACAGATGATGGTCTTCTTGAATTTAAAAGTGTTAAATTGGAAATGATGTTATTTCCTAGATCATTCCCTTTATTACTTTGTGCAATTACTTTTTTAATCATTACATAATGATCTACTTTTATAGACAACTAGCTAGTTGCTCGCGAGTTCGTCTGCGATCCAGGATGAAAAGTAGCCCTTGTCCTTCTCCAGGTCAAGGTCTACCCCTGTGCGAAGTTTTATCCAAATCCGTTCAGCCGTTGTAGCGTGCCAGCGTAATAAGCAAACAAACTCACTTTCGCACGTTATTGTTTATCAAAGGGCATTCCCCATAACCTGCAACAGTATAGCATCTATACAAGCTAAAAAAAATATTACCATTAAAAAATAAGAAGTTTTTTTATTTTTTTTAAGTAAAATATTCACTAAAAATATTAAATTGATACGGAAAAGAAACACTGTACAAGCACACTTGTCTTTCTACGTCGAATACAAATGTGCGTGTACAGTGTTTCTTTTACGTATCAATTTAATAGTGTTGTGAATATTTCACTACTTAGGTAAATTTAAAAAATAGTGAGAGGTTTTTGAGTGGTAATATTCTTTTTTAGCATATATGGACGACAGAGGGACCGCCTTTTGTTAGTTAATATGTATATTAGTAGCTTCCACCCGCGGCTTCACCAGCGTGGTATGTCGGTAAAAAAAAACATACAGACGAACAGAGAACCTCCTTCTTTTTGAAGAACTCGGTTAAAAAGTACCCTATGTCCTTCCCCAGGAATGCCCAGTATGCGATCTATCTCCTTGCCAAATTTTGTCGAAATCCGTTCAGTGGTTTAGGCGTGAAAAGGTAACATAATGACAGACAAACAGAGTTACTTTCGAATTTATAATATTATATAGTACCTTTATATAGTATGGATAGTGGATAATTACAACGTGTTTCTTACTGTCTTCTTGGCACTTCTCAAATATATAATAAATAAATGATGAACGTTGCAAAATTGAGCGTTTAGCATAATTTCGCACGGTCACTACCGTATTGTCTCTGCGTATTACGAGTACAAACATAATGGTAGTATTCCAGAAACTCATTTACGAGTTACTGGAAGTGTCAGTACCTGCAGCTAGCCGGTAGTTTACCTGACGCGGTCAAAAGGACAGTTAGCCAAACATTGCACAGATTGCACTAGGTACGTTTGTACCGGTAAATGGTGCGTTCAGCTCGCGGTAGCAATGTGGAACATCAACTCAAGGTATCGCCATCGGAAGTTCATTACCTTGTGCCAGTGTTACATCGCTTACTCATACAGTAATTGAAACATTAATTAAAAAATATGACGACATTAACGCACATTTTCTTTTATCTGAAATATCAGGTAAATAGGTATTCTAAAACAAAACTTTTTTTTGTTGGACTATTTTTCTATTTATTCACCTCAATCACAGTCTGTCAATTAGTTGGCTACTTAGGTACATTCCGTTTATTAATTTCACTTGTCAGAATAGCTTCAAGTGGCTCTAATTTCAATTAGAATCGCGTGGTATTTACGCAGGCCTTGCGAAACGTTTTCCTTCGAAATAAATAGGTACCTACTTTAGTAGCAGTTTCAACAACTTTGTCGAATTGTTTACAGTATGAATAAAGAATGCTTACCTATTAATTTCATTCATTAGTTTATCAATTTAAATTGCAGTCTTCCGACTCTGACTCGAAAGTCTAGTGGAAACGGACCTTAAAATTTTGCATGTCATAATAATTGGTTTGATCTTCTTACGATACATTCTAGATAATGTTATGAACTTTTTTATTAATGAAAGCAATAAAGTCTGATAGTGCATCTTATCGCTTATCTGTCATTTTCCAAGATAACGTATGACGCGTCGCGACGTGACAATGATCGATTACCTAAATTAATGACAGTAATAATGGTGTTATCTCACGACGGAACATCACCCTAATTTTAAATCGTAACTGAATACGTTCAAATAAGATCCGTGTGTTTTTAATTAATTTCTAATTATTCATGGAAATGAGGAAGTGGAATGTTATGTTATGTAAGAAATTAATGAAATTATCGGCTTGGATTCGCGGTATTTACAAACAGTTTAGTTACAAAAGTAGGTACCTACTTACTTTTGTATTTAAGGGATCAATGATAATTTAAGTGGTAACTTGGATAACAAGTGTGTAATAGGTAAGTGCCTAGGTACTCACTTTTACTATGATAATTGATAAGTAATATCAAACTAATCCAGATATACTTACAAATAATAATAAAAAATCCAAACATGAAAGAAACACTACTATTTACAAAATAACTTCGAAAACTACCCCCAAAAAGTTTAAACAAACTTACCGAAACGTAGTATCACCGGGCACTCAGTACATAACTGCAGCTCCACAACATGCAACACGATAACTATCACTCACTAATTAGTTCATTCATTAAAAATATGTAACTTTTTAAAAGTCCGCGTGAAATATTCCGATGTCGAGCGTCGCGATGTCGCGCATGCGCCTGACGAACGAACGTGCACACTCCTCGGCGGCCGCGTGCGATATGCGATCAGCGGATCGGATTGGTTGGTTGGTCGCCGCACTCGCCGCGGTCAGTCCCCGAACTCCCCGTCGGCGATGTCCGTCCAGCGATCGCGCGTCGTGAATCTCCGTCTCCGATACACCGGATACCGGTCTGGTCATATACGGTACGCCGTATTGCCCCGCGTAGCGTAGTGCCATAACCTCACGACTCCTCCGTCCTCGGCCACTCATCCCTAGCCGCGCACTATATAGTTTATAATCTGAGGGCTGGCTGTCGGGTGGTCCATCTTTTACCGATGTTGGCTATAAATCCTATCTGTGCGGTGAATTTTTAGTAATCCAACTAAGTATTTGTTATGAGCCGGCTTTGGGAGGTCTAGGTATCTAGTGCATCCAACAATGGACGTCTTTCTGCTGAATGATCACGATGATGACGAAAGATGATGTAATGTTTGTAACCTAGGTAACTACCAATGACTATATAGCCTATAGGTTTAATACTCTTTGGTAACTACTAACTTCTTGGAAACATGGAATTTGAAGGGTGGGTGCTTCAGCTAAGGCGCTGAGCAGATGATGGACAATTTGGAATCGTAGGGAAATCTAACGCGTACGTATGACTAAATGCCGGGTTTCCCATACGATTCCAAATTGTCCGCGGACAAATTAAATGTCCATCGTCTGCTCAGCGGAATCCGCGAAATGTATATTGAAGTAAGAAAGGTTTAATTCAAGTATTAAGGACCCAAATTGCTCCGGTTATGCGTCCACAGGCTTATATTGCCAAAAAAGTCCCGATTATACATACTTTCGATCTTCACGAGTCTGTTCTTTGTTCTGGAAACTGTAACACTTGAGGAGCTAATACAATGGCATTACGTGTAGATCTTGATCCTGACACTGCATTGTTGCGAGCTGCGCGCACGCCGCCGACGTGGGAGCGGAAGCTCGAAGAGAACAGTACAATTGAACATTCAGTTCTTCCATGGTAACGTGTCCAGCGGGGTAAATGCTGTGACCACAGATATGTATACTTAAGAAAGAAGAGTTTTTTATATTTCTATGGTTGTGACTTACCATTGATCATTCAGTTCTTCCATGGTAAGATGGTAACGTTTTTAGCGAGGTAATTGCTCGCAATCGCAATCGCATTTAGACAGTTCAGGCACGTTCATTGCGTTATTTAATACGTATTTATTCAGTCAAATTTTTCAATCCTGCGTTAAGCCTGCAAAGGTTTAAAAAAATCGATGGAACAAGGCAATAATAGTAATATCCTCAAACCCTCGGATTGTGATTGAAAGTGCTTCACGCAATTAGGGGGTAAGGGTCAGACGCAGGTCCTCACCCGACGCGGCTGCTTTGGAAGGTTCCTGTTTAGGATAAGGCGGGAGGAAACGCCCGGGTGTCACCAGTTCACCACTGTGTGGATCGCCCGGAGGACACGGTGGAGCATACGGTGGAGGTCTGCCCTGCTTGGGCGGAGCACCGTCGTGCCCTCGTGGAGGCGATTGGCGGCGATGACCTCTCGCGTCCGGCCCTGGTCCAGGCTATGGTACAGCTACAGAGTGAGAGGGCATGGGATGGCGTCACCTCCTACTGCGAAGCAAGGAAGAATGCTCGCGAAGGAGGAGACGGAACGCGTGAGGGAGAGGCATAAGTCGCGCCCTCACGCCCGTAGCCACCGCAGGAGATGCCCTGGGATTTCCAGCCAGCCACCGTAGGTGCGGGCTTGTGGACGGCGAGCAATGGGTAGCTCGCCGTCCGATAAGGACCAGGCCCAGGTCGACGGCGCGTTGTGTTCCACGCAGAGATGTCAGCACAATTGACGGGGTCCGCTAGGGCCGATGCCTGCCAGGGTTGCGGGGAAGTCTGAAAGGGATACCGGGGCCCTTGGCAAAAGGCAACTGAAGGAACACGGGTGGGTTTTAGTCAGTAAAAGTCTGACACGCCCTCCCGCTCCGCCCAGAGCGGGAGAAGGTTTTTGATGAAATCACAACTTCAAAAAAAAAAAAGTGGATAAGGGTAGTTCCGTAACTAATTCTCCTATCGTCGTACTATTGCTCGGTAGGCCCCAGGTAGGCAGTTCCAGGTAAAAGTACAACAAAGACTCAAGTGAAAGTGCGAGCTGTATTTTTTTGTGAAAAGTTCGAATCTGAACTTTTTGGGTGCACTTTGGCTCAAAGTTGGCAACTTTCCCTTCAGGAGACAAAACAAACATATCAATTTCGCCATCGCCAGCCACAAAATAAAATATTATGCTAAAACTTTTCACAAAAAAAAAAAACAACTTACTTCCAAAAAACCACAAACAGCGATTATGACGGTGTTATAAGAAAAGACCTACGCTACTAACATAAAACCTCCTCCTTATTGGAAGTCGGTTAAAAAGCAACGCAATGGCGTTCAATATAAAGCGTTCCCCATATAAACTGTATTTTGTTTTTTTGTAGTTTCTGCTGCCTACCCCCATGGGAAGAAGGCGTGAGTTTATGTGTGTATGTATACCTACTTATTTATTAAAAAGCTTTTTGGCCTTTCTTACTCAATCAACCTTCACATTACTCGCATAATATAGTTCTAGCAAGCTTTAATGAATAAATATTCCGTGCTTTTATCAACAGATCTGCATATAAGCTGTCGGCGGGGCGGAGCGCTGGAGCCCGAGATTGCAGGGCGAAGTGCCGCACAAAGGGGCCGCCGGCACGTCGCGTCAAATCACCTACATTTCGCTGCAATCTTCATGAACTTGCTCTGTGTGCCTCACTGAGCCGACGACACTTGTTTTGTTATCTTTATTCGTTCGCAACATGATAAAGTATCTACTTGATGCATGTACTGATCTACATCGCGTTTTACCTACCTACCTACCGAGGCACTTGCTTGTAAACTTGAACTCATGAAAACCACTTCCCCCCTCAAAAAATTACAAATCTCTTTTCATCATCTCATTTGTTGGTTTGCTGAAACTGCAAGCTAATCTGTGGGATTGAATGGAGGTTTGACCGAATGCCTAAAGAATTTGTCACGTAGCTAAACAAAACATTCCAGATAAACATAATCCATGACCAATTAATAAAATATAAGATCCAGTAAGCCCTCAATAATTTATAACTATAATTCCTCTAATAACAATTCTTAATAAGAGCAACAGAAGAATAAGCAATTAACGTCCGACTATCACCATCTGTATTCGATACCAACATGAATGAGACCTATCCAAATTGTAATATCCCCCGCACCATACGAAGTTCTCCCTTGCATTTTGATGAAAGTAGTTCGTGGTCCATTCATAACTTCCATATCCATAGCTTTATGTGAATTAAAAAGCTCGGCGGCACATGCTTACCTATAAAAACTCCGCGCTGATTGAATAAGTAGGTACCCCTTTCAAATTCACAACCCTTTTACCAAATGTATGAAAATTCCTACATTATGGATATGTATGCACTATATACATGCACTATATATCCCTGTATCAAAGTATGCAATCATATGACACGTGTTAATTAAGGAAATTAACCCCACGCTGGCAACAGGTGCGGCGAGTAGCCTACAGGGTGCGCCGCGTTACAAATCAACCACATTACAAAATAGATGCAGAATGTTAAATTGGGGTAACAGAAATACTTACTAATCTATCTATACTATCTATACTAATATTATAAAGCTGTAGAGTTTGTTTGTTTGTTTGTTTGAATGCGCTAATCTCAGGAACTACTGGTTGGAATTGAAAAATTATTTTTGTGTTGGATAGTCCATTTATATATAACATAAACACGCTACGACCAATAAATAGGAGTAGAGCATAAATGAAATATGTTGCAAAAACCGGAAAAATTATTCCTTTTCGAGAGCTTTCGTTGCGTGCGCTGCGTAAACGGTTTATGTTACGTAAATATCATGTTTGATAGAATTGTTCCTCTTTAAAGGTTCTAAAAAAAAGTCCGCGACAGCATATGTCTATCTTTTAAGATTGACTCACTATAACCTTTTTTTATGGTAATCAAATTTGTTCGAAATTAATGCATTATTTGCGAAGGAGTTTTATCAACATAATTTTCATTCTTATTCAAATAAATAGTTTTATCATCAAGGGTATTTATTTAGCAGTAAAATACTTTTTAATTCATTCGAATCGGACATTTAATTTCGAAGTTATCACGAGTATAAAAATACAATACGCGAACCGTTTGACTCTGGCGCTGCGACGTTCCCTACTCTAGAGAGGAGAGGATGGGCACACGGGTAGACCATGACCCGGAATAGGACATAGGATACGTTTTATCCCTATATTCCCACGGGATCGAGACCTACGCGAGTGAAACCGCGGGGCACAGCTAGTTAAAAATAAGTATTCTACAGTGGTTTTCCGCTTCATTAATGTTTTGTCAATTTCTTCATTGTGCGTTGAACTCTTTTATAGAAGACGCTTAGAAGTGGTGAAGCACAGGCGTGTTGGGGATAGGTAATATGACTTTTGGACGTTCAAAACGTGTAAGTCTAAGTAGTAAGTATAATTTGAATACATTATTTTTGAAGTAAGGTTACTTTAGAATCACGGGCCTTCTGCACCTTACCATTTCTTGGCACAGCACACCCCGTTAGCTGCTGAGGGTTAAGTGCTCACAGTCGGTTCTACATAAAAATATTACTAATGTCCATTACATTACAAGGCGGCTTACTAGCTAATGCATGAGGGTGCGGGTTGCATTGTTTATTGCACGCTTTAAATTTTCTAATACGGTGACAGGGTGACACGTAGTCATTGGGGTGACACCTACCAATTTATGAATAATGTTACGTTAAAAGTTACTGAAATAGGTTATTGCCGCCGTATTACCGATACTTCTAGTTGTAATGTAGATAATTTTAATAATTCAATACAATATACAATGATTTTAGCCAAAAAATAGGCCAGCCCTCTGGTCCCGTGAAGAGTCGATCAAGCGTTTGGCGATGTCTTGAAAAACCAAGTGGGCACTCGGACCCCAAGTGAATCAGCATTGCCATACAACGTGGCAATGCTGCCAGCCTTTTGGGCACTTTTCTTGTTGACAGAGATGCAGACGATTGATGCCCTTTGATAATTTTCCCTTGTACATAATTATTATTATGATTAACTCCATAATATTCATGTAAACAAATACCTAAAGCTTGGACAGGTAATAAATAAGTACACAAATCGAGTGTAGGTATTAGAACTTTTAATTAATGATCGATAAATAATATGATGAATTGCTCCTTGAGTCTAGGATTTCATAGCATCTTAGTAATATTTCCACTATTCATATTCATGCGTACATACAGCGTACGTATCAGTGCCAGTGAGGCGATTAGCGAGGTTCTGTAGTAAACAGGCGCCCACGCCACCCCCGCGCGGCGCTGGCCTCCTGGTACGCGCAGCAGGAACTGCACCTAATGACACTATAATAACAATTACAACTAATAATGACCATAACACTTGTTCACACCTACAGCCAGATCTACCTGATATAATGCGCAATATTAGATTACTGCGCAGTTAGTAGCACATTGGCTGCTCGAAGGTGGTATCCTGCCTATATCACGCACCACACAATACACCGTGGGATACCGATCTAGACGAGATTGTTTGAAGCAAATGGAATGTTCAACACCGTCTGCTTGAATGAATTGTTGACTTGAAATCTTCAGTGTTATGAAATGAAAGTACCTATTTAAGTCACACGACCCTGTGTTTTCAAATCATCTATCTATATGATCTGCAAGTAAAATTATGTATTTGCTTTTATAAATGGTAACAAACCAAACCTTCTGACTTCTCAGGAAAACTGTATAATATCACTAAAATTAGTTTTCCCATAAAACCCTCTTTTCAAAGACCTCTCAGGAGAAAATGTGTTTCAGCCAAAGCGGCGGCGAAGCAAGTCGGTCAAGTGAGTGAGGCTGGAGCCCGAGGCACGAACTGCTTATTATTGAGAACTGGAGCACGCCGCACGCCGCAGCAGCTAAACGAGGATAAACGCAAACACCGCTGTTTGTGCTAGCAGTCAGTAGGTACAAATATTTTATAGAACTTTTGAAACTGAATGTAAGTAACTGAGTTTCTATAAAGTTGCACAAGCGCGAGCGGTGCGACCTCTAATTTAAAACTTTAACACTAAACTAATACAAACGTAACCGAAGTACGAAACCCTTCGAACGTCAGTCGTTGTTTGGGAGAGGCGCATCTAATAGGCTGATGGTAACCAGTATCTAATTAACCAATAGCAGCAGTTATAATAAACCCAGAAAAAGTTCTGAAAGTAAGAATTTTGGATGGAATACGAAAACAATCATGCGATGCTTGGTAATGTTGTCCGCATTGCGCCGAAATCAGAGTGGCAGTGACGGGTCTGCAATGCGGGATCCGGGACACGAGAGCCCAGGATTTGTATACCACTACAAGTTTTTAATGGCTTTGGATTCCCGCCAACCAATTAGCAGATGATACAGCACTCGGATGTGGTAGAACAGTTACAAAATGTTTTCATAACAAAATCGGACTAAATTAAGATGAAATCCTTCCGCTCTCTGCCGAGAACTGAAGTTTAGTTATATGTACATAATATGTAAGTGAGTTATTTTGTTCTTAACATTTTTATAAGTAGGTGACGCAAGACGCGTTTGGGTTCAGTGTTATCTTTAGTATTTATTTAATTTTACTGTGAAAATATTGTTCAATTTTATTATAGTGTAGCCTGATGTGAAAAGACTTGTGCAAGCATAATAATATAAGTACGTCATATTGATACTTACCTATCACTTTTACAATGAAATGTTATGAAGTTACTAGCTGTGCCCCGCGGTTTCACCCGCGTAAGTCTCGATCCCGTGGGAATATTGGGGTAAAAAGTATCCTATGTGTAAATCCAGGTTATAAACTATCTGTTTGCCAAATTTCATCCAAATCCATTCAGTAGTTTTTACGTGAAAGAGTAACAAACATCCATCCATCCATACTTACAAACTTTCGCGTAATTTATAATATAATAGGATTAGGTACAAACTTTCGCGTTTATAATATTAGTAGGAAGTAGGATTAATCAAATTCCGTGCAGTTAGCCACGCAAACTCAATAGAAAGTAATTTCGTTGATTTTATTCTTAAATCAATGAAATCCCAATCCAAAGGAGGACTATTCTAATCTAAATAAGTGCAGTTCAAGCTTCCATGTTTACTACATAGCCAGTATTAGGTATATAGTGCTCTGTGCTACATAGTATCAGAGTGGCATTAAGATACAGCAGTGTCTAATCCAGGAGTCACCAAATGGCGGATCGCGATCCGGGTCTGGACCGCCGACCTATTTCATGTTTAGGTAGTATAGTGACCAGTAAAATGTATAACTAAAACTACTATTCTGAGATAAAAATATAAAAAAAAAAAAATCGGTTTGGCTTGCACCAACTTTACTCCAGCAGGCATAGTAATAGACATATACATAGTATTATAGTTAAGTACTTAATAAGTATCAATTAAGAAAAAAAACGAAAAATAGGTCAAAGTCAAAGTCAATAAAAGTATAATAATCTTGGTTGCTAGGAATCGTCTACCTAACTGATCGCGACACACACAGTCCATACTACACGACACGTACCTACCTACTCCCCACTATCACAGATATTATAACACAGTGCACACTACACGTAAGTACCTACTCCACACAATTCACACTACACGTACCTACTCCCCACAGTCACAGATATTATAACACAGTCCACACTACACGTGGGTACCTACTCCACACAATTCACACTACACGTACCTACTCCCCACAGTCACAGATATTATAACACAGTCCACAGTACACGTGGGTACCTACTCCACACAGTCCACACTACACGTACCTACTGCACACAGTCCACACTACACGTACCTACTGCACACAGTCCACACTACACGTGGGTACCTACTCCACACAGTCCACACTACACGTACCTACTGCACACAGTCCACATTACACGTACCTACTGCACACAGTCCACACTACACGTACCTACTGCACACAGTCCACACTACACGTACCTACTCCACACAGTCCACACTACACGTACCTACTGCACACAGTCCACACTACACGTGGGTACCTACTCCACACAGTCCACACTACACGTACCTACTGCACACAGTCCACATTACACGTACCTACTGCACACAGTCCACACTACACGTACCTACTGCACACAGTCCACACTACACGTACCTACTGCACACAGTCCACACTACACGTACCTACTCCGCAGAGTCCACACTACACGTACGTACTCTACACAGTCCACACAACACGTACCTACTCCACACAGTCCACACAACACGTACCTACTCCACACAGTCCACACTACACGTACCTACTCCACACAGTCCACACAACACGTACCTACTCCACACAGTCCACACTACACGTACCTACTCCACACAGTCCACACTACACTTACCTACTCCACACAGTTCACACTACACGTACCTACTCCACACAGTCCACACTACACGTACCTACTCCTCACAGTCCACACTACACGTACCTACTCCACACAGTCCACACTACACGTACCTACTCCTCACAGTCCACACTACACGTAGCTACTCCACACAGTCCACACTACACGTGGGTACCTACTCCACACAGTCCACACTACACGTACCTACTCCACACAGTCCACACAACACGTACCTACTCCACACAGTCCACACTACACGTGGGTACCTACTCCACACAGTCCACACAACACGTACCTACTCCACACAGTCCACACAACACGTACCTACTCCACACAGTCCACACTACACGTGGGTACCTACTCCACACAGTCCACACTACACGTACCTACTCCACACAGTCCACACAACACGTACCTACTCCACACAGTCCACACTACACGTACCTACTCCACACAGTCCACACTACACGTACCTACTCCACACAGTCCACACTACACGTACCTACTCCACACAGTCCACACTACACGTACCTACTCCACACAGTCCACACTACACGTACCTACTCCACACAGTCCACACTACACGTACCTACTCCTCACAGTCCACACTACACGTACCTACTCCACACAGTCCACACTACACGTACCTACTCCACACAGTCCACACTACACGTGGGTACCTACTTCACACAGTCCACACTACACGTACCTACTCCACACAGTCCACACAACACGTACCTACTCCACACAGTCCACACTACACGTGGGTACCTACTCCACACAGTCCACACTACACGTACCTACTCCACACAGTCCACACAACACGTACCTACTCCTCACAGTCCACACTACACGTACCTACTCCACACAGTCCACACTACACGTACCTACTCCACACAGTCCACACTACACGTAGCTACTCCGCAGAGTCCACACTTCACGTACTACTACCACATACACTGAGGTACCTATTCGTCCCATTCCATGGCATTCACCGTTCACGGAACCCAAGGTATCTCAGTAATCGACACAAATGAAGAAAGAAATGAACTGTTAACGATAGATGGTGGGTAGGTAGGCACTCATTCCAGCTACAATCAATCGGTATTGTTGTGTTCGTGTGTGTGCGTCCGCGACCTGCACGCCTCGCACCGCCTGCCTCTGCCTCACGTGACTGCTTGTCTGCCACACATAAATAAAGATTGATGTAACAGTAACAAGCAAGCTGAAAACGCACGAAGTTGAGTATCAGCAGGCTTCGTGCACATAATACTGTACTTTTATATTGCTTTTGTTCGCCCTCTAGACGATCTCGCTTGCGTTTGCTCCCCTACCGCCTGAAAACATTTCAGACAACGCCCTACGAGGGGTAGGTATACGTATGTATGACTGCGTATAAAGTAATTTGGTACGTACTCTGCACATGTTCTTCACCTATACCAAAGAGAGGGTAATTACCTACGCGGCCTACGCCTCATGGGCGAGGGAGAGCGCTGGTGTTACCTAAGTATAGGTATACAAATATTTGGTAATCTGTGCCTAACAGCCTAGAATCCTAACTTCCAAATCCTAAATAATATTATAAATATGATTTTGTTTGTTACGCTTTCACGCTAAAACGGCTGAACGGATTTGGATGAAATTTGGCACATGAGTAATCTTCCCCAGGCTGCCTTCTATCTCCTATCCGTTCAGTGGTTTAGTTAGGCGTGGCGTGAATAGGTAACCTATAGACAGACAGACAGAATTACTTTCGAATTTATAATATTAGTATGTATGTATGAATAAAAATCTTACTTACTTACCTACTTAATTAATAGTATTTTTCGATTATTTTACGAATTTTCGCTCCCGTATCGAAACCGTTGGAGCCGTTTTCGAGAACGTGATTACAATAACTCAAATTTTCTGGTTGTAAGTAAATATATTTGGTAATCTGTAGGTACCTAACAGCCTAGAATCCTCATCATCATCATCTGCCTAGCCTTTTCCCAACTATGTTGGGGTCGGCTTCTAGTCTAACCGGATTCCGGCTTCCAGTCTATTTTACATGGAGCGACTGCCTGTCTGACCTCCACAACCCAGTAACTGGGTAATACGATACCCCTAGAATCCTAATTTCCTAAAATCCTAACTAATATTATTTTCAGAAAACGCTATTTCCATTTTTCGACCCTGTGAACGAAATTTTCGACGCGAGCTAAAATCTGGCTGGAAGATGGTATAGTGCTCTGTGGGAAGATGCCTTAGGAGGATGCGCTAACTAGGGTAGCCCCCGAAATACAAATTTTCTTTGGTTTTTTGCAATTTGCAGGTCAGTGTCGTGTTGTATGCTCATGTTGATCTAAATATTATTTGCGGCCGTAACAAATATGGGTTTACAGAATTATAAACATTAGAATCAGCAATTAGAATCAACAACTCTCTAAGTTCGTGTAAGTACATTGAATGACTATTTCATGAAATCTTGACATTTGGCACAAATAATATTTAGATCAACATATAACCTGACACTGACCTGCAAATTGCAAAAGACGTAAGAAAATTTGAATTTCGCGGGCTACCCTTACGTTCAGTGTGGCTGTGCAATGATTCTATTTTCATCTTCTTCATTCTTATTTCAATCTTCAGATTTTATTTTTACGTGTCTTTTCTAACTTTTTATTAATTAATAAACTTTCTTTAGTAGGTACCTGCGCGACTTGGGTGTTTTTTTTGTGATTATCGCCCCCGTAAACCCCTATAATGCAACCTTCATGTTCATCGAAATCTTTAGAGCCGTCACGAGAACGTGAAAACACATAAAATATTATTTAAGTAGATACAGGATAGTATTTACCTTTTCGTTCATTTCACTATGTTTCGAACTGTGGTTTCGAATTTCGATGCAAATGAAAGTTTCCGAACGTCCTCTGATGTTGACATTGAAAGCAGCGTTGCCAATTTGTGGGGATTTCCCCAAACTGCGGGTAATCTCAAAACGATTGAGGATTTTTTGGGGATTTTAAATTTTTAGCAACTCAAACCAATATTACATTACAAATATCATTTTATTACCCACATACTCGGATAAGGGTCAGTCATCCAGTCTAAATTTATATTTTTATGGCAACATTACATAAATTAAATTTCAATAAATCTTCGAGCGAAACTATCACAACTACTATAATGTAGCTGCATGACAAAGATTTTTTTTAAATCCTATTATGGTTTATTCGTTTATTTTTTGAAATAATTTTGAGGGGATTTTGTGGGGAATCAGGATTTTACTCTTCCCAAATTCGCGGATTTTCACCAATGGGGAATCTGGAAAATAGGCATTGGCAACGCTGATTGAAAGTCATCTTTTGAAGTTTTGAGTTTGACATTGACATAATCTGAGACTGACGGACGGCTGTGGTGTGCAGCTGTGATGCTGTCCGTCAGTTCCGTCACTGTCCGTGTCCTCCTGTCACATTGAACACCGTGCCAAGTTGAAACATTAGTATTTTTCCATGAAATTCCATAATAGATCTTCCATTAACCGCTTATAAAAATCTTCAGCCATGTTCGCCAAACCATATAAATTAAAGTCTAACAATACTCTGAAGAATTCTGAGAAGTAAGACCAAATTTGAGTATGTTATTTTACGGACCATATTTTAGCATGATTCACTTAAAAATGATATGTTAATTGCAGGAAACACCTAGCTCAACGTATTCAGGATGAGTTCCCGTCGACGACAGAGGACAAAATGAAGGAAATAGTGTCTGTGAAGTCAAGTTGTATCTGTATGAAGTTGGTGCTGCACTCCGGCGATATGGTGAACGTGTACTCAGTGGACGGCGTCCCTATGGTGATAGAGACGGGCGAGAGACTCATACCAACCGTCTGCGCGCTGTGGAAGGTGCCTGACCTGATGCCTGTGCTGGCTATCCATACCCCAGTACTGCCTAAGGCAAGTATACCAAAGATCTGTCTTATGCTAAATCCAGAATATTATTGAACCTGTTTTAAGAGCTCGTTTTCATGACATGCTCCCAAGATAACTAAATACAAAATCAATATAGACATATATGATTTCATCATCAGGTGCAAGGAGGTGCACCTGTTTACCTGCCAGGTGTGTCTATACCAAGCGGCGGCATCGGGTTCCCGATGTTCCAGCGCGGCACTCTCATTGGTCTGTGCACACAGGAGAATGCAGCCGTCTGCATCATCGGACGATCCACCATGTCTAGTGCTGACATGCTGCTCAGAGCTGCGTAAGTTATTCTTTGTTCATACTTACATTATTGGATAATTGAGCTGGCACAAATTGACTGGATTATAGTATCCCAACCCAAAATAGGAGAATGTATGCTAGAACTTAGTTTATTCAACTTTCATAGCTTGATAGCTAAATATTATTTATGGACATAATCAAGGAAAATGCTGTTCAAGAGTTTAGAGAAATTGTTTCATCTAGAAAAACAAATAATAATTTGAAAACTTTTTCTATTCAGTAAGTCACACCCATGTCATGTTTGCTACATAAAGTAATAATTCCATGTTATAATTTCAGTGGAGTATGTTTAGAAACAATCCAGGTGTTTGGAGACCAGCTGTGTAAGGACAACAAGTTCAGTAAGATAGAGCGGCCCAAGCTCGGCGCTGCAGGGTACAGCCAGGGAGACATCACCATCGATTTAACATCACACGTCAGTCAGGTAACATCATTTACTATCGTATTTAATTAATTATTAAGTTCTTGTTATATTCAATACTACCCAAAATCAGCCCGAGTCCAAAGTTGAAAGAAGTAGGAATATTATTTGCATGGGTAAAACTATTTATTTATCTATATATCCTTGGTCACGCCATCACGCGTGAACGGCTGAACGGATTTGGATGAAATTTGGCACATAGGTAGACCATGAACTGGAGAAGGACATAGGATACCTTTTATCCCGATATTCCCACAGGATCGAGACTTATGCGAGTGAAACCGCGGGGCGCAGCTAGTATAATATAATTGTTATTCAGAGGCTGTTTTGTATAATATCATACACCCATACTACAAGCATATTCTAGGCAACTTGTTGTAAATTGTTGCAGATGTCCATCCAACCGCCGCTAAGAGAAGAGTGGCCCAGCCTGGGCAGGCAGCCGCCCCCGGCGCAGGCGCCAGCGCCGCCGCAGAACGAACCTAAAGTTATTACTGAAGATGTCCAGGAGGAGGAGATAGCTGAGGGGGAGGCTGATGTGGATGATAGTATACTTACAGGTAACACTTGTGCATCAAACTTACCAATATAAAAAGTCTGTAACTTTTTTCCGCGGCGTCTCCCGCGTCGATTTCGGGAAATATCCAACGGGATATTACGGGATAAAAAGTAAAAAAAAAAATTGTTGGTCTGATTGTTGATTGTCGGCACTTTCTGTGAAACATGAACAAGTTACCTCATTTATCTGGTCAATACTATTCAAAGAGTGATTGTATACCACATGGGCATCATGTTTCGTTCGGGAATCGAACCCGCGATCATCATCATCATCATCATCATCTGCCTAGCCTTTTCCCAACTATGTTGGGGTCGGCTTCCAGTCTAACCGGATGCCGGCTTCCAGTCTATTTTACATGGAGCGACTGCCTATCTGACCTCCACAACCCAGTAACTGGGTAATACGATACCCCTAGAATCCTAATTTCATGCAGCTTAATACCAGTATTTTACCGCGATCAATAGATCTAAAAAAAATTGTTTGTTTATTTGATTATAATTCAACATATAAATGTTTGTTTTATATTCTAGACGACTCACAATTAGAAGAGGATGACATCCCGACGGACATGGACGGTCTACTGCGATGGTGCTTACTGACCTACCTCAAACAAGACGCTAAGAACGCGGAACTGCCGCTCAAAACTAATCTCTTATACAGGTTAGTATTACCTTCTATACCTACTCCTATTTATTTGAATATAACATAGTATTCTTCAAACATTGAACTTTATCAGCAAAATAATGCTGCATTGGCTAGAGTATATTCTTGTATTCATTACTATAAATGTTTCAGGAATCATTTAATAGCCCGGTGTCCACCTGACCGAACTTTAGAAGTAAAGAAGTCCTCCTACAAGAAACTTGGCAAATTCCTGGAAGCAATGCAAAAGGTAAACATGTTGATATACAACACTTACTTTACAACACTTTTACGCGCACTTTAAATCATATAATCATATTTTACAAAATAAAAGGTCTTAATAATTACATGATCGACGTTCATTTTTAACTGACTGAAAAAAAAGGAGGTCCTATACTCGACTCGTATGTACGTATGTCTGCAATTTCATCAAAAACGACTGAATCCGTTTTGATGGTTTTTATGTATACTTATATACTTTTTATTCTACTGACAGGGAACTTGATTTTTGTATACAACGTGTTACTTTTGATGTCCCATAAATAGTTATGAGAAATCAATTTTATTTTATTTATTACTGCATTGTGAATAATGAATAATGCTATACTTTTTAATTTTAAACATGATTGTATTAATATTTGCACACCATGACAAAATGGTAAACTTGTAAGCACAACTCCATGTACCTATTCATATCACCTTGCATGCATTGTATTGTATGTACACACATTTTTGAGCAAATAAAATATCTGCATCTGAATCTGAATCTGAATCAAAGAATAGGTACATCGTTTCGAAGAAAACATAACACTAGACTCTCGATGTGTGTATCTAAGTTTCATTGATAAGTACGAGTAAATCATTTTCATTCAAACCAATGAATCATTCTTATAGGTAAGCAAATGCGTGTTCTTTTTTGTTTATGGACACAAATATTGTGTATTTCATGTCTTTTTTTTTTCAATTTTTTATTTACGTAAGGGTGTTTTACATAAATAATCGTGACTTTGTCGAATTGTTTTGTACGAAAAAAATCGAAAAATAATTCATTGTTTGACATGTTCTCACCGTCTACTCCACCCGTTATATCGTATACAGAGGTGAGGTATGGGATATCAAAAGGAACACGTTTGTCACTTCATGCGACTGACAAAGAAACAGTCGTGATTTGAATTTACGGATTTAGACTGACTTTAGAGCAGTGGTGGCCCAGTGATTGATAACGGCCTCGACTTACTCAATGTAGGTCGTGGCTTCGAACCCAGCCACGCGCTTTACGTGTAAATAACTTCATCACCACTGCTCTCAAAATGGTGAAGGAAAAAAACGTCAGGAAACCGGCATGTCTTAGAACCAATAAAACAATGACATGTGACAACTACCAACCCCCCCTTGAAGAGACTTGAAAAGAGGAGGCCTGTGTCCCAGCAGCTTGAGAAATAAAAACTTCATTAGTGCCGATAATATTCGGCATCTTACCAAGTATATCTGTTCAAGGAAGGCTTGCTCGAAGTGCGCGAGATCGAGAAAGGAGTCGATGCCGTAATAGTCGTCAACCTGCTGCACCCGGACGTGCGCGCGCACCGCGTGCCCGGCGCGCTGCGCGTCGTGCCGCGCGCGCCCGCGGCTGCCGTCTGCGACAGCGACTACGTGCCGCCCGTCGTGCGCGAGATGTACTGCATCACCGCTAACGTGGCCGACGTGTTCAAGCCGCTCAAGTGAGTGTTCCACGTGTTTCCTGAACTCCTGGTAGCTATAGCCTGCGAGTGCACCAGTCGATAGCTCACTAGGGTTTACTTCGAGTAAGCGTGCCTCATCGTCGACCACATCACCACCCAGTAGTTATCCAACGCCGCGAGCCTAAAAATCCTTATAAAAAGAAGGAAGGATTTTTTGAAAATTTGTTTGGAAGTGCATCATTTCTGCCGATGGGAAATGCCATCGGGCACACAACTTGCAAATAAATAAAAGCACCACACAGTGATGCGAAGAGAGCTACTGACAACAGCCAGAGCTTTCGTTTAAACGAACTGAAATCAAATTAGGTTTAATTGCCAACAAAAAACAAAAAGTTAAATGAATCCTCTTTCATCAGGAAGGGCACCGCGCTGACCTCGAGCTCGGTGCGCGCGACGCTGACGGAGTACGTGCGCGCGCGCGGCCTGCGCTCGGCGCTCGTGCGCGGCGCCGTCACCGCGGACGCGGCGCTGGCCAAGATCACCGGGACACCTGTGCAGGTAAGCAAACTGATTGGGAGCCAACTAATACCTTTCAGTCAGCAGTATGTTGTGCTTTCTTATAATAGATCGAAAATCGCCCATGATTTACACTATTGTACAGACAATTTCATAACTTACTTATCTCTCTTTTTCTTTGCCAACGCTGTATTTACCAGCCTTTACACTCAACCGACATTAACTGAACAGCTAGACAATTATCTACATTCGATGTAACCTAATTTATAGTCCCGAGTACTACAAACAGGCATCTAATGAGTGACGAGACAAGTAATAACAACCCGTAGGACACGGTGAAGTGGGACGAGCTCATGTCGGCGGTGCAGAACAAGATGACGCCGAGCACAGAGATGCGGTTCGCGGACGGCAGCGTGCGGCTCAGCAAGAGCCGGCTGGAGCCCGTGCGCATGACGCTCGCCTCGCGCAGCGGGAACAAGAAGGTATGCCACGCCTTCATATACGTATAGCGTAACGGATGTGGTAAGGGTACATGGACGTGGACGTACTTTATTTACCGTCAGTCATAGGTTCCGTGAAAACTGGAAGGAGGACGCGAATGATAGAAGGAATGGAGGGAAGCTTTTGTCCAAGGGCGGGACAGCGCAGGATAAGAAAAATCAGTCAACAATTTAGCTGTTAGTAAACTCTTTAGGCGACAATAAGCCTCTGATGAGGTATATAATACCTATCATTATCGCAATGCGTGGTTAACGTCTCATACAGGCATATTTTGCAGATAATATACTGTAATGTTTTATTATTTAATCATAGCAACACTACCGTGATGTGACGTCATAGAACCTGTTGTGGTTTGACAATAAATTCATCTGATTTGATACCATAGCCCCATTCCTTAGTCAAATATAACTCCAATTGAATTGTTCATTTTATTTTATCTCTACCAGTATTTTATGACACGTACGGTCGGAAATTAATTGTTAAGCAAATTGACGCCCTACGTCAATGGCCGAATGATAGCCATTTACTACAACTGTTAAAGTATAACAGTAAGTAGGGTTTTAGCATAATTAATTTAAGTTGGTAGTCAATTGCTTAACCATTAATTTACATGACTTTACTGACAACTATTTTCTGATGACCAGGTGACGCTAGTATCGAACCTGGAGCAGTTCGGCTTCAGCCTGCCGGCGCTGAGCCACGTGTGCCAGACGGGCGTCGCCGCGGCGTGCGGCGTGACGCGCTCGCCCGGCGCGCGCGCAGACCAGCTCATGCTGCAGGGGGACCAGGTAAACACTGCCGCCTACTTGTGTTCGTGGGTAGGACTGCTGAGGGGATCTGTTCCCAAATCGGGTTTTTCCATAAAAAAAAAGTAGTTAGCAATAGATTAGTAACTTGAAAGAAATAGATTGTCAAATTAAAAAAAAATACTGCCGTAATGCGAGTGTGACGCCTTCGGGGCACACCTCTGCCTACTCCTTCGAGGAATGTAGGCATGATATTTGTCAATGGAAGCATACTCACAAGATATTTCAATTTTAAACTTGACTCATTATCCTCAAAAAGTAGTTTGTTTTTACCTGTGAACCTTTTGCATGCAATGCACAGACTTGTGTAAGTTCATAGAACCCGAGTGGCGTGTCCTCTGTGAAGGACATGATATACACAACTTATTTACTGCCACTACTCATCATAGTATTTCCCCACATAAGGTTGTTAAAAAGTTTTGTTTTACCTGTGACCAAATTACTTCATGAAATTTGTGACAAGCACAAGCCCTATTTAAAAACTGTAAACATTGTTTTATATAGTGGTTTCATTACATCTTTTATCTTCCACAGACATACTTCATTGCCAAACTCCTCATAGAGAAGTATGGCTTGCCCAAAAAGTTTGTGGAAGGAGCCGACAAGGCACTCAACAAGAAGAAATGATGGAACACCTCCAAGCAACATATTGTGGCAACAAGTGACGCTGATGACAGAGAGTGCAGTGATAACCAGTGTGATTACGAAATAAAACACTACCATGAGCTTCTTACGTTTATTTATACTATTTTTAATATTTACCCTAAACTAAATTATCTAGTACACACCTCAATGATGAGACGCATTAATTTTAAACTAGTCCAGCGAATTATGGCAGCCAAAATACTATAACACAAAGTTAAAGTGCATCACACTTCAACAAACCTAATATTATAAAGTAGTTCTAACTTAATACTTAATACAATTTAAATTTAAAATCTGTTACAAACTGGAAGACAAAAGACTAAAGTTCAGTAAATCACTGAGTTGTTCATTGACTGTTAGATTATTGTCATGATAGAAATGTAAATAAATCAATTTATATACTTTACAACATAAAATTCAATTTAGTATATAGGACTTTATATAAAATTAATGTCTTTAGTAAATTATGGCAAAACTATACAAAAATTCAATAATATCTACAAGCACACAGAATAAAAGTGCATAATTACAAGATACATCGATATAAACTACATTTTGTATAATTTATCATATAAAAATAATGTTTCATATAATTTCACTATTCTAAGGTTAGGGTGGGTTGATGTCCGTATTTTATTTCATTTTGTACAATTATTATGTCAAATAGAAATATCTGGTTCTTACAAAATAAAGAGTATTCTATTAGATACTACAGTTAATTGGAAGTTTAACACTTACTCCTAGACTAATGTTATCTTATAGATAAAACCACAACCAATACTACAATCAATAGGTTTGATACCATTCCATAACTAATAGAATTTAATAATGTTTCTAAAACAAATTTCATCAGAGATCGAATTTACAATCACAACTTTATACAAATAAGCAACAAGCTACATCCATCTAGATCTTAGTTGCTGTCATGAACTTGAAGGGAGTTTTGAAGTTCAACAGAGACTTGCGACTCTTAGACTTCTTAACATCAGGAGGAGCCACAGGAGTCTGTGGCAGCCCCTGCCTCATGGAGGAGCGGGTCCTCTCAGAGATACTGCCCTCACTCACCTTGGTACTGCTGGACTCCAGGCTCCAGTGACTCCTGCACGAGAACATGGACTGACGAGAAGTGTTGGAGCTTCTTGAAGTGAGGCTTGTTTTGGAAGGAGTCTTCCTCATACTGCTGTGGTTTGTGTTTGTGATGTCACCAAATATATTCTTGGTAGTCTTAGCTTGCTTAGAGGGAGATGAGTGACACCACTGCATGGAGGCTCTCTTCTCAGAGGGGGACCTTTTCAAATCCAAGTATTTGAACTTGTTGATGTCTTTAGCCAGAGCCTCCTGTCTCGGCACCTGATACCCATCAGTATCTACATTGTCTAGCTCATAGAATGTTAGAGTGACACTGTCATCACTCTCTGCGAATGGGTTACTTGCTGTGAAGTGTACCTTCTTGGTGGAAACTTCGGGGAAGATGTTCCGGCGCGGCATGTTGTCGGCGGTGAACTTGGCGGCTGTGATGATGATGCTGCCGTCACCTGCGTCTGCCGACAGCGAGCTGTCGAGGTCCTCGTACGCATAGCTCTTCCTGCGGCCGCGGGTGCGCACGGAGCCGGTGCGCGGGCGCCGCCGCCGCGCCAGCCACTCGCGTCTGTCGTCCTTAGCCTGTGTCATCATTGGAGGCAGGGTTATACCATTACTTTGATCTTCACAAGCTAGTTCCAATGAGGCGTTGAGTGGTATGATTTTAGTACATGGGCTGTTCACTATTTCCTTGGCTATGAGGTCCCTCTCCCTCTTGTTAAGCGACTCCTCGCGGTGGCGCAGCGCCACGAGGCGTGACATCCACTGCTGGCTCAGAGTCTCCTCTGACACTCGCTGGGGACAGTTGAACTTGTCTAATGTCTCAGTGTAGGGCTTCCTGCTTCGAGGCACAAAGCCAGGCAGCTCCAGAGCAAGTGCAGCTAATGTGGGGGACAGAGGGCCCTGTGGCGAGCTTGACTGTTCAATATCTGAGTTTACTTTTCTTTTCGGACTGATGTTGCAGTAAATAGGGCTGTTTCCTATGTTGAACAGTGTCCTGGGGAGAGGCTCAACTGCTCTGCACAGCTCCACAGCCTTCTCTGAGTCACATTTGTTCACCTCTGATGTTAAGTATAATGACTGTCCAACCGAGATGACAATGTCATTCAAACATTTTGGTCCTATTTTATTTTCCAAGTTCATGAGGACTGTGGGATGGTACAGGACGACATCTGGGCGCATGTTGGCGTTCTTATCATCCATCAGGAAGCTGACGATGTCGCGTAGGTCGTCACTGTAGTGAAACTCCTTGATCTTGTCGTCGGAGGCGCCGGGGCGGTAGCACAGCGTGTGGATCACGTGCCCGATCTGTCGCATCACGTCCCCGGAGCCCGGCGCCACAGTCAGCTCGAAACAATTGATGCGCAACTCGCCACTTTCGCCCACAAAGATTGACCCTGGACTTATGCATTTTTGTACAACGACAACATGCAAATCTTCGACAGCTTTGCAGACCCGTGCCAGCTCATGCAGCAGGTGCCAGATGAAGCTCTCGGCGATGAATTTGTCGGTGGCCTTGCACACTTCGAGTAATTCCTGCACGCTTCGCCACGAATTGTATTCAAGGACAAAATACAATGTTTTTGACGGGGTGTGAAAAATGGTGTCGTAGTATCGCAATAAGCTCTTCGATGTCACTTTGCTTATTGTTTTCACTTCGTTGGCGACGTTTTGTATTTGTTCGTTACTGAACGCGGAGCAATCGTACGCCTTCCACGCAAATATGTTGTTGGTGACCTTGTGTCTCACTTTGTAGAACGTACCGCCGCAGAAAACGTCTATAACTTGATAGTCCTTTAATTTTTCCGCCATTTTAATAGATATATATTATGATTTTATTGAATTTCACATTTTGCTATTGAAACAAAGCCACTAAACATTTGAATATAATCGACGGTTACGAGATTAGTGATGTCCGAGGCCAGGTTTAAAATAAGTCGATAATCAGGAATGACCGTTGACGATTCGGTTCCACATTTTTAAATTAAAAATGTTGTAGGCTTTAATAAAAATAAAATCTTAATAAAAAATTTGATTTAGATATTTTGCTACTGCAGAAAAAAGAATATAAAAAGTCAATATTTAAATATATATATAAAAAGTCTAAATGTATATATAAAAAGTCAATATTTATATGTACAAAAAAATACTTTTTATTTTTTTTCCTTATAAACATGAGCAACGAGTTTGCAAGTGTGTGTAAATACAAAAAAATACAGAATTTGATTTAATTAGCATAAGTAACGCATAACTTTATAAAGGGAATAGTGACTACCGAGATTACGACTAATAGGGAAGTATGGAAGATAAGGACACGTTGCGCCGAGTCCAAATTAATTGGGATAAGGGCAGAAGAATGATGATGAATCATGACAATTCATTAGCTTAATACATAGTACTATAATCAGTAAAACCTCTGACCTCTCCTCGACTCGAGTAATTTAAATCTACTGTAACATCTCGTAGATTAAAGGAAAATAATTCTATTTTTTAAATATTATTATTTATCGTATGCGCACAACACTAGTAGTTTGTTCAGAAATGTTTAATTTTTTCCCTTCGTTCAGAAATCATATTGCCCAAATACCAAATAAAAATCCCTTTTTTTAATCACATTTTTTAATTTACTTATCTTTTTGCAAGATAAGAACTCGATAAGAATAATTTATATTTTAAACCATTTATGAGATGAGTCAGACACGTTTTTTTACCTAAATCTTTTGACTGGGCAGGCTCAGCTTAAAAACATAGCACGTAACATCATGTAAGTATTACACATTAAAAGAAGATTTTTGTGATTAAAATTCTATAAATAAATATTATTAATTGCAAAAACCGTAAGAAAATTTGAATTTCGCGGCTAGCTTAGCGCATCCCCAGATGCTTCATTTTTAGGGTCCCGTACCCAAAGGGTAAAACGGGACCTTATTACTAAGACTCCGCTGTCCGTCCGTCTGTCTGTCTCTCTGTCCGTCTGTCACCAGGCTGTATCTCATGAACCGTGATAGTTAAACAGTCAGTTGAAATTTTCACAGATGATGTATTTCTGTTGCCGCTATATGGGAGCCTACAACAAAAGTGATTTTTTTGGCGTTTTTATAGATAATGGTACGGAACCCTTCATGCGCGAGTCCGACTCGCACGTGGCCGGTATTTTTTGTTATTTTTACAAGCTTTTTGTCATTCGGCATTCGGCTTCTTTCGCCATCACTAAGCTCGAAGTGAAACGTCTGAACACAAAATAAATAAAAAGTGAAATAGTGAAAAAATTGTGGAACCGATGCATGCAGTAATTTCGCCACTTGGCATCATTCATTCTTCTGAATGATCGAAAAATGAAGTTAGAGGAGCAGATGAACATCATTTTATTCTAATAATTTTGTCGGTGTCGGGCGTAGACAGACAGAAAGGCATAGATTACTATTATATATAGGGTACAGGTGTCGGGTGAACCCTGGAACCGGAATGAAACAACAATGAACATTCACTCCAGTGAATGAAACAGAATGAAACGTCTGCGGATATCAGCTCTTTAGGGGAATGCGTCAAGGTCTACCCTGACTGGACCGGCGCGATGAGTGATATCAAATCAATATAAATTTGTCTCTTGGGAGAAGTCTTGTTCTGCGCCTCTAGCTTGCCTTTATTGGCCGGTTGGAGTGAACACCGACGAGGATCAGTGCTCCCTCCTCATTCTTGCCTTTATTGGCCGGCTTGAGTGGAGATTTGCAAGAGCAAACGTACCCGGAGCGGAGCATCTTGACCTTATTTCCGGGATTGACCTTATAGCCGTGGAATAACTCATCACTCCCCAAGCAACTCAGTATATGTTACCCCTTTGTCATTAGGTCAGTCACTATGTGATAGCGACAGTTTTTGGGGGCTCATTTTTGAGTGTGCAACTCAACCCCTGCCATTTTACCCGTGTATGTATTTAGCCCAGGCCATTAAGATACACATAAATCAATGATCAGGCAGAGATGTATTTTATGTATGTACACATTTCTGTTTCATGTGTACATAAATAAATAAAATAGACCTCATTACCACACATTATACATTTACCCATTGCCATATGGGAAATGCAAAGCAAAGATATTTGTCATTGTATATAGAAATATATTCTAATATACAAAGACAAATATCTTTGCTGATAAACGCCTATCATTTCCCATATGGCAATGGGTAAATAGGAAAGCAAAGCAATCATAGAAACATTTTACGACTGTTTTGCTGCTCACTGCGCGTCAGGATTGGTCGTTTGATTTTTATTTATTTGCGTGAGTGAGCCTGTGGCTGTGGCACGTGTGCGTGTGCGCGTGTCAGCTAACCATCTTGCTGTTATTCCAAGGGGTCGGAAGGGATGGGGTCATGGGGTACAGGTTATTTTAAATAAATTAACAAATAAAATTTAAAATTTTTAATTCATTAGTGAGTATAAGCGTGTATGCGGCACGACTGACTAGCAGTTACCAAATTATATATCACAATACATGATCCTCTCCATTCACAATTTAAATTAAATATAAAGCCAATACAATGAATACATTATAATACAAACAACTTACGATCCCAAAATATAAAATTATTTCACATTTGAAAAATTCATTTAACAAAATTTAAAGCAAGTAAGTAAATATGTGAGCATAATCGTGTAAGAACCTCGCCACTCGCTCGTTCTGGGCCACATTGGGCCACCCTGGGCCACAACCGGCCCACACAATAATGATAATGGCAGTAGTTCCAGACGGTATTCAAAAAGTATTGTGCGCTAATTGGCAACCTACTTACACTAGTTCATACTCTGTATTATGGATACTTTTTAAACCATTATTATGGATACCATTATTATTATTATTTACAATATTTGTATACAAGAATATAATTCATCATCATTGACTAGAACTGTTTAGAAATTATATTAACATATCCACAAATGAACTTTTACACATAAAGGAACAAGAAGATCACGGCGTGGACCTCCGGAGCCCCTCGGACTCCTCTGTCCGCAGCCCACAGACCACAGACTACGGAATGGACAGCTCCATCTTTGGTAACACATTTGAACATACATTACTGGATCACATCGCCGAGTGCCGCGTGGCGTCGCGCGCTGCACTCTATTTACATAGCAATTTCACATATTGTATTGAAATTCTAAATCATTTCACAGTAGGATTTAATACAAATAATCGTTGTAAACTATCTAATATCACTAGCTCAAACACGTGTGTTGGTATCGAGGCACAAAATAAAATTTTACAAAAACAAAAGAGACAACAATGGTAAAATAAAATCTTATAAAACAAACAACACCTAAATAATACGCGCACAGTGAAGTAGCGAGCGACGGCCGGGCGTCGCCCGCTCGGGCATGCAGTTTGTAGCTACGACTTATACGTATTGAAATTAATATACAAGGGTTCTTTGCCTTTCTAAATACTGGGAATTAAGATACGTGAGATCAGGATGTCGCTCGCGGCGCCGGCGGCGTGTCCGGCGACTCGCGACTGGAATTTGTGACTACGTCTAGCTTACATTACGTCGCGCAACTGTGGCGCCACTCGCGCGCCACACGCGCGCCACACGCGCGCCACTCACGCTCGCGGCAGGACATCGTTGCGCCAACAGGCGGTGGTAAGCGTCGCAAGCTTCCAGCGCTCGGTCGATCGAATAGTATAAAACCTACAACAGGGGCGCATCGCGGGCCGCGTCGCACTCGCACGGGAAATGTACTTATCACGCATTTCCGTGGAGTCGGACGCGACGGGAACGAACCGGACACCGGACGAGGAGTCGCGGCCGTGCGCGTCGCCTACCGCACGCCGGCCGTGCCGAGCCGCTGGTGCGCCGTGCTCGGCCGCGCGGCGCGGCCCGACTTGCGCGTCACGTGCGCGGGCTCCATCTCAGACTCTTTCTTCGTGGGTGTCGACACGCTCTGCAATACAACACAGGAGATTTTCACTCGATAGTCCAGTGATTGTTAGGCTTTGGGTAAAAAAAAATTTGTTGCAGAAATTTCAAAGATTTCATGGGTAATAAAGGTATTAAAACAAAAAAAAAACGAGCGAGCCTTACAGTAGTCGCATATTTATGATACATCTGACATCTTGGCTGACAGTACCGACCTCTCGGAAAATGGTTTGGTATCTGACGACCAACTCTAGCGCCGCGCGCGGTCATCGGTCGAATCAAATAGCGCGCGCTTCCCCGGCTTCCTGTTATACACTTCCGTCATACTACTTGAAGTATTTGAATGCCAACCTGCGCGAGGTGCGCGTGTCGCGGCGGCGTGTCGCTGCCGGTGCCGGCGCGCGCGCGCGTGTAGGCGCGAGTGGTCGCGGGCAGCGCCAGCGGGGCCAGGTCCAGCACGTCCTCAGCCCGCGCCCGCGACACGCGCGCGCCCAGCGCCGCCGCGCACGTGGGGCGGCGCCGCCCCGCGCCCGCCACGGGCCGCTCCGTCAGGGGCTCCACGCCGCTGCGGGAATGAATCAATCAACCGTACAGTTCGGAAGCGCCCCCGATAGCTCGATAGTGGGTGCCCTTGGACTCCAGAATAGCCCATTGTAACAAAGAAGAAATAACGTTTATTTGGACACAAAACACAAAATACAAACTTAAAAAGTGTAAACAATGTATTAACGACAGCACCCGACACATTGGCACGTACGACACCCTACGTGGATTATGTCAATATTTACTATGCTACCCATCAAGTCTTATGGCAACTAACTTACTAACTCTGAAGGCAATTTTTCATAGTTACCTAGTTATTTTATTATGCTTTTCTAATGTAATTTTTATAGTTTTTCAAGGCGGGCTGGCCGGCGTCGGCCACGAGCAGGCGCCGCAGCTCCGCAGCAGTCGTCGGTACCTGTGTTCGCGCAGCTCCCACGCGTCGGTGTCCTCGTTGTAGCGCGCGCGCAGCACGGCGGGGCGGCCGGCGTCGGGCACGAAGCTGTCGGCCACGAGCAGGCGCCGCCGCAGCTCCGCTATGAGTGCCGCCTGCAGCGCCTCGCGCTCGCGACGCTCGCCGTCGTGCGCCTCGCGCTGCTCCACCATCTCCTCGCGCATGCACGCGTACTTTGATAGGCATTTCTTCAACCTGGAATCATAATGAGATATGTATACCCCATCACGTCTACGGAGATTCGCTGACTTATTTAATTAGACCCTGTATAAGATAGACACTTCGCTTCCATGACAAGAAGGAATACATGTGATTTGTATTAGACGATTGAATTGAATTGAAGAAAAAAATGATTGTAACACGAGGCGACACAGCTCACGCGTCGCACCGGCCTGCGGTCGGAGCAGCTCGTACTGTCCGTGTGAGTGCGGTACCTCTGCGTCTTGTGGTCCACCTCCTGCTGCAGCGTGGTGAAGGTGTCGCTGACGATGGCCGTGGTCTCCTGCTCCAGCTCGATCCTCTGCTGCATCTCCACCTCGCGCTCCTTGCGCTGCGTGATCTCGGTGTGTCGCTGCTGCAGGATGAGCTGCGTCTCGTTGAGGTTGTTGAGCAGCTCCTTGCCGCCGCCGCCCTGCACCAGCCGCTCCTCCAGCGCCAAGATCTGCTGCTCCAGCTCCTCCATCTGCTTCTTTTCTTGCTCTATCGTAGACTCCGCCAGTATGTTCTCGTTTTCTATACTGACTGTCTCTTCTTCGGCTGTAATAATAATAAAAGAAAAATTAATGTTAAGAAATAACTTATTATTTATACATACTTATTTTTGTTATTTAAGGGACCCAAAACAAGGTTTATAAAATCTTAATAATTTTTGTCACATAAGCACTCAGAAGACCTGAACAACCTGGTGAAGGAAGACCACGGGTATCCACTAGATGCAGGAATACATCCCGGTAGATATGGCAAAATTTCAGAAAGGGTTATGTCCAGCAATAAAATATTTGTCATTTGGCTAAATGATGATACAGTAGCACCCAGTGCCACATAGTTCCTAATCATCGTTCTCTAGGAAGTAGCTGTAGGTATACTGACAGCTCCCGGCTGGCGCGGGCGCGCGCACGCGCGGCGGCTTGCGCACGCGCCGCTCGCTCGCGCGGCGCATCTCGATGAGCGCGCGCAGGCGCTCGATCTCCGCCTGGTACTCGCGCAGCTTGGCGTCCTTCGGGTCCTCGTTGCGGACCGGCTTGTTCTTTATCGCTGGAACATTCACGCGAAAATCATTAGTAACATAATTATTCATTCAAGAACATGAAACTACCACCCAAGATCTCGCATGACTTTAAATGCTTGCTGCACCGTCTACGAAGCAGCAGCAATAGCATCCTAAATGCTATCGCTGCCCGTTTTGACCTTCCTTTCCAAAACCAGTGACAGGGGACAGCCATAGGGATGCCTATGGCTGTCCCCATGCACTGGTTATACTGGGTAGTACTAACACAATGTATGTCTCAATAGCTACCATTTATTAGTAACACACAGACTGTTCGTGATGCTAGTTACCTTTAGCTCTGTGTGCGTACCGCAGCGTGGTGATGGTCTCGTCGTAGTTGTACGAGGCGGGCCCGATGTTGGCGATCATGATGGTCTTGCTGTTGCCGCCCAGCGAGTCCTGCAGGATGCGCGTCAGCTTCGAGTCTCTGCAACATTACACATACCTCTTTAAACTAACCACAAAAAGGTAACGTACCTCATTCAGAGGCCCGATTTGTCATACCTCGAAGTAGGTTAAATTTTCGCTATGAGTAGAAGATTTACTTTATCGCAGATGAAGTGCGAGAACACTTCTTGTCTGTTCTGGTAGCCTGGTAGCTAAGCTCACCTGTAGGGCACGTGCGGGCTGTTCTCCGCGAGCGCCGAGATGACGTTGCCGAGCGAGGAGAGCGCCTGGTTGATGCGCGACGCCTCTCGCAGCCGCTCGGCCGACGCGCCAGTCTTGCGCTGTCGCTCGCTGCCCGCCAGGTCCACTAGGTTCAACTTGCCGACGCTGTAACAAACCATCACTTATGTCACACACTTCTACCAAACCAATCGTGCTGTAAACACCAAAACCTGAGGAGCATCATCTATTTTCGATGATTCAAAAGAGATCCGGGATTTGGAAATAGGACAACCGGGTGTTGCGCCAAAACTGCAGAGTTCATATCTAGCAGTTTGCTACGATACGCTTAGTCACGAATCACGTTGGGAATTTCGAGCAGATACATCCAAATTCACTTTCTCCGAACGATCGAACTGATCACGATCAGGCTCTACGTGTACGAAATATCGATGGTGTGAACCCTAGTTCAATTATTTACGTTCGCCTTTTAATCGTAAATCAGCTAAGTAATTAGCTAGGTATACGTATACGTATACCTAGCTAAAGCATTAAATAGTTGCAGCGGATATTAGTCGAAATTATCGCTTAGTTGAACCGAATCAGTCGGCGATACGGTCACACCAGTAACAACAATGCTTTTGTTTTTATTTTTATTTAACAAAGCAAAGGTCACGGAGGCCTGGTTCGTAAAATAATTGTAACAAACCTGCGGTTGGTCGGGGAGGCTGCTCATATTAAAAACATGACGGTGTTTATTTTCTGTCAACATCGCTCGGGAGAGTCAGTGAGTGCCTCACTCAAGAGAGAAATGTTTCATTAAATAGGTCGTTGCTAGTTTTTAATTTTATTCGAGTAAAGCTAAACATCCCATTTGAACAAGACACTAAGTACCGAGAAGGTACTTACTATAAGGCTATAAAAAACCCTATAAACAAGCGCATACGTACATAGACATGAATGAAGGTCAGACTGCATTCATGTCTATAATCATAAAAAAGGGCAGAGGTTACATTGACCCCAATAATGTGTGACTGGATTCAATAAGCTTTTGAACCCAAGCTGGCATATCATATGATACGTTGAGGAAATTAAAGTGAATAGCGCAGACATTAGGGTCGGCAGCCCCCGGCGGCCGCCCAGCGCCGGATGTGCCGCGGGGACATTCACCGCGGGTCTATTGCCCGCTTCCGAACTACATTATTATTCGCACGCCTATTTGTCAGCACGCACTATCAATAGCCACACATCAAAAAGTCACAGAAGGTATATTCTTGTTTTTCAGGAGGTTCTTCAGAATGCAGATACAGGAATATACCGTTTAATTTACTGGGATAAAAAAATGATCGCAGGCTACATAGGTATAGGTAGTGCACACTGGCTGGAACAGGGCTTTTTGGAACGAAGTTCTTTAAAGTGGCTTGCGGTAGGAGTTGACTGGTAGAACACGTTAGTAAAAGCGTTATGCCCCTTTCAAAGCTTCCATCGTCAAAAGTTTTTGTTTTAACTCATGTGACAAGGAACATCGTTCCTGACGAGGCCGCGGGGGCGCCCCGTGCCGTGGAGGTACGGGCTACACGAAGACTGGTCGTTATACTTATAATTCATTATGCTTGTCCTATTAAACACAGACGAAGGTCTATTAGAGTCTGTTTAATTGAGCCAGTCAGCACCGAAGTAGTTAGACGTCAATATAGATACCTAAGCTCTGTTCTGTACAATCGAGTGAATAGCGTATGTCATATATTTTTACTAAATCAGAGGGAGTGTCAAGTCACCGTTGATAAATGGCTTCATACTCTTACTTATGAAGAACTTGAGAACACTACACAACATTCACGCACAACACAACACATCAGACGCACAACACATCACACACACATTTAAATTATTTTTGTTTAAACGAAAAGGTATGGCCTTTTCGTTTTTATTTTTTCTTTAGTATTAGTTTATATCTGTAATGTTAATTAACTATAAAGTTAATTATATTTTCTCTACGCTGGAGCACTGACGCATAAACCTTTTTTGTATAGGCGTTAATGGCTGTGACACAGTTTACAACTAATGCAGTCATTATCGTACATAATTTATTGTAATTTGTGTTTTAGTTTCCAATAAAAATATGTTATATTATGTTATTTGCGGCATTCAACAAATAAGTTTCAAACAATTGACCTTCTGTCTCTAGCTAAATTGTGCTACAACCATTATTTTGCAAGACTTTGTTGCTTCGTTTATTTGGTTGTTTGTATTATATGTTGTGAAAACTGACCTTGAAGGAAAATCTATTATTACTTAGTTGTCTACGGTTCAGCTGATAATCTACTGTAATGATTCCATTCGTGTCGGCAGGCGTTGAGAGTTTCTGTTTAATTCGTATTTGTTTCACAGTGTGACTATACATACTCCATTGGTTTAGGTAATTAAATAAAGGTAAACAAATCGTAATAAAAAACTTTTACAATAAAAATAAATCAACCGACTGCCAAAAAAAACACTAAAAAGTGAAAAAAAAAGTCGGTGACCAAAAACGAAAATTGAAAAGCAAAGTCACCGACTACCGAAAGTTTTTATTTTTCACTTTTTTTTAGGAACTAAATGGTGACATGAGGCAAGTCTGAATGACAGAACATGTGCGCCTATGTTCAGACCTGCCAAGTTATATCGGCCGTATTGTATCGACGTAACCACGTAAAGTTGGCACATATTCATGAACTCAACACCTCTCTACCGTCATTCCAAAGAGATTCATCTTACACCCAAGTGCACACTTAGTGCTTAGAAGTTAGAACCAACATGATCAGCCCAAAATTTGCCAGGATGTTTGGTCTCTCCAATAAAAGTATCAAAGAATATGGGCAGTCCCCGTCATGTCAGTTGACTGAACTGAAATTTACGGAATGCACTCTGACTGACCTTCAAGGGGTCTCTGTTGCACAATCTATCTGAACTAGACCAAACTCTACCATAATAACGTTCAATCTATAATTAGTAAATGTGCAACATTATTTCTAATAATAGCAGTAACGATTACTACGAGTAAGTTTAGATGAGCATGTGGTGCATGTTGTTCGGTGTGAGTCAGTACTAATGCTGACACGAACACATAAACTGCGGTCACTGTCGGATTGCATGGAACAGAAAGAGAAGCGCGACGACATAACGCTTGTAATTTATTAATTTATCGCAAAATAATTATGAAGCAACTAGCTGCGCCCCGCGGTTTCACCCGCGTAAGTCTCGTTCCCGTGGGAATATCGGGATATAAAGTATCCTATGTGTTAATCCAGGTTATAAACTATCTGTTTGCCAAATTTCAAACTTGGTCGAAATCCATTCAGCCGTTTTTGCGTGATTGAGTAACAAACATCCAAACACACAAATCATAAACACACAAACTTTCACATTGTAGGATTATCGACTTATCGAATATTCAAAAATGAGTTGAATAATCTAAAATTAATAATTAGGGCCCTACCCTACCTCAAATTGCTCAGCATGATCCTCCGTTATGCCGAAAATACTGCAGCATTAATTTTGAAAAAATATAATGTTATAGTTGAGGATTGATCTTAATAAGGTTACACCGGCGTCGCCGCGTCGGTCGTACAACGTCCTTTGGGGAAACTTTATTGTTGTTCGTGAAGGATTTTATTTGTGTTAAAGTGATTGAGCATTTGATTCAGCATTACCTTTTCAAACACCTTGCTGAAAACCGGCAGCACGGATACGGGTCTATAATTATTGGTGTCTTTACTGTCCCCGGATTTGAAAAGTGGTATTACCTTACTGTATTTCATGAAATCCGGGAAGACTCCTTGATTCACACACAAATTAAATATTATGGCTAAGTAAGGCGCTATGGTCTCAATTATGGAGGTACAGACTATAGGTTAGAACAAACTCCGTTATAACTTGGCAATAAACGTGACATTTGTCTTAACTCATGTCCATCCATAACATATAACATACAGGAGAGTCTTGAGACCAACTCATCCATGACTTGAACATAAAACTAACTTAAACAACCTATTCTTTTATTGACTTGGTACAGAAACTAAAGATAAGCATAAATAAGGTGACACATATTGTGTTGAACTATGGACATACTGCGAAAAAGACGTAACTTAAACACAGCGAGACTCATCAAAGGTGCCAACTGCAAACATACAAATATGAATGATAGATAAAGCACGCTCCCGCAATCATTCTCACCCACCCACGGCACCTGATTTTATTATATTTTTCCAGGAAAGTAGCTCTACGGCTAAGGTATAACACAAGATGAATCTGTCAGGGCGGACATTCGTTTCGTCGACATCTTTGTCCTCATACAGCAAATTATTGGCTCGTACATAATGAAACGTAGAGCATTCATACAATATTGACCACTCTGTCACGCACATGCAGTGCGTCGGTACTTTGTACCTTTTGAAGCTATTAGTGATACATAGGTCTATCGTGACACATTGAGCGGCGCCGGGTCGGGTTCCCTTCCTAGTTCCTACCGAGCAGCCCTACGGGTCCCGGGCGCACGTGAACAAACAAACGACGGTGCACGCTCGCTCCAATAGTCAATGTTTTGTCGCAATTACATGGCTGTCCAAGCATGGTGGCGTATCTTTTATGTGACAGAAAAATATAAATATTTCTGTGTATTCATTACTCAGTTAGTCAGAGAGTCAGAGTGTATGTATAGCGAGTGCAGAACAGAAGATGGAGCAGCATACAACAGCACGCGAAGCATGACCACATTGACCACCGTAGAAACGGGTTTTGTCGACGGAAGAGTAGACAAAATGACAGATTAACAATCGTAATCTGTCAGTTTGTCTACTCTACCGTCGACAAAACCCGTTTCTACGGTGGTCATGTTACGCGGTCACCAAAGATTCTCTCCTAGCCATTATTGCTCCTAGCAAACAAAAGCTTCTAAGAGAACTGTGCTGTGTTAATAAATACTAAATTCTAGGCCACGCGTTAAGAAAGACGTTGATAAACCCTGGAAATAAGAAACCCTTTCCTCTTAGTAGATAAAACACCATGAGTTTGTAAGCGTCATTCTGAACAAAAAATAACTTATGAATATAACTAACTATAACTATATAATAACTTATCAATGGACATACAAAAAGTAATGATTTATTGCAACAATATAATGATAATGATCAGGTTTTAACGTAAATACATAAAATACATTAGTTTAAAAAAATATTTCTGTCATTGCTATTTGCAGTATGTAAAATATATCAGCAAAAACTTTATCAATATTCACCAAAGTTTTTTGTTACTTTTAAAGTTTTCCATAAAATACAAGACGTAACACCTGCCAAAGTTCACGAAGTTCAATACCTGACTATTTTTCCGAGTATTTATTTATTTTTATAAGCAACTCTAATGAAATGGAGTCTGATGCGCACGCGCCCGCGCCGGTCTGTTTGTTTGTGTGTTCAACGTAATAATTGAGCACTGAATACTATACCGAATCCACTCCACTGCAGTTGAGTGCTAAAAATCGGTCAAGTACGAAGTTATTGAGGAGTACGATTAATAATGTTTTCGTGCCTTGCTTTGTGTGGCTTGAAAAGCATAAGTTAGCAAAACCGCATTCGGAACATTCTGTAAGATATTCTATTTCGATGATTTAATCAATTATTTCCAGAAGATAAGTTCTACTGGAAATAATTACCTATGAATGTAAGCTGCGAATTAATTTTCGTGAACGAAATAATCATCTATAGGTACCTACGCCTAAGTTAAAACAAAGTAATCAAGGCTTTTTTTTTACGCGATGAATCCTAGCGGGCAACAAGTCACTGGAAGCGATCACGACCGTATTAAACATGACCTAAGCCATAGTTTTTATTTACTACTTCTTTTTTATTGACCTCTGTGATTGTCAAGGACGCTGCTACCGCCGCCATGACAACAATTTGTTATTGTTTGATAATGCTCACGCTGTAAAGAAACGTGGTAGAAAAGTAAAAGCTATCCTATCATTTGCCAGTATCATGGAGTAAACGTTGAATAAATAAGGCGATTAGATCAATATAGAGTGGTCTTAGTAGCCTTAAGTACCTACATTAAGTTAATTTCGACGTCAAAATTGTACGTTATCAAAAACGTTCGATAGGAAGTATGTACATTTGAAGTCTAAAGGTTAAATGATTGACTAGCACGTGCAACTGTAGTACCTACACGAGTACGCTGCGCCTACGCAGCTGTTGCACGATGCAAAGCACAGAAGGCTCTATCACGCGCCTAAAATTAAACGTATGGGTAATTGTAATATTTGTAATAAATTACTTAATTAACTTACATGAGGAAGAAAACCCCACCCTAGCATAGACTGCACTTGGAAAAATACACTTTTTGGTGCAGTCAACTTTATGGCTTTACAAGTTTTAAATGCATTCCATTTTGAAACCTCGTTGTACCAGTGTTAGTTGTGGCTTGCCAGACTGGACCCATCATCGTATGGGGCCAGTAGAGACAGAGCAACAAGCCCCAGGTATGTGCGAACATACCCACACAGTCCCACACGGTCACCATCCGTGATCGATTCAATGAACTTACACCAACATATTTTATCCTGATCGCGCAAAAAGCAGAAGTCAGATTATTATCTTTAGTAACTAAGAACATCGTGAATCGTGATCAATGTATTAGATCACAGATGTTTGTTTTGTGGACGCTTTAGTTTTGTAATCATTACAGCTCACGACTTGTAAAGTGTTGTATTGAGATTGTTTCATTATTTTCACGGACCAAGGGGACGACTTGGACGAGTGACAAATAGAAAATATAGAAATACGACAATAAAATCGTGTTCTTTCCTTCCGGTTAAAATTACAACAACTACAATGTCTTTCCGTGAGCGTAGGAGGTGCCTAATACAAAGGTGGTTGAAAATCAGCTGATCGACCGGCTGGTGTTGACTCATCATTTCATCAATTAATAAAGACATTAGATCCGCACAGGTCCTTCGGTCATTCCCAGCCGATACACTTTTTGCGTAGTTATTTCTAAAATCTGCCTCTTCGTCTAAAGAGCCTAAAGAATAAAGCTATAATATTATACATAGGTACATAGGTGTAAGTAGGAAAGTAAACGCAGTGTAATCGCTACCTGAATCATAATAAATAGTGTATCGAGGTCATTAACTGATAAGCGAGCAAGCGCTAGTTCAAATATTAATTATTTTATTAATATGACGCCGTAAACACTCAACAATTAATATCGCTAGGAAATGTGCCCAATAAAGAAAAATATGACGAGAAAATGTAAGCAAAGTAAACTACGTTGAGGTTCCTGAAAGGACCTCAAATATTAATATCCGTTTATCGTTTCAAGCGCAGTGTCAGTACTTCAGTAGCAGTCAAGCAGAGTCAACGCAAACTCACTACAAACGAAGTGGTTGCAAGTGAATAGTGTCTTCATGTAGAGACAGAGCCAGCTCGTCATTATGTTAGTGAACATAGAGTCTCTTCATGTAGAGACAGAGTCAGCTCGTCATTATGTTAGTGAGCATAGAGTGTCTTCAAGAGACAGAGTCAGTTCGTCATTATGTTAGTATACATAGAGTTTATTCATGTAGAGACAGAGCCTGCTCGTCATTATGTTAGTATACATAGAGTCTCTTCATGTAGAGACAGAGCCAGCTCGTCATTATGTTAGTATACATAGAGTTTATTCATGTAGAGACAGAGCCTGCTCGTCATTATGTTAGTATACATAGAGTGTATTCATGTAGAGACAGAGCCAGCTCGTCATTATGTTAGTATACATAGAGTGTATTCATGTAGAGACAGAGCCAGCTCGTCATTATGTTAGTATACATAGAGTGTATTCATGTAGAGACAGAGCCAGCTCGTCATTATGTTAGTATACATAGAGTGTATTCATGTAGAGACAGAGCCAGCTCGTCATTATGTTAGTGAACATAGAGTGTCTTCATGTAGAGACAGAGTCAGCTCGTCATTATGTTAGTGAGCATAGAGTGTCTTCAAGAGACAGAGTCAGTTCGTCATTATGTTAGTAAACATTATTCAGCGACCTTTCAGCTGGTGCGGGATGAAAAGCAGCAGATCAGATACAATCTCAACATGTTCGAGGTCAGCGAGGAAACATACGGTCACCTTTATAGTGTTCGCGTACAAACGCGAGCCTCCTACACGACATACTGATAGCTATTGACCTATTGATCCACTCATATAGCGACAGTCTGTCTAGGTAGGAACCCAACTTAGCACTCGATTGCATAACAGTCGATTGTTGAGGAAACATCGAATGTTTACACTTCTATGTACACTATTACAGAACTATGTAAATGACAAGCTCAGGCCATGTTTACGTCGCCCACAAAAACACCAGCTTGTTCAATTACTAGCATTGGATGTATCGTACGTCGGTCAGGTACTCCGGTATGAACTCAACATTATTGTAATTTGTGTTACTTTTAGCACAATCGTGACAGGTAGGTATTAAAATAAACATATTTATGTGAATGTGATGCAAGTATGTACTTTATGACTGCTAATAGCAAACTGATATGAGTTAATAGGCACTAGGTGTGTATAATATTCAAATTACATTAAATCGCAATCATATTATAAAGTTGTTCAACAGCGCGCAGCTTGGTGTAAGGCCTTCCATGCAATGATTCATCACGTACACAAACGAGGCTGGTTTTTGTTCTCTCATGAACACTAACAGAAGGTCTAGCGTCGCTGTCGGCTGTCAATAGACCAACTGAGACTACTGGCGGGTGGCACAACAGCTCCCTGTGCCTTTGCTAACAGATGGGCAAATAATATGAGGGACAATACAAACAACAAGGGGTAATACAAACCTTACGACTAGACTAAGCGGGTACCGCTAATATATCGGTTCACGGACACCAAGATAGTTAATGAATTCCATCGAATTGTTTGTAGTCAGTTAGAATTTAAAGGGGTAAACTAACAGGGGTAGGAAAACCTATAAGTACGTATACGTATTTCTCTTACGATACCTATTACAGATAACAGAAGTTACAATTTGTTAGACATAGGAAGGTAGTATATTGAGGGTTTCCTTAGCAAACAATTTGTAATAGCGAGTAACGCATCACCTCCGCAATAAGTACAAAGATACGAAATCCATCCTTGGCTCGTAGTTCTTTAATTACTAATTACAGTTGTAGGTAATTGTAGAACATCATCGTGTGTCGATAGCCGGCGCACTATCGGGTACAGGTTTAACTGATGACTGAGACTCATGTATTATTGACTAGTGATAAGATTAGTACCTATCTTTATGATGGGAGATTCAATATTTTTGAAGGTTTTCACAGTCATTAAATTATTGTAAGCACAATGTTAGGTGGTCAAAAGATTAAAGATATTAAAAGTTGATATCGAACAGAGTCCATTTAGATTGCCATCGAATCGCTAACAAGTAGATATTATTATTTATCATATTTTGTATTGACTAAACCAAGTACCTATTAACTAATAATCATGAAATTAGTTGTGTGTCTACATTGTTATTGTACCTATATAAGTATAATACTACTTGCAATGCATCAGGGACTCGGGATCAGGACGCAAGAGAAACCTCAACAAACAGAAACACTTTTTGATAATAATTAGCGAAAACATTTGATTGAAGGACAAAGCACGCGGCCCAAATGTGCAGCGTATCGGACAGAACAAGGTTATAAATCATAACGTGACGGCATTCGTCCGCCGCCGCCGCCTGAAGCTACGTGAAAAACCACGAGTGTACTGCGCGAGATTGACAAAACCTTCACGCTACCACGCACTGTGCAGCGGACGAACGAATGCAGATTGACTAACATTTAGCAAAAATCAAACGAAGACACCTAGTTATGTGGGGTTATTGTACATTCGCCACAAAGTAAGGTCGCCACGGAAAAAAGTATGTTTCGCCACAGCTCTTTCATGAAGTAAATGTGCCTAGTTCTAAAGCATTTGTTTCATCTGCAATGCTAAACATTTGGTTCGAAGTTCAAGACTGGTCCATTTGGTATATTGAATAGAGTGTGTGTTCTGTTCTGTTCTTACATACATTGTGTTGTGGTTGCCCTTCCTCTTTCCCCTACTACTCTGTTATACATTTAGTTCATTCTCGAAAATCATTGAAATGATTACATAATCATTGCGGTTTTTACACATCTAACGTACTTTCAATGAGTAACCGATGCAATTTACAAGTAAAAGTAAACATACTAACATGTTTAACTCATACGTAAGAAAGAACAACAAAATCTCATTTAAAACCACTCGAACGATAGAACCTATTAAAATGTAATCAACGCCTTATCGGTGCGATAACATTTGGCGAAATGGAGTGTGAATATATTGCAAGGAAAATACTTGAACAATCGGCTATAAAGATAAATCTTTGGTACTCCACAGTCCACAGTACCTATCGATACCTCACCACACCATACTGCAAACACTTGAAGATTAGATTTCTAATCTTAAACAACCAAGGAAAGTTTTTTTTCTATGCAGACAATATTCAGTGCAGTCAGCAGTGTGATGAATTTGGACCAAAACAATAAATTTGAAATTAGATCATCTCCACAGTTGGAGCGGGTTCAGTGACTCAGTGCACTTTGTGAAAGAGTTAGTCATTTGCAGCTAAGTCGACATCTCCATTCATGGAGACGCAGGCGATACCAGCACTTCATAAGTAAAGAGCACATGACGCACGGCCGCCGACGCCGACGCGCCTACCAACCAGCCACCCAGAAATATTGGCAATTATAAGCCGGTATTGATCGAATATTGTTTGTTTGTGATGTTCTGTGTTATAGAGCCATTAAAGAGGGTAACTTTAATAGTTGCTCAGACGGCTGTCACGATATCGCGAAGAACACGGCCCAAAGAGACGGGGAGGATAATTGGAAAATAAATTGTTTTCAAAAGAAAAGCCCCGCTTTCCAACTTTTCGTTTTAAGCCCATGTACGTACAGCGGTGAGAGCTACTTCGACGCAAGTTATGCTCTTGAGGAATTCGAAACCATATACTTACCTACCTATTTCTTGTCACCTACAATAGGTACCTTATGTTAAATTATTCTAAATGCATCAGCTGTTATTGTTTACAAGTCGTTTCATAAATTTTATTATAATGAACACTAACGTTTACCGTATAGCTATAAACACGTGCTTGAGAATATAATCCTATTGAATCAAGTATTTATCGTCAACATAACGATAAAGAACAGGTTACGTCAGGGATTAACTATAACATTGCTACAAACCGTATGTATACTGAGAATTCGTTCATTAATTCCTACTTATCATTAAACTTGTGTTATCTGTCTCAAACTATGCAGTGAGTGCAGAGGCCAAGTCTATCATAGAAGGTATCACTTGCTTTAGAAACCCTTCAAGATCTAATAGTCAATAAAAAATATCCTTGAACCATAGAGATATAATTATCTCTATGCCTTGTACCTACTGATACATACTTAGTTGCTGGTTGGTAGCAAACAACCAGCAACTAAATACAAAATACCCTTAGTAGTAGTTGTCACTTGTGAGTGTTGACTGACTACATTCTTGTGGCAATAGCCGAGTCGTTCAGAACTATTCCAACTCCGCTTCACCGCTCAACAAGCCGGATTGATGTATTGATATTATTATGAACTAATTATCAACGCTACCTCCGTCCGCGGCTGGTGTCCTGGTACAGCGCGCACGTTTCAGTGCTAACGGGGTTAATCCGCGTTAGTACGGACTAGGCTTCACCGCATTTCAGCAACAACTCATGTTTATACTGACGGGCAGTCATTGCTTAATGCATAACGTTTCAGTTTCAATGCAAGTATCTATTACAAACGTTACTTCTTTCAGAAATCGGTCAAACCACAGTTTTATGTTGTAAAATTCATGAAGAAATTTTCAATTTCTGAAAACATAGTTTTTCCTGAAGTCATTTGTTATGGTTCTTCCAAGCTTGTTATTGTGAGATTAACAGCTTACATAGTCATAATATGCCATCATGGTCGAATTAATACCGGCTATTAAAAAGGTAAATACCGTTTTAGCTTTTCAGGGGACAATATTTATTTGATGAAAACATAATAGTTCCAACCATCAAGTGTTTTTCCAATATTATACCACACAGATTTAAGTAACACGATAAACATACCAAAAAACCTACAATACAAAGGTTGTTATTCGTTATTCTTCTCAAAACTGGGGTAGTATCATTTGGATGACCGCCAATATGGTGAACCGTAGAGTAGACAGGGAAACTCTCAGATCAACTGGAGCTGATGTGAACTATTTGTGAAAGGTCATCTCGTTTTCATTAGGTATACATTTTCCCCGTACTGAAGCTGAATGAATGCTTCACTGAACTACTACAGTCTTGTATTGTTACATTGTTTGCATAGCGGCTCTGGCAACAATGATGTTACGTTATGTAAGGCACGCGTGCGCATTCGACGCGCAAGTCAGGATAACCTACAGAACGCCCAGTGCAAACGCGTTATTGGCACGTTTTGAGCTTGACTTCGTGCATTTCACACTGAGCCTTCTGTACGTATCTGTTGAGCAGACACTTGCAGTAGGCGCAGTGGCAGTGTTTGATTGTCGATAGTATTCAGTTTTTACACGGCGCGCGTGGCGTGTCGTGACTTCCCCGTTGTGAATATATTAGCGTTTACAACCGAATGCATTACTTCCATATTTACGAGTCGGCTAAACATTACGCGCTGGATGTTTCGTGAGGAACGAATTTGAAGGAGCATGCAGGGAACGTTCGGGATGGTTTTGTTTTCGATATATATATTTCTGCTTCGTGCATTTAGGGGAGGCCACTGTGGATGTGCCTTGCTCAATAAATAGATGTATAGCACCGGTGATGATTTATATTACAACGCAATGCAAAAATGAACAATGTACCTACGGATTATACTGACAAGTTATAGCGATCTTACCAGACGTCAAGATCTTCATCGTCACTCCATTCATCCATCCACGAACGATCATTCATGTTTACAACACACAACGTTAAACCACACTATATGAAACCTTTATTCTAGGACGTATTCGTGAGTCTTGTCCAGTAGTGTTCAGTAACTGAAGGTTGAACACGTAATAGTTGGGAGTCGTCGCATCATCACTAAAGTGGTCCCAACTCCCGACTGCGCCTGCCCACTCGCATGGTCAGACGGGTTAATTTGGTGACGAATTCAATCTACATCATCATTATTGTTTGTATATTCAACATTGGGATTAATTTGATGAACGATTCACCCTTGAGCCGTTAACTTGGATCAACTCCTTTACAAATAACTCCCGATTAGCCTGTGGATTTACCGACATTTGCGACAAAGGCAATGTCCTCACAAGTGCTCCCAGAAGTGGTTATTTCAATAACTCGCTGCTTATTATCGGATTTTGGCGTTTTACGACGCAAAGCCCGGAAAAAAAATTATTTCAACATCCCGAATGCGAGCTCTCTTTCTTTAGAAATGTCGCACACACATTCTACGATTCCAGACTAAAATGTTATTTGTATGCAAAACTATTTGAGTCTAGCTTTCTCTATATCAATCGATTTAGTATATTCGTTTACCCAGGAGGGTTGGCCGCGCGCCCAGAAACTTTTAAAATGGACGTTTTCATTTTGAACGTTTTTGTTTTTCGTCTAAATTGTGCCCAGCTCGGCACACCGGGGGTTCAATGATCCACGAACATCGGATGAGTAAACTAATTTAGGCATAAACTATTCAGCTCATCCTTCACACTCCGCACTTCATATAATTAGAGCGGCTGTAATTGCTGTTCAAATCAATATTCCAGTCTAGACAGGTTCATTGAGGGTTGAGTTCATCGTTTTCAGTGATCATACTATTGAAATTGGTTGGTCTATGGACTGACCATTTTTAAAGGTGGTTTTGATAGACTAGAAGAACCCGATGTTCTGGCGCCACTTGTGAGAGGCCTATGTGCCACAGTGACTGCGAAAGGATGACTTGATTGATCGACCAAATTGAAATGGACGGGCCACTTCAGTATGCAATCTTAGTCATTATGATGTCGATTAATTTTGCTGTTCATATTATTGACGTCAACTCAAAATCAAAATCAAGTCATTTATTCAAACTAGGCTGAGAATCAGCACTTTTCGAACGTCAAAAACGTCTCAGCCGGGAGCCACACGACTTGTTTTAATTAGCCACACTTGCATATATCCCCCCCCCCCCACGTCTAGGTCAGTCAGGCATAACTTATTGGTGTTTGTCGTGACGTCACAGTGTGACCCATATTGCTCAGTAATAAGGGCGCTCTGACGTCGGGCTGCGCTCCATGTGTGTCACATGCCTTGTTTATACTGCTTCATTACCACTCATATTGGTTCTAACAATCGGTTTGTCTTTTGATGGATGATGTTGTTAGCAAATAGCAATTTTAGTTCGGTAGATAATCGCGAGCACTTACCTCTTTTTTATGACGGAGTCGGTTCCAATAGGACGTGTTTGGTTCAATTTACCTATCATTGGAAGCTTTATGTGCTGCAGATTTTTAAATATATCAATTTATGTGAAGGAGGAGGAGCTCGTGGCTAAGTAATAAAAGTCGCACGGGTCGCTACGCTTGCCGGGGTCGGTCCGTGTATGGGTGACCATGTTTACATACTGAGACTCCTCCGTGGCTCGGAAAGCACGTTAAGTCATTGGTCCCAGCTATCATTCGTGGATCTTTGACAGTCGTTACGGGTCGTCAGAAGCCCGAAAGTCTAAGTTATCTCAAGGATATTTCAATACTTCGTATAAAGGCTTGTCTTGATAGTGTATGTAAGCGTGCACTCACCGTATCCTGTTGGTCTTGCGATGGGCCGTCTCGATGGTGACGAGGAACACGGCGTGCGAGCGCGACGAGTGCTCGTTCATATCGGTGCGGGCTGCCGCGCGGTTGCGGTTGCCCGCACGCATCACCCGCACCATCTCCACCGCGCTCTTGCACACCACCGACGTCATCTCTGGGATGTAGAATCCGTTTAGCTCCTGTAACGATAGGTTAGTTAGAAAGCAGTGTCAAGCGAAGCAAAAGAAACGAATCGGATCGGAACACAACTGAACAGCTTTTAGGAGAGACTCGCAATAGTCAGAAAAACTGGAAACTTGACAGTAATTGTTACCTTACCAATGTCATGAACACGGAGCTGAACTCGAACATGATCCAGGTTCGTGCAAAAAGGAGCAAAAAAAATACAATAAAACAACCTTTTAAAAATCCTTTGTAGAACTCGCAGGATGTTGCTCAAGCCGGTCTCAGAGCCTCACACTAACAACTGAGGACACAATCCAAAGTGGAATTGATTCCGTCACAAATTGATTGTATTCGTGTAGGACTAGGTAGGTACTGTTTTAAATAATCTTTGGCTAAGAAGATGGTAATTGTTTTGTTAGAGAATAGGGAATATGCATGTGATTCAAATATGGGTCAATATTTTTTTTTTATAAACTATATTACTTCAGAATTATGCCTCCATCAATATTTTTGAATACAATTTATTTTTGAGCGAGAAATTATTTTTTTTAAAGTCCCAAATAACTGTGGGTAATTCAAATACTTGAAAAGCTAAGAGCGGACGTGACGTAACAATCCGGGATAACAATCAAAATGTCAATGTCAAGTCAATCAACAAGTGTCAAGTCAATGTCAAACGCTCCTACAAAAAGGAGTGTTTGACGTTGACTTGACAGTTGCTTGTTTGTTTTCACGGACTGTGACGTCACCACACCAAGCGCGCCAAATGGAGGGCGTTTATTAGCCCAGATCGGTTGGATATTAAAAAAAATGTAAGTACCTACTTTAAATTGCTTTTTTGACGTCGAATTTTTTTAAACTATTATTTGACACATATTCCCTATTGTGGCGGCTTGTATATTTATTCATTTCAGTAAATGTGGTGGTCTTTGCGGATCTAGAGCCGACTACCACGAAAACATGACGGTCGAAGAGCCAATGCCAAATGCAAAGTCTAGGTAAACGTTAATGAGACACAGACAATAAGTGGTCACTGCGCAAAGAAAGCGAAACGTTAATGAGCACTATTGTATTTAATAACGGTTGTATAATTAAGAGCTACCCCATCGTAATTAGCTAAGTGCCAGCTTGTTTAGTTACCAGTCTCCTCACATGCTAGTTACCAGTCACCACACATGCTAGTTTTGGAAGAGTATTTCAATTTGTTAAGTGAGTTAACTTAGTCCATCTTACTAAGTAGGCTAATGTTGTTAATGATGATTTTTGCGATCGCAATCCTTTGGTTCCTTTCGCCAACTTTGCTAAACACAGTTTCGGCTTTTGCACTGATGTCAACTGAATAAGCTTTAAGGAAATTTATAAAACACGTTTTTTTGCATTATAATTATTATAGAGTAATCGTCTAGTAATGTAATTATTTTGAATGCGTATTTAATTGCGACCTTGATCTTTAGTGCGTCGCTAGGAATGGGAACTGAGCTAATATAAGGCTTAGCCTGAACAATATGTGTTGTTGTTGTTGTTGCATAAATGTACACATTATTAAATGAGGTGTATTACGTAAAGTGATCGTTTGCACAATGCGCTGCAGAAAGCAGACATTTTTGGCCGCATCCGAGTGACGCACGCCAAGGTTGTGAGTTATAGCGAATTGCTGCCTCTTGCTTACTTTTATAGAACATATTATTACAATGTACTACTCCGTAGATAATCCACAATTTAATATATTAAGATGCGGTGAGTCATGCTAGTTTCAAAATATACTTAATCATTGTCATGCATAATGTATGTAATACACTGAATTCAGTTCATTATTACAAATTTTATTTTTTGCTGGTTTCTAGTAAGTACTTACTTTCGTTTTCACCACACGCGTGGAGTACGTACTAGGCTGCCATAACCACGTAGACGTTACATATGTACCGCATGTGCTATTGTTTGAGTGGACGTCGCCAGGCGACCGGCGACCGGCGACACATGTTATTATGCTTAGCGATATTGACTACAGCACCATAACACGACCACCATAGTCGCTAATACTTTACAATTAGACTTTTATAAGTGACTGAAGTAGGTACTTATATTTTATTGATTTAGGAACAAAAACTGATAAATGATTCATTAATCAAGTCTGATAGCCAACAACTAGGTGACCTTAGACACTCAAGATGTCTGACTAAATAAATATAATTATGTATCTTAAAAGGAAATCTATTTCCTTCATCAAAAGGAAATAACACAATATGCGCATGCTCCTTGGAGTAATGTTGAGTCATATACTTAGGTATATCTACGATATGTTTTGTTTCGCTGCTGAATACCTGACTGTTTAAATATCTACTTAGATCAGGTTCGTCCTTGTTCTAAAACTATTTCAATTGTGTGCTATTTAGAAAAGGCGGCATTTGTTTATAGGTGTAGGCAATAAGCCTTACGCATGCCCTCCCCTTGACCCGCCGACGACTATAAAGTACCGACAGACATACAGTACAGACCGGCGTACAGTAGGACAGGCGGCGATGGTCAAGGATGACCCGAGCGAGCTCATGAATTAGAAAATGGACGTGAGCCGCTTAGATCATCTGATTAGTCGCGTGTCTCATACCTAAACGACTAACAGGTGCGGCACTCATTAATCTTCGGACCTATGAAGTCACATTTTGAATATATTATTTGAAGTGTGTTTGATAAAAAAGTGTGGTGAAGAGACCAGCTGTTGAAAAGGTAAGCAGGAAGGAACAGCACCAACAATTCAAAATATCAGTGGGTAGGTACGGTACCTATATAAAACATTTTGGTTGGCAAAAGTCCTGAAAATTTAGACCGGTTGCGCTAAAGCAGTCGCCGTAAGCGCGTGCGCAGTCATGAGGAGTTATTAACAATCACATTCGGTGAAAACAAAATCCGGGCACCACGCGCAATGAGCTCATAGCTACGTCTTCTGAAAACATTTGCCAAATTGAAAGTTTTAGAGAAAAAGCTTTCAGTTACGTAATTCGGTATTGAGTTCCATAATAAAACTGAATCGTTTTGGCTCGCAGCCAAGTGCAACGCAAGCTCATTAATTACAAGAATGGGAGTAAGCTACGACCATAGATAGAGGAAGAGTGACGCGCGAGTGTACGCGTCACAATTAGCGCACAGTAATCAATAGGTAGGGTTACTGATATGAGTAACTGATAGTGTGGCCCTGATAGAGACCACGTGAAAATGGTCATGGACGCCTTTCAGGAACTATTGATTGATCCGATAAACTTTATTCTTTCTTTATTTTACGCGTTTTATGTTACGCGTAGTATTGTTCCAACACTTTCAACAGCTGACTAATGATTTGTGCTCATCAGTGTTATTAAATATAACTTTCATTGCATTGAAAACAATTCAATTACAGCTAATCTTTTCTAAATACATTCTTGTGCTCAAAGAGTTTGGACAGACTCAAAACGTTGGACAACTCCATAGTGTACACATTCATGAATGTGTTGTATGCATATGCTCATCACCTATTACAAAATATTGCTTTTTCTCTTGGTACTTCACCATCAGCTCCTCTTGACCATATACATTGTGACTTTTTGATACGCATAAATTGCTTGGCAACCATAAAGTAATCGAATCGCAACCCGTAAAATACTTATTATTGAGATTCCGGTGGCCATCTGTGGTCTTCATCATCAGTTCCACTTCACCAAATGGTGCTTTCCGAGAGCAACTGCACGAGTTACTATAAAAAAATACCCAAATCGCTATAGGTGTGCTTATAATATTTGAAGAGTTCCTTCGATTTCTCCAGGATCCCATCATCAGATCCTGACCTGATGACAATGGGACCATCTCGGAAGTATACCATTTCAAACAAAAAAAAAAAAGAATTTTGCAAATCCGTGTATAAATGACGGAGCTATGCCCGGATATAAATTTAAAAAAAAAACAATTCATAACCTCTTCCTAGAATGTATAATTATTTCTATGGTTGTATCATATGTATGAGTATCTGGACCTCTGAGGCTCCGAGTTTGTTTCGGCTTCTCTTCTCCTCAGAGTAGTCGGATAGGAAACGCCGACATCATCTAGTTTTATTAAAAATATGATTGACGTGTAAAAGTGTTTGTACGAACCAACTTACAGAAATAAAATAATTTATCATTTATGGAGGTAAGGGGGAGGAAGAGGCCGGACAGGCAGCATTCTGTGCTGATGTGGCGTGAAATATTGGTCGTTGGGGCATCACCGAGCAGTACTTGTAATATCATACCGCCACGGTTCGGCAATCGTATTTGTCGAACAAACACTTGCTACACAACAGGAAGGCGCAGAAGGCGCATTTCATACAAAGTGCAATAGGAAGTCATTTAGAAGCGACGAGGGTTCAGTCGTATCTGTAATTTCATTTCGTAACGTAATGATCCTGACCAAAAATCAGGTATTGAGTCACTCACGGTTTTGCAGCTTTTTCCCTTCGACAACATTCATATATTATGTCCGCCTATTATGTCCGCCGCGTCATGAATTGTTAATTGTGCCTGCATGGAGTGATCCTTCAGTACCTTCCTGTGACATGTGTAAAGTGTGTGGTGGCGTCACGTTGCAACAGTGGCCAACCGAAGCCGCGCGCCGCTGCGGCAGTTAACCACGAGTGTCAACTGGCAGCGCTAATGCACCGCGACGCGATGTTTATGCCATCACACAAAACAGCATTCAATGCGATTCGTAATGGCAATCACAAACAGAGGGAAATTGAAATGAATTTCTGTACGATAATGACCGCCGTTGTAGCTATATACTGGAGGGGCTCGTCGCTCAGTAATAACAGCCGGGTCGATCGATCAAGTTAAGCTACGCTTGCCGCGTAAGTACAGTCCATGGATGGGTGACCATCTTAACATACCGAGCCGAGACCGCTCCATGCCTCGGAAAATACGTTAAGCCGTTGGTCCCGGCTGTTATTCTTAGATCTTGGGCAGTCGTTACGGGTCGTCAGAAGCCCGAAAGTCTCGACAGCCAGTCTTACCTACGCAAGGAAAAGGCTAGGCAGGCAGCAGCTAGCTATATGTATACTGACCAATTATAATGGTAATGTTCCAAAATTCGCATAAAAATGAAACCTATTTACTACAAATGACCATTGTTGAACATACATTTATGGAAATCCGGATAATGATGCTATGACAAATATAACAAAGCACAGTGTTTGTAAAACAAGTAATTAAACATGACCGTGACACAGATGACGATGGTGGACATAACGTGGTGACAGCGGGGTCAACCACGCACCTGTGATTTAGCGAACACTAATATTTGCTTTACTTCAAATAACAGTGGCTCGAAAAAATATGTTGATCAATATAAGAACGCGTCAAGTGTTCAATAATTGTTCAGTAACTACGTTCGACGTTGAGACTTTACTTTGCGAGTTATAGTGAATAATGATATACAAGAATGCTTCGATAGAGAAGAGAGAGTTCTTCTTCATTTAGAGATGAGTGTCCGGAAACTCACAGGAGTGGCTAGAGCTGTATTGTTTGTGATGTGTAAAAACGAGTAAGTGAATATTCCAAAGTACCTGTCCCCTAATAGTAAGTTTCTTGCAGTCCTTTGAGAGCAGATCCCGGACGTCCTCCAGATACAGTTCGATGTAGGAGCAGGAGACCAGATGCGTGACGTCTGGCGAGGCGCTATTCTCGATGTGCGCCCAGATGTGGCGGAAGGCGCGCGGGATGACGCCCTCGTGCTCGGCCGTGCCCTCCATGGTGTGCGTCTTGCCCGTGCCCGTCTGTCCGTACGCGAACACGCAGCCGTTGAACCCGTCCAACACTGACGCCACCAGAGGCCGCACCTGCAACAAACACCGAAGGTTTACAGGCTGGCTCTCCTTTTACACACCAGTGACATTTGGGTACGCAAGATTTCTAAGCTGGGGTAACCGAAGGCGTTTTAAAGAGACCACTTAACATTCCCACAGTAAGCGTGTTGAGGCGGCCATGACGAAGGAGACTTGACTTCAGATACAGCGTATCTGAAGGTCCCTCGTCGGCCGACCCACCCATGGGCTGAGATTGACACAGTTAATAGTGAAGTTGTAGTGCTTTTGCCAAAAGATGGCACCGATCCTAAATAGTCGCAACAACAACTAAAATATTATTTACCAGAAAGTTTATTAGTCGAGCACCCTGAAGCTGGTTATACGGGGTCATTTATAGTAAAAATCAGGAATTTCGTTAATTAATTAACTTTTATTAATTCCGTGCCTTTCAAACGTGATCTTTCAAGCCTATAAATGGCCTTTTTTAAACATTGGCCTCCTAGATGCCGTTTTGAGAACAATGTTTTGAAGAGTCGGTTTGCCGGACAGAACGTTAAACCTCCGGGATCCCTCGCGCATCCCCCAATAGCGTTAAGATATATTATTATGCCATTGGAAAGATCAGCTCAATGAAAATATTTCATGACATGACGACTTCTTTCGATTGTTAGTCAGTGAGGTGCTACAGAGCTCTAAATGTAAGTAATTAAGGCTCTTACATACTGGGGCGATTCGTCGCGCGACGCGACGCCGCACCATTGTTCGCCGTGAAGTTTTCTCTGAAAGTGTTTTGTTAAAATTCGCGTCGCGTGGTGAATCGCGCCAGTATGTAAGAGCCTTTAAGCATTATTGAAATTCATCACCTATTTATTTAATTCCGAACTGACTAACAATTGGCAAAAGTCGTATTAGTAAAAAAGGTTCCCCTTGAAAAGCTCTTTCCATTGGTAATATATCTTATTTCTATTGAGCTTCAGGACAGAAACCCATAAGCTGGTGCCCATTCTCCTTTAAGTGATGTTTTTATCGTTTAGTGAAAGCCGTACGGATGCTCAGTTGTAATTTTACAACAAAATACAGCGGATATATTTGTGGGTAATAATATATATCCGATAAAGATAAAATTTATGGAAAAATAACATAATGTAAATAAACAAAGAGCATAATGTAATTTACAGTAATCAGTAATCGATTGCATTTGATACAGTGCAAACGTCCGTATCACGATGATTTCATTGAGATAAGTACAATATAATTTTATGGTCGTCGATAACTGCAAACACATCATCGTTCTGAAAAACGTCGATCCGATGTTGTGAAGAGTTACGTCACTGTGAGCTTTGAGCACATACCTACAGCTATCCTTGGGCGCGCGTGACGCCGCATACATACACCTACAGAAGGTTCACACGTTCTACAGAATTTCGTGCGAAACCAGCTTACATGCATATGAACTTGGGACACTGAACTGAACTAACATCGTTTCATTCTCTAGTGGTTTCTTAGCTTTGTGCAAAACTAATAAAAAAAAACAACATTCTGGTCTTTACAACTTTACACAGTCACGCTCACGAAATATCCCTATTTTGTGAGCGTGACCGTGTGACTGTGAATGGACCAGGACCTTCTGTACTTTCTACATTGTAGCCGTAGTTCACACTACGCACAGTTAGTATACAACATTATTAGAACAACTGTCGGCGCACGCGCGGACTATCAATTATTTGCCGAACAAAAGGCGATCACTCAACAATATCTATTTTCACGCTATAATTGGTAACATGTAAGCGCAAATAATCAACAATTAATGTAACAATAACTAAGAGTTTGCTCTATCTGAAGCTGTATCTCAACTAGCTCTGCTGCATGATGTCAGGGACACACATTGTAGTATAAACGGCAATGTACTAACTATAAGGCAAGTAGTTTGCCATAAAAGCGTTTAAATTGCGACGTGAATGCATTCAGAATGAAAAATATGAAGTCATGTTAGTAAACTGAGCTGAACTATAATGGCAAGAACATACATAAAGGCAAATGCGGAAACTAATGTCTCGCGAATTCTTGAGCTATTTATTTTGACAAGACAGTTTATAATACATTTGTTTTTACAACAGCTGAGGAGTCACCGTGTCTACACGCGCTCTAGGTAGCTGTTATTTCCTATTCTAGTGCTACTACAATGGATTATTAATCGCTAACACAAAACAACCGCCATATTGACGCGTCGAGGTTATTGTGTACACCGCTATACAGCCACCTACGCCGCAGTTGAATCACAGCATTTTGAAGAAAACATCTAACATTGGAGGGACCTTCGATCACGTCAAGGCGACGCATTGAAAGTGGAACGAACGACAAGCTCGCGTAGGATGCACGGAGCAAGATGGTACCTTCCGCGTTCGAGTACTTGCATACCATACCGTAGTACACGTTAATTGACATTGAAATTATGTACAGATACATTAACAGATATTAGTATTGCATCGCTATTCTGTTCAGAACCTCTGAATATGCGGCACAGACGAAAAATATCCGCGTCAATTAGCTAGTAATCACTAATAGTTGTGCGGAAGAATATTAAACGCTGTTGTTAGCTCTAGTCTACATAGATGTATCGTATCGTGAATACGATCGTAAAATGTCTCAAAGTCAAGCTCAAGAGCGCTGGCGCTGCCAAGCGATCAACTGGACAACATTAATAACCCCGCGACGACGAATCACCGCACAGGCGAGCCCTGCATCTGACACGTCACCAGGACGGATTCCCTAATGAAAGAGCCAAGGGAGCATTTGTATTTAACTGCCGTTTTGGTAATCCCGCTAACTGAACCAGTGGGCTGCGGAAGGCTCTGTCTGTAAAGCAGCTAATATTTTGTTGTAGGGTTGAAGTAATGCTCTACTTGAATAAACATTTTCAAGTAGTAAGTACGTCTTTGTTGACCGGCTAATCTTTTTACCACGACGCGGCGACGTGCCATTACACTTTAGACGCACTTACTGGCAAGTCGTTACAATTGATGAGTCTTTGTTGAAATCATGAATCATGCAATTTCAGGTAACAGTCTGTTTCGTGCATGAATCCCAGTGCGACAAGTACTAATGTCCGGAGAGGTGAAGCTCCTCGGGCTCCCACGTGCGGGTTCAGTTCGTTGTCTTGTGGCGTGCCTCCATTGTCAAGTGCTGCTCAATTACTCTGTCTAGGACCTTTTTTATGCAAATCCAATTTTGTATTCTTTAAAATTAGTAGAGATTCTACATTCCCGAGAATGTTTCCGTGTGCTAATTCTAAAATGCATTTCTAAAACTTGGAGTCTCATCAAGCACAGACCCCACCAAATACTAAAGTTCAGAAGCCCCAGATTTTTGTTTTACTGTACTGCATGAACTGTCAACTGTCAAACATGTCGTAGACGCGGAATAAAACGAATATCTCGAATAAGCATGTCTAACAGCTGTTTAAGACTTTTCCGCATGAGTACCAGCTCTATCGTAGGGATTATTGAATGGATTTGTTCCACATCAAGTATGGGATGAAGCTTCTTTCCTTGTCTGCTTGGTGTGATGAGAGTGAGTTGGAGTAATATTTTTGGCAACAATGCTCGAGCGGCGGCGGGCGACGCGGCATGCGTAATAGCGCGGGGGAATGCGACGCGCGCGGACATACACACAGATTTCTCCTGATATTCATACGTTTACGATATATTATACAACGCTCCGCTGAAACTGACACACTTCCTACACTACTACTGAACATTAGATAAAACTTCTTCTGTAAGTAATCAAACTAGTGTCTACATGACTTATGAGTATTATTAATTAGGACAAGATTAGAACTGTTCATTTTTATCGGGTACACTTCTTAGTGCCTGCACGCTTTACCAATTTTAACATTAATATTTTATATGCTACACACCAAGGACTGTAAGCACCGAAATTAAATGTTTCTGAAGCAGATGCAGGAGCTATGATGAATAATAATGAAAAAAAAACAAAAAATATTTATAGTGATGAAACTTCATGAAACCTCATAAACTTTCGAGACGAAAATAAATGCACTAAATCACGGAGTGATCGTATTAGATGCGCACTAAATTATTAATGGACGCTATGTTCTTCCAAATCGCAATAAAATATTTAATAAAATGTAAGAAGTAGTTTCAACTCATATTTGCACTGAAAATTTCATAACTATGAACTATAGTGTACTATCATCCCGTGCAGAGTTTATACAGCATGTATAAGAAATGTGTGCTCATATTTAAGGGTGGGTTGTAGTGCAGGCCATCGAAAAAATAATCACCTGTCCAATACCAAACTTCAATACCTACTCGATCCAAATGTATGGGGCAGTTGATTATTTATTCGCGATTACGATGTTGGTCCCATTGTGCAGTTTGATGGTCTGCACCCAAAGAGTATTAAACCACTTGAGAGCTCATAGACCGATTTCGTCTAGGCACACGACTCACTACTGCGGGCCGGGGGACGAAGAAATTACAGCGGTTGTGATTGGCCGATGCAACTATGTTAGGACGAAAGTTCCAAACATAGTGATGCACGAGTCAGTTTTGCAACAATAATATCGATATCGATAAAATCGACGTCTACAATCCTAATTGAACCATAAATTATTTAAATTTGAATTTCATTTAAGAGAATTTATTGTTCTATCCGACAGGGATGGACATTGCTATTACTTATTTTTAATCTGATGTGAAATGCCTTAAACAAACAAAGCTATATTTATTTGGAAACCAATTTTCCCTGTGAACTGCATTAATCCACTTTTCTTTCAGTTACGGAACATTTTGAAATCTATTAGGAAACATCCTAATTTGTATCGACTTAGATAGACTTTATTTTGAAGTTGTCACAACACTCTACAGTATAAGTGCAGATAGAAAGGGACAGACGTATTGCAACACCCTAGTGAGAGAAAGGGACTTTTCAAAAAGACATCAACGCGGTGTACATTTTTGTGCCATTTTACGTAAACAACCAGTTTAGCTTGAGCCCTGCAATTATTCTTAATAATATATTTATTTTACTTACCGATGAAAAGTAATGCAATCTTTTTATACTTACCTGGATGTTCTCGAGGATTTCCTACAACATTTAATTGAACAGGAACTCAAAATTGTTTTTATTTATGCAGAAATGTTTTAAAAGGTATCAAAATAACCGCGTGTGCAGAGATCCAATAACTGGTCAAAACTAAAATGGCCAGTCATATTTCCATCTAGTATCAGTGCTATTCACCTTATGTGTCGTGAGCCTGAGTCGCCCGCATGAGCATTCAAGAGGCTATATAGTCATTGTCTGCACCACACCCTAATATGACCACACATTTCTGCTACACGCTGCATAGCCTGGTCTTCCGTTATGTTTTAATTTTAATACACAAAGGTTTGCCTTAATAATCGCGTGTTTGTCCAAACATTCGTGTTAATTCGTAACCGCGTGAGTCGTGTCGTGACCCTCACCTTGGCTGATGTGGGGCGGGTATTGAGAGCTAAGCTCATTGTGACGGCGACTGTGTGCGCTCATGGGATAAAACCGTCAGAAATATTATGAAACATATATTTATTTTTGTGAGAAGAATGCATGACTGTGTTAAATAAATTATGTTTAAATAGTGTAATTGGCTTCGGCCGTTCTATTTAAATAAATAAATAAATAAATTCGGTCCCCACCTATGAAATTGGTGTTTTTTTCTCACAAATAGAGAACCTCGTCACGTCTATGATTTAAAATATTCATTAATTGCTTGGTATTATATCGAATAATGACCATCATAGACAACTACCAATGGTAAAAAATACCTTATTACTTATAGTTTTCTAAACATAAAAATACCTTAAAAATGACTCCTCATTTTTACCCGACGACGGCGAAGAAAAAAGGAGGGTTATGATTTTGACCGGTATGTATGTATGTATGTATGTTCATCTGTTCCCTCCTATCTTCCAAACCACTTATCACAATTTGACAAATGAGGTATCGTTAGAAGCGTCGTGATTGTCCGCTGGTTATAGGCTATGTGAAGTCACATAAAAATGGCGCCCTCTAGAGGACATGAAGTGAGGAACTTAAAAAAAAAATGGTTTAATCGTACCATGTTGGGTATCAAATGAAAGGGCTTAATGAGCACATTTCAAAAATATATATACAGGGTGTTAGGGTAAACACCTTTAACCTTTAAACCAGTGGTTTGGTTTCATTTATAGAACGTAAAATCAATGGAAAATCACAACTTTTTTTTTTTTAGGAATATCTACATTTTAACACAAGAATATTTCACCCTATGCGCTAGCGGCTAGGGCAACGAACTTGCGTCTCAACACCGGGGCGCGGCGCGGGCGCGAAGAACACGCCACGTCCGCGCGTCCCCTTCCCCACTCTTACCTCACTTCAGTCAGTCAGCTGTCTCGCCAGCGAGCGCACGTAACGCCGCGTCGTAGCGCCGCCGCTCATTTCTCGCGCGTAAACAATAATAATTGTAGTTTGTGAGTAGTAGTTACACGTATGGATGTCTTACACGAATTAACAGTTTACCGAAATGGTACGGCTTTACGCCATCGCGGGTGATAACCTGAACGAGGTGCGTAGGATGTACGCCGAACTATTCGCTAGACAACGTGTACCAAGCCGTGAAACAATGATGCGTACCTACGGACAGTTCACCGTGCCGGCCCACGCTCAGGGTCGTGGCAACCAGCAGATGCCAGTTGATCTGCAACTCAAAAGGTGGATTCGTAGTGCGTTTAGAATCATAAGAAATGACACTGTTGTGCTTTCTCGAGTGCGAAACAACCTACGAAAACGTGCGGAGGCCGTAAATGGATCCCATTTTGAACAGATGTAAGTGTAGATATTCAATCAGTGTAAAAACCGGTAATTTTTAATTGTACTGTACATAAACGTGATTAACTTTTTAAACACGCCAAAAATACCTACCCAATGTTTTGGTTTTTGTTTTTCATTTTGTTTGTTGTCGAATCAAATTTACATTACACGCAACACCTAAGGTTTTACCTGTCCTAAGCCAGGTATGAAGTATGAAGGGAAAGTTGCATTACAGGTTATGTATGTGTATGTGTAGTGTTGTGTAGGTAGGTAGCGGGCGGCGACCGGGCGCATAATCCATGAATTAGCGGACGATGTCGGATAGGAACTTTTTAAAATCTTATAATGAAAATAAGGTTTTTTTTTTGTTGTTTCTGGGTCATTTATTTTTATATTTAAGTCAAGTACCCATGGTTTGAGTGACAAGACTGTTTACCCTTGCATACTGTATTATAAACCCAAAACAATTTAAAAAAAAATCAAGTAACAAAAACTAAGATTTGGCTAAGTTAAAAAAAAAATAGTGGTCATTTTCTGCTAACAAAAATCAAGTAACAAAAACTAAAACCCAACTACGACTTAAAAGGTATAAACAAGACACCACAGACAGACAAATTAAAAATCCGGAGTCACACGTGTTAGGGCATAAATCGAACAGATTACGTGTGACTCCGGATTTTTAATTTGTCTGTCTGTGGTGTCTTGTTTATACCTTTTAAGTCGTAGTTGGGTTTTAGTTTTTGTTACTTGATTTTTGTTAGCAGAAAATGACCACTATTTTTTTTGAACTTAGCCAAATCTTATTTTTGTCGCTTAATCTAAGTGGCATACGTTATCTTAGTTTTTAAACATTAGTGCATAAACGTTTTAAAATATTCGTGTTCATGGTTGATATATAAATAAAGAACATTTTAGTATGAAAAATGCACCTTCTTTGAAATTCCCCTACAAAACACCGATTTCATAGGTGGGGACCTAATATACGTATACATATATTATTACATTTCACTTTAATCCTTATGCGCGCAGCGGTCGGCGCTCTATCTACGCGGGAAATTAACATCGGTCATCGTAATAGTGTTGTTCCCCTACTACCTGATAAAAGTTACAGATAGAGCATTTTCTTTTCAGCCGCAGTTTTTACGGACAAAACAGCTATCTACATCTACTACTAGCTTAGTTACTTATGTAGTCTTGCTTCAATTAATTGTATGGAGTGGGACTTCTGATTTTTTTGTTATGTGGTTGAAAAAATAGGAAAGACAAGCATCATTGCATAATAATATCCTTTATCAGGGCCGTAGCCAGGAATTCATTTCGGAGGGGGTTAGGGTTGCCAAGTTTTTTTCGAAGAAATAATGTATTTCTGATTTCAGAGAGGGTAAATACTGATGATTGATGACATTTAGCATAATGGGGCCGCTATGGAGAATATAGGATGCAAGAGCGAGCGAAGCGAGCTCGAAATTTTTGGCATCCCGCTTCGAATTACTTAAGTTTTCTTTCTCTTTGACCATTCATAGAGAAATATTCGTTCATAGAAATTAGGCGGATTGTTCATAGTTCATAGACATTAGGTTAGAGGACTCTCAGAGAATGCTGAATTTGCAGGAATACAAATCAAAACAAAGTCAGAATCGATAAAAATACAGTATATAAGCGTACTCTTACTGCTTTTGTAGATTATAAAGTATGCCTAGATGCGAAATTATCAATGATCTGTACGGAGATAGCCTAGTTTCTCACATTTCGGGGGGGTTTGAACCCCCAACCCTCCTACCTACGGCCCTGTCCTTCATAATATTATCAATTCGTATCATTTCGATATCTCTTGATTTCAATACCTACATTGGATCGATCAGTCTCTTTAACGATTGCAATAGTCTTGGTTTTTCCTAGAACTTGAGAACTCCACATCATACGATCGATACAACATACGTACATTTATACTCTGATCAGGTCATTACTATAATAATAATTCTGTCATTTAAAAATCAATATCCCTCCGATCGATTTTCAAACATCGGCAGTCGGCAATAATTGTCATAAGAAGTTGGGGCAATACCTGCGGTGTCAGGAGAAACCTACAAGCGTCAAACAGTAAATTACTATTAATTTAGTAGACAAAGTCAAGTGACAGCTATGACATCAGACATATTCTATACTTATGCCTTAACAGTTGCAGATAAATTATCATTAGCAGTAATAACGGCTACTACGCGTTCTCTTCTCAAATGTCGTATGAACCCCAAAGGTGCATAAGAAAAATACACTCGAAACAACAATAAATATTATCGTAAAAACCGTTGGGCGCTTAGATCCAAACGGCTTCCTAGTAGGCGGTCACTTGACGGGTTTTCAATCACCTTTTACGGAAAGGAAGACCATAAGTAAAGGGATGCCACAAGGTTCTCCTAGTCTTAAACGACAAGTCAATATCTGGTCAGTATACTCACCATCTCGTCGTACATGGTCTGCGTGTCGGCGCCGGCGTCGTAGGCGGCGTCGTACGTGAACATCTTGTCCTGTCCCTTGGGGTTGTACACCTGCACGGCGCCGCGCTCCGGCCATACCTTCACCACCTGCACAGCATCATTATATTATACAAACACTTCGTTGGAGGGACTTCACAAAGTACGTGACAAATAAAGTGCTCATGGCCGGGCAAAAAGCCCAAACACTGAGTGATGGTACTCCAAAGTCATTAGCACTTCATTTGTTCCATGCTCCGTGCCATTACCATCTCCAAAGTGCAGGTGAATAACCTTTCACTACAGGATAGGGAGCGCAATTTTACGCAAGCCTCTGTTGTTAGAAAAAAAAGCCCACTCGAATTACATGAACAGTTTCTTCCGCATTAGCTACTTTTTTTGTTCGCAAACAAGAAAATGTTGAACGATCTGCGATTCAAAGATCTGGTACAAAGGAGTCACCGAAAAAAGGTGACGCTTAAATAAGTCTAAGAAAAATACAGTACAACAGTTCCAGTCGAATGTTATCAACCAGAGGACGTTGTGGAAAACTTGTAGAGAGCGATTTACTTCACGATGAAGTTATTAAAGTAAATGATGCGTGTCTAGACGTCAGCCGTTTATCGCTGCGTAGTTTCCAAGGCATGTAATAAATCGTCTTATTTGTCCAACCCCCGAGACGTCACTTCTTGTATCGTTAGTCATCGCCTCAGCAACTGAATGTTCACTGAGAAATATAAAGTGTAGGTACTCATAGAGCGTAAGTAAGGAAAGCACTCTGGCTTCATCGGTGAAACACTGCCGTGATAGCTGGTGTTATTAGTTCATGGTTCCTGATTTCTGTATAAGTCGTTTTCACGAGACTCTCCAGAAGGACTGAGACCTTTCCAACACCTAAACAAAAAGGTCAATAAATTGAAATTTAAATAATTTGGAATGTAGGTACCTAATCGTTGGATCACGCGACTTTTCTCACTTTGATTTCCAAATTTTCTATGATGTAACGATCGCTGAAAGTAGCTTCCCTGGGGGTTTATGGTTAATTCCGCACCCGGCTGTTGTATTAGTGAATATTGAGCAATAACTGCCGAATGCCATACATTAGTGGGTAAGTACATTTCCTACCGCGTGTTATATGAAAGCGGCGACGTATTGATTTGTGGCAGCGCACGTTTCCTTCAACAAATGAATAAGCATCGATATCAAGAACCACCACCGCCTTGTTAACATCTGTCTACTTCAAGTAATATTAAGTAGGTATACTTAGCCACCTTAAATGTTAATTTACTATTCTAGATGAGTCCAAAATGCCGTAAACCTGCGATTAATCAAATGAATTTACTGTTGAGTTCGTCCGGATCGACATGTCGTCGCAGTGTTGCAGATTTTTTTCTCGATTGCTGAATTTTGGACTGATGACAAATCATACAAAAATAATCAACTGAAACCGAATTCAGTGTAACACAAAAGTATTAAGTTGCACAATCAAAAATTCTTCGATAAAAACTGCTGGAACTTTTTGTACGCTACAATCATATTGAGGCAATGAGCTGCTAGTGGCGACCACACCGTGTTAGTGCGTTGTGATCCAATCCGCCGGGTGTTAGTGATGTCTGTCACCACCTCACCAGCAGGCGAGTACCTGTAAACGGCCATCAAACTTTTTATTGTCCACCGCCGCCTTCGTAGACAGCCGCTCGTACCATGTCTGTTCCGCGCGTGTCTTCTTCACCTATACAATTTAAAACACCAACTTCAGACAAGCTTACTATAGTATCGAAGGTTGCTAATGACGTTAGACACTAAGTGTAGCGCAGAAGTACGGGCCAAGTTGGCGCTTGTGGTTCGCAGTGTTAACTTGTCCCGATGGTAACATTAAAATTTTATTTCTCAAGGAATTGGCTAGATTTCAATGTTGTCGAAGTAAAGGACATACAATTAGAAGGTTATGTTGTGTATCACAAACTCGCGAACTCGACATTTCTTTAGTGTTTAGCAGAGGTACCTATACGTATACATAATTATTATATTGCTGAACTCGGTTATCTATTACGTAACGTAAGCGGTGCATGTATCTAGCCAGACTACTAAAAACTGTGTAAACAATACTTTCATGAGAGATTCCACTTGACAATGTGCCAAAAACTTCAATCAGATGCCTCCTACACCTATTCAGTATTCCGTACAAAAGTATCGTTTTTCTATATTTCTCGTTTACACACTGTGCGCTGCGTAAATTTTATTATACAATTGTAAACATCCATTACTGACGTATTCATACATAACGTGATGCAAATTGCATTGATTGAGCTCAAGCAGTACGTTTACCGTTTAATTCACGGTTTAGGAAAATATACCTATCAAGCGAATGACGAAGGAAAATACAAATGCTTTATTTAGAAATGACTGAAGACCCTGAAGTGATTGAAGGTTAAACGTTCACCATTTCAAGAACAAAACCGTTTCCCTAATTCAGTACAGACAAACTTCTGTAATGAAGCAAGTCAAATGTCAATGTAGACCGAGCCATCATAATGATGCTTCCTCTACCTACAAAATGAGCCTGGATTAGCAACGAACCTAACCACTAAGTGACTGAAAGATAAAAGTGAAGTATCTAAAATCGTAAATATTCATTTAGTAGCAAATTCACGGAACCTTGAAAGGAATCATAATGACAAGTGCGTCGCGTCGCAGGCGCAACAGGAAATCAAATAGAATGCCGCTTTTCACGAGCAGCGAGTGCACAGCGCGCCCGCACGCTTTCAGACTGCTGCAAATTTTAACTGTACGATTTCGTAACATTGCTTCAATGCTGTTTTTTATACCCCTATCGAATTGTATGAGTGGATCCTATACCGGCTTTTCACCAGCTAACTGTTACTTCGACACTATTTTAGAGGTTTTATATAGTGGGTCATAAAATAGATGGATCTATTGTATCTGCTTAAAACTAATTATTTGCCAAATTATAAGCGGTGCATTTGAATCTACCGTCAACATCTCATTTATCGCGAACGTAGTACTAAGCTGCCCAGCGCAGCGCAGCAGATCCCAAACTTTTTAGACGAAAATAAGTTAAGGCGAAGTGGGACTGACGGGAGCCGAGGGGGGCGGTAAGACTCCGCCCGCGCGCAATTCTATTGCACTATGTTTACAAATATTTAATTTTAAAATGTTATGTGTTTATATAGAAAAATACGTCCATAATCCCTTAAAGTATTTAATAGTGAACACGTAGATTTTTTTTTATTACAATTGCTTTGATAACAATCGAATGGAATAAGTTTTTCTTTTAAAAAAAGCAGATTTTAAGGAAACTTTGCGGTTTTTTTGTATCGAGGAAAGTTTTGTCAATCATGTTTCGGGCCTCATACTTCATTAAAGACTCTCTTCAATTTTCGTAATCATAAAAAAATACGCAAATACGTTGTTTTTTTGAGAGAAACATTGATTTTGCGTGAAGTCGAAACTTGTCAAAACATCTGCTTTGGAACATTTCACCTTCATAACCGATTAAGACTAATCAACATTAATTGCGTTTCTTATTTACGTTGTTGACAGAATTTTGTTTCGTACTTATGAAACAACTAGCTTCTGCCCGCGGCTTCGCCCGCGTGGTATGTCGACAAAAGTAGCCTATGTCCTTCCCCGGGATGCCACCTATATCCTTGCCAAATTTTATCGAAATCCGTTCAGTGGTTTAGGCGTGAAAAGGTAACATACAGACAGACAGGAAGACAGACAGACAAAGTTACTTTCGAATTTATAATATTAGTATAGATAGTATGGATGGATTAGACATTTGTTTCAAACCGATTCAGATTGTGATTGCTCGTGTATTACGCAATTAGGGTGTTTCACTGGGTCAAAGTTATTTTTTTTTAGACATAGTGTCTGAATCGCGAATAAAAAGTTGTAGTTCCATTGTATCCTGCATAGACACGTGATTAAGCAAATGCCGCCATATCTCAAATTAGTTCATGAGGAAGCTGGGCTCCGCAAGGCCTCTGTGGGGGCTCCGCGGAAATACTGGTCACAATGAACCAGTATTTTCGCGGAGCCCGCACAGAGGTGCGAAGCACACTTTGAATAACACTGCTTTATACATAATTATGCTATTATGATAATTATGTGATTCAATACGAAGATGTTAGTAACACAACATTGCACGCATAAAACTTCGTAAAATATAATAAAGTAGTAGATTGCGATCTTTAAGACCAGTTGCCAAAACTGCATCTTCAATCGCACGCGCCAACCGCACTGGAAAATAACATTTTCGTAACAATGTACCTAATTGAACAGGCAATTCTTGCGCAAGTTCTAGCCAAATTGATCATTAATCTCGTTGCATCCAAGGTCGATTTCAAAGCTGTTAAATTTCCGAATTGCGACCAAAATGTATTGTTAGTGCAGCAATACAGAAACCGCTACCTACTGCTTAGGTTTCACCGCAGCAAAAACAAGTGTTTGCCACTTCGCAGTCTAATACACAATGTTGAAAAGAGGATCGCTCCAAAAAGATATTACCAACCAAACTTCAATCTGTAGCAGATACGTGAGATACATCTTTTTGTCGCGATTTTATTTCGCTACTTAATTTCCCGAGACTCTACAGGTACTTATATTGTTTGGTGATTCGTCAGTGCTGTCGTTACAAGAAGAAAAAAACATTCACAAAGTACACAGAATTTATTACTGGCAACTGAGATGTGCTTGACAAGGATGGTTGTATGTTTGTGGTTACACGGACACGTGCAATTAAACAGTAATGTGACAGTTTTTATTGAGCCTTTACACAGCGCAAATGACGTCATGAAACTCCAATAAAAACGAAAACCGAAAATTGAAAAGCAAAGACACTTCCGAAATTAATGTTATTTTTCACTTTTTTAGTTTTTTTTTTTTTGTAAAACGTTTTCTATTTTTCACTTTTTAGTTGTGGTACCTACTCCACATAAATTCGTATACCAATGATATGTAAATAACAGTGACGGAGCCAACTAAGATAATAATATCGTCTATATACGCAAAGTGGGAAAAATACGTAATTATTGAAGCTAACTCAAAAACTACGCAAGAAAAATTAATAAAATGTATATGGGACCACCTCTGAAGCATGACCTACCAAACAAAAAAAGAATCATGAAAATCGATTCATAATAATTGACGGAGTAATGGAGTAAAATACATACAAAAAAAAAAAAAAAACTTCAGACGAATTGAGAACCTCCTCCTTTTTGAAGAAGTCGGTTAAAAAGAAGGGCTAACTACACCTTTCTACAAGTATTATTTTAGTTCATTATGGTTTACATCCAAAGCAAGATAATAATAGGGGTAAAGAAATTGCCGATAACATTCGATTGTTTGACTTTCAATTGATTTTGCATTCAGCTTTTTAAGTAAAGATTGACATTGAAAATTAGAGTAATTTCCGAATACGAGTTCTGACGTGGAACTAACGCAGCAAAGACAGCTCGCAACACTCGCAACATCAAGGCAGTTTTTGGAGAGGATACGGCTAATTAACGCACCACCACAACGCGGTTTTGGTTTAATCGCTTTCGTAGTGGAAACTTCGACTTGAAGAATTAACCCCAAGAAAGACCAGCCACTAAGGTAAAGAACGATGACTTGAATGCGATGGTGATGGTGGAAGCCGATCCGTATCAAACTACCAACGAATTAGCGGCATGGTTTGATGTTAGCAACCCCCAGCCACAATATTGACCCGTTTGCATCAAATTGGTAAGATAAAAAAGCTTGAAAAATAGGTGCCCCATGATTTGACTGATCTGCTGAGAGAAGCGCGTCTTGAAGTTACCTACCGTGTTGAACCGGCACAAAAATATAGGGATTTTGGGGCGAATTGTACTATGTGATAAAAAGTAGATTCTTTACGATAATCGCAAGCGAACAACGCAATGGCTGACTCCAGGTCAAATGTCGCAACTTTCTTCTTCCCATACTTAAATGACCTTCCCATGGCCATAATTTGGCAGAAATGTGTAGTCAATGAGGACAAATACTTATATTAAATAAAGGCATTTAATTACCTAAGAAAAAAAAAATGTTTCAAATTTTTCAGTTAAAAACGGCAATTTCATATTTATAGTACCTACAATGCAGCGCGCGTTTTCCCCGCGGCCGCGGCCGCGGACAGCAGGCCGACGCGCGCGCACCAGATGACCCGCGCCTAATATGGCACAGCTACGTATGGATATTACCGCTCACCTACATAAGCAAGGGTCAACACATTGTGTTCCTTTGGATTCACACATACTACTCGACCCGCTCCTGCTTTGCACTGTATTATACCTACACATAAACCTCCCGGAATAAATTTTCTAGACGATACCTACATGGTGAAAACCCTGAAAACCTCATCAAAATCTGTGTTTTCACCATCGTAAAAGAGAATTTATTCCGGATGGTTTATGATAAGTGATAACTAAGAAATCTCGAGGTTTTGTCAATAAGACGTAAAAATCGTGGGAAGCAGGAGAGGGTCGCTTGTTAATTTATACATAGTATAGGTACTAGCTGACCCGACAGACGTTGTCCTGTCTTAATTTATATAGGTACTAGCTGACCCGACAGACGTTGTCCTGTCTTAATTTATATAGGTACTAGCTGACCCGACAGACGTTGTCCTGTCTTAATTTTCTAATTTTCCGCGCAATTTTCTTATTTTTTCTTTCATAAGAACCTTCTCCAGACAATAACAAACACAACAGAAAAAGAATTAGCTAAATCGGTCTAGCCCTTCACGCATGATGGCCAAGGGAAATAGGGATTCATTTTTATAATATATAGATGTAGGTATGTACTAGCGACCCGCTCCTGCTTCGCACACGGTTTATGGTAGGGCTGCAGCAATTATACCAAAACTTTGTGATAGGTGGGAAAAGAGGTTTTAATTCTACAACACGAAACTTCTCATCAATGGTGCTGAGTCCGAGACAATTATGTGCACGGATATACCTATTTGGAGTGCAAAGATTGAAGGTTCAGAGTTTCTTTGAGAGGATAATAATCCGCAGTGACATAATATCCGGAGAGGAACCAGATTTATGGACATAACTAGGTATATGACTTTGCAAAGCAACACGCAATTGGCCGCCAGCCGGCCATTCTGTTGAATTAGGACTGTGATGGTCGCTGGAGCTTGAGACGGACGCTAGGAATCACGATTGACATTTGAGTGTGGCAACCATGAATTAGCTATCGCGAAGGGCGCTGCTAGCTAAATAGCTTTACATTAACAGGGAACTGAGAAGTTTTTAGCTGTATCTGTGCAGGCTGATTTGACTGATTATTGATTACATTATGTTTAGGAATAGCGTCTCTATTTCCATAGATATGTCGCTAATAAGACTAAGCTACATTTTAGTGGCGCTTAGTCTTTACGGACCAGTGAGAAAATTATGGAAAACGCAGCAAATTATGTTACACACGCACGCAGTTGACGTAGCGTATTATCATAGCTCATCTGCGGCGCCACGACGTAAAACCACAAGACTAAATGTAAAACTACACGCATTTTAATGACATGTAGGCAAACAACAAGATCTTATTAGTCTCGGAAGCCTTCGTACACCTTTACTACCTACTTAATTACCATCGCAAATCTCGGGTACCTACACGAAGAAACCGAATCTATCAATGAAGTATACCTTCTGTCTTACCTACTGTACTGTTTAGCGATGCGGAGTGCAGGCAGCTCGCGGGAGGATCCGGTCTCCTTTGTCTTCGAGACACGAGACACTTCAGTTAGCGGCGTGCCACAGGATCATGTTTACGTAATTAAACCTACTTAGTGGAACCTGTTCGAGATCGCCAGAGCATTATGACACTTCTTGTGCTCACATAACTCTGCAAGTGCGACGAAAGTACACAAATGTTTAAAGCCGTCAATATCTCGGAAGACTATGATTTGGTCTCTAATGATTAGGTATTTTCTTATTATGATGACGGCAACAAGTCTAAAATGCTTTTGATATCTACATAATATATTTCAAGAATTTATCGAGATATCATAGTGGCTAGGTGACCTACTCGTATTCTATAACTAGCTGCAATATGTAGGTACTGGATGTATCATGCATGAGTTCATGACATGAATTTTACTTGAAATAAATTTTATATTTTTGTAGTAGTACCTATTTCCAAATATTTGAGCACTTTGCATGGCTTCCAAATTTGAATGTGACCAGAGCCTATAATTCTTACAGCTGCAATATATTATTAATAAAAATTATATCCTGAGGTATTTGATACAGGTATAGAACAATTTAATAGTATTGTATGTATCACCACAATGCAATGATTCCCGAAACTTTCATGTTTCATTATAATTCTGATAATTTTTATAAGATATACTTATCAGGATTTCTTCTGGGAACATGCAAGTGTTTTTTGAATAGGCCACTCATGGCCCATATTAAACTCAATTATTCCCTTAAAAACTTATAGTATTTCATTTTTAACTTAAAGCAAATTAAAGTATAGATAAAAGATATGTTACAAACTAAAAATAACATCAGAGATAAGCTGCCTTCTTCCTATTTAGTACATTGTTTACAGTCAACATTCATTATCTTGGTGGTATGATTCACAATGTATCAGAGCTAAGCCTACTCAAGCAACTTCAAGTGTAAGAGCGGCTGCTTGTGCCACCGACTAGGAAGTATTCTAACTAATATTTGTATCACTGCGCTAAGTGGATGCAAACACGCTGCTGTTATGCTACACAACCTGCTGAATATATTATGTTTTGAAGCAACTGGTTCAAACAAAACTGCTCAGAAGCAAAGGATGGAATGTTACAAAGTAGAGCATTGCTATTGCTTACTCTCAAATAAAAATATTGTTTCTAGACATAACAATATTTTTTTATTTATCTTTGATTATTTGAGTAATCTTTTATTTGAGTTTTATTGGTGTTTATACTACTTTTCTCTAATGTATCCCCACAGATCACAAAAAATATTGTTAACAATGTTAGACATTACAATGTTATTTACTTTAAAATAGAATTATTTTATAAATATAGTATCATTCTGTCTGTTGTCTGTGTCTGTGGTATTTGTCTTTCATCTGTAGGGACTATAGGTGAAAATACTGTTTTATAAAGATTGGCTCATTAGGCATCTACCAATGTTTACAATGTTATTTGTGTATATTTATGAAGGTAGAAGATAATTAATATCTTACTGAACAATACTGAGCACTGCACCTTGTAGTGGCCAACTGATTATTGTAATCACATTTTGTTAAGTAGTTGGTATCTAATTTATTAATGAGCGCCATTGTGCAAGCGATTGTAACTGTAGAGATTTAGTACTTACTTCATGTTTGCATAGGCGTACCTACATTTTGTGAGGAATGCAAACCCACGCACCTGATTCACGCCTGTCCCATTTTTAAACTACGATCTTAACAACTCAATACGACTGTATCATCTGCCTCAATAATTCGTGAACACACTTCATGTTGGACATTATTTCGCTCAAAAGTCTGGTGAACAAAATCGCGTGTTGCTTGTACTTATTTGGAAAACGTAAAACACAAACAGAACACTTCCCGTAGGTTCAGTCGCCGAGTGCAGGCGACGCAGCCCGACTGCGCAGCCTGGCACCCGACATAAACAATATCTACTGCTCCTCACCTCCTCGAAGCCCTCGTTCTTCTCCTTCTCCGAGAGCGGTCTACATCGCACCACCACCTTCACGCACTCGTTGAGAGCCGTCCGCGGCCGAGCCGACTTCTCCATCTTAGAACAACCCCTTTTTTAGCGTAATTTTTCGTCCAAGCTCAAAGTCACCGATATCGATCCATTCGGGGACCCCTAATCGGCATCACCTGCTCGAGTAGATTCCGTAGAAAACAAAAACTGTACAGCCGATATACAAACGCACAATATTAAAACCAGAACAACACGATTAAATATTTAGAAACTTAACAAAATAAATAAAAATCGTAAATTTATTATTACAAGACGTCTGGCAGCCGACCGCCACAAGCGGACATTACTTTTCAACTGATTCCATTTGATTTGACCACAGACTACCTAGAGAAGATTTGACTATATTTTCCCGCTGCGCATGTCAGAGAAAACGATATTAAGCGATCGCCGCTCAAATTGAACTTTATGAAATATTATGTCAATCGTATTCTAAGCTCTTCGTCCATTGACATAATGCATTATATCGTATACAGAATTTTACTATTTTGTTCAATTTCGAAGAAAACATTTTGACAGGATGGTCCAATGTTGCAAGTGAAAAACAATTTATATTACTTACAATGCTTGTGCTTTATCCAAACTGTAATAGAGTATGAATGTATGACATAGTGAATGAATCCAAGACTTTTGTTTCAGATAAAAATTTTCCAATTTTCCAATTTTGCTTGCAAGCAATCAAGCGTCACAAAGCAACATGTAGCTTTTCGACGCCAGACAGAAAAAACAAAACCCAAACACTTTACTATACTCTAAGGAGGTAGGCGCAATAAAAACGAAAAAAGTCGTTTGTGAAAAAAGTGTGGGCGGTGTCATAAATCTGTAAATGCATGGGTTTGACGCTTGAGACGTATCATCGTCATTTTTTTCCCTGCGGCTGCCATGTTGTTTGGAGACGCGCGGTGCAACCTTAAACGGGTGATAGACGTGCGAGCAAGTCCGCGTACTTATGGCTCAGTGAGCTTACTCGCCCGTGTGTAAGTTCGTCGTAAGTACGCGGACTTAAAAACCACCGAGTAAGTTCGTCGGCGGTCCAACAGGTTTGAAATTGTGCTCGTAGCCCGCCTTGGCTCGTCGTCTGCCATTGCCCAAAACAATTGTTTAGCAGCATGTGACGTGTTCTCAACAAAACGATTACACCATTCGGAATGCGGCCTTTGTGGTTGTCATACTTGTCATGTGATGCCAACTTAGGGTAATTGACCCTAGATTTAGAGTAAAACTACATATACAGCAGGGTAATCACAGAGCACTATATAATACTGGAGGGTAATTTTTGGGGTATTCATTTTTTTAGGGTAGATTCTGACCTACGGAAGCTGTCCACGACACAGAATTTTACTTGACTAAGTAACAATATGTCGTGAAGTATAAATAATATCAGTAGTATACACTGCTTAGTTAAAAACGGAGTCGATACTATTTAAAAAAAAATATTTACAATTTAGGTATTTATTTTTATATACAATCTAACACTAAAATTATATACAAAACGAAATAAAAATTATTATAGAAAGTTGGGCTCATAGGGCGTCAAAAAATTCTTCCGCATCGCTGTCAGTGGGAAAAGTGCCCAAAAGGCTGGCAGCATTGCCACGTTGGATGGCAATGCTGATTCTTTGACCTAGAAATTGACCAGCCCTCTGGTCACGTGAAGAGTCGACCAACCGCTTGGCGATGTCCCGAAATACTCGATGAGCACTCGGACCCCACGGCCCTAGTGTTTCAACCCCAAACGGCTCAAAAATATAGCTACCAATAAGGTTGTTATATTTGCGCCGTTTGAGGTTTTCTGCACCTGCAGCAGCCGCCCCAGCACAGCCCGCCGTGCTAGGAAGATGGGATGGCGCGAGGGTGTCGACACAGGTTGCATCCCACACCAAAGGCCTACCCAACTTCCAAGGCATTATGGTCATTCCGTCTGGTCTCTTCCCATCGTCGCGTACCAAGCCATTGGGTTCTAAAACAGCTGGCACCCCGGCGGTGACAAGAGCCCGACGGATGATGTCATTAATGCTTGCGTGCCGTGCCAACCGGCCGGCGCTCTTGCTGCAGGAAAGGCCATGGTGTCCGAGGCGGTCGACTGCTTCACCGCACTGACAGCGATGTGGGGCCCCACAAGGAGCGCCCAAACGCAGACTTATAGCGAGCCGGAAAGTGGTATCACCCAGCATAGTGCCTATGTTGGGTGACGGTAGCGCCTGAAGCCAGAGGCCCGACTCCCATTCCCCCACAGCCAGTAGGCGGGCACGCTCAGCAGTATTGGTGGACGTATTAATGAGGTTATTCCGTACCAACCTGCAGAGCGGCTCATCCCACTGTCTCTGGGAGAACGGGTTCTCGGGCTTGTCCGTACCCGGACAGGCCACTTTCCAGGCGTTCATTGCATCAGTCAAACACGGCACTTCAAAGTCAACCTGAGAAGCAGTTAAGATTCTTGTGGTTAACTTTTCGGTGCTGTGGACCGAGGACAGGAACGCCGGTAAGCTTACACTGGAAATTTTGCGGACGCCGAGCCCACCGAAGCGAATGGGTAGTGTAGCTTGCAGCCACGCACGGTCGTCCAATGCCACATTTATGATTGATGTTAGAGTGCTCCGAATGATTTGATCAATTTTGTCTAAAAGGTGTGGCTTTTTCCATAAAGGTGAAGAGCGGAGAAAATACATAAAATTTGGACCGAAACAGCAGTATCTGATGAGGGTGAATGCCGAATGTAGGTTAATTTTAGAAAGTCTATCCGAAATGTCATTGAAATGTTTAATTTTTTCATCAATGAAAGGTGAGAAACTGTCTTCTAAAATTGGGGAACCTAGGAGGTGCAGTGAACTTTTTTCCAAAACTTTTATATCTGGGGCTATTGAATTAAACAAATTACAATTTAACAAAAAAAAAAAAACCTGAGCTTGCTAGCAAGCTCTTGATTTTTTAAATTGCCGCCTTTTTTCTTGGACAGCTTTCGTAATACCAGTTTTCCTCGGTCGGTTCATTTTTGTTCAACCAAATTTGAATTGTGTGTTCATATAAATAAGATTTATTTTAGCTTACCTAATCGTAACTTCAAATAAAAAATGTTACTTTTTTAACTGATGAAGTGATGACTATATTAAAACTATAAATAGTCCTAAGATCTGTCAATTCAAAAACGTCTCACGCACTGTACTCACCACCTTGAACCTACCCACAGAACCTACCAACCTGACGTTTGTAAAAGTATTGAGGGTGTACCATTTTTTATTTTATTTTAGGGTATTTTTTCAAATTATCATTGAATCTGGGGTAAATTGAGACTGAGGCTGGGGTAAAGTGATAACCAGACTTGGCAACACTCTCATGTCACTTGTCAATCTGAATCACGTCATTGTCAATGTCATGTCAAATGGCCGTGTCAGCACTGTCAGCCGTGTGACTCGAATGGGTTTGTTTTTGTGGTTTGGTTTTGTTTTGTTTGTACTTGTAGTGTGGTGACCGTTACTTTACTCTTGGTGGTGACCCTTGATATCAACCAGAGCAAACATGATCTAAATGTTATAAATTTCATAACGTTTTGATTACTGTGAGGACACATTTAAATATTAGCTCTATTTTTCCTGTAAACAAGCCAAGTATTTTCTTGTTAGAATGTCTTCGATTTCGACAGTAATTGTTCTAAAAAGAGCCAGCAAAGTTTATCATGAGGGAGTAAGTTATACACGTTCTTTTATTTTGTAAACATTTATTTCTAGCTCAAATAGAAAATCATAGTGACTTCATAGTGGAATATTCTTTTCAGTATAATATTAGGAGAAAAGGGTCTGCCCCTTTTCCCAAATAGGATTAAAATAAGTTTGCTGAGAATTATTGACGGTTTCAGGAGACTATAGCGGGTGTGGCCGTGGTGGAGAGCAACAGTGATGTCAGACACGAGGGTTTGTCCCTCACCATGGAGGGCTCCGTGAACCTGCAACTCAGCACCAAGAATGTTGGCATCTTTGAGGCCTTCTCTAATAGCATTAAGGTGATTTGAATAGGTACTATTTTACTAATCATAAAGGAAAAAAATAATATTATTCACCAAATTTCTTAAAAGAAGTATGAGAATAACAAACAAGTTGTATATTATATCTTATGATAATTTTTCACCTCTCTTCTGGATAAAATAACCATAATAGCATGTGTAGGTTGTTATAATAAATAAATAAGTATGCAATTAACAACAAAATAATTGTATTTTTAGCCAATAAATCTCATAAGCACATGCATTGAGCTGGCTCCTCCCGGCAAGATCCCCGTGGGTGTGACAGAGATACCCTTTGAGCTGCCGCTGCGACCGCGACAGGCGGTGTCACCGGGATACCCCGGCTTGCTAGAGACCTACCACGGAGTGTTTGTCAACATCATGTATACACTCAAGTGCAGCATGAAGAGATCCTTTCTGAACAAGCCGGTCAATGCTAGCTGTCAGTTTTTTGTACAAAACAGACAGGTAAGGAAAGAGAGTTATCTTTTATTAACCAAATTCAAAAAGGAGGAGCCCCTGTAGGTCTTTTTTTGACATCTATACCTAAATGGATGGCTTTTTTCCACGGAGGTAATCAGAAACTATGCAGAATTCTACCAATCACAATCCTTACATCTTTAACGGATTTCTGCAAAAAGGTGGAGGTTCTATTTTTTATTTTAATTATTGATTATAATCAATGCAATAAAAATGATAGAGGAGCTGATGGACGCTACTAAAGGTGCCAAACTCGTAGCCCAATCCTGGGCTGACAAACACCGGTTGCAGGCAAGTGCTGGTTGCCATTGACACGCTAAGAAGAAGTAAAAATTGTATGCACTTTAATTTGTCACCTTCCCCAGATAAACAAGTTGAAATTGTTTTGTCTGATCAGTCTTTTCACTAAAACATAATCCTCATCCGAAGTTATGATGGCTCTAACAAAACAATAATTTGCAATTTACGTGCTACTGGCATTTGCAGCAAGAACCTGCGCCAGTGAAGCCGGTGCGCTGCGAGATCAACCCGGCGACGATCCGCGCGGGCGGCGGGCGCGCCCCCATGCCGCAGTTCCAGATCTACGCGGAGATCGACTCCACCGTGTGCCCACTCGACAAACCACTCACTGGAAAGGTACTGTATTGATGCAATAACCACATACACACATTCAATTATTAATAACTACTTAATAATATCACCCCGCGACTGTATTCTTCAAAAGGGTTTTTGACTTTGACTTTTCTCACTTCCCATACCCCTAAACAATAAAATTATGATAGCAGAGATAAGATAATTTTCAACACACTTGCTCGTAAAGTGGCTCTTATTGAACCGCTTTTAGGTTCATAATGCAGTGTATTATGGAAGCGTGCTTTTTTCTTTACAGTACCGCACTAGTGCGGTAATGTGCGCCACAGATAACTATTTACTAGTCGGAGTAATGACATGGCAGTATGGAATTAGTAAGTACTATCGTGGCAGCAGGGAATTTGTATCCAATAGAAATTGGTTTTGATGAAGCTTTTTACCAAAGACAAGCACTCAAAAGCAAGTTTTTATTAAAAAAAAAGAACCATAAGCAAACCAGTGGAGCTAGGTTATGGTAAAAATTTTTTTTTTACCATAACTAAACGTCAGCGGGATACTTATATACATTGAATTAGTATGTGCTATCCTACTAATAAATGAGCATCTCTATTTACATCATCTCTATTTACACCCGAGCAGAGACTTGCGCTTTTTTTCCGGTAAGACCGCAGGTGAAACGCGCGCAGGCAACTTAACCCGCCTAGACGAACCGCGCTGGCGTGCCCGTGTGCCACCGCGTTCGCGCGGAATAAAACTCTATCTGTACTATTAAATAAGGGTTTATATCGTCTGTGGCAATTTTAGTTTCAGTTTCGCTAGCGATGCGCGCGCGGGTGTAAATAAAGGCACTGGTAATACCGCTGAACAGCCTATATAAAAATATAATAAAATTAACAATACATAATACGCAAATGGGGTTAGGGTAGTGAACAATATAGGTTCACTATACTAATATTATGTTTAAATAAATTAACAAATAATATTAAAGTAGTCTCCTCTTTATCTACTTTAATATTATTTGTTAATTTATTTAAACATAATATATCTTACTTAATCTAGTTTTAAAATAATATACCGTACGTTATTGTAGCATAAGTTCTTACAACAAGTCTGCTTTTTTCCTCGCAATTGTGTTGAAAAACGTCGTATGAAACGCGTGTGCATTGATTATTACACTCTCGGCTACCTTATCGCGAAAATACCGTCTCGACTGTGATATCCAAAAGAGCACACTCGTATCACAATGTACTATTACAATGCTTGTGCTCGAAAAGAGCGTTTACAAATCATTCAAATTGTGCGGAAAGTGCAACTTTTTCGCACTAGTGCTTTTTAATTTGTAACTCCGTCGTCAACCCGACGTTGTTTTTGTTTTAAATCATACGTAAGAAGGGAATACTTCATTAAACGCGTTGTTTTTGTTTTAAATCATACGTTAGAAGGGAATACTTCATTAAACGTGTTATTAATTACCAACTCTGGATTTAGATTTTGATCCATATATTAATTTTTAACGGACTTCTTCAAAAAGGAGGAGGTTCTCAATTCATCCGTTTTTTTTTTTTTTTTTATAAAGTTTTTATTTTTCACCTTTTAGCTGTGGTACCTACCCCACACAAATTCGAATACCACTACTTGCTATGTAAATAACAGTTACAGAGTCAAATAAGCTATCGTACTACATAGACAAAAAGTGGGAAAAATACGTAATTATTGAAGCTAACTCAAAAACTTCGCAAGCAAAGTTAATAAAATTTATATAGGACCACCTCTGAAACATGGCTTACCAAACAAAAATAGAAACATCAAAATCGATTCATATTTGGCGGAGTAATCGCGTAAAATAAATTTTTAAAAACATACATACGAATTGAGAACCTCCTCCATTTTGAAGAAGTCGGTCAAAAAGTGAAAAATAACTTTAATTTCGGAAGTCGGTGGCAAAAAACGAAAATTGAAAAGCAATGTTTCACTTTTATGTGTTTTTCTTGGAAGTCGGTTGTTTTTTTTTTTGTAAAACGTTTTTATTCAATTTTTTTTCCCTCGCACAATGCTTAGTAAAACCTTCCGACGTGTCGGCTGATGAGTGACCTACTTTCCGCACTTATATCGTCATTACGTCAGCGCCGGCTGTCGCTGAAAACCAGCGCAGGGGCTCTGTCTTGCATAGGGTCGCAGCATAATGCTGAGCAATAGTCGTTTTGCGTGGATGTGACGCATGTTTCCCTCAATCTTTTCTTATTTTTTTCTTTGTGTTTGTTTTCTTTTTTTTGCGTCATGTTTACCGCAAATAAACGTATTTTCTTTCTTTCTTTCTATATCATAAATAACTATTCTAGCTCGGGTAAGCTTACTACCTTACGGGCATGTCTACATTATTTTAATATTGCTGTCAAGTAGTGTGTTGAAGAGATTTTTATTTTCCTACATACGTGAGATGCACTGTGATAACTGATGTGTGATTGGTCCACATCCTTAGATCCGCGTGGACGAGTGCTCAGTGCCAATCAGGTCGATAGAACTGCAGCTGGTGCGCGTCGAGACCTGCGGCTGCGCTGAGGGGTACTCCAAGGACGGTCAGTCCAGCTTTCTTAATTAACTACAGTAGAATCTCACTAATCCGGCACTTCAATAGACCGATACGTCCAATAATCCGGCACGCTCCGCCCGCGCCTCCCTCGCAATATGTAGTGCTGGATTAGTGAGATTCTTCTGTACGAGTAATTACTTATTTGCAAACCCGAAAAATCTATCCCCTTCAGTTGCACTTGCAAGCAAGGCTCGGATACCGGTTAAATTTTCAAACCGATATGATTTACTTGACGCAAAAAACTTTACATCCGATTTCGTTCGCATACTTAAACCGTTTTTTTAACCGGTATTTGCAAGAGTATTATTTATTTATTTTTATTCTCTTTATTTCTACATATTTCTTACATTTTTATAAAATACATTAAAACAAAACATTTAAAAATATAAAAAATAGTAGCCGGCAGTAATGGCCGTGGAGAAGGACCCGAGTTGCTTCTGAACGGGTCAGCAATTAATAGGGTGTCAACTTTTAAATACCTGGGACACTGTCTTGCCGCTGACCTCAGGGACGATGTAGACATTGAGAGGGAGCGCAGGGCTCTAGCGGTCCGGAGCAATATGTTGTCCCGTAGATTTGCGCGGTGTACGGACCAAGTAAAAGTCACACTTTTCAAGGCTTATTGCCAAAGTTTGTACACGGGCAGTCTATGGGTCAATTATACTAAAAGATCGCTGGATGTCCTGCGCGTCCAATATAACAATGCTTTCAGGATGCTGTTGAGGCTGCCTCGTTACTGTAGTGCGTCGGAAATGTTTGCGCAAGCCCGCACCGACGGCTTCCATGCAATTATACGCAAAAAAACGGCGTCGCTGCTGAGGAGAGTGAGGGGCAGTCGGAACAGCATCCTGAAAACTGTAGCCGAGAGCTTAGGCTCGCCAATAGGGAATATGCATGTATTTTTTTAATATTTTTATTCGATAGTTTACATCGTCAAATAATAGTTAAAAAAAATTCGACGGCAAAAAAGCAATTTAAAGTAGTTAAAAAAATGTTTAAAAATATCCAACCGATCCGGGCTATTTAAACGCCCTCCATTTGGCGCGCTTGGTGTGGTGACGTCACAGTTCGTGAAAACAGACAAGCAACTGTCAAGTCAACGTCAAACACTCCTTTTTCTATGAGCGTTTGACATTAACTTGACACTTGTTGATTGACTTGACATTGACATTTTGATTGTTACCCCGGATTGTTACGTCACATCCGCTCTTAGCCTTTTCAAGTATTTGAATTACCCACAGTTTTTTGGGACTTTTTAAAAATTAATTTCTCGCTCAAAAAGAAATTTTATTCAAAAATATTGATGGAGGCATAATTCTGAAGTAACATAGTTTATAGGAAAAAATATTTGACCCATATTTGAATCACATGCATATTCCCTATTGTTCAGCAGTTTGTGCGGAGGTTGATTAATACTAACACTAGGCAATAAGTTATTTTTTGTTTGTTACTAACACTATATGGATATTCGTGTCCGAAATAAAAAGATTTGATTTGATTGATTTGAGTAATCAGGATCAGGGTCCAATCCAAGCTGCCGGTGGTCAGGGCTCTAGAGAGAGGAACCTCCTCACTATGCGTGCCGTGTCCAGGAGTACTGCTTTCTGTATCAAGCATCTCATTCACATCATTCACATCATCATCTCATTGCGCGGCTGGGTCAAGGACCCAGCCGCGCAATGAGATGATGAGCCACCTATTTTTTTTTTTTTTTTGTGGTTGGGAAATCATCCAATGACTTTCCCCGCTCTGGGTGGAGAGGAAGGGCGTGTCAGACTTTTACTGACTAAAACCCACCCGTGTTCCTTCAGTTGCCTGTTGCCAAGGTCCCGGTATCCCTTTCGGACTAACCCGCAACCCTGGCAGGTATCGGTCCTAGCGGACCCCGCCAATTATTGTGCTGACATCTCTTTGAGGCGCGCGTGAAACACGACGCGCCATCGACCCGGGCCTGGTCCAATCTGACGGCGGGCTACCCATTGCTCGCCGTCCGCAAGCCCGCGCCTATGGTGGCCGGGAATCCACCTAGGATTCCCGACGCCCAGGGCGTCTCCAATGATGAGCCTCCTGAGATGTTGGTCGAGGCCGTAGCGATTATCGGTACAATGATTGCAGATTCCACGTCCCACATGTCGACAACCTCCTGTGCTAAGTCAAGATACTTAATTTTTTTATCTTTCTCAGCTTTCACGAGATTCTCGTCATGAGGGACAGCGATTTCAACAATCATTGCACGGCGCTCTCGTCGATCTATCACAACAATATCAGGCTTATTGGCTACAATAGTCCTGTCAGTGATGATAGATCGATCCCAGTAGAATGTGGCCGTACCGTCCTTGACAAAGTATTTCCGGTAATTATTCGTCATGATGACTTCATTCATAATCGCACATTTGTCTGTGCGGTTCCCCCGAAGAGGTCGCCGAAACGTAGCCAGGATACAGACGCCAGAAAGTCTCCTTCAGGCCCATGTCCGGAAAAGGCGTCCATGTAGCTCTTTGCCTTGCCATACTTCCTTACGATCGTTAGTATCAAGTACTGCAGGTTTGCGCCAGTTCTCTTTCGCCAAGAAGAGCGGGGTAAGGCCCTTGTCCACTGCGACCACATCTCGGTGCATCCCCACGCCAGTTTGAAGGAAATACTCCCTGAGACTGCAAATCTCGCGGTTGTGGAGGCATTTAAGAAACGACCCCCACACTTCCGCGGGATGTACAGTCTCATCACTGATGACCGTGGATGATGCATACGATTTGCCGTCAGCAATGTAGGGACCCTCCTATCCAGAGCGTCAAGTTCCGTCTAAGTCCATTTGAGTATGCCGAAAGAATGCATCAAACCAGCATGACCCAGCCGTTGAAGGCGCGCACCTTTTTTCCGCCTGATAAAAGACTATTTAACACTTTATTCAGGCGGCCAAAGAAGCGCTCCCTCAACTATTGTTTCATTTCGGCAACATTGATGCCTATGCTTCCGACATACCCTAATACTTGTAGGTTTCGGTTGAGGAGAGGGATCTAAGACGTATGGAATCTGAGAGTTGGATTCCCACGTACTCCATAATCCCCCCTCGCTTTACATGCATGACTGCACATTTGTCCACACCAAAATCCATCCTGATGGCGCTACTGTATGTTTCTGTTACCTTCAGTAGCTCCATCAGTCGCAAATTGTTGGGGGCAAAGAGTTTCAGGTCATCCATGTAAAGGAGGTGAGACATCACCTGACCACCTCTTCTAAACCGATAGCCTATATCTGAATCCTCCAACATTGTGCTTAGAGGATTCAAGGCTAAGCAAAACCAAAGCGGACTCAAACTATCGCCCTGAAATATTCCCCGCTCATTATTATCACTATTTATTTATTTACTAACTCATCATTAATTTATATAAAGGTATTTTCTGACTCGGACGTACGATAAACGCAACGTCACGCGCTGTTCAGTTTTTATTCAGTAGTAAGGCCATATCTCTAAGTAGTCTGTGAGTAAGACTAAGAATACCGACATGCCGCTCGTCGAACAAACCGGTTAATTTCGGTTAAAATAAAGTTCTTAAAACGTTCACGTTTATAAGAAAACTTCGGAGGAAAACCGAAATAAACCGGTGTTAACAGGTATTTTTTAAACCGGCTCCAAGTCTTGGTTGCAAGTTGTGCAAATATTCCGGGAACGATAAGAGCTTGTGTTCCCAGCGACGGAGATCCAGAACATCCAGATCGGCGAGGGCGACGTGTGCCGCTCGCGCGACATCCCTCTGTACATGGTGCTGCCGCGCCTCTTCACCTGCCCCACCACCACTACCGTCAACTTCAAAATAGGTACCACATCACATACTAACTTACTTTAATCGACGCACGAAATAGCTTACTATTTCACATTTTGTTTCAGAATTCGAGCTCAACATCGCAGTTATATTTGACGACGATTATTTAGTGACTGAAAATTTTCCAATATTGCTCCTGAGGAGTAGATAGAGAAGATTAAGAATGTATTAAAATATCTCATTTTTCCTAATAAAACATATTTATACTCCGTAGCGTGTAATATTTTATTTACCAAATCGCAAAATACCAGTCAGTCCAGAATCAACCTCTTGTGGAGTGCGTTTCATCAAATACTATGCCGTAATGTTGGCTCCATAGTTGTAGGACCGTAACAACTATGGATTTACAGAAATATAATCATTAGAATCAGCCCAATCAGCCATACAACTCCTTCAGTTAAGTTCCAAATGTCATGATTTCATGAAATAGGTAGTCATTCAATATACATAAATGAACTTGAGAGTTGTATTGATGATTTTTATGATTATAATAATTCTCTTTAAACCTACATTTTTTGATACGGCCGCGAATCATATTATTTAGATCAACATAAAACCTTGTATTAGGTAACCTACAAATTGAAAAAGACGTAAGAATACTTCAATTTCGCGGGCTACCCTGAAGCTTTCACCTACATGGCTTGCATGTAAACTATGAATTCTGGAATTCATTCAGGAAAATCATGGGCATATTTGGGTAATTACTAAATATTTTTGGGAAATAAACATATTACTAGCTTCAGCCAGCGGTTTCGCCCGCGTAGTATGTCGATAAAAAGTAGGTAGCCTATCCTTTCTCAGGCTCTAGACTATCTGTGTAGGTACCTACCAAATTTAATTTAAATCGGTTCAGTAGTTTTAGCATGAAAGCGCGACAAACAGATAGAAAGAAAGAAAGAAAAATTGTTTATTCTGCACAAACTAAACGCACAATACAAATACAATAGAGGTACTTTCGCATTTATAATATGATATACAGGGCGTCCCACTGATATGCCACATGGGGGGAAAGTACCTTGAATATTGTAGATGGAACATTTTACTGAAAGAAGGCATTTTTTGAATTTAAAAAACAATTTAAACTGCATTCATAGATATTGAAATAATTACATGGTTGAACCGGGAATCGAACCCGTTATATGAGAAAAATAATCACCTGTAGCTTTATCATACCGATCGAAAGGCAAAAAAATTATCCTTATGATGAACTTATGGATTATTTTTTGCTAAATAACATAGTGTCACAAATAAAAGCAAGACCATGAATTTTAACATTTTTAATACAAATTAATCAATTTATCAAATGCTCAAAATGAGTCCCTTGCTGTTGAATACAAAGTCGCACTCTTTTGATTATTTCGCTCCCTGTCGATTTATTTGATCTTGTTGTGGTGGCTATTTAGAATAACACTTCTAAGTTCTGCTTGTAACTCGTGGACACTTTCATACTGGTTCTTGTAAACTGAATGTCAGTTGTATGTCCTTACGGCAATGTCAGCTTTTCATTTTTCTGAACAAAATTTCACTTCATATGTTAAAATTCATGGTCTTCCTTTTATTTGTGACACTATGTTATTTAGCAAAACATAATCCTTATCATGAATCCTTTCGATCGGTATGATAAAGCTACAGGTGATTATTTTTCTCATGTAACGGGTTCGATTCCCGGTTCAACCATGTAATTATTTAAATATCGATGAATGCAGTTTAAATTGTTTTTTTAATTCAAATAATATCTTCTTTCAGTAAAATGTTCCATCTACAATATTCAGGGTACTTTCCCTCCTCATGACATATCCGTGAAACGCCCTGTATAATAAAAGTAAGGAATATTGAACTGCCAAAGACTAAAAGACTGGGACTCGGGCAAAACATGTATTAAAAAAAAAAAGTTGCGTTCCGTTCCTGTTTTTCTAATTTCCAATCTATTACTATATTGCTGATTTAAGAAGTCCTTTTCCTATAATAATAATAATAAATAATAGCTGCAAATGTTATGCATTTATTTTAAGATAAATTGGTTCAGTTAATTTATAACATCGACTCCACTAGTCCACTGATAAAATGACAACCCAAAAATATTCAACAACACAGGCATTTAGTTCAATCTATGTAGTTTGTAACGGAACGCAATTTATTTGTTATTGTTTGATTTGTTTGGGATAAGGACAAATAAGTGCTCTCAGCTTTGTGATACGTAGTATCTCTAAGTAGGTAGTCTGTGGCTCTGTGGTTTGGGATTAGGATTTGGTGAGGGAATTCAGAAAATTTCTAAAATAAATAAAAAGCAGTAACAAATATAATGTATCATTTTCGGAATCATGAACTTTATCACTCGAACCCATATCAGCAACACTGTCAGATTTTCACTGAACACTCGAAAACTCCAGCTCTCCTTGCTACACAAAACAATCACTTTGAAGCTGTAACTGCCCCTCATCATGTAGTTTCTACTCAACTTGACGGTGTTGAGGCACACTCTGAGCCTCAGAGCCTAACGCTAGCTGTTGAGAAGAAGAAGAAAATCGTGCTAAACAAGAGCAGTGTTGACACTTCTACCTTCAGTATAGAGGAGAGGCTGGTAGCAGCAGTCTGGGTGCACGAGCGTAAATATACCAAGAACAGTATGAGCCAGGTAAGTCAGAAAATATATTATTATTTCATATACTTACATCATTAACATTTACCAACGGATAAAACGCGGGAAAACTAACAAAATCAGTTGTTCCAAAAGCCTTACCGCCTAGAAGAGCACAGCTCGCTCCTGTTCACCTGTTGTTTAACCTACTTGTAGGGATTGCTCATGGACTTTATACAAATTACAGGACTGAGCTCTCCAAAATGAACTTGCTGAAATTGTGACATATTTAATTAATTTATCATTCTCACTGGGCATTTTTCCTGAAGCACTAAAGCTGTCAATTGTAAAGCCACTTTATAAAACCACTATCAACAACTATCGCCCTATAACTTTGATACCTATTCTATCGAAATTTTTTGAAAAGTGTATGTATAATGGACTGATTGAATTCTGTAACTTTAACATTATTGGGAAAGAGAAGTTTGGCTTCCAAAAAAATAAATCCACAACGTTAGCTATCTAGTCTTATAAAAATAGTATTAACAAATATTAACCATAACTACCTTACTACAGGGCTGTTTTTCAACCTATCTGAGGCCTTCGATTTAGTCTCTGATGACTTGTTACTACAAAAATTGGAGGCATCTGGAATTAGAGGCACTACACTTCAATGGTTATCCTCCTAACTAAGTAATAGACAACAATGCATTACGATTACTAAAATGGATAAAAATAACAATATGACATCTCACTATTCAGAATTCAAATCTAATAAGTACGGCGTCCCGCAAGGGAGTGTACTAGGCCCTATTTTATTCCTCTTGCCTATAAATTCTATCACTACTATAACTAATCATAAATGTATACTATTCGCTGATGACATCTGATTAAAAAAACAATACAATTAATTACCACGAGACTGAAATTAATAATTTGATTAAAAGATTGATTGAATGGCTAAAGGAAAATAACTTATCTATAAATCTAAAAAAGTTTTTCAAATCAGTCATTCAGTTTAACAAACCAAATAATGCAAAACACAATGTTAAAATTACATAGAATTCACAAAGTAATGCAAACTAAATTTCTTGGCTTAACCTTGGGTCAAGACATCAACTGGAAAGCACATGTTGATACAGTATCCAAACGAATTAATAAGTTTGTATTTGCACTGAAACAGATCAGAAACATAACAAACATTAAAACGTCTATAACAACATATCATGCATAATGTTGAATCAGTGCTATGCTGTGGCTTAATTATGTGGGGTAATAGTACTGATCAAAATAGAGCATTTGTTGCACAAAAAAGATGCATTAGAGCATTATGTGGCCTTCAACCTGATGAATCTTGCAGGCTGGTGTTTAAGAAACTTGATTTGTTACTGCTGCCATCCCTTTATATTTTTGAAATTTATGTGTTTGTGTGGAGGCATAGGGAATCGATGTCAATTCTCGCAGCAGGTGCGACCCCTATAGGGTCGTGTTAGATTGGCTCCCAAGCCTTGCGAAATATAATAAAAGCTGCATGTTTATGTGTGTCCAGGTATACAATAGAATACCAAATGATTTAAAAACATGAAATACAAGATTGTTCAAAATTAAATTATACAAATGGCTTTCTGCTAATAGTTTTTACAGTGTTAGCGAGTTCCTGGAACATAAAATCTCACGATGACTTGATGATGTATTGTAAAATTTGCACGCTTTTATCTATTAAGCAAAACATGTTTCTTCACATTATTAACATTAGGTACCATCTTTTATACCATGTGTTTAGCAAATAAATGATATTTCTATTTCTAAAATTATATCATTCAAAAATGAACCATAACTTCATGATCTTAGGTTTACTTTTGTTAGGCTATCTTAGCCGAGGCAAAAAGAGTCGAGAGAGATAGCCGAACTGAGGCGTTAGTCCCTTTTTTCAATTACCAAAAGATGAAAATGTTTAAGATGGTTGGAAACTAATTCACCAACTACAAGTAAAATTAGTATCATAAAAATATGCTTAGCTTTTAGATTATTTTTAAATAATTTTATTAAAAGTTTTACAATCTGTTCATAGAGTGAACTTAAAATGCGATAAGCGTCTCCACAAAACAACAGAACGCCATGATACCACACATCAAAGAGTACATTTTTACATTTTTTACACATGACACCATTGATGTCAGATTTCCGTGCTACCAGAGTTATTTTATGATAACCAAACAATTAAGAAGGGAAAAAAAAAAAAAAAATATATGATTTGATTATTTTACTTAAATAAAATTATTTACTCTATGTACAGATTGTAAAATAATAATATAAATAATACATAAGTCTTTGTTTGATTCAGATAAAGTATGACTTCAGGCAGAGATTCGGCGGGGACCCTCCGGCTAAGAACACTCTGTTAGCGTGGGAACGCAAACTGTTCTCCACAGGGAGTGTACACGATGCTCCCCGAGCTGGTCGCCCCGTCAACAGGTCTGCACTCATCATACTATTACTAAGAACACTCTGTTAGTGTGGGAACGCAAACTGTTCTCCACAGGGAGTGTACACGATGCTCCCCGAGCTGGTCGCCCCGTCAACAGGTCTGCACTCATCATACTATTACTCTGAGTAGATTATACAATAGCAATTAATAATGTTAGGTCGGAAATTTAAAAGCAGAATTATCCTGCTTCTGACAAACAGAAATAAAGCAACTTTCTAATTATTATTTTTCTTTATTTCATTTTTCATACTTATAAATTATATTTTTAAATATTAGACTAAAAAATTATATAAAATATTAATAATAATTATTATTATTATTAATCGTTTACTAATGACTTTGTCTGAATAAAACAAATTATTTAAAAAACAAAAAACCCGCCTGCAAAAACGCATAACATAAAAGAGAAAAACAAGCATTATAATCTGTAGAATTTTGGTATTACAGGCGGGGAACAAACAAAAGTTACACCATATTTCAGGTTATTGGTTTGTTCCCCGCCTGTAATATATATAGCCTATGTCACTCCCACAATTAAGACGAACCTAACGACACTTCGTATGTTAAAATCCATCAAGCCGTTTAGGCTACAGAGCGTGCCAAAGAAATAGACATACATACATACTCGAAAAACATTACCCTCCTTCTGGGGCAATCGGGTAAAAACACAACAACTACCTACCGTTTTTTACAGAGCAGTACAGGTAACATAGTAATGCTCTTCATCTAACATAGTAATGATGGTTCTTTATTGTTTTTTAACCATTTTCTTCAAAAAGGAGGTTCAAAATTCGTTTGTATGTTTTTTTTTGTATTGGTATTCGAATTTGTGTGGGGTAGGTACTTACCACAACTAAAAAGTAAAAAAATAAAAACTTTTTACTTACAAAAAAAAAAACAACCGTCATCCAAAAAAATCACAAAAAAGTGAAAAATTTCGGAAGTCGGTGGGAGAAAACGATAATTGAAAAGCAAACAGCGACTTCCGAAATTAAAGTTATTTTTCACTTTTTAAGTTAAGCGACTTCCAAAAAGGAGGAGGTTCTATTTTAGTGTTTTTTTGTGTTCATCAATTTATATTTATTTTATTTATTTATTTCTTCAACAAATTTACATTTGTGTCGAACACTGATTTTAACAATAAATACACGAATAATAATACATACAACTTTACTGCACTGTTTTGGTTCTAAGCAAAAAACACGTCCTTTGGGATCGGTTTTGTAGTGATTAATGATAACATTACTATGTAGTTGAAAGAAAAATTCATTAAGATGTAATGTCATGCATGATAGAATGTTGGTTAAAGTCATTAAAATATAATCACATAAATTAGTTCGAACTAAGTACTATTTATCTTTGAGAAACTCTTCAATGCTGTAATAACATTTCTTCAATAACAATGACTTTAATAGGGAATATGCATGTGATTCAAATATGGGTCAAATATTTTTTTTTATAAACTATGTTACTTCAGAATTATGCCTCCATCAATATTTTTGAACAAAATTTCTTTTTGAGCGAGAAATTAATTTTTTTAAAGTACCAAAAAACTGTGGGTAATTCAAATACTTGAAAAGGCTAAGAGCGGATGTGACGTAACAATCCGGAATAGCAATCAAAATGTCAGTGTCAAGTCAATGTCAAACGTTCTTAGAAAAAGGAGTATTTGACGTTGACTTGACAGTTGCTTGTCTGTTTTCACTGAGTGTGACGTCACCACACCAAGCGCGCCAAATGGAGGGCGTTTAAATAGCCCGGATCGGTTGGATATTTTTAAACATTTTTTTAAATACTTTAAATTGCTTTTTTGCCGTCGAATTTTTTTTTACTATTATTTGACGCTAAAAACTATCGATTAAAAAAATAAAAAAAATACATGCATATTCCCTATTATCTCTAGAATTCATTTGGATTCATAGAGTTTTTAATTGTACAGGCAATTTATTGTACCTACATATTTACTGATTGCATTCTTGAGGCATGTTTAACGACATTAAGCTTAGGCTGTATGAAATTAGGTAGATCCTTTCTTCGCGTTTATTCTGATATGTCTCTGTTTATTTTTGATGAAATGACCAAGCAGGACCAGAATATATATCTGTGTAGACGCGCGTGTATGGAGGAGGTGGCGGCGTCGGTGCGCGCGGCGCCGGCTCTGTCGCTGCGGGCGCGCGCGCTGCAGCTGCGGGTGCCGCGCACCACGCTGCGCACCATCCTGCGCCGCGACCTGCCGCACGCCTCTCCCAGGGCCAGGGAGACAACACATCTTGCAGCACAGGGTACCGTTGCTATTTCACATATTATATTATGTCATCTTCATTAGCCTAGAACACTCCACTGCTGGACATAGACTCCTCCAATCGCACGCCCATCAACTAGACAACCCTCATGCAGGTGCTACCGGCCACCCTGCCAAGAGCGTCGCTCCGCCGAGTCTGGGGGCGTACTTTGCGATTTTTGATTGGCGGTTCTGTTGCTACATGTCATACCTATTACTTACTACTGGGTGGCGGAAAAGTCACGACGGGATTTTAAATATAACATTTGCACTGACATCTACTTTAATTTTACTCGTCTACATCAAATTCAAGTATTTCGTTTGTACCTACAGAAATAGGTAGACTTTCCTATGAGATTACAAAATCTCCCACAAGTGTACAATAAAATAAGTAATGTTAATACTGCACTTTAATTAGGAATATAGGTAGATTTTCATAAGAGATTACAAAATCTTCCAAGTGTACAATAAGTAATATTAATACTGCAGTAATTAGGAATGTAAATAAAATATATTTTCTTTAATCTTCTAGAACAAACTACTATATTAAATGCCACAAAATATGATAAAATACTGCAGTTTAGTTAGGAAACAGAGAAAAATCTTGTGCAGTATTAATTTACTGCGGTGTAGCTGGTAAACATTGAATATTTTTACAAATCTGTGATATTTTAGCTGTTACTGCATCCGAAAAAAAAATTAAATAAAATTCTTTAGCAGCGGTACAAAAAAAAGTGTTTTTCGACTGATAGCTAATAAAATGGCGATTCAGAATATTAATTTAACTCAAAACGGACCAAATGTCTATTACTGCACTTAGGCTCAGGTGGGCAGTATTAACCAAAACTATTTAACAAATACAAAAAAAAAAAAGCAATCGTTTTCCAAAAAAAGTGAAAAATAACTTTAATTTCGGTGGTCGGTGTCTTTGCTTTTCAATTTTCGTTTATTGCCACAGGATTATGTACCTAGTCTATATGATGCGTGCTGAAAAAGAGGCGGCACATGGCCTGGGGCCTAGAGCGGCCAAGACTGCAAATCCGCCACTGGAAAATATCTACTTTTGTTATTACCAAATGAATAGAAATTTAAATAATAGAAAGTAATGATTTCGTTACTTATTTGATAATGAGTGATGAAGGGTGGCGGACTCGTGGTCAAACTAGGTTGTAACACCAGTGTGACTAACAGCAATGATTTTCCTGGAGTCGAAGCTCATTTTACTTTGAACGTCTTCATTAACAAACAAAATTGCAGAAATTGGGGTACGGAGAATACAAGAGAAGTCCACCAGCAAGAATTACACACCCTATCAGTTCGGTGCGCAGTTACACCAAAAACGTTACCCTCCTTCTGGGACAGTCGGGTAAAAAGGATTATTGGGTCCGCTACGGCTTATGCCTGCCAGGGTTGCGGGAAAGTCCGAAAGGGATACCGGGACCCTTGGCAACAGGCAACTGAAGGAACACGGATGGGTTTTAGTCAGTAAATCTGACACGCCCTCCCGCCCCGTCCAGAGCGGGAGAAGTCATTTCATGATTTCCCACCCTATTTTTTGACCGAATTCTTCAAAAAGGAGGAGGTTCTCAATATTCGTCTTGTGTTTTTTTTGTATGTACCTATGTTACGCGATTACTCCGCCAATAAAATTATGAATCGATTTTGATGATTCTTTTTTTGTTTGGTAGGTCGTGCATCAGAGGTGGTCCGATATGAATTTTATAAACTTGGCTTGCTTAGTTTTTGAGTTAGCTTTTATATTACGTATTTTTCCCACGTAATAATTATCTAGACGATGTTTTAAGTGACTCCGTCACTGTTATTTACTAGCAGGTATTCGAATTTGTGTGGGGTAGGTACCAGAACTAAAAAGTGAAAAATAACTTTAATTTTGGAAGTCAGTGGCAAAAAACGAAAATTGAAAAGCAAAGACGACGACTTCCGTAATTAAAGTTATTTTGCCCTTTTTATTTGAAGATGTGAAGAACTGTGGATCGCTGGCTTTAGATTTCGGAATTTTATTGTTTTTTTTTGCGCCATATCTTGTCTTTAGTCCAGAGATATGGTTCCAACAAGATGGAGCCACACCACATCCGGCTCGAGCCACAATGACTGTCTTAAGGCAGACTTTCGTTTTCAACATTTCACTGGCGGCACTGGCCCGAACATGCCCTAGATTTAACTACGCCAGATTATTTTCTATGGGTTTATTTAAAAGACAAGGTGTACATTGATAAACCCGGGATAAACGAGCAGCGAAGGTGAACATCCGAGCTGAAATGCGGTTGCTAACTTCTCATATTCTGAGGAAAGTAATGAGAAGTGCTCTCGAAAGAGCCCATCTTTGTGAGGCAGTAAATGGTGGTCTTTTACGTGATGTAATGTTTACAACCTAACTCTTACATATCTCCATGAGTGCGATCCTGGATGAAAAGTAGCCTCAGTGCGAAATTTCATCCAAATCCATTCAGCTGTTTTAGCGTGAAAGCGTAACAAACAAACTCACTGTCACATTTATAATATTAGTTAAGATAGCACTTTGCTCGCGACTTCGTCCGCGTGGATATCGTACTTTCCTCTAAAAACTTTCACCCCCTTTGAATATATTTCAAAGGGGGTGAAAGTTTTTCGAAAATTAAATCCCCGTTTAGGGGGTAGTTTAAAATTACAAACATTTACTTAGATAAGTATTCGTGTCAAGTTTCAAGTTTATTAACTCAAGGAATAATATTTTTCCCCCCTTTTCACCCCTGTATAGGTTGAATTTCCAAAAACCCTTTCTTAGTGGATGCCTACGTCCTAATAAATGTCTGTGTGCCAAATTTCAGCCCAATCCGTTCAGTGGTTTGAGCTGTGATATAGACTAACCCTTTTCACCCCGTTAGGGGTAAATTTTTCAAAGACCCTGGTACACATTGTTCTTTATTTTTGGTTTTAAGGTATAAATACTGAGTTTCGAGTTAATCGGACCGCGTGTTAAAATTCTTCCATACAAACTTTGACACACCCCAATCCCCTTTTAGGGGGTAGTTTAGAAACACTAAAAATGATAAACATTATCATTTACTTAGATTAGTATTCTTGCCAAGTTTCTAGTCTATTAACTCAAGGAATAAGATTTTTCATACAATCTTTGCCCCCGTTTTTCACCCCTTAGGAATAGAATTTCGGAAAATGCTTTGTTTTCGGATGCCTACGTCATACAAAGACACACCCTCTACGATCAGCGCTTTAGGCTGTGCGTTGATCCGTCAGTCAGTCATTCAGGACAAAGCATTTTATATGTATAGATAACAATTAAAAATAGTAAACAATATTTTAAGTAGTCGTGAACTCGTAACCCCTTCCTGACTTATGCGCCACCCTTGTATATAATTTCATTGTTAATTTATTAAAATAAGTATGTATGCACTTTCTAGTCTGAAGCACAGGTTACACCTAGTTCAGGCAAATATGCAAATGTGCTCTATAAAAAAAAATAATTGTATTTATTGTAAACGTGTCCTTTTGTATAAATAAATAAACGAAATGAAATTTGCAAATGAAGAAAATTGCGTATTGCTTATAGGAAAACAGCAAATCAAACGGAATGTAAAGAAGCTGCAGTCACAGAGAGAGCTCGGCGCCGGCGCAGCGCCTCGCAGCGGATACACGTGATCGTCATAGTTCTTTTGCGGGCGCAGACACAGACAGATATTTGAATAAAGACTTACTTTGCTCACATATTTGAACACATGCCTTATTACCACAAAACCTTTTTTCACCTTGTAAACATGACATTTCTGTTTGGAGTTTGACATAAAACTGACAACAAGTCTCTAAGATTTTGTGGTAAGGCCCATGATGTTTGCTTTACCTGGCAGACATGCTTTGTGCACGTTCGCTTCGTAGTTATCAAATAGACAACAGGATAGACGTTGATTTTGTGGACGCGTTATTACTTGTGTATTATATTTTGCACATGCAATAAATAAAATACTTTAGTGTATGAATTTGTTTACCTATAACATGTGCAATATAAAAAATAAACTAAAAAAAAGAAAAGGTATTGAGCTTTTCTTTTTTAGGGTTCCGTAGTCAATAAGGAACCCTTATAGTTTCGCCACGTCCGTCTGTCTCTCTGTCTGTCCGCGGCTTAGCTCAGAGACTCTTAGTACTAGAAAGCTGTAATTTGGTATGAGAATACATATAAATCACGCCGACAAAGTGGCAAAATAAAAAACCTTCACTGCACGGTTCGTGCGCGTGAGCTTCAATTGCGCAGGCGTGGATATGTGCACGCGAGCCGTTCGCAACATGCGCGCGTGTAGTGTGGACGTGCCGTTGAGAAGATTTTGAAAATAAAATTGTATTTGCAACAATGATATAATCATTGATTTGCAAAGAATAAGAAAACACATTATTATTATTATTGTGTTTTTAATTTCAGCTTTTATTATTCCATATCTTTTTCCACGACTCAGACGCTGTTAAATAAATGAAATACTTATATCGACAAAATACTTTATTGACCTTAATTGTATATTGTTAGGTGTAGTCCGCGCGCAATTGCTAGTCACCGCCTGAGGTATGCTCGGTGTCGCGCGGGAGGTAGTCGTCTGCTGCTAACTGTCTGTCGTCGATGCAATCCCGCGCCTCACCGGTCACATACCTCAGGCGGTCACCAGACTTCGCGCGCGGACTATAACAGAAAGTTATAATAAAGAAATTACACTTATTTACGCAACATCATGATTCACGACCATGATTTTATTTTATTTTTCAATGTATTGCATTGATGGTGAAATTGATAGTCATTATAACTTATCAAACATTACTGTTACAGAAGGTGTTGGCGTGTTTCACCTCCTGATAAGTGACGGACTTCTTCATCATCTTGCCCTTACCCTTACACCTAAATGAAACAGGATTTCCGATTAATTGATCTGGTAGATAATTTTATCCAAACTGTTTTTTTAAAGAAGTTTTGAATAAATTATCTATCCCTGTACGGGTTCTATTTTGCCATTTTTATACTACATGAGTGATTTTTTTCCCTATGTAAAATTTCTAATTTATGTTTGTAATTTTTACGGTGTACATAATAAAGACTAAAGAGTATTCTATCTATCTATCTTATTTACGCTCAAAGATGATTTAAAATTAGTGTTGAAATCTGGATGTTTCGACGCTCATTACTTCCAAACCAATTATTTTTTCCAATTCTGCTTGCGTACAGGGCTAGATAATTACAAGACAAATTGATATAATTTTTAGTTTTGAAGGTACACCGTCAAACAGACAAATAATCAATATAGGTACTACGTTTGTATGGATGAATGACCGACTAGCGTAACCTTAAGACCGTCTTTCTGTTGACTACAGACGATTAAGGTACATACCATTACTTTAAAAATCCAACCTGCACCCTAATTGCGTAATACACGATCAATCACAATCTGAATCGGTTTGAATCAAATGTCTAATCCATTGCTTCATAAATTCGAAAAAAATATCTGCTCAACAAAGTAAATAACGCAATGAATGTTGTTGAACTGTCAAAATGAAACAAATTAGTCTTAATCGGTTAGGAAAACAAGTTCTGCGACATCACTCGTGTGATAAGTAAGTAAGGAACAAGAAGACACCTCACGCTTTATACAACATCGAATATCTAATATTCGACTAAAATTCAAACTTTAAAGGAGTTGCCTAAAACTACGAGCGAAGTAATGCCGGTTTTCACTAACACTAAGCGACACTTAAATGACTGCGTGACACTGTTGGAATTTCAACTTTCGGCGCTGAGCCGAGCGTTGAAAATCTAATAATGTGATTTTTTAGATATTTATTTTTCACTGCACTGTTTTCCCGTAGTTCGACACAGAACCGCGGCTATTCATATACTATAGGTACTTCCTTTAGCACAGAGTAGTAAGCGAATGAAGTGTTAATGCAATAGTGCGCTTACACGGTTAAGTCCGCCATTCTGGCCAATTTTTATACAAATGTCATTATTAACCACAATTTCCAAGAGTTGCGCATTTGGCCGTGTAAGCGCATCTAAGAGTTACAAGATCATTGCTAAAAATGCGTTTATCACTCCCGCAGCATTCGTGTACTTCGCTGGAGTTGTGACGCGTGGCTGTTGTTTCCTTCAGTAGAACCCGGCAGCTAGTCAGATGAGTCAGAGGTAGTGCTGCGGGTGGTCCTGGCGACGCTCGGCGTCCGAGTGCGGCTGTACGTAGTTGCGACACAGACCAAAAAACTTGTACGGACGCAGGTTGCGCTTCATCGCCTCGAACCTATGACATTAAAACTTATTATAGTTCAAAATCAGAAAAAAAAATTGGTTTCACATCCGTCTTTTTGCTGATAAACTCAATCATTTATTGCATTCCACAATGTTACTAACTTAACATTTACAGCACAATAGTAGCAGAGAGGAGAGCTTTAAAACTTACCTATTCTCAATTATATCTACTACTTCAACTTATTTTTAATGTATATTTTAATAAATACGTATATTAACAGTTTTTTTTATTCTGTCGAATCCTATAATAAAAGTAGTTAAGTAATTTATGTGAGTCATTCTTAACACATAAATGTTGAATGATTTCAATTAGCCTTTCGAACTTAATATTTAATGTAATGCGTAATCAGTGTATGTACGGCCCACGTGGCCGTGGTTTTAAACCAAATCAGTCTGCCTAGCCTTTTCCCAACTATGTTGGGGTCGGCTTCCAGTCTTACCGGATGCAGCTGACTACCAGTATTTTACATGGAGCGACTGTCTATCTGACCTCCACAACCCAGTAACTGGTTGTAATCTAATCCGATACCCCTTGGTAAGACTGGTTGTCAGACTTTCGGGCTACTGACGACCCGTAACGACTGTCAAAGATCCAATCAATCAATCAAAAGTCATTTATTCAAACTAGGCTGAGAATCAGCACTTTTCGAACGTCAAAATTACATAAGACAGTCCCCCCAAAACGCCCACCTCGATCCATGAATGACAACCGGGACCAACGGCTTAACGTGAGGCACGGAGAATTCTCTATATGTAAAGATGGTCACCCATCCACGGACCAACCCCGGCAAGCGTAGCTTAACCTGATGGATTGACCCGTGCGGCTGTTACTTAGCCACGAGCTCCTCCATTTAATTCATTTTTCTTTATTTACAACTATAACTCTGACCACACAATGAAGGGTTCCGTAGTTGGGAAGAATTTTATTTATCCCAAGAACAAACGTAGGTAACTGTCAATTCTCCAACTGCAAATGTAACTTGCTAAATGCATAAAAAAAAAAATCTCCAGTTGTTTACGAGATTACATCATGCCATTGGCGGGGTGGCGGTAGTCACAGAGTTAAATTCCAAGATTTTCCTTATAATAAACTCTGTGAATTCTTCCCAAATGTATAAAAAAAAATGTGCTCCTAAAGAAGTTATAGTGACCAAAAATTCAGATTCCTAAGTGTTGTACCCATGGCCTCAGGCCTGTGATAACTTTATTAATGACGTGGGTAGGTATTCGAATCATTATTTTTTGTGTATTGTAAGAAACTACCTTCTATGTTGATAAATGAATATAATTAAAGGGCGATATGTATCTCTTATTTATTTCTTTCCTACTAATTTACTGTTGTTTCCTTATTTCACTTTTTACTTCGGTTGGAATAATTGGCTGTATGATTTTGATTTCCTCCAGCCGACGTGCGCCATGCAGGTGGCACAGAGCGCCACGGTCCACGTGTAGCCGGGGAACCACGAGTAGAAGATATCTGCAGAGCGAGGTTACCTCCAGCCGACGTGCGCCATGCAGGTGGCACAGAGCGCCACGGTCCACGTGTAGCCGGGGAACCACGAGTAGAAGATATCTGCAGAGCGAGGTTACCTCCAGCCGACGTGCGCCATGCAGGTGGCACAGAGCGCCACGGTCCACGTGTAGCCGGGGAACCACGAGTAGAAAATATCTGCAGAGCGAGGTTACCTCCAGCCGACGTGCGCCATGCAGGTGGCACAGAGCGCCACGGTCCACGTGTAGCCGGGGAACCACGAGTAGAAGATATCTGCAGAGCGAGGTTACCTCCAGCCGACGTGCGCCATGCAGGTGGCACAGAGCGCCACGGTCCACGTGTAGCCGGGGAACCACGAGTAGAAGATATCTGCAGAGCGAGGTTACCTCCAGCCGACGTGCGCCATGCAGGTGGCACAGAGCGCCACGGTCCACGTGTAGCCGGGGAACCACGAGTAGAAGATATCTGCAGAGCGAGGTTACCTCCAGCCGACGTGCGCCATGCAGGTGGCACAGAGCGCCACGGTCCACGTGTAGCCGGGGAACCACGAGTAGAAGATATCTGCAGAGCGAGGTTACCTCCAGCCGACGTGCGCCATGCAGGTGGCACAGAGCGCCACGGTCCACGTGTAGCCGGGGAACCACGAGTAGAAGATATCTGCAGAGCGAGGTTACCTCCAGCCGACGTGCGCCATGCAGGTGGCACAGAGCGCCACGGTCCACGTGTAGCCGGGGAACCACGAGTAGAAGATATCTGCAGAGCGAGGTTACCTCCAGCCGACGTGCGCCATGCAGGTGGCACAGAGCGCCACGGTCCACGTGTAGCCGGGGAACCACGAGTAGAAGATATCTGCAGAGCGAGGTTACCTCCAGCCGACGTGCGCCATGCAGGTGGCACAGAGCGCCACGGTCCACGTGTAGCCGGGGAACCACGAGTAGAAGATATCTGCAGAGCGAGGTTACCTCCAGCCGACGTGCGCCATGCAGGTGGCACAGAGCGCCACGGTCCACGTGTAGCCGGGGAACCACGAGTAGAAGATATCTGCAGAGCGAGGTTACCTCCAGCCGACGTGCGCCATGCAGGTGGCACAGAGCGCCACGGTCCACGTGTAGCCGGGGAACCACGAGTAGAAGATATCTGCAGAGCGAGGTTACCTCCAGCCGACGTGCGCCATGCAGGTGGCACAGAGCGCCACGGTCCACGTGTAGCCGGGGAACCACGAGTAGAAGATATCTGCAGAGCGAGGTTACCTCCAGCCGACGTGCGCCATGCAGGTGGCACAGAGCGCCACGGTCCACGTGTAGCCGGGGAACCACGAGTAGAAGATATCTGCAGAGCGAGGTTACCTCCAGCCGACGTGCGCCATGCAGGTGGCACAGAGCGCCACGGTCCACGTGTAGCCGGGGAACCACGAGTACTCGGCCGAGGGCGCGCCGCTCGGCTCTACGTTCGTGGTCTGGCTCACCGTCAGGATGTCGTGCATGTAGCCTCCTGCAACGAAAGTAGCAGCCGAAAATTATAGACGGAATATTTGCGATCGAAAAGACGTCAGTCGACCGACGACTTGGTATGGTACAGCACTCGGTAGATACGCAAGTGAGTACTCCATGCGAAACAATAATATGTGGGAACTGACGATATGTTTAATTTAGTTACTTTTCATTAGGCATGCTTGAGTTTGAATCGACTCTCAAAATATATATATACTAGCTGCGTCCCGGGGTTTCACCCTCATAAATCTCCATCCCGTGGGAATATCGGGATAAAAAGTATCATATGTCCTAAGCCAGGTCATGGTCTACCCATGTGCCAATTTCATCCAAATACGTTTTAACGTGAAAGCGTAAGAAACAAAAACAAACTCGACTTTCGCATTATAATATTAAGTTAGGATATCACAATTCTGCAGTATTTATTAAATTTACCTAAATTAGTATAGTTGGAGTGCACACCTTCGCTAGACATAGCGAATATGTGTTCTCTCCGCGCGATCTCAGTCATGCACGACGAACAGCACAGTACGCTTTTCTGAAAACAGATATATTTTAAATAAAACTGCTCAAACGGGTAATTACCTCAACTAAAGAAGATAACACGCACAAATGAGCTCCCTCGGAGCAAACGAGCGGTGATCTTGAGCTGCCTCATACAGCCTCACGACCTATCCATTGTGATGGGTCGCGAGGCTGTATAGTGAGTAGTTACCCTGTGTATGAAGTGACACTCCATGTGCAGGCGCAGCAGCGCGTTGTCGACCGCGAACAGCGCGAGCCGGTCGGCCACGGACAGAGCCAGGTTGTATAGTGAGTAGTTACCCTGTGTATGAAGTGACACTCCATGTGCAGGCGCAGCAGCGCGTTGTCGACCGCGAACAGCGCGAGCCGGTCGGCCACGGACAGAGCCAGGTTGTATAGTGAGTAGTTACCCTGTGTATGAAGTGACACTCCATGTGCAGGCGCAGCAGCGCGTTGTCGACCGCGAACAGCGCGAGCCGGTCGGCCACGGACAGAGCCAGGTTGTATAGTGAGTAGTTACCCTGTGTATGAAGTGACACTCCATGTGCAGGCGCAGCAGCGCGTTGTCGACCGCGAACAGCGCGAGCCGGTCGGCCACGGACAGCGCCAGGTTAGAAGCCACCCAGAAGGACAGCGACACGGGCTCGTCGGGCAGCTTGTCCTGCAGCGCCAGGGTCGTGAAGTAGTCGCGAATAGTGCTGCGCATGCGCGCCAGGTCGAAGATGTCGTACACGAACAGCGGCCACGGCGTCGCGGCCGCGTCCATGGCGCGCAGGCGCTGCTGCACGGGCGCGCTGCACACAGCCGCGCGGTATTCATTACTGATTCGTGTTGAAGGGGTTGCGCAAGGGTAGCCCGCGAAATTCAAATTTTCTTACGTTTCTTGCAATTTGCAGGTCAATTTCTCTTTGTATGTTGATTAAAATATGATTCGCGACTGTAACAAATACGTACCTATTTACAGAATCGTAATGAATGGAATCAATTGTCCTTGTTTATATTTGCTATACTCTGGTCGCTTTTAACGTGTACGTCTTTTTTACATCGTTCTCACATATAATTATAAATTCAACATTAATGATATATTTTGTAATAATTTAAAAGAGTGTGCGTGGAGTTTCTTGCCAATTCTTTTCCATAGCTACCTACTAAGTGTAGTAGGTAGCTAAGGTGTAATGAAAAACCCAATAACACTTCGCCCAGCCCGGGAATCGAACCCAGTGGGGTTCGATTCCCGGGCTGGGCGAAGTGTTATTGGGTTTTTCATTACGAATTTCTTAGTAACAGCCCGGAGTTTGGAAGTTGCCGGTGTCCCCTCGTGTCTCGGTGCGCACATGTAGCCGTTGGTCCTGCGCCTGATCTCTCTCCGCGAGTGTCGGATTGCCGTCCCAGAGATTAGAGCGTCCAATAATAAAAAAACTCATCAGCTCTAGTATAATATTAGAAAGAAGAATATTAGTACATAATGTGTGCTAATATTTATGTTGGCCGCAAATATTTTTTTAGGGCAAACAAGTAACAAATTCAATTTTAGTTGTGTCAAAATAGTTTTTAAATTTAGAGATTTTTTTGGCAGAATAGCTTTAAGATTCTCATAGTAAAAAGTAATGAATTTTAGTGATAGTTTAGTTTGTTTAGTTCGGTGTAAGTACAAGAGAATCGGCACCAGTGGCATTTGCTCTGGTAATCAAACTGCTTGGTAAGTTTCTGAATTTTACATGAATTTTAAGACATTCTAAACATTAAACTATTCTTGATTAATTTCCCAAATTCAAACCATTTTATTCAACAATTTATGTTATTTTACTCAAACAGTTATTTTGTTTTATATTTTTTCTTTCAACTACATAGTAATGTTATCACTTCAAAACCGATCACAAAGGACGTATTTTTGCTTAGAACCAAAACAGTGCAGTAAAGTTGTATGAAATTTCATACAAAGGACATTGACCATCCATATATGGGAGTTGGACCAAGTGCTGCCCAGAATGGACACATAGTGCATTATGTTCCTTGAGTTTATACTAGTCTTGAGTTTATGCATTCTATTCTATTCAAACCACAACTCTCACTCCAAAACAACTTGTTGCTATATAAATGCATAATAAAGGCATACGGCCTACAACTGTGGGAATCAGCGGCAAAATCAAATACAGAAATAATTCAAAAGTTACAGTAAAAAAAAAAGAAGAATCATAACGACCGCACCTTGCCTTGGTAAGACTACTCAAATAAGAGATGGAGTCACGACTTCTGCATCGAAACTGTAATAGAATAAATTTCAGAAAGGACAAAAGCGTATAAAGAGCGAATCACAAATCATCCAAACATCGTAGTAGTAAACCTGATGAACACCTCCTTAACAGTCGCTAGAAGGCTAAAGAGAAAGACCTTATTTAAGAGACTGAGAATAAACGGGGCAGTCACTGGACAGCTTCCGTACAAACCCGTGAATAATATGAAACAACTTGCAGAATATCTGTCACAAGGATAGATTGCAATAAAAATAATAAGAAAACTTTTTACAAAAAAAAAAACCACCGACTTCTGGTATCTACCCCACACAAATTAGGATACCACTACCTGCTATGTAAATAACAGTGTAACGGAGGATAATACATACAGACGAACATAGAACCTCCTCCTTTTTGAAGAAGTCGGTTAAAAAATAAAAAAAATACAGCCTGACATTGAAATGCAAATTGCAAGAAACGTAAGAAAGTCTGACTTTCGGGGGCTAACATGGCGGTTTCACCTTAAAGGAACCTGCACCAGTGTGTAGGGAGCGGTACGTACAGGTGCGCGGGCGTGCGCAGCGGGTCGAGCGAGGCGAGGCGCGCGGCGCGCAGAGTGTCGCGCGCGGACATCTCGGGCAGCACCATCACCTCCACGAAGCGCATCCTGTCGGGCGGAACACGCGAGTTTATTTATTTTTTACTAGCTTTAGCCCGCGTGAGGTCGGAAATTGTTACCATTAACACAACGCTACATAGTGCCTAATAGCGGTAAACAAAAATGTACGTAAACTTAAAAAAAATAACGTGTCAGCAAAATGTATAAAATTAAAGTAAATAATTAAAAACCACGACTGCCCTGCCAGAAAAGTAGGGGGTGCATTCTATAGAAGTCAAACTCAAAGCATTTATTTCAATTAAACCATTCACAGGCACTTTTGAATTGTCAAATTACATATCGATCGATCAAGTGTCATAATAATCTTAATCCCATTTTTTTCATTTTCAATAATGTCGTTTTCCATAACATTTATTCACCATAATATTCATTTGCCCATATTAGCACAAAAATGCTACTTCAGTACAAGCGCCTGCAATTTTGATGTTATGATCATGTTAAAATTAACAATTTTGCTATTAACACGAACAAAAGGGACAGAAAAAATACAAAAGTAGCCTAAAACCAATTAAAATAGTGGGTAAAACGAAAATAAGTCTGACATAAATAATCAGTCCATCGTTAATTTACCTACTTTTTACTACGAAAGTGAAAGTTGTGAGGTGTTTAAAACAACAAAAGGCGGTCTTAAATTATTCACAAGGAAACCAAAAAATAACCCAAATGATTCACTAACAATAGAGGGGATCTGCTTATGTCAAGTATCGATTATAATTGTCACATGATATTATGGAAACTAATTTTATGCCAAATAAAAGTTATGACTAATAAGTTGATATGACAAACGTTATTAGTATAAATGATAATAGATCAAGTAAATATTATGACGGAGGACGATTACGGTAAACAATATTAATATGGTAAATGATTTTATGGAAAACAAGACAATACCGCACCATTCAGCTCAACCTTAATTGAAAAGAGTAAATGACAACGCAAACACACGCAATTAAGATCCATTTCACAAAATTTGAACGCCCGAGTTTAGGTAAAAGACGGCAGCATTGTGTATGTGTGCGTAGCTATTCACACATACAAACTTGGGCCGTTATAATCGTAATGCACCATTGTCACAGGTTAGAGATTTATGAAAAAGTTATTTTATTTATTCAATTTATACAGTAACATAATATTTATTATACTAAATTAACTAAAAAACAATTACATATATAACAAAATTAAAAAGAAAAAATAAAGGGGAGGGGCTCAATGAGCCCCTCAAAAAAAAAAAAAAAAATTATACAGTCTAATAAAGTTTTCTAGAATAATAAAAAAACACAACACAAATATATGTTATGTATATTATAAAAAAAATTAACAGCAACACTGTCAAGTAGTAATAATTAAGTAGTAGTAAACATTTAAGTCAAATGAATATTTGTCGTAAAGGCATTGATTTAGCCTTTCTATGATCTTGCCGTTCTAGGGGTCTATGATTACTGGCGATACGCAATCTTGCTAATACTGAGTCCATTTCGGAAGCATTTATTCCTGCCAATAAACGTTATCTTCTACTATCCTTCCTACTTTCAATGGAAAATCAGGACCAGCCCACACAGCAAATAAACATACGTTATTTTTAACCTCCTTCTCAAAAAGAAGGAGGTTCTCAATTAAAAAGTAAAAAGTATGTTTTGTTTTTTTTTCTGTATTTGTTGCGCGATATCTCCGCCAATTATGAACCGATTTTGATGATTCTTTTTTTGTTTGGTAGGTCATGCTTCAGAGGTGGTCCCTTAAAAATTTGCTTGCGTAGTTTTTGAGTTATTTTCGTAATGTGCAGCTGACCCAGTACCTGGTAGTAACAGTCATGATTTTGGTTTATTTCGACTAACTATCACAAAAAAAATATATTTATCTTAAAGCTATTCTGCAAACAAAATTCTCTAAATTTAAACATTATTTTGACACAACTAAAATCGATTATGACAATCGCGACTCCACGTAGACTCCAGTACTTGTCTGCCCTACCCCGTGATTTTTTTTAGAGCCGGAGTCGCGCAGGTTTGGCAGCCTCGCCGTATTTTGTATGGAAAATATGAAAAATTATTACCTACATGTGGAGATTTAGAGGTTTATGTGTTTTATGAGATAGCGTTAATATCTATTGTGGGGTCGAAATTCTCATTATTTTTGCGATAGGATACACCATTTTCGAGATGAAAGAAATAAACATACAGTACTGTTTTTGCACCCAAGTCGAGGTGTTGTTGGTGTGAATTTTACTTACACTTCTTCGATTCACGCGAATCTTATTCTAGAATGAAAAAAAATAGCTGTCTCATTTCGATGCCTACGAATATAATTATATTATTTTTAATCAATATTATTAATCATCAATATCTTATATTTTATATCCTTAAAATTGCAGTTACGGTTCTATAGTCCATGTCGATATTATGTACATATGTGATACAAAAAAAAAATACGAAGAGAATCAAAATGTTGTAGTCGTAGTATAGTAATGGGTTCACGATACGTGCACTCGAAAATCGAGACGCAGAAAAAAATGACACAGATCCCACCTCGATGGGCGCTCGCGCCGTACTAAACAGTGCCCGCCCCGCTTATGCATCGTAATTTATTCTAATTTAGAGTGATGTTAATATCGATATTATGTCTAATTAAATGAAGGGATTTTAATAAAACTTTAGAATTACATTTGTTAAAGAACATATATTATTTTGACATAATATTTTAAAAGTAGTTACGCTTTTTTCAAGCCAAAAACCGCATTATAATTATTGTGAATAAATCGTAGAAATTGTGCTAATACTTTATTTTTTTTTCTAATTAATGTTAATATATAATAATCGATATTCTAGTCAATTATTCGTCGATAATATTATATTACTGATGTTTTAAGGTTTTCTTCAGTCAAATTTATAAATATTAAATGATAGATACAGGATTATGAAATTGACTCTGCGATGATTATTCAGTAGTTGCGGGAGACTAAGCACTATGAAGTAAACAAATAAGTTTTTGTAAATGTGTCAAATGAATTATCAATACGAAAGATGGATCCATCGAGATATAAGTACTAACGTACTAGAGAAGCTACGTCAAATAACTGAATTGTCCTATTCTTCGTATTGAATCTTTAGTTCGCTGCAGCGCTAAAATAATAACAATTCGTCTAAACCGTACCTAATTTACCACAGTGCTAGATTTGCTGCGGAAGTGTATTTATTCTCGGCAAAAAGGTCTTAAGCGCCATGTAAATCACGGCACTTACGCGTTTTCTTCGACAGACTGCGGCGCGATCGCCGCAGTTGAACGAGACAAAGTAGGAATTTACGGTGTCTTCTCTAGTACGTTAGTACTTATATCTCGATGGATGGATCTATTTTTTACATGTATTCAACAATGCTAGAGTATTAACTAAGATAGTGAATTAGGCGACTAAAATCTTATGGTGGAATCGGACGATCGGCAATATTGCAGACGGACACGCACGGCAGACTACCACAGACCGCCACGCACTGCGCACTGAGGAACTTCCGATGTCTGCGATACCCCGCACGTACACCTTCCCACGGTCCGTCATCCGGGCTCGTCGGTGTCCGTCCGCAAAATCGCGGATCGTGGGATTTCGGTATTAGATATTCGCGCGAAAACGTGAAAAGGCTCTTAACACTTTTTACAAGCTTTATATTAGCTTGCTCTGGGGGCCTATTACGAACTTTTAAAAAACCTGGCAAGTTCCAGGCAATTCATATCCCTGCATGGTTAAATTTCGTATTATGACATTCATAATTCTGACCGACTTCACGCTGGGTAGTTTGTCTATGGCTGGCTTGTAATTCTCTGCCGTTTCATTCAGAAACACAATTACATAATTTATCGGTAAGTTACGATTTTATTTAAATCACGTATTTTATGAAAAATAATAAATAAAAATAATTCTAGTTACTAAAAGTAGGTGAAAATATGAACGCAATGTATATTGTGCTACTTATATAATTAATTCATTTAATAATTTTGTGTGTTTGCAAATTGTAACGCGAGATTAAGTTTCCGAACGTGAAATTCAGCTGGGAATTTGACAACTTCATGGACGTTTATTGCTGTCATTGTTGCACAAAGAAATAATTTTTATTTAATTTTAAGTACCTACTAGATTCGAAGTATAAACAAAAATATGGCTAGGGATGGATATGGTGGTGGATGAATATACTTACACCACACAACCGTGTGGTGGTTTTTAAAATCAGTTTTCATCATAATAGATGATAATATTATAATAGAGGCAGTTGTTGACATGTGGAATATGAGCTCGGCTATCATTGCATTGTGCCGATTGTTGGAACGGCCAATGGCCTGGCTGATGGCCGAAAGCCTCGGCCAGCAGCTCTGGAGGCTCTCGTTAGGCAGTTGGATCAAGGGCCTGATTCAGAAGGCAGATAAGGCTCGCATTGTGAGGAGGTTCCTGTCTCTGCAAGTCTGCAACCCTAACCACTGGTAGCTTGGACCCTGCTCCCTATACCGGCGGACCTATTTTTATATTTTCAAATGATGTTTTTAATGACTTTTACAAAATATTTAAAAATGTATAATTAAGTATGAAAATTAATAAACGAGATATTATAAGGCAGTTGTAATTATTATACATAGTTCAGTGGATGAGAGTTTTCGCCCTCGTCATCGCCTAACTTATGTTCTGTTGGAAAAGTTGTGGGAGTTTTACAATTTTATCGTTTTTTCGATGTTTTTATCAGTCAGAAGTGCTACTTTCTAGAGTTTCCAGAAACTCAAACGGTACATATTCGTCACACCTGATATTTTTTTATGTTAACTGGATAACGCTTGAATAATTTCAACAAATAAATCTAAAACAATTCACAATCCATTCAATAAAAGCTGCTTCAGAGGAGCTTATATTGAATGGATTGAGAGGTTACTTATTAACAGTTTTAATATGTCAAGAAATGTCAAACGAACATTCGTAGTACGGTATTGCTAGGCAATATTCGGGCAGAAGGCGGCCAGGGTGTCACGTGACCGCTGACTGGCTGGTTTTGACGATTCATAATACGAAATGGCAAGGCAGTTCTCTTTACGCCGTAAACTGCCTGGAAATAAGAGTTCATAATAGGGCCCCTGTTCGTGTGTCTTTCCGGTTACTCCTTTTGTCATCAATTTTTCAAGCACTTCCTGGCATCCGATTGAGCTGAAACTTGGCAAACTTATACAACTACCGAGACATTTTGAAAAAATGATACCATGGAGCTGGTCTGATGATGGAGCCGGAAGTTGGGCAAAGGAACTCCTAAATCAAACAAGACAGCACCGACGTGTTTGGACTCATTGGTAACATATTAACAAGTACTTTGACACTGGGTGGTGTTCTAGGTCTGATGATGGAGCCGGAAGGTGGCCATATGTGTTTCTAGTTACTCCAATTGCCATCCATTTTTCAAGCACTTGCTGGCATCTGATTGTGCTGTAACTTGGCATATTTATACAACTACCGAGACATTTTGAAAAAATGATACCATGTTGCTGGTCTGATGATGGGGCCGGAAGTTGGCCATAGGAACTCCTCAATCAAAGAAGATAGCACCATCGTGTTTGTATTCATTGGTCATGTATTAACAAGTGCTTTGACACTAGGTGGTGTTCAGGGTCTGATGATGGAGCCGGAAGGTGACCAGGATAAAACCTAAATCAAACAAGATAGCACCATCGTGTTTGAACTCATTGGTCATGTATTAACAAGTTCTTTGTCACTAGTTGGTGTTCAGGGTCTGATGATGGAGCCGGAAGGTGGCCATGGGAACTCCTCAATCAAACAAGACAGCACCGTCGTGTTTGGACTCATTGGTCATGTATTAACAAGTGCTTTGACACTAGGTGGTGTTCAGGGTATGATGATGGAGCCGGAAGGTGGCCATGGTAAAACCTCAATCGAACAAGATATCACCATCGTGTTTGGACACATTGGTCATGTATTAACAAGTGATTTGACAATAGTTCGTGTTCAGGGTCTGACGATGGAGCCGGAAGGTGGCCATGGGAACTCTTCAATCAAACAAGGCAGCACCATCGTGTTTGGACTCATTTGTCAAGGAATAAGAAGTGCTTTGACACTAGGTGGTGTTCAGGGTCTGATGATGAAGCCGGAAGGTGGCCATGGGAACTCCTCGATCAAACAAGACAGCACCATTGTGTTTGGACTCATTAGTCATGTATTAACAAGTGCTTCGACACTAGGTGGTGTTCAGGGCCTGATGATTGTGCCGGAAGGTGGCCATGGCAAAACCTCAATCAAACAAGATAGCACCATTGTGTTTGGTTGGACTCATTGGTTATGTATTGACAAGTGCTTTGACATTAGGTGGTGTTCAGGGTCTGATGATGGGGCCGGAAGGTGGCCATGGGAACACCTCAATCAAACAAGACAGCACCATCGTGTTTGGACTCATTGGTCATGTATTAACAAGTGCTTTGACACTAGGTGGTGTTCAGGGTCTGATGATGGAGCCGGAAGGTGACCAGGATAAAACCTAAATCAAACAAGATAGCACCATCGTGTTTGAACTCATTGGTCATGTATTAACAAGTTCTTTGTCACTAGTTGGTGTTCAGGGTCTGATGATGGAGCCGGAAGGTGGCCATGGGAACTCGTCAATCAAACAAGACAGCACCGTCGTGTTTGGACTCATTAGTCATGTATTAACAAGTGCTTCGACACTAGGTGGTGTTCAGGGCCTGATGATGGAGCCGGAAGGTGGCCATGGCAAAACCTAAATCAAACAAGATAGCACCATCGTGTTTGAACTCATTGGTCATGTATTAACAAGTTCTTTGTCACTAGTTGGTGTTCAGGGTCTGATGATGGAGCCGGAAGGTGGCCATGGGAACTCCTCAATCAAACAAGACAGCACCATTGTGTTTGGACTCATTAGTCATGTATTAACAAGTGCTTCGACACTAGGTGGTGTTCAGGGCCTGATGATGGAGCCGGAAGGTGGCCATGGCAAAACCTCAATCAAAAAAGATAGCACCATCGTGTTTGGATTCGTTTTCCTTGTATTGACAAGGACTTTAACCCAAGGTAGTATCCAGGGTATTGTATGTTCGCAAAAACTTAGGACTTTTCAAAATAAGAAGCGATTTCCATAATATAAATACACGTAGTAGACATGAAATTGTCATACCCAAGTTTAGATTAACTAAAACAAGCAAGTCATTTCTAATAAACAGTATCCGCTTCTATAACAAGTTGCCAAAGTCGGTTACAGAACTTAGTGATGGAAAGTTCAAAACCCACATCAACGTGTCCTTATCAAAAAAGCATATTATAAGATTAAAGACTACGTTGAAGACAAGGAAGTTTGGCAATAATTCCTTCTGCACATGTGGCTTCCCTGGTACCTCATTAACGGCATATTTATGTAAGAGTCTATTAACTGCTCCCAAATTACCATGTTTATTTTCTTTACATTCATCCTTGACATATAATCATTGTATTTGACATTATATACCTTCAATTAATTTCAACTCTTAGTGGCTTTTGTGGACAGGATTATAATTATTCAATTTGTTACAGTTGTAATAGCAATCACGTCAATTGGTTTAAATAGGTTTTTATTTTTATTTGAATTCTAATTTTATTATCATTAGTCTTTTAGATAGATTATTTTCTATTTTGTGAATGTGAGAACGTTGTAGGCTTATTGGACTGTAGATTTATTGAACATCTTCTATTTTTGTTAAGTACCTGGTACTTACTTGTTGAAAGGCCTACATTGTCCTCCCATGCCTACCAACACTGCAATTTGAAAAGTATTGTAAAAGCCAATTATTTTTAAAAGAGTAACCATGGAGTTTCTTGCTGGCTCTTCTCCATAGGAAACGACCAATTGGAACCGTGCACCTAGCTTCTGACGTTTCATAAGTGCCCATGTAGGTTTATGTGAAATAAAATATTTTGATTTGATTTGAGGGTCTGATGATGAAGCTAGAAGGCGGCCATAGAGACTCCTCGAACTTACAAGATAGCTTCGTAGTGTTGGGTTCGATTTGTGAAGGTGATAGAACAGATCTTTAACCAAATTCTAATGCTAAAAAGTACTAAGTTTATGTAGTACTCTTTAGTTAATTAAAAGTTTGTTTTTAAAAAGATTTTTACTTTTATATTATTTATTATGCTTTGGCAGATACACCTGTGCCGATACTTGCCTGGCGTACGCGCGTATGGGCACGCTCATCCGCGGCACCTTGAGCAGGCGGAAGCGGTGGATAGCTCGCGCCTTGAACGTGACGGACGTGGGCGCGTCCTGCGTCTCTTCGATGCCCGCCATCATAACCTCGCACAGAACGCCGTAGCCCGACAGCAAGCTGCCCGATACGCTGCACAGAAACATTACTTATTTAGAACATGGAAGTGTTCAGCTAATTAAATAACAAGTGAGTGCGATAAGCCAAATTGGAACAAGTGTTGGATCAGATGTATACAAAGACTCGAACTCAGCCTTACACAGCCATTGAGTTACAAAAGCATGAACCTAAGATGGGGGATTAGCGCAGTAAGCGATAATAGAATGGGTGAGTAACTAACTCGGGACAGAGCAGCCCAAATAGCTTGTCGTGCTTAATGGCTTGCACCAGCAGCGCGGCGTCGGGCGCGTGCGCCAGCAGCATGGGCACCGTCTCGCCCGGGAACACCACGCCGTGGTGCGCCGCGGCCGGCACCCGGCCCCGCCAACCCGCCTCTAGCACCGCGCGCCCGCCCACGCAAACCAGCCCGGGGCCCAGGTACTACCACAGACACAGCATCTTATAACATGGGAATACAACGCCGTTGTACGCCGCTACCAGCACCCGCCCCACCCCAGCCCCGGGTCCAGAGCCTGGGGTCTCGACATAGATATTTCATTTCATTTCATTTATTCATAACAATTTTTACATTGTGTCGAATATAAACAATATTATTTTACAATTAAAAGAAAAATAAATTACATGCCACTTAATTACTATGAGATAGCGGTCGCTACACGACTCATTACGACTGAATTAAGCCGCAAAGACGCAAAGTCCACATGGCGTTCCTAGAGTGTGTTTCATCTCATAGTTCCTATGCCGCGCCGTAAAGTTGCCTCTACTGTTAAACTTCTAAAACGGATTTATTTGTGCTTGTCAAGCAATTTAGACTGTCTGGAGACGCCATTTAGACTTTGCAACCAAATTTGGTTGTATAGCGATCGCTATCTATGTCGAGACTACAGCCCCCACATTCCTTGTTACAACTACTTTATACTTTGTTTAGAGAAATAATTATGCCTGTTGTATTGCAGTCTACAGGCAGCAATGGCCACTGAACATCAGATTAGGAGAATGCTGTCTGAAATGTTTGTTTAAGGTAATCTCAGGAAGTATCTACTGATACAATTTTAATAATTTATATATTGATACAAAGCCACACTAATGCTGAGTATTGTGAACTCATGACATTGCAGACGAAGTTGCAGGTAGAATCTAGTAACATATAAAACATTAAAAGAGCCACAGGTGCCCACTGAACATTATACATAATGAACTTTCCTTTCGACTCCCAAGCAGTCTGTGAATGTAATAGTAGAGGATTATAATTTTTCAAATACTGGTAATAATTGCCAGTAACAGCTTATTTTTTTTTTTTATCCACTCCATACAATTGTTCCTTATAACTAATACCTATAACTAATTACAAACAAAGCATTCCTTGTGAATTCACTCAGAGAACAACAGAATAGGTCTGTCTCACTCGCTATGAGGTTGACATGATATATTTGTATTAATAATAATTTGTATTAACATGATAGTACTAACCGAGTGTGAAGCAGCTATCGATATATCGTAGGGGCGCTCCTCATCGGAGTCACCGCCCGTGCTGTCGCTGCCACTTTCATCTTCGTCGTCGTCATCATCATCATAGCCACCGCCCCCGCCACCGCCACCTGGCCCGCCCCCGCCGCCTCCCCCGGGGCCTCCAGAGCTGCCGCTGTCACGCTCATCATCACGATTATGATTTTGACGCTCCTCAAATCCGTTATCACTACCATCACTCTCTGTATTTTCATAAATTAAATAAATTGGTGATGTTGTCTGACTAGCAGTTTGGTCTACTTGGGAAAAGGCTTTAAGATATGTTATCAATCCATATTATCCATAATAAAATTATCATGACAATCAAATCCAACCGTGAAGTAAAAAAAGCATACGCTTCTCTTCACTTTGGGCTGGAGATGGAGTGACAATCATATTATTGTTAATTTAGTATTACTCACCGTTGCCATCCATCAGCCTCAAAAGTAATTCTTTTAGAGACGAAATCTTGTCACTTATGCCTGTCCCTAATTGAACTAAGCGTTGAGGCGAAGCAGATTATTATTGTATTTTTGCTAATCAAAATAAATAAAAGTAGACGAGATGACTCCCGTCACTGCCCGTCACCGTCACATTTCTTTCTGTTTAGTTGTGTTTACGAAATAAGTAAATAAATAAGTAATGCGGAAAGTTAAATTATTCTAAATAACAAATTGATATAATTTCAATGTGACATCATTTGTTTTGTTTTCATTATCAATAGTAGAGCGATATTTTTAATGAGAATACTTTTGAATGAAATTAAATCGTTATTTTGGTTTTAGTCATAGTTTACAACGAGCCCCAAAAATGCATCTGGTTTCGATCCGGATTCCGCACACCTCGGTGAAGTTAGCCGCACGATTTCATTATTATGAACTTTTGTTAGTGCTAATCGTTAGAGAATCGTTAGAGAGGGTTAGAGAGAAAAGAAAAATCGTTAGAGAGTAATTAGTTTTTATGTAAAAACAATTTTAATTTTTCGTGTGAAGTTGGCCCCCCTTCCCGCAAAAATGGACTTAGACGTAATTTTATTTTTTTTAATCGTTTGCGAATCGTTAGAGAGAGATTGAGAGTTACACAAAATCGTTAGAGAGTTAATATTTTATTTGATATTAAATCATTTCTAAGAGCGTGACGTTAGCCCACCTCTGTGAATTTTGCCCCCGATATAATTATTCTCAACTTTTGTTAATGCTAATCGTTAGAAAATCGTTAGAGAGAGTTAGAGAGAAAATAAAAATCGTTAGAGAGTAATTAGTTTTATTTATCAACGATTTTAATTACTTTTGTGACATTGGCCCCCATTCCCGCAAAAATGGACGTAGACGTAATTTTTTTTTTTTTATAGATTGAGTATCGTTAGAGAGGGATAGAGAGTTAAAAAAATCATTAGATAGTTAATATTTTAATTGATATTAAATTATTGCTGAGAACGCGTTTTACCCTAGGACCTGAGCAGGTTAAAATTTAGAAACGTGCCGCCTCGATAGTGGATAGGGGGGGAGGAGAGGGAGGAAGGGTTAGTAGATCCCCCCACTCCCCCCTGCCGGAGATACAATTTTTTTTTTAAATATGACAAATCTCTTATATGCTGGGGCCACACCAACGGATTATCGCGATAGACGTTAACCGTTGGTGTACTACACTACGACTTACCTCGAGAATGTGTTGGGTGATTGAAAACTCTGGTGGCGACATTTTAGGCAGATCAAAGAGATTTACCGCGAGAATTATTGCATTGAATGAAGCAGCCACACTTACGTTTCTCTTTGTGCACCGTGAGCGCGAGCAGTACCGTGAATAGTAGGTACTACTGATACATGACATGATGCAGAGGGACGTTATAGTTATGAGTGGTAAAGTTGTGTATTTGATTAACGATCATTCAACAGTGATACCTGATAAGAATACGAAATATTGTTGGTAGTTTCAATTTGATTCGGTACTTATAGTGCATCATTTATGCTCAAAACACACAAAAGGTGGGTGCTTGTCGGGAGCCGGTCGGGTCTTTTTTAACCCACCGACGGAAAAAGAGGAGTGTTATAAGTTTAACGTGTGTGTCTGTATGTTACATCGTAGCTCCCAACGGCTGAACCGATTCCGATATTTTTTATTTTGTTTGAAAGGTGACTTGATAGAGTGTTCTTAGCTATGATTCAAGAAAATCGGTTCAGCCGTTTGAAGATTATCAGCTCTTTTCAGGTTGATGAATGGATGTGAGCATCTTCCACAGGTCACATCGATTCGAAAGGACATGTCCAAAAATGGTTTTTTATTATTCAATAATTCTAACCAGGATAAGTTTAATATATTTGGATAGACATCCCAAAAAGTAGTAGCTCTAATTGTATCATGCATTTTTAAGGATTACCAATTCTGAGAAAAATCGTTATTTAATTTATTTATTTATTTTATTCTTATGTACACACAGTAAAATACAAAATAGATACGACATAGTTAAAATATGAGTACAGAGGTACTGCTTATTTCTTAGGAAATAATTAATTTATTTTTAGTTTACTCCTAAAACGAACAAACTTTTCTAATTATCTAGGCTAATAAAGTGAACACACCCCAGAAAATAACAAACTTTTCAAAATTGACACATGGTACTGTCATTACAGTCAATCAATATTTTGTTGTAAAGAATATGACAATGCAAACAAAAATTCTAATCAAGTTATTTACTTTATGTATGTACCATATTCTGAAATAAAATGAAATGGGATATTTTCAGTCAAAAATGTGTAGCATAATTCTTTTATACCTCTCTTTAGATTATAGCTACTAGGAATCTATAAGTGCAAGAAGTGCATGTTTCAGCCTCAGCATAGTCCACAGGCTTAGCAGGAGTAAAATGATAATAGTACCTACCTACTGATCAAGAACATTTTTTTAATTCTGGTTAAAGACATTTATTTCTCATAAAGAAATTACATTTCACTTGCATGAGAACAACTTTAATATAAAGAAAAACTAATCATTGTCCTTCAACACTCGGACACACAATGAATCTACTTAACGCTTATACCAGATCAAGTTCCTCCCGTGACTTTGAATAGAACACCCATGAAAGTTGTTTCCTGTTTTAAATATCTTGGGCACATAGTCACTGATCGCCTACGCGACGATGAGGACATGGACAGGGAGCGCAGGGCGCTGTCGATCACAGCTAATATGATAGCCCACAGATTTAAACGTTGTAATGCTCAAGTGAAAATAACACTGTTCAGAGCGCACTGTTCATCACTATACGTGCCGCAAAAATCTTTCAGCGCACTGCGCGTCCAATATAACAATGCGTTCAGGGCGCTGTTGGGGCTGCCGCGCTGGTGCAGTGCGTCGGGCATGTTCGCGGACGCTCATGTTGATGGCTTCCACGCCGTGCTCCGCAAGCGATGCGCTGCGGCGCTCGGCAGGCTGCGCGCCAGCACCAACAGCATCCTGTCTGTCATTGCGGATAGGCTAGACACGCGTTACGTCCAGCACTGGGTTAATACCCATATTAGGAATTAAGTACTTAATTTTAATGTTTCTATTATAACTACTAACACTAGTTTCATAAGTTTTAATGTACTAACACTATATGGTTTTTTTTTTTAAATATAATATCAGTTTACAGTATTATTACAAATTATGTAGGTTTGAAGGTATTCCCAAAAAAAATTGTTGTGACTATGCGAAACTACCCTGCTTTGAGATAAAGAGTGCGGTCCCGCTGTCACAATGCAGATTTACGATGAATAATAATAATAATAATAACTTGGCAACACTGATACGTCAACAACGAAATTTTCCATATCTCGTATTTACTATATTTTATAATATCTCCATAAGCCGCCTATATACAAAAACCACAACAAAACCTCTTTTAATAAATAATAAATAGATTCAGTAACAATAAACATCATTAAAATGAAAAAACCAAAAAATCATACAAAGATCAAGAATGACGCTGTCAAAGGACCCTCTACGCAAATAAATTACAGATAACTAGGACTTCAAAACATGTTGACGAGATCAGCAGCCCGCCGCGCACGCCTTCCACCTCCGGAATCGTCGCTCAGCTCCGCCTCGCCGCCGCCGGAACCTAGCCCCATCGTGAGTGCTGTAATACCGGCCGTGGCAGTTGCGTCGAGCTCGAGTGACGAATATTTTTCCCCGCCGACGTCACCAACACCCGTACGCCGGCAGGGGAGAGGCCGGCCACCGAGGAGCTTGGGACTTAGGGGCCAACCGGCCCCGAGCCGGGTCCCCGCTGCCGGTGGTTGTGTGCAGCGCATGAGATGGACTCAGTCTATGAACGAGAACGTCATGCGCGCATACTACGGGTCTACAGAGGGGGGAACTAACCTCACTGCATACCGCGATAGGATGCTGTCTCTGTTCCAGGGACTAGAACCAACCGTCAACGTCTCGGCCCAACGACTGTCGGATCAGGTGCGGGTCATCCAACGCAACCACAGGTTGGACGATGCTGCACTTGATAGGCTGCGCTCAGAGGCACTGAGCAACCGTATCGTCTCGACTCCGGCACAAACCGCGGCACAACCGTCAATCCCTGACCCAATCCCGCCGCGGTCCAATCATGTTGAAGAAGAGAATGATAGGGTTGTCACAGTAAGTAGCCAGTGCAACGCCCGATTGAGGAGCGCTCTGGAGGATGCGTTTCGCGATTATAGGCACACCCCGACCGAACTTAGACCCCGACTACCACGCTTACCTATGCACAAGAAAAATAGGGCGCTGGTGTGTGCCTTGGACTCGCAGCTTAAAAACTTCTTCGAGAGCAGCGAGGATCTCGTTGATACACACTCGATCCTGTATTGCGCGGCTGTTGCGGCATGTCGTTTAGCTAACGTCAAGTTCCCAAACTATGACAAAGCTACTCGACCAAAACCAGCCGTACCTGCCTGGCAGTGCAGGATCGAGCGCCGTATCGATGGAGCCAGGGTACTCATTGGCAAACTATACAGCTTCAGGGAGGGCAATACACGACCACGAGTGATGCGCTTTGTGAGACGGGCATTCTCGGGGACAGGAATCAGTCCTCCAGAATACATGTCCCGTGTCACAGAGCGTATCGACTTCCTGAAGCAAAAAGTCTGTGCATGGGCGAGCCGAATTCGGCGGTATAAGCGACGGGTGGACCGATACACGCAGAATTGCATGTTCCAGAGCGATGAGAGGTGGATATATAGAGCTTGGGAGCGACCTGAACAAAATGTGGCGGACGTGTGCCGCCCGGATGATGCCACCACGAGCGCATTCTGGGGCAGTATATGGTCGGTGCCCGTCTGTCACGCTGAGGCTGACTGGATACAGGATGTCGAGCGAGTGTATGAAACTATACCAGAAATGGAAGCTGTAATAATCTCTCCACAAGACGTAGCCACAGCAGTCCGTCCGTTACCGAATTGGAAATCACCGGGACCGGACGGACTGCACAACTTCTGGTTAAAATGGCTGATTAGTTCACACGCTCGCTTGGCATCTCAATTCCAGTTATCCTTAGAGTCTGGGTCGCTACCGCAGTTTCTAACAACAGGCGTTACCCACCTGCTCCATAAGTCAGGTAGTCCCGCGGAACCGAAGAATTATAGACCGATCACATGTTTGTCGACGGTCTATAAACTTCTTACATCCATTTTGAGAGTGAAAATAAACACACACATTGACAACAATTCAATAATGTCCGCCTCTCAAAATGGATGTAGGAACGGGTCCCGCGGTACTAAGGAGCTACTCCTCATCGACATGGCCATAAGCCAACAGGTTCGTCGATCCCGTAAGGACCTCTCGACATGCTGGATAGACTATAAGAAGGCCTACGACTCGGTGCCACATACGTGGCTCATGAGGGTGCTGGAGCTATACAAGATTGATGCAACTCTACGCACCTTCCTTGAGTCGTGTATGGGGCAATGGAGGACGGTTCTTCGCTACCCGGGGTGTCGACAGATCCAAGGGAATGATGAACCTGTACGGATTAAACGGGGAATATTTCAGGGCGACAGTTTGAGTCCGCTTTGGTTCTGCTTGGCCCTGAACCCTCTAAGCACACTGCTAGAGGATTCAGGTCTAGGCTATCGGTTGAGGAGAGGTGGTCAGGTCATATCTCACCTCCTCTACATGGATGATCTGAAACTCTTTGCCCCCAACGAATTGCGACTGATGGAGCTACTGAAGGTAACTGAAACCTTCAGTAACACCATCAGGATGGAATTTGGTGTGGACAAATGTGCAGTCATGCATGTAAAGCGAGGGGAGATTATGGAATCAGAGGGAATTCAACTCTCGGATTCCATATACCTCAGGTCCCTCTCCTCATCTGAAAGCTATAAGTATTTGGGTATGTCGGAAGCGTTAGGCATCAACGTTGCTGACATGAAGCAATCGTTGAAGGAGCGCTTCTTTGGTCGCCTGAAAAAAGTATTAATTAGTCTTCTTTCAGGCGGAAACAAGGTGCGCGCCTTCAACGGTTGGGTCATGCCGGTTCTGATGTACTCTTTCGGCATACTCAAATGGACTCAGACCGAACTCGACGCCCTGGATAGGAGGGTTCGTACACTGTTGACCGCAAACCGGATGCATCACCCACGATCATCGGTGATGAGATTGTACATCCCGCGGAAGTGCGGGGGTCGAGGCTTTTTAAATGCGAAGACCCTCCACAATCGCGAGGTGTGCAATCTCAGAGAATATTTTTTAAAAACCGAAGTGGGTATGCATCGCGATGTGGTGGCAGTGGACAAAGGACTCACCCCGCTCTCCATGGCTAAAGAGAACTGGCGCAAACCTGTAGTGCTTACTACGGAAGACCGCAAGGAGGTATGGCAAAGCAAGGAGCTTCACGGGCGCTTCTATCGGGCTCTTCATGAGCCCGGTGTAGATTTCTTAGCGTCCGTATCCTGGCTACGTTTTGGTGACCTTTTCGGGGAAACTGAAGGTTTCGTCTGTGCAATTATGGACGAAGTTATCCTGACGAATAACTACCGGAGACATATTATGAAGGACGGGACAGTTGACGTGTGTCGGGCATGCCACCGTCCGGGTGAGTCCATCAGACATATTATCTCTGGTTGTTCTCGTCTGGCTAACGGCGAGTACTTGCACAGGCATAATCAAGTGGCCAGGATTATTCACCAGCAACTTGCGTTGAAATATAAACTTGTGGACTCTGAGGTACCGTACTACAAGTATGTGCCCGACCCAGTTCTCGAAAATGACCATGTCACGTTGTACTGGGATCGGTCTATCATTACTGACAGGACTATTGTTGCCAATAAACCTGATATCGTAGTGATAGACCGATTAGCGCGCCGCGCAATGATAGTCGATGTTACCATCCCACATGACGTGAACCTCGTGAAAGCTGAGAAAGAGAAACAAATAAAATATCTCGACTTAGCACACGAGGTTGTCGACATGTGGAATGTGAGCTCGGCTATCATTGTGCCGATTGTCGTAACGGCCAATGGCCTGATAGCCGAAAGCCTCGACCAACATCTCTCGAGGCTCTCGTTAGGCGGTTGGATCAAGGGCCTGATTCAGAAGGCAGTACTCCTTGATACGGCTCGCATTGTGAGGAGGTTCCTGTCTCTGCAGCCCTAACCACCGGTAGCTTGGACCCTGCTCCCGACACCGGCGGCCATCTATTTTTTATATTTTTAAATGTTTTTTTTATATTTTTATTTGAATTTAAGAAATATTTAAAAATGTAAACAAATAAGAAAATAAATAAATAAACGAAAATAATAATAATAAAATTGTTTATTCACCAACAAAAGTTACAGAATATGTAAAACAATACAAATGTAGCAAAAACTGTACAATAATTAATATAACCCTGTCTCTTAAACTAGGATCACCTGTATTTTAAGAGACAGTGTTCGGCCGAGCAGTTCCTTAAACATAATTTAGTACATTAAGTAAACGGTACTGAGGTAAATCAATATTTTTCATATTAATATAGATTTGTTATGTGAAGTGTATAGGTGTGCATGTGATAAGAGTTGAGTACATACGAGTGTGTGTGAGGGTGTGTGCGTGCGTGCTTGTGTGAGTGTGTGTGTGTGAGGGGGTGTGTGTGTGTGTGTATATGTGTGTGTGATAGATGTAGTTTGTGTGACTACGAGTTTATGGTTGAGGAATATAGGCGTGTGTGTCCTTATAATATAAATGTATGTTAGACAGTGAGTACATGTGTTATTAGGTGATGTATGTGAGTAAAGACTCTGTGTAGGCATAGTCCTTTTGCAATAGCCACTCTGTGAGTATGGGTTTAAGTTTATGTACGTTTAAATTTATAATATTTATTTGTGAGTTAATTTTTTGGTATATGTGTGTACTTAGTGTGTAGAATTGGTGTGTTGCGAAGGTAGTTTTGTGCTGGGTTCTTGGAAGAAGATTTACTCGCTTATTTGGATTTGGCGGAGGCAGGCCGACATGTATTCTAAGAAGTGATCTGAGCACATAGAGTTGCCGTACTGTCAGAACTTTACAGTCAGAGTACAACTCTGTTGTTGGGTACTTGTAAGGTTTTTTAGTCATAACTTTGAGAATGGCTCTCTGTGCTCTTTCCACTCTCAAAACACTAGTTTTGGTTGCCTCACCCCACGCAGTTATGCAGTAACCAAGAACTGACTGACACAGGGCATAATAAACCATCTTCAGTGTGTCAAGATTAGCCGAATCCCTAAGGGACTTAAAGATGTGAATAAGGCGCATTGTTCTTGTGGTGACTGCTTCAATTTGTTTGTCCCATCTTAGGCCACTATCAATCTGCACTCCAAGGTACTTTGCACTGTCAGCTCTGGTGAGTGCTCGACAGACACAGCCTTCGTTTAAATTAGGGCATGAGTGAGCAATAATAGAGAAAGTATGAGAAGGTGCAGTGTTCTGTCGGATTGCGAAAGGGACGTATGTTGTTTTGCTTAGGTTGAGTGTTAGGAGGTTTAAACAAAGCCATTTCATTATTTTGCACAAGGCATGTTCTGCGGAAGCCTTGACCATATCCCATGTAGGTCCGTAGACAAGTATCGCGGTATCATCAGCATACGCATAGATGTTACAGTTGGTAAGACACATCCTGCACAGGTCGTTTACATAAATTAGGAAGAGTGTAGGTCCAAGGATGCTTCCCTGAGGAACGCCATAGGTTACTGGTTCCTCGTCACTGAAGTGTGCGTCAATTTTGACCACTTGTGTTCGATTTTTGAGGTAGTTTTTGAACATCTCAAGTGGTACTCCTCGAACACCGATGAGTTCCAGTTTAGCGATTAGTTTGGGAACAGAAACAGTGTCAAATGCTTTGGAAAGATCAAGTAAGATAGCCATACATTTTGATTTACCATCCAACTTTCTGGCAACCTGTTGCGTGAGATCCAGCACGGCATCTTCTGTCGACACTCCTTGCCGAAATCCGTACTGATTCTCAGCAATTATTTTATGTTTGTCCAGAAAGCTCTTCAGACGTTTGTTTGAAATTTTTTCTAGAATTTTAGAGAGCGCTGGAAGGACTGATATTGGCCTGTAATTATTGACACTGCTTCTGCTCCCTCCCTTGTGAACAGCCTTTTTGAGAGCATCCGGAAATACACCTGTTTGGAAGCAACGGTTGCAGAGGAACGTTATTATTGGGACCAGAACATGACGACTCCTCTTAAGCAGTATAGATGATATTCCGTCCCATCCCACAGCACAGTCATCTCGCAACTGAAGTATAATAGACTCCACTTCTGCTTCGTCAGCCTCCAGTAATACAAGAGAGTCGGCTGGGGAGATCAGAGAGCGGTCATGATCTAGAGTGGAAGGATAAGGATTACTGATGGAGGTGGTTGTACGTGCCTGTGACATGATTTCTGCAGCCATATTTTTGCCTACATTGCTAAAAAAGAGATTCACATCATTTATTGATGATTTCGGGTCGTCTCGTAGTTTGATCAACTCTGAGGCACTGACATTTGCCTTATGTGTACTTGTGATATTTTTTATTGTTTTCCACATGTTTTTGGGATTATTTTTAGCTTTTTCTAACTCACTTTTTTCGTAAGCTATTTTTAATTGTCTAAGCAAGTTATTACAAAAGTTCCTATAGCGTGTATATGTGGTCTTTAGAATTTGATTACTTGGAGCCTTCCTTGTTTTCATATGCATTTTGTCCCTATTTTTAATACATCTCAAAAGCCCAGGAGTCATCCATGGTTTTATTGTTCTTTTTTGTCTAGGTATTTTAACTAATTTTGTATGTTTTGAGATAACTGATTTAATAATACTAATAAATTTCGTCATACATTCGTTTACATCTTCAGTTTGGTATATAACTGTGAAGTCCGCATCTTCTAGCTCAAGTATAATGGCATCATAATCAAAACGGGTGGTGACTTGGCAAATTTTCCGTGGTGGAGCTACGTTAGCTATAGACAAGAGGACAGGTTTGTGGTCTGTAATATGTGATTCCAGCACTAGTGTGGTTGCACGTAGGTTTGACTTAAGAAGTAAGTGATCGATGCAGTGCTCCAGTCGGGTAGGAAAAAGGTGTGTTGGCGTGAGCCCATAAGAGGCATTGATCATAAGATATTCTAAGCTCCGGTCGTTTCTATTACTTAGGCTTATATCGATATTTAGATCGCCTACGAGAACAACACTAGTACAGGAGGATATTTTATCATATGTTTTACAAAGGCTTTGTGTGAATTTATCAAAATTTTCTTTTGAATTAAGCGATGGAGAGCGATAGACGGCAAGAACAGCTAAGCTTTTATCGATCTGACAAACAAGACAGTTCCCGCCCTCAAAAATCGGCTCCCACACAGAACCCTGCAAACCTTGTTTCTTGTAAATTATTACACCATCATTTTGGTTAGTATTTCTAGAAGTCGAGTGAGGCTCAAATCCGTCTAAAACAGGTAGGTTATTGACTTTACTAAGCCAGCATTCCGTCAGAACAACAATGTCGAAATCGATTGTTGAATTCGAACAATGTTGAATTCCTATGGAGAATTCCTGTTTTATGACTTAGAATCGAGATCGGAAGTGGATGGAAAGCCTTTCGACAATTATGATATTTAACACTGAATAATATGCTTTGAATGCAAGTGTTACAGATTTTTTATGAAATAAAACTTTTTTTTTAGTTTTAAATAATGATTTATTGATTTTCTTCATTTTCGATGTCTTCTCTTAATAAAATACTGTCGAGAAACTGAGCAGGTGGAGATATATAATTTTGATGCCGGCTCATCCAAGATACCAGACAATAATGTAATACACTCTATAACTATAGTGGTGTGAGTCCTCTGATCAAAGCTGTCTCATGTGATGACGAAATGCCTAGTATCTTCACTAACTTCTAGGTACAGTAAAAGTACCGTTCGGCTGAATATGTTGTCCATAATAAGAGCGAGCCTGTTTAATCTAAAACGCGTTCTCAGAAATAATTTAATATTAATTAAAATATTAACTCTCTAATGATGTTTTTTAACTCTCTATCTGTCTCTAACGATTCTCAAATTATAAAAATAAAAAAATTACGTCTACGTCCATTTTTGCGGGAATGGGGGCCAATTTCACAAAAGTAATTAAAATCGTTGATAAATAAAACTAATTACTCTCTAACGATTTTTCTTTTCTCTCTAACTCTCTCTAACGATTCTCTAACCATTAGCATTACCAAAAGTTGAGAATAATTATATCGGGGGCAAAATTCACAGAGGTGGGCTAATGTCACGCTCTCAGAAATTATTTAATATCAAATAAAATATTAACTCTCTAACGATTTTGTGTAACTCTCAATCTCTCTCTAACGATTCGCAAACGATTAAAAAAATAAAATTACGTCTAAGTCCATTTTTGCGGGAAGGGGGGCCAACTTCACACGAAAAATTAAATTTTTTTTTACATAAAAACTAATTACTCTCTAACGATTTTTCTTTTCTCTCTAACCCTCTCTAACGATTCTCTAACGATTAGCATTAACAAAAGTTCATAATAATGAAATCGTTCGGCTAAATTCACGGAGGTATTCCGCACACTATTAGAGTCTGGCAAACGAAAGTTGAACCAGAAAACACGCGCGAAATTTAAAAAAACAAGACTGTTTATCCCTGCACATAGTGCAAGAACACGTGTTCATAATTGAAACTTAATTTCATTTAAATAAAATAAAAATTCAAGTATCAACAAGTCATATCGCACTATGTACAGGGATAAACAGTCTTGATTTTTTAAATTTCGCGCGTATTTTCAGGATCAACTTTCATTTGCCAGACTCTATAAGGCGATTAACACACGGCACTGCGCACCGCCGCGCCGCGGTCTCTACCGGTGCGACGACGACGACGCGGTCGGGCGGTGCGCGGTGTACGTGGCTACGTGGGTTAGGCATCAGCGGATTTAATAGAGGCTAATGCGACATGAGACCACAGAACATTAATACTCAAGAGCATGAGACCGCCTACCGCAGCGGTGCGCGGTGCCGTGTGCCAATCGCCTTAAGGGGGATGCGCTAGGGTGGCCCGCGAACTTCAAATTTTCTTACGATTTTTGCAATTTGCAGGTCAGTATCAGGTTGTATGTTGATCTAAATATTATTAGCGCTCGTAACAAATATTGATTTACAGAATTAAAATCAGCAATACAACTCTCTAAGCTCATGTAAGTTATTTCATGAAATCATGACATTTGGCACTTTCATGAACTTAGAGAGTTGTATTGCTGATTACTAAAAAACAGAATAAAATAAATATTTAAGGAGGCTCCCATACAACAAACTTGAGATTTTTGCTCGTTTCTGCTCGGTATTGATAACGGCAATAGGTAGACGCTTGAAATATTCACAGAATATTTAGTTACATGCCAAATGTCATGATTTCATGAAATTGTCATTCAATGCACTTACTGAACTTGGAGAGTTGTATTGCTGATTCTAATGTTTATAATTCTGTAAATCCATATTTGTTATGGTCGCGAATGATATTAAGATCAACATACAACCTGTTACTGACCTGCAAATTGCAAAAAACGTAAGAAAATTTTAATCTCTCGGGCTACTTTGAAGCTTTCGCCTTAAGCACAGAGCACTATAGAATAGTGGCACTTCACATCGATATTCTATTCGGTATTCGCATTTTTTACTGTGTTTGATTCGGCTATATCGTGTAGAAGTCCGAATAACTCGAACACACCGTCCAATGTCCGTCCACGTACATACGTCCAATACGGGTTCACTTCCCAGTTCTAGTTCCATACATTTTCTCTAGGTATGACACTGATACTGATATCCGAACGTAAATGTCAACCTGTGGTTCTCCACTACTTATATTTTATCTGTTGTCATTCACGATTTCGCGAACGCACGTCTCGTGAACTGACTGATACGATAAAAGTATCGAATTGTAGAGAAATGTGAATAAACAGTGCTTGTTGCAATCAAAAGTTGCATCAAAATGTATCGTAAAATAGTGTGGTGTTATGTATTTGTGTTGACGTTGTTGGATATATCGCTGAACACCAAGTTGTCAGCCCAGGGAAAGAGCCATGGTAAAATCGATTTAAAAAAATACTAAATTTATGTATTTGTTTTTCTCTGCAGTCCCCCTAATGATTACCGCAGATTTGCAGGGAAAAGTAGTGAGGTAGGTCAAATAAAAAGTGATGTGGAATAGCAACAATAATTTGGCAGGTTCGTCGTGAGGCGGTAGTGTGGGGCGATGTTATTTTAGATCGGGGCCGAGGCGCGCTTGTTTGTCGTTTTTCTTCAACTATGTGTATGGTATTTTAGTAAGTTGAGAGACGCTAGGGAGCCGGCGAGCTCGCTTGCGGGGGGTGCGCGCTGCGCGTTCACTGCGCGACGCGCTTAGCAGATGTGCACGCACATTGTGACCCCCCATAAAAATACCCACATACTGAATTTATGTACCTGCTATGCTAGGGCAACTGAAATAAATATTTAAAAAAAAAATGTAGGTTTACTTCCGTTGTGTATTTGCAATACTTGAAAAACAAAGGTATTTAAATAACATGACCCCATAATGTAATGTTAACAGTTAATTTTATTTGCAGGTGTCACAGTACACGATTCCCTTATAGAGGGAATAACATTTCAGGTAAGCAAATTAATGTACTATAGCAATTAATTTTAGACTATATCAACAATTTTTTCATAAAATTTGTGAGCACTGCTGACATGCAAATCTTTGTTTTATTTATTCTTCTAACCTCAGCGATTGCCAAAGAATTCTATTTTATCACAATAACCTGTTTGTGTTCATCTACAAATCACCTCATTCTATATTGTACTGTAATCAAATCATTTAAATGTCATCTTCTGATAACAATGTGATACATGAACACATTAGTAATACAAAGCTTATCCTATAATCTCTGAGCACACAAGCCTTCTCATACATAAATCCTTGACAATGTTCTATCATTGATAACATTTACTCATAGTCATTTACTTTGCTTTCCTTCAATACTAGAGACAGAACCAAAACTAAACCTCAATGTGTGTCACTAAATATAAATAATCATTTAACTAGTGATGATGAAACATATAGTTATATTATATAATAGTAATATAAATATATAACATGTGGGTTCTGCATATGTGTCACTCTGCTATCAGTTATTAGTGTTGTTTCCTTGTGGCTACTATTCCTGGCCACTTCCTCTGCGGCACTAGCTCTAGTGTTGTGGTCACTCACCCCTGCCCTCACAGGCGGCTGTTCTACTGATAACTGTTCAACCTACACTGTTCTACTGATAACTGTTCAACTGTTAAACCCCTTCTAAGGGTGTTTAGGATTAGTGTCATATGCACAATAAATGATATCATTATCTTAATTATAAGGTTATTACTGAGAGAAGAGAGTGTGTTACTTGAGGACATCTATCATCATAACTCATAAAAATAATAGTTATGAAGTTCTCCAGTTGCATACATAACCTGGGTATAATACATCAATGAATGGTTGAAGCAGACACCTCTCAAAAGTACCTGCCAGTTTTAGTAAACTATAACAATTGAATGAAACAGCAAATGCTATAACAGTGGTATCTAAGTGGTCCACCCTTGTGTGTGTGCAGCGCCATATTAAATTATACATATTTTGTTTTCCTTGAACCCTAACAGGACAATAGTCAGACAACACCATTGCTGTTTATTGAATTCCCCACGGAGGAAAAAGACCATACTTTAATTGAACAGTTAAATCATAGGATGCGCTATGTTTCTACATTATTGATATAATTCATGTTTACTATGCATACATAATACAGTATACATTTATTTGAGAATAGAATTTCTGCAGAGCCCTGGTTCTAGGTTAGTCTAGTTACACTGTATGGCCTCTGTGTAAGTGGGGCTTCACCTCCACAAGTCACAATATATGCCTGGAAAATAGCAGTGATTAGTTGCTAACCACTTGTTGGACATAGATCTAAATATATCACTAAACTTTATTATTTCCTATTGTGCTTTAAGGAAAATTTTGTCTTAAAAACTTAAATTTGATGATGTTGTCGAAAGGAGGGTTATGATTTTGACCGGTATGTATGTTAATCTGTTCCCTCATAATTGTAAACTACTTATCATAATTTGACAAATGAGGTATCGTTGGGAGTGTCTTGATCATAGTTGAAGCGTATTGAAAAAGGTATAAACAAGGCATTACAAACAGACAAATTAAAAATCCGGAGTCACACGTAATCTGTTCGATTCATGCCCTGAGATGACGACGTGTGACTCCGGATTTTCGACCGACTTCAAAAATAAGGAGGTTCTCAATTCGTCTGCATGTTTTTTTTTTTGTATTTTTACGCGATTTTTCTGCCAATTAGAATTGATTCTTTTTTTGTTTGGTAGTTCATGCTTCAGTCAGAGGTGGTCCCATATAAATTTTATGAACTTTGCTTGCTTAATCAATAATCATTTTTTAGTCGTGTAACTTATGTGGTGAATACAAAGTTCGTAGGTCGCTATGTTATGTCAAGAGGCGTACAAATAAATTGCGTAGTTTTTGAGTTAGCTTCAATAATACGTATTTTTCCCACTTAGCCTTAGACCCTGTGACAAAATTTTTGACGTAGCGAGTTCAAATCTGGCTGGAAGACGCCTTGAGCGTGTAGGTACAAGATTTCATTTCATTTTAAGTTTTTAAATGATGGGTGGCCACCGCCTCTTTATCACATTTATTTGCCTTTGCACCACTACGTTTGAGACACAATTATACAGTGTGTCTGGACATGGACTAGCGACAGTCTAAATACTTAATTATAAACTATTCTTAAATTACAATTTGAATGTTTTTTTTTTTTTTTAAGATTAACTCTTGGGTGAACAAAAATCATGGAACTCGCGTCATCGTCACGCTTGAAGTGATTTGTTTTTTTGAGAGCCATCTACCGTCTACCGTTTGGATTACGTTGAGGTTACGCATTGTAGTTTTCACTTCTATCGTCAGTCCCCAAAGAAAAAAAAAAGCGGGGTTCCGCTTGCGCATTGGCTATGTTCAAACAACAATAACTTTGTGAATTTTATGTTGTACTAGCTTCCGCCCGCGGCTTCGCCCGCGGGGTATGTCGACAAAAGGTGGCCTATGTCCTTCCCTGGGATGCCATATCTCTCCTTGCCAAATTGTATCTAAATCTAAATATCGCTCAGTGGTTTAGGCGTGAAAAGGTAACTAACATACAGATAGACAGAGTTACTTTCGAATTTATAATATTAGCATGGATAGTTAGCTCAAAATTTGTCGATCTAGTAACAAAATAAAAAAGTCGTCGGGGGGGTGTTTTCGTAGTAGGTAATTAACATTATTGGTTGAATTGTACAATTTTTCATTATTCTTTTTGACTTTCACAATTTTTTTCAAAGTTATGGAATTGTGAACTTTATAATGCATACGGTAGACGATATTGCTTTTCGCATAAGCCTATTTTTATCTCAGTATGACTAAAACTTTGAGAGATATGATTTTTTTGTACTCGCATAGAGAATATTTCAACAAACAAACAAAATGGCTGCCACATAGCGGGGAAGTGTATTGGACCCAAGCTTGGAGTGTAATTTGTACTTTAAAATAGTTTATATTTAAATATTTAACATCGCTTTATCGATTTAATATCGCTAGTCCATGTCCGGACACACTGTATATGGATAATGTATTAAGTTCCCGTCACAGTCATTTACATAGCAGGTAGTGATATTCAAATTTGTGTGCGGTAGGTACTAACAATAAAAAAGTGAAAAATAAAAACATTTTATCAAAAAAAAACACTAAAATCTGAAAAGTGAAAAGTATTTCGGAAGTCGAGCCAAAGACACCGACCGACTTCCGAAATATTAGTTATTTATTAGTGTTTTTTTTGTTGTAATTAGTTGGCGTTTTTGTCGTACCTAGTTGAGTTTTAGTTTTTATAACTTTTATTATTGTAATTTGTCTGTTTGTAGTTATTTCTTCTGCCACCAAAGGTTGAGTGATGTTGTTGATGTACCCAGGAATGGGGCAAGGAGACAGGCGCGGAGGGCGCGGGGCGCGGCGGGCGTGCGGTAGCGGCGGGCTCGCTGGCGCTGTCGCCGCCGGCGCTGGAGTTCGGGCGCGCGGCTCTGGCGGCGGCTCACGCGCTCACCGTCACGCTTACCAACACTGCCAACACGACCATGCACCTGGCCTCTGTGGCCGGCACCACGCCCGACTTCCACGCCTCCTTCTTCGAGTCTAAGGTACACACGCTTGACACTTGCTGCAGCAGGACTCGTCTGCTGGAGCTATGTTGTGCTGGTTGAACAGGACATATCGTTTAAACTCTGGGCTTACAATGCGACGGCGATTAATGTCGTCACTATAAATCTCCAGTTATATGGGTCAAAATCGTTGAAGATTTTAAGACTCCAAAACAATATCTCACCTACATGTAAGTACTAGCTGTGCCCCGCGGTTTCACCCGCGTAGGTCTCGATCCCGTGGGAATATAGGAGTAAGACGTATCCTATGTCCTATTCCAGGTCATGGTCTACCCGTGTGCCCATCCTCTCCTCTCTTAGAGTAGGAAAGGTCGCGGCGGCGCGGCGCCAGCATCGAACGGTTCGCGTATTACAATTTTAAAATCGTGATAACTTCGAAATTATATGTCCGATTCGAATGAATTAAAAAGTATTTTACTGCTACATAAATACCCTTGATATTAAAACTATTTATTTGAATAAGAATTAATATAATTTCGATAAAACTCCTTCGCAAATAATGCATTAATTTCGAACTAATTTGATTACCTACCATAAAAAAGGGTGTAGTTACGTTCAGAAACATCTGGGCATGGCTAACATCAGTGAACATTAAAAAGTTGCCAAAAAAGTCAGTTTATGTAAAAAGAGTATTGTAGCGTACTCTATTAGTAGAGTACACCTACAAGAAAACTAGTACAATACTCTATTTTAGAGTACGGTTCGCAACCCTTCCGGCACCCGTCAGACAGACATCAATCAATCTGCCTAACCACGTCCCAACTATGTTGGGGTCGGCTTCCAGTCTAACCGGATGCAGCTTATACATGAAGCAACTTCCTATCTGACCTCCACAACCCAGTAACTGGGTAATACGATACCCCTTGGTAAGACTGGTTGTCAGACTTTCGGGCTTCTGACGACCCGTAACGACTGCCAAAAGATCTATGAATGACAGCCGGGACCAACGGCTCAGACAGACATGAAAATAATACATACATATACGACAACTTTAATAACGAGATGTATTGCATATTTTTTAATTCATTTGTGTGTTTGAGTTAAAAAAGCAGCTGTCGCTAGGAAAGAAGTTCGACCGTGACATAATGTTTGTGCCGCACCGCACCGAAAGCTACACATTGCCCGTCCGCTGGTGCTGCTGATACGCGCGCCCTCTGCCCTCACTCCCGCCACGCTCTCGATAACACTGATAAGTGATACTAGCCAAGGAAGTCTTTGTTTCCTACAACAGTAGCCATTGTTCTAAGGCACGCCTATTATGTTAGTGTGACGTAGACTAGCTAACCTACTAGTCACACCAGTTTTTTTTGCGTCGTTTATTATTATCTGTGTCTAAATATATCAAATCATTGCTAGAAGTCGATTACATGTGAAAACGAGAGTGAACGGCGGTTTTATACACAACTAGATTCCGCCCGCGGCTTCCCCCGCGTGGATGTGGGTTATTATTTGTTTATTGTTTATATATTAAAACCTTCCTCGAAAACTCACTCTATCCATTGGTGATAACGGCATGAATCGGTGCAGTAGTTTTTGAGTTTATCGTGAACAGACAGACAGACGCGGCGGAGGACTTTGTTTTTATAATATGTAGTGATGATAATAATATGTAGAACGTTCGGTCGTTCGTTCTGCAGCTTTAGGTACTAGGATCAAAACACTTTATAGAAAGTGATTTTATTCTCAAAATCGAAATGTAAACGATTTTTTAACCGACTTCTGCAAAAAGGAGGAGGTTCTCAATTCGTCTGTGTTATTATTTTTAACCGACTTCAAAAAAAGGAAGAAGTTATAATTCGTATTTTTTTTTTAATGTTTCTTACCTCAGAACTTTCGACTGAGTGAACCGCTTTGATGATTCTTTTTTTATTTGAAAGCTGGTGCTTCCCGTGTGGTCTCATATAAATTTTATTAACTTTGCTTGCGTAGTTTTTGGGTTAGCTTCAATATTACGTATTTGTTAAAGTCATTTATTTGCTTTAAATATGGTAATACAAAGGTGGTAGATAAAAACAGTACTCTTGTGCGATGACACATTTCGCCATATTTTGGCATGCAAATATTAAATTTAAGCAATTATCTATAGGTAAGTAGGTACCTAAGAAAATATTTACTAAACATGAAATTATTTAAGTAGGTACTTACATCAATCTTCAATGTCCACAACACAACTAAATAACAAAATATATATTTTAATGTAAAGGTACATAATGGCGCAACATAACAAAATTATATTACAACTATAATGCATTCCTGTAATGATAGGACCGACAAGAAGTTTTTTTTAGAAATTCACCTATTGAATAATAACCAGGGTTGGTATAAAACAAACAAGTTGTTTTAAAACACGTATTTTAAACAATGTTTAAAACATTTTGAAATAAAACAATGTTTTTTATTAAGTGTTTAAAACATTAAGAAAAAAACATGGTTTTAAATAGCGAATCATAGAAATTAATGAATATCATAAAATGTTTAGGACCTGAAATAGCTCGAAAAGAAATTAAAAAGGTTAGATAGTAGATTAGATTATTAGATTTGGCATATAAAATAAAAAAATAATAAATAATAATAATAAATATTTTTGGGGTTTCCCCTTAATTAAACACAGTCCATTTTACCTATGTAGGTATATCTAAATCTATACTTCGTAGCCGGTAAAGAAGTTCCGTTCCGTCGCTTGTCGAAAGGAGGCAATTCCCCGCAATTGTTTTGGGGACTTCTTTTTTCTTATTTAAATAATATACTTTTAGATAAACATATACTTGATATTACTTTTTATTAAAAAAAAAATAAGATAACGTAATTCCCCGTAAAAGATCTAACATCAGAATCGCAATTCGCAACGTACGTATGTAATTGATTCAGTATCTGTTACTTATTTAGATTGATTAGAAAAAAAAACAAGCAGACAGATCAGATAGATCAGATCGTACTTATAATAACTTGTATGATATTCTGATCGATTACTTTATGTAGTCTAGAAATGAATTATATTAGGTCTGATCGATATGTGTTGATAATAAATCGCACAAAGGAAAAAAAACAAAAAAAACTGTTGTTTAAAACATTTTGAACTGTTTGTTTTATAAAAAATGAAAAAAAATGTTTTTTTTCCAACCCTGATAATAACTATTTGAAATGAGGCATTTTTTTTAGTACTACGCAGAATTTTTTGTAAGGAAGATCAGTTATAAAATTTGGAATTGAATTATAAATAAGAGGCGCCATATACACGCAACTGCGTCGGTATAGTTCAATCCTAGGAACAGGCATTTTTAATAAAATATATTGTGTGGCTTTTCGTTTATTCGTATTATTATTAAGTTCAAAAAGTGAATAATTTGTTTTAACAAACTTCGATTTCATAAATATAAACGCAAGGAACTGTGAGAAGGTTGTGTGATTTATACACTGACCTGCAGGAATCAGTCCAGTCCATATTGAAAATTGCGCGTACGCATTTTTTTTGTGCTAACAGAACTCTAGAAATTGCAGAAGAGTTTCCCTAGACAATGATACCATACCGGGTGATAGAGCAAACATAAGCGTGGCGTAATATACCATTAAAGCCGGATCTTATCCAGATTTGTTAAGACACTTTGACGAGAAAGCGTAACAATCAAACAAACAAACACACTTTCGTATTCATAATATTAGGAGAGTTTTGTTAATATATAGACTAAAATAAGCTAATTATATTTCACACACTACACACCCTCACTCTTCACACTCCCACCCATACTCACACATATCACACGTATTCGCGCGCTTTGGCCCTGTTCTAGGCATATCAATCATTTATTTGCTGTGCTGTTTGTATAATTTTAAGTTACCTTTTACCTTTTATTTTTAATTTTGCATAGTACATTGTCTACATTTCAATTGCATATAAGATAATGATAAGTGGAAGCGCGGAGTCTCCTAACACAAGCAATTCTTTGCTTAAAAGGTGATCTCCAACAACACATTCTATATGTCCTTTGTAATTGAAATAAACATTTTAATTAATTTTAAAAAAAGCAGTTTCTCTAGATGTCTCATTTTTAACTTTCTTTAATGCAAAAACAAACCTATTGATTTTCATACATATTTCATCGATATGCTGCTTCCAGGTGAAATGTTCATCAAGTGTTATACCAAGAAATTTTGTTTTATGTAATTGTTCTACTATTAGATCTCTATGCGATATTTTAAAGTGGATATATTTACTTTTCTGCGTTTTGAAATGGATTATTTTAGTTTTTTCTACGTTGACTTTTAAAGCGTTGTTATCTAGCCAAGTAATAATTTTACTCAAAATGTTATTTATATCAGACTCATATGATTCCTCATATTTCACCAAGGATAACCGTTGTGTCATCAGCAAACAGAACACAGTCCTGTTATAGAGCTTGAGGGAGATCGTTAACATATACAAGGAATAGTGGTGGCCCTAAAATGCTTCCCTGTGGAACTCCGAAGTAATTTTGTCGGGGCTGGGAGTTAAAGTCGGTGATAATATTTACTTTTTCATCAAATTTTGTGATTCTCGTGATCTGAATTCTGTTTGATAAATAAGATTTGAACCATTCGAGGGCTGGACCTCTTATACCCATTTTACTCAGTTTATCAATAAGAATGGAGTGATTTACGTAATCGAAAGCTTTACTAAGATCTAAAAACAGAGTTGAGGTTGTATCTTTCGAGTTGATGTTATTTAGGATCGATTTGACTAAGTTAAACGCTGCCAATGAGGTGTTTATTTTTCCTAAAACCATATTGCTGTTTTGCAAGCATATTATACTTGTCCAAAAAAGAAAGGACTCTCTTGTACATTACTCTTTCAAAGACCTTTGATAGAATTGGTATCAGCGCAATAGGTCGATAATAATAATTATTTTTGTCTGTTTTAGATCCTTTTTTGTGCATTGGTTTTATTTTAAATATTTTGAGCTTTTCCGGGAAGCAGCCTTGTTCTTATGTTAAATTTATAATATATATAGATAGATAAGAGGCTCTGCTATGTATTGAGCGATTTGTTTTAGAAGATCTGTAGATATATCATCATAGCCAGACGACTTAGTGTTTTTTAATGATTTTATGATGCTAAAAATTTCAGCAGGATTAGTATGGTCGTTGCTTTTAAAATTTAGGTCGTAAGTGTGGTTTTATAAGGTTGCGTTGTTTTCAACAATATCTATAAAAAAATTGTTAAATAGGTTTGCGATATCCAAGCCTGCCGTTGCAGTAATGTCATCGCCAACTATACTATTAATATATTCTCGAGTCTTTTCGTTTCCTGTACTGTGTTTAACAATATCCCATGAAGCTTTACCCTTATTTTTGGATATGCAATGTTTTTCAAGATTGCAAGATTGTAAGTTATGAATACATTTTCTTAACATATTAGAATATATTTTGTTTTCATTGGTTTTAGAAAGATAATATTTAAATCTTAATGTTCGTTTAGTGTTACTACTCTTTTTAACTCCTTTTGTTATCCATTTTAATTTACTATATTTGAACTGTTTTTTAACTTTTATGAGAGGGAAACATAATTTTATGAAATAAAGTTACTGTGTCATGAAAGTTATTAAAAGCAAGAATAGTGTCGGAAATGTTGTAACCATCGCTAAAAGATAATTTACTCATGCATTCAATGAATTTATTGACATTGTCTTTATTTCAGGTCATTTACGGCCATGAAGTAATAGCCTGATATGGGTTTTTGATTATATTTGAATTTAACAACTTGCGCTGTATTATGATCAGATGCTGTATTATGATCAGATAAACAAACATTATAAGTTTTACCTGTTATATTTGGAATATTACTGATGATGTTAATAATACATGTGTTCAACCTGGTGGCTTCTTGAATGTGGCACCTCGCACCGCATACCATAATTTGAAATGAGTTCTTAAAATGTTGTACAATTAGTGTCATTATTTAAAAGGTTAATATTAAAATCTCCAGCTATTAATATTTTAATTTTTTTATTTTGGAGTTTCAGTAAGGTTTTGTTCAAGTTTAAAAAAAAAATATTGAGATTAGATGAGGGTGACCTGTATATACATATTATGATCACGTGTACAATTTTAATTTCTAATCCACAAATCTCATAGTGTTTATCAATGGAAAATTATTTTACTTCTTTTAATTCAGTACTTTGGAGATGATTTTTGCATAATATTAATATGCATGTTCCCCCTCGCCGCTGATCAGGCTGCGAAATAAATGGCACCAACATAGAAATCATTAAGTTTGAGGTATTTTTCTTCCCCTCTTATAACAAAGTGTTCGCTCAGGCATAACTCGTCTATATTTATATGAGATTCCCGCATCTCATTAATTGTTAAATCAATATCTTGTAGTTTGTTTAACCACTACGGTGTGCCCTGTCCTTCCTCGACATGAAAACATTTTTATTTCAATACTTAATTGTTCAAATTTTAATTTTTCTAAAATCCTAATGTACCTAATAAAGAATCACATGAAAATAAAAATAAACTATTTATACTGATTTTTGTAGTGCGACCTTAAAAGGCATAATACATCGCATCGGGGTATGAGATATAACGTGGTGAAGGGTGGGCGTTTTGGGGTCTGTCCTATGTAATTTTGACGTTCGAATCGAAAAGTAAGTTATATGCTTAGATTTTCTTAACAGGGAATGGTTTCCCTGCGCGAAAAATACTGCTTGTGAGTGCGTATTCGTTGGCGTAGAGCAGGGGTTCCCAACCTTTTCTTGGTCAGGGACCACTTTTATATTATTCTTTTTAGCAGGGACCACTAAGTAGGTATAATAAAAATAAACTGTAATAATCAAACTGAAACTTTAATTAAAAACTTAATAGGAAATTACATAAAAGAAATAATAATATTTTTAGGATAAACATCTGTAATTTTGTATTAATGTGATTTCTGTGCTTGCATCTTCTTCACGAGTTCGGCTATCCCAGGACTAATATTGTTACTCAAAGCTACACGCAAATCATCACTTACTTTCAAACGATTCCTCGCCTTGTTTTTAATTACCAACAAAGCAGAAAATCCTTGTTCACATAAATAAGTGGTTGAGAAAACCATAAAATAGCGCAAGGCGCGGCGGCCCGACGTACCGCCCCCTCCAACCGCGCTCTTCTCACTCACTGCAGAGCGACCAACGGCTCACCGCCCGCTAAATTTAAAATCGTTCGCGGACCACATTTTGGCTTCTGCGGGCCACTGGTTGGGAACCACTGGCGTAGAGCGACTAGAGTGAGAGCTTTGTTATTGTAGGTGTAAGAGAGAGATAACGTAGTAGGTAGAACTGGTATATACCGTCAAATGTCAAATTAACCGGTTAATTTCGCTCAACGGAATCGGAATTTGTAAAAGAACGGGTTCTCCCATTTACCGGTAACCGAAACCGCAATCGTTTCCGGTCTGGGGTCAATGACCGAAACCGGTTTAGAAAATTTACCGGTTTCCGAGCCCTGCTCGTAGCAACTTATGTACTATATATATATATATATATATACTATAAATATGTAGGTACCTACATATTTACGTAGATATTGTGCAATATTAGACGTTCCGAGTAGCGTTATGAAATGTGCGACATTTAGCTGAAATACAGGATGTATTGCGATGTGCTAATAGGTACTTTCAGAAACAAATTTTCTTCACTGTTGACAGGTTTCAGTGATGCTCGTAAAATATGAAAATTTGTTCTAATTTTAGAACAAACTGGCGTCTTCTAACCTACACAAATATTGCCTCGATAAGATACTAAAGACAAGACTTGAGCGGCTAAAACTTATTTTAAGTGTAAAATCGTTAGTGTTAGTCTAGTGTTTTCTTACTTGTTATTTTTTATATGAACGAATTCACATAGTAGAAAAGGTCAAATCATCCAATGACTTCTCCCGCTCTGGGCGGAGCGGAAGGGCGTGTCAGACTTTTACTGACTAAAACCCACCCGTGTTCCTTCAGTTGCCTGTTGCCAAGGTCCCGGTGTCCCTTTCGGACGAACCCGCGGGGTCCGCTAGGACCGATGCCTGCCAGGGCAACCCTGGCAGGCATCGGTCCTAGCGGACCCCGTCAATTGTGCTGACATCTCTTTGAGGCGCGCGTAGAACACGATGCGTCATCGACCCGGGCCTGATCCTAATCGGACGGCGAGCTACCTATTGCTCGCCGTCCGCAAGCCCGCGCCTATGGTGGCCGGGAATCCGCCTGGGATTCCCCATGCCCAGGGCGTCTCCAACGGCGGCGGTTAGGGGCGTGAGGGCGCAAACTTTGCCTCTCCCTCACGCGTTCCGCCTCCTCCTTCGCGAGCATTACTGCTTCGCAGAAGGAGGTGACTGCTTCCCATGCGCTCTCGCTGCGTACCATGGCCTGGACCAGAGCCGGACGCGAGAGGTCACCGCCGCCAATCGCCTCCAAGAGGACACGGCGGGGCTCCGCCCAAGCAGGGCAGACCTCCACCGTATGCTCCACCGTGATCAACGCCCAGCCTAAACCGCTGATCGTAGAGTCCTGCAGGCGTAGCATAAGCACCGTTTTGTCGACGGAAGAGTAGAAAAAAATCACGTTTCGTGCGGACAGTACGACGGCAGCAAAGTAGAAAGAGTCAACGGCACTTTTTACGAAATTCACTCTTGTACATAATTCGACTCAGAATTCTTTGTTTTGTCATAGGATTCTTTTTTCAAAATCAAATTGTCTTCACTAACTTAGACAAATGTCGGTTTTCAGTGTGATTAGGACAGTAAGGATAGAAAACTTTCTTCCGAAATAGTCTACCTACAAAAAGACCTAGACAAAGATCGTTAGAAATGAAAGATAAAATGATAGATTGTAGAAGGATTTCTACGGTGCGATGTCAAAAATGAAGAAACGAACTGTCACTTTGTATAGAAAAAGCTATGTATATTCTTCGTAGAGATAGAAAGCGTCATGCTACGCTGCCTTGGAGGGTGTGTTCTTTGTACGACGTAGGCATCCGATAAGAAAGGATTTTCCGAAATTCTAAAAGGGGGTTAAAAGGGTGGATTTCGTTTGTATGAAAAATCTTATTCCTTGAGTTAATAGACTTGAAACTGGCCAAGAATACTGACAATTATCTTGCAAAGGGTGGGCACCCTTTGCAAGATAATTTTCGAAACTTAATATCCCCGTTTAGGGAGTAGTTTAGAAAAACAAAAAAATACAAACATTATCATTTACTTAGATAAGTATTCTTGGCCAGTTTCAAGTCTATTAACTCAAGGAATAAGATTTTTCATACAAACGAAATCCACCCTTTTAACCCCCTTTTAGAATTTCGGAAAATCCTTTCTTATCGGATGCCTACGTCGTACAAAGAACACACCCTCCAAGGCAGCGTAGCATGACGCTTTCTATCTCTACGAAGAATATACATAGCTTTTTCTATACAAAGTGACAGTTCGTTTCTTCATTTTTGACATCGCACCGTAGAAATCCTTCTACAATCTATCATTTTATCTTTCATTTCTAACGATCTTTGTCTAGGTCTTTTTGTAGGTAGACTATTTCGGAAGAAAGTTTTCTATCCTTACTGTCCTAATCACACTGAAAACCGACATTTGTCTAAGTTAGTGAAGACAATTTGATTTTGAAAAAAGAATCCTATGACAAAACAAAGAATTCTGAGTCGAATTATGTACAAGAGTGAATTTCGTAAAAAGTGCCGTTGACTCTTTCTACTTTGCTGCCGTCGTACTGTCCGCACGAAACGTGATTTTTTTCTACTCTTCCGTCGACAAAACGGTGCTTATGCTACGCCTGCAGGACTCTACGATCAGCGGTTTAGGCTGGGCGTTGATCACGGTGGAGCATACGGTGGAGGTCTGCCCTGCTTGGGCGGAGCCCCGCCGTGTCCTCTTGGAGGCGATTGGCGGCGGTGACCTCTCGCGTCCGGCTCTGGTCCAGGCCATGGTACGCAGCGAGAGCGCATGGGAAGCAGTCACCTCCTTCTGCGAAGCAGTAATGCTCGCGAAGGAGGAGGCGGAACGCGTGAGGGAGAGGCAAAGTTTGCGCCCTCACGCCCCTAACCGCCGCCGTTGGAGACGCCCTGGGCATGGGGAATCCCAGGCGGATTCCCGGCCACCATAGGCGCGGGCTTGCGGACGGCGAGCAATAGGTAGCTCGCCGTCCGATTAGGATCAGGCCCGGGTCGATGACGCATCGTGTTCTACGCGCGCCTCAAAGAGATGTCAGCACAATTGACGGGGTCCGCTAGGACCGATGCCTGCCAGGGTTGCCCTGGCAGGCATCGGTCCTAGCGGACCCCGCGGGTTCGTCCGAAAGGGACACCGGGACCTTGGCAACAGGCAACTGAAGGAACACGGGTGGGTTTTAGTCAGTAAAAGTCTGACACGCCCTTCCGCTCCGCCCAGAGCGGGAGAAGTCATTGGATGATTTGACCTTTTCTACTATGTGAATTCGTTCATATAAAAAATAACAAGTAAGAAAACACTAGACTAACACTAACGATTTTACACTTAAAATAAGTTTTAGCCGCTCAAGTCTTGTCTTTAGTATCTTATCGAGGCAATATTTGTGTAGGTTAGAAGACGCCAGTTTGTTCTAAAATTAGAACAAATTTTCATATTTTACGAGCATCACTGAAACCTGTCAACAGTGAAGAAAATTTGTTTCTGAAAGTACCTATTAGCACATCGCAATACATCCTGTATTTCAGCTAAATGTCGCACATTTCATAACGCTACTCGGAACGTCTAATATTGCACAATATCTACGTAAATATGTAGGTACCTACATATTTATAGTATATATATATATATATATATATAGTACATAAGTTGCTACGAGCAGGGCTCGGAAACCGGTAAATTTTCTAAACCGGTTTCGGTCATTGACCCCAGACCGGAAACGATTGCGGTTTCGGTTACCGGTAAATGGGAGAACCCGTTCTTTTACAAATTCCGATTCCGTTGAGCGAAATTAACCGGTTAATTTGACATTTGACGGTATATACCAGTTCTACCTACTACGTTATCTCTCTCTTACACCTACAATAACAAAGCTCTCACTCTAGTCGCTCTACGCCAGTGGTTCCCAACCAGTGGCCCGCAGAAGCCAAAATGTGGTCCGCGAACGATTTTAAATTTAGCGGGCGGTGAGCCGTTGGTCGCTCTGCAGTGAGTGAGAAGAGCGCGGTTGGAGGGGGCGGTACGTCGGGCCGCCGCGCCTTGCGCTATTTTATGGTTTTCTCAACCACTTATTTATGTGAACAAGGATTTTCTGCTTTGTTGGTAATTAAAAACAAGGCGAGGAATCGTTTGAAAGTAAGTGATGATTTGCGTGTAGCTTTGAGTAACAATATTAGTCCTGGGATAGCCGAACTCGTGAAGAAGATGCAAGCACAGAAATCACATTAATACAAAATTACAGATGTTTATCCTAAAAATATTATTATTTCTTTTATGTAATTTCCTATTAAGTTTTTAATTAAAGTTTCAGTTTGATTATTACAGTTTATTTTTATTATACCTACTTAGTGGTCCCTGCTAAAAAGAATAATATAAAAGTGGTCCCTGACCAAGAAAAGGTTGGGAACCCCTGCTCTACGCCAACGAATACGCACTCACAAGCAGTATTTTTCGCGCAGGGAAACCATTCCCTGTTAAGAAAATCTAAGCATATAACTTACTTTTCGATTCGAACGTCAAAATTACATAGGACAGACCCCAAAACGCCCACCCTTCACCACGTTATATCTCATACCCCGATGCGATGTATTATGCCTTTTAAGGTCGCACTACAAAAATCAGTATAAATAGTTTATTTTTATTTTCATGTGATTCTTTATTAGGTACATTAGGATTTTAGAAAAATTAAAATTTGAACAATTAAGTATTGAAATAAAAATGTTTTCATGTCGAGGAAGGACAGGGCACACCGTAGTGGTTAAACAAACTACAAGATATTGATTTAACAATTAATGAGATGCGGGAATCTCATATAAATATAGACGAGTTATGCCTGAGCGAACACTTTGTTATAAGAGGGGAAGAAAAATACCTCAAACTTAATGATTTCTATGTTGGTGCCATTTATTTCGCAGCCTGATCAGCGGCGAGGGGGAACATGCATATTAATATTATGCAAAAATCATCTCCAAAGTACTGAATTAAAAGAAGTAAAATAATTTTCCATTGATAAACACTATGAGATTTGTGGATTAGAAATTAAAATTGTACACGTGATCATAATATGTATATACAGGTCACCCTCATCTAATCTCAATATTTTTTTTTTAAACTTGAACAAAACCTTACTGAAACTCCAAAATAAAAAAATTAAAATATTAATAGCTGGAGATTTTAATATTAACCTTTTAAATAATGACACTAATTGTACAACATTTTAAGAACTCATTTCAAATTATGGTATGCGGTGCGAGGTGCCACATTCAAGAAGCCACCAGGTTGAACACATGTATTATTAACATCATCAGTAATATTCCAAATATAACAGGTAAAACTTATAATGTTTGTTTATCTGATCATAATACAGCATCTGATCATAATACAGCGCAAGTTGTTAAATTCAAATATAATCAAAAACCCATATCAGGCTATTACTTCATGGCCGTAAATGACCTGAAATAAAGACAATGTCAATAAATTCATTGAATGCATGAGTAAATTATCTTTTAGCGATGGTTACAACATTTCCGACACTATTCTTGCTTTTAATAACTTTCATGACACAGTAACTTTATTTCATAAAATTATGTTTCCCTCTCATAAAAGTTAAAAAACAGTTCAAATATAGTAAATTAAAATGGATAACAAAAGGAGTTAAAAAGAGTAGTAACACTAAACGAACATTAAGATTTAAATATTATCTTTCTAAAACCAATGAAAACAAAATATATTCTAATATGTTAAGAAAATGTATTCATAACTTACAATCTTGCAATCTTGAAAAACATTGCATATCCAAAAATAAGGGTAAAGCTTCATGGGATATTGTTAAACACAGTACAGGAAACGAAAAGACTCGAGAATATATTAATAGTATAGTTGGCGATGACATTACTGCAACGGCAGGCTTGGATATCGCAAACCTATTTAACAATTTTTTTATAGATATTGTTGAAAACAACGCAACCTTATAAAACCACACTTACGACCTAAATTTTAAAAGCAACGACCATACTAATCCTGCTGAAATTTTTAGCATCATAAAATCATTAAAAAACACTAAGTCGTCTGGCTATGATGATATATCTACAGATCTTCTAAAACAAATCGCTCAATACATAGCAGAGCCTCTTATCTATCTATATATATTATAAATTTAACATAAGAACAAGGCTGCTTCCCGGAAAAGCTCAAAATATTTAAAATAAAACCAATGCACAAAAAAGAGAAGAGAAGAATACTTATCTAAGTAAATGATAATGTTTGTATTTTTTTGTTTTTCTAAACTACTCCCTAAACGGGGATATTAAGTTTCGAAAATTATCTTGCAAAGGGTGCCCACCCTTTGCAAGATAATTTTGGGGTTGGGGGTTGTTGAAGTTTTTAGAGGAAAGGACGCGGACGAAGTCGCGCGTAAAGTGCTATCCTAACTAATATTATAAATGTGACAGTGAGTTTGTTTGTTACGCTAAAGCAGAACTGAACGGATTAGGATGAAATTTCGCACATAGGCTACTTTTCATCCTCTGGATCGCGGACACAGTCGCGGGCAACAGCTAGTATCTAATAAAATATAGCTGTTGCCATGCATCAGTTAATTTGTAATTTTGTTTTAGTATTTTATCCATCAACACTTTCTCATTTTACTAGATTTAGTTTAATGAAACGACATATCACTGCCATTAAATTAGCATTTTGTCATATCACTAAACAGTTTTAGTAAGAAGACATAACAAACAAGAATATTCGACATCTACCGTGATTCCGTGAAATCCCTAGTTTCCTCATTTCCCTGCGACATATACATAATTATAAATTAAAGTCGCTTTTCGTGTTTCCCTGTATGTCCGCGTTGTTCTTCTAACATGAGATTTTTGATGAGGTTTTCACCATCGCGTCGTTTAGAGAATGTATTCCGGAAGGTTTATGTGTTTAATACTTACATTATAACTTTGTTTTGTCAAGCGGTAAAAACCGTAAAAATATACAAAATTGGAACACGTGTGGGTACAAATAGGATTTGTAATATAAATACGGGGCGAAACCTCGCGTTGTCCTGAAATAGAACACGTCATTGTGGTTTGTTATTTGTCACACATTATTACTATGTACTGAGTGTTACCATGTGAGGTTGTAACTGTTGTAAGGTCACCGGTCTGTTTTTCCATAACGTTCATATTTGGGCTGTGTTATTCGAACGCCAATCGATTACTTGGAGCTTTCAGCTCTCCTCTCTGTAGTCAACAACCTAGGGCGCATCTTACTATTAGGTATACCTAGCTCTGGTGAGATGTCAGCTGCAGTCTAGTCGAACCGAATAAAAAAAAATTGATCACAGAATGCGATTAATGTGCCGCTGGCGCATGGCGTCCGCAACCACTTATAAACCGGTATTCTAAAGATCGACTAGTTTTGAGAATTTCGATCTTCGGACTACCCAGTATTATTATTGCGATAGGTACTGAGAATTTCCTGATGGGAAAAACCGAATAACACATTGCCAGACCTGGGAAATGAACCCTGGACGTCATGCTGAGCAGTCGCGCTTGTGACTACTAGACCAACGAGGCAAAGTAATTCCTCCAATAACATGGTTGTAATCGGCGAGGGTTAGCTTCACAGACTTGATCTCTGACCTGGCATGCTGTACGCTCCTCATTACATATTCTTGAACAAACACTATTCAACTCCTCTGTTGTTTGCACTGCTCACTGCTCACACCCCTCACATACTGTTGTTATGGAGATTGCTCCCAAACAAAAACATTGACGTGACTCGTTAACATTATTGGACATGCATATTTATAGCGCTCGGCCAGTCGCCACCTCGCCACTGAACCACTAAGCAATCAATTTGGTTAACTTTAGGATGTATTACCACGGATGTTAAATTATGAAGTGACAAAACAAATATTTTCAACGCTTATACAGATCTAGTTTAAATTCGGTCGATTCATAATGATATTTATGTTCATGTTGTAAGTCCCCCGAGCCACTTGAATTAAGTTTTCAGTGCACTGAAACATTTTTTTAATGTTTACAAATTTTATTAATGTTTATAGAACGTTAATTGCATGAAAATCGCACTTTAAACTTGGGTGAGCTATCTAAACATTTCAGTGGCGCTTGTTTACTTTACCCGCGCCGACAATGTTTGACGCGTTGCCGTTGCTGTTAAAAATGTTAAATATGTTATTTACAACAACAAGGAATTTAGAAATGTCATGAAACAACTTATACGTAAACAACTCCGAGAAACCTATCGAATCGAGCGCTCGGAGAGTGTCCAGCCGCCGCGCTTGCTAAATCTACTGCTGAATAAAAACTTTATTACAAAAAAAACAACCGACTACCAAAAAAACACTACAAAGTGAAAAATAACTTTAATTTCGGAAGTCGGTGTCTATAGTTTTGAATGTTTGTTTTTTGCCACTGACTTCCGAAATTAAAGTTATATATTTCACTTTGTAGTGTTTTTTTGGAAGTCGGTTGTTTTTGTTTTGTCAAAAAAAACTCGCTTTTTAGTGGGTCATTTTGTAATTTATCTAAGTTACAATAGCCTAATGTCAACTGCTCATCACCTTTTACAAAATATTGCTTTTCCTGATGCAAAGACGTTAAGGCCGGGGTTTTCCAAGCTCCGTAGGTATTCAAAGCTTACCCCAGCCCCCGAAACGAATAGCGATACGTAACAACGAAGCGCGGGAGACGCGCGCGAACAGCGAACCGCTCATGAGTTTACGAACTCTACTTATAAGCCACAACTACGCATTCAATACAGTAAAACCAATATATACGAAGTCGCGAACACACTCGCAATTCATAAATCGGAACGTACTACACAATCAATAATAAACCTTATCTCATCAAACACAGCATGCATCGTACAATTTACTCACACGAAAACATCGCTCGCTATTGATGTGCTGTGCAAAAGCCATTTATTTTTCATATACGCTAGTGATTGACTAAATCGGAAAGTTATCGATTCTCCCATTTATTGTATTAAAATTTTTGGGAATTCCTGAAAATAACATACATAAAAAACGATATAAATATAATAATATGATATGAATGAACAAAAAATAGCTAAAAAAATATATTAAGTACATCAAAAAATTTAAACACTTATGAGAAAATCAAAATGAGTAAATATAAACTTTAATAGTAATATAAATTCATACGGCAATCGAATCGAAGGTCGAACGGAAAATAATACTTTGTGGTTGACGAAAGGTTTAAAAGAAAGACGATATCATTATTAGACTCCTTCACTGTTATTTACATAGCAGGTAGTAACTTGTATGGGGTAGGTACCACCACTAAAAAGTGAAACATAAAAACTTTTTCCAAAAAAAACAACCGACTTCAAAAAAAAACACTAAAAAAGTTAAAAATAACTTTAATTTCGGAAGTAGGTGTCTTTTGCTTTTTAATTTTCGTTTTTTGCCACCGACTTCCGAAATTAAAGTTATTTTTAACTTTTTTAGTGTTTTTTTTTGAAGTCGGTTGTTTTTTTTGGAAAAAGTTTTTATGTTTCACTTTTTAGTGGTGGTACCTACCCCATACAAGTTACTACCTGCTATGTAAATAACAGTGAAGGAGTCTAATAATGATATCGTCTACATAGACTGTGGGAAAAATACGTAATATTGAAGCTAGCGCAAGAACTACGCAAGCAAACTTAATAAAATTTATATGGGACCATCTCGGGAGTATACCCTTTCGAACTAAAAATTAATTTTTAAAATCGGTTCACAAACGGCGGAGTAATCGGTGAACATACATAAAAAAAAAAAAAAACAATCATCCGAACGTAGTACCTCCTCCTTTTTTGAAGTCGGTAAAAACAAGCGCAAGGCTACTTGGGAAATTATTAATAAAAAAAATTGGTGACACAAAAAAATAACGACATAAAACAATTCGTATTAAAAGCCAACAACACCCTACCCTTAAAATTTGTGACATGATACTACATCCAATTGACAAATAATAATTAATTTAAGTATACAATTGACATATGACTAAAGTAAAGGCTATATGACTATGTGGACAAGTATAATTTGGATTCAGGAAAAATAGCACCACCTCAATGAATGACAACATTGACAACGTAGCTTTAGTAGCTATTTTTCCGGACATGAGTAAAACTTTCGACTTCGTTGATCATAAGCTATTACTAAGCAAATTGGATAAATATGGCATAAGGGGCCAAGCGAATGAGTGGCTTAAATCTTACATATGTGATAGGCGTCAATGTGTACTGTACACATATCAAAAGTCATTGATGGTAACAAAGTAGAATATAAATCTAATTTTAAAACTAATGCATTAGCAGTACCCCAAGGCAGCGTGGTGGGATCGTTATTATTTCTGCTATATATTAAGCCAAAAAAAAACTTCCCAATGCAATACGCCACGAAACAATCTTATTTGCTGATGATACGACACTTATAATTAATAAGATACACTAATAAAAACCAATCAAGGACATAATAAATTGGCTAAATAACAACAATTTAAAATCAATATAAATAAAACAAAAATAATTCATATCAAACTTAAAAATCAAACTTATAGACTCTTAGTATAAAATATGAAGACAGTATCCTAGAACTGGTAGGAAACACAAAATTCTTGGGCATAATTGTGGATCAAAACTGTAACTGGAAATACACATCAATTACGTATGCGATAAGCTAAACAAATTCATATACGCTTTAAAACGTCTGTGATCAACGGTGTCCGTAGACGCAGCAATCACTGCATATCACGGATACGTATCGTCGGTGCTATCTTACGGTCTGATACTATGGAGCAACTCAGTTACATTTTTAATGGCATTTAGGGTACAAAAGAAGTGTGTTAGGACAACTGAAAACTTTTATTTAAAAAACATCACATATTACCTCGACCCTGCATGTACATCAAAGAACTATGCGTGCTAGTTAAACAATATCCGCACTATTTTCGCCTGCAATCAGAAGTCAGCCATAAAAAGTCTACTGCTAGAAATATGTATAAATACGAAATATGTACTTCAATGTAGATTGCAAATATTTAGGAGGAATGTATACGTTAATACCATTCAGGTGTACAACAAGTTACCTAAGAAAAAGCTGACCAGTTGGTTATTGGATAACTGCTTTTATGACATTCGCGAATATTTGGAATATTGCAAAAATCCAAGATGACATGGACTTAATTTTGACATTTTAAAGTAAGGATTACCTAATTACATTATATAATAATACCTACTAATTCTAATTGGACATTTTTGTATATCACAATTCTTTTTACTTGTACTTAGTCACGAATGAAAATTGAATATTTGTACACCCTAAATGTATTTTGAGGTAGAATGTAAGAACTAACAAAAATACTAACACCATACTATGTAAAACTACATTCTTACAAATAAATAAATTCTGATTCTGACATTATTGTCGATAGCCTACGTTAGAAGATCTGCACGAGCACATCACTAACGCAAGCTACACCGGCCCTGTACTAGGCGATGCAAACGCATAAATAAAGTATAGTTTTGTGATTTTTACATTGCTTGTCCAGTCACTTAGCGACACACTTGGGTTGTGGTTAAGAAGCAATGTATTTACCGCAAAAATAGTACAGTCGCGGTAATATTTGAAAATAAAAATAACGTAGTGAAGGCAAGAACTCAACCGGTAACTAAGTAGCGGGTGGCGGGTTCGTTAAAAATTGGCATACGTCCGACCTCTAACACGTTCCGCTCGGGAGTCGGGACTAAAGGACGCGGACTAAAATTAGTGGTATATACATTTTCGTATTTCACATTATGTTGGCCGATATAAATGACATTTTTTACGAACTTTATTATGGTACAATTTTATTATTCAAAGCCTAATATTTCTGTTCCGTGGTACAACCGTTGGGTCCGTACCGTACCGTTGGGTCGTCAGAAGCCCGAAAATCTGACAACCAGTCTTACCAAAGGGGTATCGTATTACCCAGTTACTGGGGTGTGGAGGTCAGATAGGCAGTCGCTCCATGTAAAATACTGGTATTCAGCTGCATCCGGTTAGACTAGAAGCCGACCCCAACATAGTTGGGAAAAGGCTAGGCAGATTATGACTTTGACCGAACAAAGACTTCTTACCCAAATCGCTATGGGTTGCTTATAATATTTGAAGAGTTCCTCGATTTCTCCAAGATCCCATTATCAAATCCTGAACTGATGAAAATGCGACCATCTCGGAAGTCCCTTTCAAACAAAAAATAATTTTGCAAATCCGTCTTTATATGACCGAAAATACATTAAAAAAAAAAAAAACATCCGAATTGATAACCTCCGCCTTTTAGAAGTCAGTTCACTAAATCAACCGAAGATGGTGTTATTTGCAGATGACACATCATTGATTTTTAAAATAAACCGACGGTCGCAAAATCTTGACGACGTGAATAGCGCTATTCTTCAGGTCCAAGATTGGTTTACGGTAAATAATTTGGAAGTATGAACTAGTTGAGCCTTTTTAGTTTTCTGTACCCGAAGGGTGCCAAACGGAATCCTATTACTAAGCCTCAGCCGTCTGTTAGAAGGCTCTATCTCATGAACCGTAATAGGTAGACAGTTGAAATACCGCCTATAACCGCCTATTGCCGCTATAACAGTCCTAATCCTAACTAATATTATAAACGTGAAAGTTTGTAAGTACGGATGGATGGATGGATGGATGTTTGTTATTCTTTCACGTAAAAACTACGAAATGGATTTGGATGAAATTTAGCAATCAAATAGTTTATAACCTGGATTAACACATTGGGGTAAAAAGTATCCCTTTTTACCCCGATATTCCCATGGTATCGAGACTTACACGGGTGAAACCGCGGGGCGCAGCTAGTTCTAACTAATATTATAAATGCGAAAGTTTGTTTGTTACGCTTTCACGTTAAACGTCTGAACGGATTTGGATGAAATTTGGCACAGGGGTAGACCATGACCTGCAGGCCTAACATGACACACGCGACAACTACTCACGCGAGAGTGAGTAATTTTTGTCTATTTCGTCACTTTTCTCGTTTTCTGACAGCGCTGCCATACAAAATACTCGACTCGTTCTGTCAAACTTGATGTTTTCTCTACAAACCCTAACATGACACCCAAGATATCTCGACTTTTGACAATTAAACACGAGATAAGCTCCGATTCTTCTGTCATTTACTCGTCGTCGATTTTTACGACGAGATGAGTAGACAAAATTATTACACCAAAAAAAAAAAAAAAAAAACTCCATAGTAACATGGCAGTTTCTTAAATTGTTCTTATTTTAGTCATAATTTTATTTTGCATTATAATATGTAATATATAATAATGGAAAAAACTTAGTTTTAAACTACTATCTATATTGGAACGAAAGTTCCTTTCAGCAGCCACGAGAGAAACTGTGGCGGAGGGGAGCACTATTAAGTAGATGAGCATCACTTTCAGTAATAACCAGTCACTTTGGCAATTATGGTGATTAGTGAAGTGGGATTATGGCTGTATGGCAGTATCATACCTTCGCAACATAATAGGATGGTGATTAACCACGATTAGTCTTTTGTGGTTATAATAGCGAAATCATTTCCAGCTGCATATTTAACTGAACATCAGTCCTTTTGGCAAGTGTGGTGATTAACAAAATTTGCAATAACGCGGGTTTTATGGTGATTGTTACAATATCAACCTTCGCTTTATCAAATGGCGATCATCGGCCCCTTTGTCATTTGTGGTGATTATTTAGTGAGTATACAGGATGAAATAATTTAATTCATGGGCATTATTATCCACGTATTAACCGTATCGTAATCTATTCTTTTTCATTTATGACAACAATACTTATCGAAAAAGAAATAATATTTAAACTTATATTGTGCCACTAATTTTCATTTCCGTCATTTTGTATTTTAATTTCGGCATGCCAAACGAAAAATATTTAATTTTAATAAAAAAAGTCGGTTATAAAAGAGGTGGACGTAAAATTAATATAGTACATACTAATTCCATGCGTAAAATCGAATGAATGAAACCGAACTTTAAGCTGATGTTGCTATCATAAAAATGATTTGTTTTTAATAATTTGCTACATCGGTATCTCGTCACGAGATAGAGAAGTGTCAAAGTGCCTTTTTCGGTTATACTCGTGCATAACGGTCATGTTAGGGATTAGAATGACGTCATAATCGACGACAAATTTCGACAAAACGACAAAAAGAGCGTTCTCGCGCTTGTCATGTTAGCCCTGCTGGAATAGGACATAGGATACTTTTTATCCCGATATTCCCACGGGATCGATACTTACGCAGGTAAAACCGCGGGGCGCAGCTAGTCAATAATAAAGGCGGTCCCCGTACAAGAAAAGGTGTTTTTTGGTCGATATTAATTCGGTACGGAACCCTTCGTGTGCGATTCCGACTCGCACTTGGCCGGGTTTTGAGTTTGGTAATCTTACGTCATCGTCACTAGTAACACTGGAATGGAACTAAAACCGCCCTTCCTGCGCTGTCAGTGTGTAACTGCTACAATGCACCTGCCGTTGACCGCTCATGACGTAACACTGGCTTCGCTCAGACGCTGGCAGGCAGTGGCAAGTGAGCCGAGTGTGGCGACTGGCGAGTGCCGGCGCTACACTTTCTCCGATCCAACAGATGCATGCCATCCTCGATTATTTTTAGCGCGTTGTATCCAAGCAGTAACCAAGTATATCGAGCAGCATGTTAGTACTCCGAGTCACACCTATTTATGATAAATATAAACGAGCCTATTTGCTGGTGCGCCACTCAGCGTCATGCCTCTTTCGTTTAACAACGATCGTAATAAATTCATTCGAAGACATGTTTACAGTATCAAAATAGCAGACAAATAAAAACGAGTTTCCAGTTAGTTTAACTGGTTTACATATTAAATTGGATTGTTTTTGTTCTCCATGGGTCCTGAGTACTCCTGAGCTTAAGCTTGTTATTATTTTAGAACCTTGTCACGAAATGGTCTATTACTGTCCTGAAAAATATTTTAGCCGAAAACTCGTAACGTTCACAAAAAGATTTTTCCCAAGGCCAATAAAAACTTATGGTTATTCTTTTAACATTGGATTGGAATTTATGACGTAGGTGTCCCCGTAAAAATGTCTAATATTATTCCTGGTTCAAAACAGGGATAACGGTGGCATACTGTGATCCCTGTTATAAAAACCGGCATGTCGGACCACACACAACGAAGGGTTCCATAGTTGGGATGAATTTATCCCAAAAACGAACTTTAAATTGTACTTAAGGTGGATGCTATAAGGTAGCCCGCGAAATTCAAATTTTCTTACGTTTTTTCCAATTTGCAGAGCCAGTGTCAGGTTGTATGTTGATCTAAATATTATTTGCGGCCGTAACAAATATGGGTTTACAGAATTATAAACATTAGAATCAGCAATACAACTCTCTAAGTTCATAATTAGTGCATTGAATGATTATTTCATGAAATCATGACATTTGGCACTATAACGGGCTACCTTAGTGCATCCCATCATCGCGAAATTCAAATTTTCTTACGTTTTTTGCAATTTGCAGGTCATACCTATGAGGTTGTATGTTGATTAAAATATGATTCGCGACCGTAATAAATATGGAGTTCACATATTGAATTCGTGTATTGAATGACTATTTCATGAAATTATGACATTTGGCACTAATATTATGAACTTAGAGTTACAAGGCCGTACTATGTATTTGATAATTTGATATTCATTTTAATTTCAACTTGATATCTCCACGTGTTCCTGAGAATAAAACAAAAAAAACCTATAACCGAAATGAGAAAAGTATTTGGTATATATTTGGAATACTCATTACTAGCTTTTATTTGATACCAATATTGTTGTAATTAATTTTTTGAAAAACCTGCCCCTCCCTTTTTTGTATTTGCAGATGAAATATATAAAAAAATTATAGCCTTCATTATGTTATACTTCATTATGTTATACTTATAATCCATCAAGCCGTTTAGGGTACAGAGCGTGCCAAAGAAATAGACATACATACATACATACAAACATACATACATAAAACATTACCCTCCTTCTGGGGCAGTTGGTTAAAAAGGGTCTTAACAGACTGACAGACAAAAGGAAAACGAAGTGATCCTGTAAGGGTTCTGTTTTTCCTTTTAAGGTACAGAACCCTTCAAATAACCCCTTACTACAGTAAGTATATAATTGGGTGATTTTTAGGGTTCCGTAGTCAACAAGGAACCCTTATAGTTTCGCCATGTCCGTCTGTCTGTTTGTCCGCGGCTTAGCTCAAAGACTTTTAGTACTAGAAAGTTGTCATTTGTTATGGCTATACCATACCACGGAGTATAGAAAGTAGGGCTATACAATACATACATAAATAAAATCCTGAAAAATAGTATATTATGCAATTTATGCAATTAGTGAAAAACGGACTGATTTAAAGCGAGGGCCATAGATGAATCACGAGCAAGTGAAGGATTCTAACGACTGAATCACGACCGTAGGGTATTCATGATGATTTAATCACGAGCATAACTAGTGATTCAAGTGTTATAATCCTGAGCGACGCGAGTGATTCATGGCCCTCTATAGTCGAAAATCCGGCGTCACACGTGTTAGGGCATACATCAAACAGATTACGTGCGTGCGTGCGTGCGTGTGTGTGTACGTCGTTTCGTTTTACTTATAATGTCTATCTTGCCGATGCATTCGGCCTATTTCTATTTGCACCTACTAAAACACTCAAAACGATAGAACTTAAGGCCGTCTTATTTTAAGCTCCGTAGGTATGAAACCTTACCTCAGGTCCCGAAACGGATAGGCATCGTAACAATTTACGAAATCTAGCGCCGGCGACTTAGTTCACGACCCGGAGGTCACAACAACATAGATCGCAAACACATAAATCAGAACGTACTACACAATCAATAATAAACCTTATTCCATCAAACAGCGTGCATTTACCATGCGCCATACATACACACACTTAACCATAGATACGGCACACTAGACGCATTTTCCGCGCTCACAAAAACATTTGATGCTACTTATTGCACACATACAGCGACTGAACACTTGTGTGTGTTCAAATAAAATAATAACTTAGACCGCAATTTAGACTTGTCTTTGCGATTTAATTGGATGCAGTAAAGTGCAAGTAGTCGTGTATCGCATAGCCGAGATCTAAAGATCAAAGTATGAATTATGTAATATGTTTTTTAATCGTAATAAAACGAAGTTTTTAGGGTAACCTCGCCTTAATAAAGGAAAATAATAAAGCTTCCGAAAAACAAATTAACTTCCAGCGTGTCTGAGATTCTTTTAACTATCTCTACTTGACGCATCGACCGCGTTCGGCGCTCCGATTGGCCATTCACTGGCCTTCACCGGTGAAGGGCCAATCGGAGAGCCGAATGCGGTCGATGCGTAAAGTCGAGATGGTTAAACGAAACTCACACAAGGGCCTGCGGTTGACTGTAATACTATCTAAGCTGTATTAAAATGAATTACCGAAAAAAATACCAAACTTCCGAAAAAAAATACTAAGTAAATGGAAATATTTCACGGAGCCCTAAAATAATCCAAAATTGCATTTCATGGAATTCCACTTTGCTCCACCAAGTGTCCCACCAGTGGAAAAAAGTGGATTGATTGTTTACATTCACTGAGTCCCACTATTTGATTTTGATGGGGAAATAACACTCTGACTTCACTTTTTCCCACTAGTGCTGGCACTGGTGGATTATGGCGAAAATAAAATAAGCTTTAATAATAAAAAAATTACGACAGCAAAACCTACCCCTCAATAAAGATACACACACAACAGTATGAAACGCAAATAAAGATATTATGGATGAGAATAAGATAGTGAAGTTCAACTGTCATAAAAGTTTTTAATAGCATATTACTGATATTTATATAAGTATGTACAGTGTGCACCCCCTTTGTGTGCACCGTGTGCGACGCAGCAGTAGCGCACGTTGACGTGAGTAACGTGTGACTGTGTGTGCAGACGCTGCCGCCACAAGCCAACACGTCGTTCAGCGTGGTGTACTTGGGCCGGCGCGAGGGGCCCGTGTCCGCGCACCTCTACATACACACCTCGCTCGGCGTGCACAAGTATCCCGTGAGTATACCCACATGCCGACTACATGCCCACTGCAAAGTGTAGCGCACGTACGGTGTCTTGTCAGAGGCCATAATTGATATAGGCAAATTGACTGTCAATAATTAAATCACAACTGTCAGTCGTTTGTAATGGCTATGTCGCCGGCAGATTGTATGATTCTTCACTATACAAACGACGCCGTCCATTTACAAACGAAAGGCAAATTGGCAATTCGTTCAATTCTTATTGATTATTATTGTAGGGCGACCATCATACAACACTGGTTGGATCAATCAGACTATTCCAGCAATCAGATACCTATGCAGACTTAAAATAAGAGTAAGGGCCTGTGCACACCACGTTTTTTAAACGCGCCGTCGACGCACTTTTTAGAAACGCACGTCGACGGCGCGCTTTTATCCTACAGAGCAGTTTGTTGTCTTATATCGATACAAACGCGCGGCACCGGCGCTTCTGTATCGATACACACGCGCGTTAGTATAGCGTTTGTATCGATTCAAACGCGCGACACCGATGCGACCGCGAAGTGTAAATCTACGCTAGTAGCAATCGAGCTATTTGGTGCACCGCACGTCTTTGGAACAAAAAAATGGAGCCTTTTGACGCAATTTTTATTCTTCCTTTTTTTTAAATTAATAACAAAGCGCATGCAATCAATGCTGTCTCGACAGACGCAATTTTGCTGCTGTTGACGAGGTTCTGCTTAAAAACGCAATATGCCAGCGCGTTTGTATCGATACACTCGCGCGTTTGCATCGCGTCTGTATCGCTACATACGCGCGTTTGCATCGCGTCTGTATCGTTACACGCGCGTCTGTATCGATTCAAACGCGTATTTGAATTTATACAGGTGTGCAAAAGTCTACAGGCTGCGTCTGAATTGCGTGCGTATCGCGTCTGTATCGCTACACACGCGCGTCGACGGCGCGTTTAAAAAACGTGGTGTGCATAGGCCCTTAGTTATAATGCGGAAGTCCTTTGCACACGTAGAATTTGCACTGTTTTCAATATTTTTCTTGGAAACAAAACCATTACTTGACGCCATTTTTCTTGTTTAGATTAGCAGTGACTTGCGTGGTGAGACATAGAACTAAATACTTTAATTTTCCGCGGCATTTTGTAAACAGCGTTTGAGTTGTCCACCACATGCTGTGGCATTATGTATAGTCACTAGGCAATTTACATTTTGCCTTCGGCATTTTGCATAACTGCAAGCGTTTGTAAACGGACGGCGCCGTTTGTATTTGTATAATGACGAATCATAGGTACAATCTGCCTTCGACAGCTTTAACGCGGCAAGTTTACGTACGTAGTGTGTCAATCTGCTCGACAATCGAGTTCCCTGACTGTACATAGATTTCATTTGTAAAATGCTTGCTGTTGCAGGTGTCGGCGGTGGGCGTGGCCAGCGAGTGGGGCGTGTGGCCGCTAGTGGGCGTGCGCGTGCCGCTCAACGCCACTGTTGAGCCACGGCTCACCATTCACAACCCCACCGATCACACTATACAAGTAATACACGGATCACCAGTGTGAATACTACCTATAAGCCCCGAATTCGCGGTATACAAAAGTTGCCAATGCAGTTCCTATTTAAACATAGTTTTCGACAACAATGTAGCTAGGAACAATGTTGCGAAACTTTTGTATATGAATACGTTATCATTTTGTCAGAAGTGTGTTTCCTGCAACACAAAAACGCCAAAAACCATGTTGCGCAACTTCTGTTCCCTTTAATACGTAGCGATATCCTACAGTGTTTGTTTCTTTGTGTGCGTACTTGTGTAACGCATGTCTTGTGGCCTATTTATCCAAATATTCTCGTTACGGGTTATTCAAAATATATATGCCACTAGCTTCCGTCCGCGGCTTCGCCCGTGTGGTATGTCGATAAAAAGCCTAGCCTATGTCCTTCCCCAGAATGTCATCTATCTCCATGCCAAATTTTCTATGTCCTTCCCCGGAATGTCATCTATCTCTATGCCAAATTTTCTATGTCCTTCCCCGGAATGTCATCTATCTCCATGCCAAATTTTATCGAAATCGGTGCGTGAAAAGGTAACATACAGACAGACAGAGTTACTTTCGAATTTATAATATTAGTATGAATACTAGCTTACTTAGCTTTCATATTTAACACCATTGTAGACCAAGGAGTCTTTCCGGATCTCATGAAACACAGTAAAGTAGTTCCTTTGTTCAAATCAAAAGTCATTTACTTAGTTCACATCACGCCTGAAGCGTTGGGTAGAGGTGTACCTATAGTACACTCACATTTACTTAGTTCACATCACGCCTGAAGCGTTGGGTAGAGGTGTACCTATAGTACACTCACATTTACTTAGTTCACATCACGCCTGAAGCGTTGGGTAGAGGTGTACCTATAGTACACTCACATTTACTTAGTTCACATCACGCCTGAAGCGTTGGGTAGAGGTGTACCTATAGTACACTCACATTTACTTAGTTCACATCACGCCTGAAGCGTTGGGTAGAGGTGTACCTATAGTACACTCACATTTACTTAGTTCACATCACGCCTGAAGCGTTGGGTAGAGGTGTACCTATAGTACACTCACATTTACTTAGTTCACATCACGCCTGAAGCGTTGGGTAGAGGTGTACCTATAGTACACTCACATTTACTTAGTTCACATCACGCCTGAAGCGTTGGGTAGAGGTGTACCTATAGTACACTCACATTTACTTAGTTCACAACACGCCTGAAGCGTTGGGTAGAGGTGTACCTATAGTACACTCACATTTACTTAGTTCACATCACGCCTGAAGCGTTGGGTAGAGGTGTACCTATAGTACACTCGCATTTACTTAGTTCACATCACGCCTGAAGCGTTGGGTAGAGGTGTACCTATAGTACACTCACATTTACTTAGTTCACATCACGCCTGAAGCGTTGGGTAGAGGTGTACCTATAGTACACTCAAATTTACTTAGTTCACATCACGCCTGAAGCGTTGGGTAGAGGTGTACCTATAGTACACTCACATTTCGCCAGTTATGTTTAAGACCCATGTAATAGGGAGCGAGCGTATTGCCAACAACCGGGCACATTTATTTACATCAGCTTTGCACCTATTGACATTTTACAGCACCTATTGATATCAACTTTGCTGCCGACCGAAACACACAACTTTTCACCTCACTACAGCGAGGAAAATGGTGTCTCCATGCATTGAACAAATATTGTAGGTACGCTTTTATGCACTTTTTGCGCAATTTTCCGGAAGAAGGTGCGATATGGTGGAAATATGCTCAAATTGCAAATGATTTAGGTATTTTATCGGTCGCGGCATTCTTAAGACACTGCTTTATACCCGTAGTGAATAATCTACTATTGTTCTTTTGTATCAGGTGAGCGAGGTGTACTCGTCGGGCGCGTGGCTGGGGCTGGTGCTGCCGGGCGGCGGCGAGTCGGCGCCGCGCGGCGTGTGGGCCGTGCCGCCGCGCGCGTCGCGCCCGCTCGTGCGCCTGCGCATCGAGCCGCCGGCCGCCTCGCACGCCGCGCACGCGCCGCATCCGCTCACTGCCTACATCAGGTGCGCACCGCATCATCTTCGAGCAGGGATTGAAAAGGTTCCTTTAAGGTTCCTTTTCTTTGGTACCGGAACCACTAAATACCGGTAAAGAACCGGTATTTAGTGGTTCCGGTACCAAGAACCCTAACCGGAACCAGGAATCTAAATTAGCAACTTTAAAAACCCCTATTTTACCTGTTCTTGTTCAAAGCGAGTTCGAGTACAATACGATGAACCTTACCCCTGTCCATTTTATAATAAAGGAGATCATTCACCAGTTCACCATCCATACATTTTTGGGCTAAATGTGAAAGTAGCGGCCAAACGAAACAAAAGCTATATTCCGAAAGAGTACGTTTTCCTCTTCATTTTTTATTACTACAAGCTATTACTTCAATTTTCAAATTTAAATTTATTTTATTCAAAAAAGTATTGTACAGTCTGTTACAATAAATAAAGATTTACAATTAACGGATAATAAAAATAAACAGAATATGAATCTGGCGTCCTAGCTAGGTTACATGGTACCTGTATTAAGGATCGCCAGCCCCGATTCCCACTAAAAGGAGCATATTTTTGATAGAGACTGCTTAGGATTATAAAATGCAACCGTATATTAACTTATATTTACTAAGGTCCGTATTACAGAACGTTCCTCAAGTCCAGTTTGATCTGCAATCAGTTGATCACTGTTTGAGTATAGAATCAGTACTTGAGCATCGGTCTTATTCCAGAACGGCAATCAATCTATACTCAGCTGAATCGAGACTCAAATCGAGCCTCAAGCAGAGATGTGTATTGTCTATGCATCAGTCTGTTTTCGTTTACGATTTATTATAATAACCGACTTGATCCGATCTTCACTGGATTAGAAATATTAAAATACACCATAGAACCCCAGTTATTTAGGAAATCAGCGTTATTATTTCATTCCTGAATAGTAAAATGCCCCATTTATTGAAGAAGGAAAGGTCTTTGAAGTGAAGTACAGTAATTTTGTAAGCAAAATTGTCAAGCTTAAAAAACTTGTATTTGTGGCCTTAAATAAGTATGCTATTTAAAATGTCAGTATGTCAAAACATCAGTGTGAAAAACATTAGTTTGTTGTTTGTCTATTTTAATTATTTGTTTAGCTGATTTTATTCATAAACACTTTTAAAATGGCAGGACGAAAAATTTTAGTAATTTTAGTACTTAAAAATTTTAGTACTTTAGAAGAAAAATTTTAGTACTTTGGAAAAAGTTCAACCTTATAATAGATTTATCGTTAATTATTGTACGGGTAAGGTACATTTAAATGATAAACTGATTTGAGTTTAACTTGTGTATTGATAATTATAAAGAAATCACAAACGCCTAAAAACTGATAAATGATCGACCCGCGGCGAAAGAGTTCTTTTGGTTTTATTGCCCAACCGATGCTATGCGACTACTAATTGCTAACTCAAACATGTATATTTTATTCATTCGCTGCGTGTCGATGTCAGCATAAAATTGATACAATAGATATTGTACGGGTTTGCTCGTACATGCTCCCCGAGGAAAAGATATAACGACAACTTATAAATTGAGAAACAAATAATTATAAAAAATGATTTGATGTGAATCTAATTTCTTAGTGTCTCTATCGTTAACGCACTGTTCATAAATTAGATATGGTTGTATAAGAACTTAACATAGGGGAAGTGGCTTTATCTAACACTCTCGCACTTGTTACCACCTTCGCCCTTTCATTGTCACACTGATACACTACACTATCCCCAACACACGCACGTTGCGTGGCCGGGCACGCGCAGCCGCCGGACGCGCCGTCTGCTGCGGGCACCGCCGGCGCGGGCGCGGGGGCGCAGTGCGAGCGCGCGCGCCTCCACGCAAACACCCCGAGACATGCTGCTACCACGCCGATCATACAGTAGATCGCGGTATAATGATGAATGTCATGTGATGACAGACTGTCAAATAACAATCCATTTTCTTTCATGATCTTGATTTTGTCCTCAATCCACTAAGGCGTTCTGCAAATCTTTCAAGTCGCGTAATAAATTGCTCGCGACTATAGCTCCCATAGAAACTTCACTTGCCCTCGAAATGTTTCGAGTTTCAGCTTTTAATACCTCTAATGTATTTTCGATGTTTGAAAATTGCTGATGAATCATTTTATGTTGTTTGTGCATTGTAGCCTCCGTCCTCTTTAAGAGACTGACTTCTGCTTCTATGACCGAAGTTTGATTTTGCCAGAACGAGACAATATGCTTTTGATTTTGGCGAAGAAGAGAGATATCTTTCTCGTATTGTTCCGCGAATCTAGCGTCCAATACGCCGAAGAGGCCGTTTGCTATGTAACCGACACCGTCGATAAGACCTCGCCGCCACCTGTTCGCTTGCTTTGCAAAATGCTGACTGAGTAACATATGATTACTGTAATCGAGTTCATTGTACCCGTGACGTAATTGCAATAATATTATGTTACAATGTGTTTGATCTTTGATTGTGCTGCATGTTTGTTCCAGTGACATTATACTTTTGTTAAGTGCTGTAATTCCTTCCCAATAAGGATCTAAATCGTAGTATATGATTAGTTTCCAGTCGTCTCGTATGATCTGCATGTTTGTTAGTTTGTCGAAGTAAATATGTTGATTATTTCTGAATTGTGTGACATTAAGTGCGCATTGGGAAGTTGTTATGATACTTAAAAATAACATGATTGCTGCAAACACTGACGCTATATTGTAACGAGTGCCTACTTTCCTTGTTTCAGACTGCTTATCTGTGTTAGAATCTCCCGAACCCGCACTATTTGCTTGTTTGATTAGCAAGGATTCATTATTGACTGGGAGTTTTGATAATTTTGTGATAGGACGTTTCAGTGTTCCGTTTTTGGTTTTTACTGTAACCACGCGAACATGACCGTCGGAACCGGGATGTAGTTCGATGACTCTGCCCATCAACCATTTTCCCGGCGGAAGATTGTCATCATGAATCATGACAATATCACTTACATTGAGGTTTCTTTTAGCTTGTCTCCACTTACTTCTCTCTGTTATTTGTGTTAGGTACTCATTTCTCCATCTTTTCCAGAGATCCTGTACAATTTTTTGTGTCAACTGCCATCGGGTTCTTAAATCTGTTTCAGTCTCTTGTATGGTAACCTTTGATCCACCTGTTAGGAAGTGAGCAGGTGTTAAAAAATCCACATCGTCTGGATCTTCTGATATAGCACATAATGGTCTCGTGTTGAGACAAGCCTCAATCTGTGTAAGCACTGTATATAGTTCCTCAAATGTAAGGATCTGGTCACCAATAACTCTCTTGAAATGATATTTGAAGCTTTTAACTGCCGCCTCCCACAGGCCTCCTGCGGATGGCCATGAGGGCGCATTAAAACTCCACTCGATTTCCATATCTAATACTTCTGCTTGTAATTCTTTGTCTTGCATGATATTCATTAATGCTTGATATTCCTGCTGTAGTACCTTGTTAGCACCAACAAAATTGCGACCATTATCGCTATAAATGTGACTAGGCGTCCCTCTGCGAGCTGCCATTCTTCTTAATGCTGCAATGAATGAAGTTGTGCTTAAATCACCAACTAGTTCTAAGTGTACTGCCTTTGTGACCATACACACAAAGACAGCCACATATCCTTTTGTGCTCTTGTTACCCCGTCCTTTGCTTGCTTTAACGTAAATATGACCTGTAAAATCTACGCCTGTGTGTTTAAACGGACGGGATGGATTACTTCTAGCCTCCGGCAATTGCCCCATAATTTGCTGTTGGCAGTCTGGATTTTGTTTCTTACATGTTACGCAACGACGAAGCTGCCTCTTCGTAGCAACGTTCCCTCCTAGAATCCAATATTTTTGTCTGATGAAACCCAATGTTAGCCGGGCTCCGGCATGTAACATGGTTTGATGTGCGTCCTCTATTATTAATTCTGTCAGACGTCCACTGTGTGGCAGAATAATAGGGTGCTGCATGTCATGGCTGATATGTGCCTTTTTTAGTCTCCCTCCGACTCTTAAGATGTCATTTTCATCCAGGTAAGGATTTAATTTTAACAATTTGCTTTTTGAATTTAGCTTTCCTTCTAGCTTTAAATCTCTTATTTCTTTCGCGAACTCTTCCTGCTGTATTTGCTTGATAATTTTTTGCTTTGCTTGACTAATTTCTGATAATGATAAATAATGCTTTTTTGCTTTTCTTTTATAGGTCGTAATCTTCATCACTAATGCTAGAATACGTGCAATTTTGCTGATTGATTGATATTTGCTTAACAGGTCTGTAATGATGCTTGATTCATGCTTTGTAACAACGTGAACGTCTTCTTGCTTCTTTATTTCCTCGTTTGTTGAATAGATTGCTTGATTTTCTTTCGTTGCTTCAAAAGATTGTAACCATGTTGGTCCTTGCCACCACAAACGATAATCATTCAATTGAGCCACTCTGAGTCCCCTGCTTCCACAGTCAGCGGGATTTTCTTTTGATTTTACGTATCGCCAAGATTGTGGTGGAATGCTATCAGTTATTTGGATTGTTCTATTTGCTACGAACGTTTTCCATCGACTTGGGTTTCCTTGAAGCCATCCCAAAACGGCAGTGGAGTCACTCCAACCAAATATATGTAGGTCATGACCTGCTAGACACTGCTTGACTTTGGTCATGAGTTTTGCCAGCAACAGTGCTCCACATAATTCTAATCGAGGTAGTGATATTTGTTTTTTCGTAGGAACTAATTTTGATTTAGCTGCTACTAATATTGTTGATTGATTGCTATTTATAACTCTGCAGTAAATAACGCATGCGTATGCTTTTGTTGATGCGTCACAAAAGCCGTGTAACTCTACACTGCTTGCTGTTTCCGTACCGTACCATCTCGGTATATTAAATTGATTGATACTTTCTAATTCTTCCTTGATTTTGATCCATTCCTTGCTGATTTTATCTGGTACTTGTTCATCCCATTGAAGATTAGTTGTCCATGTTTCTTGAAACAAAATCTTTAACTTTGTTGTTACAGGCACGATCCATCCTAATGGGTCAAATATTTTAGACATGTCTGATAATATCAATCTTTTAGTGATATTGGTGCTTGATGGTTCGATTTTTGATACAAATGTGAAGTTATCATGTGTAGGGTTCCAACGAAGTCCTAATAACTTAGTTGATTCTGCTTGATTAAAAGTCTTGCTTTCTTGTTTATAATAGTCTTGATCTTCCATTTGCAGCAGACGACTATCGTTTGATGTCCACTTTCTCAAGTTGAAGCCTCCTAGCTTCAGTAGATTCATCAAATCTTGCTGCAACTGTTGTGCTGTTGATAGGGAGCAGGCTCCATGGACCAAATCATCCATATAAAATGATTCTTCAACGACCTTGGCAGCTTCTGGGAATTTATCCCTTTCATCATTCGCTAACTGTCTCAAGGTCATCATTGCAAGAAATGGAGCTGCTTTTGTGCCGTATGTTACGGTTGTCATTTGATATTCTTGAATTTTTTGAGACGGGTTGTTTCTCCACACAATTTTTTGTAAAGGTTGATCTTCTGGATGTACCCAAATCTGCCTAAACATTTTTTCTATATCAGCCGTGAATGCGTACTGATATTGTCTCCATTTAATGATAAGAGACTGAAGATCTTGTTGTAAATTGGGCCCAGTGTACATCAGGTCATTTAAACTTTTATTTGTTGATGTTTTTGCCGAAGCATTGTAAACAACTCTTAATGCAGTGGTTGCACTATCTTCGCGCAATACGCAATGATGCGGTAGGAAACATTCTGGTGTCTGATTGCAAGGTGAAGGTTTCATGTGACCTAAGTTTTTGTATTCGGTAATGAATGATTTATATGCGTTGAATAAAGTATTATTTTTGTGTAATTTCTTTTCCAAATGAATGAATTGAGCAATAGCCTTATTTTTGGACTGCCCTAATTTCTCCTCAAATTGTGGTACGAGTGGAAGTCTGACTTCGTATTTTCCGTCTTCCAAGCGATTTGTTGTTGCTTTGTAGTATTGGATGCACTCTTGATCTTCTGATGATAATGATTTTTCTTCAGTAACATCTTCCATTTCCCAGAATTGCTGAACTCTGTCTAAATCAAATTGTACGACGTTGCACATTAATGTAGTTTTCATATTTCCACACAGTATCCAACCAAGACGAGTTTCTTGAACAAGCGGAAGTGATTCGCTTAATCTGCACATGCCCGCTAAAAGAATATTCGAGTATACGTCCGCACCCAACAAAATGTCTATGGGTCGGCTGATGTTGTACTCAGGATCTGCTAATTCTAAATTTTCCAGAAATGGGCATGCTATTTTAGGGAAGGAGTATGATGGTAAATATTTTGTTAAGTTATTCATGATGAAAACATCAATATTAAATTGATATAGTTTGATTCTTGAGCTTGACATACAGTGTAGGTTCATCATTCCTTTGCAACTGTTTTCTGTTTGCCCTATGCCCGTGATTATGCCGTCACACCTGGATCGCTGCAATCCTAATTGCTGAGCAGCGTTCTCTGTGATAAGAGACATTTGTGACCCCTGATCAATAAGAGCCCGTAGGGTCAGATATGTCGCATCTGCTTTCTGAACCTTTAACAGTGCAGTTGAAAGCAAAGTTTCTTGCATCATATTTTGTTGTGTGACGTGCGAGTTTCCCTGATTTGCACGTTCTTGATTAGAACGGATGTTGATTTGCTGTGTAGAAGGCGTCGAATTACCTCCTTGTTTTGATAATTCCTTTGAATACGATTCATGAAGCAATGTGTTGTGAAATTGGTTGCATTCGAGGCAACGCTTCTTTGATAAGCATTCTTTGCCATTATGATCATATAAGCAGTTTTGGCAATAATTCAAGTTAGCAACACATTGTTTTTTCTTCATTGGGGAAAATTCAGCAAATTGCTTGCAAAAAAATATAGCATGTGCGTCATTGCAGACTGGACAGTTTGGCCGATTGTTTTGCAATTTCCTGTAACTTGCTGATTGCGAAATAGCCTTATTGCTTGAATATGATTGCTTGTAATGATAATGTTTTGATTCTGATGGTTTATTGGTGTTAGAAGAAAAGGATTTTTGATTATTGGTCTCCTGTTTTCTTCTACTTGCTTCCATGCTCGTGAACTTCCCCTCTAGAAAGGCTAGAAATTCATTCAACTCGAGTAATTCTCGAGGTTGTCTGATAGCTGCGTTGTATTCGCTGAATGTGTCCGAATCCAATTTCTGACACAGGATGTGCACGATCAACGGATCCCACGACGTCACGTCAACGCCGAGGTTCTGTATGGCGTTCATCGTTTCAAGGGCAGTATCATGGATTCGTTTGATATGATTAATTGATGCTTGCTGTGAAATTGGTATATTTAATAAAATGTTAATATGCGAGGTGAATATCATCCTCTTGTTGTCATAACGATGGCTCAAGATGTCCCAACTAATGATGTAGTTGTCTGAGCTGATTGGGAGATGCTGTATGAGACGCTCTGCTTCACCTTTCACTTTCGACTTGAGGAACTGCATCTTTTGAGCCCCAGATAATGACGGGTTGCTATGAACTGCTTCTGTGAAGAGGTCCTTAAAAGATGTCCACTGATGGTAACTACCGCTAAATGTAGGTATTTCTATTTTTGGCGTAGTATGCTCTCTATGTGAAATGGACGACATCTTCTTATTGATTGCTTTAATAGCATCGTTGTACGTGCTTTCGTATTTGAGATACATACGATGATACTCTTGATTTCGGTCTCCCAGCTCACTGTCTAAGTCCCAATGCTGAGTGTCAATCTTCGCCCAGCGAGACCTTACCATACCTAACAGATGATCGAATTCCCATTTCTCTGCTACAGCATCCATGTTGATAGTTGAAACGGTGTGTTCAAAGGCCTTGAAGTTGCTCATCTGTTTCCTCATCATCTCATCAGTCTTGCTGTTTGATCCCTGAGACTTTAAAGGTTGACCTGAAGGTTGCTGTACGGTGCTTGAGGTAGCTAGAGGAGTAGCAGGCTTTAGAAGCTGTGTTGATGGCCTTTCCTCTGTGGGCTGATGATTTTGAATAACTGCTCTGATTTTTTCATATCTCTCCTTCACAGCCTCAAATTCCTTCGAAGTGAAGTAAGTATGCGATCTGGCATATTCGATGCTACACAATCTTATATGATTCGATTGATACTCTTGCCAGCATGCATCCAAATTTTCTAACCTTCGGCGTATGTAATCCGAGGTTTTGCGATCGGAGCCATCCTTTTTGTAGTTTGTGTAAACTTGCTCTATCTGATGGAGTAGTTGCTGTTGTTGGGCGAGAATTTCCTCCATTGAAGACATGTTGTTGATAGAAATGATAATAAATGGAACGATCTTACTTGATTGTCCAAGTGGGAGCTTTACTGCTCACCAAATGCGGATCCCTGTTGATCCCTGCTTATTGCTGCTGCTGCTGCTATGAACTGCACTATGGCTGGCAGTACAAACACCTTCACTGCAAGTTCGCTTGACGTCACTAGTGAAACGCTTTACAGTACTTGATTGCTACACTGTAATGTACACACGCGACATCCGGCTCGAAGGACCAAAAATGTACGGGTAAGGTACATTTAAATGATAAACTGATTTGAGTTTAACTTGTGTATTGATAATTATAAAGAAATCACAAACGCCTAAAAACTGATAAATGATCGACCCGCGGCGAAAGAGTTCTTTTGGTTTTATTGCCCAACCGATGCTATGCGACTACTAATTGCTAACTCAAACATGTATATTTTATTCATTCGCTGCGTGTCGATGTCAGCATAAAATTGATACAATAGATATTGTACGGGTTTGCTCGTACAATTATGTTATTATAATTATCTACCTCTTCAAATAATTATATCGACTATGATTTTGATAGTAGGTACCTAATTTTTAAAAATATTAACAGAACTCGACGATGCACTATTGGAACAGAAGAAATATTGACAATTTGACATGACAATCTATGCTCAAGCGCGGTGTCGACCACACTTGGGTGATTACAGATTTGATCACTGCTTGGGTTCGATTGAGTAACTGAGTAGCGATCTAAAATAAAGCCAAACTCAGTTGAACTAAGATCAATGAATCTTTGCTTGAGCAACGTTCTAAAATTAAAAGCGGACTTAAAACTAGTTTTAAACAGAGATCAATACTTGAGTTTCCTTCTGTAATACGGACCTAAGAGAGTGAAGTGTTAGTATGTGTGCGTGTGTTCTGTGATGTAGATGTGGTGTGTGTGTGTGTGTTGTTCTGTAGGTGTGGTGTGTGTATGTATGTAAACGGAAGGGAAAGTGATGGAGTGTTAGATACGGAGTGTTAGAGAAGTCATTACGATTGTGAAGTAAGAAGTTGCACAGTGTCGTCGTAGTTTAAGGTGGTGAGAAAGCATCTTATCCGTCTTTTACACATTTCGTAAGAGGACTGATGGCAGGGATAGTTTTGTTTATTCTGTTATATGGAAATGGCCCGAGGTAGTTACAGAAACGTTTAGTAAAAGCAAACCGTGTGAAGGGGGGAACTTTGCAAGTTTCGTTCTTTCGCCTTAGTGAGGATTGTGTTTGTGTAAAAGAAATTTTAGTGTGTTGATGTAATAGAATGTTGAGAATGAATGTTTGCCGGACCGTAAGGACTCATTTTTTGTAAAGTCCTTACGGTTAATTAGATCACTAATAATTATTTATTTATTTTAACTAAAAAATACCGTACTGTATTTTTCAAAATCGTATAACAGCGCAGGGAAGTGCGTAGGTGCGGACAGGTTAGTGTAGTGTATAAATAGCGAATGCATAGTAGTAACGATGCTGTGCTATACATCGAACACATGAACAAAGATTTTTTATCATCAGACCATAAGAAGCTAAGCTAATTTATGTTGGAGAAATAAATAAATTTTGATTTTGATTTAAGGAATTGTATAAGTGCAAATTGACATTATTCTTAAATATAACATAATCTAACACGTAAAATAATATGTTACAGTTAAATTGCGTATTAGTCAGTTCACACCGAGACGTGACGCGACGCGACTCTACGCGCACTTTTTAAGATAGTGATTCAAAATATAACTTTACTTTCTAAGGGCGGATTCGACCAAACAAGTAATAAGTTTTATCCTGGGAATAAAATCAGTCATTACTCTTAGAGTTAGACAACTTTTCGTTTTACCAAATCTTAATCCCGGAATAACTGTCTATCCGAGAGTGAATCATTATACCGTCAAAATGCATCGCGTAAACAAGTTATCTTTCTTCTAGACCCAGTTGTTTAGGCTATGCTTTGACTGTCAATTAATGAATTTAAGATTTTTATTAAGTAGCAGAGAATATTCTGCAGAATCAAAGCAAACATAACGGGCGGCGGGCTAGTGGTGTGCGTGGAGGCGCGCAGCGTGCCGGCCGGCGAGTACGCGAGTCCGCTGCAGCTGCGCCTGCGCACGCGCGGCTCGCGCGACCCGCCCGACGTGGTGCGTATACCGACCGCGCCCCGCACGCGCCCAGCGTGCGGGGCGCCGCTAACCGTGCCCTGTGTGCAGTTCGACATCGCGGCCGGCAACAGCGCGGGCGCGGGCGTGGCGCTGGAGGCCGGCGTGTGGGCGGCGCGCTGTGCGCCCGCGCCGGCCGCGCCGCCCGCGCCGCCCGCGCCGCCCGCGCCGCGGCACAACGGGCAGGCCGACAAGGGCACCGCCAATGGAAACGGTGACCGACATTTTACACACTTACGATCCCGACTGAGACTCCGCACGGTTATTAAATTTATTTTACAGCTATAAACAAAGAATGGTTACAGTTTTTAGTACAAATTAAGACCACTTATAAGTTTAATAGGGTTCAGTATGTTATACTGTAGAGGCATCAGTTGCTTATGAAATTTGGGCAAAAGAATGATTGCAGTGAGTTCTTTGTAACGTAAATCTTAGTATTACAAACATTGATTACAAATATCGATGTCAACTTCCTGACCGGCCGCACTCAAAGCACGACTCGCTCTTATCAGGTGCGTGCAGTAAGTGAAATCTCCGGTTCATTCTAATGTTACTCTAATGATATTTTACTGAAATGAGTGGCTACCCCACCCCTGTGCCACATAACGGTGTGCGTGTGCAGGCGTGAAGGCGGAGGGCGTGACCGTGTCGCTGCTGCGGCCGCGCCTGGAGCCGCACCAGGAGCTCACGCGCACCGCGCAGGTCACTCTTGACTGTAAGTACCACCCTCGACTAGTTATAACCGGCATCGCTGTCATCTTGCATTTTTATTTTGACCTAATTTTCAATAGCAGAAAGATATTCTTTTGGCATAATATTGAATCAGAACGACTTTGACCAACAATACTGGAATCTGCTGATAATTATCAGGACCAACTTCTGTTGATTAAACTATTTCAATAGCTCACTTCGCCACGCCCCGACCCCCACGCAATCGCTCTCAAAAACTTTCACGTTGGCCGATTGGACGCTAAGTAATAATAATAAAAAGTTTATTCAGGTAAAACAGTAAAATAATAATAACCACTTAGCCCCTAGCCTAATTTATTAGCCTAAGTGGTAATTATTATTTTACGTTTTTTGCAATTTGCAGGTCAGTATCAGGTTGTATGTTGATCTAAATATTATTAGCGCTCGTAACAAATATGGATTTACAGAATTATAAACATTAAAATCAGCAATACAACTCTTTAAGCCGAAGGTAGTTTTTATAAAACGAATATTAGCTTACGCATTCTATTATTTAAAGCTTCCATATGTTGTTTAAAATATAGGGATTCATATATTATAATTCCCAGATATTATTGCCACTTATTTACAATATTAAAACCGTGTTGCGCAAACTTGTAGACTTCATGTTCCGATTCAGCAGACAAAAGGAGAGCAGTGTCTGTGTGTCAGTGTCAATATATCTGTTTTCTAAATGAGTTCATGACATTTTGCAGAGTCGACAACCACACTTTTGGCGGAAAGCTGATCTATTCTGTAAAAATGTTAAACTTAGGTGAAGTGAGCTCGAAGTGAATGAATGCTAGGTACTGACCCTACCGACAGACGCGGCGCTGTGGGCGGGCTACGCGGGCCACGCGGGCGGCGCGGGCGGCGCGTGGTGCGCGGGCTGGCTGCGCCTGGGCCGCGCCGCGCTGCCCTACAGCCTGCGCCTGCTGCCCGGCACGCTGCGCCTCGCGCCGCACGCGCTGCAGTACGTACGATCATCGTTTTCGTGTAATCTTATGATCATCGATCATCATCAATTTTGTGATTACAATGTCTTTAAGTTAATCATGGATAAAGTAAGTGTGAAAGTGTGTTCTGCAGTCGATAACGTGGATTTACATACCTGTGTCTTGTAGCTTCGTGACGGCGAACCGCGAAGACTCGCTGCGCATGCGCGAGGTGCGCGTGCGCAACGAATTCCCGGTGCCCGTGCACATCGCTCGCATCGACCTCGGACCAGACGTCGACAAATATTTTGAGGTGAGCCCACGCCTCACCGACACCGATCTTAACTTCAACCTATATCTGTCGCTTCACTTTTTGTTCATTTTTGTCTTTCATTAGAAGTGAAACATCTGAACACAAAATTAATAAAAAATGGATTAATTAGTGAATCGATCCAACGAAGTTAGATCTCGGCACTCGGCTATCTTTCACTTGCCTACCAAATGATCGAAAAATTAAATGAAAGGAACAGGAACAGGAAAATAACTTGTTATTTTATATAAAAGCAGAAAACTTTAATCTTTTGCAATAAAACAATACTTGTAGCTAGGGATGTCCACAGAGCAGTAGTGATGTGACATAAAGTTACTGTTAGTAACAATCGACATAGATTATAATATAGAAGGCACGAATCCTAACTAATATTATAAATTCGAAAAAAAGTTTGTTTTTTGTTACGCTTACACGTTAAAACGACTGAACGGATTTGGATGAAATTTCGCGCAGGGACACCTTGACCTGTAGAAGAACATAGGCTACTTTTCAACCTGGATCACAGACGAACTCGCGGGCAACAGCTAGTTTTTAATAAATACAATATTGTCGTTGCCGTGTGATCTTGGGATGGAACAAAAATGAACCTTCACCCGAGTGAGTCATTCACTCGAGTAAAGCGTTTGATATCGGCCTAAGCAATGAAGAAATAAAAACCGGCCAAGTGCGTGGCGGACCACGCACAATCAAGGGTTCCATAGTTAGGATGTTTATCCCAAGAACAAACTTAACATTGTAGTTGAAAAACATGTTCTCCCATACAATATTGAGAGATTTACCATGTTATATTAAGACCATAGACTTATTATAAGTTTTTCCTGTAATAATCTATAAGTAAAGAACCATTCTCTGTATTTTTCTGAAATTTTAGGCTCAGTAATATCGGAGAGAAGGTTGGGGGAATGGTAATTTTTCATGTATTTTTTTAAATATCTTTTAAAATTTTATTTTAAAATTATAAAAAAAAATGTATTTGAGATCCTCGCTAGAAGCCCTTTCATTTGATAAGTCACGGTATAGTTTGCAAAACCTTCCTTTTTTTTAATTTTCTAGTTTGCCCCCTAAAAGTGACCCCCATATTAAAAATTCATTTATTTAAGTTACACGTCCGTGTTTGGGTCACAGACAAATTTCAACTTAATCGGTCTAGTAGATTCAGAGCAAATTAGGGTCCCGTTTTTTCCTTTTGAGGTACGGAACTCTAAAAGTCATTTTTTTAACAATTTTTTGCAAATATTACATTAAATTGTTGTCGGTTCTTCGGGAGTGCCGTCTTGTGTATAGTCTACAGTGTCGTGTGCGCAGGTGGAGTCGCTGGCGCCCCTCACGGTGGCGCGCGGAGCCGGCGCGTTGGCGGCGCGTGTGCGCATGCGCGAGCTGCCGGACGTGAGTCCGCGCGAGCTGCCGGACGTGAGCCTGCGCGAACTGCCGGACGTGAGCCTGCGCGAGCAGCCGGACTTGAGCCTGCGCGAGCTGCAGGACGTGCGCCTGCGCGAGCTGGCCGACGCCACGCTGAGCTCGGCGCTCACACTGCGCACTAACCTCACGGACTACAGCCTGCCACTGCTGCTCTACACTGGCCGGCTGCACATAGTGAGTGTGGACAGTTTGTCTAGTGCAGTGTTGCCGACATGAATGTTGAAATTCCGTTGACATTTTTGGTCAGAAATCCTTAAACAATTTTTTTTTTCGCTTTTTATAAAAGCCGGTAATTCGTATCCATTATAATATTATACACAGATTAGTTAAAACATGGATACGGTTGCGTAGTCGTCTGCGTATATTTAAAGGTGTATACGTCGTACATAAGGTGTAGTACGTCTGCGTATATTTAAAGGTGTAGCAGTAAAATAAAAAATAAATTACATTTCTATACATGTCATTTATTTTTTGTTTTACATAGAGAATCGTGTCGGGCTATCCCGACAAGATTCTCTATGAACATAATATAATATGTATGTAATGATGTGTGCGTGTGATGTGTATAGATGTTTACGAGTATCTACACCCATGCTATAAATCCTCTATAAAATTTTCTGAAACAGTTGCTTTGCGTTGCCAACATTAAAACAACCAGTGTCATAGTAACCATTATATCATTCAAACGGGTGATAAAATGTTGTACTAAATTTCATAATGCAACTCGTTTAAAAAAAAAAGAACGCTGTCATGCAGGTGCGATTCACTAACAAATCAAAGTAATTAAAAAAAAAAACTTATAGTTTATTCCAATTCGAAAAAATCGAATTCACGTGCGTCGTATCCCACCATTTTTGTTCGATATTAGTATTGCAAATAACCTTTTATATAGGATTCATATGGGTGTAGATAAAGTCTTGTATGCAACTGTAAATAATGAGATATTAAAATACTCATGTGATACCGAACCTACATTCGTGTTCTAATATCCCTTATTATATAACAGTTGCACAAATAATTATTAACGTCTTCCAGTACATTTGGTGTTCGTTTAAAAATACGTAAATCTGATTTTAAAAAAATTGAAACGTTGATAAACTGTAAAATTAATTTTCCGTTTACATTCCGTCAGCTGACACAGTTTTTCCCTGTTTCTACCTCACCCTAACCCGTTAGATACGATGGGAAATCCGTTAAGTCGGCAACTCACTCGTCGGTTCGTTCCCGTGCGCAGGAGTGGGAGTGGCCCAACTCTGCGGACGGCGAGCTGCGCCTGGGCGTGGTGGGCACGTCGTCCACGCGGCGCGTCGGCGCGCGCGTGCACAACCCGGCGCCCGCCGCGCTGTGCGTGCCCGAGCTGGCGCCCGAGCTGCCCGGCGCCACGCTGGCGCTGGAGCCCTGCGCGCACCTGCGCGCGCCGCCGCCGCAGCACGCCTGCGTGAGTAGCGCTCTGGCGCCGAGTCGCCGTCCGCTATCGTTGCGGCCGCGGGGTCTCAACTCGAACAAATTATAATTAGTCTTGAAAAAAAATCATAGATGGCAGCATAATGTAACAATTATGAAATTAACAATTACTAAATAGCGTTATACGGCAAATCTTGGCTGAGGTAATTATTAGTAAAAATCAAAACATCTTTGTTTAATGCTGATTTACATTGTTTTCAACAAAAAACGTAAATTAAGCCGTTTACGTCAATTCGAACTCTTAGAATGATAAAGTAGCCATTTATTAATCATTTTGTCGAGAGCTCTTTGCAAAAGATGGCGTTTTACTCAAGTGATGACAGGGTCACTTTAAACTTGTGTTTAAGTCATTTCATTAAGGAAAATCAAACAACATTTTTTTTTAATCTAGTACTTTACGCAGAAATATAAGAATTGAACACATAGGGAGAAAAAACGTAAAAAAGGAAGAAAAACATCTAGGAGTCTTGCGTAGTATCTAGGCAATACTCCTAGATGGCGTTGTAAATCAACAGTCTCTGGCAATTAGTGAGTCGCTGATGCTGCCATCTGTTAAAAAAATGGAGGAATAAAAATAGCCAGCTCAATAGCCAGACTTAGGGTGATGTCATTTCTTCGTATGGGATTGGGTATCTGTACGTAGTATTATAATATCTGCGGTCGCAGCGCTGCATCCCGGGCGGCGGCAGCGTGCGCGCCGTGCTCACGGTGGTGGCGCCGGCGCGGCCGGGCGCGCTGCGCGGGCACGTGGCGCTGTGGGCGCGCGCGCCGGCCGCGGGCGCGCCGGCCGCGCTCACGCGGCGCGGCGTGTCGCTGGCGGCGCACGCGGGCCGCGTGGCCGCGCTGCCGCTGCAGCTGCTGCGCGCCGCGCCCTACGCCTGGGCGTCGGCGCCGCTGGTGCTGGAGAGCAGCATGGCGCTGCGCATGCGCGTGCTGGGCGTGGCGCTGCCGCCCGACGAGCCCGCGCTGCGCTACGAGGCGCCCGCGCGGCCCGCCGAGCTGTCGGCCGGGCGCCACGCCGTGGGCACGCTGCACTACGCGGCCGAGCGCCTGTGCGAGCCCGACTGCTACACCGGCCTCGACGTCGACGGCGCCGGTACGTGCCGCCTGCGACGAGATACATAATACCTTTTGAAACTACCGCACTGAGCAGATATTGCATAAATATAATATAATAATAAAATCTTTATTTCAGACCAAGATCCATAGCATGCAATTACATATAATTGATAGTTACTAACTAAAACACTTTAGACAACAGACTTGTCTCAATAATCTGCACGGCGGTCTGTGTGCGCCGCCAGTGACAGCTGGCTGTAGATAGACAGACGAGATTATTCACACACGCTATCGGTCTACGTTAGTCGTGAACTAAATCTATAATTAATATTATAAAGCTGAAGAGTTTGTTTCTGAGAGAGCAGTGGCGGCCCAGTGGTAACGGCCGCGACTTACGAGTTGTAAGTCGTAGGTTCGAACCCAGACAGGCGCTTTACTTTGTGTAAATGATTGATTCTGTTGCATTCTTTATGGACACTATCAAACAATTACAAAATAAATATATACCGCAGAAGCTTGTTCGTAATAATTCATATCCAATTTGGTACAGTGCATCACTCATCAAAACAATTAAGGAGAAATATAAATTCTTAAAAAAAATCAAAATTTATGGTAATAAATCTGACGAGTTAACTTTTAAATATTTGCGTGAAAGAGTAAAGACAATGGAAGCTACTTGTTATGAATCTTATCTTAATCAAACTGAAAATTTAATTAAAAACCACCCTAAACATTTCTGGTCCTATGTTAAAAATCGCTGTAAATCCAACGCTATTCCTAATACTTTAAACTATAATAATGAAGTACTTCTTTCTGGGGATTCTATTTGTGAGGCCTTTTCGTCTTACTTCCTATCAACCTTTCTCGACCCCACTTCACCTAATTCTCCGAGTGCATCCACTGACCTCTCTCCTGACCATGATGGAACGTCTTCAGACATTTGTCACATTGAATTAAATGTTGATATTGTGACTGGTCTACTTCGCAACCTGGATCCTTCTAAAGGTGCTGGCCCTGACAATATACCTTCTAAATTCCTTATTAAATGCGCACCTTCCATTGCTCTTCCTATCTCAATTTTGTTCAACAAGTCTTTGTCCCAAGGTGTCGTCCCTAGAGTATGGAAATCTGCGTATATCACACCTGTGCATAAGAAGGGTTCAAAGACTGAGATTACTAATTACAGGCCTATTTCTAAACTGTGCATTATTGCTAAAATATTTGAGAGGATTATCTACGACCAGTTATATCCTGCCCTAGCTAACTCGTTGAGCTCTTTTCAGCATGGGTTTTTAAAAGGGCGGTCTACCACTTCTAACCTGATTTTATTTAACGACTTCATTACGGAAGCTATGGATAATGGTAAGCAGGTCGATGTGGTTTACACTGACTACAGCAAGGCGTTTGATCGGATCGAGCACGAATCCCTAATAATAATGAAGTTAAGACACATAGGCATCCGTGGAGACCTGCTAAGGTGGTTCTCTTCTTATATTGATAACAGGTCACAAGCAGTAGTTATTAACAACTATGTATCTAGCTGGGTAAACGTACCCAGTGGAGTACCTCAAGGTTCGTTACTCGGTCCTTTCTTATTTGTAGTTTATGTGAACGACATCGATCAGTGTTTCCATTCATCCAAACTACTGTGTTTTGCCGATGACATGAAAATTTTTGCCACTATTGCATCGCTTGATGACATGCTTGCACTACAAGCTGATTTATGTCGGCTCGAAGAGTATTGTCGGGCTAATAAACTAGATCTCAACCCATCTAAATGCTCCGTTATTACCTACACTAGGAAACGTGCGGTCCTGGTCACTACCTATACTTTGGCTGGCGATATCTTGTCGAGGTGCAATACAATTCGTGATTTGGGCGTTTATCAAGACAGTAAATTAGTTTTTGATGTACACATTGGAGCTATTGTTAAAAAAGCATCTAAACTACTTGGTTTTATAATGCGACTTTCTAAGTGTTTTACGAAGGCTAAAACGCTCAAAACATTGTATTGTACATACGTAAGGAGTCAGCTTGAGTATGCATCTCAGATATGGAATCCACGGTATCATAAATACATCGACCGCATTGAAAATATTCAAAAACGTTTCATAAAATATCTTTGTTTTCACCAAAAGGTTCCATATGACTCAGCTGAGTATCTTCGACTCTGTAAGAAATTCCACCTACTGCCACTAGTAGAACGACGTAATATTGCAGACTGTCTGTTTTTGTTGAAAATCCTCCACAACGATATTGATAGTCCTGAACTATTGTCCAAATTTTACTTTAATGTGCCCGGAAAAAAATTACGTAATAACCCTCCCATTTGTGTTCTTCATTCATCATCGAATTATAGGCAGAACAGCTATATTGTGCGTGCAAGCAGACATTTTAATGAGATATGCAAGCGACATGATTTGGATCCTTTTGTAACTAGTGTGAACTCTGCAAGAAGGTGCTTAAGCCTACAATTTTTTTCTTAAGAGACAGCAGTTATTTTAAGCAGTTCTATTTTACTTTACTTTTGTCATTTTTTCTTTTTTGTCTATCAATTCGAGTCGTGTACTGCTGTCTGTGCTTGCGTCTTACTTGTATTTCTAGTGTAATTCTAAGCGCGAGGACTTGTAATTGGCTTTCTGGTGAATATTGCTTCCTCATTTGTTGTGTTTTTGTTAGCTGTAAGTCCTCCATGTACTAAATAAATAAATAAATAAATAATTTCATCACCTCTGCTCTCAAAACGGTGAAGGAATACATCGTCAGGAAGCCGGCATGTCCTAGAACCAAAAATTCGAAGACATGTGACATCTACCAACCCGCAGTGGGCCCGCGTAGTGGATTACGGCCCACTCCCTCTCACAGAGAGGAGGCCTGTGTCCTAGCAGTGGGGACTTTATAGGCTGATTATGAAAGAGTTTACGCGTTGTTGTTTGTTTTTTTGTTTGTTTGACAAACAAAAAAACAAACAACAACGCGCTAAACTCACGAATTACTGGTTGGAGTTGAAAAATTATTTTTGTGTTGAGTAGGCCATTTGTCGAGGAAGGTTATAGGCTATTTAGCATCACGCTACAAACAATAGGAGCGGAGCATAAATGAAAAATGTTGCAAAAACGGGAAAAATTATTCCTTTTTGAGAGCTTCCGTTGCGTGCGCTGCGTAAACGGTTTAAGTTACGCAAATATAATGTATGATGGAATTGTTCCTGTTTAAAAGTTCAAAAAAAAAACCGCAACAGCATATGTCTATCTTTTAAGATTGACTCACTATAACCTTTTTTAATGGAAATCAAATTTATTTGAAATTATTTGCGAAGGAGTTTTATCAACATAATATTAATTCTTATTCAAATAAATAGTTTTAATATCAAGGGTATTTATGTAGCAGTAAAATACTTTTTAATTTATTCGTATCGGACATTTAATTTCGAAGTTATCACGAGTATAAAAATGCAATACGCTAACCGTTGCCGGCGCCGGCGCCGCGCCGCCGCGACGTTCCCTACTCTAGAGAGGAGAGGATGGGCACACGGGTAGATCATGACCTGGAATAGGACATAGGATACGTTTTATCCCTATATTCTCACGGGATCGAGACCTACGCGGGTGAAACCGCGGTACTAGTACCTATTATTCATTATCATTTGGAAGGAACACAAGTCGCGGAAGTTGAAATAAAATTTTAACGTTGATGGTTGCCGCCAACAATGATTATTTTGCTGATATATGCCACAGCTCACTGGCAGAGGTATACCTGATTTAAAATTCGTAATTTGTTCGTTTAATCTCTGTCGCCCTAATCACGACACTCGTCGTCCGCAGAGGGCGCGGCGTGGCTGCGACGCGCGGCCGCGCCCAGCGCCGCGTCGCTGCGCGCCGACGCCGCGCTGCAGGCCGCGCGACACGCCGTCTACCGCGCGGCCGGCGCGCCGCGCAACGTGTCGCTGCACGTGCACACGTCGGGCTGCGTGCAGCTGGGCGCGCGCGGCGCCGTGGCGGCGTGGTGGCCGCGCCTGGCGCCCGCGCGCGCCGACGCGGGGCTGGCGCCCGTGGCCGGCGCCGCGCCGCTGCTGCTGCGCGCGCGCAACCCGTCCGCGTCGCACGCGCTGCTGCTGCAGGCCGTGCTGGCCGCGCCGCCGCTGGACCTGTGAGTGTGCGCGTGCGAGGCTCCGTGCCGCGCGCGAGCCTCGCTACAGCAGTGTGTCCGCAGGGCCGGCTCGGAGACGGCGGGCGAGTGCGCGGCGTGCACGTGGGCGCGCGGCGCGTGGGCGCTGCGCGGCTGGCGCGCGTCGCGCGGCGCGGTGCGCGAGTGGCGCGCGGGCGACAACTCGTCGCGCCACGCGCTGCCGCTGCTGCTGCTGGCGCCGGACGCGGAGCTGGAGCTGACGCTCGGCTTCACGCCGCAGCAGTCCGCGCAGCTCGCCGCCTACCTCTACCTCAGGTGTGCCTCCGTCTTTTTGCGATTTCACAAGGAACCATTTTTTTACTGACAACCTTTGTTCCATAACATCGTATCCACCGAATAGGTACAAAACATAGTTTATCTGTACAAGCTACCCCTCACACCAACCTCTAGCAATTTCCGCATAAGAAGCGCATGATCAATTCGATCAAAACATTTGTTGTAGTCAGTGTATGTAACGTCGACCTGAGACCTCCTGGACATATTTTCTGAGAGATAGTCACTACTGACCACGAGATTGGAAGTGGTGGAGCGACCTTTTAAAAATCCATGTTGGTGTTCGGAGAAACTTAACTTAAGTGCAGAAGAAAGTTGTACGTGTACGAGTTTCTCCATAATTTTAGCGAACACGCACAGTTTGGAGATCGGTCTATAGTTTTCAACTCTGTCCTTAGGTCCTTTTTTATGGATCGGCGTTATATACGCCGACTTCCAGATTGTAGGCACCACTCCCATGCCGAATGACCGTTTGAATACTAATGTCAATGGAATGGATAGGCAACTGGCACATTTGGTTATAAAGATTGGTGAGATATTATCCGGACCAGCGGATTTGTTAATATCCACTTGCTTTAGCAAACGAAATACCTCTTCCTCCTGCACATCAATGGAACAAATGTCTGATACGAGACCAGCAGACTGATTCATTCCCGCAGAGGCTAAGAATCCATTTGCGCCGCGTCGCTCTTGGAAGTTCGAAAAAAAACAGTCACCAAACATATTGCAAATTATACATGAGTTTATATAAGTGGAAACTTGTATTGGCTTTATTTTACATAATTATTACTTCTGACTACTCGAATGTATTAGCTGTAAATTTTCTTAAAATCAATAAAAATAAAGTAACGCGTGTCGTTCTGTGCAGAAATAACTTGACCATAATGGAGGGCGTGTTGCTGAGCGGGCGCGGCGCGATGCCGAGCTTCGAGCTGGCCGGCCGGCGCCCCGGGACACACGCGCCGCTGCTGTTCGAGGTACGATATACAAATAGTCTCATGGAGTTGTATTGCTGATTCTAATGATTATAATTCTGTAAATCCATATTTGTTGAAGTAATTTAATTTATAAATACTAAATTTTCCATAATCTATTACACAGAAATGGGCCTAAGAATGTAAAAAATCTTTCTACAGAGATATGTTTTGAGGTCGCATTAGCAGATGTGCACACTATATCATTCCGTCGCTCTGTGTGCGTGCGCAGGTGAGCTCGTGCGGCGCCACCGTGCGGCGCACGCTGGTGGCGCGCAACACGGGGCAGGTGGGCGTGCTGCTGCGCGACTGGCGCGTGGCCGGCCAGCCCTGCCAGGCGCGCGGCTTCCGGCTCGCGCCCTGCGCGCCGCTCGCGCTCGCGCCCAACGAGTCGCGCGCGCTCACGCTGGCCTTCACCGCCGACTACACGCTGGCGCGCGTGGGCGCCGAGCTGTCCGCGCGCACCGACACCGCGCGCGCCGCCTTCCTGCTGGCCGCGGCCGCGCCCGCGCGCCTGCTGCCGCGCTGCGCCGGCCAGGCGCCGCGCCCGCCCTGGGAGCCCGCCGCGCGCGCCGCCGCCACGCTGCTGGCGCTGGCGGCGCTGGCGCTCGTGCTGGCGGCCGGCGCGCTGGACGCCGAGCGCGAGCTGCGCCGCGCCCGCGCCGCGCGCCCGCCGCCCCAGGCGCGCCGGCCGCTCGACCTGCGCGCGCTGGCGCAGCACGCGCCGCCCGCGCCGCCCGCGCCCGCGCCGCGCCGCCCGCCCGCGCGCCGGCGCCGCACGCCGCGCCGCGACGTGCCGCCGCTCGACCCGCAGGCCGAGCGCCGCGCCTTCGAGCGCTGGCGCGCGGAGGTGCTGGGCCGCAACGACGACGACGACTCGCGCTCCAGCGAAGACGCGGACCGGGACGACGAGCGTCGCCAGCCCGAGCCCGCACCCGCCGACCGCGAGCCGTCGCCGGACGACGGAGCGCCCGCGCCGCGGGAGGACCCGCCCGCCGTCACGGACGGATATGAAGCCGACCCCGAAACGGAAGACCGACCGCAGGGGAGCGGCGACGACGACGCCGCGTCCACCGGCTCCGGGTCCGCCTCCGCCTCGTCCTCCTCGCCCACCGTGGACGAGCGCGACGAAAATGACGACGTAGACGAGCCGGAGACGGCGCCGCCGCGCTCGCTCGCCTCGCCCGCCGGCGACGCCAGCCCGCCGGCCGGCGCGCCGCCGCACGCGCCGGACGCGGCGCCGCGCCCGGTGCGCGTGCGGCGCGACGCCGGCGACACGCCCCGGCGCGACTCGCGCGCGCGCACCGCGGAGCCGGGCGAGGCGCGCGCGTCGCGGCCCGCCGCCGCCAAGCACCACGTGCGCAAGGACAAGCCGTGCAAGCGGCCGCGCTCGCGCCCGGCCGCGTCGCCCGTGCGCGCGTCGCCCGCGCGTCCGGCCGAGCGCGCGCCGGGCCTGCGCTGGGGCGCGTCGTGGAGCTCGGTGGTGGCGCGGGGCCCGGCGCTGGCGCCCATCGGCTCGGACGTGCGGCGGCGCGAGCCCGAGCGCGCGGCGGGCGCCGGCGACCACTCGCTGTTCTACTTCAACGGCGACGCGGCGCAGGCGCACGCGGCCCGCGACGCCGACTTCTCGTGGCGCCCGCCGCCGCCCCTGGAGCGCCCCGCCTTCGCCCCCGCACGCGACTTCCTTGGTGAGATTCACTTTTGCTTCTGGCTCAAAATCATCACAATGTCGACCTTGGTTTTATGGCGAAATATGTTACAAGGTGTAATTATGATAGTTACTTTATAATTGTTGCCCAAAAATTAACTACCTTTAAATGCAACTCTTGATTACTTCTAATAAAAAATGTGTCGTACATTAAGTGTTCAAACGTTACTTTATCTCATGCTCGCAGCAAAATCGAGTTTTGCTCACTGTCTTTACAGCAACAGATGCTTATTAGAGGCGGTGTCTTCGATCAATAATAATACTAGATTCCCGATACGCGCTTAAAAAACGGCCCGAAAATTAAGACCACGAATACTTTTGTGGTCTTTTTTCAAATTAGTATGGTATGGTCCAATCATAGCCAACAATAATGCCGCAGTGCGCGTTCAAAAACTGTGTAAATAACCACCGTAACACCAAAGTTTTGGAAGGATTATCTTTTTTCGGTAAGTTTAAATCAATAAGTGTTTTTCATAAAATAAAAACAAAATTAAATTGTACATATAATTCAATTAGCTAATATTATAATTGTTTGGCCAATGTTTGCTACGACGCACCAACTACTGTATCAAACATCGACTGTTGTTGAACAGGGAATGCATGGAGTAGTGTTGTTATTTTATAATCTTATTTTTATTTGTAGATTTCCTAGTGACCCATTTCGCTGTGCAGAATGGGTATCTATTGTCGCGAAAGAAAGAAGAGAAGAAATATACAACCCTTGTAAACCCACATCTTCAGCAACTTTAAGTTTTGAAGATACTACGGGACTACATGACGTGCTTCGGGCTGATGCACTTGGCTTTCAGTCTCCTGAAGCTCCTGATGCATCATTATCATATTTAATATCTGTTTGTGACACTCCACGAAAAGGGGACTTAAAAAAGAAATTGACGACATGTCGCAGAATTAAAATCTAAGAAAATACATAATTTACAAAAAGTAAATAAGCGACTAACTAAAGAAAAATAGAAAGAAAAAACTATAAGAAAAATAGTTCTTTAAAAACATAATTAATTAACTTCAAAAGAAACAATCCATTGATGATTCAATATATTTCGATTTGGCAAAAAAGGTTGAATTTGCAGAATTATTCAATGATATGTTCATTAAAAATTAAAAAATCGTACGAGGCCGTTCATAAAATATCCTCCAGGTGCGAGAAAATTTGCTTTAACGCTACATTTTTACTCGCCATCTCCATATAACGTATAATGTTTAATTCATGTTTACCCTACCCCCATAAATTATATGGATGGTATCGAAGTGTAAAAGTAAAATCAAGTTATACAAATATTTTAAGTGCTTTAGCTGCTTATGAAATGTCTATTAGGAGGCAAAAGATATGGACAGGTAAAATCTATGAGGTAGGAGTGAGGCGTATTTATCGTCACAGATACTCAACCGTCAACTGTTCCTAACACGTCTTGAGATTTAAATACGTATTTATCGTCCGTACAAAAATTAGAGGTGAGGCATATAATATATGCCTCACCTCACTATATTATATTGGATTAGGTATGTTGATTAGGTATTTTTCGATACTAGTCCGTACCTAATCCAAAGCGTCGAGGATTAGGTAAGGCACAAAATATTCGTACACAGCCACACACAGATGATATTCCGTTCCTTAAAATGTAGGGGTTAAGTTTCAAGTTTAATTAGCAACTATTCTAAATATTGTTGTAAGTATATGAATACGCCGAAAACACGTTTCTTGATTCCCTTTATTTTTTTTTTTAATACCTATTTGTTAGTTAATTGATTCAGGCGTGACTTTGCGGAAATCCATTATAAAATACAATAGACGCTGATATATTTAGTATCCTATTCCGCTTGACTATTCTTCAAGAGTCATAAAAACCCTGTAAGAAATTGACACGTGTTTCACCTCTCAACGAGGCATCTTCAGGATGACGATTGACCAATTGCAAACCAGAACGCGACGTGTTACCACACCGAGCGCTGGACGCAGAGTCAACTACTGCTCTGAGTCAGCTGCTGCTAGACTCTTCGTCCAGCGCTCGGTGTGGTAACACGTCGCGTTCTGGTTTGCAATAGGGAATATGCATGTATTTTTTTAATATTTTTGTTCGATAGTTTACATCGTCAAATAATAGTAAAAAAAAAAATCGACGGCAAAAAAGCAATTTAAAGTAGGTACTTAAAAAAAAGTTTAAAAATATCCAACCGATCCGGGCTATTTAAACGCCCTCCATTTGGCGCGCTTGGTGTGGTGACGTCACAGACCGTGAAAACAAACAAGCAACTGTCAAGTCAACGTCAAACACTCCTTTTTGTATGAGCGTTTGACATTGACTTGACACTTGTTGATTGACTTGACATTGACATTTTGATTGTTATCCCGGATTGTTACGTCACATCCGCTCTTAGCTTTTCAAGTATTTGAACTACCCACGGTTTTTTGGGACTTTTTAAAAATTAATTTCTCGCTCAAAAAGAAATTTTATTCAAAAATATTGATGGAGGCATAATTCTGAAGTATATAGTTTATAAAAAAAAATATTTGACACATATTTGAATCACATGCATATTCCCTATTGGTCAATCGTCATCCTAAAGATGCCTCGTTGAGATAGGTTACTAAATATATCAGCGTCTATTGTATTTTACCTATTTGTTGTAATAGCGGCAATGTAAAATAGTATCTACTATTTTTTTTAATCGGTCAAAAATATTTGCCACCATACAAAACGAACCTAAAAAAAATATATTCTGCAACTGTACGTCTTTCAATACTTACTATGTTCTGAGCATTGAAATGTATAATGTACGTCTAGTTCCACAATAGAATAAGCACGAAATTGTAAACAGAATGTTTTTAACCTAATTACTTTGAACTTAAGTTTAATTTTAGAATAAATATTTTTGTACTGATGACTTTTTATTTTCAAGCGACATTTTACATTTATTGCATAGATAGCCTTTCCTCTATGAAATGACTTAATTGCGCAATGCAACTCTCTAGGCTCATGAAAGTGCATTGAATGACTATTTCATGAAATCATGACATTTGGCACTTTCATGAACTTAGAGAGTGGTATTGCAGATTTTAATGTTTATAATTCTGTAAATTCATATTTGTTACGAGCGCTAATAATATTTAGATCAACATACAACCTGATACTGACCTGCAAACTGCAAAGCGCATCCTCCTTAAGGTTTGGATAGGTGGTTCTTTTGACCATTCATACAGAAATAGGAGATATATTTATACTTTTCACCTCACAAGCTCGGAAAGAGTCTGTTTATCATTCGAAATCTGAGTGCAAAAGTGCATTTTATCCGCTAGCGTGGAAAGAGTTTTTAAAATTCGAACCTTTCTATTCAATAATTTGCTGTACCGCCGGGTCCACTGATAAGATAATGCATGAATACTTATTTCATGTCAGTGCGCTAACCTCATGTTTAGAATAATCGTACTGGACAGCACGAAAAAAATAGGTTATAGCGCCTAAAGAAGTTTGCAGTTCAAAAAACTTTATACAGGGCGTCCCACGGATATGCCACATAGAGGGAAAGTACCTTGAATATTGTAGATGGAACATTTTACTGAAAGAAGACATTATTTGAATTAAAAAAAAAACAATTTAAACTGCATTCATAGATATTTAAATAATTACATGGTTGAACCGGGAATCGAAGCCATTACATGAGAAAAATAATCACCTGTAGCTTTATCATACCGATCGAAAGGCTTCATCATAAGGATTATTTTTTGCTAAATAACATAGTGTCACAAATAAAAGGAATACCATGAATTTTAACATTTTTAATACAAAATTAATCAATTTATCAAATGCTCAAAATGAGTCCCTTCCTGTTGAATACAAAGTCGCACTCGATTATTTCGATTTCTTATAATTATTTATTATAATAATTTATAATTATTTTTTATTTTATTATAATAGGGAAATGATGCGTACTTCTCAAGTGGGTACATTTATTAGTAATAGGTACCTACTTATGATAATGTCAGTTGTATGTCCTTACGGCAATGTCAGCTTTTCATTTTTCTGAACCAAATTTCATATCAAATGTTAAAATTCATGGCCCTACTTTTATTTGTGACACTATGTTATTTAGCAAAAAATAATCCTTATGATGAAGCCTAAGCCGAAGATCTAAAGATCGGTATGATAAAGCTACAGGTGATTATTTTTCTCATGTAACGGGTTCGATTCCCGGTTCAACCATGTAATTATTTAAATATCTATGAATGCAGTTCAAATTGTTTTTGAAATTCAAATAATGTCTTCTTTCAATAAAATGTTCCATCTACAATATTCAAGGTACTTTCCCTCCATGTGGTATACCCGTGGGACGCCCTGTAGAAGAAAATTATATAAAGTTTTTTGAAGTGAAAACTTCTTTAGGCCCTTTGAGCTATTTTTTCGTACTTTAGGCGCACTTTTGCATTCAGATTTCGAATTATAAACACTCTTTCCGAGCTTATGAGGTGAAAATAACTATTTCGAGATTTGGGGCTAACCGTCCATGTTTCGGACAGCCGCTCCTGGCTGCCATCCTAAGATCATTACGTAATGTGTCGCTTGCTTGCAGACGAGCCAAGCCCAGTGGGTGGAGCGGGCGCAGTGGGCGGAGTGGGCCCAGTGGGAGGAGTGGGCCCGGTGGGTGGAGTGGGCGCAGTGGGCGTCGTGGGCAGTGGGTCGTTCCGCTCGCTGAACTCCGTGTGGGGCTCTATGCTGGAGCCGCGGCCGGCGGCGGCGGCGTGGCTGTGGGGCGGCTACGCCGAGCCCGCCGCGCCCGCCGCGCCCGTGGGCAGCGTGCGCCCGCCGCCCGGCTTCGGCGCGCCGCCGCGGCCCGTGCGGCCCTACGACCCGTTCCGCTCGCTCGCGTCTATCTGGGCGCCGGGCGCGCTGGACTGGCGCAGCGACGAGCCTGGCGCGGCGCCCGAACCCGAGCAGTAGGCGCCTGAGCTCGAAGGCGCCCGAACCCGAGCAATAGGCGCCCGCGCGGCCGCCGCACTAGTCACGCCCGCGCCGGCCGCCGACTCTGCCGTCTCTACTTACGTGTTACAGTGTTCCCTACTTGATTGTCTGTTCGAGACTGAAAATTAAACTTACACTATCTCAAATGATGATAACGAAGTCGTTTTACTTTGATCACATACAACACTATTTTGGGAGCCGTCTCTAAATCATCTTGCGGCCTTTGTTGGTCCGTCCCGCGGTACTTGAGCTCGTCGCAACACGTTTTCTATTATTCTCTTTCCATGTGTTAACCGTCACGCTATCATTCACTCTTTTTACTTTCATATAAAAAATTTGTTACATCATCCTGTTTCACATTTCCCACACAATACATCCATCTTTTATTTGGTCTCCATCCTCTCAATCATCTCCAATTTCGAAATTAATAGTACATTACTGTCGCGGCCTGCAACTGGGTTATTGAACTACGATCGTGAAATTGTGGGCCGAGGCGAAGCCGAGGCACACAAACGTGCGTCCATCAATAGCTGGTTGCAGCCAAGGCTTGTATAGTACTTTTCTCAAACAATGCACGGAAATTCAAACTAAGTAAATTAATTATAATTTCCACAATCAATGACGAACAACGATAATTTTTCACGCGCCAATAATGTTCATTTGTTTCTTCTTTATTTTATGCCTCATTTACATTCAGCCCCTGCCGCTGCCCCTCGCGCTGACGGAAATAATTCTCTAAATACTGCCGCAGCAGGATCGAGAGGAGTGTGTTTACATACTGCCCTACTCTCTACTCAATCACTTCGCTTTCAAGTTTCTGCAATGGCAGACGTTGAAATAATTACAACGGCCGCGCTGTCTTTTAGCGATACATAAATATATGTTCGATATTTAAAAAGATGTCGAATACAAAAAACCGGCCAAGTGCGAGTCGGACTCGCGCACGAAGGGTTCCGTACCATTATCTATAAAATCGGCAAAAAAAATACGTTTGTTGTGTGGGAGCCCCCTTTAACTATTTGTTTTATTTTAATTGAACTATTTATTTTTGAAGTGAATATGTAACTAAATATTCTGTGAATATTTCAAGCGTCTACCTGTAGTCGTTTTCAATATCGAGCAAAAAATTCATGTTTGTTGTATGGGAGCCCCCTTAAATATTTATTTTATTCTGGTTTTTAGTATTTGTTGTTATAGCGGCTACAGATATACCTACATCATCTGGGAAAATTTCAACTGTCTAGCTATCACGGTTCATGAGATACAGCCTGGTGACAGACGGACAGACAGACAGACAGCAGAGCCTCAGTAATAGGGTCCCGTTTTACCCTTTGGGTACGGAACCCTAAAAAGAAAGTTCGTCGTAGACGATGGTGGATGATGATGATGTTTCTGTCTATGTTTTTTATCTGTAATATCCCAAATTTCTTCGGTTTCCAGAATTTTATTGTTCTGTCATTACTCCATTCGGACGGCATTTTCGCTGATCTTAAAAAACGAGCAACACACGTATCTCTCCTCCAGGTGCTCGGGGAGTACTGAGCGACGGAGCAGAATGTAAACACGCACTGCCGCTCGCGCTGCCGGTCCTTTGACTTCCGCACAAAAAACCGCCTTTTTTGGGAGCGCCGGGCAGCGCGAGTGGCAATGGCAGTGGCATGAGAAGTATGTGTTTACACACTCGTCCTGCCTACTTCCCTGCTCACTTCGGCTGAATGTAAATGAAGCATTATACAGCTCTATTTGCAAGCCAAATCGAAATTCAAATAAAATCTTTGATGCGCTGAAGTAAAAAGCTCGTTCCATTTTTATTAAATAACACAACTGATATGAGTTTTGATAGTAATTTATTTCGCCGATGGCCGACAGATATGGATTTTCATACTTACTTTGCCGGCCGCATCGTCATTTGTTTTTTAACAGTACGGCAATATCGATTTATCTCGGAAGAAGGTTGTCAAAATAATGCTGGTGTTTTTTCGGAAGTCTGTTGTTTTTTTTTTTTGTAGAATGTGTTTTTCAAAAAACCTTTTTTTTGTAAAAAGTTTTTATTCTTCACTTATTAGTTGTTGGTACCTACCCTACACAAATAATATACATAGTATAGTATACCAAATCAATATAAAAATATCATGTCTCATGTTTGAAATGAAGAATTTGAATATAATAAAGATAGATAGAAACAAGTTTGACCCGTTTGGTGTTCGTAGCTTTGGCCTAAAGTCGATTTCTTGCAAGTTCACAAAAGGGTTATTCACAAATGTTGGCATTTATCTCAACGGGCCAGGCGAACACAATGCCAGATACGACATAACATGACATGTTGAACATTTAAAACAATGCTCTAACACTATTTACACAAAAATATCTTTTATTCATTAAACATGAGTATCCACTCTAATAACATCATAATTATGAGTAGTGCAGTCATCATCATCACAGTGCAATAGTTTTATTAAATAATTATGCTGACTGAACACAGACAAGGGCCGTTTTAGGAATATAACATTCTAGGTAGGTTTATAAAACAAACTATACACACTCATTAGTAGTAATTCCATGGCATGATTGTTGCACTCCGCACTAGTGTCGTGTAACTTCGAATATTAAATATGATAGAATAAATGTCACTTTCAGTTGGACAGGCATGCTGAGTGCCGCCTTGTGGTTTGGTTGCACTACCGGAGCGGCCGGTCCGGTCTCTCGCACAGAACTACCTCGTACGGGAGCCCGCACTTAGTATCTGTACTTGGTGGAGTAGTCCTTGGGCGAGACGACGAGACCACGTCCCTTGCGCGCGCCGCGGTACACGGTCTCGATGATATCTATCATCTCCTGCTTGTCCTCCAGTGGCCAGTTGATCTTGTTGTTGTTGCCCGTGCCCAGGTCGATCATGATGTGCTTGTTGCGGAAGAAGAACATTACGGTGCACGGGTCGTACAGCTCGTACCTGCAGGTGGACAACCAGTGTTAGTTGACTACGCAGCATCGTTACAACTTTATAGTAGGTAGGGGAGGCCATGATGGTAAATGGGGATTTACTCGAGCGTCGTGGGGACCTATTGGATTGTGAAGATTAGATGCTAAAAAGAAAAAAAGTATGTGAAGTATACCCTTTCACTGGTGGCGGGAGCGTGTACAGATTCTCTTAAATGTAAAAAAAAACAGTCACACAGACATACTCGAGCGCGTCAGATATTAAAAGCGTATACGCCCCACGTCTTTCTGATAGAGGAAAAATATTAATCTGCCGGTTTGCATGGTTAGGGTGGCCGTACGAAGGGGTAGAAAATTGGGGGAAAAAAAAAAATTACGAGCGCGTCAGACATTGATCAATCTGCCTAGCCTTTTCCCAACTATGTTGGGGTCGGCTTCCAGTCTAACCGGATGCAGCTGAATACCAGTATTTTACATGGAGCGACTGCCTATCTGACCTCCACAACCCAGTAATAATAATAATAATAATTTTTTTTTATTCACCAACAAAAGTTACAGAATATGTAAAACAATACAAATGTAGCAAAAACTGTACAATAATTAATATAACCCTGTCTCTTAAACTAGGATCACCTGTATTTTAAGAGACAGTGTTCGGCCGAGCAGTTCCTTAAACATAATTTAGTACATTAAGTAAACGGTACTGAGGTAAATCAATATTTTTCATATTAATATAGATTTGTTATGTGAAGTGTATAGGTGTGCATGTGATAAGAGTTGAGTACATACGAGTGTGTGTGAGGGTGTGTGCGTGCGTGCTTGTGTGAGTGTGTGTGTGAGGGGGTGTGTGTGTGTGTGTGATAGATGTAGTTTGTGTGACTACGAGTTTATGGTTGAGGAATATAGGCGTGTGTGTCCTTATAATATAAATGTATGTTAGACAGTGAGTACATGTGTTATTAGGTGATGTATGTGAGTAAAGACTCTGTGTAGGCATAGTCCTTTTGCAATAGCCACTCTGTGAGTATGGGTTTAAGTTTATGTACGTTTAAATTTATAATATTTATTTGTGAGTTAATTTTTTGGTATATGTGTGTACTTAGTGTGTAGAATTGGTGTGTTGCGAAGGTAGTTTTGTGCTGGGTTCTTGGAAGAAGATTTACTCGCTTATTTGGATTTGGCGGAGGCAGGCCGACATGTATTCTAAGAAGTGATCTGAGCACATAGAGTTGCCGTACTGTCAGAACTTTACAGTCAGAGTACAACTCTGTTGTTGGGTACTTGTAAGGTTTTTTAGTCATAACTTTGAGAATGGCTCTCTGTGCTCTTTCCACTCTCAAAACACTAGTTTTGGTTGCACCACCCCACGCAGTTATGCAGTAACCAAGAACTGACTGACACAGGGCATAATAAACCATCTTCAGTGTGTCATCTGTCATCTTCAGTGTGTCCAGTAACTGGGTAATACGATACCCCTTGGTTAGACTGGTTGTCAGACTTTCGTGCTTCTGACGACTTGTAACGACTGTCAAAGATCCACAAATGACAGCCGGGACCAACGGCTTAACGTGCTTTCCGAGGCACGGAGGAGTCTCGATATGTGAAAATGGTCACCCATCCACGGACTAACCCCGGCAAGCGTAGCTTAACCTGATGGATCGACCCGAGCGGCTGTTATTACTTAGCCACGAGCTCCTATCCTAGCGTCAGACATTGATAAGGGATTATAATTAGTTTATTGTAAGAAAAAAAATACTTATAGGTTATTCGAATTCACGTCGTATCCCGCCATTTTTCTTCGATATTAGTATTGCAAAAATTTAGAACCTTTTATAGAGGGTTCATATTATGGGTATAGATGATTATACAGGGTGTTAGTGTAAACACCGTCCTTGAAACCAATGGTTTGGTTTCATTTATAGAACGTAAAATCAATGGAAAAATACAACTTTTTTTTTTAAAGAAAATCTACATTTTTCCACAAGAATATTTCACCCTACACGCAAGGGCAACGACCGGCCGCGACCGGCGGTTGGCGGGGGCGGGCGGGGCGCGCGGTACGTTACATGACCGGCCGTTAGCTGTTTCGCAGCTCTCTCGAACGCATACCCATGAATATCGGGACAGTGACGGATATTTACTTTTTAAAATCTTTTAATGAAAATAAGGTTTTTTATTTGTTGTTACTGGGTCATTTATTTTTTATATTTAAGTCAACTACCTACCCATACTTTGAGTGACAACGGTGTTTACCCTTGCATACTGTATAAGTATTGTACATAATTAGGTATTAAAACACTCATGTGATATTATCACAAATATAGGGTGTCCCTGGTAGTATGGATCAAATCGAATACATTTTAAAACTTTTTAACCCTGATAATGTTGGTGCAATTTTTTACGGTTCAAAGTTATGACCAACTTTCTATATCTTTATCTTTCTATTATGGCAATTTTTTTTTTTTTTTTCTGGACTTTGTGATAATATCCAGAGGTTTTGACCATGTATTACTAATTTATTATTTTTAATGTTCTTTAACATTTTTAAATAATTAAACTTGGATTGACATTATAACTTATTTTATTAATGCATGCCATTGTTTAAAGCAAACATGATGATCTGTTTTTACCCCACTACGGCGAAGAAAAAAGGAGGGTTATGATTTTGACCGGTATGTATGTATGTATGTATGTTCATCTGTTCCCTCCTATCTTCCAAACCACTTATCACAATTTGACAAATGAGGTATCGTTAGAAGCGTCGTGATTGTCCGCTGGTTATAGGCTAGGTATATGAAATCACATTAAATTAAAAATGGCGCGCTCTAGAGGACATAAAGTGAGGAACTAACAAAAAAATATGGTTTAATCGTACCATGTTGGGTATCAAATGAAAGGGCTTAATGAGCACATTTCAAAAATATATTTATTATAACCCCAAAAGAATTAAAAAAAAAATCAAGTAATAAAAACTAAAACCCAACTACGACTTAAAAGGTATAAACAAGACACCACAGACAGACAAATTAAAAATCCGGAGTCACACGTAATCTGTTCGATTTATGCCCTAACACGTGTGACTCCGGATTTTTAATTTGTCTGTCTGTGGTGTCTTGTTTATACCTTTTAAGTCGTAGTTGGGTTTTAGTTTTTATTACTTGATTTTTTATAAAATTCTTTTTTATCTTTACTTTTAATATCTCTTACATGCTGACAACTTGTGTTGTAGGTAAGTATGTATTGTACTTATGTTTGAGCAAATAAATAATTATCTTATCTTAAAAAAAAGCGAACGAGCTATGCTTGGAGTATCTCTGAGGGATAGAAACCGGAATGAGGTAATCCGGCACAGAGCAACTTTAGTAAGAAAGCTGAAGTGGCAATGTGCCGGCCATACTAGCCGTAGAACGGATGACCGTTGGGATAGACGTGTTCTAGAGTGGAGACCGCAAATCGGCAAACGTAAGGTGGGAAGTGGGGTAGACGTGTTCTAAAGTGGAAACCGCGAATCGGCAAACGTAAGGTAGGTCGCCTTCGGGCTAGGTGGAGCGACGATCTTCGCAGGGTGGCTGGTAGCAGCTGGATGAGAGTTTCCGAGAATCGAGCTGAATGGCGTGCAATTGGAGAGGCCTATGTCCAGCAGTGGACTGCTATAGGCTGATGATGATGATGAATTAGTTTATAGCAGTGCAGGTTTCATATTGCTAGTATATTAGCAACACATTCGATAGTTTTTATAGGAGTGGAACTCCGTCCTGGAATCTGAATTTTCCAATAAGCTGTGTGGTGGTATTACCTGGGAGTCTCAACATCTATTCAGTTACAATATGAGGCAAGTGTGCTCAAGCACATCAGTGCTGACCATTTGCCATCAGGTGTGACAGTGTGACAGTGGTCAACATAAACAATAACTTGCATTTGCCATCAGGTGTGACAGTGTTCAACATAAACAATAACTTACATTTGCCATCAGGTGTGACAGTGGTCAACATAAACAATAACTTACATTTGCCATCAGGTGTGACAGTGTGACAGTGGTCAACATAAACAATAACTTACATTTGCCATCAGGTGTGACAGTGGTCAACATAAACAATAACTTACATTTGCCATCAGGTGTGACAGTGTGACAGTGGTCAACATAAACAATAACTTACATTTGCCATCAGGTGTGACAGTGTGACAGTGGTTAACATAAACAATAACTTACATTTGCCATCAGGTGTGACAGTGTGACAGTGGTCAACATAAACAATAACTTACATTTGCCATTAGGTGTGACAGTGGTCAACATAAACAATAACTTACATTTTGTTAAAATCTGGGACCTCAGTGATGTCCACCAGGTAGATGACTGCAAAGTTCTTGACTTTCTCTGCGATGCTGTACAACACCTCATCCATCTTCATGCAGGTGGGGTCCCAGTCATGACCGAACCTGATCACCTGCCGACACAACAATCACTATTACAATGATTCCATACAATATTACCAACACAATGATATTGTTAAAAGCAAATAACAGACATTGAAATTGGTTTTGACCCTACCGGTGTATTTTTCTTAACACCCTAAGACGATCCACCAACCAAATTATGAGCTTGTTTGATAATTTTCAGGAATTGCATGATGTGATCTCCTATAATTGAGGGAGCACATAGATTGTTGTTCTTGTCTTTTTATTTTAGCATGTAAGGTGTATTCTTTGTTGGAGATCCTAATAAAATAAAATAAAATATTGGGATGTAGTAGCTTATACATTAGTAATCGATGCTACTATTACAATAAATTAATTCATTTACTTCTTATATGTGAGTCCTAAATCTACTTGTATGTCTATCTGGAAAATTCGTAACCTATAAAAGATACTCACCACAACTCTGTCTTCTTCCGACAATATAGCCTGGTCCACTTGCCAGCCGTTGTGTAGATGTCCCAGCATGTAACTCATCGTGGGGCTTAGTTGTTTATCCTCTTTCTATAAGTTAAAATACAAACCAAAACAAACAAAGCTGATGACTATTTTGCGTTTTGGCACTTTAGCACCACAGAACACTTTAGAATACTCAAGACTCAATCAAGCAAGAGTGATGAAGAGTGCTCAAGAGTTTAGTTTAGCACACACTCACAACTTCACAAGAACCAAGAGACCGTCAAGAGCCATGACAAGCTACTGTCAACTGTCAAGTGATATTAGCACTGTCAGTGTTTTGACAGACTGTGTCAGAGTCAGAATGACAGATTGACAGTAACACTGAGTTACTGTCAATCTGTCATTCTGACACTGACACTGCATGATACTGACACACACAGCATGGAACACGGAAGTACCGAAGTAGGTACCGGTTTGGATCGAGAGCAAAGTGCAGCTTGGCAAAAATGAGTATGATGCGGTGACGGATGAAACTAAATATTTTACTTAGGTAATGCAGACCTATGATGTTGGCACTACTTTGCCGACAAGTGCTAGTAGGTTTTTGAGTCAGTACAAGCAGCGTTTTTAACTATATGTTTGAATTCTTTTACTCACTTCCCATTTGAAGTGACCTATACGCGGTAGTGGCGCCCTCAATTTTTCCAAACTCTTTTTTGCCAAGCTGTAATAATAATCCAATCAAAAACATAAATGTGAAAATGGAGCCAAATTCAATATTAAGAATAAGCGCGGATGTCGACTTGGCCGACAAAAGAATTGAGATGTAAATGGGTACCAAGTTCTATAGATAATCCTGATAAAGAACATACAACATTCTTGTTTTTTCTGCTATAACAAATATAACTTCATTAAATACTCGAATTATTTACACAAAGCACTTAGGATGAATTTGAAGCTGAAAATTTTATGATTCCAATATGATTAACAATTTTTATTAATTATTGGTTGCCTAAGTTCGGCGGAGGACCTCGTGGCTAAAGTCAAAGTCAAAGTCAAAGTATTTATTAGTGTGATTTTTGGTGATACAGTACCTAGGTCTTATAATAAGGTTATGGTAACTCAAAAACCTACCCATTAGGGCATACACTATTTAACAATATTATAAAAATTTAAAATCAATATTAGGTACATACAAATTAACAAAAATTTAAATAGTTAGAATAGGTACAATCAATTTTTATAATATTTAAACATTAGAATACAATTACTTATTATAATAAAATATTCAGAATACAATAATATGTCAAGTTTTGAATTATCAAGCTTAAATACATAATTATCACGCAGTTTATAGCATTTTGTCAAGAAGGAATTCGTCAATGGTGTAGTAGCATTTTTCAATTAAAAAAATATTTAGTCTCCGTTTAAATTGTATCAAATTTAAATCTTTAATGTTATTTGGTATTTTATTGAATATTTTTGGAGCCATGCAGAGGATGCTTTTGTGCATAAGGGCGGTCTTTGAGGCTCTTAAACATAATTCATGACGATATTCTTGTCTTGTCGATCTATAGCGTTGCTCTGAAGCTTTTTTAAACAGTTCACTATTTTTCTTGACGAACAATGCGGTCTCGTATATGTAAAGACAAGGTAATGTTAGTATTTTCAAAGCTTTAAAATGCGGTTTGCAGCTTTCCGTTGGTTTAAGACTACGTATCGACCTAATGCACCTCTTCTGTGCTTTAAAAATGTTATTTTTCTCGCAGGAATTTGCCCAAAAAATTACTCCGTAGCGTAATACGGAATCTACATAGCCATAATACGCAGCTACAACAGCTGCCTGATTAACTATTTTTTTAAGTTTACATAGAGCAAAGGCGAACCTACTTAATTTTGTTATAAGATTTGATCCATGTTGTTTCCATGTCAGTTTAGAGTCAATTGTCAAGCCTAGAAATTTTATGTACTCTACTTCTTCAATTCTGTTATCGTCAAAAGTTATATTTATGTCAGGAGTGGTCAATCTTTGTCGAAACTGCATAATTTTAGTTTTATTTAAATTCAATTTTAAATTATTATGTTCAAGCCACTTAATTGCTTGTTGCAATGCGTCTTTGATGTCACATTCATAGTTACTATTTTTATTATTTCTTACTATTATTGTATTGTCATCTGCAAAAAGAACCATGTGAAAAGCGACGTGTTTTGGAAAGTCATTTATGTAAGATAAAATCAACGGCGGACCCAAAACGCTGCCCTGTGGTACGCCAAAAGTGATTTTACGTTTTCCTGAGATATATTTAAGTTCTTTTTTGTCCCTTTTAGAAATCCGTCTAATTTCCGTACACTGCGTTCTATTTTCTAAATAAGACTGTATAAGAGAAAATGCATTACTTACCCCTTATTCCATATGCATAAAGATTCTGTAGTAGTATATTATGATCAACTAGATCGAATGCTTTCGTCATGTCCATAAATACAGCGCTAATAGGAATTTTGTCATTGATATCTGTCATTATAATATTAAGAAAATCATAGATAGCCATATTTATGGATTTGTTTTTTCTGAAACCCTTCTGTTCCTTTACCAAGATGTCGTGTTTCGTGAAAAAAGAATACATACGTTGATAAATAGCCTTCTCAAATATTTTTGATATTACTGGTATTAGGGCAATGGGTCTGTAGTTATTAATATCAGTTTTGTCATGTTTTTTAAATAAGGGCTTAATTATAGTTGGTTTTAGCTTATCAGGATAAATTCCAGAGCAGATACTAACATTAATGATGTGGCAAATGGGGCCAGATATCACATCGGAAACAAATTTTAATGCTCTTATTGAGATATTATCATACCCTACGCTAACTTTATTTTTTAGATCCTGTATTATTCGATACGTAAGCTAAAACCAACTATAATTAAACTATAGCTAAGTACTTACAAGTAAGTTTACATGACCCGCGTATTTAAAATACGTAATTAATTGAAATAATTGACTAAGTTAAATAAAAAGTGGTAGAAGTGCATGTGTTAACGACAATCTCAAAGTAATATTATTTGTGATAATCGACATTCAGTGAAAAATCCAGTACGGCAAAGTTTTGATACAAAAAGTGCTAAACGTAAATAAAAACAACCAGTGTTTTCAAAAAACATCGCCAACGGCACTGGAAAACAGTATACTCAGTGAAACATTGGTTTTTTAATAACATTTAGCTTTTGGAGTAAAGGCTCTTACATACAGGCGCGATTCGCCGCGCGATGCGAATTTTAACAAAACAATTTCTGAGAAAACTTCACGGCGAACAATGCGGCGGCGTCGCGTCGCGCGGCGAATCGCACCAGTATGTAAGAGCCTTAAAGCATAATTATTGATCATCCATATAATATGGGAGTTGGACCAAGTGCTGCCCAGAATGGACACATAGTGCATTATGTTCCTTGGGCTTGTACTAGTCTGTACACCAAAGCTCAATAAAATCTACCCGAGGAGTTTTGAGAAAAACGATTTTTGTTAAGTATTTTTTATTGATGAATACCAACCAACCGGCAACCGGTGGCGCATTTGATTAAATAATGACAGTAATTATGTTAAACAACACATCATTATTTCATTTGTATGCATATCATTTACATGTTAAATCATTTTTACTGACCATCCATATTTGGGAGTTGGGCCAAGTGCTGCCCAGAATGGACACATAGTGCATTATGCTCCTTGGGCTTGTACTAGTCTGTACACCAAAGCTCAATACAATCTATCCGCGGAGTTTTGAGAAAAACTATTTTCTGTTGAGTATTTTTTATTCATGAATACCAACCAACCGATGGTGCATTTTATTAAAAATACTGACAGTAATTATGTTAAACAACACATTATTATTGCATTTGTATGCATATCATTTACATGTTAAATATTTTTTAATGACCATCCGTATAATGAGCTGGGCCAAGTGCTGCGCAGAATGGACACATAGTGCATTATGTTCCTTACCGCGCGTTTGCACTGGCGAAACATTACTACAAAACATGTTTTAATCTCTCGTTCCTGTCAAAAATTGTATGGAACATTGACAGAAGATAGAAATTTAAACATGTTTTGTCGCAAATGTTTCGTCAGTGCAAACGCACGGTTAGGCTTGTACTAAGTCTGTACACCAAAGCTCAATACAATCTATCCGCTGAGTTTTGAGAAAAACGATTTTTTGTTGAGTATTTTTTATTGATGAACACCAACCAACCAATGGTGCATTTTTATTAAATAATGACAGTTATTATTTTAAACAACACATTCTTATTCCTTTTTTACAAGCTTTTATTATTATTTAACTTGCCTTGTTAGTATGTATAAGTCAAATCTTGCGAGCTGAATTAAAACCACTTCCTGTTATCCTACGGAGTTCAAATTTTACAAGTTGGTTCAGTTCCGATGACAATGCATTTTTTTATGATACATGACTTGATTCTACACCCAGGATTGGCTCCAGACGAAGGAACTCTACAACGGTCTACGGTACGGACACGAAATTTTATACACGCATTCAACTAAGATAGCCCGTTGTGAAGTCTACCATGATCCATGATGATGTGTTTCTTAGATCTGCTCGACACCTCGGTGAAGTTAGCCGCACGATTTCATTATTATGAACTTTTGTTAATGCTAATCGTTAGAGAATCGTTAGAGAGGGTTAGAGAGAAAAGAAAAATCGTTAGAGAGTAATTAGTTTTTATGTAAAAACAATTTTAATTTTTCGTGTGAAGTTGGCCCCCCTTCCCGCAAAAATGGACTTAGACGTAATTTTATTTTTTTAATCGTTTGCGAATCGTTAGAGAGAGATTGAGAGTTACACAAAATCGTTAGAGAGTTAATATTTTATTTGATATTAAATAATTTCTGAGAGCGTGACATTAGCCCACCTCTGTGAATTTTGCCCCCGATATAATTATTCTCAACTTTTGTTAATGCTAATGGTTAGAGAATCGTTAGAGAGAGTTAGAGAGAAAAGAAAAATCGTTAGAGAGTAATTAGTTTTATTTATCAACGATTTTAATTACTTTTGTGAAATTGGCCCCCATTCCCGCAAAAATAGACGTAGATGTTATTTTTTTATTTTTATAATTTGAGATTCGTTAGAGAGAGATAGAGAGTTAAAAAAAATCATTAGAGAGTTAATATTTTAATTGATATTAAATAATTTCTGAGAACGCGTTTTAGATTAAACAGGTTCGCTCTTATTATGGGCAACATATTCAGCCGAACGGTACTTTTACTGTACCTAGAAGTTAGTGAAGATACCAGGCATTTCGTCATCACATGACACCACTATAGTTATAGAGTGTATTACATTATTGTCTGGTATCTCTCACCTGCTCAGTTTCTCGACAGTATTTTATTAAGAGAAGACATTGAAAATGAAGAAAATCAATAAATCATTACTTAAAATTAAAAAAAAAGTTTTATTTCATAAAAAATCTGTAACACTTGCATTCAAAGCATATTATTCAGTTTTAAATATCATAATTGTCGTTCGTCTTTTCATCGACTTCCGATCTCGATTTTAGAATCGATCCTGTTTTATGACTTAGGTCATAAAACAGGAATTCTCCATCGTAATTAAAAAAATCTTCTTGATCAGTAGGTAGGTACTATTATCATTTTACTCCTGCTAAGCCTGTAGACTATGCTGAAACATTGGCTGAAACATGCACTTCTTGCACTTATAGATTCCTAGTAGCTATAATCTAAAGAGAGGTCTAAAAGAATTATGCTACACATTTTTGACTGAAAATATCCCATTTCATCTTATTTCAGAATATGGTACATAAAGTAAATAACTTGATTAGAATTTTGTTTGCATTGTCATATTCTTTACAACAAAATATTGATTGACTGTAATGACAGTACCATGTGTCAATTTTGAAAAGTTTGTTATTTTCTGGGGTGTGTTCACTTTATTAGCCTAGATAATTAGAAAAGTTTGTTCGTTTTAGGAGTAAACTAACACTAAATTATTTCTTTTTTTTTTAGTTTGAGAATCGTTAGAGAGGGATAGAGAGTTTAAAAAAATCATTAGAGAGTAAATATTTTAATTGATATTAAATTATTGCTGAGAACGCGTTTTACCCTAGGACCTGAGCAGGTTAAAATTTAGAAACGTGCCGCCTCGATAGGGGGATAGGGGGGAGGAGAGGGGGAAGGGTTAGTAGATCCCCCCACTCCCCCCTGCCGGAGATACAAAGTTTTTTTTAAATATGACAAATCTCTTATAAGCTGGGGCCACACCAACGGATTATCGCGATAGACGTTAACCGTTGGTGTACTACACTACGACTTACCTCGAGAATTTGTCAACGGCATTTACATTGGCGTTTGACGTTGGGTGATTGATAACTCTGGTGGCGGCATTTTAGGCAGATCAAAGAGATTTACCGCGAGAATTATTGCATTGAATGAAGCGGCCACACTTACGTTTCTCTTTGTGCACCGTGAGCGCGAGTAGTACCGTGAGTAGTAGGTACTACTGATACATGCCATGATGCAGAGGGACGTTATAGTTATGAGTGGTAAAGTTGTGTATTTGATTAACGATCATTTAACAGTGATACCTGATAAGAATACGAAATATTGTTGGTAGTTTCAATTTGATTCGGTACTTATAGTGCATCATTTGTGCTCAAAACACACAAAAGATGGGTGCTTGTCGGGAGTTGGTCGGGTCTTTTTTAACCCACTGACGGAAAAAGAGGAGTGTTATAAGTTTAACGTGTGTGTCTGTATGTTACATCGTAGCTGCCAAACGGCTGAACCGATTCTGATATTTTTTATTTTGTTTGAAAGGTGACTTGATAGAGTGTTCTTAGCTATGATTCATGAAAATCGGTTCAGCCGTTTGAAGATTATCAGCTCTTTTCAGGTTGATGAATGGATGTGAGCATCTTCCACAGGTCACATCGATTCGAAAGGTCATGTCCAAAAATGGTTTTTTATTATTCAATAATTCTCACCAGGATAAAGCCCAAAACACACACAGAGCGGGTGCGGGGCGGGAGCGGGTCGGGCGCGGGAGTACGGCGGGTATAATAATTTGTAATTCAAGGAATTATATGGATGTCAACACACAGAACGCGGGCGCGGGTCGGGCGCGGAGCGGGCCCCGCGCGGGAGCCGCGCCCACCGCCCGCCGACACAACAGCGCGGGGCGGGAGCGGATCGGGCGCGGGAGTACGGCGGGTGTCATAAATTGTAATTCAAGGAATTATATGGATGTCAACACACAGAACGCGGGCGCGGGTCGGGCGCGGAGCGGGAGCCGCGCCCGCTGATACAACAGTGCGGGACGGGAGCGGGTCGGGAGCGGTTGTGCTATTCTGTAAAAATATCTCCGTGAAAACTAAGTGTAGTAAAATATCAAAGTGAGCTTGGAGTGAACTGTCACTGCCTTAGCATCAGTAGGTATCGATGACAATGACTCACTCCACTATCACTTCACCTAAGTTTTCAAGGTAAGATGGTTACAGAATAGCAATGTGGGTGTAGCGGCGTTACATCCGTTGCAATACACGTATCGATGATATTCTCCATATTGATGTTTTTTTTTATTAATGTCAAGAACCTACAACTTTTTCCATTTTCGCGTTCTTCTCTTTAAAATAAGTAAAAAATATTAATTCTTCGTCCGTGTCAGAATCACCCAACATTTTCACACTGCAACCGCTGCCGTCTGTCAAAGTACAACCGCGCCCGACCCGCTGCCGTCCCGCGCCCGAACCGCTGCCGCCCCGCGCCCGCGCTCTGTGTGAACACGATGAACCGCGCGACTCACGCGATGAAAACGACCCGACCCCCTCCCGCCCCGCACCCGCTCTGTGTGTGTTTTGGGCTTAAGTTAAAAATATTTGGATAGACATCCCAAAAAGTAGTAGCTCTAACTGTATCATGCATTTTTCAGGATTACCAATTTTGAGAAAAATCGTTTTTTAATTTATTTATTTATTTTATTCTTATGTACACACAGTAAAATACAAAATAGATACGACATAGTTAAAATATGAGTACAAAGGTACTGCTTATTTCTTAGGAAATAAATAATTTAGTGTTAGTTTACTCCTAAAACGAACAAACTTTTCTAATTATCTAGGCTAATAAAGTGAACACACCCCAGAAAATAACAAACTTTTCAAAATTGACACATGGTACTGTCATTACAGTCAATCAATATTTTGTTGTAAAGAATATGACAATGCAAACAAAAATTCTAATCAAGTTATTTACTTTATGTACCATATTCTGAAATAAGATGAAATGGGATATTTTCAGTCAAAAATGTGTAGCATAATTCTTTTAGACCTCTCTTTAGATTATAGCTACTAGGAATCTATAAGTGCAAGAAGTGCATGTTTCAGCATAGTCTCCAGGCTTAGCAGGAGTAAAATGATAATAGTACCTACCTACTGATCAAGAACATTTTTTTAATTACGATGGAGAATTCCTGTTTTATGACTTAGAATCGAGATCGGAAGTGGATGAAAAGCCTTTCAACAATTGTGATATTTAAAACTGAATAATATGCTTTTAATGCAAGTGTTACAGATTTTTTATGAAATAAAACTTTTTTTAAAATTAAGTAATGATTTATTGATTTTATTCATTTTCAATGTCTTCTCTTAATAAAATACTGTCGAGAAACTGAGCAGGTGGAGACATATAATTTTGATGCCGGCCCATCCAAGATACTAGACAATAATGTAATACACTCTATAACTATAGTGGTGTGACTCCTCTGATCAAAGCTGTCTCATGTGATGGCGAAATGCCTGGTATCTTCACTAACTTCTAGGTACAGTAAAAGTACCGTTCGGCTGAATATACAGGGTGTAAAAAGACCCATCACATAGCCGTCAGCTACGCATTCTGTACATCAAATTAAGTAACATAGCATAAAAATAATTACTGGGAAACAACTTTTATTTTTGGTGTGAAAAATCGCTGTTTACGGTAGTGCGCAACGTAACGCACGTAAAGTATTGTGTTTATGGGTGCATGCAACAGTTCAGGGTTTGTGGCGGTATTCAAAATTAATTTAGAACATTTAAAACTTGCTTTCTGTATACAATCTCTGAAAAAGTTGGAACTTTGACCTTCAATATCTCCGTAACCAGAAGGTTCCCAGGTATGGTCCAGAAGAAAAAAATGATCACAATGATGGGAATAACAAGTGGCTTTCGGCTTCGTTAAGTGTCTTTTTACACCCGATATTGCCCATAATAAGAGCGAACCTGTTTAATCTAAAACGCGTTCTCAGAAATTATTTAATATCAATTAAAATATTAACTCTCTAATGATTTTTTTTAACTCTCTATCTCTCTCTAACGAATCTCAAATTATAAAAATAAAAAAATAACATCTACGTCTATTTTTGCGGGAATGGGGGCCAATTTCACAAAAGTAATTAAAATCGTTGATAAATAAAACTAATTACTCTAACGATTTTTCTTTTCTCTCTAACTCTCTCTAACGATTCTCTAACCATTAGCATTAACAAAAGTTGAGAATAATTATATCGGGGGCAAAATTCACAGAGGTGGGCTAATGTCACGCTCTCAGAAATTATTTAATATCAAATAAAATATTAACTCTCTAACGATTTTGTGTAACTCTCAATCTCTCTCTAACGATTCGCAAACGATTAAAAAAATAAAATTACGTCTAAGTCCATTTTTGCGGGAAGGGGGGCCAACTTCACACGAAAAATTAAAATTGTTTTTACATAAAAACTAATTACTCTCTAACGATTTTTCTTTTCTCTCTAACCCTCTCTAACGATTCTCTAACGATTAGCATTAACAAAAGTTCATAATAATGAAATCGTTCGGCTAAATTCACGGAGGTCTGCTCGACGTCCGTATGTCACTGCAGGGATCCAGCAGAATATCAGCGTCAGGTATATTCGCCTGACACATGCTGAGTTGGACTCCCATTTGGTGCAACGTTGAGACGCACACCGCACTTTGTATGTTTGTATGTTTAGTTTTTTTTTTTTTTTTAAAGTGTGTCATAGACAATATTGTCATCACCATGTCTAGTTTTCTTTTAAAGTTTCATTTTTTTTTTTTTGTATATTGGCACCCAGCTGTTTATTAATGTATGTACCTAATTAGTTATAATGTAACCGTGTTTTTGTATGTTGTGCTGTCTTTTGTGTGCACCAAATAAACGTTTTATCTATCTATCTATCTGGCTGCTGCACGCAAGAATGGCTCCAGACGAGGAAACTCCTCAGCGATCAACAGACACGAAATTTTTTATGCGCGTTTATTATGATAGTCAGTTTTAAAGTCTACCCTGACCTGGCTGTTACACCCAGGATTAGCTCCAGATCAGGGTACACTTCAACGGTCAACAGTACAGCCGCGAAATATTATATACGCATTTCATTATGATAGTCCGTTCTAAAGTCTATCATGACTTGGCTGCAGCAGCCATAATTGGCTCCAGAAAAGGAAACTCCTCAACAGTCAACAGCAGAGACATAAAATTGTATATACGCATTAAATTATGATAGCCTGTTCTAAACTTTACCATGATCTGGCTGGTGCACCCAGGAGTAGGTTCAGAAGATCGAACAACTCAGCGGTCAACAGCTCATACATAAACGCAGTCAATTATGATAGTTCATTCTAAAGTCTACCATGACCTGGCTGCAGGAACCAGGATTGGCTCCAGACGAGGAAACTCCTCAGCGGTCAACAGCAGACATTTAATTTTATATACATACGCATTCAATAATTATAATAGACCGCTCTAAAGTATACCATGATGTGGCTACGGCACCCAGGGTAGTTCCAGAAGAGGAAATTGCTCAGCGGTCAACAGCTCAGACACAAAATTTGATACAAGCACTCATTATGATAGTTTATTCTAAAGTCCATCATGACCAGGTTGCTTCACCCAAGATTGGCTCCAGGCGAGAAAACTGCTCAGCGGCCAACAGCAGAGACATTTAATTTTATGTACGGTATAAATAAATTACGATAGCCCGTTATAAGTTTACCATGATCTGGTTGCTGCACCCAGGATTGACTCCAGAAGAGGGAACTCCTTAGCGGTCAACAGCAGAGATGCAAAATTTTATACAGGTTTTCTATCATGATAGCCCGTTCTAAAGTCCACCATGACCTTGGTGTTGCATCCAGGGATGACTCTAGACGAGGGAACTCCTAAACAGTCAACAGCACAGACAGTTAATTTTATATACGTATTGAAATATGATAAACCCGTTCTAAATTATAACATGACTTAGATAGTGCAACTTGGTTGACTTAACACCATGACTTATGTAAAGGCATGTTTGGGTTCATTGCATTTCTCTTTACAAGTGCCTTTCAAGGAAGTGAAGGAAGGTGATACAAAAGATATTTAAACAAATTCTAATGCTAAAAAGTACAAAATAAAATTTAAGTAAAAACCTTTTTAAAGACAAGCTTTTAATTAACTAAAAAGTACGAAATAACACTTACGTAAACATGGAACTTTAATATTTTCTTAAAAGCTTTAGGCGTAAACGTCGTAACGTTTTTACACTTTAAGATAAGCAGCCTCAGGCTATTATATTAAAGTTACATGTTTACGTAAGTTTTATTTCGTACTTTTTAGTTAATTAAAAGCTTGTCTTTAAAAAGGTTTTTACTTAAATTTTATTTCAATTCATCTTTCAATTCTTTGAGCTTCCAGGTACAATACATGTTAACAATAACGATGGTGGACCGGTTTCAACACAATAAATTGCTAAAAACACTGATGTAAACAATGAGAAAACGTTTTGACAGTGGCCGTCTCGCCGAAGGCGACATCTGCGCTGAGCTTTGCGCGTACATCCCCATTGTATATCGCCCGGGTCCCTACTATACTACTGTTACCTAGTGCTCCCCGCAAGTAAACACAAGATAATTATGATAATCCCCCCTGAACTCTTTTTACTGCAAAGTAGAAGCACATACGTATTTTGGATGGAAAGCCTGCTCTTTCTTGAGTTTGAATTCAGTGGAAGGATGAGCAAGGGGACGGTTGAAGTGCTGCTAGTAGGTATACGGCCTCCCATTATCATTGCACATACCTCCTACCTACAGAAATATTCTGAAAGTATTACGTTAGACGCTTAGAATATTTTATTTATTTATTTAACCACTAGCTGTGCCCGCGACTTCGTTCGCATGGGTGTCGGAAAACAATAATATGTCGCTTAGAAAAGTTGTACCTTCATTTAAAAAGGGGGAATCTTCAGGCCTGGTGATTTTTCCTAGTAAGAAACTGCCAAAAAACTTGTGTTTTTATTTAGGAAAATGCTTCTCTATAATACAATATTAGCGATGGAACCACCTGGAGCGTACACAAAAAAGTTGCTAGGGTTGCTCACACGCGAAAGAGCTACATAAAGTTGGCCGTGGGAAAAGCAACCAATACTAAGATCCACCCCCGCAACGGATAATATCTGGCCCTGAGCTTTGTTAATGGTCATGCCGTAACATAGGCTGACGGGGAATTGCACACGCTTAAAACTAAACGGGAAATTATTGGGAATGAGAGGAATTCTTGGAATAAAAACAACATCACCGGCGCCGCAACCTGTTAAGATTTCGGCTTCGATGACGTTTTGTTGGAGATTGGTGACTATGAGCCGAGTGCCGTTGCAAAGTTTGGGAGGACTTACATTTCTTCGAAGAATTATTGGCACTCCGACTTTTAAACAAATTTTGTGTGCTGAAAGAAGGGATTCTAAGAACTCTACTGGATAGTGTGTGGCATCTTCCTTCTTCTTCGGTAACCGTATTTATCGATGTATATTGTTGACTTTCCCCAGAAACATGTGCCATTTGTGTATTTATTGCTGTCCGATAGTCGAACGAATCAAATCAACTATAACACACGCCAACAGCGATCGGATCGGATGAGCGGCGGTCACGAATCATACGAACAAATTACAAAGTAAAGTACAGTTCGATTCAAACTTAATGGCGGCTCGGAACATGAGGCGAGTCGCTGCGCAGTAACAATTTCATGTGACAGCGGGGGTGAGGGGTGGGGTACTGCGCAGCTAAAAGCTAACTTCCGAGCCGCCATTAAGTTTGAATCGATCTGTAATAACGACTCGTTTCTTGACTTCTTAATTTGAACCAAATGAACGAAACCAACCAAAATACCAAATCAAAACCAATCAGATCAAATCAAATCAATACTTTCAACGAATTTACGAATGACAACCCAACCAACCATTTATTATTTATTTATTATTCTCTTAATCTCTTTATTTCATTTTTCATACTTATAAATTAAGTATATTATATTTTTAAATATTAGAATAAAAAATTTATTATTATTATTATCGACACTAAAGAAGTCAAAAACAAAGTTACCTACTCCGCCAAAATCTACTTGGAATATCTGGGCGAAGGTGATTCTTCGACGGAGAATCTTAACACCGCGATTCAGAAAATGACATTAAAAATGAACAACGCCATCTATCGAGCACGAAGTGATACTGTCAAAATATATGGGAAAACGTTCGAACACTCTGTAAGCTAAATAAGCTATGTAGAAAAGTGTAAAATTAAAGAATAAATACCTATTTTTTATAAGAAATTAACATTTGTCACTATTCTTTCATGAATAGCATGATTTGAAAGATAGGTAGCGCCACCTATCGCACTAATACTAAACTAAAAAATAAACAAAGCATCTGGAAAATTTTAATTAACCTAACTTTAGAGTTATAATATTCTATACACAATGTATCGCGTTAAGTTTCCGCGCAAAGAAAATGACGATCATATAACAACACACGATCTCACAAACCTAGTAATTAAGTAGTAAGTATCATTTCGCGTCAATAGATGTCGTTACGTGTATGTACATTACGTAATGAAAATTCCTTCTTGAACACTTTAAATTCATATATCTTTTGATATTTTGGAGCGATTGCAATGAAACAAAAACTAAATGAAACATCGAGTTACACACAATATTTGAGTGTACAAGTTAACCATACTGATTTCGTACTTTTTACGTGATAGTGGAACAATCAAACTAAAGAACATACAAACAGACAGACAAACAGACAAAAATTCCAAAAATGGTAGAAATGGAATCTGTTGCTTATTCTTGGACACCCCACCAACTTTTTTTTTTTTTTTTCATTGTACAGAAACGCCTCGTCTACAGATTTATTATATGTATAGATAGAAGAAGAAGATATAGATTTATGCACACACAAATAAATACAGACAAGAAGACGTTATTATTCTAAGGTTAGACGTTATTATTAATCTAAGTATTAGACCAACAACGACGACAGCACGGCACGAATTTGTAGATACCGTAAGCACAAAGTCGCTGTCGAAATTTAAAAAATGTAATTCATAATGTAAGTAGAAAAGGTACCTACATAATAACTGATTGATGGTACGAGTATAGTGAAGATTACGTGAAGTCATTGTGAGCATGTGATCAATGATTAGTTGATCGGTGCATGATGTTTGTTTACATGCGCGTGGCGCACGGAGTGGCGGCGGGCGCGTCGCGAGGATCAGCGGAGCGCAGCCGTGCGGGGGGCGCCTGGCACCTCGCCACCGGAACGCGGTCACTCACCAAAACATACAGATTTCTCGGGAAAAAATAACAAGCCGCGCTCGCAGAACTCAGCAATACGTCGGGTGTGCCGTACAGTCGCTCTCAACACGTCGTCAGTAACTTTATACGCGTACCGGACACCAGTCCGCTGATTTCACGTTAATTTCCGCAGTAGTTAGTGGCAGTAGCCGGGCAGCAGACCGGGTACGGCGGCGGGCGGAGGCGCGTCGCGGTTCACCGCCGCGTCAGTAATTAGGTCGCGGCTCGTGAGTGGTCGCGTGCAGCCGTACTGGCCAGCTCGTAGTTCCCGTTCCCTCGTTCGGAGACGGGCGGCGCGCGCGCACCCGCCATGCACAACAAAACACTGTGACCCTGCTCGTCGCCGACAGCCGTCACGCTGCCGAGTGTCAACCTTAATGTGTCGCGACCAAGTTGTTTATAAGTAGGTAAGTGTGAATAACGACCGGCTGATGTGAGATGCGAGTCGTTCAAGTCCATGCGACAATATCTTCTATCCGGCGAAAGGCAGAAACATTTCTTACTTATATGCTGTAATTAGCAGCGTTTGAGGCGTCACATGAATCTTATCGGATCACGGAAAAACTACGCAAAACCGCGAGTGGTTCTGCCGTGTGCGTTTTATTTTTAATGATTACACGATGTGTATCAGATCCGAGTGATCCGACCATGCATACCTGTCTGTGACGCGCCGCCGATGAAATGCGCTTGCGATCACACCTACATGAAACTGTAATGAACTAATGACTTCGTTTTCAAATCTATCGAAATATACAAGCAGCGACGTGCGAGGCAGCAAGCGCATGGCGCATGCGTGTTGTGCAGTGGCCATCAGCTGAAGTGACAACATACCAAAATGATGAAGCCGCTTTACTGTTTACATCTTATGTCAATGATATTATACAATATCATTGTCAAAAGTATAAATAAATAAGTATCTATCTACATTATATGAGGTAAAGCAGGGACATAGGTACTATAAGAGAGTGTAGTACGCATGAAAATGAACAACTTACAAAAAAAAACCGGTCATGTACGAGTCGGACTCGCACACGAAGGGTTCCGTACCGCAATCGAACAAAAAATCTCGGAAAAAAACACGTTTCTTGTGTGGGGATTATAACTTTATTTAATTTTTATTATAAAGCCCCCCCCCCTGGCAAAAAAAGTGTCATACCATAAAAAACGCTCAAATCAAATCCATTTATTCGCATGAATGTAGGTTTACAATTGTATGGTCTTATAACTATAATGGGCCCTTTACATACCATTACTTATGGTGCGCAAAAATTAAAGGAGAATGGGCGCCTGCTTATGGGGTTCTGCCCTGAAGCCCGAGCTTTTCAAGGGGAACCTTTCCTACTAACACGACTTTTGCCAATTGTTACTCAGTTCGGAGTAAATTACCTAAATGGGTGTGAATACCTGGGCATCGAAGTTAAGGAATTTTCATCGCATCATTATATTTTTGAGGGGAACATTTGCTACTAACATGACTATTGCCAGTTGTTAGTCAGTTCGGAGTTAATGGCATTAATAGGTTACTACTTCGGTACCGAAGTCAAGGAATTTTCTTGGCCCAATAGCCATAAGAAATACACCAATGGAAAGAGCTTTCCAATGAGAACCTTTGCTATTAACACGACTTTCGCCAATTGTTAGTCAGTTTGGAGTTAATGACCTAAATAAGTTTGACTTCTGGGGTACTGAAGTTAAGGAATTTTCTTGACCCAATAGCCATAAGATATACACCAATGAAAAGAGCTTTTCAAAAAGAACCCTTGTTTCTTACATAACTGTTGGCAATTGTTAGTCAGAGCGGTGTTAATCACCTAAATAAGTGATGAATTTCAATAATGCTTAATTACTCACATTTAAAGCTCTGTAGCTCCTTTCGTACTAACAATCGAGAGAAACGTCATATCCCGAAATATTTACTTTGAAGAGATCTTTCCATTGGCATATATCTTAACTCTATTGGGGGATGCGGCAGGCTTAACGAAGGCTTAACGATCTGTACGGCCAATTGACTCTTAAAAACATTGTTCCCAAAACAGCATTTAGGAGGCCAACGTTTTAAAATGTCCGTTTATAGGTTTGCAAGATCATGTTTGCAAGGCTCAAAGTTAATAAAAGTTATTTCATTGTCTAAATACCTGAATTTCACTAATGCTTAATTACTCACATTTAAAGTTCTGTAGCTCCTTTCGTACTAACGATCGGGAGAAGTCTTCATAACAAGAAATATTCTTCTTGATGAGATCTTTCCATTAGTATATATCTTAACGCTATTGGGCTCCAGCAGGCCTAACATGACACACGCGACAACTACTCACGCGAGAGTGAGTAATTTTTGTCTATTTCGTCACTTTTCTCGTTTTCTGACAGCGCTGCCATACAAAATACTCGACTCGTTCTGTCAAACTTGATGTTTTCTCTACAAACCCTAACATGACACCCAAGATATCTCGACTTTTGACAATTAAACACGAGATAATCTCCGATTCTTCTGTCATTTACTCGTCGTCGATTTTTACGACGAGATGAGTAGACAAAATTATTACACAAAAAAAAAAAAAAACTCCATAATTATCATGGCAGTTTCTTAAATTGTTCTTATTTTAGTCATAATTTTATTTTGCAATATAATATGTAATATATAATAATGGAAAAAACTTAGTTTTAAACTACTATCTACATATATTGGAACGAAAGTTCCTTTCAGCAGCCACGAGAGAAACTGGCGGAGGGGAGCACTATTAAGTAGATGAGCATCACTTTCAGTAATAACCAGTCACTTTGGCAATTATGGTGATTAGTGAAGTAGAGGGATTATGGCTGTATGGCAGTATCATACCTTCGCAACATAATAGGATGGTGATTAACCACGATTAGTCTTTTGTGGTTATAATAGCGAAATCAACTCCAGCTGCATATTTAACTGAACATCAGTCCTTTTGGCAAGTGTGGTGATTAACAAAATTTGCAATAACACGGGTTTTATGGTGATTGTTACAATATCAACCTTCGCTTTATCAAATGGCGATCATCGGCCCCTTTGTCATTTGTGGTGATTATTTAGTGAGTATACAGGAAAGGACCATGGGAAGAAACGTCCCCACCCACCAACACGCTTGAGACTAGTGTCATTCGAAGCGTCTGGTGGGTTCGATACTTTTTTACGATGGCGACATTTTTCAAAAATGTGGGGTTTTCCTGGAATATTACTTTTTTTATTCAATATTAGCATTATTTTACATTTATATATTTTCTTAGTTTGCACTTAAGAGGCATAGAATATAGCGACCTAAATATGGTTCTCATTCATGACAACCTTTCTTTTTATCAGGGACCATTTTTTTTTTCTCTGATAACTTTTTTTAAAGTTAGGTTCGGTTAGGTTATGTTTGGTAAGGATAGGTAATTATAGCTTAGGTTAGGTTAGCTAACCGAAAAGTTTAGGTTAGGTTAGGTTAGCTAACCGAAAAGTAAGGTTAGGTTAGGTTAGCTTCTGTGCGCTGTCAACGCGGCTCTACGTGGGAATCGTGCGATCGATGGCCCTTTACGGGGCCCCGATCTGGGCGGCTGACCTGACGGCCGGTAGTATCGCAGTCCTGCGCAAGCCGCAGAGAGCGATGGCCGTCAGAGTCATCAGGGGGTATCGCACGATCTCCTACGAGGCGGCTTGTGCACTGGCCGGATCCCCGCCCTGGGACCTCGAGGCGAAAGTACTCGCGTCATCGTATCGGTGGCGCGAGGAAGCGAGAGTGCGGGGTGAGCAACCGATGCAGCGACACATAGAGCTGCATTGGTCTCAGCTTCGCGAGGTCTTGGTGGCGGAATGGCGGGACAGGCTTTCACGCCCTACCGCCAGCCTCGACATCATCGAGGCGGTCCGGCCGGTGCTCGAGCGCTGGCTCGGGAGGAGGCACGGCTCCCTGTCGTTTCGGGTGACGCAGGTGCTCTCGGGGCATGGTTGCTTCGGGAAGTACCTGTGTCGCATAAACAGGGAGCCGGACGCTCGGTGTCACCACTGCGTCGACTGCCGGGAGGACATGGCGCGGCATACGCTGGCAGAGTGTGCTGCTTGGGAGGAGCCGCGCCATGCCCTCATCTCCGAAGTAGGCAGTGACCTCTCGCTGCCGGCCGTCGTTGAGTCGATGGTCGACAGCGAGGAGTCCTGGGACGCGGTGGTTTCCTACTGCGAGACAGTCGTCTCGCAGAAGGAGGCTGCGGAAAGGGAGAGGGAGATCTCTTCCACTCACCCGGCCCGCAGCAGGCGCACCGGGCGTCGGCGGAGGGCGGTAAACGCCCTCTTCCAGCCCCCCTAAATGGGTCCAGGGACGACGGACTCGGGGACGTCTGTCGCCCCCTACACATCAGGACCCGAGGTGGCGGTGCGTAGTGTTCCACGCGCGCCCCTCTTAGACGTCACGGGGGGAGTCAAACACCTCACTCCTCGGGTCACGGGGGGGCCCCTGACCCGAGGAGTCCCGCAATGGCGGGCCAGTCTGGGGTTGCGGAAGATTTTTACGTTCCCTTGACCCCCGGCGAAGGTGTGAGCTGGAACACTGGGGTGGTTTTTAGTCAGTAAGAGTCTGACAGACCCCTCCGCCCGCCCCAGGGCAGAGGTAATCCATGAGGATTTAAAAAAAAATAGGTTAGGTTAGCCGTTTTTTTTTAAGTTTTTTGTACAATGATCCAATCACAAGAATACACAAATGCTGTTCATCATTGAGGAGTTCCATTTGACCTTCAAAATCCAAGATCAAATTATCAATGTTAGGTTTTTTTTTTTTTTTTTTTTTTTTTTTTTTGGCAGGAGTGGGAAATCCTCATGGACGCCCAGGCTGCTTCACAGACGAACCAGTCTGGGCAGTGCCGGACTCTTACCGGCTAAAACCACACTCCTGCCTTACAAATAAATCCACAGACATGGAGGTCCGTGCTTTGGGTTACATAATAGTTTTGTTTAACAGTTTTTCGTTCTTTTTGTTACTGTGCTCCTACATCGGACACTTATTGCTATCTTAAAACTATGTGAGTCCATTATTATAATTTTTTTTTTTTTTTTTTTTTTTTTTTGTTTTTTCATGCTTTTTAGTTTAATATTACAGGTATGATGGTATTATATTAAAAGTTAGGATATAAGTAACTAAAAGGCAGTGCCAGTTGACCAGCCCTAACCGACAGCATCCGTTCACGGACTTGACGTACACATCCGCGCCGTGCAGCTCAACCATATTTTAGGGAACCGAACGACCGAACGTACAGCGCCACCATCGGCAGGGCATTTACGTGAGTATGACAGACTGGCTCTGCCACTTAGTTTTACAGTTTTTTTTTTTTTTTTTATGGGTTACATTGGGGTTTCATTTGGATTGGAGTTTGGATTGGGACTTGTTATGTGGTGTTAATAGGGGGTCTGCAGACCAGGGACTTCGCTAGCCTGAGCAGGTTTTCCATAACGACTGTGTCTCGATGCTGCATGGCCATCTTCAGGTTGTATTCGACGACCGTTTTAGTCGGCGCATCCATCGCCCTTTTTGCAAAGCGGCCCGTGGCATCGTCGGCGTCGTCGGAGTAATAGACGCAACTGACTGTGTGTCTCGACACCGCCACTACCGCATGGGAGATGCTGTCGTGGATTTGGAGCCTCCTGGACTTGGTGTTGATGATAATTACGCTGTCGTAGGTCAAACCCTGAGCCTCGTGTATGGTTAACGTGCGCGACCCTTCGCCGGACCCATATCGTATGAACCAGGAATAGGGTATTCTGGGCAGTCCTCGGTATTTGCGCTCCTGTGTAACCTTTCACCCTCAGGGAGTGGACCCGCGACGGCGACGACTTGGAGGAGTATATACCGGAGTATATCTCGTTCAGTGCAAACGCTACATCCATCGGATTGCGGTGTGTGCAAAGAAGCTCCTGGGTGATGCCAGCCACCAAGTTCGGACGGGTATACCTTAACTCGAATAGGTTCTCTCTGTCCAAAAATGGAAGCTGGTTTACGTCTCCGATGAGGACAATTTCGCTTGCTCCAGACAACCTTACTGCCATGACTATGGCCCCAAAGTGGTTCATAAGAGCCTCGTCTACCGTGAGACGGTAGCATTTCTCTTGCTTCTTGAACCCGTTTGCTAAAATTGAGGCCATAGTGCGCACTTTTGTCTTTACTCGGTCTCCTAAGCGGTGCGCAAGCTTCTCCCTGAGATCTTTGGCAGCTTCGGTCGTCGTGGTGGCTACGACGTCCTTCTCCCCATCGAAGTGCTTCACCACCCAGGTTGTCTTGCCGCAACCCGGGACTCCATTGACCCACCTGATGTTGGGTACCGCCCAACTTTCCTGCGATGCTGGGGTGTCTGAAGTCGTCAAGACGGACTGTGCCATTTCGAGGATCTTATCGTCCAGCATGATTTTGGTACATTTGGCGGTAACCACTATCGGGTCGTCATTCGGTGTTTGGAATTTAATTTTGCCTGAGCGCTCCGTTTCCTCCTCGTTCAGGGCCACAAAACCGCTCTTCGCGCTGTAGGCTGCCATGTACGACCCCGTCATTTCTCCTTTGATGACTTGAGATCTGACGTTGTCGTACACTGCTGCCTCTGCTTCTTCGAGTAGTACCCTTAGCAGTCCTTCTGTGTCTCTTTGGAAGGTCTGCAGGATCTTCCTGCATTTCATGAGATTGACTTCTCTGGTCGCTCTCACGATTGCTACGTACTCGAGGAAAGCGCTCTTCACGTGGTCCGTAGTGCCCGCATTCACTGCGAGTGTCGGCGGGCTGACTTGCTCTTTGTCGGCTCTTGTTGGCGTGGGCCTCTGCATTGCTGGTTCTTTGGGCTTCTTTTTGAAGAACCTTTCCACTGCTGTTTCTTGATTGTGGGATGGTGATGCGTGACTGGTGCTTGGGAGCAGTGCGCTGAGGAAAGTGCCGAAAGCTTTCAGGCGACTCCTCGACCGGGCCCGGTCCTCGGGGCTAGTGGTCTTGCTCTGCTCCTTTGCAGCTCTTTCGGCGGCTGCCTTCTGCTGGGCCCTCTCTGAACCGCTTTGAGTGGTCGGGCTTGTTGCGGGGCTCGTCGTGCTGGCTGTTGGTTGTCTGGGGGCTTTGAGGAAACTCAGAGTTTCCCCTCTGTCCTCATAAACAACTACCTCGTGATGTTCTGAGGCTTTTATACAACCGAAGCGGTCTGCGACGTCTCCTCTCTCCCCATCGATCATCATCGCGTCAACACTGATGGTGCGTGCTGTGAATGCCGTGATTTCTCCTGCCTCCCTGATCTTTTGGAGCAGTGAGCTTACCTGAGCGAATGGAGTCTCCTCTCCCCACTCGAATAGTGCGATCGTCACTGTTAGGTTAGGTGAGGTTAGGTTCAACCGATGCAGCGACACATAGAGCTGCATCGGTCTCAGCTTCGCGAGGTCCTGGTGGCGGAATGGCGGGAAAGGCTTTCACGCCCTACCGCCGGCCTCGACATCATCGAGGCGGTCCGGCCGGTGCTCGAGCGCTGGCTCGGGAGGAGGCACGGCTCCCTGTCGTTTCGGGTGACGCAGGTGCTCTCGGGGCATGGTTGCTTCGGGAAGTACCTGTGTCGCATAAACAGGGAGCCGGACGCTCGGTGTCACCACTGCGTCGACTGCCGGGAGGACACGGCGCGGCATACGCTGGCAGAGTGTGCCGCTTGGGAGGAGCCGCGCCGTGCCCTCATCTCAGAAGTAGGCAGTGACCTCTCGCTGCCGGCCGTCGTTGAGTCGATGGTCGACAGCGAGGAGTCCTGGGACGCGGTGGTTTCCTACTGCGAGACAGTCGTCTCGCAGAAGGAGGCTGCGGAAAGGGAGAGGGAGATCTCGTCCACTCACCCGGCCCGCAGCAGGCGCACCGGGCGTCGGCGGAGGGCGGATAACGCCCTCTTCCAGCCCCCCTAAATGGGTCCAGGGGCGACGGACTCGGGGACGTCCGTCGCCCCCCATACATCAGGACCCGAGGTGGCGGCGCGTAGTGTTCCACGCGCGCCCCTCTTAGACGTCACGGGGGGAGTCAAACACCTCACTCCCCCCCCTGACCCAAGGAGGCCCGCGATGGCGGGCCGGCACCAGTCGGGGGTTGCGGAAGATTTTTACGTTCCCGCGACCCCCGGCGCAGGTGTGAGTCGGAACACCGGGGTGGTTTTTAGTCAGTAAGAGTCTGACAGACCCCTCCGCCCGCCCCAGGGCGGTGGACATCCATGAGGATTTTCCACCCCGGAAAAAAAAAAAAAAAAAAAAGGTGAGGTTAGGTTATGTTTGGCAAGGATAGGCAATTATAGCTTAGGTTAGGTTAGCTAACAGAAAAGTTTTTTGTTATTACAAAAAAACCCCATTGATTTTGCAATGGAGCAAGACAGTAAGTCTTTCTCGGGATCCCTAAAAACATATTGACACGTATCCTATGACTGTTGGAGGGTGGGGACGGAGTCCATACAAAATCCCCCATGGTCCTTTAATTCATGAAATTTAATTCATTGGCATTATTATCCACGTATTAACTGTATCGTAATCTATTCTTTTTCATTTATAACAACAATACTTATCGAAAAAGAAATGATATTTAAACTTATATTGTGCTACTAATTTTCATTTCCGTCATTTTGTATTTTAATTTCGGCATGCCAAAGAAAAATATTTAATTTTAATAAAAAAAGTCGGTTATAAAAGAGGTGGACGTAAAATTAATATAGTTCATACTAATTCCATGCGTAAAATCGAATGAATGAAACCGAACCTTAAGCTGATGTTGTTGTCATAAAAATGATTTGTTTTTAATAATTTGCTACATCGGTATCTCGTCACGAGATAGAGAAGTGTCAAAGTGCCTTTTTCGGTTATACTCGTGCATAACGGTCATGTTAGGGATTAGAATGACGTCATAATCGACGACAAATTTCGACAAAACGACAAAAAGAGCGTTCTCGCGCTTGTCATGTTAGCCCTGCAGGGCAGAAACGCCCAATCTCCTTTCATAAAAAAAGGTTATAGTGAGTCAATCTTAAAAGATAGACATATTTTATGCAGTCGCGGACTTTTTTTTAGAACTTTTAAAGAGGAACAATTCTATCATACATGATATTTACGTAACATAAACCGTTTACGCAGAGCACGCAACGGAAGCTCTCAAAAAGGAATATTTTTTCCCGTTTTTGCAACATATTTCATTTATGCTCCGCTCCTATTGGTCGTAGCGTGATGTTATATAGCCTATAGCCTTCCTCGATAAATGGACTATCCAATACAAAAGAATTTTTCAATTCCAACCAGTAGTTCCTGAGATTAGCGCGTTCAAACAAACAAACTCTTCAGCTTTATAATATTAGTATAGAAGTATAGATAGATATAGATTAGTATAGATATTAGTATATATAGAGATATATAATATTAGTATACAACGTGCCGCTACAATGGCGACATTAATTTAACACACGTATACGATTTCACGTATTCGTTTTATGAAAATGTATTTGAATTTCATTAAACGTTATTATTTATTGATTTATTTTCAATTTTCTAAATTACCACTCGAAGAGGTAATTTGCCGGGGTCACGGATCATATGGTAGGCGAATAGAGGAAAGCCGCGTAATTTCTTAGAAATTATGCCGACAAAGCATAGTACCGATAGAACGTAAGCCAGCTGGTAGGTAGCTTCATGAATGAATCTTTTACACAGAGTGATCTCAATTTTGGTTATGTTTTTGTTAGGTATTTAGCTTGTTTGAAAACTTAAATTTTTCAATAATTACGAATTATTTTATTTTATTATAATTTTTATGTGTACTGACCACTAGCCCTACCCGTGTGTTAAATTAATGTCGCCATTGTAGCGGCACGTTGTATACATTGTAGCGGCGCGCTGTGGATGTAGTGATAGTGATAATTCTTATAATCATAGGTACTTATTAATTTTCAATTTTATGTTCCATAAATTCCTTAAGGTCGGACTACAGACTATTATAAACAATACAGTAGGTATTGTTTATAATAGTCTGTAGTCCGACCTCTGTAGAAGCCATTCTGTCAATTTGTACACATTATAGATCATACAGAAATAGAAGTAACTTTATAGACTTATGCAAAAAAGTTTGAGAAGGATGAAGCAGAAAAGGATGCAAGAGCGAGCGAAGCGAGCTCGAAAATTTTAACACCCCGCCTGGGAAAAGCTGGGGGAGGTTAGAATATCTCAGAGAATGCTGAAGTTACAGGAATTTATTCAATACAAGATCAGAGTCGATAAAAATACAGTATTAAGCATACCTACTCTTACTGATACCTGTAGATGATAAAGTAAGTACGTCTAATCGTCTATGCGAAATAGATTACAATTATGAGGTACCCTAGGGGGTCGATCTCTGTATTGAGATTCTGGTTTCTCGCATTTCGGGGGGGGGGGGGTTTGAACCCCCAAAACTCCCGCCTGCGGCCCTGATTAAAACACACATTATTATACACAGTTTTCTTATACATAAATCTTTATGACAGGGTGGTTGATATAGTTGGTTGCGAAATTAAGCTCGTTTTCGTCTAGTAAGACTTCACCGCATTGTTTAAAATAGTACATATTTTTTTTGTGAAGATGCTGATGTTTTTTATACCCATGCATTATGCATGCATGCATTTTGCAAGGTATTGGAAGAATTTTACATTTTTTAAATAAAGGTTTTCAACTGTCTAAGAACCAAGCCTTTTTAAGAAACCGGATACATCGTTTTTGAATTTTAATAACTCTGTCAGTATCACCTACATTTAATCCATAGCTCAGGGGGTCAAGTCTACTAACTTACAAACGTGTCAGTGGTCTCGCAATGATGACAGATTTTGTATGGCATATCTGTCAAAAACTGATCATTGTGAGACCACTGACACGTTTGTAAATTAGTAGACTTGGCCCCCAGTACAGATGACACATAACCATGGTAAGCCGATAGAGCAGCTTCTACAGAAACATTTTATCCTAATTTTTTTAACGCACACACAACCATCCATCAAGTTTCTAACAAATTGACTCTATATATGACTTTTCCAATTTAGATGTTTATCTACACTAAGTCCTAAAAATTTAAAGTCATCTACTTGTTCTACTTTTTTATCTCTAAAAATAATTTTCTAAAGTAAAGTTAATTGTTTTGTATTGTAGGAGTTAAATTCGATTAATTTTATTTTGCTAATGTTTATGTTTAAATTATTATTTTCCATCCAGCTTACTATATCTGATAGGACTTTTTCGGTAACTGATTTAAAAGTGTTTTTAACCGACTTCTTCAAAACGGAGGAGTAGGTCAATTCGTCTGTATGTTATTTTTTTTTTTTTTTTTTATTTGTATGTTTGTTACGCGATTTCTCCGCCAATTATGAATCGATTTTGATGATTCATTTTTGTTTGGTAGGTCATGCTTCCGAGGTTGTCCCATATAAATTTTATTAACTTTACTTGCGTAGTTTTTGAGTACCTAAGCTTCAATATTGCATATTTTTCCCACTTGTTTATCGAGACGATATCATTATTTTTCTCCTTCACTGTTATTTACATTGCAGGTAGTGGTATTCGAATTTGTGTGGGGTAGGTACCACAACTGTAAAAAAACACTAAAAAAGTGAAACAACTTTAATTTACATTAACTTTAAATTTATTTTTCACTTTTTAAGTGTTTTTTTTTTTAAGTCGGTTTTTTTTTTGTAAAAAGTTTTTATTATCCTGACATTTTATAATAATGGTTGTATTATTTGCAAAAAAGAATACATTTTTGAAAAGTGGCATCTGGAAGATCGCTTATACGAGTACATATAAAGCAAGAAAAGTAAAGGGACGAGAATGCTTCCCTGAGGCACACCATTTTTATTTATTATTGCAATAGATTTTTTTTCTTTGAAATATATTCTGCTGCCTTTTTTACTCCTTTGGATATCTCTGTACACGGAAGTTTTGGATATCTTTACCGAATATAGTATGATAATAAATTATCAAATAAAGTAGGTACCTACCTAAGTCATCACAATTTGTCACCTCCAACTGACGCATTTTTTAATCTTAAAGGCATTCGTTGCAGGTGATAGCTGGAAGCAATGGACGCTGTATATCCGGCATCGGCGTCGGCGTTGGCGCGCGGGCGGCGCCTGCGCCGGGCTGAGCCGCGCCACCGGCACCGCACTACGCCCGTCACCTTCGCAGAGATCAAAGTGCGTCGCCATAGCTCAATTTTTCTAATATGTAGTAAGGGAGAACCTGACTGACTGACAGATAAATCAGCGCATATCCCAGGCAAAAAAAATTGAATGCTGCCGTGTTGGATATCAAATGAGTTATCGTTTTTCAAACTTTTATTTTCTAACTAGCTTCCGCCCGCGGCTTCGCCCGCGTGGTATGTCGATAAAAAGTAGCCTATGTCCTTCCCCGGGATGCTATCTATCTCCTTGCCAAATTTTATCGAAATCCGTTCAGTGGCTTAGGCTTGAAAAGGTAACATACAGACAGACAGACAGAGTTACTTTCGAATTTATAATATTAGTATGGATGTAGGTATATGCGAGCACTATTCAACCTAAAGAGGGTGAAAAATCTTGTTTTTGCACTAATAAACTTGAATTTTGGTTGGTTTTTAGGGTTCAACAATGAACCCTTTAATTTTCACTCAAGTATATACGTAATGAAAAATTTTTTTTTTGAGATTGTCTTATAGTGTGGTATCCGTCTGATGGTGCTGGCTGTGATATGGTACCCCGAGCCTCGGAAACCACGCCTGATGCGTCGGGTCGGTTGAGACAGTGCGCTTGTGCCTGCGCACACAATTGTGCACTAAGTATCTCCCGCGCCGAAGGCTAGCCTCCGTTGAGATTGGCCGCCGCACACAGGCGAAAAATCGATAAAAGACGGCAGAAATCTATTTGTACCCTTTTTATTTAGCTTAGAATTAATTATTATCAGTAATGCATAGTATATTGAAAAACTGTTGCTATTTTGTTTATTAATTATACAGGGAGATAAATAAAAAAATAAAAATAAAACGCTACATGATTAAAATAAACAAAGATATTTATTTAAATATTAATTAATAATAAATAATGCAATGAATAATAAACATGCATTCTAAATGCATTTCATAATTAATATTCATTACTCAGGTTTTCCTGTGTACACGTTTAAAACACTTTTTACTTCATTCGATATTTCTGCCATTTTTAGAACATTTTCCTCCTATAAAGAAAGGAATTGTTTTTTGTCCGAGTTGTTTCGTGAAGTAGGTTCTCTGTAGTACCCAATGAGATCTTGCTTTTTGCTTATGCAAATCTCTTCACAGTTTATCCTCGTAAAAAAGAAAATATTATAGCTTATTTTTTACTTCAGTATAGAAATCGTATTTCTTGTTTTTTGCGCAAAAACGTGCACCTATTTCTACCATAATACAATTATTGAAGGTTATTTCCTATTCATTTTCAGCACAGGACTCGACAGGACTTTATACTTTTACGCTGTTCTTATTTTTAATATTTTCAAAATAGCGATTGACTTGAAATGAAGTGGAAAAGTAATTAGAATACAATTAAAATCCAGCTTATTGATATACAGTATGTTAACTAACAAAGGGCGTTCCCGTTAACCTGCAATAGTATAGCGTCTATACATGCAAAAAAAATATTACCATTAAAAAAAAAAAAAAATTTAACGTTTAACAGGTTAACGGGAACGCCCTTTGTTAGTTAACATACTGTATATTACTAAAGTTCCTTACCTCCAGGAGTGGAATCCACCATTAAAGTTAAAATAACCACCAAAAACTTTAACAAAAAAATGGTTTGAAGTCGCAGTTAAGTTTACACATAAAGGCAATACAGGCAAACCCAGATGTCACCAGCAAACCTAAATCTTTTAAAATAAACACCAATCATAAATCTATGTTCATGGCGCCTAGTGTTCCATTAGATATACTTACACAAAATAATAATGTCATTAAATAATACAAGTAGTGTGGGATACGATGGTATTACTAGAAAAATATTAAAACACGTCTCAATGGAAATATGCAGTCATCTAAGTCATCTAATTAATTTAATTTAATTTTAATTTTATTTTATTAGGATCTCCAACAAAGAATACATGCTAAAATAAAAAGACAAGAACAACAATCTATGTGACAATGTAATATATATGTGTGTAATTAACCTAAGTATTAGCGCAGATATCTACCCAGATGCCTTAAAAATATCAATTATAAAGCCACTGTTTAAGAAGGAAAATAGAGAACTAATAAAACGATAATATTCCATTATCGGTCCATTTCACTTATTCCCGTAATTTCAAAAGTATTTGAGAAATACTTATATAGGGAATTGTATAAATTTATTGAAAAATATGACATTTTGTGTGAGGAACAGAAAGGACTTAGACTACATAGGACAATTAATATGGCCATATATGACTTTATATACAATGTTATTAACAATATCGATAAACGTAGACCTGTCTGTGGCATATTTTGCGATATGACCAAGGCATTTGATTACGTAGATTATACTACTCTCTTAACAAAACTAGAAGCCTATGGTATTAGAGGCAATGTTCTTAATCTAATTAAATCTTACTTAAAAAATAGAATACAAATAACTGAAATTAACCAAATAAATACAGCAAATAAGAAGGAAGAGATATTTCGTCAGAGCGTGAAGTTATATTTGGAGTACCACAGGGGAGTGTACTAGGTCCCTTTATATTTATATTGTACATTAACGACTTACCTAAATGCATTGAGCAACCAGTAACACTATTTGCGGATGATAGTACCGTGACAGTACCTTGCAAAAGTGTAGATACCTATGAAAGTGATATTAATAAGTCTTTAAAATTAATTATAAACTGGCTAGAAGAAAACAATTTACAAAATCAACTTAAGTAAAACAAAAGTTATTCATTTCACTCAACGGATTCCTAGCATGAGCCTTAATGTACAGTCACGGACTTTAATTGATGAGCCACCTGGCACTGTTCGTATTTTAGCCGTGTAATGCAAATCGGGTGTATTCGGTTCCCGACACGCAAAGTCGTATGTCTTCGTATTAGAAGAAGAAAATTATATTTCATATCTTTACCGGTTGGCTAACCTGAGAGCCAGAACTACAAACTTGACAGCAGAGTGACTGCCCAAAGTCAACCAATTGCAGGTCTAGCAACAGTAACCTAGCAACGATAAACAATCGTTGCTAGGTTACTATTGCGATAGTAACGTTAGCGTACGGAGAAATAATAAAGTCATTTCGACAAGTTCGAAAGTAACGTCTCTGACGTTGATATTTCAACTGTCAACGGTCTTCAGTTAAGTTTTCAGAAATAACGAGTTAATGAGCTATGATTCAAAGGAGGTCGGTATCAAATAGATTTGACAATCTTAATGCAACATTGTATTTATTTTTATTTTTTTTATCATTGAGAACTTATTAGTCAACCTCTATGGATAAGAATATTTCTGATTAAAAGTAATTTATTTGTCATCTTGTTTACGAGCGTGCGATTTGAGTTCGTGTTTAATCGTGTAATCTCGTGAAAGTATGTTACTGCAAAATTGAAAAGTTTGACGGTGGCTCATCAATTAAAGTCCGTGACTGTACACTATAACAATGATATTGTAGAAGAAGTTAAAACTACCAAATTCCTGGGTCTTGAAATAGATAAACATCTTAACTGGAAATCACACATTAATATTTTATGTAAGAAAATGAGTAAATCCGCGTATGCTTTACAATTACATACATTACAGCCAGTAATAAACACGGATGCACTCCTTACTGCTTATTACGGTATAGCAGAATCCCACCTACGATATGGAGTAATATTTTGGGGTAACTCATCGGAGAAAGAAACAGCTTTTAAGGTCCAAAAAAGATGCTTAAGGGTGATGTTTAAGCTAAAAACCACCGATAGTTGTGTGCCATTCTTTAAACAGTATAAAATACTGACACTACCATGTTTATATACAGTATGTTAACTAACAAAGGGCGTTCCCGTTAACCTGCAATAGTATAGCGTCTATACATGCTAAAAAAAATATTACCATTAAAAAAAAAAAGTTTTTTTTTGGTTTTTGTATAGTAAAATATTCACAAAAAATATTAAATTGTTACGGAAAATAAACTCCACGCCCACTTGTCACACTTGTTTTTCTACGTTGAAATACAAGTGTGCGTGTACAGAGTGTTTCTTTTACGTTTAAATTTAATCGTTTTGTGAACATTTCAAGACACAAAAAAAAAAAATTTTTTTTTTTTTTTTGAATTGTAATATTTTTTTTAGCATGTATACACGATATACTATTGCAGGTTAACGGGAACGCCCTTTGTTAGTAAACGTACTGTATATTAGAAGTAGCTGTGTTTGTTAAGTTGAACCCAAATCGTTTTAAACGTCTGGCCGATGTAGTTTTACGTAATAGACGCGACAATACCCTACTATGTCCGACTATGTCGTCAGTCTGCTAAGACAGCACCAATGCGCAAAAGTGTCTATTGCATGGCTCCGGTCATTTATGATAAAATACCAAAAAGTTGGAAAGAATTGCCGTTAACTCTATTTAAAAAAAGGCTTCGAAGCTTCCTGACAGCTAAAGCATATTATAGTGTAAAAGATTTCCTATACGAAAAAAAATTTTTTTTGTAGCCTAGACTGTTTGCAATGTCCATAAAATATGAATTATGTTTGGTTTTTGTGTTATACTTTTTATTTATTTTTTTATTTTTGTTCTGTTTGTTGAAATTTTGTAGATAGTTTAATGGATTTAATATATAATCTTTTTATTTATTTTTTTAACTTTTGCATGCCTACTGGTAAAATATGGCTGAACCTATTCCCTATTTCACCTTGTATTGTACCCATATTTGCAAAATAAAATATCTTTTATCTTTTAAAAAAGTCAATAAATAAAATCCTTACTAATATTATAAATGCGAAAGTAACTCTGTCTGTCTGTTTGTATGTCGCGCTTTCAGGCCAAAACTACTGAACCGAATTAAATGAAATTTGGTACACATATAGTATAGAGCCTGAGAAAGGACATGGGCTACTTTTTGTCGACATACCACGTGGGCGAAGCCGCAGGCAGAAGCTAGTTACTTATAAAAAAACATGCATATTCCTTGTCATTAAAATTCACTTGATCTAAAATAACTCGTTCTTAGTTTATTTTTCCCTTACTATTGTGTAGCAATGGTTACCGGATGATTATACAACGTGCCGCTACAATGGCGACATTAATTTAACACACGTATACGATTTCACGTATTCGTTTTATGAAAATATTTGAATTTCATTAAACATTATTATATATTGATTTATTTTCAATTTTCTAAATTACCATACAAATACAAATATTCGTCCTACAACAGTGGAGCCAATATTACGATGCATAGAACCTATTTGATGAAACGCACTATAAAAGAAAAGCGGAAGCTATTAACATACTTACGTTTACATATAACGTTTTTCCAGATATAACATGGGCTTTATTTGGAATGTATCCGTGATAAATTAGATCTTTATTTTTAAATCTTAGTGTATAAACTGTAATCCTGCGCAAGCTCCCGAATTCGAAGGCTAAAACTGGTCATGTTCAAAATCTTAAACGCGTTATTAAAACCTACTTACTCTATTAGCTAGGTAATTAATAACGCGTTTAAGGTTGTTTCTTTCCGCATATTATTCCGCGGTATTTTCTTAAGTTTTTTGCAATTTGCAGGTCAGTATCAGGTTGTATGTTGATCTAAATATTAGCGCTCGTAACAAATATGAATTTATAGAATTATAAACATTAGAATAAGCAATACAACTCTCTCTAAGAAAATTTGAATTTCGCGGGCCACCCTTAGGTATTAAGGCTCTTACATACTGGGGCGATTCGTCGCGCGACGCGACGCCGCCGCATTGTTCGCCGTGAAGTTTTCTCAGAAATTGTTATGTTAAAATTCGCGTCGCGCGGCGAATCGCGCCAGTATGTAAGAACCTTAAGTTTTATTGCTAAGGAACTTCGTGCTTTACGAAGGACGGGGGACCCCCGTCAGGAATGAAGCTCCTTCTCACGTATGATTTAAAACAAAGACAACGTCCGAAGTCCGAGGCGAATATGGAGTTAAAAAAAAAACTGAAAACTAAAAAGCACTAGTGCGAAAAAGTGGCACTTTCCCCACAATTTGGCAGCTTTAAAAACGCGCTTTTCGAGCATTGTAATAATACAACTAGCGCGGATTCGACACTCATCTACGACATTTAATAATGTACATATCAGTAGGTATGACAACAAGTTAAAAACTACGAAAACGAACCTTTGGAAATACTTCTTCCTTTGACGAATTTATTTTCTGCACCTCGGCAGTTTAACCGGTGTTGTACTCAATGACTAATTTTGAGAACTGTGGTGACAGGAGGTGGACGAGGAGAACTCCGAGACGGAGGTGCAGAACGAGGAACGGAAGCGGCGGCCCGACGTGCTGGAGGAGCGGCTCGGCCGGCAGTTCGCGGAGTTCCGGCGCCGGCGCGCTCGGCGCGACCTGCTGCGCGAGCGCGACCTCGAATCGCCGCCGCCGCCCGCGCCCTCGCCCCACGTGCCTCACGCCAGCCACGCGCCGCACGCGCAGCTGGCGCGTGCCGGCAGCGAGCCTACCGCGCTGCACCACCGCGACGCCGCTGACACCTGAGCGCGCGGCGCACGCGGTTGCTTGGATACGATACACTGACGCGCCTGACGTCTGACGCCGTCCATTGTTGCCGATTGTATGTAGGCCGACTTGGCCGCCAGACGGTATTCACGTCACGAATCAAAGTTTATTGTATTTTTTGCGGGATCATATTTTTTTATTTTCGTTATGTACTTACAGCAATTTTTTTTTTAAATTAACAATCTGTTACTTAGCAAGACTCGGATACCGGTTAAACTTTCAAACCGGTATGATGAACTGGACGCAAAAACCTTTACATTCGGTTTCGTGCGCATATTATATATTTGGAAGAGTATTATATAAAAGTTTTTTCGGATTTACCGCTTTACAGCAATAAAAACCGGTTAATACTTCAGTTTTTATTCAGCGCGGCAGCCTCACAAATAGTCATAAGGTGCAACGCCTGTTGAATAAACCGGTTAATTTAGGTTAAAATAAAGTTCTGTAAACATTCGCGTTATTTAGAAAAGTTCGGAGGAAAACCGAGATAAACCAGTTTTTTTAAACCGATTCCGAGGCTTGTTACTCATCATTAGTTTATTGGTAGGTAGGTACGTAAGTAGTACGCTAACATTTGTTTAATATAGACCGACTGACGGTGCCCGTTTATAACGATGCCGTCTAGTACCAGATTACAAACTTTTTTAAGAATTATCAATAAAACTAGTTAATTTGATTGCTGGGCTCTTGTACTTAACTTATGCATTATGCAGTTAGCAGCGGGGCGAGGCGCCGAGCTGGCGGCACGCGTCTCGCGATATATCGCGATATACTGTTCAAACGAATGGATGTACTGAATAAAAAATGTTCAACACTGCACTCATTCATTCCCATTCATTTCAGAGTCTATGATACCTCCATTATTTATCTCGCTCGCAAAATACTGCACGCGGAGTGAGTGAGAGCGAGACTGAGCGACGGAGAGAAGGCTCCAAGGCGCCAATAGCTTAGGTACTTAATTTCTTTTTACGGCGAAAATAAGGGAATAATTTAAAAAAAAGTTTCTGCTATCAGAGTTACTTCATGCAAACATTATCTAATTTGAAGTATTTTTTTAATAAGCGGAAGACCAGCGGTTTATTTGTTCAGAGGCCTTAGTGCGAGTTTCTTTTAACTATCTTCACTTTACGCATCGACCGCGTTCGGCGCTCCGATTGGCCCTTCACCAGTGAAGATCAGTGAAGGGCAACCTAACTTTGTTTATTTTTTTCTGTTGAGAAAATGTTATCGAATCGTGTTTTCGTCAAACATAGCACTCTGCCTACTCTTTTCCCAACTATGTTGGGGTCGGCTTCCAGTCTAACCGGATGCAGCTGAATACCATTATTATTAATACCAGCAGGCGTAGCATGAGAACCGTTTAGTCGACGGAAGAGTAGACAAAAATCACGTTTCCTGTAGACAGTACGACGGCAGCAAATTAGAAAGAGTCAACTGCCCTTCTTACGAAATTCACTCTTTTACGTATTTCGACTCAGAATTCTTTGTTTTGTCATAGGATTTATCGGTTGTCAGTGTGATTTTGACAGTAGGGATAGAAAACTTTCTTCAGAAATAGTCTACTAAAAAGACCTAGACAAAGATCGTTAGAAATGAAAGACAAAATAGAGAGTTTTACATAAAATAAAACTTACCTATTATTTTTTCATCAATATCCGGAATCCATCTTGAGTCAAGCACCTGCTTTTCAGCCTGTTGTCAGCGTTTCCTTTGCCTCTCCGCTGGTGACGCCCTCTATACTTACCGTTGGTACTAAGTATTTTAAGCGCGCATCGGGTGATGGCCCGATTTACCGCCATTATGGAACTCAAGATGCACCAGGTAGACCTTACCTGGATTCCGGATATTGATGAAAAAATAATAGGTAAGTTTTATTTTATGTAAAACTCTCTATTATTTGTTTAGTATCAATATCCGGAATCCATCTTGAGTAATGTGTTTGTTATCACCTGGTGCGCTTAACCCAAAGACGCTATAATGTGTAAATATATGGATGTAAGAAAAAGATGGGTTAATAAAATTAATACTTAATGTATAATTATGTAAATGTATCACAAGTAACAAGTAAGACATATTGCATGCAGCCGCCGTAAATAACAAAATGAATAACTCACGAAAAATAATGGTAATCTTTCAATGAACAGGATCAAAATAATTAGATAAAGATACAGAATGATTGGGAATATTCGAATCATTTTTAGGCAATTCCCTTTGATAATAATTTTGAAAGGTATGAATCATTTTCCAGTTACCAGTTGCAAGAATTTGATCAATCGGAAAAATTTCTATAAAATTGAGAGAAGCTACTGCAGATCTCACTGATCCTGGAGTTGCATCAATACCGCTAGCTTTTAAGAGAGACCTCACCCATCCACCAATGACAGTTCTAGACGCAGGTTTTATATCCCCTTTTGCTGTAATAAACAATTGTTTTATATTTCCTCTACGGTTTAGAGTAATAATTAAAATGTCTTAGCCAAAAAATCGAATTTAATTTTTTATCAGGATGTTCCCTAAGCCTCCATCCAGACTGCCTATGGTTATCGTTGTTTTAGAACCAAATGCTGGCCACAATACAATAGAAGTATCATCATCAACTAAACTAGTGCTATCAATTCGCAACAATGTAAGTTCGTGAACCCTGCGGCCTGATGCTAGCAGTAAGAGAGTAGCCACATGTCTTGATACATGAAATATATTATTTTTATCAAAACTGTAAGTACTTACTCATGTATTGCAATAAAACTTTAGGGTTCCAAATAGGTGGTTTAGCGGATTTCTCTCGTGCGACAGCAATAGCTTTTAATATACAGTATGTTAACTAACAAAGGGCGTTCCCGTTAACCTGCAATAAATAGTAAAAAATAATAATAATAAGTAAAAATAATAAGTAATGCTAAAAAAAATACTACCATTAAAAAAAAAAAATTTTTTTTGTTTTTGTATAGTAAATTATTCACAAAAAATATTAAATTTTTACGGAAAATAAACTTTCTGTACACGCCCACTTGTCACACTTGTTTTTCTACGTTGAAATACAAGTGTGCGTGTACAGAGTGTTTCTTTTACGTTAAAATTTAATCGTTTTGTAAACATTTCACGACACAAAAAAAAAAGTTTTTTTTTTTGAGTACTTTGTAATATTTTTTTTAGCATGTACACACACTATACTATTGCAGGTTAACGGGAACGCCCTTTGTTAGTTAACATACTGTATGTTTTAAATCAATATTTGATGTTAAATGTGTGAAAGTTGAAATAACAGATTTGTGTACCAAAATAGTTCTATAAGCAAAACCTATATCACAGTGTAAATGTGCTAAATATCGAGCTACTTGATCCGCATTAGGGTATTTTAATTAATTGAATGCGACTCACACCATCGCTTCCATCTACGCCACGCTGGTCTGTAGGTATTGATTGTGGAGCCTCTCCAGCTCGACATAAGGAGTTTTTGTTCTTGATCCGTCCAGTCCGTTAAAATATCTGACCACCCGAAATCAGCCATGCCTCCAAGTGTAGGTCTTGCACCTGCGGCGGATGCGTCCCTGTTCTGATGTCTATCAGAGTGCGGGCTAGATCTGGAATCAGAAAAGGGGGACGACGCGCTCGCCGTTGAACATCTGCTTGCCAAAATACCTTGTTCTACTTCGGGGCAATCAATATGTAGTCTCCGCTGGCTTGGTTCAGGTGTCTGAGAACCCTGGGAATCAGATTTGGTGGCGGAAACAACCAAGCTAGGTTGTAGTGCCACTGATGACAAAAAGCGTTGTGGTGTTGTGCTTCCCGATCTTTCACGTCCAATGATGCGTACCTTGGTACTATGTGAGCTGCTCTCGATGCGAAGAGGTCTATCTCCGGCGTGCCCCACATTCGAAAGATTTGCCTCGTTGCTGTCCTCGTGAGGTGCCACTCTGGGCAAGCCTTCTGCCGAGAAAGAGCATCCACCTCCAAATTGAATCTGCCCGGAAAATAATGTGCTGTCAGATGAATGTTCTGCTTGTCTAGAACAGCAAGAAGTTTTCGGGTTTGTTGGAGTAGTTTCTTGGATTTTGTGCCGCCCTCCTTGTTTATATATGAGACCACTGTCCGATTGTCGGTTTGCAGCAGTATCTGTGCATTTTGAAGTTGCTGTTGGTTCTGATGTATAGCCGCGTAAACAGCGAACATCTCTTTTTTGTTGGCATGCCATGTCCTTTGTGAATTTGTCCAGGTTCCCACCATATTTGTATCGCTGAGTTGTGCACCCCATCCGATATCTGATGCGTCTGTAGTCAATAGGTGTGTCACCGAACTCAAGTGGATCGGCATCGACTTTCCTATAGCTTGAACCGAACTTGTTGAGGTATAGGTATCAGCCGGTACGGGTGTTTCACCGACAGCTGTCGACTGAAGTATTGCAGAGTGCGACAGTGAAGGCGACCTCTCGGAGTCACGAAAGTTGCAAAGTTGAGTCTCCCCATTAGAGTTTGGTACTGTTTGAGGGACCACTTGCTTGTCTGGAGCTGTTGGAGAAGTGCATTGCGTAGCGATAAGCACTTCAGGTCCGACAGGGACTTTGCGTTGCGTTTTGTGTCCCATGTTATGCCGAGAAACTCGAGGCATTGCGTCGGAGCCAGAACAGACTTTTCGAAGTTGATTGTCCAGCCCAGTAAATGCAGAATCTTTATCGTGAATGCGATGTCGTCTTCCAAATGGGATTTTGACTGGTTTGCTAGAAAGAAATCGTCCAAGTATACGACGCACCTGATGTGACTCCTCAGGAATTCCGCCACCCAATTGGTTATCGAGGCAAACGTTCTGGGTGCCGATGAAAGGCCGAACGGCAAACAAGTCATTTGAAGTAGCTGATGCTGATGTAAATCTTGATGATAATTTAATCTCAGGAACCTGCGATGCTGCTGTGCGATGGCTACGTGAAAGTATGCTTGGCTCAGATCTAGTTTGGCCGTCCAATCTAGTTGTTGCAAAAAATTTGGAACCCGGAAGTGACTGAATAGTTGAAATGGTTTGGCTACTACGAACTGATTCAGTTGCTTCAGATTGAAGATAGGACGGAAGGTCTGATCTGACTTCGGTACCAGAAAGAACGTGGAAAGGTAGCTGGGCGTCCGTTCTGCCACTTCTAGTACACCTGACTCTAACAAGGTTTGAATCTGCATGGTCATATTCGGAGATGTTTTGGTTCTGTAACATTTCAGAACCGTGGGACTCGGAAATATTAGCGGCGGTTTCAGTATGAAAGGTATGCGTGCACCGTTTAACAGCCGGCATATTTTGTCTGGCGCACCTAGATTGCTCCATGCATACTGAAATTGCTTCAGATAGCCGCCTTGAAATGTCCGACAGTCATTCGCGACGCTTGTTTTTAGTGAAAGCCTGCGATTGCGTTTTCTTTCCCCTAGGTTTGGCTCGATGGTTACTTGCTCGGTTTTTGTTTTGTTGTGAAGCGTGTGAACCATGTTTTTGTCGTTTATTGAAGTTGTCTCGACGAAAAAATCTATCATCAGCTTGCTTACTAGTCGACGGTTTTTGATTTTGATAAAAATTTTCTTTAGAATAAGTTTGAGGTACTGATTTTGTTGATACAGTTAATTTATCCACCCCCCCAATTTTTTGGAGGTAGGTTTGAACTGCCTCGTCTTTAAAAAGTGATTCTGTACTAGGAGGAATTTTATGTAATACATCGCGATGAAAACCCTCAGAAATCTGGCGCAACAAAGCCTCACGACGTATGTTTATTAAATTGGCTCTGCGACCACACACTATTTGTAACAAGTCGTCGGTAACCTTACTATACGCAGATTCTTTCGAAATTAATGCCTCCAGTTTTTCGAATAACGTGTTGGGTGTCAACGTTTCTCTAGACTCATTTGACCAGTCCACCAATAATTGTAATGTTCTATGCAATTCATATTTTTGAGAAAGTAAAGCATTCGTTAATCCAGCAAAAGATCGTTCTAATAAATATGAACGTGAATCTTCTTTTAACAATTTTTTTTTCTTCTTTTAGATTCAAAACGCTTTAATTCGTCGTTAACATTTAACTCGACAAAACCGGGGGTAGCTGAATATTTCTTTTGTGCATCCGAAAACCGAACGGCATACCAATCATCACAATTAAAACGCTGTAGTTCCGTTAATTTTTTTAAGAAACCCTTCATTCGCCTTAGGGTAAATCGGATCTTTTACCGTTGTACCTACTGACTTCTGACAAAATCTGAAGTTTGTTATTTTCAGGTCGTCGTAGGTTTAACTCGTTTGTGGTAATGGACGTATTGTTTTTGGCACTAGAATTCGTATTTTCAACGTCGGAATTTTTCGATAAAAGGTTCGTTAAATAGGTCACTTGTTGTGATAAAAACTCAAATTGTGCATAACTCACGGTTTGAGAGTCCATTCTCGCTCTGCGTTTCTCTGGGCTGGGTCCACTACTTGTAGAAGAATCACTATCACTATCTTTTGTACTTGGTGTTGGAGAACGAACCCGTTTACGAGATAATGAGCCGTCATTAATACTTTCCGACTCTAAATTATTATTAGTATTTTCCATAATAACAACGGAGAGGTAAAAAATTTCACGAATTTAAAACTGAAATAGTTTTACCAAACTTTTAAATGAATTAAGACTTAATAGGTAATATTATTTCGCGAAGTTTTAATAACGAAAAACGACGCTATAATGGCGGTAAATCGAGCCATCACCCGATGCGCGCTTAAAATACTTAGTACCAACGGTAAGTATAGAGGGCGTCACCAGCGGAGAGGCAAAGGAAACGCTGACAACAGGCTGAAAAGCAGGTGCTTGACTCAAGATGGATTCCGGATATTGATACTAAACAAATAATGACAGATTGTAGAAGGCGATGTCAAAAATGAAGAAACGAACTGTCACTTTGTATAGAAAAAGCTGTCTATTCTTCGTAGAGATAGAAAGCGCCATGCTACGCCTGCTGCAGGTAAATATAGTAAGTACTTAAGTACTTAACATTAATCCTCAACTTTACCATTTAAGTAGATATTTATTTTAAAATTAATGCTGCAGTATTTTCGATATAGAGGAGGATCATGATAAGCAATTTGAGGCAGGTATCAATGTGGGAGTATAATTAAACACGTAATGAGACAGATCTCGTATAATTATTGTACAATAAAATAAATAACACTCTCAATCACGCGTCTGTCAGACACATCAATAAATAGACATGAGTATGTAACTATGTATGTACACGAGCTAACACTATGTACTCAATAATAACCAATATATATTATTACAAAAGTTTAACAAGTATATACTGACTATACAAGGTACCATGTATAGTACGATGCCGAGTATCTCGTTGCATTTATGCATAAGTATTTTATATTATTATAAGAAGTTAAATTAACAATCATATCATACAAACATGCAAGACATCATTCATCTCGATTAAGTAATTTATTTAACACAGCATCGGTTGTCCATTAAATGTTTCTAAGTAGCCCGGGGAATTTACGCGGCTAAGGGTCAGTTCACACCGAAACCGGAGACGTGACGCTACGCGACGATGCTTGAAGAGGCCACTAGTTCCGCGCTGCGCATCGTGAAGTCGCTAGCAGCCCCACGCCTCGCTGCGCAACGAGACACCGCGCGGCGACGGCGGCGCAGCGGCGCAGCGGAACGTGTCAACCAGTGTTTCCACTTTTAGGGATTCTCCCTTTTTAAGGTAAACTCGTAATGAATATAATCCGTTTAATTTTAGTTTACCACGTTAATAGTTACCGCGGCTCGGGGCAAAGTCGCATTATACCTAGAGTTGTTTATTATTAAATTCAATTCACAAACCTTTTGTAGTCCATTTTATAATAATCATACAATTTGTCTGGATAAATGGCAATGCGATCAGCAGACAAAGTATTTGAAATTCACCGTGAATTATTATATTTATCTCTTCATAAATATGAAGTTTTATGGAGAAATAGAAAAATGTTTGTATTCTTATTCCTCTTCCTCCTCTGCAAGAAGTCCGATTATAACAAGATCTCAGTCAGCGCATTTATGTGTATCTTTTTGTGTAGTAAAACTAGTAAATAAAGTGATATTTTGTATCACTATCTTAAAAAGTGCGCGGCGTCGCTTCGTCTCGGTGTGAACTGACCCTGCATAACAGCATTTTTTCCATTAAAAGTGGCGTACCTAACGTAACTTTTATTTATAGGTTCTATCTCACTTAATTACAAGAAACTTAACCACAATAAAGCAAATAGTTTTTTTTAAATACTCATATAACATTTTGTTTTAATTTTCTTTTATTAGGTGAGGTAGAGCCCATAAATAACAGATTACACAAAATTTAACTCTGTTACATAATATTTAACTCTGCTACATAATCTAGAATATGCCTGAACTGTTATTGCAAAAAAAAAATGTACATTATGTTTAATTTTGTTGGATACAGATAGGATAGGATATTTATTCGATAATTTTATGTAAAAAAATCACTGTTATAATTTTTGCTTCAGGTGAAATTTCCGTGGACGAAAATGTTTAATTCTGAAATAGTTATATTATTTTTAGCAATTTTTTACATAATAATAACCAACATTTTCCTGTTATTTATTTGTGGAAACCCCACACAATAAACATTTGATTTTAAAAAAAAAAACTGTCCCTGGTATGTCATTCATATCATTGTTTAGAGTTCATCGAGTAGAGAACAATTTTTATTTTTTTTATTTATCTTCAATAATGATGAAAAGTTGTCAGTTTTAGACCATTTTTGTATGAGCTCTATCTCAACAACTTAACAACTTAGAAATTTGAAACTTCTGTATATCATGTACTTTACCACATACTTACTGTATACCTAATCGACAAATACTAAAATGCTGATTCATAAGGTATTTTATTTAAATATGGGTGATTTTCTGCAACTGCACAAAATAACTTTGTAATGAATAGTATCATTATGAAATACATAAGTATTTATCTTTGCGATTTTAAAATTTAAGATGAATAATAATAATATTCTTTGTTGAGTATTTTCATTTATTTGTTAAATAATGTATGGTTGTACGGAACCCTTCGTATGCGAGTCCGTCTCGCATGTGGCCGGTTTTTTTCACTTTAAGCGTCACTGGAAAATGTCTAATTTTTTAATATTATTTGAAGAGCTAAATAAATCGCTGTTAACCTAATTTCCCCGGCCTAATGATCCACTTATCTAAAGATATACATCTAGGTAACTATGTTTGAGTAGGTTCGGTTAGGTATTTGGGTGTTTGTACTCCGTTAATAAAAGTAGAGTGTATCATGATCATAACGTACTTATGTAATTGGCACTGGTCGACTGTCTCACTATTCACTACGCTACGGTAACGCGTAACAACATACAAAACCTAATACTTAACTGTAGTTTGTTCTCTTACTGCGTATTCATAATTTATTATTATCATGGGATATACTTAGTATAGTGCGGGCGGCAACAACGTCTTTATGTACAACTTGTCTTATCTAGCTAGCCGTACACGGTACGGTGGTATACCTTCATCAACTGTAAATATAATTGTAGCAATATAATCGACTCGTAAATACTCTTAAGTCAACATTTTCCTAAATAAATAATTATTTTGTTATAATACTTTATTTGTCAGCCTCGACACCTAGGCGGGCGCCGCTTGGCGCCTCAGTAATACTGTACAAAATATTAATTATGTCTACTATATAGCACATCATTCATTTATTTGTCTGGTGTGTGTGTGTGTGGGGCGGGTACGTGCGCAGTGGGCTAGTGGACGGAGCGGACTCAGTCTTGGGAGGCGGCGCGCGCGTCCTCGTCCGGCTGCAGCTCCGCCTCCGCCGCCGACGGGATCGTGTGCAGGTGCCGCGGGGCCAGCGCCGGCGCCGGCGAGCCGGGCGGCTCGTCCACGGCGGGCTGGCGCGTGAGGCGGGGCCGCGCCGCGCCCGCGCCTGTCGCGGCGCTGCCGCCCGAGCGCGACGTGCGCCACGTGCCCGTCGACGCCGTCGCGTTCGAGCCTGACGAGTCGTTGCGGGACGACGACAGGTTGGAGTCCTGGGACGTCTTGCGAGCCACCAGCCAAGATGCGGCGCGGCGCGGCGGCGGCGGCGGTCGCCCGTACGTGCGCCACGAGTCCGAGCGCGACGACGAGAACTCCACCGACGAGGATACCGAGCCCGCCCGCGCCGGAGCCGAGGCCGCGGCTCTGGGAGCCGGTGCGGGCGCAGGCGTAGAGCGGCGGCCGCACGCGCGCAGCCAGTTCATCAGGCGCTCGCTCGGCGCCGGCTCGCGCTCGCTGTCGGCGCGCTCGGCGGCGCCGGTGCTGCCGCCGGGCAGCAGGCGGCGGCAGGCGCAGGCGGCGCCGTGCTGGCCGCGCGACGAGCGCTCCGCTAGGCTGTTGGTGTTGGCGGGCGTCTGTCGGTTGCTGAAGTTGGACGAGTGCCGGCAGCGCCCGATGCCGCGCGTCACGCGCGACTCCTCGATGGCCTTGCACACGAGCGTGCAGTCCTTCTTGAACTGCTTGGTGAGGATGGCGTACAGGAAGGGGTTGCAGCAGGAGTTGAGCGGCAGCACGAATACCGTGAACACCTTGGCCTCCTCCAACGACACGAGCTGCGCGCCGAACGCCGCCGTGAGCGCGAAGAAGGCGATAGGTGACCAGCACAGGAAGTCCGTGAACACCAGCAGCGCCATGCGTTTGGCGATGCGCGAGTCGTTGGAGTTCCAGGCCTGCGAACCGCGGATGGCGCAGTACATCTTGAGGTAGCAGCCTAACAGCACCAGGAAGGCCACGCCGTTGATGACGAGCAGCGTGACCACGTAGCCGAGCGCCACTGGCGTCGACGTCTCGAAGGGCAGGCAGACGGCGAACTTGCGGTAGTCGGACACGCCCAGCAGCGGCAGCGCGGCCGCCGCCAGTGAGAAGGCCCATCCCGCCGCCATCACTACGGCTGCGTGGCGCAGCGACAGGCGCTTATTGAGGTGCATAGCGTGCGTGATGGCGTAGTTGCGCTCCAGCGTGATTACAGCCAGCGTGAACACAGACAGCTCGGACGACAGCACGCCCAGGAAGCCGGCCAGCTTGCAGCCGCCAGACATCTGCCACGCGATGGCGTGCGCGCGGAATTCGCCCAGCGTGCCCGCGTCCACAACCGCCAGGAAACCTGTACATGTTAATACCTGATCATGTATTGGGCATCTCACATCTCAGCTCTCAACCTACGACACGAACAACACATACCTAATCACATAACACCCTGTGATTCAGTTACAAGTGGCGCTACAGCAAGTGCATGGGCGTACCCAGCTTCTGGCCTAAGGGGGAACTCAGATTTTTAGGTCGGATCGTCCGCGGCTGTTTTGTCATACACACTACACAAACACACCTACATGAAACATTTGGTATATGTAGTGTAGTGTGCCATCGTCGCGCGCGGTTTTTTGGCAATTGCACCGTGCTTTGCCAGTGTCTATTGCGCGGTTTATTTAAAAGTTAGAGAATAAGGCCCCGTTTACACTTTGATTAGTAATTAGGCGAGTTCATACATGTTCTGCGAGATTTTCTGCGAGATCAGCTGCTTTTTTTATTTAATCTTACAAGTGTTAATCAAAATAAACTAGAATATTCGTGCTTTACGATAATGTTTATTTAGCACAGTTTTATCAAGTATAATTCTCAATTCAAAGTATTTTTTACAAGTTTAACCTCTTTTTTTGTATTGGAGATGATAATAAAAAAAATAGATAACTTTGATCTTTCGTTTTCAAGCTTTTTTTTCGTATTCGTTACCGTAGCTTTTACGGTTAAGTAGCTAAATAGGTTTTAGTTACGACGGAGCGGGCGGCGTCACCCGCTGACAGGCGCGCGCGCGGGGCTGACGTGGGAGACCTTACGTCATGGTCGCGAGGGCCGGACGTTGATAATAAACAACTACAACATAAATACATATAACATATACGGTTCACAAAACTTAAATAGTAATGCTACAGTCCACTGCATTATCCGCAGATAAAACATATTTAATGATCAGTGGTTGCCACTAGACGAGCATATCCAAAATTAACAATGATTATGAAATAAATAAATAAATTCGTCGTTACAAATCTCAAGTGGTCCACACGTGGTCAGATTACGGACCACCCAGAAGTAGGTATCACTAGCCGCGCGTCAACGCGCGTCTCACAGTCGAGAGGATATATCAATCTCAATGAAATTCGAATTATAGGATTCCAAGTCCAAGTTTCCAACATTCCACGAATAGGGCACCGTAAGCCAGAGCTCGTACGACACGAATTTAGCGCGAACAGAGTACGTGCACGAACCTGACGCACATGAACTGTTCAGGGGACAGACATCTAACTTGTTAGATCAAAGGCGTCAAATTTATTGTGAAAAATATCATGAAGCACGTTGGCCTGCAGGTATTTGCGCCGGTTCTCCAAGCTAATGAGCTTATACTTATCAAGAAGCTGAGAGTATGACAGATAACTCTTAGTCCCATAGCGTCTGTAGTACATAGCACGGAGGTACTTGCGCTGGACCCTTTCTATTCCAACAACATACTTTTGGTAGAAGGGGCTCCAAATAGGCACCGCATATTCTAACTGAGAGCAAATGAGCGACTTATACAGATAGAGATAGGTTGAGGTACGCTTACATTCTGTTGAAGCTCTCATTACAAACCCATACATTTTAAAAGCACTATTGACTATGGCTTCGATATGCTGCGGTTCAAGGACAGTTTTACATCAAAGAGAACACCAAGATCCTTCACTATAGAAATTTTATTTAAGGGGATACAGTTAAGGTTGTAATTAAAGTTGAAGATGAAATTATTCTTAGTAAAGTGTATACATTATGCAAGGGTAAACACCGTTGTCACTCAAACCATGGGTAGTTGACATAAATATAAAAATAAATGGCCCAGTAACAACAAATAAAAAGCCTTATTTTCATTAAAAGATTTTAAAAAGTAAATATCCGTCACTGTTCCGATACTCATGGATACGCGTTCGAGAGAGCTGCGAAACAGCTGACGGCCGGTCATGTAACGTCCCGCTCGCCCCGCCCGCCCCCGCCAACCGCCGGCCGCCGTGTTGAGACGCAAGTTCGTTTCCCTTGCGTGTAGGGTGAAATATTCTTGTGGAAAAAAGTAGTTTCTTTAAAAAAAAAAAAAAGTTGTATTTTTCCATTGATTTTACGTTCTATAAATGAAACCGGTTTCAAGGATAACGGTGTTTACACTAACACTCTGTATAGTTACACTTGAGGATACTAAGATGCAGCTTATTGTCAATACAGTAGGCAGTTAGCCTGTCTAGGTCCTCCTGAAATGACTGACAGTCTTCCATAGTACGTATCACTTTAAACGCCTTCAAGTCATCTGCGATGTACGCTGATGACTTGAAGTCGCAAGAATTTGGACTCTTTAAATCATTTCTTAACGTTGATATAAATAATGAATAATAGCGGTTCCAGAATAGAACCCTGTGGAACTCCGGAAGTAATATTAACAGAGACAGACTGGTGACCATTAACGACAGCCGTCTGTGACCGGTTTTTGAGATACGACACGAACCAACGCAATAAACCACGTATTCCATTGTAAGTGATTTTGTTTAGCATTTCATAAAACATTTTCTAAAAGGTAACTAGAAAATATTAACAGGTTACATGTCGTAGATCAGCGCTTAACAAAACCATGTTGTTCAGGAATGACAATATTATGTAGAAGAGGTTAAATCTCGTTGTGAACAAGTCTTTCAAAAAGCTTTGACAAGGTCGGCAGAATCGAGATGGGTCTATATTTTTCGATGTTTTGAGCCACCCTTATGCAATGGGGTAATGTTAGCTCGCTTCAACACCACCGGGAACACACCTTCATGCAGACATCTCTTAAAAAGCATATAGATCGGCTCACAAATACTATCAGCCGTAGCCTTAAAAAAGCCCGCCGGTTAGTGTAACAGTTATATTGTAATAATCAATCTTTCTTAAAACAAGACAAGTTATTGGCGCCGCGACACAACTACTGTACTGTAATAATAAACTCGGCAGCCAATGCTAAGTGATAGTCACCCAAGTAGATGCCCATGAAGAAGTCGGCGGCGGCGAGGTTGGTGACGAGGAAGCGTGGCACGTCGATGCGGCTGCGGCTGCAGATGAGCACGAACACCACCGTGCCGTTGCCAAGTAGCGCCAGCAGGAACACCGCCCACACGCCGCAGCGCAACGTCCACCAGTCGAACAGGTCCACGCACGGCAGGAACGGGCCTGAGCACACAGGGCACCAGGTAACACGAGGCTTAAGGCGCTGACAACAGGCAAACGGTAAAAGCAGGCTTGACTTAAACAAAAAAAAAAATGCCAAATCTACAACGTGTAACGTTAAATGCACAAAACTTGAAAATAGTTTGATCACAATAACGAGCAGAATCAATTGAACCACGTTTTAAAATAGCCCTGCGTTTTTAAATGTGCCCTGTCATGTCATTGAATACGTTGCCGTGTCTATTTATTAATAGATCAAGCCATCGGTTGTACGTTGTTTTATAGACATTTTTATAGAATTTCGTTTCACATAATTTTTTTTTTTTTTTTTTTTTTTTATCCTCATATTGTTTAGTTTATATAAAATATATTACAAAGAAAAACATTTCATCGAGTGTCACTTTCCAAACGTTTCAATTCATAACCCTTTCAATTCAATTCAGTCCCAGCTGTGCGCTCGATGCATGCAGGTGTCGAATACGCGTAATACTAATCGTTATTAAAAATGTCGGCGGCTAATGTGCTTAAATGTAATAATTGTAATCTCGTGGTTAATGAACTGTTAACGTTTGTGCAACATAAACATGAAGTGATGGACAGTGAAAGTCTAGTGAGGATATGTAGTTCTGCCTTTTCAACAGAAGACATCGAAAAAGCTAAGTCATTACTGTTTCAATCTGTTTCTACTGATATACGTCAGATAAAACGTAAGAATAAGGAAGGAAAAAGCAAGAAAGACCTATTTGATATTATAGAAGTTATTAAGAATGTAGACCCTGAGAAGATTCCTATTTTTGTAGCTCATGATTTAAACAAACTACCTCCAATTACGTTTGATCATGTAGACGTCAGTAGACTTTTAAAAGATATCGTTATCCTACAAAGCGAGATCAAATTGTTTAAAAGTATGTATGTAACCGTAGATCAGCTGTTAGAAACAAAGCAGGAATTGATAAAAATTAACACCGACCGTGGCGTTTGCGGCAGTAATGTAGACAGGTTAAATGAAACTATTGTGCAGAATGACTATAGGAACATTAACCTACGGAGAGGGGCATCATGTATGCAAGCTAGTTTTGCTTATGACAGCGGACCGATGGGTCTTCCGCACATGTCGTCATTATCACTGACCTCTCCAAAGCAAACAAATAGTACGAATGCTCGGCCTGCTATGCATGAATGTGTTGGTTCGTCCGCGTTGCGCGGTAGTATTGATGTTGCGAATGGGTGCGATAAAGCAGTTTCGTTTGCACCTAATAAACAAATAGTGCGGCAGGAGGTTGATAAAAAAATAGCGAGTGTGGTGACAGCGGGGGGTGCGAGAAAGACAGAGCATATGGTGTGTGATGTATTGAAGCCCACTTGTAATTCAAGTGTTGCGTCAGCTGTGGCGCCTAACAACAGCTGTTTACCTGAGTCTTGTCACTCGTTTGCAGATATTGCGCGTGCGCCGGGTGAATGGAAACAACCAGAGATATATGGTGAATGGAAGGAGGTACAGAGAAATAGACATAAGAATAGGTTTATAGGACAGAAAGGCGTGGCTGTTACCACACCACAATGTAAGTTTAGGGCTGCTGATGTCAGACTCCCTTTGTTTATAAACAATGTTGACAAAGAAACTTCACCTACAGATATTGCAAGTTATATTATGACTAAAACAAATGTGTGTGTGACATTGGAAAAAATTATAATGAAGCAACAGAAGGAGTATGATGCTTATAAGATATTAGTCCCGAGGCACAAGCTGGCTACATTCCTGGACGACCGTATATGGCCCGAAGGGATATCTTTCCGGCGTTTCATAGACTTTGGTAATAGAAGGCACTTTACTAAAAATCAAAATGGACAGTCAAATATTAGGAACACCCTCACTTAGCAGTTTTATTACGTTCAACTGCAAGTCATTAGTACGTTCTGTGGATTATGTAAAAACCTTGTGTCATCAAGCAGACTTAATAGCCTTACAGGAGACATGGTTGTTCCCGCACGACTTGCCGATCCTTGGAACAGTCGACCCAGACTTTGACTATTGTGGCAAATCGGCTATAGACTCGTCAGCGGGCTTAGTACGAGGCAGACCGTATGGCGGTGTCGCTCTGCTCTGGCGTAAAAGCGCTTTTAGTTCGGTGACAGTGATCCCGTGCAACAGTGTGCGTATCGCGGCAATTAAGGTAGTGGTGTGCGAGCGTGCCTTCGTAGTGTTCTCGGTGTATAAGCCTGTGAACTCCATTGATAACTTAATTGAATTTACTGACTGTCTTAGTGAAATAAGCGCTATAATCGAGAACACCGAGGTTGCGAATGTGTACATTTTAGGAGATTTTAATGCTAGTCCTTGTACGTTGTTTGGAAAAGAACTTCTAAAATTCTGTAATGATCAACAATGGGTATGTGCGGATATAGAAAAATTGGGAAGTTCATCGGACACCTTTACATTCGTTAGTGATGCCCACGGCAGCACAAGCTGGCTTGACCATTGTGTGGTAACGGAGTCTGCATGGCAGTCTGTGGTGAGTGTAAGGGTGTTCTATGACTGCACCTGGTCAGACCACTATCCTCTAAAAGTATCCTGTAATCTTTCCGTTATGAAACCACGGTTTCTTTTACATGAAAATACCCCAAATGGTATACTGTGGGCCGATAGGGATGAGCAACAAATTCAAGTTTATAGAAAGATATGCAATGATCACTTTAGAACAGTAGATTTTCCATCAGAATTGTCAGGATGTTGTGACGATGTATGTAATAATAAAGATCACAGAATAGTTATAGACCGAATGTACACAGATATTGTTGCTACTATGCGTGAAGCGGCTGTGATTAGTTCAAATTGCAGAGAAAATAATAACATGATAAAACGAAAACGTGTTGTGTTAGGCTGGAATAAGCATGTTCGTGGTGCTCACGAGGTTGCCAGGCTAAACTTTCAAACCTGGTTACTATACGGTAAACCTGCAAATGGAACTATCTATAATAACATGGTGGAGACTCGGCGTCGTTTCAAAGCTAAGTTAAGATGGTGTCAGAATAACGCCGAGCAAATTAAGATGGATATTCTTGCATCACACCACGCAGATAAAAACTTCAAAAGCTTCTGGAAAGGCACGAGGAAACTAAATTGTAAACCCACCGTTCCTCTAAATGTTAACGGAGTAACTGAACCGCGTGACATTGCGAACATGTTTAAAAGACTTTTTCAGATAGACCCGCCTCCCTGTGTGCCGGGAATGCTAGGTACTAGTGAAGTGAGGCAAAATACACTTGGTCCGGCAGTATTGCCATCTTTTGCATCTAAACATATATCTGCCGTTATAACACATATGACGAGGGGTAAGTCCCCTGGCCACGATGGAATTAGTATTGAGCATTTGCAGCATGCAGGAGTTCATCTGCCAAGGGTTCTAGCAATGTTTTATACATTTTGTTTAAGACACTCATACCTACCTGATGAGTGTATGAAGACCATGGTTGTGCCAATAATCAAAAATAAAACTGGTGATGCCTCAGATAACAGCAATTATAGGCCCATTTCGTTAGCTACTACGGTGGCGAAAGTGCTGGACAGCCTGCTTGATCGTATTTTGAATGGCCACATTAAGTTAAACGACGCTCAGTTCGGTTTTAGACGCGGGCTATCGACGGAAACGGCAGTTCTATGCCTCAAGCACACTGTCCGGTACTACACCGATAGAAAGACTCCGGTCTACGCCTGTTTTTTAGACCTTTCGAAAGCTTTCGATTTGGTGTGCTATGATGTGCTATGGCACAAATTGAGGACTGAAACCAGCCTCCCAGAAGAAGTCGTCAACATTTTTGATTATTGGTACAACAACCAAGTTAATGTAGTGAAGTGGGCGGGCGCGAGCTCCGATGCGTACAGACTGAGGTGTGGAGTAAGGCAAGGAGGTTTAACCTCGCCTCGTCTCTTCAATCTGTACGTAAATGGGCTCATAGAGAGACTTAGCGGCACCAATGTTGGCTGCTCTATAGACGGAAAATACGTCAACAATATCAGTTACGCAGACGATATGGTGTTGCTGGGCCCCTCTATAAGCGCTGTTCGAAAACTCCTCGATATATGTGTGGAATATGCCATGGCCCACGGGCTCAGGTATAATGTAAATAAAAGCGAGCTATTGGTGTTCCAATCACCAGGTCATAAGGTCACACATGTACCACCCGTCCTCATAGACGGTGTTTCTTTACCAAGAGTTTCGCGATTCAAATACCTGGGCCACTGGGTCTCGGATGACCTCTCAGACTACGAGGATATTGAAAGAGAGCGTCGGGCGTTGGCTGTCCGATGCAATATGTTGGCTCGTAGATTTGCACGCTGCAGTAAAGCAGTAAAAGGTACACTGTTTCGAGCGTTTTGCCAATCTTTTTATACGTGCAGTCTATGGGTCAATTATACGCAGAAGGCAATCAACGCCCTGCGCGTACAGTACAATAATGCCTTTAGAATGTTGATGCAGCTGCCGAGGCACTGCAGCGCGTCAGGCATGTTTGCCGATGCGCGTATTGATGGCTTCCATGCCATACTCAGGAAGAGAGCTGCATCGTTGCTAAATCGTGCCCGCGGCAGTGGCAACAGCATTCTTAGTGTTGTGGCAGGCAGAATTGACTGCCCAATATTGTGGCATTGCGTACAGTTGCATGTCAAAAAGAACAGCAACTGATAAAATATTTATTCATTTGATTGTTTTTTTATGTATTATTTAAGTATTATTATTATTTGTAATGTTATTGTAATGAATTTAAATATTTTAATGAATTCCTGTTTTTATAATGATATTGATAATTTATAATTTATGATATTTGATATTAAATTTTTTAGTTATAATAGTATGATTGGTTACTAACATAATTCTTAAGTATACCTACTAACAAAAATATGGATCAATGTATCTGATTTAAATGAATAAATAAAATAAAATAAATAAATAACTTTGACAAAATGCATAAGTACCCTCTTATAAAATAACAACACCGCGTTTACAAAAATAATCTTCTCAGTACGTAATAGTGACTTCATAATCTGCGAACCAATGATATTATAAGCGCGTAATCGTGAAGAATCGAAAACATTCCAATTGTAACGTTTTTACTTGTAGTGAAAAGTAAAATGAATGAAACGTGGGTATGTGTGCCGCTGCTGCGCGGAACACTGTTTTCGGTTGTTTTGTGAGTGTATAACATATCTGTTAATATAATATCATTGCTGCGAACTGTGTTTATTTTTCTTTTTGAGATAAAATGAGTGATACAGAAGTAAAGTGTCGCTCACAGTTCTAACCTAACCTAACCTAATTAGCCGGAGTACTCTTTTTTTTTTTGAGGTTGGGAAATCATCCAATGACTTCTCCCGCTCTGGGCAGAGCGGAAGGGCGTGTCAGACTTTTACTGACTAAAACCCACCCGTGTACCTTCAGCTGCCTGTTGCCAAGATCCCGGTATCCCATTCGGACTTTCCCGCAACCCTGACAGGCATCGGTCCTAGCGGACCCCGCCAATTGTGCTGACATCTCTTTGTGGCGCGCATGGAACACGACCCGACCCTGTAAGAAGCATGCAAACAAGCATACACCATGCATGTAGCAAGAATGCATGCATGTAGCGAGCTATATGAGTGATACTCTAAAGAGCGGTTGCAACTCTATAAATAAGCCCTTGCAGGAGCGGTCGGTTACTCCCTAAATAAGCCTAAACCAAATTTCCTACCTACTACATATCTATACTCTAAAGAGCGGTTGCAACTCTATAAATAAGCCCTTGCAGGAGCGGTCGGTTACTCCCTAAATAAGCCTAAACCAAATTTCCTACCTACTACGTATCTATACTCTAAAGAGCGGTTGCAACTCTATAAATAAGCCCTTGCAGGAGCGGTCGGTTACTCCCTAAATAAGCCTAAACCAAATTTCCTACCTACTACATATCTATACTCTAAAGAGCGGTTGCAACTCTATAAATAAGCCCTTGCAGGAGCGGTCGGTTACTCCCTAAATAAGCCTAAACCAAATTTCCTACCTACTACGTATCTATACTCTAAAGAGCGGTGCAACTCTATAAATAAGCCCTTGCAGGAGCGGATGGTTACTCCTTAAATAAGCCTAAACCAAATGTATCTATTTATGTAAACTGTCTATCTATGTAATTGTTGGTATTCCTGTGCGGTTTAGGGTGACACTATGTATTCAAAAAAACCTACATACTTGATACTAAGTACACTGGGCTGGACCCTTATTTCTAGTCTTGTGTTTGCATTATACTATTGGGACTTAAGTTGGACTACAACAGTAACTACCTACTGAAATCTGATCAGTTGCTAGCATAACTATTCTATTATCTGTGTTATTATGGGAATACTAATGACTACTAAATATAATATTCAACTAAAACTACATCTAAATAAAACTTAAAATACACTATTAATATCTATAACTTAAAATAAACTACATCTATAACCTGAGATAAACTATACTATTGTTCACTGGCGCTATTTTAAGGAATGCTGCTGATCCCAAGGGATGACTATTTTTTATTGCAGAGCAGTTCATTACTATAACTACCCTTAGCTTTTGTGTTGTCTATCTGTTACCTAAAACAATAAAAAAAAAAAACTATCTCTTAAAATAGCATATGCTGCTCTGGCGCTATTCTAGCGGACGCTGTGGATCCCAAGGGATGTCCTTTTATTATTGCAGAGCAGGTCACTATTATAACTACCCTTAACTGTTGTGTTGTTTATGTCATGTTCAAATGAACATCTTAAAGACGGCACCTACAAGTGAGGTGACCGCACCAATACACATCTTACAAACCTGACACTAAATAATTTAAACTAACCTACCCCCACTACACACTACCCCACTAACCTAACCTACCCCTACTAACACTCTAACTTAAAAGAAACTCGCACTAGGGCCTTTGAATTGCCAGTAAAACTAAAACAGCACATAAAACCTTTACAATTTTTTTAAATGTTTTTTTTTCTCTGTCAATTGAATTAAAAATCAGAACTTGGGGTGTCTGAGGTTTTGCGCATTTAACGTTACACGTTGTTATGTAGTTTGTGGCAGCGGAAAAATATATGTTATTCTTGAACATATTTCTCAGAACCTGGTTGTTACCAAAACAAGTTTTGAAAAAAAAAATCTAGTTACAAATTAATAGTAAACTTGAGTTCTAATGCAAAATCTGTATTAAATATCATCGTACGTTGGTATTTTAATTATGTATCATGAATGTCTTATTTGAATGCAGAACTTGGTTGTTTTTAATTTTCGATTATTCAACTCTTTTTTTAATAAACCGATAATTCCTTCATATTTTGCAATAAATTACAAGAAGTTAGGTCATCGCGCTTCTCTTTCTTTTCGATGCAATCTGACAGTGACCGCGGTTTATCTGTTGTCAGCGTCTTAACAAGTGTTCCTTTATGCCAACTTTGACACGAAACACTAAATATTTAATATGGTAATGTCAAGAAGATAGATTCGTAAGCATACTGCCCATACTGGTGTGTGACTCACCTGGCAGCGGCAGACACTGCACCCTGCGCGGCGCGTCGGGGCGCAGGTCGCGCTCGCCCAGCTCCACGGCGCCCGCGCCCGCCCAGCCCTCCAGCATCGCCTGCAGGCCCCCCGCGCCCCCGGCCCCCGCCACGCCGCTCAGCTCTGACACGTTGACTGCCAACATGAACCACTAGGTATAATTATACAGTATGTTATCTAACGAAGGGCGTTCACGTTAACCTGGAATAGTAGGTATAGCGTCTATACAGAATAAAAATAAATACAATAAAAAGAAAAAAAATATAGTTTTTATACTATATGTACCATACACTTAAACCTTCCGGAATAAATTCTCTAAACGATGGTGAAAACCTCAAAAAATCATCATTCTCCTGCCCTTATCCCAATTTATTTGGGGTCGGCGCAACATGTCCCTTTCTTCCATACTTCTCTATTAGCCGTCATCTCGGTAGTGGTGACTACCGAGATGACGGCCTTTCTAGCCATATCATCTTTTACACAGTCCATCCATCGTTTCTTTGGTCTTCCCCTACTCTTATAGCCATCGACATTCATACCCAAAACTTTCCTCATTAGTTTAGGAGTTAGAGAATTACATAATACTATGTGACAGCAGCGTACAACCACTAAACTAAGATTTTAAATTGTCATTAGATTAAGAAATTCTTGTACCTACCTTATGAAATAAATTAAATATTCTTATTCTTATTCATGACATTTTCCTCATTCCTTCGCATCACGTGCCCATACCATGACAACCGATTTTTTCGAGACAACAATTTTTCAGTCACCGGTGCCACTTTCAGACTTCCTCTTATGTACTCGTTTCTTATTCTATCCATTCGTGTAACACCACACATCATCATCATTCATCCCTTTTGTGGCCCAACATTCTGATCCATACAAGACAGCAGGTCTAACTATTGTTTTATATATCTTCCCCTTAAGTTTAAGGGGAATGCGGGAGTCGCAGATTGTTCCCGTGACCTGCCGCCATTTCATCCATCCAGTGTTAATTCTGTGCTTAACCGTCCGATCTACTTCGCCGTCGCTTTGTACGAGTGAACCGAGATACCGAAAGTCGGAGCAGACTGGGAGAAGTGCGCCATCAAGCGTTATGGCTCCAGAACTGGAGAGACCGCCGAAATCGCAGAACATACTCAGTTTTGGTTCTGCTGATTTTCAAGCCAACATTCTCCAGCTTCTGTTGCCATTTCTCCAATCTGCTCTGGATCTCAGGTTCATCTTCACCGACAAGAACAATGTCATCGGCAAACAGCATGCACCAGTGTGCCTCTTCCTGTATGTCCGACGTCAGAGCGTCCATAATCAACAGGAAGAGGTAAGGACTTAAAGCCGACCCTTGGTGCAAGCCTACAGCCACACTGAACTCGTCGGTATTGCCAGCAGCCGACCGGACGTAGGTACGAGATTGACTGTACATAGCACGAATTAACTCTACATACTTCTTGAAAACCTCAAAAAATATAGTTAAATATTCACAAAAAATATTAAATTGATACGGAAAAGAAACACTCACACTTGTCACACTTGACTTTCTACGTTGACATACAAGTATGTATGTATGGAGTTATGGACGCTATCTTTTGTTAGTTAACATACTGTATATTACAGCAGACTTCATACACTTACAAACTTACGCATCTATCTAAAGAACTTAGACAACAGTTGACAAATAGAGTGTAGCCCTCAGTGAGTGAAGTTCATCAGTCAGGTAACGGGTACGTACAGTAGTGCGCCCAGATGTCGGTGGTGTTGGCCCAGGCGGCCGGATCGATGTGCTGCGGCGGCAGGATCACCAGGTCGGAGGGCGACTCGGCCGCTTGCTCCTCCTCCTCCTGCTCCATGAGCGGCATGAACTCGCAGCAGTGGTACGCGTACGACAGCACCAGCGTCTGCGCACACGCACGCGTTTATTATTTGCCCACTCTAATTTTGTTTGTTTAGTACCTACTACTAATATTATTCTTTTGTATGGATGACAGTGGTGCTGATTCAGTTGTACACCGAACTAAACTATTACTTAAATTCCTTACTTTTGGCTATGAGAATTTGATCGCTATTCTGACAAAAAATCTCTAAAGAATGATTTTTAGTCATCGAGATATAAGTACTAACGTACTAGAGAAGACACCGTAAACACCTACTTTGTCTCGTTCAACTGCGGCGATCGCGCCGCAGTTTGTCGAAGAAAACGCGTAAGTGCCGTGATTTACATGGCGCTTAAGACCTTTATGCCGAGAATAAATACACTTCCGCAGCAAATCTAGCACTGTGGTAAATTAGGTACGGTTTAGACGAATTGTTATTATTTTAGCGCTGCAGCGAACTAAAGATTCAATACGAAGAATAGGACAATTCAGTTATTTGACGTAGCTTCTCTAGTACGTTAGTACTTATATCTCGATGTTTTTAGTCTAGTTTGAGACCTTTGTGACAAGAGTATCGACACCACTGTCATCTTAGCCGATAACGATCCGTAAAATGAATTGGGATGCGTGTGAACTGGTTCACACCAACAGATGTTTATCAAGCAATAACGTAGCGAGGATCGCGAGGGCACTCGGTACATTACGGCAGTAGTAGTAAACAAGGATAATGTGACCGCGTGGGGCGAGGGCGGACGCAGGCGGGCGGGGTATCAGTGTATCAATGACATCGGAAGACCTTCCTCAACATAAAGTTGGCACTCATCAAGGCTCGCTACCGGGTGATGTTGCAGAAGGAAAACAATTGTTTGCGAACGAATCTTGAATCCGTACTTTTCCGTACGCGGCAATGACGAACACTAGTGCGCGGTTATCTCTCGATACACTTGGGCAATACCGCACATGTTACTTGTGATGCTGGCGCAGACAGAGTGCCAGAGTGGACAGTCTTTAAGATAAGAGAGCAAGTAAACGCTGTAGAAACACATCTGACACACAGTGGTGCCGATTCTCTTGTACCTCTAAACTACACTAAAAATCACCAAAATTTAGTTTATTCCTATCAAACGATGCTTTCCCATTCTGAAATAGACGAAAGTGACACAACTTATCTAATTTTATTTTAGTTTGACAACACTGAGATAAGTGAAAATGGCAATTTTGCTATTCTCAATTTGACGTTTTTCACCGCAGACCAATAAAAAGGTATACATATAGACGGACGGAACATTGCGCTCATAAAAGTGAGGCACGTAAAGGCTCTTACATACTGGCGCGATTCGCTGCGTGACGCGACGCCGTCGCATTGTTCGCCGTGAAGTTATCTCAGAAATTGTTTTGTTAAAATTCGCGTCGCGCGGCGAATCGCGCCAGTATGTAAGAGCCTTAATATGAAGACGATTCAGCCATATTGAAGACGGCCGCAGGAGCCGCTCGGTAGTCTGCCGCGAGTGAGTGAGAGCGCGTGACGTACTTTTGGTTAAATCTCAGACCAACAAAAAAGGAAAGACGGAGCGCGCCGTACATCAAAAGTGAAGCCACCTTTTTATCTATGTATGTGTAAAAAAAGAGTTGTCATTTTTTAAATATTTTTCCCTATAATTTGGGGAATAATATTGTATGGGTAGGATAATATTGTACGAGTAAGATATTGTTGAGTATGGTATTATAACTCGATTCTTAAGAAGGATTTATATTCCAAAATAAAAACAAAAAAAATTACATCACTATTTCGTATAGCTACTACCCATTCACTTTTAGATTCAGTATTACTTGGAAATCTAAAACATAAAAACATAAAAACAGAAAACAGGAATATAATTACTCGAAATAAGAAATCATAATTTAAATCGGTTTAATCGAATGGGAAAATTTCAAATCACTTTATGGCAACCCTCCTACGTTATGTCACGGCTTTCATTCGTCCATTCGTTCAGGTGTTTTGTTCAAAGTAACCTAAAATTCATAGATAATTAAATTTAAAAACGAAGTTATTTCAAGTACGTACAAGTGAAAAGTGATTCCGTGAGACTTTTTATGTGATTTGCTATTGTTTTTACAAGTTTTCACTACACAAGAAGGCATAATTCTATTTTTTTTATTGATGTTTACTAGACGACGGCTCGTGACGTACTAGGAGCGATGAGCATAGTTTCAGTGTAGGTGTGTGCGTGAGCCTGTGTGTTTACTTGCAGGAGCATAGTTTTGTGGCTTCACTTTTTATGTACGGCGTGATCCGTCTTTCCTTTTTTGTTGGTCTGAGGGTTAAATAATAATTGCGAAATTATACCATCCTGTGTCGTAAACTGCTGCAAAAACAACTCATGCTTTCAAAAAAAGTCCTTGGGATTACTTTTCATAAATAAGTTACCGATTTTCTGCATAATTTAAACAAAATCGCAAAAATATTTGACATAATTTGTCGGAACACGAGTTTTAAACGCAATTGTGTCAGTATTGCAAGTTTAGATCATTATTTTTTCCCAAAAGTAAGGGAAGTTGTGATTTTTGTACGGACACACTTTACAACTAGTGCGTTTTTATTAAACTTATTATTGCATATTTAGTTTTCGAGTAGGTACAGTCACGGACTTTAATTGATGAGCCACCTGGCACTGTTCGTATTTTAGCCTTGTAATGCAAATCGGATTTATTCGGTTCGCGACACGCAAAGTCATAATTATGTCTTCGTATTAGAAGAAGAAAATTATATTTCATAATCTTTACCGGTTGGCTAACCTGAGAGCCAGAACTACAAACTTGACAGCAGAGTGACTACCCAAAGTCAATCAATTGCAGGTCTAGCAACAGTAACCTAGCAACGATAAACAATCGTTGCTAGGTTACTGTTGCGATAGTAACGTTAGTGTACGGAGAAATAATAATAGTCATTTCGACAAGTTCGAAAGTAACGTCTCTGACATCGATATTTCAATTGTCACTGTCTTTATTTAAGTTTTCAGAATTAAATGAGATATATGATTCAAACGAGGTCGGTATCAAATAGATTGGATAAACTTAATGCAACATTGTATTTATTTTTATCAATGAGAACTTATTAGTCAACCTCTATGGATTTCTATTTCGGATTAAAAGTCATTTATTTGTCATCTTGTTTACGAGCGTGCGATTTGAGTTCGTGTTTAATTGTGTAATCTCGTGAATGTATGAAACTGCAAAATTTAAAATTTTGAAGGTGGCTCATCAATTAAAGTCCGTGACTGTACAGTAGGCATGTTTTATGATACGTAAGTATTTATAAAATATACTCAAATAATAGTTATGTTTGATATGATATTTTTTAGGTTCCCAGCTGATATAACGTGGGAAATACAAATAAAACACAATACTACCAAGACAAATACTACTAACTATGTGTTTGCACCAGAAAACATTTAACATGTAGATGTTTCGAAAATTGTCACATGAAACAAATCCCATTACTCTTTTTGTTGAACTTGCGTTCGCACTGTAGGAAACATGAGTAAGTCTTAAGACAGATCTCAAGATTTGTTGTAAACTGTGTTCGCACTGTCTAGAAACATACACAATAGACATGTTTTGTATAGAGATTTGTCACGTTTGCGTTCGCACTGTTGTTTGTTTATGTCACATTATGTCTAGCAACTTGTCTATTGCTTGATGTTTAGTGTTATCCGAGTATGGTGGTAAACATCCCGTGTTTATATCGAAACATAGAGTGGTCCAAAGTAGACACGATGAAGTTTATAGAGCTTTGGCAAGGTTTTCCATGTTTGTGGAATACAAAATGTGTGGACTATAATAACCAACCAAAGTGTCAAAACAAATCTTACAACATGTTACTAGATTCATACAGATACATTTTGATACGAAATTAGTTTGTAAAGACGTGGCGAAACATGTCGAGTGATATGAAACGTCAAACATGTTTCGCGTCAACAAGTTGCGTGACAATGCGAACGCGAGTCGATACATTGACAGAAAACAGAGATTTCAACATGTTTATAATTATGTGAATGTTTCGCCAGTGCAAACGCACGGTAAGACAAATAAAACACAATACTACCTAATAACAAAACTTTTCACCACAATGTATCTCTCACACTTGGGAGTCTCAGCACATGCAACATTTTTCTCTAGCACACATGCGCAAATCTACGATATCTTACACCGAGTTACGCTCACAAAGCCGAAAGTAATCCTCACATATTTCGTTATTTCGTCGCGAATGTTTACGACGGCTCCGTCTATACTTTTTTATTGGTCGAGTTTTTCACCTATCGATTCTGACTATTTATAATCGCACCTCGACTTTAGGTGCAAACACTAATTAATTAAAAAACAAAAAACCCGACTGCAAGAACCTATAACCGAAAAGAGAAAAACATGCATTGAACTTTGCAGGCGGGGCAAACCAATACCCTGAAATATGGTGTAACTTTTGTTTGTCCCGCCTGCAATACCTTATAAAAAAGTTCAATGCTTGTTTCTCTTTTCGGTTATAGGTTTTTGCAGTCGGGTTTTTTGTTTTTTAATTATTAATTTGTTGTATCTTTTCTTTCGTTTTTATCTCGAAAATGGTGCGTGTCCTATCGCAAAAACAATGAAAATTTCGACCCACTTCATAAAACACAACATAAACCCCGAGAACTCAACATGTAGGTAATCATTTTTCATATTTTTCATACAAAAAGTGAAAAATTCCATAAACAAAACACGTCGAGGAAGCCCCCAAGCGCCTCCAGCTGTAACAAGAATTGACGCGATTGTCAAATTCGATTTTAGTTGTGTCAATATTTTTTTTTTGAGAATTTGTTTGCATAATAGCTCTAAGATTCTCATAGCCAAAAGTAAGGAATTTTAGTGATAGTTTAGTTGGGTGTACAAGAGAGTCGGCACCATTACCTTTCGTCGTTTAGTCACAAATGATTGAGGTCGTTGATGATAAGTTTCTGATACTGTCTGTGTTCAAGGCTCCCACAAACAGGCGCGATATCGCGGGCGCGACATGGGTTGCGCTGCCTGTCGCGCCCTCGATATCGCGCCAGTTTGGACGAGCCTTCTGTTCTGTTAACTGTACTACGTGGCGCGTCCACCGTGATAGTACCTGTATCCGGGGCAGCATGTCGGGCGGGTGGAAGTGGCGCAGGTTGGGGTTGTTGTGCGCCTTCAGGTGGAGCAGACGCTGCAGACCGGTGCCCGGCAGCCACGAGAACACGTTGTTACCCACGTTCCTGTGATACGAATACAATAGATTTTTATGAATGTATTAAAGGAGAATGGATACCGAACTAGGGGTTTCAGCCTCCTTTTAAATGTAGGGTTTTAAAACCCTACATTTGTACCCACCCTGAACGTTGTACCTATATTTTAATAAGATTTTTTTTTTTTTTGAAAATTTTATAGTGTACTCATTGTTGAAGAGCCAAAATAAATAAATAAATAAATAAATAAATAAATAAATAAATAAATAAATAAATAAATAAATAAATAAATAAATAAATAAATAAATAAATAAATAAATAAATAAATAAATAAATAAATAAATAAATAAATAAATAAATAAATAAATAAATAAATAAATAAATAAATAAATAAATAAATAAATAAAGATTTATTGGTACATAAATGCGTTGGCACAGATATTATAATACTACGTACAGATACCCAATCCCATACAAAGAAATGACACCACCCTAAGTCTGGCTATTGAGCTGGCTATTTTTCTTCCTCCATTTTTTTAACAGATGGCAGCATCAGCGACTCACTAATTGCCAGAGACTGTAGTTTTACAACGCCATCTAGGAGTCTTGCCTAGATACTACGCAAGACTCCTAGATGTTTTTCTTCCTTTTTTACGTTTTTTCTTCCTAGGTGTTCAATTTTTATATTTCTACGTAAAGTACTAGATTAAAAAAAGATGTTGTTTGATTTTCCTTCATGAAACAACTTAAACGCAAGTTTAAAGTGACCCTGTCATCACTTGAGTAAAACGCCATCTATTGCAAAGAGCTCTCAACAAAATGATTAACAGATAGCTACTTTATCATTCTAAGGGTTCGAATTGAAGTAAACGGCTTAATTTAAGTTTTTTGTTGAAAATACGAGATTTATGAGTGTAAATACATAAATCAGCATTAAACAAAGATGTTTTGATTTTTACTATTATTACCTCAGCCAAAATTTGCCGTATAACGCTTTTTAGTGATTGTTAATTTGATAAATTGTTACTTATGCTGCCATCTATGATTTTTTTTCAAGACTAATTATAATTTGTCCGAGTTGAGACCCCATGGCGTTGGTTAAAATCCAGGCATTATTATTAAACAAAAAAAAATTATTGGCCAGTATTTCAGGGGTGGACAACCATTTTCACCCCTGTCTCAGGATCAGTGGTAGTTATTATACTTTTCTTTATTTTTCCTATTTCACGGCCCCACCCCACTAGTACGTGAAAATACCACCAGAGATACTGCGTATAGCGACAAGACACAAGGCCCCCTGAAAACATGTTTTACTTCGTTTTACAGTGTTTTATAACACGATTTCAAACCTAATGCCGTTGACAGTCCGCGATGGTTAACTTTAGCCCAAACGTCATGCTGGTGGTGACCCTCCCGGAGGGTGAGAAATATTTATTTCTCACTAAAAACGAATTTGGATGGAACGGCAATCTGACAAGATTAACTTGGGGAACAGGAAAAATACAATATATATGTCAAGTAAATTAGCAGCTTTCATTTTTCACTTTTTTTTGAGGTGTTGTCGGGAAGGCGGGACAATCTAGCGAAGCTAACTCATTTAGCGACGTCAAAATATCGAGATCTCTGTGCTTTAATTAAGTTTTAGGTACACAGAAACCTTCGGGAATAAGTTCCTTCTCTAAATGATGGAGAAGAACTACACACTAAGTAGTTTAGAAGAACTAAGCGAATACACACAGAGGAACACGAAATACGACTTCGTTGTAAGTATACTTGTTTATTGAAGAGAACATTTTAGCTGAAGAGATTTTTTTACCAGCCAAAATGTTGTTGTACAATACGTGTCTGCCTACCCTTTAAGGAATTCAGGCGCAATGCTGTTAATACATATTATTATGATAGGTAAGTATATCATGTTTTTTGTGATTATAATGTTGACAAGTTCAACATCAGCCTATCCAGTCCACTGCTGGACATAGGCCTTTCCAATTACACGCCATTCAGCTCGATTCTCGGCAACTCTCATCCAGTTGCTACCAGCCACCCTGCGAAGATCGTCGCTCCACCTAGCCTGAGGGCGTCTTACCTTACGCTTTCCGATTCGCGGTCTCCACTCAAGAACACGTCTACCCCAACGGTCATCGGTTCTACGGCTAATATGGCCGGCCCATTGCCACTTCAGCTTGCTTATTCTGTGAGCTATGTCGGCAACTTTGGTTCTCTGCCGGATTACCTCATTCCGGATTCTATCTATCAGAGATACTCCAAACATAGCACGTTCTATAGCTCGCTGAGCGACCTTGAATTTATGGACCAGCCGTGCCGTGAGTGTCCACGTTTCGGCTCTGTAGGTCATGACAGGCCGTAGGCAGGACGCACTGATTGAAGACTTTAGTCTTTAGACTCTGCGGAATACGCACGGACGGATATGACTCGACGGACGGAGCTTCCCAAAAGCTGCCCAGCCCAGCTGAATTCTTCTGTTAGCCTCCTTCTCAAAGTTGTTCTTACCAAACTGTAGAGTTTGCCCGAGGTAAACGTATTCACGAACAACTTCGAGAGCATCGCCATTGACAGCAATCGGTCCCGGACTAACGAGGTCATTGAACATAACTTGGGTTTTGTCCAAGTTCATCCGGAGACTAATGCGTACAGAATACGCAGAGGGATATGTTCAGTTTGCTGGTTCTGAGTTTGGACGGTCATTGTCGCGTTGTCATCTCAGCACTTGGGTGTATCGCCAGTCAACTTGGCATCGCTGCAGAGACTCCAAAACAGACCAGGTCTCGATAGAGTCAAAAGCCTTCTCATAGTCCACAAAAGCAAGACATAAGGGCCGATTATACTCTTCGGACTTCTGTATAATTTGCCGCACTGTGTGGATGTAGTCTATGGTTGTCAAGTTACTGTTTATTAATTAGTTAATTTATGACGAGAAAAGTGTTCACGTTAACATCACATTTAGGACGATTTAACGCCCAAAAAACAAATAATTCAGACAAGACTGCTTCAAGAATCGACTGGACAGACAAAATATCTCCCAGCTATATGATACACACGCATCAGCTAATTAGCTGCTAGTGTGTCTAACCAAATAATAATAATAATAAGTTGTAGTAAGTAGTACTACGTAACTAACGTTCAGGCAAGTTTTAGTAGGTAAGTAGTACCACCTAACTAACGTTCTTTTACATAAACGATATCTCCCTAAAATCTCCCTTGCCCAAACTCTCATTCAGCCCATTATAGATTACGCCGATGCCTGTTATTTGGATGCCACCGAGAAGCTTTTAAATAAACTTGAGCGTTTGCAAAATATCTGCATTCGTTTAGTTTTTAACCTTAAAAACTATGATCACGTTTCTTACTTTCGCAACCTACTCAAGTGGCTCCCTATTCGACTTCGCAGGAACTCTCGGATATTGTGTCTACTTTTTAAACTCCTTCACAATTCTAAAACTCTATCCTATCTGCGGGAGCGTTTTTCCTTCGCCCGTCCTTCTGATGCGCCGTGCAGGTCGCATCTTAGAAATCTCCTTAAGTCCCCTCCCCATTCCACTGACGTCTACTCCTACTCCTTCACTGTGCACGCGGTGCGGTTATGGAATTTCTTCCGCCTGACATTAGGGACTGCCAAACTGTTGCAGTGTTTAAAAGAAGAGTGAAAGAACACTATCTTTCCACTTCGTCATAGTTGTGTATGTATTTATTTCGATATATATTTATGAAGTAGGTATGTATGTATATTTGTATGTAAGTGTAGTGTATGATCATATTATTTGTTCTAGTTTATTAAGTGAATTGTTTTAATTATATGTATTTTACTTTCTCTTGAATTTTACACACGGTGTCTACATCTCTTATCTACTTTCCTATCGCAGGTGTGCTGGAAGAGATTTCTTTAGAAGTAAGCATCACCATTGTACGTTTTTTCTGTTCTTTTCTGTTTATTATGTGTGTACATAAATAGTTAAATAGATATATGTTCAAATTGACAAGATCTCGTTCCGATTGAAACTCCCAATAAGTACAGATAAAGGTACTTAAGTATAGGTATTTCATTGATTACTTATTTTAACTGCACTGACATTTTAAATTTTTATTCTGTGACCTTTTTAATTTGTACCTACTCATTAATTTATTACACGACTGCCCAAAAAGGAGTGTAATGTGTTCAGGGTTCATGATAATTATGTATGTAAGTTTCTTTATTCCACCATACCTAACTAAAATGCTACGGATTTGGATGTTCGGGGTATCGTTAGAATCCTTACATCATCCCGAGTGATACACCATAATTTCAGGTTATTGGTTTGTCGCCGCCTACAATACCTTACAAAAAACAAAGTTCACTGCTTATTTTTCTCTTTTCGGATATAGGATTTTGCAGTCGGGTTTTTTGTTTTTAAATAATTTGTTTTATTTTAAGCTTTTTAGTTGTATTAATATAGATATACAACGCGCCGCTACAATGGCGACATTAATTTAACACACGGGTAGGGCTAGTGGCCAATAAACATAAAAAATGAAATAAAATAAAATAATTCGAAAATTGAAATATTTAAATTTTCAAACAAACTAAATAATAAAAACATAACCAAAATTGAGATCACTCTGTGTAAAAGATTCATTTATGAAGCTACCTACCAGCTGGCTTACGTCGTCGGCGTCGTTCTATCGGTAAAATCCTTTGTCGGCCATAATTTCTAAGAAATTACGCGGCTTTCCTTATAATCGCCTACATATGATCCGTGACCCAGGCAAATGACCTCTTCGTTACAGTTCTTTAAGTACAGGTTGCTCCAAGATGGTAATTTAGAAAATTGAAAATAAATCAATAAATAATATGAAATTCAAATATTTTCATAAAACGAATACGCGAAATCGTATAAATGTGTGTTAAATTAATGTCGCCATTGTAGCGGCACGTTGTATATTTGAAATACTCATTACTAGCTTTTATATTTTTTTAACCTGCCTCTCCTTTTTATTGTATTTGCAGATGAAATATATAAAAAAAAATATAGCCTATGTCACTCCCACAATTAAGACGAACCTAACGACACCTCATATTATGTTATAATCCATCAAGCCGTTTATGCTTCAGAGCGTGCCATAGAAATAGACATACATAATTATGTATGTCTATTTCTAGTATAGTATAGTAAGTATAGTTCTTTATTTGCACAGAAAATAGGTACAAGTTACAGATGTTAAGTTTAATTTTGATCCTTATACTAACTACCTTAACTAAGGCATGCAAACAGTTTTAAGCTATAGTAATAAAGACTCATTTCATTATTCTATGGCACGAATATGCCACATGGAGGGAAAGTACCTTGAATATTGTAGATGGAACATTTTACTGAAAGAAGACATTATCTGAATTTTAAAAACAATTTGAACTGCATTCATAAATATTTAAATAATTACATGGTTGAACCGGGAATCGAACCGTTACATGAGAAAAATGATCAACCTGTAGCTTTATCATACCGATCGAAAGGCTTCATCATAAGGATAATTTTTTGCTAAATAACATAGTGTCACAAATAAAAGGAAGACCATGAATTTTAACATTTGATGTGTTTGTTCAGAAAAATGAAAAGACTTTGTATTCAACAAGAAGGGACTGATTTCAAGCATTTGATAAATTGATTAATTTTGTATTAAAAATGTTAAAATTCATGGTCTTCCTTTTAATTGTGACACTATGTTATTTAGCAAAACTACTACTAACTGTATTACTAAGGCTCCGCTGTCTGTCTGTCTGTCCGTCTGTCAGTCTGTCTGTCTGTCTGTCTGTCTGTCTGTCTATACGTCCGTCTGTCACCAGGCTGTATCTCGTGAACCGTGATAGTTAGACAGTTGAAATTTTCACAGATGATGTATTTCTATTGCTGCTATAACAACAAATACTAAAAAACAGAATATAATAATTATTTAAGGGGGCTCCCATACAACAAACGTGTTTTTTTTGCTGGTTTTTGCTCTATATTGATAACGGCAACAGGTAGACGGTTGAAATATTCACAGAATATTTTGTTATATATTTACTTTAAAAATAAATAATTAAATTAACAGAAAACAAATATGTAAGGTGGGCTCCCATACAACAGACATGATTTTTTTGCCGTTTTTATAGATAATGGTACGGAACCCTTCGTGCGCGAGTCCGACTCGCACTTGGCCGGCAGAGCATTCGTGTTTTTTTTTAATTTTTTTATTATTAATTTTAATTGTATTAACATTTTATTCTCATGTATTCTGTTTGTGGCAGTAATTTACATGGGTCGAATATTTCTGTGTGTGCAAAGAACTGTGATTGAATACTGTGAGTACTTACAAGTCTTCCAGCTTGGAGACGGGCACGAAGGTCTCCATGTCGATGTGCTCGATCAAGTTGTCCTCCAGGTTCCTGCAAACAGAACGCGCTCAGTACCTACTACTGCCTCATCATGAGACCTCCCCCCGTTTATTTGCGGTAACATGACGCAAAGAAAGAACACAAACACAAAAAAGGGGGGAAGATATGCGTCACATCCGCGAAAAAATTACCATCGCCGAGTGAATTCAATACATCCCACCCAACAACGGGCTGTACTTATACTTACCTATACTTATTGAGAGCTGAAGCTCAGAATATTATTTAGTCTTGTGGCTGTAGAACACAATCCACTCCGCTTTGTAAGGAATACCTACTTACCCGATCACTCGCGAGTCGCGACGAGAAAGCGTTCGAACAACATTTGACGCCGCGGCCGGTCGCATTGTATATCAGCAGTTATTTGTTGATTGGGCTTGCTTGCGGTGGTGGTGCTTGTTGTTATGAGCACGTATAATATGATGTACAGAAATAAGTCGTAACTCGTACCTACAACAGTTAGGTAGGTACCTAAGGAATTTATTTCATCTTTACATCTTTGTATCGTCAGGCCCTATCGATGACCTTATAAAAAGCGGGAAAACAAGACAACAGAATTATTTAATAAAGTTAGCCTGCCTCTCGATTATCATCAGATTTATTCATGCAAATGTAGGTAAGTAAGCCACTCGGAGGTTCCGCGCTTTTTTGCGTTGCGGGGCGCAAGTCGGAGTGCCGGAGTGCCGCAGGCCCGCTGCTTCTGTTCCCCCGTGGTCGGGCGCGACGGCTCAGCAGGCGCGAGACGGACGCGGAGCCGGCGCGGCGCGACACGGAGCGATGCCGGCGCGATAAGTACCTCACAGCCCCTCTGTACCGGAGGCACATAAAGCGACAGATCGACTTCCTTTTACGATCTCGTAACGTAACGCTAGATTAACTGACTCACCTGATCGTAACATGCAGATACCCGCTGTTCGCTGTTACGCTATTTATATCTCCTCATAAAAACATTGTGGCGAGTGTGGCGACACAAACACGACTGTAAGTTTCCACGATGCGCGACGTAGTAAAATAAAGGAGTGAGGCGTATTTATCGTCACAGATAGAAATCACAGATATTAAAAAATAGCAGATAGCAATTGCTAGGGCTCGTAACGATAAAAAATATCTGTTACTTAAAATCACAGATCCTCAAGACTGTTACCGCGGCTGTTACTGTTAAAACTTCGGATACGATTTTCGACTTTAACAAACAGAAATAAAGAAGATATTCAATTGAGTTATATACGTATAATATCATCCGTACAAAAATAACAGGCTGTTATTTTATAACCTGTTATATTTCACCCGCGTAGGTCTCGATCCCGTGGGAATATAGGGATAAAACGTATCCTATGTCCTATTCCAGGTCATGGTCTACCCGTGTGCCCATCCTCTCCTCTCTAGAGTAGGGAACGTCGCGGCGACAGGGTCGAACGATTCGCGTATTGTATTTTTATACTCGTGATAACTTCGAAATTGAATGTCCGATTCGAATGAATTAAAAAGTATTTTACTACTAAATAAATACACTTGCTGTTAAAACTATTTATTAAAATAAGAATTAATATTATGTTGATAAAACTCCTTCGCAAATAATGCATTAATTTCGAACAAATTTGATTACCATAAAAAAGGTTATAGTGAGTCAATCTTAAAAGATAGACATATGCTGTCGCGGGCTTTTTTTTAGAACCTTTGAAGAGGAACAATTCCATCATACATGATATCTATGTAACATAAACCGTTTACGCAGCGCACGCAACGAAAGCTCTCAAAAAGGAATAATGTTTCCCGTTTTTGCAACATATTTCATTTATGCTCCGCTCCTCTTGGTCGTAGCGTGATGTTATATAGCCTATAGCCTTCCTCGATAAATGGACTATCCAACACAAAAAGATTTTTTCAATTCCAACCAGTAGTTCCTGAGATTAGCGCGTTCAAACAAACAAACAAACTCTTCAGCTTTATAATATTAGTATAGATAGTACGATTTTCGACTTTAAACCAAAAGAAATAAAGAAAATATTCGATTGAGATACGTATTTATCGTCCGTACAAAAATAACAGGCTGTGATTTAATAACAGATATTTGGATCTGTTATTTTTTTGTCACAGTCACAGTGATCACAGATATTGTGTTTCACCTGTTACAACCCATCTCTAGTAAAATAATACAAGTATAGATGGAAAGGCTGGGGGAGGGAGAGAGGTAGGGTTGCCAACCGTACTCTGAATAAAATAGAGTGTTGTACTCGTTTTCTTGTAGTACTTTAAAATCTAAAACACTAATAGAGTACCTACGCTAAAATACTCTTTTTATTTTACATAAACTGACTTTTTTGGCATAATGTTCACTGATGCCAGCCATACCCAGACGCTTCTGAACGTAGCCACAATCACTTAGAACAAACTTTAAAAGGAAAACTCAATTTACAAAAACTAAATCCTTCCAAAAACATTTTCATCGATTTTTCATGTAAAATGTTGCTAAGACGAAACCATAACTTATGGCTCGTACTGTCAAAAAGTTATCAGATGTCATGTAGGGCCGTAGGTAACTCTACAAGCCCTAATTTAAACTCTATACTTTAGTCAAAACGTGTGGTTTGGCCGTTTCCGGCACGATCGCATATAAATGAGAAATAATTAACTAAATGAATGAATAATTAACTATTGTATAGGTAACAGAAAAGTAATGAACAATGAATAAATACATTTTTCACCTTACGCCCATGCCATGCCATGTGACAAGCGAAACGGCGAAACTATCACAGCTAAGTAGGCTCCACAAGTTACCGAGTAATAATCGACCAACTTAAAGGAGAATGGGCCCCTGCTTTTGGCGTTCTGCCCTGAAGCCCAATAAAAATAAGACATACCAATGGTAAGAGCTTTACAAGGGGAACCTTTCCGACTAAGACGACTTTTGCCAATTGTTAGTCAGTTCGGAGTGAATGACCTAAATAGCTTTAGCTTTTTGAGGGGAACTTTTGCTACTAACATGACTATTGCCAATTATTAGTTAGTTCGGAGTTAATGGCATAAATAGGTGACTACTTCAATACCAAAGTTAAGGAATTTTCTTGGCCCAATAGCCATAAGATATACTCCAATATAAAGAGCTTTCCAAGGAGACCCTTTGTTACTATATAACACGACTTTTGCCAAAGAGAACCCTTGCTTCTAACATAACTGTTACCAATTGTTAGTCAGTTCGGAGTTAATTACCTAAATAGGTAATAAATTGCGCACCGAAGTTAAGGAATTCTTGGCGTCCAACATCCATAAGATATATACCACTGAAAAGAACTTTTTAGGGATAACCTTCGCTACAATCACGCTAGACGAGAAATTATAATGGGGATGTCCTGTCGACCGACTCTTAAAAAAATTGTTTCTATAATGGCATCTAATGGAGACCAATGTTTTAAAATGTTCGAAGGCTTCAAAGATGATGTTTGCAGGGCACTGAATCATTAAAAGTTATTAAGTTATAATTGACGAAATAATAGAATTCCAATAATATTTAATCACTCACATTTAAAGCTCTGTAGCTTCTTTCGTACTAACGATCAACAGAAGTCTTCACAATAAGAAATATTCTTCTTGATGAGATCTTTCCATTGGTATACAACATTAGTTTTAGTTTATGCAAAACCCGAAACACGTGTCTTGTATTTTTATATAAAGAATCTATGTACAAAATTTCAGAACTGTATCATGAAAAATTATAAAGTTATAAGCTTGTTAGGTTACCTGGTTGTCCGAACAAATACATGCTCACCCGCGGCGCGCGGTGGCCCCGCGCAGCTCGCACTGTAGCTGCTCGTATTGCGCTCATTGATAATAATTTGGCAGTTGGTACCTAATCGTACGGCGATTGTAATTAACTGGTGATAACATTTCCCATCACACTTGCAGGCTTTGGACTGTCGTAATGGTCAAGTGTAGGTAGATATTTATTATGTAAGTACTTTATTCGAAAATGCAGCCGTAAGTGATAAACTGTATTCAATGCGATTTGTTGCACCTTATGCCAACCACTTAAAGTTCAAAGTGCATGAAAAGCATCGCATTACTCGACCACAGCCAGCCAGTCGGAGGCCGGAAGGTACCGTAGTCACTAGATTTTTTTCACGATACTTTTTACGTAGCAGGTATTACGATAGGTACACGATCAACCGAAACACAACTGTAACCCACGGCGGCCGTGCGCTCGCGATTGCGTTGTACTCCTGCACGGGAGCGTGACACGCGCGCTTCATTCTGTAGCATCCGGCCGGGCGACTGAAGGGAATGTTTTACCCCCACCCAGCTGTGCTCCCGCGCCATGTGCCGCTATGACCTACCGTGACCAGTGTTGTGCGCATTTATGATTGCGGATAAGTACAGTTCGATTCAAACTGAATGGCGGCTCGGAAGTTAGCTTTTTGCTGCGCAGTACCCCACCCCTCACACCCGCTGACACATGAAATTGTTACTGCGCAGCGACTCGCCTCATGTTCCGAGCCGCCGTGAACTTTGAATCGAACTGTAGTTAGTGTCGCTCGGTGTCCAACTTGTAACATTTTTTAAATATTTTTGGGACAAAATATAACATGGTGTAATAATTATTGGAATCGATTCAGTAACATATTCTGAACAAACTATATTCAGGTTTCTCCTAAACTAATAAATAAACTCCTAAATAAGGTTGTATATCTTAACGCTATTGGGCTCCAGGGCAGAAACGCCCAATCTCCTTTGCAGTTGCAAAAACATAGAACATGTTTTTGTCATTCCATACATTCTGTAGGTATAGGAGAACATGTTTTTGCAAGGACAATGTTAAGTAGAGATGCGCCGAATGTAGGTTCAACCGAATACGAATGTTCGGCCGAATATTCGGTCCAAAATGTACCGAACCGAATATTCGGCCGAATCATTCGGTTCAATTCTGCGCGGTGAACAGGTTTATACACGACGGTACGGCGCTCTGCAAGAGCCGGTCGGCTTTTGCCTCTGCCCCGCGCGTATCCCGCGGCCCCTCGCGCTAGCACGGCTCGCTCAGTCGATACATCGCTCTTTCGGTTACATATTGCAGTTCTCAGTCTCACATAATATTGTTTAAAAATTATCTCGAAACGGCGTACTTTGACTAAAGTTTATTATATTACACCGATGAAAGTTTTTGATTTCTGAAAAAAGTTGTTACTCAAAGCAGTGTTTTTATAATTGTTAACTTCATAGAAAAAATTAGCTTAATTTATCATTATTAAAAAAAAACAGAAGTTTATTTGGTTAAAATTTCATTTAAATTGATTGTTAATTTAATCTTTTTTATTTATTCAATAATTGGTACAAAAAGTAGTGTTTCTTTAATTTACAAAAAACTATGTACAACTTTCGGAATAAACCACACTTATTTAGTAATTAGTTAACCTTACTGTTTAATAAAATGTTCTTTTTTTAAATATTAACAATAATTTAAATATTCGGTAATTAATCAACCGAATATTCGGCCGAATACGAACAATGAAAATATATGCCGAATGTAGGTACCGAATACGAATATTCGGCCGAACATTCGGCGCATCTCTAATGTTAAGTTTGTTGGATAAATTCATACTTACTACGGAACCCTTCATTGTGCGAGGTTCGACATGCACTTGGCCTGTTTTTGGTATTAGAATGTTATTATATGTACACTACTACCTGCTATGTAAATAACAGTGTCGGAGTCACTTAAAACAACGCCATCGTCTACAGATACTAAGAGGGAAAAATACGTAATATTGAAGCTAACTCAAAAACTACGCAAGCTAAAGTCAATATATGTATATGGGACCACCTCTGAAGCATGACCTACCAAACAAAAAAAAAAGAATCATCAAAATCAATTCATAATTGGCGGAGTAATCGCGTAATATACACAAAAAAAAACATATATACGAATTGAGAACCTCCTCCTTTTTGAAGTAGGTTAAAAACGACAGGTATGTTTTGTTTATGCTATACTGGCCGTCAGAGACAGCCTAAGAGAATCACCCTCTACATCTCCACCTTACACTATGGTCGGGATATTATCAGGAAGGCTTGGCTAAGACGAGCCATCCCCCATCAGCAATAGATGTTATGTTAAATTCACTTTCAAAATAATGATAAATAAACGTTGAAACAATACAATCTCACCCATAAAATATGATGGGTCTTTTGTCAAAAACAAAGTACTTACTTATAGATATCCATTTACACCATTTAGACCTACCAATTATTGTGTATTTTTTTTTTACCGAGCTTTTCAAATGAACAGTAGGATACATAACCTTTTTGGCGCAGCCGTGAGGCGCACACTATTATTGTTAGTTACTTATTTGTATTTTGTGTTTCACGAACTGTGTCCAAATAAAAGTTTTTCTTTCTTTTTTCTTTCTTTCTCTTGCTGTAATAACTAATAATAGACTCAAAAACCGGCCAAGTGCGTGTCAAATCACGCACAATGAAGGGTTCCGTAGTTGGGTTTTGACGTTCAAAAATGCCTTTTATGTGCCTAATGAAATAAATTATTTGACTTTGACTTTGGATGAATTTATCCAAAAACAAACTTAACATTGTAGTGAGGCGCTTGTGGCTAAGAAATAATAGCCGCACGGGCCGATCAATCGGGTTAAACTACGCCTGCCGCGGTTGGTCCGTGGATGAGTGACCATCTTTACATACCAAGACCCCTACGTGCCTCGGAAAGCACGTTAAGGGACTACTCACACTTATTCAGCTCCATTCGCGTTTCGATGAACGATTTTGGTCAGACTTATACAGTTCTGCTTCTATCAGCTGCGTACAGCGTCGGTAAGATGAGAAAAGCCGTCATAGCGTTATCTCAGCTGAAACGCTTGCACCTTGCCGACAAAGAGTCGACCGAGAACCATATTCGAACTTTTCCACGTTCGAATAGAGCTGAATAAGTGTGAGTAGTTCCTTAGCCGTTGGCTGTCATTTGTAGATCTTTGACAGTTATTACGGGTCGTCAGAGACCGAAAGTCTGACAACCAGTCTTACTAAGGGGCATCGTGTTACCCAGTAAATAGGTTGTGGAGGTCAGATAGGCAGTCGCTCCATGTAAAATACTGGTATTCAGTTGCATCCGAATAGACTGGAAGCCGACTCCAACATAGTTGGGAAAAGCCTAGGCAGATGATGATGAAACTTAACATTGTAGTTAAGTAAGGAGAAAATCTCAATTTGTCTGGGGTAGGGTAGGCAGGGTAAGGCAGGGTTTCTTATGATGTTCGAACGAAGCCTCCTTTGCATTACGTCTAGGTAAGTATGTTATTGTATTTACTTACGTGTTTCAGGTTCGTTCCGCAACACCCTCGAAGCCTTGAGTTTGATCCTCAGATGGCACAAAACAAAACGCTCGGGGCATCTGGACTGAACTGAACATCTAATTCAATTAGATTCGCGGTAATTGGGTTGAGTTCCTCGCGATAGTCGCGATATAAATGGCGATAGACTCGTCTCTATTACGTCAGGCTTCGATTATTTAGGATATGCCAATGCCAATAATTATAACTTGTGCTGGCATTTAATGCATTAAGTATTATCGGACTAACCTAAGCTAACCTGTTTAACAAACACGTTTGGAGGGGACATAAACAATGTGCAGTTAATCCGCGATTGCCGTGCGCAGCAGCAGTTAGGAGTACATCCACGAAGGTCGCAGAGTTCGCGCATGGATGTGGGTCGCCAGTCGCCGGCCGCTAGTATCGGCGTCGATAGCATCTGTACTACAGCTGTATCACTGTATACCTACCTATACTCACACGCGTCACCGGGTCGTGCGTGCGAACGTATGACGTCAGCAGTCCATTAATATATTATGCGGAGGACGAGTGAGGGTGTGTATGTGTGCCCTTACAGTACTTGCAGGTCCGGCGTGTGCGTGAACACGTCGGCGGTGAGGCGGCGCACGCGGTTGCGCGCCAGCAGCAGATCGTGCAGGCGCCGCAGCCCGCGCAGCGAGTCGCCGTCCAGCGACGAGATCTCATTGCCCGATAGGTCTCTGCGCACAAACATCTTACATCACAACATGTGCCGACCAGTGCACGTGTACTTATTGAGTGAGCACTCACAGCACGCGCAGCTCGGTGCAGTCGCGCAGCTCGGGCACGCGCTGCAGCACGTTCAGCTTCACGTCCCTGCGGACACAGAATTATTATTGTTACAATGTCTGATGAGATCGTTTGCCGCTGCGCCTATGACATCCCGCAGGAGTCGCCAGGCGGCGGGTACAGGTCATGAATTCGTTTACACAAAACTTCGCCAATCAACATTTAAATGGGTAATTAGCAGATGATACCTTTCAATTTAAATAACTGTCAGAGTTCCGGAAGTGGGTCATCAGGTCAGTATCACGCTCGTAGTCGCGGGTGACGAGCTTGTACCGCCTACCGAGTAGGTACTTCCGGCAGGAAAACAGATATAGCGCCGCCGCACACTTAGCTTCCCATAATTAATTTTGGTCATATATGTCGATAGTTCGAAAATTGAAGGTAAGTTGTTTACATTATAATAAAACATCAACATTAGGTATGAAGTCAGTAGTATAATGGATCAGGCGCGGTCGCAGCCCGAGATTTTGGGGGGTCACCATTGGTGCCAAGGAATATATTTAGGGCAATGGTTAATTGATAAGTATGTAAATCATTCAGTCTCTCGACAGCTTGAATGATTTTGGGGGGGGGGGGTCATGAACCCCAGGACCACCATTACAATCGGCAGCTCCAACAGTATTTTCAAACGTTAATTAATGAAGTAGTTGTGGTTGTGAAGCAGGACCGGTGTAGAGGACATAGGGTCGGTCGTTTTCTCTAGACAAACAGTCATAGTTGGAGGTTCGGCTCTCGTCTATTTCCTCCTCCAATATTGGACCAATTTGAAAGACATTTTATAAATTGAATAAGAAGGATATTTAACTGTGTTTGTGTGTTGTACATGTTTGCCGTTTTGATGATACATTATCTGTAGAAGCACTTGAACCGTCAGAAAATACTCAAAATCGCCTGTTTAGACCGCTGTCATCAGAGGCCTATTGTACATTGTACAAGAATCATTTTTTATTTCTGAGTGCTTTCTTCCCCAGTTTTCGTATTTTAAAATATTTGGCAAATACATGGGTCCCCGTATTTTGCAATTACACAGCTGTGCAAGGGCGTAGTAATTAAATAAGGGACTACCTACTCACACTTATTCAGCTCTTAGCTCTCTTTCAGCTTATGCCCATAAAAAACAACGATTTTGTATGGAGACGCGTACGCATCCGTTCAGCTTTCCGCGTCTATTCAACTTTCGCGGCAAACAAGAGTTCAGCGTTGTTCTTCCACGTTCAGCGCTGTTCCACCGTATTTAGCGTCGACCGCGGCGGAACAGCGCTGAACACGGATGATTCTCGACTCCTTGTGGACAAGTTGCGACGTTATCATGCGAGTGCTATAAGTAGTTAGAGTTCAGCGCTGTTCTGCCGCGTTCAGCGCTGTTCCGCCGTATTCAGCGTCGAACGCGGTAGGTAGGTGTACTCACAGTGAGCGCAGCTGTGGCGCGTGCGCGCACAGGTCGGCAGGCAGGCGCGAGATACGAGCGCGGTCTACGCGCAGCGTGCGCAAGCGGGCCGTGCCGTTCAGCGACGGCAGCGTGCGCAGCGACCGCGCCTCCGACAGCACCCTGTGGCACATGAACAGACACTCAACATCACCTGGATAAAGTTCCCAGATGGAGCTCTTCACACCGCATGCCATAGATGTATTATTTAATTAAAACTCCGCGGGCGGGATCACCAAACGCCACTTCACCTGCATGTCAATCAAAGCTCTTGTAAGCCTGGTACTCTGGTACACTGGTAGAGCCACAATTTTGATGAGGACACACAATTTTTACATGCGGAATGTGAATATGATTACAAGGTAAGTATTCCTAAAGGAATGCACTAGGTACATTGAATTCATTCTTGACTCCCTCAAGTCCTACCTATCAGACTTAAGGCACAAGACTAACGGATCGTATTGTGTACCGCTACCGCGGCGTCTGCGGTCACTGTGCCAGTCACTACTTATCTATGTAGACTGTCACCTGCGTAAGTAGTTGGTTGGTGAGTGTATACCTAAGTATTTACAAGAATAATAATAACGTGGTCATCATTACAATTTGACAAATGCGATTGATTTCATCAAATCGGCGCCTCAAAAGGCTCTTAACGCTTCGAGTGAGTTGCTGACGGCGCAGCTTTCAGCCGCTACACTTTATGTGCGTCTTTACGAGCTTGACCGTTTTATGACGGACTTCAATGAATATAAAGACATTCAACGACATTCATCGTTTCTATTGGGCTTGCTCAATCCTGACCTGACAGCTGAATAGTACTATAATGGACACTAAAATAAACGTTAGGTACTTTGTAATCTAAATACTTATCGCAATGTGACAGGATGGAAATAATAGAATACAATCTGTAGCGATGTAACGAGTGCTCCCCAACACTACGCTGGAACCGGAACCGTGTGCTGTCCGTGTAGGTGTTCCGGATCCCCAGTTCCGCTGCGTTCATGCGCTACGCGACGCGACGGAGCCAGTTCCGCTCTCGCCCATCACTTCCGATGGGGCACATAGTGAGGACACCGGACGTACCGCTGCTGCAGCGGTACACCAACCTACCCCGGGTTAGGCACGCCGCGTGCCGTAACAGACACGATCCAGTAGGTAACAAGTCTTTTTTTTACCAAATATTTGCATTTGATTGGCGGTGCTCAAAGGCGGCGGTGAAAAAAAATCCACTTAGGTAAATAGTTACCAAAGTGGTTTTTTTTTTTAAAGAAAAAAAAATTATAAGTATGGGGAATTTTACCGATGGGGCGCAGACGGCGCCGGCAGTCGTTTAGCGGGTGTCTTCAAGTCATAGCTTATGCAGTTATGACTTATAGTTTGCTAATATATAATTAAATTAGCTTCCACGGCGTGTTATGTCAATAAACAGTACCCTATGTCCTTCCCCAGGATGCCTTTTATCGAAATCCATTCAGTGGTTTAGGCGTGAAAAGGCAGACATAAAGTTATTTTCGAATTTATAATATTAGTATTGATTGGGGTAATTGTGGTACTAAAAACGTGAATTTTTAAATACTTAGTACTTATTCATCATCTGCCTGCTTTTCCCAACCAAGTTGGGGTCGGCTTCCAGTCTAACCGGATGCAGATGAATACCAGTATTTTAAATAGTACTTAATAACATCCATAATAAAAAATAATAAAAAAATGCAGATAAGTGACTTTTTGTCGTGAAACCAATGACTATATAACCCACTACCTACGTGTTTAAGTATGTATACATATTTATGCACATTATCTGTTCACTACACTAGGTCTTCCTAACGTGCGCGGTGCCTACTCTTCCGAACAATCCTGATAATTCCCGAATCCGGGCGAATCCTAGTTGACATCAGGACATTTATTACCGGATTAAACCCGAACCCCCAACTATGTGTGTCCTGATCTCGAGCAGATGCTCCGTCTCGTTGTCACTAAGCGGCAGCTCCTAGCTTAGAATGTGTTAATATTCTGTACAAAAGGGATTTTAGTTCTGATCTGTTTAATATGCCATGAGCCCATGAAGGATGTGGTAGGTATGTTGTTTTGTAACAATATGAAACATGTTTTGTACGTATATTAATAGTTTCTATTCAATGCAGGTTCTACTCCGCATGATTGGATTACTCGTTTATATATTTAGCTCTGTTCATATTGCCTCGAAGGGGGCCACCGAGCCGCGAGAGAGGGGACAGGGCCAGGGGCCCCGGGGCTCTACAGATAATAAGGAAAGAGTGCCACGTTGTGTCCGTTTATACAAGCTGCTGGACAAACAACATTATTTCGCATCCTGAATAGAAATCGTCAAGAGGCTCCGCTATGGCACCTTCATACATTACATACAACTAGATTGTCAGTAATATTATCTTTTATTATTTAACATTACTACTGTATGCGTATTACTAGGGTACTGTATAGTTGGCAAAAGGCTAGGCAGTACTAGTGTACCTAGGTACTGCAATGTAATCATAAAAGTATTTCAGAGACGCTCGACAACAGCGACCTTTCCATTAATTAATATCTGTCCGGAGGATTTTCCGGAATTTAATTCGGGTTTGTGATCAACACGAAACTCGTTCAAATTCCGGAAAATCAATGTACTTACAATGATGTCGAATTGTCGACCCTGAGCTCGGTCGACAATTTAATAAAAGCAAACCACTTTAAGATTGTTTCCAAAGAAGACATTTGCCATGCAACGGACCGTGGAATTATCATTACCAGTGGTGTTACCTATATGGAGCCAACAAGAAATAACAATCTTCATCAGAAAACACCTTCTTACTTACTTCTTGAACTTCACTCTCGAGGATGGTCAACTTCTTGTATAAATATTGTATGTACAATGCATGTAAATCTATATATTATGCTATTGACTGTTACGATTATGAAAAAAAATATTTAAATGTTAAAGAATTTAAGAAAATAATACTGCGTAATACTGTAAAAAACCTGATAGCAAACTTGTAATAGCTTCGAAACGTACAATCCCTTATTATTTTGCACGTCATCAAACGAAATGCCTTACTACAAATTGGTCCCGATATTGAAAACTCTACTCATACGAAAAAAAGGTACTATTCCATAATATTTTAAAGTTTTACATCATAAACAGCTTTTTCGTGAATGCACCAAAACATCGCTAGTATTCTTTCAAAAAAAGAAATTTTGGAACTAACAATGCTGGAGTTACGAGACATAAATAAAGAACCTGACATATTATGTTTGTCGGAAACCTTTATGCGTGCCGGCAACGAGAAATATTTAAAATTAAATAACTACACCGTAGCAGCTGCATTTAGTAGAGACACACAGAGAGGGGGGACCTGTATACTCGCTAAACGGTATTGTTTGTAACGAGCTTTCCCACATTCAAAAGTACTCAACCCAAAAATCATTTCAAGCCTGTGGCGTTGAAATTCCATTGCACAAATTACTAATCGTGTGTCTTTAAAGAACGCCTAAGTCTGATCCTAACATATTTTTGGATAAACTTGATCAATTTATGTGCGAAACAGTAAAAAAATATGAATAAATAACAAAAATAGTGATAGCCGGTGATTTCAGTATAAATACTTTTGAACTAGGGAAAGTCACCAACTACTTAAAGGATCTATGCAATAACTATAACTTGCACTGAGGTTTTATCCCTATACTTATCAGACCACGACACAGCGCAATTCTTAGATTTCCCAGTAAAACAGCAAAGTTTAAAATCCAAATCATATTAATTTATGTACCTATACAAAAGATTATTGTTGTGAAAATATTACTTGGAAGGTAGGTAGGCCTTTGGTGTGGGATGCAACGTGTGTCGACACCCTTGCGCCATCCCATCTTCCCAGCACGGCGGGCTGTGCTGGAGCTGCTGCTGGAGCTGCTGCTGCAGGTGCAGAAAACCTCAAACGGCGCAAATACTCCAATCTTATCGGGACGTATATGTTCGAGCCGTTAGGGGTTGAAACCCTAGGGCCATGGGGTCCGAGTGCCCACTTGGTTTTTCAAGACATCGCCAAACGCTTGGTCGACTCTTCTCGTGACCAGAGGGCTGGCCTATTTTTTGGGCAAAGAATCAGCATTGCCATACAACATGGCAATGCTGCCAGCCTTTTGCCTTTTTAACTTTTCCTGTTAACAGCGATGCGGACGAATTTTTTGATGCCCTTTGATAATTTTCCCTTGTACATAATTATTATTATAGATATCATAACTCTTTAAATGTTTATTTGTATTGTACACTTATCGTACACAGAAAAACCTACAGATTGAGTTGCTTTTGAGATTTATTCATCAGGCACTCCTTTGTAAAGTTTGCAATAAACGTACCGTATCAAGTAAAAAAAAAAAAAAAAACTGAAAATACAGGGTGTTAGTGTAAACACCGTTATCCTTGAAACCAGTGGTTATACAACTTTATTTTTTTAAAGAAAATCTACATTTTTCCACAAGAATATTTCACCCTACACGCAAGGGCAACGACCGGCCGCGGCCGGCGGTTGGCGGGGGCGGGCGGGGCGCGCGGGACGTTACATGACCGGCCGTCAGCTGTTTCGCAGCTCTCTCGAACGCGTATCCATGAGAATCTGGACAGGGACGGATATTTACTTTTTAAAATCTTTTAATGAAAATAAGGTTTTTTTTTGTTGTTACTGGGTCATTTATTTTTATATACCTATGGTTTGAGTGACAACGGTGTTTACCCTTGCATACTGTATTAGTAAATTCGAAAAATGCCTTGGAAGTTTTACGTGATCGGAGGTACATCTGGAAAATTAATTATATTAATAAATAATGCATTCAATAATGTTTATTGCATAATTTATGCTTCCCAATCTCCCAAATAGATAAATGGATAAGCAAGGGTCTCAGAAATAGTTGCAAAACTAAACGATGTTTACGGTATCTCTATTATAAAAATAAAACCCTAATGTACAAACTTAGATATAAAAATGGGCAGGCTCGCTATCCGATCCGTACGGACTGGAATGCGGGGTCAGACAGGGAGGTCTGACTTCGCCGAAGCCCTTCTGTTTGTACGTGGATCGTCTCAGCAGCACTATGTTAGGCTGTTCCATTGACGGAACACTCGTCAATAACATAAGTTACGCCGATGACATGGTGCTGTTGGCCCCATCGATCAGCGCCCTAAGGAGACTCATGTCTGTTTGTGAGCGGTATGCGGAGGCCCAGGGCCTCAGATATAATGCAAAAAAGAGCGAGTGTCTGTTGTTCAAGGCAGGCACTAAAGACTATCGCGAAGTGCCACCTGTCACACTCTGTGGGACTGAGTTAGGATGGGTAAAATCTTTTAAATATCTGGGGCATTGGGTCACTGCAACGCAGACGGATAATGTTGACATGGAGAGGGAACGTAGGGCGCTGTCTGTCAGGAGCAATATGTTGATCCGTAGGTTTGCAAAATGCTCAAGGGGTGTAAAAACCACTCTATTTAGGGCATTCTGCCAATCTTTTTACACCTGCAGTCTATGGGTCAACTACACATTATTATTAATGATTTTGATTTTATTGGTGGTGATTTTAACATTACTGTGAATGATTTTGACATTGTTATGAATTATTTTACGGGATTTGCCAAATATAATTTACTAACACTAGTGTGTAAGATGTGTGTGTATTATGATTATTAACAAGTTGGATTGTATGATCTTTTAAATAAATGAATTAATTAATAAAAAATATTCATCAATACTGCAAAAATGCATCTTTAAATCCAAAACAAATTCAAACATTAAATACATAAATAACAGTCAAAACAAATGCAGAGCAACGTGGTCAGTAATTAACCGGGAAATTGGAAATACAAAATGTGACAATGATTTCTCAACTAGAATTAGATAAGAGAATACTGACTAATCCCTCTGACATAGCAAATGCTTTTAATGACTATTTTATTGATTCGACTAGCACTGGGACATTTAATAATTAACATGATAATGACGAGCCTAATAAAACCATAACTATACCTAATTCCATGTTTCTTACCCCTATGACTCTATGACTGAGGACGAGATTAAAAAAGAAAACTCAGAAGGTTACGATAGAATTAGTTCAAAAGTAATTAAAACTTGCACTACAGAATTAATTCCTATTTTGACATAATTCATTAATCTTCATTTTCATCTGGAACTTTTCCTGATGCGCTAAAATTAACAGTCAATAAACCTCTGTAAAAAAAAACGATAAATATGATGTTAAAAACTATCGTCCGATAACCCTTATACCTAAATTATTTGAAAAATGTATGCAAAAGAGACTTTCTACTGTAGCAAATACAATATCATAACAAAAGAACAGTATGGATTTCAAAAGCACAAGTCAACAACACTAGCAATTGCTAATCTTTTGGGGCATATTCATATTTCATAATTTCCTAAATAAAAATTATTTAACGACAGGACTATTCACAAGCCTTCGACTTTGTGGCACATGACATCTTGTTGGAAAAAAATGGAATAAGAGGTTTAGCACTGCAGTGGATCGCGTCATATCTAAGCAACTGAAAGCAATACGTTGTTAATAATAAAATTAATGAAAATTTATTAACCTCGTATTCATCCAACTATAGAATTAATAATTGCGGCGTCCCCCAAAGGAGTGTATTAGGACCCTTATTGTTTCTATTATACATAACGACTTACCACTAGTGACTAATCATAAAATGTGTATTATTTGCAGACGACTTTTCAATTATTGTGACATCTGACAAAAAGTGTAAAACTAAATCTGATCATGAGGTGGACATTAGTAATACTATTGACGACATTATTAAATGGTTACAAACAAATAAATTGAAAATTAATTTAGATATATCTAATTATAGTTTAATTACAGTTTAATAAATCAAAACATACTAAATACGATTTCAAACTTTATATTGACAGGTTAAAAGAAGTTCCACAAACTAAAACTAAATTCTTAGGAGTACTCTTAGATCAAGATCTGAATTGGAAAGTACATCTGGATAGTTTGTGCAGTAGGATTAACTTAGTTTGTTTATGCTCTCAGACAAATAAAGAACATAACCAACAAAGAAACATCAATTACAAGACAACATATCACGCCTACATAGAATCCATCTTCAGATAGGTACGGGCTTATCCTTTGGGGTAACAGCACAGATAGACAGAGCATTTATTGCGCAAAAGAAATGCATCAGAGCCATTTGTATATTTGGTATCCGTCCTGACGAGTCATGTAAACTATACATAGGTATATTATCACTTCCGTCACAGTACATTTTTGAAATTCGTAATTATCCTACTTCCTATCCTACTTAATATTATAAACGCGAAAGTTTGTGAGCATGGATGGATGTATGGATGGATGTTTGTTACTCTTTCACGCAAAAACGACTAAACGGATTTGCATGAGTTTATAACCTGGATTAACACTTACAAATACTTTTTATCCTGATATTCCCACGGGATCGGGACTTATGCGGGTGAAACCGCGGCGCGCTACTAGTGTTTATAATAATAAGGGATTGTTCAAAAAAACCTATCAATTGAACTCTCGAAATAGAGATCCATGCAGACTGCAAGTCTTAAATACTCTTAAATCAGCCAAGTATGCGAAAAGTTTCCTAGTCATGTGTAATTACATTGAGCATTTATAAGCTCAATGATAATTGAGCATTTATAATAAAATTCCCAAAGAAATAAAATTGTTATTTAATATTAACTCATTTAAAAACCGACTACGGAAATGGTTGAAAGAACACAAATGTTTTATGACATTAAATATTTTCTCAACAATAAATTATAAATTATGTACTCACAGCGTGGTGAGGTGCGGCAGGTGAGTGAGCGCGCTCGCGTGCACGTGCGCCAGCGGGTTGGCGCGCAGCTCGAGGCGCGCGAGGCGGCGGCACGCCTGCAGCACGCCCGCCTCTAGCACCTCCACGCGGTTGCTCGCCAGCGACCTGTGCCCACAATAACATGCAAATGCCTTATGGCGATTACTCGCACCACTCGCTCGACTGCTGGTTGGTCTCTCGGCTTGAGTTCTGAGTTTCTGACCGCCAGCATCGCTGAGCAAGTATCGCTGAGCGAGCGATATTATCTTTGATAGTTAGACAAACTAGTACCGTGAGTCCTCGCCGGCGCCGGCGGCGGTGTTAACAGTCAGCTATTAACTAAGTATGCAATATACATCAGTATGTTATATGCATCTCTTCTGTTTACGCAGAATGTAGGTACACACGGCTACACATCAAGCTATACATTTCCAGTATAAGCTGACCTCGCATTGTACAGAAATCTTATACAATGCGAGATCAGCATAAACTGGAAATGTATAGCTTGATGTGTAGCCGTGTGTACCTCTTTCTGTTGTACGTTTCTTGAGCGAGAAAATAGCCTATAGTTAGTCGCTTCCTCGCCGGCGGCGGCGGCGGAGGGACAATCCTCGAAAACTAGGAAAACGACACCCATGACGAAATATTTGAAAATTTTCGGCGGGTATCCTGCGCTCCCTCCCTAGGTCGTGGGAAAGAAAGTGACCTAGGTATTTTAAAAAACGTGTCTTTGGTTTTGAATTTTCGTTGTTTGCCACCGACTTCCGAAATTAAAGTTATTTTTCAATTTGTAGTGTTTTTTTGGAAGTCGGTGTGTTTTTTTAGTGGGTCAGTTTGTACTTTATCTAAGTTACAATAGCCTAATGTCAACTGCTCATCACCTCTTACAAAAGATTGCTTTTCTCGGTGCAAGGACGTTAATCGTTGAGGAGTTCTCCTGGTATCTACTTCACCATCAGCCCCACGTCACCATAATATATACATTGTGACGAGCATAAATGGGTTAGCAACCTTAAAGTACCTAATCGAATCACGACCCGTGAAATATTTATTATTGAGTAGTTCCGGTGGCCATCTGTGTTCTTCATGACCAGTTCCACTTCACCAAATGGTGCTTTCCGAGAGCAACTGCACGAGTTACTATAAAAAATACCTAAATCGCTATAGGTGTGCCTATAATATTTGAAGAAGAGTTCCCTCGATTTCTCCAGGATCCCACCATCAGATCCTGATTTGATGGCAATGGGACCACCTCGGAAGTATACCCCTTTAAAACAAAAAAAGTATTTTCCAAATCCGTGTATAAACAAATAAAATAAATAAAATTTATTATCAAAAAGGTGGGTACAAAATCATCTATCCTTTTTAAAAACAGTGTAAAAATGATTAACATTTAAAAGATAGAGTAAACGAAGATGTCCGTGCTCCGTGCTAGTATAAATGAAGGAGTTATGCCCGGATATACATTTAAAAAAAAACATCCGAATTGATAACCTCCTCCTTTTAGAAGTCGGTTAAAAATAAATTATTGCCCGTTTAATTTCATGACTGCCTAAAGGAGTGTAATGTTTTCAGGGTTCATGTATATATCATACAAGATGGTGCGGGAGAAACTCCGCCCATGGGCTCCCCCGCTGACGCAGAGTCTCCGGCCTCAGCTTGTGGAGGACGTGGTGAGCGCTCTGTTCCCTTCGAGAGGGGAACATACCTCTCCGCTCATGGCTCCGCCTAATGCGGTGCTTGATGCGGACCACAACACCGACGAAGACGACGATGCTCCGGAGGTGACCGAGGTAGAAATGAGAGTGGCGGTGCGAAGGCTGAATGCCAAAAACACCGCCCCAGGACCTGACGGCCTACCTGGGAAGGCCTGGGTCCTGGCCATGGAGGCTCTCGGGCCTCGACTAAGGGGTCTCCTAAGCGCATGCATGCTCTACGCGGGGGTCGTGCGGTCCATGGCCCTTTACGGGGCACCGGTGTGGGCGCGTTCCCTTAGGCTGCGGCCAGCCCGCCGGTTGAACGCGTCCCAAAGGGTCATGGCCATTCGGCTGGCCCGGGGATACCGCACGGTCTCCCGCGAGGCGGCGAGCCTCCTGGCCGGATTACCGCCATGGGATCTGGAGGCGAAGGTCCTCGCGCACATCTGGGAGTGGCGCGAGGAGATGAAGCGCCGGGGCGTAACTCCGCTGCCGCGAGAAATCGCGGCTCAGAGGACAGAGCTCCGGCAGGATCTCATGGCGGCATGGAGAGTGCGATTGTCGCAACCCAGTGCTGGGCACGCCACAATTGCGGCGATAAGTCCCCTCTTTGAGGAGTGGCTAGAGAGGCGCCACGGCGTCCTCACCTTCCGCCTGACGCAGGTCCTCACCGGACACGGTTGCTTCGGGAGGTTCCTGTTTCGTATAAGGCGGGAGGAAACGCCCGGGTGTCACCACTGTGTGGATCGCCCGGAGGACACGGTGGAGCATACGGTGGAGGTCTGCCCCGCTTGGGCGGAGCCCCGCCGTGTCCTCTTGGAGGCGATTGGCGGCGGTGACCTCTCTCGTCCGGCTCTGGTGCAGGCCATGGTACGGAGCGAGAGGGCATGGGAAGCAGTCACCTCCTTCTGCGAAGCAGTAATGCTCGCGAAGGAGGAGGCGGAACGCGTGAGGGAGAGGCAAAGTTTGCGCCCTCACGCCCCTAACCGCCGCCGCCGCTGGAGACGCCCTGGGCGTCGGGAATCCCAGGCGGATTCCCGGCCACCATAGGCGCGGGCTTGCGGACGGCGAGCAATGGGTAGCTCGCCGTCCGATCAGGACCAGGCCCGGGTCGATGACGCGTCGTGTTCCACGCGCGCCTCAAAGAGATGTCAGCACAATTGGCGGGGTCCGCTAGGACCGATGCCTGCCAGGGTTGCGGGTTAGTCCGAAAGGGATACCGGGACCTTGGCAACAGGCAACTGAAGGAACACGGGTGGGTTTTAGTCAGTAAAAGTCTGACACGCCCTTCCGCTCCACCCAGAGCGGGAGAAGTCATTGGATGATTTCCCACCCTCAAAAAAAAAGAAAAAAGGGTTCATGTATATGAGTTCCTTTATTCCACCGAATCGATTTGCACATGTGTATCCTACGCTAATTCTGGTGAAAAATCGCGCGGGTTATAGTATGGGGTTACTCACAGATCCTCGAGCAGCGGAAGCAGGCGTACGGCGGCCGGCACCGCCGACAGCAGGTTCTCCTCGAGGCGCCTGCACACCACGACACACTCGTTAACACTCACAACCACCACTACTTACTGGGTCCCCTATTTCATTTCGAAAGTTGATTTTTATTATATACACTGTGGCACACTACTCGCTCGATTCCACGAACAATACAGACGATATGTTACGGAACTTCGATTCCGACATTTCCGACTCCGACAGGGCGGAACTTCCGAATAATATTACTTCTCCGACTCCGAGTTATTATCTAAAATCATCAAATGTACCAGATTTATATACTCGTACCTACACATTGACATTGTTGAATGTTTTATACAAAATGACATGATTACTTTGTAAAGTATTATATTATTGTGTCATTATACTATGTGGATCATATTTTTTTTCTCTTTCTCAGTTTGAATGATGGTCTGGCAGTTTGAGTACTATATGCGGCCTACCCAAATGTCTTTCTTGGGTATTGTTCGTCGAGTCGGTTCTGAGTTGAGCTCCTCGGTTACTAACAAATGCTTGCACTGACTGGACAAGTACACTCAAAACTGTGTGGTTCTTTCCTCAAAATAGCAGAGTTTTTTTTCGGCCTTCTCAGAGTAGTCAGATAGGAAACGGCGACCTCATCTAGCTTATTATTATTTTTTATATGACGTGTAAAAGTGTTTCCGATAACCTATTTACAGAATAAGTAAACAATTTTATTTCATTTCACAGAGTCAAGCGTACAACGTTGCTAAAGGCCGGTTATTAACTCAAAAGCCAGCTATACATAGTCCTAAATGGCCCACATTACAACATGCAGGAGAAGGGAGCGAGGGTCTATTAGTATCTCGAAATTAATGAGCAAGTTTGGGAGTAACGTAGTGTTTACTGCGACCTATGGCGAGCATTTGATGGCGTCACTTATCACAAGATTATCAAACCGAGATCTGCGCGGTTGTAAGTTTTAAGTGCTCGGATAACGAGGCTCCGGATGTGACGGCATGTCGCACTAAATAACTGCGACATTTAAGTTACTCTACATGCGATAATAATGTAGTTACTTTGAGTAGTTTGCAGTTAGGTACCAGTAACGTTGTCGGCAGCGGAGTGGCGAAGGAACATGTCATGATGGCGGTCGGTTACAGGCACAGAAGGTGCCTGTGCCTCTAACCTGTCACCGCTTTCGCTACCACCGCTACGCCAGAAAAAAGGAGAGATTATACACTAAATATAGATTTTGTCCCCCACCCCCGAGACTAAAGCTCAGCTAAGGGCAGTACTAGGTTCTTGATTAATGGTTTTGGTTAATAAGGGTGATATTTAAAGTTAATGGCCCAGCACTGCCACAAGACTAAATAAGGAGGATTTATTCTGTGCTGCCGCCGCCTAGAGCCAGGGCTGGGCAGGATATACTCACAGTACTCGGAGTGCCGGCGTGTTGGTGAATGCGTGCTCCTCGACTACCGCGATGCGGTTCCGCTTCAGCACCCTGAACACACACACACACATACAATCTACATAATACAGAAAGAGTATTATACAAAAGTACAAAAGTGGTGAGGAGCGAGTGGATCGAATCTGAAATTCCGGTAGAATTTACCAGATCCACTGACGCCGCCGCACCCCCATTAGTATAATCACAATATTCGGGGTAAATACTATGTATTATTATGTTAGTGAGTACCTAATTAATTAATTATGTATTAGGTTTGATCAATCAATCTGCCTAGCCTTTTCCCAACTATGTTGGGGTCAGCTTCCAGTCTAACCGGATGCAGCTGAATACCAGTATTTTACATGGAACGACTGCCTATCTGACCTCCACAACCCAGTAACTGAGTAATACGATACCCCTTGGTAAGACTGATTTGTCTGGTTTTGCCAGACTTTCGGGCTTCTGACGACTCGTAACGACTGTCAAAAATCCTCGAATAACAGCCGTAATAATGTAATAACGTATAATGTATTAGGTTTGATAACGCCCTTTATTATGTGAGTCATGTGTCCACGATAATTTATAATCATAACCGCTGTTAAAAACTTGCCAGCCCTATACTGTTCATTATTATTAATAGTTATTTATGCAACTGTTATATAATAAGGGGTATTAAAACACGAATGTGGGTTTAGTAATAGTATCACATGAGTGTTTTAATACCTAATTATTTACAGTTGCATACAAGGTTTTATCTACACCCATGATAATTATGAATCTTTTATAAAAGTTTCTTTGCAATACCAATATCGAACAAACATGGCGCGGTGCGACATCATTTCGAATTTTTCGAATTCGAATGTGTTTTGTTTTTAAATTATTAGTGAAAGGCTCGTGAATGACACTGTTCTTTTTTTTAAATGAGTTGCATTATGAAAGTCAGTACAACATTATAACACCCGTTTGGATGATATTATGGTTACTATGACACTGGTTGTTTTAGCAATAAGCGAACTGTTTCAGAAACTTTTATAGAGGATTTATAGCATGGGTGTAGATAAAATATTAAATTAAGCTCTCCTCAATTATTCGCACCAAAAAGTTGTAATTTATGTCGAACGGTGGCGTGTCGCGACCGCGTGGGCGCTAGCTTCGCTGCGCCGCGCCGCTCAATTTAAGTGCTTTATTATACATCATTTATTTAGGGCAGTTCCGACTAATCGGCCTGAAACGCAAGAGGAATAGGAAGCACGATCCGGAGCAGTGATATTACTCTGCAGCGGTGCGGCTGGACTGTGGCCGTGTGTGGTGATGGGGTGCGTGTAAGTCATAAGTCATAAGTCATAAGGTCATAAGTCATTTATTTCATAACAAAATACATTGTGTCGAAAATATTAAAGTAGACAATAAATTAAATAATCACCCACATTTAAAATTCATTATACAGTTTACAATTCATTATAATAATAGGTATCAAAAAAAAAAAAACTATTCATTATAATAATATGTATAAACAAAAATAATAATTAACAATTCATTTAATAGTTACAGTCGCTTGTCATCTATGAACTCATCGATACTGTAATAGCCCTTCCTCAATAAATATGTCTTTAATTTGTTTTTAAATAAGCTATTGCTGCTAATGCTTTTGAGTTCAATCGGCAACTTATTGTATAAAAAGACCGATTGAACTCTGGGACTGTGATGAACCACGTTCAATTTCGGTTGGATTGTGGAAGGTAAGTCTTTCCTACGAGTACTATCTCTAGCTTGTCTTTCTTCATCAGTCTCGTGCAAATTTTTAACAAAGTTTGTTAACAAAACTAGAATATACAGACATGGCACTGTTAATATGTTAAGTCTGATGAAGTGATCCCTGCACGATTCTGTCTGTTTCATGCGGAGCATCGTCCTCAAGGCTCTTTTTTGAATTACAAATGCCGAGTGGACATTGCACTTGTAGCTATTGCCCCAAAACTCAATACTATATCTGAGCCTTGACTCAACCAAAGCAAAGTATACCATCCTAAGTTGGGCCACAGTGAGTTCATCCCTGAGACTTCTGATTGCATAGCATGCAGAGCTAATTGACTTCTGCATAGACAATATCTCAACCTTCCAGTACGTAAGTAAGTACTAACGTACTAGAGAAGCTACGTCAAATAACTGAATTGTCCTATTCTTCGTATTGAATCTTTAGTTCGCTGCAGCGCTAAAATAATAACAATTCGTCTAAACCGCACTTAATTTACCACAGTGCTAGATTTGCTGCGGAAGTGTATTTATTCTCGGCAAAAAGGTCTTAAGCGCCAAGTAAATCACGGCACTTACGCGTTTTCTTCGACAAACTGCGGCGCGATCGCCGCAGTTGAACGAGACAAAGTAGTAATTTACGGTGTCTTCTCTAGTACGTTAGTACTTATATCTCGATGGTTAATAATGACGGATATTGTCGTTATTGATGTTATGAGTCTCATTGTATCGACAACAAGGTAAACCAACAAAGTCAAGTAATTTCGACGTTTTAGAGTGTGGTTAAATCGTGTGGCGTTAAATGGAGTTTACACTGTATTGTATTGTGATATTTATTAAGTATAGTGTATTGTTACTAATTATAACCGGCTGTGAAAATAATTGTGTCGGTTAATTACCCACTTCAGATTTTTTTTGAAAACATTTAATAAAAGTTGATGATGAAAGAATATAAGACTTTATTAATTATCTACCATATAAGTTAGGAATATTTATATTAGTCTCAACCTTAGCATTATGCGCTAAAAAACCAAATCCGTATGAATATCAAGCAGCCCGTAAGTGTAGTATCCTTTACTGGTCGATAAAGAAAATAATTTAAATTGATGTCCAGCATATACCTACTTAGGTTATAAGATCTCACCTGTTCCAAAACAATTTAATTTTAGCAAATAAACGTTTGATTTGAACTTGAAACTTGGCACGAATACTTACCTAAGTAAACTGTAAAAACTACCCTCTGAGCAGGGATTGGGGGTGTCAAAGTTTGGATTAACTCGAAACTACTCGAAAGTCAGTATGTAGGTATAATTAAAACAAAAAACAAACGTTTCTCGGTGTTTTTCGAAAATCTACCCTTTACTGGGTAACAACTGGAAGTCAAAAGGGGAGGATTTTACTGCGTGGTTAGACTAACTCAAAAATTGGTATACCTAAATATCTTTTAGTAAAACTATGTAAACATCAATCAATCCGATGGTTAGTACTTAGGTATCCCAGGAGTTCAAGTATTTAACGAACATTAGAAGTTAGAGGGTAAGTGTACTATCTAGGAGTGAGGCGTATTTATCGTCACAGATAGAAATCACAGATATTAAAAAATAGCAGATAGCAGTTGCTCCTAACGATAAAAAATATCTGTTACTTAAAATCACAGATCCTCAAGACTGTTACTGTTAAAACTTCGGTTACGATTTTCGACTTTAACGAAAAGAATAAAGAAGATATTCAATTGAGTTAATACGTATTTATCATCCGTACAAAAATAACAGGCTGTTATTTTATTACAGATAGATACGATTTTCGACTTTAAATCAAAAGAAATAAAGATGATATTCGATTGAGATACGTATTTATCGTCCATACAAAAATCACAGGCTGTGATTTAATAACAGATCACGGATATCGAGGGATATGGCATGGAGGCGTAGCACATGTCGCCTGCATTAGGGCAAACCGAGTCTATATGCGCCTGACGACGGCACCGTTTTGTTTATGTTTGCATCGAAATGTGTCACTGTCATTTCGTATTTTTTACAAAATGCCGAGTTATTCCGTGCTTATTTGCAAAAATAGGACAATTACAACAAATCTTAAGACGTGTGGCGTGTCCTACCACCGGTAAGTTAAAAATCACAGCATTAATTATAATATTTAAGGATTTTACAAATTTTTATTTGTGAAATAGTTTAGTGGTGTGCAGCGCTGAGATATAGATATCGATATTTTTTTGTTGTTCTTACGGATTTATTTAATGATTACTAACATTTGCTTAATATTATAAAATAATATTATTGGAGTTTTCATATGAGGCCTCCGGTATGGAAATTTTATGAGTAGTGAAATAATAGAAGCCTAACACTGGTTTTATTCGTAAATAACACGGATACAATTTTTGAGTATATATTTCACACTTCGATCTAGTTATTTCAGCCGTTTTTTTAGAGGTGCTTTTATTTTTATGCATTTTATTTCAGTTTTCCGAAAGATCCAGAAATTAAAAATAAATGGATAGATGCAACTGGCAGGGAAAATAATTGGTTTCCCACAAAACTAAGTGTTATTTGAATTTCCGCGCATTATTTGAGAAAAGTACCTACTATACAAGCCTTGGCCGCAATCAGGAATTGATCGACTCACGTATGTGTGCCTCGGCTTCGCCTCGGCCCACATTTTCACGATCGTCCATCGGTAAACACCGTTGTCAGTCAAACCATGGGCAGTTGACTTAAATATAAAAATAAATGACAGTAACAACAAAAAAAACGTTATTTTCATTAAAAGATTTTTTAAAGTTTCTATCCGACACCGTGCTCGCTAGCGAAACAGCTGACTGACTGAGGGAGGGGCCGCGCTCGCGGCCGGTCAGGTCACGTCCCCCACTCGTGTTGAGACGGAAGTTCGTTGCCCTAGCGCACAGGTGAAAGGGTGGAATAATGTAGTGGTAAAATGTAAATAGAAAAGTCATTTTCCATTGATTTTACGTTCTATAAATTACACCAAACCACTGGTTTCAAGGATAACGGTGTTTCCTAACCTAACCTAACACCCTGTATTGTGGCATAGAACTCTGTGGCGCGTAGCGGTCATATTGGTTATGCCTGGAGGATTTTATTTAGATATTAAGTTTGTTTACGTTTAGTCTTTATTTTTTATTTCTGATTGAGTATAAGTTCTTGATGTTTTTGGTTGGTATATTGGCGTGTGCTAGTTGACATATGGCTAATTATTGATTGATGTTTTGAGTTGCGTAATTTATATTATTTTGCATATTATTGTCTTAATTTTTTTTTTCTAAGTGAACTTACAGCTGTGCTTCTGGCGAGTGTGCCACTTCTTCTTCCCAAAGCACTAGGAAGTGGTGAAGGGTAGGTGTTTTGAGGGACCTTTCTTATGTAATTCTGGCGTTCGAAAAGTGCTGATTCTCAGCCTAGTTTAAATAAATGACTTTTGAATGATATTTTACATAATTTGGTTTTAATTACATCAAAATACGCTCAAAAAATACTTTTTTTTTGCAGTCGGTTTTAATCATAGATATCCGGTTTTCATCGATATTTTTATCGATTAAATATTTATATCAACCCCTCTTCCCTAGTTGAGGCTAGAGTTGCATGTGTGCGTTCAGTAGTAGTGTCTTTTTACTTTCTAGTGCCCGCCCCTTTTGAGCATGTGTCCATTAATAATTTCTTGTGTGCACGCGAACAAAGCATCATATGTGTCGTATCTATAGAGTTAAGGCATATCTCCGGATATCTATGTAACAGATATTTGGATCTGTTATTTTTTTGTCACAGTCACAGTGATCACAGATATCGTGTTTCACCTGTTACAACCCATATCTAGTACTATCCCAGCTATCCCTGGGGTGCAAGTATTTCACATTAGAGGTTTGTACTTATCACTAAGGTGCAACTATTTAGCATTATAGGGTAAGTCCTTATCTCTGGTGTGCAAGTACTAAGGTACCATAAGAGTGTAAATACTTCTAGGGTGTTAGTATACAGTACTTTATCTAACGAAGGGCGTTCCGGTTAACATGCAACAGTATTTATAAAAAAATATAAAAAAATAATCACACACTTGTCACCACAGCATAAATAAGAGCTTGTCACACTTTGTCTTTCCACGTTGAAATACAAGTGTGCGTGCACAGAGTGTTTCTTTTACGTATTCAATTACGTTTTATTTGTTTACTTTTAATATACAATCTAACACTAAAATTATATACAAAGCGAAATAAAAATTATTATAGAAAGAAGCTCATAGAAAGAGCTCATAGGGCGTCAAAAAATTCTTCCGCATCGCTGTCAGTGGGAAAAGTGCCCAAAAGGCTGGCAGCATTGCCACGTTGGATGGCAATGCTGATTCTTTGACCTAGAAATTGACCAGCCCTCTGGTCACGTGAAGAGTCGACCAACCGCTTGGCGATGTCCCGAAATACTCGATGAGCACTCGGACCCCACGGCCCTAGTGTTTCAACCCCAAACGGCTCAAAAATATAGCTACCAATAAGGTTGTTATATTTGCGCCGTTTGAGGTTTTCTGCACCAGCAGCAGCCGCCCCAGCACAGCCCGCCGTGCTAGGAAGATGGGATGGCGCAAGAGTGTCAACACACGTTGCATCCCACACCAAAGGCCTACCCAACTTCCAAGGCATTATGGTCATTCCGTCTGGTCTCTTCCCATCGTCGCGTACCAAGCCATTGGGTTCCAGGGCCGCAGCTACCGTACAACTCGATTCCTATCGGCTTCCCTTCTGGAATTCGAAACAAAACCACTCTATCGTCATTGAAAAATGACACAGTCAGTAGTGTTTAAAATGCCTTTTAAGTAATCACACTATAGGTATTTAATACACCATATAATTAAAACTATACAAAACGCCTACATTCAATGTTTTGTCTTTGTTGTCTCCCAACAGCAAAAAAAAATTCTCTAAAATAACTCGGCGGCGCGGCTGGCTTATCGCTCCTTCAAAAATCAAGGCGTCATGACGTCACTTCGGTCACGTGACACCCCGGTTTTATACGCTTCGAGCAAGCCGGTCAAATACGAGTTATTGTACCTAAAGCGATCGCGTGAACGAGATGCCGCGATATCGGTTCGGTAGTTTTCGTTGAATTTCGTAATGCGTTCGGCTCGGAGTTCGGACAGGACGCTATTGTGTGGTTGCTGTTTGACGTAATCGCATTATAATTTGTTTACACTTGCAGTTAATTTGCATTTTGTTCGTATTATTTATTGAATACATTAGTTTATCAGTTCGAGAATCGTAGTAGTAGTATTAGTTTGTTGGTATAAAACAGTGATTAAAGTGTTTTGACTTTAGTGAAAGTGTACGTTGTAATTATTTATTTGGGGTAAGTAGATAGTTAATAAGTTGAAATTTCTTAATAGATTTGAAAAGTTATTAGTACTATCAGTAGGATTAGGATGGCGGCAATAATTCGTCAAGGACTTTCTAATTAACTACAATGTCTTTTGGCCCGCGTGCGGCCCGTCTGGTAGCTTAGTGGTAGCCTATACATTGTTGTTTAGGATTATTTTCTTTGTGAGGAAACATGCTTTCCAAGGTTAAGTTTTGAAATTAAGAAACACATAATTAGGCCGTGCTCGCTCAGATATAAGTATAAATTACAAACGACGTGATAGTTTTTTCAAACATTCTAATGTTTCCCTTTACGATAAATATGAATAGCTGACTGGCAGATGTAAATAAAATAAAATGTATTGTTTCCCTTGTTTACTTTTCTCAGATTCTAGTAGTTTATGTAATAAAGGGGTTTTTACATTCATAACCTGACGATTTTTCGCTAATTCGTTTGAAGCTCTACACCCGCGCGGCCAATTCCCTCTAGTGGCCGTGAGCGAAAACTCTGAATTGTAAAATGCTACTCCCTAAAAATTTCTCGTTAAACGCGCCCTCTGTTTAATTATTTGTGAATTTTTTGAATGGAGATATCTCGTTCTTGTACTGACAAAATGCATTGCTTTTCTGATATTTTCGTTAGATGGCGTTGCGCTATTAGGAGCGTAATCACTTGTTGAACTGTGTGAGTGTGCGTGGTTTGTGAAAGCGGGCTTTTTGAATGTGAGTTTATAAATAAGTTTGAGAAAAGTAAATCAAAATAGGAATTTAATGAAACGGTTTATTGATACCGTTCTTTTGTTAGGTAAACAAACAAGAAGTAGGTTTTCGCGGCCACAAGGAAGGTCCGAAGTGACATCATAACAAGTATTATTAACCGACTTCTTCAAAAAGGAGGAGGTTCTCAATTCGTCAGTATAGTTTTTTTTTTTTTTTTTTTTATTCTTTTTTTTTTTTTTTTCTTTTTTTTTTGCTCCGGGTTCCCACCCCCGAAAAATCACCCTTCGCCACTGTTGGGTTCTAACACAGCTGGCACCCTGGTGACAAGAGCCCGACGGATGATGTCATTAATGCTTGCGTGCCGTGCCAACCGACCAGCGCTCTCGCTGCAGGAAAGACCATGGTGTCCGAGGCGGTCGACTGCTTCACCGCACTGACAGCGATGTGGGGCCCCACAAGGAGCGCCCAAACGCAGACTTGTAGCGAGCCGGAAAGTGGTATCACCCAGCATAGTGCCTATGTTGGGTGACGGTAGCGCCTGAAGCCAGAGGCCCGACTCCCATTCCCCCACAGCCAGTAGGCGGGCACGCTCAGCAGTATTGGTGGACGTATTAATGAGGTTATTCCATCGAGATATAAGTAGGTACTACGTTAGTACATAATATCTCGATGGGTTATTCCGTACCAATGACTGTGGTTTAATACTCTTTGTTCCGTACCAACCTGCAGAGCGGCTCATCCCACTGTCTCTGGGAGAACGGGTTCTCGGGCTGCTCCGTATCCGGACAGGCCACTTTCCAGGCGTTCATTGCATCAGTCAAACACGGCACTTCAAAGTCAACCTGAGAAGCAGTTAAGATTCTTGTGGTTAACTTTTCGGTGCTGTGGACCGAGGACAGGAACGCCGGTAAGCTTACACTGTAAATTTTGCGGACGCCGAGCCCACCGAAACGAATGGGTAGTGTAGCTTGCAGCCACGCACGGTCGTCCAATGCCACATTTATGATTGATGATAGAGTACTCCGAATGATTTGATCAATTTTGTCTAAAAGGTGTGGCTTTTGCCATAAAGGTGAAGAGCGGAGAAAATACATAAAATTTGGACCGAAACAGCAGTATCTGATGAGGGTGAATGCCGAATGTAGGTTAATTTTAGAAAGTCTATCCGAAATGTCATTGAAAATTGTCTGTCAGTATTCAATTGATTTTTTTTTGTGAATATTTCACTACATTGTTTTTTTTTTGTTTTTTTTTTTTTTTTGCATATATTGACTACACTATTGCGGGTTAACGGGAACGCCCGTCGTTAGTTAACATACTGGTATATACTACTAGGTTGCAAGTACCTACATACCAATCTCTTTAGCTTCACACGCCTTATGACATGGTAAAAACTAATTTAATTTAATTAAACAACCGAAAGATTTACCTAATTTAAGAGATTAGCATAAAGATAAAATAATTTGTTTGTCAAAGTAATTCAAGGGCAGCGGGGAGCGCGGCGCGGCGGCGCGGTCCTCTCGCTGATTTTAAAGGGTGCTATAACCTCACAACTAATTCCAGTTTTAACTGTGATGCAAGGCCAGGCAAGTTCAGGCAACGACAGTGCGTTGGCTGTTCCTTTGAATACCACAGCTTAGCATACCTAACTGCACCGTGTTCATTGCTCACACAAACCACACCAAAGCTTTTTAGCGGTAGTGGGGCATGGGGCATTCCATCACAAATGGCTGGCGCCGAGACCGGTATATTATTATACCGGTAAATAACAGTGAGGCATTGCACAAGCAGCCAGGGCTGCAGGGGAGGCAGGGGATCGCTCGTGCGTGCCGACGACCACGTGCCCGAGCCGCCGCGTCACTCCGCCAGATGTCGCCCCGCTCTGCGCCACCGGTTTACTGCTTCGTTGAGCGGTTTACAACGTGACGTGACACAAGATTGTTATTGACCAGACCACCGATCACTGTGCGAACTCAGACCAATAAAAAAGTGTGCGAATAACGGCCGATAAATAAACATGAAGACGAGGCGGCAATCATCTGGCGAGTGTGGCGACACATGTCGCAACGAGACGTGAGCCTACTGCACTGCTGCACGGCTCACCTGATAAATACAAGTGTTAGTTGTCTTCTGTTAGGTGATTCAATATGTTACTCGGTTCCGATTTCATTGACTAGTCTGGCCCATTCTGTACGATGAGATCGCAAACGGCCGCCGACTTCGATCGAAGGCGAGAGATAGCCTATCACTTACCTTCGATCGAAGTATCACTGATAGGACAAGACAGGCTCAGGCCTCAGGGCACCGAGGCGAGTGGACACTGACACCTAACAGATGGCAGCCGATGAGAAGGGTTCACCGCGAGTCCCCCCCTCCCCCCTCCCCCCGCAACCCACACTCATATGTCACAGAGAAATAGATTTGGTTTGATCTGGCCCTGGTCCTATGTGAGACACTATAATATTATAATAAGTAATATATAATAAATCTATGATTGCTGTCAAAGGATTTTTATTTCGAATCAAGAATCGTCAGCGGTGTAACGAAATAGAAAATAACAAACACAGAACATAACGAACTGCTAGATGAATACATATGTATACGAGATAGCGAAAGCAGCCTGTTGAACATAGCTATACTTTACTGAATTATAAAATACCCAACATACCACAACAACCAACCAACCTATTAAAAAAAAAATGGTAAGTACCTACCTACATTAAACTAAACTCACATGAGGTGAGGATTGATATAAAGAAAGAAAGAATAACGTTTATTTGGACACAGTTCGTGAAACACAAAATACAAATAACAAAATATAATAATGTTTTGACAACAATAGTGTGCACCTCACGGCTGCGCCAAAAAGGTACCTACAGTAAACATCTACTGGTTAGTGTTAACGTCTCGCCATCAGGGAGCGCCAATAAATGTATCAAACGCTCTTCCAGTCACTTTATTTCTTAAAATGAGATCTCAAATAGTTGTGGGGTGAGGTCGCCGGGGAGGGATGTAGGGGAGCGGAGGGGGCGCGGTCGATGACCCGCGCGAGAGCGGTGCGGGCGGGCCGCCCGCGCCCGCCGTCGCCGTCGCCTTCACACCAGCGACACTGCTGACACTGACGATCACAGCTGACGATGACGCGCTCACGTCACCCACAACCCACAATTGGCATGAGACACTAATGGTACACGAGAAAGTGTACCCGTATTCGAGCCAGTCACTCCACGCAGCAGAGCTAGCCCTTTCTGAACGTCAGATTACAGACACGGCGGCGGCGCTTCTTTTTATCGTGGGATGATTTAAGCCTAGTGCAGGCTGGCGCCACGCGACAGCACAACGCGACTCTATTTATATCTAAGAAAAACTTCACGGTATAACAATTACCGGTATCGCGTCGCGCCAGTCTGCACGAGGCATAATGCGAAGCGACCAAAAAAATAAAATTTTGAGGGGAAGGACCACTTCTAATGTGCCTGCTACACGTTCGCCAACCGCGTCCCGTCCCGATTGGGACTCCCGGCCAAAGTGACCTTGGTAGTTTACAACCGTGTAGATGATGGTTTACTACCAAGAAACAGCTCTGCCGGTCGCCAACCAAGGTCACCTATGTCGGGGACGCGGTTGGCAACCGTGTAGCAGGCACTTAAGAACGCCGACGCATTGTAAGAAACGGATGTTTTGCTATCCTTACTACGATACAGATAACAATTATAGCATTCGGATCATTTGAATGCGGAAAAAGCAACGTTTATTTATTTACGTAACACTACATTTATAATAAATCGCGTCCAGAACAGCAGACCGACAGACGCGGCGGGGGCGCCGGGCAGGGGCGCCGGGGGGGGCCCGCCGCGTCCAGAACAGCAGACCGACAGACGCGGCGGGGGCGCCGGGCGGGGCCCGCCGCGTCTGTCGGTCTGCTGTTCTGGACGCGATAAATTCAAAAACTACCGAACGGTTTTTCATACTGTTTTTACCAAATGGTCGGAGTGACTCATGATGAAGCAGGTTTTGTGTAAATTGGCTGAAATACCTATCTATGACGATGATTGTAGAAGATGTCGGAAAAAAATCATGCCGAATGGGAGATAACACGCCAGTAAGCGTGCGCCGCGTAAATCAATGGTTATATGAAAACAATGTATTGCGGAATCAATGCATTGTTCACCTGGATTAACACATAGGGTACTTTTAATCCCAGTATTACGTTCCCGTGGGATATTTTCCGATCCAGGCGGGCGAAGCTGCGGGAATAATAAATAGCTATTTTATAATAATTATGTACGAGTAATGAATGACTGTAAAAATTATGTTGCAAAAACTTTTTGATTGCGTAGGTATATTTCATTCAAAGCTTACAGCTCTTTGTGGACTCTATCGCGGCGCGGCATGACGCAACATGACCACCGACACGTCACCAGGACTCCTCGTGTTTCGTGGACTCTATCGCGGCACGGCAGGACGCAGCATGACCACCGACACGTCACCAGGACTCCTCGTGGTTCGTGGACTCTATCGCGGCGCGGCAGGATGCAGTATGACCACCGACACGTCACCAGGACTCCTCGTGTATCGTGGACTCTATCGCGGTGCGGCAGGACGCAGTATGACCACCGACAAGTCACCAGGACTTCTCGTGTGGGCGTCGGGAATGCCAGGCGGATTCCCGGCCACCATAGGCGCGGGCTTGCGGACGGCGAGCAATGGGTAGCTCGCCGTCCGATAAGGACCAGGCCCGGGTCGATGGCGCGTCGTGTTCCACGCGCGCCTCAAAGAGATGTCAGCACACCTGACGGGGTCCGTAGCATGACCACCGACACGTCACCAGGACTCCTCGTGTTTGGTGGACTCTATCGCGGCGCGGCAGGACGCAGCATGACCACCGACACGTCACCAGGACTCCTCGTGTTTGGTGGACTCTATCGCGGCGCGGCAGGACGCAGCATGACCACCGACACGTCACCAGGACTCCTCGTGTTTGGTGGACTCTATCGCGGCGCGGCAGGACGCAGCATGACCACCGACACGTCACCAGGACTCCTTGTGTGTCGTGGACTCTATCGCGGCGCGGCAGGATGCAGTATGACCACCGTAACGTCACCACGACTCCTCGTGTGTCGTGGACTCTATCGCGGCATGTCAGGACGTAGCAGGACCACCAACACGTCACCACGACTCCTCGTGTGTCGTCGACTCTATCGCGGCACGCCAGGACGCAGCATGACCACCGGCACGTCACCAGGACTCCTCGTGTGTCGTGAACTCTATCGCGGCACGCCAGGACGCAGCATGACCACCGACACGTCACCAGGACTCCTCGTGTGTCGTGAACTCTATCGCGGCATGTCAGGACGTAGCATGACCACCAACACGTCACCAGGACTCCTCGTGTGTCGTGGTCTCTATCGCGGCATGTCAGGACGTAGCATGACCACCAACACGTCACCAGGACTCCTCGTGTGTCGTGGACTCTATCGCGGCATGTCAGGACGTAGCATGACCACCAACACGTCACCAGGACTCCTCGTGTGTCGTGGACTCTATCGCGGCGCGGCAGGACGCAGCAAGACCACCGACACGTCACCAGTACATCAAACGTTCAGACAGCTAGCTTGTATCTTACGAATGTTATGTATCCCTTCATTTTGTGATGCCTGTGGCAGTGCTGCCTCCGGGCTACTGCACATCGCGCTGCTACCTACACAAGTAGGGACATACTCACAACGGAAGGTGTAATGCCTACGCTTCGGAGACGAATGGGACCCATCCCGGAGCTGACAACTCTATAGTAAGTACTGAAAAAGTAATCTTCGTGTAGGTAAGGTACCTACCGAAAAGACTTCCCTTTTCCTTCCAAAAATAAATAAATCGCTCGTTATGTTCTCCTGTCCGCACCATTCATGCATCGTGATCGTGACTAATGTATTTTTTATGTGTAGTGGGTTGGGGTGCGGGGTTGGGTGGAGGGGGGTGTCGAGGAGCGCCTCGATACCGAACACGCAGATATTACTGTGAAGTGTGAACACACTTTATAAGGATCGCCACCCGATCACTGGCACACGCCGAACTTGACGCGACTCACAGCTCAATACAACCGGAGTCTGAACAGAATGATAAAATCCTCATCAAAATATACTAATAGATCGGTGCCATGTCGACAACTTTATGGATATTATGTTTATATCGAGGATTAGTGGTTAGTGGTATCGCGCCGAGTTAGTGGTCTACCCAGACATCTCACTGTATGAGCACATAAATCTAAGTGGGCAGCCGACGAGTCGCGCCCGCCCTGACTCCCGCGGATCTAACTCGCTAACACAAGGTGAGGACAGCAATCATTTTGTATAATAAAAACATTTTAACATCGGTGGCAAAAAAGCAGAATTAAAAAGCAGACGGTGACTTCCGAAATTATAAGTAGTTAAATATTTTTCACTTTATAACCGACTTAAAAAGGAGGAGGTTCTGAATTAGTGTGTATGTTTTTTTTTTGTGTGTATGTTACCCGATATCTCCGCCAATTGTGAATAGATTTTGATGATTCTTTTTTTGTTGGTAGGTCATGACTCATGCTTCAGAAGTGGTCCCATATAAATTTTGTTAATTTTACTTGCGTAGTTTTTGAGTTAGACTCAATAATTACGATTATTGATAATTATGAACTCTTGTGCACAAACTTTGCGCTTTGCATGATTCTATGCGTATTTAACATTTTTTATTTAACTTCATTATAAAATCAATTTCATAAAGGCAAAGCTCGAGTAATAGAAGTAAGCACACTCGTGAACACAGTCATCTTAAATTAACATCTTATTTATTATTTATTTCATTTTTCATACATATAAATTATATTTTTAAATATTAGAATAAAAAAAATATATAAAACATTTAAAAATATAAAAAATAGTAGCCCACCGGTATCGGGAACAGGGTCCAAGCTACCGGCGGTCAGGGACCCAGAGAGAGGAACCTCCTAACAATGCGAGCCGTGTCCAGGAGTACAGCTTTCTGAATCAAGCCCTTAATCCAGCTGCCCAACGAGAGCCTCCTTAGGTGTTGGTCGAGGCTCTTGGCAATTAAGCCATTAGCTGATACGACTATCGGCACAATGAGCGCAGAGTCCACATCCCACACGTCGACAACCTCGTGAGCCAAGTCAAGATACTTGATTTGTTTATCTTTCTCGGCCTTCACGAGGTTCCCGTCATGCGGGGCCGTTATGTCAATGATCATTGCGCGCCGCTCTGTTCGATCCACCACCACTATATCAGGCTTATTGGCAACAATAGTCCTGTCAGTGATGATGGATCGATCCCAGTACAATGTGATATTTCCATTTTCGAGAACTGGGTCGGGCACGTACCTGTAGTACGGCACTTCCGATTCCACTAGGCTGTATTTCAGAGCAAGTTGCTGATGGATAATTCTAGCTACTGTAAGCTTAAAGGATTAATACTCCAAAAATGTATAATAAAAAATATAGTTTTTGGTGATTGGCAACCCTGCGTTTTTTGACGTAAGGGGTGGTTGGAGCGATTGTTCAGGAACAACACAGTCTATATCTTATTAGAGTTATTAGAATAAATGACAACAAATAAAAGGACCTTACTATCCTCTCAACAAGTCGTATTTATTTACATCTCCGAAGCGGTATAACAACACCACACCCACAAATTGGCAAAATCCTGAGTGGTTTGTTTCACAAGATGGACGACCGGCACAAGAAAAAACGAAAAATGCGATTTACTCGAACACCGAGTGTATCTCTGCCTGATCACCGGATGGCAGCCATGGTCAGTGTAACACGAAAGAGAACGCTTCGTTCATCAAGAGACCGTAATGAAAGAAACAACGGATTTTCGTCGAGGAGTCATATTCGCGATGAGAGTCTGCGTCAGAGAAGTACACAGGACAGAGCTGAATACGGAGGTTCTCTATGGAGGAGGACACGCAGTCGCTGTGAGAATCGGCACCAGGAGCAGACTCGCGACAGAACGGGATCGGGCGGTTCCTGTGGAGGACATGCAGTCGCAGTCGCGGTGACAGTCATCACCAGGGTCAGACGCACGACACACCTGGATCCGGAGGTTCCTGTGGAGGACTTGCAGTCTCAGTCGTGGTGAGAAAGATCAGATGGTGCAGATTCAGGACGGAACTGGATGCGGAGACTCCTTGCAGAGAAGTGTTAGTCAAGTCTTTGATCAACAAGACTGCAATCAAACTACACCCCTGGGTACGTTCTATAATCATTCAATCATTGCTGAAAATGAGTTGAGTTTATTTTTTTTAAGAATTAATACCTTCTGTAATGAATAATCAATCAAGTATGGTAGGCATGTAGTGCCTGAATTTGACCCTATGATCAAAGGTTAAATTGTAAATATGTGGGTGCACAAAGTAGAAGAGTGCCAAGTTATATGTATAATTGGAGTGATGATCAGATTAAACACTATGTATTGCCTATGTTAAGTGGGGTAGCCAAAAACATGGTACCAGGCAACTATGTCATTCACTTAGCAGCTTGGAAATATAAATGTAATATTTTCCGAGAATTAATGCTTATGCTGTGTTATTAACTGAAATGTTATCAAAGCGAGTAACATTTAATAAGTCGTTAGAACTCTATTATTATATTAAAATTAACATGTTGAATTGATGTGAAATATTTGGTCAGCGTGCTGTGGATTGTTCAGTATATGAAATAGAGGATCGTGCCTTAAACTAAGCAGCTAAATGAGTAGAACCAGAACAAGTTTTGAAATATTTTCAAACTATTAAGGTACAACCTCATGAATGTGATAGGACTAAAACCAGCCAAGATATAAAAAAAAAAACTGATTTACAACAGGAACTGAAATTTGAGTACTTATTCTAAACAAGCAACAAATAATGAATCTAAACAGCCTAAAAGAAAAATATTAAATGTTACAATTGTACACAAATAAGTCAATACAGTTTTCTATCTAAAAGAGTTATTTGAGTGCACTGAGTGCAGTAAACAAGCCATACAGCTAAGTAAAAATCAAATAAATAAATAATTTAAAAAAATATTAAATACCACAACAGAAAAGTGTTACACATAGAAATTGAGACCACAGATAATAGTAAATATATAATACATTTAAAAAAATAAATGGCACATTTATGCAAGGATATGTGGACTTGGGTAGTTAATGCACGTTGCTGAGATACAGCGAACCTACAGGTATAGATTGGACAGATAAAAATTTACCTACCGTGACAGTGATAGGGAATAATGTTGTACTTCTATTAGATTCTGCTTATGAAGACATAGAAATACAAACTTTAATAAAATTGAACACATCAATAATTTAATTGATGAAGTTAACATTATCCAGTATTGATAGGTCATAGTTTCACTAAAAAGCAAGGGATCACTATTACTAAAACTACAGATTCTTTGATCTTTGAATGCAAGGTGACTATGAAATTTCAATTGATCATTAAATGTGACACTACAATACTGCCACAGCAAATGCTGGTAGTACAAATACATATAATAGTGATTATTAAGTTTCTATTATAAGGGTTCATTACGAGGAAAGCCTCATGGGGAATATTACTTGTTACCAGGGAATATAATGTTGCAAAAGGAGAGGGTGCAATATTATTACAAAATGTTAGTGAGACATCATTGCTTTTACAAAAAGGTGAATTGTTTTGTTTGTGGAATAGAATAGATCTTAACAATAAAATGGTTGATTCAGATTTAAATTTAGATCATTTGAATGTAGAAATAAAGAAATCGAGTCATTATTATTGATTATTGAGACATGCCTTTAAATAATCTTAAGGGTTTAGGATTTAACAATGGAATATTGAGCCTGTGAAATAGTAGGTATAGATTGGTGGAACGACCCATTTTGGCTTTGTATGATCCAAAACTGTGTTCAGAACTACGCACACGCATCAAAGCTAGGTTTTGCCAGAATCCTATTACAACGTAGTACCTACAGATGGTTTACTTAATTGCTCAAGGACTTTCTAATTAAATACGGTAATTTTGGGCTACGCGCGCGGCCCATCTGGTAGCTTAGCGGAACCAGTAGCATGTTTCATCCGAAAGACAATAAATGACGAATAAAAAAAAAACTTAATTATTTCGAATTGGAAATACTGGCAGTTATAGCGCCGCTAAGCCGTTTTCGTGTTTACTTTAGGATTCATTCAAATTTAAAATTATAACCGATCGCAATGCACTGCGTGAACCACGCTTACAAAAAGTAGACAGCGGAGTATGTTGGGTAGTCCCACGAGGTGCAAGGTGGAAGGTATTGTGAATGAACCACGACGATGTAGGACGCTTTGGGTTGACAAAACCTATAATCGCTTGCAAGGAACCTTCTGGTTTTTCCAGAATGCGCCGCTTTACAAAAAAAAACGTGTCCGATTGTCTAGAATGCGTTCATTACAAAGCATCAGGGGGTCCTAAAGAAGGTCTGCTCCATCCTATTCCCAAGATAGAAACGCCATTCGACACTCTTCATGCATGTACCACTTAGATCCATTTGATTGATCCGATAAAAAAAGTAATGTGTATGTATTAGTAATAATAGATTCTTTAACGAAATATGTCAACACTAGTGCTGTCAGAGACATAAAAACTATAACATTTAAATTATTTTGGAGTACTAGTTCGCCTGATCGATAGAGATCGAGGTTCATGTTTTACTAATCATAAGTTTAAACGGACGGATGGTCGTTTTAATGGTTTAGTTTAGTTTTGATGATGAAGTTTAAACAATTTATGTAAAAGTTAAAAATTAAACATTGTCTAAATGCTGTGGCCACCCTGAAGGCCAATGGGCAAGTTGAAAGCACAAAATGCCATGAGGAGAATGGTAAAGCTTCGTAACCATTTGTTAATGGAATCAATAAATCAAATGGGATAAATTGTGAGTTCATCTGACAACTTGATTAGTGGCATAATTGCAGAAACATCGAAGCATAATCTTATGAAACCGGTGATAATCTTATGAAATTTAGATTGGATGATGGTAAGAAGATAAATAAACAGCAGGAGAATTAAAAAAAAAGGGATTTGATACTTATTAAAAAAAACTACTTAAAGGTAGGTCTCGTTATGATTGATGATGAACAGTTGTTGACAAACAACTCTAAAACTCAAGAAACTAGTTTCTAAATTCAAAGGACCATAAAAAAAAATTAAAGTGCTACCTAATGACCTATACTCCTATTACTAGAAAAGGTAACAGGAAAATATGAAAATGTGGTTGCTATTGACAAAATATTTCCCTGGTTAAGTTTCATGGATACAACAGTAGAAGTGATTAAGATGAAAATGAGACTAATGACACTGACACAAATGGTGATTAAATATATTTTATTAAGTGCAAAAATAAAAATTAAAAAGTATACAGTAGAAATACTATCGATGGCTGCGTTTTATTCCTAATGTTTTAACCAAGCAATATAATTGGTGCACTTGAATGATAAAATTGTGATCATTATTATGAGTGTAAATCTTTAAAAGTAACAGTCTGTAGATGTTTGATGACAGAAGTTAACTTGTAAAACTTGCTAATCAAATGAATATAATATGTGCGGAGGATATGAGGTGACCAGGTTGGTTGCTAGATCATATCTATGCGGAATTAAATATAATATGTGCAGACTGTGCAGGGGATATGAAGTGACCAGATGGGTTGCTAGATCATATCTATGCAGAATTAAATATAATATGTGCGGAGGATATGAGGTGACCAGGTAGGTTGCTAGATCATATCTATGCAGAATTAAATATAATATGTGCGGAGGATATGAGGTGACCAGGTAGGTTGCTAGATCATATCTATGCAGAATTAAATATAATATGTGCGGAGGATATGAGGTGACCAGGTGGGTTGCTAGATCATATCTATGCAGAATTAAATATAATATGTGCGGAGGATATGAGGTGACCAGGTGGGTTGCTAGATCATATCTATGCAGAATTAAATATAATATGTGCGGAGGATATGAGGTGACCAGGTGGGTTGCTAGATCATATCTATGCAGAATTAAATATAATATGTGCGGAGGATATGAGGTGACCAGGTGGGTTGCTAGATCATATCTATGCAGAATTAAATATAATATGTGCGGAGGATATGAGGTGACCAGGTGGGTTGCTAGATCATATCTATGCAGAGTTGTAAGCATAGTTTATGTAGGAGTGACCAGGTGGGTTGCTAGATCATATCTATGCAGAATTGTAGGCATAGTATATGTAGGAATGACCAGGTGGGTTGCTAGATCATATCTATGCAGAGTTGTAAGCGTAGTATATGTAGGAGTGACCAGGTGGGTTGCTAGATCATATCTATGCAGAGTTGTAAGCATAGTATATATAGGAGTGACCAGGTGGGTTGCTAGATCATATCTATGCAGAATTGTAGGCATAGTATATGTAGGAGTGACCAGGTGGGTTGCTAGATCATATCTATGCAGAGTTGTAAGCATAGTATATGTAGGAGTGACCAGGTGGGTTGCTAGATCATATCTATGCAGAGTTGTAAGCATAGTATATATAGGAGTGACCAGGTGGGTTGCTAGATCATATCTATGCAGAATTGTAGGCATAGTATATGTAGGAGTGACCAGGTGGGTTGCTAGATCATATCTATGCAGAGTTGTAAGCATAGTATATGTAGGAGTGACCAGGTGGGTTGCTAGATCATATCTATGCAGAATTGTAGGCATAGTATATGTAGGAATGACCAGGTGGGTTGCTAGATCATATCTATGCAGAGTTGTAAGCGTAGTATATGTAGGAGTGACCAGGTGGGTTGCTAGATCATATCTATGCAGAATTGTAGGCATAGTATATGTAGGAGTGACCAGGTGGGTTGCTAGATCATATCTATGCAGAATTGTAGGCATAGTATATGTAGGAGTGACCAGGTGGGTTGCTAGATCATATCTATGCAGAATTGTAGGCATAGTATATGTAGGAGTGACCAGGTGGGTTGCTAGATCATATCTATGCAGAATTGTAGGCATAGTATATGTAGGAGTGACCAGGTGGGTTGCTAGATCATATCTATGCAGTAATAATAATTATGAAGAATTAATTGTAATGAAGTACTTTTTATTCTTATGTAAGGAAACCCTCAATCACTGTAAAAGTCCAAAACATAAGTAAATACTTTATAAAGTGAGAGGACTCCCTTAAAGCAGGATGGTCGAACACTTAGTAGCTTGTACCTACCTTTATAATAATTGAGTAGTACATGCTGTTAGTAATTTTGTGAATAGATAATTATTATGTAGTACTTTAAGCATTGGTTTTGCAACGTTGGAAACATGGAACATGGAAATCATATCTAGTAGATTAGACAAAGTGCAAATTTTATGTTATATAAAAATAGCTGTTTATGTGAAGTCTGAAAGACTGATGATTTTCAGAGATTTTGAAGACTTAAGCAATTCATATAAATTGGACTCATAGCTATTTATGCGAATGCTTGTTAATGTTAATACTCATAATCAGTGTTCTTTAGAAACAAAACAGGTCACTTTGATTATAAGTATTATTAGCCACTAATAAAGATGCAAAACATAGTTTAGTATTAGTGTAATCAGCAACTTGATTATTGCTTACTTCAAGATTATAGTCCAGAAACAATTTTGTACTGTTATGATGTGACAAGTACAAACATGATTTTATGTCACTATTATAGTGACTTATTACATTTTCTATTTTATTATGTACTTTGTACTATCACTTTCAGTAGACCAACATGCAATGTTGGCTGACTAATAATTAATAAGTAAGTTGTGAAAACTTAACTTGTTTGTCTGTTGTTTGTAGGTGATGTGACATAATGACATTATGTGTAATTCATGCGTGACAGTTGGTATCTTGTTGCCAAATTATAACTATAATATTTGAAACTGATGAGAATTACTGAGACTTGAATGTGAATTAATGATTAGAAGTGTTATGAAATGTACCTTGTTGTCAGATTGTAACTATAATATCTGAGATTGATGTGAATTGTTGAGACTAATATGAGTAGAAGTGTAAAATGTACCTTGTGGTCAGATTGTAACTATAATAGGTACTTGAGACTAATGTGAATCATTGAGACTGAATAGAAGTGCTAAAATGTGTCTTGTTTTGTCATAAACATGAGACATTATTTGTTTATCATTCAAATGTTGTTATCAAAAGGTTAGTTAAAGGTAGCACTAAAAGTTTATTGTTAATATTGCTCAGTTGTAATTGCCCATTGTATAATTTATTCATAAGTGAGAGGACTCACTTATAGTAGGATGGCCGAACTGTAAGCTTAAAGGATTAATACTCCAAAAATGTATAATAAAAAATATAGTTTTTGGTGATTGGCAACCCTGCGTTTTTTGACGTAAGGGGTGGTTGGAGCGATTGTTCAGGAACAACACAGTCTATATCTTATTAGAGTTATTAGAATAAATGACAACAAATAAAAGGACCTTACTATCCTCTCAACAAGTCGTATTTATTTACACTACAAGGTTGTGTCTATGCAAGTACTCTCCGTTAGCTAGATGAGAACATCCGGAGATAATGTGACGGATTGATTCTCCCGGCCGGTGGCATGCCCGACAGATGTCAACCGTGCCGTCCTTCACAATAAATCTCCGGTAATTGTTCGTCATGATAACTTCGTCCATAATTGCACAGACAAAACCTTCGGTTTCCCCAAAGAGGTCACCGAATCGCAGCCAGGCTACGGACGCTAGTAAATCTACATCGGGTCCATGCAGGGCCCAGAAAAAGCGTCCGTGAAGCTCCTTACTCTGCCATACCTCCTTGCGATGGTTAGTGTCAAGCACTACAGGCTTGCGCCAGTTCTCTTTCGCCAAGGAGAGCGGGGTGAGGCCCTTGTCCACCGCGACCACATCTCGATGCATTCCCACGTCGGCTTCTAGGAAATATTCCCTGAGACTGCATATCTCGCGATTGTGGAGGGTCTTAGCGTTTAAAAAGCCTCGACCTCCACACTTTCGCGGGATATACAGTCTCATTACCGATGACTGTGGGTGATGCATTCGGTATGCAGTCAGCAGTGTACGGACCCTCCTATCCAGGGCGTCAAGTTCGGTCTGAGTCCATTTGAGTATGCCGAAGGAGTACATCAAAACCGGCATGACCCAACCGTTGAAGGCGCGCACTTTGTTCCCGCCTGATAAAAGACTATTAAATACTTTCTTCAGGCGGCCAAAGAAGCGCTCCTTCAACGATTGCTTCATGTCAGTAACATTGATGCCTAACGCTTCCGACATACCCAAATACTTATAGGTTTCGGATGCGGAGAGGGCTCTTAGGTATATGGAATCCGAGAGTTGGGTGCCCACGGATTCCACAATCTCCCCTCGCTTTACATGCATGACCGCACATTTGTCCACACCAAATTCCATCCTGATGGCTCTACTGAAAGTTTCAGAAAAATATTCTTAACATTACTGTTATGAAATACGAGTATACTTATTTACCCAAATAGTTATTTTAGTTTTTGCAAATAGAGCTAGTGCCATATACTGACCGACGAGCAGCGAGTAGCTGTGGCACACAGGCTGACGTCACACGTGCAGACATCACACTCGTCGGCTAAATCCACAGATATAGGCTAAATGTGCGCTCTGCCACCGGGGAGAGGGAGGAAGATGGACAGGGACTAATGAAACTACTTAATGTTGAGTTAACGCAGAGCGAAAGGCTCAAGATTCCATTAGTCTATCTGGCGTTTGTAGATCTATGTTTTTAATATTTCGGTGTTCGACTACTACCAAAAATATAGTAAGTCCTGTCCGAGTTCCGTGCGTATGCGCAACCTACATCCGCGATCATCGAAAACTTGATAGTGCGGTCGACGACTAACATATAACTAACTTTAGAGGAGCGCACTTTTTACCCGACTACGGCGAAGAAAAAAGGAGGGGTTATGATTTTGACCGGTATGCATGTATGTATGTATGTATGTTCATCTGTTCCCTCCTATCTTCCAAACCACTTATCACAATTTGACAAATGAGGTATCGTTAGAAGCTTCGTGATTGTCCGCTGGCTATGTGAAGTCACATTAAATTAAAAATGGCGCCCTCTAGAGGACATAAAGTGAGGAACTTAAAATAAATATGGTTTAATCGTACCATGTTGGGTATCAAATGAAAGGGCTTAATGAGCACATTTCAAAAATATATATATTATAACCCCAAAAGAATTTAAAAAAAAATCAAGTAATAAAAACTAAAACCCAGCTACGACTTAAAAGGTGTTAGGGCATAAATCGAACAGATTACGTGTGACTCCGGATTTTTAATTTGTCTGTCTGTGGTGTCTTAATTGTTTAATACCTTTTAAGTCGTAGTTGGGTTTTAGTTTTTATTACTTGATTTTTTTTATGTTCGGAATATTAACAAGCTCCGACAGCGGATCGCTCAGCGCAGGTAATTTGTATGGGCACGGTATTATAATATCTGTGGCACGGTGCAATGGCCGGATGGCCCGCCTGGCGCCTTGTTTATATCGGCGGGCGGCGCGGCGCCCGCAATCGTGTATTCCCCGTTCGTCCCACTGGCGTCATCCCACTGGTGGGACGAACGGGAATTTAATCAATTATATTAAATTTATTCCCGCTCGTTCCACTGACTTTTTCAGCGGAATGATTTAAGTAGTAATTTTATTTTTATTCCCATTGGTTTGGTCCCACTGAACAATTTGAGTCTGGTTGTTGTTCAATTATACACTTATTTATCCTAACTAATACTATGAATACGAAAGTGAGTTTGTTGAACTTCCGCCCGTAGTCAATTTATTCTTTAAAGGTAAAATATATACATTGGGTAACTTATTATACTAAATTAACTAAAAAACAATTACATATATAACAAAATTAAAAAGAAAAAATAAAGAGGAGGGGCTCATTGAGCATCAAAGAATTCGTCCGCATCGCTGTCAATGGGAAAGGTGCCCAAAAGGCTGGCAGCATTGCCACGTTGAATGGCAATGCTGATTCTTTGGGCTAAAAATAGGCCAGCCCTCTGGTCACGTGAAGAGTCGACCAATCGCTTAGCGATGTCCCGAAATACTCGATGAGCACTCGGACCCCACGGCCCTAGAGTTTCAAGTTCAACCCCAAACGGCTCAAACATATCGCTCCCAATAAGGTTGTTATATTTGCGCCGTTTGAGGTTTTCTGCTCCTGTAGCAGCCGCCCCAGCACAGCCCGCCGTGCTAGGAAGATGGGATGGCGCGAGGGTGTCGACACAGGTTGCGTCCCACACCAAAGGTCTACCCAACTTCCAGGGCATTATGGTCATTCCGTCTGGCCTCTTCCCATCGTCGCGTGCCAAGCCGTTGGGTTCTAACACAGCTGGCACCCCGGCGGTGACAAGAGCGCGGCGGATAATGTCATTAATGCTGGCGTGCCGTGCCATCCGATCAGCGCTCTTGCTGCAGGATAGGCCGTGGTGTCCGAGGCAGTCGACTCCTTCACCGCATTGACAACGATGTGGAGCACCGCAAGGAGCGCCCAGACGAGTTTGTTTGTTTATTTGTTAGGTACACTTTCACGCTGGGATGAACAGATTTCGATAAAAATACTTTTTATCTCCGTAGTACGTTGCATGCATACGAGACGGTATTCTGTTCATGACAGGTTGTGCACAATTTCCGAGCTAACCTTACAAAAAGTACTAGGCTTGCATGAATTCCCGAAAGTATTTCAATCATCCGACACCCGACTGAGGGAGGGATCGCGCTCGCAACCGGTCAGCTGTGCTATTCTGTAAGCATCTCACCATAAAAACTTAGGTGAAGGTGAGCGTGGAGTGAGCTGTCATTATCATCGATACCTACTGATGCTAAGGTAGTGACAGTTCACTCCAAGCTCACATCATTTAAGTTTTCACGGTGACATAGTTACAGAATAGCACAGCTGCCTCCCGCGCCCCCACCCGTGTTGAGACGCAAGTTCGTTGCCCTAGCATAGGTGAAAGGGTGAAATACTCTAGTCTAACGGGAAAAAGTAATTTAAAAAAAAAAAGTCGTAAATTTTCATTGATTTTACGTTCTATAAATTAACTAGCACTATGCCCGCGACTTCGTCCGCGTGGATTTCGTACTTTCCCCTAAAAATTTCAGCAACCCCTCCATTCCCTTTAAAAGATAGTTTTCGAAATTCATATTATTACACCCCGTTAGCGGCTGATTTTTGAAAAACCCCGAACCACGTACTTTTTTGTCTTAAGTTTTAGTATCGTACTCAGTTTCGAGTTATTCCAACAGCGCGTTAATTTTTTTATTTCCTTTGACACCCCGTGATTCCTATAGGTGACGTTGCTTAAAAAACTAAAAGTGACAATCTTTATTATTTACAAAGTAGCAAGTATTGCCAAGTTTCAAGTTTATTAACCCCCTTTTCAGTCCCCCTGTTTAAGGCCGAATTTCCAAAAACCCTTTCTTAGTGGATGTCTATTCTCTGTGTGACGAATTTCAGCCCAATCCGTTCAATGGTTTGAGCTGTGATATAGACTACCCCTTTTCACCCCGTTAGGAGTAGATTTTTAAAAAACCCTGGTTCTCCTTATTCTTTATTTTTTGTTGTTAGTATAAATACAAAGTCGGACCGCGCTTTAAGACACCCCCCAATCCCCGTTTAGGGGGTAGAGAAAGAACTAAAAATGACAAATTTTATAATTTACTTCGATAAGTATACCTGCCAAGTTTTATTTCTATAAAATCAAAATTAAAAACTATATAATTTGCAGAGATAAGTTAGTATTTGTGCCAAGTTTCAAGTCTATTAACTCAAGGAATAAGATTTTTCCCCCCTTTTCACCCCCGTGTAGGTCGAATTTCCAAAAACCCTTTCTATGGTGTGGATGCCTACGCCTTATTAACTATCTGTGTGCCAAATTTCAGCCCAATCCGTTCAGTGGTTTGAGCCGTGATTTAGATTACCCTTTTTCACCCCGTTAGGGGTGCATTTTTGAAAAGCTCTGATACACATTATTCTTTATTTTTCGTTTTAAGTATTTAGACTGAGTTTCGAGTTAATCGGACCGCGCGTTAAAATTCTTCTATACAAACTTTGACTCCCCCCAATTCCCGTTAAGGGGGTAGTTTGAAAAAACTGAAAATGGCAAACTTTATTATTTACTTAGATAAATATTCGTGCCAAGTTTCAAATCTATTAACTCAAGGAATAAGATTTTACATACAAACGAAATCCCCTCTTTTCACCCCCTTAAAGGTCGAATTTCTAAAAACCCTTTCTTGGTGGATACCTACGTCTTAATAACAATCTGTGTGCCAAATTTCAGCCTAATACGTTCAGTGGTTTGAGCCGTGATATAGATTACCCTTTTTCACACCGTTAGTGGTAAATTTTTGAAAAACCCTGATTCACATTATTATTTATTTTTGGTTTTAAGTGTATATACTGAGTTTCGAGTTAATCGGACCGCGCGTTAAAATTCTTCTATACAAACTTTGACACCCCCCAATCCCCGTTTAGGGGGTAGTTTAGAAAAACTAAAAATGACAAACATTATTATTTACTTAGATAAATATTCGTGACAAGTATCAAATCTATTAACTCAAGGAATAAGAATTTACATACAAACGAAATGCCCCCTTTTCACCCCCTTAAAGGCCGAATTTCCAAAAATCCGTTCTTAGTGTGCGCCTACGTCATAATAACTATCTGTGTGCCAAATTTCAGCCCAATCCGTTTGGTTAGAGCTGTGCGTTGATAGATCTGTCAATAGTCATCAGTCATCAGTCAATATAGATGACACCTCGTGGCTAAGTAATAACAGCCGCACGGGTCGATCCATCAGGTTAAGCTACGCTTGCCGGGGTTGGTCCATGGATGGGTGACCATCTTTACATACCGAGACTCCTCCGTGACTCGGAAAGCACGTTAAGCCGTTGGTCCCGGCTGTCATTTGTGGATCTTTGACAGTCGTTACGTGTCGTCAGAAGCTCGAAAGTCTGACAACCAGTCTTACCAAGGGGTATCGTATTACCCAGGTACTGGGTTGTGGAGGTCAGATAGGCAGTCGTTCCATGTAAAATACTGGTATTCAGCTGCATCCGGTTAGACTGGAAGTCGACCCCAATATAGTTGGGAAAAGGCTAGACAGAAGAAGAAATTAATGACACCAAACCACTGGTTTCAAGGATAACGGTGTTTACCCTAACACCCTGTATACATAATAAAGCGCTCAGACCGCTCATATTAGGTAGATTTTGTAGTACGTAGTACGTATTCTACATAATTATTGCCGTGTCATACTCGTATTGCCAAGTCGTTCTATTTATGAAAGAAATATTATTGATAGGTACGGTCACTATTCATAATGTTGTTATTTATCTAAATTAGGTAACAATTTTACGACAGTTTTTGGATAGATGCTCCCATAAATAGGTAAGTAGAAGTACTGAATGAATTTACCGACTTGGTTTTACACGAAATCCCACAAGTTTTTGCAGTAGATGCGTTGCGAGACTTGCATTATTGATGTGTTTAATAGTGCTTTTGTGTGTTGTTGGTACTTAGTGCTTTTGGGTGCACTAGAATACTAGATAAATGGGTTATCTATTCATTTATCCATCAACTTAATACCTATTCATAATGATTCCAAGGTAGCACAAAAGTTCTTGTGTTCGCTAGCACTAGCGTGTGGTGTATGTACTGTACCGTAGGAGACCACACAATGCGGTGACCGGAGCACTAGCCTGTGCTAGACTATAATATACTGTACCATAAGTGTCCCACGCAGTGCGGTCGCAGTAGCACTAGAGTGTGGTGTATACTATGAACTTACAGCGTGTGCAGCGCAGGCAGCGGCGGTAGAGCCGTGTCGCTCAGCTCGCTGATCAGGTTGCCCGCAAGGTTCCTGCAACCAGTTGTACGTTAGAGCACATCACATAAAGGCAATCACGTTTGTGTGACCGTCTGACTGCAGTCATAGGTCTCGAGTTCGATCCCAAGACACGCACCTCTGACTTTTCGGATTTATGTGCATAATTATGGTATAAGTATCACTTACTCGTACTTCAAAAACGAGGCCCTTGGGCGGCATAAACTCTGACACCAGGTTAGGCACTAACCACACGACAAGAAAGCATAGGCATCTTACTAAACGAAGCTCCTTGGCCTCGTACAGGACCTTCTGTTTTTTATTTTCTTTAAATATAATTTAGGTTTTTATGCTATTTCGTTTACTTTGTTATCTTCCTGTGCGCCACCGGCTGGCGGCACCGGCTGGTGGTGCGACAGTGTGAGGCACAATTAATACTTTTTCTTTCTTTGTTTACTCTTCTTTAGCTTGCACGAAAACAAAATAGAATTAAAAAAACTAGATTACTTACTAACAATATTTTATAATATTTATTTTCGTTTCAACTAAAAATAAATAAATAAATGATGATTTATTTATTTATTTATTTATTTAAAAATATCTTTTATGTTTTCCAGATTTAGATTCTCCGCGTAGTGTCAGCGTCCTGAGGATTGAGGTATGTATGTAGGTCGATATAGCTGTATTGTAGGTTGTATGTAGCGAGTTTCACGCACTATACGACTACTCAACACACTGTGTACCAAAAATATTATAAAAGGTAAGTAATGAGTGTTGGTGTGAGCCCACGTGCGATTGGACCTTAGACCATAATAATGAGTGGCCATCATTCGGCATTAGGCGCGCGCCACGCTCGACGTGGATCGTACACGTGAGGACTGAAATCGCGAACTAGGGATTCCTTTGTACATTTTTTAATTCTACATAACACAATACTTATAAGTGACTTTTTTCATAAACCCATTAAGTATATGTTCAAAGTTATTGTTAGTTTCAATATTGAACAAAAAAACCGGCCAAGTGCGAGTCGGACTCGCGGACGATGGGTTCCGTACCATTACCTATAAAAACGGCAAAATAATCACGTTTGTTGTATGGGAGCCCCCTTAAATATTTATTTTATTCTGGTTTTTAGTATTTGTTGTTATAGCGGCAACAGATATACATCATCTGTGAAAATTTCAACTGTCTAGCTATCACGGTTCATGAGATACAGCCTGGTGACAGACGGACGGACAGACAGACAGACAGCGGAGAATTAGTAATAGGGGCCCGTTTTACCCTTTGGGTACGGAACCCTAAAAAAAATGAGTTGTTAGTGTTGTATTGCAAAATATAATGTAATTAGACTTAGTTATAAGTACCTGGAACGATATTCCACACCACTTCTACGGTGGGATATGTTTTATTGTCTTCAGACAGCACGTGCGCGCAGTGATTGAATTACTTTGTTATTATTGTTGGTGGAGGTTTTGGTTTGGTGGTGGTTTTTAGGAATTTAGTTTTGATTTTGATTATGAAACGGGCACGAACCAGTGAAAGGATACATTTTACTGTAGAGTCAGAAGAAAACAAAATTGCTATTTGCAAAATATGTCAACCAAAGTGCTCATTCTAAGTGTAAACACATGAAAAGCAAGAGAGCAAAAAGAAAAAAATGTTGTCACCGTTTCACTTCTGTAATTCTGCATACGTCAATAATATAATGAAAGATTTCATATTAATTATTATGGAGAATAATAGTATGTATCAGTATTAGATTGTGTAGCTAATAATATGAATCAGTTCACTAATATTTGACTAATATGGGTAACAGGTATCATAATATGCGAAAACTAAATATTCAATAACAGGATTACCTAAAAATTACCCTAATATAACATCTCTGAGAATGAATGTCTGAATTGTCATTACAAATGAGACATAGACGTGTCTCATGTAATGACAATTCAGGAGATATTACGCACATCTTATTTATTTTATCACTTTTTATTTTAAAATTATAAAAAAATTAAAAAGAAATTAAAGTTATTTTTCACTTTTTAGTTTTTTTTTGGAAGTCGGTTTTTTTTTGTAAAAAAAATTTATTACTTAAATAATTTGTTTTATTTCAAGCATTTTAGTTTTATAAATTTGGAATTTGGAATTAACTCATTACTTACTAGCTTTTATTTGATATCAATATTGTAATTTATTTAAAAAAAAAACCTTTCCCTTTGTTTTTGTTTGCAGATGAAATATTAAAAAAAATTATAGCCTATCCTCGTATGTTAAAATCCATCAAGCCGTTTAGACTACAGTCACTTTAATAATCGTAAAAAGTTACAAACTGACAATTCATAATAATATGATCTGCGTGTAATTCATATTACGAAATAATTTATCTGTTTGACAGTTTTCTATGGGGATTCGTAAAATGGTCCACAAATTATAAATTGCTTTTATGTCAAATTAGAGGAATTGTGTTAATGTGGCCGGTTTAGCCCCCCCCCAGAGCGTGCTAAAGAAAATAGACATACATACATACAAACATACATACATACAGACATACATACCAACATACATACATTATCATACATACATACATACTCTCGAAAACATTATCCGCCTTCTGGGGCAGTCGGGTAAAAAATATCTCCAATATCGCAATTCCAGATTAGATGCAAAAATAGGTTAATAATTTATCCTAAGTATTCAAATCTCCAATCCAGTTTTTGAGAAAATTTTAGAATTACGAGATAATCATGATTTCATAAATTTATGTTTTAGTTCATACAAAAAAAATCTTCAAATATTCATACTTAGCATTGAAAATAATGGGTAAACCCGTCAAACATAAAGTCATAGAACAAATTGTATTGGATAGTAGAATAGATTCGGTATTTTTTTAAAAATAAATAAACCAATAAAAAAAATTGGTTTCTAAGTCCTCTACGGTTTCATAACAGCCTCCAACCGTGTGCCGCAGGCGTTGCGTGAGCGGTGCTCGCCGACTGTTGCCGACACTGAGTCCACTCGCGATTAATTATAAATACCTACCGCGAATTATGATGTGCTAAAAATAGCAGAAAGTGTGTCACACGAGACCTGCTCCGTGCGGCTGCCCGACTGCCCGGCATCGCTGCACTCGTCTCGTCTACTGTATAGTTTGAGTTGCGATTGCCCGCGTGCTTAGGTTTGGTATTACTTGTTATTGTGCGAATGACGAGAATGTGGTCGTTTATTTGCAAGGAAACAAAGTCATTTAAATAAAAACAGAAATAAAAATTGCTGAGTTTACAGAGTGAGACTTAAATCGTACTTAAATAAGCGGGAGTAGAGGTGGGGGAGAGGAGGGCAGTTTTCGAAAGATAACAGAGCTCCGAGTTCCGAGTAACTGCAGTACTTATGTGCGAAGTTTAGCGGCGACTGCAAGTGGGTCAGCTCCGTATGCTGACAAACTTTGTTTCTTAATAACAACGGGCTAATAAATGCGGTCGCACATTGCTCAGTGTCCCACAGCACATGGCTCCCGGCTCCCGATATTAAATAACGAAGATAATGAATGGGTTAGTCGCTGTATAATGTACTAGCTGTGCCCCGCGGTTTCACCCGCGTAGGTCTCGATCCCGTGGGAATGTAGGGATAAAACGTATCCTATGTCCTATTCCAGGTCATGGTCTAGCCGTGTGCCCATCCTCTCCTCTCTAGAGTAGGGAACGTCGCGGAGGCGCGCGCGGCGCCGGAGTCGAACGGATAAAACCCCTTCGCAAATATAATGCAATAATTTCGAACAAATTTGATTACCATAAAAAAGGTTATAGTGAGTCAATCTTAAAAGATAGACATATGCTGTCGCAAATTTTTTTTTAGAACTTTTAAAGAGGAACAATTCCATCATACATGATATTTGCGTAACTTTAACCGTTTACACAGCGCACGCAACGGAAGCTCTCAAAAAGGAATAATTATACTCGTTATTGCCTCGTCCTCAATGATGATAGAAAACAAGTGTAGTAGGCGTTTAGTCGAGTCTCTCGTCACATAATTTTGAAGAAATCTAAAAAATGAACGCGTCCCAACGTGTGCTGTCAACGGCCTTCTGCAACTATATTCATTCGGTTTTTATGTCTAGTAATGGCGTCACATATTTCCGCTTATTTTAGAGTATTTTGTGCAAAATTCACCTAAAAATGGAAAAGAGGAAGTCAAAAAGGATAACAAAAGGATCACACTTATTGAGAAAGATTAAGAAACTCGAAAAACATCAAACGAATTTTCAATTCGGAAGGCGAACGTAAAAAGTTACCGCGTGGTGTGATATTTTCTGCTATTACTGTTTATGGCATTGGTGTTTATAAATACATCAAAGAGTATAATCGCCTTCAAGAGTATAATCGCTAACCTAATCCAAAACATCGGGTGTGATATTGTGTTTTGTGACTTTACACATGTTTGCAAATGTTGCAAGTAAACTTTCTAGTATATCTGAGCCTTAAAATGGCTTCAATACAACTTGCCTGGCCTGTGGGGCGTTCTGCGGGGGCGCACGTGGTTAAAAATGGCTATGTTGTAAGCTAAACACAACCTGAGGGGTGTTCTGAAAGGACACACATGGTTGACTTTTTTATAACCTATACTGAAGCTCTGCCTGACCTGTGGGGCGTTCTGCGGGAACGCACGTGGTTGAATATGGCTAAAATGTGAGCGATTTGCTTGACCTTGGGGCGTTCTGCGGGAACGCACGTGGTTGAATATGGCTATAATTTAAGCGAATTGCCTGACCTTGGGGCGTTCTGCGGGAACGCACGTGGTTGAATATGGCTATAATGTAAGTGAATTGCCTAACCTTGGGGTGTTCTGTGGGAACGCACGTGGTTGAATATGGCTATAATGTAAGCGATTTGCCTGACCTTGGGGCGTTCCGTGGGGACGCATGTGGTTTACAATGGCTGTGTTTGTGTTTGTGAGCTAAACAACCTATGGTTTACTTTTTTCCATAAAGGGGAGTTCTGTTGGAACTTACATGGTTATTTGTTGTGTTGCCCTTTACAGCATGCATAAAGTATATTTGTTCCAGATATTGTAATATTCCCCAGTAAGCAACTCATTTGACCTACATGATAGTAATATAATGAGAATGTCCATCCGGAGTCGATATATAATACTCAACCAGATCGAAATCACAGTGGCAGCTTGAGAAAACTGATTAACAGATCAAGATGGGATGTTATACTTTAAAAAGGCTTAGCAAAAGCGAAGATAACTCTTCATTTACCAAAGATCATTCAGATATACCTCACCCGTAGGGGTGGTAAACATTGAGAACAATTAATATGAAAGGTATGACCTTTATTTAATCTATATCAAAATATATTTTTTAATCTGAATCAAACAAAAGTTTGACAGTTCAAGAAATGTCAAGAAAGTATGGTTTTTTGTGTTTGTTGCTTAATCCTGACACAAAAGGACATTTATAGATTTTATACTATCTGTAATGCTTAGGAAAGATAATTTCTTCTGGAACAATCAGAGACGGAAAGTTACCTCTCTACCTACCTAACTTAGTGAAAATCTCTGACTGTAAAGTCATTGCTTTCATCAAACAATTAACAAATAAAGCTTTAAACTGGCGGGGCCCTCCTTGCTCAAACGCGAAAAAGGGGGGGGGGCGCGTGTCTCCTGGAGTACCAGCTGTGGATGGGAACTGGAAGACAAGAAGAACCACTAACATTGCAAGTAAACCCACAGGTGGGGGCACATTTCATTCTCATAGTTTTGTGAAATGAAACTAATCACGAGAGATCTTGTTTTATTGATCGCTTAGTGGGGTATACAAACCCCAATAAGTCACACCAGAATAAGATTAAACTCCTACTGAATGACAAATTCTGTAAGAGTTCGCTGTTAATGATTTTTTCTATAAATACTTAGTTATTTTTATAACTATTCATAACAAACTTTGTTTTAAGATTAAACTCCTACTGAATGACAAATTCTGTAAGAGTTCGCTGTTAATGATTTTTTCTATAAATACTTAGTTATTTTTATAACTATTCATAACAAACTTTGTTTGTTAATTATTTCTTGTTTAAAAGTCCAATGGGGCATTAATTCTTACTTTGGATTGGAAGATGTTAATACTATTATTAAAATAATACATGTCAAGTTGAAAAAACTTACAAACTACTGTTCGTTAGAAAATTACAGAAATCAACTTTCTTGTAACCATAGAATGTACAAGATGCGGTTACAAAACCAACATTAACATACATACTGGTATATACTTGATGCATTATTTACTGTATGCCTTTTCTTTTGGCTCCGGTAACATTTACATGATGATATGAAACCTGTGTTAAGGTTAAGGTACTTAAAAGAAAGAGACTTGACCTTCCTTGAATAGAAAACATTCACATACCTTCAGTGTTTTGGAAAGTACAGTATACTCTAGATGCACTGGAAAAGTTAGATTTTATGCCAAAACAGCAGCAAACTTTCTAGGTCTAATTGATTACAATAATAGTTTATGTAACTTTGACATTGTAATTATTGAATGAATAACAACTAGAAGTCTATGCATCTAATTTATATTATCTTTTTTAGCCTTATTGGTTAAAATAAATTCAAATTTATTTTAGATTTCATGTTCATGATAGGTAATGGAATTTTAATGTCTAGTTTTATTACAAGTAGGTAAAGAATTTAATTTATTATGAACAATTATGATAGCCAAGTATATTGAATTGTGCACACACATGATCTTCAATGGTGGTCTATAACTTGGCCACATTGGAAGAATTCATTTTGAAAGGTTAATTCAAGTTCTAAGTAGAGATATCTACTGATGCCTCTTCACATGGTGTGGAATATCATGTACTTACATAGCTATCAGACTGCACATCTATAATGGACTCAGTTTCACATTAATTCCCTGTATTAAATTGCTATTTTGGGATAAAAATATTCTAACAGTTTATGAAATTGCTGAATCTTGTTAAAAATTTTGTTTCACATAATTATATTACTCAGTGTCACACAACAATGGTGTGAGTCAAGACATCTGTTATATTTTGATACTTAGGTATATGTATATAGGTACCTACATAATAATATAATTATATAACAATATATGCACCTAATAGAGAAGTATGGAAGATAAGACTTGTTGCACCAACTCTAAATAGATTGGGATAAGGGTAAAATAATGAAGATAGAGGTATTCTACTTAAATACTAAAAATATAATAAGGTACCTACCTACGTTAATGGTTTTGTGATTCTTAAAAGGAGGCTTGCAGATTAGGAACTGAATGATATTTTATATTATCAAAAGATTAGATACTTTTTTAATTGGTGATGATCACAGACCAACACATTGTGTCAATGTGGTACTCAGATCCAGGGTCTGTGGCAGTAATTACTTTACATTATATAGGTAGGTCTCAAGATTTATCAGCTATTGTGATTTTTCCCTTCTATTCTCTATGGTTCTTAAAACCATAGAAAACCATACCAACCATACATTACCAAACTAACCATAAAATATAATTATAAACAGAGCAACAGTAGAATATGCATACCTTTTTTCATCAAAAATTGAAATGGAAGGAAAGAATCCGTGATGTAACAGTAGAAATGATGATAAAAATCAGCATCTAAATGTACCTAGCTATTTTGAATTAAAGTACTTACTCACCTGCATTTGTAGCATGGGCTAAATACTGGGAATTACAAAATATTTTCACTCAGAGTTTTTCCAAGAAGGAATTTTCCGTAAGCTTAAATTTCATTAAATCAAATCTAGCTTTAATTAATATCTAGCTACAGTTAATGAAGTCAAAAGATTATTCAGAGGTTTTCTATTAATGAAGTAGTTATATAAAGTCCTTGAAAACCTATCTATAGGTACTTAATACTAATAAGGATATATCTTGTTTACATTATATGAACTTAAAATAACTATTTTCACCAAAATTATTTTTAAAACTGCTACCCGTAAACAGTGACTATAGATGTTAGCTACAAGCCAAAAGGGAACTAAATATAATCTTAATAAAATCTAGGGAAAAATAACAACCTTATTTTTTATTTATCTTTAGAAGTTATTTTATTATAGGTACATAATAGAATAAGAGCACACCAAGTTACAGCAGGCTGTAGTGAACTCTTTAGAAGTCCTAAATGTCTGTGAGACTGTGCTAACTTGCTTATTATATAAACAAGAAACCCCAAAAATAGCTGTGAGCTAAAGTACCTATAATAAGTTTTACAGTTGGAAAGTGTGGAGTAATATTGACATTAGTACATTCTCTTACAATTATTATTTAATAATTCTATCCAATGCCCTCCTGGTTTGGACCGAGTCAGACAGCAGTTTGATTTGATAAAAGACCTTAATAGTTTTAGTTATTGTTGATAATCAACTAATAATTGTTGTCTAATATCATCGAGATATAAGTACTAACGTACTAGAGAAGACACCGTAAATTCCTACTTTGTCTCGTTCAACTGCGGCGATCGCGCCGCAGTTTGTCGAAGAAAACGCGTAAGTGCCGTGATTTACATGGCGCTTAAGACCTTTTTGCCGAGAATAAATACACTTCCGCAGCAAATCTAGCACTGTGGTAAATTAGGTACGGTTTAGACGAATTGTTATTATTTTAGCGCTGCAGCGAACTTAAGATTCAATACGAAGAATAGGACAATTCAGTTATTTGACGTAGCTTCTCTAGTACGTTAGTACTTATATCTCGATGTCTAATATTATTATAAAGCTCGTATTTTTGCTGATCTATCACTTTTCAATAATCTCAATAAGTATAAACTTTTCTGAATCAATTTTTTAGTGTTTGTGAATGATTTAGTACAACTTTAATTAGGTTATTATACCTATTTTTGCTCCTTATGCAATGATAAAGTATTAATACCTGTACAAGTACAGGTGAATGCTTATCTAATAAGTACCTACCTATGTTAAAAATAGCAAATACTGGCTATTTTTATTGTTTTTATTATGATTTATTGTTTTTACAACTAGTCTTTGAACATCTACACTTGTTTCTATCATCATTGAGGACGAGGCAATAACGAGTATAATTGAATAGTCAAACGAACTTACCTGTAAGTGAAGTTCGACGGTAATTATACGAAGTTATTGCCTCGTCCGAAGATGATGAGTCCCACCCGACCCAAGCATTCCATGCTTTATAGTTATATGAGCATGGACCCTATGTTGTAAAACCATAAATCGCTATGAACTTAATGAATATAGTTGCAGAAGGCCGTTGACAGCACACGTTGGGACGCGTTCATTTTTTAGATTTCTTCAAAATTATGTGACGAGAGACTCGACTAAACGCCTACTACACTTGTTTTCTATCATCATCTTCGGACGAGGCAATAACTTCGTATAATTACCGTCGAACTTCACTTACAGGTAAGTTCGTTTGACTATTCAATTATTCCCGTTTTTGCAACATTTTTCATTTATGCTCCGCTCCTATTGGTCGTAGCGTGATGTTATATACCCTATAACCTGTCTCGATAAATGGACTATCTAACACACAAAAAAAAATCAATTCCAACCAGTAGTTCCTGAGATTAGCGCGTTTTCCAACTTTAAAAAAAAAAAGAATATCTACATTTCACCCTACACGCAAGGGCAACGACCGGCCGCGGCCGGCGGTTGGCGGGGGCGGGCGAGGCGCGCGGGACGTTACATGACCGGCCGTCAGCTGTTTCGCAGCTCTCTCGAACGCATATCCATGAGTATCGGGACAGTGACGGATATTTACTTTTTAAAATCTTTTAATGAAAATAAGGTTTTTTTTTGTTGTTACTGGGTCATTTATTTTTATATTTAAGTCAACTACCCATGGTTTGAGTGACAACGGTGTTTACCCTTCCATACTGTAGATAGATTATGTTAAGCCTGTTTACGTACAGTGTCTGCAGGTGGTGCAACGGCGCGAGCGCGTGGGTGGGCACGTCGCGTAACAGGTTGCGCGCCAGGCGTAGCGTGCGCAGCGCGCGGCAGCCCCACAGCGCGCCACCCTCCACCTCTGAGATGAAGTTGTCTTCCGCCGACCTGCACAAACATGCACGTTACTCACTAGGTACTTACCGTCCAGCCAGGCCACACCGGCTGAGTTGCCTCGCGAAACAAAACGCTCGGTCGGTATTGTTGAGTTCGCGTTTCCTCATACTTGAGGCCTCCATGCGTGGCGACTCAGCCGCGCAGCCGGCCTGACCCGAATATGAGCCCTCGCGTCTACTAGAAGCTTTTGATCTATTTGTGGTAATCAGACTTATCTGCTGGAGCTTGTGACGATCAGAAACGAACCATTTCATTGATAACACTACATAAGAATACGTTACTTTCTAGTTACGTAAACTTCATTGTTTCCTAACAGCTCCCTAGTAGTTATGTCGTCGAAAACTCGCATCACTTGCGATATTATTTCAATATTTAGTTTATTCATTGCACGCAAATAATACGAATGCATTTTAATTTTACCGTACCTACACTTCATTGCTGCATCCTCGAGATTTACCTCCATAATTAACTAGGTAGGTAGTACACTCCTTAATAGTCTTCAATGTACCTACTAGGCATCTAACACAATTTTTAGTATCTCTAAAAATTGTGTTAGATGCCTAGTAGGTACTTTCATTTTCAGTTTCACTTTCAGTAGGCAATTTCCATACAAGGGCGGGGGCGGCCATAGGAATTAATAAAATAACAGGTGATATACAGGTGAGCTGGTGAGGTATAAATCAAACCAACCAATGACTATAAAGGTCGCTGCACACAGCGGGCGCGGCGCGGCGTGACAGGACGGCGACGCGACGCTGAGCAGTTGTAATGTACTTATTATGGACGACGCCACACAGAGCCGCCGCGCTCGGCGCGACGCTAACCGTCGCGCCACGCCGGCGTCGCGCCGAGCGCGAATACAAGTCCGACGCGGCGGGGCGCGGAGCGACGTGACGTTTTTGATTTATTTCATGCCCCCATTTCCGTTTACGTTGTTTTTCTTAGCTAGCGCAAATAAGAGCAAGAGCGTTTCCACGTATGAATCGCTCAACATCTTTTTGATGAATGAATCGCGTCGCTACACGGTCGGCGTGAATGGGCGCGGCGGGACGTGATCGCGCCCGCAGTGTGAACGCTGCCGTCGCGCCAGCGCCGCGTCGCCGCCCGGTCACGCCGCGCCCCGTCACGCCACGCCCGCTGTGTGCAGAGACCTTAAAGCCTAAATGGTTTAATTCTCTTTGAATCAAACAGATTACGTGTGAATCCGGATTTTGAATTTGTCTGTCTGTATGTGATGTCTTGTTTATACCTTTTTAGTTGTCTTTTTTGTCGTAGTTGGGTTTTAGTTTTATAACTTTTACTTTATTTTAATGTTCTAATAATCCATATCTATAGTACTATCCATATTAAGTAATAATATAAATTCGAAAGTAAAATCCGGAGTCACACGTAATTTGTTCGATTTATGCCCTAACACGTGTGACTCCGGATTTTTAATTTGTCTGTCTGTGGTGTCTTGTTTATACCTTTTTAGTCGTAGTTGGGTTTTAGTTTTTATTACTTAATTTTTTTAGTACATGCAGACAAATAGACAAACAGACAAAAAAATCCAAAATCTTTATTTTCGGCATTCGAATCGTTCCCATACCTCGTAGCAATAACTTTTTTTCTATTCAATGTAGAGTTTTCTCAGTTTGCTACGATTTTATTATAATGTATAGGTATAAGAAGATTATAGATATCCTGATCGTTGTACATAATTGGTTAGTTAAATGTGGCCACCGCTATTGCGCTTTTGTGAGGGTCAAAGTGAGTGTTGTCGTGTCGTGCTGTAATAGTAGCAGTAGAGTAGGTGCGGTCTACCGCAACACTCATGATTTTCAATGTCAAAAGCACGTGTCAGTTCAGTGAAACATTTGTACTTAACTGTGCCAGGTGCCTCGACTTAAGTATGACTTAATGTCGACACCACTAGGAGTCGGGAGCAGGGTCCAAGCTACCGCGGTGGTTAGGGCTGCAGAGACAGGAACCTCCTCACAATGCGAGCCGTATCGAGGAGTACTGCCTTCTGGTCAGGCCCTTGATCCAACCGCCTAACGAGAGCCTCGAGAGATGTTGGTGGAGGCTTTCGGCCATCAGGCCATTGTCCGTTACGACAATCGGCACAATGATAGCCGAGCTCACATTCCACAATATCGACAACCTGTGCCTGTGCCTGTGACTCGCCGTTAGCTAATATTTTTTTTTTTTTTGTCTTTTACATTGCTTGGGACCCTAGGGTCCCGGACCTTTGGAAGGTGTACGAGGGGCCGAAGCCAACTCGCAGAGGCCTCTTAAACAAATTTAAATGGAATGAGGCACCGCAACCGACGATTATCCTCGTATGCAAGTGCACCCAAGGACAATCCCCGATTGGTGTAGAACTATTGCAGAATATGGAAACAAATATGCTGGATAAAAGTACACTGGTAACCTAGAACTATGGAAGGATTATGTCCCCCGCCTGATCAATATTATGCTATACAAGGATAAAATGGCAGGGGTTGACTTGCACGCTCAATAATGGACCCCCGAAAACAGTCGCTACCACATAGTGACGTAGCGACAAGGGGACAACACTTCCTGAGGTGCTTGAGGGGTGGAGAGGTATTTCACGATTTTTAGAACAATCCCAGAGTCCGGAAGATGGTTATTTAAATTATTATTATTCGTAGCCCTCCTGCAACATCACCATGTTAACGATGAGCGGCTAAAACGATCGTCGCAGTATTATTGGAATAATTTACCTAATTGTTTCAATTAAAGTGTGGTGGCCGGCGTGGCAGTCGATGTCGTAGCGAGGCGAAGCGTTAGGTAGCGGCAGGTAGGCACCGGTCGGAAGTATTTATGTAAATGGCACAAGGTCGGCGGAAGCGAGCTCTTCGCGAAGGCGTGGCCAACAGCCTCCTGCGCGCTACTCTCGCTCTACATACGCTCGCGAATTCGCGCCGCTTACCGGACAGCGTAGACCGGCCAGCGTATCGCGTAGACCGGACAGCGTAGACCGGACAGCGTAGACCGGACAGCGCAGACCGGACAGCGCAGACCGGGCACACAGGGTCTACACCACACCGCACTTCGCCACCAACCCCACGCGCTGTTTCAACGACGATGTTGAACAATTCGTTGAACGTATGTCATTTATCTCGACACGTTTGAAATACTTAGATCCTTCAATCATCAATCAATGCAAACCATAGAAAAAATTATTTTATCTATGATGCAAACAGCAATTTCAAGGTACCTACCGGATAAGCATCTTCACTCATCGAATAGCGCGGTCTAGAAGCAAGTTTGCAAAAGAGTTTTTTCACGAAGTGATCACTAAGTAGGTATAGGACCCTGTTAAGGAAATATATTTGAAAATTCATTCGCTAATGGGGCCAAGTATGAATGAAAGTTAGTATGGAAGTTCGTCACTTTCGCCGATTGGAAATCCTGTCAGGCTTGTTATCATGATATAGCATCTCCCGAGCCTTCGTCGTTATCATGATATGGCATCTCCCGAGCCACCGTCATCATCATGATATAGCATCTCCCGAGCCTTCGTCGTTATCATGATATGGCATCTCCCGAGCCACCGTCATCATCATGATATAGCATCTCCCGAGCCTTCGTCGTTATCATGATATGGCATCTCCCGAGCCACCGTCATCATCATGATATAGCATCTCCCGAGCCTTCGTCGTTATCATGATATGGCATCTCCCGAGCCACCGTCATCATCATGATATAGCATCTCCCGAGCCGCCGTCGTTATCATAATATAGCAACTCCCGAGACACAGTCGTTATCATTATATGGCATCTCCCGAGCCACAGACGTCTTCATGATATAGCATCTCCAGAGCGTTCGTCGTTATCATGATGTAGCATCTTCCAAGCCGCCGTCGTTATCATAATAATAATATAGCATCTCCCGAGCCGTCGTCGTTATCATAATAATAATATAGCATCTCCCGAGCCGCCCTCGTTATCATAATAATTATAGCATCTCCCGAGCCGTCGTCGTCATCATAATATAGCATCTCCCGAGCCACTGTCGTCATCATAATATAGCATCTCCCGAGCCACAGTAGTCATCATGATATGGCATCTCCCGAGCCACAGTCGTCATCATGATATGGCATCTCCCGAGCCACAGTCGTCATCATGATATGGCATCTCCCGAGCCACAGTCGTCATCATGATATGGCATCTCCCGAGCCACAGTCGTCATCATGATATGGCATCTCCCGAGCCACAGTCGTCATCATGATATGGCATCTCCCGAGCCACAGTCGTCATCATGATATGGCATCTCCCGAGCCACAGTCGTCATCATGATATGGCATCTCCCGAGCCACAGTCGTCATCATGATATGGCATCTCCCGAGCCACAGTCGTCAACATGATATGGCATCTCCCGAGCCACAGTCGTCATCATGATATGGCATCGCCCGAGCCACAGTCGTCATCATGATATGGCATCTCCCGAGCCACAGGCGTCATCATGATATGGCATCTCCCGAGCCACAGTCGTCATCATAATATAGCATCTCCCGAGCCACAGTCGTCATCATAATATAGCATCTCCCGAGCCACAGTCGTCATCATGATATGGCATCTCCCGAGCCACAGCAGTCGTCATCATAATATAGCATCTCCCGAGCCACAGTCGTCATCATGATATGGCATCTCCCGAGCCACAGTCGTCATCATGATATGGCATCTCCCGAGCCACAGTCGTCATCATGATATGGCATCTCCCGAGCCACAGTCGTCAACATGATATGGCATCTCCCGAGCCACAGTCGTCATCATGATATGGCATCTCCCGAGCCACAGTCGTCATCATGATATGGCATCTCCCGAGCCACAGTCGTCATCATGATATGGCATCTCCCGAGCCACAGTCGTCATCATAATCTAGCATCTCCCGAGCCACTGTCGTCATCATAATCTAGCATCTCCCGAGCCACTGTCGTCATCATGATATAGCATCTCCAGAGCGTTCGTCGTTATCATGATGCAACCATCTCCCGAGCCGCCGCGCCCTCGTCCCCGGAAAGGTAGCTTCATGAATAGTGTAATGTAACCAGCCCACACGCACGGCTCACCGGTATTTTATATGGGACCACGTCTGAAGCATGTCCTACCAAACAAAAATCATCAAAATCGATTCATATTTGGCGGAGTAATAGCGCGTTATTAATTACCTACTCTAGATCAGAAATCATTTATTTTGCTATGAATGTGGGTACAAAATACGATGTAAACATTGTAAAAGCAGTTCCAACACACTCAACTAACGGCATGCAAAAGTAACCCTCGTGTCGAGTAGTCCTCGCTTAGTGCATGGTAAAACGTTGTATGATACACGTGCGTAAGATGATTTCCGACTCGCGTAAGCCGACGCGAGTCGGAAATCATCTTACGCACGTGTATCATACAACGTTTTACCATGCACTATATATACACTCGCCTACTTTCCGCACTTATATCATAAAAATAACTATTTTGTGTTCGGTGCGTGTGCCTCAGTTTCTACAAGTTAGGTAGACCTGCGACCGCTGGGCGGTGGCCTCCTGCCGGCACCGGTCTCTCGATGGTATTGGTAGTACGCGCACGCCCGACTCGTACCGTAGTCACGAATATATTCGCAAACTGCGGCTGGCGTCCTCCACCAGTGCCTTGTACTTATTGCTAAACGTGTCTGGTATGTGGTCGCGCAGGATTAGCGAGTGTGGCAGACTCGCTATGACGCGCTGCGCAAGTGGCGTGTGAAAGCCCGGCGCGCGCGGGTCGCACGCCGCCGTAGGCTCCATCATGAACGTAATAAGTTATTTATTTTATTTTAAGGCACCAAGTCCCAATATACAAATTATTACGAACTAATAAAATAAATACATTCATTACCATTCCTTCATTCATTGACATTCAAATAAAATCATAAAATAAAATAAGTAGGTACATTACAATTCATTAGGTCATTCATACATTAAAATTCAAAATTGGTTTAAAATGAAAGTTCAAAATTCCATAATTATTAAGGCTGCGTTGCGCGACGAATCGCGCCAGTGTGTAAGAGCCTTTATCACATATTACCGTTAATACCCACATTTCATTCATTTTACATTTCACTACAAGTAAAAACGTTACAATTGGAATGTTTTCGAGTCTTCACGATTGCGCGCTTATAACATATCTGTTAAATATAATATCATTGCATAATACTAAGTGTCGACCTTTTAAATTTTGTCCACAGCTGGCATATGTAAAAACAGAGGCAATAGGCACGGAACAGCGTCTTTTTAACACACGTGCTACAAAGGTAATGTACACAGTGTATCGTTTTAGTTTTTTTACCTTAACAAGCATTTGCTTATTCATCGATCACTTGTTTACATTTACTGAATAAGCTATCGCAACCACCACAAGTCACCTACTTTATGTGTACATCAATGATATTATTAATATAATATCATTGGTGTACATAATAATGTTTTTCCCAGGAATGTTACGGATATCCGCATCCGCAACTGCGGAGCTTCCACATCGATTTGGACATCTGCATCCGCATCCGCATCCGCAACAATAATGCGGATGCGGATGTAGCACAGTTCGCGACAAGAAAGAAAATAGCGGGGCCGGCGGCGGCGACTGGCGCGTGCCCTACACACGTGGCCAATAGGAGCGTAGATTTCATTCGATGACAACATTGTTTCTCGTAAATTAGTCATAACGTGTTTAGTTACGCTTATTGAACATTTACACAAACAAATAAAATTTTAGTTTTCGAGTGTTATTGTGAAATTGTGAATATACAGTAAGCATTGTGTGTTAAGCGAGATTTCTGCAGCTGATAGATTTTTTTAAAAGTTAATTTACAATGCCACCACCGGCGCATAGTGACATTTGGAAAAAATAACTTAACATCCTGATCCGCATCCGCACCCGCGGATGTGAGCCTTCAAATATCCGTATCCGCATCCGCTGATGTGAAAAAAATCTGCATCCGTAACATTCCTGGACTTTTCCTAATAAATCGGTTACTACTGGATCAAACAGTCCTGAAAGCCTCGCAGATCCGAAGTGTTACTATAATGTATAATACTAGTAGCTTGACATTAGGCAGTGGCGGCGGGGCGTGGGTCGTGTTGCCCCAAGCCGCAGAGCACGTCACACCACGCACAACTAACTGCGAGCCATTTGCTGACACAATGTCTGAGTTGTCGCAAACAACCGGGCACCCGGCTGTTGTTTGCCATCACTTACCCGCCGCCCCCGGTTGGTGAGGGCACATTGCCGCTTTATATTTACTGTTTACTATTTTTTTTGCAAATGTTCGGAAGTTATTTATTGTCATGCCAGTGAGGGCTGGAGGATTAATTTGAACCGAGTGATGTATCGGCGAGCGAGTGTCCCTCGGCTCCACCAGGACATATCGCACACGTGGACACACATACACAGCCACAAACCGGTCACATCCATTCGCCGTACTACTCACTAGCTGCACTTGCTACTGGGTGTGGGTAGGTGTCGTCGTGGCCAGATCTATGAAATGAAATAGAATAACGACCGCTGCCTGGTCACATCATTACTGAATGAAAAGACTTAAAAGTAAAATGTTCGAACTTTTTTGACTTTTATACTATCTCCTTTTTGTCAAGATACAACTCTTCCGTAATGGTACCCCGTGATGGGTCGGTAATCTGTCACGACCGGGGAGAGATGAAGCGAAGGACCAACGGCTTTACGTACTCTTCAGCACGGAGGGGTCGAAATCGGTTACCTATCTTGGATGGGTCCACTCTCCATGGACTTACCTCAGGAAGCGCAGTATAATCTCGCAGAACTGTCGGTCCACGCGACTGTAAGCCACGAGTCCGTGCATCTATCTCTATTATACATATAATACTGTATAGCGGTGTTACTTATAGTGTGCTCCGCGGAGCCAGTGTGCTCCGCGGAGTCCCTGGGCTCCGCATAGCCTCTGTGGGGGCTCCGCGAAAATACTGGCTCATTTGTGACCAGCCCCCACAGAGGCTTGCGAAGCCAAGCTTCCTCAAGAACTAATTTTATATTTGGCGGCATTTGTTTTTTAATTGGGATCTTTGGATTTATTTGATAGTTTCAAATACAGTTCCTTCCTATGCGGTAGTATTTCCAGTGTTTTCATTTATTGTCGTCTGCGCATTGTATTTCGGTTGGTTTGAAGATCGGTGGATCAGCAGTCGACGATAAGGGGAGTTTTGCGACAAAATATCTTCCTACTGGAATATGTGGAGCAGCGCCTCCGTGACAAACAAGTCGCGATCGCGAGCCTTCCAGGGCGACGCTGAATAATGGCCCGCCTCGATTGTGAGCAAACGAGGGCGGCCCCTTCCCCGCCCCGGGCTTCCCGGATTATTTATTTACCGACACTTTTTTGCCGTCTACAGATCCAGAGACGATAACTGTAAACAGGATTTACCGCAGCGTTTTTACATTGGCAATTATATTGGCAGTATGCGAGACACTTTGTGTATAAAAACCCTCAGTGGGCTCTGTACATTAGGGTGGAGTGAAACCGACAAAAAAAATTTTTTTTTTTTTTTCTTTTCTCCTGTGTCATTAATAGTTGACCCTATAGCATAGAATTAAGTATAAAAAATATCAGGAGCGTAGGACTTCATCTTCAGGTGGCGCACGGAGGATAGATAAACATAAAATTCAGGTTATACTACATACTACAACCCGCTATTAAGAAGTGTTTTAACTATTTTCACTGTCATTATGTGGTTTTATTGCGTTCATAATAGCTTACAACTACATAGATACTTGTTATTTACCCATAATTTCGATCAGATTTTTCACAGGAAAGCTTCAAATTCAAGCCAATTTCACGAAAATTCAGTACATGTTCATCATTACATGTCCATCGGACAATCGTATAGTAGTAGACCAAGAGCGACGTCAGGACGAAGAAGTTGCTACCGCTAACACTATTGTTTGTGTTCACCTGCTTCGTCACCTCTGGATCAATTTGACTTTCAAAAGTGCCTATTGATGGCATAATTGTAATAAATGATTTGACTTTGACTGAACCAGATTCGATCTTACTTCAGCTTGGAATGGATGTCAAAAAAACATAAATAAGTAGTTACATAACCGTGTGCAAGGATATTATGGTTACCTATTCTCTCCGTTCCACTTCCGGAGATATGACATACTTTTTTTCTGCAAAACCATATAAGTTGCCGATTTGCCTACCAGATTGTATCCTATGATATATTATTTATGCATGATATTGCCTATTAGAAGCCATTTCAAACAAAAAACATTACCCTCCTTCTGGGGCAGTCGGGTAAAAAACCGACACTTTAAAATTAAATATAGGAAAAAATGTTCATCCTCAACATCCCTGGTATGCAGTACCCCCGGGGGCCCGGGCCGGACGCTGTGAATGCTGAGCGAGTGATCTATCTTGAAGATAGATCTTGCGGAGTGAAGGCTGCGCGGCTGCGGTGAGATCATCACACTGACAGAGCAAGGATGCGGTCGCTGTCATACTGAGCGTATCATTGAGGAAATAATCAGTTAAGTACCTTATTACTCGTATTAATTGTTAATGTCTTCCTAAACATTAAATATGTTATCATAATTAAACTCAGCCTTATAAAGTCCAAGGTTAATTTAAATTGGATCTTATTATGTTATCCGTAGATGGAGGATCAACCGATTTAAGATGGAGGAGCTTTAGGTAAGTATCTCAATAGTAACGGTAGACACGGAGAGTACTTACAGGAAGTGCAGGTGGTGCAGGTCGCGCAGAGCGTGTGCGGGCAGGCGGCGCAGCGCGCAGCGGTCCAGCCACAGCCGCGCCAGCGCCGCGCCGCCCAGCGCGCCGCCCGCCACAGACTCCAGCCGGTTCATCGACAGGTTCCTGCGCACACAACCAACACGTTCATACTTCATACACTCAGCGGCGGCGGCGGCGGCGGCGGTCCGACTGCTCCGACAGATTCTGTCCCAAGCGCGCATTTTAAGGAATCGCATTCGCGTGACTGTTTCTTTGATTTTAGAAATATGCAGGTTTGAGTTGTATGTAGGTATAGCCCAACAAGCAAAGTAATCCTGGAATTCGATTTTATAATGCTACGTGGACTTATAAAACTCCGATGATAGTTTTGGTGGTTGCTACTGCACTTTTAACTGCATAAATACATGCTGTTTTTACTCAAGTACGTTTAATCCTATAATTTGTACTTATATCGATATATGTATAGGATCATATTTCCTGACAAATATAGATCAAGACTCCTATAAAAGCATGACACAAGTGTAACTGCACTCAGGAGTAATTACTCCGGTAACTCAGACTTATATGCGCAATATAACATCTGCGAGCCATTTAAATCGTAATACTCCTGTAGGAGCATGTACCAGGAAGATATGCACTGAGGAGGACTCTTGTTATTTTTACTTATAAACATATATAAGCTAATATTTTATGACCAATTTAAGTAAATTAAAGTAAAATTGCTGTAAATCATTTATTTATCTGGTTTGGTTTTACATAAACTTAAAAGTAAGTGTTATATGAATGACATATCCACGTTTTAAAAATAATAAATCACCAAGATTATAACAGCACTCGGTAGGATAAAATGTTCTCTAAGAAAATGGCAGCTGCCTTCACAATATTGATTTGATATTAATTAATACTAAAATGAAAATAAGCAAATTTCAAGAGGCGCTTTAAATTTTTTATCAAAACCATGATAGATTTCACAGAAAATTCACATTCCCCTACGAATAAGCTATAAGACTAACAATTTGACAACAATAAGATTTTGTTTTTCTACTAAGATTGACAATAATAAATTCTGATTCATATAAATACAAGATGTTAAAATATTTTTTTACAGAGCACAACATTGTTAGCATAGTTCGACTGTTCTCAATATATTATAGAAGCATTTCTAGGCGCGTATTAATCTCATTTTTTACTATTTTTACTATAACTTACTTTTATTGAGATTTACAGGAGTGGCATTGACGTAACTCAATTACAGGAGGATTAAAGGCGTATATGGCATTTCAGCGGTCTAATATAAATACGTTATAAGTAAAAGTAGACTTATAAAGTGGGCCCTTTTCGAGACTTATATGCGGATATAAGTCTCATATAGTCTTGGATAATTATAGTGGTTCTAGGATACTTTAAAAACCACTTTTTGCTAGTTGGGAGGTGTTTATGAGGGGTCTCCCTTGTTTTACCGAAAAGAAATTGCCAAATTATCACTTCCCAAACAAATTTTCGCATAATTTCATTTGCCAAATTATTACTTAGCAAAAAATCTCTTCACAAATAATTGTAACGCAAACCTAATGTTTGGCAAGTGAACGTTTAAACAATAACTTGTTTACCAAATAGTACTTTTACCAATTTTTATGTAGTCAAACATTTCAGTTGGCGCAAAATAAAATTTGCCAAATGTTTAGTATCGTCAGTTTCGGGTAGCCTGTTTTTTTTCTATATAATCTAGTCGTTTCTGGCCGTAGGAGGTCACAGTTTTTAACCTAACCTAAACATTTTTTTTAAAATAATTAACCTCATCTAAGTAGTTCGGTTCTCGATAGCCTACTAAAAATAATCTCTTTTTTTCTATATAATCTAGTCGTTTCTGGCACTCGCCGGCCGCTGCATCGGCACCGCTCGCTTCGCTCGCTCGGCTCGTGCGTAGTAGGTCACAGTTTTAACCTAACCTAACCTAACAAATCATTTGACCAAACGTTTATTATCTAAAGATTGTTTGCTGTTATAAATCATTTGATTAAAGACCAAATGCCTAAATGACATTATCCTTGATAATATTCTGCCAAGTAAAAATTTGACCAAATGAAAATGTGCGTATTAAAATCCTTCCAAACGAAGCATGTTCTACATGTTGTCCATAGGCCGCCCTAGGTGCCGCGCACAGAGCCATACAAACACAAAATAACTTTAGGAACCAGAAACACAAAAAAATATATAAGAATGGGATGTTTGTGCTCGATCAACAGGAGCTTCGAGCGTGGGCGGGATACGCTCGACCGCCGATAAACGACATCTACCATGTGGCCGAACTAATGCCAGCAGTAATCTCATGGGGCCTCACAGGAGCTATGTTCATTGTGGGTGGTCCCATGGCACTCCACGCAGCTTGTGTTAAGCACCAACAAAGAGCTTAGTTACAGCTCAGCACATGATTATTTAGTTTAGTTAGACTGTTGCGGCGCTGAGTTTGAGTTTGTTTTTTTCTTACATAGGTACTTCCTTACTTACTTTCGTCGTTGAACTTATCATTATGAACAACTTTTCACATGGGATTGACCCTGAAATGGCGATATTAAAAATCAGCTGCTCCATCATAGAATACAATGTTGTCGATTGTTATGTGAACATAAATAACAAAGTGAACATAAATGTAAAGCAGAATGGAGCAGTTCATTTTTTTGTCGTGTCTAACGAGTCCTTATACAAAACATGGTTCACGGAGATACAAGCCGAGTCCTTCTGCAGAAACAATAAATCGCGCGGCTGGACGTGAATGATTGTAATGTGCCCGACCAAGCTTTACCGATAATGTGTGGAGCGCGAACGTGTCATCGGGCGACACATGCCGCAGTCTTTACGTGTGTTCGGAGCAGAAGAACGCGGTCTGTCCACTCCATTAATATGCGGCACAGTGAACAAGTGCCCTGTGCACCACGCAGTGGGGACATTAGATAGGCATATATGTATGTAGACTGATATTCATTACATAAAAAAACTTTTTACAAAAAAAAAAATAACCGACTTCAAAAAAATTACACTAAAAAAGTGAAAAATAACTTTAATTTCGGAAGTCGGTGTCTTTGCTTTTCAATTTTCGTTTTTTGCCACCGACTTCCGAAATTAAAGTTATTTTTCACTTTTTTAGTGTAAGTAATTTTTTTGTAGTCGGTTGTTTTTTTTTTTGTAAAATGTTTTTATTTTCAACTTTTTAGTTGTGGTACCTACCCCACACAAATTCGAATACCACTACTTGCTATGTAAATAACAGTGAAAGAGTGAAATAATTATATCATCTACATACGCAAAGTGGGAAAAATACGTAATTATTGAAGCTAACTCAAAAACTACGCAAGCAAAATTAATAAAATTTATACAGGACCACCTTTGAAGCATGATCTACCAAACAAAAAATCAAAATCAACAAAGAATCATCAAAATTCATAATTGGCGGAGTAATCGCGTAACACAAATAAAAAAAAAAAATTTTTTTGAAGAAGTCGTTTAAAAGGCTAGGCTTTTGATGAAGCTTGTGCCCGAGCCCGTCAGGGTCCATAATGATCTGATTATTGCGTATTTCCCTTTCCGTGTTCAACTGGCGACACCGGTCTCGCGAAATCCACACGCTTTTGTTTTACTACGGAATCCTACGATCCCGTGTTCAATTCGCGTCAACCGAGCACGCCTTTGTGATCAAGTGGCGCTGGGTAAGGTTTAACAAAATCGTGTGCAGTTGAACTGAACACTTTTTTGACTTGACTCTTAGACTGTTTGAGTCTTCAAAAGCGTGTTGAATCAGCGACGGTATTATTCTATAGTAGACAGTAGGTTGTATTATTAACTCAATATGATTTCAATGAAATATTACAAACAATACAATTAATGAAACATTTATTATCAGCACAAAAATAACAAAAAAAACACCGACAAGACAACTATTTTGCGGAACGTTCGTTTTGGTCTATGTTCACAGCGATATTGTGTGCACGTTTCTTTTTAACAGGACGGCCGGACTGAATTCTACCACTGCTGGCTAATTGTTTTTGATGCCGTCTCGAAATAGATGTAGGTTGGACCTTTATTTTTCGTGAACGTCGTATTTTCTTATCATGCATGTATGAAACAATAGAGGAAGGAGTCTGCAATCGAGATAGTTCAGATGAATATTTTTTCAGTATTTGTGTGTTTACTGGATTTGGTTCTTCTTTAAGTACTTTGATTAGACTTCTTCTTTAAGTACTTTGGTTCTGCAAACCGTCTTTTCATAACCCAGTTAGAATTTGTTTGTTTTGAAAAACATTCCACAAATCTAGCACATTTTTCGTCGTATTCTCCGTCATAATGTAATAAGCACTGAACTTTACACTTATAACTGTCACTCGACTGTCCGTCATAGTTGAGTATTTCAAAATCTTTAGTGATTTCACTGAAAACCCTTTTAAACTCTTCCATTATGCACTATGTAAACAAAACATAACCTTGAACGCACAGTAACAAACTGCAATGAGAAGCGCGCGAATCCAACTTCGGGCGCTCTCGCCTGCTTCGGCCCGCACGATTTATCCCGAACATTTACGAACGCGCTAAATCAGTACGGATTTGTTTCGAATAGAAAGGTTAAAAAACTGTGTTCAATTCAATTACACACTGTTTTGTAAAACTTCTTTTAACGTTGCTTGATCACAAAAGCGTGCTCAGTTGACGCGAATTGAACACGGGATCGTAGGATTCCGTAGTAAAACAAAAGCGTGTGGATTTCGCGAGACCGGTGTCGCCAGTTGAACACGGAAAGGGAAATACGCCTGATTATTATTATTTTAAGTTACCACCCAAGTAGTGCCAAGTACACACTGTGTACACAATGCACAAAAAAAGACGGCGGCTCTCAAAAAAAGATCACGGGGTAGGGAAAACAAGTACCAAGTGGAGGCGCGATTGTCAAATTCGATTTTAGTAGTGTCAAAAAAAAAAAAAAGAATCGGCACCAATAGCTAATAATTCTCAACCGCATAGCTAATTAAATGACTCGGACCTATTCTGTTGTTCTCTGAGTGAGTTCACAAAGAATGCTTTATATGTAATAAGTTACAAAATTTTATAGGATAAGAGTTAGATGTACACTATCGCAATAAGTTACCCTGTAATAATGATGGATGTAAGTTGGAAATAAATAAATAAATTCTCATTCATTCATTTTCATTGTAATTTAATAAAGTTGATCCCACCAAAAACATTTTCATGTAAAATCTCGCCAAGACGAGACCAAATGGCTCGCACTGTCAAAAAGTTATCAGATCAAGATGTCATGTAGGGCCAAGCTTCTAACTCTACACGCCCTAACTCTACAAGCCCTAACTTCACAAACTCTACACCTTAGTCAAAATATGGCTTGGCCGTTTCCGGTCCGATCTCATCTACATGAGAAATATTTAAGAAAATGAATGAATAATTAACTATTGTATAACAGCCAAAAAAAAAAAAACAAGAAAAGAAAAAATTGCTTTAAAGTTCTTTGCTTTTCAATTTTCGTTTTTTGCCACTGACTTCCGAAATTATAGTTATTTTTCACTTTTTTTGTATTTTTTTTGGAAGTGGGTTGTTTTTTTTTTTGTAAAATGTTTTTATTTTACAATTTTTTAGTAGTGGTACCTAACCCTCACAAATTCGCGCAGAGTATGTATTGTATGTATACTCACAGCTCGCGCAGAGTATGTATTGTATGTATACTCACAGCTCGCGCAGAGTATGTATTGTATGTATACTCACAGCTCGCGCAGAGTATGTATTGTATGTATACTCACAGCTCGCGCAGAGTATGTATTGTATGTATACTCACAGCTCGCGCAGAGTATGTATTGTATGTATACTCACAGCTCACGCAGAGTATGTATTGTATGTATACTCACAGCTCGCGCAGAGTATGTATTGTATGTATACTCACAGCTCGCGCAGAGTATGTATTGTATGTATACTCACAGCTCGCGCAGAGTATGTATTGTATGTATACTCACAGCTCGCGCAGAGTATGTATTGTATGTATACTCACAGCTCACGCAGAGTATGTATTGTATGTATACTCACAGCTCGCGCAGAGTATGTATTGTATGTATACTCACAGCTCACGCAGAGTATGTATTGTATGTATACTCACAGCTCACGCAGAGTATGTATTGTATGTATACTCACAGCTCGCGCAGAGTATGTATTGTATGTATACTCACAGCTCGCGCAGAGTATGTATTGTATGTATACTCACAGCTCGCGCAGAGTATGTATTGTATGTATACTCACAGCTCACGCAGAGTATGTATTGTATGTATACTCACAGCTCGCGCAGAGTATGTATTGTATGTATACTCACAGCTCGCGCAGGCCGGCGGCGGGCAGCAGCGCGTCGCGCGCTAGCGTGCTGATGTTGTTGTTGGACACGTCCCTGCAACAACAACATACGTCAGGCACCACATCACCGGGATAGAAGAATAAGAGCTACAGATTGCTTAATATGTTTGTTACAATTACCAGCCACAAACAAACAGACGGATTTAAGCCATACTTTATGGTTTCTTTGAAGTAATTTCGGTTCAGAATCTTAAAATAAAATGATAATAACCGCTAAAGATTCAGTACTTCCGGAACATTCCACCAACATTTTCATAGTTTACCTTCATTATTACCGGACTACGGCGAAGTAAAAAGGAGGGTTATGATTTTGACCGGTATGTATGTACATCTGTTTACTCATAACTTCTAAACTAGGTAGGTACATACGAGGGGTGTTCAATAAAAAGTGAGAATAAGTATGACGCAATTATCTGTTATTAAATGTTATTTTATTTTTCGACGTATGTAGTCCCTACCTTTCAGGGTTGTATACTTCGTACTTATATCTTTTTTATAAAACTAAAATTCCCTTTCTAAAAAATTCTTCTTTCGAATCGCTTAAAAAATCGTGTACCTACGGCGGCGACTACTGCGCCATCATCTTCAAATTTCTGGCCCCTGAGATGTTCCTTTAACCGCGGAATCGGTAAACATCACTGGAGCAAGGTCCGGTGATTATGGAGGATGTTCCATCAATTCGAAGTCAGCTTCTTGAATGGTAGCCATCGCAACTCTGGACTTGTGCGCGGGGGCGTTATTTTGGTCAAACAAACAACAGAACACGTTCCGAAACGACGCAAACAAATGACTTCTTAATTTTTTTTAAAGAGGATTAATTGTTTTTTTCATTCATCATAAATGTCTGGGCTATGCCTGCCAGTCTTTTTTTTTCTTTCCAAGTAGAATATATCGCATTATCACTATTTATTGAACACCCCTCGTATAATCATAATTTGACAAATCTAACCATACACCTAATTTCACCTTATATGGATTAATAAAGTGGACCAATTTAAGTACTTGGGGCGCATGTAGACATTGAGAGGGAACGTAGTCAACTTAGGGCACTAGCGGTGGTCCGAGGTAATATGTTGGCCCGTAGATTCTCCCGTTGTATTGACCAAGGCAAGATCTATTCATGGCCCCCACATACAGACCCTGACAGAAGTCAGGGTCTGTATGCGGGGGCCAGCTACGTCAAAAGATCGCTAGATGCCTTACGCGTCCAATATACTTAATGTTTTTTTAAAGATGCTATTGGGACTGCCCTTTACTGTAGTGCATCAGAGATGTGAACGCAAAACCGAACTGACGGTTTCCACGCAGTCATACGCAAAAAAGTTGCTTCACCGATGCATCGAACGTGGAAATGAGTGGCGGAGAGTCCTTACTGCCTACTTGTTCTGAGGCATCTTGTGGAGAGGATGGTCAACTAGGTGGCTGATCTCTTGCTTCATCGTTCTCTGAGCAGCCTGCCGGTGTTGATTCTGTGTTCATTACTAACATTCGTTTTATGGTATTTTTTTCACCAACAAGATGGATTATGTTGTTGTCCGAAACTGAATAAATAAATAAAATTTAGAAAATTAAAGGTCAACTAAAAAAAAATGGTAAAACCATAAGAGCCATAAACCCCTAAAACTCAATATGTAGGTAATCATTTTTCATATTTTTTATGCAAAAAGTGAAAAAGTCCGCGCCTCCGACTCGTGGTAGGGCAAACAAGAAACACGTGGTGTCGCGATTGTCAAATTCGATTTTAGTTGTGTCAACGTAATTACTAAAGGATGATGCGACAAGGTGTCCCCACTGACACTGGTCAATAAGCACTAGACCATGAGTTATTCCATTCTAAGTTCACGGAAATAATTCTACCGCGGTGTCGCGTTGCGCCTGTCTGCGTTGATATTATTTAAACCGTGTGATGTCCCCTACAAAAACCGAACTGATGCTCTTCACAAAAAACAGGAAATTGGCGACACTACAACTATCACGATTCTTTGGAAAAACCCTAAAGCGTAATAACTGAAACCACCTATACCATAATTATACATGGGCCATGTCAAAAGAAATTAGATAAGTACTCAAAACTTTAAAGCGGCAACAGAAATGCATCATCTGTGAACATTTCAACTGTCTAACTATCACGGTTCATGAGATACAACCTCTTGACCGACGGACAGACAGACACCGGAGTTTAGTAATAGGGTCCCGTTTTACCCTTTGGGAACGGAACCCTAAAAACGTACCATGTAAACTTTTACCAAAACTGTTTTCTATTAGCGTACAGCTCGACCAAAGAGTACACAGTTACACACTTCATTGGTTTTAGTTGCCGTCCAAAAACGATATGCTACAAATAATATTTTTTTAAATAATGGAGCTCGTGCCTAAGTAATACCAGCCGCGGGATCGATTAATCAGGTTAAGCTACTGTTGCCGGGGTTGGTCCGTGGATCGATAACCATCTTAGCTCCTCCATGTCTCAGAAAGACGTTTGTCTCAGCTCTCGTGGATCTTTAACAGTCGTTACGGGTCGTCAGAAGCCCGAAAGTCTGACAAAAAGTCTTACCAAGGGGTATCTTGGGTTGTGGAGGTCAGATAGGCCGTCGCTCCATGTAAAATACTAATGATCAGCTGCATCCGGTTAGACTGAAAGCCGACCCTAACATAGTTGGGAAAAGGCTAGGCAGATTGATAGGTCATGACCCTTTGGGACGCGTTCAACCGGCGGGCTGGCCGCAGCCTAAGGGAACGCGCCCACACCGGTGCCCCGTAAACGGCCATGGACCGCACGACCCCCGCGTTGAGCCTCCGGCAGGAGGCGTTTGAACCCCCTAGATTGGGCAGGAGCCGCCCCGAGGCGGCCCCAGCCCGTTCCAGCCTGGGAGCCAAACGTCGGAAATGCTCCACGAAGTTCCACCGGCTGTCGAGGACGAGTCCTAGGTACAGGACGAGTCCTGGGTAGGTAGGCAGATTGATAGGTGTAAAAGTGGCGAATTTTCATTTTCATTTCGCTGCAATACATAGCTTGTCAAAATCAAAATCATAACCCTCCTTTGTTTTTACCGTAGTCGGGTTACTAGGCAAAAAGCCTGTGTCTTCGAAGCCAATGTTCCCTGAAATTGCACTGACATAAAACAATAGACGGGATATATACATGATTATAGGGCCCTGTTGGCACCCTTTAGGTACAGCATGCGGCACATTAAATAGACTCCATTTTATACATAACTAGCTGTGCCCCGCGGTTTCACCCGCGTAGGTCTCGATCCCGTGGGAATATAGGGATAAAATGTATCCTATGTCCTATTCCAGTTCATGGTCTACCCGTGCCGTGTGCCCATACCTGTGCCCATACTCTCCTCTCTAGAGTAGGGAACGTCGCGCTGGCGTCGAACGGTTCGCGTATTGCATTTTTATATTCATGATTACTTCGAAATTAAATGTCCGATTCGAATGAATTAAAAAGTATTTTGCTGCTACTTAAATACCCTTGATTTTAACTATTTATTTGAATAAGAATTAATATTATGTTGATAAAACTCCTTCGCAAATAATGCATTAGTTTCGAACAAATTTGATTACTATAAAAAATGGTTATAGGGAGTCAATATTAAAAGATAGACATGCCGTCGCGGACTTTTTTTTAGAACTTTTAAAGAGGAACAATTCCATCATGCATGATATTTGCGTAACTTAAACCGGTTACGCAGCGCACACAACAGAAGCTCTCAAAAAGGAATAATTTTTCCCGATTTTGCAACATTTTTCATTTTATGCTCCGTTCCTATTGGTCGTAGCGTGATGTTATATAGCCTATAGCCTTCCTCGATAAATGGATATAAAATAAAAATAAATAATAAATAATAAGTAATATAATAAATAATAAGTAATAAAAAGCAATGTTTATGGGTGTGTAAAGAAAGCTATGACCGAACAACAAATTAGGTTTTGCATTTAAATTAGACATATTGCTTAGCAATAAGGATTAAGCTTCCTTGAATTAACTATTTTATTTACCGCGCACTACACATAGGATAGCTATGAGCGTATTACAAATTTGGTTATGCATTTGAATAGGCTTTATTCCTTTGAGATAAGGCTTAAATTTCCTTAAATAAAATATCTTATTACCTTGTTAAGACGCGGTGGTTCTAATTTCAGTTAAAGAAAAGATTTTTTCATGAAAAATTAACGATGATGGAAATCGATTCAGAAGCCGATTCGGAGCAAACTACTTTCAGGTCTTGCGCTTATTCTGTTACACGTTGTATATATATATAAATAAATATATTAGTATAGAGTAAGTATAGATTATAGGGCCCTGTTGTCAGTCTTTATTTACGGCATACGGCACATTAAATAGACGGCATATACATAATTATAGGGCCCTGTTGGCACCCTTTAGAGAGGTACGCACCTCAAATAGACGACATATACCTACATAACAAGCTTCCGCCCGCGTGGTATGTCGATAAAAAGTAGCCTATGTCCTTTCTCGGGCTCTAGACTATCTGTGTACCAAATTTCATTTAAATCGGTTAAGTAGTTTTGGCGTGAAGCGCGACAGACAGGCAGACAGAGTAACTTTCGCATTTATAATATTAGTAAGGATTAACCGTATAGTTCGGAAGCGCCCCCAATTGGACCCCAACACAAAAACCTCCGCCGGCTCGGTAGCGGATCCAATTGGACCCCAGAATTACCACATACGACACCCTATCTCGATTATGGAAATATTTAATATGCTACCCATCAAATCTTATGAATGTGCGTTAATTATGAGAGTTGGATAAAAACTCATTATGTTTACGCCATTAAATCTTTCATATTCAGCGTGCAAGTTAATTAATGAACCTATATAAAATTCAAGACTGTAAATACCATAATCACCATTTTGATGACAGTGGTGGTCGAGGCTAAAAAACATAAAAATTGGTGATTTTGAACATCCATACCCCACCACAGGGGCAGTGAATAATACATCATTTAATTATTTGACGAATTCATCCATTGTTCAAGTTAAATAAATAGTGGTAATGAAGTTTTGTGTTATCCAAAGACGAAGTTTCGCGCCAATCGTGCGTGTTTTCATTTTTTCTTTTCACGAATATCACTCATACACATGCAGATACGATTTAAAATATGACAAATATTATTCGTGATATTATATACAACTAGAAAATGTCCAAATCTTAACATAATATACGAACACAGGTCCAATAACACGTATTATTCATTACCACTACTGAAAATGTTTTCAAAATCGCCGACCATTATACTTTTTTTTATTGTAATGATGTCCGAAAACGATTATGCCAAACGATTATTTTTTAAATTTCGTTCTTTTCGATTAATTAATATGTCGAATATAAGAAATCGATACTTGGAAATTGAAATAAAATTGTTTTACACAATAAATACATTAAGCACTGGTTAAATTAATAATTTATACTTTTCTAATGTTATTTTAATCGTTTTTCGGTTATTAGGATCACAGGACCTTATGGCCGGGCTAGGTACCTCATCTTTTGAATAAAATTTCGCGCCGGAATGTTTCTATAATTGAATTTAAAAACGGAATGCGCTCGCTGTTCAAAATTATTTTAATATATTGGACAATTATTTATTTTTTATACTCTTTTCTGATAGTTTGCTACAGAATGCCCAGTATACTTTTTAGGTAGGCGTAGGCTTAACAAAATTTTGTTTGGTAATGGTGATAAATGAATTCCGCAAACGCTAATATTTTATTTTAGTTGTATGAGCTTGGTAGTTTTTGTTTTTATTAGGTTACTTTAGTAGGTACTAGATTTTTTTTTTTTTTTGTGGGAGTTTCCCAACGAAATTTAAGAAACTGACTTGTCTTTGTCGGACCACGCACAAAAGGGTTCCGTAGTTGGGATGAACATATACGCATGCACATTGCACAGCATTAATTTTTCGGCTGCAAAAATAAGTTTGTATTTCTAGAAAAAACTACGAAAAACAAAGTTAACTCTGCAGTTGTAACCGAAAATAACCCATAATTCATTGTTGAAATACGGGTTATTTTCGGTTACAATGGGTTATTCACTTTAAAAAGCAGTCACTTATAAGCATCTTATCATTTTTATTATAAGATCCAACAATGCTACATGCTTATGTGAATAGATCTTTTTTTCGTCCCTCGATTGCATGTTGAGGAATGACACCCCTAATTATGTTTATCGTAAATTTACTAAACGATTTTTGGTGGTGTAAAGAATAAACCTTCTTCCAAATTTTCAACGATATAGTATAAATAGGTGTCCGAGTAAAATGCCTGTATGATATCTGAACCCATGGACGAACGGACGTGACGAAATAATTAAGAGGTCCTTTTTTACGGATTTTGGCTATCGAGTTTACAATCGATAGCGACTGATGTCTATGGTAATTTATTTAAAATACAATTATAATTTCATCTTATTGGGTATCAACACTATCACCCGAAAACCACACGACACACATGACAAAAACTTTTCGCAGCCGCCATCTTGGATTTACATTTTGACCTAACTATTGACTTTATCACCATCGCAAACTATGAAAACGACAGATATTAGGAAAAAAAAAAAATTGCAGCCACCATCTTGGATTTTCATTTTGACTAAATTCACACTTTCCCTTTCTTTCTCTTTTGCTATCAAATTAGAAGAAGACCGTCGCAAGTATGAACGCTTTTCCGAAAACTTTTTTTTTTAATTTTCTGGTTTGGCCCCCCAAAAGTGACTATTTGCAAAATCCATTTATTTACATTACACTTCCGTGTTTGGGTCACTAAAATGTATATGTGTACCAAATTTCAACCTAATCGGTCCAGTAGATTCGAAGCAAATTGGCTGTGACAGACAGACACAAGACTCGTGACATGAGTGATCCTATATGAGTTTCGTTTTTTCATTCGGTCGTACGGAACCCTAAAACGTTACACCACTTTCCACAGTGTACGTGTATGTACTTATTACTAAAATTAATTTAAAAAATAAAATAATTAATGAAAAATATACCAAAGAGTTTTTATTCAGTTTCTACAATTTTTAATCAAGTTTGATTATAACGAATATCGATTAGGCTGAGTGCAACATTTGAATCGAAATAGAAAAATTGGGTGAACGGTAAGCACTAAGAAGTGTCACGTCGCACCACAATTTTTGTTCATATTTGATCGTGTTTTTTATCTAGTATAAGTATGAATAATGGTAAAAGTAAGAATGCAGAAAGAATGATAATATCTTTATTTGGTCCTTTTGCATATTTTCAGCAAGAGAGAAGATTGTTTATGTACATATTTTCAGGGAATCTGAGTTGCCTACTTTTTGAATAGGGGTATTTATACCTATTTTATACAACTTTCGCAGTCGACTGACGCGGTTTGACCGACCTCAACATATAATTTATGATATTTACCACAAATTTATTGTATAAAATAGATGCGGTAAGATACTTTTTTTAATAAATTCGAATGCTGAAAGTTCATGTAAATTCCTGATTTTCATGACGGAATTCGCAACACCCCGTCGAGTTAGCTGATGTGTCACGTGTCAAAATCTTGTCGAGCAGAGAGGTTAAAGTAAGGATCCTTACCTACTCCTTAGTAACGATTATAGGCCTCTGTTGGCCCCCTTTAGATACGGCACCTCAAAAAGCGGCCAAGTACGAGTCGACTCGTACACTAGGGTCAGTTCCAATGACTATATAGACTCTTTGGTCAGTTCAGACCGCGACGTGAAGCGACGCGACGTTGCGCGCACTTTTTAACAATTATCGAACTTGGTGGGATGGAAGATTGGGTGCTCGGCTGCTCGGTATACTCGGTACCGAAAGCTTACCGAGCCCCTATTTCAACTGCTTACCGACGAATGAGGAAAAATGAAAGCAGTGCGGTATCGTTTCGGTATACCGAGCATAGTTTATCATTGAGTATATCGAAACGATACACTGCACCGACCAATGAGTAAACGGCCTTGTGACGGACAGCGGAGCCTTGGTAATAGGGTCCCGTTGATACCCTTTGGGTACGGAACCCTCAAAATTACCTAGTGGCAACATTGAGTCATGAGACCAGCGCTATTTGTTGCCTGAGGACGCCGAATTGGATCACACCCCTGCTCCTACCTGTCGAGGCGCTCTTGTAATAGTGCTGCCCCAGATACCTCCGATAACGTGTCTGGTAAATAGCCAGTGTGTCGGATAGCACATTGTTGGCATTGGCAGTGAGTGTGTAGTCTGTGTAGGTGGCCGGTGTGAGAGGCGCGCGGCGTGCGGTTGTGCCGCAGGGAGCCGTTAACGACCTTCGCGTTGCTCGTTATTGGCGTCATCCATCATCGAGCCCGCGGTCGCCGACACGACTCCCCACACTCCACCTCCCTCACCCCAGACCGCCCCCCTCGCCTACTCATTCACAATGCCGCGGCGGCAGGCCGGGAGCGCGACACGTTGTTGCCGGAATGTTGACGACAAAGGACAGCGATGCCGATGATCGAAATTCTAAAGTGAATTCGTATGTACAACAATAACAGAGCAAAACAGTCTTATTTTTTTTCTGGTACATTCCACGGAATCAACCTTCAACATCCTCCTTCCGTGTCTGCTGTTGTAGTGTGCAGGACAAAAATCCCCCCACCACACTGGATCATGACCACCGCCTGATACGGTGACTGCTCGACAGTTAGTGAAGGCAAGAGCGGATTCAGTGCTAACACAGCGAGCGACAGACACAGATGGTGTGTGCGACGAGTCGATAGCCGTGCACGCGGGGGCTCGGGCGCAGCGCGGCGCGCCGGGGCATCGCCCGCTCCGAGCGGCCCACCGCGAGTCTCGCGCCCTCGCCAGTTGCCACCACCTCGCGTCCTGAATTTATATATCACCGCTGGCGTTACCCGATAAATAACATCTCGTTATCCTTGATGTAAACTTACAATAGCCTTTGACCGGAATATGACGATGACAAGTTAGCTGTACGCGTCCCCGTATGGCTAAGTGAATATGACAGGTATCACGAGCCGTAAATGGGTGGGCGCGGGCGCGGGTGCTGCGACTGCGCGACCTCGACTCGCCGGTGAATGGACCGCGCACTGTGCAGAGCTGCACTCGCAACTGCTCGCTACGCATGCCGCCAGTAATGCATCTTTAAATTTAAAATGGCCTGTCATCCAATTCACGAACACGTACAAGTAAGTACCGGTTTCTTCTGGCCGCGGGACCTTCACCCCGATTCACAAAGCTTGTTGCTTTGGGAGTTTTTTATGACGGGGATACTGCTTCCATCATAGCCCATAGTTTCCAACACTTGGTGACTCTGTGAGGAGGACAGAAGCGCTCGTCACGTCTCTACCAGTACCTACCATGCGAGGAGTGCGCGTTATGTATGTCTTGGTCTTATGACTAGAATTAGTTCATGGTTAGATTATTGTTATTTTGTTGAAACACAAACTGTGACTCGGCATCAGATGATAATAGGTAGGTCTGTATGGATCATAGACTTTTGAGCTGGTGTATTGTTTGTTTGTGTTGTGTTTGTGTCACATTTGCATCGCTGTGCACACGAGGACGGCGGCGTGCGCGGCCAGGTGCCCGGCGACCTCGCGCGCTTGCGTCACCGCACGCCCCGCTCCGCCGGCTGCTCCAAACACTTCACCGCACCACTTGCTAGCACATCTACAAGACACGCCATTATCATCGTCATCTACAGCCCGACTTCACCTACTGCCGGGGACCGGCCTCTCTTCGTCTGTGCCAATCTCCCTGCACCAGCGCGGCAGCGCCAAGCTACTGTACTGACATTCGTGTACCTAATTGAAGCATAATAGGTACTATGCTTACTTATGAGTATCACACAGTGTCGGCGGTGTGCGGCGTGCGGTGTGAGCGGTGAGCGCTTTTCGCTTACAATATAAACAAACCAAACCAATGTGTGTACTGACTAGGGCATGAATCTCGGAATCTCGGAATATCGCTATATCGGAATCTCGGAACGTAAGTTCCGATATTACAATTCCGATACTGAGTAATCCAATATCGGAATATCAATATCGGTTTTTTTTTTTCTATATTTTGAGTTTTAAACTAAACCTATATTTTAGATCCTTGTGTAGCGCCGAGCGCGACAGCGCGCTACCGAATTCCCGTTGCCAGCTCGCTAAGCATGCGATACAATAACAATAATAGTGTTATCTGTCTCAATCGGAACGGTCAATTCGGATTTTCCATCTGGAATTTCTCAGTAGCAGTCTAGAGTCTGGATTACAGCCCGATTGATGGCAATAGGCTTGTCCCCTTTTACATGGAACTCGAGCAAAACTGGTGAATGAAGTTTTAACAGTAACAGCCGCGGTAATAACAGTCTTGAGAATATGTTATTTTAAGTAACAGTTATGTTTTATTGTTATCTGTTATTTTTTAATATCTGTTATTTCTATCTGTTACGATAAATACGCGTCACTCCTAATTCATAGATCTTTGCCAGTCGTTACGGGTAGTCAGAAGTCCAGAAGTCTCAACCAGTCTTTGCAAGTTCCTTTGTTGTGGAAATCAGCTATGCAGTCGCTATATCTAAATAAATGAACTGGTATTCAGCTGTATCTGGTTAGACTGGAAGCCGACCTCAAGATACTTGTGAAAAAGCTAGATTGATCGAAATAACAAAAGTTACAAATTAAGTGCATGATAAAATGGGCAGTATGTTTATAATATTGAAAGGTTATCATAAAATAGTAAAAACAGTTATTACAGTGGGCATACTTATAACAAAACAACTAATGTTTGAACTAAAGTAAAGAATACGATTTAAAATGTTTTTTATTGCACTCAATCCAACCTCATACCGAATTTGTGCAATTTTTAAAGAAATAACGAAATTCCGATATTAATATCAGAATTCCGATATTGAGATCTAATATCGGAAATCAGTATCGGAATTGAAAAACTTCCGATATTACATGCCCTAGTACTGACTGAGTCATTGTAGCTCGACGTGCGAACTAATATAACGAGCGCTCACAACATTGTGGAGTGTTGGTGCGTCGTGTAAACATTTACTCAGCTGTAATGTGGCAGGCCGTGCGTTACGGTTACGCCTCGCTCAAACATGCAGGCGGGAGCTCACACTGCGGGAGCCGACAACCAAATGAACTCAAGCTTTCAAATTAATTAGCTTACGCTTAAATTTATTGGAAAACAACACAGCCAAAAACGCGGGGTGTACAAACTACAAAACCACGAAAACGATACCTATAATGAAAAATGTAAAAAACATCTGAGCTTGGATTTATTTTTTGACCTCACTATCGGCTTTAGCACCCGCAAAAACCATGAAAACTATAAAAAAAAAACAGAACCGCCATCTCTATCGAAAAAAATATTTAAAAAGTCGCAGCCGCCACCTTGGATTTGATTTGCCGCACTATCGGCTTTAGCACCCTCGAAACCTATTAAAACGACACCCGAGACGAAAAATTTGAAAAATTTCGCAGCCGCCGCCCGCCGCCCGCGCGCCGTCTTGGAATTTCATTTTGACCAAATTCACATTTTCTCTCTATCATGCAGTGTACTCGAAGGAATCTTGGGCTCCAGAGAGCAGCGAAGAACCTCTGAGTTAATTACTGACCGAAACGAGGGAGTTAAGACTGGAATCTCGAGTGTAGCGAGGGATTCCAGCTCGTCTAAGACTGAGATATCTTTATCCCTGAGGGGAATACCCTACTTTTCGCACCTACTGAAAAGAATGACCAGTTTGATTTTCGAATTAGTAGCTTATGAAACTTTTAACGAGAACTAGTAATAACCAGGGAATACCTAGTAAGTGCAGTTTCATACACAATTTTATTTCAACCTTTTTTGTTGGTCTGAGATTTCAACCCTATAACGCCCAAATTCAATATTCTAACGGGATACGCGCCACATCAACCGATCAGCTGTTGCAATGAGATGCCGCCTTTACCGCCATAGATATCTCACTTAGCTCGGTGCCATCTTAGTGCTGTCAAACTAAATTTTATTTAAGTTGTGTCAGATAGAGTCTATTTACCCGACTACGGCGAAGAAAAAAGGAGGGTTATGATTTTGACCGGTATGTATGTATGTATGTATGTATGTATGTATGTATGTATGTATGTATGTTCATCTGTTCCCTCCTATCTTCCAAACCACTTATCACAATTTGACAAATGAGGTATCGTTAGAAGCGTCGTGATTGTCCGCTGGTTATAGGCTATGTGAAGTCACATTAAATTAAAAATGGCGCCCTCTAGAGGCCATAAAGTGAGGAACTTAAAAAAAAAAATGGTTTAATCGTACCATGTTGGGTATCAAATGAAAGGCCTTAATGAGCACATTTCAAAAATATATATATTATAACCCCAAAAGAATTTAAAAAAATATAGTAATAAAAACTAAAACCCAACTACGACTTAAAAGGTATAAACAAGACACCACAGACAGACGAATTAACAATCCGGAGTCACACGTACTCGGTTCGATTTATGCCCTAACACGTGTGACTCCGGATTTTTAATTTGTCTGTCTGTGGTGTCTTGTTTATACCTTTTAAGTCGTAGTTGGGTTTTAGTTTTTATTACTATATTTTTTTCACAGTAAGTTTGGTCGTTTGATAGGACTTTTTAGTTTAGTTTAGAGAATTTTGTGACAAGAGAATCGGCACCATTGTAGAAACAGCGGTTTGGCGAATCTACTATGCACACCATAATCATCATAGGTATTCATATCATACCTCAGACCAACAAAAAAAGGTTTTTTTCTTGGTCTGAGTATCAAACTAGTAGGTAGTCATATTTCCGGGAAATATAACTTAGAGAAATATACTATTGATGATTTATACGACTTATGATTCATTATCATCACATGGTCACCATTACTCGTAAATGTGGTAAGGTTTTTTAGTAAATTTTGATACAATGTAATCCTGCCTTTACAGGGTTCCAGCAAAATTTCCAATGTGTCGCGTACGAATTTGTGTGTTACACTTTCTAGTGCGTTATGGTACAAATTTTGTGAGCCCCACCCAGATATGTTCCACGTGGGAGCGGGGGCTGTGGGCCAGCGGGCTGCGGGCTTCGGGGTGCTGCGCGGCTGTACGTGTTCAGGGGAACATCAATACACGCATTGAATCGAGCGCTGTTTTATTTATATGAGTAGTGCAGCGATGCACCGCGCGCCCTCTCTGCCTTCAGCGCTCCTCGGGGTCATGCGGGGGGCGGGGAGAGGGCAAGGCAGAGTGACCGGGACGCGGGGGGCAGGAGCTCCCGGATCCCTGCAACTAATTGCCCTCGTCCTAGCATTCAGTCTATAAATAGTGTGAAATAGATCCGCCACAGCACCGCGCACGGGTCACTGACTCGCTGAGTCGCTGACGTGCACCCGGCGACCATTGTCCACATCTGCGGCGACACTCCACTTATTTTAACTGCTTCCGGAAGTATCTATGACTAAACAGTGTCTAAGATTCAAATAAAAAACTTCATGAGGTGTTGGATGAAATTACAAACACCAAACGTGCCTGCACAGGTCAATGACCGACGATGTTTTAATTAAGAATCGTACCACGACCAACTTATAAATGTATATTTATAATGAGTCGACTGAAATCTGAAAATGATTAGAATTTATTTACAAGGCGCCCGCCGTTTTCTCTCAAATAATGTAATAATTTATTGGCATCGTAATTGAATCGTTACATTACATAAAGCTGATGTTATTTACGGGCGGAGCGTGTAATGCGGCGGCGTGTGACGTCACGCGCCCGCCGAGCAGGCAGATCGCGGCTGATTGATGGCGCGTGAACTGCTGACACAGCGCGTGAGCGCCACGCGAACGCCCACCATACTCCGCGCTCGTTAGCATCCTCACTCGTCGACACCAGCGACTCTGGGTGGTGGTGACGAACCCTGCTAACACTGGACTAGAAGTCGGTTTTTTTTTTGTTTGTAAGTCGGTTGTTTTTTTTTTTTGTAAAAAGTTTTTATTTGTCACTTTTTAGTTGTGGTACCCAACCCCACACAAATTCGAATACCACTATCTGCTATGTAATTAACAGTGACGGAGTCACATAGAACAACGTCTAGGTAGACTAAGTAGGAAAAAAACCTAATATTGCAGCTAACTTAAAAACCACGCAAGCAAAGTAAATAAAAATGTTATGGGACCACCTCTGAAGCATGAACTACCAAACAAAAAAAGAACCATCAAAATCGATCCATAATTGGCGGAGTAATCGCGTAAAAAACCTACAGACGAATTGAGAACTTCCTCCTTTTTGAAGAAGTCGGTTAAAAAGTGCAACGCGCCTAAAGAAGTTTTCACTTTAAAAACACTTCCCATAGATTTGTTTCATGAAAACCACAAGCAAAACAATAATTTCAAACTACTGTGTTTTTTATTTCATGAGTATTTTGACTAATCCATACCAATATTATAAATTCGAAAGTAACTCTGTCTGTCTATCTGTATGTCCTTTTCACGCCTAAACCACTGAACGGATTTCGACAGGAGATAGATGACACCCTGCAGACGTAGTATGGCGCTTTCTATCTCTACGAAGAATAGACATACCTAGCTTTTTCTATACAAAGTGACAGTTCGTTTCTTCATTTTTGACATCCACCGTAGAAATTAGAAACATTTCTATCTCATCATAATCTGTCATTTTGTCTTTCATTTCTAACGGTCTTTGTCTACGTCTTTTTGTAGGTAGACTATTTCGGAAGAAAGTTTTCTATCTTTACTGTCAAAAACACACTGACAACCGATAAATCCTATGACAAAACCGACAAAACAAAGAATTCTGAGTCAAATTATGTAAAAGAGTGAATTTCGTAAAGAGTGCAGTTGACTCTTTCTACTTTGTCAGACGTAGGTACTGTCTACAGGAAACGTAATTTTCGTCTACTCTTCCGGCGACAAAACGGTGCTCATGCTACGCCTGCTGGGAAAGGACATAGGCTACTTTTTATCGACATACCGCGCGGGGGAAGCCGCGGACGGAAGCTAGTCTTAAATAAAATATACAATCTAACACTAACATTATGTACCTGCAAGTATACAAAGGGATAAAAATAAATTATAATGGAAGAGGTCGTGGGCATCAAAAAATTCGTCCGCATCGCTGTCAGTGGGGTAACTGCCCAACAGGCTGGCAGCATTGCCATGTTGGATGGCAATGCTGATTCTTTGACCTAAAAATTGGCCAGCCCTCTGGTCACGTGAAGAGTCGACCAACCGCTAGGCGATGTCCCGAAATACTCAATGAGCACTCGGACCCCACAGCCCTAGTGTTTCACCCATATCCCCAAACGGCTCACAAATATAACTACCAATAACGTTATTATTATCGGCGCAGTTTTTTTCGCCGTCTCTTCGCAAGAGTTGTGCAATGCATGGTCTTATACAGAGCGCCTATGTGGTTGTTCCAACGCCGTGACCTCTCGTACTTGTAATCGCTGATTGCGTTGATGTCTTTTATACTACATTTTTTTATTTTTTGGATTAGTTCATCTTTTCAACGACGAAAATGCCGCGATTGTTGTGTTGTCGCCGCGGCCTGGATCGGTGGCAGACATACAGACTCATTGACAGCGTGCGGAATTTGCTGTGACGTACACGTGGCGGCTACGATGAGACTCCCAGCTCGACACCGGGGTGCAGCCTCACAGAAAGCCACAAAGTGGTGCAAGTCCTGATTCGCTAAGGCTATTATTTTCTTTTTCGAACGAAGCTCTTAAACGCGGCTTGCGGTAGGAGTTGACTGGTAAAAATCGTCCCCGTGTGACTTTCTCTCTCTCTCTCTGTCAGGAGTTAGTGAGAGAGAGAAAGTGAGAATTGAATACGCGTTATTAATACCTGTGTATTAATAACGCGTATTCAATTCTCACTTTCTCTCTATGGGCTATATATTTCTCTTTATGGGCTGTTTTACCCACAGATACACAGAGGCTCTGTAGCCTCTGTGTATCTGTGGGTAAAACAGCCCATAAAGGCGAGCTAAAAGAAAATTCGGAAAAAAAAGTCAGTTTCAAGGTCTCAAGTAGGTATCAGGTGCCAAAGTGCTTGTTTAAAATTATACGTGAGAATAAACTTCGAACTTTTGAACCGGTTGGTGGACGACACTTTCCGTGATCGGATGGGTCTGGATTTTACTTTAGTCAAAAGTCCGTTTAGTCAAAAGCTACAGGATTGCCACCGCGGCAACGCTGCCAGTCTTTTGGCATACAACCAATTGATAGCGATGCGGAAACAGAAAAAGAAAACACAGTAGTGGTAAAATTGAGCGATGATGCTGACTAGGTACCTACTGCAAGTCGTCTAATAGTAGAAGAGATATACCGAGGCCCAATTTCTTGAACGAAATTTATCACAAAATGAATGTGGCAAAAGCGACAAATATTGTCAAACGCGCGTTAACTGCCGTGTACTTATTTGAATGATTTGTAATTGTATCAGCCACTCGCAGCTTTACGTTTTACGAAGTTTACGCGCACTTTGCAATTTGTCACATTCATTTTGCAATAATTTTCGAGAAACTCTTGCCGAAGCGGACGGACGGTGGAGAATTTTAGATTATTCCGATCGGATCCCACATGTGGGATCCGTTAGGAACGTGGAAAAAATGAATATTTAGTTCCGATCCGATCCCAATATATGTGGGACTAGCTTCCGCCCGCGGCTTCGCCCGCGTGGTATGTCGATAAAAAGTGGCCTATGTCCTTCCCCAGGATGCCATCTATCTCCTTGCCAAATTTTGTCGAAATCCGTTCAGTAGTTTAGTCTTGAAAAGGTAACATACAGACAGAGAGACTGACAGACAGACAGACAGAGTTACTTTCGATTTTATAATATTAGTATGGATGGATAGGAACGTGAATAAATTTTTAAATTTTGTTACGTTCCTGTACCAACCGGTGAACAGTTTCATTGTTATCTACCCACGCATAAACAATCTCATAGCTCAAATTGATCTATCCATCCATTAATTTTGAAATAAAAGTAAAATAAAGTAAGTACTATGTTAAAGTTGAGGATTGGCCACAGACGAGCGCGCGCGGCGTGGAGTGAGCGCACTCCGCGTACGAATGTCGCACACACGAGTTGGATTGCAAAGTCGGATTTTGAAAATGGAAAGTTTGGATTTCAATATTTTTTACCACTCCACCCAATGCACGTAAGATTTCGCATCGGTCGGTCGGTTCGTCGGTTTTTGAAGTGTTGCCGTGGAATGTTATGGAGTGGAGTGCTCACGTAAACCGCGGTAAAACTTGCCTCTCTGCACTACCTTAGGCTGGTGATAACAGACGCAGTTGTCAACTAACAATACAGTGATGCTAGTTCAGCACCCTCGCCCCCATATTGGGGCATTTGTACTTAGTGCACTCACAGCGAAAGTAGGTTCTCGTGCAGCGGCGGCAGACGGCGCAGCGCGGCGGAGCGGCAGTCCAGACGCGCGCCGCCCTCGCCGCACGCGCAGCCCGCCGCCGCGCGCGCCGGACAAGCGCCGCGCGCCGGTGTCGCCGCGCACGCCAGCCACACCAGCGCCGCCACGCACAGCAGCCAGCGCGCGCGCCCCATGCGAGCGCGCCCTCACCGCGCGCGCACCGCGCCGCCGAGCGCCCGCTGCGCCGTCGGTTCCTCGCTGCACACCATGCTGCGCCCGGACCACTGCACCTCACTACGCGAGCGGTGACCGTGACACTGTCACTTCGCTCTGATCGAACTATGTTCACTTACGTTCCTAAGTATTTGGAAAAATTCACTCTGTTTTCCGCGACCGCCACTGATCGTAAATAGACTCGCGCTGGCCGTGTGCGGAGAGAGCGGAGCGTCGTAACACGAGATACGGCAGCGAAGGCGCGCGACGAACTGGCGGCTAGTGCCGTGCCGGCTTGCCGGGAGCGACGCGCGGCGCGTGTCCTCTCTCTGCTCGCCACAGAGGGCCGTCGCGTCGCCGCCGCCTTGTCTACGGGGGCTCCTCCAAAACAAATCCGAGCTTTCGATTGCGACCAGCAAGCAACGTCAAGGTAGTGAATTTGTTGTGACGTCACTAACTCACTACATAATTATACTACTTATGGGTGCGAGTCGGCTCACCACCATCACATCATCCAACACTAAACTGAACATCAACTTGTTCAGATGTCTGGCTAGTAGATGAAGAACAAGTAGAGCGTGTAGCCAACGATGGACTGCTTTTATATCAGTCTGGCCCATAGATATAAGAAGCAGGAGGTTTTCAATTCGTTTTTTTTTTATTATATTCGGCACCCCTCCGTCTTAAAATTAGATGAAAATGAAATGGGATTTTCAGGGGCCAATGTAGGTAAGTACTCTTCATTATAAACAACTATCAATTAGGACCAAAACTGAAATCGCGATTAACATTGAATGGAGGGGCTTGTAGCTAAGTAATAACAGCCGCGCGGGTCGATCGATCAGGTAAATCTATGGTTGTCGCACTTGTCGTTGTTGGTCCGTGGATGGGTGACCATCTTTGCATACCAAGACTCCCCGTGCCTCGGAAAGCACGTTAAGCCGTCGGTCCCGAGCTGTGATTCGGATGTCTTGTCATCTTTGACAGTCGTTAAAGCTCCCGCAAACAGGCGCGATGCGACAGCGCCACACAACTTGAATGCTACGGCTACACTTCGCGTTATCGCGAACTTTTCTTCGTGCGCTCTCTCTCGCACAACCCTCGATTACTCGCTGAGCAACAGAGAGCGCACGACGTGAAGAAAAGTACGTGATAACGCGAAGTGTAGCCGTAGCATAACAAAATAATTTCTGAGAAAACTTCACAAGAACTGTTCTTGTCTGACTTGTTACAAGTCGCGCTAATCTGCACGAGTCTTTACGGGTCGTCAGAAGCCCGAAAGTCTGACCTCCAGTCTTACCAAGGGGGTATCGTATTACCCAGTAAATGGATTTTAGAGGTCAAATAAGCAGTGGCTCCATTTAAATAGAGCATTTATTTTTTAATTCTGCTGCATCCGGTCGGAAGTCGACCCCAACATTGTTGGGAAAACGCTAGGCAGAAGATCATGAATGATGATGATGATGAATAATGAATTGAAACAGTCACTTTGTGACAAGACCCTTCCTTCCCTACTCATACGATCACTTATTGCGGGCAATCTTTTTATGGCAGGCCACATCATCATTGGATTTTCAATTCAAATTCAGAACGCCACATACTCCCATGCACTCTCATTTTCAGTCTGGTAGACACATACAAATTTAAAAAACAGGGTCGACACTTCATCTTTAGAGCTTCCTAAGGCTAGTTGCCGTCTGTAATATAAACATAATTTAATAATCTTTGCTATATTATGTATAATAATTTTATAAACTTTAAAAGTGTTGTACTAACGTGCAATAAACAATTATCTTCAGTCTGCTTTCACTGTCTTACTATCCAATAACGTTGATCGGTGATATTCCCTCAACTGAGCTGAGCTAGCAAGAGGGCAGAGGGATCACCGGGACACTGGCGCCCAACGTGGGGCCAAAAAATATTAAAATTAAAACTACGTAAATTCGTCACACTTCCGCTGTACTGTTCAGTCAAAACAAACCATAATTATTACATACTCGTACAGGGTTATGGTAAACAACGTTGTCCTTGAAACCAGTGGTTTGGTTTCATTTATAGAACGTAAAATCAATAGAAAAATACTTTTTTTTTTATAGAAAGTACATTTTACCACAAGAGTGTTTCACCATAAACGCTAGGGCAACGAACTTACGTCTCAACACGGGGGGGGGGTTTTTTTTGTTTCTCGGTCATTTAATTTTATATTTAAAGTAACCGCCCATGGTTTGAGTGACAACGGTGTTTACCCTGACAAACTGTACATTTCAGTTTGGTAAATTATATTTAAAAAAAATTAAACCACTTTTGTCATAACGGTGGTTGTGGTAATGTGTCTCGTACAAGAAAAACTATTTGTAATTTTCTTTTACGTTAACTTTTTATAGTATTGAAAAACAACACGTCATTTTTTGCGAGTTAACCTCAAAAAATACGGTATTCGCGATTCCCAGGGAAAATCAACAGGATTTCCACCAGGGCACTGCACTGTTTTTATAGGACGCACAGAGACTCACTTTGGTACAAAGGAGAATGCCAGAGCTTCCTACAATACTCGGCCAGAACCAACAAAGATGAATTATACTTACGACGTTACATCCTCAAGATTTAATGATTACTATGTAGTTTCACTTCTCAATGTACTAGGCGTCGCACATAATTTTTAGAGCTGTGGAAATAAAAATCAGATTATAAAATTCAAATTGGTTCTACTACATCCGCCGACTGCAGCGCCATCTCCACGTAACTTCATTCCTTTTTTATGTGCGGGCGTCGTTACATCGCGTGTTTTGTAAAAATATAGTTTTAGTTAAAAAATAGTGTGTATTTAGTGGAAAATACTAGTGGTTAGTATGGGAAAACGGAAAAGGGAACGTAGTCATTCGAACATTCGACGAAAGATAAAGCGTTTGCAGCGAAAACTACGTGGCTCATCGTCGTCAACAAGTAAGGATGAGGAAGGTTAGTCCCTACATATCTTTTTGTTGTTCCTAATTTGAATAACGTAGCCAAATATTGGTGTGTCTATAAGAATCATTATAACTATGAACGAATTTGTCTAAATAATAATATACTTTTTATTACCTATTCGTCCGGTAGATTTGCAATATTTTTTGCTGTCTACCTTCATTTAAGGTAACTTTTTAATTTTGTTGAAAATTGTACTTTGTTGTTTATTACGTTCATAATAAGGATTAGGTTCGTATGTTTGGTGTTACTTTTTGTTACATTTGATATAAGGGTAACATAGGTCCTAACTACAATCGTTAATTCCTAGTAACTCATTGAGTTCTGGATATAAGTTATACTCCGTGACGTGAGCACGGCTGATAACGAATTAGTCTAGTGGCGTATCGGGAATACGTACAATGACTTTAAAATGTATAAACACTGCATACAGCAGCTTGTCAAATAAACAGTCGAATGGCGTAACGTGAGTACGTACAAAGACTAAGACAACACTGTCAAGTACAACAGTTGTTCTGTTCTTTTAATTTACAGAATATGACCGTTATCACACAAGGTCGCCAACACCAGACTCACTGCGGTTGTCGTATTCAGATGAATCAGAAGATAATATTCCAATCAGATCTGGCGTTGTAGTCCCCGCTAGTCCACCGCGTACCGGTGATCCTACAGATAATACAGATACATCTAACTTGCTCCTTCAGGACCCTGGTCCTTGCTCAAATGAGGTCCCAATACCTGATTCCGAGGTTTTACCGCCTGAAATACTTGAGGCGTTAGGAGATTCAACAGGCAAAGAAGAGGTCTTAGGCCCGACTATAAATGAGGAGATTTCTAAACGTTGGGGTAGGATCCTATTAGAAGGGTTGACTAAAGAAGTGAAGGAAGCCACTTTAAAGAAAACTTTAACGCCTGAGAACTTCACTTTATCGAAAGCGCCAAAGCTTAATTTAGAAATTTCTGCCATCATAAGTGACAACATTAAGCATCGGGATAAACTCCTCGAAAGAGCTCAGAACCAACTTGGGTTGGGCATTGCTGGTCTTAGCAATCTGGCTTCGTCTCTGATTAAAGATGACCACCCAAAGGTGGAAATCTTGAAAAAACTGTCAGAAGTCAGCAAGATTTTTCTTGATTTACACTACGAGAACTCACAACATAGAAGAAAGTTGATAACTTCTTCACTGGATAAAAAATTTACCACTACAATAACTGATATAAAACGAGATTCATTTCTATTTGGAGTTGACCTTGGAGAAAAGATTAAGGCCACTAAAACAGCAGAAAAATCAGGTCTTCAAATAAAGCGCAGCAACGTTAGCGTTCCTTCCACATCCAGACAACAGGGAAACTGGAGAGGCCCACCCAGGTTTCAATCAACCAGGGGTACCAAACCGGGTGGGCAGAAGCCGAGGTACACATCCAACCAAGGACACTCGACACAGCAAGGTCGGAGGCAGCCAGCTGCGAATCGAGCCCCTCCTGCCCGGAAGATGGACTACAGAACTCGCAGGAACCAGTAGAGGTAAAAGTTCATGCTGGTAGATTACGCCACTATGTTAGCTACTGGCAAACAATAACCAAAGATCCAATAGTCTTAAACTATGTTAAGGGGTTCAAAATAACTTTTACAGAGCATCCTTTTCAAAAATTTGAGCCATCTAACCCAAGGTTTAGTAAAACAGAGCTCGAACATTTAAAGGTATCTATTTCAAAATTATTGTCTTCAGGGGCTATAAAAAAATGCTGTGACGTGTCTGGTCAGTTTATTTCTAATATTTTTTTGATTCCTAAAAGCGATGGGTCGTTTAGGTTCATTTTAAATTTAAAATGCCTAAATAAATTTATCAGTCCGGAGCACTTTAAAATGGAAGACATTCGTACCGCTACTAAATTAATCAGTAAAGATTGTTTTATGACAACTTTGGATCTACAGGAAGCATATTTTTTAGTGCCCATTCACAATTCTAGTAGAAAATATCTGCGATTTAGATTTCAAGGTTCTACTTTTGAATTCCAGTGTCTCCCTTTTGGCTTGTCGATAGCACCTTTCGTTTTTACGAAATTAATGAAGCCGGTAGTAGCTTATCTTAGAAACCAAGGGTTACTCCTAGTAGTGTACTTAGATGATTTGTTATGTATAAATAACTCTTTTAATAGTTGCCAAGAAAGTACAGAAGAAGCAGTACACTTTCTTGAGAAATTAGGCTTTATCATTAATAAAGAAAAAAGTAGCTTGATACCAAAACAAATTCAAAAGTTCCTAGGTTTCGAAATAAATTCACAAGATATGTGTCTAATGCTGCCAGATATGAAACGTCAAAAAATACTCGACCAAACAAAACGAATTGCTAAAAAAAGGTCTTTAACAATTAGGGATTTTGCAAAGTACCTAGGTTTACTCTGCTCGGTTTGCCCAGCAATTTCTTATGGTTGGTTGTATACGAAACGTTTCGAACGCGAAAAATTTCTAGCTTTAAGTCATTCTAACGACAATTATGATTGTGTCATGAACCTTTCGCCCAATCTTAAGTCAGAATTTTCCTGGTGGCAAAATAATATTTTAAAATTAAAAAATCCAATACGTAGTGGTAGGTATGATCTGGAAATCTTCTCAGATGCATCCCTTACAGGTTGGGGTATATATTGTAATGGAGTACGTGCTCATGGTTTTTGGAATGACACAGAATCGAAAGAACAAATAAATCTCTTAGAATTGAAGGCAGCTCTTATTGGTTTACAGTGCTTTGCTAAGGATCTTTATAATATGGAGATTTTACTTAGGATCGATAATACTACAGCAATAGCGTATGTAAATAAGTACGGAGGAATCCAATATACACACCTTAATAACATAGCTAGAGAAATCTGGCAATGGTGTGAACAAAGGAAACTCTTTGTTTTTGCTTCTTACATCAAGTCTAAAGACAATACAGAAGCAGATCACGAATCTAGACGATTAAATATTGATATTGAATGGGACTTAGATTTGTCTGCTTTTGATAAAATAACAAATATTTTTGGAAACCCCCAAATAGATCTGTTTGCCACACGATTGAACGCAAAATGTAAAAAATACATATCGTGGAAACGAGATCCTTCAGCGTATAACATAGATGCGTTTACAATAGACTGGTCGCCTTATTTTTTCTATGCATTTCCTCCGTTCTCACTGATTCTTAAATGCTTAAGAAAAATAGTTACAGATAAAGCCACTGGGATTGTAGTTGTACCTTATTGGCCTAGCCAGCCATGGTACCCACTGTTTTTATCTCTTTCTCAAAACCAGGTTATTTATTTGGAACCGAGTCCCTCATTGCTTTTATCACCTTTCAGGACACCACACCCACTTTGGAAAGGACTTACCCTGGTGTCGTCAGTATTATCAAGCAATCGTACGTAAATTAATCGTTACCAGATAATGCTATTAAAATAATAATATCATCGTTAGCTAACAGCTCTCTTAAACAATATAATGTCGTTATAAAAAAATGGTGGTTATTCTGTACTAAAAAGAAGATAAATATTTTTGATAATAATATTCCCAATATTCTTGAATTTTTGGTTTATGAATATCATTTAGGCGCAAATTATTCAACCCTCAACACCTGTCGTTCCGCACTTGCATTAATACTGGGTAAATGTATAAGTCAAGACGATCGAATTATAAGGTTTATGAAAGGAGTCTATAGGACCAAACCTTCCTTCCCTAGATATAAATCTACATGGGATCCTAATCTTGTATTAGATCACCTTTCAAATTATTATCCAAATGAGAACCAAACCTTGGCCTCTCTATCCAAAAAATTGGTGGCTCTGCTCGCATTGTCAACTGCACAACGTGTGCAGACGCTATCGCTTATACGTTTGTCTAGTGTTGAAGTAAGTAGCGCGAGGATAGTTATTAATATAAATGATCTAATCAAAACTTCGGCTCCGAACAGATCGGCGCCTCATTTAAATATACCCTTTTTCTGTAATAGAGAACAAATCTGCCCTGCAAAAACATTGTCCGCGTATATTGAAGCCACCAAGAATTATAGAAGCTTACCATTAACCGATAGACTTATTCTTACTGCCAAGAAACCAATCCATAACGCTAGTGCCGCAACTATTAGTAGATGGATTAGAAACGTGTTGACTGAAAGTGGTATTGATACAGGGGTTTTTACGGCTCATAGCACCCGCCACGCGTCAACCTCGGCGGCTAGTCGTAAGGGGGTTTCATTAGACATAATCAAAAGAACCGCAGGTTGGTCAGGGAACTCTTTAACCTTCGCTAAATTCTATAACCGTCCGATTACAGTGGACGAGGACAACGCATTTGCGGAGGCAATTTATAATTGTTAATTTAAGGTAAAATTAATTATTGTTTTAGCAACATTAAGCAGAGGATGCAATTTTTGTTTATTATTACTAATGTATTCGTAACATTCAGCAGAGGATGCAACTTTTGTTTATTATGATTACCGTATTTTTATATACTTTTTAAGTATGTACCTACTCAATAAATGTTATTTATATTTAATGATTTAATAATCGTGTCCATTCTTCGTAATATCCCTTACCAATCTCGTTTGAATGAAAGCGCTAAACATCTACATAGTAATCATTAAATCTTGAGGATGTAACGTCGTAAGTATAATTAATGGTTAAACGAACTTACCTTAAGTGATGTTCGACCATAATTATACGAGACGTTACATCCGAAGAGATTTAAAGTCCCTCCCGAACCCTTATACTAAAGCCCATCAAACAATTCATCAAACGAGAGTAATCTGATAGTCTCTAAAAATGAATGAAGTTACGTGGAGATGGCGCTGCAGTCGGCGGATGTAGTAGAACCAATTTGAATTTTATAATCTGATTTTTATTTCCACAGCTCTAAAAATTATGTGCGACGCCTAGTACATTGAGAAGTGAAACTACATAGTAATCATTAAATCTCTTCGGATGTAACGTCTCGTATAATTATGGTCGAACATCACTTAAGGTAAGTTCGTTTAACCATTAATTATATTTCATAAAAAAGGAAAATAAATATAGAATTTGATAGTATAAGTAATTAGTTTTCTATTAGAAGCACACCAAAAAAAGATAAAGTTTTTTTTTTTTAAGTTGACCTCTTGACACTTCTGATTTTAACGATAACATGAAATAAACTACATAATAAATGAATTAATGACTTTAATCATATTATCTTCAGTTTCAACAGTCAAGGTAGTCGTAAATGGTAGAAAAATTAGAGTCCAGTAACACAGCAATATACAAACACAAAACTCAAAAAGAAATACGGGAATACTTACTACGTTGGAGAAGTCAAACTTTTTGACAATGACAAATGCCAGTTTTACATCAAGTGCTGCCAGCACTACCATTGCTTTAATGCCTTAGGAATAAACTATTCTAAACCTCAGACCAACAAAAAAGGATTCTAAACGGTATCGATAATCGAATTAAAAAATATTTTTAATTATTACATTACTATAAAATATAATAAACTTATTCAAAAATATAACTAAACGCTATTAATACTAATTTAATGACGAGAAACGATTATGGAAGTAATAAATTCACTTACGTATCTTCAGATCGATATTATTGTAATCGATTTGCAAGTGCAATTACATATCGATATTGTTGTATTTTGGTATTGGCAACATTTCTTATTGAAATTGTAGCTATGGAATGAGTTGTTAAATAATTGAATAACTACATATTTAAAATGACTTTTCAACGGTGTGGTTCTACAGATTTTATTAATAAAGGGTGTTTGTAAACACCGTTATCCTTGAAACCAGTGGTTTGGTTTCATTTATAGAACGTAAAATCAATGGAAAAATTCATTTTTTTTTTAAAGAAAATCTACGTTTTTCCACAAGAATATTTCACCCTACACGCAAGGGCAACGAACTTGCGTCTCAACACGGCGGGCGGGGCGCGCGAGACGTTACATGACCGGCCGTCAGCTGTTTCGCAGCTCTCTCGAACGCGTCTCCATGAAAAAAAAAAAAACTTGCTTCAACTTAAATAACTTATTCTAATTACAATGGGGAGAATCCTTTTAAGCAAATAGTATGCTTGTTTTAGAATGCTCCGCTCTTCCCCAGGTTAAGTAAGTGTATTTAAGTTATTGAACCTGATTCCATGAGCATCGGGACAGTGACGGATATTTTCTTTTTAAAATCTTTTAATGAAAATAAGGTTTATTTTTTGTTTTTACTGGGTCATTTATTTTTCTATTTAAGTCAACTACCCATGGTTTGAACATTGTCCTTTTGGGTTAAAAATCTAACTTTTACTTGTTTTAAGGATTTTTCGAGCGCGGAGTGACTTAAAACTGATCTGCTCGCGACGAGGGGTGCCGCGCGGCTGGTTGCTCAGGTAAGGTTTTTTTTTTTTTTGATTTGGCAGGAGTGGGAAATCCTCATGGACGCCCAGACTGACTCACTTATGACCCAGTCTGGGCAGTGCCGGACTCCTACCGGCTAAAACCACACTCCTGCCCTTGCTCATTGTCCCTCTGACATGATCAGAGCCCTTATTTGACAACATGTTATTTTTTGTCGATTGTCCTTCACGTTAATCTTTTTTGTATTTTTGAAGCTTACATCCTTCATTCCCATGATCTTATTCCTCTAATATATTTACTGCTTTTACTTTTCTTGTTTTTTACTAAATGAATCTAAGGTACCTGGGTCAAATATGGCCACGCTAAGGTTTCGTGTCAATTTTTTTGTAGTTTTTAAGATATGAAGGCAAGTCACGGTGTTTATTTAGAAAGAGTACATATTAAGCTATCATATTGTAGCAAAAAAAAGTAAAAATTACTAATATCCACAGATATTCTTTACTTTTTTTTTAAATCAAGAAAATGGCCATATTTCCGACAGGGTAGGTTAATATGCCCATGGATGTGGCCATATTTATCGTATGAATCATTACTCTAAAAATATTGGAGACGCGAAGTTAAAAGAAGAGGTCTGGTTTTATAAAAATATTTATTAAGGAAAGGCTGGAATGGTTTTAAAATTAAATCAGAACGAATTAAAATAAAACAAATAAAAAAACTTAACTTTCAACACAACAATTCTTTGGAAAAAGTAATTAAACAGTAACATTCAGGTACATATGTACGATTTTCGTCGGCTTTTAATTGGGCCAATTTCTTATGAAGTTGGTTCCAATTTGCGTGTTTTGAATTGAAATTTTGTACGGTTTTAATATTTGTTGTCTTTTTAACTTTATGAAATCTTATTTTTAAAGAAGTACCGCTGTGGTCCAATTGGGTGTTATTTCCGGGAGAAACTGGCTGCACCTTAGCAATACGCCACCGACAGCCGCGCCAACGCATCCCATTTAAGGCGCATCGGGCACTCGCTGTCGAAGGCGTTGTGATCAGTCTTATCTGCTTTGGCCAGGAAGCAGTTATGGCACTTTGGCGCCTCCGCCGCCAGCCGTGACGGGCAGTCCGCTCGCATGTGGGGCTCACTACAGTGGGTGCAGAGGTCGGCAGGCTGCGTGCACAGTTTACGACTGTGGCCATAGCGCAGACAGCGAGTGCACTGCACCAGTGGGGACTGATCCTGCACTCGCACTCGCTGTAGGTCGATGTGCACACGACCCGCCATCGTCAGCCTCTGCCATACTGAAGGGGACACCTGCAGGATGACGTGGCACATGTGGGGGTTCCTCGTCTTTCGACGGTACTTCACCCCCATCCTTACGTCTTCTACAGGTATGTCCCCGATCAGGTGGGTGTTTTGCCGCTGCAGGGCCTGGGTAAGCTCCACATCGGTGTGGCAGGAGAGGACATCCTTGATGATGACTAGTGGGTCCTTGTTTTTGACTTCCTCCACCACTAGATTGCCCGTCTTCCTTATGCGTTCAGTTACCTTCGCCATCTTTTCTCGGCTCCTGAAACCAACCACCACTTTCTGGTCCCTCACCTTGCGCAGCCGTTCAATTTGGGTCCCCTCGTTCCTGGCATCCACCGCCGTCCTGAGCTTCTCAACAACCTCTTCACCGGTGTCCTGATCATTCACGGATGATACGACCACCGAGTGAAGAGGCTGTTGGATGTTTTGCTTCGGTACGGCGGCGGCCATCTCCGCGAAGGTTGGACCTTGGCCTGCGACATAGCGAGGGGCCTGCTGGAGATGTTCCGACAGAGCCTGGGTGTGGTGTTGGCACTCCTGCAATGCCTGTTTATGCTGTTTGAGGCCTTCCACAAGGCTCTTCATAAGCTCTGTCGGTTCCTCTGTGACCGGCCTCAATGGCGTGGCTGTCGGTGTGGCTGCGGCTATGACCGCAGGCGCTGGTGGGACTGGGACTCTGTTCCGCTCCGACTCCTTCACCAGCTCATAGAGCCTGTTTATGGCCTTAACAACCTCCTCCTTAATCTCTGTCTTGAGGTTGCGAGAGTTGCCCAAATGAAGCTTCGCTTTATTTAGGCAAGCTCTCGCCTCCGCAACGAGATTGGGGTGACCAGACTCAGGTTTCCTCGTCGGTTTTGCGGCATCCGTGAGTACTCGGCGCGTCGCAAAAGTGCTGGGAGCGGGTGGTGTGGCATCGCGCCCTGTGTGGGTCGGTGACTTGGCCTGAGGTTCAGCTTTTCCAGCCTCCCATTCCCCGATGCTACGCCTCACACAGGGCAGCGAGGGTCCAGCCTTCTCTGCCGAACGCGGCGAGCCCCTGGCGCCCGGTGAGCTCGCGTTTATCTTGGCCGGTGTGCGGAACATAGTTGCGGTCCGTGTGAAGGTGATGTTCATTAAAAGATTAAACGTCAGAGGACACTACCACTACTTCTGCGTCCCTGTAAATGGGGGAAAGGCACAGAAGTAGCTCAAAATATTAATAAAATAAAGTCTTCCACGTCAGAAAGACCGTCAGGTCAGTATCCTAAAATAACAACGGTCAATAAATTAAGTTCAGGGACCAAGAAATCGTTTTAGGTGCTAGAATTGAAAAATATTATTTTGCCGAAGTTGAAAAGTTTACCTGGCTAGACACAAAAGGGTGGGTGGGAGGGCAATTTTTTGAAGTTCTATGTTCGCCAGACGCACGTGCGAGGTGTCAAAAGACGCGTCTCGGCGCGGGCTAGCGATCTGTAGGGTTATTGAAATTATTGTGGAAGAAAAATTTTGTGTTTTTGCCGAAAAACGTGTTTTTCGACTGAAAAACCTGAAATTACGACTACCAGGCAGGACTCGATTTCGCGGAACGCGCACAGGAATACAGGTAAGGCAGGTAAGTAACTATTGAAACTACTGAAAAATTTATTTTTGGAAGGAATTTCGAGATAAAAATTAATTAAGGGTTGAAAATTTCGAAGAATTTTCCTAAGTCCCAAAACGAAAAATATTTCGCGTTTTTTGTCAAAATTATTAGTCGGATAATAGGGGGTAGCCTATTTAAAATCAATTTAGCTGAAAACAGCTTCAAAATGCGTCACCGGGATGCAAAGTTACAAGGGTTTGAAGATTTTGCTCAGGTAAGGTTCGCTCAGGTTAGGTTCGCTCTGGTTAGGTTCGCTCAGGTTAGGTTCGCTCAGGTTAGGTTCGCTCAGGTTAGGTTCGCTCAGGTTAGGTTCGCTCAGGTTAGGTTCGCTCAGGTTAGGTTCGCTCAGGTTAGGTTCGCTCAGGTTAGGTTCGCTCAGGTTAGGTTCGCTCAGGTTAGGTTCGCTCAGGTTAGGTTCGCTCAGGTTAGGTTCGCTCAGGTTAGGTTCGCTCAGGTTAGGTTCGCTCAGGTTAGGTTCGCTCAGGTTAGGTTCGCTCAGGTTAGGTTCGCTCAGGTTAGGTTCGCTCAGGTTAGGTTCGCTCAGGTTAGGTTCGCTCAGGTTTTTTTTTTTTTTTTTTTTTTTTTTTTTTTATACTTCTACCTCCAACATGATCGGAGCCCATGCCTATCTGTTTGACTTTCATACCAGTTCTCGCATTTTTGCCTCTCGTACTTTTATTCCACATACTTTTTCTTTCTTTCATTCATCTTCGTTCCACTCTTTTATGGGTGGGAATCCCAACTATCAGCTTAGTTGTAAATACTAATTTTTATTGCATTTCGGTTTTGGGTGCAACACAAATAACTGTGACACGAATTTTAATTTGGTTTTTACATTGCATCTTACTTTATAATATTACTTATATAAAGTTACACACTACTTTAATTCTTATTTCTGTCTAGGCTTATATCTATTTAACTTATTTTTTTCTTCTTACTGTTACATAAGGGTATTTGTTTACAGTTTCTCATCTTGTCACCGTTTCGTCTTACAGAGTCGGTGGATCAGTTCTTATTAATCTTTCAATTCAACTTTTTTACACAACATTTGTAATTTATAATCAAGACTTATTTCTATTTTTTTAAACATATTGTATTTTCCTATCTAATTAAACTATTTTACAGCTTTTTGATTTAATGCTAGTCTCTAATATATTCTAATATATTATGACAGCATTTTTACTTATGCGGTTTTATTTCTCGCTATGACTTGAGATGCTATTTCACTACAATATTTTAGAAATGAGTCCCTTTTCTTTCCAGTCATCAATTCGGATGCATTCTGGGCAACTAGTTTAATGGCGAGTTGCAGCTCGGTGTCGAATATCTTTTTCGCATTTATTGGGCACTCAAACAGAATGTGCGGAACTGACTCCTCGACACCAGGCTCACAGGCGCACGATGGGCTCTCTTTACACTTGAAACGTTTCAAGTATGCAGAGAACCCACCATGCCCCGTCAAAATTTGTGTGGTTATACTCGTGTGAGTCATTTTCCGCACTATACCATACGCTGCCACCGCATCAGGGAAGAAGATTTTTGTACCCGAGGCCGTGTCACCTGATCGATATCTCCCGTTCCATTCGTCAAGCGTCTCCGACCGGATTTGTCGCTTGACGAATGATACGGGACACAGGTCGTAGTCCGGCTTCTTCTTCGACCCCAGGGCGGCCCCCTTCGCGAGCTGGTCGGCTCTCTCGTTTCCCTCCAACCCTGCGTGAGCCTTTATCCAAAACAAGGAGACACTCTTGTTCTGGAGCTTGCTGCGACGTAAGGTGTCTCTTGTGTCCACGGCCAAGGGATGAAGGGAACTTGTATTGGTGACCGACTGGAGGGCCGCCATGGAGTCGCTGAAGATGCCGAACGAGGTTTCGCGAGACTTGAGCACTTCCCTTGCCGCTCTTTGCAGGGCTAGGAGTTCAGCCTGGTAGACGGTGCAGTAAGACGGCAAAGCAAGTTTGAGGGCCTTTGTCTCGGCGGTGCTGTTCCACAGGGATATTGCTGCTCCGACTCTGCCCTCAATCTTGCTGCCGTCTGTAAAGATCTTCACAGCAAAGTTGCTATGGTTCTGGTATTGTTCTTCGTCCACCAGGCTTTCGAACTCCAGGCTCATTTGCTCCGCTGGGTGTGGGGCCTCCAGCGCTGGGGCTACCCGCTCCACCTCCCCACCCCTCAATAGGGGCTGGGGTACTCCTCTCCTGGCTCCGTATAGTGCGGCTGCTTCTCCGATACGAAGGTCGAGCGGGAGTATCCCAGCTAGCACCAAGGCCGAGTTTAGGGAGACAGTGCGGTAAGCTTTGCACATTTTCTGGGCGATTCCGCGCTGGACGGTCCCCAGTTGCTTGATTACGCCCAGTTTTTTAGCAGCCGGTGCCCAGACGCTAGCAGCGTAAAGTATTATGGGCTCCACAGTCGCAACATAAATTACCCGTATAACTTCTGGGTGTAGCCCCCAGCTGACCTTTGCGGCTCTACACAGCTGTTTGTAGATCGCGATTGCCTTCCTACAAACGAGTGAGACGTGGGTGTTGAAGGTCAGTTTCTCGTCGATGGTCACGCCCAGAAGCTTTATTTCTTTCGATGTGCCAATGTCGATCCCCCCCATGCTCAGGCGCGGTGTGTCGTATTTTAGTTTTTTTGTTATAACCATCGCGGTGGTTTTATGCGGGGCAAATTTCAACTTATTCTCGACACCCCAAGCCAGAACATGGTTGAGAGCGGCATTGGCACGTTCCTCAACCTCCAGTGCGGTCTCTCCATCAAAGACCAACAGGACATCGTCCGCAAACGCCTGGACGTAGTCTCCCCTGTTCTCTGCTGCTTTTAGGAGGGGGTCTAAGACCAAATTCCAAAGGATTGGCCCACCAATTGAGCCCTGGACACAGCCCTTGCTTGTGGCCTTACTATATACTTCCCCGCCGTACCTGACTGAAACTTTTCTGTCCCCGAGGTAGCTGTCAATGACCCGCCGAAGATTTACCGGACAGTTTTCCTCCGCCAGTCGAACTCTTATCGCTGGCCACCAGGCGCTGTCGAATGCTCCCTCTATGTCTAAGGATACGAGAGTAACAATCCTTTTCAAAGCAAGTTTTCGGTTTATGTGCTGCATAAGAGCATAGAGGGAGTCCTCGGTGCTCCTTTGCGGCATGAATCCGTACTGACGTGTGCTCATCCTTGGCAAAAGATGGTATTTTAGGCGGGCCACTAACATCTTTTCGTATATCTTCCCCAGTATAGGCAAAAGCCCAATCGGCCTATACGATTTGGGAGACAGATAATTATCTTTCCCAGGCTTCCTCAGTATAACTACCGTTGCCTCCTTCCAGGGAGTAGGGAAGTGATGGTATTCCAAGCACTTATTCAAGAACCTCAGGAACAAGTCCGGGTCGTTGACCACGGCGTGACAGCAGATGTCGGCGGTGAGGCCATCAGAACCCGGCGCTTTCTTTGGGTTAAAGGACTCCATTGAATTTTTTAGTTCTGACCTCGTGAACGGTGGGTCGCAAGATACATCTTGTTCTCCACAGTTCACGCTTTCGGCCTTTGTTCGAATGGATCGGTGATGGGCATTGTCGCTTTCAGGGAGATCCTCTGGATAGAACGTTTCCGCTAGTAGTTCAACAGAACCCCTCGCATCCAGCACGTCACCGCAACTTTCAAGTGGCAAGTCCTCCTCTCTACGCTGCGTCCTGCCGATCACTCTGTAAATTCCCTCCCAAACCCCCTCCCTATCCTGCTTCCCGCAAAACTCCTTCCAACTCTCGGTCTGAGCTTTGGCCGCTTCTAACTCATACTCTTCCTTCTGTTTCAGGTACTCTTCTACGACCTTAGGTTTCCGGATTTGAGCAGCACAGCGTATCCTGCGCTTCATGGTGGCGACGGTCCCCTTCATCTCAGCGAGTCTCTCGGACCACCACGGCAAGGTAAGTTCCTCTTGGACTTTTTTGTTAGGTATTGACTGCTTGCATGCTTCAGTTATTGCTTTTGTTAAATTTATTGTTAATGTGTCAATTTGCTCTGTTTCTATGATTTTATCGATTTCAGCAGCTGTGAATTTATAGTCTATTTTCAATTTGCCAAGTTTCTCATGAAAATTGGCCCAATTGGCTTTTTTAGTATTAAATTTTCTAGTTGTTCTTTCTATTTTTATTCCTTTAGATTTTTGTAGGAGGATCCTAAACGTGATGCCGTTGTGATCCGAGCTCGTGAGGCCTTCGTCAACCCTCCAGTCGTCTATAATGTCCAGGATGTCGTTGGAGCAAGCGGTGACATCGACATGACTGCTGTAGCGCTTCCCGCCTCTGATTGTGTCGAAGGTCGGAATTTCCCCTCGGTTTAGAATATTCAGGTTTAGCTCACCGAGAGTTCCTGCCATTTCTTCCCCCCTGTAATCGACCATTGGGCTGCCCCACCATGTGCTCTTTGCGTTAGCGTCCCCTCCAACGATCAGTTTTCCGGAGCCAACTGCGAGCCTTATTTGTTTGAGATGTTCTAGGTAAGGCTCAATGGGCTGGTCTGGCTCAAAATAAAAAGAGACAAGCGTGATCTTCCAGGCACTTGTCTGGATTCCCACCACTGTAATGTTGTTTGTGGTGAGTTTTGGGTACTGCTTGACTGTGAGGTCGCTGTCAAATACGGCTATTGCCGCTTTGACAGTCCCTTCTCCTATGCCAGTGTTCTGAAAGATCCTAACGCCCCTGTGACTTCTCATTTGTTTCGCTCCTGCCACGTACGGTTCTTGCAGAAGCGCCACTGCTATTCCGCGCTTCGTTGCCTCTATTAGTAGCTCGTTGGTGGCAAGCTTCTTTCGTTGGAGGTTGGCCTGTATAATGCCATAATGGGTGTTTTCTGCTGGGGTGCCCTTAGCAATAAGCAACGGTTGATCTGGCCACGTCATCCCATTTTACTCGTACCGGACAGTCGTGGCTGAAGGCATTGTGTGGCGTACCGTGCTCCAGCCTTGCCTTCGAGCAGTTTCGACAGGCGGGTGGTAAGCTCGCGAGCCAGTCCGGGCACTCCGCCCGCATGTGTGGGCCACCGCAGTGACTGCACAGGTCCACGGGCTCTTGGCAGAACCGCTTGCCGTGTCCAAAGCCCAGACAGCGAGTACATTGGACCAGCGGGGTCTGATCTTCGACCCTTATACGCTGGAGATCAATGTGTACAGTCCCGATGTCAATTGCTCGTCGCCAGATGGTGGGTGAGACGCATACGATAACGTGGCCGATATGAGGGTTTCTTGTCCTTCTTCTGTACTTGACCACCACTCTGTTTTCCTCATTGTCGAGGCCGCCAAAAATACCTTGGTTCTGGTTTCTAAGTGCTTTTAGAACGTCTTCGTCGGTATTAATTACCAAGACGTTCTTAAGAATCAGAAGCGGGTCCTTGTTTTTGACTTCCTCGACCATGAGGTCTACTCCTTCTTTCTGAAGTCGATCCTTGATCCTGCTCCTTTCTTCTTTTGTTTCTAGACCTATTATTATTTTTCTGTCCTTTGCTTTCCTCACCTTTTCCACTTTTATCCACCCTTCCTTAGCATTCACCGCTTTCCTCACTCTACTAAGGACTTCGTCACCTGTCTCCGTTTCATCTTTCGATGTGACCACAACCGAGTGCAAGGTACTGCACTTTGGCAGTGACCTTACGCCCTGTGTTGCGGCCACACTCGCATATGTGATGCTCTTTTCCAGGAATTCTCTTTGCTGGTCTAAAGTTCCCTTTAACTCCTCTATCTTTCTGTTGCTTTCGACCAGGAGCTTTGAGTGTTGCTCTAAAGTGTGTATCATCTTGCCTGCGTCAATGGTTTCGGAAGTTTTTCTAGTTGCGACTGATTCTGGCTCTGCCACAATAGGTCCTTCCCTGGTCGTTCGCTGTTTTTCAGCCCTAAGCTCTAATTCTAGCTCCTTAACAATTTGGTACAATCGTTCCGTTGCTTCGGTGATACCAGTTTTTATTTCAGTCTTGGTATTTCTGGAGCTGTTTAAATTCATTTTCGCCTTAACTAGACAGGCTTTAGCCTCCGCTGTTCTATCAGCATATTTAGTGGTCTTAGGTGGTGAGTCTGATTCGACGGACTTTCTTGTTTTTGTCGCTTGAAGTTTGCTCTCCTGCGTCAAGGAAGGCTTAATCTTAGATTTCACAGGGCCAGCCTGAGACGTCTTTTCAGTTGAAGGAGGGTTGGGGCTGCTATTTGCTGCTTCCCAGTCCTTAATGCTGCGTGTAACGTTAAGAGGCGCAGCTGCCCCAGGTTTAGAAGGTGATTTTTCACCACCGCCCGTCTTTACCGGTGTTCTGAGACCAAACATGTTGGGAGGTATGCGTCAATTAAAAGTAACGTCAATAGGGACGTAGTAAAGTAAAATCAAAATAAAACACAGCAACGAGATAAAACCGCACAAAAGAAATCTTAAAAACTATAGTATAGCTGAAGCAAAAATTTCAAGCTATCTCTACTAAAGCTCCACCCAGGGTAAAATTTGCTGGGTGGTAATAAGTGGCTCTAAAAAGATCCCAAAAGTCAATTTAAGATGTTAATAACAAATTTTTTGCTTTTTTCCAGAATGGCTCTATGTAGAGTCCATCCGGTGCAATCACTAGATAGAGCCCGCGGAGCCCGTTTCAAAAACTCCAAACACGGGGCACCCAGCTCTAAGGGTTCCGGAGCAATTGCAGTTTGAATATTCTGGTTACCATCCAAGATGGCGGCCTGAATGTGGTTAAGACCCTACTGCTCCGCAACCAGAAGACCGATTCACACCGTGCTTGGGCTTATTCCACTGTGCTCGACGAGATCTATACAGTGATATATCTTTCAGGCTGAAAAAGTTTTTGCTCCTGAAAATGCCTGAAATTCAGTTCAATAGCAAGACAAGATTTTGCCTATCCCCACAAAGCAAATCCCGTCACTCTACGACCCTCCGTTGGGGAGATATGGATGTTTAAAGTTTTACAAAAATGGCGGCACAACTGTCACTGTCAGTCTTTGACAGGTGATATCTCCACTTTGGAGAGTCGTAGGACACTCGAGTTTGGGCTTTTTTAACTTGCCCCAACTCACCCCTTCATGCAGGGTGGTTTCCGGGTTTCTGAAAAAATCCGACTCCGAATCGCCCGAAAGCGGTTTTGCGGGACAGAGTTTGTCCCCCTGGGCAACAATATAAAAACGGCAACTCTCTACGACCACCGTGTCCGGAGCAACAAAGGGTCAAAGTTTTCCAAAATGGCCGCCCAGCTGTCAAATGCCAACTTTAGTTGGCTGTAACTCCGCAACCGTTTGTCGGAGAGAGTTGCGGTTTTGAACTTAAGGCCGAGCCTGACTTCGCCCGTATACTGAGAATAGTTTCAGTACTGAAAATTTTCAGGCCTGAAAAGCGCCTGAAAACAATTTTAAAATGTTTCTATCAGTATCCCGCTGACCACTGTGCAAATCCGGGGCTTCTACGACCAACAACTTCGGAGATATTTACAATTGTAAATTGTAACCAATAAAACCAAAATGGCTGAAAAATCTATTTCCGTCAATTCCAAAGTTATTGGGCGCAAGTTTGGGCTTAAACTATTCACAAAATACATGTAGGAGTCAATCCTATTGTCAAAATTTAGTTTTTTCTATTTGTTTCCATTTAATTTAAGAAAATAGCTAAAAATTTAATAACTTTAGAACCGGTAATCGAAAAATTTGGAAAAAAATATCTAAATTATCTGCAAATGACCTCCTATACGAAAACAATACACAAAATAAAATATTTTTAATTTAACCTAAAGAATTTTAACTATATGCAATTTTTACAGTTTTTTATTTACTACATTAAAACTAATAAAGCTAAAAATCTGATATTTTCAGCATGTCTTCTTCTAATAAGCGCGCCACGGATAGCAGTTGTAGATTTTCGAATTTGTTATTTTTTCAGGAGTAATATGTCTTGAAACTTTGAATTTTCAATTAATTATATAGCCAAAAGTATATACCATAAAATTATTTTTACTTGCAAATTATGTTCTCCACCAGGGCCTCTTTAGTGATGCAAAATTTCCAGCAGCTCACGTGACTCGTTTTGGTTTTTCAGTCCACGTGCTTTTTTGTTTTTGCTGAATATCTCTGAAAGTTCTCGATCTAGGGGTCTTCTGATTTGTCCAATACGAAGCTAATGCTTTTTGTCTGTGTTTTCCAAAGAAAAAACCATGGGTCGTCGATCTTGTTTAACGGCAAATGCTGGAAATGTTCCACGTATTAAAAACTTAACCTCTAAAAAGAGGGTTTTTCAGTTATAACACTGCACAGCACTGCAATCCAGTTTGTTATATAGTTTGGGAATGTGGGGGCAACTTTCCTCCACACGCCAACACTAAAATTTTTGAAATCCGAGCACTTTTTACCACTTTATCGATTTTTTATGTACGGAGCGACGTTAAAAACGATCCGACCACCGCGAGGGCTGGGGGGGAACTGGGTTCGCTCAGGTTAGGTTCGCTCAGGTTAGGTTAGGTTAGGTTAGGTTCGCTCAGGTTAGGTTACGTTAGGTTAGGTTAGGTTAGGTTAGGTTAGGTTAGGTTAGGTTTTTTTTTTTTTTTTTTTTTTTTTTTTTTTTTTTTTTTTTTTTTTTTTTAGGCAGGAGTGGGAAATCCTCATGGACGCCCAGACTGACTCACTTATGACCCAGTCTGGGCAGTGCCGGACTCTTACCGGCTAAAACCACACTCCTGCCCTTGCTCAGTGTCCCTCTGACATTATCAGAGCCCTTTTTTGTCTGTATAAATAAGTTTTTTTCTTTAAAAATAATTTAATCCTTCTTAAGTAGCCACTACGTTAATCCTTCTTAAATAAAAACGGAGAGTCTATTTCTCTAGACATCCAATTTCCCCTAAATTTTTGTTCCAAATTTTTATATATTGTATTTATTTTAATTTATGTTATATTACGTTATTTTTTATGCTATATTTACTACCTGTATTTAAACTATTGTACTCTTCTACTTTTAATTATTTGTGCTTTATACTCTTTTACTAATATTATGATACATTAATTATATGCCTACGATATACTAAGTATCATATTTTCTTTTACTATTTATTCCTATTTACTACTATATTTGCTATTTCGCAACAATAGTCCAAAAACTCTTTCCTCTTCTTTCCTTTGATCAGGTCGGGCAGATTATAAGCAACCAATGCGGTGTCGAGTTTCTGCTCTGCTTCGAAGCGCATCTTAACGGTGATGGGGCACTCCAGCAATATGTGCAGAACGGTCTCTTCCACACCAGGCTCACAGGCGCACGATGGATTCTCCTTACACTTGAAGCGTTTCAGGTATGCAGAGAATCCCCCGTGCCCCGTCAGTATTTGTGTGGTTAGACTTGTCGGAGCCATCCTGCGCACCACGCCATACGCCATCACCGCGTCAGGGAAGAAGTGCTTGGTGCCCGACGCTGTGTCACCTGACCTATATATCCCGTTCCACTCGTCAAGCGTCTCCGACCGGATTCTACGCTTGACGAATGATACGGGACACAAGTCGTAGTCCGGCTTCTTCTTCGACCCCAGGGCGGCTTCCTTCGCGAGCTGGTCGGCTCTCTCGTTTCCCTCCAAACCTGCGTGGGCCTTGATCCAGAACAAGGAGACACTCTTGTTCTGGAGTTTGCAGCGTCGAATGGTGTCCCTTGTTTCCACGGCCAAGGGATGGGGGGAACTGACATTGATCACCGACTGAAGAGCCGCCATGGAGTCGCTGAAGATGCCGAACGTGGCTTCACTGCGCTTGAGCACTTCCCTCGCTGCTCTTTGTAGAGCCAGGAGTTCGGCCTGGTAGACGGTACAGTAGGACGGCAAAGCAAGCTTGAGGGCCTTCGTTTCGGTGGTGCTATTCCAGAAGGATAGCGCCGCTCCGACTTTGCCCTCAATCTTGCTGCCGTCGGTGAAAATCCGCACAGCAAAATTGCTGTGGTTATTGTATTGTTCCTCGTCTACCAGGCTTCCATACTCCAAACTCACTTGCTCGGCGGGGTGTGGGGCTTCTATCGCCGGCGCCATCCGCTCAACCTCCCTGTCTCCCAGTACGGGCTGGGGCGCCCCCCTCTTCGCTCCGTACAGTGCAGCAGCTTCCCGAATTCGGAGGTCCAGTGGGAGTATCCCAGCCAGAACCAGTGCCGAGTTCAGGGAGACCGTGCGGTAGGCTCTGCACAGCTTTTGCACAAACCCCCTTTGGACGATATTTAGTTGCTTCTTGACCCCCAACTTGTTGGCAGCCGGTGCCCATGCGCTTGCGGCGTACAGCACAGTCGGCTCGACTGCTGCAGTGTATATTGCCCTTATCACCTCCGGGTGCAAACCCCAGCTGACCCGGGCTGCCCTGGCCAGCTGCTTGTAGATAGCTATCGCCTTCTTACAGACGATAGCTATATGTTTGTTGAAGGTGAGTTTGGCGTCGATCACAAGTCCTAATATTTTAACATCTTGGGACATTCCAATGTCGATCCCCCCCATGCTCAAGCGCGGTGTGTCATACTTCAACCTCCGCGTTAGCACCATCGCACAGGTTTTGTGCGGCGCGAATTTCAGCCGATTTTTGACACCCCACGCTCGAACATGTTCGAGAGCGGCATTGGCTTGTCCCTCGATTTCGTGTGCCGTATCGCCGCAGAACACAAGCACCACATCGTCGGCAAATGCCTGACAGTAGTCGCCCCTACTCTCCAGCTGTTTTAGGAGCGGGTCAAGAAGCAAATTCCAAAGTATGGGCCCCCCTATGGATCCCTGGACGCACCCTTTGCTGGTTGGTCTTCTGCACTCCTCCCCGGCGTACCTCACGGTGACCACCCTGTCACTGAGGTAGCTGCTGACTACCCGTCTCAAATTTACAGGACACTTTTCCTCAGCCAATCGTACTTTGATGACTGGCCACCATGCACTGTCGAAGGCTCCCTCGATATCCAGTGACACAAGCGTGACGATCTTCTTCTGCGCCAACTGTGTGCGGATGTACTGCACGAGAGTAAAGAGGGAGTCTTCTGTGCTTTTTTGGGGCATAAAGCCATATTGGCGAGTACTGATCCTGGGCAGTAAGTAGAATTTGAGACGAGCGACCAGCATCTTTTCGTACACTTTCCCAAGGACAGGCAAAAGCCCAATCGGCCTGTACGACTTTGGTACGGTGTACGAGTCTTTGCCCGGCTTTCTAAGAACTACCACCGTAGCCTCCTTCCAGATCTTCGGGAAGTGGTGGAGCGCCAGGCATTTGTTGAGCAACGCCAGGAAGTAGTCAGGGCCACACTTTATGACCTGAGAGCAGATATCGGCTGTGAAGCCATCGGCTCCCGGGGCCTTTCTTGGGTTGAACGACAACATAGATCTGTTAAGCTCGCTTTGGGTAAACGGTGGGTCGTGTTGTTCATCATTACTCCATTCGTTTACCGTCTCTGCCAGATGTCGGATTTGGCGATGATCCATGTTGTCGTCTTCCTCTCGGTCCTCGGGATAGAACGTTTCGGCCAACAGCCTCACAGATCCTTTAGCGTCCAGTGTCTCTCCTTCCATTTGCAGCGGCAGGTCTTCTTCCCTCTTTGCTGTTCTTCCCATCACCCGATATATCCCTTCCCAAACCCCCTCTCTGTCTTGTTTTTGGCAAAACTCTTTCCAGCTTTCCGTTTGGGCTCTCATCACCGCAGTCTCGTACTCTTCTTTTGCTTCTAGGTACGATTTGGCAACCATCGCTCTCCGGACCGGCGCTGCGTTCCTAACTCTCACTTTCTTGGTGGCGACCAGTTTCTTCATCTCCTCGAGTTCTTTGGACCACCACGGCATGGTAAGTGTTTCTGTATTGTTTTTGTGTGGAATTGTGTCTCTGCATGTGTCTGTTATGGCTTGTGTGTATGTGTGTGTGATAAATTCCAACTGATCCACTGTGTGTGTGTTTGACAAATCCGCTAGGGTTAACTTTCTCTCTAGCATAATCTGAGACAGTTTCTCATGAAACTGCCGCCAGTTTGCTTTTCTGGTGTTGTATACCCTAGTGGTTCGTTCGATGGATATGCCGTTGGATTTCATTAAATGAATGCTAAAGGTTATGCCGTTGTGGTCGGAACTCGTGAGACCCTCATCGATCCGCCAGCCGTCTACTACGTCGAGCATGTCTGCCGAGCAGGCCGTCACGTCCACGTGGCTGCTGTACCTCACCCCGCCTCTAAAGGTATCAAAGGTTGGGATGTCCCCCAGGTTGAGGATCTGAAAGCCCAGTTCCCCCAGTGTTCCACACATTTGCTCCCCTCTCGAGTCCTCGCTGCAGCTACCCCACCAAGTACTCTTCGCGTTTGCGTCTCCTCCAATGACCAACCTATTTGAGCCCATCTCTCGCTCTATTCGTTTTAGATGCTCCAGGTATGGCTCCATGGGCTTGTCCGGCTCGAAGTAGAAGGACACCAGCGTGATCGTCCAGGCTCTGGTTCGGACTCCCACCACGACGATATTGTTTGTGGTGAGTTGTGGGTACTGTACGATGTCTAAGCCTTTATCGAAGACGGCTATTGCCGCCTTTACAGTCCCTTCTCCTCCCTCAGAGCTCTGGAAGACCCTTACGCCCCGGTAGCCCTTCATCCTTCTCACTCCACCCACATATGGCTCCTGGAGCATAGCAACGGCGACCTTGCGCTTGTCAGCTTCGAGCAAGAGCTCGTTTGTTGCTAGCTGACTCCGTTGCAGGTTGGCCTGGATCATCTTGTACTCGGTGATGGCCGCAGGGACCACTTTAGCAATACGCTACTGACAGGCGCGCCAACGAGTCCCATTTAACGCGTATCGGGCACTCGCTGTCGAAGGCGTTGTGGTCGGTCTTTTCCACTTTAGCCAAGGCACAATTGTGGCACTTCGGCGCCTCCGCTGCTAGCCGTGATGGGCAGTCAGCACGCATGTGCGGGTCACCACAGTGGACGCAGAGGTCGGCGGGCTGCGTACACAGTTTACGGCTATGGCCGAAGCGCAGACAGCGAGTGCACTGCACCAGTGGTGACTGGTCCTGCACTCGCACTCGCTGCAGGTCGATGTGCACGCGACCCGCCATCGTCAGCCTCTGCCATACAGACGGGGACACCTGCAGGATAACATTACACATGTGGGGGTTCCTCGTCCTGCGACGGTACTTCACCCCCATCCTCCGGTCCTCCGCAGGTATGTCCCCGACCAAGTGGGAGTTTTGCCGCTGTAGGGACTGGGTTATCTCCTCATCTGTGTGGCAGGAAAGGACGTCTCTGATGATGACCAGCGGATCCTTATTTTTCATCTCCTCTACCACCAGATTACCCGTCTTCCTGATCCTTTCAGTGACTTTGGTCATCTCCTCCTTGGTTTTGAACCCAACCACCACTTTCTGGTCCCTCGCCTTTCGCAGCCGCTCCACCCTAGTGCCCTCGTTTCGGGCATTGACCGCCACCCTTAGCTTCTCAGGTTAGGTTAGGTTAGGTTAGGTTAGGTTCTCGAGGCGAAAGTACTCGCGTCATCGTATCGGTGGCGCGAGGAAGCGAGGGCGCGGGGTGAGCAACCGATGCAGCGACACATAGAGCTGCATCGGTCTCAGCTTCGCGAGGTCCTGGTGGCGGAATGGCGGGAAAGGCTTTCACGCCCTACCGCCGGCCTCGACATCATCGAGGCGGTCCGGCCGGTGCTCGAGCGCTGGCTCGGGAGGAGGCACGGCTCCCTGTCGTTTCGGGTGACGCAGGTGCTCTCGGGGCATGGTTGCTTCGGGAAGTACCTGTGTCGCATAAACAGGGAGCCGGACGCTCGGTGTCACCACTGCGTCGACTGCCGGGAGGACACGGCGCGGCATACGCTGGCAGAGTGTGCCGCTTGGGAGGAGCCGCGCCGTGCCCTCATCTCAGAAGTAGGCAGTGACCTCTCGCTGCCGGCCGTCGTTGAGTCGATGGTCGACAGCGAGGAGTCCTGGGACGCGGTGGTTTCCTACTGCGAGACAGTCGTCTCGCAGAAGGAGGCTGCGGAAAGGGAGAGGGAGATCTCGTCCACTCACCCGGCCCGCAGCAGGCGCACCGGGCGTCGGCGGAGGGCGGATAACGCCCTCTTCCAGCCCCCCTAAATGGGTCCAGGGGCGACGGACTCGGGGACGTCCGTCGCCCCCCATACATCAGGACCCGAGGTGGCGGCGCGTAGTGTTCCACGCGCGCCCCTCTTAGACGTCACGGGGGGAGTCAAACACCTCACTCCCCCCCCTGACCCGAGGAGGCCCGCGATGGCGGGCCGGCACCAGTCGGGGGTTGCGGAAGATTTTTACGTTCCCGCGACCCCCGGCGTAGGTGTGAGTCGGAACACCGGGGTGGTTTTTAGTCAGTAAGAGTCTGACAGACCCCTCCGCCCGCCCCAGGGCGGAGGACATCCATGAGGATTTTCCACCCCGGAAAAAAAAAAAAAAAAAAAAAAAAAAAAAAGGTTAGGTTAGGTTAGGTTAGGTTAGGTTCCGTCCTAAATCGGGGCTCGGTCCACACGTGCGTTCGGCAGCGGGGCGGTTCTATTGTCGACGTCTCGTTCGCTAGCCCCGCTGTCGCGAGCCGTGTCCGTGACTGGCGTGTCGCCGTGGAGGTGGAGACGTTGTCGGATCACAGGTACATCCGCTTCGACGTCTCCGCCCAGACCGCCGGCGGCCGCGGTCCACCGGCCCCGCGAACGGACGGTCCACGCTGGGCGCGTAAGCACATCGACAGGGAGCTTCTCGAGGAGGCCGCTATTGTCCAGGCCTGGAGCCGGGAGTCGGCAACGAACGGACCCGTCGACGTCGAGCAGGAGGCGCTGTGGTTCCGCGGGGCGATGACGCAAATTTGCGACGCGTCCATGCCCCGGGTCCACGCACAGTCCGCAAGGCGCCAGGTGTATTGGTGGACCGCCGAAATCGCTCAGCTGCGCGTCGCGTGCGTGGCGGTTAGGCGCCAGTACACCCGATACCGGAGGAGACGTCGTCGGGTCCCTGACGAAGAGGCCGCGCTGTATGAGGTGTACCGCGCGGCTAAGGAGACTCTGTGGCTGGCCATCGGCGCGTCGAGGACGCGAGCCAGGGAGGAGATGTTGGAGACTCTAGACGGGGATCCGTGGGGGCGCCCTTATCGCGCGGTCCGAGGGAAACTTCGAGCCGCGGCGCCCCCACTTACGGAGAGTCTCCAACCCGAGCTGCTGGAAGAGGTGGTTGCAGCCCTCTTCCCGGCAAGAGCGGAGCATACTCCGCCGCCGATGGCTTTGCCCACAGCCGCAGAGTCTACAGAGGTGGAGAACGCCATCAGCGTCCCAGAGGTGACACAGGCAGAGCTGAGGGCAGCCGTGACGCGGCTCCGGGCCAAGAATGTGGCTCCGGGGCCCGACGGGATCCACGGCTGCGTGTTAGCCCTCGCTCTGAAGGAGCTTGAGCCCCAACTGAGAGGACTCTACACAGCGTGCCTTGAGCAGGGCCAGTTTCCCACGTTGTGGAAATCTGGTCGTCTGGTCCTGCTCAGGAAGGCGGGGCGCCCTGCGGACTCGCCGTCCGCGTACCGGCCCATAGTGCTGCTAGACGAGGTGGGCAAGCTGTTCGAGCGGATAATCGCAGCCCGCCTCGTCGGCCACTTGTGCAGAGAGGGGCCGGACCTGGACGACAGCCAGTTCGGGTTTCGGCATGGGCGCTCCACAATCCACGCTGTGTCGCGGGTTAGAGTCCTGGCGGAGGAAGCGGTGTCCCGGGGCGGGGTGATGTTGGCGGTGTCCTTGGACATCTCCAACGCCTTCAACACCCTGCCCTGGAGTTGTATTCGGGAGGCACTGCGGTACCATGGGGTGCCTCCCTACCTCCGCCACATCGTTGGGGCTTATTTGTCGGAGAGGTGTGTCACCTACATGGGACGTGATGGCGGAAACCAGCGCCGCATGTCGTGCGGTGTTCCACAGGGCTCGGTTGTAGGCCCGCTCCTGTGGAACATCGGGTACGACTGGGTGCTGAGGGGCGAGCTCAGTCCGGGGGTCGACCTGACGTGTTATGCGGATGACACGCTGGTCACTGCCCGGGGGAGCTCGCACAGGGAGGCAGCGTTGTTGGCGACGGCTGCGGTCTCACAGGTGGTGAGCCGCATACGTCGCCTAGGCCTGGAGGTGGCCCTCAGCAAGTCGGAGGCCATGGTGTTTCATGGCCCCCGGCGGGCGCCGCCACCCGGCTCACACATCGTGGTCGGGGGGGCTCGGATCGCTGTCGAGTCCACCATGAAGTATCTGGGATTGGTGCTCGACAGCCGGTGGGACTTCGGGCCCCATTTCCGACGGCTGGCGCCCAAGTTGCTGGGCGCTGCTGGGGCGCTGTCAACGCTGCTTCCCAATCTGGGGGGCCCGAGCGCCGCTTGTAGGCGGCTCTACGTGGGGATCGTGCGATCGATGGCCCTTTACGGGGCCCCGATCTGGGCGGCTGACCTGACGGCCGGTAGTATCGCAGTCCTGCGCAAGCCGCAGAGAGCGATGGCCGTCAGAGTCATCAGGGGGTATCGCACGATCTCCTACGAGGCGGCTTGTGCACTGGCCGGATCCCCGCCCTGGGACCTCGAGGCGAAAGTACTCGCGTCATCGTATCGGTGGCGCGAGGAAGCGAGGGCGCGGGGTGAGCAACCGATGCAGCGACACATAGAGCTGCATCGGTCTCAGCTTCGCGAGGTCCTGGTGGCGGAATGGCGGGAAAGGCTTTCACGCCCTACCGCCGGCCTCGACATCATCGAGGCGGTCCGGCCGGTGCTCGAGCGCTGGCTCGGGAGGAGGCACGGCTCCCTGTCGTTTCGGGTGACGCAGGTGCTCTCGGGGCATGGTTGCTTCGGGAAGTACCTGTGTCGCATAAACAGGGAGCCGGACGCTCGGTGTCACCACTGCGTCGACTGCCGGGAGGACACGGCGCGGCATACGCTGGCAGAGTGTGCCGCTTGGGAGGAGCCGCGCCGTGCCCTCATCTCAGAAGTAGGCAGTGACCTCTCGCTGCCGGCCGTCGTTGAGTCGATGGTCGACAGCGAGGAGTCCTGGGACGCGGTGGTTTCCTACTGTGAGACAGTCGTCTCGCAGAAGGAGGCTGCGGAAAGGGAGAGGGAGATCTCGTCCACTCACCCGGCCCGCAGCAGGCGCACCGGGCGTCGGCGGAGGGCGGATAACGCCCTCTTCCAGCCCCCCTAAATGGGTCCAGGGGTGACGGACTCGGGGACGTCCGTCACCCCTAAACATCAGGACCCGAGGTGGCGGCGCGTAGTGTTCCACGCGCGCCCCTCTTAGACGTCACGGGGGGAGTCAAACACCTCACTCCCCCCCCTGACCCGAGGAGGCCCGCAGCGGCGGGCCGGCACCAGTCGGGGGTTGCGGAAGATTTTTAAGTTCCCGCGACCCCCGGCGTAGGTGTGAGTCGGAACACCGGGGTGGTTTTTAGTCAGTAAGAGTCTGACAGACCCCTCCGCCCGCCCCAGGGCGGTGGACATCCATGAGGATTTTCCACCCCGGAAAAAAAAAAAAAAAAAAAAAAAAAAAGGTTAGGTTAGGTTAGGTTAGGTTAGGTTAGGTTAGGTTAGGTTAGGTTAGGTTAGGTCCCCACCGAGGGTGTCTCCACGTTGTCGTCGTGGTGGGGCTTGCGCGTCTCAATGATCTTGGGGCTCTGCCGGTAGAGTTACTCATGCCGGAAAGGCCCAAGTGAGAGACCAGACTAAGAGAGACACCGGGACGGGGTCGCTCCTGATCGATCGACGATAGTCGATCGACAGTTGACGTGACCATGCCGCTGCGGTGCAGGCGCACCAAGGCGGCGCGTGTTTCTCTCGTTGAGGAGTTGTCTTCAACGAGAGAACTTTCGGCGGGTTCGCTGAGTCGGGTTGGCCGGACAGCGAACGGAGGCATGTTTAATGCCGCCGTCGGGGGCTTGGCTTAATTGCCTGGCCCAGAGGAAGGCTACCTCTAAGATAAAAAACCACCTAATCCTAAGTTTTGAAGCGCGGCGAGAGGATGAGTGGCTGGTGGGGGACCAGTCGCTAGCGCTTCCCCTGTAGAGCACCTGCCGCACTCTGCAGTATGTAGGCTTACCTGGTATCTAGGCTCTGCCAGGTGGACATTCTGACCTATATCTACTCGTGGGATTAAAAATGGATAAAATAAAGTATACAAAATCAAAAGATGTGGAGAAGGAGAAGGCGGACGCAGTGTCATTATATGGCGCAGCGTCAATGAGGATGGGAGCAGTGGCTCCAGCGGAACCGTGTGTTGTTCTGGAGAGGGTGAATGAGTTGTCGGTGTCCGACAACTCATCGCATAATATGGTGTCCGGCGTGTCGTCAAGCGACAGTGCTAGGGCTGAGGTGGGCAGCCAAGGGTATCCGACTGCATTGCCGGGACCTCTCAAGCGACCCAACGAAAGCGAGGAGATGTTGCCACCTCGGAAGGTACCTTCCAAGGCGGCGACATCAAGAGGTCGGAGACCCGCGCGAGACGGTAGAGGTCGTTTCCTCCGATCAGGCACTCAACGTGGCTCGCTCTCTGAAGAGAGTGAATCGGACTGCCGGAGCGTGTCGCCAGCGTGCCAATTGGCCGTTAGCGCGAATGTGGATGAGGGGGTTGAGGCACGTGTCAGCGCTGAGGTTCCTCCAGTGGGACAGAGTTCATCCACCTCAGCAGACCAATTGGAGCAAAGGGCCCTTCTGGACATCGAGGTAGTTTTAGATACCACTCGAAAGTCCAAAAACTTGAAGGGCACGAGCCAGCGGGCAATTAGAGAGGCAGCCGAGCGAGTCAAATTGGCCATAGAGGGGCTCGCCAGCAGGAGCTCCAGCGAGGAGACCCGAAGACTCCAGCTGCTGAACGACCGACTGCGGACGGAGGTCGAAGCACTCCGTCAAGAGATGTTGGCTCTCCGGGAGGAAGTTGTGTCTCTCCGGGTGCGACCGGAAGATCCGCGACAGTTGGTCTCCGCAAACTCCGGGAGCTCCTCTGCTCCGGAGAGGTCACTCCCGCAGGGGTCACAGGGGGCACGGGAAGCCATGAGCGAGATGCAGGTGCATGCCATAGTTTCCCAGATCGGGAAAATAATGGACGCTCGGTTTGCTGGCATCGAGGACCGCCTCCTGCCGGCGAGGAGCAATCGACCGCCACTGGCAGCGGACCGCAGGACTTCTGCGGCTGACTGCGCCGGCGGCACTGTCAAGGGTCCGAAGCGGCTTTCCGTGGCTCCTCAGGTGCCGTCTCGAGTGCCGGAGACGAGGGGGGGCTCCCCTCCAAGTGGATCCGTTCCAACAGCCACTGTGCGGGCCTCCGCTGTGCACCCATCCGCGGCTACTCGCGAGGGCTGGCAGACCGTCAGGAGGAAGAAAAAAGGAAAGAAGAAGAAGAAGAACGATGGTTCTCCTTACTCGGCGGCAAATAAAGCTCCAGCGGCCTCCACCACACGGAGAGACCAGCCTGCCGGGCCCAAGAAGTCCAAGAAAAGAAAGCGAGGGCTTCGTGCGCCCCGGTCTGCTGCGGTAGTGCTCACACTGCAGCCTGAGGCAGTGAAGAGGGGCGTCACGTACGCGGCCGTCCTCACTAAGGCCAGGCAAGCCGTGAACCTCGAGGAGCTTGGCATAACAGATGTCAGGTTTCGACAGGCCTTAACCGGAGCCCGCATGCTGGAATTCCCAGGGGCCGAAGGCACAGTGGGGGCAGACCGCGTCGCTGAGAAACTGCGAGCGGTCTTCGCAGAGGAGGTCAAGGTCTCAAGGCCGACGAAGTGCGCTGAACTGCGCATCTCGGGCCTTGACGACTCCGTGTCTGGGCAGGACGTGCAGGACGCGATCGCGCGTAAGACTGGTTGCTCTCCAGATGCGGTGCGAGTCGGTCCAATCCGACCTGGCCCGGGAGGCGCCAGCTCTGTCTGGACCCAGTGCCCCATCGCAGTAGCGAAGACCTTGGCTGACACCGGCCGGCTCTTGGTGGGTTGGAGCTCTGCCAGGGTCGTGGTTCTGGACGCTCGGCCCATGAGATGCTACAGGTGCTGGGGGTTGGGACACGCGAGCAGGAAGTGCGACTCTGGCACTGACCTCAGTGGACACTGCTTCCGCTGCGGCGAGCCGAGGCATCTGGCGTCCGCGTGCTCTGCCGACCCACACTGCTTACTGTGCGCAGCTGCGGGACGTCCTGCCAACCACATCACCGGCAGAAAGGACTGCAAGCCGCCAGCCCGCTCTCGCAAGGACGGTGCTACAACTGTGCTGTCGACCGCTTCCGGCGCAGCGCAATTGGAGGAGCCATCGCAGGGGGCGATAATGATTACGGACTAATAATGGACCCAGTTCGTGGTCATTCTCTCCTCCAGGCGAACCTGAACCACTGCGCCGGTGCGCAGGACTTGGTTCTTCAAACCATGGCGGAGCGGTCGATTGGTGTGGCTGTAGTGGCGGAGCCGTATTTCATCCCTGCTCGCCCTGACTGGGTAGGTGACATGGACGGCTCCGTCGTTATTATTAGCTCCTCGGCTCCACTTGCCATCAGGGAGAGGAGTCGGGGATTTGTTGCGGCCACCTGGGGAGAGATAATTCTCTTCGGAGTTTATTTCTCCCCAAACAAAAGCCTAGCGGAATTCGAGGACTTCCTGGACCGCCTGGGGACCTCGGTTCGGCGAATGATGCCGTCCCAAGCCATCGTCGTGGGGGACTTCAATGCGAAGTCCACTTCGTGGGGTTCCCCCCGGACGGACGTCAGAGGGGAAGCGGTTGAGGAATGGGCGACAGCTGCGGGCCTCTGTCTTTTAAACAGGGGCTCCGTTAACACGTGCGTGCGGCAGCATGGAGGGTCAATAGTGGACCTCTCGTTCGCTACCCCTGCTGTCGCCGCACGGGTTCAGGGTTGGCGGGTCCTGGAGAGTGTGGAGACTCTATCGGATCACCTGTACATCTGTATGGATGTCTCCACCACTTCCTCGGGCCCAACAGTGTCTCCACGACCTGATACTCGGCAGTTCCCGCGATGGGCATTGAAGCGGCTTGACGGGGACCTCCTAGAGGAAGCCGCCATTGTGCAGGCTTGGCTGTCCTCTCCAGCAGAGGGAGTCGACGTTGAGGCTGACCGCTTTCGCGACGCCATGACGGCTGTGTGCGATGCAGCCATGCCTCGCTCTCGAAGACAACCTCCAAAGCGGGCGGTCTACTGGTGGTCCCGGGAGATAGCAGACCTCCGCGCGGCCTGTATAATTGCCCGGAGGACCTACTCACAGGTTCGCAGGCTACGCCGCCGCCATGAAGAGCTGGAGCTCCATCAGTCCCAACTGCACGAGTCATACCGCAATGCTCGGGAGGCTCTGCAGTTGGCGATCTGTCGAGGGAAGGAGCAGTCGAGAGCTGAGGCACTGGAGGATCTAAACCGTGATCCATGGGGGCGTCCGTACCGTGCGGCGCGGAAGAAACTTCGCGCCCAAGGCCCCCCACTGACGGAAACCCTCCAGCCTCAGTTCCTCCTCAGGGTCGTGGAGACATTGTTCCCGGAGCGGGCGGATCACCCTTCCCCGACCATGGCCGAAGCGGAGGCAGACCAAGATACGGAGGTGGAGACTCCCCCAATATCTGACGCGGAGATGGGGGCAGCAATTCTGCGGGCGCGGTCCAAAAGGACTGCCCCCGGACCGGATGGGGTGCCCGCAAGGGTGCTGGCCCTGTCTCTGGAAGCGGCCCTAGAAGATAGGCTTAGGGAGCTGTTTGATGCCTGTCTGACGTCGAGACAGTTTCCTAAGGCCTGGAAGGAGGGACAACTTGTGCTGCTGCAGAAGGCAGGGCGGCCCCCGGAGTCTCCATCAACGTATAGGCCGATTGTTTTGCTGGACGAGGCGGGGAAGATGCTAGAGAAGATTCTCGCCACCCGCATCGTCCGGCACTTAGAAGCAGTCGGCCCGAACTTGTCGGACGCCCAGTTCGGTTTCCGGGCAGGGCGATCAACAATAGATGCCATCCTGCGCCTCAAGGCCAAAGCGAAGGATGCAGTTGCTCAGGGCGGGGTGTTGTTGGCGGTATCTTTAGACATCGCTAACGCGTTCAACACTCTGCCGTTCAGCTGTATCGAGGAGGCACTCCGCTACCATCAGGTGCCCGTCTACCTGAGGCAACTGGTAGCAGACTACTTGCAGGGGCGGTTCGTCTGCTACGAGGGACGCGACGGCGAAATTGTGCGCAGGGCCATCACGTGCGGTGTTCCCCAGGGGTCGGTTTTGGGTCCGCTCTTGTGGAACATAGGCTACGACTGGGCCTTGCGCTGTTCGCTCTCCCCCGGGCAGGGCGTCATCTGTTACGCTGATGACACTCTCGTCACGGCCCGGGGAGGGAGCTACGAAGAAGCGGCACGCTCAGCCATCGAAGGCACTTCCCTCTTCGTGGGGCGAATCGGGGCACTGGGCCTCAGGGTGGCGCTTGAAAAGACGGAGGCCCTGGTATTTCATGCGCCCAGACGCCGGCCACCGGCTGACGCACACCTCACTATTGGTGGTGCAACGATAGCGGTGCGGGCAAGCATGAAATACTTGGGCCTGGTTTTGGACCGGAGGTGGAACTTCGGCGAGCACTTTACTAAACTTGCGCCAAAGCTGATCGGCACGGCGTCCGCCCTCAGCAGGCTGCTGCCGAACCTGGACGGACCTAACGTGGTTTGCCGACGGCTATACACGGGGGTGGTTCGCTCGATGGCGCTCTACGGGGCCCCGGTGTGGGCGGAGTCCCTGTCTGCCCAGAACAAGGCTCTACTGCGGAGGCCACAGAGAGTCATGGCGGTCAGGGTCATACGCGGATACCGCACAGTATCAGCTGAAGCGGCGTGCGCCCTCGCGGGTACACCCCCGTGGGACCTGGAGGCGCAGGTGCTCGCCGTAGTCTACAGACGTGTGGCGGACCTTCAGGCGGAGAGTGGCAGGCGCCCGCCGCCTGAAGTAATTAAGAGATGGCGTGGGGAAGCTCAAGCCCGTATGCTGAGCGAATGGAAGGTGAGGCTGGAGATGCCCAGTGCTGGTCACTGGACCGTGGGGGCCATCCAGCCGATCCTGGAAGAGTGGATACGGAGGCGACACGGGACGTTGTCCTTCCGTCTGGTGCAGGTGTTGTCGGGGCATGGCTGCTTTGGCAAATACCTGCACAGGGTAGCTAGACGGGAGGCGACTCCCGTGTGTCACCAGTGCGGCTGCAGCGAGGACACGGCGCTTCACACCCTCGAGCATTGTCCTGCCTGGGTGGTGCAGCGCCGTGCTCTCGCAGCAACAATCGGGGCGGACTTGTCCTTGCCGGCCGTAGCCAAAGCCATGGCCGACAGCAGGGGGGCATGGGAGGCGGTGGCGTCCTTCTGCGAGGATGTCATCTCGCAGAAGGAGGCGGCGGAGCGCGTCAGGGAGGAAGACTCCCTCGCTGACGCGATTCGTCGCAGGAGAACAGGGCGGCGGAGGAGGCGCCATGGCGATCTGATGCCGCCCTAGGAGGTGCCAGCGGGCGATAGATCGGGGAGTCTATCGTCGTCGCATTGCACGGCCCTCATGAGTGGTGGCGGTGTCCCAGGTGAGCCCGGACATCGCCAAAGGAGTTTGGTGCCCGGAGGCGGGCTGCGCTGGATGGGTCGCGAATGTCATGCATAGCAGTTCTCGCGGCCCATCCACTAAGGCGACAGTAGGCTCACGGCGGTGTTTTTAGTGGGTGCAAGCCCCACATAACCACACCGTCTCCCCGGACGGTGTGGTATGCGTTAGGCATTTTTCACCGCTTTAAAAAAAAAAAAAAAAAAAGGTTAGGTTAGGTTAGGTTAGGTTAGGTTAGGTTAGGTTAGGTTAGGTTCCGCCGAACCCTCGACGCAATTGGGCCAGTCCTGCGAGACTGGCTCGAGCGGTCGCATGGGTTTCTCTCCTTCCGTCTGGTGCAGGTGCTGTCCGGACACGGTTGTTTCGGATCGTACCTGCACCGAATCGGACGGGAGAGGACGCCGTCGTGCCTCGACTGTGGTGCGGTGGAGGACGCGGCGCAGCACACCCTCGAGGTGTGCCCGTCGTGGTCCGAGCCGCGCCGCAGTCTCATCGCGGTGATCGGACCGGACCTATCGCTCCCCGGCTTGGTTAACGCCATGCTGAGGGATGAGAGGTCCTGGGCGGCAGTCGCCTCCTTCTGTGAACACGTCATGTCCCAGAAGGAGGCGGCGGAGCGCGCGCGTGAGGACGATCCTGACGCGGCGCCGCTCCGAAGGCGGAGGAGGGGTCGAAGAAGACGTCAGTACGATGGTCATCTCCGACTCCTCCCAGGTGGAGGCCAGCAGGCAATGGGTGCGGGGGCACCCTTGCCTGTATTGCACAGGTCTCCACCAGTGTCGGACGGGAATGGCCAGGTGTTCCCGGCCATTCCTGTAGCTCCCCAACCTGGGGGGCATGCGGGGCCCGCCAGCTAGGCGGGCATGCGCCGGGAGGGTTGTGGATGTAAAGGCTGAGCCGGTTTCCCATGGCCCTCCCATTACGGCGATGTGGGAACACCGCTGAGTTTTAGTGGGTATACTGTCGTTAGCGACAGGAGTCCCACATACCCCAGACTCGTCCCCCACGAGCGGGGATGCGTAATGCATTTCTCAGCGACAAAAAAAAAAAAAAAAAAAAAAAAAAAAAAAAAAAAAAAAAAAAAAAAAAGGTTAGGTTAGGTTAGGTTAGGTTAGGTTAGGTTAGGTTAGGTTAGGTTAGGTTAGGTTAGGTTAGGTTAGGTTAGGTTAGGTTAGGTTAGGTTAGGTTAGGTTAGGTTAGGTTAGGTTTTTTTTTTTTTTTTTTTTTTTTGGTTTGGCAGGAGTGGGAAATCCTCATGGACGCCCAGACTGACTCACTTATGACCCAGTCTGGGCAGTGCCGGACTTCTACCGGCTAAAACCACACTCCTGCCCTTGCTCAGTGTCCCTCTGACATTATCAGAGCCCTTATTTTTGCAAATTTTAATTATTCTTCTATGATTTTACACACATATGAAAACAAATATTGATAATTCGGGTTTCCTGTGGAATGACCACCAACAATAACACGACTTAATCCAAAAGCTGAAATCACCAAATTCAAATTTTTTCATTTAATACTATTTTATATGTTACCCATTCTTTAAGTTCTATTTTTCTTATTTGCTTATATTCTTTATTATATTTTATGACCTACACCAATTTTTATGATACATAAACTATATACTTACTATACATTTAGTATCATACTTTCTTATGCAATCTTATTTCTTTTATTAACTATTGATGCTATTTTACAGCAGTATTTTAAAAACTCTTCTCTCTTCTTTCCCTTCATTAGGTTGGGCAGATTATCGGCAGCTAAAGCGATGGCGAGTTGCTGTTCTGTCTCAAAGCGCATCTGAGCGGTGATGGGGCATTCCAGCAATATGTGCAGGACGGTCTCTTCCACACCAGGCTCACAGGCGCACGAAGGATTCTCTTTACACCTGAAGCGTTTCAGGTATGCAGAGAATCCCCCGTGCCCCGTCAGTATTTGTGTGGTCAAGCTTGTTGGAGCCATTTTGCGCACCACGCCATACGCCATCACCGCGTCAGGGAAGAAATGCTTGGTGCCCGACGCTGTGTCACCCGACCTATATCTCCCGTTCCACTCGTCAAGCGTTTCCGACCGGATTCTTCGCTTGACGAATGACACGGGACACAAGTCGTAGTCCGGCTTCTTCTTCGATCCCAGGGCGGCTTCCTTCGCGAGCTGGTCGGCTCTCTCGTTTCCCTCCAAACCTGCGTGGGCCTTGATCCAGAACAAGGAGACACTCTTGTTCTGGAGCTTGCAGCGTCGAATAGTGTCCCTTGTTCCCACGGCCAAAGGGTGGGGGGAACTTACATTGATCACCGACTGAAGAGCCGCCATGGAGTCGCTGAAGATGCCGAAAGTGGCTTCACTGCGCTGGAGCACTTCCCTCGCTGCTCTTTGTAGAGCCAGGAGTTCGGCCTGGTAGACGGTACAGTAGGACGGCAAGGCAAGCTTGAGGGCCTTAGTTTCGGTGGTGCTATTCCACAAGGATAGCGCCGCTCCGACTTTGCCCTCAATCTTGCTGCCGTCGGTGAAAATCCGCACAGCAAAATTGCTGTGGTTATGGTATTGTTCCTCGTCTACCAGGCTACCATACTCCAAGCTCACTTGCTCTGCGGGGTGCGGGGCTTCTATCGCTGGAGCCATCCGCTCAACCTCCCTGTCTCCCAGTACGGGCTGAGGCACTCCCCTCTTGGCTCCGTACAGTGCAGCTGCTTCCCGAATACGGAGGTCGAGTGGGAGTATCCCAGCCAGCACCAGTGCCGAGTTCAGGGAGACCGTGCGGTAGGCTCTGCACAGCTTTTGTGCAAACCCCCTTTGGACGACATTTAGCTGCTTCTTGACCCCCAACTTGTTGGCGGCCGGTGCCCATGCGCTTGCGGCGTACAGCACAGTCGGCTCCACTGCTGCAGTGTATATTGCCCTTATCACCTCCGGGTGCAAACCCCAACTGACCCGGGCTGCCCTGGCCAGCTGCTTGTACATAGCTATCGCCTTTTTACAGATGATAGCTATGTGTTTGTTGAAGGTGAGTTTGGCGTCTATAACTAGCCCTAATATTTTAACATCTTGGGACATTCCAATGTCAATCCCCCCCATGCTCAAGCGCGGTGTGTCATACTTCAGCCTCCGCGTTAGCACCATCGCACAGGTTTTGTGCGGCGCGAATTTTAGCCGATTTCTGACACCCCACGCCCGAACATGTTCGAGAGCGGCATTGGCTTGTCCCTCGATTTCTTGTGCTGTATCGCCACAAAACACCAAGACCACATCGTCGGCAAATGCCTGACAAAAGTCGCCCCTACTCTCCAGCTGTTTCAGGAGCGGGTCAAGAAGCAGATTCCAAAATATGGGCCCCCCTATGGATCCCTGGACGCAACCCTGGCTGGTCTGTCTCCTGCTCTCCTCCCCGGCGTACCTCACTGTGACCACCCTGTCACTGAGGTAGCTGCTGACTACCCGTCTCAAATTTACCGGACACTTTTCCTCAGCCAATCGTACCTTAATGGCAGGCCACCAAGCGCTGTCAAAAGCTCCCTCAATATCCAGCGACACAAGCGTAACAATCTTCTTCTGTCCCAGCTGTGTGCGGATGTACTGCACGAGAGTATAGAGGGAGTCTTCTGTACTTTTTTGGGGCATAAAGCCGTATTGGCGAGTACTGATCCTGGGCAGCAAGTAAAATTTGAGACGGGCAACCAGCATCTTCTCGTACACTTTCCCTAGGACAGGCAATAGCCCAATCGGCCTGTACGACTTTGGTACGGTGTACGAGTCCTTGCCCGGCTTTCTGAGCACAACCACCGTAGCTTCCTTCCAGATCTTCGGGAAGTGGTGGTGCGCCAGGCATTTGTTCAGCAGTGCCAGGAAGAAGTGAGGGTCACAATTTATGGCCTGAGTGCAGATATCGGCCGTGAAGCCGTCGGCTCCCGGGGCCTTTTTAGGATTGAACGACACCATGGATCTGTTTAGCTCGCTTTGGGTAAACGGTGGGTCATGTCTTTCACCATGGCTCCATGCGTTTACCGTCTCTGCCAGTTGTCGGGTTTGGCGATGATCCATGTTGTCTTCTTCCTCTTGGTCCTCGGGATAAAACGTCTCGGCCAACAGCCTCACTGAGCCTTTAGCGTCGAGTGTCTCCCCTTCCTTCTGCAGCGGCAGATCTTCCTCTCTCTTTGATGTTCTCCCCATTATTCTATAAATCCCTTCCCAGACCCCCTCTCTGTCCTGCTTCCCACAAAACTCCTTCCAGCTCTCCGTTTGGGCTCTCATCACCGCAGTCTCATAATCTTCCTTTGCCTTTAGGTACAGGCTGACAACCATCGCTCTTCGAACTGGCGCTGCGTTTCTGACCCTCACTTTTTTAGTGGCGACCAGCCTCTTCATCTCCGCGAGTTCCTCGGACCACCACGGCATGGTAAGTGTTTCTGTGGTATTTTTATGTGGTATTGTGTCTCTACATGTGTCGGTAATGGATTGTGTGTATGTGTTTGTAATTGTTTCTAATTGGTCTATTGTGTGTATGTTCGACAACTCCACTAGGGTTAACTTTTTGTCCAGCATAATCTGGGACAGTTTCTCATGAAACTGCCTCCAGTTTGCTTTTTTGGTATTATATACCCTAGTGGTCCGTTGGATTGCTGTTCCTTTTGATTTTAAAAGATGAATGCTGAAGGCTATGCCGTTGTGGTCGGAACTCGTGAGACCCTCCTCGATCCGCCAGCCGTCCACCAGGTCGAGCATGTCCTCCGAACAGGCCGTCACGTCTATGTGGCTGCTGTACCTCACCCCACCTCTCACAGTGTCGAAGGTCGGGACGTCTCCTGTGTTAAGGATCTGCAAACCTAACTCCCCCAGTGTTCCACACATCTGCTCCCCTCTCGGATCTTCGTTGCTGCTACCCCACCAAGTACTTTTCGCGTTTGCGTCCCCTCCAATTACCAACCTGTTAGAACCCGTGGTCCGTTCTATCCGTTTGAGATGCTCCAGGTATGGCTCCATGGGCTTATCCGGTTCAAAGTAGAAGGTTACCAGCGTGATCGTCCAGGCTCTAGTTCGGACTCCCACCACAACGATGTTGTTTGTGGTGAGTTGTGGGTACTGTAAGATATCTAAATCTTTGTCGAAGACGGCTATTGCCGCCTTTACAGTCCCGTCTCCTCCCTCAGAGCTCTGGATGACCCTTACGCCCCGGTAACTCTTCATCCTTCTCACCCCACCCACATAAGGCTCCTGGAGCATTGCTACGGAGACGTTGCGCTTGTCAGCTTCCAGCAAGAGCTCATTTGTTGCTAGCTGACTCCGTTGCAGGTTGGTCTGGATCATTTTGTACTTGGTGGTGGTCGTAGGGACAACTTTAGCAATATGCTACTGAGGCTCGGGCCAATGCGTCCCACTTCCCTCGCACCGGGCATTCGCTGCTGAACGCGTTGTGCTCGCAGTTCACCATTTTCACTCTGGTGCAGTTTATGCATGCCGCCGCTTCGCCAATTTGTCTATCTGGGCAGTCGACCCTGAGATGCGGGCCGCCACAGTGGCTGCAAAGGTCGGCTGCCTCTTTGCAGAAGCGTTTGCCGTGGCCGTACCCCAGGCAGCGGGTACACTGCACCAGTGGTGACTGGTCTTCGACTCGCACTCTCTGCAGGTCAATTCTGAGCTTTCCTCCCTCAATCGCTCTCCTCCAGATCGTGGGAGAGACGCTCAGCACAACGTGGTTCATGTGAGGGTTTCTTGTCTTTCTCCTGTATTTTATTATTGTCCTTTCTTCCTCATCTCCGAGATCGTGAAAGATCTCCCGGTTCTGATTCTTGAGGGCTTTGAGGACTTCCTCGTCGCTGTGTACCAGCAAAACGTCCCTCAGAATCAGAAGCGGGTCTCTGTTCGTCACTTCCTCGACGACGAGGTTCTCTCCGGCTGCTTCCAGTCTCTCTTTTATTTTTCTCCTTTCCTCTTTCGTCGTGCATCCCATGATCACTTTCCTGTCCTTGGCCTTCCTCACTCTTTCCACCCGCACCCAGCCTTCCTTTGCATCCACTGCCTTTCTTATTCGCTCCAATACCTCCTCACCTGTGTCTACCTCCTGTTTTGAGGAAACAACCACGGAGTGCAACGTCGCTCGCCCCAGGGATTGTCCCCCGGTCTGGCTCATGCGCGCTGCCGTTACATTGGCGTAGGTTTCCTTCTCAGTGCTCTCTCGTTTCACCAAAATTTCCTGGAGTCTTCCCATTTGCTCAGTGTTTTCCTTAATCAGAGAGCTGTGTTCCTGAATGGTTTTTATGAGCTCGATCTGACAAGTACTACTCTCGCGAATGGGATGGGAAATTTCCTCAGAATTTGGCGAAACAACAGGCACAACTGCCGGTGTGGCTGCAGGCGCGGCGGATGGTTTGTCTCGTGCCGACTCTTTTACCAGCTCATAGAGCCTGTTTATTGCTTTGAGTACCTCCTCCTTTATCTCAGTTTTAAGGTTGCGAGAGTTGCCCAAGTGAAGCTTTGCTTTACTTAGGCAAGCTCTCGCCTCCGCTGTGAGGCTGGGGTACCCTGACTCAGGTCTCTTTGGCGGTCCTGCTGTGTCCGGCACTTTTCGGCGCGTCTCAAGAGTGTTAGAAGCTGGTGGCGTGGCGTCATTCTTTGGGTAAACTGGGGATTTGGCCCGGGGTTCGGCTTTTCCGGCCTCCCACTCACCGATGCTACGCCTCACACTGGCAAGCGAAGGGCCAGCCTTTTCAGCTGATCGCGGCGAGCCTCTAGAGCTCTGAGGGCTCGCTTCCTTTTTTGCTGGGGTACGAAACATCGTATTTTTTGTGAAGGTTAAATTCATGAAACCAGTCAGAGGACACCAATACTACTTCTGTGTCCCTGTAAATGGGGGATAGGCACAGAAGTAGCTGAAAATATTAATAAAATAAAATACTCCACGGCCAAAGGACCGTCAGGTCAGTATCCTAAAATAAGAACGGTCAATAAATTAAGTTCAGGGACTAAGAATTCGTTTTAGGTGCTAGAATTGAAAAATATTATTTTGCCGAAGTTGAAAAGTTTACCTGGCTAGACACAAAAGGGTGGGTGGGAGGGCAATTTTTTGAAGTTCTATGTTCGCCAGACGCACGTGCGAGGTGTCAAAAGACGCGTCTCGGCGCGGGCTAGCGATCTGTAGGGTTATTGAAATTATTGTGGAAGAAAAATTTTGTGTTTTTGCCGAAAAACGTGTTTTTCGACTGAAAAACCTGAAATTACGACTACCAGACGGGACTCGAGTTCGCGGAACGCGCACAGGAATACAGGTAAGGCAGGTAAGTAACTATTGAAACTACTGAAAAAATTATTTTTGAAAGGAATTTCGAGATAAAAATTAATGAAGGGTTGAAAATTTCGAAGAATTTTCTAAGTCCCAAAACGAAAAATATTTCGCGTTTTTTGTCAAAATTATTAGTCGGATAATAGGGGGTAGCCTATTTAAAATCAATTTAGCTGAAAACAGCTTCAAAATGCGTCACCGGGATGCAAAGTTACAAGGGTTTGAAGATTTAACTATGAAACTACGTTCCTCATAAGGTGGATTTCGTAGGTATTTAAAATAACAGATGTGGAAATTTTTTGAAGTTCTATGTTCGCCAGACGCACGTGCGAGGTGTCAAAAGACGCGTCTCGGCGCGGGCTAGCGATCTGTAGGGTTATTGAAATTATTGTGGAAGAAAAATTTTGTGTTTTTGCCGAAAAACGTGTTTTTCGACTGAAAAACCTGAAATTACGACTACCAGACGGGACTCGAGTTCGCGGAACGCGCACAGGAATACAGGTAAGGCAGGTAAGTAACTATTGAAACTACTGAAAAAATTATTTTTGAAAGGAATTTCGAGATAAAAATTAATGAAGGGTTGAAAATTTCGAAGAATTTTCTAAGTCCCAAAACGAAAAATATTTCGCGTTTTTTGTCAAAATTATTAGTCGGATAATAGGGGGTAGCCTATTTAAAATCAATTTAGCTGAAAACAGCTTCAAAATGCGTCACCGGGATGCAAAGTTACAAGGGTTTGAAGATTTAACTATGAAACTACGTTCCTCATAAGGTGGATTTCGTAGGTATTTAAAATAACAGATGTGGAAATTTTTTGAAGTTCTATGTTCGCCAGACGCACGTGCGAGGTGTCAAAAGACGCGTCTCGGCGCGGGCTAGCGATCTGTAGGGTTATTGAAATTATTGTGGAAGAAAAATTTTGTGTTTTTGCCGAAAAACGTGTTTTTCGACTGAAAAACCTGAAATTACGACTACCAGACGGGACTCGAGTTCGCGGAACGCGCACAGGAATACAGGTAAGGCAGGTAAGTAACTATTGAAACTACTGAAAAAATTATTTTTGAAAGGAATTTCGAGATAAAAATTAATGAAGGGTTGAAAATTTCGAAGAATTTTCTAAGTCCCAAAACGAAAAATATTTCGCGTTTTTTGTCAAAATTATTAGTCGGATAATAGGGGGTAGCCTATTTAAAATCAATTTAGCTGAAAACAGCTTCAAAATGCGTCACCGGGATGCAAAGTTACAAGGGTTTGAAGATTTAACTATGAAACTACGTTCCTCATAAGGTGGATTTCGTAGGTATTTAAAATAACAGATGTGGAAATTTTTTGAAGTTCTATGTTCGCCAGACGCACGTGCGAGGTGTCAAAAGACGCGTCTCGGCGCGGGCTAGCGATCTGTAGGGTTATTGAAATTATTGTGGAAGAAAAATTTTGTGTTTTTGCCGAAAAACGTGTTTTTCGACTGAAAAACCTGAAATTACGACTACCAGACGGGACTCGAGTTCGCGGAACGCGCACAGGAATACAGGTAAGGCAGGTAAGTAACTATTGAAACTACTGAAAAAATTATTTTTGAAAGGAATTTCGAGATAAAAATTAATGAAGGGTTGAAAATTTCGAAGAATTTTCTAAGTCCCAAAACGAAAAATATTTCGCGTTTTTTGTCAAAATTATTAGTCGGATAATAGGGGGTAGCCTATTTAAAATCAATTTAGCTGAAAACAGCTTCAAAATGCGTCACCGGGATGCAAAGTTACAAGGGTTTGAAGATTTAACTATGAAACTACGTTCCTCATAAGGTGGATTTCGTAGGTATTTAAAATAACAGATGTGGAAATTTTTTGAAGTTCTATGTTCGCCAGACGCACGTGCGAGGTGTCAAAAGACGCGTCTCGGCGCGGGCTAGCGATCTGTAGGGTTATTGAAATTATTGTGGAAGAAAAATTTTGTGTTTTTGCCGAAAAACGTGTTTTTCGACTGAAAAACCTGAAATTACGACTACCAGACGGGACTCGAGTTCGCGGAACGCGCACAGGAATACAGGTAAGGCAGGTAAGTAACTATTGAAACTACTGAAAAAATTATTTTTGAAAGGAATTTCGAGATAAAAATTAATGAAGGGTTGAAAATTTCGAAGAATTTTCTAAGTCCCAAAACGAAAAATATTTCGCGTTTTTTGTCAAAATTATTAGTCGGATAATAGGGGGTAGCCTATTTAAAATCAATTTAGCTGAAAACAGCTTCAAAATGCGTCACCGGGATGCAAAGTTACAAGGGTTTGAAGATTTAACTATGAAACTACGTTCCTCATAAGGTGGATTTCGTAGGTATTTAAAATAACAGATGTGGAAATTTTTTGAAGTTCTATGTTCGCCAGACGCACGTGCGAGGTGTCAAAAGACGCGTCTCGGCGCGGGCTAGCGATCTGTAGGGTTATTGAAATTATTGTGGAAGAAAAATTTTGTGTTTTTGCCGAAAAACGTGTTTTTCGACTGAAAAACCTGAAATTACGACTACCAGACGGGACTCGAGTTCGCGGAACGCGCACAGGAATACAGGTAAGGCAGGTAAGTAACTATTGAAACTACTGAAAAAATTATTTTTGAAAGGAATTTCGAGATAAAAATTAATGAAGGGTTGAAAATTTCGAAGAATTTTCTAAGTCCCAAAACGAAAAATATTTCGCGTTTTTTGTCAAAATTATTAGTCGGATAATAGGGGGTAGCCTATTTAAAATCAATTTAGCTGAAAACAGCTTCAAAATGCGTCACCGGGATGCAAAGTTACAAGGGTTTGAAGATTTAACTATGAAACTACGTTCCTCATAAGGTGGATTTCGTAGGTATTTAAAATAACAGATGTGGAAATTTTTTGAAGTTCTATGTTCGCCAGACGCACGTGCGAGGTGTCAAAAGACGCGTCTCGGCGCGGGCTAGCGATCTGTAGGGTTATTGAAATTATTGTGGAAGAAAAATTTTGTGTTTTTGCCGAAAAACGTGTTTTTCGACTGAAAAACCTGAAATTACGACTACCAGACGGGACTCGAGTTCGCGGAACGCGCACAGGAATACAGGTAAGGCAGGTAAGTAACTATTGAAACTACTGAAAAAATTATTTTTGAAAGGAATTTCGAGATAAAAATTAATGAAGGGTTGAAAATTTCGAAGAATTTTCTAAGTCCCAAAACGAAAAATATTTCGCGTTTTTTGTCAAAATTATTAGTCGGATAATAGGGGGTAGCCTATTTAAAATCAATTTAGCTGAAAACAGCTTCAAAATGCGTCACCGGGATGCAAAGTTACAAGGGTTTGAAGATTTAACTATGAAACTACGTTCCTCATAAGGTGGATTTCGTAGGTATTTAAAATAACAGATGTGGAAATTTTTTGAAGTTCTATGTTCGCCAGACGCACGTGCGAGGTGTCAAAAGACGCGTCTCGGCGCGGGCTAGCGATCTGTAGGGTTATTGAAATTATTGTGGAAGAAAAATTTTGTGTTTTTGCCGAAAAACGTGTTTTTCGACTGAAAAACCTGAAATTACGACTACCAGACGGGACTCGAGTTCGCGGAACGCGCACAGGAATACAGGTAAGGCAGGTAAGTAACTATTGAAACTACTGAAAAAATTATTTTTGAAAGGAATTTCGAGATAAAAATTAATGAAGGGTTGAAAATTTCGAAGAATTTTCTAAGTCCCAAAACGAAAAATATTTCGCGTTTTTTGTCAAAATTATTAGTCGGATAATAGGGGGTAGCCTATTTAAAATCAATTTAGCTGAAAACAGCTTCAAAATGCGTCACCGGGATGCAAAGTTACAAGGGTTTGAAGATTTAACTATGAAACTACGTTCCTCATAAGGTGGATTTCGTAGGTATTTAAAATAACAGATGTGGAAATTTTTTGAAGTTCTATGTTCGCCAGACGCACGTGCGAGGTGTCAAAAGACGCGTCTCGGCGCGGGCTAGCGATCTGTAGGGTTATTGAAATTATTGTGGAAGAAAAATTTTGTGTTTTTGCCGAAAAACGTGTTTTTCGACTGAAAAACCTGAAATTACGACTACCAGACGGGACTCGAGTTCGCGGAACGCGCACAGGAATACAGGTAAGGCAGGTAAGTAACTATTGAAACTACTGAAAAAATTATTTTTGAAAGGAATTTCGAGATAAAAATTAATGAAGGGTTGAAAATTTCGAAGAATTTTCTAAGTCCCAAAACGAAAAATATTTCGCGTTTTTTGTCAAAATTATTAGTCGGATAATAGGGGGTAGCCTATTTAAAATCAATTTAGCTGAAAACAGCTTCAAAATGCGTCACCGGGATGCAAAGTTACAAGGGTTTGAAGATTTAACTATGAAACTACGTTCCTCATAAGGTGGATTTCGTAGGTATTTAAAATAACAGATGTGGAAATTTTTTGAAGTTCTATGTTCGCCAGACGCACGTGCGAGGTGTCAAAAGACGCGTCTCGGCGCGGGCTAGCGATCTGTAGGGTTATTGAAATTATTGTGGAAGAAAAATTTTGTGTTTTTGCCGAAAAACGTGTTTTTCGACTGAAAAACCTGAAATTACGACTACCAGACGGGACTCGAGTTCGCGGAACGCGCACAGGAATACAGGTAAGGCAGGTAAGTAACTATTGAAACTACTGAAAAAATTATTTTTGAAAGGAATTTCGAGATAAAAATTAATGAAGGGTTGAAAATTTCGAAGAATTTTCTAAGTCCCAAAACGAAAAATATTTCGCGTTTTTTGTCAAAATTATTAGTCGGATAATAGGGGGTAGCCTATTTAAAATCAATTTAGCTGAAAACAGCTTCAAAATGCGTCACCGGGATGCAAAGTTACAAGGGTTTGAAGATTTAACTATGAAACTACGTTCCTCATAAGGTGGATTTCGTAGGTATTTAAAATAACAGATGTGGAAATTTTTTGAAGTTCTATGTTCGCCAGACGCACGTGCGAGGTGTCAAAAGACGCGTCTCGGCGCGGGCTAGCGATCTGTAGGGTTATTGAAATTATTGTGGAAGAAAAATTTTGTGTTTTTGCCGAAAAACGTGTTTTTCGACTGAAAAACCTGAAATTACGACTACCAGACGGGACTCGAGTTCGCGGAACGCGCACAGGAATACAGGTAAGGCAGGTAAGTAACTATTGAAACTACTGAAAAAATTATTTTTGAAAGGAATTTCGAGATAAAAATTAATGAAGGGTTGAAAATTTCGAAGAATTTTCTAAGTCCCAAAACGAAAAATATTTCGCGTTTTTTGTCAAAATTATTAGTCGGATAATAGGGGGTAGCCTATTTAAAATCAATTTAGCTGAAAACAGCTTCAAAATGCGTCACCGGGATGCAAAGTTACAAGGGTTTGAAGATTTAACTATGAAACTACGTTCCTCATAAGGTGGATTTCGTAGGTATTTAAAATAACAGATGTGGAAATTTTTTGAAGTTCTATGTTCGCCAGACGCACGTGCGAGGTGTCAAAAGACGCGTCTCGGCGCGGGCTAGCGATCTGTAGGGTTATTGAAATTATTGTGGAAGAAAAATTTTGTGTTTTTGCCGAAAAACGTGTTTTTCGACTGAAAAACCTGAAATTACGACTACCAGACGGGACTCGAGTTCGCGGAACGCGCACAGGAATACAGGTAAGGCAGGTAAGTAACTATTGAAACTACTGAAAAAATTATTTTTGAAAGGAATTTCGAGATAAAAATTAATGAAGGGTTGAAAATTTCGAAGAATTTTCTAAGTCCCAAAACGAAAAATATTTCGCGTTTTTTGTCAAAATTATTAGTCGGATAATAGGGGGTAGCCTATTTAAAATCAATTTAGCTGAAAACAGCTTCAAAATGCGTCACCGGGATGCAAAGTTACAAGGGTTTGAAGATTTAACTATGAAACTACGTTCCTCATAAGGTGGATTTCGTAGGTATTTAAAATAACAGATGTGGAAATTTTTTGAAGTTCTATGTTCGCCAGACGCACGTGCGAGGTGTCAAAAGACGCGTCTCGGCGCGGGCTAGCGATCTGTAGGGTTATTGAAATTATTGTGGAAGAAAAATTTTGTGTTTTTGCCGAAAAACGTGTTTTTCGACTGAAAAACCTGAAATTACGACTACCAGACGGGACTCGAGTTCGCGGAACGCGCACAGGAATACAGGTAAGGCAGGTAAGTAACTATTGAAACTACTGAAAAAATTATTTTTGAAAGGAATTTCGAGATAAAAATTAATGAAGGGTTGAAAATTTCGAAGAATTTTCTAAGTCCCAAAACGAAAAATATTTCGCGTTTTTTGTCAAAATTATTAGTCGGATAATAGGGGGTAGCCTATTTAAAATCAATTTAGCTGAAAACAGCTTCAAAATGCGTCACCGGGATGCAAAGTTACAAGGGTTTGAAGATTTAACTATGAAACTACGTTCCTCATAAGGTGGATTTCGTAGGTATTTAAAATAACAGATGTGGAAATTTTTTGAAGTTCTATGTTCGCCAGACGCACGTGCGAGGTGTCAAAAGACGCGTCTCGGCGCGGGCTAGCGATCTGTAGGGTTATTGAAATTATTGTGGAAGAAAAATTTTGTGTTTTTGCCGAAAAACGTGTTTTTCGACTGAAAAACCTGAAATTACGACTACCAGACGGGACTCGAGTTCGCGGAACGCGCACAGGAATACAGGTAAGGCAGGTAAGTAACTATTGAAACTACTGAAAAAATTATTTTTGAAAGGAATTTCGAGATAAAAATTAATGAAGGGTTGAAAATTTCGAAGAATTTTCTAAGTCCCAAAACGAAAAATATTTCGCGTTTTTTGTCAAAATTATTAGTCGGATAATAGGGGGTAGCCTATTTAAAATCAATTTAGCTGAAAACAGCTTCAAAATGCGTCACCGGGATGCAAAGTTACAAGGGTTTGAAGATTTAACTATGAAACTACGTTCCTCATAAGGTGGATTTCGTAGGTATTTAAAATAACAGATGTGGAAATTTTTTGAAGTTCTATGTTCGCCAGACGCACGTGCGAGGTGTCAAAAGACGCGTCTCGGCGCGGGCTAGCGATCTGTAGGGTTATTGAAATTATTGTGGAAGAAAAATTTTGTGTTTTTGCCGAAAAACGTGTTTTTCGACTGAAAAACCTGAAATTACGACTACCAGACGGGACTCGAGTTCGCGGAACGCGCACAGGAATACAGGTAAGGCAGGTAAGTAACTATTGAAACTACTGAAAAAATTATTTTTGAAAGGAATTTCGAGATAAAAATTAATGAAGGGTTGAAAATTTCGAAGAATTTTCTAAGTCCCAAAACGAAAAATATTTCGCGTTTTTTGTCAAAATTATTAGTCGGATAATAGGGGGTAGCCTATTTAAAATCAATTTAGCTGAAAACAGCTTCAAAATGCGTCACCGGGATGCAAAGTTACAAGGGTTTGAAGATTTAACTATGAAACTACGTTCCTCATAAGGTGGATTTCGTAGGTATTTAAAATAACAGATGTGGAAATTTTTTGAAGTTCTATGTTCGCCAGACGCACGTGCGAGGTGTCAAAAGACGCGTCTCGGCGCGGGCTAGCGATCTGTAGGGTTATTGAAATTATTGTGGAAGAAAAATTTTGTGTTTTTGCCGAAAAACGTGTTTTTCGACTGAAAAACCTGAAATTACGACTACCAGACGGGACTCGAGTTCGCGGAACGCGCACAGGAATACAGGTAAGGCAGGTAAGTAACTATTGAAACTACTGAAAAAATTATTTTTGAAAGGAATTTCGAGATAAAAATTAATGAAGGGTTGAAAATTTCGAAGAATTTTCTAAGTCCCAAAACGAAAAATATTTCGCGTTTTTTGTCAAAATTATTAGTCGGATAATAGGGGGTAGCCTATTTAAAATCAATTTAGCTGAAAACAGCTTCAAAATGCGTCACCGGGATGCAAAGTTACAAGGGTTTGAAGATTTAACTATGAAACTACGTTCCTCATAAGGTGGATTTCGTAGGTATTTAAAATAACAGATGTGGAAATTTTTTGAAGTTCTATGTTCGCCAGACGCACGTGCGAGGTGTCAAAAGACGCGTCTCGGCGCGGGCTAGCGATCTGTAGGGTTATTGAAATTATTGTGGAAGAAAAATTTTGTGTTTTTGCCGAAAAACGTGTTTTTCGACTGAAAAACCTGAAATTACGACTACCAGACGGGACTCGAGTTCGCGGAACGCGCACAGGAATACAGGTAAGGCAGGTAAGTAACTATTGAAACTACTGAAAAAATTATTTTTGAAAGGAATTTCGAGATAAAAATTAATGAAGGGTTGAAAATTTCGAAGAATTTTCTAAGTCCCAAAACGAAAAATATTTCGCGTTTTTTGTCAAAATTATTAGTCGGATAATAGGGGGTAGCCTATTTAAAATCAATTTAGCTGAAAACAGCTTCAAAATGCGTCACCGGGATGCAAAGTTACAAGGGTTTGAAGATTTAACTATGAAACTACGTTCCTCATAAGGTGGATTTCGTAGGTATTTAAAATAACAGATGTGGAAATTTTTTGAAGTTCTATGTTCGCCAGACGCACGTGCGAGGTGTCAAAAGACGCGTCTCGGCGCGGGCTAGCGATCTGTAGGGTTATTGAAATTATTGTGGAAGAAAAATTTTGTGTTTTTGCCGAAAAACGTGTTTTTCGACTGAAAAACCTGAAATTACGACTACCAGACGGGACTCGAGTTCGCGGAACGCGCACAGGAATACAGGTAAGGCAGGTAAGTAACTATTGAAACTACTGAAAAAATTATTTTTGAAAGGAATTTCGAGATAAAAATTAATGAAGGGTTGAAAATTTCGAAGAATTTTCTAAGTCCCAAAACGAAAAATATTTCGCGTTTTTTGTCAAAATTATTAGTCGGATAATAGGGGGTAGCCTATTTAAAATCAATTTAGCTGAAAACAGCTTCAAAATGCGTCACCGGGATGCAAAGTTACAAGGGTTTGAAGATTTAACTATGAAACTACGTTCCTCATAAGGTGGATTTCGTAGGTATTTAAAATAACAGATGTGGAAATTTTTTGAAGTTCTATGTTCGCCAGACGCACGTGCGAGGTGTCAAAAGACGCGTCTCGGCGCGGGCTAGCGATCTGTAGGGTTATTGAAATTATTGTGGAAGAAAAATTTTGTGTTTTTGCCGAAAAACGTGTTTTTCGACTGAAAAACCTGAAATTACGACTACCAGACGGGACTCGAGTTCGCGGAACGCGCACAGGAATACAGGTAAGGCAGGTAAGTAACTATTGAAACTACTGAAAAAATTATTTTTGAAAGGAATTTCGAGATAAAAATTAATGAAGGGTTGAAAATTTCGAAGAATTTTCTAAGTCCCAAAACGAAAAATATTTCGCGTTTTTTGTCAAAATTATTAGTCGGATAATAGGGGGTAGCCTATTTAAAATCAATTTAGCTGAAAACAGCTTCAAAATGCGTCACCGGGATGCAAAGTTACAAGGGTTTGAAGATTTAACTATGAAACTACGTTCCTCATAAGGTGGATTTCGTAGGTATTTAAAATAACAGATGTGGAAATTTTTTGAAGTTCTATGTTCGCCAGACGCACGTGCGAGGTGTCAAAAGACGCGTCTCGGCGCGGGCTAGCGATCTGTAGGGTTATTGAAATTATTGTGGAAGAAAAATTTTGTGTTTTTGCCGAAAAACGTGTTTTTCGACTGAAAAACCTGAAATTACGACTACCAGACGGGACTCGAGTTCGCGGAACGCGCACAGGAATACAGGTAAGGCAGGTAAGTAACTATTGAAACTACTGAAAAAATTATTTTTGAAAGGAATTTCGAGATAAAAATTAATGAAGGGTTGAAAATTTCGAAGAATTTTCTAAGTCCCAAAACGAAAAATATTTCGCGTTTTTTGTCAAAATTATTAGTCGGATAATAGGGGGTAGCCTATTTAAAATCAATTTAGCTGAAAACAGCTTCAAAATGCGTCACCGGGATGCAAAGTTACAAGGGTTTGAAGATTTAACTATGAAACTACGTTCCTCATAAGGTGGATTTCGTAGGTATTTAAAATAACAGATGTGGAAATTTTTTGAAGTTCTATGTTCGCCAGACGCACGTGCGAGGTGTCAAAAGACGCGTCTCGGCGCGGGCTAGCGATCTGTAGGGTTATTGAAATTATTGTGGAAGAAAAATTTTGTGTTTTTGCCGAAAAACGTGTTTTTCGACTGAAAAACCTGAAATTACGACTACCAGACGGGACTCGAGTTCGCGGAACGCGCACAGGAATACAGGTAAGGCAGGTAAGTAACTATTGAAACTACTGAAAAAATTATTTTTGAAAGGAATTTCGAGATAAAAATTAATGAAGGGTTGAAAATTTCGAAGAATTTTCTAAGTCCCAAAACGAAAAATATTTCGCGTTTTTTGTCAAAATTATTAGTCGGATAATAGGGGGTAGCCTATTTAAAATCAATTTAGCTGAAAACAGCTTCAAAATGCGTCACCGGGATGCAAAGTTACAAGGGTTTGAAGATTTAACTATGAAACTACGTTCCTCATAAGGTGGATTTCGTAGGTATTTAAAATAACAGATGTGGAAATTTTTTGAAGTTCTATGTTCGCCAGACGCACGTGCGAGGTGTCAAAAGACGCGTCTCGGCGCGGGCTAGCGATCTGTAGGGTTATTGAAATTATTGTGGAAGAAAAATTTTGTGTTTTTGCCGAAAAACGTGTTTTTCGACTGAAAAACCTGAAATTACGACTACCAGACGGGACTCGAGTTCGCGGAACGCGCACAGGAATACAGGTAAGGCAGGTAAGTAACTATTGAAACTACTGAAAAAATTATTTTTGAAAGGAATTTCGAGATAAAAATTAATGAAGGGTTGAAAATTTCGAAGAATTTTCTAAGTCCCAAAACGAAAAATATTTCGCGTTTTTTGTCAAAATTATTAGTCGGATAATAGGGGGTAGCCTATTTAAAATCAATTTAGCTGAAAACAGCTTCAAAATGCGTCACCGGGATGCAAAGTTACAAGGGTTTGAAGATTTAACTATGAAACTACGTTCCTCATAAGGTGGATTTCGTAGGTATTTAAAATAACAGATGTGGAAATTTTTTGAAGTTCTATGTTCGCCAGACGCACGTGCGAGGTGTCAAAAGACGCGTCTCGGCGCGGGCTAGCGATCTGTAGGGTTATTGAAATTATTGTGGAAGAAAAATTTTGTGTTTTTGCCGAAAAACGTGTTTTTCGACTGAAAAACCTGAAATTACGACTACCAGACGGGACTCGAGTTCGCGGAACGCGCACAGGAATACAGGTAAGGCAGGTAAGTAACTATTGAAACTACTGAAAAAATTATTTTTGAAAGGAATTTCGAGATAAAAATTAATGAAGGGTTGAAAATTTCGAAGAATTTTCTAAGTCCCAAAACGAAAAATATTTCGCGTTTTTTGTCAAAATTATTAGTCGGATAATAGGGGGTAGCCTATTTAAAATCAATTTAGCTGAAAACAGCTTCAAAAT